>OY482666.1:7954485-12954485 GCA_960531205.1 Andrena bicolor | reverse complement strand
TCTGGGCTGAGCAATGATGGTTGTGCGCAAACTATCCGAGATTGAGGCGACGCACAAATCTGTAAGCACAAAGCAAAGGAGAATACTCTCAGTGCATTTTCTGCGCCATTTTCTTACAGTTTGCCTTTTCCAACCTACCACGCAATTAGCCCTAGCACTTTCTATGCAGCAATGGCGATCCTAATTGGCAAGAAATGTAACGCGACCGGTGGGTCGGGAGAACATTCGTTCCCTGGTGTCGCGCGGCCCCTCTGCGATAGCTTCCCGATTAACTCACGATGGCCACCGCCTTCTTTAGTAACAAAAAGTCTTACCTCGTTACCTTCGCGTAATACAGTTACGAGCGCAATTTTTCGAGAATATCTGGGAAAACATATATCGCCATTGCCTCTCCCATTTATAAGCCTCTCCCTCTGTTCTTTGCGCTTTAGAATTCAGTAACATATTCGACAACGTTATCGAGAATTTACAGGACAGAGGAAAGCACTCGTAAGCTAGATACTTATTGCTTATCTCCAGTGTCGCAAGGCTTATAAGTAGGATGAAAGAAGACTACCCTAAAATGCTGACCTATCTAAAATACGCATCGTATTTGGTACTCGACAATAGATGCTGTGTCAGTGGAGTTTGCAAAACTCTGATTTGTTCTGTTCAACGAATGTAGCGTTCTCTTTCTTTGTTTGGCGCACGCTCAAGATCACAGCTCAGTCGTAGGCCACAGATTCTGTACTGTCTCTCCGCTGTAACATCTCAGAACAGAAGGACAACCATACATTAGTTTTATTGAGGGCCAACGATCACCTATCACCCTAGCCTACCAAAATATATTCTGAACACTGCGATAGACCGCTCGACGCTTATAGCTCGCCAGCATTTTAATACGAAAGCTAGCACCTGATTGTTCCTAAGTAAATAGTATACGTTTCTCTTCCTCATTCCCTTTGCTTAAAAATATATTATGCTTGCTGTTGCTTCTCTGTTCACCGTCTTTTCCAGTCGTATGCTTAACCGTACGATTTTCGTTAGGCGATTAGGGACGTACAGCTATCTAGCCGTATTAGCAATGTACCTTCGACTCTAGGTTTCTTGTTCGGCGGCTCCACGCTGTTCTGGGATGTCGGTGCCTGGGAATACACACAAAATGTCGTTAATTTTCAAAAGCGAGCAACACGTTTCGTCGATCAGAAATATTCAGAATTTATTAACCATTACAGAAAAAACGGAAGCTAAAGAATCAACGAAAAGCAAAGTTTCTATCCGTTAACAATGTTGCGAGGGTAGGTGCACGTAGATTAAACGTGTGCAGAAAAAGTCGTCAAGTTTATTGATCCAACCATTCGTAACACGTTATGTCAATACGATGTAATTAATTCATTAGCAATCAACTCGAAGCGAATGCAGCAAGAAAAATTTATTATCCTTCGGCAGTTGCGATTGGCCAAATTGCCCGCAAGTATCAAACATTCGAGTGCGTTGCCAGCATTTTACAACCGCCATCATGATCCGTACGATTTGTTAGTTCTATCGAGTAAATGTTCTTTGGAAAAAGACCGCGATAAACATTCACTCACCATGGCCATTGCTCCGTTCATTATCCACCGCGGTCCAATAAAATCGGATCAAATTCTTTCAAACGTGTTTTATCACAGGAATCTCCACCGAATCGCGACAAGTAACTCACATCCGAACCGATCCGAAGCTTGCCTTTACGGAAGTGCTATAAGCACCTACGCAATAACGTTACTTTCAGCATCTATTTCTATATCTATATATTGCCACCGCGGCTGACGAATATGCGTGTTACTTCTAAATTTGAATTAAAACAGCTATTTCTACGTCTTTATCGAAATATTTCGCGATATTAAGGTGTACACCTTCTCCCGTCGAACACTTGCGCCTCAACTGTAACTTGATTAGCGTAGTATGATTATGACAGTCAAAGAACACATGTTCCTTTGAGTGCAGCAAATCTTGTTATTGCGTTTTCTTTGCTGGGGAAATCGAATTGCCATGGATTCCAATGATTTTCAAGTCAGATTAATTAACAGCGAAAAGGTAGACTATAATTAAATGATCCACTGTTTTCTTACGATAGTCATCTTGTGGAATCGTGGTTGTGTTTAACAATTCATGCACGACTTTCCACAGTGAAACGTAATTTGTTCCTTTTAAATAGACAGACTTATCGATGTGTTTCAGGGCAAGGGTCTCTTTGCTACTCGTCCGTTTAAAGACGGAGATACGATTCTGGAAGAGAGACCTATAGTTTGTTGCCAATTCTCTTGGAACTTAGAGTACGGATATTTAGCCTGCGACAATTGCTTAAGACCTTTAGAAACTGCGGAGGAGAATGTACGTAGACTAACCGGGAATCCAACAATTATTTTACCTCATCCAGAATGTTGTGAAACAGAGAAGGATTTAATTACAGAATGTCCCGAATGTGGCACAAAGTATTGTAGCGTTGAATGCCAGAATGAAGCTTTCTCAAAGTAATATTCATAAATATGCGACAAGCTGTTGAGAACGATGGACGATTTAATGGCGATGATGTATTATGATTTTAGATATCACAGCACGCTGTGCCTGCACACGAAAGAGAGTTACGAATCTCATCCCCTCGTGCAGCTGAACGAAACATGGAAGCAAATGCATTACCCCCCTGAGTCGGGGACGATAATGCTGCCAGCTAGAATGGTAGCGCTCGTTAATCAAGCCAGTAATAAAGAGAGCGTTCTTTCGACTTTCTCGCAGTTCTGCAACTATGCCGTCAATGATATACATCAGATCACGCACAAGTTACTGGAGGAGAAATTCATCGGCCAGATCGATGTACTCAGAGAAATGATGCAGAAGGCTTTAAACGTTGAATACACGGCGGATGTACGTAGCGTGAATATTAGGGTTTGTCGGTTTTTAAAAACCGGTTTTTATTCATAAATTTGTAAAATTCGAAAACCGGTTTTTAAATTTAAAAACTCGGTCTTATATACTGGAATTAATATGCAGAAATTAATTAATTTTTTAATTAAAAACGTTAACAATTTGACTTTTTATGAAATAAGTACAAATATTTATTTACTATTTTAATTATACTTTTTTTGTGAAAATTCGAAAACCGGTTTTTGGGGGGGAATAGTGGAATTCAAAAACTGGTTTTTGTATAAACCCCTGTGAATATGAATCAGAATTATATTGTAACATGCATTGTTTAAAATTTCAATTTGCAGTGGTTCACACCGCGCGGGTTTAGGAGCCTATTAGCTCTGATAGGCACAAACGGCCAAGGAATTGGAACCAGCTCGTTCAGTCGTTGGGTCAGAGAGGTGTCTGGATTGGAGTTGCCGAGGAACGAAAGAATTCAAGTTGACAAGTTAATAGATCGTATTTACGACGAAATGGAAGAAGGTATATTCTTGCGTATAAATACGACTCACGATTTCTTACTTTACCAATGCTTCTATCATTTATAGCGGTAGGATCTTTCTTAAACAACGAAGGTTCTGGTCTCTATGTTCTTCAATCGGCAGTGAATCACAGTTGTGTGCCAAACGCGATTGTAGAATTCCCTTATTCAAACAATGTGCTGGTTTTGAAAGCAATACGGGACATACAACCTGAAGAAGAGATATGTATAAGTTACCTTGACGAATGCGATCTGGAAAGAAGTAGGCACTCTAGACAAAAAGCCCTATCTTCTTTATATTTGTTTTTATGCCGTTGCGATAAATGCTTGTCGCAAGCTGACGATCCAGATCTAACATCGGAAGACGAATTGGACGACGATATGTCGAGCTGAAAGCATGCATAATAATTTTATAATATTCATACGGGCTTCGGTGTATTTACTGATAAATTTACACTTATTTGTATTACATGACGCCAGTTTTACATATGAAATTACTTTATTTACAAATCATTATGTTACAACAAAGCATCAAATAAATTATAGATAAGAATGATCTTCCATGGAAGTGAAAAGTCGTTATAATAAAAATATAGATACTATGACTGTATATCTTTTTACAGAATTTATAAGTAATATTCGTCTTGGCAGTACTATCGTAAAATCTTGTATGGTTAAAAAAGAATATATTACTTATCAATTTCGTACCAAGTCAATTAGAAATATCTTAAGTTATATGTAACTGTTAACATCGACCTAAAAATTGCACGGTATTGATAACAATATTCACTGATTCTTCAATTGACTATTAATTTAAAACACTAAGCAAGCTCCGCCTGCAGTATGTTAATGCTATCTTTCGTTTGATCATCAAACTCGTCAATCATTTCGAATTGTAAATTTATTTTTACCTAACGTCGTAAGATTCGATATATAATAAGGTACAGGCGTAACAAGTATTCGTCGCTCTATCAATTTCGTTAGATATATACAAATGTTGCGACTACGAAACTCCCATCTGAAATATATAAAAGTGAGATTGCATTCTTTAACAATTAATTTATAGGTAACGTTGGGCGAATTCCACTTGCGCCAAACGCACCTGTGATTTTCATTAACTTAGATTTCCTGTCCGCGACTAAACGCAACGTCAAGAATTTCAAAGTCGATTTTCTCGAAAATGAAGCCCGATATGAAAAAAAGTTACTCTTTCTTTTCGATTTATAACAAGTAAATAAGTCGAGAAAAAAGAATAAATTTTTTTGTTATTGCGCTTGATTTTCGAGAAAATTGACTTTGAAATTCTTGACGATGCGTCCAGTCGCGTACGGGAAAACCTAGCTAAATGAAAATCACGGGCGATTTGGGCGTAAGCGGTATTCGCCCGTATTCGATTCAGAACGGTTTCATGAGAACAGCACTCACGTTGCGCGCATGCCTTCATTTGGTAGTTTTATCGACACATCTTTCCGTGTCAGAGGTATGCTTGGTCCATTTATAACAAGTAATTCTAAAGTAGGAGGTTCATCGCCGAAACACATTTCCGCGTATTTCTTTCGCTGTTTATGCTGAGTGAAATCTGTGCCTGTGGGCCTAGAAGAAAATATACAAAACATAATACTCGTACTTTTACGAGAGGAGCTCCGAAATTTCATTGTTTCAAAGGAATTTACAACAAGTATTACTTTTTATCAGGGCTACCATCCTTGTATATTAAAGATTTATTAATATTCTCGGAATTCACTGCTCCCTCTTTCTTTTTCCAACATAATTTGCTCAACGATTTAAGATCTTTGCCCATCAAGTTAAGCTTCTTACTGCTCTTATATCCCATGCTTTTTGCTATCCCGTCTAATACATCCAATGGAACGTTCTTCTTGGTGCAAAAAAAATACTTCTGGCCTATAAATAAAGCGAAAAACGTAGCGACCACACTTTGCATCGTCCTTTTTGGTCCTTTCCTTCTGTTCTCCTTCAGAGAAACATACACAATATCATCGTGCGTGTTCACTTTCACATCCACTTTTATATTTAGTATATGAAAATGCTCTTGTATATCTTCTTGAATTGTCCTATTTATTAGATAGTTTGGAGACTTATTAGGGCCTACGAGCGCATTACCATACCACGTTCGTCGTTGATTGTGCCAACTTATGTCTGAAATACAAATAAGAAATTGTATCATCTTACGAGGGACTAAAAGGAAGTAAGAGGCGATCGAACATTACCGATTAATTCCAACGTTGATAGGCGATTCCTTAGAACTTTCTCTGGAACCTTTGCTGCCTAGTACGAGCACAGGAAATTATAAAAAAAGGTAAGACATGTAACTGTGAGGCATCTTCGCAGAAAACTTACTCTTACAGCTATCTTAATCAACGGAACTGCATTAGCCGTTGTGAAGTGATTGCGCTGCTTAATCAATTCGGATCTTATCTCGGTCCATGTTGTTTCAGGGAAATGTGGAATCACTGCTGACTCCAATTCTTCAAACTTGAATCTTTGGATGATTTTACATAGGTGTTGTAGTGCAAGTGTTGCTAGAACATAGTACAATAAAGATCCTTGTTACTCCGAAATTGTTTTACTCTGCAACATAACCTCTTCGAATCATAAACGAAAAGAGGGAAACTAACTTGACATTGTGCAGGCGTAAAATAAAGCAGAGCTCGGCGACCGTATAACTTTAAAGTGGCGTGAATTATTTGAAAAAAGTTTTTTATGTGATAATTAAAAGTTCATACTGTGCGTATCTTGCACACGCGCAGACGCCACCATCACTGGTTCCCGCCTAAAACAAGCGGGTCTCTTTAAATATCCTTCTGTTTACCAATCGAACATGGCGGACAGTCGCACACGGGTCAAGTTGACCCCCATCGGACACGGTTGAAAAGGAAGGAAATTAAATTACGCGCAATATCCTTGTGATTCATTAAAAAAGAAAGAACAGGGAGTCTACTCTCTACCAAACAATTAGGTACCATGTCATCGCGAAACTATGCGTTCGTCTTTATAATTTGCAATCTACAGGGTGTTCAGAAATCCACGGCATAACGCGCAAGGTTACAAAATGGAAGGGGGGAGAGAGAGGGAGAGATTTTTGGAAACGCAGAATACGGGTTTTATTGTTCAAAGGTTCGGTAATATTGATTCTCAGGGATTCGACGTGTGGCCGATGAATTAAGAAAGACTCGCGATTCTGTTATTGAAGGGCGTATTAGTGATTTAACGCGCAGATGGATTATAGCATTAGCGGAATGTGAACGCGATCCGAATTTGAGTCACACTCTCCCTCCCTCCCACCTGCCGAGCAAATGATAGCGAGTCCAGCGAATAACGGGAAGGTATTCGGGAAGTGCGCAGGCGCAGTGTAAGAATGCGAGATTATAAATACAGCACTACCCAACGACCGTGTAAAAGTTGTCACAGTGCACTTTGTCGCATGATGGCGCAACATGTTGACCGCTCAGGCACACCGGCGGTTCATTTGCTACTTGTTTTCGCGATATTCAATTCAGTATACGCCGACGCGTTTGCAGGAGTGAAAGTATCCGATAATCCGAGCGTGAGATCGGTGAGCGTTTTGACCGAGGGGCAATCGTACGGGGAGAAGAGCCTGCCCGTCGGCACGGGCCTCCTGATCGAAGTTCTTGGCACCGGCCTCGGCCGCAACGTTTCTCTATGCTGGTCACCTACGTCCGACCACTGTGATCCAGAAAACGGATTGGACGCGATCTGGATCGAACCGGGCGGGAACCGCGTGATATACAAGTTCGCTCAAGCTCCTAATTTTAAGGTTACCAAGATCTATTTCTGTCTGCGAGTTGTCAGCGGATTCGGCGAAACATGGACCAATCTTGGAGGAAACTTCACTATCAGCCCCCCGTTACGATACGAGTAAGCTTTAATCGCCCGACAATTCATCTCTCGCCCGAACGTCACTCAGACAGGCTGCCTCTCCTTCGCCAATTAATTATAGATATCCGCCGTATGACATGGCATAATTGCCCCTTTTTTCCTTTTTCATTCAAGATGCTGAAAACACCTATCCCGCGGTATTACGATCGTACGCGTACTATACGCGTCGAATGTTTACAATGTTCAGTTTTACAATTAGCGTGGAAGGGTTTGCTTTGTTTCGGGCATTCTATTGTTGTGTCTAAACACTGGTGTTGTAGATTATAGGCCATTGTGATTAATAGATGTTAGGTTGTACGTGGGAGAATATTGAAATACAAGTATTCACACAAGTATTGAATTGGGAAATATTATTTTTGTCCCTGTTTTGCTGTTGCCAGTATGCATATTTTGAAAGAATTTAAATATCTAGAACTCTTATTTAATAAAGCTGTGTTTCCATGAATATTAAGGGTTTTATTTCATGGAGGAGTGAAAGCTTGAGAGAAATAGTTATGGATATCTTATCATATAAAATATCATGGCTGATAAATGATGCTTCGATCGAGCATTGCTTCTTTTTATTGTTTTTAAGAGGTAGCTAGATTTTTATAGAATATTATTGTGAGATAAGTAATATGTGACTGCGAGAGAACTGAAATAAATCTCTCCACTATGTTTTTAACTACAACTCGAGGAACAGCAGTAACCTTGACCTACTTATCCATAATTATCTGCACATCTGTGGAAATTAGTCACATTTGTTGTAAATAGGAAACTACCTAATTTCTTAGTTTAAAGAGAATGAATTTCTGTCTAGTTTAAACTTTTGCAAACTCCTTTCCTATGAATGAAACTCAATTCAAGATACTCATTTTCTATTGTCTCGTCGCACGATATGTTAAGTGCGCAAAAGTTAGAGCATTTAAAGACATTTAAAAGAATTTATAGCTTCCATTATACCAACACATGTATTTTATTCTCAGCAAATCCTTCCGTACTCTGCGTGCCAATTCATTAGTCCGTGACGACTTCGATTTAATGCCAGAGCCGATTCATAAGGATGCAGTTATCGAAGGACTAAGGATAGAAACAGCAGCCAAAGATCCCAGTTACACGTACGATGGAATCCCAGAGATATTGGCTAAAAGTAAGACCGTTATACGATTATTCGGTGTCGGTATCACAGAGGACACTTTGGTCACTTTTACCGATGTATCGGCGAAGAGGGGTACTATTTGTGATAAAATAAAGAGCGACGAGTTTCCAGTAAGCATTCGATTCTTCTTCTTTAACTCCTCAGTTGAACAGTCGCTAAAAACGTGTGGTGGTTTCAGGTGAAAATGGTACAGAATAATACAGCAACCATTGACGTTGAATTACCACTCGGTTCGCCTTTTTATGTGTGCATAAAACAACCAGTGTATGGAACAGAAGGCGGCCGGGACCTGTTTAAACATCAAGGCACCGAGACGTGGAAGACTGTAAGTATCGAGTCTCGCGACGAGTTCTGTTTAGAAACAGGATGAAATTGTTGGTGATTATTCCATCAAAAGTATCTATTAGTAATGATTATTTACAGATATACACGTACGAGAAATTCTTACCGCTTTGGCTCGGTATCGTAATCGTTTTAACATGCCTCTGTTTCTCTGCCCTGTTCTCTGGCCTGAACTTGGGATTAATGGCAATGGACAGAACCGAACTGAAAATACTGTGCAATACAGGAACGGAGAAGGTACTTCTGCTTACGGTCAAGTAGATTTAATAATTCAATGGTTATGATTTCACGATAATTTCGTAATTCTTTAATCGTTTGTACATTGAAGGAAAGACAATATGCAAGGACAATACAGCCAGTGAGGAATCATGGGAATTATTTGTTATGTTCGATTTTGTTCTCAAATGTTTTGGTGAATTCGATCTTTACTATTTTGCTAGATGACTTAACTTCCGGATTAGTTGCTGTAATCTGCTCCACCTTAGCTATTGTAATTTTTGGTGAAATTTCACCGCAAGTATGTATATTTACAAAAAGATACGCTTAATTTTATTTAGCGCTATTATTTCTTTGTTATCGATCCGCTAAAGACATTAAAAGGCAGCGCGGCATGTGGCTCTGTTACAATAACGCCCCTTCTTCTAGGCAATTTGCAGTAGACACGGATTGTGTATCGGGGCGAAAACGATTTACGTTACGAAATTAACCATGATAATCACGTTCCCACTGAGCTATCCCATCAGCAAGCTTTTGGACGTTCTTCTCGGCGAAGAAATCGGCAACGTGTACAATCGCGAGCGCTTGAAAGAGCTGGTAAAGGTGAGAGAGAAACGAATTATTGCCAGTACGTTAGATGATTTTTCTTACGACATATACCGAATACAGTTGCCGCCACTTGTAATTTGAAGTATACATTATCAAACGCCTTGTGAAACTTTTCACCGCTATGGGCCTTATCGAAATGAAAATGGATAGGGCAGATAGTTACATTAACATCCAAATTCAATCATATGTAGGTAAGATATCGATCTGCCGACGTTTTGCTCGAAGGTTTCACATGCCGCAGAGTACATGTTAGATTACTTATCAATGTGAAACTTAAATAAGATAACTTTACATACCAATACTGTGCTAATTTCAGTTGAACTTATCGTTAAAACGTATTTCTATAAGATACACACGTGCTCCCGTGCGTAAGCATGCACGTGTATAAGTACAAGAAAGTGTAACTTGTGTAATTAATATCCAGATCCCTTGCCTCCGTGCTCCACTTACATAATGCGGTGACATTGTTGATAATTCGACATCGAGACATGGGATCGTGACTGTATCATTCTCGTTATTTGTAGGTGACAACAGGATATAACGATTTAGAGAAAGATGAAGTGAATATTATCGCCGGCGCGTTAGAATTGCGAAAGAAGACTGTCGCAGATGTAATGACAAAAATCGAGGACGTGTACATGTTGGATTACAATGCCGTTTTAGATTTTGAAACGGTGTCAGAGATAATGAAATCAGGTGTGAATCCAGGGTATCCCTTGCGTTCTTTTCATCAGAGAGATATTATTTAACTGATATTCCATTCTCAGGCTTCTCGCGTATACCGGTATTCGAGGGGTCAAGGACGAACATAGTAACAATGCTTTACATTAAAGATCTCGCGTTCGTCGATCCAGACGACAATATGCCTCTCAAAACTTTGTGCCAGTTCTATAGAAACCAGTGCAACTTTATTTTCGAAGATGTCACGTTAGATATAATGTTCAAGCAGTTTAAAGAAGGTTCGTATCTTTAAACCGATATGTTTCTATGTAAAAAGTTTAATCTGTACTGGAGATATATTATACTTTCAGGTCATAAGGGGCACATGGCATTTGTTCAAAGAGTGAACAACGAAGGCGAGGGAGATCCGTTTTACGAAGTCATTGGCCTGGTGACGTTGGAGGATGTTATAGAAGAATTGATCCAAGCTGAAATCATGGACGAGACCGATGTGTTCAGTAGGATCATTTCGTAACTTAAAAGCGTTAGAATCGATTGCAATGATAAACGTCGTAATTGATAACAAATGTTTTCCCTTTGCAGCTGATAACAGAACTAAGCGTAGAAGGCAAGCCAGGCACAAAATACGAGACTTTACCGTGTTCGCGGAGAAGAAAGAGAACCAACGTATTCATATATCGCCGCAGTTGACACTGGCCATGTTTCAGTATTTGTCTACAAGTAGGAAGAAGTGTTTTGATTTAAGAAAATATGAGATTTATATAAAAATGCTCTTAAAATACATCTGAGACTAATATGTAATCCACAGCTGTAGACGCGTTTAAGCATGATACAATATCGGAAACTATTTTGCGTCGTTTGCTTAAACAAGATATTATTTATCATATCAAAGTGAAATCCCGTGAAAAAGCGAGAAACGATCCGGTGGCTGTAATCTATCAGCAAGGAAAAGCTGTAGATTATTTCGTGTTAATCTTGGAGGGTCGAGTTGAAGTTACGGTGGGCAAAGAAAATATGATGTTCGAAAGCGGCCCGTTCACGTATTTCGGCTCCCAAGCGCTCACCGTTAATATAGGGATAGGTAGGATTATCGAGACTCACCACACCCGTCTAAGATATTTATGGATCATCTAACGTGCCCGATTTTTCAGCGGAATCGCCCACTATTACGAACCCTCAAGCAGTGGGAAGTATACAATCGATAAATCTGGACTCTATGCTGAGATACACGTTTGTTCCCGATTATTCGGTTCGGGCTGTAACGGAAGTGTTTTACGTTAAAATTAAAAGGTCTCTATATTTGGCCGCGAAGCGAGCCACCCTATTGGAAAGGAGCCAGAAAGATCCGTTGCCTGGTCAGGAGCAATTTGACGACGAAGTGGAAAAGGTTTGATTATTCCGCAGAACATTCCTATACATTCGAGCGCGCGTAAAACTGTTATTAATTAAACGGCCACGTAAACGTTCCCATGATTTTCTAGTTGTTGCATTCTTTGGACGAGGACGATCGCAGCGTGCCAGAATCTCCAGTATTGCCGCTCGATAAAGAGAAGGGAAGTAGGAAAGAAAAAGATCGCGGCCAATCCCCCGTTCACAGCGCGACTGCCCCGACCTCGCCTGCTCCGGTCAGTGCTAGCCCAGTCACCCACTCGAAATTCATTTCCCCGTACACCGATCACAACGGAAGACTAAAGAACTCACCGATCAAGGTTCATTTGTCGTTGCAACTTTATTATTCAGGGTCTGAACGCATGAAGCTAATAAGGGGAATGTTGGATTTCAGCAGTCCTCGATCACGAGCCCCTCCGACGAACAGAACGAGGACCCGGACATAGACATTCTTGTCCGCTACGTGCCGAAGAAAGCTGCATCAACGAAGAAATCAATGGAAGAGGAAGAGAGAACGAATCTCCTGCCCCAAGAAGAGGACTCCGAGCGCTCGGAGGACCGTCGGCGATGTACGAACGCGTCGACGCCGATGGAGTCGCAGGTACCAAACAACGAGGAGAAGGGACAATCTCTATGACATACGATGCTCTCGTGGCATTAGGTATTTAACGAATTACTTAAATATTTATCGCGAAACGAGTCAATAGCGAGATCAATAGCCACGCGAGTTTCTTGTGCTTTCTTTTTTCTTTTTATTAATATCCAAGTTCAGAATAGTTTGCCCCGGAAACTGTCCCGTGATATCCTAGTTCTATAAAGTTAGTACGCTCAGGGAAGATTGCCAAACTGTCGGACGTTTTCTCATTAATTCGACCCCCCTCATTAGCCAACATTCACGCGACAACTAAAGTTCCAGTAGACCCTGAACCGAGAACTGTCTTATTTCTGTTAGAGTGCTAGTAGCGCAGAACGCTTATTGAAAGAATGATCAATGCTCGTTGTCTTAGGAAAGCTGAATCCACTATTCCAAACGATTCTCATTTAACATGTGTAAATACCATTCTGCTATGTATATTCTTTTAGAAACGAAACTTCTGAGACGCGCGCTTCGTTCTTGGCCAATGGAATGCACGCTCGCGTGACATTTCGCGGCGATTGTATTAAAAACAGTCCCCGTGGGCCATTATGTTCTCACTCCGTGAACAACGAAGACGATTCTGAGGGGATTTCGAGCGAAATAATGACACGAGAGAGTATCGTCGTGGAGTTGTAATCTTGTTTGCTAATCGTAGGTAAGGAGAACGCGCGCATTCGACCAAAATGACGTTTATGTGTAACGGAAGGGAGTACAAATCGAGAGGAACGTTTCTAAAAGAGCGTTTAACACGCATCATTAATTAATCTATTCTCTATGGTACGTAGGGGGCTTTCGAGATGATATCTTTTCGCTCAGTTGTCTCGCCTACTTTGCATCGTATTCCGGATACGACTGTGAATAGTGTGAATAGAAGTAGCAAATCTCTTCGGCTTAGTAATGAATTGTAAGAAGATTCTCGGTATATAAATACGGTAGCCCTTTATATTTTGATTCAGTGCCTTAACGAGTTGTAAAGCTGTGTTTAATCATCCTCGACGCGACGCCTTTTAAACGGAGAACGGATATAATTTCTGTAGTAAATACGTACGCTCGTTTCGATTCACACGCGTTATCAAGACAATGATCATCCAATTTCCAGCACACTCGACCCGAAACACACATATTCATTTATCATAAACTCTCATACGATACGTGATATACTCGTCATGGACAGTAAACCGTAGGAGTACTGTCGTGTATTTCGAAGGAGGAACGTTACGCAACGTAACGCGCAACCAGTACAATCCCCAGTAGAGAAATAGTAAATTTCAAGTTCGATATTCTAACGATATACATACGCCTAATGTGTGCTTTTTAGTTTTCTTTATATAAGTGTATCGAGAGGGAAACGGAAGGAATTAATTTGCCAACACGAACGATCAACATCTGTACATATCTTAAGTTTTCGATATAGCTTAAGTACAAATAGAAATGCCCTGGATTACCAAGTATCCCCTAACGAAGAGATAATAATTATTGTAATAAGCTGTTGAATCTGCGGAGTAACGGAATAAGACAAAACGCGGCAGAAGAACTTATCGTCGGATTTTTTACGGAAATAGTGATCGACTAGCGTACTTAACGTAAGAGGATATAGAACAAGTTCAACACGAGTATAGGATTATTAGAGGATAGCGGCGGGATCTACAGTTTCTCATTTAAATCATCGCGGCTTGTCGTTATTTCCTCGTGAAATTTAATAGTTAGACTGTTACTGCCATATTTTTTATACTCACTGAATGTTGTTTCAATGCTCGTTTCGAAACAGTCTTTGAGATGGTGGATAGAATTTTGAGACCGAATCGCTACCTATCTACAGGTATCGATTATCCCGCGAGGGGAGAAAAAACACAATCAAGAGTTCAGTTTTAAAAAAATTTTCGTCGAACTTCATGTACGCGTGCTTACGTCTTGCAGAACGAAGTATCAACTTTTAGATTAGGGTGAACTGTACAAGATCGTTCAGATTTTATTTTTTATATACATATTATATGAATATTTATTGTTTGAACGATTTTATGTAAACGTGTATTGTTTGCATGCCTTTTGTAGCTTTGCGGAATGTTTTCGTAAACATGGAATAACGTATAATATAGCTTTAAATACCTACTTGTTTTAGCATACCGCGTTTACAATATTCTGTAGGTGTATTACGAGGCGCGAACACTTAATGTCGGTGTACTTGATGGGCGTGAAGCTTTTAACTTGCAATAGGTACGCGATGCCGCGCATACACGCGTCGTGTATTTGTAGCATTTATTATTCTTACGCACTTTACTTTTCCCTTTGCTGTTGGTAATTTTTTATACCGTTAATTTATGATACCAGTTACACGCAACGTTTTTATAGTACACTTAGTTATTATGTATCGTTTCAAAGCCCATTTATAATATTTGTTGTGATTTGTTTAGTTTTTTTTTTTATATAGAAACTATAGTATATTATTAACAACTGTCTACATACGTATATTCATAACAATCTTAAGTTCTCTGTGTAATTAATGTTTTATCCCGCAGTGGGCCGAAGTAATAAGAAAAAGAAAAAAGTAATTCTCACTTTGCAGCGCACGTGTAAAATGATTTTTAAATAATAGGCACGTACCGCTTGCACCAATATGAATTCTCACGGTAATAATATTTTCCAACTTATTAAATGTGTTCGAGAAACGACACATAGGAACCAATACGAGCAGTGTTGGTGTATAGCAGTAAAGCTACGGCACATATTTTCCAACAAAATTGTATGTACCAATTCTATTATTATCGTTACCGTAGAATCGATGGAAATCGATCAAACTGTATATACACTCGAGAAAAACAGAGTCGAATATTTATCAACACATCGCTGTATTCACAAAATAAAGATACCATTTCGTTTTCAACGCCTCGCTTATTCCACCTTGTCCATTCCCACTCGGGCTGGAAATATTCGAATATTTTTCGAGTATTCGAATGGTACGAATAAACTTCGAATATTTGAGTATTCGAATAGTATGGTGTGAATTATAAATGAAGTTATTAGCTTACAAGATATTCACCCTGACGAACTAACGAACTCACAACTGAAACTAAATAAAAGCTTGTAAAATGAACCTAAAGGACTTGATTTATAATTCACACCATACTATTCGAATACTTGGATATTCGAATTATATTCGCCAAATAATTGAGCAACTGAAGTATTCGAATAGTCCCAGCCCTAATTCCAACCGCACAGCAACGATGCTTACCTCTGCGCTCCAACTTCGCGACTGACACGTGCGTCGCGGGAAGCTGTCACGAGAGTTTGAACCTGCGCAGAGCAACGTGCGCGGTGGAGCGAAGTACGACTCCCGATGGATGACAGTTACTCGATGCAGTCAGTTGGCGGGTAGTATTCGCAGGCGTCAAACGTTTCAGTCAAGTCCGCGTGCTCGCAAGTTCCTTACACGTTATTGTTCAACGACTTTCACAGAAAGATACAATTCCGTTCCTTCTTCTAAAACGCGTGTTTTAGAGATTCCTAAGGTTCAAATCTCGTCAACCCCTTTGCACATGAGTGGCACGCAATTAACGCAAAGGTACGTGCATCACGTTTGTCTTAATGTAAATAAGTACCCAATTAACCATGATTTTATACACAATGAAGTTCCAAGCAGAGGATGCTTGACTCGACGCTGCGAGTGAAATGTAGCCTTTTAAATGGCGAAATTTCACGCCACGTGAGCAGGAAATACGTAAACAAAGGAAAGGCAGATTTATCCCCGATAGCTGCGGGAAGTAATTAAAAATCGGCTATGAATCCTTAGGCAGGAATAACAGCAACGTCGCGCGAATCAACTGCAATAAAACCGTTTAATAACTCAACAATCATCTGGCGTAATGGAGCTGTTAAAAACAATTTATCAAAGTCGAGCCGCTGTTTTCAAGATCGTTACCCAGTTCTTTCGTACACTGGTCGCATTTGTTCTCCAAAGCTTCCTTGATTCTCGTTCTAAATTTTCGCTAAAAGAAAAAAAACTTCTCGACAATAAAGGGGGTGGGAACTCGCGGTAGGATAATTACAAGAAACGAATGAGTGTCCTCGAAGGTAAAGGTGACAGCCACTCCCTTGGCCATTAGGATATTTCAGTTCCCTCGTCGACGCGAAATTCAACCTCTCGATATCCTCTTTTCGTCAGCGAACAATATCGTTGTTCCTTCGGCTTTATAAATACCCCGTAAAGCGTATAAAAAAAAAACTATATCGATTACCGTCTCTATCGCATTGTCGCTTGCAATTCGATTTCCCGGGATCGGTTTATCGGACCATTCACGGTCTCCTTTGTCCCAGCCATTACTTTTCCTCGTCCCAAAATACAGCCCGTCTTGAAACTCGAGGAAGGAGCGATCGATCGGAAGCCTCCGGCCCGTCGATCCTTTAGCGCGCGCGTTTACTTCCCCGGCGCGTAAACGTCGGAGCCGTTGTTTGCGAGCAATCGAATATATCCCGGTGTGTACATCGAGGAGAACGGTAATTCGTGAAAAAAGAATTACGGTTCCCAGTAAACAAAAGAGAGCCGCTCCATCGCTTTTTTTAAATCTACCCAAGGTGTTAATCTCCTTCGAGTCGTAAAACTTCCGTAAATATTTCCCGAGCCCCGCCTCCTGGAATCACTATTCCTAGTTTCACAGGGCCGTTAAAAATAGGGAACAGCCGGGAGAAAGAGATTGTTCGCTTTCCGGAAAAGTCGAGGCGATAATCGTGCGCGTATGTCCTCGATCGTTCGCAAGTATTTCACAGGGAATACCTAATAAGTCTCTTAAAGGAGAGACGCGTTCGAAACGAGGATCTTATCGATCCCTATAACACTAGTTTCCTACGGAACGCCTCTTTCTCTATCTCTATCTCCCGTCGCTTTGAAATTTCCCAGAGATTAGTGGATTATCGCCCACGGTGGTTGAGAAGAACGCGTGCACGATCTGGACACCTGTTACTCGCAGCATCGCATTGCTGGACACCCGCGGATGCAATTAACCGTGCAGCGGGATAGAATATATCGATGGGAAGTAGCTCGGACGTAACAGAGTCTAATAGGCCGCGGCTCGGTTGCCCAGAAGTTAAATTGCATTAAGTGATTCGCCTGTTACAGGTCCGATAAGTCCTATCAACCGGATACGTCGCGCGGATAGCGTCAATAAAGGCTCGCTGAGATGCGAGACGGTTCTCGGGAAGCGATCTCGCGGGACCAACAACGAGTAAAGCGGAACGGTAATAAACCGCGGAACGGCCTGCGCGGAGAAAATAACGATTTGCCGTAGGACGAGGCCGTCGAATGGAAAGCAAATGCTCGGGAGTACGAGGGAGGCTCGAAAGGGCAGAAGGGAGCTCCCAATGAAGCGGAAGTTCACGGAGTTGAATCATGAGCCTGGCTCGGCCGTCGCGAGGCAATAAATCCTCCACGATTTAAACATGAATTCGTCTTATCTGTGGGGAGAGGACGAAGAATGGGGGCCGCGGTATTACTTCACCTACTACAGCGAGCTCGGCAATCGGAAGGGAGCTAGCAACGTAGAGGCAAGTGTTTCCCATTCGAGGATTCGCGCTTGTCGAGTCGTCTCGCACCCGAGCGCCTTGTCCATGCAGAGGCTTACAAAACGATCTGATAAAAACAGCATCGACGATCATTGTTTTATCGCGCTGCCTTGTAACCCAGTGTCGCGAGCCATTAATTAGCAGCTCGAAAGCGTGTGTCTCATTAGAGAGGTGAACAATGCACAGAAGTGTGCCTATTTTTGGGCTCGCAAATGAGGTTGCTCGGCAACGCGAACGTTGCTTTTAACGGCTGCGGGACCGAGCGCGGTTCACAAGATAAAACGAAAGACGGGGATGAATCGCAAGTGTTCGCAGGTGGTGATACTGGCCATCAGCTTCGTCCTGGCGGTGGGCGCCAACTTGGGTATAGCCGGCTGCGTGCTCAGGTACAGAGAGATGAGGACGCCGACGAACTTGTGCCTGGTGAACTTGGCCGCCGCTGATCTTTTGTTCTCCGTCGGCGTACCAGCGGTCGCTTACACCAGACTGACGCAGTCCTGGCTCCTGGGGGAAACTGTCTGCCGATTGTTGCCCTACTCTCAGGTACGATCCTCCGATGTTTACGATCGTTCGCATCGTCGCGAGTCGATCCTCTGCGCCTTCGAGCCTCTAATCGTCCGACGTGTACTTCTGTTCTCGGGAGACCCCCAGTCGCTTCGTTGAATTCTCTTAAGCGCCCTTTCAGCCCCTAAGAAATATGATCGTCTTAATTAGAGCGGAACACCACGCGTGCACGATAATGGTGCGAGTTGTTGTCATTCGATAAACCTTCCTTCATGGATCAAGGCCGCAATCACCCACAAAGGGTGGGCCTATAAATACGACGCTCCTTTCGATACTTTGCAGAGCAACTTCTTCCTTGCCGTCTATCTTCGGTCGATTCTAAGAACGCACGCGTGTACGTGACAGACAAGAGAGTAGGAAGAGGCGGCTCGGTTGGTTTGTTTAGAAGATTGGTTTCTCTGCTTGCAGTTTGTCTGCGGTTTCGTGCTTCTATGGACACTGACCTTCATATCGATGGACAGGCATCGATGCTTGGCGATAGCTCCTTACAGAAGTGCCTTGACGAGGTCCAGGGTCCTATTAGCTAGTCTCCTCACTTGGACAATCGCCGGTTTCGTGTTTCTGCCGGTCGTTTTCTGGTTCAAATCCAAGGTACCCAACGCCCGCTAAATCGTGATCTGCCTTGTTTCTATACTCCCTGAACGTGACCGTCCCATTCGTTGCACTCCAATTCGCAGGACATCGCCGGCAACTTAACGATCTGCACTCTAGTCTTCCCACGAAGCGACGTCGTTAACGTTTCCCTGTGCTTCACTGTACCGATCATCGTGCTGGCTTGCCTTCTGCCGATGACCCTGCTGGTCTATCATTACCAACGTATCTTCCAAAAGATCCTGGACACGCGAAGCAGATGGGCCGTCCCCTGCGTCGCTCAAGTAATTCGCCCGGCTGTGAATCTTTTACGTCGCATTATAACAGCCGCTCTGTGCCTCTCGGTGTTTCGTAATGAAGTGCCCCTGTGTCACGGTCGGCTATTTTTAATCGAAGGTGATAAATATATTACAGGGGTTGGAGAGCGGCGCAACAGGTAGGAGAGACTCGGAGCTGTCGGTGGTGGGAACGTTGCTGCCGTGGGCGGGGAGGAAACTGTCCTCAGCATCGATGACCGGCCGGCAAGGTCGTGCCGGCAGCCTTTCCCAGCACGAGGAGCTGCGGCTGCACAAGCATCTACGAGTCGTGAGGATTTTGCTGCTGAACGTGGTGGCCGTGCTGGTCATGTGGCTACCCATCACCACCGTGATGCTGCTGATTTATATAGACGGCAGACGGCCCACGGAGGATACGAATTTCTTCCTGAGATCCCATCATTTCATTTGGACATTGATCGTCGCCGAGTTAAACACCGTGGTCAATCCTCTTCTCTACGGTGTCTTCTCCGAGAACTTCCGTGTCTGCTTCGCCAAGCTGTGGCGGCGCAGCCTCGACGGCAACGCCAGAGTCGGGGAACGAGGGTCCAAGAAGAGCTCCAAGTCGCTGGAGGCGCTTCAGACTCGGCTGGGTGGCGTCAGGACACCAAGCAGCTCGAGGACCCAACAGAAGCAGTCGAAGAAGAGCTCCAGCTGCAGTATAGGCAGCATCATCGAGGTGCCCAGCTCGGAGAAGTTATGAGAATCATCGTGAAAAGAACTTGTATGAAATATATGTAACGCTTGCACGAGAATCTCAGTTTAAGCAGGCGTAGACGGATTCTTCGATGACGCGGAAGGGTCGCCAAATAAACATACAGTGTAATGTTTTCTTAAAAAGTTATCATTTTAATTCGCGACTTATTGAAGGTAGTTTCGATTAATAAACACATTTAGTGGTTTATACATCGACCTATGTATTTTGGAAGCGCTTGGGTTTTATGTATCACCGAGTTTTTTCCTCACGCTTCCTTTTATCTCGGACAACATTTTCATATCGATGTCGCCTTCGTTTATGAAGCTCTCGAGCATTGCGATTTTGGAATTGATGAAGTTCGTCTGGTCCGATCTTGTCTTTTTCCTCTTGTTTTTCTTAGGTAACGGGTTGGTTATGTAATTCCTTATTAGACACCAAGAGTTACTTTCATCCCTCAGTGTGATCAAGTCTATTGCGATTCCCAAGAAATTTTCTGCCTTGTCCTCGGGTACACAAATGTCGACTACAATCTTCTCGTCCACTACTTTTCGCATAGAAAATATGTTCTGACATTCCAATCTCAAATTCAGCACAACCCAACTGTTTCTTGGCAGTGTATTCAAATTCACAGACAAGAACAGCTGATTCGCTATCCTGTTTACGGATACCTTTGGGACTAATCGTGCTTTACGTCTATGAGCATATAAATTTATTCTGCATAACGTATCTTCTTCGGTTTGTAACACCTTGTTCAGGCTATGCAGTTCCTGAGTTCCTCTGTAAATCTTATCAATTTCAAGCTCGCTACCTTTCAGCATATCGGCATTTAGATTAATGAAAGTATCATTTTCCTCCAATAATGTCGTTTCCACTGCATCCGCAGAAAACTCGACCAGTTGTTTGTTTGTGGTCAAGCCCAGAATTACCTTGGAATCGTAGCATTTCAGGCAGGCAAAGCTCTTATCTTGAACATTAATTTTTTTAACAGTCTTCGTTAATAACTGCTTCTTCCCATAATACAACTTAGATTCGTCCGAATAAACAAACCACACTGTATCTTCCATCGATTGGCTAAAACCTGCACAAATAGTCTGTATACGTATACCCAAGCAAATTTTCTCAAACGACAGTAAATCATTGCTCGAGTAAATTAGAATAATGTCTCCGCTAGTGACTAGCAGCAATCCCCCGATCTTAGAATCTTTTGGCACGGGTACTATATCTCTAATAGAATAAATACTATTATACACAATGCGAACAGTTTCCCTAACTAATACAAAAAGTATCTTCTCGTCGGCGATAACGCATAAACTTTCTACAGTGGAATCGTTCGTTATAGTCCTCATAAATCCTTCGTCGGCGTTCTCCAGATTCAAGGGACAAATGCACAGGTTGCTGGAGTCGCCGTCTTCGGAAGACAGGTGAAAGAGTAGCTTGTTCGTCATGGTCTGCTTGTTGTCCAAGTAGAGATTTTTATTCCTGGGCGTTAAGACTTCGTAGAACACGGTACCCAGGCCCACTGCACTCATGCTTAAAATGGCAAACTGTCGGTTCCTGGATAGCTTGAACACTCCTTGCGGAATGCAGATCAAGAAGACACGATCGGTGAAGCATTGTATGCTCTTTATTGGACCTGGAGCTGTTACAAGTTCGATGGGAGCGCAAGGATCATTCGCGTATGGGAATATAGCGAGTTTGTCCTTCTCCCAGCAAAAACAAGTCTTTCTGCCATAAAATGTGTAAACGATAAACTGTTTCGGCAGAAAGTGTTCGTCAGTCATAATATACATCGCTGCAACTTTGCAAACTTCTGGAAGCCGTAGATGCAGCTACGACAAATAATTGCCTGACTGGGAAACACCTCGCCACACCTCTGATCATTCTGAACAATTCTGAATCATTCCCCGAAACCTACTATCTGTTTTCAAAAGAGAAACGAAAGGAACGTGCCAGATAGGTTAACGCACAAACGGGGAGTGGAAACGCACCATCACACGATATGCGCGAATTCCACTTACCAAATCGCCCGTGATTTTCATTAATAGCAGATTCGGCAACCTGCACTAGTGCGCACTGAGTGCGAGTTTTCTCGCTTCCAATTGGCTAAAAGTCGCACTCAGTGCGCACCAGTGCGACTGTCCGAATTCGCTATAAGCTAGGTTTTCCCGTACGTGACTGGACGCATCGTCAAGAATTTCAAAGTTGATTTTCTCGAAAATGAAGCGCAATAACAAAAAAATTTATTCCTTTTTTTTTACTTATTTACTTGTTATAAATCGAAAAGAAAGAGTAACTTTTTTTCATAACGCGCTCCATTTTCGAGAAAATCGACATTGAAATTCTTGACGTTCAGTCGTGTACGGGAAAACCTAGCTTAACGAAAATCACGGGTGATTTGGGCGTAAGTGGAATTGGCCCCAATTCGCCCATAACTAAAGCTGACTAAAGCCGGCCGCGCACGGTTTTTAACCGGTTGCACGTCCGTCTAGCGAAACTTCTAATTATTATGTTTCGCTAACCTTGACTCTAACCAACATTCTACATCCTATCGTTTCTATATTACCACGCAAGAAACAAATTGCACTTCGTGAATTGATTCAGATTCCCTGTGTAAATTCGGCATTATGCTCAAAGGCGTCCACCATGAACGCAACACACAGCGCACGGTCGTGATATCGTTGAACGCGCGAGAGATACGTTTTACCCGAATACGAAAAGTTTCATCATGAAGCGGAACCTTATCGCGTGAATAGGTGACAAAGGGAGCGCTTTCTTTTCGGCGTTTTATCTCTCTTGTAAATCCCGTAGCACACACAATCCTCGTTTTTTATATGCATATCTTAACCCGACCACGTAATCGCTTGCCGCCGATTGTTAATATAGCGTATTCGCGTGCCCGATAGATTATGTGGAACTCAGTGGTTGATGAACTCGACCGAGCGTACGTTAGAAGTTACGACGAGGTGTTAGAGCAAAGGCAAGATGACGAAGCGATCCAAACCAACACGTCCAAGGAGCAGGTGCGGGTCTCGCGTTGATAAAAATAACTGGCCGGTATTTGCTCTTTTATCTTACCGTCCGTTAATACGCCGCCTTTCGATTCCAGACTCTCGTAGAGGATTGCATACTTAAGTTGTACAAGCTGAACGGCGAGCCCACATTAACAAGACAGAAGCACATCAAGCTGTTGATAAAATCTTTGACTAATCTCAACGAGAACTGCGAAGTAAGTAAACGGTTTCCTCTAATCGCATTCGCTTTTATTAACGATTATACGCAAGTAACTCTGCCTCTCAGTCTTTAGACTGCAGCAGACCATGGTTGTGTTACTGGATCATACATTCCCTGAAGATATTGGGAGAAAGTTTGGACGATGACGGGTACGACAGGATCATCGGCTTCTTGGCCAAATGCCAGTCGCCCGAGGGAGGATTCGGTGGAGGCCCAGGGCAATTTCCTCACTTGGCGTCTACTTACGCGGCGATAAACGCTTTATGCACCATCGGTACTCATCGGGCATACCAAGTGATCGATAGGTACGGAAGGAGGAGGTTGTCGAGATCGAGTTTTAGTTTATACCATTTGAAGAATTGTGATATTGATTTTAGAAAGTCGCTTGCACACTTCTTGTCGTCTTTGCATGCAGGGGATGGTTCCTTCAGCTTGCACCTCGAAGGAGAGGTAGACATAAGAGGAGGGTATTGCGCGATCGCTGTAGCGAAACTGACAAATGTATATACTCCTGAAATGTTCAAAGGAACTGAGAATTGGATATCTAAATGTCAAACGTGGGAGGGTGGTTTTGGAGGCTGCCCCGGCATGGAAGCTCACGGAGGGTACACGTACTGTGGGTTCGCAGGGCTCGTACTTCTCGGGAAAACTGATTTATGCCACTTGAAGTCGTTGCTGGTACACTCTGCGCCTGAAAATTTCACTGCAGTTAGAAAACTTACGCTCGTGATCTCAATCGTGTTTGCTTTCAGAGATGGGTAGTGAACAAGCAAATGCGTCTCGAAGGTGGATTCGAAGGGCGCACTAACAAGTTAGTAGACGCCTGCTATTCGTTTTGGCAGGGCGGAGCTTTGCCATTAATTAACGCAGTTTTAACGAAGCAAGAAACAGCGTTCAATTCCAATTACTGGTTGTTCAATCAAGAGGCCTTACAAGAATATTTATTAATCTGCTGTCAACATCCTAACGGTGGCTTTCTGGATAAACCTGAAAAGTATGGGATATTATTATTACAATGATGTATGGTATACGTCCAAGGGTCCTACAGATTTCTCTGTTTGCTTTAGATACTGGGATATTTATCATACTTGTTATGCACTAAGCGGATTATCGATCGCGCAGCATTCTCCGAAGCCATTGATTATTGGATCTCGTAATTTGAATTTGGTGGAAGTGGTCCATCCTGTGTACAATCTAGTACTTCTTTCCGCAGAGAATGCATTGAAATACTTCAACTCACTACCGATACCTGACTGAACGTATATTTAATATTTGAAGTGTATTAATGGGATAAATAACAAGTGTTTCTATTCCACTTTGAGAAAAGGTTTCAAAGGGGCAGATTCTATTTCACTTTGCATTAAAATTGACCAACAGAGTGTAAATATAAAGTTATTTATTAATAAAATTAGGAATAATTACGATCATCGAAGTTGTGTTTCTTAATCGCAAACCTACACCTTCAACAAAGTAAATAGTAAAAAAGTCGCTTATGTTTCAAAGCTGATCTTTATTAAGTTTATACTAAAAGAGGAAATATTTCTAAATTTCTGTTGTAATTTTTTAATTAAATTGGCACTATAAAATGGGTTAAAAAAGCAAGAGGAGTATATTTTTCTTTACTGGAAAAAGTCTCCGGACGCCCCTGTATATCCTCGTATTCCGTGTGATTGACCTCTTGCAATACTGACAATACCGACCACGATCCCTACGTTATCTCATAGTTGGCTGTTTCGGTTAGGAAATTCTGCAAAGTTACTAGGAATACATGACACTAAAAGGTGGCACGGTCGAACTGCGCGAGAGAGAAAGGAATACTGCGCGACAAGGATGGAGATAAATTTTGTGCCACCAACTCTAGTTATGCACTCCTGCTCCTGTATCAGGATCACATATAACCAAAGTTAGTGGCACAAAATTTATCTCCCCCTTCGTCGCACGCGCTCTCTTTCTCGCGCGCAGCTCAGCCGTGCCACCTCCTTCGGTATCATGTACTCCTATTAACTCGGCGAATTTCCTGGTCCAAACGGTCAACTTGGAGACTTCTCGGGGATAACGTAGGAATCGCGGTCGGTAATCTAACCTATATAAAAACTCTTCATAGCAGCTTAATTGTAATCGGAATTATTACAACTATCATGTAGGAAAGTAGTCAAGGGTCCACTCTTCAACATGAAACTGTAAAAGTTGATAAATTACATTTAGAAAATGCACCGACAATCGATGAAGCTTGCTTACGTTGGTCCGCGGTACTGTTCTCGTCATCGTCTCAAAGAATCGTTAATAACTAATTAATTATAGCTAAAATCTGCGCAAAGACCACATAAGAAAGTAACCAAGGGTCTATTCTTTGAGACGCGACTCTAAAAGTTCATAAAATATTCGCGGGAAATGAGAAATTCGCCAATTTATAGTGGCTGCGTAATGTTTCTATCTCCCTCCTTGTCTTGCACACTAACGTTCTCTCTCTCGCACGTCACATATCTCTCTCCTTGTCGCACGAGCTTGCGCTCTCTCTCTCTCTCTGGCACAGCTCGGCCGTGCCACCTCCTTTAGTATTATGTATTCATATTAACTCGAGCGAATTTCCTGGTCAGACAGCCAACTTCGAGACCATTGCACTATCGCGATCGGTAATGTCGGTATTACAAACAACTGTTCGCACCGTTTTGTAAAGGAATAGGTAAACTTTATAATCGAATATGGTTTAATAATAAATAATAAAACCTTCTACAAGAGGCTGAAATACGCGGGACATGCATAAATAAATAAATAAATTTAATAAATGCATACACATTTTCATACATATTTTTATAGCGATTCAAAACAGAGTGAGTCCAACATATATACACTTTTTTGTAAAACCTCTAAATATGTGTACATAGCGCGAACTTCTGAAATAGAAATCGATGCAAACGGATAATACGTAGTATTTCAGAAATAAATTTCATTACGGGTGAACTTCATTCACCGAACAACTTGTCTTCACGATATCACAGATTACACGTTTCGGTTTAATAAAAGAAAATGAAAATAGACAGCCCCCAATAGGCATAATCGTGTTGCATTGCAAAAGTTTATGAAATGTGCTATAAATACAATCGCTCTTGTGATGGAAACTCGGTTTGCGGATGCCACGAGAGACCGCGCATGCAATATATCAGAGTGTGTCCGGAAATGCTGCAACCACGAGTAGCACGTTGTGCGAAAAGACCTTTGTGAAGTTTCGAGGTCAGTACTGTCATCCCTTAAACGTTATAAAAACGTCGTTTCCTGCGAGGACACGGCGCTCCGCGATAGTTGAAACTTGTGTGAAAACAGTATATCGAGTACATTTCTGACGATCTTGCTCCACCCGAAGGGAAGAGGTTATGGCGAAGTACTTGGTGCAAATAATTGTGATGGGCACGCGAGTCGTCGGCAAAGCGTTCGCGCGGGCATTGCGGCAGGAAATCGCGGCGAGTCAAGAGGCCGCGCGCAGAGCAGGCGGTGGGACACGAGGTGCCCAACATGTAGCAGCCAATTCAAAGACTGGGATCTCCTTGGACGAAGCGCTACGTATACTGAACGTGGAGCGCCTTGAGGATCCAGAAGCGATAGAGCGCAACTACAAGTACCTAATCGAAGCCAACGACAGATTGAAAGGCGGCTCCTTTTACATTCAGTCGAAAATAGTGCGAGCCAAGGAACGCATCGACGAAGAACTGAAAAATCAGGCTGTTCCACCGCCGAAAGCGAACTCCATGCAGCAAGACACGTCTCAGCAGCCTTAGCGAATCTCGCCGTAGTCTAAATTTAATTAACCCACCCTTCAAGTCTGTATATACATATGTCCAACGACCCATATTTTAATTATAAATAAATAGTATGAATCGCGCGATCGAAGAGACCGCTGTAACTGTATTTTGTTATTGGTTGAGCCATTAAAATGAGAAAAAGACATTCTGTTTGTACGGTACATTTTGTGTTTCGCAGTGATTATATATTTATTACGAATATCTAATCTTTGGATGACCGAGGAGAAGGCTGAGAATGAAGAAGCATTGTACTTTGTATATATATGTGTAAATAATATATATACACACGTGTATATATAAATATATGTATTTAAAAAACAGAGATCGTGTGACAGTCTTTTATTACAAGTACCCGCTCTTATACGAGTCCTTTCAGGTATGTTAATAGTATTAATACTTGTACATCAGTGTACCAAACCAGCTACCATCGCGTCTTCTGGTTCAATTCTATTTTGCGTCTGGCGAATAGTTAGTCTCTCCTGATTGTGACGCACAGACCACAGGTTCGGCAAGTATCTCGGCTTCATAGTCACAAGGAAATGCTCCCTCCACATGCGTTCCAAACTTACCAATCCGCCTTCCCTTTTTTGAAAGTATTGAACGACCTGGAACGAAGAAGGAACACGTAAATCCAGTTAAAAGTATATTATACAATTTCGGTCCAAAATTTGAGTCTATATATTCAATATTTTCACGAAGTTCGGGCCCAAATTTTCTGGGAACGTTCATGATATATCAAACACTGAAAATAAGGAAACAAATTTTTATCTTTTTCGCATATTTCGGTATATGCCCCCCCTTAAATGTTTAAACAATAGTCCTCGAAAATAAAAATTTCATTCTTTTTGTACGCCTTCATAAATAGAAAGTGTTCGAGAAGCATTTAAACTTTAAAAATTTGAGAAAAACAAGTTTTTTTTTTAGTTTTTCCCAGTTATTTCGAAAATCGTTTGTCGTACGAGAAAAAGTAATACAACATAAAAGATGCTCCTTGTCCAGATCTACAACTTTTCTTTGACATATTTTTTTATTTAATCAAGAACTTGGAGGATATTATATAAAATCGACGGTGCGAGCTATTGAATAATTATTTAAACGCTCAAAGGTCCCTAGACCACTTTTCCCGTTATCCAATCGAGCTCAAGCTTTACGCAGATTTTTTTTTTAATTATTCGAAAAATTCAGTAGTCGAAAATAAGAGCCCTGTCTCCCTGTCCATGTTCTATGATAGTCAATTAAATACCTTCAAACCATGGGGTTGGCACTTGGGTTGATCATGGTTAGGCATGGAAATCATAGCATTCTTTAACTCTTTGTACAATACATCCAGGAGGTTCGGCGTAACTTCCCGTTGGTCTGTACAATCTAAAATATAATGCTCCAGCTCTTTGCGTCGCGCGTCGGGTAAAGTCGTTCTTTCCCTCAAGGCTTTAACAGCCGATTGCAATTTCCTCCAATTATTCACATATTTGTTGCGTATGTGCGTCAACGGGCCGGCCAAAGGTGCATCGCACATGTCTGCGAGCTTTCTTCTGAGCTGCAGATCATGGCAGTTGCTTACCTCGTGGCACGTCGGGCACAACAGTAATATGTCGTGCGACTGATGCGCTTTCATCACCACTGAAAAGACATTTCGAATTTCGTTTCAATTATATATTAAGCGGGTATAACCGTTTACGAGTGTCAAAAATCGGATTTTTTCTTTTTATATATTTTCATAGATTGATGTTTCAGGAATATTTTAAATCAAATCCGATGTAAAAATTCGGAAGACTGACAAAGTTATAGGTATTTGAGTGAAACATCCCAGGTAGCACGAGGCGGCGGCTCGACCGATCGCAGCGGAACTATATTTTTCATTACGGTGGCCCTAAAAACTCGCGCTACGTTCAACCAATTCACTTCCAACTCTGCATGCAGAATCGTAATAAGACTCCATATCGTCACACGAGGGCTTTTTTTATTCCGATTCCCCGTTTATTATTTATAAAGTAAAAAGTTGGACTTTTCTCTTAGAAAAATCTAACTTTACTTTTGATTTCTCACCATTTCTTTATTTCTCAAAATTTTCAAAATCGGCCCCGTTGGACGATAGCTATTAACATATTTCATAAGAAAATTGTACTGTTTTTTATTTCAGACACGACCTACAGGTTTTTTTTCATGGCCACCGTTTAGCCTTCTAAAATCCAGAGACTTTCGGATATGTACCATAACTTCCGACAAACAATAGTTTTTTAACTGAAACTTGTTTTTAAGTAGTTCATAATACTATGTAAAGATAGTAAAAAACGGGAAATCTTCATCAAACCGTTGACTTGTAAAAAAATCCACAAAATGTACACATTTTCGGAGTGTTCAAACGGGTATACCCCGTTAAGTAAACGCGTTGAAGTATAGTTCGGATCTGGAACTCACGTGGAAAGTATTTACGATATTCCCTGGGCACAACGTTCTTCCTGATAAACTTCTCCGCGGTTCCACACACCACGCATTGATTGAGTTTAACTTGCGTATAGTATTGTCCGACTTCTCCCAACGCACGTCCAGAAGGCTCGAATTTCAATTTCACGGTAAATGGCTCTTCGTTGATCATCTCCCCTAATCCTTTCGTAACATACCACTCTGCTTTCTTACGGTCACACGTACACAATATGTCTCCATCCGGTGCTTGTAAATAGCAATTATGATATAACGGCTTGTTTCTCGTGGGTATACTATTTTTACACATAACGTTACTGTTTAGTTTCAAGTCGCGCGTTAACTTGACGAGATTATTGTTCTTTGCGTTCCTTTTATTAACAATCCCATTTATCTGCTGTACCTTGAACCTTGAATAAAACATTTTTGCATAAATTATCGCATCCCACATCATTCTTTCGGTATAAAGATTATCTCGTTACCTCGTATCGATTATATCGCTAGGTAAATAATGAAATTGCACATTTGCATTTTTACTACACACACTTTTCATATAATTTACAAGATTTTCCCATAAAGAGCACTTTTCTTTCATTCTTTGCACGATCTGGAACATATAAAGCATTTTACACGAACCCTGTTGAAGATTAGGGCTGCGACTATATGTCGAATTTTTCGGTATTCGAATAGTATGGTGTGAATTATACATCAAGTTCTTTAGGTTCATTTTTTTTTACGAGCTTTTATTTAGTTTCAGTTGTGGGTTCGTTAGTTTTTCAGGGTGAAATCTTGTAAGCTAATAACATGATTTATAATTCACACCACACTATTCGAATACTTAAATATTCGAATAATAACATTCGAATACTCAAATATTCGAATAATAACATTCGAATACTCAAATATTCGAATAATAACATTCGAATACTCAAATATTCGAATAATAACATTCGAATACTCAAATATTCGAATAATAACATTCGAATACTCAAATATTCGAATAATAACATTCGAATACTCAAATATTCGAATAATAACATTCGAATACTTGTAAAATATTCGAATATTAAATTACTCAAATAGTTCCAGCCCTATTGGAGATATTACAAGTACATTGTATCCCTCTCTACCTGGTCATAGATAAGAACAGACGCAATTGCATCGCAAGCAGCGTAAGCCACTTGTTCGTCAGTAAGAGTGCCAGCGTCCCAATTGCCACACCTTACTTCGATCAGTTTATCCATCTCTAAGCCTAAGTACTCTATACTCAACGCCGCTAAACTCTTCGGACTCGGTAAATCTGCACGTCCTGCCAATGTCCTTAAATCCAATGTACCGCAAACTCTACACCCATAATCGGCTACTATCTTTTGTCCGTCTTCGTACGAAGCAACTCCAACTTTAAGAATACGTTTGCTGGCCAGCAGTTCCTGAAAAGATATCCATTACTACATATTCGCAAACTATTCCACTGTATTCAAATATCCGAGTATTACACACTTTTAACTTAGGAGGAATATATCCAATTTTTCCAATACGAAAAAGGCCGCACACTCCGTTGAACGTAGCGAGTTGGAGCAGAGACACAGGTCCTTCGTTAACCCACTCGCAATCAAAACCCAATACGTCATTTGATAAGTTGCTTCAACATAAAATGTATTAACGTAGAGTATAAGGAACAGAATTTTACATAGACACTGGTATAAGAGGCGAAGCTGAGGAAAAAAACTGTAAACACCGCTAATGTTCTTAATGTACATAGGCGGGCAGAAGATACATAAAGAAATGTAAACACGCCAGGCATAACACGGCATTGTATCTACAAGTCGCTGTAGAACTTACCAACGAATACGCTGAATGGCGTAATCACATTTCTCTGGAGTGTCAGCCAAAATGATTTTGTCTAACGTGATCTTAAGGTCTTTCTTCTTGTCGTTAGTCTTCTTACAACCCTTATTCTTTATGCTCTGACAGAGGTGTTTCACACTCTCGAGTACATTCTTGCGGTACTTAGAGGCCAGCAGTACCAGGCCCACCGTTACGCATACAAGGAACATATTGTTCTTTGCAGGATGCATTAATCGCGAAGATAAATATTGCTTCTCGAGCAAATTGCAATTAAAATATTCTTATGTACAATTTAATTCCCCGCGATTCACGTACAGGCGATCGTAGAAATATAATCTCTCTTTTGTATAATACAAGGTATACTATAAATATTTACACGGACAATTGAATAGAATAAATAAATAAGTTACAATCTATCGTTACGTTGATGAATGAGAATCGGAGATCGATCGATCGCGAGAAGCCCGCCAACAATTGCGGAACAGTGTTTGCAAGATATTGCACGCGAAATGTTCTTGGATTATTGAATTATAGAAAACATTTAAATAACCGCGCGAAAGATGCATCACGATCTCAATCCCGAGATTGTTAACCGAACGAGGTTCAAGGGAACCGTAGCTACATTAAGAATTCGACCGACGTAGTACGCGGCTACGGGTATCACGCACGACTGTGATATATTTATTACACGTGATTACCATAACGTTATCTCCCTCATTATTTTCCTCCATAAGCCCGTGCTTCGATAGATCGTTCTTCGCGCTGATTGGCCAAGCCGTCTTTACGCGAAATTTCTGCCAGGACCTTCGCGCGGTATTCACACAGTTTCGCAAACAATTACACACGTACCCTCGGCATAAGCAACAAATAAAACCATTTCCCTAACGACCTACGCAGCCCCGGAAACTCTGAACGCCCACGCTATTCCTTATCATTACGCCACCTTATCAAACACAAACTTCCACCAATAAACTTATCGACTCCGAACGGTTGGCAGAATAAATCATATACTTATCACATGTATAATTCAACATGTTTTTTCCGCACATACGGGAGAAAGTAGTTGTGTACACGTACAAGCGGAATGACCGTCTGTGTAGGAATTAAAGTATGGCGTTAATCCTATCAGCTGATATCGTCTGCTGGGTTGACAAGTTGCAGTTGAGTAGCAGTGATTAAAACAGTGATTCTAGGTGGTGAAGAGACATTCCCTTAATTCATGACTGTACTGTCTATTAAATAGTGCCGCGATAAATACTAGGGATGCTCGTTTTAATGACGCAATGATCGTATCGGACGTTGTAATGGTGAGAATAGCCGCGGAAGAGGGACTCGATCGAGTGCGTCATTGACAGGTGGCACAGGAATGAGGGGAAACAGATAGGATTATTCTTAACAGATAGGATTTTTTTACGCGATCGGCTAGTAAAGAGGATCTGGGTTAGATCAGCCAGCAGATTCGGTTGTAATGAGCGACTCCGAACAGCGGCAATTACACGTGCCTTATCGAGAATACCACAGCCATCACAACACCAACACAACAGCCCTGGTGGAAACCGACGCGCTGGTGGATCTCTCGATCACGCCGCAGAACCCCGAGCCAGAGAGCAACGACGCTTCAGAAGTGGTGCCGGACGTCGAGTTTGTTCCAAACCCGAGCACCGACCAACCTATAGCCATTGATTCCCCTGGAATCGACCGGGAGAGCCAGCCTCTCCTTGGTCGGCTGGAGCTCGATGTTACGTTCAATCGCTTTCCCGGTTCGTCCTTCCACTCCGCAGACTTACTCAGGCTTTAACGGTGACCCAAACGACGTACGCGTATCGGGCGGTCTCTATATTGGTTTTCTTTGCAGATGATCCGCAATTCTCAGAACTGGTGTGGCAGGCGGAATGCGCGATAGACAATGGGATCTATCCCGAAAGGATATACCAGGGTTCGAGCGGCAGTTATTTTGTAAAGAATCCCGCCGGGGTAAGATACACGTGTTCCAATGATCTTGAAAGAGAGAGTACCGACGAAGGATACAAATCTTGTTCGATAATCTTGCAGAAAGTAATAGGTGTGTTTAAACCGAAAGACGAAGAACCTTACGGCAGATTGAATCCAAAGTGGACAAAATGGATGCACAAGCTTTGCTGCCCCTGCTGCTTCGGGAGAAGCTGCTTGATACCGAACCAAGGATATCTCAGCGAGGCTGGCGCAAGTTTAGTTGACCGGAAGTTAGGTCTAGGCATAGTTCCAAATACCAGAGTAGTTAAACTCGTCAGTAAAACGTTTAACTATCCACGATTAGACCGTCAAAAAGTCCGTATGAAGCAAGCGATTATGGATCAGTTCCCTACAGTCGGTTCCCATTTCAATCGCATCGGTCTGCCGCCGAAAGTCGGTTCTTTTCAAGTGTTCGTAGACACCTACAAAGACGCCGACTACTGGCTGAGACGATGGGAGAGCGAACCTCTGTCGCCACGGCTCAGCAGAGAATTTCAGCTTCAATTCGAACGCTTGGTCATCCTGGACTACATAATTAGAAATACGGACAGAGGTACTCGACGATTCGTGGAATTCCTTCCGCTTCCGGACAGGGATCTTGATCTGATTCATTGTCGTTCTGTTTAAAGGCAACGACAACTGGTTAATCAAATACGATAACGCCACGGCGAAGAACGATTCGGACCAGGGTGAGGTGAAAATCGCGGCGATAGACAACGGTTTAGCATTTCCTTTCAAGCATCCAGATTCCTGGCGTGCCTATCCTTATCACTGGGCATGGTTGAGTCAGGCGAAGCAGCCGTTCAGCGACGTGACGAGAGAGCTTGTGCTACCGCAACTCTCCGATCAGAATTTTGTACAGGATCTATGCGACGACTTGTATCAATTGTTGAAAGTGAGTCACGCGAAACGCCAGCGATGTTATCGGGTGCTACTCAGGATGCGTTCCACTTACGACCGAATCGCCCGGGCCCGCAGAAATTTTCCCGTTCCACTTGCTTGTAGGTAAGCCGTTGCAAACGTCTGCAGCTCGACCACAGCGCGGTCGGCACGTGGAACGAAAACCACGGACGTTGCGGGCGATTCGGGCGTAAGTGGAACGCGCCGTCCATGGTACTTCATAGATACAACGAGATTGTTTTGCAGCAAGATAAAGGTTTCGATCGGCATCACTTTGATAAACAGATGAGCGTCATGCGCGGTCAAATATTGAACCTGCAACAAGCTTTAAAGGATGCCAAGAGCCCGGTGCAATTGGTACAGATGCCTGCTGTGATCGTTGAGAAGTATGCACTCGCGAATTGCTAGTATTATGAATTATCATCGAGATACGATAATGGGATTTTGCTACTGTTTTACAGGGCCAAAGGAAACGGCGGAACGCCGAGATTATTCTCATTTTCGGATACATTTACACAGCGCTTCCAGAATAAGAGTCCTTTCTTCTCTTGGTGTTGAACGAATCGTCTTCGAACGCCTGGGACAACGTCGATCCTTCGCGTGTCGACCGAAAAGAACTAATTCGATGCATCACGAAAGATCACCTTACTATTGGTTCTGTCTCTCTCTCCCTCTCTCTATCTCTCTTAATTTTATTCCACATTACTACCTCTTTTCGGAACGCTAGTTTCCAATCTACTGGCCCGTAGATTTACCGACGACTACGTTTAACTTATCTTGTATCGAGAACGTTTTCTTTTAATTCGAATATGAACATCAACCATAGTATAATTATATTGTATACAGTAAATATATGAAATGTTAAAACAACATTTTTTTATATGCTTCGTGTGGATAAAGGAAAGCGAGGAACGAGTATAGCCCCTCGAAGGAGACGCGAGGAATTAGACATCCGTGTTGTATGTTTTCTATGTCTTCCAATATTATCGGCGCCCTGGGCGAATTCATGTTCATGGATCGAGCACAGTGAAGTTTTCAATATTTTCGCTGGATCCTGTCGAGGAAGGAACGTCTGTCGAAACTTAAAAAACAAACTGTGATCTACTAGTTAAACGCCATACTCTTATTATTTAAAATAAACATCTCTACGTAATCCTATTATATTTTTAACCGACCAGTATGAGCAAATAAATTTTTGTATAAGTACTTATAGCGGCTAAGGCAGAGATTTCTATTACAGAGTTCTCGTCAAAGATCTCTCGAACGAGGCTCTCTTTTGTTCCTTGTAATATACGGTCGACGGGATCGATCTTATCATCGCCTACTTTATCTCGTCTACATTTAAACAAACATCGACCTACAACTAACTTCAAACTATGCCTCGCTAAATTTTCAGTCTCTCTGGAATCAGACAATAAAGATGTGTCGCGCAAGTTGACACCTGTGAACTGTCATCTCATCGTTTTATATCCTTGTATTATTTTATACATAAATCGCGCAACATTTCGAGCAAACGTTTGTCGACGACGAACGCGCGTCTGTGCCCGTTTATATAGAAGATAAGTATATCAGACAGAAACACAGCAAGATGGAAGTGGTTGAGATCAACACGAGAAAGAAGCAGCCACAGCTACCATGCCACAGACCAATAGAATGTCCGTGTAACGTTAAAGTACTTATCAATCCTCACCGACTCACCAACATTACCCGTTAGCAGCGGAAAGAATCATGCCCCTTTCACGCGCGTACAGTGCACCAAGAGGTACGTGCAACCGTCTCGAGTGAAATCGTTCGCTCCAGAGAAACTCTACCGTCCACCCTCGAAGGTGTTGGATACTGGTACCACCTATCACTTGTCGTACTTAAACGTGGACCATGCAGATATGCGTCGTAGCAGATCCCAGCCCATTCGACCCACTCCAGCTCTCGCCAAAGCCGACGGAAAGTTCGCCAACGAGACCACGAACAGACTAAGTTACAAACCTGTGGGGCACGTCCCCAAAGCGAAGCCCATCCTGCCAAGGCAGAGGTACATTATTATCTGTCCAGCAAAGTAGCTATTACTATGAGCCACTCTCTCGAATCAGGGCCCACATCGGATTGGGCCGTATGGAGAGTATCACCACAGCCCGCCACGATTACGCGGGCAAGCACGTGGAGAAGACAGAGAGCATCGTGCCCTGCGGGAACATTCGCTTGTGTACAGGTAAACTGGAGGGAAGCACCACGGCGAAACTCTCCTACGTGGACCCAGGTCCCATGGAGCCGACCGCTAACTTCAAACCGATAAGAGTCTACTGCCCGCCCAGCGAGCCGATTCCTCACGTCACCACGCAGAAGCTGAGCTATCAGCCTGTCCAGATCCAGGAGAAGGACGTGTGCTCCTGGATGCTGAAACCGACGTACAGGTACCCCGTTCGTTACGCGATCCGTATACTTAATCGAAAGAGGCGAGGGGACGCTTCAACGAGACTGTTCCAAGACCCCCAGACATGGCGATGTGCGTCAAGACGACGTACTCTGAGAGCTTCTTGAAGAACAAGGATGCTTGCATGGAGAAGCCGATCAAGCCCGCCGGGACCAACATACTTCCCCAGGGTGGCGAGTTCGCGGGGAAGACTGTCTACAAAGAGAGCTACTTGGAGTCGAGTGTCATCGAGCGCGTGGAGCCGTTCCTTCCTTGCGGCAGCATCTCGAGACCGGACGGCCTGATGTCGGGGGACACGACGAACAAGGTACGGCGAATTCAGCGCTGGATGGGGACCAGTGGTGGATTTAACGGGCCTCATCCTCGAAAAGAAAAGAATTGTGATTTTATCCAAAGTGTAGTTCTTTTCTGTACTACTACACTTAGCCAGTTTTTAGTAAACTGCTTCTTGATTTCCCCGGAAAAAGGGAACGTTTTCCACCCGGGGCCTTTTTCCTTAAATCCGCCACTAGGGATGCCGAGTAGGGCTGGGACTACTCGAATATTTTACAAGTATTCGAATGCTACGAATAAACTTAGAATATTTGAGTATTCGAATACTACTCGAATATTTCGAGTGAGTTCGTGATTTATGATGCACACAATATTATTCGAATACTTGAATATTCGAATTATATTCGTCAAATAAATGAGCAACTGAAATATTCGAATACCGAATAATTCGACAAATAGTCCCAGCCCTAATGCTAAGGGTCGAGTACCAACGTCGAGTGTATCTCTTCTACAGACCACCGCGTCAGCAGAGTGCTAAAGAATACGAATTGACATTGTAATGGATTAAAACTCCTCGTAGTTGAGCTACCAACCGGTTCAAAGCGAGAAACGTCCGCCGATACTGCCCCGGCTTCGGACAATGATCGGCGACGGTCCGATGCAATCGGAGACGACTAACCGCTGCGATTTCGCGGCGAAAGCAGCGGTCCGGCCCGACCTGATCGTCCCGTGCAATAACATTCGGAGCGCCGAAACGCCGATGGAAGATAGAACAACGGCCAGGATGTCTTACATGAAACCAGGGCGGATGGAAAGCGTGCAAAGCTGCAAGCCTATCGCCCAGTACACCAGGTAGACAGATTGACTTCCAAGTCGATTATCTCTGGTTCCTAGAAGGGCAACACAATGCACATTTTAGACGCGTCTTTCCACGAGCAGATATTGAATACGCGCGTGTTGCAGATTACCTTACAAGATCGACTGCGACAGCGTGAGCAAGCTGTCCTACCAGGCGTGGACTCCGATTCCAAAGGAGAGCGTTCCGTGGGCGGCGAAGAGCAAGTATCAGCCACCGTCCGATCCCATGTGCAGCGACACTATTTACCAAGCTAGCTACCCCGCACCCGGCCACTACGAGGAGATATGCGTACCTGTGGACGACTGCGACTGCTTGGCCACGGTGGACGAGTGCCCTGCTAACGAGCGAGCAGAGACGCAACAGGAGTCGTAAACTTCGAACAAAATTTTATTCACCGAATCTGCGATATCCACGAGGAGTACAAGCGACGTTAAAATTACAAAAGTCCCTCCGTTCGCTCCGGTTTCGTTCGGAGAAGAGGCCGGTAAAAGGGGGAGGAGATGACTATTTCCTACTACCGTATATACACAGTGAAAGCTTAATAAAAAAGAGAAACGCAAGGATGCCCGGTGATCGTCGTGGTACCAGAACGAAATTCTCCAGTCGAATGGTTTAAAAGGATAACTATTGTTAACGGCACGCGTCACTAGTGGCATGCGGTGCTCGGTGGTCTTACTTTACACACTTATACAATAATATATAACTATACTGTGTACAAGACGACGAATAACATATAACGCTCTTTTTTATCTTTTACAAACAGTAAAATCGTTCTCGATAATAAAATAAACTCTAATCTTTGATAAAAAGATCAATAGACAATGTTAACGTACGCTCTTCATAGGTTCCAGCTTATTACATACATACATACAGGTTTCTTTTTTATATATATGGTATATATATATATATATATATTGTAAATATAATTGGAGGGGACAACAATGCGCGTAATCGTAATCATTCGTAAGACTCTGCATGCATCGTTGTTTTACAATACGCGCAACAATCGATAATTTTCTGTTTCCACTCGGTAACGTGTATATACATATGCGTATATATGTATAGCGCGCGGGAGGGGGCGATAATTAAGGCATAAATTCTTCAACCGCGGATAAATCTGCAAAAAGTTCTACCAAATATATATATGCGAGTATCCGATAGATAGGGATATCTCCAAGAAATAGTATCGTCACGACCACAATTTCGAAAATCGCAAGGCACGTATTCAGATCACACAAATCACACAACGTTTACATCCTTCTCCATAGCGTTTGCACAAACCCCGTACAAATTCGCTTTGCCACACGTCCCGTCGATAAATTAAAAGCCTCTGCGCAGGGTGGAAATAGATTGCAGGCACAGGCTTCGCACCGGACACGACGGATATCTCTCGGACAATTAATTCCCCCAGGTTCCTTTTATCTTTCTTTTTATCTTTAACTTTTCTTATGTGCAGCCCGGGAGCTTGTGTCCATACAGTTATTCGCACCCTGCATATTCCCTGTAATTTCTCTATTTACAGAACTGCACGAAAATGATTGTCTCTGCAGACGCGCCCTACAGCTTGCTTTATTATTCTCTGGTATCACATCTCTAGATCCCGTTTTCATCGCTTTGTCCCTTTCGATAAGCCGTGCGTGGCGTTTTGATTCTCTCGCAATCGTTAGGCCGTCGCGGAGGACCGCCAATCGGAAGGGAACGAGTTAAAACCGTCGGGCATTTTAGCGAAGCGCGGCGAATCGAATCGAAGAAATTGATAATTAATTAACTATCGATGCGCTTCGGTTTTGCCTTTTCTATTCGCATCCCCGCGCTTCGCCGAAATCTGCGACGGCCTTTAACATGCCTTAACGACGCTTTCTCTCGTTTTGTAGAAAAGACTCTCTAAAACTGTTCTACGTGACGACACAAGTCGACTCTAGCTCGCAGCTACTCAAACTCCCTCGTACGTCCGCAACAACGCTTTATACCAAACATTCCTTCACGTCCTCCTATTTCTCTCTCTCTGTCTCTCTCTCTCTCTCTCTCTCTCTTCCTTTCTCAAATTCCAATCAGACGTAAAAACTTCAACTAAAACGACTAAACGTTCGGGAAAAGTTGATACGTTAGGCACACATGGACAAAAAGCTCGATAAAACTAAATCTCGTAAAAGGCTCGTTGTAAATACAGCGCACAGCTAAAACACCATTTGGTAGGTCCTACTACACGGGACGAACGTTAGTCGCAGACCAATCATCCATCCCCCGGTTCGATCCCGTTCTCGGATACAATATTTCGGCTCGAGATGTCGTTGGAACCCATTAAAACTTGATTATGAGAAGAAACAATCTATCGTTTCGTACACCCGACGTGATAAGTGTTTCTAGTTTCTAGGCGAGCCCCAGAAACTATGTCCCAGTCGCGGTACACGCACCACGCGTTTAATCGCAATTAAACATCGTCGATCATAACATACATGCATATATTAATATAAACACAGTGATCGATCATTTCTAATCGCCTGCGCAACAATCAGAATCGTTGTAACTAGCTTTCAGGTATGTATATATACATACACACATATATATAAGTATATATATATATATATATTGCACTTACACGATGATAATTAAAAAGATATGCCACGCTGTCGAAGACCAAGTTTTTTTTTACCAGGGGGTTGCAGGCGAACGATATCGTAAAGCAGACGTTTTACACCAGAAGCATTTTTCTGTTTTTACAACCCTCCCCTATATCGAACAACAATAGCGATGTAGTTACAGTAAGAGCGGACAGAAATCGCATCCGCGGAGGGTGTTCGTGTCGCGGTAAGCTTGCGCGAATCGAATAGTAAAAGGGGAGGATAAGACTCGGTGGGAGGGCTGCGATCGAGCGACGCTAGAGCGCCGGCACGCTGGGGATATGCAGGTGATCGCAGGGGGACGCTCGCGCCTGACCTACCTATTGCGGTTTAGCGTTGTAAGATTGTATGAACTCGGAGAAGCTAAAGCCGTTCAAGTGATCCCAGTTGAGATTTTCGTCGATCGAGGGCAGCTCGCTGGGACCCATCAGCTCCACATAGTCCATGTCCGAGTTTGCTCGCCCAACGCTTGACTGGCCAAGGCCCGGAGCGTAGCTACCACAAATCAAAACACAACCCCAATCACTGGCATAGCAATGGAGAACGGTGTCTCGTTACTAATCCAAATACAATTTTACGTACGGTGGGGGCTGGGTATCATCCACCGTAGTGATCTAATATTCTCTCTCTCCCTCTCTCATTCTCTCTCTCCCTTTCTCTCTGTATAATCTATACTGTGTCAGTTTCTTTCACATTCCATGTTTAGACTGGTTACAGTCGGAGTTAGCTGATATCGTTCTTGCAGAAACGCGTGACCGATTATAGCCGGATATAGCCGGTACAACACGGCAAGGGACGTTTGAGCAACCACACAGAGAAGATAGATCATCCCCCGGGTGTAGAGATGGGCGTCCGATCCGTTCCCTTGCCGACATCCAATCAGCTCGGCCGGCGTCCTGTTTCGAGTCGCTTCGAGCATCATTCGTATATCAGATATCTAAAAGAAAGTCTCGTTCGGCCCTCCGTTCGAGTTATTCGAGACGGACCCGTCCAACTGATTCGGAACGTCTCGAAAGCCCATCGCCAACACCCCCACGATTTAGAAATCGATCGGTCACTCGAGAAACAAACTCACGTACCACCCTTTGTAATTAATACGCGTGTACCGTGTCATTCTTTCTCTCTCTCTCTCTCTCTCTCTCTCTCTCTCTCTCTCTCTCTCTTTCTCCCATGAGCAATTTGTCAACGACACTTGCCCACCGTGGCGAGACCCTTCTATTTCTCCGTAAGCGTGCGTTCGACTGCCAGCAAAACTGTGTGTGTGTGTGTTTATAGTTTTTCCGATGCATCGTGATTGGAGCTGCGTTTCTTAGTTTTCATCCGATCTCTGTCGATTCAGGAGTAGCGTTACAGCTCTAAAAAGCGCTTTTACAATCCGTTGTTGTGGTTGTACCGGCTTGCTCCAGGCCTTTGCCCTCCGTTTCTCTCGGAGTCTCGTGTTAAGCCCGAGTATTCTATTCCCTCGTGTCACGATATTCACCCTCGTTCAGCTACTTTCAGGTCTCCCTTTCTGTGCCTCTCTTTCCAAACGATACTCCATGTACACGAAAAAGGCATACACACCCGCGTGCACATGGAACGTATAATTCTGCGCATACAAGACACTACGAGCGAAGCGGGGAGCTTCTGATACTCGAGAAGATCGTTCGTTTTGCTCTCTGCCTTGTTCATTTAAGAAGCCATGGATAAGCTGTTTCGCTACAAAAAAAAAATAGAGGAGGGAGTGGGGGCACATGTACAAAATTTGGCAGTCTGAGAAGAAAGTCACGAGCTATCCAGTTTCTTCGCCAACCAACCTCCCTTTCTCTCACTCTCTCTCGCGTTCCTGCTACAAACTAAATATCGTAAATTACAGAAGAAAAAGGGGGAGAAAAGAAGAAGAAGAAGAAGAAGAAGAAGAAGAAAGAATGAATCGGTCGACGGCCGAATTGCTCCTCGCGCCTCGAGACCCTCCGCTCGTCTATCCCTTGGACGGACTCTGATTGCCACGCCGCTTTGCAAGCGACCCTCGCGAAACGCCGTCCCTTTCCCTACATCGTTATATAAAATGCTCGCGCGAAGGATCTCGGAGGAGTCAACGGCGGCGTCATTCTTAACACTACGTACGTATTCTTATCGGTAAGTGATTATTAATATCGGAACGGAGTGTGCTGGGCGACACGAAGACCAGATTCAAGACTACGACGGAAACGCAACGAAAAAGAAATGAAAATCAAGAGACCGGTCGTATACAAACTTCTCCGCGGAGTCTGTCTTCAGCCGCCCAGTATCCTTCAGTATAAACTGTTCCCTTAACGCGACACCTTAAGTACTACTTTATACCTCTCGCTTAGCAGTACAATGTCGTAAAAACTCTTCAAAATGTCCATATAAGAGAGAAAAAAAAAAGATGGGGGTTTTATAAAAACGTGCGAAACTATATAATATCACTGTAAATATTTTCTAAATGTTCGTAAAAATTGGAACATAAAAAGAAACAATACTGACGTCATCTGCGCAGATAGAATACAAAAGACATGCAAAGCAAAGTAGATTATCTCGGATCGTAGAGGAATGTGTCCTGATTATCGCCGTGTCGACGGATCCACGTATGATTATTGTCTGATTTGCGATGATGATTCATCTGTGATAGTATGGTAGGTGTCCTTGGTCATTTAGAAAAGGAATAACCTGTTGCACAGTCACCGGAAACGATATGCTCGTCGTATGCTAGCTTAAGAGCCGACAGTAGTTACTTGAGTTTCTAAGTACGAGTGTACGAGAGTCAAACAAGAAACCTTTGCATATCTTGTATGAAGTATCTATGGCAGTGGTTTAACCTATTAGAAATAAATGATAAGATTGATACTTTAGATCCAGGGGACTGACCTGGAAGCCACCGACGGAGTGTCGCGCGTCACGGATGGGTCGGGGCTGTGCGCTTGGAACATGGTGGACGGCGTGGCGGGGTAGCTACCACCTGGGCCGCTCTGGCCACTGTTCCCAACCCCGCTGACCACAGAGGAGTGGGACGGCGTTTGGCTACCGACGATTGGTCCACCCCAACCAGGTACGTGCGTCACTAACAGGGGTTTCACGTATCCGTTCGTCGACGTGGACTGATTTTCTGTGGGCAAAGTAGATCGTACAGCGTCAGAGTCGACGTGAAGGAAGGAGCACGACAAAGGAGGCGTGACCCATACCTGTGAACGGTGTATAGTATTTGGAGAACGCTTGATCCTTCGAAAGGTCTGGATAGAGGTAGAGCAAGTGCTGCAAATCGGACACCCGATCCGCCAGACTGCGAATCGCGAAATCCTTACTCGTGAACGGCTGTAGCATGAAGACTTCCGTTTGGTCTGCAACAGAGTTAGCAGCAAGTATAAAACAGAATGATAGAGCGTGTAAAGGCGCAACGATACCGTACCTCCAACCCATGCGATGGTGATACCGCCGAGTTCAGAGTCTGAGAAACGCATGAGGAATGTCCCCGACGCGCAGTTGGCCAACATCTCTTCTGTTTGTTTCTTCCTGACGAATCCCAGTATGTATCCGTCGATCCACGGGCCCCGCAAGTGCTCCCTGGTTAACTTCATCACGGCGTAAAACCATTCCCAGAAGGTGAAGTTCCTCTCGGGTAACGGCTCCTTGCAGAACTGTGCCCAGCTCAGCATCAGGCCGGAGTAGTCTTGCCCGCTCGCGTTTCCACCGCGGAATACCTTCTCCGCGAGGAACCGGAGGTTGTCCTCCGTCAACGAGCGACCCGTCGCCGATCTGAACTTTACGTTCAACGCCTCGGCCGCCTGGCTCCATGGAACTTTGTCGGGCACCACGAACGGCACTCTTCCGGGCTCGGCGAAAGCGTTGTCCCAAGTGACCGTGGCCCACGCGTGCGGCTCTTGGTTCCCGTGCACGATCACCACCACTGGCAAGCTCAACGTCCACACTTGGAATACCAATTCACCTCCTCCGACGCTGAATTGCGACTGGAAGAGGAGCGAAAACTTCTCGTCCATCACAGACTCCGTTCCTTTCTTCTCCGCTCTTTTGATCTTCTTCAATTGCATGTTACGGAAGCTTACGGAGAGTTGTCTCGTTGCCTAATAAATACAATCACGCTTGTTACATATACGTGTTGCACGAATGGAAATCACGTTCCGCAGTTTCCCTTACCTGATGATACTCCATCGTTCCTGTGTTGTTCAGAATCTCACCGCTAGCTTCCCCGCTTTTCGCCATTTTGTCGCTCTTCAGCAGAGCAGTGGCCTGAGCCTCGCTGATGATGCTCACTTTCACTTGAGGGGGAGTCATGTGGACGTTTAACTTTCCGCCCACGAGAAGACGTACCGTGCTCGTGAAGCGAGTGTTGGTCTTCATCACTTGCGGTGGTTGCTTTTCTATGATGAACGTGCTGGTAACTAGGGAGCTAAGGAGCTGCGTGATCTGCGAATTCAATGTAGGAAGAATATCCTGCATGCCCGGTGGTTCCAGCGCGAACTTCTGCTTCAAGCGTTCCGCCTCCTTGATCTGTTGACGGTTCAGCCAAATCAACTCGGCTAGGCTTTCGCACCATTCCTGAATAGTGTCCAAATTACTGTTGAATGGTGTGCCATTCCCGGCTAATTGCTGATCTCTCTTCCATCTACGAAACGAAAACTCCCGCGTTTCAAACACGCTCAAGATTCTTCACCAAGCTAGCAAAAATCGAAGGGGATTTTACCTGATAAGTTCATCGTCCAATACCCTAGACTGCAGGCTGTTCAATCTGGTGATGGTGTCCTTCAGTTTGTCAGCTAACGTCAACCGCAGCTGCATTAAACCAGCCACTTTATGATTGAGCAGCTGCTCTTGCTGCTCCGTTTGCCTGTAACAATATCAGGTTTAACATCCCCGAGAACAATTCACATACATCTGTCTTCGAAAGCGTTACCTCCTGATCTTCTTCTCCAGGTCCAAGTTCTGCTGATTCTGCGGCTGCGTTGCGAGATGTTGGAGGTGCGCGTTCAATTTCGTACACTCGTGATAACTGATAGCAAATGCTTCCTGTTCTTGCTCCATTTTTCGCAAGTCTTCCCCGGTTTCCTGCGTTCTACGTCGCAGAGACTCCACGTGCTGTGCTATCTCCGCGACAGCGTCGCTGATCAACCCGACTTTCCCTCCTGTCATGCTCATCAAAGCACCCCCCAAATTCTCTACTTGTGCTACTAATTTCATTTCTGTCCCTAGACAGTGTCTAATTATTCTATACAACATTGACGGATTATGGGTGTATCTTTGCTGTAAGAAATACAAAAGGTACATTCACGTTATCTTCCTCCAAATTGCTGCATAATATACAACAGCACCGACAACTTACACGAAAATTCTTCGCAGCCTCCATCAACTTCAACTTCGTCAGAAACATGTCGTCTGTATTCAAAGAAGCCGCCTTGGATTCTAATTCTTGTATCAGGGATATTACAAGATTAGCTATGTACTGTTCATGCTGTGGATTCTCAGGCTCCACGTCGGTCCTACGACAAAAACACCATTGTAGTCGAAAGATCCGGGAATACAAAATACGAATAATCTTCGAGACACCGATACAGCTGCCTTACCACATTTTCTCTTCTATCCAAGAGGACAAAAAATGCCGCACTTCTATCGGAAAGTGCTCTCCGTATACCGAACGCACTTGTTGCAGTGCGTCCTGCGGCAGTTGCTGCGCTTTCGCCCACAGCGACATTTTGATCTATTCTATGAATCTTGCACCCTGAAAGAATGTAACGGTTAGAGAAGCGCTACCAGGTTAAATCTCTTCCAGTTCCTTTGTAAGGTAAAGCTCGGGACTGCGCATAAATAAGAGTAATTGCTTTCATTGATAACGACGGCAATGTACTACCGCAAACTCGGTGGTATAACAATGCGCTACGACCCTTCTTTACACACTTGATCCATAAAAAAGGAGGAGACACAGTCACCCCGAGATTTGACGTGAATATTTTATGAAGCATGCAAGCACACTACCGATCAGTGAAAAAGAAAAAAAATGGAAATGCCTGATAAGCTCGACGAGGAGCATACGGACACATGCTCCAGGAGCTCGAGTGAATCGCACAGAGACTCCCCGCGTTCGTTAATGCCTGAGAATTACCAAGCCTAATATATGGTGACTTAAGAAATATTAACCGTGCTAATAATTCGGCCGTGCGATCGAGCCCGTCGCGGAAAACATAGCGTCGAGGCCCGCGAGTGCGAGAACGTGACGTAGCGCAGTAACGCGTAAATAGATAAGCGGGAGGGGCAAAAGGATAAGGTGCCCGTATCAAGAATCGCTCGCGCTCACCTGCTGCTAGTCCGAAGACAAAAGCAACTAGGATCTATGTTGTATATTATCTGGCTACCTATGTTTCTCTCTCCCCCTCTCTCTCTCTCTGTCTGTCCCGCTTGCCTCTGCCAATCCGATCGGGACGTGACCTCCGAACCGATCACAACCAGTCCGCCGCGCAATAATCGTAATCGTAATGATCGCAGGGGACCGGTCGCACGCGCGAATCTCATCAATAACTTTCCCTGCTCCGCGTTACTCCCATCAGCGCGGACGACGACGGAGTGCCGCGAATTCCGAGAATTCCCTACCGTAAATGGCGCGGCGGGAACAGGAAGGGGTACGTCACGTGACCGCCAGGCCAATCGCGCATGCGCCTCCGTCTGCGGTTTTCCCAGTACCGTAGCAACTACATGGAAGCCTAAACCGACACTATTACCTATGTATATACACATGTATACAGCCTCTCGACCCCTGAAAACTTCTGTTATCAATCAATCGAATGATCACTCTTCTACTCTATTTGGATTGGACTTATCGGGACGAGGCAAACTTATGCTATCGTTGTGTAACGATCGCTTTTCATTCAGAGTATCGAGATGTGTACTGATAACGGGCGAATTGATGGTTTCTCTTATCATTACATCATATCCTGTTCTCTGGACTAGGGCTGGCACTATTTGTCGAATTGTTCGGTATTCGATTATTCGAATACTTCAGTTGCTAAATTATTTGGCGAATATAATTCGAATACTCTTCGAATATTTAAGTATTCGAAGTTTATTCGTAGCATTCGAATATTGTGAAATATTCGAATATTAAATTATTCAAATAGTCCCAGTGCTACTCTGGACACACGCTGTTTAAAATATATTATTATGCAGAGTACAGTAAATGTATAAAGAATACTTTCTTGCAAATCTTTACAATATATCGTACAAAATCTCTTGTAAAATATAAAAATACTGCTTGTATGTAAACGTATAAGTACATATACGTCCGTAAATATAATATCCTGCCGTTGAATCTTCTCATATGTTTCTTCAAAGTGACTTTACACCTTGGAGAATAAAAGGTGGCAATACGAGGAATATAGCACCGGTGAGGTACGTCACCTTGCTGCCTATACACCAGAAAGCTGGAATAGAACATATTACGATGATACACGGATTTATTTATGCGATTGGGTGATTTGTTCCTACCTGAGGAAGCCACGACGGGCCCGCAGGCCCGAGCTAATGCCCCGAGCGAACGAAAGACACCTGTTATCGCCCCTTTTTGGTTCTCAGGCCCGATTCGTGTTACGAGTGTCATCATACAAGTGACAACCATGGCAGTGGCTGCGGAGCATAAAGACATATAAAGTACTTTCTAACTTTCATAAGTACTGAGATAGGTGTAGCTTGACACACTCACAAATTGCGAATAGGAGTACACCGATAGACAGGGTTAATAAACTTTCTGCCATCCCTACACACAGAAACGCCGGAATTATTAACCATAAGCCCTAAAAATGTTTCAGCCATGTAGTTGCTAGGAAGTAAATAAACGCACAAATCTTTACGCCGACTATCAAAGATATTTACCAGCTCCACGGTCCATTTTGTTTTGTCAGGCGGAATCGTCCGTACCCAACTTCCTTGCAGAAGTGCCATTACCAATCCAATCGCCAGAAACATCCATCCCTGCTGCATACTTGTAAATTCGAACAGATAATGAGTCAAGAACGTCAAGGTGAACTCCAAGCCGCTGTAGATGAATAGATATATGAAGTAAGCGATGCCCAATGTTTTTAAGTTCTGTTTATCTGAAAGGACGCACAATCTTTACCAATGTCAACAGAAAAAGATCGAAGAGAAATATTCACCTTGACAATTTAAGCCGGATACTCCGTTAAACTGGAACAAATCTATGGGATTGATATAGGTGATAGCTCCAGATATACCAGACTTGAGAGTCGTCGCTCTGTGATGAGGTGGTAGGGATTCTTTTAAACTGCAAGCTATAAAACATACATCGCTCGCTGCTAGGAACAGGGCAAACACAGCGGGTACTACGTACCAAGCTTTGTCCCTATCGTTACTTGAGATCCAAGCAAAGAAGGCACCTATCATTGGCCCCACAACAAACCCTATGGAGAAAGCAATACCGACAAGTGCCTAAAAATAAAAAAAAATTGTGACTTCTGATCGCATTCATCTTTGCATGTTTCCTTCGCCAATTCCTATAATTTATACCATTGCTTTTCCCCTTTCCTTTGGGGATGTAACGTCAGAGATAATAGCCATGGATAAACTGATATTTCCTTTGCTAATACCGCCGACGAATCTTGCCAGTACGAAAACAGTGAAATTAAAAGACAGTGCCCACAATAAATAGGACATCATAATGCCTGTTAAACAAAGCAACATCAACGGTTTCCTTCCATAGATATCCGACAATGCTCCTACAATTGGCGAACCCAAAAACTGTAAAAAGGAGTACATAGAACCAAGGAAACCTACAAATTAAATTATATGCCATCGTTAATTTCCATCTGTAACTTTTTGAATTGGGAAAAAAAAAAGAAACCAACCTCCATAAAGCACGGAACTAACTTTATCGGGAGCATCGAAAAATTTTCTCGCGCTCTGTACGTAGTGCAAGATTTTGAAATACAGGCCTTGGTTGTTGTCTACGTTCTTATAATAATCTAATAATGCCGGTAACAGTGGTAATATCATGGTGAATGCTAAGAGATCCAGAAGTAAGGAAATGAATACCACTTTAACGGTATTATCTTTTATTTGGGCCATTGTCAAATTTTCTATATACACTTTATAGAAATGTAAGCATTTAACAGAGAAATATCGAGACTCTTATAATACATTTATGGTTCAGTCGCCATCGAGTGCATGTTTAAATATAACTTAAGAAACTTCACTTTAACTCTTAACGCGTGGCATGATCTTCGTGAAACAAGGTGTTTCGTCGGAAGACGTGAAATACAGATTAACGGGGATACTTTCTAGCTCGTCCATCATAAACGCTGGGAAGGATTAATTCCTGGAAGTGAAAGGGTTTGACCCACTTTGCCGTAAGCCTCAATTCCGCGATCTGTTACCGACCGTTCGGGCGGACGATATAAGAGAAAGACTTTTTATCGGCAGGGGAGATATTACCGACATGACGCGCTATTACCCAAAATAGATAATACATCGATCATTTTTTTAGTATCGATTAAACAGACGCTCTAATGTATCGATCATTACGATATGCTCGCCCACGTGTCGCGTAACAAATGAAATCAATGGGAATTACTTAACTATGCAGTGACAGATTACAATCTTCCAAAGTACATACCGTCAGATTTATTATTCAAATTAGATAACTGCAGATTGACGATTATAAGGGAATATGACTCTAAAAACCTGACGTAAGTAGAGAATATACATTGAATCACGGTTAATCGGCACATTGTTTTTATTTGCCAGTGAAGCGAAAAATAGCACAAACAGGCGCACCCAGAAACATTACGTACGTTTAACTTCCGGTTGCACACGATACAAAGTGTTCGTGTGTACACGTTTCACGGCACGAACACGCATGCATTCGACCACGAATCCACTTCCTCGACGGGAACAAAGATCTTTTGAAACCCGTCCCAAAGTGTAACGTCGCCTGGAACGACCGTTTTTAACGCACATCTTTCAATCCTTTTTTTCCCCCTAATGCAAGCACCATGGAGATGAATTATGGACATCGGAAACCAGCTTCCCAGCCTCCATTGTGCGAATGCTATTGCTAATAATCGTGTTAATCCGAAGAGTACACGCGACATCCGGAGCAAGACCGATTTTAGTAAAGCCATATCATTAATAATTTCACAGTACGCTGGAAATTAGATGAACACAAATCCCACCCAAGTCTGCTTTCGTACGATCACAGAATTTTACGAATAGTTCTAATCTACGCATAGAACAGGTGGCCGAGAACCAGCAGCGTTCTACCATGGTTAAAATTTAAGCAAGGGATTCAACGCTTGCCATCTGGGCCTTACGGTGTGAAGCACATGCGGCCCATCGATGCCATTCCGTGGCATGTGTCGATGCACCTCGAGTTCTCTCATATTCCCTAACGATAACATAAACAACGCGAGAGGGAACGAAAAAGGGAGAGAGAGAAGATTGTAATCTCGCACGACAAACAGGTGTTGAAATTCGTCTAATTCGAGGGTCCACAATTCCACGGTACATCGGTGCACCATTGAGATTAGAAGCTAACGAAGATACACCTATGTAAATATTTTCGATGGAATATACAACTCTCGCTCGCCAGCGCCGCAGCGTTCGATCGAGCGCCACGATAAGCTCTCGTTGCAAGACGAAACTGCGTATGAAATCTGCACGGATCTTTGCCCATTGTCCCGGGCAGAGGCGAGCGCAGAAATAGGAATTTCGGGAGGATTCTACCAGGATCGTTATTGTCGAGTTAGCTCGTTTCAACGAGGTCGCAGGTATGCAAAGAGACAAAGCGGCCGAACTTAAAATCCCGTGAGGAGGGGTGTGTTCGCAAGACCGTGCACAACGGAGCTGTGCCCCGGGGAGGGGAGGTGAAGGAGGAGGGAAGAAAGGAATCGAATTGAACGAAAGCCAGGCAGATGGGGAAACCCGGAGCAGGGAAAATCGACAATTTTCTAGGAAGCACGGGGCTTCGGCTTGTAAACGCGTACACAGTGGAAATTCATCGGACAATGAGGACAAAGAGAATTTTCGGGTAGCGCGGGGTACCTACGCGTACCGGCTGGCAAGCTGCATCGGGGCGCGCAGCTAACGCTTTTGCCCGCTCTTCTTCCCGCGTAAGCCCCCGGCAGGTATTATGAACTAGGTGCGCGCCAGGGCTTTCGAAAAACCAGACAGCAATCGCGTGTATCCCATAAACACGAGTAAAGGGAGGACCCTCCTCTCTCTCACGGATTGTAAATCCTCGTTCCTGGACGGCATTAAAGGGAAGAGGAAGATGACGGGGTCCGTCAACCCCCAATACAACCAGAGGACACGAGCGTTCAGCTAGGAGGTGCTTGTGTACACGCTGGAAACCGGGATTCGAGCGGTGCCAGTGTCGCAGTTCCGAGGGGTGAGAAAAAAGAAACCAACTGAAATGAACCAAGGCGAGGAACAAGGGGGGTAGAGCGAGAGAAAGAGAGAGAGAGAGGGGAGAGGGGAGGATAGGAGCGAACGTTCCGACAAAAATAAAGAAGGAGAGGAGAAAGAAAAGGACGAACCGAAAAAAGGATGGAACAACGGCACACGGTGGAAATAAGGAGAACAGAGGAGACTGTATTGGAGAGTATCGTATGCGTTCGGTTCGACCCGTACATCTATATAGAGTAGTATAGTACCGACGTAGGAATAAGGATATGTAAGCGCGCGTGCCCGCGCAACCGACAGCAGATGCGCTCACAGCGCAGCTGTCCTCCTACAAGTGGTTCTCAATCACTCAATGTTTTCCGTTCCCTTTCTTCCCTCGGATATGCGTGTCAACGTTAGCCGAAAGAATAACACGCCAAGGGGACATCTTTCTCGATAAACTCTCTCAATGATTCCACTATGAATTATTATCTACGCCCGGCTCGTGCTTAAATACCGTACAAAAACATTCCGGCTTCGCCTCGACGAACGGTCTCTCCCGATTGACACACGAGCCGCGACCGAAACTTATCTCGCGATATCGCGCGCCCATTTAAAGGAAATGCTTCACGATGCACGCTGGATGCTTCGTCGAACGGGCACGATATTCAAATACAGCTTTTTTTTCCGTCTGTAAACGGTCAGCGCGGAGAGACGTCGCGACGTGTCCCGGTGGTCCTTGTGGCCGAGTCACAGCCACGATGACAGCGGAGCACGTGCTGAACGCCAGGTTCAGCTGTTCCAGGTGAAAATACGTACGAACCTAGCGATACAGCTTGTTGAACGGTTGAGAAGTTTAATACATTATCGCGCTGTTACATAGTCGACGCGTGAATCACGATTTCCACGCGACGGGTCTTAACGTCTGAGCGACGCATTTCGAATTCGCGCAATCAACCGTGCGACTGTAAACTCGGGTCCCTATCGCCTGTACAGCTGTAAAATCTACAGCTGTCAATATCTGTATTTCATTAAAACGTTAATTGAGGACCTTGCAGTAAGAGGGGTGTTATGACGTATAATATATGTAAAAAAAATTCTAAATCGTTTGGTGCACGTTTGATGCAAATCCGATAACAGACGAGCGATTTATCGGAAATTTTGAATCTGCACCCATTACTGTTCTGCGTCAATGCTTCAGATTTGAAAAGTTTGCCAAAAATAAAAATAAAAACTTATCGACTCAATAGCTACTACTTAGTCTGTGAAAATATATATTTTTCAATTACTATTCTCTTTTTTAATTGTTAAGTCAAAGCAATAATTTTATAAACAGTTCTTTCGAATTTATTTGAAGTTGGTAAATAGGGAGCTGCGCCACTCTTACTTCAAGGCCCTCAATTACAAAAGATATATGTACTCTTCCCCCTGCAATGTTTACAATCGTGCGAAAGAGATGCGACAAAGTTCGTAAAACGCAGACGACCCCCCAAAGTACAGTTTATATTAAAATTCATGTACCCTCGGTTTCTGGATGAAGAAAATTATTCGATTTCGCGAGAGAGGATTACAATTTGTCTACTCGATGCTGGGCGTTCCACCGTTGACACATTGTAGCCAATGTTGCGAATCCTACGTAGTCGACGCGGATGCCATCGATCGACCATTCGTAAGTAACACGCGAATCGCCGAAAGCGTGGCAAGATATTCGTCCGCCGAAACAAGAATTAGGTCATAGTGGAATCTCCAACGGGCTTGGTAAAAATTTCGTTACGTTACGTCCGAAAGACGGTGTGCAAGAAAGTCCCACTGTATCGATCGCGATGCGGCCCGGCTATTGTAAAATTCGACTGACCCTTTTTTTCCGCGGCCGTGGGATACTTACCTGGACGAGGATAACAGAGGAGAACAAGAGGAGCGGTATACGTCACGTATTTGACAGGCGGAGCAAAATTCAGGACAGCTGATACAATTTTGGCGGGCTTTACCGGTGATCCCGCGCCACAAAGCGACGCTGGGGAAAGAAGGACGAAGAAGGAGCGCGCGAGGCGCGAGGAGAGGATGGCCGATGGTAATGAAAAGAAGGAGAAAGAGACGGGATACGGCAGATGACGGGAGGAGGGGGAAAGCAGAGAAAGACGGCGAGAGAGAGCGAGAAAGGGGGTTGGGGGGAGAGCAAAAAGCGAGAGAAGAAAGAAGGAAGTTAGAAGGAGGCTCGGGGTAGCAGTGGACGAAGACGGAAAGATTAGAGTAGGGGTCGGAAAGGAAAAGGGACAGAAGAGGAAAAGGAGGGAAGCTTCAAAGTTGGTTGTTGCTGCTGTTAAATAAGAATAAACCCCTCCCCACCACGCGGCCCAAGGGGCACCTATATAGCCGGGGGCTTTCATGTACATGGGGCCCAAAAAGAATAAAGCGCCGAGACACCTGGTTACGGGCAGCAGTTTGTCGACAACTCTCTGCGCGGCACGATCGTCGCGTCTTGGTCTTCACGCTTCTCCTCTTCAGCGGCAGCCTCGTTGTTGTTGGATACACACTCTCCGCTCGACCGTCCGAGGAGCACCGCACGATCCGATCGAAAACGGCCACCGGGTTTTCGAAGCTTCTCCGTCCTTCTTCGTTGCTGTCGCCATCGCTATCGCCACGCACGCCGTGCCCGTCGTCCTCGTCGTCATCGTCTCCTAAAAGACACGCCGCGTGACAGTATCGCATCGACAGTGTTGTGCAGTGGGACGAGAAGAAAGGATCAGCAATGATCGGCTCCTCGTGCGATTCTAGCGGCGATCACGCGTCGCCCACGGCAGTTTTTCGACCGGGCGAGACGAGCCAGGGCAAGGGGAGACGCAAATTCAAAGGGAGAGCAAGACAACAGAAAGGAGGCAGAGCGAGGCGCAGGATACACTGGCAACCGGCGAAAGACGTCATTCGCTTCGATTTGGGGGTTAGGGTGTACGCTATACACCGGTAACGTGCTTCGAAACGTGGATCCGCGTGCACGCGCCGCGACTCAACGGTGGAACGTACAACAGCGATCTGTGCAGCTTCCCGACGTCGTGTTCTAACAAACGGCCGAGCAGACCCACGAAAATCGCCGTTATCGAATCGTATGTGCGTCGTAGGTACGTAACGTGAGGGTTACAGAATCGCGCCAATTTCGACGAGATATCGGTCCTTCCTTTTCTATCCGCCTTCTCTTCTTCTTTTTCGGTAATACGAGCGCGTCGGTCGGTTGTTCCGAGCAGTGTTTGACGTAGAATTACGCAACGCGCGGCTTTCATTGTATTTTCTCGTAGGACCTCGTGCACGAAACCGGGATTCGAAAGGATATGTGGACTCGAAACCTCGTGCACGAAGCAACGTTAGCATACGATATTGGACTTTCAAGTTTTTTTCTTAGTGTTGTAGGGTTTTTTCGCACGATAGACTGACCCTGTTAACGGTCTCTTGTATGCCTTTTCTTCGCTCGCCCACGGTTCACGATAACCCGAGGCTGTAATTTGTGACTCGAAGCCAACCGAGCTCTCCGATTCGGAAACTAACGATTCGAAGGCCGAGTCGGAGAGACCTGGTGCGAAAATACGCATTTACGACATAGCGTTGGTTTTCGGTGGACGGTGCCAGTTACGCGCCAATGGTGTTCGACTCGGCGATCGATATTTCAAGTACGCCACATTTCCAATTCAATTCTCTAACACGCACATGCAACAGGTCCCCACGAAATATGTACGTTTTGAAACGCTGCCTGATTCATCGCTCCTTTTTCTTTTGCAAGGAAAATCTCACTGGACTTTGGCCAGCGTTCATCGGAGAAAGACTTGCATCGAAGATAGGCCGAGATTTGTGACAATGTTCCGTGATCGTGTAATTTCCCAATATTGCACTTGTCCCGGCCTATCGGAATGCATTGTATGCCATCGACGAGAAAGCAGAAGGAAACCGACGATCGGAAACAACGGACGAGCGGGAAGGAGGGGCGGCGGCTCTCGGGAATCATTATTTTCGGCAAATTTATCGAGGATGCCGGCAGGTTGGGATGTGGGCATTATTTGTCGTAAGATTAGATCAAATTGCACTCGTCCCGGCCTGCTGGATCTGTTCGACGTATCATCTGCCACGTTTCCGGTACCGCATCGAAATACACTTCCCACGTATTATTAATTCTGTATGGAATCTGATTAAACTCAAAAATGTACACACTTCTCACTAACACAACGTCACATATGACGAGCGTATTGTATACAAACTTTTCGAATAAGATTAGAATACATACTATCATGTACTTTGTAAGTTTGTTTTATAAAATAAAAAAGAAAAAAACCAAATTCCGTGTATTTTTAATATAACTACCCTTAAAATAACGTAATGTCGTGATAAATGGTAGATTGCGTTCTTTCAACTCTGCAAGAAATCGTTCGTATTGATGAACTACGAAGCAAGAATGGTAGGTGCGTGTCACACGCTGTGTATATTTTTTGCGAAATTAAATTAGTAGCGATAATGTACTAATTATGTAAATTAGGAAAAATAATTTTTTTTTCAACGCGCTGGTCAATTTTTGCTCTCAATGCCTTGTATAGTCCAATGCTTTCCCGTTAAATCTTTTAAAAAGTAGGGGACCGTTCGATACTAAAAAAAAATCAGATTAAATCTAAAGATATTGAAACACAAAGAAGTGCAGTCGAGATTGTTAAATTCAAAAGAGGAAGGAAACATGCTTCCGTAGGACCTACAGTTTATACATCGGTAAGCGATCTGCGATAGATCGGAGGGGGGTAAGGGGAACTGCGTAGGAAAAGCGGCACAGATTTTCTTCCCCCCATTTTTCCATAGAATCTCCTTATTGAAACGGCGAAACGAGGCTCGACAATGTACAGGAATTCGGGCATTCTTTTCTTCGGCCGTCAAGGAAACACGAGCCGTGTAATGCGCGCATTGTCGCCCGGGGTCCCATCTAAATACTATTGAATTCTTTTCCATCGCACGGAAACAGAAGAAAAAAAAGGAAAATCCGGTGAAAGGAAGCAGGGAAGAAGAAGGAACCGAGGGGTTACGTTACGTTCGATCGAATAAGAAAACACAATAAAAGTAGTGGGGCCCCGGTGGTTCCCGTGTGGAACATGAATCCTGTTTTTCATTCATATTCTTCAGGTAGAAGACGCGTGGTACAACGTGGTGCAAGCATCCCCCTTTAAGAGTCCCACGGTTTGAAATAAAACACCTGGCTTCTTCCCTACGCGCGCACCGTTCAATGTGTACGCGCGCGCGCGCGCCCGCGCGTGCACACGGGCACGCCGAGGAGCGCACACCACGTTGCAGAAAGGTTTGCGCGAGCGCGCATTCTCACGGCACGCGGAGAGGACTGCCTCGCTTCTCTTCGCGGACTGGTTTTGGCTTCCTTATAAACTTTATTCAATTCTTTGTATAATATGCCAAAGGGTACATTTCGTGCGCGCACGTCCGTCCGTGCGCCCGTGCCTGTGCGTGTACCATTCATATGCTAAACAATAAATGCGCTGAAAGAAATGAATCTCTATCTTGTAGATATGTACGTCTGCGCAGCTGCCATATTCATGAACCTCTGCCTCTATGCGCCACAGAGGCCGATGCAAAAGAATCCTTCGATTATAAAACCGGGCGAGAATTGATGCGTTCAAGCAGTTTTTCTGAGGGGGGGTTCGGAAACGTAAAATGTTTCGAGGTGCTGCACACCGCACGGTTATTGCGACCATCATTTTTCTAACCGATCGACCGGCCCCTTTCCCCTTTCATACTCCCAATGTGCAACAGCGGGAAAGTAAATCGCCAATACTTTCCTTCCTTTGCCATTTCTTTTAAAAAATCTGCGCCTTGAATCGTTTAATACTCAAAAGTATCCAATGCAATTTATCCTCTTGTTAAACAGCAATTCAGGACCACTTGGTTATAACAAATACGTATTAATACCTCGGAAATTAATTATCAAACATCACTTTGAAACCAAATTACAATTGACACCGTTATCCTCATTTCGCGTTTCCTCGATCATCCCTATTTAGAAATATAGGACACGCGAGCACAATGCTACTCCAAAGAACCAAATCTTTTATCGAAGACAACCACGCGAAATGCGAATGAAAGAATGAAGAATAGTCCAAGGTTCTACGGTATCAAATTTGTTCTTAACATCCTCCAGAACCTATCACTCTTTATACGTATAGTAAAAGGAAAAAAAACAAAGCCTGCAGGTAGGCAACCGAACAGATGTTCCAGTAGAAACGACAAAAGCGTTTAGGCTGACTGTACGCTCCATACGTAGATTCCTTCCAATGCAACATCGCCTTGGGCGAGGGAAAGAGAAACAGAATTACATGAAGCGGCACTGTGCAGTTGTGTTTTAACCACGTGGTGTTAAAACCACATTTAAAATAACCTACGATTTACGTTGTTTTATAAGTGATACTAGACGAGTATTTATAATGAATCACTTCAAGCGTATTTCGTATAGGTTAGTACTATATTCACTTCTCTCAAACAATGACATAATTCACTCAACTTATTCCGATTAAAGAAGACTCCGAAGTTTACATCGACCCCGCAATAAACGGCATTCATTATTACTTACGTTAATAAATTTTTCAGCAGGAATACGTGGTGTCAGTTAAAGAGATCACAGTCCTCAGCAGCACCAAGCACTAAGATTCAAATACCACCTAGGATAGAACGGGGACCTACAGACATTTTGCATGTAAACGAATGGAAACATTTGCATTTATTTCGAGAGCTATAAATTAGTTCAACGAAGCTACTTGTAATTCTTCTATCTCTGCCTTACAGGCTCTCGATCGTACAGTACCGAGAGATCCATTGAGGACCAAATATAAGTACCACGATGATCCGTTCTTGCTCCCGTCGAGGAAAGCAGAGTGTCGTTTATACGCATTGTCCTATGAATCTGGCAAGAGAACGGCAATGTGGATCCACAAGGAACACAAGGATTTGTTTCCAAGAGACCTTTCCGACCCGAAGATCAGAGTATGCGTTACTTATTATGAGTGAAATTGGAATTGAATACCTAATGCTACTGTAATCTTCACTTTTGCGGCTCACAGGAATTCCAGCCATCGATAGACTACACGGATAAAAGTCAAGTATCGGAAGAACTTCTCTTGGAAGCTATACAGCAATGTAACACATCCGAAGCTATTGAGATCTACAAGCTGATAGAAAATGATGTCTCCAATGAAACAAAACAAGCGCTTCTCGAGTTACTGTGCTTTCACAATGGCGAGCCAAATTTATCGAATCAGTTCCCGCACGAACAATGGTTCTGTAGATTCAAAGATAAGAAGATGTGGTTGTGAGTAGCGGAATCAATAAACTTATGACTTTGATTGGCTACTCCTAACAATAATGCATTTTAGGCACAACTCGGAGGTTGATAAATTATACAAGTCTCTGGTGGATCAAGATCCTGCGGCGGTGGCTGGAGCTCACAATGCAATGATATGTGCCTACGCGAAATGGTCAAAAGTACAATAATTGTGATTTACTTCTAGATCGAACTCCCGACTCTATAACGCATTACAAATTTTCACTTTCAGCCAGAGGAAGCATGGCTGCTGTACGAGCAATGCAAGAAAGAAAAGATACCATTGAACGTTACTACTTACAATTATATAATAGGCCTGATTCCAGACCATTGTGCAGAAAATACCTTGAAAAGGAAGGATATATTATATGATATTCTCGTGTCAATGGACAAAGAAGGGATTCGTCCAAATGTTAGAACATTGAACGCTGCCCTTAAAGTAGCCGCGTCAATATCATCGCGCAACGATGCTGAGAATCTCGTGAAGCATTTGTTCGTAGAATTCAAAAGGCTGAATATAAAGTTTTCACTAGCCTCGTATTATTATGCCATTCGCGTGTTCTCTCGCAGAGGTAATTTTACTTTCTTCGTATTTTTTTTTACTTTTCACCCGTAATTTGCCTATTGTCTCGCAGGCGAATCGTCGTATAATTCCTTCAAGGATATATTAGACGCAGTTGCGAAGGAAAACTTTACTATGCAAGATCGAATAGACGGGAGATTTTTTATAGCAGCTATGGACGCAGCTTTGCAATGTTATTCTGATTTAGCAGCCGGCCACAAGATAAACGATATCCTTCTTTCCGGTGATCACTATCAATTTATAACGAAAGTTGGGATGGTACGTCGTCATCATTATACGAAGTTACTCGTCTCGGTGTCTGTTTCCTTAACACTGTACTTTCCACGCGACAGGAAAATGGCTATTACCATGCGTACATGATGCTGGTATTATCACACAGCACTATCCAAGAATTCTTCGAATTTTACCGAAAGGTTACACCGTCGATATATATCCCGGAATTAAACCTGATGAAAGAGATTGTACGCATTTTACAATCGTATCCACCAGAGATTGTCGTAGACTATCTACCAAGATTCTGGTCTGATGTGGTGACGTTCGGTTTCTTGCACTCTTCGTTGAGTTTCGATATATTGAACATGATGCGACAAATCGTTTTACCAACGGAATCACCCTTGATAACATTATTCGCGGATGCAGCCGCGAGCGTTTGGGATCTCATAAAGGTTGAATATCTGCGTATTTATCTTATTCGAATAATATGGTAAATAGACAGACGATGAGTTTAGGAAATAAATAATCTGTGATTGCAGAAAGAAAGGGAGAAGGAGGAGTGCGAGGCGTTTCACAGTAGCACGACAGGTGTCATAGCGCTACTTTTATTACGCGGTGATCGCGTGCAAGAGGCAAGGGAAGTGTTGATGGAAACGGTCAATCATCCCAGCATGTTTATGCCGAACATGGACAAGGTGCAAGTGGACGAGCTGTTCGAAACTTGCATGTCCAAGCAGTGCATCGCGGAAGCTTTCGTACGTATTATTCTCACCTTTTGTTCTTCCATTTCCACCTTTTCTCTCTCGAGTTTATAATAGAAAAAGTATCTGTTTCGTGTTTCTTTTCAGCTCGTTCTCGAGTACTGTATAAATTCAGGATTCGATCATATCGTTGAGATGGCGAAGAGGCTGCACAGCATCGAACACCTCAGCCGTGCATATCGCAGTAAATTGAGCGACTTAGTGGGCGTTGAAGTATTAGAAATGATAATCTCGCCGCCATCGACTGAAAAATAATTCGATATAATAAATAAATGTTTCCAACATTAAATAACCGTGTTCGTCTGTTTTGCCCGTTTCACGTTAAGCTACGTGAGATCTCAGAAAATCGATATCGGTTTCCAATAAAAATTTCCATCGCGCGCAAAAGAATTTCAATCGGTTTGGCATTCAAAGAATATAAAATTACACGGCGTGATTGATATATATTGGTGTCCTTGTCCCTCCAGCTAGGGTACATACGATTAACAAATTAAGTTGCACGACAGTGGGAGGTACTATCCCCCGTCACTCAAGTACTTATTTCCTGCATTGCATAGCTTAACATCGTAACTCACTCGTCCACTTTAAAGACTGGAATGCTGCGATACCTATTGATGCGAGATTCTTAAACGACGCACGGCCCTGTCTGTCCAAGTTTTCTCGGCCGATTCCAGAGGAACTGCAACGACATCGTCGCCGTAGCGATGGACGAGAAGGGGCACACGCATCTTACGTTGGAGTCTGTGCGCGAATTGATAACCCGAGACGAGCCCGACGTGGTGATCACCGACTTGGAAGAGGAGCCGGGCTCGGGCAGAGGTGACAACTACACGTCGATGCTGTACCGTATCCGAGCAAAAGGGCGAAAGCAAACGGCGGACGGCGAATGGATGAATTGCGAGCGCGCGATCATTTACAAAGTTCTGCCGCAATCGAGGGAGCATCGGGAGGCGTTCAAAAGCGAACTCCTCTTCCGAAACGAGGTGGCATTCTATACGTGCGTGTGGCCAGCTCTGAACAAGCTGCAAGCGAATGGGAAAAAGGTATTTGACGGAGTGGCCAAGATATACGCGGCGCAGTTTGATCTTATTGCCATGGAGGATCTGAGACAAAGGGGCTTTAAAATGGCAGATAGAAGGAAAGGACTGGAGCTTGACCGCTTGAAGCCAGTGTTGAAAGCCTTGGCCGGCTTCCATGCGCTGAGCTTGACCTTCAGGGATACTAGGCAAGTTGCACCAATATCGATATCCTCTTTCTCTTCTTAACTCGTTACTATCGTCGTGCTATCTTCCCTCATTTTCCTCCGTTCCTAAATTTTGTCGTATCTGAGTTGGCACGTACATGTCGTATACGTAATGGGTATTTCAAAGGCCGGGGGAGTTTGCGAGGCTGGCGGATCCAGACGCGGAGCAAGGTATACAGGAGACGCTCTTTCGACCGGAGAACAAGGATTGGTATCGCCAGTACTATCAGGTTGCTGCCAAGAATGCGATTCGAATGGTGTCGGACGGCCTCCCTACGCACATGGAGCATAAGAGGGTGGAGATAATGGAGAAACTGCGAGCGTTCCTCGACGACGAGGTGTTCTTCCGTACGATGTGCGAGCTGGCGTCCACGCGAGGACCTCTCACTGTCTTCTGCCACGGCGACTGCTGGACCAACAATATCCTGTTCAAAGATGACGCTGAACCAAACGAAGAGGCAAGTACCATAGTAAATATTTATTTCACCAAATCAGTCCAGCAAAGAATTGCATATGAAAATTTATATAAAACTAAATGGTAACTGAAACCTGGTCAAAAGACAAAACCTGACCGAATTGTACTAGGAATCGAGACAAAGTATTCAACCGAGAGATTCTTTTTAGTACAATTTTATTATATAAATTTATAAGATTCTTATATTACGATTCTCTCGTTTCTTTTATCAATAGCTTTATCAGGAAAGTACCATTTTAATACCGGAGCAAAGATTCTTGCACTTCGTGTAGTCATTCATAAAAAGAACAAAAAGAATTATATAAATCCAACTACATCCTACCGTTATCCGACACTCAAAGAAGAACATTTACCTTGTCGTGTAAATAAATTATATCCTTCGCGAGCGAAGTAGTCGGGGGGAGAACTCTGTGATCTCTGTTCAACGCGCGAATACAAGAAGGTTCCTTGATCTCAGAGGAAAACGAGGTGACTGTAGTGCAAAAATATTTCCTGTTTTTCTCTGCCAATCGGGGGGCAAGTAAGATTCGAAACAAACGTCAGACCTTAAATTCCGTTACGACCACCACTCTTTTCCTCAGGTCGTCTATTTAATAGACTTTCAACTATGCCGGGTTGGTTCGCTCGCCCTCGACCTCGCGAACTTGCTGTACTGCTGCACGACCGGGGAAATCAGACGAGTTCACATGACGCAGCTCCTCCAGCATTATCATTTCCATCTGATGTCTTCATTGCACGCGCTCAATCCGGAAGAGCCGCCGAAAGATCCGTCTGTTATGTGGGAGCTGTAAGTAATACGCTGTAATTCGCTCCGCACGGATAGTCGAGGAATAGAAAAGAAATGAAAGCGCAACGGGATACAAAGCTTCCGAGGGCGGCAGAGCCGTCTTTGATCGTCGTCACCTTCGTCCCCTCAATCTCTCCCGGTTAATGTACAGATTGAACGAGGAAATGAGACGCTGCGGACGATTCGGGGTGGGTCTCGCGTTGGACATCTTGCCAATTAGCACGTGCGAGAGCGAGGAGGCCCCGGACTTGTACGAAGGCCCGGAGACAAGCGAGGAGAAGCAAAGCACGCGAGCACCGCCGCGCGGAGGAGCGGAGTGCGCGCGGCTCATGACTGACTTGGTCTTGGAACTCGTGCACAATCACGCTCTGTAGACTTTTACGAACGACCAGGCTACTTTCCTTACGGTTAACACGGTAACTCTGTCTAAAACTTATGCATACGAGAACGTACTGAAGGAGAACGCGCGCGCGCTGCAAACGATAATCCCACTCTCCCGCAAGTATTTTCGTACGAATTCTGTTTAGTAGCGTCGCGTCATAATCGTCCAATCGCATCGGAACGAGAACGAGTAAACGCAGAAAACCTCTGTACTGCAGAAATAATATACTCAATATTAAAAATTTAATTTATAGTTCTTCTCATTCTACGCTCATGCCTCTCTCCTCATTGCGACAGCGCCGCACCGCGCTATTGCGATCGATAGCTATAACTTAAAGGTAACTCACGACAGAGTTATGCCTGTTGCGGGGGCGTATGCGACGGTGGTTGTTGCGGCTGGGCTTGTGGGCTAGGTGGTTGCTGTTGCTGTTGTTGTTGCGCGCTCGGCTGCCACGGCGGATGCTGATTCTGTTGCTGTTGCTGCTGCTCCTGGGCTAGACGCTGGTGCGCTTGCTGCCTCGCTCGGAATTCCGCGGCTTTCAATTGCTCTAGATGGAACTGCTGCCTCTCGGTGATCAGCTGCTGCCTCTGGTACTCGAGACCCTCGCGTTCCCGCTCCATCGTTGTCTCCAATTCCTCGAAGTGGCGTAATTTAATCTCCAGTTTCTTCATCTGCGTTTCAACCAGCAGCGCAACCAGAGACTTGATTTTACGTTCCTCCACGGCTGCCAGGTGTTTGGCCTTGACAGCGGCTGCGGCTAACGCGGCGGCAGCTGCGGACTGAAGCTGAGCATCGCGGACCACCTAATTGGGAAGAACCAAAGAAGCAGAGGCGTGAAACATTAATAATCATTAATCACAGCAATGCTCGGGGATATAAAACACATATGTACCTTGTCCTTCTTTTCCTTCGCTTCCATAGCTTCAGCATCTATATTAGCTTTAGTATCTTCCTCAGTCTCCTTCATTTCATCCTCCTTCTTCGTGATATCCATCTGAGTTTGATCCACTTCAACCTCTTTAGGTTTCTCTGGCTCCTCTTTCTTCGTTTCAATCGGGGTTGGCGTGGCTGAATGCGGAGAAGTAGCTGCTGGTGTTGCGACGCTACCAGTTGTCGCGGGTGCTGCTGCGGTATCGTCTGGAGGTTCGGGCGGTCCTGTGCCCGCTATGCCTGATTGTGCTAATCCTGCAGCTGGATCAAACTTACCTACAAGAACAGGGGAATAGTAAGAGAAAATTACGGCGTATCTCCCGCGTATGCAGAAAATCAAGAATTACCATCTGAATTAGCGCTAGCTTGAACGTTTCTCAAGTGTTGATCCAGTAAAGCAGCTGGTACTTGGTCCTTGATAGCTGCGAACTCCTCCATGGCAGCTTTAGCGGCGCTCGCCGCGACTCTGGGATCGACAACCGATGCCAGAAACGCGACTGTGCTCATAACAGGATTGCCAGCTTTGGAGAAGGGTATCGGTTGATAAGCTAGCGGACCTAAGCCTTCCGGCCCACCCTCCTCCAAATACGGATCCTCTATTGGGAGTCGCAGGAAATGCAAGATACATTCGTCCTGCGTCCTCGAGCCGACGTGCTCGCAAACTTTGTTCCAGTCATCCTTGTGCAACTCTAATCCTTCCAGCAACAGCAGTGTCTCTTGCTCTGTCCAATCGCGAGTAGCGCCAGCAGCTTGTTTGTTCTTCAGAACCGCCGGTTTCCTCGAATACTGATCGATCTTCAATCCGAAGTTCGCCATCGCCCCGGCTGAAGCCTTCTCCTCCGCACCCATTCCGCTTGTCACGTTCGACTTCTTTTCCAGATCGAGCAAAGTCTTCGCAGCCGTCGGTTGCGGCGTCTTCGGAGGGTTTGGATTGACGGGAGCTAAGCCAGACGGGGTGTCCGACAATACATGGAAATGCGACGTTGGGGGCGGCCCCATCGGCGTTGGCCTTGACTCGGCATCTACTTGGTAATTAATAAGTCCCCACTGTTCTAGAAACGCGTGGACACGCATGATCGCGCAAACATCGCCGGCCAAATTGCGCCTGCAAGCAGTGGACGTAATATATTCCGTGGGATTCAATCTGTAGGTGTCGATCATGAAATTCCTATACGCGAGGTAGATCTCGGGCGTCTTCGACTTATTCTTGCCGTTGAAGAACTCCGACAAAGCCCTCTTCTCGATGGTGTGGATCGAATTGTAATCGAACCAGGCAGAGTAACTAGGAACGACGATGTGATGCGTTTGTTCCGTCACGTTATCCTCCGGTTCGTCCCCTTTGGTGCCTTCCCCTCTTTCTTTGCTGGCGTCTCGCTCTTCTCTGTCCTGCGTGCCTTGAGAACTTCCCTTGTCTCCTTCCATCGGTTCATCCAAGTCCGCCATGTTACCCGACTTAAGTGGCTGAAGTTCGTTATCTTGCTTTTTACTCCCTGTCGTAGTTAAAGTGGTACCGCTCGTCGGAGCGTTCCCTTGACCCGTAACCGGTGGATTCGCAGGCGTAGCGACCACCTCCACGATCCGAGGTTCCGCCGGCGGGTCCTCCATTCCTTGCGTGAGATCGTCTTCCTCTTCCCCGCCGCCGCGCGACTTCTTCGGGGTTGTCAGCGACGAAGTGGAGGAAGCACTCTGAACACCCGACGGGGCTCTTGCGCTTTTACGTTTACCCGGCTTCGGGGGTGGACTAGGAGAGCGCTTTCGTTTCGGTTTCTTCGCCGATGGCGGGGGATGGGATGGTTGGGCCATCAGATCCTCCACCGAGAGCCTGTACTTGTGTATCTTTTTCTGACCGCTCTCGTCTATCTCGTAGTCCTCCTCGTTCATCCACTCGTTGTACTGATCTAAGTCTAACGCCCACGTGGCCGATACTTTGTACACCGACTTCATGTTCGTAGTGCTAAATGTACCTTCTGGAAAATCCCAAGGAAGGTCTAATGTAGTCCAAGAATCATAACTATCTGGGAAATAGTACCAGTGAAGAAGAACGGATCTGTCGCGCCTCATGCAAGGTCGCGCGTATTCTTCCTCCATCGGATCCACCGGAGGGTAAATTATGTGCGTGGCGTCTGCTTCGTTCTCAGCAATAGTCGCCTGATGCCGGCGAATCGCTTCTTTCACTTTCGCGGCCGTCGGTTTGTCTAATTCGGCCCTTACGTATATACTCGGTATGATCAGGCACCTGTTCTGAACTAAGGCTCGCTCGGCCGCCATCAACATCTCCACCGTTCGATCCATACGAGACCCTGACTGGAAGAACAGTAGCTTGTATATTACACCGTCCACGTAATCAAACCCAAGTCTCGCCGCTTACCTTTCCAACTGGAAAGTCGAATCTGCGCCATCCTTGCTCCTGTTTAAAACGATACGCCGCAGCAAGAATCTGACATAAACCACCGCCTGGTTTAAAGTCTAAGAAACATTTCATCTAAAAATTTCATGAATCATTAACTCTGTAAAGCGGCGTTAAAATTACAAACAGTTAACCACACCAATCGCTGAATACGTACTGGAAGCCTTGTCATCGGCGGTTTCGTAACATTCTTTCCTAAATTATCTTCTTGGAACTGCAGTAATTGCACTATCAAAGTGGCTAGACTTTTATTAGTCGGAGGGTCCGTTTGTACATACTGTAACACGTAACGAGAAGACGATGCTTTAAATACTTAAACGTTGAAGGTTTTTGTCTATACAGACGTAAATAAATTTCGTGCGATGGAGCTGTTTCGACCGACTGTCACATGTATTTATTTACAACACTTACAGCTTACAAAAAGTGAAGTCGCAAAAGTTTTTATCATAGTAATACGAGAATGTGACGAAATTATAATTAAATCAATGTACAAATACATAGGCAAGCATATAAACAGAACGAAGACACATGCAAGTGATTGAGCTTATGCAGCCTGAGCTGGAATTTCGTTCTGGTGGTTCTATCAAACCGAGAGTATTTAGAGTTCGCGCGAAAGAAATAGGACAGTGGTAGAATCATTAAAAACGCAATTGAACCAATGAAAGAATTAAAAGCTTTCGATACAGTGCGCGAGTTATCAGCGAGCGAAACGTAGAGGTTTCGACGCCGGGTCTTCGGGTGTACCTTTTTACAGTTTTTCAGCAGCCACTGTTTAATTCCATCGAGCTGTGTGAGAATCTCCGGGGACTCGAAGAATTTCGCATTGGGTCCGCCGTCCTTTTTTGGTGCTAGCGCGAGCATCTTTTACCGAATATTCACTTAAAAAACTGTCGGGTACGCTACAGGAAAGAACGCCGCGTTTATCGCAAACATGACACGCCTCTGAAGTTGGTCGAAACTATACCATATTCCTGCGAACGCACTTCTCCGCGCGGGTCTAGAAATGCCCTTCCCGCGGGTTCAGAGATTCTTCGCCAAGGAACGAATATTCGTTAACGAAACGGCGAATAAATATTCTCTGCTCCCCTAACTGCTTATAACCTTAATTGAAAATGCTTATTACGACACGAAACAGAGACTGACTTCGACGATTGGCAAGCGTGCCGCCGCGTGACTTTCAATATGGCGGAGTAATGTTTGCCAGCGTACGATCTTTACCTTCGACCATAGCCTAAAAAAATTCACCCCGTGCGGTTAAGTTGGGTTATGTTTCGCGTAAAGTTTTATTAAAAAACAGTAGGGAGGAAAGTAAACGGAAGATTACTTCGTATTAAGATATCTGAATATGTTGCAGGTATATTTTATAAAAGTAGCGAATGAATACGTCTTCTTTCCCACTGCTATTCTGATTATTTTTACGAAGTTCCAGGCACACCAATTATGTCTGATAAAGAGGATATCGATGTGAATAAGGAGTTCGAGAATTTATTATTTGCTGAAGAGAACGCTCAGAATTTAGGATACGAGGAAGGGTATGAAACAGGCAGAAAACGATTAGTAAATGGGTATCATCTCGGGTATCACAGAGCTAGCGTATTAGGTGCGCAGTTAGGATATTACTGTGGCATCTTGGAACAGTATTTAAGCGCAAGTCCTAATTCAGGGAAAGCTGTCGACGTTGCGAAAGAACTTTTGCGAGACATTCACAGTTTTCCTAGATGTAACAATGAGGCGGTAGACATAGAGAAGAGCATGGACGATATCAAGTTTAAGTATGCCAAGTTCTGTTCCCTAACAAAAATATGTTCATCGTATCCGGAGGCAGAAAAGCTTGACTTTTGATCAAACAAGAGCGAGGAGATAATGTTATTGTTCGAACATTGTAATACCTTTTATTTTTGATACCTATGTTAAGGGACTTGTTATTTGAAAAGATTTATACATCAAATATTATAATTATGTACGATAAACACTTTGAGAAAGTTCTAAGCTTTATAAATACCTATCACAAATTAATAAACTGTCACGTAGTCGATTTCATCACTGAGAACTTATGGGAGACGTGCTTGCCAGAAGCTTTAAGATTGGAGCTAGAGAGAAACGAAGCAGATTGCGCTTATTGGACAGAAAACGACAGTCATCCTATCCTAAATAATTTCATAAGGCTGACAAAGTCTCTTTCTCTTCAATCATGTTCTATACAAATCAATTCAAAGAACCTCGCAGACATCCTACCAAATATTACTCACTTCGATGAACACAGACGTAATAGTACAAAGCCAGAATTCATGAACGCTAAGAAACTGCACGAGGTTGAATCTTTTGGAAACATAATTGGAGCAATAGCAGCGTCGACTGATAGCCTGGTGATAGATGCTGGCGCTGGCAAAGCTTATTTATCAACTTTCCTAGCAGAGAATCATGAAGTTCCTGTCCTTGCGATAGATTCCTCGCAGTTGTGTTGCAAGGGAGCAATTTGTAGGCAAAAGAAATTAAAGAAGAAAACGATGGGTTTTGAAAATTTGGTACTGATCGTACTCTACTATAAAGCAGACATTTAAACATACAGAATAGCGAAAGTGTACTGTGTTTCAGGTGCAATACGTAGTCGAAGAAATAAACGAAACAACGGACTACGTAAGAATGGTGAAAGAAAATTTTCGTGACTGGAAGTTGGATAAGAATCTGATAGTAACTGGCTTACACACCTGTGGCTCTCTTACTCATTCGGTTATTAGAACATTCTTAGCCACGAAAGACATTAATCTGCTGTGTATCGTGCCTTGTTGTTACCACTTGACAAACGAGACGTTCGACGAGAGAGTCGAGTTCTCCAAGAACGCTAGAATGCTTGCCCAACAATCCATCGAAAGGAGCTCGGAGAACAAAGTGATACCATCGTCGCTGTTCTACAGGGCAATCTTACAAGTGATCCTTTCTTCCATGGGTACAGTCTCTCCTCCATTACTTCGATCTCATCCTCTTTCACAGCGCTTACAGTTCTGTTTAACAGGTATTCACGACGCTAAAGTAGGTCGCGGAGGACCTTCGCACGATTTCCCGACGTACGCTCGGTGGGCGTTCTCGAGAATTGAAGTACAATCAGGAAAGGTATAACGACGATAACGGTATAGATACTGGATACGTGTTTGTTTATTAAAAATTCCTTAGAACGATCTTTATTTCTTTAGATACCGCCTGCAGAGAAGTTAGAAAATACCTATCAGTCCTATCTGCGCCTGATGAAAAGATTTAATATTTTCCAAATGCTAAGGGTACACATCGGCCGTGTATTGGAAGCAGGCATTATGCTCGATCGAATAATATTTTTGCAGAAGAGCAATCATTGTTCAAAACTCGCAATACTCCGCCTATTCGATCCTGTATTGTCGCCGAGGCATTACGGTATCATTGCCATAAAAAAAAGCGAAGTAATATATTAGGGGAGAAACTTCCGATCATTTCAAATGCTACATATGTTGATTAAACATATTAGAAAATATTCTTTCGATACTGAATCGTCGTATTATTCAATTGTGTCTTACTGTAACGAAATTACGCGTCGTCGAGTTCAGTAGACTGGAGGTGGTCCATAACAGACGAATACCCTTCTTCTTGCGCTACAGGTGGGGATTCCCGTGGGGCGCCGACTGCTCCTAGTTCTATATATGCTGTGATTACACAGTCGTCGACAATGTGAGCGAACCCAATTCTGAAAATGTTAAACGATCAACAATGGGAAACAAGTGAAAGAAAATATAAAACCGATTCGAAGAAAATCATACAGGGTCTTTTAATGCTTCGATGGCATTTTCCTTGTATTTTCCTCTTGTGCAAGGTCCGCAGAATTGTCCTCTAACTCCGATGCATTCGCCGGATCGACATAGTGTCTTCGTATTTATGGTTTTCTATCTGGATTGGTGGCAGCTAGTTCCCCGAATCTTGCGATACTGTTTCATAGCCGCTCATAAACCGCTTCGGATGCTGTCAAGGAGGCACACAAACGACTAACGTTCATTCAAATCGTCCCACCAAACATGCGCGGTAGTTTGCGACGAGCGGGCTAATTTGGCGGGAAAAACTGGCGCGGAGATTTAAATCGTTCAATAAAGTGGATGTGTCGAAGAATATCGAAATGAAGTTTTTAGAATGAAAACGGAATAAGAGTATATACGTAGATGAAAATAGGTAGCGCATCATCATTGAAGCAGTATTTAACACATAAGTAACGATATTCAAACTATTCTTCGAACTAAAATATTAGAGGAAGTGCAGCATATTTGGAATACTGTTGGTAATTTGGAATACCGAAGTATCTAATAAATTACTAACGCTATCTAATTTGTAATACTGTGGATAATAGGGGTAATGACCTGTTAATTAACGACATTCGTGGATGAACCGCCGTTTTGAAATTTTCGACTTAATCTGCAGAATAAAAAAAACGTCAACCTGCAAAATTTTTTCAGCAAGTACTCAATTGTACTTGCTGAAAAATACGTTAAAACTTTAGAGTTAAACACTTAATCTACTCATTTGTATGTTCCTTTTACGGTTCCGTGTTAGTTTTCCGATAATTTCTAGAATACAAAGTAGTGACATAAAATATTCAGTTTCAATGTCATGTTGCTACTTAATTCGGAATAACAAAAGCGAAGGTAAAGGCTGTCGGCAACGGTTCAAAAGACGTTCGGCAACCCGGAAAGTCAGAAAATTATGAAACTTGGTGTGCAAGTAGAATAAGTCATCCGTAACGCAACCCTATTTTTGTTGATGTCATAGCGCAGTTTTTTTCAAATATACTGCACGTCTACTGTGACTGTTACAAAATGAAAAAAATTCTCATTCTTTACCATTTGCGCGATACTTTGATATACTTTTATACAGCGACCTTAGATTATTATACGCCTATGCAGGGCAGCATTAAGAACGTTAGAGATCCTAAGCGCTTAAAAGATTTTCAGGCTCTGAGGAGATTTTTGTACGATGTCTTAGGCATTTCCGATAATTTTACTAAAAAGTGTTTCTAACAGAAGTTGGATTCTAAAATTCAGAAAATTTCTATGGTGCCCCTTTCTCCCGATTTTGCATATTTCCCCTATTTTGCATATTGTTTAATTCCGCACTGCGCCTATGTATAACAAAAAGGATTCCAGATTCATCTTTACTTCAACAAACGAGGAGATGCGACACGCGTTGCACTTTGGACTGATACAATGCTACGTCAGGCATCGCCGATAAGGCTACTTATCACTGGCTTATCAGTCCCGATGCTACTGATAAAAGCACGCACACGGACCCCCGGGTCCGTCTACCTCAATTACCATTCTCTACACCAAAGAATTCAAACTAATAATTTACAAGTCAACAGCCACAATTACCTCGGCAATCCAACTAACTTGCTATCGCCGAATATCAGAATGATCGACGACCAGGTGACGTAGCGACGTCCCTAATCATTGCAAAGGAAAGCGGCGTCTTATCGTGTTCACGCTCGACTGCAAACAGCCAAATCTCTCAGCCTCGGATAGGGAAGTAGTCATTTTCGTTAACGATAGGCTGTGAAATTATACACCTTCCTTATCTTCGATAGGAAGAGCGCGTGACGTGTCCGCACGTACCGAAGAGGAATGGAACAAGACTGGCGATAAAACTAGCCACGCGGAGGAGCATCCACTAGTACTCTGCATCCCGCCCAATTTGCCAGGCTCTTTCCGCACGGCAGACGCAGGGTGACTCCTGCCCACGACGCTCGACCGGACGCGGCGAAAGCGAGACCAGCAGGGGACCATTCGACGAGCGCTCGCTAATACCAGCGATCATCAGCTTCCAGAAGGTAAGCCCACGTCCAATAAACTTTAATTCACACGGCGAGGCGTATAGTCGGGGCGCGTTGTTTTGCTACAGTGATAATGATGCAGTCGGTGATAATGTTTCGCGCGGTAAACATTAATACCCCCTCTCATAATATTGTTTTTTTCCACCGTTCATTCTTAAGCGCTGGAGGTGTACTGCTCGCGAGATGAAACCATCTTGTCGAGCGATCACAGATAACGCTACGACACCTTGGACTCGCGGCCACTGGTCTAGTTATGGGAAAGGGGACGATCAACCTTCGCGATTAATTCGCGCGGAATTTACAGAGCGGCTGATTCACTCATTGTAGCTTTACATTGCAATTGCCACAGATTAGCTCGAGAGATTTGGCCCCAGAAGGATGGAGCCTCTAGCCAGAAGCATGCTGGGAAAAACGGGGGGAGTTTCTAGGGGGAAATTGTTGAACCTGTTCGGCCAGGTAATAAAGCAACAAGAGTAAAGCTAGTCGAGCGGCTCTCCGTGGCTGAGACTGTACCGCTGATGCGAACTATGATCATAGGTCGAGAGGAATTGTTGCACGATCACGTCGCAGAATGTTTTCGAGCGGGAGGCGAAATACGGCGCGCACAACTACCACCCCTTGCCGGTGGCCCTGTGCAAAGCCGAGGGGGTTTTCATGTGGGACATGGAGGGGAAGCGGTACTTCGACTTCCTCAGCGCTTATTCCGCCGTCAACCAAGGCCACTGTCACCCGAGGATCTACAAAGCTCTCGTCGACCAGGCTAAGGTCCTGACCTTGACCTCCAGGGCCTTTTACTCCGACGCGTTGGGGGAGTTCGAGGAGTACCTTACGAAGCTTTTCGGGTACGTTACTCTGAAACTAGCCAAGCTTCTTCGGATTATTAAGATGAGGGATTGTTCATCAGGTACGACAAATGGCTGCCAATGAACACTGGCGTGGAGGGTGGCGAGACCGCGTGCAAACTCGCCCGCAGATGGGGTTACGATAGCAAGGGTATAGCGAAGAATCAGGCGAAGATCGTGTTCGCGGAGGGTAACTTCTGGGGGAGGACGATGAGCGCTGTGTCCTCGAGCACGGATCCAAGCAGCTACGGCGGCTTTGGCCCCTTCATGCCCGGCTTCGAGGTCATCCCCTACGACGACCTCAAGGCGCTTCAGCAGGCTCTTGCTGACCCTAATGTCTGTGCTTTCATGGTGGAGCCTATACAAGGCGAGGCTGGAGTGGTGGTGCCAAAGGTAAGCTTTTAAATATCGTTCGAGTGCTCTGTCACTCTCGCGCGTACCAGCGCCAACTGTAATCTCAAAGACTTGATATGAAATGAAGAGTAACTTCACCTCAAGTTGAATCTCGAGTACCTTGCGTCTCGTAGTATTATAGTACACTCTGGGGAATCCCCGCAGATAGCGAGTCAATCGACTCTGGCTATCCCAGTATGACTAACTCTTCAAACTTTCAAAGGACGGGTACCTGCAAGGAGTCAGGGATCTCTGCTCCAAGCACAACGTCCTCTGGATAGCGGACGAGGTGCAGACCGGCTTGGCCAGGACAGGCAAGCGTTTGGCAGTGGATCACGAGAACGTGAAGCCGGACATTCTGGTGCTGGGCAAAGCCCTTTCCGGTGGCTTCTATCCCGTGTCCGGGGTGCTCGCCAACGACCCCGTCATGCTGAGTATAAAGCCAGGGGAGCACGGCTCCACCTACGGCGGTAATCCTCTGGGCTGCAGGATCGCCCTGGAAGCGCTTCGAGTCATCGAGGAGGAGAAACTTGCGGAGAACGCGGACAAGATGGGTCGGCTTCTTCGAGAAGAACTGGGGAAGCTTCCAAATGACATCGTCACTCTGGTCAGAGGGAAGGGACTGCTCAACGCCATCGTCATCAACGAGAAGATCGACGCGATGAGTATCTGTCTGAAGATGAAGGATGCAGGCTTGCTCGCGAAACCAACCCACGGGCACATCATCAGATTGGCTCCGCCGTTGACCATCACCGAGCCGCAGATACGCGAGTGCGCCGACATCATTGCCAAAACTATTACTCAGTATGCTAGTTAATTAGCAAAGAAGAGTTCGAGGATCCCATTTTATCCGGTGGCAAAGGGTCGGCAGGGCGTCTCCGTCCTCGCGGGGTATTTTTCTTGTAACTCTCCGAGGATCTTGTAAATAAATTCATTTTCGATAAATCAACGTTGTTACCAATTACTCAAGGAATCCTGAATCATCACGAAAGGTGGGCATCGGAGAATCGTGGAAGCACGTTTCAGGGAACGAGACGGAGTGGATTTGAAGTAGTTATCATTTCGACGCCACGGAGGCATAAAAATTGGCTCATCGGTTGCTAAGCTGGTTATTAATAGCTTAACGCGATACGGGGTCCTATTTTGTATTCCTCGATCGATGTTTATCTCAAACGGCAGGCATTGCCTCGAGCTCAATAATATCGCGCCTTTGACAAACGTTTGAACGTGCAATCGAGAATCAATTTGCCTTGGCAGGCATTGGTATGCCCGTACTCGTTCAATCGCGTTATCGGGCATCAATGGTAAGACCGTGGAGAGAACGGTCGATAAACGATAACAGCTCAACCATGTTGTTTTGTCGCGTAATCCTCTCGATCACGAGCTCCGTAATCCGCCTTTGTCTCATTATTCGCAGCATTATCGTTGTCATAAATTCCCAAGGATCGGTGAATTACTCGTCGATCTATCCATTTGGCCCAGAGGCACGACAGACGCTCTACGTAAAACACTACTCTAAAACAGAGAGCAAGTTTTTCACACCTTCCTCGACTCATTCTCCAGGATTAACGCGCTGTTTGCTGTTTTTCGTTTGCCTTGGCACGTTGGCGCCGCAATAAACGGCGCCCCTCGATACCTCTCATTATCAGATACGGGCTTGCTCGGTTGCATCCCGAGGAATTTATTCGAAATCCTCGCGGGGCGTATCAACTGTATACAAAAACATTCCGTGTAAATAAGTAAAACCTCCCACCCCTACTCTCTTTCGCGTCGATATAAATGGGAGGATCATTTGCGAATTCGCGGACAGTTTCCTTTTTGAGTTGGCAGAGGTGCAGCGATCTTGGTCTTCATCCTTCTCAGCGACTGCGGGTAGTAAATAATCAACAATGCAGCCAATAAGGTCAAGGATCCTCGGCGCGACCAAGGAGCTGGGTTTCAAGCGGTTCCTGAGCTCGCAGGAGCTAATCGAGCGCGACGAGAGCTTCGGTGGCAAGCATTTCAAGCCACTTCCAGTGGTGTTGACCAGGGGCGAAGGTGTCCATTTGTGGGACGTCGATGGGAAACGTTACCTAGACTTCCTGGCCGGTTTCTCCACCGTCAATCAGGGGCATTGCCACCCCCGCCTGGTGAAAGTGATGAGGGAGCAGGCTGGCAAGCTCACTCACACGTCTAGGGCCTTTTACTCGGAACCACACGGCGAACTGGGGGAGTACCTGACCAAGCTCCTGGGATGGGACAGATTCCTGCCCATGAACACTGGTAGGAGCAAGAAACAACGCCAGAATACCAGCCACCGAGCTATTTCTCATCGAATTTCTGTCTCTACGTTCTTCCAGGCGTCGAGGCTGGAGACACCGCCATCAAAGTAGCCAGACGCTGGGGCTACAGGGTGAAGAAGCTGCCGAAAGAGCAGGCGACCGTGGTGTTCGCGAGGAACAACTTCTGTGGACGGTCAATTGCCGCGCTGTCCGCCTCGACCGATCCCAATTGCTTCACGGATTTCGGGCCCTACGTGCCACGGTTCGACAAGGTGCCTTTCAACGATCTCAACGCGTTGGAGCAGAAGTTCAAGGAGGACCCGACGGTCTGTGCGTTCATGGTGGAGCCGATTCAGGGAGAAGCTGGAGTCATAGTGCCTAACGTAAGTCTACACATAGCTACGTAAAATGTAGAGGATTTCCAGGAGTCTGCACCTTGTGTTCGTAGGATGGCTACTTGAAAGGTGTGCGAGATCTGTGCACCAAGTACAACGTGCTGTGGATCGCTGACGAGGTTCAGACCGGCTTGTGCAGAACGGGCAAACGATTGGCAGTGGACTACGAGAACCAGAGGCCGGATATTCTGATTCTGGGGAAGGCGCTGTCTGGAGGACTGTACCCCGTTTCCGGGATCCTGGCTGACGACCAGGTCTGCAAATTGTGTGGTATGAATTATGGAATGGAGCAGCTTTTGACTGGGAACCGATTGACTTTGTAGATAATGCTGTGCCTGGAGACTGGCTCGCACGGTAGCACCTTTGGGGGAAGTCCCCTTGGGAACAGGGTTGCCTTGGAGGCGGTGAAGATCTTGGAGGAGGAAAATCTGGCGGAGAACGCGAGGAAGCTCGGTGAGATCGTGCGGCAGGAGCTGCAGAAGCTGCCGAAGGACATAGCGACGGAATTTAGAGGTCGTGGTTTGCTGACTGGATTGGTCATCAATAAAGGTATTTAAAGGAAATGCTTGTAGAATAGCAATTTGGAACGGTGCCAGGGAAGAATCTAATCCCCCTGTGTTTCAGACTTCGGTGAAGGATGGAACATCTGCTTAAAGCTGAAGGAAGCTGGTCTGCTAACCAGACCAGCTCACGGCCAGATATTGAGGATATCCCCGCCGCTGACGATCACGGAGGAGCAACTTAGGGAAGGACTGAACATCATAACGACCGTCCTGAAGAACTACAAATGAAGTATTACCGACTCCGAACAAACACTGAAACATTAGCAACATTTCACAGAAGAGAAACGACGGAATGCAGCATAAAAAATTATGTACAGATGTATTTTTTACCGCCAAATATAAAATCGATGTACCTACGAGCTACAGCTACGACTCGTGCCTCTTCAAATGCCTGGTCAAGCTGAACGCCTGCGAGAACAGCTGGTTGCACTGGTTGCACTTGTACGCTTTGGCGCCGGTGTGCAGGGTCAGGTGTCTCTTCAAATGATTCGCCAGCTTGAACCTCTTCCCGCACAGTCGACACTGGTGCTGCCTGAGAGACGCGTGCGAAGCCTCGTGGCTCTTCAGGTGGCTCGACTGCGAGAACCGCTTCCCGCATATCTTGCACTCGAACGGCTTCACCTTCGTGTGGATCCTCAGGTGCTCGACGAGGTTGCCCTTCTGGACGAAGCACTTGCCGCAGTACTCGCACTTGTGCGACCTGGCGGCCTTGTGCGTCCGCAGGTGGACCTCCAAGTTGTAGGCCTGGCTGAACCTCTTGTCGCATATCTCGCAGTGCAGCAGACCCTTCCCCGTGTGCAGCCTCTCGTGAGCCCTCAGGTTCTTCAGAAGGCGGAACCTCTTCTTGCAGGTGATGCATTCGAAGCTCTTCTCGTTGCTGGCATTGTCGGAGCTCTGCTTGTGGCTCTTCAAGTGATCCCGCAGGTAGGACGGATAGGCGAACACCTTGTCGCACATCTTGCACTGGTGCACGTTGGTTTTCGTATGCAGTCGCATGTGGGCGTTCAGTTTGCTCTTCGAGGAGTAAGCTTTCTCGCAGGTCTGGCACTTGAACGGTTGTTGGCCAGAGTGGGACAGCTGGTGAGCCATTAATTTGGATTTCTGGGAGAACAGCTTGGGGCACACCTCGCATTTGTACTTTTTCGATTGCACGTCCGCTGGGCTTTCTTCGATCTCGGGCTTGTAATTTAGAACGGGAGGACACAAGGGGTACCTATCGATATCCTCCTCCCTGTCCTCCGTGCGCGCAATATCCTTCGCGAATGTATTCTGCACGCGCTGAGGACTGCTGCTTTGGACCTCCTCTAAATCTATGTTCTCGGGGAAACTCAGATTCTGTATCTCGTTGTTGTCGGCTGTCGTGGGTCTTTGATAAGACAAATTCTGAATGGTGTTCTCGACAGAATTGATCGACCGTTCGTAGCTTAAATTTTGGGGCACTTGATTGGAATTGTCGCAGATATCTATGTTCTCATTGTCGCAAGATATCTCCACGTTTTCCGTGCTATGGGCGATATTGTGGCTCATCAGCTGGGTCCTGTTAGTGAAGGTATGATTGCACAGGGAGCAATGCAAAGCGCAAGCGGCGCGGCTAGAGTTCTCCCCGTTCGCAGGAATCATTTGCATCATGTTCGACCTGATCAGGGGGGACATCTGCGCGTTTTGAACGCCGTCGCTGGATACATTGGAGCTCAGGTGGCTGAAATTGAAGTTTAGATAGGGATTCTGAGATTCAACTATGTGCATGTGCTGCATGGGTATGTTGTCCTGAACGAAGGGCAGATGCAGCCTGCTGTGAGCACATAGCTCCTGGTAGCTGGTAAACACAGCCCCGCATTCCATGCACTTTGCAGTTTTATGGGAACTCTGAACTGGCACGAAAGCTTGGTTCTGCTGATACAGCTTGCATCCAGAAACTGTGGCGTACGACGTTAAACCAGAAACCTAAGAAACCAACCCTTATTACTCCATTCGACTCCATGCAAAGTCTCGGCGCAAACATCTACGTTAGATAATCTCGACCTCGGTACCTTCAAAGCGGCTTGCCTCAATGCTCTATCTGCTGCGCGACATTGCTCCCTATACAATAGAGCAGACTCTGCTCTGGTTACGCAGCGATCGCACATTTTTTCCGGGAGACCATCGCCTTGCCAAACCTGATTGAATACGCATACCACGAGTGTCAATATAGGCGTGATAATCGTGTAAAGGGTAGAATAAACTCGATGAAGGTATTTATTACTTCTAGACAGGACAAAGACCGCAATTTGGCAGCAAGGGAGGAGCCCGCAGGTCCCACGAATAGACAAACCATTTTGTCCCCGTCTTCCCTCAAGCATGTACGACATAATTTGCCAATATTCTCGCTGTCGATTTCCTTAGTGACGATAAACATTGTAACGCCTTAATAATATACGTTAAATACGGAGCGCGACAGTCACCATTTCTAGGTTAGTATTTTGTTTTGACGTTTAAGCGCAACGCCATTTTCTTTTCGCTCATCGTTGATTCAGAACGCGACAAGAGATGTCGCCGAGCGATCAGAAATTTAATTACCGTCTTATGCAATAGCGGGATAATTAATTTTAATGCCAGTAACAGTGTCAATATTTAACATTTTTCGACGTACGACATATGAAAATGTTAGTTAAGTGTTCTACTACACGTAAAGTACTGACAATCAATGTCATCTTGCAATTTGTAGCTTGTATAAGGTCTGAAGAAGTAGCATTTTTCGGCGCCACGTAGAGTTCGGATTCATGAAATTCACAGAGGCATCCACGCGAGTCGTTGACTAATCGAGTCAAAGCGTAGCGTAGCGAAAGCCCTCTATGTCAAATTTTTACCACACGTGTACAAGCACGCACACACCTTCCAGTATTTCAAAGGCCAGTATTCATAATGGCTACTTATTCTTAAGCATTTGGTTAAGAATAAGTAGCGACTATGAATACCGGCCAAAATATTTCAGAGTAGTTCCTGAGTTGTACGCTATTCATGAGCAGAGGTCGCTAAATTCAGTTCTCAAATTATGGGTCGGTAACACAGTTTAATAGACTTAATAGACTTTTTTTTTATGTAGCCAAGGTTATGTGGGGTTTAACTTGCACCCACAAAAACCACCACGGTGGCCTCCTGACCGCAGAGGTTCCGCACGCCGCGCTGCCCGGTGAAGTTTAACTTTGGTGTTCGAATTCGAAGGCCTTAGTTAAACTGTCCTATCTAGCATTTTTTCATTTTTTCAGATATGTTGAGATATTTAAAGTTCCACACGTCTTTTACCTTTTAAGTAAAGTTAGAAAACTCTACGTGCTTCGTAAAGATTTATAAACAGTGTAATATATTTAACCTAACTTCTTTCCGAATAGTTCAAATATCCTATCTAAACGAATTAATTAATTGGCACGTTAATAATACAATACCTATCGGTACACCAATTATAAAAAATTGTATCAGACTGTTACGAAATAATGATAACATGTTTTAATTTGAACGAAGTTCATGAAATGATAAAACGCCAGTTTTCTCGGTTATTTCAAAATGCTATTATCATTTTCTGTCTGTACTATTATCACGCGATATTTAGATTCAAGAGACATCGTTAGTAGCGCTGCAATTTTATTCCATTCTCAATCGATACTTCGCCATTCAATGCACTTACCACGCTGGTTTGTATCACGACTACAATTCTGTTCGCAGACTTGGTACAGAACCACATCTACAGTCAGCTGTTCCTAGCTTTAGTCGGTAACATATCGAACACCAAATATCGAGATTCGAACGGCGCGCGACGCTTGGAAGCTTCCAAAATCAAAATCTCCGCCAGACTCAGTTACCTGGGCTAATTAGCGAATCGCTACTCCCGAAACATGCACGCGCGATCGTAGGAGGATTAGTATCGATTCTCCATTAATTTTAATGAAAGATGCTAATCGATGCAGGTGTAAACGGTTTATCGCGCGCTTGCAGCGGTTCCAGGAATCTTTAGCATTCCGCTTCATATCGCCTCCCACTCGTGCAGAGTGTGTCCTGATGCGTGGCCTATTTCATCCTGTTTTCCAGTTACACTAACTTTCGTGATTCAGTAATTCTATCGACGAACAGAGTTGCTGTAATTACATGGATAACAAAATTGTATATACATCTCATACGCTCGGCGCATTAAACACGACCTCGATTATCAATCTCAACACTACTTCATCGCCCACTATGAATCACTCCAAAGGTTGTACATAGCTGACAGTACGCGAAACAAACCGACAACCATTTTCTATCTATAGTTACAAAAAAAAAACAGCAATCGCGTTGCTAGAAAATCGCCGAACGATCAGCACTGTGCTACCTATGAATTAAAAATGCCCCAGCAACTGTAGCCTGCAATTTCCAGCGGAGCGTACGCTCGAATTGGGGCCAGTCCTAGACTCGAACGCGAGGAGAAACTTGGACTCCGAATCCCCTGGAACTACGTTAGAAGCCGAAGCCAGCGGTGCTCGGAATCTCCATCGAATTCCACGTTGCCACGGGGCAAGACGTAAAGGTTGGAAGCACGCGAAGAGCGTGGCGAGCCGGGGAACGCACGCAGCTGGAGTGCGGGCTGGAAAGACGCGAGCAGCCAGCCAGGGCCCCGGTAAGATGCACGAGCGGCTGGAATGGAGCTGGAAACGAGAGGCTGCGGGGGAAGTGGATGCCAGCCGGTGTGTGTTGATGCAAGTGCGGTGACTGTACGTGCTGACTGGCGGAGTCAGTCAGTCAGTCAGTCAGTCGGCTCGGCACCGGCCGCGACGCACGATCGCGTGGATTTTTCTTGCTCCGCAGCAACACACGCCTCGACCCCGCCGTTGCTCCTTAGCGCGGCGTCACCCACCTCGGCAGACCTGCCAGCGGACTCGCGGTTTTTTTTAAACACGTTCCCGTTCTTTCGCCGGGCAGCCGCGTCGATTTTCCACCGTCTCGAAATCGGATTTCGCGTCTACAGTGCACGGATTACCGGCTCCGATCGACGTTCCCAGCGAGAGCTGCCGCCTGGAAGAGTTCGGCCAGGTAAGCGAACCCGATACCTACGTTTCCGTGGACTTCGCTAGAGAAGCCGAACAGGTCGGCGTGAAATAAAGAAACGGAGGGAAAAGCAGCGTTTAGTTGAAAAAGAAACGCGCCTCTGTTCTCGTGCTTGGGTCCAGGCGGAATTATTTTGATGTTCCGTTAGGCGTCAACGATCGATGGGTCGATCCACCGGGGCGCTGGTGAAATTCACGGGTCGGCCGAGAGTGGGAAATCCTCTTGGCAAATCCGTCGGCGACCACCCGGTGACATCACACCGAAACGGGAAAGTCGAGTTTTTCCCGTTCGGATCGGGAGTGAACGCGATAACGCGCGAAACCGCAAGCTGACCGGACAAAAACCGTCCAATTTCCCCCCGCCACTGGTTCCATTGTCGATTCAGAGCCACCGCTTTGTTTGTTTTCGCCGCGTAATTACTCAGGGAATTTCCTTTCATAGCTGGAGCGTTGATCGCCTGGAGCTTCGGCCACGATCGGCCCAAGGATACCTACGCGGTTTCTGCGCGGAATTTCGCCGCGTGTGTCACTTCCTATTCCGTTCGCGCCGACGGTTCAACGCAAACACGAGATAATGCACGCTGTGCTGTCAGCGTTTCGTCAAGGATTACGTGCCGGATGGTAATCGTCACACGCAACTCGAAGAGTGGGCGTTCGCTGACGCTCCTTTGTGTGCGCTCCGATACGATCGGTTTCTACGGTTGTTCCGACGAAATCGGTGCAATTATCGGGATTATCGGCACATCACTCGATGGCCGGCGCCGCTATCGGTCAAAAGACCCGATCGTTTACCGTGCCCGCCTTCTTCGGCCGCGCCGAGCGTGCATACTAAAGGCGATAAGCAGGGAATGCGGAGGCTGCCACTTGAACGCGCGACCAAACTCGTGATCATCGGCGACTCGTTTGACTCGAGCTATTTTTATCCGTATGACCATCTCCGTGCCGCCTGCGCGCATTCGATCTACCGATCCCTGCTAATGATCGAGCTTAATCCCTGCGCACGCGGGTGCACGAACCGTCTCTATATGGTACTGGTTCGCGGTAACAGTTCCTTGGTAACATTTCCCACGAGCTGAATAGCTCAGACCACTTTTCACCTGCGCGAGGTTTCAATAGATGGATTGGGTCAAAATCTTGCTAAACATTGCAAGTGGTTGCGGTGTATTTATTGTATTGATCGTTGGATCGTTGGTGATTAATAGTAATAAAAGCGAAACACTTTCGTGGGTCAGAGTGAGGTGTCGAACAATTGCAGAAAGATCCCACTTTCTAAGTTTTTACTGAATCCGTGAATGCACATAGATCCTTCACTGCTACTCTTGAAGCTACTAGCTACCATGGGCGTCCTGAGGGGAATGGAAACAGGGCAGTTGTCATCCCCGGTTTTTAAAAAAAGCGCTTATTTTATTTACGAAACTGACCTTTATTAAATTTTCGATTAAATTGGCGCTGCAAAGTGGGTTAAAGAAAGGAAGAGGCGTATATTTTTCTTTACCATCGTCCAAAAGTTGTTGCCTCTGGAAAAAAGGCTCCGGATTTGCTAGCTACTATATACAGTGGAATGCAAATGAATTATTCTTCTGTTCGTGAAAACGGCCGCGTCGAATCGCGTTCATCAAGGTGCGCGCAGCGTGCTGGCAGCGTTTCACCAGGAGGCGTTCGGAGGGAGCCACGCGCCGCGCGATTTAAACGAGAAAAAGCTGACACGTGAAAGTACGCTTGCGAAATCGAGGAGAGGATATAATCTAATTCTAACGGTAACGGAATACCGTTCCGTCCGTTCTGTGGCTGACTGCCAAAACAAACCGAACGCGCGTTAATTGCCTTTAATTATTTGACGAGTTCGTTAACGCCGATGCCTCGCGCGAGATACGGCCGCGAATATCTGCCACGGCGCCGGACACCGAACGCATCCGTTCGCTGAGTTATGACGGACAATAACGCGCTGGCACTTGGCCGTTTTCGCGCAACCGGATGACCGGCCTTTTTTTTTTCTTTCTTCCATTTTCCCCGCTCGCGCGACGATGGAACGCGTTCGAACGGTCGTTCTACTTTTTAATTGAATCACGGATCCCATTTGGGCCGAGACGATGAATGGAAGAACCTTGTTTCTTCGTCTTTCGAGTCTCTCATTAAAGATCGAGTCTCGCAGGAACTTTACATTTCCAGATAAAAAGAAACGCTTCGAAGACGCTCTTTTTCCTTCGATAAAATCCCTCGTAATTGCGATGGTATAAATTATTCGAATAAAAGCTCCCGTTTCGTCTGAAACAAAAGTTATTACCTTGCTACTTATCGCTGCGCGCACTTTGCCGCTCCAGTACCGGCGAGCAACGCCATCTATTTATGATTCAAAGATTCTAATGATCCCATTAGACACGGGATACGGCGCGGGAGGGAAATATTATGGCACCTCCGAGGACACAGCGAGACGCGATAACGTAATTCGCGCGTGACCAATTGCCAGAGCTGAATTGGAACGCAACAGGCTCGGCTTAATCTGCGTTTCGCACGCAGCCCGCTAATATACGCGGATCGGTTCTCTCCTCGGGCACGAAGCCGTGAAAAAGCCTCGGGCTACGTTTATTCTTTAGCGATCCAAGCCCGAGTAGTCGGTTTCGTTCCAGTTTCCGGCTCGATATCCCTGTTGCAGCTCCGATTAGGCGCCTGTCGCGACGAGGTCTCGGTTTAAGGCTCTGTTCAACTACTATTGGACCGCGAGTTCTTTCCACGGACGCTAAGATAATCGAACACTGACGAGCATCGATGGGGCAACGGACGTGCGCGTTGGAATTGTTACGCGAGAAACGATTAGCGAGCGATTATTCTTCGCGGAAGTGGTTAGCGCAGTGTAGTCGGACCTTAGAGGAACTCCGCGACTCATAGTGTACGGTGGACTAGGGATCCTCTAGTAAGGGATCGGACAACGGTCGCCATGTTTGGGAATGCAGGAAACCGATTTTTAGAGGGCGGGATGATTCGAATTCAACTATGTTCACCCACTTGGCCGGATTATTTTAGTTACGATTATCCACAATTAAACGGAAGTTTTAGACAGAGTGTTTTATAACGATATAAAGGTAGGAGCGATTGTTTATCAAAATTGATACATAATTTACTTACACGAACATTTTAATTATCAAAATTGATACATAATTTACTTACACGAACATTTTAATTATTTTATTTATCTGTATATTATACTTACTTTACACTTATAATAAAAATTTCACAAAAATAAATTGCACTAATATTTCGGACTTCTGAACACGCTGAGCTTCTATTCAGTACTGAACTGTTTTAGCCGGAAGTATCATGTCATTCCCATCAATGGCGGCCAACCAATCCGCAGCCTCGGGCGCTTTGTCCGATCCCTTACTAGAGGATCCCTACGGTGGACGGACTCACCTCGAAAGAATGCCGCGTATTTTCTTGCCCGGTCTGATACGGAGTATCGTGTCGCGGAACGTGGACTCCTCCACGAAAGCAGGATGTGAAATCTCCTGTTACGTAGCCGCACTACGTAAAGAAAATCTTGAATTTCTGTGCACGAAATCCGATGCCTCGACCGACGTCGCGCGCAGGTCTCCTTTGCATCGCGGCGATCCCCGATGCCAGTCGCGATTAATAAGATTCACCTTGGGCGACCGTGCCTGGGAAATCAGCGGGCAAAAGTTATTGCGGAGTAGCCACGGGTCTGTCGCTTATACCGAACGGTTCTGAATATCTGCTCGCCAGTCGCATACCGAAGGCAATATTGCTACCGGCGAGCTGCGAACTGGACGCAAGTAACGTTATTACAGGCAACATCGGCGAGCGATGTCCCCATCAGCGTGGACCCCACCTAATGTTGTTGAACAATTAGCGAGCAACGTTTGCGTAGCTGTGGACTCCGTGTAATCGATAGCAAAGCAAACGTGGGTTGACGGTAATCACCGTATTCGTATGAAACGGTGTGAAGTAAATTAACATTGTGAAGCAGTCGTAATGACAATAGAAAGTTATGTTAAGGGGAGGTTCCGGTCTAAGGATTGATTTTTTTTATTTCTTTTTTCGAATTTTCAACCTTTTAGGAATACGTGTTTAAAAGGATTTGTTGGAATTCGTAAAATTCGTAAAATTCCCGAAGTTACAGGCATTTGAGTAGCGGGAAATGCATGGGTAACAATTAACCGGCCACTCGGCGCTCATATAAAACTTTAAACGCGTTTTTCTCGAAACAGTGTTCTCAAAATCAAAAGGAGGGACCTGTATTTTCAAAAGTTATTATCCAATTCGACTGAATCTTTTCTTATTTTAAAGAATATACTTCTGGCTAGAGGGGAAATGAGACAAAATAACAAAAAATTGAAAATTTATAATTATCAAAGGCGCTGAAAGGACGAAAAAGTGATTTCAAACTTCAAGTGTCGTTATTTTCTAAAAACTGTCATTTTTGTAATTTTTCTGGTTTCCCCTAGCCAGAAGTATATTCTTCAAAATAAAAAAGGTTTCAGTCGAATAGAATAATAACAGGTCCCACCGATTTCGAAGAACTTTTTGACGCCTCGACTTTAACGACACCCAAGTGGCGTCTGCAATGATTAATTATAAACCAAAAAATATATTTCTATAATATAAGACATCCTTAATACAATGCATAAAGTCCCATTAAATTATATATAGCAGTTTTCCTTCAATTAATTCCTAAAGATCACCTATTTTTATTGGCTCTAGACCGGAACCTCCCCTTAAATGTTAACACAGAAGGTGTATGATCTTGGCGTTTGTTTCCCGCTTTACTGAACCAGTTACAGGGACAAGTCCATTGTTTCGGGCCCGTAAAGTCCCCCTGTATCTCTGTGAATAAAACCGAAAGGACACGTTCCTGTTCCTGTTTCGAACGATAGCGTTAAAGTCACGATCCCAGCCATAGACGCTTGCCCCGTAAAAGGAAACGCTCGTAACGTGCGTACGAAGTAAAGGCTATCATTTACGTACTTATTCACCGTCCGCGGGGCAACGATCCAGCAAACGTTGTGTGTGTAGTTAGCGCTGGCCAGGGACTGTAACTTTCCCCTCTTGGTCCATTATCAAAGGTGACTCCTCCGATATCGGCGCGAAGTGGCGAAACTTAATTAATGGATTCGAGGGGTGAATCACGTTGGACATCCCTTTGCAATTACCCAGGCTGCATATTGTTTGATAACCCTCCATTACTCGATACACCATAAAACTCTTTCCCCGTGAATAATAAAAAATCAAGGAGAAACACGCGGATGTTCTTCCAGTGGATTTCTCTTGTCTCTCCTCGACAAAGCTACTTCCTGCTCGAGTTTCCGCGAAACACCTGTTTCCTAGCCCTGATAATAGTCCGCGATCAATCACAGGTCGCCATAAAGGGCGCGGAAAGCCCGCGTGCCAATTAAATTCGGGCGCGGAAATGCGCGCGATTCGTTGCGCCGTTCACAATGCGCCATTAAATTCTCGTAGAGCTCATAGCCGCTTTTCCCGCGGTCTCTCTGTCGCGTAGCTTATAAGGCAGCGAGTGGGGCACACATTTCCCCGCGAATCTCGCTGGAAAACCTGCCACGCCGCTTTTCGAGCTTCCCTGCACGAGCGTGTCACGATTAAGTAACTGAATTTACGTCTGATCCCACGGGGCATGGGTTAAATCGAATTCAGGTCGCATCAGAAATTCCTAGTAAGGATGCAGTCCTAGACTCCGGGAGGAACTGAATCTCCCTGCGCGGCGCGAGTTTCTGTCGAACAGCCGTCCGAGAAAGTTGATGGAAAGTAATAAGTTGAATGGCGACGAAGTTCGGTGAATTTGCTCTTAATGGGAGGGAACATCAGCCGCGATGAAAGCTACCACAATGACGGTACGCTCATCGAGATAACGACGCGTTCCTATTTGCGTTACGTTTTCAAGGATATCTTCCCGATTTATCTCTGGTTACAGGCAGGAAGAGGAATTTCTAAACCGGCTGCGGGAGATCCCGCGACCGCTGCTTTTCCGCGCGCGATGCCTCTTTCTATTATAACGCATAATCAGCGGAAGTGACCTATATCTGTTGCCGCGGAGAGGACCGAGATATTCTTATGCGACGATTCAGTTGAGAAATACACGGTTTGAGAGAATTAGGGAGTGTTAGGGAGAAAGGTTGGGGGTGGAGCTTCTGATCGCTCTGTTAATTATTTCATGTACTTTTTTATCGCGTTGGATCCTATAGCCTCTTAGCGAAACGAAATGGAGCCACAGAAATGATTGTGTAGGTAGACGAGGGAAAGAGGAATGCTCGATTCTCGAGCGACTGCAATGGTCGATGGAGGAGAACGCATTCGGAGAAAGTACGACACACGTCCGCCGTTTAGACGTCGATTTCAACCGACGTGGGATCGTATTACGACGACATTACCTACTCTTAAAACCGCGAGGTTACACGTCAGCCTAGTCGTTTCGCGACATTACCTACTTAAGCAGACAATGTCGAGAATGGCGGTGCCAGTTTACGATCGCACATTAATATATCCCGGGCTGGCTCGTTTTTGCTGCTGCTGCTCCTCGACATTTCTGATTAAACCTGTCTAATATCGTCCCGCTTGTATCTTATCCTCGGATCTTATTCTTATTAACCATTTCTCGTCACCCTTCTCTTTAGAACAGTCATCAGCAAAAACCTTCGGAGACTCCATTCGGGTTATTATACGCGTTAGTAGATGCTCTTCAACACAGTTTGCTCAGTTCCTGGAGCATTAGTCGCGATAGAAAGGAATATATAAACGCAGCTCCGAGTGACCTGCTCTGCACAATGTTCGTCCAAGTTTATCGCCATCATAGTAGTTAGAACCGCTTAAAAAAGCGGCGACGATTTAGAATCACGCTCCTAAACTTATTCCTCATCTTGTCCGCGCATATCTCAAAAAACAATCACCCCTTAAGGGGGAAACCCTATTCTTTGGGCTAAAAACAGCAAAATTTGGGATTTTTTTTTTAAATATCCAGCGATTCGATTCATCTGCATTTTGGACCATGTTTTGATGCATCTTTGAAGAAGCTGCAGGAATTTTTTTATTAATTTTTAACCATAAATAGAATAGTTATTCATGATTGACCATCTCGCCGCGCAAAATTCGTTGTCCGTTGATGACTATGATATTTATCAACCAGGTAATCTGAAACAGAAAAATGGCGTTTTATTTTATACATATGTAGCTTGAAATTAATGAATCAGCAAAAAACAAAAATTTTTTTCAGCAGTGAGGAGAGTTTTCAAACTGAAAGGTCTGGACCTTTAATTTTTGCGCTCCAATTGTGCGCCAATTTTCTTATGTAACAGAAAATGGTATAGAACTTAGTGGTATTCTGGTTCGTCAAATTGAAGCTACATATGTACAAAGTAAAACGCGGTTTCATTTTCCTTTTTCGGATTATCTGGAAGGTAAATATCATGCGGACCAGCGTCCGACGAGTTTTGCGCGGCGTGATGCAAAACTCCCATATTTACTATTAAAAATGAATTAAAAAAAAACTGCAACTTCTTCAAGGATGCATAAAAACATGGTCCAAATTTCAGATGAATCGAAATGCTAGTTTATTAAAAAAAAATCCCAAATTTTGTTATATCTTTAGTCCATAAAATAAGATTCCTCCTTAAGCGCAAGTGTTTCCAAGATGCATAGACAGATCGTTGTCGCGAATCGTGAAGCAGAATGACGGAGGACCCGCCTCGCGATTTAAACGCTTCGACGTTAGATACCGCGGGCGGATCAAGGCCGCTCTTGTTCGCACTTTCCCGACGATAAATACATCGCGCACCGAGCAGAGATTTACGGTCCCGAGAGATAAGAACAATCGGTCGAAGAAGCCCGGAAAGCGGAAGATCCCGTGTCGCTGGAAAGGAACGCGAGCCCGCGCGATCTCTAGATTTCGACCGAGTGCCGACCAGAGACAAAGCGATCGCGCTTCTTCCCTCCGCCGCCGATCGTAACAGATCGCGCGCCACTCTAATACCCGCAACGGCCATAATATTATTTAATCTAGAGAATCTGCCAATTAAGAAGTGAAAAGCTCGGCAGCAGGAAGAGCGGCACGACTCAGCGCGGCTGGTCTCGGCCGGAAGTACGACCGTGGAGAACACAGCGCTCTTCCAATGCGAGGCTCCTCCTATCTGTCTCTAGTGTCTTACGTCCGTGAGAGGAATTGCTGAGCGGCTGCACCGGGGACTCGTAGAATATCAATCCCGTCATCATTGAAACGTTTTCCTGTTTCTTTCAGGATGTATATGTATTAGAAATTAGCAGAGTGACGTAGTTTGAGAAGCTGAACGAGATTAGGATATAAATTTGTGCCTGGCCACCCTTTACCTCGTCGTGGAAACAGAAAAAAAGAGCCCAGCCGTAGCTGCTCCTTTATTCCGCGCGCGGGTCGGGAAAGGCTGGGAAAATAAAATTCCGCGAGCAATAAAACTCGATCAAAGGGCGGCGTAAAAGTTTCAGCAACGAGAGCCGGGGCTCTCGTGGATAAATTTCGCATTCCGCCGGGGGGGCGAGGATACTTTTATTTTGTCAACGTATTATTAAGCTATTACCGCCCTCCGCGAACCGTAAAACTCCCCCGTTCCGCAAGACCACTCGAGGCTCCCCTGCGTGCACTAACCACCTCTCCCTAGGAAGTAGCACGGAACGCTCTTCAAATTTTTCCGTCACGTTCCTCTTTCGTCCCAGCGCACCCGAAAATGTCATTTCTTCTCTTTCGTTCTCCTTGCTAGCCGCTCGAGGGACCGCGCCCCCTGACCCAGAAACTTCTGTGAAACACCGGCGTGTTTCGGTGCGCTGGGACGCTTTAATTCGCAAAGGATTGCACGCAGGAATGATCGACCAGAAGTGACTGGACTTGCAAGAGCACAGAATCGACGTAACGAGCGTTAGAAATTTTGCTATCCGTGTCGATAGATCGGAGGGTCGATTAGGGGGAATCAGAATTGCGTAATCCTCCATTAGAAGAATATGAATCAGAGATGCAATGTCACGGCGTAGAGTAGCGGGGAATGCTAAAGATCACGCCGCGAGGAATTAGAATCAGCGTGTCAAATGAAATTATCGTTGCAGTGTGAGCATAGAGTGAGTCACAGTGCCGTATGATCAGTGGCTTTGTACTCGCGCGGAAATTTAACCTCGAGAGGGGGCAAACTGTGTACTCCGTGCTGGATTTACCCCTAAGGCAGAAGCCTAGGACCCCGTTTAGCTGGGGGCCCCTGATTCTAAATTTTTTCTTCGAAAAATTTATCAAAAAATCCTACCGAGGGTTAATGTTATATTTAGTTTTGATATTCAATGTTAATTTTGAAATTAAATTCTTATTTAGATTATACGAGTATTATGATAAAAAAAATCAAATCAGCGTTATTTTATTTTTTATATTTAACCAGGGGGGCCCCGAATATTCAGCCTAGGGCCCCTGAAAAGGTAAATCCGGCTCTGTGTGTACTGTTACTTTCGAGCATGTAACTAGTAGAATTTAAGATCTACCCCACGAAACAAGCCCCACGACGACCATCTATAAGTTGGAACACCTCCACTCTTAGATGCATCGCGACCGCGGTGCACTTTGAAGGAGCTCGCGATTATGAGCGCGTACGTATGCACGCCGCGTCACGGAGGGCAGAGGCGCGTGCATGCACGCCTCGAAGGGGGGAGCGGTTCATTCGTACAATACGAATGAATGGGCTGGGTACGACATCCGGTCGGAAGAATGGATCGCGGGGAAGGAAGCGGGCCGTCTGTCGTGCGCGCTCATTCCGCTGCGGATCGCGCGGGCTATTTCAAGAGTGCACCGCGTGCACACGGTACCAAAAGCGCAGCCTCGAGACGCCGAGGCCTCGTAAAACTTTACGACCCGCTTAAGGTGCACCCGTCGGCGTACGAGCGGCAAGAAACCACCGCCAGACGCCCGACTGCATCTCGTTCTGTGGACGCTGCTAATGCTCGTGATAACGGCACGGGGAACGGTGTTTCGCGTGCGCCATTCACGCCAGCCTAGGATGCACTTCATTTCTGACGTTTAACGGTGAATCGACGGATGAATCGGTCGGGGCTCGATGCAGATGCAACCGTCTGCAGTTTTGGGAATAGGTGGTTGCCTGTGGATTTTGTTTTGTTGGGTATTGGGGGATGAATGGCGGATGATTCGACGAACTATTAGGGGTTGTTTTGGTTTCATAGAGAGTTGAAAGGGATCGTGGTTTGCAGCCGTTGCACAACGGCAATTATTCTGAAGAATTGATAGTTTCGTGTGGAGCATAGTGTTATTAGTTCCCTGAAACTACATATATCAAAACAGCCGTCTAATAGTAAACACAAATGTATTTAGGGTAAACTGTACTCATGCTGGCACTGCACTAATCATTGGCAATCCTGATTAAAAAGCCAAATATTAAGGAGTACCTACAAGCTTAGAAAGTACTTTTTTACAATTTCTCTCACTACAAAACTGCAAAGCCCAATAGTTGAACTACACATTTTACACCTGGCAACATCACGAAGTGAGAGAAAGGGCTGAGTTATAGGCGTTTTCTTAAAATTTTTATAAGGGGTAGGCAAGTATATTTTAATAATAGTAATATTTATTTACGGGACAAGCCCATTAACACAAAGTATATCAATACAATAATTGGCACAGACAGAACAACCAAGATCATGTTTAATCCGAGCAATGGAGACTACGCAAAAATAACAAATACGCTTTCTAACTAAGTAATGGATTGAAATACAGATTTTCCAAGTGTTGTAGGTATTTAATAGTGCACCCCGCCACCAAAAAAGGGGTAAATATAATAGCACCCCAAAAACAAGAATGTTCAGTTCCAAAACGTGAGACTTAGCGAACAGTGAATAACTTAATAATAATGACTGTTTGCTAATATATTCACGCGCAGCAGAGTATTCGAGGATACTCTTGTCCTTTCCTGATTGACTTAAGTGTATTTTATTACTAAATTTACTCGTCTGAAATAAAATTGTAATAAGCGAAACCGAGGGCTTCCACGTCACTTCAATTCACAACAACAGTCTCGCGTTTAGTTCGATTAGAATTCCAAAATATTCAAAGAACATTTCGCAAGATCGCAGATTATTGGGGCACTTTGCAGAAAAATGAGAGGCCAAAGCGCAGTGACTGGAAAATCGCGCGGTTCGAGTGTCCTTCACGTACGGTAAAATCGTTTCTTTCTTTCCTTCCCCTTTTCCGCCTCGCGTTCTTACGTCCAACCGAGAATAACGGTAATCCGGTTTCGCAGGCGCAATTAGGCGAAACGGAGCATAAACGCTCTCCGTAGACGTCGATCGGTATCCTGGCGGAGCTGTTGGCAGATTTATTAAAGCGATATTATGAAAGCTCCGTCCGCGAGTCGCGCGCCGGCTCGTGCCTCTAGCTGGACGGTTTTTACCTCGATTAGCTTCCCAAACGAATATGCATCGCCGAGTGGAAAGCACCAGGCTGGCAGGGCAGGCTTTCACGGCTTCCTGATTTAATTGTGAAAGCTGCATGTAATTGGCACCATCTTCGACACGCGTTCAAATGGAATCGAGGCCTCCCGCGCCAGCGTTGGCTCACCAACCACGCCGTAGATCCCATCAGTTTTTCCAGTGACGAAATCGCGACGGGGTTCGAGACCCGATGCGCCGAAGCATAGAGCATCCGATCTTTCGCAACGGAGCCACGCATCTGTTCTCGCGCCGTAGAACGGGAATATGATTTATCACACCGCGCGGGATAGCGTGCAGCCTTAATTCGTTCCGTGGCTCGTCGTCGCGTTTCCAGAAGCCAGGAAGTCGCTGCTTTATCGGCTCATCCGCCGCGGTCAACGGGCTTCTCTATTTCTGTCCTCGAAAACTGTGCGAAGCATTCCGCATCCTCGAATAAACGATACAGGGCGATTCTAAAATCTACTACTACTCTTCCATTCTCCACCATTCATCCCGAAGAACGATTTCCAAATACATTGATCTTGACGACCCTGCGAAATGATTTTCACCAGCCACTCCCTTCGCCGAGGGTTACCGCCGAACAAATAAGCCATCTCTACCCAACGAGCTCGTAATACATTCGCCTTTACGTCGTTTATATTTACCCGATGTGGGCCACAAATCTGTACGGGATGGCGAGGAGCCCTCGACGGCACGTGACGATAACGCGCGCCACATAATTTCCACGGGACGAAAATCCGTTCGGGGGCTAAATTTATCGAGGGCGTCGCATGTTGATCGTGTCCTTCGACGCGCGGGCCGCCGATGCATCTCCATTAAGCAGCCGGCACGCTCGAGTGGCTCCCGGTTGTTTTTCCCTCGTAGCGGGCGAGACGGGCTCGCTTACCCCAGACTAGAGCGCCGCGCGAAGAGGGTGGTTAAATTTAGAGGAGCCCGTGTTCTTTTGGGGACCGTCGCTCGCGCTTCCAGAGAGGCCTGGCGCGCGCAGACTAAACCCCCGATGCACTTCCGCCCGAAATAACCCCCGGACGTGGATCCACAACGAAGGAGATTAACGACCAAGGTTGTCTAACTGCGATAACTTTGTATTAGCTCGCTCGGGGAAATAGTGCAGCCCGCGTCTGCTCGCTCCACACCTCCGGAGCCTCGCGAACCGAAGACAGGATTGGATTAGTCGTAGACACACGGGTTCAAGTTCCTCCGTGTTTACGACGATTGGGGCGGTGCCGAGGGGTTGCTTTTCCGTCGAGGAGCTGATCCAGTTGCAGCCCTTTTTTTTCCACGCCGAAGTAATGGTAGAGAGATACGAAGGGTGTTAACAAGATTCACCTCTCCGAGATCAGTCTTCTTCTCGAAGCACGGCTTTTCCAAAGCCGCAGGCAGTTTGTGCGACCGGCGTGCACTTGAACGCAGAGAGACGGACAAATGTAAAGTGGCGAACAATGGCGTATACGCACCGTCACGTTCTCGCGGTTTGTTCCGAGGCTCGGAGATTTTCTCAGGGTCACAGTTTGACTCAGATGATTAACAATGCGCGCACTGCTCTGACACTGAGCCGCTGCGTTAAATCAATTATCCGGAGCGCGCGGTTGGCCTGGAAGCGTTAATTGGAGCTGTCCTGATGCGCCGGTTTATGAGCGCGAGCTTTGCGGGTTGATAGAACTCGGCGAAAGTTGTGGAAGAAGAAGCTCTGTAAACGCGTGCTCTTTCGGCTGCCGGAGTGCACTTTTCATGGCAACAGTTGAAGACGATAGTGATTCATTTAAATGTAGACTCGGGTCCGGGTATCTTTCTTGCTGCCTCTTAAGCGGCATTGACTTTCATGGAGCACGAAACGAGGCACTGGTAGCTGGTCGTTGCGCAGAAGCTTTCAGAGGGAAAGGTCAATCAATCTGCAAGCTCGTCGACGTGCTTCGATTCGATTTCTCCGGATCGTACGTCACGAGCCGTCCGTCGCAGCTCCTCGCGCACCGGCACCCTCTTCTTCTTTGGGGTTAAAATGTCAGCGGCTCAAAGGTCACGTCGATCGACCGACATTCACCGGGGCGGCCATTGTCTCGCGCCGCTAATCAGAATCTCGAAACGTGACGGCGGGATCGCGATGCAAATTCGCGCGGAGGCAGGCTAATCGATTTCGAAAGCCGCCAAGCCAGCCAAAAACGACGCGCGGGCACCTCGCGGTGTGCTACACGCTTCACATTTCCGCCATTGCTTTCCACGTATGGAGCCGTTCAGCGATTCCGAGAATTCCCGGCGTTTATCAACCACTCTGTATGCATGCAATTCGCGAGCTCGATTTTTCGATGGCGATGCAAATCGCCCGGGATCATCGCCTTTCGAGCTGCCTCCGCCGGTCTAGAAAACCGTCCGTGGAATTTCTAATCCGCTGGCTACGGCACCCCGTCGCTGGCTCTCGAGCCTCGGGGAACGGGTCCGATGTTCACGCTTTAACCTTGGACAAATCGACGGGTTAGAAAGTGTCGATCGGCACGCACAATAACGAGGGAATGCGTGAAAGGATCGCGTAAACGCGATCGCGGGGGTTTTCCCGCGGTGCTCGTCGCACTTTCCATGCACGGCGATGCCTGGAAAGTGGGTGTGCATCGAAGGGAATTGGCATGAGCGTGGGGTGCGATGTTGGCAGCGACCACGGCGAGGGAAGCGGGGTGGAAAAGCTATGTGGAGCGGAGGGCGGAAATGCGAGGAAGAAGGGGGCCAAAGGAAATGCACCGACGCGGGCACTCTTCGATCGACCCCCGATAGTCTGAGATTCTGGGATGTATACATCGAGTTTTTTGGGGAAGGAAATATTCGGTGGCAAAAAGGGGAAGAGGGGATTTAATTTACCGTTTGAAAATACGAAATTGGAATTCGACGGGGAGACTCGAGGTTTTAGTGGATGTACGAATAATACCTAATTGATATTTTTGCAGTTCGTTTCAAAGTATAGAGAAATTATTCATCTTTCATGTGGCATAAGTCAGAATCGTTGAAACCTACAAATTTTGAATTAGGAATTTAAAAAATGTAAGACGTGTAAAATTCGGATCCTGAAAAAAGTGTACCTAATGTCGCCTACTCAAGAAATATTGGTTAATTCATGTATATATGAGTTTTTAAAGTCATTTTCACATGTGTTTTTATTATTTCTTGCTGTATAAATGTTTTCCTTTTATCAATCATTCATTTTATTTTTATTACCGAAATATAGAAACAGGATTTATAGAATATTTTATTTTTTCCGTTCGGATGTATGTTGCAATATGTATATTGGACAAACAAAGTTTATTTTGGTTGCTCCGCAAATTTCGTGACCCCACCTGTAACAAACATTACATCGAAACCATTGCTTTCCGGTAGGCGGTATTGGGAACACGCTTACTTAGTGCTAAAAGAAAAACGCTATTTTCATTACGGAAAATATTTGAATCGATTTCATTCCTTAAGTACATCATTAATTAGATATTTCTAATAAATATTCTTGCACTCACAGAATTATTAGACTTACCTTCTCCGAATGTGATGTAATATTGTGGCAGTCCAACAAATTTTTACACTAAAATACTTCCGTTTCTGTAATTGTTGATCACATGCTGCTGCAATTACAGTATGTCTTCCTACATATGTTTAGGTACTAAGTCAGTGCATAACCGATAAATTTGAGTTACACATATAGTATTTTATTCCTCCATATCGAGCGGACCAGAGCACAGCTATATAAAAATGACCATCAAAGGAGATTAAACAGAAACGAAGTTGGACCGAGACGATTCGCAGAGCAAAGTCCCGCTTTCATGAAAGTATGCACTTCAAATTTTCCATTTACATTCTTCGAATGAAATAGAATTTCTCTTAAGAGGTGTTAAATTCCCTTTCCCTATGGTTTCCTTAGCTTATTTTTCTCTGCTGTGCTTACGGTATTCCCGACTGTACACCGGATAAAGTAGCCACTGAAATTCTACTGAAATATCGGGGCCATTAAAGTATGAAGCATCTGACAAAGCGATAATGTCAGTGGAGCAGACGATCCCCCCGATTACTTCAATGAGGATGAGAAAGGAGAAAGATCGTCGCCAGTGCGCAGCACTAATAGGGGCTAAACGAGCGAGAGGAGAGGAACGTAACAGGTTGCTACTCATTAATAAATCCGGCCGCTTTGCAACTCTACAAACTGTGTATTGCTCTCGTCGCTGCTCGGCGAAAGAAACAACGGCGGCGGTTGAAACGATTCGCGGCGTTCCTACTTAGCCGTCCGTGGAATCCGGTGGAGTTGCATGGTCGGCGAAATAAATATTAATGCCGCGGCCGTTCGCTGCTAGATTCGCCAATAGAAGTTAACGAACGCGAAGGGGAGTACCGTTGCCCGTCTAGGAATCTGTGCCGAACGCTCCACGCTCTCCTAACTTCCGTTTCGTCGTTACGAACTTTCCTCGGAAACTGGCGCTCCTGATTGTTCCTGCGTATTCCCTCTCTCTCTCTTCTAATCCAGACCCCTCGACTGAGAACTCGATTAAAGCCCACCTTCTCCACGATAATTACATTCGATCGTTGTTTCGCTCCTCCAGCCAGCTGGGGTGAGCCAAGTTTCCAAAAGAAGACGCGTGAAACGCTCAAGCTCGTTGGAACGGGGGCATTTTCACGGCTCACATCGCTCACGGTTCGCCCTCAGGCATTTCTTAAGACGCTTCGAATGAATTCAATTGCCCTTCGAATTTGAAGAACATGAGAAGCTTCTATAGTTCTCGGAGCTTTCCCCACGTGGCACGCTGACAAATGTTTGATTCGACTGGAGAATTATTTGAAACGACGCAGCGGGACCAAGTTGTTTGGTAATCGATTTCGGAGGTCAGCCGAAACAGATTGATTCACGGAGTAGTGGTCGAAACCGACTCAAAGTTCTGCAATTACCCTGTGATTTCTTTGCGCGTGAATCGAAATTAGGTTCCAGCGCCGATGTCGTCCCCGACTTCCCCTCGGCGGAGAAGCGATGCTAATCACTGGCGGTGATCCAAAGCGCGCACGCCTTAATTACTGGGAAAGAGGCAGGGCCGCGTGAATTCGCTCGTAATAAGTGAAAGTACCCGTGGTACCTTTTGTGACGGTGGCCAGGTCTCTCGCTTTTACGCGCCGATGGCATTGGCAATGGCAGCCTTCCGATCGCGTATCCTCCCGCGAAATCGATTTGCTCGCGTGCCGATCCCTTATCTCCGCGAAGCTCGCTCACGAGCAAGCTTATCGCAGCAGACCGCTGGGAAGAACCGCTTTCACCGACTCTCCCCGCGATCTGCTCTCCTACAGTACCACGCTAAACAGACCATCTGCCGCGCGATGGCTTAGAAATCTTCCGTTTAACGCGATTACCTTTACGAATGAATTTAGGCACGCAAGGTATCGCGTGCTGCCCCGCTCGTGAAAGTGAGACTGACGTCCCGTCGCGTCCCCGCGTTTCGAGTACCTAGACCGATTGTCGCGTGACTCGCGTCGTTCGAAAAACCCACGGCGAGGTTGGCGCAACGCGGAGCGATTTATATCTGGCAACTCGGTAAAATCTCGTCGCGATGCGCTGCGAGAAGCGATCTGCCGGCCGCGGAACGAACTCTGGCCAGCTCTCAGCTGAGAACGTTTTATCGAAACGAATGGAGCGCTCTCGCGTGCTTTATGTACGTTCCTCCCAGAGTTATGCGTTTCTTCGGCAACCGATGGCAAACGTGCTGGCACGTAGCGGAACTTTGCCCCGTACGTGGTCCCCGCACACCGGAATCCTTGCCCCGAGTGTCTGAACACGGGCCCGTGTGCCTGCTTCGTCGTGTACGGCTGCGTGTCTGTGCGCACTGCCAGCGAGAGTTCGCCGGTGTGTCGCGATACTGGGGGATCGTTTCGCGAAAGATCGAAAGAGGATCGAAGGATGATCGATTTGAGAATTGTTTTCTATCGGGTGGGGAAGTGGTGCTGGGTTTCTGTTGGGGAGAGACGCGGTAAGAGGTGGATCGGAAGCATGGTTCAGTGGAATTATGATAGACGTCGCCTATAAATTTCTCTAGTTTCCAGAGGTCTAGTGGACGACGCGTTTTAGGTCAATCTTCACGCGTTCACTCTCTCACTAGCGATTCTGGCTATGCATCAAACACACACTCTCACTTCTTCCATGCCACCGTGTATTTTCGACCTGACGATGGAACGTAAAATGTAATCACCGTAAGATTCAAGAACCTGATAATAGAGTTCAGGTTCGAGCACCCGAAATTAGAAATATTGCCAGTGCAACTTATGCGATAGGAACTTTCCACCCAATTTCCATTTAAAGGGTCATTCTATGTACTTCAATGTTCTTCTTTTCTCAATAAATACAACAAATAATGAAATCAATCTTTTTGGAACTTATTAAGCTACTCTTATATTAAACAAAAAAATTTGCAAAGATTTTCTTCCATTTAAATTTTTATTGTATAATATAAGAGTAGCTTAATAAATTCCAAAAAGATTTATTTCATTATATATAGTATTTATTGAGAAAAAAATCTTTAAAAGTAGCTTAATTTTTCGACCAATCAAAGTAGAATAATCCCTGAACTAACCAACGCTACTGCACTCCGAATTTCGCGAATACATGTCTCAGAACTCCGTTGCATCCTCCGAGATCGCGACTCGAAGCGATCACCCTGTACAGCAGAACAGTGTGCACTCACACAGTGACCAACAGTCCCACAGAATGGGGCACGCGTGTCTCAGCGCGCGTGTAGGTGACTTTACGGTATATTGGTTCGCTGGAGCGTCGCACGCGGGAATGAGAATGGCGAGTGTGCCTCGGCACCGCTCGGGCTACGAATCTGACCGAAGAAATTTCGTCTCGTTTCCGATGAGCGGGTCGCGGCGGCACGAGAGATCGCGCGGCGGCGGGCACGGAAGCTCGACGAGGTGAAGAGGAAGCGCTGTCACCGAGCGATTCGACGGTGCGTGTATGCGAACGAACGAATGACAGAGGCATTGACCTCCTTGGCGAGTCGCACACGCGCGAGCAAGTGACACGACACGCGTGCGAAACGCAGCGAGCGAGCGAGCGCATTCTCTGGATGGATCGGCGGTGAATCGCGCGAGCGCCTCGTCACGGCGTTCAAAACTTTCTTTGTCCCGTTTTTGTGTTAATCTCTCGAGACGACAGAAGACAAGGTGGCAGGAGATCCTATTCTTCTACTTTGTCAAACTTTGCTGAAATTGGCAGGCAGACAGGCTCGCTTCCCGAGTAGTTCTTTGCACTCCGAAGAAGACTGCACAGAGTGCATTCGGAGGAAATGCAACGTGCCTGCAACCAACAGCCATTTTGCCGAAGTCGATAGTCCCGATTCGAGATTCAAGTTTCTGGAAACATAAAGCCGTACGGATAGGTATACGAGCGATACGTTAGAGTTTGCATGGCGAGATTTATGGCCGCACGCACCGTCTCTCGAAATTTCGAGCAGCACTCGCAACGACGCGGACGATGATTTATTTCACGTGCCTCGCTTTTCCCGGTGCTGGCTGACTGCCTCGGCGACCGGGGTATTGCGAACGATCGGGCCTTTGTGCAATGCACGCCTGAATCGCCTTGAAAGTTCGAGCGGGAAAGGTTACACGGACGTTCCGCGGAGCTAAGAATCGAGGCTCCGTTAACGTTGGTCAGGGATACTATAACCTTTCGAATTGCCCGCTCGTTTCTTTCGTCATCGCTTCGGGACCGTTCGCAACCGTAACGAACTGTCTTCCACTATTTACAGTTTATTCATCAGTGTCTTTCACACTGAAATCTACGCGCTTCTTGAAAACAGAACCGAGGTAGGGTAAACGCACCAGTAAATGAACAGTTAAGGCTAATGAATGAACACTATTATAAAATTATGTTTGCAGCGCGAATGATTCCACGTGCTGCAAAAATTGTTTGGATATGATAGCAAGAAATGAAAAGAAGTCTCTAATTAATTAGTTGCTTACTTTAATAACTTATTTTACTCATTTTAATAAAAAATGTTCATTCACTGGTACGTGTTCATTTACTGGTACATCCACCCTACTCCCGATTCATTGGACACCGAGGTTCCTAGACTTTCTCCAGTCCGGTCCCTCCCACGTTCCTCGACCGTATCTCACGAATCTCGCTAATATCCGCGCCAAGTAACTGCATAGAAGAAACCCTCTGCCCTCGTTCGAGCTCTCTCCCATTCGCTGTCATTCCCGCGGCACGTCTGCGGGCCAGGATCGATGGGTTCTACGGATGATCGTGTCGCCCGACGAAAAAGACAAAGGGGCCGGGTGTCCGAAGTTCCGGTGTTAATTAACGGCAGCAGAGGCGGCCGGGTGTTTCGCGGATATTGGAATTAGTTGGCCGCGGAGCGTAGGAATCGAGAACGACCTCATTAAGGGGCCGTTTCTTCTAGCAGGTAATTAAACGCGCGAAGGAAAGGAAAAACTTCGGCCGGGTGCATCGGTCGCGAAGTAGGGCTTCGCATTAATTGTATCGCGCCTCCTCGTTAGGTCGCCCCAGAACGGGTCGAGGTGTTTCAGGGCAGGTAAGAACGACGCCTCCGTCGCCGCGAGAGAAACAGAGGAGGAGGCGGAAAAAAAAAGGAGGAAACCGGGTCCGGAGACCTTGTGCTCATTGCCGCGGCTACGCCGAGATCGACTACGGAACAAGGGCATCACGTGCTGGCGGACCCACCGAGAGAGAGTTTCGATGATCCTAGAAACTCACGACACACCGGCCAGTCGAGCCTAGTTTTTTCCACCACTCCGTTCAACAAGACTCCGCCGGCGGGCCATCTGGAAACGCCTTTGCACCGGGTGAAACGCGAACATCTATTGAATACCGTCTGCGCTTCGAGTTCCACCCCATCGGAAGCCTCCGAAGAAAGTCGCAATGTAATTACACTGGGGCAAAAAGCTGGAATCGCCAATCGCCAAACACAGGAAGCGCGTCTGTTCGAGGAGCGACCCAGTTCAGAGGTTAAAGGAGCGGAGGAAGAGCTCGAGGAAAGCGGGCCGAAGGAGACGTTTCTGGAAACGGGTGACATAGTAACGGGGTCCGGTTTTTTTTCGCGGCTCTCGTGAAACCTGGTCGCTGATCGCGGGGACTGGCATTGTGAATCGCCGAGTTCTTTCGGAATCGCGACGCTTCCGGGATCACCGTATACGCGTGGACGGTCGAGCTGCTGTTCCGGTTTCTGCGACGAGACTCGGGGAGCTGCTCTCTACGCGAAACGTCTTTTTTCCCGCCCTGGCGGCGAGCTATCGGGGACATCACCGCGATGGATCGCCTTCGTTCCCCTGGACATTTACTTGAGGCTCCGCGAGCACAGATTTTAATGGCGTTTTTTGTATACCCAAGATAAATTTTGCTCGAGTCTCGCGGGGAACAACAGGGAAGTTGCACTTCACCGTGCAGTGAAGTTCGAGTGATGATTTTTTCATCAACAATTAATCGAACTTTAGCCCCGTTACGGTGGCTGGTAATTGCTCGGGTTATTGACAGTGAAATTCAAACGGGGTGCTAAAGGATTCAGCCGCTCTCTTAATCATCGTTTAATCGCCGACTAGCGTCGCTCATGAATTATTGAAAACGGAATTCCGGAATTTATGTACCAAGAACGCAGGCGGCTCTAACTAACGGCGGGCTCTTTTTTCTAATTAACCACGCTGATTCACGAGATACTTTCTACGGAGGCGGGTGAAGAATACACTTTTCGGTCGCGTCATTAGTCGACTAGGTGCTGGAGAATGTCCGATTTCACAGTAATTATAGCAACCCGAGCCGCAGGAGCTGCTGTAGTTATCCACGGACACCTGCGCCGAAGGGCTTTTCAATCGGCGGATTCGCGGTTCGATCGATAATTCGGCAACGGGGTGCGGCGGGGACGCGTGGACTCGGTGAAGAATAATGCGCGAAGCTTGCACACGTTTCGTTCGAGGCTCCCTCGAAATCCACGCTTGTGAAGTCTCCTCCGCCGCAACTCTGCCGCGATCTATCGCGGTCATCGTCCGTTTCCTGTCCAGCTGTACGCGGGAAACTTGCACTTCGCTTCGTTGACTGCGAGTCGCGGCGTGGGCATTTCCTTGAACACGAACTGCAGCCTGCGAATTGTTTATCAGAGGCCTGGCGTGCGAAGCCATGTTTGGTCCTCTGGCGAACTCGGCTACCATACACCGGTGTGGACGGTCGCGGAGAGCCGTGAAAAAGAGGGTGACGCAGCACAGTGAAAGATCAAGGCCGATCCCTTGCGAAGAGGAGCGGGATTTATCCGATGGACGAAATAAATAACGCGTAACGAAAATAGGCTGTTCGTCATCGGTGGTAGGCGAACGCGTGCCCACTTGCGAGATACAAGGAGAAGAATAGCTACGGCCCGTTCAGATAAATGAGTATCTTGTAGTTTACTTCGGGGCAGACAATGCACGGTATCGGGTGGACGACGTGTCGGTGTTTGCGCCAGATAAGGGGAATAGACGAAGTACTGTGCGATTATCGGGCCGAGTAATTATTAATTCCGTGCACTCTGGCATTTCGAACATAACTTCTGTCGCTCTTCATCGCACACCAAATATACTTTACTAACCGCGAATTCAGTATTTCCAACGTAACTCGCGAAAGTTCTTTAAAAAGCGAGCAAACTCAGTTGGCCTCTACTTCGTTCTGTTGGAAGCACGCGTTCCAAACGCTTTTACTTCCACAACTTCGTGAAGGGAGAAACGGAACCGCTGCCTTTGCGTGAAAGAACAGCCTTATTTTTGGGGGGAACGCGACTACGGAGCTTCAATATTTTTATTAGTTTGAAGCAGTTAGGGAAGGAGAGATTGCTCGAGTCCCACTTTAAGAGTTGCTGGTTTAAAGAACACTCGGAGGCATCCGGGATGCGCGCGGTCTGAGAAATGCTTCTTCTTTCCCCTGGAGTTTCTGCGATTGCACCCAGGCACACGGCTCTTCCGAAACGATGGGAAAGGGAATAAAAATCCATTGTGAGCATCGAGCGTTTCATTGTCTCCCTGGGTCTGCGCTTTGTTTCGCGGCTCTGCTGTTCTCATCCTTACTTTTCGCCAATGTGTCGTGCCTCTGGACGATGGCGGTTTTTGGGGCACAGACTGCGGAACTATTTTCTGTGTAGCTGCTCTTTATCTTGAAACGTCGCGGCTAGTTTTCAGGGAAGCTCAGTGGTCCACGGTGAGAAACTCGCTTGGACGTAACTCAAATGCAATCTTGAATGGACTGAGACTTAAGGGATTATTCTACTTTGCATGCCGATAAATGAAGCAATTTTTAAAGATTTTTTACTCAATAAATACAACATATAATGAAATAAATCTTTTTGGATTTATTAAGCTACTCTTATATTATACAAAAAAATTTAAACAGATTTTTTTCAATTCGTTTCAAATGTTTTTTTATAGCGTCAATGTGACAACCTACAAGAAAGAGGTATGTTGGTGGTGTGGGTGATTTCCCGGCTCAGGCTTATCTGAAACAAGAAATTCAAAAAGATTCTTAACCTGTATGAGTGTCGCAATCGCTAGTAGCTCAATTAACAATTTTCGTCGAAAGATTACCGAGATTTTGCTCTGGGAACATTTAAGAAAACACGCTTTTGGGAACATTTTCCTTCAAATCCGCGTCATTTTGTTATTTCTTAACAAAAATTGTTAATTGAGCTACGAGCGATTGCGACACTCATTCAAATTAAGAATCATTTCGAATTTCGTGTTTCAGATAAGCCTGAGCCGGGAAATCACCTGCGCCACGCTATAAAAAAAGATTTCAACCAAATGAAAAAAAATCTTTTTCATTTTTTTTGTATAATATAAGAGTAGCTTAATAAATTCCAAAAAGATGTATTTCAATACACGTTGTATTAATTCAGAAAAAAATTAAAAATAGCTTCATTTTTGGGCCGATCAAATAATGGAGGCTGAACTTGAATAAACTTCAATCTACAGTTAAATCGACGCCGAAGTAATTATTGGACAGACCCTCGACCCGACTTACACGTCCCAAACAAGGTAGAACCTCGAGTCAAGTGCGGTAAACGTATTAAGAGAGCCCGCCGTGTATTCAACACCGAGACTCTAGCACGTAGACATAAAATTCTCGATGGAGCGAGCGTTTCACATTTTTACGACACGCGGCACGAAAGTTTCTTTATTTGCAACGGCTCATACTCCCCGAGGTGATGCCTCCAAAGCTCGCCGGTGAAAGAACCGCTTTCCAAATGCGCCGAATCCGCGAACGGGGTCTCGCGGCGCGAAGAGAATCCCGGCGAGACCGGGGCTCGCAATAATCATCGATGGCTCGACGAACAATCCAAGGTTCCTTCAGAACAAGTATAACCGAGGTGTGGAGAAGCAGATTGCAGAGGCGACTTTCGATTAAGAATCCGAGTATTGCGTCGATGCACGCCCACGGAGCGGAGCGGCGCATAAAGCAGCAAGAGCAAGTGCGCATTCCAGCGTGAAGAAAATCGTGATTCAGAAAAAACCGTCGACCACTTTTGCGGCCGACATTGCTGAATCACCTACGCGCGATTAATCGCTGATCCGCGGCCGACGCGTATCAATAATTCATCCCTCGTTCACCGGCCGGGCAGACGAGCAGAGATCGTTTCTCTTTTTTACCCGAGCATATCTCCTTTCGTTCCGCGTAAGGCAGCGTTCCTGCCTGCCGCGTTTTTTGCTATGGAAACGCGTTAATTCGTTCGTTTTCTGGCGTTGATTGCCTCGTAACGGTGGCCAGGCCGCGGAACGGGACCAGCCAGACACACGTAAGATCGTAGGGTTACGAGGGAAAGTCCGTTGCACGCATCACCTACCTACGTGTGTCGGCTTCGCGCATTCTAGCTCTCAAAGTGAAAGACGTCGGGCGGCATTAAAAACGCCTGGCAGGCCAACAAACGACGCGTGAATTCGGCGCGCGCCTGCTCTTCTTCCCCTGCTCTCCACGAGGCGCTGGACTCTGAATGGAATTACAGAGCGACTCGCCTAAAAGTGTCTAAACGGTGGTCGACGGGGACGCTTCGATCAAGCATCACCTTTGCCCGATGCCTCGGGTCCCGCAGGAGAAACAACCCGGTGTTGCATGGAAATCTGACGTGGAAACGGCGGCCCAGAGAAATGTACTCTTGGCTTCAAGTTTATTTGAACGAGACGAGTTCCGGGGGATTGGAGTTTTCATTCTTGAAAAGCTTGCCAAGTTATCGCATTAATTCCGCAGCGAGGCCGAAGTAGCGCTGCGAGGCCGCTGCACCGGTGCCCCGGGTAACAAGAAAAATTCGTAATAAGAAATGGAGGAATTTCAGGGCTATAAAGCATTCCGCGGGGATAAGACTTTATCTTCGAGTTTCTTAATGCACGGCCGGCGTATCTTCCTCGGCTTCGCTCGCCTCTGATTGATCTAAAAGCCCTATCGATTGGTTCGTTAGCCCGGCAGATGCAACTATTCGATATTCAGTTATCCCTTATCCCTGCAGACGAGCGCTTCGGTATGTCTACCCACTCGGCTGCGTTGCTTCTGGATTTCTGTATCTCGATAATGAAATTCGAAGATTGAGTGTTGGGGAGTATGAAGCAGGTTTCAGTCTATTCATGATAGTCTCTTGTACGACCGCATGTTTTTTGCTCCGCTGCGCATCCATCCTTGTCAGGCTGGCTAAAACGGGTGATGCTTCTTCACGGTGGTAAGATGTGCTACGTTTTTGCGGGCATACAGTCTACTTGGCTTCCTAATACGATCGCTGTAGTCCACCTCCTGCGCATTTCACTCTTGGGTATTACATAAAGTTATTAAAACAAAGCAGCGCCAGCGAGTTTCGTTCCCCCCGAAGCTTAACGGTGGGTGGTTCCACGGAGAAACTTGAGTAACTGGCGCGATTTTTACTGTCCCGCGATTACGAGGCAGACCTAGGGGAACGGTCACAACCTCGCCGCGAAATTATGTATCTCTTCCTGGCCAACGAGCCACGGGCAATCGAGCGTAGTCGCGTCACGAGTCCGCGGTGCAATCGTTTTCATCCCGATATCGATCATCGTTTCTCAACAGAAAACCACCATCCCAGTCGGCCCTCCTTTACATTCTATCCGTCCCTACGAATTCGATTCCCCTCCAACGACTCGGGTAAGACGAGTCGCTTATTTCGCCGGGCTCCCTTGTCAACCTTCACGCGAGACCGCTTATTGCGTCGGGCGAGTCCCTTCGGACAACAATGGCCGTCAGTGGAAGGATCCAGCGAGGATCGAACACTCGGCACAAAGGGATCCAAGCCCTCGCGCGCCTCTAACAACTCACTCATCTAGGCGCAACAGAGTCCCCCAGAAACCTCCGTCCTTTCAGCCTTTTTGTCTGGTCAATTAGTAGCTACGCCCTTTCTCACACAGACACCGAGTTCGCAGGTCTGTGACCATAGTCGATGGGCTTGTTCCAGTGTCCAAGTATCGACCGGTCACTTGACTCGGCGACTGCGAAGCCGGATTTATGTAACGTGGCTGCAAGAAGCCCGTATTCACCTGAGAGGCCTTGGCAAGGCGTTCGGTTTGATCTGGGGGCTTGGAATCTTTAACGCCGCTCCGCGAGCTTTTGTTTCAGCAGCCTGCAGCGTTGTCAGGTGTCCCATCGAAGCATGCGGGGCCGGGAGCACGTCGAATCCTATCACGAATCTAGCCGCCGATCCTCGTGTTATGTAAATCAGAGAGGGCCAGTCGCGGCGCGGTCCGTCGCTCGTTTTTCGTTCGGGCTCCCAGCTGAAATTCCGGCCCGCGGGATACTTTTGTCGGGGGGGCCCGGTATCCGCCGTCGAATCTCGCGTCTGGCATCGCGGGATGAAATACACGAGGCTGGGTAGAGGAGAGCCTGGCTCTAGTAAAAGGAGGTGTGGTTATGGTCGGAGCTGGTCGACCTCGTTTAGGACCGGTAAAGGCATAACACGAGCGCGCGCTCCCTCGCTGACGCAGGAACCGAGTACAAATGGACTGTAGCCGTCTCTCGCCTTGTTCCAGCCTTACAGAATGCGTTTTATGGACCGTTCCCCTTCGTTCATAATACCAGCAGCCGGTCGTGAGAAATATACACGAAACACGGATATAATTCCACTTCGCGCGCTAATCTCGGTTGCATTACGATCGACAGCGGCTGACCAACTATCGCGTGATGGATGGGAAACGCACTTTCCTTGGTGGCACGGTGCCCCGCAACACGTCGACCTTCGACGCCGCGATTAACAGACGCGCGTCATTACGTTGCACTCATTTGCATAGCGGGAAACGCTGGAATTCTGAACCGATTCTTCCGTGTCTCGATACTTTCCTCTTTTAACCGCTGCTACTTTGATTTAGAGGTTCGCTTTGCCCCAGGAACGCTTCTAACTTCCTGCCATATTTTGTATTTATATTTGTCTTCCACTCGGAATTATTCTAGCCAGTTGCATAAGGGGAAAACAGGTGCGTTGTCACGGACGTATCCTCGGATCCAAGCAAAAACTGGATAATGAGATGAGGACGGGAAAACAGAAGGAGCGAAGCGCCGGAGAGCTACCTACCACCGCAGCAGCGATTGGCATTTTGCTGCCGTAGAGATTTACGTTAAACGGTTTGCGAAGAGGCTACGTGACTGAAATTAGCCGGGACGAAAAACTGTAAACGGTTTAACAACGGTTTCTAACGCGCGGATTACTGTTAGACAGCCATCGGAGGAATGGCTGTGGCAATTACGCGGCTGGAAAGAAACGACCCCACAGCGAATCGACCAGGAAAACCGCGACTGTCCCCTGTCGATCACGAGCGATCCCAGCTTAAATCTCTTAAGCGCGCCGGGTGTGAATTTCATAAAGCGCAACGCTCGATAAACGTTGAATCTGCTCGGCTCCACCCCCCGATTGGACGCGAGCTGCGTTGGAAACGAAACGAGGAAAATTATGGCCCCGCGACTGTCTCTCTTCTACGCGCGGGATGCATTCACTGGCGATAGACGCGGGCGGTTTTTCACGAATCCCGATTTTTGCAGGCCATAAAGTAATGTTACCTGGATGCCCAGCTGTGTATCGCGCTGTACATCCTGATAAATACTATCTGCGAGTCGCGTGTAAATAATTCATCTCGCTGACCAGAAATCGCTACGTTAGAGCGCGATGTTTACGAAGCTTTCAGTGGGGCGCATTGAAACGCAGTTGGATTTTAACAAGAATTTATGTCAGCCGCTTGAAGTATTATGCGCGACAGTTCCGCGGAAAATCTGTCGCTGCTGCCTATTGTTTCGGGGCTCCACTCGATTTCCAATGGAGGCACGCCCAATTTTAACATAATCCCCGCGATGTATAATTATCCTCATATTGTAATCGCTTTTTTTTACCCAGAATCCAATCTACAAAATACCATTAACCAGACAAATCTCATTACCGGGACTGCCACAAGTATTCTTGCTCTGGCATATTCATGCGCATAAATTTACATTTCCGCACCCCCGATTATACCGTTTTTCCCACTGTCAATCACTCGGCTGAATGTAAAGCGCGGTGCGCGGCGATCCTCGGCGTTAATGTCGCCGTCGTTCGCGCACTAAATGCTTTTTAAATAAAAGCGTCGCTAACCATACCGGCTCGCTAAATGCGTCACCTCGAAGTGGCACGGAGGAATTTAGCGAGCTGTAAACCGCGACGCAGTCTTACCGAACGTGCCTCCCTCTGAATCTCAGCTCCTCGGTAATGCGAAAGGTGCAGCCGCACACGGCGACCATCCAGCAGTTTACGTGGTCTTGGTTTTCGGGGCCTGATGGAAGCTTTCGAGTCCCTTTACGAGCTCGTCGTGTCTGTACCTCGGCTGCGATATTCGAGGAACTACACATAAGTCTGTTATAATCACTTAATTATGAACAGTTAGCTGTAGCTACGGTGACTAGAGTTAGAGTCATCAAGTTTTACCTCGACACTCGTAGCGAGCCAGCTGTATTGCCATTTCCCGGCATGTTTAGCTATTTGAATGCGAATGTCGCGATTTTCAGACAATTAAACGCGCCATCGCGGAGCGTCCTTCGCTCCAAAAAGTTGCAATTAGAAAGTGACTTCGTTAACCGTGGTGCCAGACGGTTTACAGTAAACACGGTCGTGAAGGGAAGGCGCGAAATCGTTTCGCGATGCACGGGTTGACGCGCGAGAAAGCTGTGATTGCGATCGTTAAGCCCGCGTAATAAATTGGCTCGCGCTCGTTACAAATTGCGAATCGCCGTTTTATTGCTTAATTGTTATTTCGAATTAGGTGGGGTGGCCCGCTAATTCCGCGAACGTTCGGGACAACCGTCGCGTGTTGACGCAATTACGAATGGAAATATCAACGGGGCCGGCAGGCCGCGAGTAATCGAGAAAACAATTACGCGGCCGGGGCCCCGCGTGAAAAACTGCAATTCCACTATCCAAGTAGGGAGCAGGAAACGAACTCAATTATGTTATTGCTTTTTCCGGCGGCGCTTTTCCACCGGCGCTTACACAGCCGAATCAATTTCTCACACTGCCGGCCGCCGTGTTTTATGAGCTGCATCTGAACCGCGGGCCTCTGTTGCTAACTAACGAAACTGTAACTAACGAGAGTCAAAGGGGCCGGGCGGGCAGAACGAGGCTGCGGATTCCAAGCGGCGAATCCTCTTACGCGCGTGCGACTACTTATCAGCCCTCGGAATCGTGTATCGCAATGCTGTGCAACGCTTTCCTTGAAACCAGCCAGCTGCTGAACGATCGCTGCACGCTCGTTTGCTCCACTCGCATCGCTGCGAGTCTCTGAGAGCCAACAAAGCCCGCTTGCAATCTCCGAAACGGTTGACGCGTCGATTGCCCCTTCGGCTCGCAGCGATTGTGTATGCTAAAGGGTCTGGGGTCGATTTTATTTCGAGGGGCGTTCGTTCATTTAGGGAACTGGGTTGACTGTACGCTTTTTGTCAGAATTCTGTATGATGAATACGAATTAAGGCACTTAGAAGTCCCTTTGTTCCCACGACGAAGCGGCTCTGTTTGATAGCCCCAAAAGGGAACCGCACGTTAATTGGTTACGATGAAAGATAATTCTCTCTTTTCCTACCATCTGCTTTTCCATCCCTCGCATCGTCGCGTTTTTTAACTGGGAAAGCCACCGTGGCCAGCGTATCGGTAATTAATCTATTGAATTGGCGCGGGAGTTGGGCTCGTTTGTGTTAAAATTTGATCAGGATACGGGTTCCAGTAGAAGAGGGAAAAATGGATCGTTCATGTAATTCCTCCATTTGCGTGTAACCTTTCCTCCGTGAAATTTTTGAACTCCACGTTTATCGAAATCCATTGACGGCGGTTAGAGAAATATCTTTCTTTCAATCCGACACAGTTGCATATCTCCCTCTCTCTTTTTCGCCCATTAGGATCGATTGAAACGTAAAGCAAAAACGTTTAATGCCTCGATTAATCGATCAGCTAAGTGTGCCAAGGCTCCGCGGTTTCATTCACGAGACAACAAAAGCGTATCGCAGGCGAATATGCTTGGGTCGCCTGTATACGGGGAACCGTTTTGTTCGCCGAAGCGAGCTCGATTCGAGGAGCGCCGCGACCGAAATTCTCTGACTAGTAATTCTTTCCAGGGAAACTAGCGAATAAATCCCCGTCCTTATTCCGGCGGGAGCAACGCCAGTGGCGATAAATCCATCGCGACGAACATCAGCAGTAGATCTCGTGTAACCGCGGCGAATCTGAAATGGCTAATAAGTCCTCCTAAGAGGAGAGTGGTTCGCGAGAATCGCGCTATCTCGCGCTTTAAATCAGCCTGCGTGCTAGGAGCCAGCTTCGAACGCGACCTGCCTTCTTCCTTCTCGAGGAAACAGTCCCTCTTTCTCCGTGGTTTCCGGTTGTCTCCGCTCCACTCCGAATTCCCAGACGCCGTGTCGTTAGGCTCGAGCAGCATTAATGCCCGCAATTGACTGGCAGGCTGACAGCAATTACGGCGATGTAAAAAGTAGACTGGCAGGAGACACCGCCGAATTTTCTGGGTAACGGGGTTCGTACGCACCGGCGTGGGTTTGAATAACGTGCTCGATGAGTCATGAACGCCAGTGGCAGCAACGATCTGGAGAGAGAAGTTTTCCAACACTTAATTAATCTCCCCATAGTTTCTAAAAATAGCTCGCTGCCAGGCAAACGTATCGTGCGAGGATCTTTCTAGCAATCTGCATTTGGCTTTCCACGCAGGTCTGCTCGTTTCGTTGCTACCCCGCGAAAGGGAGTGTGCCAATGCGAGCAGTCAAGTTCGCCTGGCGAGCAAAAATTTGTTTTGTCTCAGCCACCCTTATTGCCCGGCGAGAAGAGGCGGTGCTCGCGCAGCTTTCTGAAACGTGACTCCTACGAAAATTGATCCCCGACACCTCTGCTTAGGCGATCGAGGCTCGTTTGCGGTAACCACATGTGCCTCGAAGCTGCTCCTTTCAGGAAATCACTCTTCTTATTTCGAGCCACTTACGTAACTTCTCCTAATTCACACGGGAACCTGAAATACACCGGGGACATAAATTTGAATAGGTAGTTCCGCGCAAAGGTCAGGATAAGCTGGATTTATTGGTCGAGTCGATAAATATTCATATCTGTTTTACAAACGGGTATTCAAGAGCCGCGTGCGATTTTCGATTTCAGGTATAAACCGCGCAGCAGCGCCTGGACCTAAGGATACTTTAACTAATACGTTAGCATTATCTGAACACACGGGCCTGCTATTCGAAGCGACAGATTCCTTTTAATCGACAATGCCGCCGATGGAGTAGATAAAACTCGAAACTGCAGTGGCCATTTCCAGGCGAGAAGCTCGGCTCTGTTGGCGCGCAAAGTGTATTCGAGCGGGTCTGCGGCTGGAAACAATACGGCACGTCAATCGGGTTCATTTCCTTGGCTGGCGAGGCCGCGTCACCTTTATGGAATGCTCTGGCAAGGTCTGCCTTTCTGACTTTGTGCCCACGTCGAAGAAAGGAGGGGCGCCGAGAAGCCGACGGTAGAGGAGCGAGCCTCTCGACATCAAAGAGACTCTGCTCCGTAAATCATGCCCGGTCAAAGTACGGGAGCGTGAAGTTTTACAAACGAAAGATAGCTGTATCTGCCTGTTCACGTGCGCCGGACAATCGACGCGTGTTTATGTGCCGAGCCTCTTTCCTCCACAATTCCGTAATTTCCCCTCGAACTTCGCGAGTGCATAAATGGAGTTCTATAAAGATTCACGCGTACTTTGTGGGATGACTCAGTGGTCAACCTGATTGCGATTTAAATTACTGGAAAATTGGGAAACTCTAGCGGTCTCTGAAGCGTGGCAGCTTAATCGGGCTCGAAGTAAAACGTTTTCTGAAAGGAAGAGTGTTTCGCAGTCCCCTCGAGGAGCGCGTATCTCGCGGTGCATGACAAATGGAGGCGCGATTCGATGATGAACGTTTTGTATGGAAATTCGAATGCCTTCGCGTTCCTCCGCTCCGTGCGCGTCGTATTACTGAATTTCATCGGTAAACTCGCAGCGTGGCGGTCTTGATCGGTAGCTAGCATCTGAGCGTTGCGGCGACGCGCGATCCCTTTTGGGCGATGCCTCGCAGGCGAATTTCTCCGCGGCATTTTATCGCGGACGGTTGCAAAGAATTATTCTCCCCGCTTCATGCATAATAGATAGACACGAGGGATGACGATGAGAGCGTTCCGCCTGCAAATACGATACGTCTGTTCTTCATCCTCCGTTCTCGCCGTGCACTTGGCTCCGTGGCAATGAACGAGACCGTGCCTCATCCGGGCGCAAGTAGCGCGCCAAGAATTTGAAATGATTTTGGCCCGGCGGGGTCGACGACCCGCCCGAGTGCCCAGGATAGCCCGCGAGGAGATCGATTCACGAACCTGTTTACGGGCCATGTTGGAGAGGCCTCGTTATGCCTCCAAAGGCCTTCCACGAGGCTCTTTTATCTCGCGGGGCCTAGCCACTCTTCTACTTTCTCTTATTCATCGCCGCGCCAAGATATCGCTCGATAGACACATTCTTTTCCCGTCAAGCTTGGCAATTTGAATTTCAATCCCTCGAAACGTAGGCGAGACGCGAGCGGGGCAGAAAAGAAACTGGTAAGAGCAATCCATCGATTACGAACTCGAGGGAGAAAACCGACGTCCACGTCTGTGTTACACTCCACACCAGCCCGAGATTAACCATATTGATCACGCTAATAAACAACAGCAGCGGCAAGGATATAATTCTATTTGAATTCTCTGTAGAATTCAATTTCAGCCCCGGAAGCGCGAGTGAATTACCGTGGACCGCAGCAACCTCGGGCCAATAAGAGACGGTGGCCGGGACACCATTAGAACGACAGTCTAACGCAGTTCCAAGGATCGAAAAAGGTGCACGTTTCTCGCTCGATTCGCCGTGGGATTCGCTGGACGATTGCGAGAGGCTATCGCGGGATCCGCGAACGACGCTGGGACATGACTCGATCTTGAACGTGATCTTGGGAGAAGGGAGTACTTACGCATCGGAGCGAGAAGCGTGCGGTCGGACGCAAGCTGTGCTCGCTTGTCAAAATGCACTCGTTGCATGCGTCATTAATTCGCCGGACAGGTAGCAGGGTTACAGCACCGATCCAAACAGGACTGTCCGCGTTGATCGGTCGATAGGAAGATTATCGTATTACGAAGGGGGAATGCGTAACCTGTCATCGTTCTATCCGGCTGGATCCCGAGGAGTTTTCCTCGAGGATTCCAGACGCTTCCCCCGCCGGCCCCGGGTCGGGATAAATGGGGCAAAAATTTCCCTTGAAACTGATTAAGCGGGGCTGTTACGGCTTTCCGAACGAGACCCATTCCGCTCGATCGTTCCGCGGATAAATTATCGCCATCAGGCTGAAGAGCGTTTAACGCGACGATATTTCTCCTGTCATTAAACCTTCGAAATCCCACCACCCTTCCGTAAGATTGTTTCTAGGAGGGATTTATCAAGCGCACGGTAATTGATTTCAACTTGTTGTTACGCGAACTTCTGCGCTGGATGCTGCGGCTCTATCCGAGAGTGCTCAAGGAAAGTGCAGTTTATAATTCGGTAATGGATGATCGGTGAAAAAAACACGAAAGAAAAAGTGCCAGAAGCAACTCGAAGATTCGAGTCAATCTACGAACACTCAAATTCTAGATTCATTCAAGGTTAAGGGAGGCCTGAAACCACTTAAAAAAGACAAAGTTAGGGATTTTTTGTTTGTATAAATAAAAATATAAGGCTTGGATTTTTTTATGCACTTTGAATGCAATCTTTACCTTGCTAGAAACAATTATTTTTTATGAAAAATTGTACAAAGTGACGGCGAATAAAAAGGCTTCCTGGAGCACTGCAAAAAAACTGGCCCATACTCCCGGAAATGACAGGATCATCTGAGAAGGAAATACAAAAAAGATATATAAACAGGAATACATTATCTTTGACCTGGGGTAGGATTTTCTCAACATTCGAATTACTTTGTAAGTTATAGCACTTTGAAGAATTGACTTTAATTCTTGACACAACAATTTTCACTGAAATGGTTGTAAAAAATCGAATAATTGAAATATTCAGAAAATCCTACGAACAAAAAATCTCTAAATTTGTCTTTTGTTAGTGGCTCCAGGGTGGGGTCTTGCAATTTAATTGCAAGACACTGCAGTTTTCATATCCCTCCTGCATTCTGTCCTTTATGAACTCATTGGACCCGCGAAAGTTCTCTCGGGTCGAGCCTCGAAATCGCCGTAGACGAGATTCCAGCCGCCTTGGATGGAACGCAGGGGATGTAACGGATCATCGAGATTGCAAACGGTACTTTATTCCTGGCCGGCGTGCTTGCAGCTCTCGTGCATGTTAATGCTCCACCGGTGGCACTACGGTTCTTTGTCCTTGACGAATCGCGTCGAAGAGGACAGGTCACAAGCAAATCGCTCTCGTCCCTGCTGGATTCAACTCACAGTTGGGACCAGTTCGCGGGGATCCGCGACGATTTTCACGATGGGAAGATCGTCGTAACGAGCAGGTCATACAAGTCGGCCTTGGTGTCTCTTCCCGTGGCGTTCAAATGGTTCCTGGCACGCTAGATCCATTAGAGCAGCGGTTAAAGGTTAAAGAAAGGTGGCCGCGGCTGCTTCCTGAACTGTTGGCGACAGGGCAGATTGATCGACGCCCGAACGGTGCAGGGGCAACGCGACGAGACGTATCACAGGTTCTCGTCGGCCATTCGAACGTGTCCTGGCCAGTTGAACTTCGCTGAGAGAGGGAAGCCTGGGAGCACCGTGTCTCCTCGTTCCAGCGCGATGTTACGATTTACCACGGCACCGGAGGGCGGAAATGAAGCAATTAATCAGCCAAGTGAATCCGTTTGTCCCTTCGCAGCGGCGGAAAGAAAAAAAAAACGGGGGTGGGGAAGGAAAGAAGAGAAATTTAATCAACGTTTACGTTGCTCGCGAGGAGGCGTCGCCGTTTGTCTTGGACACCGTGTAATCGGGAAATGTAGAGCCGCGAAACTTTCATTTAACGGACGAATAAATCAATTCATTCGTTCGGCACAAGTTCCCTCGCTAATATTCCGTCTCATACTTCGGCCATCCGTTATTTCTCTCGGCCGCGTCGACGTTCATTCTCGTCGCGACAGTTCCCCGCGTGTCTCTGGGAATCGGGCTCCGAAGTTTCCCGGCTACTCGCTCGGGAACTGCACGCGCTCTTCTTCTTCGTACCAGAGAACGGACGGCTTCTCGACTTCGTCTCAGGCGAACCCGTCCCGACCGCGCTGCGGCGAGTATCGCTGGCTAATGTCGACGACGGATAAAAGCGAGACCGGAAGCCGGGCAATTATTCAGTCGAGCGGCCAGCTCGGGTCAATTGTTCTGATTGCGTACACGATGGCCGACGTCGACAGGAAAGCACGGTCAGTCGGATTAACCGGATCGATGCTATGGAATCATGCACCGAGTAGACTTTATAATTATCAGGCTGTACGTGTCGGAGAAGGGGGGGGGGGGCAAATGTTGTAGGATCCATTCTTCGCGAGGCTATTAATCGATGGATGACGTTAAAGGGGTTATTACCTTAATAAGGTGGTCGAAAAGAGGCGAATGTTTGGGATTTTTTTTTAAAAAAGCTGAAGCATATATTTTTACAGAAGTTTTTGTATTTAAAAGGGCAATATTTAAAGAACATTTGGTAATTTTTTCGTAGAAAATATTTACGTTTATAATAAAGTAGCAACAGACATCCAAGAAGCCTTTTTAAAAATTTGGTTTTGCGGTGAGCACTGACATCCGGAACCAGATTATCTAAAATCAAAAAACAAAAAAGATTTCGTTAGTATATTAATGTAGGTATCCTCTGATTGGCGGAGGGAATTTCCGAAATATTCATTTAAAAAAAAAATGGCGGCTATTTAAGTTTGAAGTACTGATTTTTTCGCGTGATTTATCACTATTAAAAAATCATAACTTGAAGTTTAAATAGCCGCACAAAAATGCTCACAGTTGCTCTACGTTTCCTATTGTGTTCTGCTCGCAGAATTACCTACTAGTCATGGATTTCGTTGACTCTTTGTCATCGTTACTGTAAGGTAACCAGAAATCAGGGCTCGACAAATGAGCCCTATAAGAAGGATATGTAGTTAACTTTGGTTAAACTAGCTTTTCCCATTTTCCCTTCGTGATCCCGTATTGGAAAGGCGATCCCCTGGGCCCGGAAGTTTCGGGCGGGAACTTGGCACGGGGAAATAAAAATCGCCGAAACTTCAAAACTGCACGCGAGGATTTCGTGAATTCCAAATGTCTTCCCTACTGAAAAGAGCGGGGAATATTCCAGGACGTGATCCCCGTGGCCTCGAATGAAATTTCCAAAAACTAACCGACCGCGTTCGTCGCTGAAACCGCTCGTATTTTTATCGCTGGAACAGCAAACTAGTTTCCAGAGAGACTTCTTGTTCCGCGGTAGTGGATGTAAGACGCGATAAAACGCCCGGTATTAATGAAGTTGGTGAATTTATTCGTCCCAGTTCGTCATCAGTTCACCCCGTTGATCTTTTAAACGAACGAGGCGAGCTTACGATTCAAATGCTGTATTCGAGTACCTTGCTACTTTGTGGAAACAAATTATGCTGAATTTCAGATCAGCTCCTATCGAAGAGGCTGCCACTTAGTTATTTGAAAGCACGCATAGCTCCGGGCGATGAGTGGGATCGTACATAAGAAGTCTGAAGAGTATCGGAGATTAAACTCATTTTCGAGCTTCCTGCAGCCGGATCATTTATTCAACTCGTTCTGATCAAACTTTGTTGCAAGGGGCAACGTTAACAATAAACCAACGCTACCCTGATGTAACTTACAACCGTACAACCTTCGTTAAACTTCACGGAACACTGGGCACTTTTCTCCCGAGGCTATGCAGCACAGGGAACGCGAGATGTTTAATTATCTTTTTATCTCGCCCTTGAGGTGCATCGCGAGATTGCGTTTCGACTGTGCTCTATAAAATTTACTAGCATCCATCTAGCGTGCAGGCACTCATACACGGTGTCCCTTTAAACAGTCCTGCAGTGGTAATAATGTTTAAAATTTCATTTAATTAAAGATGTCAAGGTATAGATTACGAACAATCAGTTCTACGAAATTTCACGATAATTGGTCGACGAAGGAGGACGAAGAGCGCCGACTAAGCTGGAAAGCACGTTCCATCGGATAGATTTAGAAGAAGTGATTTAGGAAATTGCGTGTACCTACAATTCCAAGTGTATCCCGTTACGAGCCACTCTCGCGGCGCACACCGTAATTCGTTAATTAAAGCAAACGGGGCAAGTTGAGGGCGGTATCTTGGGCTGGAGGCAAAGTCCTAGAAGCAGGAGTTTGGTCACTCGGGCCAGAGACACCCTGTATATCTGGAGTAATGTCCCTCCGGAGGATACGCGGCTCGGTCGTGTAGGAGGAGTGGTTTCTCATGCGATGTTGCACACGTGCAGCACGAAACCTCCGCTCACTGCCGGGTTAAGAATTGGCCGATTACTATTTCACCTCTTTCCTTTCAGGGTGATGATGTAACGGGACTTTCGCTGTCGCTGCAGTGAAGCAACGATGTCCGCACAATGCAACCGCTTCGTGCAGAACGCCTGGAAGAAGGAACTCTGTTCGAACTGCTTCAAGCCAAGGGAGGAGCACACCCTGCTGGAAGAGTCGCTCAGGTTGAACATCGGCAGGGCTTTCGCGCACGTCAGGACCGATAATCTTAAGATACAGGTATCTTTCAAAGTCGTCCACATCGATATTAGAATATTAAAGCAGAACGGAAGCTTCCCCACAAGTTCCATTATTTTTCGCATTTTAACTCGAGCACATGGACCTCTGAGAGCACACAGTACTCTATCCTACTAGTATCCTACATATATAGCGACGTTAGAAACTGGAACGGACTCGCCTCGCTCTCTCCAGCGAAATTATGTCTGTTGCTCGGCGCTTCGAGGAAGCTGATGTAACTTTAAGGGATTCGCTCCGTTACACCGTCGCCACTTTATTAAACGTTGCTCTAAACGCGAACGAGTCCCGGCGGATCCCCGCGGATATGAAAAAGTTCGGAATGGACTTGGGGAGTTGCGCGGCGCACCGCCGTGAATATTCTGCGGACCGGTTCGAGTTGGCTGGCAGCTAACTCGGCGAAACGCTCGGTCGTTTCGCGGCGACATTTCGGTGCGGCGGGTCTAATCGAATTACTGCAACGGCCGGGAAATCGGGGCCGCTTAATTGGTAATGATCTCTGGAAAGCGCGGAAAAACTGGCCGCGGAACGAGTGTAATCGGGGGCTGGCTGCGGAACTGGGTTAGTCGAGATACCTCCGCGAGCAAGATCAAGGGACGGGAATTCATTGAATTAGCATTCTGGGAGTTGATTATCAGCGGGAGTAGCCGGAGCTAACGGGGATAGTCGTAACCGTGCCGAGCTGGCCCGTTATCATTTTACACGCGTCGGTTTATCGGCCGAGAGGTTCGCGTCGCGATCGACGAGGAGGCTTCGCAAGCCCTCCCCGCGCGGGAAACTGTTTCGAACTCTTTGCCGCGAATCGCGCGGCGTTATGGCCGCGGTATCGAGTTTGTAAAACTGGGTCGTCCGAGTAAGGGACTGGCGCTTAGAGACCCCGCTGCATCCTCGCCGGTCGAGAGCATGCCTCGCTCGCGGTAAGAACACAATTTATGGCTAACCGTGCCAACTGTAATGCATGTTACACCGATGTCCAATATACTTTTTACGCTCAACGGTAAAATTGCGCCGTGCTCCACCGTCGCGCAATTTCTGCAAACTTTTCGCCCCATTACTTTCCCTTTCGGTGCAACGGGCTTGTATCTTCTCGTTCCCCGTTCTGTCTTGCCAACAGGATTTAGAATACGGTATCGTTAAGTCGCTGGTACCTGCGAGCAGATTTTGGAATTAATCGAGGGAATGATAGGTGTTCTTTGGTTACTTTTCTGGTATCACGAGCTCTCAGACGCGAGTTCCTTCAGAGACTTCTTAAAAAAAAAAGGTGAATCACGCAAAGTCCACCCCCGTAGTCGTCAGTCCCGCCTTGTCGGCGTTAATATTCCATTCAGGCTCTGCAACTTGAATCGCGGCGGGACGATCTCATTGTCGGGGAATTCTAAATTTACATGATGCATGCGTCCACGTCACGCGGCGACAGGGGTGAACGCTTAATCGTCTGAGGCGTACACGCGTGCATCCGTTCCCGAGAGGGTAGGCGTCGCGAGGGTTTCACGACAGGCGTGGGCGCGTTCTTCCGAACGAAAGCGACGTCCACCCACTCGGGAGATATTTTTAAAAAACCTCTCGCGTGTCTCTGGCGAAGGAAAGAAAAAAAAGGGAGGAAACGTCTCGCACGCCTCCTCGCGATTCATCTGCACCGATCACTTTCACCGGCATCTAATCGCTCGATTTTTTTCCGCATCGAGAAAATCACGCGCTTGGGACGGGTTTTCTCGGGGGAGAAGCGAGTCGGGGAGGATGTGCAAGTGTGTCGACGGCATCCGGTCGAAAGGATCCCGTCGAAGGAGTGTCCTGGTCGCGCGAAACCCGTCGCGGAAAAGTGGGCGAGGTCGGGGCGAAGAGAAAGAGGGAAAAGAGCGGTGTTGGGAAAACGAAATCGCGGACGAAGCTACGGCGCAGAAATTCAGATCGCGATTCCGTCGAGTGGCCGTTTCTAATGGAATTCGCGGTGTCATTTGGACGGCGCAGAATATTCTAGATCGTCGTTCGCTGACTCGTGTTATGAAACTGGAGCGATCGGTGTAGGCCGCCCGCGTTTAGGCAGTCCTTACGTTCGCGGAAAGTCGATAGTCCGCGCTTGCAGGCTGTGCTCGCCGACACGCCGCCGAGTTACGGAATTTCGAATCAGAGCCTGGCTGATATTCGCTGAATTATTCAACGAAGGTTTCTTTAACGCGACGATAAAAAAGGGACCCCTCTGCCTGACGACCGTGTCGTCGATTTAACTGGGGGGCGAAATTTCATTTCCTGGCGAACTGCGATAAGGCGATCTGTCGTGAACGAGAGCTGCAGGATCTTCGGACCAGATAGCCGGCGAAAATTCTTTGGAGCCCGAATGAATTATCAACTGGATTACCGGGGGATGCAATGTCTCAAAGGATTGCAACTCGGCTGAGCCGAAGGGATCCCCGAGTTGCTCTGTTCATAGCAGTCTCGACGATGTCCAGCAATAATATCTAATTCCTTCAGCGCTGCTGGATCGAAAGTAAATCTGGAAATTGGATGGTGGAAACTTGCCTGAGGGAGAGATATCTGTTCGACGCCGCTGAAGGCTTTAATTCATGCCTGCCACTTGGATCGACTTGGTAAATGCATCCTGAACTATTGGGTCCGCGAGAAAGTTCTGTCGCTCTTGTCGTTTATCGTTCAGGATGCTCTGGCCAACATAAACACGAAGATCGATCGGTAGCGCTACGACCGCTGGAGACAGTCTGCTCCATTTCCATGAATATCAATGGATAAATAAGTAGCTTTTACATTAGGTGCTCCAAGTGGAACGTAAGGTCTATGACGGAGTGCGTTTGATTCCTCTTATTTACGATTGACATTTGAGCTCCGAGGAGACTCATTACAGCGACTTTCACGTTGGCGATAAGTGAAGGAATTTTAGATCCTATCAGCACTCTCTGTGCGCTATCACGTGCTACACGTTAAGACAATTTCGCGAGTCGGGTAGATGACTCCATTAGCAAGCGTGTAGCCATTTCTGATTTCCTTTATCTTTCCATTAAAAGGGGCAGGTGGATAAATGTATCGCGCACGTTGAGTAATAAAAGCAGTAAGACCTGTACGCGATTGTATTGCCGGGTGTCCAGTAATGGGGCCATCCGTTTTTTTTTGTAGTTTGAAAAATTTAACTCTATCTTTCATTTCACTATTTCTATATTTTTCAAAATTTTTAAAATCGGCGCCGCAGATCGATAGCTATTAGCAAAAACTATAGCTATATATAAAAAATTTACCACCGGCCACCGTGTAGCTGTTTAAAATCGAGAGAGTTTCGGATGTGTATCCATAACTTCCGAAAAACAATAGTTTTTTAACTGAAGGTTTTTTTTAAAGTAGTTCATAATACAATGTAAACATAATACAAAAACGGAAAATCTTCATCAAGCCGTTGACTTGCAAAAAAATCCACAATATATACACATTTTCCGAGCGTTCAAACGGGTATACCCCCTTAAATCGCGCACATTTCTATGGTTCCCAGAGTATCCTGCGGTGCAAGGGGGCCTTCCAGAGGGACCAGAAGAAGAAGAGCGTCGCGTTCCCGGAGTGCCTGGCGGAGATAATCGGGTACGGTGGCGATGACTTTCACTCGGAGGGCGAGGAGGAGGACGAGCAGGATTTGGTGGAGTCCTTCGACGCGGACGATGACTGGGCGCCCGACAGCGAGGAGGAGCGTGCACTGGGTAACCTGACGCGTGCCAATACGAACTTTAACACCATCACCGCCAATCTGACGGAGATCGTGCCCGCTCACGAGACGAGCAAGTCGACCGCGGCTAGGTCCTTCGCCTCTCTGATGCTGGGAAGGATACAAAAGGACTCCGACGGCAAGAAGACCACCCTGCTGGTCTCTGTCACCCCGTTCGGCGGCGACGAGACGCTGCCCACCGCGAAGAGGCCCAGCGACAAGAAGCCGAACGGCTTCGCCAACGGAGTCGCGAAACCCTCCAAGCACAAGGTCGCCGAGAACGCTGATAAACCGGAGGTTAGTGGCTGATATCTCCAAGGGTCTTCCACCTATTGCTTTCCTTGCAACACGGCGTATAGAATCTCGTTGCTTCTTGCAGATCGCGCTGAAGAATGCGAAGAAGATCGACGTCGAGGTGAAGAAGGACGAGAGGAAGGAGCAGAGGCACAACCCAGCGACGGAGAAGATCGTGGACATGCCTCTGATCACGCCCAACAATCTAATCTCCGTCGTCCAGAGAAACGAATCAATCGGCGCCGAAGATGCAAAGGATAGAACGAGGGAGGCTAGTCTAGACAATACCGAGGGGAACCTTGAGGTGGGGAAATTGGATAAGAAAGCGAGCAACGTTGCTCGTAGTTCTGCTATGAAGAAGCTGGACAACGAGAAGCTCAAGATTCCCGTACAGCCCTCGCAGAACGGCACCAAGGGTGAGTTGGAGTTCTCTCGAGTGACGAGAAAATCGCCAGAGGTGTCTGGAGCGAGGAACGATGGATCGGACAGGGGTATCGAGTTGTCTTTGACGCCTCTGGCGAGGAGCGACACCGAGGAGGCAGCCGAGAGCGACAGGTCGATGCTGGCTCGAGGAAAGAACGGGAATAAAGTCACAACGTCCGCTGATAGTAAAAGCGTGAACGAACACCTGTCCCCTGAAGCGCGGAAAGTCGAGGGCGAAGCTACACCGGCGGAGAAGAAGTTCAGCTTCGAGGAAAGTCGGGAACTAGCCGGGGAACCAGATGGGAAAGCAGACGAGGAGGAAGTGACTGAACCACCAGCTCTTCCTAGAAGCCCGCCACCCATGGAGGCGAGGCCTCCTCTTCAGGGCCAGACCAGCAAGCCAACGACCATAACCACGGAGCCTCGACCGTCTTTCCTTCACGGCGCGGTCAATCTTGAGTTGAAAGTGAAGCCTGCGGTGCCTCAGAAGCCGATAAACTTCTCTAAGAGCTTCACCGCGTCCTCTGAGGGAACTGGCCAGCCAAAGAAGACCTACGCTCTGCCTCCGCCTTTGCTTCAAAATGCTGCGAGCAGATCTGCTCAAAGTACAGGTGAGAGACAATACGAACGCTTGAATCTCAAAGAATTTTCCTTAAAGATACTCCTCCACGGGTCCCCTGTTGTAGCGTCGCGGTGAATTACCGTGGCTGTAAAGTGTAGTTTCAAGTTTCGTGTTTCGGTGAACAAGGAATAGCCAAGTCGTTAGTGGGTCCCTCTAGGAAGCACGGTAGAAACGGTGGCCGCACCGCGTGCAAACTCGCGATCCCCCTTCAACTACCGGCGATAACAGGGCCGGGTTGCTTATCCTGATCGCCCAGAGTAGTACAGAGTGCCCGGTCCAAGTTCTCGATTATACTCAGGGCCGTGTTAATTCGACGATTAAGCGACACCCGGTTTAGAAACTCCGCGTGCCCCTATGAGATACTGTAATTAGACATAAGGAGATCGCGAGACCTGGCTAAGCTAGCCCTGTAATTAGTCGAAACGAGCCGGCGTATAACGCCGTCCAATTATCAACGTTCACGGTCGCGACTAATTCTCAGGTCCCCAGCCGCAAGAGCAGGCGAGCCCGCCCCGGCCGGCTACCAAAGACAAGTCCGAGGAGGTCGAAACTGCAGCCACGGGTCAGAGTGTTTCGAAAGATAGGGACCAGCAGGCGGATCAGATGTCGCGGGCTCAGAATCCCGCAAAGTCCCCGTGCCAGGAATTCGAAGCCGCCGCTAGATCACCGTTGCAGGAGGTCGGGACGTCGAAAGCTAGCCCAGGAGCCAAGGCAAAGGCCGCAGCTCCTTTGAGCGTGGCCAGAAGTCAAACCGCAGACGGCGGAGATAACGAGAGCCTCGAGGTGGAGGAAGAAGCGCAGGACGCGCAGTGCACGCCGACCGAATCGATACGATCGCCGAGCAAGAGAAGAATGGCACCGAAGCCACCGGCGCTCGATTCCGCGGAAGAATTGGCCCCGAGTGCCTCCTTGTTCGCCAGGAATCCCGGGGCGAACTTCAAGTCCGACTCGCCGGTGGTTAGAGAGAAGGAGAAGCGAGAAAGGGCCTCTTCCTGCAGCCCGAAGTTCCGCAAGGCTGTCTCGGACCTGCCTGACCCCACCAGCTCTCAATCCTCGGATCCTGCATCGAGGAGGACGATATCCCTGTCGCAGGACAGCCTGACGAGTGGCCAGGAGGTGAGGGAAGAGAAGAAGAGAGGCAGATCGCGTTTCTCTTTGAAGAGATTCCTGAGGATGGGCTCGCGGAAAGACGTGGACATGGTCAGCGGGCACGCGTCTAACGGGAGGATCGACGAGATCCCGTCGACGCCGCAGCCCAAGCCGCGCTTGGAGATCATCCACCCCCTCGAGCTGGACGGCGCCGCCGTCGAGGTGGTGGGGAACGATCGGATCAGCAGGATAAGCGAAGATCAACCCGATTCCTGCGGCCCCAGAAACGACGCTGGAAGAGCAACTCGATCGCCGTTGTCCGCTGGATCACATGCTGCCGGTGAGCCTCCTTTTTGATACTCGATCACTAACCAAACGGTGGCTTGCAAGGGGATCGCGGGCAGAGCAGACCGTCGTGTCTCCTTAGTCCTCGATTTCATAGACTCTCGCGATAGGTATCCTGGCTTCCCATGCCCTTGGTCCACGCAGGTATTCGCTTTTCGATACCAATACCCTCTCCGTTGTTTAATTAACAATCCACACCGCGAATGTAGATAATACTGCAGTTGCCCCATGCTCTCTTCGGGGGCAACGATTAATATTCGCGCGTGGACCACCAACGCTCACGACCCGGCTGGCCGCTTAATTAACAGGAACGGCGCGTTAAAACTACAGGGATCCTAACGTGGCTACATTATTCGATGCTGTTTCAGTGAGACCCGGAAAACCACCACCACCGCCGAGGAACCAGTCCCTGGAGGATTGGTCGAGGCTGGATCCAGCCAGCAAACCGGTCAGACCACCGCCGCCACGGGTAGAGACCAAGCAGCTGCCTCCGAGAAGCGACAAGTCATCTTCCAAATCGTCGTCCTCGTCCACGTCCTCGACATCGTCGTCGTCGTCGTCCTCGTCGTCGTCGTCGTCGTCTTGGCAGCCAGCCGCCTCGACGACGTCCGACTCGATTTATGCGAATCTGGGTAAGTTCAGGCCCATACAATGTAACTAATTAAACCACCGGCAAGTCTCGATGTTGTAACAGCCATACTCACACGAATCCTCGCGCCAGCTGCTTCCTTACGAATTACATACTTTCTTGCGAGTACGTCCGAACCGGGAATAATCCTGTAACGCTGGATAACGGTGGTTAACTCTCACTCCTCCACGGTCTCTCGTTTTTCTTCTTCGTTCCTCGTTTCGCCGAGTCGACGCGCGCCCGTCGCCAATTTGGCGTTTCTTTTATTTTTTATTCCTTTTTTTATTATCGATATTACTTCTCCCTCTCTCTCTCTCTCTCGTTTTAAATGCTATCGTTCGTTCTCTCGCGCTTCGATCAACGAGCAGGAAGGTCTCGGTGGAAGGTTTAGCGAGGAAATATTGCGAGATCCAGGCTGGAACCGCGACACAGCGAACGCTACGATACTCGCCGCCTGTTTCTTTAATTCTCCGCTCCGTCTGTATGCCATACGCGTTTTTGTACCCTACGACTAATGTTTCTGAAGACTATACTCCGCTCTTTCGACTAACTACCTTATAGAGATATTATGCGCTTCCGAGGTTCACGATCTCCTGTGATATATCTTATTGCAATGTTAACTGTGCACCGTGGAGCGACGGAATCGACGCCGCTCGTGATCGAAGACACGGTTGTCCTCGCAATCGCGGTACGATAGTATTTTCGATACAGAAATTTCACCGTTGTCTCGTCGGATCTGCCTCTGAATAGGCGAAGAGTGCGATCGAAAAGTCTGAGAATGGCTGGCCGAACGAAACGATAAGGGCCGATTGCGAAGCCAGCTGATACGAGCCGGCGCACCCCGTTTGTAAATAGAAACGAAACGATCAAGATGCTGTAACCTCGAATTTCTGTGTCTGAAATAAACGTTTGTTGCCTGAAAAAATACACCAGAGATTCTTATTTTTCTTGGACACACAATCTGTTCGTTGCACCCGTCGCGCACTGATCCTCGCGGAGTCTCGTCTATCTATCGCAAACTGTACGGCGCGAGCTTCGCGCGTGCTCCTCCATCGACGAACGGAACGGAGGCCTCGACGACGTGAAACGACGAGGCGAGAAAAGAAACGTGATCGATCCCCTTGGTAATTGTCATTGGATTGGTCTGCTTCATCGTTAACCGCATGCACCGATCAACACTCGCGTTCACAGACTACTAAAGGGATTCATTGTACTTTCCTCCATCGTCCGTCATTATAATCATCCCCCTTTCTCACTTTCGAATTTCCCTCCGACCAGTTCATCATTCACGAGGGGCACAGATCCAACAGCGACCCGTCGAACGTCTTTCTTTCCCTCCGGGCAAGGAATCGATTTTGTTTTGCTCGACAGCTAGGGTAGAGAGGGTGTTCTTCTCCTGTATCTAGTTTGCTGTAAATAGTAAACGCCGTTGGTACCGCGTCCGAGCGTGCACCGTCGTTGCGCAAGGTTTCCTTAACCGCCCTGGGTGCAACTAACGCCGCATGTATTGATTGCATATTAGCATCGTGCTCCCCTTTAGTCTAGCCCCGATAACGAATGCCTGCCAATTCCAGGATTCCCGATGATCGCGCTGCAACCCCGAACAGCACTTAATTCGACGTGTTTCCCCCGGAATTTATAGAACTCTATTCAACCCTTTAGCCGTGCAATTACTTTCGCGGAGGATTAGGATACTCCGCGTGCCTCCTATTGCTTACAAATTCTCTGTTTGATCGAGCACCTAACTTCAATGAAACGTTACAGTATCAGTTGGACCTCTGCTACCTGTTTTAATTGCAAAAATACACAACAGATTCCTCTTGAATGGCACGAAGTACCAGTTAAAGGGTTGTGTAGATAATGGGATTCTCTCCCAACATACCTCAGCTATCTCTAAAAATAGACACCTTCTTACTCGCTGCAATCTTTTTACACGACACCAAGCCACGCTCACAATCACGTACGCTTGACCTGATAACTAGGGAAGAAGGATAACTTCTTTGCCAAAGTTTAATAATAAACGCCTCCAGAAATGGCCTCCAAAAGCTGTCCGATTTCCAACCACCCCCATGGAATTAACGCTAAATTATCCTCCATCCTCCCCTCGACTTCACGGTGTCAATTAGTTTGAATAGTTCGTTGGATTCGCGCGATAATCGTCGCAGGGCCGCGAGACGCGCGAGTCGATGGAATGATTTACTCCGTCGTCGCTCCCCCCTCCCCCCCCCCCGCCCCCCTCACAAGAACACCCTGCTCTGCGTAGGTACGTATGGAAGTGCATACGCCGCGGTCTCTAGTCTATTAGTGGAGCGTGAATATCGTCCTCCTAGCACGCTAGTTACGGTAGCTAGCCTGTTTTGTGACATGCCTTGTGTCTTGTGGTACTAACCCGTGGCGCTTGACGATGGCGGACGTGCCTGCAGCAGCGGAGGATGTTACAGGTGAGGTGCGCAGCTCGTTGGCACCCTCGAAACCCCAAAGAACCGCCAGCATGAGGGACCAGGCGACCTCGCAGCCGATCCTCAAGAAACACGGCTCCTCCAGCCAGGCCCTTAATCAGGATTACGAGGCCGTCGCGGTTACTGCGCCACCCACCTCCGATTCTCTGGTAATGCTACTATTAATGGGCTTTTAACGATTTTTATGACCCGCGGGCGAGTGTGCAGGACGTTGGAAAAAAGTGTTTGAAAATTTAAGAGCAACAAGGGAAGCGAACCACCTTTATTCTCAGGAGTTTTTGCACTTGCGATTAAATGACCGTCGAATGTCTAATCACCTCGCACTCGAGAAAAATGTTTCCTCTGCTATTTCGGGATCTGTTTATTTCAAACTTGTTTTTATCGAAGGAGCATTCAATATTGGTGTATAATATTTAAGTATGAGCACAGCGTGAGTTTGATGAACTTTCGGTCTGCTGATTCGGGTGGAAATAAATTTTTGAACGCCTTCATTTTAACGCCCTGTGTATCTCCTTTCGTGAAATGGCTTTGGGATCGAGGTACCGTAGGAAATGCCAGAAGATATCGCCTACGGATCGTGGCGGAGACTGCTAACGATATTTCTAAAGATTTGTGTTCCCGTGGATGAATATTTGCAGCCCGAGGAAGTAGCTGATTTTTTGGTATACTGATTTTATTGAACGAAGTGTTCGGTAGTTCTGCGCAGAGTCTACGAGTCGAAAGCGACGACCACCTTTCTCCCAAACGAATTTCCACGAAAACCGTACGGAGAAAGCGAGTTCACTTCCGTATGAACGTAATCGTACGAGCATTGTCGTCACCAGCTGATCACTAATTCCTGCTGTGGTTTCCCTCGACTTTTCCAGACGTCTAACGACAGTCATGTTTACGAGTGCCTTTCCAGCTCGCCGGAGTGCGACTCGAATCTCGAGCTCCGACACGGGAGCGGATCTCATGTCACCTGCAAGAGGAAATCCGACAGCAACGCGATGGAGCTCGCTGCGGAATTCAAATTTCATCATCAGACGTTCGTCAGATCGACCTCGCTACCATATTGCGGCAGCGAGACCGAGAGCGAACTTTACGCCCCGTACGGTTTTTACACCGGCGATGAGGTACGATTCCTCGGATATTCCTTCGCCCTGGACGTGACGATGTCGACGGTTGCATAAAATACTGCTCCGCTGGGGGAAAATCGCCCGAGACACGAGTAGCAATTTGTGTTTCCCATCGCATCGTTTCCGTAGATTTAGCTCGTCTAACCGAAAAGTGCTCGCGAGCTCCCGGTTTCGTCGATTCGACAAACCCGCTTGAAGAAGCTTCGAAATTCTCGCTAGCACGGATTAGCTGCACAGTGGGAAGTATAATCGAGGAGTGGTGAACGAGTTGCTAAATCGTAATAGGGTTGAGAATTTCAACCGCGAATGCACCGCGAAGTGACACGAGCTTTACGGTTGACCCGATGCTATCAAAACACCGGGAGCAATCGATCGTGGCGAGAATTTACAGTATACGGGAGCTGATAAAATATTTGCACGCTTCTGTTAAACGAGTTTCCGGGTGGGCGATCAGAGGGGATGCGTTCCGCGGCGATTTTATTATCCCGCGGTATTCGCGGAAGCTTATTGCTCGGGAAGAAGTTCGGCGACTTTTCTGATTTAATAAAGAGGCTTGGAAACAATTTCACTTGGAGGCTAGTTGGCGGGCGCGGAATTTCTGATAGAATTTTTTCAAAACCCAGGGCCCCGAGGAGGACCAGGACTGGAAGAGTAAGGACGACGAATTGAGGATAAGCCGATTGAGGCAACGCAGAGGCCGCAGTATTGTCCATCGAAGCCTCGAGGATAATTATGGCGCCGTGGTGGTCGCGAATCACGAGGCTCTCGCCCAGTTTCTCGAGCAGGTACACCCCCGTTCTCTTTGTCCACAGAAATGAAAGGGGAAACGATTTGTAACTTTGCAGCAACAGTCTAGTAACTCGGTTATCTTCGTGTACCGCGATTCGATAACGCTCGTTAAACTGTAACGCCGAAGTTCTGTCCGCGGAAAAGCCATTTCTCGTTTGATCTGTTCCAGCTGAACCAAACGCCCCAAGTGCCAGCGGGGCTGCGGCCGTTGAAAAATACGAATCCCCGTATAAGCCACTTCAGCCTGGATACCAATACCGCGATCAGCGTCGGTAGAAGAATATTTTATTCGGCGACGTGGAACGAGCTGAACGTCACCTTGTGCGTCTCCTTCGATCTGGCCACACACGTGTCGAGGAAGGAATTTTATTTGGCACCTATAATCGAGTTCATAGACAGCGTGCCGAGGGAAATTACTGACATGGCGTGCCTGTCGGGGAACAAGCAGCTAGAAGGTACTTCACTGTCATGCTCCTATCGTTCACGGGGTCCATTTATCTGACAAAGCTTCGGAACTGTATTGAAGGGGACATGATGATTATCTCAAAGATAAAGGATCTGCCCAGGCCAAAAGTATTTTTATTTTGTTGCTACGTTCACTCATGTGTAATCAAGCCAAATTCAAAAACACCCATAAACTTACATGAAAAATATGACATGTAAATATAGAGAGAAGCTTAATAGGACCGTGTATTGTTCTAGCCAGATAACAGTCCTTTTTAATGTTACCAATTAGAACTCGAATGGTTATTTAATTTTTTTATTATTGGGTCCTAAACAAAAATGTCCCTTTCATCCGTACTCCATATAGTGGCTCCATTGCGGTAGTTTTTTTATTAAGTGAGGGATTATGGGACAGATTTCTTCAAGTTCTTGGGCAGCACTTTGAAGAATCTCGTCTTATTACCTGCCCTAATTACAGTGCTCCACTTAATCGAGTTTAACGAAACACGGGGGAGCGCTTTTAAACTTTATAATCCGTGGATATTACGCCGCGCCGGAAATGCTGTGGAATTTTAAAGCCCGTACGACTGTTAAAGATTCAACGGGGCATTCGTATGGCCCGTTGAAAATTAGTAGCACTCTATTCAGTAAATAGAGAGCCATTAATAGCGCGCTTATGGAAGCTAATAGCTGTCGCGACAGCTATGGGCCACATACGCGTATATACTAATCTGCCTTTTACTGTTATTCACTATTCATTCGCGCGCTGGTTTCGCGAAATCCCTCCGCTCTCTATTCCAGTTAATGCGCCCGCGAGAATATCAGAGTATTCGTTACTTACAGTGATCGATCGGAAGCACTTTCCGCTGAGAAAAAACGAAATGACGTTTTCACTTGCAGCGACCGTGTCCGTTCTGCCCCGTTTGCAAGTGGACACGATACAGTCGTTTGGCGGAACGGTCCGAGACATGCACGACGAGGGTATAGTTCGAGAAGCCTCGTTCGTGCTCCTTCAATTCGTCACTGCTTTGAAGAGCCTGCAGGCACGAGGGATCGAGGAGTCAGCGAGGAACCTCAGTAACCTTGTGCTCTGCAGGGAGGACAAGGAAGCCTGCTACAAGCTCTACCTTCTTCAGGGGTCGGTAAACGCGTCCGAGAATCCTGTACCGTGCTCCCTGCGAGTTGCCTCGCTCATTGCCCGATGATTTTTGTCAGATTGAACGTGGACACGAACGAGGAGCGGGACGAGGAGAGGGTTTCTTTGTGCCAGTGCGCGCTAGTAGCGCTTCAGCAATTGAATTTAACGAATAAGCTGCCGCTGATACAGGAACTACTGATGAGGGAGAAAGCAGTCACCCTGTCTCAGGTAACAGAGATCTAACTGATTCATTTCTCAGAATTTTTCGGCTTCCTGTGAAGAGTCGTAATCGTTCGGTTTTGAGTGAAAATGAAAGAAGGGGGCCCACCCTGAAGCCACTAACAAAAGACAAAGTAAGGGATTTTTTTGTTCGTATAAATAAAGATATAGGGCTTGGATCTTTTATATACTTTTAAAGTACTCTTTATATTGCTAGAAATTTTTTTTATGAAAAATTGTACAAAATGGCTTTCCGGAGGACTGTAAAAAACTGGCATACACTTCCGGGAATGACTGGATCATCTGAGAAGGAAATACAAAAAAGATATATAAACTGGAATATATTATCTTCCACATATCGTAGGATTTTTTATATTTCAATTATTCGATTTTTTTAAAGCATCTCAGTACAAATTTTTATGTAAAAAATTAAAGTCAATTCTTCAAACTGCTATAATTTCCAAAATAACTAGAAAATCCTACGCTAGGTGGAAGATAAGATATTCCAATATATATATCTTTTTGCTATTTCCTTGTCAGATGATCCAATCATTCCCGGGAGTGTATAATTTTTCATAAAAAAAAATTATTTTCTAGCAGAATAAAGGTTTCTTTAAAACTATATAGAAGATCCAAGTCCCATATTTTAATTTATACGAACAAAAAAATCCCCAACTTTGTCTTTTGTTAGTGACTTTACTGTGGGATCCTCCCTTAATATAGAACGATAGGGTGCACTTGAACTAAGGGATACAGAAACTGAATAAAAATGTCTGCTTCAGGTGAAATCCGTGCTGGAATTTTCCCTGTGGGGTCCAGCCGACGTGACCCTCGGTGGTCCACGCGACCGAGAGGTCACCCTTCAAAGATGGCTCGACCTGGAAAGAGCCAACGTTCTTCACGCCCTGGTTAGGACAAGGGCAGCCCTCACTGTCATGGATGAATACCAATTGCTATTCTTGGTACGGACCAGCGCAAAAATCATGGGTGAAGCGTCGTTGCTCTTGGACGAGCAACGAAACCGCTTGGCGAGGATTCGCTAATCTCTCCAGTGGAAGAGATCCACGCGAAACGAACTGATGAACATTTCACGAAGGGAATTTTATCGGAACTCAGATGAAAAGAGTAACAACGAATGGATAGATGGTCGACTCGGTTGCTTAGAATCCCAACGATATACAGCGGTGTACAGATTCATAGAAATCCATTGAATATCGTTATTATTGCGCGCGGCTACTGTTATCGCGTATGGATCGAAGCAACGTGCCAATGCTCAAACGAAGTGTAGGTAATCCGGTGGAACGATGCTCGATCCATCGTTGTTTAAGGATTCCCCTGCCCGTGTGTTTTATACATAATTACATGCTCATCGTTAACAGCGAAACCGTGTAATCTTATTAAAGATTTGTATAAATAAACGTTCGATAACGACGCCTGGCGCATTATTCCCTCCCGTGTACAACATTCGCATAGAAAACACGCTGGTTCCGATCTGACGGATTTCATTATCCCTGAATCCTGCTCTTTCCACCAGATTCTATCAGAAGCAAAGGAATCCGATCATCAACTACCATCAAGTACAAGCACCTCGCTGTAAACTCGCGTCACGGAATCATTTGTATCGCGCGTAGACACGGCGCGAGGCAGCCGTGCCGACCATTTATCAACGTCGCGTAGTGGAATCCGTGCCAAGTATCCGATACAACAAATTCCGTAATAGCCACGCACGAAATCGAACGCGTATTATCGGTAACGCCTGGGCGACGCAGCGGCCCGGCCCGATAAATCGATATCGGCGTTGGCGAGCAGTTTTCGCAGCGCGGGGGTTCAGGGAAGGTTGTACACGCATCTCCCTCCCCCTCCCCCCTCCTCCCGATGCATTTCGATCGACGAATTAAAAATCTGGCCGCGTTCCCGGCCATGCCGTTGTCGGCCGGCTGGGCCAAGTAATACGTCGCGATGCGGCATTTCCCTCCGCGTTCTTTCACCGCGCCGCGGGCTTTCAGGGGGCCTTTTTTCATCGGCGGAATTGGACCACGCAGGAATGCCTTGAGCATGGTCCTGCATACCGTCGTAAACGGCCGCCGCGTTACCTGTGCGCGATATGAAAACGAGTTTTTAATTAAACCTTATGAATTTAATGGCACAAAAGCGAGCCGCGGCTGGGACGGCGCCGGCGGTGGCACCGCGACCGCGGACCACATTTTTTAATAACTCCACGATTTAACGCGAAGACGTTGTCGCGAAGGGGGGCCGTGGGAGGAGCGCGAGAGGATTTCCTGGATGCTCCAGCAATTTCCACCGGCGCTTCCCGTGAAAGAAGCCGAGGGAATTCGTGTTACAGCGAGGGCAGCCTCGCGCCTGGTCTTTCTCACTTGACGAACAGATTTCTTGCTTGAGACGTGTATATTCGTGTATCATATTTATGTGCATTTGGAGTCTGGTTCCTTGAGAATCAATTAGGAATTTGCACCGGTTCGTGTGATTGTCGTGTGAATTTTCTTGAAATTGAGATGAATACTTCATGCAATTGCAGATTTTGTGGAGAAGGTGTTTTTTTTTAACGTGTTTGAACTTGGTCGAGGCAATTTGTGAGAATTAAATCGGTTCTAGGATGAAATATAGCGGGCCTTCACGCTTGGGAGCTTTTCGAGGCGTCCTCGCAGTAGTACGTATCAATTATTGCGCGGACTTGGCTTTGTTCGGCTTGAACGGCGCAGATATCGCACATTCCACTACAAAGCCCGCTTTCTATCGCTACTGCGCGCTCAGAGAAGAAAGTGATTGATTCTTGGGAGGATGTTTTGCGGAGAAACTGTGAAACGATCGAGGAATTAATGATCAGCATTGGACTGGAGTTTTAAAGAAGGCATTTAACCGTTTCTACTTGAGATTTCTTGATAAAATACTGCTGAAGTTCCAGGAAGTTACATCACTGACGCCATTAAAGGAGGATTTTCCTCTGTAACATCGTCGAAGCAAAGAATCAAGAATAAAGGAGAGAAGCAAGCAGAAAGAATCGTAATTACAAATGCAGCTTGGATTCCTTCGATCAAAGTTCCCTCAATTAAAGCATATTCGCGAACTTCCAATATTCCAATCGTCGCGGGGAGAAAAGAGGTGACCCGATAATCGACTGATAAATTTTTACATGGAAAATTGGAACGCAGTCGACGAAAAATTCGGCAAGGCGTTGATGGACCACCAGAGTTTAAAAATGGAAGCGTATGTACGAGTGACCTGTGCAATATTCAGGTTAATAGCGACACGAAATCGATAAGATCAATTTCAAGCGACAGTAGTTATTTTTCATTAAAATCCGAATTTAAGACGAGCAAGTTCCAATGGAAGAGGGGACAGAATCCTTCGATGTAATACTAATCGGTTGCATCACATATCAGGCTAGATTCGAACGGAAGTAAAGAGATGATAAGAGGGAACAATAGAGCAGCCTTCCATTTCTTTCACGGCCGCAACATCGCAGTCGCGACGACACAGCTTCGTAACAGAGCTTTCAAATGCACCGAAACTTCAATTGTCGGCAGATACCATTGGCAGACGAGATATCGAAAACAATGCCGCATACTTTAGCGCGCTTTTAGCAGCGAGACGGAGACGAGGGAGGCTCGGCTGAGAGAAATGCACGCCACTCAAAATCGTATCCATCTCCATTAAAAGGAATGTGACGTTCGTACAGATGCAAATCTGTCTTTGCTTCAATTCTAATTTATCGACCAATTTTAATAATTTTACACAATAGATCTTAGAAGCTGCCGTATTCGATTTTCTATGGCGCTTTTCAATCTATTGGGAAATTTTAAGATTCATCTCGTACCTTGTCTCGACTTTGAAAATATTAGTCTTGAAAAAAGCTGCGATAGTTGTAAGAGATTCCTTTTTGGACTCGCAAAGTATGAATGTATTTTCCAATGCAGATTGAATTTAAAAGGGATGCTGGCTGGGAACAGGAGCTTGCAATACTTGGGCAATTTATATGGCAGATAATGAACGCCCAATTATTTTATTGTTTTGGAAAATTAATAATTTGGATTTGCACGTACCACTTCTCGAGTAATTATCGGTAATTACCCTAGCTCCTGCAGGTTTCATAATTTGCTGAAGAATTGATGAAGGCTGCATCAGAGTTGGAGAATTGTGGCGTTAATTATGTAATACCAATAAATACACTTTCGTATTCCGAGGTTTGAGAGGCGCTGGACAAGTTTATTCGGGAGCAGATATTGCATAATTTATACCGCACGAATTTGTAGGAAAATATTAACGTTGTCAGAATGGCGTTGGTTTAGCAGCGCTGTTGTTTCACACGTAAATACCTGGCCGTAAATAAGCGTAACGTAATCGTATCGAAATTTAATAAATGGGTATAATTTCATAGCACTACGGGGAATTATTTAACAATGTCAATAGTAGGTAATGTCGCTTGTTCAGAGCTGTTTTGCGTTATCGCCGGTGGTTAATTACTGTTCCAAATTACAGTTTAATAACGCCGGTTGAAACATTCACGCCTGAAATATGCATATGTAAGGGACACACACGGTTACCACAGCGATTTCGAATGGGGCGAAACGAAACGGAATGAGGTAACGGATATTAGCCAATGAAGATTCATTCGTGACCATCTAATGAAAGATACGAGTTACGAGAGCGCGACGGGACAGCCGTTCCTATTGGAAACGATTAATCAACCGATTGAATAAAGATGAAATGTATCAAGATGAAATGTTAGGATTACTAGAATCCGATTGGAAACGTTCAAATACAAATCGACGTGTATTGTGGATTCTCCTCGAAAGTGAAGCCACGACAGCTCACAATTTACAGCACAGGAAAATTAAAAAAAAAAAGTATAACGTCTAATATCTCCCTTCCCCCCACGTAGTATCATCATCCATTAGATTTTCAAGCCTGCGGGATGTTTTAGCATATCGTCGACGTGCTAAAAAATTGTTTCAACCGCTACTTATTCTTCAAGCACGTGGCCTCAAATTGGTCAACTAATTAGTTGAAGACTCGAGTGATTCGAGTATTACGTTAAGAAAGCTGGTCTCCCTCGAGATTAGGTAGACACGATCTTTTAAATTCCACGTTTATCCTAAATCCCCGGAGAAGACGCGCGAAACAGTTGCACCGTAACACGGTCAACGAGAGCGCGAGCAGAGTGCAAACGGTAAATGGTTTAATGTCGTAAGCTTGATTATTTCTGTTGGCGCGAGGCGCCGGCTCCATCTCCTTCCCGCTAATTTGGCTCGTCATTAACAGAGATGGTGTCGCGGGTGCGAGCCAGGCCAAACGTCTCGAAGACGCAAACGAGCCTTTGCTTACGGCACTTTTGCCGTAATTGCGGGCTCGCCCGAAATGGAAAATAAATTGCCCGGCCCCGGGCAGAATTGATTGCCATTTGTTATTATTTGTTTACACAGCTGCGACGTGGCCAGGTATTTTCCAAGAGACTGCGCGCTCCCCCGTCGAAGTCGGTGTTCGTTTTATATCCCGCGTGAAAAAGGAAGGAGACGACAGTCCGCGGGAGCGCGATCTTTATTGCCGCCCACGCGATGCGCGCATCGACAAGCGCCAACGGCCCGTTGTAAAACAATAACAAACGCGGGGCTCGCGTCGAGCGGAGACTCGAGAAGCCACCGACAAGTTTTCAGTTCGCTGCCGCGACTACGGAACGCTGTTCAACTTTACGGCGCGCCGTGGAAACTGTTCGCGGTAGTTTGTGTCATTGTTGTATCCCGGCGGAACTCGATATCATTTACAAATAAGAGGCAGTAACGGTTCACTTGCGGTGCATGCGGCTGGCATATGGCCCGGAAATTCGCCACCGCAACAACGTTTTTGATGGCCGCGTGTTATTTATATAAGCTGCACGGTGAAAGCTGTCGAAAGCTTTCCCCGGCACGTCTATCCCGCGATATTGGCCCTGCAACCAGCCGTATATCGCGACATTATACCCCGTTTCCGTTTGTTAACGGCTGAAAGCTGTCCTCGTTCTTTCCCGGAATTTCTCTTCTATTTTTAAGTGAAAAATACACTGAGAAACTGGGAACCTAGTGACCATACTTTTGAAATTAAACGCGATAGAGGTAACTAGAATTTTTCATTAAAAATAGAGGAAGCCGCGTACACCGTAAATTTAAATCGAGAACCACCCCTTTTGCGCTGGCAAAAGTGAAATTCTCGGAAGGAAGGCTCGTTGAAGCCCCCAGATGCATTAGCAGCCAGTTTCCATTCTCTGCTCTGTGTTTAAATTAAACTGCCCTTGCAAAGGGCCAATTAAACCAGCAAACGACGGTGTAGCCTTTAAAACGTGACGGCACGGAAGATACACGCGTAGTGTTCCCCATTTTTCCCTTCGCTGGCGTGCGGGTGACGTTGACGAGGGATGCGCCGATATCCGTGGAGCGGCGACATTACTTCCAAGTAACTGGCGACGACACAGACGACCTACATCTCGCGGCGTAATCCCGCGAATTACATTGATTACAAGTAGCGGGTAGCCGTGTGTGCTGCACGTTGCCCGCAATGCTCTTTGCGTGCACACGTACGAGGGCTGATGCACACGCGTGCAGGAACAGTCATGTACGGAAAGCACTAAAAGCCTCTTGGACGGGAAGAGGCGGATTCTCAGCGCCGACACACGCGTGCAATTTCGACGAACTGGAACACCATTTCACCCTGTGCCGGTGAACGCGTACATAATGTACGGTGCAGTCGACGTGAACGCGAATATCCTTCAATTCTCCTCAAGTGGACCAACGTACGCTGCACTCGGAGGCGAAAAACTGGCTGGTTCGGGTCGGCTGGTTCACAGGGAGATTTAATCGTTTGTGTATGAATAGGGAGGGCTGTACGGTGTCTACGAAATTATCGACGAGCGGAGAATCTGTTTAACGAACTGCCCGTGTACGAATAACATCTACTTTGAAGGTGAAGATGCTCTCGAGAGATGAAAATCATCTTTAGCTTTCTAAGCACTTGAAACGAGTTCTTTACTCCGTAATTCCCTTTGAGTCCTTTATGCTCCAGCCTTAGTCGAGGAAATTTCCCCAAAGGAAAGTATGCAAGTGGCGCCGTCGTAAATGCAGATGGAGTGCATGATGCCCTATTAAGTAGAAGAATAATGAAGACATTTTACCATAGGGATTTTCAACGGCAGCTGTTTCTAAGAAACAATTCTCAGGATCAAGGCCTATTAATTTCTCAGATCTTTCTTTCATCTTCGTTGCCAGGGGTGTGCAGTAAAGTGGAAACGGTGGAACTGAAACGGAATAGGCCGGCATCGGTAGAGACTGAAGCAGCTGCGCACGTTTCGTTTGTGCGTAAAAACTCCGGCACACTGAAGATATTTCCCTGCGACGGGCGTGCTAATCCTTTCATTAAAACATTGATTAGAGGCTGTGTAATCTTTGTGCTCCACCGTCGAATTAATTACCCACCCCAGCGGCGTAATTACGCTCCCCTATGTGTCCCGGCGCAAAAACGAATTTTGTCGCGGTGGTAGGTTAATATCCCCCGACGTGTAGCGCGACAATAACGCGCATACGAGACGCGCCATGAAACGGGAAGATAAAGTTCCCATAAAGACGTCCGCGCGGGCGCCTCGGGAGTGTCTTCGAGGCCGCGACTACTACTATCTACACATTCGTTAGAGCGGAATAACTCGATAAAACTTACCCCTCCCGCTGCATTCGCGGGAATTATGCCGCGAGCGTAAATCAAATCACGAACCGCTCCCCGTTTCTTTCCCACGGAGTTACATAAAAATTCTTGGCGTTTACATGCCCGCGGGTGGAGCTTCTTCCCTGGAAACAGACGACGGCGGTGCGGCAATCGGTTCCTCGTTTTCCCACCGAATTCAACCGGCCTCGAAGATAAACGACTTTAATGCGGCGCCAAAGTGCACCGTCGCAGCTGCGTCGAACTGCGCACCCGTATTTACCTGCAATCGTTATTTCAGATTTAGCGTGTTATTTCGTAAATTGCGCGGGAAAGGCGTGATAAATAATCAACACATGGGACTTAACGATCGGCGACTTCGACGAGGCGCGAACACCGCCAGCCCCTCGCGGGCGTGCGAGTGAAAGTTTGCACGGGGTGAGCCCTGGTTGGGACTGTGTACCTTGAAAACGGTACCATCGACGCCGAATAAATTTCCGAACGATGCTAATCGCGGCAACCCCCTCTCAATTTATTTCGAGTATCACGGCACAGCCGCCTCGTAAATACCGTGAAAGATATCGCGGTTCCGAGGTTACATGCTAATTACGATCGTAATTTATAGTCGCAGCTAATTTCGCCAGCGATATTCGATATTCCCGAATTGAAGAATTTAATCTACCGTTTTCGTCACATTCTTTAATGCGTCTAACAATCTCTAACTAAAGGAATTCTATTCTTTGGGCTAAATATACTAGCGAAATTTTAGATTTTTGTTTTAAGAAACTAGCGATTGGAATAATCTGAAATTTGGACCATGTTTTTATGCATCTTTGAAGAAGTTGTTGTTTTTTTTTTATTAATTTTTAACCATAAATATAGTAATTATGCATGATCGACCATCACGCCGCCATTGTCCGCTGGAGTGCACGATATTTCTGTAACCACTGAACTGAATACCTTCAAATTTGGCCTGTATGTCCAACAAACATTACTTTATACTTTGAAGAACCAAGATACTGATAAGTTATATACTTCGTTGATTACATAAGAAAATTGGCGCAAAATTGTACAGCAAAAGATAAAGTTTTAGACCTTTCAGTTTGAAAACTCCCCACATTCCTCAAAAAACTTCTGTATTTTTTCTGGCTCGTCAAATTATGGCATCAAATATATAAGAACTATTGCTTCCTCAAAGATGCATCAAAATATGGTCCAACTTTCAGATTAATCAAATTGCTAGTTTCTTAAAAAGAAAATCCCCAATTTTGTTACGTTTTTAAGAGAAAGAATAGGATTACCCCGTAATTGAAGGAAGATCTATTCAGAAATAATCACTGGAGCGTGCTCAGATGTTGGCTAAAACCGATAGTGGCGTCGTGAGGTTACATCGAGGGGAAGAAAACGATCCCATAGATCAGTGTACCCTTTGGGAACGTGTCCCTCCGCGTGCACGGTACTGTCTCGGATAAAAACCACCCCTTGGACATTTCGGAGGAATTCTTTACGACGCCCCGTGCCCTCTATATACCGCGAGCGTTCGTTGCGAAGAGTCGGAGGGTCGTTCGAAGAATACTAACGCGACACGAGAGGCACAGTAGAGTGGGACGAGCACCTGCGCCCAATAAGTGCGCGCGAAAGCATTTGTGTACAAGCTTCGAAGCGAATGTCGCGTCCCCTGTGGCTTCCGGATTTGCACGTCTGTGCAACGACAGCGTATGCCTCACCGATTCGTACACCTAAACCTCCTCGTTCGTGGACCGTCCGTTCGCAGCTGCTCGGACAAGCGGCGGACTTTTATTCATGAAAACATTTTAAATTCCAATGGTAAAATCCACACGCTGCTACCCCGTCCTTCCCCATCCACTTCCCCACCCCGTCTCGCCGTTCTTTCGAAACGCCGTCCGCGTTCCCTGCGCCCCAAAAGCATCACGATCGTTTCTCCATCTTCGCGAGAAGATTGGATATCGACTGCCCTCCCGCTGCGCGAAGGAGGTATGAGCAGGCACAAACGAACGTATACAATTCCACGAGCTCCCTTTCTAGCACGGCACAGGTAAGTCGTTTGTCCCGCGAAATGGCTGAATTTCATCGCGACACCGGGAAACCGATTGCCCCCGCTCGATCGTCCTGGGACTGAAAGGATTTACTCAACGACTGTTACTGACCCTGGTCCCGTTTAAACGATTCTCCTCGCAACTCTCTCGAAGAGCGAACAAAATATCTCGCGCGAAGTGACTCTCGAGGAGAGTTTCCTCAACGTCAGTGAAAATTCTGAATACAGGAGAAGTGAAGGCAAGTCTCCCTCGCGAGCGGAAGTTTCGAAAATATTCCCGGTTCTCGATATCGAGGACACTCGCTCGACGCTGGCCACTCGAGAGTCGGGACAACGCCCGCGCGCGAAGCACCGCAGGGTCGGTGGAAAGCGATCCTTAAAAAGTGGTAACAGCGTCGCAAGTGGATATTTCTATCGACGACCGCTTCGTTTACCCGATAAAACATGCCGAAGAGTAACGAGCCGCGCGGCGAGGCGCGCTCATTAAAATTAATTGATCTTCTAGGCGGAGGGATGAATCCTTGTCGGATAATTTCGGGGCAGAGTCTCGGGGCCAGGCCCGCTGCTGTCGCGCGGAGAAAGAGGCTCGAACGGTCGATCGACCGCTGGAAACGTGACATTCCGATTCAATTCCGCTGGGAGAATTCTGCGAATTTACGGGTGCGTACCGACGGTCACGGAACGAAAGGTTAATTAAGCGGTGGCCGCAAAACATATCATGCAATTAAACGTATCCCTCCTTTCCCCGTCGCTAATACAACAAATGCCCTGCAGCGTATAATCAACGCCGGTCGAAATTTTCAGGCAGTGGTCCCCGTTACTGTGGGAACGTTCAAATTCGCTCGCGGGATTTTAATCACGCGAACCTGCCGCACATTAACAGCAGCAGCAAAGAAAGGTTAATTAAGCAATCAGTCTGACCGTATCATGATAAACGAACGTCGATTAGCGAGAAAATTCTCGACATATAAGACAGCTTAAAATAACAGTCTAGCAAGGTAAGGTGACAAATTTTCACCCTTGCGATTGAGACTCTTTGATTGTTGCAATGGTCAAAGATGAAATTAGCGAAATTTTCGCAAATGAAAGTGAGGAATACAGAGTTACAGTTCTGGTAAGTGGTTGTGGTCGCGCCTGGTCAGCCGCGATGCAAGTGGAGTAGGTCTGCGTGTGGTCAGCCACGCGCTATATTAAAGGCGCTGGGAGCGATGAAATCTAGAAATACAAGCGTTATGGAACTACGAAGAATCGTGAGATGGCCTCTTGTTCTTCGGTTTACCAGATGTTATGAAATACCGTAACGGAAAGAAGCCGACCCAGTTGGAAGATTAATCTACAGTAGATCAGAAACGGATACGACAGAGGGACGGAGTTCGAATGGTAGCTTTTCAATTACGATCACAAATTGCAGCGTGGCGGTGCAGCAAATATGTAAGAACATTAACTCGAAGCAAAAAAGAAATGAAAGCTTGAGAAGTTACAATCTACGGGGCGAGGAATACGTTTCAAGTATGCTTCTCATTGAACTCCGTTCGGTTATTGCATTCCGTGGTCTGGCTCTCGCGTCGGTTATGAAAGAATAACACAATGATACAGGAGTTTTCATAGCACTCGAACATACCTGTCGTTTTCCTCCTTCGGAGAACATATTTTCATAGCGCCACGGTCGATTCCGTGGTAATTCTTTATCCATCGTCCCGATCGATGAAAGACCGAGGGATTGCACGAAGAAATCTTGCCGAGTATAAATCCAAGCTACTAACATATCGCGTGACCGTTGACCAACCTCGAACTTGAACGCCTTCTATTCCCAAATCTACCTCGCTCGGCGATCTTTCTTTCGCCCATTACCGAACTGTTAATCGGATTCGAATTGCCTGCAGCGGAACAGTGCCAAATCACGAAAGTTTGCCGCGAAACAAGAGATGCTTTAGTGTCCAGCGTCGTGGCTGCGGGAAACTCGGATCCTCCTCGGCGGAAGTACTAATTAAATTCGCGACAATTATGTGTAAACATGCGAGAACAGACCGCACTCGCGGTTTCGTAATTCCAGCGTCATTTAGTGCCCGCCACGCTGCGGCGCCACTCATTCAGCGTTGCACGAGCTGCTGATTGCCGTGGCCACTTCATTACAACCGTTATTAAAAACTCGCTTGCCATATGATTGCATCCGATCGGCAGTTTCTCATTTCATTCGATAACGACGTGGTGAAAGGAAAGTCAGTTGCCGTTTGTTGTGTCTTCGAGCGTCACTAGCTTTTTGCGTGCAGTGATTTTTGATTTGCATTCGGGCGGGTGCACTCGCCACGAGATCTCCGACGAATAATGGCACGTTCCTTATCAAGATCAGCTGGTTCTTCCGAGCAAACGTTCACGTCGTACGTCGTTCAGCAATGCTCACGGCAGTTCGACCGATTAACGAGCCGCAGGCTCCCAGTAATCACAAGTTAACAGCTAAACGTCGCGATACCGAGCTTGCAATTCAGCCCAGCCGTATATAACGAGCGTATTCACCCACGTGCAAGCACATTTTACGCTTATGGTACGACGGTTTTCCATGGGGCAACCTAACGGACGTATTCCTCTGTTATCGAAATTGTCACTTTGATCGACGCCGCTGTTTCTGCGTGTAATTTATGCTCACGGATAAACACGTGATCTATGGTGTATCCTAGCCTCACCGGTTGACAACTTCTATGATATATAACGCGCGCCCACCAGGCTTTACTATTATGTAAAATCGATTATTCAGTCGCCCGGCTGGTGTTATAAATAATGGACGATGTATATACCCCCTTCGGCAGATTACGACGCAGTAATCCTTGCATCTCGATTATCGTTAAATCCGCGGCGCGGCGTTCCTTTTTGTCAGATATTATTCATCACTCAGCAACAGGGAACAGGCTCAAGTGCGCGTGGAGTTTGAAAAGGGCTTTAAAGGGGCTATACACATTACCAACACCCTGTCGCGTTGTAAATAACAGAAACGAACGTTGGCTGGTTGCATAAATTGCGCGCATGGAGCTCGAATTAATATACCATGTCGACGTGCATTTGATGGGGATAACAGTTTCGTTTTTCGAAGGGCCAAATTCGTCGACGCGACGGCTGAGTGATAATTTACGCTCGGCGGACCCGAGGCAGGTCTCATCGACGATAAAAATCGATGGGGGAAACGGATAATCGCGATATTCGCTGGGCACAGATTGTTGGGCGAGAAATAAACAAACGAGCCGAATGGCAAAAAGGTGTCGTTTCGTTGGCTACAACGTTTTGCCGCGTGTCGCCAGCCAACGACGAGTGGTTACTTTATGGAAAAACTTTTCCACGTAAGATTCGGGGCTTGCGGAAGTTCAGCATCCCCCAGATGCGCCGAGACGCTTACGTACAACTTAAGAAGATTTACGAATCGAAGTCGAGCAGCCTGTTCGTTTTGCTTCTGCTGCTTTTCAAGCAACTTCCTGCTTCAAACGTGCAGCAGGGACGTGCTTGCAACAGCTTTGACTGTCGAACGCGAATGATCGCCTGTTACTGCTTCGGGATTTATAAACACCGATCAATGGAAACCATTTTCTGAACGTCTGACGGGGCAAGAAAGTTTTGGATATCCGTAGCATGTGGGAGAAAGGCTGGTGAATTAAATGTGTAGGTTTCCTCGATTTTTCTCTTATTTCTATATAGGTAGATTTATATCCAGGCTATCAAACTTTTTCTAAAAATTATAGGCAACGTGTGACTAAGGGATTCTTTAGTTCTGACAAAAACGATGGGTCACTGACTTTAATTTCAACCGCGGTGAAACAGCTGGTCCCCAATGAATCCTATACTTTGCATTCGAGTCAGTCAGAATTTGTAATTAACTGGTAATTGGTTCAGGCATCGTGAATGATAAATCCTGAATCTATCACGATGCCTGTGCTAGTCTGACACGGCTATCAAAGGATAAGCCCAGAATGAGGGACAGGTTTAATCGTGACACGAAGATAATCCTAAGCTTCGGTTGTCAGTGCAGATATCACTGGTATTGTACATTATCGGAGATGACTGCTAACGTCGATACTGCTAATGACGCTACGGAAACGTCACGTATAACTGTACAGGCCGATCGATAATCCATCACAGGGTGCATCGAAAGGGTTGCTCGAAACTTTAACCCTGAATCTTACTTACCGAACGCTTCTAGTTCAAACTATACCTTAAACTTTAATCATCAGTAATATCGTAGATCCTTTTACACTTAATCCCACATTAGCGTGCATGAAATTCGATGGAAAACATATCGAGGAAAATAACTCGCTAGAAGCTTATTAACTACCAGAAAGATCTGTAGCTAGATTAGTGAGTAATTAGAAGGCAATATAGGGAAACTAAGAAGACTCTTCCAGCGATTCTCGCGGCATCGTATTGGCAAACAGAGGTGTAATTGAATTTACATCAGCCGTGCACAGGACCCGAGTCCGTCGCGCTAAATACGAAATTGCTTTTCTGTTCTCTCGGCTCCATACAAATTCGGGACGACGACAATTAAACGGGATATCGGATATTTATACAGGATTCAAATAATTTCCCGTAATTCCTGCAACGATATCTCGCCGGGAAAATGGTTTTAAAGCGACGAACCGAGTATCGTTGACGGGGCAGGATGAATTTTTTCCTTTTTTCAAACAATAGCACCAGCGAACGATTAACGGGCGATGAGTCGGTTATAATTACGCGTGGTTCCATCGAAGTCACGGACGAACGGCGGTTCCTCGGCAAGGGCTGGGTAGCCGTTAATTAAAATCTGACTATCAAACGGTGATGAACGGTGCCTCCTCTTAAAAGCAGCCCCCCGAATATTTATCAATGTTGCGTTTAAAGTTCGGTTTAATCTTGAGATATTGCGCCCGCCACCTGCCTGTCGGTCGTGTTTAAAGATACGGCGATAAGACGGAGCTGCAGCAATTAAGGCGCTCTTGTCGGGTGCTCTATCCTACCGAATGGGCTGTCATAAGACGCGATTACACGTTCGTTAAAATTAACCCTCCGCCTGCTACGTTATCGTCGCTCTCTTTCCGTCGGTATCCAAGGGATCTTTCGGTCCATGCGTGTGCACAATAATAATTATCTTCAAAGGGAGTTGGTTACGATTCCGAAGTATATGCGTACGGAGAACCACCCCTTTATCGTTCTAGCCGCCACGATTTCGTGTCGGAGTTGTTTAAAACAAAGGCCGCAGTCGTCAGCACGCAAGTAACGTAACATTGTTCGTAGGGCAACTCGATAAAGTGAGGGCTTTTATTTTACAGCTCGAGGGAGGCAAGTTTCTTAACTCAACTGGCGTGCTTAGTCAAGATACAGGCAAGCTTTGTAATTCTTTTTCTAAGTAATAACGAGGTTCCATGGATCCTCCCGCGAATACTGCACGCGTCCAATAAATGCCGCCTGTAGATTAAAAGGTGCACCGAGTACTTGAAGGAATTCAATTCGCGGCCGATGTTTTTCACTGTCGTTAGAGAGGAAAGATGACCCGAGCCACGCGGCTTCTCCCCCTTCCCCATTTTTCCTCTCCTTTCTCCGAGTCTTCCTCCGGCGACTCTGCGGAGGAGTTATTGTCGTTAAGGCATGGCGGAAAATAGGGCGAACTTCCTGAGAAACCATTAAAAAGCGTAATAAAATCATGAAGATTCCCTGGTAATATAATTCCGCTTTTCTTCCCCTTTAATTCAGTTTCGCTGATCGAAGATTGTCCATTTCGCAGCGCGCCAATTTATTTTCATTCCTTTCTTTCATCCATTTTTCCTCCCCTCCGCGCACCGATCAAAATTCACTTCTCTGATATTCCCCCGATGCTCCTCGGCTCTCCTCGGTTCAGCGGGAATATTTTACGCAAAATTCACCGTGATAGGGGGTGAGTAGCGGGGGAGGGGGAAGGGGGGGGAGGGGGCGTGCTATCGGGCAGACCTCGGCGTCGAAGCGGATGGGTTTAAGGGTGAATAATGTACTCGGAAAAATGCATTTTTCTTGTAGCATTTTCATTCGCGGACGAACTTTAGCGCGAATCTATCCGGGGAACTCGGCTCAACCGTTATCCGCGCGATCTTTAAGACGGCACGATTTCTCGCCGGAATTTGAAGCGGACACCGCTCGCGCTGGGCGAGTTTCGTTTTTTGCACGGGGCGGGGCTGGAATTTTCGAGCGTCCGTGCGACAGAAAAAACGCACTCACCCCTGTAAATGTGCAACAGCCGGCGGGAAATGTAAATTTAATTATACAGAGGTTTATTGCCTTTCAGCGAGCGTTTTTCGCAAACACGCCGCACTGCTTTTCAATCGGTGAAATGCCCTCGCGATATTTCGATCCGCTTTCCATAGCGAAAAATTCCCGTTCAGGCTTCCAAATGAAAGATTAAAAATAAAATATGTATGTATGAACGAGTAAAAAAAAAACCACCACCCAATGGATTTAATTGTTCGTTGCAGAGGTATTTACTGGGAATGTTCTCTCACTATTTGGCTCAACGGCTCGCCAGAGACTGGCTTATCTCCCAGGTCCAAATTTCTCGGTTGGATAATTTTTTCTGGCACATTTACCACAGCTATTCTGTCGCTCCATTATTTCCAACCGTTTTACAAACATTCATCCAAATACAATGCTATTATATTACAGCCGCATTAAATCTAGCGTCAAGTTCGCCGTGGATCTTTGATCGAACACGTGTTCCGGTACCCTATCCTTTATTCGGGGATCGTTAAACTCGTAATTTTCGCGTTTTATCTGATGAGAAATCCGCGCATACATATTCTATATCCAGTCATTGAGCTCTATAAAACTAATGTTTCAAATGGAACACAGAAGAAATAATTTCTCGGAGTTTAGAACTTAGAAGAAATACATTAGGATCCATGAAGATGATCGTTTATCTACCATGGTGCGACAAAATCCAAACAAGGTGTGTTATCTCAGAGATTGAATTGAAAGGTGATCGACCGTGGGTTTTACACGAAATTACCACGAAATTCAACTACACTTGAGCGACACGGTTAGGACCGGAGCGAAGAATGAATAATGCAGCTGGAAAAATCCATTGTCGCGCAGCGGGCCGCGCCTCGTCTCTAACCTTTCGCCTAAGCACACAGGAGGAAACTCGCTGAAGAGTTATCCGCGAGCATTCCGGGAGATAGAGAGGAATTCTCGCCAGCAATCTCGCAAATGGCCGTGCACACGAACTTCGTGCCGCTGCAATTGGAGCCCGCCCCGGAATTACAATCCCTCGAAGGTTTGTGTCGCCGCCACCCTGAACTTCGAATCGATCATCGTTCTCGCGACGAAAACGATCTACTCATTGTCGGGGCGAGAAAAAGGAGAATCGCGGGCGTTCGCCTAAGTGGAGTTGGAAAAGATTCGTGTACATTATCGAAGAGTGGAAGTCACGCAAACGGTCCTCCGAACACTAGCGCATCATATTTACAAGGAGTTTCAAGAAACTGATAATTCTATGAGAAAAAAAATCCACCAAAGACGTGAAATAAATCTCTCTTCGCGAAGCTTTGATTTCGAGTTAAACTTCCGGAGTTTCTTTAGAGTTTACAGAGGAAACGAAATTAATGAAACGTTGGGGGCCACCGCGGGGAGTTTCAATTTCTATGAAACAAATTTCATGGCTAATGAAAGCTCGACCATCAAGCTCGACTATTTTCCTGAACGAAAGCTCGCTGATAGTAATTATTTATTTCCTGCTGATTCACGTCCTCCCCCGTCGTATCGCCAGCCACGGGACATCTCGTGTGTATTCAAACGAATATATCGATCACGGCCACGCACACATTTAAGCCGCGGGGCACGAATTAATTTAATCAACCAGCTCGATCGACCGCGATGATGTAATTGTCTCATCGATCCTGTGCGGCCAACGAATATAAATTCTCCAGAGTCACCCCCTGCTGACATAACTTTCCCCCGCGAACTTGGCTGGGTTTCTCTGCAAGTTCCAAGAGGGGCTCGACAGCAAATGCGGGCACGTTTTCCAATAATTCAATTTTTCTAGACACGCTACGCGCTCTGGCGTACGTTGCATACTGGTGGATGCAAGTGGCGAAACAGGGGTACCAAAGACGAGCATAGTTTTTCCTATCGCATTTGTCCGTGTAAACGCATCGTGCTCTAGATGCTCTATTAGGTGAGGTGGGTGTTTATCCTCCAAGGTGTGGCGAGGCTCCTGCTGGGCAATTCTGCGAATTTGATGGGCGATAAAGGCGGAAATTGCTGGCAGCGATCACCGATAAAACCTTGCCGTAGCATACGCCAAGCTGTCTAACCGCAGTCCTCTTGTTTCCTGTCCCCTTTGCTCCGTTGCATAGCTTTCGTTTCTCGGGACCATCCTTTTCCTTCTGCTCCTTTCACCGTCCCCGCTTTTTACCAATTTCATTCCCATTTAAACCTCGTTTTCCCACTTTCATTACCTTTTCTTTACCCTCGGTTCAACCAGCACCTTCTTTGCCTCATCCATCCGTCTCTCGTTATACGGTTTATCTATCTTTTAATCTTCCCCTCTTCCTCTTCCTTCCGACCCTTCTCCTGGTTTCCTCCTTTTATCGCACGATTCGATTGCACGGTGCATACACTGCGCCTTCCGCGATGCCAGCCACGGTGAAATACTCATATTACGTGGCGCGATTACACCTTGGGAATCTTGATGAACGATCCGCGGTGATTATCACGCTACGCGGATCTGGCTGCGCGTATTTTTGGCAAACTTGATAGAACCGACCGCTAACTAAATCGGATCTTAACCGAATCGCTGGTGTCAGCTTTCGACGCGAATCAATTATCATTTCGTATTTTAACAAAATTCAACGCAGTGTTTTCCATTATGGGGGACGTTTTAAAAAGTCTCGAGGAGGCTTCGAAAATTTGATATGTCACTGTCGAATAAACGGAAGCTTCACAAGTGTTCCTTTTTTTTGGAAGAGGTTCTTGAAAGCATGGAAAGTGTTGGAACTCGAAGGACGTTTCATCTCTTTTCGAATTGTTGCTTCCTACAAACACATCTGGTGTACAGGATGGTTTTAGAGAAGGAAACTAGCTGCAGATGGTTCTCAGCGAAGATCGAGTTGCGTTTAAAAATAGAAAAGTGGCTCTTAAAGTCTGCCTCGATTAATTTGAATGTTGAGTTAGAAAGGCGGGGTCGAACTTCTTCTTGTACTACTAACTAAGCTGAGTTTTTCTAAGAAATATTCATAACCCGTGCGCGAGGTGAATTCTTAAAGAACTCCCAACTAATTTCCAATGAATTCATTATTCCTCGAGCGTTACAGAATTAATGAATAGATCAGTCGGGGATCTGTATTCTCGGCGGTGTTCACGGGCGTTCAATTTAACGCCGGCTAACGAAGAAACAAAGAAGACCGCCTATAATTTTGATTCATTAACACGAAGTCCCGGGGAATCGCTTGCAAACGCGAGTTCGTTCGTTTCGCTCTTAATACTGACTCGTTGTTCTCAAGTATCGCGGTACGTAATGGTGAAAAATGGATGGGAAAGGCGCGTGTTGTCGACAGAAATCATTAATCATCGTGAAATATTTCCCTGGGGGTTGTGCTTACGGATATAAGGTTCTCCTTGTACCTTGTAAATAGTAGCAGCAATTGCGGTTCATCTCGAGTGAACGATCATATATAATGTTTCTGTTATAACCTGACGGAGATTCACATACGAAGCTGTCGGAATGGCACTCTCAGTTCCTCTCTGCCTCCGTGTATTCCTCTTCGTATCAGGCACAATGGACAAACACGCTGGTTTAATTCGCAGTTCACGGTGTAGCGAAACATAAATCGGACGTTATCCTTTATATTAAGGGGTTACCGCAGTCAGTAAGGAATTTTCATTGGGAATTTATTTCAGAAAGTACATGTACATATATTTTTATGCAGTCGTTTTTGTATTCAGATGAGGAACCCTTCAACAGGTTATTATATTATGTTTTAGTGTAGAAGATTTTATTACTAAGTATTCAAAGAATTCAAAGTATTATACTTAACAGAGAATCTACTTGGAAGATTCGCGGGGATGATACGTATAGGAAAAATTTGGCCGCGTGGCTTCGTATCGTTAGAGTTCTCTAATTAATGTCAGTCTGTAATGTAAAGAGCCCTGACTTGACGAAATAAGGCAGGCTAACGAGTCACGAAGCACAGGTACGCCCGCGCTTTATTACCCCGAAGTCTGCTGTATCCAAAGATCTCGCGATTCAGCTCGCTGCAATAAAACATCCGCCTCTAATTCGCGGAGCGTTACACGGCAGCAATTAAATTACTGTTCCCGAACAAGCTACGCAAAGTTGCCTGCCGTAGCTCCCGAAAGGTTAAGTCGAAACAATTCTGAGCCGGGAGAATTAATTTCCGAATCGAGGAGGTTTATACCCGCGGAAGTTTTAACGAGCAAGCATCTCCATGGCAAGTATCTGTTTGCTGGTCGTTATTCTCGATCGAGACAATAACGTCGTTTCGCGAGATCGCGCCTTGGACCCAGGGGACTGTGAAAGCTCTCTTGCAATTAGTTGCAAAGGACGGGCCCGCGGAGGGCGGGGCAGGTTATCACTCATCTCGTAAAGACGAGGTTCGTCGAATTAACGGCGAAGCTCTCTCGTTGCGCGTTCGAGCGAGCTTTCTTAATTAGGAACGCGTGGCTAGGCTCTGGCGAACTTAACGAACGGACTGACAGAACAAGAATGCGCCCTTGCCACCCGGATTATCAGCTTTCAGCTTCTACACCCAGCGAGCTTCATACAAACTTGTGTTTTAAGGGGTAATGACACTGTAGAGTCCGGAAGAGCAGCCTGATTTTGAGAATTTTTTATGCGAGTACAGTGATCATGGAATACAAAATCTGTTTGAAGGCCTTCATTGTGCATACCTTGAAGTATGATCACCCGTTTTTAAATTTTTTTAATGCAAAATGGCGGCACCACAGCTCAACAAATGAAGCTTCTTCCAGAAAACTGTGCCGGAATGATTTCTTTTTCAATTTTTGACCTAGAACAAGAAACCGAAATTTTTTAGTTCTATATAAGATTATCTTGGGAAGTACACGAGGAGATTAAAAAATACTGTTTTTGGTAAGAATGGTGCGCGATTGAATAAAACGTTTCAACAATTACGAGGTTGTGGCAGTTTCGTGTTTTGTTCAATCACGCACCATTCTTACAAAAATCAATATTTTTTAATTTCCTCGTGTACTTCCCGAGATATTCTTATATAGAACTAAACAATTTTTGGTTCTTTGTTCTAGGTAAAAAATTGAAAGAGAAATCCTTCCGGCTGCGACACACTGTTTTTTTTTTTAGAAAAAGCTTCTTTTGTTGAGCTGTGGCGCTGCTATTTTGTATTAAAAAATTTAAAAAAAATTGTCATCATACTTCCAAGTATGTACAATAAAGGCCCTCAAACAGATTTTGCATTCCATTCACTGTACTCGCATAAAAAATTCTCAAAATCAGGCGGCCTTTTCGGGCTCTACAGTGTCATTACCCCAGGTATCATGATCTGTGCTTGCAGCTTCAGTTTCAGCAGCAATGTACTTTCAGCTGACTCGAAACTTGCGTCTTCCCTAACCATTAGCCCTGTGGAATTTATGGCGTGTTGCATTACAATGTCTCCCCATCAACGAAGCCTGCGTACGCAACGCAACTGGAGAAATTGCAACCGCGAACTTGATGGTAGCAGAAGATAGATCGATTCGCGAATGCAAATGAAGGAAGATTGGTTGAAGCTTGGTGCTCCCTTTCGATATAACCTATTTGCGCGTACCATCGCGCGGGAACGAGCGAACCCTGTCGACGCGAACTTGGAATTTCCACGATGATAACACTACCGAATTCTCGACTCGGTATCGTTGTAATTAACAACGCCTGTGCAGTAGCGAGGCAGAATGTTCTTCAACTACATTCCGCTAAGAAAATGGAATATTGTTAACAGTCAACGCGCTTTCGAGGAACATGGTTTAGAAATTCTAAAACTCTGCTTCCCTCGTTTATTGTATAAATTAACATCTGCGAGGCGAACATCTGTTGCCAATTGGGTAGAAATAATAAAACCAGCCACCGTTAACTCTTTCACCGATGAACTTGCAGGATAGGAGATCAATTCCACCGGATTCCCCGGCAACTTCCAGGCGTGTTCGCTGGACCGTGCGCTTCATGAAGTCTCGCAGATGACTCGTATTACCCGAAAATAAATCCAGATAGTGACGAGGAAACGAAGCAACCCGCAGCCATATTCTCCAGGGGAATACAATTCGGGGAGGTCAGCGTGATTCCTGCTTCTCTCCTACCTCTTTCTCTCCTTTCTCCGGCTTTCTCAGTCTCTCGTTCGGCGTTTCCCGAGTGCGAGGTTTATCGCACCTCGGTGGCGTGCGCCGAGCTCGATTCAACGGTTAACCGATGCAATTTCCGCGGACGTCGGTGGAAAGAGTAACGCCTCGAAGGGCCAAGAAAAATGGAACCGAGGGCAAAACGAAGAAGAAGAAGAAGAAGGCCATGCTCTTCCGGCTGGCGATCGCGTGGAATTATCGTTTCTCATCGTGGACGACGTTACGTATACAAATAGGATTTTCGTAAAAACCACCAGAGAGTTTCGGGCCGTTGTTAACCTTCCATTACCCTCACACGCGACGGCGATAAACTCGTTTCCTTTTTTCGATGCGACTTCTGGCCGAGCAGATCGTTACTCCCCATTCTGTCGCGGTATCTCTCCCGCTCTCAGCACGTTCGCGTAATAAAATCCCCCGGTATCTCCATACAGCGGATAATTCTCCCGCGAATTCACATCGCCGAAACAACGTGGTGCGGATCGGAGTGGAATTGAAAAGTTTCAGTGATTCGGAGCGCCGAGTCTCGGTGGTGCCGAGAGTAGTTACCGGCTTAATTCGATAGCACGTTTCGCCCGAGTGGCTCGCAGGAGATAAACCGAATATGTTAGATGTGTAGCCCAATTACACGGCGATTTCTCTGCGGGCGGATGAAAAAGGAAGGTCCATTAGCGAGGAACGGAGGAATCGCGATGGAAGCAGAGAGCTTCGGGATCCCAGAGCGAAGGTTTACAGCGAGGTTCGCACAGAGCTGAGGAGAATACATAGATCCTTGGGAGCACTCGTAATCCTGGCTTGTAGCGGCAATCAGAGTTGGCTCCGACGAATGACGCGACGAGACGTTAGCGAGGAGAAGCGTAGCTGATGTCGAGCTAGCCGCGTGATGCCGTTACCACCGAGCCCGGACGATAGTTTCCCCGTGGACTCGGCCGTCGGAGTTGGCCACTGTTGCTCGTGCAAGGGTCCGACTCGTCGCCGTGTTTAGCGCATCTGGCCCTGTGCGTGTGTGTGTGCGCGCGCCTGCACGGATCGCACGAAATTGCATGCAGTTGCTTCTACGTAAACCGAATGCACGTCGGATTAGGGATTCATAACCTGCTCGCCCCCTCGTTCCTCGCCGCGCACGGCCATCCCTGGACGAATCGGGGACCGAGCCTAATCTGAAACGGAGACTCCTCGTTTATCTGGGCTTTGTGGACACCGAGCCATCTGGGTTATCACGTTCGCGATGCAAAACCACAACCGCCGTAACCCGCCGTTGTCGATCCTCGGAGAATTTTGCCAGGCGTATGCACGTACGCCTGTGCACACGTACGCCCCGGCCCTTAATTCGATCCTCTGTTATTCGAATAAATTGAATCTCTCCAGGGCTGGCTCAATCGTGGAAATTAAGCAGCGCCGGTACGTGGCCGCCCGTGCACGGCAACTATGTTCCCCGGTTAGGAAAGCAATCGGCCGCTCCGTTATCGATTATGACGCGTTCCCGCCCGATTCCTATCATGGCCCGGTAACGAAATAGCACGCCTGATATCGTTTGCGGAATTAATTCGACCTTTCGGTCCAGTTACGGGCCGTCGACTACCTCCAGATGCCCGAGGATTTATATCGTATTAATTGCACCTATTGTTACACGTATCATTCGATGCCAGCGATTAATCACGATATCGGCGTGGGGGAGGATCGATGCGTAGTAACGTGGCTAGCTGTCGAGATCACCGGCCGTGCCCCTTTGTGGCGGACACCTGTCCAGCAGAAATATATCTCCGCGGTGGACGGTCCCCGGCGAATCATCGAGGAGCTGTAAAGGAATGGGTCAGCCGCTTCGTATCATCGAAAGGGCAGCCTGGCAATCTTTCACTCGACTAATTTTCGCGCCTCCGTCCTTGGGCTTTCCTTATTTATACGTGGTGTGCTTCTACTCGGCCGCTCCCAGCGAAAGGGATTTTTATTTATGCACCGTCTGCTCGTTTCCGCTTCGGCACGCTTCCCTTCAAAACGAACCCGGCGCGATGCATTTCCTTCGGCACACCTTATGCCCCGCTAAGTGACGCGATGTACAAGAACGAGAGCCTGCGAGACGTGGGCGTTCGATCCCAGGATGTGTTCCCTATTTAGCCTCTCTGTGTGAAAATCGCATCGGCAGGTGTACAGAAATAAGGCAGAGCCTTGACCAACAGCTTGGCGAGGACCTAACAACTGCTTCCAGCAGCAAGTGAGACCCTCAATTGAAATGGGGCGTAAGTCTAAAATTACAAAAAATGAGTTTATTATAAAAATAGTAAGTATTTAGAATACTTGTGTCATTTATCAATCTAACTTGCGTATGTTTTCTTTTATGTTAGGAAAAAATAAGAGTCGATTTTACTGATTAAGCAAGGTGACTGTCAAAGTGGCTGAAAAGAAGGACACGCTAGATTTGCTAAAATTTATTCCTCCGGTTCATTATAGATTTTTCCACAGATTAAAAACCAGTGCGATTGTAGAAGTGATGACGAATCCAGCAAGGAATGAGTTCCTTAATATACGTATTATAATGATCGAGGTAGTCAATTTAAAAATATACTGTGTTTATAGCGGAAAGTGTTGCCTTTTTTCTCGTAGTGCCTTGAAAATAACATTCGTATAAGTTATGATTATTAATACACCAATTGCCGTATGGCGTAAGTCACCTTTTTACAAGGAAGTGATATTACAATTTAGTGTAATAATGGCACTTGATTATTCGTTATGTTATCGTTAGTTTACTATTGAAAGAAATGTAGGTTTTCTTTTAAGTTATGTTATCATAATTACTATTCTTTCACTTTGTTTTCTTGCAATTTATTTTTTATTTGCCCACTTCTGCTCCGCCCCAGTTATTTTTTTAAATAAAAATTCTTTTAATACATTCAAACAGTAATCTTTCATTTGCAGCAAACCCCCTCTTTAGCTTTTCATTTTCATATAGAAAAAATTCATAAAGAATTCTTAATTTTCGGGCAAAGGAAGTACATTCTATGCCTCCTTAACGCCGGGCTGCGCTGCCCTACGATATAATATTTCTTAATTGATGAAAAATTGTGAATCGATATTTATTACAAACATTTCATTCACCCGCTCTTATAGAATGAAAGAAAATTCAAATAATAAAAAAAATATTTGAATCAGTGAAGCCGTAAAAATTTTCTCTGCTCCCGCTCTGCTCCTGCAACGAGCAAAATTGCTCCACTGCTCGGCGCTACAGCTCCTCGCTCCGCTCCAACGCTCTGAATACAGTAGAAGACACTCAGCATAGAAGAACCACCGCCCACGGTGGATAATTCGAAACGAACGACTGCAGAAATGCATTCCAATTTCCATTTTCCCATCTCCTTTTTTAAACTTCACCCCTTGAATCCTCAATTCAGCTGTACTCGCGGAGTACTCGCGTGTCTCAAAGGAACGGGGAGGATAGAAGGTAACCGCGATTCTCTCCCGGACCCGTAAAGATTCGTTTGGGGAAACTAGGAGGGACGACCATCCCTTCTCGCTGCGTATTCATGGCATCCTTTATTCCACAGCGAAGGAGTTGCTCGAGTAAGCGCGAGGGTATGCCATCCACGTTTCTTTCGGGGAAGAGGAGTGTATAAGGATGGTCGTTGCAAATGTTATTGGAGGCGTGCGGGGACGCGAAGTGGATTGGAACGAGCGGGTTTCGTTGAATTGAATTTAGCCATTCTCTCATTATTTTATTGGAGGTGTTTCTCTGCGCGATAGACGACGAGGACGGTGTACGTGGTACGCTTGTTGCACCAACGGATGCACTTTGGCTGCGGGTCCCTTAACGAGCTCGCGCTCCGCGCCACACCCGTACGCTTTTTTCGCCCGATTCTGGCCCCCGTAACTCCTGTTCCGTTTTTCCTTTTCGCCCTTTCCTCTGTCACTTGTCTGCCCGCCGGCGGGAAACGGACTCTGTGGACTTGCAACCGTTATTTGCACTCTTCCCGCCGGCGGGAATCTTTAATGCTCCGCGTCCCTGGATGTTTGTTCTGTGATTGAACACTTAATGAGCGTCCTGCTGCGCTCTCCCACGATATATCACTTTCATTTATAAACGCAACTCTGCAAATGCATTTTTATATCAAACAGAGAGGCGTGAAATTTTTGTAGAATTATCCGAGAGTTTTTTATTTAGCTACGTTCGTTTATTGTAATACACACCGAGTCACAAACCAGCGATATTTTCGTAAATGTAAATCGGGCCATAAAGCGTGCTTACATTTAAAATTTCAACGGGGAATATTTTCTTTAAACAGCACACCCGTTAATTCGCGGATTAAAAACGAACACGCGAGCGTTCACCCCCGAATAATCCCTCTTAACAGTGAATCGAGTGCAACGTACCGAATGAGATGTTTGAATCAGCCGGGCTGATTAACTGCTTGCATTCATTATGCGCGGCGAAGAATGCCGATTTATCGGGACGGTGCAGGAACGATTCAGTTAAGGGTGAGCAAATACAGAGGGAGCGGGGGAAGCGCAACGACGCGGGAGAAATGTTCGCCAGACCGTAAATTCGGGCACTCACGCGGAACCATTTTTCGAATAGTATATTCCTGTTTTGATAGCAGCCGAATGGCGGAGCGAAAGCTTTCCGGCGTAGTTCGTCGGGCGGGATTACGCGCGTCACGGGAGACAACGGGGTAATTGAAAACCACCAAAATAACGAGCATTCGCTACCCGCGAAAACATTTCCACTTCATTCTTAACCCCCGTGAATTATTCGCTGGCAATGAAAAGCGCCGAGCCGCATATGCGCCTCCCCGTAATAATTTTCCAGGGAAATGCAGCGGCTAAGTTTCGGAATGGACAAATTACGAGGCCGCCAGGTATATCCGCTCGGAATTTCCACCAAAAATATAAATGTCCCGCGCGAAGGTACGCGGCCCGGAAGTCACGGGACGGGAGCATTTTTTCCTCGACGTGGCCTTTTGTGCTGGCGCGGATGTCACGCGCGCTCAACGTCCATCTAATTCCGCGGCTCGGCCCGCGTACAATACAGGCATGGACAGTCGCTGGTAGCCACTGGAAATTCACGTGTTATCGTTAGTATACCGCGAAGCCTCGAAATTTTCCTTCCATTTAGAATGAAAGCGGAACTGTGGCCCTTTCTGGCGAACCATATCCTCTCAAACCTTTTAAACGCGTCCTGCTTATAGTGCGCGATTCCCTTGCAAATTTCGAGGGCTACTCGCGCAGTAAAGATATGTGGACTTGAAAGGAAAGCTGTACGGAGGGACTACAATTCTGCGGAGTACCCAGTGTGTTTTATTTGCCGTACGTCATAGAATATGTAGGTATATTATTACCGAAGAATGAAAACTATCGAGCCGCTCTAGTTTCCCTGTTTGAAAAGCCTGGAATTTTTGGAAATGTGAGTCACGTCAGGATTATGCGAAGCGGCTCGTGCCTGCGACCCAGAAATTTTCGTAATGTAACGCTGCTCCAATTTCTCTAGCTAATTCACAGGAATCCAGAAACAATGGCGCTCTATGCATTTCGGTGCATCGCGCGTGCAGCTAGCAAGGAGAGTGCTTTCATCGCCGTGGATCTCCGAGATTCATAAATCTGGGATCTCCTTCGGCTGGAATTATCGCGTGCGGCAATTCTCCTGGCCGTCGGAACTGACCCAAGTCCCATAACTTTTAAAGCTACAAATTGGGGGGAGGAACGATCTGGTGATGTAGAGGACACCGCCCAGCTTTCGCTCTTCGTCGCCGAGCCCAGCGCTGTTAATCTGCGCGAGCCACCCAACGTTAATCGAGGTCCGACCAATTAATTCTAGCGCGCAGTCGACTAGATACTCGACTCTCTCCTTCTTCGTCGAACACTGGCGAACTCATTGCGCGATACGAGCAGGTGGGATTCGCGTGGACGGGAACGTTGCTTCGGATCGATGGAAATTAATGAACGAAACATTGCGCCGAAGGAATTATAATGCTCGAACGTTCCCCCGCGGTGGACTTTAAATTTTTGAATTGGTAAACGCCTGCGGCGCTCCCCGTTCCGCGAAGCAGCATTTGCGGCGCGGGTATTTAGCTTGCACTCAATTATGAGCGTTTACCTCGGACGGAACTAATTTGTATCGCGACAAACACCGAGTGCCTGCATCAATTAACGGTCGATTTCAATCGACGATGCCCGTTCTCGCGAACGCTTTTAAACATTTACTCTGCGCCGTTCCGTCGACACCCATTTCCCGCCCTGCAGCGCGTCATTCTGTCGATTAATAGCGCGATTGTTTATCGGCCCTCGAGATCAATCGTAGCCCCATAACGAGATCATAAATCGTCGCGGACGTTGAATCACCGTCGTCCAGCGTTTTTCTCCCCGCTTCCTCTGGGATTTATAATGACACTGACTTTTTCATCGCGCCGCTAAGATTCATTTCGAATGGCCGCATCCGACTTGATCTTTTCTATGCTACATTTCCTGCGGTTCGGTGTAATTTAAAGGCAAGGAAAATAGGGGCGAGGCGAGGCGACGTCCGGAGAATGGCTGGTTCCGGGATTAAAATGAAATTATTCAGTTCCATGTATTCAAATGTCCGGCGGTATGAAGGCGAATGTTTTTCTAGCCTGTGTTGGGATGTTATTTAACCCTCGGCCTGCCGCGAGCACTTCCTATTAAGGATTTGCATACTTTACACATCGCTTGTTTGCTGCCAGATTTACGGCCGGCACTTTACTACGAACTCTCGCGACTTCGTCCATTATAGCCGAGACGACGATGCCCTCTCCACCCACTTCTCTCTTAATGCACACGGGATGTCTCTTAATTGCGAGTCAACGTCTCGAGGGTGAAATTTTCGGTATAAAAAATGAAAGGGGATTCGTGTGAATCTAAGTTTTTGGAACTTTATTCTGTAAATTAATATCTATTTGGAATGAGTGATCAAAAGAATGCGAACGGATCGAAGATATGAAGAATTTGAATGTCCCCTTGAAGACAGGATATTTAAGGGGTTAGACCACCTTCGCCAGGTCAAGAAACATCGCATCTTTGGAAATTTATTTCTAAGTGAAAAAAAAACACTTTTATCGATAAAAATTTTTCAATGAAAATAGAGACATCTTTGAATAAAATATACATTTTTTTTCAAATCTCAAAACATTCCGAAAACTTTAAATGTGCTTTTCTCGAAACCACGTTCTCCGAAACTCTATGGATTTTTATACAATTTTGCACAGATGTTTTTAAATGTATTCTCTATCGTCCGACCGTCATTTCTTTCGATTGGTGGAAAAATAACAAAATAGCTACACTTTGAAGCAAAAAGCTCATTTGCGTATGTAAGAAAATGAACTTTATTTACGCATGAGTCAGGTAAAAATTAAAATATCGAAAAAAATGTATATATTTTTGTCGCTTAGAAATAAATTCCCAAAGATGCGATATTTCTTCACCTGATCAAAGGATTCTAATCGCTTAAGCACGGAAATTTACGTAGAAGGCATCTCCATCAATTTTATAGACATCGTGCAATGATGATAGTAAAGGAACGTTCTGGTAATTGTGAATTGAGCCTTTCGACGACTTCTTCCTTTCAACTTCCTCTGGACGCCATCGTCTGCTCCGATCGATGGAGACAAATGACTCGAATTCTCTGCCACCACTGTCAATGAACGCGGATTCCGTCGATGCGACGAGTGTCGAAGAGAATTTCAACAATGAGACGCATATCGCGAAATGGACGGAACAGGGTGCAAGCTCACAGAGGTGAACTGGGACGCGTCGCGTTCGACTAACGCTAAATAAATCAAAAGCTCGCCAGCACTGTAAATATACGACGCACGACCTTTCTCCCATTCTTGGTTCGACGTTTCTGTTTAATATGATACCGGCGCGGACGGTTTGCCTACAAAATTTGTTTATGTTTGCACGCTCGTCACCGTGCCACGTTTAATGTGCAAATTCCCGTTCGGATATTACATTTCCAGGCTGCTCCATTCCTGGCAATATTAACGCTCTGTGGTGCTTTTATTGTATTTTCAGCAGCAAAGAAAATAACAGAGAACAAAGAGAATTTTCTGTGAATTCCGGCTAAACGTGATGATTCGGATGAATTTTCTTTTCATTGACTACGAGATTGCGAAGCGGAAGTAACTTACAACCTGATATAGTCTAAAAATCAAAGGCTACTTCCGTGTCGAGGAAGGTACAGTTGGCTCCAATCTCTAAAACAACCTCGAGGCACTGTTTTTCCACACTCTGTATAAATTCAAATGTTTAAAAAAAAAAACGAAGTTGCGGACACGAAAGAGATGTCGTGAAAGCGTTAACTCGCACTCGGGCTATCCACCGTCTTCCCCTATCGTTTCTCCAACTTTCCCACGGCCCCTGGGAAATTATTACGCTTTTCCTGCATTTCATTCGAATCTAATTATCGTAAGTAACGTTCCTTACGACCCGTGCGCGGCTCGTTCGGCGAGGGAAATTTCGCTGGTGCCCGTTTATACGCGATCGATCGCTGCCAATCGAGCTCGCCATACTGTCCTTCCCCACGACACTCCATTGTTTACGACCGGTCCATTCGTTGGATAAATCGACGGTCGTGGAGAGGTTTGAAGAAGCCAGAAAACCAGCCACCGAATCGCTCGCGCGAAACGTTACGATTCATGATGGCGAACTTGTTGTGCTCGTTTCGAAGCGACGCTCGCCAGGCAATCGTAGCTTAATGCCTGTTCGACGAGTCCCGATGGACCATTGCAGCGAAACGATCGAGCTGCTGCGGATGGAAAAAGGGAATGGACCGCTACCGTCAAGCTCCCTCGTTTCTGGTGGAATTTCGTTCTGACCTACGAAGCGGGAGAATCTTTCAAGACGTTGTACGAAAAGAAATCCGTATCAGCGTCTTTCGTTCAGTATCCGGTCGCGTTCAGCAGTCGAGGTATGATTCCCTCGTTCGTCATCGGTAGTTGGATGCTCCCGCGGGCCATTTGCGGCCACTCGCGTGCAGGGAAATTTGCGAGGGTGCGAAATGGGCCAGGAGAAAGGTGGGCCGCGCGCGGACAGGGAACATTAGCATACGTCGAGTGGCGAACGCTGCGGTGTCGGCTAATTAGAAGGACAGAACGGGTACATATCGATGGGATAGTGAAACGTTGCAACGCGGCTGCACCAGCAACGGCCGCGACTCGTCCGTAGACTCGTTCGACTGCGTAATCGAATCTAATGGTGACTGTAAACCGATGCTAATCGATAGACCGCCGCCACGACATCGGCCTCGCCGGGCGGCGGCCCATTATGGCGCAAGCGATTTGCAATTGGATTTAGCGGCAGCCGAGGAACCACGATACTCCAACGTTCAAATTGCTGCACGTAATGCCCATTGCACAGGTTTTCTGGCTACAACTTCACCCGGTGGCTTCGTGCCTCATTTGTCGTAATTGTGGACCGACTATCGTCATGGAAGTTGGAAGACTCGCTCGCCTTTCCAAAGTGGACGAGTCCGTGTGCATGCGACGTTTATTTACGTGATTTTTCCAAATTCACTGCGCGTTTCGTGTAGGACGTGCTCTTTAGAAATCCTGGAGGGACCGCGAGGTAAGGAGCAGATAATGCAAGGCAAACGCTAAGGCCTTCAGGCTTTCAGCTAAGGATCCGTCGTGAACTTCGTCGAGTATTCAACGAGGGGAATTATCTTTTGACGAGTAGTGGAATGCGGGTTGAAAAATCGTGTTTAATGGTAGTACGTTTCCCCCATAAACTAATTACAGGGACTCTGAACGCGTCTGGTTAAGCTTAACGATCCTCCAGCCAGCGTTCCACCGCTCCTGTCCTATGTGCAATGTGTCAATAAGCGGCGCTTGTCCCTGGTACAAATGAACTGAAACATGCTCCTACCGTGGAAACGGCACAATGATGAACGTTATTACTTCCTTACTTGAAGACATAATTTATACGGGGGAATGGAAGTGCGCGCAGTTAAGTTAAATGCATGCATTTGGCCCTGAAGGGGCCAAACAAAGCGGGCGTAAATCTTGGGAGCTTGGCACGATTTTCTCGTCGCGGATGGAAACCACGGTGTTCCTTCATTGATCTTGCGGGGCAACATATTGCAGAAGGAACAGTTTAGCTGTAGTGGCCGATTGTTGCCGTCATTTCGGCGAAAACGACTCGGCTGAAAATCTCAGTCGCGTTCTTTTCGATGCTTCACCTCTTTCGGATTCTATCTCACTGTTTAATTGATTCAGCACGACTGATTTATACGTGGTGTCTGATTATGTTTGTGGGAAGAAGCAGTTTCTAAAGTCACGAATGTATGAAATGAAAGGGAAGGATTTAGTTCCATGCAGGATGGTTCTAAAGGTTGTCTGACTACGGACCATCCGTTTCTACTTGCCATTCCTTACGTTCTCACGCGAGCCTGCTTCCTCTGACCGTTGCCTAACGAATTCATTGTGCTGTTGTATATTCTACTCTTTATTCATTCCACTGTTCGTTTCTTGTTTAAGAAACTGCGTAAAGCAACAGCACTTCAGATCAATTTTAGTAGAAATTATGCCACCGTTTACGTTATTGGAAACAGTTTCTGAGATCCTTTTCTGTACGGCGCAGAACATCGGAGAGTATAAGAATAAAAGTAGACCGCCAAAGTCGATGTTTCTATCGATGAAGCCAAATTAATCTCAAGCATCACGAATGCCGTGCAATTACTAGATACAAAGAGCCACTTCAGCCTGAAATTATGGCTCGTTCGAACGAAATAATCGATTCTAGAACAACTTCTGCTGAAGAAGACGTGGATGCCAGCCCTGACGAGATTAATCTCGCGAGAGACGAGCCTGCGCTGGAGAATGTCGAAACAAGGGACCAGCTTAGAGATTATAATTATGAGTCGAGAGTTACGATTGTGGTTCGCAACGGAGAATAGTCATGAAATATTTCAGCCCTCCCTCAGGAAGTTTCGCCCATGTCGGACAAAGAAATATTTAATGGGAACATGGACGTCCCCCAAAGCTGAGCAGCGGAAAACTTTAGCATCTGCGGGCCTTCGCGGCCTCGTTTAGCGCATTTCGTGCCACCAGCGCTTGTCTGTCCAACGCGATTTGCATACTTGGTTAGCGGAAACTTTATTCGCTGTTTCAATGTCCGCGAAACTATCGGGGGAGCAGAAATAACGCGGTATCATAAGCAACTTCCATAAAAAGTAGCCAATTTCAACGCAGAAACGCCTGTTTCTGTTATCGTCTTGTTTGGACGGCGATAAACGAATCACATTCGAATTACTCAGCCCAGCCGCGGGACGTTTGGCATTAAGATTCAGAAGGGTTCTCTGAATGTTCGGTTAACTACACGCCCCGAAAGGCGAGCCAATTGTACCGCGAGCGTCTGGGCCCATTGGAGGAAGAAAATCAGCTAATTGCAAATTATATTTACAATCTTGCCCCGGCTTTGTGTGGAGAAGCACTCGTGCGAGCGTTCCTCCCACGTGACTTGAATTCCTCGAGAGTGCTTGACGAGCAAGAGATTGCGAGCGAAGTGGATGCGGGAGGGTGATTGCTTCGAAATAAATGTATCGATATCGAAGGTAGGTACATTAAATTTATGACAGGGCCAAAGTTCCCGTGCGATGGATCTCGCCTTACACGGAACAATCCGTTCGTGAAGTACGCTTATCGATCGATCCTTTCGACCTCTGCCTCGTACCAATAAATCCGCCTATCCGTCTATCCATCTACGAAGTATATTGCGTCAGGTTGAGCAAACGGAGCTTTTCATTTTGAGAGGCGCAGGATGATGATCGCGGACGCTGAACGTTATTTGTCGGGCGAAATTTAATTGAACGAACAGACTGCGCTTGACGGTCCAGAAATTGAGAGACACTATCAACGAACCGTTGAAGGAAAAATTATTTGGACGAGAGACCGGCTCGCCCCTCGACCTAATCTACGCCGAGTAATTTATTTTCAGCCGCGGGTTTTTGAATGCTGCCGGGTATGCAGCCTCTTTCGGGCCGTAACTCTTCGCAGCCTCTTCAGACGATAGCTCTTATAACAGATACCGAGGTCTATCCATCAATTCCGCGGGGATATTGATGATTATGTACAAAAGATACGCTGAAAGGAAATCTGGGGGGGTACGATATGCAAAAACTGTTGGCGGTAAAAGGAACACCGAATTTCCATTTCATGAAAAACGCGATGCCACGAGATCGCTTTTTATTTTCCCCTCTCTTTAGGCATTCTTCGTCGAACATAACGCTATCCCGTTGAAAATACATTACTGCAACTTTTTGTAATTTCTTTCCATTCTCATTTTTACGAGGCACGTTTCGGGAATATCGAACAGTGAACGTACTCAAGTAAAATAGAATTTCGATAGTCCCGGGGCTGAAATATTTTACCTTTCTCACGTGGAATAACGCGGGTGCCAATAAACGTGGTTTATTGCGTGCTATTTCAGCAAAAATATATAGGGTTCTTTAAAAAATGAAACTCGCTTGATATTGAAATCCGTAGAGTCATGAATTTTAGGAGCACCCGTCAATCTGTCTGTAGAGATAAGGAAATACGACTGGCTGTCAAGTCCCGGGAGTACCGACGAGGAGATACTCATTGTCAGCGGCAAATAGCGCAAGCTTGCAAATTGATTCTAGAACCGAGATTTTTCGTTCGCGTACTGATGAAAGGCCGCGTCGCCAGCTCGCAGAATAATCACACGGTAATTCCGGGTAGACGAAGAATGGCGCTTTTGTCGACGATAAATAAATTGGTCCCGGATGTTTCGCGGCTAACAAAGGCCTGGGGGCAGGGGCTTCTTCCATAATCAAGACACCTCGTACAGGAACGAGCCCCGACAATGCCACTTGGCCCGATACTCTTTCACGCAGCCTCGGCTCCCTTAATGAAACTTTCATAAATCCAACGGGGGCCCTCGATGCTTCCCCGCGGAATCAGACAGCCAAGAAGAAACTGGTAATCGGGCACAGGCGTCTATTCGGGATTCCCGTTCATCCCCCAGGGGTGTTTCAGACCTTCTGCTTTATACATGGTCGACCAAAGAGGCAAACGCTGGCTGGGACTCGGCAGCGACCGCTATTAAAAGCTTGGCCGACGTGGCGCGAGCTAAGGCGCATTAAGAAGCTTTCCCACAGACCGAATAAACGCCGCAACGACCGACTAGTACACTATTCGGTGCAGTTCCCGGAATAGGGGCGGCCCTGCGAAGCGTAAAACATCGTAATCCCGCGATGCAGCGGGGCTTTTTCCGTGGAAAGCTCGCAACTTCACGGGGGCTTCTTTCCGGCAATAAACTCGCGGCAGCATCGCCAGACGCTATTCGGTCCTCGTAATAAGACGCGCGAACACGAACATATGGGCAAGTCCGTCGAACGCGACTTCAATTTTGAGCAAGGATAAAGCTAGCTCGGTGACTTACAACCCGAGACTCTCCTGGATCTTCGCGAACACATTTTATTATAAGACTCCCTCCGGTGGACAACCTAATTGCCCACTCAATTTATTCCACTACTTTTTCCTCGTGGTGTACAAAAGATTTAGAACAGAAGTATTTCTGTGGTAGCGGTGGTTTTCTCCATGGCGGTTGAATTGTTTAGGTGGAAGGCTTTGTGTGTAATGTTCTCCTTCGCCGGACTATACGGTCCTGCGTCTTATCGCGATACCGTTTTTATTTCTTCGAGTGGATGATATCGTCTCGAAGTTATCGAGCAGATTTTTTTGGGTACGCCTGTTGGCACGGGGAAGAGAAGTACACTCGACAATGCTCGTAAAGTCCCGAGCCGCTGGGGTTAGTCGTAAAGGAAGCTTTCGAAGTTCGAAAACGTTCAGGGGGAGATAGAATTCGATTATTTAGCCACTTAACGAGCAGCGGTGGAAAAGCACAAGTTGCCTGGAACGATATTATAACTGTGCAGGGAATAAAGCTCAAGTTTCTCTGTTTGCCTCGAAGATGCGCCGCGATAGAGGCAAAAGGAGGTGAAAAGGTTCGAAATGTTAATCCGGACTGGGAACCGAGAGTACAGCCGGCCATGGAAAAACAGACCGTTCTTTTCCTATTTTAAATAAAATTCTGTACAGATTACCTTCGATTTTAAAGCAAAAAATTGCGGGGAAAAGGTGAATGCGAGGGGAGAATAATTGGGGAACTGTTCGAGACGATGACTCTTCTCAAGTTTAATTTGAAATAACGGTTTGGGAACTAGGAGTCCCAGTGAAGGATGAGCTGAGATCTTGATGCAAATGGGGGGAAGATCAAACTTGGGAAATGCATGTCCCATTAAATCTCCGGTACGGTACCTCAGGGAGATCGATCAGTATGCGAGCAACATTTACGAGCTAACCACCTGCATAAATTTCTGTTCTGAAACGCGCATCCTTTGGTTTCGGAATCGGAGCGAGGGTTTCACTGTGGATCGCACGCGAATGGTAAGCAGCGGAGGGCGAGTTCCTAGCATTTCGTTGGATCCCCTAGTAGCTTGCCAGTTGACCTTTGCATTTCTGGTTAACTGATCAAACCTGACCTCGACCATAAATTACCAAAGCACCGATCGAGGTTTCCTTGGAATCCAGGAAGCTTAACCCGGGATCGTCTACTTGATCCAGAGCGAAGATTTAATGTGAAAACACGAGGCTTACCGTCTCAATTCTCTCCCTTATTTCTCCCTCTACCCAAGCGAATATTTGGAGTCTCGTTATTACCCACGTCGCCAACCAATACGAAGCGCTATAACTTCGAAGCTTCGAAGAAAGAAAGAACTTGTACAACGATAAGGTTCCCATCCGTTACCGTCGGAACGTTTTACGTTAATGGAGCAGTACTTTCAAGGCTATAAGAGTGGCAGAACGATATAGAGTCGGTGGAAACGTTCAGTCGCAAGAAGGAGTGGTTCCTGTCGCCGCATACAGCGCGCGGAAAATGAGAAAAGATGAGGAATAAGAGATAAGCTATCCGTGAGCGTAAGAGCGGGGCTAAAGCGGGGGAGTGGATTGAAACCGATTCGAGGGAAGCCCGTGCCCGCCGATCCAGCTTGTTATAGCGATCGTTAGCGTTATAAAGATTATCTAAAATCGAGCCCGAGCGCAGCTCGTTCATCAGCCCCTGTCGGATTTAACTGCAAACTACTCGATTCCACTTCTAAACCGTGCCGGCCGTGTTCACGTGTGCCCGGCGCGATAAAGCGGCTCGATTAAAAGCTGATTTTACCCCAGCGATTTTGATCCCGACCCCGTGAAAGGGGTCCTTACTGCGCCAGATCCGTTCGATGGAAATCAACTTTCCACGGACATCATCAGCTTTCCAGCGAGATTTTTCAATCGGCTCGCCACCGCGAGCAACTCGGCGCTCGTAAACTTCCCTTTAATGTATCGGCACGTTACAGCAGGTTACAAGCGGCGATAAGACACGCGAGGGTTATGAACCCCGAGCGGACCGGCGGAATTTGATCGTAAAGAGAGATACCCGGAGGAGTCGACGTCATCCCTCAAGTTTAATTCACCCTTAGCTCGCGGGGCAGTGGAGCGTTGGTAATCGGCGAAGAATGAATGGAAACTACTATCCCCTTAAATGAATCTCGAATCTCCAAATGGGTCAATTAGGAGATGAACCGGGGGAGTAAGCAGCGGCTGGATTAGGTATAAAGATTTCGCGTGATTAGCGGCGTGATTAAGGATTACAGCCGCCTGTGTCTTGGTGTTTTATTTAATTTCTTTCATATCGCCGTTCGCTACCGACTTTTACCCCCGTTTATCGCAACGAGACGGAGCTGGCAATTTTCTGATTAGAAGCGAGGCTTGTTCGGGTTCAATTTACAAGGTCCCCGTTTAATTTCGAGAGTAGCATAGGTTCTGCGAAGTCAATTTTGAGGTACAGCAAACACTTTTAGTGTTGATGAAATTTTCCAATTTAATTTAAGGGCTGCCGGTGCCACGAACACGCCGGTCTGACTAAGAAAACATTGTTCGCTGGAATTTACTGTACCGTGCCGCTCCTACTTTACAGATTACATTTGCAAAACGTTTGTTCCAGTGGCCCGGCGTTCCCAATAATAGCACGCTCGCAATTACCAAATAATCGTTAAGTTCATTGCGTTCAGAACGCAATGCAATGACTGACGGATCATTATGGAAATAGCACGGTACAGTTTCCATTCAATTTGCGAAATGCACCGCACGATTTTTTGGCAAATTAATATCAGAAATCGATCGTCCACTGCGAAGTCCATTTAGAACCCCCCGTGTTCATTTATAAGCATTTGTAATTATTTAGCAACAGAAATTTAATGCGGGAAAAGCAGGCTAGGGACGTAGGATGCGCGGGTTCTTTAAAAAAAAAACGTTTCCAAGATTTTAAAGTCTCGAAAGAAAGTGAGCTCGAAAAGTTTTCAGTCATAAACGGCTGCAACTGTTTCTTTTCATTGTTTTCGTGGTGAAGATTCATATTAATAAGTAATGTCAATACTTATACAAATATGTATAGGTATCTATTTTGTTTTATATCATTTTATATATTATATTCAGAACAGTTTTATTTGCATAAATTTTTATAATGCTCGATTATAGTTAAACCAAATTCCTTTTTGTAATGTTTTACTTTTATATTTTCAATAACTTAAAAAATTACCGGTACATTACCGGTAAACCGATTTTGAACGAAAATTTTACTGAATTACCGGTAATTGAAAAAGTCGGTAAATTTGCAATCCCTAATCATAGTTCCATGATTGCGCACCGCGCAGCGCCTCGATCGATATTAGGATCGATGAAGCGCGTGCAGCGTTCACTTCGAAGGTTTTAAGATCGAGTGTTCGTCGCGGTAGTTTCGTGTTCGTTTTTCTAACGAGTGTGTGCTAATTATCTGCCCAGTATTCCGGAGAATACTGTACGATTGGAGGGCACGCGGAGCTGCAACTGGTGAGTATATAATTTTATAGCTTTAGATACCCGTAACACGTGAAATCCATTTTACAATTTTGCCAATCGTCGTTCCGTCACTCGTTAGACGTCACGCTACTAAAAACCGCGGGAAACTAACCTCTCGATTCGTATTCTGACTGTTAATTGCGTCCTAACGATTTCTCGTGTATTTACGCGTATTCTTCGATCGAAGGCTCTCCGCGGGAAATGTGGGAAAGCTCGTGGGAGGTTATTGATACGAATCCAACGTAACGATATGCATACGCGTATATATGTGCCTCGTAAAATCTGCGGCAGGGGTGGTCAGCGTCGAGTAGGGATAACATTTGTTACGTGTAGTTGCAAACACAGTGGCCTTTAATCATTTGCTTCGCGGTTCGTGTTAAAATCCACGGGTCATTTCCTCTTCCCCGGTTCGTCGTTAGTGTCCGTTTCGAAATAGTTTACGCGGCTTCGGCGGGCGAATTTAATTTTATGGGGAATTGAGAAACGCTGAGTCAACATCGTAAAACCCTGGAGATATCCACCCGCCTCGACTCGGATTTCTTCGAGCAATCTGTAATTAGATCTTCGTCATTTCCAATGGAAATTATGACGGACGGAAATCCGTATCAATTATACGCCCTGTGTTTACGACATTGAAATATCGAATTAAGCGGGACGTAATAATCGCTCGTCGCGAAACGCGATAAATATGATTCTCCGATTCTCGCCGTTGCCCGTAATGGAAGCTTGTCAGATAATTATGTTATCTGAAGTGAAGAGTTTGATAAGGGAAGTTCCATGTTGGGAAAACATTGTTATTTTTTAGGGAACACGATATTGATTGGCTTGGAAATTTCTTTTTCCCTTATGGACTCTTTATTATCGTTTTTTTTTTTTTATTATGAAGACTCTTCCATCAAATTTTATCATTTAATAATACAGTTTCTTTTGAAATAATGCTGTTGAAATGGATAATTATTCTTTCTTTATGTTATCGTTTGTTTTCAAACCTGAGAGGCATGTTTACGTGCCCCAAATTTCCGCAATTATCCTGTGGCCAGGAAAAAATTTATTCATTATTTATTGGGGAACACGGTACACCGTGTGCATCGGCGATTCGGTTAATCAGCAAGTTGGTATGAACACTGCATGGATTTAATATCGCGTCGACGAACGGTAATGAGAGACCGAATCCTCGGGGACCGGGTCGAAAACCGACACTAATTAAACATCGTCGCTGTACTAACTCGTTCGATAAAGGGTCATAACGGAGTCATGGAAAGGGAAGGCGTACACCGTTCGCGGCCTCTTTACGCTCAATTACGATCAAAATGCTCCATTACAAGTGTAACAATTATTACTTAAGTTCCGCGTGTTCCACTGTAGGAGTTCATACATAAAGCCAAGGAAAGTACGAATTTCAAATTACATTACGCTTTTGCAATTGTTTCTCCTGTTGCTTAACAGCCGCATTGTTGGTATTGCAATTAACATGTACCGTCAAGGACCCAGTTCTTGATCAGTACCCAATTCCTGATCAGTTTAATATATAAATACTAAATAATAAGTTTATCACGATACAAATTTAGTCCAAAAAATTATTAAATAATTATGAAGTGTTTTTAAATTTATACGCAAACATTTGATAGCTCATAGTAAAATGTTTTAGGTTGATCAGAAACTGCTCCCTTTGCATCTTAAGTGATCAGGAACTGGGTCCATGACGGTACTTATCGAGCTTCGTACCGTGAAGGACCCAATTCCTGATCAGTTTAGTATATAAATACCAAATAATAAGTTTATCACGATACAAATTTAGTCCAAAAAATTATTAAATAATTATGAAGTATTTTTAAATTTATACGCAAATATTTGATAGTTCATAGTAAAATGTTTTAGGTTGATCAGAAACTGTTCCCTTTCCACTTTAAGTGATCAGGAACTGGGTCCTTGACGGTATACCTGCTTTCTAATTTTATCTTCTTGTACCTGCTGCCTTCGTTTCATACTTCTGCTTGGAAAATCAGGATCGACAAGTCATGCTATTGGCTTTTCGTTACCTGGCCAGGTACCTTGAATGAAAAATTCATCCGCGTTGGTCCAGCTCGATCAGTGGAAAGCTATGGGATTGCATGAACGCGAAGTGTAATGAAACTTCGGATCGACACGTTGATTTATTTCGGCCGGTGAAAATATCCGCTTTCCATTCGGTACATTTTCACACCTCCACGCACTGTGTCGCGTCGATAACGAAATACGTCATTTTAACGAGGCCGTGCGTCAGGAATCGCCCATCAAACCATCATGAATAATTCCTTCCTCTGCCCGCATCTCGCGTAAACGGTCTTTGACCACCCTTCTGCGCGTCCGGCTTCAAAAGATCCCTTTCTAACTGCTTCTTCCGAGCCTCACGCCTCGGAAGATCGACAGATCAAAGGGGACTGCGATCCCCTTGCTTTCCACGTTAATTACATTAACGAATCTCGTCGCTCATCCCCAAGAAAGACAATCTCGCGAACATCGTTGAGTCACAATTTTGTTAGTAAGATCGCTCGATTTGTCTTCTGCGCCCCGCGCGCTTTTTCGCCCCATTCCTCCCCCGTTTCTTCGTTCTCTACGCTCACGTCCACTTCGTTTCAACCTCATCCGAAGGACCTTTCGCTCTGACCTTCTCCAACCTCGCGCCAGCGTGTTCCTCGATCAGTCGCGATTCTTCTTTCCTCCGCAAATCCCACGCTTCGTTTTCCTCTCGCAAATCCCACGCTCCTCCAGCGAAATCGCCTTCTCCTCTGCTCGTGTCGCGCCTTCAGGTAATCCCCTCCTTCGTCGCTAACGACATTTGCCCCGCGTTTTCCCTTTGTCCGGAGGCTCTCCGGTCAGCGTGGCTCCGGTGTCGACGATCGGTAGCACCGCGAGGAAACTTCGTTTCTTCCCCGGTCGCTCTCCTGATCTGGAAAATCCCTCGGTCGACGACGTGTGGGTGGTCTGTGCGCGGGTCTACGGCTGTAGTATTCGCGCGTTGAACTGAGAAAGCGTGCTGCGGGCAGCAGCGGAGTTATACTCGCTGGGGAGGCCGTCCTTCTTCCGAGCGGATCTCCGCCGCGAGTCAGGAATACAGATGCCTGGAAACGGCCAGACAGGAAATGGAGAGGACTGAAAGGATGGCTGAATAAGGGTGGGGTGATGGAGTATGTCAACAAGGAACGATCGGGGGTGGTAGAGGGCGAGAGGAGACGGGTTAGGGACCCCCGGGGACCGAAGGATTGGATTAAAACTCGAAATCGAGTTGCCCTCTTCTTTCGCGCCCGGGCAAATTTACTTTGCAAACATTCCATATCCGCCACCTTTCTCTTTGCTCTCGCACGCTACTTTCCTCCCCTCCCAATCTCGCCAGCATTACTCGTCCTTCTGTCTGAAAAGTTGCGAGACACACGGCACGACGGTGCCACGGAAGCTCCGACAATCGCGAGCCAGATCTGCTGAATTATCCTCGCGGAAAGTTCAATTCCATTCTACTGCAACACTCTGCAAAGTACCCCGGGATCCGTCGAAGCTTCCGGCAAATTTCATTTGCGTCTCAATGCCCGGATCGAATCCCCCGTCCCGACTAATTAGCCTCGCGTTCATTTCGTTTGCCTCGTCGTCCCTTTTTCGACGTCCGGACAAATTGCCTGAAACCGAAACCGAGTCGACGACGCCGTCGCTCCGGCTGTCACTCCTTGAAAGATTCACTCCTCCCCGAGCTGCGCTCGGTCTGCTTTCCTCGCGACGTCACCTCGCCGTTCCTTTCTTCTATACCTCCGTCGACCGCGCCGTCGATCGTCGCATGGGATTCCTCCGATCCAGTCGTTAGAATCTAATTTCCAATAAAACGTTTGCCCCCCGCCTCTTCGCGCGACGATTCGCATCAGAACCGATCTCATTTGCACGTTTGGAATTCGCGTTCGCCAAGCATTCCGAGCGCGGCGCGGCGTTCTTCGCCGATTAGTATTCCGACCTGGGTTCCCGCGTCGACCTGGCCAACCGGTGGAAAATATTCCGCTCCTTCCTTTTTAAACGGACGCTCGCGGCCGGCGCGGACGACTTTGGCCAGGATTAATTGTGAAATACTCGTTTGGCGAACACTTTGATCGGGGAACGTGCTTCGACGTTCTATCGCGCGGCCGTTGGAAACGGGAGAATGAAATTGTTTCCCCGTGAATAACGGAGGTACGTTGATCGTTTCGCGGAGAATTAATGGAATTCCTTTTGTCCTGCCTTTTTCCTGCCTCGAGGGAGCGCGTTCCCTGTGAAAAAAAAACTGTCTTCCTTTGCTTAACGTTTAACGCGTTGCCCGGTGACCGGCGGTGTTGACTTTAATTAAGATAGCTCTGGCGGATAAATTGATTAAAAATACGTCCCCACGTGTGGCGCCGAAGTAGCGCAGGCAAGGATTTACTTGCGTCGTTCCTTCTAAAGTGATTTTCATAGAACAATCTTCATTTTGATATTGCGTTCTCCATCGATTAACGCAAGATTTAATAATTTTCCAAAAACACTGAAATATTTCATCAAAATTCCACTCCCTACGTGTTACTTCGATTTAAGCCCTGCTCGGTTGAATTCATTGGACTCGTTTTATGTGTGCTGGTTCGCCAAGCGAGATAAGTAGGTTAATACATAACGATGTACCCCAATTCAGCCATACAGCTGGCCTTGTTAACAGACTTATATTCCATCAATATTAATAACGATGGAAATTTTAACTCCGACGGTTCTGTTGAATCTCAACCAGATTCGTGGCACGTTTCATTCGCGACAGATTCTAGGAAATTCATTTTTATCAGACAGAAGTTTCCATCGATCATTCCCGACCCACTTCGCTCTTCACTTCGCGATGAAAGTACGCGCCGCGCTGCCGTTAATGACCGTGGATCGATATAGATTATAAACCCGCCGTATCCCTTTCATCCGTCCTCTGCTCCTTTCTACCACGCCCTCCTCTCTTCCGCTCCTCCATAGCTGTGTTATAGAGCGCTGTGTCTGCAGCACACGGCAGTCAAAGCAGCTGAATCAATCGGAAGTGAATACCGCCGGCTCGTGGTCTCGCGATCCAAATTGTTATTGCTCCAGCGACGTTGCAGCGCATTCATAGAGCATCGATGCACGTGGGTCGTCACGTGCCTGGTGCAACTGACTCGATTTCAGGCATGCACTGCCATAGACAATACCGCCGGCGGTACTAGAGGAGATTCGATTCAGATTTCGGTATTGGTTGCACGAAATTATGACAAGATGCAGGGCCGTCTTAACAAATTTCAGCGCCCTGGGCTAAAAAGTTTTGGCGCCCTAGCCACATTTCTTCGCGATCGGTGCAGGGCCTAGAGCATATAAACATGGAGGAATCATGCAATAGGCAAAAATGTAGACGGCGATAGAAAGAGAAAGATATACAGGAGGGACATCCCCTCTTTTTCTAACGTAGAAAAAAACGCTGGCGCTAGAAAGAGAGGGGGTGTCCCTCCTGTATATCTTTCTCTTTCTATCGCCGTCTACATTTCTGCCTATTGCATGCTTTCTCCATGTTTATATGCTCTAAGGTGCAAGGCAGTATATCACAAAGCTTGGGTCTCCACCAAGGCAAGCACGAACAAAAACAATGCCCGCGAACGAAATTTGTGTCTCCAAAATTTAAGAGAAAAAAGCGTTTCAATATATTTGATACTTAAGTGCTCTTGGATCACGGGCGTCCCTGGGCTATAGCCCATTTTGCCCATTGGTAAAGGCGGCCCTGCCAAGATGGTAGCTTTAAATAACAGATCACCCCTGGCAGAATAACAGCTACGTGTTCCAGCACAGAAATGTTGCTGCCTTGAAATTTCTTACTCCTAAAATACCACGTGTCCACGTTGCATCCGATCGAAGGTTACGCTGAACGGAGCACTGAATTAATCAGCAGGTGTATGCATAATTACGAGCCTTTAAATTTTCGCTTTCCTATCTCGATGATCTCGTTTGCAATTCCAGTGCACTCTGATGCATGAACTATCATCGGGCAATTACGATCCAATAGGTATGTCCGAGTGGTAGGGATCTTTCCTGAAGGCGATAGGAAACGTAGGGGAAAGAGAATTTTCCATCGCTGCTACCTATAGGAGACGCAATTTTTCTCTCGTGGGTCCCAAAGAAGTAATAATAATAATAATAGTTTATTTGGCGGAAATAAAATCCACTTATACAGAGAAAAAACTGACGATAAATTCGTAGGTAATAAATCCCTTCAATATAGAGGGTTGACATCGCAAATATTGGAGACATTCCACAACTAATCAAAACAAATCTCTTACCTGGATTAATCCTCTTAATTCAGACAAAATTTTAGATTTAAAATCGATCTCGACGATGGCCCGTTGGTTTGCTTTCCAATGAAAGTTCTGACCAATCGATGGGCCAGCTTACCGAATTAATCGAAACTTGTTCCTCCCAGGCGAGCTCAAGGAGGACTGTGCATCGAACAATTTTAAAGTTCGTATCGCGCGTACAGATACCGCGATAGATGGTTCAAGTCGAAACTCATTCGAAACCCAATCGGATTGATACTCGCTTACGCCGTGGAAATCGGTCCAAGCCACTATCATCACAATGGGGTCCAGGGAAATCGAAGTGTGGAATTGAATTCTATCCCCAGAGTGGATTCGCACGAGCTATCAGAGTATCTTTGCCTTTCCAATTCCGTGATCCTTATACACAGCACAAAGCAGCCAGTATGTGTGGCCCCTTATCGTCAATTTATTGTACTGCGCATTGAACTTTTACGCGACGTTCTTCTTTATGAGTAAGGGACGACGGTGCTCGTTGAATTTGTCTCCGCACTGTCCGTAGAAACGAATCGAATGGTTCATTCTCCTTGAAATGTTTCTACACTGACAACGAGCTAGTAGCTTCTCAATTTCGGATCTCGATACGAGGTTTCCTTCGATTTAGTTCTAGATTGATTACCAAACTACGGCTTTCCTCTTTGTTCCGTCGATGTGAGCGTTGAACGGCGATCGAATCGTTACTTTGATAGCTAGTAAGACGACAGCTTATCCGATATGGCCATTAACGACTTTCGACCTGCGACTATTGTTTAAAACTTAGCCCCGATACTTCGAAGGGACTTGGACGGAATTTCGTTGCGCGAAATTACTTATCGGACTTAGCAAGTTCAGCCAGTTTCGAACCCTGTTAGAAGTTATTTACTGTAAGCAGCTTTGCGTAAGCTTTTATAAATTCGCGGGTATTAAGCTTAATGTTCGCATTAGGACGAGAGCCGTTGAAGGATCAACTGTTTCTCGCGAAGAGTTCCTCTGTGCAAGGATATTGATTTTAGGAAAGGGTGTAATCACTTACCTGCTTCCCGTGGCGGCAGGCAACGTAATCATATCGGTCTTAATAGGTAAATACTTCTGCATTGAATTGATTGTAGGTTAAGTTGAAAAACAGTCGTGACTGAACTTCGCCTGTGTCTTTGTTTACTTTCGTTGCTTGTTTTTTCTTGTTTGCAATAAAGACGCTTAATAATAATAATAATTACCTCGAGAAAATGAAGTACGTACTACTCACGAATACTTGAAACGCGAAGAGGCATAAAAAAAGTCACTTTTCAAAGCGTTATCATTCTTCAACCCTTTATTCTGGCAAATTCCACTCTAGCGCCATTTACGTGTTTCAAAATTGTTACGTGACTCCTCTGGGAGGCTAACAATCTCCATTCTCCTGAACAGCTTGCAGGGAACGACAATAGAAAGGGATCCTCTTTCCTCGGTAAGATTTGATTCAAGAAACCTAGTTTCCGCGGAGTGCAGGATGTTGGAGATAAATTCAGGATTCCCGTACCTTTGCTTTTAAAGAGAAGTTGCGAAAGCTTACCTGGGCCGTTCGCTTTGAAGGAGCTTAAATTAAATTCGATTGGCGAGAGAACGCGACTCTTGAATTCAATGGGCAAAGGGTTGAAGAGTACTTGCCGCGATTAAACGCCAAGCTCGGGAAGGGTGTGAACGGGTAGCTGAAGAGACAACACGGTCGATTCGTTTTTCGTCTTTCTTTTATAAAACAAAGTCCGTAATGTACTGATAGTTCTTCTCGTTTAATGTCAGTATACATCGTAGTACTCGTATTCCTTGACCTTCTTTAACGTTTTCACCGACGAACGATCGATCGTTCGGTCTCGGTCCTGAGGACCGTCGATCGGTCGGGGTCAATCGATAGACCGAGTCCCGGGGTTGCTGTAACAACAGGCAATTCGAGCACAATGGCGCGGCGAACGTAGACCAGTAAAGCTGCTTAACTATTTCCGTTTGTTTCGCAATTTCGGCTCTCTTTGTCAAGGTATTTAATCATTTTCTCTGCTTCCTCTCTCACTCTCTCTGTCTCTCTTTCTCTCACCCTCCTCCCCGGTTTCTCACGCACGCTCGCCTTTCATCCGTGTCTTCTTGAACGCCAACGAGAAGCATCCCGTGCTCGACGAAGTACCTGCTCCCTCGGGCTATTTTGCAGACTGGATCTATTGCTTTCAACCCTTCTTTGGATCTCTCTTTCGCTCCGCAAGAACTTAAAATTAATTGTTACAATATTCGCCATTGCTGTGACATCTTCGTACATATTAAATGAAACTTCAACCAGTGAGCATTTCGTACATAAACCTTTACACGCTTCCTGATATCCGAAAGTAGGAGAAACATACCGATTGTCGCACAGTCAATCATGAACTTATCACAAATACAAGACGCACGGTATCGAACAGAATCGATCTGCCTGTTTCCATAAAATAACTCTAGGTATTTTCGCCTTTGCCTCGACTCTCGATCCTCCTGATACTCAAGAACGAACCACCGAGAGAGATCCGCCTCTACGAGATCTTCGACGCCGTAAGTGCGATGTCTCCTCCCCCAGGCGATGAGTACGAGCAAATCGTCGAATGTCCTTTTCAAATTTCCCTTCGCTGCATTTGCTCGTTCTCTTACAGCATCGTTTTTACCCAGGAAGCGACAACAGTCCCCGCCCTCGCATCGCGACAGAATCGCCGTTTCTCCACGCAACGATCCACTGGATCCCCTTTCGCGACACTTTCCGTTCGTTGTCAGTAGGGAATTTCGCGAGCACTTCGAGCGGCGACTAGGGTGCTCTGTTCTCGAGCTAATGCTCGTTAAATTTCAAACGAGAATTTTATTACCCAACGTTCGCGCGTAAATACGGCGCAACAAGTTGCCTTTGTTCTTGAAAAGTACAACCCCCGCGTTTGCACCGCGCTCGTTTCGCCACTTTGGGCGCGTGAGCACGCGCAGGGGCGAGCTTCAATTGTGCCGCGTTAATCGACGGGCTGGTGTTCCAAGGAGTTTCGAAAATTATGCCGGCAAAGTGCCGGGGAAATTGCGCCGAGCACTTCTGCCGCGATCGAGAGATGCAACGAGCGGAGATTCTGACTCTCGAATACATCGTTGAATCGATCCACCCCCTCGCGAACCGGACCGTCGAGGGCCGAGCACTCCCCCGAATTCCCGTCTCCGCGAATCAAGACTTCGTTGTTTTAAAATGAACTCTCTACCGAGTAATCACGGCCCCTCAGCTCTTCTTTTTTTCTCCACGGCAAACGAGGCCCCTGTTCGCCCCCCGCGAAATTCTTTACATTCCTCCGAACGTAATTGCCTGCTCCCCCTCGGAAATCGCGATCGAAAGCTAGCCGTAATCGAGTTGCGGATGATTCGATTAAACGCCAGCGAAATCAATTTCACCGCAAGCGTTTTTTAAACAGAGGCCGGGGAGGCGGGCGTCGGATTCGATCGAGTGGCAGAATCTCCGTTCCCCGTTGCGTTCCGCGCGTTTAACGAACGAAAATGTTTAAACGTGCAAATGTAATTAACGCGGCTCGCTACGAGAATTAACCGGCGCGCACGCGACGACTCGGCAAATTGAGGGAACAAATGTTTGCCGGCCAGATAGAAAGCTCGATCTCGCGGAATACGAGGAAGGGAAAGGGGGCGATCGATCGATCTTCCAGCGCGGGCTGCGTCGAGAATCGGCGATCCTCCAGAGATTCTTTTATCCATCACACTTCGCTGCAACTACGCTCCGCGCCCGCAACCAATCAGCCGAATACGTAGACGAATATACGTTGAGGAAGGAATGGAAGACTTTTATAGATTAAACGTGACGTGAAACGATTTCGGGCGCCCCATACAGGGGATGCGCGTTTTCTCATGGTTCATTGCTCTGCGTTGCACAGAATTCCCTTCATTTTCTCCCTCCGTTTGGTGCTCGGCACAGCGTGCACTGTGTCCTGTAGCACGCGTCTCTCGCGTAGGAATCCGTGCGTGCGACGTTCCAATTCTTTCGTTACAGAAACGCCGTCCTCGGAACGATTGACTCGCGCGGCAGCGTGAACCTCTTCGCGATCCTTCTAATTAGGAACTTGAATCACTTGTAAAGCTTCTCGCGAACCCACGGATTCTTACGAGCACACGATAACAGATCGTCTGCACGAAATCACGGAGCTACGTTCCACGGACTCGGTGTACCGAGCTGAACGTCGCTTGGTCTAACGGTGGTTGATTTACAAATAGGCTTATTGCTGCATATCGTCGCGAGACTATCGTGGAGAATCCACGCGTTTCAGGGTAAACGATAGAATAAAAAGGGGGTAGAAAATCGACCCAGTACGGTGGATCGGTTTAGTCGTGCAGCCTGTCGATCGACAGAAGCTGTATGGAGAAGAGGAGCCGCTCTCGCATCTGGGTGGAAATAAAATACGAAGCACCCTTGTTCGGAGTAGACTACAGAACCATCGAGGTGTCTTGACGCGAGTGGCAATACGAAGTTACGATTGAGAAATTCACTGGATCCTCGCGTGTTCTCGAGTGACGGCGAGGGGATTATTTGGTGCAGTCTTCGTACCCCGTTCCTTCGCAATTATGGTAATTTATTAAATGGAAACGAGGTACCGTTCTCACGCTTATCCGAATGGACGCGGCTTCGCGTTCAAGCAGAAAGTTCGAAGGGACGACGAGAGACGCGCGAACGAACGCCCTCGCTGCGCGATGCCATCCTTCTCCGTCTGATTGTTCAAGCATTTTCAATTGTGATCAGTAGGTACACGGTTGTTCGTCGTGGCTCGTCGGCGGCGATTTAATCCTTGCGATTCGCGATCTTGAGATCGAAGCCAGGATCGCGAACGCGAGTCTAATTGTGAGGCGCGAAATTCTCCGCTCGAAAATCGCGATGGATTTCGCGATCTTGCTGCTTTACCGAATTCAAATTGAAACGAACACCGAGGGGGTGTAATTAAAGCGAGCATTAACCATTCAGGAATCATATTAAAAGTTTCATTATCGCTGGGGGTCGAATTATTAATTTTCCCTTCGGTGCTGGGCGATTCTGATTCGATTTACAGTAATTCACGGCTCGAGATCTTCCGCGGTGGGGTTTGTTCATTGAACGGAATAAAACGATGGTCGTCTCGCCAGCGATAGAAATCATTGGCGCGAGGAACAAACGCGATTGCATTGAGGTCTTTCGGTGTCGCAACGGAATACGAAGCATACGAAAAAATTGGAACATGTGCGAAGAATTTGGTGGAATTTTATTAGAGATATTAAAGGATATTAATATCCGATTTCTCGCCGCTCTGACATGCTCGAGCTATTGTCTCTAGATAGAATTCTCAGATTTAATAGACTATTGGAACGTCCTCTTCCTTTTTTTCGTATCGTTCTTTCCTGCTCTTCTCTGTTGCGATCTTGCGTTAGCCGGAGAGCATCCGCGGTTCACTTATGATCTAGGACCTACTAGCCGAAAAAAATCGAAACGCGTCGGAGTCGATCGTGCTGGGGAATGCCGCGAGTGCCTCGACTCGAGTCGCGACGCTCGGAGCGGAAACGGGACCGCCACTGATTTCCCTATGTACATACACTAAAACGCCGCTCGCAAAACAGTACGACGGTGTTAGCTAAGGTTTCGCGTTTAAATTTTGATCAGCACCACTGGGTCTCTCATTCTCTTTCGCACGCATATACACACACTCTCCATTTCTCTCTCACTCTCTCTTTCTCTCTCTCTCTTTCTGCGACAAAGGATCGAGTCTATTACTATCGAGTCGAAGAAAGATCGACTTGGGAATTTGGGGGAAGTTTGATGGAAGAGTTCTCGTTCTCTCTACTACCCCTATTATTTAGAAACATTAGAAACATCTTAGGATTTTTATTATGTAGTATTGGAAACGTTGGTTCCAAAGAATGGTCGATGGTTCGCGTTACCCAGACTTAGGCGTATTTGATTGATAGTGGAATAGGAAATGGTATATCGTTTCAATGATTATTTACACGAAAGTTTCGCTTGATGCTGGGGGCTAAGTTCGGTGGACAGTCGCGAGTAACTATCGGTTCAATGTCTACGAAGAATTAAGTGGTAATTCAAACAAAAATGCTCGCGATGCGTTCTAAGCCATCGCTGGTTTCGCCAAATAATGCCCAGTTCTAAGCATTCAAGTCGTCAATCGGGGAAATGTATGCACGTGAATGGAAGATCTCCCACGTCCTTTCTTTCGTCGACTCTGGGATAGATAGTAGGACTTGTTGCATCGGCAATAGTGTGATGGCTAACAATGACGGTAGTAATACGATGATAATAAGTCTTTAGTGATATTCATATTCCATCGTAATATTGGTCTACCATGTATATATATATATATACATATATATATATAACATGTAATATTAATATATATATACATATAGATTCTTCCGATTAGTAATACAATTTCGTAAGGTGTATATATAATATATACGTATATACAATATAATAATATTTATACTAATTTACGATAATCGATACCATAAATCATTATTTTCTTGTCTCTCTCTCTCTCTCTTTCTCTCTCTCTCTCCCTTTCTATCACTCCCCACAAATATCTAGTCCCGTTTCAGCCATACGTTTTTTCTTTATTCGAAATTTCGCCACACCCAGTCCCGCGGGCATAACGTTAATTCTCGATCCCAACACACACCTTGAAAGCGTTTTAGTGATATCACAGTGATTTCATTGCTCCAATATTATCGATAGAGATCGTCTCGCGGTGCCTGGCGCGAGATCGTCCGCCCATCCTCGTCCACGTGATCTTCCCGAATAGAACGCCAGCCACGTCCGAGCGGAAATCGCAATTATCGCCAAGCGAACTGCCGCATTTGGCGGAAAAAAGCTGTGCAAACCCTGTGTCGTTGATTCGACGCGAGGGAATTTCTATCGGCTCGAAACTGACTGGTTGTGCCAGTGGTTTTTACGGCGCCGCAAATTTGGAACGGCAAACATTTCGTTTCGCGTTTCAGCAGCCGCGAACAATGGCCGCCCGTAGTGTGCGCCAGCGATAATTGAACGCCCGAATAAACGATGCAGACTTTGAAAGGGGGACGCGAGAATGGAGTGCGCGGATAACGGCGGTTTCGAAATTTACCGATCAGGGTAATTAAAGGATTTCGGGCTACGACTCGGATATCTGCAACGAAGGATTAATCTACTGGGAGCTGCACCAGAAACAACAAACCACAGACTTCGTCCCCTGAATAAGTTCTCTCTATTTGCAATGGTGTGTTATCTTGAAAATTGTTGAAAAAGGGATTGATGAGTCTTTATAAGTTTCAGCGCGGGAATGAACTTCACGATCGATGGAGGCTAATGAGATACTTAATTTAATTTCTTAGCTAGTTATTCGGGGCGAGGTATGGATCCATCCTCATTTCGATGCAATTAATTTCCCGCGAAATTTTTGCGAATACGTGCCAAGCGGCGATGATGAATGGCGGAAGCTCGCGTTTCTGGAAGATGAATCAAATGATGAAACGGGGGTATAGGTCGACGCTTGGGCGTCTTCGTCGTTGTGGCATTATCGAAAGTACAGAAAATATGTTATTACTATCGAAATTCGTGTTCGAAAATTTTTCTCCTCGTTAGTAATATTAAAAATCGTTTAAAAATATAAATGAGATGACTACTTACACAGAGCGATAGTGGACGATCTCGCGTCAGCCCGTTATCTTGAACAGATTAACGGGTAGCAGCACCGCTCGACGAATCGAAATAATAATTAAGGTCGATCGTTGGATCCCTACGGCGACGTTTGATTATTTAATATATATTTATATATATAATATATGTAAGAATGATCGATGGCAATAAGAACAAGAATGACAACGGCGATAATAAGAATAATGGTAATCTGTTAATAATAATAAGAATAATATTAATAACAGTAATAATATACATATCTGTGTACAACGTGTATAAATACAAAGTATCGTGTTCTTCGTTAATTCCATTATTAACCCCGTGTCGCTTAGGTTCAGAGACGATACGAGCGTAATATTAATTAGAATGATCGTTAAACGTTTTCTTTTCCCATCTTACGGTAGTCACTTCGAAATCGTTCTCCTCTGTTACCCACCACGTATTTCGAAACGTCTGCGCGGTTACATTCTCCCCTCTACTATCTCTTATGCTTACGTCGTTTAAGTAACATCGCGTGTACGTAGGATAAGGTAATTAGGTACTGACACACACACAGAGATTCTTCGAAAAATTTGGTTTGCAAAAATTCTCGGCGACCGCCTATCGCGATCGCTGCGTGTACACGTAGTTTCGTTTAATAGTATTAAATGGTAATCGATAGCAAGTTACGATAGTTAGTACGTTGCGTTTTACGGATTCACGGTGTTTTCGTTTTTCCCCATTAATAGCCTCCGGCCAGTCACGCTTCTTACACGCTACGGATTACCGGATCGCTTACCCCCTATCTTACGTGTAACTCGTTTATTACAGGAAAATTGAAATCTCGCGGTGTATATTTCGTTTACTTCTTACATCGATCTAATTAAGTTTGGAACTAACAACGAGGACAAACGTTCCGCGATTCTTCCACCAAGTTTTTCCCTTTCTATTGCTGTGTCTCGACACCTACGTCTCGGACGTAGAGTCAATTTCGATGATCTTCGATCGATCCTGCTCTCCAGGACGCGTGGCGAGCGTTCGACGAGAATTTCCACGGGGCGTGAAATATTGTTTAATTTCTCTAGGAAACGAAGAGCTCCGGGGATCTTCCTCTGCCTCTGCAAGCCCGGCGACTATTAGATCGTGAACGGGTTCCCACGTTCTGTCGGTTAAAATGTAAATTCACCCTCGGTTACGTCTATCCACCTCGGGGCTCGCCTTCGAGGACACGGCATCATCTCGTGGCCTTTTTATTTCATGCGCAATAAATTCCCCGGAATCCAGCCGATCGGCGTATCGCAGGATTTCACGTTACAAAGTATGCACCGTAATATGTCGACAGGGCGAAGTATTCGAGACGAGGCAGACTACGTTCGACCGCAGGAACCGAAGGGAAAACCGGGCCGTGGGAGATGGATATCGCTCGGAAAATGGTTTCGTCGTAGCCCCAGCCGTGGTATTTCTCTTAATTTTACACGTCGCCGCTAATACTCGAGGTCACGGTTCCGAGGGTCCCGGTGACAAATGCGCGTCACGTCCGTTCAGACAGTCGAAATGAATTTCCATGAAGCATCGCCTCGTCGAACAGATATTTCCCTCCTTTTATCCACGATTTCCCGGGCAAACCGCTCGAGTAATCGCCGAGGGTCCGCCAACCCTTTCTCGTCTCGCGCGATCGACCCTCCAAGTTTCGCTTCCAAGGTGAAGATTAGCCACGAGGGGGATAGGTTTCCCTAATAAGCGAGGCTCGTGTCTCGGCTCTGCCCACTCGAACACACTTTTGCCCTAGTTCACGACCTAACAAGCCGTTCGCGGCCAGACGGGAGCAGAGAAAACGCGGTGAAAGTTAGACACCCCGGTGTATTATACGGGCACACGTACGCTTTATTGATTTATCGTTATGGCCCACTGTGTGTCATGTGGGTGCGTGCTTGACGTATGTATTGCGTGTGTTGGAATGGGGATGCACGCCGGTCGAGGGCTGTTTTCGCGTTGAAATGCCTGGGACAAAAACGTTTATGCCGAGAATACTTTCTTCTTCGGCTATCATTGCTTTTTTCGTTGTTGCTCGGATGAGGGGAACTGCTGATTGCACTCGGTGAGGATTTGAGCTAACGATTCTTCATCAACCTATTCACAATTCCATCTTCCTTACTTCCACACGCAGATTATTCAAGTTAATCAGCTCTTACAGCTTCGGCTGACTTTCGACCGAAAATAGGTCATCCAGAACACGACCTCCCTGTTTTAGACATTGATTTATTTACCTGAAAAGGCAGCATTTTCCATGCTCGCGTCGAACAGTGTTTATTCCGGTGAGCCATCGGATTTTTCGGAAACAGAAGCAATGCATTGCTGCTGGGGATGAAATATACGAGGGTGAACCGACCCTTAATCCTCCGCCAAAAATGCCACGATTTCTATCAACGCTTGGTGCAGAAATTCCGAGATCTTTTTTATTCGAAATCCTCGCGGTCGTAGTCGCGGGGGATGATTTTTAATCTGCGAAATAGACGAGCAAGATTGAACGCGGTGGTGAAAAAGTATCGTGGGAATTGTTTTCCAAAATCCATTTTGATAGCTGGTCCGCTCTATATGCATGTAGTCAGATGCAACGATTTTCGGTGCTCTTCGATTTACTGTGGGATACGTGCGAAAAGGTTGGTTTGTTCGCCTTCTCGATCCGAGGCACCTTCATTTTGCAACGAAAACGATCGTGTCTTGCGGGACAGCTTTTCCTTCGCGCAATTCGAGGCGTTGTCCGCGCGACCAAGATAAATCGAGCTCGCTGCGCATCGACGCGGAAACGCGGAATGAGATGTGTAGACGGGGCGCGATAATCGATTAAGTAAAACCAGTGCACGGATCAAAGGAGAGCGCGTGCAAGTTTCGAGGGGGATTGATCGATGAGAAGCTCGGTGCCTTGGGTGGAACTCGGCGGGCGTTAAATTATAAAGCGATTGATCGCGAGTTGTCACCACGCCGCGCGTACGTCGCCTAATGTCCTGTAATAATTGAAACCGCGCTGCACCGTGTGCTTCCGCGCGGCAACGTCGAACGAAGGAAACTGCTGGTTCGTTTTTAGAAGCCAATGAAAATTCAATAAATCCCCCGCTGTACGGCACAGTCTCGTCGGTCGGCCGCGTGCGTTAATCGCGATCGTCTCGAAGTCTCCGCAGATGGTACAATAATACGCGCTTCGACAGTCTCCTTATCCTTAATCGAGAAACGCCTACGTTTATAATTAACTCCCTCTAACCGTTGTCGCTTTATTGGAATCGTAGAATTCGAAAACACGTGATTAAACGTTACACGATTAACGGTGTCGATTCTATGGTAAACGGTGTGCCTATTTAATAGGAAACATAATTCGCCCGGTTCGAGCGATTTCGTAGCTTTTTATTTGTCACCGACGATCCGCCGATCGCGCCTCCTTCGACTGTCTCGCGCTCGTCTCGAGAGCCTCGTCCCTTTCTGCGCTCGCGTATCGACGCGCGTATACGATATCGCGCTATGGCGCATGTTATCGCATGTACGACGTACGTAAGCCGTCCCGAAAGTTTTCGTTCCGCGAAAGAGAGAGCCGAGCAACCCACGGGAAAAACTTACGGTTCGTTCCCTCGTCGATGTATTCTTCCACTGTTCTGTTTTCTTTCCCAACCGCGCGAGGATTTCTCTCGCCACCGCGGGCAAACTTGCCAGCCGACGTCGCGTCCCGAGGCCCGCGTGTTTCAGAAATTTCAGAAACTCCCTCTCCGCGTCCCGAGCCCTTCTGGCCGCGCAGTTCGTCGGAAGTTAAATCAAGGAGACGCGAAGGCAATGGGAGCTTGGTTCTTGGTCGCCGGCGTCGTTCGACGAAATTCCACCGGCAGGAGACACTTGTCATTGTTAAAGGAGAACGAAAAGCTCGCGGACGGCGTGCGTACCGCGTACGCAAGCCATATATCCCGTACACGCGCGCCACGCGCAACTATACATATCTACATTCACGTACATCGATAATAATGGATTGTCGCGACGTTTAATTTACAATCGGACCGTGCGCCGGCTGTCCAAGGAACTCATTGTCAGAGAAGGGTGAATGACGCGGGTGCTGCTCCGTCCCGTTCCGCTTCTCTGGGGGGGAAGGACGAAAGCGAGGTAGCCGCGATGGAGAGGCTCGAGAGAAGCGGAATGCTCACGATTTTCTGGGGACGGGGCTCGTCACGAGGTTGCGGCGAGTGGCCCGTGTTACTCGAGGTTCGCTCGTAAACGTCTCTGATGTCTTCGCCGGTCGCAGGATTTACTTCGGGATCCACGACCGCCCAGCAGCATCCTCGAATCCGTGGTATCTGTCATGAGACTCCATCTGTCTTGGACGATTTCGCCTTGAATTGACAACTAGTCGGTGGTTGTATCCGATCCAGAGGGGGAGACCCAGCAGCTGGCGCTGAGACACGCTCGCCCAGGACACCTCATACAGGATTCATGACCATCCTGGTCGTGGCTGGCCTCGAATTTCGTTCCCAACTCTCATAATTCATGCGGCCGTTCGTTCGACCGATTGCACACGTGAGATCGGCTCGTGCAGCTCGATCCGACGAGGGATCTCGCCAGAGTACCGTTCCATGAATCGCATATTCCCAGCCAGATGATCACCCCGTGCCCCCGTCACCGGGAAACGGCACTGCACACGAATCATCCACTGAATATACGCTCGACCGTTCCCGACTGACTCGAATTTTCGTCGAGTTCCACGTTCCGGAGGGAATCTTACGCGGGAGCTTTCGCGACCGAGGACGTATCACCGGGTTCCTCCGTGGGCGTACGCGCCTCCCTGCAACCCCGCTGCTCCTCTCGACGGCTTCCATCAGCGGCTCGCCCCGCGTCCGTCGCGAAGGAGATGCGCGGGCCGATCGATCTCCTTTCGCGGTACCCGGGATCGGTCTCGAACTCGAGGACAAGCCGTGGGGTCGTTCATTTGAACAGTATCCGACGGAACGCGCGGCGAAAGTCCTTGTTGAAGACGGTGTAGATGAAGGGGTTGAGGGCCGAGTTCATGTAGCCCAGCCAGAAGGCGATGACGAACGCCTGCGTTGGTATCTCGATGGTTGGGAACAGTGGTTTCACGATGTAGAGGACGAAGAATGGTAGCCAGCAGGCGATGAAGCTGCCCATTATGAAGCCTAGGATCAGGGTGGCTCGTTTCTCCTTCTTCCTTGCCAGCCTTCTCTTCTCTCGCTCCGGATCCCGGGGTTTCAACGATTTCGCCTCGATACCGGGGTCGTCCTTCGCCGAGGGACGCCCGACGTCCCCGTGCTCCCTTCTCAGTTTCGCGAGGTTCCTCCGTCCGAAGATCGGCTGACACAGCCGAAGCTTCAGCGGCTTCACCACGGCGCATCTTGAAACGACGCCGCTGTCCGACGATGACGGGTCGAACTCGGAGACCATGTCGACGTCGATGCCGACGCTCGGCGCCCTGCATCGCGACGGCACGCTCGATTGACCGTCCCCGTTCACCGACAGCGTCGCCTTCAGGCTGCTCTTCTGCACTTGCACGGGAATCGCCACCTGCCGAGAACAAGCGTCATCGTCACCCATGGTCGTCGTGGTTAGATCTATGAAGATGGAATATGGGAAATTCAAATGCTCTTTGCTCGATAAAACGTGGGCCAAGTTCGAGGATCTGATGAAATTTAGATTATTCGTTGTTTAAGGGGGAGGCCTACTACTTAGAAATTTTCGTAAAAATCGATCTTTCCATTTTTATAGTTTCTTGATGAACAACACGTTGACAATATTCCCTGAAAGTGTCGAATTAATCTGACCAAAATTGACAAAGTTATACGCGTGTAAGTAGATAGGTGTTCCTCGGTGTAGCGCTCAGCCAAAAACTATAAACGCGTCATCCTCACAATTATATTTTCAGAGCCGGTGTAATACATAACTAAAAAATTAATGAACCGATAATGAGCTTTTCCTTTTTTCGCCTAGATTTTTTTACACTCGAAAAACGAGCGATTTTTTGACAAATATCGATGCTTCAAATTTGCACAGCCTCCATTTTGTCTGAAAATAATTTTCCAAAATGGGTCCCGATGGCGCCTAGATAGTTTCATGTATTATTTTAAAAAAATCGAATTTTCAATTTTGAATGATCCTGCACCGAGCTACGCTTCTCACCGCAAAGCGCCTAAAAAAGGACATCTTGGGCATCGCCTATAACTCACAAATCTTTCAATACTTTTTACCACAAAAAATTCTGAAATATCCGTAGGATGTACTTTGTCCAATAGACTAATGTTTAATAATAAAAGTTTATCGGTTTTTCTAGAAAAAATTCCCAAATAAGCATGTTGTTTTGACCGTTCTAGGTAGGACCTCTTTCCACCTTAAGAGTAGAGAGTAGTTTGCTCAGGTAATGATTGCTAATTTGGATAAAGGTTAATGCTTGGAAGGGAGAAGTGTTGTTGGGATGCGATAATGTTCGCGCATTACGAGGGGGTCCGTTTGCTTTCCCCCATAGACGAACGTAACGATTAAACTTTTACGAGGGGTTATTAAAAAGCGGAGTTTACGCGATCGTCATCCCGCGGCTGGTTCGGAAATGTCGCCGATAGAAAGTTAGAAAACAGGGTTGAAAGCAAGACAAAGTGGACAGATTCGAGCGAACCTCGCGGGGATGGGGGACATATTTCACGAGCTGCTCGAGGAGCTGGAAAACTACCGAGCCGTATGATTTCATAGAGAAGCACGTGCCTCGGAATGAGATCTCATAAATGTTCACTTACGTTCTGAAATTTCTATACTCGTTCACGTATCGACCGTGATCTCGCGCAATCTGTTCCCCGATCGAAGATAATACGAAATACGCCCTACTGCTCATGGAAGTTCCCTTCTCGAATGCACTCTAGTTTTATCTGGAATGGGCGGCGAATGTACTTGAGCAGAGGCGATCGAAAGTAGCAATTTCAGGGCCGTCGCAACGAGTGGTGTGTACGTCTATGATCGATTCTACCTCGCTACCAAAACGGCGCGGTATTGTGCCTCGGTTACGCGGCAGCTCTCCCGGTTCCGCTTGCACCGCGGTGAAACTGAAATCCAATAGCGTATTTCTGGGCTCGAAGATTTACCGGCACCACTTTTACGCGGCTGCAGCGACACACGCGACCTCGTTGTCGGTGGATGCTCCGAAGTGTATCGCCAAATGGTATATACTCAAGTTCCAAACACAAAACTGAAGTTATTGGGTAACTGCACACGGTATGCAAACACGGTGACTGATGTCTATCCCGTATCGATCCGCTCGAAACGAGGATTCACGTACATTAAGCGGAGGTTACTTGGGGACCTACTCACTCGTTCGTGGAACTACAAGTGGGAATCATAGAGAATCTGGGATCGAAAGCTCGTGAGAAGCCTCGTTGTTTAGAAGCCTCGAATTTATATTTGAGTGGTTGATTCAGTTTCGGTGAAGCAAGGATTGCAGTGATAAAGGGTAGATTTCTGTAGCGCCCAAAACAACATGCAAGTGTTAATCTGTGCACCTTGAGGGTGTCCTTCTCCTCCATGGGTATGCCGTTCCCTCCCCCAGGATCCGCCTCGGAGGTGCTAACGTCGCTGGCGAAGTCGCAGGTGACGATGGGTATTTGTACGGGCTGGTTCTCGATCGTGGCGACGTTCTCCATCATGGAGCCCGGCGGTTTCTTCATGTCTGCGGCTGGTGTGCTCTGAGTGAAGCTGGTCTGCCTGACATCCGGCGACTCAGGCGGCACCGCCGGCCGAGGGCGCGGATGCTTCTGAATGCCGCGGCGCGCTCGAGCCTTCGCCGCGAAGTATATTCGTATGTACACGAACACCATGATGCACGACGGGATGTAGAAGCTGCCGAGAGCGGAATAAAGCACGTAGCCGATGTCCTCTGAAAGCTGCAACAGAAACGAATGAAAATTGAATAGCCCCTTTGTCGATGCGGGCCTTTTGTCTCGAAGAATCGAAATAAATTATCGTTTAATATTTTATCACGACAGTCTTTTACGGGCGGACGGATGGGCAATTTATTAGAAATATCGGATGGATATAGTTGCTTCTCTTTCACCGCATAATTTTCCACTGTTTAAAATTGCTTGGGTACTTTGCTCTTTCTCATTCTTTTGTACGATACAGGAGCTTGTAGTTGGGAATTTTGAGTGGATAAAAAATTGGAGCAGCAGGTGGAAGCTTCTGAACACCACGATTGATACCGTTGCATCCTCGAAAATTACTCTTTCCTTTGGCTCACATAAGTGTGTAGCAAGCGATGGTTGAGAATCATAAAGATTGCGGCCTGCGAGTGAAGGGTACGCCACGGGGAAGGCGGAAAGCATAAGTCCGTTTCGTTGATACGCTCAAAGCGAATCAATTTTCCGGAGGAAACTTTCCCGGCGGAAAAAGTTAGCCGTTCAATTTAGGAAAATATAGGATTTCATCCCCCGTGGAGCGGGTCGATCCGCTTGATTTTTCGCCAGCTTCTTCGCGTCGCACGCGACGGGGCGGAGTGGAAGGGATTCGTGGGCGAACGAAATTTCGTTTCCATATTCCACGAAAGTTTCGGTCTCCAGGATGCTGGGGGGGTCGACGTTTCCGTGATACTTTTATGGTCACGCGCAAAGCGGACGACACGAGTACGCGGGGAACTGGGTTATCCCTGTTGCGGCGTCGGTGTGGGTGCGTATGCAACGAGACGGGGCGACGTTCCGTTCGAGAACACGTGTATGCACGCGAGCGTGCCCCTGTGTGTGTGTGCGCGCGCACACGTTAGAGTTTAATTCAATTTAATTTACGACTGCGTAGCGCCTGTAGCGCGAATTCGCTGGAACAGAACGGGCCGCCGCCCCTGGAACAGAGGACGTTTGATTCCGCGTAATAACTCCTTTGCTACGCAGCGTTTCGCGTTCCATTTGCATTTGAATTATTAACGAAGCGAGACGACGTTAACGGCGTCGTTAATGGAACGACGGCCGCGTCCATTTATTTATTAACCGTCACATCGGTTTCGCTGTTTTTACTAGGGGCCGGCTTGACCCGTAACTCTTGTTCGACGTGGCACCGGACGCCGAGCCGGTGTAATTCACGCAGCGATTCGAGCACAGCACGCCCCGCGGCGCGTTCGTTACTGTTGCAACTTCGGCAACTTCTACCCGCGACGATTAATCTGCAGGCTGAAATATCAGCCAAGATTCGAGTAGACCCCGCTGTAAAACTAGTCTCCGGTTACAACGGGCTACGCTATAATCACTGGGGGTTTTAAGGGGGGTAACAATGAAATCGGATGTAGCTGCAGCTCGGCAACGGTATTCTACTGTAACTTACAATTAACGTAATCCTCGGTATTACATTACTACCTGGTGCATTCTACTTCGGTGTCTCCTGTTTACTTTGTGCCTAGACTCTCGAGTGTCTCGCGTGGAACAATGAATTCTCGCGGGGAACATGCTGACGAGAGCTTGGATTGAGTTTACCATACGAATTTAACTCCTTTGCTGTCTCTGGAATTAGGAATATCAGTGCTTTTATTTGATTATTTATGACTCCGCCGTTAATGACGATGCAATTCGCGAGTTCCGACGCGAATTTGGGGAATTTGCAGATGCTGGCGTCGAATGTTGCGATTATAATTTGAGAGTGATCGCGAAGCATCGTTAGCTCCCTCGATAATTAATATCCTCGCCAAAGAAATTTGCCGATGTATCCCACGTACTCGAAATTTGTAATGCTCCGTTTTAGTACCCTCGCAGAATTAGACCTCACGTTCTAATTGCCCTCGTCTAACATCCCCTTGGCGTATTTAACGATCACGAAGGTGGGTAGGTCCACCCACGAGCACGTACTCTCGCCGGGGTCTGAAGCCTGAAGTCTCTGGTAAAGCGATTAGCGCGTGCAGAATTTAATCTCTCAACGCTGGACGTTTAATCATCCCTTTTCGCGAGCGCGGGCCGTTTTCCTCGCCTTTCATACCGCCGTTCCAACGGCAGCTCTCATAAATGTGGCGTCCAGCGGCCAAAACGGTTTTTCTTCACAGTTTCGAGTGAAGGAGATTGAAAGGCAGTTTCACAGGTGGGAAAAGAACCAAGATGCAGGGCGCGCGGGATCGAGGCGACGGGTTTACCGTGTTTCGTCGCAAACACGCGGAATAACGAGCAGGTCGGGGTGCGGATTTATGAAAGCGCGACAGCCCGTGCGTGGCCCAGCTCGCGATCTTCTTCTTTCGCGGCTTTTAACGAGGCTGGGGAATTTACAATTTATAGAGAATGGCTCATGGCTGCCCTCAAAGTAGGAGAGATAATCGAGTGGGACGAAATTCACCGAGTTACGTTCCTACGATAGCTGAGAAACAAGTGAATTTCTACAAAAACTTTGTACCTACAGTGCAGAAAAATTTGTCGTTTGAATATTCCACACCGCTCGAGCCCGTGTTTCTTTATGGCGCTACCTGGATTCCGTCTTCTATCAATCACGCTTTTTGCAACCGGGTTCTTTCTTACCGAGAAAGAGGAGGAGCGAAGAAAAGGCTTTCCGAACGCCGACGTTAAGCATCACCCTTCCGTGCCTACGCCCCTCAGGAGAAGTTTACGGATCAGGGTTACTTTACCGTGTTCCAGTAACTCCGCAAGTCAATGAAAAATTCATGTAGTTTTTTCTGCGAAGCAGAAAGGTAAGGGTGAAAAGTGAAATAAGGGTTGTGGACAGCGCCACGCGGGTTCCATGAACGCGTGACCATTCCGACCGCAAAGTAACGAGCAATCTCGTGGGGCACGGTTGAAAATTCATGAGATCATGAATAATAACGTCCGTCTGAGCAGTTGGTTGGAACCAGCTGGAATCGAGTGCACTCGTTTGTATTCTTCCACTGTAAAAAAACTCGATTTCGGTAAACGAACCCAATCGGATTCGCCCCGAGTTACAAATCTCCAGGAGGATAACTGCGCGAGTTGGAAAGTATCCGCAGAACTATGCCGCGTTCCCCACAGCATCCGCCAAATGACGGCACGCAGACCTGGTGGTTTTCGACAGAACGACGCCGTCGCGTTCCTGAACTCGTTTCCGCGAGAAAACGGCGGCCAACGTTTGCCAGCGATTTCAATTACGAATCTTTGATAAATGATGCTGGGTCGCGGCATTGGCCACGCGAGAAACCAGAGGGGAAACCAGCGAAATTGGTAACGGCTAGGATGCACGTCCTTTGACCTTTTCTTTCATGGACGATCCAGCGAGAGCTTAACGAGCTTCGCATACCGACTTCCTTCCTCCGAAGCCGCCACGAAATTATCCGATCGTGCCCTCTTTGTAACTAGTTTTTCCATCCGTTTCCATACCACCGACCCGTCATACCATTTATGGGCTAGAATTTTCATTTTTGATGTCAACACGGCGTCCTTTAAGCGCAGGTGAATTTATTCGCGAGCTTCGTTTTGCAGTTTCAATGCTGGTGGCTTTCACGTATATATGCGGAACCGATTTCAAACCTTTTGCGTAAACGATCGGGTGTGTTTCATCGCGCTGATCCTTTGCGACTCGAGGTGTGTGGAGTCTAATTTCGGTATACGCGATGGGATCCGTGAAACTGTGGCAATTAAGCTCGACGAAGTTGAAAGAGGCAAACGCAAGCTGGCGCGACCATGTACCGTATGCTCGCAGCCACGCTTCGTCCGATCCAATTAAATTTCTTTCTGACCGTTGGTCCCGCTGCTTCTTTTCATCTAGATTCGGGAAATTATGCTCTTTAACCGTGGCGTCAGCGGAAAGAGGAGGAAACGATTATACCTACCCGTTGCCTTCGAAATAATTGCATTCCTCTGCGGGCTCTGTGATCCTCTTTCGCCAACAAAAATTTTCGCTTCCCGGAGTACTCTTAATTGGACAGGAAGAATCTCGACTGTTTGCAACGGTGGCGGTTTAACGTAAAGGGTCACCGTCCGTTTTTCCTCGTATGACACTAAAAAAGCGTGGTTATAATTTTCTCCGTTCATTTTAAAGTTCATTCACAAGCAACTGCGAGTAAAGTCGCTACGAATTCGACGTGGGATTCGTACGTGATTGTAATAACTCCAACGACTGTCGATCAGAAGAATGTAGGAGAGAAATGGAGCGAGAAGCGGGTAAGAGCGGGAGTGAAAGCAGGGACGATGCCGGGATTACGTCGAGGAAAGAGTGAAAGCCGAGTTATTGGTTAGCGAAATCCACTCCGAGGACCCTGGATTCTTTCCAATAAGAATGTGTCACTCTGCCGAGGAATAAGCATGCACAACCGCCAAAGCGTTTCCTATCGGCGCCTCCGCCAGTGGGACGATCCGTGGTTGCCGTCGAAAGAATTTCAAGGATTAGAAATTCATCACGACGGGCTTCCATCGTCGCCGTTGCCTCTCGTTTTACCAGTCTATTCCTTTGACGCCGCGATATTGATATTCCCTTTGTTCCCGCGTGGCCATTGTGCCACACTGTGGTTTTCGTGAACGCGTTTCCTCGAGTTGAAGTAAAAACGCGAAGATATTAATATCCGTCCGAGCACCAAGGCCCGAGGAAGAAAAGCGGACACCTCAAATTACAAACACCCTATAGTTTCAATTTCAAACGCAGTGTCGTTTCGATCGTACGGAGCTTCTCCTATCCGCGTTAACGTTTGACAGGTGGATACAAGAATGGGAACACGAGCTCAGATATGGAATGGAATAAAACAATATTTAGCCAGACAAGGCTGAGGATAACGCGCCGTTCCGAGGGATCATGTAAGTTGGTCACGTTGGCGTTTCAGTTGGCAGCGATGTTTGCTATACAAACCGCGGTATTAAAATGGCCCCTCCGCCGTTGGCTACTAGCTAGCAGTTTGAAATATTGTTTCAACCAGATCCCGCGCGTATATCCGTTGGAGTTTCTCGGGCAGCGAGTGGAATCGCGAGCGAGGAAGCCACGTGATAAGGGTTGACGGAAATCTGAGGCGCGGTGTTTTGATTGGAAATCACGGCGCCCGGCTCGTAATCGATGCGCGATGCTCGTTCCCCGTCGAAACGCTTCCGTTCTTTCCCTCGCGTCACACGCTGCGAAGAAGAAAGAAAAGAAAAACGAAGGCAGGCGAAAGAAACACGCGCCCCGAAGTGCAATCAATGAGTCTGTCAAGCACAGATGAAAAGTGTTTGATATTGAAGTCGCTGTGGGGATGAAAAAGATGGTTCGAGGCAGAAAAGGCGGGCTGCGGAACGCTCCAGACAAATCCGTGAGCGGCGTTGTATGACCTGGATTTCTGCCTCCCCCTTTTTCCCGTTTCGCCGCTTCGCACAGAAAGGGGTTGCTTTTTCGATGTGTACGCTTCTATCTTTTCGTTCTTCCCCACTTTTTCTTCACCTTTCAAACGCGAAGCGGTGCGTTATCACGTGCCAGAACGACGTGTAGCGTTGCGAATGAAAGTGAGATCGCCCGACGCAACCCTGAACGTGAAGTTCATCCGCGAAGGGGATCGCGTGACGCGGGGCTGTCAGAAAAATTTATCGATGAAGCTCGAGACGAGAACCCTTCGAATTCGATGTCTTCATTCCCATTCGAGGGCTGGTGTCGATTCGACGGTGTACGTTTCAATCATCCCCCCATTTCCCAGCAAACCAAACACCATCCTTCAAATTTACGTTGGAGTGTTTGTAAGAGAACGAGAAACGGGAGAAGAGCGTTGCGGCGCGTAGGGGACTCAAGTCGGAGCAGTCGTAATCTCCTAACGTCGTGGATCTCGGTGGATTTGCATCTTATTAAAAAATAATTCACCGCAGCTCGCGCACTCGTTGTTAGTGGTTCGCTAAAAGGGGACGCGGTGCGAAATCCACTCGCGCTCGCCGCGATTACGGCCGCGGTGCTTTCGCTATTGAACGTTCGAGTCGCGCGATGTGTATTGAGAGAATCAGAAGCAATCGGCAGCGAAAGCCCGCGGCTCGAAGCGTTTCATTAAACGAAACATAATTTCATTAGGGAACGAAGCTTTCCGTTCACCGTGCGCCGCGTTGCGAACCCGTAACGGCGCGAGTCCTGTCGCTGATTAAAACGCGCGATATTTTCGTTGCAGCTACAAACCCAGCTCGCGGGGATCATTAAAAAATCGCGGGCTGGATATTAGTTCGTGAAAACAGTTGCGTCAACGCTTGTTCTCGGGCAAAGTGGACGCAGAGAGACCGCGTACGGTCGGGTTAAATTTCTCATGAGCCTCGTATCGCGCAGCTCGCGAAACAATGCGGTCCTACCTGTCACAAAACCGGACACTTTACGCAAAAACACCGAGCGGTGCGCTGGTACGATTCATTAATTCGCGAATTAAAATCGACGATTCGCCTAATAAATTTTTTAGATTGTATATTTAAAGGGGAATTAGAGTAATCACTTGTTATTGGATGCACAAATATTTTAAATGGGTGCAATTAAATTGCCATTTTCTCCCGCCACGCGGTAAAAACGCGCGCAGCACGCACCCCCCTATTTCCCATTCCTATCTCGAGGCTGAATGGCTGCTCCAAATTAATATTTTTCCTCTGTGTTTCGTTGGAGCCACAGAGAAAAAGCATCCAATTTCGTTTACAATCCTGTTAGACGTAGGATTGCCAAGCGTTCTGCGCTCGCTGGCCGCACGAAATTGGCCCGCTTTAAACGCTCCGACCTGTCTCTTACGTGCACTTCGCGCTGTCAGGTGCATGAAAACGTTTCAAAAAATCGGCGAGAGCCTGGCCTCGGTCACACACACGCCGGGGTTGATTCGAAATTTTCGCGTTACTGATTTGATCAATATCATTCCTCCCACGACGAAATGTTTCCCAGCAGAAGTTGACCAGTTTCCCAGGGAATACGAGATAAGTCGAACGAAATCTGTATTCGTATATCAAAACGAAAGTTAATAATGATCTTTGCTGACTGACGAATTGTAAGTACAGGTATTGGCTTTTAAAATAAATCCATTAATCCGAAAACTACGCAATAGGGGCGAATGGACTGGAGGACATGCATTTTTGAAAATCCATAGGTTGAGTTCGCGGTGGAAAATAATTTTTTTACCGCTCCCCCTTTTACTTATTCGGTTAAATCCCCGTAAAAATGCAGATAAACCGCAAGGGCGTGGCGTTTCCCGCGGCTTGGTGGCGGCCAACGTGCGCCCCTCTTTTTGCTCTTGCCGATCAGCAATTTGCTGTTGTACAGAATTCCCTTTTCGGGTACGGACCAGAGAAAGGCGACCATGTGATCGATATCCATTTAACGAGCTAAATAATTGGTTTAACCTCCCCCGGCTTGACTGACGTAGTAAGTAAACTGTGGATGTTTTATGAAAACGCGCGTGTGCAGCTGTGCGCGATGAGCAGCGCTTCGTTACGGCGCATTGTTTGCGCGACTGAAATGTTTCGCGAAGCGAATTCAGGCCCACGGAACGCGGAACACGTGTACCGCTTGTAAACTCGCGTGTTGCGTGAACGCTGGCAAAATCGCGAACGCTAAAACATATATGTACCGTTGCCTTTGCGGAATGCTACCGAATTGTTCGGATAGCCTCGCGCTGATCCTGCTCGAAATGGGCCGAATTATTTCGCTTTTGCAGCTGCGAAGATACACGTGTTAAACATTAACATCCACAATCTTCCGACGATGGAATTTCATTTTCACGAGGGGACACCGCAACCGAATGCTATTAAGCTTCTTCTCCTAGCAAACTTGCGTGACAAATTCAAATGGGTTACTGCGAATGTCGCGAGCACATATGTGCAGTTAAATGTTTTATGACGTTTGCTGTTAAATCTCGCTCGAAACGAGAATATCGCTTGGACCTGTTCTTGTCGAAAATACCTCCGCGCCGTTGCCATCCGTTTCGAGGAAGCTCGTTCCGTGAAATTCCGTTCCATTCGCATGGACTTTTCTGCTACGTCGATGGGATCCCCTTTTCAACGTGTAGCCAGGCGATCGCTTTGAATTATTTTCTTGTCGATTTAATTTCAATCGAGCGGACTGCATAAGATTATAGCGAACCGAGCCGGCTGCCTGAGCGCCCTCCCGAACGCATCGGGAATACCAAGCGCATTCGCCGATGCACAGGGCGAAACGTTGGGAAACGTGAAAAAAGGAGGACGAGGAAGAGTAACGCTAGACGTGAATCGCGTGGAAAGTTTCGCCTGTAGAGCAAGGGAAAAAATATGTTACGACGTAAATGCGGGCGGAAATTCTGGGAGAGTGGCATGCGGAAAATATGCGGAGAAAATGTTGGATGCTGATTCGAGAATATAATATTGGGCGAAGAATTCCGTTACGATGGTTTGATTGTGATTCCATTTGGAAAGCACGAAAATGTAAAGTAATATTGGAGGTAATACAGTGCGCGAATATTAGATGCAAGTGGTGCATTCATTATAAATCAAACATTAAGATTCGGAGGTATTCTTCATGAATTTCTGCCTCACAAAGTCAAGAAGGCCAAGGGATCATCCGTCTGATCAATGGCTTACTCATTCTACTGCCGCTACTCATACACTCCGCCTCGCGCCAGTAGTACGAGCCTACACCGATCAGAACAGCTAGGCGTTTTCCCAGACTAATTTTGTGTGATATAGGAGTTGGGTGATTAAATTAATATTAATATTAAATTAATATTAGTATTAAATTTAATCACCCAACTTCTACTTCACACAACATTTGTTAACAAACTTCCCGAGAGGCTCGTAGACTCTAATAACTCACGCCTGTAGATTAACAGAGGTAAACAGAAAAAGCCGATTACGAGCATAGAAATACCTATAAATTACTGCAATATGCACACTCCAAAATACTGCACATTCTGCTCGCAGCGTGAAATTTAAATTATGCAAATTCATAGCGCGCAAGCACTTGGCGGGTCGTCCGCGTAGTGGAGCACGGAGGTGGAAACTTCGTTGACCTCGGGAAGGTCCTCGTTTGAAGGAAACGACGTCAGAGGACGTCACCGAGGAACGACGATCGTCCGTACGTGCCCTGGCATGGTCCCGGGTTTTAAAGATCTCCGCCCTGCAGCTTCTGTCGGCAGATGTTGTAAGCTCGTGCTGGCACACGAATCGTCCCAAGTACCAGCAGGTTATTTAAGCCAAACTTCCCCGTCCGATCTCGTTGTCGGAGGGAGAAGGAAAAAGCGACCGAAATTTCAGCCTTTTCGTACGTTCGTGCCGCGGCTGGCTTTTATCTCGTATCATCCAGTCGCCCCGGCTTTCATACGCGAAAGCGGGCCGCTTGTGTTTCGAGGCTGCGTAACGCGACAGCTTTTATTATTCTTTCTCCGGCGTGGGAAAACAGGCGACGGATATCGTGGGATGAATTTCAGCGTCGGCGGGCGTAACGTCGCGACGCCGCGGTCGAAACTCATTTCTGAGTAGATACGGCTGAGTTACACGAGACAGACGCTTTTAAATTGCTCACAAAGCCGGCCGGTCGGCCGGCGTGATTGTGCTTCTCGCGCACATACCCGCGTCGTCGTTACAGCGGACACTTCGATTCATCGAGTTCCCAGCGGCTCAGAGACGATGCAGTTTCGAAACAAAAAACATTTTTCGACCGACGAAAGAGAGCTCGATTTTATTTAGATCCCCGCGTAACCGGCTGGAAATTTCATTTCCACGGGATTCGCTTGACCGAATCGCAAACAATAGGCACCCTTGCCGGGGCATCTTTCTTTTTCGAGTGCTGTTTTGCATTTTAAAAGAGTCCCCACAGTTCCCTCTCGGCCCGACCTTTATAGATAATTTCGCAGCCTTTGTTCAGAGTTACCGGCGAGTTACGCGCGCCCGTGTTGCTCTCCACGAACCCGCTGAACGTATGCAAAATAAAGGAGCGGCTTTTTTTCGGGCGATACACTCTCTCGCGTAGGGAACATCTCTGTACGTGCCATGGCATACTCGCCGGGCTGAAATCGCCGTGAAATTTTTTCGCGCGAAGGGAACGCTTGGAATATGTACGGCCGCATAAATGGCAAGGGATTATGCAGCTTTAAAGCTAAATACATCGTCGTTTCGTGCTTACCGCGAAGAAATTTAGAGACCAGCACCCTGGCGCTTTCCGCCTCCTTTCGTCAGTGCTTTCTTCCAGGCAACGTCTTCGAGGAACGCTTATCTGTCTCGTTCCGCAAACTTTGCCCGCTGGTAGACTTGCACTGTACACACATCCAGTTTTCTGCTGTTTGATTTTAATTATTTCCTGACTCACCCCGCCGTTCAACGATACGCTCGGTGATTGAATAACGATAAGGGTGGATCGTTAGATGCCCGAGTACTTAGCGTTTCTTCCAAACGATTATGATTCCACGCTCTAAGTTTCGTAATAATAAAACGGAGAGCAACGTGGCGTATAACGCGTTTCGTAACGCTAACAGCTGGACGTGTGGGGACGCAGATCCATCCAGCTTTCCCGAGGAGTGAACTTTCCCGTCACAAAGGAAACATTAAAAATACCCTTTGAAAGTCGACGGTCGGGGACTCTTTTGATTTTCAGGTCTAATAAAAGCCTGGAACGGGCCTGTTAACCAATTCCTTCTAGGATGACAGGCAAAGGGGTGTCCGTCGTCATAGGTCAGACACAAATATTTCGCCCTTTCACCTTCGGGGTTCCTTTCATCTTCCCACGAAACGCCAGAGAATTTTATTTCGCGTGGGTCGTCCGTTTTCTCTTCAAGGTCTCGGCGTCCTTTAGAAGATTCTCATGATTATCGCAGCCGCCATCGGTCGTGCCCATGGAAACTCGTTTCAACTGGTTTTTGGGTCGAAGGTTCGCGATCTCTGCTGCGATCTGCCACGAATCCGCAGCGGGACTTTCTCGCAGAGCAAATATCAAACCACCATTCTCCCACGCGAGTGAGTACAGATTGTACGGAATAGGGTGTACACGGGTACACATACCATATCGGCATCTTATAGGGTAAATATTTTTATCGGCGGAACCCCCTTACGTGTATTTATTCACGGCGAGGAGGTAATAGATCAATGCTTATCGGTTATTTGCTCTCTGGAAGAATTGATAGAAATCGAGGTTCTGTTCTTACTTCGTACCGAAAGTGGGCTTGAGGACACGCGACTTATTTTGTTTTCCAGGATGGCGCTTGAAAGTTGGACCAACTTCGCGCCAGGCTTTCGAACTTTCACGTCGAAGAACGGCTAAGCGCCATCGTTCCCAGTTGTATTATGAATGTACTGTTCGATCGATGTACAGGAAGCTTCGGAATTGTGGAGAATTCCCTCGATGGCTTTTAATTAAACCTTCCATTACTCTTATTCAAGTGCGATTGTTTCTCTAGGATGACGTGTCGTGAGTGTTAGTAATTTTGTTTGATAGCACATGGGCCCAAGTAGATAGAAGAAGATTTTGTGGGATAATCGTAGAGGTGTGAGGAGAAGAAACAGTGAGTCTCGTATAGCGTAGAAGAAAGATATAATTACTGTATAAAAGTAATAATCAATGTACATATGTCGAAGTTTCAGACCGAACTCCCGCACAATTCACTCGCATTCCAGGATGCCATATTCAAATAGGTACATCTCGTTGGCACTCACACAAAGAAACACCTTCTTTCTCATTTTTTCCCAGATCCTACAATGTAGTGTAAGCTACGCGGGATGGCTGAATAATAACGCTCCTCTTCTACTTGCCGTTCGTCTGAAGTAGCGTGTCAGTAGTATGAGACCCTATTAGTCAGCCCCCAGACGTTTCCTCGTAATTGTATAAATTTTACAGAATCAGTTTCTGTTTGAAAACTGTCGAAGGGATGACTGATGGTGAGAGTATATTTTTCCTTCGAGTCCCTCAGTGTTCCCTAATCCATCTTCATGATCACTGGAGAATGCGATCGATATCGCACCTACACGTCGATTACAATATCTCAACCCTTCCATTGCCATTCACTTCCATCTACAAATGTCTTCGATTCCCACGACTGCATAGCTTCCCTCTCGCCCCGTAAAAACGCTGCTACGCGTCTAGCCGATGTCACCCGAATCGACAGACGTTTTTCCAAAGCTCCATTCTCTCGAATCCACCCCGGCGTTGCATTTCAGATACCTTGGACCAATCTCGAACATCGTGCCGCCCCGTCCCCCTCCCCACACCCTCCTCCGTCCGCTGTCCACCTTCAAATCCCTCATTCTTTTCCCCTTTCATTTTTCTCCGCTGTCCATTCGCCCCTTTCGACCGACTGCCTTCTTCGAGTCGCCGTTTCCACTTTCCGCTTTGTCAGCTCACGGACAGCTCCCTTTTCTCGCCTTCCCTCGGCGGCCGGTCTGTCCGAGGCTCTCCGTTTCATGGATAAAAAATGAAGGACAAACAATGAGAAGAATCCCCGGCCCCGGGGATCTGCGGATTCATCTTCGGCCCTGCTCTGTTTCTCCTTGTTTCGCTCCCGACCACCGAGTCCACCGTTATCCTCTGACTCTTCGCCCCTATCCCCATCCAGCGGACAATGCTCCGACCCACCGGTGGAACAGCCTTTTTGATGGATTTCGGGCTTACACGGCCCGGAAGTGGAGTCATACCGAGGGAATATAAAGGAGGATTTGGATGAATTTTAAAGACGAATTGTTTACCGACTTCATCCGAGCGCCGCTCCCTTCTCCGCGAACGAATTGCTTGAATTTCAGGACTCAAGCGATTGCCTCTATATTGCGCCTCCGCTGCAACGTTTCCTCGCCTTTCAGAGTAATTCCTTTGGAATAGGAAACTTGGATTTACCGCGAGGGTCCGCATGTTTATTCGTACGATAATACGTTTTATCAGTGTCCCGGTCGGATTTTAAATTGGAGAGTCCGTTGTTGGAAAATAAACGTGGTCCTTAATGCTTTCACGTCAGAGAAATATAAATCGAAATTGTAGCCCCATGCAAACCCATGGTGAATATTCCAAGGGAAAAAATTAGAATCCCTTGTACACGAATCGTGCACTCATACGTATAAAAGTTTTCACCGTTTTCATTAGCGGCACAAAGGGACAGAAAACGTATCGCCGGGGTAACTTTCCTTTTCCCAGCGCGTTAAAAGGGAAATACAATGAATGGGGGCAGCTCTTTTAATTCGTTCGGTTCTTTTATAAGCCGTCGCACGGATTCTTTACAAAGTGGTCGTCGCTGCGGTTAACCAGAAAGGCTGGACACGGCGAGACAAGGAATCGTTTCCCTTTGAGGAATCAATTTGTCATGCTGCTCGGCGTTTAGCGAGCGAGCGGAGGCGGGAGGAGGATGCTCCAGGTTTAATCAATATTTATGAACTATTCAGCCCGCGTGGCAGGCACGCGTGCACAAATATTTCACGCTGGTTCGCGGGAAAGCGCGGCGACGAAAAGGCAACCGTTGTTGATTTAAATTTTAAAGTCGTATCGCGAGGCAAGCGGAAACGAGGGTAGAGAAACGGAGGACGCGTTAAAAAAAAAGAGACAATTTTTGCGTCTCGGGAATGGATACGCCTGGGTGCAACGCGACGCGGAACATCGTAGTTTTCAATTTTGCAACTTTAATGCACTCCCGTCGACCAGACTGCTTCTTCTCTGGATCCTCCGCGCTCGGAATTGTTTTTATTTCCAGTTCTTCATTCCACTGCTCGGGTCGCACGCTCCGCGCATACATCTGCATAAGATCTCGCGGATGATCGTGTTGCACCGAGGTTTTCGGGGAACGCGGGCGAATAAATTCGACCCGGCAACAGAATTTCAGGTGCGCGTCGTTGGAAGCGTTCCGCGCGGGCCAATAGAATAATATTCAAATTGTTTTGGCGCTGGTGAACGAATATGAGAAAGAACGGACTCGCGGCTATAGTTCCCGGAGGCTATCGGTTTTTATTGTTCCATCGATCGGTATCAACAGTTGTTCGATTATTAATGAATCGTGCCCGGCGAAACCGTATGCAAGCTGGCATCGACGGCCACGGCTCTCGATTTCTTTATTTAAGAGCCGAGGACTCCCGCGGAGTACGTAACAGCTCGTTGTTTAGCAAGTAACGGCGACGTTCGCCGGGGAGAGATTTATTAACGTGTTGACTGTCGAGTGGATTTCGCGTGCCTCGGATAAAGTCTGTGTGCATGACAGACATTTGAAACGCGAGCCTCGGGGATGGAAGAATTCGTCAGTGTCCTAGAGAGTTTAATTGCTTCGAGGGATTCGGATTTCAACTATGTTACAGCAATCCAATTGGTCGGTTCTCTTTCCTCTTTTACGGCTGATGGTAGATCGATCGAGGTAATGGGATAGTACGCGATTCAAGCAATTCGACGAAAAGGCTACCCGACTCCTGATACGCACGAAAGAATTGTCAACAGAGACGTAAACATGTTTACTAGGTACTCGCTGATTGGCTACGTAAAGAAAAGAATCATCAAGGAGGATTCGTTCAATTAGAAGCAAACGCTATCGTTTCTAATGGCTTATTAGTAGTATAAGAGATTTATATTCTTTTTTTTTTTAAATTTCTGCTGCTTTTGAGATAACAGATGCAATTTCGCCGTCAATCGTGTTCTTCGGTTGGGTCGCATTGCATTCCGATACGCGTTCCCTCGTCGACTCTCATCCGACTGGGTGGGGTCGATCAAAAATTCGCTGGTTATAGGCGGAAAGGCAAATAGTCAGCGCTGGCGGAAGGGAGTTGTTGAGTTTTCGACTAATCTCCAAGTCAAACGACCCCAGCCGAAGTAACTGGGCTGCGATTAAACTGAACGCTGCGTACCTTAAGCCCGCCGGAATTGTGCAAACTTAGTTCGAGCACAATATAACATCGGTAATCTTGTCGTGTTCGTGTACACACGTATCGGTACGTGACGTATAACTTCTGGCCGTGTTTGATTTCGATTCGCTCAGGCAGCAGCTCGAGCGTGCAAAAATTAAATGGTATTTGCGGAGACGGTAACGTGCCTAAGCATCCGCGTAATACCAATCTACATCTTCCATTCCCAACTTCCGACCTGTAATAGCATCGATCGCCCGAGTTTCTTAACGCATTCCACTGCCCCATCGATCAGCGTTCATTCGGAAAGAAAAATGTACTAAAAATATGCTAACAGATCCAGATCCAGAGGCTCCAAAAAGTCGAGAGACTTTCCATTAACGCTGAATCTGATACAGTGGGTTCGCTGCAGCGTCAATTCGCCCGGCAGAGAATACAGACAACAGGACGATGCTCTGGGCGACCTCCACTAGCCGGCCGGATTTCTACGCCCACGCGAAACTCCACCTCTGTTTTTCCCTTGGCGTGCAAATTTACAGAGGGTCGTTCGGACGGGTGTGTGCTTTTCACCGTACAATTGCCGCGGCCAGCCTCCGCGCCAATTACCCATTAAGCATCAGAAACTGACATTTCTGGACACCCGCGAGTTACCTGTGTAATTGCACAATTAATTGAGCGCGAGAATCGAAGTGCAGCCGCGGTAATTGATTTTTACTCGGGTGGTCCCATTTGAGGCGCTCGAATCCATTCGCGAGCTCGCCGAATGGGATCGTCCCGCGGTATTTCGGGCGAGTGCGTTTAATGGTATCGCGAGCTCGTGTCCCAGCGAAACGCGAATTGCGATTGGAGGCTGCGGGGATCTCGTTGGCAGCGTCGCGGTCCGCCATCGCCGACGACACATTGTTTTCCGTCGTTTCGCTGGCCCACGCGCTCGAGGACACCTGAACGTTGTTCGCCCGTTATTGACCCCATTACGCGTGGCGAGGACGGGAGAGCAAATCAGCGGGAAGCTGACCGCTCTTGCACACCCATCCTAGGGTCCTCGACTTAACGAGCCCCGGGTTTCGGGTACCATCGTCGCTCTGCGACCTGTGCTGCGAGACGGCTCGGGCTCACGAGGAGGCCACGAAGGCCTCGTCGCCCTCGGAGTGTGTTTATCGTCGGGCAGGCTCGAGAAACGGTGGTCCTCGCCGCGGGCCAATTTCTTTTGCACTTGTCAGGGAGCCTCTTAATTCTTTGTTTACCGGAGGGTTACCTTCGTGTATGCTGGAAACATTCTGGGAAGGGGGATTGTTTATTTATTTTGAAGAGAACGCCAGTCACGTCTGTCGATTACTTGGCGTATCTCCACTTCCACTCGACACTGTACTACCAGTAGTAAGAGTCTACGTTTGTATTGAGGCGCGGTGCTTGCAGTTACGATGTTATTGCGTCTTGTGCCCGTGACGCGTCAAGTGCTTTGTGTAACTCGTATCTTACGGCAGGTTGTGTCCCTGCTTCAACCTGGCCTTCGCGATGCTCATTCAGCTGAAGAGGGGTGCATCACTAGAGGGAAGCGCCTGGCTGCCACTCACGGCTGTCTGTTGCAGCGGCTTCTGTTTGGTGAGTCACTGAATTCTGATGCACAAGATCCTGTGGTTAATCTTTGTGGTTAGTCTCGATCGAGTGGTCCTTGATTTATTTAGTGACCAGAACTCGTTAGCTGCCTTTCCACTCTCTGGCTTCTCGGGCAAGCTCGCGTGAATTTTTCACGCCGCGTGTGGGATTCGCTGCATGCACCGCGTATGGCGTCAATATTGTAGATTTCTCCCGAGAAGGGCTGTAGGTTCTGAGAGTCAATGAGGTTTGTTTTCGACCGAATCCAGCTGGAAGGATTATTATTTATAGATGGGACAGGGAGAAGAGTAATGAAGTGTCGGTTTCTTCCAGTCCTGGATCATCTTGAAAGATTTGGTAGGATTAAAGAGAGTTTAAAGTTTTGCAGGAGTGCGAGAAAGTCCGTTGAATCTGTCAAGTCTCAAGGGTCTTTGAAACTTTGTAGAACTTATTAGGGTTTGTCGGTTTTTAAAAACCGATTACTTTTTATAAATTTAAAAAATTCGAAAACTGGGTTTTAAATTTAAAAAATTGGTTTTATATTCTTGAATTTTAATATGTAAAAATGAATGAACTATTTAATTAAAAGCGTTAACATATTGTAGTAGCTAACAGTTTACTGCAAAACTAATCTTCATGAGTTCATATTTTCAGAAAAAAATATTAAATAAAATAAAGATTCATAATTTATAATTTGTACAGATTGTAGTTATTTTTTATTTTTTCTCATTTGATTTTGTATGCAGTGTATTTTATTGTGTAATATTTATGTAGATTTAATCTTTTCTTTATTTATTTGGTTTTGTACAGATACAGCATATTTTGTTGTTTTATTTTTCTAATTCCACAAATATTAAAAAAAACTGTAAATTTTCAAAATAAGTACAAATATTTATTTACTTTAATTATATTTTTTTGTGAAAATTTGAAAACCAATTTAAACGGCTTTTTGGGAATAGTGGAACACGACAACAGTTTTTTTCCAAAAGTCGGTTTTGATATAATCCCTGAAACTTATAGCTTTTTCTAGTGTGTTCGAAGCAAATTAATATCTCCGAATAATTAAATTAAATTCGGGTTAGAGCATATTTGCGAATAAAGGATGAGTGTGTCCTTGTCCGAATGTACTGGAAACAGCGAGCCCGTGGACGCTGAATGAATTAATTCAATACATAGTGGGCACAAAATTGTGAATAGAATCGAGCAGCCTCTATTGTCGACGTAAACCGTGATAATAACAACAATTCGGCGAAAGCATCGGCCGTTATGTCTGATTTCGAAACACAATGCACTCGTAACATCATTCTTACTAGTCGCGTTTGGTACACCCACGCTGTCCCGTGCTTCCGGCTTATAATCAACCTTCATTTCCGCGTTATAGACGCACATGATAACCGCAGCATGCGCGCTCTCGTTGTTCGTTCGAATTTTGCTATTACATATGCAGCAATCCACCTTTATTATTCTACGGATTGCATGATCCCTTTTATTCCATCCCTTCCTTTTCATTACCTGCAAACCAATCCCCTCCCTCAAAAAGTGGGTATCAAACAGAAGTAAAATATACTCTCTGAATATGTCACGGTCTTTGAATGAATCACAAGCTCGCGTCTGATAAATATCCTCTGATAAAAAGAAGATTCCTCAAGGTAATAAAAATACTCTTTGGAGTGCCACAGGAAAATGACGTGTAATCATGGCTTTATGATTTGCTAAGATTGCGCGACATTGTATCAAATAAGTTTTACGTAAGCCCAGAGTGTTATTCTTAGAAACAATCGTCGCGACGGAAATATAATTACCTATAAACATCACGATGCTATTTACTGGAGTCTCTGCTCTGTCATTTGCTCGGAATGAACTCGCCGCGCTCGTTTAATTGACCAGCGGTAATGAACGGGTGCATTTACCTATTAAATTCTCGCGCGACCTTCGTTCCTGCGATTAATCACGCGGCGGATAAATCTTGAAGACTTGTCGCCAGTTCAGTCCGCGACGCGATATCTCTTCAATCGCTATCACCGCCACGCTGCAGCGCGAGGATGCAAAACATCACGTCTGGATATTGCAAATCTCTTTCTCAATGGTTCGTATATTGGTTTCTCCAAGTAAGATCGATGATAATGCGAAAAGTGGCCAGTGTGGCCGTATGATTGCGAGCTTCGTTGCCCCCGACTGAGACGTTTCCGGGCCGACTCCAAGTTGATTGAATTCTGAATCTCTCTGAAGCTCGGTTGCTTCAGAAGCTGCACCGCAATGCCCCCGAATAAGCAATGAACTTACCGTCTGAGTTATGAATTTCTCCGAAGCCCGTCGCTTCGGTGGCTTAATCGAAATGCCTCCAAAGCAACTTTAATCAATCGCTGAGGTACTCCCCTGAAACGACTCGGATTAAAAACTTACTCGACTCTCTGAGAGTTTCTTTGGGCTCTGGAATCGGCGACGGAGCGTTTTTTCTTCCTTTTTTTTTTCTCGCGTGCATCTGGACAACTCGACTTGCTGGCGTTGACATTTCGTTTCGGCGACAGTGATGCAAACGTGTTCGTATCTTTCGGCGTCCACACGCGGCTAATATCTTCACATTAACGCTACGTCGGATTGCGGCCTCGCTTTATCTTCTCCAGCCGCACCCAGGCTCTCCCGGAATGGTAACAAGCCTCACACGCGAAACCGTCGTTTGCGTATTTCATTTAATCCTGGGCGAAGGATTTTTCTCTTGCACCCTGTCCTCCGCGGGAGTACACGCGTGCATGCCAGTTTTATTATTGCCTGAATTCCGCGCGGCAAGGGTAATTTAAACTGCCAAATTATAAATGTTATTCTTCTCGGATCGCGCTTCTCGCCAGCAGTTTGTTGAATCGCCTGCATTCCTCGTATCTCGCACCCCTTTGTTCGCGAGTCTCCCTCGTCAGCTGTTCTCGCCTCTCGGGTCCCTCCAGAAAAGGAAAAGTAATTTTATCGTATCAGAATGCAGGCAGAATATCTTCTGTCTTTGGTGGCTGGAAATAACAGAATGGAGAAGACTTTTCGAGCGATTCGAGGGGTCGTTAAAGAATACGTTGCAAGATATATTCGGAATAACCCATTAAGGGATTAGCTCAGTCAGAAAGGTCAGAAAATGAACGATTCTTTGGGAATTTATTTCATTAAAGTAGATGCATACTTTTATGCAAAGGCTTCTGTATTCAGACGAGGGACACTTTAACAAGTTATTATATTATGTTTTGGTGTAAAAGTAATTGTTTATTGAAAATTACAACTGATTTTCCGGAAGCTGTTTTTAGAAATACGTTTCGCGGTGACCAATATTATTTGGAATTGGGTTATCTGAAATAAAAAAACGAAGAATATTTTAGTAGTACAATAGTTTATCTAGCCTTTAATCCGTCCATTTGATGAAATATTAATCTGGGACAAAATGGCAGATGGTAAAGTGGAATGATCGATTTTCGTAGAAAAAACCTACGCACTGGAAACACAAATGCTTCGATTAAATACTACAGTTGAATGTCTAGATGAAATCTACAAAGTTTCAAAAAGATTGGCGAAGCGGTCCTCGGAAAAACTCATTTCGGGAAATCAGTTGTAATTTTGCAATAAATAAATACTTTTTCCCCAAAACATAATATAATAACTTCATCTGAATGCAAAAAATTTTGCATAAAAATATGCGTGTATTTTCTGAATATAATTCCCAAAGAATCATTCATTTTCTGACCTTACTGACTGCGCTAACCCCTTAAATATAGGAACCTGGGGCCCACGGATTCACGCGTAAATTGACGCGGTTAATCCACCGGTTTATCAATAATACGAGACCCTCAACTCGCGTTTCGTTGAATTTCAAAGTAATACTGTATCCAGTTCAAAACACGAGCCCCGCCATCGGCTGCCTCGTTATTTTTAAATACCGATTAACGAGGGTCCAAATACCGCATCGTGTTCCGCTTCTGTCTCGGCCCTCGTTCCCTCATCCTTCAATCGAGACCGAAGCCTCAAATTACTATCACTGGGTAAAGGATTGCACTAATTACACCGGTAATTAGCTGCCTAGACACGGGCCGGAACAATGTTTCCCCGCCGACTTTCCATAGAAACCACCGCTGAAGCTTTCGAGCAGCATGTCCGCGAATTCGATACTCATTACCCTCGCGGAAAATAAAGTATCCCTCGACTGGACGACGCGAACTCGTCGTTTTACAAAGAACCAGCCACAGTGCAATAATTCGATGGAGAATCGGAATCACGCGAGTGGCCACGGAAACAATCGGCTCGCTCGGAACGAGGTTGTATCTCGATCTTTCGGCTGTGACTTTAGGAAATGGGTCAGCTGATAAATTACGCGGCTCGACTACACTCTCCCCCCGGTGTTCGCCCAGGCGAACGTTTCTACACGGTACGCCGCGTAACGTGCGTAACGTGCGCTTTGCTTCGTAATCGCGGCCTACTGCGCCGCGAGAGGGAGAATAATTATGTGCTCACGGTCTATTCAATTATGCCTATTAAGCTGTTACCTGTAGGACTCGCGAGTGTTGCACGGCGACTCGCTCGGAACGATTATGGCGCACGCCGAAACCGGCTCATCAATCTTTCTCGCAGTCTGTAAATGGACGTGGCGCGATCCACGCGAGACCATCGATCTGCTGTTCCCGGACTGCACGTCGGGTGCAGTCGCGGCGCGACGATTTCCACGATCTTGACGGTATTCGGGTGTATTCGCGAGATGGAACTCGCCGCCAACTCTACCCCGGGGCTGTAATAGTTTGCAGTCGGTACTGGCTGCGGTCCTAGAACATTCGGCATTGCGATAATTCCGTCAATGTTGACGATACTGCATTCGGTGAGTCGTGAATTAATAATCGACGGGGTAGTGAATGTGTCCTAGTGATTCAATGGATGAGTAGATTGCAGCCATCGTAGTATAAAATCGTGGATAGGAATAGTGTCTAAAGGAAGTAGTTAATCCTGCATAATTGAACAGTTGCTGGATTTGAATAAAGTGCAATTAAAAAAATCCTCACTCCATATTCTTCTTTTTTGACGGTTGAAGCAGGAGATCGAGTATCCGCGAACACCTTATTACTCGCGATAGCTCGTCATACGTCCGCTCGCGTGCTTCCGTCACGACGAAACGAACTCCAAAATAGCGAGCCAATGGAAAACAACGGGAGGCAGAAGGTACAAACAAGTCAGCCGTGGAGACGGCAGCCTGGGGTGCAATGAGATTCAATTATGTGCTCGCGTGCATCGCTGCCTGCACGTGAAGGTAGCCAATGCTGAGCCTTGAACCCCCAAGATTGAACCTTAGTCGAATGGATCGTATGTGCCGCGGGCCTGGAGCTCCTGTAAACGCTTCCAACTTGCCACTTCCTTCGCTGCATCCACCTTCTGCCTCTTTCCCATCCACCCATTGCGTCTTCTTCTCGCACGAGCCCTTCCTCTGTGTGTTCTGCACTTGATACGAAGTTCCACGAAGGGCAATTAAAGACAGAAGTTAGTACGTTCAAGTGATTACGTTGGAATGGGGTTTAAAACTAGAAGACTCGTTAGACTACCCTTGGAGTATTCCGTTTCGATCAATAGGAAGATTTTGCTTTTGTCTTTAAAGCTACTAGTTTAGAGGTGTGTGTTTGTCTAAAGTGAAACTTTTGGAAATGTTGTTTAGTGGAGAACTTAGGGTTCATTGCTTTTCCTCGTTTCCTGTTAATTGCAAGTGAAAAGAACGTGTCAGGCAACAAAGATGAACAGCTGTTGATTTTCCCTTCTTTCGAGAAGTTTACACGAGAAAACTATCTTTCACCGAGTGAATAGATACTCCGTTGACCTAAAGGAAATTAGTCAGACAAAAGGGACTGTTCCTCTTTCAAACGATCCTCTTCCAGGGAACAATGAACTCGAATCGCCGTAATTGCGCCCTTCCCTGGCCACCGTGGCTACTAACACAGTATGGGTTTGCTTCCAATTTTCTAAAAACGAAATTCCAGACCGCGCTTTATATCTTCCTTATCCACCATCTTGGCGACAACTGGAACGGCTTTTGGCTAATTCGACCGAGTACACGGGCCTCATTCTGCCATCCAGGAAAAATGAGTGCACCCAGTATCTTACGAACGTGCTTTTTCTCCCGTGGACCTGTCGCGAAATTTAATGCAATCGCAAATCCTTTTTCCTCCGTTATCTCGCTCCAGAACAGGCAAACCAATGAAAAGACACAATTCTTGAATTAAATCGGCTCGATACGACACATCAACGTTTCCATCTCCTATCGTACCTCATTCTTTTTGCACAAATGTTAAGACACATGTTTGAGAATTTTGAGACAGTTCGAATCGTTCGAAGAATTCAACGAGTCCTTCCATTATTTAGCCCTTCTTTGTTTTCCTCGATTTCTATTATATTGCATACGAGGTTTTTGAATTACTCGAGGGACCCGCGTTGAAAGATTTTTCACTGACCTTACCCTGGTTCGAGGTCCGGATACGCTGAACGTTCGGTAATCTTTCGGTAAATACGAGGCTTTGTGAAAAACAGGAAACATGAGAATACGCGTAAAGCCGATTTAATCTTGAATGTCTCTTCAGGCCTGAGAGAAGAGGATCCTCGGAAACGAAACTCCGTGTTCGTTATACGTGTAGCTGGCTCTCTGCTGGGGGATGGGGTGCGGTCTGCTTCATGGCCGTGAATCGGGGTTGCGTTCTTCGTCGCGTCTTTATATGCACTTCATGCAAATAACCGTGTTACTGCTCCCTTTCTTGCCTGTAGTCCCGCTGTTATTCTGCGCCGACTTTCATTAACGAATTTTATAGAGCACGTTGACATTTTCCGACTAGCATATTTCTCCGTAATCTCGCGGTAGAATTTTCAATTTCTGGCTTCGTACGTCCCATTCTAATTACGAGCTACAGAGAAACGTATCAGGGAACACGAGTTACAAATTCACGCGTTCAAAAGCATTTTAATTAGTATCCTGTTTATCATTAAAAGTTCGGGCTTCTATTGTTTCCATTTTAATCAGAGAGAGAAATTTGGCAACGAATGGCCGCCTTTAAATTCCCCCCTCCCCATTCCCGTTGTATCGAGGTTTACGACAAGCTTTACGTCGCTGCTGTACACTGTATACCTACCTAAGAAACGGCGCAATTTCAAAAGTAATTACTCGCCGTTGCAAAATGCAGCAGGCTGCGAAAATCGGGTGTTTTTGTCGCGATCGTCAAGCTCGAATCGTAAACCTGGTTAATGTTCTGGACTGCAATGCTTACGCAACTGGTCTAAACAACAGTTTGACAGTGTCTGACTGTTGACACGTGTATCAGAAGCACGCGTCTAATTTCGCCCCGACGGAATCTGTTTCCCTGAGCGTCGTTGAGTTAATGCACCTGGATTAATCAAAGTTTCCCCGTTGCCACTGATTCGCCCAAACAAACTTACCAGCCACCTTCGACTCATCTTAGTTACGCAATAATACTTTCACCCCTTCCCATCAAGGCTCCATTCCATCCGCGATTCGGCAGCAGCAGCACGCCTCGCACTCGAATTGGAGGAAATTCTCCGCGAGTGGTGTCACGGAGCGAAGCCGCGAAAGCTCGCCGACGCGTGCTATTAAAATGGATTTAACCGTGTTCCGCAAGAAGTTCGAAGTGTCTTCTGTATCCGGCGTCTGTAGTTTTGCCATGCGCGGCGACATTTCGGTTAATGACGGCGCAATTCTGTCGAGATGCGGACGCGAGTTTAATGCAACCCAACGTTCTCTCTCGAGTCGCCTCTTACAGACGGCTCGGTGATTTTCCTTGATTCCGCGAGTACACGTGTTCTTCCGCCCATTCCGCGCTCATCGCTTCCCCCCCTACGCTGCTCGGAAAATTGTACGGCGAATTTCCTTGGCATTCACGGGCCGCTTATCCAAATGCACGTCTTGGCCGCGGATTCCTGAATAGATGCGCGCGAGTAAGCATTCGGTCTTCCTTTTGCGCGCATTCCGCCGCCGAAGAGTGGTTTGTGGCTGCGCCCTGCGAGCGACTGGCTGGCTCGAACGTTTTTCAGAGCTGCCCGACCGATTTTCGTCCGGCGAATGCCGGAGAATTTGCGAGCGGGGGCGGTGTTTTGTCTGGTTGGAAACGGTCGTTTCGCGGCTCGGAAAGGCGGACGGTCCCGGCGCTATTTCTCTCTGCCCGGTGGCGGAGAATTATCGCCAGAGGGACGACTAATGAATAATGAACCCGGCGGGAGGATAAAAAGCGGGATTTTATTTCCACGGATGGAATCCGCTGCAGGAATACCGCGTAATGGGATCTTCGGTAGGAGCGCGGCTATTTTTGATAATGACGCGGCGCCCCTGCCAAGTATGCAAATCAGGTGTCACGGGGAAATTTATACGGCACGGTTCCGTAGCTCCGCGACGTTGCGTAACGTCCTTTAAGCGCTGCTTATTTGTAATATCCATAATAGAAGTGTCTTCGTTATGGGCTCGCTGGATAGTCGCGATGTAGGAGACTCTTGCTGGAATTTATTCGGGGATACGCAGTTGGGCTGCGTTCCAACCCCGTCTAAGACTCCGTTCAACCCCATTTCCGTAACAGTGTAAGATCCACCGTTAGATACTAAGTTCATATAACTGCTGACAGGTACTAAACCACCCCGTGTAACCCACTCTATAATGGAATACACAGAGACAGTTGAAAATTCTTTAAAAATAGCAGCACGTACATCGCCGCGGCAAGCCCATCATCCCCACGGACGTGCGAATGTGCCCGCGCTACGAGCCGCGGATCGGGAATGTGTTAAAGCTGCAGCAGGTTTCGCGGAGCATGGAAAAGCCGCGATACGGCTGCGAACGCGTGCTCGCAATAGGGTCGCTTTTTCATAAACTCCCATCGGGCGATTTCCATCTATCCACAGGTGGGTCGCGCGCGCAAATCCCTGACAAGTGGATCTTCGCGTCGCGAGCTCACCGGGCTGGGGGGAATCCGCTGGAAATATCAGTTTTACGAAGGGCAATTCAATTTCGCCCGGAAATTGCCGGGCAATCAGAAGTCCGGCGTGGGCGGCGGAAAGAGGGGCACAGGCTGGTACTCGTTCGTCATGTTGGTTTGTCATAAATTTCGGGCGCTGTCCGTTGGCCAATCATCGATGCACGGCTGGCGTTATCGCGGCTGTTTCTCCTGGCGCGCCAGGGGAGTCGGCGCTGCGTGGTCAGACACGTATCCGAAACAGGCCGAAGGGAGCCATTTCGCGGTGTACCCGAGGCCGCGTCGAACAAATGGAAAGCATTTGCCTGGATCTGGGTCGCGAGCTGGCGTGGCGCGCACGCCCTCCGGTGCATGAAAAGCGTCGCCCGCCGACAAACACGCTTTATCCCGGGCCACAATTAAGGAAGCACCTTTCTGTTCGAATGAATAGAGAAGCGAATGCGAGTTTCTTTCTGGGAAAGTGACCGAGCCGCGTGGCAGGCCTCGAACCACACCGAGATTCGGGGCTTTATCCGAGATTTTCGGCGAGATTGAAACACCATTTCTTTTCTTCCTTTGGAAGGGAAGTGGATTCTGTTTCCCTTTAATATCGGCTCGGTTCTATACCTGGTTTCAAATTTCTGTGGCACACGGTAATCCCACTTATTCTGCGGGATCGAAAACAAAGCTCGGTGTGAATAAATTTAATGTTGGTTATTTTTTGTCGAGCATTCTCTCGTTCCTAGGCTGCATCGTCTGCCCTTTCTTTCATCGACCTATTTTAAATATCCCCCGCCGCGATAGTGGTCGTTCTTTCGTTACCTCACGCCACTCGTTGGCATCGTCTCCGTCGCCACGGAATCACGGTCTTCTTCCTTCCTGTGTCAATTCCCCCGCGAGCCTTCTGTCCAACGAGCAGCTTCCTTTATTCACTTTTATATCTTTGAAAACCTCCCATGGGAGTGCTCCCCATGTAATTACTCGGTCGTTGCGGTCCACGCCCTCTGATGGAGCAGATTGAGTAAAGCGTGAAATATTCCATTGAGGAGAAAAGTCAGCCCTCCACTTTCGCCCTTAAGCCTCCAGCCCATCGACTTCCTCGAAACTTTGTCGTCCTCCTCCAATCCAGCCATCTCTCTTTTTGTATCCCGTCTAACGCATTCTCCCACTTTCCCGCGACCTTTCTCTTATTGTATCTCGGGCCACTCCGCTCCCCGGCGATTCATTAACTTCCTTTCTTTCTCGAGCTTCTTCGCGTGCTACGTACGAGACTTTTCTCTTGCCAAACGACGCGATTACCTGATACGAGCTACCGCGGTTTTATTTAAGAATCGACACGGGAGATAGGGCAGGATTTGCATCTCTAACGCGACGAGAATATGCTGGGTAAAATGGCATGTAGATAGTATACATCGTAATTCAAAGTCAACATTCCTAATCCCATGGAATCCCTGCCCCTTGCTTCAGCCACTCCTCTTACACTGACTATCGCGTCCACGAGTAAGGGGTTTGCTACACACCCCTCCATTCCCCGCCACCGCTCCTCCTCAATTTAGTCAATTTCTTCTCACTCAACGTTCACTTCCACCGTGATATCGCCCCTCGGATTCCGGTGTACACAAGCGTGACGGACCCAGCCCCTCGCTTCCTTTTCCCATCCCCTTGTCCCGCGGCCCCAGGAAAAAAGCTGACTTATCCGAGGCTCGGCAGCGGCGTAAAAAGAAATTAAGCATCTTAAAGCTGCCAGCGCTGGGGAACGTGCTGGAAGGGGGGGGCCGGGGCGATAAAAGAGGTCCGCCCATCTTGTCCGCGTAATAAATGAATGCCGTCGGGCCGATAAGGCGGGGAAAGTAGCGAGAAACACACCGCCAGCCAGCGGACACGGTTCAGTTACGTAAGCGAGCGCCAGGTTTATCGAAGGTGGCGCGGGAAGGAACGGCGTTTAAAAACGGCTGAGAGGGCTGGCGGGGGGGATGGGGGAAGGTGGGAAACGCGGCAAGAAACGCGGTGAACGATCGCGGTCCGACGATAAGGGGCTGGTAGTTGTGTTGGGCACGGGACATTGAGAAAGGAGGGTGGCCGAACGAATCGATTCACCGGCGTGCGGCAGTTGCGGCGGCCACTTGGAAACGATTCTGCTCCCGGAATCCCTAACCATGTTAAATGGTAATGCGGGCAATAATTCCGCCATGAATAACGGAACACTCGAACGTGGACTTTGAAATCGTGACCGGAAAAATTGTCGGATATTTGCCCCCCACCTCCCCCCTCCCCCTCCACGCCCTCCCGTGTTGCCCTGTCTCGTTCTCGATGAGCGCTACTCTCCTTCTCGCCATCCACCCCCCCTCGCGGCGACACAGAACGATTCATCCTGGGGAAATTTCCCCGCCCCCACTTTGGGTGCTCTCCTGCCGTCGTGTCCTGCTTATTAATGCCGGGCGAAATCGATGCGGTGGGCTCTCGATGCGACTTCCATTCAGTCGAGCCGAGTGTGGGAGTGAAAAGGAGAAAGATGCGCGAGAAACGAAGCACCACCGGGCGGGGGAAGGGGGGGGAGGGGGCGGATGGGTATTCGGTGCGAGCGTGAAAAGCAAGCTGTTCTCTGCGGTTATTTTTAGCCTTTTAATCAGCTCACTCGTTGGACATTTTCCACGACGATGATTTATTTTACGGATAAATTCAATGGCCGCTGCGTACGTCAATTATAATTTTCTCTCTGTCACTCCCCCGCCTCGCTGGCCGCCGTTCTGCGCGATGAAAAAGCTCGTCGAGATCAGTTTAGTGTCATGGCCCGATAACGGAACGCGAGTGACGTGGATAAAACCGTCGGCATATTAATCACGCCGGCGTTATTTTAATCGGCTATCAGTTTCGTTACGTGCATACGTGCCCACCGACGATTTTGTAATTTCATGATTATTTATGACGGCGTGCGGGGCGTATAAAAGTCGCCGTTTGTTCGCCCGAGTGCCCGTTAATTGCCACTGAACTAAAAGTTACGCCGGAATTATACCGGCGACACGCACGTTCGATCGGCGATATTTCAGACGACCGACTCCCCGAATCCATCGGCGAAGTTTTCGGCTGATCTTTAAAAGGGCAACGGGATTGTGCAGCGTTCGCGTATCGCTCGAACTTGGAAAACTTGGCGGGGCAGATTTTTCTCCGTTTAACCCAGGGAAATTGCCGTAGTCGCGAAGCTACGCCTGACTGACGGCACATATACTTAATGGAGTATGAGAACTTTTACTCGCGCCGCTTCGTGTACACGGTGCACCGCCTCTAATTTCTACCGTCATTATGGTCGCAACTCTTTTTCCACCTTATGAAAGAGTTCCCCGTTGATCTTGAGCAGCTCTACGGAGGGTCGCGCCCAGGTCGAGCGAAATAGAGAAACACTCGTCGACGCGAGATTCAGGCGGACTTCAAGCGAACTCCCCTCTAATTAGTACCTCCATGCAAAATTGATACTCGATCTCTACAACTCCATTCAGCCGCGCTGACAATTGCATTACGTTTAGAACAGAACGTTTCGGGGATTGAGATGAGAATAGACTACTGAAGGATTCATTTGCTCGAGTGTGGACACTATCTCAAGGAGCTTGTTCGTTAAAACGTACAAAGGTCACACGGCCCGGGCGAGCGAAATGGGAGCATTCTTCCGAGCCGGCGAATTCAGGTGTTTTTCTTCTACGGAGAGAAAATTGAATCGCCGTTGCGAGGGTGGAAAAATTCTGTGAGCACAGGTGGGCGAGTGTTTGGAGAGTTATATACCTACAAAGGATTCGAAATACTGTTCCCAAGAAACGTCCTGGAAACTCGTGCCTTTTCGACGGTTCGATTCTCGCGGCAAGGCAGCGTTAGCGTAGCAGCTATCAGGAATGAGCGAATGAAAAGTAGTCACGATAAACGGTGCACGCGATCGGTATTTATAACGCCGCGAACAGCCGTCACGGTTTGCAAATCCGTTCTTCCGAGTTCCCCTCGAAGATGAATTCGATTCGTGTACGCCTGATGCGTGCACGGCCGCGAACACCGTGCCGCCGCTCCGTTATAATTATTGCCCTTCCGGGTGAATCGCTATCGCGGCAGGACGAATGCAAATAGGGGAACACCGGCGGCCGGCAGTTTCGAGTTGAACTGCGGAAAATTTTCATACATCTGCATAGGATAAATATTAAAGAAAGCGGGTCAGGGAAAAAAAAACGAGCGATACTGGCCACCACCTGGCACCACGTTTTCCCTACTTTGTATTCCGGAAGTTCCCTGATCCGTGCAACCAGTGACGCGCTCTCGTCGTCGAGCCCTTCAGTGGGCTGCAGCTTTTTTGAATTTGCTCGTCGGACTGGAAGCGACGCAGCCTGCAAGAACCTTCGAGATGCAAATGCCAATGTCGCGCCCTGTCCTTAATTTTCTCTCCAACGTAAATATCGAACACTTGCATGATTTCGAGGAGGAGAACCGTTGAATATTTCATCTCCCGGTTGATTGTTTTCGAACGTAGTGTTCGGCTGACTGCTCCGTTAGCCCGAGGATGCACGGGATTTACGTCGATGGAACTTTCTCCCCTCGTGTCCATGAAAACGCACGAAAGTGGATCGTAGCGCGCCGGTAATAGAGGTTGGCGGCGTCATCGTGGAGTTTCGCAGTCGCGTGATCTCGCGAGGAACGGGCGGGCATGTTTGCTCCTTCTTCAATTACTCTAATTGGTCGAATTTAATATCAGAGGGTGGAAAAGAAAGGGAATTAGCGCGCCTAGTAAACGAATAAAAGCGGGCGCCGCGAGGGGGAGGAGAAGACAGCGTGGCGTGCATTCGAAAAGTTTCTCAACCGGCTAATGAATATTAACTGATATCGTTTTAATGTCTAATTAGCGAGATTGAAGTGAACTGGAGAAAATAATTACCCAGTCCCGACCGCGTGGCTCCACGATGGTTTCCCATCCTAGACTCACGCAGCTGCCTTTAATTTTATCGCGACTTCTCCTATTATTCTTCCGACTTGCACGTGCGAATGGATATTTGCGCAGCAATTCAGACGGAAAAGCAGAGCAATGGGACGGAACGCGTTAGAAATGAAACGAACAGAGGGCCTGTGTAGCCACGCTTTCGTTTAATTTAAGTTTCGCTAGTTTCGTCGACGACGCGTGAAGCTAACAGATGTTCCGCCCGCGAAACTGGACGTCACTCGTGGAAATTGATTCGCCGGACGTGGCGAACGACGGCTCTTTCGTTCCTTCCATTTATAACGGCCATCCCGGGAGGAAGTTGCAGAATTCTCTACGTAGATTTTACCTCTGAAAAGGTTGGCGAATTGCAGAAGGGTTCTCAAAGGAAGTTTTCGCAAATCTAGCGCGATTCCCAGACTCGGGGCTCGGTCGTTCCTTCTGAAGGAACGCAGAACGGTATTCCTTTCTGTTCTGCTGTAGCGGAAGTTGCGAGGATCGTTGCCGTTGCAGATTAATCGCGTCAGCCCCGATACCATGCGGAAAGTTTCGAAGGGAGAGGGAAAATGCCGTGGCTTCGCGTGCTCTAGGCCCGGCTGCTTTATTACTACCTCTCGTATTATTAAAAAAGTTGAAAAAATTCTCTTTTTCGATGCGTCATAGGAGTTTTTATTGTTGCTCCTGTTACCGCCTCGGCGTAATCTAGTTCACTTGTGCCAATGTATTTACTGGATACACTGCAATTATCTGGGAGAACTCGCGAAATTTCTTCTCCATCGCATTTGCTTTGCGGTTTAAATATCTCTGTCCGAAATTTCATCCGGCTCCCGGCGTGGAGAAGTGTAACCACAGAGCATTGCTGCTCTTCGTGTAAAAAAACACAGGAAGGAAATACGAGGGAAGAAAAGGCGACTTGGTGGGCCACGCGAGAGCCAGAAGTGGCAGTGGTACAATTCACCGCGAAAGGGAGAGACTTCTCAGCCTCGTAAATCAGCTTCGCCCGCTTCACCTCTGGGCGTTGGGCTTTTCTTTTGCCCCCTCGTACTCCCCCCCTCCCCTTCTCGTCCCCTTGGAGGAGCGATCAAATTAACTTCTCCATCGATTCACGTTTCTTTTCTTACCCTCTGCCTGAGCTTCCTCCTTTCGACTCGTCCTTCGCTCCACCCCAACATCCACACCCGCGTGTATCTCTCTTCCTCTCTTTCTCCCCTGTCCTCGTTAAAGCCCTGTCTCGTGGTTTCAGCTCGCGCCTCCTTCCGCGATTTCCGATTACCGTTAAAGTGCAATTCATCCCCCGATTGATCGACTGGCTGCACCGTAATCCGTTTTCATTTTCCTCTTTATCCTTCTTCCCTCATTCGTGCCTCCCTTGCAAACGCTCGATACGGAGGGACGATCCTCCTGGCGAAGGGGTGTAAGGTTAATAACCGCGATACCCTCGCCTCCGTGTATAGGGTGATACAGGAGACGTGGATCCCTGTTAAGCGGGCGACTCGATTCATTTCTGTTTCTTCGCTACCCCAAGCACTTAGAAACTATCGTGCCGCGTTAAGCGGAAATCTGATTTCCCAGGATTGGCACGAAGTAACAATATCACTGTTAGATTGTCGCTGGTACGTTCACCGCGGTAGCAGTTCCGATTCGCAGCGAGTTCTCCGCCCATCAAGCTCCTCTATCTCTGGCGAAATTCTTACGCCCAAGATATTTCATCGACGGGGAGAAATTTCATTTCCTATTTTACTATCGGCTTCCATTTGCTCGATACCTCCGGCCGATCACTTTCGGCGGGGAATCGTTTTACGACGACGAATATAATCTTCGTTTCGTCGACCGCGAGACGAAGGGAGCGCCGCGCTATTGTTCCCCGGGAATATGTAGATTTGACGTGGCGCTCTGTCGCTCGAATTTCTGATACAGTCTCGCGATCCTTCGTAAAAACTGATGCGCCTGGGGATCGTAATCCCGGGTTTCCGCGGAATAATCCGCCTCTGGCGTGGCCAACGTATTTCTCGTTGCTGTATTACACAGCTGTGACGCGCGTTATGGCTGCAGTTTTGCGCGGCGGATGCGGAGATACGAGCCCACGAAGGAAATATATCCTCTAGAAAGAACTGTCCCTCGAGGGTGGGGTCGACGATTTCCCGTTCTCCATCGACGCCATTCATTGGCTTCCTTCGTTCCCATCAATTTCCTCTTTCAAAAAGTAATGAGAATTCACGGAATTCTTGTCCCGCGGTCCCTCTATCCCAAGAAGACCTCCTCCTCTCGAAACCACGCCACGTCTTCGTGCCGTTTACCTCCTCATTTTGACAACCATCGCCATTAATCAAACACTCCCTTGTGCTTTTCGTCACTCCTGGAGTATTAGCCGGCCCGAACCGCTCGGAATACGGTTGCCGTTCTGGAGAAGGAGCATCCAGGGACGCGTTAGCCCTGCAGAGTTGTCAGTTCGGGCGGAAGTCGGGGACGTCGCTTTCGTCGTAGCGCCAGCGAACGGGTCACTTCCGGCCCGGTTCTCTGCTTCCGTGCCCGGTTCCGTTTCTAGTTTCCGCTTTTAATAGCCCGCTGGCTTGGTGCCTACGGCCGGTTCACGTGTAGACCGCCCGGGGGAAGAAGAGCCGAAGGGAGAAACGAACAGGTGGTGCCCGTTTGATGTATCAGCCCGCCTGGTGGCAAAGTCAACTTCCTCTTTTCGCCGAGTTTCCAACTGCACACCTCTCGCCGCTACTCTCTGTTTCCGGCTGCAGGGCCGCGTGTGTGCGCGTGCAATTAGCGAAATCGCGGAAGTTGAGGCGACCACTTTGCTGTGACTGTTTGGATAGATTAGAGTCTAATAGGGTGCAAAGTTTCGGCGTTGATTCTGCGAATTCGCCTACAGCGTCGCGTGCAGGCAAAATTGTCAGCATCGATAGGTGTGAATTGGGGGAGAGGCGGAGTGTAAAGCCGAGCCTCTGCCGTTGCTCAGAGATTCGTTGGGAATTAAACTAGAAATATGTCGCGGATTTTACTCGCATCGAATGCATCGATGTACAACGCTCGTTAATATAAAATTAAATCGATAATAATGCTTCACGTTTGTTCTGCTGTATCTGGATGTAATCAGTCAGCTTTCAATTAGCGAAATGAAATCAGCCGGGCGCCATCGTGCGCGCATTGTCAGGGACACCGTTGGATAGAAAAAGCACAGTACCTCCGGCGTCATAAATATTTCCACCCGTCCCTGCCAAGAGATACCGCGGGTCTGCATAAAACATTTGCAATTCAAATTTCTTGCAACTTTCCGGAGCCCCTCGTCATCTGTGTACATATGTATGTGTTTCATCCCGAGTCGCTCCTCGAAACGCTTCGTACACTTTTAATTTCGCTTGCTGCGACTTAAGTTACTTGTTCCTCGTGTAGATACCGAGTAAACAAAACCCTTCCGCGTCGGACTCTGAAGTAGAAAACAGTGCGTGAAGCAAAGTCTGAATAGATTTTACCCCTTCTTCCCGACGTCATCCTTTCCTAGGATCACTGGAGATGACGAGTGTTATCGTCGACGGGCTTACAAGAGTAAATCGAGGCTCCTCTCTTTCCATGCAAGCATACGACACCACGCGTATACATCTAAACTAGCGTGTATCTTTCAATCAACGACGGAGTACCCCGCCTCCATTTCATGCAAACCCACTGACAGGAAAAGGCCAGAGTTACCATCAAGAGCGTATTCATGCATGACAAGCAGAGCATAACGAAACGTCAGCAAGGGCGGAGGTGAGCATCGCAGCCGAGAAAACTACGGCGGGACAGAATTGAGAGCCCCGATAAGTCATTAGCAAGGAAACGCAACGAGCTCAGACACACACGTCGCCCAATATCGATCAGGCATTCTAACGTCCACCAGCATCGTTCAACGCCTAGCTTCGACTTGTTTGCATGGAATCTAATCAATTCCCCAGCCCCCAATCCAGAGGAGGCTTTCATTTCCGAGTTTCTTTACCCGTTTCTCGGCCACGGCACCGCGTAGACCGTTAGAAAAGCGTAGTCGCCGCGTACATTTCCCAGCATAAGCTTGCCTCCCCCCGCGGTTCCGTGCACGCGCGAGCACGCAAACACGACCACCCACACGCTCTCGGTGCACAATAGCCCTGGGCGACCGGTGTGTTGCCGGCTCGTTAACGTTCCCCGTGCCAAGAACAACACCAGCCGTTAAGGGGTTGGGCTATAATCGTCGAGGAGAAAGAGAAAGGCGAGGGAGGGAAAAAAAAAAAGCTAAGAAAGAATGCCGGGCTGGGAAGCGGAGGCGGAGGAGAAGGACGAGGATGCAGCCACAATGTCCGGCTGCAGCGCACCAACACAAACAGACTCGACGAGCGGGAGAGCCTCCGCCGTCTATCCCCTTGTCTTTGTGCATAACGAGGAAAGGAGTCCTCCAAAGCGAACGTGACGAAGGGTTTGCCTTGGCGGATGAGCGTGAAAAATACTCCGGGGCCAGCGGCGCGGGGGGAAGAGCGAAGCTGCGCCGAGCCAAAGCCGGGTCAAATATGGGCCGGCTGTACTGAGAATTTATAACGAATATTATCCGTCCAGATTGCCGCCAGTGACGATTAAGTCTGTTTGAGAGGCGTGCGGTGCCTGGCTCGCAGCTTTGGACGCGGGCGAGTGTAATCAGCCGTCTGCGGCGCCAAAGACCCAGCACTTTGACGAATATTTGAGGAGATCAGACGCAGACGGCGATCGAGATGCCCTCGGGGTTACCTCGATGCTGCGATGGAATTGCGTTAACTTCCTTTTAGACTCGCGACCGTTGGATTTCCAGCGTGCACGGAGTGACCTCGCCGATTCCCTCTTGGAAGATCGTGTAAGATTAATTGGTCCAAGTTCTCGCTAACCCGGGGATCTTTGATATTGTTTGAAACTACGGCCGTAAAGAGACTCGGCTCCCGTCGTAAGCCTGGCGAATCTCCGCTGCCAGAAGCAGCGGTAATCCCTCTGCGGTCAACGAATTGATTGCCAGGTACGCTCCGCAGCCGTGGTTGGTAGAGTATCTTCGACAGGAACGATCGCAAGTCTTTTATTAAGATCGATTAGTATACTGCAAAGTGGCACGGTGTAATCCTCGATGCCTGTGCAAGCTACTGGACGATCTTGACCTATTCCTCGGTGACGCAAGAGGCGATAAGTATCCCCGCATTCATTTCTCACGTGCCAGTCTCTCTTTTTTACATCTTTCGCCGGTAAACACTTTCCATTGTCTCTATCGCTGTTCGTGTTCCTGCTCTTTCCGCGTCGCTCTACCGCGCAGAAAATAGCGTCCTCGAAGTCGGTCACAGATATACCTACGTCCTATCGAGGTACTTAGCGGGGATAATGGTGGAGGAATCCACCGAAATTCGCCATGCACTTCACTGAATGATTGGCCCGTTCCGTCGAGCGGTCGATCGGCCTACGGAACGAGCGATAAATCTTCAGGCTTTCCAGTAACAATCTTAGCCATTTCCTTGGGTAGGCACTCTTTCGTCACTTTCCTTCTCTTGGAATAAGAAGTCGCTTAAACCTTCTCCAGGCTTGTGAACCGTAGCCTGCGAAGATGTAAGTCAGGTAGGGGTTGAGAATCACGCGGCAAACTGGAGCTCGGCGTCGCCGTGGAAATTTCGTTTCGTCGGCTTTTAAAGTTATAGTTTCGCCAGCCCTAGCCGGGTTATTAGACCGCCACCATTCTTGGCCGGTGGCTGAGGCGAACGTCAACTCGAAATTAAAAGTTACCCGCTCGCGGGCAAACTTCGGCCGGCCATTTATGAAAGCGACCCCCACGGGAGTGCCCCTGGCGAACGGGTCAAACGAGACCGGGCTACTAAAAGTCGACTGGGTCAAACGAATGGCTCGCAAGCACCCTCGATCTCTACCTTCGCCGTGCTCGTTCGCGATGCTTCCCGTTTTGCTCATCGTCGAGATAGAACTCTGATCAACGTGCCACGTGATCGAAAATAGGGTGGCTTCGGAATAACAGTGGAACCTAATCAGTTGCTTGGACTTGCGGCTGAATACCGATGCGGTTGAGAGTGCATTGCGGTGCAAGATGCGGTCGCTAGGTTCACCTCGGTATTTCTACGTGTGATCGATAGCCCTGCGTGCGATCAAATTGCTCGTTGGGGAAAGAATTATAATGACACAGTTCTCGAAACTATCCAGAGCGCTGACGTTACTTTCAGATTCTGAAATACCCCGAGTCACCTTCTAAGGACCCCGTACAGTAAGCTATTGGTTAGAGTTACTCCGGAATCGTAGAAGCCTTTCAGAGGTTCCTTATTGGCCGAGATGCACGGTGCACTTTATCGTCGGCAAACTTTGCGAGGGAAGATATGGGGGAACTTTTTACCCCCGAGCTCCACGGAACTCGGCAGCGCGATGAATGGTTAGTAAACGTTAATCTTGCTTGTCACTGTTGCTCTAAGGTGATTACGAACTTTTAAAGTGACGCGCTTTTAGGACCCGGGGAAGTATCCAGCTTCACGGTGTGTGTGCGCGCGCCCGGTTGTAAATTATTTAGCACCTTGGCGCACTGGGTTCGTCGTAGAATTGACTTCATACTTTCAACTTTCCTCGATCGGTTCACCCGGCGGCCAGCTTGTCACCGGTGTGCTCGCGATGGCAGAGATTAAGCGTTTATAAAGAAATCTGGTAAACAGCTGAATGGATTTAATGGGATTAACTTGGCAGCCTGTGTGAAACGTTCGTTCGAAAATAAACAAGGGAACGTTGATGGAAGCCGGTTTTATTTTAATTGGCTGTCGCGATCCGCGAGCGAACGTTTCCATTTTCGCTTATTCATGGAGCCGCGTTAATTTCTATTCACGGGAGAAAATAATCGTTACATGAATAATTCCACGTTTTACGCCGTACTTCACGGGATGTCAACCTTCCTGGTTTCCTGCGGCGGCTGCAGGCGAAGAGCTATTCATTAAACATTGCATATCAAGGACCGTCGGCGGCGGTCGTTGTACCCGCGCCGCTCGGTTACGCGAAAACACGTATGCGCCACGTCCTTACACGACCCCTGTATATACGGAGTCCTGCTGGCCGACATCACTTTCGTAATTATGCGCATCCATATGCACGCGCTGCCTGCCGACTATACCGTGCAAATGCGGCCGCGTTGCATGCACAGACGCGTAAGGAAACACGGCGTTCGCGTGACCACCCCGTCCAGCCGATGTTCCTTCTATTCCGACGTCAATCGAGACACGCGATACACCGATATACCCTCTCCGGCAAGTTTCACGGAGCGCCGGCTGCATCGACTCCGACCCGCTCAAGAACCACGGAGGAATCGATGCTCTATCCAGCACTCCCTTTAAATTAGGGCCGCTGCTCTAGGCGACGAGGCGTCGGCCAGTAAGCGGGAAATCGTAATGAAATGGAAGCTCCCCGATAACAGAAACGGTCGCAATAGATGGAAATTGCATTCAGAACGGCGATTCGAATTATTAAACAGCAGCGGGAATCTACGATCGGCCTTTGGAACTCAATTAAAAGCGTCGATAAATCTCGACAGGCGATACTCGGCTAGCTGGACGCGGAACAAAGTGAGTTTTTTTTTCAGCTCCCGATGCAAATGAGCCGCGCGGCAACTTGTTGCCCTTTAATCGACAATGGCGCGCGGTAATGACGAAATTACTCGTTACGCGAGCCTAAATGGGAACGCTTGATATTCGATATTACGTAGCATGAAATAACGTTATTGCATTCCGTTGCGCGGGGGTTCATTTCGAGTGCCAGTGAATTCGGTTACCGCGGGTTAATCCATTAGACTGCCGTCGTTTCGGCTGCGTTCCAAAGGGAAGCTGACGCTCCCTCCGCGATACGCTTCGTATTTCAGGCCTGATCTGTTATCGACAGTTATCCGTAAACGATGATGGCGTCCGTAACGATATCGGCGGGGCAATGATCAACCGGTTATGGCAATTTACATGAGGAGTTCGACAGGTTCAGGGTTAAAGCGCTATCTGTGACAGAGAATCGAGTGGCTTGGAATTTTTCTTGGCAGAGTCCCTGGCACAGAGCCACGCCGTGTTCGCGTTCACTTCGCTGAGGAGAAAGAAGCTGCTTTTCAGACTCTCCCTCCTTGTCCGGGCTAACTGGCTACACATTGATCCCCTTCGAGGTGCACGAGTTTGCAAGGTGTGTGTACGCAACAGGGCAGGGTCTCTCAGTTTGATTTTCGGTACCGTAAGTTTGGCTATTTAACTCGGCGGGACGCGCACCCTAATACGCAACACACGTTGTCGCTACCGGGTGAAAAATATCCCAAAATGAAAACCACGGTTAGCAAAATATTTTTTTAACTTTGTTATTTATATGTTAAAGTATAGTGTTTTAAGAAGCAAACAAAATTTATGAAATATCTTAAAATCTTTATTAAAGAATTGTAAGAGAAACTCAGTCTTCTTAATTTTTACTTTGTTAAAAAATCGAATAACAAAAATTAGTCTTCTTTCTTTAGTAGCAATATCGAATTGAGATCGATACCAAAAGTAGATGCTATGAAATTATCGACGTACGCAAAGAAAACAATTCATTACAACTTTTTCAAAACAATAGTAACTCAGAAGTTTCCTAAAGTACATACATACTTAGAATCACCAGTTCACATAGTGTTAGTGAAAGGTTTTGGTCTTTAATTAAAAGATGCCTAGAACGGCACGGTACAAGATTGCGCGAGAAAAAAGATATTTTCGCAACTTGAGCCTCTGTGGTAAATTGAACACAGTAGCGCCTCTCGCCGAGTTAATATTCAAGGTTTCCCTTGTTCCCTTGCATACAAGTTAAAATCTATAGCTCCGTATCGTGGCCAAACACATTTATCACGATTAAGCATAACTACGTTGCAACGAATCCATTCTCAGCCGCGCGACATACCGCTGTGCCATCCACTGTGTCTGATCATGAACGACCCTATCTACTTCACGCCAGCAGCCTCTAGATTCTCCAGAATTTTTCCCATTTCACCTTCCAGTGCAATCAGCACAGCTGTTTTCTCGCTAAGAAGAAATGAGAAACAAGGAAATATCGGTACCAGTGATTTGCTCGTTATTCCAGCACCGAGGTAAACGCCGCTTGAGAAGCCCTGGGACTTGCATAAACGAGGAGGTGAACGTACGTGGGTGGTCAGGCGGTTACCGAACCTCCTATCAGGCCAGGACCCACAGGTTGGCGTGACTCGGCGTCTTTGACCGACGTTTCCGCATGAATACGTGCGCGGAACTCGCCGGTGTGTTCGCCCGGCGTGCAGTCGCGAGTAAATCGACGAGCGTGCGCCGCGGGCTTCGCCCTGCCTTCCCGGCGATATCCACCGCCACTATTTATAGGGGATGAACGGCCAGTTAAATATAAATAGAGAAAATCACGGGTGTTCGGTGAGCGGCTGAACGGGAGCGACGGATTCCCGGTTGCATCGATCATCGTATTCGAGCCCCTGTGCCGAGGGGCGGTAAGAGGGTGGCTGGCGGGGGGTTTGGGTACACATAATACACGAACGAAATAGAAACGACTGGAATATTCAACGGCGGGTCGATAAGCGGAATTTCTCCGTAAAATTTAATAGCTACCTTTGTTTCCGGCCGATCGCTTCGCTCCTCGGCACGACAAATACGATTGTCCAGCCAGCACTCGCGTTAACGCATATAAACAGGCCGCCGGTGTTGCTGGCTGGCTGCGTACTTCATTAACGCAGGGAATGCTGGTAATTACGCGGGATTGCCGGGTTCGTTAATAACAGCGCATCAATATTGTGAGAATAACCAGAGGGCTTTGGGTTTCGCTGATCTCGTTCCCAGTGAGAGGTGACCAGGCCCTCTGTTACATCGAAACTTCATTTCATTCGCGGTCCCGTGATTGACTGGCAGGGACGTTATTTTCCGATGGCGAACCGTGTTGGTACGGATTTAATATCGAAATTGATGATCGAAGCATCGCAAGTAAGAGAAAGGAGGAGTGCGGCAGGAATAGGGGAATAAGCTGGGCGAGGAGAATAAAGGAAACGCTGTTTGCAGTGTAACGACGGTGAAGCATGAGCAGGATCCAATAGCTCGTGGAACTTTGACGATTTCACTCTGACAATCCCAAAGCCACTATGTACAAAGATTGATAGATCAGAAGAGTAAGCACCGAGAATGGTAAAGTACACCCGTTACTTTCCTGTGCGGTTGCGGGTGAACGAGGAATGAAAACGCGGACGGTATTTTAACCTGGCGATGGCGGAGTTGTTCGGTTCAATTGTACAAGCGGAAGCGTATCTACTCTCGCGCGGATTCAATCGACTCGGTATTGGTGCAGGAAAGGGGAGAATAAGTCCTGACGTTTACAATGCAAACTTTCAGTACTCGGGGATCTATGGGTCCACGGGTCCTTTAAAAAATTTCTCTTTCACCGTGATTCATATCAAGGGCCATTAACATTCTGCTCCCGTCGCCGAGTCGAATCGCTTTGCGAACGTAATTCCTCCCCGGGAGCTCGAATGCAATCGGGAACTATCTGCTTTAAGTGGAGGTTCCGGTCTGAACATCGATTTTTTTTTATTTCATTTCTCGAAAGTTGAAATCGGTTTTTGGAAATTCGTAAAATTCCCGAAGTTATAGGCATTTGAGTAGCGGCAACATCAGGGCAGTCGACACTCACGTAAAACTTTGAACGTGTTTTTCTCGAATGAGTGTTCTTATAACCGGTGGAATCTGTATCTCGAAGAGTTATTCTCCGATTCGACTGCACCTTCTTCATTTTGAAGAATATACTTCTGGCTCGTGGAGAAACTAGTAAAATTAAAAAAATAATTCAAATTTGTAATTTTTAAAGGCGTTGAAAGGACAAAAATATAGGGAAAAAGTGATTTCAAACTTCAAGTGTCGTTATTTTCTAAAAAAATGTTATTGTCTGTCATTTTTTCTAGTTTCCCTCTAGCCAGAAGTATATTCTTCAAAATCACAAAAGTTTCAGTCGAATCGGATAATAACTTTTGGAAATACAGATTCCACCGATTTGGGTGAATTTTTTGACGCCTCGATTTTAATGAACCCCCACTGGCTTCTGCAATGATTAATTATAAAACAAAAAAGTTATTTTCACAGTTTAAAACATCCTTAATTCAATGCAAAAAGTTCCATTAAATTATATATAATAGTTTTCCTTTAATTAATTCCTAAAGTCACCTATTTTTATGGGCTCTAGGCCGGAACAGCTCCTTAAGCATCAACGTCCCCTCCTTCGTAGAACGTGCGCTTTCTGAAAGGTTAACTTTATTGATGGACCTCTATTATTTCACCTGACAAATCTGCATTTTCATTTTACTGGAATTAGAACATCAGATCGTATGCATTCTATCGTCAATATTCAGCCAGAAGTTCGTCAAGAATTCATGTCCACGTCTCTACCTAAACCCGAATGCGCATCCTCCGAAAGACCGTGGAAAATTGAAGACATTATTCAAGCCTATAATGCACGACGACACAGCCTGTGCAGTGTACCTTGTAACGCGGCCAAGACTGTTGTGCCTGCAAAGTGGCTACACCAAAAACCCATCGGCGATCGATCGAGGAAGAGTAAACACTTTAAACGCATTGCTCTCTCGGAGCTTTATTTTAACGCGGGCCGCCTCGACGGAAACGGGGCAAGGAAGGAAACGACGTTCTTAGTTCGCGGAGGTCGAGCGCAAGCAGTGGCGTGTTCAGCGATTTTATGGCTGACTAACGGTGTCCAAAGCTAGCCGCGAGCTCCACTCGGCCAGAAAGCTTTCACGAGCTGTGCACGCCTACGCGACGACTTTCTCGCGCGCCCCCTCGTTGTCGCCATTAAATTCGCCCGGCTAAATGTGCGTCCCTTCCTGTTTCCCACTTTCTTTCCCGAGTCTTCGAGTTTTTGCCCCGTTTTCCACGTCCTTGATCCAACCGCCGCGTTAGAGGAGTAATTACGCTTAATTAGACGTAGCTGGGTAACAAGGATTGCCGGTGTAACGCAATTAGTGGCTTTACGTTTGGCGTTGATGGACACGTCGGCTCGACCTTCGCTCTGCTCCGCGAGCTTTCATTTTATTGTTCTACGTACTTCCGCCCGCCTCGCCGCTCGACCCTCTTTCAACCCCTCGACTAGGTAAATTGAATTAAATTGCTTTTCTTGGGTAACTGCTCGCAAAATGGGGGTGGTAGGATGTTTCCTACTGGGACCCTTGATGGACTGGAAGTTGCCACCTCAAAGGATTATGCTGGCCAGGCTCGTCGAAGCGATGGGTTTCGAAATAAGTTACCCTTTTAAAGTCCCGTTGGATATTGTACTCTCCTCGAGGAAACGGCGTATTGAGCTCTTCTATTCTCGTGGTTCAGGTGGTTCGATCGCCGTTCATTGAATCATAGCCAACCCGGAGGACGAAAAATGTGCCCGCGTGACAAGTTTTCAATTTTAATTTCGCCCCGCCTGGCCCGTCCCAGGCTCGCGAAGGTGACACGATCGAGCACCATTCATCATCCAACAGTTTTACCAACTTTCCATCCCTCGGCGATTCCGTCCTCTTCGCCGCTCCTCCAGCTCCCGTCCCGAGGATCTGACAATCGTTTGGTGGCTCTTCAGACAATGCCGCGAAACTTTTTGCCCCCTTTTGTCTCTTCCAGTAGGATTATCACGCTGCAAGGAAAGAAAATCAAGTTGGCAGGAACTTTCAACGTTGGCTTGGTCCTTCTTGGCTTCGGTTAATCTCGAGATCATGAAATTCCTGGACCCTCATCCGGCAGGGCCGCGGCCCGCTCTATTTGTCACACGATAAACGTTTTCGGATTCCCTTATCTCCAGCCTCTTGTCCGACTTTGAAGAATACCCCCGTTTCCTTGGAATAGTGAAATTCCATGGCAACAGAAAGTTTCGAAGGATCTCCTTACAGCGTCCCCTTGAAAGCCAAGGAAATGGTAGCGCAGCTTCGAGGATCTATGGTTTTCGTGGTTACGCTCAGTTTCCACGGAAAGATGCTGGAGACCTTGGCACAGCCTCGGTGCTTCTATCCAGGCAAAATGTTCGCAACTGCTACTAAAACGTCAAGCAGAACGAGGATCGCAACTGGCAGTGCTCGACGTCTGACACATGGCGGACCTTTACTACTGACGCGAGTCTCCGCGTAGTCCAGCGACGATACAGTTGAAAGAGCGCGTTCTAATAAGATATCGGAAGCTTCTTCCTGCAGTTCCATCACCTTTAAAGAAGTTAGATAGCATTTTAAGCAAAATTCGTTAGGAAAACACCCGAAAGAATGCAGTTCGCTAACGACCTCCCACGTATCGAGTCACGCGGAGGCAGGGAAAGATAAAGCTGGTTTCGAGCAGCCAAACCGAGCTCGCGACACCCTTTGTCCCGCGAGTGGAATAAGCAGAGTCCAGGGAATTTGTTTGAACTTGCGCAAGCACCACTTCCCTGCAGATTTTACCGAGGAATTGGCTGGAGAATACGCGGTAACTGAATTTCTCGAAGCTCGGTAATTCCGCCAGCAGCACGCCCATCCCGGCTGCACTTTATTGCACTACCCACTTGACGTAATATTCTACAGCGCGGATATTTTCCGCGCTTTCTGCATTACGTTTAATTAGCAGCCCTCGGGGTTGTTCCGAGCAGTGTCCGCGTCAAACGCAGATGCGCGGATTTCTTGTTTTATTGCCGCGTTAAAACGCCATTATCCCGCGGATTTTCGAGCTTCTTGGTAACGAATTACAGTCGTTTTGGGTGATTCACGCAAGCCAGTGTGATCAGTTCGAAACACAATCAAATGTAACATCTGGTGCAAACTTAGTACTAACGTACTCAGTTCTACTTCCACTTCTGTTTCTTGTCTCTTTTCTATTCTATTTTTACTTAAACGACGGCACATAAACACCGAAGTAGTTAAATCTCCTCGTGAAATAGGAGGAATTTGACGAGGCGAGCAGGAAGAACGTATTTGACACATTTTATGAAGCGTGCCCCCCATTTGGTTCGTCGCGGATGGAAAGCGTGGCAGTCAAAAAGGCCACCGGCAAACAAGCTCGTGTTTTACCTCTGTGGAGGCTGGAAAAGCCAGGTTCGCCGAGTCACCCCGAGCCACGTTCCATTCCCTTTATCTTCGAGCATCTCTTTAAAGTATCCATCGCTATATGATTACTTCACCCCCGTCACGAATTATTGTTACAGGATGAAAGGAAAAGCCGTTGATCTCGCGAAATCGATTTGCTAGTGGAGCTGCCGTGTATAACACGCAACTGGCGACTTGTGTGAGAGAGAAACTAAGCCGGGCGCCGCATCGATTGGCCACGGGGCGCGGATTATTTTCCGCGAGCGTGTAACGTTCGACTGAACGTTATCTTGCCGCACGAACGAGCCTGCAATGAATCCACTCGGAAACAAGGCCCCGGCAATTAATCAATCCCCTTGAAGCAAACGAGTTCATCGTGCCCGTTAGGGTATCAGGAATTTTTAATCCACCGCCTCGGCCCCGCTTCGCTATTAATGTCACGCTCTCGAGATTAATTGCACTTATCAACTTGTCACGGTGCTGGGAAAAAGGAAGGCTCGTCCTCCGGTCTTCGGCCACCCTCCTTGCCACCGTTCATCGATTCCCTTCGAAGAAAAATAATTTCAAACAACCTGTCCAGCGGATGCGAAGTCGCGGTGGATTGAAAGGGACACGTGTATAATTCAAAGTTAAATGCAAATTATATTGAGAATGTCGATGGTGGAGCTATACTTTACTAAATCTAATAACATTTAACCAGATTTGGGAATATCGAGAATATTATATGAAACTGTGATGCGACCTGAAGTCGTACCTGAGTGCTCGAAATATCCTCGGGCTTTTAAAGGACCAGCCCCGGATACGCAAATGTCTGTTGGGTATCGTTCCGCGGACAAAGAGTTTCACGGGACGAACAAAGGGTCTCGTCACACGTCAGTTCGATGTTCTCCATCGGATCACCATTAAAAAGGAAACAATTTATTCGACTGTCTGCCCGGCTGGCGGGAACGAAGAGGAGTGGCTGATCCAACGAAGGCAGAGCAGAAGGTACGCGACGGAAGAATACGCGAAGGCCTTGGAGATTCCATCGACCTGTCGGAGATGATTCTCCGTAAATTCCGTCGGAGCTGATACGAGAGAATTTCGACCGGGACGGCCAGCCAGATACGGATTGAGCGAATCGAATTTTTCTCGTTTCCACCGGCTCCATCGAGCGTGATCTCATCCGGGCGTACACACTCGTACGTCTCTGTTTCTCCTCGCTGAGAAACTCCATTATCGTTCGGCTCTGGCCCCATTCTGGCCAGGGGAATCATAAATTTCAGGGTGTCAGGTCGACTCCTGCTCTGTCAGATCTCTATGCAGGCGTTCGCTCCCCTATCTCGCCCAAAAAGGCGATCCCCACAGGCGTTCGGAGGGTATTTATCTACCTAGCACTCTTCTACCCTCGATCGCACTCGAAACACGAGTAGGGGTCTAGTATCAGGATCGTGTAGACACTGTTAGATGGCTCGAAAGTTAGAGCACGCGTTTATTTGCACAGTGGAGCCTGTGGAGAGTTCGCGAGAATCGACTGGAGATCACGGTCGCGCAGGAAACTAATAATTCTGGACCGCCGGGGGAAACCACGATCTCTGAAACGTCGACCGTTACGTCGGAATTTCTCTCTGTCACGTGGGGGGCGGTTGGCTCACGCGGAAACGCCGCGACTAACGATAACCATAATTCCCAGTGGCACCGGGCGTAACCATTTGTAAATAGAGATCAGGCGCCCGCTCGAACGAACAAGGCCTTCGGAATTTCCGGCACGGAACGTAAAGTGGCAGCGAGGATAAAGTGGGTTTACCGAATATCCAGCCCCCGCGAACCGGGTTAGCACTTCGAAAAGTCAACGTCAATAAAAGCGGGTTGGCGACGGAGGGAGTCAGGGGGCTCTGTGACACGCCCGCTTTCGGGATATTACAAAATCGTGGAGGCCCTCGGTGAATTTATAGGATCGCTGGCAACTCGTTCCCGTTCACGGTTAAAGAGAGAGAGAGAGAGAGAGAGAGAGAGAGAGAGAGAGAGAGGAGAATCCAGGACCGTCGTTCGATTTCGTCGGTGAAAGACGAATCGTCCGTCGATCGAAGCGCGAGCGAATTATTCTTCGAGCCGCGATAAAATTCCACTCCTCGCGCCTATTCCCCTCCAGGCTCTCCCGTCGTTCCCTCGGTTGCCTGCAGGATATAACGGCCAAGGAGGAATGCGACGATCCGCTCGTTGAACTTATTACCGCGTCGCCTGTCGCTGGAAATGATCGTTAAGGGCACCGAATCGAACCGAGTTTCCGATACGAGTAGAATTGTTTCGCTATTTGTAAAAACGCCAGGACCAGGCTATAGCTTGGGGTTCTTTTAGACTTTGGTTTCTTCTATTTAGTGATAGGAGTTGTTTTATCACACTGAAGACCACTTTTGCGATTACAATCGCGAGTGGCACTGGTAACGAAGATCTAATCAATATTGATCCAATCCATATCCATGTCGCATAAATTGAATTAATAGTCGCGAGGCGTGTCTACCCCCTGATCTATTATACCTTGAGGATATGGAAACTCAATTAGTATGCGTCGTGAATGGCAATCGGGTGATCAGCTAATAAGGACGCGTTTGGAAAGTGTTCGCGCTCCGGAAATGGATATCGCCCCGTCGTTTTGCGAGCGATACGATTTCCTCGGAGGCAGGTAACTGAATGGAACAGTGGTCGGTGGAAATGCTGCTGCAAATGGAGATCCCGAGCGCTTTTCCGAGCCCCTGGGTAATTACGACCGGGCATAGATCATCCGAAATCCTTGTGAATTAAAGGTTCACTTTATCGTTACCTCGCCAGCGAATAAAAATCATCGCAGCGCCATTGACTCTGTTCAGGCGATTTTTAACGCTTTGCGCCGCGCTCACGGCTAATCCCCGGGGTTCCAGCGCCATTAAGCCCGAAGAAAAGGGAAACGGCGCGAGCTGCGCAAGTAATTAATGTGAGCCGAGACGTCCGCGTAAAAAAGTCCGACCGGCGTGCGCCTCAGTTGCTCTCTGCCGCCGTAAATTTCCCCACTTTGCTCGCCGCGCCACCCACCGACAAGATAATAAAAAACTTCGAGTACCCCGAGACATATGTACGCATGTACGTTGTCCCTGGTGAAATAAACTTCGCGGACCCGTACGTGCCTTCTTACGCGCAGATGTCGCGTGTTCCGCCATTCATGAGCTTCCGAAGAACACGATCTCCCGGCGTCGTCCTGGAATTGCAAAAGTTCTGCCGAGAGTCAGATCCCGCTGAGCAAAATATCCCATCAACAAAACCTATAGCTACACCGCCACATCGTGGACTAGAGCTATCAACGACTTCTATAAAATGCACAGAAAATACGTGAATTTTTATAAAACCCACTGCTGAAGACTCCAGTTCACTACTGGCGTACAGATGTAAGAATTATTCTAATCCTCCGTTTCTTTTTGTTTCAGGTTCGGACCTGGAGGTGGCTCAACGCCATCGTCATCTCCATTCATACAAGCAGGTCAGTGAAGGCTAAATATCTCTTCGGAATATGAATGGAAGGGTAGGAAATTAAGGGGCACCAATTGTCAGATAGTACAAACGTCGTTTGCTTTTTCCCATTCATATCTGGGGTTAGCAAAGGGGATTTTTTACGACACTGATCTTTCGCGGATCGTCTCTGCCGAGGCGAACACTATAGCGCTAATCTCTCCGAGATAGTTTCGCCAACGAGCGTAGGCATTGCGCGACAGAGCGAGAGGGTATAGCAGCGCGGATGGGGTTGGATTTAGGGGTGACTGATTGGATTTCGATGGTCAGGTCAAACGGCTATGTTCGATTGGAATGCGTACGGCGTATACGGTTCTCCCGTGATGATCCGCGCTTTCCAGCGGGTTTCCTCCCCCCAGCTTTCCGGTTTTTCCCTCGATTGGCTCCCCTTTGCGCCTGTTCCGCTCTCCCTTCGCCCCTCCTTGTTTCCGATTGCCACTTCCACTTATCCTTTGACCTCCATCGCCAGAGGCCAGCGTTCCCTCGTCGGTCTCGCATCTTTGGAATTACGCTGCCAGCACCTTTGCCGTGGCAGATTAAACGGTAGCTACTTCCCTTTCAAACGAGCCGTCGTTTCGAATAGTGTTCGGGCCGATGAAGCTTTGCCCGCCATGCGTGCCCGTCGTCGTTTCTTCCGCGCCCTAGGAGCCCATTCGGATTTGCAAATGAAACGATAACGCTGGTAAAATGGTGGCGAGTGCGTTTGAGGGATGATATTAGTTAGAGTGCTCCGTTCGGTTAGGGAAATGAAAGGCTCGGATCCCCCGTTACGGTCCCTCTGCTCGGGGACGGTCTGTTGAAACTCAATGAAAAATCACGCCCCCGTCGAGGCTTCACTTTGAGCCGACGGCTAAGTAGCTGCGAAGAATGTATGTACAAAGGAAGGCCGATGGGAGATTCAGTTACAAACGTTCGCGATTCCGATTCCGCGAGGAGGCAAAAGTTCTCTTTAACACTTGCTCGATCTAAAAGACGCGGCGTTCAGAAGGCGTTTGCGTATCGAAATCCCGTTTGCAGTCTCTACGATCGCCCGATGCTCCTTTGCTACCGCGATTCCTATCTCACCCCCTCTCGTCTTATCGACAGTCGAGTGCCGTGAATTTCCCGCGGAAATCTGCACAAATACCTGGAGGATTTGTCGGACGGATTGGAAAAGTGGTGCAGCCTTTCCTCTGCCCCGTGGACGTGGAATCGAGATCGGAGCGGTAACCAACGTTGTCGGTTACCTTGCTCGACCAGCGAGCAAACGTGTAAGAAAATTCCTCGTTCGTCACGTTCGAAAGGGAAATCCTGTCCCGTTTCCAACGTCTGGCTGCGCCTGGGCTCGTTTCCAGCCCCTTATCCTCCCCTGAACTTTTGACCCGTGTCAGCTTGACGAACATCCTCTTGCTCCACACCTTTTATATACCTCAGGATAGCCGAACACTTTGGGAACGTGAAAGAAACGAGCGTTAAAGCACCCGGAACATGTGACAGAATTTCTATTCACGCGATTTAAAGGCGATTTTAAAAGAAGCAGTCGGGGCCGCGCGTTGTGACGAGTCTCCTTTCATCGGAATCGGATGGCAGACATTTTGCGTGGAGTCCGGAGCGAAGATAGTTTCATTGGAAGACGTCAGTGAACATCGAAACGGGATCGGAGAAGCGTTGTTCGTAGCGGAGGAACATATCTTAACGTCCGAGGTAACAAATGGAACGAAGGGAATAAGGTTAACGATCGCGAGGATACACCACTTCGCGAGGAAACAATTTGCAATTCCTTTCGGAGGTGGAAAGCATGAGTCGCGAAAAATGGCACCGGCGGAGGTCGGGTAATAGAAATAATGGCTCGCGACCAGCGAAATTTCCACTATCATTCGGCCGGGGAAAGCGATGGGAATAAATCGGCAAGGAGAGCTCGTCGGGTGCCAGCGTGAAAAAGGAACTTCCGCGAGCACAGAGACAAATGAGATCGGGAAATGGACGTTGACCGAGGAAGATACATTGGATCGATGAAGTCGTTCTCAGAAGAGACTCGCACCAGCGAATAATGATCCACTTTTTCAACGAAACGCGCCCAGGTGAACGTTCCGCGCGGCTCATTATAGGGGTTCCGCCTGCTGAAATATTGGCGGGGAACCTTGGGCGAAATAAGGGCGTACAGGCTTCTCGCCCGCGGCGCTGCAATTACGCTAACTGATAAATCAACTCTACGCGCGCGTTGCTGAGTGCATTGCACACAGAGCTGCGAGGAACCGTGTACCAAGAACAACAAAAATATTCGCGCACGTCGAGCTATTCCAGGGATATACTACTTTGCTTAGGTCTCGAGGTAAGCGATTATCCTTCTGTTCTTGTCTTCCGCAGCGTTTCCATCGATGCTATCGCATGCTTGTCAAGCAAACAACTTCCCGACAGAATATTATACACCGAATCTTCGCTCATGCACCGTACCTGGGTTGCTATAGTTGGTACGTCGTTATCCTCGGCGGAGCTGAATAAGTAGGCAAGGAAGGATCGACGCGAAGGCCTCAGCCACTTCCTATTGCAACGCTTAGTAGAATGGTACATCTGGAACGGCTGTAATCACGGCTGGAACGTCAGCGATTACTCTCGAAACGAACGTTCTGCCTGGTTGCCGGTTAACGCTCGCACCAACGGTCATTCCGTCGATCCAGCGAGCGGATCATCGACGGTGGATGCAGTCCCAGCGATAACCCGTCGCGAGCACCGATGGCAGCAATAACAGTAACGCCGTGACAGCGGTATCTAGCAGCGGTTAACAGGGCTGCCGATGCAAACGGTGCTGTTAGACGTAGCAGCGAGGATGCCGGTGGTAGTAGAGTCGGATGATCGGCCGTTTCAGGAATGTCAGATATTAAAATACCGCAGACTCTCGAGCACCGGCGTACCAGCGCCGCTAGCATCGTCCTTCGCTTCATTCACCCCCAACCACCGCGTTAACAGCCCCCTGCCAGGGGCCAGAGCCACCCTTCGGTTCTCGTCCTTTCTTACCTCGTTTCGCCCTTTGTCGTTTCGTTTCAATCGAGTTTCCTACAGTGAAGCCGCCGTCCACGGTGGAAATCAAGTCCCGTGTATATATTCCTGCGAGCGATTTACAGAAGTGTGGGTGATCTGGCTTGGACCTCGGGTGGGTCTGACGCGACCACGAGTGTTCACAGGAAACGTGGGTAACTTAGACTTTCGTCGGATGCCTCTTCAATCCTGTCCGATCGACCATTCTTCATCGACTTACCACTTTGCGGAGATAGTAAGAGGAGTTGGCAACTTTGCGTCCAGTAGTTTCCAACCCTTCGCTTTACGTGGTTCGGGGCTCCCGCCAGCAATCTTTGATCCCCCTTTCCGATTCCTCGGCGTGGCCACGAGCTCTTATCCAAAATTCCCAGTGAAAACACTGCACTTCAGTTAGTTCCAGCCGCGCCTGCTCGTAAACAGCCGCTCGGGCTCGCTCTCCATCTCTCACGAACGCTTTCCGCTAGCGTTCAGTCTCACGTTCCTCGTAACGAGCCAAAACCACTTTTCACCAGCACCCATACTAGCCCCGCGCTCCCTCGCCGCCTCTCACCTTTCGTTCGCGCGATCCCTCGCCGGCTCTCCACCTCTCCCCTATGTTCCGCCCTCGTAAAATCACGTAGACGCGCGATGCGCGATGTATTCATGGGCGGCGCGAGCGAATATTAAATCGTCCGCCCCGTTACGAACTGCGAGAAGATAACATGGCACGGTTCGTGCGCTTTATCGCCCGCCCAGGGAATTGTTTTAACGCTATCGCGGCGATAATTCAGCGTGGATTCGGCGCGAGGGTGGACTGCTGGAAAAATTAGAACGGATTAGAAGGGCCGAACCGGCGCGGGGCGCTTTCACTTCTAATTGCTCGTGACGTTGATAATTCGCCGGCCACCGCTCGCTTTCGAGGATGGGATTAATTATTCCGCTGCAAGTTCGGTCATATTTGACTCCCTCGTGAACCGCGACAGCAGGGACCGAGATACGAGCTGCAATTGCCGCAGCTCTGTCTGGTTCGATCTCGCATTTGGAACGTCATAATGGTTGGAGTTCAAAGGGCACTGAAAGCTGGTGGAAGATAGGCACTTTCCACTCTACGATATCGCGCAAGGGTGGAAAATAAATTGCTACTGTCTAGCAGCTACTAATTCAATCAGGCCTACTCCTGTTCGCGCTTTCCACGAATTTGCCGTCGTCGAGACTACGAATTAACGAGACCTGCTACGGTCTCGTATCTATAACTCCGACAAATAGCGGATCCTCATCAGGCCTCTTCGCCAGATACTCGTTCGGCCGCGCCACTCTTGTTAGTCTAACTACTTACCACGTCGAGCTTCGACGTCGACCGCCGTAAGTATTCAATCGAGTAAGAGGCTCTCCGCTGGCTGTCGAGTTACCTTCCCCAGAACAGATTTCTTCGAACAAACGAGACTTCGGAATATGTCCCCCGAAACGAAGTCGACCCGTGGTTCAACAACGGTCTCGCATTTGCCGGCTGCTCGAGCCACGATCGTTCCCTCTTGAATCATAGATCAGCGGGAAGCTTCGTCGCGACCAATCCCTGGAGATCAGTTTTATTTCAATCCTATCGAGCATCCATGCAATTCATTGTTTTTTTCATGCGTCGGATTGTAGCCGCTCGGGCGGTACCTGCGAAATAGCCGGCGATGAGTCTTCACGGCGATTAGAGCAATTAAGCCGGAAGTGGTTATTGTTGGGTGCATCGATACGCGTTCAGATTCACGGAAAATTGCTTCTTAAGCGTCCGCGTTGCCCGTGCACCATTGGATTACGAGTTTTTCTCCATTTCACGGCTTTCCGCCGCTCGGGACATCCTCTGGTACAAAAATTCCCTCCGCGGTCCTCGATATTCCGGGGGAATTTCGCCTGTCGGTGGAAAGCTGTGTTCCACGCTTCGCGGCGAATGGATCGAGCGGATAGTTTTAAAACCCTTCGCCGCCGGTTGTATAGTGTATAATTTTCGTAACCAGTGAAAAGTTAAAAGTCTATCCTCGATAAAGCTTGACGCGCACCCTGCGCTTTTCATACTTTTCATACCCTTCTCCATTTCTCCCAACTTGAACGTGGAAGTAAAAGCTACCCAGGTCTTAACGGGAACCGAATGCAACCGTGGGATAGTTGGTATCCGCTGTCCAGCAGAAATTGCTGACCGGGAAAGATTGAACGGGGTCCAGTCTCCGTAGGAATTCGCGGACTCTAAGTGCCGTTCTGTCTGCGTATCGGTGGAGCCGCAAGAACGGTTCGTTTGCGACGAACCGCAGAACTCTCAACTCCAAATGGGATATTAATGTCCAAGACCGACTTGCCCGCCGCGCCGCGGGCCATATCCGCCGGAACAACTGACTGTTTACGAGCAACACGCTGCCGACAGCGGTTTCTAACGGTTAGCAGCCAGCAACGATACACGGTCCAAGTCCGAGGTGCTCTGCGGTCTGGTGACCCCGCTGGAAATTCCAGTTCCAACCTTAGCGGAGGTGCTGGTCAGCCGGTACTCGGCAGATTCCCTCTCCTGCGGTCCGTGATTGCACCCTCAACTTTACTGCCATCGATGCCCGGCGTTTGTCCCCGAAGCGCCCTTATATTGCTCAGGAATTAGACAGAACACAGGACCCTCGACTGTGTTGCTAATGGCATTTCAGTATCGGTGCACGGAAGTGCCCCGAAGTGGCTCAAGAATAGGCCGCGGAATCAAACCGTCAACTTCGTTGCCGCCGGCGCGGTATCTCTGGGGAGAACGTGCAGAAGCAACGGGTTCAAGAATCGGCTGCATCCCCGACTCGGTTGCCATTGGCAGTGCGAGCTTCTATACGCCGTGTGTCAAAGTGGTTTCGAAGTGAACCCCCGGAATGTACACTATGCCGAATCGAGACGTCTGGTTAAGAAAGGCGTCCCATCTACACAGAGTACTCGGCCTGTTTTTGCAGACAGCAGCGGCGCGAGGCACAGGGTACATAGAGGAGTGTCGTACGGTGAGAAAACGCGGGGAGACGTTCGCTTCGGTGAACCGAAAGTGGGTGCCACTCTCATCGATTTTTCTGTCCGTTCGCCAATAACGCGGCCTCCGCCATCGCAGTCAGGAATCCGGCAAGTAAAATCCACCACCCGCCTCTCTCTTTCTCTCCTCCGCGAAAGTATCATCTCCCTTCTCCGCTACATCGCCTCCCTCCCCCTTCACGTCCGCTTTCCACCCTCTAGCTTAGGCCTGTGCTTCGTGTAACTAGCGATGGGAATGACCTCCTCGCAAGCCGCGTCGAAGCTTCGCGAACGGTGCAGTGGAAATACTATTCACTGTGCTGGCTGTAGAACGTTATCGTCTAAAGTAGATAATTTACACACACAAGCGTAGAGGAACACTCGATTCGAAGCGTTAGAAATTCGCGTGCATTTGTATCAGAAGAAAATGAAGTCTCGCGCAAGGGATGATTCCAGTCGCCGTGCCGATCGCTCCGACCATTTGCTTCTTCTCCAAATAAGAAAATAAAAAGTACTTCACCGAAATGGATCGACCGTAGAAATCCCCGCACCCCTCGCCGGCCTCGACGTCACCGCGATATCGTTGCATTCAGTATCCCTGGAGCTCGCGCTAATTATTTCGCCGCGGAATCGAGCCCACCCCTTCCTTTCCCGCCTTTTCCCCCTCTTTTAATCTCAATAATAGAAAGCCGTTGTTGCTTGCAGTCTTTCTCGCCCTACCCTCGGCCTCCCAACCCTTTTCTTTCCATCGACGCTGTCGCTCGCCGTCGGTGGCTCTCTTCCACTTCAACGAGCTGACGCGAGTCACGCGCACAGAGAAACCAACACATTACGCGTACGTGAGTGTCGCGTATTTGGTTTCGCGGAGCTGGCACAAATCATTCGCGCGACCACGGTTGAATTATTGCTCGAACGAAAAAGGAAACGGAACGCCACTTTGGGGGGGTCGATGAACGGTCTCCACGGGCGGGCCGTAGATCCACCCCGAATTCAGGGGAGGATTCGGGGGTTAGATACCAGGGAAAGCTGGCGTTAAGGAAATTCACGCGGTCGGGCAAAAAGTGTTGCTCAAACTCGACGGTTTTTGCGCGATCCCCGGTTTCTTTTTTCGTCCCCTCTTCTCGCCATTCCTTTACACCGATATCGATTGCCCCTTTCACCGTTGCTCCACCCCCCAGTTCCAGATACCTTGGTCGCCCTGCATTCTTCGACGCTCGACAAATTCTCTACCCAATGCTTTTTTCCCTTTCTCATTTTCCCCGTGCATATCGACGAGCTGGCGGCGGACGTTGGAACAGAAAATCCAAAGTAGAACGCTGTGTCCGAGCCCCTGCCAGGGGATGATCGATCGAGGGCTATGAAATTCATCCACAAACCGCCCTGTCTAAAGAAGGCTGATCCTGTGCGAAGAGACAAATCGAATGGAATGAAGTTAAGACTGTCTTTAGTAAAGAAAATCCGTAACAGTCGCTTGATACATTCGTATACTTTTCGACACCCGGTTGTTTGACCCTTTCTGACGCCTTAAAATTTTTCGTCGCGTCTCTTCCTCGAGGAAATCAGTTTTGAATGTTCAGAGAGACGAACATTCTCGGGCTGAGCCAAAAGGTGATAGTGTAGCTTTTATATGCAAACTGAGGAGAGAAGGTCCACATTGTCTACCTCTCAGCCATCTAGTTTCGAGTACAGTCAATTTCGAGTGCAGTCTTTCTCTCGCATTGGCGATTCTTCTACAGTCTCTTCATCGTTTCGTTTAACAGAAACCTCCATAAGAGCTTGCATCTCCGTCGTTCGCTCGTTTGGGCTGAGTAGGAGGTGCGCGACGGCGTCATTTTTCACGACGTTCCATCGAAGCCACCCTCAAAGGCGCTGCAACGTGATTTAAAACGGCAATTCCGTAGTAGATTCTTCTCTAAGGGCGTGGGCCGCGATAAATAAAAAGTAAACGCGTCAAGAACTTGCAGCATCTTCCCCAAAGAAGTGGTTTTTCCGTGGATGGCCACCCCCTATCCTTCCGCTTATCATTTTTATTGCCTCTCTAAACACATGATCGGCTTATCGACCGACGGGCCCGGGTTAGGGAGAGCAGCGGCATCGTGAAACTAATCGATAGATCAGAAACGACGCGGCGGTATCTTCCCGCGCGGAAAACACTTCATCTCGTGGATTTTTCTTTCCCCTTCTCTCGATCGACTACACGCGTCCGTCATAGAAAACGACGAAAGTTCTAACCCGTTGCGATGGCCCCGGCAGGAGGAATCGCGGCTGACTCGACAGAAATTACGGTCGCCGAAGCTTAGCAGCAGCTTTCTCCCTCCACGGTGAACGGCAGAAAAAACTTTACGGCTAACAATTTTAGACCTTCGGTCCTGAATTCTCCCTATTGCATTTGACTCTCCCTCTATCCTCTGCCATTCCACTATTTTTCCAAGCAGCGAGAGTGCTCCCGTGTAAATAAAGTGTAAAATGGACGGCCACGGGGAAGAGATGGCACAGGGGGGGGGGGGGGGGGGGACGTGGAGCAGCGCTACACCGGCCGATTTTATTTGTCCAAGCTGTAACGCGGCTGAATTCGCGTGGTTTCTCGTCGCAGCCGGGTTAACAGGCTTGAATTTTGTAGGGATCGATCGAACGGCCGCGCAACGAGTCTCTTGGTGAAAATTCCACGATGGACGTGAAATGTTTATGCGTCTCCAGCGACCAGCCAGCGTCTGTCGCGCAGTGTTCTAAGAACTGCGAGGCGGCGAGGGTAAATTGAGAATGGAGGGCAGGATGGTGGTTTCTATGGCGGGATATTAAAATTGAACGAGCACGCCGTGAAGTTTATCGAGTTTACTTTCGAAGCCATTTGAATGCTAAAGGAGTAACAATGAACTTAAGGAGCCGCCCTCGAAGCGGGAATGCGAGCGCTTGATACGCGTTTTATGTTTCTTTCGGCGTCCCTGAATACGGCAGAGAATTATGAAAGACGCGCCCAACCTCTCGTCCGCGGGAGCTCCGAGCAAACTTCTCGAAATATGCGCCGCGCAACCGTTTAAACTTCGTCATTGTTTGATGTGTATTCTGTTTTGCGCCACTGTTCCAGCTGGTAAAGGACGCCTTTCCCTCTGAATGCAGCTTCAAAACGCTTCCAGGAGATGCTTTCGTTCCAGAGAACGTTGCATTGTCGGGTAATAGTTTAACGCTCGGGGAAGGCGGTTGTCCAACTCGTTACATATGCCACTGATCGCATTAAGATAGTTTCAATTAACCGTCGTAGCGGGCACTGCGCGAGGCACCTGTTCCTCTGGAAATTAAGTGCAACGTGGAGGAACGATACACCTCGCCACGAAACGAAGAATCCAATTCAGAATTCGACTGCAGTCCAGCGACGGTCCTTGTTGCTGAATTTTCGCGCGCTTCGGCGAATGCCACGCGTGTCGCATCGATCGTTGGTGAATGTGCGGTGATCGGTTATTAAACGAGGCTCTCCGAAAGAGACGTCGAAAAGCTGGCGCTCGGTGAATGGCGCGCTGTTCATTGTCCGAAGGGAAACGGTGTCCTACATTATCCTCGACGGGTGTATTTTTAGCGGAAAGGAAAGGATCCCGTTTCACGGGAGAGACGTTCGCCTTGGCGCACAAAGCGGAACGTCCGCGCCACTATTTTATACCTTATCTGTTTCGGGATACACGGACTGCGCGCACGGATTAGCCCGAGCCATTCTTCATCGTTAAGAGGCTGCCTGGCAGTAATCAGTGGCGGCTATCCTTTACCCCCGCTGCATTATCCTTCGGACACGGTAACTGCGCCGCGAATCGCTCGCAAAGTCTGCCCTTTATTAACCCGTTCGAGTTCGGCCGAAGCTACCTGCCGCGCTCGTTAGCGCACGAACGAAACAAAACCGTGTGTTCCGCGTGATTTAATGCGATCAATTCAATGGTCTTTCGTAGCGAACGGGCTACGGGTTTCTCGATGGAGGGGAGACACATTTCATATCGTGTTTCTAGCTACACTGCATTTAGAGAAACCACGTGACAACTACTTGCAAGTGGATGGGTTTTCAAACGTGTGGGAGTGCGAAGACTGTTCGATTCACAAAATATATTTGGAACAGAGCGATTGGGATCGAGAGCGGATGTTTATGGTGGAGTATCGAATGCATGAGGCTTGAATAGTTTCTTGGAATGTTTGTGGAGAGTTTGGGTGAGCTTATAAAAAGTGTGTGTTGTAAGTGTGAATCTCTGGAACGAAGTCAATTCTGCAGGGTCAGTCGAATGGAAAGCTTCGTCGCCTGAACTTCTTTTCGTAAATACTTTTTACTTTTCCAAAAATGCGCAGTTATTTAATCCTGCCTGATCACTAAACATCCCTACAGACGTGTTTTATGAACATTTCTGACCAATATGACTTTATTTTTGCGTCTCTAGTAGTTAGAGTTCCCCAGTAATTCGTTTCGAACGTTGCGCGAGATCCAGGCTCCCAACCTGCCTGCAGCGAGCTCGAAAAGAGTGTGGATCGAGTGGGCTAAGGATTCAACCAGCCTGAAGGACCACCCCCGTAGTAATTTAAGAATTGCTCGGGGGTAATTTCGTTCAGTAGCTTCTGCGCCGCGATCCCGAGAATCCAGGGACTCTGGGAAATTGTATCAGGCAGCGTACCACGTTCCGTCTGATCAACGACGCTCCTGTACTACTGGATTTTTCAGGGCGCCGCGAGAAGAGACTGGAACGACCCCGCTGGCGTTTGTTCTTTATTTAAAGCGGTGCATTTAGATAGTGGATCACGGGGAGTTGAGGAATAAACGCGGGAAGTATTCAAATGGCCAATAAAATACCGGATTTTCCTCGGACGGTTATCCCCGTTGCACGTTAAAGAACTTTAAACGTTCGAGTGGCTTCAGAAGAGATATTGCTCTCATCGCTTATACGCCATCGGTGCATTCTTCCTTCCGCCTTCGCAAAGTACCTATTTCCCATCTCTCGATGTCTCATCCAACATTATTTAACGACCGACGGTATCACTTTCACTAGGGTTTCCTAGCCCTTGCCTCATTAGCCTCACTGTACCACCCTCGAAAAATAGGCAGAGCAAGAACTTAGCGTAACGTGAAACCATCCTTGAAAATTACAGTGGAAGTCCGTCACGCTTGACTCGCAAACGAGCAGAGTTTCGTTTCACCTTTGACTCATTCGCCAGGAAAAAGTATTCTTTCGCCAAACAGTGAATACGTACCGCGGTCCACGAGAATTTAACGAATCTCGTCCACGCGCCACAAAAGAAATATCCGAACCCGCGGCTCCCTTGCAGGATTGCTCGGTGTGTTTGGACGCTTAATGAGTGTTGGAAAAGGTCTCTTTAATCAGAGAAACGAACGTCCCCGTTGCAATTTGCGACGTCTGCGGGCGAAGCTTGGTCCCGCGAGCAAACGTAAACGATTTTGGGGAGCGTTGCTTATCGGCGTCGTATCGGGAATTGGGGGTAAATAGGAACGTTCTACGTGGAACGAGAGACGCAGGAGAATGCATAAACAGGAGTGTCCCGACGATAGGCCGGCCGCGAGCCGTCTGCCAATACGAAATGCATTGGGACCTCAATGACAAACAGCCTCGAGCCCCGAGCTTTGCTATTGACCGGCTTGTATTAACGAAAACTGGGGGACCGTGTGCATAGCAGAACGCAAAAGAGAAAGAGAAGTCAAGCTGAAGGGAAGCGGGCCGGGAGTTGGATAGAGAGAACATCGATATGCAGCAGCTTCCTCATTCTCCATCCCCATTCACTGCTTTCCTTTCGCGCAATATTGTTTCCCTGTGGCCTCTCTGTACCCCCTGTTCCGCTTCCTCCATTGGCTGTTTCTAAAAGGTGTATATAAAGCTTCGAATTAGGTGCAGCTTTCTACTCCCTCACATGCGAGTGTTTTGGCTCGATTTCCATCTTCAGTAAAGAGTCAATTGACTGAGTGACGAATTGGATTGTACTTCAAAAACCGTTCAGGTTTAGAGAAGAGGCGTTAGATTTTCTTAGGCGAGTCGAGGGACCGTTGGAAGAATCGCGGGTGAAATTACTTAATAGACGATGCAATTGCGTGGATCGGCAAGGGAGGGATTCCTAGTGTGCGTCGGCGAAGCCACTCGCTGGGCCAAAAATTCCGACTATTGATTTTCCCCTTGATACCCGACGTTCCGCGACGCAGGAATTTCACAGCCGGCGTAATTAATGAACTTTATGAACAGCGCGCGCTGCGAGACGGGCACAAATATTTAATCGGTTCACCGATACTTATTGACTGAACGGGCTGCTGGCTCGGACGCAGCAAAGCGTAAAAAAATACGCACCGCTGGCCTGTTATCCGGGATATATTAGCGCCAGAGAGCTCGGCAGTGCCTGGCTACTTACCAATTTCGGCCGCTTAGCCGCGGGGCTAATGAAGTCAATTAGCCTCGCTCACGAAATTCGGCGGAGCAGACGTTGAGGCCGCGACGCGAAACGCTTCTGCGTTCATGCGTTGATGTAGCTCACTGACGGCGGCGTTAAGTAAGGATAATGGAAATGCAGCGTCTTGTTCGTCAGCCTGTTGAGAATCCCAGGATCTTGGCTGGTAATCCCTTCGAGTTTGCTCGGTACGAATGATAGTAATTGCTCCGGGGAACTCCTTCCCTTTTTTATTCTTCATTCGTGTATTTCGCGCGTAGATGTTGGATACTTGTAATTTAATCGGTCCCTCGAGTTAGACCGGTCGATCCGACCTGCGGCTGTCGATCCGTCCGTTTAATGAAACTAATCAGTCACGTCCAGCAGCGATACGTCGCAGGCGTTTGCAGATTCGTCGTATTTACGTATGTGCACAGCTCAAAGGATACATATCTATTTGGCCGTGTTTGCGCGCTGCAGGGGGCTTAGTCGATGCACGCATCGATCATTCCGCCAGCAAGCCTGTGATCCTGTCAGGTGACAATCTGGTCGATCGTTGCTCTCCAACTTAATGAAACTAATTAGTCATACACGCTGCCGGAGGCAGCGCTGGTGTTCGATCAATCCACAATACGCCGGTTCTGTCGGCCCTCCAAGGCGCCCGATAACATCTAAGCGAACAGTCGATCGCTGACAATCGCGATAGCGCGTCACTGAAGCGTAATTAAGGCGTAAGTAGGATAACCAGCTCATTATCGGATAAATCTACCGGCGATCGGTGACACTGTTAATTATGGCAAGCCTTCAAGACACGAGAACTTGACACACATTGCCGACTTGAAATATTTCCGCGAGTTCCGCTCAAGGGCTATTCAATTATTTTGAAAGATTATGTAACGACTCGTACTTTGGGAACTAAATAGACGATGGAATGGCACAACTGTTGCTTCAGCAGCTCTGAGCGGAGACGCTTCCCAGCCGAGCTGTCTGACTGATCGCTAGCCACTGTAGCCATTCAGGCTACTGACTCGAAATGCCTTCGATGGAAACTGTAATCCCTCTGACATAACTTTGTTCCAAAGCTACATACGATAGGAGTTCACTGTTCACCTCCAGTGCCTTCAATCTTTCCTCAGTTACAAAGGAGTGCGCGAAACGTCTCTCGATTTCGCTTGAGCCTATCCACTGCTTTCTCCATCGAATCTGTAACGCCCACCGCCACCTTACACTTTACAAATTCACAGAGGAAATGTTGATTGCTGCTGGTTGGGAGCTAGGTGTCGCGCGACATCGTAGATTAGGTCTCGTTCAGAGGGTTTCATTCGCGGGATGCCAGTTCCTGGCGTCGAGCCGAAGAACGACGAAATTAATTACAGTCAGCGAGGCTCGTTCGAGCTGTCTCACTCCCAGGCGTTGCTTATTTACCCCTGCCTGATTGCGCGTAAAGCCGGGGTGTGGTTAGACGGCGATAGCGCGAGCCTACCTTATTTCCGATCCCGACAATTAGCGAGGCATTCGAGGCTGTCGCCGCGAGTTAACGTAATTAATCGATCATGTACGACGCCCGCGACAAAAGATCGTGGCTGGTTCGTTAGCGCGCCCAGATAGAATTATCGACCCAGCTATCCGTCTTGATGAGACCCACTCATCAGCTGGGTCGGGGATATTGTTAGGGGAGTGTATCCGCAAGAAGAATAATGAAGGTGAAGCGAGGCACTAGCGAGCGTAAAAAGTGTGTTTATAAGCCAGGTCTTGGTTAACCACCTTTTTCTATCTGATTTTGATTTATTAACGTACTCTCCCCACGGAGGATCCTTCAGATTAATGACTCTTAACACAAGTGGGTTGGAGTGTATAGCTGTTAATGGATCTTACTTCCTAAGTTCATTATGATAATCGTCGATTCATTAACGTTATTGTCTGAAACAAAACACCTAAACTTTGAGACGAACAGGCCGAAGTACTTGGAAGTGTAATTAAGGCAATCGGGCTAACAATAAGTCTGAAACGAGAATTTTCAAAGATTTCCACTGCCGAATCACAGCTGAATTGACGAAGCTTCTGCAAAACTCGAGATCTCTTCCAGCGATCTATTCCCTTAGCAAAGTTCTCTTGAACTCGGCCAGGAATTTATATCCTCCGACACAGACTTCCACGTTTCCTCGTTTTTCATGCGATCGTATTTATCGTATCGTCGTTTGATTATTCCTCCTCGCTGTTCCCAATCCATGAATCGCAACCGTCGTTTATTTGCTTGGTTCAGCGGTTATGTAGGTTTTCATCGAGCCGGGCAATTTCATAGGAGATCGATGGTACCACCCAGGTAAAATGCTTTTCTGGGAATACGAGAAAGGGATTGAATAACGTGCCCTTAAACTTCTCTCTTTTGGGGAGATCGTTTTTCATCCCTTAGCCCATCGAATCCTTTTCCCCCTGTAGCTATGAAATTCATTGAAACCTTTTCAAGAAACGTATCGAATATATCGCTAATTGAACAGCCCTGAATTCAACAAGTGCAAGTTGCAACGCTTCAACCCCTTCAGCGTCGAACCATTAAGCCTCTCAAGAAACCTACCGCTCGTGCTTTTCTTCCTGGCAAACGTCCTTCGGTACACCAGCGAAGGCTGCATCGGACTGTGCCGGACTTAATGGGTTAAAAACACGTATCTGACCCTTGAAAACCCTCTTCACCGGTCGAGTCCCTTGATCGTCGCCGGACCAACTAATGAAACTCGTCGATCACGTTCGGTGACACGTGTACGAAGGTCACGAGCACCAACGCACCCTCTCGTCCAGCCCGACATTCTCCGGCCGGCGATGTGTCGAGGGCTGGAGGATCCTCGTCTACGAACGCCAACGCCTGTGTATTCGTAGATAAGGCGGAAACACTGGAATTGTATGTATCGATCCTCACTCTCGATAAGATACGAGAACCCTACAGCCTTGGGCTCGGCTTCACGAGCTGCTGCTCACGGGAACAGTTTCAGAGGGAGAGGGACGAGGGCGAGGGAAACGGAGCAAGAGAGCACAGGGTTTTGTTCTCTTCGCGGCATCGATCGTTCGAAGCCGTCCTTTGCCCAGCAAGGGAAAGGATCCTGTAATAAAGGAGCGCGCTCCTTTCTTCGTCCTCCCCTCTCATCTATAACTCTCATCAAAAGTTTTCGCGCACCTGTAACGATTGCAGCTCGCGCTCTCCTTTGAAAGGGATGGCGGGTCGTTCGAGCACCCTATAATTTTATTATAAAATACACGAACAGAGGGGTGGAAGGAGGTTACTTAGAAACGATACTTTCACTCTGCTGCGTATCATTTTCTAGTTTCTTCCGCTGTGCTCCTGATTGTACGTGCACTGTTCTGTATTTTCCCTTTGTTCCCATTTGCATTTCTCTTTATCCATCTTCCTTGTCTACCCACCCATCCATCTTCCTAGCGTTTCTGCAACCGGGGACCAAGCCGAATTTATCTCGTAGACTCTCGGTAAACTTTAGAGCAGAGTAAACCTCATCTCGGCTCTTTCTTCGAATCGCGAGATTTTATTTTCACGGCGGATCGATGGAACGCCGACAAACATTCCCCCGCGGGCCAGCAAGACTTTTTCGACTGCCCTCGTTACCGCCGTTATTACCGTGCCACCCCGTTCGTCGCGTCTTCTCGATTACCATAGTGAATCATCGCCGCGCCTGACGATTCACTCCGGGGGAGCTCGCTAGGCAAATTTTCAGTCGGCCACATTTCATCGGGACTGCCTCCGAGGAGCAATAAAATCGTGGAAGACCTAGAGTAATTTCGATGGGGTTGACCCAGCTGGGCGAATTAACGTGAAAGACGACACCCTTCGCGCCAAGATTCTGGGTGCTCGAGGACTCACGAGCCACAGAGTGTTCACACGTGATTATTTCTTGCAAATTCTTTATGGAAATCGAATAGCCTATATATCAATAAATCAAAATTATTATCAAGAAATCGAATTTATTATATTTCGCATCCAGCTATTTAATACTTCTACGTTTGCGACTTGAAGCTTTCGAATTGCAGGTTCTAGGAAGCCTACTAACTAAGAAATCGGTGACTCGGAATGTCTTAGCGATCACCTAGAATCTAGAAACTGCTTCTACCTGTGATCCTGGCGCGGTAGCGGCAGCCATAGAGGCCACTAAAATCCAGCGCGATACTCAGCGTTCCCATTACCTAAATTTCCAGGGAAATCGGGGGCGGCCAGGCGAGAAGCGCGCGCGGCCATCGGGGCAAAACGAAATCGGATTGTCGTACGGGCGGGGAGGGGGGACGGAGCCCAGATTGGACGACTTCTATCGATAGCTGGGGCAAGAACAGCCGCTGCACGAGGAGTTACCGCTTACCGCTACGCTCGCCGGAAGTCGTGTCGCGGAGGGGAAACCGTCCAGGGACCGGAACGCGGATGGAATCGCTGGAGTGGAGAGAGGATCAGGGGAAATGAAGCTCGACCTGCCCATTGGCCGTGGAAATCGGCGGCGACGGTATCATGAAACTGGCGCGTGACTCTTGAACCGTGCGTGAAGCCACGCCGAGATAAGGGTGAGTTCGTTCAAGCTCTCGTTTGCGATTCTTCCCGCCACCGGGAAATATTCTTAGCACGTAACAGCTTAGGACTATAACTGGCCGTTTTATGGCTCTCACACCCCGCTTGTCGGGTTGGGGCCGGAAACATTTGGATTCAGAATCGTTGACACGATCAATGTCGAGTGTCTATTATTCCGCAGAGCTTTGAGTAATCGAGTATAGACGATAGGAAAGCAATGGTTACACAGGATCTCGCGTAACTTCATCTCCTTTCTTTTATGATTACACTTTCATCCCTCAACCAACAAATGCGGTTGAATTTTCCTCCGGATAGACATATTGGGTCACCAGTGCTCCACGTGACTCGGTGACAAATAGCAGGCCTGCCTGTGACGTGGGACGTCTTTTGTACAAATCGTGCATTCATGTCTGAAAGATAGCCCCCGGTAGTCAAAGGATCTTGGAAGAGATCCCGATGTCGCGAACGTAGAACCTATTGGTTGGAAAGACTTGCTCCAGTATTAAAGTACATTGAATTCAGGAGCGATGTTGCAAAATACCGGGTCCAGAGTAATCTGCTACTTAGAAACTGTAAATCCACGCCCAAAGTGGCTGTTATCATCGAGAAGCGTCCCTGCACAATTGCTCCACGGAGCTGTCGATCCGCGAGGGAGAAACGTGAGCGAAATGCCGTTCGATCGGCTTCCGGATCGTTTTCATAACGCGTTGGCGCGAGAGCGACAGGTCGAAGGCCACGAAAAGCCGCAATTTCCCCATTCCTTCTCGGGGGAGAAAGGCTAGAAAGAGAAAAAGGGAGAGAGAGAGAGAAGTGGGAATATATAGGATACGGGTCTGAGCCACGATTATGCCACGTCTACGCGGCGGCGAAATTGCGTTTGCCCGCGGAAAAATTTTCGAAGGGCGATGGCAAAGCCCGGTCCGCGATCTAGCCGAAGAAGATTCCCCGGCAGTCCTTTGGAAAGTTTAACCAATATTACGCCGTGATTTACCAAGCAGCCACGGGACAGGGGATATTGGCGATCGATCCGTTACCGCAACGTCGATTTCATCCTATTTGGATATTACACGGTATTAATTACTATTGCTAATGTTCGGCGTTCCAGCTGCGGTAACGCGCAATCACGCCACCGCGATACATATTATCCCGTACACCGCTCGGGCGACAGGATAATCGTGCTCGCAGCGTTTAGTACATTTTCAGATTCTCAGTTCTATACTGTATCCCGTGACGTGGCACATTTCTCCCACAGGTTCCGAAATTCCAGAGGCAGCCTCACCGAGTGATTCATAAGTATCGCTCTGTATTACGATAACGAGCGCACGTTTGCAGAATCACTCAGTCACCCCTGTCGCCGGGGAACACGATTTCTAATTAGAAGGGACAAAAATTTACCCTTCCCTGGGTTCCTTAATGAGCCCCTTCCCGCAGCGAAGGAAAGGTCGGACCGAACGGCGAGTGGTTTAATCGCGGTCGAATTACCCTTATACGTAGGTGCCTCCATTGTTAATCGTAGCTTCACGCGGCGGCATTTCACGTCGCTAAATACGGTTATAATTCGCCTGGTAACAATTATTCCGCAGCGGGGCCAGAAATTCGCGAGCGATTTGTCTGCGTTAGCGCGTCCCCGCCTCGATTTATCTCTCGCATCCGGCGTAATTCTGTCTCTCGTCCCTTGGCGAATAGCATTTTTTCCCCAAAGCCGGGCGGCCGAATTAATTCCGATCTGTTCGGCTCGATTCCATCCGGCATCCTTGGGTCGTTAATACGGATTCGAATCGCGCCGCGAAATTGGATACTTGCGCGAGAACGATCGCATTCGCGATACACCGCTATTGATATTTACCGGGCTGATGGAAATATTTCTCCGCTGTGTCTCTCTGCTTCCATTCATGAAGATTGATATCGCCGGTGATTACGGTTTCCTTCCTGATCACGCGTGCGTCTGTAATGGTGCACGGAGAGACAGTCTTCCACAGGCCGTCACTCGCGGAGCGAAATTCCGAACCACCGGTGTAAATGAAGCTCCACGGTGCATCGAATACGCGGATCCGGCGCTGAGAAACGAGCAACGAAGCTGTAACTTCTCGATCGACCGGTCAGAATAAACTAGATGGGTGTTACACGCTGGCTCGTCGGTAATAATTATTTATTCCGGCCAATTAATTGACGCGGAGCTTCCGGGCCGAAGTGATTGTTCGAGCGGGGCTGGCCGGGGCTTGCTTCCTCGCCAGACGAAACACAAAGGCAAGCGGGACAAGAGAAAAGAAACAGAGGGCGACCGGAGGGGAAGAGAGCACGTAGCCGAAGGATTGGTCGACATACCGGGTCAGAGGTTTCAATGGCTTGGCTAGAATTCCTTATCGCTTCCCGTACATGCTTCTTGGCTTTCTTCCGATCGTTCGGCTCCTTTCGCCATGGTTTCGGGAAGCATCTCGATAAGGGGGAGGACGGGGCTGGGAGGGACAGCGAGTGCAGTAAGGGAGAAATATTGTGTCGGAGCTCCCATGAAAAACGTCTCTGTTCCGGCGGAATGGGACCACGAAACAGAACCGTTCACGGGCGAATATTCGCAGAGGAGTATCGGGGCTCGTCTAACAATAAGCGTGTGGTTCTTCGAGATGATGCGTCTGATAAAAGGGGCGTCGCTGTGAATCGGGCGAATTTTTCGGGACTGTCTAGGAAACTCGGGGAGTTCCTCGCTTCCAATGACAAACTTTCCCCTATTTTTTTCCGTCTGTAATCTCTCAGCCAGGCGTTTCATCAATTCCACTCGATTTCACTTCGGTTTCGTTCCTCTGTGGACGCGAGTGCCCGCGTCGCAGACTACCCTCCCCCGAAAAGTACGAGGGTACAACGAATTCGTTGGAGTAAGTAAATGTAGAACGGCCAAGTTCCCCGGTGCTAATGAGGAAAGTTAGGAGAACCAGCTCCTGGCGGCAGGTATCTAAGAATATTTCGAGAAAATTAAACTGCCCCTGCCAGCAACTCGTTTCACCGGGGAAGTGTTGTATAAGTGGCACACCGCGGCGGAGTTTAATTTTAATGAGTGCATTGAATAACCAATTACTATCGGGATAAATAATTAAGATGGAGGAACACGCGGACCGGCCGGGAATTTTTAATTGTCAATTTAAACTTGGGTCGCGAAGGAGAGGCCGAAAGTTTCGTTTCGTTTAACAGGTGTTCGGCGTGAGCCAAGGTGTCCACAGTGGTAGGGGGTTAATCGAATTTCACTGCCTAGATTCTCTGCCTCGCCGAGTCTCCGAGTCCTTTAAGTAATTATTCGAGACACACGCCGCCCAATTAGAAATTCGCGAATGCTGTCGATAGGAACAGGGTTTCGAAAGAATTTCCAAAGTCGAAAGTATCTACTTTTCTGCGTGCTTTCCCAAGATGCTGTAAATTCACGTGGAAGCATCCTCTCTCTACTTCGAGGCCGCTCGAAAGTGTTCATTAGCGAGCGAGAAGAGCTTACCGAGCTTCGTGGATGTCGAGTTAAATTCGAGCCCTGCAGCTCGCACCCTTCCATCTAAATTCGAGCTAGAAGGAAGAATCAACCCCCGTAAGTATCCATTCTCGCGTCTCCAGGGGTAGCGGCGCTTTATTGGAAATTTTAGAGGGCGGGAGATCGCAAAGGCGCCGTAGCCGTCTCCTGTAAAGCGATCCTTATCGGAGTTCTTTCATCTTCCCCTCGCGATTAACTTTCCTGCGCTCTCCTCGCTGCCTCCGCCCGCTGGAGGGCCACGGTAATCCATAGGGTTTTTAATAAAAATTATCGAAGCGTGTAAAGAGAATTAACCGCGCATCGATTTTGAAACATTCCCTAGACACGTTTGAAGTCTTCAGACGTAAGATTGCAAACAGCGCCTCGACCAGGATCTTAAGCCACTGCTATTCCTGTTTTCACAGCGCTGCGCCACTTGCATTGAATTTGCATTTAATGAAAGCTCAACCCCTGACCAACGGGTATATTCTTGTTCAGTAATTGAAACCTTTCGTCGGAGCTTTCACAGTCGATTTCTGTTCGAACGGGAAGCCAGGTAGACCTCAGAGTTCGTTGAAAACTCGATCAGTGTTTATCTGATTCTCGTGGAAACGCATTCGTCCGGAGCTTCACTCCACAGTCCACTCAACACGCGAATGTCGTTCATTTAGAACTTTGACAAATCTCAGTTGGAGTATAAGCGGGTTCAAGTTATCGATCTAGTAGTCGTTCCTCTGGAAATTCGTCTTGGGAATTTGAAAAAGGCCTGAGTAGCTTCAAAATCGCTTTATTCTCAGAGAACGTCGTAAATTGGGCTTGTTCGTCGTATACAACATTTGCCTGGCCCTTTTAGGGAGGGTGGCTTAATCCCCCACTCACCTTAGGATTATCTCCCCGAATCCAAAGATATATCTCAGGAGGGGAAGCGTAGCTTCAATGGAGGACATACATTTTCCAGTCGTTTGTCAAACTTCTGTTATCAACTTAACGAAACAGTTTCAATTCTATGAAAGCGTACACTGGATAACGAAGTTCAAAATGCAGAACACTGGCACACCATGCAGCTGTAATGCAAGTCCGCTGCAACTTACCTACATCCATCGCTGCATGTAAATATTCCAAGTTTGTTGTGCAACAGTCATGTTGCAACGAAGTCTGCCCAGAACTGCAACGCTCTCTGCTGCCGCTGGCTCGCGTAATATTATAACAACGATACATCTTGAGGGAGGATCTCAACCGTAGATTAAATGCAGTGCTCCGAATTTAGTAAACTCTGTAGGTTCAACGATATCCACGAGAACCCAGGGGATACACTTCTGTTTCATTAATTTCGTGTAAAAAGGAGGCCCGACGACACTCGAATGGAACGATTACAACATCGTCGACGACGGTATTCCTGGGTGGTGAACGCAGTGCACGCGTCCTGAATACGTCCCCGTATCCGGCTCGCATACGAAATCCAAGGAATGGCGTGGAAAAGGGAGGAGGGCAAGCTCTAGGAGACGTAGATCCTGCGTAACAGAAAACCATGGTATGTAACTCGGCGCTCGGCCGCCAAGAGTATGAAGGTACGCGGGGAAGCTAATGAGAGAACGGAAGAAGGAGACGTTTAATACGGCCGGCAACTCGAAGAACTAAGTTCCTCGATCTACTGCGGAACTTCCGTATATTACGGTGAATATAGAGTCGGAAGGTACCTATATCCTTTTTTGCTGTAATTAGTGGAGAAGATCCTTCGCGAGGATGTCACTCATTTAAAATAGAAAAGATTATTGCATAATAGAGTCTGTTGGAAATTCAAGCACGGTGTATCGCGTGCATATAAAAGTCTTTATCAAGAGGGGCAAGAATATTCTGCGAAAAACATCGTTAATACATGCTCTGAATTCATTGCAAGTCTGAAAGTATCCTGCAACGAAAGTTGAGCGGAGCGAAGTTCCAGTTAGTGTATTCTCCTCGAAGATCAACTTCTCTCCCGTTAGATCGTTCGAATTAAAAAGTTGCGGAGGGGGAATAATCTCGAAACAAGGGGTGGTGGGGGCTGAGCGATGCAAACGAGACGTCGAAGGGAATAAGAGAGACGAAGACATGGATACGCCGGAGAAGAACGTCGAAGGAAGCTTATAAGTTATTCCGGGAAGTGCGCTGTACTCTCGCGGAATCGCGATGCCGCGAAATGTTCGCTGCGCGATCCACCTTCCGCCCTCCCTGAAGTATTGCAACCAGGGAGGATATTCGGGGGCGAAAATCATTCCAGCCAGGGATTTGAGAGCGCGGAAGACTGATTCGTCGCAGCCACGCGGACGAAGGTTACCGTCTAAAAGCGCATAAATTATGGAAATCGAGGACTGGACCGGGAATTCGATATGAAGATCCAGAATTCATGGAAGCTCATTTTGATAATACCCGGGGGCAATTTCTTTGCGAAATCTGCGGAAATAATTGTGAATCGGGGTACAGTTTGACGTCGCAGAATTGCAAATCCGGAAGCTTATAAAATCACTTATTTCTAGGACACCCAGTGATGTTGCTAACGAATGCACTCTTTCGAAACTTTTCCCATCAAAATATAAAAAAATACAGTCGTCTGATTCGACGAAGGCGCGAAGTAGAAACTCGCACGTACGATTGTAAGTAGAACGGGTCAGCGCGTGGTCAGACAGGGCGCATGTTTGATTAATGTGCTTCGTTTTCCCTGAAATATTGCCTCTTTGGGACCCAGTTTTTTCCCTCAGTCTGCCCCATTGCGGGCACTAAATTCCACGCTCACATTCTGCGGAGGTTGATCTTTCCAGTGGCAGTTTCAATAATAAGAAATGGCTTGAATGCCTCGCGCCTGATGCGCTCTAATAAAGCGGGCCGCGAGAGCAACGCTCCACGTTCACGTACGAGCTGGCACGTGCGTGTCCGCGCGGAATTGCCGTCGAATCGTTCCGTCGAGACGGAGAATGCGATTCGCCGCGGAAACGACGTCGCCCCTGTCCGGTTCCGCAATTCTTCCGGTTCTCACGATCGCATGGAATTCCCGACGATAACGAATATTGCCACTGTTATTGCCTACCCATACGATTTCAGATTTCATCCGTCGTTCCCCATGCTTCTTTCCCTGAACGGAAACGGGCTCGTGCGATACATCTGCGGGACAGTTGGGCCAGAGAAATCGGAGCGTTTCGATAGTCTTCCCGATCGTCTAAATTCATTTAAACGTGCCTTTCAAAGCGCGACGTTTCCAAATCGCGGCAGGATTGCTTCCAGGAGCATCGAATTACCCGAAATCACTTACGCTTCCACTTTTCCAATCTTATCGATTACAATCTCACGGAAATCTCCATCCCACTAGGTCCTCAGCTTTCTCCAGAGGCTACTTGAATATTTCACGCGGAAGTTTCCTAATTCTCGCTCGAATCGACGTATTTCCACCCCGGAAAAGCGCTGCAGATTTAATCAGCCTTCGATGGGAGATCGGGATCTATACTTGAAGCAGGGTTGAAAGGAATTCTTGTAGCTTTCTTCACCGCCACTGTATCCATCCGTTTTTCCATCGCCAAATTAACCAAAGCCGCCGTAAAATTCCGCCAGTCATCGCAGCACTTAAGAAAAATTATTCCCCAACTGTTTCGCTTCGCGACGAATTTTTTCACAGCCACGACGCGGCTTGTTCGCTCGCGAGCTCCAAGCGCTCGCCTCGAATTGCCAGCAAATTGTCCAGCGCTGACAGGAAATGCATTTTCCCCGCGAACAGGTTCATTTAGTCATTCTCGGGTCGTTGCACCCGCCCGCGAATCGTTTCGAATCCTGCCCCTGGCAAAACAGTCGATCACGATTATCATTTCTCTCGCCGTTGGACGGGAATTTCCCCGTGACTTCCCGGGTATTCAATTGCTCCGCCGCCTTTCGGCACGTTTTTCACGGTGGAAACGACGGCGGAATGGTCGCGAGATGGCATCGTCCACGTACCCTCAGCTACGTGCGCGTCCTCGCGAATTGCCGCGCGGAATTGCCTGCAAATTGCCCTGTCCTCGCAAGCCATTCCTCTCAGCTGCTCGTCGCCGTTCTTTTGACCCGTGCTCCCGTGAACGCCGAGCGTAAAATAACAGGCACCGTGGCATAGCGACGGAACACTCGTCGCGTAGTAAAACTGAGAATCGGGGAAATCTTGTTTCGCGCAGAGTCTATCATTCGCCAGTTAACGCGGCGTGCGGGGTGATTGGCCATATTCCACCCCTCTGTCGCCCGAGTAACCAACACGGGGCAAGATTGAGCAGCGTCGGACCCTCGACCCTTGCCTGGATCAATCCAAACACATCAGGATAGGGTTTTGTTTCGACGGAGTCGCGAGATCCCCATCAGCGACGACCCCGGTGGATTAAGGCGTCTAAGAGGTTTACTGACGTAATCAAAACGGCCTCTCGAGCACGATTGCACTCCGCCTCGACAACACTCGAGGGCCCTTGATATCCAAGAAGCCTGTAAGTATCGACGACTCGCCCTCCAGACACTTGTAACGAAAATGAACGGAACGAAGCGTCGAGGAGACACGAGGAGGCTCCGCGACGCTGCCAGCAAGTTTCCCTCCGTTTCACCGACCAAACATTTGGTTGGCAGGCAACAAGCATTGTGGAGAACGATTAATTCGCGAACAGGATTCATGGCGACCTCCCGGGCACGATTTCCAGCCTGCTGCAAATTATTATAATTTAACGGAACACGATGGCCCCGGGTGTATCTGAGGACAAACGTCGCCTAAATGTTATTACATAAATCCTGTTGGCATTTCGGCCCATCCCGGATATGATAATTAGCATTAAACGTATACGGCCGCGTTCCCATGGTCGGATATTCGTCCTGGTTAACATCGCGCACGCTTTAACGCCGCACGTCGCTTCCTCGAGGTGGAGATTATTGTTCGCCGGGCGTCCATCCCACCCCTCTTTCGTTGCTGACAATGAGACCTGTGTACGTACGTTTCTGGCGCTACGTTTGCCGGCTATAAACACTGCGAGACACGAGATGCGGTAAAACGTGCACAGCTCGAACTGGGATACGATAAACCAGCCGGGGGATGCTTTCTCCTCCGAATAACACCTGGGAGCATCCCCGACCCACTCAGCTCAGAGAAGCTGTTACTAAACATCATCGTAAACCTCGAGATATCCATCGCCGTTAGAATAATCTGTGCGAATAACTGTGTCCATGGAAGGAGCCTTCTCTTGGGACCGATGCGAACGCAAGGCTATCGTACGGAGGCTCGGGACGGACGATGAAAAAGTGCGGATGCAGCCGGTAATTTCGCGGAGCCGGCTCTCGCGATGAAGAAAGCTTGGGAATTACTGCAGCTTATCCGGGGCGTGGGAGCAGCGAGCTCGTCGGGCGGGGAAGAAAAATACGCGTGCTTACGTGTGCGCGCCGTTGCGTGGTCGTTAGAAGGGCGAAGAGATCACGTGACTGGGGAAGAAGGAAAAAGCGACGGAAAGGATGGGGCGAACAAAGAGGGTGCAGCCTGTAATAAAGCTCAAAGGCCGACATCGTTCGACCGACACCTTCTTGCCAGGCTACGGTCGAGGCCTGGCTTTCGTGCTTGCGAAGCAACCTGGCCCGATCAGGACGTTCGAGGGAGCTAACGACCATCGTGCAAACAACCACCGGCCACCGTGCAGCTTTTTTGATACACGATGTCGCTCCGCCCGCGGCGAATATCTGGACCGGAGATACGGCAGTTCCGCCGCGTCACGGACCCGTGTCCGCCTTTTAATTATGTTTTGGATAGCAGTAATTATGAGCCCCAACTGACGCGCAGCGCTGCCGTAATTACATTTCCAGTTAATCCACGACGACCCGCTGGACACGGTCCTTCTTCTTTCTGAGCCACGGTTTGGGGAGAATTACGGGCGGCTGTGGTGATTGATCCGCGAAATTTCGTGGGAACTAGATTGCCCGAGTTTATCTTCCAGGATTCTGGAATTTATTTACGCTGGATGCTGCCGTGTGACGCTTGCCAGAGTCTGCCACTTTCCTTGCCACTGTTCTGATTGAAATCCGCGAAGCTCGTTTCATGGTTGTGACGATCCTCGTTCGAGGAAAAACAACCCGATCCTGATCACCATCTCATTTCCCTTCACCCCTTGATCGGCCAATGCCGCGATGTACGGATCAGCCTTAATGGAATTCAGCGCACGCGAGAGAAAGCGTCGAACTTTTGTCGAGAAGACCGTTCCAAGAAAACTGTCCGTCGAATTTGCTTTCCTCCTCGTTGCTGCATTTCATTCTTTCCGCTCCTGGATGTATCCTCTATCAAGGGGTTATACGTAATCAGGCAAAACACAAAAGATTTCGTTGGTATAGTAATTTATCCTCTGATTAACGAAAGGAATTTGCAAAATATTAATTTAAAACAAAACGGGGGCTATTTAAAGTTGAGACCCCGATTCTTTCGTGCATCAATCACGCGAAAAAATCAAGACTTCAACTTTAAATAGCAGCGATTATGTCTTAAATTAATAATATGGAAATTGCCTCCGTTAATCAGAGGATACATTAATATTATAACGAAATCTTTTTTGTTTTTTGATTTTAGATAATCTGGTTCCGACTCGCAATGTTCACTGCAAAATCAAATTTTTAAAAAGACATCTTGGATGCCGGTTCTTGCTTTATTATAAACGTAAATACTTTTCTACGAAAAAATTATCAAATGTTCTTTAAATGTTGCTCTTTTAAGTAGAAAAAGTTCTGTAAAAATATATGCTTCCGCTTTTTCAAAAAAAATTCACAAACATTCGCCTGTTTTGGCCGCTATTTTTCGGTATATCCCCTTAAGAATATCTCGTTATAAAACATGCCATTGCAGGTTAAGACCGCTTCCACAAACAGACTCAATTTGATGGTTAGCCCGCAATGTTTGTCAGCTGAGCGATTTTTCTCTCTAAATAAAAATACCAGTGCACCGGTGCCGGCCGGCGTGGATGTTGCTGCTCCGCGCCTCTCGAAATTCGCTGATCCTATCCATTAACTGAATCAACGCGTCCACGCGGATTTCTTCCCCCGTTTCCGGGGATGAGAAACAGTGAACTCGTCGATGTTTTCAGGCAGCGTCGAGGAATCGTCTCTAAAACTTGGGTGAATCTAAATGTACGAGACCTTTGAGTAACTCTCCCTCGATTCTCTTAGTCGAGTGAGATCTCTGAAACAAAATGGGAGAAACTGAGGAAAGAGGAAAAACAACACTCGAACATAGTAAATCAACCCTTCCTCCTTTCCACGGCTTCCAACGTTTCAGTTTTCTTTCGATCAGTTTCTCGTTGGTATCGAGTTTCCTGTCGGTCAGTTTCGAGTTCAATATTGCTGAAGCTTCCAATGCATCGCCGTTGACAAAGGTGTTGGTCCGCGCGATTCCTGCTCTTCCAAGTCGACCTCGATTTCACTGCTGACACTGAACTGACGGCCGAGCGAGTACATGGGGGAGAGGTGGCAGAGGAACTTAACTTGGATGCGTATCGATTTAATTTCTGACGCCACCCCGGCGTCGATTGCCTGGTTAACTTCGAGCCTGGCCAGGGGGTTGCCCGTGAAAACGAGCGAGGGTGGGTAATTTAATTGGGCGCGCTGTATCTTGGTTTCGGCGGAGTTTAGGGATCGAGAACGTTGAAAATTTCGGAGACCACGGCTCGCTTCCCGGGATTCACTGCTGCCGGCCGTTACGTCACCATTTTCTCAGTAGTTGCGACGTCATCTGACCCCTGAACACGAAGCCAGTCGTAAAATTTGTTAATACGGTGCTGTGTGGCTGATATAGGGGTATAAAGTCTCCGTGGAATTGGAACTTTTTAAGAGAAATGAAGTAGACTTCCCTCTCCGTCTACTTAATTAAATTTCTTTTACACCTTTAAGGAGTTAAACAAAGAGGAACACCTTGATCTTAAATTCCCCACTCCGGAGCTCTGGCATTATCTAGAGATAAAGACAGTGCGATTATATATCGCGAAATCGTTTCCCAGTGCCATTTTCACGAGGAAAATCACATACCAGTAAATCTTCCAGAAGCAATTATATTCAACCGCACGTATATCGTCGCGGAGAAGAATCTGCGATCATGGGTTCTCGGGTTTAAACGCTGTTTCGTCACACTCTGTTACCACAATCCAACAAGGAGCTCGCGAGGATGCGGCAACACGTTATTGCACTCGTTCGGAACGAGAGCTGAATACTTTGCGGAATCGTTTACCGATCAGCCCGCCTATACGTGCGCTTGAAAATTCAGCTGCGAGCTACAATCGAATCCGCGTTCTCGAGCGAAGTGTCGTTTCCTTGGATATCTGCCGCGCCAGGAAAGAGAATCACTGAGATATTCGAATATCCTGATTACACAACTCGCGGGGAATCAATTTCCAGCATCTGTGTCGCTCGTCCCTGTACTCTCGCGTTTCCAGAAGCAAGAGGTCCTCCAACGAAGACCGATGGCGACAGAGGGTCGCTTTTCAGCGAGAGCCACGAAAGGAAATCGTCGCGGATGAATTCGTACGGTCATTAAACGAATCTGTGGCCCAGAAAAGAAGCGAATGGCTGTGTCAACACGTGTGCAGAATGGACGCTCCGCGAGCGGTATTGTGGCATACGGTGGCCGAGGCACGAAGGGCGAGGGGATGCTCTTCGAGATTTCTGGACGAAAGTGGATCATGAAATCCAAGCGGAAGGGGTAACGTACAATAAGAAAAGGGGTCTTCGCGAAACACATTCCACGGCAGGCCACCCCTATTGAAACATCCAGCAACAATACGAGCGCAAGCGAAGGCACCGTAAAGAATAATATTTCCCTTATTTAATTCGTTTCTCGTCGACAAAACACGGTAGAACATTAATAGCTGCTCGATTCCCCTTTCATTACTACTTGCTCGTCCTCCCCCTTCGAACCAGCCAAACATTCGCCCCCCACCCGGACGGGAACAAGGGTGAATCTTCCCCCGATAAATTCGAGGTGCAGGCTCCTCGCGAGCTAATTGAACGGGGAGAACTGAATCAAGACGAATAACGCGGTCGGTTAAATTGAAACAAACAGGACCGTCCGTCGAGGAGCTTCCGTCTCTCGCTCGCAGCAAATTACTCAGATGCATTCTGCAAGACGGAGCAGCCTGGGTGTATAAAGTGGCGCGATTAATGGCGCCCGCTTACAGAGCCATCCGTTCCCGGCGCAGTTTATTCGGAAGAAATTAATTGGGCACGAACGTATCGCCCGTCGACGGAAGCGCATTTGTCCGGAGATGAACGTTCCCCGCGGCGAAACAGCTTCGCGGAACAATCCAATAGCAATCAGCAGTTTCGGCTCGCGGTTTGGCAAAGTGTTGAAGAGGTGGGCGAAGAGATAGCCGCATTGTCTTTCCACGGAAATGCGTGTAAAGCACGCGCGCTAGGATTTACTCGAAAGGTGTGGTCCACCAATGGAGAAGTTGGGGACGCCGGACACCTCCCGGATTTTCATGCAAACGAGACGTTTTCGGGAGCTCGGCGGAGGGCAAGACAAATATTTTCTCGGAGGCCGTTGACGACAACGGAACCCCTCATTTCGCACTCGAAATTCGCTAAAGTAGAGCGAACAGGCGTTGCCGGGCGGGACAAAAGAATCCCTAATGGGACAGCAGCGACGGAGCTATTGCATATTCCGGAAACTTGCCATTAAAACCGGATAACCTTTACACGAATTGCGGCGCTTTGCAATTTCAGTGACGGGTCCGAGGGCTTTATCGGCTCAAAGGGAAACGACTTGATTAATAATCTCGTTTCCGTCTGCGCAGGGCGTAGTTTTTGGTAGCCGGGGCGACGGAACTTCTTGCGAGAATTAATTCGAACGTAGGTCACACCTCTCGAGTGTCCTTTATCCGTTTTACCGCCATTCTCGTTTCAGTTGTGCAACGATTAAAATAAACTCGCGAGTACTACTCAGACGGATCATGTCCCGCGGATCTTTGTGAAACAGGTGCCGGGGGAAAAATACTCTGACGCAAATTCCATCGAGCTTTCGCTGGACTCTGCTACTTTGTGCGGCAGAAATCCTTTTGCATCCAGTGGTCAGCTAACAGGATTCTCCTGATTCCTGCGCAAACAGTTCTTCAGACATTCTGTTGGTTTGGAATGTATTCTTTCCTGGAGTCCAAGTTAAACAATTTTTAGAACTTCAGCGATGTTACTGTTTCTCAGCGATGTCTATAATCTGTAAGAGTTCACTTCCCTCTGCGAAGCCTCTGAATTTCTGTCTGATTCTCGTCTTTTAAATAATCCTAACGAATACACCACCCGAGAGTCAGTCTATCAAAGGATAGCGAGACATCCGATCCAATAGAACCGCAGCAACCGATAACGAAGAGAATTTCCCAGCATCGTCACATTTTCGTTCTTTCTCTCGTCCTTTAGCAGTTTTCTCGCTGCCTGATCGATATCTCCCGATTAAATCCGCCGGGCTGCGTAATTATCCAATCGATCCGGGGCCGTTTCGTCCAGCGAATCGAGCCAGATCGCCAAGCACTTGGCGTAATTTCCACGCCGCGGGGGTAACTTAAATCGGGAAAGGTGTTGATTCTACGCGATTAAGTATATGAATGGACGCTCTCGCGTTTCCCCGGCCTGACAAGGGGGTCGATGCAGGATTCACTGCATGACAATTCCGGCCGGGGATGAACCCGTTTGCGGGTAAACGTACAGACCTGTCGCCACGAAATGAGTTTGCACGCCCGCGACGTTTGCTATCTCGGGTGTACCAACGTGTAACTCACCACCTCCGTGTTTATTTCTCCAACAAGCCATCGAGTTTTACCCTTTGGCTTATCCAGATTTGCTTAAACTCGAGTGGTTCGCTTCTGATCGATACAGAAAAAGTAACTACGTAACTTCATATTTAACTTCAGTGTACAGAAACGCAGCGTATACATCGATAGTTCCTCGTGATACCTATATCTACAAACGAAACACACATTGCATCGGTTCTATTTAATTCAGAAATCTACACAGATTCTACTACGAGCTGCTCAGAATCTACTAAGAGAGCTCTTCCACGAGTCTCTACGTGTTGTCGTAAAAAAAGGATGAGATAAGGAATAATAACAATAAAAGCCGCGATACGAGCGTTACATTCTAAAATACGAATACGATTATTTCGCGGTCGTAAATGAATTCCCTTATCGCGCTCGGCGATGGCCGTACGTTAACGGACCGTTTTACAGAGGCACTGGCAAAAAAATTGCGCCGTGGGTTACGCTTTACGAAATTTCGCCGCGGGCCTCTCGCTTAAAACACCGTAACTGGTTGGATTCTATTCATTGGAGGACGTCTCGTTGGCCGTCGAAAGCACAGGGATTTGCCTAAATTTCACGAGGGCTTGGCTCGTAAAAAGGGGCAGAGAGAACAAGCCGTTCCGCGAGGACGGTTCGAATCCGCGCGACACGAAAATCGCGGCTCGAATCGATTCAGTCCTCCCCCAACAACGGCTCGCAGTTACAATCGCATTGAAGTATAATCGTCTCTGAAGATCGCGTCGCCTTCGTAACAATGCCGGCCCCCATTGAAAATAGGGGCGGGAGAAGTTCGTGCTCGAGAAGGAAGCGGTGCTCTCCGCTCGCGAAGATGTCGGTGCAGGAACGCTGCACATTTTGTTAGCAAACCGGGGAATTTCCAAGCTCGCTGAGTTTTCGAAATCAGAGATGCAACGATACCCTCGCAGCCTTGTTACCGAAGCATGCCACGGCGGGAAAAGGCGATAGTGCTTCGTGTCAACGTTTCAGCGAGTCTCGAAAATGCAGACTCCTTTGCTGGGCTTCGTCAAAAGCTGACGCACAGATTTCTCGAGTCAAAATGGGATGAGTTTTCTTAAAAACAGCTCTCTTGGCAGATAGCCGGCGTTGTCGTTCACTCGCTCTTGGAGTCCATCGCTTTTTGCGTTAATAATTTGGGATTCTAATATCAGAGGGTAAAACTCGAGGCTGGCGCAGTCTCCAGTTGCAAGAAATCGTAAAAAGAGAAGCGCGTAACGAGATACAGATACTCGGAGGAAGCGTAAGTATCTTTCTTTCAATTTCTGTTGCCGTGCACGCCACAGGGTAACGATATATCGCGCCCGACGATGCCAGGGAAACGCTTCCGACAGTAAAACCGATCAGGAACGCTTGTAAACCTCACGAGGTACCGCCGGATCTCGTCGACGTGCCAGGGAAATTGAGTTCGCGTATCGAGCTCGCTACGTGCAGCCAGAGTGGGAACACGCAAATTTTATTTCGTACGCTTTTGGCCGAAATCCACGTCGCGAGGATCGCCTGTCATCGCGGGCAACTGCGATTCCAGGGCAGAGAGAAACGAGCTGGCTGCAGCTCGGGCAAGCAGCATTCGTGATTCGATGATGCATCGTTCGAAACGAAACTGATTCAAATGGAAACGAGTGTGCACGCTTCGGGGAAGCGTCGATCGTTACGGGCGACTTCCGTTTCGCCCTCGAATCCTGACGACTATAGACTGTTTAATCCGAATGAAAGCTGCGAGTGGAGGAATACTTATGGGTAACAACCTTCCTCGTAACGCCAAGCAAGTATGTAGTTCTCCAGGGTGCGCCGAGCAAGCTTGTAAACTCTAACGAGACACATGTGATCCCGTTGCTCTACATCGTCGATAGGAGCCATTTCCAGTTTCGCAGTTTAAAGGAGGAAGTGCAAGTATCCACTGTTATTTTGCTTCGCAGGCAGATCTTACACTGCCTCCGATACTATTAGCTTGACAGAGGCACGTGCCTCTCGTTTGCTCGATACAACGACTTAGGATTTCACGACGGGGAGGACTCGACTCTTTTGTTTGGGATCAATCAGAAGAGGGCAATTTTGTATAGAATTTCTGTTTGCCTCGAGAGTTCGATTGATAGAATCAGATGGAGAAACAAGTGTCAAGATCGACAAATTCCTTTTACCATTCACACAATCGTGCTGGAACTTCTTCAATTTGAACGAGACACAATCGGTACTGTTTGCAAATTTCATTGCAAGTCATTCACGCTTCAGAGGCTGCCTCGTGCAGTCAGTTCGATCAGTCGTCTCCGTACACTTCAAAGTAACGCAGCCAATAGCGAGCTCGAATGGGGAACATTTCGTTGGAGCCTTCTGTGCGACAGATTCAAATTCTTCGATTTTCGACTCGGGGAATCTTGGGTCCAAGAGACCTCGAGGAAAATATCTTTTTATTATCCGGAAGGCTCCTTTTTGTTTCGCCCTTTTTAGAGAGACCTCGTCTTTAGACTAGAGTTTGTTCCATTGGGGAGGTTCGAAAGGCCACGGAAGAATTTCCATTTCATTACTGCAGGAACCGTCTCTGGCCGGAAGCTCCGTGGAGGGCCAGGTTAATTCGAACCGGGCGGAATTCCTCGGAACAGGGTCGGCTTTCTGTCACGCGGAAGCCGTGAGCAGCGTCTCGGTCGAAATTTATTAGAACTTGTAACGGATAATGCACCCCAGAGATGCAACTTCTCTTCTCGTCCTCGGCTGTTCCGTGCGGCAAGCGCGAACTTAATCGCATTAGGAGATTGAAGCACGTCTGTACCCGGGAGGGTGCTACGAAACTTAAACAAATGGTTGTGCGCCGGCCCTGTTTATCCGAGCTGCTTAACAAACCCTTCGGAACCGTATCGTTACACGCCAAATCGCCGGGCAACTTTCCCCGCCGCGAAGTTGCCGATCAGAAAGAAACTTGTACGTACCACGGCGCGAGGCAGTTGAAGAGAAGTCGGGACGAGGGAGTAATGCATCCATTTTAAACGCGTGCAACATCGCTTATTTCTGCAGCTGTCGGGGTGAAAAAGTTTTCCAGTTCGAAATACAGACTTGGAAGGTTTCCTATATAAATTGTGCTTCGAACAAAGTGCACAGAAAAAATGGAAGGAATAGATGACATGTGCCCTTCCCTAATTTGTATTATCCTGTCCGATGGAATCAGCCGCGGGTCGGCTCTCTAGCGAACGGGGACTCCTATTGATTACGGTTTAATTATACGCTTCTATTCCCGCTGTTCGATTCGCCCAGCAACCCCCGCCACCCGCAACAGTTATAAATCCTGCAAATGTTTCAAGAGCACGCGGCTCTTTGCGATAAAGAGTCCGTTAATTACTGGCTAACGAACGGTGTAACCTACGGAGCTGGGAGCTTTCGACTTTATTTGCCCTCCTCGAAAAGTTGATAGTTAAAGGACTTCGCGGATGAGTCGCGGCAAACGCGACAGAAGCGGCCGGGCTTTTATGCTCGAAACACTTTAATCGAGAACGAGTTTTCTCGAGTGCGCGACATGGTACCCTTTCAACCGCGCGCCCCGCTGAAACCCCATTCGGTGCGCTTTCGCGAAATATTTCACTCAGGCGAGCGCCCCTTTGTTATGGATCCGGTGGACGATCCCGGTAAACAGGGGGAACGCGTAAATCGCGCTGTTCGCCGCCAACCCCTTTTAACGTCTGCGAAAAGGAGGGATGGTGGCGGCCAGAAATGGTAATCGCATTAGAGGATGACCTTCGACTTTTGTCCCCGTTAAACACCGTATCTCTGCCCTGTATCGTAGTTTGGCAAGCTCTCGAAAACGGGGCGCGTTCTGCGGTGTCCTCCCGCGAACAGAGAATTCGAGATATTAGGTCCTGATTCGGAAGATGAAGTCCTGACGGCGACGCGTCTCCCCCTCGGTTTGACGAATTAATGCGGATCGATCATCCACTCACTGTCAGGGAGTGAATTCTTCGAGGGAGATGAAATGTGAACGGCGAGAGTTTAAGTATTGAGGTTTGAGAATTAGTCGCCGGGAAGTCAGTGGAGTGTTTGATAAGGTTTGTAGAACGTGCAAACGGGATTCGATGCGAAGGAGACGTGCGGAAACCGTGGAAACGTAGAAAGAGGGAACGCTGCTTTTCATCCGCCTCTGCCTTTTTTTTTTTTGCTCCTGCTCCGCGAACACTGGAGGGCTAATCGCGTTAAAAGATTGAAGCACGACAATTCCCAAGTAGCCAACGCGAACCAGCCTCGTCTGAACTGCGTTTCTGTCACCGAGCATTTGTCCTTCTTCATTTGTCACTGCTCGGGGAAAATCCGACGGCGAGGAGCGCGCGTCTTTAGCGGCTGTGAGATTGTCAGCTCCGTAATAGCGGCCCAGCCGTCGCGTCGGCTGACTGTGAATTACGGTTGGGAAAAATAGCGGCGAACCTTAAGGAAGATTCATTTCCGGTCTTACCTTCCGCCGTCCGCGGGAACGTTTGTGGATCTCCGAGCAGATGCAGAATTTAAACACTGCTGTGGACCGATAATTGAAGAGTTCTCGTAGAAAGCACTGTAAGTGCCACAATTAAAAAAGAAAATTTATTGGTAAATGTTCTACGTGCCAATGGTAATATTATACCTATTACACATTTTACTAAAACCCCCTCTATCCGAAATTCGCTCCCTAACCGCCCCCTCGTCCTTCAAACATGCGGTGACATTACTTTTTGCTAATCAGCAATAGCAATTAATTCTTAACATTTACTGTTGATATTTTTCAACCTCGCACATATGGAGGTACTTACACTTCACCTTACTCTTAACTACGTTATTTGGCTGTCTACATTAATTTTCCGTGTACAATGTTATCGTTAGTTTTAAGTACCTTTAAGTGGTAAGGTTATAACAACAGCGGACAGCTCGACCTTGCCTTTTGCACTTCTCTATTCTTATATGCGCTATATAAGTTCTAACTATTCTTTTTCTTTTTTTCTTTCTCTTTCCAGTTTTCTTATATGTTTTCTTTTGTAATGTCAACTGTGCAATAAAGAATTATTATTATTATTGTTATAGTAGATGAAGTGCAGCATATTTGGAATACTGTTGGTAATTCGGAATACCGAAGTATCTAATAAACTACTGACGTTATTTCATTTGTAACACCGTAAACAATAGGGGCCAACGACCTGCTAACGAATGACATTTGTAGATGAACCGCCAATTTGACATTTTCGACTTAATCTGCAGAGTTAGAAAACGTCCAATGGCAAAACTTTCTCAGCAAGTATTCATTCGTTCCACTTATGGTTAAACTGTGACAAAATGTTACAAAACACTTTATCTATCCATTAGCGCGTTCCTTCTATGGTTCCCTATCAGTTTTGCAATAATTTTAGGTTTCAAATATCTTGATAATTTAGCTAGCTTGATAATTCGGAATTTCGAAGGTGAAGGTAATTTGGAATATTCCACAGCACAGCGATGCTTTTGTGTCACGCATAACGATTACCGCCGCGTTGGTTTGGGCCAGCGCTGTCCATTTATATTTACCCAAGATTGTTCCTATATTGTCATTCTTCAGTCTAATGAGATCATAAAGGAAATAATTTTATTATCCACATGTTTTTTTTTAAATGTATAAAGTGAAGGTAAATTGGAATACAGGTATTCCAAATTACCCGCACCTTATTAACGAAACCGATACTTGCTGACATCAAACTAGAAAATAATTTGCAATTTTAATAAAATCGTTTAACATAAATTTTTTTATATATTTTTATTTTTCATTTCGATCAAAGTTGCAGCTACTTTTTGTTTTTTTATTATTACTGAGAGTATGAAATATAAAAGTTTATTAATTTCCCCCTTTGCTGTAATTTTGTATTCGTCTTAAACAAACTGGTATTCCAAATATACTGCAATTCCTCTATGGAACTTGATTTTTGGCACGTACAGTGTTTTCTACAAAGACACTTCAATTATGCACGACAAATCCAACTATCAATTTGGTGAAGAATAATGAAGATCGCGAAGGAATATTCACGATCTCATACTGATATTTACAGAAGGAACATTACAGTATATCTACAATGTATATTTTGAAATGATCTAACATCCCAAACCTCTGTACTACACAGAGAAAAAGAAATGCTCAGTTCCCCTTGAAAATATTGATTGGCGTTTCCCTGTAATCTGTCTAATCCACATGCGTACGGTTTGCCGGGTAGCTCGCTGCCTGCGGGGGATGCTAGTAAACCACGTGAGATCGCGAACCGTCTTAATAAACCATTAGAGATCCCCGGCACGGGCCATTATTCTTGCATTACACGTATCCATGACGCGATGCGACCGCTTAATGGCGCGCGGCTGGGGTTTTACACGGGCAGAGCCGAGACGTATCGCGCGCGAACTTAATGCCGACTTGAGTCAACACGCCCGCGGCTTAACCCGATAAGCTTAGCCCGTTGATTCCGCGCCGCCCTGTTCCCTGTCACCCGATTTCATCTACCTCGGCTCCCTCGGTCGGCTGGCAAATTCGCGAGCGGCTCCCTCCGCCACGTCGCACAGTTTTCAGGGAGATTGACGCGCGCGCGGAATTCGCACGCGCTGCCTCGTCACGCGATCAACACTCGCGTGCGCTTAATAACCGACGCGACCGTTCGAGATCACGATACAACGCCGGTTCGAGCACCGAACTCGATTATCCCGGTGGCTTGAAACGCGATTTTTACACTTCCGCTCGGTGCCCGTCCGAAGAAACTCGCAACAAGTTTCTCCGAGGGGTGTAAGGTTGATGGACGTGACGTAGAACTCGGTGGCTTCCAGGAAATCTCAGTGATGCGCGTGTGGATTGTGGGCTCCGGAGGAAATTTCATCATGATTGCGTTTTCGATCGAGTCTCCTATTTAAAGAATTTTTACATGGTAGCAATAAATGGAAAGTTCTAGCTTCGACCAAGGGGGGGATTATTTCTGATGAGTTTTCAGGTTGTAGGGTTTTAGGAGAGTGTATGATACCTATTCGGAATTATCTTGAAATGCAATTTATTTGCATCGTTTCTCTTTTCGATTTCCAGCATGCTTACATGAGTAACTCGAGCCTCGGTATCAAGTTTTTCCTGTTATCCTCGAGGCTTGTTAATACTATAGCCCTCCAATGCGATGTTCTATTAAAACGTCACTCTCCAGCTCGACAACAGGTAGCTCTACGCTCTAGAGGCTTAATAGCGCGCATTAACGATGAACTCGTTACGAGTTTCGTTTAAGTGGAAGCGGATGCCCAAAATTTACCCCTTAAAACCGTTCGCGTTCCAGTCACGGACGAGGGTTAATTGAACAACGGTGGCGCGCAACGAGCGCGTTCGAACGGTTCGAGCCCTCCAATTAGCGACAAACAACGAGATCAATGGGAACGATAAACCTCGGTGCTCCGAGCACCGCCAGTGAATTGTATTTTTTCCAGGCTGGTCACGTCCCCTCGAACGTTGGGCTGGCCCAAAGAGCCTCGCGGGGTAGAGGAATGTGTAAAGAAAAGGGAAATTGCAGCAGGAGGAAAAGGGGAAAGGCCCGTGAATTGTACGAGTCAGCTACCGTGGACCAAACTGTCTGGCATAGAAATCCAATCTTCGGCGGTGTTTCGTGGAGGCCAACGTAAGCTGGTTTCGAGGGGTCGTGGATAAGGGTGGGTTACCCCGCTGCATAAAAGGCGAACCGTCCGATATATTCCTGTTTTTCCCCCTTTTACATCCTGCTCCCGCCTTTCTCGCGTGACCGCTACAGGATACGCCATGGAAATGCTACGACTGGAAATAGGCTATGTGGGAGGACCCTACTTTTCGAGCTACCTACGTGTTTCTTACGTGTGCACCCTATACTAGTGAAATTGAAAGGAGTAATCGTAAAAATAAGGTATTCGCGAGGATCACAGGTGTTCCCGCTTTGAATTTATCAGCTTTCTTTCACTTAAGGAACACTTCAAGCTTCGGCATTCCTGTTACTGGCTAGGGTTTCAACGGCCTGGGTTCGTTTACTCGCTCATTACTGCGTTAATGATCCGCGTCGGTTGTGTTTCTTTGCTGGATATTCTGTACCTACATCGAATATTCCCCTAGTTTAGTTTTAGAGCGAAATTAGAGGCGTACGTTTCTGCCTATCACAACTTCATTAGGACCCAACCTCCTAATCTTTGACGATTCTGCATGGAGCCAAATTCGATCCACTAAGTTTGGATTCGTGGCTGTTTCCATTCTCGCTGCTCGTAATCCGTCGTTTCAAGCTGTCGAACAATGAATTCGCCTTCTGGAAGTAATTAAGAGTCTAATTGGAGCCTCTTCGGCGATAAGTCGACAAATTGGCGGATCAAGTAACAAGGGAGCTGTTGGTTGACGTGAATAGGAAGAAATTGTTATGAAACGGGAGTGGAGGATCATCGAACTCCTCGTTACCGTTCTCTCCCTTTTGTCGCCACTTTCGCGGCTTTCCCATCGCTATTTAATTCTGAAATCCGAAGCTCGCACACCCGCAAACTCTAATCAGTCATCTGCAAAATAGCGAATCGACGACGGTGCACCGAGTTTCGAGGATATAATTAACAGTTGGATTGGTCTCTGCCGTTCGTTCGGCAATGAGCAAGTAAATTGTGCTTGGAAGATTAACGGTCGCGGTGGAAGCGCGGTGTTAAATTAGTACCCGGTGTCTTTGCGTGCTGTCAGCCACAGCAAAGCCACTGTGCGTCGCGTCAGCGCGCATAGTTTCCTTCCTCCTTTCCATCAAAGTTGGATCTCTACCGTGTTAAACTAATCGAGCGAGCTGAAGGTCATCATCATTCGGGAAGATGAATTAATCGCGAGTATCGCGGAGGGTGAACGACTTACCTTGCACTTGGGGTATTCTTCTTCGGGCGTGGGTCTCTTCCAACCCAGCAACGGGGGGATACAGACGAGGGCGGAGAGTAGCCACACTAGCGCGATCATAAGCGCTGCCCTGGCTGGCGTCCTTTTCTTCAGGTATTCCACCGCCTGCGTGATGCTCCAGAATCTATCGAGGCTGATCAGGCACAGGTTCATGATGCTAGCGGTGCACAGCAACACGTCCATAGCCGAGTAAATGTCGCACCACCAGTATCCGAATATCCAGTAGCCCATGATCTCGTTGGCCAGCGAGAAGGGCATGATCACCAGGCCCAAGAAGAAATCAGCGACAGCCAGGCTGGCTATGAACCAATTCTGAATATTCTTCAGCGCTTTCTCCGTGGCGATGGCTATGATCACCAGCATGTTACCCACCACGATCACGATCATCAGCAGAGTCGCCAAGATAGACGCCAGAATAATATGCGGCAGGGTGTACCCTGACGGATACAAGCTCTCCCCGAACACAATGTACTCTGTGCCGTTGTACAGGCTGCCGTTCCACGAGTACCTTAGACTGTCGTTGAAGGAGTCGTTACTTGTCCCGCCGATATCCTCCATTATGCCCCCCAAGCCGAACAGAAGTTCCAGCTCCCTTAGTCTATCCGCGTCTTCTTGGTCAGAGGCAACGCCGGTGTCAGTGGTGTTGTCGAAACCAGCGATACTCCCGTCAACGCTACCAGCAACGTCCACCTCGTCCACCTCGTCCACCTCCTCGGTGACACCGAAGGAAGGCTGAGTCTCTGACTCGGTGTCCTCGCCGCCGAATCGAGTCCCCGGGTTCGATGCAGCACAGTCACAAACCGTCCTCTCCGTTCTTTCCGCGCCGTGAACGTTCACCTGACCGATGGTATTGTTGTTCCCTTGATTGGTGGTAGCTGGCTCGGTTGGTCCTTCGTCGGCGGCGTCGTGGATTCGTGTGCCACGCTGGCCGATAGTCACGGTGGCGGCTGATAGCAGCAGTGGATGCTGTTGGTCGCTCGGGGTCGCGTGGGCCTCGTTAACGGAAGACGTCGAGCCGCCGGTTGGTCGAGACCACGTCATGTTCTCCTCGAAGACGCTGGTGGACGCCGTTGTCGGACTACCGGCGTCGATGGTCATAATGCTGCCGAGGAGCGGCATCACTCGCACCCTCGCCGTCCACTGTTGATGCTATCTCGACAGAGTCGAGGCGGACGTGGCGGCCGCGCGCGAGTAGCAGCGTGCTCCGGGTGCCAGCTCGAGTAGCAGCAACAGCAGGATGGTGGTGGTCTCGTCGCATCTCGAGGCCAGGGGCGTCATGCCCGTTTCAGGATGATGGCATCCTCATCAAACGGGCAATGTCACGTAGCTGACGGCTCGACTCGGTCAGGCTCGGCGATTCGTTTTGTCGCGGCACTCTCCTCGGTTCGACGGGCAGAGCGGCTGCAACAACCACTACCGTACTACCTGTTACTCGGCACTGTCCCCTCGCGCTTAACTTAGTTACCTAATACCTTCCGCTGCGTTGCACCCGATTACGGTTTCAACAGTTTCGCCACGGATCAAAATCTTTTAGAACCTGACTTTCGGCGGTGCCGGACCGTCACCCAAGTATGTACCCACCTGCCTCCCCCCCCCCCCCGCGTTCGCACAAGTTCACCCTTGATTTATTGCTTGCGTGAGTTGCCACTCCTTCTTCGTATTCCCGCTATCCGGCCGGTTTCTCACGATGACGGAGTTAATACGGAAAGAGCGTACAGAGAGATTTATGGATAGTCCGCTGGGTGGCTGGATTAAGGAGATAAAGGTGGATAGAGAAGGAGGGAAATTGAGGGACGCAGAGAGAGAGAGAGAGAGAGAGAGAGAAAGAGGAAAATGGTAGGCAAGATGAGAAAGAAGGAACGAGATAGATATTGCGAATGAGCGTGAAAAATTGGTCCCCCTTTTTTAGCTTCCTCTTAGATTAAACTTGAACGGCTCAGAGCCTTCTCCAGGGCCTATAATTGAGCGTGCAAAATATTCTCGCGATCAGCCTGGATGATTTTCGAGTGAGTCGACTACTTGCCGCGAGATATCGAATGGGTCCCGAACCGATCGTGGAGCGTGACTCGAACGAACCCCCGATTTCAAGTGCTCGCAATGGATACGCGTCACCTCTGGTAATCGTCTTCCTTCCTAGGAATATCTACGCGCAATTCGACGTGTGGTATTTCGCACCGACAACGTCCGCGAGCTAATTAATCACCGCGCCACGGCTAAAAAGGCTAAGCGCTGGATACCCGTACTGCTCCGACTTGCTTTTGCGAATTGTAATTCTTAAAATTCTCTGTCTACCTTTCTTTATTATTCGCCAACCGAGAAGAATGGAACGGAACGCCACCACGGCAAACGAAAGTCGAGAGAGATTACTTTTAGAATTCTACGCACGTACAGACACACGCGACGAAATTTGTGAACTTGCTTAGTCGTTAAGTTTCAGTTACGTACATTTATACATCGATTTACTAGGATTCCCTTGCTTCTCGTAGGCTCGTGTCCGGCTTTGCCCACTATATGAGGGTGGTCCTCAGAGCTTATCAGTTATCCTTTAAGTGTAGAATAGTAATCCTAGCGCGAGAACGATTCGAGGAGAGACGAGAAGATGGGTAAGTAGGAGAGAATTGAAGGAGGCTGAACGCGAACGATGTTCCTCTCCGATCAAAGTCGACCTTCTGGATCCTTATGTACACCTATTTACACGCTCGAGATTCGTCGACACACGCCCCTGAACACCCTACGGCTGGCTCGTCCTTTAACCCACCCTCGGTTGACACTCGGTTGATCAACAGGATGCACACTGTCTACTCGCGTTTTACGTGGACGTTTAGAGTCCTTTGCAACACCTGCGATCACTTAACACGTCAGCTGATCGACGGACCGAGCAATGTTCTCTGTATCACACACCTTCGTATGGATCCACCACTGTCCTTGCACTTCTTCCTTCGTGGTCTCGCGGAGGCCTTTCCTTTCTCCCTTGCTCTGCCCAATGATGATCCAGTTCTTATCGAGATCACCGCCGTGTACGCGTCACGCTGCTAGCTTTTCCATCGGGTCTGGCATCCTCCGCACCTCCTCGTTCGACACATTTCTCATGAGACGCACTTCCTGTCGATTACCAGTCGTCGATCACCCACGGTCCGTCACCCCCCAGCCACCCCTGTCAGACCACCTCCACCATCCACGAGAACTTTTCCATCTGAACCTCACAACATCCTCACTCGAGCCTCACTGGACAGGACCTCCTTGAATCTCGTTTCAGCTCTTCACGACGTAGTCCTCTCCGTCACGAGATCCTCGTCCGCACGCACGATACGCTTTTCAGCGAGCACGACGACTCACGCGCGGGAAAACCAGCTCGCGGATAAGCCTCGATGCGCGGGTGTTCCTCGGCGACGATTACCCGGAAATCGACCGCACGGAAGAGGCGTGAGACGAACGGGAGCACCACGTGTGCCGACGAAGTGGAATCGTGACGACGGCGGGAGCAGAGCCCTGGCGATTGCTGCGAGGACGTGTCGGGGAAGCGCGTCACGGCATTCAAATATCCTGGGGATGACGTAGCGGGAAGCGTCGCGCGGCTGGTCGATCCGATCAAGAGAGGCTCGGCTCGGCTTCTGGACTTAACTGGATCCACTATCCTCGTGGCCCTCGAACGACCGAATGCGTGGGTGCGTAGGTGCGGACGCGTTCGAGGTTGTCTCGTGGATGTTTGGGAACGCACTGCAGCCGCAAGGGACGAGCCAGGAACTTGTACTCCCTCTCTAGCCGTTCGCTGGATAGAGCACTCTCCCTTCGCAGGATGTCGGGCGAGCGTGCGACGAAGAGAGGAGAAAGAGAGGCTGCTGTGCATGTGCGCATGTAACTCGGTTCACCACACCGACGCGGGGCCACGAGTCCGTGAATTCACGGTTGGGGGTGCGCGAGGGTGCGCGCGCCCACCCGCGTACGCGCCGAGTCTACGTACACGAGAGAGAGGGAGCGAGAGGGAGAGAGGGAGCTGGTGGCTCACTGGAGGCTGACTGGTGGCCCGACCGGTCGGTCCGTCCGACGGTACCAGGGTCGGGGCGCCGTCTGACGGAGTCTCGAAACCTGGGGCGCAAGCGTCGGGACGCCGTCGCCGCCGCCGACCGACCGCCGCGGCCTGACAGTCGACTTTGGACCATCGACCGATCGGTCCGCCAGGGAAAAAACCCCTCCTGGCTCTCCTCGATCCTCCTCGATCCTCCGCGATCCCCCTCGGTCCCCTTCGACCGCCACCACCCTCGTTCTGGCCAGCCATTGTACCCCTGTCGCCTCGTCCTTGCCCTTCCTCAACTTCCCTCCACGCCTGCCGTCTCCGACGGAAGGCTAAGCCGTGGAGTTTTCTCGAGTTCCGAGGCGGAGGAGCGAAAAGAAGAGAATGGGCGGATGGGCGCGATGGATTAGGATCTGAAACCCGATCCTTCGTTTTGGGGGATCAGGCCGGACCGAGTGATTGAGATTTCTAGGTCATCGGTGGATTTCTTCTTGCTATGGCAAATACCTTAAATGCTCCTTACTTTTGATAAGTCTCTTTGGTAAATTGGACTATCCTGACGAGGCTGATCGACTCGCATCAGTTTATAGATCCCTCCTCTTGCCAGCTAATTTCTGGTACTACTTCATGAATGATAATCTGGATTTCGAGGACTCAGCAGATTTGATCGGATCGAAATACAGGTCTACTAGGTGCGCAGGTAGATTCCTTATCTCAAAGCCTGATGTTCCACATGTATATCTGCTACGCTGGCCCTCCCTTTGGCGAACCAGATCAGTGAAATGGGTAAACTTCGGGCTTGAATCTTCCCAGCTGATCCGTCTAACAGCTGAAACTTCCTCCTCCCGAAATCTACCGCGGCAACTCATCAACGTGAATCTTTTCCGCGATAGATCAGCATTACTCGATGTAATCAGACCTCGAGGCCAACCGTAATTGAGTTATTCCTCAGTCAAAAGGCATCTTCCATTTAACTCAACTCTTCGAAATGGCTGGCACCGGTTGATCCTGCGGTGGTTAATTGTTCATGCCACTGCACGATCCACCATCTCTATACGTTACTTCCTTTCGCGATAACAAACTCCCAGGAGGCTTTCTCGTACGGAGGAGGAAACAAGAAGCCTGTGGTACGGGGATAGATCGAAGCCCACCTCCGCTAAACCCGGCCGTCCATTTGCTGCGATCGTAAATTAGGCGACCACAACTTGATAGTCGCCTTTAGAACATCGAGCCACCGGATCGGGAATATATTATGTTGCTCCCCGCCTGGTTGTTACCAGCCTGAGGGTGTATTCACGGACACGACCACCACAATATGAGACGGGACCGACCCTCGGTGATCAGGGACGCGGGCATTTCCTGCGATGACGTGTGCCGACGATGATTACGATGACGACCACGATAACGGCGACATTGGCGTAGCAACGTTAATCGGTTGATTGGGGTCGTCGATGGCCGACGTCAACAATCGGGCGAGTTCCATTCGTTCCCGTTTTCCCGGCTGGTCGATCGGCTGGTTTAAAGCTGAAGGGATGAAAGGAGCAGTGTTAGCTCGTAGAAAACGCGAGGCCGTTTAATTTCGATTAGGGTAAATATATTCATTTACGCACAGGATTTTTTATATGGCCATAATTTCTTCCGATACTTGAACGACTTTCCGTGGAAAGCTACAAGGGATTGGAAAGAATTTAGCCTTCGCGTCGCTTAAAATAATAGGTTGCCTACATTGAAATCCTAGGCATGGAAGTCAGAGTCTCGTGATTCATTTGCAAGCATCTTGCTTGAAATTGTGCAGAAATTTATAGCCAGATTCGTCCTGCTGGGAAGACAAAGCGTTTTCATTTCATCCCAAGAAGAGGGACGATTCACACGTTGTAACCCTCCACGCGTACAACCATCCACATCGACGCGAATATCGACTGTTTTTCTTCGTTAATTCAATCGGCTGAAACCCATTCCCGAAACGCTGCACTGTCCATTTTAATTTACGTCTCGCGCTGTTCCTTTTTTTTTTTAATTCTAGCCTACTGTTCGCTCGACGCGTCCAGCGGGATCCCTGAGCGATCTATCGACAAGTCGAGTTCACCTGGAATGTCCGTTGTAAACGGGAACGAAAACATTTGCAGGCGACATCGTCTGTCGATGTGGGCAGATTGCGTTTCGACGCTGCGACCCCCTGCACTTTTGTCGCCGGCGTTCTATTGAAATGGAGAATTGCTGAACCATTCCCAGAATGCTTTCTTAATATAATGTCAAGCGCGGACCTGTACTGTGTCGATTAAATTAAAAATGTCCGAGTGGAAATGTCCCGATTTCCGACTGGCCGTTACGCAGAAATCGAATGGCGAACCTGACGACTCGTCGGCTGTCAATAATTCGATAAAAATTTAATATAGCATCGGAGAGAATTGCAAGGCGGGACATTCCTTGGCGCTTAATAAAACTTTATTACATTGGGAGCGACGAGGTGGAAGGGAATCCGTAATCTCTATTAAGTTTGCGAATATAAGCCTCGAAAATTAAGGCCTTTGGGTTCTTCTTCTATTCTTAGATTTTACCTGTTTTACAGCCACGTTAGCAGCGACTGCCTCGCGGAGCAAGCTCTCCCGACCGAGGAACGTCAGTTCAGAAATTACATGCAGCTTCGATAACTCGACATCCTTATAAGTCATAAGTGACACGGGAACTCTGGCTGAGATGGGCGAACGCCACATTACCAACGCAGATCCGTCGCTTCAAGTACCTCGGCAAGTTGCGATCGTTCGGAATCTTGGAGGGGACGAGTTGGATAACTTTCTCGATCGTGTTCTGACCTTTCCAACATACGTACAGACCCACGCGCACCGACGAAAGGGACGAAATTGACGTGACGGTACGTCGAAGAGCGAACGAGCCACTCCTCGAGACACCAGTCGAACGCGGGACGAACAGCATAATTGAAAGTAGCACGCGGAAGCAATTTCTGCCGCGGCGATGAATAATTCAAAATAAGGGAACGTCAAAGAAAGGACCCCGCTGTTCCGGTATAAAATAATTCAATCGGAATATATTACCGGGGCCGAGGATTAATTCGCGAGAGTATCGTGCGAGCGCGAGAAACCCTGCCTCGCTGAAATTAACTTTATAACCGGCTTTTTCTTTAAGGAGAAAGGAAAACTGAGGGCAATAATTGCGGTGCCAACGGTGTGACGAGCTACTTGCTCCCGAGATCATCGCGTTTCCCTTAGTCCTTATTTCAATCCGCTCAGTCTTCTCATTTACCTTCAACTTTTTTTCTTCCATTTTAATTTCTTATCAGTTACGAGATAATGGAAAACCACGAGAACAGTCTTGCTTCTTAAATCGGAATAAAAGCAGAGTGACACTTTGCGTGAGGCTTCCTTTTTGATACCATGTAGATTACTGTGAATATCTTTAAACTACTTACGTACAATACGTTGCTTCACGGGATAAAGCTTCAGGTTCGTTCGCTCCTATTTTCCGGTTTTCTGCACACGTTGCGTCAGTCGTGTAGATACTTGTTGCATCTTGTACACTTAAGCTTCTCCACCCCATACATTTTAAATTTTACAATGTACAAGAGCGAGAATACCAGCAGCCAGTGAATTTCGTGGAATTTATAAAGGTAACCAAGGCCACCCTCGGTCACTTAAGCCCGTAAATTCGAGGCTAGCATCTCCATTCTATCGCGAATCCCAGGCCGCCAGAGAACTGTGTGGACACGATCCACCTCGGACGTCCACGCGGTACACGCGCGAAAGTGAAAGAGAGAAACTGTGTCATAAAACCAACACAGGGGATGGCAGGTAGAATCTGGGACTCGAAATTTCCGTCAGTGGCTATCACCGTTACTCTTGGAGCGCCCACGCCTCTCCATATCCATAAGGCAGACGTTTCTCGGTTCCTTTGACGGTGTCGCGTCAACGTTGCCACCCCCAGCCGTCCCCGTGGCTGCTCCCATTCCCTCCGTCTGTCTCTTTGCCGAAAGTTTGCCGTCGGTAAGTTCGGGATATTGTCGTAACTCCGACGTACAGGCCTCCCCGCGTCGGCGTATTGGTGGCGAAGCGTGTAGGTGTATCGGCATTGTTCCCCATCCGAAGCACATGCACCACGCTCCGCGGAGAAACTAGTTAGCCAACTCCTTCGTTTCGGCCCGTGTCCTTGCGAGGAGATACCGGCCCCAGCTCCTCCCGCGCGCCGAATTTCCCTGGCACTGTCTGCCGGACGAAGGCGCGATCGCGTCGACGATCTGTCTTGGTTTCGGCGATCGTATCGGGCGAAAATTTAGGGGATCAGACCTAATTTAGGGGATGTTGGCCTGGCTGGATTCGACCACGAGGATTGCGGGCACTGGGGGACTCGTCGCGGTTTTGAGGCGGGAACGGGGCTGAGTCGCTTCGCGGTCGGGGATCATTCCCCGGGCGGGTGACAAAGAAAATGTAATTGTGGAGGATATCTCGGTCGACGGAAGTCTCTTAAATATACATCGAGTTGGTGAGTTTGTTCTTCAAGGAGTAACATAGTCGTTGCTACATATTTGTGCGTGGAATAGCGTTTCCGCGACTGTTTCATAAATTTCAATGTAGACGTTCAAGCGTATAATTTCACTCGGTGTACTCTGCATAAATAATTCCAAGGAACCGTGAGCCATTAATTCGGCCACTAAGAATTTTAAACAAGAACGTCGTATCAGCTAGAACGCCATAAACCTCATGCAACTTTTATCTGACACATTTCGCAGTGGAGGTAATAATGTGAATGTAAATCAGGGTGGTTATTTTAAATGCCTCGCCCTTCTTATCGCAAAACCTTATATCGTACCCCTTGCAAAAGCAATTTTACACGTATGCTTCGGAGATACGTTTAAGTGGAGCCAATATCACGACGTTTTGGTTATTCAAAATTTCATTTCTCACCGATGATCAAACGTGCGAACTCGGTTAAAGCGCTCGAAAATGCCCTTTGCTCTCGTAAATGAGGAACAGTTGGGCATTAACTTCGCGAATTCTCGGTTGGTTCGTGTCGCAAAGTTCACGCGCTGACCCCAAAACTCGTACGATTTCGAATATGCGCTTTCCATTCGGTGGAAGGCTAATCGATGATCGCGTTCCGCGAATTCGCCTGGATTTCGATATCACGCTAGATGCAAATGTTTCCATCGACCGACAAAGGGCGAGGGAGCTGTGGGACGCATATCAGAGAACTTCGCCGGGGACGAAAACGGCCAGGGTGCTTTCGACGGTAAAGTAACTTGCCTGATAAAGCTCCGTTTACGAGGCCCCGCCAAAGTGATTTCCAAGGAGGCACGATTTCGCGTTATTTATTTATTGAACGGGTAGAAACCTAATTATAACAAAGAAATATGCACCTACTTGCTGGTAAAGAATGTATAAGTATACGCTGCAGAGATTTACTATCTTCAAATTCTCAATAAATATTCTATACAAACTTGTATCCTTTAAAAGCTACCTTCATTCCCCTTTCATACCCTTGTTTCCTTTAAAAGCTACCTTTATTCCCCTTTCAGACTATTTCTTCGTGTACAGTTGTAAAAAACTAATATTTTAATTAACCTAAAATTACAGTTCATGTCCGCCCATAGTTTGTCGTTTTTCTACTGAAATACACGCGATCCGCCGTTTTCATTTCGCGCAGTTTACTCTGCTTTTTAATTTGAACGCGCTGGAGACTCGCGGGCCCGCGCGAGACTCCCATTTCCATGGCAACGCGGAGTTCGCGCCACAACAATCTCCCGATGGCGATCAGTGTCGTTGCATTGTTTGACGGTTCACTATGTCATTTTAAGGTAGTTTCTCTTATTAATAATTAATTTTATCTCCAAAGTTACATTCAAATGTTCGCCAATAAGGTTGGAGAAGCTATTATGCCAAACATATGTACGATATTCTGATCTTTTGTGATAATATTCTTAAACAATTTCGCATCCCGAACGATGCCAGATATTCTTGTTCAGAGATATTTAATTACAGGAGAACAATTTTTATTCTGCATTGGTATTGACTCACATTAATTACTATTTCATAAAATCTGTTTTATTCAATCACTCGAATATTTATGGATTGTGACTCTATGAATGTATCTTTGTAAATGTTCTAATGAATTCTATGTGTATTCTGTTTATTCCATATATACAGTGGGTGAATAGAATGCATTCCATGCATTCTATTTTATACTCAAACAAAAATGTTTGGCTATATATCTGCGAAAAATGATTGTAAAAAATATTTAAAACACGCATTTTAACGTTTGAATTTTCTAGTTTTTGAATCAAGGCCTCATTTTTTTTATCCATTGTGATACTATTTTACCAAGATAAAGCGCAGGAAATGAAGATTCAGAATTTTTTGCCTAATTTGATCGTCTTCACGGGCCAGAAATTTTTTTTCCCGGTTAATCCAACGAAGAGTTCTTATAAAGCAAACATTTCTCTTTACTTTCGTGTTTTTGGTTTTATTGTATGATTTTTATTGACGGAGTTATTCGCGATCAAAGCAAAAAAGGTAGTTTTCACTTGAACACCTATAACTTGCGAAATAATGATCGTAGACAAATTTTCATGAGTGTTTTGGAAAGCTGAGAAAGTTTCCTTTCAGAACTTGTACTTGCCAATTTAAAATTTTTTTTATTACTCGTATTAAATCCATTTTAAAGTGACCCCCCAAACTAACGATTTAATAATTTGGCCCCCCTCTGTATGTTTGCTATGAATACCTAATACTTACTGATTGTTTCCTACGTTTTGTAGCCGAATACCTGCGAGTATTCGAGTCGCCATAAAATGCCGCAGAGTAAATAGTGCTCCCCATCTCATGCTGGCGATGACGATGCTGAATCAACGTTGGTATCTTGACGACGACGATGCAGAATGGATGAAGAAACCAGGGCGACGATGATGCAGAATCAACGCAGCTATCAGGACGACAACGGCTGCAGGAAGGTGCTGGTAAGTTCGCTCAATTTTGGCAATAATTCAGCGTGCGTATTTCAACTAACATTTACGGATCTAAGTCACAGAAAAATAGAATTATTCTTCCAATAAATGAAATAATAAAGTAAATAATTGCAGCATTATAATATTCAGATATAATAATTATTCTGATGAATGATATAGTTGAGATTTCTAAAGTTATTCATATTAATATTTTCTTATTAATAAATAAGTTTCGCACACATAAAACATTTTCTTCTGAGAAATAGCAATACGGTTTTGGCTCGTTTTCGCGTTCAGTGGCCCTTCGAGTCCTCAGATTATAATTACAGGGGTACTCGTGACCAATTGAGCTCAATTGCTCCCCTCACTCCCTTGTACTTCTTCGAGAAAACATTCCGACTGGTTTGGATATTGCAGAGGCAGCATAGTTTCTCTAGTCGAATAAGAAGGCCCGCGCAGGCCGAGTGGTCAAGCCCCACTCTGTTATGCACGCGAACTTGCAAATTCAAACAAATGCACTCGCGCCGGTGCGAGCTACACCGGGTTGCTTTTAACTTTATACATAGACCTCGTCCAGAATTTATTGGCGGGGCGTAAAAAACGAGGCCGCCCCCGCTCCGCGATATACATATCTCGTCGTTTATGGTCCCCTTTACGGCACCTGCCACCGTAAAATTACCCATTAAAATTAGCTCCGGAGATTTGCTTAAAATTAGCCCGGCCGTATCGGTATCCGCCTAAGTGGAATGCATAAGAACCCCTTTGCGCAAGGGGTTGTTGAACCTCCGCGGGGGGTCCGGCGTGCGAGCTTGACGACAAAATACACATTTGAATATTTTATCCCTCGTGGACCTGCTTCGCGTATTCCTTTCAAGGGAGACTCCTCCCCTGTCTCTAAAAGATGAAATTTGAAACTGATGGTACGTAACAGCCCATAGTTTCCCATGTTTCCCTATCGCGGGAAAATAAATCTTATTGATTTGTAAAACAGTAATCGCAAGTATAGGAGCCAACCCCTGCGTATCGTGAATTCTTTCTGCCGTTCAACCGAAACGTAGGCGCCGAAAATAGGTTGAGGGTCTGGAAGGTCATCTCTTCATCCATAATTCCATCAGCCCCCTTCTGACGGCGTCACTGAATTTTTGAAAGATTGGAGCGATTGTATTAGTCGGCCGGCGTTGCTGGTAATAGGCGACGGTAAATATTTCTGTCGTCGCTGTTGAACGAAACGGATTCGATTACGCTTTTATGAAAATTCCGTAGTACGTACACCGAGACTCGTTCCTCCGCCGGCGTTCCCGCGTCGCGTAAAAGCTAACTGTGCCCCTCTGAATTTGATTAACTTTGGGTCGAGGCCTCTCGTATGCTGCAACACCGAAATGTTTCGGATTAACTTTATTAATCCGAGGATGACGCGCTGAAAACAAAAGAGAATAAATCATTGTCACTCGCTTTCGTTTGAAATATTAATCTCCTAGAGTGAGCTAGTGGAATTCTATCTACAGCCCATATAGCTCAATTAGTCGCATGCCCCGCATTAAATATGCAGCACTCGATGAATTTTTAATTACGACGGATATCTCCAACGACATATTCCAAAATCTCTCTACCGGTCACACAGTAGATCCCCATTTTATCCACAGTATGGTTAATCACACAGATTAGTGTCGAAGTGCGTCAGCAAGGCATATCCATTGTTTCCATCAATTAAAATTTTCCGTGATCATAGTTGTTACGAAGGCTGGAAAGTTATCATAAGAGTTCCTTGAAATCGTTAGAGGAATTAGTCACGAAATTGTAACGCCTGATGCAGTGAATCAGCGTTCATTAGTGACACTGGAAGGTACCGTGACGAATAGGAATGACGTTGACTCGAGAGACTCGTCTGGCTGTTACGCGTTACGATAACAGTAGTCGCGACAGCGATAAGGAGAGGAATATGACACGTAATCCGCGACGCGCGTCTCCGATCAGCTGCCTGTGTCTCCCTAAACTCATACGATTCGCTGGATGGTCTGTCGATCCTCTCTCATTCACTGTCCTCGAGTTTCCGGCTCGTCGAACGTCCAATTGACTGTCGTCATCGCTTTGCTCTACTTACTTAGAGTGTCTTCTGTTTAGACCTACTTCCACTTAGCAGCTTGAACGTTCCATGCATTCTATTCCGTCCATATCGAAACCATCGTCGCAAATTCCAACGATCATTGACACGAACGAGTATCACAGAAAATTGAATTCTCTTCGACTAACGAGTACATCATCACTTTATTTCTCCTGTAGCACCTTATCCGAGCCGCGAAGCGACGGAGAAGTCTTCCTTTACAGCTGCCTCTTTCATTCAGAATCCTTTCTATAGAGTCTCCAATCATAGAACCTCTCTCAACGCTTGTGAAAAATGATCCTCCACGGCTTTGAGCTGCCGATCGATCGTTCAAATTTTCAATCACGCGAAGAATTGTTCGCGATAGTCTCCCGGGGATCAGCAGACCGGTAAATAAACAGGATAATGGGAAAAACGCGTACGACGCGGTCGTTCGTTAATTTCCCGTTCGAGGAAGGCCGTTTGGGACCGCCGATGAACTCGATTCAATTCAATTTAACATAACGAATGTTTAAAAGTCCACGACGGGATGGATACACATTGGGGGCTCGAAACCAGCTTCCTGGGAACCCTAATAATTCGCCTGTCTAGCAATTGACTTGCAACGCGACGAACCTGGCTTATAAATATGTCCACTATCTCTTGACCGAGATTAAGATTGAAGATTGTTTCGAATGCACCGCGGACACTTATGGGAAATCGAGTTAGCAGACTCTATTTCAGACCTCGCAAGTATCTACGCGCTGAACGCGCGAAGAAAATCGATCTCAACCTCTGTACACGCTTCTAATGGTACATGGTACCGGTTCAAGGTTCCTCGAGAAGCAACTTCCTTCCTGGTCCCAGAGGTCGACGAACCGCTGATTTTCCAGGGGCTTCTCGGCTTACCGTATACTGGAATTTCGAAACTCTCTAAGCTACGAAATTCCTCTGCAAGGTTGTTCGAATTTGAGTTTCCATTCTGGTCAGCGGGGATAATTAATGTGGAAGTTACGGATTTTAATTAATTCCCGGCGAGTAATGCCGGTGGAGCTTTAAAATTTGATGAACTGAAATTCTGGGATGAATTCTGAACGTGTCGAGGGATTATTCATAGGACGATTGTAGGGTATTTTACTGTAGAAGTGTAAAGCTGGACTGGTAGTTTTAAATCTATTCCCAACCGTCTCTCCCCGTAATACACATTCTGTCCCGTTAAAAAGAAATCCCATAACTCTGGTGGCTCCCGGTAACAATAATTTCCACCATTTCGAGAGTGAAACACAAATACCTCAAGATTCATGCACGAAACGCGACGCCACGGGAAGTCCCCGTATTCGAGCTCGCTCGCCAGATCCGGGTCACCGGAAATAATACTTTAAACCGATAGTATCGTTAACTTCCTGCGTCACCGAGGACCACACACGATCGTTGAAAAAAGTATGGCCGGTGGAGTCAGCCACCCTCTCCGGGAGGGGCGAGATTCTCGCTCGAAGTCGCTGCACCCTTCGAGCAAATTCAGAGGAGGATGCTCCGGCAGGCGAGTCGCTGCGTTCCGCCGATAATCCAAGCGCAGCACCGCGTTTACCCAATTTCCCTGACCCAGGGGTGGTAAAAAATGTTGGCGCGTGGGGAAAGAAGCGGAGCGACGAATCGTGAGACGGCGGGGTGGAAATTCGAGGCGCTTTTTAAGAGCGACTAGGGCAACTTGGCACGGGAGAGAGATTAAGGGGTGGCAGACGCGCAGCAGTCATCTGACACGACCCCTTTTCCACGTGTTGCTCGCCCCTTCGTCGTCCCAGTGCACTGCCAACGAGGACCCCGCCCTTGTGACGTCACGCCGGGGTCGCGCTTGCGTGTGCGTGGCCCGTGTATTCACGCACACTTCCCATCACACGCATGCACGGCTTAAGGTCCACGCACACGTAACGATTCGGTGACGGTTGAGCGGCGTCGCTGTCACCGCTGAAAAATATCGTCTCCCGATTTTGCAACGGGGCAGTTCACGCTTGTCCGCGCCAGTTACTGCCACTGACGCGGTCAGACAATTGACAGTGACGGCACCGAACCGTCACGTGGCTGACATGTGTGCGTGCACCTTTATATCGCGTGCGTCATACCCTCACCACCCTTGATTCCTCGCGTTGACTTTTTCCACGGCCTCTTTCCCATCTCTCCCCTTCGTACCCCCCTTTGCTCTCGAGCTTTGTTCCCGTGTCGTTCGTTATCTTTCGGCCGTGTGCAAACTGCCTCCTTTCGGTTCTTTTAAACACCCTTACCCCAAGTCTCTTACCACCTCTCGTCCCACGCCTATCAGTTAAAAGATAGTTCTGTAGCGAAGCTGAACCTACGTCACCCTCTAATCAGTATTCTTCCAAGCGAGGAGGGTAGCAGCGAACGCGTCTATCAAAAACCTGAACCGAAATGGGTTAACAGTGACGAGTCTAGAGGCTCAGCCTAAGGGATGATTAGGTAATGTTTTAACACCGGCATCTCTACTCGGTGTCCCTTCAACCCCGCCCGAGCTAACCCCTTTCCCTCGAGAGCATTTCCAACAGTGTCACGCGCAGTGACGGCCCTTATTACCTCACTTTCCCATCGCCGTTGCGTCCAACCCTCCGTCAGCTTCCGTGCCTCGAAATCAACACCGTTTATCTACCTTACGCCTCCTCTCTTCGTCCCTTTGTCTAGCTTGCAACGGCACGTACGAGCAGCGGAGTGTGTGCGCTGCACGGCGGCGCAGAGGGTGGCGCGGGGAGGGGTGAGACGGGAATGGAGAATGGGAGAGACAGGGAACAGGGATGCGAGTCGGGGGATGAAACGCGGGAGAGATAAATGGTGGAGAAAACGAGAAGGCGCACATAGAGCGGCGGAGATGGCTGAAAAAGAAGGCAGGTTTCGGGAAGAAGAAGCAGAAGGCCAGTTGGCTGGTGGCGGGGGTGTATCGACCCCTACCAGATTCTTTCCAAGCCACGGAGGAGAAGGGAGGGGTACAGGCATCGTGGTGATGGTGAGCCGCGATGGTAGGAGGTGCAGTGACGTCACGGATGCGCGAAAGAAAGGGAGAAAGGGGCCGCAGGAAGGGAGGTTGAACTTCACAGACTAGGCCGGCGCACACACGCGCGCCAGCCATGTCGATGGAGTGTATTCCGCGCGTCCGCTGATTCTCGATCGTCGAATCGATTTGCGATCTCAACCCCCTCCTTTATCGGGCAACACCCCCTGCGAACCGTAGAAACCTCCTGATTGCTTTTTGAGTATTGAAACACCGGCCGATTTCGATAGATTTTACGGACATTATCGGTGGCCGACACCGGTGACCGATAACGGACGGATCAGCGAATAATTCGAGGGGAAAAACAGTCCCCTGTTCAATAATCCAGGCACGGGTTGTATTAATACGCCAGCAAGGCTTGCGTAATTGGACAATCCTCGTTTAGGGGATGATTGGCTGGGAATAGGAAAGGCAGGGTGCATTATTTCCTCCGGAAAAGCGTCTCGGCGGTGGCTCCGTGCTCTCTTAACTACCCCACCGCTACCTTACGTCGTAGTAATTCAATTCTTCCGGGGAAGAAATTTCCTCCAGACCTCTGGATCTTCCACGGAATATCATGATTTCGTGAGTCGCTACTCCCTCTCTCGGAATGCACTTTCCCACACCCGTTTCCCTTCCCGTAAATGCGTCTCGGTTGCCTCGTACTTAGCCACTGAATTACACAAGCGTTCATACAAATAGGAAGCGCAGAAAGAGTAACGCGGATGCATTAATGGGACGTTTATTATCGTTCTCGCTGAGAGCAAAGCGCTCCCGATGTATCAGCTATAATTAGAGTACAACTCGCGACCCATCTGGAATGAGTAAACCTCCGACAGTGTAAACGACGCGCAGTAGACTAAGCAGATTCTCGATTTTTAAATTGATATTCGCTTAGGTAATTACTGCTATCGCATCTTGCCAAGGTTCAAGTTGCACGGGTTCCTTTTATACAGTCAGCAACCCATATTTCCACCGTCGCTTAATCTAAGGCCTCGATAAATCGAGCTGCAATCCTCTTAACTCGAGCGAAGGAAGCTCCACTGTACACGCCATCAATGCGTTTATTGTCTTCCTGAAGCATCGCTAAAACATTCAAACGATCGCTGGGGAACGTAATGCGCATCGAGCGTGCGCGGATAGAAGCCGACGAAAGCCACGAGACCTCGAAAGTCCTCGCACAGCATCGAGTCGTCGCGGCGCGATTTCGCGAGATCGATTCGTCGCGGTGACGCACAGGGGACCACACGGCGACGTCATTGAACGCTCGCGCCCGCGCTCGCCTCTGCATCTGTGCGCTCGCCTTTCCCGATTAGCTTCTTTCCGCGGGAGCACGTCTATCTTCGGTTCACGCGAGTTCTTCCCGCCAATCGTTCCCCGTTACTGACAGCCAGCAAAAACTGCGCCGGGGCAACTAGAGCTGGAAATTCGAAAGCAGCTGCAGCCGTGCACAGGAAATTACCCCCGTTGCAAATGAAACTCGTATTACGCCGTCCGGTAAGAAAGTTGCCGATATTTTAAGCCGAAAGTAGCTGGCTCCGCGACTCCTCTTCGAGGGACGTTTCGCGGCCTCCTTTCCCTTCCATTGTCTGCTCGCGGTTATTCCGCGAGCTGGAACAACGGCGATGCTTTCGCGAACGACCGGCGGGGATCATTAGGGATCGTTCCGTCTGCCTGACAGCCACTGTCGTCCGTAGAATCGATCGATCAGATTGCGCTGCACGCACGATACAGCCTACAGAGGAATTGCCTGTCGGACTCGAATGACGAATAAGAAATTTCTCGGTGGCTCGGTGACGTTGGAGGCCCTGCTTCGCTCATTGCATCGCGTTCCGTTGTGTATCGATGGATGAGTTAGTCGAAGGGCGATGCCGAATGGAGATCGATCGTGACGTTCGTGAGAAATGGCGAAAGGACGAGGGTGCTGTTGGGAAGCTTTAGCGAATTTTCTCGTAACACATGCCGAGCAGACGCGCTAAAGGCAGCAATGGCATTTCGCCTTCGCGCGCTCTTAGAGGTTGCGAAATTAGCGAAGCTACAGTCGAGTTATTTCGAGCCACGCTGGAGGGTAAAGTTCGACGAATATTAGGTGCACGGCGTTCGAGGCTTTAATACTCTGCCGTTCTTGTTACGGGGAAATACTAGAAGTAGTTTTTCAACAATCGATCCTTGTACGGTATAAGAAAGAGAAGATTTCTCGTTCCACAAATAATGAAGATCTACCCTGCGCGGAAGTTAAAGCTGACGTTTCCTATTCACTCCATCGTATCATTAATAATTGGACAACCGATTAAGGAGTCACGCGGGAAATGTCGGCGTGGATCAAGTGAACGACAAAGGCTCCATGGGACATCGAGATTAAATCGTCGATCCAATCGACCGGCTACGGTGTATCTGAAAGGTGAAACGGTTCATTCGTGCGCGTCGCTGCCGCGCGCAAGAAATTGAATTGCTAATTCGTGCAATCATTCTCCCCGCTCGTTGCTCTCGTCAAACCGAAACAATCGACACTTTCGCGCCGCTCGGTCATCGACGAGTTTACCGTCCCCGATCGGAGATCGATCGCGCGTCAACCTGGTAAACAGAAGTATAAAAGAAGTATAAAAAATGGGAGGAAAAGCATATAAAACGAATGCCCCGCTAAGCTCCCATAAAGAAACTTCAGTGCGGCCTGAACGGCATGGATTTTTACATCGCCGGGGCGGTTTACGAGATTTTTACGGTTCGGTGTTTCACGCGACAGGTAGCCGGGGCTGGTATCACGAGCTCGCGAAATGAAATACCGCTCGAGGAAGAAAGGGTGGGATTTTTTTTTGTTCACGGATGGCGGTTTCACGCGAGGCTCCTAGGAGACGCGATCCTCTCGAAAATTAACGCTTCTGCTCGCGCGCTTCGCGCACCATCGACGCTAGAACGCGCCTGTAAATAGAGAGAACGCCGTTACCTAATTATCCGTGAAGTTTATCCATCGATCATGCCTGCTCACCCGTCATAAGCAGCACTCGAGGTGCTTCTCGCCCCGGTTTCCAAATTTAGAAAAAATTCTCCCGTCGACTACTTCGAAGAACGAGGCGCGCGCGTACCCATCTCTCGTCTTCCCTCGCATTTTCGTTTCTGTTTTTCCCCGTTTCTCAACAACCCTCGGCCCCGAAGTTTTCGGATTCCGTCATCGACCGTTCCGAACAAGACCCTCCTTGCGAAACCACCACCCCCCTCCCCCTGTTCCAGGGAACTCGCAGAAGTTTATGCGAAATTAAAACGGAGCGGAAATAGCTTCTCTGCCGTGAAACTTTCACGGCTCCTATTATAGACGTTTATCGTCACTTCGCGTGGACCGACATGTTGGAATATTCAGGAGAATATTGGTCGTTTCATGCGGTAAAAATTACTCGGCTCAGGTAAAAGAGCGACAGTCCTAATGGTGGAGCGAATTACTATACCATTACGAGCTGGAACCTCGATGGGCCATCCTTAATATTGAAAAGAACCATAAAATATTATGATCCCGTCATTGATGGCATTCTTTACTAAATTCGCTTGATTGAAATTATATTGTTTACGAGAGGTTGCGCCAAGAAGCTCGCTCTCCCGCGCAGGGGAAATGGTCGACATTGGTCAGACATCGCTGAAATCTGGTTCGCCATGCGGGCTACGCTTACGTCGCCAGTTCTGCAAACTCTCTTCGAACATCGTTTACTCTACATAAAGTAAATTAATGTTACAATCTATCCAAAAATAGAAGAGCATAGGAAAACTAGATAAAAGCCCCTACTTTCTCACAGATCTGAACACAACTTTGTCGTTCTTAAGGGGTTATGCCACGTTGTAAGAAGCAAACTTATAGTCATTTTCGTGAATTTTTTTAGGAAGATAATGAAATAAATGGAAAATTCAATATGAAGCCTGTTATTATAAAACTCTTGACGGAAATAGTTGTACAATAATTCAGACTTCATATCGAATTTTCCATTTATTTCATTATCTCCTTAAAAAAAATTGCCGAATATGACTAGTTATAACTTTGCTTCGTCCAACATGGCATAACCCCTTAAACGATCGTACAGTACATCACTGTCATTTCTATCTTGTAGCGGAGTGTCATCATCTAAATTGCTTATTTCCTACTCCACCTACAGGCATCCATGCTAATTGCTTAAAATCATGCGATACTTGGATCCATCGGTGTTTAGTACAGCACAGCACACGTAGATCATAAATCTTAATGCACGGCGCTGTTACGTATTAATGTAACCGTAACGTGCATCTCAGACAAATACCTATTCTCAGGGGGGGAATAACTGGAATCGAAGTAAATTCTCCTGCCCCTTCCTGTCTACCAGTATCGCTTAAATACAGCTTGCGAATCGTTGGTCGCGCGTACACACGATTTCGTCAACAACTAACGTCGTGCACGAATGCGATCCGGTATCTCGTTTGAGTTTCTATGAACGGCGGTCGGTTGATTCCTATCACCACGCGTCGACGACCCGCGGATGCCTCTGTTCTTATCGAAGGCTGGAAAAGTACTGAATGCGATCGCCGAGATTCTGGGCCTGACGGGAAGCAACCCCTAACGCAACGGGATTTCCGTAATCCGGGGAACCGCCGCAGTTCCGGGCGCTGTGTCTTCATAATGCTTAGGGCTGAAACGAATCCCGAGGGAACGGCAGAGGAAACGGGAAGCATAATTCCAGACGTGGCTCGATGGAGATGGGAAAAACAGAGGAAGAACTTCCGACATCGAATGACTGCGTTAATCATCATTTAACTTTGTAGAAATTAATTGTTAGGGTTATCATCAGGGGAGCTGAAGATCCATTGATTCTTTTCTTATGGGAAGTAGCCTCGCGAGAACGTAGAATTGGAGAATTTATAAAAATCGTATCGATCATCCTTTACTACCAGAAGCATTTTTCTCGTGTAACATCATTGTCATAATTATCGACGAAACCCATAACGAAGGCTCATCGTTTCACGCGACTAAGCGTTCTTCTCCCTTTGAAGGCAGGACGCACGGTCCAGAACATCCATCGGTATCCGGTGCATCACCGATGTCCGACACAGATGTTTAGGTATTATACGGGCGAACGAGTGGCCCGAATGGATGCCAATTTTCTGTACGGATGCGAATCGGAGGACCTTGTTTGCGCATCGCGGCCCGAGGAGGAAGAACGTCCGCCTCTGCGCGTGATATTTCGAGCACATCCAAGAGATTGCCATCTATAAATCAGCGAAGTGAATTCTTTTTTGCTCCTCCCTCCCCGGGCCATCTCGTTGCATACACGGCTGTTGCATCCACTCGTTTATCTGGTCGCTCCACGAATTCCCCTGTTCCTGCTTTTGTCCGCGTTTAATTCGTCGCCGTCTTTCCTCCCGCGGTTATGCAATTAGGCGCGGCTCGCAGTCGCCGCAAGTTACAGCGAAGAAGATATAATCGTTCGGAATAATGCGCCATAAATTCGAGGGGGATGTTTAATGTAGCATTGCCCCTGGGTTGGTGGGGGGCATTGCTCGCAATAAATCAGCTTTTCGTCCGACTGTGTACGCGCAAGGGTGGAACTGGGTCGACTTGCGTTTCGTCATCGTTAACGTTATCACCTCCTCCTCTCGAGGCCTCCTTCACCCTGAAACAGAGAAATCTTCTTCTGCATCGGAGAGAAGAAACAAGCCCCTATTAGTACGTCACGTTTCATTCATCGCTGGAGCTGGTGAATTTCGACACTTGCTTTGTTCTCGCTGCTTAGAACACAATTTTTTCATTCTTTTAGCGAGCGTCCCGTGCTCTTGGATTCTCGGAGTAGCTTCTGGTACCGACCTGGGTTAAAAGTCTCACGTTACAGGGTGAGACGAGAAGCGACTGGTCAGCGTTCCTCGAGCCACGGCGGCAATAACAAAGTATTGTATTTTCCGCCCGGAGGTATAAACGCCGTAATCCTCTTTCCTCGCGTGCATATGTACGTACCAGCCGGAAATTACGGTGTAATCCTGTTTTTGCACGCGTGTTACGTGTTAATCTTTAGCAGTCACGGGGGACCCGTTGCAATAAAGTATATCCCCGTTCCTATTGGAATTCTCGCTCGTATTCCGCGCGTGTCGTAAATCAGCCCCGCGGACACTCTGGATTGCTCGTTTGCCCGCGCGCAGCCATTCGTCGTTCGCTTTGAAAAAGTTGCGTGCTTTTTTCCCGTTTTTTACTTCTGCCGCAATGATTGAAGGCCGGCAACTGACGAAAATTGACCTTCGGATTTGGGCCAACAACGGTTCCCCATGCGACAATATTTCTACCGTTCTCCCTGCTCCACGTTTCGCGTTGGGTCATCGGAGAGCGCGGCGGCACGAATACCATGTAAAATTCAAGGAACATATTCGAGTAACGTCGAGCGGCATCGGAAGTCTTGTAAATAATTGAGGGACCGTTGTAATCAACGCTTGAACTCACCATTTTCTTGTCGACCGGAATTCAGTAAACACTCCGCGAGCGCCAGGAAGCCAATACTACGCGCCTTCTTTGGCATCGAGAGTTCAGCTTTTAATAGGATTATTTACTGTCCGCTATATAGGTACGTTGGGCCAAGTTTGCCGCTTTCCCTATTCAACGACGAAAGACCCCCAAGTGGTACAATTATTACAGTGGAAACATGGATTAGAGGGGCGTTCGACAATGGCGCAGCTAGTTTAACGAACTACTCGAACTACGAACGGGCCGGAACTTTCTACTTTGGTGGCTGTGAAGGCATCGATTCATAATGCAGTCGAATTCCCGATTGTGCCGCGAGGATGTGTTTCTAATTAATTCACGGCCCGCTGGCTCGAAAATTCGCGGCCGCTTCGACTACAAACACAACCGGGTGGCAATAGAACTAGGGGAGGTGAGGGTTGAGGAGAGTGAGCCCCAAAAAGTCGTAAGCAAGGGGATAAAAGCAGGTTGACAAAGATGACAGGATGTAAGAAGTTGTAACTGAGAAAATGAAAGTAATCCGGGGAAACTGAGTAAATATGGGTCCAAGAGGAAAAGTGGACGTGGAAGAATGGAAAGAAGAGTACAGGAGGGAAAGAAGTTGGGCAAGAAATTAGAAATGAGAGAGCAGGTGGAGGGGAAACGGAGCTACGTACATATCTCCGAGTGGGAAACAGAAGTGAGAGAACAAGGGGCGGAGGAAGACACACGGAGACAAGGGTGCCCTCCTCTCCTAGCACGTGGCTAAAAGGGATTCGTGGGGTTGTAAATTATGTCCGTAACAGAACCCACTCGATACATTTACTGGGACGCTATAGGGTGGTTCCGTAAGTCTGCGTGCTACCAATTATGATATAATACCGACTACACGGGGCACCTTTTTGCCAAGGAAGATTTATCTGGTTCTCAAGGAAAAGAAACAGATGTGTCTGTGCCTCCGAATGCCGGTGAATGTTTTTCCACAGCGTTAGAATGGGGTCTAGATAATTGAAGCTTCCCACGTCGCACGAAACCGGGGAGCGTTACTGGTAACCGAGATGGAAGACAACCGAGCACGATTTTACAAAGAGAAGCAAACGAATGCTCACTTACAATTAGACACTTTAGCTGCAGCCACTTTCCTGGCAGATCTCCAGAGTACGGCAAGAGTACACGGATTTCAAATCGAATTCAAACGTATCCACGCAGTCCGAGATACTACGTTAACCCCCATTGAGTCTAACTTACTTTCGAAGCTGCAACCCTCTTCAAGAACACCAAATAGAGGGCGGAGAAACCAGAGGCATGAGAGTACAGAGATCCATATTCAATCCTGAAGTTTGACTATTCTAAACTAAATTCAAGTACACATCCATCCTTTCGCCATAAGAAGGAAATTGCATTCGTCGTTCCTGTGTCGTCTAATTGTCAGATTTCGAGCATGTGGACCCGAGGAAACGGCGAGAGTCAGTCTAATCGAGTTTCACAGTTTTCCCCAGAGCCACCCCCGACAGAAAACATCAAACAGAGATGGGGGACGCTATAATAGAGTAGCGAGAGCAAAGAGAGGCCAGCACGCAATTCCCGTCGCTGGCGTAACATGTGCCAGCGCCGAGTTTCGGCGACGCGGGATGCAATTCCGCTTAAACCTTGCCCCGATATGCGGCGGGGAATGTGTGCCAGGAACTAATCTTTGCTTTGGGCCGGAAACAGGCGCGGAGTAGAGAGTCGGGCGCCGCGAATGGAAAACGGTGACAATTGCCGGGAGACGTGGGTGCTCCGAGCGCGAAACACCAAGATCCAACGGCACGCACGGGTGCATATGTCTGAATTAAACGCGAATGTAAATGCGTCGTAAACTCGTGAACACGGATTGCGGAGGCAAGGGAAAGTGTCTGTCTCTAAACAGCGACGGGGGTGGTTCGTTCGCGTAAGTTCGAAGGGAGAATGCTTCGATGTCTGCCCGTGCGCTCAGTTTTCACTGTCATCCCCGCTGCCATGAAATATGGAGCACGGTGCTTCGATTATCATAACCAGTCGCGGCACCGTTCCTGATTCAAACTCATTGGTTTTCGTGGGTCGAGCAGCCTTTTTCACTGCATTTCGCCAAGTGGACTGCTCAAAGGTTCTGATCAAATTTAAACGAACCCATTCCTCTTCTATGTGCACGTTGCCTGCTTTGCATCGCTGTTTTCCCCGCAGCCGATCCATTAACAAATTACACAGTTCGGGAAGAGCACGATCGCTACCGGATATTGAAAGGTCCTACGAATATTCATAAAAATCTCTCGACTCGCGAGGGCACCCGCTTTTATTCTCCAAGGTCCGCGGAATTCGGGGAGGGGTGATTATCCAATCGAACTCGTCGCGTTACGAAACGCCGTTGTACGTGCGCGTAACTCATCGTCCCGTGAATGTTTCCGCACCTGTAGGTGACGACGCGTCGCGTGTGGCTGCGCGGTGTTTGATTATATGATACGACAATGTTTCCACTGGCGTAATTCATCGTAACGCAAGCACACATCTGCGTGACGGGGTTTGACGTCAAACGAGCATCTTACCGAGCCGTGGATTACGCCGCGGTGTTTGCCGTTCGAAATTCCGGAAATCACTCGAAAAAACAGAAAGCTGAAGGGAGAGCAAACGGCGGGCTTAACCGGCTGATTTATGTCGGGGGGATTTAGCCGGCGGTTTGATCAAATATTATTTAGCGTTCCCGGTTCACGTTCCAGTCACGTTCCCACGCGGTGAATAACGGACTGCGATCGGTCCGGCGGCTGGGCCACCATTGTAAATCAAGCCTTTAAGGTCCGACGTGGGATCGCGATCGGCCGGCATCGCTTTAGCACGCAATTGATCGCTCTAAATATTTTTCTGAAATCCTGATGAATTTCTAAGCCTCTGAGACGAAGAGGCTTGTCAACTTTTATGTCTCTCTGCTTCGAAAGAGCTCGCTGAAAGTCACGTTGCCGCTTCCTCTTCTATTTTATCATTGGGAACTACATCGTCGACTCTTCTCCCGCACAAAGTGCTGCGAACGAGATAGCAACAAGGCCGCGATACTCTTGTTAAACGCGTTCCACTTAATTTCATTGAACTTTAATTCCGAACTCCGAAATTCGCGGTGGAAACGTTAGGCGGAAGTTACCACCGGGAAACGTGTTAATGCAAAGTACCGGAGAATAAAATTGCCAGGAAACTTCTGTTCGCAACCGCGTTGCCAGTGGAATTGGACGATGTCTGCTCGACACAATTAATCGGGCGGTGAAAATGGAAAACATGATCGTACATTGGCAAAGTAATCGCAGGGGTAATCCTCCCCTTTTCTCTCTCGTTTGCTATACACGTGCCCTTCGTTAATTCTTCGGTTCGCGCGACAAATATCGTTTCAACGATTTCACGTGCCACGCTCTTTTTGCAATGGTTACGCAAAAAAGGCTGGTCACGGCGTGAATCGCTGCCAGCAAAGGCACGGTACGTTCGATTACAGGTGTTCGATTTCAGAGTAGCCGCAATTCGCACTCCATCGCGGACGGTGTTCGTCATCTGTTCCTCTTTGTCTGCCAATCGAACTGCTCCGCGAGCCAAGAACAATGCCAGATTAATCTTTCGCGGTTCGATTTACATCCGCTGGGTTCGTAACAGGCAACTCGTTTCATACGGAAACGCGAAGGATATCTTCGCTGACGAATTTCCTGCCTTACTCCGTATCGGCCACGCGAGCGTTACTGTCAGCCAGGTGCCACGTCGTCTCGGTTTTCTTCTGCATACCTGCGTCTCTGGATACCACATTGTCGCGTGCTATTATGCCATTATCATCGTGCCTTTATCCCGATACCCAGCGAGAATTAAGCGACCGCGAGACGCGGCTGCAGGTACAAAAGTGAGGAGACAACAAAAGGAGCACCTGCGAGATGAGCCGCGGAGCGTTCGCGCTGCTTCCATTAGGGCCTTTTATTTTTAACTTCCCGCGGTGGAAACAATGCACGCCGGGAGAGCATGTGCTCGCCGTGGCCGGTGCCAATCGTGTTGCACCGTGCCAACCTGTCAGCCTCTTGCGTTCAGCGGTCGTAACGCCAACACCGCTGCGTTTCTGCTTTTTAAATACACCAGCCGAACTGCCGGGCTTCCCAGTATTACGTCGCCGACTGACCACCGCGGACGTCTTGCGATCCGCAGAAATCGCAGACGATCTCGCCACGGGACGATCCGCAGAGTGCTGCAGCGTGCATCGATCGATGTTCGCGCGTATCCTCCTTCCCCCGACGGTTCAGGCTTCGTAAACGTCCACAGAGGCGATTATCAATCTTCCCGGGTACGTAATCTCTGCTCCGTTGGATGAAAACTGATGTGCTTTGAGGGCGAGAGCGAGGCGACTAGCCTTCGGTTCGCTTCCTTGGATTACGCGTTTTGGTAAAGTGGGTGATGGGTGGAGGAATGATAAAGCTGAGGACGGTTTACTCGAGCCATCTTCGTGGCTCTGAATCGTCATATCATTCAACAGAGTTTTCATTAAAATTTCAAAGAGGTACCAGAGCACATAAATACGGATTAAAGAAGCGTATTTCAAGTGAATACAAAGTGTGGAGAAGAATATCGATATTTTATTGACAGACTTGTACGCCTTAAATGACGCATCGAATTAAATCATCTCGCCAGCGAAAGACCCGCAGCGAAATGAAGGTTTCCAATGCAGCTCGAGTTACGCGAATGACCGAGTACTGGTCTCGGTTAAACGGAACGTGTTTCCCTGCTCTGAAATTTCAAATACCCGGACGCATGTGGGAAAGATGTCCGCTTTTCACGCCTTACAACGCTCGTCTCTTACCGACGTCCGCGGGAACGTTACCGTGCGTTCAATTAGCTTAATAATTGCAGCGATCGGTGCGCGCGAGCCGCGTTACGCTCAAGCGTTCCCCGTGAATCACCGCGAGCCCACGGTTATCTATCACGCGGGGTCGATTTTGTCAGCGTGAATCGTGGAAATGGGAAAACCAATTTTTTTTCGCGGCGAAGCGCGGTAAAGAGCTTTTTGTTGCGTTTGAAAATAACCAGGGGCCGCGATTGAAAGCGTTTCCCGATAAATACGCTTCCGGTGGCTCGCGAGCGAGACGCGAGCGCCAATTCTTTGGGACTGCGTACGCGGGAGCGTCTGCTTATTGCGATGCAGCTCGATGCAGCTAACGAACCAGTCGGGCACGTCCGTTTCAGTGAATTAACGAGGACGAGTCCAGTCCCCTTCTTCTTTCATCCTGCAACAGCTGATAATCCTCTCTCTGCTTCTATCTGCTTAGCTCTACCATCCATCTCTCCCTCTCTCGCCTTCTCTCTGTCTTTTCCTGTGTATCGTTCCTCGTCTTTTTCTTCTTCCTTCGCTTGCTTTGGTTTCTGTTTACACGCACGGGCCCCACTCTCGGCGCCAAAATTGTCCTGCCTCGATTCGCTTCGACCCTTTATGTCTAGCAGAAAGTCACGGTCGCGTACCTTGTTTGGTATTTACGAAAATCGCTTCAGTCTACGGTCGCGAGCGATACGGGTAGGTCGTGGATATTCCGGCCGATAACTGATCGATCGTTCGAGAGTGGGGGAGAAGCTTTGTAGAGGCACGACGCGAAATTCGTCGATTATGGTTAACGACACCGTGCGGGGAACTGGGGACCTTGAGAGAGCTGCGATTTTAACGATTGACTCGTGATTCCTCGAAAGCCTGACGGAGTGATTCTTTTCGTTTTGCGTAGAAAACAGTACTGGAAGACACTGTCTCTTGAAGCTTCCACCAAACGTGTTCTCGAGGTCGTGAAACACTAAGCAGCATCGGATGCTGGACATACCAAGCGGTCAGGAATGAGAAGGCCCGGCGCATGGCGACGTCGATGAACTTCGAGTACCAGGATTCGGATAGTGAGTACTCTTTCTTTCACTAATTTATATTACAGCGATGTAACTGATACGAGAGTGTAGTTTACGGGAAACAGTGGTACGGAGAGTTCGTCTTAATGTTTGTCTGGGATTTTGCCTAACTATTTCTGATATTATCGACATAGCCTAGAATTAGAGAGAACGAGCTGTTGAGTTTCACTCAATAGTTGAGTTTCAAAGCTGTATTTCTCGGACGTTCAGATGATAAAGGAACGATTGTCCATTATTATTCCTTTATAAATGCTTGTTATACATTGTCGGACTCCCAATAATATCGAGAAGAATTTAAATTCAACACCTTCCATTTCTTCGAGGAAGCTCTGATCCGTTTTCAGGATCCTGGGATTCTTCCGCTCGCGCACGCGCGTCCATCAATTTCCGGGCACACGTTACGCACGTACACGCAAGTGTTCGAGACGAAACGAACGAAAGAACCTACGGATCTCATTATACTCGCAAATTCGTTCGATTGGTAGACACGAATTCCGGGAGGAGACGCTCGGATATTAACCATTAGCATCGAGAACGCGATCAACCGTCCCGATTTGAGGCCACTGCGATTACTCGCGTTCCGCGTGATTTTCTGTCTCGCACGCAATACTCTTTAGAAATGCGCAACGTGCCTCGTCTATCGCACTCAGCAAAACATCGTTGAATCCACCTCGTTTCCATCGTTTCCTGAAATCAACTGCCACTTTATTTTCGTTTATACGATGCCCCGCAGCCCGTATTTATAGCAGGAGAATGAAAACGAATGCATCTCTCGACTGGCGCCTGTTAAGCGACGTGTTTTCGCGAGGAACGTTCTAAGCTCGCATCAGGTTCAGTGATGCTTTATATTTGAAAGAGAGCCAAAGAAGAATTAATGTATTGATAGAGGAACAGAATGTCTTTCCACATAGGTATATAAACCGCAGGTGGCTAGTCTCATATAGATTCACCTTTTCCCCCACTTTCGACACATCTCCTAATCTCTGTAATACCACTAACGTGTATTTTGGCTTCCACATCTGGTGCTTCCTTTGCACACGTCGCTCTCGTAGCTTCGCTCGAGAAGCTTCCTAGTGGATTCAACAAAATAATAATAAGATTCTTCATAATCCACGAGCGACCGTTGCCAAAGAATGACTCTTCTCTTTCGTTCCCACGCATTTGTGCAAAGTACTGTCGCAGAGAGTACTGAATGGTCGTCCCGCAGGGAAACCACTGGCTTCAGTGTCAGACACGGTCGAAAACACAGCGAACGGAATTGTGCAGGCTAGAATAGTCGGCGAGTTCAAGATCGTAGCCAAACGGGCCGTCGTGTCTGCGTTGCCAGTGTAAAAATAGTCATCGGTGTAGTCGTATGGCTCAAGAAATAGAGACGCCTCTTTTAAGACTCTTGTCCTTCGCGCGTCGCTTGTTTACCGCTCCGCGAAGGTGCGTTCCCGCCTAGTGGAAAACAGGTTTGCGAGGAAACGAACTTCTCGTGACGGTGCCGTGGCCCCGAGGGACGAATCTGCTTGTCGTTCGTTTCTGTGAACCCACGGGGACGTTTGCTTCTCGAATAGTCACGGTCGATCGAGATCTCGCGACTTCACGCGCCCACCGCGTGGCATAGAAGACTTTTAACGCCTTTGGAGGACTCGTCCATGGATCCTCGAGAAAAAACGACGACCCCTGGAAGAGGCGTGATGTAATTCTGTTTGCCATCCACTGTAATTAGTCCCTGGGGTGCTTTAACGGGGGGCTTCTCGTGTAACAGCTCTTGAAATTTATGAATTTCTTTTAAAAAACTATTGTTAATATTGCGTTAAACTCTTTTGGGATACAAGGAGGCATCCTTAAAATTGTAGATTTTTTTATGTCGATCCTTTTTATTATTTATTAATTATTGCGGAACCGTGTGCACCTCTTCGACGATGTTGGCACCAGGTGTAGCATCTGTCACAGTCATCTGATTGTAAAAAGAAGAAAAATTTCTTAAAGGTAAATAATTTACGCTGTTACTGGACCTAAAATTTTAATTTTAATCTTTATTTATAATACCTTTTTCGCCGGGATAAAGAATAATATGAAAAATTCGTCTAAGAAAAAACTTACATTTTCGTTCAAACGCTATAACTCTTTCAATTTTTCACTTTTTTTTTAAAGTGGACCAATCCAAGCGTAAACTATCTAAGTTTAAGAAACTTCTATTATTTTTTGTAATCAGATGCCTGCTACACGTCCCACCAACAGGAAGAGTTGGACAAGAGTCCACAATACTAAATAAATAATAAGGATTGACATAAAAAAAAAAATGTTTTCTGCAAGTTTAAAGATGCGTCATTATATCCCAAATATTAACAATATTTTTTTCAAAAACAATTCATAAATTTCGAAGGCTGTTACACGAGAATCCCCCCTTATGCACGGTCTGTAAATTATATAGAAGTTGAAGAAACAGCTGTAGCTTTTGTCACCCATATTCTTTCATTCCAAGATCGCTTGAAATGTTTTGAGGATGTCTATATTGTTACAGAAATACCTAAAATACCTAAAACACCTGAAATATTCGAAATATTAATAAGAAAATTCCTGCATCGTGACCCAGCTTGATTTCACCGCCTGGAACGCAGCGTCTTTAACGCCCACACCTTTCGCGCCAACTTTTTTCGCCACGCCTGAACTGTCGAGACGCGTAGAAGAAGTAAGGGCCTACTCCCCCATTCGTGCACCGAAAGTTTTCGCAATAATCGTCCATAAAAAGAGAGGCAAGGGGCATCTGACGCTATCAAAAAGTCCTTAATGCCCGGCTGGAGGAACGCTGTTACCCCTGCGTGCCTTTCCTCCCTTTCCACTTTGTTTCCACTCCTCTTGGCGTTCGTTTTTTTTGGGAGAAACCGAGAGACGCCCGGTTCCTCCGACGAGCTAAGGTGCCAGACCGGATTCGTATTATAAAATTCCTTCTTTCTTCGGGACATCCTGCGCTCGCGAGTACATAGGACTTGGATCGAGCGAGCCGCAGCTTCAGCTCGTACGCAGGGAATCACTTTGTTGTCCCGGAGACTCCGAATGAAAGCTGTGCAGCTTTGAAAATTTCTGTTTCCCTTTTTGATTGACGCGTTTATCCGTTACGCGTAGCTGCACCCATCGAAAACGATCGATAAGATAACACTGGCCAAGCAGCTGCTTTATAAGTAAAGTGGAATTCGGGGGATTAACTCATCGCGAAGATTGCTCCTCGCGTATCGAAGCCTTCGTCGGTGCACGAGCTGCCTTCGCTTTATTTCCGTGTTCCCTTTAAAAGCAGTGAGATTGAAAGAAATCTTCGATCGGGAGAAATAGGTTCCTCTGCTTCGAACCTTCAGCAATTCTGGAACGTTCTGAGTGATTAAGTGTTAGGTGTTTTGTGTCCGGCTACTTGGATTGTTAGTGATTTGAATTAGATGGAGGCTACGGTGTGTAATATTTCGAACATCTATTGGGAGTCCTGTCTATACCGAAGACTTTTTGCTAACCGTTAGAAAGCACGCAAGAGATAAGGCAATATTAATTTCTTCAGCTTTGCGTGTCAGGTAACGTTTAATTACTTAATCCTCTTATAGTTTCCCGCTTTTTGCGCGGGATTTAATGAGTTTCGCGCTGCCAAAGCTTTACCTGATTCTTTATTAATAGCACGGCGAAAAAGACTGCTTGTCTCTTGTCCAGGGAAAAGAAATCCTGTCAACTTTGCGCACAAAGAGCTGCGAAGCCGTGGCTTGTTTATAAAACAAACAGCACACTTCGCTACTGCTCGGAATAACAGCGGCGATTTTACCGAGCGACGTATGCATGCACTTTGCGAGGGTGAGAGGATGAAGCAGTATCTCCGGGACAAATTTTCTGCTAATTACCTTTTCGACACCTCGGCTGAGAGGCCTTTCAAAATGGCGCGAAGATCATCTTATTTGGATCATCAAAATGTATTCCGAAAGGGAACTCCTATTTGCTACCCGTTAAATTTGCATTGTAAAATTCCCGGCAGCGTGCGCGTTCAACACAGGCAACTCCCTAAATTTCCTCGCGTTTCTACCCTTCCGAAACTACCACCCTTATCGAACCGCCCCTCCCCCCGAGTTCCCTAGGTGCGCGTACGATCGAGGGAAATATATGCGAGGCAACGATTAGGCCAATGGAGGGAGACCAGCCACTTTTCTCGCTGTTTTTCGGAGTCCTCGCTAACTTTGCCCGGCTCGAAACTTTTTAATTAATCCTTCGGCCAGTTGGCTAACTCGGGCCCGGGGTATAAACGAACACGGGGGGCGCAGGGCGAATTTTGTGCAGGTGACCCAGCATGATTTGTATTCGCTAGTTTCGCTGATGGTAACTGAAAAGAAAACTTGAGGGACTCCGTGTTAGAAACGCTGAATTTATATTCCAGAATTTCCCTAATATGGGGGAGGCGGGGGGTTGTTGAAGTTTTCCAGGTGTTTGAAAATACGAGAGACGACTGCGTGGGTCGATCCTCAGGGATGGTCTTTAGAGCTAGTCTTTACAGAGTCTTTAAATGGAACTGATGCAGATTAATGAGCCTGCAGAGTTCGATATCAATTCTGTTCTTTTTACTGTCCTGTCTGATAAATGATATCCTCTTCCACTTATGAGTGAAATATCCACAGTGCACCTTGTCATCGTGCTCGAAAACAATTCCCCGCGGACGTAGCCCTCCTTTCTGTCTACTAGATGGTAACTTTTTCTTCTCGAAGTGACTACTTCACGAAGACAGACTGATTGCGAACCCAAGACAAAGAGCCATTCGCAACTGTTTCCACTCGCGGTGGGTTAAGAAAGTATGCTCGCCTTGTTGTGCATCGTTTTGTACATCAAGGCTTTTCTCACACAAAGAGCACGACTTTGCCCAGACACGGTTGCAGCTCGTACATTTCCTTGGGTGTTTGCACGCTCGTGCTCATTCCGTTGTGCAATTGATCCGCGCATGGATCCGAAATACTTGCAGCTGCGAAAACAAGTGTTTCAGCTGTACCGGTGTTTGCATTCTCGAAGCATCTGAAACTTTTCTGTTGTTCCTACGCGGCCGGCATTCGTGTTGCCCGGCGTAAACACGTGTTACGATAAATACATTGTTACGTAAGCGGAACTGCGGTCAGTTAAAACTAATGCCGGGCGAATGGGACGATGAATGAGGGCTGCCTCGTGTTCCACGCGCGACGATTGACGAGAGAGCGCGGCGAGTGTGTTGGGAACTGAAATTTTCAATCTCGCAAACGGCGCGCTGAGAAAGTTTGCACCGGCGCCGGGATTAAGAAATGCCCGCGGGACACTAGCGATCAGTTCTACTTCGGATAAAGACATTTAATTGCGCAAACAAGGATGGACGTGAATTAAATGAAAGTTTCAGACGTCGTCGGACTTAGAATACCATTAAGAAGTTTAATTAAATTGAACTGAAACAAATTCCCGTCGCGGAAACGCGTCTGGTCCGATCCCATGAAACGGCCCGTCCGTTTTCATTTCATATCTCTCAGGTTTTGAAATTCACCAGAGTACGTTAAAAGGACGCCGCCCATCGGCAAATTGGATTCAAACTTTCTTCGTTACCTTTTATTAAAAAGCTCGCCAGAAAGCCACGTTTTTCTTCTAATCGAAGAAGACAGTTTACCTGCACGTGTCTCGATGAGAGCGAGAGGCAGCTGGAAACGTCACGGAGCACCATGGGAAAGTGGAGCATTCGGTAACTCACTCGTTTGATACACGATAACCTTTGAAATCCATTGATCTTCCTGTTCTCCTGGATCAGGCAAAGAGATTCGCCTGAATAAAACAAAGCGGCCACGATAACCTTGTGACTGGGAGAAGTCTAATTACACGCTGAGTGCGGCACGCGACGAGTACGCTACTCGCTCCGAGCGGATTTCATCGCGCGTTGCGCAACGCCTCTTCTCCTGGCCGTATCAGCCGGTTCGGCCCCAGAATGTTTCCGCCACCGCGGAATACAGTGATTACAAAGTGCGATTAATTTCACGCCTGTTTGCTTCACGGCTGTCGTTAGAGCGGGCAAGGAGCATTACTATCTTCTTCTCGTCGGGACTTTGCGTCCCAAGTCGCTTGACCTCGCCCGCAGCTTCGTTCGATCAGAAATATCCGGCCCTGTCGTCCTTAGGGCACCGTGTACCTATACGACAGCGGTGGACGCCATTTGCTCACTTGATGGATCACGGCGTCGCCGTGCTGGATGACACACACCCTTGTCAGCATGATATACTGCTGAAAATAATTAGGGGATCACGCGTTTCGGCAACTCCAGAGAATGAGCCCAGTGTCAGGGATGAAAGAAGCATTGGTTCGTGTGATAGAATGAAAGTTCCATCGAGTGCCCCATCTATCAAATTGTTTAAGTACACGATCCTCTAATTATTTCAATTGTAATTGGCGTGCTGAATGGGTTCCGCACTTGTCGTCGTAAATTTTCTTCCTTCGTATGTAAGACACAGCTGATTGTAATGAATGAATCGAGGAGGGGGGAGAATAATGCCCATTGTGTCGAGATAATCGCGAGTTCGTTGAAGTTTCCTGAATGTTCTCCTTGTTTGTACGAATTTCAAGAGTTCGGGGACACGTGGAGGCGGTATTTGCATGAAGAAATTGGTAGCGATACACAGATGTGTTTGGCGATAGCACAGTGGATCACGTGCACGGCCAATTGTTGTTCACGCGTTATCGGCGGCACTCGTTATCGGTGAGGAAAAATCACGGGACAACAGGCAGTCTTGGCGAGCACGTACGACCGTTCTGACGTACTCGAGGCTGCGTTTCTGTCCCTCCTCGAGCGTGCAGCAGCAATTTCAAGCACGACCAACAGTGTCTGTAAAATGTGCTACGGTTTTTTTCCAAACGCGAAACTTTGTTACCACACTCGTCAGCGGCTATTCAAGGACCACCCCCGTGTCGCTCTTTTTCGGGTCACGCCACTCGCTGCCGCGTCTCCTCGCATCAGAATTTTCTATCGCGAGGGCGAGCGAGCCCGCCGTTCTGTTTAACGTCAATCGGCTCGCTTGATTAACGGAGAAGATCGCTGCCGTCACGGAAAGCGAGTTTTAAACAGAGAGGATAGAGACAGAGACCGTGCTCGAATTTATCTTATCGCTCTGATTGTACCACATAATCCTTCTCTACCTAATGGACTTTTGATTTCTTTTCGATTATTCGTACCCAGGTGGCGATTTAACCCGTGGGTAACCTTTCTACAATGATCCTTTTAACATGCACGGGGATTCTTCAAGGCATTTACAACTGCACCCTATAAATAAAAGTGGGGACCTTGTAGCAAGAGGGGCGCAGCTCTATCTTTAACAACTTGGATAAAATTATTGCTCTGAGTTAATATTAAAAAGAGAACTGTAATTTAAAAATATATATTTTCACACAGTAAGTAGAAGTTATTGAGTTGATAAGATTGTATTTCTAATTTTGGCGGAAAAATATTCTAGAATAAAAATATGAATATTAACAATAATATTTCTATTTTTATTTATGTGCAATAAATTGTAGTATGTACCCGTTATAATTAAAAAACTGTCGAAAATGAAGCTGCAGTCCTCTCGCTGCAAGGTCAATTGCGATCTTTCAATTACCATTGACAACTATGAACTAAGACTGCGAATGAAGAAGTCTCTTCAGGTCACATTCTCCCTTCCTTTCTGTAAAGCTAAATACATATATCACTTGATGTAGGACCATGACTCACGGTGCCCCCCATTCCGAGATTAGCAAATTATAATCGAAGAATCGCGAGCGGGGGTGGCGGCCAAATAATGGAGGAGGCAGTGACTGCTTTCCCAGCGTTGGTCAGAGAAAGGATGGTCGTTAGATTTAACAGGTTGCTGCAGAAATTCGAGGTGCACCATGGCGAATTGGTATCGGGCGCGGCCCGACTCGCCGCGATAACAACGGCCGCGACTTATCTCACGCTTCCCCGCAAATTACAGCGTGGCTCGCGGCTCCTCGGCGGCCGAGGCTGATTAGATCTAGGCGCAAGCCAGGCAGCGGCTATTTCACGAGGAACTAGCTAATTTCGGAGTTAATACCGCATGCGGCAGCCCGTTCGATCTGCAGGAGTCGGCCAGGCGGGTGGCACGGTTCCCGGTTACGTGACCCTCCATTAAACCTTCATTTTAAGACAGCCCTGGCCCGTGCAAAGACGACGGGGAACGATCCCTCGAATCGCGCCGGCGTTATCTTCCGCGGCTTTTTAAACGTCGCGGCCACGTCACTCTTCCAACGATGAATCATCCCGTTTATTTTTATCCCCGGCAGATAGCTTGATAATCGGTCGAATGAACCGGCGCTTCTGATCGTATCGCACTCTATTCTCCTCTGTCTTTACAACCCAGCTTTAGAACCCCGCCTCGCCTCGGAGAATCGTGGAACACCCTGATAAAGAATGGTATTTGAACACGAAGTAAATATATTCACGATCCATTCATAAGAATTCTTCTCCTTCCAATAAGCTTCCGTTCTTTAGTCGGACCGGTGATTGGAGGCTGGATTGAAGTGTCTTTTTAGTCGTTCCTCGCGACAAGGTACGGTTTCCGAAGGCGTGTCTCGTAGTAACTGATTAATAGTATAATTAACTCATGGAGTACCGATTCCCATGCAAAAACGCACTTTAATCTTCGCAAGTTTCGAAAATAAAACGTCGCCGCGTTTAATATTCCGCCAGGTGTCCCGGGGGATCTGAAATTCAGATGAATTCGCTCTCTTAAAGACGCGAGCCGTCCAAACGAGCCAGCTCGGAATTAGCACGTTAAACGAACGCCCGGAAACTTTCGGTCAGAAGGATCTGGGACTTGAAGCGGGGCGCCTCTAAATTAAGGCGTCCGAGGGATGGCCAGATCGAAACACTTCGATCGACGGAACTTTCGGTGGAATGCATAGCGCGCGGAGCAGCTGGATTGAGCAATCGAACTTTCCGAATTCCTGTCTCGTTCTTAGCGAGACGCCAGCCGCGGTAACAGCCAAGTACTATTTATCGTTCCTCGATAACGACGCTTGGATGACGCGAAGGAGGACCGATCCTCGATGATACTTGGCAATGTCAAATATTTGCCTCGCCGAAGGCAAGCATTTACGATGACATTTTGTACCGTCGCTTTAATAATCCGAAGGCACATGATAAAAGGATGCTGCGTCAAACTGTGCCCCTCCAGACACATTGTTCGCGAACAATGATCTCGCTCGGATTCCACGGAATATCGGGGGAAAGTTGGAGAAAGGGGAGGAAAGCGTAAGGTCGTTGGCCGTCAAGTCGCAGCGTAAAACGGACATAAATCAAGGAGAAGATCTCTGCCGCGGATAGAGGCGGCGTATATCATCGTCCAATTTCCTGCCGGCCCTTTATATTTGTTTCGTCGCGGATTTCGTCGGCGAACGGACGGGGTCCATTTTTATCAATCCGGACGATTTACCTTCGAAATAACCGTAATGCAGAGAAATGCTCGCCGCGAGGATCCCGCGAATCAGAGGGAGGATCGCGGGCGAAACGCGTCTCAGTGAGCTCCGTCGACCTTTTTCCCGCCCCCCTTCGCGAAACCCTAACGAGGACCAGCCCCTCCGACGCGGATTTCGCGGAAATTGTGCGGCAAGCGAGGCTCGTATCCATTTGTTCCGTTTCCGTGGTCCTTCTCGGCTTTCTTTCTCCTCGCAATTCCTTCTTAGCTGAATCTGATGGCTTGGAAACATTTAATTGAAGAAAAACTGTCTGCCATCGCAGAGTTAGGGGAGAATTGGGAGGGAGAGGGTACATGTACGTGTGTACATGTGTAGAAATTCAAATCTCCGGCGAGTGTTAATGACTTGGACTACTGTTTTCTTCCCTTCTTCTTCGCTGAGGACCCGCGCTTCGGTAAGAGGGTGATTTATTAGAGCTCGATGAGATCGACGGCGACGATCAGATGGCGGAAGCCGAGAAGTCGATTCCTAATGGCGAAGTTAGTTGCGGAAGTTGATGCCGCGAGCGAGCTGTCAACGACTTATCATTCTCGCAGGAACTGCATCAGCGGATTTTGATCAGCTCGCGAGCACGGTGTCATTACGTGATGGCGATTTGTTTAGCGCGCATATTAACGAATCCCGCGTGCCGCTTGTTATCCGCCGCCTGGCTAGTCCACGTGCGCGGTTATTCATCGATCGACTGCCATCTGAATACAGGCGCCGAGACCGATAGTTTGGCTCCAGATAACCATGGCTCTTTGTTATTGGCACAAAGATTACGGGTTCTATAAGACGGGAGATGGAAGATAAAGGAACATGGGTTTTTAGATGGAGATTCCTTAGAATTTTATTGACTCGCCTTGAGAAAGCGTACTTTAATGCTTCTTCAATAGCAACCTCGCACGGTTAAACAGAAGATTTCAGCGGGACCTCGCTCCTTTCAAATAAACCTAATCGCCAAACGCAAGATGTGACTCAACGGCGTGAGTAAGAATAATAAAAGTAAGACCGTGTGCGTCAGCGGAGGTAACTTTTAGCCGTTTTCTACGCGGGGAAGCTTCGTTAGAAGAAGAAACCTGGATTTCATGGAAGAAAGTTACGAAACGATTATGGAACGAAGCAAAGACCATCATTCCATATCAAACACGGGGCGCCCGCTCAGTTTTACAATTGTTTGCGAACGCGGGATTCGTAAAGAGAGAGTTCCATCTCGCGGCGACATTTTATTTGACTTACTTACACTGTCTACAGCCGCGGAATTTATTGTCACCTGTGAGAACTGATTGTTGATGGTATCGCGAATCAACGTGCACATTTGCCCGACAGGTAAATCGACTAAACGTCGCGATTATCATTCCCCGGTGATGCGTCAGCCTTGCGTAATAGTCAGCCACTAGTGCCGTTGGTCTGACTACGGACGGGGACTTACCACTGGGGCCAATTCCCCTTGCGCCGCGACCTTTCCCAAGTCGAAGCCGCGAGGCACGGCTCCGGCACGAAGCCTCAGACATCCTATCTGCTCGATCTTCCCGTTTTTTTTTTTTATAAAAAATCATGGTCAAGTTTATTAACACGTTGGCCGGTTCATCAGCTATGCATGGATCATGTGTCTAGACTTGAATGGAAGAATTATGTGTTTTGTATCCAAATACGAATATTTTAAATTCGCTACACACGCTTAATCGTCAAGATTGATCGCGTCTGTGCGGAGGAGATTCAGAGACAATAACAACGCTTCTAAAAGTAGTGTTCGAGGAAGGTTTAATGGCACGTTTCCTCGTGACTATGCACTCGCAAGATAAATCAATATTGTCCACTCTCCGTCGACTTTAAATTGCAAATTTAACGTAAACGCGAATGAAAATTACGGCTTCGGTTGAGGCCACGAGCGGAGCAACGTGACGTCAACGACATTCGGCATCGTAAATCAGCGCTGTATCGTTCGTTTAACTTAGAGAACTGAAGCCTCTCCGCTCTGATGCCGCAAACGCATCGTGCTGCGTAATAAGATCCCGCGGAACGTGAATCTGTGGAAACAACAGCGTGGGTAAACAAGAGGATCTCTAAGTCTAAATCCACGTAACCTCGAATCCCCCTGAGGGAGAGCCGCGAAGAAGGTGTCTGCGTGGTCTTCACGTGAACGAAGATCTTCACGCATCGTGCAACCAAATATTTTTGCAGCGTTACGACTTGAGGACGATCGTTCTCAAATCCTCGGGAAGAAAGTTGCGTAACAGAGATGGGCAAAAAATTATTTGAAATAAAAATTTGTGCAGGAAATTTTTTGAAATAAAAATTTGTGTAGGAAATTTTTTGAAATAAAAATTTGTGTAGGAAATTTTTATTTCAAATAATTTTTTGCCCATCTCTGTCGCATATATACCCACGATATCGTTATGACGCGTCAGTTTTCTCCCATGACGAGTGTCCAATTACTAAATTCTATCTATTCCACGTGTAAACGATGCACCATGTTTTCCATCATCGTCAGCACGAGCACGATTAGGATCTCACAATTAGGCGTGCGTCACCCCAGTCCACTCTTTCCACCTTCGCGAGATCTTTCAAGATAGGGACAGGAATTCATATGATTTTGATTGACGGGCGCACGTGAATTCCATGTCCCTCGATCGTTATCGTGGACGTGACTATCGCGAGGCGAGGCAGAAGCGTCGAGTCCACTCGCGATCGCCGGCGCGCTGACTCACAGCGGGCGAAAAACTTGGCCGACGTGCGATGCGACATTACGCATTCAAATGCATTTAAATTCGGTCGATGATTATTCATCGGCTGCAACGATCGCTTTGGTCGCAACTGTTGACGCGCGTCACGTGTCGTCGGGCCGATTAAATTATTACAGCCGATTGAATCACGAGGAGTTCGCGATCTGCGAGACGCTAGAGCTGATGACTCATTTACGTTTCGACGGAGGGCAAGTGAAAGTCTTCGCTCATATGGTGTCTAAAATCTTATTCAGAAGCTAAATTGTCTCACGTAAGTTGGAGTTGGACGCAGCCTTCCTTCTAGCTTTTCTATTTCTGGAAGCGCATCCTACTGAATAACTATTCTATATCCGACCCTTCATCCGTCTGTCGGATACAAATTTTCATTTTCATTTCACGGCACAAGGGTACGCTTCATTTCGCCCGTTAGCCGCAGAGGAACAGTTTAATTTTCTCCCGTGTTCTGGAATATACTTGTAGCGCGAATATATTCGCAATAAATGAAAGATGTCGGGCGGCAGCGTGGGAAGAGAAAATTAAGCGATCATCCCCTGACAGATCGTTGAATGAGTAATATCCACGTTCGAGGGAATCTTTATTAAGCCTCACAAAAAACTATAACCGTAAGCGTGAGTCACTGCAGCGAACGGGTAATTCTAATTGCAAAAAGCTTCAGTCGACGTCGAATAATCGACGGAGCAATGGAGAAGATGAACGACGCAAGGCGCGATGTCCAAGCGGCGATAAAACCTGTCGCATAAATAATCTCCACGCGTTTACTGCCGACAAATTAATCGTCAATGGAGTGTACCGCCGCATTAATCGTCAGGAAAAGCTGTCTCGCATAATTAGCGAGGCTGTCGGGTGAAAACAACCTGCAGACAGCTCCCTGTGTAAACGATACGGAGTAAACGGAGTTACGCGAGCTCTTCTACGAGCGCAGCATTCAGGGGCGCGGGACAGACGCGAAAAGTGTGTACATCCCGTGAAAAAATGGAGGGACGCGAATTTCCATACGACGAGTCCGATCAAGTTCGGCGAAAATTTAAATCACGTCCAGCCCCGCGACCGAAAAATCTCCAACTTTCCTGGCCCGATCCGGTTGCTATCGGTCCCCGATGCATCTGGACGCGTGCCAGATGCAACGTGACGCAGCGATGCGCAATGACGTGCCCGCATTGTAAGACTTCACCCATCGAGATCGAATGGAACGACTGAAGCTGACCTATCGTACAACCGTTATGATCAAACGCGTGTAAAAAAAGTTCAACAAACTGAACAACTCGTGACGCGTCTGCGCCACGCTCGTTCTGAACTTTGGTATTTATGCATGCATCGTTTAAAGATCGCGGAAAGAATGCCTATTATTACGTCCTGGTTGCTTAACCGACGGAAATAAACACTACATTCTGGCAGACCACACCGACGCATCGAGTGCAGTTTTTCACGAGTCCCGATGGTTCTGGGTCCACGTCGTGGTCGATCCCCGCCGGTTTCATGGAGAAATAGTCGGCCAGCCACGCAGGTCATCGATTTGTTCAATGAATTTCATTAGCCAGATGACGCGGGCAGACTGCGACTGACAGTTTCGAATTTTCTGGGCGACGGCGACTCGAGAGCTGCCTCGACAGCCGCGGGATATATCGAGAAACAGAGCGGCGTTGATAAATCCCGGCTATCGGTTAGCATTAACAAAATCGTTAATTGGGTGATCAGTGTTTATCGTGCCGGGGGCCTTCTACTTCCCGATTAAACGGGAGCTCGAATCCCGTGATTGATAGCGGGGAACTGACGCAATAGAAATCTTCGATCTCCCGCGGATGTACATAATGGCGCTCGGGCAATATTTTTATCGGCGTTAACATGGTCGGCAATTATGAAGCGATGTTTGTTTGCCACGGAGAATCACTCGATCGGCAGCTTTGTATGCTGATTCCTCTTTTTCTCTCTTTTTATTCGTCAGCTGGTTTCCTTCGGCCGGATCTTTTTAATACCAGCTGTTCAAATTCTTTTTCGTACTTTCGTCGAGACACAGATGCAAACGTTGCGGCACAGTTGGCGCTCCAATTTGCCAAGTGCGAGTCTAAGGATCATTTCGAAACGTGAGTTTTTTTCCACTGGGCGGCGGTGCACGTTCGGTCGCTGATAATTATTCCAATAGGAATGCTGTTCGCTTCTATGACAGGCGGGATGAACCGTGGGAATGATTTACCGACAGACGCACGTTCTCTTATCTGTATAATGTCTGCTTGGAGTCTCATGACCAGTCGTTTGTACTTCCCAGGTTTCCACGAGGTGTGTTGCATCGTTGTACAGCAATTTTTAAACGAAAGATAAGTGGATAATTCCAATGCTTCCTGATGAATTTATAGCGTTAATAGGCAGGCTTAAAGTTAGTGTAGGTAGGAAATGAGTTAAGGTCGATGATCAGCGTTAGCCAGAGCATATATGCACACAACTGATCATTAAACTTTATGCACTGGTAGAATTACATAGTCAGATCTGAACTTCTTTATTATGAACATTACTATAGAACATACACTCTCAATTGCACCCATTCCTAGTTAAACAACCCGCGCAGGATTTAACTCGACCACTGGAATCCTTTTCTATGAAATAACAGAGAAATGAAGCTGATCTGCGTCGGAATTCGCGCAGTCGGATGCAAGGCGAAGACACCGAAGAGACATCTCGGGCCATCTCGCGAATCTGGCGACGATCCAAGCGTTCCGTGACGCAACGGAACGGAACGGACGCGGTGATCAGCACGTACCCGCGCGAGTAAAACGCGCAGGGAGTCACGGGACACGCGAGAAAAATCGCGGTTCCTCCATTCGCGTCGAATGTCCACCGCGTGTCGCAACGCTCCGCTAACGTCAGCTTTGTTTCGAGTCTCTGCGTTTAAAGGAATCGGGCTGTTGTTCGGCGAAAAGTTTTCCGGAACGATCTTGCGGGCAAACTTGAAAGCTCGGAGGAATTTTCCCACGGTAAGTCGAGAGGGAGGGCCAAGTAATTCGCGAATTGCGGAAACGTGTAATGGTGTTGTAAAAGTGAGCGTGAAGTAGAGACGACTATGAGGCACTTGAAGTTATCATTCTGATTTACGAGGGTGTTATATTTTAACAAAGTAAATGAAACGATTCGTAGCCGAGGGGACACTTGGCTAATTGCATCCGCAACGGTAGATACTAAAATTTTGATAGAAGAACACAGTGTGTTTGTGTCTGAAGAAGATTGAAAAGTACTTAAAATTTCCATCCCTTTTCATCTCCTTTGTAACCATGACCTTCGCGGACACATTTATCCTCCGGTATACTCGAGGATGCTCAATAATACCGACGTAAATCAAATGAATGACTTGGAGTGACGAACTATGAAGATTCTTAGACTCGTGGGATTTTGTTTACCAGCGTTTTTCGAAGAATACGCGCATCAATGTAATTCGCGGGAACGTAGCTGGCGCCGATTTAAAAAAAAAAAAGGACGAAGCTCATGCAATATGCATACAATCTACCGGTGAAGCGTCGAGTGCTCGGCGTGCTTTATCGTTAATCTCTGCGAGTCAATTACAAACACGCGTTATCGTTCCCGCGCGCAGACGTTGCGCGGCGATTTTTCCTTTAAATCCCCGGGGCAGGTCGTGTCGCTTGCCATTCAACTTCTTCACGTTTCGTGGAAGTCGCGGCAGGTGTCTGATGACGCGAAGATGTTTCGTGAACTTCGTAATTGATTGAGAAACGATTAACCGGTCGGAAAGTCCTTGCATTCTAAGCGGTTCGACGAACGCGGCATTCCAGCTTCCTCCGTGCAAGAAAAAGCGAAACACGCGAGAGAACGCCTTCGAGGAGGACAATGTCATCGATCGAGGCGGCTTCTTTTTGCTCGTACCTCTTATCACCGTGTAAATCGATGATTGGCGGGAGTCGGTTAGCGATGAAAGTTTCATGAGACGCGACGTCGTGTCTCATCAAATCTATTACACTCGCGATCGATCGAAAGTTTTGGTAGATTCTGGATGATAGGGGGGCGGAGGGCAAAGGTCACTTGAATGATACTTAATTTTAAATTGCACGAAAATGGAGGAATTTCAAGGGGATCAATTATCAGAGACAATGTCGTATAGAGAGCTGGGCAAGTTTTCTCAAGGTTTCGATGCCTTTTACACACTTGCGACGGAGTGACACATTATACACGTGCTGGGTTCTCCATGTCACACTGGATAATAACCTTGCCACATTCTCTACCATTTGTCTCTGTCGACTCGAAAAGTTACATGGAGCGGACTACGAAAGCGACAGATAATACAGCCAGTCGCAAGTTCGCTGGCATAAATTCAGAGATGGAATTATCGCGCAAGCTGTGGTGCTTATCGAAACGAAAGATTTTTTGCTGGTTTCTGAAATCCACTGGCAGAAAGCCTCGCGTGAATTTGCAAGCGATCCCCATTTGCGGCGGAGCCGGGGAGCATGGCCAACCGTGACCAGCGAAAAAAAAACCGAATATTTAAAAGCGAAATGTTGTAGAAACGTGCCGAATGGCCTCGTCATTTCGTAACAGCACCATCGATGTTTTCTGTGGAACTTTCCGTCGTTAAGCGAATTCCATCGTTGGCCTGGCTATGCTTCGCGTCTTCCTTTCTTCTCTTGAATTACACTTCTCCCCGAGAACTTTCCACTTCACGTCGCGTCCACTTCACTGGGTATGCACTTCGCCGAGGCACGCGAAGTGCGTCTACTTCGGCCAAGTGGAAACGCAGTCTCTCTTACGGCAAGGTTCCCTCGAAGTGGAAGATGAAGGCGAGGGTATTTCGAAGACCTGTCTACCATGTCCAAACAGCAAATTACCCGTGAATAACTGAAAACTCTGCTGCCACAGAATGGTCTGTCGGCGGATCGATTTATTCGGAGTCGAGGACTTTGACGAGTTTTCGAAAATTCGCAGAATTTAAATAGCAGGAAAAATCGGGAGGAAATCTCTTCGGGGTGCGGTGGAGTCGAAACTTTCCGCGGGTACGACGAAAATGAGAATGTACGACGCGAGAACATTCCATACGTCCCGCAGAACTAGACATTTCCACCGAGCCCAGAACTAAATGAATTCATACATTTCCCACGCTTGAAAAACGCGCTGGTGTACCTCAAATCGACTGCGAGCCTCCCCTGGGGTACACCGCCGACAAGCTTCGCGGTGAACGATACGTCACGGGGCTCTCGGAACAATTTCATTGTCGTTGATGATTGAAACCACTTGTCGGGGATAAATTTCCACGTGATCGAAAAAACATAGTGGCAGAAATGATGCCAGAGTTGTAGAATGTTATCGCTTCTTCGCAGAATGAAATACTTTCTTCAATGGGGAACGTTCATTCATTCCAGTCGTGTACATTAGTTAACAAAGAAAGTTTATCAATATGAAACTCTCTCACTCGTCATCCCAAGCCGAACAAATCTATCCCAGTATCTATGTATGCTCAAAAAAGAGCATTTATTCATTAAATGTGTAACCCTCGTGGGGTGTGAGTGATGAATTTGCGGATAAAAACGAGGTCCACCGGCGATACGTGACGACTGGCCGCGATAAAAATTTAATTACTTGGCCCCCGTTGATCGAAATCACGTGTCTCGAATAAATTTGCATGTGTACGACCGGCAACGAATCGCAATGATCGAATTGGGAAGAGGGGCAGCGTCGAGTCATCGATTGAATTCGCAGCCGGGCAATTATTTGTCTTGTGACTACCGTTCTCGTGATCGCGCGGCTTCCGTGAACTGCCGGGCCACGTGCTCGCGGGATCCACGCGAGGCGATCGAGGCGAATTAAGTGGGCGGCAACGTTTCGACGCACACAATAACAATATTTGCCAAGGAAATATCGTGCATGCGCAATCGTCCCAGGCGGCCAATCTTGGCCCCTGACACTTCGATAAGAATCGTGGAATCTTTCACAGATAGTAATTTTGTCTAATGCTCTTGTTAATTGAGGGGGCCTGGAGGTTTCGGCCGGGAGACCGGCTAGGAATTTGTACAGCATAGCTCGCTTTATCGCGCACGATAAGCTGCAAACGGTTTTTAGTAGTTTCTGAATTGGTCAGGCGTTGCGAAAGAACTGGTCGAACACGTGCACGAGCCTTCTATTTTGAGACTGTCTCGTGATGATGTCGTGTGAAGTGAGTCTCCTTGAAGATATCGAACTCGATCAGGTAAACGGTTTTAAATGACAAGAGGATAAGGGGATTCACTGTTTTGGATTTGTCAAATCAGATGCGTAGATTCTACAATCTCGTGGATAAAAGTTCTTAATTCCATGAAATAAATAAAATACATAAAAAAAAATTTATGTTAAACGATTTTAATAAAAATGCACTGGAAAGTAAAAAATAATTCTTTTCTTGTACTACAATTTCGATGGTGTTTTTACACTTTAAATAAAATCATGGAGCAGGATATGTCACAACGAATTCATTTCGACCCTTGATTCTGTATTAAATTGATTCATATTCTGTTATGGATTTTTGTCGTTTTCGTAAAGAACGCGAGTGACTGATTTCAAGTCGTTTGGATTTCTGGTTATGGGTTATAATTATTGATGACTGGTTAATTTTTTCACCAGGTGGGGGTTAATTTTTTTTAAATATTGTATTGTTATCCAAACTACGCACGCCTGCAATGTTTCAAGAGAATTGGATAGTTGGAAGTGGGTTAAATTTGAGTTGTCAGATTTGAACCATACATACAAGCAAACAAACAAATACAGAATCGGAGTGAAATAAAATCGTTTAAATTAAATTAAAAAAGGGTAGATTCACAGGGAAACGTCTCTCTATCAGAGCGCGCACAATGTTCCGAGCCCCCTATCTCCGTGGCGAATGTAAGAGGCGAGAAACAAAGGGGACAAGGAGAATTTTGCACGAGAAAGGTGTCGAAGGGCGAAAGGGAGCTGCGGAATGGACAAATGTCCGTAAAGGGGGAAGGCCATTGCGTCATTGTTCCAAAGTGCACGACACAATGTGCCCACGTCGCGTTACTACCACCGTTGTTGGCATCCCATTGGCTCCAGTCTCGCTAGCACACCCTTTCGTCAACATTTTGCATCTCGCGCATTGTGCGACCCGCATTGTCCCTGGTTACGCGAAGTAACGTGCCGGAGGTTTTAACAAGAGATTCGGGGGTTAAAGATGAGAAAACAGGTGAGAAAAGTGGGGTGAAGGCGCAACCCCTATGGCGGGGAACAGTTAGAGATTTGGATGCGAGCGCTCAACACAACGGTCTGCTTGTTATATCCCTCCCTTTATTACTGTTATAAACATTTCCAACTCCCGCAGCTTCTTCCAACCCTTCCCAACTCTCGAACATCGACAAGTCTAATCGTAAGCTGCATCTCGTGACTTTCTAATCCGCGTGTAGTTCCGTGGCCCCCGTAGTTCGACTAACTTGCAGCGAGGTTTCCCAGGGAAATTTCCACTAGTCAGCGCCGCGACGATAATCATGCATCTAATGTAAGTAGAAGGCGCGCGTCTGATCCCTCTGTAGGAGAGGCACCTCTTGATACCTGTGCAGACGAAGGCGGCGACGATAACGAACGAAATTGACTGCGGCGCCGTGCGTTTCACGGTGTCTGGTTCCCTCGGCCTGACAGCCAAGTAGCTCGTTCCCTTCTCTGTGATTTCGCGGAACCGCGTCGGCGAATAGCGTCTCGATGCTTCCGAGCTGCAGCGATTAAAGCCGAGAAAGCCTTTCACGGAGAAGTCAATAGGGATAGGGGTCGAAGTTTCAGGGTTAAAACGGTGCGCAACTCGGGGGTGTAGTTCGGCAAGACTCGATGAGCCGCGAGTTACCGGGGGGGTAATTGCAGGGAAGGTGCTCGAGCCTCATCCTCTCCTTCTCTCGCCTCGTTTCTCCGCCTGTTCCTTCCGTTCCTGCCACTCCTCCGTTGGTTCCGTTAGGATTAGCGTCGATAGACACGCGGAAAACAAATGGTCGATGCGTGTCACGTGCCGCCTACGATATTTACTAGTATATTTATGACGGCGAGAGCGACGTATCAGTCGAACTAGAGCAGATGAATCCGGTTACGTTGTGCACGTCTATCAGTGTTTGCATAATTCGCGAGGTTTCGACGGCGCTCGTATCTACGCCGCAGGGGGTGGAGGACGCGTCGGCCGAGATTTTCTTATCGAATTCACGAAGACGAAAGCTCCGTCGACAAGAAATCCTATCAAATTCATTATAAACTGGTATAAACTTCAGCGATATGAAATAAAAAAAGACATAAGCCGACGCATCCACTGTCTCCCCCGTCGCGAAACAAAAGCGATTGCTAATCCAACACTTTCATCCCGAAGTGCAATCGGGACGTGCGCAAATAAGAAAGTTGGAGTTGATTTACAGTCGTCAGAATTACGATAGTCGCCAGGGGATCCGGCAGTGGCATCGAGCTGTTACGGCATGCAAAGCCCCGCGTGTCTACAAGCACGCGGTCACGCTGAACCGCCGATAAACAGTAGCGATAGGTGATAAGAAAAAGCTTGACACCCGGCGTCTTCCCGCCCACCGAATCCCTTCCACTTCTTACCCCTGCCCCTCTACTACCTTCCGGAAGATAGTCAGCATGTGACTGTCCTCGTCACGCTGACGGACTCGATAGCTTCTTCCCTCTCCGCGCCTCGAGCATAATATAACGTGAAGTGGTAACGTACGGCGTTAGTCAGACCGTGCCGTCGCTTCGATCGCGTCGATCGTATCGAAAATTGCGTAACGCGCTACGAAATTCCTGTTCAGGCGGCAACGCGCTTGTGTCGCTCTCGACTGGGTAATTCTGCATTAGCATCACCGAACGCGATCGGGACGCCTCGAGCACTCTCCCCGCCGCGCAACTCCGACGAAAGCCCGACAAGCTCGCTCAAGCTCGCTTCGCTATTTTCAAAAACAAACGCGGCTCGCGCGGCCGATAGGCTCGACTATCGAACCTGTCCGGCGGGTAGATTCAAACACGAAGCCGTTCGTGGCGAGCCCCGCTACCTCAGCTAACATCGTCGTACTCGGTGTTCCCGGTACCACGAAGGACTCGAGGGAGAGGGAAGTAACGGGCCAGCAGGAGAGTCCAGGATGACGGTGAAGGCGTCGTCCATGGTGACGGACTACCTGGTGTTCGTCGGCTGCATCGTCGCCTCGTTCGTGATACCGTTATGGGGCAAATTCCGGGGCCGTCGGAAGGAGACCACCAAGGCGGACTACGTGTTCGCCACTGGTAGCGTGTCGATGGGCGCTATGATGCTGTCCATCGCCCGCGGAACACTGGGCGTCAGGTCGTTCCTCGGCTACCCGTCGGAGCTCTACTACAGGGGCAGCGCGATGTGGGAGACGATATACGGGATGCTGCTCGCGTACCCTATCGTCTGCTTCATCTTCGTTCCTGTTTACTACAGCCTGGGCATCACGTCCGTCTATCAGTACCTGGACATGAGGTAATTATCTGCTGAGGATCGCGTTGTTCCTCCCGCCCGTCAACACGGCCGTCTCGGTGTTCCTGGGGGAGGTGGCGCGAAGGGTTGATGAAGACTACAATGCGTTGGGATTCTGGCCCTGGGGAGCGAGTTTCCTGGTTATTTACCTCGGTTTAGAACACTTTTATGACTTTACGACGGGGAAAATGAAGAATCACGGTTGGGGGAGAACGAGGGATTCGTGAAAGCAATTAGGTTAGCTTTTCATTAAAATTGTAACATCTAGAGGGGTGTTTTTTCAATGACTCATGAAGGTCGATAACTTTTAGAATACTTCAAGTTGTAAATGGGAAAGAGTTTAATAGTCATTTTGTTGCACGGTGGCTTTCAGTCTGTCTTTCGTTGGCACGTCTCGCGTAGTTTTTGATAAATTAGCTGGAGCTGTGAGAAGTTACTAACGTATCCTCCCGCGAGTGGAATACCGAGCGAAACATCAGCTTTCACCAGAAAGGAAATCCCCTCTTCTCCGCCCCCGTTTTCTATCAAAATGGACGTAGACACGTGACGGATCACGGGGAAATTCAAATTCACCGTGTACACGACGCTTGAGCCACTTGATACCGGCGTGTTTGGTTCCCCGAAACCGGAACTGCTTTACATTCTCTGTTTACCTCGCGGCCTGGTCGCATAAATTGCGCGGTGGGGGGTTCAAAGTGATATCCGTTCTTAGCCATCGACAGACATTTGTTCCCGTCACTCCCCGGGCCAGACAGCATTTTCTTCTTTCGAAGCCGAAAGATTAACGTTCGGTCATCGATCACGCGAGAACCTTGGAACCTTCCGTCGCCGTGCTTAACGATCATGTCCGGCACGGGCCGCGGAACAGACCTCTAGCAATTATGCTAATCCACCAGGTTCAACTCGAAGCTAGTCAGATGCCTCGCGAGCTTCTCCTACGTGATACGGAGCTTGCTGAACTTGGCCGTCACGGTATTCACGCCGTGCGTCGCTCTGAAGGCTGTGATTGGGTTCCCATACTGGGCCAGCATCGTTGGCATCACATCGATAGCTGTCGTCTTCAGCGTCATGGTACGTACGACATCGAACGGCAATACCCGGGAAGAGCAGGCGGAGCTTCCCCCGGAGCTCCGGTGCTTTAAAATCGTTTTCACGGGCTACGACACATTCTCGGCGCATCAATTATTCAGAATTTAAAAGAGCTCGCTCGCTCGTGGCGCGTTTCCAGCCAGAAGGATCGTAAATACCCGCGATACGTTTGATCGTAAAATTCTCTATGAAAAGAGGAGGGACAGAGGCTGGATACAGTGCTGCCTATCCCTGTTAGTCGCGAGGTCACGCCACGATTCGTTATACATGTAGCAACTTGGGACTCGCGATTGCATTGACGTCAACGCGGACATTAGTCGCGTTAATCGAGTTAATTGAGTTACTCGTGGAATGACGACGATCGTTTCTGCTTTTTCTATAGGGAGGACTGAAGGCAGCCATCCTTTCGGACGTTATACAGGGTTTGACGATGATCGGCATCTCGCTGGTGATAGTCGTTCGAGGCTCCGCTGATATAGGGCCCAGGCAAATCTTGAACATAACGAACGAGCGCGGCCGATTGGACTTTTTCAAGTAAGTGTCAACAATCGAGTTATCCAGTTTCCCCATCATCGAATTCGACAAATCGCCCTTCTCGCGGCTAATTCAAGTAGAGTGCGATCAGTCGCTCGTTAATTACGGTCGATTTGAGGTAAACGATTGGGACGATGCTTCGGGAGGGTGGCAGATTGAGGATCGAAGACGTTCGCGTAGAAATTCAACGGTGTAAACGGGGTTACTTTGCGCTCGCAGGGTTTCACTTCGCCGCCAGCTTTGGGCAGATGCTTCGTCGCGTGAGATGAATGGTACCGGTACGTTGCCTAAGACCTGCAATAAAATTACCCGACATTCATCACGTCGTTCCAATTCAAAACAAGGGGAACAAAGGGGAAGGAACAAAGTAACCCCGATTTACGACGCGGAAATGAATGGGGGTTACCTGCGGATTAGCCTGAGTCTACCTTTGCCCGCGAAACTTCTCAAACGGATAAAGAAGTGCCATTTCTCTACCCTGTCCCTCTTTCAGGCGCCTGCATAGGACATTTTTAAATTTTCTTAAATACCCTCGATTAATCAAATCCTTCTCTCCTTTCAGCATGAACATGGACCCGACCATTCGCGTGACGAGCCTGTCCGCGACTCTGGGTCAGCTCTTCATGAGTTTATCCATATTCGGCTGCCAGCAGAACTTCGTGCAGAGATACTGCAGCATGACTAGTCAGCGCAAAGTCGTCAAGTGAGTACCAATTCGACTGAATATCCCTTCGTCGCCGATCGTTCTGATGGTTTCCAATAGCGCGTATTAGCGGTATCATTAACCCTTTAAGTCCCAGACACTTTTCTCGGCGGAAAAAAATGATTTCTTGCGATTAGTTAACTGAAAAATGGTCCCAACACATGCACTTCATCGTTGTTTTCACAAAAAATCCAGGCGAAATATGATTTTCTGGATGTGAAGTATATGTACGTCAAACTGGGCGTGTACGGTTTAAAAAAGCGATTTTTTTTATAAATCAAACTTTATAAGCATTATTCTTTTAGTATAACAATTAATTTACACGTATCTACTAAATAAAATGTAAATAAAAATAATTTTCCTCTCAACTGTTTAAAGAAAACAAGAGCAACGATTCAGGTTATCGAAAAGTGTCCCACACGCATTCGCCAGAAGCGTTTCCATGATTACTGTATTTAGAGAACTGAACCGTTTCGGGACCCAAAATGATCGAATATCGATTTTTTTTATACTTCTGAAAATAAATGTGACGTATACGTCACACTGGGCGCTAAAGGGTTAAGAAATTCCGCGAAAGAGTCAGAGGAGAAAGATTTATCCGAAATCTACGCCAGGCCCCTCCGAAATTTCTCCCGAAAATACGCGCTCCCAGGGCACGCGTGAATACTGAAGTTTCTCAGCAACCTGAGTTCCCCTCGCAGGACTTCGAAGCACGCGCGGGATTAGCATGTTACGCGGTAGATATGTAAACACACTTAATGACTTAGATAAACCAACGCGGTACAACGTGCCACCGTTAACACCGAAACGTGCAAAAAACCTTCAATCTGAAAGCGTTTATCCGCCAAAGGAACTACCATAAAAACATCCTGATTCGTCGATCAAACATAATCGCGGACCATCGTTTTTCCCCGATTTCCCACGAACCCCGATCGTTTCCCCTGTGTTTGGCCAATCTTTAACTGGCCCCCGCCGCGAGGATAAAGAAAATAGCCTGGATAGACATCCCGCGGACCGTGAAGAGGACGCGTGTCGCATCCCCGAGTGTCCCGCCGCCGTCAGAATGAGAATTCGAGTTGTTGCCCCGGAAACGAGGAGTCGAGGGTGCGCGTCGAAAGTTTGCCGATCACTTAGTCGCCTTGTACACGGAATCGACTGTTTCCCCTCGGGCTAGACGGCAGGAGGAAATCCTTCCTGGGCCCGCCCAAAGGAAATTCGTACTCCCTTCTTTTCTACCGTTCGTGTTTGATCTTTCCCAGTTTTCTGGTCTCCACGTTCTCCGTGGAAGGGTGGATCGTTACGCGTGACTCGAGCGGTCGACGGGCAACGTTTCAATTAAAAGGTCAATCATGCCGGGAGAGAGGAACTCCGCGGGCGAGTGAGTCATCGTCACGCTGTCGCGAAACGCGCAATTTTTGCATGTAGCTTATTATCTTATCCGTTATTATTATGATCCAGCGGCATGCGTTGCGTGACTGGCCGTGATAACCACTCACTCGGCATTAAATTATGCAAATTCTGACACTTATCTGGCCGTTATTTTCATTTTCTGATTGGTCAGTAATCGGTCCGCTTAATCCGCTTTCCTCCGTCGATTACCGGAATCACGGGACAAACAACGGCCCGAGCGTCGATCGTTTCTCGATCCCACGGCATCGATCGCTCCGTCTAATGGCCTGTATCGGAAATGAGATGCAAGGAAGCTACCTGACGACTATCATCTTTCACTGTCGCGTGCTCGAAGCCTTGCTAATGCGCTCTCGGCTGACGGCCTAGTGCCCTCGCTCGTCATTTCGAGTACGTTAAAAATCGTTAACGCGGCGCGTCGTCGTTTAGACGACGGACGCTGAAATCACTCTTCACGGTGTCATGTCACATCGACCACGGACGTCAGTCCTTCGCGCACGCTCCGCACAAGTGTCAAAGGGTTAAATTATTCTGAAAAGGCCAATTTAATGTCCATTTTCATTCAACGTCGCGGTAACGAAGCTGCGCCGCTCGTTTTTCATCCTCCAACACTTGCGATGAAATGGGAGACTCTCTCCGCTCCGGCGTCGAAAATAATTCACGAGGTTCTTTCCTGAGGGGCGCACAATGGGGCCTAAAGCGTGAAGATTCGAAAGGAGGGAAGCGTATACGAATCCAGCGGCTCGGAAAATGCGCACGTGGGTGTGAAAAAAATCGCAACTCCGTCTAGCTCGCGCGAGAAAGCTCGATACAGTGGCGTTGCTACTATTGTCGCTGGAGTGCGCAAGTTGCGAAAAATGCAGCGAGCGGATCGACGATTAGACGACAGATCTTTATTATACTTACTGTAAATCCGAGGAACGTCGCGACAGACATCCGCGTCCAAAATCGATGTTTATTGGAATTTAATCGCGGTACGCTGCAATAAAAACTCTTCGCCCTTGGCAGATAAAAATAAAAAGTGGCCTGTAATCGCGGAAACGGTGCGTTAAGTGCCGCCACGCCAAGCTGATGCAACCGACCACGGCTTGTCGCCGTTTCGCGACTTTATCGCGCGGCTTCCAAACCCGTTTCGCCAGTTCAAGTGTTTTCAGATAAAATTTTCATCGCGCAAACGTGAGGAAAGGAATGGAAACGTGCGTCGAGTCGCTATGCGTTCCAGAGAACGATCGTGGAAATAGAAAACGAAGCTCTGCACCCTCGTACGTGCCACCCCCGATTTCCATTGCGATCTGGAAATCATCGCCGCTCGATTAATCGATGGAGAACTCTATAAATAACACGAGCTTCTCTTCCATTTTAAAGCGTAGTCTTGCTTTTTTGCACGTTTGCGGGGCGTTTGCGAGTAGAATACACCGTGCCGCGATTTCTGAGTCCTCGAGTACCTCCAGATTCGTGTGCAAGTCAAGTTACCACATAATCAATGAGTCCTTGGTCGCGACGGAGGGGTCGGGGTTAAATGGCGCGTCGCCAAATTTTTACTGGTAGATACCCGGCTAAGGTCAACAGTGTCGGCTCGACTATGCGAGAGCGACATAGGGTTCGCGTTCCTAACATCCATTCCCGAGGGTTTGGGTTTCCTCCATTTGTAACACTAACGTAAATAACGATCGAAAGCCGAGGGTATGAATAAGTATATCGAGGTAGAAGGCGACGGAGGAGCTATCGGAGATCTGCTCTCTCGAATCTTCAATTGAAGCTGCCTACTAACATATGAAATTATGTTCCTTCCAGGACAATGATGGCCAACATGCCGATAATCTTCGTGCTGTTCTCGCTCTCCTGGGTGGTGGGTATGGTAATCTTCGCCAGCTACGCGGACTGCGATCCTCTCACCCTTGGCTACATCTCCAAGTTCGACGAGATCGTGCCTTTCTACGTGGAGGACAAGTTCCTGAACTTCCCCGGCCTGTTGGGCCTGGTGATGGCCACGTTGTTCAACAGCGCGCTCACGCTAGCGGTCTCGAACCTCAACTCCTTGGCCACGGTCACGTTCGAGGACTTCCTCGGTCAGATACCCGCTCTGAAGGACCTGAAAGATAACCAACAACTACGGTTCATCAAGGGGATCAGCGTTATCTACGGCGTGCTGATAGTGGGCGTGAGTTTTCTAGTGGCGATGCTGTCGGGAGTGATCGAGTCGTCGATGTTGATGACGTCGGCCACCTCGGGCCCCCTGTTGGGCGTCTTCCTATTGGCCATGCTGGTGCCGTGCGCGAACTGGAAAGGCGCCGCGGCTGGGATGGTGTTCAGCCACATCACTACCTTGTGGATCACGTTCGGCCATCTGACGCTGAGCAACAACGTGGAGACTTTGCCTCTGTCCACTGAAAACTGTCAGAACGACACGTTCTCGCCGTGGATCACCCAGCCGCGCAACGCGTACTACTCCTTGCCGAACACCACGGTCTATCAGCCGTTGACGAGCGCAGCCAGCAACGCGACCGACGCGGCGCCGATGGGGCCCATTGAATACCTCTACAGTATCACGTACATGTACTACGCCCTCATAGGCAGCATGTCGACGGTGATCGTGGGCATCCTCGTCAGCCTGATCACCGCCGATCCCGAGGAGGACATGTACGAGGCGCACCTGCTGCACCCGCTGGCGCTGAAGATGTCGAGATACTTCCCAGGCAGGCGGAGACTGTACGCGAGCAGCACGCGCCTCCAGAACGAGCAGAACACGGCGAACGCGACCTCCTCCTCCTCGGTGACCTCGATCGCGAATGGCGCGGAAAAGACTGCCACCCTCCAGGGGATCGTCGATGAGAATGGGAAGCTTCACATCGACAACGGTTACATCGGGAAGCTCAATGCACTTAAGAGCGTCTCGCTTAACGTGGCCAACGAGGTCAGCAAAGGCACCAGGCTGTGAGGCAGGCCTCCGTCGTTGCTGATTCGCGAATGCGTCCACGATCGTGCTCGAAGATCTAGGTATTCTACCCTATTCCTTTTCATCTCGTAGCTTGATATGCTCGGCGAACTTTATCGGTTGCACTTGTTAATTCACGGGTCCGCGGGAGTACTTGGCACGTGAGCGGTGTAAGTACAGCTTGCTGGAAGAACGGAAACAGGGATACCTTTTTTAATTTCCTCTGTTTTTCTTTTTTTTTTTGTATCGGTTTGGGATGATGTATGATACTGGGCGTCGTACTGTGGAATCACCCTGTAGATGTAGCTCAGCGATAGATATATGGACTTATGAATCTGTATATTTTTAGTGGGTGGTACTTGGGTCTCGATCAGTGGGAGAGTGTTGCAGAATGAAAGTGTTTGTTTTAAAGGAATAAATGTTACGACTGACACAGGATTCTTTCAGGCACGATGCTGTAGTTGCGCGATCTTCATTGACACTGATCACGAACTTAGCTTTTAATAATAAGACAGAAATGTGGCATGTTCTTTCGATTGAAGCTGTTAGACATTGGGCATGATTTTCTGTGACCCTTGTTATTTGAGGATCATCAGCTACAGAATCATTCGAGGGAGATCGTTTGTCGTGAACCTGTTGCGGGTGATCTCAGATTTAAGAGTATTCCTCTCGAAACGTTCGAGCACGGCGTCACAGGGTAGACACTAGTACAAAGACAGGCTTCGTGGAGCCGCTCGACGAATGACACATGCACGTGCATACGACGGTAGAACGAATACACACGCGTATACTTAATGAGAGTGATCGCGGTATGTTGATTCCAGGAAGGATACATTCGCGCGTTTCGTTTCGAAGAGTCCAAGTAACTCGCTCTGGACTCGCGAGAGGAGTGCACGATGCTCGAATCACCGATTTGGCTCGAGTTTTACATACAGTCAATGCCCACCAAGCAAGGTGGCCCGCTCGAAATTTCACGTAAAAGTGAGTTCTGCTTCCTAGTTTCGTCTACGTTTGTAGTAGCTCTATGATTATGGATCGAAATCGGTAAGTCGTGCCCCGTGCACTCTCCTCGTCACTCAATTTTCCCAGGGTCTTCCCGAGCCAGTATACCGGTAGCTGCAGAGTACAAACGGTGGCATTTATTGGTGCACGGGAAAGTGCTACGCTGCAACTACCGCTGACTCGATTTCCCCTTTCGTTTCCTTTCCTCCTTCCCCTAGTTTTCGGGGGTTGCTCGACAGGCCCCTTTCGATCGCTTCAACTTCGTGCGCGGAGCACTTAAGGCGACGTCGTTTCGAGTTGGCGAAACTTTATTGACATTTGCGATCCCCTTGTTTTTATTCGCAGATTTGCCATACGGCCGCTGCACGTTATACGTGCACGCGCGTGAAATACTCATTATTTAAAGTCGACCGCGGAATTATCGGGGTTTCTCTAAGGGACTCAGAGGGGGTTTTAAACAGAGGGACTAGTATGTGCCAAATTACTTTTTAACTCTCTCTTCGAGACACGGTAGAAGAGGAACTAAATGCTGGGATATCGGTGTTGATTTTGGGATCGAATCGGGGAACCTTCTGCGTTGCGTGTGATTCTTTTTCACGGAGATTTCTCATCTGCGTTTGAAAGACTAAGTAGAGTAAATTAAACATTAACATTTAAGTTTACTTAATGGCGGGGGAAACGAAATGTATAATAAATATTCTTCGTGGGACACGGTGCCCTCCACCGTCCCAGCGTTACAGCGTGTAACGAAAGTATTGAATCGTGATAGCATCGCGAGGAGCAAGGTGGATGTTCGTGCGTCCATTGCGCAGGACGTGCGATGTCTCGCAACGAATGATTCAGAGCGCGAATGCGTGAAATGGTGAGTTGATAGAGCGCTGCGAGGAACTGTATGCGTGTGCCTTGCAGTTTTTACGATATTAGTCAGTTTTATACAGCGTAGATTAGGTATTATTTTGATAACAATAGGGAGTAGCGACGTTGCTGATGTAGACTACGAAAGATCTGTATGAAATTCTGTGAATATTTATTTTGTTTCTCTTTGCATACAAATATATATCGTTTTGTAAGTGTTGCGTTCAAGAATGCCGAGTTCTCCTTCTCCTTTCCACGAGACGTTCATCGATCGATCGAAGATTGGATACTCGAGTTCCCCCGTGTGTAATTGCACTCGAACCGTGCTATTGATCGTCTTCATTGAAGGATTAGATAACGTTAACACCTGTTCTCACGGTTCGAGCTCCTTCAATATTCATTTGTTGCGATGTAACAGAAATCCGGTCGATCGAATTCCATCGAAAACGAAACATTGATTAAAAATCAACAGATGCCTATCTGTACGGTTAATCAACGCAAATACGGATCGAATCTAGTGGCCAGTAAATTGGATAAACATAGCCAAAGTTGGCCGAAAGTTCCCCACCGCAGATCTATCGCCCGCAATGCTCTCGATAAATTGGAACTTGTAAATTCACTGTCGCGATTGAGGTATCGAATCCGATGTGGTTTATCGGAAGGTTGACGTCGAAACTCGTGGAAACCAGCCATTCGTCAGAATCGCCCAGGAACTTGTTGGGCACTTGGCATTTAACCACGTTATTGCGCTTTTGGAATCTCTCACTTAAGCACGTAATAAATCGAGGCCACTGCATGCATAATACTGTAAGAAAGCTTCGAAAAACTAATCAAAAGAACATACATTAAAGAAAGAGAAGATAAAGAATTTTAATACAAATAATGTAACATAAAACCAGATTGATAGCTGATGAATGAAAAGTAGATAAAGATTTAGTCACCTGTTGACATGATCGTCGAACAGGTGAGCACTGGTCGGCTATCAACGAAACCAGTAATCCTGAGCGTTGTCAATGAAGTGGTGACCTCTGAAAGCAACCGATCGCCAGATATTCTGCAGCCCGAAGCGAAGAACAACGGATCTGAGCAGCGGAGATCGATCCAGCCTGAAGCACGTAGCGAAGGGCGAGCATCGATTCGTCGCTGCTCTTTTCTCCTCCGCCCGAGTCCGAGTGGTTTCGGTGTCTCCCCTCGACGTGAAGGATCGCTGTCTCGCTTCCCACGATTTCCCGATCACGATCGACGGGGACGCGTAGTCGAATCGCGATCTCAAAGCGTGCTCCAGAGCAGACGGAACGGGAGGCGGATCTCGAGAGTGCAGATACGAGGGTGACACGACGTCGCTGACACAGTGTGGCTCATCATGGCGGTGGAATCGAGGTAAATGTGTGGCAAAGGTGAATGAATGCCCTCGTGAACGCGTGTGCGTTGGTCACGTCTCTGTGAGAAACTTTGGTCATAATTTATTGCGCACTCGAATTGAATTTTCCTATTTATTGCGCACTCGAATTGCATTTTACTATTTTACAATTAGCATGTGATACAGCGATGATTGGACTTACATTTTGTCAACCCCGAGGTGAGCAATTTATTCACTTTAATTTGCAACTGAGGCACCAGGGAAGTAGGAGTGAGTAAAGGATCCTTCTCATATTTTAGGGACGTCCAACAAGAACCGTTAATGCTCGATGAGATTTTATAACCATTTTTCGAAAAATTTTAAGCCTCCCTTAAAATTCTTTAAATTGGACCTTTACTGTAATTGTGACGGTAGAAACTTCAAGAAGAAAGACGCGAAGAATCTCCCCGTTCTTCGGTGGAGTGTTAACTGCAACCGATTCGAGTTAAAAGCTGGAAGATAGAAGTCGATGGAACCATCAACGTCGGCGTTTAAAGCGAGATCCTTCTCCCAACTTCGGCGATCAGATACGAATCTCGGGGAACATAAATCCCGTGTATTTCCTGAGTAGCTGCTGTTGAATGTCCCCAGGGTTTACCATAAGCCGCGTTTCGAGTCGTGTGGTTTTTACAAATATCTCGCGGTCCCCATTTTCTTCCTCCTGTTTCCGAGCGAAACTTTTGGAACATTGACGCTCAGCGTTCCCCAACTCCACCCCGAACAACTGACTACCCTCTCGCGGAAAGAAGGAACCGAACTCCAGATTGTTTTCCGACAACCGACCGCAAAGAGCAATCTCAATTTCCCCCTTTAATCGGCCGAAACTTTGGGCGAAAGAAATCGGAAACGGCGCTTCCCCGAGAATTACATCGAGAAAATTCCGCGAAAATGCTCAGCCGCTTTTTAAAAGGATTCCAGTGGAACGAATCCCACGAGGCGCTGTTAAACGCGTCCGCGACGTTGAAAGAAAGTTTCCCTGGGATATTTTCACGAGCCACGAAGTAGCCTCGCACCCGAGGGGCGTCCTTCTGTGCAAACGCTTCCTCATACACGGCGATGAAGACGTTGAACCTTTTCACCCTGCATTTCTAGGATCTGCGTCTCTGTTCGCCGATCGTGAACGAGATTTTCCGCTTTGTAAAATAAAGAAAGCCCGGGTTTCTACTGAATCTACTGAGTGCAATTACTTCCAGTTACCCCGCAATATACTACACCCTTGCGCTTTGATTATGAATTTGCAACCCCTAGCAGTCACTGCCAAATACTCAATCACCTGACTGAAGGAAATGATTTAAAAATTTATGTTGAACGTCAGTGCCAATCGCTCAGTCACCAAATAATAATTTCCAGCTGCCAGGGGGCGACAATTATCAGACGGCTAGACTAACGCAGTTTGGGTCTCATTCCAGATGGATGCCTTGTCAGCTGAAAATCGAGGTGAATATATGCAGCTGCGACTACGATGGCATAATCCTGGTGTCGGGCTGCGCTCCGGGCTTCGACGAGCCGGAGCCCTTCAAAACGGTGCTATACAGCGCTGCCCAGATCGATTCCGCCCTGGGCGTGATCGGCGCGGTTTTGCCCATCAATTTGCCCGCGAAAAGGCTCATTTACAGTCCAACCGGGCCGCTTAACATGGATTACCACGACGTGCGGAGCTTCGCCGAGGCGGCCACCAAGGGCATACAAAGGTAAATCGAACAATAGATAGATATACTAATAAGTGTGCACAAAAAAGACTCGTGCACGATGTGTAGTATAACTCTCCACTCGTCCCCAAATTCCTCTAAAGCTGTTCAAAAATTCTCACGCAAGCATCGGTAGAATGAAACGCCTCGTCGCCTAATTTACAAACGTCTTACGATATCTGGCAATGCAAACACAATCATATCCTTACCTTACCGACGTTCAAACATTTTCTGTTGATCCTCTATGTCATTTAAAGAATTAAGACGACAGTGATATTAAGCCTCTCGAAGCCCACAAGTGTAAAATTAATTCTCTTCCTGACCCGCGTGCCTTTTCTGCAAACTCAATTCATTTTTCCTCCCATAGTTTCCTATATTTGAGTAGTGTATTTGAATCACCAGCCTCTGGTAGCCTGTCGCAGATCAAATGTGCCCTCCACGCTGCCCAGTGGTAATTAATCATTACCCAGGTCTCTCTTAATAATTAATCGCTAATCGGCGCTCTCATCGATCCCACAACTCGCTGCTGTATTTCGAACAAAAACCGACAGCCGGCAGATTAGCCGAGGATAATTCGCGCGTAATTGCTTATTAATTGGCGCGCGGGCCGTGGAGGGGGTCGGTGCGCGAGGGGTCATTACACGGTCACAGATTACTTGTTTGTCGAATAACGAAGGAGATTCTGCCGGCTGGGTAACGCGGTTAAGTTTCCCGTATCCAAGAGTGATGGAGAGGGATCATGGCAAAATGTTTGCTTTCGCGGAAAAGGCCGAGCATCGTTCTGCGAACCGAGGCTTGATAACCGAATTCAACAACAAACCGGCGGCTAACGAGCCGCGTGAGATTTCGGATTACGCGATTCCAGCTGGCGGAACGGAGCTTCAATTCGTCGAAACAGCGTCCAGCTACATCCCGATTCGACGTGCGCCAACTGCAACGCTCATATTAACCGCGCCATTGACTTAGAGTGTCGTGTAGGCCTTGTTCTCCCGCGAGTAGTTTGTAGACACGTTTCCTTGGGAGTGGATGATGGGCCAGATTCAGCTGTTCCTCGTTTCCCGTTCAATATTTACACGAACATGCACGGAATAGTTAACCTCGAATCAGGAAGGCACTGGCCATTGTAAGAGAGTGGCTGAATGATTGATAGAGGCCATGTGTATTTATAATCGTAGCGGGAGGGGCACGGCTGACTCGAGAGACCCTGATAATAAATTTGGAACGAACCGATGGAAACAAAAATGCAGGGAAGAACGGCAGGGAAAAAGCATCCGCGATCAAGACCATTCGATTTCCATTAATCACGCGTTGGGTACAAGAAAAGCATCCCGCGCGGTCTTCCTCTGTTTCGTCACCGGGCCGACAAACGGGAGAATTCCGTGCAAGCCGCGTGTCCGATTCCCTGGAAATTCGGTTGAAAAATGAAATTCCGCGAACAGCGAGGGGTATCCTCGCGAGGATGGTGTTGCTGTGCTGTCGTGTTCTTACCCCCCAAGGATTCCGCGCATACGTTGCCGACACTCGCCAGCATGACAGCCGCAATACCGTCGACGAAATGAAGAGGAAGGAATAACTTTCCGTGGCTGGGCGATGCCCGTCACTTTGCCCCCGAAATTGGTCGCGAGCTTTTGATTCTGTGCTCTGCCTCACAGCGACCTGAAACGATGAAATCTCCTCTCGATTTTCGTTTATTCGGCCGGGGGAGACGACACAGGGGAAGGAACTGTATTTGGAAATGTGTCCGATTCGGGAGATTCTTGTACAAACTAAAATATTCGGGTGTTTTTGTTGCAGAATGAAAGACTGGCGTTTCGTTTGCCTCTCGCTTGATAAGCTTCCCATATCCCGCTTTGGATATCCCGCTTCCACTCCTTCTTTTGCTATATATTTTTTTTTAAGATAGAGAGTCTCCAGGCTCAGGTTTAGGCTATTAAAAGCATCAAAGTCTCTTGGATTCCATACTGGCAGCCAATACTCTCGTTCGAATCAAGCTTTCGATGAAGCTGGCTGCAATATCGCCTAAACGCGGAAACTGTATTTTGGAAATGTACGATATCGGTCGGTGTCGGTTCCGGTGAAATGGGCTGATTCTGTTCGCAAATTGATGGATATTGAGATTGATCGTAACTTTCTCATTTCGCGTAGGCTGACATTGATGTACCGTATTTTTTCCTCTCGTACAGAGGATACTCGAATTTCGCTGCCCGCGAATCACGTATCGTGCTCGATTCTAATAATCACCCACTCGCAAATCCGTCAATCACCAACCTTATCTCCATTAACAGGGCACTGAAGGCTGGCGTCAGATGTCCCATGCTCGCGCTCTTACCGGACATCCGCTTCGAAAACGTCGAACTTGTCACGCTACTCGGCGCACTGGAAGGCCTCTACGTGGTGAGTATCAACCTTCCATATTTTTAATACAACGCCACAGCGACACGTTCCATCATACAACACCCAAAGAAACAATCCTACTCGTCCAAGTAGAACGAGTCTACGGAAAGGTCACCGTTTCTCAAATTTACTCTAAACGGCGCAGCAACGTCGATCCTAATTGAATAATGAGAGAAAAATCGAAGACAGCGGAGCCTGGATGAATCGAACGCCCTCGGAGTGCAGTGCAGCCGAAGATTAGTAACGTCAACGTCGCTGATAAACGCGCGCCGCTCAATTGTAGGCAACACGGCTGGTTAAAGCGTTTCCCAGATAGTCGGTGAAATTGTGGCCGCTGAAGCGCCATTTAAACCAATCAAACAGAGACAACGGTAACAGAGGGGCCGGCTACGTTCGCAGAATAGGAAGCCCCGTTGGCCGTGTTTGAAAGGAATTCAGGCCTGGCCCGGTGTTTCGGCACGGCCGGGTCTGATTGCCCGATCGACTCGTCCGCGTTCGCTAAATCGACCTAAATCCTGCGAGCCGTCGGTGGCCGGGCCGAAATCGCCCCCGGCATCTTAATCCATAACTAATGACGCTGGTGTGCGCACGGAGTCACCCCATTACATGAAACGATAATACTTGGCAAACTCTTGGTCAAGCTGCTCAGTTAGTCGCGGGATAAACGATCGACCCTGTTCCATCGCTACGGATACACTTCGTTATCCCCTCAATGATTGACGTTAATTAGCACGTGGACATTAAGCCAGAAAAGCCCGATTTCTCTCTTGCTCCTATCCTAAAGGACAAGGCACGTGAGATGTGACAGTATTTTGGAAACTCAGGTCGGGGCTAGATAAATTGGCCGGTGAATTTTTTTTCGCGAACAGCGATCGAGGAGAAATCAGTCACTACTATCTGACGATCGTGGATTTGTTAATTGGTAGGGAAAGAGGAACGCTGCTCGGCTCCGCTTAAATGCATTCCGTGTGGCTATTATTTATTTTTAGCGTAGTAGTTTTGTGCGTTACGAAGCTATGCGTAGACCAATACGAGATGAAGCTATCGAGAAAGAATCAATATTCTGACCAATAAAACAACGGAATTTTTTCGGAGCTAACGCACACATATTCCGATGTATGTATTTCTACGCTAAGAACTCGGTTTGGTCTACGCGTCAGGAGCTTGGCGCTATCCCCACCACTTTTGGCTCACTCTTGTTCTGCGAAAGCGAAAGCGAGATGGAACGAGAAAAAGTCAGAAGACGTTGAGAAAAGGAGCACTGAGGCAAGCAAGCGATATGGTGGGAGAATATCCCTCATGAAATTCACCGGCCAGTATATGTGACCCTTACCTTACTCGGATGTACGATGAATTAATTGTTCGAATTTAATTGATTTAAGTGTATCTTCGACATATTCTTTAATTCGAGAGGAAACACAAGACCGCTTGTTATGGCTCACCCTGTACGATTCTTGAAAGTTTCATTCTCCGCGGAGCAGATGGTCCACGCACCAGTTCGGTCGTTGTAATATTAAATGAGATTTACTTCATTCCTTCCTCCCCAAGAATTTTACTCTCTTCTTTCGTACTCCAGATCTCAGTGCCCGCTGGTCTAGATAATTTCGCGACGAACAGCAGGTATCACGGTGTATAAAATACAAAGCGTTTGGGTTCGACGACATTTTGAGTAAACAGCGGCGCGTGACAGGTATCAGCAGCGCAAACACGCGGTCAACAGAGCTATTAAACAACACCTGTCAGCGGCAGCGCCCACGCAACCTGCGGCTGATGGATAAGTGTGTCTTACGAGCGGAGACCTGGCCAATTGCGCGCGGCCATTGTTCATCGTCGTCTTCACAGCTGCGCCGTAAACGGTTTTGATTTGATGCGGACGATACCAGAAGTGACCTGACAATTGGAATCGCCAGTGGAATTCTCTGCGGGACAGATTGTCTCTGGAATAATGCCACTTGATAAAAAAAAACGAGATTCAGGAAATTCGTGATAACACATAAAAAATTGAACTCGTATTGCCTGACGCATACTCCTCGATATTTAACTCATAATGTACTGAAGCTATGGTTCTAGATAATCGACGACTTCTTGAGCAATCTCTTTCGTGCACTCCGCGGGCATTGCTCCACAAGTCTCGCCCCCAAAGTAGATACCTCGGCCCGGTTGAATTCTACATCGACCACAGCTAATAACGAGATCAAAACGCCAGCCACACGAAAGCATCCCCTCCCAGGAAGATGAGCGATTCCTCAATAAGCTAGGCAACGGCGCCAGTTAACGTTCTCGATGCACCAGCCCGGTCCAGGGCACATTCCCCAAGACTTTCATCCCTTATCATCGAGACGGAGCTCGTCTCCGCGTGCTTCGGGGCTGTAACTTTAAGACCCCCTTCGATGCACGGAGGATGAAGGGAGGAAGGAGCGCGTGCCTTTTCCACGATGAACAGCATCGGGAGCAGAAGGAGGATGGGGGGTGGCAGGGTGGCGTTCCGTCTTGCCAAGAGTAGCGGATGCCTCGCGTTCCTAAATCCTGACGGCCGTCGGGGCGACCTAATTAGCGAAATACTCGAGGACCCTGCTCTGTGTCTGAGCCATCGACGTCGAGCTCGTTCCTTCTTTCGTCAGCCCGCACTTCCTCCGCCGTTCAGCCGCCCCTCCGCCTCCTACGGCGGGCCTCGCGAATACAGGGCATCGTTTTCCAAATACCGGAAGACGCCCTCGGAATTCCGACGCCGCGTAATCGGAACGCCGTTGTGAACGTCGCCTCTTCGTTTCGCCTCTTCCGTCCCGACTCAGCTTCCGTTCCCTCCACCAGTCTCTTTCTCTCGTCGCTTTCACTCCCTCTCCACCCTTCAGCTTTCCACCCCCGTCCACCCATCTTTCTGCAACGCTGTGCCCTCCTTTTTCTTTCGCATTACCTCTTTCCACCGCCTCCCTTTATTTCGTTCTGTTTCGCCACGCTCTTCCCCTCTTCTTTGAAACGTGAAAAGAAGGGTGGATAATTTTGAGTTGCTCAGAGCGCTCCGTCAGATTAGCCGCTCTTGAAGATTTCGAATACTCGCTGATCCGTTTACGAAGGACTCCGTTGGGATTGGAGGAAAGTAGACCAAAAAAGGGGAACAGTTTCAAGACCCCCGGATAGCAGCAACTTCTTTAATGATTTCTTCTACGCTAGCTCGACTGGAAGACGAAAATCATTCGAGATTCTTATTAGCTCGCCCCGCATTATCCGCTAAACTAGCTACAAAACGTTGCCCAGTACTCGGCGGGCTCTCAATGCGATACCACCGCCTATATACAGCTCTGAACTATTCACCTACTTCGAAATAATAGCTATCGGAGGCGGCGTGTATCTATATACACAGCAGCTCCGATACGAGCAGCGAATACATTAACGCGGAACTATGCCCGGCGTTCGGATAACGAAGGCTTGCGAAATCGAGAAACGAGGATTCTTTGATGCCGGAAACTTTCTCCCGCCCACGAAAAAAGGGGAGCGTCGAGGAACGTCGGAGGAAAATTCAGACTTAAACGGCAACGCGTGCTCGGTGCTTCTAAAAGAACATTGAGGGTGAAAACCGGGCTTTTCGATGAGCAGTGTGGAATACTGAGGATACTAATTCAAGGAAATGCTTTCGAATGAAGCACACGGATCTGTGATCCAGTAAGAGGATCATTCGCTTTAATATTTGCTGTACAGCCGGTAACAAAGCCGCTAAGAAGCTGCGCTAGAAACTCGACTGAAGCTTGGTCTATGTTTTGCGTACAGAAAACGACGAAAAGCTTTCTCCCATGGGTTCGTAAAATATTCTTGAGAACCTGGTGTCGCATAGAAACTCGACATCCCGCGATGCTTATCCCAGGAACTCTTGGGACTACATTGCTCCTAATCATGTCAATTTTTAACGTGTCACAGATACATGATCAATTTTCTTGTGCAGCGGTAACAGGCATCGTTATTGTTATCCTAATTGGGCAAACGGTGTGAAGCGTACACTTCCTTCATTTTATTCCACAGCATCTGCATGTTTATCATGCGCTATCCTTCATCTCCAGTCGCCAATGAGGAGGATCTAATTTGATAATGGTCTCTAATGGTAATTGGAGGACCGAGGAAGGTTACAGGCTGTTCCACAGAATGTGGGCGTAGTTTGGAAGATGAATTCAGTGGACGAAAGCAATAAAGGATGATCCATACGAGTGTTCGGCAGCCTGTGGCTTACCGAAAGTGTTATACAGTGTTGTGCTTTTCTTTCGCAATTTAAATCTTTGCACTCTGTCTGTCCAGCCGCTGGAGGTGCGAGAGATATGCCCGGATCGTTGCTACAAGGCGTGTCAGCTGGCCGTCTGGAGTCCGATTTGCAGTAAGAAGCTTCAGGGTATCGTGAAACTGGCCTCGGCCCTCGAGAGCGGAAGATACGTCGCGAGGGACATCGGTAAGTTCTTTCCCGTCCGAGATTCCTGTTGCTTTATCGAGCGTAGTCGCCGAAGAATGGCCCCAACTTCCGTTTCGCGTACGTCCCTCCGAGAAATAGGACGGGAGAAGGAAAAATCGCCCGCGGCTCTTCTCCACTCGCAGCTGGTCGAGCGTGAATCCCCGACGCCTCGCGCCTCTGCCTCCTGTTAAAACGGTCCTGCGAGCATTCCTTAACCCGAGACTCGAAAGTTTGATCGAGACGATCCTCCCACCGCCACGATCTCGATACAAGTTCAGCGAACGCGGTCCTGGAAAAGTGGTTTACCTTCGAGCTGGCTGGTTATTCGTCTGTTTGCGGCCTCCCGACGATGTTGGCCGAGCGGGAAGGATGTTTTACGACGCTTATATTTGTTTCAATCCCGACGTGAAGTTTCCCGAGAGTTGCTGAAAAGTGGCAAGAACGGTCCTCGCTGCTGAAACTTCACCGCAGCGGCTGCAAAAGTCGGCCGTGCTTGCGAATTCCTGTCGGCAAACAACGAATGATACTCTTTACGCCGATCCAATAGGCAGATAGTATTTTATATTTAAGACGCCAGAGGAATAGAGAAATATCTCGATTTGTACACAGGCGTAATCGGCCCGACTCGTGTCTTCGAATTAATTAATTCGAGCCAGCTGAATTCGTTTGGTGGCGACAGCTATTCGGGGCATCCGAGTTGTTCCATTTTCGAAGGGATCCTTTCAAGGCTCTCCCTCGCGCATAGCTCCCGTTTCGCCGTAAATACTGGCAGAATTCCGAGTTTCGCATAATCTCGCGACAGACGATTTTCCACAAACCGTCGGCCGAATTCTTTTTTCTCTCGCCGCCACGGTTTGACATTTCTCCGCGTTCCATGCGGAAAAGGGGGAATGTAAATTTTCAGGTCGCTCCGCTTCCACATTTTCTCAAGAATCTCGGGCGTTTAATTAAGCGAGAAAAAGTCGTGTATATACGTTTTAGCCGCGGCGTTCCGCCGGGACACCGTCGCCCCGCGCATTTCCTTATTTCACTGTCGATGCACTTCCCTCCACTTGCGAAATACGAAGCCATGACGCCGGAGGACTTGGGAAACGATTACCCTGTGTTCTTCACCGTTAAATTCGACTATTCTGCAATTACCGTCTCCCCTGATCCACTGTGTGCCTTTGGCGAAACCATCCGGTGGCAATTCATTAATCATCGGCTTTAGTTTCTGAAATATGAAAGAGGGCTCCTTGAATCTCGTTCGAGCGAATGAATGGGAAGGATGTTAGTGGAGAAGGTTGAATGGTAATTTTGGTAGAAATATGTAATTACAGTTTCTGGTGCTAAGAGGCTGAGCATTAAGTGAAAGAAGCCCGCGCTTTGTCAGACGCGCGCTCCGCCCGAAGTGAATATGGATTACTTACGTTCCTCTTAGTTTTTGCATGAACCTGAAGATTCCACGAATAAGTTTCAGTCAGAGGTGCACGTTAATTGACCAGCGATTCGGTTTATCCTCATCCCAGTCGACGGAAAGCTTCTTTGAGGCAATGGAATTATCCAGGAAAATCGTCGTACAGAGAAAAGCTTCTTCTAGAGGAGCGTCTGTAAATTCAAATTTAAGCCGAAATCTCGCGGCTCGTTACATCTCATCCCGGGCAGAATCGCATTATCATTTATTTTATTTTACCGGGGAACGAGAGAATGTACGATGGCGGCGGTCCGGCAAGCGTCGAAGAAAGTACGTGGGTCATTGGAGAAGTTTCGAAGCGTGAAGAACCCGTTGCGCCACTTTTATTTTCCGACAGGGTCGCTTCTCAATTGAATGCGCTTTTGCGATTCCTCTTGCCGCATCGTAGTCACCGTTCGAGAAAAATTTCCGCCCCACGGACATTGCGTAAATAATGAAAGACTTTTGCATCTTTCCAATACGTTATATGGAAACGTACAGGAAGCACGTCTACATTCTGTACTTTATCTATCGTCTGACAGAGATATTACTGTCTTACATCCCCATAATGACTCCACTAAATCTTGAATCTTCTATGGATACAATCGGGCCAACCCTCGTTGCATTTCCATTGATAGCAATAGCTCAGCCTTAAGTTCCCCATAAGAATCAATTTCTTATGTTGTTCGCGGCGAGGGTTAGCTTGACCTCCCATTTCCCCGAGTAATTTCAATCGATCCGCTCGTAGGTGGTGCGGACCCCGAAAGAATGGCGCCGCCAAGGGTGGAGGAGTACCTCTCGGAGCTGTTTTGCGGCACGAGCGTGACGATGCAGGTGGTGTCCGATCAGGACACTCTGCTCCAAGAGTATCCTTTGTTCGCGTGCGTGAACCGGGCGGCGTCAATGATCCCCCGGCACGCTGGCAGGATCATCTTCCTGACCTACGAGCCCCCTAATCCCGCCTGCGTGCTGGAAACGGTGATGCTCGTGGGAAAGGGTGTCACTTACGACACCGGCGGCGTCGACGTCAAGATCCAGGGTTCAATGTTTGGTATGTCGAGGGACAAATGTGGGGCGGCGGCCTGTGCTGGATTCATGCAGGTGCTTTAATATCACAGACGTCATAAATCATCGTTAAGTAATGCCGTAATGCCATCTCGAGGCGCGGCAACCTCTCACGACTCCGCTGGTCCCGTTTCCTTTTCCCGCGATCCCTCGAATCTAGTTCAATTCGCAGCATCCATCGGGCGAGAAACCGCCAGCCGTGACACATTCGCGGAACAAACACAGGCGGTGTACCGAGACCTATTGTTATAGCGCATACAATAACTCTATAGATTTAATATCGAACGCTTCAACTCCGCGGCTATTAACTAGTCAATTTGATTAACGGGATTACGGCCACGGTTCTGCGCCCCGGTAGCTTCGCAACGGTTCATGGAATCCTGTAATTTAACCCGTATCATCTGGATGAAGTTTGTGACTGACCAGAGAAACTTTATTACAATTCAATTACACGGTTTCACCGTGTTGTTTGCCAGAGCGATATAGAAAGAAAAGTATTCGTGGCAGATTGGAGTGACAGGCTGCATTCAGAGAAATATTATCCGGGTAGCTATACCTATATGAATCGCGGGAAAATTAGGATTATAAGTTGTCGGAGCTGTAGGGACAGTAGTCGATGTCAGTTAGCGTAAAAAGAAAGACAAATGGAGTGGCGGCGCGTGCACCCCCGGCCAGGAGTCGTGGTTTATCGCCTCCGTTCCCCCTGCGGCGAGCTAAGAGAGAAATCGCGTCCCCGCAGGTGGTGAATTTACTGCAGCCGCCGACGGTTAAAGCGGTGGCGGCTTTGTGCGTGGTGAGGAACAGCGTCGGGGAGAATTCTTACGTTTCCGACGAGGTGATCACGGCGAAATCCGGGGCGAGGGTACGTGTCGGGAATACGGACGCGGAGGGGCAGTTGGCTATGGCCGATGCCCTCTGTCACATCAAAGAGATGGCTCTGTGCTCCGTTAATCCGCACATTTTCACCGTCGCGACGCTCACCAGCCACGCGGTGCTGATGGCAGGTCGAGGATACTCGGTAGGTCCACGTTCCTACGCGTTTCTGCTTTAATCTCTGCTTGATCAAAGTCAACTAACACGGGGCGAACCATGCGACTCGATCAAGTTCTTTTCGGTTGAAATAGCTCAGAGGGGTGCTTTAAGAGACCTTCAAGATCCGTTTAGGAATAATGGCGATCGAGTCGTGTGGCTCGCATTGTGCAGACACAAGGAGTGACATGTTTTCTGGTCCCATGTGACTTCTTAAACTAATTGGCATCTTACGTTGAACGGTGTTCTTAGATCGCCATGGACAACGCTGTCGCGCGTTTAGTCAGCAACGTAGAGAAACTCCAAGCGTCTGGCGAGACGATGGGCGACCCGTTCGAGATATCGAGGATACGCAGGGAGGACTTTCAGATTCACACTGGCTTAACAGAGGGGGATGACATTCTCCAGTCGCTGAACAAGCTGAGCTCTGTGACGGATAGAGGGCATCAAGGTCCATCTGCTTTTCTGATCATGGCTTCCGGTCTGGACAAAGTACGCGATCCGTTCAAACTGTAATATTTAGCTCGTTTCTATTGCGCGAAGGATCAGCACTCTGTGACTTGGACGTTGCGGGGAGCTCTGGCGATTCTCCCGATCTACCAACAGGTGCCCCAGTTCTCGAGAAACCGTTGCAGCCCGTGAACGCGAAATTTTTCTCTGTCCTAGCTTCGCAGGCTTTTAGCTTCTGAGCTGATGACTCGATGATCGCTGTTTCCTTTCCACACGCGTGGCGCAACAGAGGAAAGGTTTCTTGCAGTTGCTCGGTGGTGCCGCATCAACCCTGGAATAGATATCGAATGATCCTATCATTTTCCTGCCCGCGCGGTTCTAACTTTATCTTAATCTATCGACGAGACCCAGTGCAGCGATAGGGATGCCCTTCAATTTATCTTGCAGCGAAATCAATTTCGCTATCTCACGCGATCCTCGTGGCACCCGAATACCTTGCCCAGCGTTCGCGTTCCGTCGCGTCTGCCTTTCCACTGCATTCCACGCGGCAGTGTTGCTTCCCCCGCGAACGAACGATGAATTCTTTATGCACGATCAGCTTAGGTCAAGTGCCGCGAACAGGCGTTAATGGCGGATTAAAAAGCTTCTCCATTACAATGACGTTTAAAGCCACGTGTACCCGTCCTCTCTTCTCACCCACCCCCTCGTATCGATTGCAGCACGGAGCCTGTAGCTGTTCCCCCTTAAAGTATACGCACATCGACTTACACGGCCACCTGCCGCGGCCACATCACCTGCCCTACAGTGGCAATCCCGTCCTGGCACTGGCCTACTGCTACGTCATCCAAGGCAAGTGTCTGACAGTCAGAAACGACCTGCCCTTCGAGATGCAGTACGTCTGCGAGGTGGACTGTAAGCCAGTGTGCCTGCAACCCTGCCAACCCTGCAAACCCTGTGCCCTCCCCTGCGAGATCAAGCTCCCCTGCACACCTGGAACCTGTGCTTGCTGTCCTCCCTGCGTTCCTTGCCCTCCATGCGCTCCTGCACCTTGTGACCCCTGTTGTCCGCCGCTCTGCCCACCCGCTCCATGTGCACTCCCGACTTGCCAAGGTGAACCGGTGTCCGTCGTGGACCCCGTATGTTTGCCGAACGTTCAGAGGGGAGCCTGCACCTGAGGAGACTTTCTTGGGTGGGATAGGCAGCAATAAAACGACGTAAAGAGTGATTTTAGACGTTTTTATTTTGTATATGCTAGAGTTGTTCGAGCGTTTTTTGGATATGGAGACTTTGATTTTACTTGTGGAACTGAAGGGGTAGGTTTGAACACTTCGTGGGTGACCCTGCTCTTATGGAAAGCTTCGGATAGCATCGAACTGCTTCAGCAATATTTGATAATGAAGACATCTGCAGTGGTTACTAGCAGAAGATAAGGAACTGACTGTCGGTGAAGAGGGTGAAGCCCCGACCGTTGGAAGGTAAAGGGACCTTGGCAGTGGGTAAGCCAGGCTCCTTTCGTCTACCTGACGGTACAACAGGGGAGACACTTCTTCGACTGAGAAGCAGGATTTCTACCTGACCCTAACGCGTAACTATTTAGCTAATTTCTGCGTCTTTAAATATTGAAATGCCAAATTACTAAAAATTCTAGGGACTTAATAACAGTGTATTTTAACTGTCTTATTTAAGTACTTGCATGATTTTCAAGCTTCTGCACCTATTTTGAAGGCAGAGCAGGAATTGCTTCACACATCGATGTTCCCACAAGAGTCTCGCGGCCTCGTCGATTCTCACGGGCCATCGCGAAAGGAAAACGCGTGGTTGTTCGAAAATGAGAAGTCAGAGATCACGCGCATTCCTTTTGGGACTGGGCAACGCCGCGACATATGCCAACAGGCGTACGGTTCCCTCCCAGCTGGCTCGCTCTATCTGCGGTATGCAATCTAAGCGACCTGACACCGGGGAACAGGAATCATCGAACTTTCCAGACAGTCGATCACCGCGTGACAGCGGCGCGCACGCTTGTGTTGAGCGCGTTGAAACGCGCGAGGGACACTCGCGGCGCGATAACGCGCGGCGGTATTGTTAAGGCTGGCCTCCCCGCCTATCAGGAAGTCGATCGGCCAGCCCTGATAGCTGGACAAGGACTACAAGCCTCGACTCGGCGGACAGAGGATTGTAATATTATCCGGCTGATTGCTAAATTAACGCTACGCCGGAGATAGCGCTATCGCGTCCAGGGCTGCGCGATAGATTCCGAGAAACGCGGTGATAAACGCGAGCCAGAGGGACGATAGGGATCGCGTCTGTTTCTAGGAATGGATCTTCGACTTCTGCATCGTACACGCTCGGTGTAATTACACGCCCGGCGCGTTGCAATTTTTTTTTTTTTTTTTATCAAAGCGAGAAATACTAAAGATGGGTGGGCTGATCGCGGCGAGTTTCGTCGATGCCCGGATTGTTTAATTGAATGGAAGCAACGTTTCGTTCGGGCGAGTCATCGAACGACTCGTGTGTTTTGACGGCGACTGAGGAAGAGTAATGCACCGAGGAGGCTGAAACGAGCAACTAGAATAACGTGGAAGGGAAACTTAATTACGACCACGTCCTTTCTTAATTAAGAGAAAATGTTTGGCGTATCTTGCGGAGATTACCGTGTACGAGTCAGGCTTCCGTTTGCGCTGCCTGCTCGCCTGCTCTCTCACGATCGAAAGCCCGATCCAAAACTAATTCTTCCATTCTTTCCACGCGAACGAGCGCGTCCGTCTTCGTCCCCGTGTCTCCGTCCCTTTTCAACGGCTCCGTCTATCGGACTACGAGGGATTCGCTAGTTAATTCCTTCGATCCTCGACTATCAAACTGGCCAGCGTATTATCCCAATTATCGATCGGTGTTCACCGCCGCAGCGTAGGAGTTTCCGTTCCTCTGCCTTTTCCACGATTCCGCGCGGGAAAGAATCGTTCGGCTGCCGTGAGAAATGGAACACCTCCTCGCGGGGTAGGAAGCGGAAAAGAAGTTCTCCGAGAGCTCAAGTTCCACGAAACCTCATTACCAACTCAGACCTAGCTAATGCTCATTACCATCGAAACCAGGTCCTCTGGAAGCTCCACATCGCTTATAGAGAAAACAACATTGCTATGAAAAGAATACTCCTCTAGCCCCTACCCCCAAAACCAAGTCCCTCTTGTGTCCAGCTTCTCCTCGATCTTGCCTAAGGAACGAAGAAAATCATCGCTAAGAATATCATAATTCGTGGCACCCCTTTGATTTCCTGCATTAAGGCACGGGATCGATGATGAATACCCGCGAAAACGTCGCCCAAAGCGAGAAGACAGCTCCTTGTAGCATATATCCTCGGGCCAGTAAACATGGTGGCCGGTGGTAGCATTATCGGTCGCGGTGGCGCGCTCGCGCGCGCACACCGCTGCTACACGCGAGTTGACATTGTTTGAAGAACTTGAAGCGGGCAAAGTCGTCGTCGCGGCGAGTCCAGAGTGGCGAGAAAGGTTCGCGAGGAGGGAACCTCTGGTCGCGAGGCGGCGGTGAGGAGCGTTTCAGGGAGGCGAAGGAAGCGGGACAGAGAGGGACGGCGATCGTGCACGGGGCAAGAAGGAAGAGGGACAGAGAGAAGGAGAGGAAAAGGAGGGGTAGGGGGTGGTAGGGGGCAGTGTGGCGGGTTCGACGGCCGGCTGGTGGCCCAGTGACCGGGACCGGTTCCCTCCGCGGTTCCTCCTTCCGCCTTCCTTGCAAACGCACAACTGCATCATCTCGGCTCGCCTCGGGCCCTCCTCAGCCCCTCTGCCCGCCAACTTGCCTTCTGCAGCCTTCCTTCAGTCTCTTCCTCTGCATGTTCCTTCGCGCCCGTTCCCTCCGCGGAGCGCTGTCTCTGTCATCGGCCCTCCTCGTCTTCTTGTTTCTTCTTCTGCTTCATCTTCTTTATCAGCGCTGGTGTTATGGTTGTTGTTGTTGATGTTGTTGTCGCCGTTGACTTCCACATCCTCTCCGTCTCTGCCGATCACGCGCGGAACAAACCCACCCCTATCGTTCTCTCTTTTTCACCTGGCTCCTTCTCCCCTCCACCTCGTATTCTTCGCTCTATCCACCGGCTACTACGTTGACGTCTCTCGGGCATCCCTTCGTAGTGCCTGCCGCGTTCTCACCCTTACCTAGGAGAACGCGCTGCGCGCAGACTGCGCCGCTCGTGGAACAACCGAAGAGGTCACGCCGCGGTTCCCTCTTTCATTCTTCTCACCGGCGGTTCGTCCTTCTCCTTCCTCCGCGCGGTGCTCGTTCAGTGATCGAGCGGCTATAGCCGCGGCTGGACGCGACTATTTATCCCACGCGGGGCGAGATGCGGCGGAATGGGACAGGAGGGCTCTCGCTAGGAGACGAGTCCGCGAGCATCTACCGCGAGGAGGATCCTCCGGATTCGTGATGGGCATGGTCGGGTACCCTCAGTCAAGGGCTTGAAAGGAAAAGTAGTTCTATGCCCGAGGGAGACAGACGGGATAGAGAAAGAGTGAAACAACGAGCGGGGCGGGAAGGTGAGAAGGTGAGAAGGAGGCAGAAAAACACAGGGAGGAGAGAGAGAAAGAGAGCTCGACTGGGGGAAAGGAAGTGAAAGTACGGGAAGGCCTGCGTTACTGGCGCATCCGAGATTTCGTGCTGTCGTTCTTCTTCCCGTCCCTCGTCCTCTCCTATCTCTCTCGCTCCCTCTCTCGCCGCCTTTTCGTTTCGTTGCGCAGCGCGTGTTCGCGTCCACGGCTCGCAGCGCCGATAATTTGTCGGGGTTACGTTCGTAACGAGCTGAGAAACCAGGAAGAGCCGCGCACCGGGGGAGGAAGGAAGGATCACGCGCTCGGGCGCGCGGCTCCGCGCTCTTGGGAAGGAAAGTGATTTTCTTCGAAGCACGCTGACCCCGAGACAACGCGCCGATTGAAATCCGGATTACGCAACATACCTTCTGGCCTCTCGTTCGCTTCCTCGTTGCAGCGTTGACCCTGATGCCGATGGTCAGCCGCCTCTCGCGGCTACGTCTGCTATCTAAATTATGGTCTATTCATCGTCTGCACCCGTAGAGACGGAATCGAGCTTCCATATGTATTATGAATCTGAGTCGACTGAGTACTCGCACATTACCATAGTTCTTTCTTAAGTATCACTTGAGTGGTTCGCGGATGCATGACGTTTACATGATCTATCACTTGCCGCACCGCTGTGGCTACTTCAAACATTCGTGCCCCAGATTCTGAGCGTTCAGGCTCCACTTCCTCTAGCATCAAATACAACACTTCCCTGAGAACACACGCGTAGACTCATCCTCCGTCATCATTACAACCTCCCATAAAAAATCGTGGATCCAAAGTCTAGAATGCCAATGGCAGCCCTCTCTCCATTCTTCCTGGAAGCCCACCCAACATCCAAGTCGTTTCAAATCAGTTGAGATGAACCGAAGCAGCCTCGCAATCCGAAGAGAACAGATCACAGACGTAGGACCAATGACGTGGCCGCAAATAGGAAGGTGAGAAGTAGGTGAGCAGGCTGAAAAGAATCGGGGCTAGCTCGATCACTGGCGAACTATTCGTGGGCTCCGCGCTAACGGTACCATTCCCTGCTGGATCCTTCGACGAGCGAGCACGAGGTTCAAATTTATTCGACAGAGCTCTCTGTGTCGAATCGCCTCTTATGGGGCCGGTTTCCTCCGAGCGTGCAGCGTCACGTGCACGCGTCTCCTAGCTTCTGCTCTTGCCCCCTCAAGAGAGGCTTAGCCTGCGGCGAATTAGGCTGCTTCACAGGAAAGTCACGGGACCGTGTCGAAAATTCCCGGACTGCCAGGGACGTGACGCGAATCTGTTATCGTCCCCGTGACCAAATCCTCTCTATGATGCCAATAATTATTGCCTACGATTGATAGAGGAGTGATGGGCCAGCCAATGAGGATGACCGTCTACGTCGCCGGTCAGGAAAAGGTTCCCGACAGATGGGTTGGCGGATTAACAGTCAGGGCCGAAGTCGAGAGAATAATTCATGCGCGCATGGACCGGGCACCTACGGGCCTGGAGTGAAAAAGTAACTCGTTCGCTTGGAATTCCTCGCGTTCGTTAGCTGAGACTTGCCGCCGACAGCCGCTCAGATCTGAAAGAGGCTGTGCTTGATCGTTTATTTGGCTGCGAGCTGGAGTAATCCTTTAAACGTAATATTAATCATCGATTCCAGCAGTCGTCAGAGTAACGAGGAAATAATCCACAGTGTCTTTTTTTTTCAAGCGTTCACTTGGAAATCTCTCGTTGCTGTTTCACTACCGATTTCTGAATTTACGTAAACCAGATCAATTTATAATCGGTTCGATTTCGAGGCACTAGCAAGGTTTCTTTCGGTTCTAAATGTTCCCCTGTCGTTGGTGCTCGTTTGAAGGAGCTGACCGATCTCGAAGATCAAGATCCCGAGGCTCGGGAAGATCGATTGAGTAACCGAATCATTAATCGGGCCCACGAAGGTGGCAGTTATTCTTCCACCTGCTGGAGAACAGATTTCGACGATCCAATGTAATTCACCGACTTTAATCGCCGCTCACTTCTCGTTCAGCGAGTAGTCTCGTAGCCGCTAGCTAGTCCGCGCTTCGTTCCTGTATTTTCCGTCTGCTTATCGGCGATCTCTCCCACTTAGCTTTCCCCGGGAGCCGCGTACGCTTGAATTCCATTCTCATAAATATTTGAAATTCGCAGTGCGCTTATTAATCGCGCGATTAATTAATCCCTACACGGCGTATAGGGACCGTGGTACAGATAATAACAGGGTGAAGTGATTCCGCGATATTTAACTGGGAGCCGCCATTAGACATCCAAAGGGAACGCGTGAGTACATACGTACATATCGGTGCATATTATATAGAAATATACAGGGTGACTCGTCTAACATTAGAACCTAAAGACTCACCTTTAGAATTTTACACATCAAGCGGGCAGAATTCTAATAATAAAATATTTCTACATCTGTATCTATCAAATACAGTGAGGCACTGGCACGTTTATATAAATTTAAACGAATAACTAATTCGAAAAGAATTCACGATTTTACTCCCCCGTTTCTGTCTCTGCTCTAATCGACTTCTGGATTCTCTAATTCCACTCTATATGCTGGTACTTGGAATGAAATGAAGGCGATCGAATTATGTGGTTCACCGTGTATACGTGTACTTTCTGTTTTCCTTCCCCCGACGCGGTAGCCCGCTAACGAGAATAAAATCTAATCGCTCTAAAAGCTGAATCTCCGTCGGCGTCGCTGCGAATACGCTCGCGCCTAGCGCCCGCGCTTAGATGACGCTTGTTCCCCGGCACGGAGTTAGAGCTACGTGCTATTGACCTTTACGCTCAATGATTCGCCATAGGCTCGCGTCAGTTCTGAAGTAATTGGCCGAATAAATTTATTGCGGGTACCCGCGCGCTCGGAGCTTGTGCTCGTATCGCGCGAGACCCGCGCTCTCTGTGTCTTTTCGCGCCGCGTGCGCCTCTAATTAAACCGCCGATTGCTGCTGATCGCTGCGTGAACCATGCAGAATTATTCGGGGCGAGCATGACCCGCCTCGCGCGAGAACGCTCCGGCGAGGCGTGCCGGATCTGTTCCGATGCGTTCGCGATCGATCATCGAGGATTGAGCTTCACTCGTTCGCGAAATAGTAGTAGAATTTATTTATGGATTAAATTATTATTATTATTATTATTATTATAATTAACGAAAATCCCCTTGATATACAAGATATATACATAATATAGAGCCTATACCGTCTAAAACATTGGAGAATATTAATTAACCATACGTGTAATTAATAACTGACTAAATAACCTCGCACGAAAAGAGCTGAGCGGGCCTATAAAAGCGTCAATTGTGTAATAAGAATGCAACGGCAGCTTATGAACGAAAAGAGGTTTTTTCCGCAACTGCCTCTGCGAAGCATTAAAAGTAATTATTTACATGAAAATTACTTTGACTCCGTCATTATTGTGGAGGCTTCTGAGATTCGTGGGGAACCGCTTCCATCGCGAGTTTTCCCGCCTGAATCGCTGACACGCTCGAGCACCAAGGGACATGGAAGCAAATATTACTTCATTATGCTAATGACATAGGTGGAATTCGAGGCGAGGTGGAATTCGAGTATCTAGGAACTCGAGTTCCCGATTACTAATCAGTGGACTCGGATGAACCTTTAACAGCGGGAAGCTATAATTAGAAGTTGATCTTTGCCTTCCTCCAATAGACCCACGGAGAAGCTATCGTCTCAATTAAGAATCTAACGCCGCATTCCAACGATCTGTACCCCTGGTTCCCTCAACAAATCATGGAGGCTGGTCCCGGCGTCGCGAGAGTTTCGACAGTTCATCATCTCTCGGGGTGTGGATGGTTGTTCCCAGGTGATTGGGCGTATATTATAGGCTTTCCTCGAATTATCTCGCGAATCCAACCGCGGTAGATTCTATCTGGCGTGTCTCGTGTTCCGTGCGTCTCGTCGATTCCTCAACGAGGGACACAGGGAATTACATAAGAAGCCCTCCGAGAAGGACAGACGGTCCACGGGGACAGGGAGGCTGAACGGGAGAGACAGACGGCTAGAATGTAATCTATTAGTCTCGGTCTAAGGCTCCCTGGCACAAAGAGGAGTCATACCGATCGTGGAACATCGCGGAACCGGTCCCAGCCTCGAAGATTAACGAGAAGGAAGGGAAACGCTCCGCGGCCCTCGCCGGAAACGGTTTTCATCGGGTCCATTCCCGGCTCTCATCGCCGAATTGCGATGACGAAATTGTTAGACATCGCGGGGACAGAGAGCGAATCCTATTTCCATATCCATTCGTCATTCACACCCCGAGGAGAAGCTCCACTTCGAATGCTCTAATTGGAGCAAGCTCTCCTAGTTCTGAACAATGTGAACCACTAGGGTACTAACTCTCCCGTCCAAATGCAATCGCACGGACGTTCGCGACAATTAGCAGTTTACCCAACGCGGTCGATGCGACGATAGACCTTGTTGGAGGGTCATTGTCATCGTTTCGATCAAGTTGGAGCTGCTGCCAGCCGGCGAGCTCGGTTCATTCGGAATGCACTGTACATCGTTGGACATAGCCCGCGCAAGTAATTAAATAAATCATACCGGAGAAAGAGTGGCCGATAACAGCTTCCTCGCGTGTCCCCGCGAGCGCGGCACGAGGGAAGCCAGAATTCTCAGGCTGGTTTCCGCGTCCAGCTACGAATCCAGCTGAGGCTCCGGGTCTGGGGGTTAGACAGACGCGGAGGACAAAGGCGACCCGATCCTCCGAGTAGCAGAAAACGAGGATCCTCGCGAGGATCCACGATTTCTCGCTTCGAGCACCCAGTATACACACCGCGAGACGAGGAACCAGGGAACACGCTCTTTATCTTCGTGCCTCTCTCTTCTTCGTTCTGTCGTTCCCTCTGGCTCCCTCGCGGTTTATCGTCCGTTTGCCGTCTCTGTCCCTGGTTCCCGCTCCGTCCTCGTCTCCCCCTCCTCCTTCGTCATCGGTCCTCCTCCTCGCTTGCTCTGTGCAAAGTAAAGAGGAGCTCTGCCTTGGGTCGTTGGCCGCAACTCGCCGTGACCCAGTGCGAGCGCTAGGACATTGACTCTGCCATCGCCATCGCCATCCGCGATACCAACTTCCCTTCGTCCCTGGCCCCCCGAGTCCCCCACGCCTCAGAGCCCTCCTCCTCCCCACACCCGGACCGCCACCTCCTCCCTCCCTCGCGCGCTCGACCTCCCCCGCTCCCGTATCGCCTACCGATTCCTCTATACCTCGTTCGGTTTCCACCGACGTCTTGTGCCTCCTCCTCTCCCTTCTTCATCTGCTTCTTCTGCCTCCTCTTCTTCTTCCCCAGCCTCCGCCTTCGTCTCCTCTTCTTCTTCTCTTGCCGCCGCCTTAGCCACTGCTCCATCCTCCGCGCTCGTCTCTTCCCGGTTTGCTCTTTTTCGCTCCTCCGCTTCCTCCTTGCACTCTGTCCCATGGCGGCGGGCCGATCGACTCGCACGATTTCGCGCGTACGAAAGGACCAGGACCAGGGTGCCGGAGGGTGTCGCTCGCATCAACGTCCGGCGAAACGCTCGCGCGATCGCGGGAAACGCGAGGTCGGCCGGGGAAACTGTTGCTGAAATTGGGGTCTGTTTACGGAAGGAGCCCGGTGGAAGGATCGCGCGTTCCTCGCGGGAAGTGGCGCGTTGTGGTTTCTCGGTTTACGAACCGAGGCCGTGGTAACGATCGGTTTCCCTGGCGGATAGTTTATTCCCGGATTAATCGACGCCGGACGAAAGCATTGTTTCTGTTTCTGCGGACGGCGATGGTGGATGAGCTATGCTCGGGCTGGGAACGGACGAGGAGGGAACTTGACATTTTCTCAAGGCGCTCGCGGACACGGCTGAACGATCCAGAAGTCGAAGCACGAGGGGGGACAAAGAGCGAGGAAAGTAGGAGGGAGACTTGACCCGTGCCGGGCACCGCTCGAAGTCAGCTGACTTCGGCCGCCTCTCAGCTGAGACGGCACATCCAGGCATTCAGGAAGACGATTGCCGGGCCTGATCTTCCTACGAGCTGATTTGTAAAGTGTCAGGTATTTTTAGAACTTTCGGTGGTCCCGCTAGTTCTCGGAGGCCGTCGTTCATCCTGACGTATTTTACAAAACCGACTCGAATCGTTGTCCTACCACTCGTCGCAATTATTTCTCTACGACAAAAGGGAGCAATCCGCCCCAGACAGAACAAGAATGGTCCTGCTCGATCAAGCTTCGCCAGAAAAAAGATCGGTAATTGTAATTTGCCATCTGCGCCGAAGAAGCCCGTAACAGAGGAGTCTAGAATTGCCTATGGTATCAGTGCTTAACATCAACTTCCCGTTTCTTCTGTTGCGCCGAGGCCCGCAAGAAACCTTCGCCGCTGAAAGCGGTCGGAGCCGTTTCACCGCATCGCGGCGAGGCGAAAATCATCAGCGTTGGACGTCGCACTCCATCCGTCCGAGGGGGCAGAAAAACGCGTGTCCCTGTCCATTGGATCGCGTCCAATCGACGGAGTCTCGATTCACCTTCCGCGCCTGTCGCGGGGAGACAATAGGCTCCGGTTCTATCGGGCGTCTCTCGGGCGTCGTCGTTCGCGCAGGAGGTTCGAAGGCTCGTCTTCGAAACCTGATTTTCTCCGTTTCACTTTCACGGATGCGCGGCGAACGCAGGAGGCTATGCCACGCCGCGGCCGGCGTTAAACTTCCTCCGCGGCCCGCCGGACGACGGAGGGTCGAGAGGGAAGGTCGGGGGAAGAACAGTGGCCGAAGGTGGAAGAAGGATGGACGAGGAAGGTGATGGAGCAGAGGGAAGAATGAAAAGAGGAAGAACAGAAGGGAGGACCTTGAAGTAGATGAAAAACGAAGACGGAGTGGAAAGGAGCTTCCGAGCTCGGTGGATCGACTAGGGAAGTCGCGGAGGGTGCATCCTACTCTCCTAGTGAATCGTACCAGGAAGTGAGCCGTCCAATTAGGTAGCCGCCAACAACGGAAGCCCGGCCGACTTCCCGATCGTAAAATATATCCATCCTGATAAGCGACAGAGGTCCTGGCTCCCTCCTCCCTCTGTCCTTCTCTCTCTTCCTTGGGTGTCCTAATGAGATGCACGGAAAAGGACTCGCTTGCTTTCGCGTCACGTTTCCTCGTGCACAACAACGACCGAGGCTCCTTCGTGCATATAACACCGAAACCGTGGCCGGTGTCGCGACGCTCGGGGCTCGAATTCTGGATTCACCGTGGGGACGTTGCGTCCTTTTTCACCTAACAACCATCCTCCCCCCTTGGGAGGGTGCAAGCACCGCCGTGGCTCCACGGTCCGAGGCACGGTACCCCGTGTCACGCGCCCCCTCGTGATTGATGGAAGGAAATGTGGCGCTGTGCGTGAGGATTTTTTCTTGTCGCGGGCTGCTGCTGGTTCCTTCGTTCCTGTTTGTAAATACAGCAGGACTCTGTTTAAGAAGGGATTCTCGTCTAACAGCGCCAAAAGAAACTGATATTTAAGAATTTATTTTGAAAAAATTGTTGGTCATATTGGATTAAAGGAGGCATCTTTAAACTTGCAGAAAATATTTCTTTTATGTCGATTATACTTATTGTTTAGCAACTTCTATTTTTTTTTGCAATCTGATGACTGTGGTAGATGCTACACATTCCGCCAACAGGAGTTACATCGTCGAAGTGGTGGACAAGATTCCACAATAATTAATAAATAACAGGAAGGATCGACATACAAAAAAAATTCTACGAGTTTGAAGATGCCTCCTTATATCCCAAAAGAGTTTAATGCAGTATTAACAATAGTTTCGTAGATGAAAAATCATAAATTTACAGGAGAGAATCACCCCTTAAGGGAACCTGCATGCCGGTGGGGTGGAGAGGGGTTAACTGGAGGATTGTAGAGGCGTATCGACGATCCTCTATTTCGATTGCCTCGGTTGAATTAATTTCTCAGCTCCGCGGGAGGCACTTGTTTCTCTGCTATTTCTGTTGATTCTGGGTCTGTCGTTAATTATGACTGCTCTAACGTTCAGTCAACATTTTCCACGAGGTACCCTAAAGCAGACTAGGCACCTTTGAAGTCAACTTCGGGACAGATCCTCGATAAGTTACCAAGAAACCAATCATTCCATTGCATCCCTAATTTTTACAGTATTTTCCCTTCACACACCCCATGGACGCGCCTAGGAACATCACTCCTAAGCTCTCCTTCGGCCGCCGCTGTAAATATTAAGCAAACCAGCCTGATTCCCGGAAACTCGCCCTCTAGACCCGATCCAGACCCGGTCACCCCGCGCCCCCTTCCGCTTCCCATCGCGGAGGGTCGCTGATGCGAAGCATCGATGAACTTCGTGCGGCTCGATGATGCCGCGCACGTTCCCCCGGGTGTTTCTTCGGAGGGGTCGCGCGTCCCGTTATGCATTTTTCCACAGGGAAAAGGGAGGAGAGGAAGGCGAGCAGCGGCGACTGGAAAAAAACGGAGGGAAGCGGGGAAAAAAAAATGTTGGCCAGCAAAAAATCGGTGCATCCTGTGCCCTGACCTCTCGGGGTACCATTCGGGTAACGAGTATACCATCGTGTCCGATCGACCGGCCAGTCCGAATACTCTCTGTCTCCTCTACGTACATCCTATCCGCTCCCCTTCTTGTTGCGTTTTTTTCCCCTCTCGCCACCCTCTCTTTTTCCCGTGTCCCGTGGTCCCCTTTGTACGCCCGCTCTCTCGCGTATTCGATTACGAGAATCTCGTGTTACGCGGCTGGCGCGTGCAACGTTTCGACAAACTGCACCCCGAGGGCTGGGACGACGTCGTCGGGACTCCACTGGACGCGCGTATTTTGGTTCCGGGTTGCCGGCGACGGTGCTGGGAGGTTTCTGGCTGGAAGACACGAGGTGGGTCGCGGTAAAAGTAGAGGGCGACAGTTGGCTATGGGAATCGGTGATAGAGATCAACTTGTTCTTCTAAAATTCTGCAAGCAAATTTCTGGAGATACCGTGGAAAATAGAAGACGTACGTAGTTTAACCAGATTTTATTGATTGGGGGATGTAATGGATTCTTGTAGTGGAATAATGATTTATGGAGGAAGGGGTGAGATCCCCTAGGATTTATTTAAGCCCCTACAGATTCTCCTTCCTCCCCCGAATACCCTAACATTAAATTCATCCACGCTGTTGCACCCTCAGGATTAGGTAACCCCAGCCAACAAGGGTATTAACACCTTTCCAGGATTCTAAGTATCCACTGTTCGAGAGGGTGCAAGCTTCGGCGTTTATTGCCCAGTAAGCTTCGATCGGTGCATATTAGGGATTACGAAACGAATTTTTTTCGATCGCGGTGGAAGTGTCACGCAAACGCAGAACGAACGGATGGATGTTTAAACGGATGGACGTTCGTCCAGCGGGGGACTGTTGCGGACGCGCCAGGCCATCGGTCCTCGTAAAGGACTTTTATGAGTTTGCGAACCTCCGAAAATAGCTACACAATCGGAACCGGTTTCGGGTATAATCTTCGCCGATTTTGTGTAGGCCTACAATTTCAATAAGTAAACACTCTGTGCTGTGCTGGTACGCGCGCCACATAATTATGCCTGACCACCCACAGATCTGTACGATTTTTTAGAAATGTTTCGTGTAGGGATAAGCATCTCGTTCCAACATCGCAGGGAAAGCGTCCATTGGAAACGTTCCCGAACTTCAGAGAATATTACCGCGAAATAGTAACACCCTCTCTAATTATTACCCCCTGGGATCACCACACTTAGCTTTATAACAATAATGAGAGTAAACTTGAATCAAGCAGCATAGAATACGCAGAAGAATTTACTTATCTAATAACAAGTTTAATGTAGATTAAATTCGTGCGCACCGAAGACACCTCTTCGCGTAGAAATTCTATTTCCCACTCGTGTCCAAATGCATCAGGACTCGATGATAAAAACAGTGCACTGGGGAACAGAGGTGAAACTTTCCAAAATTCTCGGGTGACCTGTAAGGGGAACAGGGTAGACGGTTGGTGAAACAAGGGAGAAGGAGCAGAAAGGAGAAACAGGAAGCGCTTGACGCGAATCAAATTCCCGGTAGGGTCACCGTCGATCCCATGGCGATGGCTGCGGCGGTGGTGGTGGAGTATAGGCGATCGGCGGTTACGGTCAAGGACTCACTGACGTCAGCCTCGCCGGTCGTTAAAGAATTTAGGTCAAAAAGTCACTGTTGTGTGTTCGCCATTCAACGCGGAACTTGGCGAGCAAACGACCCATGTCCGATTTTACCTCGACCGAACATCCGTTTCGCCTCGAAGCCAGCCGTGCCACCGAGGTGCCACCGGCACGGTCGCTGCTTTTTCGTTTTCAGGCTCGCTAATTATTTGAATTGCAAATTCGCGGCACCGTGAAAGAAGAGTCATCCCGTTACTGGGGCATTAGGCTTGCCGGTGCCTCGAAAATCTTCAGCTTCGTTTCGCGCGGCCATGATAATTGGGAACAGCGATTCTTACTAAGACAGAGGTAGCATTCCCTCCGTTGCTAATTTCTCCTTCACTTGGGAGAAGAATGGAGGGCTGTTTGCTTTTAAATATCTTAGAATTTCGGAATCTTTGAAACCCCTTTCTCCATTGTGCTATCGAGATACTTTTCATTATTGCTGTTGCATTCACAGTAAATATTCCTGTGTAGCATCGGTGTTCCGAAGAAGAGATGTGGTTGTAGAGCTTCCTCCTCCTCGTCTTGAAATCGTCAGTTTCATATTTCATTCTAATTGGAGAATCGTGTCAGGAGTATCAACGACAACGTCCCCCCCGATAGGGAAAAGAAAGGAACATCGGCGGCGTAAGGTGAAAATAATGGTACACGGAAGTGGCCAGGCGAGCGGGCGAAAACCGATGGTAATTAGAATTCCCCTGACCACGTAACATCTGCGCCTAATACAGGAACTATGGCGTGGGTATAATCAGGGACAAGAATCGCGCGAAACTTATTTCGTTGTGCGTTACGGAAGAACCTTCGCTTCGCCGGAGTCTTTCGCCATGAAAAGGTGGAATCAATTTGCCGGGTCTGACGTAAGACGAGGATATAATATCCTACAAGAGACTCGAGTATATGCGATTCATTGTATCCACACCGCGGAAGTTTATCAATGGAATGCAACCGCCAGCCGTGTGGGCGTCGATTTTGAGCCACGCAGATGGCTTCTACACCCTGCAACGACTGCCTCATCCGATGGATCCCGATCGTGGAGCCTTTTTTTTGTAGCTTCCGGGTTCCGGCCAACTTCTTTCCCGATCTCCAGTAGATTCATCAAAAAACTCAGATTCATCTAGCTCCGTGAAAAGCGAAGTTGAATTCTATCCGGAGGTTCGAAAGCCACGCTTCGAAAGGTCGCTTGAAAGCTCGCCGATCGGCTCGAACTCGCTCGCGACTGGGTATAATTAACCTTTTCCGTGACACAAATCCATCGCCGATAAAAGTGCCCGCGGTGACAATAAATGGTTGGCATCCCCGTCGAGGTCACGTCGATCGTTTCCCAGTTCCACGCGGGTACGGAATGATGAACTGCCATTTGAGAGGGCAGGGGACAGTCGGCGACGACGAAAGGCCAAGGGAGAAAGGAAAAAGAGGAAAAACACGAGGCGCACGTGGGCAGACCGGCACCTATTTTCCTCGCGCGCTCAGGGGTCACGGTGCCCCCCTCCTACGGGGCCCGGCACAGCCATCCACGGGGCCCCTCTCCACGGTGCTTTGCAACCCCCCTCGATCACGGACGCTTTGGCTCGCGTACCGCGAAGCGCAGGTTACATAATTATTCCGGTCGTGCCTCGCGAGCGTTTCTTGGCCAATGGGATTGTGGTTCTATGGGACAGTGGACGGTGTCCCCATAGAAGCCACGCCTCGTGACCCAGACTCCCACATAACTGTTCTCGAAACATCATCGGCAGTCCGAATGAATCGGCGAAGGAAAGAAAGTAGCCGACGGGAGGGAGGGAGAGAGCAGCGCGCGATCAACGAGGATAGACGGAACAGAAGGACGAAGAAGAGACATGCATCGAGGTATTATCGATTCCCGCGACGCCTCGGCGGAGTCGCGTAAGTGTTTGAAATTAGACTTCGCCATAGCCGAGTCGCCTTGCCGTGTTTATATTGACTGCATCGACGCTTCCTATTGCATTCCGTTTCGGTGGCCCCTTTGCGTGCCTCAGGTAGATTCAATTGTTGAGTTTCGGGGACCAGAAGCTGTCCGGGGTGTTGTCAGGGGCGCAGGTATGAAGTAACGCCCGTAGAACAGTGGGATGATTATTGGAAGAGGTGAGAATTATCAGAAAGTGACTAGGAGTACAGCCACCCTAAGAAGTTTCATATCCCTACAATTATCTCCTCCACCGTATACTCTCCCTTCCCTCGCGCATCAACCCTCGAACTTTATAACCTCGAAACTTCCATCGCACTTGAAACTACCAGTACCTAAAACTTCATCGCGTCTCAAGATACGTACCACCATAAATACAAACCCAAATCTCTACTTTCACTGTCTTAAACGATTATACCTACTTGTGAGGTCTGAAAAAAGATGTATATTCGGGAATTTTTGGGGGAGAAATTTGAAGGCGTCTTTAATCAAACCTTTGTGCATTCGAAAGTGTACATGTTAAACTACTTATAGTAATTTTTGCGATGGAAAATATAAATAAATGAAAGAAATCTCAGCGACCTCCCGGCAGCGATTTTTTTCAGTAGTTTGCGGTGATTACTCTAATTTTGACCTGGTTTATCTGAAACAAAAAATTCGCGGGAATTTAGTTAGTACATTAGGTCAGTGATGAGCAACCTTCTGTCAGAAGTGGGCCACAAGTGGAAACCTACTTCTCTATGCGGGCCACAATATTAAATACATATTTATAACTAATCCAAGAATTTGCCGTTACAACTTTGCGTTTTCTACTAGAATTTAAACTCATGGTGAAATAAATAAAGTACCTTGAGTTTTAGTGAAAATCAATCTAAAAATTGTTAACCTTCACGTTTGTTTTAGTAACTGAATCTAAAATCTAAATGACGTATAAATTACAAATATCGCACCTAATATTATCAAGCTCGTTCGTGAAAAATCCGATATGACGATGTTCAGGTGGGCCACGCGGCGAAGTTCAGGTGGGCCACATGTGGCCCGCCAAGTGCGTGTTGCTCATCACTGCATTAGGTTATTTAGTTCTTAATCGTTCATTATCCCGAAAAAATAATTTGCTACAAAATGGTGGCTTCTCATAGCAAAAGTATCGATTTCCGCCATAGAATCGCTCTCATTTTTTATTATTTTTCATCTGTAAAATAAAAACTACGCAACGGAAATGAAAAAGCCACGATTAAGTAGGGTAGAGGTACCGTTTGTGGCCATTGCACTGTTTTTGGCCATGTGCATAATTATCTTATTTTTAAATTGCTTGCAGATCATTATTATGTGGAGAATTTCACATCATAAATATTTTGTTTAGTATACCGCCCGAAATATAAGGTTATAATTATTGTTTACACGGAAAAATATTATATTTTTTAAGAAGTGGCCAAAACTGGTACAATATCTTAATGTGGCCACAAACGGTGCATCTACCCTACTAGATAATCTAATATACTAACTAAATTTCGATAGGGAGATCGCCTATAATTCAATTACTGACTTAGATTGCAAAAAAACTACAAAACTTTAAAGTATATACTTTTGAATATACAACCGTTTATTTACAAAAGTCTTCAAGTTTTAAAAAAAATCTCAAAAATTCTTGTGTTCTCCGACCTTTCAGGTAGGCATAACCCCTTAAGGACGAAAGAACCCCCTGGTACCGCAGAATTCTTCCCTCCCGGCTGATCGATTTATCAAACAGCTGCGACAATAGCGACGTCGCATTAGGGAAGAGAGAGCTGCGGGTAATGGTCGATACATCTTGCTTCTCTTTCAGCCAGGGAGAAGGGGCGTTTGGAGAATGAGAGGAACGTCGCGTAATCGTAGAGCGCATAGATCACCGCTGGTAAAAAGCACGATGTATGCGTCGGGTAGACGCACACCGTGGCTGGTGCCAAGTGGCCGCGTAATGCCAGCACGCGGAGGTGTGCCCAGCGCAATTCAAGGTCCGTGATATGCTGCCTCGATTCTGTTATCGCTTCCTAACCGAGCGTTCCTTACCATTGTTCGTCCGACGATATTTCTCGAAGCGGTGACCGGTGCCCGCACGCGCGCCCGCGAGCTCCCTGCTCCGCAGGAGATATCGCTTTTCCGGGACAGCGTCTTTTCTCCCTCTACGGTGCTCCACGCGTTCCACGCGCCTTGGGCACGCGTGGGCTGTGCACTTCTGGAAATGCTTACACTTTTCACCACTTTCCATCCACGCGGATCTGTTACCAGTCGCGGTAAAAGTGTCTAAATTTCAGGCTGGGAGTGACGCAGTTGAAGGTGCGTGTATAAAGGCTGGTTGTACGCGAGGATAATTCGAAATCGTGGGATAGATGAAAATCTGCCTTTATTTTGCTTACGAGCGTGATACAGTTCCTCGAAACTTTCACTGGCTACAGTGGCGCTCGCGAAATTTCTCCCACCGGTGGCTCTCGTGAAAGCAGGCGCGAGCAAAATGGAGCAGCGGCATGTAAAACACGGACGACTGAAAAGGCCACGCTTCTGAATGCCTTCCCGACGAATCTATACAGTTTGCTGAAAGAGGAGGCACGACGGCCACACGCCCGTCCGTCAAATTAGGGGATGAGAAATGCCCAGTGGTCGGTCGGGGGTTCACCGGTGAGTTTCACTTCAAGGGCTCTTTCTTCTTTTTTCGCCACCTCGCGTGGCCACTCGCCGGGAAAATATCGGCCGCGCGTCCGAGGGATTAAAAGGAGAATGCTCGGACGTTCTGTGAGGGCTTTTTAGTTAACCGGCGCCCATTCAGAGCGAGGGAAGGGACACTCGAGGGCGGCGCGGCCCGTGAAAGATCACCCGCGGCTGGATGACAGATGCGAAAGGGTCTACGACGCGTCTAATTGCCAATTAAAAAGACATTTTTCGTGGCTGGCTACGGTTGACCAGCGTCCTCCGTGTCGCCACGGTGGCCAGCAACCATCTGCGCGTCGATTTTCCGGCTAGAACGGCTGGACGTTGATAGAACCGGGCGCCGGTCTTTCACTCGTCGATCATTCTTCGGTCAACGAGTCCATGGGGGAGGATTGTTCGGCGAGCGGCAGAAGCTCGCTTTTTTTAAAGCCCCACTTTGCATTGTAACATGGGCCTGAAAGTATTAGGTCCGAGATCTTGAAAGGGATCTGCCGTCGGTGATGGACCGATCGGGCGGGCAGCCTCGATCGAATATCGTGGATAATTATTCCGCCTTCAGGTACCAGCGTACGAGCATTCATCCCCGTGGCAGGAGAGGCGCGCGTCGCGTGGGCCGCGAAGCCGCGTGGCGACTTCCGGGTCTCCAGCCGTGCCCTGTCGATCTCGTCAGATCGAATTCGAGAGTTTCCAGGAAGAAATCGATCCCGTGGAGACCGCGTACCGGTGGCCGTGGACCGTACAGTTGCCGTAACCGTGGCTCGCACGGCATATGGACAACAAAGACCCCTCGAACGATCGTTTTTTCCCTTTTCCTTTTCCTTCACTTTCATCCACTCCCTCCACTTTTCACCCTCCTCCCCCTTCTCCCTCCCCTGCAAGGGGGAAGGGAACCAGTTCGATGCAATACGAGATACACGGGATCCCGGAAGGAGGCCTTCTCCGTCTTCACGGTGCAGGGAAGATCGTGAAAGGGTTCTCGAGAAAGCGTGAGTAACAGCTGCGCCCATTTTCCACGGGAAGACGCGCGTAAGAAAGGGGTGAATGGAGAGTTGCAGGGGGGATGGACGATTGTGCAAGGGACAGGATACCTTTCCCCCCGGTCTTCTGCCGCTTCCTGATCCTCCTGCGAATCGTGGAGACCAATGGAGTCACGTGTCGCGTGCCGTGGCACGTGATCGTCCCCGCGGCACGCTTCTCCGCGCCGTCGACGTCGATCGTCGCGTATCGACGGACCGATCGACAATGCCAGGGGAATCGGGCAGGATTATGTCGTTCATTCATGGATAGGCCCTTCAGCAACAAGTACCACGGGGCGCTTTCATTCCGGCTGGAAAGGGCCGCGGTGCTTCATCATGGTAATCTAAATGTGTTCGTGGTAGTCTAAAGTAGAATTCATCAATTTTCATGGTACCATTAGAAATAACAGTTTGCTGGGTATTTTAAGCCGAGAATCCATCGGGAAGCTAAGCTATGCTATGCCATGCTACGTTTTAAAAAGAATTAGCTTCAATACATTCTTATGGAACAGTTTCCACTATAAGCTACGTTCAAACTTTTTTTTTAAATAATTCATATATTTAATTTTTTAATAAAATTATTTTTTATTTCTGTTAAATATACAAAATTTGGCCCGTATGCGTAAAAGCAAGTATAAACTTTTACTAGTGATTTTTCAAGCAAATACTCAGTTCCGTATGCAATAAAGTATGAAGTATTTATTAGAAATAGTTTTCACTTATTTTCCAGTAACATAACATTTTTTTCTTTCTGTTGTACCTGCTTTGGGAGTTATACGCGAAAACGTGGAAGTGCTTATTTGAATTTGAGGTTAGTTCTCACCCCCTTAAAGAATGAAACACACCTTTGTTCTTGTCTCGAGTCACTCTAAAAACCCACAAAGTTGCGTTCCAATCGCTGAGTGGGAGTTCGCGGTGTTCCCTTGTAAATAAATACTAATAGATTTACTTAAAATTTTCCATCATTTACTATCTAGTACTAGTAGAAGATTATGCATACGAAATCTAGTATTTGCTCTTACTTATACTTATTACTTTCAAGCATTTCCTTATTTTTATGCATACGGCCCATAGCATCGCATAGCATAGCTTATTAACTTAGCTTCCCGGTGGATTCCCGGCTACAGTGGCTAATACAGAAGTAGTAGAAGATCGGTTTGGGCCAGACATCGTTCGACTCTCCGCACAGACATCGACTCGATCCACTCCAAGTGCCTGCAAGCATCCCCCAGCCGTCTCGCATTCATCGTGGCCTGGACAAAATCCTCGACGACGCGCGCAGCAGGATGCCGGGAACCGTAGCTGGACTCTGGGAGACGGTGAACGCGGAAGAAGATCGCGCGCAGAGGCTCGGAGGTACGAAGAAGAAGAAGAAGAAGCGTCAGGCCGCTAGTCCCTTTCCCAGTAAGAGTGGGTTAAGGCCCAAGGTCCTGCTGTCGTCTCGAAGGCGATCCCCCGGATGCGAAGGATATACGGAGAGTCGGTTCGCTCCGACCTACAGAGTCGGGCCGGTGGCCACCTTCCACCTAACTGTACCTACACTCACGTTGCAACGCGGACAGGAACGGTCGACGCTGCGCGAGCGAGCGCGCGGGGAATGTTACGAACGCACACGCTGAAAACCGCCACCGCTCCGAGCATCCTCTTCACGTTCCCGCGTACGTCCGCGTCCTCTTCCACTCTGCTCCTCTCCGTTCCGTACAGCTGTCGCGGCACCAGGCCTCTCCGTCTCACCGCCTCCCCGTCTCTGCGTTCCACCGCGCGGCTATCGGGCCGCGTGTACGCGCGTATCAGCGGCGTTTGGCGGCCAAGCACGCTCACGTGCACAGAGGCAGGGTTACGAGAGGCGCGAGCCCGTGAGAGCGCCTTTTATGTAGGTAGGCTACACGCGCTAAGGCCCCGCGGAGCCGGCCAGCGAGATATGGGCCCGTTACTTCAGGGTGTCGCGCGCGGTGGAGCCAGTTACCGTGTTACCGCAATTCAGGCCACAAAGTCAAAATACAGTTAGCCGTGTGGCCGCGTGCGAGCTACGGCGGCCCGCACGAAAAAAGAAATCCGGCTGCGCCCCCGTCCCCTGTGCGCGTCCCTCCCCGCTCCGCGCCAGGCGTTCCATCTGTGCCCGCGACCTCGCTGCATCCGGCTGTAAACCCAGTTGCACGCACCGAGGGTATGTATGCACATCCTCGCCGCGGAGGGACCGCGAGACGTCGGGGGCCTGGCTCGCCTCTGGGTTATCCGCCGACTGACCGATCGTGAGAAACCTCGGCGTAAAGGAACCGGCTGTCCGATACAATGGGTTACCGTTGCTCGATCCTTGCCTGATCCTCCGCGAAGATTTTAGATGGGCCTCCTCTTTCCTCCCTCTCTCCCACCGTCGTGCCATTTGCATACGTTTCTGAGGAACACCGTCCGCAACCGCTGACAGGCAAGCGTGATCACCTCCCTCTTGGTCGATTCCTGCCACTTTTCACCGATGTCCATTGGCGATTTAACTGGTTAGCCTGGAGCACTGACCGCCGATCCTCGTAACGCGACGATCATGAGCAGTGGAACGGCGGGGAGTACTGCGGCGCGCTTATTGTGGCTTTCTTACTTTTTCTCTTGTAAAGAGAGGAAGCTTATGATCGAGGAGATTTGGTCGTCCAACTTGGCTTTTCAATGGAACGTTCAAGTACAGTTGCTTTCTGCTCTTAAACACTCGATCAGGGGTTCCCGTCAAGTGAAACAGGTAACCGATAGCGGAGTCCAGTTTCTCGGAGGAGTGCAGTTTTCAAGAAAGTGGGACAGGAAGTTCAACGGTCGGCCAGCAAGCTCTAATAGAGCGATCAGTCGAGCCAGCCGCGGACCCTGACACCATAGATCAGGGCCGAGAGTTAGTGCACGTTACCGCGGACAGCTGAGCTCGTCTCGCGTGACGTTTCTACTATACAGCCGCGCCCGCGTTAAACCTGCTGCGAACTACCGTACTGTTCGAGGAACACAGCAGTAAATTTCGCGTCTGAAATTGATTTCGGACTTGTCGATCGTAAATGAGGCCAGGAGACACGTAGGCAAACGGTCTTTGATTGAGATGGCGCTTGGAGCTTGCCTGCATTTTGCAAACTTACTCTAAATAGCTTACACCCTAGCTTCTTCATATTCTGCCCTTTCTCATACAAAATGAAACCTCGGTTCGCGGCCCACTTGGGTGCGTCCCAAGCACCTCAACCTCACTAGACTACTTCCACCCACTATACTTAACATCCCGTCTAACGTGTCTAATTAAATTCAAATCCGGCGAAGGCGCATCGATAGCTCGAGGCGAGACCAGTTCAGGCAGCGTTCCAAATACGGGCCAAGAGCGACAATCGGGCGCATCGACACGCCTTCGGTCATCAACGGCCGATTTACGTCACCCGGCCACGTAACTGAGTCCAAACGAATACCAAATCGCCTGGAAGTCAGAGTCGGTCCCTAAAAAAGACGAGCGCCACCGCGTAGGAGTGCGCCCCACGGGGCACCGTCATCCTGTTCACCGTGAGAAATCATACAAAGAGTCATCGAGCGGTTGGGGCCGCGGAGAGGGAAGGGGAGAGCATAGAAGAGCTGTCGAGGCCCGGTGCAAGATTGCAACACTCTCGGCGATCCGGGCCATCCACGTGGATCCCTCGAATTTTCAGTGAGCACCAGCGGCGTGCACACGCGGTTCCCCGCGACCGAATGAGCTCCGTACCTCTCGCCCCCTCCGCCTCTGCGCATGCCACCGGTCCCCTTCTCGGTCAGTTTCGGCCGCTGGCCCACCGAAATCCCGTGCAGGGAAGGTGGGAGGAAAAAGGTTTTCTTCGATGCCCGCGCTGGGTCCCACACGTGGCATTCCACGCGTGCTCGTCGCTCGACCTGGCAGCAAGAGGAAGCAGGCGGAGGCCAACGCCCAATTCGCAACCTACGGGACACGCCGGCGGGACTGAAGTAGTCCCTGACAAGTGGGCGTCCCTGCTGGCCCCAGCTAGTCCTAGAACGGACAATTGTTTGCCAGTTAACGGGGCACGAACCGCGCGGGAGGTTAACGACACCCAGCCTGTCGAAACACTCGGCTGAATATCATTTCGTGGCCCCGACTTCCACGGGGGCCTCGTTCGCCCTTCTACGGGGCCCTCCTACCGCTCTTCTCGTGCCTCTGCACCTGATAGGCCGCGTAGGCGAGTGCTTCCATTGATTGATGGTTAATAAAAGGATGGGGACTTGGGGAAGAGGCTCTCGATGACTTGGGAGAAAAGGTGTTGGGATAAATTTGTCAATCCCAAGATGGAGCGCAATCCTAAGGGAACAGAATCTTTAGCCAGCGAAGCTGTAGAAGCTTTAACTACTAGCTTGTTGCTTGAGAACTTTGGTAAACCTACGAAATCTATTATAATTTTCCTTTCCCTGTTACACGGGTCTCCATACTTTTAGTCCGCACGAACAAATCGACGAGTTGCATCGTTTCACGTGACTAATCGGTCCCCTTGCACGCACGACCGAATAACACACCTGTAGGCTGTCGAATTTCCCCCTTTATGGCGGTTCTGATTCATGAGGGGCGAGAAAGGTGTTCGCAGCTCGCCTATGCACAGCCATTTGCTATAAATAATCGTTGAGTAATGGGTGGTGTAATTTCTTTATGAATGACATACCGGTGTACGGCGAGCGGAATGCTTTAGCGTCGGTACACGGAAGAATTCGATTTTCGAGGACGTTACGTGACTGTGTTACGAACGCGGTCGCATCCATCGGCATGTTTGGATATGAATCTTTTAGCAGCTTTACCGCAGCACTGCGATAATTGGCTTGTTTAACGTAGACGGAACGACGTCCCTTCGAAGTGGGCTTGGTTACACAGACGGCACGTCGGCGTTGTACCTTCGATGATGCAAGTTCGATGAGTTTGGAAAAGATTGCTCCTTGGGGAACTCTACGAATCTTGCTGAACTATCATCACCCAACTTCCAACTAGTCGGACAACTTCAGAAGACTTCAACCACTCCCCCAAAATAATCGATCTCATTCATCAGTCTTGTGTAACTTTCAAGTTCCCCTATGGAGAAGTTTACATCCGGTTCTTCCCATCACCCACCTCAGAACTTACCAATTAACTTCTCCAATCCTTAATAGACCTCTGAAACAATCGTTTTCCTCGCGTCACGTAACCTAACTACTAGATTCTCGATGGAGAAGTCAAACACATTGAAGCAACTCCAAGTAACCGTGTCCCTATACCAAAATAAGTAGAACAAACGTTGAAAAGTCAGACATCTCGATTACCGCTCGGTTCCATGCATCGCCAAATTGAGGATGAGAAAACTGGCGCCTCTTATCTCTAATAAACCTTTTAAACAGGATCTGCATGGTGTCAAGGTATTCTAAATCATTAGATTTTCACCGTGCTCTCAGGCGACAGAACTGCGAGCCGTGCACCGCCCGTTTCCTCCGTCGAGGCGGTTGCAAAACGAAAGTAAGAAAGTGCATCGGCCACAGGACGCGATGCGAATATCGCCCGCGCGCGGAGAAAGGCGTCGCCCGGGCCGCGTCACGGGGCTTTTCATTTCCATGGAAAATCCATATCGCGGGCGTGACGTTCGTTTTGCCTTTCACCCCGGATGCCGCGCGACGCAGCGATATCGCGGGCGTGTTTACGCGAAATAGTGGCACACCAGGATCGCAAGTCGGCCGCGAAAGAAAGAAAGCCTCCGTGAAAGTCTGCGTCCGCGAGAAGGGAACGGAGCGTACCCGGTTCGCGCCCACCTGGCTGGTGGTGAAACGTGGAAGGAGAGGAAGGGTGACGACCAACCAGCTCCACCATCCTCTTCTAAGCCCCCCTTCCGTCCGCGGTGCTTGCAAATGTGCCCGCGAGGCACCTTGACACTGTGCCAGTTTCGCTAGACTGGACGGCGATCTCCTTCTGCACCTCCCGGCCGTGGAAAGCGTTTTTCTTTCCTGCCACGCGTCCAACAAATCCCTGCACTTTCCTTCGTTTCTGGCAAGGGTGCGTGTCTCCTTTCGGCATTGCATTGCCCTTTGAAGAAAGCGGGCGCAGAGCTTGCCGAAGCATGTCCTCAAGCCGGGAACTGGCGAACCCGGGGTATCCGAGCTGCCTGAGTGTTGACACCATAGGAGGTTCAATTGATAACGTTCTCTAAGTGCAACAGTTTCAACTATGCTTGAGGATGGGTACTAGGGTGGTCCATATTTTTAAGCTGAGATTTATTTTGCTCTCAAACATAAATCCATTTCATAAAAAAATAATCCCTGAAGAAGATTATTGCATTTATCAGTGGTTTGAATTTGAAGAATTTCTCAAAAATGGTAAGCCCTATCGAAATTTTGTTCAAATAATAATAAAAGAGCATTCAATTTTCTACAATTACTGTATATATAAGATTTTCGTACTTCTAACCATTTTTTAGATAATAGCGTTTGAATACCTATAGAAAGGTCCACAATTCGCGCGCCCTACCTGTACGGCTATATTCAAACGCGATTATTTAAAAAATGGTTTGGAGCACGATATAATTATATATACAGAAATTGTAGATAATTGAATGCTCTTTTAATATTATTTGAACGAAATTTTTATAGGACTTACAATTTATGAAAAATTCTTTAAATCCAAACTATTGATGAATTCTAAACTTTAACGCGTGGTTGACACCGTTTCCTGTTGTCGGTTTGCAATAAACTTTTCCAGGGATTATTTTTTTATCAAACGGCACCGTTCTAGGGAGTCGGAGCAAATAAGTGATTGAGGGTAGAGACCTCTTTCAACCCTCTGTGACACAGTAGATCGTCTCTTCCATTGGTTAAACGCTTCTGGAGTACTTCTTTTCTCCCCTTGACGGATAAATCGTGCATGAAATTTTCAATGTGAACCCTGAAGAATACTTGGATCCCTCTCGACGCCCCGTTACAACTTGTTGCACCGCGAGCAATTTCTCTAACGGCCACTCGATGAATCGCCAGACAAAACTCTCGATTCTTTCACTCTCGCATAATGGCGATCGTTAGCAAAGAGGACTCGCGAAAGCGGCTCGCCGCGCTCGACCCTGTTTCGTGGCTGCATCGTGGTCGCGTAGCGAATCGCACGCGCACGTCCCGATCGAGATTCGACTCGCGTGCCGATCACGCGTTCGAGCCGATCGACCGAGCGCACGCACACACTGCACCCGCGATTCGCTGCTTGCACGCGACCAGCCTCGTCTGCACACGTGCACGCCGGTGCACACACGCCCGGGCAAATGCAAATGCGCGCTGAATCGCCACGCAACAGCTCTGCCGTGCGTGACGCGACTTGGCGCGGACGTGCTCGAGGGGTGGACGCTCCTTGACATCCTGTGGGTCCATCCTGCGCCATCCTGGTCGACTTTCGTCAGAGTGCCCCTTTACATCGCGGGGAAATTGCTTAAGCGTCCTCTTCCGCGTTCCATTTTTTTAGGAGATCGATATGGTTTCCTCTTAGCTTCTCTTTCATTAATTTGGAATTAGTTTCGTTGTACGATACGCCGGCTTCTTTCGGTACTGTGGACTTTCTCCGCATTTCTGTTTTTCCTCCATTCTTTTGAAAGTCAGGAGGTAGATAATATTACTAATGATATGAGAATAGGTAGCAAGGTTCTGTTAAGTATTGTGGGAATTTGGGTTCGTCGGATACCGGGCACTGTTTATTCCATGGGAATGGCATTAGAGGTGCGATGCTGCCTGGCGGTGGAGATAAATGGTCTCGGACACGCGAGAGATGCTCCCGGAGGATGTATAGTATACGAAGGATGTGATGGCTGTCACGTAGCACTGGTCCGACGAGTGGATCGAGTGGATGCTTAAATCGGTAATGGATTGGTAGGGGCCGGTAATCACGATTTTAGTCACTGGCTTCCAGGATATCCTACGTAGTCTCTTTAGCATCTAAACTCGATCTGAACACATTCTTGCGCTCGGCATTGCTCCATTAGTCCCCGCCGATCTGCGCGAGTGGAGGGAACAAAAAAGCCGCCGCCGGACTCGTTCAGCTTTCCTGCATTTTCCTCCGCGCTCTCTCCTATGCGGCCAACGATCGCCGTCTAATTGCAAGCGTCATCGTATCGAAAGCGTATCACGCGTGGGCGCGTGTCACCCGCGAGTCGAGGGCCCCGCGCTTTCTCCAACCCCCCTCGTTTCTACGGGGCACGTAGGCAAATTAGCGTGTTCCATTATTAATGGTAACATTGGCCGGGCGTCTGATTTACGCGACAGGTAAGCGCAGCCAACAGGCAAGAACAAGGTGAGCACGCGTGCAGCCGTGCAGCCGACCGATTTCACTTTCCCCGACGAGGAAGGTGCCTCTCCCTCTATTCCGTCTCTTTCTTTCGTCTTTTTTTCCCCCCTCGAGCCGGGGAAAGTAAAAGAGAAGCGTGACAGACGGAGGAAGAGCGACGGAGATGGGACACGGCGAAGGTGTTAACAGTCGATCGCCGGATATGCGGGTCGGTTTCCATTATCGCGTACGGATAGGCGCTGGGTTTCTCTTTTTTCTTGGACGGTCAAGCGTTTGACGCGTTTGACGTTTTCGCGAGATCATCCGGGGAGACAAACTGCTACGGCTTCGTTTCCTTTCATCCAGATAGATCAATGGTTCTGCGTCTTCCTCGCGATTTCCACGTTTCAGATGGACCACAATGCGAGGCGAACGTTACCGCGAAGAGACCACGGTTAGACCGACAGTACATGTCTCTAACTGACAAATTAATTTTGCGTCAACAGCCGATCGGCGCCTCGATAGAAAGTCCCCAGCGAACCCGCTTGCGCAACGCCTCGCATACTCGCGCGTTATCAATTTATAGTGCAACGTGCACGCTCGTATTTCGACTCCGCCTATGACGGATAACGACGGCAAAAAGCGACGGTTTTTAATTCGACCAGGCTGTTGTAGTCGCTTGCCCAAGATCCGTGGCAAGAAACTGCAACTGGACGGGGAATTCCTGGAATCGTCGGCGATCCAGATTTACCTGCGATCGCCGGCCCGGAATCTCTGTATCGCTTAATCACCGTGTCCCGAAGCGTGACTCATGGCGATCTTGCGTTACAGAGAGATTAACACGTCCACGATCTGGCCATCTGAGCGTGCTTCCACGTCTAAAGAAACAATGTGCTTCCCGGGGCAAGAAGCACGCTGCTATCGTTTCTGAACGGTGGGCATAGCCGTCTACGATTACAGAGTTCGCTGCATATTAATCAATTACGCGGATGGAATCCACGGTGGAATACAGCAGGGCGGTTATCGATGCTGCAACTATGAAAGGGCAGTTTCGCCACGAGGAGATGAGTCGAAGCTACGGACGTAGTTGACATTGATGCCCACAATCATTCGTTAGGCTATTCCTTTCGAAAACTGGGCTCCTCGCTGCGCAAGCGACAACTGTGGGTGGAAGAGTACATATGTATATTCATATTGCGAGAGCTGTAGGAGGCGATGACGGTAGCAGGAGTCAAGGGCTCCGCGTTCTTTACAATTTCTTAATATTTATAGCCTGCAAGAAACGAGGATTGAATGGGTAGCGTACCAAGGACTCGAAGGCATCAAGATGAACAGGTGTGCGGTGTAAAAAGTGGCCCGAACCAACTACCCCGTCTGCGTGTTCGTCTCCCACGATACTATTCGAAGTACACCCTGGTGTTACCTTAGTATCCTGCAGCGTATCGCGGTTGAGCGACGATAAATCGAGCGGAGGAGGCGATCGAGGAACGGGACGCGTGCCGGTGGCCTCGATCCTGACACGATGACCGTATCCCAAGAAGAGTTGGGTCGAACGTGCGAGCGGCAGCCGAAACGAGTCGAGTTCAACGTTCTTTGTTCGGTTTTCGGCTCAGCCGAGCGATCAGCCGCGGAAGGAGAATCGCGGACTTGACGTGTTGGCAACCTCCCTTCTCCTCCTCGTCCTCCTCCGCCTCTAGTTCTATCGCTATCTGACGATCGTTCTGTCTCCCTCGCTCTTCATCCTTCCCCTCTCTCTCTCTCCCCTTCTCTCTCTCTCTCTCTCTCTCTGTCTCTCTCTCATCCTATCTGTCTCTCTAGCTGAACAGTGAACACGCCAGGCGGGTCAACGCACCTAGCCTAACGAGCGACCAGCCAACCAACCTATCCATTCTGCCTACCTACCTACCCATCTACCTACTTATCGTCACTTATTCACCAGTTCTCCGTGGCGATGCGGCCCGGTGGAATCCCGAATTGGTGAATCGAGCCGCGTCCCCTTGGTCACCGCTGACCCACGATGGCCGATGGGCGCACGGCGTCCGAGCGGAGCTGGACACGGTAGGCTAGACAGGCCGCTCCGCGAACGAAACGGGAGGGGCAGAGGAGGAGGGAAACGGTGATAATTCGGTGTGCCCGTATCGATGGAACCAGCCGCGGCGCCTCAGGTCACTGATCCAGCTCAATCGATTCGCAAGAAACGGGCTCTCCGATGGACGGGCAGCGGGGCGAGGGCGGGGGACGGGCGGGCAAGGTATCACACGGTCCGAAGTTTTTACCTTGAAAAAGAGTATCGGGCCGCCGGGACTCGATTAACGGCCAGCTGGGTCAGCCAGGGTAGAATCTGGCGGAATCTCGTTCCCGAGCTATTGTTGGCGCGGCTGGATCCAGCGGAGACTGGACACGTGAGTCTCTTGGCACGCCACAAAGGAGGCGGTGTGCTCCGATGGCAAATGGAGGAGAGAGCGAGGTACAATTTGTTGCCGCCGCGATGACGAGGTTGATGCCGCGTTCCTTTATTGGTGATAAATGATCGATTTGACGCTCGGAGATACACACGTCCGCGGGAAAGATAGCGACGGCGCGAATGAGACCGCGAGTAGGAAGTGGAAACCGTGACCAACGGCAAATGTTGCCTGTGACGCGCTCGATGAGTCTTGAACAAATCAGTCGCTGCTATCAGCCTGATCATCGTTGCTTTTAGCAACTTTGTGTTGAGGGTTCTTTTTTTTTAAGGAAACTACCCCGGAAGATGCTGTAGCAAGTTTCACTCAGGCGTAGTTTTGTTTCTCTCCGCAAATGGCCCATTCGCGTTACACGTGTTGCTTCCATTTGAAGGGAGTCAGAGGAGGCGCGAACGAAACTCCAATTAGGCCGCTGGAGGCCAAGACGAAACGGTCCAGCCGCGGTGTTCCATGACGGACGTTCTTCGTCGCCGATGATTCAGACCTCTCGCGGTCGTTCGGTCATCCATCAGCCGCGAAACTTTCTCGCGCGGAGGAGAAATCCTAGGCTACCCTCCTCTGATCGCGCCCCGGTAATGAACCGTCGCCGAACGATCGTCACGATCGCCTATGATCCATCGCACGGTACGCGTGCAGCTACCTACTGCTCAGTATTCCAAGACTTTACTTTGCATGGATGGATACATTCCAACCGTACCACGTCTAATCGATACGATCCAGCGGAATTCGATCAACGCGACTGGCTCTCGATTCCATCGGCCGTTCTGCTCCGATCGAATCGCCCGCTAACTCCTTTCTTACCCAGCCGTTTTCCCGGAAGCTTGTTTCCCGGTGCTCGCGGCGAACAGCGAAATTCGATCGAGTTTCAACGTTCCCGGGCGCGACTCTCGTCGGAACCGGGTGAACGGCCGACCTAGAGGCTGCGCGTTGCGTCTTGCTGAGAACTCCTGCTAGCTCTCGCGGCAGTTTCAAGCGTGGCGGCAACACAGGACGAACACCTGAACGAGCCTCGTTACACTGCTTCCACCCACATAAACAGTCTACATACCAGCGAAATCTCGTTCGAATCCACTCGAACCTAAAACACTCGGAGCCCCCATCCTGAACGCAGAATGGAGTTAACGAGTCAGGATTTGGAGGACACGTCCCGTTTAAGGTTTTAAGGTATTTTGATAGATCGACGCCTCGCAGTGGAGACTTTGCGTTCGTCGGGGTGCGGATTAGGCGATGCTGGGGTAGCTGGAAGGGTTTCGGCGTTCGCCAGACGGTGTTCGGGAAGCGGGTGAAGCAGGCAGGCCGCGGTGGCACGCTCGAGATGAGGCGAGCCGAGAGAGGCGGAGTGGTTAGGTCAGGGAGAGCCCGGCGCAAAACTTTGCCACGCACATCGGCACAATCGCCTCGACAACTCGGGCGAGTGACTCTCCTTCTCTTCCTTCTAGCCATCTATCTCTCGTTCCTTTTACAAGCCGACTCTCTCGCTCCTAAGCCCACGCTCCTCTTTCTCTCTCACTCGCCTCCTCCGGCCCTCCCTGTCTCTCGCGTTCGATTCGTTTCCTCCTGTCCTCCCTCGCCTTCGCACCTTTCCACCGACGTCACCCTCTCCGCGTCGTCTACTCTTCCTCATTGCCTCTCAGTCGCCGGCTGCCCGCCGCCGTTCCTCGTCTCTGTTCATCGCTGCTCGCGGCCCCCCACCCCTCGATCTCTTTCTTTCGCATCCTCCTCTCATAGTGTCTTTCACTTTTTCCCAGCCGCTAGTGGAGCAAGCTGAGGCCTGGCGTGACGGCGCTGCAGCGGTCGCGCGCACCAGCGCAGGGGACCTCGACTTCCGAGTCCTTCGACGACCTAGGATCACGTAGCGCGATTAAGATCGCCGTCGCTTCTTCTTCATCTGCCCCCGTCCCCTCCCGCGACGTTTTTCCACCTGGCCGCGACACCTTGTAAATCGCCGCGATGGCACGCGGAGCTTCCTGATCGGGGCCCGCGGCCCTGAGCCTCTCGCTTTCCATCATCGCGTCGTCACGTGCAATTGTCATGTTCGCAGAACGCCTCGGAGAGGCTGCGGGCCCGTGGCTAGTGAATCTTCACGAGGGTGGTCTAGATTCTATTTGACAATTTGTTACATATACTGAAGGGATATAAGAGTCCTGAGGGGAGAAACAATTCTCCGATCACCGAAACCTTAACACCGTCATTAACTGCTTAATGGGCCTCGCACAAAAGGCCCACCGTTGGCAGCCTAGGGTAATTAAGGACGTTTCATCGACAATAAAGATTTACCTGGCCGAAGGAGGTTTCCCAGGGTCGGTACCAAGCTTGGCAATAGAGTTTCTCGCGACCACATTTTCGTCGTCTCTCGAATCGACCAGCTTAATTGGCCGCTGCGGGCCAACCGGGAGGCGGTTCGTCGCTCGTTCATCGCACGGGCGGCCGTGGTTCAGGTCGGATGCTGCATTCTCAAAAGAGAAGCGCCACGCTGGAACGTCCTCTCGAAACTGTCTGGTTGCGCAAAGGCTGGATAAGTGGGTAGGCTGTTTCTTGCACAATCTCCTCTGTGTCCTACGGATACACGGCATTGACGCGCAGTGTGATGAAGGGACGGGAGGGAGGAGAGAAAAAAGGAAGTCTGAATGGCTGCAAGGGGGCCAGCGAGCAACGGCGTTGCCTTGATCGTGAAGCGATCCATCGGGAGGAAGGGAATCGCTCACCTCTGAACTATGCGGCAGCCCGAACGAAGTTTCGACATTCGGTGCAGCGGCGGCTGTAAAATGGGAATCGGTAACCTGTCGAGTGGGAGAGGGGGCCTCTAAATTATACCGCTTCCTGTTCTCGTGTCGGGCGCCCGGGGACTGATTCTGACCTCCCCTGAAAGGGATTATGCCTGCTGGGAACAATTAAGTAATCACGATTCTGTCGCGGCGGTAATACGTGTATTTACGGTAGCCGTTCGGTGCTGGAGCGAGATTAAGGAGGAAGAACACTGTAATGGTCTGCAAAGTAAGGGTGTTTTCGGGATTTATTCTCAACCAAACAACGCAAGTAAATCAATGTATTGCTTAGTATAGTTAATATGTCGATATTGGAGGGTAAGAAATTTTTTTTTCTATCAAATTCATAAATCCGTTTCCGGTATACTCATCGTCAAAATGTGCGCTGCGGCAAAATCGTTCCTCTGGCGTTGACAGTGCCTGACCCATATGGTTAATCCAAATTAAAAAAGACAAAAATATTTAGAAAGTAGAAGCCTACGTCTGTTACGTGACGATCAAAAAAAGTAAATATCGCAAAAGATAACAAAATGGCGGGCCACTGAAAAAGAAAATCATTTTTGGGGTAAAGATGTTGATAAAAAAAATAGGAGGCCGTTATTTAAAAAAAAAATAATCGTCTCGAAATAGAGACGGGTTTTTCAAACAATAAATGCCCTTACTCATGTCCATTGAACGTATAATTTTCTCTGTAGACTGTCAACGCGGTTGAAAAATGCCATTCTGAGAAAAACGCGTTCAAAGTTCCACTCGGCTACGTCGCGCGCTTGACACCGCTTCACGGAAAATACTATATCTCCGTGAATTTTACGAATTTCTTCATAAAACTTGGAGAGAGCACTCTTTCAGAAAATGTGAGAAAGAAAAAATCGATTTTCCCGATTTTTTACAGTGGTCTCCGCCTTAAACTACGAGTTTGCGCTGAGTGCATTACCGACAATAACACGAAGGAACAGTCATGAAAAATTCCCTGCGCGTTACGTTTCATTTTCCGACTAAATTGCATCAGGCCGGCGGAAAAGGAAAGATCGCAAAGAAACATCCAATCGCCATCAAAAAACGATCAAACATTTATAGTTACTCATGCCGTGCGAATCTCTTCGCGACTCGCTGGCCTTCGCAATTTGCTTCGCCTCCCATCATTCTCGCGCGTAAAAGTACCACGGATCGGCCCAGTTTCCGGAATCACCCTGTACAAATGCATAATAGCGGCCATTACGGCTGACGAGGGCGTAAACTGCCAGCTCAATTACAGAATTAGGTTGTTGAAGCCGTCCAGCGATCGTAAATACTCGAAAACCTGCTATCGCCTGCAACGGAATGCGTGCAGCTGTGTCTCAGCCCATTAACCACGACCGAGCGCTGCGTTGCTCGCGCTTATCATTATTATCGTCGCTCGGAGGATCGATCACGATCGCGCGGGGGTGGATCCCGTGGCACCTGGTTCCACGTGTCCGCGGAAAAATCACGCTAATGTGACCGCGGTGCATCGAAAAGGCGCGCGCAGTCGGCGAATCGAACCTCGAGGATGATCAAGTAATTTATGGTTCCCCCTTCCCTCTCTCTTTCTCTCTCCGTCTCTCTGATGTTCCACTGCCTCTCTCTTCGCTGCTCTCCCAGCGTATCTCCCTCTCCTTCTGTCACCGGTGTATCTCCTCGGTTAGACTTCGTAGAAGGACGCTACCCCTCCAAACGTCGAGCGGGATGCTGCTGGTGGGACGAGCAAAGCGAGTACCCAAGCGAGTCGTTCACCTTTTATCCCAGTAACACGAAGTCGTAGCCGCGAGCGACGACGGGCGACAAACTACAAACTGCACGTTCTCGCGGTATATCTACACACGGCCGTATGCCAGGGCTGTGCTTTATTTGTATCGGCCGATCAGATCCCGGCGTGTTCCACCGTCCCCTCATCCCTCACCTCTTCTTTTTCATTCCTCTTCTTCTCCGTCTCCTTTTGGCCGCGCGTCCGTTAGGGTCGTCCCGTTCCCTCTAAAGGCCTCTCGCGGTCGTAAAGCTCGCTGGTCGAATCAGTCGGCCAGACCAAGTGAGTCAAATTGACGGAGGCTTTTCTTTCAAGCTTGAAGGAGTTGACGGGTGCGATCGATAAGAGCGACGGGACGTTTTGTATTTTAGTAACAGGTTGGGGATTTCTTTGACATCGTCTGTTAGAACCTAGAGTCACAACGTCCTCCCTTGAAAGCGAAATCAGGAACTTCCTCTGGAGACTGAAAGCTCGAGGCTCGAGGAAATCCTGACCCGATACGGGTGCGCTGAAGGTGGGCTCGAGGAAGGTAGGATGTGTTGGCCCACCGGTCATTGTCTCCCGTTGCAAACGAGGAGCCACGCCGTGGCCTGTTGTCTTAATGGGGCCAGAACGGTAACTGCGGTGGGCCACACCCTTAATCCGCGGCTGCACTTAAGAATAGTCACCGATGCACAATAAACGGCTCGGCCGTTCGCGAGTCCGCGGCCCCTGGCTACAACTGGGAACGCGGTCCTACCTGAATCCTCTTGAATAGCGCGAACGGGTTAGGGGTGGGCCGAAAACGTCTCGGCGCGTTTATAGCTCGGGCGTTACGCGTCAATGCGCTCTCTTGTCCAGCAGGGATTAAGAGCGAAGGGTTAGTTCGCGGAAGGCTCGTATTTCATCGATACGGAAGCCACCGAGACACTACCGCCTCGTTACCAGTTTAAGCTCCGCGCTATTACGTTTCCGGGAAAGTCAACGACAATAGAATAAAGCTGGCGCAAAGCCGGGAAATCGAGGGGTCACTACCGATTTCCCAGCGTTCCCAGGGGACCTCGCGAGCGCACCGACGTACGGTCGATTCGAGATACAGAGGCTATTAGCTAACGAGCTTCCTTATCGGGCGGATTAGGGCTGGAACGAAGGGAAGTCGCGGAATTCCGGTTCGTAGGACGAACGTAGGCCGCGGCTGGCTAGCCGCGGTGTTAATCGCGCGATGATTTAGTGGCCGGCCGGAGTTTATTTTCCTGGCATTTGCATCGAGCATGTCGCCCAGACGATCCGGCTGCTCCGCGTCGCGCTCTGATTTGTTTATTGAAATTGCCGGGGGCTTCGTTTCTCGGTTTCCTCGCGGAGATCGAGAAACACGGCCTCGTAAAGGTACAGTGCTTTAAGAAACGGGAGTTTTATTCCGACAAGGATGGGGCTCCGGGATTCGTCGAATCGTTCGATAGACTTCCATGTTCTCTCGGGAAAGAGAAGCTGTCGTCGCGGTAAAAGTCGCGGATTTCACCGTGAAAGATTGCGGGTAGGGGGAAAATCGTCGTGTTTGGCGATAGCATTCTGTTCCGCGGGGCTATGCGCACTGCTCGTAAGACGATAACGACGGAATCGATTTTACACGAGGTCAATGAATTCGCTGTTCCGTTGGAGCAATGGAAATCGACAGATTTAGAGATCGATAGTTCCATTGACAGGTCGATCACGAGGATATCATACACAGTTATCGTTAATTAAAAGCGTTTGTCTTTTGGCGCCCCGTTGTATATGAAACAGCAAATGCACGTGGCTAGCCACCGGGATAGAAATTTCATAAGCCTCCCCTAAATTAACCACACAATTTCAACCACCGTATGCATAATTCAAATATCAACGATTCCATCATTTTTCGTTTGCCACTTGTGATGGATGCATAGAAGTTTCGCGCAGTGGTCACTTTTGAATTGAGAGCGCGCTGCAGCCGAAGGGTAACTAGTCCTCCCTGTGTTGCCGTCCTCGACTATGGGGCCCCGAAATGCTCGCGATGGAACCCCAGGAAGGTGGCATGTCCCCGTCGTGTGTCGGAAGTGTCTCCCTTCCCCGAGTGACCAACGAATCCCACTTTCCTCCCCACGTAGCGGTCCTCCAGGTCTTGCCAACTCGTGGGGGTTGGGCTCGTCCGTCCGGACGATATATCGGGGGAAATTTTCCGAAAGCTTGATCGGAGTGCCGATTGCCGGTGTAGCCGGTGGCGTCGACCAATCAGCGTCGCCCCCGGTCGAGCAAGTGGGGGGCCAGCCAAGACTTAAGCGAGGCCACTCGCCGTGGAGCTGTCAGAGCTCTGTGGGGCACGGTCACGCACACAGCAGCTGTTGAGTGATTTTTTTCGGGTCTCGTGCTCTACGCGCAATAATATTTTCTCTTTCGATCAGTCGGCATTTTCACGGCAGCGGCGCAAAGTGGGTCGCGCGGCAGAGCACGGCAACGTAACACGCGGTTTCGCATTCGTATTCGCGGAGTTGAACGCTTCGCGCGAAGTGCCAGGCCCCCCGGAGAACTTGTTCCTGCTGTACTCTGTACGCGGAATCGAGGAGTCTTCAGACGTTGATTTGGTTGATCGACTGCCGGCTTCACCACCGTCGCCCTCGTAGCCGAGGAACCGGGTACCACGGCTCGCAGAGACAAAAGTTCGCTGGAACTTCTGGGGAGAAGAGATATGGCTCGTCAGTTGGACCCAACTGGCCTCTACTGAACAGAACCCGCATCCGTTTTCCCAGTGAGCTGACGGCGCGCCCGAGGAATCTGAAATCTTTCTTTTTCATTGAAGTGATTATTGACATCATCGTTTGACATCATGGCAGCTGGTTTGGACCCCACCGGGCTCTACTGAGGAGGCAACTACTCCCCACCGAACGGACCAGTCCCACCTACTTGATCGGAACACGCTCGTGGGTCGAGTTTTTTGGTGTCCAGTTTGTTTTGCATACGTCGATTCCGAAGACATATATCCCGCAACATGGCTGGGCTCGATCCGACCGGTCAGTACTGAGGGAAGTGGCGGTAGGTCGAGGAGAGGATTCCGGAAGAAACGAGGAAGCAATAGAGATACCTCAAGGTCGAGACATGGCTGCCAGCACGGGCCTCGATCCCACCGGCCAGTATTGAAGCTCTTTCGAGCCACTGGTTTATCCAGGAAGGACCAGCGGAGTCGAAAACGTCGCCTCTACGACGATGGGACGCGTGAGGGGAAGGGAGGAGACCTCGTCCTCGAATTTGAGAAGATCGGTATGGAGCATCCACATACGGAAGGGAAGACATCGGCCGTTCACATCGCATGAGACTCATCAATGAACCGCTCGAAGACTGTCACTGCCTGCACCTAAGAGGTGAGTCCGTTAATTACTTCTTCCCGCGGCGTATTTATAGAGCAGCCTTCCCTCTCTGTCGGCCGACTCTGACCGGCTCATCGATCGCGGAATTCAACGCGTCCCCTTATTCCCGTTTCTTCTTCTTCTTCCATCTTATCCACTTATCGCCACGACTAATCTCCGACGAGTTGGCCGTGCCGATTTTTCCCGTCACCGATCGACGCCGCCGTGGAAACAGGTTCATCTCTGCTGAAACCATCTGTGCTCTCCGCTTACGTAACGACAGCCCGACATATGGCGGGGCGAGTTCATCTCGGACACCTCGATCGTCGCTCCCAACGATCTCGATTTCATTCGCGACCAGCAACCCCCTGAAATCATAGCGCGCCCCTTCACCCCGTCGCTCTGATGCGTCCGATTTAAATTCGAGGATTTCGCCGCACGTGATCGGTAACACGGAGGATGATTGCGTCAGCGTTGCATCCTCGCGAGTCTCGCGATCAGATCGCGACTACTTGAACTTCTCTTTCGGCGGTCAACCCTCCCACCTCCCTGTCTCTCCCGTCCAGTCACCTCCACCTCTACCTTCTTCGGCGTGGCAGCCGTGCTCGCGCGTCCAGCTTGCGAAAGAAGGGAGGATTCCTCTTCGAAGATTCGCTGACCCGCGCGTGACCGGCGACTCAAAAAGAGGAAGAGAGGGAGCCGGTTAAAAATGAACTCGTGACGCGGAGGGGGTTCGAAGGGGGGAGGGAAGCTGTCTGATTTCTTAACGTTACGTCACAGTGTCGAATCGAGCTTGGCGCCCGTTTCCCAACACGAAAATCTCGCTCTTCGATCTGACCCCCCCTGTTTCAATTTTTCTCCACGTTGATGCAGACAAACTGGGAGCTCCAAAGACAGAGACCGCGATACATACTCGCCTCCGTCCTCCTTCCGCCGGTTTTCTTGTCGCGGTAGCGAGCAGGTGCCTCTGTTAGCCTAGAACGTTCACCTCCGTCGTACCCTCGACGACCCGAGCCGAATATGTCGGTGTTGCGCGTAATTAAGGGAAGTCTGACGTGCCAGGATCGCTTTCTCATTCTTTTACGAGTACTTTAGCCGGCTGCGCGTAGTGTGAGATGATTTAATGAGAATTCTAGGATGCGTTGAAGATGGCAGGAATTCTCCTTGCCGAGGTTTCACGCGGGATCGCAGTTTGTAGGAAACGGATAATGGAGGATCGTGGATAATTAATCGGGACTTCAACATTGAATACGAAGAATATTAAGATATATTTTTTCAAAGTTCTATGGATATTTCCACTGGTACAGAACGAGTAGCGATTATGATTTAGCATTTAGTTAAATATCTCAGCTCATAGGAAGCCTAGGATCGAGACTTCGGAATGATCAATCGCGACTTCAAGGTTGAACGTCGATCCAGAACGATCTAGGTACTAGAATACTAATCTGAGTCGCGTCCAAGGGGAACGCACCGCGTTGCCAGAATTTCCGTAGTCCGCGGAGCGCACCGCGCAGTCCGGTGAAAGGAAAATCGACCGGGCCACGTAATTTCCATCGTTTCATTATAGCTCGCTGGGGATAGAAATCGCGTGTCCTTAGACGTGGATCTAGAAAGCCGCGAAGCTCGCGGTGGAGGGAATCCCGGGCGGTTTCCCGTTCGCCCCGAACGCTTTCGCAAAGTCACGAAATTAGTCTCGGTTCCATGGGAAAGACAAGACCCCGATAGTGGGTATAAGCCGGGGAGGCCTCGTCCGACTCCTCACATGGCCGAGTTCATTGACACCAGCTGAGTTTTGGGCATTCACCGTCCCGGTCGCGCGCGCGCCGCCGCCGATCGTGCCCTCTTCGTCAGGAATAAGCGATCGTTGGGTTCGTTCGTTCGTTCCTTCCTCCGTGCGCTCGGTCGACTTGACTCTCTGCTCGCTCGCCGTGCGCGCGCCCGGTGCCTTTGCCTCTCTTCCTCGACGGTACGACGCCCAAGACTGCGATCTCGCCGGGAAAACCTGCGTGAAAATTCACCGAGGCCACTGCATGCCCGATGCATTCTGGGTCATCCGAGCCGCGTTCCACGGTGAAAGGACCCCGAAACTTTCACGAAAACCGTTCACGTATCCGCGATTCTCTCGGCAACAGGCAGCACGCGGAATCGAGAGGCGAGTTCTTTTATTTTCGCTCCCCCTCCCTCGCCCTCCCCCACCCCCCCGCGATCGTACAATTATTTTTATCGTCGCGCTCGCGACGTTCACGACGTCGCTGTCCGCGGGGACGTTCACGCTCGCCTCTAATCGATATTCATCCGGCGTGTTTAAGCAAAAGCCAACGAACACCGTCGGAAAGGCTGGAAATGTTAGCGAGCCCCGCGACGGCCGCTCGTAAATCACTTCCACCGACGATTCGCGTATAGCAGCCGCGCGGAGCCACGATCTTATTATGAGGATGACGGAAAGACGACAGCCCCGGTAGAATGCATCCCGTGTCGCGTATGTACCATCGACGAGATGAGAGAGAAGCAGCCACAGAGATGGCGAGAGAGAAGGGGAGAGCGGGATTAAGCGTGACCTAGGACAACATACCGCGCGACCTGCATGCCAATCGTCTCTCTCTTGCTCTCTCGCGTATATTCGCACATTCCTTCTTCCCTTCTTTTCTTCGCGTCGCCGGTTCCGCTCCCCGCATATCTTTTCCACTCTTGACCGTGCGATTTTAACGAAAATTCCGTGTCTGGACTCTGGATAGAGGCTCGATGAAATCTGAAGATCGTTGGACGGACGATCGAGGGTTGGGCCAGGGGTGAATCGACGCGGTATCGATAGGTTTGCGTGACGCATCGGCTCCGTTGCTTTCGGAGCAGGCGCCGCGATGCTATCGAATCGAGCGCTCGCAGATTTTGGCAGGCAGGCATCTGAACCGATGCAGCTCGCATAACAATCGCGCCCCCGGATTTGAATTTGGTTACGTGCTCGGACATCGTCCGATTCGAGCCTCCGAGGCTTACGTATCGCACTCACACACACGGCACGATCCACTCGACGACGAAAAAACTAAAGCTTTACTTTATTTGGCTGTGCCTGTGACGGCTCTGATCGCTCCTCTAGGATCATTTCAGTTAATTCCGTGTTGAATGAATCCAGTATGCAGGAGGTTTTGCATACAGGTAGCTGAAGTAAGTAATCTAGGTTTTATTTTGAGCTAGACGTTGAAATAAACGCCGATTTGATCTATGGTATATCCACGAGGCGATAATTAGCATCTTATCGCTCTTTTAATCTAAATACCGTGTCTATGTATATTTATCGGTTACATAATAGGTTTCTACAACATTGGTTCTAGTATTCGTGGTAACGTTAACTTCAGCTACAAAATTGCTCTTGCACAAGCGAGCTCTTCACGTGAGTCAATTAACTTATCCTAGAACTAGACGCATCAATTTTACTTCAATTTGGCGGTTCAGAATGATCTGAGAGAGAACATGTTTAGGCTACCCTATGTTTAGAAGATAGTAGCTTTTAATCGCGCCAGTACTGCGGCACTAAGTAGTGGTAACGGTCTTAATAATCTCCCCGCACAGTTAGAACTCCGTTTTTAAGTAATCGACATCTTCATATCCCTAATCACCTATTCTAGTATATAATTAACCCAGAGAGTTTCAATTCTAAAAGTGGGGAAGTTTCCAATTCTTCAAAAGCAACATTGTCTTCAACATCGTTGATCTATTCCACTTGGCTTCGGCGTAGCATCGATGCTATTTTTCCGCGCGAAGATTAATCGATCTATACCAGTCTTTTTTTATCTTCCGTCTCTCCCCTACCATACCTCGACCAGTGAAACGATTTATCAGCTGATTATACGCGGAATTGCGAGCAGGAGTTTCCATAAGACATCCGATTGTCGAGAGTCTCCGCGCGTGCCATCCTCTGGTCTGTTTTCGCTGCACCGATTTTGCAAGGCTCCTAGCATTGTCTCTCTCTCTCTCTCTCTGGCGAAAAGGAGCAGCGGCTTCGTCCTTGAACGGCGTCGTCGCGTTTCAATCCGTCGAACGCGTATCTCGCGGTTGCAGCTTTTTAAACGCCGCCTTTTTGCGCGCCGAGAGTTTACGACTTCGCCCCCCTTGCTCCCCATCGATTTCGCCTGCGCGAAAGACGGCCGGTTACACTGTGACACTAGGTGGCATAATAGCAGGCTAATGGGCGGCACGTACAATTAATGCCGCGGCAGAGATCGCTGGATCGCGATAATCCCGCGGAGCGAGACGGCCGAAGAAACAGCTCGCCGCTCGTTCCGTGCCCCGGACAAAGAGGATATACGCGTTCGTCCGTTCCCTGGTCCTGCCGGCCAACATTCTCCTCTCCACCCCGTCTATTTCTCCGCCTTCTTTCTGCTTCTTTTTTTTTAGCCTCTCTAGCCGGTGCCTGGCCGCAGACGTAGTCCTTCTCCACCTCCACGATCCACCCGGCGTGTCCAACTCTACCGAGCCTCGTCTCCTACTTTTTCCCGCGCCTCTCGCGCTCTCTGTCTCTCGTCCAGGAGATTCGGAGGTTCGTTCACCTCTCCTTCATCGTCCACCGGCCATAGGAGGCCGACAGCGCGAGTCCCCGCGTGCCGCGTCTCTCCTCCCGGCGTGGCATACCCGTCTAGAGTAAACGTGGCTGTCCTAGCCTCCAGGAGAATCGTGGCCGAGGAGGACCGCAGAGCGGGCGGACTTTAATTCGACATTCCACGGATTCCCCCGGCCCTGTCCGCTTCCACTTCGCCGTGGCGAAGCCTCGAGCCGGGCTCCCTAACGAGCTCGCCGAGCGCGTCGCCGCTTCACCGGCTGTCCTTGTACAGCCGCGATTCCTTTTTCCTCGGTTATGATCCGTTCGCGGGCCGATTACGTCAAATCGCGCTCGAGGTCTGCCGCGGCCGGTGGTCCGTGGAAGGCAGAGGTTAACACACGAGCAGCTCTCCACCGTCGGACCTTTTCTCCGGCTTACTCGTATCTCCTACTCGCGGTCAGCTGTTCGCGGGACCGGCGCGACGGAAATTCGAGGAACTCGCGAGGCGAGCCAGTGCCGCGGAATCCTCCGCGTGGCGACCTTTCGCGGCGCGGCGTGGGTGGTTGAAAAGCAGAGGAGAGGAACGGAAAAGCGTGGACGTGGCAAATATCGTATCTGGTGGGGTAAATGGGCCATGGCCGTGGTCGCGCAACACGCGAAATTCCCTCGCGCATAGACGGACGATATCGCGATTACAGCCGGGGCAATCATCATCTGCCAGCATCGCGGGATGTGTTCGATGCATCGAAGGTCTGGCCGGGCAAGCGGGATAATGCCAACCAGTGGCATTTACGCCGGTAAGACCACCTTTGCCTCGACTCTCCGTCTCTCTGTCTATCCTCCCGCCTTTATCTCTACCTTCTTTCGTCTCTGTTCCTTACAGCCGAGTCTTTTCCCGCCATCCCTCTTGCTCCCTTCTCTCTGTCGCCTCTCTGTCTCCTCCTCCCGTAGTCATTCTCTCGATCTTTTTCCCTCTTTCCACGTTTCCATCGTTCCACGAGGCGCACGGCTCTCGGACAGCAGCTTCTTTAGCGTTCCATTACCGGCGTTCTATGGAATGCATCGGGGTCTCGCAACACCTACGGCCACGGAGACCGCGGAATCGAACGATCCGCGTTGATACTGATTTCGTGAGGTGTTCCTTGGGGATCATCCATAATCAGGAAAAGCTTTGTCTCTGAATTTCGAGAGCTGCAGCCATTTTGGGGACCGTGGAGTGTGCTAGGTTCTAAGAAGTTCAGAAATTCTATTTCGATCTATTTAGTATCTTTGATCTACATTGAAGGGACCCTTGACATTCTGCGCGGACTTCGTAATATCTGCGCGAGATTACGAAGGCTCTTGTGTTTTCTATAATCCTGGAAAATGACTGGGTGCACGCAGATCCTTGTGTACCACGGGCGATTAGTAGCTATAAATGACTACACTCTATCCAAGATTACCCAGAGATTTCAGCTATTATCGTCGCCGATCACTGTCTGGCGTTCGCCGAGCCGGATACTCTCGCGACACACTTTTGTCACACCTGTGCAAAGTAGCAATCGCTCGTCATGCAGTCTTGTCGCGGCCAGTTGCAAGTGAAGCTTTCAGGAAGTCAAATATCAATAAGCCACTAGAACCTCCGGTGCAGCCATCCTCCGCGCTTCTCTTTGCACCTTAACATGACTAGAAAAGCTGATTATTCCCAATTTAAGGGAGACTTGTTTACCATTCCACGGCCACCGGTCGTCAGGAATTCCAGCGACCGGTTGTACAGTCTTCCCACCGAATCCTACGCGCCTCATCCGCGGACAATCTCCCCCAGTTTCGTGCCTATAAAGCCCCCGGTCCCGCGTCCAGCGATCCGGGGTCCTCCAGATCGAATCGGACCGGTTGCCCAGGAAAATTTCGTCGGAATCTCGGCCGGAGGAAGACCGTCGGGTGGTTGCAGGAGGCTGATGGTGACCTATGGGTGGCAGAGAGTCAGAGAGGCAGCGCTGTGTCGCGCGCGCCGTTGGAAGTGTGGTGGTGAGCGGATCGCCTTGACGAGAAAATCACGTGGCCGCGGGAAATGACTTGTTATATAAACTAACGATTATCCCGGTACTTGTGCATTGCCGCCTTTGAATCAATGAGCCCAGGCGCAGGTTGACCGGCCCTCTCGATGGTCGCGTTAACTTATCCGACAGAGGCGAGAGGGAGCGATAGGGAAGGAGAGAGAGAGAGATATACAGCGCGTGCACCGCTCATTATCGCCAGCTCGTTTAACTCGCCGTCTATAACAGATAACCACGCGAGATAACGGATAACGCCCCCGAGACCCCGCTCTAATAATAATATATGAGGCAGGCCGCCGCGATCCTTCTACCGAGCAGGAAATTCAGCGGCAGATAAGGCCCAAGGAGATCGAGATGTCACGTTGGAACGCGAGATTCATCGTCGCGCTACGAGCCTGTACTTCCTCGCGCTTGAATATGCAAACAGCCTGATGAATATTGTACCGGCAACCACTGCGGACAGCTACTTCTCACTCGCATTCTGGAGCCGTGGCGTTGGTCCTGCGGGCCTTGGCGCGGTAGACGTTGCGTTACCCTCTTCATTGAGTAGCTAGAGCCCTGGACCGGAGGAGATTGATCGAGGGAGGTCGAGTGTCGATTGGGTTAGAGATCAGTAGCTCTAGATTTAGTATCTACAGGCTTTCCCACCAAGTGCCGATCACCGTCCAGTTCTCATTCTAGAAGGTTCATTAGATAATCCTGGACCTCCTGCATCCATAAGCAAAACACTTATCCACTTCTGTAATCACTGTGCATACGCAAATAACTTGTGGCACTTTTAGCCTGTGCTTGCAACGGGCTGTTATCAACCAGGCTCAAGTAGACACCAGATAACATTCCCGCGATTGTCATCGGCTGCATATCTCGAAACTCGGCGCCACTCGAGTCCAGCCCGGGTTCCTTTCGTCGCATATTTCCCGCGCAACGTCACCGAACCAGCAGCTCCGGGCATCAACAACGAATTTAGTGCTCCCCGATCCCAGACCCGCGCTGCTGTTTACGCCGTCTCCGAAACCGCGGAGCGGAGCGCGGTAGGAAAAAGTGGCGATCGAGGTGTTGGAATAAAATCCTGCTAGGATCGCGGATCAACAGGTCGGCTGGAACCTGTATCGGTGGTCGACGCCGTCGCCGCGTATCTGGGCCAGTGAAATGCAATCGTTAGAGGCCGGTGCGCGGCGCGACGGCGGGCGCAGGAGAGCGGGAAAATCGGTATTCGCGGGGTCTAGAACGGTGGAGAGATATCGGGTAGGCCGTGGAAGTGGGTCAACGTCGTGTGGGCAAGACGGAGAACCAAGTTCAGGGGCGAACCGCGGTGCCGTGCCCGGAGCACGGGCTCTCCTGGTGGCTTAGGTTAGGTCTTCTCTCTCCTGTTCCTCCTTCAACCTGCACACTCCCTCTCGAAAGGGAGAAGGCCGCCGCGGAGGAGCGAGAGAACCAGACGGTGGAGGCGGTCTAACGGAGTTCTCTGGTCTGCCTAGTTTTATTTTCCCGCTGGACCCAAGTGCCTGACCATTCGTTCCGTTCCTCCCGCGTCCTCCGCGGACCCTCCCTCGCGCCGTTGCATCCGTATGCACTTACATACACGAGGGCACGCGGCGTTCACGAAGGATGGAGAGAGTGATCCCTCGTGCCACCGACCTCCCTCTCGTTTTCTCCTCGGCCGCGTTCGAGCGATCTTGGCCTAGGCGCGCTCGAGGGGGCCGCGATGCTTTCTCCTCGGGGGGATAGAGAGTGATCCGTGTAACGTTTTCGGGTGAACTTGGCCCAGAGAGGGCCGCGTGGAAAGTGCAAGTGAAACCTTTCTCCCTTTCGGCTGGTATCTTCCTTTGTATCGTTACTCTCACCTTCCGAGTAAGACGGACGTTTCTCCGACGACCCTTTCACTGGATTTCACAGATTCTACTAGTGTTCTATATCACCCAGATGCCGGCAAAAAACGCGGGAATTCCTGTCGGAGATGCTCGATCGACGTCAAGCCCTTCCTTCCTGATTCCTCTCGCTGGTGACCTGTCGTAGCCGCGGGCTGAATATCTCGCAAGGGGTATTACTCACGAGGATCGTGCTTCCTCTTCCATCGCTTCCGCGAAGCATCTTTCGCCGAGCAGCGAGACAAAAAGATCGAGCGCTTGCCTCGCGACCTCGGCGAAATCGTCGCGAAGGCCGTTCGACACGCTCCGAGCGGCTCGATCCAGCTCGGCCGGCCGAACCTGTGTTCTATCGATTAACGATAAAGTGTACACCTCGCGAATAGACGGGGCAGACAACTAGGTTGCTAGGTAGGTGGGTGAAGTAGGTAGAACGTAGGTAGCCGGTACCACGCGTCACTCGCTTGTCCGTTCTGCATCCCTGTGCACGCGCGCGCGCGCGCGCCTTTTATCGTTCGAGTTCTTTCGAAACAAGTCGATGTCTCGTATCGAATAGAAGTCTGCCAGACTCTACAACCGTTGCTATTAATGCTCTTGATCTACGCCTCTGAACTCGCTCGCATTGGTACCAGTTTGGTAATAAAATTCTTAATATTAGTCACTTGCACGCTGACATGAGATTCTTGATAAAATAGCGATATGAGTGATATATGCGTGTTAGACGGTAGAAACTGGTATACTTGATAATAGTCGCTGGAAGTTATTATTCAAGGGGTTAATCAATTTCATCAGTGTCTAAAGATACATCGTGCCGATTAGGAAAGCTGATTAGAATCGAGTGTCAACCAAGGTAGATTTGGTATCAGTTTAATTACCGTCCGTGTTAATAATCGCCAAATGAGATTTTTACTTGAATAGGATTTGGAGGACTGTTGGGAGGGGTCGATTCGCACTGGAGACCGTGCGTCCCTGAGGATACGCGAGCTTCAGAAGCAGGGTGTGGTTTCCTATGCAGTTTTTGCCCGCCTAGAATGCACCAGACGGCCTTCGCTAGGATCAGGATATTCCACTGCTGTGCCCCTTTCCCTCCTCTCTTTCCTACCTCGCCAATCCACCCACCGCGCCCTCTTCACACCCCAACGCCACTCGCGTTCCTAATTTTACGATCGTGGCCGGCTCCCGTGGACACTTTGCAACAGGTTGACGCTTCTAAAGACCTTCCAAGCTTTTCCCTTTAAAATTAACCTCGTCATAGACTGCTTGACGGGCGTGTAAAACGATTAACCATGCAAGAAGTAACACAGATTTTCTCTTCTCTTCCAGACAGACCAGCAACGACTTCACTGCCGTTCGAGGAATCCGGATCGTTCCGCGATCGGAGCGAGCTCGCGCCCGCGATCCACGCCTCTCGAGACGCAAGGAACCCAAGAGCCAGACTCTTCGCACTGCCATGGACATCAGTCACCTCTAATCGCCGCTGCTCTTCCACACCCTTGGATGAGAGATTCGGCGACGATCGAAGAGAGGATCGCGAAAGACTGGAGGATCGAAGGGTCGTCGACCAATTCGCGTTGCGACGGTCTCGCAGGGTTGTTCATTTCGACGCGCGTTCGTCACACCAACCGCCCAACATACGGGCTCGAGATGTTACTATTTTTTTTTTTTTATTTAAACCCATAACGTTAAGGGGAAACCGTTATGAATCTACATAGTGTGTACGCGTTAGTAGCGTAGTTGCGGGCGAAGGATCCTAGACGACCACCGCGAACTTACGCATTCCCGTATCATTGCTACCGCTGGAAACACCCTCTGTACCCGTTGTCATTACTCTCCGATAGTTACTTGGTTACTGTAAAAGTCACACACATACACGCTCGCATGTACATACACCTCGACGTTGGATTCACCGAACGACTGGCGCATTTGTCTTTTGAGTTTTAATAAGGGAGTTGCAGTGACTTAGGAAACACCGCTACGTTCGCTCGCCCATTTTCTTTAGGTATCTTTATTTCTGCTATTAGGATTGGAGAAATTAGGCGTCTGATTATGGGTGTGGAAACTGAAGGTGTCGTAAATCGTAAAACACAAGCAACGTATGTAATTTTATTGTCCTCGCGCGTTATTGACGACGTAGATTAAATTGATTTAAACGCTTTTGCATTAGTACACGTACGAAGAAATGTGTAAGTCACTGCGCATACCTAAGTTGTAGGATATCAGGCACGTCTGGTGAATTCAACAGAAATTTCGTTCTTTCCGTATGTTACTGTTAATACTGCCACTATATCGCCGCCTGTTACACCGCAATTATCCGCTACCAGTATACTATCCATTGCCAATAGAGCCGATACGATGCGCGAACACGGTCGTTGCAGAAATACATGTACTTATCCCTCCATCGGCACAAGTTTCTGCGACCGATGAGATGCTTAAAATCTAGAACGCGATTCGGCTCGCTGGTGACCTGGTCTTTGAATTGATCGTACAGGGTGTAAAGAAAGCAACAGTGGTGGTTTTCGTGAAAGAAAAACTCGCGATCCAGTATTTCTTTCTGCATATTCTGTATGAAATATGGGAGAGAGTTGGAAGGGAAACTTTCGTGGCACACGAATTATCTTCTCAAAAAATTTTTATAGTTTCGGACGGGAACGATGTGCAAGACGCCTGCCACGGTTCCTTTTCAACTTCTCATCCCCTCGCCAAGTAGAACTTATAAAAAGCAAAGGGACTCGATGATGAAAGCATACCCACTTACCCAGACGCATATGTCAGCGCAGGAGAGCCGTCACCGTTGCTTCTGCACTCTGTATTTAGCGGACGGCGGGCGACAACCTGTTTCAACCCTTCTAGAACAAGTATTCTATCCTTCTTCGCTGTAGAATATATTTATTTAAACCAAACGAACCACGGTGTCTTGTGTACTTCCCTCCCCAACAGCGAACCCAACCGAAACGACGAATGCTCGCGAAGGAAGCGCGATCGGCGGCCAAGGATCCACGGATCCTGCGAGGAGGAACGGGGTTGGTCACCAGCGACTCGGCGCCGCTGAAAAGGCTGTATAATACATAGAAAGGATTGCTCGGAAGTGATTGCCCATTTTGGCTCGGGTTGCGCGCGGGTAGAGTGTTCGTTGACCCGCTCGAACTCGCGATCCTGCAACGCGGTATAAATACAAGAGAGAGAGAGAGAGAGAGAGAGGGGGGAGAGAGCGCGCTCCCCGATGCACGACGGCTACAGGAGCGCGAATTCTCTCCTACCAGCTCATCCTCCCCTCGCTTTCTGTCTCTCTCTAACCGCGAGGAAGCAGTTACCGCGCGGCCGCGAGCATTGTTACACATAACTTCTTCCACCGGTGTCGTAGCGCGCGCGATCCCCGCGTTATCAAACGCCCGCTCAGGCGCACGCGCCCCGCGCTTCTCGCGATCCCTTCGATCGCTCCCCTTGCATCGAGTCACCTCAATCGCGCGTTTCCAAGTTTCAACCGTTTCAACTCTTCCAACGCTTTGGCTGCTGCCTCGCCCATGCACGGAGGACGGACACGTTTATAAGGGACCGTGAATAATAGCGATAAGCATTTCCAACGGTGGCGGCTAGAGTGAATAAGGCGCTGGGAGATTAACGAAAAGCTTGAACGACACGTTCGCTACCGCGCGTCACGCGAAGCTCTGATTTACGATGACAGATCGACGTCGCAGACATAACATTTACGATAATCTACCTGCGCGACAGAATCATGGTCTAATTTTTCTGAAATATTAATATCGCCTGGCTTAGGGATCGGTGGAACCGTGACTCGACGTCTGTGCTATGTGCTCCGCGAACTTAGTTTAAAGTATAGACTAGGGTGGAACGAAATATAGGGGAAAAATATTTTTTTTATTATTTATGACTTCTAATAGTGGGCAAAAGTTGCCTTTTATAATGGTATTTAAGCTGCCAAAGTTTGAACGTGACAAATAAATTTTTCGAGGTTCCCCAAGCCTTTAAATAATTAATATCAATATTCAATATTAATATTCAAAAATTAATATTTCAGTAAGTATTAATATTTGATGAGCTTGCGACACCACAAAAAAATTTTTAATCACGTTCAGTCTTTGGCAGCTTAAATACTATTATAAAACGCAACTTTTGCCCACTATTCGATGTCATGAATAATAAACAAATATTTTGCCCCTATATTTCGTTCCACCCTAGTGTAGACGGTGTCGAAGAGGACTGGTTGAACTGTGGCGTGGCTCGGTGACGAGCGTGCTCAAGGCAGGCTTATTTAAAAGTAGAATCACTGCGCAGTGGATGATAGAGGCGCATATGGAGCGGCAGCCGAGGCATTAACGTGTATGTATGATGATGAGGGTGGTGTTTGTCGATGGTATTGTACCTTTGTATCATTGTACCGCATGTTATATTAATTTTATTGTAAACGCGATCAGCGACGCGCGCGATCCTCTTCACCGCCGTTTTACCCTCTCTGTCTTGCTGCGAAACGGCGGGGAAGAGAGAGGAGTTGTAAGGAAAGGTAGATGAAGACAGGAGTATCGCGTCGTGTTGCTGTGACGAGAGAAAGGAGAGAGGCAGTACAAATGCTCGCGCGCGCGTGCCAGAGAAACAGAGAGACTTTGTTACATACGCAGAGAGTTTTATATATATTTACACACACGCATACACACGCAGAGAGAGAAAGAGATCTATATATATAGTATATTATATACAAATGAGACGAGTATATATTTTTGTACTTTTCTGTTCGGGGTAGAAGCACGATGGAACGGATCGAGCGTAGGATTCGCGTGAGGATCGGAGCGAGGGGCAGACCGATCGCTCGGCCGAGGAACTCCCATCCGGTCGAGGCGCGCGTGCCGCCGTGAGATATTCGCTACAGACACTTAATTTGATCTCGGATCGATTTGAAATTGAAAACTCCACTGTAGGAGGCGTCTGGTCGCGCGCGATCCAGGGAACAGATGGAGCGTTTTTGCAGTCGTTTTTCAACGTGTATTCCAATCCTGTCTCGCGTGACAGATCGCTCTCGGCCCTCCAGCCGGCGATTCCTCGGCTGAAACGTCCAGTACGAACACGCACGCGAGCGTAATTGCATTGCGAGCGAGCGCGGATCCTCTCTTCGTCATGATCCCCGTGACCTTTTTGTGGGGCGCAGCTGATCGATAGATCGATAATTTTGTGCATCGGGGTTACATTCGGAAGATCGCGACCGCCGTTTCCACTGCTCTAATCGAGGATCGATTAATTAACGGCGCGCCCGAACGTCGCCTCGACCGCGAGATTTGTAAGAGTGTTGCCAGCCCCTCGAAACGCGAGTTCACGTAAATTATTGTTCATTCTATTTTCCCCCTCCTAGACAAGGGTAATTGTTTCGTATTCATCTTTGTTTTTTCCTATCTCCCTTCCTCCGTTTTCTTTTTGTACAATAAATGGTAAAAGCAGAAGACGTAAAAGCGTGATTGGACAGATCGGATCCGTTGGTCACCACTTTTCCCATCCCCTTCTACGTCGCGATTGCTACCACTTCCTGCGAGGCCTACGCGTGGCCTTCGGGAGGTGGAAATATTTCAGTGACCGCTCGCGCGCTCCTGTGATTGTGTCATTTCTAAATGGGTCGTTCTTTACTTGATTTTCTCCTTTCTTCCTCGGGGTAAACCGCTCGGACGAGTTTCTGCGGAGAGAAACTTGTAATCTACGGTTCCAGTGCAGGTTCTTGATCGCGGCGATAATTTCTTCATAAATATACAGACTTACAGATCGTATAACAACGAAGAAACAAAAGTACAGATCACTATTATTAAATCTTATAAATACGTGGGGGATATCGTTGATTTTAGGCTGAAGCTTTCAGCCAGGTGACTCGTGGCAGTCGGTGGGCGGGGAAGCGGCGTATCGTCGAAAAGAATCGGTGAATCCCGGGTGCGCACGGTGGCTGGTCGCCGTGGGCCACCCTCGTCGCCGATAAAATCGCGCGAAGGCGTGAAGGGGGTAATTTTAGCGGGCGCGCCGCGGCTAATCGCGAGGGATCGGCGATCGGCGATCGGCGAGCGGGGCACGTGGCACGCACTTCTCTCTTTTGTTTTTGCAGACCTCCAGGCGACTCGGCACTAGGTTACTGGGTTCTCTCTTCTCGGGTTGCCTCCTTCCCCTTCGTCCTGCTGCCCCCACCATCACCGACCGGCCAACTCCCGGCTCTCTTTCCCTCGACCCTGACGTGGACGCTGCAGACTAAGGTGTATACCCCGGATACGTGAGATGCACCTTTGCCCGTGCTGACATAACGTATCGGGTTATTTCTGCTGAACCTGATCCCCCCTCGAGCACTCTGTCCCATACAGGCGGGCTTGCTCTTTTCGTTTTTCGATACCGCAGCTCTGAGGGGCCCTCGATCACTCACGAATAGAAGGGTCTGATTTACAGGGGGGTAATGCGTCTTTCTTTTGTGCGGCGAGGGTGGTTTTTAGACGGTGGGTTAAGGTGCCTGTTGAATAATACTCGATCCTGATTAGAAATAGAAAATGTGTGGAGGAAATCTGTGAGGGGGTTGGATTAATTCGGGGTCCCATTTCTATCCACTTTCCAAGTTTCCACTGGTGGTTTTTCATTTAACCCTTCGTGGTCACACTTTCTTATATGTAATCACAAATATGGGGTCCACTGCACCCCAGCGTCACTTTTTCAGTCACCATTTTTGTATTTCTTAATCTTTTAACTTTTCAGCGATAATTGTACATTCGCAATACTTATACAATCATGGTCTAATAGTCTTTTGCTAGAAATGTAAATTTTGAAATGAGAAAATTTGTTTAATATTCTAGTTGAAAATGAGCGATTTTCCACGGTTGTGGGAGAAGAGCGATTTTATTATTTATTTTTTTGCGATAAATCCCCTTTGGAAGTCGTAAAGGCGTGACAGTTTAACTCGGAAATTGTTTTTGGGGTGCGTACAACCCCGTGTGACCACGAAAGGTTAACAAGGTACTTGAGTACATTTATGCTGACAGTGAGCAATATAAGTATTCAGCTTTTATAAGCAACTAGCTTTACTACTTGGCTTCGCCCGAAATTTAGATTCTAATTTTATAAATAAAAAAATTTTGTTTACTTTTTATGGTGAAAATAGTCACATTCATCTGAATTAGTTAGGCATGATGAGCTGGAACACATTTCGTGACCCCAGAATTTACCGTTCGAAAGTATTTCGGCGCCAAACAAACACACAAACACTTGCTGCTTTATATATTAAGATTGTACATTCTCCATAAAAATCACCCTCGCTAAAAATGAGGAATTAATTGACGGTAACCGATCTCCCTTTACACCTTACTTCTTTCACAAGCCAAGAAGGGTCTCCCGCGAATAATTAAGGTTTCATGACCTTTTCCATGATCGCGGCCGAGGAACAGCAGCTTATTAACGCCAGCATTTGCTGCTCCAGTTTACGTTCACCAGCAGGGAAATACAATTAACTAGAACATTCTCGAAAACCCCGCTCGCGTATGTGCAAACGGTACGTTCACATACTCAGGTTTCTATTCTCGCCGATGGTAATCTAAGGGAACAGCTGGTTTCCCACAATTCTTCTTCTCAGCCAGCTATCAGTGCCTCGAGCCTCACGTGTGCAATATCGACGCGCAGTAGAGCTTAGACGCTCACCATTCTTTCTTCGATTAGCTGCTCTATCCGCGATAAGAAACGCAGCAAACCGCTCGGCCGGGCGTTCTAACGAGCAAAGTCGAGGCCTCGGCCTTGATTTCCAGCAAGAAACCGGCGTTTTTCTGGCCAACGGTTCAGGAACTGTTTCTCCGCGAATTTTCTTGCCCACGCGCGTTCACTCCGCGAAACAGCAGAAAAATCGCCGCGCAACCTTCCGCGAGGACTTCGAATCAATGCCGACCTTTGTTTCCACCGCCGTTCTGGTTTCAACGCTCCTGCGAGTGGGGCGAGGCGTTACTTTTCACAGCGGAGCCAGGTAGGGCCGAATTTTTCGCGATCCCGTTAGGTGGACCCGTCGTTCTGGAAAAAAGACGAGACGCGATGACCTCGAAGAGCGCAGCAAGGTGCACCGTAAACGCATAAAACACGCTCGGACGGCGGCGGATGAAAAGGTCCGAGGAAATTTGCAAACGGCGCCAAAAGTACGGTCCCCGCGACCTTGCTGCCGTGAATTCTTCCCGGGCCCGTTTTCCTTTCTCTCCCTGTTCCAGCTTCATCCGAGCGAACAGCAAAACTTTACGCGCCGAGGCACGCGCAGGCACGCTGCTCGCGTCTCTTCTTCTCCTCTCCCTCGCATTGCATTCGGTGGATATCGACTTTCGTTGCTCAGGTATTCCTCGCCGGGAACCTGTTCCCTGTTGTGCTTCTTGGGCAACGCGATGGCAGTGCGCGGAAAGAATGATTGACAGCGAAGGCATCGGGATGCCTCTGCGAGACCTTTATGCGAGAGACTGCAATCGATGGGGATTAGGAAGCGAAGCTAATAATAAAGTCATTTAGTCACAGAATTTTCTAATTATCTCCAGCCATATAGTTTAAAACCCCGAACCCCTATTCACTCAGAATATTTCCGCCTCCAGAACCTCTGACCTCTCGAATTTGCCTTAAAAAAATCCACCCCATTTCGCGCGAAGTCGTCCAGCCATTCGACCCCAATAAAAAAGTCACCCCTGGCTTAGCCGCGAGGGAAGCAGCGGGGTGCAATTAAGGCGACCCCGATACACGCGATTCTTGCTGGAAAAATAGTGGGGCACAGCCGGGGGTGCAATAACTTCCCGTCGAATTTACAAGCCTCGGGGTATGTCCTGGGGCAATTGTATGCGCGTCGAGGTCGAGCAGTCTTCGGGTGTAAAAGTCGGGCTGGAAGAAAGTACCTACGCGGACCTTGATCGAATCTGTCCACAATGTAATGATTTTACGACAGGTACTGCCTTTGTCCGCCGCGGCCTTGCTTTAGGGGTGGCACGAGGGGTGAACCTTTCGATGTGCCCCTGCGTTACCAATTATCGACTATACAGAGGGTGTATTGTTGCAGGAAATGGTCGACAATCCAGGGTACAATATCCAGATTCGTGCGAAGGGGGATGATAAACGTGAAAGTGGACTGTTCGCAGCCCCTACTGATTAACTTAACGACACTGTCGTAAAGGTGCTACGTGCCTCGCGTGCTGTTGCAGGTTTTTAACACAATATCCAAGAGGACAATGGTTTTTCGCGAGGCTCCACGGGGGGTAGGTCTTCGGGTTGTTTATTGTCAGGGGGCGTTCTTCGCCGACGCTGACCATTTGGAGGGTAATAAGCCGTGGCGAAAGGCAGGCACCACGGTGACGTGGAAAACGTGTTCATTTCGGGGACCGTTTTTTCGCTATTAGTGTCGTTTTATTACGATTATGTGTAATAGAGTTTTACTGCGCCGGGGAATAGGAGCGTCGTTGGGGTTGGTTGTAAAGTTCTTTCGGAATATTGTGTTATGTTTATTGATCCTTGACCGTCGCGCGAATTGGGGCAGTTTTGCAGGCTACAATCAGCGACGAAGGTTTGATTATTGGTCGCGTAGGTACTAACCTCTCTGCCTTCCATTAAAAAGTTTCTAAGACGTGGGCAATCGAACGTGATCATCACTCACCGCCTCTCCGTCCGCCCCTCCGTTCTCAGGTTTCCCTCTCGCCCAGCTTTCTCAGTCATTACGATCGAAAGCATTAATTCAGGTTGAATTTTAAAGGGAGGACGCGGTCCACTCCCATGGAGAAGGGAGCCCACCGCCGTTTCCCAAACGGTGCACTGTGAGAAAACTCAAGAAACCATTCCCCCAGACGCGGAAGCTGCGAGTGGATTACACGGATCACAGTTAGACAAGGATTCGAAGGAAGCACAAGGGAGAGAAGAAAAAAAAGGGGGGAAGAGTGCCGCAACTGCACAACCACCCACCCCAAGGGGCAGCCTGTCGGCGAGCTGACCTAACGGGACTGCGGCGGTAACCGTCCCATTGCATCGGGTAGGGGATAAAAAAAATTGGATGAAAAAGAGAGTCCAGGCTAGCTTCAACCCTTCCGCATGCCAGGGTTACGCGGCAGCCGTTTAGAAAGTACCCTTCACTCGAGACTACCTAGCCATCTCCAACCCCTTCCTTCAACCGCGAACGTCTTTCCCCTGCCAGACTTTCGGCGGCTCTTTCTTCCTCCCCCTATTTTTTTCCTCCACCATTTCTTCTTCTCACAGCGTCGTTGGTTCTTCCAGATCACGGGCAAGCTACGCGAGAACGATTCCTCGGCCAGGTGCTTGGAAATTTCGCCAGCTGTTTACCTTCGACTTCCTGCAATCCCGTCAGCCACAGGCCATTGGTTTCCTCCAATATGCATCTAACAGCAATTTTCTACCGATTAACGGCGCGCATTGTGCGGCTGATCCGATGACTAATTAAATCGAGGCGGCGAGGGAATTAATTGGAATCGTCTCGGTAATCGTTCTGTTTGAATACGGCCGGTAGGGAGTAACGGGACGCGGACGCGGTTTTTCATCCCGTCGAAAGGCGCGGCTGCGGTTTTTGCCAGCAGCGACGGTGCATTATTCTCGCTTTGTTTTGCGCGGATTTGATTAATCCGTAGATTTTCAAATGATTTCCATCGGTGTGGTTTCTCGCCACGGCCGCGAGCTGCTTTTTGCTCGTGGATAATTAAAAGATAATGGAGGAGAATGTTAATGGTCGATAGAGCTTGATGAAATGGTTGGGAGAGGTTAATGGAAGATAGCTTGCGAGTTTGACGGGAATTAGAGCGGCGTTGGCCAATAAAGAAACACTTTTGCGTAATAAGAAGCCTTTATTAAGAAAGGACAGCGCAAGCACTGAATTCTTAAGGGACGGTTCCGATATAGAGCCCATAACAATTGGTGATATTTAAGAATTAATTAAAGGAGAACTATTTTTTTTAAATTTTACTAGTCTGTCTACGAGCCAGAAGTATATCCCCGAAAACAAAAAAAAGGTTTCAGTCGAATCGAGTAATAACTTTTAGATATACAGGTTCCACCCATTTTGCGAACACTGTTTCGAGAAAAACGCGTTTAGAATTTTACGTGAATGCCGAATGGACGGGTGTTACCTACGCATTTGCAGCTACTCAAATGCCTATAACTTCGGGAATTTTACAAATTTCAAAAAATCCTTTTAAACACGTATTTCTAAAAGATTGAAAATTCAAAAAAAAAAATGAAATTGAAAAAATCAATTTTTCCAACCACAGATCTGTCGACCCCGAGCAATATTCCTCCCCAGGAGAAGAATTTACTTGAGCCACCATTCCCAAGAGAAGCATGGCTGATTCGACTGCCTGTAATGCTCGATGGCCGCACACCTCTGCCCATTTACACCTGTTCCCCTCCCTGCACGTACTATCAGCCGAATCGGTGGCCAAGTATTCGTCACACAGGTGCACTTAACGCGTTCACTCGTCACGGGGACGTCCACGAAAACGCCGGGGGCCTTATCCTCCCGTTTATCTCCCAGGGTTCTTTCTTTTTCCGGGCCCCCGGTACAAGATGGAGCGGTGTCACGCAACCTCGACACACGTACACAAGCCGGCGGCCCGTCCGTCTTTTCCCAAGTCGAGCGTCCTCCTCCGTATCACTTTCGGTTTTTAAGGAAGCCTCCCGCGGCGTCCGCGCAGGAATGCATGAAACTCGTGACGGCACCGCGAAGGAATCCTCCGTTCCGAGGACGCGGACGCCCGCTCGCGGGCTTCTTTCTTCCCCTTCGCGCCGATAAGATTGAAGTTTCCAAGAGGCAGCTCCTTGGCCCCGAGTTATCGCGCCCCACTGACGCCTTTTCCCACCCCGTGCAGCTCCCTTTCGTTTCCTGCTCGTGCCCCTCCTATACTTTTACCGGTGTCTCGCGGCGGCCACCGTGGATAATCGTGAAACGACGAGCCCACGGCTGCAACCGGCTCGCTGACCCTTGAAGACACGCGGATAAGGATAGGAATTCGTAGGGTATTCGAAGCGCCCGGACATTTCGTGACGCATCGATGCTCGGCTTCGCTCGTCCACAGGGGATAGAAGCGCATCGCGTGGAACGGACTTTAGCACCGGGGCCTTAATTACATACACGCTGCCCTGTTCCCCGCGCTAATCGTTAGCCACTTAGTCGTCGAAACGACGGGGGATGGCTCGCACGGTGGAGTCTCTGGGCCGCGTGTTAAAAGTTTCGTCGGCTGATGCGGAAAGTAGATTACCCCGGGGGAACGAGCAATTTTGTTGCTCCGAGCATGCATTATTGGCCCTACTTTTCAAACTCAGACAGTAATTTATACCTGAGCGGGTGGGGAGGTAGGGGAAGCTTGCAGTAGTAATCAGTTTTCGTGGGTACCTTCTAAGGTGTAAAGGGAACAGGAGAATCTTCCCTTTCGACGACACAGTGACTCAGAAATTTATTTAAAGTACAGTCAATTCTGGAAAGGTCCCTCGTTAACCCTCCTTAATTGTACTTTCATAAACGCATAAATAGTGGATTAACTTGCGGTCTATCGACAACTGATCCCGAAGCGAGCGACAGGAAGCCCCGTCAAACACGACTTCCACCCGATGGACCGTGTCAATGAGCTCCCCTCGGTGGTGCTTATGAATCGGGAGCAGAAGAAGCGATACCCCGGTGGCCAGAATCCACCGTACGGATCCCACTTGACGAACACGAAGTCCATTGATCAAGTCGCTCAATGAACGCACAGCGAGTCCTAATCGCCCGTGTCGTTTCGTCTAGACGTTTTCGATTACTGGTCGTCGATGCAGGCTCGGTAGGTCCGTAGAGTAAACTGTAGGTGAATGAAGTTGTAACTGCAACCGTAACTTCGATAGACACTCCAGAGAAATTCCTCGACGCCTCAATCAAGTTACAACACCAATCTCTGCCACGTTCGAACCAAATTGAAATCGTTCAGAATGACGCACCATTCCTGCAAACGCAGTCGCAGCAATTAACCCTCGAACAAAAGTGAAAGTAAGTTCCCCACGTTGTCTCTAATAAAGACGTGTCGCAACGGCTCGGCTACATATTTGCACTGGCTGCTACATTTTACTGAACCTTCCAGCGCAAATGGAACCGTCGCCAGCCCAGCAGCACGTAACCACAATGAAGCAAACGCCGGCACTTTGCCGGACGCCGTGCGCAATTCCAATAAATTTCATCCCGCCCCAGCTACCCCGCAGCTTCATTAGTTAAAACGGAAACCGATCGACGCCGCGCGGCCGGGGACGTCGATTAAAATCATAAATTTCAATAATTACGCGGTATCGAGCCAACGCGTATCAATCTCGGTCCATTAACGAAGCCCGATATTTTATCGGGGTGTCCGCGCGGCGCGATCGATTACGCAACCGCGATCTCTCGAGCGCGACGACGAAAAATCACCGCGTGGAATGCGATCTCGTGGATCGCCGGCGAGAGCCGGTGACGGGGAGAGGAAGAGGAAGGAAGAAGGCACGAGAACGATTAAAAGAAGACGCTGCCGAAAGACTTGGAGGTAAAGAGAAAGATGTCGAAGCCACTTCGTTCCCAAGGACGATCTTACAGTATCTTCCTCGCGTGGCTTACCTCAAACCCTGAAAACTACGACGCCTCTGAAGGATTATCTCCGTTCGACTCGAGTGGACGAGCGAGCTCTCGATTGCGAGCAGGTCCATCTTCCTTTCAGTTATTATTACGCGATCGCTCTATTCTTCTCGTGCTTTCTTTCGCCGCAGGATCGCTGGATCCTGGGCGAGGTCGTTACTTACATCACCGTCCAAATAAATTCGTGTCCTTCCGCAACGACGGGAGGCTTCGATGCCAATCTACTGCAGCGAAAAGGTCGCCGTAGAACAATGTAACCTCTCATTTCATTCCCGTCAGAGATCGCGTCCGTTCGATCTTCGGGGAGATAATGAGACGCCGATGGGACACCAGGACACTTCGAGGAAGCGAACGCGGCCGATTTCCATCCTCTCGCTGATTCCTCTGTGAAACGCTGCGACGGGCATTCGAATTTTCACCCGGGGGCTGATTGGTTTACGAGCAACCCTTCGACGAAGCTGGAGAGAATAGAGTCGTTAGCGGCTGTCAAACCGCGGGTATCTTGCATCATTTCACTTTTACCTGTGTCTCTCCGAAGGGCGCTTTTCTTCTTCTCGTTGTACTTTTCTTTCTGCCTTTTCTCCCCGCGCCGCTCCTTTCTCTGCGCGCGGATCTTTTTTGTTCTTCCCTTGTTCTCTCGCTACTTTCCTCCACCGGCTGCCTTCCGAGGGGTCGCTATCTCGCCTATCGGATCTCGCGGCGAAAGAATTGACCGCTGAACTGTTCCCTTGCACCTGTTCGACGAGGCCTTGGCTATCGAGCTCCAAGTCCGAGGACATAATTTCGTGCCATTATCAAATTCGAGGCTTGGAGATTTTCAAGGTTTCGAGATCCTTCCATGTCTAAGCTTCTTAGATTTTAATTACCTAGAAACGAAGATGTCTGCAAAGGCGATGCTTTTCATAAATTCCACTGCCCCAATTTAAATAATCAATCCCCGCGTCTCTCGGCCAGTTCGCATTTATCGCGGCGCCGCTGCAGTCCCCGGGCAAATGTCAACGCGGCCGAAGGGAAGAAGCAACCGACGGGGACGGAAAAAAACGTTGCTCAAGAGGATTTTGCAAGTGCCTGTGGATTCAGTCCGTCGCCGCTGGCCGCGCTCCAGCGATGGGAAATTCGCCTCGCAGATGGAAGCGTCAAATGTCACGTGTCGCGACGCGATTTAAATGTCGCCGCCGTGTACAGGGACGCCGAGCGCTCCGAGGGACGGCGCGTCCTTATTGCTGCTGAATTGGAGACCCACGAGGGCAGCGCGTAGAAAAGACGGCTCGTCGAAACGAAATTACGCAATCCACCGCAAGCCGCACGTATCGATGCAACGAAGATCGATTTCTCGTTACGCAATCGCCGGCGAGGGGGCACGGCGAATGAAGTAGGGGAGAAAGAAAGTGCGAGCGCGTCGATTCGGCAACTTTCCTCCGCCAACCTGACGCGACACTCGTATCCGCACCTGGACGCTTCCGTTTCCTCCACGATTAGAAAAACCCTGCTCGCAGCTGGTCGTTGGGAGCGGAATGGTACTTAAGTCTGCCAGAGATAGTCTATTTTTCATCGAGAAAGTGATAGTCTACGACACCTTAATCGAGGAAGAGGAAGAAGGAAAGTTTCCTTTGTTCGGGAGGAAATCCTTTTTAAGGGGCTATTAAATAGTGAGTTCTATAATTAGTATTATTTTAAATTTTCTGTACTTTTTGGTTTTTAAGCCTAAAATGGAACTATGGCTTGGTAGTTTTAATAATTATTATATAATATAATAGCTGCTCTTCGGGTTGCTAATTTTTGCAAAATAGAGATCACAAAATTCGGAGATTGGTACTGGGTTTACATAATTATTTGTCCTTTTGGGGTTGGTAGCTTTCTCCCAATTTGTCGTCCCGGAGCATTACACGAGCCTCCCCCGTTACGATTCCATTTTTTCGTGGACCCTGGAGCACCTTTTGCCACGCAACGGGACGAGAGGATGAAGGATGGTTGTGTTACAGATTCGCTTCCGGTTGCGCAACAGGCGTTACACCCCATCCCTTCCCCCTAAAACCTCAGGCAGCCGCGCGTTGCGTCCTTCCCACAATAGGATCTCCAGTTTTCTAGGAGCTTTTTTAATAGGTCCGAGGGAAGGGGAGAAAAAACGGGAGCGAACGGTGCAGCTTGCCGATGGCAAACGCTGCGGCGTTTTTCGGTCCCTCGAGTGTCCGTGCGCGAACAGGAGGCGGCGAGGGGAATACGAATGCAGGAAGTTACGCATCCTGTGCGATCGGACCGATCGATCTGCGCGCAGGATCGTGCTTGGGGCCTTATTCCGCCGATCCTGGCTGCGGGAGACAAAGAGACGCCGAGATCAATTTTCATACCGCGATACGCTTTACGAATAATCCACTGACCCTGGCGCGAACACTGTTAGACCGAAATATAGTTCCTCTACGCTTTGCACGCTCCGGCGTGCGTCAGCTCGCGGGAATCGGTGATCGCGGCTGGGTAAGCTGCTCGAGGCCTTGTTTCGAGGCGATCGTTATATGGGAAATCTGTTGCGAGAGGCAGCCCCCAGCTCGCGGGACTATTTAGCAACGCTTTGTTAGCGAAGTTTGCACAATGTAGATCGTAAATCCGTTAAATGGGAAACGAGGAAGACCGCGCTCGCCTCGGTGGACCGTGAGAATGCGCTCGGGCCGAAAAGGAGAGAAAAAAAAAACACCGGGCCGCTTCCTACGATGATGACGATGATTCGGGGTACAAACGAGGCCGGGCCGAACAGGAGGCGGTTTCTGGAAAAAGGGTTGCGCCCCGTGCTTCCCCCTTCCACCGGTTCGAACCGGTCTTTCTTTCGGAATTCATTAAAACGCGCGAGAAAGCCAGGCTGTAGACGCTTATAAATAACTTGGAAATGAAAAGATGCGGAAATTTCATTGGAGGAACAGCGGGAACAACTTCCTGGACACATCCTGTCGGCTCTGGGGTACTTTTTAATACACTGGATCTAGTATAGCAACGTTATTTCCACCACGAAAGTATTCAACTAAATTCCTGACCTCCTTTTTCGCCACTGATATCACTCGACACCTTAATTCGCACTTCCCTTTGACCTGCACTCTGAATGCGGATAAACGAGGGTCTAACGTATTTAGCAAACAGTAGAAAGGTTGAAAATTACCGAAGAATGCAAATGGTGAATGATTTTGAAGTGGAAAAGCCACGAGTACTGCACGGTCAAGTTCAAAGTGTTCTACTGTATTGTTTCTTTGCTCCCAGCGGAGAAAGCAAGTTTTCGACATTTTTATGGTTCGTGAAAGATAGGATTCACTCGGTGTCGACCAGAAACTGTTGAACCCGTCCCATTAATCCTTCGTTTGGCGATGCAGCGAGAACACCGCGCGACGGACGGCCTTCCGTTTCTCTCCTCTCGCGGCGGCGTTTACGACAGAAGGAAAGGAAATCCTGTGGTCAAGTGGTGAAAAGGACTAAGGCCTAAAGCGGATTATGTCGATTTTCTTGTAAGGATACGCAGGCTTACGCCACTCGCAGCTCTCCGAGGCCCCCCGTTAAACCCTTTCGGTTCGACACCGGGGAATTACCTGGGAGTCCATGGCGCACCATAAACTTTTACGGCGTTTTCTGGTCAGTGCGGTTTTTTCGATCCGTTCAGCGAAAGAAAGGAGAAAGGGTTGTTGTTCCTCCGAGTGAAAGGGGCGTTCGTGCTGCGCGTCGTTAAAGACACACGACGAAAGGGTTGTCCCGGCGACGGAAGGGTCGCGTAAAGCCGCTAAATGAGAGATTACCGTCGCCCCTTTCTTATAATGGAGACCTACACGGCCATTTCCAGATCCTTCGCGGTGGGTGCATTTATAGGGGGACCTTGGTAGTCCATGGAACCCCATGAAAGGAGTATTGAGGGATTTTGGTAAATTTTTAATTGATTTATGTGGGCAATGCTTCGACGCCTCATATTTCTCTTCTATTATAGTTTGTTTTCAAAGTATAATAATTATTGAGGCATTGAGAGTAAAAGCGGAGTAACCTAGATTCTTTGCAAAATTGAGTTAGTAGCAATAATGTATTCCAATAGGCTGTATAACTTCTTAGTCATATAAAATAAGAAAAATTAATTTTTTTACAATGTGGGTTAGTCTGTTTTTGCTCTCAATGCCTCACCTGTATCAATGATTATGGTAAAGTAATAAATTTCAGTGCTCAAAGTTATTGTAATTAGTTATGAGTAATGGGGACTGTTCGATAATTTTTTTAATAATTTGGAGTTTAAGGCATTAATTGTTTTAGATTTTATATGGCATTGGCAGTGGTCTAGCTGTAGGTAATTCTTGAGATTTCTCAAGGGCAATGGAGGCGCCATCTTTTGTAGGCGTCCCCAGGCTGGTGAAGGTTACTTGAAGATAGCACCTCGGACGAGGCATAGGATAGACCTGACGTCTTATGGGACTCGGTGTCGTGCGAACTGAAATACCGACTTCGTCAAGAATCCATGCTTTTGATGCGCACTCTACGTTGAACAACGATCACTCGGGGAACTGTGTTCAACTCGGTTACCGAAGTCGGTAGAGTTCGTAAAGTGCTTTTAATTAAAATATGAAATTTTTAAATTCTCTGTTCCATTTTCGAAACAGTGTTTGTATCATTTTTCTGAGAAGGGAAAATCCCGAATCCAGAAATTCAAAAAATTTCGATACTTTCTGAATATGTAGGGAATTTCCTCGTGATTATAACGCAATTTTTGTTTGCTGCCCAAATTCAATCTAAGGGGGTGTAATTGACCCCTGAAAATCAGGTTATTTTCCGATTTTGTGATATAACTCGTGAACTGTAAAATAATTTTTGTACCAAATGACAGATCTAATTAAAAGAACTATCTTCTGTCTGGAAACTTCTTTTATCTCTTACAGTTCGCGAGTTATAACACAAAATCAGAAAATTGCTGAATTTTCAGGGGTTAATTTCACCCCCTTCGAGTGAAGTTGGACAGCAAACAAAAATTGCGTTGAAATCAGGAGGAAATCCCCTACATATTCACAAAGTTTTAGAATTTTTTGAATCTTCGAGTTCAAGATCGTAATTTTGAAAACTAGAAAAATAGAATTTTTAAAATTCTACCAAATGTGGACTTGCCAGAGAAAGAATTCGTCACTTTAGTGACTTCGAAACGGGACATGAAGGGATGGAAAAAGTAACACCTTCCTTTACACACATGCTTTTATTAACAAATGCGAGGGAGACAATAAATAATCGTGTCGCGCGAGCAATAAATAAGCCGAGGATCGCCGAAGAAACGATATCCTGGCTATCGGTAACAATATCGAGTCAGCTCTTCGACTCGTCGTCAATCGAGCCAAGTATCTTTCCCAACCGTGTCAATTGGCTAATGATTAATGTACCCTTCGACGTGCACACGTGTCGCTGAGTGAGTAATTGAGAGAGTGCCGTCAGCCCGTCGAGCTTCCAAGCAAGAAAACATCCCCCTGATCGGAAACTCGGTCCCCGACTGCAGCGGGCCATTTTCTTCGATCGATCTCTCGACAGAGCGACGGAGCCTTCCCCGCGTGGGGCGAGTGAACGTCCTGCAGTCTTGGCGTCGATCATCTGGGCGGTGACATCGATCATCGACGGTCATCTATAATATCCGGTGCTATTTGGCGTGCGTTTCTTTGGTCGTGTCGACGTAGGGCTTCGTCTGTCGATCGAACATAGCCGAACGATCGATCCGTGGTGAAGAGCATGAGTTAATCGGGGGATGAAGGGACGCCAGCCGGGGCTGGCCGCCCTTTCGCGAGGCTTACAATTAGTAGTTGGTGGAGCTGGCCGAGTTGACTGACGACGAGGAAGACGCGGAGGACGAGGACGGGCTGTACGAATTAGAGTTGCTGCCTGGCGAGTAGTAAGAGTAAGCGAGGTTCTGAGCTTCCACACCGTTGGTCGGCGTCCAGACGCGGGAGTATGGCCCGTTTCCGTCCCACGTGTTGGCCGGATCGTAGCTCGACGTGGTCGAGGGCAAAGGTGGAGCTCCGTATGCCGTTGAAGCAGGTTCCATTGACATTCCTGCGACAGTAAGTTTCACTGTTTTCACTTTTTTTTTCGACGGACAGAAAAATAACTGGCACTAGGAGGTTATTTCTGACGTTACTCTGTTGGCAGGTAATTAGCAGAAGGTTTGTTAGTTTACTAAAGACATAGTTACGTACCCATCGGCATCATCATTCCACCCTTCTTAAAGAACTGCACAGCGATGAAGCCAACGACGAGGAGGATTGCGAGCTTGGAGAGCACCAGAGCCTTCATCGCCTTGAGTCCAACGATAGCGACGAGGATGGGCATCAGGGCCTTCATCTTCAGCTTGAGCAGCAGGAGGAACGGCAGCAGCAGCTTCTTCTTCAGAATACCTCGAGCCTGGCTGGTGGCTACGTCGTTCCCTTTGAATTCCACGTCCAGATCAGCCAGACTCCTGCTGGGTCTGTACTTCAAGCTCGCGTCCACGAAGGGCACGTCGACTCCATAGTCGAAACTCTTGAGATACTTGAAGGTCCTCGCGACGATAGCCTCGTCCACGGTGTCGAGGGACCTAGCCTCCGTGTTTGTGCCGAGCTTCTCGTCCAGGTATCCAAGGACCTCGTGCTTCAAGCAAGACGTCCACGAGTCAGCCGCGATGCACTCGTTCAGGGACTTGGAGAGGAAGTCCTCGCTGGCCAGGGACCCGCTGGCCAGCAGGATGATCGCTGCGATCGGCGCCCACGTCCGCATCCTTTCGTATCCTTGAGCCGTGTTCGTCCCGTAACCTGTCCTCCTAATCCTCCACACTGTCGTTCCTTGGCGACGTTTATCTCGCGTAAGTTAAGCGAAGAAACGATCGAACCCGTCCACCCGTGCGTGTGCGAGCGAGCGATCGCCGATCGAACTGCGACTGACGGAGGAGTGGCCCGCCCCTTTTATTTAATTTGCCCCCCGCGAATCTATGTTATTCGGTCGCGCATGCCGGGAATCGACGATCGAAGGAAAATTATTCAAATTTCACTGGCACATAGAACCGCCGCCTGTCCTCCCCGCCGCCCCGCCGACGCGACGCGTCCACCCCGCCCCGAGCGGCGGCGGTACGTGCGTGCACGCGCCCCGACGCGTGTTGAACCGTGTACGTACGCCTCGGACGATCGTCCGCGTGCGCCGTACACGATGGCATGCGACGGCCAGCGGACGCCACGGGAAACGGAACTTGCCCCGCGTACCACGCGTCCCTCTGCTCTTACTTGGCGTTCGTTCTAACGCCCGCTATCAAGCCGTATACCATCTACGTAAGTAGAAGAGTTTGGAGAACGGGATAACCGTTCTTGTTGTACGGTGACGGCTGGAACGAACGGTAACGCGTATTTGGAGGGCTTCTGGGTTCTTCAGGGATAGACGCGGTCGCGATTAGAAAACTGGAGATCTTGGTGTGATGAATAATTGGTCGTTGAGACTTTCGTGATTGTACCGACATGGTTTGAAGGTTTCGTTGTCGTGGGAGTGAGGGGTTGGCGAAAGTGGTAGTTGAGATGTTTGGACTCTTGAAGTGTAGAGTCTTTTTCGGGTAGTGTTAGGAAAGCTGACGTGGTTATTCTCGTTTTGTGTTATACTTCTAATAGATTAGAATTGAAGATATCAATTTTCTGAGCGCTTCGTTTGTCAGTTGGTAACTCGTAATTTATTTCGTCGGTATATTGTTGGTGGTTTCTTCTCGAAAGGAATGAATGTACTTGTAGTGAAAGTACAGTGAGAAATGATAGCATTTTGTATTAAGGGGTTACGCCTAGTCAGCTGGCGAAAAAGAACGCGATATTCGGGAAATTTTTGTGGAATAGTTACTGCATATTTTTTTACAGCTATTCGCTTATGTTAAAAGTACATATATATAGCAACTTTCAGTAATTTTGTTATAGAAAAACATTAAAAAATGAACGAATAACAGCTATTCTCGCGGAAGCTGTTTTAATAAAGGCACTGTGCGGTAAGCACGATTTCTCTGTATATACTTGTGTATACTTTTAAAATAACCGAATAGTTGTAAACAAATATACACTAGATATTCCACAAAACAATCCCGAAAATCGCGTTCGTTTTCGCCAGCTAGGCATAAACCCTTAAGATAAAGGATTCTTGATTTTATTACAGTGGGACAGTGTTGCAGCCCTCGACACTAAGACACTGAACCTTTACATTTTCTATTTTCTGTCTCTCATGTTCAATTATTTATATACATCATAGCGTAGGTTGCAAATAATTAGAGTCTAATTATAGTAAAACGTTCCATAAGAATGACAGCATGTGCTCAAATCACACTTTCAAGTTCCCTCGCTTTCATCGCTCCATCTATGCATGAATGTCAAATAAGTGTAACATACTTTGAAGAGAACGCTCGTAAAGCAACGTAGACGAGTCATAGAAAGTCCAAAAAAGGAAAGTATTTAGAGGAAGCGTTGGACGACAGGAAGGTCACAACGAAGACGAAACTGGATCTTCATTTTGCAAGAGACACGCATACAACAAAACTATATTTCCGTGGCTGCGCGAAGTAGTAGAGTCTGATTATTATCAGGCATAATCTCCTTGCAGAACCGGACTACATGTCGGTCTTTTAGTAGAGCCTTGTGGCCAGTTTCGAGTCTTGAACCTTGTTATAATTTATCGATGGTGAGGACAGAATATAGATTGCGTTAATTAAGAACGACGATGTGTGATGTTAGCTATAATTGTTTATTATGTGAAGTAGTGAGGTACATTACAGAGTTTAATGAACGGCTTATGACTATAAAACGGTCGGGTCAAGATAAACGCCATCATTTACAGTAACTTTTGGAAAGGGATTATAGTAGAGCTCTGCTTTAATACAGGTAGGTAGTAATTTAAAAGGTGCTGCTGATCATCTAAGTGCAATTTACTTGCTTAAATCGATCAGAAATATATTCATATATTCTGAAGTCTTCTCCATCGTTCAGTGATTTCTATCAGCGAAAAGAAGCGCACGTTTTCACACTTTTTGAAATATTAATTACTCCCTCAGAGTCAGAAGCATTTAATTATTCTCTTCTATATTCTATATTCAACCCATTGACTTAGACCTGAACTTAAATTGAAATCTACTTTACTAGGTCCCTCTAAATACCTTCCCAACCTCAATTTAATAAGCAAAAATCTGTCAATCCCTCCTATCAATATATTATCCTCTCATCTCAGTCATACCGCAATTCTAGATTAAATTCCATTTATATTATTAAGCCACCCTCATTCTCCTAAAAAATCATCAGGCCAGAATTAAAAGAAACAAACACATGGTATAAATTGCAAAGAATAATTTATTAAATAAAGAGTCCGGAGGACAGAAGGAAGACAGGTATCTTACAAAAGTGGCGACAGTAGAAAATTGAAAAAAAGGAAGAACGCATGGGGATTGGGGACAGTTTACGCCTGTGCGTGCGCTGAATACGCGAGGTTCTGCGCGTACTGCGACGACGGCTGTTCGTCGTCCTGCAAGGACCTGTATTGGGCCTGGTACTCCCACGGGCCATGAGCAGCGAGTGGCGCGCCGTGGCCATCGGCGGCTATCTTCTTGCACAGCTGGAAGATCGCCATCCCGACGGAAACGATGAAGCTGAAGAAAGAGAGCTGAAGGGCGTTCCAGGCCTTCAGACCCAGGACACCGATGGCCAACGGGATGAGCGTCATAGCCTTGAGCAGGACGAACACCAGGATGGGGATGACGACCTTCTTCAGCTTGGATTTACGAGCCTCCTCGACGGCGCGACCCTGGCCGAACTTGACGTCGAAGGTGAGCTGGTCGTCGTCGATGTTCCTGGTGCTCACCTTCACCGAAGACTCCAAGGGAAGCTTGAACGTGACGTCGTGGGAGTTGATGTACGTCTGAACGTTGTCCAGGAAGGATGCCTCACCGCGCGCAGACACCTCTTCGACGGGGTACGAGTTGCGAGTCACTTCCACCGTCTCCGAAACCTGTAAATAGGGGAAAGTGATATGAGCCCGAAATAAACGCGGCATTCCCGCCTGGGCCAGCTATCTACGCGATACCATTTCGCTTTCCAATACTTTCAAATCTTAGACTCTACTCTATTCCCTGTTTAAATAGTAAAAGTACAGTGTAACGATGTCACTTTCGGGGTTGCGCAACCCCATCGCACAGTCCCGTCGTGTCGAATGGAGGAAGCACCACTTGCCTTGAAGCTGTCCTTGCGGAAGATCTGGTCGAGGAGGTTCAGGACCTTGAATTTCATGCAGGAGACCTCGTCGTTCTTCTGCGCGCACTCTATCTTGGTCTGGTCCACCATCTGGTCCATGCTGCTGCCCTTCCACAGGTCGTTTTTCGCCGGCTGGGCCGCCGCCACGACCACCAGAGCGCAGAGGACGAAGAACTTCATGATTGTTACGGTGTAACGTCGACTCGCGATACCCCTGAAGAAGGCTGCTCGAGGGACGATCGTCTGGAAACGACTGATGCCGATGGGTTGGGTACCAGGCTTTTTATACGAAGCCCCCATCGTCGAGGCTTAGCGCGCACCGAGTGTAGCGGAGCACCCGAACACCGCCCCCACTTCCATCCGGCCACGAATTTTCTTTTCGTTCGGTATGGTGTTCGATTATCGAGGCCTCGACACGATCGTGACGGGACTACGGCAACGGGCAGGATCAGCGAAGTCCGAGGAAAGGCTTTCTGCGACAACGGGTGCCGCGCGGTGAGCTCGCGAGACACGATCATCTATCGATATTAATGAGTTCGCTTTCTATTAGCGGAAGACCCACTTGGGGCTGTAATTGGTCGTATACATTCCGCGGGGTGGACTCTGCTATTTGGTATCGACGATACTTGGTGACTTCGTAATCAGCTTTGGAAAATAATCGACGATTAACTGTGCACTGGGTTGTGGAGGAAGCAGGTGGGGTTACGTTCAGAAGAGGTATACTTGAGATTTAGGGATGATATAATGGAACTAACTACGCTTCTAGTGTCTTCTAGTCGTATAGAAAGTGCTATTACATTCCGTGAGCATTGAAACTTTCTTCGAGACCCCTATTTTGTGGAGACACCGTCTTGGAATACACATAGAGCCTCGCTGTTTTCCTGAAGACTAATTCTAAGTGGCCCACAAGATCTAGGTATAGTTTTTTCAAATCGAGGGTTCAAGATTCATAGATGAATTCCGAGGTAGACAAAATACCTTCCGTTCCATTGACCTCGATCAGATGCTGAATAAAACAATCCGATCACGCAATAAAGTGGGCGAAACTTTCGAATATTCGGCCAGCTATCTTACAGCATCGCCCGCGACGCCCAAGCGGAAGTCGCGCGCCCGAGTAAGAGTAGAAGACCCTTCATCCTTGGCACCAATGGCACCGTAACATTGGCATTGAATCCATCGTTCATTCACGCCACGAACACGCCACTTTCCACACGTGTGCTCCGTTAATGTCTGCACGCTTTCCCCTCCCCTTTAAAAGTGGCATTCACCCTTCTCCGTGGAAGCTTTAATTCGACTATCATCTACGAAATTAACAGTAATACAGAATCGCAGTTGTACTGTAGCAAACCCTAAATCTAATGGGATAATTGGATCCTCGGTATTTTTCTTTTTACACCGCCACTTTGTTAACAATCGTCGTAACATCCGCCGATAAGTGTGCGTTGAAAGGGTAACAGTTGAGAGTTGATAACTAAGGACCAATTTCACCCTCCAGTGACCCTAATTGTCTTCTACGCTCGCCGAGTTGGCGAGGAACGGGGAACTCCTCCGACTGCCATCAGGAATGCGCGTTGCGTGCGAGTTTCTCGTGCGAGAATGCGCGCGTGGGGTTGCGAGGGGACACTTTTCTGTCCGCTCTGCCCGACTTCCTTCTGCCCGTAACAATGAAACGGTAATTGGAATTTTGGGTCGAGTTTGTATAAACATTCAGGCCGAAGTGGCCGTCGATCGATGCCGCCTTTCAGCGGCTGCTCGATAGCTCTATTTTCCCTGTTATCACGTGTTCTGGTCTCGATTCTTTCTTCATTGAAGTTCGCCGCTGTCCTTTGTTCTTTGCATTCTACGCGAAGGTGTCTACTCGCCACGAAAGCATGCCATGAGTATTTCGTTTGTGTATAGTAGAAGAAACTTCAGAAGCAACTCATTCAATCAATCGGCGTGCCCACTTTGGCGGGGACTACAAAGGCCAGCTACGTCTACTTTTACTACTTCTCGATTCCAAGCTGAACGCACTTCTCCACCGACCCAATTCCTCCCCCGACGCTAGGTTTCCAACGAACTCGCCGAGAATGCTCAGTGAATTCTCAGACCATCGACGACTTTCTCGATCCCCCGAGCCCCCAGCTATCGAATCCCTGATCTCCCGTGGATTCTCATCGCGTAGGCAGGGAAGAAAATGGAAAGTGAGCACGTGCTTCTCTGCGCGTAGGGTTTGAGTGACAAAGGTAGACAAGGTTTTCGTGGTGTGATGTAAGAGATTTTATTATAAATAAGACAGAGTCGCGCGAATAAATATTAAATAGAAAGATCTAGGGTTGGAGGTGGATATTTGGCGTCAGCCTATTTCCTGTAGGCTCTGTAGGGTCCATGGGGCGCCGTGTCCCAGTGCGGTGGGTGTTCCACGGGTGGGTGTCCATAGTGCACGACCTCGTAAGCGACCTTTGGCTTGGTGAGCTTGAAGATCATCATCGCTCCGCTGAGGACCATGGACAGGAGACCCAGTGTGAGGGCCTTCCAGGTCTTCAGGGCGATCAGGGCAAGGGCGAGCGGTACTAGAGCGGTTGCCTTGAACTTGAGACCCAGCAGGAACGGTATCATGACCTTCTTCACGAATCCACGGCCTGCGGAAGACGTTCAGGTGAGTTACAATTCATAATTACAATCGACTACTCAGACATTCACTGAACAATAACGAGCTTGCCAACTAGTAACGCGCTGGGAGTATTTAAAGTCATATTCGTTACCTTGACCGTTTGAGGAGTCAGATAGAGGAACAGTTAAGCTCCTCGGCATGGTGTCCACCAAGGATCTCGGTACGATGTTGGATCCCACGATGGCTTCTGGTAGTTTAGCCTCGAGCTGATGACTCGACAGGTACGCGTCCAGTTTCTCCAGCATCATGGACCTGAGCAGCTCCCTCCTGGCTGGGTCCACAGAGTCGTACTGCGAGGGGTAGTACTCCTCGCTGCTGTCCTCCGGCATGTATCTGGATCTCACCACAACTAAATCATCGGTGATCGCCAGTCTGTCTTGCTTGACGGCGTTGCTGAGGTAAGCCAACACCTTCGGTTTCACGCAGGACAGCATCGACTCGTTGTCTATGCACCTGTGATAAAAAAATGTGTCACTTTAGCCTCATGTCCAGGTATAATTAACTTCGTTTACTTTATATAAAATCAAATTCAAGTTCCGTAGGGCTCTTTGCTCGCTCACCTGTAATAAATGCTTCGAAGGGCGTCAGCCGTGGTCTCCGTGCTTTCAGAGGCCGCGAGGGCAGCCAGAGTGGCCACGGCCGCAACGATCGTAAGAAACTTCATGACGGTACCCACCGATTTGCGAAGCTAAACACCGAATGCCGGTACGAACGAAGACAACGCGGTTTTATAGCCGATGGCAGCCACGGACGGCCGATGAATTTTGATCAGGAACGTGTGGCCGGCTGAAAGGAAAGAAGAAAGCCTCATTATCTAGGGTGCCGATGTTTTCACGGCTCGCGTCCCTGCGAGCGAACGATTTTGGTTTCGACATCCACTCTTCCTGCCGTTTCGGGCTCTGCACGCGACCTGTCCATCCAAGAAGGACTTCCTCGTCACTCGTCCTCGCGACATTCACGGAGCTGCTCCGGCTCTTGGCCCCGTGAAACGATTCGGAGGTGCGTTTTGGAGAGCACGCGTTGGGCCCGCGTGAAAACTGGTCGTAGTAAAGTGAAATTTAATTCACGAGCGTTCGTGAGAGGAGAACAGATGAAAGTAAGAATGCTTCGCGATGGGGGAACGTGTAAGTTCATTGGAAACTTATTGGAAAGTGATTTTCCATGGGAGTTTAATGTACTTGCGAATAAGATTGATTCGAGTGTGTGGAGTTTGGTAGGGGAATTCAGATAAAGGCATAGTTCTTGCTGAGTCGATAAAGAAGCTGACAAGTTTAGCTAAATATGACGTTTACTATAACTCCTTGGCTAATGCCAGGATAATAAATTGAATTTTTGGTGAGGTCTTAGTCCCTAGTATATGAAATTTAATATCGCTAAGTAGATTTCATTGCATTCTATGCGGTGGAATAATTAAATTGAAGTGGGAATACTTACTTTACTTTTCAGAGGATATTCAGAATACACTGTAGTACTACTTGAGTAACACGAGGCATAATAACTTCTCAATTTACATAATTTATTGTGAACAAAACAATGGTATACATAGAAACTTCGAGGTAGAATCATCGAAGCATTGTTCCTCTTTGTACAATGAATAACTTATTCCTTAAACGTAATCGAGCTGTTTATTAAGCTTAGCAAATAATAGCTGGGTATGGCACCCGAGAACGTAACAATAAATAATCATTTTTAAAAATAAATAAGTCCTTACATCTAACGTTGGAAGTTTCTTCTTGGAAAACTCATTCGCTGACAGAAGATTAAGAATCATTGAGGAAACAGTGTCTTTTCAAAGTTACATAATCTTCGAGAATATTTATACACTTAAAACTCATATTATTATTTAACAGCACTAGAAACAGTAGGACGCACGGATAGCTTTAAATGCCACATTATCCAGCGTATCACTTTCATTACACATATGAGGAAGATTACACGAGGAATCGATACTAATCTAATACAATAGTATTAGATTCGTATCTACATGACTTTCCTGACAAGATGTCAATGGAACGCGCGGTACTTGACACTTTGTCAGAAAATTTTATTCCAACCCTTGACACGGAGTCCGACCCCATCAAGTCCTCTTGTATTCAAATACGCAGCGAGAATATAAATAACAGTAACCAACGCGTGATCTATCCGAGAACAAGAAAACTGGGACTTGATGGGCCAACATTTGACTGTGACGTTTCAACAATGAATTTACCTATCCTTCGCTGTACAAAAATCCACCAATTTCCACAAGAAATCATCTCCTATCTACACCACTGAATAGATCACGCTCGTGATATAAAATTACAGAGGCAAATGGTAATTAAATCGAAGAGGACGACCTCGTCCTTCTCATTCGATTTAATACCCTACTGCAGAACGCCACGAGTGCAAAAATATTGGAACTCTCAAAGAACGAATGGAACGTCTTTCCTCTCACAACGATAAATGAGGAAATGCTGGTGAAACATTGAATCCGGTTTGCAGACTTGTACAGCAATAATTATGCACTCGTGGCTCTCCGAATTGACTGTGCGATTGCTTCTAGCTGAATCGACCACTGAAACTCGCGGTACAGAGGCTTGAACGCGTGGTCGCGCTGGAAACTTCAACGCCTAGTTGCTCCGGAGACTTGAACGTCTGGGTTAGCTGGTGACTTAAGTGCCTGGTCAATCTGGAGACTTGAGCGCCTGGCCAGTGACTCGAGCGCGCGATCGTGCATGTACAGGTCCCCGCTCGTCTTTCATTGCATAGCGAGCGATGAAAAATGAACGTCAGGTTTACTCGGTATTTATGTGACACGGATACAGTCTCAGGCAGTCTCCACCGTCTTGACCCAATCTGGCGGCGCTGAGGTATCTGTGAAACTTCTGGCTGGACAAGGTTTCCACCCCGCCTCTCTTCAGCTCTTGCGGGTCTCTGGAAAGGATAAAAAGACGAACTTGTTAACAGCAGTCTCGACCCAGTCCCACATCGTAATCAATCGATAATTGCCCTGCGACTCGAACCCCGACCCACTTCCCCTGTTTGCTTCGCGCTAATATTTGTGGTACTTTCGCCATTTAGCGAGTCCTCCCTAAGAGGATAATCTCGTTGAATAAAGCGGGCGTGCCAAGTGGCAGCGCTGAAGAGCGCGGATCGCTTTACTCGCTGGCGGAACTAACGACTGCACGTTTCTAGTGCGAATAGTTTCCCCGATGCCACGCTCATTGTTGCCGGGAATGAGCAGCTGCTGAAAGGAACGTAAGAAGAAGAAGAGACAGGCCCGCGAGCAACGCGATTCGACGTTCCGATCCGAGTGATTTGGGACGGTGGCAACCTTTCTCTTGGTAATCGACACGCGGGATGATTGAAATTCATGCACGCCGCACAGCTGCGATTATAATCGTGCCATGGCGGTTTAGCGGTAGCCGAGGCAGCTGCCAAATAGGTTTGAAGTGTAAATTTTTCAATGCAAAAATTTGCAAATGAAAGGGGCTTCACGATAGAATATTCTTGTCTATCTTAACACTTTGCGGCTACCGATTGCTCGTCGTAAGTGACACAGTCGCGAGATTTTTGCTCCGAATGGAAGACTATCTTCTCGAAGGAGTAACCCAGGCACTCACGTTCCCCTTTCTACATCCTCCAAGATGTCAACCACCGAATGAACCTCCCCCGCGCGGTAATAATTGCTCAGGCCGTTCTCCTTTCCGTAAAGCAATTCCGCGAGCAAACAATTAACTCGCTAATAGCACCTTGGAGCCTTGATATTCCTACCTGGAGAGCTCGTTTGAAACAAGGTTGCTGTGCGGCGAGTAGACGGTCGGGTTCTTGTACATGCTGCAGACCAGCCTCTCCCTGCAGGTTTCCTCGAAGAACCTCAGCTGCTTGAAGATGTCCTCGAGCCTGCCAACTATTGGCCCATAGTATTCATCGTCCGGAGGCTGTTTTTGCGTTACTACAGGTGTCTTCGTCTCCACCTGCGAGCTTTTCGTGGATATCTGCCGCGAGTTAGGCTGCGCGAAAACAGCGTAGGAGTTTTTCGTGTTCGTCGCAACTGGCACTGAGGATGGCACCAGATTGCCGGGGTTCAATGGGGCGTTCGTGTTGAGAGCCGTGTTCGGTTGTTGCACCACTACTCTTCGATTATTGTCGACGTACGCCGAGTAGGCCAAGTTGTGAGCCGTTATGGGTGGACGTTTTTCTTGGAACGACGGTGGTATCTGTGGAATGTTCGGTGCGTACTGAGGGACTCCGTAGCCTCCGGGGTAAGCCGGCGGTGGGAAGGGCGCTGGGAGCACCCCTGGAGGATGCACAGGAACTGTATTGTGCCCTACGTGCTCGTTGTGGGCTTCGTCGGGGTCCTCGTACGGCTCGATGCCCCATTCTTTCAGCTCCTCGATGTCCTTTCTGTATTGGATGTGAGGATGAGCGTAGTCGTACGTGTCCAGGTCCTCGTTGTCGTGATGGTGGTGGTGGGGATTGTAGTAAGTGGGAACGTGCACTGGAACCGGGACGTGGTGATGATGGTGTGCTATCTAAAATTGAAAGCAATATTATATTTTGGTTCGTCTTACTCTATTTAAGTTTAGTTAACAATCCCTGGATTTTGATCTTTACCTGATGATGGTGATGGTGATGGTACTTCATGGAATGCGCCGAGTAGTAGCTCGAGCAAAGCTTGAAGACGTGCGCGAACGCGGGTATAAAGAACAGCAGCAGTTTGAGGAACAGCTTCTTGGCAGTGCCGATGCCAAACAGGAAGGGTATCACGAACATAAACTTCAACTTGATGAGCTTGATGATGAGCAGCAGCGCCATGAGGCTCGTCAGTAATTTATTCTGTATGAACTTCTCTAAAACAAGAACAAGGCGAGTTAAATTATATTATCAGAAAACGTAACGACCCTCTCTTATAAATTAACAATCGTACTAAGTTTCTTGAAGATCCTCCCTTGACTCTCAACAGCACGCTGGCCGAAATCGACCCTCAGCAGGGCGCCATTTTCGTCCACCTCGCGTGGGCTAATCTTCACTGCAGCGCCCTCGAAGAAGAGCTCCGGCAGTTGGATCTCGTAATCCCTGGTAGCGAGGAACTTCACCGCCTTCTTTCGCAACGCGCTCGTCACTTCCTCCAAAGGTGTCTGCTCCACCCCTCGTCCTTCCTCTTCCTTCACCTCCTCACTTTCCTCCTCGCCGCAGTCGCTCGTGCCCGAGTCGTCCACCAGGTTCTCGTCCAGCGCGTCCTGATCATCCTTCCTGCGGCACGTTCCATAATCCAATCTGTTCCTCGTCAACGTCAGCCCGTCGAACACCGTGATGTTATCCCGCTCCACGAAAGCGTCGTCCAGATACGAGTAAGCGTTCCTCTGTATACAAGAGAACGTGACAGACCTGTCGCAGTCCCTGAGGAGTCCGTCCCACAGCTGGTTGCCAGTCCTGTTCGTCAACAGACGATCCAGGTGGAGAATCCTCGCGTAGCTCCTCAGGTTCTTGAAGCTGAGCAACGAAGAGTCCGCGTGCGCCGCGGCCAGACACACGAGAACCAGCACTATCCTCGGATACATCCTCGATGAGAACTAGACAGCTATCCACTGCGGTGGCCTGGAAAGCTGGTACCGATTTCTCACGGCTCGGATCGACGAAAATCGAGCAGAACGACGACCTGTATGTAGACCAAGCACCACGACGACTGGGCACCGTGCACTTTTGATTTCGTCAAACGGAGCCGCACACCCACGTGGCTCTTTTATCACGCCAGCCGTCCCCACCGGTGGATTCGACCTCGATAGCTCCGGCGAATCTGGGTTCGAATTGAACGGGGAATCCAGCTGCTTGGTTCCTAGACGATCGACGATGGGAGATGACCGATAGTGAGATTACCGCGGCACCGTTGCATCGCAGACGTTCCAGTCGACCTCCTCGACATGTCCGTGTCACCTGGGCCGCATGTCACGTCGTCTGGCTACCCCCGTCTCTCTCGCTCGCTCTCTCTCTCTCTCTTTCTCTTTTCTCTTTCTCTCGTGAGACGCGCTCCGCTCGATCTCCCGCTCAAAACTAACCACGGCCTCCTCCGTTCTCGGTTACAATTCACCTGAGCGTCAAGTGTGTCAAAGGCCCTCCTACTCCGTCCGCAGCTACTCCGTGGAAGGTCATTATCGTCTCCTCTCCGGCTGCAACCGGCCGCTCGTCGAGCCACAGGCACGCGCGCGGCGGCAGCCGCTCCACGGCCTGCTGGCTCCGAGGATTTCGGAGTTTGTATGCACCGGGGACACCGAGTTTCGGCTGCCCTGGTGCCTCTGCCTCCAGGTGAAAGCGGATGGAAAAGCTGACGGACTGTCCTCCGGCCATTTTGCTGCTAGCACTGTGCAGACGCTTCGGTGGCACGTGGGGGGTTATTTCAACGCCCCGGGCGTTGAGGGATGGGGTTGATTGTGGAGCTTTCATGGAAGCCGAGCGAGAAATACTAAGGAAATCAGGGATCGAAAAAGTTCTGGAACTCTTATTTATAAAAAATTCTTTTAGAACTTATAGTATGTTTCGTTTAAGAAAATATCTGTTCCTGTGGAATTTTTATTGGAAGAAATATTACCCTTCGGAACTTCTTTAGAAAGTGTTCTCAAAGTTCCTTTGGAACTAGAACTTTTATTTTCAAGAAGTTTAACTTTATCTGTTCTCATGGGAACTTATAATTTGAGAAAATTTTTACAAAAAGTTCCACGATCCATGTTTCAAACAGAACCTATTGAAAAATCCCAGAATTCTTTCGAACGCTGGAGGAAACGTTAGGTGCGCTTGTCCTTAGATTTGTAATAGGTTTAACAGTTCTCCAGACGCTGGACGTAATGTACAAACAGGTATAATGTATTAGACCTCGCCCAGGCAGCATTGTTCTTTCCAAGAAAGTTTTTTCGCCGTCTTTCAGAGAAGCAGCGAATCACCAGACCGTTACAGGAGCCGTGTACCATCAAACCGGTCCGATACGATCTTGCAAGTGATCCACTTCGATCGTCGTTCGATTACCAACACAGAATGCCTAGGAATTTCCGCGGAGGGAAGAAAGACGAGTCACCGTCGACTTTCGACGAGGCCGTCCAAGCCGATCGCCGAATCCATGATGCGGATGGACGAAAAGAAAAAGTGGAACGCGAGAGAGCGAAATTCGAAGCGGACCGAGAAAAACACAACTCGAAGCCGCTCGGAACACGGAGCAACGCCCCGCTTAGAATAAGCAACTTCTTTCATTCGTAACTTTCCTTATCGAGGTCGATTGTCGTGAAAGACGTCGCCAAATTTCAGATTCGCGGAGAGTTCCAGGCGAACTTTCGGTGATTTGAATGGCTAAGAAGGGGGAGGTAGTTATTTGCAGTACGCATGAGAACCGGTAATCATCCTTTTTTTTCAATCAGAAACAAATCTCTCGGTTTTATCTACTGCTTTATTCTTAAGTAATATTCGCATGATTCAACACGGTAGATCATTGATAAGAAAACATCTGATCAATTCAGGAGAAATCGCTGGGCAATGAACTTGATGCATCGAATTGCAATCTTACCTCATCTGCATTCTTCTGGTAATTACTAGGTACAAGGGATAATGATGAAGCAATTTTCTTCCTTTGAAGACTCTGAAGTTTTACGTTCTTCAACTCTTTCGCAGGTTTGCTGCATTCTCGCTTATGCAACATCTTACTTACATTCACACAGTATTATTCGCCTCTTTTTTACTCCTGATAAATATATTTATACTACATTATTATTTTATTCCATAACCGTAATTTTTCTCAAGGAACAGTCAAGAAATCACTCTTTTGAGGAACTTTTTCTTTCAAACCGGTGCCATTTTATTATTCCTAAAAAAAAAATTGTTAATCGAGCTACGGGCGATACCCACACTCATGCAGATTAAGAATTGTTTCGAATTTTTCATTTCATATAAGTCTGAGCCGTGAAATCACATACGCCACGAACATACCTCTTTTTTGTAAGTAGGTGTTACATTGACGCTATAAAAAAACATATAAAACAAATTAAAAAATATCTTTTTAATTTTTTTGTATAATACAAGAGTAGCTTAATTAATTCCAAAAAGATTTATTTCTTTATATGTTGTATTTATTGAGAAAAAAATTTAAAAATAACTTCATTTTTCGGCCGATCAAAGTAGGGAGACCTCTTAAAACAAAGATTCTTCTGATAAAGATATAGGTCATCGAAATCGGTTCAATAGTTTTTGAGTTTTGCACTTGTTGCTCTAACACTAGCCAGCAAATTCGTCAAACATGTTAGGGGTATTTGTACAGAAAGTCCCACGCCATACGACGTATTTCAGTTCCGACGGGAAGAGGAAACAGCAACCGACATCACATCACGCAACCACGATTCTGCCACGAATTCTCGGGCACCTCCGCCCCGAGGGTTTCACTAATAGATCGTTGGTGAAGGTGTTCCCATTATCCAGATTAGCTGCGATACACCAGCAACCTACATTCAGGCGTGGACGACCGATAAGCGCCCGTTATCTGGACTCCTAGCTCTGGTTTCATCTTACAGATCATCTGAGAGAAATGGTTTCAATGTCGTTTCGTCAGCGACAGGAAAATTCGACCTTGAAATTTCGTGTTTCTCGCGCGCGGCGTGGCTACGCCTGTTGCACAGGAAATTGCAACTCTTACCTCTTGCGTTAATAAGTGTCTTGCCACAGGAAGATTGATTGCAAACAGAAAATAGATATTCCAGCATACATATTCACACAAACGTCTCCTCGAACCCTCATGAAATTTGTCATCAATTTTATCCGCTACGTGCCTCGTGGGCCCATTACTCACCGTTCAAAAGTCTCTCGGCTCCCTGAACTCCCAAAATTCGTCGTCTCATAAATCACCGTCGAACACGTTATACAACCGAAGGAGTAAGAAAATTCACACTGCGTTTTACACGCAATGAGGATGGAGTACGTTCCAACGTCTTCGACGTCACGTTGGCGAAGATTGTACGCGTTAGCGACAGTCCCCTCCCCGGAAGAATCGGGCGGGTCAAAGGAGTCGAACGTCGAACGCGGCCCGGTGAATTTCATTGACCTACTATCGATCTGACCGTTGGTTAGGCAGCTAGGTTGGTTGAGGCACAACCGGATTGCTGGTTCGCTTGCCCCTCGACTGCCGAAATGCCGTCGCCGGAGGCTTTCTTTCACGGGAACGAATTTCATGCTCGCTCCTCGGGCGCGCATCTTCCGCTGCCATGTTTCCTCCTTTTCCTCGGCTCGGTCGATACCCATGGAAGAGCAAGAGGCTCGTTGCGTTCTAAGACAGCCTACATACATATATAGACAGGATTAATATAAAGGATTTTTAATGTAAAGTGTCTACGTCGATAATGAGTAACCGAGTCATATGAGAATTCGTTTAACCCCTTTAGATTTCCCGATAATGTAGCGTAGAGTATAAATACGTGTTTGGTACTTCCCTCTAATTTTGTCAAAAGTAGCTTGTTTTATGGAAATTTCTGTGATGTTCGCAGATCCTGAATTTTGATAACGAGAGTGGATAGTGTTGGGGCAATGGTTATCGAGGCCCCGATCGACGATGAATTTTAATTCTAGAATCCAGTGGGAAAGAAACGCGTGGCTCTATTAAGTGGACTGATAAGGATAGTGGTAGGATTAACAATAGTAACCCGTTACATATGAAATAAATTTAGTAGCGTGTAATCCCCAGCGGGCTGTGACGCAGGTATATGTAAACAAGGTGGAGAAATTCCTTGACTTTACGAAGTAGGTGAACGAATAGTGTCACGTTCGCCGTGGAAGCTTACCCAAAACGCGCCGATCATTTCTAGCTCTTCGAATCGGAAGTGAGAAGAAGCAGGGACGCAGGCCGGCGCGGCCGGCTGAAAGTATTTACACAGAGGCAGTGCATCGGAACTGGTTTGCACGTGCTCGAAGTGAACCAAGCAACTGGGACACGTTACATATTGGGTGGGCATAAAAATTTTAACATTGTCACGTACAGGGTCGTCCATTCCGCTCCTAATACCGATGGGAATCCGCGCGAGCTCAATCAGACACGTTTGATTAATTCCTTGGAAATAGAGAGAGTTCTACGGAAATGCCGGGTGTTGAAAAGATGTTCGGGAAACCCATTTTGCGATCATTTGTAGGAATTTCAGGGAGTGCAAGGGATTAAAGAGTTTGAAGATTGTAGGAACTGGTTCGATTGTATAATCACCCAGCTGAAAGGAACTTCGAAGGAGTGAATGAGTCTGACACACATCTTTGGTATGGAGGAAGAAGGCGTACAACTGATTGCGAGTGTGTAAAAGGAGATCGTATAAAAACGTGTACAGCAGACAGTTATTCAAAGGACCGGGTTAAGTTTACGGAATACAATCCTGGTCAATATTTACTATTCCGGGATTCCGGGACTAATCCCGGAATTAGATAATAGAAAATTACAGTAATTAAAGTGATTTATTATTTGTTAAAATTCTAAATCTTTATTTAAAGTAAACAAACTTACTTTCCATCATTAGTCTGAAACATAAGCTAAAATCATTTTTAACAATAATTTTTATATTTTTCAGGTGTTCATAAAGTAATTTACATTTTTAAAAATCCCTAAATTCTCGGAATTAGTTATATCAAATCCCGGGATTTTTGAAATCCAAAAAAACAGCCGGGATCCCGGGATTGTATTCCCTAGTTAGCTTGCATATTTTATTGACACTCAGGAGTAACAAACGCAATTGGTGAGGAGCAATGTAGCAAGAACAGTTGACATGTACGTCCACAAATCTCCGACTTATAAATGATTTAAAAAATATCGGACGACGCAAAACCTGATCAGATCCTTGCCCCCTGCAGGATCACGTCATCGCTGTTTACTTCAGGACGCAAGAGGATCACGTGCATAGAAAGGAAGGCACAGTTTCTGCGCTCATTAACTCGTCATACACGATTCCCAGTGAAGCTATGCAAATACATTGTCACTGCCCCAGATTATTCCGCATTTGTCTCTTTTTCTCGTTTTCCAGATATCATTCATTGAGAAGCGCTAGTAATTTCTGTTACGTCAAGTAAAAGACGAGGGAAGATCCAAAGAGGTGCGCGCCAGCTCGTAGGAAAGTGAACCGATTCGTGAACCCGTGGCGTGACACGTTCCACCTATTTCAGGCACGACGGAAGCCCACTTTTGTCCAGCCACACGAGAACTTTCACCGATTTTCCAGGTTCGTAGATATCCTGCGCGGTCGATCGCCTGTCGACGGGTGATTAAACCTTTAAAGCTACAGGTGTAATGGAGAATGTGGCAGAGGAACTCGATTTCTACAGAATTTAGAAGCATCTACTCTTGTCTCATTTGTGCAAGGGTGCACGTGCTTCGCAGGTTGTTAAGATGAAGTAACTGATGATCCAACTTTGATATAATCTGAGGCTAAACTCGGGTCTAATCTAGATCCAACAGGGCAGACACAGATCTAGCTCACACGTAACGTAGATTAAATTGAGACGTAACTCATGTAGCAAAACCCTGACCTAGCCCACATTTAATTCTTGTGTTTCACAACCCTTAGGAATTTTGGAATATTACTGGTGCCCATTGAAAATACGTAATTGGTAAGCATTGGCTACTTTGCAAGTGACCTAATTCAGATATATTGCAGAATTGTTATAAACTCTAATAATATTTAGCATAACGTTATCCACCTTGTAAGTTTCTTATTGAAATGTATTTGCTTAGTTAGTTATTAATAGGCTAGATTAAATAATATATAGGATTCGGATCTAGATTTAAAAGTAGGGAAATGGTTGGGAATCGTGAAATAAATCAGTCTCTCGTATTTTTCAGAAGCGTATATTTTATTGTCACTTTTAGAATGTTTTACAGCTGTAAATGGTAAGTGAATAATCGCAGTGTCGATAAGTAAGAAGCAGGCAGAGATTGTCGGTCAGCGTGCTTGAAAAATCTGACTGCCGTTACTCCTTTCAAATCAGATCGCGTTGTCTCCGAAAATGCTACGTGCCGCGTGTATGAAGTAGCTAGTCGCAGAATGATGTGGGTCGACCATTACGCAGGGTCGATTCTAAACCGTTGATGAAGAACCACACGCGACATCGAGGCACACATTTCGACGCGCAGCTTAATTCTAGCGCACAGTCACCGTACGATTAATACGTGTGTACACCTAATTTCAATGCGCACCACTTGCGTGCATTATGGAATCGTCGCCCACCGCTTGTTTCATTCAAGTAAACTGACTCCCAGCATAACCGAGTTCCTTCCGTGCTCCATTGAGATACTTTCCTCCTCTGAGAACATAGTTCGAGACGAAATGAATACAAGTGATTTGTGGTGATATGTCAGTCGTGTAGACTGCGGAACAGGAGCATCGGAGAACGTACGGAAGAGGCGCTAGCGATTGCACGTCGAGAGGCGCGCGTCGGTAATAATATTTAAACGCTTGTAACTTCGATATAAGACGTACCATGGGTAAATGGTATTGAGGAAATTTATTCACAAAATGGGCTTGGATAGTACCATGGAGATTAATTATGTTACTTGGACTTTTGCCACAAATTTATATAAATTGGTATATGATTCCATAGCTTGTCATCGATTTAGTATAAGGCATGGAGTGATAAAGCAATAGTTTTTCTGCGTGATGCTTTTTTCCTATTCGACGTCCTTTAATAAATCTACGGACTATTAAATTTTGCAGCCTTTGGCGCCTGGCAATAGGCAGTGAGGTATCCACAGCGGTATGTCGCAACCTAGCTTGGCGGGCTGCCTGCGACGAGGAGCGACGAACTCAACGGGTACATTACATTTCAACAGTTCCAGATTGCTTCTATACCACTTTAGTGGCTCCTTTTCACTACTTGTGCATAGACACCGCACGGCATCTAGACTATACATATAATACTTTAATGCTATATCTACAGTATTTTAACGCTCTGTACAATGTATTACAATGTTGCAAATAAAGTATATTTATTCTCATAAATTTAAAAGTGTTCTTTCATATATTACTATACAGCATCTATAAGGTTCCCATACCGTTAACCTTCAATTCCATTTTTAAACCACTTCCATACATTACACATCATACAATACAGTTCACACTTCACACTACACACCTCAAATCTCACACATCACACAACACACATTTTCAAAATCCTTGTTTCTCCTTTATCCATTTTTGCGAGGGATTGCAACTTCTCTTGCAGGTGCAGCACGAAAATCTGCCTCTCTTGCAGGTGCAAGAATCGTGCAATGAATTTCGGAACAAGGAGTTTTTTAAGTGCCGCACCTGCAAGAGAGGCAGATTTTCGTGCTGCACCTGCAAGAAAAGCAAAATTTCGCCCCGCAACTTCTCTTGCAGGTGCAGCACGAAAATCTGCCTCTCTTGCAGGTGCAAGAATCGTGCAATGAATTTCGGAACAAGGAGTTTTTGAAGTGCCGCACCTGCAAGAGAGGCAGATTTTCGTGCTGCACCTGCAAGAAAAGCAAAATTTCGCCCCACAACTTCTCTTGCAGGTGCAGCACGAAAATCTGCCTCTCTTGCAGGTGCGGCACTTCAAAAACCCCTTGTTCAGAAATTCATTGCACGATTCTTGCACCTGCAAGAGAGGCAGATTTTCGTGCTGCACCTGCAAGAGAGGCAGGTTTTCACGCTGCACCTGCAAAATTAAAAATGCCCGCGCTCGGCACGACGCACAAATTCTGATTTGTCAGGTTTGTGGGAAAAGGGAAATTCATTTACACTCTTTTGTGTGTTGTGTGTTGTGTGTTGTGTGTTGTATGTTGTATGTTGTATGTTGTATGTTGTATGTTGTATGTTGTATGTTGTATGTTGTATGTTGTGTGTTGTTTGTGCTTTGTACTGTGTGGGGTGTGGTTTGTGCTGTGTAGTGTGTCGACTGTGATGTGGAAGTAGTGTAGAAGTAGTGAAGAAGTAGAGTAGAAATGTTGTTGAAATCGAGTGGAAATTATGTGTGAATTTCGTACTGTGAATTGTGAAGTATGCACTCTAATGTGTAAACTAATGATATGTGAAGTGTGATAATTGTACTCTAGTGAGAGACAAAAAGTCAATTTGCAATAATACTACAGTCCAAGATGATGCATGTTAGCTCCGTTGCCCCTGGAAGCACGCAGCCCGTCCAGCTATGCTGCGACGACTTACCACTGTGGTTGCTCGTCGGCTACTGCCAGGCGCCCAAAAGCTTTAGGTAAGATTTAGGGAAATAACTTACTGGGAAAAGAACAGTGTATTTCTCTCAATACTAAATTTTATTTGCAAGTTGTACAGTGAAAATGATCGCTCCACGAGTTTCTCCAGGAAGATTTCAGCTCCCACGTAGAAAAGAGTCTTCAAGTTTTGATTTATGGCCACTTCCATGCAGCTCACTGATCAAACTCGATGGTTGACGCTTCCCTTCGGTAGCTTGCCACTCGTCGCTGTAAATTGGCCGGGGCGTATTAGTGTCGTAGCTATTTGCAATGTAGTTTGTCGAACCAACGAGATTTCCATTATCCACGTGACTGCTAACTGGAGTTGACTCGACCACATAGTTTCTTGGGTCCACACTTTGATAGGAATCAGTGTCGATGGCGTAAGTAGTGGACCCTAAACGCAACAAGGGGTCCGCATCCTTATCATTTTCTACTCCACTTTCATTACTCTTAAAATATTGATATCTTTGCAGTTCGTCGTAATTACTCAAGTTCCAGTTCGAAGATGAGAAATTAGAATTGCTGAGAAGATTCCCATAATTCGGGGTGTCGGTGATGTCTGCATTGGAATTAGATTTCTCTACTGCAGAGGACGAGTTAATTAAATCAGTGGTCTGATTTCTGTCGTGATTGGAGGTGATGAATCGCCTTCCAAAGCTGCGTCCCCAACCACCGCCACCGGATGGAGGACCATAGCTGCTAGGAGGAGGTGCACCATAACTGTCTGGCGGTCCGCAACAGCCTGCTCCGCCACCTCCACCGCCACCTCCACCTCCGCCCCCACCGCCGCCACCACCTCCAGACTTCGTGAGGAGGACGATTTCCTTGTATTGACCTGTAAATGTTAATACAGTGTTTGATTTCGTTGTATCTTTTTAAATAAATTTAACAAAGATAAGAAAATCAGTCTTAATTTTTTCTCCTTCCTATAGTAATAAATGGAACAGTTAGTTGAATTCTATAGGGTCAATTAGTGGCTGCTATTGAAAATAATAATTCATTCTGAATATTACCTCCACCACCACCTCCGCCTCCTCCTCCTCCGCCTCCCTTCATCCATTTCTGCATCAGCATCGCCATGGACACCATAAGAGACATGCCTGCCATCATCATCCCCTTCATTGTTGCTATTCCTATTACGTGGAAGATCGATTAGACATGTTTCAAAGAGCATAGCCTGGTGAGAATGCAGTATAAACGGGGGAACAATTTGCAATGGGGAAATTTTAGTAGACATCTTACCCATTAGCTTCATCTTCAGCATCATCAGGCCTCCCATCATCATCATCTTGCATTTACCGCCTCCTTTCCCGCCACCGCCTCCTCCTCCACCTTTTTTTCCTCGACCTACAGTAAACATAGTTTTTTAATATTCGGAATTACCAATCAGAACAGTATCGAAGGAATTTCATTATGAAACTGTCCTTTCTGTACAGCTCCGAGTTCCTTCACCTTTTGCAATTTTTCTTTCGAGGAATAATTTATTAAGATATAGAGAAACAGGTTCATTTTTTTATATACGAACCTTCAACCAGAGCAGTCTCGTCCAACATAACGTCTATTTGATTTTTCTCTCGCTTTCCATTCCATCTGGGTAACGTGATCCTCAGGGCAAAAGTGTCGAAGAAGTCATTTACACTACGTTCGATGGTGTAATTAGAGTCGCTGGTGGATTCACGATCGTTGATCACCCTGTTCTTCACTAACTTAATCTCCTGGCCCATCAAATAGATCTCGTTCAGTTCCCTTATAGAGTCCAAGAATCTACTGAAACGATTCTTCGCGCAAACTAGCGAGAAGTTGATGATACACCTTCCTATATCATTCGTTGGGAATTCTGGGAAGCCGTCGCTTTCGTTCTTTGTCGAATCGTTTCTTGGGGTTGGCACTACTCTGATGTCCACTCTGACTCCATTTTTCCGGAAGTCGAATATTTGTCTACCAGAGCTGGTGGAATAGATTAATCAATAGAAACAGGATCTTGGCTGATAATTAATTTAAAGAATAAAGGAACATTTGATACTATATCAATTATATTATCTAAATGACTGAAAACACTATAAAGAACTTTAAGACGTGAATAAAATCCAGTATTCTCTGTGCAAAAATTTACAGCCCCCCAATATCAATTGCAAAGACAAAAAAAGACAAATCCAGAACGAAAGCACAGTACTATTGTCGAGCGCTGTTTCCAATGAACTTGTAAGGATCCACGTCCCCTTTGTTATCCATGGCGATCACAGTTCCATCGCTGCTGCCACCATGAACAATTGGCAGCAACACGAATCCGATGAACGCGAGTTCACGCACTGTTCGAACGATCCTCGGATTCAGCATCGTTCGATTCGCGATTATCAACGACGAATGAGTCGACTTCTTACCAGCTACCGAAGACTGATCTCTGGCAGCTGGTAATCGTTTATATACAATGAGATTTATGTCATTTATCAGAGTTTTTCAGCGCCTGTCACGATTGTCATTTACCGCCGACCGGGCAAATAACTTAATGACAAGCTGTACCACTGAGCTCGTTCCTGCGGTGACCCTGTGCTTCCTCGTCCGTGCTTCGGAACAGGATACCGCGCTTCGAGATTTCAGGCACAATTTGGTGACCCCGTGCACGAGAAATAATTGAAATTCGGGTGACAGAAACCCTTTGAGAGGGCAAATGACAGTCCTCCGAAAGATGATGTCATTATTTCAATAATAGTTAGAGTAGTGCCTTCATTTTGTCCTTTGACACTTCTTGTTGACAGGAAAACGAATTGCCACTTGCAATTTTAATAAAAAATTCGATGGGAATAAAATTGATAGCTGTAGTAGAAGTATAAAAATAATTTGGTTTCCATAACTGCTGCAAATTAAACGTTTCTCACACAGAACCTGTAGGGTTTCAACGATTCGGTGATAATTCGACGAGTAGGAGAACGCCTGGCGCATGATCACTCCGGCTACTTGGGCGATGGTTCGGCGCGAAGAAGCCTACCGCGCGGCGCTGCGAAGGTGAAGGGGACGACCTTGTTTCGTATCACTCTAATTGACTGCCATACTAATCTTGCAATCACCATCGCCACGTATAATTTCCATGGCCGGGAACCGAAGCGAAGCGCAGGCTTCGCGTTACGATGCCTTCAATTTTCTAAAACTGAAATTGATGCGCGAATCGATGGAAAAACGGTTACTTTCTGCGCGCATCGGCGCAACCATTAATTTCCTATACGGTGCTCCCCTTTTCCTGCGGGCAATCGAACCGAGGCGCAGGCTTCTCCATTAAAATTACAAATGCTCCGAATCACCATCCAAGCAGGCATAAAAAGAAAGCCCCTTCCTCCGCTTCCTTCCCCGGAAGCATCGCTCGCGGAGAGGGCGGCATCAAGCTCGCGGGCACATTCTTAAAAAGTTCGTTTATTAAAAACTTTACAATGCATTAAATAAGTAATACATAAATATAAATAACAGGGGGGTGGGGAGGTCATGTACACGATTCGAAGATGCAACGACGGGCCAGCTGGAACGGTGGCGCGCGGACTAATGCGATTCGCGATAGGTGGCCGCGAATCTATGGATAACTGTAAGACCGGCGATAAAGTGCAAGGACGATGAGAAATGAGAGCAGAGGAGAGGCGACGGGACAAGAAAGCGAGACGAAGGTACCGAGAGATGTGGCGTGTACAGATGGATGGGTGGAGGGGTGGTGGAGGCGGCGGAGGATGCCAGACAGTAGACACACGGGGCGATGGAGGAGAATTCGTGAAGTGTGGAAATAAAGAAAAGAGGAGACGAAGTGTGAAGTCGGTGAGGTAGAGACGTGCGGCTAGATCTCTCTCATGCGTATCCACCAGTCAGCTAGCTGGCGGGGCTCCTTGGGCGAGGAGATTTAATTCAATCGGAGCGATCGACGATCCCGCGCGTTCCCGTACTTCAGAACGGCCTGGTGAATGGTGTCCTGGATGGCGTCCAGCGATCTCCCGTATCCAGAATGACCGTAGCCGTGGCCGTGGTGCTCCTCGGAGCTGTGGGTGTGTGAATTCGAGTAGACCGGCTTGCTGACGATCTCATACGTGGTCTTCTTCTCGCCACCGCCTGCCAGGGACTTCAATCCGACGATAGCTGAGAGCATCAGGGCCATCAGACCCGTCATCAAGGCTTTACCAGCGAGCAGAGCTAGAGCGCCGAATCCAACAGCGCCCAGGGTGCCTTTCATCATCATCAGACCAGCCAGGAGACCAGCGTTCCCACCTTTGTCCTTTTTGCGTCCTAAACATACGATTAGCTCAGTCTGTTGCTCGAGATTGAAAATGGATTTGGGGATACAAGTCGATGAATTTAAACAGAGGGTTATTTAATCTCGACTGATCCGAAGCCATTACTCACCAGTTCCAACGCTTTGTCCACCGTTCAGACCCAGCTGAGCCAGCGTCTCCTCGTTGAAGTTCCTGGCAGCCTCGAAGGTCCTCGGGTCGAACAGCTTGATGGATATCGAGTGGCTGTTCAGGTAGCTTCCTACCTTGTGCACCAGGTACGCGTCCAGCCTCTTCTCCACGTCGTTGGGGAAGTCTCTGGCCAGATTAGCGACCACTTCTGAGGCAGGCATGCTGGCAGACCCGTTCTCCTTGATTACAGACACCCCGGGCAGGATGTTGATGTCCTCCTGCTCGGACAGCCTGTCCAGGAAGGACACCACGTCCAGTTTCAGGCACGTGGCACTGTAGGACTTGCCGCAGTCCTTGCTGAGATTGGAGGCCAAGGTCTCCGGCGACTCCTCGACCATCTGCTTCGAGGTGCGTCTCTCTATCTCGCCGCTGGCACAGCCGACCAGCAAAAGCAGAAGGAGGTACGCCTGCTGGCGCGACAATTGACGGTGAGCCGCGAATCCCTTCATCTCGCGATGATCTCTGCTCGGTCCTGGATCGTTGCGTTATCCTGCTGTACGGCGCGGGCGATGGCTCGAACGGAAGGACCTCGTATACTCGAAGCTGACGGACGGGACGCGTACCGTGCACTGGACATACCCTCGGATAGTTGCAGTATATATAGAGCGAGCCAGCGGGTAGTCCTTTTTCCTTTTTGCCTTTCGGGCCGCTTCCATACATTCTCCGTAGTCGAGAGCACGCGGGGCGGCGTGCTCTCTTCTTTTGCGGCCTTACAAGAGGAGGCGAGGGGCCCTCTCGCGGCCACCGCCACCGCGCCGGCCGCTCGCACGCGGCGAGAGGGAGCGTCAAATAGAGCGGAGAATTCGAATCTCTGTCGAATTTGCCGGGGTAAAAAAGGATACTCTAATGAGAGCGAAGCCTGGCCGCCTCCGCGAGACCCGCAGCACACCAGGCACAACCAGCAACCAGACCAGGGACCCAAACGAATTTGTCTCCACAGGCACGCGACTTTCTTCGCCGGCAATTCCGTTTGCTCCAGAAACTATCCGGCGCGTCAACACGGTCCATCGATGGGCGATCTCGCGTTCCAACCGCGAATTATGCTTCGTAGATCGAACACGCGACGGATCGATCGCTCGTGGACTGTAATATTCTATTCAATTACACTCCTTGGGATCGGTATGACATGATTAGTAGCTTCGTGACTTGTCTTCGGATACCTATTTGCCAGATGTGCTAGAAAAATCTGGGTGGGTATCTTCCATCTACGTTTGCTCATCCGCGGATGCTTGCCACGCCAGTCGTTCAATTTCGTCGATCGAGGGGTCTGTGCTGGAGGAAATCCTTCATGGTGATCGATCGATCGTCGCCGACGGGGTTCACCGTGACCGAGGCCACCCGCCAGGGAACCACTTTCCATCTCGACGACGAAATCGAGACGGCCACCGACTGGCCACCGTTGGTCCCCGAGATCCGGGTCGGGCAGACAGAGGAAAAGCCGGCGAGATTTCACGAATGCACGCGGGTGAACGCATTATTTCCCTCGGCTGAGCGAAACGTGACGGAGGCCTACTTCGAATCAGCCCAGTTAGCTCGCCGGAGATCGGATTTTCGCGCGTCACGCTCCAACGACCGGCGCTTCAGACGGATCTGACGGCGAGAAAGTGTGCGGCCAATTTTCACGGACGCCTCTGACTTTGAAAATCGCGTGACGAGCCGCGAATGCGAGAAACTATCGACGCTCCTTCGGCTTTCGGCTGCTTCAGCCGGTGGAGAAACGAAGATACAGCGAAGCAATGCAATTTGTTTCTTTATTTTTCAACGAGAGTTCCAAGCTATGCTGTTTAGACTTATTTCTATCACGCTTGGTAGTTGCAGAAATTACTACGGGCAACGTTTCTACGTTTTCCACTTTCCATGCACTCTCTGCGCTATTTATTCTTTTAATTTCGACGTGGATTTTAATTTACCGGATATTTTAATGGCAACGGGGAAATGTTTATACTATTGCAAGTTTCGTTACCTTTATTCCATGAAGGAAAATATTTCACGAGAGCAGTTGGACATCCTCTACTTTTTATCCAGATATTCATACACTAGTTTCACGTGCATTCCAGGCTAACGCATTCCTACGAAATTGCATTTAATTCTCCATCAAAAGGTGCGTACAGTCTTCGGGCGATAAACTCTCGGCGCTTAAGCTCGCGGTGTTTCGCGTGGCCGAGACGATGCGCTCGCATGCTCGGCCAGCAGGTGTGTCGGAGAAGAGCGGATTAGCCTTCTTCTTCAGGTATCTATTTCGCGACTTGTTACTTCCTTTTACCGCAACGCCTTCCTTTCGTTAATAATCGCGCCGATCTCCCGGCCAGCTGCTCCTCTTTCGCCAGAGTCGGCCATTCGCTAGAGAATCGCTCCGACCGCGCTCAATACACCTCGATCGTTAACCACCGAAATACAGAAACGTTTCATCTCCGAATACCCAACGCACCCTGCAGGAAGTAGAATATAATTTCAGGTACGATCACCCAGTTTCTCTGGGCGCGTAAAAAAAATTGCTATCGTCTTCGTGGAATGTAGCAGAAAGTATTTTATCTCCTTCGTTCCGCGGAATGCGGTGGAATCGATGGGGTTTCGTTGATTCGCAGGCACGCCTTTCCAATCGCCACGATCGATACGAACGGTGTCGCGAGTGAAACGTGCATGGGTGTTGCTGTCGTTGCTCATAACTGTTCCTCCTATACTGTTACCATCCTTCGCCTATATTTGATACGTGACTCGATCATGCATATCGAGCTTGGCCGAATTTCGCGGCCGAGCGCCAGCGAGGCGCGGCGTGCTTTCGATATGTTCGAGGGCGGTTCGTTTACGTCGGAGCTTGAAGCATCAATGACCGACAGCGTCAGAGGCTACTCTACTTTCCAAGCTGCGAAAGCGAAAATTAAAACTGAGCAGAGGCTGCCTTCATGGCCGATTTGCAATTTCATAAGTGTCCTTAATTCCCCTGGCCACGTTTCACCGACGATCAACAGAATGATATAACAGAAACGGGCGAGAACGACGGAAGGATCGATCCCCTCGATCGAGGTTAACGGGCGCCGTGCTTTCAGCTTCGAGGAGGCACCAGGGAAACGATCAATCGATCATCCATTGAGAGGGGAACTACGATTTTACGCGACTGTCCCTGTCTGGGCCGCAATCAGGCCAGGGGCATCGCGGACTTTTCCGTCCATTTTTCCTCCCTACTCGGCGCCGTATCCGCTTGTGTTGCGCGCCTGAAACGGCGAAGGTAATTGCGCGGCATTAGGCCGAGCGATCGTCCGGCCACTGTACGATCGAACGCCGCGGTTACCCCATTTTCGCTCGAAAATTGAGACGACTGCGAGAAAGTTACAGTCGCCGATCGATTTAACAGAATCCCCCGATGATCCATGCTCGCTCGAGCCCGCGCGAAGCGATCCTCCGAGGAAACGATCGTATCCTGTGCAGGACGGCCGGTGAACGGCGCGCCATTCGGGAAACCGTGTCGCGAGGAATCAGGAGCGGAGATGTGTCTGACCATGACGTCTGATTCCACTGCGCGCAAGTAAATTTCGAGAGACCTACAGTCTCGAGACTTTAGGCGATATTTAAGTTATTCGCGGGTCTATGGTACACTAATTACAACACGAGAAGCGTGATTGAGAATGGGGAATGGCGGCGTGTCTGATTATAGAGGACGATTCTACTGAAAGTTTTTAAATTTACCGCAAATGAAGTTTGTGTTTGAAAGTCGTATTATATGAATTAGGGTGTGGAAAGAGTTAGAAGGAAGAGTGGCGATGTGTCCGTCTATGATATCTCATTCCACTGTCTGAGCCCAGTGCTTGTAAATTTGCAAATAATAAGATTCATGAGGTTATTATTATTATTAACTCGTGGTAGGATATTAATTACAGGGGGGGTAGTATACAAATTAAAACATGAAAAGTGTGTCCCAGTGGGAAGCATCGACATGTCTGACCAGTGACCATAACGCCCAATTCTACTGCGTCTTACTTGAACTCGATGAAGCTAAGATTCCTGGGATTCCAAAGATTCCTAACAGTCGAGTTTATTTGGGGCCTCATTATCTATGAATTAGTGTAGGAGGAGCGCTGCTACGGACGAAGAGCGCCGGCGTGTCTGACCATGACGTCCGGTTCCACTACGGTGCAATAAATTCACAGAAAATGAGACTACTGGAATTTGGAGCTGAATTTCAATTACTTTATGCTTCGTACTACACGAACCAATGTACGAAGAATATTGAAAGAACACAAAGCTATGCATTCACCCTTTGAAGTCAAGGAAAATTTATTTCTCTTCTATAGAGAATCTTACACTCCAATCTCCTGCGATTTGTACTGCCTAGAAGAATTACTATACCTACCTATTTGCAATTTCTTGCGATACTTCCCCTCCCATGGTACTTAATTTTGCATTCAATCATATTGAAATTTATCAGATCGCACACGATGGAATTAGAAATCCTGCGAGCTCCTGTTCGGTCCAGCGGATGGCCGACCGAGGCTCGCAGAATCAGGTCTGCGTTTTACATATCGGATGGTGGGCTCGCGGAACGAATTCACGGATATCCATTTGTTCACGGTCGCGTGCATCCGGCCAGTTCACGCGTCTAATGTTCCCGCGACGCATCGCGCGCGGTTCCGTGCAAATGCATCCGCGTTATCGAGCCGTGGGTCCGGTGAAACGAGAAGAATATACCGTGGCGCATCTGAAACGTCTGATCCCGGTCGCTGGACGAGACTGGCTGCGTAGACCTCGTTAATTCGAGAACGAGCATCCGCTATGCACTCGAAATGCATCCTGCCCATTCGTACTTTCGCATTTTTTTTCAGGGTCAGTCCGACGCGAGTGTCGAATGCCTGGAATTCCTCGCCTAATGCCGCTCGAGGCGCTGCCCAAACGCGCTCGTCTTTATCGCTCCCTCCGACTGTTCAGGCACGTTTCAGCTGCTCAACTGCTTGGATGACCTGCTTCTCCGGACGTGGATGCTGCTCCAGAGAGCATTCGATAAGGATGTTGGACTTTCAGGAAAGGAAACACGCTATCTAATAGCTTTGCTAGCGGATGTTTGATTAAAATTGAAGTCTCTGGTTTTGTGGGATTTAAAGATTTCCTGTGGGTGATGGATTTGAGCGATGTTGAACATGATTTCTTGGTAACTGGCGATTCTCTTGGAGCAGTATGTGGAGTGTTTCATTCCAGAAGGTGTAGTTAAGAATTGCAATGTTTTTATTTGCAATATCAGAATTCATATTCTTCCAAATTGGCACTAAAATCTAGGACTTTAAAAACTGAAGTTTCCTTTTCTGCATACATCCAATTTCACCCTCGTCCCTTCAAAATTAAATATGAACAAAGAATCAACGATTACAAAGCCTAGGTACCCACTTTTATAGTCACAGATTTTAGTGTTTGAAACCTACTCGACGTTTCAAAATACTCAGTTTCTTCTAAATTTGAAACAAACCACTACAGCTCTGAAACCTATGGAGAATATTATACTAGGAGTCTCGAGATTTCCAAGATTCTAGGAAACCATGGGGACCCCAGCTTTTAACGAATTTCATGCATCAGTGGAACGTCAGCTGGGACGCGCGCTCCTGGGGCGTTCTTCTGCTCAGAGTTGAGCGGCTCTTGACGGTGCTGTCCTCTCGATCGGTCTCGTATATACCCGAGGTTTCTGCCCTCTCCAACGCTCTAGGCCCGATCACAACCGATCCCGTTACACCGTCTCCCCGCTCCACGGCGGAGAGAACAGCCGACGAAAGACAGCCAGAAAGAAGGTGGGAGTCCACGTGGAGGCAATGACCCACTGACATTGATCCTGTGGATCCAGCAAGGTGGGGAACAAGATCCACCAATCGCTGTCACGACCGGTTTTCCCACCTTCCTCGTCACAGTGACCCCGATTCCTTCCTCTTCCTACACCCCTACCTACTCCTTCCTCTCCCTACCTGCCGTTGCATTCTCCCCCACCCGCGACACCGCTTCTATTTGGGTCGTTAGCCTTCTCCCACGGCTCCATGGGTAACCTGCTTACCGTCTCATTACGGATTTCCAATTATTTGTTTAATTATTTCACAGCTTGGCAGGTATCACGGGCAGGACGCACCGTGCAAAAAGAGTCAATGATAAGGGAAGTATTTCGATCTGTCAATAGCTTTGAGGGTGGTCCATGACTGGGGGTAAAAATGGAGAAGAATAAATCTCTAATAAAGATGAACCAAAGTATGCAATGTTGAATGGGTAATGGAGTTCCTAGATTATCCACGAGTCCTAGGTTTCAATCACCACACAAGGTTGTAAAAAAGAGAACGTGACGTTTTTATTCAGCGTGCTAGTATACCAGAGGAAATAAATAGAATGACGGGATGAGGGGATGAAAAGGCGACGAAGGGTTAATCAAGGGATCTCTTGGTAAGGGTACTGCTCAGGATTGTACTCGGGTGCCCAACCTCTGTAGGGTTGGTTCACCTCCTCCTGCGACCTGTGCCAGTGGTCGTGGTGTACCTCGGGCTTCACGATTCCATAGCTAACCCTGGCAGGATACGGCGGAGGTGGCGTAAGGAGCGCCTTCAGGCCCACTGCTCCCGAGAGAAGAAGGGACAGCGTCCCAGCACCGAGCCCAGTAATACCTATCAGTCCTATCAGAGTGATGACGATCGGCAGGACGATTATTGCCTTCAGCTTCAGGGCCAGCAGCAGCGGCAGGAGGATCTTCTTCAACTTCGTGCGGGCTGGAACGAAAGGGAAACGGCGCGGAGTCAAAAATCTGTGTAGGTATAATACCGTCGATTGAAATAATTTTAGGGGCTCCGCGAGATTCGATTAGAACCAGATCCCGTACAGTAATTTTACTAGCAGCTTGTATTTGAAGAAAAAAGGGGAGAAGTAAGTGTCGGTGCGTCCACGTTTGGAGGATTCAATGGATTAAGTGAAATTCGTTATGGGGATTGATTTGGATAGGCGGGGCGGGGGGGGGGGGAGTTCTAGGAGCCTCTAATGGCCACTTATCGCCGTGTCTACTTTCTTCGACATGTAGCACTCTCGTTCAAGGTCCTCCTTCGGTTTGTTCTCTCGCCAGCCGTCCCAGAAACCCGGAATCCCAGCGACGACCCACTTTATCCGGATCCCTCTCTCGCACCATCCGTGTTTTCGCGGATGCGGAGGAAGTGGGACGCGTGTTCGATGGCTTTCTATGCTTCGGACGTCTACTTCCCCCCTCCCTCGTCCTGCCTACCGTTCGACGTGCTGCTCCCTTCAGGGCTCGCCCGTCGTTTCGCCGCTCGAAAATGCGCGGATAATTCGCGCGAGGGAACGCGAAAAAGTTCGCCGGCAATTTAGACGCGCGAAAAGAGGCCGATGAAAGAGGTTCGAGGGGCGAGACCAATCGGAAATCGCCCCACCGGAAGTCCCACTTACCGTCCAATCGTTCTTCGGCTTCGTGGCTTACTTCCACGGCATTGGAGAGGCTTTAGAAAGGCGAGGAACTATAAGTTCGGGACCGATGAGGGATCCATTCACAGCGGGGATCGAGACGTCGAGGATCGAGAGACTTTGATCGCGAGAGGTTCCACCGGGGTACTGATCTTTTAGAGCTACGTCGTTGGACGATGTAGAGGATATGCATAAAGTAATCTTTTCTTTCAGAATTATCCCGGATTCTCGTGGTAGCGCGAAGTTTGAATGTTGAATTATTGAGGAAGGTAGAATGGAATGTAGTGTGCAGTGATTTCTTATTTCTTCTTGTCAGAGAAGCTTTGATGTATTACTTGTAATTGAAAACTGTCGAAAATTGATTTCTAGTAATGAATAAAAATAATGACAGTTCTAAGAAGGTGTTTCAAATATTACATATGCAATTCCTTCCCAAATTCAAGTTAATAATCATGATCTACTTTGTCCATATTTATAATGAATATTTGGTACTTGATTCTCAATAGTTTCAAAACTATAAATATTCTGAATTGAATGTCACTGTCCAGTAAAATTCTCTGAAAAGAGTTACTTCTATTACAAAAGAATAGGATAAGTATAGAATCAAACCCCCAAAATTCATCAGCCTCTAACCCAGACTCTTTCTCAAAACTTTACCCTCGCGAAAAGTAACTCAAACTCAAGGATAACCCATCTTGCGAACAAGACTCTTCCCAAAATTTTGCCCTAATTAATGCTCCTACCACCCACAAAATCAAATCTCCACCTCTTTGAAACTAAACCCACCTTCAGAAGCTCCCTTCGTGAGTCCCCTAAGCTCGACGCCGACGTCCTTCTGCCCCAGGGCGCGTCCAAAGAAGTCAGCAGAGGAGCCATCGCTAGGAAAATGGATGTTGATCCTGCGAGTCCTCAAGAACTTCTCGATTCTGCTCACTAAAGGGTCCTCGCTAGCTCTGCCCATTTCAGCGTCCTCTTCGACGTCCACCTTCTCCAGGGTGATCATGTCGCCGTAGATCTTGACGGTGCCTCGTCGATTTAGATCGTCCATCGTCCTGGTCAGCTTGCTCTCCATCAGCTGCATGGTTGCGTCTTCAGCGGCCACCATAGACGCTAGCTGCAGCGCCAAAACGATCAGCAACTTCGCGTTAGCCATTTTCATCGATTGGTATCGCGTGGTCGAGGCGAGGATTTTGACTGTTTGCCCTCAGGGGCAATTTTGCTTTTATACGACCGCCCGCGATCGATGGTGGGGCAAGTTTGAACCATTTGGCAAGCAACGTGCAAGGACCGCAGTGTCCAGAATTTTAATTTCGTCGCGTCTGCTCTCTCGGGACACGCTGCACACTATCGCGGCCCCCTCGTGACGTAGCGTCTGCCGATAGAAACTAATTTTCCTTTTACCCGTGATCACTTTCGAGCGATAGATAATCGTGGACTCGTTAGTAATTTGAATCTCGTTTCTGTTGGATGGGTGGCGGATTCCTTGGCAGCGTGAGTAAATCACTCTGGGGACAAGTAGAATGGTATTTGAATGGAAAAGATGAATGGTAGTTGGTAGATTATAGGGGGAAGGAATGGGGGAGATGAAAATTGTAGAAATTATACAATGATACCTGGAGTGTAGAAATAAGGGTAGATGATACTTGAAAGAAGAAGTTTAAAGAGCTGATGGTCACCATGTCTAAGGCATGCATCGTTTCACTTATGAAAAGATAAAAATGAGAGCGCTGCATAAATTAAAAGAATAATCTCTTGAGCTGATCTCATAATGTCATCGAATATATAACTATTCTCTTCTAAAGAGATGCAATATTAAAGAGTTATTTTGTGTTTGTGATTTTTTTTTAAAAAGCGGAAGCATATTTGTTACTGAATTTTTCGCAGTTAAAAGAGCAACATTTAAAGAACAGTGGGTAATTTTTTCGTAGAAAAATATTTACGTTTATAATAAAGTAACAACCGATTATTTCGTGCAAAAATCACGCGAAAAAAATCAGGATTTGAAATTTAAATATCCGTAATTTTGTTTTAAATTAGTATTTTGGAAATTCCCTCCGTTAATCAGAGTATACCTACATTAATATACTAACGAAATCTTTTTTTCTTTATGCCGAATGGCAGTGGTTACCGCAAAACAAAATTTTTAAAAAGGCTTCTTAGATGTCGGTTGTTACTTTATTACATGTAATCGTAAATATGTATTTACGAAAAAGTTACCAAATGTTCTTTAAATGTTGCTCTTTTAAGTGCAATATGTTTTGTACAAATATATGCTTCCACTTTTTCAAAAAAAATTCCCAAACTTTCGCCTCATTTCGGTCGCCTGACTAGATATAATCCCTTAAGCAAATCGAATTGCACCACAGCGAACCTAGAAAAGCGGACCATAAAATCGAACACAGAAGATGAAATAGTACGACGTTCCGTGATACAATAGAGCACTGTGTTTCGATGGAAAGGGTGAAGGGAGACATCCGTTGGACAACTAACTAACAAGCGCTCCTTTGTCTCCGGCGTATAATACCGAGTTTCCACAAAAGTTCGCCTTTTCAAAGAGCCCTCCGCGACAATGGCCAGGAGGAACAGTGGCGCCCGTCGTGTCCATCATATTCACGAGGCTGTCGACGACAGGTTTCTGGTGAAAATTAGATTTCCGTGTGTGTTCCCGTGTGACACGGAATGGCATGCAAAACCGTCGGTGTCCCGAATCTTTCGGCGCACAAGAGCGAGGGAGAGGGGCCGATGGAGCGCGTGCAGAATGAAATGGGAAGGAGAACGCGAGAAAAGAGAGTACGGAACGGTCGGTGGGAGTGCAAACGAAGAGTATGTCCGATCGGAATCGCATATGAGCCTGTAGTAGACCGATCGTCGGCTTAAGCCGCGCGATAAAGGCGTCGATGTTCCCTCGCAGCTCAAACTAATCACGTACGGCGTGTTTTCTATGCACCTGAGGCCGGGCCCGTCCCAGGTGCGCATAAATAATTTCTTCAAATTAGAAATCGTCCCTGCTTTCGACGAACAATCATTCGAAGCCAGAGCCACGTGCAGTTATGTCCCTTCGCAGCAGGAACGAGTCGCTCCGAGTCCAACTCTACAGCATTTCAGTGGAAATAATTTATTAATAGCCAGGATTGTCGAATAATTTACGTGGTCCATAAGTTACATTCACAGTTACGCATAAATACACTAATCTAGCAGTCGAGTGAGCCCAGCGGCCCCTAGAGAGGCCCAGAGGCGCGCCAGCCTCGAGAAATATGGCCTCCAGGTATCCTGGATCCTATCGTTCTTCGCAAACAGCGTCGTCGAGGTCGATTTCCTAGTTGGCTTCGTTCGTGTTCGGTGCCTGGGCGGAGTACGCCATCGAATGTGCGTCCATCTTCGAGTTCTCCTCGAAGCTCCTCTTGTAGTAGCCCTGAGGTTGAATCGCAGCTGCTGATCCAGCTGGCCAGCCTTGGCTACCGCTGTCTATCCATCCGGTCACCGGCTGAGCGTTCTTCCCGAAGAAGTTGGAGTACCCTGAGCCGTTGCTGCCGCTGCCGAAGAGCTTCTGGAAGGCCAACACACCTGCCAGCAGCAGGGCGATCTTGCCTACGAACAGAGCCTTCAGGACCAGGAGGCCTAGACTTCCCAGGAGGATTGGCACCAGGGCGAATAGCTTCACTGCTACGGCGGCGATCAGGGGTAGGGCTATTTTCTTGATTTTGGCGCGACCTGCAAGAAGAAGATTAAATAAGAAATATATTTGGAGTCATTGACACTTGGGGGTGCAGAGGGGAAGCTTAGGAATTCCAAGTAGAGGGAAGGATTGTTGCTTTTTGGGGTCTACTTTGGTAAAGTAGTTTCTTTGCTCAAGAAAATCAGGTGATGGAGCTTTTGTGCTGGAGTAGAATTTCCTAAGGGTTTCTCAGGGTGAAAAGGAAAGTGGGAATCTCTCGAAGAGGTCCACTTCTATCCAAACACCAGATATCTACAATCACTCCACGTATCCCCGAACTGCCTAGGTCCTCGAGAATGAGAAAATCTCAGCAAACAATTTTACCACGGATGCCTCGAAGCATATTTACACGCGCGCGTTAGATTCCTATTTAATCTCGAGCTCCGAAGCTAGTCTGTTTGTCCCTAGGGACTGAAAGCGCGTTATCATAGAAACGCACCTTCTATTCTTCGTTTTTCAAACGGGGAAGCATAATTTCATATGAAAAGGGAATGGGAGGTGAGTAAGAAACGGGTTTACACGGAACAGGTTGCCGCGTCGCGTATAGATATCACGAAGGTGAAAGGCTCGTTGAACCGTTTATTCGTCCATACCGGTGACGCTGCGGTTCCGTGACGTTGGACGTGTCTGGGCATCGTCGACGAAAGGGAGGGAACGATTACGTAACGGGGACGTCTCTATCATAGCGGAAGATTGAAAGTTACCTTCGCCGAGAGCGCGAGAGATTGATCCATCTTCGGGCATGCTGAGCTTCAGGCTGTGCGACTTTACGAACGACATGGCTGATTCGTACAGCATGCTCGCGAGCTTTATTGCCCTGTCGGACGTGTCCGCTGGCAGCTCGTTCATGATGTCCACCTCGGTCTTCAGGTCCTTCCCGCTGCGTTCCACTGGAATGAGTAATGGAACGTGTACACTTTCACGAACAACAGCATGAGATTAGGATTAGCTATTATTTAAATCTCTGTCCCCTGAAGTTCACGAGCCCCCTGGTTCAAGTTCATAGACTTCTTTCTATTAAGGGGGATTCTCGTCTAACAGCTCCAAAAGTAAGTGGTGTTTTAGAATTTTTTTTTTAAAAAACTGTTCGTCATATTGAATTAAACTCTTTTGGGATATAAGGAGGCTTCTTTAAACTTGGAGAAAATTTTTTGTATGGCGATCCTTCTTATTATTTATTAATTATTGTAAACCTCTTTGACGATGTAACTCTTGTTGGCGGGATTTGTAGCACCTATCACAGTCATCTGATTGCAAAAATAATAGAAGTTTCTTAAAGTTAGATAGTTTACGCTGGGATTGGTCCATTTTGAAGATATGAATGAAAAATTGAAAGAGTTATAGCGTTTGAAAGAAAAAGTAAGTTTTTTCCTTCGACAAATTTTTCTTATTATTCTTTATATCGACCAAAAAAGTATTATAAATAAAATCTTATATTAAAATTTTAGGTCCAGTCCCAGCATAAATTATTTAACATTAAGAAAATTCTTTTCTTTTTGCAGTCAGATGACTGACAGGCGCTACACCTGACGCCAGCATCGTCGAAGCGATTCCACAATAATTAATAAATAATGAAAAGGATCGACATGAAAAAAATATTTTCTGCAATTTTAAAGATGCCTCCTTATATCCCAATGGGGTTTAATGCAATATTAACAATAGTTTCTTAAAAAAATTCACGAATTTTTGGGGCCCTTACGCGAGAATCTTCCCTTAAATCAACAGATAGGAAAGAAATTTTGAGAAGCGACTCAAACAACGATTACTTCCTGCCTCAAATTATAATCCCACGGAAACGATCCCAAAGTTAACTCCAAGTTCAAGTCCACGTGAACCCTCGTAAAGAAGTTTCCTGAAGAATTTGAGACTCACTCGGTGTCTCCCGTACGAACTTCACCCCGTCGACGATGTCGAAGTCGCTGGACCTGGCCGCCCTATCCAGCGAGCTGACCGCCTTCACGAAAATGCAGCTGAACAGCGTGTTCTCTTGCTCCAAGCAATCGAGATCCCTGTCCATCGGCGCGCTGCTGTAGTTAGGCGCGGGCACCGCCACCGCGGACGCCGCGAGAAGTCCCAGAATCACCAGCTTGTTCATCTTTCTTGTACCTTAGATCCTCCTTCGACTGACACGGCAGAAGACACGACTGGTTCGGAAGACTGGCGTAGCACGTCCCTGGGGAGATTTTCGGAGCAAAGTGTGATCTGACCCTCCGTAGCTTCTATCTTTATAGGTGTGCACCAGCTGGGACCCTCCCCAATCTCCCCACTCTGATGACGCGTATGACGGCGACAAACGGACAAGGCACACGAGGTATCGTCATCAGTGGTACAGGTTGCCCACCTCCCCGCGGACAACGCGACTTTCTTCGATAATTTTTTAAACAAACCGCAGACGTACTGTACCGTGAGTCGAGGAAGGTGTCGAGGCTGGGCGGACCTTAGTCTAGGTATTGGACCTGATATTGGTGGTCCACCTTGGCCCGTGGATTTGGGTCAGTAGGGGAGGTAGCCATACCTATAGGCGCCTGGACCATCTGGGAACTCTCGTTGGTCGCTTCTTCGATGCATCTCGAGGTCGATGCGTTTTAAAAATGCTATACAAGGGAAGAGGGGAGTTTTTTTTTGTATGGGCCATGTAGCAGTTGGGCAGTTTGAAAAGTGTTACACAATTTGCCTGAGTTTGAGCGTTGAAGAAAGTCGAGTTGCGTGGAAGGAGAATTAGATCTTATCGTGACTCCACTCGTGGATACTTCCATATCACTTTCATTCTAGTTTTTGAGCAAGGTATATGGGGTTTTGTAGGGTTTTGGGTATGTTCTCTGTGGAGAAATGGGGGAAAAGTGGTGTACTACTATAACAGAGGTGCGAAATGGGAAGAAAATTTATAATACTAAATAATGAAAAAGAAGAGACTCATCTAGTTGTAAGCTGCAGTAATCAGAAACCACATTTCTTCCCTGGTACACATTCTTCAAATTCCAAATTCTGTGCTCGAAATCTCTGCGTTTCGCGGCGATTCGTCAGTGAAATTCTTAGGAAACAGGTTGAGTTTCACGTGACAACGCATTCCCTTTGCGAAGGCAATGGTTTTACGACCGAATGGGCAAATGTTTGTCCAGGATTTTAAAAGCTAAAAGCGTGTCTATTACTACCTGACGTTTGTGGTAGTTACTGTCTTCCACGACGAAGATATTAGGCAGCTGAGAATATTTCAGCATTCCAAGTAGGTTTCGGGAATACGATTCACCTTATTCTTCTCTGGTGTCTGAGGACACTGCTCTCGCCTAATCACGAAGGAGAGTTAGAATCGAAACTCATCCGTGGATGGGAGTCGGTGCATTCAGGTACCTCCACGTGCACCGAGCTGTTCACCTTGACCCACAGACATCGGTAGTTTCAAGATGAAGATTACATCGTCGATGAGTTTCCTGATATAACTTCTTAGAACACTGGTGAAATTATTCCTGCCTCGTTCGTTCATAAGACACATGCAACGTCAGGAAATCTAGCGTTTATTTCGTTTAATTTCCACTCCGTAAAAGGAGTTCAGGCAAATAACCTTGCAATTTAAGCTTCAATTGCTGTGCGTACAATCTACAACGCTGACGATTCTTCTATAAGAATCATTTCGTAATACTTTGTAAACCATTTCAGAATTGTGTGAACAGGTGCAGGGTAGCCTCTTCGACCACTTTCTCTGGAAACAGGCAAGACTGGCAATAAAACAGAGACAGTAACCAGGGTTCGAATGAGTTCTGGAACTTTTCAATAGGATCTATTTGAAACATGGACCGTGGAACTTTTTAAAAATATTCTCATATTATAAGTTCCCATGAGCACTGATAAAGTAAAAGTTCTAGTTGGAATGAAATTTATAAAATGTAAAAGTAAAAATTTCTCTATAACAGGAACAGATATTTTGTTGATCAATATTAAAAAAATTCTCAATCGTTTTAACAAATACTGAATACCTTTCAATGAAAAGTACTACAACAATATTAAATAAGTAGATATTACAGTTAAATTGATATTCTGTATGTGTTAATTATTTGTAATATTTACCTACGTAGATAATTTCTACGTCGATATTATAGAATTTTTATGTATTTCCCTTTTCCCTTTTCCAGTTCCCTTTTCTGTTCAATACTTTTTATGAAATTATTACTTACTTATGTCATGATTTTCATACCTTTCATTAAATAAACACGAAGAATATTTGTTATTTGTTGTTAAATAAAACTAGTACCTAATAGTTTAGTACTTTACGTGATCTTATGGAATCTATTTTAATAAATGTTTTAATGTAAGTGTTTCCATGGAACTTTTATTATATAATTTCTAAAACATCTGTTCCACGAAAACACTTCCTAAAGAAATTTCTAAGGATAAAATTTCTTTCAATAAAAATTCCACAGGAACAGGTATTTTCTTAAACGGAACATCCAAGTTCTAACAGAATTTTTTTAAAAATAAGAGTTGCAGAACTTTTTCGATCCCTGCCAGTAACTCGAAAGAAGTATCAAACAGCCCATTCTAATCACACACGAATCTTTTCCCATCATTCTTTTACCCTGAACTCAATAAACACCACCCACGCATTCGTAACCCAATGCCTAGGAACTACCTCAGTCCACAATTATCCACAATCCTCTTACGTTTCATAATTGATTAATGCATAAGAATAAGCTCATTCAGAGGCCAGTGCGAATACATACATAGCCAATCAACTTGCCTCCGAATCAGTGTCGAAATGTGGGCCCACATTTCGATTGAAACATTCCACGAGCCACGCGAAGTGGCCCAAAGGCTGTCGTCCGTTCTGACGAACAATGTACAACAATGCGTATCTCATCGGGGACAGTTTTCGTGCGGCAACCGCCTCGGAATGGCAACTGCCTTATTCGCGAGAGCGGCTCCATTGTCTCGCCAGGTCTCTTTAAATATTTAACAGCCGCGAGGAACTTCGTCATCTCGCCGTCTTAACGGTAACCCCGTTCGAACGCAATGGATTTTCGCGATTAATTTTCTAGGTTACGCCCGTCCTCGAGGCTCCGCCACTTCCGACATCCCAGTTGCCTCTACGCGAGCTAACTCGGTTACCGCGGCCGAGGACCAAGCGATTCCGGAAACGGCGAACGTATTCTCCAAAAAAGGGTACGGCCGTTTGCAGACAGAGAGAAAGGGAGAGACGAATAGAGGAAGAAAGGGAGATCCAGAATGCAAATAGCTAGGCGTTAAACAGAGAAATTTTTTCGCGGCTACTCACGCTGCTTTCGACGATGATTCAATTCCGACGACTGTTGCGTCCGAATTACTTTCTTCTGATTCCCCCACTCCGACGACACAGTTTTCTTCTGTGTATAAGACACTTTTCATAGAGAATTCAGCGCGGTGAGTGTATCCTGGTCGTTGGAGGCTTTGGAGGTGGAAGAACGGCGAAGAGCGTTTGATCGGGGGGGAGGGTGATTTTTGGGGGCATCTCTGAGTGTGTTGAGTCTTCAAGGATTAGGGTTAGTGACACACTGGGCCTGTTCTATTTCGTATTGACGCATTTTAGTCTTGGCTTCATTGCTATCAGACTTTGTTACGTTGCTATTCTCTTCCTGTTTCTTTGTGTGATAACAAAAATACACAATGGGTGGTATTTAGTTAATGTTATTATGCTTCATTTTTTAGTAAATTGGATTTAATAATGTAATTAGAATACTGTACCACGACTTGTTATCCCATTTGTTATGCCAAATTCAGATATCCATTTGGAACTGAAACTGATCGTACATTTACAAGAAAATTCTGGTTTGACAGCTTGACGTAATGAGGTGGCTTGTTTACTTTCTAATTTTTACAGCAGCTATTCATTTCTTGTGAATTCAGAAGCCAATTAAATTGAAGAATTTAGTAACGTTAACAGGAAGCTGCTAATAAAAAAATATCTGTCTCGTTGACAAGAGAAATTCAGTGTTGTAGTCAACAACAATGAGAGCACGTCGCCGACAGTAGAATGAAGTTCAAGGCCCCTGATACACGGCGCGCGAGTTCCTCATGTAGTTCATAATACCGGGAATTCGACATGAACTTTCTCTCCGCGAAGTAGCGACGCAATTACGTAATCCGATGTCAAACTAGACGCGGTTCGAAGCAATTAACTACACACATCCCACGCTGCTCCTACATGGCACTTAAATTACTCTCAAAGAAACTGATCGCTAATTGTTGGAAACACTTTCTACAATCCACCTCGCCCTTCCTTTGCTCGCTGTATCCAAGCTTGATCGTTTCGCTTGCCGAAGCAATTAGCAGTTCCAACACCGCCGTGAATTTCACTGACGCTAATTTGAAAGATGAAGTGAGTTTCGCAACGCCACTGTAACGTCGAAGCAATTAGAAAGATCTTCATGAATGAAGAATTACTTCGCTAAACTCTTCAGCTAAAGATTCTTTTGCGATATCACAATTTCAGAGCAGGATTTCTGTAAAATTCTCTCATCAATTTGAAACTGAAATTTGAAAACTAAATGTACAAACAGTTCTAACTTTCTGCATTTCACGTGTTTAAGAATTAAAAGAAATGGGATTGGAGGATAGGTAGATGCCGAATAAATCGTTTACAATAAAACCACAGATCTTTACTTCCTTTTACGCCGTTCTCTATAAAATTTGTAAGGTTCAGACTCCGGCGTGTCCTCCGCCATCTCAAACATATCCTGCCTCCTGTATTTACCGGCAGGCACGTTCACCACCTCGTAGCCCCCAGAAGGGCTCTGCGCGACCTTCTTCAGGCCGACGATGGCTGCTAGGATCAAGCTCATCAGACTGAGGACCACTGCCTTGCCACTGAGAATGGCTAGGGTCTTCAACGCGATTGGCAGGAGGATGGATTTGATCAGCATGAATCCCACGATCAGGGGGATGAGGTACCTGTTCAGCTTCTGCTTCTTCTTCATGCGAGCTGTAACAGAGCGTTAACGATCCTTCACTAGTAGGAAGTCATTAAATCCAGCGCTTCTCTACCTATTCGCGGAGAGTGCTGCCATACATTCAGGTCAAATTCGTGCTCACATTGTTAACTCTATTAGCCTAAGAATCTGATTTCCCCTCAGTACACAACATCCGAGTCCATCCCGGGATCTGCTCCAGTTAAAATCATCCAAGTTCATGAAAAATACAAGAAACTCGATTCCGAAAGCACCAGAGATGAAAAGACACCGGCGTCGAGCGATAAATCACGCGCGCGTGGCAGAGCTTTTTGGAGCGAGGCTTGTCGTGTTAATTGCACGCGAGTTAATGCATGACATCGGGAAGAAAAAGGAAGCGCTCCTTATTAGTCGCGTCCGCGAAATGAACAAGGCAATAGAGTGAACTGGAGTGGAAAGCACTTATGGTTTTTTTGCTGGGCGGGCACGTGCCGTGAACGATCAAGTATCGTGTCACGATATGCATGAAACTTGGTTAGCCAGTGTAATTACACGGTTCTTTAACGCGCTTTATGATCTTCGATCGCTAGTGGGTCAGGGGGAATTTGACAGATACCCTTGGTTACACGTGAAACAGACGATAGAAAAATGTTAAGAATAGTTAAAGAACCCACGAAATATAGGATTGCTAGTAATATCCAAGGTATCAAGGTTAACTCGACTTACCTTCGACAGATGACTGCGACGCAGGAAGAACACTGTCAACCACGCTCAGAATCCCCTCACTGATCCACTCCGCGGAGCTTCTCGTATTCTCGAGCTGCATCTTCCATCCTCGCTGCATGACCGCGGGCTGAGCGGTCTCCGTCGCCGTCAACAGTGGCAGGAAGATCAACGGGTACAGCAGCAACATCCTCCTGTCGCATTTGACGCTGTCGCTCGCCAGCGTCACGCCAAGGCATCAATCCTCGATGAAGAAATTAAAGGGTACGTTTCAGGACTGGATAGTAGTTTGCAGTTGCAGAAGATTCACAGTGAAGAGCGGTGTGTATCTATCGAGTCACTGGTTGAACGTGCCTTTCGGTAGAGAATATCCTGGGCTGCGCACCTCCTCGCCGTCAAACGAGGAATACTCCTTGGGCGAGGTTGACGTGGTGGTGAATAGACGAAACACAGAGGCGGACTGATTACACGGTCGACGTGGCTGCTTGTTGGGAAATAAACTGTCAACTGACATTGGTCTTAGGCCGGACCATTAGTTTATATAGCTGGATCGCGAAAAGCCCAGAGAAGGAGACCACCATCTAAGCTCGGTACTGACGCGTGACGAAGGAATCGCCGACCATCCCCGTCCGCCACGGTCTTCTGTTCTCTCCGATCATTGGACGACGTCGTTAGCGGGACACGCTGCGGGTCCCGGCGAGCAGTTTCCTCTGGGGGGCGGCTGCTGCATCAACGTCGACGTAGACGAAAGCTGCGAGAGTGTGCTCGCCGTCTCGATCATTGATCGTGGTTCGTTTCACACTCGAGTAATCGGCTTGAGCTCGCGGCTACCTGGGCCGACCGTGGCCTGCTTGCAGCGATGGGTTATGTTGTGGATTAAATGAAAATGGGGCAGAGGGTGATCGTCGCGGGGGACGAGAGCGAGGTGGCTTGATAGGAAACGTACTGGAAATCGAGGGTATTTAAAATTAGTTGGGTGCTTTTAGATTTGGGAATTGAGAGGGTCGAGTTTGAGGAGTCTATGACGGGGGAAATTTTTTGAGACTGGGGGGGTAGGAGTGTCTCTTGGATTCGCATGGAGTACCTATTCAGTGAAAGGAGAAGAGATGTGTGGATATTCTTTAGAGGAGTCACTTAAATCTTCTTTCCACAGGAGGATAGGTATTATTTTGAAGAGTACAGTAGAATTGGATTCATTTGCTGCACAAAATAAAATTCTAATTGCTAGAAGATTCAATTCGTCACGATTGAAGATTCAACGTATCCACTAAGTTCGCGAAAAAAATTCCTCGATCTCAACAAACTGTTTGTCTCGTGGATAATAAGAGGGTTCCGCCTCTATCCCGTTATTACAGGCATTTCTCGCGGAAAAATGCTCAGAACAATTCTGTCGTTGCATGCTGTAGATTGTTGTTAATTACTCGGTGCATCTCCGTTTTCACGGTGCACGTTCCTCGTGAACGTTTCAATTAACATACGCGAAACGTTCTTTTAATTGCATGCGCTCTGTTCATGAGAGGTGTTCATAAATCTATGCATCGGAGAATAATTGCTTGAATACCGTGTTCGTGATCCTGGCAATGAAACACGATTAGTTTAAGGTATAGCATGTTTCAATAAGCTAAGTGGTGTACTGTAATTTGAGTATTTATTGCTGGACACGATATGGTCACGGTGACTGCGATTGGCGAAGAGTTTGCTTGTTGGAAGACCTCCATTCTTACGATTGAAGCCTGTAAGTAAGCTACAATTGATGAAAAGATTTAAGTAAAATGATAGAGAACATTGGTTGGAAGATTAATGCTCCTCAATTCTAAATTTTAAGTTTCTTGGATTTTCGTTCGTGAGTTCCTAGATTTTTGGACTCCTTGGTTCTTAAATTCTTAGATTTTTAGACTCCTTGGTTCTCTATTTCCTAATTCCCAATTTTCCCAGATTCTAAACTTCTAAAATTCACTCCCCAAGGCTAAGTTCTTACGATTCTGTGTTACCACTTTCCCCACTTTGAAATCAGAGGAGAATCAGCGAGCCGAGGTTCTCCTACGCGAAGAAATAAGTTCAATACCTTTTCGCAGAAGTGTCCACGCTCCCTTCCCAACTGAAATGGTCAAGACCCAACCGTTACCTTCCTTTGAAAACGAAGTAGCAGCGACATGCGATGCTCCAGTGTCGAAACAAAGCAACGAAACAGGTCTGCGATGATCATAGTGATTCTACAGTACTAGACTTTCCGTCTTTCTCTTCTTTATTCCAGCCGCGGCTGACCGTGCACGTTTCTCTTGCAATTATTCCCGTCCCGTGTTCGCGCAGGAAGCCGCGAAATTGTCTTTCGTTTCCTCCAGGAACGACACAATGCTCTTTCTAGCTGGCACATGAATAAAACTGCTCGACAACCGGGTTCCTCGCTTCATACGCGAGGGAATCGAATAATGCCCTAAGCGTCATCCTTTTCGAATAAATGACGGCAATTTCATTAATTTCGCTGCTTTGATTTCGTTGGAAATTCTTCGCTGTGTTCTTGGAAGGAGAATCTAAACAGGAAATGCAAGTATCGACGCGAATCTGATTCAAACTCTGTTAACATCAGATATTCGTGTAACTTCTAGGAATTCTTAATGAACTTCGAATCAACATGCATCACTAATATTTTCCTTAACGGTTCTACAGACGCCACGGTTTGGAAACAATTGGTGCATGATTTATAACCAGAATATATGATTCCACTTGAAATTTTAAAGGAAGTCGAGAGAGTACCTGTGTCAATGTTAATTAACGCATAAATCAGCCCAGATATTTATGATGATCTCCAATTAGCGGGCCTCGATACACATGACACAGAAGTGCACTTGATAAGCGAGCATCGCCTTACCCATGAAACCATCATGGTATTTACGCATACGGGAATGATGCAGAAATTCAGTATTCATAAAATACATGTAGTTTAAAACAAGATTACAGTACATGGCAATAGTGTCTAACAAGGGAACATCTTGAAACCGGAAATTAAAAAAAATTCTGAAACTTTGTGAATATGTAGGGGATTTTCTCCTAATTACAACGCAATTTTTGTTTGCTTCTCAAATTCACTCGAACAGAGTGACATTAACCCCTGAAAATTCGGCTATTTTCCAATTTTGTATTGTAAGTCGCGAAATGTAAGAGATAGAAAAAAGTTTCAATACAAAAGTTCCTCCTTTTAATTAGAATAGATCTATCATTTGGTAAAAAAAATATTTTACAATTCACGAGTTATAACACAAAATCGGAAAAGTAACCGGATTTTCAGGGGTAAATTGCAACCCGTTAAACTGAATTTGGGCAGCAAACAAAAATTGCGTTATAAGCAGGAGGAAATTCCCTATATATTCACAAAGCTACAAAATTTTTTAAATTTCCGTGTTCGAGATGTTCTCTTGTAACCCACCTTCCAATGCAGCTGCGTCCAGTTAACAATTCCAGAATAGAACTTGTAAAATTGAACAGAAGAACAAGTAAATCAATCACTTATTTAATTCCATGTAGGGAATTTAATCCCGGCAGTTTTTTGGCAATTTTTCTATTACCGAATCCCGAGATTCATCCCGGAATCCCGAGTTAGACTTTAAGAAATCCCGCAATCCCGGGATAGTAAATAATGACCGGAATTGAATTCCCTAATTCCATGACTAATCCCTTACTCTCTAAACTAACATCCCCATTGCTACCATTTCTACGCCCTCCAAAGAAGAAAGAAACTCGAATAACTCTAGAAGATTTCAGTTCTTCAACCCCCCATCCTAAACCCTCGATCATCTACCCCTCGAAATACCCAAAAATTTTCTTCGATCGACCCAAATCCAATTGCCGATCGATCGCCGCAGCGGACACTTGTCATCGGCCCGAATGCCAGCGCAGCGTAACTCAAAAATCAGCGTGCTCGCCGGCGTACGACTCCTACGTAATTACGTCCCTCCAGGGCCCCGTGTATCCCACCCCCGTTCCACCGACCGGAGAACCCGCAGCACGACGAATCCACGGCGACGAGTTGTACCGTTCGACAATATAACCTGACACATATATCGCCGTCGACAATTTGGATCATAGTGCTTGCTGCACGCATATATTGCCGGCTCGTCGCGCGGTGCTCATTTTTCACGGACTGTCGATCTTGCTGGCAACTGAAGCGTACCCGACGCGGTACCCCGGCCAGCTCCCCTCGGGTCGTTGTCGAGGAATCAAGACCGCATCAGTTAGTTCGCGGTCGCTCGCTGTTCAGTTCGTTCCGAACACCTGTCTCTTCGTCATTTGCATTTGCTAGCTGGAACTCGCGCAACGACAGGGATCCGCTCGACGAGGGAGGACGATTCTTAGTAATTCGCTGGGGTACGAGTCTGAGGGCCGCGAGAAGGGTCTGCGGTTTCCTTGAGTGACAGCAACTGGAGTCTCTGTAGCACCGTGAGTTGGTTTCGTAGAGATACTGATTGTTTGTGGTAGCTGTTGGCTCTTTGGGAAATTTCTGCTGGGTGTGGGTGCAGTCTTGGAATTCTGTTTTTTGAAAGAGCTATCATACGGTAGCTTCAGAATCGTGTATTGTAGAATGCTGTGTTTGATAGGTGTAGCTTTGAATAATTCTTTGTGGATTCGTGAGAGTTTGATTGCCTGGGTGGTGGGAGATCAGATATTGCTTCCTTTGGTACCTCTTTATTTTACTTCTGCTTCGTTTGGTGGTGTCCGTTTACTGTTACTTCTTCTCTTGATATCTCTTCCACTTTTTTATTTTACATTTCATTTATTTCTGGATTTCCCTGAAACCATCTTATTGTCTACTCCAACTGACGTTTTCCATTGTTTCGCCCTTTCAGAGAGACCTGAAGGGAAACTTCCAAGAAGCTATGCCGCGACTATCAGCAAAAGGAGCACCCTACTCGTAATTACGAAGAAAGGGTACCGAATACCCAGAGAGGCGGATGAGTTTAGGGCTCGTCGAGTCTGACGGGTGCTCCGCGATCTGGAGACCTCGTTAGAACTTCGAGGATGTAATTGATAATCGTGGATAATCGTGGAAAGAATTCAGGTGACCTCGCGAGACGAGAAGATGAGATCGAGAGTGAATCTAGTCGTGATTCTGTTAACCCTGTTCTGTGTGGTCCGTGTGCTGGAAAGTTCGAGGTCCAATCAAAAGCAGGCAGTCCAGAAAGTCTATCCTCTCGGGAAGAAGGTCTTCAAGGATGCTTACACCAAGGCCGTGTCGCAGAACGCGATTGCTGTACGTGGAGAAGACAAGACGAAGATCGTCAAAACACAGACGAGGAACAAAGTTATGGCTGTGTCCAAGGATTACGGACTTGAACATGGTAACGTGAAACGGAGGATACAGAAAACAGCACACACTTAAGATACTCGGTTGCTCTATTCACTAATTGTAATTTTCTGTTCCGTTCACTCCGATTTAGAATAATAGAATAGGATTGCTAAAGTCCCAAGAACAACAAAGACTTTCCACTCGTTTGCACTCGTTAAATACATTTTATTGAATTCAAGAGACACAAGTGAACAAGAAGCATCGAAGGATAGGCAGGAATCACCTTTTCAATTATTTCTAGAGCGTCCAAGGCGAAGGAGGCGAAAAATGGACCGCACGATGATAGCATTGCTGATGGCCTACAAGATGAAGTTCATCGCTCTGATTCCGACAATGGTCGGAGGGCTGATCCTCCTCAAAGCCACCGCCCTTCTCGCGGGCTTCTTCTTCGCCCTTTTCGCAGCAGTTTTGGGGCTGAAAGTGCACTGACGAAACGAGCATCGCCCGACAATTTCCGCGATACTTGCAAGTGGGAAATGCGAGGCTGATGCATCGCCTTGTTTCGCCTCTGCTTGCACGATCGCGGAAATTGCGCGGGTATCAATCGGATCTCTGATCCCTTCGCCGATCCAGCATCACAAAACCAGCGCGTAAGATTGTAACATATAATGTATCATTGCTGTAGCGGGTGAATGAGCGATAATCATGAAATCATTAAACGACTCTTGCCTTCCTTTTCTCGTGTACGCTCCTTTATTCGATCAGTCTTCGCCTGCATACGAAACCAGAGGCGCCAGGCTCAGGGGTGAGCCGGTAGCGATAAATACATGGCGTTCGAGAATAAATACTTTTGCACCGTGCTTAAGTGACTAACAATAAGTTACAGGTATGAAGAAGGTGGGAGAGGAAGGAACGACTACAAGTTTGTCCCGTGGATCTTCCCCTAGATCGTTCTCCTCTCTGTCAGTCGTTCCGATCAACGCGAAAACGCTTCATCTCGGGTTCCGTTAGAAACTTGCGTGCGCGAAAATAGCCTGCGTCCCTATTATCCCGTCGAACTGCTCTCTTCAGAAGCGAGGAATGTAAATGAGTGACGGTTCAGGTACCCAGCTCGATCTTACGTGATGTAGAGATCCTCCTATCGACGTGTACGCTATTTAGTTGCTAATGATTGCACTTATTCGACGCATTCTTGGCACACCTTTCGCGGAATCGGACGGCAATTACGTACGTGGTAAGTTTTGCTATCTACTCCCTTTGCTGACGTTCGAGGTTATCAGATTTATAGACAAGGCAAACGCAGATAAATAATAAAATTTCCAGTGTAATAATTCCATTTTGGCATTCAAGAGTCTCAACAATTCGATTTCCTAATCCTAAACTGGGAATCGGCTACTAATCGTTGTGAATATTCTTAGAAACAAGGGTTGGAGTCATAATATCGTTAAAGTTCCCTCGGGGAAAGCTGTGGAAACTGATAATTGATCTCTAGGATCACTTTAAGCTACTTTAAGGACTCAGTCTACTAGAACTAGAATACCAACAGTCGTAGGTATCAATAAACGTACAAGACTACGATATTCCTTTCCACGAAGAACTCCTCAACACCCTGCGATCAACGAATACCTAATTTCCTCGCGAAAGAAAAATCGTCGCCACTATAAAATATCAGTCCAATAAATCTCTACTCAAGAAGTCCTCCATCTGAAAAGTTGATAACTGGCCCTCGATATCCACAGACGTCGTTTGCGAACAGAACCCGAGATTCTTCCTCTTCCATCCCCAGGTGTCAGCATCAGTGCTGGTGTCGCGCGGAGTAAGCCAAGCTCTGCGCGTACTCCTGCGTTTGTTCCGTTGTGGTGGACTCCAGAGGTCCGAAGACGTTCTTCAGGCTCCTGTCCCAGCCGCCGCCGCCCTGCTGCCAGCCGCCATGGTCATGGCTCTGCTTCTGACTCAGAAGCTTCTTCAGCCCTATGATGAGCGACAGCACGAGAGCAATCTTGCTGATGATCAGCGCCTTTCCAGCCAGTAGAAACAGCACTCCTAGCCCAATAGGCACCAAGGCCGCCATCTTCATGGCTACTCCCATCATCATCATGCCCATCATCTTCTTCATCTTGCCGCGTCCCTCCTCCATGCCCCTCTTCAGCTCGCCGGAGCTGGTCCTAGGCAGGCGGATCTGGATATTGAAGCTGTTCAGCAACGAGGCGACTCTGTCGAAGAGGATCTCGGTAAGGATCTCGTCCTTGCTAGCGGCGTTCCTGCCCATGCTGTTCTCCAGCTCGGACAATGAGCTCTTCGGCGCCTCGTCGGTGGTTCTGATCAGCTCCAAGTTGTCCGACAGCGGCAGAGTGCGCATCCTACCGAGTCTCTCGAAGAACGCGATGGCTTTCTTCTTCAGGCAAGGCGATATCGCGATGTTCCTGTGCTGGCAGTCCTCGTAGACCCGGTACATCGCCCTGAACCCCCTGTCCACGAGGCTGTCGTCCTCCTTCGTCGCTGTAGACGCGTAGCCAACCGCACTGCACGCCAACAGGACCAACACACACTTGGACAGACCCATCTTCGATCCTCTCAGGTAGCCTGCACGGTAATCCAGACTACGGGTGGGCAAACGTGAAACTGGTCACTGGAACGTTGATCTGAACACTACCGCGAGCTTCAGGATCCTCGACTAGAGAGAACTGGCGCCAGGACCTGGTCCCCGTGCTGATATATACCATCGACCTATCCACCGTCCTTCGCGAACGGGGGTGAACCGTCTCCCACGTAAGCAACTGTACCAACGAAACGCAAGCAGCGATGCACGTCCCCCCGCGCACCTTGCTTCATCCAGCGCCTAAACGAGCGTTCTCTGTCCTCCATCGCTCCACAAGGCTCCACGCCAGCGATCCTTTACCCCCCCGTGCGTCCCCGGATTCGAGGCTGCCGTAGGATTCTCTCATAGCGCGAGCATGTGACCCATCCTGACACACAGACCCACTGAAGATCGAGGCAGAAGGCTGGCGGCCCCGGGTCGTTAAGTTTCACTGATGCTAGCTGGGATTCGCCTGGGAAACGAGGGGAGGAGAACGATGCACCAGGAAGCATCCCATTGGCGTACCTGGCACCGTGACCCAGCCTGACCTTCCCCGATGCATTCGTGACAGTCGCAAGTAGTTTTAGGTCGCGGACGGTCCGCGGCCTTACTCTCGCGAGCCCTCCAACACCCCCACTCGCGATCCACGATCCAGATTAGATCGAGCGTAAATCCATCAGCGTTAAATTGACGGTCGCGGTGGGATCTTATGAAAACCCTCCCGTGTTTGGAGAACAGATCATTAAAGTTTCTCCGATGGTATCGATCCGCTCGCGTTGCTTTCTGTGCTGATGCTGCGATGTCTTCGGTGAACCAATTCAATTTCGTTCGATTTTTTTTAGCAAACTCGACGAGAGGCTGTTGGAATTGTCTAGGTTTTTTTCGATCTTCTTTTTGTTTTGTAGCGGGATGATTGGAATGGTTCGCACACCGTGACCAATGAATTCAGATTTTGTTTAGGCTACGGATATAATCGCCGACTCATTTCTTCTCATTCAAATGGCTCGCGGGCACTCGAGCAATTTCGAGGCGTACACACCGCGACGGAACACGTAACAGAACAGGAGATTACGTCCGCTAAAAGTGAACCGCATCGGTTGCACCTTTTTTGCCCGTTGCACCAGGCTGCAGCTCCTCACCTTCACTTCCGCGGACTTCTTCTTTTTCCGAAGCCTGCTGGGCGTGTCCACGCTGATGAAAACGAACGCCTCTCGGCTCTAGGAGTTATTAGGTCGAAACGTGTCAGAGGTAGATTCGATGGTTACCGTCGGATCTCAGCACGGAATATTTCATGAGGATGAAGCTGGTGCTCGGGAAAGAAGAACGCAACCCTTCGAATCTCCTAGTACCTTGAGCTCCAAAGCCCCACGCATTTAGGATTTAAAGTTCAAAGGAATTTTAAATCTAATTTCTCGAGGACAGCTAGAAACTGACATTTGACTCTGCGCCATAGATTCATAACAGTTAACACTTGTTATACCCTTCTGCATCCATCAAATGGAATATGTCACTATGCCGATCTCACGAGCGGCTTAACGCTGGCACAAGCTCGATCGAGGTTAACGCATCTCTAATGCGACGACGATGCATCCTCCATGCTGGCTCACCTACTTCGCGGTTATCACATAGCCAGGCCCGCGACGGGCCGAGTTGAACAGTGTTAAAGCGCGTGCCACATTCACGGCACGATGCAGCATTCACACGAGCGCCGCGAGGAACGGATTCCACGGTGAACAATGCGCGTGAATTACGTCGGAAGCTGAATTGGTTGGGCAGGTTTACGCGCGAACGAGGAAGATTCGCGAAACCTCTGAGATTATGTTTCAAATCTCAAGTACCTATGTGATTAAAGGTACACTGTAAAACGAAGTTGAGACAAAGTTGCGGTGAGTATAATGGCTAAGAATATGTAATCAAAAATCTCATCTCCGAAGATGGAGACACATATGCACGTTTATGAAATTGGGTGGCCACGTTTCAGGGCAAGTTTCCCATTGTTACAAGAGAAAGTTGATTTGTTGTCCAACGAGAGCAGCGTGAATACATGGATGAATGTATTAGTGTCAGAATGTGAATATCTATGTAGCATACTCTTCGATCCTCTCTGGTGTAATCAAGTTTTATCTCAGACGATTGGAAACGTAGAAGTTCCATTCAGAAATTGTACCAAAATCTTCGTAGATGTTACAGGACGCTTAACAAGCGAGCTTGAAAGGCAGACGTGTCGTGCAAATGGAAACTCGTTTCCGTGGAACCCGCGCCATTCATTCACCGATAAACTCCCCTAAAGTGACACTTTCGGTCTTCTGCTCGTTTGCATTGCCACTTTACGCGGTTTTACGCAGCGCACGTGCCGCGCAGGCTAACGAGCCTACGGAAAAGTGTTTCCACCTTACGCAATTGGATGCACCGCGCGGAAACGTGACCAGCAGAAGGCGGTTTCAGGGATAACGTTTCAGGGAAGCGTGGCAATGGGTTAGAGAACAGGAGATGCTCGGCTGAGATGAATCTCGATAAGAAGCTGGCTCGTTTCACTTTGTTAATAGATTCAGGTCACCGATCCGCGACAGGTGGCCGCGGTTCTGACCTAGCACATTACCGTAGCTCAGTGCTGGGCTAAAAGTTTATCTAAATGAAAATTTCATGTAACAAATTAAAGATGAAAAAAATGTATTCGTTATTCGAGGCTCGAATAATCCAAGTTATCTTTATTACGAAGAACAACGGATAAATAAATTTATTCGATGAGAATTTATCCCACGAATGAAGATAATTTTTTTATTCGAAGAGAGTCTCATCCGTAGCGCCGAATAAATTTTTATATTATATCTATTTTATATTTTTAAATCCTATAACGAATAAAGATAAAGTATCTTTTACTCGACTCGTTATTTAAATAATTTTTTATCTAGATAATACCCAACTCTGCCGCAAGCTAGAGAGGCACGAATTTATGCGCGTCGTTTTATCAAACTATTGTTCGGTTTCGCCTCAGGAACACTGGTGGCGCGATGCACGTTTGAGCTTAGTTGCAGTGCCCTCGTTTGAGGAACACCTCTTAGAAACAGCAGAGAATTTCACACGGAAAGCTTTCACCAAGGATTGGCCATCATCTTGTGAAAAATATGATGAATTTGTCACTTGATGGGGGTGAATCTTTTGCTGCTAGGTTTCGGATAGGATATTTGTAAAGGGTGCTGAAAAACAGACGAATGTGAAGTTTACCACTATGAACAAGGTTACAGAGGCTTTTTTAGATTGCCACTGCCGCAAAAATGTTAATAACTGTAAGGAGCGTCGAAGATAACGTTCGCCGTGTTACAGTAGCTTGTATCCGCAGCTTCCAGTGCGATTGACGACCTTCGGAGGCTGCGATCCTGCATCGAAACAGTGAATCGAGGATGCTCGATCGGCCCAGTGGCACACAAAGCGGTGGCAGAAAAATACTCAGCCTTTTAAACCTTATTCTCCACTTCCCAGCGTATGAGCAAGAAGGGAGGCGGAGCTAGGAGAGCATCCATGTACCTTCGGTTTGTGACAATGTTTTATTCAACCTGCCGAGGCCTCTGTTGCTTTCTATCCGCGACTTATTCATCCTCACCCGAGTTAGTAAGTGTTACGCGTGGTTCGTACGAGTGGTCCTTAGGAAATCCTGGAAAATCATGTTCAGAATTATGTAATTACTCGAAGAAAATAAAGGGTGGAGTTCAAAAGATACTCACACTTCCATGCACAGTAACTGCTTCCACAAAGAAGAACCCAAGTAAGTCTGAAAACATTCACAAACGATCTTCCGTAACAGGACATTACCCTGAATCGTGAAAACTGCGAAGCAAAGCTACACTTTTTCACCGCTTCCTCCTCAACAAAGTGCTTCCATAAAAAAGCACCCCCTCTCCAGTACAACTCTTTTTATCACAGTGATCATCATGCTTCCGAGTACTCGTAAACGATTCGCAGCTGCCTAGGCCCGCAATTAGCCCAATTCCTTTTCATTTCAATGCGCGTTTCACACTCGCCGCGCACACCGGCAATTAACAGGCACCGTAGACCATGATTGAAACGTGAACGCGGGCAATACGTTTCGTCCGCGAACGCCTCAAGATACCCCCGTGATCCACGACGATGGATCGGCCGATCCCGCAAAACACACCACGGGAACGATTCACCGCGGCTGCATTCACGCTCTGTATGGCGTAACCGCTAATTGCTTCTGCCCCTATAAAAATGACTGTCTGTCCAGCCGGCCAGTCTGCGTCGAACATGCTTCGACGTACCTTGGCAGTTCTGCAGCTTTGCGGGCTTTTAGCCGCATGTGGCTGCGTGGTTATTCGTAGAGATGCGTACGCCGGCTCGTCGATCTCGATCGATTGCAAAAGGGATGGCAATTCGACGGCGTGCGGGGACAGCAGCGCGCAGGGGATTCGGTCGACAACTGGTCAGACGTCGCTCAGAGTAGCGAGGCAGGTGGAGGGAGGGTCGTCCGAGGGTGGTGGGGATGTGGACGAGGGTGAGTTTTGGGAGGTTCAAAAGTGGGGATTGGTGCTTGGATCTTCAGTGGAATTGGTGGGTTTTGGGCAGACGCAATGCAGGGAGTTGGTTTTCGGTATCTCGTGTGTATGAATGACGAGGGGAAGATTGTAGGCAGTGGATAGTGTGGAAGGAATGAGGATTATGTGGGAAGTTTGATTTCAAAGGGAATTGGCAAGTGCAGGTCAGACGACGTACCAGTGTCAACCTTGTGAAAGTCTTGTGCTTTTTTACTGATTGCTTTATTGAATAACAATCTCGAGTCATTTATCGAGGCTCTGTGGAGTTTAATTCTAATTTCTCTATTACATTTTATTCATCGATTTCTGTTTGAAGATATTCTTATTTGTGAAGAACGTATATGTACTGTTTAAAGATTATGAACTTTGGTGATTGATAGCAGTGAATGATGTGAAATGGGGGTTAAGGGGAATAGGTGTGTGCAGGTCAGGCGGCTAACAAGTGAAGTTTCGATTAATTAACTGTGTAGTATTCAGATTAACTTACTTCTGGAAAGTCTTAACACTCTCGAACAAGGAACGCACATCCTCGATAATGTAGAGTACGGTTTCGTGGGAACGCTTCTACAGAGTTGCTCGCGTTAGCCGGTAATTATTAAATTACTCGGTGAACGCCACAAATTAGCGCCACTTTGTGTTTCCTTTCGACGCAATCTTCGCGAACGATCTTGATTCAATTTCTAGCGGAGACTCAGGTTTCCAGCTGCATATGGCGTGACAAGGCAGCTCTTTTATTTATCTTCTTATTATATCTTGCAATAACTGAATTAAAGCTTACATTAAACGGTGCTGCTAATTGCATTAACGCGGGAATAACAAAACCTGGCTCCTATTTACAGTCACCTCGAGGAAGAAGAAGGACAAAGGTTATGGGAAATTGTTGCTGTACTTCCTGGGAGCTGGAAAAGTGACGATGCTTTACGTTATGATCAATACCGTCGCCGCCATTGCTGGCAAGGCTCTGATCGTTGCTAAGGTCGCTCTCACAATCGCTACTGCGATTGCGTTGAAGAAAGCCTTTGGTGAGTGTGCTTCTTCCATCTACCTGTATAGGTATTTTAATTATTCTATGCGTAGAATCACTGATACTGGTGTATAGAATTTAATTTTTCAGTATGTAACTTCTTTGTTCGGGTTCGTTATGAATTCTCATAAGTTTAAAAAAGATAGGAAAGAGGTGGAAGGAACTGATACCTTGAAACTTATTTTTCAGAGCACAAAGATAAGGTGTCGTACGAGATAATCAAGCATCCATATCACAGCTACGAGAACACGCACAGCTCGAGCATCGATTTCGATTCTCACGGTGGTTTTGGAGAAAACGATGTCGCTTATCGGAAACGACGGAGGATGTACCAATAGAGAAGTGGCTTGTTGCGGAAAATTTCATGTAATTCAGGGACCACTCGCGAACTCTGCGTTATACACTCTCGAAGTACAAATGTATACCTGAAAAATATGATACTCTTAATAAATAAGATAAATAGTAAGAATATGAGCCTCGAATTTATATCCAGAATCCTGCAAATCTTATACATTTCATAAATGCAAAATGCATCATCTGGAATGATGTTTTAAGTTTCTCTGAAAACAGGGAGTCTTTCATTTGACAATCTTTATTCTTCAGTCAACGTGGGTCATTTTTACAGAATATACATGAAAATCGAGTGAACATTACATTTCCTGGTGGTTTCAACACTCTCGTGGATGAAAATAAATACAAGTATCATTAATTTTTGGTAGAACACACTTCGTCGAACAGCAGAAACGAATAAAGATCAATTTATACAGGCAGCGACGCGGGAACGATCCAAGTCGGAAAAATTGATGAGCACTCGACGGGCACTCACTGATTTTCCACCGTGCAAGCATCAAACCGACTCGAATTGTTTCCATATCGGTGGCTGTATAAATTGATCTTAAGTGACCAATTACGACTAATTGAATTAAATATGCCTCTGTTTGTTTATGATTTATAATCAGTAACGCTGTGATACCTGCGTCACGTTCCCTCCAATTATTTCCCCAAAGTCATTCGCAATTTTATACACCTGATGTAACTAAGAACATCCTCGTACTTTATTTGACAAATAAATAATTAGAAATTTGTATTGACTGTTCTTAAATATCGTACACTTTACGCCTCGCCGTTCCATACATAAATACTCCCATTCGTCGTTTAATACAATAAGACTAAGTTTCCCATCGTTTATCCGATTCAAGTGGGAGGAAGCGAAGAATCGAGAGTCCTCTGCCAGCCTCCATTGTACCCGCCACCATAGCTCCCATGGTGTTCAGATCCCGTAGCGTAAATCACTTCATGGCCACCTCCTCCCTGGTTGGACACCAGCTTCTTCAAACCGACGATGGCGCTCAATACCAGCGCTATTTTGGCAGTTAGCAAAGCTGTACCCGCGATCATTGCGATTTTTCCATAGGCCAGCTGCGCCATCATTGCTGAAAAACAGGTTACCCGTGAGCATCTTGAGATTCAGTGTCTAGGTGAAGTTTTCTCGAAGCTGTAAACTACTAGGGGCTTACCTCCAACAGCAAGGGCTCCCATCATCAGCGCCCCGTATCCCTTGTCCTTCTTCTTTCGGCCTGAAACGATGAAAATCGCGAGACTTTATCATTTATTCAATTTCGACGTTGATGCTTAATGTACCAAATCTTAAGAAGGTCTCTAAAGATCTTTCTCCTTAAATCCAATCGAATGCAGTGTTCCATACCTTGGAAGGTATCGCCGGGAATAGTAAGCTTGAAGCTCCTAGAAGCCAGGTACTCGTGGAATTTGTTATCCAATTTCTGGTCCAGGGTCAGCTCGGTCCCATTGCTGTCTTTGAGCGATCTGTCTGTGCCCCCAGCGGCTGCGGCGGTATCCCTAGCGATGGACACATAATCGTTGATCACGTACACTGAATCGTCCTTGATCGCCGTGTCCAGGATCTCCAGGGCCCTCTGCTTCAGGCAATCGAAGGCGTTCTTCTCCCTGGAGCATCTGTCGAATAGTGTCGTGTACTCGTTTCTGCTCTGCACCAGGTGGGCCATCAACACCAGATGAAGGAGACAAGTAATCCCCGTGGCTCTAGTCCTCCTCATCCTGTCCCAAGCTGAATGATACTCCTCTGTTACGGACGCAAAGTCTCGCGGCTTCCAGCACTGATCGATTTCGCGGCACGCTGACCGCTCGTAAAATCCCGCGGACTAATTCGAACGGATCCGTGGCAGCTCTTTTATAAGGGTATTTCGCGTTCTCCTACCATCAGCCTCTGCTCGTCCTTACGGCCGTCGGCTCACACCTGATCCACGCGCTGTTTAACGCCTCCTCCTTTCGGAGGAGGGACTCCTGAACCAAAACAATGTCGTACAGCCCCGTAAGTAAGTATCCCTCCGACCTGGTTGCCAAGTGAAGCCGAAACCACCTCGGAACTGGCCGCTGAATGGGAATCAGAGGCCTGCTCTAAAGAGAATCGGTGGCTCTAGCTGTGGAATGTTTGTGTGCCTTGTTTCCTACTTCCTCAACTTTTCTAGCATTCTTCGAAAGAGCTACGGTGTACGGCGAAGTAGAGTTTAGGATCGCTTTTAAATTATTTTTCACTTATAATTAGCTTCGATTCACTGTCTGTATGTTTGATGTATGCTTCAAATCTGACAACTCAATTTTCACCCACTTCCACCAACCCAATTGTTTTGAAACTTTGCATACGTGCATAGGTTGGATGACAATACAATTTTTTTAAAAAAGAAAGTCAAAAATAAAAATGTAAAAAGAAAAATTAAAAATGAAACATAAAAAAAATAAAAATCCACAAAATAGTACAAACTAGAAAATAAAAAAACATAAAACAAGATTTTATGTTAAACGATTTTACAAAAAATACACTAAAGACTAAAAAATAAATCTTTTCTTGTACTACAAATTCGAAGGTGTTTTCTCGCTTTAAATAAAATCGTGGTGTTGTATTAAATTGATTCATATTCTATTATGAAATATCATAAAACAGAACAGAATTATTTTTCAGTTTCTAGTGCATTTTTTGTAAAATCGTTTAACATACAAATTTTATTATATATTTTTCTATCGAATGATGTTGAACAAATTCCTCGCAAGGCAAACGATATTCCTTGAGGAATTCGTTTGGAAAAGTTTTATCTATCTCATACCAGAATCGAAATTTGGTCTAAGAAGAGCAGTAGGTAAAGAATACACTTCTTCGACGTGAACTGATTAAGAAGAAACTTAATGAGGATTTTGTAAATAGAATGAAGGTGAAATTCAGCAGCCTGAGACCCGTGGAAACCCGAAGCTCGAAGGCATTCTATTTCACAGCGAAAGTCCGTGTCTGCATTTGTTAATATCGACGTTAAAGCTGCCGTGCATTGTTCTCCTTAATGGCGCGCAGAGGACGGAGAAACGAATGGCTGTTGGGTACGCATTAATTAATACCGTGGAGATACTGTTAATCCGACACGGATTACAGACCGTGACGCGCCACATCCGACAAACGACCGGGACAACAACGAATTTTATTAAATATTGTCCACTGGCTCATGGTGACTCGAGGTCCGTCTGAAAATCCAGGCCGCTCTTCTCCGCGCTCATCGTTCCTGTGACCAGGTAGCCATCGCAATTACCCTACTTCGGACAAAAAACAGGATGCACATTAATATCATTTCCCCAGGAAGCTACATAATTGCTCTTGATAGCAGCGGAAAAATTTCAACACTGTTCCTAAACGGGAAAACTATGCCTGAATATGCAGAACGATGCTAATAACAGTAATCGCGGTATCAATTTTAACGCTAATACGATTTCTCACGCAACAGTGTTTAAAATAGTAAAAGATCGGCCTCCGAGATGATGGTATCGTGTGAAATAATTTCAGACCAAGGAAGAAGAGCCGATAGTCGCTATTCGCGCGACAAATTCCACGAGAAAGAAAACCGAACCGTTACGTTGTAACGAATCCGACGGTCACGCATGTCCGACGTCGGCCAGGCGAGTGCAGAAACTCAAACAGCGCTCGTGCGGGCTCAGGGGCCGTGAAACAAGGAACTTTTACGGTCGACCGTCTCCCCGTTGTAATATATGCTCACCTTGATTATTACACTTGACATAAGGAGTTAGGAGCACGTGGCGTTACCGGGGCGATCACGGGACCATGAACGCTGTTACCTTTACGAGCAGCGGCGTTTCCCGGACGCCAGTTTTACGCTCGCCACGGTTCCACCTTCTTTCGTACGAAGGAACCGGTACAGTTAGGCGACCGGAAGAGAGGGCGACGCGATAATGGAGTGAGACTAATGGATTCGCCGAGTGAAAACAGTTGGGGGATGCTACTTGCGAATCTCACGCGCGAAACTGACAGTAGCGGAGAGAGGCCTGCTGTTTCAGGAATGATTTCAAAATGTGTTAAAATTTGTCGGAGGGTTTTAGTGACTCTTAGTTGGGCAGATACAGTATATGTACTTTGAATTGGATAGCTCCTTTGGTTTCGGTTGGCTGCATCCCTTCGTTGTAGCTCAATGTCTGAGATACCGGTTGTCTGTACTACTTTGAACACACGAGGATCTTCGTGATACTCGGTTAATTCGAAGAAAGTGGATGTAAGTTGACATTCTCTTTCTGACGACTTATTACGTAATTAACGATTACTGTTGTAAGTTGGAAATAAAATGATTGAAGAAGGAAGGGCGAAGTAGAAGATTGCTCTATGGTTGTGGTCTCTCCTCGAGGTCCAGTTTTATTCGATGGGATATGATAGAAGCTAATATCACGATCGTAAATTTCTGTGTCATTTTAATTCCTATAAAAAGTCATCTGTCACTTGCTATAAATCTACATCTTTGGATTATAAGAAAAATCTACCACCTTAAAGGTACACGTTGCTGCAGTTCAACAACCTCGTTGCTCCAATCACAGTTGAATGAAACGTTCATAGGCAAATTAGCTACTCTTCGCCCAGACGAAATTCTTCCCGCTTCGTTTGTTCTTCGCGCCTTCCTCCGTGTTATCATAAACGTCGACGACTTCTCTGATCACGTGTTGACTGTAGGGACCAAAATCACTATTCTGATAGCCTCTGTAGGGTCGATGCTGGTAATTGTGATGATCGTAATAAGGAAATCCTCCAATTGGTGTCTCCTGACCATACGTATGGAAACCATTAAATCCACCGCCTGGGTAAGGCGTCGAAGCAGTGGAGAATAATGTGTTCCAGCCTAGGAGGCCGCTGATGATCAGAGCTAGCTTCGTGAGTAGCAATGCTTTCTTCGTTAGAAGCAGCAGGAACCCAAAAAGTAGAGGAATGAGCGAAGCCAGATTGAACTTGAACCCCAGGAGGAAAGGTAGCAGCAGTTGCCTCATCATTTGTCTTCCTGGAAGAAAGAAACATCAACACGAGTCATTTTCAATTGGCTCTAAAGGAAAAATAGTATCAGAATTGCAAAGTGTTATGAATCTACTAAATGATATTAATTATTAGTAAAAAAGTAGATCTAAATCGCGCCAGACGCACGAGAAGATCGTAAGCTTTCGAGCAATGCAGTCCCCATAGCTTCCTAACTATGCTAGGCCTCGAGACTTCAAGGTCTCGAGTCTGCATCGCATGTGGCCTTGACCGTGCTGCCTACTGGAGGTAGTTCCAGAAAGCAGCTCGTGGCGAACGCCGCCTCAGCAAAGATGCGAACCCTGGAGAACGGTGGGTTCGTTTCCATGCTGACGCTACAGTTTGACGATTCCTTTTGACCAGTAGCCTCGATTTCACGTGGCAGATATTTTTTTTTTTAAACAACCATTTATCGCAAGATCTATCAAATTTAATATTAATCTACTTGGAATTAACCAGCTCTATCAGGCCTTAAAATTGTATCCGTCCCCACTTTCACTAATCGACACATTCATCAATGAAATCCTTCGAGAACACCTCTCACTCACCTGCCCCAGCCTGTCTGTCGCCGAAAGTCGTGGGTCTCTCATTGACCACGAATTCCAGCATCCCATTTCCGTTCAACATCGGCCCAGCCCTGAGCTGCAGTCCAGGATACAAGTTGTCCAGGTTCCATTTGAGGCTTCTGCGTTCCATTAACCTGGTCGCCGCTTTCACGATGTTCCCGAAATCCTTTGGGTCGTAGTCCCAATCGAGAAGCTCCCTCCCATAGCCGTCAGCTCTCTCCAGGTGCACTTCGTCGAAGTCCAGGTCGTCCTTGTGATTCAGGGACTGAAGTGCACTCAGGGCTCCACGATTCACGCACTCCAGGGTGCCGAACTCTTTTCTGGCTAGACAGGCGCCGAAGGCTTCGTTGAAGCTCATTGGATCCTCGTTGTTCAGGATTGGATCCTCCGCTGGCTCCATCATCACCGTGATACCAGTCGAAACGAAGACCAATAGGCACAAGCTACGGAGTTTACGCTTCATAGCGACGTAGCGAGGCTCTCGGACGATGATCGGTGCACAGCGGATGGAAATAAAGATGGAGGAAGATCGTGGAGAAAGTTGATAAGCTTCGGCGCGATGAAAGTTCCACGAGAAAGAGGAATTGCTAATTAAGCACCGCTCTGGGAAAAGAGAAGTCGCGTCGAGGTGACTGGGTTGAAGAGAAGATAGCTTTGAGAGGACGAGATCTTGGAATTTGTGTATCGGCAATGGGAAACGCAAGTGCACCCGAATTTCGATTCCCCTTCTTGCCTGGAAAGAAATAAATTAATATTTATTTAAAATTTTGTGAAACTGGGTCAAGATCCTTTGAACCACTTCTCAGTCTTCCCGAACTTTTAATACTTCTAAGAACCACTCTTGTCACTGTCACGATCAACTTCCGCTCCCCTATATTCTCACCTAACCACCCTCGTTATTCACCCTCCATCGTGTCGCACGCACAATCGGAGTCGCTCCGTTTCGACATCGAATCACGGCTCTGCAAAGTTCTCCGCGAAAGCCGTACGAAATGTGGCGGAAGAAAAGTGCCCGACTTCTGAAACAATACTGTTGATCCAGCACCCACGATCAGCCGGCTATATAGGCGTCAAGGGGGCGTTCACACACGACGGAACAATCGGTCTCACTCGACGGATCTTACAAGCAGCGAAAGTACAGGTCGTCTGTATTTCCCGCTGGATGTACGTGGCCCCTCGATACACCGGATGCACCCGTGGAGAGCAATTTCCATTGGCCAGGGAAGGGCCCGGAGCCTGGGCTCGTTACACTGTCAAAACGTCGGGGCAACGTCTCCCGACCGAAGAGAAACTCCGGCGAGCTGACCTGCGATGAGAAGAATCCAAGGAGGACGAGGAAAAGCGACGATGTTTGCCGTGACGAAAGCTACCAAGTGACAGTAAACACACTGTCCAAATAAAGCACTGGGCTAACCGGGCAAACATCGGCGCAGCGTTAACGTAGTTATGATCAATTAACGGGCTCGACGAGGAGCGAGCATTAGGTGCGTCAGCGGAATGTAGGATACAGTTGGCGTGATGGGCGGCGTTTCATATAAAATTACGATTTATTTATAAATAATGCGATAAGTTACATGGCGACACCCGGTCAGGGTGGTATATAAATAATCATTGGATTGAATCTGGTGGCCCTGTGACCAGGTACTGACTAAGAGGCCGAGCGCGTTCGACCTCCGGAAGCCTCGGCTTCGATGAGATCGCTACGGAACGTCGACCCCTGAAGGGATACCGCACTGGATGGTGAAGGGTGCGCGACTACCACCTGTTCACTTCTTCCTGCTAGAGTCTGTTCGATGTCTCGATCACCGTGGGCAAGCCGAATCTATGCACATTAGTTCTGCTATGTCGGAGCTGAAGAGTCTCGTCAGTGTTTCGGTCCGCGGTCACAGTTCGTCACGTTCAGTCACTAGTCACGTACAGTACATTCTGTTCGACGGAACGGGTCCTGTGGTGGGTTAAGTACTGGGTTAGATTCGACACGGTCTGCACACGGTTCTCGGGGGGCTCAAGTCGCGCAGCCCCTGTGTGATCGTCAGCGGCTGGACGATCACTTTGGCGAACGAAGGTGGAGAATTGAGGCGAGGTGATGCTGGATGAGGCGGTCAAACTATTCGGAGGGCTTGTACGCGTTGTAAGCGAGATCAGAGCCAGCCGATCTTGCCCAGCCGTGGTGGTCGTGATGCTCCTCGTGGCCGTAGGAGTGGACCGGATGAGCTACCACCTCGTAGCTCTGGTGCTGCTTGTTGGCGAACAGCTTCTGCAGGCCGATGATGGCGCTGACGATCAGGGCGATCTTGCCGATCACGAGGGCCTTCAGGGCGAGGAGGGCCAGAGCACCGAGAGCGATGGGGATCAGGGCAGCAGCCTTCAGCTTCAGCAGCAGAAGGATCGGTATCAGGGATTTCACGATCTTCTTCTTCTTTCCACGAGCTAGAGTGGAAACAGACAGTTATGGTTAATACCCCGGTGGACGGTGGGTAACTGACTCAAGTAAAGTATCAATGAACCAAGAAGCTGGGTTCATCGAGCTCAAGCATAATTCAGGGGCTTACCTTCGTCGAAGCTGCGGGAGACTTCCTCGGGAAGGCTGAGCTCAACGGTGTGCGTGGAAAGGAACTTGGCAGCCCTGTCGTAGAGAGCCTCGTTGATAGCCGTTTCCTTGGCTTCGATCTCAGTTGGCAGGGTACTTTCGATGTCGTTGAGGGACCTGGCATTGTCAGCACGACTGGAAAGTAAAATCCCCGTGTCAGGTAGGCCCAGCTGTTCGCGATTCCCTTTTCATCGACGGTAGCTAAGCCCACGTAATCACCGACCGCATCACGCGATGCGGTTCGCATTTCACTGAATCAACCCCCAAACGCGTAGCAGTCACTTTCCCCTGCTGGGTCCTTACCTGTTCTTTGCTTCCTCGGTCTGCACGATCTTGAACCCGTCGACGACCTCTATGTCGGCCGACCGAGCCGCCCTGTCGACGAAACGCAGCGCCCTCAGCTTCAAGCACACAGCGAGATCCTCCTCGCCGGAGCACGAGGCGTACACGTCGAGGGCCTCCTCGAGGATAGACGGCTGGCTCGCGTCCTGCGCCGCCGGGGCGGCTAGAACGGACGCGACCAGGAGCGTAGCGATTACCACGTACTTGAACATCTCCGTAATTGGTCACCAAAGATGCAACTCGACGAATCAAACGAAATTACGTAGCCTCCTGGATATTCGACACTCCCTACGAACCGGACTGCTTACTCGCACCGTGCTACTCGAACTACTGCGGCGATCGTATCGACACTGGCCGAAAGAATCACGATTGCTGCCTTTTATCCTCGTCGCGAAAGGGGCCCGCGTACGTTTTTGAAATTTTGATGGCCCCCACCGGCCAGGCCCCCGCCCGCCGTCGGGTTACAACCCGTACGAGCTATTGGTTCTCCTCCGGGCGGTCGTCCGGCGCGCTTCTCTCTGTCGTGCTCGTCTCCCGTTGACGCGCCTCCACACGCTCGCACACGCGTCCTTCTCGCTTTTCTCCTCTCCTGGCGAGGCTGCTTCGCTCCTCACGGGGCCCTGTTCGTTCCCGCGGGGCACGCACACGTGCATGGGCCCTCCTCGATCATCCGACACACCGCCCGGGAGGGAGAGTGGAAATCGCAGAGTGGAAGACGCTTGCCCACGCGTCGATGCCCTTTTCCATCCTCGCCGAGCTTCCATCGCCTTGGACCAGCGAGACCAGACACGGGTCAAAGTGGATTCCAGTTTCACGGTTTTACTAGTGAAATTAGCGAGAACATCTCTGCTACTAGGCATTCTTCGAGTAGTACTGATTTTTCTTAGATCTTGTCTTTGCTGGGAGGGAAAATTAATTGATGGGTAGGGACGTTTCTGTGATCGTGTACTTCCACCACCCTCTATGTCCCCTGTGACAGAGCTTAATAGACTTTCGCATTCTATCGTACCCGGATCATCATTGGAATCCAGCGGAAAGTCGCGGCGATAAAGTCAGACACGTTATCCGCCGCGGTTTCGCTTTCAACAAGCCGTATAATACCGCGCATTATGTAGAAGATACTTCAATCTCACGCCTCCGCAACTTTCATCGTCGCGTTACAGCCTCCCATCAAACAGGACGCGCGTTTTCGAGCCGCGGAGCTTTCAATCGACACACATACTTGAAATTCCTGAAACATCATCGAATCCTCATTCCTCGAGGACCACGTGCGATATCTAGACGAATTGTTCGTACAATCATCCGTTCGCTGGTCCCGAGCAGCTCGACGAGTTTTCACGCTAACTGTAATTTGCAATTTAAGCGAGTCCCCCGGCGTTTCCCTGCCAATTTCTCTCATCCGTTGCCACGGTGCCCTCTCTCTCCCTCCCTCCGTTTCTTTTTCTCTCGCCCAGTGGAATCGATTCGTGGCGGCACACGGGTTAAGGTCATCTTCATTCAGTTTGAAATTAATATATGCCCGCGAGTGTCGCGAGCAACGCGTTTAACGGTTTTTCATGGAATGTCCACGCGATCGAGTCGTGTGCGGACGAGTTGGGTCCGCGCCAGACCTCCTCGAGGAGGCCTGGCCGCGCCTCGGCTTGACCCCGAAGACTTCTCGCCTAGAAAACCGTGGAGAAAGAGGAAGAAGGAGAAGAAGAAGAAGGAAAGATGAGAGGGCAGAACCGCGCGAGTCGGTTTCCGATCACGGCGGGGAAGGATCGCGCGACTTTCTCCGCGGGTTTGAAGATGCTTACACTAGTGTTACTTCCAATTCCTCGCTCCTCGGCCCTGGTCCTCTTTCACGTCTCAATTTTCATGCTAACTGGAAGTTAATTCTACCATAGATTTTTTAATTGAGTAGCATAATTAATAACTCTTGAATCAACATTATCCTACTTCTCTGATTCTTTCTAAAGACAACAGGACCTCAAATAAATGACTGACCAGATAAACAGTCTTTCGATATCTCTACTATGAAAACAGCTCGACGTCCAAAAGAAGATCGCCGCCATCGCAAACGAGTTCTAGAAGATCGCCTAACCGACGAAACGAAAGTGTCTACGAGCTGCCCCGTGCATCGATCTCTCGGACCAAAAAAACAGGAGTGTGAGAAGAAAAGAACCGCCTGCGTTACATCCCGCAGAAAACTTTCACTTTATCTCCATCCGTGGCGCGAGTAACGAATGCCAATTTTAATTCCTTTTTCGACGGTCGCTGCCGCGAAGCGCTCCTCGTCGATCAACCGATCGCGATCATCGATCCGTGTCACGATCGCCGCGTGTGTCGGCGCGTGACACCCCGATGGAATTACGAGGAGCCGGGCCACGAGCTATTCCCGTGGACCAAAACGCTAATCCACGGTGGCAGAGGGAGGCGGACGCGAGGTGCGCGCCGCTGGTAATGGAACACTTTCCTCTCGACGACGCCGGCGAGAGTGAACTCGCCTCAGGATCGAGGTCAGGTCAAGGCCCCCACGGATCGAAGCCTCAGGATTCTCCTTCCTCTCTTTTCTTCCCTCTTCCCACGTCTCTCTTCCTCCGAGATGCTCCGGCATGAATTCTTGCTCGACCTGTCGGCGAATTTCGCTGGATGCGACGAGGTGCTTCTCGGTGAATGAATATCATCTACGGTCGCAGATATTCATGGTCGAGTAGCTGAGCCCGATGCTCGTTGAATCTCTGTTCGATCGTTTCTCTGAAAATACGTGTCACCAGGTGTATTTTTGGCCGAAGTTTGCTTGACCTAGTACTCGTCACTCGCTGAATTCAACTGCCCTCGGTCATCGGTGAAATTATGCTTGACCTTCCACTTCCTTCTCATTGAATTTCACTGAAGACTATCGCGTTTCGCCGTGACAATTTGTTTAAGTTTCGGAAGTGGGTCAGAAGAGGCCTCGCGAGATTGGCGAGCGAACAGGTGCGCGGAATACCTCTGGAGCATCTTCGTCGACGTTAGCGCGGCTGCGAGACTGCTCGAGGATCTAGCTCACAGCAACGAAGCAGAAGCGTCATTCACACGAGTGAATGAACGCGATTCGCAAGGATCTATTTCCGTTTTGCTTGGAAAAAGAAAATGCTCCCTGTACAAAACATTCGGTGGTCAAGTAGTACAGGTCAACGGATTAATCGACTAACGCTCGACGAAACCCGCGCATTCCGCGACTCCCCTACAGGCCCACAAAAAGGAAAACGCAGCCATCATCCATTATATATTTCCATCCTACCGATAATTACCACTATACCCACTCTGTCCCACATAAAAACTCCTGACCCACATTGTATAAATCTCAAGCAACGCATCGATCATACCCGACCCTCAAACTACACCTGCATCCACGCTGAACCGGATCAATATTCCTTCCCCAGCATCTCCTACGAAACCGTCAAAGTAGCCTCGTTGAAAACGCATTGGATCAGATTGAGTGGTTTGGGCGGACAGTGTAGAAAGAGGCGAAGGATTCGAGGAGTCTCGAGACGACTTTCGGAAGTCGGGAAGGGCGGCATCTCTACGGGAACCGGACCACCTGACCCGAGGATCGATGAACCACGACGCCTCGGGTAGGGAGAGATCGTGGCGATCGTCGGTGGGGAAACGTGGAAGGGGGCTTCGGGGAGGGTGCAGGGGGGGGGGGGGAGAGGAGACGCGGCTTTTCTCTCGTGGATGGTAGAGAGTGTTAGGCGCACCTTGAAAAGGCTCAGCGCGGATGCTGACCGGCCTGGTCGGTCTGGTCGGCCTGGTTTACTTCCCGACCAGACGTGTGTGGCCGCCCGTACGTGGCTCACGCGCACGCGTGCAGCCGAGCTTCCAGGTCCCCGACAAGTGCGTAAAGGTGGCCGAAGCGTTTCCAGTATGTAGGTAACGCGACTCTGCCTCCCTTCGTCTCCTCTCGGCGGCTTCTTCGCCGCGGAGGAGAGGAAGAAGCCGGAAGCGCGCTCGCTCCGCTGGCCTGCATCGGCCGGCGCACGCGTGATCGACACGGCGATCGCCCGTGGACCCGACCGATCCGACGATAAACTCCAGTCGATCTCCTCTAATTGCGCAGCTCCGTAGTGTTTCATCGAGCGTTACTTTCGATGGAGGCTCGCGATTCGAAGCTGGTCGATCGTCGAGCTCTGTTTCTTGGGGCGCGATCGAAGACAAGATGGAATTCCTCTTAGCGAGATCCTCTGAAATTATCTTCGTTCATTGTCGTTAGAATTAGAATGCTGCTTAGAATCTTGCGTTAAACAGACGCCAGAGCTTGGGACGTGTTAGGCGGGGGAATGCTGCGGGTAAGTGCAAGAAGAACTCCTCGGCGACGGTACAAACGTTGGTCTTAATATATTTCCATATCTATAAATACACATAGCTGCCTGGCAGCACCGCGCGGGATAATAAATACTGAGGATGATACGGTGGAATGAGCGTTCGTGATTCTCGGTTGAAAGAGGCGAGGACAGGTGACTCGTTGGTGAACCGGAAGACCGGCGGAGAAAGGCGCGAGGGAAGTATGGGTGGGGAACGAAGTTCGAAAGAGTCGCGAGGATGAAGGACGATCGAGGAGGAAAGCGACGCTCGGCGTGAGTCGCGATACGTGAAAGCGAAGCTTGATGAGACTGAGAGCACGACCCCGTGGGGTGATCTGTTCCATGTTTTCCTAGGTGGACGAGGGTTTGTAGGCGGAGTAGGCGAGGTCGTGGCTGGATCTCGCCCATCCGCTGGACCCGTGGCCGCCTGCTACTTGGACGACCTCGTGGCCGTGATCGCCGCCGCCGCCGGAGACCAGCTTCTTCAGACCGATGATGGAGGCGAGCACCAGCGCCAGCTTGCTCACGATCAGCGCCTTGCCGGCTAGAAGGGCCAGTGCGCCCAGAGCCAAGGGCACCAGTGTTCCGCCGATCAAGAGGGGAATAGCCAGCAGGCCGCTCATGTTCTTCTTCTTCTTGCGACCTGGGAACGGCAGGCAATTGATTACCTTAATCAAATTCGCTCGACGGACCAAGGATAATGGAGTAATGGCTCTATAGAGAAAAAGAGTGGGCCATTCGGTCTAGCGGACCGGGAAATCGAATACGGAACTTCGTATTTCGGACGGATGCTTGAACGAGTTACTTTAACCGAATCTATCCCCCCTCTCTATTTCGCCCTAACGCAGAATGTGGGCTCTTTAACTTCAGGAATATGATTCTCACCTTCCTCCACCAGACTACGTTGCAGATCTTCGACGTTCGGTAACTTCAGCTTCAGAGTGCGACTCTGGAAGAACTTCACGACCTTGTCGAAGATCATGGTGTTCAGGGCGTCCTCCTTGTCGTCCAAGGCTCGGGGCAGGCTGGCCTCGATCTCCTGGAACGACTTGGGCGGCTCGCTCTCCTCGCTCGTCACCGGGTCGTCTCGAACGAACGTCACACCGTCGGCAAGGTTCAACTGGGAGCTCCTGTACATCCTGTCTATCGCTGAGAGCAGTCTCACTTTCAGACAGGGACTCAGCTCGTCGTCGGCGCACTCTTTGTAGACCTGGTATATCTGTCGCAGGTCACCGAGCACGTTGCTGCTGCCGCTGCTCGACCTTGCTGTTTCCTCGTCGATGGAGTTGGTCGCCGGGTTGGTCTCGGCTGACCTCGACGAGGCCGTCGCCAGCAGGACGGCCAGGTACACGTAACGGTGGGCGAAGTGTCTCATCTTCTGAGCAGGGCAGCCTGGAAGCAACGGAACAATAGTCATTACTATTTCTGCATGTAAACTCAAGGACATCGTTAAGTAGCTCACGACCCTAATTTGCATCGAAAAGTCAATGAATTTATATTATTATTATTGTTAACGGGTAAACCCTTTAGAATACAGAAGATACAAAGCATAAAGTAAAATATAAATATAAGCATAACAAAATAAATTAAAATAAAGTAAATAGTCGATGTGAGTACTTAGAACTAACGCATCAAGTCAAGTGACCTATACACTGGCGTTCGGTCATACAAAAGTAATTGGAGGCCACTGAGGGAAACACAAATGTGAGCTCAGTGCAAGAAACCCTATTCCTAATATTCGCCTTGAAGAAACGATAACATCTACAGATCATCGCAATACTAGGAAATTGCACCACTCGTCTGAGATTCTCATCTTAATAAACACCCTTCAGAACTCTAAGCTCCTAGACGTTCCCCAGCTCACTCGCAGCTCACTATACCTACCAAGTGGACGTCGATCACGCGGCTCAAAACAACGAAGCTCCTGTTCCTCCTTCTCTTCTTTGGCAATCGGCTATCGGTATCTAATCAAGTCTGCCCGCCGCAACTAGCTAGATGACGTGTGTACGCGAGATGCGTGCGTACTGAAGAGCACAGTAACTAGACTGTCCGCAACGGAAGCCCTGCCCTAGCTCTATATATCTGGTCAGGTGTACCACCGTGGCGATATTCCTCCCCACCCACGGCCGCGGTACGTACACCACCATCGCGGGAGCATTTTCATTGCCAGGGATCACTTGAGACCGCGATATCCCGCGATCCACCTGGGGGACGGTGAATAGAGAGCAGAATTCCGAGGGATCAGCCCGGGGGATTCGTCCCTACCTTTTCGTCGCACCCCACCAGAGCCGCGGATCGTTTCGCCAGCTCCTCCGACTAACGCCGTCCTATTCGATCAGACCGGTCTAACCAGATCGCGAACAACGCCTCCGACGCGCCCGAACGTTTGCTGCCGTTCGATTTGTACCCACGTGGCCGCGCGCGTCTCGCCTGCATGCACGCGTCCAGTCCTTTTGTTGCGTTTCCCCTCGCCGTCTTATCGGCGAATCTCGATGAACCTGAAATCGAAAGGATCCGCGGTTAGATTGAGGAGTAAGAAGGGCACGGCGTCGCGCGGAGGCTGCTGGTGCGGACTCCTGATCGGTAAAGACACAGTGGGTGGAAGTATGAGAAGAAGAAGACAGTAGGGCACTTGACTGTCGAGATTTAAGATCCTTGGAAAGCCACTAAGCCAGAGTGTTGGGGGTCTAAGTAAACTGTGGTGGACAGGTGTTCGAAGGAAGCTGCGTGTAATTGCTGTAGATACTCGAATACATTTGACCGTGATCCAATCACGATACCAGTCGACTCATTGAAATCCTTGGAATCTTTACCAAAGCCTGTTTGCTTGGCCCAGAAACAAGTGCCTCACTATATCCATTCCACCCACTCCAGCCGACAAACCTCGCCAATGGGACATCCTTGTACCAATCCAAAGATCGACTCCCCCCAGCGCGGATAAAAATAGAAGGCCACGAGTTCGCCGATCCAAGCATACCGTTAACCGATTGACGCTATCGGTCGGCCCAGTTAGCCCGCGCGCTTTTTCCTCTTATCCTTGTCGCCTCCCTCGCATCCTTGCCGTTTTCGTCCTGGTCGATATCGCGCCGGTCTAGGTAACTGGGTCGCGCCAAGTGAAAACGCATTACACGTAGATAGTCGCGTAGGCCTTGCCGATCGAGGGAGAGGGGGGGCGTATCATTCCCCTGATGCTTAAGTTCCTTGGCGCAGTGAAGCGTCACGAAAGCACCGAGGCAAGACTGAAATTTCGGAGGGAGCAGTGGCCCTGTTCCGTAGCGATTTCTTTCCATCAACCGGTCCTCTGTCCCTCTTCCGTCCGCACCGATTTCCTCCGGATCACGATGATTCAGCGGGATCCATCGCCAGGTGGACGATCCGGCTGTCAGGACGATCGTCGGGATCGTTCGAACGAGGTTGGCTCCTCGTCAGGCTGCCGGAACTGCGTTACGTCGCCGTCGCCGATTTCTCGGCCGCGTACGTGCCGTGAAAATGATCTCTCCGCGGCCACCGGCGAAAGCGACGAGGATCTCTCGTCTCTCCGTTGCCCCGAGTCCTCGGATTTCCGGTTCGACGGCCGATCCCGCGACGCCGCTCGTCATTTTCTGCATGGTGATCCCCGTTGATGGACGAGCGTCACGCGTCGCTCGGTCGCCAATGAAATCGTCGTTATTGCGGGCCAACGCAGCGGGGCTACGGCGCGCGTAACGTTATGTCTGGTATGCAGGTTACCGGTCTCGTAGTTCGCGTATCCGGCTTCGATGGACGGTAATCTATGCGACCGGTAATGAGGGTGCTCCGCGAGGAATGAAAGAAGCTCGGCCAGGTTTTACGAGCCATTAAGCGACCGATGGACGAAGGTGGGTCAGTGGTGGCATCGCCGGGAGATGCCTGGCTGATATTTACGACGTGCTTCGCGGCAGAGGCATAAATATTCACCGGAATGCCCGTCTAGCAGCGACGCGCGGTGGGAGAATCGTGCGAGAAGCGCGCGGGCACTTCCTACGGGATCGAGCGCGTTCCAGAAGCTTTCCAGAGTTGCCTTTCGGGGGAAAGAGGAGCACGACGAGCGTATCCCATGCACTTTCTACCCGGTCGATGCAGGAATCCCTACCCGCGTCGCGGTTGTGTTTACACGCAGCTCGTTAAGCCGTATCTGGTTCATGTATCAGTGGATGCACCGGCGTGTTATTATACTACTTTCACTAGTTTTCATAAATATCAGCACGGAAGGCTGTCTGCGAGGCAGCAGGGTTTATCCCCTGTGTCACGCTCGCGCAGGCGCGCGGGATAAAACGGGCGCGCTCGGCCAGCGCCGCTCCCGTCTTCCCAAGGGTGGACCTCGATCACTGGCGCGACTCACAGGCATCTTGCATTTGATTTTTCTTTTCTTTGGGACAAGACGCCAACGCGCCGTTCGTCACATCTCTTTATTATAAAAAGAACAACGGAGGCATTATAACAATAGCACACGTGGTTGGTCGGGTACAATTAAATAAATACTAGGTTTTGTTAGGCACGATGAATAAATAACAAGGCCCGGGCAACGCTATACAATTGAACGAGTATCTACGCGGAGGTACTGGTTCGCAGTTGGAAAGGGAAAGAAGGAGTAGAATAAGAATAATAGGGTAGGTGGGAGAGGTAGAAGGTGGAAGAATGGACGACTCCAAGTATCGAGGATGATAGGAACAATAAATATAAATATAAAATAGAGGATAGTCGCGAAGAGTTGAGAGGATCAAAGGGCGCAGAAGGAAGAGAAGGCAGATGAAAGGGAAGAGTGGTAGAAGGGATAGAAAAGAGGGGAAAGTAGAGGGTTGAAGGAAGGAAAGTTTCTATCGGACGCTTCATGCTTGCTGTTGAGGCTGATGGGCGCGGTAGGCCAGTTCGTGGGCATCTTGGGGTAAACTTCTGGCCCATCCGTGGCCACTGCCGCCGGAGTAGCCGCCACCGCCGTAGTCTGCGCCGCCGCCGCCGTAACCGCCGCCGCCACCGTGGCCTTCGTCGTGGCTGACAACGTGGCTGTTGCTGTGATGGGGGTGCGACACCACCTCGTAGGTCACGTGCTTTCCGCTCGAGCTCAACAGCTTCTTCAGTCCAATGATCGCTGAGATCACCAGGGCTATCTTGCCGACCAAAAGGGCCTTGCCAGCGATAGCGGCGATCGCGCCGAGAGCCAGCGGTAAAAGGGCTGCAGCCTTCAGGGCCAGGGCCATCATCAGCGGGCCAAGAATCTTCTGGGCCTTCTCTGTAATTTTATATCGTGTTTGTTAAATTCAGTGTTTATAAAATTGCCTCCACTGGAATATTATTTAGAAGTAAAGTGGGAGGCGATGTAGGACTCTTCAAGTAGTAAACCTCTACTCTTTAATCTCGAAAACATGTGCTCGAGGATTCTCGAATCGGTTTTGAAACGGTAAATAGGAGCTTGTACGACGGGAAAATGTTCAGTCACTGAATTCGACCGTTACTGTAATAAATCCACGCTAGATGCTACAATGGACTCGCTGCCCGGAACCCAACGATCTCTTATTGCTAATTTACCGGTTAGCCGCGCAGAGACCCGGTACCCAGCGTACCGTGGCCACGGTTTCTCAGCGATTACTATCCTGCACCGTGTGTAGCACGCTCTTCCATTCGGAACAATGTTCGAGCGAGGAACATTTCCCACGAAACAGCGGCTGGAGGACACGGGCAGGGACGCGACGGTCCCAAGGAACGCGACCCGACCTTTCTCAGGATCACACGCGGAGGAGCGAAGGAGATCTCGAAGTGGAATAGGCGAAGGTCAAGGCGATGTACCCCGTGCAGGATGGAAAGTATGTCAAAAATCTCGCACGGCGGGATCTATCTGCCTCTTGCTCGCCCGGCGTGGGTAACCCTCTCCTCGTTTCACGACGGTGCTTCAAGGGGAAGCGGAACCAGTTCCTCAGTGGGTCAACGTCTCGATGCCAGCTTCCCCAGCACCGTCATCGTCGCCCGTTGAATAGAGCCGCGACGAGGCTGAGGAACTCGCGCGATGCAGCTGACACCGTAGAGGCCCGAATCCCGGTTAACCGCTTGTCGCGTTAATTACCGCCAGCGAGCACATAATTAGATGATTCGTCCGACGAGAGATTAGAAACGATTCAACGGCGCCCCGGGCCTCGTTAGTCCCTGCATAATTAACGACGGGGGAACAGGCTCGTAGATACTTCAGCGACTAATTAACTGCCTTGGGAACGAGGTGTGTACATGCCGAAGAAGTTGAAATGGGGCTGATTGCCCGGGCACGATAAAAACGGAGGATTCGAGAAGATCCTTTTGTTCTCCGGTTTCGAGTATACATGAGAATTTGACGGGGTTTGAATTAAGAGGCTTTTGAATGAATACGGATGCTTTATACTCACTCTTCTTGCCACGGCTTTCCACAGCATTGTCAGCGAAGTCCTCGAAGCTTCGTCCAGCCGATTCAATCGCGCCAAGGATATCAGTACCTTTGAGATCTACTTTAACAGTGTGGGTCCTCAGGAATCTTCCCAATCGATCGAACAACAGCGTCTCCAGGTCGCTGGACTCGATGGACCTGCGAAGACACAACAGTAGAAGACACATCAGCCTAGTCATTTTAGCTACCAAGAATGCACGAAGAATATTTGAATAAAAATAGATAAAAAAATTATCCGTCTCGAAATATTTGCAAAAATCACATCCCTCCCAATAATCCCAGCTCGATCTAGTACCAAAACTGACCTAGGTGCGCCCTCCTCGGCGTTGGACGTCTTGACGACGGTGATCCCGTCTGTCAAAGCGATATCCTCCTTGTCGGCCAGCATCTTGTCCACGTAGGAGAATACTTTGTACTTGATGCAGCTGATGGACTCTTTCTTCAGGCAGTCGCTGTAGATGGTGGCCATCAGGTCGTTCTCGGTGGCGGGTTTGTCATTGGCCGGCAGAGCGACGGCCACGGCCAGCACCGGAAGTAGCCACAGAACGGTCACTGAGTACTTGCCCATGGTTGCTGGAGTTGGACGTTAAACGATTCACCACCCCGTGGAGCGTGCACGTCGGCTGCTATACAACGGAGGACGGATGGTTTATTGTCCTACGTCGCGTGGTCTGCGTCGACTAACTGTTGCGCTGGCAGCTGGTGAACGTGGACGCCAGGATGCGTCGATCGGATCCCGTGTGTTACATCCAAAAGAGGTTGCATTGCTTTTATACCGAAGTATCGCACGAGGGGAGACCTCGCGCGGCACGGGCCACCGAGAGTTCGCGTTCGCCTCCTGCCCTCTCTCTCTCTCTCTCCCTCTCCGTTCCCCCCTATGTCGCTCTGATCGTCTCCCTGCTCCTCTCTCCTACACCCCCCTCCGCGGCGACGAGTCCTACGGGGGCCACGCTATCGAGGACCTCCTCTCCCTTTCGGCATCCCTCTCCTCGCGCGTTTAATTCGGCAGGGCAAAAAGCAAGCACCTCCGCGAGGAGACGGAGCGGGCGCACAGGGGAAATAGGAGAGGGACACACTTGCATTTTCTTCCTCGTGCTCCCCCTGGCGAACGCCTCGTTTCCGTCGTTCTTACCGCCTGCAGCGGACCTACTTCGGCCACCATTAAGGTCCCACGGTAGAAGGGAGAGAGGCCCCCTGCGCGGCGTCGCGTCGCGATGAGAGATTCAATGAGGGAAATCTACGGGTAGAGGTCGTGGGGAAAGGTACCACTGGCTCCCTTGTGATTTCTCGCACGACTTCGCGTGCCTCTTCGCCGATTTTTCGCCTATTATTAATTCGAACGCTTGCACCAGGGCCAGGACCCCTTTTGCATTCGAGGGACGTCCACGTGCCCGTCAATCCCTGTGTTTGACAAGAGAGCTACCGGATCGTGACCCAACGGAGGACTCTTGTCTCGTTCGAGTGTAGATAGAACCAGGGGTGCATCGATGTCCTCGAGAAAGAATCGAGTAGCGTACTTAGAATTGTTAAAAAGAGGAATCTAGGCGATGAACAGGTTACTTACTGCTGATTTTAATTAAATTATACAGCTTAAAGTGTAAGATATTGTGTGGTGAATAAACTTGTCCGAGGGAGAACTACCTTGCACTTATTCCCAGGAATCGTTATGCTTGGTTTCTTACACTGATTTATCATTGACATCTTTCCCTTATTTTCTGTGATAATTGTCCTTAATTCAGAAGGAAGTCGTAACAGTGGCACGATTTTTTGGCTTCCATAGTTGAAGGAGTAAAGGAAACGGACGCATGATATTTTATACAGTCCAGAGATTGTAGAAGGCAGAGTGTCATCAGAGAGTGCCCGGAAGATATTTCATGGTGCCTGCTTGACACTGTTTCAGAATCATTTGGAACCACCTAGACCGGTCCAACGTTGCTTACAGTTATTTGGGATGTAGCATCGTTAAATTCTTCTTCCGTGGAGGACATTCGAAACTATTCCGGGCTACTTAAAATTCCGCGGCGATTACTTTGAGCCTGCCTACAGTTGCAGAAAGTTTATTGGGATTATCCAAAGCATCGGAAGATTTACGTCCTGAACTGCCTAATATATTTGTACAGCTCCCCATATTTTTGTCTGGGGGCTTGATAACGCCACCTAAAGCGTTACAAACTTCTCAGTAGTGTCCCAATTTCTCCACAGTCTCACAAATGCCACATGTTCATCAAAAATCATGCAAAATCATCCCCCATTTACACCAATCCGAATTGCACCTCTGATCTCATCTCGACAATCAATATCCAAGTTCTGCAGGTTCGTTCAAAGCTCCCCAAGCATCTCCGGCAACCAAGTCGCCGCTTGAACTTTCCCCGCCGAAAAGAAAAACCCCCGCAGGGCTGGGTCATTAGGGGCAACAGAAAATACCGTTCGTCGCCGTTCCCCGGTCCAAGATCCAGCAGCCGCGCTCCTCCCATCGTAGGCGACCGTTAATTGTCGCAGGTGATGTCGATCCAGCATCGAAGCATACATCGGTAGATGATGGACGCGAGATATTATCTTGGGAACGGGGTCAGTCACCCATTTACAACTGGGTCGAGCGTTCAATTTCGGCTCCCCTGTCTCTCTCCCTCCCTCCCTCTCCTCACCTGTCTTCATCGCGCCTCGATCCATTCCCTTTTTTCGACCCGCCATCTCTTCCCCCCCGCGGCAGTCGGGGGACCCTCTCCCTTCCGCCTCGTTTCGGGGATCAAGATCTCGGGCTCCACGAGAGCGAACGTCGCCCCGGGCGAAATCATCCACCTGACGCTGGTCGCCGTTTCGAGTTTACAAGCTGCTTGCACCGGAACAAAAGCGAACGTTAAAGTGCCCGCCTTTGTCGCCGAAATGGCGAACGCTTTAATGTGCTAGGGGGCGAAACCCGGGCTGTGCATCGCGCGGAGGATTCGTTGTGTTCCAGAGAGGAGCGGACGTTCATCAGGGACGTTATTGTTAGAGAACGAGGGAATCAAAGGTTAAGAGCTCGCGGGAGAGGAGCAGACGCGGCAACACACTTTCGGCCGATCAAGAAAGCCGCTGAAAGTCGGAATGCTCATCGAAAGTACGGATGGGACACGCGTGTGTCCAAGGAGGAGAGATCGACGTGGATCAACGCTCGATTATCATTGTAGAATTATTATTTCTGAATGAAGGATACGCGCTTTCAATGGTTGGATTGCATTTAGAGTTCCAGAAATATACAACTGAATCGATCTTGGTGTGAAACTGAGGCACTTGATCTTCAGGGCGAATGCATCAGAGAATAGGGGTCAGAGATCGATGCGGACGAGGCAGACACGGTGTCTGAAGAGGCGATCCGAGAAGCCACGCGGGAAAGAGTAACGGTCGGCTGGCGATTGTTGTTTCGAAACGCTCGGTGAAGTTCAAGGTGTAGCTCGAGGCACCTGCGTGCGTGATCGCAAGGCAATAATCCCACGTGAGAGTTTTATAAAGACACGGAGTCTGCTTCAGTCAGCCTGTTCCTACACTTCTTAGAGGCCAGATTTTTGTTATGGTTCGCTCACGGTGATACGGTACCGGGAATAATTAGGAAGCATCTGATGGTACAAGATAAGGCCTGACACTACTATATCTCACAAAAGAAGAACACTGGATATCTCTATGTATCTAGTTCCTGCTTAACGTGGAACATCACTGTGACGGCCGGAAAAGTAAACCATTTTTAAGAATTTTTTCAGGAATAAATGTCTAGTTTTCATAGAAAATTTTTATTACCTGCCTTTGGTACAATGTCTTAGGAGACTATAAAAAATAAATAGAAAACATGAATCAATTTTAATATATTAATTAATCTTCTAGACACCCACGCGCGCTGGGCGAATGTGTAACTATGGAACAGCTGGTCTGAAATCAAATTTCATTTTTTTTATAAACTATATGAGTTAGTTTCCGTTGCACGTATGGATTCTTTGATTGAAAACAAATTTTTTGAAATACGCTCGAAAAACTGTCCATCTTATTCGCGAATGTTCGAAACTGTTCTCCTAAAACGCACCATTTTTACAAAAGTAATTTGTTTAAGAAATCGGTACGTGCAATGGAAACTACACTTATATAGTTTATAAAAAAAATGAAATTTTATTCCGGACCTGCTGTCCCATAGTTTTACACATTCAACGAGCGCGCGTGCGGGGTGTAGAAGATTTATTAATATATATATATTTTTAAGGTGAGTATTAAAAATTTTATCCAAAATCTGTAAATTATTCCTGAAAAATATTCTTAAAAATGGCTTACTTTTCCGACCGTTACAGTGATGTTCCGCCTTAAAAACACGCTCCCTGTAAACCGCATCGGGAACATTAAGTCAAGAGCAGATTAGAAACACTACATTACTCGATTCCTGAGGTGCATCGAATGTCCATTAACAAAGTGTCCAACCTTTCGAAAGGACGGTTCCCCGACCGTGCATCTTTCGGAGGAATCCATGCCGCGCTTTTACCAGATTTTACAAGCTTCCGTGATGCGAATGGCGGCGATCGGGCACGGAAGGAACGTCCCCGAGCGACAGTCCACTCCGAATGGCCGACGTTGACATTAACCGGCGATCGAAGCCGCTGGTATGCGGCTAATAAGGCGCCGTGGAAATCCAACGGAACGGCCAGGGAGAATCAGAGAATCAGAGAATCCAGTAACCCAGTGACGCATGAGAAACTTGGCCGGGCTAATCGTGACGTGAGAACCGACCGTCGAGATTTAGATACGAGCCCAAAGCCGCTCGTTCGACTCCCGTTTTCAGTTTACGACTCTCTAATAACGAGACAGAGGCGTGCTAGCGTTATGAGCACGCGGTGAAATCCCGCTTTTGTGATTCGGAAAGAAAGCCCCTATTCATCCGGTCGCAGATCCGTGACGGGGCGCAGCGCCAATTTTCATGGCACTCTTTTTCTTCCTCTTCTTCCTTCCGCCTCTCCCCTCCGGCCCGCCGTGCACTTTGCTCGGGCATTTTTAATGGGCACGGCGTCCCGATTTTTCCTGCCCGCGTTCCGCTTAATGGCGAAAAAATTCAGACGATTTACGGGGTCGTATAGAAATTGATGGGGCAGTAAGTGGGGGACGAAGACTGGATGCCAACGTTACTAGTTAGGGAAAATTGCTTTGTTACCTTTCGTGTGCTTTTGAAGGTATTATTTAGGATAAAGATGGTTCCAGAAGGGAGATGTTCAGGTGCGAATATTTTATGTAGTGTTTGATTTCAGTTAGGTGTCGTGTAGAAGGAGATTTTACTTAAAGAGGTAAAAGAGGAGGTACTGTAGCTGCCTGAATACCGCGTCGCGATTAATGCACCGTGCATCTCCACGGCGTGACTTCGCCACTAACGAAAGTCTCCTCTTCCTTTCAAAATAATCCCGCATCTTTTTTCCCTGGGAACCCTCGCGATCCTGTCGCGGTACAGGCGAACGTAACGAGCCGTGACACTCGCGTTCTTGCTGTCTCGGACCGTTTCACCTTCGTTCCATCGAATAATAGGATTTACTTCGAACGCTATTAATGAAATGCTTGTGGTGGGACGGAGGTGTGCATAGTGAGTGTAGATCGCTGGGAATGTATGCAGCTATGGCTCGTTCTGGACGAAAGGAAAACAGGAATTCGACGATTCTTTTTTTAGAAATACATCATGGTGATTATAGAACAGCAGCATCGATGTAACCTGGAATCGAGCGATCGTGCTCAATGATTTGTTTCTTTTTAATTTAACTGTATTACCATCAGCCATTTCATTCGTTTCCCATCTGGCTCGATCACTTTCGCGCACATGCCGCTCGAAAAGGTCAGAAAAACGGCCGTTAATGAGTTCGATCGATCAATCCCAACGTCCCTCTTCTCTGTAACGCAAAAAGCCGCCCCGTCCACGAGAAACACTTTCCTTCATCGCCTCGAACAAGACATTTCGCTCGTTCCTCGCGATTCTCACCTTTCCTAGAAATAGCCACGAGATTTGATCGCACAGTTTGACATGGTGGGGACCAGTGGCGAGCTGTCTCATTGAGGACACGTGCATCCAAGTCCTGTAACATGCATAAGTTGTTGAGGGGTGTGTGTATATAATCAGATTGTCCATGTGCAATATTCTAATAGGTACCTCTTGGCTGTAGCTAGATCGCTGACAATTTTCAGGAATTCCACCAGCAATAACGATATTGAACTTTCCGAGTGAATGAAAAATTATTAATCAACCCCTCTCGCGGCCACTGACGCCCCCCCAACTGTTCCCCGGTGCAAAAATCATTTTTACTATCGTCCTCGAGCGACTTCCAGCGGTGAGAACGGAAGAGACAGCAATTTTGCGTCTCGACCTCCTTTCCAGGCGCTCATTTTCCTCCTATCTGGGACTTAAGGACATCGGACGCGGAAGATTTAGTGGAATGCCCGTCCTCTCGACCCGATTAAGAATGACGAACGCGAGCCTCGGCCTCTCGACCTCCGTTTCGCGCGGGAACGACGACTCGCGGCGCGGCCGTCCGCCGTGCCACTGCACTTTCCCCTCGGCGCGAAGCGCACCGCGCCACGGATGCGCTCCTGCGTTCCCATCTCGACCTGCCGATACTCCCGTGACGGTGCGACCGTTTGGCGAACCGACCAGGCCGGTTTCGAGGCCGCGCACTTGAAATTTCGCCGGTGAAACAGCGAAAAAAGAAACCGTTTCGGAGGTTCCTGGAAGGCTGGAAAGTCGACAGCGCGCGCATGATTTCTCTTTTCTCCGCCGCGGATCCGGGAGGATTTTCGGCCGCGAGGCTCTCAAGTCGCTTCGCAGCGGGCTCGATTCGAGCTGGGAGAAAGTAACGATGACTTTTGAGCCTGCGGACGGTTTCTCGGGCTTTGGGTGTTTTTAGTGGAGACCTTTGGTGGCTCGTGACCGATATATCGATGGTATTCGAATACGTTCCATCGTTCGTAGTATTTTCTTCGGGGGCGGTTGAATTTGTAGGAGGACCAATGACGCAGGTTTCGTTTTTATAAAAATTGTATTTGATCGATGGATATCGGTGTTACAAAGATTCGGCACTGGGAAGTATATTTCAATGGAGTTAAGATCGTACTGGACTAGATGGTGTTCAGCTGCGATGAGGATTAAGATTGACGTTGTACCATAGCGCGTACGTCGTAGCACTCGAAGCGTTCCGACTAGCCTCTATGTTCGATTCTGACGTATTCTGTCCATTCTATTCGTACACGCATACCTCGACGTTTTCTAATACGTATTATTTACATTGGGCCGCGAGCCCTGTCGCTTATTATTAAAAAACATGATAAATAAACAATAAATATTCCCTACGGTGTAATCCTATTTTGGTGGTTGGAGGGGTGAGAGGATCGTCTCGAACGATCTGCTTCGAATTCGTGCTTGGACATTTTATGGATCGACGAGAGAAAAGGGAAGGTGAAGATAAGGGAGGACAAAGGCGAGAGAGAGAGAGGACCTGGAAGGGTGGGAAGAGAAAGAAGAGAGAAGGGAAAGGAAAGAGGACAGCTGGCACAATTGAAAATCGTAGGGAATTAGTGATGGTAGCCGGAGTACGCTTGACTTTGCGCGTATCCGTGACCATCGTCCCAGGACGACCCGCCGGAGGACCATCCACCGGAAGGCACAGGGGCTGACCATCCCGCAGAGTTAGCGGATCCGCTGCTCCATCCGTGGTAAGGGGTGGCGTCGTGCCCTCCCTTCGACCACAGCGATTTAAAACCGATGAACGCAGAGATGGCGAGCGAGATCAGCGAGACGAAGATGGCCTTCTTCGCGATGAAACCAGTGACGAAGTAACCAAGGGTGGCCAAGGCTCCGATTTTCGCTTTCGCTGCGAGCAACAGGGGAAGCAGCTGCTTCAACTGCTTCTTCTTGCCTCGACCTGTAAACACGAGGATTCGTTAAGAGAGGCCTGAATATTTTTTACAAAGATTTTTCGACGAACGAGTATGAGCATCTAAATCTGATCGTAGAACTGAGCAGGCTATTTCAGAGTTATCTGCCTTCGTCTCGATCGATCTCGAGATTTCAAGATCACTTTAGATGAATCCAGGGTTGTCTGCAATTATCTGCAGCACCAAGACTACAACTTCAACATTTACCTTCAACAACCAGGTCAATGGCCTGGCGGACTTCTTCCGGTGCAGAGTCACTGATGGCACGCGCGGAACTTCCGATCCTGTCAATGATGGGGCTGAAGTTGATCTACAAAGTAGAAATTACATCAAGCAACTGGTACACCGACCGAACATCGAGCAAGTATTTTCCAGGAGGATGGTAGAACAGTTACAACATGGAACTCTAATTACCTTGAGACTGCGACCAGTGAGGAACTCTCCAGCTTCCTCACTCACAAAATTCACGAGAGCGTTCTGCCTGTCGGCGACATTGTTAGCAGAGTCGATCTCCTGATCGTACGCGAGATCCTTGCCGGTTCTGGAGCTTCTGCTCTGGCTGTCGCCGCTCTTCACCAAGCTAACACCACTGACGACTTCAAGGCTGTCCGTGTCGAAGAACTCCTTGGCCTTCCTGTAAAGGCTCTTCTGCAGGCAGGAGATGCTGTCCTTCTGCAGGCAGCTGTCGATGGTCTGTCCAGCCGCGAGGGCGGCGGCGACCGCGAGTATCACAAACGCGTACAACTTCATGATTCCCAAGTTATCACCGTTGCGGAAGAGACTGTGGTGCGCGCGGAGCAGCGAGGCGTGTGGACGACAAGGAATACGACGCCCTTTTTCCGAAACCCGTCCCGGCGGTAGTGAAATTTCGTGTGGTCCATCGTACAATCTCTTTAGCTTATATTTGGCGGACCCCTCCTCTACCGTCGCCTGCCGCGCTGCCCCACCTCCTCCCCTTTTTTCTTCCTATTTGCCTTGCATGAGTGTCGTCACCGATGTTCCACGCCGTCTTTGTGGTCCGCGTACGGGCCGTTTAGCTGGCCTAACCGACGAAAGTATTCGCCCGGCGGACGCGGATAGGTGTTCCTTCCGTGAGCAACCGCCCATCGGGGCCCCACGACCTGTGACCTGCCTACGACAGGTAAATACAGGACGCCCGTGGGCAGGGGACGTAGCCTCGGGCGAGAAATCTTCTCTTCCGTTGTTCCCTTTTATCTTCGGGCTAGCAAGCTTCCACGACTCTATGCTCACGGTAAATAGGGCCTTAGTACACTCTGAAAGGTTAGCCAGAGGATATCTAAGGGACATCAAGGTTCCTCGGGATTACATCTACAGGGGGATGTGGGAGACATCATCCTGGTGAATCTCAGGTAGCTTTCGAGCCATCTAGAGACGATGCAAAGGCAATCTGAGGCATTTAGACACTGCATTCTGTTATTCTAATGCTACAGTAGATAAGACGCAGGGAAGATCTGTAGCTAATCTAAGATGAATATCATCTATTTATCGTTTGTAACGACCTACACACGCGGCAATGAAACTCCGCTCAATGGAGGCAGTAAACCAGGAAATTTCAATCCCCGTTCGCCGCGCCGCGTTTTCTCCGGCTCTCAAGCGTGTTATGAAGCCCGGTCGGGCAATTATCGACGATCCCCCAATTAACGACGCCTCAGCGAGAGCGGTAAAACATGTACGACTTAGCGGCACTAAACGCCGTGGACAGGAAGCAGCAGGAAAGCCAAGGAATGATGATCGGCGGTGAACGAACCCGCGGAGACTCATCGCGACTCTCATTGCTCTGAAACCTGTCGAAAACAATCCTCGAACATCCCGTGAGCTCAAAGTGCACCGCGGATCGACCAGTCGGGCCTGTTTCGCTGGCGATTGCCACGAAGAGGAGGCCAGAAATCGGCGTGCTCTCTCCCACGTGGCGGAACGCGAGACACGATCGTCATGAATGAAAGAAAACTGGTATAGATCAGGTTCAAACATCCCGGATCCGACCTTCATCGAGGCACACGCACACGCCGCGGCCACCACTTTCTACTCTGACCCCTGAGCGGCTCTCACGGGCCGCCGATAACCGCCTCTTGTCGTTTTCGTTTCGTTCCTTCCGAAGCGGTTACAAAGCGACGCTGGAATTTTCGGTTGCGAAATCGCAACGGGAGCGTAGGTGGCCAGCGGTCCCCCCGTCGTCATCGTAATTCCAACGACGTCCCCGCACTGCCATCGGCACCGTGACACTCTTCGACAATGAAGAGGATCGCCGCATAGCACCGCGTAAATCGATTGTGTGAACGATCTTCTCGCGATCACCCTTGGACGAGGCTTCGGCCGTTCCGAGGATAGAAACTTGGCCTGCGCATGATGTCACGAGGTGAAACTTCCTGTTTATGGGAATCTATTAACCCCCTTGCGAAATGGACACTGGGAGCATACGAGAGGCGCGGAGGACTGACTGGTTTTTGCACAGATTTCAGGCTCTTGTTATGGCAAATATTCGAGTTCAGATTATAAAGAGTATTAGCATGCGGAGGTGGTAGTAATCGCCGCGAATTAATTCGAGCGAAGAGGCTTGAACGGCCACGGCGAGGAAGGGACGCGATGAAAAGGAAATTCGCACGATCTTACGTCAGTGGTCATTCATCCTTTCTCGGCGATCTCGGTCCGCCTGGTCGGAATCCTTTCGTCGATCCTTCACTCCCGTCGGGAGAGCCAGACCGCCGTGAGCTCTTAAAAAGTAAAACCAAAGTTTCTCCTTTACACGGTCACGCCCAGCCGCGGTAAAATCACTATGCTTAGAGCAACGAGAAACCGCTGATGACGATGACCAGGCCTCTAGGATACGCGGATGCCGCGCGAAATTGGGTGTGGCCGATATTGCTCGTTAAACGGATTATGTAAACTTTCACCGAGGCCCGACGACTCTCTCATCTCCGGTGATTTCTGACGCTTCCAGGGGAGACGCTCCTGTTCCCGAGCGTTCATACACGCGGGCGATCCCCGGAGCGTGACCGGGATCGACGATGTGCAAAGCTGACGTTTTAGAGCTCGAAACTAGGAAAAGGGTGTCAGTGGATCAAGCCACTTTCAGTTTTAACGTTAATTCCTGGCTGTCGTGCGGCAATCGAGCGACAGATTATTAGAAATATCTTGCGAGATGCGCTCTAGCTGGCTTGTATCCTTACTCGCGTGGATTGTCGCCAAGCCATTCAGTGAAATCGTAAAACCATGGAGCGTTTCGTGAATGACTCCTGCGGTTTAGAAAACTTTTACTCGGAGGACAGTTAACGAGCAAGTTAGTCATTCGCGTACGACGAGGACACAAGTTGCTAGGTTCGAACTGGAACGATTGAAGATATGGCACTTGGAGAACCGCAGGGAAAATCGGAGCATTTGAAGAAACTTACTCATTTACGGCTTGTTCTAACTTAATGGCGAAACGCGGCAGAGGTTCGTGCGATTCCCCGCACGTATCTGCCGGTGATTTGCTGGAACGAGAACCGCGGAACGAGACCTAGAAATGGCAAATGAACATCGGCGTTATGGGTGACATTAACATTTTTTTCCCCTCTGGCTGGCTCACTTAGCATACAGCGTTTCACTTGAATCCAGAGAAACGTCCGATGACACTCGTCCGCTAATAGTCGGCTATCTCGAGCCAGTGACTCGCGACACATAGTCTGCGCAGGATTTCTTGCAAATTCCTGGTGATTTATTCGCGTCTCTAACAATCGTCGGCCGACCAAAATGCTCACCGCGAAATCACGAGCCTCCACGTGAAAGCGTACGTGCGCGAAGTCGGTCAATAAAGCGTACCGATTATACTCTTTTCGCGACGCGGAATTGCCGGGTCTGTGACAGGGAAAACGAAGAGGATTTTCATGTACTGGGAATGCCCGCGGAGGAAATGTTCTATGGAGTGTTTTGTCAAGGTTCAGGACACTTATTTTCACTACGCCAGTGACAGAAGTGTGTTAAAACAAAGTAGATTCAAGATTGCTCTTCAAAAGATCCCACTATGCTCTCTAAATTATAATAAATCGGAAAAATCCCGAGGCAAAGGAATTCGAATCTTATGCTCTTGTAAATCATTCGCGACCGAAGCTTCCACCTCCCCGTTGGTGGGTTTAATCGGCCTGGTCGTGCCACTTGCGAAGATTCTATCTCGACAGAGGAATTAGAGAGTCGCCTCCTCGATATGCGAATCGCCGATCGTCTAACGACCCTACGATCTGCTGCGCGTGGAATTTCTGACGGAGCATCGTCGACCCGTCGTTGACACGCGCGCCACTCGAAAAATCGGCCAGCAGGCGGATTTGAATTTTAAATTTCCTTCCGTCGATCGGTAATAAGCGTGGAATGTAACGGGCTCGTCTCTCGCGGCTCCGTGTGCCAGAAAGCGCGATATTAAATAGGGGACGATCACGGCTCGAGAAAAAGGGGTAACGATCGGCCCCTTGGACGTTCGATACGACCGTGTGTCGCAATGACGGCGCAGGTGGTCTAGCGTTCTGGTATTTCAAATGGTAGAAACCTCCTGCGTCATTCGATTCGTGGTCCCTTTAACCTGGAAACGAATCCGAGGCACGAGATCGATCCTGCTCCCCTCGCCGATCTTCCTTCGCCTGGTCCATTCACGAAAACGTTCTAACTTTCGGTTTCCCTGGAGGATGCTGGTGACGTCAGGGGAACGCGCGACGCGATCGACTTTACGGCGCTGTAAAAATTTAATTGCCCTGCCGCTCGTTGTTTTCAGAGAAGGGAGGACGAAAATGAAAGCAGAGCGTTGCGCGTCGATTTTGACGAAGCAGGTCAGATGAATGTGAGAGAAAGGGAGACTTTGGCTTCGAGGAAGCAGTAATGTGATCAGTTTGGCAACTTTTTGGGGAAGTCTCATCACCTCTGGCAATTTTTAAGGCACGAATGAGAGTCTATTTTCCTCTTGTTTGAACTTCGGAAGGAGAAAACGAAAGTAAAGCTGGATGTAGGTAAGAAAACTTCGGATAAGGATCTGATTGCATATAGTATTTAAAAGCTTAGATTTTTCTTCGAACAGAAGAAGTTAGCCATAAAGAAAGCTTGAACTCAACCCCACGTGGCTCCACAGTTGAAACCACATTAAAAACAGATTTTTATATTTCCAGAAGAAAAATTCTCCAGGGGTATTTTTAGAACCCTATTAACTCTATCATTTCTAGAATTCCAGATGTTTCAATTACAATCAAAGTGAAAAGAAAGAAGGAATAGCTAAGGAAAGAATTCACTCGCAAACCCTAGAACCCTAAAGAGTGCTTCTAAAACCCGATCTCCATAAATGGAAAACGTTCGAGAACATTATCCTCCTACGAATCAATGCAGAATCATGTTGCAGTTTGGCAACTGCACTCGCGGAAGTTCATCGTCCAGCAGATGCGCGTGTGCGGAAGTCGCGCCGCGTTCTGAGCCGACTTCAACTGCGATCTTCCCGTTTTATGATATTCCAAAGGTAAAAAAGGAGGCGCTGCGGAATGTGGGCCAGTGGGTCTTGCCCCCTCTAGGCCTCGCCGGGGAACAGAAGAACGCGGTGAACGGGCCCGAACGCGAGAGACGCGGTAGAAGGGAGGACGAGGGGACGGTGACGCGGAGGAACAGGTGCATAGAAAGAGGCACCCCTCTCAAACACATCCGACTCTCTCGACCGAGTCTTCCGTCGGTCCGTTCCGCGCCTTTCTTTCGCGCGAAAGACTCGCGCGAGGCGGATTCCCGACTCTGGCCGAGAGTTTTCCGCGAGCAGAAGCTACCAGCTCGGTCGACTCGATTTCCACGCAACAGAGAGCTTTCCAGGACGCGTAACGATGTCAGAAACTCGTCACGCGGAACGTCCACGCTCTTTTTAATAATTATGAATGAACGACTTATTTCACGAGCCATGGCTGTTAATTAACTGATACCGTGGCTTGCTTTGGGATAATTGGCGATGCCGGTTTGAATGCGTGCTTGAAATGAATGTCGTTTCGCTTTGGATGATTTGTTTCGCGTTGTACTACTTGCAGGCATGTTTCGCGCATCTGGTTCGCAGATGCGACTGATACGAGCAGTGCCGACGGTTTCTGCTTCTTCATGCTCGTCCATCTGTTCGATTAGGAGAGATTCGCGGGTTATTGGATCGCGATCAGCTGCCGTGAATGTCGGGAACGATCGAATGACGGGAATATGCGACGCACGGCGCGTCGACTCGAGTGGCACACTTTCCTCATTGGCGCGATTCGCTGCCCGATTTTCTCGTGCCCGTTCGCGACTCCTCGAGCGCGCCTCCAGCCGGTCCATCGCTCCTCGTCGCATCGAGTGCCCGATTCCCTCGGCTCCGCAGCAATAAACAGAAGTCCCTCGAGTTCGATCAATGATTACGTATTCTCTTTATTCATGTTTGCGAAATAAATAAATAGTACAAAAGGATGAGTGTAAAAAAAGAAAGAATGATATAAGAAATAAGACGATTGAACGTGTACTTTGGTTTATCCAGCGTCCGTACATGTCGGTTCCACGTCCCGATGAGTCGTCGACCGTCCACGTTTATCACATTTCTCACGTGCGAAAACGATTCCGTGAGCCGTCACTTTCTACAGCTTGTCAGTCCGTCACCACGTGTTTGTATGTGCGTCAATGTCATTGTCACTGTCAGAACGCGTCACGTCGGGGGTTGTCAGGCTCGGCCGTAAGGTCTCCGCGACGCGGGTTTGGTGATCACGTATCGGAGGATGATCTACGACCGGCGGCTACATCTGTATCGCAAATCAGGACACCCGCGAGTCACCGAACAGGTGCGCGTATCCTCTGTACGGGAGATCCTGATCCTCGTCGCCCAGGGACCTCTTCTTTCGGTAATGGTGGTGGCCGACGTCCTGAGCGTAAACCACGTGGTGGCCGCCGCCGCTGTCATGGCTCTGGGTGAGCTTTTTCACGGCGACGATCAGCGAGAGCATCAGCGCCATCGCGGAGACCATCAACGCTTTCATGGCGAGGAGACCGAGCGCGCCGAATCCCATTGCCGCCATCATTTTTCCTGAAATTTAAAGGAAGTTATTAGCGTTCAGGATACATTGAGTTCGTGGAAATCTTGAATCAAGCGTCTCCAATCAAGAACCACAGGGAGTCCTTTTGTGTTCCCAGTTGGAAGAACTCAACGCTATCACAAAGCAGCCCTGACATTATCATCTTACCCATCATGAGCGCCATTATCATGTATCCGCCACCGCCTCCCTTTTTACCGCCGCCGCCACCATATCCACCGCCCCCTCCGAGTCCACCGCCGCCGCCTGCTCTAGCTGAAAGCAGAAGAAACCCTTCAGTTAGATAATCCCAGACCCACCTCAACCGTCCCAACAGATCATCCAACAACCTTGATCAACAGGCAGGCTCTCTTGCAGAGCGCTCTCGATGTTCTGCGGCAAGAAGCTGGGCAGCTTTATTCTGAGCTCCCTTCCTTCGAAGAACTGCATCACGCCCCCGTATCCCTTCAGAAGCCTTCCCTTCCTGCTTGGTCCAGCACCAGGTACCTCGACCAGGCTCACCCCATCGAAGATCTCGATGTTAGGCTCCTTGCTGGACTTCTCGAGCAGCTGCTGGACGATCTTCCTCACGATCCTCACGCCGTAGCAGGACACGGACGTGTTCTTGGCGTCTGGGCTCGAGCAACTGGCGGTGATTCCGTTCCATGTCTCCTTGGTGTCGTTGGTCTCCGCTGACTTGGCCTGGCCAACGATGGACAGCGCGCAAACGAACAACAGGCAAAGGGCGAGGGACCGACGTCCCCCTGGCGTCTTCCGGTACCAATCCATCTCGTCGACGATTATCAAAACGTTCCCGAATCTGTTGGTGAACAGTGGCTGCGGTCGTAACGGAACCCGCGGTCTCCTATCGATATCAAGGCACACGCGCTAACGAACGAGAATAGCTACCGACGTACTGATCCTGCGGAACCTACGGCGGAGGTCCGAGTGGTGCATCGTAGCCGCCTTCAAATCTCATTTATATAGTTGTACGTGCCGGTCGGTGATTGTACTACGAGAAAAAAGCAACGAGAGCACCGGGCGGCGCACGGGGCATTCTCTGTTCTTACCGTGTGCATTAGCCTGCAATTTTTCGTCCGGGTCGGGCGATCCTCTCGCGGATTCCTTTAATTCTTGTTTTCGAGACGTTTCAGAGCGTTACGCCGCGGTTGGCTGCGAGGCCGAGGCGAGCGTACGCGTCTTAGTCCGCCTGGTACACGGCCGACGCCTCGCCGCCGATCCCGTCTCCCTTCATCTTCCCGCTGGCGTGCCTTTTTTTCCCCCGATCTAACACGCTACTGTGCCGTCGCCTCTTATTCTAGATCACTGGATATCTGCCTCCTGATACGGTTCCGCCCGCCACGGCTTCCTTTCCCTCTTTCCGCGCTTTAGTGGAGCGGAAGAGAACGTGGCCGATTTCGAGCCCCGATACGCCGCTTGCTCGTCGTTCAATATGCAATTAACAGATTCCCGTGGCTCGTGGCTCGCGGTCAGCGCTCAGAAACGTCCCTTTCCACTCCTGCGATTAGACGTCACGGGACTTATTTCCCTGGTGAAAAAGATTCTGGAAAATGGTACGCGAAGCTTCGTCGCCGTCATATTGGGTCTGGGCCCTTTCTGGATTCACCAATTAATTCGATGGGCAATCGTTTGTGGAAGGAACGGCCTGTCTGGCTTCGATCAAGAGATCGCCAAATGAAACTAGTTCATCTCTCCGCATACCTTTCTCTTCTGTTCCACTTCCCTTCGCGTTTGCCCGCCGATACGGTATACATATACGTAACACCGGCTGGCTGGTATAACTAGGCTCGGTTCGAAACCGTTCGCTCGTTCCTCGAGACGACGCCACGCCACACGGAACGATCGCGTATCCTTGAAACCAGATCGGCATTCCCGGGGATTCGATATCCGCGAGCCTCTTCCTGGTCAGTCGATTCCAGGCCCCATTGCGCCCTTTCACCCTCCGCCCTTCAGGCATGCAGGGGAATAGGCTGGGAAAGTCGATCACTGATTTTCGAGGGGTTCGAGGGAGATCGACAGAGATCGGTTGAAGTAGCTTTACGAGGGACTTCCGTTTCGAGGAGCTGTTAAGCTTTATGGTAATAGACTAAACGTTTAGGAAACTTGCACTAGGCGAATCTTTTCTTTTTTTTTTTAATTATTCCAAGCTTTGATTACTTTTCTGTGACAGTAGGTTTTATATGATGCTGATAAAGTTAGAAGAATCTTAGCGTGGGGATTCATTTCTCAATAATTCATATGTTTAGATTGGTTCGTTTTAATCTCCGAGGTTTCCAAGCAAAGCTCACGGTCGGCGTGACCTCCCTTCTCCATAAAAATTGAAATTCTCCAAGTCCACGGTTATCTTCCACGCACCCATAAACGCAAGACGGACGTTAGAATCCATCCCAAAGACGTTTTCTCCTTTCGATACGTGAATGTGTGTCGACTATCGCCGCCTAGGGCGCTCGATCATTCACAGGCTCGACCGACACCGTTACCAGAAGTGTCTGTTCAACATCCTCGTGTCAATAACTAGAGGATTCAATCAATATTCGATACTTTCTCCTCTGCCGACGAATTTCTCCGAATCCGGCGAAAACGCGCCTTCGAAAAGAAACCAGGCCACGAGACGACCTCGCGCGTTCGAGAAGAATTTCCTTTACCGATTTTCGTAATTCTGATACCGTTCGATAGAATCAGAATATCTAAACTAATACGATAAATTCTAAAAAAACTCAACGTACACAGAATGACCTGAAAGTTCCAATATCCAAAGTTACATTACTCCTCTCTAAACAAATTGTTTCCAATTCTTCTCCATTGGGTGAAGTAAGAAAGAAACTCCAGTCGCTTCGTTCCACAAAGATCGTCAGAACTGGTTAATTAAACCTCCTCCTCTCCTCCATATGTATGTAGAAAATTCCTTCTCGCCTGGTAACTCCGTTCACGAGCTTCCTTGCTGGACTGTCGATACACGTGTCGATTTTTTCCGATTCAGAAGGATGGTGACTCAAAAACTGGGTCAACGGTGATGGCCACCCTCTCCCTCCCCCGCGGCGCACCCGAAACCGAAAGTTGATCTCACGGAGGGACAGCATCTTTCTCTCGGCCGTCCCTTATCGAGGCGTCATCTCCTTTCCGATCTTTCTCGATCGAGGTGGAGAGAAAGCGGCTGGGGCGAAACGAGGCCATCTTATTTGAATGAGAGATGCCTCGCGTGCACCATGTGGTCCTCGGCAGTTTTCCCTTCGTTCCAATCATCTCCGACGCCTCCGAAATTTATCCAACGTGGAGGGATTTTTGGTAGGAAGCACTTCGAGCAGATATTTAGGTCGAGGGAATTGAGTTTTTTAGATCGCGGACATTTGAAACGTTTCTGTTGTCGATAGAACTGCGTGTTCGTCGATGATTTATTTAATTGGTGAGCTTTTCTATGCGGGTTCAGGTGGCTTTGTGTGGCGTTTGACATCATTAGAGTGATTGCTATTCGACATATTTGCTGAATTGTAGGTTGGCGATAACGAAGACAGCGGGGTTTCGCGAAGGGTTACATTCCTGGTGTCGTTGTCGTCATACCAGCCGTTAAAGTCCCGCTAAGTTCCGCAATGTGGAATATTTTTCGCATCGAATGACTTCGAGCACTTCATCGAATACGAAATTCCTGCTGATCGCGCTGTAACAAGTTTGCAAAGTGACATGAAATGCAGATTTGAGATGATAATCGATTCAATTTCGATGCTGAAGCTAGCGCGTGGAGGCACGGGCAAGCACGAAAGGAATGCAAAAGAGAAACTTTGTAAAAATGAGTTCATGATAAATTTTGGATTAATAAAGTCTCAGACAAATATAAACATCGTTTTCAATTCCCCGAAACTCTTGCCTTCTTCTTCCCAAAAATGCTCAATTTCCACTGCACCAACTTTAAATACGGGTGTTTAATTGACAATTAGCGGTACCGTTGCATTGTAATTATTCTCCACAAGCCGCGCTTCAAGAAGAATTCCTGTGCCATTAGCCGTGCTCCAGCGGAATGTTGTTGGTAATGGTAAACGATACCGAGGATTTGATTCGAATAATTTCCGGTTCGCAAACAGACCAAATCCGAAGATAACGAGCAACCCACTTCGCTCCATCATTTTACATATTCGTACGGAGTACATTGGCGAACGTGAGACGAAAGCAAAGGAATATTACGGTGCATCTGTCTGAATAAACAAGTCCTCTGGAGATTTGACATTCCTGCTTTGTTACGTGATAAAAAGAACTTGTTTCGCAGCAATGTCGCGCTGAAGAAGCACGAAGCTGCAGGACGAGTCCTACAGCAGCCATGGTTTTGCATTCCAATGTAATTGCATTGTGGAGTGCCTGCAATTAATCGTGGAAAGAAGTTGTTTTACTTGCGTCTACACGTGCAATTATATTTGCATATTGCAGTGCAGGGAAGGAAATATCAAGGTGTCATCTCTTGCTATCTAATAACTTTTTGTGTTTCAACACTAAACATCCTGGTAGATCAAGTTGAACTTTTTTTTTACCGAAAACTCTCGTAGAATTTGGTAAAATTATTAGGACTGGTCTTAAAGGACATATCGATGCTGTTTTGAAGGCGATTTAAATTCGCCGTTGTAGCTTGAAACTCACTCTACACACTTTGCAGGACCAGATGCAGATTGCAGGCGTACACGCGTTACAAAAAACAATAAATATTTATTTATACAAAGGAAAACAACATAACACAAGATAACGTTATTTTACAATGTGCGCGGCGCAGCGCTTGGGCGAGGGAATAAGTTAATTATAAATTATGTCAATCAAGTATAGTTACAAGGTTCCACGTATTCGTACGTCCATGTGTGTGTTTCGGTGTCAATGGGAGCGTCACGTTCGTCTGTCAGTCATCTATAAACGTGATTCGCTTGCCTAACCAGTCGTGAGAACGTAATTCTAAAACTATTGCCAGAACCACCCATCGGGTCTCGGTCGGCGATCAATCAAGTGGCGTATAAATATCAGTCTTCGATTAAACCTTCGATGCTATAATAAAATAATCAGCAATCGATGCCACCGATCTCGTCCTCGATTCTCGAAAAACTGCCACGCCGGAAATCATCAATTCTCACGACCAGGTTTATCAACCTATAACAGGGCATGTAATTATGGAAAATCGTCGAGCACAACGGTCACGTTCATAATCAAAGGAGCGTCTCGTCCATCATAAGTCAGTCATGCGAGGGTCCAAGGAGAGGAGAAAATCGTTCAGGGTGTCTAGCTACCTGAACGATCGCGAAAGAGGAAGAGCGAAGGAGCGGGCAGATGTTAAGGGAGGGCAGAGTGAATCGGGGAATTAAATACTATGTAAAACTAATGGCAAGAACGTGCTGGCAAGGATCGGCGTATGCCGAGGACCTAACTCGACGCAAACGAACTCTGAGGAGCGTCGTCAGGCACGACGAATCCGTATTGGGGTTTTTCATTTCACTTCGCGTGCGCCGAGTAGGCTAAGTCGTGGGCGTCAGTCTGCCCAGAAATGGGCCCTTGGCCGTGGAAGCTTCTCGCCCATCCGCTCGAGTAACTGTCGCCGTGGCCGTGGTCCGCGCTGAACGTGTGGCTGGAGCTGTGATGAGGGTGGGCCACCACCTCGTACGTCACGTGCTTCTGCTGCGCGAACAGCTTCTTCAGGCCGATTATGCCCGCCAGGAGAAGAGCGATCTTCGAGAGAAGAAGCGCCTTGCCAACCAGCAGCGCCAGGGCCTTGAAGGCCAGGCCACCGATCAGGCCGATCTTCAGCACCGCCGCGGCGATCAGCGGGCCCATGTTATTGTTCTTCTTCCCGCGACCTACAAGAACCAGTACATTAGCCGTTGTCACTTTCGTCGGGGAAGGGAAACCGAGGGGGACTTTATATGGTAGTAAAGTCTATGGAGGCATTACTGGGTCTCAAAGTGTAACGGAACTTGTGTTAAAAGAAACAGAGCAATTGATGGGTTATGTGGTTTCCCCTTTGTTCGTATAGGGCTATAGGCGATGATGGTTTAGGGTTGGGAATTGTAATGAAGGTAAGGGGTTACTTTGAGTTAACTGTGTCTGAATTTGGTCCTCACCGTCCTGCACGTTGTCCGCTCGTTCGATGGACAGGCTAAGGTTCAGCGATCCGTTCTCGTCCTCGGAGGCAGACACGACTACGTCGTCCTCCGGGAGGATCCTCCATTTGATGCTCCTGGACCTGATGAACGCGTACACTTTGTTCGCGACAAGTTCGAGGACCTCGGACTCGTCGTCTTTGCTCCTGCCAGCCTGCAAGGTGACGACCTCCTCGGATACCTGGCTGGTTTTTCTTATCTCGATGTCGTCCGTCAGCTCGATCGACGCCTTCTTCAGGAACTTGTTCATGTTCGTCACCAGCTTCAGCATCACGCAGCTGCTGATGTGGTTCTGGGAGCAGTTCGAGTTCAGCTTACGGAGGAGCTCCTCCTCGTACTTGGCGCGTTCCGTTATCGTTGTCGACTGCTGCTCGAGGACGTTCATCTTGTCGAGCTTCTCCAGCGGGTTGGCCAGGCACACGGCCAGCCACGAGATCGACAGGAATGCCACAATCGCCTTCATTGTCTTCCTCTGCGAACGAGATAAGCCTGTGTTAGTACACTCGTGGCGAAGGTGTGTCCTTGGAAGAAGGAACCGGTGTTGACTATCGAAAGAAGAAGCAAATTCTCAGAGAGCCAGAAGTAGTAGCATCTACTAAACTCAATGGGAACCTGTCAAGCCAGTTCACCTCAACTCAATGTCAACTCAACTCGCACCCCCGGACTCCTAAATCACCCTCCAGCAAGCATCCACTGAGTAGGGGTTTACGCGACGGGTACCCACCTTGACTTGGATCCTCGGAGGCGGTGAATGGAAGCTGGGTCGAGGGCACGCTGCGAGGACGGGCGCCTCTTCTCTCTTCCTCTTCCTGGTCGGACTGGGCACTGCGGTCCCTTCGCGCGTGTGTCACCCGATGCGTGGATCGAGCGTGAAGAGTATTCTGAACCCGTGGTCTCGCCCCGGCCACTTTATATACACGTTGATCTGCCGGGCACGAGCGTAAGCGCGGAAACGTAGCTGCACGACCACCACCCTCGGTCGTTAAGCCGCGGACCACTTGGGGAGCGGGTGGTGCCCACTTTTGCCTTTGATACGAGCCACCCAGCCGGCTGACTGGTCGTTGAGCAAACGGGTGGTGGTATCCCGGTGATCGACTGCCTCCTTCTACGCGCGAGATCCCCCGATGAAAAGAGGACCGACCCGATCCCAACATCAGGGCCTCTCCTCCGTCGCGAAACTGGTTCCCCCGTGACACCTTCGGGGACTCCTTCGACGGAGATCCGCGTGCGTGTATGGACCTGCGTCCACGCACACCGACCTGTTCCCGGAGCACGCTGGTCCCGGCTACAACACGACCGCGAGAACGGTGTCACGGATGTGGAGCACGCACTGCGTCGGTCCAACCAACGACAGGCTCTCTGCGAGGTCTGTCCCCTGCAATTGCGAAAGTTTGACAGGGAAGCGATCCCTTAGGGCACGGGAATGGAGCAACGCTCGGGTCCTTGGTGCTCTTCTGACTGTACGTTGGAGGTTTCCTCTGGGTCTGATTCGGGGAAGTTTGATGGGCTTCTTGGGTGCACTGAGTTCGGAGCTACGTGGGACGCTGGGTACTCAGGCTCAATAAGGTTGGATGGGGGTGGTTAACGTTATGATTCTTGGAGTTCTTGGAGATCCTCCTGAGATTTTGGTTCTAATATGAAGAAACTTCACACTGACTTTTTTTACCTGAAATCGGGAAGGGTTGATGTGGAACCTGGAATCGTATTCGATAGTTGTAAATTTCCCAATATCTACCACTGAAAAAGTACAAAGAATGTCTTCCCCCCATAGGCTTTTCGGGCAGAAAGCGTGGAGTCGGTGTTTCGTGCGTAACTCAGGATCCCGCCGGAAGTGCACGCGTGTGGATTTAACGCGAAACTTCACAGAAAAACTCTGTTTACCATCGCCACTTCACGGACTCTTTCCCCGTCTAATTCCGATCTTTCGATCTTTTTTCGCACGCAGCTGTTTTCCCTCAACTCCAGCATGCAGGAGAAACTTCTCCGGGAGCGCACAATGACAATCGCGACACGTGCGCGCAATAGATCCCGCGTTGGATACACGGGGGCTCAAATCGAGGTGAAAAACACTCTAGAAAGCAACGGGCCGGCGTTATATTACGCTCGTAAAGAAAGTAAATATCGCGGGACCGCGTGCCGTAACCGGAAACAATTACGCCAGGAAGGAAGAACGTGTCCACGACGAAGTGTGCCAAGTTCGAGCTCATTCGCGAGTTCCCGTCGGCTTGTCCCATTACCAAAACAAAGAAGAAGCTTTAAATACCCCGGAAAGTCGGAGAAATTTGAATAATCTCCCATTAACAGCCCACAGGTGAAACTGAAGCAAAGCACAAAGCGCTATTGCCTCCCACTTTTAATCAATGAAACACTTTCCACTGTAAATGCGGCTACTACTTCGATCAGACGAAAAAGTAGACGCGTCTAAATGCAAATCATTCGTCCCGTATATTCGATACACTTTCCCAAACACGCAATGCGTCGATGAGAAAAAGAACATGGAGATAAAAGGATACTAGAAAGCGAAGTAGTGTAGGCATGAAGTGACCTTCGCGTTTCTGAAATCGAATCGAAGTTCCTGAAATTCTCGCCACGATCAGACGACCATCAGACGACAACATGCGTCTGAGATGCAGTGGTGATATCGAGATCGGCGTGAGGAGGTGGCGAAGAAGGCGGTGGTCGCAGAAAAACAACGATATCCGCTCTTGAACCGAGCCGGTTGCCGATGCAGGCTGCTTTCGCGAGCGATAAAGAGAAAATGATAACAGAAAAACCAACATACTTGCATTTCGCACGAGACTATTGTATGCAAATAGTTTAACTGCACTTAAGTGTGTGAACAACTCTGGCTCTTAAATGTGTTGTAAGTAGAATAAACCCATTTGGCACAGACACTATTGGATTGTACGTAACAGCCATCTGTCAATGATAAAATAACATAATAAAAGGATAAATTTTGAATTATTTATAATCAACAAAATATTCTGCACCTAAAGTGAAACTCTCATTGCGGATGGGCTAACTTCGCGAAACATATGCGCGTTAGTAATAGCAAATTTATTCGGCTACCAAATTTTGAAACAAAGTGAAAGACTCAAAACTTTCATCTCCAAAATGAGCGTTGGCACGTGGCAATGTGCAACAGTCCTCCGCGTCGCGATTTGCATTTCAGATTCAAAATTGCGCTGCACACGGGCCGAGCTTCGTGTTCTGATTTCCAAAATCGTTCCATCGGGAAGTCCGTCGGGTAACGTTCAATTTGGAGAATTGTGAAGTTACGTGGAACACGGCATTGCCATCAGCAAACCACGACGAGGGAAAAAAACAGGAAAAAGTGTGCCAACGCGGAATCGTATATGGTAACCGATTATTCGCCGTGGTCGAGTCGATCTCACGGTCCTCCGGAGGTGTTTTGGTACTCCACGAACCGTTACGTCGAATTCCAATCGAACGATTCGTCAGGGTCGCCGACTATGGACCCGTTTCGCGGGTCGCCAGACAGCGTGGGTGACTGGTTTCCGGTGAAATCGGAAGATCTCGAGTCGATTCAAGGTGGAGTCCTAGCGAATCCTGCAGATAGAACGTCGCTGGTCAGCTCTGACTTTAGAGATCTCGAAGGGTGAAATTCAAGGGGGTTGAAAAGTTTGGGATCTTCGATTCTATGGAAGCTGTAGCTTTCCTCATCAAGATACCTCAAAACCGAATCCATCTTCTACGTTGAGTGATCTATCCCGCTGAATTTCAATTTCTTCTTGGAAAAAGAAACAATTTTGACACACATGTAAGTGCAAATCCCATCAAGCTGGAAATTACTCGCGTGCATGTTCAATGCTCTCCCAGCCTCCGCAGACTAATCGGAGCTGTTCGCCCAACGACAGGAGACATTCGTCGACCGAGGCGAGAATTAAACAGCGCTCCATCACGATCGTCGAAAAAGCATTAGTCGCGTGTGAGGTTCGCCGATTTGCATTGCTCGGGCGCTTTGATATCTACCTGTTTCGTGTTAACTTTCTCCCAGTAACCTTGTTCCCTCATTTTTTCCCGTTGACGCGTTTATATCGGTGCGTTTTAGCACGCTGGTTTCGCGAGTCGGGTCGTAAAGAAACACGCGAGCCCGTCCTCCGTCCCTTGATCCTGAATAAAGGGTAACAGCTTGACCTCTAAAAGTGAAATTATAAGAGTGGACTGGCGCATGTTTCGATTGCCAATGCAAAAGATACTGGCTTGCAGACTGTCGATACACGAAGATACCGATAAGGATTCTCACTCATAGCACGACAGGTTTGCCTCCTCGGTGAAACTCGAAAAATCGACGAGTTTTCACAGATGTGGTAGAAACGCGGGATCACGATGCCGTCATCTTTCAAGATTAGGTTCATTGCCCATCAGCTTGAATTGCCATTGAATCCTGATTAATTGGATTTAAATCAACGTCGAATTTCACGACAGTGCGAGGAATGCAGGCAAGCAGCCGAGGATGCCTGTAAACGGCAGGATCTTATGGCCGAACTGGTTCACAAAATCGACACTTCTTTTTGCAATCGATGGACAGACGACGGAACGTGCCTCAGCTTTCCGTGTTTTCCGTGTATCGCCCCGGGAGGCAGACCGCTTCCGGTGTTCTGATCGAATGAGGCCACTTGGTCAACAAGTCCGTTCCATACGATCCTACGGATCGCGAGTGAGAATCGCATCGGACCGGTTGCCACGTCCACGATCCTTCCCTCTTTTGCACTTGAGACAAAGAGAGTGAGCTAGAGAGAAAGAGAGAGGGAGAGAGAAAAGCGTGGAACAGTCGACAAGATTTTCACGCGGTTCGAATCGCTTGTCACGCTGCTGTCGCTTAGCAAATAAAAAACAAGCGGGCGCGTAAATGGCGTTGAGATCCATTCAGGTATCGAATCTCAGAGGCTGTTCCATTTTAGTAATTGGTATGGAAAAGTGGCCCATTTCTCGGTTGTTTAACGTTACAGCGCGGTGGAGGAATGAATTTGAAATGGAATTCCTGGAATTTAATTAATCGTGGCGTCCAATTGATTAATCTTGGCTCATTGGTATGCGAGGTGCATACCTTCATATGAGTTCTCGATTTCAGAGGATATCTGAAGTACAACGACGTAATTTACATGGAGGTGCACGGTCGAGGAGGAATGAACAGGTGTGGCTATCGGCGTAATCTGTTAGCGTATAGCTGATGGCCCGATTTTCCCGCAACTTCCGGCTGGGGAAATTAATAGCGAGCCGCAGAAATGCGAGAAAACGGGGAACCACACGCGCCGAGGTCAGATATTTCTGGAACGTAATGGCGAGGCCGCTTTCGGATCATTTTCGCACACGGAGGAACGCTAAGTGCCATAAAACACCGACGATACGCCTTGTCGAATTATACGTGCGTAATTAGAATGATTATACGACACAGAAACCAGTTGCAATTAAAGGAGGACGCAGCGCTGGAAGTTCGTCTGAAACGAAAGGGATATTGCGATGATTCTTCTCCTTATTTTGTGCACCAGCTTGCAACTATTTCAGAAACTATATTTTTCCATTAATTATGAGGGATAATGTGAAAAATAAAAAAGACGATATTATACGAATAGGAGAGATCTATCGTATTCAATTCGATTTCTGAATATCTAAATGAATGGCCACAGAACCGGCCCATGATTTATGCATCTGAGCCACGAGATCCACTTTTCAACCCTTTTATTTAAAATATAAAACGATAATTAGTCTCGTGTCCTCGGTAAATTAACTTTCTACTACTCGTCACCAACCTAGTGTTAATCCAGGCCTCAAATAGTATACTCAAGCGGCAAAAAGTAAAAGAATCAAAGTGGGACACTGGTGTCGGATTAATTTTTTCTTATCGACGAATTGCTGGTTATCTGGTTGCAAGAAGATAGCAGCTGACAATGTCATACTCCCCACTTGACTGGGGATTTCATTTTCTGCTTCCGTTGGCCCAGTTTTCCTACGATTTCCGTTTCATCGTGCCGCACAACGTAACATCGTGCACCATCATTAATGCATGGCTAAAACGATCGTGGCAAATAGAGGAACGGAAGTCTGATCACTATCGCCGGTGTTATCGAAACGTTAAGAAAGTGCTTTCCCGGCTTTTCTCTTCTTTTGTGTAAATACTTCCGTGAGAACGTTCTAATGGCTAATTACATTACACTTGGGGACTACTAAGTAGCTTGTTATTTAAAAGAAGAATTGTGTTTTTCAATTTGCTTCCTGACGTTTTCCCCTATGACATAATATTAATAAATTAAAATGAATTGCAATAAAAGAATTATGTCCGAGGCAGGTTCTATAAACGCGGTGCCTAGAGGTGTGTACTAATTTCTGCTTAATTATAAATTGTACAACTGATCGTTCAGAAAAAATGAATCATTAATTTGTCGACAGCGATAGAATATACAAACTGCATCGATTTATTTCAAGCCTCGCTACTAAAAATAAAGGTACACTTACGAACTCTTAAATAACTTACGAAATAAATAGTATCCGATGCGCAGAAGGAAAACTATGCTACACTTCGTTCATTAAATTAATATCTACAGGCACAATTAAATAATATATACATCGTGACAGCGTGGCAGGAAGTCTCTTAAAACTGTCTGCGCTGTTTCAACTCGAAACATGGCCATTCTTACATATCACCTAACTTCTGAATAACACACTGTTCAGAAATGGCAACACCTTGCAATTTTCAAGGCATTCGTATGATAGAGCCAATTACGTAAAACAAAGTAGAATATTAAAAAAAAAACATTCAAATATAGTAACAGACACAACTTGAATCCCTAAATCCTCAATATGCCAATTGAGCCTCAATAACAGAACTCCAAATTTTAGAATATGAATAGATTAATTCATAAAAGTGCAAATTCAGTTACCAAAAATGCTGGCTGCGCAATAATATCGCGTTCTCCAACAAGTGAAGCAACACAGCTAATAATACAGTGAAGGATTCGGCATTCTTACGACTGATAGTCTCGGTAGCCTCGATAAGCGAGGTCCTGCCCGAAGGACACGGTGTCCCCTCGGTAACCTTGATACTCAGGACTATGATGAACATCCTGATCGCCGTAGGGGTAGCTGTTGGGATTTTCTTTGTAATGGGGGTAGGCAATGCCACTTTGGCTATACACTGGGGGATGATAATTCTGCGTGAGAGGCTTGTAAAGCTTGAAGAAGCCAATCAGACCGGGTATCACGATCGCCAGGAAGCCGAGGAACTTCTTGAAGGACGCCAAGCCCAAGATCAGAGGCAAGAACAGCAGAAGCTTCAGCTTGAACAGCTTCAGAACGATCAACATAGGGATCAGCAGCTTCTTCAGCTGATGACGAGCTTAAAAAAGAAGAGAACATGAATTACTCGAGTGCTGAAATTAATGGATGGAGCTGTTTGAAGGGAACAGAGTGCTTACAGAAGAGGGTGTCCTTTTTATTTTCGAGGGTGTCAATTTCATCTGCTATTTCGTCGAGGAATCGAGGAGCATACACATCGTTTTCTCCAGTCTCTTCGGATGGAATGTGTAACTCAATGGCTACAGTTTTCACGAACTTCTCGGCCTTCCTGAGGGCGAACTTCATGAGTTGGTCCCACTCAGAGTCGCTGGATCTAAAATAAAGAAGAAGAACACGGTGGAAAAAAATTCTGATGATTGAGACACTATCCTTTGTCCTATTGCTTCCTCTATTCTACATTAGCGTTAATACTCTGATACTGAAAGCTATAAAATTACGTAGTACAAAAAGGAAATGGTAAACAATACGTTTAGTTTGAGACACATAAATTAAGTCTGATGCCTAAACTACCACTACTACTCAAGATGGAAAGGATTTCCGAGGAATTTGTACCTTGCCTCACTGGAGTATTCGTACGGCTCACGATTCACTTCCTTCACCACGTCCCTAGACATTCTAACAACCTTAACGTAATCATTCAGATCGTAACGAGACTGGTCGAAGAAGTCGGAAAAGGAACTCAACGCCTGGGACTTGAAGCACTCCGCTAAATCGCCATTCAAACAGCCCTTATTCGTCTTCGCCATGTATGGATCGACGTTCCGACCTGTCCCTAAGCCGATCCAATCGAAAAGTCCCTTCCCCTCTCGGGTCCTGTTGAAAGAGCCTTGTACCTGCGGCTGCGGCGCCAGGTTCTCTAAAAGAATTCACTACAATTAGTTACGGATGATCGACTTCCATTACCATGCTACAGCTTGTAACTGGAACACAGTCATTTGCTTAACGATCGATCAAAATCTAATAAAATTATAGATGCCTGATTCTCTCCTATTTGTTCATCCGAAATAAAACTATATTCTTGTTGAGACACTCTTAAACCATTACATCTCTGCGTTATCCATAAGATTTTATGCTCATATTGTATCATCAAATTTGAAGAGTTAAAATTGAAAAATTCCAAGATGGAAAGTATGGAAAAATCTCGATAAACTTACCACGTCCCTCAGATTGTTCAACAGACGATCCATCCTCGAAGGTAACCGCGTGGCAGGGCATCAACAGCACCCACAGCACCAGACCATGGGTTACCAGCAACTGCACTGGCCGCATGCTGCTCACCTGAGTGTTGCACCTGCAGTCACATCGCTTTATCGACAACCGTTTCACGTGGAGCACTTGTCAAAGTACGCTTAATCACTCCTCTCACGTGCTCGACAGCACGAAACACGTATTACCTCCTTTCACGTACGACAGACCCACCATTCGACCGAAAAAGTTCCAAGTAAAAATCGAGGCAACGAGGAATGTACTAAAACTATTCATGTCCTATGGAAACAGCTGTGCCTCTCTCATCTCGGATACACGAATTCTTATTTCATGGACAATGGCTCGTCGATATTCAAGAAATCCTGTACTTTTGTATGAAAAATAGATATGGATCCCTACCGATGTTCGTCAACTGACAGGCTCTCGAAACGCGGGAACGAACGACATCATTTCACCGTTTTGGAAGGGAAAAAAAAGCGACGCTCGCCGTGAGCCACGATCCAGACACGAATGTCCGCTGAAGAGCAAGTTGGATCGTAGCCGCGCTGTAGATCCCGAAGTGCCGTTAGCTCGACGGGCCAATCGGATCTCGGGGTTGAAAGGAACCGGGTCCGTAACCTTGTATTCCGGTCGCGCGTGCACGATATTCGTTACGCCGATCACGCATTCTCCTCGATCCGTGGATCCCGAATTTTCCTAAATTCCGATTAATTCCGAGGAAAAATTCTATCGGAAACCGAGCTGTGTTTGAGATTATCCTGCGTCCATCATATTCTGCATGGAGAACGTGGATTAGAAGGTTGATACTGATTTAGGTGTCGAGTAGTTTCGAATGATAAAAGGAAGAGTTGGAACAGTGGGGTCCTTGATTTTAGGGATTGACGAAGAATATTCACTTTCATATTACACAGAATTCTTCGCAAGCGTATCGAGTAGACAAGAAAGTATCATCATCCGCCCAAAATACACTTTTTGAAATTAATCTTCGCTAAGATACGCAACTGAATTTTACTCTTTCCTACTGATTTTAAATCAAACAAAGTGTACTGAGACCGTAGGAAGGCACCATGAATGTAGAACAGCTACTGTAATCATTGTATTCAAGACGCAACCGTTAGAATTGATCACCCAATCTGTACCCACTACTTCACTTTCCTTAAACTCCTACAGAAATGTAGGTAACCCAAAATATTTTACACGAAATCTCTTACAGGCACGTTGAACCAACAGCAGAATGTTACGATCACTAGGCAGCTATCGCGGTCACTCTGCTTTCAGCAACGAAAGTGTAGTGGAGTAAATATTAGCCAGTGGAAGGTGCCAGCGAAGAGGTTCGGTAAACTGGAGTCGCGAGAGCAAACGATTCTCACCTTGTTCAAGAAAAGACGCGTGTTCGCACGATCTCGATTAAATCAGGGCCAATAACACACCGAAGGATGAACTTGGAGCAGTGCGACGCGCCCGCTCATGTCCGGCCGTTTCATTTATACGAAGGGGCAGCGTTGCGGGGGAGGGGAAGATCCGTGGGTCGTCGCTGGAGCAACGGTGGAAAAAAAGACGCTTAAAAATCGAAAGTGAAAGTAGTCCCCCGGATATAGGACCGGAACCAGGCGGTTCTGAACGAAGAGGGACGAGCAGGAGCGAGAAATGAAACGGAGTCACTGGACTTTCCTTCGTAATCGACGATCGAGCGTGCGTCATCGAGCTGCTCCTTTCGTTTTCTCTCGCGACTCACACGGCCACGGGGCTCTACGCTTGCTGGCCCTTCCCGTCACACGCTAGCTGGACCCTGTTTCGCAAACGAAATTTCACTGGAACTTAGACAAATTGACATGCAAACATCGTGTGACGAAACCTTACCAGCGTCTTCGACCACGTCGCGGTACAATTTTAAAGAAAGATAGGAGATAAGTAGCGCAGTCACAGCATTTATTGGCGCACTGTACACATGGACGCATCGAGTCGACGCTCTGACCCCGCTCGAATAAATAAATAGGCATTAATTTATGCGGGATAGTTCGTGCACCTCTCACGATCGATTAATAAATTAACAGCCGCGATATCCGCGACGCGCGCGGAATAAATAAATAACTAATCTCGCGAAGCGCTGGGTGACAACGGGGGTGGCTCGAGGTTGTGAATCAAGGGTGGCGTCTCGATAACAACCCCCGCGTTCTTCGATCATTCTATATGATACCTTAATTAAACGCTAAATCGTGAATCACTGGTGCTTCGTCGTCGGAAGATCGAGGCGTCGGTCGTCGGCGTCGCGACGCGACAATCTTCCGTGTACGCGAAGTCCAGTGATCCCACGCATTGGACTTCGCGTACTACGACAATCACCGATAACAACGCACGCGAACGTGTGTAAAGTCTCGTTCGAGAGAGTCACGCATAGTCCAGTTCGCGTATCGGGCCTGCTTTTGCTCACAGTTAGCCAGCCATTAATGCAACAGCGTAACGTTTAAATGCCAGCAGTGGTATACGCGAATCCAGCTAGGATGGGGTATACCGTTATCAGTGCGGTCGATACAACGATCGTCGGTTCTATGTCTCACTATTAAACTCCCAGGCGACGTGGATGCGCGTAGCAATTTCGCGAGGACTAAGTGCCCCATTACTTCAATTAGGACCGTGCATGGGCACCTGGTGATCTATGCAGTTGTCTGCGCTGATTTGGAAACGAAATGCGTGGAAGACTTTCCATTCCTGGCTTTGTAATAGCACGATGTACGCGGGTATGCAAGTACGGTGACTATTGAGGGCTTTTTGTACTTTGAACATTCTCTGTTCTGGACCAGCAAAATCTAGTATCGTTGGGATATAAATGTGTGGAATATCTAAATTTGGGATATTCTTTGATATTCGATAGAAATACTTACTGGGTTATTTGAATGTGGAGAGCACTGTCAACTACAATGAACTTCAAGGTAATAGAATATTCAAAATCTCTAAGTATGTAGATACCCGAGTAATAAAATGTATGAATATCTGAATGCTTAAATACCAGATATAATGGATGTAGGAATATTCAATGAGAGAAAGCTTTGTGACACCGTATAACTGGACATTCGAATGCCCAAGATGAGTAACACGTGGGGACTTCAAAGCCCGCATGCGCAGTGCCTAGCGTGTCTAAATGCACAGATATCTGAACGACGAGGTGTTTCACTAATCGATTATTCAAGTTGCTCAAAATTCAAAGCGACTGAACATTCGTACATCCATTACCCTGGAGATTAGAATACTCGACGTGAAAGTATTCAAATGGAAGCAAACGAATGCGAGCGATTCGAATAAATAGCCAATTTAAGTAATCTTGCCAAGCAACCAAAACTCCCATTACGCGTTTATCCACACTTCAGTTGCCAGGTTTCTAGAGCACTAATCTCGCTCAAGCCATCGAATATCTGTCTCTAAATCAGTCCAACTACGTCTACCTCGCTTATAAATAACATCATCGGGTGAGTTACGCGGTGTTTCTACGAACTGCAACCTCTATCAGACCTCCCAAGGTACTCACACCTGCATACCAGCGTGCAATCGACAAAATGCATTGTCAGAACGACCACCAAAAAACACGAGGCCCTTTGACCAGACTTTCAGTTCCTAGAATCAAGTTGCGGGGATTCTTAAGGGATCGACACCCCCTACAGCTTCCTCGCGTGGACCAACTTGTCGATGTCCTGGTAGGTCGCCAGGATGGCTTGATTCTGCCGGAGACCCTCGTCCTCCCGCGCGACCGCGCAATTCGTGTAAGCGTCCTCGCACTTGAAGCCGTCTTGGCCGTCCTTCGCGGCCTTCATGTACCGGAAGAACCGCAGGACGTCGGGGTTGTCGCTGCTGGGCCTCCGTAGCTCGTTCAGCTCCCTGGATAATTGCGCGGATACCAGGTTCGAGTAGGGCGCGTATCGGGCGGGGCTTCGGTACATCGCGCACACGGCGTACTCTCTGCAACCCTCTGTCGTGTGGCCCAGACGAGAGAAGACGGCGTCGAGACGCGACAGCAGCGGCGAGTAGAACGGGTCGTAGTTGGTCAGCATCAGCGAGCTCGTCGGGATCTCGTGGAAGACCTGTCGTCGACATTAACGAGGTTTGGGAAGATTTTGAGTTAGAAAAATTGCTAAGTAGTTCTGTTGATCTGCGAGGCTGTAGTGCAGGGGTAGTTGAAAAGAGTGGGGAGTGATAAAAATTGATATGTTATATGGACAGTGCTGTGGAAGCTGAAAAGTTGAGTGCAGAACGGTGGAAATTTAAATGTTGACAGTGGAGTGTGAGAGAAATTTAACAGCTGTTAGTAGAAGGCAATGGGCATCGAAATATTTGTAAATGTGGGGAATGGAGTGGATGAATATTAGATTGTAAATGTGCAAGGGTAAAGTGGAAAATGATAGGATGTTACCTTGAAGTCCTGCTTTTTGGCGAGCCCGTTAGCTGCTATGTGTCTAGTGTAGTAACGATCCGAAACGGCGTTGGCGTGGGTTATTCTAGGATCGACGAACGAGTATCGCGACGTAATTTCAGGATTCTTCTGCATCATGCTCTCGTCGTACATCGCGGAGGCAGGTAACGTCCCTACAGGCTGCCGAGACAAGTAATCGTCGTTGTAGAGATCGGAATTATCCTTGAACTCGAAATTCTCTTCTGGCTGTGCAGTGGTGTGCCCCGATTGCGCGAAAGACGAAACTCCTGGGAGGAGGAATGAGCAATTAGATTCCAGATGACCAGTGTGGCCCATTTATCGTGAGCAACTTAACCAACCACACTGCTTTGCCCTTTCTTTATAAAAAATATCGTCTCCAAGTAACACTTTGAAACTTTCAGAACTTTAGCTTTGAAAAAAGGGCCTGTTCTTCAAGCAAACCAAAAATTTCTATCAAGAGTGTTAGAAATATTTGAAACGAATCACGATGAATGAAACATCCTGAGCAGGTTACGGAATATTATTTTCCACACGGTTTCATTTACATTTAGCCGAGGTGCGTACCTTTGCCAAGGATATTCCCGATACTGCCGATGATGCTGGGTAAAAAGAGGGCCAGCAGGATGCTCTTAATGACCTGTACACCGAAAATCAGAGGTAGCAGCAGCTTCTTCAGGCCAAACGCTAGAAAACCAAGTCCGAATCCTGTTAAAAAGGTACTCTTTCCCTGAAACATGGCTGAAAGCAAAAGTACCAGCGAATTAAAGCCCTGCGGTTAGTCCTGAAAGCCATGCTGCGTATTCTCGTCTCCGTCGGTTCGCTCGACGCTCTCCAAATTGCGGGGGCTGCTGAAAATCATTCGAGAACCACGTGAAATTTAGAATCGACAGGCAACGATTCCAATTCGACGGTGAAGTAATTTGCGCGGGTGAAGCCGAACATTTTGTTTCTTTGCCAATCAGCGGTGACCCAGCCTCTTTCACCGTTTTTAGCACGCAAAAAGCCAATCGTGTGATGTGAAAAAGCGTTCGTTTTGATGCGTATCGATTTCTCGCGGACGTTAGGCTAGCATAGCGGTGTCACTGTTTCGTTATTGCACAACGTGATGAATCCCATTCTCTCGTTACAAATTCTTTGATTCTTTCAACACAGAGCTGCGTGTATATACATCCTCGTTCTTTTCCATCGAAAGCTCATTTGGGCCCTGATCGCAGAGGACATCGTCCCTCGGCTGACGTTATACCTCCCCAGATCGAAGTTTCATGGTCATTATCATACCTGCCACGACGAAACCTGCTGCCCCCCAGACCTCGATCAACAATTTGAGTATTCAGGCGCAAAAGTGTACCAACGGCAAGCAGGTTTCCAAGCACTCGAGACGCGAGTGTGTACATTTCTCATTACCTTCCTCACCCTCCTCTGATTCCTGTTTTGGGAAAGTCGACTCAAAACCGTGCCCCCTACTTTCCCATCGACCCAGCAAACAATTCTCCAAGCCTCAAAGACCCCATAACGCCGCCAATGCCCTGACTCTCGCCTAGCACAATGAAACCAATCGACGTTGGGCGCTGCTACGATCAAGGCCCAGCCACTTTCGGTACCCCGCGCACAGTGAAAACAGTGACAAGCGATTTGGATGGTATTCGCGGTGAATCCCGTCCATAGCAACATCGCCAGGTGAATCTCTCGCGACGCTGGTACGCAAGTTACGAAAGCGTGACTCGGCGATACCGTGGACTCACCGTTGAAGAAGGTTCTAGCTTTTCTGCCAGGAACCATGTCCCGGCTCAGACGTATCTTTACTACGTGCTCTCTGGCATACCGGCGAACTTTATCGAGTGGGCTTGCGTCCGTCCGGTCGTTACCTTTTTCGTTCTTCCTCGCGGCGCCCTGGCTTCTTATTATCTGCACGCCGTCCGTCACGTTGTACGTGTCGATCCTGGACAGCCTGTCCAGCATGTCGGCGACGTCCTTCCGGGCGCATGGCACCGTGCCGTCGTCCTGGCAACTGGACGCGGTCGCGTTCTCCATTCTGGCCGCCTCCGCCTGATACTGCGACCTGTCGTCCGTCTGTATCACCTGGCTCAGGTTCAAGTCGAGCTTGCTCGGCTTGCCGGGCATCCTGTGCGGATGATCCGTCAGCTCGTCGTTCGCGAACGACACCTCGTTCTCGATCGCGTCTTCTTGCAGCGGGTGGCTGGTCGCGTCCAAGGCAACCACGTGGTCCTTGACCCCGACCGCCGACTGGAGCCACGCGATCGCCAGCATCGCGAGGATCGCGCCGTCTCTCGGTCCACCCATGGTCCCTCTGCTTCGATCACGGTCGATCCTGTCCACGGACTGGCACGTACGCACACTCTCTCTCGGCTAGCTACTTTTACTGCTCAAACACAACTGCATCTCGGTCCGCTGCGCTCGCTCGACGTCCCCTGGGAACAGCAAAAGCAACTGGACTTGGTAAAACCGATCGCCCGCTGAGCACTCGGGCTCTTGCGCTTTTTACGGCTCACGGCGAGCCGAGCGACTCTCTGGCCTCGTGGTAGACGTTTCACCCGTCTCTCTCTCTCTCTATCTCTCTCTCTCTCTCGCTCTCTCGCTCAGGGGTATGTAGATCGTTGAGTTTTATTCGCTGGTGGAACAGATCGCTTTGAACCCAATGGAAATAAATAGAAATGAACGAAGTGGTGGGCTAACTATCCTATCAACTCGATTGTCTAGAACTCTAGAGGGATGAGTATATAGTACGTGTACTTAAGAAAGGATTCCTACCAATTTATCAAGCCTCGTCTAGACAAATAGGGGTATGCACCCTGTACTTACTGTCACGGCACGTAGATGACATGAACCTCGCAAGAATCTCCTCTATCTCGATCGAAGAAGGGTCCGCGTCGGTTGGTGAAGCCTCCAGGTCCAAGGGGTCCTTTTTAAACGACCGAAGGGTGTCTGACAACGACGCCGCGCGAAAGGAACGTGCGAGAGGTCGGAATCGTGCGCGACGGTCGATTCGACACTGGCGAGTCTTCGTAAGATCGGCTGGACTGCTTCGATCTGGGTTACCCGGCCACCCGTCTGTCCGACCCTCTGTCCGTTCCTTTCCACCTTCCTCTGTTCCAAGTTCGTTCATTCGTCGGCTCTGAACGGCGGGCCCCTCTCTTTCACCTTCGCGCGTCGACGGTCGTCGTCCTCTTCCATTCAAATCCGATCGAATTCGACGCGGGTCTAACAACAAGCGATTTCACCTGCTGGAATTTCGGCTGATGACGCTCCGCGTCAACTCTCCTCCTCCCTTCATCCTCGTAGCTTCGCTGTCTAACAATCGATCGAAGCTTCGACCATCCTAGCGACCGCAGACGGCACGTCCACCTTCGATGGCTCATGAAATTTGAACGTGCACTTGGCAGCCGGTGTTCTCTAAATCGCCCATTAGTTCTCGGTGAATGATTTAGAAAAGATGCTAGCGACAGTGTTACGATGAACCAGCTTGAACACTGATTTTGCTCTGGGCATGGTGATGGTGTAGGTGAAATGAACGTTGATGCGGAAGTGCGGTAATAATTTCTGGTCTAGATTCTGTGGCTGTCGGTGCGTTTAGACAGAGGAATCTCGGTGCGTTTGTGTCTTAACGCCAAGTTACCAAGCGCGTAACGCTTGAATCATACTTTGAGCTCGGGGAGCGTTATGAGAAGTCTATTTAAATCATAGAACTCGCAGTTTTATGTCGTTGCATTTGTAATACGAGCTTCAAAGGCGGGCTCGAAAAATCAATCGCTCGCAAAGCAGATGCTGACGAGTTATTTAATTAGGACAGAGGACATAGAAATCCTGTTTCGTTCGGCGTCACTGTAACCCTGTCACAAATACCCGGATCGCTGAAAAACTGGCTTTTTCATCCTAAGGGGATTGCAAATCCGGTCTCGACATCATTTTTCCATCCCGCTGAAAGGATAAACGAACATCGCGAATCAGAATTGCCGGCAACCGTGTCGATTGACGCTGGAAGATAACTTACCGTGCGCGAACGTCCAAAAACCGCGATGCTAACGGTAATAAGTGGAAAATGGATGTGACTTCGATGTCCAAACGAACTTGTCACGGGTCGAATGACCGTCGTACAGTTTTACGAGCGATTTCTCTGTGGAGCCTCGTCCCGAATTCGCTGGCAACAGGTCGATTCCACGAAGCCCGTGATTGCGATCGCCTGTTTTACATCGATCCAGGAGAACTCCGGACAGGCTTTGAATTTTAAACCGAGTGCCAATTGAATTAGACACTTTCCCTCGGAATGCTGGCACGCTGGATTGTCATTCCGCGGATTACGTTCGCGTGGAATTAGATGAGCCAGCGAGAAGAGCAATGACGATGAAAGGAATGGGACCACGGAAGTCGATGACGTTCGCCAGCCCGTGGCAATGATTCAATCGATCACAAAGTTTCTTGGTAATGGGCGCCTCTGTGATCGCTGTTATCGTTGCTCCGTTCAATGTCAATGCCGCGGCTACGCCTCGAACATACTAAAAATGTATTTCGTTCCGGAAACAGGGTCACGATGAAAGGGGCCGCCCTCCTTCTTTTTTAAAAAGGATTCCTCGTGTGTAACGCTCGCCGACGTTCGACCATGACTGCAACATCCTCGAGATCTTTCCGCCTTAAGTGAATATTAATGGCTAAAAGCTACGAATGGGTAAAAGAGCTGGCTTTTATCGACACCGGTTGGCATGCTTTTCCATGTGCAATGGATGTTGGTAGATGGTATCTGTTATCGGGAGAAAGAGGTGGCTCGCGAGGATACGGGGATCGTAAAAATTAGTTTTATCACAATGGCACGCGGGTTGTAAAATAGAAGTGAGTTTAACAGAGGCAGATCTGTAACTGAGATAGAGCTGAGGTTTGATAGTCGATCGGAATCGAATGTGAATGATGCTAGGTCCGGGTGTCGCAGGAAAAGCTTGGAGTTTACGAGGACTAATTTTTAGAGAGAGGATATTGTAGAGTACCTACGTAGAATCGCGGTAGCAATTGAACTCGATGTTCATCGAGGAAGATACTACGTCGTGATTGTAGATTGAAGTGTTCAACTTCAGAAGACACCTAGGGCAAACTTGACCCGCACGAGTCCAAAAGAAGAATCCCAGAAATAGGGGCGACCAGGAACAAAAAGTCCGACCGGTTTTAGAAAGTGCTCTACGATTGCTTTCATGCGCAAACTTCTGTGCATACAAAGTTGGCTTCGAATGTTGATCTTCTAGTTATAACTGAATAATGACTGCTCTTCTGCACACAAGTAGTGGCATAAAAAACGAATTCGAAAGAGAACAGCTTGTACTGAAGAGATGGTGCAGCTTAGCAACAGGAGGAAGCTAACACTTCCGTCATAAATCATGTACTGGATGTATCTAAGGAACACTCGAGGCGTGGCTACCTATGTACAGCTATAATTTACCCAAAACTTTATACATCTATGATCTGTTAAAGAGGTTCAAAAACGCTAAGAACATCTTGCCTCTCCCTAATGACACACCAACCCCTCAACGTAGTCCTCCTTTTGCTATATTTGCGAGCTAAACCCTTCCTTCTGTAAAGATACAGCGTTGTACAAGACTGTTGTGCATTTATTTGCCTAAATCCTTCAGTTTCACCTCAAAACCTAAATCCTCCAGTTTCATCCCCCATAGGTAAATCGCATTATCCATGTTTCGCCACAGCACTTTTGTGTCTAGACCAAGTGTCTTTTGTGTCTAACTAGAGCTAGTTGCAGTGTCTTCAGTCTAGCTCTAGCTGCAACTCCTGCGCGATAGGTCGAATTCAGTATCGCGGACTGCTCCAGGCAGTTTCCAATCTTCCGGAATTTTTTCGAGCGTCGTATACACTCAAGCATTCTCGAACCATTGGAATCTTCCCCTCAATCAACACACCAGAATTTCCACATCTCTTCCTCAGCTTTCAATTCCAAAACAGCCTCCCAGTCCCTCGGTGAACGCGTGAAAGCGTCCGAGCCCCATCGAAAATCGACGACCTGGACGAGGATCATCGTCCAGGATGGATCGCGAGCCCGTCGGCGCCACTCGGACCTCCATGATATATCGAGCATCGGGAGTACGCATCGCGACGTGCCGTTATGTTAATACACCCTTTGCGGCACGACTCGAACGTAAGAACGTAACGGTCGAGGTCTAGCGAGAGGCGGGTTCAGGCTGCGTGTCGCGGGCTGCCTCGATCCCCGGGGCTCTGGCCGTTTCAGCCGATCGGCTGGATCATTGTTATTAATGTCTACATAGTGGACGGTTACCCGGTACTCGCTGTCGTGCAACCGGCTGGCGCGCGATGCTCGCTCGTGTCGAACCCGACGAGCGTCGCGCGCGGAGACGCGCGCCACATCCGTGCCCCGCCTGGTTTTCCACGGGCCGATAACGGTCTGTCGATCGTCGCTGCGCGGGTCAACACGTTCATACGGGAGCGTGCGTGCGCGTACACCGTGGGCCTGGGCGCGCGTCCAAATCTGTCAGTAGGTCACTGCGAAGGCCCCTTTCGAGTTTCCGAGGAGTCGACCTTGACCGCCTGCATGAGCATCACCTGGGCATAGGTTTGTTTCGGCGTGGGGAAGAGGCCTGGAAATGACTTCCAGGCTGGTTTAGGCTGGCAGGCTCGTGCTGCCGTTTTTATCCGCGCTAATTATGCGCGATTGAGGCAAATTGGAGCGATTATGTGGCGTAGAATACTTGATAATGAGCAGCAAGTTGAGTGACGGCAGGAAGCTTGATAGGTGCTTTGGAGAGTCTAGGCAATGTCACAACTGATGTAACGATTATTATTGTTGGTATGAAGGAGGGGGCACTGTAAAATACAGATGGTAAGCGGTGGTTGCAGTTTTTCGTTGGAGAGTAAACCCTAGGAATTTTTAAGATTGGAAGGTGAAATTCGAGAATAATGCAAAGAATAATGCATATAATTCTTGTTTATGATACGCTAGATGAAATCGCTGAACTTGAAGGGATTGAAAAATCACTTGAACGGTACACTAGAGGAATTTATGTGTTTCTTAGGTCACAAGCGTCTGCTCCAGAATAAAAGGTCATTGTAACAGTAGGAAGCATCTTCTCATACCTGCATTAATAATCACTGTAGACGTGCGCACGCCTGAATGACAAGTGACTGCAGTAATAGGAGCTCATTTTCCTAGGTCACCAGCATTACGTACTAAAGAGACTGTGTATTACGTTTAATTACCCAAAGACCTTTCCTACTCTGCAGCCACAGGTCAAATATAATTCCAATCGCTACGTTAAGACACCGTATTAAAAAGTTACAAAGCTTGTTCCTAGAAAAATGCCTCTGGACTCTATGTTATCAGAGGCCTCAGTTCTCAAAAAATTTTCGTCATTTTCCCTGAAAAAAGTAACTTGTTTGCGATGGTAAATTGGAGAAACACCGAACCACTTATCCTCCATCCAATTACACTCGATAAGCATCCGAAGTAGCGAGAACACGAAATTCCTCCCGCTGCTTACTCAGGCCCAATAAATTCAACCGCCCCCTGTTCGTTTCCACAATCATTTTATTATACCAAAATGCCCGCAATAAGAGCGCCTAGTTACCACAATCTTCGCTACTACATATTTCTACACATCTACGTGAACGGTCCGCATACTTGAGCAGCACACCCATCACGATCCCGGAAGTCAGCGGCATTGACGACACGCGAGGCACCCTCGTTCGACGAAATTTCCTCGAGACCGCGGCTACCTTGGATTTATGGTGGCCCGTGATATTTATGGACGTCATTAGTTCGCCACGCCGATGGTTCGCGTGCGCCGCGAGCTCGTTACCTATACACAAATCCCGTCCAACGATCCGATATCTGCGGGAAAGAATGGCGAGCGTTTTCCGTGACATCGCCAAGTGTCGCCCCGCTCGCTAACGGTACGTTCGCGTGAAAGTTATCCAGCGAGGATTTTTCTCGACGAAACGCAGACGATAATCGCCGCTAAACGGCGTTTCTCCGCGCGCGCGCGCGCGCCGAGTGCCGCGCGTTTCTATCCGCTTAGGAGCGCGGGGAACGAGATTAGTGAGCCGCTAGGAAGGGAACCATTGACACCTGGAGAACATGTTCGGAAGTTATTGGAGGAAGACAGGGGAAGGAAGCAGCATTATCGTTCGTCTGCTCGACATTCAACGCGTTGCTCGTAGCAACGAACAGGACGACTGTCAACGACGACCTAGGATCCGTCGAGTTCATCCGTAGGGGTTGCGGTAGCCGTGGTAGCCAGGGTAAGGGACGCTTCCTACGTAGTCGTTCCTGTGCGCCCACGCCTCCTCCTGTCCGTATCCTGCAGGGGGAAAAACGTTTTCGATTAAAATACAGATTCCTTCGAGTCGCCCTGGAATATTCTAAGTCAGGTTTTCCAGTGATAGCAGGAAGTGGGAGCCGAGTGTTAATTTCCTAAGCGTCTGCAGTAATCAATGAAACGGTGCAATTGCACTTCTTGTAGCGTGGATGTTTAAAAGACTATGATTAGAAGCACATGGACCTGCGCTTTTAAGGTGGGAATATGGTTTAGGAAGATTAAAACACGGTGATTTTTTTAAGAATTATTTTCTCAAGAAATATAAAAAGAATTTTTCCAAAACTTTAAGGGTGTTTTACTGTATATTCAGACAACAAGAAAACTTTTTTTTATTCAATAATAATTCATTTAATATTGTTTTATTGGTATATTCTTTGTATCGCCGTGCCTACCAAGTTTTTCTTAATTGATTTATACCGTCGATGAATGAATGCAGAAATTAAATTAAACCATTTTTTTGCATAATTTTTGTCCATATCGTAACTTTTTCGTTGAAGTCCCATTACTTTGTCAATTTTAGACCTTTTTCTAGTCTTGTTAATAGATCGACAATGTAAATTCGTGTCAATTAAGAAAAACTTCGGCTTTGTTATTTTGGGCATAATTTGATCAGCTAGAATGTACACAATTTGACAACTCCGGTAGCGCTGAATTATTATTCAATAAAAAACATGTTTCCTTGTTGTCTGAATATACAGTAAAACACCCTTAAATTTTTGGAAAGATTCTCTTTACATTTGTTGAGAAAAAATTCTTAAAAAATCACCGTGTTTTCAGCGTCCTAAACCAGGTTCTCCCTTAAGGCATCTCTTTTATCAATACTACCAGCAGAAGTTCGACTAACAATAAGGAATTTAGGAACAACCTGTAGCCCGTCCAGCGAACGAGCGCCACGCTCCAGTGACATTAAACTTGTCCCTACCCCAAAGGAAGTCGCGTAATTACTGAAATTATCTTCGTAACCGAGTCATCGTGGCTGAAATATTATCGGATTCTGTCATTCGTGCAGCCCGCAATTCCCCGCGACAAATCATCAGGCGTTATGTAACTGTAGTCGGCGGGAAGGTATTAATATATCTTTTCGTGTCATCGGTCGTCGTTCCTCGTGCTTTTCGATTGTTGCCATTCAGATCGATCGTCACGGTCACTTGAACCATTCCACAACCTCCATAATCGCAGCGTACGTAATTGGCTGCGCTCTGAATTAACGAAGCACGTTGCATGATTCAAGATTCATCTTACCGGTTGGATAGTCGACAGGCGCTTCCGCCGCGGTGGACCACGTGTGATAAGGGTAGCCCTGCTGATGTGGTGGCTGGACCTTGCAGATCTTCAGATGAGCCAGGATGGAGGGCACGATCAGGGAGGCGAGGACCAGCAGCTTCTTGATGAAGTGGACGCCCAGGAAGATCGGGAGCAACAGCAGCTTCAGCTTCACCAGATTCAGCAGGATCAAAAGCGGCAGGATGATCGACTTCTTCTTCTTGAAGATCCTCCAGTCGCCTGTTAGGCATACGCTGTCAATCTTCTTGAACCGTGGAAGGAAACCAGTGAACAAAATATCCAGCTATCGTGTCAAACCACCTTCTGACTCCTTCCTGCTCTGCATCTCCGTGAACTCGTCCTCGTCCATGATCAAAGGCATGCTACCGAAGCTCCTGCTCGTAGAGCTGTCGACGGTGTACACAAGAGCACGCTTAGTCAGCAGATCCTCCACAGCATCCCTGACGAACCCCAAGGCCTCGATCGCCTTGCTCTTGAACACTCGGGACTGGGGCAATTTCGGTAGAACCGTTTGATGTGGCATGGATGGTATCCTTACTAGGCGGATGGGACCGTAGCTGAATTCCTGAAGCGAATGGAGAAACATTTGAAAAGATCATAATTTCGTAAGCAGCTTGGAGCACAGAAACATATTTTCTAAACTGCTGACAAAGTAATGATCTAAATCCTTACTATATTAGACATTTTTGCATCAACTTTGGTTTACTGTCTGTCACAATTAGTCTTAGTCTCCTTCAAGCACCGTAAATGATTCTAAAACGCTACAGAAACCTATCGAAATCGCCCATGCAAGTAGATTCTAAATACACGTGTCCACATCGTGTATGCGACTATCCACATACATGAGTGGAGACACTTTGTAAGAAAATAAACCATCATACCTTCTCCCTAACGACATCGTGAAGCCACCTGACGACCCTGTACTTCCAGCAAGTGACGAAATCCTTCTGGAAGCTGCAATCGGCGCGACATCGCTCGACAAACGTGTTCGTGGAGTTGTCGAACGTCAAGGCTTGACACGGGAAACAAGGAACCACTAATAGGAAGCAACCGACTCGCACCAGCCTGTTCAACCCCCAACGTTCAAGAACGCACGATTTTCCACCCCGTTCGCACTTCATGATTCTGTGAGCCGAATTCCAGTGTCCAATAATGGCGAGCACCAACGATGACGAACCTTTAATAAGCGCGGGAATTTCCTCTACAGGCACTAGTTTCCATAGTCGGCTTAGGTTACCTCGACGAAGTAAAGTCTTCGTGGTAAATGATCGAGAACGTGGACACCTCGTGCCGTGGCTCGCGGACGTTCGAACAGATAGACGAGATTAGGTCTACAAGCTCACTGACAGTGGATAGAAGGTGTCTTGACCATTTATACGTGGTGCATTTAGGTCGGTGGGGGTACCGGTCCACGGCTTAGATAATGCTGCACAGAGACTGGTATCACGAGACTGGCATCATCTGGAAACACGCGAGTAGGTATACTTGGCGAACGTGAGCCTGTGATCTGAATGGGACCAGCTATGCAAGACCCTCCAGCCAACCTTCGAGTTATCGAGGGAACTTTGGAAGATCTTAGAGGACCTTGGAGTAACTTCAAATATCCACAATTAACACGGCCTGTGTCGTGTGAAAACTGGAACGCCTGCGTAGTTTCGCAGAACAGACGTTAACGGTACAGGTTTTATAGTCTCCCTGACGGATCAAGAAGACAATCTTGGATTTATTAAAGCCGGAGGAACCGCAACGAACTGTGCGTTGATTGCTAATACATGTCCCCATTTCCTGCAACTGAAATGGGAATCAACGTGGACGGATGAAACTGAGGAAGAATCAGCTGTCGCTGGTGTCGAGACCGCTTTTGCATTATCCATGCGAATGCTGGTGACAGTTCCCTCCTGTTTCGTGCAATTACACCGAAACGTATCTTCTAAGATAATGGATCTTCGGATGTAGAGTTGTGTTGAATATTCGTTGGGACCTGTGGGGAACAGTTCTTCGCAATCGGAGACCTGGAGAAACTTTAGTTTAGATAAACTTCAGATGGAATAGTTGCATCGGAATCCTACTGAATTCTACTGATTAGTAATCGATGAAGGACCACTATAGAGAACTCGGGAAACGGCACTTACGAGATACAGGAAATATATTGATTGCGATGCAAGAAGAGCAGAGACTAGTTCTGCCCGAAGATCTACTTTCTCGCCGTTTTGCCATCCTAACATTTCGTTATCAAACTGGACGTAACCAGTGACATGGTTCTCTTAGGAATCGCTAATGTCCTCGATTATTTTCTTAAATTACACAATGAAATGTGCGAGGTCTGCCACTGCGGCTCCCCATGTCCTGCTGCTCTACCTTTCAGCCAGAGAATCTATTATATCGTTTGAGATAGCAGTATACGGATTGCGCGTGCCAACATAATGCTTCGGACCATAAGCGTCACGTCCGATAGATTTATATTTACATACACTATGTTTCTCAAAACACTAAGGCAAGCATTCCAGCATCTTCGCGACTCCATGCTCCTATCTAACGCTCGAATCTGGCACAAACACTCTGTTGCTCTATTTTTGTTTACTCTTTATTTACGCTGGTATTTAAGATTACAAGATGAGACCAGGAAATCGGATGCCAAGCGGCTAAACTCGCGATGTTACACGTCACAACACCATTCCCTGTATTTTAATCGACATACTTCGAGGTAAGTATCACCGGGACGTGAACTCTCCACGATGTCCTCACTTTTGTTTCCTATTTATTCAAGTCCCAACTCCATTTCTCAACGCTCGAATGATTGAAATTGTCTGAAAATCGACTTTTATAGCCATTTACGTTTGATCCATGCACTGGTAACCCCCTTCATACTTTTCCAGGACACTGTGTATCTTTTTCACGGGTTGGCTCGGATGTAACTGTCGCGATAAAGCTGGGATAGAGACATTTACATATCTGAACAAATAAAAAGCAACGCCTATCTACAGTTTCTTTAGATATATATCCCTATAAACGATCGTTGTGAACAATCTTTTACAGTTATAGTTTCTCCTTTGGATAAGATCTCCGCTAATAATTCTCTGAGGCACGCAATTTTTTTATAAAAACGAGAAGTCCCGTAGGTTTCCTAAGTGAAACCGACCTTGCTAAGAATTGTTCGAAAATAATTCCCGACGTGGGTAAATGATCCAACCTATTAATCCAATTCGAAGTCAACGTTACTATTATAATCCCTCTGAAATTCTTGTACCCACATTTTGCACACTCTTGTGCATTAGTTGATGTATATAGATAGGTACATAAATGGTTCGCACGAGGGAATTTTAGACCTGGAAAGCTATGCGACCCCAGATTACGATCTAAATGTAAAGGTGTGTCCTGGAAACTATTTCGAAATATCAGACCACCAATGGCTTTCCTTGGAGCGCCAGAGCGAGCTCAGTGATTAAAAGACAAGCCTGTTGGATGGTCGGGCGCCTTTCACTCGCGGTTACGAACATCCCCAAAAAGTGCACGCAGAAGCGGCATCGTCTTCTGCAAAACGGCCGGGTAAGAACCAGATGCCGATGCCCGGAAGGCGGAATCCTCGGACGCGACGTAACCTGCTTACCCTGATCATTCGTTGACCCAGTTCCACCAAGTCATCGACAGGATATGAAACGATAATCTCGTTTCCCCTGATTCCCGATCCAGATTACCGCGCGTGTGCACATTTTACGCCTCGGAAACGGGGGACACGTCGACGACGCGACATTACAGAAAAACGCAAACTGTGAATCTCGTTGGTCCAGATCCCGTTCAGACGAGACGTGTCGTAATCAATCGAGACGGGGCAAGAACACCGAGGAACTCGGCAATTATTAAACCTCGATCGTCGAACAAATCTGCTGGAATGACGTTCAGAAAGGGTCGTGGCGTTCGAGGCTCCTGATTAACGGCGTCTTCTCTCGATAATTAAGTGATTGGAAACTCCTGAGCAGTCATCACAGACACGTTAATTGGTGACGAAACTTTCGAACCGCAGGAACGTCGAATAGAGAAAAAAAGTTGTTAATTCTTCCTGTAGTGGGCGATTCAAGTTGACATTCGTACTACTTCGTGGGCTTCTTCCGGACTGTTTCATGAATGAAGTAAATGCTGAAGATTGGGTGGCATGTCGATGATCTGTGGCGCAAATAATGGCTCGAGAAAGTATTGGCAGCGAGCGTAGAGGATGTGGTTATTCATTTGATATCAATGGACAGTCTTAATCTTGTTACGGCTCGCGCAAATTGGATATAAACCGCGGGAAATGGGAACATCATCTTCTTCGTTTTTACAAGAAATAGTGTTTTACATAATCTAGAGTTGCAATTTGTATTTAATAGTGTTTTAAATTTAGAGTTTTACTACTAAAGTGTACATTAATATTCACTCATTTGTAAGCCGAGGATCACCCACGTTTCGCTCAACTTTAGAATCTTCCTTCACGAAAGAGATCACAGAATGATGGCGCCCATAAAAATTGCAGTGGAGAAATTCCGTCAGCGATCAGCCAGCAGAAAAATTTCCGACGACATTAAAGTTTCTGCTCCCCTGGCCACCGGTAATTTCCGTGCTGCTGCTTTGCATAATTCGCTACTAATTCCATTGTTTCGGGGACAAGCTATCGCGACGAGACCCGAGCCGACTGGCAGCAATCGAAAAAGGAGAAACGGACCGGCGACTCGCCGTGTCAGGCCGCGTTTACGGTTCGTCAGCCGTGGCCTCTATTCCATGGCCAAGGATGTTTTCTGCTCCATTCTGTGGTATGCTATTATTACGCGAGATTCACTGGATCGCCACACCGAGGTGCAGCGGTGGTTCTCGTTCGAATCGATTCCGGTGAAAGTATCGGACTCGCTTAAACGCGCGCAGCCACATTAATTATCCTTGCCGTCCTCCTGATAAGTAGAATATCCGCGCGTTGGATTTTTGTTTTCGTTCGTACGTAATTATGTCACTAGGTGAAGCTAAACGCGGCGTCTCCCGTAAAAAAGACTGGCAAAAATTATGGTAATCTTGTTCGATATCGAAGGACACGCGTAATATGTACTTGAAAATTTCACGGCCTGAATACGTCCTATTCCAGAAATACCGGTGGAGTTAGAGTGGATGAAAAATTAAGGGAACAGGAGGAACTCGTTCAAATTAGTAACAGAAAAATCGTACTCGTTGCTGCGCCCACGTGTCAGGTGCATCTACTTATCGGCGGAATGTTCAGAAACAAGACTGCTAATCTTAAAGCAGCATTAATTACTAACAAGCTAAGTGGCCGAGCTTCTGGAACCTAGCCGAGTAACCTCGTCAAATTTCACCACTCGAATTAACATCGTTTCGCGACGTAAACGCGCGTCGATTGCGCGTAATGGTGCAAACTGGAATTCTCGCGTCGTGCCTTTCGTTTTCGGTTTCAGTTGCATGTGCAACAGTAACGGCGCGCAAGTGGGCCACCTTGTTTGGAAGCACCGCGCCGTTTCGACCGACAGAATAGATAAATGTCTGGCGAGCATTCTTCACGCGAAGCCCTTTGAATACGTGCATGATCGCTTGAACCTGCTTGCGAGCACGCGATACCGCCGATGGCCTTCTTTCTGCACAAAACAATCAATTTGGAACATGCAAGCTTCCCCTTTATTCAGCCTATTGAGAGCTCCTTTTAAAAACAGAGGAGTTGTGTGATTTATTACTTCACGATAGTCGTATAATAATTGTGACATAGGTGCTTGCATTCCTCTTCAAGAAAGTGCTAGATACCCGGCGCTATAATGAAAAACCTAACGTTTTGTTGACAGAAATGCGTTGGTTAAAAAAAACCGTTGCTAATAACTAGCAACTTGAGTGATAGGTGCGGTAAAACATTTCTCTGCAGGTCGTTAAACTATCAGAACACGTTCTTCGAGATTATTACAGTGTTTGCAGTGCTTCTTTGCCTCAATGGCTCATCCGAATCACGTCGGTAGGGAAGCCTGGGACGTAAGTCCATACCACTTCTAATAAGTGAAATGGAATGTGGCACGGATTCTTCTAATTATTAACAATAATTAATATAAGACTAAGCCGCGATAGGAGGAGAGGCAAAGTAGCTTGGAATTAGGCTGAAAAATCGATCGGGGACCAACATGATGCGAGTAAAGAGCAAACAGCGAGGTCATTCAAGTAAATTGCGGCAGTGATTAGAAACTGGAGAACGTCGAATTAGTGCCGAGCAAATTCGTCGAGTCGAAGAAATTGGGCGTTTTCTAACTGCACGCTGCTTGAAAATTGTTGTGGAAGGCTATTAGTCTTATTTGACTATTTTACTATTATTAGTGCGCACTGGATCGACACAGCCAGTTAGAAAGTTTGACGGTTCACCATAGTACAGTCACTGAACTTTGGAGTCGAAAATGACCCTGATAACTAAGCAGCTTGTAACAAGGCCAAATACGCGTTAATGCACTGGCGACGCCTTATTGGTAGCCGTACGAAGGACGCGCCCACAATCGATATGTCGATTAACATATCGGCAAGGCCTTTGAATAAATACATAGATCAAAAGTTCAACAACATGTGGTGCGGCTATTCGCCATTTATCTACACTGAAACGAACGTGCCATCGTTCCCTTTTTACTCGACAAACTACGCTGCAAGCGTCTGCAGGGACAACGACCTCGAAATTCCAAATACTCGATGATCAGGCTCGATAAGAAGCGCGATGCTTTGACCTCGTGAGGCGAGCCCTGACGAGACTGACAATGAGACTCAAGGAAACTGGTGTCTCCACTACTGTTATGTGAATGACACGGAGTCGCGTGTTCTTGTTGAATAACGCGAAATACGGAGGAGGGGAATATCAAAGCCAAGACAAAACGATCGACATACTCTACGATCAACTTTGACCTGTTTTAATCACTATCGCAAGTTTGAATTGTTCGGATAGAGAGGATTGTAAAGTGTCTCCATCTCGGGAAGTGATACGGAAACGGTGTATAGGGGTTGAAAATACCACCCTTCGGTTGGTCACCTCGATCGATACGTCTACTCCAAAAGACTTAGCAAGGAGTGAAAATAATCTAACAAAAGCTTTGGAGAACAAATCGCTCGGTGATTTAACGTAAACGTGTCACCCCTTTCACCCACCCCTGAAAATAAAATGCAGTTACCCTTTCAGGTTGAAAGGAAACGTGCCACCATCTCTTGGTGTATGAAATAAACGGCGATACGTGGGCGGTGGTCGCGCACGCGTGCCTCTTATCGATAACGGAGCCCAGGGGGTTCGCGGAAGAGAAGAGTGAAGAGCGTGTGGAGTGCGATGGATCGAAAGGTCGCGAGAGGCGAGGGAGGCGACCCGGGCCTCGACGGAAAGACCGTGTTGTGACCACTGGAACGTGCCAGTTGACGTCGGGGAACGCGATATCGCAAGCGTCCACGCGTACCCGCGAGGGCCGGATCGTCGGGAACCCATCCACAGGCTTCGAGAACGAAAGGACGAAGCCTGGCGAGACGGTTGCAGCTTCCACGAGGCCTGCTAAGGTGCGTGGTGGGGCTGGGCCGGTGGTAGGGCAGGAGAACGGCAGGTGAGAGAGCCGGTGGTAGAGGGAACGGGTTACACGAGCGGAAAGGAGCTGCAATATGTCGGGGAGCAAGGATGCGAGCGCGGCTATTGCCCGGAGAATCGACATCGAGAAGCCCTACTGGGACCAGAACACTTACCGGGGAAGGGCGTTGCACTTCCTCACCGTCACCAATCCGTTGAATTTGTTCGTCAGCGGCAAGGAGCTCGAACATGCCAGGGACATTGTCACCAAGTACAGGTATTCGATATGTGTGCCAAGTCTCGTGGAGGGATTGGCGCTGTCAGTAGCCGTAACGATGTTAGAGTTTCATTAGGGGATACCCGTAGCATTTCTCTTTCGTTCTCCTAAGTTTTCGAGCCGATCAGTACATAATTCGGGGATTTCTGTGTCGATCACAAGGAAAGGGGATAGCCTGGAGCAGCTGGGAGTCACGGTCGATGAACTATGGAGATGCAAGTATCTGTACGACAGTGCCTACCATCCAGACACCGGCGAGAAGATGCTGATGATCGGGCGCATGAGCGCCCAGGTTCCCATGAACATGATGATAACCGGCTGCATGTTGACGTTCTACAAGTACGTAATCCAGACGTTACGTGTCCCATTACACTCCGTTCGAGGAACTAGCGACTTATCACGCCGCGACCTTGAACCGGTCTTCTCGGCAACAGATGCGATAACAGCAGATACACTTTCACCCCGTTCAATTTCAAAATCCGCTCACGGATGCGGTCTGATCGCGCGACACGCGATCAGCAGTCACGTTTTCCAGGGGGGAGCAGATGAAAGTGAGAGTTCGCACGATCGCCACAGGATTTAATTACCCTCTTGCAATTTTATCGCGAGACTTGTGCTTCCAACGTCTTGACTACCCCGACGACCGCGCAATGAGAACAGCCTTGCGTACGCGCGCTGTTAAGGTCGTACTAGGACCGCGAACTCGGTTGTTGTTCGCGGAAATAGGATTACTAGCACTGAGGATGAGGCTGTGACGTATCGGTAAACGAGGTGTGGCCTTGTTTATTATTCTTCAGGACAACGGCGCACGTGATAACCTGGCAATGGGTGAACCAGTCGTTCAATGCCACGGTCAACTACACGAATCGCAGCGGTTCCAGCCCTATACCTATGAACACGATCCTGCAGAGCTACGCTGTGGCGACCGGAGGGGCTGTGATTACTGCTCTAGGCTTAAATCGGCTGTTCCGAAGCGCACCACCCCTGGTGGGTAGGCTGGTGCCGTTCGCGGCTGTGGCCGCGGCCAATTGCGTCAATATTCCCTTCATGAGGATGTCAGAGCTTCAAAAGGGTATCGAGCTGCAGGCGGAGGATGGCACGAAGGTTGGCTACAGCAGCCGCGCCGCTAGGAAAGCTATCACTGCTGTTACGTTGTCTCGTATCCTTATGGCCTCGCCGAGTATGAGTAAGTGAACGTATTCTCTTGTGTCTTGGAACGACTTCTTTTCAGTTAAACTCCTAGACAGAACAGTTTACGGAGTACCTAGCCAGCTGGGGATTAAAAGAAAGTAAAGAGTAAAGCCAATGTAATGAATGGGTGTTGCAGACGAGTTAAGATTGAAGTACTACTCTAAAAAGAAGTAGTAAAGATTTTAGTCAAATTCGAGGGGGTAAAGATTGGGATGATGTGTAAAAGGTATTAGTAATCTAAAAATACGTGTAGTCAGTTGAAGAAGTCTTTCCAGGATTAAGGGATCATGCCTATTTAGTTGGCAGGCGAAAAAAACGTGATACATATTCAGGAATTTTTTGTGGAAAATCTAATGTATATTTTTTACAACTATTTGCTTATTTTTAAAGTACATATATACAGCAACTCTCAGTAATTTTGTTATAGGAAAATATTAAAAAATGAACGAATAACAGCCACTTTCCCGGAAACTATGTTTTTAGCGGTGAGCACGATTTCTCGGAGCCGAATCATCTGAAATCGAAAAGTGAAGAAGATTCTGGTTCGTGAACGAAGGATTTTTGTTTTTGATGAAAACTCTATTTATAATTCACGAAAAATGAACAATTCAGACATCGAAAATTCATGATTTTGCATTAAACGGCCGCCACTTTGTCTGAAATAATTTTTTTGAAAAATCCTTCAGTCACGAACTATGTAGATAAACTTATATACTAACAGAATCTTCTTCACTTTTCGATTTCAGATGATTCGGCTCTGAGAAATCGTGCTCACCGCAAAAAAAAATTGTTTCCAGGAGAGTAGCACTTATTCGTTCATTTTTTAATATTTTCCTATAACAAAATTACTGAGAGTTGCTGAATATATGTACTTTAAAAATACGCAAATAGTTGTAAAATATATACATTAGATGCCAACTAGGCATGACCCCTTAAGTACTAATGCTAAGAGTTATTTTTAATTGATTTACGTCGCCTATTTATGTCTGTTGCAGTATTGGCCCCTATTGTAATGAACATGATGGACCGAAGACAATTATTGCGCAACGCGAGATGGGCCGTGGTACCCATTCAGGTCCTGATTTGTGGAGTCTGCCTAACCTTCGCAACCCCTCTTTGTTGCGCCCTGTTTGTGCAACGAGTACCTATCGCAGTTAAAGATCTAGAGCCGGAAGTACGAGATGAAATACTCTTACGCAACCCTAATCTTCAAACGGTGTACTACAATAAAGGACTCTGAACTGATCAGAGGATTAAAGATATCGCAAAACAATACATAAAGGAGGGAAATGTCGCGGCTTAGGAGCTGAATGCGCGACGCACATACGAATACAGTCGCGAAAGACTCCATAAGTGCGAGAGCCCTGCGTGAACAAGAACACATCTCCCATGTTCTGTTTACCTAACACACGCCATAACTGTAAGGTAAATGAAGGGAGCTGATTATGGTACCAGATCAATTAACAAGGACAATAAAGTGATACAATAAAGGAGCCATTTATTTTATATACTCTTATATTTAATCTTACGAATTCAACAGCGGCAAATTCAAGGGCAGGCGTTCCCTTTGAACTCGAGCCACTGATCGATCAAACTTTTTCACTGGAGGTGGGGGTCTGATCTTTCGACCGAACCTGCCAGTCTTCCTCTGCCAAAGACCGCTTCGGGGTCGATTCCCCAGCTCTCGATTCTTCTGCGCGCTGCCAATAGGTGTAATTCCATGATCCACGTTCGACAGCCTGCCCACTGTCGCCATGCACGTATGGTGCAAGCTGAACTCCTTCTTGCTGGGCATTTTTACGATAACACGATCGTTCCCATCTTCTCTTACTATAGTCCCGAAACCTCCAGCTGCATGAATGAGGACGCCACCGAAGCCTGGATATGTTTCCACGCAGTTAACTTGCGTCCCATAAGGTAAAGCGCCCAATGGAAAAGCGTCTCCTTCTCTTGGCCTCACAGGGTTGCGAGGGATACCCTTATGCGTCTTGATTATATCACCCACTTTCATCTTGTCTGTAGCTAGGATATAATACAAATCCTTACCACCCCCAATTAGAGCGACAAAAGCAGTTCTACATCCATCTTTCAGTATTTCCAGAACTCTGTCCTCCCTCGGTTTCTCCTTCAAGTCGGTAGGCCCGTCCCTCACCCATTTGATCCAATGGTATTTGTGTTTAATACCTCCGCCAATACCCTTCGCTATGACCCTCCCTATTATATTAACCAAAAAGAAGAGAGATTCTTAATATTCGACAATTCATAAAGCTGGAATATTTATTTCTACTGCTTCAAATTGTATAGCTCGTGATGTAGAGTTCAATACAGAGACGTCTACTTTAATCGCATAGTGCAGCAAAGGTTGCAATCTAATGTGTCATTGAAAATAATCTATATCGTCTAATAAATTATGTGAATTTTTCCTCTGGGAAACCTTTTTTTAAGGTCGAAACTTATATTTATGGAAAGTTCTCGACGTATAGAGTTTAATGATACTAATTTGGAGGTTAGAAATGTTATTATCGAAAAGTTAGCAGGCGAGAAAGGTTGCGAAATTTTGACACATTTCGTAGTCGATATTGTGACAGTTACGGTGATTATCTAATAACAAAGTATTTAGCTGAAAATGGGTTCTATAGTTTTCGCAACTGGTTCGACGATACAACGCATTCCACTTTTCAACTTGTTCCGAGTATTAGTACCTATAGGTTGGTAAAAATTTAGGAATCTTTTTAACATAATAACTTTGCAACGGATAAATTCCTAAACCCAAAAATAATATTTTTGCATGTTATTTGATACGTGCTTTTGTCCAATACAAATTTGCCGGTGAAAAAAAAGGTTTCCAGAGGAAAAGTTTACACACGTCCACGAACAAATTACTAATATATTGCAATGGAAATTAACGAGAACAGACTCGTTGCGGTGGTAAGTAATAAATTGCAGAGTGAAATAAGAGACATTGATTAAAAACGCACCGCTAACAGGGTCTCTGCCTGCCAGGTTCGTAACCTCCAAAGGTTGCACCGTGTACTCATCCTTGAAATGAACGATTCTTCGAAAACTCTTGCCATTGACTCCCGGCTTAGGAAGCTTCGGGAGGGTCCACTGGCATCTTCTCTGTTGCACTTGACACGACACACGCGAATTCGCGGTAAAAACGTCTGTAACTTGCTTCAGAAGGACACGACGTCCCAACGAGAGAGCAGCCATTTTTACACGACAGAATGGTGCTGCCATCTGAACACTGCTCTCGCTCGTTTCGACGGTTTGAAAAGCGTATTCGAATCGCGCGCGCTTCCATAGATGTCGCGTCACGTGACCCTAACGGTTTGCGATAGTTGAATTTTCGTGCGCGTCGAGGAACGTTTCGTTCTCCGTCAATTTGGACTTTTGCGTTGTATTATGCGACTAAAATTGAGTTTCTGAGTACTTAAAGAACGTGTACCGAGGTACTTTAGTGCCGTGTAATGAATTAATGGACTGCCACTCGGAATCTAATTGACGATTACTGAAAATCTTCCGAGAATATTCTGGCGTCGGTCAAAGGGCAAGCGAACAATGGTTATCAAGAGGGACGGGGGCATATTCGAGGCGAAAACCAGGCGACACCATGTTCCTGGGGTATGTTTATTTGGTTATTATATGAAAGATGAGACGCCGTTATCGGAATCGACAATTATTTCGACGCTGACGAGCAGTACCTACGCTTTTTCCCGCTAAACTTTCACTGACGCGCGCAGTACCCCCACCCCGCCTCCAATGCGCAAAGAGTAAGCGTGAAGCGCGGGAAATACAAACGCTCACGGCGTCTCGTGTGAAATATTTCGCTTATAACACTACGAACCCTGAACTTTTCTTTCAACATTACAAATGCACTATTAATTTACAATATTACACGTTGCCTCACAACATCGCAAATATAATTACCCAAACATTTGCTCCGCATTTATTACTGTCAATATTAAAAATAAATAAACGATCCATCTCAACCGATAGAATTTCATAACACACTGCAACAAAGCGCCGTAATTATATAATTCGTTGGACAATCGAAGGAAAACGGTCCCCTCGGTTCTCCATTCTTTACTCGATCGTATTCCCACCGGGCAGGCTCTTTTAAAACGATCTCACGACGATCGGAAAATTCGAGAAGAAAAGTCTGTGCCCTCGCGGTGGCGCGAGTATACGCGGTCGTCCCTCGTGTCGGGGGGGTAGAAGAGCGACGGGGGGGTGGCGCGCGGGAAGAGGGTTTGACGGGAGGGGAGGGGCCGCTTAATTGGCCTGGGGTAATTATTTTATTAAGTGAGAAGATGGCGGATGGAATGCTAAGAGAGAGCATGCTGGTGCGGTCTGGCGGGTAGGCCGGCGGTTGGGCAGAGGGGAGGGTTAGGGGGTGGCGGCGTAGGGAGGGGCGAGCAGCGGCGGCTGTGGCAGGTGACGGTGTGGAGAGCGTTTAAAATACCTCCACGCGTACGCGGATACCACGGAGCCAGTTCCCCGTGTGTATACGCGGTCGCGAAACTTTGCGACGTGTCCGTGTGGTTGTCGCGCGTGCACGCGTGATTCTCTCTCGCGTCTGTCGCGTACGTTCATGCGCGGCTGATGCCTGGCCTCGCGGGGGCGAGCGAGAGGGATGGAGGAAGCCGCGAGGAGGGTGTCGCGGGCGAAAGATAGAGAAAGATAGGGAAAGAGGGTTGGGGAACAGAGGGGCTCGGTGCTTGCGCGCGCGTTCAACGTTTCTCTGTTGGCCGCGAAGGAGGAACATCTATTACCCCGGTACATAGGCCGGCGGAGGGGGAGGGGAAGGGTGGAATCGCTGAGGGAGGGGTGCGGGCAAGAGTAGTCGAGCGGCAAATTGTCCGCCATCTTACCCACCTTATACCTTATCTCACACCCTCGCCGTAACCACCCTTATCCCCCTTCCTCCGCGGTCTCCTCACCCAGCCGGTTCTTCTCATCCTACACACCGCTCCTCCACCCCTCCGCTACACCCACCCCCTGGAAACCTCCGCCTTGCTCGCTTTCTCTCGGCGCTCCCCGCCCGCCTCCTCCGCCTCGAAAGCTTTAGATTACCTACCCCTTATAAGCGCTCGTGTTGCCCATTTATTACCACGACTCCCGCGACTGCTACGAGAGACCAACCACCTCCTTGCCACCCTCCTTTTTCCATTTTTCCTCTCCCGCCGCCACCGGCTCGTCCGTTTCTTCGTCGGTTCGCGCCTCTTCCGCCCCTACCTCCTCGTTGTCCGCTTATTTGTTCGTATCGCGCGTCACGCCGCCGCCGGTTCCCGTCGCACTTAACGCGGCCAGGCGTTACACAGAAGTCGAGTGACACGATTAGGCGAATTTGCAGGAAATGGCCTGCACGTCGCCGCGACGCCTCGGCACGGGATACGTGCCAGGAATATTTAAGGTCGACGTCGGGTATCTCGCGGGGTGCAGTCGTGCGAGTTGGTCGCTCCCTTTTTTTTTTCCTGCAGGTCCGCTAGGAGACGCCGTTTAATCCGGGCGTCGCGAACTTCCTCGGACACGAATATTGCGTTTAATGCGAGTCCCTTCGAGGAAGGTGGGAGGAAGCAAGCTTTCCGTTTATCGGGTTGACGGTGGATTCTCGTTCCCGGAACGTCGAGGATACTTCTCAATATTAGTCACGCGAGGAAACTTTACGGGTGGGTTGGTGTTGGCGAAAAAAAAAAGCCCCGAGGAGAATAAAGAGGAGAAGAAGAAGCGACGGTCTCGGTCGATGAAACGTTTCCGCGGGGACGAGTTGCGGATGAACTGCGCGTTGAAACAGGAGAGAGAAGGGCCGACGGGGTAGCGAGGGGGTGGGAGTGAGACGAGAAGCGCGGGAAAATAAAAAGTAAAACGTTAGGGAAAGAAAAAAAGAAGGAGGAACGAGCGGGAACGAGGTTGGGTGGGGGGTGGAAAAGTGCGCGACGCGGAGATGGCATTTCGCGTCGTAAAGTTTTGCAAGCGACCGCGGAACGGAGACGGGAAAGGAAGAAGGGACCGATAGGTGTACCTATAGAGAGTGCAGGGAGGGAAACAGCACGCTAAAGAGAGAAGCTCCGTGGACGGGTGGTTGCCTCGGACCAGTTCTCGTTCGTTTCCTCTCAATTCGTCGAGCGGAGAAGAGAGCCTCCGCTGGGCCTGGAGACGACGCGGGAGGAGAGAGTGAGAGAGAGAGAAAGAGATGGAGAATCGAGCTTGATCGGGTCGGATGAGTGAAGAGGCTGCCAGGGGGAAGAGAACAGGGAAAGACGAAGAGAACGCGGCGAGGGGGTTGCGAGCATCGTGGCGAACGATGGGAGCGCGAACCAGAGAAAGAAAGACAGTGAGAGCGAGTGAACAGCGGAGGTAGGATGAGGGGATTGCCACGAGGAGGTGAGGAGTCAGGAGGATGCGGTCGAAGGAGGGTGCAAATAATAACAATAATCATATTTCCCGGCAACATGGCCGCTGAAAGAGGGTGGCCGCGCAGCCTGGGACGCGTAGGAGGGAAACGAGGTAGGGGTGAGGCAGCCAGCCAGCCAGGGAGGGTTATCATAATATTACAAACCACCGCCGCAGGGATGTATCTATACAACCCCTCGCCCTCGCCATACCTCTCTCTACATCTATCCCACTCCCCCTCGCGCCACCTGCATCCCTCCCGGATCTAACCGTTCCGCTCTCTCCTCCGCGGAGATTCACGTATTCACGGGGGCTAGCTAAGTCCCCGCTCGCGATTCGCGCGAATCCTCGGATCCGGCGATTGTCACGTTATACTCCCTCTCACACCCCCGCCTGGACGGTTGTATCAGCTCGTTCTCCGCACCCCACGTCTCGTCGCTTCTCTCTGAATACGATCCCCGTAGAAAATGTACATCCGCGACACGATCAGCCTTTAGTTTCCACGCCCAGCGCTGGCTCCCGTTCGTCGGGGATATTTGCCCGACGAAGCCCGTCCACGGCCAACCACCACCACCACCACCCTCCCGCAGGACGTCGTATGCACGCGCTCCGAGAAAAATAATTACCTATAAATCCAACGGTGCAGACGAATTCGACGCTTTTCACCGCTCTCGCGCGGCGCTTTTCATCCGCCGCGCCGCGTACCTACGCATTGTCCTCCATCGTCGCCGTTCCCCCAATTGTCTTCGATCACAGAACCGAATTAGCAATTTTTTTTTACCTCCGCCCGCCGAGCTAAATTTTAAACATTCCCTCGCCTCCCCCACACCCTCGGGTCCCGCTCCCTTTTTTTTCGGAGCTGGAACTTTTTTCCGCGTCGCGTCGTCCGCTGCCGAGGGAAGTTTGAATGTAGAAGTTTCGTAGCCGGAAATTTCGACGGTTCGCTCGCTGGCTGTTTTTAAACATTCATCGGTAACGGGCGCCGATGAAGTTGCATTTCGGGGAAAGATTTTCGGAATTGTAATGCTCAGTTCTCGTTCTTTCTTTCTTGCTTCGGTGTTTTGAAGCTTATTCAAAATTCCTAATTTGCAATTATCACGTTTGTATATTCATTGTGTCTGCTAGAATTTCTAATTTCTTTCTTAGACAAATTTTCAACAATTTTTTATCACTATCACGTTATGATTCATCGATATGCAGACGTATTCGGCGCTAAGCGATCCTCCACTCAAGAGCAATCACGATTTGAGCACTCCCCAAGTGTCTCACTACACTTCTTCCACTCGCAATACCGTCATGCACCCCTCTGCACCTCCCTCTTCATTTCCACTCGCATCGAACGGAGCAACGAGTCGTTTAGTCTTCGATTCGTCGGCCAATTCAATTCGTCAGCATCCACGAAGAATTCGTGCATGTGCCGTCCTCAAAGGACAACACAAATATCCCGCAGGCCGAGGAGCAGACAGACTGTCTGCCGAAGACGAAGGCCGACTTAATTTCATCCAGATGCCGAGGAACCTTCGAACGGTTCGTTGACTTTTACACGCCAGGCATCAGCCCGTTCTAATGGCCTCCTGGATGTCCTTGTCGACAAAGTCGAGAGGATGATACGTCCGCGTCGAAGGAAAACGACCGGGCGCCGTGTAATCGCGCCCGTGTTCCGTTTAGGATTATTTTGTCCGCCGCGGCGCTGGCGCGCTCGCAGATGCAGGCACTTTCGAGCGGAAAACTAGGTGTTGCGAACTAATTTCGCCCCGTGAGCGGGCCTCCGCGCGATACGCCCGCTCATTCAGCGATAATTATGTCATTTACCGGGTACGCCGTCGCTCGACTGCCTCGCGTTACGGAAATTACGAGTCTCGCGGCGCGGCAATATTATTCTAATTACGCAACTCGCCGTTCCAAATTGCGAAAGTAACGGGACCCATTCTCGCGTTGCCGCCGAGCACAGCGTGACTGAAAACAGGGACACGTGAATCTGGATTTTCGAACATAACGATGCATTCCCCTCGATCCACCAAAAAGTATCGATCCCCTTGAAGGCGTTTAAATCACCAGGTTCCCAAAAATCTTTCCCAAGTCTTCCTCCGGATAGATAATTAATCTCCGGAGCGGAGCACGCGTTAGGCATCCGTTCGAGCCTATCCGATTATCGAATGCATTAAAGTCGACGCGTCTAGCTGAGCGACGTCGCTTAACTTCGCGTTAAGAAGATTAAGGGGGTGTCCTCTCTCTCTCTCTCTCCGTTGATCCAAGGTGTACGAGCGATGGTCGAGGGGGCGGCCAGGGGGTGGGCGCCGAATTCGACGGGGGGTTATATACACGCGTAAAATTTAGCTGAAAGCCGTCTGGGTGGCGGAGGATCGCGGGCCGTCGAAGACGACGAGCGACGACGGGGAAAAAGAGACTCGGCTGGCGTAGAGGATCCCGGAGCGAGTAGTACCGCGAGCACATCGGTCTGATGGGTAGTCGCGGATGGGGAGGCAGGGGTGTTAGGTCGAGACCGAGGATCGGCCCCCCGGGTAAGAGTGGCGAGATCGGAGGAGGCGCGAAGGGGGAAAGGAAGCACTTAAAGAATTATCCGAACTCGCAGGAGGGATGGGATTCCTCGCAAGCACGTGCAGCCTTTCCCAGGCCAACACCTAATACCTACTAATACCGTGCCGTGTATCTATCTACCCTTTTACCGCTCTGACGCGAGTCCTACGAGGCCAGGACTACGGAAAGAGTAAGTAGGGTCGTGTTTAGAAGTGGATACCTACGTAGCGGCGGGCTGCGGACCACCCCCAGACCACCGAAAGGTCGCCCCGGATCCACGAATCCCGCACCACCCGTGGGTGGGTTGTACACCTTTTCATGAGAGCACAGGCTGCTGACCGATAAAAAATACTTTTCACCGTCTTTTGGCTTTCCTCGGCTCTCGCGGCTGGCCTACCACCCGAGAAGTCTCTGGCCTCTGCTCACCGGATCCCTCTGGATGTCCTGTTGACGTTGGATAGAATGCAGTTGTCGGGGGTGGCTGGGTTATAGCAGGGCACTCGAGGCATAGTCGTGCAATTTGTAAAGCGATACTCAAGCTACGAGGTCGTGACCTCCTCTGGTTAATGAGCCAGTGCCATCAAAATTATAATAATACCTCGTCCTCCGCTCCGCACTCTCTAGCATTCCACTTGCACTCCAGTGCAACCCTCATCTTCTACTATCCCGACGATCTCGCGTATATTCATTGCACTCGCGATACTTTCCTCGACGAACCGAAGCATTTACAGAAGCATGCAAATTAAATCTGACGCGACGAACGCCCCTCGTCGCCCCGACAATCCCTTTTTTTTCCTTTTACCCGAGACGCTGCTGCAATTCGTTTGCATTCACTTTCCAGAGATCCCGGTAGCCTCGAACCTCGACACCTGGTGCGCCCGGTAATTCTCCTTACTGACTACGACACCCAGGGCCCTTTAATTTCCCAATTCTTCCCGCTCAGTGTCCCGAAGATCGGGGAGCGAGGTCGTCGCAGCGATCGAGCACATGTCGGACCTCGAGTCGCGCCCCTCTGGAAATCCCAGGCCTTATTTCGAGGAGACTCCGTGTCTGGGCCCGGCTCGAATCCCCAGAAGGGCTAATTGTCTGGTCGTTTTCGTGGTATTCCTTGTCCCTCCCTGCGAGATCTCGTGCGAGTTTTTCGATGGACGTCGGTGTTCCGTGGGACAGGCAAGAGGGACGCGCGTCGAGCTCGCCAGGCGCACGTGTTGCCAACGCATTCTCCGACAAATTGACTTCAGACCTCGGCGTAGCCCGCTCCGCGGCCGTGCCTCCTTCCCCTTGGCACGTCGACGCGCCGCGGTGCACGACGGCGTCGTGGTACCCTCTGAAAACGATCCTCTCTTCTCGACCCACCGCCGGCCCATGCCCACGACGACGCCTTTATTATTAGCCGCGGCGAAGCTAGTTAACCGAGTTAGTTAAGTGAGAATTATTATTTAGCCGTCCCGTCCCGTCACGGCCCCTCCCTGGACAACCTCGCGCCCCCTTGGCCCTCGCCGGCATCGCGGGGCTGAATGGAGGCGAGAGCTTCTCCAACGGTGAATGCCGCGTAGTGTAAGCGTAGCACAGAGTCGTCCCACTCGTCGTCGCGGTTGTCGTCGCCGCTTCGTCTTCTCCACTCGGCGTCTTATTTGTCCAGGAGGGCCGAGGTGTCGAGCACTTTACGATTTCCGACTACTTTTCCATGCCGTTTCTTTCGCGCGTCCTCCATAGGCCGTATCCACCCTGGCCCTCGTGGCGGGGAGTATCAGCTGCTTGATGGAGACGACGTGTCTTGGGCCACCGTGGATATTTAGGGAGTTGGAACTGTTATTATACTCCGCGGCAGGGAGGCTGCGGTAAATTTCTGTCGGTCGCTTCTCGTATTTTGTCGCCGTTCGGCGGATATTGTCGCGATGATAGAAACGGTCGAATCTATGAGGCGAGGTATGGCTACGGATCGCCGTGACTCTCAAAGTGGAACACATGGGAACGTAGGTTCTAGTGATTCGAGCAGGAAAGTTTCAAGTTTGAATGATCGAGGAATTAGTTTGATTTGGAAGAAATGTGCTTAATACGCTTTTGTCAGGATTTTGTAGTGGAATGGTGACCATCCACATTCACTTTTATTAAGATCCAGGAAGCCTAATTCTACCAAATTTCAAAACAGAAACTTGACGAAGTATTAAGGGGTTATGCCTATTCAGCTTTCGAAAAAGAACGCGATTTTCGGGAATTTGTTTGTGGAATATCGATTATGTATTTTTTTTACAACTATTCGCTTATTTTAGAAGTATGTACATATATGGAGACACTTTCAGTAGTTTTGTTACAGAATAATATTAAAAAATAAATTAATAACAGCCATTCTCGCGGAAGCTGGTTTGATAAAGGCGCTGGGCGGTGAGCAAGTTTTCTCTGAGCCGGATCATCTAAAATTCAAAATTCAAAAACATCCTGTTAATACATGGTTGAATGAAGGTTTTTTTCAAAAAGTTGATAGTTTGACAAAGTGCCGGCCGTTTAACGCAAAGCCACGCTTTTTCGATATCTGAATTGTTAGTTTTTCGTTAATTAAAAATAGAGTTTTTGTTAAAATAAAAAATCCTTCGTTCATCTATTAGTCTTTGATATATAAAAGAATTCTGCAAAAGTTTAGGTCAATCGATACAGCGGTTTTCGAAATATCTTCCACGAGAATGGCTGTTGTTCCTTCCTTTTTTTAATCTTTTTCTATAACAAAATTACTCAGAGTTGCTGCATATATGTACTTTTAAAATACGCGAATAATTGTAAAAAAAATATGCAGTAGATATTCCACCAAAAATTCCCGAAAACCGCGTTCTTTTTCGAAAGCTGACTAAGCCTTCGTACACGCTCCTTTTTGCCGTTCGATTTGCTTGTACAGTCAAAATTTGTAATTGCCTTCATTCCAGGAAATTGCCAATACGTTCATACTAAATCGACCCGGTTTATGGACACACACGCTCAGTCTTGCATTACAACTTTTGACTGTGCAAGCAAATCGAACAGCAAGAAGGAGCGTGTATTGCGGCCTTTAGATTCGCTCTGAGTTTTCCAGTACCTAACAATCCCACACACCGTGGCACTTATTGCTCCTCCAACGCTCTCGCTCGGCAAAGTTGCACAATTCCTTCCAGAAGCTCGTATCCACATCTCAAGGCGTTCACGGTAGAACAAGTCCCAAGTAACGGGCCGAAAGGTTACAGATTACCCCAGTAACGATCTCGTGGGCGGCCGCGCGCGGCGCGATTCAAACTTCACGTAAACGTTTAAAACACAAGAAGTGGCCACAAGAAGTTTGCGCTTCGGCTTATATCCGAGTACAAATTGCCTTTCGCTTAAGACCTAATTAAGAAGGCAGTCCCGGCCCCGTCGGGGAACGGCTCCGCAGACGGCGGAAAATATCTCTAAACTCTGGCGAGCCAGCGTCGTGACCCTTGGACTCGAGAACTCGAGCAGAAGCGGCAGACCCTTCGCCGTACCTATACAGACCGACCGAGTAATCGTTACGACCTACCCCCGTAGACAGATAAGAGCATCGACTTGCCTTCCGCCTCGATTTCCTCTCCCTCTGTTCAACCCTCCCGCCCCACCCCTCCCAGTCCCCCCTGCCAACCCCACCTCACCTGGCCCACCGGCCCAGAAAGCATAGAATCCTCTCGGATTCCCCGGAGTCGACTTATCCGCGTATATTCCTGAAGTGGCGGGGTGATCCTCGATGAACCGTGACCGGTCAGGATTCCAACGGATCCAGGGGACGAGCATCGACCAGCCTCGACTCATTGAAAGCGTGTTACGTTCGATTTAAGAGTTACGAGCGACCCGACGTTTAGAGGACCGTGAACGGTCGCCTCGCTCCTGGCACTGCCTGAATCTTCTCCGTCCTACGCCAGGCTAATCCGATAGATTCCCGAGGTCCTCCGGGCAGCTGTACCGAGAGTAATTTGCTCGTTACCGAAGGATCGCGATTCTGTTGGGTCCTTGCGATTATCGTCCGGAAGATAGAACGACGGGGTTCAACTGTGAATCGTGGGTGTTGAGATTGAACGTTGCACGAAGTATTCTTGGAAACGGTGCTGGGAATTTCAGTGTACAGGGTTATCTTAAGGGGTTACATTCACCTAGAGATCCGGAAAAAGTATATAAGTTCAGGAATTTTTTTGAGGAATAGTATAAGTGAAAATCATACACATTGTTTTTCTACTAAAAGATATATCTTTTAATTGTATTATTTTAAATTTTTATGAGATATTATTATTAAATAAAGGAGGTATCGGTTTGGACGTGAGACGTGTTTTTTTAAGCATTATTGGTGGATATTCCCTACGTCAATCGATGCATCTGAAAGCGAAAATTCAAATAGATTTTAAAAATAAATAACTTACTGAAGTACCTGACGTTCTCCGAATTTTGATATTGTATTTTAGTAAAATTGGGCGACCGTTTGAAGTTGAAATCTCGAATTTCGTGAAAATAACATTTTTATTTTTTCAAGAAGGCTTTACAAGTATTTCCATTATTGCAAAATTGAAAGTAAATTTGAAAATATGAGAACGTCAGGTACTTCTGAAATGTCCACCAGCTAATGCTTAAATAAAAAGACGAATCACATCCAAGCCGATATCTCCTTTAGTTAATAATAATATCTCATGAAAATTTAGAATAATATAGTTAAAAGATGTATCTTTTAGTAGAAATAAATTGTGTATAATTTTCTCTTATACTTTTCCCCCAAAAATTCCTAATTTTCCGTTGAGAGTTATACAATAACAGGTTCACATTGAATTTTCCATTTATTTCATTACCTCCCTAAAAAAATTGCCGAATTTGACTATAACTTTGCTTCCTCCAATCAAAATCCAGAGGGTGGCCTAACCCCTTAAAGTACAACAGATTCAAAGGAGTTTATCGTCGAAGTTGATTGGAAATGCTTCTCTTTCCTGTTTCTTCAGCAATGAAATAGAGAATTTTTCGTTACGATTTACCAGAAAATGAATAAGTGCAAAATCGCCAGGCGAACGATCCTTGAATTACACCCCCAAATAAAACTGGCGAGCGAGAGTAGCGATCGTGGGTGGCGAGCGGATAAATTGCCAGGCGAGATTGTCCGGAATGAAAACAGGCAATAAAGATATCGCCCCGTGAAAAGGGGGATGCATGCGGAGCGTATTCCGCGGTCGGTCTGCGTCGCGGGGGAAAGAAAATTTTCGCATTCATACGAAACGTCGTTGCGATAAAAAAATTCGTGCTCTGGGCAGGTTCGCCGGCGCGATGATGCGAGCGGAGGCGCGCCGGTACACCGGGGCTCATATCGTATTAATAGGCAATCCGGACAGCCGAGGGGTGTCATAAACTCGAACCCCTAATACTCGCCTAAACTACCTCGGTTAAATAATGGAATCCCTATTCCCGCCAGCGCCGCCTCCGCTCGCGCTTCTCTCCGCAGCTATTCCCTCGTTCCTCACCTACTACAGGAAACCGGAGGGCTTTGTGTTTCTCGTTGCGGCTTCGCGCCGCGACGACGAGAATATCCGCGAGATATCGTGCACCGCAACGGCGATGATCACGGAGCAAATTAGCCCGCCGGTTGCTCCATTACTCGGGCATCCTCATTCCCCGCGATTGACTTACCTTCGTCTTTCCGGCGGAAATAATAGAGGAAGCGATAGATTACCGGAGGTGTACCATGAAAGAACAAACATAGATATCCGGAATAACCAAAGCGTAGTCGAGTGTATCCATCCTGAATTATCGTAAATCTCCGTGAAAACTTTAGTCCCGGACCCTCCGCCAATCTTCCACGCCACACGACCGATTAACTAGCCGCGCACTCAATAGGGAGCCACGGGAAATTCGACGATCGGCGCGTTAACAAATGCCCCGGGAATCTACATCGTATTAGCGAGCAATTTCGGCGCGCTGAGTCCACGTCCCCCGTCCCGTCGTCCCCACGCAACGGAGCCGACCCCCCCGGACCGGGCACCCTTCGGCGAGTCGATCGCCGATCGTTTTCTAATTTGCCGAGCAAACACTCGCGCCGAAACCGAATAGGTTAGCGGGCACAATCGCGGTGCCACGGCTCGTCTCTAGAGGGGGAGGGATGTGTCCACATGGGTGGAGAGAAGGGGAGGACGAGCGGGGGTGCGGAATATAGAAAAGAGAAAGGGAGGAAGCGGCCAAAGCAAGTACCGGCGAGATCGCTGCCCCCCGCCTCTCTCTCTCTCTCTCGCACCCTCATTTGCACGCATCTGTGCGAGTAAGAGTCGCCAGTTTGCGTGACGGGTAAACGATCGCGGTGCCCGAACGAAGCGGGAAGATGGTCTTGTGTGCCCTACGCTGCCACAGGCTGGTGTTTCCGCGGATCGACATCGTAGTCGTCCACCGTCGTTGGCGTGGATGTGTACGCGTGTACCAGCCCCTCCCTTCCCCCGTGCAACCCGGCCAACAGAAGGCAGATCTCTCCCGAGAGACTCGACGCTTGTTTGCGCTGCTTATCATCAGTTCCCATTAATATTAAACCGCATTCAACGAACGAACAGCCCTGCCCCCAGCGGCGGCCCCCGTCGATGTGTACATAGGTGGAGCGCGTACATACGCGCGGTTTACATATATTAAACGCGTGCGCGCACACCGTTGCGGAACGCTCCTCGCGACCCGGCTATCGTCGTCGCGGAGAAGTTCTAGAAACGTCGGACGCGGTCGACGTTAGTGATTGGCGAATCGCTCGTTTCACAAGGCTCGAATTGCTGCGGTCAGCGCTGGGAGGAATTGAATGTAAACGTACACGCGATTACACGACCGCGAGGAAACGGTAATTCCACCCCCTCGAGGGCTGCGAGACGGGAAAGGCTGGAATAGTACACTGAAGTCTTTCGAATGGAAGAGTGGCCGGATAAATATCCGGAAAGACAAACCCTTAATATTCTACAGTCTGTTTACACTCATCAACCCCCTAGCTAAAAGACGCCGCTCCGCGCGGCGACCACCCTCGCTCGGAATTCCCCGGGGACAAAACAAATACGCGAATAGAGAGAATGGAGCGCGTGATGAAGCAGATATCAGGGTAAAGTCGAAAGCTTGCGGCAGAAAGGAGAGAGAGAGAGAGAGAGAGAGAGAGAGAGGCGTGGAACGAGAAGGAAATGACCACGCCGGAAACCGCCGCGCGTTACGAGCGATCGAGCCAGGAAATTGCCAAGGGGTGGGTGTAGCCGATGCGCCCGTTCGAGGCGCGTGTGCCCCAACCGCCGCGGGGGTAGGTCGGTGCTCAATTTTCACCCTTTGTTTAATCGCCGGCTACGGAGTCGACTACATTAATTTAATACCCACGCGTGCGCGCCGGCCCACTCGATCCCGCGGAGGGGTGGCCGTCTTATGTACGCATGGGGGCCGCTGGATGGCCGACTGGCTGGCTGGCTCCGAGCGTTTTTTTGCACGCGGGGCACCTGTTTTGCCCCTTTGTGGCGCCCGATCATTTGCTCGGCCGAAGGGTCCACAAAGCGTCGTGATTCAAAAGGGGTGGGCTTCGACGCTTTATCGACGCACGGACGGAATTAAGCCCCGACGGCCGGGAGAGACAATTCGCCGACGGTTTTTAAAAATAACGCTCCAAGCAGAGCGCGACGGAGACGCTTCGGTCTGTGACGCTTTCCTGTGTGATTGTGGGCGGCGCGGGTGGCAACGGGATGGGAGTGGAAATGTAGATTGTATTGGTAGTTTGAAATGAATGGATGATTAGTAGCTTGAGGGAGGGAGTAAATAATACAATCTGCATGTTTAAGGGGAATAGGCAGTCGTTTTCCGTGAATGAAACACTTTCTTTTTTTAGGAATATGTACATGCAAAACAGGGAAAGCAAATCCAGATGTAGGGTAAACCAACCAGTAATTGACCGCATACCAGTGAATGACCATTAGGCAAAGAAATGTCAATTACAAATTTAAAAATTACTATTTGTTTATAAATACAGTGTAATTGCACTTTTAATATCCCATATTTTTAGTTTTGCTTATTAAACAAACATTAATAAGTACAATTCTTAATAAAAGTATGCGGTCATTTACTGGGCTTCTGATTAAACAATTCGGTCATTTACTGGTTTGTTTACCCTATCTTTTTACCCAATGTTTATTATTATCATAGAGATTATAAAAAAGTTGGTATGAAATATACATGTGCTTTAAAGATGGCGGTGCTGACTGTTAAACATTTTAACGTTCTTCCGTGGTTTTGCTGTAATATTGGACTTAAAACTCCAATTTCAAGGTATGATTCTTGTTTATTACATCCGTTGTTTCCCGCGCAACCAATAGAAACTAAAATTAAAACAGAATTGTTCAATTGGTGGCCGAGAAACGGCGATTTTTTCAAGAAAAATTATATAAATCTCGAATTTTTACGGACCATATAATATTATAATAGGTTGCGCGGGAAATGGCACATATTTTATACATCCTGTAATTTTTTCAAGTCGATCTGAACCTCCGTTCATTCGCAAATACGACAAAACCAGGAGAAAAAGATTCGAGAAAAACACGTTTAAAGTTTCTGAGCAAAGGCGACACTATAAAAGTTACCGCTTGACCTTTTTAGCTGCCAAATCAACAATTTTGCGAAAAAGATAGTACTTTCGAGAAATGCAATAACAAGAATCGATTTTTCGACTGCCTAGTCCCCTTAAGCGGTCTTTCAGACCGCCTCTGTATCCCTACGCGAAATTCTCCCACCGATCGCTAAACGGTTCATCAAATTCTGCCGGTCCTCGTGCCCCTTCCACTGCCCCCGCAATTTTTCCATTCCACCGTCGAAGCAATCCCACGCCCGATGCCAATCTCTGTTTCGGGAAATTAATTTCCAAGTAATTATCGGCGGCGATGGATCCAGCGGCTCGCCGGGCAGAACGGAAAAAAGGAAGGAGAAGAAAGAATTCGAGCGGATCGCGTCTAAAATAAGACGAGTCATCCGGTGTGGAATCTGTACTCCGAAACGCGTAATAGAAACCGGTGGATGCTGGGAGGGGTCGGACGTCTCACTCGTCAGCAACGGTGGGCGGGAACTCCGATCGCTTAGAGGCCAAAGGACGATTCAATTAGAATCGACCAGAGCAATCCTGTATTCCAACTGCTCCCGTTGACCGTCCTCTCTCTCTCTCCCTCTTTCTTTGCCCCACACATGTACCACGTTACTCAATTCGATCGGGCCTGGCAGTCTCCCTCGCCGCGATTAAAACGCTGCCGGGAGACACGCTCGTGGAAAAAAGCTACGGATAATGACCGGAAAATGGGAGGAACAGCGTGGACCGCGAGCGTTCGCTTCGCAGACTGGTCTGCTCCCCGATGACCGAGGCACGTGAACGTCGATGCGTCCGATAAATAACCAAAAATCCACCGTATCGCTCGATAATACCGAGCCAGCCCCGAGGGGTGAATATTTCACGAGCGTTAATCGTATTTTCATAACCGTACGCGCGATCCTACGCTCCTATTGTTCAACCCTGTCGCTTCCACTCAAACATTCCGCGGCTGTATCGCGCGGTTTCATGCCCTTAAACGTTTCCGCGGAGCCGCGTGACGGGGGCTCGTCGATTACCGCGTAAAAGCGCGCAAAATCGACGTCCCCCGCGCCGATAGCTGGCTGGCAGTAAAAATCCCCCCTGGCGTTTAACGAAACCGGCCCTCGTGAATAAAAACGGGCGGCGTAAACTTTTCAAGGCGAGCGGAGCCGCCCGCGCTCCTCTGCCCGCCGCCCGGCGACTTACGTTCAAAGAGTCTCGAGGTCCAGAGAATGCCAAGGGTGTCAGACAAGACGCGGGAATGGCCCGTGTGAAGTTTCTTCATTATTTTGACGTGCAGAAATTCGATTCGAATTGGCGAGGAGAAAGTAATGGCGGCGAGTGGAACGTGTCAGCCATCCAGCCGTCGTCGTCGGCGGAGGAAAGGAGAGGTCGGAGGGTGTAGTTTAGGCACAAAGGCCGCGCTTGGCACCGTGTCCCGTAACTTTCAATTCGTCCTCGCGTCTCTCAGACGCCGCCGCGACGCGGGACGTCTGAATTCTTAACGACTGTACGCGTATTAACGACGCGGTCGGTGGCAATTTCGTGCGAAACTTACGGCCCCGGCCCATCGCGACTCGTTAGTAAAAATAATCCCCGGCGGGGGGAGGGGGAGCGTTGGGCGATCTTCGCACGCCGTCGCTCGCGGAGATCTCTGGTCGCGAGACCGGGAGATACGCGAGCAGCGAAAGGACGCGGACCCGCGGGAAACGTAAACGAACGGGTCTATAAGTCCGCGTCAGGTCGCCGGGCGCGAATAAACTTGGACAGTTCTGTCTTAGCGGTCGGCTCCTCGCCCTCTTTCTCCTCTGTTCGTACGTTCGTTCGATCCTCCTCCTCCGCCCTCCACCAGTTGGACGTTCGCCTCTTCAAAGTGTCAAGTGACAAACGGTCCCGCTACCGAGTAGGCGTAGTCGTCGGGGTGGATATAATTTGTCAGGAAATCACCCAATTAGCCTCCCAGTTATGCGGCCCAACAGATTTAACCAATTAGTTTAGCTATGCGAGCCCTAATACATTTCCACGCCGCCGCCGGCTACCAGCCGCAGCCGTTTCTCTCCCCCTTTTCTGCTCGCGCCTCTTTCTCTCTTCGCCTCCGCGCGATTTCTCCTCTGGCCTTCCAGCTTTGTCGCCCCCACCCACCCCCCGGGCGAATATTGTACATCGCCTCCCCTCCCCTCCCCCTCCCCGCGTCGAGATGCAAATGCGCTGGACCAAGGGGGCACGGTCGGACGATGAAGACGGCGAAGCGTCGCGATCGACTCGAACCAATTCTCCCTTTGCGTTCACGCGTTCTGCACATTCTGAACGTGCACCACGTCGCAGGGGAAAGTGGTTAGTATCTATTTATAGGGCACCGTCGCGCTCCTGTGTGCCCGCAGAGCGGGCAAGGACAGGGGCCAAGGGGGAGAGGGACGGTATACAGAGTCGAGAGGTGAAGCAATTTGTCTCCCTAATGAGATGTCACCCCATCCGCGCGCGTGCAGCCGCGGCCAGTAAGGAGACGGTCCACGGTGGAACCGATCGAGCGGAAATCCAACCCGCCTCCCTCCCCCGTGTTCGTCCTTCTGCTTTTTCTCCCGTGTCCTTCGCGGGACCCTGCGCCCGTGGACGCGTCCTCGACGGTGAACGATGCGTCGCGACGTCCTCGCTGAAAGAAATCTCTTCTCCTTCGTCTGTTTATTTCGCCGTGTATCATCAGCTGCGACATTTCAAGCCCTATCGCTCTTCCCTATTATAGAATTTGCAGCTGGAGTTAATAACCATTGTGGGTAAACTTCGTCCACGCTCGCTGATGGAGAGCAGCCAACTTCTCGCCCGCAGATTATCATCATTATTTTACACTTTCCTACCCACGAGATCTCTATTCCAGCAAAAGAAAGGCAAATGCGAAGCCAGCGTCTAAAATATTGCAATGGCAGCGTGGTCCTCCGGAATCGCCGCTAATTGGATCCCCGATAAACTCTAAATGAGACCATCAGGATCACGATTCCCTCGTCTTAAATTTCAAACCCGGTCTCCAGCCGGCTCGCTCGCTCGTCTAGGAGATGCGCCAATTTTTCCCAAGACTATACGGGGGCTGGGCGCGCTCGTTATCGTGATTTATCGCCGATACTCGAGAGTCGAACGCGGATTCGTCAGGGTGAAGGCACGAGAGGTGCCCGACGCCCGCGCATAAATATCACGTCGCGTGGCGAATCGGCCCGATAATAACGGCCGATTAGCCACGAATCGTCGCCAAAATTCGGACGACGGTCGATCAGGCCGACCACTTTGCGCATTCCTCGCGGGGGACACTTCTGGCAGCGTCTAGACGAACTTGTTCGCGCCTCAAATTTAAGAGTTCCGCGACGGTGGAACATTGAGACGTTTGGGTAGGTCAGCCGTGAATTTCTGGGCGATGTGGTGGGCGAAATCGCTATTAGGCGTGCTATTAGCCACGATTTGTATATCCGCGCGAACTTCTGATAGCTCCGTAAAGTTTGCACGTGAAGATGAGTCGGAGGAGCTGTTTGGTGTGGAGACGAGTGCTGGATAGAAATGTATATTTAATCGGGGTCATTAGATTTGAGAGAGATCTTTCTGTAAATTCTACTTTGCTTCGTCTTGAAGTGGAGAGTGTAGTTCTCGAACGTGGAATTGTTCTCGATTAGTTTCTACCTCTGATCAACGCGGCTCAATTTGAAAAGTTAACGAACACTCGCGATCAATAGAAATTCCAATTTTTACTGTGTTCCGTGATGCCAGAACATATTTTTCATGCGAGAAGGCGTCGGAAGTTTTTAAGTGGTATATCCCAGCGCGTAATAGAGACATTTTCCACTCGAAGGGGGAGCCAGGGCGAGAATTAATGAAGGAGAGCGCTGGCTGACACACTGTGCAGCTTTAGCTCTAGGAAAATTAAACGGATTATCTTGAATAGCGGTGTGTTTCAACACCACATTATTCGTTTAACCTTTGCAGGCAATTCTCTGATATTTTGTAGCTCTTCTTATGCCATAATCACTGTGTCGCTGTAAAATCAGCCGACTGATTTATTTCCAGAGAGCTCATTTTCCTTTTCCGGAGGATCAGGCATATGTGATCAGTTGCTCGGCGCGTGTAACTTGAATGATTTGCCACGGTAGGTATATTTCGTGCTAAAGGAAGAACAGTGAACTCACAAAAGGGCAAGGCAATGGGTCACGTAATTACATCAAACACTCGTTTCATCTCCTCACCTAATTCTTCAGCAAACATGGGAGAGAATCTCAGTCGGGGGTTTGCATTTTCAGCCTTTCGCGGCGTTTAAAGTTTCACTGCAATCCATTTAATATCCCTTTCAGTTTTCTTGAAACTACTTTCGTGCCACCATTAGTACCTCATCTTCTATAATTCCTTTCACCAATTTCTTGAGTCTCTGCAAAACACTTCCCGGAGAATTATGTACTCATTATCCTCCAGAATGACTCCCTGTCGCTAGAAATAAAAAACGAATTAGCCCACGTTTAGTCGTGATCCTCTAAAACCTATTCCACCCTTAGCCAGTGGAATCTCAGGGTTCTTCAGAGCGTGTCGCCGGAAAACGCGCGTCGTTGGCCGCAAATTAAGACTCAGCGACGAGCACGGTCCCCGACGGCTGGCTCGAGCGGAGAATCGCGGGATATACAGCGGCCGTTTAGCCCCGGTCATAGGCGAGACTCGTGCAAGTGGATCAGATCGCAGTTAGGGAACGCGAAGGAGGGAATCTTTTAATTTGACGCACCATAAAGCACGCCTAGCCGGTTTCCATGGGATCCCCGGGCCACGCGGATGGTGTGACAGTTGGTGCCTACATTGTATATGATATGGTGGCCCGGGCCCCCAAGGGAGGTCACGGGTGACACCGTACCGTGTCGTATCGCTGCAATAATAACGCGTAAGCGATACCCTAGTCCGCGTTTTCTCCACCCCTAATGCGATATATTATATATGTACCATCGGCGACCCTTTTACGGGGCTCGGCAGCGTCCGTACGCTCGGGCACGTGGGTGTCCCCGCGCGTTTCCACCGCGTAATCACCTCCTTTGGGCCCTATTCGCACGCTTCGTCCTTTGGAAATAGTGCTACTCCTTGACATCGAATTATCCGGAAAGCTGTGTCGTCATTAGGTCCATTATGCTCCCCGTTACGGCCATTGTTCCCGATATCCCGTGCATACTGGAATATCTACGGACCGAGGTGGGTGCACCCTCGGCCTGGAAGGGGGTGTAAATTGCGATAACCTGGCGGATCGGTAACCTGATTCGTTCGTCGGCGAAATTTTAGGCGGTTGAAATCGAGGGGATTTAGACGTCGATAGGGTCTCGCGGAGATTCGTTTGGTTCGAAGTGACGGATGTTAGGGGACGTTGGAGGGAGCTTGGAGGAAATTGAAAGGATGTTTGAATTGTACTTTTAAGTTTTAAGACTTTGTTGCTCAGAATTAGGGATGTTTCGAGGGATCTGGGTTTTAAAGAACTGGCATTAGATTTCAAAGGTGTGGGTGGAAAGTGGGTAATAATTTGGGAGCCACTGAACGAAAATCTCTTTTGTCTAATTTCTCGTTTACCTGCAGCCATACGTTGAATGGCGTGCTAGCTCCTGATAATGTCAACTCGATAAGCCGCGACGCAATAATCACTCGAAATGGAGCTTTATTAAACAAAGGCTCAATAATTATCATTAATCGCTGGCCAATAGTCTATAGGAAATGTTAATTGCGAGGCGGCAATCGGCAACAATTAACGTTTATGCGATTACGCATTAAACGTCATCGAAACCGTGCTGATTTCCATAATTCAAAATTCTGCCACGGTATGACACAGTTCTTCTCTTTCCCTTTTCTTTTTTTTTAATCTGACCGCGGAACGCGTGGAAGGAGCTTGGTTTTTTAGTCGAGAGGATTTTTTTCGGGAGGGCCGTGAAATGTAAATGAAAGCTACGCTCCCAATTAAGAGGATAATTAGGCAGCCTCGGAAATAGAGCGACTGCTAGCCGCGCAAGTATCTTAGCGCGGTTGTCGCTAAGGTTACTGAAGTATAACGGTCATACATCATTCTGTTCTCCGCGAACCTAATTTCCGCTCGTGTCACGCGTAATTTCGTCTACTTTTTCAAGGCTTCCCCGATCTCTAATTAGGGGTAAACGATCAATCACTTGCCTCTGGAATGAATCAAAGTGGAGCATTCCTAATGAGACATACATCAGGGATCGCGTGGTTGATGGCTTACCATTTCCAAAGATCCTCCATCGCCTAGAAAGTAATCACTGAAAATTAAAATTCCTCTAAACCCACCTTCACCACTAGTCTTACGTCAGACTTCAAATTTTATCTCATAATAACTTAGAAAATAGAACTTGAATCCTAAATCCCTTGTAGCATCCAATCACACGACTAAAACTCCGCAACAATAGAGTCTTGAAATTAGCGCGACATTCACCCTCCGCGCCCATCAAGTCAAATCAATTAACATCCAACCAATCCGTCAACCCCCGCCGTGCCTGGCCAACCGGTCATCCCACCGTCCTCATCAATCGCCATTGTATCGATACCTGGGAAACAAGTCCCGGTAAACAGACCGCGGATGAGCGCAGAGAGACTCGAGGAATATTCCAGTCATGCGTCACGGGGTTAAGGAGAGGGCGTGCTGGCCGCATTGATTTACGCGGAAGAGGACAGGACGTCGAGAGGAAGACCATCCCAGGGTGCCGGGGTTTCTGCGGGGGGTTTCGGAACCAGCGCGGAGGGAACGAGAGGGCCAGGTGGAGAGAAAGGGAATCGTAGAATCCGAAGCCACGTAATCGGAATAGTCGATTCCATCCCTCCTCGTCGGTTCCTCCGCGGGCAAACCCTCTCGCGCCCTCCCTTCGCGCCCGGCAGGGCGATCCTCTCCCTTTCTCTCCCCGGCACCTCTCTGTCTCCTCTCCCTCGCCCGGCTATCCCCTTGGTCGCGTGGATACGTGGTCGAACCACCGCGAGGATACCGTATAATTATCGGATGCCAGGTAACTCGAACGCTCTCGGCCGGTTTTAATTGGCCAATTATCGTGGCGCGAACGAAGTCGGCGGTGCCGTCGGTCCAGATAGGCGTGAAACTTTTGGGGTGGCCAGGCGCACAACGAGCGACAACACAACGCGACTTTCCTCTCTGACGAGTATCTTTTGGCATGCCTGGCCCGGCCAGGGGTCTCGTGCACGCAAGATCGACGGCCGTTCTCTGTCTGCGCTCCCGCTCGGCCGTGTATACGAACGAGTGTCGTTGCATGTATGGAGGGGCGGGGGGGGAAGGGTGGAGGGTGCGAGCGGGATCGGGATCAGAATCGGGAGCACGAACGGGCGCAAATTGGTCACGGCTGGTCTGTTCGATCTCCGTTCCAAACTACCCCATCCCTCTAGCCACCTTCTATCAGCCTCTCCCTGTCTCTGTTTGGTCTATCGTCTCTTATTCTATATTTACGTCCTCCTCTGTTGGCTCGTCAACCGACATAGGGCTGTCTTTGTCCCCGCTGCCCCTGTGTCTATCCACCTATCCTCCTCTAAGTCCGCAGCGGCTGCATAACACCGTCTCGCTCCGATCCTCCTCCTTTTGCCGGTCTAGCCATCTATCTATCCGCCTAGCTTGCTCCTCGACTCGTGCACCGTTTCGGAACTATTAGGAACGCTCGCCTAAACCCACATCACTTTGGCAGGTAGGGTAATCCGGCGGTGTGCTCACCTGCAACCTGGCAACCCTTCCGCCTCGGTTGCGCGATACTTAACGGGGTGGTTTCTTTTTTCCACGCGCGACCATCGAACGGCGATGAGTTTGAAAGTCGCAGGTCGAGCGTGACGCGTACCGGGGGATTTTAACTTGCTGGTTACTCTTCGATCTCTCCCCCGTTTCACCCCCTATTTCTTCGTTGCTCTGGCCTGCGATCGCTTGCTGAGAAGTTTATTTTATCTTCACCATTCACTGCGCCCCTGATAACTGCGCTTTCCGACACTCGGCCCAACGGAGCTGAGTTTAAAAACGCGAGGATATAGGATTCGAAATAAAAATGTGTCTGTCTGGAGAGGCCTTCGAAGGAAGCTCGCTCGGGAGGACAGTTCGAAGCGCCGGATGGCACGCGAGCGACGGCGTGTAGCGCGAGCGCGCAGATTACATTGTCGGTGTAAATTTTTAATTAAGCTTCGGTGGCCGGGCTGCAAATTGAGCCGCAGCCGGCGCGGCGGCATTCAATGCAGTAAATGCACCGTGCACACCGTACGTGTCATTTACGAATTAAATTAATTTGTTAGTTCTTATGCGGTGGCCGTGCCGGGAGAGCGAAATAAATTTACGATAATGCTCATTAGCCGCGGCCGCGCGCACCGGGAAATTAGTGCGCGTACCAGGCATCCTGGAAAATCACGCGGGCGGCGGAGAGCGGTAGAGGGGTGGCGAGAAACAGAGAGGCGACGCGATTACGAGCGACGTCGACGCTGAAACATCTGTATTTCGAAGTAAAACGCGCCCGATAAGCTGGCCGGGGGGATTATAAATATTTGATCTGCTTCATTGTGCTATCGATTCACCGCGGAGAAAGAAACGCTCGGGAGGGAGACAGAGTGGCTGACTCGCACGCGGACCTATTATTACAGCTTATTAACGGGGGTGGGATCAATGGTGGCGGCCGAGCGGTTTTTTCCAGCCGCGTTTTCGCCTCTAAATTTAACGAACGCTGGGGAATGAAAGAGTCTCCGGGGGTGGTGGCGGTGCATTAATCATTGGAGGAGCTAAGTAGCGGAGGCAGCATCTGCTCCGAGCAACCCGCGAGCTCCGCCGCGACGCATATCGAGACGCTTACGCGATATATTTCCAGGCGGAATGGCCGTTCCCTGAATTATTGCGTTCTTTCTTTGATGTGGCGAGATTGAAACGCGGCCCCGGTGGGCCGGCGTTTCCCAATTATCGCGACACCGCGATACACGCGGCAGATGGGGGGAGTGGTCGGGGGACGGGATCAATAACAGATTCCCCGGGTGTTACGCAATTTTAAGACAACCAGACGCGATGAAGGAGCACTCCCTTATCCTTCCGCCGTGCCCGTTAATTGGACCCATCTCACGGGGGAGGCTTTGCGTAACCTTCCCCCGTCGACAGAACTATTAATACACCGCGTCGACCGATCGTCACGTTTGATCGGCCATTGAACAATCGGACGACTGGCCGTCGCGGGGTGCGGAGTGGGGGGTGTAACGCGTAGCTCGTCAATTTCGTGGAAAGAATCGATCATCGACGGCGGGAATAGCGGCGTCAATCTCGCCGAACGATTGGCCCCTGAGCTAACTCGATGATGATCGGAGGGTAGTCTGAACAGGGATGGAGATAGAGGGAGCGAGAGAGAGAGAGAGAGAGAGAGAGAGAGAGGATAGGGAAAAAGGGAGGAAAAACGGCGGGCGGGGAGGTATCGCGAGAGGGCAGATGCATGGATGAGAGAGAGAGGGTCAAGGGGCGAGGGAGGGTTCGGTATTGCAGGCTCATCCGCCGGTTACGTTCGATTGGCTGGCAGGGCGGTAGGCCAGCAATTACCTAAATGGTCGGGTAAACAATATCCGGTGCGCAGAGTTAAGAGCGGCGGCGGTAGCAGCAACAGCAGCACCACCGGCTCGAACAGCAGCAGCATCGCTGGCTCCTCTATCCGTCGTTCGGTCGGCTGGCCGACCGTTAGTATTGGTCCCTGGCTCGCCCTCCACCCTCCGCCAAAGAGGGCGAAGAGGAAGCCAAGGCGCGAGCAAGAGAGGAGAGACGGATAGAGGAGGCAGAGATACCCAGCGTAGCCGGCGCGATTATACTCCCGGCACGATTACTGTACACAACGATCCCGGAGGCGAACGATGCGCCGCCCCCGCCGAACCTACACGCCAAGATCATCGACAAACCCGGCGGGGTTTCACGATCACTAATGCCGAGGAGCGAGCGGAGCGTGCGACTCCTCCACACATCCTCCGGAAACGTTGAACGGCAGCAACGTGCGTGGAAGGGAAAAGCGCTCCTCCATCGACGGAGTCGGCGGTGGCGGTGGCGGTGGTGGTTAAATCAAAGACAAACCACTTTAGCCGGTCGGATCGCGGGGGAGTGGGGGAGGGGGTGCGAGAGTGGGCTGGGTGCAGGCCGGGAAGGGGAGGGAAGGTAGACTCTTGTGTGTACATACCCGAGTATCTGGCGAAAGCTCCGCTCGTGGGGCCGCGAAACGTCTGCACGCGGCTCCCGTTTCCCGTGTTCGTGCCCGTCCATTCAGCCCAGCCCTGGCTGTCTGGGTGCGTCTTCGTCGTCGTGTACGTCCGCGGGCACGTGAACCCACACAGAGGCAGCCGCGGGCCAGCTCTCGGACACCCGCCGCGAACAAGGGGGTAGCACGTGTGTGCGCGCAACCCCCGGTGGAACTCCACCGTGCACGCCCATTGGAGCCTGCCGGAGCTTTTTGGTAAGCTAACAGGGGTTGGACACGCCCACTCGAGGCGGAACAACCCCCCCCACCAGAGGGTTTCCCGATGCTCTCCGCTGCGAGGCTAGGTTCCTACGACTGCTCCTCGGGTACTAATAATACGCCGATATACCACCTATTCAGCCACCATGGCTCTACGTGCAAGTCCCGAGAGCAGCTTTCACGGGACGCGCGCCGCGTCTGCCTGCCAAAGACACTGCTAATCGCGCGACCACGCTGATCGGGGGCCAACCCTGAACCCGATGATTTCGCTCGATCGTCGGCTCTCGTTTGCCCCAAGTGTCCGCCGCCAGTTCAGTGAACGGATAGAGGACTTGCTCCCTGCCGTCACGTCGCCAGACATCGCGGACCCGTCGGTGCTCTGAATAAACTGGATCAGTGCAGCGATTTATGGATTAGTGGTGATGACCGGGGGTTGGGTTGAGTGCGATGTCCTCGCGTTGTCAGTGATGTACCCCGTCGAGGTGTTCCTCGGCGAGCTTCTCTGAGCGCGAAACGGTGGTCTACGGTGACCGGCGCCGGCGGTGTTCCTGGTTCGACGCGGAATGGAGCGTCGGGAGGGCACGTAAAGAGGGACAGCGGGGTTATGTGGAGGATGCAGGACGGCAGGACCGTGTCGCCTCTAGGACCGGTCGTCCTACCGCGGGAGGAAGCAGAGATGCGTGCCGGGCTGTCGATGCCGCCTCAAGAAAGGAGGCACGTGTTGCTCCACGTACGAGCCGGCGAGCCTTTCGTGCGATACGACAACGTGCGCCAGCAACACTCGCCTTCTACCTCGCCGATCCTTCGGGCCGTGGAGAAGGAGCAGTTCCGCGAGATGAACCCCGAGGCCAGGGAGAAGAGGATGGAGACTGAAGTGGAGGAGGAGGAGGAGCAGGACGAGGAGGAAGAGGACGACGGCGAGCACGAGAGGAGCGCTACGCTCGAGAGGAACCTAGCCGAGGACGAGGACGACGAGGAGGAGCAGGAGGAAGAGGAGGAGGAAGTGCATCCTGGGAGCCGTAACGGGAATTACCAGGAAGACGAGGACGTGGAGGTCGACGTCTGCCGCGACGAGGTCGACGAGAGCAATCCTAGCAGCCCCGTGGACCTAACAGCCCCTTCGTCCAGGGGCACCGGGTCCGAACAGTTCCTTAACCCTTTCGCGAATCGCGGCGTGAATCCTTTCTCCTGTGTTCAGAGTGGTGGCCAGCCAGCTGGCCACGGGACTCCTGTGTACATATCCGCGCACGCCGCCGCTGCCTCGAACGTCATGACTGTCTGCACTTCCGGTAACGCGGCCAGAACCACCGGTAACGCGACCGGCAGCATCACCACCACGGCCAGCACCGTACAGGCGAAGAAGAGGTGCCTGGCATTCTCCGTGGAGAACATCCTGGACCCCAACAAGTTCACCGGCGGGCGAGTCGTACACAATCCGGTTCACAGGCGACATCGGCGGGCCGATAGCGTACACGAAGGTGAAATCTTGGCTCCTTTCCTCGATTCGCCGATGATCCAGCCGATGGTTCATCATCTGCTTGCGATAGTTGACGTCGGACAGCCTTTCGTAATGTACGGCTGATGGATGTCTGAATTTTAGTTGGCAAGCGGTAGTCTGTTTATGTCAGCAGTTGTTTCTACAGTGGTAGATGTGGATTTTGTTATTCCGTTTCGTTAGGGTATGTTGATTGGCAATTATCCCTCGTGGAAGCGACTTTTTAGAAGTTGTAGATAGAGGAAGTCTAGTATTGTTGTAAGAGTAGTGGGGAATGAGAACTCGAACTATAATCAGTGATAAAAAAATGTTATGTATCTCACTCTATTTACTCCACCCACGACTTGGTTGAGTGGTAGATGTTGATTTTGTTATTTCGTTTCGTTAGGGTGTGTTGATTGGCAATTATCCCTCGTGGAAGCGACTTTTTAGAAGTTGTAGATAGAGGAAGTCTAGTATTGTTGTAAGAGTAGTGGGGAATGAGAACTCGAACTATAATCAGTGATAAAAAAATGTTATGTATCTCACTCTATTTACTCCACCCACGACTTGGTTGAGTGGTAGATGTTGATTTTGTTATTTCGTTTCGTTAGGGTGTGTTGATTGGCAATTATTCCTCGAGGAAGCGACATTTTTAGGTATTGTAGGTGGAAGAAGTTTAGCGCAATTATAAGAATAGTGGGGAATGAGAACTTGAACTGTAATCAGAGATAAAAAAAATGTTATGTATCTCACTCTATTTCCTCCACCCACGACATGACTTTATTAATTATCAGTTGAAGCAACTCTAGGTTTGATCAGACTACTCTCCTCTTCTCCAAAGTCTTTCTAACAGAGTATCTTTGCTCGAAGAAATATTCGCAGTAGAATCAGTGGATTGGCCAGTTTTGCAATCAGCCAGTAGAAAACGCTTAATGTCTGTCAGCAGCGACCCCGTCAAGCGATCATCGACGATTTCACTGTAACTCCGCCTTGGAGAGTGAGCTTCAGCGAACGATTAGTCTCGAAGAATCTGTTGCTTCCGAACAACTAGCTGCTCCGCCAAAGTCCCCCAGTCCCCCGAGTTTTTTCCTCTGAAAGCCGCGGCTCGCATCTTTATTGCTTCCTCCTTGCTCGCGCGTCTTCCGTCGTCGTAACCGTTCGCCAAAACACCGCACGGCTCTCCGTCTCGTTCTTCTGCGAACATATGGGCCTCGTCTCGCCCGCGATCCCGTGATCTTGAACGATATTTTTTCGTCTTCGACCTGTGCTCCCTCGCTCTCCGGGCGCTCGTCTCGCTTCTTCCTCGTTCTAACTTTAGACGCTGGAAGGATGGCTTCTTCCCCGAGCACCGCGCGATTTCGGCCGTTTCGGAGTTATTTGCGTGTACGGGGATCCCAACAAAAGTGACGACGTAGACGGGTTACTCGGAACACGGCAACGGGAGCCCCTCGAACATCGTTAACGTCGCCGTGACCGATTCGTTCGGCTGTGATCCGCTTAAACGCCCCTTCATCGTCGCTCAGAGTATCTTAATTAGCGAGTCTTCAATCGCTTTCGTGGGGAACTTATCAAATCTCTGTGTATGAATCTTTCTTCCCACTGAAATTTACTAAATTACATTTCTTATTGTTTCAAGTTTCAATTAGTCATGCAAAATTCATCTAATAACTGACAAATCTTTTGTCAAACATAACTGCTTAGTATGTATTCAAAAATAGTAGCCCTTAAAATACAATAAATTCCCTTGCCTCCATGGGCATCGTGTCTCACAAAGTTGCCGCCAAAAGTCCCGAGAAAACAGAGCCAGAAATATGGCGAATCCGCGGTGCCGTTTATTAAATTCCCGTGCATCTGCCGCGGAAAGCTTATCTCCTGCCGATGATCGAATCCGGAGAGTCGCGCCGGGCCGATCCCAATTTCACAGTTGACTTTCGAATTTAATGGAGTCTGGCGGACAGATAAGAGGAGGAATCCCGTCCGCCGATAACGCCGGAGGAAGAAGCATCCGACGAAGGGGGTGAAACGACGTAGAAACAGAGCGAAGGAAGCCATCCGCGCAGCGGGTGGACGGAGGGGGGAGGTGGGTCGCGAGGGTGGCCTGTCGGAGCGTGACAAATTGCTCCGCTAATCTGCGTTAACCAGTCCTTGAACCCCATCATTATCGTCCCTTTATCCCGGTACGGGACACTGGCTGCAAACGAAATCAACCGACAGCCCCGCGTCTTCCGTCACCGGGGGAGATATTAGAGCAGAAAAAAAAGTAGTATCTCGTTGCTCGTGGTCCAAGTAGTGTCGCGAATCTCTCGCGCGTGGACAGTGGAGCCAGTGACAGGAGGAGCGCGGCCGGAGGATCGATTCGCGGCGATGAAATCGGGATTACACGATCCTCGAGCCCATCCATCTTCCTGGGAGGGGGTGGTTGGTCAGGCACCCCTATTAAAAGTGCATCAGTGCCAGGCCCCTGATCGGCGAAATCCGTTTCGACTGCTGTGCCGGCGAGGACTCGCAGCGAGGCCCCCTTTCGCGGCAAATCCACCGACGGAATAATATCGTCGGTTGTTATGATAATCGCGCAGCATCGCGGCGTATCGCGTCGCATCGCGCCAAGCCGCCCAGAAAATTGGCTCTTCTGCATCATAATGACTTCTCTCTCTCCCTCTTCGTGGCGCCGCGCCTGCTCCACGCTTCTCCCAAACCCCCGCGCCCTTGCACACGCCATTCCCCCTACCCGTCTTTGCCCATGGAGAAGCTCGCACCCCCCTGCCCCGATCCGGGGTTCGTGATCCGAAATCTCCCGGATTTTCCGCTAGATTTCTAGAAAAATTGTAATTACCCCTGGCCGCAGACCGAGATACCGTTAAACGCTGGATCCTTGGGCTACTCGCGACGGCGGTCGTGCCTTTCTTATCGAAACGAGCGATGGTATCACGGCGGCTCGTTGAGGGAGCGATTCCACGGTCGTAACGGTGCGTATTGTTCTCTTCTGGATGGCCTGCATTGTTCTTGCTTCGGGAAATAATATGATAATTGGGTGTAGCTTGTTGGTGGGTGTTTGGATAGGGGTGAGGCGATAAGAATTTCAAAGGGGTTTTGATGAGAAGCGTAGAGTGCTTTCTAGATGTACGAATTATCGCGTGGGTGTAAATTTGAGAGCTGAAATAATTGAGGGTGGTTGGCGCGAGTATCTGATTGTGGGATAAACAGTGCATCCAGTTGTGAATAGTAGACGAGATCATTGAAGCTTTAGGATACCAGTAGCTTAACAGATTCTTCATCAAGTTGGTGTATTGAGAAATATTCTGTACATTCAAATCACCATTGATACTCACTCAAACACTTATACAACGTCTTGGAACCCTCCACTTCGTACTTAGACTGAAACCATATGTTTCCAAATTGCGAATTTTCGTTCACATGGCAATCTGTACGCGATGATAAAGAGAAGGGAGGGAAGTGACGCGATATTGCTCTGTAATCAATAATTCACTCGCCAGCTGAATTTATTCCTAGAACTGTTCTCGTCCCCCTATTGGATCCATCAGAATCCCATCATTCATTAAATTTTCCGCGCGTTACCTCTGTCTCAATTATTGCTGCCAGACGCTCGTACATCTTGCAATCGCGCATCATTCGTACCTCTATTAACGTTTCTAGGCTTCGATCCAAGCCGTGGGTTTCGCGTACTTCGTCAACGTCGACGACGGGGACACTGTTTACCGATCTATTCCCAAGCCGCGCCACTTGCCGTCGAACGCAGTCATTGTGCTTAATGAGGAAAACCGAAATAAGTATTCGTGACTGTACGCATCCGGCGTGTTCACGAGCCAGCATCCCCTGTGCACCCTTAGCGCTGCTCCCTGGGGACGCAACCCCCCCAGATCGCTTCTCCGGCACAGAAGTCCCGCGATCGTGCTTAACGAAGAAGATCTAAGCGAGATAAATGCCTGAAGCCGATCCTAACGCTATAAAAAGTCGATTGAACCGATAAGAGGCTGCTTCGTTACGGATGCGTCGACGCTTAATCGTCCGAAACGCTTCATGACCACCTTCGTGATCGAGATTCTTACTATCGATCTCCGCATCGACTGTCCACAAGGAAGTTTGAATAAATAAATAAATAGAAATGAAGCGACGATTTTAAAAACAAAATTTACCAAGATATTTGGTATCTTCGAGTGCTCTTAAACACTCGTCGATGCAAGGACACTTTGTTCGCAAATGTCAACGTGTTTAGATAAAATATTTATAGAAATAATTTAGATAATACCTGAACTTGTATTCTTCTCGCGCGACAAAGTGCCCACAGTTCATACATAGGATATGAAAACAGCGCGATTGAAATCTCAGATGCGTCGTGATTGAAGGGGATGAAAGGTAGCCGGCCACCGTCGGAAATAGGCAAAGAAAGAGGAAACGGAATAAGAAGAGAAGGGTAGCCGTTCAGCGGCCTGTACGACGGGGCAAGAACGATCGCGCGTTAACGAGATACAAATCCCATTACGGCGTAAACCTTCTCGATCCGTCGCCCCCTACGGACTTCCAACCCCCCCAGGCACAGTGCTCGGCTACGGGCTATGGGCCACGAGCCACGCCAATTCGGATAAAGTCCCGCTGCCGCTCTCTCCTTCCTTCTTTCTCCCGCGTTTGCTTGTCTTTACCCTTCTCCCATCCACCGATATCCCACGTTCTGCCCTCTCTATCCGTCTATCCGTCCCTTTCAATCTCCTATCTCTTTCTGATTTTATCCAGCAACCTATACCCCACCCCCAGGGGCACCCCAACCTCCACGGACCGGAGCCAGGGAATATCTGTCCCCGGGACATCTGCGTGCTGATTGAATCTCCAATCTCCTCTCTCATTGAGCGAACGATTGGCCGCTCTTTCTCTTTCCCTCGTAGCCGCGGCCAGTGCCCCGTCTCTCCCCGGTTCGCGCCGTTTCAATCGGTTTCGCGCGGGCACCATCGACAACGGGATACCCGCGATCGGCCGGTCGTAGCCTACCCGGATACCTTTCCGCGAATTACCGCGTCTCGGGCAAACAAAAATTAAATTAAATGCGCCAGAATACCGCGCCACGAACGTTTGCGGCCGGGGCCGGCGACACGCTCGTTAAACTGATTGCGTCGAACAAACGGCGCCGATCTTGGCTCCCCACAGTAGTACCGGGGGTTTGTTCGTATGAACCCCGTTGAACGACTAGTTGCGAAAGCTCAATTGTCTTTTAGGCGTCTTTGGTTCTGCACTTCTTTAACTTTGCAAGTCGATTGGATACTCATTATTTGAATGCAGTGCACACAGATTCTGAGTTCTTTTTGTATGATCGAGTATCTTAGTGTTCAAGGCACCAGCAGGCCTAGCAAACCTGATCTGGCATAGCTATTTAAGATCACTGGACTTAACAGACGCAAGTTCGTAATGGTCTGTTTACACCTGGCGAGTCACTCGGCTGAGTCACTCGTTAGGTGTAAACCCAGCTTGAGGGGGCAGACCACTGTAAGAAATCGGAGAAATCGATTTTTCTTTTTTACATTTTCTGAAAGACGTACGTTTCAAGAATGCTCTCTCCAAATTTTATGAAGAAATTCGCAAAATTGACGGAGATATAGTATTTTCCGTGAAGCGGTATCAAACGCGCGACTGAGCCGCGTGGAACTTTGAACGCATTTTCCTCAGAATAACAATTTTCAACCGCGTTGACAGTCCACAAAGAAAACAAGGGCATTTATTGTACGGAAAACCCGTCGCTATTATGCGGCGATCAGGTTTTTTCAATTAATGACCTGTTTCTATTTTTTTATCAACATTTTCCCAATTTTGTACCCCGAAAACATGATTTTTTTTCAGTGGTCCGCCACTTTGTAATTTTTTGCGATTTTCTTTTTTTTATCGTCACACAATAGAGGTAGGCGTCTAATTTCTAAATGTTTTTGTCTCTTTGAATTCGGATTAACCGTATCATAACCTTAGCACTGTCAACGCGACAAGTATACAGGAAACGGATTAATGAATTTGATTGAAAAAAAATTTTCTTACCCTTCGATATGTACACTATTAACTATACTAACCAATAAATTGATTTACGTGCGTTGTTTGGTTGAAATAAATTCCCGAAAACACCCTTAGATTTCGGACCGTTACACTGGTCTGCCCCCTTAAGGCTTGAGTCCTCCACAGCCCACTTTCTCGTTACAATATCAACGCGTCAAGCCCGAAAGATCATACCAGACCGTATCCTAGGATTGAACGCGAGCGTAACCATTATATCCCCCCGGGCAGCCGGAGGAAAGCAGGGTGTGAAACAGCGGCCGGGATCGCGTTACCTCTCCGTCATAGGTAAACCGACACCAGCCGCGCAATTTTATCCCCGGGTATAATCAATTTTCGTCACGCAACACCGTATCGCTTTCCTTGCCCGGCGAGCGATCCATCGCGAGGCGCGATTTCGCTGATCCCCCCTGTTATCGCTTTCAGATGGGGACTCGCGGGGCGAGTTCGCCTGCGGCAGCGGCCAGGAGGACGAGGAGGGCACACCGGACACGGGGATGGAGGACATGGACGAGGACCCTGAAGAAGAGGACGAGGATGAAGACGTCGAGATGAGAGTGACGGACCAGGAGTCGTCGAACGCAGCCAGGGAGGGCAACGCCACAGCTACCAGCAACGTCAACACCTCCAGCTGTAAGAAGAGGCAGTCGTCATCCTCCTCGTCGTCGTCCAGCGGGATGCAGACGCAGGGGTGCCAGGGCCAGAACCAGAGCAGCCAGAATGGCACTGGCGGCAGTGGTGGTACCGGGGGCAAGCCTAGAAGGGCGAGGACGGCGTTCACGTACGAGCAGCTGGTCGCCCTGGAGAACAAGTTCAAGACGACCAGATACCTGTCCGTCTGCGAACGGCTGAACCTCGCGCTATCCCTCTCGCTGACGGAGACCCAGGTGAAGATCTGGTTCCAGAACCGACGCACCAAGTGGAAGAAGCAGAACCCGGGGCTAGACGTGAACAGTCCCACGGTGCCAACCACGCCGCCACATCCATCGCCTTACGCGCCGGCCTTTCTCTTCGCCACGCACCCCCATCAGCACCCCCTGCCGCACTCCCACGCACACCCCCATCCGCACGCCCACGTCCATCATCCACCGCCAGTGCCGCCGCCACCGCCTGGCTATTATCACCCGGCAGCGCCACCTTACCCACCGACAGGGCCCACCTTCTTCGGCCACCACCTGTCCGCCACCCCCGTAACCGCGTCCGGCCCGCCGCCCACCTCCACGCCATCCTCCACGGGCCTCACGCTGTCGTCGCATCCACATCCACACACGCACCCGCACGCGTAGCGAACTCGACAATTCTCCGCGTGGACGTCGTCCTCGCCTTCTTAGCCGCGCGTCGACGAGAGCGAGCGGACTTCGACGGGGAGAAGTACGTGGCATGCAGTTGAGAGTGGTTTGTATGAGAGCTGATGAACTGTTACATTTGTGTGGTGATGGTGTTGGCGCTGGGTGCTTCAGAAACGCAGATACAAGTGGGTGTGCAGATGGGCTTTCGATTATTTGCTGTAGGAACGATTCCTTTCCGAGTAGATTAGGTGGACTTGTATCCGCACTTCTGGATATCACAACCCCGCGCGTGGGTTTCTTAAGTTAATGGGCCACGAGATGCGGTGGTCGAACTGCTGGACACGGGGAAGCTGCCTTTGTTGATTGTTAAAGTCGAGATATTGAAGTGGTAATTTCGAGGAGGTATCGCGAGTGTTTTCCATCGATTCTGATGAACAATCGATTATTCAGAGAGGTTGAAGTAGAGGGAGGTATATTTATTGAAGCTATAAGGGTTCGAGTTTAAGTGTACATTAAAATATTCCCCCTTGCTTTCGTGAGACTTTCAACCTGAAACTGTCACCTGCCGATTACTTTCAAATCTCTAATCAATTGTAAATATTCCGTCAAACGTGGTCGTCTCTGCTCCCACGCAGCTCGACCGCCAGTTCCGTCGCTCTTTCGCTACCTTATCCCTGAGTTCGTTTCGTTCAACTCCAAGAATCGTTCGACAAACCCCCGATCACGGGCACGAACTTTATCCTCGAGTGTTGCGAACTACGGTGTCAGTTGGCTCGTCGAAGGCGCTCGAGAATGCGTCACGGGCTGCTCGTCGTCCCACGCACGCGGGTCGTTCCGATAGGGGTAATCGGTTTACGCGGGGGTGACGCGCAGAAAACGAGCGTATCTCTTGGAGGATATCGCCGGGGCATTTAAATTTCGTCGGCTGAAGCGAGAGAGAAAGGGGGGGCGGGAATCCGTCGTCCGAGCGGAAAGATAAATACGCGGTGATACGTAAACGAAGAATAACACGCGCTCGATCGCAGGCCCCGCCGCGTAAACCCACCCCCCGCTTCCATTCGGATATAATTAAAAAATTAAACGGACGGGGTGACGTTATAAAATCCGTCGGAGCACCGCGTTCGCGGTTATATCGCGTTTTCGATCCGATATCCACCGTCGAAGCAATGTGCGTGGGCGGGAGAATAAAAAAGCGGAAAAACAAACGCCCGTCCGCGATATAAAATCCAGAATACCGTACTTCTCTCTGGGCGAACGCGCGGCCGAGTCTCGCCGTTTTTTGCCACCGTTGTAACATATTCCGTTGATCGCCGTGAAAGAGGGCTCGCTCTAAAGAAGGAGAAATGGGGGAGCAGAGAATGAGGGAGACGAAGTAGATTTTATCTGGAATGAATAAAACAAAAAATGAAATGAAGAAGAACGCTAGTAGCTGTAAGGTGTGAGTGGATATTAACGAAAGGGTGGGAGTGTGCGCGAGTCTGTGCAGGACGAATGAGCGGGAGCGGATTTAGCCAGCAATTTTTTGTGCTGAACGCAAAATTGAACCACGTCGGAACGCAGTGGTACGTTCCTGTGTAAAATAAATACCGTACGTTACACTCGTAAGCTTTTTGCCAGTAAATACACGCAGATTATCCCCGTAGCACGCGCGCAGCGAGAGGAAAGATCGATTTTGATCGCCCTCGGTGATGATGATGCAGCGTGAATTGTTCGCCGATCGTCGCAGCAGAGTTGCAGCGTTACAAGTTCATCCTGTCGATCCGTGGAATAAGAATGCTCCTAGATCGACGAGAATTTATTGCTCTCGCCTGCGACTGCTTCGTCATATTATTCTTTTAACGATTTGAAAATCCCTGATTCCTGGCAGAGCTCTCGAACTCCAGATTCTTCTTCAGCGCCCTCCACTTCATCTTCCATTTCTTCCCCGCGGGTAGCCAATCCCCGAGAATAATTAAACACAGCGGAGGTAAAGAGCTCCTCCCAGACACGTTCGTCTTCGAAAAATCGTATCTCGCGTGGAGCTGCAGGCGATCCACATCGCTCAAGGGGAGCCCCAGATGTCCAGGGATTCCGTTCGCGGGATTACAATCCTAATTGTCCTCCAGCTACGACCATCTCCGTTCGCTTTTTCTTTATCAGACCTCGGGGCCGGGGCGATCGTTTTTCCGTCCTGCCGTGCAGCGCGCACACAGAAGAAAAGTGGCTGGACGTTTTCGTGGAAGAGCCGGGGACTGGAGGGAGGGCCGCTAAGTGAGCTGAACCATTAGACGGCCGGATGGCGGAGGAATATTCCTCGCTTTGAGACTCGTTTAGCCTTCCACGCACGGCTCGCGACGGACAGAACAGCCTTGTCGTCGGCTCTACCAAAGGCAGCCACGTTCAATTGACGGAAAATCGCTCGCGCCTTGCTTTGATGCTGAAATTAGAAGCTTACCGTTGCGTGCACGCCGATCCGCGAGGCACGCCAATCCCTCGCGAATTAGCGGCCAGCGGAAACTTCGTCTGGGGGCACAATGGGTGCCGCGGCACTTCCAGAAACCGGTGGCCCGCCTGTAATTGGATCTCCGCGCCTCTCTAGCGCGGAAACATTTTTAGGAGACGCGTGTCGTTTAAACGCGGAGTACTGACACAGGAGTAGAGGCTTGTGGCCACCTCCCTGGGAACGAGAACGTTGAACGCGAAGCTGATAGGTGACTGACGGTGGACTTTTTGTCACCGCACCAGAAGAGGTATCGAGCTGTGTGTCGTTCGTCATCATCGACGAACGTCCGTCAGCGTTAATGAGAAGAATATTTCGAGCCGGACCCGACGGCGTGGACACGTCGATACCCAGCCGCGGAGAGGTCAGCTGCATTTTGTCGGCTGTCGAACGACCTATCCGCTGGTCTGACAGCGTGAAATATTTTCATCGACTGCGCGTGCTTCCCTGAAAATTGTGCACCGCGCGTTGTGCGAATATCACGCCGGGAAAGTAGAGTTTCCAATAACCTATAGAAGTACACAGTTTTATCTAAGTCTGTTAATTATCAAAAATCAGATATAATAATAACAATGTCGAAGGATTCACCAGCTGCCGTTTCAAGTCGATCGCGGGGGCGCACAAAAATTAGCCCCCGGGAATCTGTCTTATCGTCCGTTCAGCCAGAGACAATGAAAAAGCGTGTCCCCGCTTTTAAGGACACTTCTGCCCCCCCCCCCCTGCCCCGTCTCCCGTCCCCAACAGAATTCAGGCCTCCTTTATCTCGACCCTTCGAAACGACTGCGTTATCAAGGCATGGGCCAGGAGGAAGTTAGATCGACGCGAACGGTAATGCGAAAGGAGAGGCGAAAAGAAAGATCCCAGGAGGGGCGGGCGGGGGTTGGGCAGGGTACGGAGCCCAGGGAGGAGATGATCCTGAGTGGAAGCAGAAGAGGTGGCTGTCGCTCGGCCGCCGGACGATTCTCTCGAATTAATTCTTAGGGGTGGATTTGGAAAGGGGCTGCCACCGCCGCCGCCTGTAAGGGGTGTGAGTGGAGCGAGTGGACCGTGAAATAACCAACCCCCGCGCGACACTCGCACACCCCACGTTCGGAAGCTACGACAGTGGCGTAACCACGCCGCGGACGCCTCTGCGCGGGGGTCCAAGGTTCTTTTCGAGAACGCTCAACTTCGCCGGAGAACACGAGGGGCGCTAATTAACGATCTGTCTCGGGACTCTTAGTGCTCGAGACCCGTATTTCTTAGCCGTGGCTCATTAGCGTCGCGAATTAACGGCCACGTCCGCCGATGCTCCAGTAGAGGCTAGAAAAATATCCGAGAAAGCAATGCTCCTTCCTCGATTTTAGAATGACCTATTGAGCTGTTAGAGCAATATCCTCCGAGCCTATAGTTCCACTTTGCTGCAGGATCATTAATATCGTTAGAATTAACATTCGCGTGGTATAATCCTGAAATCGGAAAATGGGAGTAGCTTCTCTGAAAGATCTCCTTCGAAACCTAATCACCTCATTAATCACTAATCGACAGTTCCCTATGTTCGAGTTCAAACTAAGCAAGCATGAAATGGTCGGCAACGTTAAAACTGAGGGCTAATGGTGCCCCTGCATCCTCTGAAAATGTTTTTCAATGCTCCCGCCGTGAAACGCTGGGAATTGCCAGGAAAGTCCTCGAGGACAACATCGTGCAAGCGGTGTAATTATTCATGGCGAAGCAGCCATTCCCTTTGGCCAGGCCTCTTCGCCTTCGTTTGTTCCGGTGCAACGAGCTCCGTCACCGCTCGAACACCGCGCAGTCCTCGTATTCGCTCACGGATTACCAGCTTGAGGTCGTGGCGTTGCACGCATCGGAAGCAGCAAGGCACGCCACTGTAGTCAGGCTGTTCCACTTAAGCGTGTAATAGCTCAATAGCTGTCGGTCCCGTGTCTGCGAATACGTCGACGGTCACCACTGCGCTTCGGCCGCGCGCTGGAACCCTATTTATAGGCGAGCGTCGACCCCGAAAAAAGACACTGGTCCATGTCTCCCGACAAGCCGTACAACGTCTCCTGATTAATCGTCGATAATAATTTTGGTCAGACTTTAATTGGATGGTGTTGATTCGACACGGACCTCGGCGAAGGGGGATGGTCGAGAGGCTGGTTTCAATCTGTTATTTGGGTAATTGGTCCGGGAGAAGAGTGGCCCGGTGAGTGATCAGACATTGAGTCGGAGGGTTCGAGGTTGGTATAATTAATTACACCACCCTGGACACGATTTTGAGAAATTAGGGAAATTAGGAATAAGTAACGTTCGGTATATTGTGGAAGCTGCTCGTTTTCAGAATCCTTTCTCGCGAGATCCCGGAACAATTTCTTTCCCCCATCGGTATCCTGTCTTTGGTTGACGGAACAACGAGACTCGAAGCAATATTTTTGCAGGCTCCGTTTCACGGATGGGGCTGCAACGCGGTGAGATAAAGTCGGTCCTTACCCGGGTGCCGCCTCCATCGAGCGTTCGTAGTTAAATCGGATAACGGGACCGTAGACGAACAAAAGCCTCCGCGAATCGATCGATTGGCTGTGAGCCGTTATCTTTCGCGTCCGCGCTTCTCTCTTTCCTTGTTCAGCCCGTTCCGGCGTTCCCGGTGGCGATGCGAGCGCATCTCGGTTGTCTCGTGCCTCTAACGAGATCATCGAGGATTACGGGGCCCTGGGAAACTCGCGTCCTTTCTTCCCAACTTCCGACCATCGGGGCTTCGACGGTGAAAGGACGCGAGAGCTCAGCACAAATTGTCGAAGCCCGTTTAATCGTCGCCTCTAATCGACGTAAAACGTTCACCTGGACCTCTTGCACAAGCGATTGCCAGTGGAACCACGGGCTACCGGAGCAGTTCGAGGTAGAATTTGGTCCACTTAAACGTTAATGGTGTACACGTTCCATCATTGCGACGAAACTCCGCTTCTGTACCTCGAATGCCTGAATTTCTAAATGGTCACTGGGAACGCTTGAGATTTAGGAAGCTCGTGTACAAAAGGAACGGCGATAATTGCTATTCTCAGAGGTGCAGAGTTACCTAGCAGCTTCGGTGAGATTTAAGAATCCAGAGGATTGCGAAACTGCAATTTCAAAGTAATCGAAGTCATTCGGACGTCCCTTTGCGGTTCAATCTTCCGAGCTGCGAGCTTTCTTAATGAGCCGCAAATGAATCGCAATTTGCTTAATCATCGGTAACAATCATTTCGAGAGACAGAATGAAATCAAGACCAGTTCGGTTAGCCAATGCTACTGCGAATTCACCCCCAATAAACTGGCTGGTGAATTGGTAAAACCGTTCCGTGCAACCGTCTACGTGCACTTTCACCTTAGCCATAGCGGAGCGTGTCGGTGAACGTTGCCGTATCTGGCTGCACGCACACACGGCGGATCCGGCCAGGCAGGAACGGAATTCGGTTCGACCTCAACAGTGCAAACAGAAGCATTGATTTCACCGCTTTCAAACACCCCCTAGCAAAGCGTCAGTCGCTGAGGGGGTGGTGGTCCCTCTCCCAGGCGTGTTGTACGTGTGCGTGAGGGACCTGCGCGTTTAGACGCGGCCCACGGCCGGCTGTGTGCACGCCGACGAGGACGGGCGACGATCGGGCGCTCCTCGTCGCCGATGCGGTCCTAATAATAATGCTAATTGAAATCAGCACGCCCGCGAAAATCGACGGCGCAGCCCTTCGCGTTTCCACGCTCGAGTAGCTGCCGCCACGGATCACCCCAGCCGTCTTTTCCATCTCGATTCTGCATGAACCGCGGCGTCTCGCTTAATTCGCGGGACGAAGTTCCACGTTGGCAAATACCTGCTGGTATGAATTGACGCACCGAAGTAGGTATATCTGGTTTCAACCACTTATTTGCATTTTCACCATGATCTACGAATTCTTCAAACGTGTTCCTTATTGCATTAAGAGAAGTGAGATCGCCTCGCTTCTACTTAAGTATCGCCGAAATTGAACTCTGCTCACAGTAGCGCAGAACCTCCCTTCCATTGGCACGATCTCCAGATCCACAAACCCCCGAATTCCCATGCTAGCTCGTTCAATTTCGCCGGAGCTATCTCGAGCGCAGCAGCCGATTGCCCGGCATTTCCTAATCAAGCTATTACCAACCAGCGAGTAGCTTCCACCTTGTTACCTGCGACGTTGAACAAGCTCAGCCGCTCGAGCAGAAACGTCAATGGAGCCCACGTTGGCAAGTATGAAGCGTGCGGACAGGCCCTGGCCAGAGACAATGAGCCATGGGGCCAGCAGTTGCAACCCTCCGCGCACCTTTCCGCGAAGAAGAGAGCAGTCAGGGTGGCAATAACCCGGCCGGCTGTGGGGGTGTGGGGGGCCGCTCCAGCTCGGATAGTCGAGCGGTAGGAGGACAGGAGGGGCGGTGGCGGCGCAGGGAGGGGTGGCAGGGACGGCGAAGCGAACGTTTAATAAAAGATGCGCAGAGATAGCGCCATTACCCCGGCTTGCATTATTTACCGGTGCGAGGCAACTCTCTGGCCGCGTTCCGCCGCAGTCGCGGCGTTAGGTAGGCGTGTCGTTGTCCGATGTCTGTACAGGGACCGGCGGGGGTGTGTTGGTGGCCGGATCTGTGTGATGCAGCGGCGTATACCTGCTGCCTCATCTACAACGCCGCGTCGTCTTGGTTACATTGCCGATGGGAAGAATAAGGGGCGAGGGGGTGTGTTGGATGACGGCGTCGGGGGTAGGTGTAAGATCGTTGCGAGGGGTCGTGATCGTTGATTCGAGGAATGATCTCGTTGAATCTGCGTGACTCGAGGTCGGAGAGCATGCGAGAGAGGTATCGCACAGCTCTGGAGGAATTCGAGGTTTTGCTGGTCGTTTGGGGAAGAATTTGCAAAATTAGGGGGAAAGGGTTGTTGTCGATTTTAAAAACTGTCAGCGTGCTTGCGAGGTTTTATAGTAAGTCTGAGGTTGAAGGACTTGGTAACGGTAGACAATTCTGAGCGTGAAAATGTGTACCTTGGATACCTTGAAATGTTTAATGATCTCAGGAAAATTGATGAAGCCACTTCGAAATCTGACGGTGGAATTTCTCATAGAAGAGCGTTGAGCGAACAGTGTGAGAAAATTAGGTGAAGATGGGGTCCCAAGTAGGTTACCGTTAATTCCACGGAATAATTATTGAGTTTACGTGACTGCGGGGTTGTAGAAGGGAGAGGATTATTAAGACGATTCTCAGGGCTGCGAACAATTCAAAGGGTGGATGCCCGTGACCTTTTCAAAGTATACTGGGTAGGCGAATAGCAATTAGCAGCGTAATTACGTTCAAAACTGTAACGTTTACAGAAAGTTCTGTCGAAGGGAAACTTCGACGAATTTCCTTCCAACTACTGTAATTTCACAAACACCGTTATACAAGCACTTCCTAAAGCCACCCCATCCAAGAAGACACTCTTACCAGACTCAAATAAAGATACATGATCGCCTTTAATCTAAAACAACTCGGTTCGCATCGCTCAAAACTCCTGCGCGCCAGTAGACGAAACTCCTCGATCAGTGGAAGGAAGTCCACCCCCGAGTTCCTCCAGAAACACCCCCACCCCCCTCGGTGTTCTACGGCCAGAAACCGTCGTAACGAGGAGCATTACTCCGGGGGATGGAAAACACCGTTAATTACCTCCCGCTGGGCCGTTCGTTATCCACTGGACCTACCCCCGTGTAACGGTGGTGTGCGGTTCGCCCAAATTGCCTTCTCACTTCCTGGGCGAAGATCGCTGCGATTACGCCGGATCGTTGTTTCTCTTCTCTCTGCACTTTGTTTGTTGTTTCGCCGCCGAGAAACGGTCGGGATAGGGCGGCGGCGGGGTGGCAAGGGGCGGCGAAGCAACGGAGCTTAGAGAAAGATCGCGGGGCTGAGGGGTTGTCGGACTTTGCGGAGCCGAGGGAAGCGAACTGTGAGCATACTCGCGAAAGCCGGGGAGCGGGGGAGGTGGTGGAAATTCGGCAGGAACCACGGAGGGAAAATTCGAGGATCGCGAGGGGAGTAAGTAACGACAGGAGTCGAGGGGCAGGGGAGACAGATACAGAGCGCCCGTCAAGGGCAACGAGAGGGCTGAAACAACCCTCAGCGATGAAAGAGAAGGACGCATGGGACGGTGGAGGAAGGGGAGGTTCGAGTGGAAAGCCGAAAGGCGAACTTGACATTTATATCGGGGATTCTCGGCTTTACACCGGGAGGAACCCTTTCGTGGAGGATACCGTGAACGGCAGAAGGGTGGCAGAGGAGCTACGGGGGTGCCCCAAGATCCTTCCTCATGGGCTCCATCTCTTCTCCTTTCTTACGGTCCCTCTAACTCAGGGAAATTATGTCCAGACAGTTCGCAGTCGAGGGAGCTTCAATCGAGCGTGACACCGCCTGGGCGCCGTGAAAACTTTCCATATGGATGGCGATTCTTGGCAATGGTTTAATCCTCCCTTTTCCTTGTGCTCCTTGCCTCTGACTACCTCGTATCGCTACTCAAGATTTTTTAAATAATACAATAAAAGTTTATCTCAGGATTAGCTGAAAAGAATACTTACAAAGATTCTTAACTTGGTGAATGGAGAATCTTGTCCGCATGAGACTCTGCGTTCGAATCGAGGAAATGGGGGATGCACGTGTGCGGTTTCTCGAACGATAACAGAATTTCTACCAACAGAACTCAACCGAGGTTTTCAGTGCTAGATAAAGTGGAGGTGTAAGCTTACTCGCAGACGGTGTATAATAAATAAAAATCAGTAGCTTCCGTGGGGAATCAAACTTCCTTTCTCCAACAGTATCTACAGTGGTTGACGAGGGATACTGTGTTACAGGCCGAGGGTAACTACCAACGGACGATCGATTGCCGCCAGCTGGAAGGTTCCGAGGGTTGCAGTCTCAGCTGCCTGGTGCTGCCACCTTCAAGCCTGAGTTTGCTCTCATGGTTACCTAACTTCAAGGGTAGGTTGCCCGTAATCAATAACCCACCAGTTGAAGATAACACAGCATCCAGCACCATTCGTCGACTAGTTATCCGCGTTCCTACACGTTTACTTTCTCCCCTGCACCGCGGCGTTAGGTGACGATCATCCAGCACCCTCGATTCGCGCCTCACCCCGCAAAAGCGCACCTAAAGTGCAGCGAAAAACGCTGAAATTTCGGCGAGCGTTAAATTTCGAACGGTCACGGGGAAGAGTTATCCGCGACACTTGCTCTTGCCGAGATTTATTTCCACCAGCGTCAATAAATTTCACCGAAAAAACCGCCCTTATACCACGTTCCAAAAACAAAAACACACACTGCACAGTGTATAGCAGCGTATAAGGGACAAAAAAAGGACGTTGAAAAATCGCCCGGCTCGACGCGTTCCGAAGTTTCGATCGCGAGGCAAACGCGTTACCTTTAATCTTTTACGTTTGAGACGTCCCTCACCTCCCGCCCTTCTTAGTCGCAAATTGGCTACGGCATTCTCTTCTTTATCATTGAAAAAGTTTCCATTATACGAGAGAATTTCCCCGTTCCGCGCGATACCGTCCTGAATAGGCGATGTCTCCGATAATAAAAGAATGAAACGGGACAACGGGACGCGCAACCGTACAGAGAAAGAGAGTTGCATAACAAGAGGCAGCCGGTATCACGGAAAATCACGAACGGGGAACAACAAATGCATTTGGCGTGCGTCCTAATGAGGTCGTTTAGCACACGGCTCTACTCGTCGGTCTCTGGAGGACAGTATTAATGAATCGAGGGGGGTACGAAGAGACGGGGGCAAGGGGGTTGGTAATACGGGAGGGGGGAGGAAGTGGAATTGGTGCAGTGCGCCGCTAGAAGTGCATTGCACAGCCGGGCTGGCAAAGTGAGCGCATTAAAGGCGCACCGTTTTCACGTGCAATTAGCCTCCTTCATCGGCAACGGATCGATCCGCGTAGAAAAGATAAACGCGCGCTCTTTTTCGGGCTGCGACGTTTCTGTTTCCCAGCGAAGAATGCCCTCCGTTGCGCGCAAACGAATAATGTGCACGAAAGAACACGTCTCGTCTGCATTTGAAGTTTGCTTGAATGAGATTCAACGAGGGGATTGATTTACAGGGTGTCTTCTGCGGTCTTGTAGGGAAGGAGTAATGAAAGTTCTGTTTAGTTCGAGGAGGAAGTATTCGTCAATCTTTATTCTCGAACTTGAATGTAATTGTACAATATCGTTATCACTGCCGATTAAATGTGGAACCAAAGACATCTACCCCCAAATTTTTAGATCCACATTTTTCTTGGACAAGCACACCAGCAGAATTGATTTGGATTCGTGGTCCAGCGAAGAGCGAGCACGGAATTCTTCGCTCCCATCTCGAGGACGGTTCCCAGTCAAAACTACCACGTTCGCCGCGTAATCGAATTCGTGAGATTCACGGAGTAAAGGAGGGGTGGCACAGAGACCGCGACAAAATGGCGGGCTAGGTCGAAATTCATAAGAATCCCGGCAAAGCCCAGGGGATCCAGCCGAGCGAGCACGGGACGAAAACTTCATCGCGCGATTCCTCCCCTTTTCGTCTTCCTCGCCCCCTCCCCGGCCCTCCCCCTCCGTCACCCGGGGATGGAAGTCCTCGGGAATCCGCGGCAGCCATATCGCCGGGCGAACCAACAGATTGGAGCTTGCCGCCTTAATGCTTCTGGCCCGGGTAACGGGGTGGGTGACAGGGCAAACAAATTTATAGGTCTCTTATCCGAAAGATACACGGGATTATCCCCCGGGTCGCGCGCACTGCGGCTCACCGTAGACGCCAGGAGGTAGATTCGGAGATAGAGGCGGAGGGTTGACTCTCGAGGCAGAGCTCGAAAAATCGTAAAAACTTTATATAACTCGGCTGAAGGAGCGGAAGATATTCTGCGGACAGGGAGGGCGACGGCGGGAAGTAGGGAAGGAATAGCGACGGGGGTTGGCCGCCGCCAGATTTCCGTGGAGGGGCGGGAGGAAGGAAAGACGGTTACCAGAAGCCGGCAGCCAGAGGGGTTTGTTCGGAGGGGGTGGTGCTGAAGCGTTTCAGAAAGAACGGGAGGGAAAGAGCGAGTGGCTGGAGGGTAGGGGGCTGATTTCAGAAGGAGAAACGAAGATTATCGGGGTGCCGGGGGGGGTTGAGCTGGGCGGGCGTAGATGGAGAGAAAGAGAGGCAAGGGCGTGGGGGTGGCAGGGCAGGGTGAAAGCGACGCGTAAAGAGAATAAAACCGCGGGAGGAGGCCGAAAGGGAGCAGGAGGCAAGGGTCGATTCATTCTAATTCGGTTGTGAAGGCTACAGCTTGTCCAACAGCTCTGTAGTATCTGTAGGGTGGCTGCTGGCTGCCACTGTTGCTGCCAATGTGGCCGGTGTACTCACTGTTCCTCCACCCCCGCATCCTTGTCCACCCTCCCCGCGGCCTCTCTGTCTGTCCCTCTGGCCCTCTCCTCCCGGCCCCTCTCGCCTCCCCGTCTATCTGTCTCCGGCGCCGTTGACTTCTCGCCCTTCGGGGAGGGAATATTTTTCAGGAAATTTCCGTGCCCGGATGGATAACGCCGGCGATGATACTTGCCGGCGACACGTACCGCAGGACTTTCCAACTTGACAAATTGATGGCCGCCCTTGTCGCCTCTATTAGCCCAGCGAATGAGGATTTCTGGCGAGGATGTCCTCCCAGCGATGAGATTCTTTCGCTGCCGTCACCGCCGCGCCATGGCTGCTCGCTTTTCCACACGATTCTCCGTTCTTCCACCGCGTAGATATTAACGATCTGCTTCTGAAATCATATCTCACTTCACAGTTCACACATTCGATTCCTGTATTCGTGAGAAATCAAACTCTCGTATCTAACACTCTCGCAAAATCATCGCACTACTGTTCAGGTAGTTCTGTACTTCATTCCAAGTCTCCTTTATTCATCTACAAATAATATATCGAGTACACACGAGACACCCTGATCCCCGGGAAAACGAAAATTCGGGACGCCTCTCGCCCAGGAGCAGAGGCGACGGAGCAAAGCGTCCTCAAAGCGCACCACGGAATCGAGAGAGTACACGTTGGCTGTTTACGTCGATACGGGGCACAATGTAGCCTCTCGCCGCTCGTTCCCCCCCGATCTATCGGGAAACTTCTATCCGGGAGACTTTCCATTCTGCGCGGGAAACATTCCCTGGGAAATTTCAGCGACCGAAAGCCAGCGGCGGTGACAAGTAGCGCCATAAATAGAGCCGATACGACGGATACGCCGCTCGTTCCCTGTTCGTTCCACAGCACGCCTTTGCAAGTCACCCCCTCCACGGCCGTCCCCCCCGATATCTTTCTCTGCTTTACACACCGCACCGCCTGATCCCGTGAAAATCACCGTCGACCATCAACGGACGGATATCACTGCCTTTCAGCCCCTGTTCCGCCTACACGCTGTCGGGGCTTCGTAAATAAACGCGCGGCAAATAAAAATTACTAGCCGAGCGAGGATCGACGAGTTCGACCGGAGCAGCTATCCACCCGCGGAGCGTATTTGGAGCGTGCCGTCCACGCTCTCCGCTCGTATACGTTTGCCGCTTGTAATTGAAAATCCTCCGTGCATAAAGCTAGCGATCGTGTTCGGGCCGCAAGGCCTGCCGGTCCGCGGTACCGCAGGGGCGAACGTTTAACCAGCAGTTTCGAATTTTTGTTATCGCTGTCTCGCGACGGATCTATCGAGTACACAATGTTTCTTTTAATTTCCACACATTCGAAAATCGCTATCCGCCGATTGTGTTTTTCATGCCGGCCGTGATTTGCAAACCGTCAATTCGAGTGATCGTGTAACCGCCACGGTATACTCTCTCGTTCCCACGGTTTTTTTTTTTTTTTTATTTTAACGTGAAATACTGTAGAACGAACTTGTTATTGACGATCGCTTGCGGACGTTAAACTGACCGCCTGCGAGGCAATTATCGCGCCGCTATTGCGGCCCGGTAAAATATTTCACGTGCGTGTTTCCCGCGAGCGATCGCGAACGCGCCAGGAAATGGGCTGTCGCGGTTCTCTATCGCTGTCTGTCACGCGACAATTATTCGAATTTCCACGGAAATCTCGTTAATATAGGGCAGCCCTTAATTGCGCGTCGATGGTTCACTGGGAGAGTTTCATTAGCAGCCACGCGAAGTGATTAACATTGTCTTTAACCCATCGTAAGCAATCTATATCTATTATTCATTATCCGCCAACTTTCAACACCCCCGAATTCCCTGGCACCCGATGCAGGAGCAAATACGCCAATCTATCCCCACTAATACTTTGAAAAACAACAAATTCCAGTGAAGATCGCGCGAGAGACTGCGTGGAAATTCGAGAGGGACGCATTAACCAGCGATTTCGCGGGCGATTTGCAAGGCAAGGCCCCCAGGGGGTGCGGGCGCGGTCCATTCACTCGAAAATGCATTCCCCGTGCACCGGCTGGTGTGGCGCGGGCACAGACGGTGGCCCCCGATGGACTCGGATAGCGGCGTTTACAATTTAATCGATGATAAATGCCGACAGATAGTCGCCCACCCCGCGCCCCCCTCGGCCGTCTGTCCCCCCAATGGCGGGAAACCACTTGGCGCTCGGTTGCTTCCTATTAGACCGTCTCTATAGATTTCCCGGCATGGTCCATTTGGGGCGCGACTCGTGGTCCCATCTCTCCTCGGAGGGGCAGGGTTAAGGCCGTTGTCGACGACATGTGGGCTCACCGAAGCAAAACCAGCACGGGAGCCGTGGGTGTCGTAGGTGCGACAGCATCCATCCATCTATCCGTAGGCCGGCGTAAAGCCCGGTACAATATCCCTTCTGGGACTTCTTTTCGTCCTTTTAATGGTCCACCCGTGGGTATCCTTTCGACATCCAGCCCCGCATTACGCGGTCCGCCGCGTTCTCGACGCCACGATCGTCCTACGACCTTCCGTCGACTCCGGCAAAATGGATCGGCAACCACGATGACGCCGTCCCCCTTCCATGTTTTGACTGTTACTCTCGTGGTAGCACCCCCAATATCCGGCGAGCCGTGACGTCGTTGATTTAGTTTCAGAGTGACATCCTTGGAACCGTAGGAAGCATCGATGAACGGACCTATTAGAGGGTGATTTTTAGTCGGGAGTTTTGTTTTGTCAGAGATATGTAGAAGCTGCGGATGAAAATATTACATGTGCGCGGCAAGGTCTGCGTATCTTTCGCTGCCCACCTCCACCGTATTTGAAATTCCTGACAGACATATTCCGTCGATAACATATCGTATTCCTCGATAATGGATGAGCCGAATCTCCGCCGCGTTTCCGTTACCAGCGACAGCAACGTGTCGAATTCGGAATCGTTAAAGTCCCGTGTACACGATATTCGCCGGGAATTCGGGATAGACGGAGGTCCGAGGAGGGGCCAAGCGGGTTTTACGGCGATGTGAGCGGCGAGTTACGGGGAGTTGAATCGCGGCGAAGATCGATTCACGGCCGCTGAGGCCTGGAAAATCGTGGAAATTATCGAGCGTTGCGCTAGGCGGGCGCGGCCCGCCAGCGATCGCCCCCTAATGACGGTAAATGTTTTTAAGTGTATAAAGGGTCTCGCTTCAATATCGTTTAAGCCGGCCTATAGTGCTAAAGTGCAGTTTACCGTGCATAGAGAGAGGTCAGTTTCGCGTCGAAGCTAACCGCTCACTCCGCGCTATATCGCTCCGAGCCGTGTACGTGTGGTTTCGCCCGTTCTTGTTCGCCTCCGTCTAACTCTCGCCGTAAACTGCGCTTCAAGCTTTCCTACAGCCACCGTCTAATAAGCGTGCGCCCTCGTAAAGGGGTGAAAAGAGGCGAATAGTTCGGATAAAACGTCCCTCGGAACCGCGGAAAATGTTTTTATCCGCGAATCGCGTTACCCCGAGCATCCACTCCCCAGCTGTTTTCCTCGCGCTCCCGTTCTCGGTCGTTAAGGTGGCTTAGGGGTGCGGGGGAGCGTCGCTGGATAAGAGGGTGGAATCGCCGCGAAGGTGGATGGTAAATTTTTAAACGATACTCCACCCTCGGAGTGATATTTTCTCTGCGCCGGCTCGCGTAATCCGAGACCACCTGAATTTCTATTTCTTTTCCACAAAAATACATTCCTGATTTTCTCTGCGGTGTGCCGGTGGCGGAGGCTGATTGCGAGAAAATAACTTCAGTAAATTTCATCCAAATAGGAGGAGCTGTTCTTTATTAAAAAATTTTTTTTTGTCCGTACTCCAGCGCGTTGGAATCAGATCAACAACTTACTTGGAAAAGCTTTTATTGATTGTAAGACGTTAGAGAGGAACTGCCTGGCAGTCGCCAACAGTCGCTAGAGATTCAATGCCTGGGAAATGGGTGAAAAGCTTTAAGCGCGAAGGATTCTAGACACTCGGGGGGAAACATTGCAATTCCCGTAGATTGAAATGCATATTCGAGACGTTAAGAATTCTTTACGCGCCGTGGTTTCGGGTGAAATTGAAGAGGCAAACTGCATTCGGTCGTGGAGCATTTCAATTTTAAAAAATTGCTTTTTTTCTGCGATTAGAGTCGTTTTATAGGGTTCGCAGGTTTTTGCGAGATTTGCAAAATTTTCAAATGCTTCGAACAATTACTACGAATCGGGGCTTCCCGTTTTTAATCCGTCAAAAGTATGAAGACGCGGAGAAATATAAATCACTGCCATTTTTAAAATCTGCCCATCCGCATCCAGATTCAGGCGAAAATATTTCCGGGGCTATTCGTTTCCTACGTTCTTTATTTCAGGCATTACTACACGTCCCACTCGGTTGATGCGTAATTATAACGTTGCCTGTTAAGCAGAAAATATTTGGACAATATCCAGTCCGAAATTCCTCCACGAGGAATTTTCGAAGAAAATTTTACGCCTGAAAAATTCTGCCACTTAACGAGTCGAATTTTAATCCACAATATCATGGGATCATCGAAATCATCTCGTTTCAATTAAAAATAGAAGGACCCGGAATACAAACGTACACTATTCACACTTGCACCACTGAAAGATACGTGAAATTACAACCCCTTAAAAATAATTCCAGCGCGGACTCGATAAAACCACCTCTTAACCCTTCGTTGACGCACCTCCTCTTTCGATCAACTTTGACATACATGGGTGGCTCACACCCAGAAAATTTTTTAAACGACTGCCATTCTCATCTAAAGAATCCAATGGTTATGAAAAAAATCATGCGTCAATTTCTAGGTCTCTAGAATGTATTCCAACGGTTTTTTTATTAACATTCTATCACAGTTTTTGCAAAAAAATTCTAACTTACCATATGTCAAGAAAACACGAAAAAAAATCTTAAAAAAATTGTATTTTTCACAAATTTCAATATTAGAAGCTAAAAATCTACAGAATTGTTGTTCAGATGTAATATTTTCAGGAAAAAATAGTTTGTAAGTGGTCTTTGGAGAAAAGTTATTTATTTTGCATATAGAATGTACAGTGCGTCAACATCAGTTTGTGGGTGGCTCACACCCAGAGTGTCAACGAAGGGTTAATATTCTGACGACCAAAGAGTCGCGCTGAAAACAGCATAAGCTCCACACCGCATTTTTTTCACGAGCGATCCAAGGCAGTTGAGAGACCAGCGTGGGGGATGAAAAATGAAACGTCAGGCGCGCGGCAACGCGAACTGATTACGGTGGTGCAACATTTTTATGCGTATTTTCAGCGGATACGTTTATCCGCGCCGCGGCTATTCGTCAAACAGGGAAACGCGCGACGTGCTTGGGCGTGCGAGCATCGCGAAACCCGACGCGAACTTTGCGCCTTGTTAGTTCGCGATAACTGTCCGCTGTTTACGCGTAAACACACGCACCTCGCCGCTTACGGCTTTCCTACTGTTCCGTCTCCGCGGCGCCGATATTAGAAACCCTATACGCCGCCAAAGCTTCTTGAAACAGGCGAGTCGCACCCGGGGGAAGTCCTTTGCCGTCATGGAACGAGGAATTGACTCGGTGTCTGATACCTGTAACGAGCCTCGACTCTCCTACGGTCGATCTAAACCAAACACATCAGACCCTAAACGTAGAACCTACAAACAAAATAATCGTTCACTCACAAATAAAAAGCTTGTCCACTGCGAAGGTGATAGTAATCAGGTTCGCCAAGGAAATCTGTTCCAGGGGGGAGGGAGGGTAGAATCAGTCGCAACCGAGCGTGTCCCGTAATACTCTCCGCCTGGACAAAAGCAGTAGGAAGAAACAAAAGGGAGACGATCGCGCGAGGATGTTGAATGGCAGAAACGGCGGCAGTGCAACGATCGTTAAGAGGCAGAGCGGAGAGGGTGAAAGAGAGGGAACGAGGAGGAAGGGAAGAGAAGAGAGAGAGAGAGAGAGAGAGAGAGACAGGATCGTTGGGACGTTTAGCGAGCGTGCATAGAACGGGGACAATCTCGCGGCGCAAAGTAACTCGGCAGGAGGAACGTCGACGGAGAACGTCGCGGTCGTTGCATACACGCCCGGCAGAAAGGTACACCACCGGAGGTGTAGGTGGCCCGTTGGTTAGGTGTGTGTTTGTTTTCTTCTGTGTCGGTGGCGCGGAAACCGAGCGGAGGCGATGGAGAAGACGAGTTGCCAGCCCCGGGCGGTGGTCGTTTCCCGGGCAAGTAGCCGGAGTGGATGGATAACTTGGCCATTGTGACGAGCGATGGCCTCCAGCAAGAGTAAATGATTGCCGGGGAAGCGGATACGGCGGAGAGGGTGCCGGCGGGTCTTTGTTGTTTCGAATAACCGAAGGGTTCTCCGATGGGGCCCATCGAAACCGCCACCACCCTCCCCCCACCCCCTCTCCTTCCATCTTTCTTTCACCCGTTCTGCCACCCCTCTGTCTGTCTCTCTCCGTTGCCCTTGCCACCCCTCCCAAACACTTTGGCCGTTCTCTTTACCGCTATTATCGGTAATTAGAAGCACCCTCGTGGCCACGCGACCATCGCAGCCCCGATCAGATGCCCCGCCACGCGATCGGTAACAACTTCGCTAATTCGAGAGAGGAAATATCGCTGGAACATTCTCCGTTTCGATGGACTCGCTGGGAGAATTAATTGGAGGAGCGAGATTTGCCTGTATCGTTGCTGTGATCGCGAGAGAGAACGGTTTTTTTTTCTTTACCGAGCTGGTGTTACCGAATTGTTTATGTAGGGAGCTGGGGATGGCGTGAGTTGGAAGGGATGAATCTTTTATTCTTTTTATCCAGGTGTATAATTTATGCGGTATACAAAGTTGACTTGGAGACTGCGAGAGCTGCGGCTATTCCCTTTCAACTTTCGCAGAAGTTTTTGCGGGAGAGCTTTATATTCATTGCAACAGAGTGTGATATTTCAGAGTGCACGCAACTTGTTAATGTCATTCCCGCTGAAAGACACCGGTGCCCTGCACGCAACGATACTCCGCTGTGAAAAAATATTGCAGCTGGCATGGCCATCGAACGATACAGAGTAATATTCAATGAAACACCGGCAATACCGTCGGCCATGAAATTCCTTTATCGAAAAAAATTCCGCCCCCGGATGCTACAACGTTAATATTCGAGATGAAAGCTCGCCGGGATTCCCCTATAGAATACGGACAGCTTTCGCCCAGTCACGCGACAATTATCTGAATCTCGTTGAAATTGCATTAATGCGTCCACGCGTTTCATTTGCATGATGGATAACTGATCACCGATACGACTTCCCGTGATAATTCGCAGGCGAGCTTACGGGATGATGCACTTTCCGCGATCGTTCCAATCAAACCCTTAAATTGTACATCGCATAATTACAACCGAGGAGAGAAAAACAATCCCGTTTCGTAGAAATGACTCTTTCCTCGGAAACACGGATTTTACGTTTTATTAAAATCTTCTCCACCAAGGATCTTCGCTCCCACGCGCGTTACGTTAATATTCGAGATACCATCACGACATGGCTCACGTCAAAGGAGGGCAGGCAGCGTTCCCAGAATACAAAACCGCTCGCGGACTCGCGAAATCGCATTACGCCGAGGGCCAGCCCCGTTCCTCTCTTATCCTGGAATACGCTCGATGTGTTGTGTTATCGATAGCGGCCACAGGCACGGGCGCAAAGGGCGGCGAATACTTTGAGCAGCAGCGATTCTTTGATCAGAATCTATCAAAAGGATTGGTCGGCCCATTGTGGCCCGCGTTCCGCATCGGTATTACTTGCTATTGCGATCAGAACGGCGGCTGCCTACGAATATTAACGTTCCGCGGGATTCAGCCCAGCCGCACAATACGCCAGCCAATCTCTCTGATAGTAGCACGAGAAACCTTTCCCGATCCGATATCAGGCTAACTAGTTATCGAGCCTCGGGTTGTCTGCCTTAACTCGCCCTCTGCCGCGCTCGCTTTTATTCGCTGCCCGTTTCCTCGTCGAAGCGTCGCGACTCGAGTCGGGGCGGAAAATTCCAAAGTGTGTCCCCGCTCTGTCCTCCTAATGAATCAGTCGCCTGGCTCGGGATGCACTTACCGCAATTGCGTTCCCTGTCTCTCAATGCACCCGGCCCTGGACAGATATTTAGGTGGCGTTTTGGGAACGCACAACTTAGAAACGAGAGAATGTTTGTTTCTTCAATTGCATCTATCTACGGAAGATTGCCTTTTCTGGGCAGTTAGCCATCGAACGCGCGGAATATATCTAATTTAAATACACCCACTGGAAGTGAAAACGTGGAATAATCCCTGAGTTTCAGATAATCGTCAAAGTTAAAAGCCGGGAATAATCCGGTGCATTCTAATGATAAAACGAGCTTATGTAAGCGCGTCTCTAATTCTCATGCCGGTAAATTTGATTCTTCAGGTAATTGAGGGAAAAAGGAAAAATACTTGTGTTCAATGCAATGAGACTTTACAGTCTTTTATTACCCTATACAGATTGTATCAGAAAAGTTTTCACAGTTTTTTCTCCAAAGTGTTTTCGTCAATCAGGAAATAATTTGCGTGATTTACTACTTACATATGTAAGTAGTGAACTGATTGCATGAAAATACGTGAGAAAATCTTGGATACTTAGACATCTAGCTTCATCTTAAGCAAATCTGAACCTTTGTTACAATGTGCCCCAGTCCGGGTAAATTGTAACACATCTGTTTTACGTATTTAAATACAAATATGAACACAAATAAACATTTCTAAAAAATATAAATGAAAACACAGATCATTATTAAACATTTGATCTTATTCATCTGATTCTATCAAAATCTTCTTCTTCGCTTTCTTCACTTTAGCCTTTATACTTTTTTTCTACTTTTTGGATTCTCGATTGTTCTGTTGTTCGTCTAGAGCATCTTTTTCCGGTATGTCAGCAAATAGCTTGCTTTATCACCATTTGGAGCGGAGTAAGTATAGTAACATGTTACAATTTACCCCGTGGTCGATTTTTTGCGTTTTATCTCAGCAAACGAGAATCTAAACATCAAATCACTAAAATGCGTACACATTATAATAAACCAATGTGTAAGTACTGATTCGTTTGGGACAAAGAAACAAAAATTCAAGTGGTTTCTAATGACGGTTAATTGAAAAAAAAATGCTCAGACCACATTTACTTACGTGCTCTAAATACTAAAATTCTGGAATATTATCAGAAAATGAATACATATCGCTCGTTTGTGTCACTAAAACCGACGGTGCCAATATCGTCAAGCACCTCTCGCATACTGTGGGTTACCAGATTCGTCGTTCAAAAGATTTTACTTATGTTACAATTTACCCCGTGTTACAATCTACCCCGATCACTTCTACTCTTGAAGGCTTCCAGGCGCAAGTTGTGTTCCTCTGTGAAAGTTCTGACGATCAATTAAAGTCCGTGGTCAGTGATCGTCGATACCCGATACGAGCGTGGGGATTCACCGAGGCCGGTCTGCTCTAAATATCGTAATTCAGGTTTCTTTCAGCCGAGTTCCTTAGTGGTGTAGCTTCTGGCAATTGGGATCGTGGTTCACAGCTCCCCGGCCGCAAAACCCTCTCGCGCGTCTATCCCTGTGCCGGCGAATTTCGATACGATGCGGGAACAAAGTTTAACGAAAAGGGGGAAAACAGAGCGATCGGGCGGTGACCCGGAAGGCCGGCGGTGCCCCGATGAGAACAAACAGGCCGGCGGGGGCCACGTTCATCCAAAAAATCGCGGATATCACCGGTAACGCCGGGCTAACAAAAGCCGTGGAAAGAGCAAAGGGTGAGACAGCAAGGCACAGAGAGGAATATAGGTGGAGAGATAGAAGAATGAGGAGCATCTACTCTCCCCCCTCCCTTTTCTCAGCCGGGCGGTATAAAGAGCGTGGAAGCGCGGCGCGGAGATGGGAGCGTGGATTGTGCGACGCGAGAGAAGGTGGAGCAAGAATCGAAACTCGGGGACTTTGAGATCCAGTCGATAAAGCTATTAGCATTTAGACGAGCTGTCGCCCGGCGTCGTTCTCTCCCTCCCCCTACGCCCTCCGCCACCCTCTTTCACCCTTGGAACCGGTACCCCTACTTCCCGGTCCTCGCATCTCCGCCCTTTTTACCCGCGGCCCTCTTTCCCTCTTTCCCAGCGGTGGCTCCGCCGCTGAAATGCATACCGATGTATCACCCCACCCTCCCACCCTGACCCCCCCGCGCATTCCACCCTCAGGCCGCCAAATCTGCTCGTGTGTACACACACCACGCCGCCACGGTGCTCTCTCCTCCCTGGCCACCTCCGCACACCGCCGCCCTACCATTTCACCCCCAACTCTGGTATCGGTACGACGACGCACACGCACGTCCGCTTGTACGTGTGCGCAGAGAGGCAGGGGAACCGCAGCAGTGACTCCACCGCGTTCTATTACCGGTGGATCGCGGCGGGTAAATGGTAGAAGAAGATGAACCGAGCCAGGGAGAGATGGTTTAACGCACCAACCACCCGTTCGGCCAGCATGGAAAGGTGGTGCGTTCCATCCGGTTGCCGACCGTCCACGCGCACCCATACACGCTCGCCGGGGTGCGAGGGGGGTGGTGGGGGGAGGGCGAACGCCAGGCTGGACCATCTCCAACCAGAAGATACTTATTAAAGGCATCTCTGCCGCGAGCGCGGCCGGTTGCCGTGGAAACCTGACTCGACCACGCGTGTATACGTGTACAACCGCCTGCCCTGCCACCCCCCGCGCCACCGTGCGAGGGTGTGCGCGCGATATGACGCCGCGACCGTGGGCCTAGAGACACGTGGAGGGCGGCGTGCGTGTGTGTGTGCGTGCGTGCGTGTGATCACACGTTGCGGAGGAGCCGACACAGGGTGGAAACGGACGTGAAGGGTGGTCGGGGCGGAGGACGCCGACACACACGGTTCCGGGGCGAGCGCGTATGCGTGCACCGCGGCGTTTCAACATCGAGGTAGGGGTGAAACAACCCTCTAATAGCCGGGGCGGCGCCTATACCCAACCCTAATAGCCCTATCTCGCCCTCGAGTCTCTCGCTTCGTTCCTCCTCGGGCATCCGACGTGGTTCCTCTTGGCCCCTTCTCGCTCTCTCGCTACCTTCTGTAATTTTCTCCTCCGTTCCCATCCTCTTCGTCTCTCCTTTTTCCGTCGGTTTCTCTCATCTTACCCACCCACCCCCCGCCCCACCTCCGCCATCGTCGATTCTTCACGCTGGTTCCCTCGTTTTCTGGCCAACCTCTGGGGCCTCGTCCTTTTCCACCGTCCGCTCACCATCCACCTCAACCCCCTCGCCTCCCTCCCACCCCCGTCCCCGTGCATCAAGATGACTCTCCGTCCCTCTCCCTCTGCCACCCACCCTCCCCCCAACCTCAGCCTCTCGATCCTCGCCGCCCGCTGTTTGTTTATCCGATGCCTTTTCACTCTCTATTAGTCTCCCGCGCTCCTACATTTTCTGATTAGCCGGATGTCGCGCGTATACACGCTTTACCTACCGCACCCGATTCCGCGCGCCGGCTTTTCTTTGAACCGGAGGCAACCAGAGCCATCCCGATCGATCGCGCCACCCTCCCGGCCCTCCCCCCTGCCCCGCCGACCGACTCACCCCTTCTGTCTCTTCTTCTCTTTCCCGCTTTCTCTGCTCGTCTCAGCCGTGCGGTCCCCCGGCCCCTCCGTCCACCCACCACCCCCCTCGCTTTCGCCGTTTTTCTATCCGTGCGCGCGTGCAAGGCGTGTGCGCGCGGGGAGGGCGGGGGGAGGGGGGGGGGCGGTTTCTGCGAGCTCGCGTTCAACGATTCGCGTTTTCGTTTTCCCGCAATGAACGGTCCTTTGGCAACGGTCAACCGCGCTCGGACGGCCAGAGAATGGAGCAGCCGGAGCTTTTCCACGAATGTCTTTATCTCTTGCGCGGGAACCGGCGCGGGCCTTCCTCTGTCCCTCGCAAAGGAGAAAACTTGATCGCCGCCCTTTCACCGGCCCGGGGTGGCGAATAAAAATGTAAAACGCGCTGGCAGTTCTCTTTTTTTTTTTCGTTGCTTTCGTCGTTTTTGTTTTTAGAGGGGCGATGGGAGCCTCTTTTAGGCTGATCACCTCGTTCGAAGAAGTCACGCCTGCATTCTTCTCGCGTCCACTGTGTGGTCTTGGCACACATCTTCCGTTGTCGGGACCGCGGGAGTTGAATTGTTGCGCGAGTCGTGATTTTAGTGTAAGGCGGGGGGAAACGTGGAAGAAATTTTTTGGAAACGCCCCGAAGATTGTGATACAGGCTAGAGATTGTACGAACTTCCTTCGCAATGGTTCTCGAGACCTCCAGGTTATGTTTAGCCCTGTAAATGGAAGTCGATTTTCTTTTCACAACAGCCATCATTCAAATGCAGTCTACCGTGCACGAATAACGCAGTCGCAAACCACCCCTTTTAGAGATACGATCAAAGGATCTCAAAGTCGAGCTGAAAAGGCTATTATTCGAAAAGACATTGTACGAGGGGATGTTTTCTAGCCTCCGATGCCACTTTCACGGTGCTCCCTTCGAACGGGCTGCTTATTTTCAGACACATTTCGCGGCAAGATTTACATATCAATTTCTTCTTAATTAAGATACAATCATCTTACTTCAATCTTGTACCTATGTTGAATTCTTTTGGAAAGAATGTAGGTGATGAAGACAATTTCTCCAACTAATCTCCAATTAATTCTATGTTGCCCTTCCTTTTTCCGTAAATTGCCAATTTCCAAGCTCGGCTCGCGCAGGAATTTAAGCACCCATTACGCGTTAATCACCCATCATCCCTCTCCACCAATACTGTTCCATAATCCGCTGTATTACTCTAAAGAATCTACTTAACTCAAGCTGGATGCAATCGTGGCCTACCACTCTTCGAAACTCACACAATTTACCTGACTGTTCGAAACCCGAAAACCACCCCTTTTCTACTAAATCATAATTCATCTCTTCCCAAACAAAACTTACCCTTGCCCAATCATTCTCTCGACACATCCAGCTGAAACAGGTCCACGAAAAGGGCGCCATGCAGAATCGCGAGTGGTTCGGAGGTTGCGCAGCCCCGAAAATGTGACTGGAGCGATCGATGGAATCGTCGATCCTCGCGAAGAATCGAGCTCGATTTACCCCGTCCGCCGAGCAACCCGCGACACAGCTCCGGAGGTTGTTGGAATTTTCCGAATCGAGGGGCCGCGGCGGTGGGGTGACGGCGCGGAGAAAATCGAACGAGTAGGCGTCGGGACGACGATTCGCCGGAGCGTCGACGAACCGCTCTCTTGCACCTTTCTCCCGGCGTTCCTTTTTTTTTTCACGTGCGGTTTCATTTAGCCGGGCGGCAATATCACGGAGACCCAGTCGTACCTTCTTTCTCTCAGCCTCTTCCTGTCCCCTCCTTCCATTCATGCCTCCTCTTTGTTCCGCTCTTTCTTTCTTTCGCGCGCGTAATCATCGCGAGCGCAAGACTCCATTTCAAGCCTCCAAAGAAGCGTCTACCCAACCTCTCCCCGCCAACCCCCGTCGCCGACCGTCCCTGTTTCTTGCTCGGTTTGCCCGAAACGGCCCGAAACGCAAAATCCACCGGGGACCGCCTTACGCGCGCGTGCACGCTCAATAGCCGCACACAGACGCGACCGGTGACGCTCAAAAGTTCCACGGGTACAGCCGCCCTCGCAGTTTGCGGATTAATGCGAAATGGAGCTGGGGACATTTGACCGTTCCTCGGGCTCTGATGGCAGAGGCACGGGGTGGAGGAAGAAATTCCATAGACCCTGATGACACGCGCGGCCATTCCTCCAGTTACTCTTGGGACAAAGTGGATGGAGACGCTGGGAAACGGTGTTCAAAGTCGACGCGATGCTTGCGGGAATTATTGTGGGGGTGGGTGGACGAGAGTTATCAGTGGATGAGGAGCACGTTCCCGTTTCTCAGATTCTGGGTAGTTGGAGATCCACTTCCAGCTCAACTTTTCGATTTCTGTACTTTGGCGGGCTCCTTGGACTTCGTCCGTTTGTGTATAACGTATCTGTTATCCCTTAGGCACACTCTAATATTCTGTTTGATTATTGATGATTCTATCGACTTTATATTAGCTTGTATGAGTTACAGAATAATAAATAGAATGGTGGATATTTCAATGAGAAGGATCTTTTGAAGCCGCTGCTGAAGCACTGGTAAATTGAAATATATTCGGGCAATGAATCTTTTAAAGAGCTTCCTGGTCAACATGTCCAGCCCAGCTTTTGAACAGCAATGCTCGCGCGTGTGTCGCGCATAAACATCGAGACAGAGTACGCGCTGGACCGGCTGTGAGGGGTGTGCGTCGAAGCCTCAAGTCTCCAGGGTCGAAACTACGACTTTTCGTGGGCTCCCGTGGCCAAACGCTACATCCGAGGAATTTTTCCGGCTTCGTCCGGGTCCGGCTCGAGAACCGTCGAAAATACACCTGGAAAATGCATGTGGAAAAAGACAATGGCGTCCGAGGGGTTGGGGGGAGGGGAGTGTAGCAACTCTGCAGCCGCTGGGGTGGCTGGGGATAATTTGTTGGAGACGATTTTTTAGGGTGATTTAACCCTTTGTGTGGACTGTGATTCCATATCCTCTTCAACTTTTGCCTAGCGTAATTCTAATTCGTACATCCTCTACGAACTTTTAACAATCAATCGTGCTGTTTGTTTGTTTCAGAAAGATTTGAGAGATATTTATTCAAATGTGTACTATTTTAAGTAACAGCTCGATTACAATCATCTGAATATCCCAAAGGAAAGAAAACATTTGCTTGAGCTTTCGTCGAAATTAATGGAACTACTTACTTAGGTGACACCAACGATAATTATTCTTTATCTCGTTTTTCGCCTCGCTGGCGAATGAAAAGTCATCTGACTTTTATCTCGTGTTTTTATCGCTTTTACGCAATGCACGGTTTTTTATTATGGATACAGGCGCAATGCTTCCCCTTCTCGCGGAGCGAATATCGAAGATTGCGTTTTTCTTTCTCTCGTTTTATTTTTTTCGAAAAACCAACACTCCGCATATCCCTGCATCGCTCGGCTTACACGGAGTTGGGCTTTTCATTCGGCGAAGTTTTTAATTAATCGCGCGATGTATCCCGTATAAATTATTATTTATTTGCACCGTTGGGTAAGAAAGAGCTGGATGTTTGTTGCCTCAATGAATTGAAATATCGAACATTTCGACGGGGCTCGCTTTCGCGCGAAATGATAACGTGCCTGTAAAATATTGGGGAAAATTTTGTTTTCTTTGTATTAATATTATATTTGCATCCCGGCGTAACGAACCACGTGCTGTTTTTGTGCCCAGCTATTGTTTACTTAATTGCACGCTCATAAACAGGCCGACGTGTATTTTTAGTTAAATTTGCCTTTTTCTCATCATCGAACGACCGGCCATTTGTTAAAATAATCATAATGCATCCCCTGGAAAATAAATCCACCTACATCATGCACCAACAAAATAACGGATATGCCACGTTTTTACACGGCCTTCCATTTGTTCGATTATTGACAAGGAGTGCTGCCATTTTTCAATTTCGAAATCTAATTAGTGGTATCGTACATAAAAAAAAAAATGAATAGATATCTACTTTCAAAATCTCTGAAATACGTATCTTACCTGAAGCGAAACATTCTTGGATAATATGCACCCCCCAGGGGTGCCTTTATTTTCCACAATTATTCCACTATCGTGAATTCCACCGGGGCGCCAGTTATTTCACGAGAATCTTAGCTTCTCTGGTGTCCACAGAACACAACGATTATTCCGATACCCTGAACTCCGCGGAGATACCTACCCGCAGAGAGGAGAAAAATACACGCTCGAGCAACCCTTAACCCTGGTCGTCCCGCACCCCCGAGCTAAGAGCCACACGGTGGCTATTTACGAAAGTTACCTAATTTGACCGGCACGATTGTCCTTAGGGGATACTCTCGCCCTCGTCCATTAACACTACCCCCGGCGCGCGTCGCCCGAAATTTAGATCGCATCCCCCGCGTCGCCAGTCAAAACGTGAAAACGCCATTATTGACCGCAACATAGCGCGTCTACCCTCACGCTCTATCATCGCCACGATTTTAATTCATTCACCTTGGACAACGTCATCCCTTCGCCTTAAATTCTTCATCTCTATCGATACGCAGCGATAAATTTGTCTAAGTAATATCAAATTAAACTTCAGAGATACGAATTATAATTCTTTTATAACACTTGAGATAAATAAACAGAAGGTCCCTAAATCTCGAATGCAGGCGATGGAGATGTAGATAAATCGAGCTGCCTGCTTTCACGAAATCGTTGGAATTCAGCAGCAGTCGATGGAAATCGAGCGGCCGGCTGTGTTCCTTTACCGAAAACGATTCTCGACGTTCGTTTCGATCGATCTCCGCGCGAAGATTAACCCGACGAAAGTGGCCCAAGGACGAGGGTTCGCTCCGCCCGGACGGAGACAAAGCGTCCACGAAAACGAGCCACGGGTTCCTTTTTAATTCGCGTTTACTGTGAACGGCGTCAAGTAATTAGTCGCTTACTCGCCGGGTTTAATGTAAGGTATTAAAGCCGGCAGCCAACCAGCACACCCGGGGCTTTTCTTCTCCGCTGCCTTGTTCCACGACCTTCGGGGCTCCTCGTTTACCTCCGTCGCCATTATGTCCCTCCCTGCCTCCAGTTTTAAGCTGTGACCGTCGTTAATCGCTTGTTATCTAACTGCTCCACCGATTCCTCTTTCTCCCGCGCTGTCTTTCCCTCCCCTCCTTTCTTCCCATTCTTTTTTACCTGTCAGCTGCGTATCCCTCGTTAAATAGGCATTATGTCACGGTTGTTGAGCTGATCGATCTCTCCTCAGGCTCTCTGCCTTTTCCTCCTCCTCGTTGTTTGTATTGCGCGCGCGGGGGTGTCGCGTTATGAGTGTTCGATCACGCGATTAAGGGCTTCGGGCTCGAGTAGCGTGACGGGAGGTTGCTCGTGCAGCGGGGAACGTTGCGCAAATTGGTTCGAAAGAAATTGGTCAGATTCGGTGAAAAGTGATATTCGAAGGGCCGGGAAAATGGGGGGTGGAATTGAGATAATGAGAGACGTTGTCTGAGGAAATCTAAGAAGCTAATCAGTGGGGACGTGGTGCCATCAATAATAACCACGCGCGCAGTTTCCAATACGATTTTATTCCAAAGTTTCTCATCATAAGTACAAACTCTGGCAACAACTATCCGAGCAGACGCACTAATACGAAATTTACTAAAATCATTCGTGCTTTAGAACTATAAAATATTAGTATAGGTATATAGTTAAAAGTGATGAGAAACCAAGGGGAGCTTAGTATAAATTAAATAACAACGAAATAACACAAACTTCGATTTATTATCAAACAGAAGCAAGAGAAGAAACAAAGTGCTACATGGAAATAATTTTCCGATTACTAGAAACCCTGGAATAAAGTTTTCGATCAGATTTATTAAGTTTAATTTGTGAGGAAATTATTTTAGGTATTAATATTTTGTTACGTTCAGACGTGTACGTATTACAGTTTTAATGCATTGTGCCATTAAATAAATAAGTTTTTTACAATTCGTGGTTGAAATTTCTCTCCACGATAATATTATGGCTTGTCGAAATTCTCCTTTATTTTGTGGCTTCTTCTCACGAATCAGCTTCTTCAATTTCGCCCATAATTTCTCGATAGGGTTTAGATCGGTACTGTTCGTTAGCCATTTCATTCTTTTAATGCCGTTTTAACTAAATTCGATTGGAACGCTAATCAGGCCAGCGTTCTCAATTACTCATACTCCGCATTAACTTCTCCCAAGTAGCAACCAAAAAAGCCTCTCTGCAAACCACAAAGTTCCCCCAAGTGTACCCAACGCTCGCCCCGCACGATTTCCCAACAATCAGGTCCTCCTGAGATCAAGCGCCCAACGATGGTCCATAGATCTCCTCCGGAGCACCGCAACACTCCAACAGCCGACTCGGGATCGATTCGAAATCGATCTCCAGGTGCGCCCGTTCGGTAAAACGAGCCGGGGCACGGTCTAATTACTCGTGGAAAAGAGATTCGCGCATAATGGGCGGCCGAGAGACGCCGGTACAAATCGGCCGTGCAAAAACGCCGGCGATCATTGTTGCGGGCCACGGTAAGAGTATAAATTTCACAGCAGGTCGGCGGGCAGCAACCGATTCACGGAGCCAGCCGGTCCAGCCGCTCAACGGCGGGGTGCGTTTCCTCGTTGAAGGAGCGAAAGGAGGAAGAAGAAGACAGACGGCCCAGGGACAGACAGAGACGGACAGAGACGGACAGGAGGACACCCTTCAAGAGGATGGTCGCGATATTCCAAGGGAGGGGGGTGAGACTCACGCAGTTCGCGGATGAGCGAGTAGTTGCTCCCCAGGAGTATAATGGGACCCCCCGCGGTAGCTTACCTGCATCATCGACTAATCACGCCGGATAATAGGGAACAATGGCGCCCCCGTGAAAAGTGAAGCATACCCACCACTTACCTCCCTTTTCACCCTGCCGTCTCTGTCTTCCTCCACGGCCTCTCCTTACCCCCTCGGAACTCTCTGTCCGTCTGCTTCGCTTCTCCTGAGATCGCTCCCGTCTGCTTGTCTCTGTCTCTCTCTCTCTCTCTCTCACCCCCGGCGATCCCCCCGTCTCGCCGTCTCTCTCCGTCACGCCACACGGAGAGGATATAATCCTCTTACGCACCGGGCACAAAGTAAAATACGGACAACACAAGGCGGCCGGCTTCGTCCCTAGTATTACGCGTAGGCACGAGGAAAAAGTGTTTTCCCGGTCGAGCACGGGGGGCAGAGAGTGGCGTCGGCGGAATCGACGCGGCGAAATTCCGCACCGACAGCCGCTCCACCCTCCCGCGAAATCTCTTAAGCGGGTAACGATTCGAAGCCGCGCTGCGAGCGAATTCTTTCCTTGGGAAACTCGAAGCGGGCTCAGGGATGCTGGATTCTCATGCGACTTCGTGGAAATCTGCTTGGACTAGACTTGTGTTCGTTGCTGCTCCTTCTTCTTCCTCTTCTTCGGTACCCCTGTCTTTTTGCGTGGTTGATTTTTTATAAGGGTTGATCAAAGATTTCTTGTTTTCTGTTGTGCGAAGGTTAACGAAAAGGCAAAATCCGTGTACCGCTATGCGAACAAGTCGCGGCTCGCTTTGTCGCGTTTTATGCGGCTCCTCGCGAGCAGAACGCGCGCGTTTGACCCTTCCGCCGCTGGCTATGTAATCATTTTCCTACTTTCGCGCTACCTTCCCCCCGATTCCACGCGAAAACCAGCCGCTTTGAGGCGCTTCTCTCGGTTTCCCGCTGGGTCCGCGTGCGTGGCACCCCGTTACGTCGCGCGCACTTTGCGCGTGTTGTCAATTTCACTCCAGGAGGATCGTTAAGGGAATCTTCTCGACTCGTTCCTTCCCCCTGCGCTACCAAAATTCATGATCGTTTTGATAAGCCTTAACTTAAGGGATGATGGCTAGTTAGCAGGCGAAAAAGAAGGCGATATTCGGGAATTTATTGTGGAAAACCTAATGTATATTTCTTACAACTATTTTCTTAGTTTAAAAGTACATATATTTAACAATTTGTAATTTTGTTATAAAGAAATATTAAAAATTGAACGAATAGCAGGCACTCTCGTGGAAGATTTTTTTTAGCGCTGAGCATTGGTTCTCCGAGCTGGATCATCTGAAATCGAAAAGTGAAGAAGAGTCGGTTACTACATGAGTTTAGTTGCTACTTGAACGAAGGATTTTTGTTTTTGATGAAAACTCAATTTTTAATTCACGAAAATCGAACAATTCTGAAATGGAAAAGTCGTGGTTTTGCGTTAAACGGCCGCTACTTTGTCTGAAATCAATTTTTAGAAAAATCCTTCATTCAAGTACCAGATAAACTCATACATTAACAGAATTTTCTTTACTTTTTGATTTCAGACGATCCAACTCGGAGAAATCCGCTAAAAAATAGCTTCGGGGAGAGTGACTATTATTCGTTCATTTTTTAATATTTTTCTATAACAAAATTACCGAGAGTTGCTGAATACATGTACTTTTAAAATAAGCAAATAGTTGTAAAAAAAATATACATTAGATTTTCCACAAAAAATTCCCTAAACTCGCGAGCTTTTTCACTTAACAACTAGGCATGACCCCTTAAATACGTGAATCTTGAAGCATCGCGCTGAAAATAACGAAATCTCTCTCGACACACGTAACAAGCTCCCATTTCCAAGAAGAGCATGGTTGAAAGCAGGCTTCGGATATTCGCCCGATCCCGGACGCAACGCTCAATCTTCCCTGTACAAGGAAGCAAGTATTTTCGACAAGACCCATCATCATCAAAGATCCAACATCTAAAACATCGCTGGATTCATCTGGCCACCCACTGCGAATCGATATCCCCCCGCCGCGCGAAAGCAAAGGGAAAAGTGAGGCAGCGCGACAGGAGTATCGCGACGGAATCGCGCTGGTCCGGCTCTTAATTTCCGTCGCCCCGGCGCGTATTTAAGCTCGCGCGAGTAGCGAGACGGATGAAGAGGGGTTTGGTCGTCGAGGTGCGGAGGGGAGGGCTCCGACGTTCCTGGCTCGGAACGAGAAACCCACCACCCCCCCCCGGCCCTCCCGACTACGTGCTCGGGGTATTTGCACGCGCGAATACGCGGCCTCTGATACACCGACGCGCATAACGCGTGTGGTTATGGAGAGAAAGCGAGAAGGGAAGGCTCGGCTGGATGAAAAAGAGGGAAGCACCGGAGGATAGAGGTAACTAGCGTGGGGGCGGAAGAGAGAGAGAGGGCGAGGGACGGCGGGGGAGGGCGGGAGGGAGAGAACCAGCAGATTAGGTGGGTACATCGCGCGACTGCGGCGAGGACGTTGGTATAGAATACGGATATAGGTGGTACGGCAACTGCCATCGTGCCACCGGAGCAGAGGGGTTGGGGTAGAGACCGGGAGTAGGAACAGAGAGAGGATACGAGCTAAAACGGGCGGGAAGAGGGAGGGCTGGCAGGACGGGACGAGGCAAGAGGGGGGCGCCGTGAGAGGGGTAGGCTATAAAGGCTAATTGGTTAAAAGCTCACCGCTGGCTGCAGGCTTAAATCAAGATCTTGGAGTGTTATAATGGATAAGTAACACGGCCAGGCACGGCCACCGCTGGCGGAGTTGTGTGTTATCCCCACCCCCTGCCCCCCGGCTCCGACCGGGGGTAGGTAGGGTAGCCTAGCTGAACCGCCGCAGCCGCCCCTCGTCCCCCTACTCCGTAATCCGCGGGATCGTCGAGGGCGAGTATCTTTCGAGTTAAGGACGACGCGGCACACGCGATTGGCCCGCGCCCACGACTACCCCTGTGCCGAATACCCTCTGCCACGAGTCATCGATCGCGCCTCCACCCTATGAGAAATCGCGAGATCCATCCCCCACGGAAGGCCATTTGCTCAGCCCCGCCCGTTGCCCCTCCAACAACGGCACCCCTTCTGGTAACTTGCGGCTTAGCCGCCCTCTGTCTCCCCTCCACGCTACCGGCTACCCTTCTGTCCCCCTCCGTCCCAACTGTCTCGCTCCAACCATCCCCTACGCTCGTCTGTCCGACGCGCAACTACCACCCCGTGACTCTCGAAGCGTGACTCGACGCGCTCCGTCCTTCTCACAACCTCTCTCCGCCGATCTTTTCCACCCTGCTCTTGCTCTCTCTCTCGACCTCCCTCCCTCCCGCCTCCTCCGTCACCGGTGTGTCTCTCGGCGCGCTGCGTGCGCGAATGTTCGAGTAAGGCCCTCGTTCGTGTGACCTGCGGTTTCTCCGGCGTTTTCCTACCCTTAGTGCGAGCACAGTGCCCATCCGCAGTCCATCACTCGCCGCGATACGCGTCCGCGAGCCGTACGCTTTCGTCGCTCGCTAGCTCGTGCCGGCACCGATCCTAGCCTCCCCATTCATTAGCCCGCGAGCCACCCACGATTTTACACGCCTGTCGCGTTACGTGGAGTTCACGGGGGTCGACACTGCTCCGGAATCGCCCGCCGAAACGGATCCCGACCACCGGACGCGGCAGACCTCGCGGGGTGAACGAACGTTGAAGCAATCCCGATCCGCGAGCACGAGGAATCGGGGGAGTCGGCGGCGCGACAGACCAGTGATTAACGATCAGTGGAAGAGAAAGTGACTCGAGGAAGTGGCTCGGTGTGTTACTCTTCGCGGTTTTACACGCAACGGCGACGTTCCGCGGATAGACGAGCCGGAGAAGAGGGGTGGCTGTGCCGGAGACCGTGGAGGAGAGGAGAAGAACGGGTCTGCGTGTCAGGCTGGTGGGCGGCTAGTGGGAGGAGGTGCCATCGCACGCACACGTACACACAAACACACACGTACTTACACACGCGGGCAGGCGGGAGGGGAGGCGGTGGCTGAAGGACGAGAGGGGTGGCGCTGGGAAGGGTGGTCCCTCCAAGTGTCTTGTCTCCTATCATCCTGTCGTCCAGGGTATCGCTTACGAATGTCGCGCGATCGAGCGATCCGTCTCCGATCCACGACGCCGAGAGACATCCTGCCGACGGAGACGTCGCGACGTGGCCTCTAGCTCGGCTGGGACGCCAGCACCGGCGCACGTACCGCCTGATATGCGACGCGAGGGACTGGAAACGCTCCGCATGTCGGATAGACAGTGCACGGCCGTCGGATCGTCGACGGTGCAGCCGGTGCGCTTCTGACGGGAGGGTGAAACGCGAGCCAGGACGATCGTGTTGAGTGATAGAGGTGACGAGTCGCGGGTCTTTGCCGAAGGGACGGAGGCCATCGTGCAGTGCTCGAGGATCCCCGAACATTGGGCGGCTGGAGGCGCGTCCACCATGTCGGGCGAGACGGAGATCGAGGTGTCCGTGGTGTCCGAGGAGGATCTGGAGCTGGAGGGTTCGAGGAGCAGCTCGACGCCAGCGGAGCTGCTCCTCCAGGAGAAGAACGGCAAGGCGGGCTGCGGCCTCGGAAATCATCACTCGTTCGGCTTCGACATGGGCAAGCCGCCGCTCAGGCCCGCCTGCAATCCCCAGTACACGTCCTTCAGCATCTCCAGCATCCTCGGCAGGCCCGAGTCGCCTCCCGTCGACTCCACGTCCACCGTCTCCGGCGAGAGGCAGTCGTCGGACGTGGACAGGGGCTCGCCGCCTACGCAGAACTCGCAGAGGATCGGCTCCGCTTGCGACAGCCCCAACAGAGGCCTGTCCTCGCCCACGCCTTTAAGATTCACCGGCGGACAACGCAACGCCGCGCTCGGACACGGTATCGAAACCAGAAATAACGCGACCAGTATCGGTATTGGCTGTGCTACCAGTGCTACCAGCCCTGCGTCCACGTTCTCGCCGCCCGGCGACGCGGCGGCGAATCCGCTGCTTGGCCACCAAGCGTCGGCCGACCTGGCCATGCTGTCCAGGTACGTTTCCCTTTGTATTGATCTGCTTTTAGAAGCTAGTCGCCCGATACAACCTCGTGGCCTCACTTGGAATTTACCATGCAACTCTGTGCCTCTATAAACCAACCACCACTTCTGCACCCTTCATGTTGTTCCACGTGACTCGTGGGATCGAACCTCGTTGCCCCAGCAATGTGTCGACGGCTTGGAACAGTTCTTCTCGAGTGATAGTTTGCATTGTTCGTAGGGCGCATTGATAAGAGGCTTGAGAAGCACTTTGGTAAGCAAACCGATAACGTCACGTTGCAGTGTCGTTGGCGCACAAAGGTCAGACTCCACAACGCTTAAAGGGTGCAAGTTTACATTCTGAAAACGGAGTTCCAAGGGAGATTCCCTTCAGAGCTTGCTGCATTCAAGAGATTAATCCTGCGCGGTTTTTCATTCAACCGTGGTCGCGTTTAAAGATGCATCGATTGGCTGCTTCAATTGCATTCGCTACTTTGGACCGAGTTACTTGGTTGTTCTTCCAAGCACATTGTTCGCGTCGGATCCTCCATTAGCTGAGTATCTTTGCTTTTACTTTCCACCCACAAATTTCGAGCTGGGAGACTCGTTTACGCGTTCTGCGCGTGTACCAGCGTAATGTAAACAACGTGAAAGATTCCACAGCGTTTCGCCCTTGAAATTACTGTAGAATGGGATACACCACTGAGGATGGTATTTATCGCTGCGCTGCCACATCCTCGTGCATAGTTTATTCTCGTGCAACTAACGTTTCGCATTATCGCGTCATCACTATTAAACTGGAGCTATCAATGTTTACTAATAAGGAATTAACGCGCGCCATCAATTTTATATCTGTGCTGCAACGTGCACTAGCCACGCGAGTCACGATAACTATTTCATCGATGATCGCGAGCCACTGGACATAATCAACGTTCATCATCGACGAACCTGAACCGCTGCTGTCGATACAAATTTTCAAATCTCTTAGGCCTGCGAGGGTATTCAACCCTTCTGCGAGTAACAACAACAATGCAAGCCTATGGACGCGAAATAAACGCAAGTCCAAGCCTCCCAAAATCTTTATGCCTCTTACCAAACATTCTTCAACTTGCATCTTCGGAAAAACTTTTTTCACTCATCACGTGTTTCTTACACACTTTCAGGGGTTACACCTGGGAGATCAAAACACCCCCAACCCCAAACGTCACCTCTAATAAACACTACCAACCTCATCAAATGCTCCAAGGAGCATTCCCAAATAACATCAACAAGCAGCATCCAAACCCCCTGAATCTCCCTGAATCACGGTTCTCAAATCAAAGCGTTCGACTCGCCTGTGAAGAGAACAGCGTGAGAGATCTTGTTCTGCGAGTGGAGGGAGCTTATTGTCCGTCGGACGGCGCATCGGTTGATGCGAAATTAGAAGACACCGGTGACCGAAGCGAGAGGCGGTGTCCACAGGCCGCAGATGAAATTTTCGTGGGCGTGAGTGCTCTCGGATCAAGATACACGAGGGCAGTAGGGGGCGGGGGTGGGTTGATAAAGTAGCAGGGAGCGGGCAGAACGCGTGCGGTGAGGATTATATTATGTGGGAATGGACCGAGGGGTCCGTAATGGGCCTATTAGGCTGTCTCATTTAATAACAACCGTAGCAACAACCACCCTCCTTACATTACTTACGTTACTTAGGGACGTCCCGGCTCTGTATCGGATATATCAGCGAGAGGAAGCCGAGCACGGCGCCGTCCACGCCGCTGGGGGCTGCGACGGGAGGGTTCCAGATGATTTTATCAGATTTACACCCCCTTCCGATTCACGGCTCCCCGCTATAACCGGCTGATGCTCGCTCCTGCGCGCCCGATGCCTCCAATTGCTTGTTTTCCACCCGTTTACCATTTGATTAAGTCCCACTCGTCTGCGCCATTTAGGATCGCGCAGCGGGGAAAAGATTTTCGTGGCCCGTCGCGGTGACACGCGGGGTGAGACCGTGGGGGTGAGTTTAGATGGATGAGAAGGGTCGCTGGAATGCGCTTGATGATTCTGTCGATCAACATTGAAGCAGGACAGGAGATGGTATTTTTTGCCAGAAGATGCTGAAGGCTTCTTGAGCTTAGCGATTCTATATCCACGACGCAAGTAGATCGGATGTCAGGCTTGCGCGAAAAGTAGAAAAGAGTCGATCAGGGAACGGGTGCATAATACATCAGCGGATGAAACGGCGGCGTAGTCAAAGTTAAGGAGCCTAAAGGCTCTCCCAGGAGGAACGGGCACCTAACCCGGGCCATTTTCGGCAGACCCTCGCGTCTTCCGCGGAGGAAGCGAGCAACTTCTAGGCTTGATTTATTATTAAATCGGCTGCCTACGGCATCCAGCGGAGTCTTGGCCCCCGCGCGAGGTCGTCTAAGTACGCGAAAAGCTTACACCGCGAAATCTTCTATGGGGCGTCTCGACGCTTAACGCCCACCCCTCTGCAACCCTCCTTCAACTGATACGGTAATAGCATTTCCTGGGAGAAGAGATTTCAGCGGAAAGGATTCCCGTGTAGAATATTATCTGAATTAGACGCTCCGCGAATTTCACCTCGCCCCCGACCACCCTTCTCGCTCTCCGCGTCCACGGTGCGTTTGCGGAAGCGCGTTAAGCTCGAGTCGCGACATAAGCGAGACTAAACTCGTTTCCAGGGAACGGCACCAAGCGGGGTGTATTGTTTCGGGGCGCGATGTTAGAGTTAATGTTTGATAATCTCACGATGCCGGGATTTAAGGGTGTTTTTATCGCGTCGGGAGACCCGTGATGGTTGAAATGAGTCGAAATATTGTAGAATAAAGTAGATTCAGCTGCCTTTGCTACAGTTTTTCAATTTTCCTAAGTGCTTCAAGTGCAGAATTAAGAAATCTGCCTTTACCAAGTAGTTTGGTAAATTTTTAACACCAGATTTTCACCTCGTTCTTAGGAAGAAATCGACGAATGTTCCCTGATTACCACCCCAAAATCGCGCATACGCTGCAAATTTAAAGGTACTTTACAGGGCCGAAGGATTCAACTGGCCAGAGTTGAATTATCTCCTACCAGGTTGAAAAGGGACCAGCAGAAATCCGCGTCGGGATTAATAATATTGCAGCGTGCGAGAGAACCGCGCGGCTCGGTGAATTAATCAGAAACCCCGACTCCCGTTTATCTTCGACATTTTCCACGCGGCTGACGATCTAATTACCGCGTGTTTATCCGGGGCCGACGGGCGCAACGGAATGTAACGGGGTACCATTAAAGAGGAGAAAATATCTCGCCGAGTTGCCATTGAAACGCGAGATACAGGAAGGATCGTAAGAATATTTTCCCTCCTTTTTCTCTTTTTTTTCGGGCAGCTTTCTCTTTTCGCGCGAGTAAAACTCACGCCAGGCCCCCCTACTTTCCGCGCGGGGGGCAACGATATTCAGTAACGTCACCGCGGGCACACGACGTCTATATGCGCGAAAGATCTTTACTGGGCCGGGGATAATCCGCGACAGAGTCGGCCTCGTTAATTACAGCCGCGAAGAATGATTCGTTAATTAGCGTGGAATCGCGTTCCAAGTTTCAAAGGAAGGTACGATAAAGCCCATTGTGTATGATCGCCCGTTCGAGGGCGATATGGATGTTCAACGTCGGAAACAAATGTGGAATGAACGGTAGCTGGGAATAGACCACGAATAATAATCGCATCGAAACACAGTATCTCTCTTACTCTCCCCTCCGCCCTACACCATCTCCCTGCTGCCACCCTTCCCTCCTCCGTTCTCTCTTTCCCTGCCCTCCCGCATGTCTCTTCGATTCCCCGTTTTCTCTTCTACTTTCGTCGACGCTGATGACGCCTCCATTCTCCCCAGCAAATCAAAAACTTCGCTAGACAGTGACGGCTAGCAGAGGCACACTTCGTAATAATGAAAACACGGATAACTTTTGTTCTCTCTGTGTATGACACTCCGGGCAGGAGTTATTAAAAAATCTTTTAAGTGGACCTTCAGATTTAATGGGTTTTGACGGACCCGGTGGATCTCCCTTCTCGAAATGTTGCTTTCAGGTGGAATGTCGTCGTCGAATGTTAGTCGATGTTTAGGAATTAAAGGATATTCCAGAGTTGAATTACTTTTTAGTGGAAGAGATTGTCGGGAGGTGTGCGTAATTAATTCCCAGGCGAGGGAGTCGTGTCCTGGTCGCGTTATAAAGCCGGCAAGCCGACGTGCTAAAGCAATTAAGTTGTTTCCTTGGAATCCAGCGAAATGAAGTTGTCTCCTGGCGTGTAGGCGCAAGCATAAATCCTCCACTTGGCCTGTAACAGGCAGCGAGCGGAACGAAGCCAAGCAACGGGTTTAGCCGAGCACTTTGAAAGCCAATAACTCATTGTTGGGTCATCGTAATGACACTTCATGAGTCAGTACGTAACCGTGAACGTTGCCAGTCGAATCGATAAAAACAGGAGGTACCTGTCAATGCGACACGACATAATTACTCGTTCTTTATCAAAATGGAACTCAACTTATCCTCTTTTTCAGCTCTAAATTTTTTATAACCCACTTTGTACTGTGTAAACACATTTCACATAGAAATCTAAGATTCTTCCAAATCTCCATTGCATAAATCAAATGCAGCAGCTATAGAAACTTTGAGATGAGTCTCTAAAGAAAATTCAAACTTCGCCCAAAAATGTCCCTACCTTCTAAACACCCTCGATACTTCCTCCTATCATTGCCTCATAAATTATCACAGAGCCTCGAAATTTTCAGCTCTCACCCCTCCTGAACAAGTCCCCCAAGCGTTGAAACAAATCTCCACCCCCCGAAGATTTCCAAAATCGCGGCGAAATCTCAGAGAAACCACCCCTGGCGATTGCCAGCGCGCGCTCCGCCATCGTGCGTGATCGACTTTCTCCTTCTCGTCTACGGCTGGAGAGCAACCCCTGCTGTAACGGTACACGACAAAACGTATCGTGTTACCAGCGATCGTTAACCACCGCATAAAGAGTTTATATTCGAGAACGGCACTTACTCGCCGCGCGCAAGCAACGCGAGCAAAGGTGGAATAATAATCAATACAGAAAAAGGGATAATATGTCCCCCCCCCCCATTGAACGGGGTACGGCTCGTGGGGCGGAGGGGGTAGAAGTTTAACGGACAAATTGCCCGAGGATCCCGTGGCGCGCTTAAAGAATCCAGCCCCCGTGCTTGACCAGGGGCGTCGAATCGATGCACACCTTCATCGATCCACGGTCGATCGGAGCGCTCGATATTCACCGTGGCGTTTCACCAGAGTCGTCTGTATCCGATTATGCAGAAGCGGGGAGGAGGAGGGGGGGGGGCTGGGAAGAGGGTTGCATCGTAATCAACGAGGTTCCTCTTGACGGACACTCGATCGGGCCAATAAGATCAGGGAAATTGGCGGCGGTCTGAGGAGGAGGATGAAGCGGAGGTGTGTACAGCGTCTCGGGATCGCCGGGAATCGTAGGAAGTCGAGGGCCCTCGAGGAATCGATCGAGCGAAGAAGAAACGGCTCGAGCGAGAAAGTTGCGCCGAAAGAAAGAAATAGAGCCCCCTCCTTCTCGCCACCCCTGCTCCTCCGGCCATTCATTCCGCTGGCTACCTAAGAGGAGACGTAAGCCGCGCAAGAATTAGGCAGAAAAAGGTGGAGCACGCTCCTCCAGCCGACTGTTTGGTGTTTATACCTGCTCCTCGGAAGAAAAGGGCCCACCCCTGCTGATGCTTACAAACAGGGCGGTTGTCAGATTTCTTTTATCTTTCCCGGGGCATCTGTATGGCCGCTACTCCTCTTTTGCGTTTCTTCCATTCTTGTCCTCCTTTCTTGGCCCGCCACCATCCCCGGACCCTGATATCGATGCAGACAACGCGGAGGGCGAGGATCGCGTGTCCTTTCGGGCTGGACCCAGGGAAAAAGGTGAGGAGCAATTATCGCCACACGTTTTAGAGGTCGATTGATAGCTCTCCGGGCTCTCCGGGAAGCTTTTAGACGCCTTGTTTACAGGGATATTTACCGAGGGATGAAGATCTTAGCGATATCCCTTTCCCGGGGGATAATTTGCTCTCTTTCCTTTGGCCCTGTGGATTTTAGGGACTGATCGTGGATTTTCAACAGGGCTTTGAACTAATTCACGCGACGTTGGATCATGCTTTAAAGCGAAAGTTTATTCAGTAATTACGGTAACTGAAACGTACAAACTCTAGTTCTGTACTCTTCCACTCGATGTCCAAGGGAAACGCGATCTTTCCTTAAAAGCGGGCGACGTGACTTCCGAACCGACTCGCGCAGACGACTCCCTCTTCCGTGCCCCGCAATCTGTCTCGAAGTTAATCTCGTTGGACCGAATGATAAATCGTTAATCGCAGCATTACCTGGGAATCGTGTGTCCGAATCAGGGCGCTCGACTAGATTCCTCGTTTCTGCCGCCGTCTCCCCTTGCCAAGTCCCCCCCGTTCTCTTTCGCCCCGCGCCACTGATTAAACGAGCCACGTCGAACATCGATAATCAATGCACTTAGCGGGTGTTTGTCGGGGCGACGCGGCTGAAATCCGCGCCACGAGAAATTCGGGAAGCCTGTGACTCGCCGTCCATTGATCACACCCTTCCCCCGCGACCACCTCGAACAAAAGACACGAAAATGGAACTCCACTTCGATAAGAGATCAATCTACTCGCGGACCTTGTAGATCCATCGATATCGATGTAGCAAAAGTTCCATCGGCTTTCGAACCGTTCCAATTCGTATGAAATTGAACTCTCCCTGCGCCACGTTTCGGAGCGATCCCATAGTAACCGATGTATCGACTAAATCGGCGAGCATCGGCGCGAAATCGGTGACGGGCGAGAGGAGAGCGCATCGAAGCGCAACGATCAGATCGTCGGGCGCTGTCTGACTGGAAGGGAAACGAGCCAGGAACAGGGGAAGTAGTAGGGCTTCCGAAGCCTCGGCTACTCCTCTGCTTCCACCGCGTTTCACGCCGGAACCCGGCTACCTACCTACCTACATTTCTGCCGAACTAAATCGTCACCGCAAATCGGCGCTCGCGTTAAGTTGCTCCGCGTCAAGCGGTCGCAGCTGCACTTACCGCGCTGATCAGGAGTAACGATCGGCCATAACACGGCCGTTGGGCGGCTGTTACACGCGACCTGGCAAAATGGCCGGCATAATTGAGAGCCCTGCCCGTGGATACGCGGTACTGGGGTCTCCAGAGGGCAGGTACGCGTTACCGCGAGCAGTATTTGTGGGGTACGCGCAGTTGCCAGTGTCTGCGGCGACCGAAGAGGCCCGCGTGTTTCGGGTATGATTGCGAGTCATTTGGATCAGGGTTTATTATAACAGCGGAGCAGCGCATATAAACGCGATAGTAAAGTTTAGTAGCAGCCTGGGACGTTTATACATACACACCTATATTCTAATTGAAGATTCCTCGAAGCAAATTTTCAAACTCCCATGCACCCCAACAATTCCAATTTTACACAACCCTGGGCACCGCCGCTCTCCGACCCAACTCACCGTATCAATCCCCACTTGACCAAGAATTCATCTGGCGATCACCTTAACCGTGCCCACTGCCAAAGTCCTTAGACGCCCGTAACCCACCAACAGCTCCAAATCACGGTGACGAGTATCCAACGCCGCTGCTTACCCTCGCACCTCGTTACTCCATTCACCGAATACGCGTGTCCTGCGGCGGCAGGTACGACTCGGCAAGGAATCCACGGCGCAGGTAGGCCGATCCTCGCGGAGGCTGCGAGTCGTAAGCGGATTTTCGCTCTTAACAGTGGGGGCTAAACTGGGGGGAATGGTGTCATTGTTGCGACGCAAGCGTCGCTCTTAATAGGCATAACTCTCGAAATTCCTTTGAGCGTCGAGGACCAAATAGCCCGGGGAGATGTTAATGGCTGGCAGGGGTGAACGCTGGTCGAGGAGCACGGGCCCGTTGGCATCGATATATACACGCTTCTCTCCTCCCCCCCCTTAGCGATCTTTCCCTCTCGTTCTTTCTATCTACCGGCGGTGGGGAGGGGGAAAAAAAGAATGGAATTCACTTCCGCGCGGCTGCGGACTGGATAAATGGGTTTGGAAACATTTGCCGGTTTTTCAGCAGAGAAGACAGGTTCGGCTGAATCGCGCTCTCGACGCCTCGGACACGGCCGCGATCCGGTTGTGAGCCCGACGTTTCGCATTCAGAACGGTCCGCCCCGTGGAAAACGCGGCCGCTGTTTTAATCCAAGTTTTTTCGGCGGTGTTTTATTTAGAGCGCGGCTTTAAACGGCTCGCCCCGGCAAACATTTCCCCGTACGGTTTCACTTTTACGGGCGCACGCTGCTCGAAACGATTCGTTAAAACCCCCGCGAAAAACACGACCAAGTGGCTGGCCGTGGATTTTCGAGGCTGTGGATGCTGATCGAATGCATTTCGGCGCGACTTCCGTTTTTTTTGCTCGCGTTGCCCGGTTGGAATGAAATGGGGGACAGTACAGTTGGTGGGCCTCGATGACGTGGACTGTTCGAATTGTATTCGCGTAGGTGAACTGGGTGCTGAGAATCGTTACAGAGTGTTCCCCGCGATCTCATTGACTACGTGGCAGGGAGGGTGGTAGTCGACGCTTGGTACAACCGAGGAGCTTGGTCGTTCGATGTTACAAATGACGGAATAGGAAAGAACTCCCCAGGTCGAGCTTTCCATTGACCTATACTACTAGCCAAATTCCTATTCTCTACACCTGAACGCATCGTCGAAGCAGGATAATCGACGAAAGATGCAGCTGCTGGGTAACCAGCTAGAATAACGGGGGTACTTTCTCAGTGACCTTGAATGATTAATACCCTCCGTCCCAACTGTATCCTCCGACCTATTAACTCAACCATTCTCAACCAGAAACCACCCCTTACATACTTGAAAACAATCAGACAATTTCATCCACCTTTAACGCTGCATTTACTATCTGTATCCTCGAGAAACAATTAAACATTCGGCACCCTTGAACTCGTCTTCCGGATTTAATAAATAATCATCACCCACTGCCATACAAAATTCCCAAGTTCATATTCACGCCACGGTTTTTCGAACTCCACTTAGATATTACGTTTCATCTGCTTTCAGATTGGGCCTCATGTCGTCCCTGATAGCTGGTCGTTACCCAGTCGGAATCGGTGTCGGTGGCGTTTTCTTCCCGTCGACGTTGCAGCATCTTCATCAACAGCAGCAGCATCAGCACCACTCTCGGCTGGCAGCCGCCTCTTCGGCGTTAAGCAACGCCGTGCAGGTAGGCAGCCAATCGGACATCGTGGACGCCGACGGAATCCGCGGCGTCCTACCCGGCGGCGCCGGTTGGCCGTTTCCATGGAGGCCCACGCACAGCCTGCAGACGCTGGAGCATCCGTCGCCTGGCGACGTGGTGGGCACCCTGAGCCGCGTTAGTCCTGCCTCTGCTTCCTTCCCGCAAAGGGGTGAGTTTCCACGCGATAAATACACTCCTACCCTGGTGTCGCCGGCTGAAACCAAGGCCACCACTCCCTATCCATCTGGCTAAGTATTCACTTCCTACCACGAGATGTCTGCCACCACAGCCTCTATGTGTACCTCGTCGAAGGTATTCTTCTCTTAACACGTCAACTGCGACGTGATCCGAGCGGAAGTCCACCGCTGTTCGCGTCTTCGTGTTTTCATGCTGGCTAGCGTAACGAGAAGGGGGAAACGAGGGATGCGAAAGATAGTCGATGTGCAAGGGCACGTGCGCGAGGTAATCGTGCATCGTAGGGTGGAGATACTAAAGGGTCAGTAGTGTACCGATATTGTCACGTTGGGTGAAGAGTTTGGTTTGAAAGGAATGGTGGAGAAGTGCGGCTCTGGATGTAGATATCGAATCTCTCCATCCTCTGGAAATAAATATCGGGGCATTGGTTCGTTTCCGCTTCCCCATTGTAGCTCCACTGGAACAGTTATCTCGGTTTTTCGGGGGTAGCTCCGGTGTTTCGGTTATGTTGCACTGGATTTTGTTCAACCCGCTGCGGTTCCGTGATCCACTCAATGTGGACATTTGGTTTCACGGTGTTTGAATTTATCGCCAACAGGGCGCGATTGGTGTAGATCTTCATTGGATATTCTTTGAGTAAGCCCTGCTGTTCTTGAAACTCTAAATAGGGGAAATATGGCGAGTAGCAAGGAGTAATTTGATAACGTAGGGCCTCCACTTTGAAAGGAAAGATTGCTTAAGCTTAAGGGGACTAGGCAGTCGAAAAACCGATTTTTTATTGGATTTTCCGAAAGTACTATCTTTTCTAAATAATATGCCCCTTGGTTTATATTAAAATTCGTAGAGTTGTTAATTTGGTAGCTAAAAAGGTCAAGCGGTAACTTATAGCGTCGCCTTTGCCCAGAAACTGTAAACGCGTTTTTCTGGAATCCTTTTTTCTCTTAGTTTTCGGCTAGTTGCGAATGAACGGAGGTTCAGACCGACTTGAGAAGATTGCAGGATATAGAAAACATGTGCCACTTTCCGCGAAACCTTTGATATGGTCCGTAAAAATTCAAGATTTTTATAAAAAATTTGCGGATTTTTCGTAGCGAAAAAACACAGCTAAAATTTTCTTGAAATAATCGCCGTTTTTTGGCCACCAATTTAATAATTCTGTTTTAATTTTAGTTTATATTGGTTCAGCAGGAACCTACGAATATAATAAGTAAGAATCACACCTTAAAATTGAATCACGTCACTTTTTAAGACCAATATTACATCAAAACTACAGAAGAACGTTAAAATGTTTACCAGTCAGCACCGCCATTATTAAAGCACGTGTATATTTCATACCAACTTTTTTTCAATCTCTATGCTAATAATAAACATTGGGTAAAAGGGTACATCTGGATTTACTTTAATTTTTTTACAAATACATTGGAAAGAAAGTGTTTCTTTCGCGGAAAACGACTGCCTATTCCCCTTAAGAGATTATGCGAGTGATAGGAGCAACAACAGACACCTGGATCTCTTCGCATACCCCTAATTCAAAACATCCCTTCTCCTATTTCACTGCACTAAGCGGTGCTTCAACAAAACTGTAACTCCACTGTGCTCATGGCAATAGTTTTCCAACAATCTTTAACAATCATCTCCAAGTCTAAACTAATACCCAGCATCCACGTGGGCAAAGTCCAATCCGTAAACAGACAAGCCAATTATCAGCCAACTTCGCCTTTCATCGTTCACTCCGTAGGTGCGAGCAGTAGCCGGCCAGGCAGTCGAGTATTTTGGCGAAGTGGCAGGAGTAAAACGATCGGCGGGTAAGGCGATCGACGTTGGTTTGTCGTGGTGGAAGCCGTGGAAGCCGTACTCGTCGCCGTCCACGCTCGCGTTTATACACTTACGTGTATAACGTCTACAAAGACCCACACCTTGCCCTTCTGTCTTCTTCCTTCCCTTCGCGATCCTCGCGAGTCCTCGTCTCGCAACGCTCGCCCTATCATCTCGTCCACCCACGAAACCCATTCTCACAAAAACAACCCCCATCCCTCGGTGCGTTCTTCCTCGAGGTGTCTCGAGATCTTTGACCCGTTTCGGTGCCTTCACACGACGAGTCTCTCCTCGTCGATGAACGCCCGGTTGTTTTCCTCTCGCCACCGACGGATCATCGGATTTCGTGAATCAGGGGTGGAAGTGCCTGTCGTTGGAAAGGAAATATTTGTGGATGGTAGATTCATGAGTGGAGGAGCGTCCAATAAAGAAAGCAGGGTGTAAGCTTGACTCAGTTCGTAGTTTCTGTCGATATTCTAGCGACAAAGTCTGCAATCTCTACATGTGTGACACGAGACGCAGAACACGGCTCTTCGTGCACACCAACATTCCCTTCCAAGTGCTTCGAGTTAAGTGTTGTAGACCACATGTAGCTTAAGAATCGATGCTTCGTCGAGGGCTCTTTAACTTGGGGGAAAACACGCGTCTATTCATCACCTTTCGCTGGCTAAAACAAGCGGTAGGCGTATACGAATAATTTTTGCAAGTAGCTCTCAGAGTCATGAAGTCTCTTTGATCGCGCAACGTTTCCACCCCGGGGAAATTCAAAGTTTCATTGTTTCGGGATTGGCGAACATACGGTGTACAGTAATCTGGAACAAATTATTGTTATCGCGGTAAGGGAGAATCGATTAGCGCGCGATTGGCAAGAAGAATCAGTACAGGAGCGACAAATGTTTCGGCGTGCTATGAAACACGGTTGCCGCTGCGAATACATCCGAGGATTCGAAGCAATTGTATGAAAATGGATAAATAGAATATTAATTAGCGGACTATCAATCGGGCACACATTAAATGCAACGCCGTCGGAGATGAATGGACGAAACGATTTATTGAATACGCGATTCGCTGGGCAGAGAGAATTCGCTGATCGACAATACCGAAAGAGGTCTCCTCGTCGATTCTGTGTCGAGCCACGGGAGAAACGTTTTAAAGGGCCAAACGGTTAATCAACGCATTTAGCGCGGCAACCGCTGCTGCAACATTCACGATCTCGGATGAATAGCGTGATTTGCGAAATCATTGTGGCCGTGTGTTGGTGCTTTGTCACTTGCCACTGGCGTTTATCGCGATCATCCGATGAAATTCACCCACGGATATCAAAAGGACCGTCCCACATTCTTCTGTCTGGTGTATTACAATTGTAAATTAATCAGATTAGCCTGCAGTCTTTAGTGAAGAGAGGATATTTTCTTCTGCGACGGTTGAAATTTTTCTTTATCCAACGAGTTGTCAGGAGATCCTGAAAATGAGTAGTGCCTTGAATAAATTTTAATAGTACTTTTCGTCGACTTTCTCATGCCTTCTGTAAACGATCGCGACACCATCAGAAGGGAAGGGCGATGAATCGAGCCCCAATCCGTTCGATCGATGCAGTTTCATAGTTTCAGGCTGAACTGCGCCGAAATTTACAACACGCCAGCTCGCGATAGTATCCATTTACCCCTGTGCATTTGCGACAATGATAATAAACTACCGATCATCGGCAGGATTCGCGTGCTTCTGCTTGGCAACGTATGTTTCCATTACGGACGTGCACGCGGTAGTGTATAGGTAATTTTAAGAGTTAATCGATATCGATGAGCAATAGACGACACTAGAAGTGCATAATATCATCCTCTTCTCTAGAATTTCATTATGGATCTTGTGGATTCTAGGCGGAAATTATTCAAGCTTTATCCTAGCACGTAGGGGATGTTTAAATTTCGTTCAAGTGAAAATGAATGCATGGAAAACAATGATGTCCGTAGAACTGCAGTTTCCAGGGATTAACAAAGTAGTAGAACCTTAAGTGAGTAGTTAAGAACCAAAGTTTAGGAAAAACTTTGTGTACTACACCCGTTTTGATAACCCATAAAAAATTCTGAAAAATAGTCATGAAACTCGCACGCTAGACCAGAATACCCCCTTAAGATTCCTGATACTGTGGAAAAGAGACATAGTGCACTTCCTCAAGCACATTGAATTGATAAGCAAATAAATCCCAGCTACTAGCATTCCTTCACCCTGCATGTGGTCACACAAGTGTTCCACCATCTGATAATATTTAAGACTCAACTGTGCACTGTAGACGAGTGTCCTCAGTCCTGAACCAACTCGATAAGATCCTCTGGATGTTACGTTGCATCGTTTGCAAAGGCATCTCTAATCTACATTTGATCCACGAAATTTTCGCGAAACCTTCATCCTCTTCTCCGTCGTGTCAAGCATGATACCCGTTCCTGACTTCCTGGTGGATCCCCCAAGTTAAACCACCGATTCTGAAAGCCTCGAATCTTGCTGTGCACAGACGACCTGGACGACGAGAACGGCGAGGAGCGTCTGCACCGGACTCGGAGCCCGTCGACGGGCGACGAGGGCCACGACGACCTCGTGGAGCAGGACGACTGCCCGGAGGCCGACGGCGAAGGGGAATCGACCAACTCGACGGGCCATCACGGCAACAACGGCGGCACGGGGGTGGGCGGGGGCGGCGGCCAGAACAGCGTGCAGGTCGGCGTGGACGGGCGGGACTCGAGCAGCATGAAGCGGAAGAAGAAGACCAGGACGGTGTTCTCGCGGTCGCAGGTCTTCCAGCTGGAGAGCACGTTCGACATGAAGCGTTACCTGTCGTCGTCGGAGCGTGCCGGCCTCGCCGCGTCCCTCCGCCTCACGGAGACCCAGGTGAAGATCTGGTTCCAGAACCGCCGTAACAAGTGGAAACGGCAGTTGGCCGCGGAACTGGAGGCGGCGAACATGGCCCACGCCGCCCAGAGACTGGTCAGGGTGCCGATACTGTACCACGAGGCGTCCGCCGGGAACGGAACGCCTGGCAGCGTGACGGTGTCGGTGGCGGCGTCCCCCGCGTCCGGCGTTGCGCCAGCGTCGGTGGCCACGTCGGCGCTCTCGCACTCGGTCGGCGTCGGGGTCGGCGTCGGCGTCGGCACCACCTGCCCCCCGTCCGCCGCCCAGCCCATCTTCTACTCCCATCACCACCAGCACCACCATCATCATCCAGCTCACGTGCAGCCGCACACCCTCCTGCCCCACCAGGTTCACCCACAACCGCCGCCGCCCCCGCCGCCGCCGCCTAACGGGCAACCACCCCAATCCTCCTCGCAATAACACCGTCCGGCTCACGAGACCGTCGGCCCGCCGCGACCAACCGTCGCCGACGGCGCCCTGTCCCTCTCGCGGCTCGTCACGATCGCGTTGTCCGGCTGAGAACGAGAACCTACTCCTTGCCGTGGACGACGACCGATATGGAGGTTGGACTACGGGCCATTCACAGATATCGAGGTTTAGTTCTCTGGCTCCTTTCATTCTTTTTGTTCTTTGGCTTTTTCAATGGATAGTAGACGCAGAGGCTTCAGGGGACCGGGTGCTTGTTGTCTTTAGTCGTTTTTGGGGAAGTTCTGAAGGATTTAGTGCGGGATACTTGAGGGGTTTATAATTGGAAGTATCGTGGGTGGAAGGAATCTAGCGAGGCGCTGGTATCCTTAGTAACTTGAGCGCTTCTGATGGACAAAGTGGTAGGTGTATTGTACAGCGATGAGGGCGGATGAATTCTCGTGGAAGTTATATGTTTACAGAGTTTCTTTAATTCATGGATTCGTAGGGGTATCTATCTTTATCTATCAGAACACTCGAGGGGCGAAGGATACCAGACTTCAAACATGTCTTCGTTTACTAATTGCAGAATCTTTGTGGTCCAAAATAGTCTAGTTTCTTTTAAAACCCCACTACATGCCTTCCACCTACAATCAATAGCAAAATTTGTTCGAGAATAGTGTCCTTAGGAGTGTACACCTGAAACAACGTACAAATATCTAAAAATTCTATCAATCTATCCTACCTTGACCATAGAGACTCTATCTGGCTCCCTTGCACTCAAGCGCCTACAATTGAACACTCGAATATGGCACTCTATCGAACAAAAAGGCGAATTCCACTTACGCCCAAATCGCCCGTGATTTTCATTAAGCTAGGTTTCCCCGTACGCGACTGAACGCATCGTCAAGAATTTCAAAATCGATTTTCTCGAAAATAGAGCGCAAAAACAAAAAATGTTATTCCTTTTTCTCGACTTATTTACTTGTCATAAATCGAAAAGAAAGAGTAACTTTTTCTCATATCGCGCTTCATTTTCAAGAAAATAAACTTTGAAATTCTTGACGTTGCGTCCAGCTGCAGATAGAGAAACGTACTCTGATGAAACTCACGGGCAATTTGGGCGCAAGTGGAATTCGCCCCTGATTGAAAATTATGGGAGTGGACGCGTAAATAACTATTCGAGAACTGATTCCCTCTGAAGTTGAAATTAGCCTGTTTCGTTTAATTTCTAAAGTGTACAGTTGCCAAAAGTGGTCCAGCCGTCGACCACGTCTGTCCATCGGGGACGTTTGCCTCCCCGTTTCGTCGTGGACGTCTCCCCAGGACGATCTCACGCTTCTCCACGTTCTTATGTCTTTCACACCCCTGTTCCCAAAACAAGCGCCACGTACCGGTTCGAACGGCACCGCGGAGGTTCTCTCGAACGCGAGAGGGAAGGGACGCTCCTCGGCGGGTATTCAAGCGTCGCCGCGGCCCAGCGCGACTGGCGACTTCCGGCAAGTCGAACATTGTAATATAAGTATGTATCTAGTCTGTCAGTTGTCGATAAGAAACTGCTCGTGGAACGATTATATTTAAGATATTTTCATCGAAGAGCGCGGGGGACAAGCACACTTCTGCCCCATTGTCTACCCCCTTTCCATTAGTTCTCCTTCTAGTTTCATCTCGGCCGTTTCGATATCCGCCTTTTCGTTTCCTGTTAGATTCGCGCGTGTAGGATCATTTCTACGAGGTCGGAACGGATCGCTCGAGAGCTCGATAATCGGGAACGTTGCAAAAGCGAAGCGGACGAAAGGGATGTATGGTTCTCTCCTGTAAAGCGTATTAACCGCGACACATTCCGTTTAAGAGATTGTAACTAACTGTTAGGGTTACGTCGACGTAAGACACAGGCAGGGTTCCTACGACATATTCTACCTGTTGTGATAAGCATCTAAACGATTAATTTTATTGAAAGGGAACGGTAGAGTCTCGAAGATACCGGCGTCTCCTTTCCACTGTATTGTCACACCACCTTATCTTATAGACGTCAATTAAAGACACGCCGTTTGTCGCGTCGTGTTTTTGTACGGACATTTGTGATCCGAGATCTCGAATTATTGTACAGCCGATCGTTTCGTAATCGCTAATAATGATCGTTGAACCATACACAAGTGAATGTCGTTCAGAAACCCTTTTCTCTATCACGCTCCAACACCCTTCTCGACACCATGGACGACTATCGCGGATCGTTCTATCGTCGAGACCCGAACTCCGTTGTTTTACCTTTCAGATATCGTAATTTTTAATATGAAATACATTCTGCGAATACGTGGGACAACTTCAGGGCGATTTTGAATGAGAAGTTCTCTTTTCTAGAGGAGACAACCCTCGCAAAAGCGTCAGAAAAAAACTGGTCTTTTTGAAAGGGTTTAAAATAATAAGGGGTGGTCATTTTTCCATAATCCACGCTCCACGATTTCGATTATCGGGGAGTAATTAATTCAAGACATAACATGGTAACCCGACCGTAGCCCCGGGAAATTCAGAACGTACCTACGCGGTAATTCGGTTGGAAGGTCGACGAAAACATTCCCCGCTATCCCGCGATGCGTGACGTTGCAAAACAGAGTCCCCACAGTTAATAGGCTCAATAACAATTCTCGGAAAAGCCTACGAACCGCGGACACAAACAGTCACCTTTGTCGAGCGAATAGTAAATTTCAATATAACGGTTGAGTCTACGGACTGTGCCTCGATAATGAAAACATCGCGGAGCGTGTCGTAACATGGAACACTGAACCAGTAGTATCGCGGTGGTCGTACGATGATGTAATCGAATCAACGCGAGTAGATAGTGATCATCGATTGTGATGCTCGGTTCCCGCTTAACTCTCTACATCTTCACGTTGCAACGCCTTTTCCGCGAGTTTGCTAAAACATTTCGAGATACCCAAATAGCTCCGACAACTGCAAGTATCCGTGACTAAGTGTACTTTACAAGAAAAAGCGTGAACATGGATGGTATTGAACTCGTAAAATCACAAGCGGTACCGTTTCCAAAAGGTTCTCCTTTAACGCGCCCTAACCTTTGCTTAAATGAATCTAAAATTTAAAAAAAAAATCTCTCTCATTACGTTAATATTCTTTAAACTCTAAAACCGATGAACCTCCTCTAAAGTACCTCCCAGTGCCTCCACACTCTCGCGTCTATTCTAGAATTCGCTTGACCAAAGTAGAAGTTCGATACGATGAAGAATAGGGCGAAAGATCTCGCGAATCGGTCATCGAGGACCATCGGAATGGTGACGAATCGTGGGTCGCCGGGTGACGAGGGGTAGCTCGCGAGGAATCGCCGGGTACGCGTGTCGGTTGGTGCAGGTCGAAGCAGATCCACCGTTTGCCGTCGAGGAGGGCCGAGGAGGAGCCATTGGCGGTGGTGCGCGCGCGACCACGAGGGAGCACGGACGACAATGCCAAGCTGCACCGCCACGTTTCTGCATCCGCCTACACATCGGCGCATATCCGAGTAAGTACGCGCACGTAAGCACTTACGTGCACTTCAATCATCGTTCTCACACCCCGTCGCGCGCCATCGCACCTTTCGCCTCTTTTTCCTCGCCTCTGATCTCTCCACGAGCCTTTCATCCGTGGAGCGATTCCATCCCTCCCTCCCTCCCCCCCCCCCCTCCCCGCCAACCCCCGAGCCTCTTGCTCCTCGCCCTCGTCGGCGTTTCAGTTTTATTTCGCCTCCGCTGTCCTTTCTTCTCCGCCCTCTTTGCGCCGTTTACTGTCTTCCTTTCTACGACCAACCCCCGCCCCCCCCCCTCGGCACGGGCTGCGTTCCCAGCAACACGTCCGTGCCCTTTTCGCCGCCCTTTGGGACTCGATCATATCGAGGCTACCGACTGCGCATCCCGTGCTCTGCATGCCTGCCCGCGGTCTCGTTTGAGATCCGATTGCGACGTCGTTGGCAAGTGTCCTTCGGAGATGAACCGATTCTAGAATTCGGGGTGGGTGGTTGGGTGGTGCAGGCTGATCTGGGGCTGAGTTTCTTTGGGAACCTGCTCAATTAGGGGTAGAGGGTACGTGGAAATCGCTGGGAATCTTCTGTTTGTTATTGGGGAGCTGTCGATAAGTTGCAGACGAATGTATAATTGTTTGGGGTAGGATTTAAATTAGAAATAGGGGTGTAATGGGGACTAGGGTGATGTAGAAGTTGTAGAGAAAAATTTGTTCATTATTTAATTTGAAGGATTCTTGGGTAATTGAGTAGTACTCAAAGAGACAGGGTTTCTGCTTAGAAGTCCAAACTAAAACCGAGAATCCACCTAGAAGCTAAGCTATGCTATGCTACGTTTTAAAAAAATTAGATTCTATACATTTTTATGGAACCGTTTCCACCAAAAGCTGAGCTAAAACATAGCATAGCATATCTTAGCTTAGCTTCCAGGTGAATTCCCAGCTTGACGCAGGATTTGCGTATACAGGTTGTCAGAATATTTACTTAAACACAGCATGAGTAATGTAAGTTTAATGATAGGTACGTTTGAAATGCAAATCCTGCGTTCCGATTACTTAGTTGTATTTTATCGAGTTTCCCGGTGCACGTTTTAAATACCATGGAGGACGATTACGAGTCTAGTTAAGCATTAGTTGACGCATCGGGAAATATACCCGGGTGAAGAAGCTGCGTAGAAAGGGGAAACAACGAGGACTGAATCACGTCGAAGTGTAACCGATGTCGAAGAACATTAATTCCGCATGGCCGATGGCGACGAGTAGATTAATCGGAGCTCGATTGATTAAACACGATTTATACCGTTAATAAGCGACGGCATTGGATATTTAAAGCGGCTCATTAACTCGGTAATTGCGATGAAAGGATGTTATCCACAAGCGTGTACCCGTCGATCGATCGATTCCAATTTCGTTCCTGTTACTCCTGTACAGTTGTGTCCGTTGCGGAACAACGTTTTCCCTATTGCTAACAAGCCGATTGGAAAATTCAGCGGTTCGTCGATATCGTTGGTAAAAAGAGGAAGAGAAAGAAAACATCTATTTCCTTCCATTCCATTCGCCGTGAAAACGGAAGGGAGGTTTCTACGAGCATTGTCGATGCATCGTTAAATCACGACCATCATCGCTAACGAATCACGATTTTCTACGATACCATAATCTGTGATAGGTTCGTACAATATTGAAAGAGCGACCTCGATAATGCCGATACGTGCTAAAGATCAACGAACATTCAAACTGTGGAGGAAATAAATAAGAATGGTTTTGGTAGAGAACGGTACCTCGACAGAAAATCTCCAAAGATTTGTGTAAATGAGGAGCAGAATCAAAGTGGTGATAGAAAGTAGCATTATCAAAGAAACTTTAAGTTTCCAACCACATTTCAAATGTTTTCTATTATGATTAACAATTTCCACGCGCATCGAGTCAAATAAACCACCCTGTACACGCGGAACAAATTGCTGCTACCAAAAAAAACACGCGCCTCTGCTCGTTTTTCAACTCCGTGTTTAATCCTCGGAGAGAAAGAGAGAGCGTGTTATGTCGATCCTCGCACCTTTCGAAAATCCTCCCCCCAAGCATCCAAACACCCGTCAATTAGCCCCCTCTGGGCACACCCTCCCCTGAATAGAGGTTTCTCGGATTCGAAAAACCGTGTTAGGATTCTGTTTGCCAGGGAATCGAGAATTCACCGGCTCTTATTGTCGGCTGCAATCTAGAGTCGAGTTGCACACCTCCCCCGTCGCCGTTCCCGTGCGCCCCAGTCTCAGGGTAATTTAACACGTCGAAGGGGATGACAACGGTCTCGAAGCCCCCGTGTCCTTCTTCGAGGTCTCTAGTAAGTGACGATCGTGTTACACCGACGAATTCACGAAATCTTTGGAAGAATCTATTCTTCGATCATCCCTTAGGTGATTGGTCTCATTACTTCTACCCTGGGTTTAATCTCCTTTCGAGCATTTCTGAGGGAAGATCGAAGCGATGGTGGGGGCATAGTGCGAAATGTTTCAGTGGGTAGTTTAAAAATCATCGGGTGGTACAGACATTTCCCAAATTTTCTTAGCAGATGGAAATTAGAGTTTGACGGTTTTTAGAAACGTTTTTTTCTATAAATTTGTAAAATTCGAGAACCGGTTTTTAAATTAAAAAAACGGTTTATTGCACTGGAATTAGTATGTACAAATGAATTAGTTATTTAATTAAATACGTTAACATTTTGATTTGAAAATGCCTCGGATACAAGCATATTGTAGTAGGTAACAGTTTACTGTAAAACTAACCTTCATAAGTTCATATTGTCGGAAGAAAAATACTAAATGAAGTAAAGATTTATAATTTATAATTTGTACGGATTTTAGTTATTTTAATTTTTTTTATTTACTTGGTTTCGTATAGACAGAGTATATTTTATTTTGTTATACTTTTGTAATACCATAAATATTAAACGAACCGACAATTTTTAAAATAAGTAGAAGTATTTTAAATATATTTTTTGTGAAAATTCGAAAACCGATTTTTGGGAATAGTCGAATTCGAAAACCGGTTTTGTCAAAAGTCGGTTTTTTATAAATCCTAATGGATATGATCTTTTAACTTAACGTTCTTGATGAAAATATTCACAAGGGTAGATACAAGATCTGGACTCTTTTTTAATAGGAAAAGGCTAGAAACGTACAAGCAGATGTTGACAGTAGCAACTAACTTCTCCCCTTCTTCAAGTTATAGATTCGAAAGCAGATTCAGATACACCAGAGGGAAATGAAAAGTAGGTCATTCAGAATCAGTGCTCACATTAGCGTAAACCACAATTCACTGCCAAGCTCCTTACGGGCAGCCGTGTAGACCTCGAAGCTGCTTAAACAACAATCTTAATACTTGCCGCAACTTCTACTAATAGGAACTTTATAATAATAATTTATAACATCCAGAAAATACAGCCTACTATAAGTCCGCAGAAATAAGCTTATAATCTAATATACATTTGAATCCGAGTCCATAAAAAGTGTATAGATCATACGGGTCTAAGTGGCCCCACATAAATTCCAAAACCCCTGAGCACACGAAGTAGACCATGAATACACACTCTCCACTCGACATCAGGGACCCCTCGTTTATTTTCCCCTTCACCGAGCCATTCTGCCCATGTCGTTGTCTCCCAACAAATCTCGTGATCGATGCAACGGTGCCATCAAAACACGAGCGAGCCCAATTCCTCCAAAGAATACACGAATTTCCAAGTCTGCAGGGGTCCAGGACCCCCCAGCAGGACCGATTCCACGTCACCCGCGTCAACTCGGAGGCGTCAGCCTGGGCCAGAAAAACGAATCAGTAATTGCTAATGGTTGAACGTTCTCCGAGACACAGAAGGGATCCCCGGTCGTTAGTAGATTAAAGATCCGCGATCCGAGCGGGGGAAAGTCGCGTGACCATACGAAACGACCTCTGTTTAAACAACACGCTCCAAGTATGACGGGGTTCACGCAAGTGTCGCGTAATTCGCGTGATTCGCGATGCAGCTGAATCGATACCTGGAGTCGGAGGGGGTCGTTAATTGCTGTAGCACAGAAGTCGACTCATTTGTTTAAAGCTTCATCGCCCGGCTAATCGAGTTAATTACCCCGGCTGATAAAGCGCGACGACTTCGCGACAGCTGCGCGGAAAAAAAAGGCCAGACGGCGCAGATGACGCCGCTCTGCTGGCCTCGGCCAATTTATGGCGGCCATTATCGCGATCCTTCCGTGACCGTTATTATCCGGCGCCGCGGGACAATTACTCTAATGGAATAATTTTTTGGAAAATCTATCGCGACCACGGGACAAAGGTTTCCGCGGCCGCACCCCGGCCGCGCGATCAGGCGCTCGTTAGCCGGCCACGGTGACACGACACGGCTTCTTCGGGGAGGAGATGAGTGGTCTGGAATTGGAGGAATTGCGGGGAGAGGCGCGATAGCGGGGCGCTGATTCGAGGGGTTGATTGCGGGGCACGTCGCTCGAGAGGGTGATTGCAAGGTAAATCTTAGTCGACGCGCGTTGATTGCGTGGATGAAGAGCTTGTAGAACTGTGCTCTTTGCTTTTTTTACGGGGCACATAAAACATTTTATGTCTTTAACGAAGAAACTTTATTGACTAATCGATGAGCTCTAACAGCAACCCGCGAATACAGAAATTAATCCAACAACATGCGACACCTCTCTATCCCCAATCCACCGTCTCATTTATCCACCCTCCATCCCCCTTCATCGTCACATCCTCGAAATCGTTCGTGCACAGAGCAGAGGCTCGCCAAAGCGCCGCGACCCCTCGGAACGTCGAAAAGAGTGCCCGGAGAGAAACGCGAGGCAAGTGGAGCCGCGTTGTCCGACTTCAAGTAGTACGATCGTCGTTCGGCCCGGCCGAGATCCAAACTCGGGGGAAAAGGTCCGAGCGGAGGCGGAAGGAGGACTGGTTCGGGCCCTCGGTCACAGAGGAGACCGGCTCCGACACGACGACAAAGAGAAAAAGCGAAAGAGAGAGGAGAGAGTGAACGGGAGCAAGAGTGGAGAGAGTCAATGGGTATAAGCACTAAGCGCGTAACTATAAAAGGAGCCGGGGGTTGCGAATCGTCGCTAGATTAAAAAGAGGCTCCCTTTTTCGCTTGCTCTTTTATGCCTGTCCGCCGCGCCCCACACGCATCATGTGCCTACCAACGTTTCACGTTCTCTTTTCTCTCTCTCTCTCTCTCCCTCTCTCTTTTCCTACGTACGCGCACGCACACAGCGCGGGCGCGAGTTAACACAGAAAAGCAGACTGCGAATCCGTACACAATCGCCTTCTTATGCACGCGCACACGTTCGATATCTCGCGCGACCGTCCTCTGTAAAAAGCAATTCGATCTGGCAGCGCGGTATAAGCCCCTCCGCAGCCCTTTCTCTCCCTCTATCCCTTTTAGTTCCAAGCTCGCGAGCTCGCGTCAATCTTCCTGCGGGATTCGACTTTCGATCAAGCCCCGTGGAGATCGAGGCGTGTTTCGGGGGTGTACTTGCTCTACCTGCTCGCTCCATCAAAACGATGTTCATATACTTGTCGCTCGTGCTTTGAATTTTAACACGAATTTTAAGCTCTTTTATTTCCAACAGTTTAGGATATAAATTACAGGATAAGTATTCTAGATTTATAGCTTATTTAATCTACGTCACTCTAATAGTTCCAAACTACATTTGAATGCTCCCTTCACCCAGAATAACGTCCGCAAAATTTTTGCGAAATTCCACGATTCCCTGTAGCCTCGCGATCCCTCCCCCGTTCCGCCGCGAAGTGGAGGCATTGTTCGAAATAACGAGCGGCACGCTTCCTATTCCTTTTCCCCCGAAAGTGCCTCGCTTTCGTACGCTCGCGCGTACACGCTGGAAACGTGTGCACGATGCACCGGGCAGGCAGGTCGGTCGCATATGTTGAAGAGCGGGCACAATGCCGCGTGATCGTATTACAATTCACAATACGCCGCCGTCAGCTCTAATGCTGCAAGAGGGAGGAAAGAGGGGAGGAAAGAGGGAGAGGACGGGTACTAATCAACCCTTTCGACGAAATTTCAATCGGCATTCTCGCGGCTTCGCTCCGTTTCGCTAAATATCGCCGTTCCATTTTCCGCTAGCCACGCTGATCACCGCGAGGAACGCTCACACCGCTAATTAAATCGCGGCTCCTGTCATTTTTCCTGTCTCTTTTCCACTCCGTCATTGTTTCCGCGATTTCGGAGCACGCACTCGCGTCTGTCGCTGCAAACCTCTGCACTTCCACTTCTGCTCTGTATAAACGTGTATTTTTTAAAAATATAAAGAGAATCGAGGGGACGAAAATCTCAGCCTGTGGGAGTTTAAGCTGCAATCGAGGACGATTAATAATTGCACGGAGTACCACGTACTTACCACCTTGGTAGCTAATGTTAGAGCTCTTAGGAAGTACAGGCGCCCGGACCCTTCGTTACTGTCTACCTTTCTCTTCTTTTTACACGACTATAATTATCTGGTCGGTCGTTGTCTCCCGCGTTGATCCTGAAACGCGGGCGGAAAGAGATCGCACGCAGCAAGTAAATGGATGGATGAACCGGGGCGAAAAAGGGTGCCTTTGAGCCGGCCGAGTCTCGTCGCTGCCAGATTAATTAATGAAGCACTCGCCCGGGGTCCAGAAAAGGATCAACAACACCGATACCCGAGGATACCATGGGCTAATAGACAGGTGGTACTATCTACTTGACCATCAGTCTGCTCCTCGATCGGCCTTCTTTGGCAATCGCGAATTAATCGTTGCGACGCACGAACCTTCAACTTTTAATCATTACACACTGTTACGTTATTAATGACAATAGCTAACGCGATAATAAGAGCAGTACTTTGAGCATTCTTTTATTCTTGAGATTCCATATCATCTTCCTTATTCATTAAAAGTATCCTGCAATGTGCTAGCATTCAAGTTGCGTGTTCCTCAAGTTGCATTAATTCTTTCATTGTTGCTAATGAAGGTATTCCAAAGATAGAAATGAAAAATGAGCATTTACAATTTAGATTTCCTTCTTATTACCTCACCCGTGTATGCAAAACCTATTATTCAATATTCTGGAATCGTCCAAACGATAATTCAACGAAAGCTTCATCGACTTTCGCTGTTAATTTCGCCCCGAGTCAATCAAACAACGCAATTACAACGAAATGGGACGAATTAAGAGATATTTCCGTACCCCCGTCTGGCAGGGTGCAACGGATAAACCCCGACACAGCCAATGCTCGCGCGATTATTAATCATGCGCGTTCTCGTTTCGCATTATTCCCTTTCTCGCCGCGTCCCGATGCACCGGGCTAATTGCTCGACTCCAATCGCGATTACCGCCGGTCCCCTGTCCCTGGATGGTAACTTCCATTTAACACGTAAGTCGCGCGGCAAGATCGATCAATGAGAAATTCATTGGACAGAATAAATAATCGTTGAAATCCACGCGGTGCCCATTGAAGAGAGAGCGAGCTCCGTCGACGGCGCGGCAACCTTCCCGTCGATCAAGAGTAATTAATTTGGAGGATTAAACGAATCTTAACCTCGCTCCTCTTTGTCCGCCCGTAAGCATCGACAACAGAGGTGGGCGCGTTTTATTTCTCGAGGGTGGTCGTGTCAAAGGTTCGGACACGTCCATCTAAGTAATTACTGGAGCTTTAGGAGCGTCACAGTTGGGGTGGGCGATGTTGATTACACGTGAGATAAGATACAACTGCTCCACCTTTGCACGGTTCGTGAGCCACGGCTTCTGTTTCCACCCCCTCGAGCTCCGACGATATTCCCTTAATCGCTCGAGTATTCGTTTATCAGGTCGTCGAGTGAGTCGCGTTTTAGGAATCCTCCTCTCTCGAGTGTCTGCCCTATGATGTCCCTGTTCTACTTAAATTATTCCATCGTTCGCGACTTCTCGGCGCTTATTGTCAGCTCACCATGCCTGACTAATCCATATAAATGTGACCGTTTTCACTAAAAAAAGGACTAAAAAAATGTATTTTTTTTATAAAATCAGAATCTAAATTTCGGGCGAAGCCGAGTAGTAAAGCTAGTTTAGAAATATAGACAACAGATGGGGTGTGAGAATTAAATGAGTCTTCGTCACACAACCCCTTACCCTTTGCTTCCTAAACTCCGCAGAAGTTGTGCCTACAGTTCACTAAACGCAGTTTGAATTCAAATAAAGTTTCACTCTCGACTGAGGAGAATATCCTCGCCCCACCCCTGTCGCGATAATAATTTCTCCGTTCGAATCGTCTCTTTGAAATAAAAAAAAAAGCAGCGCGTACATGAAAAAGCGTTCATAGAAGGGGCGATGCGCTTTTGCCAGGACAAAAGAGCGTCGCGTGTCCCGACGTCAATTCGTCAGGATTGCACGCGCGACCAATGACGAAGCATCGGCGAAACAATCGAGTCCCGGTCCCGGCGGCTGGATTCTGAGGCTTCGCCGCGCGTCCACGCGAGCCAAAGACGAAAATTAAGTCGCCCGTTTCAACCCCTCTCTCGTCCCCGGTCCACTAATAGACCCCGTCGTGTCCGTTGCCGGTGGGGGTGAACTACCAGCGTTGATCCTACTCTCGGGCGGATAATCGACTGAAAATAACCCCAAGAGACATCCACCCGGGGACCAAACCCCCTCCGACGGTCTCTCGAATACAGGTCGGTGCATCTGTTCCGTTTTGAAAGGACCGAATGACTCCGACAATTAGAGAGAGGAGCAGCAGCGGCGGGCGGAAATCCCGGCGAAACGCTTCTTCTTTTCTTGCTCATGGTATATTCACGGTCGCCGAGATTGCGCCCCCCCCCCTCGGTGCTTCTGGGGGGCGGGGGTTGAATCGGGCAGATTAAATCGGACGGAGGAACGATTACGTCGCGTTTCGACGGAGACACTGAGTCTCCTGCTGAGAGTGTTCCGTCTCCTTGCCTCAGCCTTCGTGTCTTGCCATTCTTCGTCGAAGCTTCGGCTGAATTTTCTAAGAATGGGTAAAGGGTTGAAGAAGTAGCTACATGATTCTATGGAAGAAGATCGAAATATGTATTATGAAAGTGGCGAGTGTTTGAATGTTAATTAGAAGTGATCCTGCAGGATTCAAAGTTGATCGACAATTTGGACGACGCACAGGTGCTAAAAAGTTTTTTTTACATTTGGGGCCCAGTGGAAATCAAGCACATGCCACCGTTTTCTGATTTAAGAGCAAAGTAAGTTGAAGGGAAAATTATTTTAAAAAAAAATGGGGTAGGTTATTGTAATTATTTTAAGCGCTACATAAACTCGATGGTAAATGACAAATATTATAAAATTTTTGCTGAAAAATTACATTCATTATGGCAGTTTTTAGTACATTTTTCTTCGAATAAATCATTGGTTATTAGCTTTTGCAATTTGAATATTTTTCATAAATTGGAAAATTATATTGCTAAATATGTATTTAGTAAATACCTGAGAAATAATAGTATAAATAATTAAACTCTCTTTCGGTTATATCCATTTTGAAAACGATGTAAGATCTGTGTGGCAAGGGCCCCTCTTCCACTACAGAATTACAGTAGAATTACACTACATTGCAGGAACTAATTAATGGTACAAAAACAGAAATTGATGTGGCATGTGCCTGTTTTCCACTGGGCCCCTCATTTTTAGAGAGGCTTGTTGTTAGATTTAAAGTTTTAGAACCGCCCCATTCGCTGTTGAAGTTTATCAGAATGGTTGATCCTCCGAGAGTATCCTATCACTTTTTCCATAAATTTGCAACTTCCATCCCTCCGCCTCCCCCTCGATAAAACAAAAGCCGATATCCAGGAAGCTTCACGTGATACGCGTTTGCAATGAAGCTACCTTCCGCTGATGCGCGCGTTTAGCGGTCGTCAGAGGAGAAAAAAAGCCCGGTACGGTATTAAATGAACGAACCACCCCCCTCTGATGTAGCTGGCTCTCGGACAAGGCACCGTCCACCCCAACCCGCGCTATCCACTTACCGCACGAATGGACGAGGTGGTCATCAGATCGATGAAAAGAGATTCGCGACACGCCACCTCCCCGCTCGCTGCACCCTCCACGCTAAAACTGCAACCTCCAACCCCCCCTGTTCGCCAACCCCCCTGTGTCCACAGCCTGAAACGAAGCCAATCGGCCCACGGGGCACGAAACTCTCTCGTGTAGCCGTGATCTAATTGCGCCCACTCAAACCGGATCAAAACAATGCGACGCACGAGCTCGCGCGTTCGCATTTAGCTAAATGCACCTTTTGTCGCTGCCATTGGCCGCTCGAGTCGCGAATCGGGCGACAAAGCAGCTCGTTGTTTACGTTCACCTAGGGGGGATGGCAGTGTACCTATCAAAGCCCACTTAATGCCACCTTTAATTACAAGTGTCCGCGGCACAATGAGGCGCTCCTCCGCATCATCCTACAGACAGATCTCCATGCATTTACAATTTATCTCGACGAGCTTTCGAGCCACCGTAGGTACGTGATTTCGGTTGCAGGGATCTATTCGGTATTTCCAGTAACCATACCGTCGCGCAAAGGTCGCGCGGCTCGTCGAAAACCATGGCGACCAGATCGCAGAAGAGCGGTGGCAGGAATTCGACGAGCGCCGCTGCTAATCCGATTACCCGATCGCCTTCGAATGCGCTCCGGTAACCGGAAGGCCAGTGTGAAAGTGCTAAACGAGCAATAAGAAAGGTAATGGCGATGCTCAAAGCCAAGAACCCGGCCCCTCGGAGCCCCGTGATGGGCGGGCAGAGGCCCGAGGGTGGTTGCCGCGAAGGGGTGGAGGACCGCGCGCGCAATTACGGATTTTGAGTGACAGATGCTCGCCCAGTCGGCAGTCGGAAGATTAAAACAAGTAATCAAAGCCCTGGTAGCCACCCCGGGATGGATATGGATGGATGCATCCCCACCCCCCTCTCTCTCTCTCACTCCACCACCGAGCAACCCCTCTGACGGTGTCTCCTCGTTTTCGTGGCCGCGCCACGTTTCCCTCCTCACCCTCCTCTCCATCCCTGCCGGCGTCGAACCACCGAGGGTAACCCCCAGCTACTATAATATCCACCTATCAAGCCGCGCTCTGAATGCTCCTTTAAGAAAATGTTCCTTTTTCGCGAGCAGTCGCTAGCTGGTAGGTTATTAGACGGCTCCGCGAGGGGGAAAAAAGAGCGGGGGGACTTCGAGAGGGTGGGTGGAGGGCCTAAAGAGGCTCAAACGACGGGAGCGAGTTCTATTTCACGAGAAACGATAGAGAGGATCCTCTTTGACGCGCTCGCTCGCTCGTTCGTTTCGATCGCTGGTCTAACAATAATCGACGAGCTGGCTGAGTTTTTCTCCGCCGTCGCGGAACGGCCAGTCGGAAAGCTAATGACGTTGACCGCGATAGAATCGCTCGCTTTGTAGCGATTCTCCCGGACGCGCGGGATCTTTAACATCCCTGGATTAACTCCGATATGTAAATTGACTCGGTGAACTGTACTTCCAATTGAAGAATCCCTATGTCTCCGCGCGAAATAGGGAGTAATAGAGATAACGGGGAGAAATGTTAGGTCGTTTAAGCGTTAGTTACGGGCAACAAGAGGAGCAATTAGAACGGGAAGCCGTAGAGTAGCCCCAACAATCGCGGGGGTGGAACAAACCGGCGGCGATAGGCGACTAGGAAGTCGATTAGAACAGGAAAATCCCTCCGTCCCGGCGACGACATAATCCACGGCTCACTCTTAATCGGACGGACATTACCGACGAATCGGCGAGCGTCAAAAGGAAAATCGATACCCGCCGTCCTGGCGAGGAATCGAGCGCGAAAGGGAGGAGGAGAGGAGGAGTAGCGTGATTCGATTCTGCAAACTTTCCGAAGGGATGAACGCGAATCAATGGAAAAAATCAATCTCGCTATTGTGGCCACGGTTTAATCCGTAAGCTCCTTTCTACGATTTCAGCCGGTTATATTCAGCATTTGCTGGACCCCGCTTTCCATACTCCCGCTCCTCCTCCACTCCGACACAAAAAAAGATACCGCGACAGGGTGGAATCGCTGTGTAACGGTGGTCTTGGCTTTTTCAGCATTTGAATGGGAGAAAATAGAAGAAGGGAAGCGTGTGTGTCCAGTTTTTAATTATCTGACTGAGGGGGTAGTTTTTTCGATATAGAGTTTACAGTTAGATTTATCATCGATCTTCGTGTCGACGCTTGGAAGTGAATCCTAGCGGCTGGAAGACACGAGTTGGGTCTGCTCTCTGAAATATGTTTAATCTCGAGAATTCGGCTTGCAAAGGACAGGATTGGATTTTGTAGGGCGAGAGAGGATGAGCCGTTTATCTCGGGCGTCGCTTTTCAGTTTTTCCCTCCCAGTACCCTGTCTATCTTACGCCGCCACCCCGACCCTCTTCTCCGGTTACTTCATCCCTTCCTTCGGGGCGTCACCGGCGACGGTATCTACTTCGCGAAATAATAAGCTCTCTCTTATAAATTTATCACGGGCTCAGGAATCAGCCTGCTCTTCGACACCCTTCCCTATCGAATCTATAGCTTAATTGGAGCTCCCTGTCTTTACACCTCGAAGACGATAGTTACTTCTTGCGCTAGCGTTGATTTTCTCACAACTTGTTTCTTCTTCATATGTTTCTAACTTCTGGAAAATTTGCTAAAAAAAGACGTTAAGGGAAAATGAATTAAAGAAGCTGAATAGTGGAAGTAATTGTTAGAAGAGGATTTATAGAGAAACTGCTCTATTATTACCCAAGTAGGGGTAGTGGTCTTGCGCTAGCGTTGATTTTCTCACAACTTGTTTCTTCTTCATATGTTTCTAACTTCTGGAAAATTTGCTAAAAAAAGACGTTAAGGGAAAATGAATTAAAGAAGCTGAATAGTGGAAGTAATTGTTAGGAGAGGATTTATAGAGAAACTGCTCTATTATTACCCAAGTAGGGGTAGTGGTCGGTCTCCGTGACATCCAGCCTCCCTTGCCTACGTAAATTCGAAGGGGAAGGGGCTTTTGTAGCGAAAACGACGGAAGAGAGAGTGGGTAATCCGGAACGGACTCCGAGAGATTTGACCCGCCGCTCTATTACTTCCATCGCCACAAAGAATCAAATTAACCAGCAGAAGATTGCTCTCCGGAATTCACCCCTCGATCCTCTGCATCACACGCGTACACACGAGCGTTCACGCACCTTTTTCTTCCCCCCCTGCTTTCTATTCGAGCACCGCGAGCCCTTGGTGCCCTTTTGCCTCTGATTGAAGCGGCCCCCCGAGCGCGCACACCCTCCACCTTATTGGGAAAAATAAACTTCTACCTACGAGAAGCTCGATCATACAAACACGCGTGCCTTTCGGTTATTCATTTGCTCTCTCTCCCCCCGATGTTCCGCTCCGAAAAGGGGAACCGCGTTTCACTTCGTTAACGGAGCGGGGAAAAATTTATCAGTCGCGAATGTTGTAATTAAAGGAAACGGTGGGGGAAGATGAAATAAACACGAATCTAGAGATTTGTGTTGCCGTTTTATTTATATATTATTTTACATTACAATTACATCGTCGTATAAAAATTGTTATACTCGCCGCTTAATTCACTGACTCGAAGTACTCCTTGCTCTCTTTCGGGTTCGGTTTGATCGTCTTGGAATCCGGCTGCCAGTTCGCCGGGCAGACTTCTCCGTGTTTCTCGACAAATTGGAAGGCCTTAAGGAGCCTCAGCGTTTCCTCCACGCTTCTGCCCACGGGCAAATCGTTCACGCTGAATTGCCTGAGTATTCCATCCCTATCTATGATGAAAAGTCCTCTCAAAGCAATTCCGGAATCTTCAAGCAGGACACCATATTTCGTTGATATCTCTTTGTTAAAATCGCTGAGCAACGGGTAACCCAAGTTTCCACCCAGCCCACCCTGTTTCCTCGGCGTGTTGATCCACGCCAAGTGGCTGAAGTGGGAATCGGTGGAGACTCCGATCACTTGAACTCCCAACGCTTTGAACTCTGAAATTCGTTCGCTGAACGCTATCAACTCTGTCGGGCATACGAATGTGCTACAAACGAGAACCTAGATTTAGTTTCATTAACAAGTTAGCTTGCTTCGTACTGCGATCATTTATCACTTACAAATCTAGAGGGTAAAAGAATAGAACAACGTATTTCCCTCTGTAGCCTTCCAATTTTATCTCTTTGAAGTCACCGTCGACCACCGCAGTCCCAGAGAAATCTGGTGCGGGTTTCTGAACCTGAGGTCCGTGAACGTGACAGCACAAGAGCTTAGAACTAACACAGATGCTGCGAGCATTTTCTACTAACGTTGGATTCTTTGCTTTCGTCAAAGTCGATGTTGCAGCAAAGACCTGAAAATGTAGCATGCGGAAAATCAGAAATTCGGCCCCTCTCCCTTCACGCGCTTAAGTAATAATAATTTAACTTACCTTGCAAGCCTGAGGACGCAAAGATGTGAACAGTCGGAACATTATGAACGTAGGAATTACCGCTTATATATAAATACAGAAATACTTGACTAAAATAAAAGTGAGATTCTTGATTCCGTTAAATTATGGGAATACGTCGCTCGACTAAATATCGAGTGCAAGTCTTCGGTCGGCTCGTAAACAGGTTATGTAACTCACACTCTACGCAAGTTACGCATTTTCATTAAGTGTCACGTAAAAGAGTCATTAAATTCAGCGAAGTGGTTGAAAACTTGCTCGCGTTTAGTTCCTCGATCGCTGTCAGAAATTATTTAAAAAATTAATACGAGTTAGCCGCTCGTAAATGTGACACGCTTGCACAAAGTGAGACATAGATGTCAGCAGATGTTTGAATATCTAAATGACCTTGGACTGGGAACATCGCACATATCGAGACACTATCGATTGCCAATTACACACTGGATATCTTTAATTAAATAAAAGGTTAGTCAATATAATCATATTTTATTCAAATAACAATGTTATAAGTTTTATGTTCATTCTTCTCTTAATGGGGGAGAACATATATTTATATATTTATATATAAATTTAAATATATATAAATTCAAATTATGAGCGACAATCGCTGGTATTCGAACTAGCAGCGCCTGGTTTCCCCAGCAATGGAAGATATCACATTATCTCTTGATAAATAGCATGTAACGTTCTAAGTAAATGATAAGCGACTTGAGAATTTTGCTCATCGTCGGTGAAACCAGACACGCGTCAGAAACGCAGGCTCTTCTTTACTTCCGTAATATCTGAAACTCTCGTTAGATCTGCCGTTAAACGCTACTCGCCGATAACAAAAAGGAAACTAAAGTTTTTCACCATCGCGCGGTGATGTTGTTCGATTTCGCGAGACGAGAACGGGACGCCTCGCGCGTGTATTTCGGATTAACACAAACAATTTTCGCATGTAACATTAACATGTACATATTCAAAGCTTTACTACAAGAAACATGATACACAAGTCTGCTTACACCGTATACAGGTCACGCGGGTCGCGCATTGTGCTTGACGTTCCTTTACTTCCAGAAACAAACGTCAAGAACAACGACAGGATGACTGACCCGTGCAACCGTTAACTAGAGTAATCTCTCTCTTTTCTTTAATCTTTTAATTGGAAGCCGTGGCGGTCGCGCTGGGAGCGGGTGTCGCAGCGGACGTAGATTCCTCTGTAACGATCCGTCGATTCTTCTTTATCCTCTTCCATTCGCCGTTCGTGTAATTCATTTGGAAATGCGTCTCGACCAGCATGGGCACAGTGGTGCCGTCCGGCTGAGTCACCTCTTCGATATTCTCCGATAGCATCACCGTCACGATATTCCCCAATTTCGGGCAAGGATTATCTAGATACGTAACAGGAAGCTTTAAGTAAAACACGCCAAGGGATACTTAAATGATGCCCGAACGGAATACATACCCCTCGAGCCAGCCATGAAACCTAGAATGAGAGCCTTCTCCGGTCGAGTCACTTTATTAGCCGTTCTAAACATTTCTTGCGCTTCTAACATTTGTTCTCGCTGGAAGCGTAGAAAACAGGAAGCAATGACTTTACAGCTCCGTCACTTATCGTACCAGACATGTTTTCGTTTATACGTACCGTGAGAGACAATCCCTTTCTCGTGTTGGCAGCCGCGTTGGCAGGCTGCGCGGTAGTTTGTATACGAATCTGCGTAACAGTCTGAGCTGGTCTGACTGTTTGCACTCCAACCGGCGTACTTTCCACCGGCGTGATGACCGTTGGCGTTGTAACCGGTGCTGGTGTGGTTGGAGTCGTAGGTGTGCTAGGTGTAGTAGCTGCGTAAGGAATAATTTATTATTCTCTGTGCGCTGAACGCGCGATAAGCCGGGAGTCCACCGGGAAACTAGGCGAAGCTATGCTATGCGATTCTATGTTTTAGCTTAGCTTTTGGTGGAAACGGTTCCATAAGAATGTATTCAAGCTAATTTTTTTAAAACGTAGCATAGCATCGCATAGCATAGCTTAGCTTCCCGGCTATAAGATCGCTGCGCATAAAAACGTACGCGTTTGCGGTGTAGTTGCCGGGGTCACTCCGCTCGGAGTAGTAGGCGTCGCGTAAGGCTGCACGGGCGCCACAGGGGTGATTGGAGTAGCCGGTGGATTGATCGAAGCCAATCCCTGAGCGTATTCCGGGGTTGTCGATGTCTCCGTGGTGGTTGTCGCCGTTGACGCGGCGGCGGCCGCGGCCGCTTGAGCTTCCGCGACTTTCTTCTGCTGTTCTTCCAGTTCCAGCATTTTCTTTCGCTTCTTCGCCTGAGCGTATCCGAGTGGCTGCTCGTTAATGTCTAGTAATTTAATGCCGCCGTCTTTGCGGATTCTACTGCTAAGAGGTGTTCTATTAGACATGGAGGAGCTTGTAATAGAAGGTGATCTAAAGCCACTCGTTGGGACTCTGCTAGGAATACCTTTCAGTGGCGCTGGAAATAATAGGCATGACATTATCTTCTGACTCTGCGCGTGTCCTCTCGAAGCGCTACTCGGCCTTACTGTGTACAGAGACTTACTTGTGTCAGTCATCTTTCTGGGCATTCCTCTACTCCTTACAGGCACCGTGGGAGCTGTGCTCTTTTTCAAATTATTCGCCGCGTCTGTACTCTTTTGCAGCAGCTCCGCCCTCAGCGCGGCGCTCTTCGGCTTTCTCTTCAAAGTGAAATGCTTCACCGGCGCCGGTTGCTGACCAACCACTGAAGTCAGTGCAGTCTTATTGAGATAATGACATTCTAATGGAAGCATAGCTGGGTCATTCTGCTTTTTCAACAACTTTCGGAGATCGTTGACCAGCTCCCCAAAGATGGGTCTGTGCTCGTCCAAGTCTGTGATGTCTGTGTTCAAGGAACCCGTCGAGGGGAAAGTTTTCATCGCTTCGGATAACATCGATACCCACAGCTCGCTGTCCAACGACGCCACCTCAATGATTTCTTCCAATTCGACACGCCACTGTAGATTTCAGCAAAATTAAAAAATTAGAATCGCGATTAGGAAGAATACTTCCACGTCGCTCGAAGAGACTGAACAAAGGTTTCTGGCGATCTCGACAGTTAAGATTTATAAATTCAAATGACATTTAACTCTATGGGGGACGTTGGTCCGGCATAGAACACGAGTATTTACTAAACGTTCCAAAAACATCTAACGCCAAAGTGGAGTTAAATAAGTGGCGGGTTTGCGATGCGCGCATGTGTTTCCGTGACCGAGTGCTTAGCGCGTGAAGTTAATCTTCGAGTACATTGCGATTTATCTTTCGTGAAAGCATTCCTTCGCGCCTTTCAGCCGCGTTAAATGTTCGACAACGAACGAACTGTGCTTACCTCTTCGACATTCCGCCTCGGTATGTGGAAAAACGAGAGAAGTAATTTGAGCTTGACCTGCGTCTGTAGATCTGGAAAACAGTCTTTAATGTTCCGCAGTACTTCTGCGTTGAGTTGCGAGCAAATGGAGCTCCCAGTCCAGCTATCATTTGACGTTCCGAGCTTGTTATGAAGCCACAACGACGTATCACTATCCCTCACATTCGCCATATTGAAGTCGTTTATTTCTTGCGTTTGACGTACATTGCCGTGGCGCGCCACATGTGATTCCCGCCATAAACAATGTTGCATGTATTCACGAAGTGCGTAAACAATAGAGACGCATACGAGCGCGAAGAATGGAAATCCAGAAAAATTTCAACTGCAGCTGGGGCAGAATAAACTGGTACACGATCCATCGTTATCTTCCATTACATTATCAAACACGTAACATTGCGTTCGCTGTGTCGAGAAAGTATCGCTATTACGCTGCGACGTACGTTGGAAACGGTTTCAATGTCGTTCGGAACGGATTTGAGGATCGAGCCTAATTTCAACAAAGGATTTTCCCGCTGTTACAAATGGCGTCCCTTTGCCGCAACGTGGTTTGATAAATTTGATATTGTGAATATAAAAAACGGATAGTGACAGAAACTTTTATAACATGACCAACACAAACGGGTTCTCAGACTCGCAAGAGTCTGCGTTGTTGACGGATGATATGTTTGCCACATTGAATGAAGAGTTGATGTAAGAGTTTTGCTACGATACGTTCGTCGGTATTTCAATTTTCCTTGCATCGAGCGTAGAGGATATGTAGTGTCATAACAAAAGTATTCGTATTCTACCAGCTATCGATTTTGTTGATTGATATTCTTACAAAAGAAAGATCGTTGTTGTGGATATTGATAGAAACGGACAATGTGACAGTTAAGCTGTCTAAAGTAGCTTATTACATGGCAATAATAGTCCCACTGTTACTATCAACAAACTTGGATCGAATCTGTTTTAGCATCTACAATCGCATCGGAAAATAAGTTGACACTCCTTAAAATCGCATAACTTTTTTAAATTTGATCGAAACGACTTAAGTTTTTTTCTTAAAAGCTATCGAAATTAGTGTTCTAGGTGACGTGTTTCGTCGTTTTGAAAAAAATTTACTTGGTCTGAATAGTAAAAAAAAAAATAGTTGTCCTTTTTTAAACTTTTTTTGTGAGCCTGTAATGAAAATTCAGAAAACCCATTTGTAGATTGAAGTAAATTGTATACATGCTGAAAATTTGATCTAAATCATTTAATGTTACTCTGAGCTATAAACACTTAAATATCTCAGAATAAGGTCGAAAATCATAGATTTCCGGGAAGTCGTTCGGACAAATTTTAAAAAAATTATGCCCTTTTAAAAAGTGTGAACTTATTTTTTAATGCGACTGTATACTCGTCAATATTCATTCCACGATGTTTCCTTGAAAAGAATATCTGTTGCTTTATAAATATAAGAGTAAGAGCAGTTTGTTGACACTCTTGTTGATATTTCGTACAGGGGAGACAGCGAGTTGCCTTTAATAGTGGAGGAAGTAATGAAGGAGGACATCGAAGAAAAGTACAATATAAATTTGACACAGCAGTATATATCTGAAGGGAAGCAAATGAAGCAAGAAGATGACGGGCAATATTTTCAAGAGCCAGAAACATATACTCCTATAAGAGAAGAATTCCCTGGAGGCTATAATTTCCAGTTTTCATTAGCCAATCAAGATTCTAGCAAGCATTGGGTTGTAAGTGTGTATTATTAAATTATTCATTCCCTGCAAGTAAGATTGTTTTATATAACTTCTTCCTTACGATCGCACAGTATTCCCCGACTTTGAGAAAAGTGTTCATTAACATGGAAGAAACACTGCCGTTACGATTCAAATGGGAGCCAGCAATGGACGGTCTCCGTCTGCGCACTGCCATGGTGTTTAGTCTGGATCAGTACGCGAGCGATCCAGTCAGAAGGTGCCATAACCATATGGCATTGAACAACTCGAATAACCGAGATATAGATCCCAGATTGATCAGACACGTTGTTCGTTGCTTGGATCATTCGAGCATGTACGAGGAAAAAAATGAACACCTCTCTGTACTGACACCATTACGCACACCCCAAGCAGGGTCCCACTACGTGCTCATGAATTTTAAGTTTCTATGCAAGAACAGTTGCCCGTCCGGCATGAACCGTCGACCCACCGAGCTGATTTTCACGTTGGAGGACGCTCGCAAGCAAGTGCTGGGTCGACGGAGGCTTGCCGTTAGAGTCTGTAGTTGCCCGAAAAGGGACAAAAAGAAGGAAGAGGCGGAGGTAGGAGACTCGCAAGGTAACACGAAGAAAAGGAAGCTCTGTATGTCGGTGGGGAAAAAGATGACGCCATCCTGTGATACGCATGTGTTCAATGTTCAACTGAGTATAATTGGAAAGGAGAACTACTTAGCGGTAATGAAGTATGCATACGATATTATGGCGGGCCAAGCGGCCCGAACTGGGCAATTTGAGTTCTTTAAACCATACATGGATGATATACTGCGTAAAAACCCGTAATTGCATGAAACATACATACGTCTTTCATATCACCTTACGTGCCTCGATGATACGAGAGCAATATATATTTTATATAATGTTATTATCCATTTGTATATGTTACACATCTAACTCTGCATGCGTCAACAATTACATTTAACTCAATGTTGACTTTAACGCGGTATCGCGCACATTTGCGCGTTACGTGCATAATTCGATGGTGCGTGTTGCATCATTTATTTAAGCATTCTAATATTGTGATATTTGTACGATAATTTTTTATACTGAAGTACGGGGTACTTCATCATTTTTAATTATATTGAAAAGAAATAAACAGGTTTCTTATTTTATTTTTTTTTTTCATTATATCGTTACACATTTATTTGGTCGCGCGGACGATATTCAAGTAATTGAATATCTAACGTGTGCAATGACAAAGCATTCGGCAGTGGCGCGATATGTTGAGATGTTAAAATCATGGGATTTTCGAGACTCGCGACGGTTCTTCGAATTTTGATCTCACTACTGTTTTTTCCTCGACCATGCAGACTCCATTCCCATGCATTCTTTCCTACTGCAGCGCTAGCGATCCAAGCAGTTTCCTGTTTGTGCTGCACATGCATAATTCATGATACGAGTTTTATAATAACCAAATTAAAACAACTTTCTATTTAGTCTGAGAAACATACCTGGAAGAAAAACAGATCTCCGCCGCAATGCAATACGTAAACAGCCTCTGAACCGAACGGAAGTGGCAGTGGAATTTTTACGTGAATCGAATGAAAATGAACTTGCGGTACCTCGTGAGCTGAGCTCAAATGTTCCAGCACTGCATCGGCTGTAATTATGTATTTGCAACCGTTGAGCTTTGAGAGAGGACACGTTATTTGTACGCAGGATACGGAATCCATAGAACCTCCCCAAATGGGTGTTGGAGGCACACTGGAAACCAAGCTAGTGGTACTCGACATTGGTCTACTCGGCGTGCCAATTTGCAGGCGATCGCACACATTGCTCATAGTTTCTTTCGATAATTCTCCGGTGCTTGCAGATTTCATCCGATCGTGCACGCTCAAACGCTCGTCAAAATTCAAGTCATTCCTACGAACGGCTTCGTGTACGTTCGATGTCCCATTGGGAACCACCGTCAAGTTATCCGCTGAAGCAGCTTTTTCTAAACCGCCCAGGAACAGTTTAGTCAACAACGACTGGCGGGCTTTGGGAATTACACTGCTACTTTTCGCCGTCGCCGATGTTACACTCTTTCTTTTACTTTTGCCGAAAAGTCGATCTCGAAGACCGCAGGTTTGCTGCTCCGCGTTATCGCGGGAGCTGCCCTTTATGTCGAAGACTTCGTGGAATGTTTTATGAAGTTTGTCCGCGAGCAAGCATCTGCCTTGACCCAGTCGAATTCTGCACACCGGGCAACGCTGTGTCCTTGGTCTACAGCTAACACAAATAATGTGACCGTGAACACACTGAGAGACTGGGGGCGTTGAACTTTCTAAGCAAACGGGGCACTCCAAAGCTCGGACCTAAGCGAACATAATGATTAGTTACGTAAAGTATCGCGGTGTGTATGGGAGAATCTTCGGAGATTAGTCTGTTGATAAAGGAATTATAAAAGAGATCGAATTACGCACAACTCCTGACAGAGCATTTGCAAGTTTACTGGCTACATCCGGTAGTGGTCCTTTTATCGCCACTCCAGCTTCTCTCTGTTCTTCTTCATCATTGGAATATCTCCATACAAGCAGCTTTATATTTTGCTCCTGATGGTGATGAATCAATCTCGCAATTTCTTTTATCTTCAGCCCTATTACATCCTTCTCGTTGACGCTCGTCAAACAATCGCCAGCTCTGAGCACAACGAAATAATTCGTTGAAGTTTGCGTAACATTTACCGTAATTATCTTACATAAATTTCTTCCAACTTACTTAAGTCCAGCTGCGTCAGCGGCACTCTCGGTTTCAACGTAGCTTACCCAAGGATAAGGATCCCACTTGGATTTCGTGAGATGAAATCCGCAATTTTTACCGTGCAATTTAGTCTCTCTAACATTTTCTAACGTTACACAAATTTTGCCCACGGTCTCAAGATCGGTTGGCTCGTCCAACAAAGGTGTCCTAAAGATCTTAACGCCTGCTGCCTCAGTCAACAGTTCTCGTCTAGGTGTAATAGACATGGCTTCTCTCACTTCTTTTAATTAATTTCGACTAATATTTGAACGAATCGTCGACGATATACTTAACATTAAATTAAAGCACAATATACAGACTTCGAAAACAGAGTAACATCGTTCTCGCGCCACTGTGCGTTTCGGTTTATTACCATAATTGCGCTAGTAAGAATACGAATTTTTTATGTCAGATGAGCGAGCTTGTGTACGATCTTCACATGGACCACGCGATGATCAAACTGATCGATTCTGCTTCCTAAGCAAAGTAAAAGTCTCCAGCTTGTTCACCTTCACCTATTTCAACGACCTTGACATTCATTCTCGGATGAAACCGCAGCTTCATCTTTTTTACTTTGAAAGCGTGAATGCAACAGGGAAAATGTTTTTTCATTACGCAATAACGCTTACGTCGTAATGACACATTTTAGGGTAATAACGATCGACAAATATGTATATGAATACCGTCATTTTTCTTTATTAACTCGTTTACACGTAATCATTGCAAATATTTGTTCAATCTTACTTTGATCCAATTGTAGAGAATTAAGTCAATCTATGTCTATACGTATATACAAATATTCGGTTGAGAGTTTCATGCTTTACATACTATAAAATGTACAGGTGAAAATTTCTCGATGCTGTAGGAGTATTGTGTCTCAAAGTTTTACAACAACATAAGAAGTTAGCACACTCTCCCAGATCTCAGACTTGGAAGAACGCACAGCTGGATTGTCGGTAGGAGGGTCGAAATATACTCTACACGAATTAATCGAAATGCATCTGGCGGGAAAAGTCTCTATAAGTCTTTGATCAATGGTAATGGTGCATACCGATGAGAGCTACTGATACAATATGTTCAGACATTGATTTAACGTGTGCAACGTAGTGTGCGCCGTGGCTTTAAGCACCAGTAAGTCAGGGTCTAAGTTGAGACTGGAATTTTCTATAGTCTGCGCTAGCAGAAGATTGTGTTTCTCAACTTTGCTCAATTGCTCCTGGCAATTGGCGAAGGCGTCTAAGACTTCCAACTTGACGACAGGGTTGCGGCCGGAGTTGGTGGAATGTTCTCTCGGAGGTAAAGGTGGGTGACTGCTCGCTATTGCTCTGGTGTACATTTCTGTAACGGCTCGTAGCTTGTCCACCCATTCTTGCCGGGCACGGGCATCGGTGGCTCTTAATTTAATCATATCACCTGCGTTAATGTATAATCATTATAACGGACGCTGTACTTCTGTTTTCCTATATGACGGCGTAGAGTATCGTGCTGCGTATATACACACCTGTGGCAGAATTGACAGTAAATGTGTTAGAATCTTCGTCGCTTGGCGCGATCACAGCACCAGCTAAATATATTGAGCACCTTGGTCGTTGGTTCTTCTCTGATTCACTGAGAAAATAATGCAGTTCACCGGTCTCAGGGCTGAGGATAAACCAACGATATTGCCAGCCTTTCATGGCGTTGGTATACTTATGCAATATGCCCTCGTAAGGGTGCCTTATTTGAGCATTCATCATTTATTGCTCCTATTGTTTGGAAGCGTCGACAGTCGTTTCCAGCAATCTGTCATCTGAACTGATGCATCAAGGAAGGTTAGTTAGATCATTGTATGTCAGGTTAGGAGCTGAGGTAAATACATAAAGCGTGATGTGGTATAGTTAAACCACGGGGTCCACGGGCGAAGTATAGGACGAAGCTAACATCTTGCAGGACTTCATATCGCGAGAACTGAAGTACCGACATCGCTAAAAAAAATTGGGATTTGCCGCGCACTCTACATTTAAGACCGGTGGCTCGAAGAATTGATAAAATTGAATTACTGAAGTCCGTGAAGTTGATAAAGAAAGCGGCTGTAATTAAGTTGGTAATTCGTAAGAGCCGAAGGTCGGCTTGTTAGTTTTTTGCATTTCCGTGTGTATGTAAAAAATATTTTAAAATATTGAAACCGACTTCAAAAATAGAATTCGCCCAATGTTACATGCGGCACGAAAAAGCTAGAGCTCTCGAACAATATTAGAAAAGTTCACATGAGATATTAGGTGTATCAAGAAAGGAATTAGGAAAATGTATAGTTCGATGGTAGAATTCTATGAATTATATAAATGCGGTGGGAGTTTCACTTAATTTGATCAACATTAAAGCGATTCAGTTTTATAATCTCATTTATTATGAATTATATGCAAAGTATACAAAAAACTTATATCCTTTTTGTCTGAAATGCTACGATATACCTTCCCTTCGATATTATAATAATTACATTCAAAAGGTAACTGAAGTTTGTATTAAGAAAATAAAATATCACGGTAACAAAATTAAGTTGGTAAAATGATATTGAGAAAATAAACTATGCTCACATAGTTCTATGGAAAGTAACAATGTTTTTTACTATACAGTGTTTAAACTTCTATAAGAATAAAAACACGCTTTTAAAACTAAAACGTCTCAATGCCCTCGTGGGCCCTTTGTAACAAAACGTAGATCCAAGCTGCGCAAAACGAAATCCTTTTAAAGCGATATCAAACCATCTTCGATTAATTGGGCTTGCACCGTCGGCAACTCCACGCTATACACTCCAGTTGCTTCGTGACACTGCACGATCTTTATTTTAATACAATTGTTGGGAACGATCAGTTCTGAGATTCTTGCGGAAATTTTTTCGTCGTTTGTGGCGGGTACTAAATATACAAAAATGTGATTGACGATCAACGAATATTCAACGCGTAATGTTTATCAGAAGCATTATACTTACTGACGATGTTGCAAATGCTCGCAAGCGCGTTAGGAGAGGTGAAATCTTTTGTCATAGGCCGTATATCTTTGTGATTAATGCTCTCTACATTTCCGAAGTCGATGAAGAAAATGGTGCTTGTCGTAGGCGTTTCGCTGCGACAAATGCAAGCGGCACGGTACCATCCATTTTCAAATAGAGCGAGGCAAAGCTCTTTTTCCCGCGGGATGTAGTACTCGGTCCGTTCGCAATAATCAGCCATCTATATGAAAATAAAACAATATACACATGCGTAATATCGAGGTAGTATAACTGAGCAATATTTTTTTTTAAAAGAAAATTTACCGCTTTAGGCATTATGTCGAAAACGTGAGTCATTATATCAAAATCTAAGGGACACATTGCATATTTGGAACAAGACTCGATAGGGTGCAGTACGAGTACTTCGGTAACGTCTCCGACTTTCCCTAAACTAGCGACGTCCACATCGCTCACCATGTAACACGTTGTGTCTACAACATATTATTATATTATAACGTTAACATTAAGTAACGCCACTCAGCGGAAAGATGCTTGCCATTCATCCATAATTACCTTCCTCGCCAGGCTTGTTCCAAATAGGTGTAAGTAGTTCGGTTAGCTTCTTACTAATATCTTCTCCGCTGGCGGTTTTAAGATGCACGCCAGATTTTGGCGATTTAAGGTCACGCGTCAATATTAAAGGAACTTCCGCTCCCACTAGATAACTGAGATAATCACTTACTTCCTTCGTCATAGGAACATCTTCAGGAACATCGGCTAAGAGGATTTTGGCCGAACATGACGCCAGCTTTTGGAACGTTATTTATGAATAATTTTGAAAAATGTATTATTATAAGCGTATTAATTAGCGACGAACCTGTTTTAAGTCGTCAGACAGGACCTTGAGCTTCTTTATATTCGTAACTTCCGTGTTACCAAAATCGATATATGCGATTGTAATTTTATCATCCTGTACTTTGGTAACAATTGCGCGATAATGATTATTATCTATATACTGAGATATTACCATTTGTCCAACAACAGGTGCTTCCTTCAGAGATGCAGCTGATACAAAAAGGCAATGCTTTAACTTATGGAAATTAGTTATGGCGCTCGTCGCGGTTATTGCTGTATCACGAGGCATATTACCTGTTTGTGCGCATTTTGCAACATTTTGCATAATGTAGTTGTATCGTTCTAACTCCGGAGCAGTCAGGGATCGAGCGAACAAATGAATGTGACTGCGAAAAGCAGTGAGGCATACCTAAAGTAATCACTATTATAACTAACGAGGCATTTATTAGAAAAATATCTTTAAAACATCCTCGTAATTATATTAAAATGATTATTAATCTCGTGGAAATTGTAGTTGACGTTCAAACCTCGGTTCCATTTCCCAATTCGGCATATTGTACTCCCTTCTGTTCTGGCATCGGTATCCATGGCTTTACAATAGCTTTCAATGTCTCCTGGTCATTTGAGAACTCTATCTCAATTTCGCTTTGCGATTTACGTGTCGTTACTGTAAACTCGTATTGCTCAGATGCCGCAAATTTGGATTTAGCATTGTTCACTTCGCACGTAGCGCCGAAAGCGCAGATGTCCAAAAAGGCATCCGAACACGGCACGGTTTTGCCAATCGTCATCATTCTAGCTTCGTCTATCATAGCCATTTTCAAAGGAGACTGAAGCGATAATACATAGCCCCTCAACCAATCGCCATCGAGCCTCTGTCCGCATATTATATCTCCCACCTGTGGCCTGGGAATCGTAAATCTTCCATCACTCGAAGTACGTTACACGGATCTTATACTATTTCTATGCGCGCGCCGTGTTTATTTTAAATACGTACCTGTGATTGGAATCTTTCGAAATCTGTTCACACATCTGAGGTAGTTCGGTGAGAAGTTTTTCGAAGCCGGACATCGCAGTGTTCGGTAGTAACGTGATACTATAAGTATTGTTACTCAATTCTGCGTGTATTTCTAAAACGCCAATTTCACCAACAGGCACAGTATTCACTATGCTTCTCAATTTTTTTATAGAACTCAATACTTTCTCTTGGCTTGGAAGTGGTTGCACTGGGACTTTAACTTGGCTTGGAAGTGGTTGCACTGGGACTTTAACTTGGCTGGGAAGTGGTTGCACTGGGACTTTAACTTGACTTGGAAGTAGTTGCACTGGGACTTTAACTTGACTTGGAGTTTTTTGAGCTTGGACGTTATCAGGACTTGGAGTCTTTTGGGCTTGGGCTTTATCGGGAGTGGGAGCTTTCGGAGGTACCACAGCTTTCTTAACGTTAGACTCCGTTGAAGCGACCGGCGCCGGAACATTGTTCGCCTGAACAGCTTGCGGTGTCGGCGCATCATTCTCCCCTTTCACTTCGACGTTAATGACTTTGTCAGAATCGACAGATATCATTTTAACAGATACTATATCCTCATATTTGAGGTGTTTATATTTCTCGTTTGCCTTGCCGGATATACGGATCTTGGCACTATATCTTGGAATATTCTTGTGTTTATGAATTTCACGAAACTCATCTGTATCTACAACTTCGTCGTTACCGTAGTCTATGTAATTTACGGTCAAAGGATTCAAACACGTGACTGTACCTCTATGCCACACATTCTCATACGGGACAGCATAAATTTTTCCAAGTACCGGCTTTACATTCTGCCCCTCTTCCGCCTCGTTTTGCAAGTCAGTCATCAGCTTTACCAGATTATCATCATCTTCCACCTTCTGAACCCAATACTCACAGCCCATCTTTAAAATTATCCTTACATCTGTGAACTTTGATTTGGGCAAAAATGTCTGCTTGGAGAACGCTATATCTTCTTCTATCTTAGTTACATCATCGGCACTGATATTCTGCCGCTTCTTGCTTACACTTTCAACGCTTTCTGCTTTTTTATATTCGGATATTACTTCGTTCTTCGGATACCCATTGTGTTGATCGGTAGCTTTAGCGTGCGAGGATTTCGGCGTAATATCTTTCGCGCTATCGTTACAAACTGCCGGAGGTAAATCACTCGTATCTCGATCGTTCGAAACGGCATTTAGTACTCTTGGGCTCAAACATGCCTCCGCCTCTACTAATTTCTTGGGTCGACGTAGGGGTATTTGGATATTAGGAGTACTTCTAGTAGGTGTTTGCTCCTCGTTCTTTAATTGCACTGGGTGCATAGAACTCACAGCTGTCACCAGAGCTCTTAAAATGAAATACAAGAACAAAAGGATCTTAATACACATGCAAGATCCAATATTTGGAATAATTAATGATGAGAAAAAGATATTTACGGAATGGCTTGGCATTCAATTTTATGCTGTGGCCAATCGGCTATTTGGCAGTTTCTACTGCAATAGAAGACATGACATTTCTCGCAGTTGAACTTTGTTAGTTTCGAACATTTTTTACATTTTCCGATCGTATCCTCTTCTAACATGTATTGCCCATATTCATATAAGCCCTGTTAAATCAAATTGCAATAGATAATCTTCACTACTTTATCAAAATACTAATAGAAGTACCTCTATCTTCTAAGAATATATTTACTTACAGAAGTGCGTTTCTCATACACTTTGCAGATCTTGCTCTGAACTTCAGGGTCCGGATCAGGGATTTCGTACATCGTATAGCCTCGTCCCATCGAGACATGCTTCTTCCCATCGTCCGTAACAGTTAATTGCCCTCTAACATGTTATCACGAGAATTAACTTACTTCAGATATCATATTACCCGTTTTGTATAAAATGTTTAATACCTTGTCCATAATGTATTTGTGTTCGCAAAAGGTTCCGCATTCTCATATGGATTAAACGTACGCGGATCGGAAGGGCGCGAATATAACAAATCATCATCCGCTGTGTAGGTATATTTCGGAAGTCCTGCATTCGGCTCTACTTTCTTAAAAATATCCATCGGTTGACCTCGACCTCTTGCTTGCATACTACACAAAATTACAATTCCACTTTTTTAATTCAAACACGAACAAGTTTAATCAAATAATCAGAAGCGTGAAAAGATATTCGAATCGTAAATTAAAAATATGAAAGATTATTAATTATACGCCTACTTACGTCGATGTTTCCACAGGTCTAACATCTCTAGTGACATGATTTTCATATTGTTTCGCAGCAGCGGGTGGCTTAGCAACTTGTATCTTGCTGCCCTCTTTTTCCCTAGCAAACGATACTTTCAAACGTAATGGCGACACATTGTGCAGATCCTTTATGGCACTCTCCGCTTCGCCATATGTCCCGTACGTAATATAAGCCCAAGTAGCATTTGAACGGTAGAAATGTCCAATGATGTTCCCGTAATGATTAAAAATTTGCAGCAGGCCATGCTTCAACATTACAATTTAATACGTTACCCGCGAAGTAAAAATTATATGTACTCTACTAAATATTCAATGCAACCAAAGGGACGGGACATTTTAAAGTTGAATAAATACAATTATTATGATTCGGTGCAGACTATTATCAGTTAATCTATAATACATGATAATTCATAGTTTTACATACCTCATTCAGTTCTCCAGGTAAATCATTCACGTACAGTGTAAATTCTCCACTAGAACTACATTAAAAAAAAATCATGCAGGTATGTGTAAAAAGAGATATATTCGCTTAACTGTATTTTTTGCGCGTAAAAAAAGATGAATGGAAATCGTTTGCTTGAACAATGAATGATTGTTCCAGAAGGGTACTAACGCGTGGTTTGCGCGCAATATTACGAGAAACAGAAGGGAACGGAAATTAAAATCATAGATCGTTCGAATAAATTTCGAAAGATTAAGTTTCGCGAGAAATTAGTTACTGAGAATCTTCTAGTCTCACCTGTTGGACGCTGGTGTCCCCTTTGTTACTACATTCGACATACAAAACGCCATAGCTTGTTTTGCTGTTGATGCCGGTCACCTACAAAGAATGACCTACAAAGTTTACGCGAACGTGCTTCTTTCACAAACGTGGGATAAAAACTGTGAATGAAGAATGAACGAAATATATACATGGACTTTTAGAAACTTTCGAAACGTCCTGCGGGACGTAAATTCTCCAGCCAACTACACGCTACCGGCGTTCAAACGGCTATCACATTTCGTCGACTCTAACGCGACGAGTAATAGGAATAATCTGCTGACAAGTTGAGTAATAACTAAGGCGGGTACATAGGGTACAACTTCTGACGAATCAAATGAATGAAAAGAATGCTGCGGAGAACCGGCAGTCTCCTGATCGGAAAGATCCCAAAGCGAATAAACAATTACGAATTTCATCTCGCGACGAATAAAATAAAATAAGAGGATTGCCAAAGCAAAAAAAAACACAGACTACACACGTGCTCCTTAAATCTTATTTAGCCGATTTAAACAAGTAATTTATAATCGTCGTGTAGAATATCTTACCTACAGTATTGCAAATTACCTCCTCGGAAACTATCGAGGATGCTAATAAAATTTTCCTCTCGATATTATAAAACACAATCACAATGGAACCACTTTTGTGGGACTGCGCGACATGTGGTATCGCTGTTGGCTGTTGGGCGACCCCTATAGTGATCAGGGTGGATAATCCTCATTCAATTTCGAACGGAATAATACGAAAACTTGTGTTAGATAATTCTTAAAGACAAGAATTTGTACATTCTTCATATATTGGCTAATTAAAAAATATAATGTAAACGTTTGATTAACCGATTGAAAATTTGAAAGAACTTCCTTACATTCGACTAAAGATTAGTGGGGATGGTGGGGATGCCCCCGTTCACGTGTCCTATGTAAAGAATCTTAACGAACCCAGAATCATAAAGAAAACGAATTTGATTGTTCCCATTAATGGTTTTTTAATTCGTAAGCATATACGCTCGCACCAGCTGAAATTGAGGAGTTTAATTTTTCGCGGTTTCTGATTCGAAAGGAATCACGTGCGCGGGACACTGGAATATCTATGCGAGGCATGTGGTTCGTGGTGTATTTAGCTTGATCCGTGTTCTCATCACTGTGATAATATTGAGGCAGTAGCATCGTGGTTTTTCATTATAGTTGTGTTAGATGTCAAGATAAATGAGTCGTATTTTGCTCGCACAACGAACGTGCGAATCGAGATGTAATTAGTGTACATACATTGTTATAATAAGTTTTCAATTAGAATGGCGATGACATGGAAGCAGGTTAAAGAAGATTCAGGAGTAGGTGAGGAATAATTCGTGGAATATTATTAATTTGGCCTTTGTAAGGTCTAACATCCTGGGAGGTGCCCCGACCAGATAAAACTTCACTCCTTCTTTCGCGCGCGAAACATCGATTTTAAACAATTCCCTTGCCGCTGTTTCGCCTCCAGTTATACGCAACTACTTTATTTCTATCATTCGAAAATGTTTAATCTACTTCTGACTATTCATTAAAACGATTTGTCGCGTCAATGACATTATCGTTTGCATAATATAATTGCATGACATATACGCTGTTCTTTTTATCCTCCTGTTAAGTACTTTACTATATTTCGTTACATTCCACGAACTTATCGAAATCTAATTTACTTTCGAACGTACAGTGAATTTAATGGTTAAGAATTTGCGTCACGTTTCGTCACGTATACGTTCAGATAATTCCACGCAATATCGCGTTCGCGAAAATAAATAATCGATAATAAATATTCAGCTCTGTACTTCTTCCGCCCTATGTGTCTCTTTGACACGTAATATATAATAAAAGTGACACTGTTAAGTGTACCTAATTATCTATTATTACACAGCCATTCATAACTTTGCACACGGGACCCCCCATGCATTACGATTAACCGTAGGGGAAGTGGTATATGTATTGGAGGAGTGCGGAGATTGGTACTACGGGCGTAGTAAATTTAAGGGAACATGTGGGATCTTTCCCAAGTCTTATATACATATTCAGCAGTCGAAGAGTATTGATTGCTTGATAAATGAGATTACTAACGTTTTGAGAGAATGGGGGCATCATTGGAAGCATTTATACATGGTCTGTATAATACAATGTCGTTATTCGCAAATGTTATTCCACTGATAAAAACATATTCGATAAAACAGAATTAATGCAACTAAATCTATTTACAGACTCATTCGGAACACTTCAGAATGATGCAGCAACAAATTCTAGAATTGATAGGGTACAGAAGCAAAATTTTAAGTGGCACATTGACAGTGGATGAATTGAAGGACATGAAAAGATTAGCGACGGCTAAAATCGATACTGGTAACCAGTTACTGGGTATGGACATGGTCGTTCGCGACGATCAAGGCAACGTTCTGAACCCCGAGGAAACCAGTACAATTCAATTGTATTATCACCATGAAACAGCTGCGGAGAGAATAAGAAAGGCGGCTTTGGATACAAAGAAGAAGCCTTCGAAGCCGCAAGCATCAGTATACTCGCATATCTTTTTTGTTAGCGTAAGAAACTTTGTATGCAAAATGACCGAAGACGTTGAACTATTACTGACGTTGTACGATGGTCGTGAGATGAAAGCAATCACTGAGAATTATGTCGTATCGTGGAGTAAGGAGGGGCTTGCGAGAGACATAGATCAGCTTCATAATCTTCGAGTATTATTCACCGATTTGGGCTCTCGGGATTTGGCAAGGGATAAAGTTTATTTAGCTTGTTACGTGATTAGGGTAGGAGGCATGGAGGCTAAGGATATCGATTACCGTCGATCGAGCGTCGCACAAATTAATCAGAAAGCTAGAAGTACCGAAAACATGAGGAGACCGTTCGGCGTAGCTGCGATGGATATTACTTTGTACATTACTGGTAAACTTGAAGGGGACTCGGATCATCACCATTTCATTCCATTCGTACAGTAAGTGGAGATTTGTATTTGAATTTATATTCTAATAAGTGTATTCATGAGAAACTTCTCGTGGATACAGTTAAGATAGATCTGTTTTGTTGGTCTCTTTCCTTTTCTTCCAGATGCTGTGAGAAAGAAAGTTTCGACGGCACGTTACGTAGAATTCTTACTCAAAAGGAAGCAAATAGTCAGAAAAGCAGTAATGGCAATAACGGCAACTTTGCTGGCGGTCAAGGATTGTGGACCAGTTTAAAGCTGCTCAGAGGAGACCCCAAACAAGTAAACTGAAGTTTCGATTTCAATGATAACGGTTTAGAATCAAATTTTGGAATATTAACAAGTATTCGATTTTTAGGTACGGGATGAGAACCCTCACTTAGTACTTGGTAACGTTGCTATTGCAAGGAAAATGGGATTTCCGGAAGTGATTTTACCAGGCGACGTGAGGAATGATTTGTACCTCACGTTAATTAGCGGTGAATTTAACAAAGGATCAAAGTCTACGGATAAAAATGTTGAAGTAACGGTTGGTATCGTTTAACGACTGGTAAAACGTTCGTGTGCATTATTATTCCGTTTCTTCGGCAGGTTAAAGTCTGTAACGAGTTTGGCACACCGATACCAGGTGTTATGACGCTTGGTGGTGGAGCTTTACCGATCGACGAATATCGTAGTGTTATTTATTATCACGAAGATAAACCTAGATGGTGCGAAACATTTAAAATTGCTGTGCCTATCGAAGAGTTTAAACAAGCTCACTTAAAATTCACGTTCAAGCATCGCAGTTCGAACGAGGCGAAGGATAAAACTGAGAAACCTTTCGCCTTAAGTTACGTCAAATTGATGCAACGTAACGGAACAACGTTGCAAGATATACAGCACGAACTGCTAGTCTATAAATTAGACCAAAAGAAATACGAAGAAACTGATATTTCATATCTGAAATTGCCATCGACAAGGGGTGAATTGGTAAAACTGATATCCGTATAAGACTAATGTTACATAAATAAGAGTTCTCGAATCTTGATTGCTGTTTTTCCAGATGGAATTGAACGTTGAGAAGAAACCAACGCTGGGGGTACTTACCTTAAGTACCAAAGACAGTTTTTTGATAGCAACTAACATTTGTTCAACGAAACTGACACAGAACGTAGACTTATTAGGCTTATTAAATTGGGCGTCGCATAACACAGATTTAAAAGAATCTTTAGCTGCCTTAATGAAAGTTGACGGGGAGGAAGTAGTTAAGTTTTTACAGGTACGTAGAAAAAGAGATGTATATACAAATTTCGTAGTACACGCATATTAAACAGAATTTTCTTTCAGGATGTTTTAGATGCTTTGTTTAATATATTAATGAGTAATTCGGATAGCGATGTTTACGACGATATGGTATTCGAATGTTTGTTGTACATTATCGGTCTTGTGTCCGATAGAAAGTATCAACATTTCCAACCGGTATTAGACTTATACATATCTGAGAGTTTCTCCGCGACGCTCGCGTATAAAAAGTTGATTGCAGTATTACGTAAACGCATAGACAATGCAACTAATAACGACGGTCAGGAACGTGACGTACTTCTCAAAACTATGAAAAGTCTTCAATATTGTATGAGATTTGTTGTAGAATCTCGTCTTTTATTCACCGAGTATGTGTTTTAATGATTAATTAAATTGGCGAGCAGTTCAGTAGCGATTCTTTTTATTAACGTACTCGTATGTTATAATAGGCTTAATCAAGACGAAGAAGAGTTTTCTCAAACTCTAACGGAATTATTGAAATCTATCGTTGAGCTCATGAGACACGAAACGGACGGTACCTTACTGGTTCAAGGAGCTTGCCTTAAATATTTGCCAACTACTATACCTCATTTATTACGAGTATATAGTGGCAAACAGTTGAGCACAATATTGACCGACTTGTTAGTCACTTTACCAGCGGGAAGATTGACGAAACAGAAAATGATGACCGTGAACGACATCGTTCACAGTCCTCTTTTCTTAAATGCCGAGTGCAGGGCGATTCTATTGCCTAGGATTACTATTTTGGTTCGAGATTTGCTGGAAGCCAAAGAGGAGGTAAGAAACGTAATGTTACTGGATGTGATCAGTCTGATTTGTTAAGTTTTAGTGTGAAGAAAATGGGATGTTCAAGTTGCTCATTAAAGTGTACGTAAAAATATGTAAAAGAATGCTGCTATTGATATATGTTGATCTTTCTTCGAAATTATAGGATCCTTTTTTGAGCAACTCGACGCATTTCTACCGAAGCTTCGTTCATGTTAATACCAATGTGACGTAACAAGGCTTAGACGCGGGTATATGTCTTGCATTTAAGGCATTAAAATTCTCCGTGCCATCTGTATGTTATAATTGTCATAGTCGAAATGTGAGCGGAGCTTTTCATATGCATTCGACACTTTTCTACCCAACTTATAAATAGTGCCATTATTTGTGCTTTCCGTGCAGCCTGACATCCTCTCGCCACGCATCTTTCTGCGAATCTTATTAATCTTGTTTTGTTTTCTTTAAACAGGATGTCTTTATTTTTATAGTATGACGTAGTCGAGCATAGTTATTACATATTATTTGAAAGAATAGATTCAGTCTTCGAAACAAGTATAAAGGAACGTAATGAAATCAAAGACATCCTCTGTAAAGTTCGATCAGAGCATGAAAATGTAATTACATTTCTACTTTCTGATGTAGCATGTAGTCATTAAACGGTACCGCATCGAATCGACGCTTACCTAAGCTCATAAAATATACATCATTCTTCATACGTCTGTCTTTCCATTCTCTGCTGATCAGATGACATAGAAAACTACGCCGCTCGGGGTAAGATGGTGAATGACTTGTTAAAGGGCAAATAGGCAATCTCTTAATTCTTCGGTCTCGCATAGTGCATCTGCCCTTTCATAACTGTCCTATTGCTTAGGGGCACTGCATCTTTCTTGCATGCAGTTCTACGATGCAATCTCACTCAGGTGATGGACGATATTGAGGATATAATTGTATTTTTTTTGTTATGCGTCAACTGGCATTATATTCTAACTAACATAGGGCTGTTTCATTTTTTGTGTTTGGTTTGGTTTTGGTTATTGGCCTATAAAAGGGGCTGTCAAGTACGCCTGGAAAAAGCGTGGCGAAGGTAGCCAGGCTGCTCGGCGAAAATCGACATCGACTCAACCAGCATCGCGGCTATTCCGAAGAGGTAATTGCTGTGATACAAACATGGCGAGTTTAAACACGCGTCACTTACAATTTAATCTTGGATTATTGGCATGACGATTGCTAATGATATGAGAGATTTACTGATCTACTTAGGATAAGTACTTTATGCTAGATTTCTAGGAATGGTGATTATTGTCATGTCGTTCAATCTTCTCTTTTCTATTTTCCGATTAAGTATTCACAAGGATTTAAGTAAACGATCTGCAACGATGATATGGGATACGTGTCTGTCTTATGTTTACATAGGTAGAATTGTGTGTCAAGATTTTATCTGACATCTTGGAATTAACATTTAGGAAAGATATAGGAAGCACGATGCAAGACGTGAAAGAAATTATGCTCACAGCCCTAAGGACTATCATACAAACTGTTATATCAATGGATAGAGAGAATCCGTTGGTAGGAAATCTGGTTTCTGTTATGTTAGCGATATTCAGGTAATAATGAAGATACGATTATAAATTTCGTGCATCGAGCAGCGCCTAACATTTTATCTGTGTATTCTGTCGCAGACAAATGACGCAACATCATTACGAAATCTACATAAATCACTTCGGAACTAAATTCGATTTGCTCGATTTTCTTATGGAAATATTGTTAGTGTTCAAAGATTTAGTGTCCAGAAGCGTATTCGCAAGCGACTGGTGTGAAATGATTATGCTTCAGAACAGCATAATCTTAAAGTCGCTACGGTATTTCTCGGGCACTATCAGGGATTATTACTTCACTGACTTCGAGCAGCAGGCTTGGTCTAACTTCTTCCATTGTGCAATCGCATTTTTGACGCAACCCACTTTGCAATTGGAGACGTTTACACCATCGAAACGCAATCGCATCGTTTCCCGTTACAATGACATGCGAAGGTACGTGTCTTTATGCCAATTTTTTCACAAGTTCAAGATACAGTTATCTACCATAAATAATATTTAAAATTTTCTTCTCACACAGAGAGACCGCCTTTGAAATACGATCGATGTGGTTCAATCTGGGACAACACAAAATATTGTTCGTCCCTGGCCTGGTCGGCGCAATATTAGAAATGGCATTAATTCCAGAAAGCGAATTGAGGAAAGCGACCATACCCATATTTTTCGACATGATGCAGTGCGAATATTACAGTTCGCGTATCGTTGAAGGATACGGCGATACGAAAAGGGATCCTGCTCATATAAAAGCGAACTTTACGGAATACGAAAATGAGATGATCGCGAAATTAGATATTTTGGTATGACGATTATTAACATATTTTTCTATCAGTTAGCCGTGCAATAGATTTATGAAATATTCTAATAGGTGGAGGGTGGGAGAGGAGACGAACAATTTCGTTTACTTTGGATCCAAGTGATGGGTAATCTCTGCGAGAAACACTCAACTATGCGAGAACAGGGTTTACGTTTCGTTGACACAGTAGCTAAACTCATGGAACGTTTATTACAATATCGCGATATCATTCACGCCGAGTCTCAAGAGCATAGAATGCTGTGCATCGTAAACTTGTTAGAATTTTACTCGGAAATAAATAGGAAGGAAATGTATATCAGGTATTCGCGCAGTTCCTGTATTTTTAAATCCCACGTGTATTTGATAGATACACAACTTCCACTAATATTAAATTATATTTCTGTTTTATAGATATGTGAACAAGCTCTGCGAATTGCATCTAGAGTGCGACAATTATACCGAAGCAGCGTATTCTTTGAAACTTCATAGTCAACTACTGGCATGGAGTGACCAACCATTGCCACCGCTTTTAAGATCGCACAGGTGCCGACACTAGTCCCACTTAATTTCTTAATATCACACATAATTTTCAAGTTATGTGACTGTAGTTTTTTTCCACAGATACTTATCCTGTCAAACGCATCGTGAATTGAAAGAAGCACTTTACAACCACATGATCGAGTACTTTGACAAGGGTAAAATGTGGGAATGCGCACTCGCGGTGTGTAAAGAGTTGGTCGCGCAATACGAAGAGGAGACGTTCGATTACTTGCAGCTGTCTGTACTTTTAAGGCGTATGGCCAAATTTTACGATTCCATAGTGAAGCAATTAAGACCGGAGCCTGAATATTTTCGAGTTGCATATTACGGTCGGGGGCACCCAGCCTTTTTACAAAACAAGGTATTTCACACTGAATTATTACACATTTCAGTTACTTAATTATTTCTTACAAAAAAATTATTCCCAGGTGTTTATTTATCGCGGAAAAGAGTACGAGCGCCTCAGTGATTTTTGCTCACGGACATTGAACCAATTGCCAAACGCCGAACAAATGAATAGATTGTGCCCTCCTACTCCTGAGATATTAGAGTCCAATTACCAATACGTGCAAATTAACCGAGTAGATCCATTAATGGACGAGAAAAGACATCGGCTTAGTGGGAAACCTATAACAGCGGAAGCAGTGCTGAGGTACAAGTCACAGTCCACCGATGTCCAGTTATATCTTAACGAGATTTATATTAATTGCGATAATTGCGTTGAAGGTATCATCGAGTGAACGATGTCCAGCGTTTCCGATTCTCGAGACCAGCGCCAAAGAAAGACTTCATCTTGGCCACATCAAACTCTGGCGACAAAGAAAAAGAAACGAACACCGTTGTTAACAACGAATTCGCCTCGTTGTGGCTGGAAAGGACAGTGCTAGTAACGAGCCATCCTTTACCAGGAATCCTTAGATGTTTCCCTGTCACGTCCAGTGAGACATACTTGGTCAGTCCTCTTCGCAACGCGATCGAGACGATGGAAGCTACCCACACCGCGTTAAGAGATTTGATCGTAGCGCATAAAGCTGATCACAGTCTTCCATTGAATCCTCTCAGCATGAAGCTTAACGGTATACTGGACCCAGCGGTAATGGGCGGTATAGACAATTACGAGAAGGCGTTTCTCAATCCCGAGTATCGGAACTCTCATCCGGAAGAAAGCTCCGATCTCCTGAGGCTGGAAGGATTAATTGCTGAACAAATTCCTGTATTGGGCGTCGGTGTTCAACTGCACAAGGCGCGTGCGCCTCCGGAATTAACGCCGTTTCATCAACGCTTGGAGCAATGTTTCGCAGCCATGCGTAGCCAAGTAGAGACAAAGTACGGAAAGCGGGTGAGTTATGATAGTAATAGATAGAACGCTTATTTAGCGAGGGGATTTTATTTTAAAGAATTGATTATTGTGGTAGACATGCGACTTGCAAATTGAAAGTTTAACGCAAACTGTTACAATGCGAAGACCACAAGCCTCTAGAGGCGACAACCATCGTTTATCCGAATCAAATATTGGGAATTCAGAGTAAGTATTGTGTATGTTTATACGTGTTATTATTACCTGCTGCAAATATAGCAATTACTTTTACTAACATTATCGTTATCGTTATCGTCTATGTTGGCTTTGGTACCGGGAGTACGATCATAGTTGTCTCTTGGTACAATATTTTCGTATTACATTGTGAATATTAATATGCATGCGAAAGTGTATAAAGTCGCTTAAATGTTTCGTAATACTTACACTTCATGCAAGACTGAAGGAAAGGCGTTCCGTAGACATTCCTTCGTGTCTTTTGTTATAATATTATGTGGCTACTTTGTAATTATCTCGTTCAGCTGTGGAACTCACTCCAGGGTATCCTCTCTCACAAGATCCCAAGTTGCAACGTTCAAGTCGCTCGCATCATTCAATTTTAACAACAGTACACCCTCATCTGGTACTCAAAACGTCAGTTTATCAAGGTAAAGACGCCACGGCCACGTGCGAAACTAGCTTCACTATTTCATTACCTTGGTACTTCACTATAGTCTTGAACAATCACCTCGACTATAATACGTCAACTACTTACGCATTCTACATCCATTATCAGTACAAAAAATTCTGAGACTGTGAATATGTAGAGGATTTCCTCCTGATTACAACTAGGACTGAGATTATTTGTCGAATTTTTCGCTATTCAAATATGCGAATACTTCAGTTGCTCAATTATTTGGCGAATATAATTCGAATACTTAAATATTCGAATAATAACATTCGAATACTCAAATATTTGAAGTTTATTCGTAGCATTCGAATACTTTTAAAATATTCGATTATTAAATTATTCGAATAGTCTCAGCCCTAATTACAACGCAATTTTTGTTTGCTGCTTAAATTCACTCTAAGGGGGTGAAATTGACCCCTTAAATTCCGGCCAATTTCCGATTTTGAGTTTAACTCGCGAACTGTGAGTTACAAAATTATTGTCCTAATTAAAAGAAGTAACTTTTGTCTTGAAACTTTTGTTTCTATCTCTTACAGATTCCGAGTTACAAAATAAAATCGGAAAATAGCCGAATTTTCAGGGGTCAATTTCACCCCCTTAGATTGAATTTGGGCAGCAAACAAAAATTGCGTTCTAACCAGGAGGAAATCCCATACATATTCACAAAGTTTCAGATTTTTTTTAATTTCCCTTGTCAGTCTAAAAACTAATTGGGCGTGTACATTTAAATCATGCATACTGTATATACCCCTAAACAGCGATTCAAAAAAAAATCTTTAATTCTATACTCTCGGGCTCTCATTCCAAGAACGATTATTAGAGCAATATATACATATATATGATTTCAGGAATATCGCTGTTGGACCTGATAAGCACAATATTTTATTATCTTTTCTTCGCACCTAGCATTTTTTGTATATGTATACATGTACAAATAATTTTTTCGCACTTAATCATTTGTACATATTGTGGCGAATTATCACGTTAATCCATTAATTTATTTTCCTTTCGTGTTGACGTTTATTTTATATCGTTAGTTACATGCTGTAAATATGGGAATATGAGAAGTTGATAGTAATAGAAAGAAGATTTTGAAAGCCACATACGTACATATATGTTATGAAAGTTATATTTGTACATATTCGTTTACTTCTTATTTTCTTAGACTTTATTCTCTATTTGCATGATATTTTTCTTTGTACCGTTTGTTATGTTATCATGTTTGTCCCTGGATTAAACATCTTTCCTAACAATTGGCCACTCCACTAAATAGGTAAATAGTACATTGTTAAAACACTTTCAATGCTACTGTCACTGCTAACTTCTATTTTCATATAAAATTCATTATCTACAATGACATTATCTTCTCGGTATATAGGAATGCATCGATACGTTCGCATATCTTGTCTTCGGCATCGCTGCAGAAGGCATTGGGAAGTCCAAGTCCGGGGACGAATAAAAAGAAAGACTCGAAACGGAGGAGTTCGCGGAAGAGTGATTCAGCTGCTTCCGCGAAGATCGATCAACCTACGAGTCAGTGGTACACTACGACCGAAGTGTCGCAAGCTACATCAACCCCTATCATCACACCATTACTATCTAGTTACCCCACTACTCCCATATTCGAGCTTCGTCAGGAGGTAATTTGAGTTTTCTTCCATCGGCGCGTGGTCTCTTGAAGAATAAGCACATAGAATAATATATTTTTATACAGCTAACACCAAAGCGTCCGCTGAGATCGGAGGTGGAGAAAGAAAGAAGAATAAGCAACCGCTTATCCGGACAAACCCAACATTATTTGAGGAACATAAATAATGGAATGGAGTCGAGCGGTTTAGGAAAAGGGAACAGGGACAGTATCGGCACGACAGACAGCACAGCGTCGGAAGACGATCCACCACCGCCTTTACCCGTGAAAACTCGAGAGGCTGATTACTGTAATCTTCCAGAGGAGCTACCCGTTACCCATTGCGGGACGGGCAGCTTGAATAATTTAAACCGACCTCTAGCGCAGTGGTCGAAAAGCAAGCTCCCAACTCCTACAGACGATGTTGACGTACAAACGAAACCGCCTACACCGCCACCGAAACCAAAAAGACCACCCTATAACTTAAACAAGCTGGTACTTCCTTCGGGCGACATAAACAATTTTAGTCAAGACCCGTCCGTAACTTGACACAGATTGCACCACGATCATTTAACTTGCCAGTATACCGAGAATTACGTGTAATAATACGATATTTATACAAAGAGTTAGGTTTCGCACTACACGGAGCTAGAAAGTTACCATTTACACTTTTTTTTTTTCTTGTACCTTCGTTTCTTGTATAAATAGGAGAGTATCTAGTAACGTTATCGATAGCAGAGCATTATGTAGGATCTTAACGCACCTTCAGTAACCTGAATGCGCTTATACGGATATCAATGGACCTGCACGTTCGCCTTCAGTCCATCCAATCGAGAAGCTTCCTGAGAAAACCATACATCACTGATAAACTGGTGATACAGGTATATGGAAGCACATTTGTATCGCAAATTTTCTACTCGATATTTTATAACTATATTTACGAAATATGGGCCTGAGATTTTCACGTATCCACAAATATTCATGTACGTATGCGCGCGTATTTAAAGAGCTAATGCCATTGACATCGAAGTCTTTCACTCGTAAAAGACTTTTATTATTCGTCGTAAGACACAAATATAAAGTGTGCATAATATGCTGATTGGAAGGAGATATCACAATTTTTACTGCGTATTTTTATAGATTTTGATATTGGACGTTTACACAGTTTTTTCTACAGCGACATACTTTTTGGAAGAATTTTACCGTTAGTGTTGCTAATTTTTTCTACTATTTTACCATTGATGGAAACAATCGAGGAGCTGTTCTTTAAGCTGAAAATACTTCTAGCATCTGCTTGTTCTTGACGGTTCGATTTTTATAACTAGAAAACTGTTTATTCTATTTTTTTTTTTTGTTACGAAAGTAGCGTTTTTAACACGTAATCACTACCTAAGCATTACCAATCTATTGTGATTTAGTAGAGTAAGATCGAGAATTTATGTTTTATATACCAGTTGATAACAAGGCACGCATAGTCTTGTATATGTTAAATTATTCGAAGCAGTAGGAACACAATTTCACAGATTTGTGACATGGAAAGCGATGAATGATTAATTTCATACACAGTAGACAACTGATACATTAGTTTTATCAAATTTACAATATGCTTATTTATTGTATTACCGTATGATACCATGACAGATTCTAACGAACGGAGTAAAAATTCTTACGCGGTTTCACAAAATTAATGTAACTCGTTATAAAGCACTGCATATCGTTTAATAGAGACAATATCTTTTCGATCTATCAAGCATATAATTTTTAGTACAAAAGCAATCGCACGTTCGATTATAAAATATTATTTAATATTTTCGATTGCAATTATCACGTGAGTCTCATACCAAAGAGATTAGTGCTTTATTTATTTAATTTGTTAGCAAGCTGTATGTACCATTTAAGAAATGTTATAAAACTTATTATCTACTTAAAACTTAATCGCCAACGGAAAATTATAACTGCATACGCGTAGTTTTAGTTCACTTCGTGAAATTTGCTACTAACAGCAAGAAAAAATATTGGTAACATACATTTAACGTGCCATTTGCTTTCTTTTTTAACGATTACAGTGATTAATTTTAATTTAATTTAGGAACCAATGTAACAGCGTTGTACGTCAAAGCTAAAATTTATTTACTGTTATGCATAATACATAGTTATTTCTATAAAAATAAGTTTCCTGTTATTGATACTTTATCTTACGATACGGTGCACGAATCTTTATTTTTGTTCTTTGGGTCAGGTGTTGGTGGATCTCGACTTGCCGAATCCTTCGCAGTCTGTTTGAAAAAATCTCTTTAGTTTAAATTAAAGTAGTACTACACATATAATGATACAAGAAAATGACTTACCTGTGGTGCGGTTCTCTGGAAGTCGTTATTTGCTTTTACATGTTGTTGTTCTATAAATTTTTGTTGTTCAACCCATGACCATGCATTCGGATTCTACGAGAAATCGTGAAGAATATTATGTCAAGTTTTATTTAATTTAAAATACTATTTTTAATCATACCGGCGTATTTTCAGGAGCCGTCGCCGGATACTGCAGATTCGGATATAATGCATTATTATTAGATCCAAAATGTTCTGGTGCATAAGGAGCACTGGGGACGTTGGGCACAATGGGGACACTAGGAATACTGGGAAGATTGTTATACTGCGACAAAAAAAAATTTATTTTTCTATTTTTAATTATTCCATAAATTTTACAAAGTATAATTCTGTATTCGATGAACCACAGGCGACGTGGCATGCATTCTCATATCGTCTTTTATAAAATTAGTTTAATTTTAAAACGAAATGAAGAATGTTCATAAGCAATGATAAATTAACAAAAATTAATTTTCATTTTTCCAGATTACTTTACCTGTTGATTTCCTCTATGTAGGTTCAAATTAGGAGGCGGAATACTCGTGTTCGTCTGAAATAAATAAGAACGAGGATGTGATTGTACGATTACCAGAGAATGAAAGAACAGTTATTTGGCAAGTAACAAAATGAAATACATACTTTGGGTACGTATGTTCGTCTTCCTTGATTGTTATTATCAATTTGGCAGCAATGGGTAAAATGATTACGTTCGCCACACTTTTCACACTTGAATCCCCAAGCAGGACAAGACTTAATCGGATGCTGCTTCTTACATCTCCAACACTGCCTTCTAGTTTCTCTATTCTTTAAATTCTGCTGACTTTGCTCGGGTAACTTTGTAACATTACTATTATAATTAGCATTCTCAATATTCGAAACGTGTGCACCATGGCTAGTATACTTTTTAACCTCGGCAGTGTCCTTATTAGAAGCTTGATTTTTTTGTTGCGCAAGCGTTTCGTGCTCTTTAAAAGCTGTCATCAATGTAAACAAATCCAAGTTTTGTATTTCAAACAACTTCTGCCTCAGAGTTGGATCTTTTAAATCAACGATTACTCTGTCTCTAATAAGACTGTTCGTTATATGTCCGAAACCACAACTTGCTGCCAGTTTCTGTAAATGAAAGGACAATTCAATTATCTCTGCGATACGTAACAAGTTTTGACACTAACTCACTTTTAAATCCTCTATGTACTCTTCGATAGATTCTTTACTTTTCCTGGACCTGGTGAAGAAGCTGTATCTGTTTACAACCTGCTTATTTTTAGGACTGAAATGTAAATCAAGCATCGCTAACAAAATATTTATGTCATCTTTGACTTTTGAATTTTGAGGAATAATTTTGTTTATAGCTTCTTGACCAACTTCCCCTATTTGACTTCTCAGAAGATAAGCTTTTAAGTCATCTGACTTTTTTGTATTATTACTGGCCTCTAGATACAATAAGAAATCTTTCTTCCATCTCTGCCAATTTTCAGACATATCTCCAGCTTTGGTCAAAGGCTGTGGAGGAGTTATGTACGCTTCCATAGCTGCAACAGCTTACTGTAACATCAACACAAAATGGCATTGGAACGAATTTATCTCTGATCATTTTCATACGGTTTTATCAGGATCGTGTTTTTATCTCTGTAATACAAAGGCTTATCTATAAAAGTAATGACTGCCAAGCAACAGTTATCACGTAATTAATAATTTTGAATTGTTTTTGTTCAGAAATGTATCTATATATGTGAAGCAACGGGTGGCAGTTACGCACAACGCTACTACTCCGAACTATTACTTAACAGATTCGTTTATTGTTGCAATTACGCGCGCGCTCCTACGAACATCTTGCAGGTGTTAACCTGCAAGAAATTTTGTAAATTTATATGAACAGTAATTATTACGTACGATACCCGAGCAGATGAAATAAACACGTCGATGAAGGAACAAGTAGATAGCAGCTTGTAGCAGCATCGTATGCGTCACCGCCTTGATACACTGATCTGTAGAATTCTTTAGTATTTGTTTAGGTATTCCCCGACTCAGCACAGTAACCGGAACCAGATCGTGATTGGTCAGCTTTATGCGCGACGCATACTCGAGATAACGAATTTCTCAGTTGGTAGTATGCAAGTTACACACGAATGCATTCGTATTCGTTTGTACGTAAAGTACACACATATACACACATGTATCAGGCACGGTTTTAAAAATTCTACAAAACAATGTTAAGAAACAATGATGAATTTTTGTTGTCATTTTTATTGCTTTTACAAGTGTTACGAGTATCTCATATATATGTACTATATTATATTAAAATCTCTGTTTTATAGAAGCTTGGAAAAATATATATGTATATTTATGTTTTCTTCTAGTTCTGTCTATACAGAAATCTATATTGATAATAGAAATATTCATGTATTTGATGACTTGCTGGAACATTTCTTTTCCAAATGATTAGGCTTTTTACACAGAGAGCACACTTTTCCTTGCGCCGGACACAACGTCATAATATGGTCCGTACCGCATCTGGAGCAATTCCTTACCATAGGAACCTGGCATTTCCACGAGTAATGATTATTCTTGCCACATTTGGTGCACGTGTAACCGAAAGCAGGGCACTCGGTTTGCTTGTGCTCTGCTCCGCACTTTTTACAATTCTCAACGTAAGTTATAGTAGATTTACATTTCTCTGTAAAATGATTGAACTTCTTACAGTTACTGCACTGCTTTCCATGGGCAGGGCACTTATTACGGGTGTGCTGCCTCCCACATCTGATGCATTCGATCACATTGCTGTTCATCGCACATTTTTTAGCAACAACGTACTGCTTACGACTTTGATTGTCGTTTGTTTGATTCGTGAACTTTTGCACTGACATCCATTCAGAAATAATTTCACTTAAGTTTAACGATTGTAGAAATACTTGGAAGTCTGCATCGGATCTCTGTTGCATAATATCATCGATAATCTTTTCCTTAACTATGCCTTGGGGATCCCCGTGGTTGCTCTTTACAGCAATGTCCTGTAACATAGATAAATTGTAATTAGTTTCAATTTACAGGATTGGAATCGCGAGATGCTACTATTGTACCATCAAGTTGTTAACATATTCGCTGATGCTTTCATCGAGTAGCATTTTTTTAGAGCCGAACAAGAAATAGAAATCCAATTTTTTAAGTAATATATTAAAATTTTCTTTATCTGATGTTTGATCCATGGATAATTTTTTGTACGCTTCTTGTCCCACAGGACCGATGAATAATAAAAGAAATGTCCCCCATCTATCTTTGTAGGACTCTGTTGGGTCCTCCTTTTTCAAAAACTCTACAAAATCACTCCTCCAGCTGCACCAATTTTTCTTCGAATCCCCTTCTGCACTTAATGGTGGTGGTCCTTGCATTTCCTTTATTACATTTTCACCTTAAACATTTCATCTAAGTAACTTATATCGCCCACATACAAAGACGCTTATAAAATTCTTTTCCAAATGTTACCCTTATTCATCGTTTTAAGTAATGTAATTTCTAAGGAATTAAACTGAACAGAGGTAGGAAAATGTACGGCCGTCTTATCTGCCGATTGAAAGAACAAAGGCAGTTCGAAACAGAGATGTTGAATATGTTTGTTTAAAAAATAATACCGACAATTCGAAACATTGTCAAGGGAACTTTAACTACTTTACTTTTGCAAGCGAAGTGAACTCAACAAATGTCTATATAGAACTAAATATATTTCTAATCACTTCAATTGTTTCATTCCGTGAAACTACGCCTCATTTGAAATATGATAAGTTTATCTACTGTTAGTACTGCCCGTTCAACTTCATAAATCTACTTCGTCAGTTACCGCATCATTTTATTTTATTTAATACCTCTGTAAATTTTCTCCTATAACAACCAGTATACAGAATTGAATTTGAATATGTCATTAGTGCTTAATTTGTATAAGCTTTTATTCAATGAAACCCCCTTGCCACTACGTTGCTCTTGCATTCGCGTGATTCTGTCTACCTATATAGATTAATTGTACTTTTAAGTTGAACGGATAATAGGATTAATTCAAATGTGCACGTATTTCTAAAATGACGGAAAAATTTGATTCGTCGTTAAGTAATTAAAGTTTATTCCTTCTGTTATTTTTCTCCATTGATCTTGAGTTAAGAAAAATAATTATTTATATACTAGTACATTATATTTTTCAGGTTGGCAATCAACGATAGTCGACTCGCAGGTCTCGAAGATTGTTAGAATTCTATGTTTGGACTTAAAATTTGAGGGACAATATAAAATGAGGGAAGTAGTTCAGTGCGAAAATTGGAAAGTTTCGTTAGGGACACGGAATAATTTATTCTACAATGATATTCCGTACGTTCCTTTATTAGTAGAGCATATTCCTATATATCTTTCTTTCGAGGACCACGAAGAGAATGGCGTAAAAACAATACAAACATTAGGAGAACTTGTTCCAAAGACTGAGACTTTTGCCACGCTCTTATCCTTGACACCAGGGAATAATACAGAATTTCCTCTGAGTTTTGCGAATTTAAATATGAGGGATGTCTACATCAAGAATCTAAATAAAACATTTTGTGCTACGTGGGTAAGAGTTATGGGTTAATAAAATCTTAGCACTCAGACAATTATCCAAATTTCTACAATTAAGACATGTGAAAATGAGAAAGTAACACTGTATTTTCTTTCAGGAGAAGTATACTGTCTTCAAAGTATATGGAATTCTGGAAACAACAGAATCTGGAAATATATTAGAAACTACTCACTTGGTACCAGTACATGACGTTGAGGGTTCATTGAATATAATGACCCTACTCGTTACATTAGCACGTTCGGAGTATCGACAGTAAATAATACGTTCTCTTAGATCAATGATATTATAGGAAAGTGATCATCGCTTACTCGTTTCTGTTGAATCTTGTTTTAGGTACTATCGTACTCAAGGACAAAATGATATGCTACAATCACAGTGGGATAAAATGAAGGAAGAAGAGAAGCGTTTAGTAACAGAAGAAGAAGACTTGACAACAGATATATTGGAAATTACATTATAAACTTTATTCCTGGGTGTAAAATAGTATACTATAAAATCAACTAATTATATTTCTGATCGTAACATAGTATGTATAACGTGCGGATAAAAACAGTAGATTATATTCTTACAGGTTATTTAATAAATTTAATGATTAATAACGATGGCTTGGAGCAAAAATATTGTGTCCACTTTTAGCAGGGGCATATGATATAAAATATTATTCTTGACAAATTTACGATGTCGATATAGATGTCATTTTTATACAGTATAAAGAAACTGTTAAAAACTATTTGGTCTGATCACCATTTGGCTTAGTTTCTTTTTTGATGGCATTTCAATCATTTCTGCTGATGAGATGTTCTATTACATTTTGACGGAACGTGTCCTATGTTGTGGCACAGAGAGCAAACATTATCTTTCGCTGGACAACATGCTTTAGCCGCAGGATGACTTGAACCACAGAATCGACAAGATAATATTACAAAAGGTTGACATTTCCAAGAAAAATGATTTAGTTTCTGGCACTTAGTACAAGTCTCCTTATAAGCAGGACATTTTTTAATGAAATGTGCACCTCCACAATAGTTGCATTTATCGATAAAGATTTGTGGACACCGTCTGCGAAAATGATCGAATTCATTGCATCTTTCACAGAATTTTCCCACTGCTGGACATTGGCCCGCACTGTGATCCAAACCACATTTTTTACAAGTTTTCATAAGACTGTGATCATTGTACATTTCCCAAAAGAATGCAATCTCCTTTAATGTCAGTTTACCAAAATCATTTGAGAATGTAAATGTCGGTAAAAAACATTTGGCAGCATTGGTAAACTTGCACTCGTCAATTTCCGTTAAAATCTTCTTCTTTATAACTGCTTCTTCATTTTTAACACCATTCTGTTTGGTCTTGGTCTGAAAAGTAATACCATAGAATTATCTTTCTACGAATCGTAATGTGTTATGCTGTTTATATTTACCTGTAGGTCTTTCATGTATTCATGAACATTCTCTCGAGGCTTCCTCTTCATTGTCCCAAAGACAAAGTAGTTATCGAACTTCTTTATCAATATATCTATGTCTTTGCTTTCAACTGGCGAGCTAAACACGAACGTGTTAAAAATAGTTCGCCCGATCGGTCCCATTAGATTCAACATCAAATCTGCCCATCTACTTTTGTTGCTGTTGTCTTCATTTACCATCGCTGTGAACGTCAGGAATTCTTCTTTCCACGATGTCCATGTTTCAAAGAAATTATCGTCCGATCTAAATGGCCGAGGTGGCTTAGCAGTTGGAAGTAAAGTGGGTGGAATATTAATCCCATTCCCTGACTTCACATTTGACTTTACACTTGGCTTTTGATTCGAGTTACCTATAACAATAGGCAATTATACAAAAATGAACCACGTAAATAAGTAAAAACAAACACTTACCCATTTTTTCCCGATGGTTATCGTCAATTTCCGTTAAAATCTTTTTCTTTATAACTGCTTCTTCATTTTTAACATCTTTCTGTTTGGTCTTGGTCTGAAAAGTAATACCATAGAATTATCTTTCTACGAATCGTAATGTGTTATGCTGTTTATATTTACCTGTGGGTCTTTCATGTATGTATAAACAATCTCTCGAGGCTTCCTCTTCATTGTCCCTAAGACAAAGTAGTTATCGAACTTCTTTATCAATATATCTATGTCTTTGGTTTCGACTGCCGAGCTAAACACGAACGTGTTAAAAATAGTTCGCCCGATTGGTCCCATTAGATTCAACATCAAATCCGCCAATCTACTTCTGTTGGTGCTGCCTTGATTTACCATCGCTGTGAACATCAGGAATTCTTCTTTCCATGATGTCCATCTTTCAAAGAAATTATCTTCCGATGTAAATGGTCGAGGTGGCTTAGCAGTTGGAAGTAAAGTGGGTGGAATATTAATCCCATTCCTTGACTTCACATTTGACTTTACACTTGGCTTTTGATTCGAGTTACCTATAACAATAGGCAATTATACAAAAATGAACCACGTAAATAAGTAAAAACAAACACTTACCCATTTTTTCCCGATGGTTATCGTCAATTTCCGTTAAAATCTTTTTCTTTATAACTGCTTCTTCATTTTTAACATCTTTCTGTTTGGTCTTGGTCTGAAAAGTAATACCATAGAATTATCTTTCTACGAATCGTAATGTGTTATGCTGTTTATATTTACCTGTGGGTCTTTCATGTATGTATAAACAATCTCTCGAGGCTTCCTCTTCATTGTCCCTAAGACAAAGTAGTTATCGAACTTCTTTATCAATATATCTATGTCTTTGGTTTCGACTGGCGAGCTAAACACGAACGTGTTAAAAATAGTTCGCCCGATGGGTCCCATTAGATTCAACATCAAATCCGCCAATCTACTTCTGTTGCTGCTGCCTTGATTTACCATCGCTGTGAACATCAGGAATTCTTCTTTCCATGATGTCCATCTTTCAAAGAAATTATCTTCCGATGTAAATGGTCGAGGTGGCTTAGCAGTTGGAAGTAAAGTGGGTGGAATATTAATCCCATTCCTTGACTTCACATTTAACGTTACACTTGGCTTTTGATTCGAGTTACCTATAACAATAGGTAATCATACAAAAATGAATCACGTAAATAAGTAAAAACAAACACTTACCCATTTTTTCCCGATGGTTATCGTATAATAGTGTAAATCTGCTGGCATCTGCTAGTTAACTTCACTGAACTTCACGCGTAACAAGGTTAATAACAATTCCACAAGTGTAAACACAGGTTGTCCATTTTATGCACATCTCGTCTCACGAAACAGTGCACGAAATAAAAGTCTCTACGAAACCTGTTTATAGTAATAATGTAGCGGTGCATTTAATACATTTTACACATAGTACTGCATCAAAGCGTAGCGATTTGAATGTGTCGTTAGCTAAAATTACGAAGAGAAGTAAATATCTTCAATAATCAGCTACTGATAAAAAAAGTCATTATCTTCTGCGAAGTTGAACAAACTGTTGAACTAGTCAGGGGGTTTACCCGCTTGCACGACTTAAATTTTAAAACACAATGGGATCGAGGTGGGGCTCCTCACGCGCATGCTTCCCCCTCCAACATTCGTGAGGTATTTGTAGTCATAATATTGGCTTTGATTGGCTCGCTGCGGCGACAGGGCCGCCTTTACCAATGGGCTATAGCCCAGGGGCGCCCGTGATCCAAAGGCGCTTAAGAATCAAATATGTTGAAATGCTTTTTTCCTTGAATTTTGGAGGCAAAAATTTTTATCTGGAGCATCCTTGCGCCATGATCAGCGCGGACAGAACAGGACGTGACAGTGTGAAAACGTATTATATTCTGTATTTCCCTAAATACATGATGCCACGGCAGTGCATCTACTTTTACGCTGCGGCTGCAGTGTGACTGTGCGTGAAGCGAACATCGGTCGACATTGTGTCTCTTTTCTCTCTTCGACGAAGAAAAAGACAAGTGCCGCGCGACACTCGCTTCGCGGGCATTGTTTTTGTTCGTGTTTGCCTTGGTGGAGACCCGGGATTGTGATGCTTTGCACCGATTGCGAAGAGATTGCACACTTGGGGGCTAGGGCGCCAAAATTTTTTAGCCCAGGGCGCTTAAATTTCTTAAGACGGGCATGTGCGGCGATGTGAGTCATGGTGAGTCACGTGTAGCGCTACACACTCACCTCTCTAGCGTCGCGCGTATCCGTGACAACGTGGACGAGAGTGGGAGAATTCCACAGTAAACAACAGTAAGGCTGTTCGATTCACCTCAAAGAATTGACTCCCGAATCGATTCAGAATCGAATTATAAGAATCGACCCTTCTAAAAAATTAAAACCAAAGGATCGAATCGGAATCGAACACCTCTATTCCAGAGCCCGCGTTCTCTGTACTCCGGCTTGGACAGCGTTGGATCAGTTTATCGACCGAGCAGAAATATTTCTTGACTAGAAACTTCAATTTAAACCGAATGAAAGACCATAATAAAAGTCACAAAACAGCATTGTCCAAGTAAATTAATTACTAATCTCACGGAAGTAATGAACGAGCCGATAATCACGATTGCGAAACCGCGTTGCATAGGAGTAGGAAGGATTGCCATGCGTTAGGCGTCTCCGTGGTAACACCGCAGGAGTTACACGCGACAATGCTTCGCTATCGAATAGAACAGTGGTGCTGATAGAATTTATTCAGACCGTACGTGCTGAATTAAACTTCGACAAACGTGACGGTAATCAAAAGCATCAGGAAAGTCGCGAAGCGAGTTAGTCATCAGCTTTCATCTGAACTCAACTGGAACGTGGTGTATTAAACAAACTATCGACGCGTCTGCGATCCCTTAGTTACGGGCTTCGCAGCTCGAGCGGCGGCTAGATTTCTGGAAGCGATACCGCGTGGAAAAAAGCGTTTCTTTCTAAATGCAGTTAGTAGGAGGTGGAATGACCGTTCTCCAGATGATCGGGTGAAGGAAACTCGAGCGTCTCGGGAGGGGAAGCTGAGAGCGCCACATGGATTCTAATTACAGGGCGAATATCAGCAAGTGGCTGCCACCTCCTGGGGGTGTCCTGGAGGAATGGTTCGCCGAGTCCTCGGCGCTCGCCGAGAGGATGAGCGGCCTTGTGGAGCGCGTAGCCTTAATCATCCAGGGCATTACAGACGTACAGGCTTGTGATTTGCAGGTGCGAAACTAACTTGCCGCGGACCAACTTCTCGGGGCAGCTTGGTTTCTCATTATCAACGGGCGAATCCTCGATTGTTGAGACTAGCCCTCTCCGCGTTCCTCTTCCTTTGCGTCAGGGGCGTCGATAGTGGCAATAGAGACCGTTCGATTCGGAGCTAATCGGCGATAAATATTCCGGAATTGATGGAGGCTGTTCCTTGAATTTATTTATCTATGAGGATTCGTATATTTATCATGTCTCGCGCGTAGGTGTACGATGGCGTCGCGAATCATCTGGAGGAAGCGACGAAGGAGTACAAGTCGATCTGTACGATGACACTCGGCAGCCACCCGATATACAAGCACAAGATGCGCCACTTTTTGACGGTATTGAAGCGGAAGCTGAACGTGCTTGCGAGATTCACTCGCAACTTGATTAACGAAATCGTCGACTGCAAGAGCGTGGAGCTACTCAGAATCATCTTTAGGTGAGATGACTCTATTATTAAAATGCACCTCATATTATGAACCCCATCGTGGGCGCAATTTTAATTGCGACGGAGCATGCGTTGATTTCAGATTGGTGAACATTTATAACGATATCCTGGACATCGATATTGCCGTGTCCGATCCATCGACGAATGTGTTTTTCAATGACTGCCCTTCCATGCTGGAACCATCGAAGAAGATGTCTGTCACTCGCATATTGCAGGTATTCACGCGCAGTGGCGCGCTCAGGATTTAATCTTGGGGGTGGGGGATGAAGGGATAAAAATATGCAAATTTAGTAAAATTCATTAGGTGATTAGAAAAATTTATTTAAAGAATCAAGTTCAGTTTTCTTTTCTTTTTACAAAGCTCTTGAATTACTTCAGTCGTGGTTACATTAATCTCTTTTTCCCTTTTTCTTTGGGGTGTACCAAGCCCCTTTGGATTGTAATTCGCAATGATTACATGATTTGTAATCGTCATATCATTTATCTCGATTTTTCCTTGCTGAATTGCGAAGTGGATAGTTTCTCGCCACTTTCGAGATGAACGAAAGAGGAGAAGCGCAGTTTAATATCCTCCTCGGCTAATTCCCTCCGAGGTGAGAGTTTCAGTGGAGTTTGAAAAGCGGCGGATGATTTGCAACGGTTGCAGATACTGGCGAAAAATAGGGCGGAGGTGTCTTGCCACGAACTTATCGACTGTCTTCTAGCGAATTACGAGCCCCGCGAGAAAATTGATCCCGCGTCGTCGTTGCCACTCGACGTCGAGGCTTCCGAGGACTCGAGTATCGAGATCTACCGGTCAGTCCTCTGCAGGAATTCCTTTTTCAGCGGGCATTATTCTTAACAGCGTAGCTATGGGAATTCGACGGATTCCTCGCGACACCGCGAGATCTCTTGGAGGGCATTTCAAGCTCACTTCAACGCTCGAATTCCCATAGAGACGCTACTGTTCTCCTTCCTTTGCGCCCGGAGGCTCACAAAGGATCGTTTCGCAGAGCTCTCACGAGACACTTAACGCCGCCGATCGAGAGCGTCTCGCCGAGATCCGAGGCGGAGATGTCGAACGTCGAGAGCATCCAGACACTGGTCAATACCCAAAACGAGCAAGTCCCCAGGTTGCTGAACGTCGCGCAGGACGTTTCCCCGCGGCTGCTGGGCACTGACGCCTTGAAGACCGTCGGAGGTACCATTCCCTTCCTCCCTGCAGTTTTCTCTGCTCGAGGGATTCAAAAGACAAATACCCCTTACAAGGATGCGCACGTCTGTACCAGGCCAGAAGAGGCTCAGAAGCAGCGCGATGAAGAAGGTGAAGAATTACTATCAGGAAGTCGCTTGGGGCGCGCTATCGGGCATCCTGGACCATGTGATCCTCTGGTGGTCCCCTGAACCGCTCGCCACTCATCACAGTCACGGGGCAGGGCATCTCAAGGACTGGCTTAGCCAATTCGTCCAGAGGAATCACGGTAAAGTAAACATAAAATCTCTATCGCGCGAATTAGAGCTACAATCATTCATCCACATCCTTTTATTTTACTTAAATATATACTTGTTTAAATTTCAGTGCCACCCACGGTGCGACCAGCGCTGCAGAATCTTTGCGACGCACTCGGTTACCACGCTACCATCACCGCCTGGGACCAGCTGTTCAGGCTCGCCTACACGTCTGCCTTCCAGTGTCAGTCGAGAGCATCGCCTACAGAGGTCAGTTGGAGATGAAAAGGAGGCCTCCGCGGATCACGGGATTTCGATTCATTGGATTTAGATTGTAAAGTAGAGGGGGGTAGTCGAATTTCCAGGGGACCGACACCGGGCAGAAGTTCGTCGAGCTGTTCCAGCTGCTCGTCAGGCTGAGCAACGAGTGCGAGGCTGGGGGTGAGTGGGTGATCGGTGCACCGTTGATGGAGCTGCCCCTCTCGGAGCAGATCGTGGTCCTGCATCGGTTGGATCACTCGATCCACACGGTGAGGCTTTGGATCGTGCAGGAGGCGAAGATCATAGCCCACACGTGGGAGCTCGACGTGTTCTTCCTGCTGGTCAAGGGCGACGTTGTGAACTGTCTCGAGGAGTTATCCTACTTGAAGGTGCCACTGGCGTTGCAAACCGAGTGGCTTTTTTTCTCGTTATTACAGCTAACTCTCTTCTTCCAGCTCGCTGACCACGCGGGCGCTCTCTCCACGGATTCTGTCAGTGTCCAGGTGTATGTTTGCGCGAACATGAGGGCGAAGATCGTTTCCGAAGTCAACACCAACGTGGATTTACTCCAGGTACCGTTGTTTGGAAGTAGTAGCTTGTATCATCGCCATCGTGGGAATTGTTCGCTTTACAGAAGTGCGCTACGAAGTGCATTGACATCCTCGCGAAAATCTGCCGCGTGATCAGCCTGGCGAACCTGCACATGTGCTTTCCACGGTCCAGTTACTGGAGGAAGGGAAGCAACGTCGCCCCAGTCGCCGCCAGCCTCTATGTGGAGACTTACTTCGGTACGGGGATCCCCTGAACGAGTATTTGATTTAGGATGAGTCTTCTTTATACGGCTTGAATTTGTTTTCGTATTTCTTTGCTTTCACAAAATAATTCCGGAAAAAGCTTATGGCAATTGGACAACAGAAACGGGTGTCGACCAGGCCTTAAAATTTAGAAATCATCAATGGTTTGAATTTAAAGAATTTCTAAAAAATAGTAAGCCCTGTCGAAATTTTATTCTAATAATATAAGCGTACCATATTCAAATGCTATTATCTAAAAAATGGTTGGCAGCACGAAAAAATGATATCTACAGTAATTGTAGAAAATTGAATGCTCTTTTAATATTATTTAAACAAAATTCCGATAGGGCGCACCAGTTTTGAGATTTTCTTTAAATTCAACCATTGACGAATTCTAAACATTAATGCCTGCTCTCCACCCTTTCCTGTTGTGCGATTGCAATAAACTTTTTCAGGAATAATTTTTTATATTAAAAATGAAGGGCCACCCTAGAACATACGTATATTATCCGTTGGATTCTCCGAAACCCTGTGTTCCGCAGAAAAGCTGCTGCTTCCCGTGGTGGAGGTGATCGAGGACCACGAGACGTCGAACATGATCCTGAGAATAATGTGCGAGGCGTGGCTCGACTACATATACCTGCATCGAATTAAATTCAGGTAAATTGCGAGCCTCGGTCCTATCAGTCTCACTCGGCCCGAGGACGGATACAAAAGAGAGAGCAGACAGTAGAAAACGAGGTAGGCGACGTTACATTAGACGACGGACAGAGACGTTTGCACGGTCGAGTAGCCACTCCACGAATCGTCGAGCCAAAGGGGAGTCTGATATATTTTGCAGCGAGTACGGCGCGCTGCAGTTGCTCATGGATTTCGCGTACGTGTCGAAATGGGTGACGAATTGCTCGATAATTTCGCAGAATGTGCGGGATCATCTATTGAAGAACGAGGTGCTGCGACGCTGCGAGGGAGTGGGACGGCTCCTCCTGCGACACCCTGGCGAGGCCATCGCTATGCGCAAACGAATGGGTAAGAGGCGAGGGTTTCGAGTCGATAAGGGTCGATGATGATCGATCTCTGCGTTTGATTCCCCAGCCAGGAGGACGAACGACGACGGGTCGCCGGAATCACCTGGGCTCGAGCGCATGCCAGCGGAAATGTACGTCCCGAATCAGGAACAGTGGCTGGAACTGCGCGCCCCCAAGAGTTACATCTTCTGCTGCATGGAATGACCTACCGACGAGTATCTTAATGTAACGACAAATACACCTTTGCTATGGAAACGTGCTTTCATTCTCGGCTAACGGATTTCAAATCCTGCAGTGGGGCTAGATTGAATCACTAGTTGTTTCACGATGGAACAGAGTCTTTAGAGGAACGGTGAATGGAGGTTTAATCGGGAATAAGATTAATGAAACTTGTGCTATGATGAACCACGTATGTGCATCGTGCAACACGCGCAGGCCGATTCCACACGCATTCTGCTGTCAACAGAACGGGAGGATCCGGCGATTTATGCGTCTGCGAAGCCCGGCAACGGGAGGAAGCCCTTTTCTGATCTTGCGTCACGTATTACGTTACACGCCCACGTTACAAGATAAAAAGGGAGGATGTAAGACTTTGTCTGAGCGTCGACCCCTGCCTCTGACAGTTGAGTTCTCGCGCCGGAGCTCGTAGCTCGTCCCAGTGGGCGATTTGCAAAAGCCCCTGATCGATCAGGAGCAAACGAATGATCGATTACCCGTGTCGAGTGCAGTTCGTCCAGGTTCGCAATTAACGCCTGCGTAAAGTGGGTAATCAACGTTGACACGTTGATTACCGTGGGCTTGAACGAGCGATCACTGCGTTATCGCTTACGATCACCGATAAACCCCGATCCATTCGTATCGTTATGGAGCACTCTGTACGTTAACGCTCCGGCGTCATCGCTCCGTTTCGATCGATCGAAATTGCACGGTACAAAGGGGCGACGGGAATACGACACTGTACCAGTATATCTTGGAACGTGTCGATGATCCTTGGTAATAGTCCTCGGCCTCTTAGCCACCTCTCTCGCCACCGCAGGATAAAAATGAGAGGATGCGAGTCGTGTTTCATTCTCGGCCGTCGATCCTTCGATTCTTCTTATATAACCAGTCGTGACTGTAGGTGTATGGGGGACAGCGCGACGAGCACTCGCGGAAGATTTACGATAGCACTCGCCAAGTAGCTCGGGGGCCTGACTCGCTGACCTCGCGTTCCTTTCGGATGCTGATTTAAGGTCTAAAGACACTCATCAGTTCCGTGACCGATTAGTCCCGGCTTGTCAGTGGTAAGAAGAAGAGGAGCGTGGGGGATTTTACTTTAATTGCATCTGTCTCGGACTCTCCACTTTTCCCTGCGCGGTGCCACGTTAACGGCCCATTCGGAAACTTCTCTAAAATTCGTTTCAACTCGTTTCGTCAATGGCACCCGCGTTCACGACGCCTACGCGCTTTCTTTTTTCTCGTGGAGGAACCAGGGGTGCAGAGGCTAAAGGGTTGGACGCGAGCCCGCCTTCTGGTCGACTTTTGAGGTTTCAGATGTCTCAGAATTTACGTAGGGTTTAATAAGTACATAGAAGTAATCTTGTTTACTTGCTAACATTCATTACGTATGTCGGTGTATATACACCGAGTAGTGATTACGGAATACTCGAAGAACCGATGCGAAACGTTGGTGTTTTCTATTTTTCTCTCTAGCTTTACATTTTTCAGCTTTGCCTTTTTTAGTTCACAGATTTGTCAGAGGGATGGTAGTTGGCACCGACTATTAACGTAATACTGGTGGCTCACCCTGAAATGCGATTTAAGCGGAGGTTACGGTCTAAAAATCGATTTTTTTAATTTCATTTTTCGAATTTTCAACCTTTTAGGAATACGGGTTTAAAAGGATTTTTTGAAATTCATAAAATTCACGAAGTTGTAGGCATTTGAGTAGCGGCAAATGCATGGGTAACACTCGTCCACTCGGCACTCACGTAAAATTTTAAACGCGTTTTTCTCGAACCAGTGTTCGCAAAATCGGTGGAACTTGTATCGCGAAAAGTTATTACACGATTCAACTGAAACTGTTTTTATTTTAAAGAATATTCTTCTGGCTCGTGGGCAAACCACTAAAATTTAAAAAAATTTAAAATTTGTAATTTTTAAAGGCGTTGACAGGACGAAAAATATTGGGAAAAAAGTTCAAGTGTCGTTATTTTCCCCTAAAATGTCATTTTTACTGCTTAATAATCTGGCACAGTTTTTTATTTCAGACCAATGATTTAGGTGCCACAGCTTCCACCGATTAGGATGCATTTTTTGACACCTCGACTTTAACGACTTCCCATTGCCGTCTGCAATGATTAATTACAAAATAAAAAAATATTTCCATAGTTTAAAACACCCTTAATACAATGCAATAAGTCCCATTAAATTATATGCCGTAGTTTTCCTCCAATTAATTCCGAAAGATCACCTATTTTTATGGGCTCCAAACCGGAACAGCCCCTTCACGGTAGCAAGACGATTTTTTATACGTTCCATACGTTTTATAAGCGCCTACGAGTAAGCATACGTGACAACAGGTGATTACATAGGTATAAATAATACTAATACATAAGCATCGCTATAATTGCGACGCACAATAAATCGAAGAGGGGGGGAAAGTAGAAACCTTCCCTTTCTCCGTCACACGCTCGGCACTCAGGTTTGAAGCGCAGCTACCACCACCATGTGAACGCAGATAGAAACATATGATTGATACCGTTCAAGGGTGCATTCGATAACAGAGGCCAGTTCGACTTTAAATACGCTAGAGTGAACGTCGCGTGTTACACACTACCGATATTTCTCGTCATCGTGCGCACAATCACGCAGACATCGTTAACACAATGTCACAAGTAGTCTGCTAGACCAGTGGTATGAATCTGTAAGTGTCGATTACCGTTTATCTTTATTGCAACGTGCTACCAGCTACGTTTTCATAAAAGACATTCATTTCCTGTAACCACCGAGAGAAAGGGGTGCCGGGGCCGGAAATTCCGTTCGACTCGGCTCGGTTCTGCCGCTGTAAACCGAGTCGACTCGAGAAACTCGACCAGACGTCTTCGACTTTGACGTGCCAGTTGCCGATCGTCCACACGGTTCGACGAACGTTTCCCACCGTGGTAGTTCAGTGAGGTTTAGTAATTCGCGAGTGCAGAATGTACGGAGGAAGACGCGTCACGGAGAGGACCTCGCTCACGAGGCCCCTGGACTCGCCTGATTACGTGGAGTTCGCGAGCCTCTTGAGGACCAGGAAGTCACGCGTCAGGCAGTATCAGTGCTGCATCTGCGCCACCCTTATGTAAGTTGATAATTCTTCTTGGTGTTAAGAGTGTAACCTGGTCTCTTTTCTTTAAATTTCTTACGCTAATTTTGTAGATTTAAGAAGTGCTAAATAAATTTCTTTGTGATATTTGGGTTAATACACATATTAGGTGTGTTTGAAATTTTATTATCTACTGCGTCTTGCCATTTATTTAGCACATTTCATAGGGTGTTGATTTGCAGGCTTTATTTATACGCGTAATGGTTATTAAATGTTGAACGACAGTTTAGGTCGCCAGTGTGATAGACGGGTAATTAAGTGATGTTTGCAAGTCGCGCAGCTTTTTCTGAGATTGCTCTAAGCCGCTTTGCGCTTGAACGATGAAAACCTGGTGTTCCATGAGCGCCTTACGATTTTGCGTGTGTAATTAAGCGCGTTTATATAATTACACGGCCAGGCGCGCTGCCTTGCGCCCGTGATGCAAGAGAGACGGCCTTTTGCAACAAACTATCAAGTAAACTATCAAGTCACTATCGTTCATACTTAATCAGTCGCATAACTACAAAAAAACAGTAATTCTATAAAGAAAACAGAAAAGGAGGTCGAGCTTTATAATCCTTCAGCTAGTGAAACAAGTCAAGCGAAGGTCCCTCAGACCTTCATCCATAATATTCCAAGTAGACTACGAAGCAATTAAAATCTACTTTCCATCATTTCTTCTCCATCCTCTACAATTTAATCTACTACATTCTTAACGATCTCCTATTTGTCAGGTCCTAAAAAATCCTCCTGTACAACAGACAATTCTTTCGAAGCAGAAGTGAAAATGTAGAATTCTTTCTCCCTACTCGATGCGTTCGGAAATCTCCAATACATCTTCGCCAAGTAGAATGCTCCGCGTTTACAAGCCGCGCCGTGAACGATCTCCGCCGGCTCGATGCACCACTGCAAAAATCCTCGTGTATCCATTCCCCACCGTAAGCGGATACTTACGTAAATTCATCGCTCACCTCGACCGCCGGCTGGGACGATCGTTTCAGTCCGGTCGTAGCTGTAACGCGCTCAAGAAAGAATGCCTTCGTCGGAGAAGACCTCGCTGACCGACGACAAGCCCGCCAGGGTGTACTACGTCCACGACACTCATCCGTTCTACTCTTACCGAAGGAGGCAGAGGATGCGGTTGCGATGCCTCGCGTACACCTTAGTGGCGTGAGTCTCTATCTCTATCGCGGTTACCTCGCAGCATTTCCACACCTGCGATTTCAATGCCCTAAACTCTCAGAAACTCTAAGTCTCTAAAAACAGGTGATAGAGGTTTCATAGAAGTGAGAGGTTTTCATGATGACGATACTTTGCCATTTGTACTATCTTCTACCCTCGCCTGCTAACCATCTAAGCTTCTAAGCATACAAATGGGTGTCTTCGAGAAAGGTGTTGGTCTTTGAACTGAATCGAAGTCACTGGACGCGAGGAGGAACTTGAACGGGCACGACGAGATACCTCGCGGTTTCTCGGTTTCTCTGTTGCGGTTTCGACTGGCCGCTGTTCGAACGCGTGCACGTAATACTTGGGCATGGAAGAAACACGCGGGGCAGACTCGTTGGATCTAGGGTTCGACGAATGCTAGCTAACGATGGATGTATTTAGCTTGTATCGCGCGATAAAGAGTGACAGTTGGGTCGCACTTGGGTAGCTGGAGGGCTTCTCCCTCGACACCGGCTGACGTGTATTAGGAACAGTGACTCGTTATCGTATTTGCAGGGTAAAACGTCGCGTAAGACGCTTACCAGACGCAAACGGCCGCGCAAGATGCGGCGTTTTGCGCGTAAGTTGATTAGAGTTACGTGACGCCGGCCTTGATTACACGCGTAATCGTACGGCGACAGTGTGGTTGCCCAACGTCGTGGCGGTTCAGGCAATTCCTGAGGAGCTGTGTAACCATGGGTATATTGGAATCGGTGTACAGTAGTGGGGAGAAGAAAGATTGATCGGTAACGAAAATGAATAAAGTAAATAAAATAAATCTGTATCCCATGGGTCGAGGTGTCACCAGTTCTCAATAGAATTAGGCGTCAGCTACTTTAAATAATGCAGACATCTCAGTTTGGTTGTTAACGTAAATTGAATCTATCCCCTAAAGCCGGGAAACCACCTGGAAGCTAAGCTAAGCTATGTTATGCTATGTTTTAACTTAGCTTTTGGTGGAATCGATTCTATAAAAATGTATTGAAGCTAATTTGTTTAAAACGTAGCATAGCATCGCATAGCATAGCTTAACTTCTAGGTGGATTCCCGGGTTTAGATTTCACAGCACTGTGGATGTTTATCTTTGTCGACCACCCTTCAACAATGAAGAACAAAAAGAAAATTTCTCTCCTTTTTCCAGAGCGATCTTCACGATGGCCCTCATAGTGGCAGTCAGCTACTCCGTGAGCCACGACATCATGGACGCCTCCCCAAATCTCACATCCCTCTCGTCCCAAGTCCCCGCCAACTTCAGCACCCTGAAGCTGGGCTTCTCCCCTGGATCCGGCTCGTACACCCTGTTCACCAACCCAGCGACCCTGCCATCCTCCAACTCGATCCTGGTCGCCGATAACACCGCCAGTCCTCCAACGCTCACCGAGGACGAGTACAAGGAGGGTTTGGAAGCTGGTCGCCAGGCGATGAACGAGCGCCTCTTCGCGGACGCGACCGCCTTGGCGTCCCCGTTACCATCGCCGTCTCCAGAATCGAGGCACCGTTATGCCGTTAGCACTTGCGCGAGTGTAGGGACGCTTGCTCTGTCCGCCATTGGCGAGCTAGCTGCCACCATGAAGATCGAGAACTCGAGGACCATCCTGAGCGAACCATCCGCCTTTGGGAGCTTCTTCGACGGCGGTTGGTCGCCTTCCGGTGCTTGCAAGCACCTAGATGTGCCCAAATGCGTCGCGAGCAAGTACAGGAGCTTCGACGGCAGCTGCAACCGGCCCATGCAGCGCGGAGCCACCATGATGCCGTTTAAAAGGATCCTGCCGCCTAGTTACGCTGATGGCATCCAGGTGCCGCGCAGGGCGATTTCTGGAAGGGACCTGCCATCCGCAAGGGAAGTCAGCCTGAAGGTCCACAAGCCCTCACCCAGCACGAATCAGGATTTTACGGTGATGCTGGCTGTTTATGGCCAGTTTCTGGATCACGATATCACCGCGACTGCGATTAGCCAGGGTGTCAATGGCACCTCTATTTCCTGCTGCCCGCCGTCTGTGGGCCACCCGGAGTGCTTTCCTGTTCCCGTCGCTGCTGGGGATCCTGTTTTCGATGTCTCTGGCCGGACCTGCATGGATTTTGTCAGGTCCGCTCCAGCGCCACAATGCAGACTTGGACCTAGGCAACAGTTGAACCAGGTACCACTTCTTTGTCGAGTTTGTAACATGATAATCTTACTCCTAGAGTTTCTTTTTAGTAGACTCTTGTAATTGTTCTTCTAATCGAAGGTGGAACAGTTTTTCAGTTTTGGGTAGGGACCTTTTGTAGGTTGAGTCTTTGGACTTTTCTAGGTTTACTGTAATCATTACACTGCGGAAGTTTATGCAAGTATGATATTTATAACGATAATTACGACTTCCCTGTTGTAAGAAAATCGAATACACTATGTCATAGCTGCTACTATACTCGATCTGAATAAGTAAGTTCTGTATATGAAAAAATGTATTTTGAAAGCCTTCTAATGACGAAACATATTTCAATTAAAGTTTCACTTGTTTAATCATTTTCTTTAAAAATGTATATTTGCATAAACATTCGCAGTTTAGTAATCATAAATGAAATTTTTCCTGTAGAGGGTGAAACTGGAAATGTGGAGTGATTTTGGAAGATTTATAGAGTACGTGTTTCACTGAAAAGTCTTGGTTGGCGTGTCTGGCTATTCCTCGATTTTTCTACTTAGGTGGTCTTGTTTTTGAAGTATTGATAGTTGTATAGACGAAGAGGCAGAGTGCTTTATGTCCTTACATAGTTAGTTACTTTTTGTTATGTTAGAAATTACTGAAAATACCTCTAAATTACTGCAGAATCTCTCCCACTATATTTCTATATCCCAGAATATCTTCCATAACTTGCCGAGAACAATCCCATCAAACAATTCTCCTTTATGCCCTTTGACATGGAACTTCGTACGCATAATACGCGATTTACCGCTCGCTGGCCAGCCAATTAATTAAGCTCATTATCGCTGTAACAGCGCCGCGCGTTTCGACGATAACGGCGCGTTCGTTATCGCTTTCACAGCGGACTGAGCAATGGAGACACTGAATAGAACGGAAATTCGGTTAACAGACACGGGTCACCTAACCAAACCCGCAATATCCTTAAAATATACACTAGTCCGTTCCAAGGAAGTAGCTCTAATCGCTGACTACCTCACAGGTGACAGCGTTCATCGACGGTTCCGCGATCTACGGATCAGACATCAGCTCGGCGCGTGATTTACGAGAGTTCGCTGGCGGTCGTTTGAGGATGCAAGTGACCCCGGACAATCGGACTCTATTGCCGGCCAGCACGAATCCCAAGGACGGCTGTAACAGAGATACCGAGAGGCTCCGAGGACGATACTGCTTCGCTGCTGGCGACCCGAGGGCGAACGAGAACTTGCACTTGACGACGATGCACCTCCTCTGGGCGCGCCAGCACAATAGGATCGTCGAGCAGCTGGCTAAGATCAATCCAGAGTGGGACGACGAGACCCTCTACGAGGAGGCCCGGCGCATAGTGGCCGCTCAGCTTCAGCACATCACCTATCAGGAATTCATACCCATCGTCCTCGGCGAGCAGGAGACGAAACTCCGGGATCTGAGGCCCCTAAAGTCTGGCTACAGGCAGTGGACGGAGGACCCGGATGGTACCAGCATCGATCCAACTATCGCCAACAATTTCGCAGCGGCTGCGTTCCGTTTCGCTCACACTCTGCTGCCTGGGCTGATGAAGGTGACGAACGAGCAGCAGGGCACTTCTTCCTACGTGGAGCTGCACAGGATACTATTTAATCCCTACATGCTGTACGTCGAGGGAGGAGTGAAGAGCTCGGTGACGTCCGCCACGGGGAACGTGATCCAAATGACGTCCACTCACGTCACTTCACAGTTGACCAGCCACCTTTTCGAGGATCCCATGGCGAACGCTACGGTGCCCTGCGGCTTGGACTTGGTGTCCTTGAACATCCAGCGCGGTAGGGACCACGGGCTACCTGGGTACACGAGGTGGAGGGAGCATTGTGGGCTAGGGAGACCAGAGAGCTTCAGCGACCTGGAGGGGCACCTGGATCCGCAGACACTTCAGGATATTTCGACACTGTACGCGTCCGTCCACGATGTGGATTTGTACACTGGTGCTCTGGCTGAGCTACCAAAGGTTGGTGGGATCGTTGGTCCCACGTTTAGCTGCTTGATCGCGGATCAGTTCGTTCGATTGCAGAAGGGAGATCGATTCTGGTACGAGATAGCTGAACAACCTCATTCGTTCGCTGAAGGTGAGGGGGTAGTGGTTCTCTTAACATTTTGAGTGGCGTTGGCGTGTTTGTGGGAACGTTTGTCAGGGGCGGATTTGGAGATTTGGCGCTTCTAGGTTAACAAGTGTTTGTAAAGTTGTCTCAAGCCTCTGTGTTTAGAGATCACCCGGGCAAAAGAGCCAAAATAAAAAAGTGGCTCTTCCTATTAAAATATGTTTTATATTTTATTCACATATTAAAATTTACCGCTCTATACTGAGCCTATATACAAATCCGCCCCTGCTGCATATTGAAATACCATAATACAGTATAAGATATTGAAAATATTAAGAGTAAGCAAAACTTGGCAGTTTAAAAGCGACATTTTTCAAGAAACTGCGCCACGCAAAGAGTTACACTAGGAACTTTCCATGTTTCATTTACATTTTAGTGTCTAGTGGGAACTCGTGTAATTTATGTAGTTTATGTAAGATACCCGTTACAAATAAGTTGTCTTTTTATCACATTAACATGTTACTTCTTCCCCGACCGTAGACCAGCTGCAGGAGTTGCGTAAGACGTCCCTGGCAAGGATTATCTGCGACTGTTCCGACGGTGTGACGCAAACCCAGGCGCAAGTGATGCGCGCCATAGGTCCCAATAACCCCATGATGTCCTGCGAGGATATACCAACTGTCTCATTCGAGGCGTGGAAGGAAGGCAGGCCAGTGAGTCCCGTACTACGAGCCTCGTTCAAGCCAGCCAATTGGACGGACTTCAAGAGCCGCATCAACAGCACGATTCAAGACGTCGTGACGTTCATAAACGACACACGAGCGTCCGCCACGGTGGACACAGACTGGGTGACCTTCAAGAATTACATAAACAACACGTTCTCCGACCTGAGGAATCAAGTGTCTGCCCTGCATCCGCCGAAAGCTGTCGAGAGTCCTGTGCCGATTGAAAAGACACCGTGGAACCCGGAGAGTTACATTGTAAGATCAGCTGGCCCAGCGAGCGCGTACCAGGACTGGGTGAGCTTTAAGAGCAACATAGTCAAGTCACTGAACGACTCCATAGGAACCATGGGCGGCGGCCCAGCCGCCGCTGGCAAGTGGAAGGTCTTCAAGCAGGACATCACCGATCAATTCGCTAACCTGAAAGATCAGATCGCGTCCACGAAGGCAGATCTAGCTCCCAAGCTGATGCTGAAGCAGGAGTTAAGTAATCAGAGCGACAACCTGAAGGAATCCACGATTCCCGCGATTTTCGACTGGAAGAACTTCAAGGACAATGTTATATCATCCCTGGACGACGCCATCGGAGATGTGGCAAGCAACATGCCACCGCCTGGCGATCCTGCGTGGGCGACCTTCAGCGATGACATAAAAGATCGATTCTCTGCTTTCAAGGATAAAATAGACAGTCAGAGGCCCACAGTTCCAACGGAACTGGCAGCTGGAGGGCCAGGCTCTATGGACAACTGGCTTGCCTACAAGACAGATGTCATCAAGTCAGTCAACGATGCTGTGAAGAAGATCAAGGACGGTATGCCTCCGCCAGGTGATCCAGCGTGGAGTACCTATAGGGAAGAGGTGATGAAGAGCTTCTCCGCGTTCAAGAGCACACCGTCGCCGTTGGAGCTAGCAACCCTGTCCACAGCGTCTGCTAACACGGCTCCTCGAGCTGGCAACTTGGGCGCCCCTTTCGCAGGCAAATTTAGCAATTCCGAATTGTCCAATTTGACCAACGACTGGCTAGAGTTCCGCACTCAGATCAACGGCACTCTCGCTGGGATAATTCAGGATATCCAGAGCAGAAAGCCTAAGACGATCGACCCAGTGGGTTGGGCCGCGTTCAAGGATTCCACCATGAACGACTTCGCGAAGCTGAAGGACGAGATCGCAGACGCGAAGGCCGAATGGGTGACAGAAGCGAGTAAACTGAAACCTAATCAGGACTCCCCTATTCTGAAAGCTTCCAAGAAAGGTGGGCCTGCGGGCGCTTCTAAATTCGATTACACCGTGTTCATGAAGCCAGTCATTCCTCCAGACGAATGGATCGCGTTCAAGAAACAGATCAACGACACGGTGATGAATCTCCTGAACTCTGCCAATGCCACAGACAAGATAGACATCGATAAAGTTCACGAGCTGTTCAACGAGTCTTTCTCCGAATTGAAGAGCGAGATCGCGTCGTTGAAGGGCCTGATCGCGCAGAGCAGTAGCAAAGCCTGGAATAAGTCAGCCTCCTGGGTCGACTTCCAAACGCAGTTGAATTCCACGGTGAAAGGCCTCGTGGACGGTCTCAAAAACCAGAGTAATCCAACCGACGCGATAAAAGCTCTGTTTCAAGCCAGGGACAGTTTATCCAATCTCGAGCCCCCGACGTATGCAACCGGCGTGTCACCTGTGGATTGGGTGCAGTACATTTCCAGGCTCAATACGACTGTCACAGAGACTTTAAAGGGTGTCAGCGGTCTTCGTCGTGCACCACTGATGACGAAAGCGGAAGAGCCTATGTCTTCTTCCTCCAACAAGCCCAGACCTCTTCCGGAATGGCTAATCGTTCCTTTTCTCGCGAGCGTGCTACAGGTTCTACCCGCAGCGTTGAAACTCCGCATCACTGCGGCAGGTTGAAGCCCCCGATCGCGTGTAAAGAAAGCTAAGCTACGTTTTTCTACTACAACTATTGTAAATATATTCTGCTGCGTATAGCGAGCGCTTGTGTTAACTGAGAAAGAGAAACAGGAGAAAGGAGTAACTGAAAGGTGACTTGGAAAAAATCTTCCCTGGTCCCGTCCTTAAAACTTAAGTATTCTTCTTCTATTGAATCTACGTGTCGAGGCTGAGCAGGAGAGCGGTGCCCCTTTTTATCCAGAACTCCGGTCCCTCTGGTCCGGCGTTCAGGTCGACGGCCACGATGAAGGACGCGCGCCCTTGGTCCCCGCTCCTTTGCGGGTAGTAGTAGCAGGGGCAGGTGTACAGTCCTGTGTACAGAAATTAATGAAGAAGAAAAGGGGGCCACGCTTTGACGCGAGAGAGACTGTCTTCTCTCTCCTTTCTACCATCTCGCGAGCTTTCCTGTTTTCCTCCCCTGTTCTTTCGCTACCTTTTGTCCTCTTTTTCAGGTGCTCCATGGGCCGGAAGTAAATCACCGGCATGTTGCAAACAAGCTGCATGGGGGCTGGCTCTACGAGGACGCTGTTCTTCTTGTCCCAGCCAGCGCCTTCCAGAAAGATGGAGCGTATGTACACGCCGTCCTGTAATGGAATGTACACACGGTTATAAGCGTGCACACACGACGCTATTTCGCGGCGATATCGCAACGCTGAATTCTTTATTCCACCCGCCCCCTCCGTCTATTTTTCGTCGGCTGGTTCGGCTTGCATCAAAAGGGAGAAAGGCGAGAGCGGGAGGATTGGATAATTGGATGTGTGGATCGATTCCTGTGTTTGCTGAGCGACGCAAATGCCGTTGCCCGTTGCGAATGAACGACACTACGCGGGCACACGGTTAGAGTGCAATCGATATTAAATCGTGGGGACGAAGGGTAGTGAGTTTCTGCACCCTGGCATTTAAATTCCCGCGCCCAAGAGATGTAAGGATGGACGAAGTTTAGTTGGCTTGTAGGAGACTCTTTGAATTCTGACGGCGACGAAGTGAGTGGCTGTAATTCAACTTCGGGGTAACTTGGAGGGAGTATATTCTGGGATTAGTGTAAGGGGGTGAGTGGTGTCTTAGTACTTTAGAACAGATGAGGGGTTTGATAAAGTACTACGTCAAATTTAAGAAGCATCTACGTTCGCGGTTTACTGTAACTTAAATTTTATACCAGCTAACTTCTACGTTTGCTCTAATAGATCTATCTCGCATCTAGTTGAAGGTACACTAAGAGTGCACACTTTGAAAACCCCACTTCTACTTCACTGATTCCCATCATCCAGGTTCAAAATTCGACGACAAATTGCAAATTACCGTGGGCGGCTCGATGATAGTAGACTCGTTGACCGTGAAGACGGAGAACTCCCAGGACAGGGAATCGATGGACACGCTCCACATCCTCGCAGACGTCTGTAGCACCGCGGTGAGGAAGCCAGTGGGGAATGTGTAGGCGGCCAGCCAGAACAGCAACGGCGGATGAGTGGTTCGGGCCCATTCGCTGAAGTGTTCCACACGGCTGACCAGGTCCCTGGTCCAAGGGCCGAGCAGCTTCAAGGATGGGTAGGCGATCAGCCAGACCGACGGCACTCGTCCCTCGTAGACGCACGTGAAGATCTCCTCCAGGTCCGTAGACATTAGGACCAGGCCCTTGATCGCCAGCTGGAGCTCCTGCAGACTGCTACGAGTCTTCTGCAGCAGCACGTTGTAGCGTTGTATCTCCTGCAGCAGCACTACGTCCAACGGCGACTTCTTCGGGCCTATGAGCTTCTGCGTGGTCTCGTAGTCGATGTCCGCGGGGATCTTGGATAATATATCCGCGGTCAGCTGGTTCACCTGTGGAATGGAAAGATGGAAGAGAGAATAGACTGAATGGAAAGATTCTAAGAAATATTATGTAGGAATAGATTTTGTAATTCCTATGTTTTGGGAGCCACGGAAGAAAACACCTTGGTTCTTCTTGATCCCACATATTTACCTTCTCTTCTTTGCTCGTTTCTTCGCTGGTAACTGCCTGCACCTGAAGACCCATCAGCGTTTCGAACAAGTTCCTGGTCTCCATGATCAGGCACGTGATGTCCGCGTTCGGGTGCTGCCCGAACGCCTCCGGTTTATCCACGTTCGGCAGCATAGAGATGAAATCGTGATAGGAGGCCAAAGAGCCGTCGCGCGGTATGTAATAGGTCGGCAGGGATGACAAACGATAATTGGGCGCGGTCAGGGCCTCCTCCGTGAAATATTGTTGCATATACGTCATCAGCAACCGGCGGTCCCAGTCGTCGGTCACGTGGCCCCCGTAGCAGACACCTGCTATGAGATATTTCAGGGATTCCCACGGCGTGATCGGGTACTCGTCGAGGTAGACCTGCAGGAGGTTCTCAGACACCTGTCGCGACAGTGGGACAGTTTACCACTTTAGCTTGTAATCTGTGCGCTTTGTCACTCCCAGCTTTACTAGGTAAACGTTTGATTAATAACTCGATTTTGGTGGAGAAGTGAATTCAAAGAATAGCCGGAACTTTCGATCACTATGAATCCCCCAAGTTGAAGCGAATTACCACAAAGTCGGAGTCGTTGAAGCTGTAGACGACGTTCCAGCCCAATTGCTGGAACTTTTTACGCTCGAGGAGGACGGCGTGGAAAAATACCAGGGCGAACAGGAGCTTCTTGTACTTGGACTTGGCTTGGCACAGCTCGAACTGGCTCTCGGTTATTAAACCGTAAAGGCGCCTCATGTTTGCCTTCAGACCTTTCGGCGGCTCCGTGGTCATCTTTATCCCCGCTTGGAGGATCGATATTGGGAACTCGGGGGTTGGGCCCGAGCTGAGCCACAATCTGCAATTAGACGGACCCTTTAATTATCCACCTGGGCGACATTCACGCTCGATTGTACGTCGCGCCACCTGAATTCCGGGTGAATGGTGTCACTGTGTCCGAGGGTCTCCACGATTTTGTCCAACTTCGGCATCCAGCTGAGAGACAGGTGGCAATTGGCGAGGAACACCCACGCTCCTTCTTTCGCGCCGACCTCTATCATTCTGTAAAGTGTAAACGATTGAGGAGGCAATGACAAATTAATTCTTCAGTGGAGAAGGCTGCAATTTCCATGCTAAGTACGGTAGTGAACGGTCTAAGTGCTGGAATAATTTATTTCAGTTTCTAAAGATAGAGAGCATAAATACCACAATCGCTTTGATTAAAAAGGTAATTCTGAAAGCTCTCACTTCTGGCACTTATATCATTTACCATTTCAACTGCTTAATTTATTTCCACCCCTTAGTTGCATACCCCGAGACGTTTCCCTCGCGTAATTGATTAACAGTGGAAACGTAGCTGACCTGGTGGCGATTGGAGACTGCCCTTGACCTAGGGAAAGCGTCATGAAGTGACTAGTCATTTCCTGGCTGTCGACTAACTGCGTCAGAGCGCCCGTAGGATCCACGCCCGGCGAGAGGACAAATATGAGTGGGCTCTGAGGGACGGAATCGTCGAGGACCCCTTTCAGGTCGAGCACCGGGGGCTCCACGAACCTCTGGCCGAGATTCAGCACGATGAAGTTCGCGACGCAGAAGGAGATCCTGTCTGGGCGACAGCTGCGTATCACTAGTATCTTCTGGAACACGCTGCAGTTCGACTCCCACTCGGCTACCAGAGGTATGCTCTCCGGTTCCGTGCTGATATACCTGTACGTTGTTCATTAAACACGTGGCGTGAAGAACATTGAATGGGAACTATAATCTGGGTAATATAGAAGCGCTAAAATATTTTATATAAACCTTCCACGAGCTAGAAACGCCTGTAGAAGAGCAACCGCAACCACCCAACGCGCACGGTTGAAAAAGGGTTGCTCTTCAAAGGCGTTCGTGCGCCGCGTCTCGGGAAACAAAGCAGGGCATAGCATAAAACAATCACGCGTGTTAGAATATACATATGTATAAACTCTTTTGTGATTTTAATCCACAGAACAAATCCCCAAGGCGATATGTCAGATTCTTATCAACCCCTCCGTAATCTTAATACATAAAGCAGAAAGTGTTTGTGTCTCTGTATGTCCCCTAAAAACTTTCAAACGGTAAACTCTGGGGTCACGAAAGGTGTCCCAGCTCATTATGCCTAGCTACTTCAGAAGAAGGTGAATATTTAAAAAAAAAAATTTTTTTTATAAAATCAGGTTCCAAATTTTGGGTGAAGCCGAGTAGTAAAGCTAGATTTCACATCCCAAGTTTGCTCATTTCGCACCAGTTATGCCAGTCCCTGGGAAACTGCTCGAAGGAGGCCACGAGCCCATGGAAGCCAGGCAGCTTATCCAGTTCCGTGATATTGTCCCAAGTCTCGTCCGGCATCCAGGGCACCGGTTTGTCCGGTTGAGTCTCCCTGTCGAGAACGATCCCGCCACGAAGCAGGAAGCCGTACTCGGCGGGTATGACTTTGCCCTGGGCGTCCAGTATCTTCATGCACACGTTGAAGGAGAACAGCAGCTTGTGCTGCTCGAACAGACCTCGGCAAGTGTTCCTGGAGGATCGGTACACTTATACACTGCCTGTCAAGTGTAGGGAGATGAAAGGCTGGCTCAGTACTTGTACAGGGCGAAAGTGTGGTACTCGTTCAAGCTCTCGATCCTCTCCGTCAGCTTCAAACTTTTCGGGCTCTTGTCGATGGACAGCATAAACAGGGTGATGTACGCGTCCAGGGAGAACTGGTACATGGGATCGATGAGGCTCATGTCGTTCAGGACGAAGAAGAGGATCGCCGCGCGCTCGGCGCAGGGCCTGTACTCCTCCCTGGCGAGATCTATCTCCTGCTCTGTCTTCACGGACACCACCAGCGACTCCTCGATCGAGGTGGCGGTCACCTTGGACGATTGCAGGGTGCTCAGCAAGTCGAGGTCGTCTAGCATCGTGTCCCCGGCTACGTTCAGCAGGCTGCGCGAAGGGGATGTTTTGAAATAAGACCTTACGGTGGGTGGAAGAGGCAAGTGGATGTATTTTGATAGAAATGTGAGAAGATAAGGAATTGAAGCTTCCTATAGATTCCCCAGCTACTGTAACTGTTTGTCGATTAGCTGATTTGAATATTCTCGATTGAGTAATACTGCCCCAAGGAAGAGGAGCAAGATCGATCGCCTTACTGGAGTATCCTGTCTTCCAGTTCTTTGAGAGTTCGTTTGTTGGTCGAGATGGTCAGCACAAGATTGTCCTTCTGTTCCTCGAGCTGCGGCTTCTCTTTCCGGACCACGATCCCCAAGAGCTGGGCTTCCAGTCCTGCGCACAGGATAATAAGCTTGCTAGTCACCCCTTTCCCCTGCTTTCGGATACTACGTCCCTGCACCCCAATCTACCCCCACCATCTAGCATCGTCCGCCCATCGTAGCCATCCTTTTCCTCCCGACGCACGATAAGACAATTAGTTACCCTGCTCCTTAATGGCGAAGTTGCATAACGTCGTTTTAGTGGATATCTCCGGGGCGTAATGGGGGTTCGAGAGTTTCGTCGTGATGAACAGCCGGAACTTGTCGTTGTAGGTGATCATCTTTTCGTTGAATTTGATCATCACCTGGTTACCTGAATGTAGAACTAGATTTAATTATCCCTTCACGGGGACTAGACAGTCAGATCGTTGGAAAATCGCGATAGTAACACACATAGTGTCAAAGGAAAAGTCTGTGTTTGCTTTCATCTCCTTGCAATTAATTCGCCAAGAAATACTGTCCACTCTTTCATTGCAAATCGACTATGTTATCATTACGCAACAAGGTGCAATATAAAGCTGTCTCTTTACGAGGCTACGCCCTCTTAGCCTTCAAATCCGAAATTCTCCAAACAGATCCGCGTTACCTAGTTTAACGAACGCCTTTTCGAGGATGGGGTTCAAGATTGGATCGAGCCCCTCGCCGATGTTTTCCAGCAGTACAGGCCTGCCGAACTGGAGAGCATGCTCCAACACCCTCACGAAGTCCGCTTGCCCGAAATCAATTACTCTCAGTGCCTGAAACCGTGATTCTAAGGTAAAAGCGCGTAGCTTCCAGCTCGATCTGCACACCCTCCCGCATAATTAGATCCCCTCGACTCTCGACATTCTTTTCTCGCCAGGGTTTGCGCTCGATTTGCACAGGACCAGGCTCCCCGGCTATCCTCTTTCCAGCCGAGGGGTACCTACGTTCTTCGACTCCATGTTTTTGATCCACTTCACCGCCTGGCACTGCGGATCGATCACCAGCGGCCATCTGCTACCCCTCGTCACGATGATGCCGTTCTCGGTGCTGAAGTCGTCCGACGGCAAGCCCTGAAGGTTCCAGTCCCGGATCAGAGCTGGGTCCACCAGGAACTCCGCCACGTCCAATTTAGGCGACGTTGGTATCTCTTTCTCCCGCACCTTCGCGGATTTGTTTTTAAGCGTGGTGGAAATTAGGGGTGTGGGATCGACTAGCCTTGGTTCCGCGGGGGTCCAGGGAACCTCGTTATCTCCTCGTTAATTGATATTCGATATCCCATGGGGAAACGATATCCGCGAATTACGATTATTACTTGGACGAGCGATCGGATCGCCGCGCTCACCTCTTTCATCCAGATGCCTATCAGCTCCTCTCTGTAATTGGATACGAACGGGCCCAAATAAGACACAAAGGCGGTTGATATCAGGCAATCGCCCGGTAGCCAGTCGAAGGACATGGCCAACGTCCCCACTGTGCTCTCCCATCGAATTCGCTCGTCGGAGAGACCGTCTACTAGTAGGCCAGCGCGCTCCAGTTTCAGTTTCAATAGCTCCGCCTGAAAACACGGCGGGATTTAGTAGGTAAGTACTTTTGCATTTATAGGTACTTGTTAGGGAGATTATGAAAGGGCACTTTGGGTGCCAGCTGAAAGGTTTTAGGCATATTTTGGATTTAAGTAGGCGTGCAAATTATGTGTAGATTGTGAGAGATTTAAATAGTGAGTTATTCAAGTATGAATGGCGTTCTATTGAAGGGTGTGTAGGAGAATAGTTTGGAAACTGGTGGTGGTATCGAAAAATGTTTCGAATAGAATTTGGATGGTTTCGAGGGAGATATAGTTTGCTGAATTTTTAGAGGAGATATGAAGGTCAACTAAACTTTCTTTATCGTAATTGTATATTTGTGAATATACTGATCGATGCAGTTCTTATTTTGCTATAGAAAAGTATTACGGTACTTCCGTCGAGAAATCATTATTTTAGAATTGAAAATGAAGTTAGAATATCTATTAAACTAATGGGTTTTTGGCATAAGTAGTATAGTACTTTTGTATGAGGAATTGAGGGATGCATCGATTTATTTATTAATAATTATTCAGTTTCATTTAACAAAATATTATTAATATTCGTATCTTCTTTAAATTTGTAGATGTAAACAAATTATTAACGTTCGACTGTGCGCTCCTTGAAACCATGTAACTTTTGTTTGAAACATATTTCGATACCATAAATACTTTCGAGGATATTCGCGCGAATCTATTCAAATGCAACCTGACCTGCACAGGTGTAAGGTGGTTGTTCTCTCACAGACGCTTCGATTCCACGTTTAGTGAATACAAAGTAGAGAGTAACTATCAGTATTACAAGCCATATAACTCTATAAACATCTCTCGTTATCTTAATAAATTGAATCAACTCTTACAAAACGTCTCCCATAATATTGCATAATATTAATATCACCTATCAACTGACATTCTATTTGCAACTCGATTTAAACCGTCACTACCAAGCACCATCCCGCACACATGCCAAGCTTCACCATACACAAGTGAATGAAACAGAATCGCCAGAAAGCCGACAGCCGCCAGTCACGTTTCGCTCGCACACGGACTGCAAATAACGCGAAAAGTGGTGGCGGTTCCCTGTCCCGTCGGGCAGGGTAAAAGTCCGAAAATTCGCACTGAATAACGGTCGGTGTAAACACGGCTAGCTTACGATTCCACCTCAGACGATATCTCTCGCCTATAAACACCGTGCAAACGGAACTTTCAGCACTGGCTGAAGCGCGAGTTTATGCAAATAGAAGCACTCGCGGCTAGCCAGCAGCGTGTCCTCCCACCCTCGGCTTTCGGCCTCGGATCGCCCCGGTATATACTCGCCAGCTTAATTAACTCCTCCTTCTCCTTCATCTTCGCGTCGTACATCTGCTGCAGCTTGCCGAGCTTCTCGTGCAATTTTTGCAACTGCTGCATCGCCTCCTCCAACGCCTGCTCCTTCTGCTTGAGGGAGCTCAGTGCCGCCTGCAGTTTCTCCCTCTTCGGCGCCACGATCCTGCGATTCAATACCGTGCAGGCCACCTAGCCAAGCGAATTTCGTTCCCGATCTTTCTTCCGCCGAACGGCGGGCGAGAGAGGGGGTTGGCGGAGAAAATTCCACCGATTTTCGGCCATCTAGGGCCACCGTTATCTGGACGAGTTCGCGCCGGAGTTGCTCGACGCTCACCTACTCGTTCGGGGAAGAGACCTCTTTTGGGATATTTATCGCGGCTTGGGTTACCTGAAAAGCTTCCCGTACTTCTCCATGGCTATGACCCATATGCAGAGAGACTTGGCGGCGATCGATACCGCTCCGACTTTTTCGGCTTCGAACTCGGGATTGGACGTGTACCTGGAAATGGCCCTCAGCGTCCTGTCCGATATGTGGTCTTTGTCGAAGTTCCGCAGCTGTAACCGAGCGTTCCGCGTACAGGGGTGGCAGCGATATCGCGGGGCAAAGGAGCCCAGCGATGTTTCGTACCGTGTTGAGAAAGTTCACGTCGGCAAGCTGACGCTTCGACTCCGCCCAGCTCGGCTCCGAGGTCTTCAGTATCATCACCGCCTCCATCACCATCTCCACCTTCGGCGGCGGCCGCGTGAACGATCTTATTTCGGAGATGTCCTTCTTGCTGAGCGCGTCCAGGGCCTGGTGCGGGGGGAACGATCGACGGAATGAAATACGAATGCCTCGTGCAATGGCAGGAGGAGAGGAGATTGGGCTAGTCAGTTGTGTGTGTGCTGAGTGAGAGTTTAAAATGGGAAGTAGAGATCGTGGGTGTCTTCGAATAATGTGTATCGAGTGAGACGCTTAGAATCAGCAGAGAGTTTTTTGGGGAGGAATGGATTCATGAATACTAGTTCAATGTACGATGTATTGTATGAAGTTTATTGTTTCCGGAGTGTAGATATGATTTGATAAATAACAAGTTCTACTAACACAAATTTTACTATTAAAAACACCTTCGAAAACACATTTACTTCGATATGTTTAATAATCAAAATGAAACAAACGGTGAACCGGGGAATGCATACCTTCGTTGCCTCGTTCAAAGCTGGCTCGACAGTTGCTAGATCCGCGCGAGCGAGTTCCTCGAGTTTCTTACACTCCTTTTGCTCATCAACGATCCGATGCGATCTAGCGGTCACGGTTTTCTGTGTCTCGTCGGCGTCGCGCCTCTGATTCACTGCGAAATGCCACATGTTTCCTCTTAGCACCTTCGAACGATACTGGCACAATTGCAAATAGGTAATTCGACAAACCAGCGAGGCGTTGTTCGGAAACATCCCCTACCAAATTAGCTCCGATACCAACGCATTCATGCAGAATCGACCCTTTCCTAAATACTTCTTACCTGCATCTGTACAATACGCTACAGGAGACAGACCCTTAGAATTTCTACTTACACCACACACGTCAAACTAGCACCCTTTCGCGGTGTCTGTGTCACAATCTGCAGCTGAACAATCGTAAGATCGTTCGCGAGCGCGACTCGAGTGGAAACGTTGGATGGGATCGATGGCATTGTAACTAATGATAATACATCAGCGTCAGGTCTGACGCGTACCTATCGTTACAAGGAACTCTTCGCATTCCCTGGTAGATTTATGAACCTGCTCCTGCGTGACTTCCAGCTCCGCGGCCATTTCGTTGACTGTAAGCCGGGTGTCGTCGATCTTGGAGAGACCGCTGCGAAGTTTGTTCGCCTGGTCCGCCAGTTCCTGCCTTTTCTCCGCCAGCATCCTGAAAGAGGACGATCGTGACGCCTCGTCGAAGCGACGGGTCCTTTGCGCCGCGCTCCACCCAACTTGCGTGAAATACACTCGCCAGCGTCGGGAACGGCGGCAAAGGGGATGATTCGCAGTCGGAACTTTGCTACGGATATCTTTACGACCGGAATATTTTCGTCGTAAGTGGAATTGTTGAGGAGGCATCGAGCTTGTTTTCCGTCCCTTTAAACGGAGTGTCATATTCTTTTTATCGGGCGCGTTCCAACTGCCTGCGAGATCCCCCGAGCACCGAAACTCCCGCGGCTAGCTTTCACGCGAACGTCCCGGAGGGTGGAATGTACGGGTTGTCACGTTTAAATCGATCGATAATGGCGGTATTGGGAAATATTTGAGACAGGGATTGAATGGCTTCAAGAGGGTACAATACGGTGGCAATTGCAGATGGTGGAGGGGATATGGAAATCCTCTTTGTTTTTATCCTCTGAAGAAAAGAATTATTTTTTTGTGACTTTAGCACTATAGTGTTTAAGCAAACTGTTAAACTGTATACAACAATAAAAGATATTTGCAAAGAAGTCTGATCTGTGAAATGGAAATCCACAAACACTAAAGACTAGAAAATAAAAATATATAAAAAATGTTTATGCATAAGATGCACTAAAAACTAAAAAATAATTCTTTTCTGGTACCACAATTTCGATGGTGTTTTTTCAATTTAAATAAAATCGTGGGGCATGATATTTCATAACAGGATATGAATCACTTTAATACAGAAGCAAACGTCGAAATCAATTTGTTGTGCGTTTTCCAGTGAGTCGATTTAAATGGGGTACCCAGTTTGTTTCGGACGGTAAAGTTAACTGGGCCATGCGGCGCATGTGGCAAAAGGACACAGAAGGGGAGGGAAAGAGTAATTGAAACTGGTGGAAGAAATTTAAGGAGCAATTGTTGTTAAACATGAAACAAGGCTGTCTTTGGGATGTTTCGTCGTCGAAGAATGTTGGCAAGGGTCGAAAGAAACTTAACCTATGGATTCCAGTTACCAGCGCTGCTGGTAGTATCTCCTTTATTAAACAAAATGCTGCATTTTGTTGAATAATAATGAATCATTAAGTATTGTATAAAAGCCTATAAGCTACCAATTCGTATTTTGGTTCGCAAAGTAGAATGGCGATGCGACGTACATAAATTGAAACGCGAACTCACGTTTTGTAGCCCGCGACCAGCTCGAGGAAATTCACCGGCGTCACGTAATTGTGCCTCTTCATCTCCGCAGCCATTCTCCGCGAAAACCGTGACACCGACTCGTGGATCAGGGAAAACGTCCCAGCGATTGCGTCCCTCATTCGGTCCTGAAGAGGTGCCAGCGGCACCGCTGTCGCTGACTGTCTAGATTCCTATAAACATTCCAGATACCACAAAATAAAACAGAAATCTCCTTCATCAAAACTGCCAGAGCCCATCCGCCTCCTCCAAAAGATGTGCGCCATATTAAACATTTTCCCGAACCCTCAACAATACCATTGACAATCTAGCCAACAAATCCAATGAATCTATAAATTATCTATCCCCAAGCCTCTTAAACCATTCAATTAAACACTACCATTGATACCACACAATGAGGAATCTCTTCCGCACTGTCTTATACCGTCCCTTAGAAAAGAAACTCAATCCCAGCAGATTCCAATCGAAGTGAAACGGCGCCCTCGCCTTTCACGCTGACCAAAGGAAGGAAAATCAAATGGCGGAGGAAAATTCAGAGATCGATGCTGCGTCTCTACTTGAAACCAAGCCACCCGATTCGCGGCACCAGCCCCCAGACAGATTCGAAAATATTAAGCGCCTCCGTGGCCGGAAACGCTCGGACGATTGCTCCCCCACCGTCCCCGTTTCGGGCGGAAGTGGATGCGCTAGACGGTCGTATCATTCGCGCGGAGGCGACCCCGTGGAGAGGAAAATAATCGGATTCCACGAAATTGAGGGAAGAGGGAGGGGGGAGGGACCAGGGTGCGGCGTCCCTTTCTATTCTGCTACTCTTTGGCGGGGGCTGGGGTCGGGAGTGTCTCGATCCCCCGTGGAATCGAATCGAATGGGATCGATCGCGCGGAAAAAGGGGGAGGGGGGAAGGGATGGGCGGGATGGGTACGATGCCCGAACGAGGACCGACCACTTTATTTTCGCCGGTGATAGTGAGCGTCAGATTGAGATTCATGAGGAACTTGTTGCCAACTTCGAGGAGGGCTTCCCTGGGCCATTCGTGGAACCAATCGATGGTCGTGCAGTTGATCAGGGCCGGGTACTGGCGTAATCTGTTCCTGAACGCGTCCCCGATCGGGCTCAGGCACAGGATCAGATGCATATTGGCGCGCGCCCTCTCGATCAACAGCGCATAGACCGCCTCCGTTGTTGGTACGCGTCCAGACCGCATCGCCTCCTTCGTCAGCTGCTTTCTAATCTGCCGGATAAGGAGAAAGGGTTGAGGGCGTGCGCGCGTGGGTCGCGACTCGGTTTCCGGGACCCTTCCGTGTATTGGAAAATACTTCCGGGGGGATCCAATATATGCGAGTGGATTAGATGCGAGAAAGAGGAAACGGGCGCGCGGGGCATGTGAAATGAAGGGAAGAGGGGTTGCGCGCAGTCTGGCGAAAGTCGAATCTCGAGGAGCCGGGGAGCTTGGAAATTTTCTTACGCGATTGGATCGCGGAGACGGTGTTGGCTTTGTTTCGCGCGAAACGCGTGTTCCTCTGGCTATCTGATTTTGGGAAACGGATGCAGATTCGTTGAATAATGGCTGTTTTCTCTTTTTTTCAAGGGTGGTGCTAGTTGTGTTTAGATAGTGTCTTTGAAGTTTGGGAGCATGTGGATCTGAGAAGATGTGTATTAGCAAAAGCCAGAACTCTCCCCCGCGATAAATGAATTTCTCCTCCTTCGAGGTAATCGAAAATAAAGATTCAGACTCACCTCCTCCATCTCGTCGCTCTTGTACAAGTTCGCCACCTCCCCCGTGCTGAGCATGCTGTTAATCACCTCCAGGAACTGTTCCTCGATCACCTGGGTGTCGTTGAAGAGGAACGAGGTCGGCTTGTTCTCCACGCCCGTTTTCAGGTACAGTGCCTTCAGGTCCTCGCGAAACTCTGTCAGCCGATACTGCTTCGTGACCGAGATTTGGAACAGGTTTAGCTCGCACATGTAAGTGGCGATTCGCGACAACGACTGCCTGCCACTTCCTCCGATCCCCACCAGAAGCATATTGCCGCGGGGCTAGCGAAACGATTACATTTTTAATTAAGCTGCCCAGCTTGATCGGCTCTCGTCGTTGCTGGAGCATTTCGGACCGATTCCCTATATTTTTCAGTATTTATCAGGGAACGGTCCGCGAGCTACCAGAAGAAGGACGCGCGAAACGCGGATCATCCAACCTGAGATATCACGCGAACGATCCGGCAAATGTGCTCGACGGCATCGCGGAAGAGAATCAGATCGAGGCGAACCACACCCGTCGAGGAGTTGTACTCGTCCATCTGCTTCTCGATGTACGTCCTCACCGCACCGATGTCGGCGAGGTCTTCGTATATGTCCCAGGCGTTCATGAAACTGCCTAGGAATATCGTGCTTGCGTTAGGTCTGAGTTGCACCGAGTTAAGATCAAGTCGGGGTAGATAAAGTTTATGTTGATTCTGGGTCTATATGATGTGCTTTGTTTGGTGAAAATCAGGCTTGTGTTTGCTATAAGCTAGATTTAGCTCAGTTGTAAATTATGTTTAAGTCTACTTTACTTTATAGATCTGCTGTTGTGACTAATACTAAGAAGAAGCTTACCAAATACAGGGGACCTCTTTTCTGGGCAGATATTGTGGAAGGTCAGCTCGAAGTGCTTTCCAAGTTGCTCACCGAGCTGGTCCACGAACAGTTCACTGTCCCTGAAACGAAGATTACAGCCTCTTATCTGTTTCTTCCATTTTCTTTTAAAGAAATCCTCACTTTCCGTCGATGAGTCGATCGCTGAAGACTCGGAATGCCTCGTGTATCCATAATCGGAGGAACGTTTGTCTGGAGTATTGGTAATCCACGTGGCTTCGTAGTAGACCTTGAAATATCTATTGTACGATACGCATTAACAATTTTAACGATAAACAGTGTTTTATTTTTCCTCTCCTACCTTCGAAATATCCCTCAAGTTGAACAAGTAGTGCATTTTCGCTGGTGTGGGCAGCATTCTCTGAACAACACTGTTGTAAAGACCGATGGTGGCCAGGGTCACTTCACTGGCTAATTGAATGCAAGAACTTTCCGTCAGCTTGTTGCTGGAAACTTTTCACACAGGAGATATACACACTGTTACATGTTTTACTAACATATTCCTTTGACTTCCGCGTGGAACTCGGCGAAGTGCTGGTTCAGCATCGTCCCATAGATCCTCGTGATTTGCTTCTCGACAGGGAACGTCATGTTGATGACGTTGAACTTGGTGAGAAGTCGATCGGTGATAACGTTGCGACCACCTCCAGGCGGTCCCATCGCTGCCATTAGTTGCACCCTTTGTATATACTTTCTTATCTGCTTCTGACGGTCGTACCTTCGAAAATTGATTAATAACGATGAATTGCAAGGCAAATTAAATCGCTATTCAAATAATACACTCGCAAAAGAAGATACACCAATCCTGGAATAAATTTTATCCATCACTTACAGTGGCGCATAAAAATCATTTGTGTATTAAAGAAAACTCTTTTCTTCTTTACATCATCCATTTTCAAAGATAAAACTTTCCCATCGACTCAGTGTATCAAATTAATTTCATAACGAAGCGATACAATACACGTAACGATCGACGAGAAACGATAAGCTACTACCAGAATCCGTATCCTATCAACTGTCGAATCAGTTCCAGCGGCGGCTGCGAGCCATATGTCTCCTTCATGGGCATATTGAAGTCGTCCATGAAGGCGATCAAGATTTTATTACCCGTGGGGATGTAGATCCCCTTCGTTCGTTTCTCCAGCCTGCTTTCGAACGTGTCCTAAAACATGCAGAACCGCCAAAGTACCCTCGACTCTCCGCGGAACGGAAACAGCCAAACGAACCAATTTCTTTTGCAAATACCCACTTGCACGTTCTTCGAAGTGGTCTGCGCGGACATGTTCAACGCGAGCACGCTGTACTTCTCCTTGTTCAAGGAGTCCAGCACCGATTGGAACATGGAGGTCTTCCCCGTGCCCACCGGGCCCGCAAGTAACACTGGGAACTCGTTCGCCAACAGCGCACTAATTATGAACTCGTATCGAACCGTGTCCACTGTGGGAACCACTATTTTGTAGAACGGTGTCCTGCAATCCCGTTTACAAACATTCGCGCGTTTAGGAATCGTGTGCAGAAAAACAAGCGTTGCACTCGCGTTTGTAAGAACGCACCCTGACGGGAACTTCCATGCTTGAGGCAGCCTTTCCTCCCAGGAAACGAACGCGCGCAAACGCGCGTCCACGAGGTACTCGTAGACGGTGTCCCTCAGGGGGAACGAGCCTTCGATTTCTCGGATATAATTGTCCACCCTGTAGCGACCCTCCTCGTTAACTGCCCCGCACAGTGACCATATCATGCTAGAAATTATTTGAGAAAATTCATTCGCGATTCCTTATCTGTAGATCCATTTATAATAGTTAAATTGCAATGTATTGGTGCACCATAGATGTTGACGTAGTATTGGTGTCTGGTGGATATTTCTAAGTACACACAATACATTTTCTATGTTGGATATGGATTTATCAAGCACCTCCCCGTTTGTAAGTTTTCATATTCTATTGTTAATAAAAAACAAAATAATACACTAATCGAAAAATCGTCTCGATAATCACTGGATTATAGTCTTAAGAGTATTCATGCAAAGTTTTATTCAAACCGAGCGACTAATCTTTGAGATATTTTTGGTACCGCAAATGGTGTTATTATGGAGAGGTCTTGAGAGAAGTTGCTGCTATGGTACCATTTCTCCAGATATCAAATTTCTTTTTGAAGGGAATACAGCTTAATTTATACACAACAAGGTGTATATCTTGATTTTTAAATATGACATTTCTTTATGCGAAAAAAACTCACGAAAGTGACCCTATTTTACGGCCTGTCAAAGGTATGTAACTCTTTAATTTACATATTCATCGAGGGGAATAGATGTCATACCAGAAGAAGAACCACATTTTGCAGATGTTGGCGTACGAGTCTTTGTCCCCCGTGAATTCGACCCCGTTCTCGGGGGTGGCGAGCACCTGGATCAACTTGCACAGCGACTGGACGGCGTTCAGTTCGGGAACGGGGACGAGTTCCTCGCAGCGTCGCCGTTTGAAATTGAGGGTTGCGTTCACGTGCTCGGCGAACAGCTTCCTCATCTGTTTAACGTTGCCTTCATTCATGAGGCCGCCCGGTGACTTCGGGGGTGCCGTGTTTTACCTGCTCCTGGAATTCCGCTTTTCCCTGGAACTTCTGTAGCCAGGAGTTCATGTACGGCTCCCAGCCGAGGTCCTTGTAGTCATTGTACACCATCCCCGCCCGAGAAACCGTCGCTGGGGACGCGACGGCGAGGTCCTGGACCTCGAAGAGCAGGGACACTTGGTCGGGCATCGTGATACGGTCGTTGTTGATCAGCGTTAGTACCTTGGGGGAGGATTTGTCTCGTGGTAACTCGTGGGGGACGTGGAGGGAAAGGGGAGGAGGGGCTTTGTGAGGATCGAGAGCTTTAGAAATTGGGAAACTAAATACAGAAAGGCTTTTGGAATTAGAGAAGGCAGAAAATTGCGAGGATATGAAGAAGTCAAAGGTTGAAAGAATCAGAGACTACGAGATCGAAGAATTCCGGAAGCCCAAGTATCGCGAACTGGAGGAAGCCAGGGATCAAAGAAAACTGCACAGAATCTAGCTTTGACAATCGTAAGCCCATCCCATCGCTCTTCCCTCCCACAACTCCTTTATCTGCGCCGCGCAGGAGGTAAAATTAAAAGCTTCGCAAGCTAGTATCTCTAAAATCAAACCACATATCGACGCTCGTTACGAAGAGTGGCACGTTTCATTTTTTTCTTACGGACAACTAGATTTTCGTAACGCGCGTCGATATGAAATCCCATTTCTTAGACACTCATAAAAGCTCGGGCGCTTAAACAGCCCATTAAAAGAGCTCACCTTGTTATCGTCCATCACGCTGTTCATGTTCTCGATCCAATCAGCGTCCACAGGCCCGTCGAAGAGGATCCATTTCTCGTCCGGGCTGTCGTCTGTCGAAAACAACGAGATTTTGTGTGGACTGATAGACTCTGTGTGGTGGTTCCCAGCCAAAATGGCCGAATACAAAACGGTAGCTGGTTACCGGAGCAGGTTTTCCGCATGATCGAGGATATAACGCCGTCGTGCCATTCCCCGGTGGAAAGATTGTACTCGCCGTAAAGCTCGCCGAGGGCGAGCGCCTTCGGATTAATCGGATACACGTGGACGACGTTGAAGCCCTGCCTCCTGTCGTACTTCATGCTGGTCTTCGCGTTCTGCAGCACCTTCCACGTCACCGTCTTCGCTGTGTTCGACTCGCCCACTATCATCGTCGAGTGTCTCGAGCTCATCGTCTCGTACAGCTGGATAACTTTCGTCAGTATCAAGGGAATAGGCTGCAAACAACGTTAGTCGGAACACTGAGAGCGCAAGTTCAGCGGGGGGCCCGCTAGATTGCGATGTTAATGGGCGTCTGGGAGGGCTCGAAATTCAGGCCGAATTGAAATTCAAATGTATCTGGTTCCACGCGCCCCTGTGACCGTGCACTCGTCGATCGTCGACTCGTCCAACTTGTTCGATCCTTTGATAAAAAGTGTCCTTCCGATCCTCTGACCCGGAGGTGACAGGCGCGAACGGCTTAATCGAATCCCGCTGCGTTTTACAGGACGTTCAGCGGAACGAGCGAGATTCCGCGCGAGGATGCGTGATTATTAGAGATGTATCGACTAGGGTTTTGGCCGAATAGACGACTAGCCGATTAATCGGCCCCTAAGAAGGCGATTAGTCGGTACAACTCTAGTAGAAAAATTATAAAACTTGTTAGAAAAAGGCGAGAAAAATGTTTAAATATTCACAAAAAGGGGGCCCATCAATCGGCCTTTTTTGCCGATTAGTCGCCGACTAGTCGGTACATATCTAGTAATTAACAACAATTTGAGCGGGCAGCGATAATAAACTCGATTGAATTTCACGGCGAGGTCTCGCAGCGCGGATTATCGGCATTCAATATACGCCAGAGTGTAGTCTGAGTGAGTGGGGTAGTTTCTCGATCGATGGGGGTTTCTGTGTTGAAGGTCACGCTGGTAAAAATTCGATTAACAGTCGTGGTGGATCGTTCGACTCGTGGGGGTTTTCAGAGAATATTACCTGCAGCTTCTGCTTGACCGCCTCCTTTGTTATGTAACTGTTCATTTCCTCGTAATCCACCGTCGGCACCTCCACGTCCGGGAACAGGTCGCTGGTGATGCCGACGAACAACGGCAGGTCGTCGGAGGTAAGCTTGGCGATGTTCATGTCGTTCATTGCGAGGATGATCACCTGTGCGTGCGTTGATGATCATTGTTCACTGATTCTACTCATCGGTAAAGTCGCAGTGTCCAAGCCTAACGTTTCTTGGAAACGTGGATGGGATGAGTGACATATATGGGGTGGCTTTGCATTGAAGGGAAGGAATTGGAATAGTTTTGTGGCAATTTGCATTTAATGCTTCGTATCTCCTGTGGGATTCTAAATAAAACTCTTTAAATGAAGAAGCAAGAATTATGGGTGCAGGAGAAGTGTCAGAGGTATTTTAATCACAATGAAGCGTCGTACACCATCGCTGCCACGTTTCAATTAAATATAGGGTTGATGTCTCAATTACTGCCAGTGGCCCTAAAACATTCTCCACCTCGTTCATCTTACCTCGTCGTCAGGCAACTTGGGATAGAGCCTCTTCTTCTGGCCAGCGTATCTCGTCAACGTCACTATGCCTCTCAAACCGAAGTCGTAGTGGTACTGTTTGCTGAGCTGTTGCTGGGCCAACGTGTACAACGTGTACACCTGTCGGACGATTCAATTGAGTCCGTTTTCTAGATTGCACCGCGACTAAAACGGGGAACAATATGCTCGATGTTAATGTAACCTTTTTAGCCAGGACCCGGGTGTTCTCGAATCCCTCCCCGAACAAATTGATTTCAGCGATCATGCTGCTGTCCGGCACCATCATCGAGATTGGCCGGAACATGGATTTCAGATTATCGGGGAGCTCGGTTCTGCCCGCGTAACCGGGATTCATCGTGATGAAGATGCCGCAGGTGTGCACCAACGATATTTCACAGCCCTCGAACACGAACTTGGTGAGCTTCTGCGAGAGGGCGGTGAGGATAGAGAGTATCTGTTGCGCCACCACCGACAGCACTTCGATATTTATGCTGGCAGTAAGAAAAAGGCAATTCGATTCCATGAAAGAATCTGGTAAAGCGCGTTTCAACGCTGTCCATTAGTTTGCTGAATATACCAAGGAAAGGGGGAGTACAATGTAAGAAACAACAGAAAATACCTATCTTAAGGCTGTTTCAGACACTATCGGATTTATAACATCGATGTATCGGATTCATAACATAACATCGATGTATCGGATTGGGGTGGTCCTTATTTATACGTGGCGAATTTTTTTTTGTATTTTTTGCTCTCGTTTAGTAAAACAATGATAAATTACTAAACTACTCGCTACTCGATTAAATTACTGGACGTGTGTGCTTCAGCCTTTAGACAGTGCATTGAAAAATTGCCACTGTTGCGGCTTTGAACGATGTTCTTTTATGTGAAGCACTTGTAGAATCATCTACCCCAAAGAAGCTGCCATTGCCTTCCCTTTATAAACGCCCATTTATTTCATCCCCGTCTTTGGTAGATGCTTCTACATTTCCCCCAGCCTAGAAATGTCTACATTCAAGCCCCACCGCGTACCGATTGAATTCGTCGAAACAGCCCCATGCACCAGTCTGCGAGAGTCCAGAGAACAACCTGCCCATGCTTTTGTAGTCGAGTCCCTCGGAGCAGTTCTGCACTATCACGTTGAATCCGAGGGCTTTCCCAAGATCCTTCACCGTCTCCGTTTTCCCTGTACCAGCTGGTCCCTTGGGGCTGCCTCCTCGATACAAGTGGAGGGCAGTGGTCAAGGTAATATAACACCTGTCGCAAAGGATCATCAAGAACACAATATAAATTACCCTTCAGCGGCCAATTAAAGCACAGCAACTCCTACAGCTTATCAGTACACCCGAAACATCTTCGATTATCTTCAACCCTTCCCCATTTCCTTCAATACCCGGAAACTTGTCTTATAAAGAAACAAAAGCGATCGCGCGATACCATAAACATCCATTCGAAAAGCCATCCATCGTCCCCTCCCAAACGATACAGCGCCCTATTCTGCAGTGAAACGTTTCCCTGGGACACGCCACGATTCGTCGTTTAATCCGTTTCCAACGGGGCGAGACGCCAGGACGTCGGGAGGGTGCGACTACTAGGAACCAGGGGTGGCCCGTGGAAAGGGGGCGTCGCGAGCTTCTTTCCGCAAGACAAATTCTCGGCCGGGAACAAATGTATCGGTAGCGACGGCCCTCTCCATAAATTAGAGAGGCGCGGGCGGGCAGCCTTTTATCGCGATTAAATCGATACCGCGTTAAGTATCGCCGCGGTGCCCTGCACCCCGGCCAGCCCCATCCGTTTCCTTTGATGTTGCATCGCCCAGGCAGCGTTACTATCGAGGGCCACGAGATTGAACAGTGTCCTGAACCACCGTGTACACAGGGGTACACGTACCGCGTGGTGTTCAGCTTGCTGGACGAGAAAGTCGCGTTTGCAGAGGCTGGGCAGATTTTACGGAGTCGCCTGATGGTTCATATGGGATGGGGGGTTGATTGTGACGTTTCAAAAGTCGGAGACTTGGACGTAGGAATCATAGCTGTGGATATGTTGGATGTGCTGTGCGATTGGCAAGTGCAGGTTCCTCTATGTAGATTGCTGAACCGCATAAACAGGGTGCAGCGCTGTGTCACTAGCTAGGGGCGAGTTTGCAAACACTGATTCATGCCAAATGTTTGCCCCTGCTTGGGGACTGCGGTCCGAACATTCTGACTGATAAGACCTTTAACTGGACCCTTGGAAAGTATTCTTGCAGAATGGTGCTTGTAGGTCTCTTCTGGGTTACGAGTTACTGTTGCGCGTGAGGATTAAGTGGTGAAACTTAGAAGCTTTATAGGTATTCTATTCTAGTAAAATATCTGTAGCTGTCTGTAGCAATTGCTCCTGTTTGGTTAACCGAAAACTGTATGAAGTTAACAGGATCATGGATTCAATGGAGTAGAATTAGCACGAGTAGGATTTCTACTCTTGACGCCGCAGGTCTCGTCTCCAATTGACAACTACTAGCTTCCTGCAGGATCTCTTAACGATCTTGATCACGAGTAAGCACAGAATAATTTTCTTCGAATAATTCTCGAAGACGGATCAAGATCAACCGAAATCTCGTCTCCCTTTTCAGGTTAAATTACGCGACTGTTGCTTAACGTTAATTATATCTTCGCCAGTGTTTCCCTGAACTTTGTCACTCGACGTTTCTTCGCGTGGATCGACGAAGACGAAGTTTCCTCGCCGCGAAGTTTCAAGGGTCTGGTTCCCGTTTCCAGGCGCCGTTGATTAACGTTTATCGCGCTTTCCCCGCCCCTATCTGTTTGCAATTCCTCGCCGACGTTGTAATTTTTGTACAACTACAAATTCACGATTCATCGATTAACGCCGATCAACGCCTTCGTACTCGGTGGTCTGATCTCGAGTTCGTCGCGCGAAGGGCCACGGCGGCAGGCTGGGCGAATAGGATCGAACTGTACTGCGGGGCAATTTAGCGTCGAATTGCAGTCGAGCTCGCGTATGCTTTATTCCATTAGCCGAGTAATCAAGTTAATATTTCGAAGGGGGTGGGTGGAGGACGCGATCGGTTGTAATTTCATGCGGTGCTAGCAATCGTCGCGACCCCTGACCTAATTACCTTGCGCTATCGACCTGCATGTAACAGGACCCTGAACCGTACATACGTTTGTAATGGGGAATCGCTTTCACGCGTGGCCCCGTTTCCTACACTCAACTGTACACGGGTAATTTCGCTACGGGGTGGTTTCATGGTATATTTTTTCTTTAGATAACTACGAGCTTAGAAATCTTTTATGTATAGCGTCATCTTTAAAATTCCAGCTTTCAATCACGAATCTATTTTCACCCTAAAATCGTCAGCCTGAAAGCTTCTACCATTTCTGAAACACCTTTCTCTAAAACCCACGTGTTCCATTTCCCCGAGACAGAAGTATGAAAACCTGCGATCTCCCTTGATTTAAGGTACTCTCGCGCCCATTAGTCTTTCAACAAAGTAGTTGCCGTCCAGTGTTGGATAATATTGCAGCGAGCACTTCAAAGGAAGAAAATGGAAACTCGATGCGTTACCGATCCGTGAGGGGTGTTATCACCAGACGCCCCGTGTTCCCAAGGTACTCGTAGCCGTAGACAAAGTAGGTGTTCGTTTGCCAGACGATACAGTCGTCGACGTCTTTGTCCCAGTAGAAACGCATCTGCGACAGCCACTCGAACGCGGACACGTCCTTGCAATCTGAAACGGCGGCGAATTTCGTATTACCCGTCCGGCTTCCAACCCCCTCGACACCCCGCAACCGTCTCCTCGATGACCAGGGATCTCCATTAATTCCAGCGTACCCCTGGAAGCGTGAAATTTTCACGCGGAAACGTTGCGACCAGATGCAACGTCAAACTCCCTGGCGGTATTAATTTAATTCGTGACTATCACGCGGCGTCTCGCTCACTGCAAACCGAGAGCTCGATCGCCGATCGAGTTTGCCAAATGCATTACAGCAACGATCCGCAAATATTGTACCTGCTCACTTAGCAATGTTTGCACCGCGTCCGCGTTCGATTGTTTCCATGGGTTACAAGGATAATACGCGCACCTATATGTCCGTTCGTTTATCTATTTTCCACCCTATATCGGGGGATGAATTTACGAGGGACGCCAGGGGCGGAGGGGCGAACGGCCTGGCCCAGGGTAGACGCGTTGCTCGCCGGTCGCAACGTCATAACACCGCTAAATCCCGTAAAACCCATAATTCGTTGCAGGCAGCCTGCACCCGCGAGGAACCGGACCACGAGCGGCCGCGAAGGGTTGAGGGAGCGTGGGCGGGCAGAAGGACGTTGGGAAAAATTACAAGGGGCACGGGGCGGGATGGGGGTAAGCCGACTAGATTGGAAATCGGATAGCCGCTCGGATGACTTACTCGCGCGGTACATCTTCTCGATAACGTCCCTCGAGTGTATCTCGATCACCACGATGGCTTTGAACTTCAGACGGTCCAGGTGGCTCAGCTCGCCCCTGATGGCCTCCGAGTACTTGCTCAGCGCCTGGTTCCGTCTCTTTCGGAGCTTCTTCAACGGCCGCCTCGTGTCCACCATTCTTCAACCAGACAGAATCGATTATTAAACGAAGGTGAATGGCCATTCTCGTTGACGTAACACTAGGGTGGCACTTATTTTCAACCTGCGGTTTCTTTTGCTCTCACCTCCTAATATAGTTCCATTCCATAAAAAATAGTCCCTGAAAAAGATTATTGCAATCGGACAACCGGAAAGGGTGCCGACCAGGACTTAAAGTTTAGAATTCAGCAATGGTTTGAACTTGAAGAAGTTCTCAAAAATGGTAAACTTTATCGAAATTTTGTTCAAATAATACTAAAAGAGAATTTAATTTTCTACAATTAGTGTGTATATAATTTTTTCGTGCTTCCAACCAGTTTTTAGATAATAGCGTTTGAATACAGAGAGGTCCGCACTGCGTGATGCATTGTCTATCTCTATATTCAAACGCTGTTATATAAAAAATGGTTGACAGCTCGAAAAAATTATATACAAAGTAATTGTAGAAAAGTGAATGCTCTTTTAATATTATTTGAACAAAATTTCGATAGGGCTCACCACTTTTGAGAAATTATTTAAGTTCAAACTATTGATGAAATCTAAACTTTAAGGCCTGGTCGCTATCCTTGTCCGATTGCAATAAATTTTTTCAAGATCTGTTTTTTTTATCAAATGGCACCGTTCAAGGGGGTGAGTGCAAACAAATACAAAAAAAATTGCGATACGTATAAATAAGGGCCACCCTAATGTAACGCACTCAATGCAGGCTTTAAAATTAAACACCCCGTTCTCTGATACACACCTACCTTCGAGCGAAATTAAAAAAACATGTCAGTGAAATATTACGCTTCAACCCCCCACCGTACCTAACAAAACTTTGCCAAATTAAAGGAGGTCCAATTGCCCACCTTCCACTCTGCTAATCTCCCCTAAAAAAACCCTCATCCCCAAACGTGCGCCGCCTAAACCCCCAGAGCCCAGTCATTTAACCCGACCGTTCCGCGGCCAAAGAGCAGCGCGAAAATTTCCACCCCTCCCGGCCAAGCCTCCGCCGTCCAAAGCGCACAAGGCCGTTCCCTCCCCAACGGCATAATCAGCCTCTTTGTCCAACACCTCTGCGCCCTTTTATTTCTTTCACCGGCCGCGTCGTCCCCTCTGGTAACCGAGAGACGGTTCGTGGCCGGGGTGCGCGCCCACCCCCGTGGCACGAACGTTAGAACGGGGTCCCGGGACCGAGGGATTCTCTGGCAGCTAGGTAGGAACGGATATAGAGCGGCCACGGGGGTGGGTGGGTTAAATTATTCGCAGTACGGCTAGTATATGCAAACGAGGGTGTATGAGGGGGTGGTCGTGGGTGGTGGATCGCAGCACGAGAGGCAGAATATGCAAAATTCCCCTTATTAGAGTTACCGTGTCCCTCTATCCGCGATCCCAACCCCCCGTTGGTCCCTCTCACTTTCTCCCGGTGCCCTAACCAACCACCCCCGTCTTCGCCCCGTTCTTCCCTCTCTGGCCGTCTCCGGCAGCCCTCCCGCGTGACCCCCACGTTCCCCCAGGCTGGATTCAGTCTTCCCTTTAACCCACCCCCTCCTCTTTCCCCGCGCCAGTACGCCCCTCTAACGTCGCTAAATTTTCGCGTGCAACACGCCACTCACTTGCAGTGCAGCAGGGTGCGGGTGCAGTCGGCCGTCCACTGGATCTGCGTGGACGTAATTCCCGGCTGGCTGGGCCACTCTTTCACCCACCTGTCGCGTTTCGCCGACATTTTCCGGAGGGCGGTTCGACACTGCCTCAACACCTCGCGCAGGCTCTCCCTCATCGCGGTTTCTGCAATTGCGAAACAGCCCCCGTTCCCCGCGTATTCTTTCTCGTTTCCATTTCCTGCTCGTCCATCCCCTCCCCGCGCCCCTCCCCGCACTCTTCTCTGTTCTATACAATGTGTGCCTTTCTCCCGTAGCAAAAATTGTTACCGGATGGTCCCTTGAAAATTGAGGGATGAAAGGGAGCAACGAGCAGAACGCCAGGGTTAATCCACTTTTTTTTTCACCATCGCGGATGCGCATTCACGGGGTCGCTTGTACGAGACCAAATCGGATTTTCATCGTGGATGGCGCGAATGTGACGCGTTTAAGGGTCGACGGGGGTTGGGGCGGGGGGGCTGGGGATCTTCGTCCTTTTTCGACGAACTTTCAGCCACCCTCTTAATTCTACCAGTCGGCGGAATTAATTAAGGACAGGCGCTTAATTCGATTCTGGCTTCAACGTCTGGGTGGATCTCGATTTTGATGAATTTTAAGTTTACTCGACGGGGGAGTTCGTAGTTGGTAATTACGGGGGGATTAGGTCGCGCTTTATCGAAAATATGTAACGTAACGATAGCTGTCGCTCGTGTTGAAGTTTGACACACTTAAATAGATTCTACACTGCGTTTCTAGTTCAGATGAATGTTACTTAGTTAACAGATCGCCACCGTAGGCACACGAAAATAATATTCAAAGCTACTTGCCAATGTTGCACAGCCATTTCTCCACTTGCCCCTCGAGGAGAACGGGATTGACGAACTCGACGTACTCCCCCTCGCTGGAGGACATCCCATCCGCCAGGTTCTTCCCAGCGGCAGACTTGAAGAAGCACGGAAAGTATTGCAAAAGGATCATGCGAGCGGGGCTTAAGTACACACCTTGCCGAGTCTCAAACTTCTGATGTTCTCGAAGAGTTTCTTGATGTGGGGCTGTATCAGCTCCGGCCTCCTCGAGTTCGCCAGGATCTCCAGCAGATCGTCGTTGGAGATGAAGTAGAACCTCGGGAACACGTGCCGTTTGGTCTCCAGGTATTGTTCGAGGGCCCGTTGCATCGACTCCAGGTTGTCGCTGATTTTATTCAGCACCTCGAGTAGCGTGGCTGCAGGGGGAGGGATCGAGGGGGAGGGAAAACGACAGAGACATTGAGTGGGACGGTGGAAAAAATGCAAATGCTTCCGGTAGACCGGATTTACATTATTTTATAGCGCTGCTACGGCCACGCTGCTCCCCTTTTCTTTTTATCCCGCCCACCTCCCTGCCCCTCTCTCTTTGAACAGTCGACGCGCTGTACATTCTCTTTCCATTTTTCCCTTCTCATTCCACGGTGGAATTGCGCGGATATTACGGCGCGAATCCCACCTCGAATTACAATGTGTTGCGTTTACCTCGCGTTCTTACAATTCCTCTAAATATACCTTGCTTATTTCTCTTTTCCCCTGATATTCGCTCGTTTTTTTGGAGAGGGAAAATGAAGTAGATATCGAGGTAGATTTCTCTAGATTTTGCGCTGAAGGTACGTACGCGGATCGTGGGTCGCTGGCAGAGCCAAAGCGTGAGCCGCCATTCGTGTTGTTATTTCTATCCACAGTTTCGTCAGCTTGTCGTATTCGTCGGTCTCCTTGGGCAGTTGCTTCCTGATATCGTCCGTGGTGAATATATTGTCCATGTAGATGTAACCCCGTTGAATCACCAGGGCCAACTCGAGCACCTCCACCACGGTCGACAGGGTGCGCTCCCAGTGGTCCACTTCGTCGGCGAACGGTTCGACGAACCTGTGTTCGTGACACTTGCATGTGGGATGTTGAATGATTTTGTGGGGAGGTGAAGTTGATGATTGCGAAGTGGGAGAAGGTGAGGTGAATATTTTTGAAGATTGAAGAATTTTTAGACCTTGTCGTTTTCATTGTTGATAACTGAGCCTGGTGTTCGTCTAGGACTTGCATTATATCATCTATGGATGTTAGCCTCTGGATGGCTTTGTAGGGGACCATTTGTAGGGGCATGGATTTCCAGATCACGCTTATTTGTTGGAGGCCCTGCAAATGACGATGAACATGCGACACTGACTAACTGTTCTTTTAAGATCCATAATACTTATTGTAAACTATTTTTGACACTAATGTTCCCAGATTTTAAAAACCCCAGGTCTTATTCCAAGATGCAGCTAAGAAGTTACGTCATTTGCCTTCCACTTTGAACTCTATCGATAGCTTCCTTCTCTACAGGGATTTTACACTCTGAACCGCCGCCTGGGTTAGGGTTTAACTAGGTTTAAGGAAAGTTGGGAACAGATCTACCTCAGGTATTAAGTTTACACCCGAATCGGGGATTCTAACTCTGTAACGACAATCCCAAAGGAATCTGATACTCAAAGCAATTCAAGTGCCCTTTGGAATCACTGACGGCAAGATACGTAATCGACGCGGTAACTGTTACGCTTGCAATTACGAGCGAACAATTTGTTAATATTAGCAGGAGTTTACTCACAGTTTCGATGGCCAGCTCCATCGTGGCAGCGTTCGAAATCTCGCTGATCTCGTCCGCGAAATTCTGCAATTGCATCTCAGCGATCAATTCCAGAGTGAACTCCTTCGATGTCTCGTCGAAGTCGCGATCGACGGTCTCTTTCACCCTGGCCCAGTGCCGTGATCTCATAGCTGGATTCTTTAGGTCCGTGATCAAGGGAAGGGTGCGTCTGAACGTGTCCACTCGAATCCTAAAACGTTTCCTTGCTATTAACTTGTGCATGGCAGACTGATGCCTGTTCAAAACTTTTTTGCATTTGAATAATGAAGAAGTAAATAATTCAAGGTATTGGTGGCACAAGGTCGGCTTGAGACTTTGTTAAAAGGCTTCGAATGGAAAAATAGTACTAAGAATAAAATGTTCTTATTGTCCCCCTTTATAACACCCTGCAACGAATCTTTTGAGATTACAATACCTCGAGTGTTCAAGTATCTCCCAGTTCTTGTGCCTGAGCTCCCTACTGAGGCGGTTCAGCTTCCTGAAGAGGATGTTCGCGGTATCCTCCATCTCCACCATCTCGATCTCCCAGAAGTTCTCAGTCCTATACTTATCCCAGGCCTTGTTCCACTCGTCGGTGATTTGCCAAACCAGCTCGATAGCCGCCAAATCCTGAGAATGAAACATTCAAGTCCCCATTCGACGCTGGTAACAGTGAATTACTTTTTGCAACTGAATCAGCTCCGCGGAATCCGGCTGGTTGATGCCGAACAGCAACAGCTGACTCTTCAGCTGGCTCTCTCTGCGCCGCATGGTTTCGATTTCCCTCCTCAGGTACGTTATCCAGGTCAAGGCCTCTGGACCGTTGAAGCATAAAGTTATTTCCTACTGAGCTACTGTGGGATTCTGCTCACCTTTCGCACTCCACTCGGAAGTGAACGGGCCAGTGTCAGAGAACCTGCCAACTATGGCTGTCACTTCGTCCTTGAACATCATTGTATCTTGCAGCAGAATCGTCCTGAATTCCTCCTGCGACACACCATTGATTTTGCACAACTGTTAAAATGTCTCCAAGAAATTCTTCAGAATCGTTCAAAAGTGACCAGTTAATCAAATTCGACCACAGGAGGATCTCATCTCAAAGTTATACATAGATTTCTCAACTACACTTCAGAATTCGTAAGCTACATGAGTGATACACTCTTCAAAGTCATCACAACCCAGTCCCTACCTTCTTCTCCTTCAGCATAACCTCGCACTTGGTGAGTAGCAGCAGATACGCAGCCCACGAGGGTTGCACGTCGTTCAATTTCCTTCTGAAGTCGAACGACAAGTGCATCTCGTACTTCTCTGCAATAAAGAAAGGGGGAAAAGGAGCAACAATTACAACGTCTTTGCGAGAAGTGGCCAGGGCATCTCTTCCCTTTCGCACGGAGGAGTATCGCTGATTTTAACAGGGGTTATCGATCTCCCCCGCGGCCCATTCACCCTTCTGCGAAAGCAGAAAAACGTTTAAAGGTTTACCCAGAGTCTGGCATTGCTCCAGGATCTTCGGGAATTCACCCTCCTCCTTCGGAATCTCGGCGTTGAGCCTCTCGAACAACTGCATCGCGTATTGCATACTGGTCAGATCCATTGGCTCCTTCGATATTCTGTGAACAAATGAATTTACTAAGACGATTGCTGCCCGCGAGATTCCGAAAGAAACCGCGACAGAATCCAGTGGAACAGCCACGGGGATCAGAGGCTGCATTCAATCTTGTGGAAAATTGATATGAGTGGCGGTGATCGTGTGAGGAAAAGGGATATCAAGATCGACGAGGAATAGAAATTGAAGAAATTGCAAATAAGAAGCCTGTTGCTACTTCTGATATGTATTCCCTGATTTCTTCAAGAATTTACCTATTTGACAGTATTAGCGATACAGTGAATGCTCCTTAATGCGTGACAAGATTTGTAGCAGTAGATTTAGAGGCTCAAACTGGCGACCTTTAACCAGAACACAAGCCCATCCACTCCAAAATCGTAGCCGCTGTCAATTAGTAATTAATCTGTAGCTTGAGCACAATTTAATTTGTACTTCGTTTCGCTTCAGGCAGAAGGCAGGGGCTATTTGGACGAGTGGTTCTCTGATAAATGGTCGTACAGGGACCGATTGCTCCTCGAATCTACGTGATTGCTATTTGAGAAGGATCTGCTACCTAAGATCGTGACTATCAATCGATACGAATCCAAAGCTACCAACAAGTCCGCAAGACATCTTCAATAGAGGCCTTTCTAATCAATTTCCAAGCCAAAAGGAACAATTTTTATCACTTTTCAAGAAGAATAATTATCAATATCTCACTCGATCTTCAAAATCTTTTCACATCCATTGAGAAACACTCGTGAATCTGTCCACTAAATATCTGAGCCTCGTAAGTTAAAATCTTTGTCGTTCGATATCCCTTTGAAAGGTTTTTCACTCGACCATGATTCACTTTCCAAATTCATTGTTCTCCAGCGCAGCTATCGCGATACTAACTTTTTCGAGTTGTCAGCGATATAGTGATAAACGTGGTTCACCATATTCTCGGTTTGCCTCAGCAGAAGGTCGATCAATTTCTGCTGCCAGACAGAGCACTGCTCGATGATCACGCCTTTCAATCTATCTGCATTCACGTCGAGGAAGTGCACGGTCATCACCGTGTCCTGCATCTGGACGTTGTTCGCGACTAAGGTGTATCTGGTGATGTCCGAATCGAAAGACTCCGCGGTGGGCCTCAGCTTTTCGTATCTGAAACGGCACCGGACGCGGGTGATTTTTCACCGTCGGCCACCGAACACAGAATTCGTTTCTCGCCATTTCCAAGTCACCTCTGGATGTACATGTCCCTGTTCACCTCCCACACCTCGTGAAACGGCTCCCAGTTTTTCAGGTACTGTTGCGTCTGAACGAAGCAGAAGTTGACCTCTGGAAAGCGAATGCATTCGAATGATATCGATAAAAATCGGGCAGATCTGCGGGGACCTAACCGTCGTTGAGCTTCTGCTGCAGGTCCAGCAGTTCTGTGTCCTTCTCGTATATTCGCCAGAATTTCGGGACGGTCACGTCGAACTTGAATGTATGCACCAGTCGATGGACACCTTTCAGTGGCTCCAGCAGCTTGTCGAATATCACCGAGATCACGCTACCTACGTCCACCAGACTGGGTACGAAGTGTATCTGGAAGAGTGGAAAGTGTGCTGGTGCTTCTGTAGAGAACGTTGCTCTGGCTATAAACATTATTTTACCGCGTTTTATCACGATAATAGTGACTATCGTTCAGTTGATCTACTTAAGAACTAGGAAGGACTATCCAACTTCAGGGTTAGAAGTCCTAAGTCTACACAAGTTTCGAGTCTCTTCCTTCTTTTCCACCCGTTTTCAATAACAAAAAGCTACCTTCGCAGACAGAAATATTAAAAACATGAAATGTACCTTGTTATTAACGAGTTCAACGTGGACCAAAACGAGAGGCGAAGGAGGGGTGGTCCCTTCTCCGTGCAGAGCAGTGTACATGGCTTCTAAAGATCCTCTCAGGCACAGCCTCAGGCCCTCAGAAACCACTACGTCGATTTTGTGCAAATAGCTCTTCCACTCTTTCAAACACTGTTGTAAAAGAATTGTCATGCGAGTCACTGTAGCCTCTACGAAATCGAGTGGTCTTGCAGGACCACTAAAGTAGCCTCAAGTGGAGTTACATATCATTCTTCTACTCTCACACATCTTAATTTTATCTCGATATTATTCTCTTCTCGCGTGACAGCCACAAAAATACACTTTTCACAATTTTATGATCGAGAAAACGGTCAATCACCGGTTTGTCGATCGATATCGCCGCGATCGAGGTGTCGAAGGGCGAGCACCGTTTCCCGTGATCAAGAGTGGCGTCCTATTGGACCGGTAGCTGCGATTCTTCGACAGATTCCGGATTAACGAAGAGGGGACACGTGCGCCGAGCTGCAGTCACGTCACGGAGCGACATATCGTAACGCGAATCGTCCTGGACTACGTTCTCTTGGTTCCCTCGCACGAGAATTGCTTCCCTATGGCCTGCAGGGATAACGCCACGGACATTTCGCGAGAATTCTGCATTCCCTCCCGTGAGACGACGCTTTATGCGCGGGTTACGTTGCAAAAATGGCACGACTGTTCCCACTGGCATACGTTCGAAGGGGGCACAATTATTTCTGCAGTAATAGCGTCTTCGCCACGTGAAGCCAGTGGCGGATTTAACGGGTGGCCGGTGAGCAGTTGCCGCCTGGGCCTCTCACAGGAGGCCCTACCCCCCAGGGCCCCGGTTTTAAAAAAATTATGATTTTATCCGAACACTATATTTCATTTGTTTTCCACAATTTTCATACCACACGCGCGTAAATTTATTTGTAATTCTGTTCGGTATACAGGGTATCCCAGAACCTTTGCCACCTGGGCCTTTTTCCTAAATCCGCCGCTGTCAGAAACAGTCGAATCAAGGAATCAGTAATCTGTAAAGTTACCGCGCGATGAGCTAACCCAATTTTCCAAAAATTCAATCAACACTAATGACGCCACTAGCAGTTGACTCGACCGCATGTTGATTAGGATGGCCCTTACTTTCAACATACGCTTTCTTTGGCTCTCAACCCTTAAATGGTCCCATTTTATAAAAAAATAGTCGCTGAAAAAGGTTATTACAAACGGATAACATGAAAAGGTGCCGACCAGGCATTAAAGTTTATAATTCATCAATGGTTTGAACTTGCAGAATTTCTCAAAAATGGTAAGCCCTATCGAAATTTTGTTCAAATAATACTAAAAGAGCATTCAATTTTCTACAATTATTGTATATATATTTTTTCATGTTTCCAACCACTTTTTAGATAATAGTGTTCGAATATACAAAGGACCGTACTACGCGCGTCTGGACAATACGTAACGCTGTACAGGTGGTACGTTCAAAGCGCGGACCTCTCTATATTCAAACGTTATTATCTAAAAAATGATTTGAAGCACGAAAAAAATATATATACAGTAATTTCGATAGGGCTCACCATTTTTGAGAAATTCTTTAAATCCCAACTATTGATGAATTCTAAACTTTAAGGCCTGGTCGGCACCCTTTCCTGTTGTCCGATTGCAATAATCATTTTCAGGAACTATTTTTTTTTTAAATGGAACCATATTCCGTGGTGCGAGTAAAGAAATATGAAAAAATTTTCGTAACGTATAAATAAAGGCTACCCTAACGTTGATCCGTGGAAACCCAGGAACCCCTCTTTTAAACTTACGTCCTCGATGACGTCCTTAAATCCGTCGTAGATAACCAGCACGTACTGCACGACGGTCCTGTGTCTGCTTCGTATCTCCTCGAACGTCCGGTCCCTGTAAAGTGACCAACAACCTTTCACCGACCCCCAGAAGCGAATTCCTCGAGCGTTTCTACCTGACCGTCACCACCTCCTCCCCCAGTTCCTGCAGCGTGTACGTGTAGTTGGGCCGTATCTTGATCATTGGCGTGTCGCAGAGATGCTGGCAGATCTTCATGATCTCCAGGTTCGAGGCTTTGTAGACGTCGATGAATTCTTGCAGCTGCGAACACAGAGCCAGGAAGTTCGCGTGAGTGACGTTGCTCGAGCGAGTGTACTCTTCGCATCGCGCTCACTCGGGCTTCGCCCTTGCCTTTGCTCCAAATTCCAGCGCCCCCCTTCCCCTACCTGGCTACGACTAGGCGAGGGGGGATGGGTGTAACGAACGGCCGCAAACGGTACCGTCGGATATCCGCTATTGTTATTCCGTTTCGACGGCACGCGCTTCTTGCTTAATTAAACAAACAAAGGCTGCGGACGGATCCCCACTTGGCTGGGTCAAAATTTAATTTCGCCCGGGACAGAGCCGGACTCGCTGCATAAATTTCTGCCCGTATATAGGCGCCGGCCACGGTAATAGGGGGAGCAGAGAGAGAGAGAGAGAGAGAGAGAGAAAGGGATGAAGAGGGAAGCGTACATTTGCCGTTCGGTTAAAGCAATCCTCGATGTATGCGTCCACGTATTCCGTGTTCCATGTCAGCCTGCTTAAGCCGGGATTGATCTTCCTATCTAGCTGGCGAATTAGTTCGCGGAACAGCTCGCGTTCCGAGGTTGACAATGCTGCAAGAATTGCATGATATTCTGCTTTACAGTGGCCCTTTTCACGCTGCATGATTGAGTTTTTAGTGGGGTGGAGGGTGGACGGTGAAGGTAGGATTACCTGAGCAGTTTCTTTTCAATGAACGTTTCACTTTCTACGCGACATTGCTTGCCACGTACGAGGGGTGGAGATCTGTGGAAGATTGCGAGGAACCTTTGTACTTGAGGGAAACTGGGAGAATGATTAGGGGTTTTATGTGGAGGGTGTTTTAATAAATTATGTTGGATGTTGCGAGGCGAAACATTGGGGGTTTCTATTAGGGCGAAAGAATTGGTTGTATGAGCTTCCGTCATATTACTTGGAAAATGGCGACTGACAATAGGCAATCCGATTTCCCCGCACCCTCTTCCCCCCCATTTTACATTTCCCCTGGAATTACACTAGCGCGGGTCAATCATACTCTCCCGTATGCGACTATAACTTCCGCGGTGAGCGATATTTCGAGACCTGTTTCGATCAGGAATCATGCAAATTGATAAAGTCAATCAGTTATGGCGGAAATTTGTCGGTAATGCCAATTTAGAACTACGAAATTCCATCAATATTTCCCGCGCTATTAGAAAAGGCTACGGAACTTGGAACGGAAAGGCCTCCAGGGGCTTGCAATCGAAATGAATCGCGATTGAAAATTCGATGTTAAAAGTTAAAAGGAACCAGCTAGCTTTCCCGGAGTATTAAAACGTGCACTCCGCTATCAGTTACTTAAGGCCGTCAAGTTAGGTGAAACACTCCGTGTAATTGAAATCAAATTCTTCAATTAATTCGAAAACAACCCCCACCCTCTCCCAATTAGCCCGTATAATCGAGATTCCGCCCTAGCCAGCTTCTCCTCGCGCAAAGTTCCAGCTCGCCTTAATATTTCATAATTTGCAGCCTCTCTCTCGGTAATAACACGCGGCTGTGGCGCGTTAAAAGCTACGAAGAGAAGACGCTCGAGGTATTTTCGTAGAAACGTGCTCGAACAACTATTTCGCAATCTCGAGCACTCAATATACAAACGCGAAGTTTCCGCGAATACTCTGCAGCCGCTCGGTAACTTCAAAATATTTGCTCCGACTTGTTCGAACGGCTGGAACACGTGTGCGAGTCGACTCGATTTATACATGTCGCGTATTAGCAAGAAAGATGGAGAAGAAATGATTATTTAGACAAAATCTAGTGATTCTATGGGAAGTCAGCGAGAGGCACTAATTACTTCGCGATAATATACATTGGGTACACACGATTACGATCCACATAATTGGAAAGTACACTTTTAATGGGATTCGGTGGCGGGGTAAACCTCGAAGGACCACTTTTGCGAATTTCGTGCTCGCGGAGGGGGTATCAAGAATCTCTCGATTAAAACGCTGGATATTAGACGGAAGTTAAATGTCAGCTGCATTGCAGTAGCTTGAACGTTGCAAGCCAACCCCTAAAATGACAGATTCACAGAAAACTCACCACCACACTTAAAAATCAAAGCTATGATCTCGAAGACTAGTACATTACGCAACAAAGTCTTGCAGAAGCTAATTACTTGCCGAAAGTAAGGAACAATATTCCTGTTGTTCAATAACTAAAAAATTCCTCCCCCATAATGGTGATTCATTTCACCTATCGAATCCACCGTTGAAGAAACCTGACATTCCTATTCAATCCTAAAAAAATCTCACCCTCCACCCTGCAATAGTCTCGACTCCACTGACCTTCTATCACTTTGTTGTATCCAATTATGACAGCAAGGACGCTCTCGTAGACGAAGCCCAAGTTCTCCCACCTATCGTAGACGATCTGAACGTGGACTGGAATCGTGAACCTGAGGTTGATCCAGTAAGCGGATTCGCGGCATAAATTTAAGATGTCTGGGTCGATGTTGCACTCGAGGAGGCCCGGCTTCGAGTCGCTGTGACGCATCAGAAAACGATCAAGCCGCACGCGCGGATTATCGCCGATATTGTACGTCCAGTTGCTGTACAGATACTGGACGAGGTCCTCGATCGATTTCATCAGGATGTCGTGCTGCAGGCAGATCTCTATACTGAGCCCGCAATATGGCATCCACGCAGCTTCCTCCAGCATCACCTTTGTTGATTGCAGGCGAGCACCTTTCAATCGTAGGTTCAACGCCCTGCCTGAATAATAAGGAGTCATCGAAGGATACTCCTCCCTTTCATCGAGTACCTCCTGCTTCGTCCGCTGGATATCCTGGCCGAACATCTCCCATATCTGAGGAACAACCATCAGCGAGTATCTCTCTTAATTCCTTATCGAGATTCCTTATCGTTAAAGTCGAGCCAACGCGTTTGCCCGAATTATCGTTGACCTATACTACTATTTTTGTTAATATTTGAGAAAAGGGTTTGATATCCTCCGCGAGCGACTGATTCTAAGGTTCAGGGTTACAATGCAAGCCGAAAATGTAGAGTAACTTTTTCCCGTGGCTGGTTTCGTTTACGAGAAAATCGACTTTGAATGATGCAAGTAGTAATTGCTAGTTATCTGCGTCGCGGAGGAAGTGTGTCGGGTGAAGCGCGTAGATCGATCACTTGGATTATTTCTGACGTTAGTAAACTGATGCAGATATGTTTTTTAATGATCGCGGAGGCGTCTGAGTCAAACTATTCAGGTTGAGAAGTAATCTGAACCCTTTCGTTAACGTTAGATCATCGAATTATAGAAATCGACTCCTTACGTCGCTAGTTCTAGCGTCGAACAGAGGCTTCAGATTCTCTCGGTTCATGTAATTATAAAAACCACGGAGATCCTCGATCCCCTCCTGCACGTTGTTCAACCCTTGGAAAACCGACGGAACCAAGTTCTCAATGATGATCTCTAGATCCTTCATCTCGGCGCGGAACGTGAACATGTCGTCGTGCCACGAACTCTGGTTCACGTCCAAGATCTTGTTAGAGTTCTGCTCGATCCTCTGCAACGCTTCGTGGAAAAGTCTCTCGATCTTCTGGCACACCCTCTCGTACTCTTCCCCTTTCGTCCCGCTGAACATGGGCCTCGCGATTTCCATCGTTTCGTCCATCCTGCAAGCACCAACCCCTAATTACCATTTACCTAATCGTTCGCAACTTCCACCCACTTCAACCCTTTAATCATGGAACATCAAAGGATCGAAGAAGCTATTAGAGCTCGAAAAAATCGAGATGTATTCGCGCTTCTATCCAATCCTCCCCCTTAACACCGCGGTGGAAAGCTGGCGATGGGGGTGCAAAGGGGATGGGCTGATTACCTGGCAAAATCGATCATCGCCTGACAGATCTCAATCATGTCGTGGCACCTGCCGATGAAAATATCAATATGGCGGAATATATTGTTCACGTTTAAGTCCCACGGCTTGTGAGTGACGCTGTTGTGGACCTCGATTATCTGAAAACCAAAAGGTTTTGCAGGGGGTGGTTGAAAGAGCACTGCTGATTTGCATTGCACGGGGACAAGCAGTCGATCGTTTAATATCCGGCTCGCGATGCGGGCGCATCGATCTCGCGGAGGAACGCGTGAGACTTAAAGCGGTTAAACAAGTCAGATTACAACCCCCGTCCATCCTTCGATTCTGTATTATCGGCTGGCTGCTGGCTGAAGCAGTTCGTAACCACCCCCAAGGGATGGTGTACTCGTTCGTTTCGCTTTGTTAGGGGTAAATGAATCGTTTGGAACGCCTGCTGGGCCCTGGTTCACGCGTTTCCTATCGTAACGACGTTTGTGTTTTTTCTTTTCTAGGTTACTGTGGGTGGGTAATTATTAATAAATCTGTTAGAAGGTTTGATAAGTATCTTTAAGCTTTGTTCACCCTTCTGTAAGGATACAAATCATTGTGCTGAACAGTTGCTTTTGTCATTTAGCTCTGTCATTAATGAATCACGATTTCAATTAAAGGGTTTTAATAATTTTTTTAAGAAACACCCTCTGTCCAGTGTACCCAAGGGATTTTATGAGACTGTGACTCGAATTTGAGAGAAGATAGATTTATTTTCTCCTGGAAAATATTGAATCGTTTAGACGGACAATTGAAGTTGGAATTTCGAAAACTGTCATCCCGCGTTTTGACAAGTGTCGTAATCGTTTTGGTATTTCCTTTCCTTCCTGTTTTTTTAGTTTGGATAGGCAGTGACGTGAGTGTATGTAGCCCAGCGGGTCACGAGTCGTTTTTGAAAGGGACGGATTCGTTTGTTTCGGACACCAAAGTGGTTTATCAATAATTGAAATATTGGACATTCAAAAGCCATTTCTGTACTCTGACGATGTCCAGCGTGACGACACATTTTGCTTTTTTAAATTTTACAACGAATGTTTGTAACGGAATAGGTCACGATTATTACACGAAGGGCTAATATTATTCATTTGGGAATTATTGCGCGGTATCCCGTATCGAATCGACGCTCCGTGAGTTCAGAGGGCCGATTGCTTCGTTCATGTTTAAACAGTCAATCGGGCGGAGGTTCAGAGAACGCTAGATTTCGTTTCGCTCTTCAGAGGGGCAATTACGACCTTTTCCAAAGTAATAAAATTTCAAAGGGGCAATGTGCTTTAAACTTCCCTTTTAATTCAATCATCTCATAAACTGCAGTTAAACTCTGTCTGCGCAAAGTGAGGAAGTAATGTGACTGAAAAAGAAGAACAAAGTTAATCTGGCAATGTTCAAATTACCCATTACCACGTAACATTCGTTTGTTATTTTTGTTCAGGAACGAAGCTCTCCTCTTATCAATTTACATCCGCGTAAATGATAATCCTCTTTCCCACTCACGTCAGATTTTCCAGCTTTTGTGCCACATTTTTCACCACGAGAGCTTCGTGCTATCTTTTACACAGTTTTCATTTCATTCGCTGTCTATATTAATACAAGCAACGTCGAATATAAGTTGAAAGCTAAATGAGGGATTTTATAGATTACTTAGCATGGTTCGCCACCCTTAAAGTGACGAAAGCGAATAGAGGCTATTCGTAGCGACCAACCCTCTGGACATGGGGTTAATAAATACTTGTTACAGCTAAGCAAGTCAACCCTCCATCTCCCTAGGGATGTTTGTCCACCCTCGATCACTGGCCAACGCGATACGATTGCTGGGATTTCCCGTAGAAAAATCGTAGATGCCCCGTAATTCACCCCCAATTCGACTCGTTCCCTCGCCACGCGACATTCGCCAATTCTCACCCCTTGTTTGCGCTTATCTGGCTCGCGCGGCAAACGCCCCAGCTCAAGAGGGTTATTGTGACTTCTGCTTAACGCGCAAAACTTGACCTCGTTCTACATCCCTCTTTTACCCTAGCGTCGACAACAAGCCACCCTCTTTGGTTGGATGGAATGCTAATCCCCGGCTGACAAATTATTTTCTAGGGCATTGTGCTCTTCTTCCCTTCAATGAGGGTGTTGCTCGGTGAAAACATTCTTGTAGATGAACCTTGGACTGAACCTGGAGTTGCATTAAGATTGAAAATGAAAGAATGCACTTTCATTTCTGACGATTTTGTGGTCTGTAATTTGAGGTTACGAGTCAATCCTTAATGAGCAGAGGAGACAACTACTATTTTTGATGAGTGATTATTTTTAAAAGTAGACGAGCTTTTTGAAGATCGTACTTTATCAAAATCACCCTTTTCTTCTTTCACACTTTCCAAGACAAACGACGAACAAACAGAGGGTAAAATGTTTCTCCCTTCCTCTCTAAACGACACCTTTCATCCCATTAATTGCGTGTTAAATATTCAGCACGTCTCGGGGGCAATCAATCTTTGGAATTGTTTTGAAACGATACACGATTAAAGGGAGGCTAAGATTAATTGCTGGCCGCGGGTGTGCACCCGCCGCGGAGAATATTATTTTAACGTCGTAGGAGGGACGGTGTTCCCAGTGTTCCACGGCGGGATCATTGTGGGCCGGCCCAAAGAGAGGGTACAATTACCGTGACTTCCGCTTAACGCGAGAACTCCACGCTAACGGCTCTTCCCCAAGTATCCAAAGTGACTCGCCGCGCACGTCGTTTAATAGTCCTTTAATGCACCGACCAGCCAGTGAATTTGTTCGTAATATCGCCGGGGAGTTGATAATTGCATTGAACCCCAAGTCCCCAGAGGAAATAAGCCTCCAATGAACTCAAACCTTTTCGTAGAGGGACTTGTAGTTCTCGCAAGTGTCCACGCACTCCCTGAACTTGTCCATCGACATCCTCGTCCTCCCCGCGAACACGTGCTTCAGGTCGATGTAGTTCCGGCAGAGGACGATTATCTGGTTGCTCAGGGCCTTGAACAGGTTCTCGATCCTCTCGTGGGTGTTGTAGTGCGGTGAATTCAGCCAGATCGTTCTGAACAGGTGTATCGTCTTCATCAGGTGCTGGCCGATGGAGGACGGCTCGGTGCACTTGTTCAGCTCCACCGATTGCGTGTCAACCACTCGCAGGAACTCGATGTTCGATTTAGCCTCATTCACACCGTTCTCGATCTCGTCCTTCAGCGTGAGGAACTGTCGAACGTAGGTCGACTGGTTTGCTGATAGAAACTCGGTTATCTTCTTCACGAGGGGGTTCTGCAGCTGGAAGTTCAGGCCGCAGAGATTGTCATCTGTCACCATGGGAACGTTTCTTTTTTATAGAACGGACACTCAGGAAATGATGCTGAGAACTGTGCACTGGGTCCTGGAGATCTCATTCGATTCATTCTTATTTCGAACTTCATTCTCAATAATGATTCATTCTGAATGATCCTTAGGTTCCAGGATCCAGTTCACCAGAAATCATTCTAAGATACTAACATCGGTAGATCCAGAACTCGTACTCATCTTGCAGGCACAATAATTCGCTGGGTGTTGCTTGTTCCTGGTCTGAGAGGGCTATTCTGATTTGGGCGGTCCAATAGGCCACCACACCCTCCAGCCTCTTCACAAACTCCTTATCAGCGTTGGCGTCGTCGATGTCCAGATCGCCACCCTCTTTAGGCACATATATCACGGTTAAACCTCGCATTTTGTACGCCAAGTCCGTCAGGCTGCACAGGAATGTGTCCAGGCTGGTTAAAAAGTCCGCCTTCACGCATGTGTTTTGTGTTAAGGAAGATCGGTACACTCGGGGTGCCAGATAAAGGATAGTTTGTTTTTTTAGGGGATTGAAATCCTATAAAAAATGGACGAACGTGCTCACGAACCTAGCTACAATTTCATTCAAAGCTACCAAGTCCCCGCTTTGGCATCAGCCTCTCATAGAGGCCTGACAATCATAACAATCCAGAACGATTAGCATAAAACGCGACGAAAGTCTGATAAAATTTCCCCCATTAGCCAAATGAAAAATTACCCCTCCTCGATGTTCCTCGCGCAAAAGTCCTTCATGTAGTCTCATCAACGCGAGTGCCACTTGACTCAAAAACGGCTAATCCAGTATTACGCGCGAACAAAAATGGACGGGCAAATTTCGCCGAGGCGGAGGGTAAGAATGTTATCAGAACCTCTGCCTGCATTCTGCAGTAAGTTTGAGGTGTTGAGTTTTTCGACGACCGGCGTAGAGCGACGCTCGTGCCCCGTATGCGTAATTACAGACACGTCCGTTCGATCCAGTTGGAATCCATTAGAAATAATGAAGGCGGCTTCCGTCCGAATGCAATCGTTTCTGACTCGACTGCCGAGTAATCCCGTTGCGCGGGCAAACATCGACGCCGAATTTACCGAGCGGCGAGTTGCGCACTGCATTTAGCCGAAAATTATGGTAATAATAACTTCGTACAACCCTTCCTGTTTCGCCCCTCCCTGCCCGCCGCCCCTCTCCCTGCGGACCGGTGGCCGGAAGTTCGCGCAGCGGTAACGGGATTGCGCGGGCGAAGTTACAAATTCACTTGGTTACGTCATCACGTCGGATTGTTGTGACCTTAAGAGGCGGAGACTATGCTGGACTAGGTTCAAGAGGCCACCTTGATGGCACATGCTCAACTTCTTCGAATTTCTTCCCCATTAAAGAAGCTTCAGGACTTTGAACGCAGCTGGACCTGCGATGTGGACGCAGGAATTTATCATATGGGATGTAAGCTTCGAAGAGTAGTGCTTGATGAATTTTCTGTGTAATTGGATGCTCTTCAACCTCCTTTCAAAATCACTTACACCAGATACAGAAAGTTTCCTTCCCGGCGGCTTTTGCATTGACTCGTACTACTCGTTCCACGGTAGAAAAGCTAGAAACCAAGGTTGTAGGAGCTTTTTCGCAAGTATTACTAGTTAATTAAATTTTCTTTGCCGCGAAAAAGCAGGGAGGGACGAGATGAAGGAGGATGACAAGTTTTGAAGCTTGACAGAAGCGTTTCTGCCCGATGTTTCTAGATTTCGAAGCGGAACTAGCTACCCCCGCGGCTGATTAATTAAACGCGAGGTGAGCAGGGGAAGGATACTGTCCGGCCAGGTGTCGATCTTCACGAAAATGGGCGTCAACACGTTTTGAACCATTTGAAGAACGTAGCTCTCTACATTGTCGTTCACCGTGCCAAACAGCACGCGCTCGCGGAAGGTGTCGGCGCGCAGGATCTCCCGCGGTTCCCGGATGAAGTAGGTGAGCTCGTTCACCGGTATTATGGGGAATCTCAACGACACGTTCAGGTGATTGTAGACACGATACACGCAGAGCACCTCGATGCTTGGATTCAGGAAGAAATCACGGATCGTCAGCTCGGTGTAGTAACTCCATTCGTCGTCGTCTATCCTCTTTAACGTTGTCATCTCTTTCACGCAAGTTACCTGCATATTCAGAAAAGATTAAGGGAGAACTGTTGGAGAACTCTCCTCCTCCCTAAGTGCAGGCAATGAGATTATGTTGTCTCTAAAACTCAGTCAAATCTGAAACTTTCGTGTGCTGGACACTGTTTGGTCTCGAGGGACACAGCTCGTTATTAAGTTAGTTACTTCCGGGTGAATGAGTATTGAGCACGTTGAGGTAGATGTATGTTCTTCAATACTTAGATTGGAAGTTCATTTCTGGACGACTAAGGTGACTATGCATAGTCAAAGTTCAACGAAACGTCGCGATGAGAAAGTGATGTACTTGTAGTTGTTTCTGGTAAAGGGAGCCAGTGAATCGTTGAAACGACGAGTCTCAAATACGACGTGGGGTTTGATTGTGGTTTATTTATTGGTGGTACATTGGTAACACAATTTAAACTGTTAGGCGAGACTCGACAGTAGAGCTTTTATCAGTGTCTAACCAAGCGCGGGGCTATTCTACTTGCTTCATCTATATTATAAGGAAACACGATTTAAAAACGATTGAAATGGAAACCTTCCTTTCGATCTCCACCAACTACTTTCCCATCACGAGCTTCGCGTGTCCTTAACCTCGATCATGTATCATCAATATTTACAATTCACTTTTCACAGAATTCCCAAACCGAAGCAGCACCGAAGCCACTTATTAATCTACTAACGAAAGAACCAAGCCAACTGCTCACCAAATCGATCAACTCCGCCTCCTCGTAGACAGGCCTGAGCTCCTCCTCGATTTCCACGGCCACTTGTTCTGCAACACAGCGCATCCACCAATTAGCAGTCATCATTTCACGCAGCAGCAGCTGGAGCGTGAATAAACGTGAGAAGATTCCGTGAACGAGCAAGGATCGTTCGTTAGCCATCCCATGGGAGACAATGGCGTCCGCGATGGGCCCCCTTAAATCCGGCGGGAGAGTTAAATCGAAGACATTCGTTCCAAGGACCCCCTCCCTCGCTCTACCTTCCCTTATACGCCCTCTCCCAGTGTCGTTTTTCTCTGGCCCTCTTCCCTGTCCCTCTAGCGACCTGCTCCCTCCGTCTCCCGCACCCGAAAGGATACGCCTTTGCTCCTGGCAATCTAATAGGAACGATAAATCGCGAGCAGCTACTGAATCGGCGGAAGAGGAAACACGTCGGGCGATCGAGGCGCCGCGGGAGGACACGTTGCCATAATTTATTGGCCTATGATAGCGTGGCATTATGTAGATGGTAACGATGTCGTCCTGCTCGTTTTCTTCTTCTCCAAGCAGCGCGTTTCGAACCGAACCCACCCTCCCGCACCTCACCCGGCCGCCCCTACGAGGGACTTATTACTGTCACGTAGCCCGTACCCGTTCCAATGGTTTTTCACGGTTTACATTGCGCCACCGTCACGTTCGGCTTGTACGTTTTTCTGGATTTCTGCGACTGACGGCCGCGGGTATTCGTTTGGCTGTCGCGTTTACGATGGGCGCCGCTTTGCTACTCTTTCCCGCTCGTAGAAAGGAGCTTATTGCCACAGAATCGTTGGGAAATGTGGTGACACCTAGCCGGGATTTCGGGGCGGAGGGTTTACCTCTCTTTCGACGCTTCCTTAAGTGCATCGATTCAATGGAGCCTCTGTTGGTTTTAGATTTTCGAGGTACCTGGAAGCGTTTGGTTCAAGTGCTAGCTGAGTCAGTAATTACGATCCCCTTTTCCTTGCCCTCGGTATATTTAAGATTCCCGTTTCTTTATACTTAACGGGGAGGAAGAACGAGGAGGGAGGACTCTCGTCAATCGACGACTACGGGCGAGGAGCGTTTAATCAGATTAAACGCTCGCGTTTGGAAACTTTTTTGTCAGAGGGCGGGCGTGGGGGTGGTGAAATATCGGGGATCGCGGAGAGTTCGGTGAAGTTCGAGCTGGCTTAGAAGTTATTTAATTCGCGCGATTCCATCGGTCCGAGGGGCTGGGTATGCTAATCGATGAAGGGGAGCTTTTAATGTGGATAGATGGGACGGCTGAGGGACAGTGCCTCCAAATTGAGGGCTTTAATTTTTTATCGCCCGTGGAATCACTATTCTGCCAATTCCCCTCGTTCGAGGGCGGTAAATGGGATTCAATTTAGTAATCGACAAATAAGGAATAATTGGCTGACTGTATGGCGGAACGAGAGAGTTGTACCGAAAGGAATCTAGCTCTCTGTGGGGCTGGCGTTCGCCAATTACAGCTCTTCATCTCCTTGCCCCGGTATTACCCTGCCTGTTTGCACCTGTTTCACTTACAGCGTTACAGAGGATAACGTTCAAGCCTGCGGAGGCGTCTCGGGTCGAAGAGGGTGCAGCAATTGCATATATTTTTACTTTGGAAACAGAGTCCTACCCGATAATTAAATCTTTCTACAGGATTACTGTATCTTAGAGTATTTCGGGAAGGTCTGAAGGTTCATAGGACGCACAAAATTTCCCTAATCAAAGAGTATTACAATCTCCACTGACTCATTATTTCTATATCCAGTAGTCAATTGTACATTCCAATCTACACGAATGTAACACGACACTATGTTCCAAGAAGAGTCGCTTATTAATATGAAAGAAAGACCCATGTGTCATCGATGCATAGAACACACACATCAATTACATTTTCAAGCAGGTTAGGAAGCACCGATTTAGAAAAAGCGGAAAGAGGGAGAGAAGAACCGAAGCTGGCTTGGAAAGCGATGGGGAAGCCTTTAATATTTCTCTCGTAAATCTTACTGCGCCCGTCCTCATCGTCGGTCGAGTCAGCGTCCAAGTACTCTCTGTGCGGGTTCGGAGGCGGCTCATCTTTAACTTGACTTCTCTGTCTATGCATTTTATTGACGGGGGTCGGGCTGCAGGCCTCGACACTTCCTCCCTCTCGAGAGCCCCGTGCGGTTGATTTATGCTGCCCTTCGTTCGACTGTTACCCACCACCTCGAACCCTTTTCCCAGGGTTCCTCCTTGCCACGTAGGTATCGTCGAGAGCCACGAAGTTGCTCGATCCTCGAGGAAGCAGCGTGACGGACGAGGGATATATCTCGATCGATTGTCCCTTGTTTCTTGATTCGAGGATCGAGGTGTCTGGCCGGGGTGGCGACGGCTGAGGAATCGATTCGTCTCAATGAATTCTACTGGGGGTAGAACTGTAGAAGTCACTGAGAGAAAATAAAACTGGGTTATGTAGAATCCCAAAATGGGGAATTTCTTTGTAGGTATATTAATGTCTCAAATTTTAAGAACACAAATCTGAATCTGGGCTAGATATTAAACACGTCTGATTTCAATGTTTAGAATCTCGATAATGCTACTGTAGCCTCCATCACGCCTAATATATTTAATGTTCCATAAGTTCTGAGTCGCTGCTTACATATTATCCTCAGAAACAGTGCTGCATCCACGAATTCGAAGCGAACACTTAATCTCCTTCGAATCGTAGTAGACGTAGAATATTGGCTTGCTTTGATAACCCCAGGTGTTCCAGTCGCCCTCGGAATCATCCGATTTCCAAGAATCCCCGAAGTCCCACCTCCAATCCACGATCGTCCCCATCGTGCCGCAAATCCGAGACCGGTCTAACAGTGCCCAGGTACCCTGTTAGTCCCAGATCCCCGGGATTATCCTCTTCAGTCTGCAAACAGTCCTTCCACTCACGAGACTACAGCTTCATCCGCTCATCTTCACCGAAATACCCATAAATCTGCGTCCACGTAGCCCGTGGCGCGAGCAGCGACAGAACCGACTGACAACGTCCCGTGGAGCAGGAACAACAAAGGCACCGTCCCCATAAACCCCCCTCCACCCTCATTTTTATAACTCCGCGGTGGTCCCCGGAGGGAAGCTCTTAAATAAGATGCAAAATGGCGCTGCTCCCGTCCGACAATACCCATCGATCCCATCGGCTTCTATTCGAGGAAATATAAATCCAGTTTAATGCACCGGCCACCTAAACGACGTGGATTTGCGAGCAAACCCGAACGGCCATTGGATCCCGATGGGAGATTGATGTGGCACTCCTGCTCAACTGTAAATATATCGTGATCCGTCCACGGTGATCCCACGGAATCGCTTGGTCAATGATAAACTTAAATAACCAGGAATACCGAACAATGGTCGACGGACCTGTCCACGAGAATCGTTCTTTCTCTGCAGCCTCGCTGGATCATTGACTGGAAAGCCTCCACTATCCCAGATACATCATGAAATCAAACGTCATCGTCATCGTCGTCACTTACAGGTGGAATCGAATCTCGATGCTCTAAACATCTCGATACACGTCACGCTCAAGAATAGATTGACAGATTCACAGAATTCGACATCGATTTACCAAATTTTCTTTTATTATACTTATATAATCGTTGTGTCACTGATTCATCACCGTCAAGCTCAAACCGCTGACCCTAGAGACATGAAATTCGGAGGATATATTCTGTTTGCGACGTAGGTGCTCGATAAGAAGGGATTTTTTTAAATTACAAGTGGAAGGGGGTAAAAAAGGGTGAAATATGTTTTCTCGGGCTCTTTATTATTTCTTAAGCCCGACTAGATATCAACTTGGTTTTTACTTACAAAAGTTATCCACACAAATGCTTAAAAATAAGATTCAGCGTTTTTCCCTAATCAATCTCTAAGGGGGTAAAACGGGGTAAAATGTGTTTTTACGGATCCTTTAATATCTCTTAGGCCCGATTAGATATTAACTTGGTTTTTACATCGAAAGGTTACCCACATAAATGCTTAAAAAAAGGGGGTGGTGAAAAGGGGTGAAATGTGTTTGCATGGAATCCTTAATAAGACTCGAAGCAAATCAATTTCCCCGAGATCGAGGTTCCATTGTAGCTCGATTATTCGCATCAACTCGCCCCGTTTGTCTCCCTCAATGAATGCTATCAGGAGGCACAATATGAGTCGCAGTTGCTAATCAGCACGTCCATCGCGATCCTTATACCAGCGATTATCTCGGTCCCGCTGCTGGTTCTCGAGCCTTATCGCCGTCGAACCGGAAGCGCCGAGCCTCTCGCGTAAATCTCCCTGTGTCCACGTTAAGTCCAGCAACGATATCGGGGCGCGCCGCGCATCCGCGCTGCTTCCGCGAACAGTTCGGATGAGCGACGTTTCCGCGCGGACGAGCGAGCGAACGGAAGGAGGAATTGCATCGGGCGAGGCGAGGGATGGCGGGGGATGGTCGATGGAACGAGATTAAAAGAGGCAAAGCTACAAGATTAAAAGGCAGCGCCGGACACGGGACGAATCGAACGGCCGACTGCTCGCCGGGGACATTTATATTCCCCAGGAAATCGTTATTGACCGATCAGAGGACTCGCCCGATCCCCTGGCGTGTCGCTCCGCCATCTCCCATTTCTTTCCCTCCACCTTTCGGCCTCTCCAATCGCTCACTTTACCTGCCGAGGTCGCCCCTTTTTCACGGACACGCGTGCACAGGCAGGAAGGGGGTGGGGCACATTGTTCCAGCTTCCTTCGGGGGTTTCATTGACGTTTATGATATCCAGGTCTTTTGTAGCTGTTCGCCTAACTCGTTCACGTCGTTCCTCTCTGCCGCCTGTGTCGTCACGTCCGGGATGGAGCGGGTAGAGTTTCACGGTGTGCATGGGTGGTTTTTACCCGACGTTTAATTGGCCCGTGACTGGACGCTATTCCGGACACTGGAGAGCGATGAAGGTGAGAGGGATTCTAGTTTTTGAGAGGGAATGCTTTGGAGTACTGCGTGGGAATTATTTTGAGTTTCTGGGACGGTATGGTTTTTGAGTGGAAATTGATTAGTTGAGCATTGAATGGGGGAGTTACTTGAATTGAGTTTAGCGTGGTTAGTCTCTCAAAGTAATAATTTATGCTTTTGGTGAGCAAGAATTTTTTAATGTATCGAAGGGGGTTCGTCTATACGTGTATATATCCTTTTAGAAGTTCCTAGCCTGAATCAGTTTTGCTGCAAACAATTTTCTCAGAAAACCCTGTGTCGAAAGTTATAGGAGTATTTAGGGAGATGTGATTGAACCGTGCGTGTGCAGTGCAAGGAGAACGGGAGCAAGTAGAAGTGGCGCGTGAATGGTCAGACGCGCCTCGCAACCAGTGCCATGGCAACGGTATTTCCGCGAAACTTTCTCCACGTGCGTTATTTCTAAAATTGCTTCGAGTAAAAGTTACTCGGAACATTGCTGACTTCCAGTGTGTAGAAGATTTTTAAGCTACATTGATGAATACCTCTTTATAGGTTCAAAACGAATTCATCGAAATGAATGACAAAATTAATTCAATGGAATATTAACAAAGTGAAATATCTATAATCACTCCAATTTAAAACCATTTCCCCGTGTCTCTCTTCAGAGACTCACATATCCACAGTAATATTTTAACTCGCGAATGAATTCCCAGATAAATTCACTTACGAATCTCCCCCACAATTCACGCTTTCCTACACCCGTGCATTATCATTCACCCAACACGCCATCGGATAACGCACCGCCGAAATTGCTCTGCTCATTTTTATTGCGACGTTATTAATCACCAGGACGGAACACGTTAGCGCCGCCATCCGAGCTCTATCCATCATCCTCCATCTTCCTCCACCTTCGTTCTCCGCGAGGCACTGCCACTTTAACCGTGCAGCCTTTAAAAGATCAGATGCAGGACGCGAAACCCCGACAATGCTCAGTTCCCCGGCGTCGCCCAGCCTCTGTTAATCCGTGGACCCGTCGGCTGGTGATTTCGAGAAACGAAGACGAGACGCTCCCTTTTTCTATCTTTACGACGGGCCAGAGTCTCGTGCGTCAGCCGCCTGCTTAATCGCATTTTTATCATTTCTCTCTGCCCCTTTCAAGGCCGATGCTTACCTGTTGCTGCGGCCCGCAATTATGCATCATCCTTTCATCCGTCGGCTGTACGCTCGGGGGATCCAGCGCGGAAACTCGCCTCGGTTTCCCTCGTTTTCCTTCCTCTCTATCGCCAGCCAAGAGCCCGGCGAACGGAGGGAAAAGAATCGATTGCCGGAGCATTGTGGTGACGCCTGTATAGTCCACTCTCCACCCAATATTTCCTTCTTTTTAACTTGTCAATGCGTGGACGGAACGGCCCTATTAGATACCAGGGGTTGTGTAAGTAATCGAATCACTGATTTGTAAACTGTAAAGGTAATATCTCTGACACTGTAGTATTTAAAATAATATTAGAATTATGCTGGGGTAGTGATGATATTTTTTATTTTTAGAATTAAATATTTCCTTCATTTTCCAGGCAAATAAATCTGTACTTAATGCTCTATCACAATGCAAGATTGAATGCTTATCCTTTACACACTCTGTTTTTAATACAATTTTTTCTGGCACATTTTGTATTTTTAATCATGTCAGTAATAAAGATTTATCAGAAATATGGTTCACTATTTTTTATTTATTCTTATACTCCCCATCTATATTTCTCTTTTGCTCAGGAAGAACCCGTGAATAGAGGTGCATATTTCTTAATTGGCTCGTCTATCTCGACGAACTTACCACGTAGAACACCAGTTGACAGGAAGACGGAAATTGAAGGAACCAGGAGGAACCGCGGATGGGAACGAGTCATGAAATACGACGGGCCCCGCTGAAATTTACATGAATCTTAATCGGCCGAAGCGGATACACGCGCAGCTCGCAGGATGCATTTATAATCGGGCATCCGTTGGCCGCGATTTTCCCTCCGAGCAACAGCCAACGGTGTTATTGATCCCATGGATTCGTATTAATTGCAACGACGGGGTTGGGGGTGGTTATGGAGCCGATCGGAACAGCGAAACGTTTTGTTCCCCTCGAGGCTACCTAGTTGTTTCGATGCGTAGTTTCCTTTGACGTTCAAAGGGAGTTCCGTTGCGATTATCTTCTCGCCGAACAATTGCTTCTAATAACTCCAGTATTTTGCTCGCGCCGATGCAAATTGCTGGTCGTACTATAGTGCAATAAAATTCACGCGGAGGTGTCTAAGTAAGTTATTAATTGTATTAAATTCGATTGAGGGCGGACACTTATAGCAGTGCAGCTTGGTACAGGTTCCAGTTTTCAGCTCGTGGAAAGCAGGGATTTTTGTATTCGAAATGAAATTGTGTTTTTAAAGTTTTGTGAATTCGACTGCAGCCTTCGTTATCGTTAGAGGTTGGAGCCACGCTGAGAGCCACCGAAAGCTACGTTTCTTCTTCCTTTTCTATTTGGATTTTCTGTTATTCCCGCGACAGATGAAGAGGCTCTGGGGCGAAACTTTTTGGCTTTTCAAAGGAACGAACGAGACAAGGCAGGGCAAGAATGGCCTCGATGGACCGGGGGAGTATGAAAACTCAGGCTGCGAAATGTAGCGAGGGAACACAACTCTCCCTGTATTTGCCTGATAAAAGCGAACCGAGTTCGAAGAAAACTCGAACTGCTCGCGAAACTTCGCCGCCGCGGGTGGACATTTAGGGAATTGTGCCGTCTGGATTAACGCGTGGCTATTTTCTGGACATTTCGTTGTATGCTGAAGAATATCCTTTCAGAATCGACGCATACTCTCCCTGGGTAGCTAAATCAGCAGTATTTACTAAGCCCAACTAATTATCCTAAAGTATTTTTCCCGTGGTTACTCTGAACTTTGAGATTCCAAGGATACAACTGCCCTTAGATCACAAGACACCAAGGATAGGGTCACCCCATTTTTCCTGAACCTTGAGATCTTCGAGCCACAGCATTCTGAAGCCTCGAGACCTCCAAGATCTGAAGGGCACGAATCCCGAACCCTTCGATCCCGAGGTTCCCCCGAATCAAAGCTCCCTTTGACCCAGAACCCTCCACGTCACAGTCCTCAAAATCACTACACCATAGATCTACTCACGCGTTATTCCGCGCCAGTGCTCCCATCAACAACGCCCGCCCCATCTAACGAACCTATAACCATCAAGCTTCCCTCACTTTTCCCAGGCTGTTCCGTTCAGCAACGTTTGCTCGCACGTTGGCGTTACACTTGGAGGCCGAATCGAGTTTCAATTTAGCGAGTCTCTGCGAAAGAGCCAGGACCCGTGGCCGTGGTGGCGGGCCGCGGTTGTTTGTCGACCGGCAACGGGCTTGCTGGGGTACGCTTTTCTTCGGCAATCGATTGCTGGACGAGCCGGGGATTTCCTCGAGTGCTTCCGCTGTCTCGTGCAGCCTCGCCCCCTCTCGAATCGGTTCGCTGGCCACCAGAATGGGACTAACTGCTTTCTCGATCGTACCGTGCACGCTCGCCGCTGATCGAATCGAACGGAAACAATGGCCGCCGGAATAACCGGTACACGTACCGAGCACGGCACCGTGCCTCCAAGTGTCCTCGATTTTCGTTCACCGACACCAGGAACACGATGCAACCATGGCAAACGACTGTCCACTTTCACTTGTTCGTCAACGACGTCCATGGGGATTGTATATTAAATTGTTAATAAGCAAAGATGATTTATTACCGATAATATCTATGTTATGGAAGCTTGAAGTTGAAAAGGGGAAGAGGATTTCTAAATCTTCTATGGAATGCAGTGGATCTGATGTCGAGGTTCAGGACTCTCGAGTCTGGAGTTCCAAAGTCCTCGAATTCTCCGTTCCTCGGTTCGCGAACGGTTCGCTGCAGCAGATACAGGTTTACTTTCCATCGTATCGAGCCAGGGGGCCAAGCAGTACACACCGATGTCGCTAACCAAATATCAAGCATAACAATGTTTCCAGAACAATTTTTAAATATCCCTCCGCGCCGTGTTTGGCATTCAAATATTCAGACGAAACGAATTTCCCGCGACAAAATATTGAATCCCAATAAACCGTCCGGTTTTACAAACGTTCACACTTTATAGGTACCGGGGCTTCGGATCCAGTCGGCGGATTTGCTTTTCACTCGCACAGAAACGGCGCGCCCCTTCGTTCTCGAAGATCCGCCGTGTTTACGATCCCACGGAGCGACTTCTTCGCCGGTGACTTCAATTTAGACGAAAGGCTTGATGTTACCCCGCGACACTGTAATCCCGGAACAGGATTTTGTCGTCCACTCTCGGCCACCGAGTCGGCAAGGAGCATTAAAGCTGTTTTCACATTGTCGTCCGTAGGAGGAACCCTCTGCACGAGCACTTGCCATGGTAATCAACTGGAAGCCGCTGCCAGGGTCCATTCCGGATTGCCCCTCGTTCAATTAGCATACATACGACGACCACGGGGGCTGCTTTTCGCCCCCCACCCGTAGCCTGTGACCCAGTTTCTTTCAAAACAGAAGCGTCTTCCGCCCGCTAATTAATTCCAGCGACTACCATCGGCCGCGTATTATTCATAGATCCATGTATTGTCGGGCTAATTAGTCGCCTAGGTACTTCTTCCGACTGGTAACTTCGTGGAAATAGTTTGAGGGGTGCACTTTGCTACGTCTGAGTGGAAACTTGTCGACAATTGTCGACGTAGAATTTATAAAGAAATTGATATACAGTTGAACCTCGATAACTCGAATCTCAAGGGAAGGAAAAAATCTTCGAATTATAGAGGTTTCGGCTTAACGAGTTTTCGAATAAGAGAGGTTCAACAAAAGAAAGTTCGACTTATAGAGGCTTTGTAAGACTGTTCATTTTTCGACTTGTGAAGCTGTAACGTAAGATACATTTCACTTTTAAAGGTCAGTTGTTTGTTTTACATATATACCTATATATATATATATATATATGATTAATACAGCCTATTGGAATACAGTATTGCTACTAACTCAATTCGCAAAAAAGTGGGTTAGCTCGTTTTTGCTCTCAATGCCTCAATAATTGTTCGAGTGAAAACAAGTAGCTTCAACTAATAAAATAATTAATATATACAAATGGAGGAACCTCTTCGATCAACCAGTACTATATTAACAAAGTATCGCTGTTTAAAACAACAATCGATTCAGGAAGGCAATCTAGCAGCCAAATATCACAATTTATAAAAAGAACCTTCCACCAAAAATTTCAAAGTACAAGACACTTGTACTCCCAATAGTTTCTGGCCAGTGCGCGATTTATATCAGCACGATGTTCGTTTCCTCAACGAAACAAGCCATGGAACATCTCACCCCGCTCTATGGACAGTAGCAGCACCCCGCAGCGACCTTGAGTAGCCACTGCCTTTTGCCGCGACTATAACGTCTCGATCGTCGCGTAAAACCAGTAGCTTTACGCGACGCGAAGGAAAGGCCGGGCAAGAACGTTGTCGCAGGAAATTGCAGCAACGCTGTGGAGCTCGCGAGCTGCATGCTGCCGCGCGTAAATTCGCCATTATTAAATTCGACAAGGATGAACGAGGAGAGGAAGCCGAGGGCCGTGGCGTTTCCCGCGTCGAAACGGGAGGAAACGGTGACCTCGCAGTCAATCGATCACTCAGCGAGTTTCTTGCCTCCGCGTTTTATTTCGTCCCGTTTTATTCGGCCGTGGTCGATCCCACGAATCCCACCCCCCGCACGCGTGCAACCCCTGTCGCCGTTGCACTCGCAGTGGGCGGCCGTGGAAACGTTTCTCGCCCCCGGGAGCCTCGCTCACCGATCGATGCTTTTTCACCGTCATCGGCTGCCAAACTCGATCCCCCGCCATTTGTTCCGTCCGTCGAACACTCGGCCGGGGATTCCTTGCAAACCTAACCCCCTGTCCTCCGCTCGCTGTTCCCCAGTCTCTGTGTTTGTAAACAATCTGCGAAACGGTCGATTGTTTCAGCCTTCAGCGATTATTTCGTCTATTTTCGTCGTCCGTCGAGCTGTTTCGTCCCGACAGTTTCTCGTTTCGTTCCGACTGTATCGAGCAAGCGCCGTGAGTAATCCATTCTTCGACGTGGTTTAACAGAGATTCGAGTCGCTCGATCGCTGGATCCTGTTAGGATCCTGTCGAGCTGCTCGTTATTTCCTTCTCCATCGACGGTTGGATGGAGAAGAGGAAGATTCGGGTCTCGCGGCGCAGAGGGGAAGGATCAGCGGCGACTGAAATGGGAGAGGGTGGAAACCGTGTCGCAGAGTTGCAATGCGCAAAAGCGCGAAGCAGAACGAGCATCGAATCCCCTGTGGGATCTATGCTGGATCCCTCTTCGTCTGGCGGTTTCTTGCGCGCGCCTGTGACAGGTTGAATCGAGTCTGCGTCATCGGAACAACCGTTCACCGTGCCGCGATTATGCTTCTTTTCCGGGCTTCTTCTGTTGGGCTTTCTTCTGCGGGGATTAGGTGGTATCCTGGATTGAGGAACGGTGGAATTGTTGGGTGGATCTCTGAGGGGAGCTTGACGAGGGTAAAGTGACTTCTATCGACGAGAAACTGGAGACTTAATTCGTTGCTGTTGATATTCTGCAGTGAACAGTTTCGAGGCGATGTAGACACTCTTTGTACAAACATTCCACAGACATTTTATGTGGCTATGAATCTGATTTTAGGTGTTTATTGTGGATCTAGAGTTCGCAGAACGATGTATAATTAAGTGGCCATTGTGGCTACCTTGATTCAAATTCCAGGGGTCTTTTTTACAATATTTGTGGATTAGTATGCACCAAGTAATCGCATGAAGTACGCAGAGCCACTTTGGTTACTCATATCCAATACAAGAGACACGAGTCTTCTTGAAGAATCGAATGCCCGACAATCCGTTGACTTGCATCACTAGATCAGCCTCCCGAAGCCAGGAAAAGTGTCCTCGCGTGGTAGATAGGGTTCCCACAGCACAATACAACGCGCGACAATATACTTCCTACATACACGTTTCAATAATCAATCGTCGATTCCACAAAGAGCAGATTCATTAACTAAAACTAATGATCCACATGGATAATTAACGCCGAACCACGGCTGTCAACCATCGCGCGGTATACATTTCCCTCGACACTATTAATGGAAAATAAATGCCTAGCAATAATTTATCCGCGGCACAACGAACCGGATGCCCAGCTATTGTTAATCAATCTCTAGCATAAACCCTAACACGTTGACATTTAAAGCAGTGGCACGTCGCTAAATCACGTCGACGTGGTTCTTGATCGTCACCACAGTCTCCTTCGAGATTGCAAGCTCCTTCTTTCCACCGTTCCCTTTCAGTCCTTCGCTCCATCGATTGGCGGGCTCGATACGAGCGATTTAGCGGCGCTACTCGATTAACCGATCCCAGTAATCATAGTGAAAGCCATCGTCGGGATCTCAGCGACTGGCTACCGCGGAAAGAAATTCCAACTTCTTATCTCATCGCCCCCTTCCCCGTTCCGGTCGGAACCCGCGGAAGCTTGTTTGTTCCTCGGCAGGCCGTTTCGAGTGTATCGTAATCGATGATCGATTAACCTACCCCCGCGCGTGGCCGTGCTACTTCGTTAAACGCGCGCCACCCTCCTCCGCGGCTTTTCATTTCGATAAAAGCCTCGAGAACACTGGACGACGTTCCACGACGTCCCTGATCTTTACGATCGACGAGACCACGTGATCGATACGGGCTGCTTTGGGTCTGACATACAGGGTGGTCGATTAGAAACGGGGCATCGTAGAATTTTACGTAAAAAGACTCGAAGCAACGAACAAACGTATGGGTACAACTTTGTTTGAAACTCTCACTTTTTTGTTAAGCTAACAGAGTAGATAACATTTATGAAAGGTAATGGCACGTTCTCTCCTGTAATGCAGATGGATTCAACTAAGTTTAGTGCTGTAGAACTTTACTGGGTTGCTTGGAAGTTAAGGAGTTTAAGTTTGACCAGGATTTCTGTGTTCCAGTGAAGGCAAGGAGCCTGTAGGTATTGCACTTGTGTTCGTTGTACCTGAAACATTATTATAACCACTTTCCACTTGACAATCTTTTAATAATTGTGTACAATACAAAGTAGCGTTTAATTAGCATCGATAATAGATCCACGATTCCGGTAATTTTAAAAAGGATATGTTGAAAAGACTCTTCGTTATGCCACGTTTGTTATCGAAAGCTATCAATTATCTGTCAACGCATTTTCCTGCAGCATCAAACCAACGAGCGTAAATGTGGTCTGTTTCTACCAATTCACCATGTACAGCACTCAGAGGCCGGGATTTTTATGCGAGCCGACAGAGGTAGAAATATATCATCCATCTGTTATGTCTAGCTCCCGGTTAGCTGATGAGAGCTCGTTCTTCGTGATTTCATTCCGTATCGCTGGAATAAACAAGCGGCTTCAGGTCGATCATCGAATCGCCGCGTCCGCTGTTCTTCTGCGAGAGGGTCGAGAAGAAAATCCATGGATTAGGAAAAGAGAAAAGTCGTTGCGGGGAAACTTCTCCGCGTGTCTGACGCCACTTCGCGCAATTGTCTAGCAATCTAACGAGATTCCAAATAAAAACTATCAAATGAAAGGAGGAAAGTAAAAGTCCCAATCCCTTCGAACAATTTTCAAGAGACTTTTAATTTTCTCAGGCTGTACGCAAGTTGATCAGTCGAAGATCAAGTGTCGGACTATATTTTGCCAAATGCATCGCAAATGGGTGAAATTAGTCGAAAGGGGGAAGCAACAGTGGCCTCCGCGAACTTTCAAAACTTTTATTAAAGAACCACCATCGTGGTTCTCTAATAAAAGTCCCTGGGAGGCTTTCCTTTTTCGTTTGGTCGCGCTTTTATTCTAACCCGGAGAAATTAGAACGTTAAACAAATAAACCGACCGGGCGGGCACTCGAGCCAAGTGTTATTCCGTGAGAGGGTCGGAGGGGGTCGAAAGAGGCGCTAACTTCGTTCTGCAAATATTTCTCGCGAAGTTGGGAAGTTACCGCCGCAGTTTCCCTTTAACTCTTTTCGCCTGCCAGAGTTCCTAGCTACACACGTGCGCTTTGAAAATTAGAGACTGTCGGGATAAAACCCTGTGAAGGACGGGCGCAGCAAGATGAAACTGTCTGGTCGGTGTTATGCAAAGTATGACCGCTCGCGCGAGGAGTGGCCCTCTTAATTTAATTTAATTTTATTGGCAATTAACGCGTCGCCGGTACTTCGTTATGACCAGATGATTCACGCTCGCACCGAGCCATTTCTGTATACACTGTTTATTTTGAGAGAGAAGTGATTGGTTGAGACAGTAGAAGGACAGGGGTTATGATTTTCGACTGACCAACTTGAGTTCCATTTTGGAAAGCTGAGAAAAGATAGTCGTCTTCCAGTGTGGGCAAAAAAGCTTTCTTGTATCAAGTATATTTATTTAAGCTCCATGAAGATACCTGGAGCAGGGTGCACCAGCCACTGAATCTGAAATAGGATTCATCGAATTTTTAAGAAGATTGAAACTCCCAAAAGCAAGGTTTCGATATTTAATCTTGCCTTACGGTTTTGCTAAAGCTTGCAAGCATTGCAGTGAAATTAAATAGGAGAATAGATAGATACACGGATTGATAATCTACGAATACTTCAAAAATACATTACATTCTAAGCTTCTATTTCTTGCTGAATGCACTTGCAACGTCTCCTGTATAAGGAACACGATGCATACCACAAATGTGACTCGTTATAAGGCAAGGGATTAAAGCTGAAAGCACATTCCTTCGTAAAGAAAAATCCTCCTCGAGCCACCCTGTCTACAGATATCAATCTCAAACCTCCCTCCGTCCACAGTACACCTGCACCCTTCTGAAGGCGCGTGGAGCACCCCCAACACGTCCAGCCTTCATCCCCTTTCGATAACGAAGGCAGGTGGACCCCGAGCTCCAGGTGCCAGCTGGAAAACGACTCTACGCCCGTTCGTCCGTTAACTATCGATCCGGCCATCCCACTAACCCGATCGATCTGGCAGAGATTAGGTCCGCTGGCGTTCCCGAAATCGAGGCGCCCGTAGAGCCAACCTGGCGATCCTCGGCGCCGATCACCGAGCGCCACTGCATTTCTCGCGGCAGTAAAGTCGAGCCTCGACAACACGGCCACCCCGACCTGCGAACCGACAGTTTCAACCTTTTCCACCTTCATACGTGACGCCACGTACGCGCGAATAACGCTACCGGCCGACTCGAAAGTCCAACCACCCCCAGCCCAAGCTCGTTTCCCACCTTCGTGGCGTTTCCACGCGTTGCAATTTTTTCTACCCGCCCCCTGCGCCCTCCCACTCGTAAAACAGTGTTTCACGTCTTTACGACGCGTCACCCGTGTTTCCCCCTCGAGCAAGAGAGAGAGAGAGGGGGGGGGGGGGGGAGAGCATTGTCACCGTTCTCGAGAAGCTTCCCCGACTGTATTCGACTCTTTTTAGCTCGACGCGTATATAAGGGGAGGTTTAATAAAATTCTGCCACGTTTTCGTTAGCCGCGGCCAGTGGCCTCGGTTTACGACGTCGTTGAGAATCTTTCGTTATTTTTTCGACGGAGGGGTGGTTAGTTTCGTGTGCCTGATCAGGGCTCGCGGGGGAGGGTCTGAGGAGTGGGATGAGGGTTTCTTGGCTGGCGATTAGGAGCTTGGTTCCTCTGGCCGTCGATGGGGAAACGATGGTGTAAATTGAGGTGCTTCTGCAGGGTGCGGAGATTGGGTTTTAATGACACTTCGGGGGAGGATTGAATTTCTGCTGTGCTAGTGAAGCAGAGACACAGCGGAGTTCTAGTTATATGCTGCTTTCGTTAAACTCGGGGAAGGGGAAAGAATTTGCAGCTGGTTTGGTACCATGAATTATTGGGATTCGAGTTAGTCTAGTTCATTGATAGTATATCCTGAGTTAAAGCCTTCTGTTTAATAATTTAGCATTTAATGGAAGTATCTCCGATCGATTTGGTAAGTTAGCGGGGGAAGGGGTATATAGATCCGGTATGAGTTCACGTTGCGAGCCCACGAACGGTCCTCCACAGGTTCTCGTCGGTGATTCTTCATCGAAAGAACGGAAACAGGCACCTCGAGGGATGTCACGGGGCCACGAAGAAGGGGCTTCGAATTAAACGAATTAATTTATCGCTTGATAAAGGAAAAACTTACGAGTGGATGGTACGCGGCGGGCTTAATTAACCGCGGGTATTTGCCGGCTTAATGATATCAAGGGCCGAAGAACCGTGGAAACGGGATTAAATTGGAGAGACGAAACGAGCTTCGGGCACGCGAGCTTCCGCTGTAAAGCGGAATGCTACCTTCTTGCCCATTGGGCGGGCGTACTTTCGAATCCACCTTGGCCAAGCTGTCATAGTATTCTTTGCAGAAAGATTTCCCTATCGACTCCTTCAACATTCATATCAAATCGATTACAAGGAACTTTGCTGTAATATAAGACACTGGAACGAAGGATCCCATTTACTCTACTGCAATTGAATTTTTAATCACCTTAAAAGGTTTCATTAAAAATTTGAAATTTCCGCTACCTTAAATGGTAAAAATTGATTTATAACGAAAAGAAAGTGTAGTTCATAAAGTTTTACCCCGGACTGTTCCAGGGCCTCCCTTAACAAAGTTAATCCCTTCCACTCTGCTTCCCGATTATCATCGATTTACCTGCGACACAAACAGAAACACGTTCAGCACAACGGCGGAGTAGAGAGCCCCGTTTAACACGGTCTTCATGACGATCAGACAGCCTCGAGCGTTCAGGCTCTCTCGAGTGGAGTTCTGCTCGGGATTTGGCAGCTGGAGGGGATCGTGATAGCAGGGACCCTTTACGTCGATTCGACAGCAACTCCAAGGTACCACAGGCGGTGTCACGCGACCATCCAGCTCGGCGTACCTGAAACAAGCATTCCCACGTGTCGGGTCGCGTTTTCTCCTCCCTTCGCGTGCTCCATCGTCGTGTATGAGTCGCTACGTCGGAGACTTTCACGGGGAAAATTTTCGGGACGATCGACTCTCGATCCGCGTGGCCTTCATTCAACCAAAAGCGACGGAACTTCCCTAATTCACAGTTATAACGTTTACCCCGATCAAACTTCAAGTTAGAGCCTTAAATTTTTTATACAAAATATCTGATATGGGATACTGAATTGGACTGAGGTGGAATGACGGAGTACCACGTGAAGAATCTATCTCCTTGGAAGATTCTAAGGGAAAAGTGAAAGCTTTTCACGTGACAGCTATGTGGAAAGATGGTATAGAGAACTACTTTTCATAGGAACATCAATTTATGCACACACTCGTAGTCACGCTTTCTACCATTTTGGAGAGTAAAGTGGTCAGTGAAGTCTCGATTAATTATTTGACCCCTTCACGTCACTATTCAAAGTGACCATTTTGACTTCATCGTAATCCATGATTGACTTTTGGTTCCCCGAGATTTTTCCATCGAATCTTCCAGTGATTCCTCTCGAGCACTGGTCGTCAACGATCGGAATTCCAGGAGTTGGTGAACTTGCTAATTCGAACTTGTCCGCGGACATGTCCGCCAAGTCCAGAACGAGCTGCGAGCCCTGTTACTCTGGCTGCCGCTGCTTTCTCAGTCCGTGGCATTTGGGGCAAGTTCCCGAGTGAAAAGGGACTGGTCCTGGCCGCAGGACTTTCGTCCTGTGTCCGATACGCTGGCTGCGTTCGAGTAATTAAACGTTCGTAGCTCGATCTATGGCTGAATCGACATCGGGGGACCGTGGAAGTTGGGATTATGACGGGATCATTCTGTGAAGTGGGCAACTGGCTACTTTGGTCTCGTATCTCCTTTGAGTCACACATATGTATCTCCAATTCGATGCGGGCAATGTAACATAATATATTTTGGAGGGGTGTGATACATATGATAGATTTTTCTGTGAATCAATTAATCGAGAATAAAGATTACAGATATTATTGAAACCTTCTATTTTACAGTCACTTGATAATCTGGACCATGAAAATTTACGAGAATTCTCATCATTTGATTCTTGCATTTATAAATCTATTGTAAATACAGGAAGCATTCAGCTTATAAATTATTCCTTCCAATACCAGAATAGAATTGAACTTTATGAAACTCTGGTCGAATCCTGCCTCAACGATACTGCGTGCCATACTTCATTAACGTCTCTAATAAATGTCGTACATGATATAATATAATGTCTGTTGATTTGACGAGATTGATAGGGGCGGTTGACACTAGCGAATAATTGTGGCATCCAGAGGAGAGGGGCGGGGTATCGATCCACTTCGAGGTATAATTCCGCAATTAACATAACGAGAAATCGATAACCCACTGTTCTACCTGCGATTACCAGCCGCGACACAAAGGCTTCTGTTCAGAACGCGCTATTAACCCTTTATTATTGAACGTATTACCACCGGAACATAATGCTCGCGTATATCAGTCCCTTGGAGAGCTAACTATTGGCCAATTATCGGCTGAGCACATCGACTAACGTGACTGCAATCGAGACGATATAAATTCATACACTCGAATTAACATCGCCCCATCTATAAGTTGCTCCCTGTTAATTTATACACTCGACAATGCACACTTTTGACGAGTTAACTATTAAACCAAACTACTATGCATCATTTCGCAACATTTTCACTGTAAAAGATTAAACGACTTCTTACCAACACTTTTCTTATCCAAACATGTCTCTTCTAAACCTGGCTGCTAGAAATTCAACTACAAATACCTTTGATTCACTGCAACCGAAACGATTCCACTCAAAGCCCCTTAAAGTCCCCATAAGATCACTGATTCAAAGGCAACCTCTCTTACAGGACAAAACGAAAGCACCGAGGAACCCCATCAGCTACATTCCACTCCGCCTCTCTCCCACACGACCCAAATGGAGAACACTTTCAGGTGGGCGTTCCGCAGGGTGGCTCAGGTAAAAGACTAGCCCCTTGTCCGTAATTCAGTGGGCCTCGGATCAGGAGGGCCCTTGGACGAAACAATTTGACCAGAGGCGAGCACTCCGCCTCGCGGCGTTTTAAATCCTTTTCGGAAGCATCGTTGGCAGGGCGTGGAATGCTCGTCAGGTGTATACCAGGGGAGAAAGAGACGCCGGGGAAACGTGTGCGCCCCGTCTCGCTCCAGCCCCACGGAGCGAGGCGAATTTCCTTCGAGAATGGGTACACAGCGAGAATTGTAAGAGGGTTTCTCTGCGCGCCGGTCTTACGTGTATTAACTGCTTTAGAAAATCGTGCAACGGTCCCTTTAAAACGCCACGACCATCCCCGAAGCCCGGAGCCACCCCCGCCCACGCGTTAAAATTTCGTTTCTGCCTGGTTCGCGCTAGCGCTGGGCGGGCGCGTGTAGTTGTAATTAAAATCCTGGCATACTTTCTGCGTTTCCATTAAAGTTCCTCGGAAACTCGCTCGGCCAACGGCGGACAGGCGTGACGCGTAATTATTATCGCGCCGCGCGGGGAGGGCCGTTTCCGAAGCGTCGGAGAGGGGGCGCGGCGCGCGACTCGTCGATTCGCTGTTTGATTTATGACGGTTAATTATCTTCGACATTTATCCGCGAAAGTTCCGATCGGATCTTGCGTCGGTGTCCCGCTCGGATATTTGCGCAGCCTTTTTTCAACAAGCCTCGAATCATGGTGGAAATCGAGGCACGCTGGGATTTTATACGGACGTGGTGACGTGTTTGGCGATGGTTTGACGATCACGGGACGATAAAGCTTGCGCTGTCCGTGCATTGTCATGGAAATCGGGCGGAAGGATAATGGGCGATAACCGTGGATGGGATATGGAGTTCGATGATGTGGGTGTCGATGCAGGCCGCGATAACCGAGGCTCGATTGTCCCTCACTGTGGAATAATTAACAGATCGTTACTTCAGGATGTCGGGGGAGTCCAGGACAAGAAGGTCCCGTCGCAGCCAGTACGTCTTGTGCCAGTCGTAGGAGGAATCTATCCCGCAGCATCGCATGTGCACCTGCATCGTATCGATTCTCCGCTTCCAAGACACGTCGGTGAAGTACCTTTTCATGCCTGCTCGACAGGACGCATGTATCCTTGACTTACAAAGTATTACAATAAGTGTATTAAATGAAAGAAGATCTCTATAAAGTACTCAGTGACGCTCGAAAAAACTCTGCGCACGATATATGAGGGCTTTAAAATTTTCAATTTCGATCGTATTTCATTGGAAACGAACGACACTATGGGAGAAACTCGCGAATTTCTTTTCACGATAGAGCCAAGTAAATTTTAATGCTGAGCCGAGTGTGAAGTTTATGGACTTAGCGCGGGCGTCCAATGAGTATTCGCGACAGTTTCTGTCTCGGTGCAAAGTCTTTCACGGCGGATAAGGTGCCTGGAATCCACGCCGCCCTTCGATACAGCCAGAGAAGCCGGCAGCGACTGAAGATTATGTTCCCTCTCGGACGGCTATTTGCCGAGCGCGAACTTCGACGTGGAAACGAGTTCCCGATGTGACCCGCGACTAATTACGCGCCAAAGAGGCGCGCGTGTGTGCTCGCGACAGGTCTTAGGGCATCGAAGGTAGCTTTAAGGTCAAAGTTCCGCCGAGCGTCAGAATTCTAAGTGCCCGGAGAGCGCTGCAGCCAGAATAGAGAGTAGTGATTACAGAGCGCCGTGTCTCTGGAAGATTTACGAAGAGAGACTGCTCCGTGGAACTACTTCGCCGGCTCCGTAATTTCGCTGTATTTTACACGCATTAAACAGTATTCGAAATTCACCGAAAACTCCCGCCCGCGCAAATAAACTTTCTTTCCCATTAAAGCGCGGAACACGCTTGCAACGCCCGTTCGCAAGAATATCCGCAACAGGATCTTAAAGGTTTGTTAAATAATTTTTCCCGCTGTGGATCAAAGGGTTGTTTGCCCGGCATGCCGGGCACGCGAAAAGATTGAAACGGACCGACTCGGCGCGAACATTTAATTGGCACGGTCGATATTTAATTATTACGACAGCCGGTTTTTAATTAATTCGATGATAGCCACGCGATTCAAAGCGTGGCAGGAAAATTTAAATTCTCCTCCCTCTACCCCCGCATAGAATTCCAGGCCTCCTAACGCTGATGAATTTCCAGCGGGGTAGATAAAATATCGGAAAGTCATACGTTAATGTGAAATATCCCGCGGCGCATTACCGTCCAGCCCGGCGACAGCCGTGGAATTTCACGGCGTTTTCCACCGACGGAACGCTATACTTCCAGATAAAGGCGGCCTTATCGAGCGATTGAGATTCATGCGACTGGTACGCGGCACGGTTCCTTCATTCTTCTTGATACCGGCCCCTCGTTCTCGAGAGCTGCTTCATTAGGTGCGCGAAGAGATTCAATCCTCCACCGCGCTGAGGAATTACGTGTGCCTCGTTACGACTATCCACGGAGGAGCACGAGATGTGTCTTCGCAGGCGACGCAACAGGAAAAGGTAACGAAATAAAAGAGGTTCCGTAAAATCGACGTTCACCCTAGTCGGTCGGAATCATCGATCAGCGGCGTGTAGTACAGGATGGCGTCGACGGGCGAGTTTATCGCGAGCAAACGTTTCGAATTTCCAAGAGAATATCCACTCGTGCCGTATCTACTCATTAAGTAGGTAGACGCCAAACGAGATTTCCATCAGTAATTTCCACGGCTGGCGGGGGCGTGCGAGGGGATGAGGGAGGAGGGGGGATGCTCGACCGCCGATTTGCATATTATGCCGGGACACTGTTTCGCAGCGTGCCGTTTTCACCATCTGTCTGCCATGGAGACACGATCCGTGGATTTCGAAAGGGGTGGCGGGGCGGTTATTGCGGTCGAATATAACCGTGCCGTTGCCCTCTTTATTAAACATTCAAATTCGAAGCCTCCCCCGTCGATGGTGCACGGTCGAACTGTAAAAGAAGCGCGATTGGGGATTGAAAATTGCGGGTACACGGGAAGTAACGAGAGATGCCACACGTTCCAGTGGTTCTGAGCAGCTAATTGATTTTACTTCGATTTCGCTGTCGACAATCAAGGATTATCGTGGTTCGCATCACAATACAGGAATCCTGAATTTTTTTGTGTTTAAATAATGTAGGATTAGAAACATTCATAAAAGGGAGTTCGGAGGGTCGACTTTGGCGGCATTGGTGAGGCGGTTGGCCACTAACATAGGGGACCCGAAGATCGTGGGTTCGAGTCCCATGACCTAAGGCCCTTTTTTCCGTTGCTCCCAAACACATAAGAATTACGAAACCTATTCCGACAATAATTTCAATTTGATTTCAGGTAAATAAATCGTACGTGACTATGAATCTCTACAGAAAATCAGTCTTAGCACCCCCGAAATGAGAGAATATATTATGCTACCTTCCACAAGAGTTTCGCGAACTTGAAGCCCAAGCTGCTCCGCGGTGGAGAAGCAAATGCTGGCCATGAAGCATCCAACGAAGACCACGAACAGTCCCATCAGGGTCCACGCGAGGAGTCTAAGGTTCATCGAGGGCCTGGAACAGAGGAAATCACCAGCTAGATCATCAGCTGGGGTTACTCGGCTCTAGAGTAGAAGAATCGAGCTGCATCGTTCTCCTGGATCCATCTTTCACAAGGCGGGAGTAATTTAAAACCCGTCGGGACCAATTTCAGTGGCATTGCAATTTCTACGGGCTGGCGTGCTCGTATATCGAGGCCTCCAAGTCGATAGGGCGCGAAAATCTCCGCGCCGCGAGCTGAACCGCAAAGATACGTTAACGAGGGAATGTAATTAAAACAAATGAACCACCGGCGCCGCGGGAATTACTTGAAAATACTGACAAATCGATTGGCCTTCGGCAACCGGCCGGTTTCCAATTCCAGACCGTCGCTGATTTCACGCCGCACCCGTTGAAATTAAGAAAAACACACCGGGGGTTAATTCTCGCTTCGTTCACTTTACCCCCATCCACTCTTTTTCCACCCTTTCTTTGCCGCTGTTCGTGCCGCCGTTTCCCTCCCGCCTCTGTTTATCTTTATCCTCCGTTCCCGCCCGTCTGGGATTTCCACCTCTGTGTTTAATTTAAAAGAGAAAGGAGAAGGAACGATTCCGCGAACATTTCCCTTTGCGTCTATCACCACACACGTTGTCATCATTGTGTCTTTCACGTTCCTCGCCCCTTTCTGCGGACTTCCCTTGTGCCACGATTTTCTTTTGCTTCGTTCCAAGCCACCCTCCTTCTTTACTGGTTTTACAAATCCTTTGCAGCGACTCTGAGTAAAATTCTTCTACCGGGCTGCGCACATGCTCGGGTCTAATTATCTGGGTCAGTCTTCCTTTCCTCCAAATTTTCCTGATTCTTCTTTGCCCTATTGTCCCTTGCCTCTGACCTTCCGCCTTCCCTCCTTTTCATTTCCTTCCCCGCTTTCTGCTTACCTCACGACTTTCTTGCCCCTTGACCTCCCCAATTTCCTACCCTCGCCCCCAAAGTTTCTTCCTGCCGCCCGTGCACGCGCCCCCTGAAAATTTCGTTCGTCCATTTTTCGCCCTCGGCTGCTCGGAGACCTACCGCCATCCCCCGCGCGCACTCGAGGATTCGATTACACGGGTCGGTTAATAGTATTCACCGATTCGCAGCCAGCTTGATGAATGCTGCAATCTGGTGAATTTCACATCGCGCCGGCGGTTTCCGTCAGGAAGTATCGCGGGCGAAAAATATCCTGCCGGGCGGGCGACGCCCCTCGCGTAGCTCGCATTAACGCGTTTACACGAAATCACGGGCCCTAGCCGGCTGATTCGCAATTTGCTGCGTATTGTGCGATGAAGTTCAACGTCGCGGGCTCGAGTTCATGCTTGACGCATAGTTCGAGGCTTCAAAGCGCGCCGGACTGCTTAGGAAAGAAAAGAGTGCGGTTGAGAAACAGGCTGGGGCATTTTTGCGAGTGAAGGGACATCGTAATTCAAAGGCATTACTGTTTTATAAACGGTGAGTTCCACTTACGTCCAAATCGCCGGCAACGCGTATAATTTTCGGTAACGATCGCGACGGCGGGAGCGATTTGAGATTAAGTGAGATACGCCCACAGTTATACGGTGGCGGATGAAACAAAGTTTACAACTTTTAAAATCGTAGAACTTTTTTAGAATTGGTCCAAACGACATGAGTTTTTTTTTAAGAAGCTAGAATCATTATTTTACTAAGTTACGTGATTTGTCGATACGAAAAAAAGAATGCAATTGGTCACAACAGCAAAAAAAAATAGTAAATGTCGGTTTTTAACCTTTTTTTGTGAGCCTGCAATGAAAATTCAAAAACATTTTCTACTTTTTTTGCTATTGCGACCAATTGCGTTTTTTTTACAAACGACGAAACACGTCTATTAGGAAATTAATCCTTCTAGCTTCACAAAAAAACTCATATTTGACCTAAATGACGTAATAAAATAGTTACCCTTCAGCATAGTGGAAGTAATTGTAGCATAGTTTCAAGCCCAGCAGGTTATGAATTGAAATATAGAGCCCGTACAGTGTTAGTGTCTTGAAAACCAACTGGAACAAGTTCCTTTCATTGAACTGCATCCTTGCAGTGATAGAGAACGAGGCGAAGAGTCCGAGGCAGAAGAGAAGTAGTCCGATAAGAAGATTCGTAAGAATTGCGAAGACCAAGCAACGATGGAGACGTTTCCTCTGGCTCCACGTGAACCTCGTGTCACCTACCGCCATTTTCATTCCGCCTTTTTTTTGTTCATTGATTCCCCTCGCGTTTTTCATAGCACGCTTGCATTGAGATGCCACTGTGGGTATTAAATAAACTTGATATTCCCAAATTCCTCCGCAAGCCAACCGACACTGCAATTCGTTGCGAATTTTCAGGCGCGTTCGTTCCTCGGCTAAGAATTCGGAATTTCCTCATTCCCACGACGGAAACTGTCCCCGTCGTGGTATTTCTACGGTATCCAGGGAGCCTTCTCTGTATCCCGCGCAAGTATCCACACGGGGTGGAACGAAGTACAGAGCTCAGAATACTGGCAACCCTCGTTTTCATCTGCTCTCAATTTCTCCGGGAGTTATTCGGAGCGCACACGCGAAGCTACAATTATGGGGAGGAGGAGGCTCGCACGTGAAAAGTCCCAATCGGATTACAGAGATTCAGTCACGTCGAAGAGGAATATCCGACAGTTGTAACGCGCGTCATTGGGAATTTCCACAGCCAGCTGAAATGTCAGTTATGGTCCGACAGAATTTTTAATTTCCTGGAAAATCACGCGAGTTTCGCGCTGATTGAAATTACGAACAATTTCGGCGTTAACTTCCTGGGGATTATTTGCACGTCACACGGTATATGGACAGGCGATACAAACAGCAGCAGCGTGGACGCACACAGAGTCGCGGCGTACAAGACACGAACTACAAGTAAACGAGTGAATATGGAGGCATTCGGTGTACTCGAGGCTGCAACTTGCAAAATGTGTATGGCCTCTCGTCCCCTTTTCCCTGTCAAAACAATCCTTTCGCGCAGAAACTCCCGGTATACTGTCCCCCAATGAAAATTAATTCCTCTCCACGCTCTAATAAAAACGCAGCCACGCGCTTCCTTCCCACGGATCGCCATCGATGGGAATTCTGAGGCAACGATTTAATTTCGTCCTCATTCCTCGATCTTTTATGGTTACCTTCGATATCCCTGAACATTCAGTCGAAGAGAAAGAAAACGTATTTTAAAGTTAATTTGTGCTGTTAATAAGAATTCTGTATGAACTGGTATTTATTTTTAAAAAAGGGAAGGACGTTTAATTTAAAGGATATTGTGATGAAAATATCAGCTGTTGGAATTTTGTCCAATTGAGTTATGATTGTATTATAAGAAGCTTTAATATTAATAACTTTTTCAATTGAATATAAAGAAGCTACATGAAATGTGTTTCCCAGTGATACAGTCAATAAATGGCGCGGCGATTTCAGCCCCACTGATTCGACAGATCGATCCCTCTCCACTGCCCGTTTTTCATATTTTTTCTTCTTTCAATTCCCCCCCTTACAACTCCCCCTAGCAAACTAGTTAACAATGGCCAATGAAAACGTTTCATTAAGCTTGTTTCGTCGGTGGGCTCGTGTTCCGCTGCTCGACGACCAGCACGGTTTATCGCGTTTGTTTCCGGAAATCCGCGGAAAATCATCGAGCACTGGTTAAACGCGGCTCTGTACTATCCTCGATAGTGCCCATCGATTGCTAACTGTGGAGGTTTTCAATCGCCGGGAGGCATTTCACCGTGATTTCCTTCTACAACGTCGAACCACACGGTACGCATATGTTTCTTCAAATAAAAGGAGAACGTTATTCGACGTTAGATAATTTATCTCTTTTCGAGGGAGTTAAACAAATGAGAGGATGCTAAAGTTTATTTAAAATCTTTCCCACTTTTTCTTCTTTTTTTTAAGGAACAAGTCAAAATATTTTTCTTAGCTTTTTGCGGGAATTCTTCCTTTTCCCCCGAATTATTCTACCTACCCCTAAATCATAAAAGATCATGGTTCAAAGGACAAAAAGGAGGATTTTTTACAATGCCTGACGATTCGACAGAGAAAGGGGGTGACTGCTCGCGTCACGCTCGATCGCCCGCCAAAATCCTCGTCACCATTTTCCTCCGGGGATAATTCGCGGGCTCCTTTCCCCCAGGAAGCTTCTTCCCCGTGGGTGAAACGTAAGATCATCCTCCTTTTTACGAGCCGAAAGGGCCCGCATCCGGTTCACCCGTACCTATTAGCCAGAAATTTCATAAAGCGGATCCGTTTCAATATCCTGCAGCTTGAAGAACAGCTGAATTCGTTCTAATGCATCGTTGGCATTGCTATCACCATTCCCGAACGTTTGTTTAACTAACTCCAGATCCAACAACGTTACGATTGAAATAAACTCGCCAATGAAAAGAACAACGCCATCGGCTCCGCGTAATTAAACGAAAACCTATGCTAATCAGGACGCGTTTCGGCGTATTGTGGCGGGTGCATACATACCAGGCAGGTGTTAATTGAGGCATAGATCCGCTGGTCGACCATCGAGCCGATCGATTGGGACGATTTACAGGGTCCGTTTGCCCGGTTTGTTTGTTCGAGGTACCGCGCACGTTTGTCTCCGCGCTAGCGCGCCTCCAGTGTGGCTTTTCGCGTCAAAGAGGAATATTCGATGCATGTATGACGGAGCGCGGCATCGGCTTCTCAATTTCCCTGCCCTTAGCAATTGTAACACCCGTTTCACTTCCACCGAGTGACATAAATGAAGGGAAGCTATGTTTCACGCGTGGTTTTCCTCCATTAAATAATACTCCATCCCCATTTCGACTTTCCCCTATCCTCTCCCAACCTCGACTCGCGATCCGCAGCTACCCACCACCTCCTTACACCGCGGCAGAAACTTTTAACCGCGAGGAGTGGATAAATCGTCGCATGGAAATCGCGTTCGCCACTCCGCAACTAGGAAATTCTATTTTCCCGTGGCGGGGAGGGTCGTCTGCTTCTAACTCCGCCAGGATTCGCGCGAATAAATAAACGAAAGGAACGGTTGGCGGTATAATAAGCTTAAGGGGAAACTTCGCGGGTGCCATTGGAATTTCGAGACCCCGGCTCTGATCACACGAGGTGCCTCGCAGAGAGCGACGGGGCGGGTGCAGGCGGCGAGTGCAATTCGGTGGGAAGCAAGGCGCATATTCGAGTATGCATCCAGTGATGCTCACGTAAGCAATAAGCATCCAGACAGCGTGGAAATTTGTTGCGGCCTTAATGCGATTATGTTCGTCAGCGTTCTCGCGTTCCCCGCGCATAATATGACTCGAATTCGATGGGGGACCCCACGCGGCCTCCCTTCGTTCCATTGCATCAGGATGCATTCAAGAAACTCGCTACAGCGTTACCCCGAACCTGGGAAAGGGGCAAGCCGTCTGCAATTCGACAGTCAAACAGATCTCTACCTCCTTCAACCCTGGGCTTCATCCCTCAGAGTCGCTTTTTCTCTTCACTGTCGTGAAAGTGGTACCCTTTCTGGACTCTGTTCGAACTTCATTAATCAGCATCACTACTCTGCGCTTTTTTATGGGTGAAGTATTTCTTCCCGTAGTCTTTTACTGTGTACAGATTTCCTGTGTCGTCTTTGGGTTCTTAAACCAATGGTAGCGAAGAGAAAGCTTGCAATTCATATTACTACGTGTCTCTGTGGAAATTTGAATCCTAGGTAACAGTGGTATCACTGGGCTATTGTAGCAGCCTTTCAATCTGTGGTATATGAATTTTAAGATAAAACTCTTGCAATTGGAACTATCGGTATCAAACTTTCTTGTGACCACTACAGTTGCGTTTCTATCTCCGCCATCCATATTCCCCTGACAAAAAACGTATTTGAAGATCCCACGTCACTGATCAGACTGCGACCTGTCAAACAGCGTAGGTCTGCCTACGTCGGAGGAATTCCCCTGCGACGCCAGCCGTGACACATTCCCCCGGAAGTTATCAAAGGGAAGCCCGCAGCAGCAAGATTTCGATGACGCACCCCTACGACGCCTCGCAGAACCACAACCGTAACATGTCGCCCTTCAGCATCCTCTGTCCATCCCCGAGGTCCAATCACCCACCATCCACCCGCTCGAACGGTCGGCTGAAAGAGAACGAAGGGTTGCGACGGAGTAGTTTGACTTTGCAAGCATCCAGGGGATCACGATCCGCTGCACAGGCGACTTTCATCATCTCGCAGCCCCCTCCGGATCCATCCAGTGATGAGATCGGCTGGAAACGAGCCGATTTACAGAAATAATTCTTCGGTTTCTCCTCGCGTAGTAAGGGCCTCCGACGGTTGATGCGCGACGGGGAACAGGAACAAGTCGTCGTGCGGCTGAATGGGAAAGGAAGGGTGCGTGTCTGTCGTCCGTGGCGACCGGAAGGGTGAGGCAAATGGCAGGATTTTCCGGGGACGGAGATGAGAGTCGGTGTTGTTTGTTTGCATGTATAGAGAAAAAGAGAGAGAGAGAGAGAGAGAGAGAGAAGAAAGTAAAACGCGTCCCAGCCGCTGCGAAATGTAGCGTTTCGCCGTGGAACGAGTATCGGCTGATGTTCGTCCATTTCACGGTTCGTAGTACGCGACGTTACGTTCGTGTACGCCCGTATGAACACCGGGGGGGTTGCCTGGGGGACGACGGCAGGGGGTTGCTCGGTCGTCGTCCGTTTTCGATGAAAATCAGTCGGCGTACATGCAACTGCACGGCCCTGTTTCATATATGTGGGTATTCTCTTTATTTTATTGTGATCCATCCGCGTGGATCATGTGTCGCGTGTCTATTGAGGATTATTTTAGCTGCAGGGAGCGCTGCAGCTCTCCTGATACGATTACGTGCTGCGCGAGCGCTGCGGATTTTATTTGGAATGGAAGAGTTTGGAGATACAGCGGTCGTATTTCTTTGCGGGTTTCGGAGCTTCGGGTTTCTACGGCGGAGCGTTTGAATTTCTTCAAACGATACGGTAGGTGGGGGCGTTCTTGATCTGATTAGATCCCATTCTCGGGGATAAATGAGAAATGTCGGGTTAAAGTGAGTCTGCGAATGAATCCCGTTGGACTGGCGCGCGGTTCTTTCTTTAAATGGGACGACTGACATGACGGTGACGTTGAGAAAAAGTTTCTTGACAAAATAGTTATCCGTTGATGTGCCCGTGAAGTTTCTCGGCGATTCGCGAGCTCGGCGAACGGACGGCAGCGAAATTGAATTCAGTTTGCTTAAGCTGCTACGTCGAGTTCTTCTGGATGGGAAAAAAAACTAAAACGGCCTTCTATTTTTGCGCCAACGTATCGACTGATTTATCGGCGTTTTTCTGCATCGTATCGGAGATTCCCGGTAACTAGCGCCCCGTTTAAACTCTTCTTCGATGCCACTTGTTCTTGCGATCGGCTCAGCGAATCGCTTATACGAAATTTGTCCGGTAAATCAGGATTCCGCGATACAGAACATCGTTGCTAGGGGATGTCACTTGACAATTTTTATTTCATTCCTCCTTAGTACACGTCGCCTGAAACCATACTCGATTGCACACAGCTTGTAAGTTTTCCTTTCTTTAGAATGAAGTACACGGTGACAGAGTAAACTTTGAAATACTTTTTAATGCGAATGTTCTTCGAGAAACTTTTGCTGAGTGCTAAGAACACACTGAGACACAAATGGAAACTCCTGTGCCTCGATTAATCACTTTAATTCACCAAATCCATTAATTTTAGACCAAAAGATACATCGCTACTCCCAAATGTCCTATTCCACACACTCCATCTAATACAAACTTCAATAACCCAAAAAATCTACTCTACGCAAAACTTTAACAGTCTTTCACAGACCGTACAGCGTTTCTCCTTCAAAAAATACCATCCGCAACTCAATTACATTCATTACTAATCACTGTTAACACTACTTAAACCAATCTTCAAAAAACAGTCAGATTAACAATGTCCCGAAACGAATTAAAATGACTCCAAATTGAATCTCTTTTCCCCACGAGTATAGGGGTCCCAGAAAATCAGCGAAGGTACTGTCAGGTGCGGTGGACTCTCCTCTTTAATATGCTCTTTGTTTCACGTCGATACGACGATCCGTTGCCGAGATATCGTCGTGTAAAGAGAAGCGTAATTTTCACCATCTCCCCTGGCGCTGTCTCACACGCTCGCTCGGATCTCTCACTCGCTCGCTAAGAACTCTCACTCCCTCGCTAAAGATCTCTCACTCGCTCCCATCGCTGACCTATCCCACGCGCTGCACCTGTGCGCTGGTCAGTGAAGGACGCTGAGTCAGCGTTTTTTTACTACTACTACTGTTGACGTGCGTAATTCCGAGAAAAAAAGTAGGTCACGGCGCTTCCGGGATTTCGGCCGCCATTCACCGTCCAGCGCGCACTTCGGGCGCCGCACTCCGAAGCCTGTATCTCCTGAACCGTTCCAGCTATCGACTTCAAACAAAATGCGTTACCGAGGGCACACTCCGCCCTATCTTTGAGTCTCATCGCTTAACAAAATTCGTATTTCTTCTACCGCTATTTCACATTCAAAGTCAACGTTGCGTAACTTGGAAACGAAGCGAGTTTGGAAGTACGTTTATATAAACTTATTATACGGTTTTAGAGCGCTGATTGTAATTATGAAGTTGATTTCTTTGCTTCTATTGTTGGAGTCTTTAATTTTTGGATTAAATGATGTGCAGACGCTTTGATTATAGGACTAGGAATGGAAATACGGGATGGGTAAATGTGACAGCGTACGAATGAATTCAGAAGTTACTGTGTACCATGGGAAAGCGAGCTGAGAGCGACAAATACGAATTTTCCAGAAGCTTTTACGGTGCCAGGGACGCAAGCACGCCTCGACACGACCTGACTCGGCTCGTGGCTGCACTTGCTGATGGGAAAGTTTCCATGGGTATCAGTCTCGGGCTGCCTGCGGTCGCTTCCATCGACTGAACTTCGATTATTCTCAAGTTTGTCCGTCTCTTTGTCAATGTCTCCACCAGCCGTCGGCGAAAATTAACCAGCGGTATTTCTAAACGATGAATAAATACTTATACACAAAAGAACGTGTTCTGCATAATTCGAACTCTATCAGAAAATTTTCCAGCACCGCGAAACAGACTCACAGAATTTTTATCATTCTTCTGCTGCCTCCCTTTTTCTCCTTTTTAATTGAAACGTCTAAATCGCAGTGCCCCACGCGGTTCGCAATTTCATTCCGTTAATCGACGAACACCACGCCGCCAATTATCATTAAAAGCATCGCGCGCGACGTCCAACGACCGAGACGCGGAACGGTCTGGAAAACTGTTAAACATTCCGGACGAGCTGGAAAATCGAGCCCAAGTGAAGTACCGCGAAAGTCAGCCAGAGAAACGGCACATATTTACCGAACGGATCGCTCGGCCATGAATTTATCGTTCGATTGACGATCATCAGCCGCGATGCAGAAGTACGCTTATCCTGATTTATCGCGCGATGACCGCGATAAATATGCAACCTGCGACGCGCCAGCGAACGTGGAATAATACCGATGACCGGTGTCACGATGAGCAAGCATGTTCTCGTTAATTAACTATACACTTCTTCTTTTTCACTCGCTCCTTATTCTGAGTTCGCCCGGAGCCACGCAGCACGTAATTCTCGCGTTTAATCCCTCGTTTGTTAGAGAATTTCGTTCCTCTTTTTACCAGATTTCCATTCGTGAATTCCCAAGTATTAGTGGAATTCCCTGGGCGTGTGCAATGGCCAGGATTTCTCTCTTTCCCCGAGAATTATCCCCTGTGATCCTACATTGATCCTTAATTACAGAGCCTCGAGCGGCATAATTATCTGCTCGGAGAGCAGAGGGAGCATTTCTGACGATCAAGTGGCCCCTGGTTCTTTGGAATTCAACCTATCACCACTTTTCTCAGGACTCTTCTAGGATATCGCTGCTTCGGCTTCTGAATTCGTGCGAGCTCTCGACCCAGAGAAGCTTAAACAGCCTTGTGTCCTGGAAGAGTGGGATCGATGCTTGGAAATCCTTGAAATTCAGCAGAATGGCGCCTCTCCGTTGTAGATTCTTGACTGTGGTGGAGGCTAGTAAATTTTTCTAAGGCCTCCCTTGTATGGACCGGTTTAAATAATTTTAGGATCTGCTTGCTACACGGGCTTTTAGGACGTTGCTGCCGTACGAGGGCTGTTTACTTAATCTCGAGGAGTAGAACGCGTCTGCAAACTTTTGGTGCTGCTTTTGAATCGGCCCGTGCAGGAACGCTTCGATGCTTATATTCTTAGAAAGTGCATTCCTTCAGCTTCAAAGTACCTGTAAGGATAAGGTATTGCGTTCAACTGGAGCGTAAATATCGAGGGTGAAATAGTGGTGTGTCTTCGGAACACCTTGGGAAACCTACACCGAGAGACTGAAAAAGCACACAAATTATTCCCCGTGAATAATTACACGTGTTTCATTAACAGGATATATTTATTCTACAACTATTCAGCCATCTTAGGGCAGCAGGTAAACAGAAATATTATTAATTTGATAGCGGAGACTTCAAGACGGAACAAAGCTCTACAGAAAAGAGGAACAGTCGAAGAAATTTAAAGTTGTATTTAGAAGTTTTAGCAAGTACTGAAGAACGTAGACTTGCAGATTCACTAGTCACCCTACAATAGTCAGAAATCGCGTCACAAATTCCTCAGCACCGTTCCCACGCAATTATTCAGACATTACGAAATTTAATACTGGGGATAGATACGTGCTTGCCGTTTATGAAGTCTCATCATCGTTTTCCGCGTGTGGACGGAACGTGATGCAAACAATGTCAGCGTCTAATCGGCCCGACGCTACTTCCGCGAGTAATACGCTTCGGTGGGATAACTCGGTTAGATTAAATCCTGCTCCTTCAAGACGGTTCGTGTTTAAATCCAAAGTGGTGGATCTATCACCGCTTCAAAGCCCTAATTCCGTTCGACGTCATTTCTACTGAATGACAGAGGAAACTGTTTCACGAACTTGAGCTGCATTCCAAGGTGTGTTGAAGACACACATTTTTATAAAGATTTTGAATTCTGTTTATTGTCACTCTTGGCCTACTTCTGCGGATTGAGAATTTGTAATTATAGAAGAATTATTCATATGAAAGTGGGAACTCTGTCTACAGTTACACGAAGAGCAGACAGCACGATCCCATAGATAGATATTCCCCAATTTTTTACCTGATGTTAAGTTGGTAATAAAAATATCCCTATTGGAAGAAGAACTAACCGAACTATAATCTAGAAGTACAACTCTCCCTGTGCTACAACACGTGAATAATAAAAGTATATTTTCGCCCCAAAATCTCACGTTCATTTCTGCCATTCAGCCTGCGTAACTTAACACCTACTCAATCATCCCCGATGGAAAGCCCAATTTAAACAACAGATTAGGTGTTACCCTGCCTCCAGCGGCCCCACTGCACCCCTTCAACTTCGATTTAAGATGCCCCCGCCTCTCATCCGTCACAGCAGCAATCAGACTCGTCGATCTTCGCAATTTGCGATACGCATCGCGCTCGGAGGCTGGGGCGTCGCAGAGAACGACGATCTAAGAGCATCCAGCGATAAACTGTGCCTCCTGCAGAGACTCCTTCTCGAGACTTAAACTGCCTCAGCGTCCGCAGCGCGGCGGGAAGCATTATTCTCGAATTGCAAGCGATGGGGTGCGTAAATACTGAGAGACTCGGGCCAGTGGACAGGTGGTTTAAAAATTCCTGAATTCCTGAACAGCTTATTAGGTTCTCACCCTCCACAGGCGACAGTAGCTTCTCCTTAATCCAGGGGAACGCGGACACCCTCCCTCGGCTGTGGAATTCGTACGTAGCATGGGGGGCGGAGAGGGTGGGACAAGTTGTACCTCTGTTTTTCTCCGGCCAGCCGGTCGTTTCCAGCGTTCCCGTGAATTGTGAGCACGCGGACGTTACAATATCCCGACCGACGGCGATTCCGTCGCTAACTGGGGCTGGCTGCATTAAAGTTTACCACCACCCCCGCAGCTTCTTTCTTATCATAATCGCGTTTGTGGATAATGGGGCGGGGATAATTTGTTATCGCGAGATGTCATGGAGCAGAAACTTTTTAAATTACTTCGTTCCTCGGAGAACTTTTCTTCTCGCTGCCTTTTTCTTGCCGCCACCCCTGCCCAGCCACCCCCTCCCCCATCGTGCCCGTACGATCGCGTGTCCCGACGTCACCGTTTCCTGCCCCCTACCTTCCCAGCCCCAAGACCGACAATATGGAACCATTCGCGTATGGGAAATCGTCGCGAGGATATTTTTCTAACCATTACTTCCCTACCCCGTTCCCACCAAACCCACCCTCCATCCTTGCTCTCGCTTGTAACAAGGTCAGAGGAGCTGCACTCGAATGGAACGCAAGATACAAGCCGTCTTTAACGTCCCTTCCACTAGAAGTACCAAATTGAAGACGTAAATACGCGACGTTCCTAGTCGCGGGATGCCAGTACGAATTGTTTCGCTCGCGGAGGGTGGGACTCGAGAAAAGTTCCTCCAATTTGCGAGAAATTTTAAAGGGTAACCACGCAACGGTAACTGCTTCCAGGGATATTTGTTCGTACTTCCGACGCAACGTAGTTCCCTCAACGTCGGGCTCCTGGTCGAGAAACGCTGGAAATTGTACACCGCCGCTGGATACCCCCGCCCATGGCGGTCTGTTAAATTCTGCTCGGTGAAAGTAGCTGCGAGTGCTTACTCTTGACAGGGGTACAGGTCAATAATTCATCGGGCGATATGGGCGAACTGCGGGGAGGCGGGGGCAGGTTTGCGTTAGTCAGTGGTACGAGTCAATGATTTATCGTGCCGTGGGTAGAACGATTGCCAGTGTACGTCGGTGGAACCAAGTCGCGTCTATCTTCGTCTGCGATACTCGCTTCTCGTCTGCAAGTAGTACGAGTCAACGCATGGCGATGCTATTAGATTCCTGCGGGCAGTATAAAAGTTTCAGCAATGCAATCACGATCGGGAGTCACTTTAACCCACCTCCAATCTAGTTTTCATAAATTCACAACCCTCTGAACAGAGTGACACACTAGAAGAGCACAAGTAAGTTTCAATGCAAAGTGAGAATTCTTTTAACTCTTTTACTCAGAATATTCTACGACAGGAGGCTAAGAGGGGACGCTCGCAGTTCCGTTCCCGGAGAATTTACACGGTCTCGTGGAACTACATGAATCACGGCTGCGATCAACGAGCGAGGAGCCCTCGATATTCCTCTGCTGGACGGGCCTCCTCCACCCTGTAATCCCCGTGGAAAAAAAACGAGGGAAAAAGAGAGGGAGCAGGGTAGACGCCTCGTCAAAAAGTGTAAAATGTAATTCACCGGTTCGCGCCAGCTAGTAGCGACGAGCGACAATGCGTTTCGGCGGGAGCACAGGGCGCGGGCGCAACATTGTTTTCAGGGTTATCGGTGGATGGGAAAAAAATGCATCTGCCGTTATCCGGATTAATTCGATTCAGGTGCAGTCACCCGCGACTGGGGCGCGACAGCCCGCGCCGGAGGGATGAAAAAGCGATCCCGGCGAAGTATCCACCCCTTTCCGGCCGCCATTCTCTATCGGAAACGTGAAACCGTAGTGCCGGGATCGTAGATACTCGCCGAGCGATTCGATCGGGGCCAGCTAATACAACCGATCGATGACAAGGTGAGATGAAATCTGCGCGATCGAGATTTAAATTGAGGGGGCGGTGTTACAAATTGTACCTGGCGGAAGTGGGTCGCGCGGCATTAGAATATAAATTAAAGTCAGGCTGGATAGTAAAAGGACCAACGCGGCGGGGGGCCAGGGTTTCGAGGTAATTGATTATCGTCGCTGCGTAACTTTGTCACTCTGGCGATTATAAATTCGTAGGGAACGCTCGTCTATCCACGAACCCCACTTCGTTACCCACGACCCCTCCACTGCTTTGTGAAAGCCCCCCACCCCAGATCCTCAACCCCTTTGCGCAACCTTCAGACCTTCAACTCGCTTATGTAACCCTAAAACCTGCAATATCTCTTGTGTAACACCGAGAACATCGATCCCCTTTTGTAACCTTCAACCCTCGGCCCTCGTACCCTTCCACTCGCCCCTTCTATAATTTTGATGCTCCATTTATGCTGGCCGCTGATGTTATCGCGGGAAAAGTTCGCCTCCACCGAAATCACGTAAAAGTGGAGCGAGCTGGAGGAAGCGGGGGTTGGAAAAATCGTCGAGAAAAATTACACTCGACCCTCAGCTTTAATAGGGGCAATGGGGGCCGGCCATAACACCGGTTATGGCGTCATTACGCGAAAGACGTTCGTTGCGAAGATACTAATCCCGCGGATCTGATTTACGCAGAAGGGGTTGGAAACATTGGGGCGCTAGTATAATGAGAACTCGAGGATAGTACGGAGATCCCTCGAATCCCTTCCTGTTTTTACCACACCCTGCGTCCAGGGAGCCACGGGGTGCGTCCAGACTCGTCTAAACACTGTAAACATTTCTAGGGAGAATAAAGAAGGATTGCTTCGAGAATAAATTGAAATTAAAAGCAAGCAAACCCGAGTAACTGTTCGTGGCGAGTAATATGCAAATTTTTGCCTCCTCCTCGGTCCACGTACACTACCACAAGAACCCACGGTTGTTGAGTCTCCTTATATCCTGTGCTGAATGAAAACACGGTCGAGCTTCTCTCATAGCGACGCAAAACTTCGACTTCAATGGTCTAGCATTGTCGCTAAAAACAGTTAAGCCTTTCCCACTATTCCTGCCGTTACATATTCCTCCGACCATCCCCATTTATCAACCTTAATACCCAAAACCTCGAACGTCCTCCTCAAAATCCCGCGGACTCAGTCGGACTAAAACATTCCCCGATCCACCGTTCCGGTAGACCTTCTTATTTCAAGAATCCCACTTCAGTTTCGTCGCTGATACACGTTTCCATAATTCACTCCTCTCGGAACCGTATCCGCGCGGCCGTGCACTCGGCTCGCGGCGCGTAAAAGCGACGATGCAGTAAATTTTACCGGCCGATAATCCGTTTACGCCGGCGGAATCTGATTTATAGGATCGTCCTGCGGTCTAGTCCGCGCGCTATCGCCTCTATCGCGGCATCTTAACTTTTAAACAGCCCCTCCCCCTCCACCTGTAATCGCGCCGCCCCTACAATTAATTCGCCTCTTACGGATTAGCGCAGCTTCCGGCCTGGTAAATAAGGGCGACTAGCGCGATGAGAACACAGCCCGGGAAACGGATTTTCGGTTTTTCCGCGGGTCCGCGAACCCCGGCTGCCTCGAAATGTTAATTAGCCGTCTCAAATGTTTACTTTCTCCCCTCGCGTGCTCCTCGCTTCCCACGGTAAGCAACACGCGCGCCGACGTTATTCAACGGTCTTTGTTTCTTTCCGGGTGTTCGAGGAATTTAATTAATCGCCTGCGTAAACAGTCATCCCTCAGGGTAAATTTCGAGGAATTTCGAAGGCGGCTCGTGGCGCTAGCGTACGATCGGGTATCAAGGGTTACAGGAATCTTGTTCTTTTTAGATAGTTGCTGTTTAGTAACTAAGCCGTTCTTTGAATTATGTTTGACTTGCCTCCCACGAACTTGAAGTATAATACAAGTAACGCGGATGAAACCTAAATGCGTGGAGACCAATAGGAAGAAATCAAAGGATAATTGAAGAGTCCTTGTAAAAAGCACTGTAAGTGCCAAAATTAAAAATAAAAATTTTATCGAAAATTTTCTACGTCTGAATGGTAATATTATAGAATTTGATTTTTTGCACTTATAGTGCTTTTTACAAGGACTCTTCAATTCTCCACCTTTACACAACTTTTCAAAGCTAATCATCCTTATTTAACAATAACTTCACGACTCGCAATGGTACTCCTGGAGCGTCAGTTCCGTCTCAAGGTTGCCCCAGAGGAAAATTCCCCCTGGAGGAAACCCCTACCCCTGTGGGGGAGACAAACTACAACTAAGTGTATACAGGTCCATACAAGCAATCAGTGTACTTCCTTAAATACACAGACCTCTTCCTCAAACCACACCCACCACCGTTCCTCCAGTTTCCCTAATCGAAGCTCGCCAACGACCCTGTCCGGCCGTAAAGCTCCAAAGACCAACGCCCCCGGCCCTGATTCGTTTATGACAGAGGGACGCCGCACGAACTACCGCTATAACCCTCTTGGACGCGTTTCAGGCTCCGGGGAATGGACACGAGAGCGGCGTAATCCCCGAGCGAAACAGACATCCACCCTACGGACGGATTTGCATCGCAAAAATCGCGAAACAAACCCCCCCTCCCGCTTGGCTCGCAGCGTCGCGACGAGCATCAGTCGCGTCGATCCCATTTCGAGCTCCGCGCCACCCGAACAAACGAGCAAATGAGATTCGCGACGTAATATCGAGCACGACCCAGTTGCAGCGGAGAACAACGGCGACCCCCGTCCCATCGCTCGTACGTCTTCGCGCGGGCGTCCGCCTTGTGTCCCGCGTCGTCGCGCGTCTCGGAAACAGGGTGGAGAAAAAGCGCCGGGAGGGTGGCTAAAAGGGGAGCACGCTCCTGTATGCTCGTGCTGCTGGTGATTTCTTAGCGGGGCTGGAAAAAGGCGCGACGCCCGTCCCGAGGAACAAATCGATCCGACTCTGCCTGCACTCACGCGGCGCGCCTTTCGTCGACCCACGCGTGTCACGCTCTGTATTATTCTTGGGAGCTCACCGCGGGGTTTGTCAGACAGTCAGAGGTGCAAAGTGTTATACCCGCTTCTCGGGCGCGGGGAGAGGCTGTGGATGGATCATGGTAATGGTCAGATGTTGATTTTGAAAGGTTGAGGGATGTGGAGGGTTGGTGTTTGCTCGGTGGTTCTTCGGGGGCGAGGTTTGGGACCCAAGGAGTTCGATGTGTTGTTGAACGAGGGGTGGATGTTGGGGAAGCTGGTGGTTTGAGGCTTGCGGATCGATGGTTGATAATTAATATTTATATGAGGAGGTGGGAGATTGTTCGTCGATGCATTTATTGTGGCGATGATGAAGGGTGCAGAAATTATGTTGAAAAGTGTTATTTGATGCTGGTTAATGTTAGATTATAATTTGCATCCGTGTTGAGATCTTATTTGAAGTAGTCACTTGGCTCTGTAAGTCCCTAAGGAATATCTCAAATATGTTGTTCTTGTTAGAAGCGCTCTGATTAAATGCAGAATTAAATATTTGTATGTTTACGTATTTCTGCACAATATACTAATTCCATACTTGAATAATAATCCGGCCGCCAGGCTACTGCAATATTCGTGTCTGCACTTCTGGTTGGCAGAGTCAGTCCGAGGTCAGTGTCAATAATAATATCCTCGCCTATCATATTTGTACACATGGTCATGCACGATTTTATTTATCGTTTTAATTAAATAATATTTAAATTGCTCAGTGCAAGCTCAAATACTTTAAACAAAAATATTATTTAGTAAACACGAAATGGACACACGTTCACCAGTCTCTCCAATAAAAATTATTTAAACACACCTACCAAATATCGATTTCATTTTCCAGAACTGTTTAAACTCAACAGTGAAGCACATCGGCATGTTTACGAGAATGTTGTTTACGCTTGCTGACGCACCATATACCTCAGAAAACTTTGTATTCTGGTTCTCCGCGAGGCACATATGTACCTCTCAGTGTATCGCTGCCCAAAAAGTTTTCAAAACGCTCCCTTGAATCTTGTGAACTTTACCTAACAAGATCCTTCAATAGTGCCCTATATATTTATCGAGCATTTCTCCGTAAGCATCAATTAAACATGAATAAGCGACAGTGAAACCGCTAATGGAGCTACCGCGCGGGTCCAAGTGGGCGCAGTAGTGGAGCTCAACGGCGGCGACAGTAGTGCAGCCAGCGATAAATCGGCCGCGCGGCCGAAAGTTTCTACGAGCCGACTGCACCGACGGAATTACATTTTCTCGGGGCTGTTCCCAGCTCGAGACCCGGGGTAAACGTTTTACACATAACTGGGACGACAGACGTTTCGCTGGGCCGAGCTCAAAGGCTCGGATCGATCCTGTTCGTCGGCTATAAACTTTCTACGTGTCGCTGGTAATAACGGCTCCTGGAACGTGGGGATCGTTCGATCCCGCCAGGGCAGCCGGACCCTCGCCGCTGCGAGGATCGCGACGACACATCCTCCGCGATTCCACTTGGTCCGGAGATGTTAAGGGAGCTGGGCCCGGATGAGCTGCCTCCGTTGCGATCCCGGGGTAACGTTCCTCCACCGCTGTCGTTCCAAGATTCTCGATCAGCCGGGGGAGTGTCGGCGACTCGATGGAGGGACCATGTGTTCTTTCCTAGTGATCCACGAGAAAAGTTTGCTTCCTCGAGGCACCTGACTCTTGAAGGATCTCGACACGCCTCGCGGGCAAACTTCTTAGACCTTTTTATTTTGAATTCTTGAAATATGAATCATCGTGGTGCTATGAGTGCTGGGGTTCTCAGGTCGCGATTATTTTGGCTTAACTGCTGTGTCTAAAAATGGGGATTTGTGGATATAAAGAGACATAGATTGCCCTTCGATTTTACTTCAGACTAGAGATAATTAAATTAAAGGAAAGGTACAGGGAAGGGGTGAAAGGTTATTTAAGGTACACTTATTTCTATTGAAATATTTATCCCCGTGACTCAAGAATTCTGAGAGCATCTCAGTGAAAAATCGAAGAAGAAAGCTCGACGCTCCTGAGACGAATTTAGACAAGGTTAATGACACCAGGAGCTTCGACAATTCCGGAATTCCGGGAACGACCACCTCGCCTAAAAGGAAAGTACGAGATGAAGACGAAGTCCGGAGGAAGACGTACAAATATCGCAAAGGAGGACGAAAAAGCCGACAGACAATGACATATAGAAGGATCCAGTGGAACTACGAGACGGGGGAGTCAAAGAGGGAAGCCAGGGACGAGTTTGTGGCGAGAATTTCTTGTTCATATCCATCGAGTGGGCTCTCCCCCCCCTCGAAAGCCCTGCTCCCTCTCCCCGCCGCGCGAATGGGCACCCCTTAAGTTAATGGAACTTCGGAGAACTCTCTTCCATCTTCGTTCGTGAGAGCCACTTCGCGCGGAGGAGTACGCGACTTACCAACAACGATGAATATCGTTACACCGCCGAGTGGAGACTCGGGCCCCTGTCAGTTTTCATGGATGAAAAGCTCGGGAATCTGTTGTCTCGATCGCGAGCGAGGAAGATTCCTATAGAACGGTTTAGATGCCGCAATTTCCCTGCCTCTAACTGTCTTACTCGTGTCCTTCCACTCGGCGATGGTACACCGAATCAGTTCAGCCCGGAACGAATTCAAACAGCTCGCGGAAGAGCGGGCGTGCATCGACGAAAGGGAAAAAAGGTCGCGCAGCGGCGCGTGTCTCCCTCTCGCCAGGGCGGAAATGCCGCTGCACGCGTCCCCAGGGGGTCGTGCGCCGAGCTGGTGCAGCGTACCGCGATGTTTTACGAGGTGGCGAACCGTTGCCAACTGTGTCTCGTTATATTAGATTTTACTGGGGCCTCCAGGCGCCGCATAAATTCGTTAACCAATAAAATCCTCATCGTGCCGCGCAATAATCCGGGTTAGGAGGCCGTGATAATCGACTTCAGCTCGGCTCTCTGACGTAAAGAAGTTCATTGCATCGCCTTGTTCCTTCTTCTGGGCGATTGGTAACTCGCGATTAATTGTTGAGAACGAATTCGTGGCTCTGGGAGAAGACGAGTACCTGAACGCGGCATCCTAATTGCACACAAAGTTTCTTTCTACCGTTCGATCAGCTTTTTACCATCCCCTCAACAGTTCTCTCGTAAAGGAGAAGTTTCCTCAACTTCCATTTACGCAATGGGTGGTAGTGGATGCTCGGAGAGCGTTCCAGTCCCCGATGTGATTTTAATTAAACCCAAACCGAGATCTCTGTTGCCTGGTGCCGAGAGAATCTCTAAGGAGCCTGTTTTTCTCCGGTATTAAAGTGCGTGTAATTACCTCGAGAACGACGGGGCTGTTCATGTCTGTGCTGATGGAGAAGGTAGGTATTATTCAATGGGGTGTTGGTAATTGTTTGATAAACCGAAGGCGCCGAGTGGAATTTCTCTGGAATTAATTCGAAAGGACGTGCTCGGTGAATGTATTCCATTATTTTCCTTGTTTCTTTCCCCTGGCACTTTTAGCGAGGGAATTTGAATATTCAGTGGGTCCGATGTGATAGCGACACTCGAGTGAACCTTGGAAGTATATCGTGCTCTGTGATTATCAATTTTAAATAGAATATAGCAAGCTTCATTTAGAGTTCATTGATTTTATCGCAAGAAGATAGCTTCTAAGCAATCACGATCGCTTTGTTTTAAGAGTCTGCGACGCGTTTAAAGTGGCGAAAGGATTCCAGTGATCGACTCCGAAGAGACATGCCCCGTTCTTTAGAGTTCTGTTTGATTTCTTCGGCGCAAACACGATGTATTGAACGTGGAACCGAAACAGTCTCGTTGTTTTGGATCGGGGAACGATAACAGGTGGCCGGGTGGAGTTCTCCGAAGGAAATTGATATTAGGTTCTGGGTTAAAATGGCGGACAGTTGAGCTACGTGCCGTACGTACCGTACGTACTTTCATAAAGCCTGCAAATATTGACGGTCGGAGATTTCTATTTCGAGGAGTAGCTTCCCGCGAAACGGACCGTTGTTTTCCTGTTATTTAGTAAATTAAATCGATACAAATAGCAGTCGAGATTTATCTTAAAGGAGGATCTACCGACGCACTGTTCCGTTAACGTTGCTCGGCTGTTGATGAAACTTCCATGTTTAAATAGCAAAATAAACTTGCATAATACATACATAAATATTTGTTAGGTTCGACCTTTGAACCCCCAACCTCCTTTCTCAAAAACATTTAATTCTACTGGAGATACAGCAGTTCTGGATATTAACTGTAGAAGTTCTCTTAACTAAGGGATCATTGAACATTGAAAGATTTCTCTGAAAATTATTTTCTTTAATAACTAAGTGCCTTTTTAAAGCACTTTTAAGCATAGCGCCAAGCTTAAAGGATGAACGATAAAATTCTAGAAAATCTTGTAGTCGCTATCTTTTCCAATAACCAGAGTAATTGAATCGCCAATAAGTCACGTTGCACACGTCTAATAAAATAGGAGAAACACCATTCTGTAATTCGTAGAGAAATGCAGGCACTGACTCGCCCCTCCAACCCCCAGTCACCCCTGGCATTGGGCTCCCGATAGAGAAGCGCGAGGAAATGAAACGAAAGGATGATTCTTACGGTGGAAGGAATTCGGCACGGGATTTGTCCTTTGGCAAGCCTTCGTTAGCTTTTCACCAACGTTGTACCGCGATCCCAGTCAAAGGATTCAGAGTTCAATCTTTTGCTTCGCGTCGGCCACGGCCGTCTGAAAAGGAGGACTTGCTCATTAAGGTCTTAGTTAAGCAATCTCGTTTCCCAGCCGACGGATTCCCATTTTTCCCTTCGTATTTACCGCGATTCGAGTCCTTCCTTCCTCCCTCTCCCTTCGAGGGTGCTTGCTTATTTACAAGTTGCATGCACAAGGAGGGGGATGGAATCTCAGCGAAACAGGGAATTACAACCCCTTTGGGAGACGTGGAAATTATTTCCCGGTTTGTGTAAAAGTTTGGAGACAGGGAAAGGGGGTTGCTTTTAGGAACCAGTCGCGTGTAGATTGAGCAATTCAATTTTTGAGACCAACATCTTTTGTAGCTTCTTGGAACGATAGCCTTCTGTTACACTTGAGGAATTACATACTATGTATATTATGCTGGAAGTATCATGAATGTGTGATGATGATGTCAGACGTGTTTTACGATGTGGAAGACGATAAAGTTTTTCACAGGTGATCGAATCGATTATAATCTTGAAATAAATTTGAGAAATAGGATCATGTTGGACAAAACTTCTGACTCCAAGTATTACTAAATCCGAAGGCGATATATTTCCAACATATAATCAATTACGAATTCATATCACGCTGATATCTGTCACATATAAATAACTCCAGCCGTCAGTAATTTGAATACTAATTCCAGGATGCAGGAACGTATCGATGATCCAGATTCTAGATAATTCAACTGATCGCAGCTGTCAAATGAGGGCTCCAAAAAGTGTATCCTGTAATCGTGCAAGGTTCCTATATTTCTGTTTTTAAAGCAAATAAAATAGAATCCATCATACAAGGCCATTAATTTAAATTAAACAATTCAGTCTCATCATATTTCCGAATCTCTGCCGCGTGCAACAATTCGCAGCTCTTTTTTAAAAAAAAATCATCACCCCTATCGCACTGCACCACGATATCCTTCAAATCCAATCGGACAACCAAACCGTTCCTAAATTACAACCACCCCAGAATCTACAATTCAGCCACAATACCATCACACGAGATTTCCAACGATTTAGGATCGCTTCAACCCTTCTCACGACCCTTCCCCCCAAAAGAATCTCATTTTCCATTCCGCCCCAAGTGTCCTTCTCTTCAGAAACACCCCACATAGACGCGAATCTTATTCACTTTGCAGTCCCGGAGCAGCCACCCCCCATATATCTCCCCGTACGAGCACGTTTCCACGCGCATCGCGAACAGATTTATGGTGGACACACGCGTGCACCGCGACCAGACGTCTTTTTACACCTCGCCGCTGTGTGCCGCGCGTCCGTGTGCACACCGAGGGCGGTGTTAGCGGAGGCTTCTTTCTTCTCGAGTTTGAAAGGGCAGAGAGGGCGAGCCGGGTTTATTAGTAACCGGGCACAAAGAGGGCCGCCTGGACAAAAGCTGGAAACGATCGCGAGGCGGAGGGACCGTGGAATCGCAGCGCCGATTCGCGGCCTTCAAATGCACAGAGGCTGTGTATCGTTCCATGGAGATACCCGTCCGTCCAATCTACGGGGCCTGACGTTAATTAATACCATCAGCGGCGCGATAACATCGCCAACAACGCCCCCGAACCTCTCTGCCCTCGCTTTTCCTTCCCCAGTCCTCGCCGTCTGTGGCGCGTAATCGAGACGCCGAATTGAACGCGAACCTCGCCCGATGGTATCGCGAGTCTCTCGTGGAGGAAACGAAAAATGCTCGCGCCGCTGCACCGTGAATTGTATAACCGAGATCGGCGCTCCTTTCTGAACGAGAACGAACACGTCGTTAGGAAGGTTAGTTAACGAGGGGGGGAGCGCAGACTGTGGACGATACGCCTCCAATCTGCCTGCGTTTTGATGCTACAAATAGATCCGGATTGTTATTGCACCCGTGGATAATGTGTCTGGAGGTTCTGCAGCTTGGTAGTTATTTGGAATGGGGTAGCTTGTATCGAAACCCCCCGGAGACTCGTGGGGCTTGAGTGCTCTCGATGTTCCCGGATTTAAGAGCACTTCGGGGTCTAATTATTAATTCGATTTGATTAATTCGAGGCCACCGCGAGGTGGACCGAGCGCTACGAGTGGCGTTTCCTCTCTTTCTTGTCAATTCCCCGCGCAGTTTTCCAACTCGTGGAACGCCGTCGTGGCGGCTGCAAATTGACAGGAGCGCGATGAAGAACTGGTGGAATCGCGAAGAAAAGCAGCGGAGGTCCCCTGTGGTCGCGCGTTTCAACAAGTTCCAGCGGAAGCGGCCGTGATCCGCGGCGAAAATATTCGGTAAATATTGGAGGAACTTTTAGCGGGCTTTCGCTCGACAGTCGAAATTCCGGGCTTAATGAGCCAGGTGTCCAAGAACTGTCCAACTTTTTCCGTCGCGAACGCTCCTGTCACGAGGACGGGCCACCTCGACAGAGCTTTGTCCTCGTGGACGGGATTAATTCGACACTGACGACGTTTTTCGCCCGTTTCGGAGACGTCTCTCGATTATCCTAGTCAGCCCGACGGGGAGGCACGTCTCTCTGAAGAACCACGTACAAATCCACTGCAAGTGAAGATCGCTTAAGATCCTCCTCGCATATTGAAACAATAAATCCTAAATTCCTAAAACGCAAACATACTGATCCAGGCACTGGTCAGCAAAGAAGAATGGAATAGGGGTTAATGGGGAGCAAGAGGATATTCACCCCCTCCTGCATACGAGGGTCGAAACAGGCGGATTCAATGGAAGACGATTTACCTGAATCCCTGGAAAAACCATCGATCTTTAATTCGTTCTCCGCCCGAGGCAACGTCCGATCCCTGATCACTGGCGGAATTAGGGGACGAAGAGAGTGGAGGGTCGATATTCCCCGTCGATTCTCATCGATTAACCATCGCGAACCAGTCTAAAGACGGTTGAAAACGAGGCAAGAGATCCTCCAGACGCCAACAGGCTTGATGGAAACGAAGAAAGCTCGAGCATGGCCGTGGGAGGCGATGTGGGTTCTCATCAGTCTTGTTTATCCCTGGTAAATGGTAAGACGGCTACAGATCGACTCAAATATCACTCCGGCCTGTTCCATTATTGCTGTCATGGGCAAGCGACTCAACCCCCCTCCCCGACCCCCGCGTATACTGGACGCTGCACCTCGGATTTCACCCTCGTAATTGGACCGTGGGGTGGATTGAATTAACCGACTGCGCCGCGAGGAAGCTGGCCGCTCTTATTGGAAAATCATGTTTCCCGTTCGGGGGTGGCTCGGTTTTGTTCTGCCCGCGTGTTCGATCCAGCTAGCTGCTGGGGGTTTCCTTAATTTGGGGGCGAATCAGCGGGGAATTGAAGTTTAAAACGGACGGGATGCGTGGCTCATCACGGTGAAGAATCTGAGTTAGATCGTTTGTTCGATTAGAAAAAAATTCATGGCAGATTTTCTAGACGGTTGTGTTTTAGAATATGGAGGCTTTGCATGGACTCTTGATTTGAATCCATTCGAAATAAATGATGGATGCTGAGTGTTCTTATGTGAACTATTCTCTAAGATTAGACCAAAGTGTTATAATTAGTTCGGACGTTTTCTTAACTGATCTAATGAATAGAATACGATTAATTATTTAATATAATTATGGTCGTAGAAACTTAGATTAATTTACTAAGGGTTGTTCCAGACATTTCAATTTCTAATCGATAAATTTCTAAGTTGAATATACAAATAATGAAACTAAGAATAAAATCTTCTTTTGATACGACACCTAGGTGAGTATGACAATTCTTTTGCAACCCCCTACCTAAAAGAAGAGACTTTTCGCCTTATACACCCCACAAAAGACAAACTGATCTCAACCTAACTTCCATAGAAACCACTTTGCTGTATTGTAAAAAGGACAAAGATGCTATTTCGAATGGACCAGCTTACTCCATCATCCTTGCTGGGCTTTCCACCCCCATACGTTCGTTCGTTTCACCCCTATCTCTTCCAGGAGCTCACCGAGAGCCACGGTTTCGATAACGAGGCCAGACAGGAAGACAGAGCCGTGAATAACGTCTTCGAGCAGGTTGGAGCATGTCGATTCAATTAGTAAATAGAAAAGTAATTTGCCAATGTCTGGCCGCGCGGGGGTGGTAATTCATCACCGACTAATGAATTATATTTCGTTCCAGCGGGCGAGGAATCGATCGGGGAACGAAATTTTAACGATCGTTCCTTCCTTCCATCGTGATTAATGGTACCCTCGTTCAGCTTGCTCCGGGGGGTGGGGGTTAATAATATTTCTCCACCGACTCGCCGCTAGGAGCTCGGCTTGTTGTGGAATTAAAAGAAACGCCAACGACTTCTGACCGCATCCGACCTCACCTTTATGACCTTTGCGTCTCGTTCGAACACCCCCCGCCCCCGCTGGGCTTGAACTTTCGCTCCGAGGGGGTTGAATACGGCCAGACGAGGAAACTGAGGGGCTTCTGGAAACCGTGTAAATGAAACAGCCGGTGAAATTAATTCGAGGCCAGCTTGGTCGAATTTGTACGCTCGTTTCTATCGCTTTATCGACGATCTAGGTCCTTGATGGGGGTGGCCGAGTGAAATAAGTTCCAAGAAGGTAATTAATGTTCGTAACACACTTTTCGCGGGTGCCTGTGCTGCTGGAAAATTGTTCCCTTCCGTTCCAGTCGACGTGAAAATGTTACAAATTCTCGAGTTTTGGACCCGCAGGGGAACACTAAATGGCAGAAATCTGAGTGTAAAGTTCAAAATTTCAAGAACTCGATTTCCCGGAATTTCGAACTACCCTTTACAATTTCACGAAATACCCACATCAAAACAACATGAAAATATTCTATATCATAAAATGAATTTTAAATAATCTAACAGAAACTGTGTTCCTTTTTCCTCGGGCGTTTCCTGAAAATTTTAAACAACCCGCGTCTCGAAGGAGCCAGAAGATAGTCTTCTCGAGGATTGTCAGCTAAAAACCGAGCAGTATATTCAGCAATCTGCGAGACACCGCGAATATCATTGGCTCTTCTGACGCTAATGTCTTGGAAGATTACGCGGCGGATTAACCCTTCGTAAATAGAAGAACTCGCGAGATTCTGGACGGTGTAATTGATGACGTTGGCCAGGATGAAAGGGCGGCGTTCCGGTGTATCTAAGCAGATATGAAAGTTTAATGATCGCTTAATGATAGATGATGTCATTAAAGAGGAGGCAGCTTGAAAGGAGCCAGCCATCTTCCGTTGCAGGAAGATAGAATACGAGGAGGATGCGCCTCACCTGTCCATTGGTTTTGTTCCTTCGCCTTTCGCCTGGGAAACGAAGTCAGGAAGCTCTACCTTGTTTTTTCGCCTGATAGCAGGGTGAAAGGCGCGATAATTCAAGAGGAAAGGGTGCTAGAAAGCCTCGAGGTTTGATATTCCTATAACTGCCTCTGATAAGCTGAGTTCAGTTGAGAGGAAAGTGTTCGAATAGCAGAGGAGTGTTTCTAAAGTATAGATCCAGTATGGTTAATCGTGTCCTGTACTATTTAAATTGAAGAGAGGTGGAATCGTAGTGGAATGCAAAGATAAAGGCGAACCTCGAAGAGGATAAGGAGCTTCTTCTGAATCTGACGACGTATAAGACGCCGTTTCGTCAGGTGGAACGTGAAGGGAATCGAGTTACCTCGCGAAGAGTACGTACAAAATGGCCGTGCAGTTGTTTCCAGGGGTGTAACAGGGCCGCAGTGAAGTCAGGGAGGCGAGATGGAGGAAACGACGGAGTGGGAAGGAGGTTGAGACGGTCAATGCGAGGAAGACACGGGGAGACAGCAGTTTCGTCGACGTCCCGTGGCATCAACCACCCTCTTGCATGAGAAATAACCCGAATTTAAACGGCCACCCCTTTACGACAGCCTCCACGGAAATAAACTGGAAATGAACGATGGAAAAAAGGAGAATGGAATAAACCACGGGCCACCATCTAATCCACGCATTTGCATAAGCTATTCTACCCTAGATTGCTTTCCCCTTCTTTATACTTCACGTTTTATTATACTCGCTGAGTCATTGCAGCTTAACTCCTCTAACTACACTCTAACTCCCTTAATTGTCAAGAATATAGTGTCTCTAATGAAGCACATTATACACTCCAAACTAATTACTTCTATAGACTCCACCATTTTTAAGTCTGCCAATGACGAACTTCACGCCGGAAGGGTATGAAAAATCTAAAAGAAGCTACGATATTTAGGAAAAACCATCTTCAAGCATTCAATGCACCCTGCTGAAGAGAAACCCGTTTCCCTGTAACAGAAGAAATGAATTAATCACTCGAGGTGACTCACCCTGCACTATTCTTCCACCCCACTTTCCGAATGTAATACTCTCCGAAGCTAGAGGGTGAGAATCAACGTCTCGATCGCAGACTCGAGATACACACTCGCGGAGAAATTACGCGAGGAACCAAGAGGACCGTCGAAAAAAGAGCAACCCTCGGGGAAGAAGACTTGGCAATCCGCGGTGACCACCCCCCTTCTTCTAGCTTATGTTAATACGCCATTAAATTCTTATCACTCGGCAGATCGTAAATGAGTGCGCGACGCGGATTCGAGGCACGTCCCGTTTCGGTGCTCCCGATCCGCCAGCGACTCTGCCTTACGTCGGACCAACCCCTCCCCCCGTAGGTGGTCGCTGCGGTCGTAACGGGGGTGGCGTCGGGGTTATCCAGAGCGAGGAGGGACAGGACGACGAGGGTAACGCGGCATTCGAGCCCGTGTGCTCCCCGGGTTGCTGAATTCGGAGAAGCAGTCGGGCGTTCGTTAAAATTTCAACTTGCATCGGTAACCAACCCCCACCCCCGAACCACTTCCATCGCAACCCTCCCGGAGCCTGCAGAGAGTCCTTTCGTCTCTTTTTCTTGCGTGCAGACCCGTCGCAACGGGAAATATGAATCCCTGTCGCTCTGAATAACTGGCGGCGGGAGCGGACAGCTTGTATCCAGAATTACTTATCATTCTGGAAGTTACGGTGACTGATTTCGGCTTGAAGATTCATGTACGCTGATAGATAGTAGGTAACGCGTTACTGGCAAGATAATAGGGGACGTTCGAACGCGTTTGTATCTCAAATGGGATGGGTAGAGACACGTAGTTACGTTTTACAGGGGCTGTTTCATTAGAATGGCTCCGAGTTCCTTTTTTTCTTTTTTTCTTGGAGCATCGTGGGAAGCGTTATGTAAATCGCGGTGGCTCTTGCTTCCTGATAACGATAGATTCCGTGGAATTGCATTTCCCTACGAGACTTGAGCGTTATCGATGAATTTCTCGCCCGGTCTGACCAGGCGCGGACTTTTCTACTCAGCGGCGAAGAAATTCTGTGGTGTACTACTGAAAACACTTCCTGGAGAGATTCTGGTGGTAAAAAATTTGGAACTGAGTCTTCTGGATGACCCAGGCTTTGGAAGTTGAATACCTTCACACGTGAATACCGCAAATTTTCCAAATCAGCTAATGGAAGATCGTCGTGCGATTATCAAACATATTAAACGTTCCGGACACGGCACTTCGGACCACCGCTGCCCGAAATCATAAAGCAATGGAGGACCCCGCGGTTCGATATTATTAAAAACAGAGTCGAGCGTGAAATGATATGAAGCTTCGTCAGGAGGCGGGGAGGCGGCGCTTGCCCATTCGCGTTGATGGATAGTAATAAATTTTAATTAAACGGGCGCCCGATAAAAGCCTCGAAAGCGTCGATGGGTCGTCGAAATCAAAGCGAATCGAGGGGAAGAGGGGCAACGATGATCGCCCGGTGCTATTCGCGAGGCAATCGCCGGGAAACAAAGGATCCAGGACGAGCAGAAGGACGGACTCCCGAGGAAATTAAGCAAATGGCAAAGAATAACCTCGAACCGCGAAGAAACGGCAGGCACTTCCTAGAGATAGGGTATGGGGGTAGTTAAGTGAGTCGTGGAGACGAGAGTTGGTCGCAGGGGCAAGGGGGTTCGGAAAAAAGGCATCGAGAATTCTAGGGGAATCGTGAGTGTCAGTTTATCGAGCGGCTTAACTGGAACAAAGAGATAAAGCAATAAGGGGATCGAGCAGGGTGACGAGAGGGAAAGTTATCGAAGCCCTAGCCGAGGCTGCTGAGATCCCTCTTTGTAAATCACGCTGTTGTCTCTCTGGCTATGGTTGCCTGCTGCTTACCGCCTCTTTATTTGATGAATTTCGAGCAATACTTTTGAAGAAGAACATTGGTCACAATGCTCATAGAATATTGTGAAATATGGTGTATAATTTCAGGAAGATGTAAGAGTTTCTACAATATTATCCGTGGAAAATATCAATTTCTGCTGCACAAATATTGTATGTCCACTTTTAGCGTTTTCGAGAAACGCATGAATGAAAATATTATTTTTGACAAATTTATGAAGTAGATATAAATGTGATTTTTTTATAGCATAAAGAAACAGTCAAGAACTAGTTGTTGCATAAAAAAATTCAAATTTCACAAATAGTGGACATACAATATGTGTGCACTAAGCCAACGATATGTACGTAATCTATGTCAACGGAGTATTAATCAAAACTCGATTGAATACACGAGTTGCATTTATTATATGCAAGCTTAATACCACTCTACTTACAGAAACAGGTATTATAGGTACTAACGTTCTGAAATACAGAAGAGGATACATGGGAAAACAACAAAAGAGAACGTTTCAAGAAGAAAAGAACTTGCCCATCATACTGTGCAACCATCTATATTAATTCATCTAGAATGACTCTCCAATGCCTGCACATCGATCGCCCCTAATGTTTCACAAGCCACGGAGAGATACGGAAGAGGCAAGTTTTCGACTCGAGAGGAATCGAAGCTAAACTTCTACCGAATACAGAGCCACTAGCCCCCTCGAGTACCCTTCACCTAGCTCCGTCCGCGGAACTTTTTAATAAACTTCCAACAAACTATTCGCTAATAACCGTGTTGCATGAATTTTCAATATCACGCTCGCCGAGCGTCGTCGAACAAAAGAAAGCAGGCTCCGCGAGTGCCCTCCGTCGACCTGCTCAATATTAAATTTCGCCGAGTCGTGGTACCCGCCGCTCGCACAACAGGGGCTGGCTCCAAGCGCGAAAAGAGGAAGAGGATCGGGTCCAGATGGCGGGGCATTAAGCTCCCCAAAGCGGCGTTCCCTTTTACATTAAATATCGATTCGATTTCACCCCCTAGTGGCCCAGGGCCGCGCTTTTCCCCGGGCTAGAGACGAACCCTTCTACTTCCCGCGCAGATCGATGCTGTTTGGTAACCTGACCCCCGAGGAGCCCTCAATTTCGGGGGTGGTTAAAGGGTGTACGGGACCAAGACCGACGGCGTCGTCGTACTGGCTCGTTCTCGAAACAATTGAATCGGCCGTGTGTGTATGTGCGCGCACGTCTGCCGAGGCGTGCAGAGGCGGGCTGCCCGTTCAAGCTCCCCGTTGGCGAGTTCCAAAGACAGCACGAGCGACGGGTCAGTAGTTGTCTCAAGTAGAATTCTCGCGTCCACGGCTTCCGTCTTCCCGCGGGAATCAACCCCGGAGTTTGGCCTCTCCTTGCATTCGAGCGCGTCGCCTGGGAGCCGCGCTACGTTTCACGAATTCCTTCCCCGGACACGGAAGGGCTTTTGTACAGACACCTCTGGCGGGGCTATGGCAAGGGAAGAAAAATAGACGCGCCCTTCTATCGCTCCACTGTTTGTCCAAGGGTGGGAATATTTTGCTACTCCGCGGGATGGAGTGGCTGCAAGTAGGGAAGGGTTTGAAACGCTCTCGTATTCCTTTCAATGCGCTTGGAAATCTGTGTTCATTCTTAATCTACTGTTTCGTAGAATATTTTGTCTAATGAAGAGCTACGATCGTAGGTTATATGTATAATTGAAATATTTCTATTCAACGGAGTCGTTGTATTCGGAATTTAATCGATGTTTAACTGGCTGGCAAAGTTGGAACGAAAATGAAGTTTATTTCGTCGCGAATATTGCTGCAACTTCGTCATTTCCCTCGATCAGCCCGAAAATTTCCCGTGGCACGCGAGTAGGCATTAAAAGCCCGGGCCAGCGAGCTTAAAAACTGTTCTCGATCGAGTCGCGTGGACGGGCGCCGATATATTAACGAGCAATTGCTGGGATAAAAAGCGTGGACGGAGGGGTTTGATCACGGGGAAATGTATAAACGACTCGATATTGCGAGGGGGCTGTCGCGAGGGAGCGGGCGAGCGTACACAACAGGCACGATCATCGAATCGATAGATAACAATATCTAGCGCTCGGGATTGCATATCGCTTTACAGGAATCTGTGTGTATCGGTTGATTGCCTCCGTGCCCATTTATGACGGCAATTTCCCTATTTTCTCGATACGTCGCGCTTGAAATAGAGAGTACTGATGCGAAGGGGTTGAAAGAGGTGTGGGCGTGGGTGGACGGGAAAGGTAGAAAGGGTGCGTGGTCTGGTTAACGAAAGCGTAACTGCATGCTGCTCGGAATGGTGCGGTTAACGATATTTTAGGGAAGCCTGAGATTTGTTTTTTTATAGAAAAGAGAGTTGATTATATTGTAGAAAGAGTTACATTGAATTCTACTGATTTCCGCAGGTCTATTAAAATTATCAGACACAATTGCTAATTACAATTAATTCCTAAACTAATCGCAGCAGAGATTTCAGACAGAAGCGGATTTAATACACTGAATAACATGTCCTAAATTGAACTGCCTGCAATTGTTAATGAAATGCACGTCATAATGTTACATATGTATTCTGATTAAAGTTACATAATTGACAACCAAGTTGTTACCGTGCAGGTCTCGTGTAATTTGTATTAATTAACGCTAGCAAATATTCCGATTCCTCTTCTGCGAAAACCGTGCAAGCCTATCGAATTATATACAGCGAAATAAATCCCTGGCAAGTAGGGAGTGGCCAGCCCTCCAAATATTTTAACATAACAACCCTCTCGGGTATTTTAATATAATTTCGCCAGTCAAATCGAACGTCAAGTTGAACAAGAACGGGCACTTCGTTTCCAATCGAGCCCATCGCGAAGCGAATTAAAAAGCGCCGAGGCGGTAGCATTAAATTTCGAAATTTCGCAGGGCGAAATTCCGATCGAGTGAGAGCATAATGAAAACTAGCTCTCTCTCTCTCCCCGATAACGGAGATTTTTTCACCCCCCGCGGAGAAAATTCCCATCGTTCGAGATAAAATTCCGTCGATACGGAACATTCGACGCACGTTCCGCAATTTTCGCCAGTTAAGAAGCTCGCCGGCCGAACTGACGGCGAAATAAGAGCGAAAAGTTGCAGTTAAACGCTAATTACTTTATCCTTACCTTGCCGCGGCGCCGTGGGGATCACATACCGCGCTCAAACTCCCGGCGAACTGCCTCCGGAAGCCGCAACTCCGGCTGGCAATCGATTGCCCGTGGAAACTTCCTGTTGCGAATTCTGCGGGAGCCTTTCGCCGCCAAGCACCGTCGATATTCTTCATGCGCTCGCCGCACTGCACAGAAACGTGGTTCATTTCAGTAAAGAGAGAGGAAAAAAGGAAGCACGTGGGTCGCTAAAAGTCCTCCACCACGTCTTCGTACATAAAAACGAAGCGAGAGAAATTCCGCCGGATATTCGTTATGAGGTGTCGCAGCGCTTTCAGCCTTCCTGCGCATGGCGAGGACAATTTTTCGTGAGGAAAAACCGGGGATTCGTGTTATCATTATCGCGACACCACGGTGAACTGGCGGATGGAAAAGGACTCGTGCGAGCTAGTCTCGTTCACGCGTGGATCACGTATTGTACCGCGAATCCTCGCGGAGGTGCAAGATCAATGCCAACGATATTCTGCTTTTCACGAAGATCCCCTTCTTTTCACGTGGATACGTTTCTTGGGCGGTATTCGTTGCGGAAATAGTGGGATTTCGAGTGCATTGATTCTGTCGTGTCTGAAGTGTGTGCTCGCGAGAGAGGCGGTAGGAGACTGAAGCTTGGATCTCAGAGAAGCATCCGCTAACTTCTACCAATGGATAATAAACGTGTACTGATAGACCTTGAATAATAAGCTTCCTTAGCTGCCCATAATAGTACTACAATCCCGAATTACCCACTCGAAACCTCTCTTGCTTGCATCTGTCTTTAATACTCAAGACCACCCTGCCACTCCAATTACCTACCCCGTAATTTTGAACCCTCGACTATTCCCGCGATCCCGGATACCGAAGTAGAGGTTCGGCAGGGTTTAAGCGAAGAAAAGGGAGTTTGAACGCCCTAAACTTCATCCCGTAACGTTGCTTACAGTATATATAGTACCACCCCCGCGCGATTCGTCGAGGTATCGCTCGGCTCGGCTACACCTGCCTCACGGAGCACGTTGGAGAGCACAATATCACTCCCCCCCTGGCAAATAGCATCGCGCAGGCTGTCGTGTGTTTGCGCACACAAACGTCAATATTAGTGCGCGCATCGTTCGCGTGTCTCGCATTCGTTGCGAGCTGCCAGCTGTGTTCGTGTGCTCTCGACATTGTCTTCGCGCCCCTGCCGCGTGCCTCCGCCTCTCTCCCCCGGCGCACACGTACCCCGTGTGCCGGTGGAACGCAACGTTCGACCGCGCACGGACAGGCGAAGTCGAGGAGAGGCAAGCTTTAACGAACCAGCAACGCCCGAAGCGATCGCGAGAGGCGACGTCCCTGTTTCCGCGCGTAATGAATGCGAAATTGAATAACATCCCGGCGACGGTCGTTTACCGTTTTCCATTCCCCACCCACCGACACGTGGCTGGCCGTTTATCGAATTGACTACGAGCGACACTCGCCTCGGCTGCCTCGTTTTCCACGCGCCGCCGCTTTTCCGCCCTTTATCGCGGCCGAGCCGTTTGATCGCGCCTCCAATTGCTCGTTTTTCTTCCACCGCCGCGCCCCGTTCTTCTCAGCTTCCGCGTCGGTGGCAACCGGTTATCCCTGTCGATTCGTAACCCGCAGCGTGCACGTCGCGGCGCGTTCCAAAGCAGTCGCGAACTTAATTAAGCGAAACGCGGAGCCGTCGGGAAACAGAGGTGTTTCAAATCGGTGGATCATATTTGGCTCTTGGAATCGCAGGGGCCTTGAAAGATTCTTCTTCGGTATGCGCGTACTACTTTTGAATTGCAGTGTCGTTGGGAAGTCAGGCTGAGGGTTCGATAGCAATTGGAATGATTTTAGTGGAGGAGCACAGTTGTTTAAGGGGTCTTCATACCTCGATGGACGAAAAATGATGCGAACTTTGGGAATTTTTTAAAACAAAACCATTAAATATATTTACTTCCAGCTTTGTGGCTTCATTTGTCAATCTTTGGAGAATATGAAAAAAAATTCATGCAAAAATAGTGGTTATATCCGGAGTTATAGTGCTTCAAATAGAGCGCCTCACAAAAATCATATGCACATTGAACTACTGAAAATAAAAAAAAATATTGTGGCGTTTAAAACAGACATCGATTTCTGCAAAAAAAGTCTCATGTGTTTTAAATCTAATATTGCAGAAACGGACTTAGTTTTAAGCGTAAGATATAAGTTTTGAGAAAATTGCGTTTAAAGTTTTAGGTAGGTACTGTTATTTTTTAGTTAATTTTTGTTTCAAAGTAGGAAGACCCATTAAGGTTTAGGAGACACAGGTGTATTTGTATGTTTTAGTCGTCATTTGTTAAATTGCTTTGAATTTGGTGGATAATGGTAGCAGTTATGTAAATCGAGACGCTTCGGACTCAACGATTTCTCTCGCGAAATCACTCGGAACGTAAGCACTGTTCGTCGTCCATCATTGCCAACGCCTCGCGATCACCTAAACGACCTTTCCGATTTAGTTTGGTGGGAGCCCCCCAGGGATCATAAACACATAATTTGCTACCTGCGATGTGACGTCACTGGGTCGGAATATTTCGCCGCGGTATCCAGGCTTCTGTTTACCTTTGAGAGTGAAGCCATGCTAGACTTTCCTCGAGTATTATGAACAATAACTCTCTATGAATTAACGCTATAACCACCCTCCTTCAATCCATTACAAATATTTCACACCACTATCCATGATTATTAAAACAACCCTGTATACGAAAGACCAAGCATCATTATTTCCATCATTATCCACAAAAATGTCTCCCGCAAATAGCCAAACCTGAGCCCAAATCTCAAGGAACAACAGAGCAACTCAAGACACCCCCGCCACCCCCAAGAGTCCCCTGACTCTTCCATCCGCTCCTTCCATTTAATTACCAGCCCAATTAGACCGCGCGGAAAGCCGACGCAGAATTATCCCCCTTCCCCCTGATCAAGCAATTACACGACCCATTATCCCCTCGACGCATCTTTCAGCAACCCCTTCGCCCCCGAACGTCCGAGGAGGATCCTTCGACTGGCGGCGAGGGGGCGTCGGACGGCCCTCCCGGTGGCCAGTATCCGCCGAAGGCGGTTAGGGGGTGGCAGGGTGGACTGGCAACATCGTCATTGTCCCAAGAATGGAAGGCAGCCGTCGTGCCCGCAAACAGACGCGCACGGGGCCCCGACACAGCGAACCTCGTAGATGAGCGCGCGTGTACGCGTGCACTAATGGTACTAGGCACGGCTTGAGGATGACATTAAGCAGCAAGTGCAGCCGAGTGTGCATTGTCATTCCCGCTGAATGTCGTCGTTGTGCGGGGGTGTGCGCCAACCACCCCCCACCCCCTCTCGCATCGTGGCAGCTAGCGGTTCTTCGCCCTTTCACCCAACCCATGGTCCATCCTTCCGCTCCCTTTCTGCGCCCCTATTTCTCATACGGATGAAGCTTCGCAGCGGTGCATCGCGATGCAACCCTCGCTGTATATCTGCGATTTGTTTTGCGACGCAAACACACTCGCGACTCTGCCCGCACCCCCCCCTCTCTCTCCCGCGGCCCGTCCATTAAGTGTAATAACATTATGATGAATGCACACGACGCAGCTATTATTAGTTATGCATTTGCATAAACGCCCGAGCAATTATTATGTGCCGCATAATTATGCCGCGAGGGGGTGGCGAGCCGAGTCCGGGCGCATGCGATGTATTCACGGCGACTGGGAGGGGTTGCGCTTTTGATACGTGGCTTCGGGGGTTCTTCAAGTCGGCGTCGTCGAATTGGTGCATTAGTTTCTCATGTTGCGTCTGTTGGGTATTGTAATGTTATTGGCGGGTTTGTTTTAATGGCGGAGGTTTTTGGTGAGATTAGAATTTGTTTGGGGGTAGTGACGCATGCAAAGGGGAGCCAAAGGGGCCCAGGCATCCCCCCAAAAAAGTGTGTTTGTAAAAAGAAAAGGAAACTGGATTTTATTCTTTAAATCAATTTTTATAATCACCTAATGAATTTCATTGAATTTATATTAAAAATCATTTAAAAAGCAATCAGAGAGATTTCATCTGCGGTGAAAGAAATCAGAGAACTGGGCGGACACACAGCGGGCGTATCGTATCACACTGCCAGTGGGAAATCAATCACCGATTACGTTTCGAGGTTGACAGCCGCGCCACTGTTTATTAAACATTCCGATTGCCGTGTATCAACGTTTATTCGCAAACACCGCGTATGGAAATTGAATCAGGGGAAGTGGTTTGCCGTCGAACGTGGCGCAAAAATACCTTGCTATCCTCTGGTCCCGCGTTCTGCCTCGACTTTTCGCAATAAACACCCCCATTCATCAAGAAGCACATAGACGTAAATTCTATCCAAATAAACAGCAATCAAAATCGAGAAGCTCTTCCAATTAGCATCAAATATTTCACTTCCCGGTGAGTTTCGTCGGCCCGCGACCGTGCACGTTCATTTCCTCGGAGCATCTCAAATAGCGAACCTTAACCTTTCCCCCCAGAAGCTGCAAGACAAATAACACCGTCCATATTCCCGTCGTAACAGCGTCCCGATACGAAGCCCCATTAAAATTCGCGCAGAAAAGGGGGCGAGGAGGAAGGACGGCAGCCACCGAGCGTATTTTCCCCTCTGGAAAGTTTCGCGTTCCATCCATTGACTTCGATACCAGGAAACCGTCGATTATATCCCCGTCCTCCCGGATGGAAGGAAATCTTAGATTATAATCCGGCCGTCTGTAGTTCGAGGATGCATTTTCCTCCGACCCACCATACCCCCCACGACCCCTTGGCTAGTATCGTTTACCCCCGCGATGCTATCGATTGCAATCCACCACATTCCTCCCCCTCTTTGTCTATCCCGCTGCCGCGGAAGCGTCGCTTTTACGTTTTCCTGTGTCGAGCTTCCGCGGATTATTTGGCAGGGAGCCATCTTCGATTGCACTTTCCCGATAATTCTACAAGCCGATGCTCTTCGCCCTCCCCACGCGACCCTCCCCCCGTCGTGCTTACGTTACGATCATCGTCGTTAACGAGGCGAGTCGCGAAAAACTCGCCGGAGATTTCCTCGCGGTTTCCGTCTTCTGGGGAGGCGGCGAAAGAGGGTGACCCAGTGAACTTTGCCGAGGGGAGCACGAGCGACGGGACGATCTAAAATTCATCGAAGCATTTAGGGGCGATCGGCGTCGGACGCGTCGGGACCGATAGGCGGAAAATTAAATCGCGCGTCGACAGAGGCCAATGGAATTTCCCCTCTGTCGCTTTCAGCTAGCCGCACGATTGTCAGCAGGGTGTGCGGGGTGAGGGTGGCTTCTGACTGGACCGAAGGGGTGTTTTACGTGGCCCAGGGATGGGAGTATGGCTCGTATGTGTACGGTTCCTTCAGGTTCGCTGAGAAAGTGCGTCTGCTATGAATTGTGTGCGATGCCACTCGATGGTGTTGAGATTGACGGGTCTCGATTTGGGAGTATAATGAATCGCTGCAGTTTGATTGGAAGCCGTTTAGGTCGATACGATTGAATCTGGCGGGGCTCCAAAAATCGGCGCCTTTCGATTGGAGGCGTTACAAGTCGATGGGACGGGGCCCGGGAGCGATGGATCCGATGAGATTCAATTCGGAAGCTGGACTCGGTAGAATTCAGCGCGGAGATGGAGGGATTCGGTAGAATTCTATACAGAAGCGTTCAATTTGATGCAGGTTCTGTTCGCAAGCGTTGAATACGCTGAGACATCGGAAGCCTTCCACTGCAATACGATCCTTCCAGTATCGAATTCGGTATAGTTTATCTGGATGGCCCTCGATTCAGTGCCATCCAATTAGGAAACCTTTAATTCACGGGCTCCAAATACCAGTAAAATCCGACTGAAAATCCCTCGAATCCCGACAATTAAACGCGTTATCACGTTTGAAACATCCCTGCACCACGAAGATGGTTGGCTGATTAAATAAACCGCTTTATATTACTCGCGTCGTATGAAAGCGGAGAACTTTCAATTACTCTCGCACTTCTGTCCCTTTGCAGTTACATTTAACGCGCGATGAGAGGCCCAGCGTTACGACGCGAATGAAAAATTTTTTTACACCGAAAGCTCGCAGCCCCGACGCTGTGCAATCGCAGATAACACTCGCGCGAACTTAGTTCTTCGGTAGACAATTGCCGGAGACTCGTCGTGGCAACGGGCGTTTCTCGGAGAGGCGCCGTGATAACGCCCATGACGCATCGCGGCGGCGATAAGGCGGCCGTTCCTAAAAATATTGCATCGCGACCAGCGTCGTTGGACGTCGCCACGAATTATAGCGATCACGGGCCGAAACGAGCCGCGGAGGGAGAGAAACGACGAGGCGAGGGCGACGATAACTCTTTTATCAACCCCCGCGTTCGAATCACAAAGTATGCTGAAATAAATTGGATACAGTACAGTGCACCCGGGTAAGCATCCCCCGCGAGTGGAGTTTGAAGAGAACTAGAAACGTCACAGCTTAGTGGCTCCACTTTTAACGTGAACGAAAAAATTGTTCAATTTATCCAGCATCCTGCGCGAGCAGATTGAATTTTCTTGGAGGATCCGTTGCGCGTTCGTTGATAAAATTACACACGTGCTTTGTCGATCCTTATCCGTTCTACAAAATAAGGATGTCAAGCTCTAAATCTAAATGCTCCCTTAAAAGTGACAGTAGTTTCCCCGTGGCAATTCCGCGGCTCAGTCAGCGTCCAACGATTCAACGATTCCGCAAAGCGGTTACAGCTACGCGTGACACCGTCTCCGTTAATTAACGGACGAGGATCGAGGGCGTGCAGGCTCGATCGCTGCTTCCCAGCAACGACGGACTCGAGTACGGCCGCAGCGTTTTTATCATTCTGGTCAGTTTGCCGGACGGTCGCATATTTGTACGGGTTCCGATGTCACACTCCATCGCGTTCCTGAGGGCCGGACGAATTCGCGTCGAATTTTCGCGTCTCTTCGCCGTTTCAATTACCGCCAGCCGACCGGTACTGATTGAATTTTCACCGGAGACAGGCGATAATGCTTTCTAATTCCCGCGCGACTCCACCCTCGTCGGCTACCTTCTCCCCTCCTTCAATAATTTTCTAAATTTTTTTAATAGAGCCCTTCGCCGAAAGAACATTCACTAAAAAATACTTGCTATCCATTAATATCTTGCGCCGCAAGTTTTCGAGCTTCGCTCCTGTGGACACTTTGGGGGTGCAGGAAAAGGTGGCAGAGGGTAATTAATGAAAATTCAAGAAGCTCGCGAAGCTCTGCCACCTGCAGAACTCCCCGAGGCAATTCTTCTGTACGACAGTTCACGTTTTCTAGGGTGAAGGAGAGAATTGAAATTCCGGATAGAAATGGTTCCTGCATGTAAAGTGTTGACTTGGTGTGCTGTTCAGGGTGGATGTGGTTGTATAGATTAAAATGAAGGTAGTGATGGAATACATCTCGCGGGAGAAGTGTCTTCAATATTTAAAAGCTGTTTCCCTGGGAAGTGGAGCAACGATTCTTCAAGCCCAGCCAAGTCCAGACGTCACGAGGAGAGACTGGCACGAGGGGATGGAGACAGCCACGGGACAAGGGGAGATATCCCAGGCTGCTCGACAGAAATACAATAATCATACAAGAGAGTACACGGCCAGCATAATAGGTTCGCCGCGAGGCTAAAGGAGGACGGGGAACGAGGAGCGAGGGGCACGGAACGCAATCTCGGCCAGCCGTCCGCGCATAAATTCCGTCGAATCGACGGTTTGAAGGGTTACTGCGGCCCGTGGCCTCTATCACGGCTCGCTTCTTAATATCTATAAAGCTGGCGCCGTCGTACGTACGAATAAATAACATTCCTCTCGGAAAAAAGCTGCCCACTTACATCTAGCGATGTCTCGATGACCAAGCGGACGTTTCTTAATTTCGTTTATGGGGACTGGAGTTCCTGGCAGATTTTTATCGTGTCGATGTCATTTGATAAATTATTAAAGTGGTCAGAGTGATCTTGTGATGAGTGATTCTCTGATTTCGTCCGAGTTCTTTCTGTTCTCCTTGCAATATCGTTGGACACAGGAGTTTAAGCAACCCCTCATTACGCTTCCACTGGGTTCCACACTTTCCCTCCCTCTGTTCCGCAACAATTAACATCATTGGACGGAAATCACGGCGCATCCGTAACGGCGAATTAATGGGGGCTGGTAGGGGTATGTCGGCCTCGAATGATCGATAAGTCGAATTTGTTATGGGAAACCGAGTGACGTATAGAACGATCGAAACGTGCGGATCGTAAACGTTCCCGCCCTGTGGGGGGAATAAAACCACCATCCCTTTGAATCCCCATGTGCCGCAATCAATCGGCTGGCAAAGAGGATACTTCCACCAGAGAATTATCATCCCAATCTCCTTTCCTCTATTCCACTGATCTTCGCAAACAATCGCTAGAATTTTCGTGAACTTGCACGCGACACGTCAACCATATTTCTTCGAGGACCCAAAGTTGGCTCATATTTCTCAACGAACAAAAAAAAAAGTAATCGAGGTTGGTAATTAATTTCTAGAGCCTCGAGTCTTCCACTAACTACAATTCATGTTTCCACCGGAAAGTGGATGGGAGCGGAGAAGCAGGGGGATGTAGAATCGAGGGGGATGCTGGAGAGCAGAGTATTGGAGAGGAGAAAATGGAGCAACTGTTCCCAGAAATTTCACCCAATCGTCACGCCCTCGAGTAACCAATATCGAATCGTCCATCTATCGACGATAGGGGTGGAAAAGACTCTGTCGATCACTTGGAAGCGCGGCCGGATAAGGGCGATTTTAAGCGCGAGTTAAAGGGACGACCGACGGTGGAAAAAGCGTGTCACTGTTTCGGGGCGTGGTGTTAAACCATCCCCCATCCCATGACCGCGCCCTCATCCCCCGTTGTTCAGAGGGACGTCGGTGCATTCGCGCGCGCGAATAAATCTTAAGACTGTCCCCGGCCGGAATTTATCGCGAAAATCTTCCATTTTTGCCAGCGGCTCGGCAACTTTACGCCCTCCCTCCCCTAATTCCGTCGTGCAAGCGGCCATCGTTGTTATTGCGCCCGCCCTGCATCTATTACACCGCGGATACTATAATGTATATCCCGTCTGGCTTTAATGCCCTCTCTGGTGGCACTAAAGAGGCGAATTTCGCGGGCTGTTACGCTATCAGATCCACTGTAACGTTGGCTGGATATTAAGATGACGAAGGGGCTCGCCAAGCAGGACAGATGGACATCAAAACGCAATTTCGTTGGGAGATCTATGGATTCCTTTCTTTCGCTAGTTCTTCGTTTCGAATGGGAGAGTCGAGGCACAAAGCAGCGAGGAATCATATGCGATCGTTGCCATTTCGATGGAATAAATATACTCCAAGAACTTTGTAGCTTTCTATACCTGTTTTGTGAATAATGTAGCCATCATTAATCGCCGATTTAGGTACCCCTTTTCAAAACAAAACACCGCCCTCCTAAAATCACAGCAATCAGCTTGTGCCCGTTCAGTCGAAACCTCCATAGCTACCGGGAGCCTCATCCGTATGATCATCGATTGATCTCATCACGCTCGCCGATCAGCCACCAACTTTTTCCCCTGTCGCTGTGTACGTTTAGAATTACGTAGTGTCACGTGCAATTTGCGCGCACGTCTGTTTAGCCGCGACATCCCGACAAACAAGTAATTAACAATATCGGCCGACGAGGGATGGCGAGCGAATGTAAAGAGCAATTTGATCGTTGAATTCGATTTAAAGGACTGTCAACAGGGCGGGCACCGTCACGCGACTCTCTCTGCCCGGGGATTTTTCTATTTTTTTTTAAACAATTTCCACGGTTATTTGACAGGTGGCTCACGCGCACAGAGTAATGGCGAGTTAAATAAAACATAAGCCTGGATGATGCCTGTTTCGCTTGAAGGGGCGGCAAATTGGCCCTCGCCGGGACAATGGCCCCCGTAAGTGGCGATTTTGATTATCCCGCTGGCGGTGGATGTATTTCGAGGATTGGAAAAACGCGGGGGAGGGAACGGAGGATCGGAGGCCGAAGAACGAAGGGGCGGGCATGTTGAATGTCGTTGAAAAGGGCTTCGTGTCTCGTGGGATCGTTGCATCAAGGTTCTCCAAGCTGGATCAAGAGCGACGTTGTTTCAATTTACCCTAGCAACCAGCGTCGCGACGCCTTTCGCCGAACAAGGCAGCCGGAAATCCGACTCGCGGCTTCCGAGTTGGCCTACGACAAAGCCACCCCGCTTTGTCTACCATCGACAATGATCGACGCCGAACTTCGCGCGCTTGCTCGCGCCTTTAGCTGCAATTAGCGAGCAAACTGTCGATTGTCGTTGATTGTTCGACACCTTTCTGGCTCTTCTTGTATTCTCATCGTCCAAAATGGCGGGTATCGCTCTATAACTTGTTTCGTGGCTGATCGATCGCTGGAAGATCAATTGTTTTAGGCACTTAGGGGATTAAGGGGAAGGTTTCGTTAATGATTGTAGAAAACACGCGAGTGTGGTAGATCTCTTGTTAAATTGTTAAGTACGGAACGTTTTGGAGGATGTTTCAAGTGGATGACTGATGTTCTCCGCAATTTATATCGATTTTACAACATGATCCTAATCGTTGCTATTTAAACGAAATTTTCAGGATTACGCGATGATCTGTTATATAGTGAATTTGTAATTCAGGTTGTAGCTAATGAGGGGTTTCAACAACCAATTTCTGATTAATCCCCGGAACCAGTGTAGTTATTTAAAAATTGATACTCGTTTGGAGTAGGCACTTAACGTACTCGAATAAACACACGAAGTCATTTCCCGGAGCACTTGCCGATAGCAATTAGTTAAATGTTGATGAATGTACGTACCTAATGATCAACACAGTGGACGTCAGGGGCATACAGAATTCGGTGGCTCAATCGTTCATTCAATTCATTCATTCAGCTCCGTCGACAAAAAGTCCCCGACGAATCTGAAATTAACTTCCTCGCGACGCGACGGTGCCCACTTGCTTTCTTCGCCGGCGACTGTCTCGTTTAAGTCTTGAAAGTTCATAATGAATCTAAACTCGGGACTCTTAACCCCTTAACTACGGTAAAGTGAATTATCCTTTTTTCTGATGGCGGTTTATTTTCATTTAGCTCGGTAGAGCGCGGTGCGGCGAAGTTTCCCGCCCGGTAGCCCGACAAAGGACCCAGAAAAAGAATTTCCCACCGTTATGTGTCGCGGGGAATATTCAATCCGACGTGTCCTTCTGTCGGGTCCATTACCGCGAACGTCAGAAGCTTGTAACTTCGTATTAACATTCCCAATCTTTTGTATTCATTCCGTTTCCACGGCGTACAATTTATATGTCTCTCTTAAAGAACGGCTTGAAGCTTGCGCCTTGAGTTTCAATCGAAGAGAACATTTCTGTTCATTGCCGGGAACTTCATTTGATGCTTCCACGATTTATGAACGTACAGTGATTCACTTTATTCTCGAATAGCTTGTCCGTTGCACGTGCAGCTTTGTCTTTCTTATCAAAGTGAACGAACGTGGGTAATCAGATACGGTGCAGTGGTTTCTGTAATTACTCTTCTGAATTTATACGACTAAACTTAGAACTGACAGCGTACATTTCAGTATTGTACCTTACAGCGACAAAAAAGCTTTAATCTGTTACGCTGAGATTAATTGTATCAGTAGCCACGAGTATATGAAACGTTTCCGTCGAAACGACTTATCGAACATATCTTCAAGCTTCCTACCTCCCCTTGGAAAACACCCCGATGCAAAATTGAACCGCGGATACACAAGAGTCTCGCCTCGAGGGACCAAGAGCAAACTTGGAGATGCAGCATCCACGCTGCTGCACCTAATCCAACTTATCATTGCGAATTCGGGATTACAGATCACGTGATGAAGGGAGTGCAACGTGATAGCGAGTCGCAGATCCAACGTGCTTCGTGATTTCAGAAGGATTATCGCGGCCACGAGGGACATTAACGTCGCCCATGGCGCGCGGGAACACCGAAAGGGCTCGGCGGAACGCGATTTAATGCAATTTCTCGTTTAGTCGGAACTTTTAAAGTTGTTAGCTGGCACCAGTTGAGTGGTCCATTCTCGTCGCTGTTGTGCACCGGCGCACGCGCAGATTGCCCGCGTGAACGCGTCGGAAACGGAACGTTCTATCTTCCCTGGGTTCCAGAGGGCGAGGGTGATCTTCGAGGGTGGAGGTAACTAGGATATATTCGTTGACGACAGGGAGGATAGTTGGTAGAATGCGAGAATACAGAAGCTGAAGAAGAACGCGTTTCTCCTTCGCGTTTCTTTTCCTCGCAGCCACACAGTTTCTTTTTCTCGGGGTACATTTCTGTTTTTCTTTTAAGAATATTTAATGGCAGACAGGGTTAATCGACTTCGAAATTAATTCTGACAGCTTACCCAACTGCTACGAATCCGATATATAAACATCTATCGACTGTTCCGCGCGCAAACTGTCGCGTGTCACGGTCGACGACAGGAGGGTGGTTTTTAATCCGCGTCGGGGTTGGAGCTAAAAACCTGGGGAATCCTCGTGGAAGTTTCGCCGCAGCGGGGCGCGAATTGACCCGACTTTCACCGCGAAGCAGGTATTTTCACTCGCTGGAAGAGCAGCGGATTTTCGAAGAGGCTTCCAGGGGGTTGCAGTGAAAATAACAGGGTTGACCGGAATCGTGAAAAGTTGAAGTAGATTACCTGGATGATGGGGTGCAGAAGGCACGGGAGGATAATGTTCCCGGGGTTAATTCGAGCGTATTTCACGGTTATAAACGTAATTCGATCGAACGTTACAGCTGCCCGCCCCTCTTAATCCGTCTCCTGGCTGTTGTTCGATTTCAGGTGGCGGTCCTCGTTGGAAAGCGCCCCGCGGGGGAGTAATTTAACTTTCAGGGCGTGGAAGGGCGCGTGCCGTTTCGTCACGTCCGTGGAATTCGATGTTGAAGCACGCGAGGGCTGTTAGCGCACCGTTCGTCGTTAATTGGCGATAGAAAGGAAATCGGTGGTGCTCGTTCCCATTTCAGGGGATGAAAAATTTCGTTCCCCGGCGAGCATGGATGCCTCTGCTAATGAATATTATTGGTGAATCGAAAATCTCCTTTGATGACTACGAATAACGTCGAATTCTCCAAGGATTTTCGGCGTTCTAATTAGATATAGGTGTCGCGGGATCAAAGCGTGGGGTTCACGTGACTCGAGTGACTTTAAACATACGATTCGTGGATATTCGAGGGGATTACGCAATGCCGAGGGGGTTGTAGGCTGGGGACACGTGTCAAGGCACGATTCGACCAGGCCAGATGCACTAATGCCCGTCTATTCGAGTTGCACGCGTCGATTCTGCTTTGATCCACGAGCGTGTCGCACACGGTACGTACAAGGCTAACGCGTCTAGCGCCAGGGTAATTTAACTTTCGCCCCGCCACTATAGTTTCGGTTAAATTAAATTCATGGCCGCGGCACTGGCTTCTACGAGTTACTTTGCCGCATTGTTTTAGGATTTCTGGTACGGAGAGAAAGTAGTAAGTGATTGCGATCACTTCTCAATGACTTCTCGATCACTTCAGAAACAAATTTCCGAAGTGATTCGGAAAAGTTCGAGGAATGAAATCGAGATAACTGTGCCACGCGTGTCCAGTGAATTTTACCAAACATGTCACGCGACAGTCACTCTGGTCACCATTCCCCCGTTAAATTCTCCACTCATCGAACCAAGCCCTCCATCAGGGTGCGCAATAATTCCCAGAGGACGCGAAATCCACGTCAATTCGATAGACCATTCCAGAACCCTCGATCCCACGTGCCACCCCCAACCCCCGGCGAAATGTTTGCTACACGCTCGCCACGAATTTACATGTAACCGATAACCAGAGAGGGGGGAGCTAGAGATCCTTATCGACGGAACAGCGCGATCGTTGGCTCGACTAACGAGCAAAGTGTCGGCTGGAGCATCGTCACGCGACCGTTCTCCCTGTCCGCCGCCCCTCGGCCCCCACGGCAACCCCCTTTTCTTAAACGTATGCATGACTCTCGACCGATTCGGCCCTGTTAACATATAAATTGCCGCTTAACGGCGAGACAATCAGTTCCCGAGGAAGCTGGCGGGCAGAGGTGACGATGGGCGGTTAAAGGGAGAGGATATCGAGGCGACGAGCCGCTCGAGAGGGTTGGAGGGCGAAGCAAACAGACGAAGACAGATCGTGGGGCGAGCAGGGGTCGAAGGCACAAAAGGGGGGGTGCGGCCCGAAAACAAATCGAGGGTAGGAGAGGAGGACCGTCTGGTAGAACAAGAAGAGGAGACACAACAAGGGTAGAGTCGCTCGAGGGACGGGGCAGGGCCGAGGGATGGGATTCAATTCAATTTCCTAAGAAACTCTTTAGCGTTTGAGATACAGCCGGCGAAAGGATGCGCGTGAGGTTGGATGTGCGGCGTAGACGAGAGGAAAAGGGGACGGCGAAGCAGACACAGGGGTAGCCGGACTAACTAAGAAGTTAGACAACCCGGATATTCAGATAATTATGCAACTTTGCGTGCAAGCAGTTTAATCGTAATTCCTAAGACAAATATATTTTTTGTTGGTATCACAGTGCGGTTTTAGGGGTTGAAATCACCCCTTGAAGAAAGTGCAGAATTTTCTTTTCCGCTGAAAATCTCGAGAATAGTAAGATATATCGAAAAGAAGTTACATCTTTTTTTATAATTATCGAAGAAACCATGCCTTTCAAGTTGTATCCACTTATAATGATTTTGTAAAATATATAAGTTATTAAAATGACGCGGGATCACATTGATGCCGATAACCTTGTCGCTCCTTCCAATTTCCAGCTGTCCGGTAAACATGTTTATGAACTCGCGTCTTTTGATTGACATAAATATTCCCGAGGCTGTACGTTCGACAAGGTTATCAGCATCAATTCGATTCTGCGTCATTTTGACGATAACCCCAGCCAACTACCGATTTCTGCTCACGTCGTCACATATACTGAAGCTCTATTAGAATATTCGTAACTTGGTGAGCGGGAATACCGAGAGAAAATTCTACATTTTCTTTCACCCCCTAAAACCGCACTATGGCACCAACAAAAACTAGGTTTGTCTTACAGACGAACTACTCTACTCGCACGCAAAGATGCATAATTTTCTGAACTTCCCGGTAGCCTAACTTCCCCAAGACGAAGGAGAGGATAGTCCTGCGGAGAACGAACCGAAAAGAGACGCGGCAGCCGCCCCGAGCACGCGGTGCTTGTGGAAAAGGCGTGATAGGGAGCCGAGGAACAGTGGGACCGGGAAAGAGAGACGAGATAGTGGAGAAAACGCGATTGGGGGAGGAGGGGGGCAGGTGGTGGCCACAGAGGCGGGGGTGTGTTGATGTCGGGAAGAAAGGAGACGGAACGACGACGCGGGGGCGGTTAAGGGGGTGGACGGGCAAGACCGCGAGAAACCGAGGGAACGGCGCGTCCGGAGGAGGAAGAACGGGAAGAACGGGAAGAACGAGAAAGAGGCGGTGGGCGAGAGACAGAGCGACGGGGGTGACTAACTGACCGAGGGTGCCAGGAGCGCAGGGGAGTAAGGATTCTGTGCGCGGGCGCGAGGCCGGCGCAAACTCTTCGTGCAGCATCCATCGTCAGTTGCAAGTCAGGAACTGTCGCGTCCGCGTGCGGTGTGAAGCGCCCGCGTGCCCCGCTCCTCTAGTCACGGTGGTGCCGAGCTTTCCGCTGGATTTCTGACAGTGACCAGCGACAGGATCGACGGAGACGGTGCCGCGAGGGTTCCCCGGGACCTGGCCCTGATGTCATCCGGCCGCGCGACGTGTGTCGTTTGACGTGCACCGTGAAAATTCCCTCGACAGCCACCGGCCGCCAACGGGGGGACTAGGCAGGATCGGCGCCGTTAGAGAGGATCCTCCTGCGGCAGGATGGATAAAGACGTTCGACGGAAGTGCGGAGAAGTGTGGCGTGCTCTGTTCCACCTGCTGCTGATAGTGGGGGGTAAGTTCTTGTACCAGTGATCGACGATATTACGGAGAAGCATCGGTACCGCGTCAGCATCGGCTGAAGAGCAGCTTTCGTTCGGGGTGCTTGGTGAATCCATTGGTCTTTGATAGTTCCTCGCTGGAGGTACGGTCCCACGAGGGACGCTAAGTATCGATAGGAAGCAGGGCGATTCTTGGTAACTATCCCCTAAGTGGGCTGATCGTCGTGAGGACCCCTGGAGAACCTAGCGAACTGGTTCCCTCGTTCTCGAAGTCGCTGCGCGTTCGCCAGCCCCTCTGACCGCTTCGACCCCGGTGCCGGCAGAAACGCTGGAGGATCTGCTGATGCAGGAGGGGCCGGGGATTGGCTGGAGTCCCCTGGAATGAGGGTCGTTTAACGCGGGCTAGCAGGAATTGCGTCGTTACCGGTGACTTCTGTCCGCTAGCCCCAGCTGATCCCATTTGGATTGCGAGGCGGTACCAATGGTCCCCTTCGGTTTAATCCCCAGGACGTGTCAGTGTCCTTGCTGCTGTTACATCGTAGTTCCTGGCTCCTTCGATCGTCGCGCCCACTACGGGCGCCTCTTTCACTTTACACGCTCCAACCAACGAGCCCTGACGCGGATTCGCCGGTGGCGATTCGACCGAGCCTCTGTCCGCGACAATCTCCCAGATTTTCTTTCCCAATTCGTACTTCCCAACTTCCCTTAACCTTCTTCCACGTTTCTGGCTCTAAGTCCACGGTTACTTCTGCACATGTAATTCAATCTCCTTTCTTCATCCCTCCATTCAAGTTTCTTTAACGAGTCCCACGAAGCCTGGACTTCTCCCATCGACTCTGGGCCCCCCTCTATTCCTCTCGTTCTCGGAATTTTCTGAGTCACCCAGCCCCTCGAATCCGCAGATTTTCCAGCCGGCTGACTCTGCCCCTCGGAAAACGGGCAGAGGGATTTCCTCGGCGTTGGTACCGCAAAGCAGGACAGATCGGGGGAAGTGCACGGCGGAATGTACACGTCCTACGCGCACTCAATTCTTGGCGTTGCTTTCAGCTGGTTTTGTGCATTGACACCGTATCTCAGCGTGTTTCCAAACACTCCCCTTCGCACCGTAACTCCAGCCAAGCTCTCGCGATATTGGAATCCAGCCTTGTCGTTCCCCTGAACCCCGTGATCGAACGCGTGAATAATGTTGCTGGCGATTCCCCTCGCGTAGATGCTTTCCCTCCCGTTTTCCGGGTTGGATGAGTCATCCAGCACGAGGATGACGAGCGGAATCTAGGAGCACTGGATGCTTGGTCGAGGGTTGGGTTTCAGGGTAATGGATTTTATTGAACTTGGCCCAATGGGCTGTGTTCCTCGTAGGGGACTATGGTAACCACTTTGAAGCAGGCTAATGAAGGGTTTGATGGATTTCGTGTAACTTAACGATGAATTGAAAAAGGAATAAAATAGACGCCCCCTTTTTTTAAAATTATCTATGATCACCCTGAAAGCATCTAACTTCTGGAAGCTTCTTATTCCTCTTAAATAAGAATCTAAGTTTCTCTTGGTTTATGAGATGCACGTTGGGAACCATTAGATATCCGTCGACAATTTTACTATCATTGATTCGTTTTTCCTACCGATTACTTCTTAACACTCAGAAGAAGATACTTAGGTAGGCATTCTTACACCTGCTTAGCTCATTGAATTTACATTTTCTCAATTATAATATTACCTAATGACCTTTTGCCTATATTTATCCATAATACTTCTTACATCGCGTGCGACATTTCCTCACCACTTTCATCTGCTACAAAGGGCAACATTCAATCTGCTCGAAAATAATCTACCAACCCTGCACATATCACCCATCATATTCGTTTTCACCTTGCCAGCAACCATTCCTCACTTCGCCTGCCGTTTCGCGACACTGTCAGCATTATCATATCGCTAATTAGTATTTCCTGTGCTGCACCCGCGCGCGTTGCACTCTCTGAAAGGACAACACGGCTCGCCCGTTGAACGAACGCTCTCACCCTTGATCCTTCCTCCCAAACTTTGTTTTGATTTCAATCTGCTAATTGCGCCCGGCTTTCCACCCCCTCCTGCGCCCCCGCGCGCGCGGCGCTCCTTACCAACCCCGGTTATTTAGACGTGAAAGGGGGCGGGATTGAAAAAAATCGGCGAAACGCGAGCGCACGGATACCAGCTCCCTTCACCCTTTCTTCCTCGTCTTCGACTCGTTCGAAAGACCCTTTCTTCCATGTAACGACGCGATATTGATGCATAGCGTAGCATGGTTTATCCGAGGCCCCCTCCCCCGACAAAAGCCCATCCCACGGAGAACAGAGGAAAAGTGGAGAAAGCTTCTCGACTTTAATCTGGTAATTGCGGTTACGCGACCCCCTTTTTTCTTTCTTTCACTTCCTCCCACACCCGCTGACCTCTCCCCTCTCTCCCACCGTCGAGCTGCCATCGTCGTGGTTGTCGTCGTTGTTGTCATTGTCGTCGGCGAAACAAAGAGCACGGTCCAGGAAGTGGCGAGTGCACGGTTCGCGCGCCACGCGCACGCGACACGCTCGCTTCACTCTCGGGAAGTGATTTTCCACGGTCCCAGCCGCGAGAATGGCGGATGGCTGGCTGTTCCACGGAAACTTCCCGAATAAATTCTTAATTTGGTTAAGGCACCGGCGCGTTTCGTTCGTGCCTGATCCACCCACTCTTTCGGCGATCTAATTCAATTCGGCCACGGTCTCGCGCCGGCCGGATGTCTCGCGGCTCGATGACTCTAACTGAAACGAAGGAAGTTGAACAATGCAGCGAATGTGGTCCCACGATTGCGCTGGGGGTGAAAGGATTGTTCTGTCCGACGTAGGATATTTTTTTTTAGAGTTTACACCTCGAGATGGAGACTGGGACTTGGGTATAGAACCCTTTACGTGGCGATGTCGCTCTCATTATTGGTGTGAATTTTTTGCACACTATTTTGGAAAATGGGGCAATTGTATATAGTGTTCTTTGAAGATACGATAACAGGTGTTCTCAAGTCTTTGAATGTTCCTCAGCTTTGATTTTGGAATAGGTACTCAAATGAAAATTACTTCTATAAAAGATACCAAACGTTCTTTGAAAAAATTTTCTGAATTTTAAGAGGGTATATTCTGAGAGGTCAGATAGAATAAATTATTGCAGCGCTCATTCCCTACCACCCCAACGTATTTTTCCATCCGCCATCCTTTTAGAGTCTTTTTGCCTCAAATACAAACGGAGAACGACGAATAAGGCCAGGTTTCGCTGTTTCAGACGCGACAATGGTCCCAGAAGCAGGCAGGAAATGAAATTCCTTAGCACAGCGACGGTCGTCGCTGACTTCGTTGATTTGAAGCTGCTAATTGCAAGCCTCGCGCCCCGTCCAAGCTTTCTTATTATTGCGTTTGTCGCGAGGACCTCCGGCAGAGTGGCAAACTTGGCGCGCACTGCTGCTGGCCAATTACTCCGAATTACTTGATCGAATTATCCGCTCGTCGGTTACACCGTTTAACGACTCGCGGTGGCGACGAGCAAGACTTCCGTGGTTGAATCGTCGTGCAAGTTAATCGCGTTAACGCTGCCCGCTGCAAGTTCGAATGAAAACGATCTCAGTGTCTGCCAGCCGACGACTTTCTGACATCACGCACCAAAAGCACGATAACATTACAACCAGATGCCCAGTGACCACCTACGATTTAGGGAAACAGGGAATTTTTAGTCGACAGTGTAGGGGTATATTTCCAACGTTTTCCTTTCTTAGAAAAATTAGAGAAAATAACTAATACCGTTTCGACATCGGTCTACTTGTTAGCAAACCCCTTTTTAAGCTCTCAGGAACTCAAAGCAAATGGCTACGAGCCACCAAGCGATCGTTATTAAGAAAAGTTAAGAAACTAGAGCGTCGCGGTTAATAATCATCGAGGGGTATCGAAATTCCAGGAAACGGAGCGGGGAAAACCCGCTTCCAGTTCCCTGTTAATCAACCGACAAGCGAAATATTTCCATCCCCCGGACGGGGGTTGGTTCAGCCCTCTGTCCATGCCCTATTCTTCCACGTTCGACCGTCTGGGATCAAACATGGCCGCGGAGGGGAGGGTGCAGGCCAGGCGGAAGATTTCCTCGAGGCAACGGTATTCAGGATGCGGCCTCCTCGGCGATACATTGTTTCCTTCTCGATGTGTTGTCGTTTTTGTTCGACCCTCTTTGAAATCCGTGCACGAAGGATGCAGAAATGAAGAGAGAGGAGTTCGGCGCGCGGTTCGAAGACCTCATCGGCTTCACCCCCATCGCCCGCCTCCCACCTTTCGTCCTCTTCATCCCCCGATTGTTCTGCCACTCGTGTTTCAGCCGTGGCACGTCATCTTGCTCTTTGTTCCTGGGACGTCTTCCGACGATCTCGTCAACGACGAGGCCGTGGAAAAGGATCCTCCAGAGGCACGTCGCCTTGGACATTCGACCCGGCCTCGCGACATGGAGGGTTAGCTTTATTTCGTTCCCATTCCCCCGCACGGTGTCCTCCTTTTAACGATTCCTTCGTCCTCGGGACGTTTTGTAACCCCACCCCGCGTTGCTCGTTGTTCCGAGTTGCGTACGTGTTCGGAATTCTTCTTGTTGCCGTTATCGGGCCGATCCCGTCGAGGAACGCTGCTCCAAGGGGTGGGTTTCGTCGTGACGAGACCCGCGACCGCGATGATTCATCGCCCCCTGGATTTACATTCCCCGGGCATTTCGAGGGACACGCTCGAACGACTGCATTAAATCAGCAACGCCCGGATTAAACGCGACGCTCCTAGCCCGACGAGATGTGTAATTTTTCGTTCGAGGGGCTCACGGCTCTCTCTGGCGAGAGAGATTTCATTAGCGGCCAACGAGACTGTATAGGAGAGTGGCTGGAAACAGAGGTTTAGGATATATTGAAAGTTTCACCGGCGCACGATGAAAAAAGCTTTGGTTCTTTTCAATCTTCCAATGCACTCCCGAGTTGACAATAAAGGGGTGTCTCCGTCGAGACACATTTTGGAACACGAAGGGTGTTCTCGCGTTACACGATTTTATTTGCGAATTTTTTTGAGAATCTTGTTATTTAGTGACGAATGCCTGACGTTGCAGAGGGATATTTATTGTTGGGAATCCATTATCTCTGGTTATGTGGGATACGATGCTTTTCTCATCGCAATTCAATTTACCTATGTGTCTACCTGAAGAAGGTGCAATGACGTTTCCAACGGCCACGATATTCTCATGAATATTCAAGGTGGTTGCATGCACATCGAAGAAAGTGCATCCTTCGCATGCAGCATGCAGGCATAATCCCATCGTGCTCTGTCAGTACTCTTCCTCCGTGACATAGGTGAAGAGGAAATCTCTTTAGTGTGTTTTAAATCAGATGCAGCGACAGCTGACGTTCGCCTGTGCTCAAAGATATTTATTTTTTCTTTGAATTCCTCTGATTTCCCACTGATTTATTTATTCTAATCCTGTACATAATAATATTCAAACAGGCACGTGTTTATTTTAGTTGTCTGACACAACGCGATCCTATTTCACTGACAGATTGCACAGAATACCGTAGCCTACATGGTTAACGAATGAACTAGTCTATTATGCACGTCTGACCAAGGAGGGCTCTATTCTACTTGCTGACCAAAGATGATCCTATTCCATCTGCCTTACACCCTACGATTCTATTATCCGTTCCCAGTCAAGAGCGATCCCATTCCACCTCTTCGCTCAGTGACGGTTCTATTCTACCTGTCTGGCCCATCACGGCTCTCTGCTACTTGCAGCGCCTCTAACTCTTCCCCCTTCGCCCAACGAAAAATGGCCACGCGATTCTTATCGTGCACAGTCTCACTGCACGTGACTGCATATTTAACACCAACCTCCACTTGCCTACCCACGAACCGACCACATCTATTTACCCAGCCGAGTGTTGCCTTACACTGTTCATCCACCATTCACGAGTAGGTATCACGAGTTTCCTTCATCCGCGTGACACCTTCGAGGCCCCTACCCTCGCGAGGAACGAAGAGCGAGCACTCTCTGATATAAAGTAATAGCGTCTATAAATATCATTCGCCTTCGATCAGACTTTCATCCGAGAAATCAAGTTAATCTGCACGGCCGGTTTACCGTTCCCATCGATTTCCATTCTCCACTTCGCGCCCGTTTCAATTGCTGCTCGATGTCGCGGAAGAAACAAAGGTTCAAAGGGGGCGCCACGACCGCGGAATCGGATTCAAATTTTCCGTCGAATGATTCTCGATGAATCGCTCGAAACCCCGAGTGTGTTGCAGCCGCGATGTTCCCTTCGGTCTTCCCTTTGTCTTCGCGACTTTTCAATTCCATCGGGTCGATTCGAGCCTCCCTTTTTCACGGACAGCACGCCACCGCGTCGAAGATCGGCGAGGAAAACGGCCGACAAGCCGCGAGCGTGTTTCGTTTATCAACATCGCCCGTCCAACAGCGATTATCATTGGATTTCTTGTTTACGGAGCCACGCGGTTGGCGTGTGCGCGCTTTCGTCGTTGATAAGGAAATGTGGGACGCTCTCGAGACCTTCGAGGCCGTGAACAAGGGAGGCACGTTTTTCATGCGTCGACGAGGCAGCGATTTTCTCGTCGGAACGATGGAAAACACGGTCGCGAGGAATACACGGGCGCGATTATTCGGTAAAAACCTTGCCCATCAATATTCAACTACTTTTGCAAATATTACAACCATTTTCACCATCGCTCGCTGCGATCTCACAACGCTGTCCCGCAGTCAGTATTACAACTGAAAATGCAGAGGTGCGGCGCGCCGAAACGAATACAGAAATGTTGATAAAATTGTTCGATATGAGGCTTCATTTTTGGAGAAATTGATATTGAAAGTTTTGTGGGTACCCTACCAATCACATGCACTTTAGTAATCGATACCTTCCTGCTTCACTCGCACGCCGTTTCTCCGTGGAATCTAAAATGAGTCAAAGCAATAGGACGTTGAGAAAAATGGAGGCACTGTTCCACAGGAAACAACGAAGTTTCAGGCGCTTTTACTTCCTTGAGTAGAAGGACGAAATTGAAATTGGCCCTAGGAGTGGCAGTAGTATCGCAATTGCCGTGCAGGAAGCTGTAAGAGATGACGAATGAAAAACAGGCCGATAACGACGCGGGGGGGTTGAGGCCGAGGGTTGAAGGAAGGAAACTGGGGCGGAGGAGGGGGTAGGGAGCGAGCATCGTCGACGATGGTCCTGGAGTATTTCCTTTACCGCGTTACCAGTTCAGGATCGGGGCTCGTTACGATCCCCCCAAGGCACGGGCGAAGTTTTCGTCGTAATGGAGGGCGAAACGGCCACGGATTCGCTCGCTTCTTTATTCATCGCTCGCAAATTGTTACCCTCCCTTGTCACCCCCACTCTCCCCCGCCGACGTGCTCTCCCAGCGAGAAGAAAAAGGGAAAAAGCCAGCGCCGCGGAGTAGGAGAGTCAATTAGTTCGTTACGCCGACTGTGGACGATTTTATTTCAATCGCGCGGAGGAGCCACCCTCCGTTCCGCTCCTTCCGATTCCCCGGGAAACTCAGCGTCGTTTTGGTCGGATACGAGGCCTGCGGAAATGTCCCTTTTATTGAGCTCGCACGGGCGTGAAGGACAGTCCACTAATTAGTTCGGGTACCGGGGATTGGACATGTTAAAAGGTGGCTCGGGTCACGAGCCATTTCCTCTCGGTGGTGAATGTCGCGAGGTTGCTGGGAAAAATTCAAGGGGTTCGTGCGGGAAGCCTTCGATTGTACGCTTCAATTAGTCTGAATTCTTTAGCGTTTCTGCTCTGGTTTGGTTCGTGACAGCTGCGCTCCTGCAAGTACGATTTTATTCTAGTTTTCTGACGATGCACTGTCCTGTTCTACTTGCTCAGCCACGCGTGATCCTGCAGCGTGTGTCTGACGTAGTATGATCCTGCTCCACTTGGTGATGAGAGGGTGGCTCCGTTCTGGGTGCCGAAGGGTTGTCCTTATTCCACTTGCGTGATCGAGGGTGGTTCGTCGTATTTGCTGTGCCAAGGACGATTCTACAGCTTGTCTGATACGTCACGAACCTTCTCTACTTGGTATACGCGCCTGATTGATGACTGTGTTTGATATTCCATTCCTCTGCCTCGACTAAGAATGAATTCCGTGCGAGCTGGCGCACTTCAGTCGCCAGATGAAGAATCGTCTTGGCCTGTTTTATAACTGAACACCCCACTTTTAGAGACACGCGGGGACATCGAAGTAAAAACTTATTGGTCTAAATTTTCTTTACGATTTTTTACTGTTGAAGTTTGTTGTCAACTTTTTCTGACTTCCGTGGAATGACGACAGAGAATATCTACTGTACGGTAGAAGTATTATACTACCGCAATAGGATACCCCGCGGGGCATTGTAGATTTGTAAGCGCACTGTTTCAAAGAACGAAACGTAACACCCTGATTCCCATTGAATTCCGCTGGTGTCGAGCGCAGCTCTGGTTCCCTTTTTCTCGCCCACTCGTGCGGACAGTCACGCGCGGGGTAGTTATCGATAGACACGAGCCATCACCGATCGTTCCGGCAAAGGAATGCCAGTCGCGTGCGTTAAAAAGACACCGACGCCACGGCTCCCTCCCCGGCGATTGACTCGTAAACATCTCGCGGCGTTGTCCTTGCCACGCTCGCCCTCCACTTCTCGCGCGGCGAACACGTTCCATTTGCCCAACCCCCGGCAATCATTTGTCACAATCGTCCCTGGGCGCTCGCCGAAAAATTCCTCCAGCCGAGTGGCCCGCGGCAAGCTAAACAATTCGCCCAAGTTTCCGCTGGCGAACAGGCTACGTGACGCTTTTCTGAAATGTTCTTCGCAAACAATTCGGCGGAAATCAAAGCGCGCGAGCACGGCCCGGCTACGTGACGATTTTTTCCAACGCACCCGGCCGAGAATTTCCCAAGAATAAACAACTCGCGAGGCTTGGGGAGGCACGGCAGGTAGGTGGGGGGTGGCAAAATTCCATCGACTATAAACTCGACGACTTCGTGTGCCCCAGTCCATCCATCATCCACCGCATGAATTCCAACGGCGTTCACCAACCTCTTCCGCCCCTCGTGCAACCTTAGGGTGAACCTTGCCACGAAGGTCCGGGCCTTTTAGAAATGGTAAATCCCGCCCGTTCGACGGCCGCGTTAAGGGTTGCGCTTGTAAGGTGTATGGGCGCAGCCTCCTCCCTCTTGAGCTTTATTTATTATACCGTCTCGATCGCCCACTTGGCACTCGATTCCAGCGTGGGGGTGGTTCCACTCGCGCCTCGGGGCAACACTTGCCACCTGATCTTGATTTGTTGCCACTGGGCCCGCTTACGAGTGTACATACCAGTCGGGGGTTGTATCGCAACGATAACGGACTCGGAGGGAATGAGAATAAAATTCGTATGTATACTCGAACCCCTTGGTGACGGCAGCTGTGGACTTCCAGGGGGATGATTCTATCGATGGCTACGCGATGTACGTATTTACTAAGGCGATTGGATCCTTGTATTCGGGATGTATCATTCGACCATTACTGGGAATCCATTCCTCTGGCGGGATAGGAGGGAACTCCCCTGTTTCGCGCGTATTTCACTGGAACCGTTCGTTTTCCAGATACATCGAGAGCGGCAGAATGTGTCAGCCACTCCACAAATGGAAACAAGTTCGATGAATATTTCCAAATCTGAAAACACCGGCGCTTGCCCCCGCACGCCTTCGTCCCATTTTCGTCGGCTATACGCGCTAATCGCGGTCCAATCGATTCGGAATAATTCGCTTTACGCCGGGGCACAGTTCGTCACGCGTGCCAGATCCGGTTTCGGTCATCCAGTCGATCGAGAATTCGCAGGTTTTATTCCTGCGTCCGATGGAGTGGTGCTCGCTTCGCCATACACGAAAACAGATTAAATACCACTGGGTAATAATTAATAAAGCGGAGGTGTGAATGATTTAGCGAGGGTTGGACGTGAATTAATTATCTAATCTAGATTTTCCACTGGTCGTGAAATTAATACCGTCATAAATTGCCTTATGAGTTTCACAAGAAGCAGGGAATATTACGAGGTAGGTGTCAATTACTGAATCCCCCAATCGGCAGATCTGGTTATACATCTCTTCGCCTTCACCCTTCCCACAAGGAGGAAGAATTACACACAGTCGATTATCGCGTTAGCTGCGACCCGTATTCCAACTTTGCGCCCGCTGGGAGACGGCTGAACGACCCTCCACCCCCGAAATTCTCCCCCATCGACCCAAATAATCGTGCAGCAGCCGTGGAAATTGAGGAAGGTCGGAACGGTATGTCGATACACCGAATTCGATCAGAGGGGGAAAAAGGACGAAAAACGCAGCGTTCCGCCGATTATTGCGGAACAACCGCGGCTAGTCTGAAGCGAGCGCAGCCCACTGCGGTTTCCATATTAATTCCCCGTTCCCAGGCCGCGGAAAATGTTTTGCCCGACGGGTGGATCAGGAGTGCAGCGGGGTAATTCAAGCAGGACGAGGCGGGCGAGCTGGTGTTTTCAAGTGGCGAACGATTTTTGCGGGACCACGCGCGTTCCGCTTGTTTCCCCCGTTTGGAAGGCTTGTTTCTGAACAGCTGTCACACTGACGCCCAACGAAACCGCTGTTCCGATTTAATCCGCGGAATGACGAGAAAATTTACGCCGGACAAAAGGAGACGTGACCTTGGGAAAAGTGTTTCGACGCGAATGACTTCTGAATGAGTTCCGCAGAGGCTTTCGTTTAACCTCGAGCGTTTGAAGTATAAATTGGTAGATGGAACTTTGTATATCCAGTTCAGTGGGTGCTACGTCCACCGAGTTCTGGTAGCCTTTTACAGCACTCTGTATGGCGACTCGGTGTGATAGTCTTCCGAGGCGAGAAGCTTCGAATTACCCAGCTAGAAACGCTCCGAAGTAGCGGCATACGTTGCCCCTGATCTATATTCAAATGGGTGAAGGATCGCGCAGAAAAGAGCTCGGGTATGCATGCAAATTTCGCTGTCTGCGCGGAAAAAAAGGGGGCGAGGGTAAGGAAAAGGACTCGCAGCTGCGGAATGATCCCCTGCGAGAGAGAGAATCAAAGAGGCAGACGGAAACGCGAAGAGAAGCGTTTCCTAATTCAATCCCGAGAAAGACTTACGATCTTTGCTGCGTCGAATCTCTAAGAACATCTTCAAATTTCCAGAGAGACATTTCCCTGGGGCTGGGGGAAGCGCGCCGGGCTCCGCGAAGATGCTTGGAGGCCCGGTGTTTTCATTAACGAAGCCAGAGAGGAGCCCGCAACTCGCGGCAGATATGAGATTTTTTTTAAACAACCCAGAGACAGCTCCCACTTTTTTGCCCGCTTTTAATCCCGCTCGCATGAAGCTCCACGCGGTGCATCACAAAGAAATAGCGTGGACGTTTATTTCCTGTTAAATGTTAAAGCATTATTATACTTTGCAAGTGTCGCGGTGATTATGAAGCGACTTATCGTTGCAACGAGAGAATTACGCGCTATTCGAGAGGCTTATCCCTCTGGGCACTGGAAAAGGCGGGAAATTGTTGCAGAATACGTGAGAAAGATTCTTTTACCTACAAGCTGTGAACGATACTGCTTAATTATCTAGTAAAATATCTGACACATCCAACTGAACATCTGTTCTCAAAAATAATTAATTCTCCCAAAACACCAAAAGAAATTCCCACGTATCTAACAACGCTCCAATGTCACTACCAACCACGAACTCACCATTGTTCAAACAGCAAGCACGAAGGCGCCAACGAGCAGCGCAGAAATTCAGAATGTATTCCCCAGGTTGCCGCAGGAAGGGAGGACACAAGCGTCGCTCGTCAACGACGATTCATAACGAATCGCGTCCCGTCGTCCCGGCGCAATCAGCCCCCTCGTTCGCGATTAAATCAGAGGCGTCGCGCAAAGGGAGCTCCGGTTTGGGTGCTCGTCGAGGGACTCGGAGAAGGAGAAGAATAAACGGACCTAAGGAACCAGAGCAATTTAGCATGCCGTCCAAGGATGAGGCCTTTTAATCCAGCCTCTCATCATAGTCGATGGAATTATTCTGCCGCGGATCTGGGACAGATGGAACGACCATCCTCGACGAAGCAGGGAAAGTGGCCCGTGTGTGTGTGACGCCATTTTCTGGCTCTCTGAGCCGCGAAAAAAGCCACAGGGGCGAACCGTGGACCGCAGGAACACCGCATGCCACCCTTCCGCGCCGGACGACGCGGCGCGCTGGGCCACGCTCGCTTGAGCGGAACCGAAACCGGAACCTATTTCGAGAATTACATCCGGAAGCGTTTCCCGTTTCTCCCGCTGTCCTTTCGCCTTATTTATGTGCGCCGGCTCTCCCCATCGACTCTCCCTCGGTGCCCGTGGCTCTCTTTCCCTCCGCCGTTTGGCAATCGATGCAAGACGGCTGGGACTCTCTCTCTCGTCTTTGCTAGAAAGAATCGAGCTTGGGAGCACGATCCACTCTCAGTCTTTGGTGGACCGAGGGTCGAGTAGCTGGATTTCGGGGATCGACCCAGTGTCGTGAAGCTGTTTTGTAATGCGAGTGGAGCAAGGGTTTAGGGGGTTGGGGTCGAGGAGGTTCCTCGAGTTGGTAGGGTGGGTATTTTGTTATTTTTTAGGGATCTACAAGGTGAATCGTTAGCTCACTCGTATTATCTTCATGTGAAGGAATCCATACAAGAGATCATTCAGAAATTATGATGATAATTTAATTGTAAAGGTCAATAATTTGCGTTCAATGACAGGTAGAGATGTAAATCTCTGCCTCCATTATACATGATGAAAGTGGAGACGTAAATAAATCAATTTTGATCTTTGTCTTTATTTTGAATTATAGAATATTGCTGGTTAGTCCACTAACCACCCCATTTCAAAATTCTAAGTAGAGGTTTCTACAGATGTTTCACCATTTCCTGTCCTATATGCCGACGTTCCTCGAGCTCAACTATTTTTCTTTCCACCTAGTTAACTTGGCGGAACAATTTCGAGTTTGCCAAGCCAGTCAACCTGACAACAGCGAGCTGTTGCAACGTCCTCGCGATAAATCCCCGCGTTTTGGTTAATCCACTCCCAGCACTTGTTTACCAGTTTTCCCTGTCCCAGGAACACTCCCAATTTATACTGTTGCGTCTCGCAACAACCGGGGGAAATAAGATCGCGCGATGTACCGCTTAAAATTCGCGGCGGTGCGCCCGTCTTGGATGTTCCGCGGGCGTTTGCGCGACGCCCCCCATCCCCCCTTTCAAAACATCGTGTCCTTTCTTCCCCGCGTTCCTCGGATATTAGGGAAGTTGGGGAACACGGGGACCCAGCGGAATCGCTATTCCAGGAATTCCGCGCCAACTTCCCGACATCGTCGACTTGTTTTCCGCGAGATTTCCACCGTCGAAACTGTTACTGCCGATGCTTCACCGCGGAATGGATCGAACCGTCGAATCGCTCGAAATTAGAACGGCTTTCGTCTAGGAAACCATTTCCTCCGCCACTATTATAGTAAAACGGAGATTGTCGCCTGAATATGAAGGAGGATTTAATATACTGTGGCATTGTCGACATATTTAACGAAGGGACTGTTATTTCTTTGAAACAAATAATCTTTTCGAATCGAAAGAATCATCATCTTAAGTGAAAAATGAAGGTCATATTGTTCGTCAAGAGTTGGTCAATTAACGTAGGAGTTGCAAAACAAATGGTGATCACGATCTGAATAAAATCGACTCGATATCTCTCCAGGGATTAAGTAATCCTCGGGAAGCGAGATTTATATGCCATTTAGCAGCAGATATCATCGTACAGCACTTTCAATTCCATCCTGTACATTCCGACCCCCCCACAAATTCCGTCGAATTTCTATGCAGAATTCCATGGCAACGGCAGCTGCCTAAAAAATCACCGCTGATTCGATCCCCCGTTTTAATTTTCCTCCCCATTCTACCGTCGGTTCGCCGCGTTACAATGGTCGAAGCGCGACGACAGCGGCCCGGAATGTTTACAATAATCCGAACAGAGGAATCTGCGCCGCGATCCATAGAAATATAACGGTGAAAAGCAGGAGGGGGATGCACGGTTGAGGGAGGCGTGGATCGTTGGCTGGCTCCATTTTCCATTGTTCCCTGTCGTGGAACGCGCTGAGATCGCGCGTTTCTTACATTGCAGCCGAGCTTTTATAACGGTTGCACCAAGCGCGGGTGAAGAAAGGCCGACGATAAAAGAGCCGTTAAGCCTTCGGGGGGAAGAGAAACAATGGGGGGGAGGAGAAAGAGCCGGTGGCCGAGCAAGATTGAGAGGGGAACGGGAAGGGGATGGTTACACCGTCGGTTCAGAGGTCTTGGGAAATGCTGGGCGAGGCAAAAAAAACTTGTTGCTGCCCGCTGGGGTGGAAAATAATTACGCGCTGCTATGGTAATTAAGGGTTGAACGGAAACTTACGAGTAACGTGATCTTACTTCATGCTCGCGGCGAACGGTGTTTTATATTGCATTTAAAATGCCAAGTCGAGGGGGTGCAAGTCTTTTGGTGGCTCGAGGTGTCTCACATTGGATTATAGAACACCTTCGACATTGCAGATTAAAGGTTTGAATAGCGTCTGAAAGGAGCTTTTCGGTTAGGAGTGGGAGAGCCTGGCGATATGAAGAGGTTTAGAATGTGAGGCAGAAAGACAGGAAGTGGTGCAGCAGTTTTCATCTGTTTCGAAAGGGAGCTCTCGAAACCCCTGGCTCTCCGAGGACCATCTGGGACACGGCGTAAACATTAGACTCGCGAAACAGGCAACTGCAATTAGACACACAGCCAGTGTCAGATATCGAAGCTGGCGAGCTCGAGAGTGAAACGATAACGGGGAGAAAATCTGAAGAGTAACATTGCTTTTAGAAGAATTGCTTCTCGCCCGGCGACGACAGTCTGGCGTAAAAAAGACGTTAAGCCTTCGTATAAAGGAAGGAACGGCTGTGGAGACGGCTCACACGTGGATCGGGAAAGAACGGGGCGTGTAAAAAACGCGAGAACGGGGGTGGCAGAGGGGGTGGGAAACAGAGAGACTCACCTTCGAGTCGAAAGTTTTTGAGAGAACTGCAAGGCGTCGGCCATTACCGTGGATCACATACTTCTTCTACTGCATTCTACTCCTATTTCTTCCCCGGGAACCCGAGACTCCGGTGCCACCCTCCCCCCATCGCCGCCACCACCCCCCTTCTTCGCTGCGAAACTTTCTCCAGCGTTCTGGGACTTAAAAATCTATCCGCCTTAAAACTGATTAGGCGAAGTGCATCCGCGCCCTATCTGAACACTTCAACCCTCTTCCACCCCCTCACGCTCTCGTCGAATCCGCAAGTCGGCCTTCGTTTTAATCGAACGGAAAATTTCGAATCTCTCGCTGCCAGAGTAAATCACGGGAGAATTGGAGATTCGGGATATAGAGGGGCTGGGATCGTCGCTTTAAAGATGGAATCAATTTTAATGTTCCTCCTGCGAGTGTTCTGAAAATACTCCGTGCATTTTCGTGGGTGTACCTCGGAGGTTCAGTCTGGTTGAATTTGCTCAGGGATTTCAGTGAAATCGAATCAGAGGATGTGACGTTAGCCGTTCTGCATTCATTTAAATACCAGCCACCAAGATTTGAAAAGAATTAGAGAAAGGAAGCTTATGTTTCGCCTGGAAGCCGGGAAACTGTGGGTAATAAAATTGCAAGACGCCAGGGGCGTCGAAACAGGAAACATCTGTGCAACTAAATGCCCGGTGGAAGATAGACGACGAAACTTAAAGCAGAACCATTGTGATGATAGAATCCACGGAGTTAACCTCCCCGGAGCGATAACTTGGCGAATGGGCTGGCAGTCAGAGAGTCTCGCGGCATCCGACTTCCCCGTGCAATAATAAATGATATCGCCGAGGTGCACGAGGGCTCGGACTGCACAAGAAACCAGTTGTTTTGGTTCGCGAGGATAAATGCGGGGCGATTCCTTTCGCAGGGTGGCTGCGAGAATTTATTCCGAGCCCCGGGCTGCCGGGGACTCTTAACAAAATAACGCTCTTAGGCTGGCAACAAATTTTCGAGGGTGGCCCCCCTTGTGCACGGGGGATGACGCGTGGTGAGCCGCCTCTGGGGGGATGGAAGGGCTGCAAGCGTCTCCAGCAGCGGTGGCGGTCCACATTTAAAAGTATAATTTTAAAATGGCGACGCAGGGACACACGAAGTGGCTCATAAGCATAATTTATGCGCTCGTCCCTTGCCCCACAGACCACCCTGCCGCCCTCCCTGTCTGTGTCTTTGTTTCTGCGGGCCACATTTAATAAAGGATTTCCTCCAGCACGAGGGTGGAGCGAGTCGCGAGTTTTTCTCCTTTAGCGAGGCCGCTTGACAGCCGGTAGTCTTTTCCTCGCGTTCGAATTCGTTAACCCCTCGCGATTTCCACGCCACCCCACTTTTTTCCTTGAGCACACGCCAACCCTTCAAGAGCCAGGGATCCATCTGCGCAGAGACTTGGGCGAGAACAATTCCCACGGCCATCGTCTCGTCTGAGCACCACGAGTGAAGTGGAATTAAGGGAGGGTAAGATTCGGCAATGAGAAATAGGGTGGAAGCGATCGATACGAGCGTATTAATTGCTTTTCCTTTGTCGTCCATTAATTCCGCTGCATTTCTGTTGCGAGACCGAGGGAAAACTATTCTGAATACAACTGTTCAGCGACGGTGCACGTGTAAATAATCAACAAGGGGAGGGGGGAAGGGGGGGCGGCTCGTGGTAGGTGGATGAAAATTAAGAGGAATTTCATGCCAGAGAACAAGCAGACGCTTCTTTCTGCCCTTTGTCGCGAAACCATGCGCCGTTTAATAAGTAGCTAATTGTAAAAACGCGAATCCTTTGTCCCTGCGAGAGCGTTAAAGGGTGGAGGGATTCAAACGCACCGTGGGAGTTGGTTAATTATTCACGGCCAATTTTCCTACCCCTCGATTGACGCGCGGAAGCTTCCCCAGCCGGAGTTGGGAAATTTCGAGGATAAGCTCGCAAACTAGTCGAAGAATTACCGGGTAAGGATCAATTTCGTTAAAATTTCCTTCTTTTGCATTCTAAATTATATTATTAACGTGCAGCGAAGTATTACGAGTTTAGGGATTTACGGTGCGGGAGAAGTAATTTAAGGATAAGATGCTTGTCAAATTATAATTTTGAATTTTATCTGAATCGAGAGAGGTTGCTCTCAGAAAGTAACGAAATTCTTTCACTCGAATATCGGCGCATAAATCTGCATGAATCCTTCGTGGACGAGTTCCTCCCGTTTTACCGAAAACTTGGGAATTACGGCTGGGTTAATAATTCAACGGCCCGTGATGAAGTTGGAGGATGTTTGATTTAAGTCTTGGGATCACGAAACACGCTCCCGTCGAAAGCTCGTGTCTCTATTATTCCACCACGTCAGTCACGATACCGTTGTATTCAAGCTACACGGATTTCGATTCGCTGGCGAGCCGATCCCTTGCATTAATAATTCCTCCTCTGCCACCCAAAAAAAAAAGAAACTCAATTCCGAATGGCCCTTCATGGCCCCGGACTTGGAAACGTGAGATTAACGTCAATACACGTGGAGGAAGCTGCTGGCCGGGCGCAGAGAAGTACACCTGGAAGCTGGCTGATTGTACGCCTCCATTTTACGCGATGAAAAATTATTTGACTTGCACGAAGCGGGGTAAAATGTAGGTCTTTGAAGCGAGAAAGTTGACAGCCACGACATTTAATCGCTTTCTGGATCGACAGTGAAGCGTCTCATGCATATACATACGTCGTACCTCGGTCGCAGAAAGTAGTACGAACTGGCATTAATCCGACGACAACGAGATACTTTATATTTATTTTTATAAACGAGTTTGAAAGACGTGCAGCGGCTCTTTTCCATATCGTAGCACTGGGAAATCACGAATCTGTATTAGTTACCAATGTATCTAGAGAATAACAACAGATTTACTGCAAGATATATTAACCTGCACTACTTGCTCCCCCCTTTCAAGCTTAAACAAGAAATCCTCTTGATTCTCAGCAAGATTACAATTTTCCAAAGTCGCCATGGAGGAAGTAGCCTCGGTTTGCTTGGAAGCAGAGCTTATTAGAGTCAGAGGATCGACTTAAACTCTTCACAAGAGTTAAGAAGTCAGTATCGTGACCGTAATCGTTGAAGGTGCAGCTTGTGCGACTGTTTTTCCTCCTATTCTTGATACGTCGAGCTTTTTTCTACATCGTTAAATACTCGCCCACGGGAAGTGTGCCTTTTTACGACCCCCGATGCAACACTTACGATCCTCGATCCATAGTTCCCAGGATTTAATCGTAATCCAGTTAATTCCTTGGTGGCAAGGACTTGGAAACGTCTAATTCGAGCTCGGTTAAAATCCTCGAGTGAAATTCAGGTCGGAATGAAACTGGGCCGCTCCTTTTTCAAACAGAATCGTGGAATATGGAACGCGTTCGCGCCAATCTCCACTGAACCCTTTCGCCCCTATCTTCCCCAGGCCCTTAACCCCCACAAAGGTAAACCACTTCGGGTGAATTTGCTCGCGGAACGAGGCGACGAAGGCTCGCTGATTAATTAGAACCTTTCCCTCGTGGGTGGGCTGGGGGGAGGTGCCGGTGGATTCAGGTGCAGCGGAGGAAAGTGGAGGCCGGGGGAAAAAAGGGACTCGTAAGACAGCGCTGGAATTACGGGGGCTGAATAGGGCGCGAGGGAAAAACGACGATTGCGCGAAAAAATTGCGGGACCGTGTAGAGTAATGACAGGGGTAAGTGCAGGTTGGTGTGAGAAAAGGGGATCAAGGGTTCTGGGACACGTGACATTCGCGAAAATAAATAAAAAGCAGTAATTCCATGAATCAACGTTAATGGACATCGAGCGAGATGAAAATCGTGGGTGCTCATTCAGAGTTAGACTTTTATTTCAGGTACTCGTGGAATATCCCCCAGGAATCACCCTTCCATTTCAATGAACTTTCGAGTATTTTCCTAGCAAGGGCTTCGGGAACACGAAATATAAAAATTGAATTCCACAGACCGATAGGAACCTTTTGTATTACGAATTTGGGGCGAACGGAGGTTTAATTTCGCAACTCAGGAAGAATCATGAGAGTAGATCGCTGTGAACGAGGTTTCTGAATAGTTCCAGTAGCTTCGAAACTCGGGGGAAAGAGATCGTGGAGATGGTTTTAAGACAAAGGGGGAATTGCGAGGCCTCGAATGCTGACCACCCCCCTCGCGCATGCCATCCCTTTTTATCTGCGTCGACGTTGCGCCGCGATTACAAGTTTCGACTAATTAACTTACGCGCAGCGCGATTAACACGCCGCTGGCCCATTACTTAGAGTTAGCACGGCGTTGGCTGCGCCACGCTGGCTGCGAGGCTCGCTGGAAAGAGGGATGAGCGGAAAGACGAAGGGGATGAAAACGAAGGGGCGAGGGGAAGCTGCGCGAGTGGAAGCAGCTTAAACGGCGGATAGCGCTTAACAAAGGCGGAAGGAGAGCGGAGTAATCGCAATTCGATCCGCACAATGCCGGTGGAAAGTGTACCGAAGAAAAATTACGAGCTTCAATGGACCCTGAAGGTCTTCGTCTCGTTTGAGGGTTTAATCGTCGTCCAGAATTCTAAGAAAACGACGTTCCGAAGCTACGTCGATTCCTCCGCGTCGCTGGGACTCCGTTTCCTTCATTTCTTTGGGGAATTATCTTTAACTCTGATGAATTGTCACGGTTAACTCCTCAATAAGGATTCTCAGAATCCCTCTGCAGCGAATAGAAATCTAAAGCGGGCTCTTCTTCGTCGAATTTTCCAAAATCGAGGAATCGAAAAGAAACTTCCGAGTATCCACTTGTTTCTTACTTAAGAAATAGCAGATAAGTACACAAGTGTCGCGATAAAATAGCAACAGCTTCGTCCAATCGACTTGCTCCAAGAAACTCAAGCTCTAACAAGAATATACACACTTTGAAGTGGCGCCGAAGCTTCCACTTGCAAGAATCTTGCTTCCACTCCGCAGTTTCCACCAAGCCGGTCGTTTAAAAACCATCCGTGTCTCGCCACGAATTCGAACTTCCTTAACAGCATCAGGAATATCCACGGTAAAACAGCATACAGAATTCCCTTGCCGAAGGGCAGCTGTATCTGCGATACGCCGGAGCCTCCGTTATCAGAATTACTGTCACGTAACGAAGTCGTTCTTTCACAACACTCCCGCAGAAGGCGGTGTCGTTATGAATTTTTACCAACCCCCGCGGCGTGCCCACCGCCCCAGAACCGTCCTCGCTCGAACGCAGCCCCTCGCGCCGAACGCATCCCCTATTTCCTAGGGGCACTCAACCCCCAGAAAACAGGTGGTTCCTCCCGTCGTCGGTGGTTTTTAACGAGACGTCCGCGCGAATCCGTCGAAAGCACGCCAGCCATCCGACGGGATCCCGTCAACTGGGTCAAACTGCGTCCCCTGCCTCGCTCATAAATTTTTCAGAGAGCCCACGCGTCGCGGAGCCCGCCTCGTCTCGCTCGGCCGCGGGATGCTTCCTCGCGCGAGCAACCCTTCCCGCGTGCCTTTTATTTCGGGTCCCCCGCGACGATCGGATCTTCGAGGCTCGTCGCTCGAGTGCCACTTCCGCCGCGCGAAACGATGCGACGAGGGGGCGGCGTTCGATCGAGAAACAGGTGGTTGCCGGTGCGACCGCCAATCGAACGAGATTTCACGCGGGCTTGATTACGAATTCGTCCGACGCGATTCCGCTCGTCGCGAGCCGGTCTTCTGGATTCTGCTCACCTAATCGCGCGGAGGGGCTTAATTTTCTCCTCGAATCTTCGTGAATCGACGCTCAGCGATCGGGTTATTGTTCGCGGCCTTGGTGAGTCCCTGGATCCTCTGGTAATCCAGTGTCGGGGCGAGTGGGGCGGAATCGTATTTCATGGAGAGCCAGCCGGGAGGGAGACAATGCGACGGGAACAAAGGCGGGGAAGTTTCGACCGTGGACCTTATTAAATGAGCGGTAATGAGCCGTCGAGGGCCTGCATTCGGTTAATTAGTCGTTACACCGCGCTTACTCTACTTCGGATCTACGATTGTCGATCCTCCCTGGCCGGGGACCTTCGACGAAGTCTCTTTAGCTGGAAGGAAGATTGATGTTACTTGTTACATAGCCAGTCTAGAAGACGGAGTTCCTGTAAGTCGCAACTTTATCCAGCAGGTTTTTATTTCGCGGAAGCATCCCTTGTTCCCCACACTCTGAGTGGTGCTCGACATATCTCCCTTTTCTTGGACAAGAAACGGATCGTGTTTCCATTGTTACCTAGGCGATGCTGTTGTGTTCTACCCCTTTAAGTCGTCGAAAGCTTAGGGATGGCGAATGGAAATGATAGGAGAAACAGGATCTAGAAGGTCGAAGGGTTGGTCCTCCATTATCCTTCACCGAGATATCATTTTTATCCGTTCGTAACAGACTTCGAGGAGGATCCTTATTATTTTAATCCCTTCGTAACAGGCTTCGAGGAGCATCCCTGGTAGTTGCCTCGGGTCCAGTCGATTAATCACCGCGTTGCCAACCGCAATTGCAATGGGGAAAATTAATTTTAAATCCCGCGCTTTCCGCCCCAAGGAATTTACACCCCCCGTGCGAAACTTTCCCCCTGGGTCACGTAATGATTTAAAAGAGCCGCAGGCGCAGCGCGTATGTATCCACATCCCCCATCCCTGTTTTTTCCCACCCTCTCTCTCTCTCTGGTACGCGAGGGAAATTTATGTTTTAGCGCGGCGGGCAACGCAGTGCTTCATTAGGCGGAGTTTAGCCACTGGCTCGCGATAAGACATACGCCCGCGGGGCATCCTGCATGCCGCACGTGCATCGCTGATTTTCAATTAACTAGCGCGAGCCGGCGGCGAAAAAGCAGGTGTACTTTTAACAGGGGGAGGGATTCGATGCTCTGGAAACGTGCCTGACTGATATCGGCTGCGATCGTGGAACGTTCTGTTTGAACGGCTCTTCTAATGGGAATGTACTTTTTACACCAGGAAGGGCGTAGGTGGTTTAACTCCGGTCGATAATTGCGGGGGAAGGTTGAGAATACGAGTCGAATTGCGTGTGGTAATCTCCAAATATTAGAGAATTGGATGAACACTGTGGACCGTGAGGAGGGAGGGATTTGTGGGAAAGATTTTAGTAAGGTGGGGTAATATTTGATTGAACACCCGCAGTGGAATGAGGCAGTACTTGGTTAGACGTTATAAGTAGATTATGGGTCCTGGGCAGGAATCCTGAGTAAAATGTGACGGTACTCGAGCAGACTTTCTAATTGTGAGTAGAATATAATTGCACTTGGGTAGTGAGTTAGGCGGCGTTATTTTCTAGAAGTGGAATTTGTTGTGTTACTATTTCAACGGTCAGTGTCTTTTCGTGGATCATCTAATAAAAGGCCAGAAAAAGGGAAGGTGGAAGATTCGAACAGCTTTCGCCAAAACCTTCTCGTTTCCATTTATCATCCCTACCAGCTAAATTCCTAGCCATAATCCTGAAACACCCTGTGCAGGCGACCCAGGAAAGTTCCACGCATAAATTCCCATCCCACGTAGGTACATTCGGGTGGTCCAAGTATCTGCGAAACGTAGCAACCCCTGCTCACGTATTTATAGTTTCTGATTCCACTCTTAAATCCCAAAGCTCCGGGTCCCTTCCTCCACCATCGACGTGGAATTACATATCAAACATTTATCAACAATTTCGAAATCATCGTCTGGAACGCGCGGAAAGGGACTGTTTTTCATCGAGCAGCAGGGAACGTAGCGACGAAGGTCTCGGCAATTACTTTGCGTGTATTAAATCAATTTAATTAAGTCGCACACCGCAGAGGCCGGGAATTATATTGGAGGATAACGGGTTGTATAAATTTACCCAATAACTGAGCGTTCACGTAGCGACTAATCTGCTTTCAAGGGGAAAGGGTGAAGCCCCGGCGTAGAGCTTTCATTCTCCTAAGGCTTTCTCGTGCGACATTACAGTCTAACGATATTATTGTACGCGGGAATTAAGGTAACTCGATACCAGAAACTGTGCGCGCCCTCTCGGTCCTCGGTTTTCACTGTAACAGCTCATGGATGAGTGGAAATAAAATAGAAATATTAATTTCGTCGTTTCAGCCCTCTGCTTTTTTCGCGAAAGTGGGGATGATTTGTTAGAATATTCTCTGGAGACCAAGCACGGGGAAATTTAATCTGGTGCAATGATTCCGAAAGGTCTGATATGCGTTGCAAAATCGTAACCAGAGGAGGAATACTTTACTTTCGGTCGAAGCCAGTCCTCGATGCAAGGAAGACGTTCCCTCATCGCGCTTTATCCACTCCCCGAGATTTCTACATTCCCCGTCGTCCCGGCGATCGATGAAACCACGGATTTCCTGGCAACGCACCTCCCGACGCCAAATAAGAGAGGAGACACCGAGAAAGAAAATAACCTTTTAGAAAGTTGACGAACCAGCAGCACTCCGCTGCTCCCATTGGAGAATCCCTTCTTCCCTGCTCCCAGCGAAGAGAAAAATAAGGGGACGCCACATCTGGCCCGAAATTTGTATTTCAAACGGGGTGGGGCTCTGTTTAATTAATGGAATTCCTTTTACGCGGTTACGAATGAACGCGAGGAAAGGCAACTGTGCCACAGAGTTATGCAAACTGTTCCCCCCAGTTTTTATTGTTTCACGAATTTATGTGACTCGTGACGGGCATTTGCGATTCAAATCTCGCGATTTGAATTGAAATTCGAGCGTAGAAGAACGTTTTGAGCAGCGAGGGGAAAGAATTGATGATACGAGCGTATCAGCTCTGTGCTTCATTTCAGATTGCTATATTAATATGACTTATCTCTAGAATCCTTCGTCGTTTCTCCACACTGGAAGTTAAGTTTCAAGTATTGTAGAGACAAGTCGAAGTTCTTTGGCAAAGTATTACAAATAAACTACTGAAACGAAAGTACAAGGTATCACATTATCAGAATAAATTTAAAATCGTACACAATTTTTTTTAAAAACAGCAAGTCACTACTCATTTACAGACAGAAAAATAAGTATCCATTTCCCGAGCCTGTAAAATATCCAAGTAGACAAGTCCAGATCGTATTTCAAAGCGATCTTAGATCACGCAAGATGCCACCCTCGCCCAACAAAGGGAAGAACAAACGCTCCATGGTCGTTCGTCAAATCGATCGACCTGGAGGATCCATTTGCCCAGACAGCTTATTTGTCCGGGGAGGAGGCACGAGCCGGCCCAGTCGGCCCATTAAAATCGGGAATGGAAAGCTCGATAGGAAAACACTTATCGTCCACTCGGCGACAAGACGCTGGGCCGCCGGAACCGGCGGGCGAAAAAGACATTTCATCGAGCCTTCCATGACGGCTTTTCCCCGAGGCCATCTTTCGGACGGCCGTGTTTCCCACCCCCCACCCGGCTCGTTATATTTTATTTGACGCCCGAGAACGGCTGCGAGACGTGGCGTCGCGGCTTTTCGAATTCCCTGGCGGACGGAGGAACGATTCCTGGCGATTCAATCAGCCCGGCCAATCGAATTCGACAATCGAGTAATCTGGGACTCGGGGTGCACTGCTCAGCGCGTTTCCAACCCTCCCACTTTGGGAGGCAGGCTGGTGTTCGAGAAAGAGGTCGATTAAGAAGGAGCTATACAGTGTGATCGTTAAGCTGATAGAACGTTTCAAAATAGAATTTTAAGTCTGGCTGGAATCGTATGAAAAGTGAGGAGTACAGGGGACAAGAGTTGGCTGGTAGGCAGGAGTGATTGGAAAGTGCATGGGGAGCGATGAAAGTTCGGAGTTTAGTGAGATTGATGAGTGGCGATGAGTTTCTTAGCTGCCCGAGATTGTTATAGTAGTAAATTTTGTCTGCCTGTGTGATGGATGCGCGTTGCGCTCTGTTCTATCTGGGCCGTCTGACTAGACACAGTCCTATTCTCCTTAGACTTGCCACGACACACCTGTAGTCTATTCTACTGGCAGGCTGTCCGCCCAAACCTGGGGTTATTCTACTGATTTGTAGCATGACTATGTAGATCCGATCCAATTTGCATAGTGATTGTGGTATTTTTCCTGTACATCGTCCGACTACTATTCTCCTATTCTACTTGACGAACCTCTGGCTAGATGCACTAGTGTAAAATTGTTATTTTAAGAAATCTGATTAAACATACTTGATTCTACTCACTCAGTTATTGCCTAATTGAGAGGTATTTCATTCCATTTACATTGTAATGGATGATGCCATTCACATGAAAATCACCAGAGAATCTAATTATTCGATTTCTAGTAGTTCACAAACCCTCACACTTTGTTATAAGAAACTATTCCTACGAGAGGAACTCAGGAAGGCACAAAATCGAGAGTTCCAATATGTATTCTAGAATGAACCCCTTAAAACTATGCTAAAAAATTCCGCAATTTTCGATCCCCGAACTATACCGGTGTCCTGCTTGCGCAACCGACGCGCGATAACCACTGGGTAGCCGTTTAATTTGCCAGAAAACAGAAGAATACAGTGGCCCCAGCAGAGAATAGACCACGCCTGCAGCTCCACGAAGCTGCGATCGAATCTCGGGCTTACCAAACTCGTTGCCCGATAATTCCCGCTGCCTCCCCCCGCTTCCGCTTAATTTGCTGGCGACTTATTGCCCGCTGCAAAAAGCTGTTTCACGCTGCGGGCCAACGCGCCATCCCCTTCCTCGACTTAATAGGATTCAACCACCGCCGATACGTACAGTGGAATTATTCCAGTCGGGCGAGTTTATCAGCCGCCGAAGACGAGATCCAATTGGGGGGTGGCTGGAGGGTGGTTGCCACGATACGTGTGCATCTATTTCCGCACGGTGAACCGAAATTTCGGGCGATCAGCAATTTTCCCCGCCGGCTTCCGCCCGATAAGTCCACCCACGACTCTTACAATTTATACGCAACGCTTCCGATCGAGCTTCCACAGTTTCGATTACACGGGACGCCCGTTTTATCGCGATCCCGGCCCGGATATATCCCGAGCTTTTGACGGAGGGAATTGTCTTCTTTAAATCACCCACTGCTGTGACTGAGGGGAAAGGAATTACGACTACCGCGGATAGTTTCTTGTTCCATTTGTTTACTGCGGTTGGCTGCAGTGGGGCATCGATTCACAGCGATCTTCTTTTAGTGGACGTTGCTTGAATATCGGATTCTAGTTTATTCGTTGAATAAATTTCTGATTTTTTAAGGGGACACATGAATGATCTCGAAATTCCGTTCTCGTTCTGAAGTAGTTCGTGCAATGCCAGGACGCGATATACCTGCAGGGGGTGCCGCCCGATGTACCGTCGTCGATAGAAAGCTTACGTATTCAGGTCCACGTAAATGCGGCGAAAGTCGACGGATAAAAACGCCGACGGAGAAAAGAAGGTATTCTTCCGTTGCAGCCACAGCTCTTTGTTTAGGGAACAGGTACGCGGACGGAAGGACTTCGAAAAAGGGCACGAATGAACGCTCGTCAATGGCGTCTACCCCTGAATATCGCATAGAGAAAGCCGCAAATCTATCGGCGCCGGTTCCAGCGCGTTTCCCCCGCAATAACGCCGACAAATCCAGCGTCGAACGCGTTCTCGCGCTCATCGTTCTCGCGGCTTTCGCTGCTCGTTTCCTTTCTTTCACTCTCAGTCTCCTTTCAAACCTCCACGAAGGACGCGAAAGTGCTCCTAATTGGCGATCACAAGTACTTTTCCCCGTGACGAGAGGAAACTGGACTTAAGCATTTTTCAAAATTTTTTTCCATGATTGACAGTAGAAAGCTTGACGGTTACATTAAATACGTGAACTCCCATGTTGTGTTACTACCATTATTAAAAATCCTGGAGTGTCTTCCAATCTTCCGAGACGAATTAACTGCTAAATAGAAGAATCTAACCTTGATCCTTTCACGAGAATCTTTGAAACCCTTGAATGAGACAAAGACGATCTTCAGATTCTCAGTGTCCCTCTTCTGTTTCGAGAAACCTTGCTCCAAATGTGGAGTGGGTGTCGAGCGCAATATCGACGAGGACTTTTAAGCACTGGGTGACTTGGTCGATAGAATAGGAGCTTCTGTTTTCCGTCTTTTTAGAGATCTCGTTAACGTTCGGGTTCTATAGTCGACGAACGTCGCGTCGATTCCTTGAACGACGCCCGGCGATGATTAATGCGTTCGATTACTGCAAATGAGACAAAGGAACGGCGCACGGCATTCTGCTGCGTCTGGCTTTGCAAAGCCAGCTCCCCGTGAAAACGGGGAAAGCGACGGAAAACGCGGGCTGGAAAAAAGGCGCGCAGCGTTTCTCAACGTCTGACCGCCATTCTTCGCCTCTCCATTGAGCGAGCCCGCGCTTTGACGACGCCAAGTCGTTGCCGTGCACCGGGCCTTTTCTCTTTTGACGTGCTGTTTCCACCGATCCGTGTCTGTTTATCCATTTATCTCCCGCCTCTGGTACGCGCTTTTGAATCCTTCGGCCTCGACGGCCCTGAATGGGCCGCAAGCGTCGACGCGAACGGAACGCTGACTTTCTCGGACCATTTATGGAAACTTTTGTCCCTGCGGGCACGGATTCAACGTATCCGTCGACTTTTGCTATCCGTTCACCGTCGAATCGCAAACGAGGTTGGCGCGAAAAACATAAATTTCTCCCGTATCTGCCAGCTTGCAATCAACATTCACCTATTCCTGAATGTGGGTTAATCGTAGGAAATGATTGTAATTGTGTGTCACGCTGACATCTTTCACTACCACGATCCAAAAGCGCTATGAAAGTTCTGCTTAAAGTTCTCCTCAAAGATCCAGCAGATTCGAAGACAGAAAGTGGCGAAAACGAAGTCTGGCGAGTTCCCCGCGGCTGGTATCGAATTCCCTCGCAGTCAGAGGCGAGACCGCGATGCAAAGGCTAGCAACGACTAGGGGTGGGGTGGCGAAACTGACGGAAGACGGAGGACGGGAGACGAAACAGCGCGTGGAAGGGCAGAAGTGGAAAGTGACGGGCGAGGGAACGGGCTGGTAGCGTGGAAAACTCGATGTACGGGGTGTTGTACGAGAAAGCGGTTCGGCCGGGACGCGGGCCGCTCCGTGGCAAACTTTTCAACGAGTTCTTGCCACTTTGAACCGGCTGGCATGCTTCTACACACGCGCGCGGACATGGTCACTCGTCGGGCAGAAATGTTTCCCAGTCGAAAACGCGGCTAAGAACCGTTCGTCGCGTCAAAGTAATCTCCCCCTCCTGGGCACATCCCGGTCATTTTCTGAGGGCAGTTTCCGAACTTGCCGAAAGTTTCCGGCTGGCACCGGCGCGAATCGCCGGCCGCAACTGGCCGGGAACGTGACCACTCCAACGCCGCGGAAGGAATCAGCCGAGTCTGGCTTTTTATCAAAATCTTTCAGGGCACCGTTCGGTTCGTGCCCACGGGTATATAAGGATCCAACGAGGGGGAAAACCGGGCAATGGTTTCGATTCATTCTTTTCCGCCCGACGGGCCATCGAACGCGGAAAGTTTTAATGGAATTCGAGGGAGACTTAATCCCGTTTTGCCCGTACAAAGTCAAATTCCGTGGTGATGGGGCTCGCAGGGGTGGAGATCGGGGGCGTAAAGTGGACGTGGAGGGGGGACGATTGTCAGGATTGAATATTTCTACGGTGGGAATACTAGTTGGGAGTTTCATCGAACGAGGATTGTTCAATAATACCTTAACAGGGCGCGGATTGTGGGGGGCACGTAATTGCGCGCAGTTTAAAGGGTGGTTTAGATTACGGAAAACTCGGTGGAAATATTAGTCCGCGAGTAACCCTCGAAATAACTACTGAACTTTCATCCAACACCCTGCTGCCAATAAAAACGGAGGGAAGTGAACAAGGTAAACGCTGCCATTACCGCGCAATTGACTTCGCGTTTCTGAAATTGTACAGAAAATGCAAAAGGAAACGGGAGCGTTTACGAGGCGGCGCGAGGGAAGGTGAAATGAAGTGCTCGCATTCAAACGTTAATATGCCTGACCAGCGTGGCGTAATTAAGTACCGGCATTCAAACGATAACGTTTTTACGTGTCCCTGCAACGGAGCCATGCACCACCGCGGTAGTTTCGCCTCGGAAGGGGAGCACGAGCGTGACCCTGACATTTGCGCCGCGGAAAAATCCTCCGGCACAAAGAAGGCACTTCCATCAGCCGAAACGTGCCCCTTGGCGACCGCCGCTGCAGCTCGTTCCCGCCATTCAAACAACGAGAAATATCTCAAGGTGCGCCAAGTTATTACCCCGCCCCAGAGCAGCACGCGGAGCGTCCACCTCCCCGGAGCCGTGAGTTTTGTACACCGTGAGAAGCCACTTACCATTCTAACGACCGGCGCACCCGTAGCCCCGAATACGCGCGATGGATCACCGGGGGGAGACGAGGGAGCAATGAATTCACCGTTGGAACCGTCCAGGCGTCGTTGGGTCTAGCGTAAAGCGACCGTCGACCTTAATCCGCCCTGGTCTGGCCGTCGTGGGGCGAATATCTATGTAAATAACGGGGGCTGGGACACGATTCCGCGGAGTTTCCAGTCCTCGACGATCAGGAACACCCCCGGGCGGCCTCTGCCCGCTCGTGAACGCCGGCGCGGCGCAATATTACGCGCCTCGCCGACTGGATTACGAACAAACACGTATCCACGCGTCCTCCGCAACTCCTGCACACTGCAAACCCCTTGGGGCCGCGCGGCTTTCGACCGAGCGCGTGTACAAGCTCGAAACTTCCCCGGGTGGATGCGACTGAATCGGTGAACACACGAGCGCTTTTCCTCGGGCGTGTGCACCCTTTCGGAGACGCCCGAGATAGTAAGAATACTGCGAAGATCGCCGGGGTGCCGGGGTGTACCGGGGAGGTCTGCTGACTCGCGGAGCTGTGTTCCCAAGGAACAAGAAGTTGCGGAGATGTTTAAGGGTGAAGGATTGTGGGGATTGTTGGGATGAGAATGGAGAACAGCGGCGGTGCTCGATGTTGGAGATTTTCGGGGTTGGAGGGGCAGAGGGGTTGTGGTAGTTTTAGGGGTAGATGGGTGGGGAAGTATGTTTGTTACAGGGAGTGGTTACAGTTGGAATGAAACGAACAGGCTCGCTGGAGTTCGTTCTGTGAATGTCTGGCCAGGGAGGGAGGCTTCTACTGCGTTGACCTATACTACTGAATCTCAGTCAGCGTTACGTTACCACGCATTTCTTCTTCAAATACGTGCGCCACGCTCAAGTTTCCGAACTCTGGGGCTTATGTATCTCTTTTATGCCCGCGCTGAAAGATCGATAACGTATTATCGCGGCTCGAAATCAATTTTCAACAAACACTATGGCAACAAAGGAAAATATAGGCACACATGCGCGTGAGGCACAGATTCAAGCGACTCGTCCAATGGAGGCGAAGCTGGGGCACGGCGAAGCCTGGGATTCTCGACGACCCGTCAGGTTTCGCAGACAAAGATTCGTTTAACCCAAACAATGCGCGGCTGGGGGAGTGTAACTTACCGTGCGGAGTGTTAGCGTAACGCTTCGCCCCGCGGATACGCAAATTGTCGAGTGCACGCGGATTCTACGGCAGCTTAAGCGCCCTTCGTCGGTTCAGTAAATCGCGGCCGCGAAGCACACGGTTCACGTAGCTGCTGGCAATCAGCCTCAGACACGTCTGGGTACACAGAGCCGCGTTCCCTAGCCGGCTTCCCCCCAATTATCTTCAATAACCGCCACCAAGGAGAGTATCCGACCGACAACGGGTAATCTTCTCACGTTTCAGCCTGGCCGGCCCCGATGCCGGAAATAAATGACCCTGCGACACGGTGCGACCGTGCCCTGTTGTTTCCGCTCGAAACAAGGTCGGTAGAATGGGCACGACATTGGGCACGCGCTCGGTAGACGAGGTGAACGGGATTGTCGAGGGATTCAAAGAAGGGAACGTGACGGTTGACGCGCCGTGACGAATTTTAAGATCAATTATTGAATTCAGAAATAGTTGAGGAGGAAAGAAGACTGTGATCTGCGATGGTAAAGATAGAAACTCAGGGTTGAAGGGGGCTAATAATTTGGTAGCAGGATAACACGAAGACAGCTAACAAGAAGAAAATAGAAGAGCCCAAGATAGAAAGCTAATATTCCATCTCCGTTCACTGTTGATTCGATATCCAGTCAGGTTGGAAAGCTGTTGAAGGGTTTGAAAATAAAGGACAGCCAGCTGGCGATGTCAATGGGACGAGGCGGAACTGCGGAAAAATTGGAAGAGAAAACGGTAGTTCGTCAACGGTGAACGGACACACGCAGACAGGGATCGACTGGACGCGACAGAATTTTGACGACGCGGAGCCGTTGGAGCTGTCCACTCCGTCGAGCCAGCTCCCCCTCGGTTCGACGGTGACATCGTTATCTTGCAGCTCCTTCTCAATCAACGGTTGACGTACGGTCGACTTGTTTCGCCATTAAATTACATCCGGCATCGGTTTGCTATCCAGGATTAGATTGTCAACCCGAGAATTATTGTCCACCCCTAGCTGTCGCGGGCATGACTGACGTATTGTAACGATTTACGATAATCGACTGTAACGCGGCTAGACGCGGACCCCAGGATCCAGCTGATAAACCAATAATAGATCAGGACACTGTGGCCACCGCGACGGCTGACGTATCGGACCCGCGTATTCGTCGACAATGAAACGGCCTGGCGATAACTTGTCGCTATCACGCGGCGTTTTGCATTACAAAGAAGCAATAATCCGGGCCAACGATCTACTAACCGCTATTCTGTTTATCGCAATCGAGATTCCTGTGACAGTCGTCAACGATCTTTACTGCGGGGGAAACGATTTAGTTTCGTCTGAACAGAAATTGAAGGAAATTAAGAAATAGAGTATGTATTCGTGAGAATTTTAGATATGATACCTAAGATTCTTTTTCGACTCCGAGATTATTAAACGCAACCCTCAGCAACCTGAACTTTTAGTTTGTAGTACTTCCTCGACTCGGGATCTTAGGATTTACTCTACGTTGATCTGGAGTGCCTAGAATCGAGAGGAAAGTGCGTGTTCCAGCCACGGAAGGAATCAATATACCTACCCCTATCACGAGGGACGGCGCGATTCACGATCATCGTCGCTGTCATTATTTCTATGGGCTGCACTCGTTGCGTCGCGACGCTTTGGAAATTGGATCCGCCGTACCATAAGCCGTGATTCATGGCGGCTCGGCTGCTGGACACGTTAGGCAGGCTACGACCTATAGTAATCTATCGCGAAAGGGGGTTTCGGCCTGCACAATCGCCCCGATAACGCGCCATGACACGGCGATAACAGGATTTAGTGGAAGGGAGGGAAAGAGTGGGCGGAGTGAGAGTAACGTTCCGGAGGGAGAGAGAGATGGTGCAGGTTCGCCGAAAGATCGTATCGATCGGATTCGTAGCTGAACAACGCTGCGTCCCGAACTTCCACCCTGCGGATGCTACCCTCGACGAAGAAGAATCGAGGCTTTGACACCATGCCTCTGTTTTCGGCCTCGAATTCCCCGTGTATTTCATTCGAACTGGCAATGTACTTGGACAATTTACCGCGGAACGGTTTATTTCAAATTCTAGCAGGGGGATGTTATTATGCACAGAATTCGTGATGTGTTTCCAGGGCTGGTGGAGAAAAGTGGGCAAAGGGAATTGAAATTTCAATATTTTACAAGCGAGTACTTGAATGCTGGAGGCTTTTATTTGACAAGGAACGAAGATGGGGTGAAGAGTAAAATCGTTGGCCATTTAAGTAAAAATGTCACATAAATAGTGAATTATGAATCTCAATTTAGTAAATTTGAAATGAAATAGTACGAAAAAAAAGTTAAAGGTTAAATAGCTGGTATTTCTTTATACTTTTTCATCACTGTCAGGTGGCCAACCATTCTAGATACTCTTTACCCGTATCGGTTAGCTTCGTGTTATTAATCTGTACTCATATAAATACGCAACAAATTCGGGATATGTAAAGCAAGTCTCGCCAACAGTGTTTATGATGGCGACAACGAGGAGGGAGGCCCGTTGAAGCCACGTAGCGCAATCGTGTCAAGGAAATAGGCCTCTTTACTTTTCTTTCTTCTCGGCTTCTTTTGCCCGCGTAAACAAGTTTACGGTTATAGTCGGTGCTCGAGGGGGTGAGCTAGCCAGGGCGAGAATTCTGCGGGAAATTCGGCGATAAAAACGGGACGACGCCCCCCTCCCACCCGCCCTTGGCCCCGTGGTAAATTACCCTGACGAAGTTTACGGGATCTAATTTCGAATACCGTAAATAACTTATGAGCACGGGGTAGTTGCGGCTCCTCCCCCGCCACCCTCCGCGAAACGGAACTCGCCGAATGCACCGTGAGCCAGCTGAAATTCGTTAACGGGTTAAAGCGACGTCGTCGCGCGGAACACGCAGTCCCGATTTCCGCGAATCGAGCCTTATTATTTATTAACGCTCCAGCGGCCCTGTTAAAGCCCAATAAACGTTACATTAAATACGAATTAATTACCGATCGTTCCCCGTCCACGGTAATATTTCAACGTACCGGCTAATATTATTACGCGGATGCTCGAGCCGTTATCTGCTACGGCGAACGTGCCACGCTCCATCGACGCTCGGCTATTTTTCACACCGTTTTTCAGCGATAACACACTCCTCGATTCTTACAGCGCAACGGCGGGGGTTGAGGGCGCAAGAGGGAGCACGTAATAACACACGATTCCCCCGTCTACGAACGCCCATTTAATATTCACGCGCATTTTAACCTGATCCTCCCCCCCCCTTTTCCCTTATCGCCCGCCAAGTAACACTGCGTATTTTCATACGAATGTTACACAGCGATGTAAACGCGATCCTCGGGGCGCAGGGGAACGGCCAGAGGGTTCTCGAGATGCGTCAACGTCATCTGGACGATTTCAACTGGGAAATGTACCGGCGAAACTTCGCCCGGTAAGATGTACGGCAGCTTATTTCCTTGGCATTCTCTCAGACTCGAGCTCCTGATCCCCGGCGTTTTGTGCGCCACTTCGGGAAAATGGGATGTATTTGCACGGTACCTTTTCTATTTTTAGGTGTCGCATTAGTTGACGGAAATGTTGCGACGTCACCTGCCTTTCCCCGTTTTCCCCTTTCATACAGGATTGCTAATGCACGAGTCAGTTATGAATTAGTAGCAATGCCAGAGGCTGTTTAGACAAACCAGACAGTTTCCTCAACTGATAGCCTTCATAATTTCTCCATTCTTCTTCTCAGACACGCGATTCCGAGCTTAGTCGTTAAATCGATCGTTCGATTATCACGATACTGTCTAGAGCCAACGATCCACCCAGGAGTACGGGTGGATCGTCGGACCCCACAATCCCTTTTCTTCAACGTTTTTCCAGCCACGTTAACTCGTGCCCACTCGTCACCGATTTCCCCCGCGGGGACACGGTCCTCGAACTTGCTCAGTTTTCCAATAATTCCCGGAATAAGTGGCGTCGTGCTGCCACCGTTCGACCCGGGTTCACTCCATCGAGGAAACTTTTCTGCCCCGTGCGCGGCCACCTCCTCCCCAAGTTTCTTAATTTTTTATTAACAACCCCGGGCGAAAGTTTATTCTATTCCTTATCCGCGATCGCGGCTCGCCGCGTCCGCGGATCCAGGAGGCCGCGAGAAGCCTGCCTGCAAGTTCGCCCCCGTCGCTCGTCCATTTCTTCCCCCGATTAAACTTTCCCCGGCGCGCTCGATCAGCGTTTGCTCATTTTTCCTCATTATACGCGGCCCGGAGGAACTCGCGGTCCCGCCTTCCTCCCCGAGCCACTCGAAACGGTTCTTCGGTGGGTCTTTCGGGCGCTTTAATTCGGAATCGATGGAAGGCGAATGGTATAGCGGTCGCGGAGAAGGCATCAGGCGAGCAATAGTGAAATTGTGGTTACACTATGCTCGACGCTAATTCGCGGCGAAAAGAGTCCATCCTCTGTGAAAAAATTCTTCCTAGGGTGTTTCAATATTTAAGCTAGCCGTCGGGGCGCGCGAACGTCCAAGTGAGCCGGCGTCTGAAGCAAGGAGCAGCTTTATCCGGGGAACAGTTGGCGAACAATGGCTACCTGTTACCCGTGTGCGCTGAAAATTAATTGAAACTGGGCGCGTCTGGTCGCTGCCCATCGATCCACGATCCGGGGACAGAGGACTGGTAATCGAGTTCGATGCGTGCTTCGCAGGCCCTGATCGGTTCACTCACGCGAAGTTTGCGTTTAGGAAGTGTGCAGGCGTGGTAGGTTTCGAAAAGTGACGGGGGTTTTTAATATGCAGGCAAATTTATTTATGTGGGAAAGGTACTGAGGGTTTTAAACTTTCTTTGGCTTCTTTGTATGATAGTAAATGTGGTTATCGAGTAATCTAAAGTTGTACTGTTAAGATAGGATCAGGCAACTTGTTTTAATGGGATACTCTAGTGTAAATGCCCGTTTTTCAACGTCATCTTCAGAAATTTATTACTGATAGCGACAAACATAATGAAGGAAATAAACCTTAGTTTTTCCATTTAGGATGACTAGAACATTTCCCCCATCAACGTCTGCCGGAAAAGAATTTTGTTCAAGAAGTTTTTCTGAGTATTACCTCAAACATACCTTAATATGCAAGCAAAACGCCAGATAGTATAAACTTATAGTTTTTCTGAAATAAATTCCTGAAGATGACGTTAAAAAACGGGAAGTTACACTAGAATACCCCCTTAAGTCTAAGTCACTTTCTCCTCCTCTGCAATCCTGTGATGATACATACAGAGAGTCACGCTGAGATTCCAGCAACCACGCGTGCAATTAGGTAGCTACTCGGCATCGACGCTGTCTCGCCCATTCTTCAAACGTGCATCGACAGATCGAGGCTATTACAGGTGAAATATCTACTATAACTCCAACGAAAGCACCAGATAAAACAGTCCCAACATCTCCTAATCCCGGCGAGCCCCCCGGGGCATCCTTCCTCTCGACCGATATCGATGACTCGACATTAATAAAAGGCTTCTAGGCTTCCCAGCCCCGGAGACCTATCCCCGGCTCTCGTCCACCTGTCCGCTCCCTCGATTTCTGTCAATCCTACCACCCTCCGCTGCTCCCTCGGCTACGACGTGAGAGCGTTGTTATCGGTTTTTCGTTTGGCAGCGAATAGAATCGTACGTGCCCCGACAAACGTTTTCGCTGCACAACTGAACGCTGCACCCTTTGTCTGTCGTTTGTCCCGCTCCTGTACGTGCGATACGCGCGCTCGCGCACGTCCACGGATCGTCCAGGCTGAAAAGCAAGCGATCAACACGGCAGCCTCCTTTTCCGTTGGTCGGCGAGCTCCGAGTCACGACTCCTCTCTCTACGTAGCCTCCTATCCTGCCTCGTCGTTCGAGTTCTCTCGATAAGCAGCCCCTTCTGGCCTCGTTGCCCCATTTGCAGCCACGAAACAGCCCTTTGAAGAACCGAGCGTCCGCAGGAAAGCTGCAATCTCACCCCCGTGCTCTCCCCGTCCTTCAGTCTCGCGGCAAGTGGTTTATCGATAACGCTTAATCCACCCTCCCGAGTATCTTTATTTCCATCGTGGTCTCGCGATAGGTGAGATTGCGGTAACTGTTCCTCGGTCCAGACGAGTGGGGCACGTTCGATGATGCTGCTCGTAGATTGAATTACAAACGGCCTTTTCGGCACGGCGGGTGGTTGAAGGAGAGTTCCAGGGTGTTCGGAATTTTCTACCCCCGTGTTTCGCTGTTCCGTTGCCGTCGTTACGTCTCGGCTAAATTCTACGGACTTCGATGCAGCTTGCCGAGAACTAAGCGCGTAGAAGTTCGACGTTACGGGCCGCCAGTTTACACGTAATTGTAAATAGTGGCTCGTCGGGGTTCACGAGCTTTATCTCGAGGCGCTTCCCCGGAAAACGTCGCGGCGATTCTCGCGGAACTCTATGCGAAAAGTTTTGCGACGTTCGTGCAGAGCCACTAGCCTTATCTTCGTTACGGCCGGTGGTTATCAAGAGACACGGTAGTGTCTCGCGCCAAGTATATATATAGATATATGCGCCGCGCGAGACACAGAGTGTATCTATTACGGCACGCCGCGCTATCAAGTACCCTGAGATTATCGAATCTCAATAACGGCTGGTCCGATTAGACTTTGAATGGTCTTAATGGATAGCTTGGGTTTAATTTACATAAGAAAAGTGTCTTCGTTTTGTTCCTACGTGCCTTAGGAGCTGAGATATTTTGATGTAAAGTTGCAATTTGCCGAATTTTATGTTCTGAAGAATTAAGAATCGTCATCGTCAAGTGTGGGCAAGAGGGGAACATGAAAGGGAGAGGAAATGTCCAATATCCACGTCGCTGATTCGCTGAAGGTTTCGGCCAATCGCGTAACAAATCGTTGTCACGTGACAGCTATTATAGAGCAGAACTGTCGAGGTAAACGTAACCTAGCTAGTGTCAAACAGTTATAACCTGTCAAGTGTGAAATAAGGAAACTAGTTAAAAATTTTTAAGTGACACGAGTTTTTACACCATAGAGGACACTGAATTATTGTCTCAATTAACAAGGTAAGTCGCCAAAATTTTTCAATAGACTATTTATGTAGAGCATATAGAAACGGAGGGAACGCACAGACTTGGAAGTTGCCGGAGGAGGTTTAACAGTAAAGCATCTTCTCTCCCAGAAGTTTCGACAAAATAATATATTGTTTTTATACCAGCAAACTATTTTTACATTAGAGTTTTTATGTATAAAGCTTATAGAAATGAATGAAGGGGACGCACGGGCTTATATAGAAACGAAAGGAATGGACAGGCTTGGGTAAAAATGAAGGGGACGCACAAGCTTCGATAGAAATGAAGGGGATGTACAGCCTTGGAGGTTGTCCGAAGAAGGATAGATAGACAGAGAAGCTTGAAAGAAATTTGTCAAATAAGGTAAATCGACGAACTTTGTCAAATTAGCGTAGCATTAAGAATTAAGAAAATTATAGCTTACTGCTTGCAATGTATAGAAAGTTACATTATTGATTGAAGAAAGTGCGATGAAAACGCATCTCCCTTGATACTTTTCTATCTCTTGTGAAAGATATTTCTAAAACTTTATTTTAAAATCCACCGTAGTTCCCACGCTAATCATTAATTTTATTAGTTTCACATTACCAATATTTAAATTCACTAATGAACATATTAAATTAATTTTATTCCAACACCAATAAATTGTGCGTTAAATATATTGGAGCTCTTCGTTCATTTTTGATATATTACCATTAGCATTTAAATTTCCTTCAACAAGAGTTTCTGCCATACGCTCTCACCTCCTTCGGACACATTATGTAGTCTCCACGCTTACTATAGGAAAAGTCCACCCTTCTTCTAAAACTTATATTGTTTAATTTTATATTGTATAATAAAGTTATATTGTAACTAAAATGTGGATTTTATATATTTACAGATAACTGAAGCACAAGATGATGCAGTGTGATCTACGTTAGAAAAAAAATTTATTGTAATATAGTATAATATTAATTAAACTTTTATTCAGCTTCGATCCTCTGTGTGCTTCTTGTATGTTTGCTTCATATTTGAAAACTCAAATTTAAACCAATTCCACCAATCCAATTGTCTTGTAGCTTTGCAGGTGTGCGTAGTTTGGACGACGATATAATATATTGTTAATTAAAAAAAATAACCTCGACGGGGTGAAAAAATTATCCAGTCATCAATAAACACTACAAAATGTGTGAAATCCTCACAAAATTACCTTTTTCAAAAAAAGGTACAAAAAAGAGCGCCAAGTATATAATCCCATCAAAAAGGATCCCATTTAAAAACATTGTCGTAAATTAATAGCTTTACAAAACTAATGATATACACCAATTGCGCCAATTATCGCAATGACTATTTATACAAACAAAAAAATGTATCAAATAATAGTAAACAGATATATTTTTATACAAATAATATTTTAATACGAATAAATATTTTATTCAAAATAGTTGGCGCTGCTCTCGGAATTGGTGTTGCTAAACTGAATAAATATGTCTGAATCAATAAGTCTGGCCTTGTTTTATTTATTAACCAAGACACTTAACATTTTTTTCAGAGAGCAGCGCCAACTATTTTGAATAAAATATTTATTCGTATTAAAATATTATTTGTATAAAAATATATCTGTTTACTATTATTTGATACATTTTTTTGTTTGTATAAATAGTCATTGCGATAATTGGCGCAATTGGTGTATATCATTAGTTTTGTAAAGCTATTAATTTACGACAATGTTTTTAAATGGGATCCTTTTTGATGGGATTATATACTTGGCGCTCTTTTTTGTACCTTTTTTTGAAAAAGGTAATTTTGTGATCTTCGTTACGGCCGGTGGTTATTAGGCGGCGAATTTCGGCCCCCGACGGATAAATAGAGCGTTAAACGGGGAGACGTGTATTTCGACACGACTGTCCCATTTATTTTTCATAATTCCGCCTTCCAGACTCCTCGGCAACTTCGGCCACTGCGAGATCTACAACACCGCGGAATATTGAAAACTTTTAAGACCTCCCAGACTTTCGAGACGTTTCAGCTTGTTAAGTTAAATCGCCCGAGATTTTCCAAGATCCTCGAGAACTACCTTCTAACGACTTCAACAAACATTTAGATCGTCGCCTGGCAGAAATTCTCTGGAATTTGTGTTCCTCGCTATTGATTGCGCCTCTCAAGTTGATTGCAAAGCTCTGTCTTATATAGTTTTACGTGGGGAGCGAAATTGCTGGATCCACTTCGTGGGCGAAATATTTTCGGAATCTTCTCCTCTGTAGTAACTAAACTTCTCTGAGTAATGACGCACGTGATACGACTAAACGGCTCTTCTAACCTCCCCTATGTCCTCTTCGATTCGGTCCATCCCCCGATCGCCACCCTTCGAAAACCCACGGGTCCAGGGAGGTCCCGACGACTCGAGATTTTTCTTCCCCGGCGTGTTCCCGGAAATTTACGAGCCAGCCAGACCGAGTGGACCCTTAGATAGTCCCCAGACCCTTCGCTGGAGAGCTCTGCTCTGTTTATCTGTGGCCGTACACTCGCCGCGCATCATTACAGGCATTTGTAACGCGCTCGATCGAGATTTATAACCTCGCACGGTTGTCGAATCCGTTCATATATATCACTGGCAAATCGTTTTTATTCAATTCAAGCCCGGCGCATAAAAGTTACGAGGCTTCTTTCTATATCTTGAATTCCGTTTAGAAAGAAAAATTCTTCCAAACGTAAATCAACGAGCCCACCAAAAGTGCCACGAATTCTCTAAATTCTTGGCCTCGGAATCGCCTCTTAAAGGCCCAGGTCCATCTTTCACCCTTCACCTCCCTCTCCCGCCCTCTTCTTTTTGCCGCTAACCCAGCTGGCGTTAAGTTTCGCCCGAGAACAATTCAATTACACCGCGACTCCGTAAGCCGAAATTTGGTGGCCCGCCAACGGCATCCGACGCCTCGGCGCGCTAAAAAAGGATAAAAGGGACCGGCGTCGTTGCGATCCAGAACCGTATGCAGATGGCCAGCCGTAAAACGCCGGTGCTATAAAACTACTGGCTTTGTAATTACGAGTGCCCTATGTCTCGCAGTAGTGACGGTCGGCCGCTGGCCAGACGCGCCCCTCGCGAAAACAACATCGATCCCAGCCCCCTCGCTTCCGAACCAGCACCCAAGAGATCCGTTTCCGTTGCGCTCGCCCTTTGTTCGGGTCCTGTGCACGGGCCAGGATTACTCGCGAAAATGGCGAACGGGCGGGCGCGCTGAAAATTGCGGGGAATCTATTTGGACGCGACGTTTATCACCATCGGGCGCGCTGAGTGGAAAAGTGACACGACTGGACAGAGAATTCCTGAGTTGCAATTCCGTCGCTTTTACTTGCACGCGGGGATCAGGGTCTATCCTTCTATGTGCTTACGGAATAAATCCATTTTCAAATGCGACATTGTGTCGTTTAAGGGATTAGGACACAGCAACGGGTTAAGGAAGCAGACGATTTTTAGACGATAATTATAAGAAAAGCAAATAATCGATTAATATAAGGCTTTTATTTTAGTTTACTATATGTAATATGAAAATTGTTTAATATTTAAAAAATAGCTTTTGTTCGCCATGAAATATCTTCCCTCAGAATATCCGGGATGGTCAAACAAAACCTCCGAAAATGTCATAAACTCTAATATATTTTCTAGGCATTGATGATCCCACACTTTAAATTTTTTAATTTAAGCGGAGGTTTCTTTTTATATTTCTTTCGTGCAGTGGAAGGTTTGTTGTAGGAAGTGATAGAAACGCAGTAGGTCAATTTGTGGTATCCTAGGGCATTGGAGAATGGGAGGCTCGAAAATTGGTCTGCAACGCGGTTTAGCTGTAAAGAGCTGGAAATAAACCGTTGGTTGAGCGATATTGATAAAACGAGCCAATTAACGATGTGCTATTTGATTTAGATTAGTCCTTATATCAACGTCAGCGGTGTAGCAGTAAAAAAAGCGCGTGGATTGCGATCTGCATCTCCCCGCTTGTCCCTCCAATCAGCAACAGTGTTTTGTTATTAATAATTCGCTGGAGAATAACGCTGAAATCGGATTCTAGTCGAACATTCCTTTTTCCAGAGAGTAATTAATCAGCGTATCGAGGATCAACTGCGTTCTGAATTTCAAACACTCGACCATTTTTCAGCGCGATTTCCCGTAAAAAAGAAAATTCTGCGGGGACAACGGAATGGAAATTCGCTCATTGCTCGGCGTCCGAGCCACGGGAAACTCGACCGAAGCGTCCTATTGGCACCGTCGACTTCCTTCGATTCTATACTTCTCGCTTCCGTCCCTTTCATTCCGTTCTAGTCGTCTGCGAGGGAAATTTTCAAGGTTCTACGTGTTTAAGATTACGCAACACTTTTGCTCAACTCTCGCAATAACTACTTGCATGATGCAAGTTGCATCGCTTGCACATGTGGATTTTAATGTGGCTGATTAATACGCACGAGCTTGTAGATACTGTCATTTAAAATTTTGATAATACAGAATTTAATCTGACACGGACTTGGTTATCTTTTCTTCCGTATTAGAGGATGGAAATGAGGTGGAATTTCTTGAGAGAAATGAGATACTCTCTCTTTTATATATTGTAAAGATGTCGAAGGGAATTTTGTAGTTCACTGGAACACTACTCTCGTTAATGACAGATCATGCTGGGTAGCTTAAATGAAACTCGACAGAAGTGGAGAAATAATGATTGTATGGTAGTAAAGAGTATATATCAAGCAAGAACCACACTTCTAATTATAATTATAAGTCTAACAACTAAGAATCTCCCCAGTGAATATACTTCCAGGTACAGGAGTGACAGTTTTAACTAACCAGCTAGTTAAATTATAACAGTGTTGTATTACAACGTCCACAGGGATCGGGGAATGTCGACGAGGGTAGAAGCGCTAGGGGGCAGAAGCAGGGGTTGAGTAGTAGGTGGTACGATTCCGAGGGCACCCAGAAATTTTCCAAAGAACTCCCCCAGGGGTGGAGCAGTTTATCTTCGAAGAGAATTTCCCCGGTGAACATCCCCGGAGGGTTCGCGGCGCGATCTATCGACCCTGTGAAAGCGGAAGCCCCTTGGGGAGGAGCGCGAGCGTGCACGACGTGCGATTCCCTTCGATTCACCCTATTTTTACGTGCGTGCGTTGACAGTGGAGGAGAACGGTCCTTAGACCCGTTGACGCGTGAAATTCGAGGTAGCTTCGAGAACTTCCAGATTGCGTATACTTATCCAAAGCCGTCGCCGGGAACTGGGATCGCGCTTAGTTTTCGAACGATAAGCATCGTACAGAGAAATCTTTGGAAAGATGCCTGAACATTGTCAATTTGGCTTCCGTTCTTTTTTCTTTAAAACTACAGCACCGTGACATTGAAATAGCTTCAAGTATCCTGGACGAATATCCTCATCGAAACCTATTCAGAACCACGCAGTATGCTCGGCTTAAGTGTGAATACACATTCGTTTCTCCAACTAGTGCAGTTTCGCAAAGCTGTTCATGCGTAAGCTGCTTGTTTCGAAACGGCAAGTGTAACGTTACACCCGAGTATATTACGAGACCATTACAAGGTTCACGTTTTCGGTGAGCAATAATCGCTATACCTTTCTTTGCGTTTTGATTAGAATTGAGGACCTCCCAGCAAGAGGAGTGGAGTTCCATTTTTACCAACTTAGAGTAAATTAGAAGAAACTATTTATAAAACTATTGCTTTGACTTAAGATTAAAAAGAGAACACTAACTGGAAAATATATTTTTACACAATAAATAGTAGTTATTGAATTGACAAGTTTTTATTTCTACTTTTGGAAAAATTTTCAAATCTGGAGCTGTTGAAAAGAAAAATATTGCACAACGCACTAACGGGTGCAGGTTTAAAATTTGCAATAAATCGCTCATTTGCATGAAACGTGTACCAAACGATGTAGATTTTTCACTTAGGTATATTGCACGTCGTAATTTAAAAATTGTAAAAAATGGAGCTGCACCCGCTTTGCTGCAAAGTTCTCAATTACTCGATTTATAGCGAGATTATTTTGACACGATTTATCAATAAGGAATATTTATCGAAAAGGACGGTACCTGAGACAAACTACAGTCTTATGCGAAGTAGAAAGTGGCGAAGCTGCCTGGCTGCGGGAACTGCTACCCGAAAGTCATCCTCGTTCCGCGGTGCGCACCCTCGAACGCGATAATACCGTCGAAGTTGTTACCAAACACACGCGATAAGACCACGCTACTTATCCCGAGGAAAAATCTCCGCCAGCACGATAGAAAACTCTGGCGAAACTGTCGTTCCCGTGGAAACGTACGCGCGTCGCCTCGTCGACGGCGAACGCCGCATAAAAGAAACGCGATCGTACCGCCGTGGAACGGACTGATAAGGCGACTGCGTTCGATCCTCCGATTGCAAACAAAATTCCGACCCCCGCTCTGCCGCTGTCTCCGCAACCGTATACATTCGCGAAACGCGCGGACCTTGCTGTGGCAAGGTCTTATCGTGGCGATTAGAAAAAGGCGGCTTGGATGTTTTGGTAGGTGCTTGGCCTCCGGTTCGTTTTGATAAAGGACGTAGAGTGTTGACGGTTTGAGTTGGAAGCAAAGAATGTGGTCAACACGTGGATACATAGATGGATATTTGAGGCGTTAAAGATCCTCGAGAAACGTTTCGATATTTTGCTAGCATGTGGTGGTAAAATAATAGCTATAGTTTAATTAATGGAAAAGCTCCACTTAAGTAGGGGGTTCGAGAGTGTATCGAATACAGTAGGGGAAAAGTGGGATAGTTGATCACAGTTTTTCTTTTTTATTAAAATAATAATAATGGTTTGCTTTGTTTGTATTTAATTATTTGAGTTGTGATATAAACTGATGTGATCATGTATCCCCGCTGATCAACTATCCCACCTTTCCCCTACAGTGTAATTCGTCAAGTGGTTGAATTAAATGCTGAATATTTGATTACTGGGACAGAATATGTTTAAAATTATAAATTCGCATTGAATTTGGCGTCGTTCGAAAAGCTACAAGCTTGAAGGTAACGATGAAATTGTAGGCAAACTGGACTATTCCCTTCAGCTCGGCAGAAACAGGAGACGGGGGAGAAATAAATGGAGACGTCTGCAAGGTGTTCGGGTGTCCTGGTGGAAGGATAACGAGGCCGGAAGGACGGCTGTTCGAGTCACGAGAAACTCGTCCTTTTATCCCTGCTTCGTTATCCGCGGCCCGCCATTTTAATTCTCACTTTTTGTTTCGCCCCTGACTCGAATTCACCCCCTCGATCTCGTTACTTTAATCCACCGCCGTTCCCGGAAGAAAGAGGGAATCGCGCGTCCCGACAACGGTCTTCCTGTTCGATCAATTAGGGAGCAGTAGACTGGGGTCCTGAGATAGCCAGGATACGACCTCTGTATCCCTCCAAATCGATATTCGATTTATTCGCGGGGCCAGGCTGATCATTACGACCGTCCACCAGGAATCTATCGCAGCCTCTGACATCCTGCACCGTCAATTTTAAAAAATCGGAAATAACAGGATCCCTGCAAGGTATAATAAATTCTTGCTTAGCGAGACAATGAGTCAGGAGGGATTGAAATTGCAGTCGTTGATGTCTGATGGGATATTATTCTCGTCGAGTGAGTTTTCGTGAATGTAACTCTTGATGCGTTCAATTAACGACACAATACAGTAATTACGAAAATGTTGTGCCGTTGGTGGTTAATTAAAAGTTAGCAGGCCGCTTGAAATCTCCGACTGCTCGCCTCGTATCGTCGAATTTTCAACCGGAGTTTGAATCGACGTCTCCTGTCCCGGCGCACGAGTGAAATGTCCATGCTCACGATTCACGAAGGCTGTCGATGCAGGGGCAAACGCACGAGCGACAAGCTGGTCGTTAACGCGAGGGTCTTTGTCTCGCAGACGGCGCGCCTCTGCGACTGGTTTAATTAAGGATGAGACCCGCTCGAAGATGTCCAATTACACGACTGTTCGTCCGTGTCAGAGGGACTCATGGTGGCCGACAGATGAAGAATTAGGTGCTACCTGTTCGATCGGACGTTGAGTTTCAATTCAAGTTACGACGGAATGATTTAGCAAACAGCTTAAACCAGCACAACCAACTGGCGACCTGAAGGGGTGTCTCGTGCACTCGTTCACGACACAACAACTCAATCTTCCTCCAAAATACGCTGAGCGGGGGACGTCGAAGATTCCTCCAAGTCTTTAAAACTAACTCGCAAAACGAGCACAAATGTCCGCAGAAGAAAGTTCGACGGCAGTGGCATCAGCCAGCCGCTAAATTATTAATTACCCTGCCGAACGAAAGGATCGCCTCGAGGACTAACGGGAGCAAGGAGGACGCCACATAGCCGTGTCGAGGATTAATTACTCCAAGTCTGTCGTTAAAAAATATCGTTCGTCGCGCGGGAACTCGCCTAATTACCGTGTGTCCGCTAATGAAGCCGAGAATTCGGGCATCGAGGACACGATCTCATCTCGCCCGGTGTCACCGGAGCCTGCCCCCGGCCGGGGTCTTTTCGTGCTCCCCGAGAGCCGGGACAGGGAGGAGGCTATACTTGCGACGAGTTGGTTCGTTTCCTCGTCGTCGTCGGGTCTCGATGGAGAACTTAATCAAAACACGAGCGGCTAATTATGTCTGCTCTCCTTACGAGAGAGTGGAAACTCGGCTCGAGTGTGCCACTGCTGGATGAGGGAAACGCGGAAACACGAACGGGGTGGTAGGGGGTGGTTGAAGGGGAGCGGCGGGGGCTGAAAGAGACGGCAAAGTGGAGCGAGCGAAAGGTGAGAGAAGCGATGGCAGACGGAAACGTGGGTGGAAGACGACGGGGAACGGTGTAAATCACGGGGCGCGGAGCGAGGGGGGGAGCAGGGTAAGGGGGCAAGGGGGGTCGAAGAGGAGACGTAATTGGAGTCGTGGACGCGGAAGAAGCTTCGTTTTCGCTTCGTTCGCCAGCCTCGCGCACACAGGGGATTTGATGGTCGGCCGACGCAGGCTACGGAGGAAACGGGCGACTGGGGCTGCTCGAAATTAAGAGGACTTGCCTTAATGTTCGATTCGAGCCCTCGCTCGCTCGTCCTGGCAACAACCGTGCCGAGCTCTACGGGCGACTTCTAATGACGTGCAAACAGGGGGGCGTGCGACGAGCCAGGGCGAGCTGCGAAACAGACGTGACGCGAGACTTTGTTCCCTTGCGCGATACTCTCTAGCGATCTAGTGTAGGAGTTCGGCGTTTAGGATCGGCATGTGGTGCGACTGTGGCCCATAAGTAGCGCGCCTTAAGGGGAGACCTCATCATGAAGCCACTAACAAAAGACAAAGTTCGGGATATTTTTGTTCGTTTAAATAAAAATATGGAGCTTGGATTTTTTATATAGTTTTAAAGCAATCTTTGTTTTGATAGATTTGTTTTAAAAATTTAACAAAACGGCCGCGAATAAAATGGTATCACGGAGCATTGCAAGATAAATGGTATCTCGTAGTCCAGTGTAATTCGAGAATTTATTTAACAAAAACTATAGTTGTATACTAGCTGACGTTTTGCCTGCATATTAAAATATGGTTCAGGTAATACTAAGATTTTTTTTAGATTTTTTATTGCGTAGACGATGGCGCAAGCTTCTTCAAAAAAATCTTTTCCGTTGGGCGATGGTGTGGGAACTGGTCTAGTCATACAAAATGGAAAAACTAAGGTTTCTTTTCTTTATTACGGTTGTCGCTATTCGAGTCCCATCGCCTGAGGCTCCCTTTTTCTCCTCCACTAGAATGGTCGACGCGTTCCTGTTGAGTTTATCAGGCAACTCCTCGATCCGTTTTCGTTTCATCAAGATGATCGACCAGAAAGCGTATCAGAAACAGAGGCAAGTTTCACTCGCGACGATGCAAAGCACCCGACTAGCACCTCCAGCAGCGACTCCAAAGGGTGGAATCTAATTAATTCCGGGAAAGAACTCCACTCAACGCCAAAGTCGTCAAGCTCCCCAGCGTTCTAACAGTAACAAACACCGAAAATTGAATGAAAACAACGTTTGTAGGCTTGGAGGCTGCTTCAGGTTCAAGCCAGAGGCCAATCGCGATCGTTGCTAAGCAGAACGTTGCACCCCCGCCGCCTTCGGGTGAGCACGTAAATTAATCAGCAATTATTGAGCACGGCGATGAATTTAGATCCGCGTTTCAGCGCCTTCCAGGCAAGAGACAGCGAGAAGCAGAGTTTCCCAGTTAATTAGCCGGCCCAGCGATGTTTCAGAACATGTGCATTCGCGGCGGCAACTTCATCGGCAATTATAGCAACTCCATACGACTCGATACGAGCATCGAGTTACGTGTTTCCCAAAGACACGATGCGTGCTGCTAATTTGGCGCCGGCTTTGGGGCGGTCAGAAAGCTTCAGAGGTGAAATAATTGGAAGAAAGCTCGTGCTCTATCCCAGCCCTCGGCAATTCGTCCTACTTTAAATGAGACACCCACGCAAGAGAAGGAAGCAAGTCTTTGATACGTTGAATCTGTTTCATTCGACCTTCCCCAGCAGAAAAAAAGCGATTAGTTTCCTTGGCGATCTTCTCAAGTACTCTTGATCTCGCTGGAAACTGGTTTCTCCGTTTCTATAAAGGAAGCTAGGAAGCTGTGGTTGAAGAAAAGACAATTGAACGATGCACCTTGCAAGATAATTCAGCCACAATTAAATTCCCTATCAGATTCGTCGATGTAGACATTCCTCTACAGCTGAAATCTCAAGTATTAAGCACAGATAGGTCCATAGAGGGAACAAAAGTCCCTTCCATTGCAAAAATGGATGTGATTCGAAGACTCGGAGTGACAATGGCCAGTACGATTGACAATTCCTTTTTGTCTTTTTGATTTCTTCTCATGTATCGATGAAAGGCTATTCCTGTCTCAAGCATTAGGTCGCTCCGCGGTCAACGACGGGGCCATTTGCCTTGCAAGCCTCGAGTAATACCGATCGGTGCTAGTTTCAATACCGCTCATCCTGCCAATTTGTTTCCCGTGCAGCTCGCGGTCATTCGAGTGGCGTTCACGAGGATCGAGAGGACCACGGGTCGAGAGCGAAGCCTCGAAATGTCCTGACTCGGTGGTCGCGAGTTACTCCGGACGGAACTTGGCTCCAGGACGGAACTTGCCTGGCATTGTTCCCATTAGGCGGGAGTTTGGTTAAGTCGAAAGTTCCCTTTAGCGAGCTGGCCAACTCGAGCCGCTCTCGCAATTGTTTACGTACATATTGGCTGGTCGATCCTGCTAATAGACGTGCTCCAAGGAAGAATGCGCGGAAGTTGGCGAGTCGGGGGCGGGCTCAGCGATTCGTTAGGCCAAACTGATTTTACTAATGACGACCGGTGGACGGAGCATCGAACATTTTCAGATGGGCAATGAGAAATTTAGAATGGTTCTCTGGTTCAGATTTAGATTGGAATTCTTAGAAACTACCCCTTCTTCGGGGCTGAAACGTTCTATGGATATTCAACGTGGAGGCCGAAGATGTTCAAATGTTTTTATTAATGACGGGATGTAGAAGCACTTCTGCAAAATGGACATTCCCTTGCAGGGCAATTGGGGGAAACAGGGATGAGATATTTGGCAGATTTAGGCGGCCGAATGTGAGCTGAATATTGTTTGCTGTGACGAAGTATGCCCAGGATGGGACCCCCGACAGCTTATCCTTCCATTCTTCTGTAATACTTGCGTAATATATTTCTGGGATTGGAAGCGCTTTACGCGGGAATAACAAACAGGGGAGGAGCGACGGGGCACAGAGATAGGCCTGGATTAAGCCGGGGAACAAGCCTGGACTCGAATCCTTAAGCAGATCCTCGAGTACGTCCCTTTTCTCTGCGGGCTGTGCAGGCTTTCTTCAATTTAGTTGAAAGACTGAAAGTACCTCCTGCGGGGAACAGTAAATGTATTTAAACAGAACCCTATAAATAACGAAAGGAGGATTGAAAAGATGTGCTCGATACTTCAGTGAATGGAATGCTCGAGGATCCAGGCTGGAATCCTTTGAATTCCACGCGTTGAATACATTGTGATTTCCTTTAGATCGTTATCCCTTCTTTAACCTCGATTAATCAATCGAGCGAGAAATTTCATCGCCTGCGCTAGTGGCAAAACAAGATTGCGGATCATTAAGTATTATAATTCTGGGAGCGAAGACGGAACAGTGGAGTGAAGAACTCACACGTCCCGCTCCGTGGAACATAGTCTGAAAAAGCAAAATACAAAGTCGCGTAACGCGTAACAAGCTTTCCAGATGCCACCGTGAATTTCCTGTTAAGAAGATAATTAACATACAACCGTCAGCATAGAAATATGGCTGGCATAAGAATCAAGGGCGCCATGAATATTCATGGCTGCGGGTATGGGGATATGAACAGCGATCTCGGGTAATTAGCATCGTGGAAGTTAATGTGAGTAGGCGGACGCCTTCTCCGAGACACGTGTTCGACAATCGTTTCCACGGGAAACAGGAAATTGCCAAATAAATGGAATCGGACCGCAAACGAAGTCGACGCGCGCCCAGGTACGAACAAAAGTTACCCTCTTTCTGTTCTTTTTCCCTGCTTCGCTCGAGACAGCCGGCTTCCTGCGAAGAAGGGGATCGCGAACTCGTGGAAAGACAGAGGGAAGTTGTATTTGAGGGAAATTATATCGATACCCTTACTTCCGTTCGAAGTTAAGAATCCAGCGAAGGGAACATTCCTTTCGAACTTCCTACCATTGGACTGTCAACTGCTTGACTCACTTAAAGTATGAGGAATATTTAAGATCAAGAGACACGGTAGTGTCTCGCGCCAAGTATATATATAGATATATGCGCCGCGCGAGACACAGAGTGTATCTATTACGGCACGCCGCGCTATCAAGTACCCTGAGATTATCGAATCTCAATAACGGCTGGTCCGATTAGACTTTGAATGGTCTTAATGGATAGCTTGGGTTTAATTTACATAAGAAAAGTGTCTTCGTTTTGTTCCTACGTGCCTTAGGAGCTGAGATATTTTGATGTAAAGTTGCAATTTGCCGAATTTTATGTTCTGAAGAATTAAGAATCGTCATCGTCAAGTGTTGGCAAGAGGGGAACATGAAAGGGAGAGGAAATGTCCAATATCCACGTCGCTGATTCGCTGAAGGTTTCGGCCAATCGCGTAACAAATCGTTGTCACGTGACAGCTAGCAGAGAGCAGAACTGTCGAGGTAAACGTAACCTAGCTAGTGTCAAACAGTTATAACCTGTCAAGTGTGAAATAAGGAAACTAGTTAAAAATTTTTAAGTGACACGAGTTTTTACACCATAGAGGACACTGAATTATTGTCTCAATTAACAAGGTAAGTCGCCAAAATTTTTCAATAGACTATTTATGTAGAGCATATAGAAACGGAGGGAACGCACAGACTTGGAAGTTGCCGGAGGAGGTTTGACAGTAAAGCATCTTCTTTCCCAGAAGTTTCGACAAAATAATATATTGTTTTTATACCAGCAAACTATTTTTACATTAGAGTTTTTATGTATAAAGCTTATAGAAATGAATGAAGGGGACGCACGGGCTTATATAGAAACGAAAGGAATGGACAGGCTTGGGTAAAAATGAAGGGGATGTACAGCCTTGGAGGTTGTCCGAAGAAGGATAGATAGACAGAGAAGCTTGAAAGAAATTTGTCAAATAAGGTAAATCGACGAACTTTGTCAAATTAGCGTAGCATTAAGAATTAAGAAAATTATAGCTTACTGCTTGCAATGTATAGAAAGTTACATTATTGATTGAAGAAAGTGCGATGAAAACGCATCTCCCTTGATACTTTTCTATCTCTTGTGAAAGATATTTCTAAAACTTTATTTTAAAATCCACCGTAGTTCCCACGCTAATCATTAATTTTATTAGTTTCACATTACCAATATTTAAATTCACTAATGAACATATTAAATTAATTTTATTCCAACACCAATAAATTGTGCGTTAAATATATTGGAGCTCTTCGTTCATTTTTGATAAATTACCATTAGCATTTAAATTTTCTTCAACAAGAGTTTCTGCCATACGCTCTCACCTCCTTCGGACACATTATGTAGTCTCCACGCTTACTATAGGAAAAGTCCACCCTTCTTCTAAAACTTATATTGTATAATAAAGTTATATTGTAACTAAAATGTGGATTTTATATATTTACAGATAACTGAAGCACAAGATGATGCAGTGTGATCTACGTCAGAAAAAAAATTTATTGTAATATAGTATAATATTAATTAAACTTTAATTAAACTTTTATTCAGCTTCGATCCTCTGTGTGGTTCTTGTATGTTTGCTTCATATTTGAAAACTCAAATTTAAACCAATTCCACCAATCCAATTGTTTTGTAGCTTTGCAGGTGTGCGTAGTTTGGACGACAATATAATATATTGTTAATTAAAAAAAATAACTTCGACGGGGTGAAAAAATTATCCAGTCATCAATAAACACTACAAAATGTGTGAAATCCTCACAAAATTACCTTTTTCAAAAAAAGGTACAAAAAAGGGCGCCAAGTATATAATCCCATCAAAAAGGATCCCATTTAAAAACATTGTCGTAAATTAATAGCTTTACAAAACTAATGATATACACCAATTGCGCCAATTATCGCAATGACTATTTATACAAACAAAAAAATGTATCAAATAATAGTAAACAGATATATTTTTATACAAATAAATATTTTAATACGAATAAATATTTTATTCAAAATAGTTGGCGCTGCTCTCGGAATTGGTGTTGCTAAACTGAATAAATATGTCTGAATCAATAAGTCTGGCCTTGTTTTATTTATTAACCAAGACACTTAACATTTTTTTCAGAGAGCAGCGCCAACTATTTTGAATAAAATATTTATTCGTATTAAAATATTTATTTGTATAAAAATATATCTGTTTACTATTATTTGATACATTTTTTTGTTTGTATAAATAGTCATTGCGATAATTGGCGCAATTGGTGTATATCATTAGTTTTGTAAAGCTATTAATTTACGACAATGTTTTTAAATGGGATCCTTTTTGATGGGATTATATACTTGGCGCCCTTTTTTGTACCTTTTTTTGAAAAAGGTAATTTTGTGAGTATAATGTACTGCGTGCTTTCTGACGCGAATGTAGAATGGCAGGGGTCTGTGGTTTCCACGTTGTAACGAGGAATTATAGATTTGCGAGCAGAACGTGTTTCCTGATTAGAAGTGACTCGCGTCGATTAAATTCTGTGAATTTCAAACTTTCTATAATTTAGCGAACACACTGCCACGCTCCATGCCTTTCTGAGCCCAAAACGTCACATTTGAAATTCCTACAAACTGAGTAGAATGGAGCGAAACACTGTACCTTGGCTTTCCTACAACCATTAAACTCCTCGAACGCTTGTAAATAAATATCTCTACACATCTCGCGAGGATCTCGACGAGTAGATGATTAATTAAAAGGAACTTCCACCGTCTACCTGCGCAGCTCTCGATTCCCACCGACCCTCGCTCGCCGGCCCATAGATCCAGCAAGTCGAAAGGCAAGGTAAAACGGCGTATCGTGCCAAGTGAATTATTCTAAACAGCGGTTGGAACCGTGAACGGTAATCGCATCGTCGTTAGCATCGTCCACGGGGAAGTTTAACCGGCGTCCCTGCCGGCTGAAAGGGAATAAAAGCGGGCAGGACGAAGGGAGGGGGATGAAAAAGGAAGGAAGGAAGGAAGACGGTACGCGCCTTATAAAAATGCAATATCTGCAGGCGGTATCTGCGCGAATTACTTCCACCTTTTTTCCTTTTCAAACAACCAACCCCGCTCTCACTCTTTTCGCCCACTTTTATGTCTCATCTTAATTCTATCCCTTCTCCCCCACCCTCCAACCGCCCACCCAGCGTTTCTCCATCTTAACTTCTTTCTCGAATCCTTTTCTTCGCCGTCTTTGTTCCACGAACCTGTGTTCCCACCCTTTTTCCCTTTTTTTTCCTCGAGCCTCGCCAACCACCCCCTTCCCGCTGTCCATCCCCCTTTTTCCACGGGCCAGGGCCAGCCAACCCCCTCCCTTGGACGGCTAATGGCGAAATTATGATCAAGCCAACTTCTTTTCAATGGAACGACGGTAATTACCGCGCCGGTTGTTCCTGTATACTGGCGTCTAGCTGCATTATTCAGTAGCAGCGTGTAAGCGCGAATCCTGGACGAAGACGGGGTTGGAAACGGGGAAGGGAACGACCATTTAATCGCGCGTATCCCATGGACTACTTACACGCTCGCCCCTCTCACCTACACCGCCGCGTTTCTTCGATGAATTTCTTGCGAATTAGCCCGGCCAGCGACGATACTTTTAATCTCGTTGCGCGACGCTCAAGGCGTCCACGATGCTCGCGTTAATTCCCTCGTGATAGCGCTACGTCCCCTGATTTCCTCTTCAATCTTCGTAATTCGAGGATTTCAGAGCCGAGGGAAGTCCCGAAGTTGGGATAGCGATGGCAGCTGCTGCATTCTGTCGATGATGGACGTGATTACTTGTGCCGCGTGGAAGGGGTAGTTTCTGGACTTGTTTGAAAATTTGCGATTGCAAATTCTGATACTTTGAGACTTTCTTTCTGAACGTTTTCGTAAACCGATATCGAGTTTCTTCGAACGAAGTAGGTAAGGGGATGAAACAGCAGCCCTTTCAACCTCTACTTTACTGTAAACCATTGTCATGAAATTTATTAAAACATTTATCGTGGTTATGGTTGAATATGATCGGAGGAATGTCGTAATACTCTTGAGGAATTATCGACGCTCTGGATCAAACTTCGAAATCCTTCTTTCTGGTGAAGAGAAATGGCTGCTGCCGGTTTGAGCAGCTTACTCTTGGAGAATCGCCATGGTTTCATGGTAAAATGCAATTTTTCCGTGGCCCTCGGTGCTCTCCCTTGCGGACAAAGGGAATCGCCTGAATTCTAAACAACACCTCTTCCATTCCCGTGAAAGGTGGTGCATAATTCACGCAGACGATCGTAGACGCTGGCATCGATTAGGGGACGAATTCGTCGAGCTTTTCTTTTGCGCCTTTATAACGCCAGTAAACGGTTTTACTCGCGAGCCAATGGGCTCCTTCGGCCGTCGATTCGAATGGGATTTACTTTGAATACCAGTTCCATTTGAACGAAACACTCCCGAGCACGAGGATTTAATCGAAGTCGTTGTTCGAGCTTCTTTCTCCCCGCTCAATGCCTTTCTTCCAGTGGTATTATTCGGATTGCCAATTCCTCCGCTGAACGAAACATTCGTATTGTTCCCTGGTAAAAAATACCTCCGACTTGGAACGACAAATTCGAACTAAGAGCGCGCAAGTTCTACCGACGAGACGGTACCAAGTAACTCGATAAGTGATTTCTATCTCGATAACAATTTAATTCAATTCGCGTTCGCCGTTGTTCCATCCAGTCTTTTACCAAAGAGATCGAGAATAAGATAGCTGAATTCGCGCTGCAAGATCCTACCACGATGAGAAATAAAACAAGGGTGTAAAAGGTGGTAGAAAGGTTCCCTCGAAAAACAAAGAGAAATGCAGTTGGATCTCACTGTGTAGCGGAAGCGTGTGCAAGGGTAGGTGGACCAGAAACTAGGAAAGTGATTCAAGGTGTACCCAGGGAGACCATGGAACAATACATCGAAGCTAAACGGCGATCTTTCGTCGCGAATTCACGTATTCCCCCGGGGAGAGGATACCTTCCTGGAAAACGTTTATCATTTCCCGTCTGTCTCGTGTTTCCTGGGCGAAGGGAGAACGCCGCCGTTCCGCGCTATCGAAGGCAAATGTTGAATAAGAATCAACAGTATTACTTCTCCGCTCGTGATTCCAATATTTCCTTGTCCCAGAGAGCGATCTCTCGTTCCCGGCTCGTGGGTCGATGTTTAAAAAGCGGTACAGAGTGCCTGAGCGGGCAGGAAAGGGGGTGGGTGGATCGATGGGGCGTTAAACGCATCAGAAGCCTCGATAAGAGCGCCTCAGACACGGCGAAGCAGCCCCATTCGCGCCGCGATGCAACGAACGGGTCGTGGCCAGCCATCCTAATTCATTATTAAACTGAACGTACTGCTCGGCTCGGCGATTCGCGTTTACGGCCCTCGCGAGGGTGGATCCTCGGGCCGTGGGCAACCTCGAATCTCGCGGAGCTCGATGCAGCTGCTTACAAGGGGACATCAGAGTTGTGGACATCGCTTTTGGAACGACACTATATAGGGGTCGTAGTACTCATGTAGTATGAAAATACCATTTCGGCTTTTTGCATGGTGGGCCTTCGTTTTCGAGATATTTTGATTTAAAGTTTTTAACGTACGGAGTAATTAAGATATATACCATTTATAGTAAACTATACCCAAGAAGGTTCCGTGGCTACAACGGTAGCGCGTCAGATTGTCATCCGGGCGGTCCGGGGTTCAATTCTCGACTGCTATGACTTTTTTTTATTTATTTTTTTAAACAGTTTTTCCCATGGAAATATATTTTGTGAATATCACATATTATATAGTGCGTTACATATTACCCTACGCAAATTTTAAGGTTGAAAATGCATTTATAACATAACATATTATTCTAATCGTCTCTTTCACCGGTGCTTTCATATTCTTGTACTGCGAAAATATTTCATTCCGAAACTTTCGACGCCTGCGATTGTCGAGCAGGTAAAGTGAGATAACCGTTACTTCTGACCGTAAGGGTGGTCTTATACCTGCTCAAAAGAATGGTCGAATACCTGGTCGTTGGGAGCGAGTAAGTCTTGACGATTTCTGTGCTTGGTCGTCAGTTCACTTCGATTCATCGTGAGAAGAGCATCGAGTAAGATCGAAAAAAGAGTAAGTCCCAACGACCAGGTATTCGACCATTCTTTTGAGCAGGTATAAGATCACCCTTACGGTCAGAAGTAACGGTTATCTCACTTTACCTGCTCGACAATCGCAGGCGTCGAAAGTTTCGGAATGAAATATTTTCGCAGTACAAGAATATGAAAGCACCGGTGAAAGAGACGATTAGAATAATATGTTATGTTATAAATGCATTTTCAACCTTAAAATTTGCGTAGGGTAATATGTAACGCACTATATAATATGTGATATTCACAAAATATATTTCCACGGGAAAAACTGTTTAAAAAAATAAATAAAAAAAAAGTCATAGCAGTCGAGAATTGAACCCCGGACCGCCCGGATGACAATCTGACGCGCTACCGTTGTAGCCACGGAACCTTCTTGGGTATAGTTTACTATAAATGGTATATATCTTAATTACTCCGTACGTTAAAAACTTTAAATCAAAATATCTCGAAAACGAAGGCCCACCATGCAAAAAGCCGAAATGGTATTTTCATACTACATGAGTACTACGACCCCTATATAGTGTCGTTCCAAAAGCGATGTCCACAACTCTGATGTCCCCTTGTTAGTGGCACTTACTTCGCAGCCTGAAGCAGCCGTTTCGCGCGGGGTCGCTCCGTAAAACGCTGGCTGAGGCGGCTAAGCGGGAAGGTAGACCAGATCTTAACCTGGCCTTAACTCGAGTCCATTATTTTTAAGTCCTCGAGAAATTTTTATGAAGCACCGCTTTACGACCGGTAAAGCCTCCGGACCGACTTGGGAATAAAAATATATTTCAATTACGCTTCGGATATGGCGCACTCTGCGCGGATCGCGATTCACTGTCTGCTGAGAAACGGATGGCCTGAAAGTACCTATGCATCGAGAGCAGGGAGCAATTTGTGACTTTGGTGACTTTCTATAGGAGGATTTAAGGTGCAGATGAATTTTATATGGATTGAGGTAGAAGGCTGAAGAAACGTAAATTGGATGTCTTCAGCTTAATCACATTTGAGAAGTTTAGTCGCTTGAATGCCAAGTGGTGGTTATTAGTGAATTAAGAAACCTTCTGTAAATTACCTATTTATCCCCCGTATCGAGATCGATCGATTACAACAAAGGAGTTGTCAGAGAAAAAGAAGAAAAATTTCATAAACTCCTCTATCCCATTCGCAGAACTTTCCACGAGCCAGTCAGGATACCAATTAACCACTTTCTCATGGTATCGTTCGCGGGCAATAACGTTCAATACTTGGCAGTTGAACGCCAGTTGGAAACTCGAGAAATTCCGCGCGGAATAGCGTGTCGCAGGCAATGCCAGTCACGCGACAGGCCAGGCCAGTTGTTTCGATTGAAAGCGCGGAAAGTTTTGCCGCACACTGGCTAAGTAATTTATACGTATAATAATTACAGGGAAAATTCGCGTTCGTCCGGGCATTCCGGTCGGACGGCCGCGTAGACATCTCGAGCAGGAGTTCGTTAACGGCGTTAACTCCGTTAACTAGCGGCTCTATCGAACCGTTGCCGTTTATCCGCTCGATACTGTTACGCGTGGGCGCGACGAGTTGCGTTACATCGCTAATTAGCAGGAGTATACGCGGCTCGATGGCTGGAGGAGGTCTCGCGCGACACTTGAACGCGTCCATTTAGTGGCGATTGCTTTGGTTACAGAGTCGGCGTGAATCAATCGTTGGGACATTTGTAAGCTGATGTGCGAGGACGATTGATCAGATCAGGGCTCTGTTAAAAAGGAAGCCTTCTGGTCAGGGACAATCGTGTTTGCAATTGAATAGGAAGCTAATTGCTCTCTATTGGAGGTGAAATTGGACTTCAATTGGAGGTGAAATTAAGCTTCAATTGGGGGTGAAATTGAGCTTCAATTGTTAGGGTTGAATGTAATAAGATTCTTAGGTATATAGCTTATGGAATTTTTTCCAAGCATTTCCATTATTAGATGTACTCTATTGAAAAATATCTCTCGACCTGGCTTTGTTTAATTAATCCAACGATATTGTCGCGCTAACGAGTCTCGAAATTATCAGGGATAAGTGCCTTGTGGAATTCTGGTAAACAGTTCGAAAACAGGATAGAGAAGCTACCCTCGAGGCTATATTTTGAAAATCGTATCGTATCCGTGCGGCTTCGTTACGTATCCAGGTTAAAACGAGATCTCGAAGCGGCGCAGCAGCTGGAACGGCGCAATTACCGATGTCGCGTCTAATTAGAGGATCCGAGGTACTCGACGGCACGATAGAAACAGGAAACTTAGAGGGCTCGTTCCACCTTGAGACGCAATGACTTCCATTACCGCGAATTGACACTCGATCTAGACGAAAGGGGGCTGATCCTCTTTGGCCCTTTGATTGTTGTCCTTTCTTGCGCTCTTCGGTAGATAGGGTGTCGTAAAGGACGTTAATCTTGGCCTTCGAACTGTGAAGTGACTGCAGTATTCTCGTTCGCATCACGCTGAGACGAAATTACCGTGAAAAGATCCTTCATGAAATAAGTCAAATCAATTATAATAATTGTGGGAAACCAAAAACACCCGAAAGTCCCTAAATAACTCACAAATCTGTAAAAACTACAAACTCTTCTGTTCCTACATCATGAATTTACTGGCGATGATTAGTGAAAGCAAAACACCTCGCTAATTTATATTTTCGTTTTAATATAATTCCTCAATTTCTTCGAGAAATCCCACAATTATTGTGCACTTGGTGGTGAGAGGAGATTCGCGAGGAAACCCGAGACGCGGGGTGGTGGAGCTGGAATCGGGTCGATCAGTGACATCGACCGGTCACTCGGGTACATGAAATCCAATTTGACGGGCCCGGGATTTCCAGGGCGACGAAACGACGTCGGAGACGCCGATTTCTAAAGCAATTATCATCCAGCCCCGCAGCGAGGCTCGAATGAATGGCGTGGCGTCGAGTCCGGTCCACTCGCGATAACTGGATTTTCCCCGTGGGACGCTTCAAAACTCCCGTCACCCCCTTATTCCGGCTGGATGCCGGGCGGCGGGGGAGGGTCGGAGAAAAATTAACGCGACATCGGTCCACGCGAACGGAAATAACGTCCGCCGTGCACGGCGAAGTTTCTTGTTATAAGCTGCGCGAGATACGTGACGCCGCAACCCCGTCGAAAGTATTGAAAGCACCGAGCGTTACGGGGGTGCGTGGCTGGGAAATGGGGTGGCATTGACGTTTCGCGGGACGAAGACAGAGATTGCGTTTACATGCCCGTCGTGGGTGTGAATGCCTGTGCTCGAGGCACACGTTTTCTTCGCCAGGGAGTAGTTGTCGCGTCTGTTCGATTTCCAATCCTTATGGCCACGTTTTCCCATTGCCTGGGGAGCTAATTTCAATGCAGCAGCGATTGAATGAACCGCGAGCAACATGCTTGTTTCGTAAATACACGGAGGGCTTCAACGAAGATGGAATACTGATATCAAAATTGAAAGCTAGCGGAACTGGTGGGAGATTCTCCTTTGCAGGGGATGTAAATGAGCAGAGATTCTGATGTGGAGAGGTCTGAGGGTTTCTCGATGTGAAACCATGAATTTAAGGGGTTGCGCCACCCTGAGACGCTCAAAATCGTCCCAAATTAAACGATATTTTTTATAATACTATGAGGATGAAAATTATTAGTATACTTCCTTTCTTTAGGGTATATATTAATGAATATATTGTATGAATATTGTACAGAAATATTAAAAAATGACCGAGTTATGTTTTCCCCCGCGAAGCTCCTGGGAATTACTTTCCCTTCATTTTGAATTACCCTTGAAATTGTTCATCGAACAAGTAACTATCAATGCTTCCCTGTCTACTTCGTCGAAGCCATGTAAAATTTACCTGATTTACATCAGAAATTCGTGAACACCCTATGCACACGCGTCAACAATCCTCTAATTGACGAACTTCGCCCAAGGGTGGTTCCTCCATTCAAGAGACTCCGGGGAACACAATGAAACAACCCTTGTACACAATCTTGTGTGCAGCGAATGATTTTGACGTCAGTAGCTGGCAGGCGACTATGTACCTAACTACAGTTTCACTAATTACGAGCGTCTGCAGTGTGATTCGATAATTGTATTGCGAAACTTGCAGCTGGGCGGTTTAAGAGTGTGTCGCGCCGAATTTCCCCGGCGGATAAACCGTTTCGCTGGGAGAAATCAGAATTTTCCTACCTTCTTGCCGCTTGTTCCCCGCGGCGAGGGAAATCCCTGGCGATCGTATCGATTGTGCATTAAGCTGCCGCACCGACTGGCTCGCCCTGAAATGAAAACGCAGTTTACGTAGTAATAAAGTAACCCGCGCAGCGCGAGACAGATCTGGGACTGCGGCCGTGATTAATGCGGCACGCTTTTTTCTTAATAAAACGCCGGGTTAGTTTTGCTTTATCGCTTTAATTTAATACCCGGCAACGGTCTAGCTGAGCGCGGCAAATGGGCAATTCTGCCTCGGGAGAACGGGAAATCTCTGTTAATCGCGGTCGAATATATCATCCCTGCGTAGAAAAATTTATCTGGACACAGGCGGAGAAGTAGGTACGGTTTGCGGGACGACGCGAAACGCAAGTTCGAAACCAAGCGAATGGCTGTTTGCACTTTCCAGTGGTCTTTGAGGCGGCATGAAACGACTATCAAGTGCCGCGCAAAGTGGAATATATTCTCGAATGTTTCGTTAAACAGTTTGTGTTCCCTGCAGGGAAGCTGGGGGAATGTTATGAATTTTTATAAAATCCTAGCGCTCGTTTGCATAAAGCTGACCTGGATCCTACGTGGACCAACGCTTGCTGTTTCAACATTTGATTTCTAGCGCTGGATTCTCGTAGGATATCTTCGTGGATATTTGCAAAAGGAGCAATCTGTGACAGCCAATTATCGTCTCGATATTTATTCCTCCCTTCGCGATTTTTTTGCCAAGGGAACGATAAATGCTAATAAATACGTCCCCTGATTTGATCTCCTTTCGCCATGAATAAAGATATACTTCCTCGAGGGTGTGGCCACAAGTCGCCTGGAATTTCACCCGCAGCCGGAATTCCCACGGGAGTGGAGCAATCACTTGCCGGTATGCAGAATTCGAGCTTTTCCCTCGCTCAAGGTGTTTCGACGCGTCTTGATGCCGCTTCCCGTAGCTGTGCCACCTTAAAGTCACGGCAAACTACTCAATTATCCACGAATGGATTATACCGCTTTCTGGATTAAACTTGAAACTTTAAGAGGGGCGGCCACTCATAATGGTAATAAAGCATGGCGCTCTTGTCGAGGATTTTCGGATGATCCTCTGCCACGGATTATCCATCCCCCTCCTTATCGTCGGATTATCGGTAATCGAAGCGGCATTGTGTCGGGCGAGGAAGCAAGACCGATACACTGCGCGTACACGCGGGACCAGCTGCTCGCGACTCTTCGAAGATGGTTGCACCCTCGATTCCTAACTTTCCTCCCATTCAGATAATCTGGGGGATTCGATTAAGAATCTCGAGGAGAACACAAACTCTCAGAACCAACTCACCACAATCAATAACCAATAACAAAACAAAAGTGCACTGTATCATCCGCTACTTAGCCTCACAAAACTTTAACATAAACAGTTACACCTTCCACGATCTAAAATCTAACCACGCGAAAGCACCAGACGCAGCGAGGACCACTGTGCGTCACTGGAGCAATTGCCAGCAGCCATGGGGGATAAAACGTGCAAGTACGCGAAACAACGTGTCAGCGGCGATCCATAAATCGAGCGGCAAGTGGGCCACAATTCTCCCGTTTCCAAACAACCGCCGCGACACCCGCAAATTCCCCCGTCGCTGCGGCGTCACGGGAACGACGCCTAATGCATCACCCGAAACACGCGTCCGAATATGCATCTTGACTGACCGCACACGGCCCGGGCAACGTCACTGGCAAAGGAACGTGAATTAGCCCGGATGCCATTTTCCTCCCCCCTGTCGTCGGCGCAAATAGCAACAGAGACAGCTGTAGGGTGGGCGACAAGAGGGCTGGAGCACCGTTTCGTCTGCCCGTGACGTTTCCACAGAGCAGAACGAACGGGGTGCGGGTCAGATGTTATAATTACCGTGGCGACGGGGGGTTGGAGCGGCGCTTTCAACGGCAGCCCGTATCGGAAGATCGGGGATACAGTGCTGGATCGCGTAGAGATCGAGACAGGGACGAGACAAAAGCGCTCCATTACCGGCGGCAATGATTGTCAAGAACAGCAGGTGGCACCGAATTTCGACGTTTTATGGGAATGGAATTGTTAACTTGAAGACGGAGGATGAAGGTCTTTTGGGAGATCCGAGTGGTCTGTTTTTGGTGGATGGTCGTTTCGCGGTCCGTTTAATGGGGGGAATGGGGAGGAAGTGTAGGGGTAGTTGAGAAGGATACGATGAGTTTATAATACTTAATCAACTGTACATTTCGCCACCTCTGTGGAGAATGCAATTCTGAGAAATCCACTTTCGGATGCTTCCTTTGAAAATCCATCCATGTAATTATTATATACCTTCGATTGAGAGTGGAATGACTGTTGTTTTAATGAATCGTTAGTAATTTCATACGGGGGATGAAATTAAAAGGACACCTCTGTGGAGGTAGCTCGATTTTGAAGCTCGATTAAGGGAGTAGTGGACTATTTCAGCTTCAGGAAATCGATTATTTTTTCTTTTCACTGATTGTGAAAGTCTTTTTCTTTATGAATATTTTAAACAAAATTTCATGAAGAAGTTATAGCAGCGAACGTAATTGAGTGCATCGTCGAGTGACGACCTCGCAGAGCAGTATTGGCATAGGAGGCTTAACTTTGAAGCCGCTTTTCTCGAAACACCATTTTCAGACACGGTGTACATCATAACTCTTGAACCAATGAATATTTTCACTTGAAATTTTTACTGAACGTATAGAATTCCTTCCTCTACAGAGTGCAATTCCGGTATTAACATTGGATGTTTGTAAAATATTTTATAACTGATGAAAGGCGATTTTTCCATAAAAATATGGGGAAAAATTGATTCGTGTGTAAGTTCCACAATTTTTGTTCAAATTCATCAGTATAATTCTACTTTGTAGATGTTGGTATATAAAGTATTCACCCTAAAGCATTTTGCTTTCAAATGATTGGCTCACCTGAATCGATGTTCACCACCTGCAGCGGCGCGCCGTACAGAGCTATTTTCAACGATTAATAACTCCACAAATTTTATAGATTCTGACGATTCTTTTGTTATAATTACCCGCAAACGTGTCCACAACAAATTGTGAAAAGCACGACGACAATGATTATTTGGTATCAAAGTAATTTAGCGTCAAAGAAACTAACGATTTAACGTATCCAATAGTCCACTACCCTCTTAAAGGAAGAAAGAAAAGGATCCATCGATTTCAAGGGACACAAGAATTCTCCCTTGTACACCGCAGCCTCGACTCGTATCTCAACCCTTATCCCAGGAAATCCATCTCCGAGGAGGATACCATTCTCTTATGCTTCTTATTATTATTTTCCTGCTTCTTCTGGCAGAATCCGTTTCGACGTAAGCTCCAAGGTAAAAAAAAAACTTAAACGCTGAGATGTACAAGACTTCCTGAGAGGAATCCGCTGCTGGGTCGATCCGCCAGCATCGACTTTTCCCGTCTTCATTGCGCGTTCGAGATGCTTCCATTACTAACAGACGCCGTCGGTGGCTGCCTTTTCCCAGGGAGTTTACCTTGTACACCATTCGTCGCGGTTTATTGCGCGGCAAACGCGGTTTCTTTGAGCCGCGATCTACACGGCAAACACTAAGGCGTAAGTCAGGTTTAATCCGAATCGACTGATGGCGGAAATCGCGTGGAAAATTGTTCCCCATCGTCGGATAATGAATTAAGATGAAAGAATTGGACGTCCCTCGGGAAACGATAGTCGTCGATGGAGTTGGGGGCATCGAATCGTCGCTGTAGTACACGAAATGGGCGACGGGGGTTTAGTCTACTTCGGGACAAAGGCCTGCCAGAGGCGCCCACGCTAAGAGACAACTACAATGGAGGAGGCGAAGTTAGTTCTGTGCGCGTGCGGTGGCTGCGTGACCCAGAATGCTTGAAATAATAGACGCATGTGCGGGGTGCGTGAAGAGGAGTTCGTCTTGACGTGGCCCGCGGTGCGGGAATTAAATGGATGCTTTCGAAGCGGGAATTAAATGGATGGTTGCGAAACGGGAATCCACGGTTTACGGGCCAACTGATATACACCGCTAATACGCACCGGGGAAAGTAGATTAGCAGCGGGATTAGTCTAGCCTGCAGTTTAAACCTGGATCGTTTACCGAACGAGTGCTCAGCTAATTCAGATCCGATACCTAAACTGATAGCTAACTGATACTTAACCTCTGCTACCTATTTTGATAATTTGGTAGACTGTTTCGTAGAGAATAACGGATGAAGATCCACCCACGAAATTCTAGTCTCGTTCGACTATTCCACTGTAAAGTTATCGAGACTGTCGGGAGACACGACGCATCGAGTATAATTCGAATCATCCCCCCAAGGGAGAACTACCAGGGTTCGTTTTACCCCTCAGGGAGGATTAGTCAGGCTGGCGCAGTGGAACGAACGAGTTCGCGGTAAGTTATTGTGGAACTTGGTTACACGGCTCGAAGAAACATAGCTCGCGACTGTAATATGTATGCTTGAATTTATCGACTTTCCTGCGGTGGGGTTTGAAGAAAACTTTCAGCATAAACAGAATTGAGGTTCGTGAAAGTAGGTGGAAAAATTCTGCAACTTCCGAGCGTGACAAGTCCATCGATTTGGTCGTGCCTCAATTCCTACTTAAATCTCCTCCTCGATTCTTTCCCCAAGTTAGACACCCACTTGCAACTGAGCAAGCACCACGCTAAAGCCATTTGTTCCTTCCAAAATTCATTTGTTGACTTATTAATTTCCATTATCGAAATTATTTTCAAAATCAAGACACTCTGCTTCGCAATTCCCAAAGGACTCTCGCATCTGACAAACAGAAAGTCTCACGACATCCACAATGATCGAAGAACGATAGAAAAAGAGTGGGAAAAACTCTCCGAGTCTTTCAAGTTCCCAGGCGTGTTCTGCTTTAACATAAATTAGCAAGTCTGTGCAGCCAGGTCGGATTAAGTCCCTCTTCCGCGGTTGTTCTGATCGTTTCGTCGGTATGCATTTAAAGAAGGATAATCGAGCTCCCCGAAGTGGACCCCAGCCGCAGAAAAGGGACTGTCCTCTAACGAGAAAAGTTTCTTTCGCCGGCTCCCGGTTCCCTTATTTTCCGCGGCACGCGGCGTCGGCGAAGGTTTAGATTAAATCCCAAGTACTTTGCCTACTGCACCGTCAGAGGGGGATGGCCCCTGTCGAATCTTATTTCCCCACAGTGCTCGCGCTGACACCTTAATGAACAATTTGCGGCTCAACTTTGGCTACGTCCTCCTTTTTCCTGTCACTATTATTTTTCACTCGTTCCCTCTCTTCTTCGAGCCGCAGCCAGCTCGAGCCGTCAGGGAAAGCGGGGCAATTTCCAATCATCGACGCAGCAGGGGATGAAGGTGACACCAGTCGTCCTGGACACGCGTCCCCGTCACTCACGGCGGATCCCTACCCTCGAAGAACGGCCACTTTTCACCCTCCGAGTGCCTGCACTCAAAGTGTCACGGCGAAGATCACGTCCTGGCTCTGGCCCCCGTTCGATCCAGTCTCGACTGATTAGCTCCTTTTTCTCCAACGACCGTCGATCCTCCGGCTCGAAACGAATCCCTCCCTCCTATTACCGTCTCCAACAGTCGTGCCACCACGGAACGTAAGGGGCACGAAGCTTGTGTACTCTCCACGTCGACCTCCTCGAGATGAAAACTTGCGATGCAACCTCGACAGGTTGCATGTAGTCTTTGCAATGGAGAGGAGTGCCTGTCTTAAAATCTTCGACAGTAATTATCGATTCTTCTTGAGCCATAAACGTATGATATGATGCTCAGCAGAGAAATGTTGGGAAGAATATATTTCTCTTCTGGCATTAGACGCCTTCTAACTGACCACGTTGACGTCGTTGTACATTTTAAGGGCAAGGGGAAAATAGGGAATGTCACAAAATTGCTTTATCGAGAAAAATAAGTTTTGATAGTTTACTCCACTAGTAAAGAAACAGGGTTTAATGAATTTATCTGTATTCCTCATACTCGTAAGATAAAGCTTATACTGTAATAAGGGATCAGATGAAAATAAACAATAAAATAATAATTGTTTTGTTTTATTTTAATACTTTTTCAGGTTCGAATAAAGCAACATACTGAAATAAAATAAGAAATTTCCACTTATATTATTATCAAAACAAAGAAACCCGAGATTCGAGAGTTCTGTAGCCCCAGTTGCGACCAACAAAATACGCTATAAATCACAAAATCACGGAAAATGGACATTCCCCGTTTTTTCCTCTTACCCTTCATTTATAGCTAAAATGGATCCACTTTGTCGCATACCGATTTAAAAATTTTCCCCCGAAGATAACAGATCTGTAATACCCTCCTCTGATACCGAAACAGGGATATCTCTGCCTCCCTTTCCGTGCGAGTCAAAGAACCCTCTCAATGTACAAACATCCCATCAGCATAAAGGAAAATTTCCGCGATTCCCTGGCATCGTGGTGGCTACGGAAGAGACCGAGCACGGGAAGCCACGGAGGTCTCGCCGACGTCCAATCAGTTTGGCCGGCTCTCTTTGTCAAAGTAATCCAGCCGAGGCGAACGACCGTGGAAAGGGGTGCGAACATCACCGTCCCCGGCATCCACGATGGGCAAGAAATGGCGCATGTCCGAGCTGGGCGTCCCCCCGTCTGCCAATACCAAGTATCTGGAGCGTTACATCGTTGCCGCTCGATTGCAGGCGCAACATCGATTGTGAAGGGGCAAGAAGCCGTGACAGGAGAGCCTAGATTAACGTCGGACAACCGGATAGAGGGCTTATCAACGATCGTGCCTCTTCAAGGAGCTCCATCCCTCCCGTTCTGCTGACGCAAGAGACGGTCATCACTTCGATATCTTCCTGCGATTGCTTCGTATACATCGAGCTCCCGATACGCGTGTAATTCACAAACAAGAAGCTTGATAGGTCTGTCCCAAGATACACCAGGAGCGTTGGAATGATTGCGATTCGACGAAAGGTGTCCAAGTTTCGGACGTTGGCATGATGGGGTTATTAATGGTACAGATGCAGTATCGTGGTTGGGAAACCTGGCAAAGTGAAGTATGTTGTGACGTCGAAGAATAGAGCATTCCGTTCCCATTTACCTCCTCGTATTTATTGTTAGTGTATCAATTTCCCTTTGATCGATCGACGGTAGCAGTGCACAAGCATCGTCGCCTTCTTTGAACCGTTAAATACTCGACATTTATCCCCACGATTCCAAGCGGTATTATTCGAACGGTAACCAATCCGTATACCACAGAACTGCAGTTCAGAGTCCGCCGGTTTGCGTGTGTACGCGCGCAGCTTCGAAACACCCAGTACACGGCTGGCAAGGCTCCAGACTCTCCCCTTAACCTGATTAAACGACGTTTATTGTCGCTGCGAGACGGGGGTAGACTGTATCAGAAGAGAAACAAGGGAAACGACGCCGCGCCGGGGTGAATGGAAAGGGGGAGCGAACGGGACGAGCCGGTGGGAGGGGATGAAATGGAGAATCAGCGAGGGTGGCGCACGCCCCTCGACACGGGCGAAACAGGCAGTTATAAGAGGCGAGGGATGGAAAGAGCAGATACTCGATGAAACTTTGCCTCTCGAAGGATAGCCGTGGAACGCGCGGAGACGTGGCTGACGTGAGCCGGAGATCCAGGGGTTTCCGATGAAAATTGTCAGAGGAATGCTTCTGTTGACTGCGTGGCCATCGACATCCAAGTTCTACGCACAGTTAATCTTGTTTCCTTAGAGATCGATCAACGAAACCATCTCTACTGATTCTCAGATGAGTTCTCCGGACTGAATTTATTCGCCCCTGATCAGAGTAATTGTGAATATTTCTGGGGATGCTGGGGGTAAGAGATCGACACGTGGTCTGAGACTTCTCGAGGATAGGATTTCATTATTCCACTAGAATTTTCACTTTTCCGTATTAGATCGTGTCATCGAAAATGACTGATATGTATTGGTTTCATCCATCAATTATTCTTGAACGCCCCTTCGTGGCGGAAAGTAGACTGAAACGAGGGTAAGGAGACTCCAATGCGGAGTATTCAATTGCATCGAATCAATCTCCATGAATGCTATCAATTCCAGAGATACCGGTCTCCCCCAACAACAGCATATTCGTGGCAAGGGTTCCATTGAAGTCTCCCAAGAATTCGAGTAGCTTTCGCGAGCAAGGGCGACAATTAAATCAACCTACATTTTCGAACCACGCAACGCGAATGCGTCTCGAGTATCGAGTAGATGAAACCACTTCCACCGCCCCTTCCAAGGGAAAAAATTCAGGACTCGTCTTATCGATCTCCGCGAGGGTATGCACCCGCCGAGGACCACCCTCGACGATCCTTCTCTACCTTCCGAATTCGTTTCCCCGATACGCTAAAACCGCGGGCTCGCGGTCGTCCCGTGTTTCCCTCGCGGTGGTCTGATTTTGAAAAATGCACGACGAACGCCAAGGGGGTGGAACGGGGGGCACTGTATTTGCGCGCGATCAAATAAGAAAGGCGAGCAGCAAATTGAATTTCCCATTCGTTCGTGGCTTGGAATAGAGGAGGAGAGCCGAAGGACAGAAGGAGCTACGAGGGTGTATCTCACCCCTTTTAAGAAAGAGCAGCTCGAACCGCGCCCCCGGCCAATCCTCCCTTTTTGCTCGGCGCGTTTTGTTTCCACGATCCTACCTTTCTCATCCCCGCTTCTTCCCCCCCGCGATTTTGGCACACGTAACGGTGATAACACTAAAACCACCGCCTCAAAGCGACCTCCCCAGCTACTTTGTTAAGCACTCGTCACCGTTGAAAGCTTAAAGAGGGCCCACGGTCGAGGCAGCGGCGTTTTTTCATTTCTTCCACTCCCTTTTTTCGCCCACTTCCGCCTCTCCTCTCCGTAAACCGTTAATAACGAGCGATGCTCGGGCTCGATATTAAAGCCGGAGCCTCTGCGAGCCGCTTTTCCTTCGGGGGCGAACCCCTTCGCGTTCGGGGAGGGAATTGTCTTTTTTTTCGAGATGCGTTAGGGGAAAAACTCGTTGCTTGGTGAGTATACCGGTGGTGGATGCTACATGATTATTTTTGCCACAGTCGCGATGTTGGGAGGATATGAACATGATCTGGGTCGTTCACTGTGAACGTTGGTGAAATGAGTGAACGCGGAGTGAGACTCTGGTGGCTGTAAATTGTGCCTGCACAGAGGCGAAATTTGTTGCCTATCGATCCTGCTTTGATTAACGAGTATCGACTAATCAACTGCTAATGATGTAACGCAGTAGGAGCGCCGTGAACGAAATTCCTGTAAACGAGTCTAAATGCAAAGCATCTCAGGCGAGGCGCGCGGGAACGCATCCACCCCCGTGCAGCGAGTAATTAGAAACGCGTAATTAAGGCAAACTTAAGACGATATCGCACCTCACGGCTACGAAACTACGGGGGAGAGGTTATCTACTCGAACACCGCGGAAGAACGGCCTAGGGGAGTGGAAAGAGCAGCCGATCGTTCTTCTCCAACTTCTATTTAAAGACGTGGCCATTGCATATCAGCATTTATCACGGACAGAAGTATTCGCGGAAACTTCTAGTCGGAAATATATTATTCAAACAAGGGATCGCATGAATTTCAAGCAACCATACATTTAGGAATGGACGACCCTCCTGCTTGGGAATTTATCAGCGAAAATTGAGTCTAAGTAGAAACACGGTTTCATCACAGTTTAATGCGTCGAATATTGCAATCTGTTTACTCAGTCTCTCTCAGAGACGCGAGGCGACAGACTCGTTTCGCGCGTTGTTGTAAACGGGGCTTTAAGCTCCGCGACTGAGACTCCAGAGAATAATAGCGACGCCGCGAACCCATGGCAACCGGAGCGAAAAAGAGATGCACCGTGCCGAGAATATCGCCGGGGTCGCGATTATTTTCTCTCTATCTTAGGAAATGTGGCCAGTGGCGATAAGAAATGATAGAAGCGGGCTGAGATACCGCGACGATCTACCGGGGCAGCGTGCGACATAACGGCGTCGTCGAGGGCAAACCTGCCGGCCTCGGGAGCACTCTTAGTGCTAACAGTTTCTCAAACACGAGAAAACGTCGCGTAATGACCATAATTTGTAACAATACTTAATAAATGGAGATATTCAATCTTGAAGAAGAATTCCTCTTGCAACCCCCTCTTTTAAAGGGTCGCCATTAGGGTGGCTCTTATTTAAGTGAAATTTCTTCCAAGGTTTTCTTCGTGGCACCCCTCAGAGGAAAAGTAATACAATATACAATATGTTCCTTGTCTAGATATACAATTTTTGTTTGGCATGTTTTTTAATATATTCAAGAGCTTAGAGGCTAATTAAATAAAATCAACTTTGTGCGCTTTTAAGTAACTAATTACTTACCTAAATGTTCAAAGAACAAGGGACTCCTTTACACAGATTTTTTTATTATTTGGAATTATTCTGGGGGGTGCCGCGAAGAAAATTCAAAAATCGAAAATAAAAGCCACTCTAATCATCCATCCACCATAGAATTCAGGGCAGTAAAACTTCCCAGCTGAACGATAACCGAGGGATTACAAGATTCTTGACAAACGGGCGAGATCGAACGGCGATGCTTCGTGCTTACAGGCTCGCGTATCAACGACAAGCCACCCCCAACTGTCCGATCGTTTCAACCCTTCCAAAACTCGTATCACTGTAACGATAAGCCATAGCGATGGAACCACAGCGACGGACGGTCGTATTTTTTTATTTCGCTTTTACGTCCCCGCCAGTGGAATAAACCAGTCGACGTCAGTCGACGGGGATGGCGTTTTAAGTGACGGGGCTGAAGAACAATGGCGGCGTCGCGAGCGGAGTAAAGAAAGTCGTCCCAGGAGGGTCGTCGTAAAAGCAGCGATTATTTTCTGCCCGGTATCCAGCCACGACCACGGTAAGACAATCGAAAGATCGCAAGTATTCGACGCGGGAACCAGGCCGAGGGTGAAGGGATGTTAATTCCTCGATGGCGATCCATTGGGAACGTAGCTTCACGCACGCGCGCTTTTACGGCGCTTTTACGCGTCTCGATAAAGGAATCGAGACCGAATCCAGGGAAAGTACAGTGTGTCGCCTGGTGAGTCCACGAAAGGAGATTCTCCGTGGAGAAATAAATCGAAAAGGTGCTGTAAAAGTTGCTCTTACGAGGCTTCGTTTTTAAGAAAGTCGAATTTGAAAACGTGTGCTACGAGAAAGCTTCACCTCTGCGGATCGTCTTTGAGATCGATCTACTCGGTACCGAAAAGCTCCGTTGAATATTTTCAATTCAGTTGTTCACCTAGGATACCTCGACGAAGAAAGTGTCTACATTGGAGCGTTCGTGGGCGGAGATTTTAATGGAAAACGAAACAAAGGGAGCGGCGAGAGAGGATTTGGTTAGCTTTCGTTACGGCAGACAAATAGCCGGGCCGATTAAATATTCGAGCGCGACAAAGGGCGGTCGTCTGTTCAAAGGAATCGAACCAGTCGCGGGTAAGTCTTTCGCGACGATGAGTCCAGTTTTTCGGGACAAAGGGAGGCATTTTCATTTGCCAGAGCGTCCCCTTTAGCCAGGGGGGGGGGGGGGTAAGGAGTTTAATGAATTTTCGAGCATTCCGTTCACGGCAATAGGTTCTCAAAGAAAAATCCCCACGAGCTCGGCAGGGAGTTGGACGGGGGAATAATTTTTTACAGAGGAAAGAACTTCCTCCCCGGAGGATTTCGTGCTGGGGGGTTGGAGGAAACGAATGGCTACGCGAATTCCTTCCCGATGATGGCGGAAAGAATCTCCTTGTTAAAGGCCAGCGACGTATCCTTGCAAGTTCTTGCGCGTGCCACGTCTGTCGGAAGGATCGAATACTTTTCAGATTAAATCAATTCCCTCCCCCTCCGTCTTTGGGTAACGCGAGAAAAGACTCGTTCCTCCACGAGCCAGCGAGTATCGTCCATTCTCCTCCCTTTTTAATTCGACGTGGGTGTCTCTAGGCTCGCCTCCTTCGTTGAAAGAAATTTTATTAACCGACAAGACATCCGAGGAAAAAAATCCATGGAAAAATGAAGAAGATAGACGGTCCATGTTCCACCAGCATCAAGCAGCGTCCCTTTCTTGCGCGCGGAATGTAAATTCTTGTCACTTAGGTAATGCGAACGGAAGAAGATACGAATCGGAATGAGGTTTTTAGGATCTGGAATGGCGGGAGGTCGTTGTAAGAGCTTAGACAAGAAGTTTCCACGGTAATCCCCGGCGCCTGTGATAGTTTCGGGGCCAAATTCGGTCCCGCAGGTTCGAGGCTTAAGCTCGCGCTAGAAATTTCTACTCGAACGCCGATCGGGGAGGTCCTTAAGGCGCGTTACACGCGATACCGCTGCTTACACGATCGGTTCCAAGCTGGCAACTTCGCAGTTTACATCCCCCGTTCTTATCGCGCCCTCCTCCAACTGAATTGCCGCTAATACGAGCTCAACTGCTCCGCAGCTCGCGATATATCTCGTGACATTTCCGAAGATTAACGCGCCGCCGTTCTCGCGGTTTCCGCGCCACGGAAAACTCCGGGGGAATTGAAAATCTGAATGGGCCCGCGTGACGTTGCGCCTGAAGGTGGCAGGACTTTGTGGCAGAAACGTAACGTTATTAATATTCTTTAGAAACTATGGGAAACATCGGTTAAAACACCGCTGTTAATAATTCGATTGTGTCACCGCGGATGGCGAAAGTCAATATGCAGCCTGAAAATTTTAATTAGCGACGCAAGGTTCATAACGCGTTATTGCCCAGCATTTTCTTCATTCTGCCCCACGCACGAAACATTGATAAATTTCCAGCAAATATTTAATTCTACCGCGGTCACCAGCATGTTGGTTTAATCAAGACCGCGTCGACGGTTGTTTAATCTTTCATTCGTCGGTCCTCCGCAGGTGCAGAACCGTGATTGCTCGCCGGCCCAGGTTTCAGGCGATAAAATCCCGGCTATGGCCTGTGATTATGCGTTAATGATCGGTGGATGCGAAATGGATATCGCGGCCGAAGGTAATTATATCGCGTTTAGGGACGCGCTTGTAACGCGTCCCTGTGGCTCCATTTGTTTCAGCATGGCCGAATGTTATGGCGGTAATGCGTTTGTCACGGATGATTTTATGTTATACAACCGTGATATAGTTCCCCTAATGAACACTCCCTTCGTTTATGCAACGAATCATTACAGAATTTGCCCGGAGCCTGGGAAACTTTGGCAAACGGTGGCTGGACACATTTCGCGTAATTTTCATTGTTCAACTCCATATTTTATAGATTCTATAGTATCAACAGAGTTTTTCACGAGAGAGAAACTATATTTCACAACGCGATTAGAAGTCCCTGTAGCTTGCACTGAGAGTGCAGTTAAGGATTGCGAATTACCGTTTATAAATTCCTATCGGGCCTCTGTTAATTCCGAATTCGATTATTATCGGATTCAATAATTGCCAGCTCGCGATTGAATAAATAATGAGCGAGATTGAAACACCAGAGTCGACTAATTCTCCCAGTTCCTTTCAAGCAACAGCAAAAATTGTGCCCGGCGAATTAAGCTGTACGCGCGACGCGGGAACTTCGCGAAATTGAAGGGAAGCACTGATTGTTCCGCGTGCATTCTGCGAAGCTCGTGAAAGTTGAATTGGCCACCAGGCTGCAGCAGCAGACAGCGCGTTATTAAACTACACGCGGGGTAGCTTCGCAAATATTACACCGTACGAATTAGGCGACTGCGCGGCGTGACTTACACGGAGCTACGTTAATTCTGAACCGTGTTAATTGGACAATATGTATGGGCCGCGGAACCAAGCTTCGCGAATTTGTGGATCGCGTTGATTGCGCTACGTGGCGCGGGAGTTTGGAAAAATGGCAAGCGGCTAGTTACAAGCCACGTGTCAATGAAACGTGGCACCACCTTCGTCTTCGATGCCAGCGAGCGAACGCGTGCTCGCAACGATGTTCCGCTAATCAGACTGCGCAAACGCGCAAATTTATCCACGCTCCGCGGAACGTTGCAAAAGTTACACTTGGACGATGGAACTCAAAATGCATGGGATCTGTCTCCCCCGGGTTATCAATAATAAATCCTGTCTACTGTGTGTTTGTGAGAGGCAAAAATAGACCGAACGATGATCGTGCGCTTTCCGCCCACGCACCGTCGATCCCATAAATCAGCGATATTGCACGGCGGCCCGTTTCGGCGAAAACCAATATCGGGCCACTTACGATTTATCCATATTCATTAGTGGGCCACACCAACGTCGCCTACCAATCAGCCGCGATAATTATCCACGTAATTAGGCCGCGGCCCGGGCTCAAACACACCCATTCCGATACGTGGCCCCATCCAGTGTATTTCACTTACCAACGATCCACGAAATTGGACCGATTCCATCGTTCAACGCAGCTCGGCCCCGATTACTTTTCCACGTGCGCCGAATTCGCAGCGGTTGTCTGAAACATTATAACGATCACCTCCCTTGATGTTTCTGCCGAATCGTCCTATTTACCGCTCAAACTGAAATTACGCCTGGCTTCAACGTCCCTCTTTCCCCGTTTCAAAGACAAACGAAGCAGCCAGCGAGATTCTAGGCGAATTTATGCTTCGCGTGGATTGGATAGTTTCGACGAAGCAGCACGAAAAATGGTTATGATTTCAGCTATTCATGATCGGCGAAAAATTCGAATTCTCGTTTCCCCAATTTCAGCCAATTAATCGCCGGAGAAAACCTGATAAGCTTTCGTTGACCGCGCTTCGCCACCGCTTTTATTCGAGGCAATTCGGCGCGATTAACAGCGTCCACGTTTGTGGTTCGATTCGATGAAAATTTGTACGTGCACGGGTAATGGTGGCTTTTCGATAGTGGCTCTGAGTGGCGCGGTTCGCCCGGAAGAAAGGGAAGAGGTGGAAAAATATTCTGAACCTGGATTACGAGCAGTCTCTTCCCGCAAACGTTCACTCTTGATAGGCACGATCGAAGGGAGCGTTTAACCACCCCCTCGCACCCCGCGTTCGATTCTGTAATGTTATATCGGCAATCGGGGGCCGCGTGTGCGCGCGGTTCATCGGTATTTTATTGCGTTCCAATTCGCCGTTGTTGTTTGCCCGGGGAGCAGTTGCACCGGGGAACGAAACTTTTGCCTGCGATCGGTATAATAGCCAATAGACCGGGGTTATCTCGCAATCAGCCCCAATAGGACGCTTGTTTTTCTTCGTGGAGCTCGCCACTTCGCTCGGGCGAGCGAAACGTTTAGCTAGGAGGAAGCTCGATTAAGCGGGGAATATTAATTCGCTTGGAAAGTGGAAGGGGCGTTGGGCATACGTGGGTAATCAAGCAAACGTTTAATCAACGTGTAATTAGCTCTCGTATAAACTACTGCAGTCGTCGGTGTAGGTATATAAAAGTGTTCCACTATGGACGTCTGAAGAATTACTGATTGTATCACTAGTTTGTTAGTTTCTGACAGTGATATGTTATCCACGTCGCTATTTCTTTGCTCAGTCATAAGTTTCGGAGTGGATATCCTGGGAAACTATAAGTCCCAGTGACTGTCAATATAAAACGTATCTTCCATTCAGATTCATATATCAATGAACAACTCTGTGTATACATTTCACTCGAACGCGCAGTGTATATTGAATAATTGGAGGAAGAATTAGACAGAGGAAGGGGGCAATAATTCCCCAAAGTAGAGTTATTGTTCCGTCGTGCCACGAGGAATTGCCAATATCGCTGGTCCAGCGAGCCATATTACCGTTGTTTCCCACGGGATGCTAGAAACGTGCGGCCATATTCTCGCGGTGACGTTCCTCTCGGAATAAGTCTATATCAAACCTCGCCACAGACTATCGCGCGGCAGGCGACTGGCTATTTAAGCATCCCTATAAAAACACCGCGCCCGTAAAAATACACAGTCTTCATCGGTATCGCGCTACTCTCCCCTCAAAATCAATATTTAACGCGACGATGGAAGCTTTCAAGCTCGACCAGACGCTGAAACGCTGCGGGAATCGATGACGATCGTGAATGGTAAAAAGAATCATCTGGGAGCGAACAACGAATTCTGCTTGAAATTTGGGGAACACCAGTCCCTTAAAATTGGGGAGAGAAGGAAAGACACGGGAGGGAAGAACGTATTACATTATGGTGCGTCTGTTCGCGTCGACAGATCCTTTCTGGGCCGAAAAGTGAATAAAACCGCGGAGAAATGGCAGGCCAAACAAGAGCTTCGGTAAAATCATACGAGAAAGCATCTCCGGGAGAAACACGGAGGGATTGGGGGCTACAGCGGGCGAGATAGCGTTAAAATGTTTCGACGGAAAGTTTCTCAGAAAACGGTAAATCAATGTTGGAGCTCCTCGCTTCCAGAAACTGTATCCTACTTCTTGGAGACCAAACAAACAGAGATTTATCGTCGATTTGTAAGGGCATGTATTAAGAAATTTTTGGTGGTTCTTCGGTTGCACAGAATTCTAAGAGCGTGCCGCGCAATGGAGACGTGCTCGGGGCAGATGAGAAAGGAAGTTGCACTCGGGCGGAATGGACGAGCGTAAACGTGGAAACTGGGTAGCGTCAAGATTAGACGTTTTCCAGGCTGAACGTAATACCCTGAGATGGCTTATCCGTTTAAAGGGATACTTGGCGGTCTAAATGGACTTTACTCGCGCGATTAGATTAACGCTGGGAACGGGCCTTAATTGTCGTACATTCTAGCGTCCCTCCCTGACTGGAATATCTAATTAGAACGATAAATAAACGCTGGATAGAAAGTAGCAAGTAAAAAAGTGTTCCATGCATAGTAGCTTCTAATCTTACTTTATAATAATTCTTTTATTTGAGTATTAATAATTCCAACACGTCTATTCAAGAAAAATCAGAGAGGTATATTTTCATCGTTCTGTTACCTCCGCTTCGTCCATTAGCAATTAGAACAGTAAACGAATACTCTCTATAAAAAAAAACTGTGTACCGTGGTTATGTATTTCCTCGTAATTGGTAATACAACACCCAGCAGATCATACCGAATCGTTGAAACTGATACCTGGTACAGTGTATAAAAATCGTTTTTTTATGTTTGTTCGTACCGTTCATTGAATAAACAAAATTTATCAAACTAATAAAAATGTTCTAGAAAGTGAAAAATAATTTTTTTCCTTACTTAATCTACAACTTTCATATTTTTTAAGTCGGCGCCAGATTTACAGAGTGCAAATGATGAGGCGTCAACTTAAAAAATATGAGAGTCGTACATTAAGTAAGGGAAAAAATTATTTTTTACTTTTTAATGCATTTTTATTATTTTGAAGACAGTTTTCATTTTTTTTTTAAATTTGTTTATTGTTAACTTTTTAGTTTTATACATATTGACACAACATGCTGAGGAGATATGCGCGTAAGCACATCAAATAATAATAACTAGGCGACAATAGTCTTTATTATTAATCAGGATCACCGGGTCATTGTTCTCTTTCGAATATAGAAAATATGAGGATTTATGCGGGGACAAACATTAAAAAAAAATACACACGGGTCGAATCTATAACCTCCTCTTTCTTGAAGTCGGTTAAAAAATAACCATGATGCGATATTTCGAGGTTTCGAAAGATAAACGACTTCAAACTTGGACCGCGATATTCTCCAATAAGTCGATCTCTATTATTCGCAGCCGTTAGAGAATACTCTTTTTTTTATCAGTTGTATCTGTTTATACTTCCCTGCCAAACAACGCCCTAGTTTCTTTTCAATCACAATATTTACCGCCGCGTCCAATATCAAATTCCGTGACGGTCCGAATTCCCCAAAATTTTGTTTCCCCCTCGGAATACCGTTCGATCCCCGCCGCGCGAAAAAGAGAATCGCAGTTCGAGCGGTGAATTCGAGTGGAATATCGTTACGAGCTCGACTCTCGAGCGGAGCAGCGAATTTCAAATGAAACTTATTTACATCGCAGAGAAAAATACGTTTACCGCATTGCCGCGACGGGGCACAGAAGTCACGTTTAATTTACAAATCGATAGTGAAACACGGAATAATATTCTGTGGCTCCAGGTTTCTAATTTCTAAGCTACGGAACTACGAATGGTATTAGGATAGAAGAAGAGTACCGCTACCAGGAGGTCAGGCGTGAAAGGTGGATGTTTGCTTGCAGGTGCGACAGGAATGAAGGATTTGACAGTGAACGTGCCAGCAGTGGTGCGATCAGGTGACACAGTGACACTGTCCAGCCATTACGACCTGGAAGGCTTGCCATTGTACACGATACAATGGTTCTTCGAAGAAAAAGAGTTCTATCGATACCTCCCTGAGAGAAACCCACCGTACACCACCTTCAACGTGGACGGAATACACGTGAACGTGAGTACACCTTTTCGATTATGCCAGAACAAATTTCACTATTAAGTCCCCCATATATTCCACGAGCCTTGCAAGTTCAAACCACAGACAGTCTCTTAACATGATTACTATCCGGGTTTATATAAGTTTGCAATCCCAGAAGTGTTTAGTAAACCGAAGGGCGAAGACTAACTGAAGCATTCGTCGTAATTTATGAAGGATAGAAACATTTTATCAGAAGTTTATTGTTAGTATGATCAACACAGAAACTTTGAAGGGGTCGAAACGAGAATTCTTTCTGATACACTTCCCCTCCATTGACCCATCTTTCCCACCCGATTGAAATGGACGTGCGGATAAGTACGGTACTGTAGAGTCGCACGCAAAGCACTCGAAACAAGGACGTCACGGTTTCTTCGTTAACGGGGAACGTTGTTAATTACGGATGGGAATCGTGGCTTCTTCGCTAGAGGGTGGCCAGCCGAAAACGCGCGCCTTGTTGCGCCCGATTCCTCAATTAATGCGCGCAATTAAACTTCGGCTCTCTTAATGAGCACTTCAATGAAAGTTTATGACGCAAATCTCATTAAGTCTCGCGAGCCGTTCGTTAGATTCGGTGCCCGGCCGCCGTGAAACAGGGCCGTCAGCACGGGCAAGCTACGGCGGGGGTGGGGAAAGTGAATTATAATCAGGCCAAACTTTCCGAATCGAGTTGAAAATGTTTAGCGCCGTTCCCAATGAAAAAATAATCGACGCTTCCGCTCGAATGAAACGGGATAAACAGAAACGCAGAATGGTTTACACGATTGGCGAACAAGGAAAGGGAACGCGAAAAGAACGCGACGAAAACGTAACGTTACAACGATTCCGATTGCACGCATAAATTCGTCAAAAATTCATGAACAACGGGAAATTTCGGATTACTTGGCGTTCCTGTGGTCGCTGCATCGCTGGGAAATCCGCGGAAATTGGGACAATGCTCGTCCCCCAACCCTGCGAAGTTATTACGGCACCGTTATCGTTAAAATTTCCGCGAAAATTCACGAAATCCGCGCACGGGCAAAAACCCGATCGCCCCGAATACCGTTTCGCCGATAAATCCAGCAGCGCCGACATTATTCTCGCGGAATCGCGGAGCGGTGGAAGTCGAGGCGGTAGAAAAAGTTGCAATTTTCTTTCGCGAGACGGCGCAAGGACGCGCCGCGACGTCCATTTATCAGTCCCTGGCCTCTGTTTCGAAAGCGAGTCGAGATAAGGCCGAGTGGCGTCCCGATTTTTCCGCCTCGCCACTCGAGGATTCACCTTTTTCCCCCGTCGGGGAAAAATGTACAGGGTGTTCGCGCGCGGAATATCCCGCGGAATCCGAGAATTTCGTCGCTCGAGTACCGTGTCCTCCTCGATAGTTTAAGATTTAGCGGAAACTTGCCTCGGCGAACCACCTAGTTCCTGTTGCACTGTTGGTGGAATATTTGCAAAACTACCTAAGTTCTATCGGACCCGAAACTCGATAGGACTGACAAAGACAGTTAGCTGCTCCGTGGGGAACGGAGACATCCCCATGGCGCTGCGGCAGATAAAGGCCAACTAACAGAATTCCCGTCGCCGCGCTTTGGCAACCCTCGAGGTCCCACCCTCGCGCGCTCGCCTTGTTTCACCTGAAACATCCTGCCTAAATAATTTAACCACACTTGCTTTTGTGGAAGTCCTCGGTACTGTCACAGGCGATACTTCAAAGCAGGGGAACCCGAGGAGGGAAATACTTGGAGTGATATTGTTAGAATGCGCACCGTGTATTTTGCAGAAGGGAAACAGGGAAAGTCGATAAAAGTCTTGGGGGCCGTCGCTGTCTCAGGGAGGTGAAACTTTTTGCTAGATCACCCCCCAGGCGGGGTGGGCTGCTCTTCCGCGGCGTAAGTGCGAAGGTAAAACGTGCACGTGGACCAAACCGAAAAGAAATCGATAGGGCTGATTTATGGTGTGTGCTACCACCGCGACACGACCCTTTGGAATTCCGTTCGAGTGGATTTGAACCTGGGTCAAGCGTGTTCCGTGTTTTACCCGCGTCGATTCCCCTGCCTCGCCAACCTTCTTCCTCCTGCATGCACTACCATCCACCTGTACCACTTTTCCTTCCGACGGGCGCAGCCTCCTTTAAATATTTACCGCGACGAACGAGCCGCCGTGATTTTTTAAATCGTCGGCGAGCTGATTTATTAGCCCCCTGCAGTTCAACCTCGGTTCTTCGTTTTCGTACGTCTTCTATCTCTAGCCTTGAAAAAGTAATGAGGCGGAGCAAGTTTTTGAGGCGGCAGGAAGATTGCATGTTGATTTTTAAAGACCGTGATTGGAATAAAGTAACTCGCAAGTGGTTCAGGTCAACCATTTCGACGACTTTGGACTTAATTTAGGTGAATTTTTATTTTAATTACCAAAGTGTTTATTGAAAACAGTACTGAGTTGACGGTAATACTGGGCTCGATATGTACGAATACAAGTATCAAGATAAATTAAATGGTTTAAGGGAAAGATCGAAGGCGAACGTTAATGACTGCTTTGAGATCCCAGTAGGTAGCAGAGAAACGTGTTTCACCGTGACTTAGCCCGTTGGAAGTAGAAGAAAATGCCCTCAGCGCCCTTGATTATTACGAGGGAAATGTAACGTAATAATTCCAGAGGCACGGGCAGGTCGCGCTAACCGAGAAAAACGTGGGAGTCGAGGATGAAGGAAGCCTCTGTCACCGCGTGGCTTCCGAGTGACTCCGCGTGGTTTGATCAAGACCGTAAATAAGTAGCTCGCCTTTCCAGACCTCCTTCAGAATTTCCCAAGAGCGGCGCGGGCTGAGCTTCTTTATTATTACGTTTCGCGTCCTCTTGGCCGAGGACAGTGGTTCGTGAAATTCGCCCCAATGCGAACGAAAGACGCTGGAGAAGGCACCGTGGCCATCTTCTCGCGCCTCGCTTTCGCCCATTTCTCGCACAGCGATTCATTCGTCCTCTTTCTTTGAAACCGCCACGGAAACCTCGCGCTAACCCCTCTCCCAGGGATCGTTTGAACCCCGTGGTCGTAATAATTGTTAGAGCATCAACTTCCCTCGCCATCGACGTCCCTCTTGTCCACTGTCCTTTGTCCGAGACCTGGACGGAACTTCGTTAACGTTCTCGAGGAAAACATACACCAGAGAGTTGCAGCGTGGATCGTAGGGTATCGGTGATCGCTAGGGACGACGCAAACCGAAGTTTTAGGAACGAACCCTTGACGAAGATAATGGACCACTAAATCTGAGTTATCTTTGCAAAATTAATTATAACGATGGTTTACCGATTTTGGAAGAGCACTTTACTAATGCTCTCTGATTTCCTGAATGGAATAAAATTTTATCAACATCGATTCGTAGCACGGAGAGACGAGAAGGGGTGTGGAAAGCGGAAAACTGCGAGCACCACTGGAGCAGTGTGTTTAGATAATATTTTCGCCTGGCAATTTCCGGTCGAAAAAATTCGCACACCGGAGTTGCCCGCGATTCCGCGTGAAATATCGCGAAGTGAAATCCGATCGTGGTGTTTTCGGGCTGATAGACAGGAAAACGGACAACGTTTCTGCTCTGTTTGCCCGGTGGATCGTAAAAGGGTCGCGCGGATCCGTTTCGTTCAAATTTATTCGACGCGGCGAAAAATGAAAGGGAGGAAACGAACGGCGCGGGTGGTGGAATCAAAGGGACGGTCGAAGACGTAAACCGAGGGAAATAGATCGAATCAGGGGCGAGGGTGCAAAGCACCTTTGACGTTGAGAAAGGTTGCGGCGAGTTCAGAGACAGCCCCGACGTAATCCCGCGAGGTTTAAAGTATCCTCGAAGAAACTGAGGGACGCGTTTGGATAAATAGAGGCGGCTGGCCTGCGTTCCTCAAGGCCAGCATTCGAGAATCGATGCAGACAGAGAGGTGGAGTTCGTTTTGCTCGCAACTGCCCCTATCGATTCGATCCCGCCAACTTTCCACGGAATCACGAGACACTGGAAAACAGATTCTTCATTCGCGAGCGACGCGCCACTCGCAGATACGAATCTTTAATAAAAATTTGTACCGGACTTCCGACGGGAAGGAATTTCTCAGCTCGGGGATCATTTTTCCTCGTCGTCGCTCTTGACGGGCTTGCCACAGTGGCTGTTGGACAAATTCTCGTGAAAATAAAATCTGTGTCTGAGTTTTATAACGTTAGCTGAAGGGATGAATCTAAAGTATAAACAAAAATTGTTTGCAAAATGAATTCAATATATGTATTAAAATTATTACTACTGACAACTATTATAACACAAGACCAAGTACTTCAACGTTTCAATTCAAATCAAATAGAGTCAGACACTTAAAGCTGGACAGGGGTTCCTTTCTTCACGAAAAGTGAAGATGAGGATAGAATGAGATTTGCAGATTCTTCTACGAGGGATGACCAAAAAGTAAGCTCGCGAGTCCACGACGTGAAAAATCGCTCGTAAATCCTTTAGCAGGGTGGAAATTCCTAGGCCACGATGCGCTCGGAGTATGAAAATACGGGAAAGGGCGTAAAAGTAACGGCTGCTCGTATAATATTTACAGGCAGAAGAACGCAGCGTGTACAAGGGGGAGATAGTCGAACGACGGCAGACATTCACCTGACCGTTCGACTATGATGCGGCCATAGTCGAGGGCGGAATTATGTCGGTCCAATACGGTGATAACCCCCAGCCCACCTAAACGTCTCGACGTAACCGTGCCGATAATCCTGCCTTTTTATCGCCACTTAGCTGTATCCCGTTTTATTGGTCATTACACGTTATCACGACACTGAACCTGAACAAACTGGCGCGCACGATATGCCCGCTGCCTCTACAGACTTTATCCACCCTTAAGCGGCCACGATTTTTGTCGCGTGAAACTTTAAACAGGATGTTTACGGCGGAGAGGATTATCGACATTCTCGGGATTTAACGATGTGTTCTGCGCCGGATATCGTTGAGAAATTCAGAAGGGGGCGGTGGTGATTGGGTGCGACGTAAAGTGTCCGAGGGGTGGTTAAGCTGTGCTTGACTGTTCAGAGAAATTTGGAGATTGAGTGTGAAAAATTTGAAATTTTTTGTAGTCTGATTGTAACTGTTCAATTTATCGCGATATTAATGCAATAATACTTTGTTTAGGACGTTTCATATTTTATGTGCATTTTGTAGGAAGGCAAATGTTTGATTCCTTCGAAAAGTGAATTTGTATATAGCTCTGTAAATGAGATGAAATGATATGGATTATTTGCGGATAAGTATTTTGGTGATTCGTTGGTTGTGGAATTGTCGCCGTGTAAAGATCGTTAAAAATTGCTGAGTTTAACGTGACGGGTGCGCTATCGTTTGGATTGCAATCTCATCTGACTTCGCTGGACGCAATCCGCGTTATGGCGCAACATCACCGAGCTGAATTTCGAAAACAAATATTGTATTTGTTCCCATTCGTAAACAGGGATTTAATAAATACACGTCCCCTTGTACACAGTCGAAATCCGTGAATTACAGCGCAAAATTTTCGAATGTGGAAGAGGTCTGTCAACATGATGGACCGTTACGCAAGTGTGCAACGCGAAATCAAACAAATCTGATCGACATCCCGAAATTTCAGGTTCGAAAACAGAGCACCCACGCAAGGTTCTTTGATTTAGTTGACAAATTGTGTGCACCCTTCTCTATTTCCTAACCCTACTCTCATAATATTCTTTAATATGTTTCCGAAGGTACTTTGGAAAATAAAAGACGTTGAACATTTCATATAATCAAACAAGAAAGAGTAATCTCTAATTTCAATCGCGATAGTGTACAAGAAGACGAGTGTTTATTTTGGCAAAGGCAAATATTTTCAGGAAAATTATGGCGAAAATGTGGTGGAGAGTGACACTTTAGTCGCACAAGCGTCTACCTGGCCACTCGACGACCATGTTACAGCGAAGAGGAGACTTACCATTCAACGTAGCGTTCGAGAAGTCTCGTCGATATTTCTTTCCGACGATGGCGCAGCCACGCTTCCATCAGGCCTGGCGGAAACGGTGAAAAGGACTTGTCCCCGCATCCGGTGTAGTTTGTAAAGCAGGCAGAGGGGCCTGCTGCGATGCATATAAATGATTGCACAGGCCGAGGGGTGGGAGAGCAGAGTCCGATCGAGATTTAGACGTGGAGAGGGTTAGATGGAAGGTCGACATTCGCGTGGAATACAAAGTAATTTCTGGGGGAGCTGCAGCGTCAAGCGAAGAGAATGAAACAGAAAAAGGAGGTAAAGTGCTATATTCACGAAATTATACGCTCATTACCAGACACTGAATAAAATAGTATACAGAAAATAAATCAGGAAAGTTCAAGTGACTCCCCTCGAAATAAAAATCACGCCAGAAGCAATTGACTCTGAAATCGACCAACAATCCTTTTTTTCATTTCAAGTCCAAATGCTGAAATATTTTATGATATTTCCGCGCTTACTCGGAAGCTCTCCAAGCGTCGTTCAGATAGAATTGAATCGGTCTATTTCGACGAAAAATCATTCCATATCGGCCCTCGAATGGTCCAGTGGAACCTGAAGATGAAACGCAGTCCGAAATCGATGCCACTGCGGGGTGAATTAATCGAATCCGTGATGGTGGACAGGGGGTTGAAGTGTTCCAGCGTGAACGATAGAAGAATACATTTTACTGGACGCATCGATCCTATAACGGGGCGGAATCAAGTTCGAGTGGAACGATATCTCGAAGACGGAGGAGAAACTTCCTCGCAGCCTGTGTCTGCCGCTATCAGATTTCAACTCGGTTCGATCCGCCCCTAGTAAAAGTATCTCACACCCCCGTGGAGCGTTCTTCGAACGGTGTTTCAAGCGACCTCGTCTTCCAGCCGCTCCGGATGGAGCCCTCGTTCCCGAAAGCACCGTAGTTTTCGGATTTCCCACGTTTAACGGGGCGATCGACGAAACCGCGAATCGAAATAAAAACCCTCCCGCCTCCCTTACCGCTGGATCGATTTGTCCGTGAACGAGGCAAGAAGGAGGGGCCATGGAAAATCGAGGATGTTACGTAAACTGGTGTAACAGCGTACACCAGCGTATTCATTACTCGAAAGAACGCTGGACGGAGGAAGTAGCCACGTTTATAGCTGCGGGGGATGATACCGTGGATTATCGCAAAACATACGGACGAAAGTATAAAAGAAACGGTTACCCTGGTCGCCCAATCTCACGGTCTTGGAACATCTCTTCATTAAGCCGGAGAACAAATTACGCGTTTTATGCGCCTGAATTGGGTTCTGGATTAAGCCAAAGATAATCAGAATCGCCTCTGAATTAGATCAGAATAGTGTCAGAATGGAGTCAGAATTAGGGGAGGATTAGTTTCAGATTAGGTCAGTGTTGTGTCAGGATTATAGGGAGGGATTATGCTGAAGTTACGTCGACGCGAGGTCTGGGTTAGATTTCTAAGTATCCTCTTGACATGGGAATCGGAATGACTGTTTAATATGTGACGCGAATTGTAATCGAAAGAAAATCCGAAGGCAGAGTGTGCCTCTACGAGTTTATAGGAAAGGACGAGGGTCAGAGTAGTGGGGTAACCAAGAAATTTGGCGGTGGAAGATTTCCATCAGTCACATGATTTCCCTCGATAGGGTAGACGCACCAGTAAATGAACAGTTAAGGCTAATGAATGAACACTATTATAAAATTATGTTTGCAGCGCGAATGATTCCACGTGCTGCAAAAATTGTTTGGATATGAAGCAAGAAATGAAAAGATGTCTCTAATTAATTAGTTGCTTACTTTAATTACTTATTTTACTCATTTTAATAAAAAATGTTCATTCACTGGTACGTGTTCATTTACTGGTACATCCACCCTATTCCTACTTAGGTGGTGACGATGTCAGGTGTTCAAGTATCGTTCCCTCGTTTTCGCAGGTCACAAAATCGGACGCACACGACGTGACGCTGGTCGACGTGTCCAGGAAACTGACGGGAGAGTACAAGTGCGAGGTGTCCGCCGGAAGTCCCACCTATCACACCATGATCGAGAGAGCCAGAATGGAGGTCGTAGGTAAGTGCGAGTCTGCCGGAGAATTAAAAAGTTTCACCGAGTAGACAAATTCCTCATCCCGGGAATCGCGTGCACAGTAATGCGGTGCACGTGCGCGCCGTACGTGCGCCCCATTTTCATGTCAGATTTAGGATCGCCGTGAGTTCGCCGGAAGAAACGCGACGCAGACGCCGATCCTCTCTGGAAGAACGCCTGGGGGGAGATGGAAATACGAATACCCGAGCCTTCTGCTCCCGGTTATCCTCTAATCATCAACGTTTAAAACGAACTCATTTCAACTGTCATTTGAAGACAAGTTCATCCCTTACTTAACGACGAACAATCGGTAGAAATTGCATTGTCGGATGCAAGAATAGCCTAAGTGCAAAAAGTGTTGCAGTTGCATTATAATCGGAATTGTGTAATAAATTAATCAGTGAAATTAATTTTAATTATAGCCCTCTCAGGCTCTTCTTGCATAAAATGGAGAAATACAGAAAAAAATGTTTTAATATTTGCATAATATTTGCAACAAAATATAGAATACCTATTGAAAAAATATAATCAGAAAAATAGTCATAGTCAGGGTCAGTTACTCAACATCGGTTTGCAAAATTTACCATATCCTCATCAATTTTAAACATTCAGCAATGAAATTTGCTGAATTTAATTATACGCTTTATGCAAAAAGGGCCTGAGTGTCCTTATATTCGAATCTGTCGCAAGATAGAAGGCACCCTTTTAGTCTCTAGGAACTCAAAGGCTGACAAGTCTAGCCCGTGTACGCGAAATTCATGCCACAGGAGGGGACAGTCGGGTATAAAGGAAGTCCGTTGGCGATCCGGTTGTACAGGTGTTTCCTGGCCGCTAACCCCTGTCAACCCCCGTGTCTGAGGTGGCTCGATGGTCTGGCGCGACGCCAGGCGTCGAGTTAGCGGCGTGGCCTGGCCCTGGTCGCGTGTGCTAAACGACATAATTATTATGCCTTAGACGCCCCAAAAACGGACCCGACGATCGGCACCGAGAAGGAGCGCATAGCGGTGGGCGAGATGCTCCGGGCGAATTGCACCACCGGTAACTCCAGGCCCGCCTCCGCCATTACGTGGAAGCTGAACGGGGATCTGGTAAGTATATCGCCAAGCTCTCTCTCGCCTCAGCCCTCAGCATCGCCTCTATATACGTCCTCCAGCCGTAGCTACGTGACCTTACTGGATGATTAAAGTTCCACACGGAAGACACCTCCGCTCTCCCCCGTCCCCCCAACCACCCGCCGAACCCCCGTCCGCGGCCCGTGTCGTTCCGTTCCATTTACGTTCCACCCCCTCTGCAATAGCCGCGGCCCCTCACCCTCCACGCTCCACGTGCCGCTCTGAATCGTGTTGCTACTATCGCCGAGGGTGTCCCCCTGGAAGGGACAAATGAAAAGTGTGGATAGGTTCGGGGGTGGCCGGCGTTGCTTGCTGAAAAGTGTTCGCTGCTTTTGACAGCGTGGAGGACCAGCCGAGGGGTGGAGAGGTTCCTTTTGAAGAGGCCGCGGCGGAGTATTGGATATGCAGGGGTGGAATGTCTGAGGAAAATCGATGCAGACTGTGGCGACGATGTGGGTGGATGTTTTGGTAGCGTGTGCTACGGGGGAGTGGATTTAATTGGCTTGGGGCGAATAAGGATCTGTATAATGTGGAAATGTTGTACTGGTTGTCGTCGCAGAGAACGGTGTCGATGCCGCGAGGAAGTAGTCTTAGGGATTAAGTGCTTAGGGGTAGGTGACAAATATTGAGCGGTATATTTGCTGATGTAGAAACGAAATGGAGCAGTGGTATCACGGATTCAACGCGCGTATTCTAGGGGGTGGATAGTACACTTGTCGGTTGCGTTGTTCGGGGATGCAAGAGGGGTAAGTGGATCGCGAGAGTGCTCGTTGCTACATCTCCCGATGTGTTTCGCTGCCCACCACTTTTGGGGCTCGTTGATTTTGAATTTCCCTCTGCCGCAACATGTAGGTACAACGCGTGCAATTCGAAACTATAATCATTGGTAAATTTAAACGCTATGGTTAGACACTTTTTAATCATATATTTATTTTTCCAATGCTCCTCTGTTTATTATAAATTCCTAAACTCAGTACGCTGCTCACGCGACTATTATAATAAATACAATAAATTTCCCGTATATTCAAATGGAATTTAATTACTTCACACGGATTTCAAGCTACGAGAGCCTTTAAACGTCGATCCTTCCGGAACGCCAGCTTCCCAAATGATAATTCCATGTGTGATGCTCATCGAACAGCGAAATCGGAATATTTTTATGAGTACGTTTTGGGAATATCGTTGGGGTGGCGTTATTCACCGGGTCATACCCTCGGGTATGGTCACTTTTCGGGATCAGAATCGCGCGAATGAGTGCGGTGATGCGCGAGAATTGGAATTTTCGCTGGTAGACAATGCGAATGTTGATTGTCGAGCGATGCGAAAGCGGGAAATAAAAAAAAAAGTTCGCGAAACGATTTTCCGCGAGGCCGGCCGACGGACCGTAATAATAACGCCGCGGCCGATTATTTCGAGTGAATTATTAATGCCCTCGACATTACCGGTAGCCGTGGCGCGGGTGTATTCGGGTCCATTGTGATGGATTAATTAATTAGAGCGATTTGATGTTCCGCTTATAATTCGTAATTAATTTGCGCTCACCGGCGAATTATTTCAACGCGCACGTCGCGCGTGTAAACACGCTTAAACATTTATGCCTGCGCCGCAAAGTTTGACGGTTTGTTCGGTCAGTGGCAATTATTTCGTCGCCACCTGTCACAAATGAGTCCTCGCCTGGAATAAGTACGGAATGGCGAGCATGACGGTGGCTGGTAAATCGCGAAACAACCTCGACAACGTCACTTTGCCAAGCGGATCGATTTTGGAAGAACTCTTGGGGGAACACTCCCCACACACAGATTTTTTATTGCTTTGCAGTGTCTGATAAATCTCTGGCACGTGGGTGATGTGATTTTAAAATGGCCCTGGATGAGAGATTGCTGGCTCCACTTTGGCGCGAAGTTTTTGAGGAATGAATAATCAGAAGGGCACGTTTGCTCGATCCAATATTTTTGGAATTCTGAAGTTCTAGGGGCATATTGGTGATTCGTTCTTTGGGGGTGATTCAAGTTTAATACCGGGGCGTTGATGTGTACATAAAGCGTAGGAATAATTTTCCGAATTCTGGTGTGTAGATTCAATGGAAGTTATTGAATGGAACTGAAGAAAGATTCACCTGCTAGTCTTATTTTTAGAGGACAAAGATAAATCAGACACCTCGAAGAGAGACACTCTGCTCACACGATGTCCAATGGAAGCCCTGACGACGAACTAATGACTGTCGTTTCTCCAGCTACACTTCTCTTATTCACTTCTCACGTACCCTTGTTCTTAGCTCTAATAGACAACATTCGTTTTGTCACAGCTTCGGATAATAGACCTCGAGGAGCACCAGCAAACGTCGATACGTTTACAGAGCTACTTCTGGAGTCCAATCGAATACAAATTCCCTACGAAATTCGTAGGAAATTCTGTGACGCGTTACACGGTAACCAGAGAAAAGTGTACACACCCCACGCAAATTTAATGCAAAAGAAAATCCTCGGTACCGATCAATTTTACCTCCCCAACGTCAAAACCCCTCCTCCGTTCCCTTCCATTACTTTTATCAACACACCCATTCCCCAGAAATATTCAACCGATTCCCCAACATTAAGTACACAGCACTTTCCACCATCCCTCGCGCTCGACTCATTCTTCTAAATTGTCCAGGAGCGCTATGCCCCGCTAACCTGTTCCCAGCGGCGCATAAAACACTGGCAATATGGAAATGCGCCCATTTGTTTCACGGGCCGGTTAAATCGGGCATCGACTCGAAAAAGAGGAAAACAGGGGACGGAAGGTAACGAACGGAGGCAATCGGCGCTCCTTCGAACCCGGCGTGTTTTCGTCGATCGGAAAACATATAACTCACTCTCCCCTCGGGCCGCGGCCGTTGTAACCGGTTAAACGCGTCGATGCGCGGCGGCGCGGCGATTTAACGGAATAATTTGGTTGATTTAACAAATACCGCGGAATAACGATTTATTTGCATACGAGGCATCGTAACATCTACCCCACACGCCCCGGCCATCGCGCGGATGTATCACCGCGGATCTCGATAAATTTAAATTCCCCGAACGGTGCAGCCCCGTGCACCAACGCGCGATTCCCCGGTGTCGCTGAAATGCGAAATAACTGGTTAGTTACAGGCCCGTGGACTGATTGAAAAACAAAAACGAGAATGCGCTGGAACGAACGAAGGAGAGAAGAAACTTTTTTCAACACCTCCATGAAAATGGGTGTTTTTTTACGCCTGCTGAGCGAGAGAATAATTGCCAATTTTGGTAAAAAAGAAACAGTTATTCGACTAATAGATATCGATCATGAGTGTTTATGTTGTCACGGCAGCTTTTTATTAAAAGATCAAATGAGTGATATTCAAAGTGATAGCGGTACGGGAAGCTGCAAAAGCGGTTCAAGTACGAGACAATGTAACTACTACAAATTTATGGAGTGGCGAGATAACCAAAAATTGGAGTCATTACATCCAGTTTACAGCCATTCTCTCCATCAGATGCCACTATTTTTTTCTTACGTAAAATGGCCCTCTGATTCCTAAAATAAAGTCTAAAAAAATTTTGTGGATACGTTTTCGAGATATCGACATGTGAACTTTTTACCTGCCTGTCAAAAAGGTGGTCCCACTTAATTGCGAATATCTCGTGTTGCGAATGACTGCTATGGTCGAAAATATTCTCAAATTAAAGATAATTGCATCGCCAACAAATCTACCTGACCAAATTTTAAAATCTATTCAGTAGTTCGGCTGACATCGATGGAAATATTTGGGAAAGACATTTTTCTCGACCGAAATTCACATCAACAATTCATTTAATCATCTGGGAAAATTCGAAATCGCAAAAATGGGCCCGATTTCACATTTCTTACGGTGAGTGTGCACTTTTATAAAGAAAACAAGGTGCTACTGAAGAAAATCTATGGATAAACACCGAAGCTAGAGGCAATTGTGTGAAAACACTAAAATTTGATTTTTTCTCGGTTTGTGTGTTTTCTCCATTTTATGTTATTTCAATTTTAATTCATTCTGTATATTTTCGCAAGTACTTTGTTAACATCCCAACAACAACACATTTTGCATCCATGATACCGCCGCTGAATACACCTTCCATGCAGGTGTTGAAAAAGTATTGTGCGTGACAATGGAGAGACGCGATTTTGCCTCGCGTGAAGTGTTGCCCGAGCGCAGCGAGCAAACTGCACGCTCGTCAAAGTCGCTTTCTTCTCTCCCATATCACGCAATGTGCTAATACACGCGCACCGTTGAAATTTCAATCATACGCAGTTTCGCTAGAAGCGAGCTGCTTTTCCGAATTTTCAGCATCCACTACTGTTACGCCAGCAAACATCATCAGTAAACCCTGTTTTCGGTAAACTCCGACGCGCCTCTCGCTCGGTTTCCTTCCTCCCTGTGACGACGCAGAAAATCAACCCCCTACTCTACGCGTAGCACGCGTCTCCCCTTTCAGTCTAGAACCACCCCCCCTGCCTTATGGTGTTGTCACAGCCATCATACGTTTCGTTGGCAAATTTAAACGCGGTATCGTCTGTCCCGTATTCGGGTTTAACGCGCTCTTCGACGTTCCCTGTGTGTTTTCGCGCGGATGGCTCTGCCCGGCCGGAGGGACAGGGAGGGAGATTTATTTGACGAAATAATTTTGCCGCGCTCGACGGCCGGGAAATAAATTCGGCCGCTTTATGGGATTGGATCGGTTATAATTAACGCGTGCCGGCGACGAGTTGAAAGCAGGGCGATTTAGTTTCCTCTCGCCGAGGGCGAGGCGGGATGGGCGGTGGACGCGCGCGCGGGTCACGAGCGTAACTGAAAATTCGCGTGTCTCGCCGCGACGCCTGTAACAATGGCCGCTGGAAAGTGCACCCAGCCAGCAATTTCACCCTGCCATTTTCGGCTCCCGGGCCCGTAGTCAACTCTGATGCGTGTCACCCCGCCCTCGGTCGCGTAACTCACCCCGTCGCGGGGGGCGCGGGCTCAAGGAAAGGACTGAAGCTAACCTGGCCATTGTCGACAACTTTCCCTTAATGTCCTCCCGGCGTTGTTCCTTTGGCTTTCCCAGCTCGCCCCGCGTTCTACGAAACCATCCCCCCTGAGGGAAACTGCGCCGAGCATTCTTCGCGCCTCGCGATACTAAAAATACTTCTCATCGTTTATCAAGTGACGCTTCGGTCGCGACCTCGTGAAATCGTCGGCGAAGATACGCGGTATAAAATTTCGCACATTTAAGCGGATACTGGAGGCTGTTGCAGTCGCTGGGGGTGAAATCGAAGAAATTGGAATTTTATTTGGGTTCGTGGATACTCACGATGATTTTAAAACAACGTATACGCTTTCAACTGTATTATTCTCCCCCATGGGCAAACTATATACCTCCCTCCTTTACCTCCTTAGAAAATCAGAGGATTCGAAGCGAAGTACACAGCTTCAGGAGCCTCGGCGTTTAAGCGACTCAACTCGAATGTACTTGATCTTCTGCCAAGAGGATCGTCGACGTGTTCCACCTATCCGGAATCAACTTTCCGCTCGTATTTTCTCGCCGCCAATTCTTCCGCCTCGCTCGGCGTGCTCCTTCCTCAGAAGCTTTTCGCCGGTCCGTGAAACATCGACGAATATTTCCAACAAATCAGCCGCTGGATCTCGCGGTGCCTCGTAAATTTGGCGGATCGAATCGACTGGCTGACGGGAATTTCGATCACCCTGGCTCTCTCCTCGTTTTCACAGCGACTCTGGGATCGGTCATCGGAAAGGTATTATCGGGGGTGTCGGTGTCACGGATTTGTCGAGGCAATGGAGGATCGGGGGTACGAAAACATCGGTCGTTAGCGCTTCCTTCCGATACGACGTCGACGTGAAAACTGATAAGGACGTTCCGTGCGTCGTCACCTAACGTCTCGATGACGTCTTGAGCTTTGAGGGGTTCTTGTCTGACGAGTGCACGAAGCTCATGGTACATCGTGATCGTTGGTGTGGGATTCTTTGATTCATATTCAAATGAATGCAGCGTGAGGTTGAAGCGTGCAGTTCCTGGTAATGGATGGAGCTGAATTTGAAGTACTTTAGGCATTTTATATCGACAGCATGGTCTTATAGTGTTTTGGTATAGGTAGTCATTCTGTGTGCTATTATTTTAAAGAGGAAATGGTGTTACGTGGCCTGGGAATGACAGGACGGTGTAGAATATAAAATATGAAACTCGTAGCGGCGTATGGTCTACTCTAAATGTGTCCACATTCTTTAACTTCATCAGTCACCCGCAGAAACTTGTTCTGCGAAATGAACGCTTTGATCGATACAGCAGAAGTTGAAATTGGTCACACGGAGAATCTCGAGCTGAAGAAAAGAGGTCAAAGAATGTAAGGGCTTAGAGTGGTCTGAAAAATACATATAAACTTCCAGTTAGAAGGTGGCGAGATAATAAGGACTCGGTCGCGAATGAAGAAACTTGAAGGAAAGTTTCATCCCAATTCGCGGCCGAGATTCCTGAATTCGTGTTAATCCTAATTAATGGACTTGGAAAAATGTCTGCGCCGTCACGCGGCCGTCAGCTTCCGGTTACGAGGAAAGAACGTGACCTATATTCCGCGAGGGAAGGGTCCGTAGAAGGAATTTCGTATGAAGCAGTATGTTACGCTGACGTTCGAAAGATAAACGAGGGCGACTGGAATTTTGAGAAAGCTCGCAGAATTTGCATCAGCGTGGAACGTCGCGGGGACACAAAACACTCGTAAAATCTACAGCGTGACAAACTGAAGATGAATACTTTCCTGCTGCAGTGAAATTTCGCGGGATGAAAGATGAAGACGAGTTTAGACTTTAGGTGCATCCATATTTCGGCGATTGCTCAATAAATTTCGCAGACTTACGAAATGGAGAACAGTCTCTACTTTATTCCTTTTCAAAACATTACACGGAGGGAGTACAAGAATTCGAGTTTCACCCAGCTTCGTTGAAAAATAATCCAACACTACCAATTTTTCATATGAACCCCGGTGGAACAGAATACTCGCTCTTCAGCTCGAAAATTCAATTATATTCAGTGTTCAGAACTAATCCAAAAGTCTCAGACTAATCCAACCCCATAGATACCCTCCACTTCCAATCACAAAACCATAAGAAATACTCCAGCACTAGTAACAAAAATTCAAGTATCCTTTTAATTATTCCAGCGTCCATGCTAACGAACGTCTCAGTATCTCTGAATCTCAGACCAAAGTGTCTATCAATTAAGTAGCTTAAACATCTGCCCGGATCGGTCGCGCAGGCTCCGCAAGATCAAAGTATCCGAATCCTGAGCGCTCGGTATCCAGCGGATACGTTAATGCAATCAGCGACGATTTTCCAGCCCGGCCGATGCCTGAATTTACATTCCACTCGACGGTTTATCCGTGGACGCCTGCAGCCGCGTCGCAGCGCCTTTCCCACGACACCGATAGGGCGGAACAACGCCGAGGAAACGCGGGATCACCAGGAAAACCCGGCTGCAAATCCTCCGGTGATAGCCGGCTGACACGGGGGTGAGGCACAAGGGGGGTGGCGGTTCGACGACAACGGCAAGCTTTATGCATTATGTTTTATGAACACGCTGCCATAGTCACCGCGTCATCGCGAGTCCGCGAACTTAATGCACAGCCCTGCTCGTTTGTTCCCCGAAGTAATAACGGCGAGCGACTCTTGTACCCTGCCATCGCTCCCTCTTCCCTCGCCTCCTCTCAAGGAGCGCCAGGCGGTAGAGGGCAGAGGAATAAAAAAAGAAAAAGGGAAGAAGGGAATGGAGAATGGCCGAGATGGTCGGCGAGCAGGCGGAAGCTGGGCCTGCGCCCTGCGCCCGTTCATTTACGTTAAGAGCAACGGAACTGCGTAATACCTTTAAGCAGAAGGGAACAAGACACCGTGTCTGCTCGAGCCTCGCCTAGGAAAATCTCGCCACCTTCGATGGGGTCGCGAGAAATTGAATTGAACGCCGTGTTTGAACCGAAGGGGGGAGATCGAGGCTGGTATTTGCCTAGGGAATTGTTAAAGGGACCCTGTAACGTAATAATGCTGCGACGGCGGCTTAAACAACGTACTAATTAAACGATCATGCTTCGTGGAAGTAGAGAGAGTGTCGTTTGTTCGCGTTGTTCGTTGATGATGGCAGAAGGAGCCCGTGGATAAGGAGAATGAGTCTTGGTAGACGTGCCCGGGGAATTTGTTTGAGAACTGCTTGGAGAGGCTTCGGGACTCTTGGGTCGTTGAGGAATGACAGATTAATTATGTCTGTGAATGAGGAGTTGGTTTATACGAATGTTGATTCTAGCTTCTAATGCCAGCTTCTCTTAGTCAGTGAATGAATCAACCCTTAACATCAATCAGCTTCCCTGAAATCAACTTATACTACTACGATTACTCTAGCTTGTTGTTTCTAAGCGCTCGCAATCTCGACAATGTATAAGCCATACATTAAAGAACGGGGGATGTTTGGGTCGGCGTGAAACCGGCGTTACGTTTCCAAACAACGCGCATTTCGCGTAACCATGGACGTGGCACAATAATTCATGCTTTACACACACCCGTTTCCGTAATGCATAGAACACCGCGTTTCAGAATTAATCTGTTTCATTTTCTGCTCGCTAAATATTTACTCGGGCTCTCCACGCTTGTTTTCTTGCATTATTAACGCGCGGATATCCCACCGCACCTGCCGCGCAATGAATGTAATTCGCAGGTAAATCTTCCGTGAAATTTCGCTGACAAAAGACGCGAACCGTTTCTCCATTTCTCGAGGAAACCGTCCTCAGCGTAAGACGGCTCCGTTCGCGGATCGAGGCTCGATGAAACGTAGAAATTCCGGGGAGGATAGTATAGAGGAAGTTATGAAGCTATTATCCACGTTAGGCGGGTGTGCAGGGGGGTGATCGCATCGGGTGACTCGTAGTTGGAAACTCTGCGAAACTTTACGTCTCTCGTTGCAGATAGCGGACGACAGCACGCAATACAGAAGCAGATACTTCCCGATCCCCCAGGACGACGACTCCGAGGTGTCGAAATCGATCCTAGAATTCAAGGTGACGAACGACATGTTCCACAACGGCCGCCTGCACTTGCGCTGCACCGCCTTCATCGCGGACGTCTACCGGAAATCGGCTGACATCGAAATCAACGAGGACGCGCCGCGCATCGCGTCCATCACGGGGGAATCGCCGCCGCGAGGGCACCGTGAGTAAACCTACCCCTGTGTTACAAAGCTTCCCCATAACTCGTAGACATCGATTCGATCATTAATTCAGAACGCCAGCAAACGACAGTGTCTTTATTAAGTCAGAATTATCTCTGTATTAATAATTTAAGATCGAATGAAAATGTAATGGTAAACTCGTAATATCTACCATTTCTGTCCACGAGTTACGGCACAATTTTAATATACACGAAACCCTACACATTTCATGCAATCTACCAAAAGATCACTTCTCGCCAGGAAGAATTCAATTTACAAGCTGGAAGAATTCTCACAGCTAGTATGCCTGATCAAACGATCCCCTCTGCCGCTGCTCCCCATTAACTCGGTAAACACAGCTAATAGAGGGAGCTCCGAGCTGCAGCGCAGTTTATGAGCCACGGTTAACAAGATGAATTCGTGGGGAGGGGAATCCTGCTGAGAAAAAGGCAAGGGCGAAAGAATTACAGCGGGGGCTTTTGACGATTCATGATCTCGCTCGTTTATCCGGGTGTAGTAATGGTCTTGAAACGGTTCGTGTCGTTCCAAGCACTGCTACCAGCCGGAAGATCTCGAATTCATAGCTTCTCCAACGGTGATCCTCCCTTACCAAGAGGCCGAAAGAAAGATCGCGTTTAATAGAGGGTCCGCTGGATTCCGCTCGTTTGTCGCGCTCGCCAGGCTCGATTGTGCTAGGTGGCAACTGGAATCGTCGATACAAAGTGGGATGACGACAAGGGGGATGAAGTTTGCCGAGAACTGGCTCGGGGGGAGGGAAGTTGGGAAACTGGGCCAGGCAATTGCCAGGCGTTTGTATTCCCCCTTTAATATCCAGGGAAAGCGACGACGGGAACAATGCACCGCCGCGGTAAAATTCAACCGATCAGACTCGATAGGATAATACGACCGTCCGAGCAGACGCGGTGCCCGATATCGATCGAATCGCGTTGTTAATTGCGTCGTTCTGATCTAACGAGGCGGACCGACATCCAGGAATTTTATCTTCTTTCCGGCTGGCTGGCTCTGATGTCCCAATGCACCCTGCCGAAGAAAAGGTGGGGGCTGGGGAATCGAAGGCATTGTTATAGATAGAGGAAGATCGTGGTCGTTCTTGTCGCTGGAATTAGGTATACGAGGGTACTATCGGTGGCTCAGAATTCTCTTCTTAAGTTATAATGACGTGAATCGACTTCGCGGGATCGGTAGGAATAATTTAAATTCCTCTGTCACTTTCTAATTTCTTTAAATCGAAGCAATTCGAGGAGAGCTGTAACAGCGACAACGGGCAGGTACTCGATAAAATATTACCCCGGCGAATTTACAAATTGCAAGAGTCTCGCGCCTGCCCGACCCGTGTACGCGTCGTTTTTTTCGAGTCTCGCAAACGAGATTTCCAGTCGAGATTAATTAATGACGCTGGGATACCGGCCGAGGGGGTGAACACATCGGCCGAAGCGCGACGATTATTCCCGGGGCGAGATTTCGCATGGAAATTCGTTAAATCCGCCGAATCCTGAAGGTAACGGGGCAAATACTGTGCTATTGGTATTGTTAATGAGGCACGGCCTTGTAATTTAAATGTAGCGATGAAATAATTGTGTTGTTTAACGAGGAGCGGATTCATTAAAGCATACGCAGCCATAATGGGTGATTTTTAATGGTAATTCGTGGGCAATTGTTGGGGATCGGTTAACGAGGAAACGAGTGTTTATGGGAAACTAAGCAGACCGAGGTGCAACATTCTTGATGTATCAATATCAAATTCTTTACAACAGGTGCAAATAAATTTCTATAATATTTTCTATAGCTATATTTCAATCTACCAATCTCTATAAAGGGATGCTACATAAAAATACATGTACATAAGGGTAGATCTTATTTTTCAGCTATGAAAATATGACCTTCATACCATCTCAAATTATTCGTTTTTATGAAAAATAAAATCGAGCAAAATGTGAGGACAATTGATCTATATTTAGATCATAGAACACTAGAAATTTTTTCAGAAGCATTTATTTGTTTATTAAGAAAAATAGAAACTGAGAAAAGGTACCATAATGCCCCATCTGACGTATAAATAAGTAAAACAACTAGTAGAATTTACCCCGACAGCAGGAAACAGACAGTGTCTGATGTCCGAGCCTCTCTGAACAATAAATTTAACAAACTATCACATAGAAATATAAATTTAAATGTATAAATTAAAATATGACCATTATTTATGTTGAATTTTCATAATTTTTAGAATCTGTGACTCACTTGAGCTACCCCTAAACATAAGAATGTATTGTCCAAAGTTTTTATACAGTGTTTGTATATTCAATGGAACAAATTAGGGTAGTAGGACATATAAAAAAATATTTAATTTCTTTTTTAAGCTCCACCCTAACGTTCATACATCCACACCGTGTAATGCACTTCTATACGAGGCTGCATTCTAAAACAAATCACTATCGAAGGATCGCAGGCCCCTCTCAATATCGATTTCCCCGCCCGCCAAGCCCCTTACAAGGAAACTTCATTCCACATTGCCTATCTGTTTTCGATCGCGCAAGTCTGCACTATCACACGCCGCTGGCAACTGCTGTTCCACCCCATACGCAACGGTGAATCTACCCCAGATAAGTGTCTCCACGCCAAGGCGTGACGATTAAAAGATTAATCAGACCGGAAGGTGCACGAGCTATGCGTTTTGCCAATGTCCATTTCGCCCTCGTAAGTACCGAAACCCTGACAAAGGGGTGATCGAGTCGCGGGGGTGTTATTCCTCGGGCGAAACGCAATAACGCTAACAGCAACAATAACGTTTATGGGCCGCGTTGGCGGGCAGATGTATCGAGTCCCGCGCGATCTCTCATGTGAATCACGCCAACCCCATGGCAGTTATGTGGGCTTCGCCGGCCGTATCAGCTCCTCGCCAAGAAGCCAACGGCGCACGGTGGAGGGCAGGGCCGATTGTTCCAGCTGGAAAAGCAAAGCCGTTACCCTGTTACGGGAAATAGGATCGCGTCCCTAACTGAATCATTTCCCCGCGAGCACACCCCCAACCCCCGCCTCTCGTGGCTTTCCGTTTCCGTGCTCTCCTCTCCGCCTCTGACGCAATTATTGCGCGCCCCTGTCTGATTTCAATTCCACCAGCAGTGGATACACCCTCGCTCTGTTCACGGCTTCTTTGTCACGTGGTCACTCTATTTCGCTGAATTTAATTCCGGGTCCTGTCTTAGCAACTAGGATTCACTTCAGAATTCAAAACGTTTCCAGGGGTGAACTTCTATTTTTCTGGATATCTGCTTGTTTTTTATTGTAGAAATTTTATTCAGGCTTTTGCCGGAGCAATCCCTCCTTTCCTCGATTTCCTGTGTTATTGATGGAAATGCGGGAGATGTGCAATTTGGAGCGAACTCGCGCACGCGAGTCGTTCCTCGGAGATTTCCACGGCGTGCAATAGTGGAAACGTTATCGCGAATCGTATCAGATTTCCGCTGACCAGTCGGATGCAAAAACTGTTACCAAGCGGAGGAACCAGACTGGGAATCCTTCGATCTCGCCGTGGAAAAAGATCCTTATAGGCTTCTTTGAGGAAACCCATTTCGCGGGGGGTGTCTCGGAAGGAAATATGTACACGCGGGGAATCCATTTCCGATTAGAATACGAGACATCGAGGCAGTTGAGGAACACGATCCTCGGGGGTATCTAAATGCGCATAAATTTCTGTTAACTCCGTCCCCGTTTGTATTTTAAAACACTCGGGTGCTCCGATCGCGTATTGGATCCCGTTTTATGGAATTTCCAGGGCATTTGTCACCGTTTTCGACCCGCTCCTCTGCGGGGCATTGATCTTTTAAGTTGATAGCATATAGAGACCCACTTGCCACTCGCTTGCTCCATCAGACTCTCGTGCAACGTTTCAGATACAGATAAAATGGTTATCCGTTCCCCGAAGTGACTCCGCAAGGTGTAGAAGCGTTAAACAGAAGAAGCTTCAATTTCCTTGGCACGCGGGGTAAACATAATTATTTCCAACGTACAACGTTTCGACGTGCACCCCTGCGTAGGTGTATTTCACCCTTGGGGAAGCGTGCCAGCCCTTAAGCATCCAAGATGAGTCATTAATCAGGCACAGGAAGTGGAGCGTTCTCTGGGTCTTATTAGCAACGTCTAAGATTAATGCCGAACATGATGCGGATTTGTATTAATTATGCCAGTGGATCGATCCACTGGCCGTCAGCTAGGTGATGTTACAAATCTTACAGCTCCTATCATCGTTTTTTAGGAATCTAATAACAATTAATCCTACGTGGAGGAAAAGCGAGACGATGTTAGATAGATGGAATACCATGTTTCTAGAAAATCCAGTGACTCGATGACGACACTTCACAGAAATCTGATTCGTCTGGGTCTACGTTCCGAGTGCACGTCGTAGATTTCCGTGATAACTCAACGCTGGGTTTCTCTCAAGGCTAACGTCGGACGAGCGTGAAAATGAACGTTCGTGACTGCGAATGACAGATACACGATGAAGGGAAACGCTGCAACTTATGTACGTACATACGTATTCTCAAGATGGTGGCTTGAAATGTCCACTGTTTCCAGCAGATGCGGTAGTTCAACAGGAAAGTGGTAGAAGTGAATTTTCAGGGGTTGAAGAAGGGGAAGTCGCTGTTTTCCCAATCAGGAGATGAAGTTTCCGAAGGTCTGCGTTATTCCAGTGGAATTGTGGGCGTATTCCATTACGAGGGAAATAAATAGTAAAAATTGGATAGAATGGGAGAAATCGGTGGTGGAAATATCGTCGACGCGGCACAATATTTCCGCAATTTGGAGGCCGGTGACGTAGAAGCACAGCTATTTCCTTCGCTCATGAAATTGTTGGCTCACTTGACTCTTGCCTTCAGCCGAGCCTTGAGCGCCATTAATCAATGGGGAATTCAGCAATTAACGCTCTGGTTTTATTAACGCGCCACTCTAACCCACGCCCGTGCTATGGAGCATCGAACGGATATGCTCCTCGGCTATACAGGGTGTCTCCTCTCTTCTCTGTAAAATACCAGCTGCGATACACAAAGTTTTTCACACGATGCTGAACCATCCTGAACAACTTTAATCAATCACAATTCTCGTCACTTTCTGTCCCATAACTTTTTGTTCATTTAATATCACTGACGCCTGTATACAGTAAGAATTCAGTAAAACTTAAATTGCACAGAATTTATCATTTTATTTTATTTTTTTATTTCTTTTTATCATTCATAAAACTCATTTTCTCCATTTCTATATGATTCACTTGTCTTGTAATTTAAATCTCACGAGCGACACAAATAAAACCAGATTTCTATTTCGATTCTGCCGAACTATTCTTTCACCTCCTAACACCCTGTATATGCACACGTACAAGAGCACACCCATCCACGCGCGCAATTACGCACCCAGAGCGATGCACCCGCACACACGTCCAGCTCATTTTATATACGAAATTTTATCGAGCCACCCCCCTGGCCGCTTCACCTCGGCGAAGCCCTACATTTTCGCACTTTTTCCAACCCTTTCTTTTGCCCTATTTCCCTCTGCTCTGGCTCGATCACCGCGGTCGCTCTGCCACCCCGTTCGACCGCAGACTCTCTTTTTTTTCAATTTTAATCCTCCACCGATACCAGCAACCCGGGAAGAGCGGACATTCCTGGCGGCGCGATTCCGCGATTTCAGCCCTCGATTCCCGAACCACCGCGGGACCGTCTCAATTAACCGAGCAGATTGAAATTCTGCACGAATTCCGCGCGCCCAGAGCCTCCATTATGGCTACTAATTTCGCATTTTATCACCAAAATACACATTCAAATGCGTGGAAGTCGAGGGTATCCCAAACCTGTGCCTTCACAGACACGTTCGACCCCTGAATTCATAAAGAAGAATATCTCCAAAGAGAGTGATTATCCAATGATATAATCCCAAGCTTGCCACTAATTTCAACATAAAGTGCCTCCACTTGGACGTTGAGAGCCTCGCAAAAATTCCTGCGCGTCGAGGGGAATCAATTTCTCCCAGGCCAGGTGGCCCCTTCCTCAACCCTCATTTCTCCCCAGAAATCAATTTGATGGCTCAATCCGCGAGACACTCGAGGAGGACGTCGGCGGTGGAGGGTGAGGCAGGATGTTGCAACGAGGGTAGCTCGTTTACGAGGTCGCTGACTCATGCTCCAAGACGCTCGTCTGGCCACGGACTGTCCGCGGGTGATTTACGCGCGTGCCGTCGCGATTACGCGGCCGATATTGAGTAGATCGAGGCATACGTGGTCGGACAACTACGGGGCGTGTACGACGCTGTCGCCACTCGAGAGCCAGGGTGGTCGAATGGCGTCGGTGCCTACCCGATTGCCAATACCATTACTCCGTCGTAAAAGGAGCGTAAACGTACCGTTAAAGGACTGCAGCCTGTTTCCTCGCCCCTCGCGCGCTTCTTTCGCTGCGTTCCCCAGGCGGAAATCGAAACTCTCCTTTATACCGTCGCGGAGTCGACGAGCTCCATGTCTTCCCTAGGACGAAACGAACCGAATCCAGTGGAGGCTCCGGCTCATACGTTAACGGTGCATCTGCCGCGATGCTTTTTCCCCGGTCTTTTCGGGTTATGTAGCTGGGAGCATCTGGGGCGTCATTGTTTACGGGTTTATATGCCTCCTATTTCGCCCTGTGGGGTTCTGTTTGCGGTGATTTTGAGAGCTAGGGATGCATGGGTGCATTAATTGAAGGGTCCTTGTGTGTAGAAAACACTGCAAGTGCCAAAAATCAAATTCTATAGTATTATTGACACGTAGGACATTTGCCGATAAAATTTCTCTCTATAAGGTCTCTTCAATTTCTGATGATATCCCTGATCAGGTATTCGGGAGAACTTCAGCTGCCTTTGGAGGATCGTTTACTGATTGTCCACTTGTGTTCGTGGACTGCTCTCGATTGGATGGTGGACCCCGAGTTTCGGTGACCGCTCCCCGATCTTTAGACCGCAGCAGCGGATGTATGTCGCCTGGAACCGTCGCGTAGACCGAAGATCAACGTAAACGCAAAGGGAAGCTAGTCGCAAAAGGACGTGGCTCTCCACGGGGAAAGTAATTTACTAATGGCGCTGTGGGATACGCAAACGCACCCTTGCATTCTTCATCGCGACGATGCAACGCGGCGTGCCTTTCAGGGGAACCGTCCCTTTATCCGACAGTCTGTTTCCATTCTGGCAATGTCCGAAATCTAGCCATTGCAGTGGTCTGTAATACGCTAATCGCACTTGAAGCTGGGAGCAATTAGAATATCCAACGTTCTTGCTGAAATGGTCTCGAATTCGATGCCACAACAAAGAATTAAGAGTATTTCCTATCGGCTCTAACTTCCGTGAATCTCGATGCCTTTAGAATAATGATCGTCGAGCGGTATGAAGACCGAAAGGTCGCGATGGTCCAGGATCAATAGATGCCAGCTGCAGGAGACGAGAGATCAAGGATTCGCGCCGACACAGTCGACACTCGACTGGGGCAGGTCGTTCGCGACAGGCCTCGGTTAATATTCATTTCCGGTTTCTTCTGTCCCGAGGTAGTCTGAGCTCGATACCCCTCGCCCGCGAGGGAGGCAGGGGGGCGGGGGAGAGGGCTGAGTCTCTCCAGCGTTTCTTTCTCCACCCTCTATCCCTGTGAAATTCTCCCTCGAGCATCCTTCCGGCAGCCCCTCCAGCTCGTCCATCGACGGAATATACCTCGGGCATTATCAATGCGAGGCGAGTTCTCGGCTGCACTTTCGAGGGTATCCCGGAATAGTAAGGAGCAACGAGAGTGCTGGCTGCGCGTTTGTATGTCGAGTGAGAGCACGCGAGAGGAATGAGAGCAGCGAGCGCGGGGGAGCGCGGGAACAAGGGAGAAACGACGAGAGATCTGAGGGAAATAAAGTGTAGGAAAAAGGCCGAATGAAGGGGGCGAAGGAGAGCAGGGGGAGGGCGGGGGCGAAAGGGAGCGAGAGAGAGATCGCCCGGGGAGGGAGAGAGAGAATTGGGAAAAAGAAGGAACTATCTACTTCGATTAGTAACTCGGTAACGTAAGCTCGATCCAGTGAGACTGTTTTTCTTTCGTCCCGGAATTACGAGCAACCCCTCTGCAAGGCGGAAAGGGATTTCAGGAAAAAAGAGCAGCGCGAGGCAGGAAGAAGCGCGGGGAAAGCTGGGCGTGTAAGAAAAATGCAAATATGGAGATTTATTCTTGTCAGTGCAGGATGGAACAGGATGAACTATTAATGTAATACATGCAACCAGAATCTGGTTTTGTTCCGGTTACGACGAAAGGGGTGCAAAGAGGCTTCTATAATAATTTCCATTGAGCAGTGGTCATGCAAGCTGGTTGGGTTACTGTTGATCCCATTCAGTTTGTAATTTGCTGCTGGGAATTCAAATTGGTTCGAATTACTATGGATTTTACCTATGAGGACAACAAAGGGACGTTTTTCTGGTATCTTTTGATTGCGACTGGCTGTAAACAGTAGAATGCGCGCGGTAAAAACTGGGGGATAAATATTTTTCATCGACGCAGGCAGTACACGTTTTTCGAAATAACACAGAATTAAAGAATGCAACGAATTGAAACTCGGCGTATCATGCATGCCATCGTTTCAGCATTTCGCTAAAAGCATACCCCGCCTTTTCAACCCTTCGCAGCTTTGTATACACATAAATTGTCAGTAATTGACTGCAGAATGCCTAACAATTCGTGCCATTAACGGCTGAAGAGGAATTTTAGTGCAGCAACGCCAGATTGCGTGCACTTCCGCTTAACCACCCGCGCAGTAAATTCGTTTCTACTTTTTTTCACTCCGTATTGAAGAAACGCTGTTTCAATGCCCCTACACGATCTACAGTGGGGGACAAAAGTATGTGGACACCTTTTAAAATCGCATACCTTGTTTAAAATTGGTCCAAACGATTTGATTTTTTTCAGAAGCTAGAAGAATTAGTTTACAAGGTGACGAGTTTCGTCCTTTTGAAAAAAAATTGCAATTGGTCGGAATGGAAAAAAAATAGTAATAAAGGAAATGTTGAACATGTATACAACTTACTTAAATCTACAAACGGGTTTTTTTAATTTTTAATTACAGGCTCAAAGACCAAGTTGAAAAAAGGATCTTTAATTATATTTTTTTTGCTATTCCGACCAATTGCAATTTTTTTTCAAAACGTCACTTAGCAAACTAATCATGCACAAGTTATACGATTTTATAGGGTGTCCACATACTTTTGTCACCCTCTGTACATGTACTAATCACTCATTTTTACCCCTAACACATCCCTTAACATCCAAACCTATCAGATACATAAAAACCTCATACCCCTCCGTCCTCGATCCAGATTTATCCCCCGAAGCAGCAGCTTGCGACTCATAATACAACCCCATAGAATCTCCACGCGGCTATCATCTCCCCAATGGCCACGAATAAGACAGACTCGATTCCTGAGCAATCAGCCCGACGGAATAGGAGCAAGAAAACGAAGTAACGGTTACAGAGGATTGTCTGGCTGGCAGTGGGGATCGATCGACTTCGATTTCCCTCTCGCCCTCGCAATCACGGCCTCGTGGCTCCGGCACGGCCCGTCTTGTTCTAATGTCGATTCAGGTGCAAATTCGCGACGACCCAATTCCTAGTCGGTGGCGGGGCCGCTTTGAATCCAGACCTAACCCACCGCCCCCGAAATAATCTGTCTGCGGAGGGGGTGGATGCGGGCGATACGCTCCATACATGCGTGAAACGCTATCTCGGTGAACGCTTTGATGGAGCTGGCCTGGCACGCGGTCAGATCCCGCCCGCTTGTCAATCAAAACGAAACAATTTCGGCTACGTAGTAAATTGGCCGCGCCCGGCAATTTAATTGGCCGACGGCAGATGGGTTACGGGAGATATAGGAATGAATTCTCAAAAAACAAAACGCCCCTAGCCACGGCGACGACGCGGTTGGACCGTCGTTAAAGGTGGATTGATTTGATGCGTTCCCTACTCTGAGCTGGGAAGTCTACCGAGCTCGTCAGCTTGGTAGTTTTACAGGGAGCCTTTTTGAATCGGTAATGAGGAAGCTTCTGTAGGTGGGTTTATGGAGGAGAGGTTTATGACTTGAGAGATCCACCAGCTGTTTCTTGGAAAAGGACGATTTTCATAATTGGAAGATAGATCTAATTAGGAGAATGTGGTTACTGGGGACTTGGACAATGTTTAATGAGGGTTGTGTTCGTATGAAGTATGTTCAAAGTGTTTCTGTTTTTAGATATTATCTTGAAATATTGATTAGTTATATATTCGTGAATTAAGTTGAGAGTTTTAATTGAGATACTTATTACTTTTCTTAGAATTCAATTGCTACAGTGTACCGATTTCTTAGCAAAGGAGAATAAATCGTCTTCCCCGAGAGTTTATATTCTTTCCCAAGTGGATGATTAATGGATCACCCCTTTTTCGAGGAAGTTAAAAGCTGGAAGCTGTCTGCTAAGAAACATAGTACAGTATTTCATTACTGTCCAGTGAATTTTAATTTACTGCCTCGAACTGCTTTCACGTGACCATTGTGACCATCGATCACGCACGGAGGGCTGTCCTAACTGTTAATTCACGACTCGCCAAGTAATCAAGTGCCCACGCTCCGAAGCCCGCGCCGCGCGTCTCTTACGTCTGAGCCATCCTCGCCCGTACTACTTAGAGCGCGCCGTATCTCGATACCGTCTCGTCGCTTCCCGACGCTATTTGTCTTCGGGTAAAGCGTCCCACGGCGAACAATATCGCGGCTGTCGCCGAGGGTAACGCGATAGACCGCGTTACACGCGTAAACGCTTTAACGTTTCCCGCGGAGCGCGTTCAAGCGAGCGATCGATGATCACGGCGAACGACACCCTCATGTCGTTTCTCTAATCGAACCTCCACGTTCCTCTCGACGAACGAAATAACACGAGCCCTCTTATCGACGCCCTAAATCCGTTAACCACACAGAGAAGCGTATAAGCAAACAGATACAACGAACACACCGTACAAAATCGTTTCGCAAATCGTACAGCCATTCTAGTAAAAAGAATATACGAAAAGGATTTAGCGTACTGGGGGGTTCTCGATGATCTCTACCCAATCGAAAATGGGATGAATCGTCGCAGAATCAATCGCGGTTCCAGTACCGGTGCAGACGTTTTTCGAAAAGCTCGTTGCGCGTGGAAAAAGCAATTACAACCAGCGGCCGCTATCGAAATTGTTATGAAGTGGGAACGGCCAGTGGTTGGGCGTCAGAGGGTGGTGGCTAGGCGGATGGGGGCCAGTTGATGGACACGAGTCGGAGCGCCGTTGTCCCTGTCACGTTTCTCCCCGCTTCAACTGGATTTTCGAGCCGGTGACTGCAATCACCGGAACCTGCGATTCGAACGACGCGATCCATCGACTAGCGCGTTCTATAATGCGTTGTATCCGCGTACGAATACGTTTTGACAAGCTGGAGAGGCCTCCATCCCCTCGTCCCGGCGCTCTTTCCTACCTTCGACTGACAGGGGCGCTGGGTGAAGAGCGAGGGGCGGCTTCCAGGCCCGAAAACCGACGTTTCCGGGCCAACAAATAATTGGCCGACCGCCAAGCTACGGGGCGTGCACGCGCTAGACGTTATTTCGATTTGACGTTTCGAAACAACCCGCTACGCTAGGCGCGAGCTATTGTTGCCGCGCGTAATTCGTCGACAGCCTCTCCCCGTTGACAGGCGAACGCGAAAACGCTCGCGTGAATGATACATCGGGTCGTGTCGGCGCGACGAGTGGGACGCTCGAAATTTCCAGCGGATTTCAAGATCGCGAGCGAGCGAGCTGGCCAGCCAGCTTTATTCCGCAGAGGGTTCTGTGGGGTCAGATGAGGGAACAGAAAAAGAAGCTTCATACGTTCTGTTACTAACAAGGGAAATTAGGCAACCCGGAAATTCAGAAAATTATGCAACTCTGTGTGCAAGTAGAGTAGTTCGTGGGTAAGACAAATTTATTTTTTGTTGGTGCCATAGTGCGGCTTTGGGTGGTGAAATCACCCTTTGAAAAAATGCAGAATTTTCTCTTTCGTGGTATATCTCGAGAACGGCGAGAGATATCGAAGGGAAGTATAAATAAACGTAGCATCTTGTTTTATGTCTACAAAACTACGTAAAAATAATTATCGAAAAATCCATCATTTTCTAGTTATCCCCACCATCAACCCTTAATTCGATAATTACTTTTAAGCAATTTTGTAGATATAAAAAAGAGATACAATTTTTGTTTATAATACTTCTTTGCGATATCTATCACCGTTCTCGAAATATTCCATGAAAAAGGAAATTCTACATTTCTTTCGAGAGGTGATTTCACTCATCAAAACCGCTCGATCAAAAAATCAGTTTGGCGTACCCACGAGCTGCCCTATTTACACACAAAGTTGCATAATTTTCTGAATTTCCGGGTTGCCTAACTTCCCTTGTAAGTTGTGCAGCCTCTCTGATTAAATGTAGAAGCTAATGATCTGAGCTTGGATACTGAAAATTGTTTTATGTCTGTTCTGACCACTTTCAGTGACGAAGACCATGTTAAAGCTTCAAGACAAAACTGTGAATTGTCTGTAAAATTGGAGCCATTGGACCTTGACCGTGATTTGCTGATTGATCACGAGGAGTAATGGTTTCCAAAAAAGTTTACCACTTGAGTGTCCATCAAGTACGAAAGCGGCGATTTCTTCTGAACCGAATGGCAACAGTAATTTCCCAACGTCCTCTCGCAAACGAGCCTCCATTATTCAGCACGATCTTTGATAAATTCCACCGTCGAGGGGAAAGGGTGATGCGGTAAGGGCGATTCAGACCGCGGGAAAAATATCTCGTCCCGTCGTCTGAAATGAAATAATTCTCCGCGCGATGTGAAATATCGTCATCCTCATAATTAAAAGTCGAGGCCGCGACTCGCGGGTACCATTAGTCTCCGGTAGCGTAACGGCCGGCCACTGAGCCACTTCCTCGATCCTATAATTATTCCACAAAGTGGATATTTATATTCGCTTATGGGCCGCGGACGGTCGCCCCTACTTATTCCATTTTTCCATCCGTGTTTCACGATCCGCTGGAGAATTCTATACCGCGACGTGTGAGCCACCCCTTCCATGATGGCATCGCCATCACTTTTCACCGCCTTGCAGGAAGAGAGGGATTTTTTTCATTAGCTTTGTGGCAGGCAATGTGGATTATTTCAGGAGCGACGCGTGATGTTTAGAGCAGATACTTTTCACTGATCCTGGGAGAAGTAACTAACATAAAATATTTTCCAAAAATATTACTGCAGTAGATTCTCACTCTTATTATCCATGTTTTATCGCAAGCACGAGATCTTTGTGAAAAGTCTCTATTACCAATATTTGATTTCTCATGTCTGACTTTTAGTAACATCAGACGTTTCTACACAGACTCTTCCCTGTTTCCATTCCACTCTTTAACCCTCATTATTTCCTCCGAAGTCCCTTCAAATACTATCTACCAACACGTCTTCATGTTGTTCTCTACTCGGTGGTCCTGACAATAAGCAGTTTTCTCTCAGAAACGGAATACATATACACACGACTATGCAGTAGGTACCATACAGCAAAAATATCCGTGGAGCAATGCACTCTGCTCGACGAAAGACCTCGAAACGACAGAGAATAGACGTGGAGTTTCCGGGGAAAAGAAGGGCTTCATTTATGAGAAATTCACCCCGTCGCTGGCAGGTGGTGAGACCATCGTGTCGCGAGTGATCGGCGCAAGACCAAAGGGTTCCGTTTTAGCGGGGGTAAAAATCGTTTAGAGCGTTTTTCTAACGAGCCTGTGGCCCGTATTGGCAGCTACTTGGATGGCTGCCGGGACGGCTGACGCGGCCGATGCGAGTTATTACGTTGAACAACAAGGTCCTCTGTGAAATCTCGTTAGATCTCGAGCGTTTTTTTCAACCCCACACCCACAAGGGACCGTCTGCGAGCGACGTCGCAATCTGTATTATCGGCACCCTTGGCCGGGCGCATCGCGTTCTGTGCCTTCAATTTACCTTGCTTTCGTGTACTATGCGGATGGGGGATTAATTTAACGGGGGCTAATGGGCTCGGCGAGGTATGTCGGCTCCTCGATAGGATCTGAATTTCATTTCGTTTTGCTGTTAATACTGTCAGCGGCGCTCAAAGGGGAAACACGTGCGGGTAAACTGTCCATTAAAGGGGTGAATTTTATCCAGCCCCCCCTGAGATGAAATTTCTGGGGCTTTAAAAGCCACGCAGGAATATTTTCTCTCATTATTTTCCTTTAATTTTAAAGGTTTACGGGAAGTGGCGGTTGAAATGTTTCTAGAGATGGATATGCGAGAATTCCAGGGAAATCTTCTTAAAAATTCCGGTTAATTTCAAGACAGAAGCTGTGCTGCGGGATCTTAATAATCTCGTTCTACTTCCTTAAATCGTTCCTGTAATAACCTCGATTGGATTATCCTAATTTTCCGGATTAACCTTTCACAACGTCCCAAACGACCTGCTTCTTAATATCGTATTTCGTTTTTCCTACACGTTCGTTTAAAGTTCGCTGCCGGCAAGGCCGCGCTTATTAACTTAATCCCGCGGAAATTCTTTGCACGCATTATTTTAATAATTCAGCTTTTAAGCTCCGCTCGTGTGTCAGTGGTAATGCGTTAATTTAATCTGAAAAGTAGTTCCCGCGAGGGGAAAGAGGCTTCCCACGGCAAAGAATATATTTTAAGAAAACGTTGGAGTTACTCGCGGACTTGCAACTAAGCAAATCCTTCCCCCGTCCTGAATTATTAAATAATAAAGTGTTGATCCCTTCCATGAAACTCGATAGAGGGGATACCCTTTCCTCTTACGAAATAACTCGATTTCCACGAAAGAAGCCGAATGATGTTCATTTTCGATAGCGCAGAACGAGGATACAGTTGAAACAAACTGCTAGGTCCGAAGGAAGTCTCTTTGATCGCTACACTGTCGCCTCAAAGAATGCACTTTGACAGCGTTGGCCCATGAAATCCTCTCGATTTAACCGCATGCTCGAGCAATGGCTATCCTTCGAACAAGCCCCATCGACAGAACGATTCACCGTTCGAAAATCCTTCGTTCTTTTACGACCCCCGATTTACTGCTCTCGCCTTGTGGCTTCTTCGTATCTTCCTCGCCCGTCGCCGAATGGCGCACATTAACTACGTCCAAGAAGCCATACTTCGAACTCAAGAATGACTGCAGAACGCTACTTAAAGATGAACGATTTCAAGTAATCCCCGCTGCAATTAATTCGCTCGAATTAATCCAACACAGAATATAGAATCGATCGGCAAAGACGTAAACTTCGTGAATTTAATTCACGCGCAAGCAGCCGTGTCTCTAGCAACCCCTCCGTTTATCCGCGATACAGGTCAACACCCAGCGTGTGCTCGATAATTTCCCACTGTTTCCAATCGCACAGCTCGATGCGTAGATAAAGGTCGCGCATCGTGCTCGCGAGTCTAGAGGGGAAGAACGTAGAAAGAACAGCAGTCGAAGGGGATGAAAATAACTAGTACGATCGAACACTTCTCTCCCAATTTACGCGCGCGATCGCTTTTAATTTCGCCCACGCCTCCCCATGACCGAATGTATAATTCATCCGTGTCCCACCCGCGATCCCACCCCTCCAACTTTCCACCCCAACTTTTCTAGCCGACAATAGCCAGGGGTTCGTTGGTTTCCGCGCTTTTTCCCACACCACCCCCTCCCCCTTTTTCCTCGTTTTTCCTTGGCGATCCCGCGTGAAACTTTATTAGCCCCACCTCGCCCCCCCCCCTCGATACGTACGGGCGATAAAGAGGGGGCAGGGTGGTGAATTTAGCGGCAGCCGGTCGGCGGCAAAATATACGGAGCTTCATAAACCTGGAATCGCACGGTTTGTCCAGGTAGGCGGGTCACTGTTTCCGTAATGAACGGTACGGGGACGTCGGGACGCCTGGAGAAAAACGAAACAGAGGAGAGGGCGGCGATCGATACTCGATTAATTGGATTTCGCCGGCTGACGATATTTTTTTCCACGCCTCCGTTCTCGATGACACGCTTGCTCACCTCCACTTTCCTTTCTAGCTTTTAATCTTTCGCTTCGTAATATGACGTAAACGCTGCGCTATGGCGAAACACTGCAGCGGATATATGGGAACAGTATAGGGATAACGAATTTCTGAGTGGAGAGGAGGAAACTGAGAAATACGTGCCTCGGATGAATTTCCGCCGATAAAGGGATTATTGGTAGGGGGAAGAAGATGCATGCTTCTTTTAAATTTATGTTCATTATCCGACGACGGGGGAGGGTTTAATATGCCAAGCTGTTTTTCCCGAGAACGCAGCATCGTATCGAAATTCTTCTCGGCATATTTTTAATTATTCTAATTGCAAAGGATCGCCCCGTTTCCGTTCGCGCCACGAATTACGCTCGCAGAACCCTTCGCTCCCAGGCGATGCTCCCGCTACGCTGGATCCATTTAACGGGCGACTATTTAAACTACACCCCGCTCGATACTGTCTGTTAATAATTATTCCACCGGTCGGGGATCGTTTACATACAAACGGGCATTACCGCCTGCGTTGTTACGCGGCGAAATTACGGGATCGAGGGGGCGGATGGCGGGATGCAGCGCAGAATGTGCAACATTATAGACGCGGTAACCAATCGAATCGCCCGCTTCGTGAAAATGATTTCTACCGTGCCGGGTATAGGACACGTGCCCCATCACGCGTCCCTCAATCGCTGCTTTAATCGAGGCACATAATCGCGGGAACGTTTTGTAACGACGGGGTAATACGAGCCGGAGGAGATTCGAAGCTTTTCAACCTGTCACCTGATCGTTTCACACACGTTTTCCATAAAGCAAAATGAGGGGTTAAGTGGAGCGCTAGTTTATTTCTATGGGACAAAGCTGTTACATGTCAATGGACCATTTTATTAAATGGGAGGCAGTATTTTGTATCTGTATATTGTTTCTCCTAATTTTGTTATTTGAGGATAAGAAGACAGCAAAAATTGTAAAACAATAGAAAGGTAGAATTATCAATGCTCCAAACGAGGAATAATATTTCTGATAAACTAGCGTCACAGAATTTATCTACTTAGAGTAAATCAATACAACCTTAACAAATGAAGGGTATTAGGAAAAACAGGGAATTTTACAAAACAGCGTTATCGACGGATTTAATAGTTTTAATAGTTTAGTTTATTAATAATGAAATAAGGTTTAATGAATTTAATTTTCTTATACAGAAGCTTATGCTTTTGAAAAGAAAGCAGGGGACATTCCGTATTTTGTTCCAGTGCAGAGTGGACCTTTTTTTCTTAACCAGAATATCAAATCTTCAACGTTATATTCTTTGAGCTTTATAACAAAATATACTATAAATCGCAAAGTCAAGAAAAATGGACATTCCCGTTTTTCCCCCTTTCCCTTCAAATGAACTTTGTAGACACTTGAGGGTAAAATTCAAACAATTCCGCAAGCCTAACAGACTGAGATACTTTTATTCTCCCTCTAATTACCGCCCAGGATTTAATTAGCCTTTCCAAGTCTCGCACGCGGTCGCTTAAGTAGTTGAACCCTTAAATTCAGCGGGCCACCCCCCGAAAAAACAATTTTCTCCGTAGCACCGCGTTCTTTTGCAAATAACTTAGGATTACGGGTTAAGAATAGCTATCGGAGGCAGCAAAGTTTGGCGGAAACAAGTGCGAGCTGGAAGACTTGGCAACGAAGCTACGCTGGATCCTTCAGGGCGCACATTTTTCCTCGAACTAACGAGCATCGTGCCCTGCCTGCCTCAACGATCGCCCCACTCTTTATTATAATTAAAAAGACGGCGAAAGTGATCCGCGCCCCGTAACTCATCGCAACGGATTTATAATTGCTGGGGAGGCCTTCGTTTGAGGAAGGTGACCACGAACGCTAGGCCGCGTTCCACGGCAGAGCTTGATTAATACCAGCAATTCCGGAAGTCCCCGACAAATGGATTTTCGATATGACCGCTATCGGCTCTAAAGTATCTCGAAATTAATTCCTGCCTTCAAACGAGCTTTGGAATTCGGGTATCATTACCCTCGCCTGCGGTGCCACGTGATATCCCAGACACTCGAATCTGTCTGGCATTTTCGCATGTCTCACAATCATTTATAATAGTATTTATAACAGTAAAATTAAATTAATTATCTTACCCTGATGCTTTCACAAGCATCTAACGATACTCGAATCTCTTGATACCAGTGGCGTACTCAGAATTTAATCTGGGGGGAGCTGAGTTGAACGGATAAAAATATTTTCCTTGCAAATTCAATAAAATTCAGTAGTTGATTGTAAAAATTAATTTAAAGAATAAAATAGAATTTTCTTTTTGTTTTACAATGCTCTTGAATCACTTCAATCGTGGTTGCATTAAACTTCTTCTTCCTTTTTCATTGGGGGGTGCCAAGGACCCTTAGGCCTCCCTGTGTATACACCACTGCTTGACACAATACTTCCAATGACTCACGAATAATAATCAAGACTAAAGACGAAGCAAGACTAAACGATCCTCCGTCTGTCGACAGGTGGGAACGGATCGCCTGGCTTAAGCTCGACCTGGACTACTGGAACGATGGTGATCCTGGCGCTGGTGACGATCGTGCTCCTGCCGTCCGCCACGAGAACGATGGTCGTGGATACCCGCGACAGCAGGTAGCTCGCGCGCGTCCACGAGGACACCGCTGCCACAATCTGACCCGATTACATCGTCCATGTAAAACCTAGTAGTCTAGGGCTTCCAGTTATGTATGTTACTATGTATGGAGTAGATAGTCGGAATAACAATGATTTTTATTCGAAGTGGGCCTGGGTACGCGGGAGGTCGGCGTAGACGGCCCCGAGGATCGAGCCAATCATTGCATTACAATTATCATTTACACGGAGTATCGTTGAACCTCGCCGAACAACGATGCGAACGATCGAAATCGCGCGATCTCCTTGGGGCCGCCTGGTGAACACAGCAATGCGCGACTAGGCACACGTCGGTGGGGGTGGCAGAAAAAGGGGTTAAAGTCGAAGATCGAGGGGGGTGTGATTTTCGGGGGTGCGAAAGTGTCGAGTCTTCGTCGTAACCTCCTGCAAGCGATGCGCACCCCGACGAGTCACGCCGAGCGCTTGTTACTTCTGTTGGTATTCATCCTTTCGTTCGCGTTCGTAATTGGTTAGTGACCCCAGTGTTCACCGCGCGTCGAGGAATAGATATACATACAGGGGGGTAATTAATCTAACTGATATGATTAAAGTTAGCGCAGCGACGAGCGGCGTTCTGCTCAATATCCGCTCCTTTTTAAGATGTCGAACCGGGGGGTGGGGGTGGGTGGGTGGGTGGGGGGACGCGACACCATAGGTACCGATTTGTAATCTGTACAAATTGTAATAAATTACCGTACGAAGTATGTTCGATGAACCGACTACCGCCTTTCATTTTCGTCCTGCCCCATCTTGGCACGGGAACGAGGTCGAGGAGGACTCGAGGTAAGTGGATCGTTTCGATGTTATTGTTCGGGTCAAGAGGCATTCCAATCCCGAGGAAGCTGTAGCCTGTACGTCGTGGATTACATCATATCGGTGGAATAAAGGAAAGTTGCATAGGAGACGACGAGATTTCAACTGTGTCGCACAGTTTTCTAGGATAATTACCCACTTTGGATAATAAGTTTGATTCGAACCAATTTAATTTAGCAAATCGGCCACGGTCAATTGGAGGGTGGAAATCGTTATGTTGCACCGCGCGGGCGGTGCATTTTTGCCGATCGATCGAATAATTGAGGATCCATTCTTGACTCTCCCCTCGAGCTCGCCGTGAAACGAGTAACAAGGCCGGCGTTATTAAATTCCTCGAATCGCCACGATGCAAGCTAACGAGCGTCAGTTTATGTAAATACATGGACGCGCGCCTGCCACACAGCGCGCGCACACGTCCACGGCGAATGAAACGATAAATTTAATAATTCGATTTAACGAGCCGATAAACCGCACCGCCGAAACTCTTTCGGGCGCAATTACAGAGAGGAAAAGAGTCACGTGCCGGCCACGCCGGCATAATTCGTATCCAGGAAATATTTCGACGTCGTAACCCACCGAGTGCACTTCGCCGTTTACGAGTGGCCGTGGCAATTTTCTGGGTCCGTTCCTTATTGGATCAATCTCGAGACAGGTCAAAGGGAGTAACGTTTCGGATTACGCTCACCCCGGAGCAAGTAGCTTCGCGAACCTTATCGCTCTGTCGCGATGTCGGACGAGCAGAGTCGTCTAAGGTTCGGTTAATCGCAGGCTGCTCGGTAAATAATTACAAGCTGCATCTCACTAATTAATCATGAAAAGCAGGCACAAGTTTCCGCGAGCACTGTGAGCATGCGATATTGGTTTTAGGAACGATTAGAAATAACGAAAGCTCTGAAAGTGAGCAGGGAATAAATACCTACGTACGTTTCGTTACACGCGAGCACAAGTAACAGAGGAAAGGCCCCGTGTTTATGCCTCGAGGCTCGCGTTCGAACAGCCTCGCGGTGGAATTAGGTCGCCCGTGTCCCGACTTCTTCGCGAGCAGAGACAGAAAGGCGATCTTGCCAGGGAGAGGTAAGAAAATGAAAAGGTAAAGGCGACCACCGCGGAATTGACGTTAATCAAGAGCGGTACAGGGTGGTAGTAAAGGAATGGCCAGCCATTCGGTCCATCTGGCTTGTCGGCGAAATTAAAACACCGTTCTCCCTCTTGCTTCCCCTCTCTGTCACCCCTGCGCTCGCACGTGTTCGTCGCGGGCAGCAGCACGTGGCCCCGCTACTTGGAGGCGTCGTGACGTGCGCGGACGCCTAAAGCTTGATTTAGACCACTCGCCCTCTGGTCACGTTGCATTCGTGCCCGTTATACGTGCACAATGCTAATTCGAGCTACCCTCGCCGATAACCAACACTGAATTTTAATGCGAATATTTACCAGCCACCCCTGGGCAGACTGTATTAGACGGGGCCATTAGATTGCGCGGATAAGCTTCTCCAGATTACACGATCGCCCGTATTAATCCATGTAACGGTCGAACGTGACTTCCAGCGGCGCCAGCGAGCTCTAATTCCTGAATTTTTAGCCTGCATTAGCTTCGATACTTGGCAGTTACTTGATAGTATGCTGTTAGTGGATTTGAGATTAAAGTGGCTTTTATACAGAATTGTTGTATAATATTACTAGCTTAAAGTCCCTGGCGTTGCCGAGGTTATATATCTTTTTTGGTGAATGGGTGTAAGTTTTTTAAAAATATTTCTTAGTAATCACCTCTCGGCTAAGAGGACTATACTCACCAAAATTCATGATCATAGGATCAATAGTTCCAGAGAAATCGTGATTATTAATTCATAAGGGATATGAATTTGTGATTTAGGGAATGATTTGGAGAATGATTCAGTGATAATTTGGCCAACATAGATAATACAGAAATGGATAACGTAACTCAGTGTGTACAGAGTTAATCGCCGAGGGTGTTTAGAATGTACTATTGGGAAACTCTTTGAGAGTTCCTTGAGAACTCCTCGAGAATCTTCGATTAGCCATGAGGTAAGCCTCTCGGTTGGATTCAACTGGTAAGTAATGACTCGATGCATCGATGCTGCGGGTGGGATTAAGTATCGAGCCGAGGATCTACGGTGTTGGAGTGCCTGTAACAGGGACGGGACACGATTCACCAGCCACTAAGAATAATTGATCGTTTTAGTTCGGAATAAACTTCCCCGCTGGATAAGGTGTCCAGGGGCGAGGGCTCGCGATAAGTTCTGCTTCGAGGGATTCGGGCCCAGGCCTTAATACCCCTGAAGAGATATTAATTCGCCAATTATCGGGGGACTGTGGCTTCGAAGTAATAAACTCTCTGTCAAGATTATCGACGTAGATTAGACGTGGGCGAGCAAAGGGCTTGATATTACGGGACGACCGCGTGAGAATCAATTACGATCGGCGACACTGAAATCCTTTGGACTTCGTGAATCACCCCACCGATCGGTTTGTCTTTGCTTTAGCGGTGTGTATGGTCCTCCGAGCTCGTCTCCGACAAGCTAAGTTGCAAGCTGCACTGCGCAGGCTGCTGATGACGTCCAGTCTATACCAACTTCACTCTGTAAGATGCAAGTTTAAACTGAGCCCAGCTCTACGAGATAGCAGACTTCAAAACTTTAAAAGCTTAAGACTATAAGTTCCTCGCCCAGACATCTGTCACTGGCAACAATCAAATTTACTCTTCAAATTAAACTCCATCGAATCTAAAGTGCGCTTCGAGTTCCTAAATAAATTCAAACCTCCAACCCCTACGATGCTTCCAAACCAATCTGCAGTTCCCGAAGACAGAAAGCGCAGGGAAGCTACGTGGACCCTTGATTTTCGAGCGAGCGATTTAGTCCAATTAACGACTGGTAACAGGGCCGCGGCGAAATCGTTGATCGCGGCTGCGCGCTGAAGCTTCGATCGAAACGCAGCCATGGGAGAGAGAAAAAAAAACGAGGCCGTCGACAACGAATTCGTTAAGGCCTTAATTGACATCGAGTAGCTTTGTCACCGTGTAACCCGGTTCGAGTAAAATAATTGGAAGGCCGGCCGGTTGCATTCAGCGTGTTCGCGAGCAGACCGTCTGTAACGAGACGTCGGCGTCGTGGAAGGAAAACAAAAGCGGACGGTTCGAAGGGAATCGAGTTAACGACGAGCGTAAAGAAAAAGAAAAAAAGAATCATAGGTATCGGAGGCAAGGAACGGGACAGCGCGAGGAAAGCGTAGGTCGCAGCGGGGGTGGCGTGTTCTTCTTCTTCGCGTGTCACGGATCGCCGAGCACCAATGCAAAATTAGAAGAGCACGAACGCAGGGTCCTCTGATTTATTCTGGACGCTCGTCGTTCCATTTACCCGTTCGAGTGACTCTCGAATGGCGCGCCTCGAAACGTGATATCGGCAGCGATGAACGGCGAGGGCTCCTTCGCGCCGGAGGAATATGGAATCAATGAGCGCTCGTTCTTTTAGAATATTTAAGGTCCGGAGATTTCGAAAGAGCCAGGGGGGTTTGTTTGAATATGAGCGTCGCCGAGGGGCGAAGATGGAAATTTCCCGGCTCCGCGTTCGAAAAAACTTCGCTGCGAAAGAAAAACGCAGGGTGGAAAGCGCAGTGCAGGGGAGGAGGGAGGGAGCTCGAGGAAGAAGTTGCTGGAGTTACCAACTGATAACTTGCGGCCTCCATAAACCAAAGGGAGTTACGACAAATATTTGTCTTCTCGCTTTTTTCCCTCGAGCGCGCGCTTTTTACTCGTTTCACTTCGATACTTCCAGCTCCGTTTTCCTTAAGCTCCCGCGGATCCCAGCTCCCCCTCTCCCTGCCCCTCTGTCTGCTCCGGAGAATCGGGAGAACCCTCGTCGATGGGGAAAACTACCCCCTTCTTTTCGTTTACTTTTTCCCTGCGAAACTATCGGGAGTGGATACTCCAGATTCCTACGCGTTGCTCCAAACTGTTTTCTCGGTATTACAATCGACCGTTCTCCATTTTCAAAGCGAATTGTTGGAGAATACTTTGAGCGATAACACGCTTCCCTTCTTTAATAAAGTAATGGTGAAAATGTGGACGTTCCTCCTACGTGTTTACAATTTTACACCCATGTCATAGCGTATGATTTCCAGCGGGATGGTTTGCAATTGATGCGAAAACAGAGAAGCTACGATGCCAAGTTTCCCTTGAAACGCTCTCGCGCGATGACTTGGGTCATTAATATAGAAACGATAAGACTCACCCCTAAACACGCCCCTGGCAAGTTGGAATTCACCATGAAAAGTCGATAAGCGCGTGCAACCGCGTGAGGTAATTAATTACACAAGCTTCAACGATCCATCGCCGATGTCTGTGATGAATATTTCGAATCGGAAGCTGGAGTACACGCAAACAGACAGCTACTTAAGCTCAAATCCTATTAAATGGACGAGGTTATTCACAATACACAGTGATCCTGGCTCTGAAATGTATTTGAATGATTCCACCAATATGGCATTAAAAACGCAAAGGTTGTAAACACTTTTATTCTAAAGCCATAAATTTGTTTTTCACGACTGGCAAACGCGAGGCTGGGCGAATGAATGAAATCGTGCTGACTGTTCACGTTCCCTGGGCTTTTAAGCGTTTCTCGACGAGTTTGGTACAGAATGAACGCATTCTGCCTTTATTTCTACGATACAATTTCAATCTGCAATTGCACCGTGCAACCAGTGATTAGGAAGACTCAAAGTAAACGCACATTCCCCGAGCGCGCCGGTTTCCTAAACATTCCAGCCTCTGGTTCAGCGTTCCAGCTATCCGAATTCTGCTTGGAGAATCGACTGACGCGATTCCCTTCGGTGGTGGATGGGAGCGGCGGGCGGAGAGCGCCGTTCGACTGGCGAATACGGAAATATATTTCGCGCGATCCTCGTTAATTCGTTCCGCGCGAATTAACAGGAGTTCGGTGGAAAATTCGAAAGGCTCGTAAAACGCGGGTCCTTGGCGAGGATGCGGGTTCGAGCCGTGGGGGTGGCGGAGAGGTTCGAGAATTCATTCGCGGACGTTAGCAGGATCGACAACGAGGTTGTTAAAATGCAAACGCCTGCGAATCGCGATCGACGATAAGCCGTGGGGGCGCGTCGAAAAAAAAGAATACCATCGAAAAAAGGTGGTCGTTAATGCTCCTTTTTCACTGCCCCCCCCCCCCCCCCCCCCCTCCCCGACCCAGCCTCGTCGTCGACGAATGTATTTCTCGTTTTCGTTCCCGTTTCCTTTTGTCCGCTGTTCCACCCCCATCCCTTGCCACCCGGTCGCTGTGCGAACGGATTAATCGCCTTTTTTCAGTGATTCTCCCATCGGGAACCGGACGATTCCGTGCTCGACGAAGGAGACCGTCCGCGCGCGTACGCACGCCCCTGGGAGATGGGAAATGAAGAGGAACGTTGGGGGAGAAATAGTGGAGCGCGGGTGGAAATTGTTCCAATCGGGGAAGAGCGGTGGTCGTAGAGGGCGTTTCGACTGGACGGTACCTCGAAATCCATTAATTAATTACGCGGAAGAAGTGTCGCCTCGCGGCGTCGAGGACGGCGAGAAACGCGGCTCGCGCGGCGAAAAGCGCGACCAAACTCGAACGGGGGGCTCCCCGTCGCCGCTCGTTTGCACTTTTAATTAAACATCGCGACAGAGCTGGGCGTAATTAATTGGCGCCACGGAACGGTTCGGAGGGCTCAGATTTCCGGGAACTAATTTCCACGAAAAAAGAACGTTGAAATCGGCGACAGGAAAAATGGCTGCGGCGTTTCGTCATGCGGGGGTAGCACGTGGGGCACATTTGAGGGATGTATTCTGTGATCAGAGATCATTGTATCAGTTTGGGAGGATGAATGTTTGATTTTAATTCTGGGGTATCTATTTTGCGACGTGGTGAAACCCGTATAAATAGTTTTCAGTGTACTGAATGAAGAATAATTTGGAATACGATCCACGCGGAGGTAGATGGAATAATTTCGAGTGATCTGCTCACAGAAATCAGTGGATTCCTTTTGAACAACTCCTTTCCTCGCAAGAGTCCATTAGAGAAAGATTAAATTAACCACAAGATTAACCATCCCTCTTAATAATCTTGTGAACGACTCCCTCGGGCAGTTTCGCGAACAAAATTACGAGAAGCCTCCTGCTAAGACAGGGGTTCGGGAGCACCAAGGTAACGAACAAACGAACGAGATGATGGCAGGTGGAAACGGCGCGGGGAAAGACAAAAATAATGCCGGCAATGAAGAGGCATCGATGGAATTGGTCGGCGGGGCACGAACAATAACGAATGCTTGTTGACAGTCCGAGTTGAGGATGATAAACACTGCCGGTAGCTTCGGCCGATACTCGCCAACGACCATTCGCGGAACTGTTGTGTAAAAACAGTGGTCTATGTAACGACTCGGCCGCGAACACGACGTCCTGTTATTTATAATAAAGTGTATCGATTCGGGTCTGAAACGTGCAAAAGCGTTGGTTCATTTTCGAGATCGTTATCTGCATTCGGTTTGCGCAACGCGACAAAAATTCTGTACATTCTGAGCTTCGAAACAAACGCTCGACAACTTTCGCTAATTCCAAACGGGCACCCTTTCATTCACGTATTGCGTTACTAGTTTCCCCAGGCTTAAATTTATATTGGATCTAGTAGTTGGAAATTAAATGTTCTCCAAACCTCAACCTCCCTTCGAAGGGATGAAGTCTGTAAAAAGATAAAAACGCGGGGGGTAGATGGAGTGCTTCAGTTTGCTGAGTCACGAGCAATTTTCTAAATAGACTTTCTGCATGAACCATGACCGCGAGCACTGAGGGATTGCTTCGCGTTTCGATTGATTCATATTTGACGAGTACTGCAGAATGGACAGTGATTCTTCAGATAAATGATTTACTCGATGTCCAGCCGTTGCGACACCACGATTTTCATTGCTCCTACAAAGTTAATATACCAAGACACCGCGAGACCGACCATTCCTCAGAGCCGATGGGTTGCCCGATAATTAAATAGACTATCCCAGCGTGAATTGGTCGCCGGAAGGTTTAACAACGCAGTTGCCCGCGCGTGTGCAAATGAAAATTAGAAATAAACGTTCCAGCGAACGCAAACGGTCAAAATAACCCGCTGGGAGGTTCCAGCCGTTAACTGGCGAACGTCTATGTTAATTAGCGAGTTGTTCCAGCGTTAATTAGCAAAATTGCTTGCCAGCCACGCGCGGCGCTCGCGTTCAGGAACAATCAAAGCCAGCGAGGTAGGGGGTTGGTAAAAAGAAGAGTCCCGTGTAACTTTTACCAGCGGCGTGTCGCTAGAGAACCGGGGCAATTGCTTCGAACGTAAAAGCCACCGTTCCTTGGGACAACGAATTTCCAAATTGACGATCGCGAGGGCTGCTCCGCGATGGCCTCCCCTGGCGGACGAATTCTTTCCACGCGGAATTCAACGGGAGGAATTTAATTCGTTCAGCCAGGCACGCGACAACGATGTAACCTTTGATGGCGCCTTGCTACGAGCTGATGGAGTCTGGCCAGATATACTGCTGCGCGTTTCTTTCATAGTTAAAACGCTCGAAAGATGAATGCCTGGGCAAAGAACTGAAAGCTGGAGTGAATAGTTAGCTCGTGGATTAAAAATCGCTGCTGTGATCCATAATGTGTATCACATAGTATTATGTGACACTAATATTTACTTGAAAAAATTTCAAGCATCAGTAATTCATCTACGAAAAAAAAAACATCAGTGGTACGTAAGAACTACTTGAAAAAAAAACATAAAATTCACGCCTCTGGTCTTTTTCTTCCCCAAGCTTTCAGACGCCTCGCGTCACTCGAACAATCATGCTGGATACACTTATCAAGCCATAGCAATCAGTCGCGATTGGAGAGTGCGGTTTCTAAACGGACGGCTAGTCGGCGACGCAGCTGCGCGTGAATCAACGTCGCATTAATAGTGAAATGGCTTCTAGGATAGCAAATCCAGCGTGCCGCGGTCCCGTTGAAATTTACCGTGAACGTGTCAACGCGTCCCCGTGGGCCTGGAGGATGCACACGGCCCCTGGAATTATCCTTGCGCGGTCTGAAAATTATTCGCTGGCGGCGACGGGCCTCTTCGCGCCCGCTCCGATATAATTACACAGAGTGGACGGCCGGCGAACGCATTATATCGCGATTATCGCCCGATGGCTGGCACGCGATGACTCTTAACGCGTTATATCGGCTCGATAAATGGCTGACGCTCGTGCACGCCGTTATTTTCACTCGCTGATAATGTTATCTGCGCCGTGGAGCGAGCTATAGCCGCGACGGTGCGTGGAACAAAAGGCACGGTGGAATGGAAACTGTGCAGTCTGCTCGTATAGCTAACAGTTCCATGGACCTAGCGTGTGTGACGAACAACAGGCATTCTTAGCTTTGTCTGTTCGATGGTCGGATGGTCCAGTGTCTCTTTATTCCAGGATTTAAGTAATAAGAAAGAACTTTGTCTATCGAAGTAGAGTGTTACTGATTATATACTGCCATTCGTCCCATAAGATGCTATCCACATTTCATCACATCTAGTATCTTAGTATCTCCAGCTATAGCTCTAAAATTTAGCTGATATCTACCTATCAACCACCTAGCCAATAGTTGTAAAAGCTACTCAAACACCAAAGCACCGTCCACTTACTCCAACCAGATTGCAGAGAACGCCAGCCAAGCTCGTTCATTGCGATCGAGCCTCGGAGACACTTAACGCCGACCACCAAACAAGACGGCGATCTTACTCAAGCTAACGGCCCCTGTAATAACCGTTATCATTATCATTCCGCGCTGGGATAGCACGGGCTATCTGAACGTCGCCCCGCGCACGGCTATTTCGCAGATCCGGAGCTCGGTATCGGCAATTAAAATTCATGTCGGCGTCGTTAAGCCTTCGTCCAGAGACGCTGGTAACGAGAACGTTTGACGAACGCGGCGCCTGCGGTTCACTTCGTAACGAGTAGCGAGGAAAGATTTCTTTCTATGCATTCTTATCTGGCGTAGAGCAATCGAGGAGCAAAGTTGAAGCTACGGCATCGAAGATGGGAAAACTTGTTTCGTTGACGTAGTCAGCTCAGTAGACTGAAAGCTGATTAAACTGGTGACGTCTGGGAAAGGTTCGCTCGACTAGTATTTTTATTTTTAAGGGGAGCTTGAGAAGTGTCTTTGAACCGATGGCCTTAATCGATTTCGAAATGCGAACGTCAGTACACTTTGTTACGGACAGTTTTCCCTTTTTGGTGAATTAGTGCACGTGTTCTATTGAACCACAAATGTTTCAGGATTCTAGTACTTCACGGTGCGTTCCCAGCAGCATAAATTCACCGAGCAGCGACTCGAATGTGCCAGATCCGGTGCACAGCAGAATGCATTGAATTTATCGCGGGCAGATGATATGCTCCATCGACGTTTCATTACCCCTTTATCGCGGTGATAATAATCCACGATCGACGATGAGCTGCGGGCCGCTCAAAGGGCGACTGGACAGAGCTTTGAAAAAAATTCCTCTCGCTGGATCGAGCAATTTGTATTGAAAGCGTCTCCTCTGCTTTTTTACCCCTCCACTGCAAAACGTTCACGCCCTTTTCGCCCACTGACAATAAATGTCCTTGCGTGAAACAAAGGGGAAATCGACCAGATCACTGGAACACCTCGTGATTATATTCAAAGCAATATTAATTTTACTCCTCTGAAAGTGAGAAGGCACTTTTGACGATGGTCCAACCAGTATCGCCAGCTTCAAAGCCTCCGCTTATCCGTCCTCGATTTAATTATCCGTGATTCACGAACAGCCTGAAAAGACCATTGAAAGCCACATTGCTAATCTCTCGATCAGCGATTAAAAGGAAAATCTGACTCCAACTTCGAGTGCTCTCGATTGAAACCCCGATACCCTGTTACTCCCATTCAAAAGATTGAATATACTCCCTAAAACGCTAGTTCCCCACAGTTTAGGCCTCCACCCCCACCAACCTCCACCACCACATCAAACTAAAGCTGAATTCCGCTCCACCAAAATTCCCCGAAAAATCATTCAGCTACAAAATCAACCAAACATCAGTCTGCAATCTCCGCACACGCACTACCACGCTGGCGTACCACAAATAAAAACCACTGATATGTCCACAGCCCCTCGCTTCTCCCTGAAAACGTTTCGTTTCATGAGTGGCCTTGAAATTAGCTCGGCGAACGTTTGTCCCTCCCGGTAACTCGTGAATTAAAACGTCTCGAAGAAGGCACGCTTGCATCGTCGTTTCCAGAATCGAGGAAGCAGGGGTGAACATCGATCACAGATCGACCTGTAAGTGGCACGGCTGACGCGTGTGCGGCCGCATATGGAACGTGCGGACGCGCATTGTGCGGCCAGCTAGGGCGCATTATCTGGCGGGCGTGAGCGGGCACGTACGTTAATTGGCTATGGCGCAACAGTAATGCGCCGATTGATACGTAAATGGAGCGGGCAATTATGCGACGGGGTAAACAACAATCTGGCCCGGTTCTCAGCGGCAACGGAGCGGCAGCTGGGCCGTGTAAATCCGCGACCACCGACACCGACCTGCCGGCCTCCCTCGATTTCCACGCGACGAAAACCATCCACGCGCGCCTCCCCGCTGATCGTCTGAAATCCCGCGGCTAATTGCAATCACGATTGCCTCGATTGGCGGCAAGTTAGAGGGGCCGAGCGTATCCAGGGGCCTTTCCATCGGCACACCTGCGGCTGCACGCCACCTGACCGATGGTTAAGTCACTTTCGGGGAAGTTGATGTTTGGCTGGGGGTGGAAGGCAGCTCGATAGTTGTCGTTGGCTTTGACGGTTGGATTTGGTTTGGGGGTAGAAAATTCGGGGTTTGTTTGGAGGGTGGGGAAGTTTGAGTGAGCGCGATGGGAGGGGTGGGTGAAAATGTATGGAGGAGCCATCAGTTTCACTAGAGGGAATTCGATGATTCATTCTTTAGGGGTGCGGCGAGAGGCGACTGAAATTTTCGCCAAACAATGGGCGGCACGGTGCTGGGAGGAAGGAAAGCGGGCGACGAAAAATGTATTGGCGCGAAACGCGTCGCAAATTGAACGTCGCCATTAAATAATTAGAGCGAGAGAGAGTGGTAGGGAAGAACGAGGCGAAGTATTTCATCACTTTTCACAGAATTTTTCCACTTTTATTTTCTTTATTATCTTCCTTTTTATTCCGATGGTCCCTTTAACGTGAAATTATATTTCTATTACGCACGGCCGTATTCAAGCCATTATGCGTGGTCGTCGCTGCAATTTTCGCTGAAACGCGATTAACCCAAATACGCCTGACGTTCTATACACACGTATCCAGCGCGATTAACGTTTCCCTCCTCAGACGCACTTTAAACGACCGCCATAATCGCGGCTGTCCCTCCGGAGTTTTCCATTTAAACGCCGCGAGTTTTTCAATAGAGAATTTAGAAATTCTCCGCGTCCGTTTAGCGCAATAAACAGCGACTTCTATTAAAATTGTTCTCTTAAAAAATCGAGTAGTGCGAACAAATATATCATCTAGCATTCTTTTTAAACCATTTCCTCTAAAAAAAAAAGTGAAATTAAGGCGAGGAAATAGCTACCGTTATCGTTCACGATACTATAACCTTGCAAACGTGTTGCAATTTAATAACAAACGAAAGGAATCGGGTCTGAACCATGAAACACCCGATCGCGAGACAACGTGGAAATGTGTGAACGCGTTTCCACGAGAACTACTCGATAAGATCGACAGATTCAGTTTCCACGCCTGTCTGGCGCGAAGCATGGACTAAATACCAGCGTGATCAATACGTGCACAAACAGCGTCAAGCATTCATATGAAATCTCGGTTCCTCGGCGAAATTATTCAATCGCCGGGTAGACAGAGAGAAAGAGCGCGAGCTGCAGCTCGATGAATATCGTTTTGCGCGAAGATTCCGGGGCGATACGATCGCAAAACGCGACCGCGATCGCTCATTGCCAATGAGTAAAGGAGGCGTGGGAGAGCGAGCGTCGGTTCGTAGGTAGATAATTAACGCCGCTACTAATTAATGTTGCTCGCGTAATTACGCCCGACTTACAGGCAAACCGCCCCGCGTTCTTCGTTCTGCGCGGAACGGCGAAGCGCCTGCTTTGTTCCATTTAAATCATCGAGACACGCCGAAACTTTTCCCCACCAGCGAATAGCTGTGATCGCTGCGACCACCCTCGCCCCCTTAGAAAAAGGCAGACGAACTCAGCCGCGTGTTAATTAATTTTCGAACGCCACAGGGAAGTAAATCGACGCTCGCGATTTCCACACAATTCGAAACTCCGTCGGCGAACGGAATATCGAGCAGTCCTTTTCACCTGGCGGTGGTTCATTGTTAACGCTTCAGCCGCGAAAACGTCGACAAATATTATGCAAGTGCGCCCGGCGATATTTTCGAATCGCGTCACTTTGGACGGGGAATATTGCTGTTTGCTCGATTATCCGCGTTCGGGAATAAATTGACGCTGAAGGAGGAAGGGCGGCGGCGGGGGGCGGAATTATCTGTACTCGATTAAATCTGACCCGAATCCCTCCGTCGTACACTGAATTCTCCATTAATTGCGCGTGGTCATTGGGCCCAGTAGAAACGACCATACTGTGACAGACGGTTACAGAGGAAGGCGAGAAGGAAGCCTTATTTGTCGTTCTATGCCGGGTGTTAACGTATACATATCGTACAGAAATAATAAAGGGGTGTTAACACCTTGCTCTCACGTGAATAACTGTGCTCAGGCTGAATTAAGGGATCATTCCGGTTAGCACGCCGATACATTCAGCGATTTACACGAATTTATTGCGACGAAAATAAGTATAGTAATGGAATAAAACTTTTTTCTATTTATTAAACAACATTTCTACAGTAAACAGAAAATATAAAAGTACTCAAATTATTGCTTCTCAAATGATTTTAAAAGCGATCTTGATGCCATGTTTAAAAATTCATGTCTCGCTCGTGAAGGCGATTTCAGTAAATAGACTTATCTGAATCCTAAAATCCAAACAGATTTTTGATTCTTCCAAATGGGGATTTATCTCGAAGAAAAATAAAAATACCGCTTTTTCCACGACCATGAAAAATGGCGCCTCTTGAACTACAATTTTTATCATATAAAAATTACGAATATACAATTATCACTCAAAAGATAAAAGATTTAAAAACACGAAAATGGTAACTCAAAAAAGACGCCCCGGTGCAGAACTCCATGTGACCAATTTGTGATTAAAAGAAAGTGTGACCACGGAGGGTTAAGACTTTAGATTAGAAGAGGCATTTCTCAAAACCTTGCGCTACCCGGAGTGTTAAGTAACGTTTATCCGGAGACGACAGCGATCCAACACCCCCGCGGCGTTTCGATAACGAAGGAACACCTCCGCTGGCACAGATTAATCGCACTGTGCCGCGAGTGCTCGCGATCGAGGCCACGAGGAGGGTCCCGCGTGTTTGCAGAGACAATGGAGGGAAGCGGGAATAAATAAGAGAACACGGTACTTGGACGACGTTCGGCATCCCCGCGGGTTTGTCGCGCGATTCCCAGACGCCGGTGGCTGCCGTCCAAAAATATTCCACCGGCGAAACGCTTATTTCGACGTGGCGTGGAGAGCGGTTGCGTCGAAGGGAGAAGACAAACAGGCAAGAAGAGGAGCTTTCCGGGCCCCGAGTCGCTCGGCTATGTACAAACCTAAGTATGCAGTTTTCGTCCAGGAAGGAGACGGGGATCTCGAGGAAAATTTATTCCCCGCCCTGATTCCCAGTTTTGGCGGGCACGCGGCTTCGTGACTCGATTTGTCGGGGCGACGATGGACCCCCGCTGCCATACAACTTCCACAATTTTCACCGAGTTATGGGATTTAACGCGAGGGGAACATCGATCTCTCACGATCGCACCGGTTCCTCTTCGTTCCCCCATTTCCTCGCTCTCTTATTCAACTTCCGTCTCTCTAACTCCCCGTTCGCGTAATTAGAAGTAGCTACCTCGTTAAACTACTATTTCTTCCATTTTCCTCGGGCTTTCAACTTCGCTCTACTTTCATTTCGCTCCAGTATCTTCTCCGCTCCATTTTCTTCATCCGATTACCCTGCTGACTTTCTTCTTCGTATATTCAAAGTATTACAGGTGTCTGAGCAATTTCTCTGTCCCTGGTCCTAACAGTTTGGTTTTCTTTCGTCAGACTGACCTGGGCAGGAAAGTTCTAAAGATTCGGCCACCGTCAGCCGCTGACTCAGAAACATCGTTTTCCCTTTCCATCATTTAACAAGCCTTTCCTGCATCCCGCGTTCTCGTTATCGGTCATCGCTTAATTTCCTACTCCGCGAGCAGTCGCGCGGCCAACCGAATTCCGAATTCAACTTTTCCGCTTCTGTATGAAACATCAGCTCCAGTTCCTTCCAGCGGGTTATCAAACTTGTTCGAAAATCACGGCTGAAAGCTCGGAAGTTACCGGGAGCAGAAATTACCGCGAATGCTAAATCCTGGGACATCGCAAGGTGTTCGCCAAGTTTGTCAGGTTCAAGATTACACGCTATTCCCCGGATTAGCAATTAATAAACACGCATTCGCGTAGAAAATCTTGCTCGTTTTACTGTGTAAGACAGAGTGGTCGCGCGGCTGCGATTTAATGATTTAAAGAACGCGGGGGCCTTGGGCTAAAGAAGATTGGAAGGAAGTAACGAGCAAAAGGACAGCCCAAGAAGAATTATGGAGATTCGGTTTGTTAACGAGGGAGATTTCTTCGCGGGACTGCATTAAATTTTCAACGTGTCCGTTCAGATGCGCGGGAATTAAACTCGCCTGAACACAGGTACCCGAGGGTTTCTCATCGGAATGACGTCTACGACGAATGGACCCTTTCCCGTAGTCGAGATAGAAACGTTGACGGCGCGGCAGCACAAAGAATTAAGGAAAATTTATGCAAAAGCAGTTTGCTCGACAGATCCTCACCGCTTAACACGAAGATTCCTGTTCTTGCGGCTGTTCTATCACTTCCGTCGTTCGCGTGGACGCGAACTCCTCGGGAAGCAAAAGTCTACATCCACTTCAAATTCAATCAAATTTCCCAGCACTTCCATACTATTTTCCACCAGGAAACTCATCCAGTATTCTAATTTCTTTTTCCAAATCGCCTCTAAAGTTATATATGTACCTTCAGCCAGGGGTGTTGGGGGAGTAACGAAGTAGTTAGAAGTGGATGCGTCACGCTCCACGCGTGCATTCTTCAAAGATCACTCGGCGAAGAACCTCCCGCAAGGTCCATTCTCGATCTCGAGCCGTGAGGCACTCGATCTCTTCCTCCACGGCGCTCAACGCTTGTCACTCGCCGTCCCAGGTCCACCAGCAACCCCCTACATCCAACTCGCCATCACACTTCGTCGACAACCTCGTTCGCTCATTAAAACTACATCATCAACGTCCCTGTACAAAGACCGCCTACGCACGAAGTGAAATGTGGTTAGAGATTTGCGACGGTCACGTGGCTTTTCTATGACTGACCGGACGGATAACTCCGCGATAAGGGTCGCGGGAGAAAGTGCTCCGGCTGCAGTTTCCAAGCCATCGAAGGGACGCCTCGACTTTCCCTTCCACGAGGCGATGCGACTAATGACACGCTGATCTCTGATATCAGGATTTATCGTGTCATTGGACACCCTCGCCAGGGTAGGACGAACGCCTGGCAACTTCGCTTAACTCGATAAACTCCTACCACCCCCTGGTCGACTTTGATCGTGAACGAGGAAGAACTGTAGAAATTGAGAATAATCGTCATTTAATTCGAATAAAAGATGAAGCTGCGGATGAAAAATTTATTCGCTGCTACGGATGAAACTCTTCGAATAAAACACTTATCTTTATTCGTCGGATAAATTCTCACCGAATTCGCGGTAAGAAAAACGGTAGGAAATCTGAAGTTTTTGATCGCGCTCGCCCTAAAACACAAAATTCCTTGGAATTGTTAACAAGCAAGCGATTACAAAGTAGATCGACGGTAATTCGGAGCGGGAGTACAGGAGATGGAATTAACGAGGACGGAATCGTTGGTTCGTCCGCGGGAACCGAGAACAAAACGCCACGGTACGTGCAATAACTTTAAATCTCGCAGACAGAGCTTACGTGGCGCGACGGTCCGCGAATTAGAAATATCAAATTCAATGGAAACTGAACACGTACGTACACCCGTATCGCGGGAAACATCAAACTCGATGGAACTGTGCGCACCTATTCAATGCGGGGGGTGGGGCAGATTGTATCGGGGGATAGGTGTGTAAGCAGTTTCATTGGACTTGCCATATCTAATTCGCCCCGATGCTATTTCTGTCGGTGCATGCAACGCTTACGAATCGACTCGCCCCCTTGTTCCAAGGGGGTGGAAATGTAAATGGATACGTGTGATATATTGTACCCCATTTGTTGGAAAAAGTTACGATTGGGGCATTCATGAGTATTAAGAATGACTTCGAAGGGAACGAGTGTTTCGTTTAATTAAGAATCATCAATTCCTTCACCTCTTTTAATATCCTAGTTACATTTTCTTTGTCTTCAATTGTATGCATGGACAAAAGTGAATTTTATTATATACTACCTGACCCGTTACCCGATTTCACCTGTGAATTATTTATAGTGTTTCCCACGTTTCTCCACATATATTCAAAATTTCATTGAAATCCGTTCAGACGTTTAGGAGTGAATGAAGCACAAACAAACAGAAAACGTTTCACTTTTTTATATTAGTAGGGATTATATCGAGAAGTGGTGAAATTTATTACTCCTAAAAACAAGTAAAACAGAAATAATAATTGAGTTAGAGGTTCCATAAAGACGCTTAACATCTCCTCAAAATTGTTACTGCTTTACTGCCTCGCCACTGTCCAGTCAACGTTCATTCCCGCTAATGAAGAGGTCTGGGGTTCGCTTACCAGTCTGCTGCCTGCCCGCCCATCCATCCTTGTCCGTGCTATCTGTATTCGCGGTCGAAAACGTCAGTCAGAAGCAACAGAGCCGAAACCGCGGTAAAGAATTTTGCGCGTACCCTCTGGGCAGTGAATTGCTCGCCAAATGGTAGGAAACGGCGATCCTGGTGTCGTGGCGTTCACACAGAGCCGCCTCTGTAGCATGTGCTGGACCAGCTGGACCTCTAATTGAATGGAATCACTTAATTACGAAACACAAAGGCGCGCCCATTCGCGCTGCTGCGTGACGGAACCCCAGCCACGTTTCCGTAGATCAAACAGTCTCAGGAAAAATATAAAACACCGTGGAAGCTAAAAGTAATCACTTTACCTGCAATCGAGAGAGAAATTTCCATCTCACTTCCCAAGCATCGATGCGACTAAAAAATATTGCGCGTACCAAAGCGGGGTTCAAAACACAAGCATCGATTTTGCGAAGTTGGGTAGTTACGCGTCCACAAAAGGAACCCCCTGAAACGTAGAGAGGAGTGACTGACTTACAAGCGGGGCGCGGGGAGGGGGCGTAATTGCAACGTCCACGAAACCATCGCCCTCCCCCTGTTCCGATAACTCGAACGTCCCACTGGTTTCAAAGGAAAGAGTTATCTTACCTCGATATTGGATATCAGAAGGAACAATAATTCCTCGGGGTCTTTTCTCCGCCGGGTAAGCAGAATGGAAGCCCCTCGAGCCCCCCCCCCTTTCCCTACCCCTTTGGACGAAAATTCGCGGCGATCGCCGAGCGACGCCCAGGGATTCCAATTTGGCATCGGGGAAACGATTCGCGTCGGCTAAACGATCCCAGAACAGAAACATCAAAGCGAGGAATCCCGCGAATAACTTTTCCCAGCCCCTTCTGCCCCCCTTGTGCCCTTTCCGTCGGCTTCCCGGTTGAATCCCTTTAATTGCGGAAACGTCGCAGCGCGCAACGCGCTCGTCGCCATTGTGTTATTAACATTTTAATTAATACCGCTTCCCGCCCCAGAAAGACAACATTTTTAACCCCACTCCTCGCCTCCACCCACACCCCCCCCCCCTCCCCCTCCATCCCGCCCATCCGTCCCACGGAGAGACGCGCGTCTCGTATAAATGTAAATTGCAATATCCCTCTCATAAAGAGCGCAATTTTGTATCCGGGGCCGAGTGAGTAACGCGCGTCCGACGTTGTAACTTTATGCGCGCCTGCTTTGCGCCACGAGAGCCGGGATAATATAAAATCCGCTTGTACTGCAATTACGTATGCCAGTCGTTACCGTGTTCGTAAATTGAAGGCTTGCGCGCACGCACACACGTGCCCGCGGAGGAATCTGATCCACGTCGGATGGGGCGAATCAGGCAGCCACCCCGCGCCACCCCTTCTCGCGGCTGCACCGTACCGATTCAACGAGAATCTTCCAACATTCTTGTTGGACGGGAATCCTTCGTGATATCAATTCCATACATTTATAGCCGCTGATTCCGAGCAGGGTTCCCGCGGCGGGTCCTGAATACTTTTCAAAGTGAACCGTACGGCGCCGTTGAATAGGAATGGTAGCCGGGTAATCGACGACGACCGATCGAATAATTGTCGCAGCTGCCAGGGCCGAAATCGTATTACGACCTCTTCTAGGATGCCGGCAAATCGACGGGGCTCCGGGCCGAATTATCCGGTTAACCGTTCGCCGTCGCGTAAATCTGATTCGACCTCGAAAGTGTACGCAGCCCGCAAGCCACCGTCGCAACGTAGTTACCGTCTGTTAGAGAATTGGGTTACGTCAACGTCATTGATAACGGGTCCTCGGCGAGCTCCGTTCCCGTCAGAATCTATCGTTCGCCGTTTAATATCCCGAGGCCTGATTTTCCCTCGATCGTCACCATCGCGCTTCTCCTTCGTCTTTTTCCTCCGACCTCGGGTCCTCGCCACCCTCCCCCGTCGTCTTCATCCAGCCGCTGCATCTCCGCCGAGAGACGAGGACGGGATCTATCTCGCGGCCCGCACGAGAAAGAGGCGAATTTTACGGCTTCCATCCACCGCCTCAGCTTCCACCATAAAATTCTCCCTTTTAGTCGGCTGACAAGAATTGCCGGCGAGGTTCGAAGGAGGAACGCGCTGGATCCGAATAGGGAGGCCTCCTATCGATCAGGGGAAGTGACAAGCTCCCTTTGCAACCGTGACGGAGGAAGGCAGTGACGAAGTGTGGAGTGTGGATCTTTGTTTTCGTTCTACGCTCAATGTTCGTTAATACACGAACGCCTGCTCTCGTTGATGATAGTATTCAAGTAGTGTGTGTAAGTGGAATCAGTATCACGAATGTTTGGGAATGTAGGAAAGGTAGTTTGATTAAGGGGGATTCTCGTCTAACCACCCCAAAAGTAACTGAGATTTAAGAATTTTTTTTAAAAAAAAATGACTTTATAGTCCCTGGATAAGTTTTTTAACTTTTAGAAAAATTTCTACTTTTTGCAAACAAGTGATTGTGACAGGTACTACACCTGACGCCGAAATTGTCGAAGAGGTTAACACGATTCCACAATAATTAATAAATAGTAAAAAGGATCTATATAGAAAAAATTCTACAAGTTTAAAGATGCCTTCTTATATCCCAAAAGAGTTTAATGCAATTTTAACAATATTTTTTATAAAAAAAATTCATAAATTTCGGGGCCTGTTACACGAGAATCCCCTCTTAAAAAACTCGAATGGAGCAAGGATACCTGTCGAACGATGAGGAAAATTAATTGAGTAGCTGGTGAAGGTTATGGGTCAACGTGAGGAGTGCAGAATGGAACTCTAATAGCTTCTAACAGAAATGCAAAGTAGTTTGTTGGACGAGATCCATTTGTCAAAGTTTGGCACGTGACCAAACACCGATCTGTAAAACAGTTTTTTAGTGAATGATTTGTCCTGTAGATCCTTTATTCTTCTGCACATGGTCTAAACCACACTTTTACCTGACCCTAGACATTTAACGCAATCCTTATTTGCGTTGGATTTAAGTTTAGGTTTAAGCTTTAGTTTCAATACCCTAATGAGCTCCTCTGAATTATTCTAAAAGATTGAACCTCCTTTTTATATCTCACAAGCTACTTTCTTTGTATCTATTTCCGTTCCGCGTAATAAAGACGTAATACTAATAATCAACAAAGTAGCGTCAATGTGAAATGAGCGTAAGTAGCCACTATACAATTCCGCGGCGGTGCCTGAACACGAGGACGTGCTTGAAACTTAATTCCCGTAATGATACGTTCCACAGTCGCTTATTTACCCTGCGCGTTAGACGCGGCCGAGCGACAAACCCTGACGAGTCTCGAAAAAATTCATTGTTACCGTGGAAAAAGGAGGGCGGCAATTAGTCTAACCGCAATTTTCATCTCCAAACCGGGGGAAGAAGCGAAGGAACGAAGGAACGGAGCGCCCGGCGACGACAGGAATACCACGTCGGTCGCCGCTTGATTTAACGACGCGTAGTGTTCATAAATTTTTCAGCAACCGCCGAGGAGGAAGAGCGAAAATTGACGGTGCACGAATTTCCAAATGACACGTCGCGCGCGATCTCGAATAATAATAAGGGAGGGTTGACAGGATCGAAGAACGCTCCACCCATGATGCGGAACCTCCCTCGACTTTCGAGAAGTCTCGAAGGATTTGAGGGACGTAATTCCTACTGGCGTTAAAAACCAAGATCTTCGACCCGTTAGCTATTGTAAATCTTTATTAGTCCGTTACATAATACGAGGGAAAAAATGACAGTTCTAATTTCGCAGAGTCGCGCTGTTCCAAAATTCCTCTGCCACGATAGCCGCTGTTCCCCGTTAAATCGACAGTTGACGAATTGAACATTGGCAAACAGTAGCACGACAAACAACGCCGGGACGTCGGATATCTGCAGGCTCAAACGAACCATGCCGCTGTAGAAAAAAAAACGGTGCGCGATTGAAAATTCAGTTTGCGTTAATAACGCGACTAAATATTGTAACCGTCAACTCGGGACCTGTTACACGCGTCCGCTTCGGGGCAAATATTTGTCCGGTCATCGGGCGCGTCTCTCCTTTTAAACAAACTGGAAATTTAATTTAGCAAGCATGTCGCGAGAAAAATATCGTGCCCGACCAGTCGAAAAATTGCAGCTGCATTATGGAGCACTCTGCCCACGTCCATTGGAAATGCCCAAGCGCGGGGAAAAGGTTAAACAAAAAGAACTAAGTCGATGACCTGGATGATCGACTATAGTTGCAATAAAATAATCGGGTCATACAATATTCAGCTTCCCTTCCGAGAACAAAGGCGTTCGCGTGCCTCTATCGCCTTCGTATAATTTGTAACTACCATCTCCACCCTCTTTCCATCCCGCGAAACACATTACGTTACAGAATTCCGCCCATAGCGACTGCTATCGATGCATTTACGACGTATGCGCGTATCAGTACGCTTGTATCACGCGTACATACGTGTATTTATCTGTCTTCGATCGATGCATCTGCATACCAGAAGCCTGCACCCTTCCATCCATAATATCCTTCCTTCCACCCTGGGGTATCCTCTACCTACAAACTGTTCCACGGAGAACAAGGCAAGTCCCTTTGAAAAGAGCCAATGTTCCCCGATAGCTCCATGTTACACCATTTTATTAGAAAATTTATAAACAAAGACTGTCTTTGATGCACAAGAAGCGCATGCTTGCAGGCCAAGTGCATTCTACCTTTGAAACTGGAAGGGTATAGAATCTGTCAAACGATAACCTGGCGAGTGACTTCGGTGGCCATTGCAACAAAGCTCCGTACACCTTGTCCTAGGCATTCTCCTCGAGTACGCCGCTCGACCATCCCCCTGCCTTCCAAAGAAGTGGAAAATCATTCAACCTTTTTCGTTCGATTCGATCAACCGTAGCATCCGAAATGAATCCATTTGTAGATTGAAGCGAGTAATCCCGTTGGTTCACGGTTGTACAGTTGGCGAGCGCGTCTGTGCGCTCGCGTCATACGGTTTCCCAGTCGCCGCTAATTTACCGCGCCATAGGCAGATTTATATTTCCCCCGGAATCTATTGCATCGACAAAAAACCAATAGCCCAGGACATTCGGTTATTCCGGCTGATGTATTATTATCGTGGCCTCGGCCGGCGCGGGTCGCTGCGCCTCGCGAAATTTCGCGGGATCTTGCCCCCCCCCCCCCCCCGCCCCTGTCCACGTTCTCGCCCGACTGTTCTCCATTTCTATTCCGGCAAGACTCCACCCGCCAGGACCAGCTCCTTTTTTCCAGTCGCGAGAATCGCTCCCAACAATGGAGCCCCGCGGAACTCTTCCGTTTCCCGTTTTGTTCCCGCGTCACGCCACGCTGATCCCGCCAGACCCTTCGAGACGTCGGCCTAACGTTAACTACGCTCCCGGAAGGACTTAGTGTTCTTGTGAAATCACGACGGCCCCGTTCCTGCCCCCGAATCGGCCATTCGAAAGACTTATCGCCGCCCGGGATGCCTGCCCCATTGTTGCAAAGCAAACGCAACAACGGCCTCCTCGCTTGTCCGTCTTCCTATACGATGGGCCGCTCCAACAATGAATTCGACTACAATGTCCCCGGTTTTAATATCCCCCCTTTTGAATATCACGCGCTTGCGGATATGTCAGCCTTGCTCTGGGATTTCGTTTCGCTTTTTGGCAGGGAAGGTGTCGAGGTATCGCGGGCTTAAGTGAAACAGCGATAAATTAACCCTTGGTGGATAATTTGAGATAATTTCAGTCGTATACGCACAGGGAGGAGTTTTTTAATTAAGTTCTCATATATTCAAGAATAATACTACTTAATAACAAGTATTCCAAGGGGTTATACCTAGTCAGGCGGCCGAAAAGAGACGAATGTTTGTGAATTTATTTTGAAACAGGGAATGCATCAATTTTTACAAAAATTGTTGCACCTGGAAGAGCAACATTTAAAGAACATTTAGTAATTTTTTGGTAGAAAAATATTCACGTTTATAATAAAGTAACAAGCGACATCTAAGAAGCCTGTTTAAATATTTTGTTTTTCGGTGAGCACTGCCATTCGGAACCAGATCATCTCAAATAAAAAACAGAAAAGATTTCGATAGTATATTAATGTATCCTCTGATCAACGGAAGGAATTTGCGAAATATTAATTTAAAATAAAATGGCGGCTATTTAAAGTAGAAGTGCTGATTTTTCGTGCAAAAATCACGCGAAAAATGGCTTCTTGAATGTCGGTGGTTACTTTATTATACACGTGACTATTTTTCTACGAAAAAATTACCAAATGTTCTTCAAATGTTGCTCTTTTATGTGCAAAAAGTTCTGTAAAAATTTATGCATTCCCTGTTTCAAAATAAATTCACGAACATTCGTCTCTTTTCGGCCGCCTGACTAGGTATAACCCGTTAAAGTAAAATAGCGTTAGTTGATTGAAAAATTCCAAGGTGAAGCTTTCTACTTGTGACCCACCCCAAAAGTACACTCGATTTTTGCACTAATTGCAAGTTTCCTTCTCATTCACCACGCCCCAGTCGCTCTACTCTGCCGTTTCCGTCTCCCAAGCGACGATACGTGCTCCTTCCTCGGGATCCGTCCGCCAGGTCCAGTTCCACTGTTGCTGATCCACGGAGCGGCGGTTGCATCGCTGGAGATTAGGAGACCGCAGGCCACTCGGTCGTGGAACGCCCCTAATTGTTGCACGGCCCCCAGAAATCGGAGAGTTCGAATTCTTGAGCAGCATGGCCGCGCGCGCGGCTGTCGAAGTTGGGGACGAGAGAGTCCCCAGGCACCTGGGTATCGACCGGCTCGTCACCAACGAAGCCAAGGAATTCCTCGAGAGCCTAACCGCCGGGGCACGTCGACTTTGCGACAGCGACCAAGTCTCTGTCTCTCGATAATCCGCCCCGAAAGCCACCGAGGACGTACGATCGACGTCTCGCGCTGGCAAGATGCACCAGCCCCGTGACTCTCCGCGTCTCGCGGATACAATGCCGCTTTAATATCTTATGGGAGCGTCGCCAGTGGGACCTGACACGCGGAACGACTAGCTTTTGATCGCGACACGATCCAGACGATCGTAAAGAGGCAGCGGTCTCGGCTTTATAAATGAAATTTACAGATCGCCGCCAGAGATGGCTGGACGAGTGTCCTGGCGACGAAATGCTCGCGATTTTATGGCAATATGCGCGTTTATATGGACGCGAGGATCGACGGGCGTCTACGTCTGACTTATCGTTTAGATACACTACTGGATCAGGCTTTACATAAGCATTAAACTGTAATATATCTATGAGTTTTAAGTTTCAGACGAAATTGGTGTGTTGTCAGAATAGAAATGATGTCTGGTGTGGTCCAGAGGCAGGGAAAGTGGTGTTGAGTACGGACTCACGAATCACTGGATATGAACAGCGGAGCAAGCTCTGCAGTGCGTAGGCAAACAGGAAGGCTATAATCTCTGCACACGTGGGCAATACCCGCGTGTGCATACGCGCGTGCACGTGCTCAATGTTGACGTGTTCAAGCATAGAGACTGTGTAAACTAGATCAGTTACTATGCAAATATACGAGCATTCGATATGTACTCATTATAATTTGTATTGTACTTGGTTTCCCCAGTGCGAACCTAAGTGTTTGTCTCTGAATATTCGTTGCCAAGTGTCTGAAGGTAAATTCAGCGATCAAGAAGAAGCGAAGAAGCAACACTTCTGTATTAAGACCCTTGCCACCTCGGTTACCAAGTGTCCTAAATAGAAATTCGCGGATTCGAACAGTAATGGCGTCAGCGTGGACGTGGCTCAATCGACGAGGAGGGAAGCTGAATTTTCTGGCGGACGTTTCGAACGACGGCCCAAGAATAATGATATTCCAGCGTTTTACGCTCGGCGTGACGCGTTACCGTCGGTCGACGAGTCGTCGATTCGACGATAGCTTTCGTTGGACCCGGCGCATCGGCGTGAAATCCGAACGATACGTCCCGATTGATCGACTGGCCACGGGAGGCGCGCACACGTGGAACAAAAAAAAATGGAGAAAAGGGGACGCAGAGGCAGATTTTCTCCGTGTAACCAGACTGATGGAAGTTTACGATGGCTGGTCGGCGGAATTTACTGCTGGCATAAATCGACGATGCCGCGATGCTGGGGAAGGAAAGAGGGAAAGTGGCAGGAAAAAGTTACGAGCGTATTCCCGATATCTGAGTCGTTTGTCGAGTCGACTGGCCGATATCGATTACGGAACTTTCGGCTTAAATGAACGACTCGATGGGCCGTCGATTCCTGCTGCTTCGCCGCGGCGACTTTGCTTTCCGAGCGACACGTGCACTGCGATTCAAGCTGCTCAAGGTTCGCCTCGTTGCTTTCAAGGATACTGTGATTGTATCAGAAAAGCTTGGGCGTGATGTTCTCTCGTGGATAGAAAGCGAGTCTATTCTGAGAAAGTTCTTAATTCTGGGGGGCACAGATGAATATAGAATTCATTTCATTTATTTGGTGGGGAAAAGCGTAGGAACATTTCACTGAAAATTAGCACTGTTCGTAGTTGCTTTTCTCCTGGAGGATGCCGTGAAATAAATTTGGATACAGTTTCTGGATATAATCCGTGACGAATATTGTGACGAAACTTTGCTTTCACGTTGGACGATTTCAGAGTTGTAAAAGGAAGATTCTTGGGAAGATCACAGCATTGGTACTTCCAACAGGAACACCCTGTACATCATATCCATGCCCACAATCGATACGATAACGCACGGCTGGATAAACGTGGCGGTCGAATCAGTTTCACAAATTTCCAGCGCGCCGCGTTGACTTTTCAATTCCACTCTGTGCCTGATCGCCCACAAATCTCGATGACTCGCCGATGCATAGATGATGAATGCTCGTTTTTCCCCCCTATTATTTCGCCGTGCCGGGGAGGGGCTGCATTGTTATCTCAGTTATATACGACAATCAAGAGGACACGGTAATTCGCATTGAACGCTATCAATGAGCACAAAAGCCCTCGCGCCGTTTAAAAACTGATTCGATCGCTAGGATTGGACATTTTCGAACCATCCACTTTGGAGACTGCAATACCTGGAACTCGTAAACTACAAGTCAATCCCCTCATCCTTCTGCAATATTTAATGGGAACGACTTGAACCGAATCCTTTCTAAACCTTCTCTACTTTGAATGATCCTTCCTACCCCATAGAAGCCACCCTTCGCAACTTGTCCACCAAATACAGCTAAGCATCCACGTATCTTCGCCTCAGGGAAACCAAATAAAATCGTCAGCGCGCACACTAGCCGACTGTGCACGCCACATAGACAGGACGACGCCTTAATTTCCACCCTATCGATTCTGGGGAAGGTCGAGGAGGGAAGATGACGCGGGCGGGTGTTCACGAATCCGGCGGACGAGGTGGCTGGCGTCACCAGATCCGAATTGAATCCGACGAAAAAGAAAATTTATTCCAGACGCCCGAGCTGCGTTGGATTTCGCGGGATAAAGGTATCAGGGCGTATTCAATGAAGAGGGCCTACCGTCCGTTATTAAGGAACCCACGAGACCCTTCGGCATAGCAAATACCCGTGGCTGCGGGGGGCTCGAGGCGCGGCCGAATACGCACTCGACAGATCGATCCTCGGGCCAGAAAGATCGCTACCCCCTTTTCTATCCCACCCGCCAGCTACCTTTTTCCCCTGCAAGCTGTATCGAGATCCGTCGAGAGGGCTTCTGTCCGCCCCCCGAATGCACTGGGATTTTCATCGACAATGAATTAGGATTATTGGAAGGCGTAATGGAAACGGATACAAGACTCCAGTATCCCGGCTCCGGGTATAATAGGATCCACGGGCCCGTGATGCTCGCGGAGCAATGCGCGAAAGTATAATGATACAGATGTTTCCTTTCGTCCCCGCGCTGTCTCGTTAGGGAACCTACAGTCGAGATAATTACGCCGTGTTTCCACAGCTTGTTTTCCCCGTCCTCGGTGGATGACGTCGTGACACGCTCGACGTTCAGAATATTTTCTCGAAGGGTACTCTGGTTAGGGAGTACTGAGAGATTATATCGCGACACTCGTGGCACGGTTGGAGAGATTGATTTAGGGGCTGATTATAGATTTGCTGGATATCTGTCTCCCTTCGCTTCGTTCGATTCGAGTGATCGATGCTGTGGCTTCAATTTCGTAGTTTCAGGATGTTGGCTACAGTTGGCGGCAGAGATCTATCGGTGTCGAGATCGTTTTAGGTTTAGGGGTGGCTGAGATTCGAAGGGGAAACGAGGCAAAACAGAGGCGTCGTAATTCAGCACGCGAGCCCGAGTCCAATACAGATCTCGACTCCCCCTTTCCCTTAATAATTATATTTCGCGTCGGGCTCTCCTTGAACGGGGCCGCGGAATTAATTCCGACTTTACCCCGCGAAACGTAGCACGCATAAATATGCGATTAAACGTAACGGGGCAACGACATTCTGTTCCGGACAGTTTTATGCCGCGTCGCGAGGGGGAGAAAAAAGACTGCTGGCTGCGCCGCCGTGTCTCCAGGCCCGTTTTCCAAGCATAAACCGAGGAATTACGTCGCATGCATAAAACGAAAGATTAAGTCGAATCGATGGGGCCACGATGTTACGAACGGCGGTGGAGAAAAACAGAGAGCTTCGTCGATATTGGCTACACGATGAAACAACAGCGTGTATTTTAATCCCTGGCGATCAAATTAGGTCGACCAAGGTATCGTGTGATTCGGCGAATTTAAGTACCTATAGAAAAAGTGTAGAATTTTTTCTAAGGAATCAAACACTATGTTACACTTAATAAGTTATTAAAAGTGGAGGTATTCTCAAGCCCTGCAGAATATAAATATATCCAAAAGTCCACACAAGTCTTCTCGCGTTTAAGGAGGTAGTGGACTATTTCAGCTTAAAAAAATTGATTATCTTTTTACTTATTCTGAAAGTCTTATCTTTTACGAACATTTTAAACAAAATTTCATGAAGAAATTCAAATAATTGTAGAAGTTATAGCAGCGAACGTAATTGGGTGCACCGTCGAGTAACGGCCTCGCAGAGTAGTATTGGCATAGCGGACTTAACTCTGATGCCGTTTTTCTCGAAACACCCTTTCCAGTCACGGTGTACCTACTTCATAACTTTTGAACCAATGAATATTTTCACTTGAAATTTTTATTGGACGTGTAGAATTCCTTCCTCTACATTCCCGCATTAACATTGGAGGTTTGTAAACCATTTTATAACTGATTAAAGACGTTTTTTTTTCATAAAAATGTGAGGAAAAATTGATTCGTATGTAACTTCCACAATTTTTTATCAAATTCATCGACAAAGTTACACTGTGTAGATTTTTCTGTACAAAGTGGTGCCACCAAAGCATTTTGCTTTCAGGTGATTGGCTCTATACACGATTAATAACTTCGACAACTTTTTCCATTCCGATGATTTTTTGTGTGTAAATACTCGCAAATCTGCTCACAATAGATTCTCAAAAGCACGAATATAACGATTATTTGGTATCAAAGTAATTTAGCGTCAAAGAAATTTTACGTATCCAATAGTCCACTGCCCCCTTAAGAATTATTTTCTGTGATCCTAAATGTCTCACATCGAAAAATGCTAGTGAATAAAAATTGTGAATAAAATATAATAACAAGAAAGCTTACGGGTGCCCTTTTTCACCCTCTTGTTCCCCTACCCTTATCCAATCAACCCCAAGATAAACTTTCTTGCGTCCCCTGTAGCTTAAATTCTACACGACCGTCGGTTCGAAACGAAGGGAGAATCGAAGCACACCTCGCTGCGGGAGGCACGAGGCCACGAAACAATACATCGAATCGCGATGAAGGTGGCTGATTAATTAACCCCAGCCCCGTAACGGTCAATTATATAACGAGTCGATTCAGGGGCGAGCAGCGTGACTCCTCGAATCGCGATAAGACCCGAAAGATCCGTGAAAGGACTGACGGGAAGGGACAAAGGCTGGCGACAAAGGTGGTACGGTCTATCTCCCGTCGTCTCGCTGTTTTCCGAGTGCAAATCCGCGAGGGAGGACGAACGAGAGCAGATATAACGAAGAAAAATTAAACAATGAAGTACAAGAACGCTAGCAAGCCCGACAGAGGTGCTCGCGAAAAAACCAGCCACGCCGAGGCGAGACGGGGGAAAGAAATGGGGAAACTGGAACCGTCCGCGGGAGGGAAACAGAACCGGCTGGGTGAAAAGACAATGGTAGGGATAGTCGGTTGGTTCGCGATAAGGGCGAAGGGCGAAGGGGAGAGAGGGGCACGGCAGCTAGGTCAGAGCGTTTATAATTAACGTTAGTTTATTCGAGAACCGCGGCGTTACCACGGAGCTCCGGAACTCGATAAACTCGGCCGCGATTGTTTAACGAGGAATTTCGACGGACCGAAGCACCGGCTTCCCCAGGACGAGGAAAAACGTTCGAGATCCTCTGTAGAGCGACTCGGTGTGCATCGTGTCCTGCGGAAAGTTCTGGACTGTTTTGTTTGTCTGCTTGTTTATGGGAATTAACGCGACGAGCCACGTAATGTGTGTACACGACGTTACAGTGGTAATTATGTAATGTGGAGGCTGCTTCGCGGGGAGTAGCGTTTACAATCCCGATGATTGAAGTTTTATTAGCTCGACGGGCTTTTGGTAGATAATATCTTTAAAATTGCGCGTGCGAGGGAAATTACAGAGAGTACGTAGTTCTAGATAGCTGCGGCATAGCTACGTCTGAATATGCACTGACCTCTACTACTGTCGCCCCACCTGGCTCCCACTTACGACCACTTTGCGCTATGTTTCTTTACTATTCTTGGTGCGTAGAACATTAAAGGGTTAGACCACCATAGCCACGTCAAGAAATATCGCATTTTTGGGAATTTATTTCTAAATGACAAAAACACATTTTCGATAAAAAAATTTTCAATGAAGATCATTGAATGAAGAGACATCTTCGAATAATATATATAATTTTTTTACAAATATCAAAACATTCGGAAAACTTTAAATGCGTCAATTGTCTCGATTGTTTGAAAAATAATGAAATACTTACACTTTGAAGCAAAAAGCTCATTTTCATGTGCAAGAAAATGGACTTTATTTACGCGTAAGTCAGGTAAAAATTAAAATATCGAAAAAATTGAGGGTCGGACGATGGAGAATACATTTAAGAACATCTGTGCAAACTTGTATAAAAATCCATACAGGTTTACTCTAATTACAGCGTACGCCGTTTCGGAAAACATGGTTTCGGAAAACGGATTTAAAGTTTTCGGAACGTTTTGATATTTAAAAAAAAATTGTATATATTACTCAAAGATGTCTCTACCTTCATTGAAATATTTTTATTAATAAAAATGGTTTTGTCACTTAGAAATAAATTCCCAAAGATGCGATATTTCTAAACCTGTCCAAGGTGGTCTAACCCCTTAAGGACCTTCCTGCATTTAACATAAATTCTAAAAACACTAACCAATTTGCCATCTACAGGATTTACAGCAGTTTCCACTGCACGAAGTTCTTTTCTTACGAGAAAAGAGTTACCTAAAGGTCCCTAAAGAATCAATTACTTTGTACACATTGTATACACTCCACTAAATAGATACAGCCCTACGAAGCAGCGATAGAGCCAGTTAAACACATTTTCATGGATTCCCCTATTAAACGGTTCCTAGGAGGAGTTTTCCAAAGTGTTTCCAAAGGGCGACGAAACGAGGCGACTGGCGCAGGGGGAAAAAGAGATACGTGGAGGATGGGTCTGGTCGGGTGGTCGTTAGGGGATTGTCGAGCATCCTGGATATTGGCCCTGATAATGGGCCGTCCTCGTTCACGCTCGTTCACGCTCCCCCCCTCCTGCAGTACGTTCCTCTTCTTCTTTCCTGCCGTCTACCTAGGTAACAGGACCATCCCTCTCAACCCGTCTAGTTAGAGCCGTGACGGGGGTATAAGGATGTCTTCTGCTGACACGATTAAAACGACACTGGTGCACGTGTGCGATATCCCGAGGAGGCCACGGTTTCATTCTGACGCGGGCGGGATGCGTTCGAGAGGAAAGCAGGTCGATTCGCGGAACGACAGGACGAGCGTAACAAGCGCTCTCGCTTATTATTTACCGAGAGTAAACAGAATAATTGGCGTCCCTTTTCGAGCAGACGGTTTTTTCGCTTCCCCGGCAAGCGAGTACGGACGCTCCTCGCCTGTTTACGTCTGTCGCTGAGCCGTACTCCATCGAGCTACCTTGTCATCATCCTTCTCCCGCTTAATTTTAATTGACAACGTAGAAGACAGGGCGACGACTGCGTGCTCCGCTCCAAGGACCGCTCTCGGCTGGTCGTTTCGTTGATTGCTTTCGATGGCGGCGAGATGAGGAACCAATCTTGGATGCTTCAGGTATATCCTGATTCTATGAAAGTGTCCCTTAAGCCATCTTTGTTTTTAACTTCACAGACTTTGCTTTCTCGTCTAAAGAATAAGGTAGAATATTTTAATTAAGATTCCTGGCCGATTCGTGGATCCCCCTTTCTATCGCCAGCGTTGAAGTAGCTTCTCCGACGCACAGGTGACCGACATTATCCTGCAGTTAATTTCGCCCGCCAACACAGTAAACCAGCGGTGAAGGAGCGCGGTCCTCGATGACTCGGTGAATTCAATTAACTGGCCGACAAGGGAGGATTTTAAAATCGCGCGGGGTAGATGGACGAGACGTCGCCTTCTCGACGCGCGTTCCCGGATTAAAATTGTAATCTGGAATTAATCTGGCATCGTCGAGCTTAACGTCAGCTGAAACGACAGCCCTGACAGAGCCGAACTTCCATCGTTCGAATATATTCGCGCGCGTCCCAGCATCCAGCCGCGCTTCACCCGGCCACGGACGTCACCCCGGTGATCCCGCTGGCTTGATTATTTAAGTGACGAAGATGCTCGTCTCGAACAACGCGCCGGGGAACACGCGACGTCACGTCTAGCCCCGCGGAGCTGGGCAAATCGCGTTATCGTCCGTCACAACTGACGCGCAATCGTTCGAAGGGGATTAATAACGACGCGAATACCACGAACCACCCCAAACATAAGCTTGGACGGTAATTGAACGAGGCTTGGATAATATCTAGTACGCTAGCAGCCTGTTAATTGGACTTCGGATGAGAAACCTGAGGCATCCAAGCCTTCGGAATGTGGATATTTTATGCGCTAAGACGGTGTAATGAAATTTTCATGATATTACACTCCGAAAGTGATGGAGAAAGATTGACGGGAAGTCGCTGCAAGAAATTGTATTGATATTTAGAGGTTTCGCACAGGGAGGAGCTCGCGATTTCGATTATAATGCTCGCTGGGGATACGTTGGCTTCGCTGGAGCAGAAGTATCAGCGAATTGAAACTGGAACACGCTGAACGTTTGAAAACTACCCATGCGTGCGCTGAATATTCTGCACTCGCGTTTCAGCAACGCCAGCATACAACGAACATATAATTTCTACAAATTACTTAATTCGCCGTTTGTGGAGCTCCGGGATTTGCATTTAACGCGGTGTAAAATGGACTACTTAACGCTGCGGCAATTGAAACGTCGACAGGTGAACGGTTTCAACGGAAATGCCACGTGTAATTTTTGCTTCTCGATCCTGCGAGCGTTTAAACCGCTTCGAGTGTCAATTAGCAGGAGCACAGACTCTGAGCTATCCTATCTTCCATCGGAATTCTGAAAACATTCCACAACTTCTTGCTCTGTATAACACACGATTATATCTGATTCAGAGGGGTTGCAACCCCGCCAGAATGGAAAACTTCTTAACCTCCACTTGACGTTGAGAATTTCAATTTCGCGAAATGCTAGTTATGATCCCCTTGTGGGAAACGAAAAATCGCTGAAACATTTGACTAAAACACGCGAACCCCGCGAACGAGCGCGCTTTTCCCTGGAAATACTCGCGTCAGTGGCACAATACACCCTCGTCGACTGGCTCGACGGTCTCTCGAAGCTCAACACCGCACGCTTTGTCCCACAAATTACGCACTTTCCGCTCGCAGTGGCGTGCCTCATAACAGTAGAAACTAAACGAGTTTACGGCGAAGGGCCCGCTCCGTTGCTTAACCGACGAAGGAGAGCGTCGTCGTTAAGAGGCGGGCAGGGTTGTCTGCAAACCGACCTCTCTATCGTATCGAACCCATTAACAGGCGAATTACGCATTCCCCTTGTACGGTGTGCGACGATAAGCCTCGGCAATTTATCGACCCGTGACCCAGGCCTGCGGATAGTCCTCGATAAAGGAACGAGAACTGTAGAACTCCCCTTCCCACCCTGATAATAACATATTGAAACACCACGACGCAGAATTCACAATTTGTCTAAGATTTCAATTATAAATTTGTACACTCAGCTTCCTCGATCCTAGCTGCTCCATATATATATATAACTCTTGTGTTATATGATAGTTGTCTTTGCTCTAATATACTGGGCTTTGTTCCCTTAATGGAATACATAAATAAATAATATCGTATTCACGAATCATTATGGAAGAGTCCCCAAACACTTATACCAACCAACCCTCCACTACCTAATTAACCTGTTAACACGCCCCCGTTCCCGTGACAACGTCGGGCTCGTACACCCAGCTCGCAACAGATGGATCGTCCAGCGGTCTGGCCGACTTCGTCTCGCTACCTGGACCGCGTGCCTCGTGAACACCGCGTCATCGGCTCGAGTGGATTAACGCACGATTAACCGGGGCTGCACGGGACACTTTCACGATAAGTAATTACGGCGAAGTGGCGTTTAACTGCGTGACCGAACGCGGATGCGTGGCACGAGGCGAGAGGCCGGCTGACTGGCGGCGATTATGCGGACGGGATCGATAGGCACTATCGCGGCCCAGTTCGCGGTAACGACGAATAATTAACGGAATTATTAACGTTATTGTACTGTATTATTGCATTTAGGCAGAGGGAGAGGGGGCCCACTTATCGCAATCGTCGATCGCCGCTCTATTACCGGCGCCGTTAATAAACCATCGACAGATTTAGAATAGCCGGGGCCCACGATAATGGCTGATTTAACGACGACGAAGCCCGCTCCGCTGTCACGTTGTCGCCGATTTACGACACCGCCGCGTATTTCGCGTCCTGCCCGCCCGATACCGCGCGCGTCGCGATAAATCAGCGCCTCGCGAGTCGAAAAATGGCTGGCCCCCGTCGAGTGTTCCTCACCCGCGGAGACAGTCTCTTCTGATTCACCTGAAAATGGCCCCGGAACCGAAGGGTCGCGTGAACGTACGCGGCGATGTAGGGCGGAGTGATTGAAGGCCCTTGGATCGCGCAGGAAGGAAGAGGGATGAAAAGGGAGCAAGGGAGAGGAGGATGTTTCTGGTTATCATAATTCAACGCCTCGACTTTCCACGCGAAATTTCAAACAGTTTTAACGCGAGTGTTAGGAAAAATGAAGGATGTCTGCGTAACGCGGGGAGAACGAAGGCAATTATATTCCGCCGCAGTTATAATTAACGATCGCCGTGACGATGAAATACAATTTCCACGCGAAATACACCGCGAGCACCGTGAAGAAAAACGCTTCTGGATGGAATCGGATAAATTATAATGGAGACTGCTCTTCAACTAATGTCACTACCGTCACCCGTTTCGAGTGATCTAAATTTGATAATTAGACTTTGTACGCCAGGAATAGTGACTACTTCAATCAGCCACCACCAGTTTTGTTCGATGCTAACGCGGTTTGTAAAGCGAACATTTCATCCGTCCGATAGAATAGCAAGCGACTTCAAATAGAGGTGGGTTGCCGATATCGTACCACTTAAGATATTTTACGTTATATTTCATACTTGTTACTAATTTGGTACGCAAGTAACTATTGAATATTGTACCTTGATCTTTTAGAGTTTAGACGTACTATTAAAATATTCTATATTAAACCCGCTTTTAGAAAAATACAGGATAAAACTGCATTATTTGATTATTATCAGCTAAAATAAACTGGTAAAAAGTTACATCAATCATACCTGATATTTTTAAATGTTTATAGCAGAAAATAAGGTGTAAGCTTGAAAGGTTTTGTGTCTATTTCTCATTTACCACCAGATGTCGTTTGTATTTATTAAATACTGAGAAACATTGCCAACTCTCCCTTACATTCGTTGAAATAATCTTCAACCCTTACAATTACTGAACACTTACATTATTTCCCATTCAGTGTGCATTAAACCCTCCCAGTATGCTTCTTAGTTTATACAGCTAGGAAATGAACTCGCTACTCCGGAATTTTATTCCCCTAGTTCCGTCTGCCCCCTTGGAAGTCCGATCGCAGAAAAGACGCGGGGAAGTCGCCGGGCGGCGAAATATTTTCTTTATTAATGAGCCAGTGGCGCGACCGTCCCAAATGTGCTGTGCAGATAACGAATGCGGCAAGGGCGACAGCCCAGAACTGTCGAAACCAGTCCGGATTATTTATGGAGATTTTTTCTCGCCCCCCTTTGCAGCCACATCCTGCGCCTCAGCTTCTATTTCCAGCGCTTTAAAGCGCCGAAGAATCGTAGAAACTGCAGGATGGGGGACAGAAAAATATTTCTTCCAGACTTTTTCCGACACTTCGCAGTTTTCGACGTCTTGCCCCGCAACGTGCATGCCAGACCTTTCAATTACGCATGGGATTTCCAGTCAATATTTCCAGCACACTGAAGTCGCGCCGCGTCAATCTTTTTTCTAATTTCTTTTTTCTCATGACCGTCCTTTCTTTCGAGATATATGAAGATCTAAACCTTGTGTGTCGTTCGTTCGAGTATTTGCATATATGTACCAAGTAATTTTACGCTGACCTCTTCGATCGATATTTCCATCGACATACATATCAGGTAGTCGGCGATGAATGAGGAATGATAATCGACCACCTATTCGATTCCCCCGGCGCCCAGGTAGACAAGAAGCTCGTCACGCGCAGTTCATTTCATAATTTCAAAGGCTTCCTCTGCACCGGGGAAAGTGTCAATAGAGGCTACTTCCATACGACCCACCCTCCTCCTGCACCTTTTCTTCCCTCCATCCGCCAAAGAAGACTTTCCAAGCACACCTCGCAGAAGCTGTCTTTCACCTCCGTTGCTCGCCCACGCGTGCACCGTCAGCCGAAAAACCATCCACCTGGACCGGGCGCGCAAACTTTTTCCGGAAATTTGGCGCGTAAACCGATTGACGGGATCGTGGAGCGAATATTCGCCTCGAATAAACACCGCGAAATTGAGCAACGAGCTTCCGGGATATTCGTAAACCCGCGCGATGGACAACGTTGGTCCAGAATCGAGGAGCCATCGAGTTACGTTAACGCGCTATTAAATTCGTTTCCCGGCCGACGCGAATATAGAAACAAAAAGGGAGCAGGATGAAAAGGCCGGGCGCTGAAAAGAGGGGAATTCATTTCCACTGAGTCCTGCCCCGCGGATCCTTGCCGACGCGGTTCATCACCGCGGAAAACTTCTCAATTTTATTTCAGCCTGTGGTTCAACGATGTGCTTGGCGGCAACGGAATCGGTTCATCATTCGACAAACGTTTCGCTTCAGCAAGCGATTCGCATTCGCCGTGGCGGAACCGTCGTCGGGCGTGCAAGAGGAAGGAAAAAGGAGGGAAGGAAGAGGGAGGAGGAAGAAGGGGGGAGGGAGAGCATTTCAGCTTTTCGAGAGGCTCTTTTCCCAGCGCCGATCGCCAGCCTTCTGTCACCTCCATCCACACGCCCCCGTATTTTCCCCCGACCCTCTTCTCCAACTTTATACGCGTGCACACGTAGCGCATCGCGCTTCTTCGGCTCCGATTCCCTAATAAATTTCTACAGGCACGAGGACTGCAAGTCGATATGGAGGAGCAGCGGGAGGTAAGTGGAGGTGTTACGAGGGGAATTTCGTCGGGCGAGTTATTAGACGGGATGAAGAGATTATACCATTCGAGGGTGAAATTTTGTTGCAGCAAATGGAACTGCTTCCGCGGCTATCTGCCACGAAATAGCACCTCGATTTCTAATTTACTTTGCAATCATTCAGTTTATCTCCCAAGGGATTACGTTCCTTAGAATGCTTAACGAAAATGTCCCATCCAAGAGAGGAGATTCAAATTCTGAATAGAATTCTGCTCTACCAAAGACTTCAGGGTTACATACGTTCTCGACGCCTAATAATTGATCACTTTTGGAATTTTTTTCCTCGAGAGGTGTGAAATAAATCGAAAATTTTATACCTGTATCTTGTTCTTGGGACCCTTATTTATAAAAAAAAATTATTTGCCACACTTTTGTCATTTATTGCCGTTCGTTTTCTGCGGTTGCAGCAACTTCTGCACGAAGCAGGGGGCCACCTTATCAGCATCATAACTTTTTCTATATGAACAAAAGTCCCATGAAATTTTCGATTTATTTCACACCTCTCGAGGACAAAAATCCCAGAAGTGATGAATTATTAGGCTTCGAGAACGTATGTAACCCCTTAACTAATATCGAGCAGTATGATCCGAGGATAAAAAAAACATCTCCCTTCGCCCAACCATGAGTGACGTAAAAAAGACGCCTCCGCGAAGGAAAACTCGACTTTAATTTATATGCGAAGCTCCACTTTAGCGTCAAGACAATTTGGTTAAGACGCTATACAGTTCCACGTGGCAGTTAAAACGTTCATCTAGATCCCAGAATCAAGATAAATCCACGTCCCCAGTTCAAATATGTATCGTTCTAAGCTGACTGGCTGTTAAATCACACACTTTAAAGTCCAACGCCTACACAGACACCTGCAGCGTTTCAAAGGAGAGCGAAGAATCGAAAGAGAGGGAACACGGAGGCAAAAGGAAGGAAAGGAAGACTGTTCACCGACGAACTCGAGTATCCGCCAGAGATGGCTGAAACTTCTAAATAAGATTCGAAATTTCTCCATCCCCTTGCCTCCAGCCACTCCACCCTTAAATGTATGCGCAATTTTTGCGTGCAGCATGGCCGCGCGAGGGAGTTCGGGAAAGGTCTCAGAAGGCGATACTTTTTCACGCTGTCAGGCCAGGATCCCTCGCTTAAAAATTCGAAACATACACATCCGCCGTTCGACACCCTTCCCCCTCTATAACCGTGAACGCGGGCCACCCTTTGCATACACAGAGGGCTCCACAATATTGCGAACCCTTCGCGTCAACACGCACACGGCGCACACAACACCGGAGCTTCGAGTTCCCGTGGAAAATTTCCACGTCCATATCGCGAATACGGAAAGCAATGGGGGAAATTTGGTTAGTAACGTGTGGCGTTGAAAGGGCACCGTGTATCCCGCCATGTTTGTGGAATTGTAACGAATACTCCCAGCGCGGACCCTTCTCCGTCACTCATTTCTATTTCACAGAACCTTTTTACCAAGTTCCGAGGAATTTCGGTCGGAGTATCACTTTTGAGGGTGATTGTAACGAAGCAGAAACTTCGCCACTTCGTTTCTAGCTGGGAAATCTACTGGCGTCCGCTAAAACGCGTCTAATTTTCAAGCGCATTCGCGAACCGCAGCTTTTCGTCTTCGCAACCGGGAAATGGAGTTAGATCCCTGCGACGCGAAATACGGGCTGCTCAAAGTTGTACTCCATTAACAGCTTCGCGGAATTATTTCCACCGACGGCGAATTCTTGGGTTTCCTCAGGGTTAGGGTTAGCGAAATTATAATATAGGAAGGACGAACGTAGCATCCGGGATCGGAGAACGAGAACTCGTCTAACGCCTAGCGATCCCAGAGCTTCTCAATCTCCGATGTGGAGAATTCACCGTCGCATCCGTACACCTATTTCAGTACCTCTCCTCTAGACGATCGTCACACACACTGTGTCCCGTTTCACCTGGCTACCCTTAATATTCCTGTTTATCACGAAAGCTCCAGTCAAGTACAAATCGTTAAAAAGTGCAGCATAAACACTTGAATCGAGCCACTCTAAAGCTACATTAAAGAACATAAAAGAACGTTTAGAGAAAATTAAAAAGTATTGCGCTTTAATATTCATATCCCATAAATTGGAGGGCTGCTGTAACAGGCCACTGATACCAGCATAATATTTAAAACCTAGTATTAGTTACGCAGGCATAAAAAAATTAATTTCAATGATTCTTTTTACCACCGCGGTAGCTATGAGCCCCGAAGGGCTGTGCCTGTCTCGCCAATAGTGGGAAGGGAAAAACATTGAGGAATTCAAGACGCTGAAGCGAAACGGGACACCCTGTGGGCGCAGCGAGAGCCGGGGGAACGAGACGGGGCCGCCCGTGAGCTTCTTTCCACGGGCTTTGATCCCTCGGTAAATTTCCAACGGGGCGAGATGAAGAAAACCAATGGAAAGGAATCGAGGAGCGGGCCCCCGTTGAAATTTCTGCCGGCCGAGTAAGTACACCTTAACTATTTCCGGGAAATTTCATATCCGTGCCGCGACGTCGAATCGGCGCCCCTCGTACAACTTCCACGCGATAATAAATATTTATGCGGTGGCGTGAAGCGACGTTAAATCGATTCGCCGGGAGTTCCGCGGGACGCCGTTAAACTTACTTTTCCTCGGCTCCGCGCCGCTGAATAATCGACTGCCAGACCCGTCTCTTTCGGCCCACCATTTAATCCCCCCCTTGCCGAACACAAGCGAAGCCGAGCCTTTTATCATTGGACGTGGAGCGTCAGTGATACCGATCCCGCGGCCTTCCAGGCCGAGATCCCACGATAACCCTTCGAGGGATCCTTCCGAGCGCGTTGGCACAAGCTTGCCGAAAGCAGTACAACGATCTTGCCAGGGATGCGGGTCGACCGCAAGCTGTCCGATTACGATACTCGCCCCTGGGCTTATGCCGTTCAATCAGCCCCCAATAATCTTCGGGCTAAATAGTCCACGTCTGCGGAAAACGCTGGATTTACGGCGGGATCGTCTTTTTGGAAAAGTTATTGTTCGATGAGTGTGTGGCAGAAATGAGGTACAGTGTTTTGAAAATCGTGGTTCCTTCGAAAGCTCCTCCTTGAACGTGGGATTGATCGAGTCAAAACGGAGAGACGTGTTCGCTGTCTCCTGAAACTTTTCGTTGGAAATGATTTCGCTGACAGGAAGCAAGGTTGGGACAATGTGGATTATTCGAGGTCTATGGGCCTCGACAGACAGGCGTACGTTTTCCAGAGCCAGGCGCATCCGTCAAAAGCGATGACAGCTGGGCGACGTTCATCCACGGTACGTAGAAAACGCATTATAGTAAACCGATCAGCGGCCGATACGGTGGCACGCTAATAATAGTTGTACACCGAAAACGGGCGCACTCGTTCTAATGGGATTTATATTACGGCCGGTTGGAAATCACGCGCAGGGACAAATGGATCAACAAGTCACCGAGGGCCTCGATTATTAACGACACGAATTGAATTTAAAGCGCCGCCATGAATACGATATTCTGTTAAATTAATCCTGTTGCACGATGCAACGATTCGTGAATTCGACGATGCGCCACCGATATCGTCCTCTCTCGTCACCGAGTCGAACGAATCGAGCTGAATATTCAAGAAAAATAATTCCTATGTCTTTGAACACCATCATGCTCATTGTCCCCTCTCTAATTACTGGTACAGCTGCAATTGTAGCCGAAACTACATAGCTACGATTATAGCTGCGGTCGTGGTTGCGGTCCTCGTCGTAGCCGTGGTTGCAGCTTCCCTTGCACTTGCGGTTCTTATACCTAATATTTACTACGATCTTTCCATTAAATCTGCTGATAATATCGCGCTCCCTAATCGCACGTCGAGGGCTAGAGGACAACGACAAAGTGGAATATAAAACGGCGAATTCTTTGTAAGGCAGTGCCCTTTTAGCCAGTAACCTGGCTCGTCTCTGGAGCCTTAGCTAGAGCTTTCATATACCCGTTGCGCGACAACCGCTCGTTAAAGTAGCTATTGCATTTTACGCGCAACCCCCGTGGAAGCAGGGAGCAAGGATCTCTGCGCGCGCCAGGGAAACTGGTTACGCCTGGAAATCCAATGGAGAGTAACTTGCACCGTTAATTAACTGCAGACAAGCCTGACAGGCTGATGAACGGACAAAAAGGGGCGGCGATAGGGGGAGGAAAAACGAAGAGAAAGTGGCATATGGTGTGACATCCATTTTCCAGTGAAAGTGTCATAGAACGTGGGTGCAATGCAGAAGGTGGGCGCAGGAGAACTTTTCTTGAAGCAGCAAGATAGATGATGACTATTCTTAGCCGCGCACGAGTTTTTACGAGTTTATTTAATGTCACGCCGCGTTTAAGCCCTGCCGAAGAAAGTGTCCTCCATATTTATTAACTCGGTGCATGCAAATCTCCCATGAAGATATCCAGTGACTTCTTGCGCCGACCAGCTGCTTCGAATTTTACATAAGCCGCTTTCCATAACGGCGTTACTTTCCATTAAAGTCTTTGCCGCGCTTAATTTCGACCGGAGCCGCAGATCGTCCCGCAAAATTGACCCTCCCTGCGCAATCGCCCCTCCGATGCACCATATTGCACCACCCACGACGAAATATTGAATTCACGAGTTCGTACAGGTAGAAACCTTTAAACGTCACGTCAACTAATTGGACTCATTACCAGGGCGCAGTGTCTGAAATCCTCTTTGCACTCGATTTGCACAATTTCAGTGCCAATGACGAACTTACTTTGCAGTATATTCGTTCCACGAAGTCACCCCAAGGGTTCCCCATAACTCTTTCACCAGTATACACCCCCAGTGAAACCTATCGTATGCATCAGGCCCGGCGAAAAGGAGGGCAGGGAAAAAAGGAAGGGATTGATACTAACACGATTACAAATTTCACCGACGAAAAATTCGTTCGCGTGCCGGTCACGCGCGAATTTAATTCTGGCACAGTTTCCGACCAGGGCGGAATTTTTGCGAAAAAATAAAATGAAATAAAGCCGACGGCGCGGCGAGCGGAACGTGGCCCATCGAGGGGCACAGCCGACAGCCCTAATTGCGCTACGTGTTGGCAGGTGTGTGTCGAGCATTTAAGTCGCAGACGGGGCCGATTCCAATCGGCAACTTTTCGAATTACGTCGTCGCGTGGCCGACGTGCAGGCGACCCGGTGGAGATCGGGCTCGCCGAGGATCGATCGGCCCCTCGAGCAGCGAGAGCCTTTCGCGCGAACAGTGCTCCATCGTGTCCTTTAAAACTTCCCAGCTAATCGCATCCAGTCGCAGGAGTTACCCTGTACAAGGTGTTTCCACTCAAGAGTTCAGCAGAGTGACGAAAATAGTCCGTCCGAGGGCCATGCACGTCTCGTATCTCGTATTTCGCAATGGAACAATGTAACAGAGAATTTATTGAAAAATTGTGGCCACTAATAACAACAGAAACTGTCTACGTTTCTATGATAGATTGTACATTGGGGATGATTCCCGTGAAATGATCAATGTGTAGCCTGACGTCTGCCATATGACCTGTTATCTAGAACGCTGGGGGATACGTGGAAAAACTGTGTGCACGAAATTCGAAGCATACCTCTGTGTTCTCACGTAAACGCGCCACGTTTGCTCGACACGGTTCACGGAAAGAAGCAGCTGAGAAGTTGGAGCGCCGGGGGATTCGAGCTCGGCGAATGTAGGTCCACGTTGCTCCCTCTCGCAGGACGTGACAAGTAGGCGTTCCAGGGGTCGAGGTGAATAAAATTAAGCGTGCTTTTAGGCAAAAAGGGGCGCGCGAACCCCGCCCCCTCTGAAATTGAGAGTGAATTGCTTGATAATGGAGCACGCTGAGGCGTACTACAATCGCGCTATTAGCAGAACCGTTATTACGTCGTTTGGTGTTATTGCAGCTACGTGACAGTGTACAGCAGTGATCTCAGGTGTTAAGACAATCTTATGGAATGATAAAAATGGGGGTGGGAAGATAAAAGAAATTGACGATTAGGTGAACGAGATATTTCTACGGTTGCGTTGCTGTTAGAAATCCAAAGGGATCCTCGCGGAATGCAATTGAACTGTATAACTTTTCATCGAGGCTTTTTTAGTACCAAGATGCAGAGGGACTTATGAATTTTCATGCAATTAGGTCCCTCGAAGACTTGCAATCGATAGAGTTCACGAAGAAAACGAAAGAAGTGAAACTAATATCCAATCATTGGAAACTGGGGATCTAGTGTCTTCCCTGTCGATTCAGCTTGAGAAACTCGGGACTTCAACCCCCTTCTTTGGCGCCAAGTTGAAACAAAGACAGTGCAGCGACGAAACACGAGGGTTGCGCGTGACAAACGAGGCTGCGCCGCTCGCGACAAGCTGCAATCGCCGACGTTTCAGGTATTTCAGCCGTTCGCTCGGCTCTTTTTCGCCCCGGATTTTTGCATTCGCGATCGAACGTGAGCTGGCGGAAACGTTCAGGCCACCGCGCCACCGTGTGCGTTCGTAAACACTCACGTACGGGTAATCGAGTGTGTGTGGGCGCGTGGGTCGAAGCGGCACGTGAAGAAAATTCCCATCGGTGCTGGCAAATCGATTCGTAGCACAATTTGGCAAGGAAATCGGATTTCCAATAACGACGCGACACTGATTATCATGCGATTGCCACCTTATAGCGATCGCTCCTCGAACCGAAGAGAAAGAGATAGGCGGTGGAGAAAGAGACGCCGGAAGGTGTCCCTCTGCTCGACTGTAAGGGAAATTGCCATCGGGATTCTCCATGGAAATCCATAAAATATTTCCCCGGGACTTCGCCATCGTCGTCGTTATTACCTCATTATTGCCGTCGGGCTTAAATCGATCTCGAGTGTCAATTTGGATCCTCGAAAGAATGGGGTGGACGACAAAGACGATGGTTTATCAGCGTTGGCTTCGTTCCGGTCACCGGTCTATCGGAGATATCACCGTCTTCGCCCCCTGCGCAGCAGCAATTCCCATTTTTTCGTCCTTTTCAGATGCCTCGAGTGGCGCGTCGGCTGAGTGAAGCGAGCTCGAGACGAGTGAGAAGAAAACATGGAATTCGAGCCACGAACATTTCGCTGATCTTTCAAGACACAGGCACATTCTTCGGAACGGAGTTGGGTTGGTGGGAACGTAACACAGGTAATTCCCCTTAATTGAAATACCCAGCCGAAAATGAAGTTTTACGAGAATAGCATGGATCGTGGAATTTACTTGCTCGAATGGTATCAAAGGACCCACTCGTGACCCTGTCGTTTCCACCTGATCCCATGGACGAGCGAGCGAAGTGGGCGGGTTGCACGTTAGAGCGACTGGATATTAGAAAAACTTTCGACGAGCCCGGCTGACGGACAGACACAGGGGAGCGTCGAGGAGGAGTCCTCGAGCACGAACACGTCGAGGAGCGGACACGCGAAAGTGGAGGCGATCGTTTCACGATCTTCCTGCCGCGAGTAGTATCGGTCTATAATGCACGGCCGTTAGGGGGATTAAGGGAGCACGTTCGCGGGATCTGGTGCGCCGTTAGCTCGATTGATCGATCTCAGCTAGCGCGGATAAAAATACATTGCCTTTGGTAGCCAGGGGCGGATCCATCCACCAGCGGGCGGATCGATTCTTAAGAATGACGTACGGAAATACTGCTCGCTACCGACCACTTCCGTTCCCCTCCGATCCTCGTGTTTACGCCCCAGTAGTCAAGGTTTAAAGCAGCCCCGGGAGACGGCTTCTTTCGCGGAACCACGTGCCACGGCGGAAAGAAGAAGGCGAGGGGGAGGGACGATACTGGGTCGTGGCTCCAACGAATTGCAGGTGGAGCCGTTTTTTGCCACCGCCGTCAAATATATTTTATTCATACGTACTTTGCATGCGCGGAACCACGAACCGGCGGGGGCCACTGTCTCCTAGCTGAATCGCCGTTGATTCCCAATCGACTGTGTCTGAATGCGAGCGGGCCACGAAAATTGGCCTTCTGGCACGAAACAATCGCCACTGGGGGATGTCGCGCGGGTTGGAGGGTCGACGACGGTCTTCCTGATGGACGAGACTATGTCAGTGAGTGGGGTGACCGGGGGTTGCAAGTTGGACATCCGAGTGAGACTTAAGATCATACAGTTTGGAAGAAACTATCCCTTGTAAGCACCTTAGATGCACCCTTGAAAGCTTGTTGAAGAGAGGAATTCAAACAGGATATATGTGGAGACTATTCAAGCTCCACACTGTACTCTTCAAACGTTGGAAGAGTAAAGTAACATTCCCAGAGGATGGAAGAAGAGACAGGGGCTTGATGATCACCGCAAATAAATAGGATCCAGAGAATCGCCCGGAGCGATCGCGTTTAACGCCGTCGAAGAATGCTTATTTCCTGGCTGGAAATGATCGGGGATGAAGATGGAAGGGTGAGAGGGGTGCGAGTCAGCAATCGAGAGAGCCGGGCCAGATAAATCGGCGGACCTTTTCGATAGTTGGTAGGGTAAAGCGCGCCCGCGCGCGCGTCCCGACGCTGCAACTTTACTGGGCCGCGCAGCGCCGTGACGTGGCCATAAATAACGCCGAAATAGCGTGTCCAACGTCCGACCAATAAATCTAGATATAACCCAGGAGGATAAAATAAAGTTATGGGGGGCCCGGTTCATGCGCTGATACAAACCGATAGTTTACCCCGCTTTGACTTGCTGCAAGTAGTCGCGGCCCCTGGTCCTCCCATTCCTTCGTCGTTCCGCGGAGCCTCCACCCTCCGCGAGCGCCCCCTTCCTTACGTCCCGCCACCCCCCGCCACCCCACGGCACCTCTCCAGCCCGCCACGTCGCGCCCGGCGTGCACGAAAATGTATTATTACGTTGACATGTACACAAACTCGATTCCGCGAGAACCCAGACACGTAACTTCGTGATACATAGCCGACGACACGCGGGGGCACACGCACGTCGGGGAGTATATGTGCGCGCGTGTGCCGTGCGAACCGAGGGGTGGGTGCGCCCCTTTATGTAGATAGGCGCGCGGTCGCTCCCGGGGCGCTGCTTCAAAGCCACTTCGAGAGGTCTCGTGTTTGCGTGAAAACGCCGCGAACGTCGATTCGTGCTTGTTGTGCTCGCCAGGGTGAAACGGGAGCGAAGGTTGTCAGGGGGGCGACGAAGCAACACCCTCTCGCGCCACCCCCCCAGAAAGGTCTCCAGTTTTCAAAGCACACTGTTTTCCTTCTCGAGCTGCGACCACCATTCCGTGACGGAGGGTTGTGGGTTAAATAATGCTCAGCACCAGCGAGACGCGTGGGGGGTGGTCGACGGTGGCGGGAAACAGTGGTCGAAGGGGTTACCGAGCTTGTCATTCTTCGAACGTCTCCTGGCGTTCCAGGCAGCGGGAATGCAGGTGAATACGAGGAAGATAGCCTTTTTGGTATTTAAGTGGGGAGCCCTATTTAGGACGGTAAGAATAAGATGATTTTGGAGAATTTTTTCTTAAGAAACTGTTGAACGGATTCTTTCAAAACTTCCAGGGTATGTTAGTTCACATTCAAGCAATGAAAATTATTTTTTTTGGTACAAAGTGTTCGGTAGAAATGGAGATATATGAACACGTTCGTTGGGACTCGCGCGCCAGAGTTGCAAATTTGCAATTATGTTGGAGGCGTCAATATTTCCCCGAAATAAAAAAAACCAAGGGTTTTCTTATTTCTCGTATAATTACATTGTCGATGGACCTAAAACTTTTATAAATAAATTAAATTGAACAACTCTTTTTCCATAAATAGTACGAAATATCTTGGGGCAGAATAATCGTAACTTCTTCTTTGAAGTCCCACCAATTTGCCAACTTTTAACTTTCTTTTTCGTTTGTTAGGTACAGAAAGGTTATAGAAACTGTAACAATTTGAGCCGTATTATATTTCTTCTGAATAAAAACCTAATTATTCTGACATAATACTTTTCAATTACGAAACCCACCCTATATATGTATAACGTGGTATTACACCCGTTGCCCACCCCCTTAGCTTTGATAAGTCAATTATTCCAGCCAGTTCTCTGAGGAATAAAGAATTCGCGTTTCAACGTTTCCCTTGATACGGAGGATATAAAATGCAGAAGTTTAAAAGCATAAAGAAAGACGCATTACCTTCCAGCCAGCTATCATTAAGCAAACAGAAGCCCGACCATAAGGGGATGAATTAATTCCATTTACCCTCGAAAAAAAAAACAATGCCGGATCCGTGTTTCGCGACCGACTAACCGCGGCATGAATATTCATTCGAGGAGGACGTCACGGGCCGATAGAAAAATGTATCCAGCACGCGGGCGGAATGGGCCCGTAACAGGCGTGCACGCGTATGAATCCCGTGTAAATCGGCCCGTATAAACTATGGCGTTTACGAGTGGTGTTTACGGGCAGCGTGGGTGAAAACGGCGCGGCCAGTCCGTTCGCGTTCGAAGGATAGGAATAGCGCGAAACGGATGTACCGCAGATGTTTCGTAACTAATTAGAGGGTGCTCGTTACTCCTGGGAGCTGTCCGCGTGGCCCGGAAACGCGCCGCGAAATAAATTCGCAACAGCGCTTGGAAAACCTGTGTTTCGCGTGGAAACGCTTTCGAGCGAGACGACGGGAACCTCTGAGCTGATTTTCGGCACCGCTTGCCAGATATGATCCTCCAGCTCTCGAAAGTCGGACACTTGAAAGGGAATTTAGCCTCCATCGAAAAATGTTGATACGCGAAATGCTTCCCACGATATTAACCGTGTGGACGCAGGCCCGTTCCCATTGGAACACGCGGGAGATAAAACGGGCGAGAAAGGAGCGGCGTGAAACAGTAGGGTCGAATAAGCTCGTAAAAGTTTGAAAAACGGTAGTAAAAAACCGTGCGATTAATTAAACGCTCGGAGCACACATCAATTTCATATTCGAGTCGTCAAACAGAGCCTGGCCAGGGTAATATCGGACGAATGCAAATCCAGATCCCTGCAATTAAATAGCCTGGGAAAGGTAAAGTTAGATTCGCTTTGTTGCCTTCGATTTTCTATTAGCTTCCATTCGAGACACCAAGTTTTAATACGCGCGACGGATGATGAAAAATCTACGCCGATAATCCATCCTCCCGTTTATTCTTCACCGTGCCGTCGCGCCACGTTGCACAACAGCGATCCGGCGCGATAACAAACGCCTCCTTTGTAACTTCCCACCGCCATTGTCCCGCCGCGATCGCACGTATCCCGGGCGATAAAACACCAGCGGGGATATTTGCTTGTGTTGGAGGGAATCATTTCGATCGGCAATAAAATCGCGATAACGTCGATTACTTGTAACCCCCGGCCCTGAGAGCGGATCGAACAGGCGTAAGGAGACGAATAAGGCTGCCTAAGGAGAAGGGAGAAATCCTAGCCACGATCTCGCCGGGCGGTGATCCAAAGGAGAGGCGACGAAGGAGGTGTTCCTCGGGCAGTCCCTCTTCCCTTCGGACAGAACGGTCGTAAAACGTCAAATTATCGAGCGTACCTTCGCTCGGTCTTTCACGTTGAACAACCCTTCGTTTGGCGACTCCCTGGAGGCCACGGTTCCGGTTCACATCGACCCACTGTGCATCAAGAGTGACAGCGAGAGGTCCAGGGGTCTTCTAGCGCTCTGTCCCTTTACGCGGAAGTTAAACAGCTTTCGGTTACTCCGCGAGGATTCCAGGCAACAATGTCGGCGGACGCCGCAGGCACTCGAGCAAGGCTGACTTGCCGGGGAGATCTATGACCAGATTTCGGGTAAGTGAAATCGAGGCTCGCCCATGGTGCCTGCTACGCTGGCGCGGAGCAGGTGAATGTTCCTGAGAGAAGCGCCAGAAGGAATATATTCCTGACCCGGCAAATTAGCGGCATTCATTTCGCGGAGCAGCAAGTCACAACGACTTGGCGTTTCACTTTCCAAACGACCAACTTCACCGTACCCGCGAGCACTAAACAAGGTCGTTGTAATTGCATTTTCGCCCGTCCCCGTTCTTTTTCCTTCCTTTATTTGAATCTACGAGTGCGAGGCGGTATAATTAGTGGCGTCGCGACGCTGGGAGGCCACCTCTTACGCCGTCGCCCCGCCGTAACCGTCCTCGACTCTGGCCGACATTTTCCTGCCCCCCGTGGGCCGCCGAAATCTACCCGTTCCGCAGTCGATGACGCGGAACAAACGAAGGTCGTTAGGCGCGATGTAACTAACGAACACGGGCCGGGCTTCGAATTATTTGGATCAACGAAAGAAATGGGCGCGATTCGAGCTGCGGGCGCAACTACGAAAACCAGGGTTCTCGATTGACCCACGGAGCAACGAGTAATCAATGCAATCAGGGCGAATTACGAAGGCAAACATGATTGAGGAGACTTTTCACATGTTTCCGGGATACATGGCGTTTGTTAAGGAAAATGGAAAAGTCACTTTTTAATTTGAGGATTTTATTTACTTGTATCTTTTAGAGGCCTTGGCTTTTTTGTAAACTATTCCTTTTAGCCTCTCAAAAAACTCAAGTCGTTTGGACCATTATTAAAAAAGTTATTCTGCTGTAAATGGTGGCCGAATATTTTTGTAATTCACTTAGGTGCTTATAGTTGATGAGCAATTTAGAGCTAGAGGTGGCTTATGATGTGTTAGAACTTAGAGATTCTAAAGCTTGGCTTTCTAATTAAGGAGTATTGGTACTGGAAGCTATTCGCTTGACATAAGAAGAGAATCGTGGAAGAAGGTGTTGCACATATGACAGCCACACAGATCGTGATCAAAACCTTTCGCACCCCGATGCATTTGTCGCATCGCGGCCAGAGCAGGTTGCGAGTCGAAGGCTTGCGTAATATCGCGTGTATCGATCTGCATTATAATCAGAGGACCGCGTGTCCTCGATGGATAGAGCGTGCAAAGGGCGTTGATTCGGTCTAGAGGTGTTTGCCAAAGTAAACAGCGTACAATGCCAATGCACTCACCGATGCGCGGATGAATTCCTGTTAATCATTGCCGCTACACTGCCACTGCATCCACTGCACGAATCCTGGCCTGAAAAAAGAAATTTGTTTATGAATTATACGTTTCGCGAAACCATCCGACTCTCCAGCTTTCATTAATCTAAAACTCCTTAAACAAATCCCCTAAAAAGTACCGCTGACTCAAGCCTAAAGCAAAACAGAATCATCAGCCAAACAAGCAGGACTCTGTCATCCGACCACCCGCCAACAAAGTGTGCCCAGCGTACAAATCACCAGTCGTAATCCCAGTTAAGTAACTCGTTATCCGCGATCTAAACAGGGGCGCCGCGTTAGCAGATTTGGCAGCGAGTCAGGAACTTTATTATTAACAGTGGCTGTGGATTTACGCGCGGGGGATAGATCGGCGGAATAATTATCTGGCACATCCGCTCTCTCCGCATCCCCGATAACCGTTAATTGCCTCGAATCACCGTCCGAGCGGCCAGGAATCAATTTCGTTTCGCGACGATGAACTTTTCAGTCCTCGATACCGCAGCCCCGATACGCCAAGGACCGTGTACGCGACTCGCAAGGGCGTTCGTTTACGGCCTCGTATTTAATAACAAACATCCCCGAAAGCTCGTAAAGTTAGAGCCGCGTACGTGTAACGGCCTGCTTTACGGCGCAAAGTGCGTGCGCCCACGGTATCGTTACAGTTGGAATAACGCCAGCCGGTTTATTATTAACCGCAAACTGGCGAGGTTAAAGCCGCTCCGCCGAATTAAGAGGACACGGCTAATCCTCGGGTGATACGTTAATGCGAAGGTTAGGGGTATCAACGTTGCACGGCTGAATTTATCTCGAACCGAGCTCGCGCTCGCAAACGCTGAGACAACCCACTTCGTGGGGGCTGTCCGCCGCTATTAAACTTAATTAAGAATATACCAGCTCGCGCTTAACGTCCGCCAGAAACCTCAGATTAACAGCAGCAAACAACTACTGTAAAAAGATAAGTGCATTATTGTGCCGAAGATCTAGGTACGATAAGTGTTAGGTTTCACAGTGGCAAGTATCAGGGCTGACTTATGGTTGAGCTACAGTGGCGATGAAAAGAAAACTTAATAATTTAATACTGGGCTTTATGTATTACATCGGTATCAGTAATACAATTCTTTCTAATAGAAGTATCTTCTCTTTCATTATCTTTTCACCACCGTGAAAAGTACCTGCATGATCTAAAGGCCTCCGTTAATAAAATTATTATCATTATTATTATTATTACTTTAGAATTCGTTGTTTTTTGCTACATAGGTTTATCTGAGGTGTGATTTAAAGGTAGATTTTAAACAGAGTAGGTCTTGAGAGTAGATCAGATATGGGATATGTTAGGATTAGATCTAATTTGGGTTGAAAAGCAGGGTCGAATTAGTTCTGATTAGAAATCATAATCCACTGGATCCACATTAATTTCAGATTAACCCCTCCACCAACGTAATTAATTATAGTGATTTCTGAACGGCAAGCTACGCATGACGAAGTTCAAATGTTTCCCTAAATAAGTGTTTCCCAATGGCACGTGCACATGCAGCAGAAAGGACCGTCTGGAAACCGACGAAATTTCGTCGTTCAAAAGACGCCATTGCGCGCGATCGTTTATAAATGGTCTCTCGTTACGGAAGTTGTCCCACGAAACGCGATTATTCCGCGTTCGCCCCGTCGACTTTGAAGCTCGTTAATGGGCACCTGAAATCTCGTTATAAATTTGCTTACGACAGCCCCGATAAAGTCGACTCTTGCCTTTCCTTCCCTCTCGGTAACTTTGGCCCGTGCGTTCCGCACGATATAGCGGCGGCCTTTTTCGCCCTCAACCCCACGGCGCCCGCCGATTTGTATGCGTGACTGGGGTCGATAGGTCGTCGCAGGGGCTGCTAGGCTTTCACGCCTCTTGCCCCGTCTTATCTGAATTAATAGAACCTGCAGGAAAGTGGCGTTGCCTCGTTTACGAAGGTATTCGACACCGGGTCGTATCGCGAACGACTATCTTCCCCCATGGATTACTTTCCACCCCGCCATTACCACAAACACCTATACCTACCGCTCCTAAAGTATCGCCCATACACGCGTATAAACACCACTGTGTCGTTCCATTTGAATACCCGTAGGACAATCTTTCACCCAATTACATACGTGGAACGCGGCGAGCCTCCACTGTAATTGATTCGTCCCTGGCGCGATAACACGAAACGAGTTCTCGGTTGGATAATGCGCGGCGGGAAGCGCGTTGTTTATACGAGGCGCGGCTAAAAGGGGGGCCTCGAAATGTCGGTGCGAAACGGTGCCGTGTCAACGACGCCGTCAAAGCAGCACCGTGGCGAATCATCGGGAACAGAAGCAGACCCGCGAATTTATCTTCCTCTCTGGGGCGCCAACGTTTCCACCGACGTTTCTCAACAACGTTTTCACAGCTTCAACTCCCGATGAAGTCCAACCCCTCCCCGCCACCACCACCCCCGCCCCCCCTCTGCCTGACACCCCGGCAATTAACACCGTTTCCAGCGCGACGGGAGTTTCTGAAACGCTTGAATGGTCGCGCTATAGCTTTGAGAAATTGAAGCGACTGCACGACGACAGGTATTCTCGTTTCCCGCTTAAGATGTACGCGTTAAAGCGACGTGTGCCACCCTCACCACCACCCGTCCCGCATCTCTATCTTTCTCTCCATCCGGCCTGTTTTACCAGCTTTCGTTGTGCTTTCGGCTCCGGGGGGACACGGCGACGATACGCGTTTTGCGCATCGTTAGCAGTGGCACATAGAGCCTCATCAAGGCACAGGGGGATCACGTCACGGGCAACGATACGATGGACGGGGGATTTTGTTAATTAATGCCCGCAGTGACGCAAGATTTTGAAAAATAACGCTTTAAGTCCCTGCTTGGCTTGTTCCCCCCAGCGAACACTCAGGGATTATGGGACGTTACTATCGATGCTTTCTAGGAGATAACAACGTGAAACACGCGAGAGTCACTGGAAGTGTTAATAAAAGGAGGGAGACGTGCCCGTTCGTTTATGTGGAATAATTTTCTGGCTGGGGATAAGCAAACAGACGGGTAGGTCTAGATCATCTCGCGCCTCCAATCACGGCGCAATGCTATTTACGGCTCCGCTGAATGTTTGAACGGGATCGTGACGGTGGCGTAACTGAACCGCCAGTGTAAATCAAGTCTCGAGCAACCGATACCGCAGTGCAAGTCCATAACCCAACGAACTGACGTCGAGGCACAGTGATATAAACCATTGATAGTCAAACGCTAACCATCGCCTGAAAACACTAGAGGATGACGCTTCGATTCGATTTCCAAATCCTTTCAAGATTCATCACACAAGCCAGCTGTCTCCAAACCTCTCCCGCTGTATCGACCCTAAACTCATCAACCCTAAAAAAAAAGAAACACCCTCTCATCTAAAAACCTCGCCACATCGTCACAATATACGATCATCATCAATCCTAATACCAAACCATTGAAACCGCCCCAGGCCACGAAAAGTCATCGACGCACGTCGAGATGCGTGCACTCAGCTGACGCGTCGCGAACAAAACCGACGACAGGTGGAGTCGACGAGTCCTGCGGATGATCAGCCGCGGCTCAGAGAAGGGTTGTTGCGTGTGGTGGATATCTGGGCGACACGGGGGATGACGTCGCGTCACGCGTTAACGAGACACCGCGACGCAGGGGCGCGACGACGCGGTGCAGCGGGCGACAGAGGTGCGTCGTGATTCGAATTCGCTTTTGAACGGGCGCCGATAGAAAGACGGGAGGGGGATCGCTCTCGCATTCTCAGGCGGGCAGAGCAGCCCAGGCTCGCCTTTCTACGCGGAGGAGCAGAAAACAGAACGGTAGCTCATTAGCGGTAACAGGCAGCCGAGCAAGAGAGGAAGCTCGTTATCCATGGATACACAAACTCCGCGCTACGTATGTACGGACCTCCTTCGTAATACGCGCTACACAAGGCACGCTATTCGCCCTGTCTGTCTGTTTCGTCCCCTCTGCTTCGCAGCGCCGTTTCAGCCCCCTCTTCGTTTCCCTTCTTTCCCTCTTTCTGACATCAATCCTTGCTATCCGATTCGATGTTCCCCTCCGACCGTTCCACGGTACATGTATCGCGACTCTGCCCCTGTCTGCGCGTTCGATCTTGCCCCCCTGTGTTTCCAGAGGGCCTTTTATAATACATTGTCTTACAACTGCGTTGAGAACGGAAGAGGTTTGGGCCCCTGTTGGCTAAATTTCCTTTAGCTGTGACATGGTTGTGTATGATTCCAAGTGTCATATTATAATGAACTTATTAACGGGTAGATCCATTTAGGAAACCAAAGAAGGGAAAGAAAGCAGAATGATGTAAGGTAACACAACGGGTCTATAAAGAAATCTATTCTGCCTCGGTACAAATTTTTATATTATAGATACTACGGAAAGGGTTAGGAAAAAATTTATCAGACTAACCACATCGGGGTTATTTACTGAGCGTATTTAAAATTCCGAATTCCTGCACGGTAATAAAATAATCCCAGTTGTTGCGAACTAAGTTAGAGGGAAAGCCCTACTAAACTATGCAAATAATTGTCCGTAGGTTTAACACAGAAAACATGTAGTATTTTAATAAAGACACTGAACTATTTACAACTATTTACAAGCTTTAATGCACGTACACACAGGTCTGCGTAATTCTCACGAATTTGAAGAAAAAAATACTCGCGAACTAAGTAACTGGCCGACTGCGTCAGCGATCTGGCAACGCAAATAGTTCGATATAAAAACACACGCGCGATCGCGAAACACGTGCTCCGTCCGAGCCTCGAAGCAAGAAGAAAGCGGAACTCTGGAAGTCGCGTCATTATTGGTGTGACGTAATTCACAACTGAGTGAGTCACCTGGCCGTAATTAGACGGCAATGCAGAGAGATTCCCCACTCAACACCTTTGTAAACAATAGCTGTCGATTCGTCTCAGCCCCCGACGGAGCGCTAGGGGCACGCGTCGCCTCGCTCGCGACGCCGACGGCAACGTCAGTCTGTCTTCAACACTAGTCTAGGATCGTGGTTAGATCATATAACAAGAGTGACTCTCCAAGAGTACAGTGAATTGTGTCTGGTGCATCTCCTTTAACAAACTGCTCGGAGGAAAATCGAAGCTAGCGTGTTCACTCACAAAAGACACCGAAGTCAACGAAATTTCATGGCTGAGAAGTCACGATCGTTCGTAAATGATCCCCCAATAGAAAAGTTGTCCCAAGGAACGCGATTATTCCGCGTTCGCCTCGTCAACCCCGTATCAATCCACTCCGTCCTCCTTTTCCCCCAGTTCTCCCTATGGTTCGACTCTCCCCCATAGTGTCTCGAATCATCCCCTATCTGCACGCTCGATCTTTGCTCCTCTGTGTTCCACGGCTCTCGTGAATTGTCCTCGGGGCCGGCCTCTGGAAAATTCCTGTCTGTTTCGTCTTCGCCGGTTCTTTATCTATGACGGACGACGGAGGCGGGTTTCGAAGGGGAGGCAGAACGCGCCTTGTAATCCGCGTGTCCCCTGTTCTGGGGTTATTTTTCTCTGAACTGCTACCCCATCGGGGCGTGCTTCTCCTCGCCTGTTCCACGTTCCACCCCCGTCCTGACGTCGGCTCTTCTTTAATTCCCTCAGCGATAGCCAGAGCAATTTGTTTCGCCCGTGGCCAGCCATCTCGTCGAGGGCTCGCGTCTGTTCGTCAATGCCGCAACGCGGATCGATACCGAGGAAGTGTACGCGCTCATTCCTTAATTCGCGACCCCTAATTGCCTGGCCACTCCTTTGTACCGCCTCGCGCTGCTATCACGCTCGACTTCGACTCCCTTTCCAATGGCCCTCCATTCGTCTCCCCTGCCTGCGCTCGGGAAAACTGAAATCCATTTCACCGTCCGGAGGATTACCAACAGCTCTGTGTTTCGAACTGAGACCCTTATACGTTGGGAAAATTACAATGGACGGAAATAAAAATTGAAAAAACTTCTATGTTCGTTTGAAAAAGACTTCTTTATATCTCTATTTAATTTCATATACCTACTTATGAAATTGTACATTGATCTTCGTGGAGTGCAAAAAAGAACGTCGCGTTAGCGTAAAGCGAGGAGTGTCAGTGAAATTCTGATGAATTTCGGTGGTTGGGGGAGTACAATAGAAAGCGCAGCTGTCTTCCAACATTAATTCACTTGATGCTAGATGAAATAAGAGAATGCAACGGGATTGCGCCAGTTAAGGTTTCTTGCGGCCTTATTTCCACCTTGAATTCGCGCCAGTCGAGGCAAGAACGTTATCATCGCGCTAACGCAGGCCCATCGCGTCCAGGCGTGTATTTAGCAGGAAAACCGCCGAGGACCGGTCGAACGGGGGTTGCTGTCGCCACCCTCTGACGTCGCGGGAGGCTGCCCCTAACCCGAGGAATGCACGTTCCCAGTAATGCAATAACTGTGGCATCACGACGCCAGGATACCACGAGCAGTTGGCATTCAGATTGGTCGCCAGCTCCGGCCAGTAAACTGGGGGGCATTCGCGCGAATCGATCGGCGAGCAGCGGTCGGAAAAACCTGCAGTCAATTAAAAATACTTCGATTTCCACTTACCTGCGCGCGAAAATTGGGGGACCTCGGCAAAGAGGTAGCTGGAGTTTGGAGCTACGACTAACCCACCAGCGCCGATCGTTGGTCATTAAATATTGAAGAGCTTAACAGAAAAATAAATTAACTCTACCGCGCCTCGTAATCTTCACATATTCATGATAAAGCCTCGGGCGCGGACATTTCTCTGACGCGGAAACAGTGAATGTTTGAAGAAAATATTCAAAAACCTCAACCAGACCGCGCGTAATCCGCCCGAGCTACTTTCATCAGCTTTTAACATCCCCTATCTTGTTTTCCCTCGGGTCCGAGGGCTTCTCATCGTTCACAGGAGGGGGTCTTGTAATTTTTCATGGAATTCGCGCCGTTCCCCGTTTCGTCCTATTGTAATGCAATTTTTAAACATCGGGAGAGTCAGAATACAAAACTCTTTCAGGGAAATCCGATCAGAACGTCGACGTTGTTGGTCGTTTTAAAAATTTCCATCCCGGTGGAATAAAGGTAAGCTTATTTCGCAAACAGATGGAGGAGGAGAGATAATATTGCGTGCCGATAAGAGGCGAGAAAGTAACAGAGATATTGCAATTATTTACAAGCTACTCTATACATGACTTTAATCATCCTTTCAGGACGATGTCGCGTAACTCGTTGACTCGTACTACTTGTACAACTCCTTTTTCCGTAATACTCGAATTAAATTTTAATCGTTAGCGATTAAATACAGTTCCACTGTGAGAGCACACCACGAAGCATCGCCTACGACCAGCTTTATAATTTTTCCTCTTTGTCCGTTTCTAGCCAGCCACTTTGCTCGAATGTTCCGTCCCTGATGAATTATACGACCAAGAGAGAGAGAGGGAGAGAGAGAGAGAGAGAGAGAGAGAGAGAGAGAGAGAGAGTTGCCGTGAGTTTAAGAAAGTAGTCAAAGACGGCAAGGATCCTGGCCACCCTTCAACTCTACTTTGCGACTTCTTTTCTTTATCGTTGGTACGCGGGATTTAACTCGCGAGGGCGGGCCAGCTCGGGCGTGTGATCGTTGATGTAGAGGCTGGCTCAGGGCGCGCTGAATACTTTGTTTCAATGTCCGAATTGGGATGGGAACGTAGAGGGGCCGTTTCGCCTGGAATCACGGTAAATAAATCTATCTGCCTGTCGAGGCTCGGTGAAACTGAAAGACCGAGAAGTCGAGGCTGGTGGAAGGAAGTGGAAGCATTCTGCGAAGTCCTTTCTTTTCTGTGCCTTTGAGTTATATCTTTAGACCTCTACCAGGATCGTCACTTGGTCCGCGCAACAATCGTCGCGCTGGCTATTCTTTTGCACCGTGCTCGAGTGTAAACGGATGATTAGAAATTAACTCGATCAGTTCAGTCGTCGTTAGTACATAAAGGGGAAGCGATCGATCCGAAATGCCCTGCCAATTAATCGATTTCTCGGTAGCCTAGCAGCGGAAGTGGACATCAGGCACAACGCGATATTAGGATAATTAGTGGCAGTATAACCTAAGACACCAATTATCGAAACACAAGGTAATCCCGAGGGTCGGCTGGCACAATGGCGGTAAAGCGCTTTGATTAACCGCACGTCAATACGCGCAAGATCGTAGAAGTGGGCTTAAGTGGAATTCACATGCACGCTGACCCGATATAATTGAATCGATGCAGGCAAGATCGATCCGACACCTTCCTCCCTTATCTCTTGCCAGAGGCACTATTTACAAATAATATACCCGCAGCTACTCCACGTCGGGCTTGTTTTCGACGCGTTCGATACGCCAAGGGAACCCGCTCGCGCTTGTTAAAGGCGCGCTGGACGAACAGTGGAAAACTAAAAGGGAGAACGACTGCAAAAATGAAGGGTAAGGGGCAGAAAACACGGTGATCGTAATTTCTGCCCAGGAAGAAACGGTGCCCAATAAAACAGCATATTCCTCGTGAATACCGTGCAAATAAAATGTCGAGTAAAAAATTTACAGTCCGACCTTTCGCGATACGATTCTGATCGTTCGGATCGTGGCTCGCGAGTCCACTCTGGACGGTGGTAAAAGGGAGAGATCGATCGCCTGAACGGATCGAGAATCGACGCTGTAAAGCGCCACGCTTTTCCCCCAATGTTATACGATCCATTTCGCGCGGAGTGAAAAAGAAAAACAGAATTAATTCCGCGGACAGCGTTGTAAAAACGCGCGGGACGTAAACCCCTCGCGTCGGCGTCGATACTGTTGACGCCCATCGGTAGCCGTTCATGTTTTACCGTCCGCCGAGGCCCTGGGCGCTCCGTTACCGGAAGTCATCGGGACGATGGAGCTGCTCGCCTTCCGATCGAACGGAAGAAGCGCGGTGGCGTATTTAGACCCGCGAGGATTAACGTGCTCGAGCGCTTGCAGCCCTTCGTGCACTTCGTCGCCCACGATCGGTCCAGTCTTCCGCTGCAAAGAGACGAACATCCGGTGCTAGCCAATCCATTCGCGCCTCGTCAATATTTCAGCTGTGACGCTGATTCCCAATTAACCGAAGCATCTGGACAGGAGCCGCCTGGGATGCTCTTAACGCGTTAAGAATACATAGTCGAATTCCCATCGCGATGTACAGGATTCCTTGAGAATATTTGAAGTTGCGTGAGAAACAATTTGGAAGTAGATGTGAGATCCATCGATCTCGGCGATACTCGCAGAATAATCCCTCCAACTTCTCAAGCTTATGTCCTTTATACAAACAAGACACTCGCGGTGGAGGATAGTACAATCTTATACTAAACAAGACACTTCGCGGTACTGTTCATCGTTCTTCTGGAAGACGGCCGCTGGACAGGGTCCAGGAAATATTCCTCGAAGCCGACTTCTGTCGCGTCGTTACGAAATAACGACACTGTCCCCGTTCCAAAGTGAAACTGGCGAGAAGACGGAGGGTCGCGCGACGCACGGGGCGCTCGGAGGCACGGGCGAAGGTGCTCGTGGCACGAGAAAGTCGTGGGGCATAGATTATCCATGGGGCGACAGGCAAAGCGGGGGAATTACTCGTTTCGACGCCGCGAGAAACGAATTCGCCGGGTGGCGCGCGATTCCTTCCGTGTTTGTTTATTCGACGTGTCGAGGACTTGTTGGCCGGTTGGGTCAGCGCCAGACTTAGTATTGCTTCATAAATCCTCGCCAAGGAGCCCGTGCATCATCTGGGGCCGCGTCGCGAGTAGCGCAGCCCTCGCGCCAATAATCGGATGTGTCCGACAGGATTTATGGTGGCCTCTGTCCCTTTTGGGAGACGGGCTTTCGGATCCGCAGCTTCCTATCGACCAGCCATCGCATTGCCACCGCGAATTAAGGATCGAGGGACCGAGGCAAAAACTATACCACGAGTGGAGCGATCGGTTCGGTGAGAAACCCTCCAGGGGACCGCGTGTTTCTAGGGGAAATGTAATTTATCGCTCGTCGACGCGGACGCACGCAACTCTGGGTCTCTGCTCTAGTTTATCAACGATAGCGCGGATAAGAATGACAATCGAACGTGACAAACAGAGGAACCCCATTTAAGATAGGTCTACAACACATTTTCTCGCTTAGTTACCCATTTCTCCGAACCTTGAAACCGGTATAAGTGATTTGAGAGATTCAACAGAGACCCCCCCGAATGTGTACAAATCGCCTGCAATAGAATAAATGATTATAGCGGGAACAATCCGGCAGAGTAATCTCATTGTAGAGTTTCCAATCTCATGCATTGACGAGGGATATGCACGCTGAATCGGCGCAACACTCGCCAAACAATTTTCTCACGTGCGCCCAGCGCGAAATGAATGCCTGGAAACGTTAATGAAGAACGTTAGAGCTGGTGTGAATCCAGTATATCTCGTTACTGGGGCCGAACAATGCCTGCAAATAATACGGAATCGACGCGAGCTCGCCATTATGCCAATTACAAGCGGCATCGTAATCAGATCAGAGGTGGAGCGTGCTGTAATTCGAGATACCGCGCTCCCAAATCGATTACGGGGCACGTGTGGTGCACGCGTATTTTCCCTTCGCAGGGAACCCCTTGTGCAGCTTGGATTACAGCAGTATCCTCGTTCCGGCGCCTCGCGCTCACCACGGAGGACACTGTGCGAAAAGATCGCGACGTTCGCGGACAGGTGGATAGTGGCACCTGGAATCACGTGTGTATATATCTATCAAAAGACGAATATACGTTCAGCACTTTGCTGCTCCATTCTGTGCGTTAACGTATCTTAAGTTTCTAAGTGCTTTCTCTAAGACAGTAGCATATACCTCGAAGAATAATCGTTGCAGAACGAGACGCGGGGGAACATTTTTTAATCAGAACTAAGTGGCCGCGGCATTAGAGGGGAATGTTTACCGAGAAGAGGGCAACGTTAATTAGACCTGATTAAATTCGGGATCAGTGGGATCTAATTTGTAACAAAAATACAAGGACGCCGGCTGGGTCGTGGTTAATTAGCTAAAATAACGCTAGCCGGATGCACGCAGCTTCCCCACCGAAAAGACACCACCACCCCCTCCCCTCTATCAGGCAAGATAGTTATTTACGAACGCCAGGGCGGAAGGGGTTGCTCGCGCAATTCTTCAACTTTTAATTGGACCTCGAACACCGCGAGGAGCCCTTCGAAGAGTTGGCGAGTTGACGCAGCCTCATCGAATGGCGGCGTTCCTTGTTGGACGCAGACGGGGTTTACGCGAGGATACACTTTTTCTATGGGCTTCAGGGAACGACCGAAAAGATCGTTCTTGCGTTGAGGCTGAATCGTGCGTCACGCGTGCATACACAGAGAAAGGGAGGGAGAGATGGTAGTTCCATCTGCCGAATAAATCTTTCTCGCAGGCTGGAGCTTAATTTTATCGCCGCCGTGGAGCAGCCTTCTGGCCAGGAGGAGGGACATGCCCCTCTAAAAGGGACCCAGCTAAATTAAAAGAAAGGATCTGAATGAGACCGCGGGTGCTGAAAGTAATCACTTTATCTGTACCCGCCACTCCAGCCAGCCTCGCTAATCTGAGCCCTCGTTTTAAGGCTGAATCGTCTGCTCGGACCCAACTTCCATATCCAGCATACCTCATTTCCATAGCCACCAACCCTTTCGACCGTTTCGCGAGTGTCTTATGCACACTCTACCTACGCTGGACATTGGGATTGTCAATGGGAAATCTTGTTTTGGTACCCAGAGGCTTGAGTGATTTTAACGTCGTCGCGTAGATCGTGAAGTTTGATATTTTTCATACAATATTTTTGTGAAAGTTGCTTAAACTCAGAGAACATTTCGAACCATTTGGGAAGGTGCATTCTACTGTACTTATTATAGAAATCAGTGTGGACTGCACCACATGGCGTAAGATTCTTCAAGAGTTCCACTGCTTCGTGTCGTTGGATGTTCGACAGTTAAAAGTACCGTTCCGCTGGTAGATTTTAAATCTTAGGAAACAGTTCTCTCAGAATAGGAGTCAGAAACTAGCCAGGATCGCGTAAAACTTTAAGCCGACGTGCGTGGATGCAGCGCAGTCGAAACGGTGCCGTAAAAACTCGCCCCCGATGACAGTCGTTAATATCATTCTCTGTTGCAAGTAATGCCGGCGAATGGACGTCCCATTACGAGCAGTAAAATCCCGCTGGCTGCGTCTGGCATATAAACAATTTGTTATCCCCGCGGAATAACGAGCTGATCCGTACGCTCCGCGTGAATACGCGTCGAAACGCTCGGGGCCTGCGCCTGACAACGCTCCCGACTGCCTCAGCCGTCGCTCAGCGACGCTCTGTGGCATTTTCGACAGGGTTTCGTAACCAATGCAACTAATGAGTGCACTTAAATTGAAAACAGACTGAATGGTACGCTTGTAGCGCTGATCAACTAAGAGAAAGTGTGTCACGTCTGAGACACATCGTCAGGGTAAGTTGTTTGATCCCTTTTGAAACTATTAAGTGACTGAAAAGTGGACTTGAAAATTGTAAATCGTGGGCACTCTGAATTCTACATACTCTGTCAGGTATCTTGATGAATAAACCTCAATACCATTTTCCCGAGATTTCCAAAGATATACAGATATCGATTGAAGAAGAAGGAAAGTGATCTACTACTTGACTAATAAAATCTGACCCAGGGTCTACAAAGAGCAGGTAAAAGGGACAAAAAGGGACGTGATTCGATAGGGGTTCGGTCTGCCATTATGTCTTCAGTTAGGCCTGAGTCGAGTCACTTTACCCCGAAAGTAACAGAGTAGGGTGGTAATGGAGAACACAAGTAACAAAATATTTACGAAAAATTCCAATGAAAACACACCCCAGTCTATCTTCCGAAAAGTGTATTAGCTACACAATAGTTTGCCAGGATTCTGAACTCGAGTAAGTTCGCAAACACCTATTCCCTGAACTAAACGAACATACCTACTTGGTCATCGTCGTCTTTCCGTGCACTCTTGCTTCGCCCAGCACGAGCACAGTAGCGTAAGAAAGAGAAAACGACGCCCGTGTGCCTGCAGCTTCATTCGTCAGTTAGATCGACCGTGAACGGGAGAAAATCGACTCCAATCTTTCCCCCAAGCAGGGGAACGGCACCCCAGTCGAGGGAAAAAGACAAGAGTCCCTTTGAATAATAATTTGACAGCGGAGGAGTAAGCTGTGCAACGGCGGGCGGGGGAAAGAATTAATTCTCGCGAGAATTTTGGGGGATCAGCGAGCGCGGAAGGGAAGAGTAGCGTGACGACATCGTTTATGAAGGTCGACGGTTAGAGGCGAGTCACGCTGGAGGGTTGAAGCGCCATTGAAAAGCTCGACGAACGAACGAGCGAGCTGTTGACGCGCCAGCCTATTACGGCCTGGCAGCTTTTATCCGACAAAAGAGGGCATTTAGGGGGTGAAATTGTAAATTCAATTTCCTAGCAAGATCCACGCTTCTCCCCTCCAACTCGCTCTCTTTATTGTTTCCATTAGCAGCTCCAGCCTTTTGTCCAACCTGGTGGGGGGTCGGGGGCAGGTTTTGTTTTGAAACTCTGAAGAAATTCACTTCTTTGTGCCTCTGAGCACCTGTGACCCACGCGAATGTCCCATTCTTCATGGAATATTCTTCAAACGCTGCAATGAGCTCGCTCCTAGCTGCCTGCTGAGCAGAGATTGCCACGCCGGCTTCCAGGAATCGTTCTGACACTTGAACGCTTCATTCAAGGGTCAGGTACTCTACAGTAGCAGAAGGGTAGCTTAGGAGTTCAACCAAGTTCGCCTGCAGAGAATCCAGGAAATATTTCAATATTAAAAGTTTTTGACTAAATACGATAACGAGTTTTGTTTTTTGTTTCTACTATATTCAATCCGAGTCTTCTAGGAATATAATTCTTCTCTCTAGAATTCTCCAACCACTCCCCTATTAATAAATGCCCCCAGAAGTGCAATTAATATACGGCAATCCGAACGCTGCGCCCCAAACATGATCAACCTACCCTCTCCCGCCGAAAACGCACTCAATAATGACCCCGAAAGCCCAGCATCCGTGCTGATGAAAATTAACGAGACACACAGCAGAACCGACTGAAATAACGATTCCAATCGATCTGAATATTGCATCCGCGTTACGAGCCAGTATGGTATCGAGTTTCTTACGCAAACGTTCCTCGCCGGCCCGCTAAAAAAACCCGACGAATCAGCCCGCGACAAACAGTCGGAATGGATTTGAAAGATTCAGCCGTTGGACGGTGTTTGGCATCGCGAAATTAAACGACGGTTTTCCAGCGACGAGCGTAAATTGTTTACCACGGCTGCGAGCGGATCCAGCCCCCCGTTCCGGTGCTCGTGCTCCAGGAAATTTCGCGCCTTTTGAATATATTCATGATCCCACGGTGAAATCACGGCGCACGAGCTGGCTCGGGGTGACGCGCGAGCCGACAGCGCCGATTTAAAATCGCGTTCGAACGAGCGAGTGACGAGGCGAACGGCGGCTGCCCCCCTGGATTTCGCACGGCCCACTGGCAACCCCCAGGAATTTAAATTCGCGAGGTGAAATATATAATTCAGTCGCGAGGAAGAGGATTCACTTTCGGCTGACACGTAGATGATTCTTTGAGTATTGGACTTAGGAAGGTGGAATCCATAAATAGAGTGGGTAATGGGGAAGGAATCGACGGCTAAACTAATTTAAGTACTCGAGGTCATCGAGAATGAAAAGTATTCCTGTTAGATAATCGACGCAGGGTCCAGTTTTCCCCGTAATGTCATTCTGGTACTTTTCCAAGAAGTGATACTAGTAACAAGAGGAATCTTACGAAACCCTTTCCCAAAGTTCCAGGCTTCTCTAAAAATGTTTTTTACGACGAAATCGTATCAGCTGCCTGGTACACTCGATGTACGGAGCAGCCCTTACTTTTGTACCGTCGTAAAACCCTCGAAGAGACCCGAGGGGGGTGGTTTTACGCGTTTCTGATGTACGTATTCAATGATCTTCGGCGCGACCTCGTTTGAACAGGGGGTTGCTGGAGGGTACAGCTTGCACTGGGGGCAGAAGGGTTGGGGGCAGGTTCTGGACCTTGCTTCGACTGGGAGGGGGGCACGCAAATTTTATGCAGGTTCAGCGCGATTCATGACTCAAATGGGGGTTGCCGGGACACTGGGAACAAGGGTGCTTTTGTAAACGAAGTTCGCGCAGGAGAACGTCGAAGTGCCACGAGCAACTCGAGCTGTCGGCCATCGAGAGCCTGGAAATTTATTTCCCCAAGAACTACGTCGTTGCACTGAGCCACGGTGTGTATCGCCACCAGTGGAACGAATTCGTTACAATACCTGGAGAATTCTTGAAGAAAGCACCGCTTCGGAACGAACAAAGTACACCGACGTTTTCCTTCAGCGTTCTTTCCCAAGTCTTTCTCCGTGATCTTACTCTACTTTGATCCTGTCCCAGCCAGACAAATGACATCGCCCGGCGGACGATAAGTTTAAGCGATGGAGATACGACAGAGAAGATCGCGAAGCTGTTTTTAGGTTCTGGGCGGAACACCGAGTGGTAGAAGCTTTAATCGTCATCTAGGGGATTCATTTTTCGCTCGGTTTCGGATGGCTGGTTCTGAGACACGTGTGACTAGCGTCAGAAGGAGCTGCGCGCCCGTCGAGAAGAATACTCGAAGAAGCGTGGACCGATTTCAGTCATAACCGTTCTTACAACCAGAAAAGGTAGTATACTCAGGCGCATGGGTCGTAAAAACTTTCTGATCTCGGAATGGCCTCGATCTTTAGTAGTCCGCACGCCAGAAGACGCATAAATTTGTTTACTTCCAGAACATGTAGCCACCAAGCTTCGACGAGCTTCCAGGCTAACGGAAGATGAATCGAGGATTCTGATTCCAGAGGATCGTGGGAGCATGAGCCCGACTCGCTTAGCATTCTCAATTTATAATAGAGACTCGTTCTATATACTTCAAGTGCTGGTGGATTAATTAGCCAAGTTACAAGGATAGGTACTGCTGAATGACGATTCTGAAGAAGCATGACGCTGGTCGCGATGAAAGAAGAAACCGCCTGTCTCCGTGCATGCACGACCCACGAGGCCTTCCCCTAATGGCATAAAAACGAAGGGAGCCTCGTTTCGCTTGAATAGAAGCAAACATCAATTCGCGCTGACACTGGCGAGACGAGGGAATAGAATTGTCCGCCCGCTTAGCAGCTTACATCATCCCTTGCGCCCTCGTGACTGCCTTTCGTTCAGGGTGTATACAGGGTAGGACGAAAATATGCGGGGTAGGACGAGGGATTGTTCCAGGAAACGGGGGCAGAAAATGCAAACTCCAAGTGCATTCTACTGAGACACTTGAAGTTAGAGGAAAGTGAATAATAAAGGAATTTCTGGGAGAAAAATTTGTCACTGTCTTTCACAGTCGACGATGTATGTGAAGGAAAATGAAAATTGTGTCATTAAAGTATTCCTAAGGTTTCTTATTTTGTGAATAATGCTTTGTACCAAGATTATTTATTATCTAAGATTTTCGAGCCACCCTATGGTATCCCCCGAATTCTCGCCATATTGCCAACCCTTCGACCCCAGCCTGCTGCCCATTCCCAATTTCTTCCACGACTTTTTCCTTCCTCTCGTCGAATTTCGGATATTTCGCTGATCGAGATAGGCGTGGCTAGGTTTTTTGCGTGGCTCATGTTCGTTCGGAGCTGGATATTGTCTCCAACCCCACGTAACGTCCCTGGTTCGATCTCTTATGTCTCCATCGGCAACGTTGCCTTGTAACATAGGCAATCCATAACATAAATTAAACGAGGTACCTATACCATGAAGATGTTACGAAGGATAAATGTATCGAACAGTGGAAAAGCTACGTTAATTCACTGGAAGATCGCAGTTCTAATAAAAAGAACACAGCAGTTTTGACAGAAGAAGAGTAACGACTTTCTCTATCTCCAATAGAAGCTACCCAAACTAATTACCAGTTTTACATTCACGTATCTAAATCTTCGATGTGTGCAATAAAATTTCCGCTGGAATATCGAACTCATCGAAGGGATGAAACTCCATCGAGCATCGAATAAAAATAACTGTACCTTCGTTACCACCATGTTCTTATCGACGAAGCATAAATCCTCCCCCTTCGGCGCAGTGGCTAGAAGAATAATAGCGACTGGCGTGTCACCATTTTCCCAGACACTCTAAACAGATTCGTATCTGCAGCTAAAAACGCAAACAGTCATTTCTCATCCGAAAGAAGCTCGAGCTTCTTCTACCCCCCAAGTCGCCGAGCGTCTCCCCTACAATTTTCCTTGTATATTTCTGCCAGCAAACAGCGAATCGATGATCCACCCCCTAGACCCAGACTTTGTTCTCGCTTCGACGCTTTTCATTTGAATCTTATTTGGTTTTCCAATGCTCGATTCGACGGGGCACCCTCTCGCGAGATTAACGAAACTGGACGGATTAACATCGAACGACGGGAGATCTCCTTCGCCCCGTCTTCTTATTTGTTAAAGATAGCCCGTTTCTACGAATAGCCGGGCGCAGAACGCTCGATAAAGGCGTCCCTCGGATAGGGACTCGTGTTCCGCGATACTTATCCGTGACAAGGATGCACAGGGTCGCCCCTTTCTTTCTCCCTCCTTCAGTGGACTTTCTCCTCGAGGGGTCTTTAGTGGAATTCCCGATGAGGCTCGCGACTACGAAGCAGGATTTAGCTATGCAACTAAGCGTTCGCTTAAGGAAACACTTTCGACAGAGCCTGAGCGAATAGAGAAGAATGTAATGGCGACGACTACACGGCTAGTGGATTAACAAAGAAAGCATCGAGCCCCGATAAATCCATGGAAAAATAAATCTTTATGCCACTCGAAAATTGTGTCTCCGATCGGCTGATCAATAATACAATCGATAAGGGGGACAGAAATATGATCCTCCACTATTTCAACTGCAGTCACGATCATCCCCCGATTTACCATTAAATATTACACAGAATAAAAGGTACCTGGTGCCTCGATACTCCAAAAGAAACGCTGCAACGACAACACCGTTCGCGATATGAATGCACAGGTCGATCGAACAAAGAGCATCGACCTTCCCACGTTTACCACGTCGATACATCGCCCCCGCCGTGGTCCCTCGTAAATAAGAAAACTGTCTTCCAGTGGGCCAAGGGTGGGAGCCCAACGCTTTGTCCGTCTTTCGGCATTCTCCGCGCGAGCCTGTCAGCGTGCGTGGCACGGGAAAATTACGCGTTCAATTTCTCAGAGTGCCATGGCTCGATCGTAAATTACACTGGCTCGCGGGGAAGCAAATGCTGGCCAATGGTGACTGCAGCAACGTCGAAGAATTCGTTAACGAGTTCGAGAGGCTCGAGCGATCCTTGGATAAAGGCTCCGGGGGAAAAATAAGAGGCTAAAAGGTGAATACGTTGAATGAAAGCGTTAATCGATGCGAGGTAGATTAATTTCGATCCCGAGGGGCCGAGCGCCAACAGGCGAGCTTTTTCCACCCTCCCCTCTAGGAAGACGAGTCCCGACGATTTACAGCGCACAAGCGAAACAAATTTTTCGGTCCCGAGATCAATGAAGGAGTCGAAGCGAGAGAGTTATTTCAGGGGCGGAATGCCGAGTCGACGAGGCGGACGGAAAAATTACAATGGCTCAATCACACCGTCCCCAGGAGTTATCGCGCGGCAGGGAGGAAATTAACCGTGATTTAATGCCCAGAATTTTCGGATTCACGCCGTCGCCGTGTAACTCGACGGTGCTCCCCGGTATCAAATTCAACGGTCTCGCGCCCCAACGGAACGACGCGCTACCCTGATTCTCTCTGATGAGTTCAGACGCCGTCGGTGAAATTAATTTCGCTTCATTTCGCGCCGCCTTGAAATTCGGCTGCGGGGAAATAAACGGAGCCCCCGACCGCTGAAAAAAGCGCGAGAAAAGAGGAGCGACAGCGAGCGGTGCGTTAGCGATCGATCAGCTGCTGGCTTGTTCAGTGAACTCTGTGTAAGGAAGTTCTGCGTGAAGCAGTAAGTGGGAAATATGTGGTATATAAGTCTGGACTAGAAATTGGCAGCGTGCAATGGTAAATATGGTGTAACAATGTTTCTGGAACGACACAGAATTTTCAGGAAATAAAGCTTGAAAATCCGTCGAGAACGATGCGAGGTGCAAAAGATGTTCTCGTATATTTTCATATAAAGTCACACTTGTTCGGATTATAGTGCCAGTTTAGTGACACTGTAAACAGAATGATACAAAATATGAGGCTACGAATGTTATGTGGATATTAAAGAGGTGATTCGATTTTTATTTGTGGGCACTGTTGGTGCATACAGGCGAATCCGATTGGTCCTCAAAACAGAGATATTTTTAAATTACTGCGGAAGATTCCGTGAATGCTGCGATTAGATTTAAATCACCTTTTGTTGACGCGTAGAAGCGGCCCACCTCCCCACAATTCCCACCCCCGTGTTGGATAGAATCAACGTGCCGGCAAAGTGAAATCGAACGGTCACTTTTCTGGATTACGATCGCCTTACAATCCTATTCTCGTTCGAATTCCCAGCGTTGAATTGCAAGCCAGTTCCGTTGGCTTTCGTGCAGCTCGATGCGCCAGGGTAAACGATTTCATTGCCTGCTGCCTGGAAGCGGCTAGGGGGGAGTGCGATTAAAATTCTTTATCCCTCGCGCCAAGCTTCCAGCACGCCGCGTTTCTTCCTTCGACACGCGAAACATTTCGGAATACTTCTTTTCCCCTCGTAACTTACCGCCAAATGTTCCCTATTTTCACGTCGAAAGCCACGCTTTAATTGGCCTTTCAATCCGCCACCCCGTTCGCGATCCAAGATGCAGGGAAAGTTATTAGAGTCTCGTAGACGGAATAGGTTGTTCGTCTGTAACTCGGGGCATACAAAGTTCCATGAAAGTATCGAGACTGGTCTTTCCGCGCTCCCACTCGACTTATGGTAGACGTGTAATTTATGGTGCTCCTATGGGGCTGGCTCCCCGAATTTCTTCCGGGAAATTAAGAATATCGACGCCCCATTTAACCCAGTGGAAGCCCCACTTGGGGTAGTGGCCCTTGTTGTACACGTGACATCCAGCTTCTGTGATTCATTTACCCTTAACTGTAGTCGACCCCGGAATGGTGAGTTCAACAAAGTTTCTTTTACCGTTAAATAACCGCTGCGGGGGAACGCAACGTGTATTTTATCGACGTGTTTGTCCTCAGCGGAACGCGCCCGGCTGACTTGTTACGGACTGTTTCTACTTGAAATCGTTTTGGGCACCGCATACGCGTCGAGGTCATTCGTCTGACTATATACGCTCTATACTACTTGAGATTCTTCGAACGTTCTATTTTCACCATAATTCAATTTTCCATGGGGGATATTTTGAAAGATAAACACTGTACAATTATTTGCTATTAGTTTCGATTTATATATCTCAGGATTCTTGAAGTCTCCCTTCGCCAATGTCGATCACAGTTGAATTGTAACTTCCCCTTGAGATTAGATGCGAATACAAGAGCGAAGAGAAGACGGGTCAGGGGTTCCTCGCAGGTAGGCGCGTCAATGGATAAACGACAGCTATAAAAATAATTGATCGGGGTGCAGCGAGCGCTCGAACGCGCGCGACCGATTTATCACGAACTCAAGTTGCATCCGGCGGTGCTCGTGCCCGGTTAAATCCGCGAGAGCCACCCCTCGATCCTGTCCTCGGACATTTGTCTCGTCGAGGCGAGTGAAATATCATCCCAGACAGTATTTTTAAAAGATATAAATGCCTGGAAATAGCACCAGCACCGCGAGAACCAACTTCCCGAAGCTGAGCACATTTTTCCGCGGCGCGACGCCAGCCACGGTGAGAATCCGCGCAGATGACGCGAACACCGTGTCTTTTTACCGAGGAACGATAACGTTTCCACGGTCTTGGCCCACTCCGTTGCCACGGAAACCTGCAGCGAAGGGGGTGGCCCTCGGGAGATGCGTGGGTGGCGCGTGACACAATTAAAACGCGATGTGTCATGACTCGCGGTTGTTTTTATGGAGACGCGGGAAACACACGTGTTCATGGGAAGGAAAATTAGAGAAGACGACTGTATTGAGTCAGAGGAGTGAGGAAGTACCACTATTGAAGTATTTTATAAAATCAGGGTTCGACAGAGTTTTGGAACTTTTCAATGGGTTCTATTTGAAACATGGTCCATGGAACTTTTTTAAAAATGTTCTCACATTATAAGTTTCTATGAGAACTGATAAAGTAAAAGTTCTGTTCGAGTGGAACGTATAAAATGTAAAAATAAAAATTTCTCTGTAACAGGAACAGATATTTTGTTCATCGATATTAAAAAAGTTCTCAATCGTTGTAACAAATACTGAATGCTCCTCCGTGAATAGTACTACAACTATAATAAAAAATTATTACAGTTAAATTGATATTCTGAATGTGTTATTTATTTGTAATATTTACTTAAATAGATAAATTCTACGCAGATATTATAGAATTTTTGTGTATTTTGGTTCATGTAAGTTATGAAAAATATGTTATTTAGCTATTATTCTTGACAAGTTCTCTTTTCTGTTCAATACTTCTTATGAAACTCTTAATTACTTATGTGATGATTTTCATAAATCAACACAAAGCATATGATACTATATTGTTAAATAAAACTAGTACCTAATAGTTTAGTACTTTTATTTATCTTGTGGAAACTCTTTTAATAAATGTTCTAATATAACTGTTTCCATGGTACTTTTATTATATAGGTTCTAGAATATCTATTCCATGAAAAGACTTTCTAAATAAGTTCCTAAGGGTAACATTTCTTTCAATAAAAATTCCACAGAGACAGATATTTTCTTAAACGAAAAATATAAGACCTAACAGAATTTCTTAAAAATAAGAGTTTCCGAACTTTATCGATCCCAGTATCAAGGATTGCGTGAACAGAAGAAGACGAACACAAACCAGTGTCTCATTCCATAGGTAATAAATTTACTAAAATCAATCAATTATAATCTCGTCAGAGGCCACACGAAAACACCTGGAAACGATTAAACGAGAACTCACGGCGAACGAACCAAGTCGAAGACCACTTTGCACCTGCCACCGTGGGTATCCCGCATCGCCAAGGAGAAAAGCTCGACGAAAAGACGAACGATCCGACTTCGGCTTCCTAATCAATTGATTACGTGTCCCGTCCCCCCCTCAACAAGTGCCGTTCATCTCGGCGGCGGGTGTGGGAGAAAGGAAAACGAAAACAAGGGCTCGCGTTTGAACCGCAGGCTTCCGTTATCGAGGATCGAGCAGTTTGGTTTTACGGTGGCAATTAAGTTCCACTTAGGAGCGTTGCTTTTAACCGGTTCTTCGGCCCGTTTTTACGGGTATTAGCGCCATAGGGTAGCGACATAAGTGACCGTGTAAACGATTCCCGTGGGAGCGTGGGGAAGCAGCGGCAGATAATGAGGGAGCGTTTACGAGGCGAGTTAATTGGCCAACGTTTGAATTCGGCTGTGTATGGGGGAGAGCGAGACGGGGCGCGGCAAGGGTTAGGGAGCCAGCATCCCGGCGAGAAGGAGTCGTCTGTGATATAATAAAAGGAATTATTCGGGATTCGTTGAAAGCCGTGGGACGTTCTATCTGTTTCCAGCGGTGCACGTTTTCGGTATAGACGGCCAACGGGCATACCGAGTTTTCGGAGGGGGGGTAGAGGGGAGGACAAGCTCGCGAGATCGTTTTCATTTGCAAGCTGTTACGAGTGTAGCATCTGCTGCTAAACGCTATAAACAGCTTTACTCGACTCGTAAATGGCGGAAGGTGGAGTTTAACTTTGGAATAGGGTGGCCGTCCGTGAGCTCGCCTGCGAGAGGAGCCCCGACACTCGTAGCTACGCTACCCCGAGTAGTCCTCGGTAATGGAATGTAAGTGAAATAATAGAGTCGCCACTTACTACGTCTACGGAAGACCCCACTTCGTCTTCCACCCCCTCTGAACCCACCACCCGCATCCACCAGCACCACTCTCGCTCGTCCCTCTGATTTTTCCCTCGCGATTCGCTTTTTACTCGCGAGCTTTGCGAATTCTATCCATTCCGCCGGCTTCGGGGGGACCGAGACGCACCGGAAATTGTGTAAAGCGAAGGGGGAGGCCACGAATGGAATTCCACCTTTCGTGTAGCTTCGTTTGTGTAATAACGAACGTGATGCGCCCGGCGAACGTACCACCTGCGGGGGAGAAGGGCTTTCTTTCCACTTTGATGTCACGGATTTCAACGACGTTCCTGCGTTCCTCGAGACCTTCCGCTGGCATTCCGTTGTGCTTGCTTTATTGACTCGTCGACAGTGGAAGATGAAGGAAACGGAGGAGAATGTACGTAGTCGAAAGTCCCTTAATTGCTGGGCTCGATCGTCGGAATGGCACGTTAGCAAAATGGTGAAGTAATTTAAAGTAATTACGGCCGATGTTTAACACATATTCGAAGCACACGCGCGGATCGTTCTAATGGGGCCGAGATACCATGATATAGATCGCCATTAAAGCGTGAATATGGTATTGTTCGCACATGGGAGACAGTAAACCTGGTGTTTGCTGCGATAACGACGATAATCGCTGCGACACGCAAGATGTGCGCGGTCGGAACGTCTTCTCCCGACTTTCTCGCGCGGGGAAGTGTTCATTAGCGTGTTTCGATCCTCCTAGCTTTCGGGTGGTAAAACTAGCGCCGCCGTTATTACTTGAATTAGCAATTCGAGATATTAAAGCAAATAGAGAAACCTGTGGAGGATCGTTGTTACATCTTCATTGTTGCCTCACCCGCAGTTCTTCGCAGCTGATGCATATCAACCCCCATTCACTTTCTCCCCGAGATATCGTTCATGCATATTCTAGCGTCGTAAACTTACCCTCGGGTAACCTAAGCTAAACCTAACGATTAGAGCTTCAAGTTATCGGACATTAAATAATTTAATTTAGGAACCTCCGAGCATATCTGTTTAAGTTTGAATATCTGAAAAGTGAAAGTGTATAAAAAATTCTCTGCATTGAAACGTAAGTTTTAATTGTGTAAACTATGATCTGCTAAATGCAGTGTAAGAACACTCCATTGATGAGGTTTTACAATCCCTCAAGCCCCAAAAGATGAGGTCTTAGTTTCTTTTGCGCGGCGTGATGGTCGATCATGCATAACTACTATATTTATGGTTAAAAATTAATAATAAAAAAACTGCAGCTTCCCCAAAGGTGCATAAAAATATGGTCCAAATTTCAGATGAATCCAATCGCTGGTTTCTAAAAAAAATCCCAAATTTTGCGATGTTTTTAGTCCAAAGAATAGGATTCTCCTCTTAGACATCCCCCAATATCGACACTCTCATCTTCCATGACAAATAAAAATCCCCTTTCACTTAGTGCTCGCATCACTCCGTATTGTCAGCAGTGAAAGCTAATCGAACAACGAGCGCGGGACACGCGGAATCCGAATAATTGCTCGCGCCAGGACTAACGACGGCGATTGTGCCAGTAATACAGTGTCTGGCGATCAGCAGGCTTCCCTGCATGATTTATCGCGAAGGAAATTGACAATTAGCTCGGACAACGATCGATGCGGCCAGAGCGTTTGGCAAGAAGCGTGTGCCGGACGGTGAGTGTAATTTAATACCCGAGTCGAAGCAGATTGAGACTGACAGTGGAGAAACAGAGGGACACGGGGTATAAAGTACCTACGCTCTGTAGGCCGAGATCGCTAGTGCTTTCTGTCGCCAAGGGAAAGAAGATGAGAATGGAGCAGAGCAACGAGAAAATAATTCCCTCCCGGTGCTTTCCTGCTGTCTCTACAACTATATGGATTCCAAGGTAGAATCGCGAGCAGACCGAGAAATTGAAAGGCTTGGGTAATGCCAGAAGAATAGCTTTATATCGTAATCGCTCGGATGATTGGCCCTAAAGCTGCGAGTGGAGGAAAATTTCATAGCAAACTTTGGAAAGCTTTTACTGTGTTAGCAGTTAGAGATTAGGTACTCAAAATTCCATACTTTAGCTCCTAGAATGTGCACCGTAAAACTAACTAACCGCGAAATCTGTCACCCACCCCACCGAATACCCAATTTTATCTGACAATTCAATATCCCTGCGACGAAGAATTTTTAATGCAAGTCTCCCAGACTCTCTTTCCAATTACACCTTCATTTTTTAGCAGCATAGTTTGTTCAACGACGTCCTCCGTCGTGCACCTCCGCGATGGTCCTCTCGACGAGCACCTGAGAAAGAGATAAAACGTAATATTCCACAATGTCTGTCTCCGTTGTTCCGTTCCGACTCTTCGCTTCTCGCTCTTCGCTTTTCGCTGTTTCGACGTGCCCCGCTCGCCTCTCGTTCCTCCCCTTTTCCCCTGTCTCTTGGAACCGTTTACGCGCTCGCCAGCCCAGCTTCGTCCTGTCTTTTATATCACAGAGCCAGCTGCTTTATAACCGAACTTATTTGTTCTTCAGGGGACTCTTTTGTCCCGCGCTCTTTGTCCCCGTTACTTTATTGACTTGTCCCCTCATTGTCGCCCGCGACATTCTCGTCTTAATGGCCGACGGATACAGATTATATACGTGGCGCTCGTGAAATAACGTCGTGTCCTTGATAAGTCGCGTTCCTTGCATCGACGGAACGTTTGCCACGAACAAAAGGCTGCTCCAGCGGCAAGGACGCTGCAAGCGAACTCCTGGGTCGCGCTACTCCGGGGTAGCGAAAACTGACTTTTATTAATTATCGAGGGAAACGGGTTGCAGTTTTTCTTTCGTCTGGCATCGCGTTACGACGTCGCCTCTCGTGCCACTTTTTCTTTCGCCAAGATTCTTCCGTCAACAGGGCGATATTAAATCTTCTTCTTTGCTAGTCACTTCGCATTTCGCCAGGTTCTATTAACTTTCAGTAAGAACGTTTTCCTTTCGCGGCACGTATATATTCTGATGTGAGCAGAGGTGTAGGAATGATTTTGGTACTGGATTCTATAAATAAATTAATAAAAGAGGGGTTCGATTGAATTCAGTGAAATAAATTTCTGGGGACTGTCTTTTTATAAGCCTCGTTCTTTAAAATGAGATCACGTGGGAAGAAATGTTTTGAGGCTTCCAGTGGTGTAGGAGCTTTGATTTGAACTCACTGCTGAAGGTTCCCGATGAACGGAGGACATAGTGTGCAAGTAGAAGTGGTCGGTATATAGTCAGACGTTCCTGCAATCTATGTCATTGTTACCCTGTGCATCTTCTTACGCCATAGTCTTACACTCGAATTAACAGAAGCTCGAATTTACCACTGTGGAGACATAGAACTATTCGTCTTTTGAATATCGTGGCCACATGATTCATACTCTCCCTCGGCAGCCCTCGCCGCAAAACTAGCGACTGTGAAAACTTCGCGACACCGTTTCCCACTGAATCGTGGTTCCGCCTCGTCGATTAATTTCCCAAGCCGCGTTTCGAGTTTCCAATACATCGTTCGTCCCCCGTAAATCACGATCGACACCCGAGGTGTATCAAAAAATGCTTTCCCCGTAAATATCGGGTCGCTCCCTTCGTTTTTGCTGGGAAACAGACGGACCCGTCCCGCGTCTGGAAACGATAGGAGGGTCGAAATAGTGAATCTTTGTCGCCCGCACACACTGCTCGGCGAGTGAAAAGTTGAAATTTCGAGTACGCTTGACGGGGTGATATTTTTGGGCCGCGCGCGCACGCTCACGGCCAGCGCGGACGAAAGTTGGACGACTCGTTACAACTTTTTAATGGCCGTGAGATTAGTTTTTAAACGACTTCCCGCGTAGTCAGAGGAATTTTCATGATACCAGGGAACATTCTTTAATGGTTCCCGACGTGTGATCCCGAAACTGTGTAGACAGAAAACAGGATGATCCAAAGTAATCATGTGGCATCAAACGACACAATGTCGTGCGATTTATGAGATCTACATTATTAATTTATGTTTCGGCCTTTCTACTGTGGCTGGTTTATTTTAAATCGAGGTTGGTTGAATCTGATTTGTTTTAAATTACACACTACATACCCTGATATTATATCGTTTCGACGACTGTCTTATGTCTCTTTCCATGAAAGTGTTGTGTGGTAAATAACTGCGTTGATTAAAGGGATACACGAGTAAACGGTATAATATCCAGGCAATATCAATAATACCTTGAGTAATTACACCCGATTGGATCAGCGTGGAAAGCTTCCGAACGCAGCAGACGGGAATTAGTTCGGGCCAAGCCCTTACGAGTTTAAGAGGAATGAGAATCTATAACGCCAATCGGAGTACCTTTGAACAGCATCGAATATTTGTCCAGTTGAAATACGCTTGCATGCCGGTCATCCTTTCACGGTTAATCAAAACGGTGAATCGGTCTGATATTAATTCCTGGTAATCCCGAGTCAATTTTATATCGGCGATATTAAAACGCGTCAACGTTCGTTTCGATCTCCCGCGACTTCCCGATAAAACAGATTAGTTCGATTTCATTATGGCTTCTTTCGCCTCCGCCGTGCAAACGGCCGCGCTATTTGCGAACGGGCTTTTCCCCAACGGACGTGCGCGATTATCGATTACAAATGTGGAATTAATCCCCGATTAAATTCACTCTACTATCTAAAGGTACGCTGTAATTAAACGGACAAACGATCGGTGGATAAAGAAACGTGAAATGGGAAAGGTAACGCATAAGGGGAAGTGGATTGTCCATGATCAGACAAAGTTAATTAATTTATAAAAAAATTAAAGAAGATTTTCCGTAGAATGTATAGATAATGGAGGCCTGGAAAAGAAAAGGAAACTTTCGATTAAATTCTCTGTAGGTATTGCAAGATATTTCGTAACAAGTGGTAGAAGCAAGTGGAAGTGGATCGTCCATAGTCAGACTCGCCCAGTGACTCTAATAGAAACTGCACCTTCTTGCTGCTTTTCACAGTTATTCAGATGAATAGGAGTTTAACAGAGTTTTTCATGAAATGCACACCACTATGCCCCGACAAGCAGTGAAGTAAATTCTGAAGGGATAACTCTGTTCCTGTCTTCCATGTATATTTGAATAAGAGAAGCTCATTTCGAGCCCTTCAAACGATCAGGCGATCCCATTCTATAATTCTCAATCCCGAACTGCAGCTAAAGCCTCGAGCAGCTCGTGAAATTCAGCAACGGGCAGAAGCAGCGCGAAATATTCCCGATGCAGCTGCACGAAAGGATTTACGCAGCGGAGGTGCATCGGGTCGATATGCAGCCAAGTTCTCCTCGAGGCGATGAAAGAGGACGAGCGCAGTTACAATTACTACGACGTTCTTTATGATTCCTCGATGCGGGAGTAGGTACCATTTCACTCTTCTTTCTTCCCTTGCGCTCGGAGATACAGCGGAGAGATTTCTTTGGGCTCGAAATAAGAAGCTTAAGATCCACGTGCATTTTTCACGGCGCACGGTTAATAACGAAGCGTTAAAGAAATTTTTATATGTTTCGTCCGACATTCAGGGGAAAACACGGGGCGGAATATCATTCCTGGCGATTCACCTCGTCCCTTCCCGTCTTCGAACTTCGAAGCACTTCATTCCCTCTTCCCAGCGAACAGACACAATATCTTCAGCGAGCCTCGACCATTCTGCACGCGCTTTTACTTCCTCTATCTCTAGTTCTCCGCTACTCAAGATAAGGAAACTCGAATTCCGCAGTTAACAAATTCTATTTAAGCGATTTCTTTGCTCAGTTTCAGGCGAGCATTAATTAGCACGATTACAACATCGCTAGCAACCCTTTTGCTCCATCGGGTAAACTCCTAGGCGTTCCCTTTCCATCAGGGAGTTTCAGCGCGGGCTCGAAACAGGATTGTGTCGAAATGAAGCGAGATTAATCTACGCGACGACCTCTACGCTCATTAGGGGGATTAGAGTCGAGTGGGGAGGCGTTTAAGTCGAGGCGAAGCGTTGTCCTACGTGGAAATCAAGATCGCTGGGAAACCGGCGTGATTTAACCAGCTGGGTTATATCCCCGCGTGTGAACAGCGAAGGGGACTCTAGGTTCGAGCTTTGGTGTAGCAGTGAACGACTCGAGGAAATTAGAATCCGTAAGATGAGGAAGAAGTAACGAGCTTCGACTGCAGAATGCTGTTTGGTGTTTAATTATCCCCAACAGCGGATCGCCGCGTGCCACGAGATTTAATCAGCAACATTAAATCCTGGCGGGCACGCGCGCGTCTATTCTCGCCCAGGCGACCCAGTAAACAGCCCTCGACCTCGACGCGATATCACGTCGCCGACTGTCAATAGTTCTCCAACAACTTGAAACTCCAATTAACGCCAGCACTGGTTTTCGATGCTCCGCGGGCTTAACCCCTCGGTCGAGATCCCCGGCTGAAAAGTAATTTAATAATTGCCAGGTTACAGCGGGGAGGGCCATCGAGATACGGGGATCGTCGTACGAGCCACTCGATCGAGTTACGACCTTTAAAAATACCCTTAATTGTCCGGCCGAGAGACGGTGGCGTTATCGCGTTCCAAATCGTGCCGCCACTATGTTTCGTGGATGGAACAAGGGGAATACAGAGATATGAAACATATGTGACGTAATTGGCGTATAGGGGCGTCCCACTTGTCATGGCCAGACGATCTTGGGTATTTTTAATCTGATTTTAAAGCGAGCTTGCAGAATAACCACCACGAGGGTGCAGAAAAGTTATTGTTAGATCTTCAGACACTTGAGAATTTTACACAGAAATTTCATGGGAAGGACCGTATTTCGATGGATACATGCAATCCTGCCACGGAAATTAAACACAGGCTGAAAGTACGCGTCGATACACATGGGACGTTAAAGACGTCGGAGTGCACCAAGTGGGGCGTTAACGTTGTCCGCAGGATATTAAGTCGTCTCCCTGGAACGACTGAGGCACCATTTATATGCGTTAAGACGCTCCGGGTTTCTTACGAGAAGTTTTAACGACCCTGGACAGGGAGTTTCGCCCCGTGAAAGTTTTAATCTCCGCCGACCACAAGTAGAATCGAGCCTCGTACAGGTTTACCCCAGCGCGATCAAGCTGCCTAGACCGCCTAATTCTACGAATCAGCCAACGATCTATTGTACCCACGTCGATCCCTCAAACACCCTCCTTCATTTACACACCCACTGTTCGTTGGAGTATCGAGGCCACTTCTTTTCCTTGCCCCGAAGTCGCGAGACGCGGCGAGACTTAAGCCCATTCATAACGCGCCGGCTGCGAGCTGCCTCGTAATTCCCAGTTCCTTCCGCTCGCGATCCGCATTACCTATTGATCCATCCCTTTGTACCGGGTCGCCCGCGAACCTGGTGCACGCCGACGCGATTGAAACGATCCAGCGGCATCGTGAATCAGCGATCCAGGGTTTTATGGAATGCCAGAGAAGCCAGCGGTATCCCCGTTTAAAGAGTAATTGGAATTCCTTCTGTGTCAATTTGTCGGGCGAGCGCCGGTGTTTAGAAACAAGTGTTGCTGGGATTGTTCCACGCTCGCCAGAGGGGAAATAAATGAGTGGATCTCTATGCCTATGGCGAGCTCTGTTTCCACTGTTCTCCCCGCAAGACCACATTCAATCTTCTGTATTCATAATATTCATATTGTTTAATATATTGTCTTGAATAAGATATTAGACATATTCATAGAGGAAGCTTCTTATGGAGCTAAATTGCAGACAAGCATTCGTGATAGAAGTTACAGGAAAATCCCATCTGGCGGCGTCTGACTATGCACGGTCCTATATCACTGACACTTACTCCACGTGTCTCGTGGAAGGCTTTAGCTCCAAGCGTGCGGTGTAACTCGTGAACTCTGCGCGTCGATCGTGGAGCACACCCTTCCAGGGTGAAGTGTTAAGAAGAATGGACGCGTACTTACGATATCAAGCCAGATGACAAAGTTATTAACGAATTTCTGAACCGACTTGCCGACCGACGCCTACTAGTATTCATCGACGTGGAACAGGCATTCTGCTGCTACGTGGTTTGCGCTCGTGCACGGTCCCTAACGCAGTAGATAATAATGTTAGAGGCATGCCAGGGATCAGCGTGAAAATTTCAAGCATTATAACCAGTTTATCGATCGTTAGCGTCGGGCTCGTACCATCCCCGAGATTTACTAGAGAATTTATCCAGTCGCGTATCGGAGTCACGTAATGTTTGCATGGATGGGGCCAAAGTATCGACGCACTTGCCAATTCGCCCCCGCCACGGCTATCGGCCAATTAAAGTTCCCTATCAACGATTCCGCCGTCGTGGAAGCAAATTGTTCCAGTAGCAGCGAGCAACCCCTCGTCGGGATAGAAACGTACACTTGTGAAGAGGGCGGTTGGAAGAAGAACAAGGGCGGTGCCCTGAACGTCTCCTTTAAGGGGGTTTAAAAGTTCACGCACACATATAAAGGGTAACGGGAAAAACAGGGAATGATTAAGTTTTAATACTTTATTCCACCAGTAGAGAAGAATTAAATTCTTGAATCTAATTTTCTTATATTATTTTCTCCTCAAATAATTTCTTGTTTAACATTGAGGATAGAAGCTTATGCTTAGGCAAAGCGTGGGGACATTTTTCATTTTGTTCCACTGCAGAGTGAACATTTCCTGTTTTTAACCACTACCTATATTCGCGATAATATCTCGCGAGGAATCTGGGAATCGTTTCGCTAGACGGGGATCAAGGGGCACGAAACAGAATGGATACGGGGGAAAAAGGGCAATAAAAACTTGGGTAGAGGGGGATGTTTAATGACGCGACCCAGAGACCCTGGCATTCGTTTAATTTGTTCGAAAGTTCGGGTAAGTGTTTAATTAGTTAACTTTACATACCGCCGTGGCCCGCGGTACGCAAACACTTAGTAGGTAAATTACTGGCCCCGGCCATTCCATAACTTTCCGACATCCACGGGCGAGAGGCGGCGGGGCGGGGGTTAAGTGTAGGCTCCATAGCAATATCACCACCCCTACGCCACAGAACTGGCTAATAATAAGGAGCTTCGCGACTAGACGCGTAGACCCTCTAAATTTTCCAAACACTTTCGGGGCTCTCGAGAGTTCGCCCCTTCCTCGGGGGATATCGGCGATGGTTGTGGGTGGAATTTCGAGTCCCGTGGGAACATCGGGTTGCTCTCCTCCTTTCGCGATACAAATGTGATCGATCGAGATACAGTAGAACAGTGAGAAGCTTGGCTCGAAGGGAAGAGGCGAGAGTTCCGGCACGCAACTTGCGACGCAATATCCGTTACCAGCTAATTAAGCAACCTGGGAAAGTGCGCGCCCGAGCATCTTGGCACGGAAGAGTTTATGGATCGTTCGGGGGACTTAAACTGCAACGGTAGGCGTTGAATCTTAATGAAGCCTAGACTTCTCAGAATCGAAGCGAGGCTCGAGCCTTGCGTCGAGAAAGGAAGGCAGGTCATTGTTTGAGGTTTGCGAAGGGGGTAGCTTGAAAGTGAGAGTGCGTGAACAAAGCAGATAATTAGTAACTGCGATGAGTATCCTGAATTAAACGCCGCGTTGCAAACTGCGGGAAACTGTTTCAACATCATCCATCAGCATATCCTGCTTTAAAGATAAACGAAGCACAAACTAATTTGTCGATCAATTAACTCACCAGCAGCCCAAGTCTTTCTTTAATAGAAAGTCATTTAACTTGTACCATCAGAGCTACACCCACCCAACTTTCGTTCCCTTGTGCCACTATTCGCGAGTTCAGTCTGTTAACCTCCCTTACAGATACATATACACAGTGCACGTGGCGTTACCAGCCTTTTAGTTCCCCGATGGAATTGCTTTCCCTATAAATTTTTCGATCCCAGACATCACTAGCCAAGCCAGTCGAAAAATTCTATTTCTTTCAACCCCTTGTCCAGCCACCCCGGACCTCCAACTACTGACAGCCTTAACCGTCGTGCCTATTGTCTCAAAACTCATTTATCTTGGAGAGCGAGCACGCCTGGTGGCGACAATGCCGTTCAAGAACGAGCCCCGCGTAATGGGAAAGAGGGACGTCGCCGTGGAGACTCGCACCGCGAACATTCTCTATACTGGCCGCCATTATCGCCCGAGTAAATCCGAAAGCACCCGTCAATACGCTGTTTTCACCCGGGGCGCACTTTCCAAAGGGTGAGAAGTTGGCTAGGACGGGGGTCGGCTCGAGTAGAAACAGCTAGCGCGTCGCGGCCGATGGTAGACGTGTAGTGTGCCGCGCTGCGACGAGAGAGAAGCTACGAGGACATCACATGCAACTTCACGGGAAGCTCCGTTCCACCCGTTCTGCAACTGGGGACCACCCCGCTTTGAAGAACAAACACCGAGATCATTTCTCCCTTAACTGCCGTGCTATCTACTTCGGGTAATTTCTGACAATTCTGTGAAGCTTTCTGGAACACTTAGTAACGTAGGGAAAGAGATGAACTTTTATTGAAATGGAAAAGAAAAGTAGAGATTTGACAGAGGCGAATTGTTTTCATAGAGAAAGTCTTCTTTAATTCTAATATTATCAAATAAATCTAATAAATAGGAGAAGAGGCATAATAGAAGATCCCCATGAACTTCCCAATCCGCCCTTCCAGTAAGCTTCCACGTGCTTCGACTCAGCATGCCCCCGTTTCAGTTCCATAATTAATTCTACCCCACAGTTCCACGCAGCAGGCCGCGTAACTCCATCGAGATGTCTACATATCCCAAAGTTGCGAACCCATCGCGGTAATATCTGAATTCCGTTTACCAAGCAAACCTTACCCCGGATCTTCTAGTCTCACGCGAGATACACGGGCGAATAAAGATGCCCCCTTCGCTTCAACCATCCTAAATCTCGCTAGAACCCATCTGGCCGACTGGCTCTGGCTACACAAAGATGCTACCATGAACAATCGGCGAGATCCGGGGACGTCCTTCGGCCAAGCCGGCATTAATCACAGAGTACTTCGTGGAGGAACCGCATTAATTACATACAATACGTGGAATTTGCATGGGGTGCGGTGTCCCCTAATTAATATCATGCAAATTGTCGGCTCTTCCCGTGTGTCTTCGACTAGTCTGGCACACGCTCGCGATCACGCGCCACCGCGCGATTAAACCGCCCTCGCGCACCGTCGACGGAACCGCGACAATCCACCGAGGAAAATAAGCTTTGAAGCGGGCCCCTCCCCGCGTTTGCCTCTGCGGCCGAGTAATCGCTCGCGGCACGCGAGCCACGCGAGCCAGGATCCCGCGACGTTAATTAATCGCCCGAGTGAAATGTTAATTAAAACGGAAATTAGTGTCGCGCGTTCTTGCGGCTCCGCCGATGCGAGACCGTGTTCCCCTCCAATTTATGCCGACCGACGATATACCGTTTGGCCGTCGCGTCGTCGGCTTTTATTGTTAAATAAACGGAGGATCGCGCGTATCGACCGCGCCCCGAAGCGGCCCGTTAATTAATTTCTCCATTGTATCCTACTTATCGATCTCAATTAGTCGCCGAAACGGCCTCGCGAGGCTGCGACGTGCAACAACAATCGTGGAAACACAGCATCCGCTCCTGAGAGTCATAGAATACTGATTTTAAACATTCTAAGTGAACGGTGCCCTTGATGTTGCGAGACGGAATTGAGACGAACACTTTCCTATCTCATAGTCACAGCTGGACACCCGCGCAGTGAAAGATACGAACGACAAATAACAGGAAACGTTCCTCGTGCGAATGGAAACGCTCGTGCTTTTATCATTCAGCGGGCACGCGGGGTTATTAAAGCAGCCGTCATGTAATCGTCGCAATTTCGCTGCTCGTCGAATCTGTACCGCGTGTAACACGCGTCGGATTATACGCTCGTGCTTGTTCTGCAGCTAGGGGCGCGTGTTCCCGCGCTGATAAGTGTATATCACGCGAAATCACGGTGTGGAACACGGACGGGGGATCGCCAGTTGGCATTTTCGAATAAAATGTCCCTGACTATGTCGCCCGCGATATCGGCCATGCCGAGAGCTGCCCGTCGATCCTCCCCCGTTCGGTAAACAGCCTGGTCGAATTATCCGCGTTTCTCGCGATCGGTCGGCGCGTTTCATTCGTCGGGCGAAAAAGAATGTCCCCGGAATATCGCCGGGCGTCAGGGTCCCTCATAAATCTGGCGATACGCGCGTGCATTCCCGATTCTACGACCAGAAAGCTCGCTGGAAACGCGCCGACACTGATTTCTGTTTCAATTAACATTTCATTCGGCCGCGTGGATGAGATACCTCGACGCACCGGCTTCCATACCACACTGTTGATACGGTATCGCGCGTTTAATATCTCATGGTAAACGTTTATACGCGCCACGGGATGAGTTCGATCTTCCTCGGAGCATGAACACTTTACGACCCTGGTGGCAAGATTCTACAGGTTGTTCTGTTTCCAGCGACCACCTCCATTGTTTTGCTATGGCTACGGGATGCGATTGTAGGAAGGTACCTATGGCAGTTAGGGTAAAAGTGGAAGAGTGCAGCTTTCAATTTACAGTTCTGGAAATATTTATTCATTACATGAGTGATATAGGAGATAGAATCTCATTTTAAACGAACGGTTTTCACGTGGATATGTTTGCTTGAGGCAAGTTAAGTGGTTACCTATAGCTAGTCAGGCGTCCGAAAAGAGGGGAATGTTCGTAAATTTTTTTTGAAAAAGCTCAACTGAAAAGCTGATTTAAAAGAGCAACTGATTTTTTCGTGGAAAAATCAGGATTTCAACTTTAAATAGCCGTCACTTTGTTTTAAATTAATATTTTGGAAATTCCTTCCGTTACTCAGAGGATACAGTAATATACTAACGAAAACTTTTCTGTTTTTTGATTTTAGATAATCTGATTACGAATGGCAGTGCTCTCCACAAAACCAAATTTATTTTTAGAAAAGCTTCTTGGATGTAGGTTGTTACTTTATTACAATCGTAAATATTTTCTGCGAAAAAATTACCAAATGTTGTTTAAATGTTGCTCTTTGAAGTACAAAATGTTCTGCCAAAATATATGCTTCCGTTTTTCAAAAAAAATTTACAAGCTGTCGCCTCTTTTCGACCGTCTGACTAGACAAACCCATTCACAGAATTTAAGGAGCATTTCTTAAAAGTTTACACCGCTCAAACTGTCATTATAACGTTTCCACGAGATAGTGTTAACTTCAAAGAAGCTGTTGTTCCGATTAGCAATGAATTTTTACCTTAACTTCATTGACGAGTATATCTAGTAGATGAATCCTGTTTTGGACGATTTTATCCACCCACGTCCGATAATGGGGCCGTTTGCCTTGCACCTGACCCACATACACGGCGCAATGAAAAGCAAACGGACGAAAGCGCGGATGTGCCCCGTCGAGGGCGTACAGACACGGAAGAACGACCGACGAAGTATGTTAAGTAATGCTCTTGACAGGTGTGGATAACGGCCGGCCGTGTTCGTGCCACCCTCGCAATTGCAACCGCGAAACTACAATTGCCACGACTCGCGGCAAGTTCAACGATTCAACATTCCAGAAATGCACGCGCGGTGCCTCGCCATGGCAGCGTAAATAAACTCCCTCTCGCGCATTAAAGCTCCCATCATCGTTTTCATAAAAGTGTACCTACCTATCCATTTGAAAACTGGACGACAGTACGAAAATTCAGCCGTGGATAATAAGAACCCAAAAGATGTACAAAAAATCGAGCCGAATCGATCAGACGGCACAGGAAAACTCGAGGGCGAAGAACGCGGGGTTAGAAAGTCACAGGGCCGCGGGAAGACAACGCGAGGGAGGAAGCAACCAATGGGAGGTGGTGGAAGTAGCGAAAGGCGACATCCAAGGGGGAGAGTTCCGACGGGATATTCGATTATGAAAGTTTCATGGCGCGTCCGTGACGGAGAGACAGGGGGTTGCTCGAGCGGAACGCGACGTCCCCTTTAAACGCTGATACGTCAGTTAGACGTTTTCCGGGGCGAGGAACGGGCTGCTTGCTTTTGGTACGCCGATGGTGGCATCGCTCCTCGCCCGGGAGGGTGTTTTAATTAACCTCCGTGCAAATATTTATTTGTTTACCGAGGTTAGAAGCCAGGATGCTGACAGGGGCTGGTAACACGGCGACGTACAAAAGTTACACGAGAACGGATGCCATCGACGCACGGGGCGGAAAAAGAAGGCGATAATCGAGGGGGAGTGTGACGGCCAATTTTCTGCAAGGCGACAGTTTAATTAATCGTCGGTCTGTAGCGCCGACGGTGGAGAGTTCTACGCGCTCGTTTATGAATCGAGCACGGGAATCAGAGGTGTGTACAACTATCGGGAAAATCGACTGTTAACTTGGCCCCTTTGACGTTAAACCGATTAGTCGGCAAAATACGGGACGCTTAAGTTGGCTGGACGGTTCGAATGTTGCTGAGGGGTAGGTTACAATGACTTTACACGCGGTGGTTGAGGGGTGAGAGCGTCAATATTTAGGAGAGTGTTCCCAGCGATGGAACACTAAACGGATTTAAGGGGGCATTGCACCTTGTTGGGCCGAAAAATAGGTAATTCTTTATGAATTTTTTGTACAGAAATGGCTGGACAAATTAAGTTGAGATTTTGCGGGCTGTTTTATTGTATCTTCAATATTGTTTTGAATTTTTGTATGAAAAAAGACATGGCAAATACTGAGATAGCGTTGAAAAATAATCGGCTGGCCCTGGCGTTGACGCAAACTACTGTAAGGGTTATCCGAAACACAAAACGGAAAAGTGATTCTTAAACTATAGGCATGAATGTGGCTATGTGTGGTAGGTGAACCACTCATCTGAAAGCAAAATGCTTTGAATTGAGTAATTTCTACACCAAAATCTACAGCATGGAACATTACTGGTAATTTTAAAGTAAAATTGTGAATCTCTAAAAAGTCTATTAAAATTGTGAATGTTACACATAAATCATTTTTTCCCCATATTTTTACGGAAAAATTGTATTTAATCGTTTACAAAAACTTTTACAAACAACAACAATTGATGCGGAAATTCCATGCTGTAGAGGAAGGAATTCTGCACTTTCAGTTAAAAATTCAAGTGAAAATATTCATTCGTTCAAAAGTTATGATGTATACTGTGTTTAAAAATGTAGTTTCGAGATAAATGGCTTCAAAGTTAAGTTCCCTACGCCAATACCGCTCTGCGAGGTCGTTACTGAAGGGTGTACTCAATTACGATCAGCGCTATAATTTCCCTAATTATTAGAATTTCCTCACAAAACTTTCTTGTAAATGTACACAAAGGATGACACTTTTATAATTAATAATAATAAAAAAAACGATTTTTCAAGATTTCAATAATCCTGTTCACCCTTAATGATTCCTCTTTGATATATGCCGTATTTCCGAAATCTTCCTTCAAAATCATATTCAAATTCCGATACGGTACGGAAACGTGTAAGAAATGGAGCTCCGAATGCACAGTGTTTCACAAAGTGTAGTCACAATTTCGGGGGGTGAATTTACCCCTCAGACTTGTATATAACATATTTACATACGAAGCGGTTCACTTCGATATTGAATAAAAAGAACAAGAGCATGAAGATCAATCTGCATGAAATTTCCAAGGTTCCACCAGACATCGAAAATCCACTGCATCAAACCTCTTTACGACTTCCGACGTGCCTTAACTCGCCCATCAAAGCGCGCTACAAACAGAGCCACCCCCTCGCCTGTTCCTCCGCCGTTACTCGAAGGGTTCACCTAAAATCGCGGAATTTTTATTAGCCTGCGAGATCCAACGTCCAACGATCCCCAGAAGCTACGGTCGCTAAGCATCGGGGGACGATCGTGCGCGTAACACAGCCTCGTAACAGTTAAATCCGCGGTGCCTCGGGCTGCGGGGTAACGTCCGACGCGTATAACGGTGGATGGAGCAACGGTTATAGGACAGCCAACTGCACACAGCCGTAAGATATTTCCTGACCTTCCGCGGACGTGTGCCACGTTAAGGACGAGTCGCAGGATGCCACGTCGCATTAACGGACCGTTAAAAAGTTAACTGCATCCTCGACGGGCATGGAGATGAAATAGGACCAGGCTGGTCGAGCCGGACTGCGCGATCGATCGTCATAAAACGTAGAAACGTCGCGCGTACGTCGGCCCCAGACGTGGAGCCTGATTCACGGCTCGGCGGAGCTCCTAGAGCTCGTGAAATCACTGAATACTTTCGTGGATAAACTACTGTTAACGCGATCAAGACCACACCTACACAATTCGAGCCTTCCTCCACATTCAGCCTTTCGCTAGGTTTGTGCTTGATTAACCCGTTGGACAGAGGTTTATTTGGTTTCGTAAGAGAAGGAAGGCTGAAGCTTGCGAATTTATGATTTAATGCTATATTTTGTGAGGTAAGAATATAATGATATTATTATTTGTCGTCCCTCGTTGGCAACTTCGTGATGGGTACCGGGAGGCAAGGATTATTACTTTATGGTAGCAGCTGTTTTCAAGGTTGTATTTCTGTTAAATGACTATATGCATATGAATGCTTTCAGCGGGACCCGAAATTTCATAGAACGGTTTAAAGTGTTTTAATCCCGAGCTTTTTGTCCCATTTTGCGCTGTTTAACTTTATTCCCATCTCTTTCCCGGTAACCTTGCCTCGACCGAGATTAAATTTACAGTTGCTAGATGCACTGCTCCCTCGTTCGAGGTTTGGTCAAACGAGTGGCTGGCCCTTGCTCCCGTTTAATGAAACTTGAAAGTTAACACAGGGTTTTTAGGATGTTTCTATCCCGTGCTTTTCCTCCATTTCAACTTTGTACCATATGCTCTGGTATTAATATCAATAGGCCCGTTTTCACGGGGAGCGTATCATTTTGATCAAGTGGGGGGCTAATACCGCGCCGCCGGGGAAAGCTGAAAAGACAGGGGAAGCCGGTATTGCGCGCCGTGGCCGAGTTAAAATGAAGAGAAATACGGGGAAGCCGACGCGCCCGCGCCTGAAATCGTTTTCGCATTACAAAAGGGGGACGCGCGCTGCCAGCGAGTGGAGTCGTTGCTGCTTTTATAACAACATGTGCTGCGATGTGACCAAAATACTTTGACCCGGGCGCCGTGAGATTTCAACGGGAACCGGCGAGAAAAATTGCGGCTGTTTAGCCCGGAGACGTGCTCCCCATTTAGTTTCGATTCACGGCTCTAAGAACGTTCGCCAGTGTGAAATCGCACCAAATTTCCGTGCCGAGATCTAGATTCAGGTCTGCCGGGGATTTTAGAGCGTGGCATACAGAGCTGCACTCGATTTTACGACTTCAATGCTGCGTTCCAATACGCTGAGTGGGTTAAACGTCACGAGCCTCGATCTCGCGGAATGGAATAGAAGTAATGAAAGAATTTGGAAACACTCGTGTGGTCCGTTTCAATTTCACTGAGCAGTATATTCTAAGCTCTTCTGGATGACACTATCTTCCGCTGTATTTCGAACACAATCGAATTCCTTGAAAACAGCGTTCAACACTGGAATTGCTTAGTTCGAATAATCGAATGCTGGACTGAATCCGATAGAAGGAATCTCAGTCGAATTGAGTTTCAAACACACAAACATTTCGAGCTTTCTAATAGCCCTATGATACAACTGTTTAGGGTAATCCACTGTGAAGTGAAAAAGGGGGTGAAAATGAAAGTCCACAGACTTTCGCAGATCGTTCATGGTAATCGACGGGGTTTAATCTAACTTGGAGGGATATGTGTATAGAGGATCCAGGCGGGTGGATCGCGATGAATAAAAGACCGTATGCAATTGAAGTGCAAATTTTTCGCGAATTTCGAACTGACGAAACAATCGCGACGGCCAACCGGTCCTCACGCTCGAAAGTCTGTTTGGAGCAGCGATCGATAGAGATTCGGCTGTGCCTCGGGATTACCGAAGTAACAGGGCCAAATATTTGCGTTACCCCAGCATGTTTCTCTCTGTTACACTCTGTCCTGCTCGTTCTTTCCCCCCTGCACGCCTCGCAGCCTCGGCTAACGGATCTCTCACGTCGTCGAATCCATTTATCTCGCGGGAAGACCCCCTTTGCGGAAGGATGTACATACTTCGGAATAAAAAATTTATTCCCTCTGGGAGACTATTCAGCAAGTGTTATTCGCGTGGCTAACCTCTAGCTTGTTGCATAATCGTGGAATTACTTCGATATAATGGTGCTACTTTCCAGAGATCGAGTGATCTTCATTCTGCAGTGAAGTATAGTGGCTGATGTGGCGCGAAGTAGTTCCACTTCACTCGGAGCCCGCGCAACGCCTGTGTCTGACTTATCGCGCCTTATACTACTGGCACTAGAATAACGCGTGCTATGTACCACGTTTCTGCGAAACTTTTTCAAAGTTTCCAGGCTCAAAGTAGACCATACCAATTCCCTGTTTGCCAACGCTGTTTTCCAACGCTGAAAAATGACCGAAACGTTTTGCCAGAAGCATTTTGGATAACAGAGAAGTTAAAAGAAGCTTAAACTTCTACCGAGTTCCCACAGATTTCAGTACAAAGTTTCTATCATTTGCCTTCAATCTTCCACTCGACGATGTACTTTCCAAATCACTTCACTTCGTTTACCCGATACTCGCCCTAAAATTAACCCCCAAAACAAAAACCGAGTCCCTAATTTTACCATCCTCGAAACAATCGTCCCGGCCGCTCTCGAATTACACAGGCAATGTGCCGTTTCATAAAAAAAAATCACCCCCGTACGCTCCATACTTTCCCGATGCGGAGTGCAACGAAACGCTCTCCCTGTTTTTATTTTTTCATTCCGCCCCGACCATACGCGTCGGTTTTCACCGGGCGACACGCGTTACAGGTATTAATCGATCCGCCTCCAATCGGGCTCGTCCCGTAGCCGTCAAAGCGTCGTCGCAAGTTTTATTCGGCCTTTGACAGCCCCCCGCCGGTATCAATTTCCGCGCGGAGCTCGCGCTTAAAGCGCTCTTTAACGCGGTTATTGTTTCCGAACGCGTTCCCAGCCGGCAATTAATTTCCTCCGCGGGGGTCGGCTTTGAGAAACGAAATTAACCAGCCGAACAAAAGGGTGTGCACATAATTAGAGTACTAGTTTCAGCCGCGTGCCCTGGCTGGCAGAATCAAGTGCATCCTTTTCACCCTCTAAAATCGTGTCCAACGACGTTCTGCACACCTGAGGTCTGTTTTCCAGCCTCTCCCCTCTTCTTTCCCTCCTTTTCCACGCAAAACTTTGCGGAGATCCTTTGACGCAGGTGACGATGTGGCCGAGGTCGTTTAAATTTCCCGGAAAAGAGGTGATGGCCGATTTTGTTACCACAGTTGCACCTAAGGTATGATCTTTCTTGAATAAATCCTGCTGGAATAATTAATTGCCAAAAATAGCGCGTTGCTATAATTACAGGAGAGCGCTCGAGTGTAATTTTGTTTCGTGAACAGATTTGCGAGCCACTGTATCGTCATCCTCGTTTATGATCCAAACTTTTCGTAATGGAACGTCACGCGTTGCTTGCACGCACAAAAGCCGTAACGAGACCAGCCGCCGTTTTCAAGGAGCGCAGCCTGTTCCACGAGATGCGGAGGAATCGACAATGATCTCGATGGAATGAACGGCAAGAGGAAGCTGGTCGACGTAAACGTACACAGGGGCGCGTGGCTGACGTTGCGTCAATATTTGTATTTAATTTCCATCTCCTACCCGCGGTAATTGCGCGCGTGTACACGCGTGGCCACGCGGAGGAACAACCCTCGAGAGCGTCACGCTTCGTTCGCAGTGCTCGACTTTGTGATTCGATTTCTCGACGAGAAAAAGGGAAAAGAAGATACCATATTCCAACTGTAACAATCATTCCACCACAGTTTGAATAATAGAACAGACTCCCGGCTACAGAATAAAGTACGAGACCTTCCACTTCGGGTCGACTTCCAAATAATTCACAGAAAATGGTCGATATTATCATCCCCCTGACTCGGAGTCGGAGAAATCGAAATTATCCCGAAAAAACTGCCATCGATTTCGCTCGATCCACGTGACTCTCACCCTGTACGTACAATCGCTCTTCTCGTTCCACGTGCACACCACAAACAACCCATTTTCCCGCGGTTCAGCCAGCATTACTTGCCGCAAAGCCACGGAATCGCGCGCTTCGATTCAATCTCACCCCCCATAATCCCCATAGTAAAACGCGTGCAAATACGTATCAATTTTAAAGGCCAAGGGACCTTGCGTCGCGGAAGAACGAGGCGGGTGGATGTCGAGGGTGGTAGAACGTCGCATCTCGCCCTGAACATACCGGGGCATATCATTATCCGTCGTCAATGGAACCACACGCGTTCAAGGCGATAGAATAGTACGACATTAAACTCTGCTGCGCAACGCAGTCTTGTTAGCCTGCTTCGATGGAGGATCGACGAGTAGTCTGAGAACGACGTGGTCTGGGTTAAGTCACAACGATTGATAGTTTATGCTAGGAACGCGTGACTGCCTTGTTACTTTTGATGGTTAGTTTGTTTGTGCTTTAGGTGCGGTGGGTTTAATATAGGGACCTTTGACGAGGAATGTTATTCAATATTGAAGAGCAGCACGAGGAATTCGGAGCCCTCAAGCGCTTCAGTAAGGATTAATGAAGGTTGATAGGGGAGGCAATGAAGATTCTTTATTAGGATTAACATTTAGAGAATTTACAGGAACTTGAAGGGTAGAATATTCATAGTTTGAACTCTTTATAGCCAGTTTTACGAATAAAACCTTCTGTTAGGCAGACAGGGTTGCTGTTGGTACGTGATCAGCCCCGAGGAGCTTGCTAGAGCTAACAGGCAACGGCAGTCGTTTATTCGGCTAAAGCGAAACAACCGTCGTTATCTGGGGTCCGAAATGGGCACGGCGTTGCCATAGGGGTGGGGTAGGGGCAAAGTGAGACGCGTAAAAGTCTGACGGGAAGACGAAGCGTTATGGATCCCAGGGAGAAGAGGCTGGAAAGATTCGATGGAGGAGTAAAGAGGCAGGGAAGAAGGGGATGGGGCCAAGAAGGGACGGACGGGAATGGGGGGCGGGAAAGAAAGGGAGAGTCGAGTGGTACACGGACCATACCGAGGGGTTTCACTGAGGCTGAAGTGGCATTAAGTTGACACACAAAGAGGGACGAGCTTAACGTCTGATAAAGCTGACGAGCAAACATGCTTTTTGTCCTCGCGTGCACACACACGGCCGCGACTGCTCGGGTGTAATATGTTAATGTGTCGCGAAACATGTCGGCCGTAATAAACGGCGTCGCAATTGCGCGGCGCTGGAGGTGATCTCGCGGAAGGAAGGCCTCTGGTGGGTGTTAAAAATAGAGAAGATGCTGGGCGTCGTCGTCGGGATTCTCGACGCCTCGACACGCTGTCCGAAGGGTCGACGAGATGGAAGGAAGGGCGACGGGCGAATAAAAGACGAAAAAAGCTCTCTGCCTTTGAAATATGAGCGATAAAGTTGATTCCAGCTTCGCGTTCTCCGTGTTCACTGACACGGGGACTTAAGGACTTTGATGGTGACTAAATCAATTAGGGTTGAACGAGATTTAATAGAAGCTACAGAAATATAGGAAACTTTTTTAAAAAGCCTCTTTAATGATTCATCTGAAACGTCATGTATAAATTAACATCCAATTGTTAATATATATCTCCCGAAACACACATGCTTTTTTTAAAGCTTATGATGTTAATAAACATTGCGTCAAAGAACAAGTCCCAGCATCAATTTACTTCTTTGTAATGAATTGAAAAGAAATGCTTCATTTTTTACAGAAGCGATTGCCTAATACACTGAAGGGGGTATAACCGTTTGAAAGTGTCAAAAATCGAATTTCTTTTTACATATTTTCATAGATTGATGTTTTAGAAATATTATAAATCTGCGGCCCTTTTTTCATTCCGATTCCCCGTTTATTATTTATAAAGAAAAAACGTAGACTTTTTTCTTAGAAAAATCTAACTTTTTACGTTTGTTCTCACCATTTCCTTCTTTTTCAAATTTTTCAAAATCGGCGCCGTAGATATTTTATAAAAAAAATTTACTGCTTTGATTTTAGACGCGACATACAACTTTTTTCGGGGCCCACGTGTAGCTGTCTAAAATCGAGAGAGTTTCGGATATGTATCCATAAACTTTTTTTTGAGTAATTCATAATACTATGTAAACATAATACAAAAAACAGAAAATCTTCATCAAGCCGTTGACTTGTAAAAAAATCCACAAAATGTACACATTTTCTGAGAGTCCAAACGGGTGTACCCCCTTAAAGAGTCTCCCAATGTGAAATCCATTTTATCTGTTGTACTTCCTACATCATAAAATATTAAGTACCGCAACTAACCACCCACTATCGACGTTAAGCAATCGTTCCTGCGCATTTCTCTGGCAGCGCGTCAGTGGTTGCAAGTGAAATTTTAAAGAGCGCCCAATGCGTGATAAATATCCGTTTAGGGAAGAGAAATCGGTGGCTCCGAGGCTCATGCAGCGCTGGCTGCCGCAGGTATAAGCTTCGTTCATTATTTACGAGGCCACGTTCCGCCAGCATTGCTGTTGCTGCCGTGTCAGTATCAGTCAGCTTAACCGCGATGCTTCCCCTGGCCTTGATGAAGCAGGCAGCAATGGTGGCGAAACGTCCGTTTAAAAATAATGAAAGCAGTTTATACTTCCCCGGAAGCCGGAGCAAGTCCAAGATAAGGGAATATTCCTGTGGTTTGGCTGGAGCAGAGCTTGCAGCGCGTTCTTTCCGCGACACCGAGCGGCGGTAGCGAAACACGCTGCTTTTTAATATTCCCTCGTGCGTTCGGAGATACCGTGCGTCAATCATATCAGGATTCTTTGTTTTGCTCCTCTCGAGTATTCGCGGCACGGCGTGCCTGGGGATTCTGCTACTAAAGAAGCAAGGGAAGATAGGAGGAGATAGTAACTTCCCTGCATTCCTAATTCAACATTGTTTCTACAGATTCGACTGCACCTTATTCCAGCTAATCCCCATTACGTTACAAAGCATTATGCTGAAAGTTTGCCCCAAAAGCTCTCTTCACTCTGACACAGATTTCTTTAGAACCCAACTTCCATCGCGCAATGAATTAACTCTATTTCAGCTGTCTCAGCCGGTTAATTCAATCACCCTGCAGGAAGGAGCTACAGTTCATCCCAAACGTTTCAACGGTATAATAATTATCGCGGTGTTCCACGAGCCATCTACCCATGAACCATATCAAAGGGCTCAACAGCCACGCGGATTCAAAGAACCGAGCATCCAAAGGTGGCCTAATCTTCTAAAATCAACCACCAACGCGTTAAACCTTATAACTCCTACCTAGAAGTCACCCTCCTCCAACCCTGCACACTAATTGGCACGATATCCCCTTATCGGGCGCCGTGGGTGTCCGTCTCAAAAGGATCTAACCCCCCGCGTTCCATTTCGCACCGAGCCCCTTTCGATGCCACCAGTCGGCGGTCAGATAAGCGTTAATTAATCGGTGGAGACGACTCCGAGAAGAAGTTGCGCGCAGGTTCTCCATTCTTCTGCCGCGTGGAGCGCGTCGATAAAAACTTCCAGCCTCCTTGAACGGCTCTAGGCTCGAACAAAAACGAATCAACGGAGCTCCTTAGACAGTTCATTACGGGTACCGAGCCTGTTATTAATTCCTTCGTCAGACGGAACCCATTGGAATGTAAAAATGACAACGGCTGCGACGCAGTGGACCGTCCTCGCCGATAATTCCTGCTGTCACTGTTACGAGGCTATCGTCGGAGGCGCCACAAAGCATCGTCCCTGGTCGTCGAAGAGAAAAAGACTGGAGAAAGCGTCGTCGGCAATCGACGTTGCGTGGATACGCGGGATCGGCAGACGGGCGATAGCTATCGAGGCTCAGCCCCCGCGGAGGATCAAGCACGCCCGATCCGCGCCATGAAAACGCGCTTTTATCGCCCCGCTTTTACGAGAGATCGACGGAGCGCGTCGCCAAACGGAACTCGGCGCGCTTGAACGACAAATATGCGGGCGAAGTCGTGGAAAAAAAGCCGCGGTTTTATGGCTCATTGTCGTAAACAGGAGATGCCTGATTCACCGAGCGCCGGGATGCATGCGACTCGAGCCACGCGTATTTCAAACGGCGCGATTTACGCTCCTTTTATTTGCCCGGCGCGAAACACCGCGTTTGGTATTGGGAATAAGGCGAGGGAAAGAAGCCGGACGACAAGCTTCCCGCGCCGCGAGGAATTTTTGCGAATGAGCAAGAAACATCCAGGAAGCGACGAATTACGAGTGGAACGAGGGACGAGGAACAGTAACGAAGTTCCTACTCGAACAAACTCAGCACGCATCACTCTACACTCTATTCGATCCCAGGATCTCTGGGCTAGCCCGGGACGCCCGACAAGCTCCACCACATTACCACCACTTCACCCCGCAAAAAATGCAGCCGCGTATTCCTAATTACGCGCAACTATGCACTGCTATCGGGACGCAAAACACCAACCGAAGCCCCGAGCGATGGCGAGCCAGACAAGAAACGGGGATGACGAGGTGCGCCCCGATCGCGTTCCAAGGGGCGGAATACCGAGGAACGATGGACGATAGCAGGGGCGAGCTAGTGTAGATAACAGGATTCGTTTAACAAACGCGACCGGTCCGTCGAATGGAGAAAAGCTGCCGTCTGTTTCGTCGCTGGCGGGGCAAGGGAGGAGTGGACAATCGCTCGGAGATATATACCGTGGAACGCATACGCGGCAGAGGGCCCGGTCGGAAACGCGGGGGTGGTGTATCGCTGTTCGCAGCCGTTTTCATTTCCGCGGCCTGGGACGTTACATTATCAGCGAAACGGTCATGGAAATTGCGCGTTTTGTCACGTCGTAGCGCGACACCGGGGACGTCGGCCGGCTCGCGAGCGTTGCCGGCGATCAACGGTCATTTCCAGAGAGCCTGCCCACCCCCGTCCTCCTCCCCCGCGCCGTCCAAGGGGTTGGATAATCCCAGCGGGCGCAGGTGAGAGACAGCCGAGCGGGATGGGGCCGAGGGTAACGCGCCAGAGAGCCCCCGTCACGTTGTACATAATGGCCCCCCGCTGCTGCTGCAAAACTCCAAAACAAACTCCTTTATTCGGCGAATATAGGCGGCGGTGCGCGTCGCGCGAAACCACAATCCCCGCACATGTATCAAGCTGTCCGCGACCCGCTCTCTAATTTGCATTTCAACGCTTGCCTCTCGTCCATTATTACCAGCGGAACAGCTTGGTTGAATTTCACAGACGCATCCCTGGAACACCCTCTCTCTCTCCCCCCACCGAGCCGCGCCGCCCCCCTCGTCCTGCTGTTCAGCGTTTTCTACTCGGTGGAAATGTCCTCTTCTCCTCGCTCGTGGCAAGTTTGTGCGTTTCTATGAGCTTTACTTAAGGGCTTCTTCGGGCCAACGCTCTGATGTGAGGGTTTTGTGTGCGAGCTCTCTTGTTTTTGTCTGTTTTGAAGCGTTGCTGGCTGGTTGCGTGGTGATGGTAATTGAGTACTTAATAATCTAAATTTTAGATGCTATTTAATTAAAAGAAGAAAGACTTTTTCTGAAGAATAAACTATCTCAGAAATAGAACTAGATACAGTAGATTTCAAGCACAATAAGAGGTTGTCGATAAATTGCGTAAGGCTTTTGAAGGGGTCATGAATTTCTTACGTTTTCTTACGGTAATATTATATAAAGCTCTAAAAGAATTTTAATAACTGAAGAAATTCAATTCAAAGAATATTACGTAAGAAAGAGGGCAGGAGTTGTATAAAATCTTACGAATTCTTATACTAGGGAATGCAGTAAGAAATCGCCAAAATTACCCTTACGTAATTTAAGGAAGGCCCCAAGGGACGAATGTTTGTATGTACTTAGAATTTAGAAACGAACCCTTAAAACTATCACTATCTTTGCACCCACGTGACCTCGTTTCGACGAGACGTGGTAGACAACGAACTTCCATAATAATCGCCAAGTGCTCCCTTTTGTTCCTCGCATGTCCCTCCGGAAGATCCGCGTCGGGTGCCGCGCGAAATCCCTTCTTTAAGGCGACCGTAATTTAATTTTTTCCCGCTGGTCAAGGCGAGAGAAACGTAACACGAGGAGCAGTGTAAAGAGCTAATGAAATCTCGCACGGGACAGTTTCGTCGCTGCCGAGAGAATTACGCCACCGACGGCGGTATCGTTTACAAGCTTCGTGCTCTTAATATTTAGACACGACGTGCAACCCCGTCTACTCTGGAAAACGACCACCCCGTTTCCTATCCTGGCCGGTTGCGCATTCAATTTAAAGAACGAACGTGCGCTGGTAATATATTCCCTTAAAATTGGACACGGTTAGTCTTGAAACCCTGGAACCAGACTTGAAAGTGATGGATAGTTGGAGGATATTATTTCTGAATTCTTTAAAGTGTCCTGAAATAATATAAACATATCCAAGAAGCAATCGAGTATTCAGATTATCAAATTTCAACCCACTTTACTGAATCTCGATTATTCCTATCATCCCCCGAGGTCACGGAATATCTCACAGCAAAAACCCTCGCCAATTGAAACTCCAACGAAAGGATCCATTATTACCAGCCGCTTAAAATCCACTTACTTTTTCCAGATTCTCGCGTCCACTGGGGCCAAACTACCCCCGTGATCCCGTGCCCCGCGAACGAACAGCCTTTTCGTCTTGTTAGCAGGGCGAACTTAATGATCCCCCTTTTGTCAGGGGGTTGGTGGTAACAGGAGCGTGGGGGTTCGAGTGATTTGCGAGACCGAGATGCTGTGTCTTCGCCGCGGGGGCTCGCGTCGTCTAGCGTTGGCAATGCTTCCCGCCAAAAAACAGAGGGAAGGGAGGAGAGCGCTGGGCGGGCTTTCATAAAACGCGAATAAAGCCACGGTGCCGGAACTTGAAAAAATGACGTAGCTAGCGGAACGGCGTAGCGAAAAACAGGCTCGCCCGCTGGAGGAGCCTTCCTTTTGACAACCGCCGTCCGTTCGACTCGCTCTCCCCGCGAGAAGCCATTTTTCCAAGCTAACAAGCCAGCCCGGGGTATCCGCGATAGCCTGTACACGATCGCCTGTGCGCCAGGCCGAAGTTCCCCGTTGATATGTTCCAATTACGCGAGGGGATATGCAATTTCATGCGATACGTTTAATCGATACATCCCGAGTGGATGTAATTCGCTGCAGCCAGTTAATCGCGACAGTTCATCTAGCTGCTAGGAAATCAATCTGTGCCAGTCCAATTGGGGTTCAGCGAATCCATCAGTCGAAAGAATGTTGATTTCATTGAAACACTTTAATAGACATCCAGAATTTTGCTTGGAATATGCAAAAATATGATGAACTGTTGGGGGAGCATTTAGAGTTTACAGAACGCAAGCCTCTTCTTGAATTTTCTTTGAGTCACTTATCCCCGGCATGAGCTTTCACCCACTTCTCGCGAGCACGCGTTTCGCGGAACTAAATGGACGCTTAAAAGAAAGCTGCCGGGGCACTTTAAGCGGAGAAGATTCTAAATTAAACTCGTCTTCTACTAAATCCTCTGAGCCTACGTGCTAGGCTGGCTAACGATAGAGCACCCTTTCACGCAAGTTTTCTCTTCTCTTTCATAGTGGAAGGAACTCGAGGATAGTTGAATCTGAACACACAGTACGAAGCAGGTAAGAGAATATCGCGATTAATTAATTCCCAGTGGTCCCTGGGAATCCTTTGAATCGCAGCATGGATTCAGAAAGCCACCCCCTTCGCCGTTTAATTACCGATCGCGCGGGGTCCCTGATCGCCGACGCTCGACCGCTTGGAAACAGATTGAAGTACATTTATCCGTCTAATAAACGAAGCTGGGTGGACGGCGAGCCGGCAGGAGCTGGTGGAAGCTCGATTCGCTTCTTTTCATCCTCAGAGAGGACTGTCCTCGGGATTATTGTGTTGTCCGGCTTCGGGGGACGCAATTTCAGATAGAATTCCCAGCGACCTCGCGCGACCTGGCCAGCGATCACGTAACTCGACCGAGATAATCCGAAAAAGCGGAAACGGCTGGCCCGTACGGAAGTTCGAGGTCGTAGTCTGGTTTCGACGGGGTGGGTGGAGGAGCGGGAGTGGCGGGAGGGTTGTCTGTAACGAAGCCCCGTCGCGGCTGCGGTGAAACGGGCACGCGTCCTGGAAAATCGCAGGAACCTCTTGTCACCGGATATCGGTTGCACCGAAATCGATTTCACGCCCACGATGCTGAGCAACAAGTGTTCAAAGAGAGGGGAAAAAAAGGGAGGAGAATAGCGCGTCGCAAAGGAAGCTTGTAAAACGCCCCCTCGATGCACCCTGTCCCAAATGTGGCTGCCTTAAATCGAACCGCCGCGCCCTATCTGTTTTCGCCATGGACGATCGTCTTTCCAATCTAAGGCGGAGTTACACCGAGAGCTGTATTGTTTACAAGTTTCCGGTACCGTCGCGATAGTTACCATTGCTTTCAGCCAGAACGAGGATACCGCGAGAAACTTGTGCTTCGAGAAACACTCCCCTATCCTCGCCTAACGTCGTCAATAACTCATCACAATGTAAACACGAAGGGAGACAAAAGAAAGGTCCCTGCATCATCCTCAAGGAGCAGACACCTTCTACGCCCATTTCGTCCGCAAAGTCCCCGGGTGCGCCGAGGAACAATGGAGGCGTTTGTCGAACACGGAGGCCACGATAGGCCGGAAGCTCGTCCCAGTACACACGTCGCCCCTGAGCCACGAGCCTTGTACCCTTGTCGGTACACTCGAAAAGGGTGAGGGCCCCACCGTCGGGGCCGAGGGGGTTGACTTCATGCCGAGGATATCAATCGATGTCACGTAAAGTGTGTGCGCTTGTAAATTAATTGGCCACCTGTGGATGGAGGTGGCACGAGCCTGACCTAACGTTTTCGTTGTCCGTCGTCGAGATCGAATTCTAATCAGATTAGTCAAAGCCGTTGTACCGGGGGCGCGACGCCATGGGGTTGCACGCTTCGACCGGGGTTAATGGAATTTTTCAGAGGTGGCGTGTCGATGAACGATAAAGCTGACTATCGTTCGTCGATTCGAATCGGAAGGGCGGTTTTGAAAGCTTGGTTCTTTGGGAATAGGTGGGTTACTTAACGTGCTGGGTATGAAGCGTCGACTTCAATGTGGGATTGAGAAAGTACAGGACCTTCGGGAAGATTCTTTAAGTAGAATACTGAGCTCATTTGGTATGCAACGAACGAAACGCGGCGTGGATTGCAAGAGTGAGTCTACGAGAAGGATTAATCAAAAACTTTGCCACTTGTTTCCCAGGATTCATCGCGAGTTACCGTAATAAATGGAAACACTTAAACGTCGATATTCTTTCCCCACTTTGGTTAGTTTCAAAGTGGCGGCTGAGGAGCGGAGCGACGTAAATCGAGTTTTCCTTGCTTTGAGGTATTACTGTTTAAAGCATCGCGTTCGATACAAGAAGCAGGCGTATAGAGATAGGGGTAGCTTCACCGAAAATCGAATTATCGTAGAAATTCTATCAAGTAACTTGCATCCCTTCGAACTATCCTTCATGCCAAAAAGACTCGATTTTCCCAAATTCTCTAACATCTATTTCCCACAAAAATAAAGACGCAGACTGCGCAGCTCTCCATAACGACTCAAGAAGCATGAGGAAAGAGTACCATAAACTTCAATCACCATCGGCAGGCTCCCCTTTTTCACCTGCTCGTTCGTTATCAATCACAAAAGTCCCATAGAAATGGCGAGTCCGGTGGAACCGAATGAATGCGGTACCCTCTATCGCGGCGGAATCTCGCAGGGAGCGTTTCCATTCAGCCAGTCTACCGTATAAACCCTCCCCCTGCGAGTCCCGACCACCCAGCCACCCCCGACAGTGATATCCAAAGTTTCGATGCCGAGTACATCGGATAATTTTGCAACCGTACAGGCCCTCCCTTGTGCGGGTAGGTGCAATATCAGGTGGAGCGGCGGGGCGCCATGGGAAAACGTTTGCCTCTTGCCGCGTTTACACCTACCCAGTCCCGCTAGACTGTTCATTTAATGCATGCACGCCAGCGGGAGTGTGCACTCGAATGTATCCCGCTAATGGTCCGCATCGTGGACAGTGTACGTACCATTGTGCACCCCATCCCGAGCCATGGGGCAAACCTCCACCACCCTACGCTCCACCCTTTCTGCCTCTTTCTCCGCGGCTGCAATCCTCCCCTCCGTAGCAATTTTTTTTCTCGCGCAACCAAGAAGGACGGCAGCCGTGAATGCGTCTTTGACGCGCACTGTCCTTTCGCCGGGGCGTCGTCGTCGGTTGACAAAAGCCACCGCCGCCTCCCCCGCGCGGCTCTTTATCGAAGGGGAAGTATTGCGAGGCTGTCTTACGCCCTGTGTTTCGCCCGCCACGGGGATCCCCCGCGCTCGCCTCGAAATGAATTCTCGCCCGGCGAGCAATAAGCGGACGAAAGGGGAGGGCAGAGAACTTGGGGGATTACCGGGGGATGACGGTGGATATTGGTGGCGAGAGTGACTCGGTGGAGGCGCCGTGTGTGCACGTTTGGGTGGTTAGAGGATTTTTGAAGACTAGTGGAAGTTCCAGTGATTAGAGCCTCGATCAGACGTGGGAGGCTTGTTTACAAAGCTCGATGCACTTTTCATTAAGGAAATGAATTCTTTTAGGGATCTCAGTGCTAGTTGTTCGCTGAATAGCCGCTGTCTCTGATATTTGATACCCCAGGCCGGAATAGAGAGGCATCCCAAAGTCGATTTGTATTAATTAACGTAACGAGCCGACGGTGTGTATATTTTCGAAGGGCTCCGCGTAATGAAGGGGCCCCTTTTGTCCCGGCGAAACAGAAAGAAACGCGAATTTAAAAGACCCTTTGAAAGCGTTGAATCGCGAGCCGCAGTGCTGGCTGAAAAATTCATTCGCTCCATCAAAGCGAGACGGACGGTCGCCGATGCTTTGGTGCCGTTTCCTAAATCAGGCTATCCTGATTTCTGGGAGCTGGATGCTGCCCCTAAATTACACCGCCACCCGGTTAATCTCGGGCCACTTCGTATGCGAGACCAGTGTACCATCCAACCAACCCCCCTCCCCTCCCTTTCTCCACGCCACTGACCAGGCTACCCAATTAGCGTTGTCTGCAGAAAAAAGTTACAGGCGTGTCCTTTTTCCCGCAGTACGCCTTGCAAATTTTCGCGGCAAAATGGGTCGGGGAATGCACACAGCAGATAAAGAGGCACCGTCGTGTTTGTCAACGGGCGACTAGTTAGAATGATAATCATCAAACGTGGGACGAGAAGCCTGCACGCGAATGCCGCGGGTAACGATACAATAACGGTCTGACCACTGACGGACTCATTCTACTTGCTGGGAAGTTAATTCAAGTTCGAGTTCAAAATATTATAGAGCCACTCCGAGTGCTACGAAGTCCTTCCACGAAGTCATCGCCCCGAAGAAAGAACGGCGCAAGCTCGAGAACACAAATACACCCCCCGAGTCATCCCCATCGACGCAAGAGCTCATGATCACCCCCCGTTGATTCCTGCACCCGCCACCGGGATTAGAGTTGGCCAGAATCAACAGAACCTAGGAGGATACAATCGTTCATGCCCGCCCCGCAACGAACCAGCCGGCGGAATCTATTTATCCAGGGTCCACTCGATCTGGCGCGCGTTCCACATAATCTCCAGCTTTCGAGCCCGATCGCCTCGCGTGTACGAGTTATCGAATGCAAGGCTACCGAAGTTTGATCCAATCAGGGGTGGTGCGCGCCCGGATCCAGCCCCAGCCGCCAGCTGGCTTAACTATTTAAACTGTCCACCGAGTAGCTACCGCTTTGACGAACCGTAGGACGCCGTCCGCAGCGACGATTTCTCTGGCGCGTGCTGCCTGCTCGTGGCGTGCATTGTGACGCGATGCATACATGCACGATGTTTGCCCGTCCTGGCCAGGACGATTATTGTCCTGTGCCACTGTCCGGCCGCGTCCCCCGCGCGTCCACGTGCTCGCTCACCGAGTATATTACGAAAACTGGAAGCCACAAAGGCTTCGGGGTTGTCTAGAATTTGGAGTTCTGGGCATAATGGGGTCCAGAGACCAGCACGATTAAGAGTGCTTTATAATCGATGGAATAAATGTAGCTGAGGCACACACAGGTACTAAGACACTGATTCCCAACCTGTGAGTCGCGAAGTGTTTCTGGTAATCGCCGCAGGTATTTTTAGTTGACGCTTTTTAGCACTTATTCATTTTTAATATGGTGAAGTTGCCATATTCTATTAATTATATATCTAACACAGATTTTTCATAAATGAAAGGAAGGAAAGGTTCACCTTATTTATTTGTTATTTGAATATTATAAAAGTGGATCGTGGCAAAACAAAAGTTGGGGGACGCTTTACTAAGAGGATCCCTCAGCTGAAGGGTGACTTAAGAGCATACGATTCACTTCCGTATTATCACAATATTATAGGGATCTTTTATTAGAATTTAAAATATAATAGAATTGAAATGAACCGGGGTCAGTGACAAGCAAAAGTTGTAGTAAAGCTGTGCTTCGGTCAGTAGAGAGCCCAGCCACCGAACTGGCTGCTCCGAATAGGAAGTTCCGAACGATAGCGAGTGTGTGCGCAGAGTATGGAACACAGAGGAGGCCAGTAAAGTAAGAGGGGTTGTTGCGCGACTTCCCTCGTCCCGCATACGTAAGTTCCCAGCGAGTGGCCCTCGCCGAGATTTATTGCGTACACGGGACGGTCGCCCGCGAAAAAGATAAGACTCGAGCGGACAATGCGAAGAAGAATGGGGAACCGTCGGGGACCGTTGTACCCAGCGCGGATTACACGGTTTATTTACCCGAGATGTTTGCCGCGTGGGACTCGGTTCAACAGCGATCTGCATCGAGAAACAAGGAGCAGCGAAGAATGTAGAGCAGCTCCGGGTGGAGACTGGAGTCGGTCAGAGGAACCCATTGGCCCAACGATCATCTAGCGAGATACGTCGACTAACCAGACTCTCCGCGGATCCAAATACGGTAAAACAGTCGAACATTACAGACAATTGTCAGCTGGTGCTGGTCCAAGCCAGATACGAGGCTCTTTCCACCGAAACTTTCGAAGCCAGGGACGATCGAAATCCCAAACCACTTTCCCAACTGCGATACTCGATTGTCCTGGCCAGTCTCGATAATACAAGGAAAGAAATCGAGTACAGTTTCCCAAAATTTTATCTGCGACCCTTGGTGGAGTTGCGGAACTGCTGTTTCAGTAGTAGCACGGTTTAACGGCGACGTTCGGTAAGCAGGAGTATTCCAGTAGTAAAGCTCGAGGAATACGGCGACTTCGCAAGTTTCACTACCGAGTGAATCCCTTCACTAGCGTAACCACCAGTCGTCCAGTTTATGAGAAGGAAAATTGTGGATCAATTTGATTGATAATATTTTCGAATTCGAGATTAGACCCTTTGTGTACAGCACCACTGTTTCATCAACTTAAATACTCAGGTTATGAATGTGATTTTTCTACAAACTACGCCATTGTCGTGAGTAACCACATTCGTGTGAATCATTTAGTTACGTCAGAGGAAAGTTCTCGCAACCTCGGCTGGAATTGAATGCGACAACTTGGCTAGCAGGGAGATAGACCCCTGGTCCGACCAATGATGGAAACGAGTGGAAAACTTAGACACTTGTATACGTATCCCCTGCGAGATAACCAACGTCGAGCCGACTCACCTCCCAAGACCGAACAGCGACAGAATTATAGCGCTTCCGTCGCGTCTACGACGACTTCCGATACCTTCGAGGTACGATCCCTTAACCGACGTCGAAGCAACTTCGATACAGAGACGTTTTCACAGCTAAAGTCCCCTGCCATAAATCAACGAACGTCGGAGACGTGCATCCCACGAACTTGAATCTGATAAATCGTGTCTCGAACTCGAAACCATTGGCGACTAGGATTTAGAAAAAGGAGCGCGAACTGGTAACTAGAACCGGCACGAAAAGGACCCAACTAAAATGAATTCATTTCAGCCCACCGGAAACCCTAGCATAAACACTATTCCCCTATTTCAACTCGTATTTCTACTGGTTTATAAGATTTTAGAATTGATAGGTGCTAGCCTCCTAAATACGTGACTATGTTTAATCCGTGTCCCGTTAAATACTTTGGTATCGACTTGCTAAATACTCGGGTACAGTAAGTACACGTCGTGCTGAACTCGCCGATAGAATGAACGCTAACAAGGATTATGGGATCGAGCGATTTGATTGATTCAAAACACGACGGGGTGCATACGGACCTATCGGCCGCGCATAATCCGCATAGAATCCGTCGGTACAGATCCGAATTCCGACGTGTTGCCATTCAATTACCGACCCAGACCGCGCGCGCGCGAAGACTAATTTGAAAATCGGCGCGTCTTAGGGGTAACGCGTGTTTCGCCCCGTTATTGCCGGCGACAATACAGCGGGCAGACTAAGCCAGGATTACGGGGACAGGGACGAGCCGGTTTCACGACACAATATCAATCATGTTCGGTTAGTTAAAGTTCCCTTGGAGTCCCACTAACGTTCTACAACGCCCACCGGGGTAAGTGAAATTAATATTCCCGGCGACGAGATCCCGTTGTCGAGTCGCGTGCAATTCCTATCAAGCCTAAGTCGTACCAACACGCCGCGCTTAACCTGCTCCCTGTCTGTGCTCTGATATTTCGATGCTGTTTTTGTATGGACGTGGGGAACCGCGTGCAATTGTATGTTGAAATAGCAAGTCGAACTTGCAGTAGAGTTTAATAGAGTTTATTATGTACTCGTTGGGTCTTAGATTTAATGCTAAGGGGTCGTCCTTAAATTACGTAAGACCTTTTGGGAGGGCAGGGGGTCGCGAATTTCTTACGTTCTCTTACAAGGGGGAGTCAGGTAGCGTCTTACGTAATATTTTGTAATCTAATTTTCAATACATTCAAATTCTATCATTACTGTTCCATAAAAGTAGGTTTAGTTTAAATTTCCCGAAACCGAGTTAAATAAATTATATAAAGCTTTGAAAGAATTTTAATAACTGTAAAAATTAAATGTAAAACTATTTCGTAAGGAGGTGGTTGGAATATCAAATTATACGAATTCTTATACTGGGGAAGGGAGGGGGTAATAATTCGCCAAAATTACCCTTGTGTAATTTAAGGACGGCCCCTAAATCGATTTCAAGTGGTAAGTAGTTCCATAGGCAGTTTAAGAAAGCATCGCTGTTGGGTATTTTTAAATTGGGTAAATTTAAATTATTATATCTAACCCTTTACTTATCTTGTAATTCTGATTATGACCGTCGCGACAGCTGTCGAAATTTTCGTGAAATAATATAAAACGCGATCGATATACTGGGATTTGAATTTTTATGCCCTACCGTGTGAGAAATTATTTATCGATGGAAGGTAGTACAGATATGAACCATTCATCCTAGTGGTGAAACAGGCACTTTCTACATTAACGCGGAGGCACAGAAGTTTCGATTTTAGTGTCACATGCAACGTTACCAGTGGAGTCTCGAAACAGATTGTAACGCTGCGCGTGGTAGGAATTAGAATTGAACACGGGTGAAACTAGGTCATCCGAAACCCGCGATTTACAAATGATTCTGTTACAGTAACACGGACACTCCGAAAGTGTCCCGGAGAGCAGGCCTGGTTTAAATCCTAGACTATGTTTCTAGATCGTATTTGCAATCATTTCTGTCATACTCAATTAATTATTAACACTTATTAGATTCGGATGGCAGGAGTATAACACCGTCTTTAGTAAAAACTCACTTTATTCAATGAATTATGCATTCTCCACAAACAATTTATACACTTTTACAGCTGGATCTTACAATACAGAACCTTGACTATTCTCCTACATAGTATTTGTAGTTATTTTGATTACAATCAATTACTTATTAATAATTAGAGACCTTTTCTATATGCGCGCCAGTACACAACGAAACAAGTATCTGGCTTCTGTACATCGGTTTATTTTGTAAACAGGATTTATATTTGTTGATCTTGTAACACTATTCTAAATGAAACTATCATGTCGCGATACAGAAAAATATCATTGGTTCTCGTGTGTTATTAAATCAGACATCATATGAAGTTGATAATTATATAATCATAAATCCCTACTCATACTTTACGATTCACTTATCGTTGTACTGTACAACTAGTACTGCCTTTATTCTCTATTACTACCAAAGTACCTATAATAAATATAATACAACCGTGTTGAGCAAGAAAGAATACGTTGCACTGTCCGAAACAATTTTCATTCATTTCCCCCTTCACCCTCAATGCGCTTATTATAAACAGACCACACAGTTCAAACATATTGCACGAGACTCCATTCTAAAATACTTCACGCTATCCTTAACGCAAGGGCTGTTACGTCAAACAGTCTCTTCGGTGCAGAAATTCCTGCACTACAATATATAAATTCACTCGCGCAATCAGCGTAGGAGTTCCTTTTAACCTTTCTTAAACTTAATCAACAGAATCGCCAGAGTCATAAAGGCGCTTATCCAGATGAACGTGGCAACGAAACCGGCGTAAACAGTAGGATTAGAAATTGGCCATCCCCTGGCCAGCATGGCTCTCATCGCCTCTGTACTCTTCGTCAATGGCAGGATGTAGCTGATGCATTTCAGCACCGTATGCATACCTTCGATGGGCCAAATTATTCCGCACAGCATGACGATGGGTAAAAACGAACCCATTGCCACGTACGTGGCGCTTCTCTCGTTTTCGCAGACACAGGCAATAACGAATCCTAGAAATTAGTATCATTGAGTGACCAATATCGAGCAGAAAGCTATTATTATTAGTAGAGTATATATTATTAATAGAGGGTGTTCTGTACCGAAACACATTCCACACAGGCCAGTGAGGATAGTCAGGGCAGAGACCCAACCGATACCACCCTCGCAAGTGATGCCGAAGACAGCGAAGGAGAATATCAGGACCATCACTGTTTGCCCTATCATCACCGTGAACTGAGTTATCACTTGAGCAAAGAGGATCTCCGGCCCAGTCAGACCTGTGAGAAGAAAGGTGTTCAGCATGCCCTTTATTCCGAATTCCTATCGTTAACAGCGTTTCTTTATTTACCAGAGACTAAACTTCTCTCAAGGAGACCCTCGTTCCTTTCTAGCAACATCGCGCCGGAAGTTAGAGCAACTGACAAGAAGAAAATGATTCTAAAACAGATAGGCAAACGTTTGTCAGTGAGAGCAATGCGAGTCTGTAATTTTCCTCGCGACTTAGCTATTTACGAAACACTCACGTTAAGATGATTCCGGGTGCCGCGAAATCTGTGAAGTTCGGTTCCTCGGGGCCATAGATCGGTTGCTTAAACTGTGCGTAGAAAGGTGGATGTTTATAAATCGTTTAGATTTATCGATTACTTAATATACGAAGATAACTTTTCACTCACGTCTAACGGGATATTTGTTAATTTGCTGCTGTAATTGCACGCTACGGTCAACTCCTCTGCAAATTCTTGGTAAGACATGTAAAGGTCTCGTTGGAGTAGCTGGCCTATTTGTTGGTCTACAAAGAGGAAGATCAGAAAAAATAATACCTAAAGAAATAATATTATTTTGTCTCTTAAAAAATATAGACTAAGAGGTTCAAGTTTCTATCTCAGCTTTTAAGATTTGTCAATAAATAATCAGAGGCGGTGTTTTACCGCGCCACGCCATTATGTTTCCAACAACTCGAGGGTAAAGTAGCAATGCAATTGCCTCTCGAAAATACGATTAAACTCACTGGACATGTCCATGACGACCTGCATATTGGAGTAATCGACGCTCCAGTCATCAGCATCTTTGCCATCTTCTAGTCTGGCCGATAGCGAATCAGAGTAATTGGAAGGGAAGAATATGGAAGCCCAGGCCCAGCCTCGTCTAACAGCATTTCTGCCATCGCTGTCAGTATCGTACGACACCAACTGCACTGACCTATTCTCCAGGTGCTGAAGATACCGACAGCTCAAGTTCGTCCAGTCGCAGCCGACCGATGGCACGCACAGATCCATGGTGTTGTTCAGTTCGTTGTTCACTATCGCTATCTTTAAACCTACAGGGTCTTTGCCGATGGAAAGACAGAACAGAACAATCTGGACGACTGGAAGACCGATGATGAACAGCATTATGCTGAAAGAAACGCATCTCTTAGGACATTATCCCATATCTTCGCCAATCTCGTTCCTAGTTTTCTAATTGAGGAGCCCAGTGGAGAACAGGCACATGCCACTGTTTTGCTTTTATATTAGAAGGTGGTGGAATTCCGGCATCGAGGCATGTGCCTGTTTCCCCATTGAGTCCTTCAATTTCGTAGCTCTTTGATTCTCTAAGTCCTAAGCTATCAATCTTTCTATACACCACTCCCAGTCGTGATTCAATTGAAACGTACCCGACGTTCCTCCACATCCACAGGAAGTTCTTCCATATCAGAGCCTTCATGTGCTGAGCGTCGAGCATCTTGAAGTCCAAGGACCCTTTCTCCTCGGGCGGTAGCTCTGGCACCTGTTGGCCAGGGTACATACAGATAAATCGATTCAACGAGGCAGATAGATTTACTTAGAGAATGGAGGATAATTACGTGTCCATCGTCCGGTGCACCGATGGCGGTGCTTCTTCTCCGACTGGAAACGCTGACATTGTCCCCGAATTCGCCGCTCATCTCGTCGTCTGGGTCCTGGAACGTGGAGGGGTGTGTATAGGCTGCAGCCTAGGGCGGCAAATTTGGGACGAAACACATACAGAGAGGTTTAAACACAGAGGCTTGAGACAACTTTAGAAAAAATTCACTTTTTCTTCGTCTAGCAAATTAGCGATAACTCATATGTGAGTTATCATATTGATTTGAGTTTAAATTTGTTAAACTCTTTTAAATTAAAATATTTTATGATATTTCAAGTCTCCAAATCCGAAGCTGGGGCCGTGACAAAGCTAATTTACTCCTCGATCTTTTTATCGAGACACGGAGGGAAAGCGAGGAGAACGACGTACAATTTCTGGAAGGACGCCAGTGACGCTGCTGAGGATGCTGCTCCGCCTACGGAGGCCCATGTTCTGACGTTTGCTCAGCTTCAGGAACACGTCCTCCAAGCTGTCCATGTTGTGCATCTCCATCAATTTCGTGGGCGATTCTTCGGCTAAAAGCTTGCCACCCCTCATCAAGCCGATCATACCGGCCTGCCGAGTCTCCTCGATGTAGTGCGTGGTGATGATGATAGTTTTGTTGCCGTCCTTCGTTAAGTGGACCAAATGGTCCCAGATACTCTTGCGGAGGACAGGGTCCACGCCTACGGTGGGCTCATCTAAAATTAGCAATTCTGGTTCTGCAAGGAGAGCTGCTGCGAAGGACACCCTCCTCTGCTGACCACCCGACAGGTTCTTCACGAAACGATTTTCTGATGGCAGCTGCAACAACTGTTTAAAACGGACCGCGTGAGTCCCATTCGGTCACGTCGGCAAACTTAAGTTAGTACCGCGTTTTGAAAAAGGAAGTTTCGATATAAAATAGAATTTGTATGAATAAAAGTCAATTCTGTAAGCTGTATAATATTCCACTATTCAAGGATTAAGGGATTATTCAGCTTCTCAACACTCTTAGCTTCTAATTTGAAGTGTTCTTAGGAAGTTACTGTTTTGCACGTTTTTGAATTATTTAGTTTTGAGGCTTTTGAAGAAGGTGGTAAGCTGTGAATTTCATGTATGGGTACAAGATTGGGAACATGAGAATTTAGTTTCTCAGATTAATATGCGCAGTAATACAGAATAAGAAATGGTTCACTAATGTCTAATAGAAGTCATTAACTTGAAATTTTATAAAATTAAGACACTCTTTCTCGATTAGAAGACTAGCGATCTTCACATTCTGGCATCTGGATCATTCGATCGTGCCTGATCACACTGTATCATCCCACTTAACATTTGACTGACCATAAGACCACAATATTGTATAACCAGCAGATCATAACTACCCAATTAATTGAAATATGCATTAGCAAAAGAAAAAAGGACAATTATCGTGTCATATGCGGAGAATAAATCGATTGCAGGTGATTTTGCGCGCCTTCTTCATCTGTCGTCGGTCACATAAATTGAAATTGAAATTACATAGCTCAAAAAAAAAAACTGTTACACAATGTTATGTTCAGATGTTATCGCGGAATATGTTAAAACTCACCTTTACGAGGAAATCGAGCTTCACGTCCACTTGCTCCGTCGTCATGCCAGCACACCAGCCGAAATAAATAAATGTCTCCCTTATGGAGAACTCCCCGTAAAGGGCGAGCTCCTGCGGCATGTAACCCACCCGTGGCCCAGGAACACCCGATCCTCTGGATCCTGGCCTGCCGCCCAGCACCCAAATCTCCCCGGAATTTAAACGCCTTCGACCCACGATGCAAGAGAGCAACGTGGTCTTGCCGCAGCCACTCGCACCGAGGAGGCCATATCTGAACACCGAAATACACGAATAGTGAGGCACTGTGGAATTTCATAGGGTTTCTGACTTGTTAGTATTAAAGGAATATCAAAGGAAGAATATGTTATGCTAAGACACATCGAATAATCGAATACTTGAGCTGATGTTTTAATTCTTAATATACCTTATGGCTCTTAGGATTTTAAAGCACAATTATTTTTTACCATGAATACTGGGAGATTTTTACTGTGAAATATTCACATGGAATCTTTGACCAATACGGGCAATAAAGAATTGGAAAAAACAAAGATGATGAAGTTTAATAGGCCTTACCAAGTCAAGACTTTAATTTATATTTTATATTGTAGATATTCTTCATTAAATATGCTTCATTATCCACTGTACGAGCAGTAAATACACGATTGATGTTCCGTGTAAAAAGAGTCGAGTATGAATTCATTAGAAACTTCATATTAATATTTCATTTGATTTTGCTTAACGAAGATGAACTTTAGGCAATGCGCGTCCCCTGGTGAACTTTGTGCCCCTTTTAAACTCTGTGGCGCGTTCGACGTCTGAGTGTGTGTAATTATGCGGAAGCGAAGCGTGTTAAAACGATCAGCTGGTCGAGGAAAGAAAGAACCATCTCGGTGGATATATTTTCTGAGGAAGCATGACCGTGCACGTGGACTTTGCCTGCAGTAAAAAGGAGTGACACAGGTGACGGAACGAGACTCAGCATCCAGTGGGAAAGATCAACGAGCGTGGCACAGTGGATTGTTCCACGTCTCTGCATTGAATTTTACGCAATACAGTCTCCTTTAAAAGAGGCTACTTTTAACCGATCCGAATCGTTTGTAATTCCACGCGGGAGCGAGATAGGACGAGAGGAATATGCAGCGAAGTGGATCCGCAGCTTTTTGCATAGGCTTTTTCACGACAATGGGCATTGAAGCAACGCGCTCTCCCATTAGCAGCTGCACTGGCGTAAATTGCAACATCGGCACGCGATTTATTTAACACTACCTGCGCTAATAGTTCCTCGAAATGGACGTGGAAGTTGGTTTGAGCGAGGCAGAAGGAAAACATGTTTGGCCCTGCCGAGTGTTTAGTCTGAGTATTGACGGGAAGAGAAATAATTGGTAAAACGAAGTATTTTGGAGGAAAATAATTGATACAGTGCCGCTGAAAAGTTTGGAGTACTGAAGCAACTACAGTAATGAAGCTGCACTTAATTATAATTAAAAGTAAAAGTTAAAATTCGAATGTACTTATTTATAAGAAAATAATACAAAATTGTGAAAGGGTTTTTTCGCAAAAGGACCCTCAATTAATTCTTCAAATTGTTTAATACCGCTCCAGTCTTCTTGTAAATATTTTTAAAATAAATGCAATATATATAACTGCATATACCTGAGAAATCTTGATTTGTTTGAAGAATGAAAGGTGCTCCTAATTTCGTACGTGTCCCTTCATTCTTAATTAATTAAATAGAGTAGCCCTTCAAATTCTCGATAATTTGTAACTACTTTCATTACAATTATTCGAAGTGGAAAAATGTCATTAGCAAAACTTACATCGTGCCTTTCGATACAGTCATATTCAGCCCATCGAGGATAATATTTGGGTTGCTCTTGGGCCCATACTTCTTGAAGGCCCTTCTCACGCATACCGCCTGCTTCCTTCTCGTATCCAAAGTTGAGGCTTGCGTTTGAAACTGTGCCCTTCGTGTCTTCAGCTCCAAGGAAGCCGTCGGCGCAGCCGGCGGTGTGGTGGCAGCCTCCATTTCTGAAGCAGAGAAAATTATTCATATAGTACTTCGTAAACTCATTTATGACCGATTGAATAATTTCTCAGTCTGTCAGATGCGTCATTGAGTAACAAAATCGTCTGAATTACTTAGTGATCTTTCTCAGTCTGAAATGACGGATCCATTAACATGAGACCAAAGCATTAGTATTCAAAGCAATTCCAATGTCCACCAGACCTCGTTGTTGTAATAGCATACAATACTTGCAAGATGATAATTACGATATCCTATTCACGGACCGGTGAAAAACATTGACAGTTGTGTTATAAGCAAACACCATTTGTTAACATTTTGCTCATTCTGCAAGGTTTATTCGTTGCCATTAGTGTTCAAAGAACACCCCATTTATTATTGAAATGGGAATGGTGAATATGTATGTGGTAAAGTAACACACGATGTTTCATTATTTTCTCGAACATAGTTGTCACACTGGGTCCATTGGACACAAGTTAATTATCAATCAGCTACTGTTTAAAAACTATCTGTTACATGAAATCACAAAACTTTTGAGATGAAGTTTCAAGATTGTAGAATGAATGCTCATCGTTGAAAATTAACATTTAAAGTATCATCGTATTTAAAAAAAGAAAATTGAAAGAAAACGAGTTCCAGAAAAAGTTTTTTTTAGAAATCGTGACTTTTTTAATTTTTAATATTTCTAGCTAAGAATTTATGGTTATACTCGTAATATGCTACTTTAATAAAAAAAATCACCCACTCAGAAAGCGTCTCAACCTGTAAAGGAAACATGAAATTACTACTACATGGTGCCAGTAATTTTCAAAGATGCCGCAAAGAAATTTTACTTCACAGTCAAAATTCGGCTCACTTTGACTCAATGTGACAACCGAAGGTTAAAATCAGAATTTTCGGGTTTGCGAATGCTCTCTCGTAAGAAACTAGTTTGATAACTGCTGGGACAGCGCGTCGAAAATTAATTTTACACTTGGTGTACCATGAACCGAGTTAACGATCGCGCGAGCAGCGGTTTCTCGAGGCTGGGTACTTAAAATCCTCGATAAAGGTTTTCGGCACTTCCTAGTTGCCACAGCAGGTGTGCAAGAGCTACCTGCAGGTAAAAGTGCTGGGCTCCAGCTACGCTTGGCTACATGTACTTCTGTTCCACGTGCTCCGCTGTCTGCGCACACAGCAGGTCATCCGACGCAAAAACCTGAATTACATATTTTCTAAATTGTTAGCATTGCAGAAAATAGTGTTAGGTAATATTTGTACCACATTTCCATACCGGACTGCTCTGTGTTTCGCCATTGGTATTTCGGACATGTTTACCTTCTAAAATCAGCGCAACCCACAGAAATCAATTAAAATGCGTGTCAATATATTCGAAATATCAATCATTTGCCACAAAAGGCTCTACTTGGAATAAACCACTTGTCACTTTCACGGTTATCGAACACACCATTTTACAGTGGAATTCTAAAGAAACTTATAGGCAAACTATGACGAAAGTACCAGTATTTGACAAGAAGGAACCGTTTCCCTATTTATTTTACACAGAACAAAGGAATTCCCTAAAACAGTGTTTCCCAACCTTTTTGAGTCGCGATTCCCTTTTGTAATATTCAAGTAACCTCCGACCCCAAGTAAGGTAAATATTCATTTCCTTTTATTTACGAAAAATCAGTGTTACATCATTAATAGAATATAGCAATGTGGCCGTATTAAAATAAATAAGTACTAAAAATCGTAAAATAAAAATAACCGTGGCGACCCACCAGAAAGCACTTCGCGATTCCGAGGCTGAGAATCACTGTTCTAAAGTAAACTATCACCAACTAATAAGAGAAGTTAGGCAACCCGAAAATTCAGAAAATTATGCAACTTTGTGTGCAAGTAGAGTCGCTCATTCCTAACACAAATCTATTTTTTGTTGATACCATAGTGCTGTTTTCGGGGGTGAAACCACCCCATGAAAAAATGTAGAATGCTCTTTTTCGTGACATATCTTGAGAACGGTGACAGATATCGAAAAGAAATTTAATCAAAAGTGGAACCTTCTTTTATATCTACAAACTGTGTTAAAATAATTATCGAAAAATCCACACTTTTCAAATTACCCCAACCACCTTAATTCGATAATTATTTTTCACACTCAAGTGTATTCATAAAAATATCAATCTTAAGCTTCCTATGGACCATAGATCTGTTTATTAATACCTTCCACAGAAGGATACAGAATTTCGCGCAGCATCTGCAACGATATGCAGAAATCTCTAAAAAATGTCGCGCAGAAATAGAAATGGCGCGTGAAGGCCGAGGTAATCGCCGCACCTAAGAATCTTTCATACGTAATACACGGTGTCTTGTAATTCGTTCCAGTGATGTAACGCCGTGCAACAGACTCTCACCTATCTCCAGCTGACCGGACCAGTCGGAGAAGTCGCCTCGAACACGCGCAATCGACTTTCGTCCCGATCCCGCTCTTCGATTTCTTGGGGGACACTCGCTCTCCGCGGCGGTCCCAAGCGAACGTGTGTCCCCTTTTCTTTTTTCACTTTCCATTTCCAAAAAACGCTCGACCTTGTTACGTAACTCGGTTACTGAGAAGTGGCCCTCGCGTCTGCACCACTATATCACATTTTTTCATGGACGCGTAATGCTTTTAAGAAGGCTGGTAGACTTGGAGGAACGGTGACATGGTCCACTATTAATTCCTTCGTCATTGGTATATGAATCATCTTCCTGGGCTTTCTTTCATTTCGTAAAACTCTTCGATAGTATCGTTAATGGTCTGCGCAACCTTTGAAGCGATAGATAGAGATGGGCGTGATTCAACTTTGCATGAGCGTGGGTGGTGTCGAATGCTGGTTCCTTGAGAATTAATTTTGCAATGTTTTGTGAATAAAAGTTCGAACAGTCATTGCAATAATGACGCTTATAAAGGTTTTGGGGGTACTTTAGGGGTAGCGTTCCTATTTATGTAGATGAAAATTTATTTTTCCGATACCACGATGTCCCATCTACGCTCTTTTTTATTCTTCTACAATGTAGAGTCCCACTTATGTTATACGGTAACGAGGTTCACGTAATTGCGCAATTTCGCTCGATCATCGTTTCTTTCTTGGCTCGGAGACTTCTTCGGGCCCGTACGAAACAAAACAAGCCGCGAATGAAACACGATCGTCACGAAATTCATTAATTATGACACACGCTCGATCAACGAACATTTAACAAACGTGACCCAATATTGGCCTCGGTTTGGACATTTATCGATGATCGAAGCTCGACAAAACGGGAACTCTATCCGCGCGCAGTCTTGATTTAATAGCAACCGATGCTTTTTTATTGTCTCCTCGACGACTAGACTTGACAAAAATGACGCTCGTTTCGGTGAATATACCTTCTGAATTAAATCGTAGACATTTTTACGAAATACTTGTGATCCTTGAATCACTGATTCGTGAATGCTCATATAATATATAAAAAGACAATTTAAATATACGAGTGATATGAATAGATGTTCTTGTCAAATCCTGTACATTTTAGGCAATATTAAAAATGATTTAATTCCGTAGATATTATCAAAATTTCTGAAGCGAGCCGAATAATGAATGCCGATGTGTTTCTTAGAAGACTCTGAAACGTCACCAAGCTTCTCGTATAAGTGATAATTAATTTCTCAAAGGAATTCAAGGTACAAGAGCTTGTTTACTAGTTGCTGGAGATTGTAAACATATCGTCACGGGGATTGACAAATATCCTCCGTTTCCTTGCGCGCTGGAGGCCGACGTGCAAGTTCATTGAAAAGAAACGATAAGTCGGCGCGAAAGTCTGAAGAAATGGAAAGTGATTAGACGTAACCCTAGATAGGCACATATTTCGCAATCGCCTTCGTCGGCCAGCATAAAGGAACATAGGTAAGAGAGATCCTCGTGGAACTTGGTGAAATTCGTTATCAGGTTTCACCGGAGTGGACGAAAATTTTTATGGCCATTCGAATTCACCCCACGATTGCGAAATCAAAGTGACACGATTATTGAAACATCCAGAGACTACAAAAGATTGATTTCTTCGTTACGATTTGACCTCACATTCAGTGAAGAATAATTATACCATTGCTATTCTGTCAAAGTCTCATCAAATCTCTGAAAAGGATTCCCCTGTACGTGTTTGTTTTTTTTTATAGCTCGAGCTGCTTAGACTTTCACGGAACCTCGCGTTTTATTCCATCCACTGTTGCAGCATTTGTAAAATCGCCGTACCGCCAACGGAGCACAATTTTCATAAACTCCGCGACAAAAGTAGAATCCGGATAGCCTTGAGTTACACGGCGGGAATACTTTATGTCTCGACTCTACGCGGTCCTTGCAAAATATATTTGGCAACCGGACAATTTGCTGGACTACTAAAAGGAAAACCGTGGACCGTGAAATGATAATGACGAACGGGGGAACAGGAACGGTCGCAAAATCAACGAATTGTACAGAGTGTCCAAGTATTAAGGGTAGAACCGAGGAGGGTGTGATTTGACATGAAAGAATAAATCACAAATATGGAATAAATTTTTTCATTTGAGACTTTGTCTCTTATGTTCATTTATAAACCCACTCTAGGCAGACAGAGATAAATAATAGCACATAATGCAGATAAGGTGTCAACATTACGTATGATATTAATGCTATTTTTAAACACCTTAAGTGTACGTGTTAAGTTGTACTCGTAGTCGAAGAATATTCAATGTCGATTTTCTCAAAAACCTAGTCTCAATTGAAAAAATTTATTCTATATTTTTTACTCATTTTTTCAAACCCTAATACTGCAACCTCGCCTTTACTTTAGTTGTTTACTTTTACTATTACTCGTCCTATATGTATTATATTATATTATTTATTTGCTATGAGTATAATAATAATAATAATACTGGGACATCCTGTATTCTTTCATCGTCCTCGATTTACATTTTCGTGAACACACTGATGGTAAAACATGAGGAATGCTTCTTTTTTCGTCACTAGGTAGCTGAATAACAATTCATATCTCGCAGCGATACGTTAATTATCATTGTCGTTAATTACGAGCCATTCTTGCCGTTCGGTATTACAAGTCAATGATTTTTTTCGAGAGCTAATGACGACGAACAAGAAGTCCCAATGCCACAGATGATTCTAATAAGTTCTTCCAATGCTCCGTGAATTACATGCAAGGTAAGAACACAGGAATGGCGACGATCGTAGGAAATCGGGTTGCTTTGGAGCGGTCACAAAGCCATCAGAATTTCTCAGAGTCGCCTGAGTGCAACGATCGCGAATAATCTGGCTTGAAATGATTCTCTGTTAGAAGAGTACGAAATGATTTTCTGCAAATGGGAATTAACCGAGGGTTAATTAAATACCACAATCGATTTGATAACGATTTGCCACGGTTGGATGTGCAATGATCCTTCACTGAGTGGATGAAAATAGATCCTCTGCTAGGCTTGAATTAGCAACGAATCGAATATGCTGATTAATTCAACAAAGCCTGTAATTTGTATTGAAATTATGCCACTAAAAAAGGCTAATTACTTCAAAATAGCCATGAAAGATTCTTATTTTTTTTTTATTTTTTTTTTTAGATGTTGCGAGTATTGGACTTTGAATTGGTGACCTCCTATTAGACCGACGAAGACGGATTTCTTCTAAGCACGTGTTAGTAGTGAATTGAATATGATAATCAATTCGATAACATCTTGTATCGAAATTACGGCACTGGAATAAATTACTTCAAATAATGTGCTTGCTTCGAAGTGGACATGGAATGGATTTTGGTTTCTTGAAATGTTGCAATTTCCAATTATACGCCTGGAGATGTAAATTTCTCAGTGAATTAACACAGGCAATTATCTTGATGACGTCTGCGATCCGCGGTGTGTTTATGGTATTGAGAAAGAATGATTGCTTCGAAACGATGGTGGAAGATCTTTGTTTCTACATTTCATTCTTATCATACTCCACATTATTATATTCTGAATATTTATTCACGCTGCCCATTAACCCAGCGTTTTATGCCACGATAACAAAGAAGGTTCTCCAGAAGCAGCAAAAAATTGATTATCCACATTTGAATTTTTCCCTCATATTTTGCAACCAGAGCTACTCAAATTACAGTAAAACCAATACGACTGTCTGGTATTTTTTTATTATGAGTACAGAGTACCTAAATGAAATGCCAGGAATGTCCTTCTGCATTGAAAATTACAGGGCATGGTTGAGGCTTTCTGGATCACTTTCGTGAATATCATATTTTAAAATTAGAATCTGCCCGGCGAAAAACATGTTTTGCAGAGATTTGAAAGTCCACCGAAGTTCTGCTGTCTCTTTTCATTAATCCTTCGCTGTGCTTACACGAGTGAATTAAGAATTACATATACTGTCTCTCGCACGTGAGCACGCGAGCTTAGACGCGCAATTTCCATTCTTTCGACATCGGATAAAAGTATGAAATTCAGGCTGCCCCGTGCTCTTTACGTGGAAGTCACAGGGAATTTCCACTTTTTTGCATAAGGCGACGTCACGTATGCAAGTATGCAATCGTTGCAATGTAGTCACCTCTCTGATCGTCGTCCTCCATGAATTTGTAACAAACTCTACTATTAAACTGCTACCTCGTAATTTAACAAACACACAATTTTAAAAACACTTCAAACCATATATTTATAGAGGCAGGTAAATTCTGCTTCATACTAATCCCTTTCTTTCTAAAACGTAATCCTCCAAATTCCCAATTTCCTCCTCTAATTAATTCACCGGCTTCCACAATCTCACCGACACAACCTCCCCCATTTGCCCCCTCAAATAAATACACCAACCTGCGTTTCAACGACGAAATCCGTTTCCCAGCTCCCTCGACGGTCAACAATGAATCCCCAGCCGCGTGTCCGTCCTCGAATCAATTACATCGCACGGTTCGATCATTCACCGCCAGCAGCGCGATACATCCATAATCCACGGCGGAATTTCACCACTTTTTATCAAAATTGTCTTCCCAAGCAACACACTTGCAGCATCCAAGGTGACCAGGTTGTCCGCGCAGACCAATTCTAGGTGTTCCCCACGGAGCACCGGCAGTACTCACAATCTTCAGCACCTGTTCTATTCCCAATGCCACAGGACGATACTTCCTCCTAGATCCAATTTCTCCTTCCAGCACAGTGCCACTAAAGAAATCCCTTTTCAAGGGTCGAAGGGTGCCCTGATGGAGGGGCCCGTGAACAGAGAATTGAGCGTGGAATCGTAACCAGGAAACCGGCGTCGCGAAAGCAAGAGTAGCCTGAACGCGAAGCCAGCGTGGACTGAGTTGGCTGGCTCCAGGATGGAGAATCAAACGCTTGTGCAACCCGTCGATGCCGTGGTTGGAATGGCCAGGGCACTTGGCAGTGGGGGCAATGCTGGTCAGGCTATTATAAATACGCGTTGCCAGTGTGCGAGATGAAGATTTTTCCCCGGGGGAGACAGCTCGGGGCGCCATCGTCGGCCGGGGCTTTCGCTAGGGCCGTTCTGGCGAACGCTTGCGAGGCATCCAGCCACGATCCGGTTTAGGGCCGTTCCTTCCACTCTCGATGGTGGCTCGAGTCTCGTCGTTTTTCCTTTTTGTCAGCCACCGGCCACGGGGATTCCCCGGAATGGCTTCTAAGTGGAGGCTGGGTAGCCTACCGGTCCAGGTCCCCGCAGTTGATTGCGGAACAAGAAGAGATTAGGCTTTGAGTGCGATGGAAGACTGTGCGAAATGTGTGGAAGGTTTGGGAATAAAGGAAGAGCTGATTTGTGATTTTGGATGTGGGATGCTGGGGCAGTTGAATCGTTTTGGTTCAAGTAGCCTGGTGGTGAAATGATAGCGTTAGGGAAATTATGAAAGAAATTGTTAAAGGAAATGTGTTTCAATCGGTGGTCGAATGAAACTGTTAACTTTTATAATTTAAAAATATTTACTGAACTTGTAACTTTTAAATCATTTATTTTCTGTTTTAAGTTGACTTTGTACTTACATTAACGCTTTAAGTCTGTCGTAAAAGTTCAGTTTTAACAGTTATTTTTTATTCGATTAAGAAAAGTTCTGGTGGAACATATATTATATAACAGATATTTTAAGGTACTATATAAAAGTTAGAAATATTTATTTAAGTACCATTATGCACACCATAAATCTGCTTGCCACAACTTCTATGTACTTTTTCACAGCAGAGCAAATGTTGACCAGGAAAATATAAGTTCATTATTTATGCAAAAATGTATGGAACAAAGATTTCACCGAATACGTCTTCTTGGAACAGAAAAGATAATAAAAACATTACTGTTATTTCACAACTAACGGAAAATTTTGACAGTGTCATTCGATCATTGGTTTGAATTCTTTCTTTACAAGCGACGTCCACGTCACAAGCATGCCTTTGCACTTAAAATTGCAGGATAAAGGAAAGCGTGTTAAGATTAAGCGTCGATTATGTAAATCGCACGCGCGCCGACTTCTCCTACCAGGCGTCGAGATCGCCAGCCTAGCTCGGGCAGCTTTTCGTGGCTGGAGTGTGGAAATACTCTATTCGGAAAATGAAACTACCAAGGAGGCGTTCGTTCTGAGGTAGAGCATAGCGAAATTGGAATAGAAATCGGGTCAACGATTTGCCAACGGTTATTACCAAACTGCATTTTTCTGTAGCTCCTCGCCCGGCACTCGTGCACCGCGAAGCGTTAGATTCGCGGCTACCGAAAGTCTCGTTTTCGTTACTCGATCCCTCGCCCCAAGATTTCCCCTCAACGACTCGGCGACGCGTAACGCGATTCCGTGAATCACTCGACGTGAGTCAGGCATTGTGAACTTCTATTTGGAACGCGTTTCTGAAACGTAAGTATAAATATCGCGATCTGCACGACGCGTTACAGGTACTCTACTTACGATGCGTTCTGGCTGCAGCGCGATTATCATAATTGTTTTATTGACAACGATCCTGCGATATGGATCTGAGTCAACATAATTCTTTCCTGGAACAGTTTCCTGTTCGGCTGTTAAGTAGAGCGAACTCATTTAGCGGGCTCCATTAATCTCAATAACGGGGGAAGATCCCAATTCGGAAATTCAAAAAATTATGAAACTTTGGAAATATGTAGAGGATATATAGATTTTAAAAAATTATTAAACTTTGGAAATGTGTAGAGGATAAACAGATTTCAAAAAATTATGAACCTTTGTGAATAGGAAGGGGATTTCCTCCTGATTACAACGTAATTTTTGTTGTTACTTCTTTTAATTAAATCTATCATTTGGTAACAAAATATTTTACAGTTCTCGAGTTATAACACAAAATCGGAAAATAGCCGAATTTTCAGGGGTAATTTCGCCCCCTTCGAGTGAATTTGGGCAACAAACAAAAATTGCGTTGTAATTATGAGGAAAGCCCCTACATATTCACAAAGTTTCAGAATTTTTGGAATTCCCGGGTTGGGGATCTTCCCTTGTTAATCATATTATTATGTGTGACGGTGGATACCAAGACTTTCTTATGCTCTTCGTTTTAGAATCACAATTACAGCACCAGTTTTCGAATCATTCTGGTAAAATGGTTAATTCCTGGCGGGGAACATTGGGACGCTGAATGCCAATGTCGCATCGAATACAATTAAACTGGTCGAGTCGCCTGGAAAATCTGCATTCGCGTTTGCGATGATGGAACCCGAGCTACAGCATTCCTTTCTTCCTGCGCACGCAATTCGATCATTTTGGGTTTTATGGTCCTGCGATTGGCCATGAGCGTACGTAACTTTTAGGCGAGCTGGGGCCTGTCTGATCGATCCAGTAATCGCGCACGACTCTAGCAAAGCGATTGAAAAATGAGAACGGCACGCATAGTTTTTGGTTCGCGAAGCGTTTGTCGTCGGTCGTAGAATAACGTAGAGGAACCAAGAGTTTCGTGAATTCCAATGCTCCGAGTTTCTTTCGAACTTTGATCGTTAAAGAATCTAGTACTGGAAGGAAGTAAAATTGACGAATGGATTATTGAAATCCTTTTGTCTACCTAGTGATTTAGGTGCTGAAAAATTTGCTGCTAGGGGTGAGTGAACTCGAGGATTCAGTTATAGGTGCTTTGCTTTTATTGTGGCTGCTGAAGATTTGTTATTTTAATCTTCATCTAAATTTGCCTGGCAAGCGTTTTTTTGGATCTACGACTCCCATTGGGTCGCGATCGTTTCTCATGAATGATGGAAACAGTGATTCTTTTATCAGTGGTCGAACAGAGCGAGCTATTAATCCAACCACTATTTCCATGTCGGTTTTGTGTCGTTAAAACGAATCAACGCTTTCTTCAATCCTTGAACATTCGCACAGCAAATTTTTTGCGACCAAGTCAGTGCCTGCACGTGCGTTACGCGCGTTTGGAAATTGATTTATGACTCCAGGCGGTAGGTTTTTTCATTGTTGTAAATTAATTACCGCTCTGTATGCTCGGGCTGGTTGCAATACGCGCAATTTGTGGTGTTCTACGCTCGTAAGTTTCTTAACGTTTTTTAATGACCCCGTCTCGACGCGTTAAACCGCGAAACTTGGAGAACGGAAGTGCACTGCTTTCGCGAAGTGTTGACATCTTAGGAACGAAGTAATTACGGGTCGTCAAGTCGTAGCGCTTTTTACAGGATCAACGGTGCGAGCAAACAAGTTAGATACTTTTGTGAAAAGACGTTTAGTGGAAAAATAACAATCCCGAAGAACACACTGCTATTTATTTCGATGAGAAAACGTCTGCTTTCTGGGGTGATTTGTAAATCTTACCCCTGGATTTTGTTTAAATCTTGGTGAAAATAAATGCTATAATTCTACCAGTTATAAGAAGAATTCGTCTACTATAAATCAAACTTCTCGAAATCGTTCAATTTTTATCTGAAAGACTTTTTGAAACATTTTTGTGGATCGAATCATAGAATTTAGACTTCCTCGTTGTAAATGGGAATTCGAGCTTCCAGTTCCACTTAAAATCTGTTCATGGAATGGTTTACACGCAGATACAAGCAACCTCGTAATGTCCTTTACTGCACGACGTTAAAAAAATGGCATTATGTCGACTACGTGAAGAAAGAATAGAAAGTTTTTGGCTTGATATGCAGATTCTTCGCTTGTCCTTGGGCACAGAAAAGGAAAGGGCAGGGAATTGTTGTCCTACCACGCGCGTAACAAATTCTTGCACAGAGAATAGGAATTTCTGAAAGCAGGGAAAACGATTGTTTACGTAACGAGAGAAGAAAAATACGTATCTGCCTATCTGGAGGAGAAAGCTGCAAGTCGAAGAGAAAATTCAAAATTTCTAGAGCAGTAGAATCTTATGAAACCATTGCTTTAGAAGCGATCACCGTGGATCTTCAGAAAGAGGCAGCTCACAGAAAATGGCACTCATCGTAAAAGTAAATTATCCCAATGGTAAAATAGACGAGACTCTTAATATAAATTCCCAGAGGAAGAAAACAGAACACTTAAGTATCGGGTTAAACGAAAATCCATGAAATTAATATTTCATAATATGCAAACAAAAGTTACAGTGGCTAATTAAATCATGCAATGGATTCCAGTGGTAAACAGAACTTTCAAAATCGCTATCTTTCCCCGATTACATGAAGCTATTGAGTAACCCCATGTTTGGGCAGTAACTAGAACTCACAATCGCTTTTCCTGCTCCGCGAATGACGTCTTGTTCGCGAAGCTCGGCACATAGTAATTCGCAGGTAGAGCGCGAGATCTTTTTATTCCACGAAGGACGAGAATTATCCATATAGCAAAAAGTCGCTCGACGGTAGTGATTTACATTGTTGCATTTAATCAGTTCCGCCACGAGTCGTCCTCATGAGAAAATCAAAGGCGTTATGATTGATGCTGGGGCAGAAGCGGTTCCGTTGCCGGCGGCCAAAACGAAATAGATAAGAAACGGTTATGAAACGACATAATGGACGTGTCGGTCGAGTTCAGGAAACCACGATTCCAGACGATCTACGTCGGCGCCTTTCAGCCGATTGCACAACACCTTTTTACTTTCCTCGCGACGATTAGCGCGCCGACGAGGAACGAGAACCTCGAACCTCCTCGAATTAGGCGTACTTTCCATTTCAGGGACGATTGCTTGGCTCAGGATAGACGCACTTAGCCCTGGACCTGAGCCTACACAGATTTAGTCAGCGGTAACATTCTGGGCCAAGGAACTAGGGAAATTGTGCGTTTCTGTGGTTTCGAGGATTCATTTGAGGAACTTGGCAAATCAGATTTGTAGAAACTTGACCTTTCAAAGGTAGATTGGAAATTTGAACGTGGATACATGTTTATGAATCACCGAATACAATGCTAGGAGAAAAGTTAAAACATTGGCGGTGGCGGAACTTAACGCGAATTTGAAGAAACCTGTGAGACTTGGCCTTTTTCATAATTCCTTTCATTCTTTTCGTGATTATGAAATACTGAAATATCATTTGGACTTATGAAAGTAGTTTTCTGGAGAAATTTATACAGTTTGAATGGAACGAGGAATGCCACAGGAAGTTGTACTTCCCTTTAACGACCAAATTAATGGATTCTCCTTTTTGAATGAATTTAATTAGAGTAAAGATAACTCCTACTGTGCGTGATAACTGATGGCAGGGTTCATTTGTGAGTTTTGCAGATCAGAAGAGAAAAAAGTCATGTATTCCTCTATTAACATAATTCAAGGATCTGAAAACGAATTGTCGAACATCGTGGAACAATGACAATGATACATTTCCCGAAAGAAGATAAGGTCGGCTAGTACGACGGGAAACCAGTTGCCATTTTCCATCGTGTCTTCGAGTCCACGATAGATAATAACGGTTACTTTTCCGCTGACTAATCTGTTTTGCTATTAGCGTATCGATTGACTAAACCTGATTAAATACAAGTCATCCATCCGTGCTTTGACGTCAGCTGGAAGGATTTCCGATGCAGCTTACGTTAGCCACGTTTTTCCAAATTGCCAGGGGGAATAAGTTCTTGTATAACTAACTTAATAACTTAAATAGCATGGTTAAATCAAGAGCCCTTGTAGAAAGCACTGTAAGTGCCAAAATTAAAAAGAAATTCTATTCTCCCGGAAAAAGTCCTATGTTCCAATGGTAATACTATTTATATATAGTAAGTTTAGAATTCGATTTTTGGCAGTTCCAATGTTTTCTACAAGGACTCTTCAAGTTTCTCTTAGAAACTCATTCTAGAAACGTCCATTGACCGTAGCGAAAATTGTTGGGACCTTATGGACCCAAGCTGTGCCATTCATGAACACGAATATTGCACGTATTAACATTGTGATTATAGTGCTATTGAAATACGACGTGGACTGTGGAAACATTGTCACCTCTCATGTACTGTGGACATTTATGAGCCTTCAAACCTTGCCATCGAAAAGGTGAAGGTGCTCGATTTATGGATCCACATATAAGCCTAGAACTTTGTAATTTTGAGGTCCGATCATTCTGTTAGGAAGAAAATAGAAGGAACGAGTATATTCTCTTTGGACACTGCGATGCATTATGCATGAACCCTTGATCATCATTAAACGAAAGGTCACTCGAGCGTTTTTCGGCTGTGCGACAAATTAGCCCACGATATTTTGCCACATTTCAGATCCCGGCGACCATGATGCCGATCTGTCCATCCACGAATCCATTCTCCATGAATGTTTAATTAATTGAGCTACCGTTGCGCCTCTCCCATCGAAGGACTCGCCGAGGCACTTTTCCTATTTCTCGTTCGCGCGCCTCCTCCAGCACGATTACGTGCGCGTTAAATATTCAAAGCGGCTCGCTTAACGACGGATGCAAATGCGGGCCGAGAGATCGTGAGCGCGTTTCTTTTTTCTTTGTGTAAAATTCAGTGAATTCTCGCGACGTTATGGAAATGAAATAGTGTTGCGTTGTTAATGCGCGTATGGGCATTGAATTTATAATGGTCAAGCCCGATGTTTCCGCTGGAAGATACCTTTTTGCGCTCTCCTCGGGCTCTAATGTATTCCGGACTTGGACGTTGCTATTGAGAATCGCTTCGTCCTAGCCGATCGCCTATTGACAGCGAACAAACAAGCGGAAATAGCAGGCCACATGTTAGGCGGTGGTATTTGCGCTCTGACGTGCGTGTTTTACAAGAAAAAAGAATGAACCAATCGCGGAAGTCCTCGAGCGCTTGGGAACTTCAATTCCGAAGGCGCAGACGCGTCTACTCTAGCCGAAAGGAACGTTGAACTAATTTTTTTAACCACTATTGCATTCTATTATTCTCGCGGCGAAATTAATGTATGGATGTATGTATCTCATTTGTAACGAGTATTTTTTTTAAAAAACAGACGCGAACGTTTAAGATTTAAAGCGACGTTACTTATGAATGTTTGAAAAATTTGGAGAAAGATTTTTTAAAAAGAGAAAGTATGCGTGAATTATAAAGATGTATTGTGTTTTGTATACTGTTATTAATAATATGATACTGTACATTGAGTAATAAATTGAGGATTATTATTTAACTATTGTTAAAGAAGAAATATATCGATTAGTATTTTATCATTAAGGAATGTATTTAGCTAGATAAGTTGTATCTCTGTGAACTCCTACCTAATTCAAAACGAAACACAATTCGGGGGACAAGGGAACACTACTATTTGCGTGTCGTCGCATCGAGGTATAGCAGATACCTAACATTTTATAGAAGTTTGGATGTCGCGAACTGAAATACCGACTTCGTGGAAAAACATTGGATTAGGTGCGCACTCTAGGTTTAAAAATGATTCCTCTACGAACTATTTGAATACAATCACAGACGAAGTATAGGATAGACCTATCAACCAATGCATTTTTCTGTCACCGGTTTGGGGGGTCCTAGGACCCCCTTACGATTTTAGTGTCGCATGCAACGTTACCGGTAAAGTCTGGAAACAGATTGTAACGCTACGCATGGTAGGAATTAAAATTCAACACGTGTAAAACTAGGGCCGGTATTCATAGTCGCTACTTATTCTTAAGCAAATGCTTAAGCATGCGGCATCTTCTACTGACCTAATAGCTAGTAAAGGATGCCGAATGCTTAAGCATTTGCTGAAGAATAAGTAGCGACTATGAATACCGGCCTAGGTCATTTGAAACCCGCGAGTTACAAATGATTCTGTTAGAGTAACAATTTAAAGATCGTTTTATAAACGTATTCCGTGCAACAACAGAGAAAGAAGGATCACAACAAAACAAGAACACATACGCCTTTTAACCTTGCTATCCTATTCAAGTTCATTAAACGGAAAACAAATTATTTTAACATAAGAATTTATATAAACAACAGCATTATTTGTGGAAGACATGCTTTCATGATGTAACATGGAATACCTGAATGTCAAGAAATTGTCAGTTGGTATATTTCAATAAGGTGCTGAAGCAAAGAGGATTTTAAAAATTGTCAAAAACGCATCAGTTCCAGTATCTCGCTGAAATATTCCAACTTGCACTTATTCTTCTATCATAACGACTTCTTCTATCCAACTTGCACTTATTCTTCTATCATAAAGTTACATATTTTATTCTTATATTCTATCACAGTATCGTAAGTTAGAGAAATTCTTATATCCGACTAAGTAGAGTATTTGACAATCGCAGCCATTGGCTCGATTCTCACCGATTACCAGATCTCACCACGAGGAGGTTGCTGCGCTTGGAGACCCGTAGAGAGATAGATGGAATCAAAGTCCCATCGATCTCCCTGTACATGAAAACCTTAGCCTATATACTTGGCAATTTTACATGGGGCCTTAAATACTTAATGCTATAATAATTTAGCCTAGGTTTCCTTACGTGTCTTCTGTCACTATCACTTTTCACTATCACTTTTCTCAATCACTTTTCACTAGTTTCTTTCAAAAGATTTTACTTTAAAGTCTATAGGGTTCATATGTGTGTACACGCTGCGAGGTATAGTATAGAGGTAGCTCTAATTTAAAAAAAGAGCAGCAAATTAAAAAATTTACAAAATTTATAACTAATTGTGAAAAAAATGATGAAATCATATAAACCTATTAAACAAACAGAGGATCAAAGCTAAAAAATCGTTTAAAAAGTACGCAAAAAAAGAATACAAGAATATGAACCGCGCTCATGATGAAGACCATTATGAAATATGGCACTTACAAAATTTATAACTAATTGTGAAAAAAGTAATGAAATCCCCCCGCCCCCCATAAACTTGACTCATGTCTAAAAGAAGCTAATTCCCTATAATTCACGAAAAACATTAAAAACGGAATTGGCGGGCGTTGTATAAGAAAAAAACTATAAAGTCGACTTAAAACAAAATGTTTCATATTCTCCGCATCTCTCTTACAGCGTATTCGGACGGTCGCAATGGTGCGCATTGGGTGCGAATTTTCGCCAATGGGAAGCGAAAAAGTTCGCATTCAGTGGGCACGAGTGCAGGTTGCCGAATGTGCTATTAATCTATTACCGACTTCGATTCGTTTAAATCAGTCTCTACCAAGTTTTTATTATTTTCCATCATAAAACGATTTTCATACGACATTTTTAATAGAAGATGTCTCTCTGATAAAAGTTTTTGTGTCAACTACAGACATCGCCCGCAAATTCCTTGAAAATCTGAGCACTGAATTGATTTGTGGCCAATAAAGGAATGTCAAGTATAAAAAGTGACAGAGGAATCAGTGTTCGAACGGAGAACGAGAATACAATTAGAATTAGCAAAGTTGATTTCACAATCTTTGCGTGAGAACGTTTTTAATGTTTGTCGCGGATTAAAGGTACCTACAATTGGAATTAGCAAAGATGATTTCACAATCTTTGCGTGTGAACTTTTTTCGTGAATTAAACGGAATTAGCTTCTTTCATACATGAGTCATGTTTATGGGGGGGGGATTTCAATTATATCACATTCCTTACTCTCGGAATGGACTCGGTGAGTCATGCATTTTGTAAGATGCATATCCTACCAAACTACACTGCGTGCAATTAGGTAGGATGCTTACCCTTCCAAAATGCACGCACAAAGATTACTACCCAGATATACAAGATACTTGTGTCTATTATCGCATGCAAGTACAGAATATGACTCACCGGTCGGCGAATATGGTCCATCCTGTCATCCTGTCATCCTCGCTGGCTTCCAAGCTAGCGTGTACCTAGGCACTCTCTAGGGCATATGCTGCAGGTCCTCTTTAGGGCCCATGCTTCGGACCCTCTCTAGGGCCTATGGTAGGCCCTCTCTAGGGCCTATGGTAGGCCCTCTCTAGGGCCCTCCTTTTGGGCCCTCTTTAGAGCCCACGCGCTAGGCCCTCTCTAGGGCCCGTGTCTTGAGCCTTCTCCAGGGCCCACGAGCTAGGCCCTGTCTAGGGCCTAGAATCTCATTGGCAAGTCTAAGCTGAAAATTGAAGCTATGCGAAAATTTGACTCTACTTCCGCGATAAAAAAGCAATTAGAGCACCGGTGCTCTGGATGAGGTTTGTATGCGCAAAAAATTGAATCTACTTTCGCGAAGAAAATTCAACTGGAGCTGCGGTGCTCTGGACAAATCTTAGATACGCAAAAATTTGACTCCAAATTCGCGGTAATACTCTAAGTAAGAGCCGCAGGGTCATCAAAATATGTAGATGGACGCGAAAAAAACGGGGACTCTACAATCGCATTACGCGCGACCACAAAGGATCTTGCTAGACTGCAAGATTGCTAGGAAGTCTGGTTCCACTAGGGACTTTCGCAAATTTTTCGCGGTGACTCTACTCGACTCGATCAATTAGATTATTTTACGAATTATTAATCGGAATTGGAAAAATCGCGAGCAACTGTTGTATTGATTTAATTTTCTGGCCCTCTCCAGGGCCCATGAGCTAGGCCTTCTCTAGGGCCTAGAATCTCATTGGCAAGTCTAAGCTGAAAATTGAAGCTAAGCGAAAATTTGACTCTACTTTCGCGATAAAAAAGCAATTAGAGCACCGGTGCTCTGGACGAGGTTTGTATGCGTAAAAATTTGGATCTACTTTCGCGAAGAAAATTCAACTGGAGCTGCGGTGCTCTGAACAAATCTTAGATACGCAAAAATTTGACTCCAAATTCGCGGTAATACTCTAAGTAAGAGCCGCGGGGTCATCAAAATATGTAGATGGACGCGAAAAAACCGGGGACTCTACAATCGCATTACGCGCGACCACAAAGGATCTTGCTAGACTGCAAGATTGCTAGGAAGTCTGGTTCCACTAGGGACTTTCTCAAATTTTTCGCGGTGACTCTACTCGACTCGATCAATTAGATTATTTTACGAATTATTAATCGGAATTGGAAAAATCGCGAGCAACTGTTGTATTGATTTAATTTTCTGATTTTAAAACAGACACATGCATGTCACTATCTACTACTTCTACTAGTACCTTGTATGGTCAGCTCATTGAATTCTGCTCTTTCCAACACATGCGCAGGGGTTAGGGACCCATTTCATATAACTAGCATTCGTTTTAAGAACATTTCTGCAATATTTCGTAAATATGGTTTAGAAAAGAGCCACGTCATGAGGCTACTGCCTAGACGCCCTAGACCATATTCGCGAAATATTGCATAAGTGTTCTCGAAACGAATACCGACCATGTGAAATGGGCCCCTGCATGTCGCGCATTTGTGTTGGAAGGGCCAGAATCTAAAGAGCTGGCTACGCTACGTTTTCTACAGAAACCATTATGTTCTATTGCATGCACCCACATTCAAAGAGTTATAAAGTGACTCACCGTTCGCTGTCATCAAGAGTACTGCATCTCTGCAAACTCGTAACCCCTGACCGGCAACCCTGAGACCAGCAGCCCTCTGACCAGCACCCCTCAGCTCAGCACCCCTTTAGCCCTCAGCCCAGCAGCTCCAGTTGGACTCGTGCATGACTCTACTTTCGCGGTGAAAAGGCTATTAGAGCACCGGAGCTCTCGACTAATTTTACTTGCGCAAAAACACTGACTCTACGATCGCATTACGAGCGATCACAAAAACTATTACTGAAACAGACAATTTGTATTTAAACAAGTTCCAAAAAATTTGCTTTAATTTCCAGGCAGCCGCATGGAGCGCCACGCAATTCGGACATTCAGAAAAATTTCGAGCAGCCACATTGGGCGCGTAATGATTTTAAAGATTGATAGAAAAAAGGAGTGCCCCTTTGGGCGCTTAATACTTTTCAATTGTAATGAGAAAAGAAAGGGTAGCCTCTATGGACGCTTAACGATTCTCAAGACTGATAGAAACAAGCAGTGGCACCTTTGAGCGTTTAATACTTTTCAATTTTAATGAAAAGGAAAAGAAAACGGCAGCCACTATGGGCGCCTAGTAACAAGACGGAAGAAAAGCAGCCTCTTTGGGCGCATATTAATTCCGAATTGTAAGGTGTAAACAGCAGCCTCGTCAGGCGCTAATGGCATGCAATGCCAAAAAAATGTTCCAATTCTACTCTACAATGTTAATAAAGCTTAACCCAGATCTAATTCCACCCTGGGGCCGCCAACGAAATTCTGAGTAAATCTCCTTAGAGTAGTTTTACCGCGAATTTGGAGTCAAATTTTTACGTATCTACGGTGCAGGGTGAAGCTAATCGTAAGAGAAAGCAAAAGCAAATACAAAAGGTGTCACTCTCGACAAGCAAGCGCACCTCTACCCTTAAATTTAACCTATCGCACTCTTTACAATGGACCCCGGTGGCATAATCTATTGCAAATATGCACTTGCGTAATCTCGAGGGATATGCGAAAGCTAAGAATCTCCCGATTGAGATTGCAAAGGAGACAAAACGACCGAAAGGACCGAAAGATGCGACGCGAACATTCACCGTCGATGCACCGAATTTTCGAATCGAAATCAGAGATCGAAGGCGAATTGTATTTCTAGAAGAGTGTATTTGACACTCTTATATTTAAAAAGAACGAGGCGGAACACAGAAGCTTATCGTTCGAAGTACGCAAGTGCATTTTTGAATAGATGTCCAGACCGAACCAAGCTCACCGAATAAATTGGTTTGGCTCGATCTGGACGCTTAAACTAGATCGTAGGCTTTAGCTTGATTCCGTTTCGCAAGTCGCAATGCTCGGGAAACGTTACCAAGGAGCCGAGCACACCAGCGTGGAGGTACCTACGAAAGTGACCCATTTCTACGAAATATTTCTGGTCCACATTCGACCAATGCTTTGTGCATTTTTGAAAATTTGGAAAAATCTTACGACTAAAGTTCTTAAACTAAAACTTATTGATAGGCTGGTTTAAATATTTTAAGGAGTGAGAAAAATAGCACAGTGACCAAGAAAGAGCTTCAAGTTATATAGTTGAAAATCCTTAAGAAATTAATGCTTTCCATTCTCGTTTTATTAAGAGAATCTAATGACTCGAATGTAATTAAACTTGAGAAGTGTGACTCGTATTCAAAGCATCAAGCTTTGATTATAAAATTCAAGAAAGATAATTTGGAATATTTAAAACGCGATATTTGAATTTTGACGTCGAATTTGAAATTTATTTATTGCTTTCGTCTGTATTAAACATTTGGAAGCACGCGCGTTAATGTTACTGTTCACGAGAACTAAATACGTATTCGTGATCACTGTGCTCGCTCCAGCAATCATTTGTTCAATTGCATGCAGAAAAATTGAGAAAATTAAAATGTACCACTCACCCATCAAAGAACACAGTCAGACTGCTACCCATGCAGACAGGAAGCTTCTTCAGCAGGTTCACAGACCAAGCTCAGTAGTACCGAATAGAATGTATCACACACAAAAATGTCACTTTAATTTCACGATCAAAAAGCAATTTGAGCACCGGTGCTGAGTCTTAACTAGTTCAAGATGCGTAAAAATACTGACTCCACACTCGCGTTGACAATACTAAAACGCACAGCCATCTCATGTTTTTAAATACGAAGCACTGCAAATTTTTAAATGTACCGAAGCAGTGGGTCAAGAAGTCTCCTAATACTGAGTGAAATGCAGTAGAATCTTGTTAAGCGACCTCCCACATGGTCCAGTAATCGATGAAATTAATTTAGGAATCGATATATCACGAAATAATATGCTCGCACGTTCACTGAGTTCCGATCACTCTCGCGTGTAAAGTTGAACTGGCAGGTGTTATCGTTCGGCGATGGAGCGCGACTTTGGCAGAGGTTGTTGTCGTTCTGTCTCGCTCCAACGACTTCCAGTTAAGGGGTCATATATATATATATATATACGTTTCTCGGCGCAGAAACGTGGTCAATGTTTGGTAGTAATTTAGGGATAAAGTATAAGCCCGATTGGTTTAATTCTTTCTGTGTTTTATAGGTATACGTTTATAGATTATAAAACATGTATGAGAATTGGAAAATTTTTAAAAATGTGGCGTTCGTGGGCAGTGGCGTAGAACATGTTTTCTGGCGCCGCCCAAAACGGTGGGCATGAATCAGTCCCTACGAGTGGTCCGAAACAAAAATCACCGATTTTTTAACAATTTTGGGGATCATAGTTATCGGGTGACATCGCCATTTTTCGAAAAAAAATTGCGAAAATGGTTATACTTTGAAGAAAAGGATCGTGATTTTCGCTATAAAAGTCGTACGTTTTTGCTTGTTATTAAAAAATAGTTGAATTTAATTGAAAAATCTCAACGTCACCCGATAACGAATCTTATGTAGAATATGTGTGTGGAAACAATGAAGTTAATCGGATGAACGGTGAGGCAATTATCATGCCCACCGTCTTGGAAAATGATGCTTTGAGAAAAACCGACATTTTTATAAATTTTCCAATTCTCATGTCTGAGGTATATAACCATAAGTATATAGACATATACCTATAAAACACAAAAGGAATTAAACCAATCGAATTAATATTTTAGCTTTCAAGAATTAGATTTTACTGTAAATTTCAATATCGGCAGTAAACTAATACTCGGGGCAAATAGAATCCAATTATTATTACTTTACTAGAAAGCGTGGTCACACCTTGTCGGGTTCTTCCCTGCCTTTCGACTCGTAATAGCGGCTTCTTAGGAAATGTCCAAAAAACGGAAATATTCATAAATAAAAAATGAAAACGCTGTTTTTTCGGGACGTGCGTGGTCACACCTTGTAGAGTAAATTTCAATGTCGGCGATAAACTAATGCTCGGGGCAAATAGAATCCAATTATTATTACTTCACCAGAATGATTAAACAGTGCATTAGTAACTTGCGGGAATATCAGTAGCAGCGTGAATTTTTAATACTTTTCGGCGTACGATACGTGAAAGAGTTCTACTGCACGCAAAGTACTAATAAATAATGTCATCTTGTAATTTATAGCTTACACGGGATTTGAAGAAATACCATTTTTGCGTACCATAATGTCTTGATCCGCGTGAGTCGTTGACTGGCCGAGTCAAAGAATATAGCGTAGAAAAATCCTGCCTTCAAACAAGTTACACGTATACAAGCACGCACACACTTTTCAGCATTTCAACACATTTCAGAGTAGTTGGCAAGTTGGACGCTGTTCGTGAGCAGATGTCACTACATTAAGTCCTCAAAATATGGGTCGGTAACACAGTTTGGGTGGCGACACGAACATCCATAAGGTGATACATCTATCCTATACCTCGTCTGTGATACAACCATCCAAATCTGTAAAGCGAGTAGCGATTTTTTAGATTTATCATCTAAAGATAACCGATCCTTTACTGTTTTATCTATCGTCGGTTAAATAACTATTTAATATTCCTGAACTGATAATATACCAAGAATAATAGAAGATAAAACATGAATAATCGCATTAAATCTACGAGACATGTATAAATTATCAAATAAATCAATTTTCTGCTAGATTTAAATGTTCTGCTTGCAATCCTTGACACACAGCAAACTATGTAATTATGCTAATTGTAACTTCACACAACTTCGACTTGATCTCTCTCGAAATGTACAAGGGAAATTTTGAATTCCAAATACTTTCCTCCAAAATTAAAGTTTTCCAACAAACAGAAGATATCGTAAGCACATAAACGGTGCGAATATTGAAAATAAAGAAAAACATTAAAATATAGATATCGCATAAAAAAACAATCTCGGCACAAATCATGTATCTCGAATCCAAGGGATCCCACATTCCTATACTCGCAGTCACTTTCAAATTCGTCTGAAATCTACATCACGCTGGCCTATCTGACGCAATGCATTGTATAACCCGACAAGCACGTGCGGAGAACGCACATGGGCGTTCGCCAGTAGAGCAATGGTACTATGATCGATCGCATCCCGCACGGATGGTACGACCAGCATAGTTGGCCTTTCGAAAGGACGCCTGGCGAAGCGGCCGAGAGAAAGAACTTTTCCCCTTCCCAACGAAAGTACCTGCACCTGTGATTGCGGCCCCCTTCGATAGACACATGGACAACTTACCGATTCATAGATCCCCCCACTCGCGGTCGCTCAACTTTTAGACTTGATCTTGATTTCCCAAAGAGACCAGCGGCCACGGCAGTCGTGTGTTGGACGGTGCGACGCTCGGACCTGGGACGATTCGAGCACGTCCAGAAAATACGTCTGGATCGGCTGTCAACGCTGTCATGACATACATCCGCGTAGCCATCTACGGATTCGACAATCGATCGTTAGGAGTCTTCCACCGTCGACAGTCCGTTTCGAGCGATCACCGTGTCAACTATACGCTTCGACTGCCACCCGGAAACGGCATGCCCGATATAATCAGTGCAACGTGATATTTCGTCGCGCAACCGGTGTCGTCTAGCTTCCCGCCGAAAACACGCCGAATGTCCACTGAACAGCACGGAGAATAGGTTAGAACTCTGCAACCACGAGACGGGGAGAAAAGTGTCCGACCAGGAAATACGAGAAAGTTGCACGCGCGGACAGAAATATTTCAGTGATACAAGGGGGGAAGAAGACCTGGAACTAGAATCACGGGGGGGCTCCACCGCCGTGCGCCTGCATCTATTGCCTTGGACATCGAAACGATTCGAGGCGCCGTTCCATCGCGCGTCTTTCTGGTGGTAGCTGTGCATACCGGGGCGAGCGATCGACGTCGACTTTTCTGCCGCTTACAAACGTTCGAATTTGACGGCCGTGGTGCGCGGACGTTTTCAGAAGCGCAGGGCAGCGTGGTCACGTTTCACTTTCGAGGATTGAAGGATTATTCGTGGTGACGCGGTAAGTGGACCGGAAGTCAATCATTTTTACCACAAGTGCCAACGAATTCACCTTTTCCGAGGGATGCGCGCGGATGATTATCGGGAAAGCTGTGCGATAACTTTCTTTTGTTTATCGTTTCCACTGCAAAGATTACTTGGGTTTCGTAACAAACCGCGGTAAAATGTTGCCGTGGGAATTGTTGCTTCCATTAGCTCCGTGCATAGGAAATGTCGTTGTTTTCGATCAGACTTTCTATGTGAGTTTTCGCAGTTTCCGGAGGATCGAGTGGTTTTAATACTTCCGTTTCGTGGAAAGTGGATGTTCCGGAGGCAAAGAATTCGTTGTGCACTGTTTTTGGAGATTCTTTACTTGAAAATAATTTGTGGGGATGTCGCCTTTTTGTGATATCCAAGTGGATTTGTGAAACATGGGTTTAAAATAGAGAAACGGGTTTTATATATATTTACTAGTGACGGGTCGAGCGATTTGCAAATATTTTTCAGTATTTAGTTAAAAGAGATTGAGTGGAAGCTGTGAATGCTGTTTCCCGCCATTTTTCTGAACCTATCGCCTGATTTGAATTCGCAGAGAAGATCAGTCAAACATCGAAATTACTCGTAATATGAAACGGGAAATATGAAAAAAAACTGGGTTGAAAATTTTAGATCAATAGTATCCGTATTTAGCGAAATATATGCGGATAGTATATTTATATTTTCCGTGTTTTTGAGAAAGGTTGTTTTCGAATTCTCGAGAAGAAGACAAAATTTGCGTGGTAAAGAAGGATTTAAAACTTTCATATTTTGCAGTGAAAATCCTTGTAGCCTAGTTACTTGCTAATCCCACGATTCTAATTAACTTTCGTGTGTTATAATTAATTTGTTTTCGAATGGTGGCGGTCCACACAAACGTTAAATGAAAGAAATTGGTCGTATCAAGTGAACGAAGAAACTTACGAAAAATGACACTTTGGTTGATTAAGCAGGGCAATTTAAAATAAATCTGCAATTTCCTATTTCCAGCCTACTGGATTACTTCATAAGTCTTGACGTTGTTTTAAAAAAGATTAATTCTATTATTAACTTAGTCAAATATGTAAGGACCTTCTTGTAATTTGCACAGTGTAAACTGTGCTTTCAGTTTGACAAATGTGTGTTTTGGGAGCATCCATAAAATTCCTTGACACTGCAGTGTTCGCTGTTTTCTCGACACTTGAAGCTCCTCCGCTAGCATAATGATAAGTCTCACCGAACATGGGGCCATAATTTTCTCAGTAACATTAGGAAACGTTGCATAATAGATGAAACGAGGAAGAGAGCACTTAGCTTTCCGCCTAATTCATGGTACATAAAGGAGGATACCGCAAATATCATAGGGAACTATGAAATTTACAAGGAAATTAATGGTTTAATTAATTATGCTCTGCTGAGACCAGAATGGTGTCCGATAAGCTTTATCCGTGGGCTGCGATTTCTAGTAGAATATTAACAAACAAGAAAACCTTTGCGTGCTACGTGAATCGTAGTGGCACTTAGGTATTCATAAAAAATGCTGCAAATATTGAGAAACAATAAATCCCGAGGTAATCTGTAATACTTCGGAGAACATTAGAAAATTACAACTTACCATTTGAACTTGCAGACATTTCTCAGACCTATAAATAAATTACAGGGAAATGAATTATTATCTCAGACCATGTAGTTTACAGGCAAATTAATACGCAAAATTTATTAGCGCCATAACACGGACATTGAGCGGAAAGATGAGACTTATTAAGCAAAAAAGTAGGTACTACAGTGAACAGGTTGATACTTGTGTCATAAAACGTTCAATGGTGAATGGAACGGTTGTATAATATTTACTCTTATGTCTCAAGTTACCACAGTGTCAAAGTATGCACACAATACCATGCATGGTCATTGAAATCAGGGCCTAATAACATTTTACAAGCATCTCGAATGGAAGAAATTTTTTCAGACTTGAAATATGTAGGTAATACTAATATTAATGGTGTCTATCTGACTCTCAACCCTTTTAATAAGCTCCAATGTTATCCAATTAACTTAGTAGTTGTTGAAACGTAAGTCGGTATTCTAAAAGTAGATTTTTCGAAGATTTTTTAATTTTATCCTCGAGCCTGCTAGGATTTTAAAAACCAAGGTCTCATTTCAATGTGCCTTGAAAATGCGATGGCTTTATGCGCGACACGTGCAATATTTTATTCGTCACGTTGAAAAGACATTTGCTTATATTTCGCTGATCGCTGACGCACGGCAGAAAATCGTTGACGACTGAAATATTTCTCGTACCGCGGGTTAGTATTTAGCGAAGAATATGAATTGGGTATGGAGGACTTAAAGTTTGAGCGGGGCAATATTCATATTTCAATTTCTAGATTCCCTTGTTTGTGGTTTCGTTAATTTAAACATGTAGATATGGTAGAATAATCGAAGATGTAACAGAGCTTCGAAATGAAAATGCGCCCTGCAGTTCTTCAGTTGACTGATTTGAGACTCTGATGGTATCCAAGTTGAATAAAAGTTTAGGGTTGTTTATAAAGCATATTAGGGTTAATACACGCGATTGGCAATGAAGCTTCTCTTGTTTCAGTCAAACATGAAATAATTTTTGCAATTTATATACTACTCGATATCGATATGAAAAGTTTCAACGTCATCTATTTTAAACTGCGATTGCACACAATTGATGAATGTTAATATACATCACATTATACGATTTGTACAATATTTATTGCGATGTTGTTTGCTAAATAGTTTTTATAGACACGGAATATGTAGACTTTACTATCTACTAACGTTCTAAATGCTACAAAAAAAGATTTGCATCCTTTATGTTCATTGCTATGCAAATATTTCCGGAAGGGAATGCAGACAAATTGATTAACATTTCTTCATGCTGCCACGAGCACCTGCTTAGTCAAGGTCTTCTGATCGATTAGAAAATGAAGGAAAGCGAGATCAATTTGAAAGAAGCAGGAAATGTTATTCAATGCAGAAATGTTCGCTCAGTGTCAAATGACGCGTGAACCAATGATTCTTCCTCGATGTTTTCATCTCAGTTGTGTTCGAAGGAAACAGAATCTCTCCTATTCACATTATTGTAATTTCTCTTAACTCACTATATCCCATTCGAATTAAACCAAATCACTTGAATCCCCTCGAACATTACGACTTGCTAAATTTACACAAACAGATAGGACTTCCTACCATGGAAGCTAATCAGAAACTAATCACTTTCCACAATCAAATCCAACGTCTAAATCGCCCCTTTTTCCTTACGAACACTCAATCAATCGTAGCGGCACCCTACTTATAAGTGAACAGCTGTTAAGGGGCTGTTCTTAAATTACCTAAGGGTAATTTTAGCGATTTCTTATCCCCTCCCTCCCCCAGTATAAGAATTCCTAAGATTTTATATTCTAACCTCATCCCCCACCCTTTCATACGTAATATTTTTTAATAAAATTCTTTCAAATGTTTATATAATTCATTTAACTCGGGTTCGTGTACGCGACGAAACATCGTTTTTCAGGCTACTCATATTGAAAATTGTGTTAAAAAATGTTACGTAAGCCTCCAATATTACTTGACTCCGTCTCTCCCCTGTAAGAAAGAGTAAGAAATTCGTGACCCCCTCCCGCCCCAAGGAGGATTCTTACGTAATTTAAGGACGACCCCTAACGTTCACTACCTTGCGTCACATACCACTGCCATTTCTTACGAAATCGAGAACGTCATACACAGGTGGCATCGTCGATTCTGCATTTTACCTTCGCGAAATATGCATGGTCCACTTTCTTCAGATATTGATATCAAGCAACCTGGCGGGCATTCACATTCTTTATGCACCAAATGGAAAATGTACAACGCGTCGAGTAGAACCACTGGAAATATGTCGTGGCCTATCGCGGGAGGTTTCTCAAACGCAAGGTGGTAGCGAACGTGTCGAGCAGGATCGAACGCAGGAACGAACGGGGCACGCAATCAGGCGTGTCACCGTTTAAGGGGGTGGGCGTGCAGTTACAATTAGAGAAGCCTAAACTAACGTTCTTTTAGAAATTTGTTTTAAGGAAGCATTAACATTATCGCACCCGTAATTGTTTTATTTTATTATGTCACACCTTTGACTGTCATACTTCATTTTTGTATGTAAAAATATTAACCGTATAATGAAGTTATGGGAGCTATTTTCAAATGTGTCGTTCGTTGCGGTATCCATTCCCAATTAAACAGATTTTACCTGAAAGCAAAAAGAGAATCAGTTTCTTGAAATAAATGTATTAAAAAATTCTGTTTGCGACGTGGCCAATTTAAAAAATATTGAATTTTAAAGAAATGACAGTACTCTAAATGAAACGTTCAATTTTCGGGCAAGGAGTCTTGACTTTTTATACAATTAAAAAGAAACTGTGAATCGTATAAAGTATCCGCCCAGTCAAATCAAAACAGCATTTGTTAATATATTTAAGAAACTAATTTGCTTTTTGGTAAAAATCTGTTTAATTGGAAGTGGGTACTGGGAATCTCTGGAACTTATGACGCATTTGTTTTTGCACACAAGAATTAAGTATCATAGTTAAAGGTGACATAATTAATAAAAACAATTACGTGTGCAATAATGTTAATACTTTCTTAAAGAAAAATTCTAAAAGAACTTCACCTTTTAGGCCTCCCTAGGGGTATGTCCCCCTTAATTCATTTACAGCAGACACTCGGCCAAAAACTCGTCGCTCACGTGCTCTCCGAACCCGTTCCCCGACGTTTACTTTCTTCGTGACGCGGGGTCCACGAAAGTGACGCAAAAATTAGGCGGTCAGCCGGTCGAAAACTCCGAACGGTCGTCGACCGACGCCGAGATGCTGCGTCCTCCCGGCACGCTCGAGCCGTTCTTCGGACGCGAATTTCTCCGGCGAATTTACTTTCTACACTCGCCTATTTTCGCCTATTGCCCCACGCGCCGAGATCCAGCGGCGGTCGAAGTGTCTTACTTTGCTGCGGAAATAAGAACGCGGGCTGGCCAGAGATCCGTCCACGCTCACCGCAACCGAGAACCGCGAAATAGCTACGATGATCGGGATCCTCATCGGGGACCATTGGGCTGGGGTTTGTAATTTCGTCACGCGATGGACGCCTTCGGTATGATAAGTGTGAGGGTAAATAATAGGGTTGGTGGATGGAAGGCTTGAGGGGACGAGCAGTCGATTTTTACTCTGATTTCTGGATGCTGGGATGGAGTGATGGGTGACACAGTTCGTGGAAGGATTATTAAGGATTAATTCTGGAACGTGGTGAAGAGGATTCTTCCGTGAGTGAGAAGTTATAGCGCGAAGGCTTGGAGAAGATATTTTAAAAATTTAAAGTAGGAAACAGTCTGTTACCAATTAGTAAATTCTGTGGCGAGTCACTTAGTAACCTGTCTCGTTAATTACACAATACTTCTGCAGGATGTGCAATAAGCAGATTTTTTTAAATATAAGTTTGTTGTGACTTCACGTTACAGAAGATAGAAGTAGAGATAAAATTCCAGAATTACACGCACTAAATCATCTTCAATGAATTCATGTTTTATTCGACAGGAAAAAGGTTTCTCTATCAGTGTCACATAGTTTCTAATACTTCTTCTTCTTCTTCGCCACCACTATACAAACTGCGTACTACATCTTACGTAATTGCTAAATCACTGCTGTATTAGTTCGACCATTCACTAATCATTGAGCACGAGGTAACTCTGTCCTTTCGCCGAAACTTTCATATTTTTTTGCCACTGGGCTACCTCAGGAACCTTAACCACCATCATTGACTCCTCACTTAGTAAACTATCGCCACTGTCGTTGACTTTTGAACGCCATATACAAACAACCCACTGCCAGCTTACGTAACGAAATAAACCATTGACGTATTAGTTCGAATATCAATTAATCACTGAACCTTTGGCTGCGTCCTTCCACCGAGACTTTCGTATTTTTTTGCTACTGGAAAACCTTGAAGGCCCTATTCACTTCTCCCATAGGTTACCATTTGCTCAAATCTCGCTGCCGATCGCTAGAGTCTTATCAAGGTGCGTTACACCATCGCTCATACAGTTTCGATACTCGAAGGAGACTCGAAATTGCCGTTCGTAACACTTTCTTCGCGGTGTCGTAACATCAGCCTTGAAATCGCGTGTAATCGTGCGTATTCCGGAAAATATAGTTTTTACAGGCAAAAAAAAAGTAGCCCCCAAGGATTCCAAGAGAAATACGCTCTAGTTGTCATTGGTAATTACGTGTCGCAAATTACACAGTAGTATCAGGATTTGCATAAGTCCATGGCGTTTATTATTAACCTTGCGCAAATTTCAACTGGCACCAGGCCTTTGCCAGCATATATCTCGATTCCACTGATTTTTCCTCCAACACGGCTGTACGAGTTGCTTGGTAATTGTTCATTAAACGGTCCTTTCATCTGGTACAGGTTGGCCCGAAAGTTCGACACGTTTTGTGGGAAAGTACAGTTAACATCGCACACCTGAATGCGCTCGTTGTGAAATTATTCTTCAATTATGAAAGAGAGTTCCAAGATGGGCACAGCATCCAAGGCTCTGTGGTGTTCATTTTGAAACTATAGATCCGATCGTTAGGTCACAGGGTTCCACGTTCCAGGCAACTATTCGAGAACGTTGACCTAGAGTTATACTTTTTCCTGGACTCTCGACACGTGGTGCATGCTCAGCTGCTATAGTGCATCGTAGGTCGAGTGCATCCAACTCAGATAGTCCCTTCGTATAACGGTAGAACATCCGCGTTGTATGCTTAGAACTGGTCCTATTCGATCGGGCTTAGGTAGAATACACGCACGCATCGAGATTAGGTGGAGGTGGCAAACGATCGTAAACCTGCAGTCGAACATTGCAGGGGCCAGAATGTTTTTATTGTCGCCAATGAGTCACAGACTCGTTGGCCTGCTTATTTTTGGAGTAGTTACTTGTTATTGCATTACCTTTCGTCGATACGCAGTTCAGTAAATAATATTCATTCTACTGCGTCTGCTGGTAACGTGTAAAACAGTATGCGGATGATTCCTCGTCTAAAAATTAGTCAAAAGGATGGAACTTTTTTGGGAAAATTGACTTTCAGTGTGTCGAGTGACGTGCACTCGAGTATTCAGCTATTTAAAAACCGAGGAACTGGCATTTTTTTTTATTTCTTTGAAATAATTTTATTCTACACTTCGGACTGTACTAGCTTTGAAATAGTTGATTGGAAAGCTAATATTAAAATTAATACCAGGAAGAATATTTTTATATACAGACTCACAGTGCTTCCGGGCACTGTTAACATAAAAGATCTCCACGAAATTAATGTTAACATTTGCCGGAAGCGATCGAAATCCGTGTACAAAACTCGTCGTCCTGTTTCCCTGGTACATGCTCAAAACGAAAGAGCAGTTCTGCCACTCGGTCCTAACCCATAATAAATTCGCAATTTCCCCGGTCACTGTAACGCAGAGTGATTTAGCGAAAGAGCACAACTACCAGGACTGGTTACCTCCGCGGTGTTTTTCTGACATTTAACTCGGATGATTTCTTTTGGGCCACTGTCTTGCGAGTATGCTGCAATCGCTTTCACCGTCAGATTGAATCAAATGCTTCCATTATTCCGCTATACGTCGCCGAGTGCCGTGCTTCTTGAAAGATTATAAATAAACGAAAGTCTCGTCGCATGGTTAAACGTACCTACTACTATTAAAACCACTTTCTTCGAGTAAAGTCTCGTGCCTTGTGTCCCGTGCCCGCGAATAAATCGTAATTGGAAGGGTTGCGGAGTACTGTTAGAAATTCGTATCACACGGTCTCGATAATGTACACCCGAAACAGATGGTCGGAATGATAAATGAACGAGGACCACCGCGGAGATCGGTATTCAACATAAAGGCAGTCTGAACGGAATACAAAATGCGACGCTCCAATATCTCGTGTGAAAAGTGTTTGTATCGGTTTTTAACTGTTTCAGCGTCATCGAACTCATTTGCCTTGTCGATTGTGACGGCGAATGTTTTTGGAAGAAGACAGTGTCGTAAATTCACGAACGATTATTTCTGATTTTAATTCGTTTCATCTGCCTCGTGAATTTTTGGTGTGATGTCGAAATCGATGGGAGTAAAATATTGGGATTTAGAAGTGAAAATGTGGAGCAGGGTCTTTGGATAATACGAGGAATAAGAGCAGGCAGGAGATTCGCAAAAGTAGGAGGTGTAAAGGTTTATAATTATTCTAAGATGTAATATCATCTTCGCTGCGAATCTCGTCGCAATGCCTGATGGGTTCAAGAAAGTGAAAGGGCCGGAGGAATTATGCAAAAAATGGATTACCGCGGCGAAGGAAGTACCCTGTCTAATGTTCAAGTGGAGGGACAAGTTTGATGGCCTTGGCAAAATTCTTCAGTATAATTTGCGAAGTATTACGCGATCGTTAGTCCTAGATTCACCGTGCTGTGGCCTATTATAGCGGTGAAAGATAAATACGTTGAAACGACTAAGTTTGTTGAACGCGGGGAACAAGTACGTACATACTCTTTTTAATGAAACGTTTCGACGATACGTTCAACAAATCCAGAATCACGCAATGCAATATTACTTAAGTGGTTCGTTCGGCAGGTTGAAAAATTCTATCTGGTTCTTGGAGAAGTGAATTTTTATGCAACCAAAGAACTTGCATTGCCGTTCGACAGTAAATCAGCTAAATTTATATTTGTATTTTATAAAGATCAATATATTTAGACACATTATTTCTTTTGTCTCTGATATTTGCTTCGTTCTCCGAAATCGTGTCGAACCCCTATAGATAGATTAATCCTCTTAATTATTTCCCACAGCTTAGTATTTTCTAAATTCAAGAATTCCACTATAATTGGAAAAAATTATCGAGAGAAAGAATTCTGATCGTATACGTTCGAACAATAAGTATCCAATTCAACGGACATAAACTTCTAATCCTTCTACACGAGAGATAATTCTATGAGACGACAAAGTAACATGTTACTGACGTCTCCATTGCGCAATTTGAATAGTTAAGAATATTAAGCAGACAAAAAATGCTGCACCGATTGATTGATGGACAACTCAGTAACGAGAAGCTGCATACTTTAGTTTAATGTGCTTTTGATTTCCTGCCTGCGTACGACCAAAAGAAACTATTGCATTTAATGAAATCGTAATGCACACTCGGATGCTGAAACGCTTGACACGTTTAGACAATTTAATTGCACCTTGTCTGTTACAGATTCTAGCTAGTTAACGTTTCATAAAATGGTGGTGGAGCACGCGATCGTCGTGAGGAATGCCAGGAAACGATATGAGAAGGGAAAGCCGATTCTGAATAGTTTGCAGCTGACTGTTCCCAAAGGATCCATGTGAGCAACTTCTGCTAACATTTTCATTCAACTCTATACATCTGCATACACGTGATTTTGCACTTGTTCATTGCGCTTTAATTAAGTGTACGTTGATTATTTCTTACAGATATGGTCTCCTGGGGCCAAGCGGCTGTGGCAAAACCACTCTGCTCTCCTGCGTGGTTGGCGTTCGGAAATTGGACAGCGGTGAAATTTGGGTGCTCGGTGGAAAACCGGGAACCAAGGGATCGGGAGTTCCAGGACCACGAGTGGGTTACATGCCACAGGAGATTTCTTTGGTCGAGGAGTTCTCTGTGATTGGGGCGCTTTACTTCTTCGGCAGGATAAATGGCTTGGAGAATGAAATGATTGGTAAATCATGATTTAAATTGAAACTGTTCGTGTACTTCTATCATTATTTGATATAAATAGTTATATACATTGACCGAGGAAGAATTGATCACCTTCAAAAAGTAATAATAAGTGTCATATGAAAGTTCACTCTAACCCAATTTGTAAGGAAACTTATAATTTTTTCTCGACATTATAAATGCTTGCCATGCACTCACTGTTGCAGTCTAATTCGTTCCACACTCTATACACACCTCAATTAGGTATATAAATTATTCTTGCAAGATTGACTTCTCTTTTTACGTTCATCCAATTGTAACGCAATTCCTGTATTCTCTGATTCCAGAGGACAGGTACATATTTCTGAAGGATCTGCTTCAGCTACCACCCAGAGATCGTTTAGTGAGAAACATGAGTGGCGGTCAGCAAAGGAGATTATCTTTCGCAGCCGCCTTGCTTCATCAGCCTGAATTACTAATCCTTGACGAGCCCACCGTCGGTCTGGATCCGGTTTTAAGGGACAAGCAAGTACAATTTCATTTCTTTGCCTCTCGATCGCGTAAAGAAGATCGAAAGACGATAAAGTGAGCGAGCGATTCTTTGAACAGTATTTGGAACTATTTGGTGAAGATCACGCAGGAAGATGGTGTCACTGTTGTCATCACCACGCATTACATCGAGGAAGCGAAGCAAGCAGACATGGTAAGTAATATTCTGTCGCAGTCTTGTGCAGAGTATTTATGCTGGGGATAAAAAATTTTTGAATTTGGAATGGAAGGGTTAAGGTAATGGTTTTTTTCAAAAAGGTATATTACGATGTTAGGAAATTTGAATTCTAGGTTTTGTGGTAAGATGGAAAAGTGAATTTAGAATGTTAAAAATTGGAAAGGAAACACTCCGCCGCAGAAATTAATAGACACGTAATTATTGACACGAATAATTAAGTAATTTGTACCAGAAATGTAGTCGTATGTGTAGTCTTAGCTTTACTGCTTCGTATATGCACAGACATAGTCACAACGCATTAGAGTAATAATATGTCATACAAGAGTTGTTGTAAAAAGACACGCGATATACATTACATATATGGTAATTAACTATTAAAATACTCAGATTGGATTAATGAGATGCGGTCAATTATTGGCTGAATCATCGCCGACCGATCTGCTGGAGAAATATCAAACTAATTCCTTGGAGGAAGCGTTTTTGAGCTTGAGTGAATCGCAAGTGCAAAATACGCCTGAGGGAATCACTCAGTCTCTAGTTCCTCCGGCAGAGTTCTCCAACGTCACTACCCTGGACTCCATTTACAAGAGTTTCCCGAGAAAGGTAATGCATGCAATTTTATATCTGTTTATCATTCGTGAGAAGAGTATCAGAATCATAGCACATATTTCAAATTTCAATGTGTTGTGTAAGAAACGCTCTTTTGAGGATAACTCGTCGCCCTTCTTTTTTTAAAGAATCGTTAGATTACACATCTCAATTTTGAATTTTCTTATCATATCATCTAACAATTTGGCATAGACGCTATTTTAATGGTCCCCTAGATCAGACATAGATAATTTTTAAAACTTTGAGAAATAAATCGTATCTTCGTCAATGCTAAAAATAGAAAGTTGAAATTTTGATATTTATAAGTTGGGGAACTGTACATCGCTTAGAAAAAATTTCATATAAATAATACTAATAGTTTCGGTATAATACAATTAAAACCATTGCTAAAAAATTAGTTTTTACGTCAATGAACTACATTGTTAAATTGCATAGTTTTTTTTCCTTGAAATTCTCGATTTAATTCTTCACGGATACTTAGACTCTGTCGAGCAAGTTATATGAGATGAGACACGCTTCTGCAAAAACAGTTGTGTGTATTTAGGTCAGTGCACGTCATTTTATCCACGTTTTAGCAGCCTTTGGTTTAAATGTCTGACATTGAGAAACAGAATAGGGTGGAGGACATCGTGTTGAAACCATATATGTACAGCTCCTTGCTAACAGGCACTGCATGTGATGAACGGAAGCAAGTAAGTCAATAGAATTGTTCTCCACTGTGGCACTGTCGATTTTTAAACACACGTTGAACAAATATTTCTCTTCGTTTTATCGGGTATGTACTATAGACTTCAGAGTCCCCTTTTCAACAGCCCATTCTTTATGCGATCTTATATTTCGTCAAAATTCAATTGCTTTCTTAAGTCTAAATTATGACTTTAAGAGAGTGTAAAATCGTGTTTCATCTTCCTGCTTATTACATCTAAGAACAATGTCAGAATATTATATAATACACGACGAAAAAATCCTGACGCAATCCTGATTAAAGAATCTTATTACGAAAGTCTTCTCTCATCTCGTAGAAAGGGAATAAGAAATAAGTAACTGACAGCATCATTAAAACTGCTGTGTTATAAATAACACAGCCCTAAATATATTATAAAGTAACATGAAATATTCTATTCGTCACAATAGAATTTGCCCAATGTTATACTTCTGAAACATGAAATTAGAATCTCCATAAATCCCAGAGAGATGTAAAGAGTCGTGATCGAATCAAGCCACCTTTAAAATTAGGGAGAATAAAGGGAAAGCCATATTTCAGAGCAACGAGTTGCTGCGAAGCAGCGCGAAGAAGAGGTGCGAGGCCCTCCTGATGAAGAATGCTCTCCAGTTCATACGGCATCCCGGGTAATTGACATGCTAATCGATTATTTGCAGATGGCACAAATGACGTGTTGTGTCGCATCTAAAATTTGTTTGTACAGGGGTGTTTTATTCTCGATAATCCTGCCGATATTACAAATGGTGTTATTCTTCAACTCCACCGGTCTGGACCCAAAGGGGCTCGCAATATCGATCGTGAACGATGAAGCTGGCAGCTGTAATTACGGGAGAAATCGGGGCAACGTTACGTATGATGAAAACGAGTTTACTTGCAATTTTGTTGACCTCAGCTGCCGATTCATAAAGGGAATCGACGACTCTGTTCTGCAGAAGGTATGCGGCCAATGTTAATTAATTCAGAAGTTTGGGAAACCAGTCCTGATGAGACCTGCTCCGTTATATGCACTCGTCGCGTTCCATTTTTAGATATATTACAACACTTATGACGAGGCAGTGCAAGAAATAACAAAAAAGAAGAGCATCGGAGTGATGCATTTCGGTGGAAATTTCTCGCGCGCTTTGGAAATGAAGCTGGAAGACTTTTTATCGACGTCAGAGGAGAACATTCTGGCCAGCCAGATCGAAGTTTCGTTTTATACGCCAGGTACGCGACTTTTTGATAATTAATAATCACTTTTTAAACACAAAGATCTATGAAATTATATTTTTTTTAATGAACAGTGGCAGTTGAAATATAAGCAATTTATGGTAAGAAACGAAATGAATGCTTTCTAAATATTGCTTTTTCTTTTAGACAGACAAATCGGTTTGTTCGCACAGAGAAAACTGTACGACAGTTTCTTTGACGAATACGAACAGATCATGAGGGAGTGTCGACTGTCTCCGAAATTCGCGGACGTACCGATACGCGTACGTACGCTTAAGAAACTTTATGCTTGCAACAGTGCATTAAATAATAATCGTTAATATTGTCAGGATGAATTATTAAATTTTCCAGATCGAAGAACCCATCTTTGGTAAGAGGGACCAGAATTACGTAAAGTTCGTTACGGCTCCTTTCATATTATCGTAAGTTCGAAACTTCAAACGATCGTTTCAAATGATAAATAAGTTTTTTATTAACACACTCGTCTCAGGTTAGTGTTCGTCTTGGCAACATCAATTTGCTCCAGTATAATCATCACAGATCGACACTCGGGTGTGTGGGATAGAAGTCTGGTTCAAGGTAAATTGCGCCTTATAATTACGAGCATATAAAAAATAAATCATACGAGCTGCCGCATGAAATTATATGAAATACTTAATGTTCTCAGAAGATTAGTAGGCTCGAGTAAATGATCGATCGTTTCCATTCAATTTTAAATAAAAAGAGCACCAACTTTCTATTTCAACGAGCAACTCTGAATTTTTATAGAAATTAAAACGTAAAGTTTAGAAAATGAAGATCACTTGAAATATTGAAATGTTCATTTAATTACTCGTGTCCTTCGAGCAAATCCCATGATTGAAGATCTATGTGCCGTTTCGATATTAGGTGTCACAACGGCGGAAATATTAATTACACACCTGACATCCCAAGTGGTGGTGATTATCATTCAAGTAGCAGCGTCATTGTGTGTCTGCTTTTTACACTTCGATGTAGAGTGTAAAGGATCAATGACCGCGGTCATTTGGCTAGCCGTACTCGAAGGAATTTGTGGGATGATGTACGGTGAGCATTGAAGTTAATATAAAATTGTGACTAAGTCGAAACCAAGTTGAAATCCTGTTCCCCTTTAAATTTTAACAGGCTTCGCGATATCGATCATGTGCACGTCCTACGCTCTCGTCAATTATGCGTCCGTGGGAAGCTTTTTCCCGTTGATACTTCTTTGTGGTAAGTGATATATGCAATTCGTTCAATTTCAGTAGTTAAAATCTCCATTATAAAATTAAACATAAGGCACGTTCTTCATATGCGTCATGCACCGTTCAAAATAATTGCAGGCTCATTTGCGTAAAAGGGATCAGTAGTTTAAAAACTTTTTCGTGTAATGTGTTATTTCATTTTCTCTGTGCTCTTTAGATATGCCACAAAAAAATGTATACTTCTTCGAACCATACAAACTAACATTCTAATCAATTCAGTGGAATCACGCAGTTGATAAACGCGTCAGTGGTAAAAAAACGTACAGTGTTTCATTTACGTTACGATCGTTACTTCTAGTTATTCAGAGAACACGTTTCTACTTTTTTGAACAGTGCATCAATAGAAGAACTCATTAATCAAATTAAAATACATGGCACCTAGTCAAATCAGTAATTGATAATCAATCGGTTGTCTTCACACGTATCGGAAGAAAATATCTCGTTTCACTTTTTCTTCATCAAGCTTCCTTAATTCTCATCTACATATTATAATCTTCTACATTCGGAAAAATCGAAAATTTTATTGGAACCTAGTGCACAGAGGAATTTTCAGCTGGGTCACTTAGAATCTCAGGAATTCAGTTTGAATCACGTTTCGAATGTTTCGTCGGGATTTCAATCGAGCGCCAAAGTCTAGGGACACATGGGTAGGCTTATCTTTAAGGACAAAACACTGAGGCAATCTGTTGGCATTTTAAAGGACTCATTTGGCCAATCGAGGGCATGCCCAAGCCCCTTCGATGGCTCAGTTTGAGTTTACCCATAACAGTGCCGGGGATCTCGATGAGGGGTCTTTTGGAGAAAGGGACTTCCGTCAAGGAGCCTGAGGTGTACACTGGATTTTTAGTACTGCTAGCGTGGATCGTGGGCTTTGTATCTCTCTGCCTGTTTCAGTTGAGGCCGAAGCGCGCGTAAGAGATGTGATTAGCGTAATAGGAATAAAATAAAGTGGAATGAAATGGGTGATAGGAGATGGGGGTTGTTCGTTGCGTGCAATAGTGAGGGAGAAATCTCTCACGCGTTTCACAGGGTCGATTCACTTTAGACTTATCGTCTACTTAGTTCGTTAACTTCTCTAGCGTAGTGACAGGGATTCGTGATACCGTAGTTTCTTGTGTATAGCCGATAAGGAAAGCCTTTTAATTTAAACAGAAGTATACCGTATACGTCTGAGTGTTTGTGTGCGAATTGAGGGTGAGAAAGAATTTCTTGTTAAGTCTCCAAAGACGCAGCGCGAGGCGAAATGTGAATGGTAGGTAGATATACTATTAATTGTTAATAAATACCAGTCGTATATTTTGTACCATAACTCCATTACTTTTAGAGTAGCGTATAAATGTGAATATTATCCCTGAGGGCATTCCGTCGATTCAATCTATATTAGATTCATTCGTAAATCGCGAGGAATGTAAATATCTGGGGGAAGGAAGTTTATTAGGACTTGCTGTGCGAATATAAATGGGCCGGTTTCTTAACTCTTCTTCCGGGGGAAGTGAATGCCAATAGTATCGCCCAATTTATATTCCAATTATAGTATTCCACATTCCACCACTGTGCCTTCCCTCCGAAATACGGCCAAAAATGTAAATGTGCAGGAACTTCTACGTACCACGGTGTCACTAATAATAAGTATGTAAATAAACAAACTACATGCGAAGATCGAAAAGGAATTTACCTGATGTTCTTACTCTTCGCTAGAATTTCTGGCTCCTTAGCGCTCTGGGACCACGACGAATTGTTCCACGTCGGCGTTCGATCTACAAAACGTAAAAGTAAGAAAAAGATCACCGGGTAAGATCGGTATTAGTATCGACCACTGTCTATCGATATTAATATTGAAAATTTACAACTAGAAAAAACGTTACCGCCAACGTTATGGTAAACAGGGTTCAGGTGTGAAGCGACGAAATAAAAATTGCTCGTTTATTGGTGTCAATGAAATATAATTCTTCGTTTCTGATTTATTTATCTCCCCTTATACGTTCTCACAGATATACATGTTTTTTTTTTACGACATTCACTAGATTAACATAGTATACAAACATATACAACGTGCGAACTATGTGAACTTCTTCGTCTCTTTTTTTTTCATGTAGCTTTATATTTTGTAACTGGTACTTAGATTGAAGTATATTTATCGATAATCGTACTGGGATACGTCACATCGACCATCGATCCTGAAGCATGTCTTTACGGGAAACTTATTAAAAAATAAATTGCACGCGTTTAGGGCAGATCGGGCGGTGCACATTGCGCTCGAGCATACTTTGATGATCCAGCCGCCGTATGTTACGCATTCAGCTCGATAATCAATTGAAACAAATGCATTCCTCGATATCTTAGAATTATCTGGCACTTAGGTGAAAGACTGCGAAATAATTCGTACGATATTCGAATGAAATCGAAACGGATTCGTAGGTTTTTCTCATCCCCTTTAACTGCCACTTAGGCGAAGCTTGTCGCCGTTCAGCTGAACACGATATCTGATGGGGAAAAGCCCTTATCGAGCACTAACGTTGAACAAAAGTTCGCAAAATCTTATACCGAAAGAAAAACAGATCATGAAAGGAGCGATGTAAAAGGAGAGGCTCAACGACAACTTGAAACCTTCTTCACTGTGATAAATATCGTTCAATTATTTTGTTAAAACAGCTAATAGGTTCTTCAAAATATTATAACACTCAAAGTTTGTTAAATCTGACCAAAATATTCATTACCTTTACGATTTCTTGTTGTGTATGTACTCGATAAAGTTTGAGTCCTGATTGTTCGGAGTTTCTTTAATTTGTAAAATTTAAAAAAGTAACAGGAAGTCGAAAGAAACTTCAGGATTTTTTTAATTTTCGGTGCATCCGTCTCTCTCTTTTCTCTTGTTCAAATTGCATGGAGTTTGAGCCGCGATTATTTGGGGTTTTTGATAAAATTCTAAGGTTCCTGAGAAGTTGGTGTGCAAAGCATTAATACAAAAAGTCACTGGTCAAAAGCAAAAGGTTTCTCGGTAGATTATCATCTAGACGCTCGTATACTATATATAATTACTCCTGGTTACAGATAAAAAAATTTCGTTAAAAAAATACTCGAATGTGCCAAACAGGCTAGCAAGCACGCCAAACTTTTTACGCTTTCTGAGTTTCGAGCAGAACACTCTCTCGATCATTCTCTCTTTCTCTCATCATCATCATCTCTCTCTTCCCAACGTATACAAAATATGTATCGACTATTTTGATTTCCTCTTATACAATTCTCTCTCGTTACGCCCCGGCATTTGGAGAACATTGAATTACAATTGCAACTCGCGAGATCCTCATTGAAAGTCCGTTGAAGTCCGTGAAATATGCGCTACCGTCCATAATTCATACTTCTGTCTGAAATTATTAGAAGAGAAGCTTTCCTTCGTTATTAAACCGCGGACATCTAAAAGGAACCACAGACATTATTTCCATCACTATTTAGTAACAAAACCATTGAAATATCATGGAAGCAACCCCCTTTTTGTACATCATTTTCAATAAATTATCAATTGCCACGTTACTTGCAGAATTTTTCATAAATATTCCTCGAATTTTGGGTTTTAATTATATATTATTGCTTCTTGAAAATATAATTATATTTTCTGGCTCCTATGAATTCTTTTCATATCAGAAAACATATTATAGAAGTATCTCGCCACGAATTCTATGAAAAATATTAAAAGCTTCTGGACGGTAGCGCATGATCGAAGAAACAATCGCTGAAATCAAATTCTGTCTCGATCTAACAGAACGTCTGTGATTTGAATTCAAATTCAACCACTGCCTTAGAATTAAAAATGAATCGTTGTTCGACCAACGGGGTTAACAAATGCTGGCGTTCCACGGAACCTTAAATTTACAACGTCGGAAATATCGGTTCGCGTGCGAGGTAAAATTATAATACACGAATTAATAGGTCAACAATTCATCAACGAACTGTCAGTTTTCACTATCCTAGCGCTTGGACACGCACGACCATCGTCGATGACCATGACTCTTCTCGAAATGAAACCACTGTGTCTCGCAATCTCGCTGAAACAAGTACCAAAGCAAACATCGTTCCCATCGGCATGTTATTAAATCGTTACCAAAATTACACGCCTCGAGAGATTTTGCGCAACGCTCGCTGCACCTAGGATTGTCGTAGCTATTGCAAAATTGCAGATACAACACGCAACAGTACAGTGTACCAGTAAAATAATCTACAGAGAATAGACAGCAGCCGATCCTAAAAGGTCGATGATTCCAATTCGATCTCGATCGCGCGAAGTCTTTAATCTTTGGATCCTTGAAGATCAATCTAAACGCGCGAAACACCACCTTTCTCTATTTTTTCATCGCGTTAGCGCTGAAGGAGAATGATATTCAAAGCTAACGACAGTCGTTTTTCGTTTGGTCGGAAAGAATTATATATTTTCGCGTACCTTCGAGCCTACTTTATTGTTGAACGGTGTTCAACAGTCTGTTCAATAGAAGGTGAAAATAGAGATCTAGTAACAAGTTATGATAACGTGCCAGATATCAAAGAGCGTTTCTTCAAATATTAAAGTACGTGCTATTCATAATCATAACAAGCCTCCAAGTATTTCTGGATGTACAGGCTGAATGATCGGACGCTAAAAAGCAAAGTATTCTGTAAACCATCGATGTTGCAGAAAATCGTGCATTTTTAGTATTTTTCAAATTTTATAACTCTTGGTATTTTCAACTGGTATAATGGAATTTTAACAGTTAACTTCGTTTGGCACTATTTTCTATAATATTGATAATCTATCAAATATTTTCGACTTCGGCGTTAGATGACTCAGTCTGTAAAGATAAACAAATAAAAACTCTCCCATTTAATGGAAGCAGTGCTGGGGAGAATAGATGTTATACAAGAATAGATAACAAGAAATAATTCTTCCAATTAATTCAACAATTCTAATTAAAATTAACGTTAAATACTACATGATTAAGTGGAATCTGAAACAAGCATATCGTTAATAAATTACACGATACATAATAACGATTATCCGCATGAAACACGGATTTATTCTAAATTATTTTATCAGAATTATTTCTTCAAAGATATGTTCGTTTCCCTCGCGTGATTGATTTATTCGTCTCGGCTGTTGAACCAGTAAAATTCAACAGATGCTCGGAATATAAAAAGACAGTAAAGGAGCAAATGTCTGCTAAAACACTTCTCAGTGATGCGATCAGATTAAACGCATATGTATCTACCAAGTATCAGTCAACTATATATTTCTGTTACAAATCCATCCCACCTTCTTAACAACCTTCCAACATCAATATTATAAAAATATTACATCCTATTTTATGACAATCCACTGTTGTACTTCAGAAAAAGAATTCCAACATCAGCTCAGGTGCATCTCCTCGCTCCAAACCCCCAATAAAAAAAAAAAGGAACATCAATAAAATTGTACTGGGAACAGATTTCATACATCTCTATCAATATACTAACAGCTTAAAAGAGCGAAAAACCGCTCGAAATAAATAAATAAATAAATAAATCCTGACAAAAGAGTCAGTCTACTATAAAACAGTAATCACGCTCGCCCACCAGCTAAACCTAAACGACGAAACAAACGTTTCCCCTCAAATGAAGTCAGCTATAAATATTAAGTACTACTCGGTGCCAACACCAAAGAGGAATTATTCATTACTAACGGTACCTCCCCTTATACGAAACAAATGTTTAATAAACGAATCTCGCGTGCTCCCCAGCACCGCGAGAAGACAAAAAGAGGAGAGGAACAAAAGAAAAATAAGGAAATCCTAGTCGCGGCTGGTTGCACAGCGGACCGTGAGTTTCTCGCGCGTACTAAAGCTTTTAATGGTCTCGTAGGCGTGTACGTTCTTGTTGTTGTTGATGTAGCTGTTGATGTTGTTGCTGTTAGCCGTGCTACTAACGCCGTTACTATCGCGATTGTTGTTAGTAGCAGTATTAGTACGTTTAGCAGTAAGGCAGGGGCCGCATCGGATTGGCATGGGTCGAGCAGCAACGAGACAGTCAACTATCTGTCTTACAGTAGGCATGCAGGTTTTGCTGTACCCTGGAAAACACATATCACATGCTCCATCAGAATCGAACCACACATCGACTTCTATCACGCCATCGGGGATTTATTCTCTGGCAACCGTTCCTCCGAACGGGTTGGAATAAGCGAAAAGGGAAGACTATAGTTGCGGGCTCGCTACTTATTCTTAGGGTAGAAATTGAGAAAGAGATGGGCAGAGAACGACTGTTCTTTTTGCTCCGAGTGCTTTCACAGTGGACTTTGCGTAGACTTCAAATGAATTTGAATTAGGGAAGTTTGAATATTCAGGATTGAGCTACTCTGTGAATGGAATCACTTTGATTATTGCGTAATTAGTGATTCTAACAGAAATTGGGTCAGACGACCGTAGTTTTCGAGATTTTCAAGTTATCCTTAGTTTTCTTAATTGAAATCTTTTTCTTATTCAATTTTCAATTATAATTTTTCTTCGTTACTAATTCCTGCAGGTTTGTAGCGACAGCAAGTTCTGACTTTTTGAAAATTGCATCGAGTCGAGTAAAACATCTCTTTCTTCAATGTTCAAAAACGTTTGTAAGGAAAAAAGGGTGGGCGGGAAGTCTTCTCGACATTAACGATTGCGTGATAGAAGTCGCGATGGCCGAAACACATTTCACGTGTCTCACGAAATAATGGAAAATACAGACAGAAAGAAACGAAGATACAGGAATAGAAAAAGAAGCGGAGTCGGTCCAAAACAGATACAAGGGGCGGCCTAAGGCCGTTTTATTCGCACTCAGGAAGCACTTTGTGAATTAACCCTTTGCGGCCGAGTTTCGTGACGCTTCCGAGCACTTATCGTGTCGTTATCAGTAGCAACTTTCTCATAACTCTACGCTTTTTAGTCCTCGCTTTCGTAATAAAAATAAATAACACATACACGTGTATATATCCTCTAGAAATATAACAATAGAATTTAGAAATTTACTTCCCACTCGTCGGTACAACGGCTTTCATCAACAGAATTACGCCCCCAAAGGGTTAAACGTTCGATATCGCCAGCTTGAGCAATTCATCGCCACCCTCGTCTATCTACGTTACTATACAATAACAAGAAGAGCGAACAGTGTCTGTTTAAGGGGAGGGGATGAAGAAATAAGATTTGCGTACCAAGTCTAACAAAAAGAAAGGGTTTCGTGGGGGTTGTCGACAAGAATGGACATTCGTCCCCAAAAACAACAAAAAACAAAAAGGATCGCTTCTCGCAAAAAGAGTCATTCCCAAACACGATGCTCCTCGACAGTGGCTGGTCGAAAGGTCTCATTGCTGGCAGAATAATATGTAAATTAGGCACTATGTAACACAGGTACGCCTAAGAAGCTCAGCCATAATTCCAAACAATGATGATTCGCTTCCATTGCACCTAAGCGTAACACGGATCTCGTCCAATGAGTCAGAGAATGTGAGAAAAAAATACGAAGTAAAACTGTTACCTACTAATAGAGATATCCGTTCGACGAAACCCGAGCGGACGATTTCATCACAGTTAGATGCAGTGGAGGTTCACTGTGAGAACAGTAATCGCTGGAGGGGTTTCTCAAGCGAAGTTCATGACAGAGAGGCGCATGACACCGTGCAACAGGATACAAGATACAAAGGAAAGAGAGATTTATCAAATTGATACTTACAAAGAGAGGCGGTAACAGTACAGTCGTCAATTTCAATCAAAAACATTCTTTTACCCGATGAATCTAGAAGAAATACAGAAGGGTACATGTTTTGGGGGTTGAATGCTCAGTTTACCTAATTTCCCATGCCGAACTCTTTTTATAATAAATATCGTGCGATTGGCACAAATGTTCAAACACGCCCTCTCAAAATTCCATCTAGATTCACTCAGATAGAAGCTGATTGAAATCAACTGCGTCTAATTCCACATCCTCTCCTTGCTAGGATCCGATAATTCGAAACACTTTCAATTTTACATCGCGCGAAAGTCACGAAATTAACAATCGTTTCTATCTCTCTCTCTCTCTCTTTCTCTGGATTCCATTAACGTTAGAAAGTGCCGGCGATTAAAAACTATATACTGACATGGCGTTCGAAATAGTAAAAATCACGATCTAAAAAGGGTATCAAAAAACAATTGGCACGTATGTTCAATAAAAGTCATTTGGCAGACGTGTTCGTTACGGATGAAGACACTCGGTCGTAACGTTAAAGTAACCAATACGCGGGAGTCTCGTCGATCCCGTCGTTAAAAACTCCGTTCCGATGGTGTCCGGGAAGGTGGAAATCAGTCCGAGCAGATCCCTGAAACGCTTTCACCGATCGATGTACCGCAGCCCATCGTATCACTTAATATAGTTCGTAGAATATTTTATAATTAATTGAAACGATCTTCCGTAGTATTGACACGTTATTAGGATTGTCTCGATAATTTTACCGCTTTTCCGTGCACGTGCGTTGCCAAGAGCGTTCGTGGAGCACGGTGCATTCCTCACGACGAGAGCCTTCCACCACTTTCTCGGTACCCTCGCTCTCTATTCTAACATCTCGAGCCTTCCTCCTCAACGCACGTGCCAGCGAAACGTTCGCCGCGTCTACGTCAGTTAATTCCGTTCAACAGCGGCGTCGCTTAAATTAGTTCGTTACCCCATTAACATAATATAGTATCGTTTTCTTCTCTGCGTTCTCTAAAGGAGTTTCACGAAGGCCTGTGTGTTCTCGGTATGCATATTAGACTCGTTTAGAACTCTTCCTATTTACGACGATCAACGTGCTGCTTAATAATAACGATTTTCAGATCCCATTTCGTCCACGACCGTCTCCGTCGATGCCGGAAGGTCTCACGAATCATTTCAATTGGACATTGGAGCCCTCGGGCAGGATCGAATGGTAACACCGTGAGCGCTCGTTCTCGCTCGAATGCGACCCGTTACCCCGAGTTCAATGTCCAGGTATACGGATTCGTCGGCTAATCTCTATCGTACCGTGAAAAATCTTGTATCTCCTGAAGGCGATATATATAAGTTACCGGTTTTGCAGGTGACCTAAGAGTTCCATCTACAATTCGTGTCACATATATGTGCGTGGTATCCGTAACTTTGCTTAACTAATGCGAGCGGTTTCCGTCCTGATAAATTCCCATCCGTCGAGCGTGCCGTTCATTAATCGCGCGCGATGGTCGATTACAGAGCAGTTTCCTTCTCGCTGATTATCTTGATACCGTGCTGCGTGAGGATCATCTTCACAGTCTCGTTGTCCCTGATGTTCGGCCTGCCAGTCCAGTCGACGGCCACGCGGGCCTCGTCCTCTATGCCCAGGCTCTCGACCAGCGAGTCCAGGTTGTCTGTCGAGGAATCCACGTAACGCACGTTGTCCGCGGACCTCTGCAACGACTTGCACCTCCTCGAACTCTTGGAAGCACGTATGTTGTCCGCGGAGCCTATCAGCTTGCTGTTCTTCGACCTGAGGACTTTGTCGCTGCTCCTGCCGGACACCTTCGCCAATTGAAGATTGTCCACCGAGGAGTAGCGCCTCTTGTCCTGCGAAACGTTCACCTGGTCTTCGGGCTTCTTCCTCAGCAAGGAACCTTTGCGGCTCATTCGCCTGGAGCCGCTGGTCAGGATGGCTATTTCGTCCTTCGGGATGAAATACTTGTCCCGCGACTTCTTCTTGCCGACAGGTACTTCGGACAGAGTGAGGGACTTCGACAGGTACTTCGCACCCGCCTGGTCGCCTAGTGGTCGATCGTCCACCGAGTATGGTCGGGATAGGATCCCGCAGTTATCGATTTCGAAGCTGTCGTCGTCCAATGTTGGATCTGTTGCAACGCTATCAACGGTCCTGCAGCTATCCTTGGGAAGACTCCTCGGGGATGGCTCGAGCACTCGATCGTGCGCGGAATCCCTCGAACTCTGTGTCACCGGGAAGGTTGCCTCCTGGTCGGGGTTGAAAGTGGCGCACAGCTCGCCGCAGATCTCGCAGATCTCGCAGAGTTGGTCGCAATCGGTGGCCACCACGATCTTTCTGTCCAGTGTATCAGTAGACTCCTGGAGGTTCCAGGAGCTGCAGATATCGCACTCGGTCGAATCCTCGTCCACGATGGAGCTGCAATTCGAACGCAGAGTGTAGAAATTCTCTGTGGTCGGGCTGGCGATTCCTTCCTCCGTTCTCAAGGACATTTCGTTCACGTAGCAGCAGACGGAACAAAATTCCTCTGTCTGCATATCCAGGTCATTAGCTGTGAACAATTGCGACGTACTGTCAGCTTTAGAAGGGTCTTCGTAGCAGACCTCTTGGATCTTCTTTATCGACTCATAGCTCTTGGACTTCTTGGAGAAGGCCTCGTCGGACCTCGACCTTCGCCTGGACACTGTTCTAGAATCGCTCGTGGCGATTACGGAGTCGAGGCTTCCCTTGATAGCAGCGTTGTATCTATGCGTCGCGTTCGTCCTATCATCGCAGATAATGCCAACCTCATGGATCTTCGAACTGCTTGCGGTTCTCTGACCACTCGACCGCGAAGACTTCCCTTCCTTCCTGGGGCTCTTGGCTCTTGAGGTGGACACTTTGGACGAGGACTTTGACACAGTTTTGTAAAACGTTTCCTCCGACTGGGTACAAGAATCGGTGCTCTTCTTCTCAGCTTTGTTGCTATCTTTCACCTGTTGATCCTCGTTCTCGCTACCGTATACCCGCATCTGGCCGCTCTTAGTCTTCCTTGGACTCTTCCGAGAGTTCACGACAGACTTCACATACTTACCGTCTATCTCGAGGTTCACGTCCCTCTTCGTGGACGTCGTGTCCAAAGCCAACGAGTCGTCCGATCCCTCTTTCACGTTCTCAAACACGTCGTCGACTATTTCCTGTATCTTGACCGTGCTCTCTTCGCACACAGACGGCGGCATAGGCGACTGCACCAAGAGGCTCAGCTTGTCGATGCTCCCGTCGGGGTCGCCCTTGTATATCGTGATCTCGCCCTTACCTTGGACCCCGTTCTCATCCAAGATCAAGGTCGCGCCATCTTTTTCGAAGGGATTGTGAATCATAGCGCTAACCAGAACTAACACCTGCGTGTTGGAGCGTCGAACGCTGTCGGCGGGGAAGCCGTCTTGCTCAACCACATCCATGCTCTCCCTCCGAACAGCGTTCTCGCCCTTGGAGAGCGCGGCTGCCCGCTGATTCCCCATCGAATCGTTCATGCAACAGCGCTCCTCTCCTAGCCGCGAATCCTCGTTTTGTTCTCGGCTCTCGTCCTCCGCCGTGTCGTCTAAACCGTAACGCGTCAGCCTGTAATCCTCTTTGTCCACGCTGAAGTCCGAGAGAGCGCATTCATGCCGACCGCTGTTATCCACGGACGCAGGGAGAGCCGAGGACGAAACTAAAGATTTATTCTCGGGATCCTCCTTGTCTCTACCTAATCCTACATCGACACTATCGTCCGCGGGCATCGCTCCAATTCTATCCTCGTCCGACTTAACGCAATCTATCGCCCCGACGCAGGCGTTCGCGCTACTCTTCGTGCTAGCCTCGTATTTGGACGAGGTGGCGACGCACGTAGAGACCTGTTCCACCTGACACGGTCGGGGCTGCACCCTTACGACCTTCCTGACCTTCCTATCATCGTCAGCGAAACCTACCTCGTCGAGGATCTGCGACTCGCCGGTTTCGGTGGCGATGATCTGTTTCGCGAGGCCTGGATACGCGGCCTTCACGGTGGTTAAATGTTTGGCGTTACCGTTCTCGGCGACGAGCGCGTTAATGAATTTCTCGCGCGCCTCCTCGAGGCCCCCGTGCCGGGAAGCCACGCACGCCACGCTCGCCGCGTTCTGGATATTCTTACGGAGAACCGCATCGGGCACGTCGATGGATATTATTTCGATCGGACTCGGGGATTCCATGGTTACGTCGCTAGGCGACGGCGTGAGAAAGGTGCTTTGATACTTGGAATCAATGTTCAAGTAATTATTCGCGTTGGGCGAGGTCAGTTCCAACTTACTTCAGTGTCCAAGCAGATTGGCAGCGTGAAAAACAAGACACTATATTTTACATGGTTCTCGTTAATTGAGCGATTGCTCGCTGTACATCAAATTCATGCTTGAAGGCTTCTACAGATCTTTTGCATTGTGTTTAATTATTTTGGGGGAGATATCGTTGGAATTTAGCTATTTTCAGAAGCACACATGCAACGCAACTATTGGAGTTCGATGTTGCTTTATTATTGTATTAATTTAGGGAGGAAAGAACGTTACGCCTTCAACCATGAATAGGTGTGCTTATCTTAAAAACAGATTCAATGTAATTTTAAACATATTGTGACATAAGGAATGTAAAATAATGCAGTTGCTAGAATTTATTCGTAATTACAGTGCTGTGGGAATTGTTTCCCGAAAATTCGACTTACATACAAATGGAAGACTCTTAGGCTAGACTAATTTATTATTTTGTAACATTTGTACCATGCACATTAACCCTTCTAAAGTTGAATCAATTATTTTATATGTGCAAAGACTATAAATATTTAAACGAATCAATAAAATTGAATATCTTAGATACTAAGATATATTGAGCAACGAGTTGAGGTATTTAATAGTAAATAATTTCATTAAAAATAGATTATTTTGGGTGCATATATTTTATATTCTCCTGCAAAGTGAACCTGCTAAGTTTGAGCTGCTTCTGCAGCGTCGCCGATGCCATTAAAAAATTATAAAAAAAAAGAGCATTTGATAGATTTTTAGAGCATTTACGTTAGTGTAAAAATATGTACATTCATTATATATCCTCCAACTCCATATTCGTGAAAACTGATATACCGATTAAAGATATTTTTATTGTCCACTTTTCGATTTATTCAATAGATCGGTAATACTGAGTACTAAAAGGGTTAAACTTTGGCCATAGAATATATAATTATATAAATATAATATCACTTTGTAAAACGGCTTTACAACATCATAGATCAACCAGCTTTACTCTAAACTCACCAACTACGTGGAATATGAGTGCTACGAAAATGTGCACTCTTCTCGTACAAAATACATAAAAATAAATTCTTGTTTAAATCTACTAAAAGATGTACTATTAAGTTGCCAGTATTAATGCGAGCTACCATTTCAGTTAAATTGTGTTAAACTCACATTGTCGACGGTGTCGTCTTTGCATCATAAATCCCGTGTTTATAGACATAATCAATCACAGCATCTTGTAGAAGGTATCTGACACTCTCGCCTCGCTTTAAAGCCCTCCGTATCCGAGTCGAACTGACTTCGTTTGGAATCCATTCGGTTACTATGTATATATTGTGCTGCGCACGCAACAAACAACACGGAACTTAAGAATACATAAAAATCGTGATTTTTAGGATCAAATTTTAGGAATAATTAATTACCATATGTCTGGAAAGAATATCTGAGTCGTATATAAACTTATTGGGATTAGAACCTTCCCTGGTGATAACGACAAGACCATGTTCGCCGACGATTGCGTCGATCTGGAAACAAACAAATTTCAAGTACCTCTTCAATTTTTAAAGATAACAGCAAAAAGTGGACTCACATCTTCTTCGGCCCAAAGATCGTACGTTCCGAAACTCTCCAGCAAGTCGGCGCCGCACAGTAATTTTATTTGGATCGGAGTGTGATCGGAGCTGTTCTTCACGTTCTCCGGTATCCATTCCAAATCCTCGATTGGTATGCGATTAAGGTTGTTGGTGTCGAACATCACGGAGTTTAATAGATTCTGATGATGCTGCAAACTGAGTCTAGTCTTCGTCCAACCATTTTGCCTCGTCTCCCAACTGCTTAGTCGAATCCAATCGCTGTTCTGCAAGGCGAGCCTTAGCATGGCGCACCTGTGCGACGCGCTCGCGAGTTCTTTCTTGGCGTAGGCATCGTGCACCGGAGATATAACGCCTCCAACTACAATATGCGTTCCCATTCGATGGAGGTGATCCCTGGCTATTTCTACAAATTATACGGAAGAAAAAGACATTTCATTTCTTTGTGTATATTTTATAGGAAGCATATAAATTCGTTAAGACAGCATTGGAATTGCGAGACGCTAGAAAATTTCTCCTTAAAAGGCAAGGCTTCGCAGATACTTTCAAACTATTCTATTAATAAGGAGTTTCATTTACAAATTCGTTTGGTATTCAGTGATTGCGAACAAAGGTGTTTCGGGTTTCAAAATAATTTCTATATTGGGCAATGACATCAACTGTAATTGTTTACACAGTGTTATCTTAAACAGTATTCTCGATTTATTTGTACAGTCAACAATGATGACTGATGCAAAATTCGTATCCTCTATTACGCGTATATTGAAGGGTATTGTTTTTACGTGAAGACAAGATATTGATTATAATGATATATATGTACCAAACATTCTTAAGTGCATATTGGTCGGAGGGTTATAACTGCCACACGACATAAGAATAACACGCGTTGGTGCCATTTCTTCTCCTTCTATTGCGCTGCATGTGCTGACAGCAGTTCTGCCGGACTGCTTACGCTTCCTCCTCGATGTATTTTGCAGAGGAAATAGAGGACATTTAGAACGATGCGTAGCGAAACGAGATAAATCGTTACACGAACCACCGTGACAACCCAACACACCGTACAGACTACACACTGGCTGACGTTTCAGCCATATTTGAGACGGTGCAGCCACCGTGTTCACTTGAGAAATTGTTCGTAACATAATAATTGTAGAAAACACTTAGAATTACGTAAAAAATTATTTATTGCTCCTTTTTAATTCTTACATAATTTAACAACTACTGTAGTCAATTCCGAGACCTGTAGGCGATATTCAGTTGTTCATTTGATGCACGGTGCAATTCCGCCAATTTCCTTCGAAGTGACTCTGTGACAGAACCTGTATTATTAACTTGGAAAGATAATCCATCCGCATCAATGTTTTAGGACTGGATAGACATATTATTTTGTGGGATATCGTGGGAGAAAGGCTAGACTGTCGATTTAACCTAAAATTACAGTGATAATTCGCGATGTACTTGCATAGAATGGAAAAATACATTGCTGGAACACGGAAGCTGTTTCTACATTCGAATTTACGAGGATAACCAATTATTAGAAGCTAGATGTAACATTAGAGTGTGAGTGATTTCTTTTTCAAGCTTCGACAATTAGTTTACTCGGACGAAAGTAATTGCACGAATGCATTTCTATGCTTATGATCAATCTAAATCGTAACGACAATGAATATTTAAACTGACGATTGAAGTTAATTTATCTTTTTAACTCTGCGGCGTTATGGAATCCGAGTTTGAAACGGACCACGGAACCGATATGTAAGCGAGGTTACAAACGTCTGTTTCAGTCTAGTGGCGGTCTTTGTATCGACAACACGCTCGGTCTATACTCTATCCGTTCTTGCATAAAGTTTTGGAATTTGGACACCTAACCAATACGAATTAAATTTACCTCCGATTTTTATATTCTTTCGCAATAGTATCGTGTATTCAACTAAATATTTAATTAATATCGCGAGGGAAAATTTGTCATTAGCTTTCGCTGTTGCTTGTGTTAATTTTTCTGTTACTCTTCCTTCATAATTACTATTGGAGTACGTAACGCTCTTTTTGAAATTAACGTACAACTTTCATAATAAGTTCCCAATTCGAGTTTATTTAGAGACCATAAACTTTATGAATGTGCATATGTGCCATAAGTTTTTGGTTACGCGGGAAAAAGTGGAACGAGCGGAAGTTTGCAATGGCGCCAAGGTGCACAGTCGATAGCCATGATGCTTTCGATAATCGAAGGGGCAACTTCAGAGTGTTTGGCAAACCGCGTTTACGGGATGACGTAGGTATGCACGCACTCTTAGTTTTTAAATGATTTTTAATCGATTTTATTCAGCTTCGATCCTCTGTTTGTTGTATGTTTCTTTGTTTATTTGTATGTTTCTTTGGTTAAAATCTGGAAACTCAATTTCAACTCTCTTCCAACTATTCAATAAACTTAAAACTTTACAGGCGTTGTGTATTTGGATGACAATACATATTTTTTTTATTTAATTGTTATAATAGATAATTGCCATTGCCAATGCATTTAGCTTTTACTATTAGTTTATAAGCAATCAATGTAAAAGTAAAAGTGCGTTAAAATGCTTAGATTATTATATTTATTCGAATTTGGTACCTATTACTTTGACTTACTTTATAACGCTGTTTATCAGATATTAGTTAATTACTGAATACATTTAGTAAAAACTTTGCGAATATTTGGAAAATTCGAATAATTCAAATAACTTCGGATAGGAATATTTTTTTCGAATTTTCGAATACTTACATTATTAGAATATTCGTTACAGCCCTACCATGAACAGCATCTTAAATAATTATTTATCATTTCCCTCAATATGTACACTCATTTCTTTAGACGCGTTAATTTCGCATTCATGCGTAATACAACCGCAAAGTTGGCCGCGCAGAAAAGTTGTTTTTTCTGTCTAGAGCACCGCGGCTTTAATTATAATTGCTCGAGTATACAGCGAAGTTAGAGCCAGCGTTGTTACGCATTTAAAATTCTTCTAGAGCACCTACGCTCTCGTCGCTTTTCAACCACGGGAGTCTAACAACTTTCAGTTGCGTTGGTGAATTTTTTCCTTTGTGTTTTCTTTCATTAGAACGACATTCGATTCCGCGGGGCCAACCACGGTCGAAAGAACCGCCGCTTGCTCTCGCGTAAGAAAATTTCGAGTGTCCACGTAATTAGTAACTCGTTCAATGAGATTTTGTGTTAAACGGGCCATGAAAGTACTTGCAATACAGTTTTGATAATACAATTAAGTACTGCGGGAAGTTTTAAATATATATTTTAACTGCACCAAATCTTCCAATAGCTGAGTACTTACACACTTAAATTTCGGTTCGTTAATAAAATTATCATACTTCTTGATTTGCAAAACATTTTCCAACTTACAGTAACATGAAAAGGAGCTTCTAAGAATTAAAAGTTTAATAAGCGTAATAATTGTTATTATGTATTCGTGTTAATTTTTGTTAATTTTGTCATAAGATGCAATTTTAATTAGCTAATAGATTGTTTGTATCTAACAGAATTGTGTTTGACAAGTCTTTTACACGCATACCATTTGGAGTTTCATCACAATTGGATATAATTAATGCAGTTCATCAAACGTGTAATATTTGCATCATTAGTAACAACAGGAATGGAACGGTGCTCTGTGTATTCTACGGTCGGTGAGTTGCACATTTTATAATTCTTTGGATTCTGATTCATGATATTTATGAAGATCCAAAGCATACGAGTGCCTGGTCGTATTTTTTTATTTTTATATGTATATATTTCTTCCTTTTTGCACAAAATTTTTCTTCGTCTCGACATTAATAAGATTAATTAATTTTTTTACCATGTTTTTAGTCTGATTTTTGCGCCATTTTATTTTTTTCTTATTGTAACATGTTTAATTTAATATGTCTATTAATATTTTCTGTGCCCACCTTCAAAGTCTCGTGAATTGATTGCATATTGTTTTTTTAACACTTTTCTTTAGAAGTTTAAGTAACGAATTATATTTACATAGACGTGTTATGCCGTTAAATTATTTTTAAGATACTGCTTCAGATGAATTATTAATTACGTCAGCTTTTACAGTGTTTCGTTATGAATTTTCTGAGAACTTAGTTCTCAAATAATATACTCTTCTAATTATGCTCTACAAATTTGGTTATCTTAATCATGCAGATTTTCCTCGTTACCACTTGCATGATTTTATTTCAGCTAATTTCGAAATGTGAAAACTGGAATTTTCATTTCCACTTGGGATAACAGAATTCTTATCTTTATTAGAATTAATCTAACTACTTAGTTCTAATTCCTCGTTTCATTGTCTCGCCCCAAAATGAAAAATCTTTTGTCTTTTCCTGGCAACTAGATTTCTAACAAAAAATACGAGTTTTAAAATAAACAAATTTATTTATTCCAGCGATACACACTTACCTGCCTATCGTTTGTCACATTCTTCTCATGCCCGATGATTGCAAAATTTTAACATTTCAATTTCCTAAAACTTACCCGCCTAATTGTTCATACGGCCATTTCAAAACTAAATTATACCTCGTTACATACTTACAACGAAACACAGGGTACAAAACTTTATCCTAACAAACACATAACTCTAAATTACTGATAACCAGCATCCATTACAACCATCTAACGTCCTCCATTCTTAGAATCTCGTTTGCCCAGTTTCACACCTAACCCATCCGGACGCAAACCGTGCCAGCTCTAAAAGTGAGATTCAGGACTGTCGGAGGAGACGTAGTTTTCTATACTTCAGTGTCTCAGAAATTGCGGCTCCCTCGGAGGGACCTAATCCCGTCCTCCCAATTCTTCCGTTTCCCTCGACCAGCGGTGGCACTTCCCCCGTTTCTTCGCCATAACTTTCACTGTTTCTCTACGGCCCACCCCTTGTCCAAGTGGATTCGACCTTGGTCGAGGGGTGCTTAGGCCGTGAAGCACGGTGTATCGGCCATGCGGAAACGAGCTGCGTGTCGTTAAGCACCCCGCTCGTGATACATGGTTCTGCGAAACTCGGTCGCCCGGAGGCTGATGCTCGAAGGGCGTAGGTCGACTGGATTTCGGTATCGCTACAGGTGAAACAAAATCAAGTGGTCGCCTCAAAACCACTCTGCAATTCTTTCGCCACGCCGGCCACTAATCATTTAAATACTCTCAAGCAAACAGAATTTTTTTTTAATGTCTATGACTCACAATTTAACAGATACAAGTCAGTACCCAGATGATTTGAGTATATTAGCGAGATTTGCGTTGGCGATTTAAGATACAAATTATTAAATTTTGGCAAAGAATTTCTTGTATAATTAGGACTGAGAACGTGGAAGTGATTAAAATTGGAATCAGCTGTGCATTAATCAGATTCAACTTTGTTTTTAAGAATATCCACTTTAAGAGTTGATGAGATACAGGATTTTCTATTCACCCACCAAGTTTTATTGAAACACTTAGAAAATTAAGCTGCCACGACTTCTTGAAACGCTCCCGAGTCTTTCTTCTCGCGATCGTAGCGGAAGTGCCTTTAAACGGCCATTTGATATTGTCTCGACTGTATCTGCTCTTAATTAGTGGGGTGCCTACCAAAGAGTACTTCACCGTGCCGTTACGTCACAGATTCAGAGTCTCGACTCTTTGTGAAGCGCTCGTCGAACGAGTGCAATGACGTCACACATTCATTTTACCGTATTCTCTCTCGCTTTCGATTCGAAGCGACGCTTGCACCCTACTTTCCCCCGACGCACTCTGACTTTGACGGTTCCAAGATTTTTATAGCCATGCGAATTCTGGTCGAGGACGTAGAATATTTCTGCCTCGCTTTCGAAACGCTGATGTTTCCCTGCGATCGAAGTCACGGGCGAAGACTCATTTTTGTCTCGAGTTTCCGCTTTGACGACGTTCTTTTTGTTCTTGCTACTATGCCCTGCACTTCGAGTATAGTTTCTGGATAGAAGGTTTTGCGGAACGGGTACCTCAAACGCGGCTAGTTGGAGATCTCAGGTGATTAAAAACGTTCTTGCTTTTATTGAGATAAAATTGAAACGTAGAATGTAGGTAGATCCTCATTCTGAGACCTAAGTCCTATCCACAGTGATAGCTTTCTGCAAATGGGACGGGAGTTGAATGAATAATACACCCTTGCGCGCACAGGATGTAACTGAAATAGGTGGCCAAACTTTAGGGGCATTTTCTGTTCCTCTTAAGGAAGAAAAAGGGTCGTATAAACATGGGTGGAGGAATACTTCTTCCCAGGTGCTTCACCTTCCTCCATTCATGAGTAGAATATACCCTTAAAGTTTGAACATCAATTTCAGTTATACCCTATATAATATCCTTATAAATACATAGTCGTTTATTTGTATCTCAGAACAGAAAATCATGAATCATTGCAACAACCGTTTCTGTACATCCTGATGCACACCACGAGACTCTAAATACCGAGATCTTTAGTTAGTCATAGCCGATAGAAATGGTAACCGATCGAGTAATTTTCATCGTCCTTCCGTTGCCATTAACCCGTTTCTCAAATGCATGGGCAAACATTCGTATCGGCGGATCGAACGGTGATTAGTGTGATCGATATCGGCGGGATAAGAGATCCGTGCATCGTGCAGTCGCCGCAATTTGATTACGTTTCATAATAAATTAAAACCCTCGTTTCCCGGAAAGAAGGTCCCACGGCGCCGTAATTTTTGCCACACGTAAGGAATCAATACTCTGATACGGTTATAAATCCACAAGATGGCGACAGAACGCGCGTACATCGTGCTCGATCTTCCGTGGCGCGAGACGAATCGCCCGCGGAAAAAAGAGGGGTGGAAATAAAACGAAATCAAACCTGCCGCGTGGAGGACGGGCGATAACTTATCATTCGCGTGTAAAAATATGTCGCGCGACGCGTCACGCGATCCAGATTTCCTTCAGCGCGAGCCTGCATCCTGTTTGCTCAGAAAATTGCTGTCATCGCCTCGTTCGCGAAAGTAGGGGTGAGACGGAAAAGAGGGAACTGAGAAGGTAGGCACGCGTTAGATTGGATTTCGAGCGAGCGTCGAAAAGGAAAGGCGCTTCCATCCGGGTTTAACGATGCTCCGCTGTTCGCGAATAGGGGCCGGGGGTGCAAAGGAATACAAAGGAGCACTCGGTGTAATAATACACAAATTTTATTTTATTCATTTTTTTGTTTCTTCCCGCAGAATCGAGGAAATCATTTGTTGAGAGAACAAAACCTCTGCAATACGAATAGCAGTTACAAGTAAATATTTACAATAATATATAAGTGGTTGCCTTTCATTTTTTTTTTGTTCTTTTGCATTCATTTTGTCCATTAATCTTCTGTATCTGTTTTGTGTTTGTTTTTATTTTCTGGTATATTTCCTACTTCTCGCACTGTTAATGATAATCGATAATGATAATCAATTAATTAATTAATTAATTAATAATAATGATAATAATTATAAGAATCGTACTGAATCATATTTAAGGATATTTCATCATACGTCCACCTGGTTCAATGGAGGTTCAATCGTAGGCATACCAATCGACCATCGAATCGTGACAATATTGACAAATTGACAGAACGTGCCTTTTAACCTGCTCCGCGTTCCATTTCGCCCCCCCGCCCTCGTCTTCACCCCTCAACATTTCGGCTTTTTCTCTCGTGTGTCTCATTCACTCCGTCTTCTCCCTCGCTCGCTCGCCTCTTCTACAATTTCTATAGCCGCTGTTCGCCATTCTACACCCGCTTTCACGTTTTTAAAACAAGCACCCACTCTCACACCCCCTGCCACCCATATCGCTCACGTTCCAGGCGCCCGCGATTTTTAGGCGTACACACCGCGAACACGCACCCAAACCCGTCTCACCCTCTCGTTCGCCCCTCGCACACCCCCTCGCTACAATCACGTATCACGTTATAACGCCTTGCATTTCCACCCTTGGAGCCTCCTTCGACTCTACCTTCACTCACCCCCGTCGCGTCAAAAGTTTCCCGGCGCGCGCGACAACGCTCGAAAATTCCGCTCGACACAGGCACCCGCGCTCGTTACAATTTCTCCAGCAGTCGCCCCGCGGAAACAGATCCGCCTCTCCTCGGCTCGCCTGCCGAAATTAAGTCCGCCGAGCGGTTCCCTGTCGTTGATTAAATGCTCGTCGCGACAAGAGAGCTCGACGGTGGCTCCTCGAGCACCGTTTCCTCCCCTGTTCGCCTCGTTTCTCACACACGATCTCTCGGTATCGTTCTCTCCCCGTGTGTCTCCACCCGCTCTCATCCTCACACGCACACGCCACCCCTGCCCCTCGCTCATCCCCTTCGACCCTCTCCGCGCACCCGCTTTCCGCGAAAATTCTCGGCTGATCACGCGTGGCCTCCAACCCCCGTTCCTTCGACCTTCCGCCACTTCGCTCCCGTCACCCTAGCGCTTTTTCTTTCGCCTCGCCGCCCACACGCTCCTTTCCTTCGATATCCTCGTATCGCTCGAGCCGTTTCTCGCCGTTGCAAAAACCCCCTCGCGTGCGTCCACCCCCTCGAGGATCGTCCCGCGGGCCAGGCGCCCCATCCCCTCTTTCCCGCCGCCACCCCCGCCGGCTTGCAGCCGGAGAGAGAGGCGTCTCCCGTTTATTCCGTGACAGCTTTACGTGGCTCGACAACGACCGAGAAAAAGACCGCACTTTTCGTCTGAAGGAGTATCGCCACGTGGCAATTGCGCGATTGCAACGTCGGCACCGTGGAACCTCTCTCCCAGCAGCCATCCCACCCTTCACCCTATCCCGCTCTCCCCCGTCTCCGTTCTCCCCGCCCCAATTCTCCTCGGCTCTGGCTCTCTCGTTAAGCCTGCTCTTTCGTCCAGTTCCCTCGTTTCCTACAACCCCGGGGCCGAGCCCCGTGCTCGGGTCAGGTTACAGGAGACGGGAGACGCGCTCGCTTGTGTCCGATGGAATCCCGAGAGAAAGGTCCCCGGCTCCGCCGTTCCTCTGGATGATCCGAGACCGTTCCTTGGCCCACGGATGATCGCGCCCGCCCCAAGTCGTCGCTAACGATCGGCGAGTGTCTCGCGTCCGGGTGTCGGATCGTCGACCCCGTGCTCGTCGGGAAAAAGCGGCGGGACGCCCCGGCTAGCTGGCACGATCCTCGAGTCACAATCATCGATCAGTCCCTGCTCCCCGTTTGGTTTCTCGTACTTTCCCGAAACGTCGTTTCCACTCGAAAAGAAAATAACCCCGCCACGCGTACAACCATCCCCCGCGCCGTCTTCTTCGTGTTCCACTTATTCGTTTCTCTTTTTTTTTTGTCGTTAAATAGTAATCATCTAAACAATGAAAGCGGCAAAACGTCTCGAGGAAAAAGGGTGTCCCTGAGCGCGACGGAAGGAGACGACGACGACACGCGCTTTCATTCTTTGGGAGGGAGGGGAAAAAAAGAAACGACCGTACCCGTCGCCCTTCGTCGTCCTCGTCCCTTTCACGCCCACAATTGTAGCCGCACCTGCACAGGACTGCGCGACACGTCCAGCCAGATTAAAAACAGCAACTGTGCACGCATATGTGTGTACGGACCTCTGTGCGGACAAGTTGGATCGGAGGGGGTGGGAGGGCGGGGGGGGGGGGGGTGGGTTAGCGTCTCCGCTCTGCCCGTTGCTCGGCTCCTGTCGGCGTGCGAGCTCGGTTCGTCTTCGAGAAAAGTAAGGGGAATTACCCTGGACCTGACCCAGACCTGGACGGTGTGCCTCGCCCTGCGCAGGTAATCGTAAAAAGAGGGACGCTCTTCTCAAAAAGAGTGTTGCATCTTGTGAAATCGCATCAACTAAGTTCCTATGTTCCTTTAAATCCTTATTACAAGTTACGGTAGTAATAGTAGTAGAAGTAGTAGCAGCAGTAGTAGTAGTAATAGTAGTAGTAGTAGTAGTTATTAATAGTAGGTTTTTCTCGTTTTTTTTTATTCCTTTTTTATGTTTAAGCATTTTTTTATCGTTTAGGTTTTCTGGTTCTGATAATCTAATAGACATCTAAAAATAACACCCATTTTTTTTCATTATTATTTCATTATTTGTATCATCATCGTCATCATTATCATCATCATCGTCTCCTTAGCATCCCTCTTTCTCTCTCTCTCTCTCTCTCTTCTTTTTCCATTTTTACTTTAATTTATCGATCATCAAGTATTACTTAAAGATTCCTTAAACGTTAGACTGAGGGCCGCGTGATACGCACAGTGAGCTCAAGCGCCTCTCGCTTTTGGAAAATGTATCGAGGAAATTCGATCGCGATCGCTCCTCCCCTCCCCCCTCTGTCCTACTGATTTTCGTTTTAGAGAAAAAAAAAAAAATCGCCTGCCCGTGGAAACCCTTGGAAATCGTCTGCTGGGAGCGAACGAGTTCGCCCAGCGCGATACCCGTTCCCCTCGATCTTCCTGGACAAGTGAACCCCCTCCGCAGTATCCCCCACCCCCTACCCGCCCCCGCGATGACACCCTTGAGCTCAGAATGAGCGCAGCGTTGCATACCATTTGTTGAATTACATCTTACATTTATTTCTAGCGGCTGGAGTAACAAGTTTCCTTATTCTTCTTTTTTCTGTCGTTCGTTTTGTCAGCTCAATACTGCATCAATTCATATTGCTGCTGTGTTGTGATCTGTACCCGAACCGTCATTCACTGTTTAAACCCCGTCCACGCGCTCACCTCTATCTCTCTGTGTTCCCTTTCTCTCTGTCATATACACACTCACACTCACACATGCACGCACACGTGCCTGGCTTTCTTATATGCATCGGTGCACATCGATCTTCTTCGTTACGCCCTCGCCCCTCCCTTCCCAACCATCCCCAAAATCCAACGTTAAATTTCCTCGTCGATTCAAATCTCTCTCTTTCTCTCTCGCTCGCTCTCTCTCTCTCTCTCTCTCTCTCTCTCTCGCTCCCCCCCCCCCCTCTATACTACCCTCCGCCTCGACTTCCCGTATTTTCCCTTTCGTGTTAATTTTAATATCACATTTTCGTGGGAACAGACTGGCCCGATGTATTTGAAGAATGGAACACGTGGTACAAAACGCGGATCGATCGATCCTTGCATCGGCGATTAACGTAACCAATTATAGCTTCCTGTCGCGGGGCGATTTTCTCGTCACCTGCTCAGCTAATCCTTCTTGAGTGTTTTTCTAAGAGTCAAGGGAATGTTGTCGAAGAAACAGGATAGGCGATTGTGCGGGTAATTTTGAAAGTAGACGCGATCGCCTGGTCGCGGACGCTTGGAGAATACCGATTTTCATCCGAGATTATCCCCTGTTTCTCCTCCTGTTTAGTTTTCTCGTTTCGCGAGGGGGGCGGCGTGAAAACAGATCTCAATACATCGGGCGAGCGTGTCCCTGTTAATATATAGAATACATACATCTTTATCTCGCTACAAGGTACTACGAACCCAGATCAAGAAACGATATAACGTCCATCGTTTTCTTTACATGAGAGATATACGGCACGTACAACGACTGGATGGCAACGACGAAACGAAACGAAAAAAGTCACAAAGGAAAAGAAAGAAATGGTAGAATAACTTACGGTAGGTGCGCTCGTCAACAATCTACACGTTCAAGAGACGTTCAATCGTTAATCGCTTAATTGAAACTCCTTATTTTGTAAAATTGTTAATTATTAATGTTTGCATCGCTATCCCTCCCCGTGACCCTCCTAAAACAGGTCGCTTTTTTTTTACTTTGTAGACGCTTGTGTAGTTTATGATTTTTTTTGTGGTTTTTTTTCTCTTCGTTTTTTTTTGTTTTTAGTTTTTGGTTTGCTTTGTGGTGGTTCTTGGTGGTTCCCTCGTTTAGCCCGTTCACGGTCCTCCTACCTCGCACCCTTTGTCTCGCTCTCTGTCACTCGTCTCTCTATAATCCTACACCCCTCCCTCTGTCCCCCGAAAAACACCCGCCCCGGTCTAAAGTTAACCCGTGCGATCGAAGGATTCCAATCCCTGTTTCTATCGAAAATCAACGGCGTAGTCCCTTGCATCTCGCCCCGTGTGTCGCTCCTTCCCCGCCCCTGAAACGGCGAACGACAGTCAACGTCCACTGCACTAGCTCAAACGCGTAGAATAATCACAAGGCACTGTATTACCACACCACGACGGTGAATCGATCTGACGCGTCTTTCATCGAATGAACTGACCGCTTCTGTTCATTGATAAATACGTCGGCGATCGATGGAAATTTCAGACCGAAACCTATGGTGCCGTAAATACACGATACAAAAAAGAAAAAGCAGGAAAGCAAGAAGAAAGCATAGTCCTTAATATAAAATAGAAATAATTCTCCGCAATACTTTGGCCTTTCTCGGATCGAATTTAACGCTTATTCTTCCCTTCCCGTCCTCTCCCAACCCCGAAATTCATTGAAAGACGAATAAATAGAACGATTTAGCTGATGAAAGTTCGCTGACTCCGTCCGATCCGAGACGCGACGAAAGGAAAGTCGAAAATGGGAAGGGAACATCGTCCCAATGGCGAAGGAGGCGATCTCTCGAGTTCTTCCCCATTAGAAACGATTGCTATCGGCTACGTGTGAAGGCGCTCCAACTTTCTACAAAAAAGGAAGAAAAAAGGGACAGCGAAAGGGGACCCTTTCCAGCGTCGGCGTTCATCTCGAATCCCACCCTTTTTTTTTATATACTTGATGTGTCGGCCGCGGTAAATCCTCTGCAACAACCAATATGATTGCGTTTAATCTATAGATAAGGGTCGATTGTTGATACAACAACGACTGGGGGAGTATCATTACGTTTAATATTAAAAATGTTCGCGGCTTGCCTCGCTGAAAATATTTCACTCGGCTTGGTCGCTTTCGTGGTGGGATTCGAGGGATTTCATTGCCTCTCTCTCTCTCTCTCTCACCCCTCACTCTTTCCCCAAGCGTTATCGAAAGATCAACCCCTTTTCAAAACCGCCTCTCGCCCCCTCGCGTTGGCTGTCGTTCGCCCTCGTATCTTTACGTACACCGCTCCCTCATTCCCTTCAAAGTCGAATTTAATCATTTCTCCGTGGGCGATCAGCAATCTCTGTACCGCTTTCTTCGGGGCTCCTACGTCGTCGCGTTCATGAGAATACGCCCGTACGTTCCCCAGCTCGCGAGTTTCTCAATCGGGGCCATTCTGCCGCGAGAAAACTCCCTCCAACGCGCGTCCTCATGCTCCCCCCGCCGAGAAATTGCACCCCAGAGATCTACGTCTCGCGGTTTTCGTATTTTCCTTACAAACTAACGCCGTTTGAACCGTTTTTTTTTTTTTTTTTTTTCGTCGTCAAGAGATCACTCGTTACGTTTGGTAATCAGTCTATCTGGTCTGCGTAAACTTAGTCCACAAAAACTCGACCGTACCCTCTCTCTTCTAGAGCGTGTTCAGGACACTCGCTGCCTCCCTCTCCACGCGAGCAATCACGCGGACGCTTTCCGCTTTGATTCGATCGGAAAGCCCAGAGGTAGCCGTTGAAAATTTCGCGAATGCCCGATTCAAAAGCATTCCGCGGGCGTTTCACGCTCGTTCGAGGGCGGCGACTGCGTCGGCCAAAGGACAGGCAAGCACGGTCGAACGAGAACGACGCGACCCTGGTCAGAGATTTTCCGAGGGAACTACCACTCGAGCCGCAAAGTGGAAACTCGGATCTCTAACTAGATCTCTAACAGTCGATCTCTAAGTCGCCGTCTATTGTGTAACAGGCCTCCCGTCCTATCGATCGATTTCCCTCTAAGAGCACCTTGGACCCTTCGCGCCACCTTATTTTCCCTTCGACCCCTAATTAGCGCCCCGTATCTCCATCGTCTTCGCACGCCCAGAAGCATTGCCACCCCCGACTTAACTCGCGACACTTCTCTCCCGCTCCCTTTTCTTCTCTCTCCATCTTCTCCCGCATTTCCTCCATCGTTCCCAGACGAGGAAACTAAGGCGCCCCCCTCTCGTACCTCCGTCGGCGAATCGTCGCCGTCCGGCAAAGAAAACGCAATCACGTAACAACAACAGGTGGTACGGCCTCGAAACACACCCAAACGAGGGACTTACAGAATTTGTACTCTTTGAGAATGTGTATTACAATGAAACGACGTTTTAACGTTACTTATTATACCGTACACGATTAAGAGTTACTCTTCACCCTCTCTCTCTCTCTCTCTCCCGCCTTGAACGGCGCGTTCTTCTCAGGTATCCACCCTTAATTACAGTGTTACGTTGGCGTGGCCCTCGCGCGCACGACGGTTAACGTATACGTGTTCCTCTCTTCCTCTCTCTCTCTCTTTTTTTTCACGTTTCCGTATTTTTTTCTATTTTGAGATGATCGTGTAACCCGTGTATGTAGATGTGTGTCTCACCGAGCGTGTATGCATGACGCGTGTGGTCCTACGTTAGGTGTACATTATTTTTCGATTTTGTCTCCGTCCCTTTTCCTCCCGGCATGCATGAAGTGGTTGCTCGTGTAGACGCGTGTGTACTTGCTGAAAGGCTGTGAAGGTTTTTTTTCGGTCGGTTAATTAAAACCAGGTAGGGTTCCCGAAGAAATCCGTCGACAGCGTCGATCCCGTCGTCTCCGCGAGTTCGCTCGCAATTAACTTCCTTTGTTTCCGCTCTCGCGCGTTCCCTCTCTCTATCGCCTGCTCCAGTTCAGAAGGTGAAACGATCCCTTCGGTTCTTCCCTCGCCCACGATTTCGCCCAGCCGATGTACGCGACTAGACGTTCCTCCAACTCGACTGCCGGCTTCCTTCATCCCTCCGCCGCGTGCGTTACGCTCCTTTCCCTTCTTCATTTCTTTTTCCAACGCTGATTTTCATCCCCTTTCGTTTCCTGCCCACGATCGCGAGCAATAACGCGACGGAAACGAACGTTCTCTGGCGCGTCGGGAGCGCTCTTGATCGACGAACGATTCCGTCTCACCGCCGAGTCGGATCACCCGCCCCGCGCTGGTTTCTCGGTCGAATCGGAGCAAATCACCGCGAGAGAGACGGTCGATCGGGAATCACCGTGGACCCGGAAAGCGTGGAAGCTCGAGTCTCCTGCTCGCCCCGCGAACGATGATCCCTCTTTCTCCTCTTCGGGTCGAATCTCTTCGAGGATCGAACAAACGTGCACCGTTCCCGTCGAGAGTACACTGCCGACTCGGCGTCGTCCACGTACCCACGGAAAAAGCGACACGTGTGCCGCGGCAAGGAATTGAGAAAAACGAAAGAAAAACACGATCACAAGAGTGCACGCCCGCTCCGAGCGAGCGTCCGCGCGAAAAATGAAGCTGACAATGGCGGCAGCGACGTTCGCCGATGAAGAAAGATCGACAAGAGCGGCGAATCCACCGGTTCCCCTTCGTCCTTTAGGCGTCGAAGCTTCGAGGAATCGACGAGCAAGCTTCCGTCGTCGCGTCGTCGAGATTCCTCACGGAGAAACGGTAATTTCCATGAATCTGTGACTCGTCGCGATCGAGATAAATCGAGGCTCGATCGGAGGGCTCCTGCGCGATGATCGGGCGACGAGGCTCACCGACGGCGTTGCTGTTTCGCGATTTCTCTAGCTTCACGACAGTTTACGCGAACTCCGTCGAGCATCGGCTTGCCAGAGACAGGGACAGGGACAGATATGAGGGGCGCACGACGATTTCGTTTCTGATCGATCAGATCGGTCCTTGGATCGAGGTCCACGAAGACAGAGACGATTAACTCGCCCTGGGGGAGAATCGACAAGCCGAAGGGCCCCAATCGACGGCGCGTTTCCCCGCCACTATCTGGTATCTGCAACCCCGAGAAAGAAACGCTCGGAATTTGCTTCCTCTTGCAATTCTATCGTCCCTCTATCTCAATCTCTCGTGCTCTCTCTCTCGCTCTCTCTTTCTCTCTCTCTCTCGCTCGTTCTCTCTCGCTCTCTGTCTCAAGCTCCCGATAAATTTGGTCTCCCTTTAAAAATATGTACAATACCCGTCGGCACTCGGCAATTTACACGCCATATTCTCCGTCAGTCACTCCGCTCTCTTCGCTACAAGGCTCCCTCTCGCGCTTCTTTCTCGAGGACGATTCAATTGTCCCCCGTTGCTCGACGCAGGGCTACGGGGCTCCGTGTTCCCCTTTTTTTTCTCTCGGTTAGCTGCGACACGCGAGGCAAGGGGTGGCTCTCCTCTCCTCCTCCCGTCGGCACTGGTCAGTTTCGTTGATTGCCAAAGTTGCATCATTCGTTTCTCGTCCTTTGTCTCTCGTTGCACGGCTCGCGCTGGCGTCTTATCCCCGGAGCATTATGTTTCCCTTGTGCTCCCTCGCGGAGACCCACCCCCCGCGTAAGATGTATACGCGCGCGCGCACACACGCGCGGCTCTCCGCGCTCTGGCGCCCCTTAAAAACTTCTCGCCAGCCTCCCGCAACCCTTTCGGGGCAGGGAAACGTTGGGGTGCGCGCGTACGTATACGCGAGCTGATAGTTTGCACGCCGTCGATCTTCGCACGCCCCGATGGCTTCTTCCTCCTCGTCCTCTTCCTCCTCTTCTTCCCGTCCGCGCTCCCCTTTGTCCTCCCCCGCTCCCACCGCCGCTAAACCCCGCGCCCCTCCCGGCGCAGCTCCCGCGACCCTTTCTCTCTCCGTTTCTTCTCCCCGTCTACGCTTCTTCTTCACCTTCTTCCGCGCCCTCAAGTGCTCTCCCTCCACTTTCTTCCGCCGCCACCGCGCCATCTCTTTGTCTGCAAATAGCCCAGAGGCACGGACGTGAGAATTTATTTGTCGAGGATCTGTTGCTTTTTACTCCCTTTTCCGCCCCCCCCCTCATTTCAGCCGCCTCAACCAGCGAGAAAAAAGGGAGAGATTTACATTCCACGCTTTTTTGGTAAATATCCCCGGCTGCGGAGCTGCGTTACTCTCTTTTACACGCTCGTGCCAACAGCGCTTTGGGTAGAATCGAACGTGAGCATGGATTAATTGCATAGCTTGGGTCTATCGTGATTTCTGTATCGTCTCCCCCTTTTTTCCCTTTGGTTTCTGGCTTCGTCGGACGATGCGACGCAGATGCGAAAGTGTTTGAACGATTGAGGTGCGAATCCACTTTAAAATGTGGAGAGTTTAAAGTATTAGCGAAATTTTTAATATGCAATTCGTGATACCGTCGGAAAGATAAGTCATGTGTGGAATTAGATTTTGCATTTGAGGCTCCTTTTCTGAGAGAAGACTTTAAAAAATTTTAGGTTGTTTCTGCAAAAATTGAGTAATTCCTGCGATAGGGTTTAAAAATTATCAGTTTTCAATATTAAAATATTTTCTGCTGGCATATTTGTAATTCAATTTGTAGCAGAACGTTGGACGCGTCTAGAGCATGAACTACTGATCTATGTCTGACAGCACACCAAGCGTTTCTACTTGGCTCTCTTCTGTTTTGAGGAAATACTACACGAAGACTACCAAGAGATAAATTGTATTTCTTATGTTTTATTCAACATTTTTCCATCAAGACCTTAGTATATTCTTCACCGTACAAGTTCTTGAACATATGATTAAATCAATTTAATGCCCAGAATGCAATATACATCCTATTGAAACGTGCTAGTGATATAACCAACCACTGGGTCGCCGCTCCTTGTCCACATGCTTCTAACAATTTCGAAATTAATTTTCTCAAAAAAGTGTCACCACACAAAAAGATATATTCTACATTCTCCACTCATTTTTCTATCCACTTTCCTACTGTATCACGAATTAAAAGCTACCATCATTTTAACACCCTCTCGACAATTCAACAAACCTCTCCCGAGGAGTAAAAGAATAAAGTGTCGCATCGCGCGTGTACCATGCACGGCTACTCACCTAAAGATTGTCCATCATTTCGGAAAGGGTCAGCCTGGAGGTGGACATTGCGACGCCACTGTCGCTGCTGCTCTGCACGCTGCTGTGATCATCGGTGTCCGACTGGTTGCTCGTATAACCGATCACGTCTACCTCATCTGCAAGCAGACAAAAGGGGGCACACGTCAGACAACAATTCCCACTCGTGAAAGTTCGCCACGCGCGAGCAAGCCCCGTCCAGGATGTTATTTTTCGAGCTGACATACGATCGAGCAATGGGGGGACGGCGTTGGTGGGCCGTCGGGGCGATAAATAATCGGCGCGCCGTTCAGCGCGCCGCGAATAATTCCCGTCATACGGTAATACTGTTGTCCACCGCTTTTCGTTGGGTAATTTAAAAAAAAAAAAAAGAAAGGAAGGAAGGAAAAACGCAGCTGCACAGGATGCGCGTAGTAAATTGTAGATGCGATCGGACAGCTGTGGCTCATAAATATAAGCGGTAACAATCCCCGATTCGGGTAAACGCTCGCGAATTCCGTCGAATCGATATCGGCCGCGGAGGCTACGCCTTTCGAGCGGGGCTACACATACCGTAGGCAGGTTCTCTCCCGCGCGCTGTGCCCCGGTCCAATAATCCCCGTGTGCTCAAAATGCCGGCCAATTTTCGTAATTCACCGCGAGAGCAAGGGTACGGAAATGCACGCGCCCCTTCGCCGCACGCCACTGGCTCGCAGCTCACGCGGACACGTTGATTCTGTAATCCTCCCCCGAAACATGCTCGGGGAGCGGCCCATCCGCAACCTGCCCGAGATAATTCCGGAAAAATACGGCCGGTGGTACGTTCGATAATTTTCTTCGATTTCACGGGAATCGCTCGGCTCGCCGCGCCGGACACACTTAGCGGGGGAGTTTAATTAAAGTAACGCGGGGGTAAGGGTGGGCAGCGCTCGAAACGATCGTGCCCGGCTTATTTTCCGCGTGCAAGTAATGGGGACGAGCTGGGGCGCGACGGTGGGTGTATTCGTGAAGTTGGCTTGTTAGTTTCCCCGTATGTTTTCAAGGTTCTCGATAGTGGCTTAAGTGGAAATAGAAAGCGTTACATTAGATTGTTTTTTCTGTCGAGAAACTGAGCGATTGGACTGTGTCTCAGATAGAATGTGTTGGGCTGAGAAGAGGAACATGAAGTTACTTCGCCCTGACTATAAACAGACTGTAAACTCAACACTTCCTCAACACATGAACGAAATAGTTATTAGTATATAATAGAATGTTTTGTTCTCCACTTAAGGGGTTACGCAACTCTGAGACACTCGAAACTAAACGAATGTTATTTTACAGTTACTATGCGGTTGAAAATCATTTCTTTCTTTCGCTCACCCGGAGGAGCTTCGCGGGACAACAAATAACTCCGTCATCTTTTAATATCTTTGCATAGTATTTATTCTATATAAGCACTAATATATGCTCTACACATAAGAAGTAAAGAAATAATTTTCAACCTCATAGAATCTGTGAAAAAAAATGTCTAGTTTCGAGCGTCTCAGGGTGGCATAACTTACTCCCTTAACGCTCATTAATATAGCTCAAACTCGCTCATTCTGCAGTTGTAAATGGCTTCCTCCATCATATTCCATTAAATTCAACATTACTACTCTTCACAAAAAGATGTCTATCTCCCTAAGTAATCCGGAGCCCAGGGTCCAGCGTTACCCCAATTCGGCCCTGCCCACGCATAGGCGTGGGAGTCAAGAGGCCAGGTTATACGTAACCGAGGAGAAAGTCGCCCCATTGTTTACTGCCGGAGCGGGTGTTATCCAAGGGCCCCGATATTTCTCGGTGCACCGATCGCAATGTCCCTCTTCGCGAATGATTTCCACGCGTGTCTGAGGACGGCACAAGGGTTCCCCGGGATAACGTGGCGCCCGATAAAAGAGACGGGGCTGTAGAATTCGAGAACAGCAAACAATTTAATATACGCCCGGGGGTGGACGGTGGATATCCGACGCTAGAAAAGGTCGGAGATCGCTCGATCGGCGCGAAACTAGTTTAACGAGACTTTGATGGGGCCCTTCTCGCGTCGGCGCGAGTTACGATTCATAAAATTCCTCCAGACGCTCCTCTTCCCCCGAACGACGGTGGAAAGTTGCTACAGGTCAAGCAGATGCACGATAAAAAGGCGCGAGGCGGGAGGGGCTGGATTTTTCGACGCTTTCTCCCAGACAAAAGCGCGCTTGTCCCCGGAGCAATGATTTTTTTTTCCGTCGTAGCTGCCCGTTATCGGGCCACTCCTTACCCCGCCAACCGGGGGAATAAGCCCTTCGAGACGGTTTATGGGCCATTGCTGAGGGTGCTTTCGGAAAATAGCGTAAGGCGATTTGGGGGTAAATCGATCATCCGGCAGCAAAGTTTTTCCTTATTCGAGGTTATAGTTCGTTTCGAGGTGTAAAATATATGGGAAATCTAGTTCGTTTCCTGGCGTAGTAAAGGAAGTTTTTAGGAGGGATTCTGGGAGAAACTGCTGAGGCTGTTACTTCGTTGAAACGTGGTTAATATCGAGTCGCTCAGCTTATTGTAGTATTTATAAATTGCTTCGAGGTAAAATTCAGCAAATTTTCTCTCTGATGTATTTTCAACTTCGGAATATCAAAGACTCTCCAAATTCCTTCTGACTTTGCAAACCTATGAAGGGTATTTTCCTCAATTTTACATCATATAACATCTGCTTCTGTTTGTTCTTGTCAAACTTATACATATTCATGCTGCATTTAAAAACATCATAGAATTTAAGGCCACCCCACCGAGTCGAGGGTAGAAACACAAGCGCATCCAGAAACACAAGTGACTCTCGGGCTTAGAACAACCCGACGCCGAACCAGGCGATCAGTGTCTCGCTGAAAACGGCCCTTGAGGCGGTAAACGTCACCGCAGAAAATATCAGTGTCACGATGGAAGCGGCCCTTAACGCGGTATACGTCACCGTGGCGCATCGTCGGCCGTAAAATATAACCGACGTCGGCGGCCACGCGTTGCTCGTGTGCGTGCACACGCGAGCAGTAAACGAAAAAGGGTAGAGAGGAAAGCTTGGGCCAGGATGCAGGGGGAAGAATGGCGGAGTATATTGTCGCATCGAGCCGGGAATAAAAGGGGGCCACAGAGGGAAGGAGGGAGAAGTGGTATGAAAGGGAACAGAGACTGGAAGAGAGGAAAATGTAAAGGTCGCGATGGGAGAAAACAATTAAAATGTAGGAAGAAGAGAAAGAGCGGCCGGCAACGTGCGCGGAGAACAAGATGGAGTGAAAAAATTACATGAGAGCTGTCGAATGGGAGCTGGAGGTAAGAGAAACGAACCGTGCGTCCCGGCGCGAGGCGGGGAGGTGCGGCGAGATGTGATAGAGCGAAACAAGAGAAAAGGGGGCTGCAGAGGAAGTAAAAGGGAGAGGAGGAAAGGAAGGAGCGCGAGAATGGGCGGATGGGGAAGAGAAAGGTTGACGGTGACTGCGCCTATGCTCTGCCTCGCGGTACGTACATCCATTGTCGCATCCGGCCGTCGTCCCGGGCTGGTGTATAAATTATCAGAAAGATTTTATCACCGCGCAGGCTTTACGGCCACGAGCGAAATAAGAGTGTGTTTCGCCTGGTCTCGCCTCCTTAGCGTAACGTACAGCCGCGAGCACAATGCTGGGGTACCAATAAGAAGTGTTTTGTCGACGGAACGAGGATGCCTCTCTGCCTCCTCTTTTACACGAGCAACCAGCTCTCCTCAGCGCGCGCTAAGTCCCGCGGGATAGACGCTCCTCTCTACACGTGAGCCAGCGCCAATCATCTCTCGCAGGTTGTCGGTTTCCCGAGGGCACCGCGGAGAATTTGTCGCTACCAGGGGACGTGTGTACGTGGCTGCGACTGCGGGACAGGAGGCCACGCCGACGGCGATGGAAATTCTAGGCAGAGCTCTGCGGGGGATGGAGGAGCCGAGGGGGTGCGAGTTGGACGAAGAAACCGATTATGGGGCTAATTGGAAGAGGTATAATGTCAGGTGGAGTTGATCAAGAAGTGCTCTGGGACTGGGACGATTGGATTTGAAGTGGGATAGAGGATCTGGGAAGAATTTGAAGTGGATGATAGAAACTGGGGAAATGGAAGAGACTGGGCTTGTAAGAATTGGAACTGAATTCGTGAGAATCGAAGCTGGGCTAATTGTAAGAGTAATAATGAGTATTACACTCGAATAGGACACTGTTTTGGGTCTTTAGGATCCTTGGAAGCAGGAGTAAAGGTGATATAATAGGGGGAGGTTTAAAATATCGTTCTGTAATAACTCAGAAGCTCGGATTATACAGGATTCTTGTAACGTGAGGTTCAGGGGAGAGAAAGATTAGGGTGGAAACATTTAGCTGTGATGTAATGAGGGTTGCTGTTTAGGGCAGGTGTGTCGGACTTCTGCACGAAGAAACTTGTGAATTTGGGGTGGTAATGCTTTGCTTGGTACCTCTTTGAATACCTGTGCGAACACGTCTGAACATTTCAGTAGCGTTTTCAAGACCATCCTTCTATTTGAGTGGCATAAAGAGTTTTAAATCCAATCTATGCTGATCTTATATTAATCGATGCTCTTGTTAGTCGTCACTTTTCTCGGCCAATGCCGGCGGTTACAATTACATCGGGAAATCGTTTAAGGTGGAAGTAAAACGTGCAATGTCGCGGCGTGGACGCAAAAAGCGCCTTGGTTTGCCGAGCAAAGCGCCTTTTACCGAGTTGCGGATTGCAGCGGTTGCTTGCAAAAAGCACCGTCGCCGATGCACACCGCGGAAAGCCACGACCGTAATGGTGTTATCGCGGTCGTGTAAATCAGCAATTTATAAGTGGGAGCGCGTAGTCGCCTCTAAAAACGTGCCCCGCTACAGTCGCGCGAACGACGAAGTTCAGCGGATTTCGAGAAATTTATTTCACTCGCGAAGCGAGGATCCAGACGTAACTCTATTCCTGGCAGGGTTGTGCATTCCAACGAAATGGTAGAAGAATCCTTCATAGTCACGCAACAGTCTAATAAATCTTCGGTTGAATCAACCCAATTTTTAATTTTGGGATTTGCTGATCAACTCACTCAATCTCTTCTCACAATTTCCAAGAATCAAATAACGCATCACCGTTAGAAAACAACTTGAGCAACACAAGGTCCTTCTACATTTCACTGACAACGCTCGAGGAATTTCGTTAACATATCCAGCACCGATACAGTCGGAAAAACGTGGCCGCCCCGTTAGACGGAAATCAATTCCTCAAACGTGTTCCATTCATCACCGGAGGAGCACGGTTTGTCCCCGGGACCGAGGTTAAAAGCGAGGTTCGTTTATCACACGGCGAGATCCAAGCCCGACCATCGAAGAAACGGACGTTCCCGCTGCAAGGCGGATCCTGGTACGCACGGTCACTGACGTCGTAAAGAAGAAAAATTGTCTTTTATTGCGCTGGCACCGGCATTGACATAACGGTGTTTCCCTTCGGAGGCGTGGTACCGCGCGGCGCACGTTCGCCCGGCGCTCGTCCACGCGCGCCGCTTGAAAATATTTTTAACAAACCGCGCGCAGGGGATTATTTTCGGTCGCTGACACACTTTATCCGCTCGGCAAAGAGGCGAACACGGGTTCGATGGGGCGAAGGCAGGGGGGCGAGGGATAGGAAATCAAAGGTAGACAAGAGCCACTGGCACTCTCGCTTTTACCTCCCTCCGCGCGCGGCACCCCTTCATCCCTGGGCTTCAACTTCGTCAAACTGATGCAAACTAGTGCGTCGCAACGTTCAGCACCGCGTATGGTGGTATTTTAGTACGCTTTCGTGGATATTTTCTGCATAGCAAAGGGGTAAATCGAGGGTAATAGACTGAATATTGATTTGCGATGGGGGATCGCGAATGTCTGCGAAAATTGAGGGTTCTTGGTTCTCCTATTAATCGTTTAATAAGTCCAATTGATTATCTGTTATTTTCGATACGTTTAGTTCACTATTTCTTTACTAAACTATATGTATATCCAAATTTGTGTGAACCGTTTTGTTTAAATTGCCCACATCTTTGCCAGTGGGGGATTTAAAAAAAAAGTTCAGGTGGCAAACGTTTTGAAGGACCCATTTTTGGGGGGAGAATGAAGAGGTAATTTACTAAAAAGTGCTAAGCGTAGTAGTACAGAAATAAAATATAGTGTTTGGTTAAAACCGTATTTTTAGGGAGAACTTCTGGGCAGGGACCCATTTTTCGGGAAAATGAAGAGGTAGTTTACTAAAAACGGGCCAAGTGTAGTAATACAAAAAAAAAAAAATAGTGTTTGGATACCTCTATACCTAATCATAATTATTTTTGGTGATGGGGCCCTGCGATGGCCTTCTGTGCAGGAGCCTAGACGGCAACTAAATCCGCCACTGATTTTTGCAAGGTGGAAGTGAGTAAATAGAGTTTCTACCTCATGCTGAATTTGAAATGCAAGTTCAGCCTGGAGTAGAATGTTTTTTTACAACAGTAGAAAGTCACGAGCTTATTAAGCCAACACAACATTATGAAGATCCAAGTTTTATCGAAGCAGACCTAAGAAGGCCAAACCGCACCTAAACAAATCTATGTACGTCTAGCATCGCAACAAATTCCAGCAGTAACAGTTCCACCCGCAAACGCCACTCATTATCGTCTTGCAACCACGAACCATCCACTTGAACCGAATTACGCTGCCCACGTTCTTCGCCATTATCGCGACGACCTATTGCAAACAGAGAGCTCGGAGGAGAGTGAAGAAAGCATCCGAGGGAAATTCTATCGTGCTTGATTTCGCCTGGACGAAATTTTTGCTGCTCCTGTTCGCGGACAATGTGTCTGGCAGGGAAAAAGAGAAAGGTCTGCCTGGTAGAAAGGAGAGGAGCAGTGGGTTGGGATGAAAGACGATAGGAAAAGAGTTTCGCGGACTTAACGAAACTGCCGGGGACTCTGGGACGAGATGCGACGGCACTGAAAGGCATCGTTAAAGTGAAATTAACCGTGATCCCGAGGTTGCCCCCGGTTTCCCTGTAATTAATCGGCTGGTTCGTAAAGTTTAATTGTCGGCGGGCAAAATACACGGTGATTCTCGATTTTGACCGAGCCCCATCGACGGTTCCCTCGGTTTGCCAACCCTCGAGTATTCCCCCTTTCTGCTCCTTTGCAGGGGGGAAGAGAGTACTGTCGCTAATTAGGTAGCTCGGACAAGCTCTGGATGCACCGAAACACGGGAATTCGTAATCTCAAAGGAAACGGGAAAGCTCTTTATCATTTCACAATGTGAGGCTTCCTTTAATAGATGCAATCGACGGGAAATCTATGCCGCGCAAAGTAATTATTATTTAATGCGTGTCAGACGGTAAAAGCGACTGATCGACAAAAGCAATTAATCAGCCTGAACGTTCAATCGGTGCCCGGCAAAGTTTTTTACGGGGGAAAAAAGAAATTGAATACCCCGGAGCGACGTAGCGAAACGAGGCAGCCTGCGCCCCACTTCGATAGTACGATCAAGTTTTGCGATACTTGGACGTTATCGCTCATAAAAATATCTATGGCTGGCGGCGGGCTTAAGTGACTCGACGACGCGTTTAACTCTCGCCCTTTATAGTGTCCGCCATAAATATAAAAACGATCGCCGCGGAGCATTTGAATACATCCGGGTTCCTTTACGCCGCGCGGCGTAGGAGTGAAGTTTAGACGTTGTATAAATATTTAACGATGGCCTGGCTATCGCTGATGAAACAACAGCGTGTGAAAATTATACGAACGACGATGCTCGACGCAAAAGACCGACCGCGCGGAAGAATCGAACCGTTAGGAATACCCACGATACACCGCGAGAGGACTCGGTCCTCGCGCAGAACTGGAAGCCAGGCGGATACGTGACTGTCAGACGGAACTTTCACGAGCGAACGAATAAACTAAAATTCATTAGGGAATTAGCGGCGACGGTGCTAATCGAGTTTAAGTTGAAGATGAAGCCTCGCCGAGTGTCGCTCGGAGTTAGAACAATTGCCGAGCTCGTGGAAATTTTACATTAGCACTCCGGCAGCGTCGCAGCTTGACTCGCTTAATTCGCGGCATGCGCTTCGCAAAACTCCGCAAAAATTGTATAAATCGTCGCGGGGCTGTGCGATGTCGTTCTAAAAACTGCACGCCCGACGGAAATTCCCAATTCCCGACACCTAAACCCATTACATCGCCCTCTATCTCGCGACGCGTTAATTATTCGCGAAATTAAGGAATTAACTGGGGCCGAGAGAAACCGAGGCTTCACAGCCACTGACTGCGAGGGAGAGAATGCGAGAGGCCGCGAGTATCTTCGAGAGCGAGTCAAAGCGCGAATCAGAATGCAATCTCTTCCATTGGAGATGGCAACAGTATTCCCCATCTCCTCCAGTGGGACCATGGAGAGTTGCAATGAAATGTTTATAATGGTGCAAATACACGCGTGCGATCCGAATGAAATCCCAAACTCGTTTGTATGCAAATCCGAGACCAGCTACCAACGATCTCTTCCTGCCTCTTTCCTCCCTTCCGCCTCACCTCGTCTTCAGGGGCTGCTTCTTTCTCCCAACCACCCACGCCACCCCTTTGTCCCCCTTTCGCCTCTGTCCGCCACCCCCGCGCCCACCCACTCGCGTGCACTCCCCGGTAATTAAGCGTCGCTAAGAGGTTTTCGCGTTTTAGCGTTCTTACCTGAAGCTTTCGGCCTTAATTGTTGTTTATCGATCGCCGGGGCCCGATTCCCGCGCGATTTTTTGCTCGAGCCTCCCGCTCGATCATCCATGCTCGACGCTCCTTCGTACCGTGTAATTTTAAAGCGCGTTTCCCCCTTGTTTCGGGAACGGGGCGAAACGGAAATCGCGGCACAAGGGGAGCCTTGTAAGGATCGCGATTTAAGGGCGGCTTTTGGGCGTCGTTTTGCTGGGAAAAATCGTACTCGAGGCGAGCGACGCGGACCGTGCTTTGAAGGAGGACGTTGGGGCGGGTTTGGTTTCAGGCGAGATTCCAGTTGAACGTGTTTGGTTAGAAATAAATTTTAGGGAATTTAATGGGTTTAGAGAGCTCGCGCGAGTAATGGGGAATTTGTTTTAAGGGTAGGGAATGATGATTTATTGAGCTGAATTATAAATTGAGAATAGTGGTTTGTGGTCTTGAAATATTGCCTCAGGTGTATAATTATTAATTTTAAAATTGTTTTTTGAAGTAGGGGAGCGTGATATTATTTTAACAATGCTTCGTGGTTGTTGGAATGGTGTTTCAGATTTAAAAGTTGTCTGAAAAATATCCCGATCTGGTCTGAAGCACTTAATAAATGTGCTCGAGAATTTTGTTTACTGGCCATTGCTGCCACTCTTCCAGATCGATGGGTGTTTCATTCAGGTTTCAATTTTCGAAATTCAGCGTTTAACAGCCCTTGCAAACGCGAAACGAATGCAAATTTAGCTCCATGCGAAATTCCCCTAATAATGTTGCCGTAAAATTGATAACAGCGCGAAGGATCATTATCCACGATATTGAAATACACTTCCATAATAAATTGATTTGCATCTTTATGCATGTTATTATTCGCGACCAATATTCTTCGAACACTTCCACTGTCGTTTATCAAATGTTCTATGGACACGACTGATCTCCCTTTCAGATAAAAAATCAGCATTGAAATTACTATTGCCAAAGGACAATGAAAACTAATTTTACTGTAAAATTCGTGTTCAACAATTTCCCGTGTAATATTCAGGCAAAAATAACAAGATGGAAATTAATGTAAAAAGTTGAAATGCTGAAAAACCAGCATAAAATTCACAGAATATTAAAAATCAGAGAGGGAGAGAAAATTGTTTCAGTAATAATATTAAATATTATGTTGCTAGTATTCATTCTGATTTATAGGGCGGTCTGCCAATTGTGACGTACAATTTCCACGAGAATCCAACATTTAAAACGACAAATACAGATCGAGAAACGGCGGGATAACTTTCGTCAAACTTTCGTGTCGTTTTTATCGGTTCTCGAAAAATTCCGAAAACCCTGTTTCCAGGTCAGCGACGGCGTCAACGAGTTCCTCGACGAACCTCGCCCGATTCCGCGTCGTATATTTTCCGCTTTTAGAAAGAGTGGAGAAGCTTAGTCTGGGTATCTAGTTTTACTACCGTCGGGGCAAATTGCGTTTCGTATCAGCTCCTGAATTGCGGATTTCGGGAAGCAGAATCGCGCAGGAGGAAGAAATAAATGGGGAAAAGGAGAGTGCTCGCCGGGAAATATCAAAACAAACTGTCCCCGCAAACGAACTGTTTGTTACCAACCATTTACAGCATGCTCTTAACTGACCGTTAACGCGGCCGACGTCTGGCGAAATTTTATCGTGGCCGGGGCGCGTGAGAGTTCCATCGAAAAATATAGCAGTGAAAAAAATAGATCGCAGCAGATAATTGAACGAATTTTCAACCAAGAGTTGGAGATTTTTACTACCACTTTTATTGCCGATATTTATTGTCCGAGTATCGAATTTCGATGAATTTCCAATTTTAAAATAGCGCGCCTCGTACTATTCAAAATGGGAATCGAATGTCTCAATATTCTTCGAGAAATGATTAATATTATTCATGGAATCAGACATTGATCGATATCGAAGAATTTGCGGACTACCAATGTTTTCCCTTGAAAGTATTTTCAGATTGTTTATTTCATAGCAGCTCGCAAAAAGGTGGATCGCAATTTTATTTACAATTCCGCTACGCCCCGTTTCACTCGATATTTATCTTTGCCACGCTCTGCTTCGTTGCCGCGTAAGAAATACCACTCGGTGAAATTTGTATTCGATCAATCCGCGAAACAGCTGGCGTGAAAGAAAAATTGTACCAGAAGTTGGGGAACTTTAACGCCCGTCTCCGCCCGCGAAGGGGTGGAGAATTATGTGATACTTCGATTCAAAACACGTTCCCCCGTTAGACCGTAAAAAACTAGAACAAACATGTTTGTCACGTGTTACGGACACTGCAAAACACTTCCCAGCTGACTTCAAAGAGATTTAAAATTATTTTCCCCGTGTGCTTTGCAAAAACAAACGCTCGCTCGAGCAGCTCGATCTTGCTCCAGTTAGTGTGTGCGTGTGTGCCACGACGAATTTGTCAAATCTTCCCTCGTATTAACCTCCTTTGGCGACACGTAATTCTTTTTCAAGTGAAATATGACGCTCGATGGAATTGCGTGCAGACGGAAGAGATGCAGTCGTAAATGTAACATTTTCGTAAATTACATGTCTATCTTTTTATGAAACAGTGCACGTTAAATAAAATTTAGAGTCGTGCTGTGTTCGTTATTCGCCAAACTATGCGGATGGTGTAGATAAAACTTGAGAATAAATTATCAGGTAGGAATAATGAAACATTCCGAATTCAATGAAAATCAAAATCATTGATGCTATTACTACCGATCTATTTTGAAAATCCAACCACCACTTACCCTCCTTAAGAATTCTCTGTTGTAAAGGCCAAATCGTACTTAATTATAGATAAATATCCATAGCCGACTTCCCAAACTGCATGCCAAATCGTAGAATTCCTTCGCCCACACTGAATCAAAGTTTTAAGCCACACTGCTGCCCATAATTCGAAGCTGTACCTAAAGCTTCCATTACGCCACGATCTCCTAAGCCCCCTCTGCTTGCCACAAGACAATGACTACCCTCGAGTCGCGAAAACATATTCAATCACCGTGAAACCGGTTCTTGAGTGCATCTTGGCAAACCACCCCAAACTCAATAACTATATTTCTGCGACAGTGTCAGAGAGTCTTTTCAAAATAATAACATCCCCAGCATCGAATCTTTCTAAACATCCCTCTTCGGACTTTACAATCTGCTGCCTTCCCGTTGCGTTTCCTGTTAAACATTTAAAGCAAACAATCGTACCCTCGATACATCTCAGCGACAAAGCCTCCGAGCACATGACCCTGCGAGAAATCATCGACAGAGCCGTTCCATCGCTTACGCTCGCCCCCAAAAGCGCCATCGCGATCCGTCTTGCGGCAGAGCGGAGGCCTGATAAATATTAGAGATCACGCGGACCTGGCGGATAGTCTATGATCGAGCCTGCGAAACAACGGTCCATGCGAAACGGGATGTCGTCGTCTGAATCCGGCGATATTTTCGCGAGACTAGAGGTTAACGCAGAGCCACGTCCCCAGGCCGATGGTATAGCGCCGCGAGACGTCGATGCCAGGAAATTTGCCTATAAAACGCAGGTATATACGTGGTCTAAATCACATAGTCTACGCCAGCAGGGCGATGCACGTGTGCGCATCACGTTGGTATCGCGTCACCACACGTACACCGACCACCTAGCCTCGGCCATATTGGTGACGCGTGCGACGCTAAGTTATTCTGGAGATTGGCGTCGATCCAAAGATCTCCGCCTGCTCTGTTCTCCCTTGGACCACACGTACGCACACTCTCTCTCTCTCTCTCTCTCTCTCTCCCTCTCTCTCTCTGTCTTCCGGGAGCTTCCTTCTTCCGCCCTGCCTGGCTCGCCTCTTCCACGATTTCTGGGCTTCCCCTCTGTGATTTCTCTCCCGATGTTGATCCCCCTATCTTGATTTCGGTCACACTCCTTTGGATCGCGCTATCTTTGATTCTTTGCTCTTTTCTGATGGCCCCTTCGGCATCTGTGCCTCGTGGTTTCTCGATCTATCGTATCCCTGCGATCTGCTCCCCTCGTTCTTTGACTTTTAGTATTCCTGTGCCCCAGTTTTCTTTATACTCAATTTTGTCTGCCTTCTCGCCACTCCGCTCTTGTTCGGTCCCCGTGGATTCCTTTTATCTCTGCTTCTCTTTCCGTATACTTTTTGGCTTGCTCGTTTCGTTAAAATCTTTGCTGCCAGCGAGGAAACACGGGCGAAGGGAAACCGCGAACACGTGAACGAATCGAGGACGCAAACTGATGGCTGACCTTGCTGGCCAATTCCATCGATTGACCGCTAATAATGGCCCGTCGCCGTGCACAAACGGCTTCCAGCAAGGATTTATATCGAAAATTGTCGCGATCGGGGGAAGTGATTAACCGGAAACCCGACCGCTGAACACGGTCCGCCTATAGCGCCTTAGTAACGACGTGAAATTCGGCCGTAAAACGGTGCAGGAAGTGAATTGAACGTTGGAAGCAGTTTAAGGATTGAATTTCTAATAAATCCATCAAGTCATGTTGAATATTGCATTCTAATTCTGTTAAGTTTAAATAAGGGGCACTTATTACAGAAAATATGTCGATAAAGTGGAATGAAATTTCCAATTCCATTAACATTGCGATTAAATTCGGCTTCTATAATGTATTCAACGAGGAAGAAGCAAAGAAAAGGTGAATCTTCTTCAAAACTCACCTCTTCATCCAGAACTTTTACTAAATTTTAAGTGAAAGACACCACCCCTTAAAAGAAAGCCCCCTAAAAAAACAGTAACATTTCAAATTCCTCAATCAGTCCACAACTTCCATCGTCCCCGAAACCTGTCCTTCATATTTGCCTACCCATTATACCCCATCAATTCATTACACCTTCCCAATCACGCCTTAAAACCCCACACAAGTAAAAAAAACCGTAACAGCCAGCCTCGGTGACAAGTCCATTGCCCTTGGACGGCGCTGTACACATCCCCCACAAGGATAACGACGAATTTTGGTTAGAGGGGGTTGGGAAGGCAAGACCGATCGCCGGAAGGAAATAGAATTTCACGGGTTGTCTCCCATTGGTGCGCTCCTGTTCGCCGCGAGCCCTCGCCAGTGAATATACTACCCTGGTCGGTTAAAGGAGTTTCAAAGCTCATTATCGCAAATCGAGGTGAATCGGGAAATAGAGAGCCCGTGACCCCGTAAATACCCCTGCCTTTTTACCCAAACCCACGTCCCCAGTTCTTTTTTCCTTTCATTTTATTTGTTTCACTCTCTGCGGGGAGGGCTGGAGGGGTGGTTCCAGCCCTTTTTCCGGGTTGCCCGTACGTTTTCGACGGACCTAACCCCAGCAGAGTCGGCCAGAGCCAAGGCGCCACGGAAATAAATTGAATCATGCGGAAAGTAGAATTACAAACACATCCACGAGGCGTGCCCTGTTCCGTCGCTCCGTGCTCGTGGTAGTTTCGAAGGTGGAGGAGGGTCGGTCCGGGGGAGTGGAGAGGGGTGGATGGGTCGCGGGGATGGGGCTCGGAGAGAGACTCCCGGGTCTTCCAACTTGGACATCCCCGGGTATTATCTATCTCGGAAGTTCGTCCCCCCAGGTTGCGGCTGCTCAATTGACGATGACGAAGACGACGGGGACGAGGGGGTGGACGGTCACGCTAATCGCACCCGGCTGGAGATTGGCTTTTAGCACAGAGTTCGGGCAACTTGTATCGCCAGGAAATCGCGCCGTGAGCCCGTTTTCCCGTTGAATTTACGGGGGGAGGAGGGGGCGACTCGTTTCGCTGTGGGAACGTATTTACGGGCACGAGACCGACCCCCCGTCGCCCCGGGAAAGGGCACGTGACGGCTGAGGGTAGACGGAAATTTAAATTGTTTCTCAGATGTTTCTTAACAGATTTTCTATTTTGGCTTCCCCTCGCGTGAAGATTGATTTTCTTTTGATTGAAAATTTCCTCCTCAATTTCGAGCCTTCTGATCTTCTTTCCTATAGACGAGTGTGGCTTCTGAAGCGGATTACACTCGGATTATTTTCGACGCGTGAAATCGCCCTTTTTCTATCCAATGCCAGTGTAAAGACTTAAAAAGCTCTTGAACCCGCGGCAACCAACCAGGTTCCATCGATCCCACCGGCGACGGGCGTGCACGACAATCGATCTTTCGCTCGGTGCCAGGGAAACAAACGACTTGGTCGCTGCCGCCGAAGGATTAACAGAAATTTATGCAGCAACATCTGCCACCGGTGTCTCAGCGTCCTCCTGTTCCCGATTCAATCGCGGCACGCAGCTGGGCCACGCGGAGCGTTAACATCTTCGAAGTTGGCAGACGACTTAGCATTTATCACGCGAGATTAATTAATGACAGCGAGACCAGGCCGCGGGTGTACCTGGCAAACAGCGGATCCTCCTTTCCAGGCCCCGTCGACGTCGCCGTCGACGTCTTTCCCGTCCGTTCCTTCGACGGAGCCCCGCGCGGGAACCCGCTGTTGTCGCTTTCCTTCCTACGCAGACGTTCGTCTCGCGCGAACATCTGGCGAGCTCGATTCGTCCTCGACACTCTCTTTCTCTCGCCTTTTTAACGTTCACAAGAATTAAGCAGAAGGACACAGGTGCACACGGTATTTCCCCTTGTTTATCGTCGCTGGCTGCACGACCGATTGCTTCCTGCTCTTTTAATGAACGATACCAAGGCATGCCAGTTGGCGACGTGTGCTGTTTCGAGTGGATAGTAGTCGAAGATCTTTTTTGTTTAATACTCTCTCTAATATTTAGACACTTTTTGAGAATATACTGCGCGAAACTTTCACCAGGGACCACCTGACGATTTTAATGGAATTTATCACCCTTAACAACATGGACAGTAGCGCGTCCGCGGAAATTTATATCTGCTACGTTATTTATCTGCTTTTCGGCGCAGGGCACGCCGATAATTGCGCGCCGCATGGCCCTTAATCATCGGAATTACTATGCCGCAATTTTAATTATTACCAGTCGCGATTGTGCGCGGCAAATCGATTTCGAATAATGGCCCCTCTATGTTACTTCCCTAACTAATTAACGTAACACCATGGATTCCGCTTGTTCCCTTCGTACATGATCGTTTAAAGGAATTTGGTGGAACCATGAGGATAAAAATTGCAGAAGGAAGGCAGGGCAAGTTCAACCACACCAGAACTGAACCAAAAACGAATACACTCTCCGCCAGACTCGGCGATATCCTTACCCCTATGAATGGGTGAGCTACTTGATTTGCATTTGGACCGTCCGACTATCTCTTGCAACGACAATCGCAGTAGAAAGATGGGACAAGTTCGATGCACCCATACACCGTAACGGCGCCGCGCACCGGGAGCGTACACATATAGCTCGTCGCGCGGGGGTGCAATCAGTGACATTCGCGCGTCGCGTTCCAGTCGTGGCCAGATGTAGGAACGGGAACGAGGTCAATTGACCGTGGCGATGGTACACAGAAGACTGCGCACGCGGACGTGTACACGGCGACACGTACACGCCGTGCATCCGATACCGTCGTTCCCAAGGAACGGGCACACTCGCCGACAAACACGGCCGACGTTGCCAACGAAATCGTGAACACGCGAAAACAATAAACCTTATTGATCGAGGACGTCGTCCGTTGTCCGCTGGCTCGTTCCACGGGATAAATTCTCCTCAGGGGTGTAGCGAACCGTCTCCACCACCCCTGCCCCCCCTTCTCTCCCTCTGTCTTTGCTTTACGAGACGAAATTCGCGAAGTCGCGTAACAGTCGGGGTAACTTTTCGGGGAGGGAGCTGCGCGCATTTATATCCTATTCTTCGGGAATCTCGGCAGGAAGTGAATAAAGAAGGGAAACGACTTGTGGGTACGGACGTTGACTCGCGAGCGAGTTTCAGAGATCGTTGGTTAGCCTAGTAGGTGGGCGATGAGTGAGATACAGAAAGGATAGATTAGGTTTCCGATCCACTGGAGTGTTTAGAACAGAGTGGGGTTTGCAGCCGGAGCGCGACGTGCTGATAGGTGAGGCGGCAAGTAGAATGGCTGCGTACATAGTCAGACGCAAGTCAGTAGTTCACGCTGTCGCATAGTGTGTCAATATACATATATTTTCGTTCGGGACAAAACTTATAACTTCTGAATTAATCAGTTTTCGACCTAAGAACCCTAATACTTTTTTTAAAGAAGATACAAAGATGCATCGATAGATGAAAAAGTAAAATAAAATTATATTTACAAAATTGAGGTGATCTTTATTGTTTATTAAATTGAAAGGTTTTTGTCAATTTTGTCGATTACAGATTGTTGTCACGTAAGTACTGACTAACTTTTGTTTAAAAAATATTTTTATCAGTTTATCGGGAACGCGTGAAAAATTGAATCGATTGTTTAGACTTTAGAGCATATGGACGTTGGGGACAAAGGACAAAAGATTAATACTTACTCGATTTTTTTTAAATATATTTTCTAAATTTTCTACGAGATTTATATTTCAGTTTTCCTACTTTTGTCCATTACGCGACACACTGTGCGTCGACACGTTACACTTCAATTTCCTATTCCAACCAACAATAATTTCCTAACACACACACATTCCCTCTGTTGGGTCGCGAGTAGTGGGGTGCCGGAGGGTGAAAGCCTGGGCGTAGTTAACAACAAACTGTATATATTCAAGGAGCAAGATAATGTAACAACAGAACTATGATGAGGGTGATACTAGTTCTACACTAGATGACGGACTACTCAGTCGCGGGCCCACCTCGACGGTGGTGCCTCCCGGTGGAGGAGCACCGGATGTGCCCCGACACCCTCATCTCGTTTTCTATTACCGTCCAGATCAAACAGATTTTCAGTAACGACCCTCCACTTAACCGTAACAAACTGAGTCGCAGCACCAACGACTAAACGACTCGACGCGCCGAAACAATTGAAGCCTCGAGGCAAAGAACACAACCGGTTCTGAAGAACATCTCAACATCCTCAGTAGTTACGGCCAATCATCCGGTGTCCGCTTCAATTCCATTAGTTAACACGGTTCCTCGTAAAACGACGCTCCTCTCGTCTAGTCGAGTGTCCCCCGGTTCTCGAGATTCGGCATTAAGTCGGCTCATTTCCATCGAGACAGGCGGTGGTCGGTTTGCCCGGCGCTCGAGGGGGCATAAAGAACCGGGGGGGTTCGAGGCAACGAGCACAGGGGGAGGGGGAGGGGCAGCGTCGGAGCAACGACGGCCGCGTCGCCATAAAACGTCGCAAAGAACTGACGAGAGATCGACGACAGCGAATTAATTCGCCGGCCGTATTATCGGAACGGGCTCCGTCCATTAGACCGCTTTTTTCGAGCGACGTAACGATCCGTTCGCCGATGCGACCAGAGGGGGGCAACCGCCGCGCGTTCTTTTATTCGCCGGCGCGATAGTTAACGAGGACCCGTCTCCCCCTTTCGTGCATCCGCGATATGTATGTGTACTAATGCTGTCCCTAATGATTCTTTACGAGAACCAGCGGAGAGGAACAGGGAGAGCGGGGGGAGGGGGAGAAAGTTGAGACAGAAGGGCGAGGGGGGTTCGAGAGGGCGCGCGGAAGAGGGTTGAAAAACGGGGCGGAAGGGAGACAGAGGAGAGGGAAAGTCTCTCGTCTCGGCTAGACAAATAGGCAAATGTCGAGGAAAAGGAAAGGAGACTCCGGGCGAGGGTTCCGAAAAGAAGGGGGAGCAGAGAGGGTCGGGAAAGGGGGTACCGGCTTTTTACTCGACGGTGGAAGCTGGCGTCGCGACGCCCGGCGTCTCCGGGGCTTCCTTTTCGGTGGGGCTCTTGCCGCGTCTCCTACGTCCTCGCTGATCCCCCCTCTGCTCTCTCCGTCTCACTCTCGTTACTCTCGTTTCTCTGGCTATTCCTTTCCCTCTCGCGTGCACGCCTCTGCTTCCCCTCTCACGACCCCTTCCTCGACTTTTTCTGCAGCCGCGAAAAGCACATTGTTCGACGGAACGTGCATCCCTTCCCCCCCTCTCTGCCCCCCCCCCCCCAGGCCGAGCCTTGGCCGTCCTACGCTGCTCGCAGCATCACTCCACGGAAAGTGTCTTCTAGCAATGAGCACTCAGCCCCCTGCTGCATTCTGGAGCTTCCCGTTTCGCCATTGTTAGCCGGGGCGAGAGAAAGAGGGACGCCCCGCAATGGGTAAAAAAGGACGGGGGCAAGGGGGAGCCAGAGGGAGCGAAGGGTGGCGATAAGGAGGAAAGGGGTCTCTCTGTTGGGCACCGAGATGTCGGTAAACGCTTCTCGAAGTCACGAGCGAAAGGGTCTCGCCTCACGCCTCTTTGTCCTCAGCAAGGATAGCCGCCCTCCGTGCCCTTCGCCATCCCAAGCCTTTGCGACGTGCCTCGTAGTTTTCACCTTGGTCGAACCCAAGGCCGATACGGGCAACGAGTGTCTCGCTGAAAGAAGCGCTCGAGCGGCTGGAAAGCCAGAGCCAACGGCTTCCACCCGATCGTGCGCGCCGTTCGATAGATCGGCCAACGATGGGAAAACCGTTGCCCGCCCCCTCAGCAATTTCGGTCTGGCGAAACGAGGTTTATTCTTATGGGAACCGTTGCTATAGTTGCTTTCACGATACACCGCCGCGGGAACACGTTTCCTACGCCCGGAACGACCTCCCCGGTTCTTTAAAGCCCTAGCGTGCCCTCGCGAGTATCGTTCTCCATTTGTACTGATTCGGGGACTGTTATCCGTGATACAATTTGGAAGGGAGATTCGAGGAATAGCCTTTAAAGTTGGCGAGGCTGGTGTGAAATGGAAAAAGAGTAGCAAGCATATACTGCTTCACAAGAGAAAATTAATCCTTTGTACACGTGAAAGGATTATTATCATATGCATCAGGGGTTCCACGTAAAGTAACCCTTCACAGCCTTTGCCACATCTTCTATCAAAATTAACTCAGAGAGATGGAATTAGATGACTAAACTCTGAGCCAGGTACAGACATCACCGAGTCATCCAACTAAGCACGAAAATCTTCAGCTCCACCTCCCTCCAGCTTCTCACAGTCTGTTTATACCAAAGATCGGTGTCTAGCGGTTCAAAGGCGATGACCCGGCGAAGATTTTCTATTTTTCCTGCACCAGAGGAAAGGGGGGCCTTTAGCGAGGGAAGCTCCGAAGAATTATCACCCGGCGAGCCGCGAACAGTTAAGGGATGCTTAATGAAGATTAAGGGGTGACTCGTCTTCGCCACCCCTTCGTGACTATTTCTCCGCCACCCGCTCGGCGCTCTCGCCCCCCACCCCCTCCGTGCCCCATCTTCGTCTGCTACAGTCCCCCGCGGGAACAAGCCGCGTGTATTACCAGGCGACAGAATTCCGTGGAGAAGAGACATCGGATACGGAGCGTCGTTTCGGGGCTTTCAGAAGCAGATTTAACCCTGCCGACGGCGCGCCTAGCTACCCTTACTCTGCCAGCGGATGGTGTGTCGACCGCCTGTTCGACACTGCGCCGCATAATAATGAGCTTGAAATTGGAGCAGCCTCGGCTGGTCGGATCTTATCAAGGGGACGCGAAATTGGACTTGGATTTTCATGCGGGAAAACCACCGTCATCGTCGTCGTCGTGGTGGCGTCGCGATGGAGTTCCCGGGGCTTCCACGAGCGCCCGAATAATAATTACAATGGGCACACTCGGAGTTTCCACGACTTGACGTGGCCGTTTCCAAAGGGTAAATTGCGCGCTCCCGAGACTTCGTTCGCACGATGGTCGGCTCGCGAGTCGAACAATTTGCGCCGCCATTGTAGTTGCCCTAATAAATTCCAGCCGGCTGATTAGAAGGGGAAAGTTAGCGGCTTTTCGCACCTCGAGGTCGCCCGTGTCATCCTGTTGAAACTTTTGCGATCGTTCGCGGTAGTTTCCCATGGCTGGGAGTCGAGAGACCGCTAGAAATGGCTGACGAGCATTGTTCTTGAAAAAACATTTTAGAATAAATAAGGGTTGTAGATTCCTTTTGAATACCTTCATTTAAATGGCCCTTTTTTGAACTATGTATGTTTCTTCTCTTATCACAGAGCGAGAAGATTTTTACAGCCGGCGAGAACGATTTCGTAATAATTAAAAAACATCTCTTTCCCCGCTTTTTGAGGCAAATTATACCCGTAGAATTATGAAAGCAGAATTTATCTTTTCTATTTATTCTACCTTCTACTTCCTCTCTCGCAAGAGGAAATGTTTATGCGTCAAAGAAGACCCCACGATTTTTACTGTGCATTTGGTCATGCATGAACGAAAAAAAAAGATTCTTCGTATAATTAACCGGAACTGCAACGGCCGAAGTGTAGAAAAATGCTGCAGTGTATAAAAGGAAGCTATACACGAGCGGCAGAGCATCAAGATAAATGAAACTACAGAACACACAAATATCTCTTAACCATTAATTGCATCATTTCTCTGCTGGGAGTACGCTCCGTGTGCTTCTTAAACTTCGTCCCCGTTCTAAGGGATGTTTTCTCAGCCGGTAAAAACGACAGGCTGCCATGCCAGCTCGCGCTTCAGGGGCCGAAGCTTACCGCAGGGGTGGTGCGCGACGCGAGGGGGGCGGCGTGATGACGTCAAAACTGTCAGGCGACCCCGAAAGGGTCGACGAACACCGACGAGGGGTGTAGTCGATTAAACAACGCCCGTGCACGCAACCTTTTAATTCTATTTTAAGGATCTTCCGCGAACGATCACTCCTCCGGCAGGAAACGTTTGTTCCATGCCTAAGGGTGGACTTTAATAAGTTAGCCCCGTTTCGTTCGGCAAATTCAGCGGGGATCGGCGGAAGAGGGGTGGAAACGAGCGCGGAGGAGCGTCTTAAGGCGGTGAGATTTACGAGTGTTATTGCGGAACATCTATTGGAAATTAAAAAGTTCCCAGGGAGCAAGGGTTCTGATGGTTCTAACAGAGTGGCTCTTATTTACGAGACAAGGGCAACCTGCGAGGGTAATCCTTCGCAGGAGGGAAACGCTTGAACGCAGCGCGGCTTAAGAAAATAACGTAACCCAAGAATATTACCCTGACTCCTTGTCCCCTTAACGAAGAGGCCTTTAATGTGATACTGGAAGGGTGGAATGGGATCAAGGAGCCTGCCGAAGAAGACCTTTTCATTTTTGTGGCAGGGATGTAGTGGAATTGGCACAAGATTCAAAGATCAATTATATAGTGTTATTTTAGTACCAATTGTGTAGAATACAGTAAATACCCAGAATTCAAGGGAGGATTTAATTGTCATTTTAATTTTTGGGTCTGTAGAGTTTGGAGGTAGAATTGATTAGGATGATATGTAGTGAACACTTAGGGGGTTGTATTTTTCGATGATGGAGAAAAATGAAGTAGGTTCAGGGATGAAAAGAGTACTCTATAATATCATTTAGAATTTGCATTTGATGCTCATCTTGTATAACGTCTTGTAACGTGCTGGCTAACGATAAGAAGTAATGAAGTCAGTTCAAAAGGGTACCCTCTAATTATATTGAGCAGTGTATCTGATAGGGGATTTTTTCTTAACTTTTAGCAGTAGGTAACTAGCTTTTTATTCAAGATAAGACTTTTTAGTTCGAGCTACTTTTTCTAAATAATATGCCCTACCTTCTAGCTGAGGACAAAGAAGCTACTTAGCAAGTTTCTTGTAAAGTGAAAATTAATACTTGTTGCGAAGTTTGAAGAGCTGATCTTTTTTACGCGAATATCTCGCAAACTACAGTTCGCGAGTTACCGTAACAGGTAACAGTTTTTAAAGAGTCACTTTAACACCTTTATATCACGCATTTGAAGAGCAGCGTAACACAGTAATCGAATTACTCCCATTATTCTCCCTTCCAAGCTCCTCCTTTCTATAAAGACGCTTTTCCAGTAAAGAAGAAAAGTGGATGTAACGTATAAATACTTTTCTGCTCACAATTTAGAGCCTCCTTTTCCTACGATCTTAATCAATTCACTTTGGGTGTTAACTCTGCAACAAGTAACCACATACAACCCTATCTTCCTTCAAATTCTTTTAACCATGCCATTATATTTTCCAAACCTGCTTTACCCGAGACATTTCGTGCCCCAAAATGAATCTCTTATCATCCCCCATAATACAGAATTCAAAGAATAAAAAATAAGGCAAACATGGACTGCTAACGATAGACCAACGTGTCCCATAAAATGCACCCGAAGCACTCGAGTTTCCCTAGAACGTTACCATCAGCTTCCCGCGCCAAATTAACCCGCCCCTTTAGGGTGCGCAAGATTCGCGCAGAACTCGGAACTCTTCCCACGCAACCACTCGTGAAATCGACTTTTCCGTTTGATAGGATAACGATGTGTATCCTCACGATAAGCGCGAACGCCGATCCAGCTTATCGACTGCCTCCGAAGAGGGTAACAGCCGACAAGGACGTACCGCGTTATTATGACGTCATACTGTCAGACGACCGTACAGAAGGGATGATTAGGCAAGCGAAGGGGGTAGGAGGAGGCGGAGGGGGAGGGGGTTGGGTGGGCTGTTGCGGCGAGCGAAGAACACGACAAGGGGGGTGGCAGACAGAGAATGCACGGGGTGTACAGTAGCCATGACACCGGCTGGGAACCATGGTTCGAAGATGAGGGGGTGCCGACCACCCCTGCGACCCTCTCTTTCCGCCCCTGAGCCAAGGGTATTTTTCCATAATCAATAACATGCCTCTATTCTCGTCACACCGAGCGAGCCGGCTATGCCCTCCCCCTCACCACGCTCTCTCACCCTCTCGCCCTCTCGACATCGCCAACCTGTCCAGGTGACAGTGGCCCTCAACCTCGACCCACCGAAACTCTTCGATTCGGGGTTCCACAGAAACTGAATTACCATGCTTCAACTTCGCACCGAGTTGATCATGAGTTTCGTTGAATTCAGGGGTCCATTTAAAGGGTTTCATTTACATCTTTCACGGGGTAGTGGGAAATTTTGAAATTTTTTATTTCAATTTTGAAAGATGATGCAGGAGAATTTGAGGTAGATTTTAAGTTCGTTAATGAATATTTAGAATTGTTTTAGGGGGCTCTATATGATTTTGGATTAGTCAAGAAGAAAAGAGCGCGCGTGCACGCGTATCGATCGCCGCGAAAAACGCAACCGCGTGTCTGAGAACCGCCGGTTGAAAGCGGCGGTTTAAGGGTGGCACGAGTGGCGGGTGAAAGAGTTCATTAAAACCAGCACCGTGTGCACCCCCGCTTGGTCCCCGACCCCACCAATTCGCCGGTGCCACCGTCGATCCACCCTTTCGGTCCTCTTACGGGGGTGGCGAAGGGGTGGACGTCGTGCAAAAAATACCCGAAACATTCGACGCTTCCGTCGACACCGACTCCCTCTCCCCGCCCCCTCTATCTCTCTCTCTCGGCCGTCGCCAGAGACGACGAGATCGAAATTCGTGTTTCGCCGCGGCTCGTCCCTGAAATAAAAAGTACATTCACAGGCGTAGCGGCGGTCCACTCTTTCCATTTTCCGGCCGTTCCGTTCCTTTCCTACTGTTTTCCTTCCACTCCCAATGATTAATCAAGCCCCTATCAGATGATAATAAACACTGTGACGTGGCCCTGTTGCGTGTTCGCCGCGTTATACTATTTATCGTAAAGATACGGGCCGCGATGGCCGTGGGTGGGTTGACCGTAGATAACGATAATGTTCCCCGGGATTGTGGTAATTAATCCTGAGTTTATTCGAGCCCAGTCAAAAGTCCGTGTGATACTTATAACTGTACAGTCGTACGGCACGACACCGAGAAGCAGAAAAAGGTGACTAACTTTCAACCCCCGACGTTGTTTCGCTTAAAACGTCGGGCGTAATCATAATTTCCGGCTTTCTTTTTATCCATCCGTCCGTAACCACCCCACCCCGCTCCAGCAGCGCGCCGCGGAATATCTCGAACGTATTCCGCGTTACTCGCCGGGATTATTAATTTCCTCGCGGCGCGGCTCTTCTTTCTCGCGTTTCTTTATCAGAAAGGCGTCGCGCTCCTTTTGCTAGACGCACGGCTAGACAGGCTCGCCGGGATGCGTTCGAGACTTGGCTGGTGTAAGAGGGCGAAGAAAGTTTGCAGTGTAGGCAGCCGAGGTGAAGTTCCTCGGGAAATTGGACGTACTTTCTGGAAGAGGATGCACCCCCTTTGAAACACATCGATGGGGAATCAGTAGAGCGAGGGGCAGTAATTTAAGTTTGGGGGTTCCTAATGTTTCTTGCGGTTGGGACCTCTTTGGTAGGCTGCTGAGGCCTTTGGATACCTCTTCTGTTTCTCGATTCTAAGATTCGAATCTTGCAACCCTTTCTTATCAGCCTCGTCGCAAAGCCTTCAAGTAAGAAGTCCCAAAGGGGCGCGTGATTACAACCCCCTAAGAGGTCTCCATTGGTGTCTGTACGAAAAAGCTTGATCCAAATCGCATTTATAAGTCGTGAACTGAATATTCCCAGAAAAAGAACTAACACATCAACATTAAGATCCAACCGAATCAAGATATCAATTGCTTTCTGCATTTTCACCCTTCCTCTGAAGTAACAATATACTCTCCACCCAACGCCTCAAACCCACCCCTTGGAAGCAGCTGCCGGGTCCCCGAACCACCCCAAAACCGTTTAGACATTTTCAATCAAACCACTCTAACCTACCACCAACCCTCTCCTCCCAGATTTTCGGCCACGCCGTTCGCCTTTTAATTTCCGAAACAGCCGGCGTTCCAGTATCAGCCTCCAGCGTATCATGACGGGGCGTGACGTCAGAGGCAGCGAAGAAGAGAAACGGGGGACACGGGACAGACAAACAAACAAAGGGGGAAGACGACGGAGAGAGAGAGAGGAGAGTGGAGGAGACCCGAAACGAGCCGACCATTACCGCTAGTTATGGCAACTCCGTGACTGGTCAATATTTGTTCGTTCACCTGCACCGGGCACCGGGCACACGTTCGCGTGCATCCTCTGCTCCGTAAGGGCGGTGTTGGTCTTGTCCAGTATCACGTGCACCGAACGTGGAGCGCGAGCCGCGCGCCTCGTGGTCAATTGTTCCCCTCCCAGGGACATGATTTACCGTCGATGTCCACGAGCTTGGGTATAAATGCACGAGTGTTGACAAATAGTATTCTCATCCCCCGTCCGCGGCCCCGGGGCTGTCCTGTTTAAATATACGAAACAGAGGCGAGCTCTCGAGGTGGGACAAGGAGCCAGGCCGCGAAGGGATAAGCGCGAACGAAGGGGCTGGCCGTGTCTCGAATATCAATTCGCGCCTGATACGTGGACGCGTCGGTTTTTCCATGCTCTGCAAGGCAAACACAGGGGCGTTCGTGTCCCGATCGCGGAAGAAGGATTATCAACGGTGCACGGATGCGTGGAGGCTGGTTCTGCCGAGGAGGATCGCGGGTCAGGCTCCGCTGGGCCTCTAAGTTTGTAGGAGAAAATGGAATAACGGAAGGGTGTAGAATATTTTGAATGTTCCTGAGGCTACAAGAATTCACTCGAAATTAACTCGCTTTCCATGGATAATATAGGTGTACATACTTTGGAAGAAATGTAAGCTAGAAGTCACTAAACAGTGGGACATTACTCTCTATCTTCACATAGAGAAGCACAGTATATAGAATTATACTGTATGTTTAATCTTAATATATAAAGCAGAAAGTATTTGTGTGTTTGTCTGTCGCCTAAAAACTTTCGAACGGTAAACTCTGGGATCACGAAGTGTGACTCAGCTCATTATGCCTAACTAATCCAGATGAATGTGACTATTTCCATAAAAAAAATTAATAAATGAAAAAATTTAATCAAACTCAGAATCTAAATTTCGAATCTAAATGTAGATAGATATTCTACCTAAGATGCACTGTGTCAATCTTCCCTGAATATACTGCTCTGAGATTTCTGGACACTATTTATATACAAGACACTATGTATAAAAAAAACCTGGATCTATGATCACTAGGTATATGTACACGTGATATGCAGCTCTCCAAGAATCCCCGGTTATATGCTCGATGGACTACCATCGAGGTCCTCACAGCCCTCCAAAGTACAATTCGCATTATTCGCTAAACACTCCTGCCCATACTCGAAGAATCAGGCCGCACACGCCTCTTGCCATATTTTACAAACACGGGTCGCGGATTGCTCGCGGCTCTGCCACGGTCGTTGCACGGCTTTCCGCGTTATTTTTCATGCCTCGCACGCCCACAGATACCGATCTCTAACTTTTACGTAGCAGCTGTCCGACTGTCGCTGTATATACCTTCGCCAGCACGCCCCGTATTTATAATCTCCGTGGGAAATTATGCGCCGTTGCACGTTTCGTCCTGCGGTGCATGCTAGGCGGAAGCTCGATACGCCGTTAACGCGCGTCGGGAACACGCATACAGCGGCGGTCATTCGCGGTAGTTTGGCCGTCAGAAAAGTTGCAAGCGGTCCCCAGAGGGTACACCGGTGGCCCCGGGATCAGTAATTTCCTCGATGCCCGTCTATTAAAACGTATCCAAACGGCCGGCCCGCCGAACCGTCCCGTTTCGACGCCGCTGCGAGAGACCCGCGTACCTAGGAGAGTACACGTCTAATAATTGACCGCTTCCTGCCGGGTCGTCCACGGTAACCGGCGCATCCGGCCAGCCGCAGGAGGATTTTCGCCGCAAGTGAGCGCGAAACGAAAATTACACGTTCCTTTCCCGCCGTTCTTCCCAGAGACTACTCCCTACCACGCCCGACCCCTCGCCGACTCGTCGCGCGCACCGCTAATTCTAAGGAGACAGCGGGGCGATCCTTCATTTCACGTTCGCGCGGACGTCGCCCGAAGATGCATCGGGGGTACGGTGTAATTTGTCAGGGAGCACGCCGAATGTAATGGCGGCACGCCACGAAGACGTACGACCGTGATTAGGGGCAAACAATTACGATTACGCGATCAGACCTCTCGTCCCTGCTTGATAAATCGGGGGCTTCAGCCGTGATTTCTTTTTCACGGGGGATCGATGGCTCGTCGACTGTTTATCTCGGGCAACTCCGGCAAATCTTCCTCATCTTTTCAGCTTCACGCTGTCGAGACGCGATTCGTTCAGTCTATCGCTTAATGCTTCTTAAACGTATTCCTCTCCGCGTTTCCATTCACAGCTCGAAGAAGCAAGCCCCTAATCGTTCCCAAGATTCCCAGCGAACTTTCCATTCGTTATCCACCACCAGCCCACCGAAGCACGCCCCCCTTTCGTCCTGAATTCGGCGTCTTCGGGGGCCCGCGAGATCGAGGCGCCGCGGAAGAAGGGGAAGAGAGGCGTCCGGTCAAAAAGCCACTCAGCCATTCGGTGTTTGCGTGGGCGCGAGCGCCCGCTCGCTCGCGAACGATTTAAGCCCAAGTAATCCGGCTTAAAGCTCGAGTTAACGTGCAGGCCCGTCGCGAAAGCCACGAGGGCCCAGGCGCTTAAAGAGATTTCGAGTCGTTAGTCGAGTTACGGAACGGCGGGGGGTGGCTGGTGGGTGGTAGGGGTTGGTGCAAGCCGCGGAAACGCGGGGAGGGGGGCCAGGCACGAAAAAGGAAACTGGTCTGAGGTGGGGTGCAGAAAGAGGTAAAGCGAGAGGAGAGAAGGGGCTGGTGGATGTGGGAAGCAGGAAGAAGAATATCGACCTCGCGAGGTACGTCCACCGTCGAAAACTCCTGTAATTAACGAACTTTTCGCCGGTTTTCCACTTCACGTCTTGCACCGCGGCTCCCTGGGCCCCCCGCCGTCCGCCACCCTCCCCCTCACTTCCGCTCGCACCCCCTCGCCAGAAGCGGGTTTTGTTTGGCAAACTGCAATTTTTCTAAACGATCAAAGTGCTCGGCCGCCCCCTCTGTCCCTCCCCAAAGCCCGCAGACGACCTGCCGTCTCTCTTTCCCGTTTCCCCGCGGGCGAGGCCGGAAGTCCCCTCGTAAAAATTGCATCGCCATTGTTTGAAGAGGTCGGGAAGAAGCGGGATGAAAGGTAAGATCGTTTCCTTCGGACGAGCGGCGACGAAAGGAGGGTTGGGGATGGCGGCGGGGGAACGTCATTAGCGGCCGCGCACCGTTTCGCGGTGAAACTTGGAAGCAATGAACCGCCGCGGCTTAATGAATCGAGCGTAATTGCTCGAGAGCTTGACATTTCGTCGCGAGCCTGCCGGGCCCCGCTTTCTGCTCCGCTAATAACTCTCGGCGAACTTCCGCTCGCCGGTTGCGCGCCGCGATTGCCGCGCGAAAATTGGACCGCTTCTTGGCTCGGATCGATCCCGGCAACGATGAACGATACCCCGTTGCAGAGGGGGTAGGCGCGGCAGGAGGGGGGTCTGATTTGTTGAATAGCGGAGGGACGACGACTTTCGACGTGACGGGTTGAGTGGGAGGATCGCGTGTCAAGATGGGGTTGAAGATATCGCTAGGGATATTTCGGGGTGGCGGGATGTGCTGGAGTATGAGCACGCTGTCGGTGCGTTGGAATGTTTATTGCTAATTTCTAGGATGGAGGCAGGTGAGCAGAGAGTGGCTACGAAGGATAAGCATTTTAATAATCCTTCATAAATCCAATTAAACAACTCGAAGCGTCGTCGAGTCGCAATAGGGGTAGCTCTAGAACTCTAGACGCTATTACTCGCTGGATTACGTCACACAGTGTTTGCGAATGATTATGCGCCGAACCGTACCACGAATTATGCAAGTCTTGGGCTTTCTTTGCCTCTGAAATTCGTGGCGTGCGTTACTTCGGCGCTGTTAATTCGCGGAGCAGCGAACTCTCGTTATTAACCCTATAGTAATGTGAGAACTTTACCTTCAGCGGTGCATGTTTGAATTTCCATATTCCTTGGTTGCAGGATATAATCGAGGCGACTTAATTTCAATCACAACCATGCAACCCCGTCGAGCTAATCGAACCAATGTAACCCGTCTCCATTACCCGGGGACAGGAATTCCGAGACTATTCCTCGAGCCTCCGCGTGTAGTCATGCCCGCGCGAGCCACAGAGAGGCGACCATGGTCGCGCAAAGGCGACACAGCGTATCCTAAAGAAGCCAATTAAACGAAAATCGAGGCCCGCTTCCGAACAGAGGAGGAAAAAGAATCAAATATTTCGTTTGCCCCGACGACCATCCCCCTGGGGCTGTTCTCCTTTGGCGAGGGTCAGAAAGGGTCTGGCGTTCGTCGGCCATGTTGAAAGTGACTATCTTACGAGGGCGTTAGCGCATGTTTGACTTGTCAAAGAGCTTTTCCCTCTCTCCGTGCTCCTCTCTTCGGCCTGCCTTTGCGTCTCTTTAGGGGTTCTTCTTCCCGCCTCTGTCTCGTACTGTCCGACATCGACCATAGTAATTCCCTTCGCCCTCTTCCTCCTCGCCCCTCCCTACTCTTCCGCATCTGCCTTCCACTTCGCCTCCCCCCTCGCCCCGTCAACCCATCACCACCCCCTAGGCAACCCTCTATTCACCCTTTCCCCGTTGTTCTCTCTTTTCCTCCGCGACACACGCGCGTCACTCGCGGCAACACGAAGCGCCGAAATGTCGATTCCTGCTTTGCTATTCACCCACCCCCTCAGACACACCGCCCCCCCCCTCCGACGCCCTCCGCTGTTTGTCCATCACTTGTCGTCAAGACACGCGAATGTGTCGAGCTGTCGTGTAACGCGTAGAATGCATTGTCGGCGTTCCACGAGCTTCTACTCCCTTATCGGGGAACAGGAGATATGATACTATCAGCCGTGTCTAGCTGCGATGGAAAATTCAAGCGATCCACGCCTCCCACCCCCCTGTCGCTGCTCGATTCGCGTTATCGTCTTTTGGGAGACGTTCCTTCATCGTTCCTTCATCGTTCCTGGATCTTTCTGGCTACTCCGCGTCGCTTGGGATCGAGTGTTTTTGAAGTTCTTCCACCAAGGACACTTGAATGGGCTGTAGGGGGTTATTGATCCTTGGGGTGTTTTGACGAATCCTTTTCGTTTTCTGGCTTTACCAAGTGGATGGTTTGTAGGAGCGTTTGTACCGACGTCATTTGGTTCCTTTGGACTTTTCGAAAGGAGATCTCGTCGGATGTTTGGTGCAAAGAATTTTTTTTAAAGTTTCTTTTCTGGAATACAGGATTAAATACCTGCATAGTTAATAATTCTTCCACTTCAGAGTAGAAAGTCGAATAGACGCTGTAATTATATTAGTACCCTCGCAAATAGAGTGCACGTTCTTTCCCGACTCATCTCGCCCAGCAAAGTCGGATCAACGCTTGAAATCAATTCGCTGCCCGGCGAAACGACTAAGCACGCCGGTAGAGCGTCACCGTCGGCCACGTCATTCGATACCTCGAGGAGTCCCTCGTTTCAATTCCCTCGGACCGTGCGAGCGTGTAAGGCCGGAGAGAAAAAAAAGATGACCGATCGTGATCAGGCGATGCCCGTGACAAACGCGATCGACAAATTACGACGATAACGACGTTCTTCCGTTTACCATTTGTATTCGGCTAGGCGCGCTCCTTCTGATTTCCGACGTTCGTTCTCCCTTCGTTGCCGACACACGTCGAGCAGCAGAACGCCGGCCTTTCTTCGCCTCTATTTCTGCCTTTCCCCCAGCGCGCGGCCGGAGAAAGGAAGACCGAGGGAACACGCGCGAAAGCACAGACAGCAGAGGACGATATATCTCGGGTTCTGGAAAACGGCCGCTTGTCTCCGTTTCTCCGGCTCCGCGGCCACCGGGGGCGTTCGCTATCGAAAGGGGCAACAGGGGGGCGGTTTCGTTGCGTCGATTTATCGTTTAATAAAAGGTGATGCATGGCCTACGATGCGGCGTTTTTATTTTCCACCGGCGAGCCGACAGCCAGACCGCGAGCTACCACTCCCTTTAATCTTCGATACTCTTGTCGTTCGATGCTCGTTAAACAGAATCCCCGCGATTTAACCCCTGTCTCGGGTGGGATAGTTTTCTCCTAGGGTGTTTGTTAGGCGACACAGGGGAGTGTGTTTAGTAATTTCTATTGCTTACAGATTTATCTTTCTTTCAAGAATTTTCGTTTAATTGACGGCGTTGGGAAAGGTGTCGATTAAATCTTCATCTTGTGGTGCCTCTAAAGTACTCGTAGGACTTCATAGTTATTTAAATATGAGGTTGAAAGTGAATAGTAATAAATTAGAAGTTCCTTCGCACGTGTAAACAGTGGATAGGCGTGGACAAGTAGAAGAACCCCGTATGTGGTCAGACACGCGTCAGTAGTTGAGGCTGTAGACACGGTGCGACTTCGAATTTCTATACTTTGTATGTTTATTGAAAAGAGTATCCATACACTTACTTACTTAGTCCTCGAGATTTCAAAGTTTCTATACACATTTTATTTCGATAATAATGTCGTCATTACATAAATTATCAATGATCAGGTTATAATTACGTCCAAATACTTTTAAAGTTTAAATTCTTTCCCTCACTACACACATCTCACACTTTCCAACAAGAATATTATATAAACACACGCGGGTTTTACCACCAAATTATTCTGCTTAAAATCAAGAACCCCCAGCATCAAAACAACCCGCCCATTCAAACCAGCCTGTACCACCATGCATTATCAAACGCAACAGGAACATTTCCTCCGACAACGTTAAATGCCCCCCACCCATCGCGTCACGATTCATCAGGGATGGACCCTTTTGTCGACTGAAATTAGGTCTATCGGTAACTGGTCCCCAGTCGACATCGCGGCCAATTATTTAACCCGTCAATAACACTTGTTCCAACTATACAGGCTCGCGAAACACATCCCGCTAATCGAACGCGCGTCGAACGTTCCGCGCTGTCCACGCGTGTACGCGACGATGAGTCGCGATCCTCCTCGCGCCGCGCGCCCTCTCGCCGCCCCCTATCGCCGTGAGTTTTCGATTAATATCCACCGCCCGTCGGTCGCGCGTAATTACGAAAATGGCGGTGTGTCCTCTTCGTCGTCTTTTCCAACCCCATTGGACTCTACCCTCCCCCTCTCTCCTTCTCTCTCTCTCTCTCTCTCTGTCCCTCTTTCCTCTCAGCCAGGGACGACTCGCCCGTTCTCGATGATTAAAACCTCCAGCACGCGGGATCACGCACCCAGGTGCGTGCTCGGGAATACACGGCGATATTCCCTCTCGGCCCCGTGGCTTGCTTTATCGTTAATTATCCTGGATTAATTACATCGATCTGGACGGCTCGACAAATATCTCGGCACAGCCAACTATTGGACGAGTATTAAATATCCGTGCATAGAGTGGAATTCTTCCTGATTCTTGAGTCGCGAGGGGTGCTCACTGCTTTGAACCTTAAGGATGGGGTTGTTGCTCCTTTTATTGTGTAATTTGTTATTATTGAGTAGGTTAACTTAATCGTGGGTGTTCAATACAATACTATCCATCATTTTGCGGCGAAGAAGCTCTGCATTTTATCAACTGAAGTACTATTGCACTATACAACCTTTAAGCAAACCGAAAGGTGGTGTCAGTGCAATATAGAAATGCATCTTTCTCGCGAGCTAGACTTCGTTGCCCTCTAAATATTGCGAATTATTTTCTACAAACAGAATAGAAATGGCACATTGCAAATTCTATCACCAATCACATCAACTCACCATGATAGGTAGTTGATACCTCATACCTGCCAACCTAGTGAAGCAATAAGCACCAAGTCCTTTCCGCAATTTGCTTCTACCCGACCAGTGAATCGCGGCCGTCAAACGAGAAACATCGACGCGCCGATCGTGGAATCCCATGTCGCGAAACCTTTGTGACGCCGTCGCACGTAAATCTCGTAAGTTTCGCCGCGGGCGACAAAGAGTCAACGGCAGTCATTTATTCGGATTGCAATAACTACACGTCGGGGGCAGCGGGGGCGACGGCGTGAGAGATGCACTCTCGCGGAAGCAGATGAAAAGGTTAAAGAAACGAGTAACAAGAGGGGCGAGGGTGGGCGAGCGGGGCTGGTGGGACGCATTGAAGAAACCGAGAACGGCTGAGGGGCGAAAGGGAGTCGACGAAGACGAGAGAGAGCTATCCACAAAGGGGGCATTCGCATCCTGCGGCTCGCGGGGGCCCCGACTTCTCTTACTTCCACGCACCTTCAATTCTTCTTGGAGTCTCAGCGCGAGGCCGAAACGGATTTCTGAAACGGGTGGGGTGTGGGGGGACGAGGCTTTGAACCGTGAATGTCGGGCCATTACTTAGGAACACGGCTTCGTTGTTTGCGCCTGGGCTTGGTGGAGTAGAGTGCAATTAATGGAACACGTCGCGGACTGGCGAACGCCGAGCAGCAATTTAGAAATTGCTGAGCCATTATCAGGGTGCCTGGTATGTGCTCGTTACATGCTTGTTTGAATATTTTTATTATCGCGGGTGGATAAGCGTGCTGGTGTAAAGTAACAGTGCACTGCAATCTGTTTAGCGATTCAGTAAGGGTCGACGACTTCGGAGATTGACTTTCGTGGCGAATGTAAACTGGGGATGAAGGGTTCTTTATTCCGCCCCATCGAAGTTGTATGAAATATCGTTTCTACTTATCCCAGTCGAAAGGCCAGCGATCGATGGATCGATCGCCTTCAACTTGGTCACCGTTCGATGAACAAAAGCTAATGGCTTCGGTGTTGACGTAGGCAGCGGCGTTTAATGGATCGCGGCGAGCTTTGCAATGAAAACAACTGTCCAATAAAAGAGGCGGGGAGCGAAGGAAGTGAAAAGCGTGCCGCGAAGTAGGGTCCTGTATAAAGGGTGGTAAATGGAATTGCTATTAGTACGTAACGACGTGTTCGTCTGCTATTAGCTGGAACACCTTCGATCCCGCTCGCTACTTTGCACACCCCCTTTAAATAATATTTTCAAATAATCTGGTTGTCGCTTGGACACCCTCGAAATATGTTTGACCGTGCAATCTGATCTTCCTTGATACTCCGGTGCTTGATTACATTGCAGTTTAATAGCGGGCCACTTAATTTCCTTGTTCTTTAAATTCTTTGCAATCGGAATGGATTCGATATCCTATTTTTCCAATTAGAGGTGCCTTTATGTAGTGGTGCATGGAACTGGGACAAGTTATATCGTGGAAACGATTCCAGGCAAAATTCAATGGTTTCTACATGTGCTCCACTTTCTGTGTTTATCTTTATGCATTTATATGCATGTATGCAGCTGCACTTTTTTGTAGGCGAGACTAGGCACCTCTGAGACAGTAATCATGACGATTTTGCATTCGTTACCCCGAAGTTGTTAGATCGAAACATATTACAATTTAATGGAATCTACACTTTAATCACGTAATTACATCGGGAAATATATATATTCAGAACAAACTTATTTCTTCCACAGCTCCATTGCATAATGATTTCAACTGAATGCCTACGGCTTTCGAATTTCCAAAAGCAGTGTCCAAGTGGCCAATCAAAAATACCCAAAAGGACCCATAGAAAATCATCAAATTTATACTGGTTCCTTCACGATCACCTCAAACTGCACCTCAAATCAGTGCACGTCAGACAACATTCCCACACACACTAAACAAAAAGGAAGCTTCGTTACGTGTCACAAAAAATTCTCCTTCGAACGAGGGAAGCCGAACGTTTTTGTTAAACCGTGCAATCTAATCTGAGGCAGGCGTAAAACGCTATCGTAGGGGATGTTAGAGGCGCGAGAAACTTTCGATCGTCGAAAGCAAGGCGACGCGAAACTTTTACGAGTATAATCGCGAAATTAGAGAACGCCTGGCCTCTATTATGGCGTTGCCGCGACTATCTCACGCGGAACGTCGCGATCTTCAACATTCTCAGACTTCCTCGTTCACCGCTGGGAAACGAGCGACTTTTATGGCCGAGTCTTTATCGCGCGTCTCACAGCCAAACGACATTTATCGTTTTTAATCTAGCCAGAGACTTATTACTCGTCGCACGTTACTTCACGGGCCATCATCGCTGGCCAACTATTCCCGATAACGAAGATATTCGTGCACGTCTGAATTCCTCGTTCGCGCTTAAACCCTTAAGGGGATAACCCTCGTCGACGATGAAGACAGGGCTCTTCGCTGATGCTTAATATGGGATAACAACCGGGTCAATTTGCAAATCAAATTTAGCGATATTTATTGACGTTGGTATAAAATTAGCGCTGCGCAAAATGCAGTGAAGCTACTGTGGATGTGTTAGGATTTAATTGGAAAACAATTCCTTAAGGTTTGGATTATTTGTACTTGGCCACTTAGTGTGCGAAGTTTCACCAACTTTGAGAAATTAGTAGCGAACATGTTCCTAGAAAAAATTACCTAGAAATTTTTGTAAGTCGATTTTCCTTGTTTGAATTCAAGTTTTCTATATTTGGATTCGATATCCTTGTTTCCAATTGGAGGCGTCTTTATGCAGTGGTTCGAGGAAATAGGAATGAGTGTATCTTGGAAATTATTGCAAGCAGAATTCAATGGTTTCGTGTAGAATTTCAGAACTTGATAAGAGCGAAAATGTTATTCACTGGGGAATTTATTTCAGACTGCTTTCGATGCAACTTATTTTCTCCAGAAACGTGGAACACGCTGGAACTACTGATCATTTGTAAGCACCGTGTATTATTTCGAGGAATAATAATTCCCTCCAAAATTTACAGGACTGCTTCTCTTTGCTCCTTTTAACTTGCGAGGCGCTCGCGATAGGGTTATCTTCGTGCATGCTTAACATATTCAAGACCCAGGAGCATGATCTATTGGGCAGTAGGTCCTAGCGCGTGCCCAGGTCGACCTGCTCTCGCTGAAAAGACACGTGACGAATTTTCGGTGCACCTAGGAAATATTTTCCTCGAGCTCGAGGAAGTAAGAACATATTTCCCCAGCTTGCACGCAGAACAGAAACTATTATTCTCTTCTTTAATATCACCAAGTTTATCATCTTGCCCGTTTCTCCATTTATTTCGACCAGAATTCAGTATAAAAATGCTGAATTCATTATTTATCGCGACAAGTTTTGATCGAATATTAAAACGGTGACCTTCGATCAGAAAGGAAAAATTGAACGCCATGGAATTTTGGGAAATTTAATATCGAATGGGTTGATATGTTACAATAGGAGGTAGAACAACTGGAGAAATGCAAATGGAGATACACGCACACGGGATCCACCAACAAAGTTTAACCAAATCCTCTGTTACGATTATCATATCATCAAGCCAGGCACGTTGCTCGCAAAGTCTGTGTTTGCTGGTCGGAAGTGAAGGGAGAGGATACACAGGTGGGCCGAACGACGTATTCTTGGCTGTTCCGAGGAGTAAGAGAGGCCGGGTACTGAAGTTGGGGAACTGGTAAGGAGAAACTATTCCAGCATTTTAAAATCCCACGGGGTGGACCTCTTCCTGTCTTCCTTTTTTCGGGCTCGGTTACGTAAGACGATACCAGCAGACAGTCGCTGTTTCCGGGAGGCCACCTCCAAATGCACGGAAAAGAATAACATCTGATATCGTAAATTTACCTTTCTCTTTGACTGTAGGGAAATATCAGTATCGAAGGCTCCATTCCTCTTTCTTGTATCTTAATAATACCTACGCTTTCCAATTCCATATCGTTTCTCATGAAAGGGAAGCTAAATTTAGATCCCTTAATAAATCTGAGTGCAAGTCGAAGTATTAGAAGTCCAAAATTTAAAAACGTTGACGCTCCCTATCCTAAATTCCTAAGCCTAAAATTAGAAACAATTCAAAACATTTACTTACATACTTCAAATTGTGAAACCTATAGTAAGATTCAAGGTAGTAGCATCCAAAGGTAGTTGCCAAGATTGCATTACAGACGTCAACGGTTATGAAAAACATGATGTGGAAAAACCTCCCCCGCTTCACTTAAAAAGACACGTTATACGTCATCTGTGGCACATCGCGTTACACGATACATCCCAATGCAGGAAGGGGAGAGGAAGAAACTTTTCCACTGTATTCTCATCTGTGGAATCGCGATGGAGGTCCCGTGGGCAATCAATGGCACGGTTCACCAGACCGACCGACAGATGGAATAGATTCCCTTCGTGAGACGCCTACCTGGGAACCGAAGTATCCCAGCTTCAACTGTTCGAACTTTCCATCTAGATGCTATCCTATTCGTCTGTCACCGCCGTGAACGCGTTTCGTCCTCGAAAGTTCGGTGAAAAAGATAGGGCGGGACAGACGGAAGACGAAGTGAAAGTTTCTTCGTACAGGGAGATGTTTAGATATAGATTGACGCTGGTAATCGCGGGTTAGTACGCTGAGAATCATCGAGTTTCAGAACTTGAGAGGGGATTACATCAAATTTTACTCAAATTTTGCGTCTACTTAATATGCACCGTGTGTAATAATGTATCATACGAAGATGGAATTCTACATATATATATTGTTTGGTTGTAGAATTTTTCGAACTCGAACTGTAAATATTATTTAATATTTTCAAAAAAGTTCCGTATTGATATCAGTATCGTTTGACGCAACTACGTTTATTACTAGGTACTGTTCACTATCAAACAGTCATTTACAGTAGCAAAATAACGCTCAGTAGTATCTCCGAACGAAGTACCCACACATATCAAAGCTCCGGAATTAAAAAAAAACTTGAAAAATGAAAGAATGAAAGGCTAAATCCCCCGCAAGTCCCTAAAAATTCAGCCGCAGAGGAGCGGAGCCCTCGAAGCCATATATTCGCAAACAGAAAACACGCTGCTCCATCGATGAATTCTGCTCGTTCGGTGGATTATAACCGAAACAGAGAAAGAAATCGACGAGCCTTCCCCGGTAAACAGGCTCGAATCAAGGCGCGCAGGATCGAGGTATTAAAACATTAAATCGAGGAGAATATAGTGGGATCAGCGGAAGGAAGATCGTTTCCGGGGGAATTCGTGGCTGGACGAGAGAAAAATCCTTGCGAGAGGAGCCTCGGCATGGAGAACTCAAATATCCAAGCCACGGGTCTATCTGTCCCTCCGCCTACCACCCCACTTCCACCCACCCCATTTCTGTCTCCGAAGGGATAAAATACTCCGAGAGCAGCAAATCCCTCGGGCATTTGCGGTGGCCATCCCGGCCGGACCGAAAACAGGGGTTGGAGCACAGGAAGGCCGATAGAGCAGAGGCATGGAAGAGGAAGCCCCCGTGGATGGTGTGGGTGCGAGAGTTGCCCGTTCCCATGTTTTTAATCACTTTGCACGCAGCCAATGGCATGGAACGGTGTGGGGGAGGGAGGGTGGGAGGAGGTGGGAGGGCTGAGGGATGGGTGGGTGTAGAGAGCAGGCTGGGAAAGGTGGCGGAGGGTGGTTTCGCGAAATGTTTCCTACTGTTTTCGGCCCACCCCGGTCCTCCTTTCTCGCTGGCCCTCTCGCTCTACCTCTGACAGAACTACATCTATCCGCTGGCTAGTATATATGTACGTATATTTTTCCCCGTACTTTTTAATAAAGCCGTTTCACCCTCTCTGTCCACCGTGTCCCGCCCTCTCGCTCTGTTTTAATAGTGGTTTCGCGAAACGTTCCCCGATGTTTTCGACCCCCCCCTCCCCTCCCCCGGCGTTCCGTTTTCGCCGTGGATTTTCCCCTCGCGCACGTCCACCGTGATACGGCTCCTCCATTCCGCATCCAGCCTCCCTGTCGCTTTGTTTTCCTGTTTCGGTCGCCGAATGTCTCTGGGCGTTATTTGATTTTATTCTTCCGCGCCCCGTGCTCGTTTTTTTTTGGGCATTCCTTTGGCTCTTTCTTCGCCGGGTCATTGATTTTTGGGCGTCAGACACTGGTGTATTCGTTGCTTCTAGGTAAGAGATTTGTTTCCGAAGGGACCGCGGCCTTTCACCTTTAACCTTTCCTTCCTGCTCTCTCAGTAATTTACAGCATTCCTCTGCATCGATATTTCTCCATACTTGTCAATATTCCTCAGTATTTTTCAATACTCCACAGTACTCCCCAATAATTCTCCATACGTTCCAATTCTTCTCGCTACCTTCGAGTGTTCCCCACCGTCCCTACCTACACCTGACTTTCACCTTGTACCACCCCTTCAAACTCAGTTGATAGCTCAAAATCTCGCTTCCCTTTTCTCTTCAATTACCTCTTACCATCATTCTCTCAATCACTCTCCTCCTCGTCACCATCCACCTATCCGCCGCTGGCCGACTCTTCCCTTTCAATTCTCTCCCCGTCTCCCTCCCTCCAAGCCCTGCATTCACCCTCTCCCCCGATAAAGCCGTCTCCCCGGGCCGTTTTGTAACCTTCGCGGTGAAAACCCACCTCGATGGTAGTGACACGCGAGAGTAACGGCGACGCGGCGTCGTTTCCACCGTGGAAACGACGCCCGGGCTGACAGCCGTGACCATTACGCGACGTCGTCGACGCTGACGAGAACTACGACGCGGCATTCTCATCCCCGTCGTCGCGGTTGTTGTTGTTGCCGCTGCTGTTGCCACCACCGCCGGGGCAGCGCGTTACACGCCGCGGAATGTGGACCCCGTCGAATGCGGGAGCGACGAAACTGTTATAGAAGCCGAAGGGGTAAACGTTGAAGCGGGGAGCCGAGGGGGGCGAAACGCGCAAGCGGGGCCTGTACTGTCGACTGTTAAACGAATACTTCCGACTACCGAGGAATCTCGCTTTTCCGAGATAGAAATGCCGCTGCAATCGATGCTTCCCGTACATCGTGCGGGGGCATTTCAGGACTGGCTGGGAAAACACGGGAGCATTCACTGGGTTATTTATTTCCTCCGAATAAACTGATTACAGTGCTTAAATTGCAATGATATTTAGTGCAAAAATAGGCAACTATTGGTAGCTATTCTTTCTATTCCACGGTTCAAGTTAGATTGTACTGAAAGGAACACGACAGGGAACACCTGACCTGCCAAGGGAGAGAAAAATTCCATTGTAAGAGTAAAGCAACGCGAGTACAAATGACAAGCCAAGCTGGCAACAGCGAAATGCGTATCTCCCCCGTCGCGGGACAGCCGCAGGTACAAAGCTACGAAAGCCGAAAGATCATCCAGAGACGGGTGGCTAGGGGATGGATAAGAGGTGGTGCAACGCGCGAGGCTCGTGACATTTATACCTGAGCTAATTATCCTGCGCCACCAGCGGATCCTTTCTTCTCCGAAACTCGACAATAGGTTCGAGATGGTGAAAGCCGAGCCCAGCCACGTAACGACGCTCTGATACGATGAAACTCAACGCTGCGTCGCATTTACGTCGACGTTAGTGTTTTACCTCGGAACAAAGCCGTACAGACAACCACGACGACGGCGAGGACGAGGACGACAGGACGCGGCAAAAAGAACGAGGGGAATCGGATATGCCGTAATCGATACACGGGGGCCACCGAACGCTCCCCGGCTGTGTACGTGGCCGCAAGAAGAGAGATGCGCCCTGTCGACGGGGATGAATTAACCGCGGTTTGGGGAAATCGATGGCGCCTCCTTGCGAAGGGGAAGACGACCATCGCTCCGAATATTATAAGGATTTGTTCCGCGCGGAGTTTAGTGGCCTTCCGACCCGCTGCTATTCTATTGTCTCCGATCCTCATCGCTGGCGGAATCCTTAGGGGGCTTGGCTTTCCACTGACGCACGTCAGCTTGATAACTGTGGCACTGATTTTGGGGTGAATATTAACGAGTCCACACACCGTGTAACTGATTATTCGCTCGAGGAACTTGCCGGCTGGTTACTTTAAGATTTCGAGGTACATGGGAATACGGGGGATGTTTTCGAGCTGTAGATGCAGAGCGAAGGGGATGATGGGAGTTTGAGAAGGGATATTTGTTTTAGTAAGATGCTCGTTCTTTTGGGATACTGAGATTTTTAATACAAAAGTGTGTGCGAAATACACATAGTTTTGGTTTATTATTAAGCAGGAAAATAACTTGGAAAGTTAATTTAACACGTCTGAAAAGTCTGCTTTCTTGCACAAAAAAGGTAGACTTCTTCAAGATTCAGAATCTAACAATGCAACATATTTTGAGATCATAATACTGCTAGAATAATTTCCAGTGAATCTCAATTAGTAAAAGATGACTAATTATCATTACTGAGAATAATCGACGTTGGACCACTACGAAAAACGAAACACTTTAGAAACAGTTCATCACAGAATTCCCTCCCCAATCTGACCAAGTATTTGATCCCTCCATAGTAAGTTGAGCAATCCAGAGTTCCTTCAGCAACGTAGAAAACGCGATTCCACGGTCGAGGACGTGTTAAAAGGCGGTCTGGGGCGGGTGGGAGCCTGGTTCCTTGGGTCTGCACAGCATAGAAGAGAGGTAAACGCGACAGAGAGAATTAATTCCGGCCTATGGCTGTCCCGGTCTACCGCAGACGTTCCAGCGGCAGTCGTGCACCGAGGGGCCCGTGAATTTTTCATGCATCCTTTCGGAGTCACGTAATGAAGGATAAAAGTTGCAGCGTTCCCAAGTATGTCGGGGCAGATAAGGGAATGTAATTTTAAAGCCGAGGCAGCCCGTATCGTGGAATTTAACGGTGGTCTCCGATGAAAAACCAAGCAAGGGTTGAAACGATTCCTCCCATTCCAACTTAAACCGCCACGAATCACTATAAAACGCGATTCAAGAGCAAAAATGTTTCATGAACTACTACAAAGTCTCCCGCGCTCCATTAAACGATAACCACAGAAAATTTATTAGAACATATATCAGCAATTACTAAATTTACAACCTATTTCGTGTGAATTCAGAAGCGACTCTATTACAGCTCACAAAAATGTCGACTTCCTGCATCCCCAGAAATCAACAAACTATCTTTCCGAGCAGTAGTTGCATTTGCATAACGAAGTCCACAGAGTTTCCTGGCTCTGGCTGAAGAGACAAACTGTGCAGTCCTCTGAGGAGAAGAGAGGATCTTTGAATCTGATCTCTGATCCAATCTCGACGTTCATGATACCCCGTTCAGGAGTCTTTCGATCTCGATCTTCGTTTTATACTTCCTTCGTCTTATGCACGATCTGCAGGGACGGGGCATTATGCAATCTTCTTGGGTCTAATGTTATGGAATATAAAAGTGAGACGTCTGGCGAGCATCGTCGCCGCCGTGAACACGGCTGGGCCTTCAGCAACGTCAAGCAGACGACAGGAACTATTAGTAACGCCTCGGGACAGAAACCTTATCTGGACGGTCCTTATCGTGTTTAGTAATTCGCCTAATCGCTTCGGCCAGCAGCTTCGAGGCATTAAGGTCTTCGGAGGAAATCGCGCCGAAATAAGCAGCCCGGCACGAAGGACCCCGGGTAGGGTGGGCTGGTTATGGGGTCCTCGATTTTCCACTACGCGAAGGGCTATCATTATGGCCACGCGATTACGACCTCGATGGAAATTGAAGTCTAATCACGTGTCTGTATCTCGTGCACGAGAGGTCGATATTGTCGCCTATTCTGGCCGATATCGAAACGATCAGGGGGGACTTTTCGGCAGTATCGAAAGGGTGATAGGAATCTTCGGTGCCCGATCTTGTCCATCACGCTGTTAAGTTTTTGTAGCTCTTTTCTTCGTTCGATCGTGTGATCGACGACACTCGACCAGTTCCCACGCTATGCTTATTTAGAGCTGACTCGAATTCTTTTAACGACACATTTTTGTGTACCTGTTTCCTTATTTGTGCTGCTTGAGATGTTATTGCGTGTCATTAAAAGGGTCATTATAAAGAGGAAGATTGGTAGTGTGGTTGTTAATTGATTAATACTACTGATCTTAAGTAAGAAGCCTGAGGTCCAAGAACAGCTTGCCGCGTTGTAATTGACATTTTTTGCAAGCGTTTAGAATTTTTTCAACAATACGATACGCGAGACCAAAGTGATTATACATCAAAGCGAGCCTCTTGAGGTCCGGGGATACCGAATCGATATACGAACTCCTCCTCGCCCCTCTTCGCCAAGTGCTCCCCCATTCCTGCGAAACGCTACGTGCCTGCCTTTGCTCTCCCCTTCCTCGCTAATCTCATGATTGCACTGATTAACCCCACCTCTCACCCTCCGCCAGCCTCTGGCCCATCTGATCCCTCAATCGCCAGACTCGATCATGATCCACCTAGTGAGAATCGACCTGGACGATCCGGTGAGAGACAGGCCAACTGAGAATCGACGAGGGAAAACGCGCCTCGAATGACTCCTCCCTCGCGCTTATAAGAATATTTCAACATTTCGTTGATAAGTCGGATGAAAGTTTAGGAAAACGTGGAATAGGTATTTGTCCCTTTATACAATACATTCTTCTGAGTGAAACTTTTCAGTGTATGATCTTAAATATAAATGTAGAAGGGAAGGAACTTTAAGATTTGTGACAATGAATTAAAGAGTCCTTGTAGAAAACACTGTGAGCGCCAAAAATAAATTTTTTTTAGGATAGAGAACAAACTAGCCTGACTTTAAATTATTTACGAAACTTGATTTGTTTTAGTTGCTAAATATATTTAAGTATACAATAACCCAAATACATCACAAAGTAGTCTATTTTTTTGCACTAATATAGTCCAAATTCATGAGAAAAAGAATTGTATTTGTAAATCCTGTGCCACCTCTTAGTTGTGGAGCAAACTGAATCTGCCATTTATTTAAATTTGCAAGAACTGTAAGTACCAATCCTGTTTACCTACCGCATAATTGGTTCTTAAAATTGAATTAAAAGTCTGTACTCTGTATTGCCATGGGCACGTACCTAGAACTTTTTCGGATAAAAAATTTGTTTTCTAAATTTTGGCAATCACAGTGTTTTCTACCAGGACTCTTCAATTGTTTCAACTATTCGAGCCTCGAGAGTCACCCTTCAACCTTCACCACTTGGACACCGAATGATTTCAACTATTCAGACTTCGCATGCTCTTTTCCCGTCCTCATTAGCATTCTCCAATCTCCAGCACCAGTTGCAGCCCGCTTTAGGACATCTTAAACGAGGGCATCAGAACTTCCCGCTCAGCAGCACACATTTCAGAGATCAGGAACATCGCAACTATCAACCTTGAACTCGCGAAACTGCCCAAGTACCTCGAAATCGCGAACAGAACTATCATGCCCAAAATACATAGTTGCGAGCCCGAAGTTGCTCGCTCTTCTAATCTTCGAACTCGTCCGAATTCTCCAACTCGGCGGATTCAATTACCTTTCCCCGTGGCTGCCAGCATTCGCAGATGTGGCGAAAAGTTCCGGATCGCGTGTAAACAGCGACCCGGTATTCTCGCGAGGGGGTTGCGACAGAAATTCCCGGGGCTTGCGTCAAAGTGACACCCCTGCCGGCGGATGATAAAAAAGCGGTGCTAAAAACGGGCGAAAAACAACGGGTCGTGACAAATGGGTGATCAATAACAGGCAAAGTACGTGTAGGGAGCATTGTTGACCGAATGAAGCACCGCGTGACAACGGGAGCAACGTGTACGATAATCGATGAGCGCGTTGCATTCACCTTGCAGAATGGAATGCCTTCGGAACGGGGGCGCGCGCGCGATAAATCACCGTCCGGCCTTAAAAGTTAACTCCGCTGTGTGAAGTGGCATTCTCTGTGAACCCGAGCAAGTGTTACGGTACCTTCTTGCGTCCACCGCAACCCCTCTGCGCCATCAAAAAATACATGGCAATGAAAAGCAGGAGGTCCAAGAATTTAGGAGCAAATGGTACTTTAAAAGATAGTCTAGAAATGTTTTGTTAACAAAGCGTGCGTGTTTTCGCGTCGATATTTTTTGAAAAGTACTTTGAAAAGAAACCAAGAAGGGAGTTCGCTCTTTACGCTCTTCTGCAAAACTTAAAGGGACATCCTACAAAATCTTGGGCTACTTAAAGTGTTAGTATAAATCCACAGTATGCTCCTAAATTCTTCGACCTGGTTTTTGATCACCCTGTACTTGTCCCTCCCCCGGGGCTTGTCCCCAGGACGGGATTAGCGATCCCGGGGTACCGGAGCTAGCTCACCAGCGCTAAGACCCTGCAAGGGGTTCGACTGGGAGTAATTGTGTCTTACGAAGACTCCATCATGATATAAATTGCACTGATGGTGTCGAGATATAGGGAGCTGAGAGGAACAATCCTCAGTCCCTGTCAGGAGGTTGTAAGGGTTGATTCATCCCTTTCACCTTCCAAGCTCGAACTGACATAGAAATCCCCAGTTACGCTGGCAATCGGGTTTCATTTCTCAAGAGTAGTACTTCTGTACCGATTCGTGGGCCATAGGTTTTGAAGTTTCTTTAGAAAGTGAACGGTTGACAGAAGCTTGTAACCCTCCCACTACAAAGAATATATGTCACCGGAAAACTACAGTAGCAAACTTGGATCTTGAATTTCTTAGTAATTTTTTAAACATAATTTTAAAGTCCTGATCAGGGTCCTGATCAATAAAAAACATATATATCCAATAGTCTCTATGCAAAATGATTTCTGATGCCTTTTGAATCCTAGGAAGAGTGTAATGTATACTTCTTCCTTTTCCCTTCCAGCGTAAGACACGTTTTGTCCGCGAGATTTGATTCCATCGAGCGATCGCTGTTCGGCTGTCTGCCTTTGCGCATCATCATACACGTAGGTGAAAGTGCGGTCGGTTGAATAGCGCGGGCGGCACAGACGGGGCAAAGGGTTAGTTGAATAGTATGCAGAATCGAGGAAATGAATAAACCCGGTCGGTGGAATGTCCGTTGAATGGCACGCGAATCGAAGTGAATAGAATAGACGGCGGGGGAAAAATGGTCGACGGGAAAAACAGCGTAAACTTCTCCCCCTTTCTCTATATTTTGTAGAGATCCTGAGGGGGAAAATGCTGGAAAAATCGGTTGCGCAATTGCAACGACTCGTATAATGCACCGTGTTTTCCCTCCTGTTGACGTATAATGGGAACAGCGGAGTAGCAATTAAACTAAATTAAAAAGCGGGAGAGTCGCGAACACTGTGCTACTGTTTCAAGTATCAGCGCTAAAAAGGCAACGTCGAATTATTTAACCATAGAATTTTTACTGTTGCAACTCCACGTGTTTCCACCTTACTTATAATTTCCTCTCTAATTGTTAACAACAAACAAAAAACTCCAGTAACACTAAATCGATCATTTCCACAAACAAGTCCCATTTTCCCCCAAAAATCTTGGAAAATTCACCCATTTAATTCAAGCCTGTTTATGTTAGATTTAACAATAATTCGAAGCGAGGTGAAAAGTAATCTCAGATGTAAGAGCGATTCTCTTGCCGCCCCGGACGCGCGTTTTCCCCATCCGTTAACGGGGTTGGCGCGAAATTCGACGAGCGTCGCCGAGCCCTCGACAGAATTGCGTGCTGATCGAATTGACATTCAATCTGGATCGAGAGGCGTCGCGGCGGAGTTTACACTGGATCCGATCCAGCCACGGATTCGGTTCAAGTGTCCCGCTTGCAAACGCGATCGAGTCGCCCTGGGAGCGCGTTACGCGGTACATCGATAACGAGTGTGCGCCCATCCCCTCCGGCCCCATGTCCCCTTTTCTTATCCGTCGTTGCTTCTTCGAGAGACTTTCCCCATTGTTCGACCACACGGATGCAATGGCGCGTGCGAAAGACGCGGCCAACGACGCCTCGATCCTTCCAGATCGCCTCCTGTTTACACGCGCTCAATGGAAGCGCTAGGGAAACAATCGAGCATGGTCCCCGGCAATAATTAAACTATGCATGTTTACACGGCTGTACACAGCCCACGCAAACAGGCAATATTACATACTTTGTCTGTACCTTTTACGTGTTTTAATCTGCCGTTGTCACGATACGTTCCGTGTTTTTAATCGCTGGGATTATCCGCCGATCAATGGATTATTCTGTCCCTTTTAGTTTTGTTGATAGAGGCATTTGAATTGACTGGATGGTAAATGGAGTTGTTAAAGGATGCGGGACAATGACGATGGCTTTAAAGGGAGCGTGGTTTATTGATATAAAAAATAGATTATCCAGAACGTTGACCCTTTGAGTTTCTCAACTATTGGCAATTTTCAATCCTAAAGCGAATCTCTGCTAGAATGTTATATGGAGTACGTTCCACTCGTTGCGTACTTCATCAACCTACTTGTGCCTACCATCCACCACTTTATACCCCCATCAATCGTGCACTTCAACTCGCTACACAAGCAACGCTGGTTCTTTCCTACCGAACCTCCAATTTTCCACTGCAATCTAGATCAACGTATCTACTCCGAAGCATCAATCAAACCAACAAACACAAAGCCCAAGTTGAACCCAAAGCCTAACTTCATCTTCACGGTCCTTCCGCCTCCAAAGCGAGGAGTACCAGCCGGTTCGAGCAGAAACAATCGATGGCAGTCGATTAAACCGTCCGAGGGGGGCGGGCACATTCGATCCAGATAGGATATCGGCTCGATTACGTAGCAATTCCCTCGGGGTGGATGGCGGGGGGCGCGTTTACGGTTTCTGGGATGCGCGACCGGAAAGGGAAAGTAATGCGGAGGTCCTCGACGAGGAGGACTCGCCGAGGAGGATCGCGGGAGGGCAGCTGCTTTCCGCTTCCTGTTGCGAGTTACGCGGTTTCGAGTCGATCGATCGAACGCTCGTCGAACAATGATGTCGCCTCGAAAATTCAACAGCCCCCCACCGCTGCTCCTAGCCGAAGATTATTATGCCGCGAGCAAATTGGCTGTTCGCACGGCTAATTGCGAGTTGGTAGCAACAATGAGGCAACGTGACGCGCGGCATTACGTCAATGGCTCGCTCTTAATTATGACCCACGAGCACTTCCATTCGATCTCATTCAGACCAGATTGTGAGCGGGTCCCTTGCCAATCCTGCCTTCTCTGTCTATCCCCCAGTCTTCCCCTCGCGCTGGTCTTCGCTGATGGAAATGATGTCCTCGCGAGGGATGTCGATAGCTACGCAGAATCTACCTTACGGGGGGCTGTTACGCAAGCGTGCGGGATCCATTTTGCAACGTGTTTTCAAATGGCAACGAGTGAGGGACAGATATTATCTCTGTAATTATGCGCAGGGGTGGATCCGCTCCCTGAATATTAGAAATTATCGCTCGTACAAACGTGAGTTTTATCCTCACGAGCTTCGAGTTATTATTTTGTAAGAAATCACTTGGAATTAACATTCTGAGCTGTGTGAATTGGAGTTTAATGACTAGATATCAGAAGACCCGAGATTTAAAATACGAGAACTAGCTCACGATCCTTGATCTACTAATCGAAGATTCATTTAGAAAAGCTAGTAAGGTCACGGTCTTCGCATACTTTACAGTGGAGGGCTGAATCCGTCGGACGCGCAAAACAATTCAACCCCTAATTGCGGGGAACAGCTTGGCGGGGCAGGCTTAGGTGGCTCGAATGCGAAAAACTTTGGCTGACGGGCGAGGCGTGTTTCGCCTCACATCGTTCGCTCATTTTTGCCGGGCTTCAATCCTTTCAGAGGCTTCGTCGCCGCCGAAAACAAGCAACGATGTATCACCCTAACGCGATTAACCCTCAAATTTTGCCCTAAAGGGATTAGGCAGACACGTAGCGGAGGAGGCTTCGGCTGCACGTGCCGCGTGTTTCGGGCTAACGACACCGAGCCCGGAGAGCAAGAGGGAAAACGGGGGAAGCGGGGCGAGAGGGTTTGCGAACTTTTGCATATTGCGAAATGAAACGGCACGGCCATTAAAGGTCCGTTTACGCGAAACTTTCGGCGATGCCCCACGCCTCTCCCTCGAGGAAACTGCGAGGTGATGGTTGTAGGCGGGAACTTTGAGAACGCTGCGCGACGTTTAGCGTGAATTCCGTTTACTTGGCTTCTTTCGATCCTCGTGTAACGTTGTGCTTTATCATCGTCTTTGGCAGTGGCAGGTTTCGAGGGTTTTAAAGACCGTTTCACCCGGGACCCTTTTGTGTCCATCTACTTGTGTTTTGAACATATTCAGCAGCTTCCTGCCATTCCCTGTTTATTTGGATGTTTAGTTGTCTATGGTAGATGAGTTCGAAATACTATTTGTGAAGCTCTAAGGTGCTAAAGAAGCTTCTTTAGTGACTGCGTTGACGTGCTATTTCTAGGAAATATCTTAACGTTATCTCAGTCCTTTAACGTATTTTTCGGTAGCAAGATGGATATTGAAAGAAGACTGTGTCCACCGGGATACCAAAGAGAATTAAATTACTTCATCAGAATTCGTAAAACTGAATAAAATGGAGATCATTCTTTCTCAAGGTTTGCAGAGGAAGAGGCGTAGAGACGTGGAAAATCATAGTTTCCGGGTGAGACTCATTAATTGATAATATAATACTCCAACACAGGAGCCAAGAATAATAATCTTTCTTGCACTACCAATTTCATCCTCGTTATGTGGCGAAAGAAAATCGACCGCTATCCATTATTCATCGTCGAAAAATACCTCCCTTAATTTCAATCTAAACCTTGGGGGAATGATGAGTCGGGAATAAAATCGACGGAAAATCCTCGATGAAAATTTCAGACGAAAAAGAGAAGCGCTGACCTAAATACCGTTATAGGAAAGAACAAAAGGACTCGAAGGGTAGAACTAGGGTGGGTAGGGGTAGAAGGAGCAGTGAAGTAGAAGCGAAGCGCGGAAAGTTGGTCGAGAGTTATAAAATAATTTCGTGGCGGGAACTCACGTAGCTAAGTGTATCTACAGCAAGGCTCGAAGGTAATTCGGGGTTTATACCCACGGGTGCAGCTCGTTCCCACTGAACTTTCGTTCGTTCCTTCGTTCATTCCCTCGTTACTATTCGGACGCGTCCCATTTCCGGTTCGCGAGGTCCGAGCCAGTCCCCGTTAATTGTGTCGTTAATGACTTTCGATTAAGCTCATGGCTGAAGATCCCTGCCCGTACGCCTGCGTTCCAATAATTATTTTCATCTTCCTCGTTGTTCTCCACAGTATTCATCCCCAAACGCTCGTTTTCAATTGATTCTCCTCTTTCTCACAGGGGTTGCTTCATGGAAAATGAACGGGGGTCGTGTATGTGGCTATTTGTCCTATTCTTACCTTTGAATTAATCTATGTGCCAAGATAATTAGATGAATCTCTAAGTTTTATTCGACGATTTCACTTTGAATTTTTGTAAAAAATTATTCTATCTCGTGGGGTGGAAATATAATTAAATTTCTCTCTAAAACGATGGCAGCAAAGTTAAAAAAAAAGAAAGTTGAAACACAGTGCAAGTGAAACTAGTCAGTCTATAGTCAGACGTCCCTTAGAACCAGCATGCAATAATATTCTCGACATTTGAAGACTAAGGTAAGTGTAAAGGGATACGGATCGTCTGTCGTCAGCCGGTGTTTTCTATCGACTGCATCAGGAAGAATCGCAGGAATGACGTGTTGGCAGCTCGAGAAGCTCGTATTAACGAATTTAGTGGGCAGATAAACGCGAAAGGGTGGAAAGAGATCCATCCCAAGTTGGTCGTCGATCGTCAACAAGGGCATGGGCCGCCGCGTATAAGTTTTTATCGCCCGGCTCCGCGCCCTCTAACTTCTCGACCCCAGTCTTACGTTAGCAGAACTTCATAAGCGACAGAGAACGAACCGGAAGTTTGCTAACGGGCTGACTCAGCCGGGCCCACGACAGCAGGAAATCTCGCGGTAATACGCAACGGTTCTGCTGAGGAATCGTAAAAACGTCCTTCGACGACTCGAGATTTCGTCAAATAGTGACCCGAGAGAAACGAGCTCCTCCGCGAACAGGATGATGGATCTTCATTGGGAGTGATAGGATCAAATGATTGCTGGCCCCTAAAGTGTTTTTATTATGAGCAAAGGGAATGGAGACCTCCCTTCTTCTGCTACTAGGTTTCTCTTCTTCAGCATTCGAATTAGTCAGAGTTTCGGATTAGGTATTGCTAGAATATTTGCACTGATTGGATCTTGTAAAATTATTCCAGAATTCTTCATCAGTATATACATCTTTATATATTTTTTTTGCATTGTGGATATAAATATTCACGTTATTACTATGGACTGTTACTCTACGCTAATGTGGAATGCTAAATTTCCACGTGCTGCTTATTGCTAGCAATCAAATTCGAAACTGTGAAATTGAAAATGTAGATGAGGGCGTCAGTTGGTGAGGACCAAGTCGAAGAGGATACGAGAGAGCCATAGACCACCAGTTTCGTCGAGTTAATAATCTATATGGGGTCGTTGCTGAGTTATCGAGAAGTCGGTGGCATCGTAGCGAATTTAACGAGGAAACTAACGACACGCTGCTCGTATTATCCTGTCCGCCTCGAATCGCTTCGTTTTCTTGTCCCCCCGAAGCTGGTCGGGGTGGAATCGGAATTGGAGCGTGTAATCGCGAAACAAGCGTCTTCTGGCCGGGTTTCCGTTCCATGTGCAACGCGCAGATGCAGTTCCGTCGCCGGTGGTTCACGCTTGCATTGCTCGAATCGCTGATTTCGCCTCGATCAACGATTCGAACCTAATGATAACGTGAGGCTTACAGAGGGCTCCTGGCTAAAAGAGCGTGCCACGATCGCTGCGGATTGTTGAGAGACCTATCTTCAAGAGGAATCGAATAACACTATTTTTATCTTGAAAATGAAATAGGGACAAGATGGGAATAAAATAATGGGCTTGGATTTCATAATTTCGAAGTTAATAATAAGTTCGTAAATATTTACGAGCCACTACAACTATGTAGAAAATATGGATCAACTAAATAAGTTTAAAAATAAGAGAGGCTGTGACAGAAAATAAGCTGGCATGTTCGTTCATCCGCTGATTATTATTATTAAACTTATTATTAAACTGAAAAGAAGGGAACGCGGGAAAACAGATACATTTAATACCCAAGCAGGCATCGTATTCTGTATCCCTCATCGTAAATCCTGCACACAAGTGACCAAAATATTCGCCAGAACGGTTATCACCGACCGAACCCCTCTGCTCTTCCCCGCGATTTACCTTACATTCTTCGGGAGTTGTCAAATTCCAAGTAAACACAAACATCCTACCGAAGTCGAACATAGCTCAGAGACTAGTCAGTGTTGTTTCGACCCTGACCGCGAGCAGAGGTCCTTCGATAACTGTTTCTCGTGACTCGTTGCTAGTATATCGTGACGTACGCTCAAGTTTGTGTGACGTAATGGCGTAAAAGAGTTCGTTTTCGTTAGAATCGTGTTATACCAGAGTCAGAATCACGATAATAGTGGCAAATTAAATTGTAAGCATTATTATTACACGAGATTCTAGTACGTATTTAATTGGTTGAAGACGAAACGTTTTTTAATGTTCTTTAATGAAAAATTTGTCTTTGTTACAGTTCAAAGCGAGGACGTCGTATACGACTGCAGGACAAATTGCGCTAATGTGCATCTGCTCGTGCTCCTCGCCAAAGAGTGCATGTGCTACTGACATTTAAACTGCGCATGCCGGAAGTCGAGAACTCCTGAACTTCAGCTGCCTGCATCGCGAAAACGGAGCCACGGGTTGCAGACTGGTAAGTACTTACATTCAAACTTGTTTTTATTTGAGAGATTTGCATCTTTTGACTTGTCACATTAGTTCTGGATACGTTGCATGTTATATATTATGTAAGTCGTTGCATTTAGTATCAATGCAATCTAGAGATTCATTAATGGGGATTTAATTGAGACGAAGTCATTGAATGTTTCGTTACTTTCACATAGAATTTCCTGATATTTTAAGTAGTCAGTTTATTTCAATATACGTCTAGTTTTCTTATTTGAATATGATGCTCGAGGTTGGTAAAGCAAACAAAGAACTAGCTTCTGCCTGTAATCCAAATTTCTCCCCCAAAAATGACTCCTAACATTTAAGCACCTTAAAAAAACAAATTCAATTCCACATCGGAAAGAGGTTTTTTCTTATTTCTCGACGCCCCAACATCTCAAACAATTACACTCTCCCCGCGTCCCTCAACGAGGCCATTCACATCCCCATTCCAAAAACACGCGAAGAAGTCCCGACCATTCGTCGACTTCTCAAAATGAAAAATCCCCCGGCTCAACAGAAATCTGACTCGACCGCCGTCGACTTCTCTTTCCCAAAGGAAACGCGGCGCGATTCCGATCGCGGCTGGGCGGGGATGGAAAATTGACTCTAAAGGTTGAATCTAATTTACGATAGCATATTTCAAACGTCGACTCGAAACGACACAGAGGTTCGCGAAATCCAAAGAGGGAAAGAACGACGACTGGCTGCAGAGACACCGCCGGGAAGAAAAGGACCGCGGAAACTTTAAACGGTCCTCGAAGCGTTCGACGACTTATCGTCCCGGTTCGATCTTCATTGGTTTCGCCGTGCTCCGTTACATTCGCGGCGTTCAGATTGAAATCGGGCAAAATTCGATAGGAGGTTCGAGGTATCCTTCGCCTCGAAGGTGGCTCGTAAACTCGGCGTGCCCGATAGGATGCATTTTATTCCTCCCTTCGGGACGCGTTATCCGAACACGCTCGTCCCGCGATAGAAACGCGCGGAAAGATATCGCGTTCCTTTCTTCCATCGTTTTTTCCCCCTCCCTTTTTAATACAGGACATTTCAACGTCCCCCTATCGGTCGCGCACGAACGGTTACCGTGAAGCTCGGTAAATTTTTATCGCCGCAGATTGGATGGATATCGCGGAATAATTGAGGTTTTCATGGTTGGCTTCTTGGTATCTTGTTTCGTTCCGCGTGTAGAGTATGGCACGCCTTAAGTGTCTCTGATATTATGAAAATCATGGGGCAGGGGCGATCTCGTTTTGTAATAAAAAATCAGAAGCACAGGAAGAGTTATTATAGAGTAAGTGGATTGTGCGTTTCAAATTACAAAATGCAGTTGCACTTGTCTAAGAAAATTCCTATACTTCTGAAAGTAATATAAATGCAGTATCGGAAACTTTATGGAAGACTGCTAGTCTCGACGATATTTTTACCTTAAATAACTTTATTCATATTACGATTATACAGTATTCATAATGTTTAATACGATCGTAGGAGTCTCTCCGCGTTTATACATTCTTCTTTCACACCCGATCTGAATAAAACACGCTCGTTAGCTTTATCCATCAATCTTTGGAACATCCCGTAGCGTGACGAGAGGGTTAACGAGCGAGATCGTTGCCGTTTCCCTTGGAATCATTACTTTGGAGGCGGACACCCGATGATCGACTCGTTTCCTTGTATCTCGGTGCACGTCGCGAAAATGCATTCGCCAGCGCATGATATACGGCGGGAGGGGAGGGGAAGCTCGGAGGGGATGAGAAGGACAGGGTTAAAGAAAAAGGAGGTCGGCCTGGACTCGGGGTTAAGGGGTGCGACGTGGACGAAACGAGGGTGAACGTTAAAATTGATGATCCCACGGGAATATCCTGAGCCAAGCACTTATCATAAGTCACGCGTGCCACGGCGGCGATTTTTCGAATTCCTTCGGAAATTTCAAGCGAATTTCTCGACTTTCTCTCAACCCCTTATCGTGACCATCGTCGACACCGATCGTCTCGCTGATCCTTGGTCACTGAACGCGTGGAAAGCGTTGGTCGAGGTACTTTGAACTTGTTAATTGGGGAGTAAGAGCGGGTTTCGAAGTTGAAAATGTCAGAGTAACAGAACTTTAATTTTTCTTTCATCCCACTTGACTTTACTGTAGATGGAATGATTTATCTCGTCTTTGCTCACTTGTAACGACATTTATGGGAGACTTTCTTTGTGGAAGAGTTAAGATTTCCTCTCAATCCTTTAAATCAAGGCGTCTTTCTTTCTTTCTTTAACAAATTTGCAATTGTCCCTGATTAAGACAAGGAACTTTAAAAGATAAGTTTGAAGGTTCTGATAAATTTCAAAGTATTCTGAAGAAAACGACATTTGAACTAAACAAGAAACGTCCCCAGAACAATATCGGAGTCGACTTCGTTCTTTCGTCTCGTTAGAACGATAAATCTCGGTTCGTCGAGGGGCCCAGCGACATTGTTTGTCAGCGAGGCATCGATTCAGTCGTTCTTAAACCAGCGCAGGGAGTCTAGGCTAATTATAAAGTTAAATTAAATATTGATATGCAAGGATCCAGCTTCCTCCGCGAAATAGGTTGTGTCCCGCTGAATTTTGCACGGGCTTCCTCAAATACGCGATCGCTGATCGCCGCCGCATTTGTAAACAGAGAATATTCAAATGAGCGAGCAACTTCTACCATAATTAGAAAGAAAGTTACAGTGTAGATTTAACTACAGAACTCTGCTGGCGTGAAGCATCCGCAACCGTAAACGCTGCTCACTAACGCCGAACTGGGACGCAACTTTAATACCTAATTTCAATTTTAATAGGCTTCATATGAACACGCTTTGGCGACTGAATACCAGTCGGTCGATTTGTGCGAGCAAGTAAATTTTAATTCATTCGTGGCCTGGAAACATTTTCAACGAACCGTGGTTTCTCAACTTCTGAACGAGGAAATTAATGATAGAGGACTGAGCTCAGTATGTACGTTAGGTCGTGTGGTAAGAAAAGGGTTTTATAACATAGGGGTATACTGCATAGAAAGTAGTTGAAGCCACAAATCGAGAATTATTCACGTCCATGTCGTTGGATAAATCGAAGGAAAATGCAGAGGTCTATAAATTATCTTTAATAATAAGAACAGTGACAAGAGACGCTCATTTTTCTAAATAAGGCGTATTAAAAATCTGTTCAGAACATACAAAGTAGATAGTACTTATTAATATAGTAAACTAGATAAAATATGTTTAGTGAACATAGGTCGGAGCTTACCATTATTAGAGGTAGAAGCAGTTCTTCAATCTAGCACCTCGAGTAACCTGCTTTCTTTCGATTAATCTTTCGACCTACGTTCACCATTTTTTAATCAGTTTAGCGAGTACTATCTACCTTGCAAACCCTTAACCCTTCTTCGATATGGTACTAGTGTATCTGGTCAGTGAACATTGTTCCATAAATTGAACTCATCAGAGTTACACTGTACCTGCAGTGGAACAAGTCAATAATTTCTGCTCCATCTGGAAACAAGAACGTAGCACATAATTCATATCTCCTCCTTATCTAATTAAAATTCCAACCTGCTTCCAAAGTGATAAGCATCAAATTATGAAGCTTCTTCAACCATTTTCACGTGGTCAGAATTTTTGAAAAATATTAATAGGAGACAGTATCACTGTTTCTCATTGCTCCTAAGTGATTCCAATTTCTCGGCACGTATTCAAAGTACATCGAATTTTCTGTTAAATATTGGGGATAGTTTGGACTTTCTCATACGTTTGAAAACTCGAGGCGTTCTACGGCCTGGTGCCGCAACAGTTGACTCATAATTCGCGGATTACTCCAATTTTACTCTCTCCCCGAGCGAGCGTATTTATATAGGAGGATCGACCTCCGTTCTAACGAGCTGACTCAGCCAACCTTGCTGTTTCATCGCCTGAGAAATCTCGGATTAGAAACACCGCGCCTAAAATCGTTCCGCGGTGCAACGACCAAAGTGCCACGCGGCCGTGTCGCGTAGAAGTTTACGCCGCGTTCACATGACCGCGTCGCCGCCGACGCGATCGATAAATATGATCTCGGAGAGGAGAAGACCGCGGCGCAATAGCGGGCTCTCCCCGTGATCGTAACGGGGCCCCAGATATGCGAGATTAACGCTTCTAAATCGCTCCTTTCCACGCGATCCTCGAGGCGCGTTTCTAGCGAGCCTTAAACGACTGCTTAAACGCGTCCTGCTCCCTGTTTACTTTGCTCGTCTCGTCGATTAGTGCAACCACTTGTCGTTCCCTTCGATCACGTTTCCCAACGAAACGTCCCCACCTCGAGTTGCGCGACTCAAAGGGGTTGCTTCCAAGAATGTAATTTTTATTTCATGGCACTTGGGTGATTGATGCTGCGTGTACTGGATGTAGAATAATAAGTGGAACCTATTTCAGGTATTCTACGCTTAAACATGATACAATCAGTTCGCAACAAATATCTGAGAACAAGTATCTTATTTCGAACTAAAAATACGCAAAGCTTCTGGTATTTCTTCACTCCCATGGAGGATGCTAAACTGTCTCGTCGTTAACCTTTTATCTGCAAAATTTCTATTGAGAACTATTGCACCAAGTGCACAGTAACTTGTTAGCTAAAGCTTCCACTGAAAATAGGCCCACATTTTACGATACACCTCGTACAACCTAGAACCCTTTATCAAATAACCACTACCAACATCGCCCTCCATCTCCTTCAACTGCAGAACAGATTGTCAGTACTCCAAGTCTCCAGGGTGTACAAAGACGTAAGCAAAAATGCAACCCTGTAATAATAGCCAAAGAGGGCATTTAGTGCCCTCAGAGATATGCACGCCACTCGGGTGGGTTGCAAGTTAGTTGCCACATCTCTGCAGGGCGCGGTACAGCAAGAATCGAGACAAGGGGCTGTGTACTCACCGGACTCCGAGACGGATGGACTGCCCGCAGACCTGTCGGAGTTCCTGGAGCTGGCCGTGGAGCTGGTGGAAGAGGCCGTGCCCAGCGAGCACTCTGATACGCTGCGCCGTTTGGAGAGAAGAGCCGCGGCGGCGGCTGCCGCTCCAGGCCCGCAGGAGGAACCGGTCGGGGCACTGGAGCTCAGCCCGTGGAGGCCGTGGAGGCCATGGAGGCCTGTCTGGCTCGTCAGCTGGTCCAGCCGTCGCCTGAGGAACCTGTGCTCGCGAGACAGCTGTTCCTTGTGCACGGCGTGCTTGCGTTCACGCTCCTCCAAGCTCTGAAACGGAGGGAAGGCGACGATTAACGCCATGCACCGGCTCACGTGTCCCTCTGGACGATACCATGTCGTCCACCGGGCGGATCGATAGCACTGGCTGAGGGAATCTCGTGTGGGCTGGGCGAACAGGCATTTTTCCCTAGATGCCGCAGGTCCACAGGGGATTTCGGTAGAAAAATTGAAAATTCAGAGGGACTCGTGCGTGGGACGGGCGGAAAGAGGATTTTGAATAAATTTCAGGAGATATCGGAGGGAAATCTCTGCTGGTATTATGGTGGAAAGACGGGTGCAGCTTGATGAGCTCTTTGCGAGGTTTTGCTTACTTTGGTGTAAGGCTTGTGTGGAGTGGCTGGGTGAATAGTGAATTTGTAGGAATTTCCGAAACTCTGGTAATTAGGCAAGAATTTGTCTTACCAGTTTTGGAACGTAGGGACTTTCTTGTAGGTAGTAGCTTATGAATTTGGAATTTTTTCTGTGTTGTTTATTTTAAATGGGGTAGGGTAATGTTGTGTATCTTTTGATAGTGATAATTGGGAGTTCAGGTTACGAAGGCGATATCTACGATTGCTTTTCGTTCTACGATTTTCATTGAATTCGTAGTACATAGGCAAATTAGTTGATTGCAGACAGCTAATCCTCGACGTTTAATCCTTTAATCTTCTGACTCTTTTATCTGTCACATTCGTTTGAAAATACAGATACAGGTAATCCGTTTGGCGCAAAGCCCCGAACAAAGTATTTCTTAATGCGTTTATGTTAAATTATACGAGAGGAGATCCATATTACAAGCGGGGGGCCGTCGTCGACTGTGTTGCGGCCGTTTCAAAGTCGCATAATTGGCTTGCCTTTATTCTGTCTCTTCATTTGTCATGCGCTCCGGCGAATTAATTGAATGAACGAACTCTGTGGGACTCTGTTTTATAGATACGAAACTGCCGAGAAAAATTGCGGGATTAATGGAAAACGCGGCTCGCTAAGCCCCAGGATTATAATAAAACTTTGGGTAATTGGCGATGTCTGACGCGAAATTTAGAGAATTTAATATCCTCCCACCGAACCATTCGTTATTCTTTAATGAGCGCGGAAATTTTATTTTCTCTATCTTTGCCTCAATTGTATAAAGAAATTCCTCGGATAGGTAATTTCAATCTATTCACGAAAATAGATATTATATTATCTAAGCTAAAAATCGATCATTTGAATTGCAAATTAAACCGCAAAAATTCCTAATTTAGAAAGGATGAATATATAAAATGCGCAAATAATACCTAGCTGAAAGCGTGTGCAATGTTTTACTGATAGTATTACACAAATCTTTGCATATTTGCATTTTATTTAATTATGTGCTATTACTCGCTACCATTAATGAAATTTAAGATAAAATTTGTAGCAAATTTATAGCTCTTTTAAAACTTGAAAATTGAAAATCTATCCCGATCGATGGATATATTTTCACCTTTACTCTTTCACTATTATTTGTATCCCACATCCGGCAGTCAATAATAGCTATTTTTCTACAACAATATTATACATGACAAATTATCAAAAGCACAGCCAAGTTTCCAGTAGCGTAGTAACAAAGAGCCCCGTATAAACGAACATTCTCAAAGACTTTGAGGCATTACGCATCGCTCGTTCATTTCACAATCGATGATGGGGACCGCGAAGCATCGGGGAATGCATAAATAATGAAAGGGGCAAACGTCGTTGCACGGAGAAAAGGAACATTTTTAATTTAAATGAAAGAGGAAAAGCCTCTGTCTCGAGAACGACTCGGGCTCGCTGGAAAGTTCGCTCTTTTGTCTAACAATAGTGACAAATCCGATTGCGATGGGAATCCCCACGTCTCTGCTCGCACGACAGCAATTGCTTCGGATGCTCTTAAACGAGCAGAGACTCCACCTAATTATAAAGTTAAATTAAATATTGATATAACGAGCATTTCTTGCTTCCTTACCGGAATAAGCACTGTCTCCCTGAATTCTGCGCGATCCTTTCAGACGTGCAATTTTACTTTGCCAGTAGCATCCATAATATCAGGTGGATGCATTCCTCCCTTGTCATATTTATTACCAGCAAATCTTTCATTAGGGGAAGCTTCTGTGCGGGGCGAGTCGCGAAAGAGGAATTTGTCGTGACAGCAAGCCGATGGAGCTTAAAACTTTACGCGAGAAAAATATTCTCTGGCTATTTCTGACTGCCATTCATTCAACAAAACATGTTCTTTTGTATTGTGTTTCTGAGGAGCTTGAAATTCTTTTTCGTAATTTAGATGAATAATTTCGCGCTTCGCATTTTTCCTTTTTGGCCGACGACACACAGTAGTAAAGTAGTGGATTAAAAATTTAAGAAAAACGCCTTGAAATTCATGTTTTGACCACTGATTAGCATTAAAAGCCTGTAAAATTTATTAGAGAAGAAAAAGAGGACGCCACTTCGGTAGCCCTCTGATAACTTATAACGCAGCATAATCATCTCGATAAAACATCAATCCCCCGCTGTTTAATAACTAAAAACCTAAAAACAGTATCCAACATCATCAATCTTCTAAGTTGTCCTTCCTTAACAAACATTAACTACATCTTCTTTCTAAATAAAAAAAAATCCATCGACCAAACAGTTCCCTGAAACTAGCTCACCTCATCTCAATTTCCAATCAACGCATTACTACGCGAGCTTCGTGAAAGTAAAAAAAAAATTGAGATGTCTGTAGACGAAACAAGAATGCTTCGGATACGATTGCGCGTGATTCCACTGGATTCATAGATCGGCGCGGCAAATCGATATAGCGGGACAAGTTGCGTAAGAAAGAGGACAGAAGGTTGAAGAGCGAACGTGGCTTGCAACGAGATCCAGTGGAAGTGTGGCCATCGTGATCGGAGACCTAGTCCCAACTAGATTCAATTAAAGAAGACACGACGCACCGTGCATCCAGAGTGATCGAGGGTCCGGCGCAGTAATTAAGGCGACGGATCACGCGATCGAGAATTAAGAGAGCCGATCACGATCGTCGTTATTGATTCGTGTACCAATCGCGGGCGTTCTTCTCTTCCACCTGCGTCCGTGACCGAGCGAATCGAATATGCATCGCGTTAAAAGCTGTCCCATTTACTGGAACATCCTTCGCGCATGCTGCGTCATTTCACTTTTAAATGGTGTCATTGTTTACCGTGTCGGACTTCACGTAATCACGGGGGATTTATTCAAGCCGACCCGATCCATTTATGCAACGAGCATTTATTGCGAGAAAAATTAGGCGGATGATCGATGATGCTGTCTGATGTATGTAATTTATAAGTTTTTTTCAACGTTCCGAGTGTTGGCGCAGATGATATATTAAGGTGCCGTTGATGTTGTTTTTTTTTTTCGAGGCTGCATCGGCTTGACAGTATTTGAAATTTAAAGTACAAATCGCGCCGACAACGAAATTATCGCGCGCGGTGCGACGGAAACGAGTGAAATTTTCGGTGACACGTGGAAACCTATCATTATTCGAATTCGCAATTTACGAGCAGACCTGACAGCATGTTCTTCCGCTACAGTTTGACACCCCGGTGTACCGCTACGATGCATTTTTCATTCTATTCCGTTGCGTTTATTCCAACAAGGCGCGCCGCTTCGTAAACTAGTTTCATTGTAGAGTCAAGCTCCTCGAGCGAAAGTTATACAAATTTTATGAAAAAAGTTCCCCGAGAAAGGAAGTTGTATCGAGGTATACGTGAACACGGGGACTACAATTTCTGTTTGGAAAATGGGATTATGTCGAGCATAATATGGTATTTCTATAGCCAGATAAGGTGGAAAAGTCGTTGGAAATAATTAAGAAAGGAAGAAGGAAGCTATATAGAATATTCTATCTATAAAATTGTAATTATTCCTTTAGATGCATATAAAATTTCCTGGCCATATTCCTTTCTATATTAAACCGATTCGTTACTAAATATTCCAACAGTAGTCCACTTTGTCCACTTAATCCACTTATCCTCAAACAAAATGAAAATTCTTTTTGAGGAAAAATACCTACACTGCACATGAAAAACTTTCAAATATTCTTCTTTCCTGCGAGCACAGTTACATAGTACCCTGTTACAGAAAATTGCGACGATATTAATTCAAGAAATACCAGCCCCAAACATTTTGCTCATAACAGACACCATCCACGTTTCCTTCTTTCTTTTTCTTCGCAAAGATTGCATGCCTCTGGACAGGAATGTGCATCCAAAGAAACAAAAGGAAGGAACGAAGCCGGCATGTAAATAAGCACGGCAAGAAGAACGATAGGGGGACGTGGCCGTGGAAACGGTTAAAAGAAAGGGGGTGGAAGCTGTCTGCGATTTATGACACCCTTCCAGAACACTACACAGTAGTCCCCCTGTAATCACTTCTTCTATTCGGGAGATGCGAACGTCTTGGAATAAGAGGGCAGGATAAGAAAAAGAGCGAGACGTGAGAATAAGACGATGCAAAGATAAGCAATTGGAAGGCGGTGGAGGAGGATGAAGGCGAATAATATGGCATGGCGGAAACGATTAGAAAGAAGGAAATTATTAGCTTAACAAAGAAACTTTCCAAGAGTGTCGTTGCTAATAAAAAAAGAAAAACAGAAAGGTATGTTGTTGTTGTTGTTTTTTTTAAATATCACATTGCGTGACAGATTTAAAATTTCAGATCTTTGGCTATAAAAATATGAATGAGACTATAATTTTATTTTAAAGAATAAATACGAATAATTCGACTCGAAGGCCTAGAGAATCTACCACTTAGAAAAAGTGTTAAGTGTGCTAGCTTACGGAGACATTTAGTCCAGAGTGTCGTTAGTCCGGCGCGAAGCCTTAGTCTTAAGTTGCTTTGGAGTAATCTGTTTAATTATAGGAACGTGGGTATCGACGTGCTCGTGTGAAGTAAGCGAGACTGTGTATTTAAAAAAGAAAGAAATCTACCGTCGGTCGTGAATGAAGAAACGCTTGAAAATTAATATTTCTGATATTAATCGAGGCTTTCAAATGCTTATCTTAATCACACCTCAATTTCGCGTTAAACACACATCTCTTCCTATCCTTCCTTGTTTCCCTTCTCAACTCCTCTTCCATTTTCACTTCAGAGGCTTCATTCCCCAAACAACAACTAATTACGTAAAAAATCACTTGAAATATCCTCTTGGTTTACTTCCACCTGCTTCGTCGCCTAATATTATCCTGGTTCCTCTATTTCTCTCCCCATTCGAGTCTTCCCAAAAATTCCACGAGCAAACGACAACAGAAGCTCGTTACTTGGTGGAGGATCCACTGGGTGAGTCTCAGCTTCTGGATCGTAGATAAGGTCCGCCTACGATCCAGGATGTCGTTCGGTGCGTGTGCTCGAAGAGTTGATGTTCGTACTTTCCATTCGACACGATATGAGTTTACAGCGAAGATAAGGGCTGGGAATACCAGCGAGAGTAGCTTCGTTCCTGTCGTAAACCGCCGCGAACCATCTTAAAACCGAGCCTCGGCTACTTCGTGCCAGGAAACTTTGATCGCGACGAGGATGCCCTGCGCTGTTTCGCGAGGGGACCATGCAAAGCGATTTTACAACGATTTTAATGGACCATGGAGGACGTGGTTCTCTCTTTCAACCCCTGAGAAGTGGATAGTTCGACTACGCGTTGGATGCAGGGGTCATTTTGCACCATAATTTCAATAATACACACCTTAAGATAAGCTTCTAAATTGGGTCTGCATCCTGTTATCATTTAAAACTCTCACCTTTTTTCAAGTAGCAATACCAAGAACCAATAACAAACGTAGTTTGATAATTAAACTATATGTGAATGCAAATGCATCCAGTATCTATTTTGCGAGGTTAAATCGAGCACCTTCAAGACCAGAAACAAACAGGAAAATCGTCGTACCACTTAAAGAAATATTTAACTCCAATAATTCGCGAAGCAGAGCGAATCACCACTGAAAGCACATCTCTGTCGCGTCACAACTTCCAACCCTTTTCCAACCTCCGTAAATACTGAAAGATAGCGTTGCATCTTAAACCATGCTACGTGCTCCTCGGTGCTCAAAAGCATCTCCAACATGTCAGCTTAACGACCCAAAGATGCAAGACGCGAGACGGCGTCTAATCTGCCCCCGAATTTGTCACTGAAAATTAATGAACATCGCGCTTTCGAACCGACGATCTCCCCTCGACCGCACGAATTATCTAACCTTTGACACAGACTCAGCCCCGTCGCGTCGGGGCGAAGGGGAAGGGGCGAGGGGGCTGCATTTTCCCGGCAATTAAACGCAATTGTCGCTAAGCGGCAGCGCCCGTTCCCGAACATTAAATATCCCCCCAAGGGCACCCACGAAACGAATCCTCTGGGAAGCAGAGAGAGAGAGAGAGAGGGGGGGGGACCTGGAAGAATTTATGCTCGGCCTCGTTGAAAAAGTCCCCCCGACCCCCTTGGCCCCCCCTCGATATCCGGTCAGCCTGATTTCACCGTACCAAATTACTTCTTTAAATCGAGCGGACGCACGCTCCTCTCCGCAATCCATTTCACTTTCCTCGCCCCCGGAAACGTCCCAAGGAGGCGAGTTCTTCCCCCTTGTCGATCGTGGCCCGTCTCACGGATTGTTAGTCGGCGTCCACGTCGTTAATTTAATTCCGTTCGACACGGCCGTTTCGATCGATCCACCGAGCTGAGAGACACGGAATTGGTTGAGCGAATGGGACGTACTGGTCGACGTCCCGTTGATTCTTAGGTTCCACGATTCCAGGCATTTTTTATGGAACTCTCGCGCTTTTGTATAGCAGCGCTGTGGGGACTTTGGTGTCTCATTGTTGTCGATTGAGGTGACGATGGTGGAGAATTAGATATTGAAAGGGTGGTTTGAGGAGAGATGTGGAAGTTCGTGTGGGTCCTTGTTTGTTGTAGGTCTAACAGAAGTTATATTCTAATATGTACTTAAGTTATTGATCTACTTCGATCTCTCAGGGAACCTAGATCATTTATAGATCATTTAGACTACCTAATCACGAAACTCGTCGAGAAAAGGGGTGCCCTGCTACCATTTTCGTAATAAGTATCCAAACTTTAGCAAGCATCCCAAAGGCTTCTCGACTCAAACTTCTCAACCCCAGAAGAAATGAAAGCCCCAGACACCTCGCGATTCTCAGAAACATCCCCACAGGCGTGAATATCGTTCCAAATCGCCCTCGACATTTCAACCTCCTTACGCACTTCGGCGTCTCACGTCGCGTATTCAGAACACGTCCAATGATTTCCGATCGTCCCCCATCTATTTTTATTCGAACCGCTCTCTCCGCCGAGCGAATATATTTGAGGCAGCGGCTAACCAGCCACCAAGTGTCTCGCCTGCGTCAGGCCTCGAACCTTGTCGCGTTGGCCATCTTCCTGCAGCCACGGGATTGTTGAATAGCGTCCTGGCGCACGTGTGCGTCACGTGCACCCCCACACACCCCCTGCCACCCCTTGGCTGCGCCGCGGCCTACGAGGACACGCACATGCATATTGCACAAGGCTGCATAACCCAGAAACGAACGCCCACGAAAGCAGGCCGGCTCGTGTGTGCTCGCTCGCGGCCGCGAGCGATGCATCGGGTAATGAATATTCCGTTTCTGCGTGGGGTTACGTCCGACGTGTGGCAGAACGCGGTTTATCCGCAGCCCATTTATACCGAAGATTCCTCGCTCGCCGCGAGTGATTTAATGAACAAGCTGCGAAAGGTATTTTTAATAACCACCGATTCGAATGAACGAGCAAGTAGTTCGTTTAAAACATAAACGTATCCCGAGCTAATTATATAAAATCGACTTAAAACAGTGCTAAAACTGAATGAAAATCAAGATTGAAAATTGTAAGTACTGATCCAGGGTGGGGTAGCAATCGATGCTGAAATAGTATCCACTTGCAACATAGCTCGAATACAACATTGCAGCGGGTTCTTTCATTCTCAGTGTCCCCTGAAGCAGAGGGTGATGAAACGGAGCAAGGTTTAACAACTTCCTCTTCAAACCTACGGCGCATAAGCTAGGGCAGGGGTCGGTAACTCGAGACTTAAGAAGGGCAAAAAGTCGTAAAATACACATTCTTTACTTTTAGACGAACCATATAAGTTTAATAACACAAAAATAAGTACTCTTTGGTGAGGATAAAGATTAAAAAATAGACAGTACATTAATTCTTACTAGATGGCGGAACATTGAGAGTTCTGCCATTCCTTCAAGCAGAGTGGGGTATTAACTAAGTAAAAAATTATTTCAATAAGGGTCAAATAAAGTTACTTTTTTTATTCGTCGAGAGTTTTAACTTCAGCGTCGAATAAATCTTTTAACTTCAACTGTAACTGTAACTTGAACTTTATTCGACGGTGTATTCGGCGTGGAATAATTTTCTGTTGCGTGGTTAACTCGAGTTAACTTTATTCGACACATGACGAATAATTTTTTAACTGTTATTCGCTGATCGAAATTTTATTTAAATAAATATTTTGCCCATCTCTACCTTCAAGTATCAGAAGAGACATATTTATGCATATACTGCCAACCCCTGGGTTAGGGTGATAGGAGTAATACATCGATTCGTAACAGAAACACTTGCATTCGACCAGCATATCTCCCGGAGCTACTACGCCGCACTCAGAATGGGCTATTCTGCAGATAGCGACCAGCATTGCTCGTAGCCCACGATCGTGACGAAGTGGACGCGCGTATCCCGTATTCCGTGGCACGGTGACATAATAAACAGTGAAATTTAATGTCGCAGCTGCACGACCGATTCGTATTCCGCGGGCCACGGCCTGTACATCGTATCAGGCTTTATTGGCCAGTGGGACATATACGTACATTCCACCTTGCGCCGGGCAGGATGCTATGACACTACGTGGAATATAAACTCGCATTATTCGATCCGGGGGTAAATACGCGCACGAGGACGCATAACGCCGCGCGCAGCGTGCACGGCGCTCGCATTTTATTTACATTATTCAGCCGCCGATGCTACGCGCTCCGCCGTATACGCGAGCAATATAATTGCAGGAAGCACTCTCGCGCCGTACGCATTATCATTCCGTTTCCACGTAAGTCATCGGCCACCGGTTGACGACCACTTTCCGCGACCTTCCACAGTTGTTAAGACAAACTACGTTCGTTTTTCGAAGTGTAGTTTTGTGATTTCTTGGGTGATCTTTGTTCAGAGCGAAGTTGTAGTTCAGTTCTTTCGGTAACAAGGGAACTTTGGTTACTCGAAAATTCTGATTTTCTTTTAAACTTTGTAGGGCAGCTCGATAGGAGTATTAGAAAATTTTCTTTTCTGCTACTTTTTGGTTCTTTAGCAGGAAAGCACTCCTAATCCTGTTGAACAGAATTTCCTTGGTCTCCATCGTCGTCTGAAAAGCAGACCACAACTGCTAACTTCTCTACGGATAGGTCATCAGCAGATAACCGTACTAAGAAACTTTCCTCGCACGCTCTACTTAGATCGCACGTAACAAAATATTTAAGGAAGCCCCCTTTCGCTCCTCGACTCCACATATCATCATCGCCCGCGAAGACCGTGGCAGCAGCATCGAGGTATACGGAACGCCTCCGCTTCGATCGCAGGCACCCGGGAGACATCGTTTCTGAAGCGGAAGCCCCGCTATTGTCGTCTTCCTTAACGCAATCGCAATCTCGCTCTCCTCCTTTCGCGGTGCGGCGCACCGATGCACCGCGCTTAATACAACTATAACGCGCGGATGCATTAACGCGAGCTCGTATCGCGTCTGTGAGTGGCGTTTTATTCGTGGAGCAGAGAAAAAGGGGGTTGAAAAAAAAAACGAAGGGGCAAGGGAAAATAATAAAATGTGGAAAGCGAGTGGAAGTCGAAGGGTGAAAATAAAAGAAGCTGCGAGATGGTGTGACGCGAAAGATGAAAATAAAACCTGGATAGATGGGGACGGGGGTAGTTGCAGGGCGAAGAGAGTGGCAGGGGCGGGGGAATTCTCTTTCGCGAAGGAATATTGCGCTAAATAAAAGAACGGAAGTCATACGGGAAGGAAGATAAGAGGAAAAGAATCGCGGAAAGATAAATAGTGGGAGATGAAAGAGGGTCGAGGGTGAAAGGTGAAGATACGGTGGAAACGATAGGGTGAGGTTTAATCTTTTCGCGCGAGGAAAATAATAAAGTGGAACAGGGAAAGGGTGGGAAACGTTTGAAGTGACGAAGACACGTGTAAGAGTGGGAAAATGTAAAAAAGAATAAGGGAATGGGGTGTGACGTGTCGCGAAAAAATGATTCTCTGTATTCTTGTGCCATTGCGTCGGCAGATATCTACTTCTTAGAATTTGACAGCAAAACAAACAGAAGAAATATAATTAATATAGGGTGGATGTACCACTAAATGAACACGTACCAGTGAATGGACATTTTTTATTAAAATGAGTAAAATAAGTTATTAAAGTAAGCAACTAATTAATTAGAGACATCTTTTCATTTCTTGCTTCATATCCAAACAATTTTTGCAGCACGTGGAATCATTCGCGCTGCAAACATAATTTTATAATAGTGTTCATTCATTAGCCTTAACTGTTCATTTACTGGTGCGTTTACCCTATAACCGAAATTTTACCATATACAATTGCACACCGCATTTGAATTTCTACCTCTGAAATTCAATTCTTTCACAGACTCAAATTTAAACCACCCTCAGACAAATTAACAACACCTAACAAGTTCCAACCTAAAAATGACCCCACCCGCGATTTAGTTCCCCACATCTAATCCACCAATTTAAATTACCTACCGCATGCTACAAAACACAATAACTTCTCGATACTTCTACACGATCCACAACCACCCCGATCCAACCACCCACGTCTGCCCGTCAATGCAACTAACGATACGAAGCACAATGGTAATGAACGTTCCGCCGCATCTTCCTGCAACTTCAGCCCCAATTGGGGGTTAAAGAGAGCCGCAGACGGAGCAAGCTAAGGCAAAGAAACGGGATTTCAAAGGCTCGTCGGAGGCAAGTCGGTAGACAAAAGCGAAGAAACGTGGCTCTCCTGCTGTATAGCAAGAGGCTCTCGTAGGTCGACGGAAAGGCTGGCTAAGGTGTCGCGGCAAACAGAGAGTGGCGACGGACAATGGATGCGTAGTTAGTAAATTACAGGCTGGCTAGCACAATAGCGTGCAGCAGTCCGTGCGTGCGTGGCTGCGTGCCAACGTCAATGTGTACGTCCGCGACTATGGACGCGGGTTTCCCTCTGTGTGCGTTCTCTTTCTGCCCCGTGTCCGTATATGCGTGCCCGTGCCCGCGGAGGTTTACAGAGCGGGCGTGCAGCGGCGCGTATCCACCGTTCGTCCATGCATGCAGGGCCCGCGTGGGAGATTCTCGGTATATATCAATCCGATCTGCAGGTACCTGTACATCACGTGCCTGCATTAGATACCTGCGCCAAGACCTCCCTGCCTGCGTGTCCGCCATTCCCAGGGGCACGACGCTTCGGGGTTCCTTTGCACTGTTTGCGGGGAGGCGATCGTTTCGGGACACCGAGCTGCGGTGTAACATTCGGTCACACACAGGGATCCTAGCAAATCTTCGCGTACCTGAGGTAGTTATCGCGGAACAATGGGCGTGGAGATGCTTGACAGGTAATTCGTGAAGAGGAATAAAAGCTTCTTGGTGAACACAGACTTCCCCATTAATCACTTCGGAGGTATTGAGTTCTTTAACCTCGCGCAGTTACTCGGAAAGTGATACCGCAAACGAAGCTTATGTAATTAAAAATGGTAACCTGCACGCCGAGATATCTCTGCAGGGAACCAGCGTAACAGCGTTGAAACCGCGAGGTGTATCGAGGTACAGGATGAATTCCTTGGCTATGAAATTTATCGAGACGCGGACGCAACTTCGCCTCCGCCGTCGATCGCAGCCAGGGCTGGGCTGGCATATCACGAAACTGGCTGACATTAAAATCCACCGTTCTATGGAGAGCTCCTCGAAAGTTCGAGCCGCAGGAGGACGCGGCTCGATGGCTGGCCGGCGACGAGTTCGACTAATTAGAGTCGTCTGAGAGCGGGGCCCGCTCATTAACGGGGGCGCATGTTGATTTATCGTCAGCCAGCCGCTGGCCAACGGGAAAAAATGGCGGGCCAACGGGAGAGATGGGGTCGGGGCGGCTAAGGGTGGGCGAAGAAGGATCGGTGGGTCGAGGGACGAAGGTGGAGGCAGCGGGCGAGAGGAAAAGACGGGCTCGGTGTCGAGAGAAAACTGGAGGAGGAAATGAAGCGTGTAGATGGTGGAGGGAAGCCGACCGGAGGAAAAATTAAAGGCTGGGGGTCGAGGGGATGCTGTCTGGGGCGGAGGCAGGGGAGGTTACGAGCTGGACGAGCGATTCTTGGCTGGAATGCGGCTTGAAACTTAGGAATTCAGGAGTGCAGGTAATTGTTAGAATGTTGAACAATGGTTAACGGGTTTTATTAAGAAGATAGCTTCCGATGTTATATTAAGCCGGGAATTCACCTAAAAGCTGAGCTAAGCTATGCTGTGCTGAGTTTAAAGAATTAGCTTCAATACATCCTTATGGAACCGTTTCCACCAAAAGCTAAGCTACGCTGTGCTATGTTTTCTTATGTTTTAGCATAGCTTAGCTTAGCTTCCAGGTGGATCCCCGGCTTTATCAACAGTCTCGTGGATTTTGTTAGAATGTAAGTGGTTTTTGGAGAAGGCAAAGGTGAGCAAAAACGACTGTGTTCTTGAAATTTTGAATAAGATACTCTTTCCAGGTTAATCGTCTTCTAAACTTGTCTTCATACATTCATATAGAAAAAAGATATTCGGATACCTCCACTTAACCCTTCGAAACACTGAATTTCAATTCAGAACTCTTTCACCCACTCTACCACCTAAAACCTCCTGCAAGTCTAGCAAAACTCTAGCAGCAATGATCAGGATTCATCAGTCCCAACATCCCAATCCGTCGAGAGTAGCCGTGACTTCTCCCCCGTGAGAGGATCGAGAAGTCACCAGCTTCTTGCCCCCAACGTTGCACAGAGGGGGATGAGTCATCGCGAGAAAGGGGGGTGGTTGGCCAGGAGGGCGAAGAGAAGGATGGAAAGGGAAGGAGAGCTCATTCGTATTTCGCGCTGGAGAAGACGGTGGCGTGTAGCAGGCGGTAGTGCCGGGTAATACTTTATTTGTCCGCCCCTGGACTTTCTTTCTTTCTGTCTTGCAGCCGCCGCTTCCTTCCCTCTGCGGCGGTGTTTCCACCGGCTGTGCTCGACCGCGATTCTTTTCACACTCGGCCATCTTTTCCGCCATCTTTCTTGCTAATTACCCGACCCGTTTTCCGGCTAGGAATCTCCTCCCCTCGCACCCCGTCCCTGCTCACCCTGCCTTTCTCTTTTCTTTCCTTGTAGGCGAGCACACGTCCCCCCTTCCCTCTCCTCCACCACCCCACCCCGTTCCGACGTTTCACTCGTTTCTTGAATCCTCCTCGCTTCTTCCCGCCGCGCTCCGCTCCGTTTGCTCGTTCCCGCGAACCGCGGCTTCACGGAAAACCCCATGAAATATTCAAACGTCCCTGCACCCTCTCCCCCACCCCGTCCGACACCCCTACCACCCCAGCCGTGGACTTTTACGGGCAGTCTCTGCCGTGTATCTCTGATCCAGCTTCGGTGTTCCGTACAAGTTGTTTCGAGCGCGACCGAAGGAACTTCCGCGCGCATAATCGCGGAAAAAGGAGGAAAGTTACTTAACCGCCCCTCTCGCCGGAGTCAGAGAGGCTGGGGGCGCTTTGAGACGCGAGGGCAACGGGTGGACGGGGATGCCTGTGGGTGGAAAAAGTGGGAACTGTTCGGCTGAAGGTACTCGTTTAAATCTGAGGACTTGTTCGGAATCCTTTGAGCAGCCTTTGTGTAGCCGTCGATTCGGGAATTTAGAGGGGATTTGTGGGAAATGCAGCGAAGCGGTTGTATTTTTGGTGTACTTGAATTCCCTTCGATTTTTTATCCTATCCAATGCTAATTAACGCATTTCATCCAAGTTACACATGAGTGAAACGTGTGAGCAGAAAGGGATTTGTCAGGGATAAACTATTTTGTTATTGTTATAGTAGCATCTCTCTTCATATTATTAAAATGTACTAAAGGGCTAATAAACGAATAATAATAATTATAATAAAGTGTAAGCATTAAGGACATAAAGTGTAAAAAATATGTAGGAATGTTTGATTACATAAATTCTCACAAAGAGTCTCCACCTACCTTGATAAAACGCTTGGCCTTCGTCAAGAGGCCCAACGTCGTGTGTCTCGAGGTCTCTGGACCCAGCGGAACCAGTACCTTCAGCTTTTCCAGGCAATTTCTGAGGTGAGCTCTCCTGTAACAAGGAATAAAATCACCGGTCACTTCACGTTTCTCCATCCCCCTTCCATCATTAAATATCAATTCCCCGAAAATTTGCCAACAATCAATTCGCCTCGCGCAATCTACCAACACAGACCGCCTCGGAAGCACAATACAAGGTAGTTTCCACACCCGCCCCGCCAGCCCAAGACTTAAATTTCCAAGCGATACCATCGCGCTAGGAACGCTCTGCACACGCGGAACCGTGCGCCCCCCGACTCGAAACTTTAACGTGCTCGTAACTCGTCGCCGCTGCCGGGCCGAGGGGTAGGTTTTCGAATTACCCCGAAAGCCTTCCTGGCATCCGTTTTTCGCGTCACGTAGACCGCACGATGAATGGAGCGGAATCTCGCCCGGTAAGCTCCGCTGGAAGCCCGTAAACGGAGGACAAAATTGAGGCCGAGAACGGAAGAAATGGAAAGGGGTGAGAAGGGCGAGGGAATCCCCCCGTGGCACAAACCAACACCCCCCGTCTCCGCCGCGCGGTGGTAAGAATTCGACGACCACCGCACAGTCGGGGGCCATCGCTCGTGGAAGGCGAAGGTCGTCGACGAAAAGGGGCCTGGGGAAAGCGATAAGATCCCGATTATCGCGGCGATCACGGGCCATTAGCTGAACGAATCGCGCGATAAACATACACTCGGAATACGAAAACGGGAATCGGGGGCCGAATTATTTCCACCGCCGCAGGAATATCCTGCGGCGAGCATAGAGGCCGGAAGCGGGGACGTCGCTCGAGGGAAAAGTCCTTTTCTTCGTTCTCTTGCCGGGCTTCGAGGGGATGGAAAATCGTTTAAATTCGTGACTCGAAGGCGATCGCCAATTAGATATCGATGGCTTGTCGATGAACGCGGGGTAATCCTTCTCCGCGAGACGGGGGTGAATGATAGTTTAAATTAAAGATTTTCTACTCCCCATGGGGGTGGGGAGCGTGGATGAGTCGGATTCTTTTATTTTTCTTTGGTTTGCGTGAGAGAGAAGTGAAGGGAAGAAAGGAACATCTCTGATATGAAATTATGAGGGAATCTGGGTATAGTGAAGTTAAATGGAAGATTGTAGTTTCAGAATGAGAAAATTAAAATGAAAGTGTGCGTAGAGTGAATACTGAGGTGAAGCAGCGTTAGACGCCGTAATTTAACCCAGTGGCTCGAATTAATATTTAGTTACCAGGGTGCTTAAGAAGTCGTTACCCCGCGTGTACACCAAATGTGGGGGTTCATGAACTCGTTGCTGGTTTTTACGAGCCGAAGCACTTGCCGCGGTCGTTGACGTAAATTTTGCTCGTTAAGTAGAATTAAACGGGTGCAAACGCAACAATGTTTTTGTCGTGGAAATATCGGAGCACGTTAGAAACTGCATCGTACGAAATATGTATCTACGAGCTGAAATCTTGGAGCTGCACGGAAATAGCTTGTGCTTCGTAATAGAATGGCATCGAGAATTTTGAGGCCACGTTGATCGGGCTCTAGATAACCGAATGTTGAACTCCGATAGCGGCGAAAATGCAAAGGAACATGTAACGGTTTAAAAATACTCTCTTCCATTTCTGCTGGCGAGCAACTGGTCACGAAGGTGTTAAATATTGCTCCCGTTTATCGTCCGCTTAAAAACCATCGCGTCCCCGATGTTCGCTTTGATTGCTTAACACGTTCGTTCGCGCAATACGCGGCAATGGGAATCTGAATGCCAGACCGTACGTATAAAAACGACGAGCTTATTCCTAGTCGTCACGCAGCCTCGATAACGAAATAGTTGCAAAAGCACTTTTGCACGTCTCGAGGATACTTTCGCCCTGTTCTTGAAAGACGCGTAGTAGAACAGAAAGGAAATTACGGGATAACTCATTCTGTTTGATATCAGCGAGCTCCCATAAGTTCGTTAATGTAAGTTTTCCTGAAAAGTTAATTATAAAATAATAGAACTTTTCTCTTATGATACAGTCTCGAAATGGTAGCTTCCTTCTCCCTCCTCTTTTTTGAATCTACAACAGTATTCTCTGAAAGCTTCAACTGGAACAACCCTCCATTCATCAGTAAACTCTGTCCATTGTAATTCAAGTAGCTTTTAGAGTTTGTAATTATTCCATAACCATAGCCAAGGTATATGATACGCGAGACAGAGTGTGCATGTCATATCGCCAACAATATCCCTGGGACCAAGAGACAGAGCAGGGTGTCTTTGTCTCATTAACCCCCCAGTGACAGCGCCTCCTACAGTTTCCTTGCATGGACGAATTATTAAATAAAAGAATTCAGTGGGTACATAACAATATGAAAGTGGGAAGTGACTATCCAAGCACTCATGTATAAAGATACGCGTAATCTACTAAATACACAGCCTAACAATTCAGATGCAGAGCAGAAACCATTATGCACATTTAATCTTCCTGTTCCCAAGCATATTTCACCTAAAACAATGTTCCCTTGCCTGTACGCGCGATACGAAATACTCAGAAAAATCCTTCCCACGAACAGTATCAAATCAGAATCCACGATCCAGCGTCTGCAAACACATAAAAATCACTTCTAACGAAACAGACCTGAGAAGAGCTTCGAGGTACCTGCGCAGCGTGCATACAAATAAATTTCGCTCGCAGGATTCACGAAGGAGCTCTTTCCAAGAAAAAGAAAACTTTGCTCATTCATGACCTACAACTCGAAACTATTATTCTTCCACCCCCGCCGATCCCGGGAGACCAGGCAGAGCAGAAAAGTCTAGGTACCCTCGGAAGAAGAATAATAAAAAAAAAAGAAAGAAGGAAAACCCAATCAAGCAAAAGACCTAGCGACACGTCGTTCCTTCGGCAAAAAGGAGATACTTGGCCCGGGTCCCCGTAGACGGCGGGATTTATTTTCAGCGTCCGCGGTAATAAGTTTCCGTGGCGGCGGACGCGCGTCACGTGTGCCAAACACGCGCCATTACGGGCATTTAATTATAAGTTTATGCCCGGTTTATTGTTCCGCCGTGGAAAATGGAGACGACGGCGGTGGCGAGCTTGTCGCAGACGACGTCGCCGACGACGATGACGGGGCGACGAGGGTGGAGCACGGGGGGAGGGCGAGAAGGGAAGGGGTGTCAGGTTATGTCGAAAGAGAACCACCAAGACGCCCGCGACCACCACACACAGAGGCTGGCGCGTTTGCACGTACCTTTTACGAGAAACAATAAGCCAGCTCTGGCTTAATGACGTCATCAAACGGTATTATGCCCCGCGGGGCCGCAGAGTGGACGGTTTCTGCCCGTAGATGGATGCATTCCGGGGGTTGTGTGGGGCGGCGTTCTGCACCAGCATTTAGGGACACGTCGAGAGATTGCATTTAACGGAGCTCGACGGCTGGGTAGAAAAACCGTAATTCCTTGTGCAGCGGAGCCGAATGTTACGTGGTTAAAACGATTATCCGGGCGAAAGATTGAATGGAAGATTGTATTATAGTTTGAAAGTTTTATCGTAGCCGTTTAGATTGGATCTGGGTATGGTTAGCTGAATTATATGTATTAGAGTTAGTGGTGGTGGGTGGAAGATGGGGAAGAAGGTGGCTGGTGAAGGTAGCACAGTAGTGTTGGGTGACAAAGGATCGATGAATTTTCTATCAGTTTGGAATATGTTTGCAATGTTGGTATGCTGGGGCAGTTTATTCTGTAGGTTTGTGCTATCTCGAAAGTGGGACTTGTTTGTGTGTGGAAGATTGAGGAAATTCGTCGAGGAACCATGGCGTTTTATTTTGAGTGAGTTGGGTTGGGGGTTGAGTTTAGGGGCTGGTGGGGTTGAAGGGACTTGGATTGTTGAATAGATGTTTTGAAAGGTGTTCAAGTTCAGTGGGATGTGGTGCCTAGGTACGTGATTGAACATTTGGGGGTGCAATAATTTTGTGGGACTAAGTGTAGTGTGATTTTGAAAATGCAGTTGGGTGTGAAGGTTGTAGGGCACTACTTAGGGTGGTTTTTGGAGATTAGTTTTTCAATCTAATTGATGCTTCATGTTGTTATCGTCTTATTTGTTCGTTGGTGTTGTAAGCAGCAGAATGTAGCGAATGAAATATGTAGAAGATTCTTGGCATATTTGTAACTGACAGTTACGTACCAAAATCACGCCAGAAATGTGTGATTAATAAGAAATGGCTCGCGAAAAGTGTGGAGGATCAAAAACTGCATCACCGAGTTATTGATCCAGGGGAAAAAGGTTCGTGCGAAGTTTTGATCAACGTTCATCTCTGAAAATTGGATCCCCACCCCGCTGCCTCGAAAATTGAATATTTTATGCCTGGATCAATAACCCGGTGACGTGTTCGAAATTTGCGATACCTCTGCAAGCAATGTTTCCTCGAAATAAAGACTTTAATCGATCAAACTTTTCGATGTTCCCCGTGTGATGGAATTTTTGATGAAGGAATTATCTTCTTTCCATTTTCTACAAAATTTAATTGAAACACTAGTTCGAAAATCATCCTAAAATGATCTCAAGCTTGAATACGGTATATTTTCACGAAACTAGCGTCTTCTTATTCTGGTCCATTAATACAATACAACCATGAACACAAATACAAATAATGATTCTTATAAAAAACAAGAAATTGCCAAGGCGTTAATTCAGAATGGCTCCAGAATCTAAAGTATCGGCTGTGTTAATAGAAGCAACTTCAGCCAATAATTTCCAAATACAAGCCAGTCTTTCGCGCGTTTAATACCATCGCCACGACGGACGCTAGGCAGCCGCGCTGTCAAAGAGTTGCGCGGCGACGGGGACCGTAATTACAGTAATTGCAATTAATTTTATCGTTCGGCCCGGGCGCAACGACGCGCTGGCTAGCCACTAAATCACCCTTGTAACAACCGAAATTAATTACAACCTTCGCGTGTGCCGCGTATACCTGGAAACGCAGTTGAACGGAGCATGGTCGAGCGTGGAGACTCGATTATCCGGCGATACCGTGTCGTCCGTGCTTGGAATCGAGCCTCGATATAGCAAATTCACCCCACCCACCCCCTCCTGCGTTGCGAGAGTGGCGATGGAACGAAAAGTCGCCGAAGCGTGAAATGTTACGCAAATATGGCGTGGATAGAGTCGGAGCGACCCGTAGCTGTTCAACTTTGACGTGGGTTGAGTTCGATAGGTGGTTGGGTTACGGTAAACAAATTATTTCAGGGAAAACCGAGCACTATTATGTTTTAGATGGCTTCTATGAAATTTCTCGCCATTTCTATATCATAATTTATCATTAAATGGTGCCTCGACAAATTGTTTATCTACAGCATTGAATTTTGGCTAAGCGTTCTTTATCTAAAATCAGAACGTAGATCTTTTCTAAAGACGTGAAAAATATGTGGAGTAGAGAATATTCTTCGGTGTCCAAAATCAATTTCCTCGAAAACGAACGTTCCACACTCTCGATTCGTTTATACGCGAAGATTCACCCATCATCAATTGCACCGAATTTCAGAGGCGCCTCGCTATCACATTAAAATCGAAGGGACCTCTCAGCCTCTTGGTCCAGAGCCATCAGCCAAAGAGCCAGCGAGAAAACACTTCTCACAGAAGTACCAGCATCTGCCACAAAGGTTGTCGTTTTGGAAAACACTCGGTAGACCCGGCCAGCGACCATTAAAATCGGCTACGCGCGTCGCATCGTAAATTAGTACAATCGAGCTTGCCCGAAACTCGGAGGAGCCGCGGGGGGTGCACGCGGAGGATGCCAATGCGCACGAGTGCCGAAGGTAAGCCGCTTAAAGGCACACCCCGGCAACTGAAAACTAAAGGCTCCCATAATCCTCTTCTAACTAGGTCCACGTTGTTGCCACGGGGACGTGTAATCGGTTCGTTTGAATCATTAAAGGGAGGGCCGGGTGCCCTTTTCCCGCCCGGAACTCGCCCCCCGAGCCGCCCGGGCTCCTCTGTTTTTCCTGCTTCCAGATTTTATTTTTAAACTCTCGCTCCCCCGCCGCCGCGCCCGCTCACGCTCCAAGAACTCGCGTGCTCTCGCGGTCGATTGCTTTTTAATTGCCTCTACACGCGAGCTCGATCGTCGACGGTTCACCCGGGCCGAATTACGAAAAATTCCACGTCCACGGGAGAGAAAACGCGAGGGAATTTGGCGATCATCGCGCGGGCTGAATGGAAATTTTGCTATAACTTCCGCGTCCCTTTAACGGGACTTGTGCTTTTACAGACTGAGTTTTGAAAACGGGGTGCTTTAATTTGGGTTAACGCGGGAATTGTGCTCGTAATAAGTACCTTTCATGTTGGAAATATTTCTAGCTCGCTTACTATCCCGTTTTGAATCACTAACAATCAGAAATCAGGCATTTAGAACAAAAAAAAATTCTTTTTTCATATTTTATATGATTACTACAGAACCTATTAGAATTCATCAATACTACTAATTTAATTTCACAACAACAAAAAAATGTGGGTTAGTCCGTTTTGGCTATCAATGTTTCAAACACTTTAACAATACGTGACACTGTGTCGAGTGACGTTTTCCAAAACAACTTTTAACGCTTCGCCCTGAATGTTTTACACGTCCCAAGAGCCTTTAAACTCTTTCCATGTAGACCCACCGTCAACAGACGCTGTTGCATAACGCGAAGTTTGTTGACTCGCGACGAAACCACAGCGCATGATCGTTTTCGAATATCCGAGGGAGAGACTATCAGACGAGGCTGCCGCCGTTCCCTTCCGCAGCCTCTGCCCCGTTCACCAGACCCACGGCAAATTAATAATCAACGTTCAAACGTTACCGACACGCGTGTCGCGTTCGCTGTGCTCGCCCCCCTTTGAACCGGCGTCTTCGCGAAGCACGCCGTCGACTTCGACACCGGAATTCCGCGCGAAGTATTTATTCATCAGGCCCCGGTACACCGAACAGGCGGGACAGGAATTTCATAATGCTGGTGTCACACGGTGGTATCGATTGAAGGGCCAACCCCCGTGTCGACTCGCCCCCGTGCTCATCGGCCCTCTGGCAAAAATGTTGCAGCGACCGGGAAAGAGGATGTCAAAGAATGATGAGATTGATAGGGAGGGAATGACGGGAATTTCTGACGTGGCTGCAACCTCCGCGTTCTTCTGCCGCGCACAACGGACGGACGGTGGAAAAATATCGAGCCTCCCCGCGACAAAGATAGGATCTTGGGCGTAACATGCATTTTTGCAAGCTACCGCACGATGTCTTCTATCAATCTCGATTACGATGGAAAGGAAGACAGTGGGAGATGAAGAAGTGATCAGAAATCGAGGAACATTGTTACCTAACACGTTAATAAAACACACGAGGCCCACTTTCTCGTAATACCGAAATCAGATATCCCAGAGGAGTCTCGGAGCCCCAAGTTGACATGTTTCTTACATTCTCCGTGCGTTGAATGAAATATACGCTGACTATGTAAACCGAAGAAGACTACTTTGAATGTAGCAAAGCCTGTGAGCAATGGTTTTCCAAATGCTCGGTGGTCGTAAACGTGTTAATTGATACTTAGACGAGGATGTTACAGAGGACGCGCGTGTCTAATAGGCAAACCGTGAATTGTGAGTGTACACGGATCGTCTTTGAAACTCAATGCACGACTGTTACTTAAAAGTCGATCAACTTGAATCTTCGCGAAGTTTTACTGATTCTTCTGTGAAACGTTTGAAATTCTCAGACAGCCACCACCTACGTGAGAGCATTGTAATTACACGCGAGGCTCGCGATACGTGTCAAGACTTTTCTTTCGAGAGCCAAGCAGCCTCGAGACGGTTCGGATACCGGCGCGGCGGTTGCCTCGTATCGAGAGGAAATCGAGGTTGTTTTGAGGCGAGCTGTATCGAGGCAAGGCACGAACAGCGTCGCAAGTGCGTGGCTGCAGCCAATCCCGGCGGGTGCATTGGCCGGCCATGAGTTAGATCGCTTTAACAGCCGCCTGTAAACAGCCTCGTAACTTTGCTCGCCCCTTCTCTCCTCCTTCTGGCTGCAACCTACTCCCACCAGCCGGCACTGGTGTGCCTTCTGCTGCCACATTCATCTGCCCGTCCCTGTTGCATATTCCGTTTCTCTATCTGTTGCCCGCTCTCGGCTCCTTTCCGACCCGCGGCTGCGGCGGTGCATCGATGCGCCGCGAGTGCACGTGCACCGCGACCCCGCGGTCGGGAGAACGAACGAGATCCGTCGGTTTTGGTCGTACATCCGCCTTCGACTGCCTCGCCTAGCGTCTTGGGAAGGAATACCACGTTCAGAAACGGAGGAGAGGTTCCTCTACCGAACCTTTTCGCGAGGCTAGAACGCTTCTTCAAGAGACTTTTGCGAGGATTTGGATGTATTTGTGTTTCTAGCTTTGAGGGATTTTTGGCAGGTATTTGATGGGTGCAGGAAAAGTGGTACAAAATAATTTGAACAGCGATGTTTGATTGCGGAGGTAGCAGTTGTGGGAAATTTGTTTTATTTTTATTTCAATGTCTAATCGAAAAATACTCTCATATCTTCGGTAATTGTTGAATAGGTTGACTGTATAGGTGTTGAACAATTTTTAATCTTTGAGAGCTTTTGAGATTCATATTGTTTGCTTTGATTTGCTGCAGTGTCTATGGAGCTTCTTTGAAGCCATCTTTACAGTAGCCTAGCACTTATATTCTTCATTAATACCACTCTAACGAAATAGGAATTTTATTTTAGTTCTAAGGATTATTCCACAGCCACTTCTCTATCTCCCAACTAATATTCTTTTATTTATCCATTCACAACTACCTTCAGGCAAAAGTGTCTCGAAAGAACGTACCCCAGCGGTAACCATGCGACTCAATCTTTCCATCGATATCTTCGAGCCTCCGTGCAAGATTCCGTGGAGCGCGTGTGCTGTCGAAGGAAGACTTATAGTCGCCAGGAAAATGTCAAAGTTAATGAACAAAGCCCCGTTCCCACGGAAGTAGCGCGGCCTGGAATGCCGCCGAACGACTCACGGGTGCCGACTACGAGGAAACGTAGAAGCCGATAATTAGTACATAAAGGCTGAAGCGTTACGGCAAGAGTGGATAATGTCACTTACACGGGGACAGGGGTGAACGAACCGGAGGCAGCAGCAGCCTCAAGGAGACGACAGACGCTCGTTATTTGTCTTGCTCCAGCGATTCGTTTTATCCGGGCGGAATTATGAACGTGCAAGTGTGCAAATAGAGCAGGAAAAGTCGCGTCGTTCGGAGCAAAACAACGGGAGGAATCGAAGCCAAGGGACGAAGAAATAGTGGAGGGTCGTCTACGTGGCTGCTGGCGTGGCTTGGGAAACAGACGACGATTCGATATGAAGAAGCTGGCGGTACAGCGGAAACTTTTCTGACACGAGGCAGTGGTTTTTCAGAAAATTTTCAACTCGTTTGAACAATGAATTTAACGCGGTATTTATGATTCATGTTTCTGTTAAATTAGTAAGTTTTAATGAATGGAAGTAGGACTGCTTAAATTAAATGTAACTAAGTGGAATTTTGGTTATCGTAGGAATGTTGAGTCCTCGGTACACGCGAGTGCTACAGTCGAACTGTCGATGGAAGTTGGAATCTGTATCGCATACTAAATTACCAGCGAACACAGTTTCAGTCGTTATTACAAACTCCACTTTTCGCTCGAGCGCCGCGTTTCAATCACCGCCGACACTTTCAATCGTCGATCAACTACCAAACACACTCCATCATCAATCAAATCTTCGGCCAGCGTGTCCCCTCGGCCCATATCGCACCCAAAAACGACCAGCAGCCGCGCACCGTTACAATTTTCACCGACTAATTACCCCAAACCCCCGTTTCGATCCGCGCCCAACAGCCCCTAAAACTTCAACCGAAACGCGAATCTTTGTTCCTCCATTTCATCCTTCGTCTTCAAAAGCGGGAAAGATCTCTCCTCAAAGGAAGATATAGATACACATTCAAAGCAACTTAGGATTTAATTTAAAATTGTCAAATAATTCTAAGTTTCCACTGCGCACCCTAATTCCACAGTGATGCGCACATTGAAACTCAGACTGACTACAAATAAGAAGCCTCTGCTTCATCACGAGGAAATCATCCGCTGGACTTTCAGGATAATGTCCCTCGTTAATACCGTAGCCACAACGCGTTACGCAACAATACCGCAAACTCTCTCCTCCCCAAACAAGCCCACTCGACGTGGCCATCTTCAACCTCGCGCACAAGTACACAGAACAGAGCAAACATAGCAGCGAATTCGCCAACCGAATATGGAGCCCGGTGGAAGAAAAGAATCTCGAGAAACCCAAGCTTCCTCGAGCAACGTCGCCGAGGCGAGTTTCTCAAGAGGCTCGGGTCTCTTTGCGAAACGAAAGACTCTTGCCTCGCGAGGACACAGCGACTCGTTATCAACCGCATTAGCTAAAGCGACTTAAGTCGCCCGGTTGATCCTATACACCGCCGGCTCCAGGGATTTCCTCCCTGCGGGATGCCCCTGAACATCTTTCCGAGGAGTTTCGCCGTGCTGCCTGCTTTGAGGGAACTTGAACCGTGAGAAGGACGCGGCAAGCCCGCCTTCTGGCGCATGGATGGCTCCTGTAGGTGCACGGGCGTCGATAGAGCGGTGCTTCGTCTTTCAAACGATACATTGGGAACACATCCGAGGGAGACTGGAGACTAGACAGTGAGCATTATGTTGTCAGGGTGCGTGGAGGTAATGCATGCGGCTGTTGGACACGCTACGTTCACTTGTGCTGCTCGAGACAGGAGCATCGAGACCTGTGAGAGGGAAAGGTTCCATCAGAAAGGAAGCTACACTTGGAGAGGGGAAGACAAATATTTGGCAATCGACGTGGACGATTATTGGAGAAATGAGTCTATCAGCGTTTAGATAATTTCAGATTTCAAGATAATATGGCGCCATGAATATTCTTTGTCCTTAGCTTGTGAAGGGGATGTCCAGAAATTTCAGATTTAAAGAACTGTGGAAGAATTCTATCGCGGGAGATCTGAAGCAGTTCTGTTGCGTAAAAAACGGTGGAGAAAACCGCGACTCGAAACGGTAGCAGCTTCAGCCGCTAATCGATTCGATCTCGGCCCTTTGGAGGGATTGTCGTCACGCAAGTGCGTGCAGAAGCGTTATCGGGAGGAGAGCGTGTGTTCCAGGCAATAAATACTCCAGGGCCGTGATATTTTCGTGCCATTTTTCACGATTTATAATTCCGCTTTAACACGTCCCCGCCGTTTAGATAAAGCATCACGCAAGACTATGTTCTCCGCCCGATGCGGGGGCGGTTATCGGTCAAGAAAAGGGAAAATTATTCTGCGCGATTACGCCCAGCGCCGGATGCACGGGAAATGCTTCAATAATTCATGAGGGTCCACGGTGATTTTTCACGGAATGTTAACCCCTTGAAGCGTGGCGTCCATTGCCGCTGTTTCTACTTTCCGCTGGTCGAGTCGGATTGGTTTCTAGCTTTTCACGCCAGTTGCGTGTCCTGCGCTCCAATGTTTCGCTTCATTTCTACGATGGATTGGCGGTCGATGGAGTTCACGAGGGTTCGTTCTAAAGTGAATTTACGTTTGTACGGTTTGGCTGATAGGTGTTTGGATATTAGTGCGCTGTACCTGTGAGACACGATGAAAGAGTGCGGAGAGGAGTTGGGGAATATGGAGCGACAGGGGTAATAACCGTATGCTAATTATTTCTTCATCGAGTATAGACTTGGGGATGAAGAACTTGCAAACTAATTAAGTAGATCACTTAATCAGGAATTCTAGTTTAATACAGAAGGAACTGTAAGTTACATTTTAGCTACACTTTCTGACTATAGATAGTATATGCCTCTACTCGCCTTTGTCTTGTGAACTTCGTGAAAGGAAATGTGATGAAAGTATAATTCGAAGACTCAAAGAATATTCGACTTCTTTCTTCACTGTTAATGGCTCAGGAAACCATTATGTAACATGTACTGAATTATTCAACGATTAAAGGTGTCTAGACTCCTTTTTCAAATGTAACGAACGTTCGGAGGTACGAGATTCCAAAACAGTCGCGTTCTCTTCAGCCGAGTCTAGTTTCAGCGCACAATCCTCAGCAATTCAGCAACGTGTCGCACGGCTAAGTTACGTAACAGCTAAAATCCACTCTTGTGCAGCAACACGTGCGCCTAAATTCCCTGGTAATATTTCCGCGAGCCTTTCGCCCTGACGCCTCCCATCGCCGTGGATAAAGCTCCGCTTCCGCTGCAAGAAGGGAAAAGTTTCTTAGGAAAGCTTTGCCCCTGGATTAAACGCGAACTTCGGCCCCCTCCGCGAGGAGCTCAGTCAAGGTATCGGTGAATTTCGAAGTTCCGCTCGGCGAATTTAATATTCTTAATTAAATGAGCGAGGAAATCGGGTAGCCCGGATCAAAATTGCTGGCGATCGGCTATGCTACGATCTAATTCAAGTTGCTGGGATCTAGAATAGAGAAAGAGTAAAGATTCTGATTCGGAATAGGTTGCGGCACGCGGCTCTGAATTTATAACTGACAGTGACTTCAAAGGGGTAGACGATTGTCAACTTAATTGCAAAGTGTCTTCCATAGAAGAACGAATGAATATTTATTAAAATACTCTTCTGGACTAAAATATAAAATATCTAGTGGATTTTCAGTGCCACATAACGAATATGTAAATACGTGAATAATTAAATTCATCATAACACTGGAGAGATTGAAAATCAGTGTTTCAAACAGATTCTTGCATTACCGAGAAAAGAAAGATCGCCAACAGCGCACCTTCACCCACAACAAATGACTCCTCCATCAACCCCCAGTTCCTAGATCCACCCCTTACACTTGATAAATCACAAAGAAACTCAAGAAACCTCTTCGCATCTCATCGAAGACACACAGTGGAATCCAAAGAAATCCTCCGTGACATGGAAGCCACCACAATGAACCACCATCGTCAAATCTCACGACCCTCTGCAACCACCCGCCCGGACCACCATCTTCAACAGAAGAATCACAGAGGATCGCGAGCGAGCGGCAGCGAAAGTCTATTAATAACTCAGGATGGAATTATCGCGATAATCATTCGCGATCAAAGGGCGACAATTAATCGGGCTCGCTTAAAATCCCGGCCCCCGAAGCTCCTGGCCGGCGAAATTAACATCCCTGATTAATTGGACGTTCGGTGCGAGTGGCTCGGGAACGGCTTAGCAATTTATTACGACGGATACTCGCGGCAGTCGGGGGCTGCAACTTGTACGAACTTACGCTTCGCTTAAACTTGCCCATTCGTAAAGCGAGCCCGTGGCTGGCGTGGGCAGAGGCGAGAGGGAGGTGCGGGGGTCGGAGGATGCGCCCGTTTCGCGCGCTGCCACGGTTCCGGTCACGAATAGACCCTCGGTTGCCCCTTGTACACGGCCACGGACTCGCGAATTTGGTTTTATCTTAATTAAACGAGCGTTCACTCGGTCAAGACGGCCCCGGCAGACTTGGACGACGAACTTGCGCCCGCTTTCCCCACGGAAACTTCTGCCAGCACGGGATCCTCCGCGACGCTGCGCGCAGTATCCTGTTAATGGGATTGAATCGGAGATGGAAACTACACGAACGGGAGGTGTTAAATTATTTTGAAAAACTGACACTTGTAGTAACGGCGTTGGAGTGTTTTCAGCAAAGGGAGGGAAGGATATGGAAGAGGAGGTGTTCAGTGTTGAGGTAGTATTAATTGGTAAAGTACGTGAAGGTGTATGGAGGCTTGGTATTAATTATATGATCTTTGCTACACACTGGTGTTACTATATTGTGCTCCAAGGGATACTTTCCTAGAAAGTATCCTGTGCTGAAACTGTAAACTTTCCTGTGCTGAATTGGTAAAAGTATGCTATCAAAGTCTGCTAATGTCTTTGTTGGATATTTGCATGATGGAATGTAAAGGCCAAACTTAAAATCAACATTCTAAGAGGAGATACTGCGATTATGGTTTATTGTTTAAAGAAGGAAAGATGTTCCTTTTCTGATTAAGCCGAATGGGCACCGATATTCTTTCTCTCGGCTCCAATTTCTTCTTAATTAATGTTTTAGATTGAACTAACAAAAAGACTTGTTTTAATTAATCACCTACCTCACAACCAACAGTCTTTGTCTCAGAGCCACAGCTCCAGAAGTGTGATAAAAGCTCAGTCCCAACACACTACTTCAATCTTCCCAAAACCGAAATCCTCCAAAGACTACTCCATCCCCATTACATCTCAACGCACCTAAAACACCCTAATTCAGTAGCAACACTCGCCGTATCACAAACTAGACCCCCAACCATCTTCGAACTTCATATTGCATCCCCCACAAACGTACATATGTACACTCACAACCACCCAAGAACACCAGAGGAAGCTGAAACTTCCCGAAATTAACATCCATATTGGGAAACAGTGTACGCTTCCGTGGCCGCTTAAAAATCATCCCCGTGGCCCAGAATCACAAAGTGGGCGGGGTGGGGCGCGGCCGCGATACCTCGGCCCCAGACATTCCGACAAGTTTAGCATTTAGGGGCTGTATTTAAACTCCTGATCCTGCACGGCTGAGCGCGGGCGTCGTCGTCGTCGTCGGTACGGTCAAGCCGTGTGCAGCTGGCACACGGCAGCCGTGTATACACGGGTCGCGCGGGTGTTCACCGACACGTGTACATACATAGGCGGCGTAACGCTCTGGTTTCGCTTAATTAAACTGTGTCTAGCTGGTCCAAAGCCCCGGCGTGTCGCGGACGACAAAGGAGGCTGGCTGGGCCAGCGGCGGCAGCGCAGAAGGCAGCACGTGCCTTCATTAGGGCTCGACCCCACAGCTACATATCCCGTGTCCCACCACACGTAATCCGAAATAACGGGCCAAGACTGACTTCGCCGGCGCGTGGGAGGAGCCCTAAACCTGGGCTGGGATCGCGGATCAAGCGACCAAAACGATCATTCCGTCGTATTTATCATCGCGACGGGCGGGGAGTCTGTTTTGTGGCTTAGCGCAAGGGTGAAGGAAACTGGTGGGGTTGGATTCGGGATTTTGCGAAGTAGGTTCGTGTCGTGGGTTAGTGGAAGAAGTCTGTGCGATTGTACGTCCGAGGGGTTGAAGTTTGTGGGTTCTTATGGAGGCTAGGTTCATAACTAAGGGCTGGATAGCTTTTTTATTATATTCTTATTGTTGGTAAATTAGTTCTAGGCATGTTTGAGGCACTGGTGCAATGAAAATGAAGATGCTTCTGAGGTAAAACCGTCCTCGCCGTACCTAGACACTTCTCTAGCTAATATAGACTAGTGACGTGTTCGAGAACTTACTTCGTGTTTACTTTGTACGTGGCCACGGCAACCGCCAGGGCAACACTGGGACAGCTGGGGAAAGATTTTCTGGCAAGTTGCGCGCAAACAGCTCCAGTTTCTAGAACGATTAACCCTCCGAGGGTGGATGTTGTTTAATTCGAATCCGTCCAGGGGTTCCCGGCAGCTTGAAGAGAACTGGCTGTTTACGTGCTCGTTTGCCGAGAGACTGGCCACTCAAAATATCCCGCGCGGCGTGCTATCAATTATTAAATCCTCTGCATTGCTCGCCAGGCTCTCAGTCTCGGCTCGAATTAATCGGTTAATCAATTTTATCCGACGTCCTTGCCCTCCTCCGCGGTTGTCTGCAACACGATCCAGGCTATCGACGCATCCAGCCGACCACCTTCGATCAGCGTCCGCTGGCCTCGTTTGAAATATAAAAATTTTACGGTTACCGGTGCACGTGTCCCTCGGCTCTCACCTGCGCCGAGTCCTTCAGATGCTGCCCGCCTGTTTCGGATTCCTTTGGTGTTCCACTGGCCGATCGTCGACTTACGTCTATTTTTACGCGTGTTATCGACGCTGATAAGATGCGCGCAGCTGCTTTCCCTCGGATAACAGGCTGCCTGGGCAGACAAACACGCTCCGTATCGCCCGTTGCACGCCACAGATCTGACGTTTGCAGAATCAAAGCCGGGGACGCGATTTTTAAACGGGCGGCAGACGTCTCCAACCGGCTGGAGGCAGTGCTTCGTTTAATATCGTCAGATTTCTGCTGAGGATTTATGAATCTCTCGGGTAACTTCATTTCCTTCGCGGTATTTTAAGCGGAGCAGTGCATTTATAGTGTGGACTGGGTCTAATTTAATTTGAGGCTGTAATGGTATGATTTGGGGTTCAGTAGAAATTTATTTTTAGGGACAGTGGAAGTTATTAGTAATTTTTTGTTAGTCGTTAAGTTTGAGATTATCTTCAAATGTTTCGATATTACTTTGAAGTTTGTTCTATACTCAGGTTTTCAGTGCCAGGGTAAAGAGGAAGGATATTTTCATTGCATATTAAAAGAAAGAGTGGAAAGTCTTCAACTACCTCCAATATTAAAATTTCATAAGCAACGAAGTCTTCTACAAAAGAAAACTTTGTTCCATAATTTGAAGCTTTTCTAAACAAGTGATCGCCGGTTTCTTTCCACCATTAACGTAATTCCTGCTGCGCCCTGCAGACCACGAGGAAGTGTGTTAGAGCTCGCCACACCTAAACGCAATTAAATTCGACCAATCGAGTGCCTAAATCACTGCGAACCCTCCAATTAGCGTGAATGTATTTATCAAAGGCAGACGCGTCCCATCGATCTTCTAATCCAGACAATAGCGCGATACAAATATCGATACAAAGAGGACACGAGTGCTTCTCGCGAGCGCTTAGTCGTAATTAAGCTCGCTCGAGTCTCGTTCGATCTGAACACAGCATTCACGAATGAAACCGGAGACCCCATTAATTCGACGGAATCGCTAATAATTCCGCACAACTTTGTTCTAGGACGAGTGAGCTTTAAACTAGATAAAAAAAAGAAACAAGAATATCTCTATTGAATACTGACTATTTAACATGCAAAGATTGTAAGTAATCTTCTTGATCGGTGCAGTAGCTCTTTAGACTGAGATATTTTTAAAAATACACTTTTTGGATTTCTTTTACCATTTTAAATTTGAGCGGTTCATTTCATTCAACGAGAATTGATATCAATGAATCTCGTGACCACTTTAAACTAAGAGCTGCATACACCTGGACACTGATCATTAATTTCCACATCTTCTTAAAGTATAATGTCATAAGAACATATTCACAAAATATTGCATCAAAGTCTACATAATTCACGAAGTTATGGAATTTAAAGCGATCAAACTCCCAACTGCAGGTCGATAAACAACAGCCGCAGTAACATTACGAATTCTACCATGTTCCCTGGATAGTTTCATCTCCTTTCTCTCTGCACATGTATTCTTAGAATATTCTTATCCAAGAATAAGCGATTAAAGTAGAATATAATACAAGTGTCTCGCTTCACCACGACTCCTCTACTGAATCTATCAGTAGCAATGGTTGTATCTTCGGCAGCTTTCAAGATATTTCTACCAAATTCAATTTGAAAACACTTGAACATACGTGCTTCTAAATGGACACAAATTGGATAGGTAAGAGTCGATGGCTCGTCGGAGGGAAAATTCAGAAGTCCATGGTCTCTTGGACCGTTTAGACCGATTGGAAAATATCGCGTTAACTCGTGGTGGATTTCGATTTTAACCTTTGGATCGACGGTTCGACAAAGAAGCGAGCAACCAGCGAACGGCCGTGCACGAGAACCGCTTTGGTTCACTTTCACCTACACGGGTTCGATGCACTCGGCGGCGCAATTGCAACGGCACGGTGTACACGTCGATGCAGGTCGACAGTGCCGTAGGAAACGCACGTCGCTGGCCTTCCGTTTATTTAAAAAGAGGAAAAAGTGCACCAAGTGCGAGCAGAACTGTGACGGTGAATTTGCCACGCGAAAATAGTGGATGAAATACAAACCAACGTTTCTTGCACTCAACTTTCAACTCGAGTTACAGGCATTCTTATGTGGCCAACACTTCTGGTTACTCTTTTGCTGCGGTTGTAAAAGATGTCGGAAATTTGTGTCTGATGAGACCCACACATTGGGGTGGCATGTTTATTAAAAAAACATTAGATTGTTGAAGATTTTGGTACCACAAATGATTTTCTTTCTTTTGTTTATTGGAAGTATATAGTGAAAATGAAAAGGTAAATATATTAAATATTTTAAAATATGATTACTCTGATATCTAGAAAAGGTTTCTACTTTAAGAATACTCCACAGTTTCGTACCACTGAATCCTGTCGTCTTTCGAATCCTCTTGGTCTGTGCTTGACAGGCATTTTCTACTTGCCACAGCAAGAAGGCACTGCTCTCTGAAGCGTAATATTCTTACTTACTGACACAATAGGAATTATTATTTACGATGCTAATTAACCGCTACATAATTATCACCTACATTTATTTAATTTCGATCTCACCGTGTTATTGTTTATTATTGAAGTAAAAAACAAGTCACTGGTGCAATCAAAGGAGGAAATGCTTTCAAATTAATAGATATCAATTCTTCGACACACATCCACCTATTTTTTATTCGAACTAATGAGTCCTGCGCACCCCATAAGTCCTCAACCTCTTTTTCAACTGCTTCTGTGTAATAAAAAGGAAATATACGATTGTGAAGTTTGCGGATAGACAGTGGACGCGTGCAAACTCTAGGCTCGCTAGCTTGGCAATATCACGTGCCGTGCGCACGCTCGGCTGACTCTTCTAACGCCTTACAGGCTTATGCAATTGATTCTCGTTCGAGCTTTTAAGTCTCGTCCTCGTAAGCCGATCGGCAATCACGAGGAGCTGTTTTGCCTCGCCACGCTATTATCCGCCTCTGTACGTGGCTGGGAAATAATATCATTTATTCCACGGCTCTACCCTTCCCAACTTTCTGTACTCGTCCATCGATGGACCCGGATAAACGTCGTTAGAAAATGTGAGCGTGATTAAATTGAAAGTATGTTCAAGTTCAAAGTCGCAGTTGAAACTGCGCAGCAGATCTTCCCTTAATTGGATGGTAAGGGAATCATTAGGGAAGCAAAGCGAAGTAAAAAAAGTCCTATAAACAAGGCATTAGAAAAGTATACTTAATGAGATAAAGGGTATTTGTACTTTACGCTGAATTTTTCTGGAAAGCATCAGAAGTATTAAGAGTCTTCAGATGTTTACTTTGAAGCGAAACGAAGCTCAGAGTTCGCTTTGTACTCTTAATACAAAATTTTCCAAGCCTTTTGGAAAGGCCTGCTATATTGAAGAGCAATTTTTCAAAACTAATATCACAGACCTACGATAAATCCAAAACTCTCATTCAAATCTATCTTTATTCCGTACCTACGTTTTCCACGCGCGTTCAAAAGGACGCCAGAATCCTGTAACAACCCATCCACGACCCGCACTTCTAAAAATCATGCAGAATAGAAGCACGTGCCTCCTTCAGAATAATTGCCAGCGGCGAGCAACGTACACAGCCATTGACATGTAAATTCGATTATCTGTTAAATCAGTACCGCGCAAATACCATCTGTCACCGTTTTCATACATTTCCATAGCAATGAACGCCGCGGTTTCGCGGAAAGCGCGATACACCTGCGGCTCCAGTGCTCGTAAAAAAAGCGGAGCTGAGCGTCGATTTTTCCGCTGCAACGTGACTCAGCCTCGCGATAACGTGGCGAGTTTTATGAGTCATAAAGTATTATGTTGAAACAATGCACGGAGTTCCGATTAAGGCTGCCTCGCTGCCTCGAGGCGCGCGCCTGCCATTGGGAACATCCGAAATGTATGTGAATCAGCGTCCCTGATTTCCAATTCCTATAAAAACAGCTCACTTGTCCCCGATCATCGTCGATTCTTTTAAAACAGTTTCCCCATTCAATCTACAAATTCTCACTCAACTTTCTCAATCACTTTACCCTCGAACAGCGAATGATTCGGTGGAATCCCACTATAGGCACTTTGGATGTCGTTTTTTTTTTCTTTTTTCCCCTTTCTTGTTAAAGCAATTCATAAATAGATAGATATCATATCATATCATGTCATGGATAACTTAAGTTTTATCACTACTTATTACTACTTATTACTATTTATTAGTATTTATTACTATTCTTTACTATTTATTACTTTTTATTACTATTTTTATTATTTTTACAATTTATTATTATTTATTATGTATTACTATTAATTACTTTATAGTATTAGGAACCTCACGCTTGGGTCAAAAAGACCCAAGCACCACCATCCAACGGTTAATCCATTAGCTCGTGGACTATCAGAGCGTCGTTGCTAGAGTTGAATTCCCGCTAATTCCAATCGAAACAACAATATTATTCCGACGGAAGACGGTGGGGCGAAGGAGCTCCTTCGAGCAGCATCGTCCCCAGAAGCGGCTGTTTGAAGAACAGCGTTGCATTGAATAAAAAGACAATCGATATCGATCAATTACTCGCGGCACGGTTCTGGGTTATTCGATTGAAACCGCGTTGAGGCGCGAGACTCGTCCTCTCTCAGTTTTTCTCGGCGAGCAACGGGGCATAGGGGATTGTTTTTGCCATTATAATGTTGACGCGATAAACGACACTTCGCGGTTTCGAACTGCGCCACCGTCGCCGCCAATTATACGGAAACGGAGAGGAAAAAGTAAGCCGCAAGTGGCGCGGTTGGCTGGTGTTCAGCATCTCCTAGTAGCCCTCCACGGGTGAGCGATGTCGACACGTTTCTATTCGCGGGTTTAGGTTTTTCAGGGGGGACTTGTTGGGGGAATTTAGTGGCGGGGGGACTGAGGTTCTGATGTGTATGGGATCTAGGAAATCTGTTGCTGTAATTTATTTGAAGGAAACTTGGATTAAAGTAGTTTTCATGTATGATATGTTGAAAAAAACCTTTGAAAAATGTGAAACAGTGACTTCTAACTTAATAATTCATTTAACTCTTAACTCTACAAGTCATAAAACTTTTAAACCTTCTCGTGTGTAATGTCAATTTAAATTTTGTTTGATAGTTGGAACGTCAAAGATTAATTACTAGATGAATTTATAATAATAAACCGTTCGCTCTCTATTACAACGTCTCTAAATAAGAAATTAAATTACTGTGCGTTGTATTAAAGTTTAAATTGAACTCGACAACTGGGACGGGACTATGACAGGGGAAGAAATTTACTGAATCGCGGTGACCAGAACGAAACCCCCGAGCAAGCGACGGATATAAACTCGTGAACAGACTGTCGCTTATTTGCAACAACTATTTACTCGTAAACAGAGTACTATCGTGGAATTAAGGCACCACTGTCACTCGACTGAAACGTAACGAAATTACTTGACAAGGTATCGCGTGAACCGCGGTAGCGAAGAAATTCACCCTTCGTACTCCCTTGATAATGTTATTATCTAACCGCGTACGAACGAGGTTCTAAAGCTTCTTATCGCTCATTTTGTTTGCCGAACTCGCGCCTGGAAAAAGAAGTTACTTTCCTTGCTGATAGTTCGCTCCACACCGTTGCGCTAAACATCCAAGCTACGCGGAAACTGTTCATAAACGTGACCCCTCGCGATGAAACACGTTCTCTCGGTGTAAGTAACGCGGAGAAGAAAGTAAAAATAGAAATCCAACGAACTGAATTGAAACTGTATCGATTGTTAGACCTAAAAAAAATTGTACTATTTCTTCTTGAAAATATAGATAAATAAATAAGAAAGATTTCTATTTGTAATTTTAAGTACGAAAAAGGAAAAAGGGAATCTTTATTCAGAAATTAGGTATTTATAATTAATAGGAGTAATTCTTTGATATTTACAGAATTAGAAAATATTAATTTAACAATTAGGTAAGTCACTTCTGTTGCTGTAGCTCCATATTTCAACTTGTGGCATTGATTCTAACGCAGAATAGATTGAAAGAAGATAGATCTATGCAAGAAGTTTCATCTATCACTGATTTTAATGCTAATTATATTTCTTCCAAATAAAACTACAGAATCAAGGAACTTTCCCTTTTCCCCAACCCTTTCAGTCCATACAAAATTATGAATTGCACCAAAAATATATCCCAAACTAGCAAAACAAAGCTACGGCTTCTCAATAGAGGTAGGTACACTGCTCCACAGAGAATTCAATGAAATTCCAAAAACAGAACGCAGAATATTTGGCGCTGAATAACATTGCTCGCCTACGGGGCAAGAATAGGTAAATCGTACTCTGTACAGGATTAATTAATTGCTCTGGTAACGGGGCTAATTCGATTTTGTGTCGGCCAGATCGGGAAGGAACGGTCCGAGTAAACAGCTCGTCGATAGAGGTGACAGCGTCGAATTAGCCGAGCGTTTTACATCGTCGGTCTAGCGCATTAATAGAGCGCATTGATAATTTATGGCCACGTCGTGCATCTAGATTCGATGCAAATTCCGAGTAATTCGCCATCGACGGCTCTCATTACGGATTCATGCGAACGAAATCACTTGGTAATTGTTCCCGATGCGACCTTTCGCATGAACAACTATGGTCGTTCCTTTATTCCCGCATTCCATGAATCCATTGCAACTATCTACGAGACAGCTCACATTTAACTCCTTATTTCATACTCTTGAAATCTGTCGATTCTCAAAAGATTCTGGAGACTTGTACCACTTGAAATGTGCTACAAAAGAAGGCAGATCTCAACTATTGTAGTTTAGCTACAGGAGTTCCCATTACAGGAGAGAGGTTTCTGGTACCTATTTCAAACAGATTCGCATAATTTCTATCTTCTCCAAAGTACTACTTAGCTATTTTTGTTAATTGAATATATCTTAGATGAGGGAACCTCAAGCTTCCCCAAAAATTTAAAATTCCTTAGAAAACTCCAAAAGAGGCAAACAAAGTAGTTCACCGTACTTAAATCCACTGTTCAACCCAAGCTGCGTCCCTCCCCAAACAGTAATTTGTCGACGAAAGGCGTGTAACGACATAACAAGGATACGAATTACTTGACAATCGCGCATCGCCTCCGCCCTTACGTCCTCTGCCCCTTCTTCTCGCATTTCTACGTACGTACGTGAACGGGTTGAATATTCTTAAAAAAAGAGCGAGGGGGTAGGGGGCACGGTGATCCATCACGGTTCTCATCAGCCGCTGTTAACTGATCCACTTGAAAAGGTACACCAATACAGAGGCCCGATTGTGCAACTATGCGCGCCGCTGAAGAGAAGCAAACGAGCAGTCACGACAAGATTGATGTGCATTTTCGGTGCACCGACGAATAATTGATTTTCGAGTCGATCAGCGGTCTCGATCATCCTGCCAGTCGAGATGGACGGGGGCCTCGCGGATCCTCGTCGTATATTATGACGAGGGTGCACAGGGGAGCCGAGAATTCCGGAGAGAGACAGAGGAAAAGATTGACTTCATACTTCCGCGCCGCCGCTTCCTTCTTTCGGGGCTCCTTCCTCGTTGCGTAAGAATTTGCAACGCGATTGAGTAACGTAATTAACGAAGTTCCGGCTTCCGAGTTCCTTTGGGCACGAGCACTGAACTCGAGCAGAATATTGTAGCGAGATTTTGTAGCGTTTGGAAGGAGAAGGAAGATTCATGATCCATATTCTAGATAAGATAGAGGTGGAAGATGGAGATTGAATTTGAAGAGGACATCGCAGTGGTCGTTTAAAGGATTTCAGAGTAAAGAGGTTTGGAGAGATGTAGTACCTACCACGAAATTTCAAAGCTCAGGTTCGCAAAAAGGACATTCCTCTCGAGGCACCTCTTTAGTCCCCGGATACAGTGACGTTGCGGCACTCCCGAATCACCCCGATTCCGTGGGTGTCCTCAAAATTCCGCGGGTAATGGCGTCGAGCACTTGGCGGGAAGCGACTTGCATATTCGATGCGCGGTGCACATCAAAAACAAAGGGAAAAAGCAGCGTTGCCCGACCAACGATCTCTTCATCCCTCGTCAAATATTAATCGACAGAACCGTGGCAATTTGCAGAAACCCCCGACGCTACCCGTGAAAATTCCCTGCGAAACGCCGCTAGTCCCCTCTCCCCACACACACACCACCCCCAACCACGCCGACGGGGAGGGGGAAACCGAGAATACCTGATAAACCGTTCCCGATATCCGACCAATCCACGGTGAAACGCGCGTTACGTGGCGGATCCAAGCGCGCATGCTGCGCTCGCGTGCTCGCATTCATATTTAAATTCAATTTCGTCTAGACGCGCCGGCTCCGGATAAAGGCCAGCAAAGTGTCGCTGGTCGACGGGGTGAAGGTGTCGGGGGAAGAGGAACTTTGACGAATGAATAACGAGCGCGCCAAAGAATCTCGCCCTTTATGAATTAAGCGACTCGACGACTTATCCCTGCCGTGAGGCATCAGTTGGGGCTTGCTGAAGTGGTGAGTCGAAGAAGGTCCCAAGTGTGTGAAAGGGGGTGGGTTTAGGGATGATTGCACTTTCGGGATTGGGGGAAAGATGGTAGGATGATTATTATTATTTGTTAAATATGCGTGGGCAAAGTCTGATGTAGAATTTTAAGAAGAGAATATTGGCGATATTGTCTATGTGCAGAGTAGCAGAATTAATTAGGCGATTAATCGGGTCACGCGTTACATAATTTGATTCGTAAGCCTGAGGGAGAGGTGCTGGGCTATTTCTAATGTATCTGGTTGGTACATAGAAGCATACAAGTTGCAATAGAGGCGAGCAGTTAATTTTGGCATTGACAATTTTGAATACGAGAGACGTATCATTCAGAATTCTATATTCAGTCAAAGTCGTCGTTTTAAGATTTCTGTATTTAGTAGGTAAATGTTAAAAATCTTCGGAGGAAGAGAATTAAAAATATTAAGCTGTAATGTGAGTTCTTTATAGAGTGAGTATTCTGGTCTAAAATACTCGTTGTTGGTTATTGTTTAACCACTTGCACGGAATATCACGGAATATTGATTGTTCTCCATGTTCAATCTCAGTGACTGAGAACACAAAAAGTTACAAAAGCGTGGGGCGTGCTTGCCAATCACGGTGATTGAGCAAACAATTTGACCGTGTAGGGATGTGTTTGATGGGTTGCAGGGATGGAAGAGTGAGTGACCACGTTTGATTTCACAGTCAAATTTATCTGACAGTACAAGCATTTCTAGGTATCATCAGAATATACCTACACGATACTTCAAAGCTGTACGCCCAAAGTTACTTGGGTAATGGAGCATATAACGAGGGGGCAAACAAGCTTCTCCACTCGAAACAGATTTCAAGCTTGTCTAAACACTCCAATCTTTTAATACGTTCGCTACCACGCGTCACGTACACTGACCCTTCTCAAGTATTAGAACACCTGCTGTGTTTGCAGAAAATATGATATTTGGTACAGCTTAAATACTTTTCACTGATTTTAATTTAAACTATTAAATAAAGTAAAATGCCTTAAAGATATTAAATAAACTTGCAATGTACTGCACAATTATTTCACACAGAATGTCTATGTACGTGACGCGCCGATCTCTTCGATTTTTCTATTTACTACATTTTATATCTGCGGTATATTGTGCAAAATTATAAAAAAAAACCAAAGCAGAGCTGTGTCAGTCGTTTTTCTCCACCACAGTGGTAGCGAACTTGTTAATAAAACATCCCATATGTTTCACACATTATTACACAAATTACAAGCTAAGAATATTCCAAATTTGAAGCAAACTAGTAACCCGAGGCCCGCGCGCACCCTCGTCAACCTAGCACCGTGTCGATATCAGCAAACGCGGCGACAGGCCCGACGCAACGGTTCCATTCCCTCTTCCTGCCAATCACCGTTGACCTTCCCCGTCGAAGAGGAAGTGTCATCAGCTCGGACCAACTTTTTTCCAAAGCCACTAGCAGCGAAACGGGCGTTCGAAAACGCGATTCCAGCCGGGCTGGAAAACAGCCGCGGGGTGGATCCTCCGAGCCTCCGCCACTCGGTTTAATAAAGTTCAGCAGCGGGCTACGGTGCCAGAGAAATATCGCTGGCGGAAAGAAGCATTGCCCGTGAGTTACTGCCTTAATGCAGGACTTGATTTCTATGTTGGAGCGAACCTTACCGCCAGGGGCCTGGGCAACACCGCGGTCGATATGGCCCCCGTGTGTTCGCCCGTAAGAATTCCGTAATGTCGTAATACCGTAAATTATAAAGCTTCTATAATTCATGGAGGGTCAGGTGGGGTGGGTCGGGGTAGCTTTGGGAGAGGGAAGGTGACCGTGCCAATTGGATTGGGTCTTATCTCTGCGGATGAAAAATGGAACAGAACAGACGGACCCGTTCGGGAAATTTCGGACAAACAGGAGACGAATATATCATTTCTAGCTTCCACCTCGTTTTGGGAATTCAATGACGGCTGCTTGGGGGACTGTAAGTCCTCGTAAAGGAAGATTATCTTGTTGTTCTAAGTTTGGCAGTTATTGCGTACAGATTTCAGTAGAATCATTTGCTTCTTATTTATGTAAACGCGGGCTTAAGATAATCGTGGCTGTAAGAGAATCCTTTTGGAAACTGAGCTTTGTCTTATCATAATTAGTCAATTTTGTGTCCTGCATTGCTTCTACTGGAATGTGTCGAATCGAGTGTGACCAGTTTTCTCAATTTCATATAGGGTCTTTTTTAATCCTTTCTGTTTAAACCCATTTTCTCATTTAAAGTGTTCCTACGCAAAGAATGCGTGATTATTTATTACCTTACCAGTGTAATTCCAATGCATCACCATCCCAATTTAATTTGTCTTTGAAAACATCTCCGTCGTTGTAATCATTTGTCAAATTAATATAATACATCCATCGTGTCACAGAATGGAAGAAGGAAAGTCAGAAATTTCCAGTAAGAATTATGTTTCTCGCATTTTTTGCCACCGAAGCAGCAGGTTAATGTTCCAACATACTGTTCATCTCCAGAACAAGGAAACGATCCTATTATTTTCCTTTCCGACCGCCAGGAAAAGCGGCAGGAAATATCGAGGCCATCGAGCAGGATGTCTCGCAGGATGTCTTGCAACGTGTCCATGTCGGAAACGGAAGATGGTATGTACTGGGCATCTTCTGTCTCCGACGTTGTCCTGGTTGCGCCGTCGTATACCCAACGATAATCGATGCTAGTCCGTCGATCCGTTCAAGACGAAGGTTCGCGCTGTTTTTAGAGAGAAATGAAACTGTGGGGCAATTTAGAGGCTTCTGTGGCGAAAGCTTTGCTAATTAAAGGAAAACTAATTTGCTAATTCGGATTAACGGGGGTTCGTTTAAATGGAATGGTATTCGCAATACCAATTGCCATTGACAATTCAGTTATCATCAATGAAAGTGTGAATTCTGAAAGACACTCGACCTTTTTAGAAGCACAGAGACTTCTGATGTTTCTGTAAAATTGCTAAGTCTGAAATTTAGGTATTTTCAGAAGCTCCTTTAGGGTATCTACTGTGGTTTCCTCAGTTATAAATTCAATAGGGGGTGCAAAATAAAATATATATGCTTTATCTTCCCTTTTCTACACAAAACTAAAATACTCAACACCTCCTAAATTATCAAACTCCATATCGAATATCTCCAAACCTCCTTTCTATTTCAAAATGATGAATTCGATCAACTTCGTCCTCATATCTAAAATCCTCAGAATTCACAATTCCACTTCACAATACCTGCGCGTAGAATTTTCAACCCCACCAATCAATACCAACATTACGAACTTTACGACTCCCCACAAACACCCCCCCAAACTCCATTCTAATCACCTCAGATACCTCCACATTGCACTCAAAACTCCGCCAACCCATTCAATCACAAACAGCCGCGAACCAAAGGATGAAGGCCATCTACCACATATCTGAGCGCTCATTCGAATGCAGCCCACAGAAACTGGGAACAATGCCTCGGACTTTGGATCGTCCTGTACATGCGTTACACGCGATTATTGGGCTCGGGCTAACGGTCGGACGTGCTCTAGCGAGTAACTGTATCGGCCAGGAGGAGAGGCTGCTACGTGCTGTATAAGAGGTTACGTGTGCTTACCCAGAAACACGTACACGTACGTGCAGAAACCACGCGAGATGCTCGAAAGACGCGCGTCGCCGCGTCTTTTCCGCCCGCTCTTCCTGTTCGCCACAGGCGGAACCCAGAAATTACGCCGAGTGCTCCCGGTTACGACGAATTAACCCCTGCAACAAGGGTCGTTGCGTTTCACGACGTTTTTTTCGATGTTTCGAGGGTGGTTCCTCCAGCCCCGCCCCGCTTTTGCCGAGAGGAAAGAAGCACGTTGGTGGCAGGAGAATTTTTTCCAACCCTGTTACTACGAATTTAGAGAAGACGCGATGGAAATGCAACCACTGCGAGGTTGAACTAGGAATTACTAAATTATACTATAGAGATAATAAGGGGTATTGACGTGGTTCTGTCTTAAATTTCTGCAAGTTACAATACTCTACAAAATATTTGCAAGGGAACTTAAAACCACCCCTAGGTCTCCCTCCGACAGTGGCGCACGCAGAATTTAATCTTGGGGGCATTAAAATGTTTCTAATGCAAATTCAATAAAATTCGTTAGGTGACTATAAAAATTTATTTAGAGAATGAAACTCAGTTTTCTTTTCTTTCTACAAAGCCTCTTCCTTGGGGGTACGCCAGGACCCCTTTGCTTCCTCTGGGTGCGCCACAGATTTATCTTATAATCAATCGTGTATAGAAATATTTTATTAGTCTTAGAATTTAAGTTATGATCAGTAGAATCGCTTTCCTCGGAGGTTTTTCTTTTCGAGCATATCTCAAAGTTCCTGGCGAGTCCTACACCCACAAATTGCACCGTGGCCCATCGCGACCGAGTAAGACACAGGGTGTAAGGGCTTCCAAACGACCAGTTAACGGGTCCCGCGCGTTGCAAAGGTTAAAAAAAATCCCTCGGCTCGTCGGCAGGCACCGCACAAAGCTCTTAAAAAGACAGTGGCCCGTCTGAAAGGTACAAAACGCGACAGCGATTTCCGTCGCGCGAACTTGTTTGGGGAGCGTGTCTGGCCGCCTGCCAGTGGCAGTATCCTGCCTGTTTATTTTAATTTGCGACGTGAGCGCCGGTCATAGCAGGTTGCGCCCATATCGGTCTCGCGATTGGCGTGAGCGGTTCTTCCGTGGTTCAATGAGAAGGGGAGAGAAAAAAAGGAACTAAAAGTGATAAATGAACGATGTATCCTTTTTAAAACTACTACAGCTTTCAACGTGTACAGGAAGATATTAGGAAACCTTAAAGGAAGCACATTAATCTTTAAGGGGTGTTTTCACCCTGCAGAATTAAAAAGCAGCGGAAAAAAAATTATCTGATACTACAAACCTGTTAATTTAAAAAAAAAATTAGGTACCCCTATCGAAAAAGCATCCCCGTTGAAAGTGACCAATGAAACGAGCAGCCTTCCAGGCAATCGGGATATCGTTTGTCCAGCCCCCTAAACGAGCCGCTCGCGATCGAAAGGGTGGAATAATTCGCAGCACTCGTGCGCCCTCCGCGGTTCCGCGGCGCGGCCCTCTTCTCCGCTCTTTGTCCGCGGCTCAAAGGGCGCCTCCTTGGCAGGCATAAAGCGCAACGTAAATGCGCCGCCACGAATAATGAAGTAGGTCATGGAAATGTTCCTAGGCGCAAGAAAAGTCGGCCCACTTGCTCGCCGTGTGGGAACGAAGTCGGCCCAACCGCACGGAATTACTTTCCAGCGCAGGCCTTCTCCGCTATTATTTTATTCACCGACGGGGCTCTATTAACGCTCGAGCGTCCAGCAAAAAGCGCGCCAACCGCTTTGCCGCCGTGCCCCGCAAACCAGCACCCCTCCCGGCGGCGCGACTAGGCGCCGTGGCTCGCGAGGGGTGCGCGGGACTCGCGGCAAAAATTCGCCCGTGTCCTCGCCCTGGCGAGGTCAAGACGTTTAACCAAGACCAGCGAACACCTGGGTGCTCGACTTAGCCTCAGATGCTGCGCCGAAGGTCGGCTCGAGATTCTCCGCTGTCGTGTTAATCGGTGGAGTTACATTCATTTTTTACTGGGCTGCGAGCCGTGGAGCTGGCTGCAAGCAGGGCAATGCGTTTTGCTTGTAACACGCCGCGTGATGCGACCTCGCTTGGAAATGGCCTTGTGACTCGGTGACTGGTTTTGGATATGTACTGTCGTTCGTAAGTATTAGGACACCTACTCTGTGTGGAATTACTTGGAAAAATGTTACAACTTTATTTATGAACTCTAAGAAATTTTATTTGATTCGAATATTAGAGTTTCTGAAATACAACAGGTGTGCTAATGTTGGTTAAGGTTTGAACATTTTATACAGAATTCTAAGTGAAAGCATAGTGTTTTGAGATTAGTGTCAGTTTATGGGCTGAATTTTTATCATTAATTTTATTATCAATTTGAAATTGTTGAGCTAACGAAGTTGAGTGACGGTAGAATTTAATATCGAATTAAATTAGGATTTGATTTAAGCCTGAGTTTAAAATAAATCACAGCACACACTCTCAGGTAGCACACTTATAAATTTTAATTTGGAAGCGAGTGTCCATCTACGAAAGTATTATATTCGCAGGCTTAAGTTTCGATGAAAGAATCGATAATCCAGCGCTGCTTCGAATGAAAGTCCGACTGCACGTTCCAACGTGTCACACAGAAACAATTCGACCGTAGTAGCCAGCAGAAAGAATGAAACTATGGGAGCAGCCTTAGAAGTTGTCAAAGTTGGGCGATAAATTTTTTAAGAATCGCAACGTTCGAATAAAAAAAAAAAAGAAGAGAGTCTCGACCCATCCGCCGCGTCCTTTGTCACGAAACGAAACGTACATTACCTAAAAGTTTCAGATCCCACCAACAGGGAGGGCTGGGGAAAAATCTTATCCTTTGTTTCATCCTCGTAAACTTTTGAACTCGTCGGTGCTTTCAGGACGAAAGCCAAGACGCTCGGCACACTTCTATTGTTCTAAACGGTCACCGAGAGAAGAAAATGGAATGTGTATTCTCAATGTACCCATCTGATTTATGTGCCACATTTATTACCCAGCACTATATTAAAAGTTTATCAGAGTGAAACGAAATTCCAGCGCGCACTCGCCGCAAGGATAATCCACCAGGATGTGGATTGTTCCACGGGTATCTCTAAATTCTAGGGGTGGAAATATAATCCTCAGCCCTCGCCCCGAACCTCGAAATTCGTTGCAATGAACTCTAATCAGGAAATGGGAAGCAAAAGCTCCAAGATGTGGTGGAGAAAAGCAGATACAGTAGTAGAAACTCAAGTGATCACTCAATGCCACTTCCTCATGGCAGGATTAAGTCAATCATGCTCCTCATTTTTGTGGAATACTACTTAGCTTAATTCCTCAAAGGAGAAGGTGGAACACTCTTTTTGTTTCGAAGAAAACACCTTAAAAATGTGAAAATTGGTTGAACAAAAGGTGGAAGTGGTGGCTCATAGATTTGAAAAATGTATCAGTAGCTCTTTAACTTGAAAGTTCAACTATTTTAAAGCTATGCCATTTCTACAGAATTTTATCAGAAACACGGTTTTAGAAATTGGGGTGGTAATATAGAGCTGAAATGGTCAAAAACTCTTGGTTCACGTTTACATCTTCTCCCCTATGAATTATGATGAGAACAGCCTCTCAGTGTCCACTATATTTCTAATGATAATTTATATAAAAATTAGAATTACAAAAATGAGATACTTCTGTCTTTCTAATGAATTTGGCCATTCACACCCAAAACACTGTTCCTCAGATCTACACTACTTCCACTTAAATGTTACCATCTAGATGTTCCCTCCGCCCAATTGGAATCAGTCAGAGTTTCGACTTTTTACCGCGTGTAACGCGACCACTAAATCCACTCGGAACGCCCCTGCTCGTCCACGCGAGAAACTCGCCCCCTTGACGAATCCATCGCGGCCAGGATGCACGTAGCGTGCGAAAGGAGCGAGTAATTAGGGTTATTGCATCGTTTGCCAAGTGGAATGCACAGGTGTCGTTCGTTCTCCGCGGGGCGGGAGGTTCGAATCGCAGGAACGCGTGTCCGTGAAGGCAACTCCTAATCACGAACTTCCCCGGCGTACAATTAGGAAATTTCGGTACACCTTTCAGCCGCCTGTCCGCTTCAACGTCCCACTCTCTCGTAACGTATCGCGCCCCACCGCTTGCCTAGTGCCCCGAGTATGTCCATTTTGGTAATTACTGCACAGAATGGGTAGCGAGTTTAACCGTTCGATCGACCAACTTTTCCGTGCCAGTTACATACCCCTAATGGGACGCGTCTCGAGCGCATCTTATTACAGTCTCGCGGGGTATTAAGGCCTTTCCACGCGGGAGATTTTCATAGTAACAATCTTATCTGACAATCAGAGGATAATAATAATATATCAAATCGACAACATCACATCATTTCTCACCAAAGAGTTAATCCACACCCTCCCCTACCAACGCGTTTCAAATACCCAATCGACTCCTCTCGAAAGGTAGCTAAGCAAAGGTGATAAATTACGGGGATCCCGGCGGTTAATCCTGAATCTGGAATCGGTAACGCGATTTCAATAGCCGGCGCAGCCAGTGGCGAGCAAAACAGATGTAAAAGGGGGCCGGGCGAGGAAAAAGATCGGTGCCCGCGGGGTCATAAATTACGGTATCTCTGGGGCAGCAGGCGCCAAGCATCAAATTCGCGGCTTCGCTGGGGAAAGGGAGGGGGGCCGTGATAGAGAAAAGAAAAGGACGCGCCGGGGGTGTAGGAAGAGAAAAGAAACGTCGACGGCACGGGAGAGGAGGCAGAGGGTGCAAGAAGAATCGTTCGGTGGAGTCGAGGCGCGGGTTCTCTCTCGCTACTCTCCGTCCCTCTCTTTCCTCCATCTGTTTCTGCTCCTTTTCCTCCGTTCCATCTCCGTTTTGCACGCAAGATTAATTTTATAGCCACGAAACGTTCGGCGAACTGGCATCGCGTGTCGCCCGATGAAAGGACACCCTGTATATACCAGGAGAGAGGGTTGTGGGGTCTAACCGTGAGAGGGGGGAGGGCCATAGCAAAAAGGGCGGAAGGAAGAAGTAGCACGGGGAATATTTCTTTTTGCAATCTGAACGCACCATAGCCCCGGGGTTCATCGATTTTCCCATCTTTCCAGATGACGTACAGCCGCGATCTCCTGTCCATTTGTCACGTTTAGAAATCGCGCGCCCTCTAGCCCTTCCGGCCGGCCTGCCCCCCTCTGCCACCTACCGTGCGCGCGCGCGCGCGTGGGACTGCACCCCGACGGGCCCCGTCGAAGCGCCATTAAACAGTTAATTGATCGATACTCGTGTGTTTGGTAAGTTAACGGCGCTTTATTTGGGCCACGAGGATGTCACGAACGCTTTGCCCTGGAAAGCAGTAGAATCTTCGTAGATTGAGTTCTGGCTAAACTATAAACTAAATTTGAAAATATTAAACACCATCTCCTATTTTAAATAAATCCCGAAGGTAACAAAACACTAAAACATCGCTCGGTCGTGCTTCTACTTCCAAAAACTTCACCGCCAATCCTCATCTCGCCTAAATCGAGAACGATCGAGCTCCCAAGCGTCGAAGTCGCCGATATCTGGAATGCAAGCGCGGAGAGCGTCGCCGAGGGCGATGAAGAAGGAAGCCTCCGGGTACGATTGCTCGAAAGAGTCTCGGGAGGAGAGGCGAGCGAAAAAAGAAAGCAGTGGGTCTCGAGAGAGAGAGCGCTGTCCGAGAGGAGAGTCGCCATTGTGTCTGTAACCTCCGGTAAAATTCGTGACGTTCTAAAGCACCGCGGCGTGCAGCCGAGGGATCGTGACTCGTGACCGTCGTGCACTCTTGCCCCTCTTTCTGGCTCCGCGAGACCAGCCGTGGAAAATCATCTGTCCCGCGAGCAACGTCGAGGGATCGACGATATAGGGAGCCATCGTGCCTTCCACGACTGGATAACCACCGGAAATAAAATGCGCCCCAACGAGTCCCGTCCTCCGTGCCGCTTCAACTTCTTGCTGCCCCCCCCCCCCCCTCCTCCCTTCCTCGCAGTCGTTACTTTTCGAGGAAGTAAGAGAACACCATGGGGGATGTGCACAGTAGTCCTGTGTCGTTATTGTTTTACGCTTGGCGATAAACTTGCCTTGTGAAACTGATGGCGGGCGGAGGTCTTTTTTTGCCAGAAACAGAAACAGTTTTAGCTGAAACTAAACCTTTTACTTGCTCAGACCCGTAGGAAACATGGAATTAACGGGAAGAAATACACCACGTTGAAGCTTTTTTGCGCGTGAGCGAAGGTTTGAGTATAGACATTGTATATCGTTTTTGAAACAACTCTGCGTCTGACAAGTGGCAAGAGCGATTCGATATAAGCTCCTTTTACACTCTACGCTATAAGTTCGTTGCCATCCTCATCGTTTCTGGTACTTATGTAGAGTAACTGAGCGAACTGTTGTCGAAAACGAAAGTGACAGGGATCTTGTATTAGGAAAAGTCCCCCACTCGCTATAAGCTCACCGCTGGTCCCGTGTCACGAGCTTATAGCGAAGACAGACTGTAGTGAGTACGAGTTATGGAAGTTCCTCGTTTGAAAAGTCCCTAATATGGTTCGATTCTATGACTCCTCTACCTCTTACAGGATTTTCTGTAACTTTATATAATTCTGTACACTCTGGGCGTTCCTCCAAACAAGAACTCCTTCTGCCTCCTATTTTGCACAGAATAATGATACGAAGGAATCCCTGCCACAATACCCTGTTAACAAAACCCAACGATACCACTCTCCGCACTATTCTCCCCGTAACAATAAACCAATCCCGCATTAACAACCAATACCTCCACCTCCGCTTTTCCACTGAATAACGACGACAGACAAACCCCCCCGCGATCGTGCCAGCAACAACAGGAAATGATATACAAACATTCCTTAAAAAGATCCTCCTGTCCCCTTGCGCGCCCCTCCACACACGTTCAAGCTAACAAGGGAGCCGTGCTCGGAGCACGAGTAACGCTAACAACGTACTTTAACGCGACGCGGAGTTTCGCGGCGGGCGAAGAATCGCGAGTAAAAACAACGGTAGCCTGAATACATCGAACGATATTACGCGTCGTTAGCTACACAGTAGAACAGTAGACAGAGGCCTCTTTGTTCCGATGTTCCGGGGAATCTTTCCGCGAGCGAGACGCGAAAATCAGCGCCGCGATTCCGTTATCAGCAACGTGTGTACGTACGCGAGGAAATGGTGAGAACTGCGTCAATCGCGGTGAAATCAGTCGCGACGCGTATCGCATCGAACGACGTCGACGTCGACGTCGTCGATCCTTGAGAATGTCACGGGGAATAAAAGCCACGGGGGTCGAGGGAAAGGGAGGGGGCGAAGAGACGGCAAGGAGGCAGGGTCGACTTTAATTGGACTCAAAAAATCGACAGACGACTGACGACTACGTGAAGAGGTCCACGGCCGCAGAAGCAATTTGGGTAAAAAGATAAGGACACCCGGGGGAGGGGTGTGGGGGAGGGAAATAATAAGAGGCAGAAGCGAACGTTCGTCGTATTGAAAGACCAATTTGTAGCGGTGCTCCGACGCTCCAAGACACTATTAGCGTCAGTTTATGACGAGCGGAAAAGGCAGCGACGGTGGAAGCTGAAAAGCAGGAAATACGACGGGAACTCGGCGGACAATGGGCCTCGTTCCTGTCGCATCTTGTACGCGTGTCGCGGGGCGCAATTTAAATTGACCCATAGGAATGTCTTCGGAACTATTGGTGTTGTAGAATCATGTTTAAAAGAGAAGTTGATTTGTGTTTTTTTTTATAAATGCGGTGAGGGCGTGAAAATAAGATATATGTGAAACCATGTACTTTCTAATGCTTTTTGTTTGCTGCGAAAATATTTTGGGGTATTTGTATCGAAAAGCTTAGGAGTAATTTTAAGGGGTCTCCCTACTTCGCTGGCCTGAAAAGGAGTGCGATATGCATTTAGGATTTTTTTTCAACAGAAACCCTCAGATTATATTAATTGAAAACTTTGTGCCTGTATTTGTATGTATTTAGGCAACGTTTTAACAAAAAAAAAATTAAAAATTGACAGTACCAAAAACTTTAAACGCGTCTTTCTCGAAACCATGTTTTTGCAAAATTAGACTTTTGCGATTTAGAAAACCAGCGAATTTTTTGCAGAAATCGGTGTCTACTTGAGACGCTTCCATTTTTTTTTTAATTTTTAGTATTTCTCATTTAATCAAGCTTAGGCGATAGCCACACTCACACAGATTGGATAAATTTTTGTAAAGCGCTCTATTTGAAGCACTATAACTCCGGATATAACCACTATTTTTGCATACAACTTTTCTTTATATTCTCTAAAGATTGACAAATGAAGCCACAAAGCTGGAAATGGTTTTGTTGTAAAAACTTCCCAAAGTTGAAAGTAGGGAGACACCTTAACACGAACTTAAATATATTCTCTTCCGAGTTCCATTTAAAAAGTTCATCTCCGTTTCTCCCGTACGCTTCCACCTACAGCACAAGCGTTCACGTCAGATGCCCCCTTCGAAAGCATTCGACTTCTGTTTAAAACATTTTCCAATGTCATCAATAGTTTCGAAGATATCCTCGCGGCTCGATTTAACTGCGTCACCCTGCATAGAGATTCAGCATTCAGCTTCTTCGTTGAATAATTGATTTCCACCGACATGGAACGGCAGCTCGCATGTTCCCGCTGTCTTAATAACGGAGAACCGGAGGAGGAGGACGAACCATTGGAAATTCGTCGTTTGCTGAATCGTCACTGTGCACGGCGCGCTTTGATCATCATCCCCGTTCCATTCAAGGAGACCAATCTTTCCCCAGCAACCAAACCGAACACTGCCAATTTAACGCTGCAGACTGGGAGACTCCGACACTTCAACAATCCCCACTTCTCCACACTACCAATGCCCTATCAAAGAAGAAAGCAAAGAATTCTTAAGCATAGATGTATTATGCAGCATACTTCACGTAAAACTACAATCAAATCTCGTTAATTTTCGTGACTCAGATTTAACTGATAATAAGGTTCAGATAATTTTTAGTTGCACAGTTCCTCCCTCTATCTAACGCTGTTCTAACGCACAACAGATCTAACGCATCTCTCTTTTTCGTGACGTCTAATTCTCAAATTTACCCCCGTTGCGTATCTGTCGTAGGGAAAGACGTAGTGCCACGTCAAAACAATTACGAGTTCTACAAACTTCTGCGACATGCTGCTGCGTTTGGCCTGTTCAATATTCAAAGCTGCCCCTCGAGACTAATATTAAAAACCGCCCGACAAAAGAAACATGCCATCGGAGCCGGAGAAAGGGGCTCCTGAAAAGCAGCCGCGAATCCTCGCCACTCCCCCGAAGTCCCGTCGCGGAATGCCAGGCGCAGAGGGGCGGGGTGAAATTTCATTTTTTAACCGGAGCAATATCGCCGCGATACAAATCGCGTTGACGTCTGGAGACAGCGAGCGCGGAGGACTCCCCCGCTCCCCGCCGCCGCGGCTACACCCTGGAATAGAAAGGGGTATTTTTCTCGTCCCAGCCGCGACGTATTGCCCCGCGTATCTTGGCCGTGGATCAACGAATACATGCATCCTTAATGCTCGCCGGAGGATCCTCCGCGGAGGAATTCAACGGGCCCCATCCACGGTGATGAATCGTATCTGGCGCTGAGCGACGCGGAGCAGCGGCGAGAAAAATGGCGGGAAGCCGCGAGCCGCGGCATCCAGCTGGCCCGCGGAAAGATAAATGCTGGCGTTACGACGCCATTTCGGTAAACGCTCGACGAAATTACGCGGCGTTAAACCACGCGCCGCTCAGAGAACAAGAACTCGAGGGTTGCACCGCTATTTTTATGGACTCGGGTCGCACTGTTTGTCTAAGTTTGAATACTGAAGCGGAGGATGTGGGCTGAATATGAGAGGAGAGTATCTTAGATGATTTGGGATTCTGAGGCTTTGGAGTATTTTGAGTAAATGGAGGTTTTCTTTAAAGTCGCTGGAGTTTTGTACAAGGATGGGCATTGAAGGAAACTTAGAGGAGTTTAGAGTTTTCGTGATTTCTGAGGAACATCAAATGGGAGTCATGAAGATATTAATTTCTATTACTTTCACGGTTGCTCGCAAACGTTCGTCGCCGAAAACAGCAAGAAATCACTCGATCGCTTCAGCGCGAATTCGCCACCGCCCGCCGTCTTCTCATCTCGCGTCCCCCGCTTAAGCATGCAAATACCAGGGGCCATAAATTACGCGGGATACCGGTGCTCTTTGTCCGATTAACAGTCCAGATCCCCAGGTTGACAAAAAACACCAGCCACGCGGCAGTGTCGTCTCGGCTCTCGCCCGTAAAACTCGTGTATCTGGTGATGTACACGACTATTATGCGATCTGGCTGGGCCGTTTTATCCTCGAGCCTGTAAGCCGCGGCAAAACAACGTGGACGAGGATGAAGCCACGGGCGACTCGCGAAATCCGGCCACGCCGTTCGCTTTCCCCGAGGCCAATGCGAGTTTCCTCGAATTTTGGAATTTTTCCCATCGACGACTCTGTTTTGAGGGCTTCCGAAAACTATTGAAGCAATTACTCGAGGTATTTCCCTTCTTAAAGATATAATAACGGGCCCCTGCACAAAAAGCACCCCAGAGCTCCAGCTTCCACAAAAAATTATGATTTGATTTTATCCAAACAATTTTTTTGTGGCATCCACAGTCCTCGCCACTCTGCTAAAGAAGTACCAGCCACCAGCAAGGTTGCAAACACCTGCTGCACAGTAATCTGTGCGACGAGGATCGTCGTGTGCGCCGGGTCTTCTCGCAGATAATTTCGTAGTCCGCAGAATTCCAGGCACGCAGCCCGCGGTGCTCAGGGTTCCACGTTACTTGGAGGGTTAAAAACGCCAGGGTCGTGACACGCACGTCCACGAATTAAGAGATCCGAGCCCGCTGAAGATTTCTGGGTCGCGATACGACGCGCGCGGAATATCTCCGCAACCGTGAAATTTTATCCTCCAGTGGCGATGGAGGTGCGCGCGGAGCGAGGCGGACTTCACGACTTTTGTCTTCGTCAAGGATCGTGGGATCGCGACGTCGAAGAGCTTCCTAGAAGATGATGCCTCGGTGGGCCCGCTGGCTACGGAGAACCGCGGAGAGGAACGATATCCGAGGGGAACCGTTTCAAAGGGGTACAAGTGGAATTTGTAAGTGCTTTGCAATTGGAGGGATCATCGAATACTGAAATAAGCTTGTGGGTCGTGGAGTCACGTGTGCGTTAATACGCGATTTCGATACGCTCTCCCTCGTGGGAGCGAGTGCAAACTTTTGATTTCGTTATATATTTATCACTGATAAAAGTGTACTGAAAGATTTATCTTGTATTTACGAGATGCGGTTGAGAAGGTTAAAAAATTAGTCAATAATTTGGGAATTTTATAAAGATTGATAAGGAGCGTTTGCTCCAACACGAGTTTACTATCTCTCAGTCTGTATTTTGAATATATCTAGAACGCAGGGATAACACTTTATTAAAAAACATGGAAGCATTATTTCCAAGATATGAATATTTTATAAGTAGATATAGAGATCCTCGTTCGACCAAAAAAAATGGAGCCAATTTTCCGCATCGTTCCCCATGATAATAACAAAATTTAAACTACAGCAACATCGTGTTTCCCACCATATTACAATTTCCCTCACTTCTGTCCCTTCAGTGGTAGAAACGCATGCGTCAAGCGAGTCCATTATTTCAATGGAAAACGAAGACACGAAGTCGAAGTGGTTTGATCGAGCAACAGGAGGGAAGAGTTTCTAGGTCATGGGGTGGTGATTTCTCGAAATTCTGTTCATCAATTACCCGGCGTCACGGTCCGCGAGGCACCTTAACCAGATCCACGATCCAAGGGGCCGCGACCGGTGGCACTAGCGTGTAAAACGCGGCTACGACAACAACACCTTTCGTGGCTTTACTGCGAATCGATAAATCAACCCATCACGATATCCTACGTGGAAACGAGGGTGGATAAAAAAAACAGACAGAGGGACGAGGGCGAGAGCGGGGTGGGAACGAGGAGCAGTCTCCCTCGACGCGGCTGCAATCACTTAACCCGCTTTTACGGTTAGTTTATTGCCCGAGGAAAACAAGAAACGATCGGCATTTTATTTTTCCGAAGCCGTCTCGGCGCGCTGTAGCCACGTAGGAAGAAATCGGCTGAGGATCGAGCCATAGCCGTGGGATAAATTAGCGAATAACGGGTCGTTAAAGGGAGGAGCATAAAGATGGTATTATGGGAGTTGTTGATGGATCGAAAGCGATGTTTGAGATGTAGTCGCGACGAAGGATTGCGTTCGATGCTCCTTGAAATAGGTTTGATGTTTTGAGAGTCTTGAGACAATTAGGCAGAGTGACGAAGGGATATTATGCGAGCTATTCATCACAGTATATCGTATTAGTTTATTGTAAAATTCGTTACGTTACAGCTTGCTTTGAGCATCGAGGGTTACATTGGAGGCGCACAAGAAGTTGGAGGAAGGGAGGAGAAGAAGGCCAGGTTCCAGGAGAGTAGCGCATGGGAGATTGGGAAAAGGGGCACACACATTGTGGTATGATGAATAAATGGAGCTGTGTTGCAACTATATGTCGCGAACAGAGTGCTTCGGAGCTTGTGATTGTGACATTGTCTTAATTCTGCGAACGTCTTTACCTTACACAAGATTTATATCGTCTCTCATAGATTCTTTTTTACAAGGCGGATTTTAAGTAACGTATAGGGTCTTGTGAGTTTGTGAATATACTTTGTATGTAGTTTCAGAAGTATTTCTTATTGAAAATGATTTGAGTGTGTCGCCTGCAAGGATTAAATATGACGAATAAAGTGTAAAATACCAGGTAACAAATGTTTTATTCTTTACACATTTCACACATTCCACGTGTCCCAGTCGATCTGCATACCTTACACATTCTACATATATCTTACATACTTCATACACCTCATGTTTTTCATACGTTTCACATGACCTATCCCAGCCACGTCACTTGCCTCATATATTCACAAATCGCAGCAGTTTTAAATTCTTCGTGTATCCTCTATTTTCTAATTATCCCACATGACCAATCCATCTTACACTCACATATTCAATATCGCAGACGAGGTATAGGATACACCAAACATCCAATGTACATATTTTGTCACACGGCTCGTAGGCTTTAGAGCGTCAATACCACTTTCGTGTCGCAAGCATCACTATCGATTGCAAAATATTATGATTAACATTATGTAGCGAGGTTTAATCACACTTTACACTTCGTTCTCTACACGTAACACTTCATACTTTACATTTCACAAGTCATAACATATCATTTCCATTTCATATCTATATCATTTCCACATCACACATCACACTTCACAGCCACATCACATTTATACTATTTCCAAATCACACATTACACATCACAAATCATACAACACACACCACATAAACATATCATGTCTTATGCATAACAGAAGTTACTTTTGCACCTGCAAAATTTTGAAATATCCTCCCACCGCACCACCCACAAATCCTGATATTCCCACAAATTTAGAGATTCTAAATAGCCCACAAACCAAAATAAACTTCGCCCCCCCCCCACAAAATCCGAAATTTGGCTGAAAATTCGGTTTTTGGTAGGGAAAGTCCGTTTTGTGGGTAAAAAGAAGTTTATTTTCGCTTACGGGATAGTTAAAATTTCCAATTTGTGGGAACCCCCATGTTTTGGAGAGGAAAAGTCGATTTTGCAGGTGCAGGACGAAAATTTGCTTCTCTTGCAGGTGCAGGACGAAAATCTGCTTCTCTTGCAGGTGCACCGCGAAAATCTGCTTCTCTAGCAGGTGCAAGAATCGTGCAATGAATTTCGGAACAGGGGGTTTTTGAAGTGTTGCACCTGCAAGAGAAGCACATTTTCGCGCTGCACCTGCAAGAAAAGCACATTTTTCGCGCTGCACCTGCAAGAGAAGCACATTTTCGCGTTGCACCTGCAAGAGAAGCTTTTTTGCACTGGAAAGAGAAGCAAAATTTCGGCTTGTAACATTATTTTGCGTTTGTGTGTAACACAACAATGCTGCAATCCAAGATTTTTACGATTGATTGCCGATTTCATTTGCAACATTGTTGAAAGCAACCTCTTACAACTATGTTGCGTTTTTACGAGGTGCATAATTTCAGTTAGCAATTGTGTGTCGTACCTTGTGTGATATCTGTAGTGTGATGTGTGTTGTGTGATGTGTGTTGTGTGATGTCTGTTGTGTGATGTGAAATCTGATGTAGAAGTGGTGTAGATGTGACGTGGCTGTGTTGTGAAAATAGTGTAGATGCGATTTGGAAGTAAAGTAGCTGTGGTGTGGTGTGTAATGACATACAGAAATACATACTGTGCAAATGTTGCACAAAGACTGCGGAAATGGTGTAGTAATAGTATGATAATGATGTAGAAATAGCGTGCAAATGCTATAGAAATACTGTACAAAAGGTGTAGGAGCACTATAGAAATCCCTGCATCGAACCGCGCGAAACAACTAAATGAAATCGACGTCAATTGACAAAACAAAGGAGTCTTCCCTGGCAACGTGTCGATCGTCCGGCAAAACGTCATAAAGAATCCCAGCATGGCCAACATCGCTGTGGCGAGTCGGGAGAAAAATCTTGAAGTGGAACGAGCAGCGCGAAAGGGTTAGGTTCTCCTCCAGTGCCGTATCTGGGGGTCGTTTAAACCCCCTATGCCTCGCGCATTGAATAAGTCATGAAGGACCGCGGTCGCGCGCGCAATGAACAGCCGATTTTATCGCGGGCGAAACTGCGCGGTTGTGCGTCGAACGAGCTGTGCCGCGAGCAGAGGGTTCAACAAACTTCCAGGCGCGTTTCAGCGTGCCATTCACGACGATGACACAAGACTTTCGACCCCACCAGCGAACCGTGTGTTGCACTTTCGCGGCTCGTGAAAATGGGCCACTAGCGTTGCAGCGAGCGCGTGTTAGAGAAGGCGCTGCTCCAGCGCGGTGAAGCATCGTTTCAAAATGGTTAATTTATCAGCGAACATTTTGTATAAAATCGGGGTGGGATAATAGTGAACATTTTGTATAAAATCGGGGTGGGATAATAGTGAACGAAGAAAGGGTGGCTATTATACGAACACACATAAGCGATACTAAATGTATTTCAACTTAAAGAAGATTATACTTTAATGAAATAAAAATTTGATGTTCAAAGTTGTTACTGTTTATTAATTATTCTATCCTTTCACATTCCATTTCATTCCCTTCTAACCCCTTGGACTGTGGAAAAGTTGTATGTGGATCCTATGACGGATTCGGGGACCATTTTCACCCCCCATAAAGATTTATATTATATTTTCATTTTATTCGGATTTATAATTCCCTTTCAAATCATTTAATTAAATAAGGAATGAGTAAAATAAGTAGCTTGATAATTTACGCGGGTCCAAAATGAACCTGGATAGCCACGGGACGTTTAATTTCTGCTAACACGAGCCTCCCGTTGAATTGACACGTTCACTTGTTTCTGTTCTATTCGGCTTATCGATGTCGAGTGTTTCCTTTTTATGTTTCGTTCCGTATTGTCGCGATCGGGAAACAGAGAGTGCGTGGCACGCATTAAATTTACATGAAACGATCGCGCGATCGACAATGAGCGTTACGCTCGCTGCTGCATTGTCCGCGCGCGTTCGCAGAACGAACAGGATGCGCGCAACACGCTCCGTTTGCATCGACGATTGAAATTCAGCTGAAAAATCTGCCCCTGGCAGTCCTGAAAATCGACGAGCTCGTGGAAGAGGTCGAGAGATCGACTTAGGCGTCGATCATTTAACCTCCTAAACTGCAACTTGTCCTCTCGTCCATTCGCTACAGAAAGGCTTACTCGATATTGCATTTCTTAGATACAGGAGTTTGGAATAGTAAATTAAATTCATTGAATTCTATTAATTACAAATTCTCTGCCATTTACATCTAAAGAATCCAATCGTTATAATAAAAATCATGGGTCATTTTCATAGTCTCTAGAATATATTCCAATAGATTTTTTTATTAAAATTTTATCACAGTTAACGTGAAAAAATTCTAGATTAGCCATATGGCGAAAAAACAAGACATTATTTTAAAAAATTGTAACTTTTACAAATTTCAATATTAGAAGCTAAAAATCTACAGAGTTGTTGTTCAGATATAATATTTTCAGAAAAAAAAGAGTTTCTAAGTCGGCTTTGGAGAAAAGATATTTATTTTGCATATAGAGTTAAATCTAACAACTCCACTGAGAGAGGCAGTACGAAATCGATACCAGATGGAGCAGATAAAAGTGCACAGCTAAATATTTCTGTAAAACCTATGATAATAAAAAAATCATGTTCCTCAGGATTACAATCTCGGTATTGTTTCAAACACTACCATAGCCAAATTAAATTCGAAAGTCACGAACCTTAAAACTACCCGTATCCCAACAGAAGCATTACCGCCAATTACACCCAATGTCCATGCAATCAATCTCGCCCATCGACCGTACTGGAAAAACTACCACCTAACCGGAGCAGAGCCGGATCCAACTGATCCTATAATTTAATCCCCGCGCAATTCGAAGTAGAAGGGAATTTATTTTAAACGTGGGCGAAATAAATAGAACCCGGCACCGCAGACTCGTTCATCGGCCGCGGTGTATTAGATTAATTTTTCACCGATGGAACCGCTAATTGGCCGACGCGCGGACGTACGCGGAATACGCTGCAGGATTTTCATTATTCCATTAAGGAAATTTGCATGGGCGCGGCGATATACGGGGGCGTATTAAATTATCGCCGCGTTTTATTAAGGCTGTCCGAATACCTTACGGGTCAAGTCCGCCGTTGGGGATTAATTCGCAATTAATGCACCGCGCGTCCCTAATCTGCGGACACTTGAACGCGCGTTACCAGCGAGCCTCGTGCACGGAATTGCGGGCCGGCCGCCGAATTCTATGGGACGAATTCATCGTCGCGGCTGAAAGAGAATTTTCGGACATTGAACTGTGCCTCGGGTGAACTACTACAGTGATTGAAATAGAGCAGGGTTTAAGCTTAAAAATTACGTTGTGACGGTAGGGAGATTGTGAAAAGGCGAATCTTGTGTATAGAATTTAGAATGGTTCACTGAATTCTGTATTTCGATTTTATTTTAAAAATTGAATTGCGACGGAAAGGAGATTGTGAAAATGGAAACATATTCTTGTGGGTGAAAGAGAATTTTGAGAGACTGAACTGTATGCCTCGTGTGAACTACTCGTGATTAGAATAAAGCAGTTTAGTGTTAAAGCAGTCAGTGATAATAAGTCGAATTGATTTTTTAAACTAATGATGATATCGAAGAATGCTTCTGACAAAAGTTGAATATTTTCGAGGGGTGGGCTGATTTAACTATCTCGCCCTATACAGTAGAAACCCGCGAGTCATTGACTCATCACAGAGTTACTCGGTATAAAGAAACCGCTAAACTGTTGTTTGTGTTGAGGGAAATTCTTTTTTCCTACCACCTGTCCTGCGATCAAGCATCCCTCCAGCTCCCCTGACAGATCTGCTTACGGCGGTGGAAACACCTGGGGGATGAAAGGAATTGATTTCCCTAGGAATCGAGATTGAACGCGTCGGCCATGGTTAGGAATAAAGGCGGGCCTTTATGCGACGAGGCGTTTAAAAGCGGGCTAAGTTATAAAAATTGTTCCCTGGGAATCGAGGCAGCTGCTGGCCGAACGAAGTAAAGCGGGAGCCTGTGATTCCGTTGAATTGAATTACGATCGAATCAGGAGTGTAAAGTTGTGAATTTCTGAGGGTTCAATCCTTTCGCGAGAGATTGAAATATAAGGTGTTGGCACGTTGTGTAGCGAGCATTCAACTGTACAGGCTGATTGTTCGCTTGAAGATCGATCGAAAATCCAAGGAAACGTTTCTTTATGAGAACCATAATTTTTTTAAAAAATCGACGCTCCAGTGGAACGAACGAAAAGGAAGTTTTCTAAGTTCCAGTTGTAATAAATTTACTTATTAGCACTCGAATTAGTTGATTTCCCCTGCTTCTGCTTCAGTCACTTCCAAATCCCAGAAATAGTTCTTCCAAATTCCAGAATTGAGAATTTTCCTTTGAACGAAGGTTTCAGTTACAACGAATATCGTTGTCCATCGATCCAGAATAGTACTACCTGCATCCAGAATAGCGAATCCCAGGGGACGCGAGAGAGCAAAGGAACTGGAGCTCGTGAGCAAAGCACGATGATAAGAGCGTCTCGAGTAAGTCCCATCCAGCATATTGTGTGGATTATTCAATCTGGAACAACTCCACCCTTGCCCCGTTCGATTGAGTTTCGGGAGTGGAGCCAAAGACACCCGCTGCCAAAGGAAGGAATCTAATCGAAACGTCGTCGTGATCGAAGGAATTAAAGGGCGTGCAGGTGGAAGAATCGCGAAGGTAGCGAATATAGATCGTAACAGCGATCGAAGAGGGAGCGGGAGAAAAAATAAACGTCACAGGGGCGTGCGTGTTTTTCTTCGTCTATCCCTTTGGGCAAGCGGCTGCTCGGCAAGCCTCTTTGATTTTCAATGGAAGTTACTTCCCTCTTTGAAGACGCTGCGCCCAAGACAAAATATTGTTACGCGAGCTCCACTAAACCTTGCTCCAATATCCGCCTCAAAGGACACTTTTATCCGCGATCCAGCGAATACCCCGCTCTCTAAAACACTGCATTGAAATGGAGCTGCGGCATAAACCTCCACGAGGGGGCCACTCGAACGATAAGGGGACGAGGGCGACATCGATACTGGACGATATTGGCCGATCGAATGCGCGGATGAATAAGAACGCGAGCGTATAAATGATAACGACGATGGTCGACTGTCTTCTGCACGGTTATCACTTATATTATTGGGCCTGGTTAACGGCTCCTCGACGGGGGGCTAAAGTGGTGACTACTTACAGATAATAAGGACAGTTGAAATATAAAATCACTCGTTCAATGGAAAAATAGCAGTATTATAGTAATTGATAACAGTGTCTCAGTCAATCCGACGTGAAATCACGTGAATCGTCGATAAGGTGCAGTGGGGGATTTAACAGGGCGGCTGATGAGCAGTTGCGACCTAAGCCCCTGCACATAAGGCCCCTGCAGGGCCCCATCTCCAAAAAAAATTATGATCAGGTATAGGTATCCAAGCACTACATTTTTTTTCGTGCTACTACACTTGGCCCATTTTTAGTAAACTACCTCTCCATTTCCCCCAGAAATGGGCCCCTCGGAACGTTTGCCATCTGGGCCTTTTTTCTTCAATCCGCCACTGATAAGGTGTTAATGTAAAAGGTGATTCAGACTGACTTTAAAATAATACTGCTTGAAGGAAGTTGCTACATAGTATTAATCTGTTGTGCCAAAATGCCATTAGTTTAAAAGGATATTTCAATTTCAATCTCACTCATTGGAAAGTTCAAATATATCTCCTAAAGTATTATCTTTCGACATAATTAACGCAGTAAGAAACACATATGTAATTGCATTAAAAAGAAAGGTGCAGCAAAATGTTTAAATTTCACATGCATCGTTACAGCAATAAAAAAAGCCTGAGTCATTCAAATATAGATCTCTCTCGACCGTTCAATATCCTCCGCAACAATTTTCTCCTAATCGCAGCTAAATAAGAAACAAAGAGATGAAGACAAGGATTGCGAAACAAAGCTATCTGTTTTACTCACGGTAGTCCTAATAAACCCAATAAACGCCACGTAATTATCCCACGTACGATAAGAACTCGCTCATAATATTATTCTCTCTGTTCGCACCGCTGCCACACGCAGCGAGCAATAATTTACAATTTACACCCTCGTTTAAGGACAGGCCGGCTCCTTTCAGACGCTCGAATTCACCTCGCGCCTCTGCTCGCCTCCTGTGTTCCCGGCAATATGTAAAATTCACAAACGCCACGGCTCTGCCGGCGGTTCACTGGAATCCCGGCTATATTTCTTCCGCATATTTTCGATTCGCCGCCTGCGCTTCGCGCGGCAATCTCCTTGCATCCGTGAATTTCATTATGTATATATTCCGTATCGGGGGCCCTCTTTGGTTTCTTCATCTTGTTCTAGATCGAAAACAGGATGGAATACACGGTCGGATGGAAGCGCGGCACGCGTAATACAGAGGAGAGACGAAGAGAAAATCGCCCCGCCCTCCCCCCGTGCTCCGGCAACCCCTCAACCGCTCGAAAATCTCCTTAAATAAACTCATTCCTTTTCTTATTCGCCACTGGGAGCTAGACTCGCTTCGATGTATTTCTTTAATATGGAAATTTTCTTGTTGGCTTCGAACGCGAGGGAACAAGGGGGATGAAAACGTGACGGAGGAATAACCGTGGAGTACGCGCCTTGCATTGAGCTTCAAGTTGCGGGGAATTTTGTACACGACGTGGTAACGATTTTGGGGACGTTTTTGAGTAATGGTGTTTTTCGGTTACTTGTTGCTTTTGTGTATCACGATGCTTTTGTTAAAATTGTTTCAAGCCTGGGTATAAAGTAGTATTTATATAAACACTTTCGCTGATGAGAAGTGTGAGTTTGAATATGTGAACTACAGTTCGTTCCCTCTTCAAGAAGTTTAAGGAGAAATGAACTACCCCGTGAAGTTACAAATCGATATTTTATCTTGACGAAGTTCATCACGCAATTCAAAGCCACCTGTGGAGGCTCCGCTTGCTGGAAATCAGTCCCTTATCTACTATTAACTGCTACAAAAGTTGCCAATAGCGAAAATGTCCTCCATGTATTATTTTTGAGATCCTTTCACTTTTGGCATTTCAATTCCAGGCCCATCGTATCTTCTCGTGCCACTTAGAAAAAAAAATGTAGTACAAAGTCTATTGTCTACCCAAACTTTCAATCCGCAAGAAGACTGACAATTCTTCAGATTCGAGTAACAGTGAATGTGACAGGAATTTTTGATCGCATGCTGCAAGTGTCTCCAACCAATCCCCACGTTCTGGATCTTCCTGGGCGAGCGTGGTCGACCATTTTGCAGCTGTGATGCAAGCAGGATTGCAAGCTGTGTGCATGCGCGCGGGCCAGAGCGAACGAGCCAACTCTGGCGACCAGGTAGCCAGCGTGTTTCGCTTCCAGAGAAGCGGAAGAGAGAGGGAGAAAGGTGAGCGCAGTCACGGTTCGTGGGAAAACCTTGAAAGTGTTACGAGATGGAAGAAAAAGAGCGAAGCGTTCGAACGGATTGATGAAACTTAATGAACTGCCAAGAGGACCCTTTTCTGCTGGCCTTTTTTGCAATAGCTTAAGAGTGCGCAGGTGCTTCGGAAGCAAAAAATTGGAATAACGATTATCGTAGGAGATATTATGCGGTCGTTTCACTTAAGACTTCCTTGAAATCGTTTCTGTTCACTCAACCCATGCGTGTATTAAGTAAGTCCTATAATTGATTTAAACAGAGTGGCGAACAGGCTGAAGAAAATTTATAAGGATGCATTAAAAAAGAAGAATTAGAATAGCAACTATTGAAGGAGATATTATATAGTCGTTTCACTGAAGACATTCACTTATCACATGGTGATTGTTAATAAAATTATTACGAAGACTCTGTTTGCTTTAAAAATTCATTTACAAATAGATAAATTTGAACATACAGGGTCTATTTTGACACTAGATGTGTTATTTACTATTAATATTTCTACTTAAAGAAGATTAGGATTTTTATTATAAGAAGATCAGAGTCTAATACAAAATTTGTGAGGTGAAGCTAATTATCCAAGGGTTATAAGTCACTCTCAAAATTGATAGTATCTCAGAAATGAACAGATCCTCTGCATCAAAAATCACTCCATAGAGCATTCAGATGATGATAAAATATTAATTATGAACTTGGAAGCTAATCAAAAGGAAAACTGATGAGAGATTATTTTATTATTAACGATTGCCAGCAAAAGTCAGCACAATTTTCGGCTATATTTGTCGCCAGTCGTCGTCGACCTCGACGAGCCATCCGACGAGACAAAAGTGTAGGTGTTCTTTATTAATGCAAAGTGCAGCCGCGTCGTGGGTCTTTATCTTACGATTCAGGACGCGACGCGATCGCTATTTATGTGGATAGAGGAACGGTTATTGCGGATTAACCGGAGCTGTTTCTATTCAGGTGATCGACGTGTCCCGCGTCGGGAATGAATAGAATCGTCTGCGCGAAACGACTTCCGAGTGGGCTGGAGCTGGTTTTCGTTTTATAGAAACAAAACTTTCCCTCCGCTCCCCGAGCAACATTTCACATCGAACTTGCTGTTCCTTGGCGTGAGTGGACGGGACACGTACAATAGGCTATTCCTTGAATGGCGGCCTCCGTATGCATCCCCAGAGGTCGATGAATTATTTTTTAGAAAGCTGCAAGACGTATTTGATTTTGATTAAATTTTATGCAATGAATTTTGAGGAGGTTTTTGAGCTCGGATAATGGATATCGCTGTTCAGACGAATGGCAGTGTTAAGTGGTGTAGTAAATTGTAAAAAAAAGGACGAAAGATGCGTGTTAAAAGATTCTTTAATTTATGCACCGTTGAGATTATAAGCGCCGTATCGCTAAATTCTGAATGTTAACAGAGTTTAATCTGAGAAGAGATATTTCACTAGGGAGTTTTATTTACAATCCCGGTAAAAGCTCTGTTCATACAATCGTGAATCAATGTTCCACTGGTTCCTCAGCCATTCTTCTTACTCAAAGTGACCGTGTTAATTCGAAATAGCTCTTCGTGTTTATGCAAAAACTGAAACGAGACTGGAATCCTCTAGACTCTTCCCCTGTACGTCTACTTAATGGGTTTGCTTTGTTCGAGGCTCGTTGATAGTCTGAGAGAATTCAGACACCGTGTTGACAGGGAATAGCAAACTAGCTGCAGGAGAAAAAAGTTCGGACTTTAATGTTGCTGTCGTTTTATTCTATCCAAACCTTAAACTTTTTTTTAGTCCACTCTAAATCGAGGCTGATCCATGGCCATCAATGAAACGACTTGCAATTGAATTCAAAGAACTAATGATGAATAATATGATATAATAATAAAAATTCTACTAATCCACGCAAGATGCAACTGGCAGAAATAAATAATTAGTAGACATTAAACGTCATTTAGGAGAGTCTCGTCGTATGTAAACCAAGAAGGAAGATACCCAATACTAAATAAACAATTATTTATTAAAAAGTCCCTACAGACTTTCGCGAAAAATCCAGCTACTCAACTCCAGCCACATCTCACTAAAAGAAAAGAAGCACAAAGAGAATCAGGACACGTGGAACATTAATTCCCATCCACTGGGAGAAGCACATCGTGGCTAAGCTAAGAACACCGATGAAACGGCACTCGAGAGTGGAGAAGGAGGGAAACGATCGTGGCCAACTTCCGTCGAGGGGGCCACGATAATGGGCGCGTTTCTGAACGTAAAACCGTGCTCGGTAACAAGTGCACCGGTACGAAAGCCCGTGTCCGAGAATGGCGGCCGGTTACAGAGAGTTAACAAAAGGAAAGGAGCTGAATTTCCGGAGGCAAACGCGCCGAGGGCACCGCGTTCCTCTCGCCACGAGAGGCTTACTCGCGCCGCGGCGCGGCGTCGTCTCTGAAATCCTGTCGGTTTAAACGCGATTCTCTGCAACTTTTTCTACCCCACTCCCCCGGCCTCCCCTTACCCGCCACCCTTCCTCGCCGCTCTTTTCCGTGCCTCTCCAGCGTCGTTTCGTCACGATCCCCTGGCTCCATTTCGCAACGACAACGACGACAACGACGGCCAGGCGGCCGTTGCCACTGACCCTCTTTCTCAGCGCGCTTTGTTCCCCGCCGCCGATACCGTGAAACGAGCTTCAGCGGCTTTTGAAGCCGGGGAACGCATGCGTTTTTCAGCTGGACCACCGGGGAAAACATCGATAGAGCGGGCGCGGGTATCGTGGCGGATGCAAACAGACCAGGAACGAACGATAACAGGCACCGGTTACGCCTCTTCCTTCGTAAATACAGTTGCGATGGGGATGCTTCTTTTAGCTAACTTCATGCGAAATGGAGCCGGGCTTCCGATGGGGAACTGGTGTAGTGAACGTTGAGGTGATGATGACGATGATGGCGCGTGTGCTGGGTGTTTGAAGATTTCAGTTTCAAGATCGATGTTGGTAATATCGTCTGTTATATAGTACTAGCTGACCCGTTGCCCGGTTTCACACGGGAATTTTTTATGATGAAATAAAAAAGCCTAAAGGAAAAAATAAATAGCCTATCATATAATCTAGGGCGTATGTAATGCATATTCAAAATTTCATTGAAATCCATTCAGCTGTTTAGGCGTGAAAGAAGGGCAAACAAAGAGACGACATTTCGCTTTTATATATTAGTAGGGATTCAACGAAAGCAGAAAGAATGTTGTGGAAATGGGCGTCTAGACTCTAGAGACTTTGTTTTACTAGTTTGTAATAAAGAAGAGAAAAGTTTTTCTGAGTTCAAATTGCCAACCCCCGTTTTAGGGATTTTCAGATTGTGGGGAATGGTGATACGTTAAGGAGGTGTAGGATCGCTATTTAGATTGACAGATTTGTTGGTTGAAAGGATTCATGGTTGATAAGGTTTATAGACAGAACTGAAATAAAATTTGTACGGTATTGTATTCAATCCCTTCATCGGTCAGCTTTGCGTTGGAATTGTTACAAGTCCCAACGTGTATTAAGTGACGATATCTGTCGTTAATTTTATTAGGTTCTGCAAGATATCTGGGAAACATTCCTTTTTGTTCAGCTGTTTAATTATAGAGCGATTTTTTTTCTAAATGGAAATTTTGAGACCACCTCTGGGCTGCTTGAGCTGAATTCGGCATTCGCTGTTATTTAATCAACACGGTGTTTTCATAACTATATAACACCAATTTAAAATGTAAAACGTATGCCGAAACTGTCACAAAAAAATAAGTATCCACAAAGTCATCGTTCTTCAGCGAATTCCTCAAGAATATACGTGTCAGCAGTAAACAATTTTTAATTCCCTGTATCCTTGAACTTCGCCGATGCAAAATACACCTCCATCGATTGGGATTCACGTAGCCGACGAGAAAAACATTCCTTTCGAAACATATTATCCTCAACTTTACCTAAAATGACTTTACATTTTCTACTGTACTCTTCTCCCATAATAATATACTCTTAATTACTCCACTAAAACATTGAAAATTCCAACACAATCGCCCTTACCCTTTATTTTCCACTGAAAATGGGACAGTTTACACACTATATCGCGGAGGAAATACTTACTAACCTAAAGAAATAAAAACTCAACCAACAATCAGAGGTCACAGTATCCCCAAAAGAAATGAGAAAAAACAAGATACTCATGAAAATCATCAGAGGTGCTTCGAAGATGAAAAATTAGTGTAGTGATCATCGTAGAATCTGAATAATTCCTCAAAATCGTATCGTATTAAATACACATTAACACATTTGTGACAAAATCTGAGAAATAAATCTAAAAAACAAAACACAAAGACAGCAAAGTTTTCAGACCTGGTCCTAAATTCATTCTACCATCTTCCATTCCTTTAAACGACCCTCAATTCAGTAACACCCACGAAAATTGGTTGCCAGCGTTCCCAGCCGCAACGTTATCCCTGTTCCCACAGAAATTCCTGCGGTAAGCGGAATCCACTCACGGGACGCCATGAAAAGGCGCAGCATCCACGTCGTCAGCGGTTCGTACGTAGCAGGGGCAGCTGTATAGCCCCTGTAATCCGAAGAAATGGCTCCAGAACGGTAAACATTTATAAATTCCGCGATCACGTTCGCGGCAACGACTCGCCCATAAAACAGCGGCGAAGCGTGCCGCTGTTCCCTGAGAACAGACGAGGAATAGCACGGCGAAGAATAACTTGGTCGACCGGTTATTCCTCCGGGTACCGTAATGGCGGACGCCCGTCCGACACGGAAGCCATGCCCGCGTTTCCGGTGCTTCTAGCGCGGCCCGCGTCATCGTTCAACCGCGATTCATTCAAATTCTAGTCAACCGACGAGCGTCGCGTAGTCGAAGAGTTCTGGGGATATTTTTCGTCCGCTCCGGAGCGTTGTCCAGCCCGAGCTGTTTATACAGTAGCTGTGGAATCGATATCCCACGAAGAACCGCGGTGGCGAGCTTTATTCTGTGCACCGAATGTTTGGTGTCTTCGATTCCATTCTGGAGACATGTTGGAGTTTCTTAAGAACGAGATTCTTGACGAATTTCGAAGTAGAAGGTAGTTTTGTGGTTGAATTTTGAGAGGTGAATTTGGTGGTGCAAACAAATTAGCTACACTTTGAAACAAACAGCCGCTTTTCGTGTGTAAGAAAATGGACAATATTTACGCGTAAGTCACGTAAAAATTAAAATATCGAAAAAATTGACGGTCGGACGGTAGAGAATACATTTAAGAACATCTACGCAAAATTGTATAAAAATCCATAGAAGTTTACTATTCAAATTACAGCGTTTCGGGAAACGTGGTTTAGAGAAAAACACATTTAAAGTTTTCGGAATGTTTTGATATTTGAAAAAAAAATTGTATATATATTATTCAAAGCTGTCCGTAACTTCATTCAAAAATTTTTATCGATAAAAGTATTTTTATCACTTTGAAATAAATTCCCAAAGATGCGATGTTTCTTGGTCCGGCCACAGTGGTCTAACCCCCTTAATGTGTGCATGGCGCTGGCAAGTAGAAACACCCCATGCGAGATCAGACATGAATAAGTAGAGCATGCTGTGGAAGCGTTATTTACAATTACACCTCGAATTCGGTTATGAATACCAATTACCACTAATAGACACCGTACATATTTAAAATTTACGATTACAATAATTCTTTGCTCCCTTTTCACGATATAAACTGACAGTTTACATTACTCATAGAGTATTTTACCATTAGGAACTCGGTAAAACCCCACTCGTGTGTAACACAATTTTACTTATCAAACACATTTTCACAAATAAATTTAACAATCTTGAAACATATTTTACACACATCCACCCCACGAAAACAAAGCGCACATTGTCTCCCCGTCTTTCCCCAAAGGCCAAACAGATACCACCACTTTTAGCTTCGCAATTTCGATTCCCGGTAGAAACGAATATCAGCCGAGCAAATTGGCGACGGCATCGGAGCTACGTATCCCCGTTGCCCGAGAATAATAATTCATTAGCCGTTTGTGCGCGGCAATCGATCCGCGGGCTGCGTCGAATATTTGCAGACACCGGGCGCAGCTGGGATTAATATCGCACGTCGGAAATATTTGCCGAATTAAGTTGGGAATCGTTGAAAGCGCCACTTTCGAGCGGGCGCGCGCCGCCGTGCCGCTTAATTGAACGCAAACCAGGATATACCGTGCAAATAACGCGGCTCGCAACATTTGCCTTCGTTACGCGGAGGGAATTAACGGGGCTGATAGGAAATGATGATCGTTCGCGAGATTCAATCGAGAGTGCAGGCCAAGTATTAGCATAAAACCAGCGGTCGGACGGTTTTACGGTAATTTCCGCTGCAGGAATGGCCGTGGCCCCGAACGGAGCTTCTCCCCCACGACGGAAGGATCGGCAGAGCCGTGGACGGGCGAGGAGATGTCGAGTCGTTGGAGCGCTCCACGTTTCAAAGGTGTCAGTTCCTACCAGGAACGAAGCGTGTTAATGCCTCGGCTGTAAGGCTTCTATCATGTATCGGCCCGGCACTGTACGGTTTCCGTGAATTATGTTTACTTAATTCAGATTTGCTGCACACGCGAGGGGGAGCCGTGATCGACGCCCGTCCTGCGCTCGATGCGGACGCTTGTGTCTTAAGCTTCCACTTCTTATTTGCTTACTAAGATTAAGCACCCTGGAATAGTGTTAGTGGACGAAACATAGGTAGTACACAGACTGCTCGAAGCTTTCTAACACAGTACCATCGAGGATAGAACCTGCTAATTCCCTTTATCGAACCACCTATCCATCTTCGTGCATAAAAGTGAATATATATACTTGTCCAAAAACTATTTTGAATCCTACTATCTTCTTTGACGTCCGCTGCTTTGACGAATCCACTGCACCTTTTCTACTAACTACTAAAACCCTGTCTTTTAAACCGAAGCTCCTGCTCACAAGGCAAGCCACAGCCAACGACCACTATCCACCCCTTCGCGAGGCAGCCCCTAAGTGTCCACGTCGAACACGGAAACGGATCTCCATCGGGGGCGACCAAAGGGAGCGCTTTCCCTTAAATACCCGCGGCTAGGAGGGGCGTGGGGAGCTTTATTTTCATTCCTCGACGACGCGAGCTCGAGGGGGCCGGCTCGGAATTGCGTTATTTAGCCGGAAGGGTTGTTTCTTTCTTAGCCAGCCTGGGAGGGTGCGGTCCCTGTCATTGTGCCGCCATAGTCGGTAATTACTTGGCAATGCACGAAATTCCCAGCCAATCTAGTCGAGCTCCGTTCGAGAAAAAGCGACTGGTGTGGCGGAGGGGATTGGGGAGAGAGAGAGAGAGAGAGAGAGAGAGAGAGAGAGAGAGAGAGAGAGAGAGAGAAAAGGAGGCGACGGATCAAAGAGGGACAGAGAGAGGCGAAGAGATAGAGAGGAAAAGGGTGGACGAGGCTCTCGCGATGACGACGGCCACTCGACGAGCCGGTCGAGGGACAGAGAAAGACAGGGAGAGAGGGAAGAGAGGGGGTGGGAGCGAGGAGGATTTCTCCCGGTGAAGGTGAAAAGGCCGAAAAAGAAGAGAAGCGACGGAATACAATGTCGGACTCGGTGGCCCGAGGCGTTGTCGCTGATTGTCGGCTGCGCGAGGAACAGAGGGGGCGGCGAAGACAGCGTCGAGGAAACCGGCAGACGCTGGCTGAAGGCTCTCCTGACGCCCTGCAGGGACCGTAGGATCTTTCTAAAGACAACGAACCCTTGCCAGCCGGGGTGGGAAGACGCGAGGACTCCTTGAACGTGGGCGCACAAAAAGACACGGTGTACACGTCCGTCGAGGGAAATCAAAAAATAAAAAAAAACTGGGGAGGCAAGAAGCTGCAAGCTGAGGGGGGAAACCGGTGTTCAGGGATATCGATGTCGGCTTTGTTTGGCCCTTGCGCGAGGGGCTGATAAGAGCGACGCCACTGAGGCTCGTGGAGAAAGCTGTTGCTATTCGAAGGAATTGCTATTTTCGAGAATCTGCAACCAGGAAGATGGGAAGGTATAATTTAGGGGCGCAATTAGAGAATAAATTATCTAAACCCATTTCAATCATATTTAAATAGCTAGTACGTATTAATTAATTACGATTAAAATGCTGCGTGCCGATAAGGAGGATCTAAACTCTAAATGACTGATTGAAAAATTCGTAAAAACAGAACTATTTAATTGTGAATCCCTGTTACTCTTAAAGACATGCGATCACAGCTTGTAAGATTTATTAATCCCGCAATCAAGCTTGAACACTGATTACTATCGTTCGTTTCGAATCGATGAAAGTGTGGTGTGAGGTCACCGAAGGTTTAAAAAATATCTTTAATAAATACGACCTACAGCGTCTATCAAAAATTGAAAGCCTTCTCAACATTCCGTGTTTCCTCATTCTCCTCAATCTCGTTGCAAAGATACACTTCAGCTTTTAATACGCACGCAAAAGAACCGAGTCCGACTGACGCGCAGATACGATCAAAAATAAACGAAATGAGGAATATACTATCAGACAAGGATCTCAGAAACAGATACGATTGCCCCCGGTTGTCTGTTACGTAACCCCGAAAACAGATTATTTAAGAGGCAGGATTGCGTAACGCCGTTACGGAGAGCAGTCTTCGCGCAACAGTGGCGCATAAATTCGCCGTCCTTGCGCGACCTGAATTTCGCGAGCCGACCCCGGCTGCCTCCAGCTAGGACGGGTTTCTCCGCCCCCCGCGACCCTACCCTCCAGATTTCATTTCGACCGGGGAATTAAGTTTTAAAAGCATCGAGGGCGGGCCCCGCCTAATCGAATCGGCCGCGATTCCCGTGACGCGTTTCAACGGATGCGCCGCGCGAAATCGAATACTCTCCTCGCGATCTACTTATCAATCCCCCCGTGCCGCGCGTCTTTTCCACCCGTGACTGGCTTTCCAACCCTTGGATCTCCTCGAGCGGGACCGCCGCGGCGCAACACTAAACTCGTGATACGAATAGCTATGGTTTTAGAAATTGGCTGCCCCCGTTTGATGGCACTCGATCCGAGAGCAATCTTCTGGGGTTAGTTGCGCTCCGCGAGCTGAACGCCCGGCGCGAACGAAGATTGAGGTAGCTGGGGTGGTTCCTCGCGGAAGACTGAGTCGACCCGTAGAGGGAAAGTTTTCTGCGCGGGGCTCCGTTTTCGGGGAAATTGATTTTGAAAGTGCATGGGTGCTCCTGAGAGGATCGATGGAACTTCTTGTCGATGCTCAAGCTTTGTGCAAAAGTTTATATTATACATCTTCCACGTGGTTTTCTTAAAATAACCATCTCCCCGTACGTTCCCTCTGAGAACTAAAAATTTACTCTGAATTCTGCAAGAATTACAAAATGAATCTCTCGGTGAATGATATAAAAAATCAAACACATTCGACATCTCTGTAGAACGGTGTTTACCAGTCACTTCGCCCAGCAATTCTAATCCCTCCACCCAAGGAACGTGGACGTCACGGTCGACCAGATTCAGTTTGCAGTGCAGAAATACGAGGGCCGTGTGCAAACGAAACATCTGCGACCGGGGAACGGAAGAGCGGCGACTCCGAGCGACTGAGAGAGGACGAGGGAACGATGGAAACAGACTAGCCGCAGTTTCGACGGATTTCTTTTCTCAGCCGTCGTCTAGCGAGCGCGAGGCCAGCCGAGGAACGGGGGATTTTCAAAATTCCAATATCCTCGTGGACGAGCGTCGCCGTCCCCGAAGAAATCCAGCAGGATTTGCGGAGACGCGGGGCGATCTCCCGTTTCGTTAAGGCAATCGCCGTGGCGGCGGGGGTGGCGGAGGAACGTCGCTCGAACCGAGAAGGACGATTCCTCGACGAAAGACGAACGTGGAATATGCGACTGACGAATTTCGGCCAGCGATTCGTGGCCATTCCGCGGCTCCCTTTCAGCTGGGAAACAAGCGACTGCTTCGAGGAAATCCGTTTTCGAGAGACGCGAAAACGCACAGAGATATCCAACCAAGAAAATTAATGCACTCCGCGCGTACCTTTTCCCGCACGAGATTCAGCGGGGATTTTTATGTCGCAGGAGTGGGGAGCGAAACGCCAGCCGTTGGGCTTCATTATTGAGGAGCGCGACAGTGGACTTTGATTAATAAAGCATCGAGCGAGGGGGAATTCGAATCGTGGACGAACTCTTTCATTTAATCTGCCGACGGTCGAAATTAATATTCATCGCGGCGAAATACTTGGCGAGAAAGGGAACACCTTCTTTACCTTAATCCTCCGAGGTCGACGGCGATTCACCGTCGTAGAAACTTTAACTGGACACTCACCTGGAACAGAAAAAAAAGGAACGCTGTTAGACGCGTTATTAATTGGCTGAAGGGTCGGAACGAAGTTCGGAAAGTTTCTAGCGAATTTTAGCGGATTAAAAGCTTGGGCGCGGGGGTATTAACTTTTATTAATGTATGAGTCAACAAATTGAAATGAAATGGAGACTGAATGGTGAGGCGATCGTTGTGTGGAATTGGCGGAATTTCAGTTGGTATTTGTTCTATGAATTTGTCGATGCTGGACCAGTGAACTTTATATGGCAGGAAATCTTTTGTATCGCGTGGATTATTGAGTAGAATTTTTATTAAATTTGTTCACGGTTATGAAGATCTTGTGTTAATTTATTTTTACTGGAGACACTTTTTAGTACAGAGTATGGAGAGTTACGAGGGAATATAGTTCCAGAGATATTGGTACAGTGGCGCGTCTGACCATAGACGGACCACTTCCCCTTGTTTCCTCATGTTTTATATCCCTGGTGTTTTACACCGAAGCAAAATCAAGTGGTCAACCTCGTCGAATTCAATCAACCTAGGTATTAAAATTACAAAAAAATGTTAATTAATAAACCACATCTTCTGGCGAGTTGCAATATTCCGGGCTTAAATAGCCTCAAGCATTATTCTACTATTCAAACTTCACTGTTTGCATCTTCTACCAAAGCAGACGCATTAGACGTTACACTGTTGCTCTAACGATACTTCCCTTCTAGTGAGCACTTAACTTAAGTCATATAACACAATTCTCTGTTGTAACCCAAGCCGCATGCGTTACACTATCAACATGAAGTTTGGAAGCAGCAGGTTTCCAAATTTCCCTACGTCCACTTATTGCAATACATTTAGGTAGAGGATGAGGACTTCGCCTTTTGCACTGTATTTCTACTTTTACATATATTGTATAATTAGCTTTAGCTACTATATACTCGGCTTCGCCCGAAATTTAGATTCTGATTTTATGAAGAAAAAAAATATATTTTTAAATAATAAACTGAGGCGCATTTCGAGATGACAGGATTTATCGTTCGAAAGTTTTTACGCGACAGACAAACACACAAACATATAGAAGCTTTTCTGTTTTATATATTAAGATTTCTGATTCTACTATTTCTTTCTTTCTTGTTTTCTTATATGAATTTATATTTTTGTTATCTTCTTGATATTCTTAATGTCTAGTGATGCAATAAATAATTATTATTTTTACTTAATCCTTAACTGTCCGAAAAGATCGAGCGTCCACTGCTTCCAAACTTTCTGACAACGTAATCTACGCTTGCTGTTCAACATAATCGGTTGCCAGGTTTCTCTGTCGTGCTGCAATGGAAGCAAGGGACGCGGAATTCTCGAGCGAACGTAGGAATCGATCGAGCAAGCGGACGAGGAGAGAGGATCGTGAATTTGAATCCGCACGCGCGATTCCGTACGTCACACTTTACGATGGCAATAACCACGAGGGACGATGGCGAACAGCGGCGAGGTCTGCAATAATTGTAGCAGCAACTGTCGACGTTATAAAACGGCGACCAGCCGTGGTTCGGATTACGCAAATGGCGACGTGGATGCACGCCTGGCATAACGGATGCGCGCGGGACCGAGCGATTCATATAATTTTCCCGGCGATTTAACGTCTGTCGTTTCATCGATGCTCCCGTGGACCGCGGGGATGTGTTTAAAACGAGCAGGGGAGAAAGTTTCACAGCGTATTTTATCTTCGAGAGGGGGGACAAAAACAATCCCGCGTGATGCTGGGGTTATAGATCTTGTAGGCTGCGAAATGTTTTCGCGCTGAATCGCGGCTAATTTTTCTTCGCCGGAGAAGTTCATGCAGCTTGGGGCGAGGTGCTTGACTATGTATCATATCACTGTGCGTAAGTGTTACACTGGGGTGGGGGCTGTCTGCCAAACTTCTCCTTACTCGAATATTTATCGAGTATGATTTATTTGGGACTACTACGATATTCGGAGAGTAGGTACTTCTAAATTTGGAATATTTCTAAAGTGTTCCAATAACCCTAAGTCCGAAACTTGTACTATCATAATCAAACATTACACGAACATTGCATTCAATTTTTTCTTACTCAAATAGTCCAGTGACTCGTTACAATAATATTCTCCGAGCATAATAATTAGACCAAGTTATGCGGAAACCTACCAACCCTCAGAATATTAAAAAATTGGTTAAACACAGTACGAATATCATAATTTTGTGATCTTTATTTTAAAAAAGATGTTTTTGCAAAAGAACAAAAACTACGGAGAACTTATAATAATATTAATTATACTACTCACTATTAAATAACCCATTAGAAAACCTTGTAAGGGAATAATAAGAAATAAAATATACCCAATACAAATTGAGCTACTTTCCTTTAACTATTAAAATCATCAAACTAAATTTACTCCATTTCAGATCATGGAGGTTTGGTAGCTTTCTGCATAACTTGGTCCAATTGATATTTCTCCCACCCAGAGATGGGAAACCTTTTTATTTAAATAAAATTTCGAATAACGAATAAAAGTTCGAATAAGAGTTAGCTTTATTCGACACATGGCGAGTAATTTTTTAACTTTCATTCGTTATTCGAAATTGTATTTAAATAAAAATTCTGCCCATCTCTGCTCCCACCCAATATCTAATGCTCGAACAACCACCAAACAGTGCGAATATACCTGTATTCCCTTATTAAATCGCCACTGCTCACGATATATCACGATACACTAAGAATACTCGCAACGTTCAAGCATCCATAAACTATTCTAATAACCCAGCCTCGGCATGCGCACACATTGGACACCGATAGGTGCATTCGACTCTATCAACGATGATGTACGATACAGTCTCGATCGTGTCGGGGCGATAAAGAACGCGTTGCTCGCCACGTAGCAGGACGGGGCAGGTGGCCATTACCGTCGCGTACGAGAGGCATTCGGCGGACGAAATGGCCACGGGTCACGCGAAAAATTCGGCGATTCTTCCATTACGGGCGACGGCGGGGGAGGGGCTCATTTGGTTAACGCTTCCGTCCACGGTCGTTCGCGAGCTTCGAGGATCGCTGGATGGCGGCCGGGCACGTGATAGGAAATGTCGAATCAATTTCTTTATTACGCGGGAACGGGCCTCGGTCACGATATTCCATCGGCGGGTATCGTAACGTGCCGACCGAGACGCCGATCAAACGGGAGCCTTCGGATTAAACCGAAATGGCCAGGCGCGCTGTACGCGCTGCGGCTGCTTTTAACTCGCGGTCAAGGCCACGCGGCTATTTGCACACCGGGAATCAATCAATTAGGCAGAAATCGTTAATCTGCTGACCGCGTGGATATCTTCGTAGCGGAGTATTCTAGGGATACAAGCAACAGAGCAACAGAGACTGTATTTTTCACAAGTTCACAAACTGCCGCACATTGGTGTGTATAAAAACAAGTGGAGAGAAAAATGTGTGTTACAAAGGCTTGTATGGAATTCTTCAAAATGCTTCCTCTTTGTAATATTAAAAGTGAAATTCTACAAGAAAAAAATTTCTATTTTAGTTCAGTGTGGCAGAATCTTTGAGTAACCATACCCTTCGTCGAGTTTTTTTTTTTACCCAATTGTGTTTTCATTTCTTTGAGAACTTTGGTAACAAATATGTGTATTTCTTGTTTTTGTACAAAGATATATAAAGTTATGTAGATTCATGATTACTATTATTTTGCCACTTATATTCTTCCAACCCCCTTCAGAACCGTTTAATAAAAAGCTAGAAAAATACGTGCAACCACCACGAACTTCATGCAACAGCCAACCAGCACAGTAAAACACCCCTGTGGTATTCAAATGAGTTCAAACAAGTTCCCGTGTCCCGTTTAGATTCGAACAAAAGCAGTCGCGATAAATTATGATGTCGAGGCCGCGTCGACAGGAGACCGCAAAAGGCTCACCCTTTGACCAGCCTCTGAAAAGGGGCTATTGAATCGATTTCCGCGGGATCGGGACCTTCAAAGGGGCCAATTGTCCAGCCGCCCATCGAAGGATTTCGTTGGACGGCTGATTTAATGAGCCGAGCTGCGACCTTATTCCGCGCCACGCTGCCCCACCGGCCACTGCCAACGCTGCCAACATCCAGATTTATTTTTATTCCTTATCCCGAGGAAGTAGCGCGGGCTTCCTCGCGCATTTTCCGCCTTATCGCGCAGATAACGCGGCAAAGAATGCATTACCGTCGCTCGATAAAACTTGCCGCTTTCTTATTATCGTGACCGTTAAGTTTTTATTATCGATGCCTGTTGACAGAAGGGCCCTTTCGCGGCAGGCTTGCGCAAAGTGTGCATGCAAGGTGGGATGAAACGCGCCTGCGAGCAAGACAACGATGTTATTGTCGTCGCCATCGTTTTAGCGAAACCATTGGAGGATTTCTTGCTGCTCCGTTCGAGGAACTTCGAGGGGAATGGATGTTGGCTCTCTGTCGTTGCTGATATGAGTTATTGAAGGCGATGGATTCGCAATCCCTGAGGATTTTTGGGAAAACTGAGGTAGGTTTCTGAGGAGAGGAATAAAAATTTATTCGAAGGTAGGTTGTTGATGGAAGAAATACAAATTTAATTCGAAGGTAGGTTGCTGAGGGGAGGAATAAAAATTTATTCATGGATTATTTGAATAAAAATTTATTTGAAGATTATTCGAATAAAAATTTATTTGAAGATTATTCGAATAAAAATTGATTTGAAGATTATTCGAATAAAAATTTATTTGAAGATTATTCGAATAAAAATTTATTTGAAGATTATTCGAATAAAAATTTATTTGAAGATTATTCGAATAAAAATTTATTTGAAGATTATTCGAATAAAAATTTATTTGAAGATTATTCGAATAAAAATTTATTTGAAGATTATTCGAATAAAAATTTATTTGGATAATGCCCAACTCTGGTTGTATCCAAATTTGAATTTGATGAAATTAAATTAGAAATAGTTGCTGAGGTCCTAGCTTGCGTAAGCAGTGATTTATTCCTAGAATGCATCACTGTGATAAGTGAATTGTGGTATTAGGATTTAAAGAAAGAAGATGGTAGTTTTTACTCTCCCAGAGCCCCAGATTACCAACGCAACCTGCGAGCACCTAGTCGCAAGATTTCTAACTTTCCTCGATCTGAACGCCTGAATCCACTTAATTCCACCACAGAGCCCGCAATGTCGCTTGGCAAATGTAGCCTGTTCGATTTCAACACACTTTCCACTGCGATTAACGCGGAAGTAGAGGCGCAGAGTCGTGTTCCCGCAGACGTGGACTCGCTCAAATCCGTAGCAGAGATTGTTTTTTCCCTCGCCCGTCAACGCGTCCACGTCCGCGTTGAACAAGCAAATGGTAACGAGAAACAAGCGTTCGCGGAATTCGGAGGGCCGCTACGATTGTACATACGATTCGTTTGTATTTCGAGAATGACGGAAAGATGCCCGTTACGTGGACATCCTATCGAGACATGTGGGATATCTCATCGACCGGCAGAAATAAAAATCGGCCACGTGAGAGTCATGGAAATAGCGTCGGCTGTCCTGACTGATAGGCGCGGGTAAAATTAGATTCATTCGCGGTCATAAAGCTCTCGTTCGCACTTTGATCGGGCCTAGAGCTGGCAGAGACTAATAAACAGTCCGTGTGCCTGAAAGACGCGTTATTCTCGAATCGAAGTAGAATATCTGTGATATCCAAGACGCTGCTAACTACGAGGGGATCTTCGATCGAACAGTGGGAATTGTTACGAATAATTATAGTCCCGTGGAATTTTCTGGTCGGTTTCAGAACGTGGGTTTGAGAAGGGAAGCTCTGAAGCCACTATGCAAGCTTCGAGCCTCTTCAGTCTTGGAATCTAAATTAATTCTGCAGAAATATGCCTGCGTGGGTGGATTGCATGATTTTGCTAATGTTATTTCGAGTGTGAATAATGCAACGTAATAATTATTGAGGATTGTTTAAATTAGGGGAAATGATACTACTTTAAAAAATGAATAAAAAATATAGAATACACTTTTTCCATACCGGCTTTCCTTTTCGAGAAAACGAGCTTCGAAAACGGTGGCTGGCGCGCGTCATTAGCAGAGGCGCAGCGCGCAACAGATTCAAAATCAATTATCTCCAAAAGGAAGCATCCCGCGAAGAAAGTGTACTCCACATTTTCGACCCCATTTTGAACGCTGAATCGACGCCCCAACCCGTTTCCCCGCTAGTCACGCGGTGCCTCGTCAATTTAATGACATAATTACAACGTAACAGCGCCCAGACTGGTCGATACGCTCGCCCGACGACTAAGCGCAAACAAAACACGAATTGGACGCCCCGGGATCGCAGATTCCGGCAATTTTATTAACGACCGCCAGTTTGTTGGCCCCTCTCAACTTCTGCCGTTTCGTTCCCTGGACCGGAAATGCCGCCACTTTTTCCGACGATCGCGAGCGGGATCGGCGGCGCGGGGACGTCGGAACGGAGCAGGGCAAGAAGCAACAAGAACCGTCAACTGGAGTTTGCCAAAACTCGATCGTTAAATCATGCTCGACTGGTTGTTTTTAATCTCGCGGATACAGTTTTTACCAGACGATCGCCAACGGACTTTTGAGGGACGGGGGAGGGAAGGGGGAAGAGATAACCGTGGATTTTTCCAGCTCGTCGCCACTTCAATGGACCATGCCGCGCGTCCGTAAACGAGACTTTAAAGCACGATGAAAGTTTTATCGCGGAAGTACGTACGGCGCGGTACGTAGTGGGTGCAGCTTGCATGCAGGAACTTCTTTCAGGGCTGGAAATTTTACGACCCTCACGGTTTACCCCCACCTTTTGTCGTGGAAAAAGCAAAACGCTTCGCGCGCCAATGGCCTTCTCAATTTAGAGGGTCTGGATGACGCTCGGACCTCAAAATTGGATACGATCGAGTGGAAATTATGGTTCACATTGTTTGAGGGTTGAAATACCAGTATAGTTATGTCGAGAGATCAAATGGTGGAATGGAGGATGGTTTTGGAGTGATAAAAGAATTTTGTTATATGAAGTGGCTGAGGAATTGTACCGAAGTTTACTGAAGTGGCATCTATGTAATACGTCTGTAAAGGAAATCTTAGAGCAGTGGCTAAATAGAAATGTAACGTGAAGGGAAGTTTAGGCAACTTATTGTTAGAATGATTTGGTTTCGGGTGCCAATGAAAATAATCGATTTTCTCTATTTATGAAATCTGTACTCTGCAAAAATTCATTAATTTTCAATTTTAATAAAAACTGTTCCATACAGTGTCCAGTTTTAATCTGTGCATAAATATGTCCCCCATGAACTACCACTAAACTGAAAACTCTGGACACGCTCAGTGAACATTTCCCCGAAAGCTCCTGAAGAAACCGGAGAACGAGATTGCCTCGTTCCCTGTGCAATCAGTGCACGATAGCCTCATAAGCAAGCGATAAAATCAGCATGAAAGATGCATACGCCGATGGCTGTGGAATAAAAAACGCTTGTTTACGTAACGGAGGCGGTAATCTCGCGAATGATTCGAAGATACTCGACGTCCATGTGATTAGACGAGAGAAAAATAAGAAGAGGAAGTTCGATTGTTAATAATTTGTAGATTGAAAGGGTCTGTTGATTGAAAATGAAGAATCACGAAACGAGACGAGGATTAAAAAACAAGGTATCGTATTTAAATCTTCTCAGCAATCTCGACATTGTATTCGCGATATAAATTTGCAAATGGAATTATCACATAGGCAAACTTCCTGTAATATTTCAAGTAAGAGCGTTAAAGTCTCGTTTGATAGTCAATGAGTGTGTAATTTTATTCTTCTCTCGATAACTTCATTGTTTCCCTCGCATGACAACGACCGCGTAACTGTATACTTTTATCCAACAATTTTTGCCTTTTATGATCGAGAATTAAATCTAGAATGGGGTCACAAGCTCGTAGTGAAATATTGGATACCACACCACAGATTAAATGAGGCATTGAGAGCAAAAACGAACTAACCCACACTGAAAAAAAAATTTCCCCTATTTTATATGATTAATACAGCCTAGTGAAATACATTATTGCTACTAACTCAATTTCGCAAATATTCTGGGTTAGTCCATTTTTGCTGTGAATGCCTCAAATACACATCACTTTTTCTAATTTCAAACCTAATAGAAATACGCCATACAAAACAATCTCGCCATGAAACTCAAAATGACGTGTTCACAAACTATCAATACTCTCCCACATAATACTCGATATCGCTGAACAACGAATAAATTAAATTTTAAAATTCTAAAAACAATTCTAACACTATACCTTGCAAGAACGTAGTGACTAACCTGAGATCCACTCAAGTGATGCATGAATCGATATTCTTAAGGAGTACAAGCCTCCATACATGTCCTTGGCCACACCTTCCTTACTCACCTTGCTGCACACCACAAGATCTCAATGCACTACTATCCAAACCCCCTTCTAATACCGTCCCCGAGCTCTTGCCTTGTCCACACAGCAGCGAAGACTGCTACCAACCTCACCCCTACTCCTCTCACCGTGCTTCCATACCCCTACAAGGCTGCACACAATACACAGGAACAATGGTACCGAGTAACGACCTACGCTGTCGCGCCTGGCGCACTTAACCCGTGCCCCAAACATCGACGGGCCGCGTTACTCGGCCCCCTCTACTTGGGATCCCCGAGCAAAAGGGGGGTGCTCGACGGAGGGGGTTGAACTGTCCGCGACGAAAACTGGAAGAAAGGAAGAAAAGCAGCGAGGGCGCGATCGCATGGCGGGTTCGAAAGGTCAAGTTCAAGCTGGCAAGGGATGCCATCTACAGCCGCGAATAGAAACGGCGGAGGGGAACGAGGGGGGCAGCGATAGGGGATAGATATAGTGGGGGTAGAAGCCAGGCATTCCTGACTACTCTTCTCTCTGGCTGAGCGGGTTACGAAAATAAAATGGAAGCGTGCCAATGCACGTGTGCACCGACAGAGATTCACGATTTTCGCGAAGATCGCCTCGAGTTCTGGGATCCCTCTCCCCGCCCACCCTCCGTTTACTCTTCGTTCTATCTGGATGCGGATTCATGAAAACAGAGATAACAAGGGGGGGAGAGATCGTGATAGATGGATACGCGCGATAATCGTCCAAGTCGTCCATTTTCCACGGTGGGCTACTTGTTGAGGAGGCTACTTCGCGACTCCTCGCTGCCCCGCGATAGTTGGAATGCTACTATCGATCCGCTTCGGAAATCAATATTTGCCGGCTAGCAGTCATAAGTAACGGCCAATTAGCCACGGTAAACAATTACGGGGAAGGCTGGTAATCGAGGCCACGAATGGCCACCGCAAATTTACAGCCGCGGGGACCAAGGAGACCGGGAGGATCCATCGATTGACCGCGCTTCATGGACGCGATGCGAAATTCGTTCGCGAGGGTGCTTTCCCTTCGTTCCTCGATGGCATCTGTGCGGAAGCTGAGGAACTATCGGCGACGAAGAGGGAAGCTTCTATGAAGACCTGGGGGGACCGAAAGTACATATTTGACTTTAACAGTCTTCGTAAATAATTCCGCGAGTTTGCCCTGCACCATTGATACTGTATGTACACGTCACCAACTTTTCTTACATTTCTACTACCCCTAATTGTCAGTGTCCCTGAGGAAATTGTTTCGCTTTCCAAGAGGGAATTAATATAGGAAGTAACGACGAAACTACTCAGATGTATTTCCTAGATCGACTCTCGTCTCTCGCCTGCGCGAGAAGTAACGCAAAAATTTATTTATCGGCGTAGACTGCCGCGGCACCGTCGACTCGCGCGCGAGGGGGCGAAGTTGACTTTAAAATAGATGTGACACGGCATCGAATCGAAGGATTTGGGTATCCTCCATCGTCCCCTTGCTACCACGGAGTCTTCGGCGGGGCCGGGATCGTGAAAAACGTGGCAGACAGGGGCGGAAGGGGGAGGGGTGGAGGAGGAAGGAAATCTAGGGACGGGGATGGAGGGCGTCACGAAACGGCGGGGCCGCGTCGTGCCACATCGCGAGCACAGCTCCCCTGAAAGCGTGGAACGAAGAGGAAGACGTCGACGAGGACGGTTCCCTCGTCGGGTACCAGTTGGCACGACCTATTGAACGCAACCTTTCCGAGATACGAGGCCATACAAGCCCGGCGAAGAAAAGGGAAGAGACGGGCGCAGCCACCTTCTTGAATGCCGAGGATCTACTTCGAAACGATTTAGGAAAGCACCTAAAGGACCCACGACCTTTTCCATTCCGCGTTTTACTGCATTGTTTCGCCCCGGGACTCGCCTCCCTCTCAACATTCCGCCCAGGGGAAAAAGGAGCCGGGAAACTTCTTGTTCCTACGACGCCGCTCTCGCGAAAGATAAATTAAACGGCCAGGGGTGCGCAAGAAGTTCGAACGGAAGTGAGCTTCTGCATTGTAATCGGCGATCGGTGTTACCTGCGATAAACACTTTCCCGATGTTTTCGGGTGCTCGAGCCTTTTTTCTTCCCTTTTTCCTAATGAAAGTTTCGATTGTACCAGCTGATGGATAATGGGAAGATTAAGAGGAAAGAATGGTCGAGTGGAACTGTTTTTTTTACCATAGATTCAATTTTGTGGGTAGAGTTTGATCTTTGAGGAATTTTACTGGGGAGCATGAGGCGAGTTAAAATTGATGCAAGAGCAAGAGTTACCACTCTATTGCTTTCGAGATGATTCATTCGAGACTCTGCAACGAATATCGAAGAGAAAAGAATTAAATTTCAGGAAATCTCAAAGGGAAATTGGAATATTACATACCTAAAGGGATGTGATAAAGTTGGTACCAGTCAAAAGGGCATAATTCATCTTTTTAGTAAGTCAAACGTTACGTAAAGGATTTGAAATTCAGACCCTATAACAATCAGGATCATTCTTTCAAGAGAACGATGAAATTAAATATCCAAAAAATTGGACTTCCATAATAATCTTTCTCGCTTAAAACGTAGTGAATAATCACCCCATTAAAATGGAATTTTACTTGTAAACCATATATGAAATTTGCTTTTCCTGGCTCCACATTCCTCAACCAACAGTCGATTTCTCGCTAGCTCCATTTAATTTCAACCTCGCTGAACCCGTCCCCGAACAAGATAACACGCTCGCGAGCATATTTAAATGGCAAACAAAAACTGTGCCAACGATCAAACGAAGACCGTTTATCGTTTAAACGCTGTTATCTCGCGGCAGAGATTAGGCACGCTGCACGATCGATTCTTTATCGCTGCCAAGCTTTATCTCGCTGATGAGAGACTCACGGATCGACTTGGATGACGAACCTGTCGCCTGACCAACGTTCATCGAATCATTTCTGAAGAACCCCTTTCAAGTATACAAAGGAGAAGGATATTAAATAATCTAAATGGATACCGCCGAGGAAGCACACATCCAGTCGAAGTGGAATAAGAAATTGATCCTGTGGGAACAGGAATTAACTACTATGTTGTTAATGAAGAGAAATGAGCTCCAACTCCAAGAGTGATTCCACTTTCAACAATTTATTTTCTCCTCGATTGCAATAGAAGAGTATTAATCAGGGGTGGTTAAGTTTTACACTGAAGAAGAAATACGAAGTATCTCGGAACGTTTAGTGTGAAATAATTGTCTAATGAGGAGGTAATTATAAATATTTTATTTTTGCTTCCTTATAGGATAATAGGAATTATTCTAGGGGTTCAAGTTTAAGTCTTGCGGTTTTGAATGTCACTGAAGCTTTGTCAGGGATTTGGAGTAATGTATGTACACTGATACTGAAGATATTAATCACGCGTCATATTTTTCAAATAATAAGTGAACAGTGTCTCAAACACAGACTTTTGATGACAATGGAAGCTGAAATGGTAATAAAATCTACACGCTGCTTACACTTGGATGCTTTGAATATTATTATAGGAATGTGGGACGTCAAAGTCTCAAAGATCTTCTGTTACATAGTTCAATTTGTCGATTATGAACAATGGTGTACCCTTTGACCTCATGACGAGGCACTGGACATCGTCCCATGACTCGTGTCTTAGAGGAACAAAGCTGGTATCTCTAGAAGCTTTCTGATGTAAAAATACTTCCATTCTGTCTCTGTTTCAAGGAATCGTCATCGATTGCAGTATTGTATCGACTACGTGAGATGGTTTTATCATCCTCTTTATCTCCATTTTTACATAGCACTGAAAAGAATAAGTTAGTCACCTCCGGTGCTGAACACCAGAGTATCATTTCTCACCGAGCCGATTCAACTCCCCTCCTTTTCCAAATATACAAAGTGTTTCAGAAGTACAAGGAAAAACTTAGTTGGAAGCAGGACTCATAAAAAGAAACAAGAAACTCTTAACGAGCATATTGACTAAGTCCGCACGCTAATCGTTCTTGAGACATTTTCTTACTAAGAAGCTTTTTAAAAGCTTCGCGATACAATCGATCGATAGAAACGCGATGTCTTCATTTCAGGAGTCATACGCCGTCTTAAATTACCACACCTACTGGAGGAAAATTGAGAAAAATTATTGCATGCAAGAGGAACGATAAGAAACACAAATCCATGGTCCTATGCAAATATCAGTGGCTAGATTCAAGGTTTAGTAATCGATTCTTTTCCCTCTCCTACTTTCTGTTTGCACGTAGACATTGGAGTACCAATTACCCCTCGATATACATATCCTATAAAACAGCCTTTATGCCCCAGAGAAAGAAACGAAAAAGAAAACAGAAAGTCTTTTCCATAAGCTAACCTTCCCAAGCCTCTAATTACTACTAATCTGCCAGCTGAACCATTTTTTCGCAAGAACACCCCTAGAATCCCTCAAAAGGTCTAGAATTGACTGCCCTATTCCTCCGCTTCTCGGCGACTGCCAAAGAACTCGTTCGCGCCAACGAAATCCTCGCTCGAGGGTAGGAAGAAGCCGGAGGAATCCTTGACGGAACTTATCAGCAGCAGGATTATGAGTCATGATTCGTGGCGATCAGGTTGGCCGGTTAACGGTGAGGGGACTGGACAGGTCGAGCTGCCTAATAAAACTCTTGGGGCTGGCGTAGGAGGGCGGGTATTAACGTTTCTGGCCGCAAGATCGGATCTCTTTCACAGGTCAGCAGCCAATTCGAAGCTAAGTGGATATGCCTCTCTCTCTCTCTCTCTCTCTCGCCCCTCTCCCCCCTGCTGGCGAATATCCGGGCGACGAGGCCGTACGATCGAATCACACGGCGGGTGGTGGCTCGTTTTTTACCCGGCACGCCGTTCGAATCGCGCCAATTCGAATACTACCGGGATCTGGCCGAGTCAGCGAAAGCTTGCGCAATACCTGACCTATTGTGCTCGTTAGGGACATTCGGGTCCGAGCTATTGGATAAGGCTTCTTCCTCTTTCCTCTTTCCTTTAACCACCTAGCCGGGCCCACGTTCTACCATCTCGTTCCGTAGACTTATCCTCCATCTTGTCCTTATCATCCTCCTTCCTTCCTTCCTGTCTTCCTTCCTTCCTGCCTGCCTGCCTGCCTTCCTTCCTTCCTTCCTTCCTTCCTTCCTTCCTTTCTTCCTTCCTTCCTTCCTTCCTTCCTTCCTTCCTTCCTTCCTTCCTTCCTTCCTTCCTTCCTTCCTTCCTTCCTTCCTTCCTTTCTTCCTTTCTTCCTTCCTTCCTTCCCCGCGCTTCCTTCCTTCCCGCCTTCCTCCCTGCCCGGCTGCCTTTCCAACGACAACGAGACGACCTCCGCCGTCCTCAGGGGTATTCTCCGATCGGTGAAAGGAATTGGACCTCCAGGAAGGAAACCCTCCTCTTTCTGGCCGCCTCGTTCCAACAGCATCCGTCTGAAGGAGAAACGACCAGCTTCTCCTAATTCTATGGGCCAGCACCGGCCAGAGGAAAGCTCCAGGCACCGAGGATTTAGAGCCAAGGTGCACTTCGGGGATTCCCCTCTTGCCTCGCCCCCACCTTTTCCACCGTGGCTGCCTCTAACTTCCTTAACGATCACACGGGGTTCTCTATCTCCCTCTCTCTTTCCCCGTGAACCACCATGACGTCGCAATCACACCACCGCCACACCCCCTTGTGCCCGCAGCAGCTACGAGCCAGCGTCTTGCTGGCAATCGAGTCGAGAGGGCTTATTGATTTTTCTCGAAAAGTAGGGAAAAAAGAGAGGATATTTTCCGGCTGACACGGCTGATGTCGAACCAGCACCGGCTAGGATGCCGGGATATTGCTTTAAACTCGAGGCTGATGGAAAGGAAGCGGGCGAGAAACGAAATCGCGGGAGTAACTTTCGTGGGAAAGCCTGCGATGGACAAATTCTGCGGGGTAGATTTTAACGGCGACGGAATTCTCGGCTGGTTCTTAAGCTTTTCTTGGGAGGCATGTTTCTTCCGCGGCAACTCAAGTGTGTCTGGCTAACGTAGAGTAAGGAAAATTGTGAGTGTGGAATGGGGTAATTGATCGGTGGAAGTAGGGAGTGTATAATATAATTCTCGTAGAATTAAAATCCGACTACTCGACAGGCCTGCAATTTTCTTAACTAAATGAAAGACACATTTTCAGTAAAACAAAGGAATACCCTCGAATACCCACGAATATCCTTTACGGCGGTTACAAATAAAACCGAAATTTCACGTGAAATCTGTGTCAGCTTGCACGAATCACCACGGTTCGAAAAACTTCTTTACCCGAGCTAAATATTCTTTCAATAACACAGCAGAAACAGCTGCCAGATAAAACACCGAAGAGCATCGACAGGAATTTACAAGCGCGTAAAACGGAAAAACCGGCGAAACTAGTGCATAAACTTTTAAAACCGAGAACAGTGCTTTTCCGATGGCACGGTAAGGGCAGCTATCAAAAGGAAGCATCGCGGAATATTAACGAATCGCCAGGGCGACAAAGGGTGACATTTACAAGCGGTACGTATAAAAGTTTCCATACGCGAATTTTTTTCACTTTGCGCGATCCCGAAAAAGAGAGAAATAGAAGGACTCGCAAAAAAAACCCGCTCACCAAAAATACCAAGCATTCCGAGTTTTATATCCCAGTAGACGAAGCGCCAATAATCAAAAACGATACCGACGAACGATCCAATAAAAACGCAAAAATATCCCCGGCTATTAGCTCGGAGAAATTTTGTTCGCCGCTCGTAACACACTTCGCGAAACAACCGACGTAAAAGCGAGCCCACCCTCTGCGCCGTTGCCCATCGCGGGTAAAAGGGGAGCAGCGGCGTTTCGCTTCTTCAAGAGGGAAAAATAATATCCCGAGCAAGATATAAAAATCTCAAGGTTCGAGCACAGCGGAAGAAAAAAGGGAAGGGGAGGAGGAAGAAGACCCGTTGGAAACAAAAGCAACGGTCATGTAACAGCGCGGTTACAACAGGGAAAAACCGTATCAGTTATTTTCAGAATATGTACTGAGCAGCGTAGCGCACGACGAGTCGCTCCGAGGGAAATATTTCCTCCTCCCTATTTCTCTCTATTTTTTCTTCCCTTTTTATTTTTATTTTATACCACTGCGTTCGAAACTATGCATACTTGAAGCACGTGCTCCTCCCTCGAGGTGCATCATGCTCGGAGTACATCCAGCGCACGAAATACTCGCGAAGTATGGATTACCAGAGCCGTTTCCACCCTGCCAGCCGCCCCAGCCCCGCTCCGCTCCTCGCGGCATGGCCGACCAGTGATAAGAACAGCTGAGGAATTAGCGACAGCGCGATAACGATAACTCCCGCCTCCGCGCGACGTAATATAAACGTCAGTGAGAACCAATTACCCCGGGCAGCTGCATTTAATATTCAGTTACACACTAGACGCGGGACTGGGAAATGTTCAATTTTCAATTAATCGTCGGCTTGATTACGAACGATCCATCAAAGTTCAGCTTCGTTTCACCTCGTCGGGCTTCCCCTCTTTTTCTCCGGCTCCCTCCGCCGAGTGGATAGCTCGGCACTCGTGATCTTTTTTTATTTGTGTACTTATTTGTGGATTGAGTTCGGCGGTTAATTAATTATTTTGACTGACTCCGAAGCTCGTATCTCGCTTACAGGAATAATATTTAATCAATGGTTGCACGCGAAGTGGTACTCTGAATATTTGTTTTCTGCCCTTCGAGCAGTCTGTATGAGTATCGCATTGACGTAGAAGGCTTCGGTTTTAATTTTGAACAATTCAGATGCGGAATCTGCGTGGCGTTTCTTGTTAAAGGAGCTTCCAAGCATTAAAACTGATATTCATTTTTATAGACTGAATATTGATTTTAAAAGAATTACTGTACCGCACTTTTACTATTTCCAGTCGACCTTTTTGCCCCCAGATCGTCGGGAAGGCGTCGTGCTCGAGACTGAAAGGTGCTGGTTTATCGTGCGAAATAACCACACGGCAACCAGAAATGGGGCTTATCTGCCGATTTTATCGGGCAAGATGCAGCAATAATCCGGCATTTATCGGGCTCAATCAGACACAGATACGCCCCGGCGTGTGTGCGCGCGGATCTGGCCACGATTTCAAGGTGGAGGTCGCTCGAGCGTCCCCATCTCGGTTCCGGACTGGTTCCAGACCCTCTTCGAGAGCCGGTTCGATCGACCTCGCTTCCATTTCCATCCGGAAGCGAGGGTGCGATGAAGGGAAATCGAACATTCTAGACATACAGTTCGTTATCCCGTAGCTCGCACCGCGTAAATTCGCGCCGTGCTCGTCCGAGAATTTCAATTTCTCGGTTCGCGAAAAACTCGAAAGCGAGGGGAGGAAAAAACGGGGGAGAGACAGGGGAGCGGAGAGCGTGGAGGGCGGAGATTGCACGCGACGATTCAATTTCTTTCGCGAGCACGAGGCTCGCGAACGCGAAACGAACGTTCGACGTGACGTATTTGTACGTGCAGGCTTAAAACGGAACGCAATTAACTCCGTTTCCTGATGCCACGGAACGCGCACCACTTGCTCGGCTGTGCGGCTCCTTTTATTTCTATGATCGTGCGTGGGGTGACTGGCAATCGGAACGAGCTAAGTAGTCTTTTAAAGTTTTTGAGGAAAGTTTAGGATTGGAGGAAGTTCACCTTTTCGTTTCATCGAATTTTAACCATTTAGTTGCTCTGTAGGAACTACGTTTACATAAAATTACCATTTCCCGTGTATGTAATAGGGGTAATTACACAGGCGGAGAATAAACTCGTTCAACTTTAACTTTAAGGATATCCTCATATCCCTAAACCCTTCGATTATAAACTTCCTGCCCGGTCGACTCATTTATTGACCATATTCACTGAACGCCCATAAGCGTTCACCGCGTCTGCAACGTTTCTATTCTCAGATAATGAAACATGAAGGCAACAATTTCCCTCACGGTAAATATTTAGATATATACTGTACTGGAAATATTTATTACATCACTCAAGTGTTAAACAAGTTACCACTCGCGTCTCTCTTATTGTTTGTATAGGAAAAATATTTATTGCAAAAATGTGTAGCTCACTATTTTGGCCAAAATATTGCAAGTTGGACACGAATCATTGTATCATACAAATATATTGCCTATTACAAATTATATTGCCGTGAAAATTGTGCGTAGTATAGAATAAATATTTTGAAAACTGTACATACATTACGTGCTCCCTGACTTTACACAATCATTTTCATGAAAATCAAACGAAGAAATAGTTAGAGAGAAGCAACGAGCGTGACAATCGAAACTTCACTTGCTCACGTAACCTGGAAAAGCGCGTAGCGTTGTATGAGATGAACGCCAAGTGAACGATACGAGATCGTAATTCACGCGATTTTATCACTTCGCAGAGACACGCGTTCCTGCTTCTCGTTTTCTCCTCCCACCGGAAGAAGATCGTGCAATCTCGTATCTTTTTTCGCACCCAGCATCGGATCCCTCGCATCTCGTTACGAAATTGCCGACGACAAGCACCGATAGCCAGCGAGTATAATAGTTTCACCGTCGTGCTCGCCCGGCTGCGATTCCATCGATAGTTTGGGCGCGATGTGGAAAAGGCGTTGCTTCATCCGCGCGGATTAACGAGCAGGGGAGTCATTACAACGTGTAAGATCGGAGATTGCACGGTGAGGCAACCGGTGCTTTCCATACAAACGTTTTCATGCGCGTTTCTCTGGAAATTAAGCAGAAAGATCGAAAATCTCCGCGGTTTTCACGTTTGTCTTCATGGGCCCCGCCCGCCGCTGTTTCTCCCCTGTTACTTCGCGGTGCTGCTCGCGATCCTTCCGACGATAGCGAAGTTAAAATTCACTTCGGCCGTGTACGATGCTCGTCGAGTTAAAGACCAATTACTCTAATTGGGGGGAGTCGCGATGAAACGCGTTGCCTCGATACATTTCTTTGTGATATACGAGGCGTAGTAGCTGTTGGAACGATGTCGAGTACAAAAATGCGTCGTGGAAAGTGTGGCATAAGGTTTTTCGATAGGAAGATGAAGCATTGTCTATTATATATGTGGTAATTTTGGAATGAAGAAGGTTTTGAGGAGATCGTACCCCTGTGATAGTGTCCCTCAATTTTTATTAAACTACAGTATTCCAAAACTGAATATATCTACATAAGTTGAATAAATTATTCTAACAAGTTCGAACTCTAAAAACGATCGAACCATCCACTATCAAAAGCAGCTCCAAACTTCTCCGAATATTACTAAATGTAATCTCCTCGCTTTATCTTCCCATTCTTGCAGAGAATCTGGAATACAGTGGTTACCCCCCAGCGATTACAATCAAGTTTCGCGAGACAATTGCGACGGATTAATCGCAATAACCGTCCACCTTAGCTCCGTGGGACTGTTTCACGCGATTAATCATCGGATAATGGGGCACACGATTTAAAGAATAATTACAAGGAGCAGTTTCCAGTGACGCATCGAGAGGGACCCCTTCGGTTCAGCGACGTCTTCTATAAGCAGATTTATATCTGACCGTCTACTCGTCTATGATTAATGCATCCCCGTCCCCCTCGGGGGTTTCTTGCTCGAGGCGGACCTAGGAGAGAGACTCCCAGCGCTGGCTTCTTTTGCTCCCTGAATATTAACTGGCCCTGGCAGCGATTCGTCTAAGGCCCGATTAATTTTAATTGTCGACAAATCCTCGGCTAGGCTATCCTTGGCCCGGGGGAGCAGGGATGCTGATAAATGGACGGGGGTTGAAAGGAGTGCCGGGAGGGGGGAGGACGTAGAAGATCGCGCAAGCTTAAGGACGGATAAGAATTGATGGATCGGTCAATGGAACTCGGTCTCGAAAGACAGACTAATATCCTATTCGCGTTTTCGTTGTTGGCTCCATCTATCCAGCGTAAACGATTTTTCACGAAGACGTTTGGCGATTCCCGTGGATCGAGACTGGGCTTCTTCGTATCCTCGATGTGAAGTGATATTTCATCGCGGTGGATTTCGGCGTAATGCACAACGGAGGATTAGAGAGAAAAGGAAGCGAGCTGGGTTGAAATAGAAATATGATACGGGGGTAGTGGTAATTTGGTAATTGGAGGTGATGGAGAATTAGGAATGCTTAATGGAAGAATTCTCCGAATAATAAACTACTATTTGAAAATACTATTTCATTGAATGCTTAAATCAAATACTATTTCATTTAATGCATAAATCATAAGCAAATGCTATTTACTATTTACACTCAGATTGGCAAATAGGAAATAGGGGATCGAAAATAACAGACACAAATTTCAAAACCAAACAAATCTCCTAAATGTCGCTCGCTACCTTCTTGAAATTACATATGTATAGGTGTTCGGTAAAATATTTCTTGCAAATGTATTTTTGGTGCTGTTAATCAGTCAGTCATTATTTGAAATACTAGGTATTGTTTAAACTACTGTTATTTGAAACACCATTTTCTTAAATTTCAATGAAATACTCATTCTCAATGGTATTTGTATGAGTTAGTATTACAATATATTTTTTAAATACTATTTCATCATGTAACGACTATTTCAAAGAAAATTTTATTTGTTAAATCCTGTATCACCCCAAGAAATAAAGATATTTATTTCAATTTATCTATTTCAAAAATCTATTTTCCCCAGCCCTGCCCATTTCACACAATAACGGACGACATCGATGGACACTACTACGACTTCCTAAGAGCCACCACTGGAATAAACCGAACACTGAATCCCAATCTCTTATAACAGACCAACGTCATCTACCCGCGACACCAATAACTTCACATTTCTACGTTCATAAAGCAATCCACCCTCCGGCTAAAATCCTAAAACCCGCCATCCCAAAAGGCCATTCCTCGTCACATTGCCCGAGCGTACAAAGACAGCCCAAAATTACCCACGCACTGCGACAAGCAGCAGTTTTTCAAATGCCCGGTATCAGGCAACCCATTAAACATCGAATCCATCTCCGAGGCGAGGGGTCCCGCGCGCGCCACCCCTTCCGGCGCATATTTTTCAAAGTCCTCGTGCATGCAGCTTTTGAAAAAGCCCGTGCCGCGTATCGATCGCCCCCTCGACGTCCGCCTACACGCGAACGCATGCGATTCGAGGCTGCATGAACCTGCTACAAAGGTTAGTGCCAGTGAGCATGAAATAGAATGAAACGCGCTCGGCAGAGGGAGAGAGAGTGACGAGGGCGGCCGGGGGGCGGGCGGGCGGGCAAGGGCCGGGGTATGCTCGATGCGGTCTCTAATTGGAGGCTGTTAACGCATAATTAACGTGGCGTTGTTATCCTCCTATTTCGCCCGTGCCCACCACCCCCGCGGCGCCCCCGCCCTTCTCTCATCTCTGTCGCCCCTGGTAGCCCACAAACCGATCTCCAATCACCGTCGAAACCGTCGATATAACTCCCCAGCTCTCTCCCGAAAATTACGGGAAACCAGTCAGCGTTGAAAATGCGCGCTCCTCTGCGTGTTTCGACTCTCCCCCTCCGACCCCCGTCCCTCCAGGAACAGCAAAACCTCTGTTTCCTACTCCCTCTCCCTCGCGCCACCCTCTCGCCCCGCCGTCTGCCCCCCGGCCCTCCGCCGTCGCCTCCTCGCCCACGGTTTTTGCCGTGTCCAACAGGTACGACGTCCGATCCTCGTGATCTCGCGTCACCTTGGCGAAAGGTGTCGCATGACGAAATCGATCGTCGAAACTGAACGTTAGTTGGACGGTTTATTCGGTGAACGGAACCGGGCGCTCGTTTTTCTTCCTTTTTTCGCAGGCTCGGTTTAAGGATTTACAGAAGGACTTTTACGGACCGCGACGAAACGGTGGTCGAGTGGAGTCGCCTGCGGTCGATGATGCCGGGCGCGGTGATCGTTGGCTGTGGTTCAGGAGGAATTTGGTAATAGTCTGCGATTCGACGCGCGTTTCTTGCTGCTCGATCGGACATAGGCGCGCGGATTATTGATTAACGGGGATCGATGGTCGAAAGAGGGCGTGGGGTACTTGGTTGCCGAAGTAACGAAAGAGAAAGTGCCCGGTGTACGGCGCCGTTTTGGATTTGGATGGCGTTAGATGGCGTGCCGTGAATTCTAAGGCAGTGGGAAGTGAGGAACTTAATTTGATTCGAGAAAAGGTTGATTTTTTTCGTGCAAAAATCACGCGAAAAAGATCATGATTTCAGCTTTAAATAGCAGCCATTTTGTTTTAAATTAATATTTCGGAAATTCCCTTCGTTAATCACAGGATACATTAATATACTAACGAAATATTTTTTGTTTTTTGATTTTAAATAATTTTTCTACGAAAAAATTACCAAATGTTCTTTAAACGTTGCTCTTTAAAGTGCAAAAAGTTATGAGAAATATATGTGCTTCCACTTTTTCGAAAAAAATTCACGAACATTCGCCTCTTTTCGTCCGCCTGACTAAGTAAAACCCAAGATTTGTTAAAAGAATAATGCAAGCGCGAAGTGCTCGATGCTAAGTAAGTCTGCGACATGCGATAGTGCTTTCGCGATAAACAGATACTTCTTACACAACTTTACATTGCATTCTGCTGACGGAGAAATTAAATAGCCAGAATTTCAGATAAGAAAGCAGAGATGCGATAAAACGAACCTCGCGTGCTTGCTCAATTTAAATTGCCCGAGATAAGATATCGATGATACTGAAGCATCACATATATATGCTTTTTTCGAATGACCCTGAACGCTAGCACGTGGTTATCACTGTTCCTGTTGTGTCAGCGTTGGTAGATAACTCAAAACCTCCAAATACCTCCGTTCTTTCCACCACTCTCTTTCTCCCAATTAATCAACCCGAACATCCGCAATTCCAAACAAAATTTTTTTGTAGATAATAAATCCTCAAGAATTCTCATTGTTCAACCAGACAATCCAACAACAATCTGAGACGCGTCGATAACAGATGACAAAGGAAAGCCTGATCCAAAGAAGAAATCATCCTACAACACAGTCGACGTCGACCCAAGCATCGGGAGTCGTTTCGCGGCTGATCGGACGCGGAATTCTCGTCGATTTCGCGCGAGGCGTCGAGGTATTTAAAATTAAATTCACTCGTAAATGTAGCACAAATGGCAGAGTGCCACGGCGAGGCAACAGCGACGGCAGCCAGCGTCCGCCTCTCCCAGCCAGTCTGCCTCTGCTGCGTGCAACCCGGCGCGAAGAGGCGAATGGGTAAAGGACTCGTGGTGGTCAAGGAGAAGAGAAAAATACCTCTAATGGGCATTCCAGTTCAGGGGAGGAAAGCAGGGAAAGGGAGGTGTGTCATTATCGTCGTCATTATCTGCATGGCCCGGCCCGCCTTCCACGTCTCCTCTTCCATCGTCCACGCTGCTGCTGCCTGCAATCATCGCAATCATTCACCTCCGCGCGTTTAAAGGCGCGGGGCACTTTAGGAGATCGCGACGAGGCTGAAATCGTCGCGATTGAAGGACCCGGCCGATGGAAATCTTCCAGGGCTCCGCTTCGCAGAGAATTCCGTTTCTTTCCCTCCGCCGGGATACTTCGTCTCGGCCCGAAATTGGGATTACGTAATCGAATTATTGCGGAAGCACGCGAAGGAACTGCGCTGCTTCGCAGGTGAGTCCGCTCTGGTTCGCGAACACGTGAGAAGCGTACGATGTAGAGGCATGGAACTCGCCCACCGAGGCTTCGATCCTTCCGGCTGACTCGAAAGGGTGCACTCTACTTTATCGCGTTGCTCCTCGCTGCTCGGGCGAAAAGTTTCCAAACGAGGTTTCAGCCAGCAGGTGCTAGAACGGGATATGCTTCTGTATGTCTTAAGTTGAGATTCGGTTCCCGAGTTTTTGATGATTCAGTGAGTAATTTGGAGATTCACGCGGGTTGACGGTTGGGGATTGTTTGGGGGCTTTGATTCAATGATGAGCCATTTTTTCTAAGCTTCTGCTTCATTCGGAGGTAGGGCTAAGGTTCAGAATTATGTACTAATGATAGTAATCCAGAGACGGTTACTAGAGGTAAAACTACTAACAAGGAGAGGTTTTCGGGTGTCCGCATCAGATTGATTTGGTTTTTGGATATAGTTTAGAGGACCTGAAAATAATAAATAGGTACCTCCTTTTTTTATTTTGGCCTGTTTGCATACGTTCGAACTAGGCAAAAAATTCAGAAACTTCGTTTCCTGCGCTTCACCTTGGTAAAACAGTATCCTAATGCATTAATAAAAAAATTGAATCCTTGATTTAAAAATTAGAAACTTCAAACGTTAAAATGCGTTTTTAAATATTTTTAGCGACCATTTTTCACAGAGATACATCGCTTAAACTTAAAAAAATCTCAAACCTTTTTGTTTAAGTATAAGTAAAATCTACTCCGATTCCAATTTCTGCCACCCCCCTTGCTACCAGTCCACTTCCATTACCAATCCATGCGACTCTAAAACCCCGCTCAGTTATACCTTGCAATCAGCTTGCCAACGAAATGAAGTCCTCCTCGCACTCCGCCCTCAGTGATACAATTTTCGCGATGTCCGTCCATTACAGAGTAACATATTCCTGCAGGTACGGCCGAGCTCGCGTGAACACAGAGAAACGTCTGGAAAACACGGCCGAGAGCTGGCAGATAGGATATCCGCCGTTTCCTCTGCGGATAACTGCGAAAACCACGAGAGCCAACAACATCTACCGTAGCCCCTTGCCAGCGAATTTAAAAGTCTGGCACGTGTTTCTCGGAGGCAACGAGTGCAGCACGGTCGCGGGTGTGCGAGGGCGGCGTGCACGAGCAACAGAGACGGCCGAAGGGCGCAGGAACGCGGGGACAAAAGAGGGGAACGTCGGTATCGTTTTCAAACCGGACCGGGAAGCCGATACTCGAACCGAGGCCTGCCGTGCGCTCTCGTTTTAATTACCATTTTTCTTCCTCTCCGATTTCTTCGCCACCTCCATCTTTCTTCCCCCCTCCCCTTTCTTTCCCTGTGGGAATTAACAATATCGGTTTCCGTCGCGCGGCTGGACCGATCCGTCCTGCGTCATTCGCGGAACGATCGAAATTCGACGAGAAGGTGCACAGAAAGAACAGCGAATAAGAAGAAAAATGAAGGAACAGGATGTTTCGGTAAGATCTCCTTTGATTTTGTAGGTGACTGATAATGGTACTGGATTCTTGTAGAATGGACACAGTTTCTGGGACATTTTTCACACAAAATGTGTGGTGTTTTGGATACAGTCAGTTGGCAAAGACAATTTGGACGATAATAAATTTCAATGAAGCAGACTTCGCCTGTCTCATCTCGACGATGCACTCCATGAGAATTTCTATGAATTCTAATTCAAAAGACCCAGAAACATTATCGCCATCTTTTACTTAATTTCCAATCCCTGCACCATCTCAGTTCCACACTCCACTTCAGCCTCAATTCGATCCCACTTCACGCGTTTCAGTCTCGTTCTACTTCAGCTGAAATTTATTACTAACTCGCTACGAAGTCCGTCTCGATCCAGTACCAGTCCATTTTCACTTCTCCGCCAATTTCCCACACCAGCAACACTGCTGCTAGCCTGTCCCAGAGAACCTTTCCCTAAACGAGCTATCATTTATTCCCCGCGCCGTTACGTCCGCGTCCTCAGAGCGCAAAATAAATACCATGTCACACGCACGGGATTCTACCACAAGTAGACTATCACCGCGGCTGTACGACTCCCACCCAGTGTTTCATCATCTCCGCGGACTCGCAGCCTCGGCCAAAACAACAGTCTCCTATTCTGCTATCACCCATCCATCCATCGTGTCATCGCGGCGGAACTGTCCCCGCTGACAGGTCGCGCGAGGCGTTCCCGAGGAATCGTTTGGACGTCGATGGTGCCCCGCGCTGGCGGGGGCGTCGCGGGCACCGCGGCACGATGACGAGTCCCTCGGCTCGGCTTTTTGCATACGCCGCTTGGCAACGTGCGTGACCTAGGCTACCGTCCCTTGCGTAACAGCGGCCGCGCCGAGCGCTCCTCGGTATTATCTGGCGGTGTCTAAAAAACCTAATCTCGTTGCTAACCGACACCGTCTAACGGGCAGAGCCTAGCAGCGCGCGATGCTCGCACGGATGAGAGCCCCTGGTCAGCGCAGAGCTCAAGGTGAACGAGATTCAAAGTGGCGACGGTGAACAGCGTGCAAGGGAGAGGGCTCCAAGGGTCCAACGTCCCTAATGCCTGCGCTTTCGTTGCACGCTAGATATGCGAATCTCTCGCTCCTTCCCGTTCCATCCCCTGCCCCGTCGCCCCCAGGTTCGTCGTCCTGCGTACAGGGTGTCCCAGAAGGAAACGGCTCGCCTTCCCGTGGCAACCATGGTCGACGAGCGGCAGCTGTGCGCGCGAAATGCGTGTAACGTTGGTGGAATTCTTTGCTGAATGCTGGTAAATGGTGGGTGGCAGTGTGTGATTACGTTTTGGGAACAGAGTTGCTTTGAATCAGCTGGCAGCTAATTAAAGAGGCATTGTAGAAAACACTGCAGGTGCCAAAATTAAAAAAAAAAATTGGAAAATGTTACACGTGCCAATGGTAATACTAAAGTATAGAATTTGATTTTTGGCACCTACAGTGTTTGCAATATTAATTAGATTTGGTAATTTTAAAGGGAAAGTTCTTTTGGTAAATGAATCTAGCAGAGGGATTTATCGTTGCTAGTGGAGTAATGAATATAAAAGAATTTGGGGAGAAAGTATCTACAGGTACGTGAAATTTTTCTGGGAAAGAAAAAAGTTTGAGTCTGAGCAAATATTTTAGAATGGGATTTAAATATAAACAGAAAGGAACGCATATTTCCTGAGAATTAAAGAATGTCAGTATGTTTTGATATACATCATTTTTAATTCGTAGATTTAAATGCAAGGTTATTCTTGATTTTAATCGAGAGGTGCAAGTATTTAATCGTAACACGTATCGCTCAATATACACGGTGTCTCAAAATATAATACAATAGGGACAGAAGAATTCCAAGTGAGAAAGGCGACGAAATTTGAGAGTACCTAACTACTTTTTCATAATAAGCATCGTTTTCGAGGAAAAGGTCTTTTTAGAAATCTATCGAGTTTTCTTTGAAAGAGATGTGCAACGTGCCCGTTGCCTTCTTTTGTGCCACAGTTTGCACAGATGGCGATTTCTCGCGTTCTTAGAACACATGTGGCAAAAAGCAGCCTGCGCTGACACGTCAAGATGACGTTTTTAGCAATCGACACACGACTGTAGAAATAATTAATATAACTCAGCACCTTTCCCAGCGATACTTTTGAAAACGGACCACCGAACATCGGATGCAAATTGAGCATCTAAAACTGGATTCCAAAGAAACTTATCCTTCTTAATTTATATTCTCATAAGACTCACCCAAAAACAAACCCAAACGAGATTCCGAATCGAAAATCTGAAATCCGACTACTCGAGCTAATGCGAATTATTATCCACAAAATGTATTAACTCCAGGCTAACTGTAAGCTTCTCTGTACCATAGTTATACAATTATGCATTAACTTTTCTCAACTCATATTACACAACTACACCACCCACGGATTATTAGAATTAATCAGAATTTACTTTCAGAGCTTATCACTTACTCGACTGAAAAGCTGTGTAAATAAAGCTCTAGGAACAAATTGACGATATTAAAAATCGCCGATCGCTAGTTATTGCGCCACAGCTTTTATTTAAAAATAGGCTCTTTCTTTAACTTTCGGATAATGCCCCTCTTACGTAAGTGTTAGATTCCTAAGGACCTTACATAAGTGAATCTTTTTCCGCCAGTCAAAAGAACAAGCTCGAGAACACGTGTACCTGCCTTTAGAAACACGAAAACAGTTGGGGATCGACCAGGATCGACTGTTCGTCCAGCGTTACTTCGTTGACGTTTCCCTTCCTTAAATGTCGCGTTCCACTTACGGAACGTTATTTTTCTCCATTCATGCCTTACGTAAAGCCGAGTTTACGCAGGTCAGGATTCACGTAAGCCAGCTCGAGTGTTTTCCACGTCGTATCGATGATCGATATCGACAAACTGATCGTATGTCATGGGCGCGCACAGCCGGGAATATTATTATCCTTGATGCGGCTCGATGAGCAACGAGAATAGAAACGATTCCGTGTACAAATATCGCGAATTATGCTAATTGCTGTTATGCATCCAATCGCCGCGTTTCTACGCGAAACTGTTCTATTATTAATTCCTAGCCCAAGTAAGTACGTAACTATCTCAAGGACTACTATGGTTAAAAAACGCGATATCATCAAGAAACTAAACTCCAAAAAAAAAAATTGAAAACACTTGACAGAAATTATTTTCAACCTTGCTTTAATTATTTTCCTTTAATTATTACCTTAATTATTTTCATCTTAATCTCTGTGATATATAGAGCCCGGACGTATGCGCTTTGAATGAAGCTACAGGGAGAAGATTCCCGCTCGCAAGTGACTTGATTTTTTAAAAGGGAAAGGAAGTGGAAGGAACGGAACGCGAAGTCTACCGAGGCAATGGTAAATGATCCAAGGACACGGAAGGAAGGTTGAGGCAGCACCGGTTGCACGGTTATTCGTATCTACAGGTTGCAGATTCCAAGTGGCGCTGGTATGGTTTCTGGAACAGTTCCAGAACGTGAAAAAAAAACGGTTCGCCGGAGTGTTGGCCGATAGGAACAAATTAGAATTCGACGGTGAAGAGCGCGCACGCGGCTGCGAGAGGCGACCCTTCGAAGTGCAGACGCAGCCGCCAATTCGTTCCAGGGCCGTGGTGGCACAGGAAATTGTAATTTATAGCGTAATCGGGCGACCTTATAAATTTCGAAGCAACAACCAGCCCACGCACCGTTGAAAAATGAATTCTTCGCCGATTGCGAGGCGTTACACGCGCGGGGAACCGTTCGAATCCAGCTTCAGTGGACACATGGGGTGCACTGGTCAAAATAATTGGGGAGCAATGCAGTATATTTGAGAGTTATAGATGGCAACTGTTTGTTAATAAAGAAATAAAGTGATTGTTTCTGAGATTTGATGTTTCTTTGACGCCGCAATTTTATCTGGAAAACTGAAGAATGATAATTCTGATTGAAATGGGTTTCTGAATAATCATGTGGCCATTTTTAGACGGACAATGAGTAACTTTTACGATTGACACATTTTTCTAAATTTAAATGCAATGGAGACATTGAGATGTACATTTTTGGATGTAGGAGTGCAGAGGGAAGAAATATTGTGACGATGAGTGAGTTTTGTTCACAGAATCCATCAATAAGGAACTCTCTTTTAGGAAAAATATTAAAAAAGACCTTCTTCTTTAGTGCTAGTGCAATACTTTCTAACAAAATAAGAGCTTCCCAAATGAAATCACCAAATTTTTTGCCAAAATAAATCTACAATGAAAGTCAAAGGCCTCAAAGACACAAAGATTGTTAAAAAATTCGTGTCAACGATTTAAAAAGCGTTACCACTAATTTAACAAAGGAGGATACAGGTGTGTATTATCCAAAGAATATTAAAAGACAAAATCGATACTAAATCTAAATTTCTCAGTGTTGGAACATTTCTAGAGCTGTCGAACGCTACAGCATCCAAAGCGTAGATTTTAGATTCTTTCTGATTTTTTCTGTATGTATGTCTTGCCGAAGCAGTCGTAATTTTCGATATTTGCTTCCAAGAAGCCCCTCAGAAATAGAAATTTAAACGTGTTTTGATTCGTGGCCACGATGTTTTTCGCTGGCTCGCTCCGTTTCGGTCCGCAAGTTTTTCACAATTTATGTTTACCGACCACAAACTCAACTAAGCTACCTACGCAACCAACAAACCTCATACATTCCTCCATCAGCATCCTTTATTGTATAAACTTAATCTCCCTTCAGTCTAATCGAAGCTATCCGCGAAACTGAAATCGGAAACGCTTAGCCGCGTGCGTAACAGAGCGCTTTATTCTCTGCCGTAGCGCTGCAGCTATTTTTAAACAGCGAGAAAAGTGAATAATCGTCGTTAATCGTGGCGACAACCTGTCCATCGCGACGAACCGTAACGTAATGGTCGCGATTGGAATTCAACGAGTGCCTGGTAATTATTTTTTATTGAAGAACAACCGGTACTTGACGCGGGCTCGGCTGGACCGGCGTCAGAACCAAGGCTGGCCGGACTAAACTTTCCATCGCGTTACGTTATCGTGGCGAAAGAAAAAGAGAAACATCGATCCAAGGCGGCTCGCGGCTGCGTCAAGATTTAAAAATATCTCGGCTTGCCCGTGAACCGAAGATGAAAATACAGAAGAGGAGTCGCGAAGTCACGGCTCGCGAGCGAGCGAGCGAGCGGAGGCTACATAAGCCCTCGAGCGGATCCTCGAAATCGGCGTCGTTCGGCGACTCGCTCCAAGAAGCCCGATGGGACAAGGCTGCCCGTTGCCTCGCTTCCTACGGCCGACTGTTCTCTGTCTGATAATCTGTCACGACCGGCAATAACGCGTTCGTTCGCCCCACATAATCAGTTTTTTCGGTATTGAAAGGTTGTTTGCGAAACAAGCGACGACGCAGCGTCTCGCGATAAACGAGCGCCAACTTGCTGCACTGCGATTGCAGTTGGAATGGACGCTGCGCCGGCCTCATCGTTCGGTGATAACGAACTCGGATATCAGGCGCGTGAAAAATACTGCGTATCCCGTAGCGCGACGAGTCGGATCGGGAATCGGCTGCTTAATTCGCAGACGCGTGGCGATTTTTTTACTTTATATCACTTTCGTTTCTGGAAGCAATCAGAAGCTACAGATTTCGTAGCTTTTCGTAGATTTCGAAAATCATTTAGTATCTTAACGGCACTATTTAATTCGCTCATTAAGCGCACGATGCTTGACCAGAAATCACATTGGTTTCTACTTTGCTCTGACAGATGCCATAAAGTACCGTTATTTAAAAAGAAATAACACTGGTTCTAGTTCATTTTGCAACTACCAATCTACTCCACTTTCCACACCGTATCATTTTTGTGGAATTACTAGTTGGCGTACTACTTAGTAGCTCGTAAAATGCTGATTACCATCAATCAATTTTGCACGAACCTCCGTGAATCAACTTTCGAAACGTAGATACGTGCCATTTTTAAAGCTAAAATATTGCAAGATTTACTAATCCGGAAATTAATAAGAAGTCCACTCGAACACTCCATAAATATCACTGAAGAGTAAGCAGCAAAGTTCGCAGTAGCCCATAACGCTTCGTGAAATCTCCACTTATTATGCCTGCTCGAAATGAATTTCAAACACGGCTATTAGCAAAAGGCCGCCTCTTTGCGCTACGTCGCTCGTCCTCCATTCGGGCAACGTGGAAGATCAACTATTGGAATAACTGAGCCCGAGAGGGCGGGGGTGGTCGGTGGACGAGAGAGAAAGAGAGAAGAAGGTGTAGGAGGCAAGAAGGAGGGAAGAAGGGAAATGCAGCGGCTGGGATGGAAAGAAAGGGATGGAGGGAAGGTGGCAGGCGATACGCAGGCGCGGTGTACGTCCTCTGCGAAGTGCACGGGGCAGGATGCAGCTCGGCTTCAGGGTCAAGGACGATTCGACAGAACGTGCACCCCAGCACCTCCTCCGGGCAAGCAGCGCTCGCGGACAGGAGATCCTTGAAGCTGGAACGCGCAGAGACGATAATCCACGCACTCTGACCCCTTAATGGCGGCCTTACGAAGAGGGACTGCACGGAGCGAATGATATCGAGGGACATGGAGGAATAAACTAATTTCCATGTGCCTACTACCAGCCGCTTTTAAAACAATAATTAGCTTCACTTCGAAGAGAATGCATGAAACAGGAGGATAGAATCTAATAGAACAATAATTTGCACGAGGTGATACTAAAGGAAATGTAAACGATTCATCTGCTAGGAAGATTCTAAAGCATTTCAAATATACCAACCCGTTGAATTTGTCCCACTTTAGATATTGAATCTTGCTGCCAACGTCCGACATCCATTTCGGGACCATTTCCTTTTTCAATGAAGATCAGTTACGGATAGATTTCATCTACGTATAGATTTGAAGATTATTTAGAGTCCGTTTTAATTTCCCAAAACAGATTTAGAGTTTTAAAGCAAGTAGAAACTTCTGATGAATAGCCTTTTTTAAGAAGCAACCTTGAGGATTCTGATGCCGACGTTCAAATACGTTTCAATATTTGAAGCGGCTGTTTTATCGCGCAGAGGGTTTGTCGCGTCGATTCGCTAAATCGTTCGACACGATACCACGCAGGTCGAGGTGGTACGCGATTTATGCAAAATTGTCACGCATTGTTACCGTATTACTTAACGTGGCACGGCTATTTTGGCGTGGTTACGTCGCCAGGCGATTACTCTGCGAAAGCGTATACGCGGAGCGAGGAGCCGGCTCTTTTGTAGTTGCATGCAAAAACAGTTTTATCGAACTCGCCCGTAATTGGCGTGGCGCGACGTTTTTTTTTTCCTTGTAACCACGGCAAAAATGACCAGCCACGAAAACGTTCGAGGGCTCGATCGGTTTACGATGTCTATGAGTGTTTTTTAATTCAATTTCGCGGAAGCGAAGCCAAAATATGTGCGGTGCACTCAACGCAAAAATAGCGTTTCATTCTGAAGTGAAATTGTAAGGCTTGCTACGGGAAAAATAGATTCAGGAAAAGATTTTAAGGGATGTATTTCAACGAACAAGGAGCTTAATTAATTCCTCCGTAACTCGGTGGATATGCATGTAGTTAATGGTAATGAATCAGGCAAGCCCTACAATACGTTTAATGTATAACGACGAGGCGAATAATTCAATTAAATAGGTGTCGGTTCGGCGTATTGATTAGCAGGCGGTTAATCAGGCTTTGCTTATTACATAATATTGATTTTAACGAAGACCGAATCTGAACAGCATTGCATAATTTAAACGGAGCCACGTGATTCGTCATTAATATTATACCGATTGCGGGGTTTGAGATTCCGAGGATTTTAAATTGTGAATAATAATACAATTAATTGTGTCTCTCATCTCTCTGTTTCCTAATAATACTGTTTATCGAAAGACGTTACATCCAGAGTTACCTAACCGAAACCACTAACCCTAAAGCCAAACACGGTACGAAAAAACAAGCGCAATTAATTAGCGACGAATCGAACTCGCCGCGTCACTTGTTTTCGAAAGAATTATTGAACGGCCGAGAATTTGCAATAACGTGATCGTCACGTGGGTGACAATAAAGCGATAAGATACGCGCGAAAATATGAGAACGGTTCGATAAAGAAACGCAGCATGTGCATCGAAAATGAGTACACAAGTAAGTAGCGTTGGAGGTAGCTCGATCGAAATTCAGCTTCACCCGCTGTTTACCGAGGCCAACGGTGAAACGCGATTAACACGTCACGATACCCTTTTAATGCAACAAAGAGTCCTCTTTTGCACGTGTCTCCCAGATAAAGCAACGCATGAATTAAAAAAAAAAGAAGAGAGAGAGAGAGAACACGAAGTTTCTCCTCAGAAAGCGACACCTCCGGCGACGATAAAACAATGTTTGTTCGCGTAATATAATTAACATTTCAGCGCGCAACAGCCTGCTCCGAATAGCCTTTCCGATAATCGTTATCTTATTTACAGAAAACATTACTTTCGATGTAGCATCGATCACGATTAAAATTAAACGATCGCCAGCGTCGAGCCACCGAAGGTGTTTCCTTCGGCGATCCCCCCGGGCGAACTTAATTTACTTAATTACACCCACCCCCACCCCGAGGCGCGATGATTATCTCTCCACGTTCGCGGCAGTGTATCGCGACGATTCGCTCGCCCGATCGCGGATTTAAATACGCTGCACGAGCGGCGCTTTTCCCAGCGACACGATCAATTAGAAAGTTCCCGGCGCGTACCCGCCGACTAATTCGTCGCGTCGGGCCCGTCGTATTTCCACGCTGAATATTCATTTAGCAATTTTCACCGTACGTAAAATATCTGCCCGCTCGGCGTGTATCGCCTGCGCGGCCAATAATTAATTTAACATCGGGCCGACCGCGCGCAAATAACATCGATCGTTTATTCTTGGCCGTGCATCGCTTCGCGGGCCGCATAGCTGGGACACGTCGGTGCATTTACACTGCTTCATCGCCGCAGCGCACGTAAGTACACGCGTTTATCAGATTTAAAAGATGTATGTACTTACGTATGCGCGGCCCGCCTGCATTTCCCGCTAATGCATGCAACGGGCTACGTACACAGCTGTATCTTCGCGGGCGAATCTAAATTTATTGACCGACTGCGCGTGCACGCACGACGGCCCTTCCCGCCGGGATCGCGTTATTCTTCGTTCCCAAGACGGTCGTAATTTAGACCGCTTTTTATTAAAAAAAGGATGTACTATTTTCTTTGTGTCCGGCGAGCAGAAGCTCGGCGAGTGATTGTTATAGAAATATTGCGAAAATGTTAGTTGCCTTATTAGAATTCTTAGGTACACAACAGTTATAATAGGGACGAAGAAATTACGTGACGTTAAAATTTTTTGGTGGATGACAAATAATTATGAAATTTTTCTTAGCAGGTACCTCATCTGGATTCCCAGGATTTATTTTCGTTAGAGGACAGAAGCTGCGACCCGACTTATCGCGACTCGGCAGCAACAAAAATCGCTTCCGACTTCCGTCGAGCGGCCGGAATTAATTAAAGACCGCGAATACAAACAACTAAACAGCTTCGAGAATTTCTCCCTTCTCTGTGCCGTTATTATTCAATATTACGGAGCAAAGGTTTCTCCTTGATGAATGCCCGAGTTATTTATTCTCGACGCCGACCCCTGGAAGCCTCTCTTTCGAACGCCCAGAGAAATCGTCCAAGTTCGCACGATTACGGGAAATTAATTAACTTAGCTGGGTCCTGCTGTAAGGCTAACGGCGGATGCGAATTAACGATTGTCACGAAAAGTGACGTCGCGCGAACGGGGCAGAGGCGTGCGCAGCTTTAACCGGAAGTTGCCTCTAGCACGCAGCAACGGCACAAAGGGGGACGCTTAAAAATTCAATGCATTTCAAATTGGTCAGGAATCGTCCCTTGCTCCCGACGGTGCCTGGCCATGGCTTAATTTTCGCTGGCGGGGCTAGTTTTTCGAAGGCCCCAGCCTTTGGTTGGGCGGCAGAGTGCCCTTTACTTCGACGCTGCTCGAAAATGCAGTTGGCCATCGAAAATTTCCAGTGGAACCTTAGAACAGTTTCTTTGGATGGCCCTGCTAGAGACCTTGAAGCGTGGAGCACAATTATCGCCGCTCCTGCGGCGGCGATTGATTGCATTCTTATCAAACGCTTTTATCTTTAGAAGTCAACATTAAGGCAGAATTAAACAGCTGCCTAGGGCGTAAAGTTGAAAAGGGGAGCACAATGGTAATTTCATAGTTGGTATTTCTTAAAATAAAGTTTTAAATTAAATAACTATGTACCTATTAAGTACGAGTTGTACTATAAATGTTTTAAGTTACGAATAAAAATTTAAATAAATATATTAGATATAGAAAAATTTAAATAAATATATTAGATATAGATACAGGGCCCAATTTGGCAGAAGGCTCAAACCGAGCCTATTAGATAATAGGTATTACTTTTTGGAGTCAATATATTCTCCTACTTTTGGTTGAATATTCCTACTTTGGTTGAATTTACCGAGAAGAGTATGAACGTGATCCAAAGTCCGCGTCTGTTCAAGGATCGAGTTTATACGGAACGGTGGTAATATAACAACGCGTAAATGACCGATCTGGATGCTCCGCCGAGCAAACATTGTTCGTCACTCGTCGTAACGAGGATCCTTCTGTGTCCATCGGCTAATAAGCCCACATTAGGCGTCGGTTAGCTACAATTACCCAACGTTAGTAACTGTTTAGCGTTATGCAACGGGCGTGTCGTCGCGGCAGGTAGACATTAAGTTTATTAACAGCCGTGTGCCTATTGTTCGACCTCTGGAAGCGTGGTCAGTGCTGCGATTCGTCCGATTATTGTACCGTGTATTATTGATGGAAGTAGATAACGTAACGGGTGTGCGAATTAATGAAATAATCGAGTTACATAGCATCGAATATTTATAGCAGGATTCGAGCAGGATCTCTTCAGATCCTTGCCTCTGAGGAACGTTATACTGGAGACGAAAGCTCGCATGCATTTCTCAATTCTATACATATATAGTATTTTTAATGTGATGTGATATTATAAATTGTTACTCGTAATTTGTAAGTCATCAAGGTGGTGTACCTTCGCACTTCTAACCACGAGTTTCGCTGATAGAAGTGCCATTTCTGCAGCCAAGTGTTCCAACAGGCCCAGAGGCCTCTGCCGGTGTATGTCTGGGCATAACTACTGCCCATGCGAGTCCAACCCCAATTGTTAGGACGATCGAGTCACAGCTGATGACTACCGCCCGGCCTTGCTCGAGAGTCGAAGGGGAATTCTCGACCCCCTGCACAGTTCCACGAGGCAGACAGAGGAAATTCCCTTGTCTAACCCCCATCACCGACACCCTCGCTCCCCATTAAGCCTGGCTGTCACGCTCACAGAACGCTCGCAGTTGAGACTTGCTCGGTCTCAGCACTGGTGAGCTAGCTCAGGTACCCGGGGACGCTAGTCCTCATCCTGGGGACATGCTTCTGGGGATGAAACGCCCATGAAACATACCCCAGGGCCTGGGGGATAAACACAACGTACACGGCTCTCAAATCTTCGGATTTGAATGCTACAGGAGTCCTACAAGAAAATAAACTTTAGGACTTGACTTGAAAATTTCTATACTGACATCGAAAGTTCACTTGAAACATGGCTCAGGTTCTGGGCCATGAGAAATGAGTATAGTTTTGAGATTTGCGGCTTTGGATACCAAAGAAATTTTGTATAACAAACTTCCCAGATGAAAAACACTTTACCATCCAAACCAAGCTGTCTCCCACTTGTGCTAGCCACTTGCAGGCCTGCTGAAAGACTAGAACCCGCGGGAATTTCCACATGGACGTCCGCAGTATAGGAACCATCGATCGACAAGGATCGCCACGTCTCCGTGGAAAGTTTGACACCGCGACACTTATTTTAGACGCGCTGCATCGGGCCAAATTTAGGACAGCGTGTCGTTGGCCCCTGCGTTTGCACGTTTTACTGCGCGTGTTGCATACTCACGCACCTGTGTCGGCCCACTTTTCCCGGTGTCCTCGGCATACGGGCGAAATCAATCGCCCATGGAAAGAAAACGCGACGTTCTTGAGGCCGCGGTCTCGCGAGCCTCGACTTGTTTGTCCGGTGATTAAGATGAGAATTTTTTCCTACGCGCGTATCATTTTCACGTAGGATACTCTGTGATCTGCGCGAAGAGGCGAGTGAAAAGTGTGGAATAAAATAGGTTGACGTTTCTTAAAGAAATTTCTCAAGAACTTCGAACACCATTTCGGGATGCGTCAATCTATTTTCGTCGACCGAAGCTGCTCCTCTCATCTCCAATACTGATTTCAATAAATACATATTCATCGCAGGAAGAAACACAGAAGACGATAAAACACTTCTTATCCTTCGCACGGTGAGTGCTACTCGCCAGAACTGCGTGCAAAACGCCCCGATAGAAACAGAGTAAACACTGCGCAGCAGCATTAACCTCGTTCCCAAAATGTACTATCACCTCACTTTTTATCGAGCAAATATTGTGAAAGAAGAAGCAGAACAATCGAGAACACATCCTGAGACGGTAAACATTCTCGTTTTACCGAGTGACGATCACGCCGTCACTGGTAACCGCAATTCGTCACCAACGAACGCATCGAATACGATATTTTGCACTTTACTTTACTTGCCTTTGCACTTTACTTTTACATATGTTATCTAACTTCAATCTTTACAACTTTCTCCTTCTTGCTTTCCTATATGTATTTATGCTGCTTCATCTTGTTATTATTCTTAACGTCTACTGGTGCAGTAAAAAATTATTGTTATTATTACTATTAATATTATTACTGTTAATATTATTATATCAATCCTTTGTAGTATTTGATTATTTTGCCAAATGTACTCTAGCAATTATGAATTAAATTAGAAGACACAATGAATAAACCCGTATTATACACATCATATATAAAAATTTGCATATTCCAAACAAGAGACTCGCTGGACTAAAAAATCGATGCCCAAACATTTCGTACTATCGCAAAGAGTTAAAGAGCAGGCGTTTCGATTCGTGCGCCGTTCTTTTGTTTCAACACACGACGATCACCATTTAAATCGAACCGTTCCCCGCGCTCTGGTCTATTTCGAGGATTAATTCGCCGCGTAGACGAGCATTGGGGTGGGATGTTAAAATTTCATTGTTTCGGGATCTAGCGAGTCCGGGCGCTGAAATGGTTTTAGCCAGTCGTCGTAAATAGCAACAGTTGGGAAATTAACATCTGCGGAGCCTGACGTAAATCCATTCCCTCCCAGCCCCCTGCGACTGCCGATCTTAAAACACGCGCCCTAACAAATTGCGCGCGACCGTAAATCACTGGTCGAATCCTCCCGTCGAAATGTAACGGCGACGATGCGAGCGCGATAAGAATCACTTTTGCGCCGTAAAAACGAAAGTAAACACAACGATCGACGTGGTTTCGCTTGCCGCTGTTACAATTACAGTGAAGTTTTTTAGTGGCGCCGTTAAGCTCGAATATAACCAGATTCCTTTGACTCGGTTTCTCCGAACGGTTCAAGGAATAAGATGTTTGTAGTTTTATCGGTGGAATATGTTGAGGGGCTTCCCGTCGATTTTATTGCGAATTAAGTATCCTTCTTTTTAGAAAGTAACCTAGATTCTTTTCTGGAACAAAGAGTGTGTGATTCATTATCTGTAAATGAAGCAAGGTGTGTGCAATGGCGCTGCTAGGATGCAACTCTTATATTTTGATGAAGTAAAGTATGAATCTAAAATCGATAAATTTGTTAACAAAGGTTCTCCTATCCTACACGTTTCTCTCATGAAGACGGATGCCAAGAATGACGAGCAATCCACTTCGGTATGCAGAAAAATAGTGAAAACAGTCTCGCCAGTAAATTATTCCAGAACTCTTAGGAATGAAAAAATTTCCCAGTCTCTATTTCCGATAAATTTCTCAGCAATCTGAATTAGAAACGCTGTTTCCGATCTTCATAACAGCCCCTTCAAAGAATCCCTGTTACGTAGCAAGCGACGAGTCGCTGGATTCACCGAATCCCCGAGCCCGGAAACGAGAAAATAAAGATTCTTGAATTTCACTGGAGCCGAGCGCAACGAAGAGCCCCGGCCAGTATCATTTCGTGAACATGCAGGCACAGTGTGGTTATTTCGTATCAACGGGTCACGAATCTTTCCCACCGGAAGCGGCTCTTGGCGTAACGAGATACCCAACGCGGAGAGACTCATATTCTTGGTACGGGAGCGTTCAATCTGCGCTTCGTAGTAATCAAACATTATCTCACGTGTTCGAATAATACCCCAGATATAATAAACAAAAAGCATGATTCCCCGGCGATGATTACGCACGATTTCGAAAAACACACGAGCGGCTGCTTGATAAAAATAAAACGCGCGGCAAGAATTGGCAGCATCGAACCCGTTACCAGAAGCGAATATTGCCACGTCTATTATTTATAAAGCGCGAGAACCGAAATGTCGAAAAAATGTCCACTTTCCGTTCCAATTGCGCGTGCTTCGGTTTGCGCGGGCCGATTGATGCAACGAGGATCGCCGCGATCCGTTGGCGAAAACAAATGCAAATTCATTGTCCGCGCGCAGCGTGTGTGCGGTGGGTCGTTATTACGGCAATTAATTAAAATTCCTGTCATTATTCGCCGTCCACCTCTAGCCCTGAAACCATGCGTGAACCGCGGCGGCGGCGACGTCCACGTCGGTCATTTTGCATGCACCCTCAAAAAGGCCTTCTGTCGTACTTCTGATGACATACTATTGCCATCGGAAATTACAGTGCACGCACGCCAACCGACGTCTCGCGAGCTCTCTAAAACAACCGCACGCGAAAATGAAAAGGCCCCTCTTGCCGCGAAATCCCTTTTTAATACGTTACGTGCAAGTTTTTTTGGTAGATTAATAGCATTCATCTTCTCGATCCACATGCGACGCTAGATAGTAATCGTGAAGTCACGTACACGCGAGAGCGGCAGATAAAGTGTTAAAAAGTCACCCATTTACAATTCCCATTGATGATTCTATACAGCTAAATTGATAGGATCTATGTCTGATCCTGAAATTCGGAATAAAATTTTTTTATTTTATCCTTGTACGTATCCCACTCTATGAGGGGACGAAACGTTCATGAGGAACCATATGCCAGGAACTTCACTTCACTTATTGGAATTCGGCATTGGATTTCTTTCCGAACATACCGATTTCAATCTGCTGCTATCTGTATCCTTCCAACCTGGCCCAAACCGAATCTCCTTTCCTTTCTATAAATTCTTTCTTTAGCAACACCAAAAGTGATTCGAAATTCGACACACTAATCATCATCATTTCTCCCACAGAGCACAGTAGCAAGAATGGGATACCTTCGTCTTCAAAGTTACCTCGCACGACGTGAGCCAAGGGAATCGCGTTTTCCCGCCACGGGTTCGGAAAGTTGGATATCGGGGGACCATGCGAAAAGTGCCACGTCTGCCAGGGAGTCCGTGGAGCAGCGTACACGTACGTACGTGAAAGTCTCGTGGCTGCGTTTGGTTACGTAACGTAACTACGTGGTGTGACGGGGTGGTTGGCGGTGGGCTTTTACATTGCCCGTTTCTGTGCCACGCACCACCACCCCCTCCCGTCATACTTTCGTCGCTTGGGCACAAAAAAAATCGATAGGCTCTCTCCCCACGACTCTCCTCTCTCTGTCCCAACCCCCTGCGTCTATCCTGCTCCGTCCTTTTTTTCTCTTTCTCTCTCTCTCTCTCTCTGTCTCTGTGTGCTCTACCGTAGCCGTAGCTCTCGTTCTCCTGTGTCCCCGGCGCGCGGCGAAAAGGTGTACAAGCGAGTAACAAAGCCTCGGCCTTTCTGTCTTTTTCCCCTCTCCTCTCCTTTTTTTTACGTTTATGCACATTTCCGCCCCTCTCGACTCTACGCCCGCCTGCCGGCCTGTCTGCCGCTAGCCCACGAATCCGTTAACGTCGAAACACGCATCGCTAAACTTTGGATCGCTCGCAGGCCCTTTGCAACGCAGCCAACGACCGTCGACCCCCTTCGGGCTCGCGCAAAAGTAAATTCGCAAATGAAACGTGAATTCGCGACTTTGCCGATGATGCGCGCGATCGGTGCACGCGCCAGCCGGGGATTGGGTTGAGGCCCCATCGCGCGAAAGAGTTCTGCTGCTCGCTATTGGCGTTACAGATTCATCCATTCGGCAGAGAGAACGATGGGTGGAAAACGTTGGGGAAGAATGGGAACTGTGGGGATATATATATAAATGTCAATGACTAGGACCAACCCTCGACGTTCCAGTCAGTATTATAAATGGACGACAAGCCAAAAATTGCCTGATCTCATCAGCACGGTCCAGTGAACCGTTCCTCTTTCATAGACCACGGGGGGAGTAAGAACGGGGCGCGGGTGGTGACTTATAAATCACGTCGACAATCGGGGTTAGTACAGCCACCCTTGGAAACCTGTTCCACCGAGCGTCTCGTCGACCATTGTTCCGCTCCATTTCGAACTTTCCTGACCCGATGTGTAAAAGGGTCGCGTCTAATCACACGTATCACGCATGTTAATTAACGGGCGGAGTCCTTTATCCGCTGCGAACAATGACGCGAGATAACCGTAAATTGCTCCCAATTTAACAGATGCCCAAACAGGGGACCATCGTTTATCCGGGGGAAAAAGACCATGAGTCCTGTGTATTCCACTCGCCACCCTCGTTAAACAGCTTTCCAAGTAGATACTTCGTTAATGGGAAGGTAAATATTATTGTCACCGAAATTCCCTGTTAATGAGGCAAACGTGAAGCTTACGTTTCAGCTCGGAGAACTTTGCAAAATAGATGGGAGGATAATTTTTAAAATTACTTTCTAATATTCTTTTTAACGGTAAAAGATAAAACTGCTTTGATTTGTAAATTCTTTGCGATTAAAATAACAACGCTCATCTAATCACGAGTTACTCCTAGAAGTTTATGTTTTGCAAATTCTTTCACGCCACGTGCGCTATCTGTGCGGAAAGTTTGAACGAAGTCGTTGACACGAAAGTTCTGGAATCCGTTCGAAAGTGTTCGTAGGCGTACTTCAATGTGTGTAGAAGTGAAACAATACGGCAGATTGAAATAGGATTAAGTTAATGAGATGAATGGAGCACTCACCTATTTTTCTCCAGCTCGTTATGTGTAGTCCTGCAATGGAAAGAACGTTCTTGTTAGACTTCAATGCAGCGAAACGGTTTACTCGCGAAGATAAGGAAGAGAGAGATTTAAAGTCGCGACGAGTTTAAACTCACCGAGGAAATAAGCTTTCTTTCGAAATTCAATGGTGAAATGAATATAAGGCAATTAGATACTCACTGAACTGGACCTCGGTTATTTGATTATATGATAATCGATAGATGATGATACGTATTTCACTGTATTAAATGTATGTTACTTAAAATTCAAAATAATTTACGATCGCGATCAAAATTCCTGAGATAAAAGAAACGCAGAGTGTTCTTACTAAATTATTATCTCATACAACGAATATCGTAATTTTAATCAATGTAAACACATACTTCAAAGAGTCTATTTTTTGACATCTGAGAATGAAAGCTACTTTATTAAAAAAATTAGTCATTGCGTCGAGGACAATTGAATCTTCGTTTCATTTGTTTTTTATGGAAAATTACGCTTTGTAACTTGCAGAATGACAACTGGTTTCGGAGCAAGACTAACAAGGTCGCGAGCGTGAGCACTTCAGAATCGCGAACGCGTAATGGAGTGATTTTGAAAATACACGTTGTTGACGAGCCGAAGGTCGAAACTTCGGACGTCCATTGCGAGGAATGATACAACAAGATACGAGTTAACAAGCCAAAGATCGAAAGTTCGAGCGTCTATTGTGAAGAGTGATGATGCAAGACGTACTGTAATCTTGATCTTTGCGATCGTGAATGACCTACTGTGATAGATCGTTGAACTGGTCCTAAACTCGGTCACTTTGCGGAGTGAGAGAATATAAAATTTCCTTGAAAACGGAAATCCTCAAGTCGATTTCGAAATGCCCGATTATAAAACGTCCACTACTACATTCATCTACCGAATTTTCAAGAAAACAATGATACTGAACATAAAATCGACAAATTCCCACAATATTACCAAACCCCCAAATGCCATGAAAACGAAGTGCCCCCGTGCTTCAAGCTCGTGTTCATCTTTCAACCAATTTAAAAACGAAGAAAAGGCAAAGAAACGCTCTGTGGATTAAACAGAAGCAACACGAGCGAGAAGCAAAGTATCGAGGGAAGGTAGAGGAACGAAGGTACTCACCTGCTGCCCTGGGATTTTTTCGTCTTTGGCCTTTTTGTGACCGTCCGCATATCATCGGGTATCGGCATCGTCGAGGCGTAGCCATGTTCAGCTTCTGCAATGACAAACCAATCGTCGATCAGCGCAGAGCCCTGATAGAGCTGCGCGTCGCTCGGCGTCGCGCGAATTCCGAGCGGCGCGCGGCGAAAAAACGCGCGGGGAACATGACTCGCCGGGCCCCGTGCTCGTTAAGCGCGCGTACACGGCCGCCGACCTGGCGGAATAAAGTCACGTTCTGTCTTGCCAGCGTAACTTACTGCGGCATTAAAGCCCTCGGCGCAAACACTGGTTCGCGCGATCCACGGCTTCGGCCATCCCCGCCGTTCCCTCGGAAACGGCGGAATTTACGGCGCGATTTCAGTTAACGCCGCGCACAGACGCGAGCAACCGATTCGCCGTCAAATAAATTTGAAAACGTAACAGCCCGGGGGGCGGTATCGGGGCCAGGGGGAGCAAGTTTCGCGCGAGATTTCCACGGCGCGCGGCGTCGACGTTCCAGTAACGATGAGCTACGGGAAGGCTGTACCTTTTGTGATGCTGAAGGGGTTGATTTGTAGGTGGAGCGGAGGATGATGAGCTTTTTATCTCTGCTGAATTTTCGATTATGAATCTGGATAGGGGAGAGACGTATCCGTGACTATTTTCAACAACAGCGTGAAGTAGGGTAAACGCACCAGTAAATGAACAGTTAAGGCTAATGAATGAACACTATTATAAAATTATGTTTGCAGCGCGAATGATTCCACGTGCTGCAAAAATTGTTTGGATATGAAGCAAGAAATGAAAAGAAGTCTCTAATTAATTAGTTGCTTACTTTAATAACTTATTTTACTCATTTTAATAAAAAATGTTCATTCACTGGTACGTGTTCATTTACTGGTACATCCACCCTATAGAGTTTAGAGTTTAGGATTTATTCAGAAGGGCGGAGAAAATTAAGACTATAGAGTCAGAGAAAGGAAGACGCTGAGTTTTGACTCTAACTAATTTTCAAATTAACTACAAAAAAGAAGCCTAAATATCTACTTCGGAAAAAAAGACAGTAGCCACAGAAGCGATCTCCTTAGAATCCATCAAAATATTCCACAAGTTCTTTTTAGAACTCCTTCGTTCGTCCTCCCCATGCAAATAAATCACAGACCATAATTCCCCGCTGAAGTTACTGAAAATACGTGCCCTGCGAGAAAGGAGGATCTTCTACTTGGAGGATCAGGGAAGATATTGATATTATGTAAGTGGACGGACAAGGGAGGACGTAAAGTAAGTACGCCGGGACAAAAAGCGGACGCTGAGGCAAGGCTAGTCGCCGTATAACGAGTGGTGTAAATTATAAATGCCTCCTTTGGCGAGTCTTCGGGCCGATCCTCGTCATCGTACAACAGGCTTAATGGCAGTCGGTGAAAAAGAACACGCGCTCCGCGGCGACATCGACCATCTGTCCCCGTGAAAGAAGAAAAGCGTCTCGCTCGCATGCCATGACCATAAGGCCGAGCTCGCGCGCGTCATGCAAAAGAGAAATTCGCGTCGTGAATGGCGCGCCAAAGTTGCGCACGGGGTGGGAACGGGAGCAAGGGCGGAGGGAGGGTGAAAAAAAAGAGAGAAATACGAAAGCAGAGAAGCTCGTTGGAACTCGTTTTTAGAAGCAACAGAGGGAGGGCTACGGAGAGGCGGCTATTTTTCCAAAAATTCGAACAAAACGGGACACCCGTCTCTCTATGCCCCTGGGAGTCTTTGAACAAAGGCTCGCGAAGAATGGTCCCGTGATTCTGTTTTTCTGCTTAGTCCTTTTGCTTTCTACTTTTTTTGTTTTGTCTTTTCGTTCGTTAACGCTAAGCTATTCGCTGAAAGCATTAAATCTGCCGCTGACGAAGCTCGGCGCCCAAAATGCCAGCTTCGAGTATAAAGCAGAGGGTGTGAAAGTAAAAATTTTCGAACCCTTATTTGCTTCGATGCATTCACTGTATAAACCTTAAAGGGAAGGCTTTTTCCGCCCAGTACCGCGAAATTCACTCGTTTCGTACTTAACCCGAGGAAAAAAAGAGGTAACGAAGAAAAACTCGAAGGAAGTTCCGTCATTCAAGGTACTCGAAGCGTGTTACGATTGGAGAAGAAATAGAGGAGAGAATTAACAAAACATTCCTGGTCTCTTTGGAACATACTGAACAAGTAGGGACCCGATAGCAAGAGGGCGCGTAATGTTCTCGAATATCCTCTGCAGGCTCGTGTGTATTGCGCTCGTTAGTGGTCACGTGTATTTTTCTACGCTAGCTTCTTTTTATTAAACCGTGGCGCATGCGACAGAGTTTTTCTCTCGTTCGACCCGGAATCGACGAAAGGAACCCTCCAGGCCGAAAAAAGTCATCAGAAACGCGCGGTTGAAATAAAAATTTGCACTCTGCTCAGTTCTGTGCATATGTAAATGAGAAGAAGAAGAGAGAATTTTCTTCCTTATGCTACATTCCATTTCTCGCCTTTTCCCGTCATTCAGAGACAAAGAAAGTAATTTACAATCAACTGTCTGGAAGATACGCTTTGAAATTTCTCATAGATTAAGTATTTAATTAACGTTGTCAACAGAATCTTATAAAAAACAAAGTAGGTACCAATTCCTGATCACTTAAGACGCAAAGGGAGCAGTTTCTGATCAACCTAAAAGATTTTACTATGAGCTACCGAATGTTTGCGTATAAATTTAAAAATATTTCATAATTATTTAATAATTTTTTGGACTAAATTTGTATCGTGATAAATTTATTATTTGGTATTTATATACTAAACTGATCAGGAATTGGGTCCTTGACGGTACACTGCTCAGAAGAAATATTTATTCTAAAACTTCAATCCTTCATAATAGAACCGCAACTCTTTGAAATGCTCACTACGTGCGCATTTCCCCGTTGATTTCGCAAAATATGTAAGAATATATACGGCATACTATATTTTCGTTGCCGGCGGTATTTCCCTCGTCCTTCCGCCACTTCCTCCTCCTTCGTGGAAAATGGGAGGAGAATTGAAAACGCGCTCCCGGCCCACCGAATCGTCAACGGAGCAATTCAACGGGAATCGTCGCGACAAGCCACGAAAGTGTATTCCGTGTTAGGAGCAGCCTCTGCCCCCCAAGACTCGGGCTGCGCATACGGACAATTTAATTCGTGGGACGCATTCATCGTGAACACGAACAGCCGCGTAACTCCGTTCGTGCCGCGACGAAATTCGCTAATGCCCGGCTGGGATATTAGTTTAACGCTCGTTGAACGCGCGCACTGCGATCAGAGCGTCGAAGCCGATTAACGCAGCCGCGTCGAACGACCTCTGAAAGGATTCAGACTCGTGACTCCTCTGTTGAATGGCCGGGGCCTTCTGTTAGCCACGGGGCACGAAAATGGTCGACTGACAGTGCTCCGAAAATATTACCGGTCGTTACGCTAACTTTCATCGTGGGCCATCGTGCAAAGTATTAGCAGGGAGCAGATCTTTTATTAAACGGGGACGACGTGTTCCTTCCACGCGGCGTTGAAATAGGATATCTTTGAAATGCAATTGTTTTGATATTTCAGACACACGGAGTGCTTCTACTATAGCCCAGAACTATACATAAGTAGAAAGCAGGAGTAGATAATAGAATTCTTGGGGCTGGCAAAACAGCGACCTAACGATTTATCGATCACAATACGTAGGAATTCAACCTTGCTGCATATTTGTCACCAGAAAACTAGTATACCTGAGTCATCTAACTGCTATTTATACGCTGACGTTGTGAATGTTTTTAAAAATCAATCTACGGGTCAGAATTTTGGAAGCGATCAGCCTGAAACGTAACTTTATTCTAGAACCAGTCACCAAATTGATACGTTAATCTAACAGAACACACTTTCAATAATTTATCAAAATTTTCCACTCCTTTCTCCACAAATCTCCGACCACGATCTCAAAAGTGGACGCTAACAATAAGCGTGGAACTCTCGACATCTCGAAGCGAGTGTACGACGCAGCTTCCACGCTAAGAAACGTTCTTTTACGCGACGGTATCGTTCAGAGGCGTTTTTTTTAGGGAGCCCGTGCCAAATAGGCCGATTAATATAACCGTAACAGCCTTATCTCGCCTATCTTCGGGCAATAATAGTTAATGCTCGATCGACGATCCGCCTCCTGTGATTCCCCCTCCTCCCCCCTCTGGTTCTTACCGACGTGCGGCCAATAAACCGACGCGGAAAGCTCTTTCTGGGGGCCGCTACTCCAGCGTCGAAAGAGTTTGCGCTCGTGAACGGGCACACACGAAACGTCCCTATAGCTGGCCTGCTCGCGTGACGCGAACTTAAACCACCGAGAGATCGATGCACGGTAATGGAGGGAGAACAGAGAAACAAAGAAGCCTCTCCACCCTCTCTCTCTCTCTCTTTCTCGCTCTTCTCTGTTTCGGAGTGTTCGCCGGGACGTGTCCGTCCGCGTGTGCCCGCGCGCGTGCGTGAGCGTACGTGACGCGCGGGGATCTTAAAAGAAACAGGAAAGAATTACGGCCCCGTAAATCTCGACCGAGCCCGTTCCAGAGCGAGCCGCGGTATCGCGGGAAAATGCAAACCAACGTCTCCGCGTTCATTGTGATCCGTGTACATTTCGGTTATTTACGTCACGAGCTCCACCCCTAACGACAGCCAGGGGAATCGGCGAGATCTGTTATCGGCTGCCACGCCGAGGTCACGTGACACTGAACTTAACCCGTTCGAATCGAATAACGAGCGCTGCTCGCGCCTGATTCCGAGGCCATAAAAAATCGTATGACGAGCTGCTGGTCGCCGTAACACCGAAGCCGAAAACAGTCCACGGTTAAACGGGTTTCTTTTTTTTTTAGTATTAATTTTCAGTTAATTGAGGACGCTGAGATCACCTCTTAAAAATGAAGCGTTGAGGTCGGATTTCTGTGGTGAGGATTTAAATGTGGTACATACGAACGGGTTAGAGGGGCGATTGAAATATAAAAATGTGGCGATGTTGATTGAGATCGGATTCTGTGCTTCCTCTTGAATAGTCGACGAAGATATTTACATAAATTCGCTCGATAATTATTCCACGTTGATTGTGAGCTCAATTAGAATTACATTAACGATCGAACTTTTGTGGCGAGATCACGAGCGGGCGAGCACGCGATGCGAGTGGCAGCGAGAGTTGGGAGGATAAATAGAAACGATGGGGCTCGCGAAATGCAAAAGGAACGACGGCGGAGCGGAGATAACGCGCGATTCGGTGCGCACACGCGAGGGAACGCAGCATCGGCTACGACGCAGCGGTATTATAAGTGGAGTGATAAAATGAGATCATCGTTACCGCTTCTCGCTCACCGACGCACAAACGCTCAGCGATACGACCTACGCAGCCACGACGCCACACGCACGCACGCAGCGCCGTGCACCGCGAGAAAACAACGCGAGCATACAGGGCGCTTCAAAATTACCGACGTGGATTTAATTATAACGAGTCATGAAATGATTAGCTTCGCGGGTAAAATCAGTGGTCACGTATTGCGGAGAATGTTTAAAAAAAAGGGTTCAGAATTGAAGTAAAGTTTGTACAATAATCGTAGGTTGAGAAACAAATACTATCAGAGTTAGAAGCCACTTCATATTTTGGTTTCGAATGATTCCAACTCAATGCTCCCATTTAAAGTCAGTATATGTAGGAACATAAAGTGATGAAGCCTGCAACTAGTGAACGATAGTATGTTCGTTAGAAATCCTTGAAATTTAATAAATGACAATCTCTAGAATCTTTCAATTTCGATGCTTTTGAAATTTAGGATTTTTATGTGGCTCGGTACTATTCAGTTTATTAGTAATTATATATAACTAGAAAGCCTTGCAATCCTAATAGAATTAAAAGTAACAGAGTTTAATTACTGTTTTCTTTCACGTATCGTGAAAAAATGACAACGCTTCGAAAACGCACTAATGTGGCGCTGACAAGCCTGTCGCAGGATGCTGACCGTGCACAACACGCAGCTCATAGACATACGACACGTACGACTCTGCATGTAACAGATCCAAGCTTTACAGATCGAGACAGCAAAACATTTCAAATTTAGATCTGAGACGCCCTGTATACGTCGGTGTTTACCCGGCGTGGACCGAAAAGCGGGCGTGCAATGCGTCGCGGCCACAGCGCCCGTACACCGTATTACGTCAGGGCGCTCCATCGGCGAAGGTCGCCGCGCCGTTCCGAAACGTAAACGCTCAAGGCGCGAAAAAATTCCATGCCCGCTCGGTGGATATTGGTGGCGCGTACAGCTCATCCACGATGAGCAGTGCCGATAGAAGAGTGGGGCAGGTTGGAGGTTCTAAACTGGTCACGCGTCGAAGAAGACGCGAGCGAGAAGATTCGCGAACGAAAAATCAGCGACGTAAGAAAAGACGTAATAACAAAGGTCGCGGTTCCGAGATCCAGCGACGGCACACGCGCGTCCGTTGCCATGTGCCAATGACATGGCACACGCGATACACGCGAGCAGAGCACAGGCACATTCAGTCGATGTAACTTGACGGCGTTCGACTTCGAAAGGGGGGGATACGAGGAGGAGGAAGAGAAGAAAAAGTATGTAGCGCCCGGGGCGGTACTCACCTCTTTCCCTTCGTTCAATATACTCGGCGGCCTGTAGTAGGGCAGCAATGCTCATATTTCCCCGGTTTGGCGTAATTCTGGCGGCTTCGGTTCACTACCTCTTTCCCTACAATCCCCGGCACCACACACCGCGCGGACACACAACGCGATATACGTTCAGGAACGCGCACGGAATAGACCCCGGTAGGACACACCACGGCGATGCTCTGTCGCTGCGTTGTTGTTTTTGGTTGTTGCTGTGATGTTGATGTTGTTGGTCGCCGCTGTGGCCGTTCCCCGAACTTTTCTCTCTCCGCCCGCCGCCTGTGCACGACCGTCTCACCTCTTCCTCCTCTGCCACCGCCACCTCCTCGTCCTCCTGGTCTCTCGTTCGTCCGGCCGTCCGTCCGCGCGCCTCGCTGACTGCGTTCACTTAGGTGCACGTAACGACACGGCACGCGGCGCACACACACGCGCGGGCGCGAGGCTTAAGCCCGATTTCAAACGGGCACTAGATGCGCGGACGGCAAATCGACGGCCAGGACTCACCAACCGCGATAGGCATCAAGGACCGTCTTTTTTTTTTCTCTCGCTCGTGATATCTTCTCTCACGTTCCCACCGCGCGCACACGTATGTATCTTGCTTCCTCTCCAGTCGTTTCTGCCCCGCCGTGTCCGATGCAACGTCTCGTGTCCGTTTTTTCGTGTTTCGCGCGTCTGACCCTTATGCCCGGAGCTTCTGCGTTCGTTCCCTCCCTGTTTTCCACGACGGCGTGTCACTTTGCTCGTGTTACCTTCTCGTTCTACCCTCCCTCTATTACTATCTCAGCTTGACTTCGTCGGTTCTTCTTTCTTCACCCTCGTTTCACAACATTCACTGCGATCACACCAACAAAACACGTGAAAAATCAGATCGTCCAGCGCGAGTACCGAGGCAGGGGTAACGACGCGCCGCTGCTCTACACTTCCTTACACGGAGTCGCGTGCGAGCGAACAACCCGAGAGAGCGTATGTTTCGCGTTAGACGAGAGAGAGAGAGAGAGAGAGAGAGAGACAGATAAAGGGAGGGAGAGCGCGGGATAGAGGACAGGCCGAGTGCGAACGGTACAATTGGAAAGAGGCACGCTATAGCGAAGTCACTAGGCGAGTCGAAAGGGTCGAGATTACGCGCGTCGCCGGTAATTTATCGCGGGCGAGCGAGCTGAACACGAAAGAACCTGACCTCGATCGACGGGCCGGTTCGACTGGCGCGCGCGCCCCGAGAAACTCTATTATTTTTGGTCAGAATGCGAGTACCGCGGACGGCCGTGCGGCGTGCGTGTGCATGCGACCACTTTACGTGCCGGCTGCTTGTTTTGTGCAGCGACCTTGAACGCGTAGATCTCGCTCGGGAACCCTAGGAGAACGGGTCTAGATGCCGCGATATCACCAACGCGTTCAAATTAAAACCCTTTACGACCGATCGGAGTTGGATCAAGCACGATGACTTCCCTTGACAGTGACATCATGCATCGCGAATATTATGTCGAATACAGACCTATTTGCATCGGCATTTCAAGACGATCGGGGCGCGATTGAAAGTTGGAAAAAGAAAATCGGTCAACTTCTGGCGAGGTCAACGATTCCCGTGAAACTCGCGCGTAGCGATATGCAAGGTTCGCGGGGCGGCAAGAGAGACGGGGCAGCGGTAACACACGCGAAGCGACGCGTAAAGCTCCGTGTGCCAATAAAACCGCAATTTGCTCGTCAGAGGGAACGTACGCTGTCACGCGCGAAACTACACACGGCAAATCTTCTAGAAACTCGCATGGTACGCGACCGATCGCGACTGTTGGCTCGTACTGGTTTCCCGTTCGCGATGGGCACACACAGAGAGAGGCGCTCCCTCGATTCCGTTCTCGGCTGGACTGCGAGCGATTTTAAGTACACACATGCACGTTACACCGCCAGGCACAAACACGCCCACGCACACGCGCGAAAATCCCGTACGTGTGCCTGAGCGTGTGTGTGTGTATGATCGGTAACGAGCGTGTGGTTCCCATACGAGAAACAACTGCAACACGGTGGGTGCACACGCGTCGACCGTACCGTAGAATGTTGCTTGAATACGCAATACACGCGAAAGCAGCCTTAAGAGTCACGGGAGAGTGTGTGCCGCGTATATCTGACAATACACATTAACGTACTGTTTCTGACAACGTCCTGTCTAACGTGGATACGTGGTGCCTCTCTCTCTCTCGCTCACTCTCTCTCTCTCTTTCTGTCTCCCTCTCTCCCACTTTCTCCCTCTCTCTCTCTCTCTTTTCTCTGTATACATGCACTCAGCGAACGCGTGCATGTGTATGACGTGTAGAGAATCGAGTGTATTTCGACCCTATCGTCCACCTAGTGACATTTGGCACGCCGGATACGTGTTCGCTCACACACGAAAGTAGGCGCAGCTGAGCGACGATGTAAAGAAAGACGGTCACTGCGTGAATCGGCACTGGCAAACACTACTTCTGCACAGGTTTTCGCGGGTACCAGTGAGGGTGGCGGGTGGGGGGTGGCGAGGGGGGGAGGAGGGCCAAACTCGGGACAAAGAAAAAAAAAGGAGGTTCGAAACTGACCGACGACGACGAGCCCACGAGCCCCCGACGACGACGACGACGACTACGACAAGCCGACGAGCGAGCGACAGCCTGATACCTCCGCACTTCGCGAGCACTCTCACGCATTTATCGATGTCAAACGTCTCTGCACCGTAGAAGCACCAGGAGTCGTTTCTTACGCGCGCCGCGATTGGCCGAGCGGTGCGCGAGTGCACTGCCTCGGCCAATCAGCGTCGATAGTACGGGGCTGCCGTACGAGCCGCCACCAGCACCGGTGGTGTCACGTGAATCTCATGCCCGAAAACAAAACAAACAGCTGGCCGTATTCCTCGTCTCGCTCTCTTGCACGCTAGCGTGCGTGTGTTTTTCATGCACGATATTCCTGGCCTAGGCATCACCCTTCGTCCTGTGCAACGTAGGAAAGTCAAGGAATCGCATGCACCGAATTAACGTGACGATCAAGCTCAATGTTACCGATCTAATCGGGAATCAACTCGGTGGGACCCGATCGATTTTTAATTCGTTTAAAACCCTTTTCAATGCCTCTTTATAGGAATGATTGATTGTTTCTCTGTCGAAAATGAATTATGCTCTCACATATATATTAAATGTAATGTAATGCCTCAATGGTACGGATCGATATCTTCTCGGATTCGCGATTTTAAGAAAAGTACATTTGAAAATTCATATAATCGCGCCATCTCATCCGTCCCACCCATCGCCGCTCATGCTTTTTCAAATTGGTACTTCTGAGTCTTTCGCGATCTACGTAACGTCGAGCATCGCGTTTAAATGTAACGGATTTATGCGGGTGTTCGGCGATGTTTAATAATATTTTCGGGCTGTGACGCTGGAAGATATGTGCGGGAGAAACGTAGGATTCCGAAGGCTGGATATTTTTACGAGCTTCCTCGAAGGTTAGACAAACTTTTACAAAAACGCTGATGCGTGCGGGAGCTGATCACCGGTGTGTAAGTTGCACGCAACTTTTATTCATTTGCTTTCCGCGAAAAAGAATGACAATTGAAACAATGCTAGCTTCCGATCAAATCCTAACGACTTCTATTATACTTCGTCCATCGCACGATGAAATGTTACACAGCTATAAATAGTATCCATGTGCAATAATAATGATACAGCAGATTGTCTGCAACGTTTATTGATGCCCAACAGTTGAAGGCGATTAGAATTGGTTATTTCCACCCTTTCATATTTATTTCGAAAGAATATAGTGTATATACATTTTTCCGAATAAATTATCGACCGAGTCAGGCGGCGTATTATTAGAATGTATACAAGTTACAAACGAAAGTAACCTCTTGAAATATGTTCGGATAATAAAAAACTTACATCAGTAATAAATCTACTTCGAATTGCAAACATAAATTATGTTTCGCGGTTGTTTCGCAAACACATATTTTCTTGTTTTCAATTGTTCTGACGATAATGTGCTGTAAAGTGAAATTAGATCGCGAGTACGATATTAAAGTTGATTACCCAATTATTTGTCTTACACATGAAATGCATCTTTTCAATATTTTTCATCATTTTATTGGTTTTTAGAAAAAATATACATATCAGTATTTTCTCTTCCCTTTGCATATTGACTTGTCAGAGACATCATCTTTGTAAATAGTTAAATTTAAACATTTTCTCAATGTTGCATTACATTCTAGTTATAGGAACTATATCAAGCAACGCTAGCGCGTTTTCAAATATAATTTGCAACGCATGCAACATGTATAATCTTGCAATCATGGTTGGAATTAGATGATCATATGCCTCCTGCAACAAAACAGTAATAAATATGTAATAACTTATTACTCACATTACATACAATATTGCGAATATCAATGGGACTCACAGTTAAAATTCTGGTTCTATGGTAGTAGATACTAAATTTTTGGCACAGTCGTGACAGAAATATGCAGATAACTTGAGGGTTTGTTTGGAACTGAGTTTCACATTTCAAACAGCTCTTTATCATTTCTGGATACCCAATAATGAAGTTATATATAAGTTCCCATTCTTCCTGGGAATTACAGATCCGTTAACTCAGCAGAAAATTTCTGCCAACTAAGGATGATTAAGTATATTCCTTAAATAAAATACCTCTTGATCTAGAAGAGCAAAATTCACATCATCGATGTTCGGCAAACTGGGATATTCTCCCTCCGACCTTTTGTCATTATACTTTTCGATAATAGCCGTTATCCTGGCAGTATTATATAACACAAAAGAAGCACCTAGAAAACTCACAGGGATAGGAATCATGTGTCCAGCAATGTTGGTAAACACATATTAGCTCTTAAATTATAAAAACCTTTTGTATTCGTAGTACTTCTATCAGTTGCGGAATTACATCCAATGAAAACAGAGCGACTTGGCTTTAGAGAGAGTAATTCGAACGTGGCTGTTGCTCTCGCAACATTTTCAAGAAACTGATCTTCCGCGTTCATGTCCTTCTCCCGCGTTTCAAAATACTTCTGTTCGTTCAGTTCCTTCAATTCGAGGACTTTATTTTGGATATGTTCTTTCCACGTTAACTTTGTCTCTTTAGTATTCAGTTTAGAATTCTTCACAACTCCACATACACACTTGGAGTAATTTTCTTCCACTATTCCTTGCGACTTAGTGGTAAACACAAGTTTAAAATTTGACTCTTCCTCCCTCGTTTGGCAATCATGTAGAGTTAAAAGTTTCTCGGCGACGTTCTTTATTAAACATAATCTTCTTGTTGTGAGTTCTGATTCTTTATCTTCGTCTATTTTAAAGTGAAACACTTTGTCGATTGGTAGAGGCTTACCAAAGTTACGTTTGCGCGCGATAACAGCTTTGATGGAGTTTGCTGTAAGAGGGAGGCGTTGCAGAAATAAGCAGACTCGTTCGTTTTCCAACGTATATCTTTCTAGTTTCACTGACCAGTTACTGCTAGATGATATTAATAACTGTAGAACCTGTAAAAGTTAATATTTGTGAGTGTTGGAGTTAGGTTATGTTGGTTTCTTTTATAACAGTTATCTTCTGTTATATTTTACCTCCTTTGCAACATCGTTGCTGGTCTTGTCGCCTGTGTCTTTTCCGTGCTTGTGTAGGAAATGTTGCAAAATTGTCGCGCACTTTCCATCGCACGGGTCTCTGTCTTGCAATATGCTTCTCCATACTTTAAGGCTAGGTAAAAAGTACAATTCACCATTTGCTGGCAAGTTGTCATTGCTCACTTTAATGACTGAAATATTTTTGGAAATATTGCCGCTTAAATATAGTGTTATGTCATTAATAAGTGCTTGAATGCAAATTGAAGGTGGGTTTCTCATTTGACACTCCATTTCTCAGATATTCTAGTCAGACCTAGTTTTGATCCGCTTTCACATGTGAGACTATAATGTTCTTAACTGATTTCCTACAAATTTTTCTTTAAACATTTTCCTTAAACAATAGAATGTTTCTTACACAGAGCATAGAATTTGGGAAAATTTATAAATTCGTTTCCTTTTAATGATTTAAGGTCACATTAAAGGATTCCTGCTTGCAGCAAATTTGTATAAACGATTTCTTGTAATAGAGAATTCAGTAGAGCAGAAACATGGTTGAAACATAATGATTTTTCATATTTTCTTTATTAGAATCACAAGTTAAATTGTGCAAATAAGTGATTGCAAATATTAACATTAATATATTATCAGCTATACTTATAAATACGTTTGGGGTATCTTACAAAGTCATCACAAAAACAATTTTCTATTTTAAGCGTATCTAGAATGACGATCAATCGTTAAGTAAATTACTCGGCCGTAATACATTAATTAATACCTATAATGTACATCGCCCTCTTTGATATTAATTATCACATAGAATGGTGGTATTTAACGTACGCTATCGCAGCAAGTTCTTTGCAGAACTCTTCCGTCACGATCACACTTTCGAATAGGATATTCTCCTTCTCTCTAAAATATAACGATAACGTTGTTACCTTTAAATGAATGAAGCACGTACAATACAGAATGGAGCGTGTTCCTTTGTACAACCGAGAAGAATATGTTTCTTCCTACAAAAGTACATAAAAAATGTAGAATAAAATTTTTTCGTACGAAGCTCTACTTTCGAGAAAATTGACTCGGCTACTGCGTCTGGCTATTATGTGTTATTTCTACTTGTGGAATTTCACTTCTATCGCTGCAAAGTTCCGCTCAGAAATCATAGAAGCATAAATGAATAATACTACATAGGCATACACTCAATCTTTCAAATGCTTGCATAATATTCCGATTAAATGTGGAAGAAGTGATCAACCCATTTATAAACATTCTAATAACAAACCAAACCACGAATTTTCTCAGACGCGATACTCTAAGTAGAAGCAACCTGTAGTAGACAGACACCGCGGCCAACTCGCACAATTGTTTACAGAATCTTACAATTTCTTCCTACTGAATTTCCTCGAAAACGTAGCATCGTACGAAGAAACTTCCTTTCACATTTTCGATTCAAATTTATACGGAGAAACCTCCACTTTTCGGTCATACCACGAATCACGCCCCAAGTCGTAGATTAGCTGCCCCTTTACGAATGACTACGTACCCATCATGGGAGCAGTCCTCGAGCAATCGTTCTCGCGTCTCCCTCAGCATCCGCTTGTGATCGGGCGTCTTTGGTACTTCGTTCACGAGCTGCTTGACGACTTTTTGCAAGCAAGTGAACAGGCTCTTTGTGCCCGGTGCTAACGGTAGCAGCGGGTTCAATAGAAACTCGTGCAGGTACGGGTGAGGTAACAGCGCCAGCCTCGAGATCACCACAGTCAGCTGCAGATTGATCTCGTACTTCTGCCTCGGCACGTTGGCCACCTTCTCGAATAGCATGGTAATGAACGGACCCATGTAGAACCTTACGGAGCAGTGATCAGCCTCTGGCCTGGAGTCGGAGCTCGCTGAATCGTCGACGGTCACCGCCTCCAACGGCCAGGCCATCAGCGAGCAGTCAGTTAGCACAGTAGAATACTGCCGCTCCAAGTCAGCCATGTATCGCTCGTAATTATTCACGTCCGTGTCTGTTTGTAGATAACGCGGAATCAGGGACAGGAAACTGAAACGGAGGTTGACGTTCAGCTTCCGCAAAAGCCCTCGGCGTTTAGCTTGTACAGGGTGCCCCGTAAATTCCTAATGGGGGGATTTCTCAATCGAAAATATGAGTGTCGATTATTCCGAAAACGTAATTTCTGGTTAGTTGTACTAGGAATTACTGCATACCCTGTACAAATATCCTTATAACATAAGATATAGTGTTTCCCTATGCTTCGTTCTCATTGAAACTTTGGGATTATTCATTAATTCGATATTTACCAGTTGACAATTCTGTGAATATTACTGGGCGCCAGTGTGCGACTGTGATTCTGCTCGTAAGAAAGATCCAGGGAGCCTTTCTTCTCCCTCTCCCTTTCGTCCTCCTCGTCGCTCCACGATGCAATTGCGCTATCTGCAGCGGTATTATCGTAATAGCCCCGCGCTAATAGGTAGACCAATACTAGACAGTGCAGTATATGCTCGTTCCTCTTCTCTATCATTTCCTCGAACAGCTTTAAAGTCTCCAGCGTTAAATCATCGCTGTCCGTGAAGCAATTGTCTATCAGCCTGTGCAACACAGGCGACGTCCACACGTTTGGTATTTCCGGGCCTCTGTCCTGGCCCACGAGCCAGTAACTCATTTCTGAAGCAAAACAAAGAACTTCAATTTTACAGCTAAATCAACGACGCCCTATTAATCAAGAGTGCACCTGCCTGTGCAGAGCGCGGTGGACGTTAATTCCTTCAAGCATTTCGTGACCAACGCGGTGATAAGGACAACGTGGTGCTCAGCCAAAGCTGGCATCACGATCCTCTCGAAAAAGTTCACTCTGACGCTCTTCGCCAACGCGTCCGCTACGTCCGGGTACGCTTCTCTGATCAGCTGATTGCAATAGTCGAACCACATGAAGAACGCGGCGACCTGCCTGCAACCAGAGAACTTCTTCTCCTTCGTCCACGCTGGCGAATCTAAGCCCCACGTCACGTCCACTCCGTCGATCTCGCTTGGATCGACGTGCGCCGGAATGGCATTGAACAGGCTCTCCAGTCTACTCGGTATCAGGGACGTTAAATCACTACTGGCTATCATTTGAGAGAACGATGGGTCGTCCAAGGACGCCAGGGCCATTATTCCCTCGCACGCTCTTATCCTCACTGTATTGTCCTGAAAAAGATGATCCCCTTAAAATATTTCACGGTGCACGGAACTTTATCGATTGTTTACCCATCGTGGCACCATCTGATACCAATACTTGGAAGGATAGGACGAAGTGAATTTGATTCTGACCAAACAAATAGATGAAATTACACTTCAACCGGGCAGACGTGCGACTGCTATTTCGTTTTCTAGTATCATTTTACATTGAAGACATCGGAAAGACAAGAAGTTTCAGTCACTTGCCTCATCCCAAATCGCAGCGTAATCGATATTACCATCTCAAGTTTCCCATTCCCTTACCGCGGTATTTATGTAACTCAGCAAGGCATCTAGTAGAAGGCATTTGGATTTCTGCGGTGTTTTTGGTCTCAACAGGCTCTGATCGTTCTCGGAATTAGCGTCCTCGCAGGCACCGCCGTAATCCACGTCCAGCCTCAAATCCCGGAGGTTCTGCAGGTGCGTGTCTATCTCGTTCATCAGACCCGCGTCCTTCTGCGATGCCTCGGACGCGGCGCGCGGCGCAGTCTTGCAGGTCGGTTTCTGTGTGGAGGGACTCGAGGACTGCGAGGCGTTCTCCGTCCCTCTGGAAGATACCGACGCGTTCGATTGACTAGAAGATCCATGGACAGTGTCCGCCTTGCTCGACGACCTGGTAGACCCGACAGATCGCCGCCTATCGCTCTCAGAGCTCAACAGATTCGGATTTATCAAAGTGACCGCCTGGGTGTCCAGCGGCTCGAATAGAGGATTGAAGCTGTTCTTCTTCCTCGCTGGTATGTAAGTGACCTTCTCCACTTCCACGCGCTCAGAGTTCCTCCTAGCGGCGACGCTGTGCCTCTGAACACTTGGGGCGTCGTTTATAATGTTGGTCACGTGGGGGTATTTGCAGACCAGGAAGCAAAGCGTGAGGAGGAACTGGACCTCCTCAGCCTCCATCGGGGATGGCGGGTTGCCATTGCACAGGGCGATCAGCCGCTGCACCGGTCCGTAGATGGACGTGTGATGCAGCAGAGGATACTTGGAACGTCCCAGCAACTTCCTCAGGAAGGCCAGGCAGACCGTCCTCATCCCTGGGGGAGTCTCGGCGCTGGCCAGCGTGGCCAGCAGGTCCAGCAGCTTGTGCTGCAGCAGGTACTCCAAGCAGGGGCCGGGCTCATTCTCCTCCTTCTCCTCGTCCAACAGAATCTCCAGCAGTCTGTCCAAATGCCGCGGGATGCTGGTCGTCTGTATGGGGACCTTGCAGTTCGTCAGGTGGTTCACGTAGAAGTTCATTAGCTGCTTCCAGTGGTAGGTGAAGTCTTGCAGCGGCGTGGCGGGCGGTGCTATCTGCAATCGACAGGGGAATCATCGTCAGTATCGGTGTACAGAGAGAACCGGGGAGGGGAGGTGGTAAATGAGACTGTGGGTCAAGATCGAATTACGTTTCCGCGTAAGAAAAACAAGTAAGGCGCAAAACACGGCGGCTTATTAAACGTGCACATGTTAACGAGCCGCTGCGGCTGCTTGGACAGGTGCAATGTTGGCTTAAATAATTACATAAGCGGCTAAATATAACGAGGTACATTGTGTCGAATGATTACACGGCGTGAGAATGGAAGCCAGCTAGGCTGCTGCATCAACGGAAACTGACACGGTTCGCAGTGTCCCCTTTTTCGCCGGTGGCGAGAAAACGGAGCCAAGCTTAAACTGGCCGGGCAGAGGGGCGAAAAGGAAAAGGAGAAACGAGAGTGTGGAACTGGTTTGCCGATGGTCAAAGGCACGCCATTCAAATCGATAGGTGGAACGTAAATATATACAGAGGCACGTGTGACGGTGTGGCTAGCAGACGGCCAGGATGCCGCCGTAGAGAAATACATGCAACGCGGCGATCGATGATGCTTGAACCACTCTTGCATTGTTTACTTATGGCCCGTTCAAAGCAACACGGCGAGACGTGTAAACGGACGTGCGTTTTACGTGGACGGACGGGAAGCGTGGTTGACGCGGCAGGGACACGGAGTTGGCGACAAATTATACTGCGTCGCTTATCAGGGTTATCACTCACCACGTCAATGGCATTCTTCAGCGCGATTTGAATGCCACTAATCATTTTAGCGCACCTTGCCAGTATTCGTTCGCGTTTAGGTCTCGCTAGGCACGAGTATCTTCGCCCTTCCTCGCACGATACTTCCTCGTTTCTGCATAATTTCGCATCGTTCAACCGCGAATCCGCTGTACTGTCGCTCACCGTCCGCGACAGCCGAGTCCCTTGCGGCTTTGACGTGTCGTGATTCTGGCTCTTGCCAACTAGAGGGCGGCGTTGTCGCGAAATACCGCGATACGGACAGAAGAGAAAATAAATAAATGAGTGTTGTATGTTTCGTCCAGGGTTTCTTAGTTGAACTTGTTAGCGAGCTGCGAGGATATTCTGGTTATAGGAATTTCAATTTTAGGTGGGCGTCTGTGGTATTTGGGGCTGCTTAGCCCTCTGGCGTCTGTAATAGCAACTGCATTTTTTGATTATTGATAAAAAAATGTATGGAGATAAACTATTACACAACAGTCCAGCTCGGGGGATCTTCGTCAACTTGATGTAGTCTCCAAGATAAATTCATTTCGAAGCTAGTCACTCTGTAGAGTTCCTCCTAATTCTGAAAATTTCCGTGTCCAACTTGCAGCTGCTAATCTCATCATTCCTTTCGCAGAAAATGAAGCTAAATTCTCATTAAACGGTGTTTAAATATAAAGCTCGCTCTATCAGAGAAATTAACCCTCGAGTACACAAAGTGTCAAGGCCCCAGCTGGAATTTATATACATCTAAAGGATTCCACATGGTATGGTTGTACTCAGCGCGCGTGAACGGGATTTACGATCATTTTTATTATCCATCTTCAACGTGTACACATCTCAACAACATTAACCAGTTCGTGAGTGTAAAAAAAAGTCGCTACGCTCCGAGAGCGACGCCGCTCCTCTGAAAGCATCTCCCAGCTCGTTCCTTATCAATCAAACGGTCCGCGAGGCGCCACAGGTGCGCTTCGCCTCGAACGATCTTGATCAAACAGATGATCCAGCTGCCGCGATAACACAGGAACGTTTACGACGCTCGAATTACGGTTACGACGAGCGAGTCGCGTCTCTCGAAGCGTGTCATCTTCCTCGCGCAACCCAAGAAGAGGTACAATCCGATGCTCGACCAAAAAATGAACCGTTGCAGGAATCCGAGTGTCTGCGTCGATTTCTGTTTTCTCGCCTATTCTTTTTTTTATCTCTTTTTCTTTATTTCGTTAATGCTCCTTTTTATTAAAATACGCCACGGCACGCACGCGTCGACTCTCGTTCGGGGGACGACTCGACTCGCGTGGCCCTCCGCGCGATATCGACGCTGATACCGGGAAGGAATACAGCGTCGTCGTGGCTCGTGTACTCACCACCTTCAGTCTCCACAGCCGTCGTAGCATGATGACAAGAGGGCAGGGGGGCGAGGATCGCTAGAACGCTCGACACGAGGGCACGGAGATCTCGAGGTAGAACAATATATATAATATATCGCGAGGAATATTGCGCACACCTTTCGTGATATACTGGGTGAATGCGTGCGTACACACGACACTTTTATCGCTGAACGGTCGCGAGGTCTTATCGTAACATTACGACAACAATAAGTACATACAGTAGCGGCGGGGCTCTCTTACGCCTCGAGGAAGGTCGCGCTTTAGCGCTCGGCTACCTACGTTGGCTTTTTTCATTTTCGCCAACCGTCGACGTCACCTCGGCTTTCCGCTGTTTCGTAATCCGACGCAGAGACGCGCGCTGAATGACGATCAATTCGGTTTAAAATAAAAGCCTCGGGTTGCGTCATCCCGCTCGGCTTGGTTTCGCGTTCAAGATGGAACAAGGAAACTACATGTTTCTCGCGGCGTTCATCTTGCGGATGAACGAAGAAATGATTCGATCTTATTTATCACTAATCGAAAGATGAAATTGAATAGCTTCGACGACCACCGATGATAGGATACAGCGTTGATTTTATTTATCTGTAATAACACGGTTCTTCTTCATCGATCTCGAACGAACGGAACCGCCCCTCTCGACTTAAGAGAACATCATCGGGAGTCGCGGCTCGGAAATTGCGCTAACATAGTCACATTCTCTCTCTTTTTTGCCTTCAATTTCTTGTAAGTCTTGGCCGCAAAGTCGATGCGTGGTACGAGAGATCGCTCTCAAGGCGCTGCAGAACGCGTACGAAATCATCGCCCGCGTGGTGCACGTCTTCGTAACAACAAGAGGGTTGGGGGTGGGGGAGGGGGGACACACGTCCAAAGAACGCGAACGTTTTGAGCGCGACCGTGGCCTATAAATCTAAAAATACTTCAAACCGCCTAATCCCTTAAAACGGTACTACTCTCTCTAATAAACTGTTGTAAAACACACTTTCGCTAATGTTCACTGTCTCCCACTATCGCCCTCACATTCGCTTACACGCACGCGGGCACTCTCACCCCTTTCTCACTCGCATTCTCGCTAAGCTCTTCCTGCCTATCGCTCAGTCACGCACTCTAAACGTTTACAATAAGATTACTGTAGGATAAAACGACGATACAAATAATTTATAAATCGCTCTATGTGAACCAAGGATCCGCCAGTTCCCTTGCGCGTTACTCGCGAGCTTCCGGAGCGGCTCCCCTTCGCGAGACGAGAAACAGAAGAGGACCTCGCAAACAGAAATGACAGAACCCACCGTGTTCACTCTTCTGAAGAAATATCCCTCCAACTGGTAAAACCCCGAACAGCTGGCATCTACTTCGCGAGCACTTCTAGCACGTTTCGCGAATAGTCCTCGAAATATCGTGGAAATGTCCGCGAAGTTGTAGCGACAGTTTTCAGTCGAGTGATCCATCCACGGAATATAGCCAATAGCAGAGATACGCTGATTTAAGTACGGTAGCAAAAGTGGCGACGCCAATGGAAGTAAGGACACTGAAGGCAGTATATGACGTCCAACTCTGGGACGTGGTGATTCGTTCAATGAGATCAACGGGACTCTGAATGGGAATTGAAACACTTTACACAGCCCTAGACTCCTCATCTCCCACTCTTCTTCCTCCTTGAAACGTTGCACTGGAAACTTGTTTACTTTAACGGCTGATTGAGTTTACGACGCCACTGTTCCCCTTGCCACTGGCTTGGTCAATGATAAAGATACAGGGAAGCCGTGGGATCAGCCAGACGTTGAAGTAAATATATTTTCGGGCGCCTGTAGTAGAAACGTGGGAGAATAAACACTAGAGGCTTGCTTGGGGTCGTACAGTAGTGTTTGAACGGTCATTCAGTTGGCATTGATCTCGTTGAAGAATGAATGGAAGCCTAAAGTGAGGCGCCGTGGAGTCTTACTGCTTCGATTTATCGAATTCACGAGCTGATATATTGATGTACTATCGATTATACCTTCGTTCTAATTTGGCATCGCGTTGCCTAGCTGCACACGCGCACTGTCGCCGACTCGCGTTTCCTCGTTTCCCAACGCTTCGGCGCGGCACGCCTGCGGTTACATTCCTGCGACTTCTTTGAAAGCCTTTGCCGAAGTGGAAACGCTGGCTGGAACGCGTATCGGGAAAAACCGATGCGTCATCGGTTGTTGCCCACTGAACTTCTATTGGTTATATTATCTGGGCTTTGTAAAAACGAGCAGCGCTCACTCGAGGGTGCCTCTCTCGTGAATAGGCGTATTAATAAATAAATTAAGTATCTCGTAGTAACTCCTCTTTTTAAAATGATCTGGGCTACGTTTTTATGTACTATGTACAAGTGTGCTGGTCTCTCTCTGTCTGTCTCTCGTGCTCCGTTTAATGCTCCTTCCATCTCGTAGACTGATTTATTCGATCTCTATTTTATTATTTACCTTCGTATCCAACTAGCGCGCTCTCCTCCTGGCAACTTCTTCCCGCCCTCGACACATATACGCGTGACTTTATGCATCTCTGTGTACGTGTGTATGTGTGTGTTAATAGCGTGTCAGATTCGTGTCGGTTACTGCGTATAACTTAAGTTAAGCTAAGTTTAATAGACACGGCACAGCCGATTATCTGCGCTCTTTTTTAGCGGCTACCGCGGCGACCAGCGCCGCGCCACGACCGCTGCCGTCTTCCGACAGCATTAAGTTGAACTGCAAAATAAAAAATAAGAATTACTCGCTGGAGTCTCACGCCGGAAGCCTGTTTCGGATTGGGGCTGTAAATCTCACCCACTTGGGCAGAAATGTAGGAATATAGGTTTATAATAGTGAAGTCTCTAATACGCATGTGCAAACTGAAGGTAGGAAAATTGATGGGCTTCTTTACTCCACAGCTGTAATTGTGTTGGAGATTTAGCAATAAAATTTTCATTAGAGACCTCGCTACTCGATGCACCTCTATTTCTATTGTTTCTGTGAATACAAGTGTCTTTGGGACCAAACAGGTGAATGGATTGTTGCTAGTATTCTCACCTTGTGATCCTGTAACTGCGTGATCTTTTCAGTCATAATATCGTGAAAATGTGGATGAAATCTGTAGACTGAACCGTCGATACCGACTGTGACATTGTTGTCATCCATTTTGTTCAGAAGAGTGGCAATCCCAGCGCTGGCGAGATGGGCTGCCCTCCTCGACACGACCGAGCAAACGTATCTGACGTTCTCGCAGTCTTGGTCGGTCACATTTCGCATGCCTACTTCTGCTAAAACTTCGCGGCAGTTCGTGTATTTGCCTTTAGGATCACTGTAACGAACAGATCGAGGGAATAAAAGGCGGAGCTCAAATAGGAAGTCTTAGAAGTATTTTCGAATGTTGAATACTGATTCTTCAAAGCTATGGGCACCAGGCAGTGCAATAAGCTCTCAGAGATTTTTAAAGGAAAAATATATCTTAATAAAGTTAATAAAATTCAAGTACAATCCTAGTTTTTCACAAGATTTACTAAATTTGACTTAATTGATAATTATTATTTATAATAAAAAATATTTCACCATGTTTTAATTAATCTAATTAAATTTATATATATATTTATTTAATTAACATTAGATTTTTTATCAGAGATCTAAGGATACCAACACTGTTAGGCTTAACTTCTACAAATCTCTGACTAGTTTTAGTCCACGAAACCTTCCAAACATGTCTAATCGTTTAGGAAACCCCCAGATATAGTTTTCTACTACTTACTTTTCGATTTCGGATACGTATTTGGTGAAGAACTTCCCGCGTTTCTTGAGACCGCTGGGCCACTTGCCACCGAACAGTAGTCCAGCGTTGGCGATTTTCTCCAGGACCAACCTCACCAATTCACCCATGTACATTCCAGAGATCATCTTCTCGAACAACTGTGTCGAGGGGTTGATCGAGTTTTCGTCAATGTCACGATCAAAATCTGTCAAGATGAAATCTAGAACCCCACCCTCGCCGAAAGCACCCCATTCTGTGTTGATCAACATGTATGGTTTCTCGGGCGCGAAATTTCCTGGCGTGGCACAATCCGCGTTCTCCGTCTTCTCCACGTAACAGGCATTGGAACCCGTCCCTACACGCAAACACAAGAAAATAGAAGGAATCAATATGAATCTCTGAGAAAAAATTCGAAAACCGTTGAAATTGAAATTTCTTTCTCAGAAATATCTTTCATCAATTATCGTAAGCATAAAAGATAACGCCTCTGTTAGAATATACCTAGGAGAAAAGTACGTCACAGGTACGTACGCAATATGCGATATTTACACGATAAGTGCTGAATAATGAATAAACGAACGATGTAGATAAGTTTCTAACAGAATCAGATATTTAGAAAAACCTTATCGTCCGCACTCAAGAAGATTGTGCCATTACGTAAACACTATTTTCATATGAATAAAACTCTCTTTTGCTGAATGAACGCCCACTTCACACACTGAGAATTAAGTAAAACTATTTTAAATAAATAGTTCCAGATGCTAAATATTCTGTTTAGCTCGATTAATATGCAATCAGGGATGGATTTTGAGACTCAGATTCAACGTGCACCTACCGACGATCAATCCAATGCGGCAATTCCTGTTTTTCCAGGCGCAGGACATTAACGTGCCAGTAGTGTCGTTCAAAATAGCGCACACATCGATTTTAACGTCCTGTACAACAAATCAAAGTTAGCACGCGCGTTTCACCATTAGATACGATCGGTGTCGCTCGCACGCAAACGATCATCCCTGTCATTGTTTCCCAACCCCGTTACCTCAGCCGCGCGGTTCTTACGAAACCGTTGACAAATTTAGATCATATCCGCGTTCATTGTTCACGTGTATTCGAGTATACACTATCGACCATAAGTTCAGTTCGTCGTATTCTTTGCTACATACAGCAGTGGTAAAAAGAAATTACTGGCTGCGAACGGAAACGGAAACCAATAAGATCGTTCGATTAGAAAGAATTGTATCTTAAAATTTCTGTTTCACAGATTGGAGTTACCCAGAATAGACTAGTGACACCGACATATATAATACGTAAAGTCTAGAATTAATTTTGATACGCAGACATATGAAAATATGAATTTTAAACTTTCCTTTCACCAGCATTTAGAGTAACAGAGGTGTGATTCATAATAGAGCCATAAAAGGAATAGGTTTTCAAAGTTTGTAGAATGTATTAATTATATTTTAATGAAAAAACATATAAAAATTTGAATTTTAAAGAAGGAAAACGCTCTAAAATAGTTTTGCTCACTACCTTTGTTTGTGTATCGTAGGAAGCTGATGCCAGTGTTGTTAGAAACAGTATCATAGGTTTTTATGATTTATTCCATGAGTTTTTAAAAGTCTCGCCCTTGTTAAAGTATCGACGTTCACATAAACTTAAGTGTCCGATAATACGAGCGTTCACGAACTTACGATCGGTAGTGTCTTTACGGAATGATTATTGCCGTTGTTGAAGGATCCGTATTATTAAAGTAGACACAGTAATCAGTACTGTTACTATCATAAGCCTATTATCTTTGCGTGGAGCGATTCCGAAGAAATTTTGAGAGCACTCACCTTTTGCTTTCCTATCGCCTCTTCAAGGAGGCCGACGACATCCTCACCCACCACTCCGCTGCAATTGAATCCCTTCGTCCATCTGACGAGCCGGCCATGCGTCAGCCCATACTGGGTCAGCGGGAAACTAAAGGTGAAGCCGAGGGGCAGAACCTCCCCCTGGAGGTTGTGCTCCTGCACGAACAGCACCAAACAATGGGCTATGTGGTCGAATAGTTGAGTACCGGTACCCAGCATCAGGCTCTGCGGTATCGCGTAGATTTTGCTCTTCATGTCGAAATTCATGCCGTCCAGGGTGATCAGGAGTACTCTGAAGTTCGTTCCTCCCAGGTCCAGCGCCAGAAAGTTGCCTTTCTCTGCAAACAGGCGAGCAACATGTCTCAATGTTTCATAGACCATTGAAATTCTAATACAGTGACAAATTCTGCTTTAGATATTTAAAGATTCCGGTGAAACTTCTGCAAATGTGAAAAATTTTCGGTACTTCTTCTTAATCTGATACCCTCGCTTATTCGCCTAGAATCTTGAATAACTTGAAGGATCGTGGAGGAATGTTTTCTTACCAGAGCCGTCGGGAAGGTCTTGAACGTAAGTCGTGAAACACTTGACAACGGACTCATCGTGCGATTTCTTCGACAGACCTTTCTCGATCTCTTCGTTCAGCTTCTGCATGACCAATCGCAGCTGGTCATCGGAGAGGACGAGGTCCTTGCAGATATCTTTTATCTGCGAGCAAACGAAAATTCGTTGTCATTGATCGATACCAACGTAACAATTCTGGCAGGCGACCTTTAACCCCCCCGAATGTTATCTATACAAGTCGTTCCAAAGTTGTGGGACAAGGAAGAACATTCAAATCCTTCATGCCAAAACATTCAAGTGTTTTGTAATCTGAAGCTTCATTTTCAAAATAGTTTTAGTTGTTAAATAGTCTTAGTTTTTTAATAAGTGTCATTATTATACTGTATTTAGACAGAAAAAGATTAAAGAAATAATCACGTTTGCTAATTCTTATCGAACCCAGTGACACTTATGTTGTTGATAAACTTGCTGAAGTTATCGAAAATACTGCTTATTTGCAACACTATGACCTATTTGAAATACTAGGTAGGTATTGTTTGAAATACTATTTTCTTATATTTCAATGAAATACTATTTCTTTATGTCACTTCTATTTCAAAGAGAAGTTTTATTTGCCAAATCCTGTATCACTCGAAGAAATGAACATATTTATTTCTATTTATCTATTTCAAAAATCTATTTTCACCGTCTACTTACTCCGTGAAAAGTCTCGCACAAAACTGACGGAGACATCGTGCCAGTTCTTCTACCACTGACCGAACTCACTGAACTCTCCCAGCGCTTTCTCAACGATTTACACGCCTCGTATCATAAATGGTTGTCTACAGAATACAGCTTTTACGTACATATATAGGTACATATATTCGAAATTTGAGGGTAAACACGAGTACTATTGTCGAGCGTAGTTTCGACCGATCAGTATGGCGAAGGACTCTCTCCAAGGGTATCGGTCGCGACGCTGTATTATTCAGTGGCGCGGTAGTCATGAAACTCGTTCGCAGTAATTTTTCATTTAGTTTCTCGTGGCAAAAAGAATTTCCATGCTTTTGCTCGCCCCATGATTTTGGGCCACCTTGTACATCAAAGACATTCGTGCGCAACTGCATGTGTTGCATAACTGTGCCCAGAGTGTGTACAGAGAGAAAGAGAGGAATAGAGGAATAGCGTGGCTGACATCATTTTATTTATTTTCCCGAAACACGGTCATCCCGATCAGAGTGGACGTCACTTGGGACTAATATGGATTATGGGCAAGTAAGGGAAACTCTACTTCTTACTGTGGGACGTTGAATTTTATGCCTCTATTACCAGATAACAGACCCTGGTAATTACTGAGAGAGCGAAATATTGATTTTCTCAACGCACGCCGAGGATCCGCGATGCTTATTTTAGTAATTGCACGACAGGGCCGAGAAAATCACGATTTGAGGACAAGTTAATAGAAAGGAGCCTACGATCGTAGTGAATTCATATTTAATTATAGTTAATTCAATTTTTCTGAAAATTTCCCTAAATAGTATTCTTAATGTTTATTCAGAATTCACTCTTTTATCCAATCATATTGTTTTATATATACGTCCCTTCACCAAAGAGTGTTCATTTCGTAGACGCGAAGAGAATACATAAAGATATAAATAAAATTATAGTTATAATATTTCTGGTTCCTCGAACGTTTAATAAATTAACGGATAAGTTGATACTAATGGTACACCAGCGTCAGTCGAGTCCATGAACACGTCTGTTCCAAGAATTTATTTAATAATGCTGACCGACTAGAAAGGATGCATGTGCGCAGTGTTTATGCATTTCTGCGCGCGCTTGTGTGCGTGCAATCGAGTAGCAGAGCACGGAAGAATCGCGAGCGATTGTAGTGAGTCACGAGAGAGTCGGGGGTGAACCCGGAGTTGAGTAATGGTCGCAGAGTGCCGATTTAATAAGCGTTTGTAAGCATCGTTTAGAAATGTAAGACGAACAGCCATCTGGAACTTGGGAATAACTATACTTAATGGTAGATCCTCAGGGAGCTTGCAGTTAATGATTCAAATTGAAAAGTAGGTACAATTCTCTTTAAGAAAATCAATACGACCTTACATTATCCATTAAGGACACTTATCTTGAAACAAGGTGTTATCAATGCACAATAAACTCTCCGATTTTCGTAATTTGTAGAAGATTCTAAAATATAATTCCAAGTGCCAGTAATGTATTAAAGATATAATGCATTTAGTACGAATTTCGTCGAGTATTCAGTCGAGCATAACACGAACAGTTTTCGATATCCTCTAATTATTTTCAGCGGTGCAACATCCTTTCTCCTGCAGCGTGCTTACATTTCCTAACGTTCCATAGTTTCCAATTTGCTAGTTGTTACAGGAAACAGTGAGTACGTAAATTGAAGGTACTCTTTAATGACAAAGTTTCTCGCTAATGAGCCTCGAAGAATCATGGTTTCGAATTGAAGAGAGAGTCTAATTCTACGCCAAGAAATAGGATATTTAGCTTCCTATAAAACGCTACTTTCGCGAGAAATTCTTTGGCGATATCCGGTGAAAAAATTATTCCGGACATTGACCAACTTGGTTGATATCATTTATTCAATAGATAACGACGTTCCCATTTTTTCAATGATAGTTTACGTAGACTATGGCATTGACGCTGCAGAAAGCGATTGTAAAACGAGCAATCTAATACTTCTCCCCTCCGACCTAAGGGAGATGAGATATTGCGTTGGATACAATGGTTGTACAATAGTAAACATGTTTACGTACAATATCATGAAAAATAATTAACTTCGCTATTACAAACTATTTCTTAATTTCCCCGCCAATTTCTTCAATATCTATTATCCCAGTGTTTCACACTTTTTCCTAATCACAGAACACCTAGAAACCCATTTTCGTCTGCAACTCAATTAAAAGTTTCACGAACCCACTGTCTTCATCATCCGCTACACAAGACTGAAAACTTCCGAATATACACAAAGCGTACAAATTAATAAATCTCAGAGATTCCAAACGAAATGGCGAGCGTACGTTCCACAGCACAGTTTTCCACGATACATACCTATCAATAGTAACAAATTTAATCACATAAGGCTTAAAGAAATACCCTGTTAAGTCTGTCCTGATTTCTTCCGCCAGGAAAGTTTCGTATAGAGCGAATTCCAAGCTTATCTAGTTTCCTTTCGAAGTAAACAGTGAAAACTGTACATATAACTCTGTCGACGTGAAGTGACTCGATACAAGTGCCTCGGCGTGATGAGACGCCGGCGCCACTGCAAGTGTTAATATAAGTCAATTAACCTTGACTGCTGCGAATAATGGCAGAGGAATGGTATTCGTTCGTTGGGGCACGGTTTTGCGTCAACGTGGATCATCGCAGGTGTCATTAAAGCGGCTTTTGTACCGTCCCCCCGCGGCGTAATTCGTCGCTGGACGTACTTGTCGTCGCGATCGAATCTGGAGCGAGTATTAATAACGGAGCAGCATTGGAAGAAAGAAATGTGGAGCGACGGTTTACATTCGAGTGACGAACAATTAGAGCGGTCACGTGGTTGGGAAATATAATTGTTAATTGAGTCAGGCGTCACCGGCAGCGATTCCGCCGCGGGAATCGGTCGTTTGCTTCTGTCTCGCAGCGATAGAGAGGAGGAAAGCCGGCGTTAAAGGTCGATCGGCTTTTCTACCGGTTCCTCGAAAACGAAGGTTGACTGGGGAACCTGATCGATCGCGGCATCAGGGACGAAGGTTTGCCGCCGTATTAAGAACAGCGTACTACGATGCTCGATTAATTTTGTCCTCCATTCTGTTTTGCTCAGTCTTCTGGTTTGTAAACGCGGCGGGTAATTTCTGTCTACTTTTGGAAAGTGTTGTGCACATTGGGAAGGTAAATGAGATGGAATTGAAAACTTGGAATCTAGATTGTAATTTTTTTATTGAACGTTTCTGTTCTTCACGGTTAATGTTTGTAGAATTCATTTCAGAATTCGTGTCTCTGTTGATTTGAGAAAATTAAATGAATAGGGTTCCAGTAGAATTTAAATTTGTGGTCCTAGGAAAGAATATGGACAGTTGTTTAAATTCATAGTTGATGTATTCACCACTTTTGAAAAGTGTTATTGTACGCTTTGACTACCTTGCAAGAAATGAAATTGGACTTTCGAATTAGAAACCTAGGGAACCGTGATTCATCCAGCGGGGATGGAGTTACATTTTCCATTTCACACTCTGAAACCTTTTATCTGCTAAATCCAGTCTCTTTGCTCTCTTCAGAAAGTGTAAGATTATTTAAAACCAGAATGCTAGTTTGTGATTCCTTCAGAAACACAGAGAGCAGTGATTTCCTTTAGCACTGACAATGAGATAAAGTCACTTCTTTCATTCAGTTTTCCTCGACCTTCCGTTTCGTAACCGCAGTTAAGAATTTATGCTTCGGTGATCTCTAAAAAGTATTATTGTGTTAAATGGAATTCGACTGAATCTCTGAAAACACGCGAGTCCTGCTTCTCTGGTTCTCAAGGCGAAGTCAACCTTTCCTTTCTCATTCTTTTTCTACCTCCTCTGTTTTCTAGATGCAGTTCAGGGATTTGCGCCTCTGCTATTTATATCCCCCATTAAAGAACAGGAATAGAGTACAGAAATAGGTCCGCTCTTTTCATTCTATTTCCATTAATCCCCGGTTTTCTGAATACGATTCGGTTGAGTTTAACGTTACTCTCAGCCGGTTCGAAGTGCAGGAAGCTTAAACTGGCTGGCATTTCGAAAACGCAGCAGCGATTCTTTCTGATTTTATTTATCGATATCCGTCATACCTCGAGAAGTTAATTCATGAGGCTTTGAACAGTATGCACCGTGCGTAAATGCATTCATTCGCACGTTTTCACGTTCACTGATTATTCATCTTGGCTCGTGGAAACTAATAAGTATACACGCGAGACTGTCAAGTTCAAGTATAATGTAACAGTTGTCAACTCGGTGTGAATTGCGTTCTGCGACATGGCTCGCATAGCAGTTAGTAGAACAGCGATAATGTCAAGGGGAAATTTGATTTTTCGAAGGTTCGGAGTACGGAAAATGTACGCGTTATTAATATCCAGCGTGTTTCTTTTAAATGGCTGGGATGAGAAAAAGATGAAATGAAAATTTCACTGTTCTTCTTACGAAGAAAATAAATATTTTAGATAAATTTTCAACATTCGTCCTGAACTTCGAATTCTGCAAGTTGCAGTATATTTTATTCCTTGCTTAGCAAGTATCGATTTGTTTTATTATATGAAAGTGAGTTGAGCAACGTGCAGTCAAGGTTGCACGTGAGAAATATTTAATAAAGCTAAACAGTATGAATGATTAGTACGACAGCCGAATTCTTGAAATTGATTGAAAATATTAGATTCTTCTGTAAAAGTCAGCGAAACTTATTCCTCCACTATCTCTCACATTTTACAGGTTGCAAAAAGAACACTGAATAGTTACTCGTAACACGAATATTCAGTACCCATGCATAATATATTACTTGTGACGAGCGAATATTATAAATTCTAAGATATTTGTTCACTTTGACTAGTCGCATAAATTCATAAATATTCACAATCTATTCCCCCTGTGATAATTAATTACAAGTTCACCGCAATTATAAAGTCACCGACTAATTGCAACTATCTCATCACAGAAACCATTTCCATCCTCCGCCGAAATATTCAGAACAAGTGAAAGGACAAGTAAAACAGAGAACCGTATACCCAACTCGAAAAGTTCACCTCCAAAATCTACGTTCCATATATTTACACTCGCAGTGTACGCCTGCTATGGTAATTAGGCGATTAATAGTCCATCATGGACATTTTGCTATTCAAATACTCGGCCGTAGCGCGGCACGAGCGTTGCGTCAGTTATCGCGACGAACATCCAAGGACGGAGCAGCGAGGCGACGGTTCGCCGCTGGTTCGAAATTCCCGCCAATTCCGTTTACCGCTGGTTCGAAATTCCCGCCAATTCCGTGCGCCGTTTTCCCTCTTCCTTTCTCCCAGAGACGGTGTGGCATTGATCTGGCGGTGACGTCGCCGACACACCCGCCAGCCAGCCAATGGGGGCTGTTATGAATGAATGGGTATAGTGCATACACGCCGCGTGCACGCTCTACAGGAAGAGAGCGTGCAAAGGCCAATGCACAGTGATTCGTCTAAATGCACGTGGCGGAATGCACGGGGCGAGCGCACGACCACGATACAATCTCTCGCGCGGCTTCGAATTTATGCAATAGCTTAGCATGCAAATAGGTACGCGTGGCAAGGCATCAACAATCGCTTCCTCAGCCGAGCGGGCTCTAATAATCACCTTACCGGGAACGCCGATTCCTTCGCTGTCATCCGCGCCCGATAATTGCCACTCATTGACGCGGTCGAAATTGCGCTTTATTAAATTCACGGTATATATAGTCATACCGTCAAGGACAAGTGGCGGCGGACGAAAATATGCCTCCTAGGCCGGACGACCTCGTCGAAAGAGCGTAACGGCGGATCGCGTGCTCGATGGTCCGCGAAAGCGTCAGCCGCCGCCTGGTAACCGACAAAAACCGTAACCGTTACGCACGTGCATCGGTGCAACACGTTGCGCGAGAGAGCATAACTTTGAATAATGAACGTTGCCTCCTGACGGGGATCGTGCACCTTGATCTTCTCGCTTCTAAATGATTTTCGTGCCGAATTGAAGCGGCGGGCCCGATTGCCAGAGGCGCGGCTTACCGGCGAGTTTGCCGCGTGAAATCGTGCCGGACTGGTCGCGTCACCGTGACGGACGAGAATTAATTCGTTATCGGCTGGCTTTCACGGAAGCTCGGGCGACCCTTATCTGCCTGCAGTGAATTCCACGGAATTCCCCGTTCCTTTCCTCCCCCGCCGGACGCGTTTAAAGCCCCCTTATCTCGTGTTACATTGATCACTCGGGAACGATGCGTGTATCGATCCGCGATATGCACATTGACACTCGCGGGCGTACCATCGAGCGTGCTACTTTTCCTTCTTCCTTCCACCAGCGTCGCACAATCAATAGCAAACCGCGAACACATTCTTACGGAGCAACCACCAGTCGACTTCTCACGGATAACTCTCACTCTATCTCTCTCTCTCTCTCTCTCTCCCGCTCTCTAGCTCTGTCTCTCTCTCTCTTTTTTGCTCACGATAGTAGAAGCCGTCGATCGAGCAGACGCCAGAAAGTTGGACGAATATTTCGCAACGGAGTATACGCCTCTTTATCAGTCGATAATCGTGGACACGTCGCGTTTCACCACCCACCCGTGCTCTTTGTGCATTCACAGATGCGGCAATTACGTTTCTAATTAACCACGTCCAGGGAGAATACGATCGTTGTTACGGTTAACCTGGAATCCCGATGACCGCGCGCGAGCACGACAAGTAGATTCGGCACCCCTCTGGCCAGTCCCAGCCCACGGTTACGAGGAGAGAAGAGAGCGCATCTCGTCTGGGACGTGCATTCTACGCGATCCTTCCTCCGTCTCGGGACGGTGAGGAAAAAAGGACGGACACGTTAACGGAATTCTCGTCGCGAGCGCGAGAGGCGGGCCAGCCGCATCTCTTCGTTTACGGTGCGAGCCGTCCGCTTCGTACGTCCTATCTGTTCGTCTCACCTCCTGCCGGATCATGTCACTCGAGGATAACGTGGACGTTTTCATTGCCCTCCCCTCGTCGCTGCACCCCGACTCGCGGCCCTCCAGTAGCTTCGTGTTTGACGCGTTCCCGTGCACGGCCCCACTGGTGAAAATCGACGGGCAGGGAGGCACGCGGATGCTGCGCGATCTCCTCGTCCTCTGGTGCGAACGAACCCGCGTATACAGACTCGACGGACGCGCGTGACAAACTACGTTCCCGTCCGAGCGGCCACGTACAAATCCTTGCCCACGAGCGTAACCCACGAGCTTTATATCGCGACTGCTGGCACGGAGGCGCCTGTTCCACGCGCGTACCTACACTCCTCCATGGACGAACGTGTTGGCTACATGGAGGGGCAGAAGGAGGCCATGGAGCAGACGAGCGGCCCACTGACGGATTCACCGGCGCACTCGCTGGACAACGAGCAATCATCCCTTATCATTGCCCTATTATTCCTCGAGGGAAAGTTCGAATTCAATTGGCGCGAACGCTTGTTCCGCTGACCGTGGACGCAGCTTTCCGTGGGTTAAGATGATTAAACGAGACATGTTCTCCTGGGATTGGGAGGTTTGAGTTTCTTCTATGCTCTGGGAAATTTGGGAGTTTAAGGAGACTGATTCCTATCGAATGATCGTAGGTCTGTTCGAACAGTTTTCGATTATATTGCCACTTCATTTCAATTTAATGGATGAAATTCACTGAAAATTAGAAATTCGGTTTTTCTCTTTTATTCTACAAAGATTTCAGCGCGCAATTGAGAGTCGAGCGATCATTTTCGGGATTTGTACTACTTGATAAGGCGTGGAGATTGGCAAAGGTGTGTTTTCATTGAAAAGTACATGCAAAATTGTTGTGAACACACGTTATCAATGATTATCAATGTTCAATGTGCTATATATCCATGATGGTTCAACTGAGTTAATACACAATTAGAATTCAAGCCCCTCGAGCCTCGCTAAATCGATCTCTAGCTATACTGAATAAATAATTCCACGGAATAACGGGGAGCAGACCCGGGAATCAAACAGTCGTTTCCTCGAAATGTGTTTCAGGGCGCCGAGGTGCGCGATACGGCGCTGCACTGCGACCATGGGTGGGGTTCAAGGGTCGATGGTGGGGACACGAGAGGGGTAACTTCCTCGCGCTCGCATACTCCGCTGTGACCGAAACATCGCCGGTGAATGTGCTCGTGCTCGAGGTGGAGGCTCGTCCCCTCAAGGGCAAAAAGGTCACGCGATTCCTCAGCAGCGAATTTGACAGAACAATTGCATCACACGGTACTCTATCCTTTCCACCCTTTGCATCATCATCAGATACAAACGCAGAACTCCAAACCACCCCTTGATGAGTCCAAATTCCACAATGTGGGTTACAAAAGCTCAATGATAACCGTGTATTGAAATACTAGTTTTATATAATTACAGAAATGATATGATAAGCGGTTCGACCGATCCCCCGTTCAATTCATTCTTATTTCTGCGCACTGATTTCATCCATCACATCGGAACAGAATATCGTAATGGGGGTCCCTTATCGCGCAATTAATGGCTTTGGTGCGAAACAGCATCGTTGCGTTGCGATTCCCTTTATTCTCTGGGGTTTCCGTTTCCGAGGGGCACGCGATATATTTCTGTCTACTGTGTCCCTCGTCGAACTGTACACTGATTCTCTTATTACTGCTGTTACAATGGACAGTAAGCAGAAGGAACGAGATAAGGCACGATCCTCGATCGCCAACTAAATATTCGATGCCCCATCGATCGCAACGGCTCCTTGGTGCGCAAAGTCGCGTTTGAAATCGTCGGTAGAAATTCCTTCTTGTCACGTTTATTAGCGAGCTGCTTCGTGGAACTCGGTGTGGAATAGGAAACGAGCGTTAATTACCACTTCGCGTTGACGAAATTGCAAAAAGCCGTTGGATACCTAGAAGATCGACTCCCGTCCGAAGTTGCGAGATAACGGAGTTGTATTGCATTCAACAGAAATTCTATTTTAAATTCTGGAAAGTTGCAACTTCTTGATTTTATTAACCAGTGGGATATTTCGGGATAATTTTAATATTGCGAAATGGAAGTAGTTTGTCGTAATAAAATTGGTTTAATTTTATTCTACTGTATGATGAAATTCGATCAATGATTTTAGGTCTGAATTATTGCGTGGTGCGGAGCTTAAAGCAGAGTGTGCATTTCATCACACAATTATTAAACAGAAAGCGTGAAAAACATGTAAGTAGTATTAACTACTCGAATCTGGACGTTTATATTCTTGCGAAGTATTTATTCTGAAATCGTTGCCTCAAAATCATCTCAGATGTTCTGTACATGTGCCCTTCGTTTTCTAACCTCGCACTTGAAAAGGGTCCTTCCAAGAACATCGCGGAAGGAATTCGTTCTTTGAATCTCCTCTTCAACGCACAGTTCATTCAAACCGGCCCTCATTCTTTAACCTCTCCCCCGAGGAAAACAAAAAAGACATCGTCCGTCATCCTCTCCTACGCGCGTCACAAAAACCATGTACCAATAAACATAGTATTCTACGCGGCGTATAAAACGCGATTGCGCAATCGTCGGTAAGTAGCGTAAGCCGATGGGCAGCTAGCGCGCAAAATACGCTTGAAAACTGCCACATCACCTTCAAAGAATGTATGAAAAAAGAGGCTTTCCCGTCTGGTCCACGGTACAATAACAAGAATGATACTTATCGTTAACCTTCCCCAAAACACGCAGAATTTTTTCATTCGCATCCGTCCTACGTATCAAGTTACTCGTGTCACTTACCTAATTACCATCACATTAAGAAAACAAGAATATCAAATCACTAATTTTACTATTCTGCTTCGCCCGAAATTTAGATTCTGATTTTATAAGAATTTATTTTTTTTTTTTGTGAAAATAGTCACATTCATATTGATTAGTTGGGCATAATGAACTGAGGCACATTTATTGACCCCAAAGTTTACCGTTCGAAAGTTTTTAGGCGTCAAACGCACAAACACTTTCTGCTTTATATATTAAGATAACAGCTGATACAGACAGAACGTTGACGACTGCATGAAAAACTGAGTAGAAACCAGAGTTTGGCATTATCCAAATAAGAAATTAATTAATTGACGTATTAAGTAACACATACTTTAACTTTATCCGTTATCGAATAAAGATAGCCCGAGTTACCTTTGCAATAGTCACGAATAAAATTTTTATCTTTTATTGGAACTCAAGTTTTAGATAGAAATCTCTGGTAGAAACGACAAACTACTAAACCCAATTTTCAATCAAATTCGTTTGAAAGATGAAATTTCAATTTATACTCAAGCGCCGGTACTTTGGAATATTGAAAATCAATGTCCTTGAGAACGATAAAATTTTATTCTACTTGTATCGCTCATCAAGGACCACCCTGTATTGCGAGTCAAAATTGATCCCGGTGTCCGCGGTCCAGTCGATTACCAAATTGCACATTCGTGTGAGAATTGGAGGGGGATACATAAGTAAGCGGATCACCGCTAATTTGAAGGTACTGGCAATTTTCGCGGACGCTGAGGTCCCGTTAATGCTGAAGCGCGCGCAACGCGCCGAAGAGGCGAGCGAGATGTAAGGGATGACGCAACGGGCTGGCTTTGGACGAGGGAACGAAACTCGCCGCGCGATTGGTCGACGACGAGGGCTCGAACGGTCGATCCCTCTTCCTTGACGTCATCGACTTCTTCTGGGGAACGCGGACTCCGCATCCCGCAAGGACACGCGAACTTTTTCAATGATTCGTCTGTGGCTTCGCGAGCGTCATAATCTGACGCGATAAATCGTGTCCGAGGGTATCGATTTTCAGGTGGCACGAGGCGTTCTGAAGGCGATGTACCGTCGAGGTGGATGCACTTGGTAGATGTATTGCGGAATAGAATCGTAGAGGTTGAATGACGAAATTTGGATATAGAGCAGGATAAGAATTTTGTAAAAACGTGAAGCATGTGGGAGAAATAATAATTTGTATTTGGATTGCTTGGGATTGTGGGAGGAGTTGAAGAAAATGGGGAGAAGCGATTGTAATCCATGTTATCAGGTACTGAAAGTACAGATCGTTAACTTTCAGCGACATAATCTCGGTACCATAGTTTTTAATAATTCAGAGATTTGCAGGAAACGTCAATCGTGCCGCGGTCTAGAGTTGCAAATAGCAGGTCAATAAATTGGCCTCTTTTTTAATCAGTCGCGAAAAATTCCTTTCGATGAGGCCGATAAAAGGATTAAAAACGCTAGTACTTTCATCCGGTATTTTTAATCCAACTGGTAAATGTAATGTCGATAAGGATAACGACCATGATAAGACATTGGTATCGTTTATTATAAAACAGATATACGTACGTTTACTCTTTTACTAAACCTAAACGAATTTCATATAACAAAATGAAATAAATGAATCAAACATTCGAATCAAAGTATACTTTAGAAAAATAAATTTTCATCCGAACATTGATCCTTTAATCCTCAATGAATTACGTTATAATTCCATTACAACGTTTTATAGGGTCATTATGTTATCAAAGTAATTCATTACGTGCGCTGTGAAAAACGTCTTTTGAAGACGAGAAAGTTAATAATCGCTTGCTTCTCCTTCCAAATAGGTACTAATGCCACGTTTAATAATAATTTTCCGGGGCGTGCACTAGTATAAAAATACTCTTCATGGAATTAAACGGCGAGGATTCCCGCAATTTCGTATTCGGAGTACAGGTTTCGTCATCAACCGCGGAAGAATGTGATTGGCGAACTGAAACGTGTGCGGGATCACGCACGTTCCTTTCCTCTGTGCACGTGACTATTGGAAGTTCTGCTTCACGCTGTGCCCACTTTTGGATCGTTACGAAAATCATTTATGATTCATGTATAATCATTGAAACGTTAAATATAGGTACCTACCTCCTATTTAGGAGTTCTATTCATTTGATTGTATTCTATTCATTGTTTTCATTGATCACATACGACCTGATTAACAATCTTCTGGAATTTAAAGTGGAGTTCTTCTTTGACTAATCCAACGTCGTTCATCAAATTGTCAACTGATAGTAGAGTGACTGTTGAAGATTAATATTCTTTGTATTATTGAGTATCTATCTTTGATCCTTTCACCAAAGTGTTCAATAATGGAGAAACACCTTCTTTTCGTTATCGCTGATTAGGAACAAAATCATTGATAATGAGAATGGGTGTGTGAAATCAACGAAGCGGAATCTAGGCGAGGATTTGCACGAATTTTATGGGAGTTCCTGAAAGAACAGTCTCACATCCACGTGTCCTACCTCACGTAACCATCTCCTTGAGATTGAATAGGCATGCTGGATGAGGAACACACTTGGCCCCATTGATGATGGTTTTTCTGGTATTCAACACAATTCTCTACCCATCAGAGATGAGTTAAAGACATCCCATGTATAGAAAGTTTGAATACCATCGTGAAATAGAAAATCGCACAGGGAAAGTTTCTCAATAATTATCATATCCACTTTGTCATCCAATCGAATTCATATTTCTGCTGAAAGTAACGAGTACTTACTGAGTTTAACTACTTAAAGAATGAAATTCAGCTCATTTTGGCTTATTTTAGGATTTGATTATTTTCTTCAGCGGTAGCTTTACGAAATATGAAATTCTGCGGTTATTCACTGGCATGAAAGCAGATAGATTAGAATACAGTCGAAGAATCCGTGATGTAACCTGTAGCAAGTGCAGGGAATCTGATGCAGAAGTGACTTCGAACTGTGTAAAGCACGAATTTAATCTCGATTACATCTCAAAACCGCGATTGCATCTCGAAGCACCGGCTCAAAATGATGGAGCCGAAAATTTTCCTAACTGATATCACGTACTGATTATCCATTCGTGATGTGATAGGGTGTCTGGCACTGATAATGTACAAATAAAGAGGGGTTAATAGATACTCATCTTTCATTGAGAATGGAAAACAAAAACCACTTCGTGAAATGACACACTGCAAGTATCGCTAAAAATAAGTGAAACAAACTTTTGAGGGAAGAGCAAAGGGTGATTATAATCGACTAAAGAGAGAGATTATTGAAAATTATATTAAAAAAAAAATTATTCAAGAGTTCTATATCGAATAAGAAAATAATCTTCACGATTGAAATTTTAGAAAAAGAACGTAAAATTGGTAAGGGAATATCGAACACTTTCCATAACAATGACCAAAATAAATTACCAACTAAACTTCTATTTCATCGACAACTTTGTACCATTATCTCACTCATCCATCGAATATTGTTGAAAGCTAAGAAGATATATGATTCATTGCATAACAACTTCATAAATTTTCTCACAAACTGCAGATATGTTCATATCTAACGTGTCCTGCATTCCCTCGTCAACAACTATTTTAAAGCTGTACCATCTCCGTCCAGAAGACGATATGTTTGTTAAACGCATTCCTCTAACAATGAAAGTGTGAAGGAGTAGCTGTACATTCTCTGTCCGTATTTGGAGCAATCTCGAGCGTGCTTCGAATAAGAAGCAAAGCTCCGTATGACTCTTCAATCCATCAGCGCGGGCAATAACACGTCATAAATAATAACGATACGTCCGAAAGATCGATGAAAGATGGTACAGCATTGATTACCATTCTTTCGCAATTGTTCTGAGACGCTTACAGTGTGGGTGATACATACACGTTCGCGAAATAAGATCGATCAGAATCGTTGACGTGGATTAAGTCAAACAATCACTAAATATTTTCTCCGTGAATTACGTAATCGATCCTTGAAATAGATTTAGCTACGAAGATTAAACTTAAGACGAGCGTTTTTAGTAGTATTAGAGTAGAAGTGAAGTGCAATAAAAGCTTCCCTTAAAGACTTATTCAAAGTCTTGTACCCGAGGATAACAAGGCAGCAACAATTTGGCAACGAATAGTGAGAAGCGTGGGTGAGTTGGTCAATCATAAATTGCCGCATAATATTTTTCACGTTCTGTGGCAGCCAACAAGCTGTTAAATATTTGGCAACGAATAATGAATTTTATATGAGGCCACGTTTAAGACGAACTTACAAATATCTTAATCTTAATATATAAGACAAAAAATGTTTGTGTGTTTGTCTGTCGCCTAAAAACATTCGAACCCTAAACTCTGAGATCACGGAATGTGTCCCAGCTCATTATGCATAGCTAATTCAGATGAATGTGACTATTTTCACAAAAAAATAAATTTTTTTTATAAAATCAGAATCTGAATTTGGCGAAGCCGAGTAGTAAAGCTAGTAAACATTATAAAACATTTGTGAAAGCAATAATAACGGCACTCAATATTACAGCGTTTGGTAGAAATTAATCAATTGGCAACTCCACGAGAATATTTCCAAAATTTTCAAATTTCCATAGGTTCCAAATGATTCACGAGATAATAAAATACGTCTTCATTTATATTGTAGAAGTGACTCGCGCTGAAAAGTCCAATTCGTTGTTAAAATCAACGTTGCATTATCTCGAGTTCAGTGTAAATCTCATTTAACGAAAAAAAGCCCTGCCCTCTGCTAAGTTCGTTTCGAAATCGAGTTCTTTCGAGGTGGAGATTTACACCGAGACCAGGAAGTGAAGTCGCTGTTGATGCACTGGCAGCAGGGGCGTTCGTCAATGTAAATAATGCTTAAGCGTGGCTGCACGATTGCCATTCTCGGAAAAAGACCTATCCTATCGCTGTTCAAGCAACAGGGACTTTGTCACGATCGTATTGTGTACAAGATAGAGTTACTGGCAATTCTCACGACGCACAAGCCCAACTTGAAGAATTTATTAATCCACCGATGGTACTCGACGCTCGAATGTGTACTTCATAGTTGTAATAACTTTTCGACACCCTGCATCTCTTGTATATAATTAAAGAGTTCATTGAATTTAACGTGGAATGAATTGTTGATCAATTTGAATGCCGATCTGTCTGCTTCTGATACGGCTATGCAGACATTAGATTGATGAGTTTCAGTGAGCGCGTATCTTCAGCTACCCTATCTTTAACGATAGGATTGCGCGTAATTGAAACTGAGTTAAAGTCCCGTGGCGTATTGCAAAATAAATTAATAACAGTGTCGAGGCGATTCTCGTTTTAGGTCATTGATGTCAGTCGGCTCGCGATAAGCGGCACTAGACAGTCAAGATTTAATTCGCATGTAGTTGTAGATCGTCGAATAGACGTCCTAAGTATTCCCTGTGTGGACGCGAAGCTTCGTTTAGTAATCCGGCAATCGTGTCTAGCGGTACAAAGCTCACTCTTCGAGATACAATTTCTATCCGTTTTCTGGTTCATCGTGCCGCAATCTAAATAGGTAACTAAATTTGCCAAAATTCTGCGATCAAGTTCCTGACAGTTATAGTACCTGTTCCATAAATCACTCTACGATTTCTCAGTAAAGACTACTCGAACAACTACATAGGGTGGTTGTACCAGTAAATGAACACGTACCAGTGAATGAACATTTTTTATTAAAATGAGTAAAATAAGTTATTAAAGTAAGCAACTAATTAATTAGAGACTTCTTTTCGTTTCTTGCTTCATATCCAAACAATTTTTGCAGCACGTGGAATCATTCGCGCTGCAAACATAATTTTATAATAGTGTTCATTCATTAGCCTTAACTGTTCATTTACTGGTGCGTTTACCCTATATTATAAATACCACAACACAAACTTGGAATTCATATGATTTTAGCATTCGTGTCCCAAAATAACATTTACTGCAAATTTCTAAATTTCTAAATCTTCTCGCGAGTTCTATTCCCCATTTAAGTTCGTATATACCTAAAGTTCTAAAACGTTGCCAATGTTTTTCTAAACGGCAAGGAGTCTCGATTTAATGAACAAATAAGCGTCGAACTTCAATTGGAAGGGTGCAGAACGGCATCGGTCTTTCACCTGTCTGATGCAGCGAGGCACGCGAGTTGCGTCACGTGTCTCCAGGCCCTGCACGCGGCATACGCGCAGAGGATCTATGCAGCGCGTCGATCCCGTGATTGCAGGGGCCTGGAACGGATGCATATCGACTATCGAGGCTTTCGACAACGCAGTGCGTTCCAACGAGACTCTAATACGATGCAATTGATACCCCGATAGGGTGGTTGACTTCTCTTAACAGGAGTCAAATTGGTCCCTCTTCTTAAACAATCGGCAAGTGAACATTATTCACCGGATGCCGGTGATCTATATCGCGCTCGCGCGTTTCACAGGTTCGAAAAAATTCTCAACATCTGAAGGAAACGTTTAATTAGACGAAACTGCTCGAGGATCGATCTCTGCCGAGCGGTGGACTCCGGTGATCCAACCGATTGTCCCCGGTGAGTTTGATAAATCAGCATCGATTTGGAAGTTAAATGTAGCCACATCGGCCTGTCTTCTTATTAACGGGTTCAAAGTTAATTCTTAGCACGAAACTTTGCATTCGAGCTACTTATTGCGACCGCAGCTATGCAGCGGCTACAGAATTGAATGTCTCTTATGAATATTAATGACTGTAAATGCGTATAATGAAGCCTCGAAAGAGTATTCCGAGCGCGGCTATACGGTCGTAATTATTCAGCTTTTTCTTTGCCGCCAGCGTGAAGTTATTGGATGGAGTTCATTAAAATCGAACGAACTGGAGTGCGTTAAAAATCCAAGTAAACAGAACTCCATTTCCAACGCCACATTCCCCCAGTATCATTGGATTAAATGCTAACCAATTTGTTTATCTGCTGCGCGACCGTCCGCGCCACTTTCGATCTTAATCGCCCACCAACCGCAAAGTCAATTAAAACTCAATAAACCGTAACTCATAATCGAGCGGAGCTTCTACTCGCGGATTACCATAAACCGTCCTCGTCAGCTTCCATCTTCTGTATTTACTTTCACGACGACACGCCGCGCGTAATCGTAATTAATTGCGATGCGCTAGAAATATCGATTCTGTTTTGATATACCGTATCAGTTACGTAATTGCAATCGCCGAGTTCAAATATCGCGTCGAATAGAGAGGACACTGTGCACTTTGCATCTGCGTATGCATCTGGTGCATGCATCTGGTGCACGCGGGTAGTGGGGGATGCATTATGCTTCTGGGAGCAGCTCCTTGCGATCCGGTTGGCCAAAGTTTTCAGTCTTCTATGAGAGAACTGTTCGCTTGCAAAATAAGGTGAAATTTTCATTTCGCTGTCAAATGGAACACGTGGGGATAAAAGTGTTTGCAGCTAAACAATTCGAAGGCAAACTTAATTTTGTGGGGGATTCGTTTTAGCAAATGTCCTTGGGTTCAGATGCATAAATCAATGGTAGCTAGCTACGCTGGATAATTCTCCCGTGTTCCGTACGTTTCAGCTTTTTAGTGCATTACGTGCATCGCGGTATCTTTTTCCACGTAAATTACCTACTAGATACCGTTGTGTGTCGGTGTTATGCAACACTTTGTAAATCCTGCTATTCTCTTAAGCACTGAGGGCTTACATTTGATCCTTCTTTACACTACACAGTGGAGCTGGCGAGGAAATGAGTGTTTAATCTGAAAGTTATAGTTTTGCGTATCTACCACTCTATTCCGATAGCCAATGCACCAAAGTATTATGCAAAATAACCATGCAAACAGATATGGCGCATTCATGTTAATTAAAAAGAAAAATTGATCTGACGTTGATCTTTCGTATTCTAATGGGAATCGTGTCAATTTTCTTCAAAAAAATTTCACTGTCCATGTTTCAAATAGAACCTATTGAAAAGTTCCAGAACTCTTTCGAACCTGGCTTTCTGATATGACGGTTTCTAGTGGTGATTAACCAGCGTATTGAATCCTTTTGACATCTGTTGAACAAACATCTTCTTAAGGTTCTTAACGTGGATTAGGAATTGTTTATGTAATATTATATACTTATTAGTACATAATTATTTACGAGGCTTATTGCTATTTTATTTAGATGTTTCAATTTTATTAATATTCCTATCCAAATAACCCTTGGCTATTAAGAAGTAATATAAGGATACAAATATTCAAAAATATTGGGAAACAGCGAAGTTATGAGATTTCCTCCGCGATTCCTATGTAAAGTGACCCAGTGTGTACCGTGCCCGCGTGTGCATAACAAACGCATCGATCACGTCCTCGAAGCCTCAAGTAATCGCCTCCTTCGTTTTTTCACCGCAAATTGTATTCTCGCGACATTCTGAGATAACGAAGTTCTTAAAACCAGCACTTGTGTAATCTTTCACTATCATCTGCTGGAGGTTCCAAGGGAACGACATTGGCATTCAGTATGAAAATGGAAACGCTAATTGACTCCCACCATATTAAATTGACGCGTATGAAGCACAGTAGAATCTCGATTATCCCAACTACTTAATTAAATTTATTTGGGACCAAAACGTCCTCAATTATAAACCAGAAATAAAGCTTAACCATCGAGCGATTAGTTTTCATTCTGATTCGACTTTTGAACTATGAACGCATTGTTTCGCCAAGTGGCCCTATTTATTTATCTCGAATAAGCCAATACTACAATTTATCGCGATAAAAAAATTATTTCCACAAAGTTTAAACTACCCGTTATTTTTCATATCCACTGCTCTATAACATCAAAGGTTCCGCTTCAGAAGACTGGAGCATCGTATGACTTTAGCCACATTAAACTCGATTGGACGAACAAAAAATCTTCTGTCACACGAATGAACTGGGGAATCGTGGCAGTGCCTGTGGCAGACTTTTGCACAGAGCGAACACTGCTCGTATCCACGCGCACGTACATTTTTTTATCTTTAACGCGAACCTAATTAGCATCGGACAAGGAAGTTTCGTTTCGCGATAACGAACGCGACGAGCGAACAAAATCTTTGTCTTTCCTTTTTTTCTTTGTATTCTTCGTCGGAGTCTAATAATCGCGAGATGTACGGTTTGCATTTCGTAATTTAAGTAACAATTAATCTCCTTTTCGAACGTCACGTGTCGACTCATCTGCATTTTATGCCGCGCTTAACATTGGGTAAATAAATTGAGCAATTGTTTGGTTTCGTTCCCCATTAACTGTTCGCGGGAAATCCCACAAGCAACATCTTCCTTTTGCTCTGAAAGACAATTGCTGACGATGCGAGTAATTCGTGATAACTCTGTGTGGAGTTACACAAACTTCGCTGTAATCACTTGTTGACATGCTTGAGATGAATTGTTCATTGTTTGAAATTATTAGAGAAATATCTGCTCAAGTGACTTCATCACTCAAGTAAGCATTCAAAAAATTACGAATAGTCCGATATGATCCTTCGAAGTAAAATAACATATGAAATGAACCTTCAAATATGGAAATATAGCTATCAGAGATATGAATCTGCGTTTGTGACTGATAGTTTCACGTATTGTCAAAACTTGAACGATTTATTTTGATATAGTCTATTATAGTGGACAACGTTTTTACTGGAAAATACTGTAAATTTTCCTTGAAATAAGTATTTCGTAATGGATATAAAAATCACTGCCTTGGAATGTTCTGCGCAAATAAAGAAGTAAATACATATATCGAAGTCGTTATTATCTGTGAAGATAATCAAGCATTCATGGTCATCAGTATGAAGTGATCAATTTCAGATGATACTTTCTCTGGCTATCATTTTCAAAGTGTTATAATACAAAAATGTTTAATATTCTAAATACAAATCCACGTATTAGTTATTAATTAGTAACTTACATCTTTAAAAAAAAGACGTAGAAAAGAAGGTTTAAAAAAATACTGTATAGCAACACTGTGTTTTAGGTAACCAATAAGAATAAGAAGTGCTCTGATGAGTCTGACCCTTCTAAAACTTAAAAACGTGACTTTTTAACGCGACGAGTCGATCTCGTTTAATTATTTCTACGAATTCTGAACAGCTTTTTCTCTTCAGTTCTTTAAAACTTAGAGTGACGTCGATCGAGTCAGAAAACGTTAAAAATTGAATGGAGAATGAAAATTTGAAATTACTTAATTGCCTTTTTATGGACGGGGGGCGCGCACATTTCAGACTCATTGCGCTTCTTGCAGCAAGGTCTGCGAACAAACACCATGACAGGCTGAAAATTTGAATGAAATCAATTCGTTTCTCTCTCGTGAAAACTACGTGCAGAAGAACTTAACCCCTCCGATCCGAAAGACGTCCCATGTACGTCAACGCGAGCCGTCGTATGCGGCCGATTGATGATTCATGTAGGTACGACCTGACTCGAAGTAACTTTTTCGCACTTATACTAACTTACGGTGGAGTATTTTGAACAAAAATTATATCAGTATAATACTTTAACATTCTGTACAATAATTTCTTGTGTTCTATACATGTGCTTTCTAATTTTATTTCACAATATGCTGTATCCGAATGTCTACCATTCAGTTTGAGGTTGTGCCGCGTCGGCCGCCTGGAGAAACGGCCGCTATTTTCCGTCGGGTCGGAGGGGTTAAAGAATTTGGTCGCTTGTCTTGCAATATACCAGATATTCTCCAGGACCGTAACTGTGCTCCATGTTTCAAGAAAACCCGAGTCAGTTAAGTGCACCGATCGTAACCCGACATTTTAGACAAAATGACATTTTCCGAAAAGACTGAAGTTCGCTCAGAACCACCGTTAGAGAAATCCCATCGAATTAATAAATAACAAGAATGATGGACATAAGAAAAATATTTTCTGACAGTTTAAAGATGCCTCCTTATACCCCCAAAGAGTTTAATCCAATATTAACAGCAGTCTGTTAAAGAAAAATTGTAAATATCAGTTCCTTTTGGGGCTGTTACACGAGAATCCCCCTTAAGCCTTCAGATCTTAATAGAGGTACCGAGAGAGTCGAATCTTTTTCTTACCTCATCCTCTCTAAATTGTTTCCATTATTGGGAACCATTAGACATAAATTATTGTGCAATAAATAATAATTGTGTTCTGAATCTGCTCCAAGTATAAACTCCAAATCTTAACACACACTCACGCATCAACCTGTACTAAGATAAGGCTTCGTTTAAACAGAAGTTGAAGCAAAGTATCCAGCAAAAAACAAGAATCTCGATAGACGTCTGTAACACTATACAATCACTGTTCTACCTCGGCTAAATAACTCCTACTTGTTTCTCCTTTCTTCAAAGGAATGCAAGCCGTCCCAGGATATGACTAACTCAGCTAAAATTCATGTGCACTTACATACAAGCGTTCCAGCCGGAGCATCACTTTCACCCTAATCCTAATCCACAAGCGTAGGAGAAATCGCCCCGAAACATTACCTTGCGCAACGCCACTTTCGTTCAAGCTCACCAACTCCAGTAACTGGAGCATGCAGCCACTTCGTCAAAACATTATGCGTCTCTCTGTGTATCGATGTCCCATATGCCGTGACCGACGTCACTCTAAATTGCCAACAATTGGCCAGCGGTGTCAGGGGTTACCTTGTCAGAATGCGTCAACCCCGTCGAATCAACTTCCTCGGCAAGCGGCGCTGGTCTCTTGCTGGCGCACTTGCAGATCTTCCTCAGGATCCACCTGTTCCTCGTCTTCATGGTGGGACCTTGACCTGCTGGTATCATTTGCGTCGCACTACCAGTTGCTGCTGGACACTGGATTGAAAGACGAAACGATGCCCGTTGCCCTCCTGCCTGGAAGACGAAATGATGCCCGTCGCGACGATGGTCCCGCGACACTTTTATCGACCAGCGGCTGGCGAACACGTAACATGGATCCCGCTGGCCCCGATAAGAGCGAGAAAGCCGACGTATCAAGCGCGTTCGCACGGTGCTCCGAGACAGAATTCACCCCCGGAGCCCACCGATCCCATTGCGCCTGAGCGAAGGTCCCACGGTCAAGGCGCCCCATCGACGCTCCTGTGGCACCAAATTCAAACGTTCACCTTGAATCGAACGGGTTGAACGTCGGGTCGATGATCAAGTGCCAGCGCCTGATATTGTGGCAGATCGCAGCAGAAACTTTGGGATTCGCGATAGCCATTTGTGACAATTTGTACGGATTCACTGTCCGAAACATGTGATACCATAATCTAATCTTCCGTAGAAATTGCCTTTGAACTTTATCAGAGAAGGTACTCGAGATGCCTTCTGCAAAAGTGTAATATGGATTGAGGGAAGAGGCGTGTAATTCAATATTCTTTAATTACGGAAATGAGTTGCGAGATTAAGCGCCACAATTTGTAAATTGTTGCACGCATTTTCTCTATCTTGCAGCGGTGAAGGTGAGACGCAGAAGCGGTTGATCGATTTCTCGAAGCCTCGAATGCAACAGCGCATGTGACATGCTCGTGCAATCATTAAGAATGTGATTTTCAATGATGCGCGCGAGCTTTGCAGAGAGCACGCGCGACTGTCCGCCAATTTCAACTTAGCTTTACTGACACGCGCCTCTCTCCGACACGCTCTTTCAATGAACTCTTACAACGCCGAAATTATAACGTATAATAAAATCTCCGCGCCGTTAATTACCAGTAAATTCTCTTACAGTAAATTGATATTTAATAACTTAACGCCAACGGTGTCCTAAGTTGAGTTCTGTATTTCTAATATTTAGCGGTGCTCTCTATCCACATCGAAACATACAATTGTTAAAAATGTCACAGTATTTCTGTAGGTATCTTTCCAATCTCTAACATATAACCTAATAATAGCTAAAATGCTCAACAAACAATTTTGCAAATTAAGAAAAGGAAAGGAGGCGAACATTTTAGGGAACATTTTTCTAAAAAGAAAGTATAAAACATCGATGTGGCACTCGGGATCTCTGACGGATACGTCGAGCGAAGCCCATTTTAAAATAAAATCCGAACGGTCCCGTGCCTCGCCGCTATATTTATAATATTCTGGCTTTGTCATGCCGACGCGTAGGTGTGCGTGAATTGCGTAGGGATTTGCGTCGCGCGAAAATCATGAATGAAAGCTTCGCCTCGCCCCCGTCTCTTCCGCTTCTCTTTTCTCTGTTCTTTCTCTTCTCTCTCGTCTACGCAAAATCCACGCGTCGCGCGGAGTCACGGATCTGCCCGCGTGTCCTCGTTCGAAGATCTTCGTCGGCGGCCAAAAGGAACGCGAGATGGTATTGTTTCGTAACGAGCCCCTCCGAGATGCAACGTGCGACACTCGACATTGCGATCAGCTGTTGAAAACTGCGTCCAAGATGACCTATTTCTCGACAAACTGGACATTCCTTTAAATAGAGATCCTCCACTTAAACGGGTGCTCGTAAATGGAGTAGACGAAGCAATCAGCTGGATTCTCCTTGCTCCTCCAACTTCTTCTTGAATTTTCCGAGCGACGAGTGACCAGTTTACAGTGACCCCTATTGCTCTGTTCTCATGATCTTTAGGTCCTCTAGTAGATACTCTGTGTGTTAGGTGTACGTTTGCAATTTAAGTACTTCGCTTTCAACTTAAACAGTGATTCTCTTAGCGGCGCATCGTTCGAGTAATCAACTGAGCGGAAGTCGATCTTCGACCTCCCTCGAAAGTTCAACAAAGTTGCAACACTTGCTACGTTGCAGTCGTCTAATTTGTTTGTTGAAACTACCAAGGAACTTGATAGTTTGAACTTGCCCCAACCATTCCTACGTAATTATAAATCTACTGCATTCACAGACTCGCACGTCTCGCTCTCCACACCCATGCAATCAAGAAGCCTCTACGGAACCACGAGTTCTTCAATGAACAGTCCCCCCAAAGACACCGCGAATCTCTTCCATCCCAGCCTGTAGAATAAGAATTGCACAAAACGTTCGCGACTGCCTTGTCCCCGAGCTAACCAATTAACCTGCTCACTTCAATGTGAGGGTCGGGATGTCAAGGTCGCGAACCAGGATGACGGGGGAGACATGCGTGCACGGCGACTTACCGTCGTGTCTACGTGCTCCCATTGCTCGTCCGCCATGGCACCGAGGTGGTCGACAACGTAGAGGATGAACGGAACCAGATGGTGAACCGCGGCTTCGGATATAGAACGGGAGGAAAGATGCCGAGGTGCACGGGAAAACGGTTCGTCGGTCAGCAAAACGGAGAAGGCAATCTCGCCGCCCCTCTAGAGATCACTGAAAGCTTACATCACGCGATCCACAGGCCCTACATTCAGTCTACTTCGCGGCTAGAAATACAGCGACTCACGTGTACGTGCGAACCTGGGTATTTTGGGCGAGCGGAGGCTAGAGGACTGTTCGCGACTGTACCTCGGTACCGTTGTCGACGGATCCCGAAGAGGCTTCTTTCAGAGGTCTGTGATGTTGGCACCCCCAAATACGAATTTTTATTAAACAACGATGGCATTCGTTTGTCCACGATTTCTCCACGTTTGTACAATAAAAATTCTCGATTGTCCACCCTTCAAAAAAAGTTGTAAGGAAATAAGAGACATTTCACCCAGCATCTCCATGAAATTTCTTTATTGATTTTTAAATGGGATATGATTGTCCACGATTTGCCCGTGTTCGTCCCCTCAAAACTTCGTTTGGCCACCCATGAAAAATTAGTTATAATCAAATTAAGAAAATTTGTCATCGGCATACACATCAACGTTTTTTGTTTTCTTCTTTTTGAGTGGAATATGATTGTCCACGTTTGTCCGCCCAAAACGTTCGTTTGTTCACCCTTCAAAAAATGTTTTGACCAAATTCAGAAAATTTGTCATCAGCACACACAGGAACATTTTTCTTTTTCTTTAAAGTGGGGTATGATTGTCCACCATTAAATGTTTTTTTTAATCCGTTCTTCTGAATTTCTGATTTAATTTGTTTATTTTGAGAGATCAGACATCGATTATTGCTTAAATCTTTTTTTTTTGTTGGTTTTTTCTTGTTTTCATATGAATATGTATCTTCGCGCGTTTTGCCCGCGCTAAATCGATTAGCAAACAATGTCAGGATGGCCGAGCGGTCTAAGGCGCTGCGTTCAGGTCGCAGTCCACATTGTGGGCGTGGGTTCGAATCCCACTTCTGACAAATATCTTTTTAATAGTCGGAAGACGTTTATATTTATGATATTTTTTTATCAGCGTATAAAGAATGGTGGAAATTGTAAATATTTATAAAAGAAACATTAATATTTTTTCGTTTTTTCCGGGAGAGTGGTATATGTTGATATTTTACTCGGTTTTTGTTTCAAATAAAAAGCATTGTAAATTTTAAATGTCCCCCATGAATATCAGAAATTTGTCAATATTAAATTCGTTACATCTACGTTTTATGAATTTATACGCAATTGAATATGCGTCCAGATTATCCTTCTAAAACAACGCTCTCTTTAGATCTTTTATCTACTCTTTTATTACTCAGGGGATATGCAGCTTCACTTTCTGTGTCCCTGTTTTCCGATGCACTTAATGCTTCATGAATATGCAACCAATTCGCAAATATACGTCTCTAGTACGTGTAACAACCCCAAAGCTTGCTTTTCTTGTAAGAAACAAAAGCTACACTCTATAGTCTACACGCCAACACACGTCTGAACGCGTATCGGAACGCGTATAGGAAATCCCACATTAAGAAATAAACAGATGCAATTCATAGAAAAATGGTTTTTATTTTCCCAGAAAATAGCTTACATTTTAATACATTTGACTTGCAATTAGTGCTCTGTATTTTACATCATTCTTACTTGCAAGTGCTCGATCATCACAAAAAATCGTTAAATTACGTGTATAAAAAAGTTACGTCAACTCGGTTCAAACGTTACATAATACAGTAATTCGTCGTTAGTGTCACGTTTTTACCATGCGTTATAATCACGCTCACCATCCCCACCATTTCATGGCATCCTTCAGTCGAGAGTGAGAGAATCCGATATTTGCGAGAGAGAACAAAAGAGTCGACGCGAAGTTGTCGTCGGCACAAAATAGTATCCGCATCGCGTTAGTATCACGCTGCCAGCCCCGATCGTCGTGATTCTAACGAGGCATTACTGTACTGGGGCATTAAGAAACGATGCTAACATTTTTGATCACACCTTTGCCTGACCAGGGAATAAATTCGCTAACTTTGGCGCGGAATTGGTGGGGATTAATTAGATCGGGATTATCGTTCCCCTAAGGTCTAAGTTGTCATTCATACTTAGTGAACATTCTACTTCACATACACACATACACAGAACCAGTCAAAAGAAAATTTAACATTGGTATTTTACATGCCCTGTGTAACAAACTTGATACTCGCCTTTAAGTATTACGTTGGTATCACTGATCTACTTCGGGAACCCCTCCACTCTATGGGTTATAAATTTTCCGTTACAATTCTTTTCAAAGAAAGTATTTACTTCTGTTACTCTTCACAGTTTAAACTTTCTTCTGACTGGTACTCTACATATACATGTAAGTATATTCATTAACCAGTTGCTAGTAATCGATCGAATGCATCTATTTTTGCGTGCGACAAAAGTTGTCGCCGTGGCCGATTAATCCATACACGCGTTACGCGCAGATTAGATTGTGCTTTCAATTTAAAGCAAAGACTATCAACATTACAATCGGCACACGTATGTACATTCACTAAATTACCATGGAAACCGTAGCAAACTAGACTTTTCCGACAAATGCATTTCGATCTTTCAAACCTTCATTTCTATCCATAACGAAGTGCTTTAGTCACAGTGATCGCTCAGCATCAAGCTACTATGTACGTGAAGGATTAACTCCGGCGTAAAAAATAGGAGGTCCAGCAATTCTGGACCTCGATAAAAGCCTTTCACGTTTTCTCAACTGATCCGAACAGATTTACTACTCTCCAATCGATTAACAAAAAGTAATGGTAAACAATACGATGCATTGTTGCAGATGCGCGGCTGATGCGGTAAAAGTGACGGTACAAGAAAGACAGGACCGAAATTGCGAAGTGAATAACAGAGTTAATTGTCAACATGGCGGACAGTGATTTGCTGATCACAATTTCGGGAGCCGCTCTCTCGTTACTGTTCTACGAGAATGTTCGTTGCTGCGGAGACCAGGTAAAAGATATCCTTCCTCCTTTTATCGTTACTAATAATCCATCGTCATCCGGCGCGATTATTTCCCCCCAACAATCGCACAACATTTCCCGTCATAACCTCGAACCTAGAGATTGGAAAACATTGAATTAAAAGACGAAAATCTTGTTTGATTCTCCGTATTCCAGATGGGCTTTTTGCTAGGAGAGACTCTTGAGTTCGTAGTGAAAACTTACACGGATGCGGACAATCAAATAGAGACTGTGAAGATACACAACAGTAAATATACTCGATCGTAGCCTGCCACGGATGCGCCTCAGTCCTGCAATAATGTCTCTGCGTTTTTAGATATCGAAACCGTCGTCACCTGCCCGCTGCCAGAGTTGTTGCACAATTCCGTCGGCAGACTTAATAAAGAGAAGTTAAGGGCCTTTATACGCGACCAGAGCAAGCAGGTTATAGGTTGGTTTAGATTCAGGCGGGATACTGGCTTGGTGCCCACTATCAGGGATAAAATGTTGCACAAAGAATTCGTGTCACATTTTTCTGGCACCAACGGTTCCAAACCAGAGTTCTTCGTGACTTGCCTTCTAAGCTCCTCGATGAGCAGTGAGAGAGGCACGCATAAATTTAAGCATGTCTTTCTGAGACAGAGGAGGGGGTTAGTATAAACTATGATTAATTAATTAAAGAGTCTTTATTTCAGATCACAAGGTAATCTTTCTTTTATAGGACGTTCGAGCCAGTTCCGGTCAGGATAAATAATTTAGGGATCGATCCGTCTAAGAAAGATGATTCGGATTACAAACCTACTCCTATCAGGAACTCGTCGGATACACCAGATGCATTTACTAGACTTATAGAATCGCTGAGGTAAGTTCGCCGTTACATGGTCGATGTAAACAATAGTGACATCAAAGTTATCTCATTGTCGATCAGAGAAATGATTTTTAAATATGTGGTATTTAATTGGGAATACTTAAAGCTATCTGTTTCTAGTTTGGACCTCACCACGACCTCTGGACTTGATTCTGCCATAACTATACAAAGAGCAGCTGAACGGTACTTGAACAATCTAATTCCAGAATTGTGCAAAACCGACCACGAAGTGGCGGAGCTGGAGAAGCAAGTGAGGGAGTTTAAACTTAACAGAAAGGCAAGAATGAATGGTAGTTCGAATAATGTTGATAAGAAGAATGAAATCGAAAAGGATCACCCTGGCAAGGAAGGAATGAAATCAGAAAGGATCTCTCCCTCAAGAATTGAATCACCAGATCATATCTATAATGACAAGCGAACGTCCAAGGATCACTCTACTACCGCTGTATGCGTTTCCATAATATCCACACATTTTTTCTCAGATAGAATGTCACAAAATTTACTGAGTCGCTTTTCTCTTTATTCCAGAGTCCAACACTTCCTTCCCCAAAAGCGAAAAATACAGCGCTGCATATCGAAAAGAGCACTAATCAGAATAAATCGAGAAAGCCAAGCGCAGATGCGGCGAACAACACGGTCCACGAATCGCCGCCGCCTGCAAACGCTGCTTCGGAGACGAAGGTGGATGTTGGGGAACCTGTGTCGAATCGTGGCAGGCGTTTCTCGAACATGGAGTCTGAGATCGTGAGGGAGTCGATCTGTAAAGGTGAGACGAACGAGAGCGGTGTGGGTAGAGGCAGAGGGAAATTGTTGCACGAGTCTCACCCCGGGATGAAAAAATCCAGAAGGACTTCGGGGCCGATGGCTACGCGAAGTAGCAGTGAAAGGACTACGCTCGCTCAAATGTCGCGCCAAGACTCCTCGGAGGCGAACAATGTACAAAATACATCCCCCCAAGTATCCTACAGTCAAATCGCAAAGAAAAAAATTGACAATACGCGCAAATCCGATTCAACGGATAACAATTGAACGCACGTTTACTGACTCTTATTTCTTTCTTTTTTTTTCAAAAAGCTTTGTAAGAACTATACTTAAAACTATAGAGCATTCTCGGGCAGGAGATAAACAATTGACAGAAGTGCTAGGGTGCTTACGCTACACGTGTGCGCATTGTAAATATTTCTTACAAGAAACATATACACATATATGTGCATGTATATTATAACTTTTTAAATGTAAAATAAACAGTCCGCGTCTGTACTATACGTAAGGCAAGTCTATTGTCAAGAAGCACGAATCTTCCGGGGATGTCGCGATGAAACACTACTGTGCCGTGTTCATAGTATCGAAACTTGTGCTTTACAAAGTCGGGAGGCATTATAGACTGAGCTGCTAAATAGTCTTCGATACATTCTAGTGACTGTTCTACGTTTCACCATATTTCTTTAAATTCGCATTACACGTTATTTCCTTTATACTATTCTAATAACATTTCTAATACGTCTCTAAGTATTTACAATGCTCTGTGTAACCTTGGTTCATTTAAGTTCCAATGAATCTCTAAGAGAAATATACAGTATACATTGTCCTCTTCTTTTTGCAATTCTCTTTCTTTTTAAATTGTGCCATTACATTTTTAAGCATTTAACGTATGAAATAAATACAAATGTTTTGCATCACCATGTTTTATAAATATCAAGATAATACATGCGTTAAGTACTTCGTAAGTCTTTCGAATCGTTCTCTTCGTGTGTTAATCGTAGCGTGGAAGTTTTCCGTTAACAGAGGGATTTCTTATTTGTACACGAAAATACTGCAAAGGAATGTCGTTAAAGTATATCGGCGGGATTATTCGGGACACCTGTAACTTCCCATATCGTGGCTGCGAGTCTCCTCGAATGCTCCAAGACACACGACGACGTTGCCAGGCCGAGATGAACGCAATAGAGCTCGTAAATTCTGATTTTATTCAACGATAATTTGGGGAAACACGTTTCGGCCAATTTCCTGCGAAATTTAAAAAATTAGGGAAGTAAGTGGAAATTTACAGCGGAGCTACTAGAAAGTTGAATGCTAATAACACGAACCTGTAATAGTCTCCACAAAATATACCCGGCACTGGAAAGTTCTTCATTACATGATTTAAATAAACTTTACATTTCAAAGGCGAGCCCTGGAAAATATGCAGACAGTAAAAACGGTGTATCGTGTCATTTTTGATATTTCAAAACGGTAGTATTCACTCACAGAACTGTCCTCGAACCACAAGAAGTAGGCATAATTAAACGTTGTGTCTTTCCACATGACTGATAAGTGCCCTTCTTCTAAGTGCATCCTACTTTGTTTAACCATGTTCCAAATCTACAAAAATAATCTCCGATCAGTTCACGCGAATTCCAACTCTTCTTGGTTTATCAATCTCTCGGATCTTCTACCTTCTTTGTCGTTAGAGCAAGTGTCTCGGGATTCGTGAAGTCTAACGTCGGAGCAGTTAATCGATGAGTAGTTCGATCTATGTAAATGAAGTGCACAAGCCCTGGAAACTCTTCTAGATATTTATTGATGGTTAGGGAAGTTCTCGTAGATTATACGGCATTAAGGAGGCATATTCTTGTACGAAATTTATCAGAAAACAATGAAAAGAAAATAAGCAAATTTGCGAAAGCATGGAACTAAAGAAATGTCGAGTAATTGCGAAAGGATATGATCCGAGCGTGAAGTTCTTCAGGGCTTTCACTTTGAGAAAATCACTGAAGTCGTTCAACTTCTGGCGAACCAGTTTGCCTACTGTCGTTAATACATCGATGCCTTGTTTCAGGAAATTCTTGTCGAAGCACGTTAGCCTGTACAGCTCTTTCAAATTCTCTATAAACCCAGACGTGTTGGATTCGATCTGAAGGATAGATTCCGGATCTCTCGATTTCAAGAGATCCACGTACTTCTTCCTAACAAACTCCCACTTCACTTGCAGCCTTCTCTGGCACATATCGACGTCGTTGCTGACGTTGGCTCTGTTCTTTTTTATCCCGTCCAAAGCTTTCTTAATCGCCGAATCGAAGCTTTCAAATGCCGGTCTCAGCTCATCGATGTCCCTTTGAAGCTGCAGACCACTTATAATATTCAAATAATAGAAGCTATCGTACAATCCCGACGACGTTGCGAGATTCGTCACCTCCACTATCATGACGAGATTAATACCATCCGCTAATTCAAAGATGTGAACCGCGTTGGCGGTGTAGTCTTGCTCGGACCCAAGTAGAATCAAATTACTATACAGGTCGTGATCCGTTAAAGAATACAAGCCTTCGTTGATGGAAGAGTCTCTCGATCCTCCTGCAACGAAGCAACACGTCAATGCGCAACATTAACAGAAATCATGTATAAGTAACAGTCATACTAAATAAATTCGTAATATCCTCCGAAGTAGGATTCGCAAGCTTCGCTCCAAAGGTGACTTGCTCCTCTTTGGAGGAGCTACCATCAGGCAGAAGAATATCATTACGGTCATCATCTTCGCCATATATTTCCGCTCGATCGTCTCCTTTCCTCTTTCGATTCACCACCCAACAAAGCAGCATCATCATCAATATATCGGAAGCATACAAGTCGTGAGCATTCTTGCTGGAGTACAGCGAAAGAAACTTCTGTTCCACCAGTATCAATATGTGCACGTTAGAAAATTCAGACTGCGCTTTCAATTTATCACAAGCGTCGTGTAATACTTTCAGTATAGCCACGCCCAAATCAGTATTTATCGACAACTGTTCTATGGCTTCTGTGAGCATACTCTGTTCGCAATTCCTCAGATGGCCCCATGCGTCTAGTAAGGAGGAAACTAAGCAGACCTTTTGCCTGCTTATCTTTAATCTGAAATCAGATACGTTACTATGCTACTGTATAAATAAAAATTCTTTTTATACATTAATATCTTTCGCTTACACCGCAACATCTGGCCCACAGACGTGCCTCACGATCGCCACGCAAACACCCAACGTCCTTTTCATTAATTCCACCTCTTCCAAAGAGATGTAGATGAAAGTGTATCCCATGAATTCGTCGAACACCATGTTCGTGCCGTCGTGGCACTTCATTGACGTGTACGAGTTTCCAAACTGAGAAGCCATTACATGCTGAGATGTAACGATCGGTGAGAATAATTGCATTATAACGTTTGGATTGAGTTTGGAGTCGGCGTCATCCTGTGGAGAATTTTTATTAGTTCCTCCTTGCCTGTTATTAAAACACAAACTTATATAATTTCCCCGAGGTGTCTTGTTACTTTCATAAAGCGCGTTATCTTTTACAAAACAGTGTGGTTCGCAAGATAAGGTGAGTATCAGGTAAGCATGAAAGAACTGTTATTTCAAGCAACACGATACTTCGCTAATTCCATTTAAACAACCATAATAACACGACACCCTCTATTTATATAATAAAAATGAAGAATTTTACATACCTTGCTTTCAGAAATCAAGCCTTGAAGTCTAGCTAACTTTTGTACATGATTCGCGAATTTCTTATTGCACTTGGTAAACAGAACATCGTTGAGATGGTCGAAAATTAAAAGGCCCTTCATTTCGCAATTGAATTAATAATATACTTCTGTTACTGCACAATTCTGTCAATCAATATCCGTTAACGCATTACTGTTTCTTTCCCGCTGTTCCGACTCGCGGCACGACGAGCAGAGTAGCATACGCGATTCAATTGATTCCCCTGCTACTGTTATAAAAATCTTGTTCAACTTGCAGCCTGAAAAACAAACAAATTTAGTTTAGTCTGTAAACCGACAACTGTCACCGCACGGCGCAGAAACCCACGAGCTAAACTGCCGCTGATGGTGTATAAATAATCTCTTTATTTAAGTATTCATTTATTCGTTCCATAGATCTACGTGTCGTGTAGGTACAAGGAAGCGCATTGTGTTGCACAACCATGCGATTAATTTATTGCTTTCTAAGGTGAGTTAAGAATTTTATTATTTTACGGATGGAGGAACGTTCTAACCACCTAGTGGTCGAGCGAATGAACTACGGCTACCTGTGCGTTCCGAGTATCTCTGTCTTTTTCTAAACATCAGGCTCTCTCGCTTTAAAATTACCTCCTCTCGTCATATGATCCTGCTACTGGGAGCGAAGAAGTAGCAGGATCGCATAATCGAAGGCGGTGGCACGCCATCTATCTCCCTCCTTGTCGCGCGAGCTACCTCTCTCTCTCTCGCGCGCGCGCACAGCTCGGCCTTGCCACCTCTTTTTGTATCGTGTGCTCCTATTAACTTTGTAGAATTTCCTGGCCTAAAAGCGAAGTTGGAGATAATGTAGGGATTGCGGTCGGTAATATAACCTGTACAAAAGGTTACTTTATTAGTATGTAATTATGTAGTGATTCGTGAATAAAATTTGTAGAAGCGATTGCTGAATGTTGTTTATATATAGTTATGTTACTATATTGTCAGATGCAGCTGCACAAATAGGAATATAAATTATTTTCAGAAGATCGATAATCCTTGAGTAAAGTATGGCGGCAGATTTGTACCTCTGTGACAGAAGTGTTCAGAACTGTTTAATTATAATCGAAATCGATATGATTGTCACGTGGGAAAGTAGTCTAGGGTCGGTACTTTAAGACGCAACTGTAAAAGTTGATAAATTATATCTAGAAAATCCATAATCAATCGACAAAGTTTGGGAATTTAGTGTTTACATAGGACCACGGCGCTGTTTTCGTCATTGTGTCAAAGAACAGTTAATAAGTAATTAATTATTACTAAAATCTGCATAACGACCGCGTAGGAAAGTAGCCGAGGGTCTGTTCTGTGAGAAGCGATTCTAAAAGTACGTAGAATATTCGCGGGAAATGGGAAAATCGTTAATTTCCAGTGGCTGTGTAATGTTTCTATCTCGCATAGCTCGGCCGTGCCACCTCTTCTAGTATCGTGTGTTCCTGTTAACTCGGCGAATTTCCTGGTCCAAACAGCCAACTTTGGGGACTTCTTGGGGATAACGTAGGGATCGTGGTCGGTAAATGAATAAAATATTTAGAGCGCTGCTTATGTATTGTTAGATCAATAAATAAACAATTTTATTATTAAATATGGTTGCCTAACGCGGTAGAGTTTCTCCACAAGGAGCCTACAGCCAGAAATTGTAAATAAATAAGTTTCTGTATCTTTACTTACAAGTGAATTCCTCTGCATTGTACATTCGGTGGTCAGTAATAAATATAGAAATGAAGAAATGGAGAAATGGAGAAAGGCAGAAATGGAGTACCTACTGGAAAAACGGAGAAACGAAGAAACGACGAAACGAAGAAATAAAGAAATAAAGAACTTTGTGGTGTATAGCTTATTGTGTTATATATTTTTAAATGCAACTCGAAATGTGCATGAATTGTTGGCAGAAAATGCATAAAAATTATAGAAATAATTTGGGTACATTGATAATCTGTGTAGAAGGACCGTGTCAGTAAATTGTTATATAATAACTGTATTCCTTTAAACGAAATACATATTCGCAAAAGTATTACAAGAAGTATCCAAGGAACTGTATGTTTAGATGTAATTGCAAAAAGTTCATTAATTACTGTTAATGTTATCACAAAATCGCGACTAATTATTTAACTGTAAATAAAATGCATGCAAATCATTGAATAGTATAAAAATTTACATACCTGCAGTCCATGTCGCACATGTATATCAACTATAATTATGTGAACAAATGTGGGGACGCTCTTTGAATAAACTTTCACACAATTTATAAAGAATCAAACTTTTATTTCCGTAATAATATCTCACTGGCGTGATTAAAGATCCAAATGAACAAAGATTCCTTCCAACAAATGTCTGATAATTTCCGTCGCGTAGCAGTTAATACACTTCCCAATGCATAGTACTACCAACAGCGACGGGAAATTAAGATTCACAATTTACAATCATTGTGCTACAATCAATAATTACCCTGTATCATCAAATAACATATGTTCTGTCTCCGAATTAGAAATTTAGACTCACATGATTCCCACGTATATATTCCAATGCGCTCAATTAATTAATCAACAGTAACCTTTCGAAAATTACGTAAAAAATAACATCGTTCATTAAATTTAAATATTAAAATACAATACAAAATCATACGAACGAATCTTCACTCAAAGACAGTAAACTCTTGATTTTAAACAGTAATAACAGTGACGATCGTAGAAAACGTTTAGCTCAGCACAGTGGCGGGCTCAGAGGGGGTGGTATCCCTTAAAGAAAAAATGAAAAAGCAGGTTAATGTAAGCCCCACTGAAGTAATTCAAGAATTTTATTAAAAGAAAAAAAACTGGATTTTATTCTTTAAATGAATTTCCCTAATCACCTAATGAATTTCATTGAATTTGCATTAAAGATATTTCCACCCCTTCATCTAGCCACCTCCGAAGATTAAATTCTGAGCGCGCCACTGGCTCAGCGTCGAGAATATAAAAAACAAATTACGAATCCCTCGTTCGTTAAGTAAAGACTCGTAAAATCGATAGTTTATTGCAACAATCAACATCCCTCCTCGACAAATGTAACGCCAGCTCGTTTAATAATAATAATAATATTCGACTGACAATCTCATCATCGATTATTCAACACTCGAATAATAATCCGAACAGGTATTTAATTTAATGTTCGCTTAGGAATGACAACACAGTCCTCGGTATATAAGTTACACTCGACTAGATTATGCAGTATAAGTCTCTCTACAGATTTTTTTGCATTTTTTTCACTCGTTTTTTTTTAATGTTCTTATCTGTTTGACTCCGGATCGAAGTTTTAATAGTCACCCCCGACGCCCACCGCGCGCGCGGTACGTAAATCGCATCCCACGCGACAGAAACAATCTCAATTCTCAATGGCCAAGTCAATTGGACTCTATAGTAGTAATCGTAATAATAATTTATAATTCTCTAGACCCTTCTCTCTTAAGTGCTACTATTTTGAAAGTTCCGTATAAACCCTGCTAAAATTACCACCAACTGTGACGTTGATGCTGCCTGGCCGTCTGTGACTGCACACACAATGTCGACAAAAATTGGCTTTCGTACAACCACCGAGCAACACCTCCTCCCTTTATACATTCAACTTCTCTCGTTATTCGGTTACACACAGTGGCGGATTTAGAGATTTGGCACCCCCAGGCTAACAAGCATCTACCACATTTTCTGTGAAATATCATCAAATATTTTAATTTCAAAGAGTCGAGACAATTTTAAAAATAATTCAATATATGATTTATTGCTAATTTTCTACTTGAAAGAAAAGTGAATTGTTTTTAAAGTTGTCTCAAGCCTCTGTGTTAGAACCAGTGTTTCTCAACCTTTTTTGAGTCGCGACACCCTTTTATAATATTTAAGGTTTTAATAAAGTAAATAAAACACATTAAATGCAGGTATTTCAGAATAGAATTCTAACCTAATGATATCATCAAAAAACACTTCGCGACTCACAGATGGAGAATTACTGGTTTAAACTTTTTTCAATTTCTTTCGGCCACAATTTGACACACTGGGCTACAGCCTAGTGTTATTTAGCCTATATACAAATCCACCCCTGGTTACACAGTCGTACTTACACGCTCTTCACTCGCAGTCACAGATATAGGATGTAGAGAAAATTACACGCTGACAGTTAATGCCAGCCCTGCGACAGACCACGGAAAACGTATGTTGTGTGCGTTGAGAAATCGAATTTAAATGACACCCTTACGATTTCACTTGTTTGTGCTCGCGTGGTATTGTGCTGCAACGTTAAAAAAATACTTTCAACTGTAGAAAGTGTGTTATCTTTCAACGATTGCAAAGTAACCCTTCGAAGTATCGACGAACGTACCCACCCTCCCTGTCAATGGTATATAAAAAAAGTTCTTAGCCTACGATTATTCTAAATTCTTATTAAATTCAGGCCTATACATTTGGCGCATCGTCAGCGCCGCGAACATTCTCATCTCAAAACCACTCTGCACATACAATTCTTTATGGAGATTTCTTCGAGGCTCGGTGAACATTCACAGCTTGTACGGTTGAAGAAACTTAACAGTAAAGGTGCAAATGCACGATGACAAAAATCTCACGTCAATTAAATGTAAATAATGGAAATAGTCGCGAGAGATGATATTTTTTAAAAAAGAAAATAATAAAAATATTAAATAATAATGTTAATATTATTAATATTTAATATATCATGAAACTTGTCTCACGAGAGTCTAATTTAATGAAGCTAATAACAAAATAATTAAAGAATATTAAAATACTTGTCTCGTGAGATTGAAGTCTCATGTGAGACACGATATTTTTGTCTCACCGTGAATTTGCACTTTAAGAACTCAGGAACGAATAGTTGCGAAAGAAAAGTATTTAGATCTCTACACCGTGGAACAAATAACTACCAACGCCGATAACAAACAACGATCTAAGCTCGGTCTAATCTCTTTCGTTGCAATTGGCGCAATCGTGAGAGAATTTAGTCGGGTAACGAATAACAACGACACTCTTTCGCGACTATTCGTGAAATAATATTTCAAATACAAGCGATCATTTTTACAATACACTGGAGCTCGATCACTGACGACGAAACGAGACCCTCTTCGAGTTGACTTTTAAAACTTTATATTTATTAGGACATTCGAGATACGAGGTGTTGAAATGGTAAGCGATCTAAGTGCCAGTGGTTAAAATTTTCAGTAGAAATAAAAAAGGCATGTCTGTTCATTTTGTCACTTACATTGTTTATCGCTCATTTACAGGGTCGAATTAAGATCTTTAGAGGATCACTTTAACGCAATGTACGATTCCTTAGAAATTTTTGATAATTTGACTAAAAAGTGTTTCTAGCAAAAATAAGATTCTAAAATTCAGAAAATTTCTAAAGATGTCCTAAGCACGCGCTTATTTTGCTTATTGATTAATCCAACACTATTCGTTTATCTTAACTTGGTCGTTTATCGCTTTGGACGTTCTGCGAATACCACTTTTACAGATTTCGAGGGAAATAAAAAGATTAGGACCGTAAAGATTGCCGGCACTTTCATCGTTTTTCGCCACAGCGAAGTGGACACTTACAATTTTAGCTCTATCTTGAAGTAACCCTAACAGTTGAAATAAATTATTCCCGCACATATAACTCATAACTTTCCCACAAAACAAATTATTCTTTATTTTTCGGCACTGTCATCGTTTACCATTTCAACATCATCATTATCATCACGCGTTATTCATTCGAAACATTCTTCGCTCGTTATTACGCGTTCACTTCACCTTATCAAATAGACGTAGCGTTGCTTGAACGCAGCTCGTTGAGTGTTCCGAACTTGGTAAGTATATCAAGTATATTAAGTAGGGGTGGGTTCCTCGAGGCATCGAAACCCTTCGAAATCCAAGTAAGTTTCGAAACTTTACACTTTCAATTCTTAAAGCAAGATCAGCAAAACAGAATCGGCACTTCAAATTTCGAGAGCCTCGAGTTTCGAAAGTTTCGGATTCGAGAATTTAAAAATTAGCTTCGAACCCACCCCTAATATTAGGTAAATTTTACGAAGTCCAGTTACAAAGTGACACTCGCATTTTTTAAAAGGAAACTTTACAACAGAAATCTAAATAATAAATTAATAACTAGCGTAAATTCTGAATAAACTATATTCGATTACTCATTCGTGTTTTATCCTTGAGCTTTGTCGTTCTGTAAATAAGATTGAGTAGCAATCCTTATCTGGCGCAATTTTATCCCTAATTGAAAGCAACGGAGAAGCAATAAACGGGTTTAAAAATAATTCCGTTCAGACGTACAGATAACGTTCTATGTTCCGTGGCGAACTAAATACACGTGACTAGAATCGCAATTGTTGCAGGATGTATAGCACCACTTTATGACTGTCCCTTCGTATATTCGTGAGCCAAACTCATTAGAAACAGGCGCCTGTATTTGTATATACGAATTGACTGGCAACACGAGCGCACGATTTTCCCTTGATCGCTAAAACGGTTATTCCAGACACGTTGTCGTAATTCTTCGATCCGATTAACAATTAAGATAATCGCCCTCGATCGAACGTAGGCCTGTCCATCTGCGCGGCTCGCTAGCAGGCAATAATTATGCAAGAACGCTGGGATCGATCGGCAAACATGTTAAGCTGCTGTTTCATAAACAAAACAAATCGCGATTTCTAGGGAAAATTGTATGTGTTACACTCACTCATTGACTTGCAAACAAGTGGGAACGATTTTTTTAAGTGGAATGAAAACAGATATGAAAATTATGTTACTTTTGGGAAAATTACAAAACTGTTTTATACATCAGGTACATAAATTCGTTTGCAAATTGTGTCAAATACTTAAGTTTTTTGCTAGGGGTGGGTTTCTCGAAACTTGGAAACCTCGAAACCCAAGAAAATTTCGAGTTTCGGGAATTCCAAACTTTGCATTTCTTTCGTGATTCGAAATTCTCGAAAGCTTTTGTATATTCTTATATTTTTGTTTCTACTTTCTTTAACTACGGTGGATACAGATTTTTTACAAAAACTGTGTTGGCTCCAATTCTTAAAGCAAGATATTCCACTTACAAAACAGAATCAACACTTCAAATTTCGAGAGATTCGAAGCCTTACAAAGTTTCGAACTCGAGTTTCGTGAATTTAAAAATGAATTCACACACTTTGCCGGCATATAAAGAAGAGATACCGTACTACCCTATTACGAAAAAAAAATCGAAAAATTAAAATCAATAAGCGAGTGTAGATCTACCATACACGTGTAGAAAAAGCGGCACCGATGTATAAAACAATAACACATCTGCCGTCATCGTTGGCTCAATAATCCTAACGAATCCCTCATTCATTAAACTGATTCCCATTGATGTGTCTGCTCCAAAACTTCGCCCCATCGTTTTAAACTTTCAAGAGAAAGAGGTGTCGCTTTCTTCGACAAGGAACGTGTAACTGACCTTCTCAACCATTCGCAATGGACGTATCCAATTTAAATCGCTATGGACGCTACTTAACATCCAAAGTATCGAAAGGGCCATTATTATTCACCACTCCACGGCTCCAATCTTCAAATTTCGCTTTGGTGTTTCGATTTCGCGATACGAACCCTCGAGTATGAAACAGGTTCTAACCGATCCTGCCGTACAAATATGGAAGGATAACCGAAAGATCTCCCTCGGCCTCTGCTCCTCCTCGAGCATAAGGTCGAAACTCTCAATACGCGAGGAGTCGAAAATTTCTCTTCGTAGATACATACCAACAACGATAGTATTATTAACTCTCTCTTTTCACAAGCTAACCTGTATCGATAATATGAACTCTACTGACCGAGCGTTCTTCAAAGGGACAGAACAAACCTCTTCCTCTCGAGACCTCGGCACTCGAGAGGCCCGGCCGCCTCGGCGAGCCTGAATCGCGCGTACTCGACTGCTCGCCGAAGAGCCTTCGAGTATCCTCTTTGCTCAGCGGACATACTCGCCAGAAATATCGTCCGGGGGCCGTCGCCGCCGTGTTAGCACCCGACAAACCACGCTTTCCTTCGTTCTGAACGCGAGAAACCAATCTCGGCCGCGGGCCGAAGAGCTCGTGCACCTTACTCGCTCGACATCAGCTGCACGCTGTCGTCCGCTGATCTGTGAAGCCGTCGAACGTCCGACAGCGAGCGGATCGGCGTCGGGTGCAACAACGAGAACGTGTGCGAGTGGCGATCTGAAAAATTCCAATAAAAGGCGAAACGTTTGCGTCAGGCACGCGGCTACTACTTCGAACGAGCCACTATGTATTAGGGATGGATTTCAGGGTAGGACCGGCGCGAGTATAGTTAAGAAATATAGGTAAGAAAATTTTTGGCACCCCAAAATTTTTGCACCTGTTTTCTATTTAATATGTTTTGTCTTTACGAGGTTCAATAAAAAAGAATTACATTTACGTTTTGTTTATGTAGGTGTTGGATTCATTTATTATTAAACGCGCGATATAGTTTTTTAGCGCTCTTTGGGCTGGCGCCCTTATGCGGAGCGTAAATTGCGTAAAGCGAATAATTGCGAATTTTTTTCGCGATTCGAAAGTCTCGAAAGCCAGATAAGGAAAAGTATAAAATCAATGAGAACGTCCATTGGGACTTATTCGATTTAACAAATACAATGGCAGTTATCGATGAAAATAGCGATGAAGATAATTTATCAACTTTTTTAGAATTTAGGCTCATAATATTATAATGGCATAATTTTGTTTTTTGGTCTGTAACCATTTTCTTCATCTAAACTTCATCTTTACTTACGCGTTTAGTTTACTAAAGCACCTTTTTGTTGCGGGCTCATGAAAATAAATGTTTATTCCCTATATTGAAAGTTTTATTGTTTTTATCGATCTCCATACATTGTATGGGGAATAGTGGGACGCGGTTGTCGCGGCGTCCGTGGCCAGAGAATATTGGGGCGCGGCTGCGGTCCTTGAGGGGTTAATTAACTATGTTCCACCGACCCGATCATCCCACAACTTATATACAAGATAGTTGGATAATAGAGTATTATTCCGGATTTTTTGGTGGGTGTCACTCAAAGGATTGTTTGCAAACACTACTCCCAAAGAATAAATTACTTGATTTTTTAATAGCCATTTTACGCTGCTTCTACTTTCGATAAACGTTGCGATTTGCATCGCCCTATCCCTTAGGGAACGTTGCTCGCTATTCTCGTGTATCTATGTATAGGGTATCCCTTTCCGTACGAGGGCTTTAAATATTTCATGCTGCATCTGATAATGAAACTGCGATCACATGCAGGCGCTTTGGTTTTAGGAAAGTGTGAGCACGTGCTGTGTTATGTGCAGAGCGTTATTTTGTGTCTTTTTTGCGGAGTCGTATTATTTATTATCTAAAGAATAACTGTTTTGCGAAATAATTAAGCTTCTGCTTGCAGTGACGCACCTAGGAGGAGAGGGGGAGGGCATGGGTCTTCCCACCCCCAAAGAAGAGGATTTGTAAAAAGAAAAGAAAACTGGATTTTAGTCTTTAAATAAATTTTTATAATCACCTAATGAATTTTATTGAATTTGCACTAAAAATATTTTTATCCGTTCAACTCGGCTTCCCCAAGATTAAATCCCGAGTGCATCACTGACTGCTTGTGCATATATTTGTAAATATGATAGCAGAGTGCAGTTGGTTGCGTATTAGCAGGCGTAAATCTGCTTGAGTGTGTAACGTTGAATTTGTAGAGTGATGTAACTGTAGCTAATCGCGGATTCATGTGTTAAATAAAGAATTTGCATACTACGATGTTTAATTTGTACAGAATTCCATGCAAAGTGATAGAAAGTAACATTCGTAAGTAGATACGACTGAAATCGATGCCCCGGGAATATTAAAATGCAGCGAGCAATTGGGGGTGACTACCCTAGGTGAAAACGAGATCCTTAACAGTGCGTGCATGTGAGCCACGAAGGTAGGACATAAAAAGTCGCGCAATGCGACAGCCTGGCACCGATTACATCTGTTACGCGAGTATATTCAACTCCAACGATAAATCATTGAAAAAAGCTAGGTAACCGGAGTATCTCGGAGCTCTCTGTACCTCGCACAACCGGATACTAAAAATGGAACAAAAAACTGTACCTTTTAATATTTCTTTCACGCTTGGATACGCGAATTATAACTCAACACTGGCAGTTTTAGGCTTAACTCAGACGGATCACATATTTACGATTATTTTGCAGTTATTGCGTGGTCGGGCTGACTTCAGTTAGTGATCCGTATGAGTATCTACTACCATGCATTTTCATGGTTTGAAAGTGGTCCGTCTGAGGGCAAATTCCACTTACGCCCAAATCGCCCACGAACGTAGGATTTGCCCGTTTTTCTAATAAAATGAATATCATAAATTATATGTTCCTATTTTCGAGTCGTAATTTATAGTTAAAAACCTGTATTTTTTTATAACGACTCTTTCACAGGTTTCTCTTCTATATTTCAAGAAATTTTCATAAATTTTAGCGTAAGTGGAATTCGCCCTGAGTTAAGCCTAAAGGCTCTCACTACGCCTCGCCTCGCCTCGGCTCATTCTATTCTTCCTTTGCTTTTCTTATTTAGTTTGACAATTTGACTCACACTGAGCCTTGCCTCGCTTCGTCTCGACGCGACTCCGAACCGTGGATTCTTCCTCGAGAAAATTTCGAGGAAAAGAGGCGAGGCGAGGCGTAGTGTAAGCCTACTGAATTGTCGATTGCACAGAAAGAGGTTCTCTGAGCAACTGACCAAACACATGAACGAGGCAAGCTCAGATAACCTTACGTTCGGAAAAACAGAGGCGACGCGAGCCTATAGGAGACTGCGAAAAGAAGTTGCGCCGAGGCGTAGTGAAAGTCTACTTTAATTTGATCCAAAAGCATTAAAGAAATTTCTAATCGCTAAGCTTATTAACACAAACTCACGTTCACCTTCTTTATTTATTTTTTCCGCTCCTGCCACGCCATTTAAATTCGCACTTCCAACCCTGAAACATCCCGCAACAGTGACAACCCGCTCAAGTCGCTGTTTCTAAATTCCCCGACCTTGATCTCGTTTAAAATCTTAGATCCCTCTACTCCTCTACTAACTCTAGTTAAAACCTGCGAACCACGTAGGGCGAAGGGTAGCCCTGATAAATTACACGGACGAAAGCACGGACTAATTAAAGCTGATGAGATCGTCGGTATCGGTGACAGGCATCGCGGGCATCGCGGACATCGCGCTCGTATCGCAACTCTCCAGCATCGTGGAAATCGATCGGGGGCGCTGCGTCCCGGGTACCGGGAAATAAATTCCCGGCGTGTACCAAGACGGAGAGGAGCCGATCGAAAGTCCTAACACGGGATCAAGCCGCGGCACGCCCACCGGGGAACCGACCATTAATTTATGCGGGGTTAAAAATAAGGGGTGATCGATCGCGTGTCTATAAGCGCGGCATCAAGGTCGCGAATGAGTGTCCAGGACGAATATGTATGAATTCGTTAATGCATCGAAGCGTGTCTCTGTGTGTTACGGCTCGTCCATTACCATATCCCTCGCCCAGCACGCTCGCTGGACTCGCGATTAAGGACTCGAAGCTACTTTCCTGCCGTTCAAGGATCAAGCGATTTCGCATGCAAGTGGAGCCCGCGATCAAGTATTTGCGATCGTTACGTCGTCAGCACGCGGATCGAAACACGCGGCTATTTGTATGCAATTGGAGCTTGGGATTAAGTACGTGCTACCACTTTGCTGTAATTACGAACTGCTTTTGCGCGTGGTCCTTTTGGCAAGCTTTTTGATGCGAGAGATGGCGGGAAGTGTTGCTATGTTTAAGTGGGATGAATATGCGAATTCCTAGTGCTAATTAAGGTCTGATAGTAGTGATAGTATACTCTGTAATCTGAGGGCTTGGTTTCGAGATATGGATGATTGGAGTTTTCCTACAAAAATAGTTTTAAGGGGACTAGGCAGTCAGAAACTCGATTATTTTTGTTGCATTTTGCAAAATGCCGTTTGGTTTGTGTTAAAATTCGCAAAATTAAGGATTTTACAGCCGAAAAGGTCGATCACCCCATAAACCGTTTCGATATATTATTCAAATAATTTTTTTTACTGTTTATAATATTAATAAAGATTACTCAAAGTACTAGTCACAATTTCTATTCATCTCCTTGTAATTAATTGGCAAAAAGTACTTGATTTTCGAGCAATCTGACTGCCAAGTCCCCTTAAGAAACATGACGAAGATGATTTTTCGATTCCTTTGGTAGAAAGAATTCGCAGAGGCCTGCAATTGTTTGCAAACTACTTTGCTATGTACTAGGGCCAAGCTACTCATATGCGTTGAAGCTTGCAGAGCAAATATTTGCAAATACTTCGCTATATCATAGATCTACTGTACTCTCGCGTATACAAGCCTCCACTTCAATAAAATGATTAACGATAGTGGCGTAGCGTGTGAAGTACTAACGCTCTGATAATAGTGCGCTAGAAATGAATATAATGAATAAAGAAAATATCGCTTCCCACTACTGTCACGGAGAGAAGAATTAATAAAAGTGTAATTAAAAGCGTATGAAAATCTTGAAACTTGAGAAATAACACGTGGGACCGTTTTGGAGGTGACGTCTTAAGAATTGTGCATTCTCGATCGTAGAATCGCCATAGAAGAAGCATTTAAAATAAGAATTATATTATCCTCTACCGAAACTGAATCTTCCCATTTTCAAAATTCCAAAACAGACCTCACAAGTTTCACAAGGCAGTATCCTCTCCATCCGGCAATTCTACGAGACGTAACCCCCTCAAACATAAAAGTGTTACCAAGTACCATCAGCCACCAGCGATTATAAGAAACTAATTTCGTTTATTAAACCGTCAGACCACAGGAAACAGGCACTAAGTTTACGTATTATATAATCTATAGTACCGAAAGTACACTAACGACGCCTACGTAATATCTATCAGCTACGAGTACAATGTGCACCGAATGTGTGTGTATGAGACAGTGTTGATTTTTGAGAAGGAAAGGCAATTCTATTCGATTGGACTCGCACCTCTGATATCCGTGGATGGCTCGCTTCGAGAGAGCTCGTGGTCGTTCCCTCTGTACGACGACGTCTTCGATGGACTTCTGCAGTGCGCTAACGTGTCGCTCTTCCCGTTGGTGCTCGGATTCTGATGAGGGAAGTGGAAGGTTGTAGTGTGTGGCCAGGAAGCTGGCGGTGGACTACGTACAAGGTGCTCGTGCACTTGTGCGAGCGTCAGCGGGTCCGTATCACCTAATTCCTGAAACAGAAGCGACAGTCAACGATGTGGTTAGAAGAATGCCTTTGGTATCATTTACAAAAATGTATAAAATTTTACAAGAAGTGTATATTTACTAGTAAACATTATCACGGTTAATTTGAAACTAGGATAACTGTTCTTAAGGTTCTTCTAGCCACAGCAAAATTTCTCGTTAAGTAATACCGTTCACGCTTAAGAAAATGGTAAATTGAAAATTCTACTGAGCCCGTGTAAGAAATGATCTATGGAGCAATTCTGCTTTCCCCGTTCCAGCAACGACTCCAAACTAATTGCCCACTCGGTTATAATAAGACCGCTAAAATCCAGCCGTGACACTGCAAGAGACAGCGCGGTCGTGACTAAAAATATTTCCAGAGGGATACCCGATTCCTTTGACCGGAGTTAGGACGAAATGGATCTATTGTAGTAAATGCGCGGTCTGATGGAGAAGAAAGAAGTGTACGCCCTTAGTTAAGGTCGCTTTGTGCGGTATCATCCTCGCGTTATCAAGTTCACGTTACCATTAATAATGTACCGTAGGTCCCGATCGATGTTCCTTTTACGGTCTTATAAACCCGAGCGAAAATGAATCACGGCTCACCTGAGACATGAGTATGGCGTCGTCGGACTCGGACTCCTCTATCGACTCCACGAGGCTCTCGCGACTCGCCAGTACCTGGGAAATAGAAAATATAACCTTTGAATAATTTCCATCATTTTTAAAAAAATAATACAAGTAAAATCAATTAGCAATTCTAAGAATCCTTGTGTTCCTTTCGTGTTCGAAAACTGAATATTCATAGCTGATAGTTGCAAAGGGAATAAAATACTAACTTACTAATGCTACTACGAAATACTTTACATGTCGCACAAGAGCATTAAAATTCGTAGAAAGTATCGATTAACCCTATCGCGAGGAAACTATATACTTTGACAACACAATCGTTAATCTAAGCTTATCAAACCCCGCGTTCAAGGTTTCTCCCGTTTCGTGGCTGGTTCCCAGTGACAAATAAGGAGAAATATTACTCCTCCTCGTCTGCCGGCTGGAAAGCGAGAAAGAGAGCGTGTGGTATCGATTCGAACCTGTAGAAAAGGATTATCCTGTCGACTGAGCCTAAGCGCCTCCATATCCTGATCGATGTTTCGTGTTCTACCAGGTGTCAAGGTTAAAACAGAGTGCGACGGCGACGGCTGACAAGCGACGACGACATCGACGGCTGCCACGCTCAAGGTCGACGGAATCCTCGATACCTGATTGTCATTCTCGCTCCCGCTGCGCCTGCAGGCGTTCGTGACGATCGCTGTAACAGATACGATCGGGGACAGTCAGCGAAATCGACCTCAGACCGCGCTGCCTTCCGCGTTTCAAGCGACGCGATACACGCCGTCGCTCGTTATCGTTCCAGCCAATTACCCTAATTGGGGGATTCGCGATGACTCGGCCGCTTTTGGGTTTTGGTCGCTCAGATATCTCGCGCGTTATCTCGCCAAGTGGGTGGCATTTGAAATTAAAGCTGGGTTTTCTGATGGGAAAACACGTCGAGAGGGTGGGATTAAGTTTTTTTCGCACCAGGCACTGTTTTGCAGAGAATCCAGCTTGAAAATTGTGAAGCGCGCCTATCGTTGAGCTTCGGTTTAAAGGATTTGGATCCGGATCGTGCTTCTTCGTGTTTGTTGGGGAATTGTGGAGGCGAGTTGACGATTTAGAGATTTAATCTTCATGCACGAGACGAGGGTATTTATTATATGCTTTAATGTAGAATTCACGCTGCCGCGAAGAACTATTCTGTTTTAATGAGCACTATACCTAATGAAAAAGGGATAGTTAATTGTGTTATGTGATTAGATTGGAATGAGTTGGTTAATTTCGTTATTGGATTGCTGAGGAAGGTCTCCTGGTAATAATCACGTACGGAACATTTGGGAGCTTCTGGCGGGGGCTGTAATCAAGGAAATCTAATGAATAAACTATGATTGGGATAAGAATATTCCCTCGTGGAAAATCGGAACTAAGTGCTTAGGAAGTCTCTCGTGTACTATGCGAGTAATCAATGCCGAAAGTAATTTACCTAATCACCGCGATATAGCTTGAGTTTCTATTCGCTCTAAGTGCTCCGTGTATTTCTAAAATAAGCGGGTACATATTCAATGTGTGAGACATGAATTTCTTAAATTATTGAGTTAGTAGAGGAACGGTCAATAAAAGTTAGATAAGTTAGAAAAATTGCAGTCAGCTCCTCGCCTAAATATACTCCGTATTCTAAGTATACGAAGGTGTATACTGATGCTTAAATTAATCTTTAGTTTTTTATTTGCACGCCATTAAAAATACTTTCCCCTGCTTTATCTATTTATGCACGCTTTCATCCCTTAAGGATCGCTTTGTAACTACTTGCTAGCTTTTCTCCAGGAAAGATTTTCTTCTTTAAATTCTTCGCTCGTGCGCATCCTGAACTTTTTCCAATACAGGCGAATATTATATATAATATGACAAATTTTTGCTCACCTCAGAAATATTGCACACACGTGCCTAAGTGCGCTCGAAAAAGTATAATTAAACCACGAAATTCTAAATCCTTTAATTATATAAATGGACGTTGCGAAGCGTTACAGAGAATTTAATTTCGTAATTTAAAATCCTGCGTTAACATAGGAACTTTCAAACTGTAATCTTCTTCACGGCGAACCGTAATTTGCGTAATAAACACATTTCTTTGCACCTGATGCAAAATTCCTCGATTCCCATTCTGACTCCTATTGAGCGTTAAAATGCTTGATCGTTTGAAAGTCTCAGAGCACTTACCAGGTGTCTCAACCTTCGGGGCACGTTCCATCTCCTCGTCCTCGTTGATCTTCATTCCTACCGTCAACTTCCTCGATTTGAAAAGATTCGAGAGAAACGCTACGCCCTTACGCTTTACCCGATCGTATCGTTGAGCGTTCTCCGACGACACGTGTATCATCATTCGTCTGAAATGAGAAAACGTCACCGCTCTTTAATTCTGAATGAATCCTGGAGACCACTAACCCATAACACCTCTTCACCAGTCATTCCACGCGCACAATTTCGATCCACCATTCCCACAAGTATCATCCCCAAAAAAAGGGTGAAAGAGCAGTACCTCGTGCACTCGAAAGTTTCACTCGCCATCTACCCCTCGTATCACTGAGATTTCAATTAAGACCGGAACTACGTTACGGAGCTACTGAGACGTCAACGTCCAATTATCAATCAACGACCGTGCCGCTACCCTAACGATGCAACAACCCTGTGCCGTTCTCGAAAAAGGGAGAGAAGCTCGACGTGGCGGGTCGAGGTCAAGCGGGAGTTCGTTCGACAAAGGTTCCAAGCCACTCCTAGCCCGCTTTCGAGAGGGAACGGATGGTCATTGTCAGAGATAACGAGCAACGTCTATAGACGATACTCTCGCACCGGTACGCGTCAACCTACGCACGAATGTTCCTCGAGGGAGAGAAGTTTCTCGCGCGGTACCGCCCCCGCGCCGTGATTCCGAGCCCCCCGATCGAACGAACCTACCACGTTCACCCCGGAAGTAGTCGAGAAACAGGTACCGGGATCGGTACTTTATCAGCGTGGAGTCGGAGGTCCATCGGTGCAGTGACGTTCCTCAGCGGTCGCATTGCCAACTGCAGCTGCAGAAGGGTGTGCTCCGGCTGCTCCTCGCAGGATTTTGCGCAGCTGCAAGTGGCCACGATGGGGAGCGTGTGCGAGGGAGAGAGAAAGAGAGAGAGAGAGAGAGGAAGGGAGGCGGGACAGCAGAGCGTGCGTAAAGCGGCAAAATAAGAAGGAGGGACAAAAAACAGAGAGGACAGTGGCGGGGCCACCGCCAAGTGTTTCAAAAGTGCCGCCAAGTGAAAACTCCCGGAGGGTTTTTCTGATCCGCCTTTTCGTCTATCCTCTGTCACGCTGCCTGCGGGCATTTTGATCGAAACATGTCCTTTGGAGGAAGAGAGCTCGAAGAACTCGTGGCTTCATTGTGTTTCTTAGGGTACGGGGTGGTTTCTTAACTTTCGGTGATGGAACTCGTAGGAATAAGAATGAGAATCCCTTGGTTTATTTTTCTCGGGTCTATTACTCAGCGATGTTTGCACGTACGGGTCAGAAACATCTCGCAGTTACTTCGAGCGAGTTCTAGGTACGTGAGCGTGCGATAAAGTGGTTCAAAGAGCCTGGCGCGAGGGGGATGATTTACAGCGCACTTTCTCCAGGTGTTCATCACCTTTATGACCTACATTCCTCGTCCAGGTTGGAGCTGCCTGATTAAAGGGAGCCGGAGCGTTGCTATCAAACAGAAGGGCACTGCTTCCGGCCAACATTATGCGACATGAATACCTCTGTGGATGACTGTAGATTACTTCGGGAAAAGAATCTAGCACTAGCTGCTACTTCCACCATCGACTTCCTCCATCTCTTAATATAAACCTAAATATATTCCTCTGAAAGCGGTTGCACCAGGTAAAATATACGATCAGAGAGGACGCACAGTCTTTATGAATGATTTCAATGAAAGAATCTTTAATAGGTACTCGATGCTACTTCATTCGAGTGCTATCAGTAGAAAACTCAATCTATGGCTCTCCCATAAGTGGAACTTACGGTCACTACGGAGACACAACAATTTCTCCAGTCGCTATACAGCTGTTCATTTCATCAATGAAGTATGATCCCTGTTTGCGCTAAGTTCCTATCAAGACCTGATACACTCTATTAATTTATCGCAGGATTAGTGTCCCAGCATCCAGCGACAGTGTGACACTGTTTGCTACCGTCCAACTCCTACCCTCGTCCTACCCACCTTACTCCTTCACAGGCAATCGTATCAGGGTACTTATAAGAGGTGAATCTACATAAAAGCGGTGGCACACAATCCCCCGAAGTGATTCTCGACTTCGATCAAACATCCCCCGTTCACGGGCATCCTAAACACGCGACCATACCAGCGTAAAGGCTTCCCCGTGGACGTAGCGACGCTGGCAGAAGCCGCGCCAGTCGTCGGGTGTTTTTCCACGAGAGCATCTCGTGCGGCTCGGCGGGCGATCGATCGTCGTCCTCCACCCCCCGAGGATCGGGGACGGGTGCAGGGGCGGCCACGTCACCTTCCTCTCGCGGCGGTCGCGTACTTACATACGTCGGGGCTACACACGCACCTGGCGATCGTTCATGCTGAATGCTCCCGGCGCGCTGCTCGCCGCCTCCGCTTCCTCTGCCCGCCGGCATCCGCGACACAGAGGTGACCGGGCACTGGGTTCGCGTTCGCCCCGCGACTACGCCGTTTTCAGCCCGAACGTCGTAACCTCCCCCGTCACGGGGGCCAAGCGGCCCACCGCCTTCCGCCACGCGGTTGGCTGCGACCTGGGGCGCGATGTACCGAGACACGCGCACTTACCCGGCCACCCCCTTCTAGCCGCGCTTTCGCCGCTCGCCTCCGCTGCCTTCGGGAGCACGCTCTCTCTATCCTGCGCCACCCTCGCCCCTTCCTCGTCCTGTCTATTGTGCCACGGCTTTTCTTCTTTCTTCCTCCCTGCCCCGATCTTCACGAGCCTCGCTCTCCTCTTCGTTATCCGCGCCCGGCGTGCGCCAGATCGTGCACGGGAGGAACGGCACCTGGGGGACGAAGGTGGAGGGTGTTTCGTTAGGGGTGTGAGAAGTAGCGCGCAGAGGGTCTACACTGCGTTGTAGTGTGCTGAGGGGGTAGTGAAATGTAGTGGGGTTGATTTATGTGGTACAGTAGGAGATAGCGGGCGTGCATGCGTTTGTTGATCTTCGTACCGATGAAATATGCATGGGAATTATGTGGGGTCTATGTTTTAACTCGCGATGGTGTACTAGGATGAAATGTATTGTCTTCGAGTAGTGTAGTTGCGAGTGTATAATAGTATAGTTAATACAGAAGTTCATAAAAAAATTAAAACGACTTCAAAAAAATAAAAATTCACTAACAAGGGAAAAAATTATTTTCTACTTTTTACTGCATTTTTATTTTTTTGAAATCGGTTTCAATTTTTTTATTTTTAACTATTTAGTTTTATATATATTGACACAACATCCTGGGGAGTTACGCGGGGACAAACATAAAAAAATACATACGGGTCGAATCTATAACCTCCTCCTTTTTGAAGTCAATTAAAAAGGGCCTGCAGATACGCTTACGTTGAGTGGAGAGAACTTTAAGAATTTGTTAGGAGGGAAATGAGGTTTATCGTAACCACGTGCAGCAGCGTGATCCCTCAAAGGTCATCTCGAATTAAGCTTGTATTACGACAGTAATTAATATTTAATATCTACCGCTTCTCACTTTGGAGGTGCACGTGTTACGAAATGACCTTTGCGCGGTATTTAAAGTAAGGACCGTATGCCCTTGACATTTTTTCCCAAAATGACCTTTCCAACAATTTGTCAAAGTTTCCGGCGAAAAATAGGAACCGCCATGTATGACGGCGTAACTTACTTAGAAGCCGTTTCATTACTCGGGAATCTTTTTAGTTTGACAAGGAACGGTTTATCTTTCCATCAAGCGAGTCCGGGAACAACTCCCTTTCCTACGAATCGAAGAGTGAAATTTCCGAGGATATTTTAGTCACTCTGATAAACACCTATCACTAACAGTGCAACTTGCGCTTAACATTCAAGGGAACGTGTGCATTCTCACAGAATGTTCATGCAGCACCACATTTTAATCACCAGAGGTATACGACTTGCACTTCGCGCCGCGTTTTTATCCTCTCATTAACCACGATATTCGATTGCAGCACGCATCTTTCTCGCGGCGAGCACACTGTGCGACTGATTATGAAACACACTACGTACACTCGCCTACCTCGAACATGCACTGATAAGAAATAATCGCAGTAGCTTGGAAGTAAACTCGCGTACAGTAGAAGCTGATTGCCCAATGCACGTGTTTTCTACACTCACCGTCACGGTGAAAAGAAAGTTTGAAATATGAAGAAAAATAGAAATATCGTGAATTTTTTTAAATAGTATCATTAAAATTATTTCTGCACATTTATAAAAATATCAATTTTAAATTTTCTCCTGTCCACCACTGTGTATTCAGTTTTCAGATTCCTTTATCTACCTTCCAAAAATTCTGTTACAATCCTGTTGATCGCTATCGGCGTACTAATACGAACTATCGTTGGATATAAGAAGCTATCATTTCTTATCTGGCTGCACTTTTAAAATTGATAAAAATCCGGAGGTTCAGATTTTTCAGCAGACAAAGTGTTACGACAGTGCCTCTCAAGTTCCTTTCCTCTTGGGGCCATTTGGGTGAGAAAGAGTGGGTAAAATAGCCCGATCTACTTTCCTCCGCTATTTTTTCATTATGCAGTGGTATAAATAAAAATAGTTCGCTTACTGAATAACGCACTTTTGGTTGCTCGAAGAATCAAGAGGATTACTTTGATAAGTTACACAGATTTTTAGTCCCATTTTAGGAGAATTTTAGACTTCCAGTGAATTTCAAAACGATAAGAAACAGCAGTGGTGGGAAGTGAAAATGCATAGGCTTACGTGCGTTTGGAAAGCAAGGAATTTCATTGAGAATTTTGGAAAAGGATGTAATGGTAAATGGAATTTCGGTTTACCTTCTGTTTAGCAGGATGGCGTGGATGTATTTAGGTAAGGCGGTCAAATCATGCTTTGGCAGATAATAAAACGATGACACTGGTGATAACGATTAGGTTCGCCACCGTGCACGTGGAGGATGCATCATCGATTTCTACTCTGAAACGTGAAATATTGCTTTAGAAAAGGTGTTCCTTGTTTGAATAGCATTATCTGCCTCCATGCTGCTCGCAATTTACTGGCATAGTTGTTTGAATTGCAGGATATTAGACCGCGAACTGCGTCTTTTTTATCGATTCCTTCGACTCCGTTCGAAGTTTATTAGTTAACTGATACAAGGAAACTTAACCCCTCGCTGCGTCACTGTGTTCTCTATTGCAAACAGAATGTGTTGAATGGAAAATAACAGAAAGACCACGAGAAAAATGCTGACGATACAACTGACGACTATTGCATCTTTAACGTTTCATGAAACTTTTTCTTATATCCTTTACCGACACAAGGAGCTAATATTCTTTAAATTATTTAAAACAGCTTCATCTTCTACAAACTTTTGCGCAACCATTTTCCCAATAAAGGGTACAAGAAAGTGTGAAAGTTTCTGTCACAATTTCCCGTTACAAAGGGCACGAGAAACAAGGAGACACTTCGCGTGAAGGGTCACAAAGTAATCCTTCCCCATTCCGTTACTAATCAATGCTTTATTTTCTGACATGAGCTCGCTCTTAAAAAATATCGACGCTATTCCCAGCGACAGAAGATTTCCATTCATCGAATAGCTCGACACTCTTACGACTATTTCCCTGCAGTTGAATCTCGATTCAGAAGCAAAGGTGATGGTTCCTGAAACGCTTCGATGCTCGCGTACCGAGCCGCGGATTCGCGCGCGTCTTTTGGCGCTCCTCGGCGGGTCGAGCGAGATGAAAAGGCGACTAAAAAAGAGGGGCAGGAAACGAGAGCAGAGTAAGGGAAAAAAATATAAGAAAAACAAAAAAAAGCGGAGCGGAACAATGTCCTCTTTGTTCCATTCAACGTTTCACGCCTCGTTTCGACCCGCCGACGAGCGCGCAAAAGGAGCGCGCACGGGCTCGCGCGTGTGTAGTACACCCCAGCAGTCGCATTTTGGATGTATTTTTTGTCTTCAGTAGTAAAAAAAATAATATGTACAAGACTCTCGGGAGGGTTTCTTACAAATTACACGCGTCGCTCTCGAATGAAACTCAACCGCTGAACCTTCAGTGTGTCTTACTGTGTGTGCATGCTTTTACAAATCGCTGATCGCACAAGAAGCAACAACGAGAAATCTGTGTACTCTCTACTCGAGAGGATCAAGAAGTGTCAGTCGTCTCTCTCTCCCTCGCATTCCCTTTTTACCTCTCTCCCCGATATCTACTGGGTAGCAAGTGATTGTATCGTTCGACAGAATCGCAACACGGTCGTGTCTTTCTTTTTATTTTCCTTTGTTTTTATTTAAAAAAATACAGGTCGAGTATGCGATACCACGATTTGTTCGACCGGCCGCTCTCGCCGCGCGGCCGGAAGTTCTGCGATCCTCTGTGGGCAGGGGCGAATGCGTACGCTCCGATCGATTTAGGCTGTGGCTTCCTGGGGCGCCCTGACCTTTTCGTTGAAATAAATCACTGAATTCTGAATACCTCCCAGTGGCAGGATAAAATGAATTGGAAATAGGTGTGGTGCAATTTGAATGAGAAGGGAAACTAAATGGTGGTCATTTGTTTCTTAGAAGTACCACGTATCGACCAGTAAAATTGCAAAAAGATCTGCTTATTCTACTCTTAGTCTCAGAACTTCACGTATCCCAGAAACAAATAACTGGTTTTGGAGAAGCAGATACTTGGACTAAGCTGCTTCTCTTAATTATATTATTCTTCAATTATCCTCCGAAAAAACAAATCCCCATAGGGCACCCCAGAAATTCATCATTCGCCTCTGCGTGCATGTTACAGATACACGTATGTACGTACGTCCTCCACACAATGGATTCTCGAAAAATGAACACTTCTTTTCAGGACAGAGCTGTACCTTCGTCGAGCAGGAGATATCGTGAAGATAGTTTAACAGAGGGGTAGGGGTTGTTAAAGCTATGCAAATCAAGCGAACTCGCGCTATTTAAAACAATAGCGAATTAGTACGTTCCGTACGTCGTCCGACTCTCAGAGCTTTCGAAATGCTAACTTTCCTTCAGAACGTCGGGATTCAGCGAACTTCTTGGTACTTTCTTACCGGGTTATCCGCGCGTTAAACGACGATAACGTTTGTATATATTGCCGATCGTTTAAGTACCGGACCCAAGGGTCGATAGCAGACGAAATAGACGGGGAAGAGTCATCGTGATTTTTGCGGTCTGCCGTGCACTCTGCTCGACGAGAAGTTCAGCGTGTACAGCGACGTTGTAGGAACAGTCCGTGAGAGGTCGATTGCAAAGGTAGAAATAAAAAATAATAAAATAAAGAAGAAACTAAGAATTCGTATGTTTCGACGGGAGGCGACGAAAAGTCCACGGGTTTTCTGCCAATACGTATTCCTGCGCGTGCCGCTGAATGATACAATGATTACGGGACAGCGATGACACTCAGCTGTTACAATTAACGAATCAACAATAGTCATTCCGCGTGAATATTAGGCAACGCACTCGCACATACCTATCGTAATAATATAATCGATTAATAATTACGAATTAATACGTGAATCGGCGGTGATGATAATAATAGCAATAAATTGTTCGTCGCTAAAACGCTCTCTACCGATATGTTAGTCCAAAAAATGTTCTACGACTTCCGTATAAACAGACAGCGACATTTAAACATCATCGTTTATATTATGCGTAGAAATTAATTCATATTTATATGTATAATATATATATAATATATATATATAATATAAAACATTTGAAAAAATCACAGTTACTTAAAAACATCTTAGTTCACCGCATCTCCCTTTCACACTATCTCCCAATCTATTTATCTATCTATCGTTCGCCTCGTTTCATCGCTCTTTTCCTTACTTCCCTTTCCTCCCCCGCGGCCGTTTTCCCCTGCGCATGCAAATACTTTTACATTTTCGTTAATAAGCATCACGAACGGTTTAAAGGTAAATTGTCGACAAATATTCACGCACACTTACACTTGCTTCTACGTAAAATCGACGTTGCAGTGAAACGGAGAACACGCCGAAGAGGCCAGGCTCTCCTCGACATGTTAGGTGGCTGGCACACTTCGTACACGACTTCCGGCACAGCTTTCCTCTCGGGCACGTCTGTCTTTCCCTCGCGAGCTTCTTTTTAAACATTCCTTCGCGAGATATCGCCTACCATTCGTTCAGCGTTTCTTCGTCGACCGCTCTAACCAGCCGATGTAGCTGCAAATTACTGTCTTTTGGCATTTACTGAGCTGTAACCTAGGAAATATCCTTCACACTTATCAGTAAGATAGAGTAATTCAAAGGTTTTAAACTTCTTAATTGTATGATTTACTGCTAAGCGAGAAGATCGATATATAATTATTTTAAACAAACTAGGTTTTTTATTACAGATTTAAGGAAAATTTATTTTGTATATTTTTAAAAATTCCTTCATTGTTTCTCTAAAACAAATATCATTCGTAACGATGAACACTTCTTTTTATTTTGTTATATAAATCAAACATTTAATACGTCACAGCTCAGTAATTTTAAACAGAATTGAAACGGAAACTTCTGTGCCTTCACGTACAGTTTCTCACCTTTCTTTTCATATTTCGAATTTATCGTGTAGCTAGTTTGAAGATCTCGAACAAAATTTAAAATACAAGACCTTGACAAATTAGTCTACCGACTATTAAAAAAGTTTTCCATTTTAATTCGACAATTGTGTACCTCGCTTTAAAAAATAATCGGCGGCCAATCAGTGCTGAATCGGCTACTATTACAAAATAACATATTAAGATACTAAAAACCTATCGATCAGGTCATAAGTCTACATCTACATACGTAGAGTATTGTCTACGTAAAGCAATCATTAATCATCCTCTCGTTCCATTTCTATCGCTTTCGAATGAACATATCAAAGCGTACAGCGCCTCCATACGAACAGAAGTTACGATCGACACTTTACCAAAGTGGACTTCGTCAAACTTAGTTGTGAATGCACGACAGATTCATCGATACTGTATTATTCACGTATACACGTAATATATGGCAGTTATGCAAAGATTTCCACCGTTCAAGCGGAGGAGAGTAACAGTAAGAAAGAGATGAAAGCGTCAAGAAATAGGAAGGAAGAAAAGTGACAGTGATAATACAGGATGCAGCGCAACTAGCACGACAATCGAACAGGAGATGATTCCTCGCCCAAAAACAAGTCGAAAGTGTAAAATACCTTTCCTTAAAAAGAAGATTCCTTTGTTTCTTTCAAGAAAATTAACGATGAAAATATATCTCCACGTACGCCACTAATATACTTCAATTAAGTGCATGTTTCATCACACATATAAAAATAATTTAAATGTACCGTCACGTGCTAACCACTTTATCTACTTTGGTCGCTGATAAATTCTTGACTGTCTTTTCGACGCGTTTCGACGCGCCTGAGATCAACAATATACCGTACACTTTATCGCTGAATAAAATAGAAGTTCTGAGCACACAAAACCGTGTCGATTAGTCTTGCGTAATCAGAGCACAAAATTCATTGCTTCGAGACGAGGCTCCCTCGATAATTTTTAGTAATTTTTCCCCTAAATTGGTGACATAGAAAAAAAATTTATTCTACTATTTAGACTTGTTTCATCACAAAGATTCATCCCTCCTGCTTTCCTTGCACCCCAGCCTGGGCTATATCCCAATAAATTCAATTACTAGATAGTTTTTCTTCCCTAATATTGAAAGGACGCGTCTTCCCAGCGTTCGAAGACTATCATCTTGAATTTTTATTGAACCTTCGCCTCTTAAGAAAGAGAAGATAAGAACGAGGAACGAATTTCTCTAGCCTGCTGGCGTTAGCGAAAGGCCAAACCGCGGAGCCAGCATCAAGCGTGGGAGTCGCTGATATCGTGAATGCTGATATCGTTACGGGATACGCTTTCGATATCACAAGACGAATCACAATGTTTAGCACTCTGGCCGCGCGGCTCTCGTTTAATTCGCTAAATCGCGCATTGCCGTTGCCGTCGACGCTGCGAGCACGTTTACTGAAGTACAGAGAGTCCCCAACGCAAGGAAATGATGAATCTCGGCAATCAGGATCCGGTGGCCGACGAAACAACGATAAAGATCCAACGTGGTCGCACTTTTATACGGGAGAAAGTCTGCAAGGCAGTGACAGATCTTCGACGTTCAAGGAGATAGTCAGATTACGGTTAAGTACTAATCGTCGTGATAAGGGACCAACCATGCCTTACGAAATTTCTAATTAAAATTACCATAAAACTCCCCCTTAAATCGAACTAGAGCCGACAACTTGCACGACCTCCGAACGAAGAAGTTCTCAATGGGAGAGAAATTATTGATGAATTCGAATAAGCTAAAATCAACTCCGATCGTGTACGATGGAGAAGCGTTTCTTACCAACGATATGGTAATGACAGTCATTAAGTAGAAACGGGTGAATTCCGAGTTGCTTCCTTGTGAAGGGAAACGGAGTAAAAGGGGGTAATAAATAGTACGGGCTGCAAACGTGAACTCGTTCCTGGAATTCCTCGTCGTCAGACGTCAGGAATTCACCTTGAATTAATTTTATAAAGGATTATCATCGTAGCCAAGACTGAAAGTTGTCTTTTTACTATCGTCAAGTTGAAATCAAGTAGCTATTGCATAACTTGGCAGTGTTGACACGAAGCGTAAACGAGACATTCATAGGTTGAGCGTGAGATAAACTGGGAGCCTGGAAACTTGAGACTTGTAACTTAAAGAACGATAATAGAAATTGCTAGTAATAAATTATGTATAGTGGTGGCTAAAAGAACGTTTAAAATCAAGAAATCGACTATTATGAAATTTTACATATTTGCTATTTTTGTTATCATTCGCGTTTTAAACTTTTTTTCAACCACTAGTGTACTCCGTAGTATTCTAAACGGTTTAGAATGTCCACAAATTGGACTCTCAAGAAGATTACTATGGGAAATACACTGGATTTATTCCTACTATTTGCTTTGTTCCTCTCAATGGCCTAAGTCCGTGATCCAGAAATTAATTTGTTATCCGTGGAAACGTAAGTTATCTCGAAGAAAAATAGCACAAGTCTCACGCTTCAAGTCACGTTTCTTGTCACACGCTCATTTCTACTTTGCAGAGGACAAAGAACGCAGAGTAAGGATCGCCGCGAGCGATTTGCAGATTATTCGACTAAAAAATGCAAAATGAAGCTACGACTGTTTATAAAACTGCCGCGATTACGCAGAAGAATTGAAAATACGTTTGATCCGACTTGTTGAATCGGACTGGAAACTCCACCGGTATTCATTCCGCACAATATCGCGCGAGAGCGTAATTAGGATCGCCGCAAATAGCTTCACTCGTCAAGGATATATTGTCCATGTTCTTAATCGTGGCATCGTACGTCAAATCGTGTCATTAACGATCGTATTCAGCGATATCTGCGGACTTGTGTCGCCGAAGGTTCACTGCCCGCACTGGATTGAGTTTGCACGACATCCCGATAACGATCACAATGGAATCGTAACACAAATGTACAACGTACACGTACATAAAGGATTTAAGTTAACAGGCAACGCTCGGGTTCATCGTCAACGACGACACCCCCGTTGTCTAGCTACCGAGCGAGTCATACTCTTAATACGAAATTATTCTCGGGTGGCCGACGTATTATCTCTACAAGTTATTACGCCCTATCTAGATACTTACGCGCTAAGCGTTTGCTCGAAACAAAAGCTGAGGATTAAAAAAAGAAGAAGAAAAATAAAGAAGTCCACGGGACCAGTGGTGGCAGTAAACTTCGTTCGTGTCGTGCGTCCCACCCGTGCGAGTCGTCGCGGCCGACACAGCGAAGGGGCGCGACTGAGACGAAGAACATCGATCAAGAGCTATTTCATTAAGTGCTAGGTCAATTATGTACAAAATCTTTATATATTACATGACGATTCCGATCCGCCGATGATAAAAATCTTGGCCGACGGATGCCCGGCAGTAAAGGAATGGTGTCAAGTGGCCTGTGCACCTTCCCTTAGGAGAGGACGTTGACCTCGCGCGGCGAGCCGCAGACGTTTAGCACGCTGCTCGTCGAGTTAGGCGTGATCTGACTTCGGGCCTCGTTCTGCGCCTGCCGTATCGCCTCCTTATACGGTCCCCTTTTCTTTTTGTTGTACCGCGTCTTCAACAAAAACCGATCCACATTTCCACGTTATCAAACCGCTGGCTACACCCTGGGGCGATTTCAGATGGGAAACTTGGAAGATCGTGTCTCGAATAATCTCATCGAGGGAACACAGACTGTATTTCCACCGATCATTCACTGTACTATGCTAGCGTCTATAAAAGTGACTTTGATTACCTTGAATGATTCTAAAAATGGGCTCAGCTGGTCGCACGCCATGAGAGAGCTCGTCGAAGACCCGTACCAAGCGACGTGAGCCTGCGGACCAGACGATGTACCGTCTTCTTTGCAGGAGACCGTGATACTGAGGACCTAGGGCAACGACAGGTTTATTTTCAGGTGCAATGATGGATTAAAATTGCAGCGACGTGTTAATCATACATTTAGGTGACGCCTACCTTTCCAGGCCACCAAGGGAACCCATGAATCTTCCCCCACACCACGTCGCCGACGTCCATCCTTCTGCCATTAGCTGTCAGACAATGTTCAACAGGGGTCGCGGCAAGACGCATCATCAGAGGGTGAGACGGTGGCGGGAAATCTGGAGCAGTTTCCCCGGCGTCGACCTCGGGCTCTGGCTCGCTCAATTCGTCGCTGCTGGCGCCGGGGCTCTTGCAGCCGGAGGAGGCATTGCTCACGGGGTAATCGCATCTGGCGTACGCGTTCGTGTTCAATCGCTTCAAGGATATAGACAGCTTCTGCTTCAGGCACTGCTCCTTTATAGCTGTGTACGACTCGCTGCCCGGCAGAACGTTCCAATTCTGCTGATTTTCCGTGCCACCGGACTCCAAACACGGCTGCGGCGGCTGCTGCGGCTGCTGCTGCGACTGCTGCTGACTCTTGTGCTTCCGGTCCTCCTTGTGTTTCTTTTTATGCTTCACTTTATGCTTGCGACGGTGATACGACAGTGTATCGTACGTGGGATTGTACCTGAAACACATAGTAAATACAGAAAGGACGTGAGAGACGGTAGTTTAATCTCGTGCCACTTTCTCCGGCACCTGTTACCGTATCTAAGCAAGCTTCTTACCGTGGGGATCCATTGCACGGAGACCTGGCCGGCGAAACACCGCCAAGCATCTTTCTCCTGGCTTCCTTCTTGGCCTTTTTAAGCGCCCGTTTCGCTGCTTTAGCACTGGCGTCCTTCACTCCCTGCTTCTGCGGGTCCACCTGCTCCTGGCCGTCCTCCTCGCCGTCCTCGCGGAAATCGTAGTCGTTCTCGAACGTTCTTGGCAATTCCAGCGGATCCCTCTCCGTCTCCGTCTGCCCGTCCTCGGCGTCGTCCGTTTCCTGCTCGTATTCTGGGTCCTGGATCTTGGAGGGTATCTTCAAAACAGTGCCCTCGCCTTGCGCGCCGAACGAGATCTTAATTACTGGCGTGGTTCGGGCTGTCCTCGTCGGATCCTCGAACACAGTCTCGTCCCACAAGTCCTCCATCGATCCGACAGACCTCTTCTTTCTTGGTACTCGGCCCGTTCTTGGCCTCATTGTCGAGTCCGCCGCGGCGAACGTTTTCTTCTCGTCTTCCTCTGGTATTTTAGCACTCTCCACCGAGGAACTGCTCAGTCTTCTGGGCGTGGCGCAATACGCCATAGAGGGATTACTGTCACAATCCGTCGACTCCATGCGTTCCTCGCCGGGCTCCATCGCGTTCACAGAGGAATCGCCCTCCTCCGCTCTGTTGTTCCAGTATGACGGGGCGATCTTCACCTTGTCTGTAAAATCGAGGAAACCGGCTGCAATTTTATGGGTTTTCAAGGCCAAGATGCCAATGTTTCACTATTATTCATAATAGAGAATTAATTAAATTTAGTCTGATTGCGAGAGGTTGCAGCAGACCGCTGTTGTAGGAGACTGATTCCGATTTAAAAAGATTGCTGGTGTTCTCGGAAACAAAATTCTAGCGTCTTAAGTGCTACAAATGGATGACCAGAGATTTTAGTAGCGTCATCCAGTGAACGAACTATTATTAGAGCTTGCTAAAAGATTTACAGAGTTATCCAAGTGACTCCAGAATTACGCGACACCACCCACGCGAGGAGCTCTGAAGTATCCTCGATTTCTGGAGTTATTCCAGAAAAGGGGACAGTCGGTTCGCATGGAAAAGAACTAACCGGTTCCTTGAATGGCGTTGCTAATCTCGTTCGGCTGTAGCCGCGAGATTTTTGGTATGAGAGACGGTCCTAGCTTCGACGAATCAGGACTCACAGCCGCAGACGACGAGGATTTCGTTGCTTGGTGAGCCGACACCGCGATGTTCTCAGACTGACACTCAGAGAACAGTATCCTCGAGGTTTTTTGCGGCTGCTGGCCGCAACGTCGATCGCTTCTTCTGGTGGACCCATGACCCGTGACCTAATCAAATTGGAGCGCCAAGTGACATTATCTTCGTTCCTTATTCATCACCATATATTATTCAAATATACCATGTTATCCAATACGAAATGCTTCAAAACAAGTTCTTTTACATTGAGTTGACCCAATAATCGAAGTATATTTAAATCAGGAAAACAGTAACTGGGCGATGCATTATTAAAAGAGTTTCCAGCTGAAGAGGAAATAGTGTCTTGCAAGAGAGCACTTTAATCTACTTTTCCATTACTTAAAAATCAACCGTGCACGAATTTCTTCATCAGACCTATTTACTAGCTTCTTGCAAGTGTGTTGCAACTTTTATTCATTACGACTGATCTGCCTTATATCTTGTATTCCCTGATTACTTAAATGCTGTTACAAAACAGCATTTTCCCTTGAAGTTACAAATGTTCTCCACAAAATTTTAAAAACCTTCAAACACCATACATCTATATATTCTTCGTACCACCATGCAGCAAATGTGTCTTAATCGACCGAGATAAAGTTCAGAAAGAAATAAGAAAAGTTAAGTACCTGCTGTTGCTGCGGTTGCTGTGGCTGCTGAACGTCGTCGTGCTTCCGTTTCCTGCTGACGTCCACATTCTCGCTGTTCTCGTTGCAGATCGATCTACACTTGCTGCAGAGGACCTGACGTGGCCTGAGCCTGACCGTCGGCCGTGCATTCTTATACCTGGCAGGTGGATTGATGTTCCTACGAAGATCGGCTTTGGCCACGGCCAGCGTGCTCTTTCTCTCCTGGAAATAGCTGAAACGGGCAGCGATGGTCGCCAATTTGTCGCCATCGGGATCTGGTACCGGCTCTGGGGGTTGCACGCCACAGGGGAGGCCTCTGAAAAATACCCAAATCAAAAGACGATCAATAATCTTCCTCGCAATAGTATATAAGTAGTACCGCGTTGTTTTTATTTTTATCCCTTTGGCAGATGAGAGGAAAAGCTCTGTATTTGGATAGGAATCTTACTCCTACTAATCCTGATAGTGGAAAATGGTTAGTGTTCAGTTACAGGGACGAAGAATGTTCGCTGCTCGAGGTCACTCCCTACGCTACCTCCAATCTAGCGAATCTAATCGCTTGCAGTTACGTCGAAACCGCAGTCTTGGAAATAACGTGAAAAGTAAAAGAAAAGATACGGCATCCTTTTTCTAAAAACTACGGGGGATGAAGAAAATCGACTGATCAGGTTATCGAATCGGCCGTTTGCTGACCGACTGCTCTAAGCAATTGAGCTCTCGAAGCAGAACGTTCAAACAGATCGACCTTCCAAGTAATATGAAAACTGAGAGAAGAGATACGAGGGTGTGTACCTGAAGACTGTGTACAGGGGAAGAATCGAACTTTTCGTTTGCCAGAAGGCTGATTCACGAGGTACACAAAGTGTATCGTAACATGTGCGATATGAAAGCAGTAAAAAGCTGATCCCCATTTACGACATCCCTCGTGTAGCATAAAGAATAAGTCCAATAAAGTGCTATAAGAAACTTCGACGTGTGGAAACCTTATCGAACGCAACACAAAGTCAAACCTAAAAAATTACTGTAATTCAAAGAGAATACCAAGCGATGTCATCAAAAGTATTAAATCCAAATAGGCTGCAGAATCACAGATAGTTCAATCACAACGAAGCACTCCCTGCTATATCTTATGAAAATCACGGTAGATTACAGGGAGGCTAAAATCTCCGGTGCGCGATCCCCCCGCGTTTAATGAAATCTAAGAGGGAAAATGATATTGATCCGGGTAGATCGAATCGCGGTAAGATAATGAAGACCTTTCGTAATGAAAGTACTATTATCATAATAGCCTTCCAGAGTGCATCGCCGGCCGATGAGACACGTAAGCCGTTAACCTGCATCGGAGCGCAGTGAAGTCATTGTGTCTGGATTGCAATTTCGTGACTGCAACGGAGCGAGGCTCGCGAGAGGCCCCGCTGAAAAATAAATAGAAAGCAAGATTATCAAGTAGACGCGGTGTTCGCCGAGCCTGAACCGAGACATCTTTGTATCTCAGTCGAATATAAAGGGAGCCTTTCTCTTCCCGTCGAACCCGCTAGCTTTCAGGGAAAATTAGACCACGGGGGACCTACGCGCCTCTGCCAAACGCGAGGAAGCTAACTTTTCACAGTAGAATCTGTGCATTTTCAAAGGGACTAACGGGAAAACATATTTCCCCTCTGGCCCGCGCGGTATCTTTCGCGGCGGATCGAAACCGATGGCTCGCCAGCCAATTCCATCGGGAAATTAATGGACGACATCATGCGATTTTCCTATTTCCGCGGAGCACGCCAAGGAAAATCGATCTTCTCTCGCCAGGTGATACGGTGGTAACTTCGTGAGTCTCGCGTGGAGCAACGCGTCACTGATTAGCTGAAAATAATTGCCGGCAAGCGTTCGTATCAGTGGCGAGAGGAGGTCACGAGCTAGGCGCGTTTTTTTTAGCGTTTTTAGGGGGAGGTAGCAAGCTTGAAAGGGAAGAATTTCTCCAGGGCTGTGTGGAATTTTTACGCAGCGGATGATCGAAAAGCTGCGATTTTCGGAAATTCAGTATGTCGCAGCTACTATATTACTTCTCCTGTACACTGGTCCTGTACAGCTTGTAAATCTACTTTAAATAAATTTAAAAAAAGATATTCGTATAACTTAAATATCCAATAAAAAGTCCTGAAAGTTTAAAACAAATTCTTTACGTAGTTTGCTTTTAATAAATTTCCAAAGATACCTTTACTTTTAAAAAAATAAAACCATCATACCACATTCAAGTTTTCATCGAAAATGACTCATAATCAGTTCCTCGCCACTTGTTCGCACGAGGCATTGAGAACAAAAACGGAATAACCCATATTGAAAAAAAAATGAATCTTTCCTATTTTACATGATTTGTAGATACAGCCCATTAGAATACATTATACTGCTACTTACTCAATTCTGCAAAACGATTACTCCGTTTTTGTTCTCAATGCCTCAAATCGTAAACCCTCTTACAAGTGAATCTTTAACTCTCCTTTCTCTCCAAAACCCTGAACATCCCTTTATCTTAATACTCCCTCAGCAAAAGTATTCCATTATACCGTGATACTCGAGACACTGCTAAAATATCCCCGCCAACGACAAGATTTCTATATTCTGAAGTGTAATTCTACCCAGAAATCGGTCGTCCAGGGAAGCGACATCCCCTCGTCGAGGGCCATCATCTCCAAGACGGGAGCGACTGAAAGAACCCGCGTGACGAACCGCAGAGGGACAAAAAACGATCCTCGGCTGGGTCTCCTCTCGGCTGACCGCGGTCGGTGCGGTTTCATAACGTCGAGAACCATCTGGGCGCGGTGCACAGAAGCCAGAAGCGCTTGGCTGGCCAAAAGATTATTGGGCAACGGTTCCCAAACGCCAGCGATGCCAGGCATCCTCCTCGTGCACGGGACAACAACGCGGCTACGTGGTGGCGTGCTATCGATTCGAGAGGGGGCGTACAATGAGCGACAGACAAACCCCGATGCAGTATATCCATTAATATTTTCCAGGTCCCGATATGCTCCGAGGCCCTCGAAGCTCGGCCGCGCGGACGAGGCGGATCTAGATGAATAGCGGAGTCCCAGATGAAAGTCAGCAGCCACCGGCCCCCGCGGAAACTGAGAGGAAAGAAGAGGAACCTGCAGCGATCCATGTCGCTGGAAAACCTTCTGGCCACCTCCAAAGCTGGCAATCCGTCTTTTCCCCCGGTTTCCCCGTTTTTCTCTTCACCTCCTTTTCCACCATCTCTGTTCCCGCGGTGCCATATGTGGGTTTCGGTGAGGAATGCCCGCTATCTCTGGGATTATTTTCGCGCGCTTTTGGTTTATTATTCTGGTCGGCTTGAGCCACCGGGGGGGTCAGGGGAAAAAAAGTCGCTAGGCGTGGAGTCACGGGCCGAGGGAGGTTTAATTTCGGCGAGGACCACGGCTGGGTGGCTCGATACTGCGGGCAGGTTTCTGCCTTTGGGTTTTACGAGTCCGTGGAAGAAAGAATTCTATCTTGCTGTGTTTGCTTGGGTCGCATGGTGAATAGGATTCCGTGGTGGGTGGAACGTGGCTGGGGGTTGGAGAACGTCGAGTATTAAGGTGGACGTTGTGATTAGATGGGTCGGAATGTGGTCAGCTGTAAGAATGTTTCAGTGACCTTCTAGGCTTCCCAGGCCTTAAGGCAGCACGACACCCACCACTTTTCCTACTTCCGCGTGAAAACTTCACTTTTTTCTCTTCTCGATTGTGAGCGCAGCAGGCTCACGTTCCGTATGGGTTTTCAATGAGGCAAAAGCTTCGTGCGCGAGTGCTTCTGGCATTCGTTTATTGTTTATACGCGCGCAGCGTCTTATTACGGCCTCATTTCCCAGGGATCCCGTGTCCCAGGGCTTCGTGAGTAATTAAGGAAGCTGCAATTAGAGACATTCTACCCGAAATGAGTAATGAGTTTCAACCGGCGGGCGACACTAGCAATACAAACACGGAAAATTCTCGGGCACGCCGTTACAATTCAAACGTGCGGATTCTTCTCGCCGCGTGCATCAGAATTTAACCGGCACAACCAAAAGTGCATAGTTATTGGCGGAAATGTGCGTGCGTGTCTTTCACGCGAGTGGGACACTGCTTTGCATTCACCAAGCCAGCTTGAAACTACTTCAACCAATATATTAATACATCAATATACACACCATGTACATCTTGTTCTGAAAGCACGCGCGGAGCTTCTATGAAACTAAGTTTCAGGCAACATATCATAAGATCTCGTGGTGCAAAGTCAGGAATATTTGAAGCTACCAATTCTTAGAAAAATTCGGATACGAGTGACGCAGAAGCGTCTGACGAAAAAATTAAAATACACTCTGTTCCACGAAAAACAAATGTTTATAGCCACCCGAGGCTGTCAGCGGGGGAAATCTATGTCCATCGACCGATCCAGCTGCGAAAACCCCTGACGGACGAGCTTTTCGTCGAGGTCAGACACGCGAAAAAACTTATGAAACTGGTGGTGCATCCAGCCACACGCCGAGCAACGCATACCGCGCGGGTGAATAATGCGAATGGATGCTGCGGTAATGTGATTTATAGCCGGCAATAAAATATAGGTGATTCATCTGTGAGGAAATTGGGACGTGCAAAGGTCGACTGGTTAGGATTTTTCACGATTCTCGTCACCTTCAACGCGGATGGTGCTGCTTGTCGCGGATCTGTGAGAGAAGATCAGATGTGAAACGATATCAGAAGAAAAACACTGTTTTCTGACGAGTATTTACACGCACCGTTGCTTAGGGAATCGTTATCTACATCCTCTGATGTAATGCGTTACCCATTTCAGAGACGTACGATTGATAAGAAATTCTTATTGTCTAACGTTGATGATTGTACTACTATCACAAGAGAAATCTTGAATTAAAAACATGCGATTAAGTTTATTTTGATAATTTTCAGCAGCAGGGGCGTAAGTGGGTTTCTTATTTAGTGCAAGCTTCTGCTAGAATTATACTTCGCATTTAATATGAATTTTAAATCCTAGTTTATTAAGTATTGTAAAAAGAAACCTCGCGGCGGGGATGAGCCATTTCTTTGGGCATATTTCAAAGGTTTCGTAGAATTCTTTCGCGTAAATGGATATCTCCAACGAACACTACAAAATGTGTGAAATCACCACAAAATTACCTTTTTAAAATAAAAAAGAGTACATTAATAACCCCATAAAAAGGAAGGCTATTTAAAAACACTGTCGTAAATTAAAATTTACAAAACTAATGATATACAAATATTGCGCGAATTATAACAATGGCTATTTATACAAACCAAAAAATTAACAATGGCTATTTATACAAACAAAAAGTTGATTACTCCATTATTATTTTTGGCCGGTATTCCAGTGATGAATTCCGGCCAAAAAATAATAATGGAGTAATCAATTTTTTGTTTGTATAAATAGCCATTGTTATAATTGGTTTCAAAGATTTCGTAGAATTCTTTCGTGTAAATGGATATTTCTATTATCACAGGTTTTTGTAATTGGAAAGCTTCCCTTTGTCTTCAATTAAATCAGCTATTTCCGAGTTAGAATATATGTGTCGTAATTGCTCTTCTGCTTTTTAATAAGTAAATGCTAACTGAATATTTTTCTCCGTAAGGATCAATATAAAAGAGGCCACACATATTTTCTTGAAAATAGTGAATCATAGTGATTCAACCGGTTTTAACAATAGACCAGCTGACGCGCGTGTATACACACTTTCACATGTAAATCTACAACTCCATGCCTCGAATTTTTGCAACCAAGCGGTTATGTAAAACCTCCAGATGGTATCTAATAATTTAGACGTTCGGAAACGTTCAAGCCGAGTTGCGGAGGGATAGAACAGCGGCGACGACGGTACTGCTCCCAGGAAGATAAGAATTCAATACAGCCTAATAAAAAATTCCATACTCCATCAGAGAAATTATCGAGTACTTTCTAATCTTTCAATAATTCACCTGTTTGCTTCGAGCATTGAATTAAAAATGTTATGAACTTCACCTGATATCTTACACCCACTTCTAATTAGTACAAAGACCAATATTTCTACACAAAATGGAGGACCGACTTCGATTTAACAATTTAACTCCACAGATTCCACTTGAAATTCAAGAATTATGATACAACTGAAGGCAGCTTTCAAATTATAGGCCTCAAGCTGAGAAATTAGTGCATTCTCATATTCATGTGTTACAGATGTCTTGGCTATCATCTACTGGCTCCAGCAGACTTATTTCCAAGCTGGCGAAGAAGAAAGGGGATTCGACGCGATTCCCCTCAGACTTCCACGAATTTTCCCTCCAGATCTGAACAGCTGTTTTCTATATCCCTGGGTTCGTGCTCGGGCCGTGTAGCAATCGCGAAAGCAAGGTCTCCGGCCTACCGTGCTCGGCTTATATCCGCGGCCGTAACGCCTCGTGTCCAGGCAGTGTGCAAAGAGGGTGTCGTCAACGTCGGCGAGAACGACACCAATTGCGAACTGGCACGAATAAAATACGCGAAGGTATCCCAGGCGGGGCACAAAGTAGACGGCCGCGTGAGCGTCGACCATGGATCGTTAAACTGAAATCTGTTTGGAGCAACCCCGTCGCGATGCCCGGGGTTCAACGGACGGCTTTTATTTTCTTCCAGCTTTCTTAGATGGAATTGTACACTTTCTTCTCCTGGTTTCCTTCGACGTGTCTTTGCTGAGAAATGCTCGTACTAACTTGGTGTTCGAACCGTCGAACGTGCTTATTGGGTCCTGGGAATAGCCACCCTTGTTTACTGCAGTGAAATGTTTCTGTTAAGTTCAGTTTCAAATGATTTCTGTTGGACATTTGTTCTCTGGAAGGTTTTATTGGCAAATTAGTACTATATTGCTTTTCTATTCGTGTAAGGAATATTCAATGCTTCCGTCGATCGAATTCTTTTTAATGATTTCTATTAACCTCATCTCCTAGTTTCTATAATCACATCCAGAGTTTTAAATTGGGTGGGTTCTATCTTTACTTCGAAGCAGCTTGGACAAGTTTATATTAAGTTAGTCTTTCAAGCTTGGAATCTATTTAGAGCTTCTGCTTCAAAATTGGGCCACCTTATCCTTATTTATTCGCATGAATTTCGACTAACATACACTATTTACCCATCCACGTGTTTGCTGTGTCTGCAAAGGTGTGGCAAGCTTTCCGAAAATATCTGTCTACGGTAAAGTAAAGATTAGCAGATAAATACAACACAAGGTTTCTGTTTATAGAAAGCAAACAGAAATAAGTATTTTGAAATTGTACGATTACTAGTTGCTCGTTTGAAACTATCACTTCTTCAAAATTTTAACTACTAAGAACACAAAATATTTCTAACGTCTAACGTTGCATATAATAAACACTTATGAACGTTAGCGTACAATATCGATCGAATTATTTCCAAGCCATTTCTTTTTAAATCTATCTATCAGCTTCCACGAACGCGGCCGTAGTTTCGGCGCGACGTTTCGCATGCCGCTGATTAATCTTCTCCTTTTGGTCCTGATACGAGTTTCCTGGCGCTCTGGCGTCAGATTTTTCAGGAAAAATGACGCAATCGCTGAACTTTCTCTCGCCTCGTCCACCGAATCTACTCCGCACGGCGAAGTTCGTTCCCGTGCTTAAAAATTTACGATGTTGCCAGTACTTTTTTAACATGACAAGAAAAAAAAATGGAAAGAAAAAGAAGAAGGATCGTAAAGTAAACGATACTTATGGGAGAATTATACGCATTAACCGGCAATCAATCATTTCATTCATTCTTTACCACCCACGCTCCTTACTTCCCCAACTTTTCCAGCTGCATAGCTACCACGCAGCGATTATCGGCGTGGAAAACGCAGAACATATAATAATGGCGTAGCTGAAGAACTTTCCGGAGAACGGAGCACGACTGTTCTTACTCCCAAGGAAAGTTTTAACAATAGACTGGAATGTCTCGATAAAAATACCAGTGTAACACGTTTTGTTAAAAGTTCATCATCGTCCGTGTAATACAGCGAAATAGTATTGATTTTGAAAAGAAACCGTCGTTGTTCTGCGTTAAAACCTGAGGAATACGTTTTCAAACCCTTCACGTCTGAGATTCTAGCAGGGAAAAATTATTGTGGATGCCCATCTGTGGATTCGAGTGATAACTTCCATGCAGAACCTAAAACTAACGGATTTTTATTAAACAGTAACTCCACTGACTAATTATAGAATCTTAGTGTCAATTATTTTTTAATTAGCACTTTGGTATGAACAACGTGCGAGAATGTTCCGAAAAATGTGTACCTTTCCGTCACTTTCGCCGCAACTGAGCGACGTGCTTTGTTGAAAATCAATACTCGACACGGAAACGAAACATGTTCCACGAAACATCAATCTTGGCTCCTATCATAGTTTCCTCTCCTCCAAAAAATGCTAATTAATCATAATTGGTAGGTCTACAGTGCATTCTTTCTCTATTTTTCTTAGTAGGTATGTCTTACTGAATTCTTCAATCTCTTTTTAGCAGAGAATTCTATGTAAAATACAAAACGAGATCTAGAGACCAAAAATTCCCAACTGCGATATTTTCCTTTCCACCCCAATGCAACTATCTTTTTATCCAAGAATCTAGCTACCCCAATCCACAAAGACAAAAGATACAGAGGATTTACTTCTAAGACACCCTGTATGCAGCATTTTAAACGTTAAAATGCTCTAGCCCGTCACGACCTTAGTTGCGCGGCCCTCCAGCCCGTATGGCCGCCATGGCCGGAAAATTTATTTCGCCCGTTCGATATTGTACGTCGACGACGTCCACTGAAACCGCAGGCGTATTCGAAACGCTCAGCAAACCATAAAAATTCATAGGTTCGTTAATTCGCGACGCGGGGCTCGATACGCCGAGCGTCGACCGATGGAGTCGCTTTTATAAAAAACTAGAGAAACAGCACGGGATTTTTGCGATTTTTTTTCTGAATCTGCAATGGGAACGGTGGCAGTGACGCGGTCAACGATGGGGGTTGAAAGAAACAGTATTTATAGGATCGAAATTGAATCAGGCCGCCGTTGAATCGGAGCTGTTTAAATATAATACACCTCGAGAAAGCGTGCTCGGCCTTTTTAACGGGTCTTTCGCGCCACATTGCTGATCGAATCCTGGTCAATTCCGTTCTTCGTTTAAATTTAAACCCTGCCAGCTTTCTGCCCGGAGACAGAAATTATTTTCACGCGCATCGATTCCATTGTTCCACGCCTCCCGAGCGTGTTTTGTACTTGTGGTTGCAGACTGGTATTTTTCTGTTTGCCTCTGCACCTCCATTCGTAATTCTTAGTTAGGGTAATGATAAAAGTACCTTGGCACATCTTCTAAATTTTCCAGTGGTAAATTTTATATTTTTATAATAATACTATTTTGTGGGGTACAAATATGAAATGTGGTATTAATGGAATATTTTTAAGTGACGAGTAGTGATAAAAGAAAGTCACGGGAAAGTTCAATAAATTATTTCTTCAAATTCTGCGTCCAACAATTGAAACTCTATTTACCACGAGAATATTATTCCATTGTGCCGAAAAGAAACACGCCACGTACTAAAATAGACCACTTTTTGACCGCAGCATGACTTCCGTCGAGTTGGACTCCTGGGGCCATTCGAGACCCCCGCTACCTCAGACTTCATCAGGTTGTGAATTAGGTGTCCCTTCACTGTACCCAGGGAAACAAATAATATTGTTTACCAAAGAAACTCCAATACTCTATGTCCTATACCAAAACGGACAAATCACAGCAATCACTCCAACACCCCAAAATCCCCACAAAGGAAAGGATGATCAATACCTCTACCCAATTAAAATAGAAGCCGTGTCCAATTAAATTGAAAATATACCTCAAATGTCTCAGCGTTGCAGAATAGAGTTCACTGTAACGGCTCTGTAATTCAATGAAGCAATTAACACTGGGAAAATACCAAAATAGAGATGTAATCGATTTAGCAGTAACACGGAGTTGATTGGGACTCGCAAGAGACCTGTCAGAATTAAGCTGCTAAAGAATTTAAGAATTTATTTCGCACACCCAGCATATTCGACTGTACGAGCAACGTCCTGATGCCAGTGACTGTATATTGCTTTTCCCTCTAGTTGAGTCGCTGTGGACGATTTCCACGACGATTTGCAAGGGGAGTCATTAAGGCGACCATCAATCAGGCACTGAAATGATGGTGCTGCGATCCACGTGAACCACGATATGGCTTGCGACAATGCGGAGCCATCCCCATCCCCTTCGCCCCAGACCCAGACGACGCGATCACCGCCAAAAAGGACATCCTTCCATGTATAAAGCTCTTTTTACGGTTTTTTCCTCACAAAGCACAGGATCCTGCGATGAAGAATAGCTTTCCAGCACGTCCTAGCATTGCTAACGTAAGAAGAAGCTTACTTTAATGTGCTGTGAGGGTGGAGATTTCAATCTGTTAAAAAGGGAGATATCTCTCTCCCTGGCACGCACTAACTTTATTCTTTACTTCGTTTGGACTGTGTTAGCCTATTCCCGTTTCTGTAGACTGGATAAAAGATAGGAGAAGAAGAAATGGGGGGTTGAAGATTAATCTTGGATCTACATTTATGGTTTGCTGCTTTACATATTGTACACCTTTACGAGAATATTTATCACTAAGAGAATCATAAAAAGCTTCCTATCGGCTTCCTAAAATACTTGTATTCCCTCCTCTTCTTTATGCACGCAAAACACAGGATTTTCTAATGGAAATAGCTCTCTCCTGGCTTCTCTAAATAGTTTCATCCCTCTCTAGGGAAGTGGCCACTTCGCTGGTTAAAACGCTGCCCAAAATAGTTTGATAGGCTCTTAATGTTGAGATGGGGCACAGCATTTGGGTTAAGCAGCGCTTTAAACTTATTTCTTCCTAGATTAAGAGCTTCCTCAAATATTTGTGTTCCTCTGCTTCCTTGTGTTCACCAAACATGGGGTTTTGTAATAGAAACAGCTTCCACTTAACTTCCTGGAAAGCTTTTATCCCTTCTTGGCAAACTGTTTACTCCTTTCGGCAGAGAACGTCCGGGACCGCCCAGAACACTTTGCTGAATTTTTGATATTAAAATGCAAAGTAGCAGTTGGTTGAGCAGGTCTCTTTATAAAGGAATATTTCTTGTTATTGTCCAGGAACACACTGCTTCCCAGGCGTTCCTTCTCTTCTAAAAATAAGACTGATGACGAATGTGAAGACTTTGGAATTGACGAAGCCTGCTCGATTGGAAGAAAGATGTGCAACGAGCTCGTTATTCCCAATTTCCTTGCTTGAATTTCTTACAAGCCTAACACTTCTGATACGCTAAAACGAAGCGGTCGTTAAAGATATTTCGTATCATTCTATCAAGAAGGGGAGGGGAGCATTAAAACTCGATTGCTCAATATCGTGCGTCGAAAGATATACCTAATGCAATAATATTCATTCGAGAGCCATTAAAGATAACTTCTTCGCGAAGGGAACTGGCCATTAAAACTTCGATAGAAATTTCATAATAATCACTCGAAGGATACATCCAATGCAATCCCACTGGCGTCGGAGCTATTTACAAGAAACTATCTCCTCGACCAACAACCATAACAATCTACAAAAATAGGGCCTCGGAATTTCATATGAAACCTCGGCGAGTATAATCCGCTGTAATACCGTTCCTTTCAAGTCTCTCATTCGACGAAAGCCTTTCCTCTCCCGGAGAAAAGCAATGCCGTGGAACCCCATAAAAATTAGCGACTCGGCACGTCGTACATGGATTGCGATCGGCCGTCACGAAGCAGCCCTATTAAGCTCATAACTCAAAGACAAAGTGGAAGAATACGTGCCGTGCACCTCGCTCGTTACAATGTAATTAAGCGTCGTTTCACTTTCACCCGCAAGTTCGAACCTTCCCCGTGGCAACTTCGCCAACTAGTATCAAAGGTGAATAAGGAAGGCTAATTAAGACCGCCTTCACAATACCAGCGCCTTTCTTTCGTCGAATCATTCCAGTAGGATCGTGTAATCTCGGGCTGAAAAATATCGTACCAACTAACCATGAACTATGTAATCCGTTATCAGTCATAATGCGTCAAGATTGAGTCGAGTGTATATAATTAGGGGACCCATAATAATAACTTTAATAATACACACGTGCGTTTATTTATATATAATTTTTATTTTCTTCCAAACTAGTTTATGCTTCTTGAAATGAGATTTTTTTTAATCCACTGTGAATGGAAAGACACTTGAAAAAATGAGGCCATCAAGCTCATCCATGTAATCAGATGTAACGCAATGTTTCTATGGTTTTTCGTAAGCCGCGCAACTATGTTCTAAGCACGGAAGACTTCCAATAAGGAGATTAAGGTGGATATGATAACAGAAAATGACGATGGGTAATATTAAATATTTCGTTTTTTAATGCACGACGTACTAGCCTGCGTTGATTATTCCCGGCCGTTGCGGATTTGAATTCCATCTGCATAAATGTTTATTCGCTCGGCAAAGCCGCAAGCGTTACGAGTTTATTTATTACGAGTTTTGACGGCGAAGATAGCTTTTTACCAACGGGTGGATAAATTTTTAAGTAAACTCCAGGCACCGTCTAAAGATTACGAGTTTCAAGCGACTCGCAGTGTAAACGGTGTACGTTTTCGAAAGAAGCGCGGAAATGTATTCTGGTACCGAGAACCGCGGGAATTCGCTTTAGATATTATTTCGAGAAACAGATGGCAATAATAATGATTTAAAAATAATGCCTGCAAGCGACGCGGGACAATAGAGGATGTGGATATTCAAATGGTATCTCGAGTTGCATAATTTAATCAATCTTTCGCAATATCGCCGAGAGCAATGTTGAATATTAATCAAGTTAATTGAAAATGGAAATTAATCGCCCTGTGGTAAAAAATAAATGTAATATACATTGCCCTCTGCAACTTATCGAACCTTAAAAATCCAAATGAAAAGCTAATTCCGTCGATAAGAGCTGAATCATGGCTGACATAAATATTACATTGAAAAAGAGTGTGCAAAATGACGTAACTCATCGATGCAAATTGCCGCGGGAGTATTGTTCACGGGAACGGATATTACCATGAAAATTTATAACCTTTTTACGCCTCCCGGGACTAAACAATAAAAGCTTTTGTTGTGCCACAATCCATTCGTTGTTGGCTATAACAATTTACGTAGCTCTTGCGGCGACTATAAATTTTCAGTCAGAGGATGCTGCCACGCGTATTTACACAAAACTTTCCCCTCATTTTTCGCCATAATGTATGCTGCCAAGGCTCAGTCAGAAACTCGTCGGACACCCCCTACAGGCGAGCACCCTTTTTTCTGCATCGAGGGGCACTCGAATTTAACACCGTTGATAAAACTGCATCCCGATGTTCGTCGGACCATGGCCATTAACATTTAATACCCGCATCCAATGGTTTGCCAGATACGAGCCGCGGTAAATTCGCGGGTTCGATCGATATGTCGAGCTGATGCGCTCGAGGGGAAGCTTGGAAATGATTTCTACGGCTCCTCTCTCCTCAGAGGGCGCCGATTTTCGTTGTTCCGTCGCCGGCGAAGCCGCGGATGATAACGGATCGTGTACACGGTCGTGGATTTTCATCGAGAGCGTCCAGAACACGGCGAAGAAAAACTTCATTTCCCGAAGGAGCTGGAAACTACACCCTATCGCGCGACATGGCGTCGTTGGTTATTTGCGAGGACAGGCGCCGGGCTGTTTCCTCGGGTTTGAATTGAAGGAAAAATTGCTCGTCCTCTTTGTTGACATTTATGGATGGAAATGAATGTGGAAGGCAGAATGTGTTACGGCGATGGCGTTATTCAGACATTCATGCGGGATTGAAGTTTCTATTATGGCGAGTGTTTCTTTGTTCAGAGACCTCCATTATTGGGATTATCATAGCATTGTTGAAATAGAAAGGGTCAGTGTTAATTCTTGGTTCACGTAAAGAGATGTATGAAGAGTTGGTATGATTTATCGTGAAAACGTTGAGACGGAATGGCTGGCAGAACAGTTAGGGGACTTGGGTGTTGGCTAGTAGCCATGACAGTTGAGCTACGATGACTAACGCAGTACTTAGAGGATTTTAAAAGCACTTTTCAGAAACTTTCTGTCGAACTATGAATCATACAATAGTTTTTCCCGAATAACAGATAACAAATGGGTAATAGTGACATTTTAAGTCGAAGGTGCTATGCGGGGAATTTTTATATTTGAATCTGATGACCAAACAAATAGCCATTGCCATAACAGTTATCCAAGAAAGGAAACGATCGGGCGGAAAGATTCAGTGAGAATGCAAATAATTCATTACAAAACCAAACGACTCACTTGTTAAGTTCCCTGTTTGCATGTGAAATTCCAAAGAACGCGAAAGCTGTTCGACAAACAGCATACAACCTTCATCGAAGCTGCATTTTCACGAATAAATAGAAAACTAATGGGTAGGCTGATGCTTCGGTTTAAACATTACCTATCCGATATTCGTTAGCTGCACGTCGGAATGCTCAGGGATTTTCTGCAGACAATGCTGCCTTCTTGGATTATGCCGCGTTAATTAACTTTGCTTGTCAAGCAAAGGCGAACATAAAAACACTCTAAAGGCATTCGGTTGTAAGTGCTCCGAACGCGAAACGCCTGTTGCAAAGGCTTCCTTTATTCCCCACCCTCTCCCGTTCCCTTTTCCGCTTATCGCGTATTTAATGTCACGATACCATCTTCGCTTTAAACGTGTTTCTATCATTTACCAAGCGTTCGCGTTACATTCACTTTTACCCTGCACTATCGATCGATTAAGAGTACATCTTTATTGCGCTCGATTCGTCTTGCCTTAAAATGCCGGCGCCAATGTTGAAAAAATACCAGTAACCATGTTATGAATAAAAATCATGAATAATAATTTCGAAGATTTGCCTGCTCCGCGCCCCTTTCTCTCCCCCTTGAATTCCTGTAGCCGCGCGAGTGGCGTAACAGGCGAGGAACGTTTCAGTACGTAAATTTAATTTTCCTTGTTTCGTCTGCCCGTCGCGCTCAAACACGTAGAACGCATTCGTCCGTGCCTCTCTCTCTCCGCTTATCCTCATTCATTCCCTAACCTCGCTATCCCGTTTTCGTTTACTCTTCCGCTCGAAGTTCGCCAAGTTTTCGCCGCCGAGCGCTTCTTCGCGAATTCTTCGCGCGAGGAATATCGAGTGACCAGCTCCGTGCCCGCCAACCACCCGGTACGCGCTCCCCTTCGCGGAGCGCCACTTAATTTATTAAGAGCGCCGTTTCGCTACTAACACCATTCGCGTTCCCAGATTTCGGCGGATATCTCGAATTTCGTGACAGAATCCATCAGGGGACGCCGACGTATTATTAGCGTCCCACGATGATACACCGCTTGCGTAATGGAAAAAGCGTCCGGGACGCGGCCACGAAGAGCATCGTTGCTTTTTATTATGCCTCGCCACGAGCGGAGTCCGACGTTACGCGTGCACGGGCGACCATCGATCATTTGTTTTGCCGGGAAAATATGCAAATTCCGCGAATGACGAGAGGCTTTAAGGGCACGGTCAGATACCGGGGCGAAGAGGACGAATTCGTAAGAGATTCGAGAGTCAAAGAAACGGGAGGGGGCAGTCAGGGGAAGAAAGAGTAGTGGTGGAGGGGAGAGACACTACCCTGTTCGGATCGATTGAAAATTATATTAATATTCGCCCCACCCGGGTCGTTCTTCCCTCATCGTGTACCGAAAATTATTCGAGCCGAAGCAGAGACTACTCGTTACGCCATGTACAGGGTGTGTTCTGAATAAGAGTTGCGTTGCGAAGGCTTAAAGCGAATGGACACTTATGTCCAATGCTTGCAATATTATGGTGCTTTTTACTTGGAGAATTGCAATTTGGAATATGAGTCTCATATTTAATTAAATTCTGATGAATAGAACATGTCAGAGGCTTGTTGCAATTTTGTTTTTTTGCTGTTTTTTTCTCAGCAAGAGGTTTAAAGGGTTTAAGAAAATATCTGAAGGATGGAGAGTATTATTATTGTTTACTGCTAACACAGAAACAACAGATAACACTTCAATCTTTAATTGCCCCAGGGATTCTTGCAAAGCCGTAGCGCAATAAAAAATAAGCTCGCAAAGTTGGATCGCGTGTTTCTGCTACACCCTATAAAAATTCTTCGTTTTGCGCGAGACACTATATTCGCGCGATGAAGGGAACGAGATTATTGCTCGACTCTTATCACCCGTTGTACGTTGCAATGTAAGCATTATGGTAATATAATTAAACGAGCAAAAAGACCTTGATAAAATCAACTTTGTTAACACACACACACATAGATAATAATTGAGGTGGGTTGCTGTTTAAAAACCAGTGAAGTTTGGTATTATTCCTAACTTTTGTGCAACGATATTTTCATAATTTCTATCCTTTGATCTAGATAGATTCGCATACTGAACTACGAGTAATAATATACATATTAATAATTGATGCAAAAATAGCAAAGAGAAATTGCTATCGTTATCATAGAGAAGCATCGACGCCGAAACAGACTCTGAAGAAACCTAACTTCAATATTTATAACAAGTACGTGAGTTTTCAAGTAAGTTACAACTTCGAAGAAAATGTAAGACCCCCGTGGTAATAATTGTTTGCAATTAAAACTGCCATTACGACGAATTATGGAAAGTTAAATATAAAGTCTGTAATTTCCACGTGTCCCTCACAGAAAGCTATGAATTTTCATTGCTACATAACTTCAATTGGTAGTGTTGGATTACAGATAACAGTTAATACTTTGTCACGATTATAGCCGTCGTTAAGGTAGCTACTAGAATCGTGTCCGTGTCAAACTAAACATTTTCACCGCGACACAGAGTGAAATCAGCAATGAGTGTACGAACAAGGTAGCGTTGGCTGTGCAAGTAGTATGACTCACGATGTCGAAGCCTTCTTCAAATCCACCGGTAGGTAACCTGCATCCACTTTGAGGGCGGAAAAAAGATCTTATGCATCCACATGGGAGACAAAGAAGGTCGTTCGGGAAAATTAATCACCTTCCGAAATGACTCAGTCACGCTTATCAGTAATGCACACGTGTTTTTTGAAATAAAATTAATATTCCTATCATTTTATCCGGTATCCACGCACAATATCCACTACCAGATGCACTCCAATTACTCTATCACTGTTATCAGCAGTAGTAATCTTACTAATAATGATGAAACAAAGACAAAGTCAATGTTTCTGAATCTATGACAAAATTGAAAGCAAATATAGCAGCCTTTCCATCACAGATCTAAAATTATATTTCGCTGGAAAAGATCGTAATTTATTCCATACCAATACCTCTGTTATCGCTACAAGTGGTTTGGTTGCAATATTATCGATAGTAAAGAAATTCAGATAGAGTGAAAATTCGTGGATCTACGATGAAAACTGAATTGTAAATATCAGAGTACCATGCTCCATTCAATTACAATACAATTTTTAATTCAGAACGAAACTGGTAACTGAAAACCGGTAGTTATAACACCTCCCATTCAAATGCTTCTGTCGCAATCATAAACAATTGCAACCACATTGACAATAAAGGAGTAAAGGGAGAGGGGTGAAGAGCTTGCAAAACCACAGCAAACGCCCAGAAAACAAAGAGTAGGTACCTATCCCACGCGGGATGGTAAGTTTATTCGTCGAATAAAACAGAATTTTAATGAACGATGTAGATACCCGCTGGCTTATTTCACAATCGTAAAATAAGAGTTCCGAGGGGAGAGGAGAGCTTCGGTGTAAGTCACAAGAAGACACGAGTCATCGTAAAACTACTTCCGTTCGCAGAACAAAAGCCGCTTTACGAGAAGACTTACGACATGCAGAGCACGTAACTACGCACGGCCAGCGACTACCCCTTTTTTCCACGTTTCCATGGAAAAATCTTGGAACGTGAAACGTATCCTTTCCGTTAAAACAGGACGATTTCAAGCGTGTCATGTTTTATATAAGAAAATTCACTACAACGATCGAGCCGACACCGGAAGTGTCAATGCTTCGCGAGGAACAAGTTCACCAGCCTATCAAAACGCCTGACGCTACATGGAAAGATAAGCCCAACGACGCAATTAATCCCAAGGCACGCTTAGCTTATCGTAAATACTAACAACTCGTAGAGAAATATTAAGCAGACATTCTCCCAAATGGTTAAGATCGTCCTAACGTCAGTGGAAGAGGAGCGACGGTTAACGGTGGGTTTCCAACGCTCGCCGTCGCTCGCCGTCGGCCCGTAATACGGCCAGCCTTAGCAACTAAACCCGAAATTCGTCAACGAGGATTTCATCCGCTGTCATCTTATTATCGGGCACGTTTTCACACGTACGCACATCGCGATCGGGTATGCACACGCGAGGGGGACAAAACAATTGCGAGTGGCGGAGTTCGCCCCTGCGAGCAACGGCATGACACGCTGGTCGGCTGCTTGTTTCGGCCGACGATCGGCCGGCACGATATTCGTCTGCGAATGAAAGCCTCGCGGACGTTGCAGGGAAGATTGGCCAGGTAGCAGGACGACAGGATATCAGGTGAACCGGGGAAGGTGGATAAAGGGAGAGGAGCGACGAAGGTGGCACGTAGAGAAGTTGGCGTAAGCAGGCGCGCTTACCTCTTGGTGGCGTCGAGCAACGCACCCTGGAAGCACTTGGCACCGTGGACGAAGGACACGACGACGATGTCCGGTAACGCGGACTCGACGGTCACGAGGATCTTGTCGCCCCTGGCGAGCGTGAGCGCGGACAGGGCCACCGTGTCCGCCGCCATCTTGGCTCGTTAGAATTATTGCTCCTCGCCGTGTCGAGGCCCCGTCGTCTCTCTCTCAGCGGATGACGTGAGGAGCGGCTGGGGCTGCCTCACTCTCCTCCGTGTGTACGGAGGCCATGGGCTCCGCGAGGCATGCTAGGGGTAGGGGAGACAGGAGGGCAGTCTCTCTGGCTGTTTTGCTTGCTCGCTTGCTCGCTCGTTCGCTCGCTTGCTTTCCTACCAGCCACCACCATCAGTCGCGCCGCGTTTCACGTCCACGCACAGCTGGGCACTCGAGCGCCGCTGCGCATGCGTCGAACGCTACCCCCACTACTCCGCCCCAGGGACGTAACACTATACCGCTGCCACCCTGCCTCCGTGTAATATTACACTTGTCGCACAAAATTGTTTCGTGTTACGCTAAGTTAAATGTATCAATTATCCGCATCGATAGTTTTTTGCAACCTTGTCGGCCGTATCTCCTGCGATAATTTTGACCTGTTCAATTATATGATATTATACACAGTCTTGCAATGCTCGTAGACAATTGTACTAGTAACAGTAAAGCTATGGAAAGTAGTATAATAGAGAAGCAAGTTTCAAGATTCAGTAATATTCTGTAAGTAGGAGGAATACTACTTTGGTTTGATGAAATGTGGCTTTTACAATTCCGACTTGTTTCCCAGATTGTTAATAAAAACACATAATTTAATGAATATTACGCAAATGCAAAAGGCGAAGAAAATATTCTGTCGACTACAATAGTTACACTGTAATGTACGTTCACACAAAAATGAATCTGTAGACGCGAAATTCGTTTGGCGCATCATTTCTACGGCACTGTGTGAGTTTGTCCCAGGGTTGTAGAGAGCGGGCACAGCGCCCTGCTCCTACACAAACAAACCCCACAAAGAGGGTAGCATACGTTGGAAAGTAAAATCTTTAAGGATCTCCCCTTTTTGCAATTGAACGAAAAGTTCCCCTAGCAATTTATCTTATCCGAGGGCAAGATGCCTTGGCAACCCGGTTTTTCGACTAGAATGCTCTTTCACGCGATTCGTGCCCTGTCTAGATACACTACTCGCAACACACACACACGCGTGCACACTTTTCGGAAGAATTCTTTTCTCCATGGAACAGTGGGGACAGCCTGGAAGAATGAGTCTACCTACTCCCTATAGAAACAACTCCATCCAGATCTGTTTCACTAACAGCCTCGCGGTCTCTATTTCCTCATCATTCAGGCATTTTGACATTTGTAACCATTTTTATAGCTACTCCTAGAAACAGGTAGGTAAGCATAAAGATTATCAGTAATCACGTGGCACTCCCCTTTTCGCTAGCTCTGCATGTGCTCGGACGTGGCTCTAACAAAGAGGCCACGGTGTCTAATTTTTAAATGATATCGCAGACACGAAGATCTCGACATCTGTTGGTTTAATCAACGTTAATTGAAACATGATTGAATTTATGCTTCTTTTCCAGGAGCACCGTCGATCGTTCTCGCGTGCTGGTCACCCAGACGAATAATAAATGAAATAATAAAGACAGTAGTTTTATTTCCCCTCTACTCTAATACCTGATATTTATGGTGACAGATACGACCGAGTGGTAAATCGCCCGACGTAGCTTAGTCTATTCCGAACTCGAAACTTCGGTACGTAGCGTACGCGAGGAATAACACAGGGAAATTGTGAAGTTCAGTAATCGTAAAAAGCTTCGGCGGAAGTCCGCAGGGAGAGGCAAGCGGCGGGCCGGGAGGAATAACGCGGACTGAAATTACATCATAAATATTACGAAATAATAATTCGTGACAGTTTTAGCTACAATATGGTGACGCCTAACAAACGAGGTCGAGTTCTACTTTTCGCGAGGCACGGAAGTGTGCAGCTTAGCCCCGGCCTCGTGCACTAACTTTTCGTGCAGCGGCCGCAGTTGTACGGCATTTGCCACGAGAGCAACAAAAAAAAAAGAAACGACCGAGGAGCGAGCGTAGCCTACGAGCAGAGCGAGCGTCGCGAAAGAAAATCACGCCAGGAACATTTCAGGAATTCGACAGGAGCGCCCGTGAACTTGATTTTGCTCGCTGACCCTCCGCACCAGGCGATACTTAAACTTTCTCTGTTTGCTTGCTTCGTTTCATTACGCTTAACAAAGAGGCCTCTTACTCGTTAGTATCAGCGAACGAAACGAGACGTTAAAGGGGAGGGGACGACGCGAGAACCGAGCAACCGTATCCACGTGGGCACTGTTGAAAATCCAATGACGAGCATTAATGAGCTTTAAACGCACCGACCAATACTTTATCGGTGCAATTTAGTAAACAGGCTCGTAACGTAATAGGTATACAAAGCCCAATCCAGCAAACGTGTATATGTACATTCGATATTAGCTTTACATTGTCAATATTATTGCGCAACTCAGAATATTGCGCACTCCATATCGAGCGTTTAGGGCGTTCTTCAAACTGATGCGAAAATGGGAAACGTGTAGTCTAATAATCCTTCGCCAACAGAAATGTTATCTTAATGGGAGGTTTAACTGAAAGCGGAACGTGATATCTCTGAGAAACCTGCTCGGTATTTAAAGAGGCCTTTTCGAATTTCGTACATACAATAGACCCTATTATTTATCTACACAAATTTTTTGCTGCCTATGCGTATCGACAAAACCAGGCTCGGATAAATTGACAGCTGCCTCGCGTCATCTTTATACATTCAATTACCTATAGCGGTATACCTAACGTTATTTTCAGAATCAACAGTCCGTTACAAAATTATTTAGGAAAGCATACACGTGATCAAAGACAGTTGTATTAAACAAAATTCAACCTCCACATAAATCGACTTCGAGCTACAAATTCTTATCAGAAAGTATTGAAAATATGTCATATCTCAGTGACACATGTCACGCCGCAATAAGTCAAGTCATAAAACAAAACCTCCTACCTATTCCTAAGTCGGATAAATGATTAGTTGCGTTAATCGCAAGCCCAAAACACGGGGGTGGTAGAAATAAGAATCGTAGAGTAGGAATTGTTCAAAATTATCGATCTTTCAGTTGTTCGCGCGAGATAGAGACATATACTGCCATGACGAGAGAGAAGAAGAGCGTACGGGGTGCATGGAACGATGATAATACGAATAATAAAGAAATCGACGCTGGAGGGAGAAGCGCAGGGGCGTACAGAGGTAGCTGGCGCCAGCGTAGGGCGCCGCTAGGATCAGCTGGCGTGCGCGCTCTCAAACGGTAGGCATCAGAACGGAGCAGGCTCTCCAGAAGTGATACGTGTTTTACGGTAAGCAGATAAGAAAAATCGAATTATGCTTGGTACACATACAATGCGTTGTATAATCTGCGATCGTGCACGGGTAATTGGACACGGTGCGGCCGGAGATACAGAAAAAAAGGCGGTATGCTGGCCGGCTACTTCGCGATATCGTTCTTGAATGAAAATGTGCTAGTATTTCGGTGGAAACTAGGTCGTTCGTCGGCAGCCAGCTCCTTCTATTGACGTGGATGGTCGATAATCGCTTGGAACCGCGAAACGCCGTGGTTTCGGAAGGTCCTACTCGAAACCGAAATGACGCAGTGTCTAGTAGTGACGTCACGCGAGAAACAAGAATCCCGAGGCAACACTCGGTGACGTGCCAGACAAAAGCGATCGGGACACGCGCACGCCGTGTGACGAACGTGCCACCGTCGAGTGTTGATTAGGTTATGCCGGGTTTCGAGGAAAGTCGACGCCTCGCTTGGGCCGGGGCCCCGCGTTGCGCGCGGTACGAGTATGCGCGATCGGCTATCGGACACCGACGATGAAACAGAGCGGCTCACGTGCATCGCGATAGTATCGATCGATGGATCGGTTTCGACATTGTCTGTTAATTTTTTATTATAATTCACGGCGCCTGCGTGCTCCTTCCAAGTATCTCGCCGAACATTGAACCGCACACCGTTCCATGGGGAACAGTGTCGAACAATCGATACATCGGCACTTGGGTCGCATCCAAACGGTCGTTTAAATGTTCAGCGCGAAACACCGAGCAACGCTGGAAATTTAATTCCGGTAATCTTTAAATGCCGCGTGTTTTCGCCACTCTTTCTGCATGAATAAAATATTTAGATATACGATAACAATGTAAAAAAAAATGGAATATAATTGGTCGCGCCTGCAGATGGCGGAGACAATTTAGCGCGTTTTTATGCCGCGTGAATTAGAGACTTTGTAAATTTAGTGAGCAATTAATGTTGTTATAAATATTTATAAAAGACATGTGGTATAATTGCATGTAATTTCGCGTTGTTGTTTATGATTTGTATTCTGTTGGGAGAAAAGTTGATATTGCAAAAAGCCGCGCCTTTTGAATTACGAAATTTTAATCCACGTTGCGAATTAACCTGTTCAAAAATATTCACGGATCCATAATTTATGTTAAAAAGAAATATAATAGTATTCTTTAATGGCACAATATTTTGGTTATTTCGAGGCGTCGAGCAAGCTCACGCACTGGCGTCTATAAATACATACGGTGTTACGTTAACAGGTGGCTAGACAAGTTCACCGTGACGTGTTTTTTTTTTTTTTTTAAATATCGCGTTGGTGGTAGGCACCCTTTGTAGAATGGGTCTAATTCGACGGTGTTTCGGATCTGTTGGAAAGGATTGAGGCAACAGTAGCCCTCGATCGAGAAAAATGGGGGAGGAGAGATTGGACGTGGAGAAGCCACTTTGGGACCTGAGCACCTTCGCAGGAAGATGGAAACACTTTGCCTGGATGACTGACTTCCGGACCTGCGTCGTCCCCGAGTCTGAATTGTTCAAAGCGAAGAAATTATGCGAGGACTACAAGTGAGTAACTTTCCTTGAGCAGAAGCCAATCTTATAGCACACGAGAACGAGGCTCGTGATTCAAAAATAGGCCTTGTAAAAGGAAACGGTAAGAGTTGATGCTGGAGGTAAAGGAAGAGGCTCACAACTGTCACTGTTAAGAGCTTGTATACTTTTTTCATGGAAAGAACTAGAGAACTACGTGTAAGAGATAGATTAATGTGTCTTAGGGTAAATGAATGAGAAATATGTCCCTCTTAACTCATTGCATAATGAATATTATCAATAAATGTTTAATTAAAAAGTGAAATATCTCACGGAAACATCAGCTAGATTAGTGGAATAAAATTGGTTCATTCAGAGGAATCGCTTGTGTATTATGGAAGCAGTTGAAGATATGCAGCATTTTAATCTATAAATAAATGTATTTACGAAAATACGTCGGATTGGAAGAAACTGAAGATGTAAGCATTGAAAGAGGTCGCAAGATCACACAAATCAAATCAATTAATAGAAGTTTGAAAATTTTCACACCCTCGCATATCGACTAATCAAATTATCTCTTTGAAATTCTTATCGAGCTACCAAGTGATGAAAATACTGTTCGATGTAAATGAAACTAAAATTGCCTTTGTCTTCTCTTTTTCTCACCAATGGACGTTGGTATTGAACTGCCGCGTTCACTGAAAAGTGAGCGTCGAACTTAAGTATCTTCAACCTCTTCACCTATCCATCTTTTACTTTATGAAATTTTAAACTGACCTCCTCGATCTCCATTTTAATTTTTCCCTTCGATTCTACGTACTTTTCGAGATACGCTTATCTATGGGTCGAAATAGAACAGACCGTATAAGATACCTATGCGCAAGAGTAATAGTTTCTCAGATGTTACGATCCAAATATCTTTTCGAATACCTATTACACGATCCCGACCAACGATCACGATACAGGTGGTTGACCATATAACTCATATAATAACCGTAGCGTGGATGGAGGAACAATTTTATGAGAAACGGAAGTAATAAGAATGTTGCATCCTATCAAACTTTTTTAATTTTAAGGCTTAATAGGTCACTGAACGATTCACGCTCGAGGTACGGCAAAAAAAGTAGCTTCCAACGCAAAATCTGTTGGCGATACATCCGTCGTCGTTTCTCGAGCGATCGCCTGTCGAATGATTCATGCAATGGGGGAAACAAATTACGAAATGAATGAACTAAAGAATTTGTGGAAAAAGAAAATGATAAGAAGATTGTATTTAATCAAATATTATTAAAATCTTTGAGACCCGTAGAATTCTGGAGTAATTACTGAGCTTTTAAAAGTTACATGAAATACAAAAACGAAACCTCTAATCTCATGGAAATAACAAGTTTTCATCTCGCGATAAACTTATGTCTCTGAATATCGCAGAAATCTCGTGATCTAATTTCAGATTTCTAATATCTTAAACTGCTTAAGCGTCAGTCAATATGTGACTTATAATTATTAAAGGATCGCTTATTCAAATGACTTTATGCGCCATTAACATATCCCCTGCATTAAGAATTACATCGCGTTACATAATACGTGTTTACTCAAAACATTGCGGCATCGATCCTACATACAGCATTCCCTCAATTCCTCACACTTTACAGGCATGCTCTATAGTCATTAGTTTAATTGCTCCATATTTTATTAAAGCAGCAATAATTCTAATCCCACGAAATTCGTAACACAGAATCCAGCGCACCGAGTTCGCTCGCTGCTCTTTTTTTCGCGTCTACAAAAATCAATAGTCACTTTATCCCTTAGACTTGGGAAGGAGCCAGCTGGTACAACCCGGGAGCAAATCATCTATGCTAAGAAGCTTTACGAGTCGGCCTTCCATCCCGACACCGGCGACCTGCAGAATGTCTTTGGCAGAATGTCCTTTCAAGTGCCAGGTGGAATGGCTGTAACCGGCGCTATGCTTCAATTCTACAAGTAAATCTTCTCGTTACACGCGCCATTGATTAAACTATAACATATTACCGCCTCCGAAACCGAACAAGACTGGCAGAATGTAATCTTCGAAACAGGGACCATCATTTCCCTACACCGTACTTTCTTCCCGAAACGTTGCTTACGAGGCGATAAAACCTGAGAAGCCAGCAAAAAAGTGGGTTGAGAATGAAGATTTACGACACCGCCCATTACTTTCACCACTGATGATTTAAGATGTCATAAAATCCGCGGCAAATGCGTGTAATTTTAAACTTTCATCGCGCTCTCCAATCATTTTATAGATCCATCGATTAATCCTACTGGGGCAAAATTGTTGGTTCTATTTAAAAGTTACATTCTGGCAGGGTTGTGTATGAAGCACTTATGCTAGTTCTTTTAAATGATTGAAAAATTATCCTGCTTTCCTCATTATCTCAGAACGACTACAGCTGTGGTTTTCTGGCAATGGATGAACCAGTCGTTCAACGCGTTGGTCAACTACACGAACAGAAATGCCAACAGCCCTACGACAGAGATGCAGCTGGGGGTGGCTTATGCTAGCGCTACCACCGCGGCTATGTTGACAGCGATAGGGTGTAAAACATTCTGGGCGAAACGAGCCAACCCCTTAATGGCGGTAAAATTGAATTTTTTCATATAACTAGAAACGTTTCGCATTAATTTTCCAATGCACAACGTTGTAATAAACTAATTTAATATCTTGTATTTATTCTCAAGGGCTTCAATGTGATTGCGTGCTGTTAGAATTTCCCTTCAACAGTTTAGGGCCAGGAAATTATTAAAACGACTATTTATGTTGCTCAATTTCTACTTTGCACCCCTTAGATTCTGCAATCTTCTTAAATTAAGCATTTTCTAAAGAAAGATTCTAATTTTCAGCGTTACGTGCCATTCGCAGCAGTAGCCGCGGCCAATTGCGTGAACATTCCCCTGATGAGACAGAACGAAATAAGCCAAGGGATTGAGATCAGCGACGAGAACGGCAATAAACTTACAAAATCAAAGGTGGGCTGCCTCTGTTCAGTGGCATAAGTATATCTAGAGACACCACGGTAAACGCATTCGTTTTAGCTTGCGGCGATCAAAGGCATCAGCCAAGTAGTCATTTCAAGGATCATCATGTGCGCGCCTGGCATGCGTAAGTGGATGTTGAATTAAAAAACGAAGGAATGAAAACATTAGGTACTTGATTTATATTATCGTAATAAGATCTACATTTCTTTTCCCAGTGATTCTTCCACCCATAATGGAGAGATTGGAAAAGTATCCTTGGATGCAAAAGATCAAACCGTTGCACGCACCGATACAAGTCACGCTGGTCGGCTGTTTGTGAGTATTTTTAACAAAATTTATATTTTCCTTAAGTAGATATGAAATACTGTAACAGCGAATTAGAACTGAGTAAATTATTCTATTCACGTTTCAGCTTAACCTTTATGGTCCCCACGGCTTGTGCACTGTTCCCACAAAATTGGTAAGCTTTATAGTTTCTCTTCTTTCCATACGTATGTGTAGTGATGGTCGAAGGAAAGTTCCAAATGTGAACGGTCTGTAAAATACCACAAGTTTACAAGAAGGGTATGTGTGAAAGTCAGAAGATTCCTCGCGATAGCCAATTGACACCAACGCGATAAGGCGACTGTTAAAATTGATCGTGTTCAAGGTTAAAGATATCATATTCGAACTTCCATTTGACTTCATTCTATCCGAATTTGCATAAAGAAGACACTCTTATGTTTTACGTTCGCTCTGTAGCTCGATCAAGACAAGCAGTTTGGAACGTTGGGAGCCCGAGAATTACGAGGTTCTGAAGAAGAACTGCGGCACGAGAGATGTACCTATGTATCTGTACTTCAACAAAGGGCTATAATGGAGAAACTGCTGTTAGTCGTGGTAAAAGAACGTTCGAAGGGTGCGTCCTTTGTCACCTTTATCAATTAATATTGGAATCGAAGGCATATTCGTATACAGACACGAAGTTTCGAGTACTTGTAGTTTTCTGCTGGTTCAGAGGATGAAACACGTTCCGCGGAGAGCGTGTGCATACATTACCAATCAACGCGACAATATATGTGCATTTCGAACAAGTTTTATTCTATACACGGCAACATATATCTTATTTTTATGCCTCGCTACTCGGCCCTAACGCCACAGCATTCTGATACTTAATTTACATTTCCGTCGTTATTAACGGCAGTCGCCTAACGAGATTAACAATTACGAACGTCGACAATACGCATTAATTAGTGGAACAGAACAGAAGCTTCCTGCGCGCGTGATACTTCAAATAGCAATAACCCCTTTCCACTAAACGCTCAAACGTATTCTCGTAATCGAGTTCGGGGTGCATATCATTTAATGAGTGAACGTACGCGTTACAATTATCCGCTCGAGATGCGTCTTGAAACGACCTTCGATGTTCCACTATTGCTACCTCTTTGAATTACTCAATGGAATTAAAAATGCTGCCATGTATATTTTAGTAAATATTACAATAAATGTTGGAAAAATAAGTCTGCACGATTCCTTTCATTTCGGGGCCTTTTCGATCACATCGCTATGTTACAAAGCACGCGTAAGTTATAAATAAACGAGATTGTATATTATATATTTGGTCGGCAATGCGTGGCTTGATTCTGCTGCGGCATGTAACCAATGCGCTCTTGGATTTCAATCTGTGGCACTTTACCACCCAACGCGGGAGGATTGCACGCCGACAGTCTTTCAAATTCTTTCTTGTCCTCAAGAGCTGTCCTCATCGCCTCGTATTCTTGCAGATCGTCTAGCCGTAAGTCCATTCTCGTCGGGCTGCGTCGTATCATTTTACTGAGAAAAATTCAACACACCTTTCTTTTAGCATGAAAAAGTCACGCTGCACACCGATCGGTATGTCGGCGGCATCGATACAAATGAGAGCCGAACGAGCGAACCCGCGACTTTTATTTAATCCTTAACTCTACGCGAACCTTGTGCAACCTGGTTACGTATAAAAAAAGAGAAAGACAATGTTAATAAATATTTCACTGATATATGTATGATATTTTGTACCGTTTTATATTGACGAACCACTTTCAGGATTCTTTTTCTCAAGTAGTACGCAGTGAATCAAAGTTTGTATTGAATAACTAAAGTTTTGATTAATTTCTAGATCATCTCTCAGAATTACGATATTATTGCCGAACAACTTTGTACGATATACATAATTTCTTAATAAAGAAATACGCGTAGCAATAAAATAATTAAAATACTGAGTTGAAAAATAATTATATATGTAATTATATACGTAATTTAATTTTCTAATTGTTTCAATACTTGAGCGGCGGATATGATTTAATTTGTTGTCACAAATACTTACCGATATACGTACAGTTAAGGACGAAAATGATTAAATTTAGAAAGCAAAATAAATCAATTTACAAGATTAATAGAGTAAGAGTGAAGGGCTGTTATTCAAATTAATATAGTCACTCGATGCGGAAGAGAATCATACCGAAGTTTTGAAAATATTTTATACGGGGCACCGGGCCCAAATGCAGACACCCCTGAACCTTAGGTTAAGATGGCGGATTACAAGGAATAGATAACTGGCCAGTAATAATTCCAAAATAAATAGCTCTACCACGAATGCACAGATTACTAGGCCACTAATTTTCGCGGAAATGGCATTTTTTAAGCGACACTTCGTATGAATCATCCATAGATTCGCACAATTTGCAGAACTAGCGTGAAAATGTGGGTACAACAAGGGATTTGGCCGCCGTAAACACGCTTCCGATCGAGTGCTACAATTTTCGTTAATTCTGCCACGGCGGCAAGCACTCCCCTTTAGTAAATTGTAAATAATTGTAAATTAAGTACCAGGCAACGAAGCGCCAGCACGAAAGGATGCTTTACTTGGAAGATTATGTCGAAAGTACGTAAAAACGAGGCATGCTTTGCTTACCCAGCTTCTCAAGAAAGTTACTAACCTTTCCGAATATACTCCCTCGCGAAAACATGGAAAACCTTTCCCACAGCAAATATCTTTGCAGATATTACATTATCGCACGTAACCGCTTAAACGCTGCCTCTCATTTTACTCTAAGATCAAATACCGTGTTATTTCAGCGAATGCTTGACATACCGTTTTCTATGAGTTTTAGGTTAGTTACATGTTTTCCGAACGGTCAATACCTTTCTTTGCTCATACTGATATGTTTTCAAGTTAAACTGATCTTGTAATACACCTCGTGTATAATGCACGGGCATTCTAACGATCAGATTAGTTGGATGAATGTTAATTATTTTTAGGAAACTTATTCTTTTTATTTCATGTATGTTTGGTTATGTTGACCTTCTTCTATGGTTTCAGTGATCGAGCACCTACCACAAGAATTAAGAGACCGGTTCACAGAAATGAGAGAAATGGACTTAGGTGTACAGAGTACGTGTCATCTTATCTAATACAGACTCGATGTTTCTTACGTGCGCGATATATTTTCACTCTGTTTACGGATTATGCTAACGGACGCTCCGATTGTTACAGATTCAATGGACAGTTTAGAGAAAAAAGTAAAGACCTTTTTTCTGAACGCGAAGAAAATGAAACCTAGCGAAAAGGAAGCGGAATACGAAGCCATTAGAAGAGAGTATTATAAGACTTTAGAGGATGCGGACGAAAAGGTGCACTTAGCTAATCAGATGTACGACTTAGTAGACAGATATTTGAGGCGATTAGATCAGGAACTGCACAAATTTAAAATGGAACTAGAGGCGGATAATAAGGGCATCACGGAAATATTGGAGAAGAGATCATTGGAATTAGACCAACCACCCACGAATAGTAGTCAAAAAGAGAATCGATATAGCTTCACACCATCCAGTAGGTCACGGGACAATCACAGTCATTGTAAGTGAATTATTTTGCCCCTATGAATTATCAATCATCGCGTAACGAAGGGGAATTTTTATGCATACAACTGTTTTACAGCTCGGGCAGAAAAAAGAAGAGATTCAAATGCATCCTCTACTTCGATAGAAAAACGCTTAGCTATAGAAAAAATTTCACCGAGTCTTCCTGAATCGCGACCAGCTTCTGCAAATTCAGGACCAATTATTGCCGCCACGAGCGTGCCATCCACCCCCGCTGCAATTGCGAATTCCGTCGGCTCCGTAAGTTATAACCTCGGTCACATAGGAGCTGGCGGAAATGCCATAGCAGCCGCAGCATCCCAGGCGATCGCTGCGACGCAGCAAATGCAACAAGGCAGGCGTACTGCCAGTTTGAAAGCCAGTTACGAGGCTATCAACACTGGCGGCGTACACGCGGCCGAATTTAGTAGAGAATTAGCTGGTGCTGCTCAAACCGCTATCGCAGCTATACAGGAAACAAATAAGAAGCATAAGAAGTATGCATCTGTTAGTGGCTGGTCCCGTGACCCTTGTCAACGTATCATTCTCCACGTATCGTAATCGACAACGTCGTTCCTTTTAGGAAAGTCACGCCTGCCGTTCCAAGCTCGAGCGTCGTTGCTGCCTCTGTTCAGCAACCAGTATCACCTCCAGTCATAACCACGAATACACAAGTTGTGGATTCGGATAATACAGATTGGACTTATGATCCAAACGAACCAAGATATTGTATATGTAATCAAGTATCTTACGGAGATATGGTCGCGTGCGACAATTCCGATGTAAGCCGAGTTTCTGCCATCTTTTTTTTCCTTGCTTATCGATAGAGACTGCATTAACGAAGAGCACTTCTATTTCTCTGTTATTTTCCACAGTGTCCATTCGAATGGTTTCATTATCCATGTGTGGGTATCACTGCACCGCCAAAAGGCAAGTGGTACTGTCCTCAATGTACATCTTCTATGAAGAGACGCGGAGGTCGGAAAAACTGATTGTACTATAATCAGTGCGAATACAATGAGAAAAAATTGCTACTACCTCTTAGGCACTGTCCGTCAAGTACCAACTTAGTTAGGAAGCTGTTAATTCTGATTTTATATGACTTTTTAAATGTGTTTAAAGTTTAAGTCGTAATCTTAATCTGGTCTTGGTCTTGTCTCATGAAACTTGAATTTCTGTTTTTAAAGCAGAAGGGAGCAGTTTTTTTTACTGCGTTTTGTAGATAAAACGAACGGTAAGGTGGTGCAAAAAGTGAGCTTTGAATAAATTTCGTTCCGAAATGTTCCACGTACGAAGTTATCGCAAAAATATTTTATATACTTTTTGCACCATTCCTCTACTACGACCACATTAGATAGTTTCTACGAATTTACATTGAAAAAAAAGTAAATCTTTCCCCCCTCCCCCTGGGTACGATACAATCAATTGACTGATATACCGGGGGCAATTTCCACTGTGAATTATCGAAATTTACGTTTCTAGTTTATCGTGATGTCAGACAACATTCGTGTATTTACGTACTCCTGTTAGTTCAGACGTGCTTAGTGTCTCGCAGGATTCACGACTATGCGAGCTATAACGTTTTAAGTGTTTTACGCTTTCAGGAAAGAGAGAGAGAAAGAGAGAGAGAAAAAAAAAGAAAAAATGCTGATATAAACAAATTTTGAAAATACTACTTTCGAAACGGAGAAATGTAGCAACTTGGTGTATAAATAAAGTGATCGATGCAGATTTATCTCTTGTCTTATTCCATATTTTTTACCTATCCGTCTCATCTATTTCTTTTCCGCCGGGGCATTCTTTTCTCGTCCATTGCGATGGAATTGAATTCGAAAATATTGAAAGTTTATCTTTAATTCAATTAATTTGGGATTGCAAAGACAACTCGAATCGCGATCGTCTCTCATTCGCAACGCTAATCAATTAATTGATAACGCGATGTGCCCAACATCACTTTTCCTCCTGCAACATAATTTAATCAGAGGAATAAAAAACGCATGCAACTCACCAATTTGCAAAAATACAAATGGGGCACAGCAAACGATGTCGTAGAAGTTATCGAGGTGTAGAGTCTGGCCCAGGCTGTAACAAAGAAGAAAACATTACGATTTTCATTGCTTTCGAAACAGTCGAAATTGTAAATTTTTTAAGTGCAAAGTTTGGTTTGAAGATACTTACATCCTCCGAATGTGGTCCTCCGGCCGAAACTGCTCATCAGCCGATGCACTGACTCTAATACCGATAACGAAGTATACTTTTAAAAATAAAAATCTTCCACGCGCGATCGAGGATCGTATAGACTCTAATCTCACGATTCAAGATTAGCATTGACTCTACTCACGCGTGTGGCTAAATGTTTAAACTGAGCTACTGTGCTCTAAAAAACAATACAAATGTTTTTACGCAACAAACACCGACTCTAACGATCGCATTGCGCGCGATCATATAGTTTACTGTAAGAAGAGCTGATTAGTAGGATGAGAGGGAAGGGTACAGGAATTCAATAAGCACAGTTTTGTGTCACGTTTCTTTTTCGTTTTCCTTTTTTTTCCTGTTCCTTTCTTTAATCGAGCATTTTTTAAGAAAATATTGCCTTGATTAATAACTAGTATTATTATATTATAAAATATCTAAACGCAAATGAAATGTAGTGAAATGTGAGCTATCTGAATTTTTAATATAAATTAAAGAAAACTTAAATTGCATGCTTGCAAGAGAAGGCATCGTGGAATATGACTTTTTGATTTCGATATATTAAAAACTTACCAATCGCGCCTGGAATTCCCTTCAAATTTCTCAAGTGTCATGGCGGCAATAGCGCGTCCGTTTCTTTCCCTCGAATTGCTTAAAAAATCTGTAACAGAAAGTATTAAAATTTAAAACAATTGCGCAACAAAAAAGTACAGCAGTGTTGCAGACACGATTCATTCCAAATGAGTCGCAAAAGATTATAGTTAACTGACAAAAAACAGAATAAATCAATACCAATCAACACTGGCTAAAGAACAGAATAAATTCGTCAGAGTGGATTAAATATCTTTCGCGATATCGAATTAATTTATATAGACGAGCAATTGTTAAACAGACGGAGATAACTCAATAGAGAGTGAAGGAGAGTAGGATATGCTACGTAAAATGTTTCAATGTCAACAGGTAAGGTCACGTACCCCGAATAGGCGCGAAGCACAAACGCGTATTACCGCTTCGACGTTCACAAAACAAATGACGACTCTTCGCTGGCGAACGCGCCGTGGGGTGGGGTTAGGCCAACTCCTTCCACTGAAATTTCTCTTTCGGAGAAAATGTTGATGCCGCTTGGTACGGCACATAGAATAATGTTTTCAACACGCACGACCTAGGTTAAGTCAGGTAATGACGATGGACGTAAAAACACGCAAGATTTCGTGAATAGTTACGTTCGTCCATTCACGGATCATTGACTTCACCAATGTCCTCTGTACCCTGAACAGTTGTGTTTCTGTTTTTCTGCAATCTGATCCCTTCGTATGCCGCAGTTCGTAAACAGACTGACCGATGTATATATACCTTAGCTGTGTACAAGTATGTCCGATGCGCGAATGCATTAATTTTTAGTTGTCTTAGCTACGAAAGATTAGTTCGCGATTTAGCACGGACCTTTTCACTGGACTTTAAAGTTTACGAAAAATACAACTTTGGGGGCGCTGGAGTAGGCGTTGCAATAACGAGACGAGTAATAAACGATTGTTAAAAACTTTAGATTAGTTAAAGTAGCTGTGAAGATCTTATAATTCGTAAATAAATATTTGATTTACTTCGGCACCTCGACACTATCAATTAAAACGCGTTCTTTTCATTAAGATCCTGAATCTTCGCTTGAACGAGTGAATGTTTATTTCAAGAATTTGTATTATAGATGGCGCTGAACACTTGGCGGCGCCGGTGCGCGCAATACGAATTTTGATTTGCATACAAAACAGAAATGCAGTGTCCGAATAAAATTTTTTTACTGAATACATAGAGAAGGGATTGCATAAACCTAACGTGCGATGTAAATTTTCTCACATAATTATCGCTTCAGAATGTAATAAAAATAGAAGACTATTAGTAGTAAGAATTAGAATTGAGAAATAGCGGTTTCTTCTGTTTGAGAATGAAAGAAACAATACGATTATGTATATATATCCTTATTGGTTTTGCTTGCTATTTGCATAACCCAAAGTTCTATAAGATGTTACATTTATCCTGCGTTTCGTTTATAAACTTTACGCTACTATCTTCACTGATGATAATTTAGTATTGCGTGGAAAAAAGTAGAGGTTGAGAACCGCTGAGAAAGCACGAGGATCGCTGTAATTCACATTACCTTGATCACTTTTTCGTGAAATTACGAGGGGAACATGGCATCGATCGTGGTACCGGTTGCAGTGAGATTTACGCGTGTAACGATTGACAGTTTGCACAATATAAATAAAAATATTTTACTTAGGTAAGGATACGTGTTTCTTAATTTGTTATCATATAAAAATCGTATGCAGCCCGTTGCACGCGTTTTACACCGTACAGGATAGAGGTTAGGTTGTTAAGTAATGCTTCCTTACTAATTGTAATATTCCGTTAGCTCTTGCAATAAAGCCGCGATGCATTCGATACAAATAATCCTATTTGCTTATTTTACTAAAAAATTCCGCGAGTTCTTAGACTGTTACCTGGTTACGTAGTAGGTTATACCGTATAAAATAATGCAGTGAATAAAGAAAATAGTGTTGACCGTAGTCTGTCTTCTCTCTTTTTTTTGGAGAGCGGAGAAGAATTAAAACCTTTAAAATATTTCTTGCGATCGTTTTATTCGTTCAAAGGTTATCTCAGCCATCGTTCGTTTCTTGGCAAAGACAAGAATACAGTACAATTACGGAAGAAAAGAAGTCGGATGCTGGAGAGCCGCAGTCTATAGACCCGAAACCTACAGAGAATGAAAGGAAATTGAAAGCGGACGTCGAGCTTCTTAATAAAGAGCTAATAGATCTTAGAAGTTATAAAGGGGAAATAGAAGACAAATATAAAAGGTCCCTCGCGGACGGAGAAAATCTTAGAGTTAGATTAATGAAACAGATCGAAGACGCCAAGCTGTTTGGTATTCAAGGATTTTGCAAGGATCTCATAGACGTAGCAGACATTTTAGGCAAGGCAACAGAGAGCGTACCAAAGGATGAACTCACGGAAAGGAATCCACACTTAAAGACGTTATACGAGGGTTTAAAAATGACGGAAGCGCAGTTGCTTAAGGTAAACGACAAACTGCGACGTACATAATTACATTGATTAAAGCGAAGTATATCGAATATATTGAATTGTTGCTCTTAAATGTTTCTTCGCAGGTCTTTAAGAAACACGGATTAGTTTCGGTAAACCCACTAAATGAGAAGTTCGACCCCAATCAACATGAAGCATTATTTCAACAGGTAACATCCGTATATTTAATTGGCTCAAAGTTGTACTTTGTAGCGAGAATGGATAACTAAAAAAAAACTTCTTTTCACATAGGAAGTTCAGGGTAAGGAGCCAGGGACAGTTGTAGTTGTATCGAAATTGGGGTACAAATTGCACGAACGAGTAGTAAGACCAGCACTGGTTGGTGTCGCCAAAGGATAATTTAGTGCTGCATGCTAATTAATTTAACAGAGAATGGGAATACGTCCTTCAAGGAGCACCATTGAAGAAGATATTGGCTACAATTACACTTGAAATTCAAATGTAAAAAACATATGCTGGGTGATGAGTATTAAGAAATTAATATTGAAAGTAAGCGGAGCATACAAATTCTATGAGAAGTAAACTTGTTCTCACCAAGAGTTAGTTATTATTTTATACTTAAACGGAAGTGTAACATATATTTGAACTCTGATGTTTCTTTGATTACTCCAAATAGAGTTACATATATTTAAACAGATCATTCCTTTTATTATACGGTTTCTTTGTATCTATTACATTTTAGTAGAAAAATATAGCAAAGTGAGATTGAAATCGGGATATTTACAATACGAGTCGCTGAATAAACAATGGTACAAAAATAGCAATGTAATAGATATTATCATCATGCAGGCGCACTGTAATATTTTACATTTGGCACAGATAATTAGTATACAAATTAACAATTACGTGTCTTACGCGGACAGAAGATTTCCGATAACAATCGAAGTGTTGAATACGTTTAACACCTTTCAAATACTTTATACAAGTCGGGCAAGCTGGCTATTTGTAACAGTGTCGAGTCGTGTGCAAAGTGTTTAGGGGGAAGTAAACTTTCTTTGATCGCAGAATATAAAACATGTTCTGTGATATACTTCCAATCGTGAGTATCATGTACAGGATTCATTTGACTGTAATATTTGGCCGTTTCTCTGCAAAGGCTTCGAAAACACGCTTGTTCCGACGACCATTCGACTTCGGTAGCTAGCCGTAACATATATAGAGGAAGACCAGCCTCGTGTGGAAAATATTTTTCTTGAAAAGAAAAATAAAATAAATTCTGACTTATATTTCGCATATAAGTAGTTTACCAAAATATGCTCACCTAATAATACTGGCAAAGATTTCAAATTTCCTTTCTTGTCTACAACGATTGAGAAATATTCCTTTAACATATCTGCCTTTTCCAATAACAGCTCTTTAAGACTTGTAGCTAATTCTTCCTTTGTGCCATCATCTTCTGTCCATCCAGCTTCTTCGGTATCCAATCCCAACATAGCTAAATCATACAAAGGGATTGGCTCCTGAAAGTGAGCGCAAGTTAAAATGCAATAGCGTTACTTTTATTTGCCTTTTCCATACTTACTGAAAATTTTATGATTCCATAGTTTGCAAAGTCATAAAGTAAGATTTCGTAAAAAAGCTCCTCCCTGAATGCAAGGAAATACAATTTAACTGTTTACACATATTATTTTATATCGCGTAAATATTTATAAATTGTCTTACGCTAATTTTTTCGTGTCACAGAGGTATAAATTAACTCCACTTTGAATAAGAGCAGAGGTTTGATCTACACAACCAACGAAAGTTAAATTTGATAAAATCTCTCTCAATCCTTCGTGGCATTCGTTTTCTACTTCTTTGCGTAATTTTAAAACGCTTGTTAATTTTACTTCTCTCGTAAAATTGTTTACTGAATAGGATTTGAATTCCTGTACACTCTTAACATCGTTACTTCCGTTGCTATTAGTGCTCGTAGATGCCTGTACATTTGCGGTCTCAACTTCACTGAATCCATTATGTTTATCAGTCTTATCAGCTTCTGTTTCTTCTTTACTAGTATTCACCACAGTCGTTTCCTCTTGCGGTGCAGTTCTAAATCGTTGATACACTTGTTTGCGCACTTTGTCGGCGATGATGTCAATACATTTTTCGTTCGTTGAATCATCTGCTATGCTTTCGTCAAATTCACTATCTGTAATATCAAGCATATCTTGCACACTGTTTAATTTACTCTCATTTCCATCTTTATTACTTGCAGCAGGTAGACTTAAATTACTCGTGTCGCGTATTATTATTTCTGACGATGTAGACGGACTGGAATCATTTACAATTGCACTCCATGGTGTAGATAAGTGTTCTATTCTCGATATTCGAATGTCCGAAAGTACGTTTTCCTGATGTGCACTATTTATATCTGGTGTTAACCATTCCATTTCATTCGCTCCTTCTTCATCACTGATATTAACGGCATCGTTTCTTTCACCGCAATCTGCGTTTTCATTTATATGCACATCAGGCGTAATGTTATCACTATTTCTAGAATGTTTCATCGCTGAATGAATAGTAAAGTTAAATTTATCTAACTTCTGATCAGACGCATCAGTTCTAATCATTTCTTGAGGCCGGGTTACTTTCGTTTTATCAGTTTTATCTTTCTCATATTCTGGTAAAACCTCCTTCAAAACCTCCTTAGTAACGTCTGCTTTTGGTAATCGCGCCTGCATGTAGAATGTTCTGGAAGCGCTGTTCCCAGACAATTTTTCGTCCAAAGCGGACTTCATCCTCTCGATGATAGAACTTTCGTGAAGGAACTTTACTTCGTATTTCGTTGGGTGTACGTTGACATCGACGTTCTGTGGATGAATTTCCAAAGATATGTAGCACCATGGATGAGTCCTTTTCGGAAGATAGAAGGTATAAAGCTCTTCCAACATTTTACGAATCGCTGAAATAAAATGTCTATAAATATTTCTTCTAGAAGAATCCATTGTCTTAGCATTTTCAAACTTACAGGAAGATTCTACCAATCGATTATTAATGAACAAAAGAAACACCATCCTTTTACTTGTGTAATTCGGATTTGTCATTAAAGCATGCATCCGAAATTTGTAGCTTTCATCTGTGAGTTCCACCTCTAATAACTCACGATAGACTTGATTGCCATAAAGTACTCGTACGTTATTCATCTTGGTTGAATTGTGTGGCGTGCGGACCTAAGTGTTTAATCAAAGCAGAAACTGGTAATTACATGACTCCGCAAGTATTCCGTAACACGAAAAAATACCTGAGGCGTTATTTCACCATGTTTCTTCAACACGAATCCTACGGTAGGATTGTGTATAGCATATTTCGTGACTACGTCCGTAATTTTATTAAATTCTTCTGTCGTATTCGATAAGGCCTTCCTTCGTGTCGCGACGTTATAAAACAAATTCTCAATCATTATAGTAGTGCCTTGGTTTCCGGCGCATGTTTTGGGTGGTGCTTTCAGTTTACTGTCGATATAAGTTGCCCTATAGCGAATGAAAAAGAGTTACGAGACATTCGCTCCTTCGAATTTTATTATTTTAATTTTAATGACTTTGAGCACACACTTGTATGCACATTTTTCGTCAGCTGTTTTTGTTGTGATCGTTAAAAGTGCTACGTGACTGATACTTGCTAAAGCTTCACCACGAAATCCAAAAGTTGCTATCGACCGAAGGTCTTCGAACGCTTGTAATTTGCTTGTCGTAAATCTTTCGCATACAATTTCCATGTCATCCTTCCTGATGCCAGTACCATTGTCTTGAATCTGAGAAGAACATTAAATATAAAGTTTATCGTGGTTACACTTGAGGTTGGCTTGAATTGCTACGAAAAGTACCTGCAACAACTTTAGTCCACCTTCTTTAGCAATAATCTGAATGTTTGTTGCTTTTGCGTCAAGACTGAAATGTTTGTAACAAGTTAATTCATGATGCAAACGGAGCACGTGTGATAGCTGTATTATAGAGTTCAAATAGCTAACCTGTTTTCAATCAATTCTTTCAATGCATTCGCTGGTCTTTGAATTACTTCGCCAGCCGCGATTCTGTTAACCACGACCTGATCCAATTTTTTAATTTTCCCTGGTGCGTTCATCGTCAAATGGCACCACGTCCAAATTTGGATTAAAATCTCGAGACGCAAAACGTGTCGAATATTCCGGTAGATTGTACCATAACGATCGGAATAGATCGCGATACTTATGGTAAAGATAATTAAATTTGATTTAGAAGAGACAAAAATAAGATCTTTTATGTGATGAAAGAGTATGTGTCTCGTATTTCTAAAAAAAATACGCCGTAGTCATGCAAATTTTCTAAACTTTACTTTCCCGCCAAAATTTTAAAGTTAATGGTACGTATGCATGGTGTGCATCGGTTGAATGGAGGTGGGTAGCTTTTATAGAAAGTGTCCAATGGTGAGCAAATGTGCTTGTCGATTTCATTGTTGGTGTTATGTTGTTTCGTGAGTACGATTGTAGAAAAACTGTAGAAAATGCGACGCAGATAGGAAGGATCCAGAACGTTCGCGCATCAGCATCGATTTTCGTCATGGTTAGACATCCAATGACTATTCGAATTGGCAGTGACCGCTATACCTAGCCAAAGTTATTTTTGCGTAAAATATTCGTTTAGCGTCGTGTATGTGTGTGCATATTAGCACGTAGTAACAGTATATCTCGCGTGATGTAATACCCAGCAAGCTACGAAAACAGTTTTATCGATTCGCTAATTCGAAAATTTATCGGTAATACGTTACGCTCATGGTTATGCTATACAGAAGTAGAATTTGTTTGTGAGGGTTATTTTTAAATGATTATCAAACTGTTCTGAATACATGTACAACCGCATTCGAACTCCTTTCCATGCTATCAAAAAGTCGAGCCAAGAAAATGTTTCATTCAAGAATTACAGAACTTATTAAGAACAATCCGTACTATTTTTAACCCTTTAGTGGTATTTTAGGCGCAACGTTATTTACATGCAAATCCGTGCATGTAATGTAAGCTATATGGCGTATCTACGTGACTTACCACGCGTTTGGTGTTGAATAAAAATTTCGTTTTATGGATCAATTACTTTATTTCTTGAAAATACAGACAATACAGATTATTGCATGTACATTGCACCTAATGGTACTATAATAAATTTATTGCCTCAGTTTAAATGAAAACTGATTTCTCATATAGCAGAAAGTAGATCTAAGATTTGCAAATAACATTATTGAATTACTTTCAAATATCACGATTGCAAATAAAACGTTCGCAATTTTAATACGTTATTTCGTTTCGCAACTTCGTATTAGGTTCACCCAGCTTTGGCAGAATGTGACATCAATTTTATTGGAATTATTTATAGGTTTTGATATCTACGATACTATCGAGGCGCGTAATTTTGGCTGGTCGATTCTCGGACAAACCAGAAAAGATTTAGCATTCTAATTATAACCGCGATCTTGAACGCAACATGTTCCAGCACCTTCTCGTATGGTCTCTCGTCTAGACAGTTCTCTCTCTTTCTCCCACAGCTTTGCGCCCCACTCCGATATGTTTATCCTTGTCCCGGGCACGTCTAGAGCAATGAACCAATGGGAGCGCGGCGTCGAATCGCAGAAACCACCGTGATTGGTCATCCACAGAAACTTCTCGAAGCGCGAGATTTAGTGTATTAAAGGACGACTGCGCGAGCCGCGCTCAGACATATTTGAGCAACCGAGTGGTGAACACTGTGGTGAAACGAGTAGTGACAAGACTGCGACTCAACAAGTCATACGAAAAACGAACGAAATAAAAGGTGAGTGCTTCTGAATATACATATCCTAGAATCACATTCGTTGATGGATATTATTTAGTAGATCTGAATCGTGCCGTAAATCGTATTGATACTCGAAGGATGCAACTATTAGAAACGTCACGGTGAAGTTGCATCACTTTCGCCGATATATATCGTTCTGTCCTACTTCGATTGTTTTAAAGATTTGAAGTTGAGTTCGTTCAGTTGTACCGTTTGAATCTCGGGCACGATGATTGACCTCGCGTTCTATATTTGTCGATTCAGTTTCGGGTTTCAGTAAAACTGTTAGGTAACGATGACTTGTAATAAAATCGCGATATAAATCTTGCAGTTGGATCGATTGTAAGTACGTAATACTTATGGTTTTACTCAGTAACGTATTGGAAATGTTCGTAGCCCGAGGCGTCTTCTCTTATTGCGTTGTACTTTCGACGTCGCGTTGTGCACATAGATTTCGTTAGCCTAGGCAGTGAATTGTTAGAATTAAATTAGGAGTTGGGATAATTCTGGCAAAGTGTCGATAATGTCATCGAAGTAGGTGTTCAACGTTAATGCGTTATATTATTTCGAGGGAGTCACATAATAATCGAGAATGCGTTCCGACACCATTCGATCGGCACTCGCGATAATTTTGAAAACCTATGTGGTAGGGAAGAATGAATTTGTTTCTTTGCTACGAGTATATAAGAACTATATTCTCCATCCATGCATGTTCTGACTTGTTTTGTGTTTCGCAGCGATAAAACATGGCGAAAGCTCCAGCAGTAGGAATCGATTTGGGTACCACGTACTCGTGCGTGGGTGTATTCCAGCACGGAAAAGTTGAGATCATCGCCAACGATCAAGGAAACCGAACAACACCGAGTTATGTCGCGTTCACGGACACAGAAAGGTTGATCGGTGACGCGGCGAAAAATCAAGTAGCGATGAACCCGAACAACACCATCTTCGGTGAGTCAATTCAGTATATATATTTTGAAAACCTGTTTCATTTGTTTCGTGTATTTAATCATGCAAATATATTGATATATCGATTATGTTGACATGTAGTGATATTATTAGAATCTACTACTACTCTATCTATTACTACTTTTCTTTCTTCAATTATTAATTAATAAAATTGACAAATATAAATATTATAAAACGTAAAAGTTCCCAATTAACACATTGCCAATTGAATTTTATTGTTTGTGAATAGTTTCGCAGAAATACCTGCCACATCATTCTTACAATTAAGTTAGCTAATGTAATCAACACTTTTTCTGCGATGTCATTGGGTCATTACCATTTCATTCAATTGGACTTTATAAATCTTTATTTGGTGCTGTATTTTCACTTTCATTATTACAAAACTAAACAAATCTGAATCCTCGAGGGGTGTCAAGTAATCCCAAAAGTCATGCGTGGGTTAATCAGAAGATCGAATTTATTACCGAGCTTTTTGAAATGGCTATATTAATTTGGCACGCTGAGTTATGTAATCCTGCAATCATAGTTCGTTACATCGACAAACGCTCTATATGTCTCAATCACGAAACGTTACGTACGCCCAAGATCCTTTTCTATATTTAAAATCGTTTTACTTCGTCACTGTTTGCATACGTGTTCGAGTAGTGGTAGGTAATATGTGTATCGCCGCGTCGTAGTTTGTAACTGATCTTACACAACTACCTGTTATCTCTCTCTATTCATTCGCGATACTCACGTGTCTGCCCTCCTTCCGTCGCGACGATATTAGGTGGCAATGCAGTGGCCTCCGCCTGTTTTTGCACACTGCACTATCATTTGATGGCAATCTTGCTGCTTCATACTTCTCTTTCAAATCTACCGTACAAACAGCTATCCCTTGCATCGGGTCTTTCTCATTGAGAAAGAGTTTTTTGCGAAGTTTGAGCAGCGCAGAAGAGGCTAACAGAATAATCGCGTAATTATACATTCCCATTCCATTATTAACACACTCACGACCCCGGTCGACTTAGTCCTTGGCTCGCGAGAGTTTTGCTCACTTTTATTTTAAATCCGTTCAGATGCGAAGAGACTGATTGGCCGCCGCTTCGACGACGCAACGGTGCAGAGCGACATGAAGCACTGGCCGTTCACAGTGGTGAACGATGCTGGGAAGCCAAAGATCAAGGTGACGTACAAGGACGAAACAAAGTCGTTCTTCCCGGAGGAGGTGTCTTCCATGGTTCTCACGAAGATGAAGGAAACGGCGGAGGCGTACTTGGGGAAGAAAGTCACCGACGCCGTGGTCACCGTGCCAGCGTACTTCAACGACTCCCAGAGGCAAGCCACGAAAGACGCGGGAGCGATAGCAGGCCTGAACGTTTTGAGAATAATCAACGAGCCGACCGCGGCAGCCATCGCCTACGGTCTAGATAAACGAACAGCGGGCGAGAAGAATGTGTTGATCTTCGACCTGGGCGGCGGTACATTCGACGTGTCGATCTTGACGATAGAGGATGGCATCTTCGAGGTGAAGTCGACAGCAGGCGACACTCACCTCGGCGGGGAGGACTTCGATAACCGCATGGTGAACCACTTCGTCCAGGAGTTCAAGAGGAAGTACAAGAAGGATCTAAGCATTAACAAGAGAGCCCTGAGGCGCCTGAGGACGTCCTGCGAGAGGGCAAAGAGAACCCTGAGCTCGTCCACGCAAGCCAGCATCGAGATCGATTCTCTATTCGAGGGCATCGACTTCTACACGTCGGTCACCAGAGCCAGATTCGAGGAGCTCTGCGCGGATCTGTTCAGGTGCACGCTGGAGCCAGTGGAGAAGGCTCTGAGGGACGCGAAGATGGACAAAGCTCAAATTCACAGTATCGTTCTAGTCGGTGGGTCTACCAGGATACCAAAGATACAGAAGCTGCTCCAAGACTTCTTTAACGGCAAGGAGCTGAACAAGTCTATTAACCCCGACGAGGCGGTAGCCTACGGTGCCGCCGTGCAGGCCGCCATCCTGCACGGTGACAAGTCTGAGGAGGTTCAGGATCTGTTGCTATTGGACGTCACGCCGCTGTCGCTGGGTATAGAGACAGCTGGTGGTGTCATGACCACTTTAATCAAGAGGAACACCACCATACCGACGAAACAGACGCAAACATTCACCACCTACTCGGACAATCAGCCCGGCGTACTCATCCAAGTGTACGAAGGAGAGAGGGCCATGACCAAGGACAACAACATCCTGGGCAAGTTCGAACTGACTGGCATTCCACCCGCGCCCAGGGGCGTTCCTCAGATCGAAGTGACCTTCGACATCGACGCCAACGGTATCTTGAACGTCACCGCGATCGAGAAGTCCACTGGAAAGGAGAACAAGATCACCATCACCAACGACAAGGGTCGATTGTCGAAGGACGAGATCGAGAAGATGGTGAACGACGCGGAGAAGTATCGAAACGAGGACGAGCAGCAACGCGAGAGGATATCCGCGAAGAATTCCCTCGAGTCGTACTGCTTCAACATGAAGAGCACTATGGAGGACGAGAAGCTGAAAGACAAGATCGACCCGGCCGACAAGGAGAAAGTCATGGGCAAGTGCAACGAGGTGATCGCCTGGCTGGACGCGAATCAGTTGGCTGATAAGGAAGAGTTCGCTGACAAGCAAAAGGAGCTGGAATCCATTTGCAGCCCGATCGTCGCGAAGCTGTACCAGGGCGGCGCCGCACCTGGCGGGTTCCCGGGTGCACCACCAGGCGGGCCCACCGGACCCGCCCCTGGAGCCGGCGGAGCCGGACCAACCATCGAGGAAGTAGACTAAAGTCGTTCGTCGTCCAGCAACCACACAACGTCACGCTTCGAATATTTATTTTTAACGTATTTCGTACAGCGATGACACCTTCAGCTTCTGTGTATTCGTGTCTATTAATATATTTTGCGAGATCAAAGACTTTATTTCACTGAGAAGGGTGTTTAATTTAATAAAGTAATTTTTATAGAAAGCACTGTGACTGGTTAAGCGCACGCACAATACAGATTGTTCCTGTTGCTAATTTTTAATTACATGTATTTTTGTACATATTCGTCGATGTTTCATTTCTTACTGAGACTCACCTTCCGGTTTGTAAAACTGCACGAGGATGATTAAGTACGTGGTGATAACGCTGATGAACTGAAAACGGTTTCGTTATAATTCAGTGTTCGGCGAACACGCGCGCCTTTCTTCGATCCACTTACCCTGGTCAGTAATGAGTTGTCCATCTCGAAGAAGTCGCAGGCCGTGAATTTCACGCGATGCTGTTGCAGTTGCAGCGAGAAATCGTTTATTTCGTTCCTGGCGCAGTCGCGCTCGAAGTTTCTTCGCAAAAGGCTCTCCATCCCGAAACCATTCAGATTCGTTGTATTATCGCTACAAGGATTATCGCAGATCTCTAACTGGTTCGGTTCGGTGTTACGAAAGTTTCGAAAGGAGGCCAGCCTGTTGAACTTCGTTGCGCTTTGGGCGTTCAATGAGAATTCAGCCATGTAGGGACCAATTTTCTCTATTTCACGGTGCGTAAGGGTGCACACCCAACACATCGCGACGAACTGCCCCCCGTAAATCAACCAGATCACGTTGTTCAGGAATATGAAACCACTTTTCTGCTCTGCCGCGCTCATGTAGATCCTGAAGAGCTTCGCGACCACCATTATAAACGCATTCGTCGAGCATAATAGCAGATCTATTCCGTAAATCTCGTTCAGTGACATGATTACGGAGCATGCTTCTGTAAAAGAGTCAAGATTGCAAGTGTGTACGGCTCTGCAAGTGGGGCAGGTCGCAGAGCCTCGGAGTTCAAAGTACAGCGAGTAGTAATGGGATCCGAAGCACTTTGAACATGATTCGAAGCTTAAAACTCTTGAAAGTCTTGATAAGTCTTGAGTCTTGATAGGTCGTGGATGTCGTGAAAGTGTTGAAAGTCTTGGAAGGCTTGAAAATGAACACCTGGTTGCCAAAAACTAGTCAGGTTGATCAGTCAAAGGATCTCGCCAGGGTCGCGGTTTATAACTGGAAACCTACCAAGACTTTGATGCAAGAGTTTCAAGACTTCCGAGACGATCAAGACTTTCAAGACCAATCAAGACTCAAGACTTATCAAGACTTTCAAAGAGTTTTAAGCTTCGAATTCAATGATATTCAAGACAGATTCAAAGTACTTCGACTTGCTTCGGATCCCATCACTAACAGTGAGTTACAAATTCATAGGTAAACATATTCTGCATTTGTATCATCATATATTCCAGAAGAAAACTTATTTTCATTCACCTTTTCTTTCAAACTCGTTCACCAACCTTTCGGTTATCTTGTGCCAACGATTTTGTAACTCACTGTTATTGCTCAACTAGAAAATAGTGCAGTTGCACGTTGCAAGTGCATCAATGCTCGTCACTTAGGAACTCAACTATGCCCTCTAGCATTCCCCCTTGTGTCTCAGTAAAAAAAGACGCGTTCTAAGTACTTCGTCATAATTCAGCAAACTCCTCAACAAACTTTTTTCACTTGCCATTGTACAGCTTCCTAATCCTCCTTATCCTCAAAGCCACCCACTGTGCGCCCAGTGTCTCATCCAGTTGCTTGATCGTCTCGTTGATGATTCTGAATCTCTGGCAAATCATGTACACGAGGATGTCGAACACGAAGCTGTTCACCAGTGTCTGCGCGATCGTGTAGTAAAGAAGCAGATCGGAGGCGTAGATCTGTTCAGGCGCGGTGAAGTAATAATAGAGAACATGAGCCGCGAGGGAAGCTGGCCCAAGGATACAAGCTGTTAAAATGGCAAAAATCTGTCTGATCTTCACGCGTCTATCATTTATCGGTATCTCTTTGCCGATATGTTGATCCAACGACTTCATCCTCTTCATCAGCTCCGGCCACTTCTCGTAGTGCTGTATTATATGGTACACGTAGTAATAAGCCGCGATGTGGGAGATGCTCTCGTCCATGCAGTACATGATCTCGAACAGCTTGCTGGTGAACTCTTTGCCGAAGTTGGCGAAGTCTATCGCGCTGAAGGCAACGATCACTGTGCAGAGGCCAAAGTGGATCAGACGTAGGATCACCGTGATCGCTATCGGGCATTTCTTTGGCCGCGCTATACCGACGCCCAGCAGCCAAGAAACGTACACAATGGGACGTAATGTTCGCTCAGCTGTCGAGGGGTTGTCCTCCACCCTGACAGTTATGTCTCCCTCCATCGCGTACTCGAAGATACCGAGTTCTGAACCTGGAGGCGAAGCGTGTCGCCTCTAACGCAACGCGGAGCACACTGCGTGAGTGCCTACGTTTCCATTTGCCGTGGGCAGGATTCAGATCGCGACGATATGAAAGGATCATGAAAAATTAAGGGAAGCTACTTAATAAAATTTCGACGACCTGCGGCGAAGGTGGTTTCATTTGGTGGATGTATAGATAAGCTCCACGCACGGAAGGGTTGAAGGGGACGTGGTCTTGCAGAGCGGCCCGTGATATGTGTATATATCGAAAAACGAGCTTTATTTGCCCAACGACTATATTACAATTTTATTATACAGTAAACATTTAAAATGGGATAAAACGATAACGCTGAACATCGACCATTCTTTGGTTTTCCCCTTTCGTTTTTTTTTCTTCATTTTTATTTCTGTTGGTTTAGAAATCAAAGGCGGCGGGTCGAGTCGAGTAGTTCGGATAATTATTAGGCGGGCTGTGACGTTTAATTACTCTGTGTGATACTCCATTCTCTGTAACAGCGATCAGAGGATCGTTCGGTCACGATCGTCTCGATAAATCGGGTGTGCAATCGTGTTTAGTGTGTTCCGTTGGGTCGTTTAAGTGGTTAAGATGAGAGATCCTCGCCCCGCGAACGGGAGAGGACGGCTTATTTTTATTATTACGTAGAATCGCGTAGTCGCAAGAATGTTCCTTAAGACTCTTCTCTCTACTTCTTTTTTGCTCTTTTCTTTTTATCGTTTTTATGTTGTTTTTATTTAATCGGGAAAGGCAGCGTAATTATTCGAACACGAGACGTCGATACACGTTTGTTTGCTCTCGATCCAAACAGGGTTTTTTTTTTCTCCGTCTCTCCTACCCCCTCGCTTCAATGCAGCACAGCCCCTCGTGCGTGATCGCTTCTTACGTATACACACGCATATGTATATAATATATATAATCTTTTTTACTTTTAACGATTTTTATCACTACAATTTACACTGGCCAGCCGAGCAACTCTTGTACACCGATAAAAACAAACCAACACTTTGTGTCCTAATAATCAGAATTTGGAACGCGACAGAGACGAGAACCGAGTGTCCTCGCCATCAGGCGTTTTGTGACCCGAAGTCATAAAGCCCCTGAATTTTAGTGGACAGCCCTGATGACACGAGAAATATTTAATTTCGTAATTTCGACGGTGAACCTAATTACCCGAATCGCGATAAATTATTCCGTACCTCAGAGTTCAAGGGGAAACGCGGCGAAATTAATTTCATCAGTACTCGCCGTGGTTCCATTTAAATTTCGTCGGGCTCCAATCGATAAGAAGAAAAGAAATGGTGGAAAGGCGGAAGGCCGCTCGTGCTTTGCGCAGCTTGTCGCGAAAAAGCGATACAACGGGCTCGTGGTAGTTATAGAGCGCAGCTTTTGTCATTTCTTGCGTGCTTTATTTTTCTCGGCGGCGGTGACAATGCGCCGACGTGTTGTCGCGACGCGCCCCGTCCGATATCCCCTATTCCCTCGGTGTGGTTTTTAAATAATTCGTCTAACATTAGAGGTATGTTTAGTCTCGACCCACTCGAGAATGCCCTGCCAATTGCTTCTCTATCGCAGCAAACTCCGTTCGAGCAAACGAAACGATTGAACGCGTCGATATATCCTTTGCTTAAAGACGGAATACGTACGTGTTGATTATAAGTGTTTTTTTTCTGTTTTTTTGGGGGGAGAGGTGGGTTTGGTTTTAAGTACGTCTCAGCGATGTTTAGATAAACCTTTGGCGCAGAACATGTAGCTGCATTCTTACGAATACTCTGCAGCTTTGGTTTCTATTTTTTAATGCCACTATGCGCGTGGATTGTGTGATCGTCGAGAGAGAATTTTTCAGACGTACCCACGAAATGTTTCACGCTTGCTTTTTTTAATTCCCCCTTGCATCCGGTTCGCTTCTGTGCTCGCACTTCAATCGTATCGATCTGTCCCTGATATGTGATTAGAAGTTAGCAAATAGGTGTTTGTAAACGGGTTGAAGAAATCGTCGTAGAAAGTTACAAGAATTAAAAAATCAGATCGTTATAAAACGCTGCGTTTCTTCTATCTCGTTCGCAAAAACGTGCAACACCCGCGTCGGAGGAGACTGATAACTAACGTAACGACCACTACGAAGTTTAATTATCCACAGAATCCATTGCGCGAAAGGAAACCTCCGTCCGTCTCACAAACGATAATCGTTATAGAAGAAAAGAAGGAAAAATTGATATCCCGCTGATATGTAAGTAAATCGTAATGGAGCTCGATTCTTACTGTGCTGTTCGATCGGTCGCTTACTCTCGACGCTTCTGAATTTTCATAAAAAAATACTACCCCCGGTGCCAATGATCCGTAAGTGCTTAAAAACCTTAAGCCGTAAAAAATGATTTTGAATGTCCATTCCCAACATCGCGGATCTATCCTCGTCTGTGAAGTGCGCGCGAACCGAGTCGCGATCAAAATCTACTTTCTTGCCAGGGAATAAATAAACACGACAGCTCACGAGTATAATATCAGGCGGCGGGTCTTTAACCTCGATACCTTAAAAACACTACGCATTTTAAAAATCATATCAGGCTTTTAATTACCGAATAGTGGAGCTTCAACATTTGCTACCTACCCAGACGAGGAGACCCTCGATTCCGACCCAGAATCCCCGTGAAATCTTGCTCAACCCTTAAATAACGGCACGTGCCACCATGATTCAGGCACACCCACGCGTACCCGCGCCTGCGCCCAGGTGCCAGGCATGCTCCTGAATTTCACGTATTTTACAGCCGAACGCACGCTCCCATTATCAATCCCACCTTTACTCTCTTTCGAAGCTGGCTGCGTAACTGCCTGCACCTAGATATTTAAAAATATATCTTTTAGAATAAATAATTCTAGGCCTTCGCGCGTGGCTCAAGCAAAACGTCAACTTTAACGATCCCTCCGCCATCATTGCACCCTTCGTACCCACATCTTTTTTTAAATAGAGCATCACACGCGGATCTCCGTGCCCCGATACTCTCCGTGTTCCAGCAGCTGTGTTCTAGGCGCGTGATTCTTAGCCGCGTCGAAGTGGGGACCATCGGTTCGTTTAGAATCGCGGTTAACGCGCCGGGACGCGCTCCCCTCGGCGATAACGTAACGGGGCGGTTGCAACCGTTCGCCGTTGGCGCGAGTCCCGCGGGAGCGTGTTCCGTCCAGTTCATCGGTCATTGTTCTTAACTACACTTGAAAAATGTCACCGGTGGCGCGTGGAGCGATGTTCGTTTCGAAGATGGACGTTGTCGAGGCGGTGACCACGGGGGCGATTTCCCCGAATCTGCCCCCGTTCACGTTGGTCGTGGTTATGGTGGTCTTCGCCGACGTCTCCTCTATTGCGTCCGATGTGGTCGGCACCTGCTGACATACGGGACATTAGAATCAGCACTAACGAAGCACAGGTGGGTTTCGAGCCGACTCTGCGAGCTAAAGACTTTATCGTATCGCGATAGCAATGCAATATTTTGCTTGTCTTACACGTGCATAAACATGGATGATAGCTCGCATCAGAAGCAAACGTTCGTTACTTGCGCGCAGCATCTGATACGCTTGTGTCTGAACATATACGGACTTCTACTACTTGCCCGTCTCACGTGGCGAGGAACCCAGTGGAGGATCAGAATTCAGAATATCGAAAAGGAGATCTCTTACCTGCTCATCTTTACGTCAGATTCTACTAAAAAATATGAACATAATCGCACCACATCCCCCTCGAAACCGAACAGTTTCAGAGATGCTAGCTCGTAAAATCTGCAATTGTTCGGCCAGTGAGAGACGGGCTGGTTCGTAAGCAAACAGATTCAGTTCTGGCAAGGTACCTCGTTATAAAACACCTCCTTCCCTTCCTCCACGGATGGCAGCAGCTCGTCCGTGGAGTGCGGAGTCCTGGGGCTGGGAGTCGGCGCTACCTGCTGCTGCTGCTGCTGCTGTTGTTGCTCCCGCTGCTTGGCCAGCCTGAGCTCCTGCAGTGCCTGCCGCTGCTCCTTCTCGTTCCTCTCCTTCTCGAGGCGTCGCGCGCTGTAGCTACGCGCCGACGACGTCGAGCTGTGAACCGAGGTTAAGCTAGGGCGGCGAGAACCTATCGGGAAAGACAAGGGTTAAAGTTCAGTTCCACGGAGCTCGGCGAACGTGCACCTCCTGCTCTCCGTCGCTACTCTAAGTCGCCAGGCGGATAAGTCGATAAGAATTACGAAAAAAGATCTAATTGCGTCTGCTCGGCTAATACCAGCGTGACACTCGCGCGGAGTATTTCTATCTGCGCGACGGAATCCTTCGCTCGCTCGCCTAATTCTCTGTCGACGGATAATGCAAGCTCGATGGTCGCGCCTCGGGGCCGCCCGTCTACGGGCAGCGGTTCGATTGGGGGCCGGTTTCCGAAAGCCGGGGGCGAAGGATCGGTTCAGAGCTGTCGGGAGGCCGCGAAGGGGGTACAGAGAAGTTTTGCAGCTGGTGTCGCGAGGTCCAAGGGCAATCGGGGTGTTGCGTTAGTACTCGTTGAGAAAGGGGGATTAATCTTCGTGTGTTCGGTGTTCGACTGTGCGAGTTGTCATCGTGTGGACATTGTCACTGAAAGCGAACCTCTGCGCGAACGAAAAGCGTTCCCATCGGCTGAAGCGGATGCGTTATACAGACGGCTTGCGACGCGTGCTCTCTCGCTAATCAATAATGCACTTTTCGTAAAAGGGGGATTGATTGCTTTCAAGCGTCTAACGGGCTGCTGGAGCTTGCGGCAGCTTTTGCACCGGAACATGTATTCTCCGTGTCACATCAACGTTCTCAGAATTACACAGTCAAGGGCCATTGAAGTCGCGCGTTATATATGCAGAGAGCAGATGCTTGGCGGGCTGTTTAAGTGTTTCTAATTCAGAGACCTCGTTACGAGTCCTTATTGATTAACGGCGCATACTAAAGGCGACAGGAAATGCAGCCAGAGGCGGATTTATAGTATATCTGTGTACTGGTCTGTATACAGAGAGTCACAGAATTATTGGCATCCGTCTTTTTCGGCGGACTTTAGTCGTCCCCTTTTTCCAACACCGCTCGCGTTTCCATTCAGCTAGTAAAAGTGCCTCCGAACGTGCCCCTCGTCTCGTTCTAATTGGGGACGTTTCTTTAGAATACTATCCAAGCGGCTCCGTTGCCAGGATCTTCATTCAACTCTCACGCCGCGCGCTCTCTTCATTTTCATTCGCCTTTTATCCGAAATTTCCTTGTCAAGCTTCTATCCATGCCAATAATCCCCTGACTCACTGCAGCCAGAGAACAAAGCGGCTCGCTCGAAAGGCATGGCTTCGCTTCTTCGATCCATAGCAAGCATATCTAACAAAATAAAGATCCTTGCACCTCTTTGGGCTCGCGAGCTCTTTCTCCCGCGGTTGATGCTCCATTTCTCCCTCGTCACTCGTTTCCGTGAACATCGGGAACGGACATTAAAGCGCGAACCGACGCTGTCGCGGTAGCATCGAGTCTTGCAAGTTTATCGTACGCAGAAAACCGAAGCAGAACTGGACGAAGGCAGTTCCCGGCTAGTGGAGCAGGCAGCTTTCGGTTACGTTTCTCTGCTCGAGTCTCGCTAAATCAAAGCAACAGTTTAAGATGCAGGGAACGGTACAGCAGCGGTAGCGAGCCTCAAGTACAGATACTGGAAACCGCGGTTCTCCGCGGGCGGGGTTGGTCGTGTTTATTAAAAAGGTTCAATTAAACTCTCTGTAAAGCCGGGCATCGCATGCGATCCGACGAACACAATTAAATGCGTGCGTGTGCAGCGAGCTAGCTAGTGCGTAAAGATTTCGTGTCTCCTCTACGTCTTACCAGAGAACGTTCGTTCGTTAACGAGCAACGAAATCGGCCGCTGCCATCTTGCTATCTCGTAACACACTCGTGCAGCGCTTTGATTATTGGTTGTTTCTTTTTTTTTTTTTCAACAAAGAACATCGTATTTTGTATTCACGTGAATGCAGCTTTTTTTTTGTGTACACAATCTCACGAATGCCACAACGTACGTGTACCGGTGGTTTTAATCAATCCGGGGCGGGGGAGGGTTGGAGGTGAATGTGTGACGAGGTCGAGAGTGATACAGACATTCTGTTTCCCCAGCTAACGTGGCGGCCGGGGGATGTTTCGGTAGCGCCATCACGGTGGTGTCGGCGGAAACGCATCGTTGCGTGAGAAAGAAGGAAAGTACAACCGTTCCAAGTCCCGACACTCGGCCATACAACAGAGAAAAGAATGGCCGTTCGTGTACAGGGAACGTGAACGAGATCGAAGGGCAGGCTCGCGTTTCCCTTCTTTCTTCAGCCCTCTCCCGCGAGAAATCGTGTCCCTCCGCATCGAGGGACCTTAGGCGCGACGACGGGGTGTCAGAGCACGGTCTGGGGTGGACCAGAGAAAACCGGGAAACGCAGCGGGGAAGGCGGTTACGAGGGACGCTAAATATCAACAACAACAACTACGACACAACAGCGACAACGGCATGGTACGACTTGAAGCGCCACCATCCTCTTCTTCCTCGTCGTCGGCGTTCACCGCTGAAGAGGCGGCTCGCGGTCGGACCGGGCGTGAAACGAGCGTGACGGGAACGGGCGTAGGGAGGACAGATTACCTTCGGAGGGTGAACGGATGCTGGACGGCAAGTATATGCCCCTTATGCCTCGACGCAACTCGGAAACGGGACTCCAGAATCCCCAAACGATTCTCTAACGAACTACCAAACGAGCGGGTTACCTTACAATAAATGAAAGAAAATCGAGAAAAGAAAATGTTCGACTCTTCCAACTCGGGAATCTCGCCTCCCCGTTGCGTCGAACCTCGCCAGGCCACCCCCTTTAGCGAACGACGGAAGAAGACAGAGGGGGGAGAGACACGGGCAAATAGCAAATTCACTCGAACGAGAAGAAGAGTCACTCGAACTGGGAGAGTGACGGGCAGAGGTGGCGTACAAGAGTGTGAAAGATGCGGGCATAGAAAGAGTAGAGTAGAGAGAGAGATAGAGAGAGAGATAGAGAAAGAAAGAGAGAGAAGTAGATAGAGACAGAAGACAGACACAACGAAAGAGCTAGAAAGAGATCGTTGATCGTCTACCGAGGCCGTCGGACGATCCCTCAGCAACGTCGCTAAGGGTACGTCGATGCTTGTTCCCGCCTTTGGTCGCCTGCAGGTGACACGATATAAGCAAGATGGCGGCGGCACGTGCCGCACCTGCTCTCGACGCTGGTACCAGGGGACCGCGGCTACCACCGCTGCTCGGCCTCCTGGTGAACGCGTAGGTCAATGGTCCTCCTGTGCTGCTCCGTTGGCTGGAACGCGAGGACGGTCTTCCACCGTGGAGCGTCAGCGGGATACCTGTTGGATTCCTTCGATTACTCATCCCTTCTCGATCCTTTCGTCAGCGTGTTCGTCGAGAATTCGCTTCCGCTTTTCGTTGACACTAACGCATTCCCTATCGCCCTGCGCATCGGACACCGTCCACCGCAGAGCTCTGCGCCCGATGGGCTTCCGAGTGCACCGATTAACGCGACTCGAGTGGCCGAGCTCGCTGTTCAAGGGGTTATACCTGATCAGGAGGCTGAAAACAGGCGAAAGTTTCTGAATTTTTTTTTAAAAAGCTTAAGCATATATTTACACAGAAGTTTTTGCAGTTAAAAGAGCAACATTTAAAGAACGTTTGGTAATTGTTTTGTAGAAAAATATTTACGTTTATAATAAAAATACAACGACATCCAAGAAGAATTTTTAAAAACGGCGAGCTAGATATCTAAAAAACCACTGCACTAATCTTTCTGAAAATTTTTGGGCTTATTTTTTAGCCCAGAAAAGAAAGCAGAAGCCCACAAAATTTCAGAAAGGTTTTTGAGATATCTTACTCACTGCTTTTAAAAAGGCTTCTTGGATGTCGTTGTATTTTTATTATAAACGTAAAAAATTTTCTACAAAAAAATTACCAAATGTTCTTTAAATGTTGTTTTTTTTAGTGCAAAAAGTTCTGTAAACATATATGCTTCCGCTTTTAAAAAAAAATCGCTTCTTTTCGGATTTCTGACTAGGTATAACCCTTTAATCGTGGGTATTCTTGGGAAGCACGATTCGTCGGTGCACTCTGAAGACTGTCGGATACAGAGCTCCGAAGACCACCGTAGATCACGGTACAGTTGTAGTAGTGTTATTCAGTGTAGTGTTCGTTTGTAATTGGGCATGCAAGGAATGTAATAATCAGGTCGAGTCGGTGTGTCGAATGCCCCCCCGGGCTTGGTATTAGTACTTCGATGCAGGCTTCGTGCGCTTCGCAAACGAATAATTATCGATGTCACGTGACGCTGGTCTGTCACGAGGAATCAGGACGTTAGAAATACATGGCGTGCGCTAGCGAGCCTGTTAGACCATGTTGAGAAATATGTGGGACATTTCTTGGGGGATGAATTCTACTTAATAGTTGAGCCGTGTGCCGTTCTGTATTCAAAATTTCCGATTAAATCGAGGCCCGGGCACGGTAAAGCCTGCCGAGCAAAAGTATCGTATCTGCGAGTAGGAGCGGTAACGTTTTACTCTTTCGTCCGTGGATATGAAGTTAGAACCTCGCTGAGTCTCCTCTATCGATTATGCTACGATTGCTGGAATCAGCTTCGGACTGGCCTAAGCGATCGTTAGACTTCTACTCCCGGTTCCCCCTCAGTCTCTCCCGAGCGAAGTAGGCCAGAGGCCGAAAATAGACGTCTTCGGAGGGGACGGGGTCCTTCATCGATACTTAGACTTATTGATTTTGCAGTCGAAAGCCGTCGCAATGGGGTGCAGTACAGTTTCGCCGTGGCTGGTCGAGTGGTTACAGTAAACGGCAAGGTCGACGAACGATGGGGGGATCGTGGCGCGCGCGCTCGATCGTTCCGTTCACCTCCGTTCGAATCGATCGGGGGAGGTTTTTCTCGGGCGACGGTCGATCTGTTGCTCGGGGGATACTCACCGGTGTCGCTGGAGAACAGCATCGGCGGCGGGTGATTCGCGTTGGCATAGTGCCGCGGCCTTGAGTACCTCGCACGGCTGAACAACTTGAGCACGAAGCATATCATCCCCGTGAATATCGCTATCCCCGACGCTATGCAGAGCAGGGTCGGTATATCCGTGGTTATCAGCACCAGGTCTGCCAACAGATTGCGACACGACGCTTCAACCCGTGACCATTTTCCAAGGGGACGAACGTGCACTACAGTGCCCTGGTTCGTTAATAATAACAGTATACCCCGCGATGGTTCAGGTATTGCAAGATTGGGGCAGGGAATGATCAGAGAAATGCAAGGGCAAGTGGTATATGTCTGTCACAAGTCAGACTTTTTAGGTATTATATCCTGAACGCGCGAAGGATGATGGAGTTTAGACACTGTGTCGATCAGTCTGATAATTAGTTGGCACGGTGTACCTTCGGCGCAGAACACCTTCTTGCTAGGCCTAGACAGTGCGACCCTGTGATAACCATCCTCGCAGTCGCACACAGCGTGGTGCTGTACCTGGGTGCAGGTCGAGTGTTGATCCGTAAAAGTGCAAGTCGCCCGATAGAAGCATTGCTCCCCGAGTCGTTTGGCTGGAAAACCGTACAGTCGTTTAATTCCCCGAGGCTCCGCTAAAGGGTAGCGAGCCTTTCAACCCTCAATTGGTAACGTGGCACTTTGGGCAATATTTCTCTGTGTACATATGTCTTCGTCACCGAGATGTCCGCTGCGAGCAACTTGTACAATCAATCAGTGGCTAATAACCGAATTCTTTCCCCGCAGATATTCACGTAGAATGCAAGCGGTGTGTTCTATTCTCAGCGATGCAACTGGGGCGATGCGACTTGAAAATTTGAGTATCGCGGCTACCGAATGAAATGCAGCGACATGCGTTTCGATAAACGAAGTTAGAAATGCGTTTGCGAATCGACTCGAGGGACGAGTGTGACACAAAACATCCTTTCACGGCATGTCGATTATTCATAGGCGACAGGGCCTCCCTCGACATTTATTTTCCCCCCTCGTTTCGCTCGTGTCCGCGTTACCATGGAGTTTTTCATATCGGAACGACCTAGTTGCGAACGAGCGCGTAGCCGTCCGCGCAAAATGTTCTACGTACGTTTGGCACATCCTTTGCTAGGCCCAAGGCGAACTGGATAGAATTTCTCGCACTCGCAGTGACCGGTGACCGTGTCGCAAAACACGTGCAGCAGTTCCGGATTGCACGAGACATCGCACGGCGAGCCCAGGTACTGTCCCTTCGCTGTAAACAGGATAAATCGATAGCTTTCTGGATTATGCACGGCGTCTCTCGATAATAGATGAAATATACACCGTGTTTTCCACAAATAGCGCTCGTATAACGTGCCGTATGAGGAGCAATCGTTAGCTCCTTTGTATCGCGAGCTCCCATTGCCGGGCACATGAATCTTTTAACAGAACCCCGTGTGCTTCATAGAACTTCACGTGGTATCCGAGTAGGTTACATGCTTCTTTAAATCTACATCCCGTTTTATCGAGCTACTTGGCGAGTGGCAGTCATTAAGCTGCTTTGCTGAGTGTTTACCTCGAAGAGGGAGAAACTCTGACTGCTGGAGATGTGCGGATTAAATACAAGGATAGAGCTCGGTAAGGGTTAAGCTGTTTAGTTAAACGGGGATGATTTTTGGTTAGAAATTTTACTGGCGCGTTTGAAAGTGATCGAATACCAGTTAACTCGCTTTGCGCCATAGTAATTGCTACGTACGTCACATCTCTCGTGCGAATGTAATTACGAAACTTTCGCGATGAGTTCCCTCGTGTTGCCCCACGGGAAGGTATTTTCAGATGACGAGTCAACTTTCCTCCATCTAACAGGTTAATGCGTGTTTCGACATAGTTCTTCGCAAGTTCCTGTCGTTTCCCTTAGGGATACGGCTCTGGTTTTCACCCCTTTCTCGCACCCTCCAAGAGTATTCTCAATCTTCGAAAGTTTGTCAGTGCACCCTTGGTACCGGCAATGTAACAAATTTACCGCAGGTAATATTCTCAAATGAGTGACTTCAATTCAAGAGAAGATCAATTTTCAGATGAATTTTCTTTTTACCTGCTATCAATATAATATTAGACACTATTCTAAAATTCTAATTTCGTGTATAGATGAATTTATAATGCAGCAATATTCTGATAATATTATAGCCCACAAAGCTAACAACTTTATTGACAAGCAGAATCCTCTGATCAATGTGTAGAACCAAAAATTATTGCTCTGCAGATGAAATAATAATCACGAACTAGGGTATAATATCATTTTATTCATCGACAAAGATTTCAGTCCCTTTGAACCATTGAGCTTCGATACCCGTTTCTGTGCCTCCTTTTGACGATGCTAGGCTGCAGCCTTTTGTCGCTGGCGTTTGTTTGTCGAGCTATGAATGCGCGCACATTCTGCACGATTAATGAAGCAAAGAAGCATTGTTACCGTATCCAAAAGAGGGATGGGGAGGGAGCACTTTTGCATCAAAAGATGTTTGACGTCGTGTGCCTTTTCGCCAGCCAACTACCACCGTCTTCTCCTACCAATTTCGTCGGCCTGGACAAACGGTCCGCCGTGCCTCGTACGGAATACGAATTTAATTGCTCGCGACCGAGCTGCCCGCTTGTTTAGTAAATTAACGCGTTGAGTTTTCTCCTGCTAATTGCGCGATTTGGTCTGGCCTACCAGGCTTGGGCAGATTGCCAGACGATTAGCGTATTGATTTCTCTTTAATTATAGTATTATATCGTTATTAAATGTTTCGTAGCGTCAAGGAGAGGCGATTAACTCCGCTGGCAAGCGTTCAGAAGTGTATACGCGACATCCTACAGTTGTGCCTAATTGGGCTTCTTCAATTATACAATGTGGGATGCGCTTCGCGGTATCATCGACTGCAGGGGTGGCGCTTTGTGTAAACGCGAGAGGAAAATGTGGAATAATACTTTTTTTTTGCATTTTGAGGGAAAGGAGCTTGGAGAGTCGTTAGGTTAATGATTGCGACTTGGATGGCTTTCTCGCTAGTAACTAAATGATAATTCGGAGTGCAATCTAACAGGGGCGATTCTTCGCGTGAAAATGCATCGAAAATGTATAATAAGATTTTTTCATGGAAGGTTTTATTTGACAGAAAATCGGGTTTATTTAGTGCAGCACGATTTGGACGGAGCGTCTGACCATTACTCGTTACTTCTACTTGCGCGCGTCATAGCTTCTAAAAATTAGCGCTGATACTGTTCCAGTACCAGACTGTTACATCTTTGTAAATCATTTACAATTTTCTACTTTATGAATTCTAATACATTTTCAGCTTCTAATCAATCACACCCTTGCACCCTGTTCTATTTTAATTACAAAAGATTCTGCATTTTTTCTGAGTTCTACTTTTTATTAAAATCTTGTTTAAAGAGATAAAATATAATTTTCGCTACACAAATATAATTTTCAAATTACAGAATTATTTGAATCACACCGCCTCCTAAAACATACCCACACAAAGACTAACAAACACATTTCTCGACAAATCTAGTAACCCAACTGCCCCAGAAGTAAGACTGCCCATGTAAAAGCCTCCTTCCATATCTCCACCACAGGGAACTCGCCCCTTTCTCGGCTGCATCTCCGAACTACGCCCTGCACGCAGGACACAAGATCCTGCGAGGAATTAGGGTTTCTAGCATCGAATCGGAATTGAAGCTCGCCGGGTCGATCGATCGCTCGAACTGCAGATGAATCGGGGGTGGTGTTGCCGCGTCGCATAAATAATTGAGCGCACGGGGGCAGCGGCGATTACGCTTTCGACCTCGTTCGCGAACTTCATGGTGTAACATTCGTGTGGCAGCCCGATTCGGCGTTGTTCCACAGCGGCTATCGCGCTGCCGTGTGTCTGGGCTCGAGCTGAATGGCGCCCGACACGAAAGACAGGGATGAATGACGCACGATTACCTCTTCGTTAACCTTTTTCCCTCGTTCTCGTTCGCGTCGCGGTGGACAGGGGATGGCGAGATTCCTTTGAATCGCACAGCGGCTGCAGGCGGTGTGCGAGCTCCCACACAAGCCGACAGCTTGCAGCATCCATTAAAATCAATACCGGCAGCGTGGTTGGCGCGAAAATCCAAGAAGGACGAGCTTCTCGCCCGTGCACGCCGGCGCGCGCGCAGTCGCCGTTTCCGGGACGCGTAATATTTGTTTTCCTAGCCGTCGGACCCACTTTTCGCCTGAATTCTCGTAATCGCGTTTCCGAGATGCCGGGGAAAATGAAAATTCACTGGGCGCAGGGTTGCAGACGATCTCTGCTCGCTGCTGATCCTTCACCATCCTGTCAGCTCACTTTTGTGAGAGGGAGGTTGAAGTTTAAACGAAGGCTCGTTACTCGCGTAATCGTGTTTACGAGGGGCTAGGGTAATTGGAAATTGATGAAGAGTTCTCGGAGCTGATCCCTGCCAGAGGCTGATGTCGTTTGAATCTTTCATTGAATTTATGATTGAAGCTGAGATTGTGGTTCACTGTGGTCTCGCACTGCTGCTTCTTTCCCGGACTCAAATTAGCTGGTTGAATCGATGGAAGTTGTGACATATGGCGCTGAGATATGTAAATGGCTCGTTGAGTGAGCAAATATCTGGATTGAATGACGATGATGATGACAACGCGAGTGTTTACTCTGCGAGAAGTGGCTCCGGGGGCAGAGTGTTTGCACGTCTGTATCGAGCAAGCGCGAGGAAGGCGAGGCAAGAATCTCGAGGCATACATGTTCGATCGTCCTTGTTTCGCGAGAAAATAAGATAACGTTCCTCCTACAAAAGGGCGTGTATCGATTGCTAAATAAACTGGTGGTACGGACGCCTGGAAATCGAGGACGAGCTTAAACGCGATGGCAGAAGGAGGGTGCTTGCAATTTCCGAATGTTTTCTCGATCGAAGTTTAATTCTATGTACCAGGGTTATTAAACAACTGGTAGCTAATTGTTTAATCCATTTACTATGATGATTTCGAGGCGATTGGCTCGTGAATTGGGAATGAATTACAGATACTTTGTCTCTTGACTTTGATTCAAAGAGTTCAAGGATTCATATTCCATTCGAAGGATTTAGCTTTGAGTCCACTGTATTCGATTCTCTTTCAAACTTATAGATTCCCTGGCAGATGCTTTGTTATTTGTAAATGTATAGTAGCAACAATTTCTCAAGCTCCCTGGCTCACTTTTAACCCCATCTATATTCCAACAAATTCTCTCTTCGATATCCAGCATACACCATCGCCACGAGATCAATACTCATTCTGAACAACACCCCATGTAAAACTCGTTTGAAAATCGCTACCATTGCCATTCCTATTATTTTCATTTGAAGTTGACGAATCAGTACTACAACGAAGACTTCATCCTGCACATAGCCTCCACCATCACGTTGGAACCTCTGCGCGATCTAACCTACCCCACATAAGAGCCCTCCCAAAATCGTTACCACCATCACCGACAACGCCGCAGCGTAGCATCCTCCCCCGACGATGCTTGAAACGACTCGTTCTACTTCCAACCCCATGGAAACATTACACAAACCTTTCGCTCAACATCTACCCTATATCATCCTACTGACACCATTCTATACACCGCGCAATGCCCCACGCAAGAACCCTCCCAAAATCGTTACCCACCAAGCGATGCCTGAATCTATTTGCACCTCCAACCCCATCGTCACCTCCGCGAAAACTTTCCCCAGCATCTCCACCCTATGCAACCACGTCCAGCTCGCTGAATATTCCCAAACGATCCCCCTACAGTTCCCATCCCAAGATCGTTACCACCATCGCCGCCATCCTCGGCATCCTCGCCCGTGCCGCACACGTCCACCCTGCGACCGATTCAGGTCAGCAGCGGAATCCATGAATGGTGCCAGGCACAGGTCCCCCGCCACTCACCCACAGTGATGTTCTCCTCGAGGTAGTCCTGGTCGTCGTCGTAGACATCGGCGTCCTCTTCTTCGCCCTGTTTCTCCCCGTTGTAGCTGGCGCCGCGCAAGTCATCACCTGCTAGCAGTCGACGTGCCGGTGGATCCTGCCGCGCGCGGCAGCTGCAGCTGGACACCAGGAAGACGAGGCAGATGAGCAGGAGCCAGGAACGGCAGCAGGTCAGTCTCAGGGCGGAGGGAAGTGCGCTCATCGCCCCCGCGGCGCGAGTCAACCCCCGAAACCGACCACCGGCGGCGCATCGACATCCTTCCCCGTCGCCTGCCCTCCCCCCCTCCCGCCCCCCAGCACGCCCTCTCGCCCTCGACGGCTCTGACGAGCGCCTTATATCGCGCGTATAACCCCCTGTCGCACTCTGGCCCTACGTTGTCCCCCCCCGCGTCGCTCTCCGCTACTCTTCCACACTATCCACCGTTCCCCGGTGATCGCCAGCACCCGCGTCACGACGGCCAAACACAGCGGACGCGACAAGAGCGGCGGTGAAAGCGCAGCGCAGCAACGGCCACCGTTCAACTGCCGGAGAGACGATGTTCCCGGATCCGTGCCACCCGTTCACTGACGCCTTCCTTCCGTCAGCCGGTCGACCACCGTGCGCCCGCAGCTGCGCGATGCCGAACCTCCCCTTTCCGTTACAACCCCTTCCTCCCGCCACCCTGCCCGTGGCGCCGCGGCTGCCTCCCGCGGCCGCGTCGATCGAGATCACGGCTGTTCCTCTATCGCCCGACACCGAATCGCGCTCGGTTTGTTACCTTTTCAGCCGGCCACCTTGACACCGGCCCCGATCCGCAAATTCGGTCGGCCGTGGGCGGGCGGCTTTCGGCTACTCAGCCTGCCAATTTCCAGGCCGCGCACCGGCGCGCGTTGAGTGCCCATCGGCGGCTTTCTGCTCCACGAAGGCAGTATCGAGTTTGGATGCCATTTCGGAGTGCGTCGAGGATGTTGCGAGGGCTTTGTTCGGTCTGCCTTCGTGGCGGGCACTTGACGTGTGATATGTGCAGGGGTGCTTTGGGGGTAAATGTAGGGTATAAAGCTTCTAGGAAGAAACACACGGGTGTATGGCGCTCGAGGGTTGCTGAGTACAGCAACTAGTAAGTTGCAATGATTGGAAGATGGTGTCTTCAACTTTTTAGTCGGGTGTTGACGACTGGCTGAGTGAGTGAAACGGGCTGAAAAATTATTTATTTCTTGTTTCGCGTCCCGATAATAATGTTAAGATTGTCTGGGCATTTTGTGGGTTTAAATTGAGGATAGTGAAGGGTGATCTGATGCGCCATGCGCGATACTCTTGGGGCGTAGATTCAGGGGAAAGGCAGTGGAAGTAGTAAGTGCTAGGTCAGACAGCAGCGCTTTGCTCGCTTTCCTTCGCCTCGTCCTCGCTTTCGTGTTCGTGCATCATTTCGTACTCCATTTGCATCCTTAAGGTTTCGTACTGCAAGATGGATGGAGTACAAGAGATTTTTGTAAAATCTGATATATTTTCTCGTAAAAACCATCGTTACAATACAAGTAGGGCAACACCTTAAACAGTTAAATCGCATGGGAACGTTTGACGATTGTTTTCTGTAGAGTTTCACGCGTCTTTGGGAAACTTTGTCGCGTGCATTATAGTCTGAACAGAACTAAATGGCTGGCCAAAGACACTACGGACCTTGGCAGCCGTTTTTCGTCTGACAAAAATTGTACACTCGAAGAAATTCACTATTCTCAGTCCTCCTTGAACTTTAATCCACGCGAAATTCACTGAGGAGAATCCTCTTCGGATAGCAAGGACACGTTGGCGACAGCTCCTTGAAACAGCGCGCTCTGTACGATCGCTGAGAACAAAACAGTTTCGTTAACTTCTAATCTGAAATCCTGGATCGCAGAAATATTAAGCAATCCTTTCACTTTGCGCGGAAAGGTGCAGAGAAAGGTTGCCATTACGCGCACGTTTCTTGTGACTCATGTTCCAATACTTATATTAATCATGCTGCAATGTTGCGAAGTAAAATTGGAACAACGAGAAATTTATCTGGCTTATCTGAAGCTTCGGTTTTCCGCGCTGGGAACATCCGACGGCGGATGTCAGGCGCCACGTTTATCATTCGCCGAGTTCCGCCCTTTCCACGAGATTCTATGTTCTCCGAAGTCGAATACCTGATCGCCTGTTCCTCCTTCGGTGTCTACGGATCATGAAGTAAGCCGCTGCCGATGCGATCGCTATTATTAACAGCGCGACCACTGCCAGAGCGCCAGCCATAATCGACACTGCGTCGGTGTTGTTGCGATACATCAGGGTACATGTTGACTCTTAAAACAGAGGAAACTCGTCAGCTGCCCTCGCAGCACTTTCTACATTCTCAGAAATGAACTACTGTGACTGTAAAAGTGATAATAGGATTGACACTCGAAATGGGAATCCTCGGTCACTCACACATGTATGAAAGAAGGAAAAGGACAAAAATTGTATACAATTCTACTAGAATTGATTGTAAATGGAAGAAGTATAGTGAAGCGATAGGATTTTGGCCAATTTTGTTTCATACACAGCTTGAGTCGTTCACCAAATACTTTCCTATATGTATCCCTTCCACCCACAATATCTCCTCAACATCGGACAAGTACCCGTTTCAACGAAGCATCCAACTGCAGATGCACCATCCACGGAAGGCATAGCGTAGCACAGACTCTTATTACCCACCACCCCGTTACACTCGTAACAATATGGCGCGTAGTGGCGAGCATCCTTCAGTGTGCTGTTCGTCTCGTTATGAACGGTGACACTGAAACATTAATCTTTCACAAACTGGCCGAATCTAGCGAGCTAGGGTAGACGTTTCTATTACTGTGTCCTATACCTATTAGTGTGCTTTATATTTAAATAAGCCACACGAAGAAACTCGTAGTAATAAATAAGGAAAGAATTTTTTTAATGAAGTTAAGGTTTCTAGATTAAAATTTTATTTCTCAAAATTATTAGTTATTCATTGAACGGATATTTTACAGGTGTATCAATTTGCCCCGCGGTGGGGTAAATTGATATATTTTGCCTTGGTCCAAATAACATTCTTTCATTTATTTTGTGTGTATTTTCTCGAGTTTTCGCTTGCTATATATTAAAGAGGAAGGACCAAAGTATATTACAGCATATTTGTTATTAAGTAATTAATTAAAACAAGAATGAAAAAAATTGAAAACTGAATAACGTGTCAACTAGCCCGGTTCCCTTAGAGGGCACAGTAAGAGGAACATCTACCCTAGTATCGCTATAAATGTCCATTTCTCACTCACCCGTAGAGGCTTTCGTCGTCCAGGTTCATCAAGACGATGCAAACAGTGGGCTGGTCGCAGTCCCACCCTGTCCACCCGTAGGAGCACTCGCAGGCTCTGTGGTCGTCTATGCATACACCGTGGCCCTTGCACACACGCGTACACGGCCTGACGCAACTATTATTCTCATTGTTCACGAAGCCAGCGTCGCATCGGCACACATTCGGCGCCACGCACGTCCCATTCCAGCAATCGTTCTCGCAAAAAGGCACGCAGACAGTTTCGTTCATCGAAACGAAACCGTTCAGACACTGGCACCGGTTCGGCTCCACGCAGGTGGAGTTCTGGCAGGTCGAATTGCAGAATGGCATGCAACGATCTGTCGCGTCGTACACGCAGCCCTCGTTGCACGTGCAAACGTTGGGCGCAGTGCAGGCACCGTATCCACCACAGTCGACCTCGCAGGTCGGTTCGCAGATATTAGAGTCGTTGGTCGATGCACGGTAGCCCGGGTCGCAGCTGCACGATTCTGGCCCGATGCATGTGCCGTGGACGCAGCTCTGCTTGCAGATTGGCTCGCAGGCTGATGCGTGCTCTTCGGTTGCGTTGCTGGGTATCTGAGGACGTGTATAGAAAATTAAGGAAAATTAATGTGGGGCAATGAAATATTACGTTATATTGGGGAATATTCAAATGTGGAGGGTCTAGAAATCTTCGTTAGACCAAATTCGATAGGCATCTTCCCTGCAAAGGGATAGGAAATGATAGTACTGTGGGATCAGGAACCTCTATGCCATAAGGGGGGGGCCCGGACTAAGGGACCACGGAGAGTCGGCGCAGTCGTCGTGGTTAATACTGCTGATCAGTACGCGGACGGTTCGGGTTCGATTGCGCCGTGGCCTTCTTTTCCCCAGATTCCCTAAATACGTATGAATTACATCACCTACCGATTCCTACAGTACCAATTTCAAAGCAAATATTGCAACAAATCTTATCAAATCCTCATTAATAAACCTACACAGAAGCCCCAATAATAACCCCTAAAAATTCGCACCACTCACTTCGTTCTCCCTTCCGCTGGTATCGATCACTCGATACCCATCGAAGCAGGTGCAAGTGTTTGGCCCGTCACAGGTTCCGTAAGGCTCGCAGGGGATCTTGCAGAAGGGCGTGCACACCGGTTTACCTCCTTCGGTGCTTTTGAGTCGAAAACCCTCGTTGCAAACGCAGACCCCAGGCGCGCTGCACACGCCATTCCTGCAGTTCTCGCAAATGGGCTGGCAGACGTACTTGGACGACTCGGAGAGTTCGTAACCATCTTCACAGATACAAGTATCAGGGGCGGTGCAGGTGCCCCTTATGCAGGGTTCGCTGCAACTGGGCTCGCAGAAGCTGTCGTTCTTCGATCTGTAACCTAGCAAGCAGGTGCAAGTATTGGGTGCCGTGCAGGTGCCATGCGTGCAATCGTGGTTGCATATCGGCTTGCAGAGGGACGTGTTCTTCCCTTCAGGTGCGTAGCCATCGTCGCAGGTGCACTGGTTCGGCGCTGTGCATTTGCCATTCTGACAGGGCACGTCGCACTGTGGCAGGCAGTTCGCTGAATTCTTCTCGTCAGGTTCGCGCGCGTATCCAGGGTTGCAGGTGCAAGTGTCTGGTGCTGCGCAATGCGCGTTCAGCGGCGCACATTCTACCGAGCAGATCGGGAAGCAGTGTAGGTTGTTGCCGCTGGTCAATCTGTAGCCGTTGTTGCACGTGCACATATTAGGCATTGCGCAGATGCCGTTCGTGCAGTTGCTGTCGCATCTGGGCGTGCAAACGTGATCTTTCAGCTGGGGATCGTTCGATGGCTCGTGGCCCGACCAGCACGTGCAATTGTTTGGCGAGATGCAGTAGCCACCCTGGCAGGCTCTCGGGCAGATTGGCTCGCAGTGGGTGCTCTGCCTCCTGTATCCGTCGCAGCACCTGCTGTCTGTCATCCAGACCGTCACGTACTGAAAACGGTGTAGCCTTGAATGACAGGCAAACCACGCACAACCACGTACTACCCTGTGGATGCTGTGAAAGCTAGCCGACTTGCTGTACATTCGTTTATTTATTTGCAAAGTCTTTCAAGCATTGAGAAAAGACACTCTGTGTCCAGTCGCTCTAGAAGCTCTCTGACGCTCATCAGAAAATACGCGTCTGACAATTAAGCACACACGCAAGCACATTCTCAATCGCCTTTCAGCCACTCGAAATTTTTATCTCCAACGATTTAGTCACATTTTGTTATGATGAAATTTTCATAGTTAGGAGAATACTCGGTACCGTAAACAGGGGGAACATTGGCATGCTTTTGGAACATTTTGCTTTATAATATAAAAGTGTGAAAATGCATTAAATTTTTTCTTTTTCCTTTTTTATAGATGTTATGTAGATGCCAATGTTCCTTCAGTTTACGGTAACGACATTAGGTATGTGGTGAATTCCTTACGTCAATCCTGTAGTTCACGCGAGTCATGATCTTGTAAAATACCCACTTTCTGGCCCTGTATGTTTCCTTGTAGGGCACGTACCTCGTCTCCCTTCGACTGGAAAAGGATGCGCTGGTGAATGACGCTGCAGTCGTGCCAGATGCACACGAAGCGTCGATTTTCTTGTACGTGGAAATGCGAGACGGAAACGCGTTGTAGGGTGAATGAACTTGGCGAATGATAAATATTTGCGAACTAGTTGAATTCAATAGATTCTACGAATACACACGAAGGTTTGCAGCGCCATTTCAGGGGATCGATACGTAGAAAGGCATCGAGTTAAGGCAAATCCAGACTTTACACTTTGGACGTGCATCGCGGATGATTCATCTACAGTGAATGTGAAGTCATCAAAAGTAGAGGCTGTCCCTACTTTGCCCACGGGTAACTTGGATGAGCTATAGATGAAAACAGTCTTTGTATCTTTCATTGTGGGCGAATCATACGCGATGCAAATCCAAATTGTAAAGTCGAGATCCAGGAAACAAGTGCATCAGATTTGGGGTCACTGATTGTTCTCGAATTTCATACACAGTTACCCTATACCGTGTGCAATATTAGATTAAATACATAAGTCACATCATTAATATCTCTTCCAGTGTACCGAGTCCAAAGATCATCTGGAAATTTTGATCCAAGCAATCCATGCATTGGACACGATACTTTCTAACCACGCGCAAAATTCGAGAGGGTACCAATCGGTGAGCCAAACACTATACACTGCCATATGTACCACAGTCATATAGAACTCTGAAATAGCTTTACCGCCGATTTTAGTCTCAGATACGATTACCATGCTGCTGTTACCACGTGCCAGTTTCGAGCACGACATTCCTACCTGACGTTCACGAGACACTCTGACCCGTCACCGCTCGTCATAAGTATCGTCGCCTCCGTTAGAATGGCCACGTTCAAAAGGACAACGCAGGCGATGCACTTCATGTTTCCCTTTTGCTCGCACAAGGAGGCTGTCGTTGACCCGTGCACAGCTCGGACTGACAAACGCGCGCATCGTTTTGTTTATCTGTCGCTCTGCAGTCAGGCTGTTATCGTCGCGAGACAGGATGCACCATATCTTAGGGGTCCGAATGTTTTTTTAGAAATGAATTGGAGGCAGGGACGTATTTGGAAATTGACGTCCCTAGGCTAAGAAGGGCCTACCGCCCTTCCAGCGAAATATCATAAAATATTTTCATTTCAAAGAGTCGAGGCAATGTTAAAAATAATTCAATATATGAATTATTGCTAATTTGCTAGATGAAGAAAAAGTGAATTGTTTTTAGAGTTGCCTCAAGCCCTCGGGTTTAAACCATTTTTAATTTCCTTCCCGAAAAATTTGTCGCTCTGGGCTGCAGCCTACTTTGCTTATATACAAATGCGCCCCTGATTCGAGGACGGTCCGGAGTTCGTTTGGAGACAGATAGGCACGGCTACTTTATTATCTCGTTTATTTAGAAGTGCCACGATAACGTTTGCTTATTTTTATGTAATAATTCAATGGGCTACCATATCAACAGGGTACAGGGACGTCGCCTTGGCAAGGCTAGAGATTGCCGCCTTCATTGGGTTGCAAAGAAGCTTGTCCCTGCATCGAAATCGATGGCGCGTTATCTGCACAGAATCACGTAAATTATGTGAATTTTTAAGAAGTTATTGGTGACGGGCGAAGGATACACAGGGTGTTTAATTTTGATCTATAAATGAATCTATAGGATCTAAGAGGTACAGTTGAATTAGAATTTGAATTTTGACAGGGAGATCTTTAGCAGTCAAGGATACTTTAAGGCATCTTTTTAATTAGCATTCACTGGAGCCATTTGTAGCTTGGAATTCTTTATTCAATCGTCGATTAAAACGGGACGCTTTTGATTATTAAACTCACTCACTCGGATAAAATCTTCCTTCCCTGCGTTTCCGTATCGCCAGGTACACTGCAGCGATAGTAGCCATCGCAGCTATTGCGATTCCAGCGATTCCAATCATTGTAACGTAACCTGGTGTCTTCTTCTGCGCCACGTTCACCGTGTAACAATTATACGAATCTGAAAAGCAAGAAGGCGAATCGCAGAATGGATAGGACAGCGTTCCTTACATTCCTTCATTAGGAACAAGGATCTTTACCTGTACTTATCAAACAAGCAACAGTCTTGTTTCCTGTATCGTCAGTTTGATATTTCTCGAAGCAAAGAGTTTCATTATCCATCTCCTGGAAGCAGCTGTAAGTGCACAATGGACTATCAGCGAGCACGCTAGCAATTGTACTGTTCACCAGGCTCGTGACATCCGTTCTATAAAAAATAAATTAAACAATTCCATTAAGAAAGTGCATATCCGGATTTTGAAATTCAAGTAAGATTGATTAAGCTTTCTATACTTACACATTCGTGGGTTCATCCATGACCAGAATGCAAAACGCTGGTTGGTCACAATGTAAATCCCTCCATCCATAATGGCACTCGCAGGTCACGTTCTCGACCAGGCAAACTCCATGGCCGTTGCAATTATTTTTGCACACACTGACGCATCCACCGGGGCTATCACTGCTGTCCCCTTTCGCGAAGCCTTCGTCGCACTGGCATTCGCCGGGAGTTGTACACCTTCCGTTGGCGCAGTTTTCGCAATACGGTTCGCAGACACTCGCGTTCCCATGTTTCGCCGAGACGTAGCCATCGTTGCACTCGCAGATTTCGGGTTCCACGCAGCTGCCATTGCCGCAGGACGCGCAGAACGGTATGCAAATACCATCCACGTCCTTCTCGTAGCCTTCATAGCAAGTGCACATGTTGGGGGAAGTGCAGGTGCCATTTCTGCAATCGAGTTCGCAGATGGGTTCGCAAATGTGGGGACCTAGAGCACGATAACCCTCGTTGCATCTGCAGATATTTGGAGCAATACAAATCGCTTGGTCCCCACAGGGTGGTTCGCATACAGGCTTGCAAATGCTCGAAGACTTCTCTGAGAAACGATAGTCTTTGTTGCAGCTGCACTGATTCGGTGCACTGCAATAGCCGTTTTCACAAGTCTGGGCGCAGACGGGCTCACAGACGCTGGAAGAGTTTCCTGAGAAACGGTAGCCCTTATTGCAACTGCACTGATTCGGTGCACTACAGTAGCCATTTTCGCAACTCTGCGCACAGACGGGCTCACAGATGCTCGATGAGTTTCCTGAGAAACGATAGCCCTTATTGCAACTGCACTGATTCGGTGCACTGCAGTAACCATTTTCGCAACTCTGCGCGCAGACGGGCTCACAGATACTGGAAGAGTTTCCTGAGAAACGATAGCCCTTATTGCAACTGCACTGATTCGGTGCACTGCAGTAGCCATTTTCGCAACTCTGCGCACAGACGGGCTCACAGATGCTCGATGAGTTTCCTGAGAAACGATAGCCCTTATTGCAACTGCACTGATTCGGTGCACTGCAGTAGCCATTTTCGCAACTCTGCGCGCAGACGGGCTCACAGATACTGGAAGAGTTTCCTGAGGAACGATAGCCCTTATTGCAACTGCACTGATTCGGTGCACTGCAGTAGCCATTTTCGCAACTCTGCGCACAGACGGGCTCACAAATGCTGGAAGAATTTCTTAAGAAACGATAGCCATTATTGCAACTGCACTGATTCGGTGCACTGCAGTAGCCATTTTCGCAAGTCTGTTCGCAGACTGGCTCACAGATACTGGAAGAGTTTCCTAAGAAACGATAGCCATTATTGCAACTGCACTTATTCGGTGCACTGCAGTAGCCATTTTCGCAACTCTGCGCGCAGACGGGCTCACAGATACTGGAAGAGTTTCCTGAGAAACGATAGCCATTATTGCAACTGCACTGATTCGGTGCACTGCAGTAGCCATTTTCGCAAGTCTGTTCGCAGACTGGCTCACAGATACTGGAAGAGTTTCCTAAGAAACGATAGCCATTATTGCAACTGCACTTATTCGGTGCACTGCAGTAGCCATTTTCGCAAGTCTGTTCGCAGACTGGCTCGCAAGTGACCGAGTCGTTTTTCAGTGGCCGATAGCCTTGATTGCACTTGCACTCGTTCGGTGCACTGCAGTACCCATTAATACAACTTTGCTTGCAGACTGGCTCGCACATGTACCACATCGTGTGGGAGTAACCCTCCTGACAGGTGCATACGTTGGGAGCAGTGCAAGTTCCGAACAGGCAGCTCATGCTACACGTTGGTTCGCAGACGAAACTGTCCTTCTCGCTGGGGTGGTAGTTTTCGTCGCAAGTGCACTCGTTGGGAGCGCTGCAGAATCCATGCACGCAGGATTCTTCGCAGAACGGCGCACAGTGGTTCGGATTGCCGTCAAGAGGCCGGTAGCCAGGGTTGCACTTGCAAACGTCCGGACCGCTGCAGTAACCGTTCACGCATTTCTCCTTGCAGATTGGTACGCAATTGTTGACGTCTTTATAGGATGGCTCGTAACCTGGATTGCAGCTGCATAACTCTGGGGCACTGCAGTACCCGTTCACGCAAGGTAAGGAGCAAACGGGCTTGCAGACTGAGTTATCGGCGAAGAACAATGATCCCTGAAAAGTGATTTGTGGTACAAACGTGGGTTGGTTCATCCAACAAGTTAGAATAGTGTACTTTCATCTAATGAATAATAGTACAGCAGCACGAACTCAGGGTTCTCTGCAAAGAATATTCCATTTGCAGCAACATAGCACAACCAAGCTCGTGGCCACTCCGTGCAAAAGTAAAATATAAAAGCTCGCAGAAGAGCTCTGCTGCCTTCGTTTACTCACACTTTCAAGCATTTTGCTTCTATCGACCAGTTGATAGCCTTCGAAGCAGGTGCAGGTGTCAGGCGCTGTGCATTTTCCGAAGGGCTCGCAGGAAACGTTGCAAAACGGCTCGCAGACGTGTTGCATCGTCTCATCTCCGCTGATCCTATAACCTTCGTGGCAGGTACACATTGCAGGACCCGTGCAGGTGCCGTTCACGCAAGATTTCTCGCAGATGGGCTTGCAGACGTAGCGAGAGTCACCCAAGAGACCGTAGCCCTCGTCGCACCGGCAGGCGTCAGGCATAAAGCACTTGCCCATCACGCATGGTTTGCTGCAAATCGGTTTACAGACAAAGGCCCCTTCCAAAGCGTAGCCTGCATCGCAGGTGCAGGTGTTGGGCGCCGTGCATTTGCCGAACAAACAATCCCGATCACACTTTGGATCACATAGGTTATCAATGTTTTTGTTACGCTGGAAACCTTCGTGGCAAGTGCAAACGCCCGGCGACGTGCACTCGCCATTTATGCAACTGGGACTGCAGATCGGCAAGCATGTCTGTGGACAATCGAAACGTCTGATAGCAGTCTGGCCGTGAAATCATTTCCTTTAATTGCAGTTAGCTCCCTTCTCCTATTCCACACGGGGGCATTGGTGGTGCAAGGGGTAGCCAGGAGGAGAATACTATTCCTTTTGTGAAATATTTAAAGGGAGGTTTCGGTCTAAAAATGTTTTTTATTTCAAATGGATTTTCAAAATTTTCTATCATAAGACCCTACAAAAGATTCAAAATTCTCCTTCCCTGGTTCCCCTTCAACACGATTCTCATCTCCCATTTCCAATTTCATGTCCCACCCATACGGTATACGATATTCCCTATACAAACCAAACACGCACATTGCGTTTTGGAGATGCCGTGTAACCCTCGTGGCAGGTGCAGATGTTAGGTCGGCTGCAATACCCGTGCACCGCGTGGCAGTCGTTGCAAGTTGGTTCGCAGGTGGATCCATCCACCCCTAAGTGGTAACCGTTATCGCATTTGCATACGTTGGGCTTGACGCACTTGCCGTGCACGCAATTCTTGCAGATCGGATCGCAGATATGCTTGCTGCTGTTAGATTTCTTGTGCAATGCTCTGCATGCGCAGACACCAGGCGAGGCACAATTACTGTTCACGCAAGCTGGATTACAGATCGGATCGCAGACATCGTCATCAGACAAATAGTAGTGCTCGCAGCAGACTTCGGTCTTGCGGATATTAGTGCTATACTGGAAGAATCGTTCTTGTGATCGAATTGGAGATGTTCATCAGTGGCGGATACAGAAGCCTTTCTTGCAGGGGGCGAAATATGTAAAAGTACTACGTGTATTTTTTAACCTTCTTTTACAAAATTTAAAATATGCTTGTAACTTATATTTTAATATCTCTATCTGATACTATACCCTAAATAATTAAATTCGCATTAATTATTTATATAGAATAGCACACAATGACATAATATTTTTCTATTTTATTACTCATGGGTCCGCCCTTAATATTCATTCCCCGCGCCCCTAACGACACTTGCACTCCCATTGGAACCGATTTCGCAGTTTCGTCGAGTTACCTCTGTCCTGTAATTCCATCGCTCCTTGGTCTGGTAGAAGATTCCCCACTTGCGGACTCGGTAGGTCTCGAGATAGGGCACGCTGTGCGACTCTCTAAAACTGGGGACGCACACAATCACGGTTCCGCGTTAGGGATGGCTCGAGGCTGAGGGTGAATCAAGGCTCGAGGGTAACCTTGCGTGGTCGTGGACTTACGTGGTTCTCTGGATACAACGACCAGGTATCTGAGTAGGAAACAGAATGAGTTCCGCGGTGGTTGCTCTGAAGAACGCAGCCCAAAGTACGACGCTCAGGAGATTCATCTTAGGAGCCAGTGGCTTCACAAGGTGCATCGATCAACGAGTGACAAAAGCGTGACTACGCACTGTTTGCTGCGTACATATCACTGTCGTTCCCTGGCGCTTGGGCATCCCTCCACCCACCCTCTCCCTCCCCGGCGCAATCGTGTCCTGTGACGTCAGAGACGAGACAGGATGTTAGAAGATACGGTATATCATGCTATTATCAGGAATCGTCGAACGCTCGGTATTCGCGACGTTTCAATGATATTTTCCATTTTATTAACCGAATTCAGAAAGGAGGAGGTTATTCGGCTCGTATGTTTTTTTATGTTTGTCCCCGCTTAACTCCTCAGCGTATGGGCTGATTTTGATGATATTTTTTTTATTCGAAAGAGGGCGATGCTCCGGTGGTTCCATCCTACACTGCATTAACATTCGCCCAATATTTTGACAGTTCTGGTTAATATTAAAGGCTATTGTCATCTAATTATTATTATTTCATGAACGTACTCGCATATCTCTTCAGCATGTTGTGCCCATATATATAAAACTAAAAAGATAAAAATAAAAAAATTATAAAAAAATTGAAACCGTCCTCAAAAAAATAAAATTGCACAAAAAAGTAAATAATAATTTATTTTCCCTTATTTAATCTACGACTCCCGTATTTTTTAAGTCGGTGCCGCATCATTTGCACTGCGTAAATCTGGCGCCGACTTGAAAAATATGGGAGTCGTAGATTAAATAAGGGGAAAGAATTATTTTTACTTTTTAGTGCAATTTTATTTTTTGAAGCCGGTTTTAATTTTTTTAAAAAAAATTTCTGAGATAGGTTTCTTCCCTGCACAGGGATGGGAAATGATAGTAGGTACTGTGAGATCGGGAACCCCTATGCCATAAGAGGGGGCCCGGACTAAGGGACTGCGAAGTGTCGGCGTAGCCATGGTAGTTAACGCTGCTGATCAGTACGCGGACGGCTCGGGTTCCATTGCGCCGTGGCCTTCTTTTCCCCAGATTCCCTAAATACGTAGGAATTACATCACCTACCGATTCCTACAGTACCAATTTCAAAGCAAATATTGCAACAAATCTTATCAAATCCTCATTAATAAACCTACACTAGTCTCTATAATATCCTCTACAAATTCACACCACTCAATTCGTTTTCCCTTCCACTGGTATCGATCACTCTATACTCATCGAAGTAGGTGCAACTGTTTGGCGCGTTACAGGTCCCGTAAGACTCGCAGGGGATCTTGCAGAACGGCGTGCATACCGATGTACCTCCTTCAGTGTCTTTGAGTCGAAAACCCTTGTTGCAAACGCAGACCCCAGGTTTACACCTTTACCAATTTCCTTTCCTAAAAATTGGTCGCCCTGGGCTGCAGCTTACTTTGTTTATAGACATACCCGCCCCTGATTCGAGGACGGTCTGGAGTTCGTTTGAAGACAGAAAGGCACAGTTACTTTATTATCTCGTTTATCCAGGAATGCCACGATAAGATTGCTTATTTCTATGTAATAATTTAATGGGCTAGCATATCACTAGGGTACAGAGGCGTCGCCTTGGCAAGGCTAGAGATTGTCGCCTTCCTCAGGCAGCAGTGAAGCTTGTCCCTGCATCGAAACCGATGACCCGTTATCTGCACAGAATCACGTAAATTATGTGAATTTTTAAGAAGTCATTGGTGAAGGGCGAAGGATACACAGGGTGTTCAATTTTGATCTATAAATGAATCTATAGAATTTAAGAGGAACAGTTGAATTAGAATTTGAATTTTGACAGGGAGATCTTTAGCAGTCAAGGATACTTTAAGGCATCTTTTTAATTAGCATTCACTGGAGCCATTTGTAGCTTGGAATTCTTTATTCAATCGTCGATTAAAACGGGACGCTTTTGATTATTAAACTCACTCACTCGGATAAAATCTTCCTTCCCTGCGTTTCCGTATCGCCAGGTACACTGCAGCGATAGTAGCCATCGCAGCTATTGCGATTCCAGCGATTCCAATCATTGTAACGTAACCTGGTGTCTTCTTCTGCGCCACGTTCACCGTGTAACAATTATACGAATCTGAAAAGCAAGAAGGCGAATCGCAGAATGGATAGGACAGCGTTCCTTACATTCCTTCATTAGGAACAAGGATCTTTACCTGTACTTATCAAACAAGCAACAGTCTTGTTTCCTGTATCGTCAGTTTGATACTTGTCGAAGCAAAGAGTTTCATTATCAATCTCCTTGAAGCAGCTGGAAATGCACGATGGACTATCAGCGAGCACGCTAGCAATTGTACTGTTCACCTGGCTCGTGACATACGTTCTATAAAAAATAATTTAAAAAATTCCATTGAAAGTGCACACCTGGATTTTGGAATTCAAGTAAGATCGATTAAGCTTTCTATATTTACACATTCGTGGGTTCATCCATGACCAGAATGCAAAACGATGGTTGGTCACAATGTAAATCCCTCCATCCATAATGGCACTCGCAGGTCACGTTCTCGACCAGGCAAACTCCATGGCCGTTGCAATTATTTTTGCACACACTGACGCATCCACCGTGGCTATCACTGCTGTCCCCTTTCGCGAAGCCTTCGTAGCACTGGCATTCGCCGGGAGTTGTACACCTTCCATTGGCGCAGTTTTCGCAATACGGTTCGCAGACACTCGTGTTCCCTTGTTTCGCCGAGACGTAGCCATCGTTGCACTCGCAGATTTCGGGTTCCACGCAGCTGCCATTGCCGCAGGACGCGCAGAACGGTATGCAAATACCATCCACGTCCTTCTCGTAGCCTTCATAGCAAGTGCACATGTTGGGGGAAGTGCAGGTGCCATTTCTGCAATCGAGTTCGCAGATGGGTTCGCAAATGTGGGGACCTAGAGCACGATAACCCTCGTTGCATCTGCAGATACTTGGAGCGATACAAATCGCTTGGTCCCCACAGGGTGGTTCGCATACAGGCTTGCAAATGCTCGAAGACTTCTCTGAGAAACGATAGTCTTTGTTGCAGCTGCACTGATTCGGTGCACTGCAGTACCCGTTTTCACAAGTCTGCGCGCAGACGGGCTCACAGATGCTCGAAGTGTTCCCTGAGAAACGATAGCCCTTAGTGCAACTGCACTGATTCGGTGCACTGCAGTAGCCATTTTCGCAAGTCTGCGCGCAGACCGGCTCGCAAGTGTCCGAGTCGTTTTTCCGTGGTCGATAGCCTCGATTGCACTTGCACTCGTTCGGTGCACTGCAGTACCCATTAATGCAACTTTGCTTGCAGACGGGTTCGCAGATGCTGGGCTTGGTTTCAGATAATTGGAAACCCCAATGACAGTGACACGTGTCTGGAGAGCTGCAGTAACCGTTGATGCAAGCTTCCTTGCACACAGGCTCGCACATGTTCCACATCGTCAGGGAGTAACCGTCCTGGCAGGTGCATACGTTGGGAGCAATGCAAGTTCCGAACAGGCAGCTCATGCTACACGTTGGTTCGCAGACGAAACTGTCCTTCTCGCTGGGGTGGTAGTTTTCGTCGCAAGTGCACTCGTTGGGAGCGCTGCAGAATCCATGCACGCAGGATTCTTCGCAGAACGGCGTACAGTGGTTCGGATTGCTGTCAAGAGGCCGGTAGCCAGGGTTGCACTTGCAAACGTCCGGACCGCTGCAGTAACCGTTCACGCAGTTCTCCTTGCAGATTGGTACGCAATTGTTGACGTCTTTATAGGATGGCTCGTAACCTGGATTGCAGCTGCATAACTCTGGGGCACTGCAGTACCCGTTCACGCAAGGTAAGGAGCAAACGGGCTTGCAGACTGAGTTATCGGCGAAGAACAATGATCCCTGAAAAGTGAATTGTGGTACAAACGTGAGTTGGTTCATCCAACAAGTTAGAATACTGTACTTTCATCTAATGAATAATAATACAGCAGCACGAACTCAGGGTTCTCTGCAAGGAATATTCCATTTGCAGCAACATCGCACAACCAAGCTCGTGGCCACTCCGTGCAAAAGTAAAATATAAAAGCTCGCAGAAGAGCTCTGCTGCCTTCTTCGACTCACACTATCAAGCATTTTGCTACTGTCGACCAGTTGATAGCCTTCGAAGCAGGTGCAGGTGTCAGGCGCCGTGCATTTTCCGAAGGGCTCGCAGGAAACGTTGCAAAACGGCTCGCAGACATGTTGCATCGTCTCATCTCCGCTGATCTTGTAACCTTCGTGGCAGGTACACACTGCAGGACCCGTGCAGGTGCCGTTCACGCAAGATTTCTCGCAGATCGGGTCGCAGACGTAGCGAGAGTCACCCAGGTGACCGTAGCCCTCGTAGCATAGGCAGATCTCAGGCATGATGCATTTCCCCATCACGCATGGTTCGCTACAAATCGGTTTACAGACAAAGTCCCCTTTCAGAGCGTAACCTGCATCGCAGGTGCAGGTGTTGGGCGCCGTGCATTTGCCGAATAGACAATACTGATCACACTTTGGATCACAAAGGTGATCGATGTCCCGGTTACGTTGGAAACCGTTGTGGCAAGTGCAAACGCCCGGCGACGTGCACTCGCCGTTTATGCAACTGGGACTGCAGATCGGCAAGCATGTCTGTGGACAATCGAAATGTCTGATAGCAGTCTGGCCGTGAAATCATTTCGTTTAATTGCCCTTAGCTTCCTTCTCATATTCCACACGGCGGCATTGGTGGTACAAGGGGTATCCAGGGGGGGGGGAATTCTATTCTTTTTGTGCAATACTTAAGGGGAGGTTTCGGTCTAAAAATGGGCTCTAGATCGGAACAGCCCCTTAATGGGAAACAAAAAATACAAGTTTACTTCGAACTAGGTCACATACTATACGAACGAATTTCCACTGCATTAAAATACGAATCTATGCATTTAGAAATCATATCTTGCACACCCCATACAGTTTAACACCTCCAATGCCATAAACGTACAAAATTTTCTATAAAACCTACATAAGAACCTATAAAAGATTCAAAATTCTCCTTCCCTGGTTCCCCTTCAACACGATTCTCAACTCCCATTTCCAATTTCATGTCCCACCCATACGTTAATCGATATTCCCTGTACAAACCAAACACGCACATCGAGTTTTGGAGATGGCGTGTATCCCTCGTGGCAGGTGCAGATGTTAGGTTCAGTGCAATACGCGTGCAGCGCCTCGCAGTCCCCGTTGCAAGTTGGTTCGCAGGTGGATCCATCCACCCCTAAGTGGTAACCGTCATCGCATTCGCATACGTTGGGCTTGACGCACTTGCCGTGCACGCAATTCTTGCAAATCGGATCGCAGATATGGTTACTGCTGTTAGATTTCTCGTGTAAGTCTAAGCACGCGCAGACACCAGGCGAGGCACATTCACTGTTCACGCAAGCTGGATCGCAGATAGGCTTGCAGACATCGTCCTCAGACAAATGGTAGTGCTCGCAGCAGACGGTATCCGTACGGGTGTTAATGAAATACTGTAAGAATCGTTCTTGTGATCGGATCGGAGATATTTATTCACCGCACCCCTAACGACACTTGTACTCCCATTGGAGCTGAATTCGCAATTTCGTCGATTTACCTCTGTCCTGTAATTCCATCGCTCCTTGGTCTGGTAGAAGATTCCCCACTTGCTGACTCGATACGTCTCGCGATACGGCACTCTGTGCGATTCTCTAAAACTGGGGACGCACACAATCACGGTTCCGCGTTAGGGATGGCTCGAGGCTGAGGGTGAATCAAAGCTCGAGGGTAACCTTGCGTGGTCGTGGACTTACGTGGTTATCTGGGTGCAAACACCTGGTGTCTCACCAGGAAAAAGAGTGAGTCCCGCAGTGGTTGCTCTGAAGAACGCAGCCCAAAGTACGACGCTCAGGAGATTCATCTTAGGAGCCAGTGGCTTCACAAGGTGCATCGATCAACGAGTGACAAAAGCGTGACTACGCACAGTTTGCTGCGTACATATCACTGTCGTTCCCTGGCGCTTGGGCATCCCACCACCCACCCTCTCCCTCCCCGGCGCAATCGTGTCCTGTGACGTCAGAGACGAGACAGGATGTTAGATGATACGGTGTCTGATGCAATTATCAGGGATTCTTCGAAAGCCCGCTATCAGCGATGCTTCAATGACATTTTCCATTTTATTTCCGTGCAATCGTACAAAACCGAAGAGCATTCCACGGTACCGTGGCTTTCCGCCGACGTTACTGGAAGTTACACGCAGAATCGTATACATATCTGATACATAACTCGCCACCATCGGCCGGACAAACATCATTCGTACAAAGGGTTCTCAGTCGCACCAGTTCACGCGCACCTAATTAACGAAACAAAATAAAGGAGGGGATACGAAGGGAAAAGGTAAGAGAACCTATTCAGCAGGAACGCATCTCTGCCTGCCCTTCACGCCCGTCTCCTTCCTGTACCCTATGTTGCATATGCAGAAGTTGGGGCCGGAGCAGACACCGTTCGGGCAGCCGCCGATGCACACGGGCACGCATCTGGATCGCGTCGGGTCGTGGGGATCTATCGCGTAGCCCCGTTTGCAGACGCACTCATTCAGCCCCATGCATTCCCCGTTTATGCACGGATTCTCGCATATAGCTTGTCCCGTCTGCGTGCCCCACTGCGGGACGCATCTGCCCGAGTCGGGATCGATTACGCTCCCTGGCTCGCAGGCGCAACGATTGGGACCCACGCACCTGCCGTTCGGGCCACAGCCGTACCTGCATTGGGCTGGGAGCTGGACTGGGGGCTGGGCAGTGGATCTGGGCTCGGGGCACCTGCCAGTATCGGGGTCCACGGACATCCCGTAGTTACAGATGCATAGATCGGGACCCACGCACACGCCTTGGGAACCACAGCCGTTTCTGCACTGAAACGACGTCGCGAAGGGGGTGCATCGGCCTGTGTCTGGGTCCACTTGGAAGCCCGGGTTGCAGACGCAGTGGTTGGGACCCGCGCAGTTACCGTTCGGGCCACATCCGTTTCGGCACTGGTTGGAAGTGCTAGACTGAGGGGTTAGAGGCACGCAGTTGCCGTTGTAGTCGAGGGTAAAACCCAGTTTGCAGTTGCAGACACCCGGGGCCACGCACTCGGCGTTCGGGCAACCTCGGGGACAGTCTGGGACACAGTTGTTGGCGGGATCGGGGGTGAAGCCTGGGCTGCAGTTGCAGACACCTGGGGCGACGCACTCGCCGTTCGGACACCCTCTGGGACACTCTGGGACGCATTTCCTAGTGGCGTCGAGTGCGAAGCCTTGTTTGCAGTTGCAGACGCCTGGAGCCACGCAATCGCCGTTCGGACAACCTTGGGGGCACGCTGGCGCGCACCTGCCGACCGGGTCGAGGGTGAATCCTTGTTTGCAGTTACAGACGCCTGGAGAAACGCAGTCGCCACCGATGCATCCGCCGGGGCAGCTGGGCACGCAGGTCTCTGTGTCACCATGGGGGTTGGTGTACCTGAGGAACAGTAGTTCGAATGTTAGAGACCTTTTGAGAGGATTTTGTCTAAGCGAGTAAATATGGAAAGTGAGGCGAGTATCGAATCCGCAAGGAAAGAAGCTAGGTTCAGAAACAAAAAATTGATTTGTAAGGCAGCTTGCTGCAAAGAATTGAATTTTGTTACGGATTTACCACATTTATAGAAAAGGGCACATAAACCATTCGCTTGAAACTTATAAATAAAGTCTCACATCATTTTCAAATCATAACTTCTGTTTTCAGAACGTTCGAATGACACGGTAACTACACCCTTAAAAAATAGGATTTAATTTCATTATTTTTTGTTAAGTTATACTATAATGAAAACTTTGAAATCGATTTTCTTGAAATCGCATTTTGGGGTATGTACCTATCCTTTTCCATCAAATGCCTCAATTCTTACTTCTTCTATTTCATGTCATTAGAGATTCCTTATTTAACCGGAAGCCACTTTCTCAAAAAATTATCAACCATTAGTTCCTAATACTTCAGAAATTATACTCCCCAATTCCCACACTTTCAATGATAAATATCCAGCTCGTAACTTCCGCCATTTGACATCAAGACCCAAAATTTCTCCTCTTCGTAACAGAACAGAAAAAGTACAAAACTCACCCCTCGCGACAGGTGCACATTCCAGGGGCTGTGCACTCCCCGTTGCGACAGTTCTCGCAGACAGGTACGCACTTCTTCGACTTGATGTCGGAGCCTTCAGGAGAGGGTTGAAGGGTGAACCCATCCTTGCACCTGCAGACACGTGGGGCGATGCAGTCGCCATTTTGGCAGCCACCAGGGCAGATGGGCTTGCACTCGCCGGTCAATTGGTCGGGGTCGTAGCCCAGCTTGCAGGCGCACTCATTTGGAGAGAAGCAGTATGCATCCTTCTGGCACTGGTTCTCGCAGTAGGGCATGCAGACACCTTCCAAAGGGATCCAGCCTGTTGGGCAGGAGCACACGTTCGGCGCGGTGCATTTTCCGCCCAGACATCCTTGCAGGCAACGTGGATCGCAGGCTCCCGAGGTCGAGTTCCGCTCGTAGCCGTCGCAGCAGGCCAGAATTGTGATCTTTCCATTCGTCTGGTAGTAAATATCATCGAATATGAACCTGGTTACTCGATTTTTGGCGAGCTAGTTTGTGACTTTAATGGAACTCGGTGATTTTAATTTAATGCTCGAAACAATGGGAGGGACGATAACATAATATTAAAAGAGCATGCGCTAGGATTTGAAGCAAATCAAAGACTCTTTAGTGTAATCCACATGCATCCACTTAGAAGAAATTTAATTCGGTCGCGAGATCTATGTTCTATCGATTTCAAGAAGCAGGAATTTCTACGTTCCTATTTCAATTTTCCGTTTATTCCAAACCCGCGGTTGAAGTCTCAAGAAGACCTGTCGAATGATCTACGCAACGAGGGAGTATGGAAAATTCGAAAGCTCAGCGTCACATGAAAATTCTGCGCGAGGCGCACATCGAATGTCTAATCGCGAGTACTTACCGCCCCTTCCTCGGGGGTGGAGGGAAGAGTATTGCGAGGGAACTGGCCCGTGGAGTTCAATGCCAGCGCATCTGCGTAACTGAAAGCACACACATACGTCGTATGAAAACAAGAGGGAATTCGTGGGCTCACGTTGCTGCGATAAGCTAGGGTCAGACGTCTCGCCGTTCGACAATTCAATTGATCCAAACGACGCTACGTCTCGTTTCTGCGATTCAACCATCCGCTTCCGCGAGCCTTTGTCCCTGTTTTTTTGGCGAGCACCGCGGAGGCCACCGTATAAACTCGAAAGGCTGTTGCGTTACTCACGGTAGGCTTTTGTAGCAGAGGCCAGCTTGGACGGTGTTGTTGATGGCGACACTCTGATTCGGCCTGTCGTGATGGGAACGATGACCGCCTTTGACACCTTCGATCGCCAAAGTGTTAGCGACCAGCACCGCTAGAATCCACGCGCACACGATCAATGATCTCCACATGTTGAACTGGCGAGCGCATACGGACAACTGGTTTCTTATTTTCGGTGCGCGCGCGATGACATCTCCCCTGATAACATTGACGCGGCTGGGGTCAACACCAGTTACCATCTCTTCGATTGGGCTGCGTAGTTGTTCGCAGAAATGTTTACGGATCGTCAGCCCCGCCGTGGCGAAATTGACCGAGTTCCAGGGAAATCGCCGCGACGACGTACGCCTCCGTCATCGCGAAATTTTTCAACGCGACCCAGCTACTTGGAATCATCCAAACGGAAGGAAATATCCGTCGAGAGCTTAGTAGCCATGAACTCCGATCTTCGTGATCCAAATTCAGTGTCGATTCTAAAGGACTGGGGTAAATTGTTTCATAACTCACGGATGCTTCTCTGTTCCCTTTATTAAATTCGTAGCCAAGGGCCTGCACGTATAAAAAAAAACGCAGCTACACAAATTATTGGGATAAACTCTATACAAATCTCTGGACTCCTCACGGTCCAGGGGAACCTGTACGGAAACGCAACGTACGCTGGCTGCTCGCGTTACCTAGCTCCCTTTCAAAGAACAGAAACGTTTCCAACATTGGGCTGGCCTGTTGCCAGTTTATGTAATCCATCGATACCGCTGCTCCACAAAGGATGCAGCTCTGCGCGCGTGTGATAAAACGGCGAGGCGCGATGGTCGCTTGGTCGTCCTATTTTTAAACTACGATAAACCGAGGCTGGGGCTCGATCCCAGTGGCCAGAGGATCCACGCTGGCATCGATATTCGACACGACGGAAACACGCCGATGGGAGAGAAAAAAGGGAAACACCGGGAACGGGTTGGGCTGCTTTCTCGCACGCACGATTACGAACTTAGATTCGATAACATCGGTGCTGTAACGAAAGTGAAAATCCATCCCGGATTCGCGGCTGTTCCGATCGAGTCGTAATAGTCGAGCGACACGCAACTCTTTATCGTTGCGAAGTAGGCACGCTGCTGTTACAAACACGCGCGATTATCATGCCGCCTATCCTAATTACGAGACTATCGGACGCCCTCCTCCCCTCGTCGTCTTCTTCATCCTCCGCGTCAGCTAGCGGCGATGAAAGACTCGGTCGAGCGGCGGCCAGCAGATTCGTGTAACCAACTTATTATTATCGATGATGCCAGCGTGTAAGTGTAGCCTTAAACACTCCCGGAGCACGGCCAGCTCTTATCAGGGCTGGCTGATACGCGCGCGCTCAAGTGCGAGCTCCTCGGGCGGCTCTGTGAAATGGATGGTGAAGCGGAGTGCCTTTGGGTCAATGGCGATGTCTTTGGTATTTTTCAGGGTACTTCTGCCCGCACATTTATGAGCCACTGGGGTGCGCAGGGAGATTGAATGCGAGGGATTGGCAGTCTTTTGAATATCAAGGGTGTAATAATCGATGATGAAGTAGAGAAACGGGAGTGGAAGCTTCTTTTCACATTCGCGCTTGTAACTAAAGTTAGCTTAAAGTAGGCTTATCGAGACTGTCTTACTGTATATGTACATTATATCTGTGGGTGAATATCGAGGAGGATCGATGTCAAAATTGGGACAGTTGACTAATTAGCGTTAGAAATTTTGTAGAAAATTTGTTTAACTAAAAACAGCCAAACATTGACATTGGCCCTTCTTGAGTTTACCCAAAGATTTTGCCTTCTGTCTTTGTCTATAGACACGGAGGCAGTTCTTTGGTGGTCTACTTAGTGGTTTGTAGTGTTCTAGGTATTGACTATTCGGCGAGTAAAGTTATTGTGAGCGTGGGGTCGATCATTACTGAGCTTGTCTCTACACGTTCTCGAGATCCAATTAATTCAGAATTATATGGAACTTGAATAAAACTGGAGTTAGAACTCTGTTTAGGGCTACTTTCGTGGTTACACATCTTCCACTCAGCAGTCCCCAAGAAATAGTTCCCTCCAATAGATCATCTCATCAACATATGTAGCTCAAAAACCGCAATACTTCGAGTACATATAATTATTACTCTACATTCTACTTCATCCAAACCCATGCCTACAAATTTCGACCCATCAATCTCCAACACGAATCCAAATCCTCCGTACAGAGTAACCTTCTCCGCAGTAGATTGCTCCCTTCATACACAGACCTGCCGTTCTATGATCTTCCTCCGACAATTTCAGACAGATTTGAGGAAAATATAATCTAATTACAAATTACAAATTGCGATTATAATGTAATTGTGTAATTGATTACACATTATTTTCTGTAATCGTTAATTTAGGTAGTTTACAAAATTGTGGTCAAGATTACATTTTGCTCAACTCTGCCGACCGATAATGATCGATAGTGATCGATAAGGAAACCACAGCAAGTCGTAACTAGCACGAAAAATAAGCTCAGCGATGCTGTAACTCATCTCAAGCCACGTTCGTCCAGCGTGCAGAAACGAAGCTCGCGGCTGACGTAAATATGCTTCGTGGGGGCTCGATGTCCGTGCGGATGTGGACAGGCCCCGAGGAAAAGTTGTCTCGTCGCGGTACACGCCCCGCTGGATAATCTAATCGGCGGTCAGGCAAGAAGCACGCGCAGTTAACAGGGTCGTTTTTGCACGAGGAACGAGCGCAGTCACGTTCAGCCTTGCACGCTGGACCGAGAGCACGCGTAAGGTCGGAAACCAGTCCGGTTGGATTTTTCCTCGATGGCGGACGACACTCTCACATCCGCCTCTGGAATAGCACGCAATCGTGCCGGCGAACAATGGACACGCGAACGCCCCGGTCGCGACAGTTGTTCCGCTCTTCCGCGATACCCTGCTAGATTCTGTCCCATGGGGAGGAAAAGCCGATCGACACGCCTCCTTCGATCAATTAACGAAGCCGACGAGGCCGTCGATGGGGCTCCCTTTCGCTGAGCCGAACGTTCGAATGGCTGGCGTCCGTGATCGATGGATAGGAATGCACGCACGCTGGTCTATCTGGAGGTTGGCTTAGATCGAGTGGTTGATTTCATCGCTGCCCGATCACGCGCTCTTGCGGGGGCGCAGGTCGTTGGATTGTAGCGGGATCTCGTCGTAAATGTGCTCCGTCGTCGCCTCCAGGTCGCTCTGCAGGCGGATCCTCGTGGATGGTGGTCGGTCGTAGTGGTCGTCCTGCGGGAAACCTGGAAAAGAGACACTGTTGCGGCTTCAAGTGCTTTGCTAGCGGGGGTGTGTGCTCGTGGCGTGTTCGTCGATCATATTTCTTTATTTGGAGGGGTGAGGAGATGAGAGTAAAACCTTGAGGTGTTATGGGATTTAGGTATTTGTCAGTCGTCATGGACATGGCGTGAAGTTGTATCTCAGGTGGTGAGGGAGTTGACGATACTGGTGGTCGTTTAATTTGCACCCTTGCTCTTTATTTGGAATTAGTACTTTAAAACCGTGATGGCTTTAGACGGTTCCAAAGGGTCTTAAGTTTTTCAGATGTCATTACTAATTAATGATCTACGGATTATCTCGGGTCCACTGTTCGGATAATGGAAAGGAAAGGGCGCAAAGGTCGTTGGCGTTCACGAAGCATTTCCGGAGATATATAATGAATTATCAGTATCTTACCATGCAGATTGCCAGACACGCGGTGACCAATAGTAGCAGCTCCATTGGTATAGATATTCAAAGGTTCACTATTGAGTATACTCAGCATCGTTGCAGGCTCTGAGGTGGAGGTGAACAGGGGGCTCACGCAAATTGGGGTTACTGTAATTTGAAGAAAAAAGAATTCATGGAAACTTACACCCTCTCCATGATTCCCCTCATTTCCAGAATCAACGATTCATCGAATGCAGTCGGAACTGATAGTATACAGTCTAGCTTATGACACATAGATTCATTCGATTCCCTTGAAAAGGGGAAAAGCGACGAAACCGTGCTTATCTTCCACGAGTGATCCATGCCTCGGCCACGGTTCAAGACGATCATCAAGATAGCATTACGCGGATGAAATCGAGGTCAAGGACAGATAGGTTTCACCCACGATAGAAGGGAAGATAATCGATTAGACGGACGAAGAAAAGAAGGCAGATTGACACTCACGTGGAAGAGTACCAGTGACCATCGACGAAATTCTTCCTGCACTCCCGTTCTCCTGGCTCTTCATCCTTTCTTCTTCATAGCTCGAGATCCTGGGATCCAATATTTTCGAATGCATGTGCAGAACTACTACAATGATTATCATTGTCAGCCCCAAACACACGATCGACGCTACCGCAATCAGGGTGCGCTCTGAAGGATATGGTCCTAGTTGCATCTCGTCTGTTCAAAATTACCATCTTCTGATTAGTTAAAAGTTATAAGGGTAATATTTTAAAACAGCAATTTTCTGAATCTTGCCCATTGCACCACAAAAAAAAAACAACTAAGTATGTATTAATCTAACACAATCTGGTGGTGTAATAAAGAGGTATTATTATTATTATTACCATCACAGCTTTCAATTCTATGTAATCTTTTTACGCAGAGTGTCTCAGAAACCAGTGGCCTAACTCTGCAAGTCCATTTCACTCCTCTTAATGGGAATACTATTTTATAGGCTAAAAACAGCAAAATTTAGGAATTTTTTTTAAGAACCTAGCATTTCTACATTTTATACATCCTTGAAGTACTTGCAATTTTTTTATTCATTTTTAAGAATCGGCAATGAATAACTACTATATTTATGGTTAAAAATGAATTAAAAAACCTACAGCTTCTTCCAAGATGCATCAAAACATGGTACAAATTTCAGATGAATTGAATCGCTGGTTTCTTAAAAAAAATCCCAAATTTGGGTATGATTTTAGGCCAAAGAATTGGATTCCCCGCTTAATTTACAATAGCTTCATTTACATTAAGAGAGACGAGCTAGAAGACTCAATTAATTTTGCCAGGCCAGAACGCGCTCAATACTTATCTCACCTTCATCGGTACCTGTGTGAATATTTTTCACGAAATCGATCTTCGACGAGGCCACGTCCCTCGGACCAACGTTATCGTTCACGTGCACCAGGAACGGAGTTTTCATTGCGAATTTCCCTCGATCCTTCTCCAAATTCCTCCTTCGATCTGGGACAGAAACTAAGACGATCACAGGCCTGGCCGTGTTCGAGCTCACGTCTTCCCGTGGCTGCGTCCTAATTTTAGGATGATCCGAGGTCGTGGTGGCTGTAGTCCCCGGGATGGTCGCTTTGGGATGATTCGTGACACCGCGATCCCCGTCACTGGCTACGTTTTACAATTCATTTCAACCTCCATGCAATAAGCCAGCCAGAATAAACAAATTAATCTCGATTCGATCGCTTTTCTACAGTATTTCCATTTACAACAACCGTACGCACGCGATCGTTACATAAATCTATCTGTTTAACCACAGTTTCTACTTGCTCAAATATTTCACGGTGTTTCGCGCGGCTTCGACCGATCAAATGTTTGCCGCTGAATATATTATGTATGTACGACCGCGGCTTTCGACCAACAGTTGCATCACGCGACTAAATACCTCGAGACGAAACGAATCTATCCGCCGATTACCTTCTGACGTGGTTTCTGTTTCCCAGATCGCGGAGGACTCCTCGTTGCGTTCGGTGGTGGTGATATCGAGAACCTCGTTGTCCTCTTCCTCTGTACTCGCGGTGATCGATGTACTTTCAATGGGAACGTGGTCGTCGAGGCATCGACCAGTCTCAGGATGACACTCGTTTCCCTGGCCGTCGCAGTTGCATGGCAACGTGCAGTCTGGGCCCCAGCGATCGCTCGGGCACGACTCATCGCACCTGCGAATAAAAACCTGAATTACGTACCCCTGGCGAGGAAATTGCGCAGCCTCGATCATTCCAGGGCTTGCGAGACGTTCGTTTCGATCAACCGGCTCTCCGCGCAGCGTTTATGCAATTCTGTGACAAAAAAGGCACACGTGGAAATCGATGAAAGTTGCCCGAGACAATAAACAGTTTCCTTCTTCAATCCAGCCCAGGTCTAGATTCTTCTATCGCGTAACGCTTCGTTAAGCTTATTAGCATGCCCACGGGGTCGTCTACTTCTCGTTAATGGCACCGATAATTGCCACGCCGTGCATGATAATTGCCAGCGGCGACATTATCGAGTCAGCCTTTAATCATGGTGGATTTAAATTCCCCGTGGGTTTTGCTATTTAGTTGCAACTTCTGCTGTGGCTGCGCTCAAATATGACACGTGTGCTCCAATTATAATGTACTTTTTTTTTTAAAGAAAACGAGGTTGTATTTGCAAAATGAATAATTATGGAAGCAAGGACGTAGGTGATGGTGATTATTATACACTTGGATAATTAAATGTTAAGTAAGAATTTAGCCCACGTACTTCTCGCACTCTTTAGCCCCCTCTCTTTTCACTCAGAGAGAAATCTATGCATTGTAAATGTAACCTTACGTTTTTCCATGTAATCCTGCCGGGCACACTGTATACACGCAGCGACCATTTACGGGATTGCAGTGTACGTCATCGGTGCAGTTGCATTTCTCTTTGCACTGGGGGCCCCACGTGCCAGGGGGACACGCTGCAAATAAAACGATCTTCCGTCGTAAATTGCGCCGCGTTTCCTTTCGAATCTTCAAAAATTAACATATTCTTCCCATAAAAATCATTAAACGTCCATTAAGATAACGACTGTAAACTCGGTGCACGTTCCTTGAAACAAATCGACGCTCCAAGCTCCATTCATCTTCTACTCTACTGAACTAATCGAAGGAGTTCCGAAATCGTCCCTCCAAAATGTCCCTTACGAAATTATCAGCCCCGAATTTCCCGCAATCTTTGCAACTTTCTGACGCGTAAACGACTTTAAAAGTTCAGAAAAAAACGGGCGATATCGAAGCACTGATTTCGGAATCGCGAGGGGCGTTCGCGTGAAAATCAGTGGACGCTAGCACGCGTTCGCGCGATCGTGGAAGGTCGGTCCGTTTCATCGAGCGTGAAATATATCCGGTCTGTTGTGGAGTTTCGTGCTCTCCACGGTTCGAGGTCCGCGAGGCTTCTGAAGGAAACGTATCGCCGAGCAGGCGTGCGCGATCGATCACTGTGATCTATTTTTTCGATCGTGGGAAGCAAAAGAATTGGTCGATCGTTTAACTCGAAACAGACACTCAGGTCTCTCTTTGGTTTGCTTTCTGCCTTGATCGATTAAGCTTAAGTATTTCTGATGAGTTGAGTGTATTGTATTAAGTTGGTGCATATAATACAAATAAAATATTTTTTGTATTTTAAGTGTTTCATTGAGTTTGCAATCGTAATTGTATCACCACCATAAACAAAGGAATTTTTGTGTCATGCGCGCTTGGAAATTTCATATGCACCAACCCAATAGCTTATTAGCATTACACGTTTAATCGAGTGGCTTGTCAGTGAGATTCGATAGTAGCTAAATGCCTGGCTGCTCTTCAAAATGATTCAGAAGGTAGACTCACCAGTCGCACAGTTGTCACCCAAGTAGCCAGGATCGCACTGGCACTGGTTTGGCGAGACGCAGACACCAGACAGGCATTTTTCACATAGCGGCACGCACCTGATGTCTGTATCATTGTCGTTGGATGAGATCATTTGGTAGCCTTCGCAGCACTCGTTCACGCTCCTGGTCTTTGACTCTGTCTGCAAAAAAGTGAAACGAGATGGGCATGCAGGTTTTTCTTGGATTAAGAGTTGGGAGGAGCGATTAGCTTTACTTTTTCTGGGTCTATAGTACCTGCTACTTAATCTCGAGGAAATCTATGTCACCTTTGAGGAGTGTAAGGTAAATAGTTCCATTGTTGAGCATAAAAGGACATCTATATATATATATATAAAAGATGAAGTCCTGACTGACTGACTCACCAAAGCCCAGCTCAAACCGTTTAACTTTTTTTAAACGGTAATTTTCGATTTTTAGTAATTCCATTCCCAAGGGGTTGAAAATGGGTGAAATGTATTTTCACAGATTCCTCAAATTCTCTTAAGCCCGATTAAATATCAACTTGGTTTTTACTTCAAAAGGTAATACCCACATAAATGACTAAATACCAATTTCAGGATTTTGCCGTAATCACTCCCTAAGGGGTGGTGAAAAGGAGTGAAATGTGTTTTCATGGAGGCCTTAATATCTGTTAGGCCTGAAGCGAAGTGCGTGGGTATTTTGCTAGTCTACTAGGTATACGTATCATAACAACAAAATAGCAGTAGTTGAGTATTAACTTGACAACTTCAGTTCAACGATATTCTCCCATCATTAGATATATTTTTCTAATTCCAAGGCGTACCTATAATACACTTACAAACACCACTTTTACACTTGAAGCACCCGTGTACCCAATCCCGTTCCCTGTGTCCCACAATCATCGAAATCGTGGCCAGGCATCTGCTTAATCCAAATGGAGCGCGTAATAATCGCGTATTCAATGAACCAGCGAACGTTACAAGCTGCACGCTGGATAGGGAAATGATTAGGGGACAGAAAAGTAGGCCGTGCGAGCCATCGAATGAGCCCATTTTGGCAACGGGCACATCGAGCGCTTGGAAAGCATCCCACTTTCTTCCAGAACAGGGCCATCGAGAACGAGATCCGCCATGGACTCGGGATCCTAACGGCCAGCGGGGATCGAGAGCGGCCACTCGCGGTGGAAACGAAAGCGAGAGCGATCCAGGCACGTGTAAACGTGTAACGGTTTCGTTCGTAATCCATCGTAAGTGGATACGCGCGAGAAAACCAACGTCCACGTCCATAAATTACATGTCTATCCTTCTCTCCTCCTTCCTGCTTACGCTCTCCGCTCGGATTCTGCTTCACAGATATATGCGAACGATCGTTTTACACGCGAATCTAACCGTGACGGTTCTGGTTTTCCTTTTTATCTACGATCACCCGCTCTTGGTACCGATAAACAATGGTTCGATGTCCTCTCACGTTCTCCAGCAGCATTTTCGTATGTAGCATGGAGACAGAGATAATTTGTATTTAAGTAAAAATTTTGAATAACGAATAAAAGTTCAAAAATATTATTAGTCATGTGTCGAATAAAGTTAACCAGGTTTATAAACTTTATTCGACGAATAATCTGAAGTCGAAGTAACTTTTATTCGATCCATTTTTTAAATAATTTTTTATTTTGTTAATACCCAACTCTACTCTGGGAATGGAAAATTGTCGAAAATGAAGGTTTTTCAGTGAAATTTCTTGTAGTCACTTGTACGTAGCCATTTGTGAGTAAACTGTGTGTTAGCGAATTAGGAAAATTACTTAATAGTAGCTACTTAATGACAACATCGTCCCCTTATTTTTCTCATTGGACTAGGCGTGACAGTCTTTATCAAAAAACGCTTAATAACCATTTAAAAATACAGTGCTCAATCATTGAGAACGCGTTCCTTTCGTTAAACTCTTTCAGCCAACTTGGGACCACGATTAACAAACACAGAGAATTCTGTTGCTCGTTACGCATCATTATGGACGTAATGAAGCATTAGAGCAGCTAATTGCCTTTCAAGCTCAACCAACCTATCAGCTTCTCTTTATCGCCAGGATTTTCCATATCAAAGACAATGAATAATCGAAATAGTGGATATAAAACGCTCGTCGGCAATTTTCGTTTGCAGCGAATGGTTCATCGAATTCTCCAAGAGGATGCAGCGCATTTTTGCACGTCGAGCATCATCCACGACAGCGTCCATCCTTATTACAATACCCCGGGGGAAGAGCTTCACTCGTTAATCGTTCGACTGGCATTATCGTCGATTCCCAGATCGCCAGGGCCGATAGAGTCGATTACCATTTACGGGTGACGTTATTTCTGCTCAGACATAATGTTGCAAGTAATACTTCCCCATGGAGGGACTCGTTGTGCAAGTGAAATGACTCGCGAATTAATCACACCGGTTGCCATGCGACTGAAGGAATATATATCATTAAGAGCGAAGTCGAAGCGATCTAGGAGCAGGAACAAATCCCGTGGAAAATAAAAATCCTTAAACACGATTCGATCTGGCGCGGAACGTGGAGCCGAACCCGTGACCCCCGAGCTCCATAAATCATTAGCAATCTTTCCAGTTCGAGAGGAAACTTCTCTTAATGGGCCACATTTTTCTACCAGTCAATAATCCCGTTCCATTAAGATGCTCATCGTTTTCGCGGCGATTACACGAGTCTCGACGCGAATCCAATCGAGGGCCATCGTTTCGTCGATGTGTCAATTAACGGTGTCGCTTCGCGATTAAAGCGCGCCTTCCGACATCGAGCGAAGCCCATTTAAGCGTTCCGAGGCGAGCCACCGCGTTCCACCACAACGAGGGAACCTCGATTTAATCTATCTTCTAGATCGCGAAAATGCCCCTCGTCATAGATCATTCGAGCGTCGATCTAGCGCACGCAGTCCACGCACGTAATCCTCGTTCCCTGGTTTCCGTGTTTCTCGAATGCTCTCTATTTTTTCCACCGCTGCATCGTGCGCTCCATTTCCTTCGTTTCGTGTCTTCTCGCGAAGATGTTTGAAGCTGTCCTCGTGGTTGAGTTTCTTGGAGATTCATACGGGGAAGCTATTAGTGAATTTGAACGAAGGGCTCTTTGCCCAGGCGAAGAGGAAACAGGCGCGCGTCGGTTTTCCTTTTGAGTCCTTGTTCCTTGGTGATCACTTTTACTTAGGAGAATGTAGTTCCCCCGAACCACTAGCATTTGTTGTAAATTATGGGTTGGAAACATTAGTTTTCCACGTGTAATGGATTTCTCTTGTCGTGGAAGGAAAGTAGGGGGATATTAGGGAAAATTGAAAGTAGAGGGGAAAGCCGTCCCTGGCGTTATTTTGTAGTGCGAGTTTTAATTACATTGCAATTTTTGCTATGGAATCCATCTGAAGGATGAAGTCAGAGGTTCTGAGACTTGAATAATTTTCAAGAAAAAAAGCTACGGGTCTATTAAAACTTCTTTTTAAATCCCAAAAATACCCAAGGTGATCAGTGTCATCTGCATCCTAAAATCGTCGCTATTCTAATTTTCGGAAGAACATCGAATTAAATCACGGAGATAACGTAATAATTGCTTTTTTGCTATTGCCTCTTTCCCTATACTAAACAAAGATCAGAGATCGTTTTCGTTAACTATGTTGCATAACTGGTTTGTGTGCTGAATCAATAAAGCCACTCGGAGGTTATTATAATTAACAATGACAGTAATCATGGCGATATTTATGACACAGCCGTGGAACAGAAAGTGGCACAGATTTACGTAACACGTTGTTCCTTCCATCGAGTTCCAATTAAATAATGCCACTTAACTATTTTCTGCGGATTCGCAGGCTCAACTTAATGGCTTGCTCGTTCAGAGCTATCGAACGGCAGTAAATACGTAGCTGCCCAAAAGTTGTGCAATTCCGTTGTTTTACTATCGTAGAAAACATCGTTCGACCTCGAGATGTCGATTGACGTGTTACCCCGTTTCCATCTCTCGTTCTCCCCTTCCAACGTTCCTCTCTTCACACTTACTTCTTCCGATTCCTTGGCACTTTTGAAGGGAAATCTTTATCATCGCCACATTAGCAAGTTTAAAAACTTCGACTTTGTAACCTGTTCAAAGTCTCCTCCAATTATCTCAGAAATGGTTCCCGTTACTTCCTACTTCTAATTGAAATTCTATTGGCACCTCTGCATTAAGTTATCTTCAACGCTAGCTGGTACCATTCACTTCAACATCGTCTTCAAGTGGTTTACCATACTGCAAGCGTCTCGAGTTACCGAGACCATTGACTATTATCCAAGCACACACCATATTAACCCCATTCGCTCAATTGTAATATTATTTCTCTACCACTTATGCTATTTGACGGGCGATACGAAATCCATTCAGTGTTCCTAAAAAAATCAATATACCCCCGAGCATTGCGAACTCCTCGATCACGTCCACCCCATCAGGAGTCTCCGTCTCGACGTCCAGGTCCTCTCCCACTTCCCGGACTATCGGATAATCATCTCCCACTTCCTTCCTCCTATTAACGTCCCGACATCGCGGCAACGTCAGCCGTCAAACGTCGATCCCAGCTAGCTGGCGCGGCTATTATACCATTTATCAGTTGCGTCCTCTCGAAGCGCGACGCGATGTCCCAGGTCGGACCCGCTCCTTTCGATGGAACAGCCCCGCGCGTTCCTTTCGATACGCCTTGGTTAGCGCGCGTGACGAAACCGCGCTGAGCCAAGCGGAACCGACGGATCGAAGCCGTTTTATCGTCCGGCGACGATCGAATTCTTCGACCAGCGAAAATTCCCGCGAATCGCCACCGTTCGAAAGTCCTCCGCCGCGGTGCTCTCGCGTGTTGCGTAACTAGCTGCGTAATACGGAGCGATATACGTCGACGATGCTCCTACGCAATAAATATCAAGCTCCAGCCGTGGGAGACTCGCGCTGCCTCCGATATATGGAGCGGATTCGATGGTGCGATGGTACTTTTGGTACTTTCTCATAGCAGCGTGGTTCTAATGTCGACGTACCCAGTGGCTTGGGAGGTTCTTGAGATGTTAGATACTATAATTCTGTCAAAGTAAACACCCCTAGGGTTTGGGGCTTGTGCCATGGGTGACTATTCCGTGGAACCAAGTCCTCAAGGCGCGAACCTGAGCTGGCTCACCAGTGCTGGGAGCCTGGAAGAGTCTCCACTGGTACCATTTTATGATAACGACAGCTCTATATAAGCATAATAGTGGGAATCGTGGTTACACCAGAGGAGTTTCTCTATTTGTTCCCTGGAGATATAGAGTTTAATTTTGCAATTTGGATTTAATTGGGTATAGCTTCTATGGAATCAGAGTTAATTTCGGCTGGACTGTCTACAGTAGCCCAGCTTCTATCAAAGCCTGTTCCTTCGCCAATGAAACCTACAGTAGCGGATAAAATAGTTACCAACTTTTCGATTTGCTTTATTTTTGTTATTTTTTAAGATCAACTTGGAACTGTGGTATGTGTTTAATATACATATTCTGATTGACAATTTAAAGCTGTGTAAAACCTAGTTAGAATAGAATTTATGTAACTAACAAAAAAATTATATGACATTGAACGGGATAACACATTTTGGGGGTCGACAAATGAGTTACCACTTATGGTATTCTTTTTGACCGTCATAAAAGCAGAAGGTGCTCTCACGAAATATCAGATTTTTTATTACTTTTCAAAAGTGGTAACTTTTTAAGTTCTAAGATTTAAGATTTTGTTTATTAGTTAAATAAATTTAACGTTACCTGACTCGTATAGAGTTTTCAATTCTCTATCAGAATATGTATATTGGGCACATGCGGGATTTTTGAGTTGATGTTAAAAAATAATAGAGATAGAGTGGATCGAAAAAGTGGTAACTTTTTTGTCCGCTACGGTATCTCCAGAAGCTGGGTTTCAATTTTCAGAGCTTAATCTACAGCGCTAGTCTACCACGGAGCATAGTTTATTGTCAGGCAGCATCAGACCTAACCCATGTCACTTTTCACTCGGATAAAAGCCAACTGCAAGGAAGGAGCGCATTCGAAAACAGCTACCTCAACAGTCCACACCAAACTCGACGAGGATCGCGCGCCTACGCGTGAAATCTCTTTTCACGCAGGCGATTTCGTAGATGCGCCCCCTCCGCGCCGCTCGCGATTTCCCATTTCAGACCAGCCGTTCTTGCGTTAATATAGCATGGCTATTGCGAAACCGCTCGTTTAGTCGAGGCCTCTTTTCTCTTCCGGCAATCCGTTATCTCGATCGTCGCGGCCACGCGTCTAAGCAGATGCAAAATTCGCGGCGATGCGCGATACGCGTTAATAACGATCGCGATGGTGGCATGCGCGTTTAGACGTCTTTCAATTCCCTCTGGAAAAACCCTGAACTGCCTCGATACACCTGCACGCAGGCGTTTCCCAGCCGGTGCGTTCGAATCTGCTTATCTTCAATCGGCGGACGGCTAGGAGCGCTGAAATTTCATTGCCCAAGAATTCTTCTGTGAAATCGTATCGATTTTACCCGCCGCCTAGTGTCACGTAAATCTGGAGTACAAGCGGGCAACGCGCGGCTCTTTCCTTCCAGCTCCGATCGCATTTGCATCGAACACAGCCGCACGTTTTCTTCCGGTTCGCTTCGCGCGTCGATTTAGATCGCTTGGATTGCGCAACGCCGTGAGCCCGAGTCGATTACTGAGTCATTACCCAGCCACCGAAATCGTCATCGGTATCTGGAACGATGGCGGAGATAAATCAAGCGGACACCGCGCGAATCGCGGCTTAATTGATTTATCCCGGCTCGGCGGTAATTAATCGAGCGGCTCGCTTCTATCGGCCAGATTAATCACGACCGCCACACGTTTTCCGCGTGCGATTCCGCGGATCCAGTCGCTCGTCCTCCTCTTTCCTTCGTTTCCCGGCGAACAAAGTGCGTATCACGCGCCGACGAACGCGTCGAATCGTTCCGCTCCGCGAGCCCTTAACTTTCTTAATTACGCCGGGCACGTACTAGCCGCACTAATTATTCCCATGGTGGCTGCATTCCGCGAAGAAAGAGCAGAATTATATCACTCGAGCTGTGATTAACAGACGCTGCTACTTTTAAACTTTCCTTTAATTATATTATGCATTCGCCGTGTAACTAGCGGGGAGTGGACGAGATTTTGTTGAAAGTCCGCGGAGTTAGCGGATACCCAGTGTAACATTATATGATTATATGATTGCATGGGAAATATCAATTACCACTTTGTCGGAGAATTGAAGTTTTTATTGCCAGTTTGTTCCTCGGAGCGAAATTTAAAACAGTGAGAAGTGATGGTAATACCACTCAGGTCTCGAGATCTCTCGTGGCTAGTGAAATTCTTCAGGAGCTTAGAAACAGAGTTTATTGCTATTCCATCTCAACGATCGACCAGGAAATAATTACATAAATCCTCCCAGTCAGCAGTAACGTTAGATTAACGCCATTCCAATGGTAACGGCACGAGGAGTGATGCTTTATCGCCGATGGAGTAATTCAGTGAAGTAAATCTGGCGAAATATTTCCTGCTTGAAAAACCTGTCCTCGCTTGCATCGTGCCCGCGAAAAATGGGCCTTCTTTTGGTCACCCGTTGCTTCGCCAATTACATATTAGGTTCCCACGAATGCCCGGCAATCATAGATTGCCTGTTACATTTAAATTAAAGCCGGGGCAGACGTGAAATCGCTATGACGTATTTGCTTATTTTCAATTTCCTGGCGGGTTTTTCCAGCCGTTTAATTAAACGCACAAGACACTCGCTTTCCCCGCAATTATGCCGGGCCGTTTTATCGACCGCGGGAGCAAGGAAGGCGAAGAAGGGCCAAAACCGGAAGACCCGCTGCTTTATTGCCGCGTGTACTGTGAACGTTACACAGTCGTTGACGGATTTATTGCAGCTGCTTTCGTCCATCTCCGTCGTTTCCCCAGTCGTTCTGTTTGGGAGAAGGCTGGTTTTCCACTTGGGAAAGTGCAGGACAGTTGGCTGAATTTTTTGCGTTTCGATTCTCTGGAGCTGGGGATTATTCTTTGCTCGATTGTCGAGGGGTTGAACGGTGATTATGGAGGGGTGTTTTAAATACAGATGAGGGGCTATGGTACTTGAAATGTTTAATCCGGTGCTTTTGAAAAAGATTTTGAAAGATTTCAGGGGTTGGGCTCAATCGTAGGAGATATTTGAGGCACTAAAGTAAGGGTTAAAGGAATTGATTGACTAGAATAAAATGAGATATAAATCTTATATGGGGCGAGATTTTCGGAGCGAAATAACCGAGATTTTTCTCATGGAACACCCGAGAATACATCCTTTTGGGTGTTTTGTCAAACTATTTTTTTTTCAAACCGGCGCCATTCAACAAAAATTGTCAATTGAGGGGTTATGGCGATGCTCATACAGATTAGGAATCTTTTAGAATTTTTGGTTTCGGATAAGCCTGAGTCGGGAAATCACCTACGCCATGAACATATTCTTTTTTAAGTGCCATATTGACACTGTTATAAAACAATTAAAACAAATTGTAAAAATTCCTTTTAAATTTTTTTTGTATAACATAAGAGTAGCTTAATAAATACCAAAAAGATTTATTTCATTATATGTTGCATTTACCGAGAAAAATATCTTTAAAAATAGCTTAATTCTTTTGCGGTTCAAAGTAGAGATTCCCTCCTTTTCCCCAAAGAATTTTGGTGTGCAGACGCTTTCATCTGAATTCCACGTGGATTCTATCGCGTTCACAAATCATGTCTGTCATTCGTGACGTAATTGTGAGTCTACCGTCGCGGTATCAATTGCATTAATTAGCGAAAGCCAGCTGAAACCATACGTGTAATTAAAGTCTATCGCAATGGCAGCACCGTTTGAGTAATATTCGACTCATTATATACAATTTCATCAATTTATCTTGAGCAGGGACCATGATATCGATCTTTCCTCAATACAGTAGCTTTTCAATAAATTATTCAGTGACTTCAGTTTCCCAAAAATCGACTAAAAAAATTAACCACAGCCACAATAAGCTATAATCAAACCCACAGTGCGGGACAGAAAGTTTACTCGGAAATAATTGAAACGTGAATGAGTAGTTACTCACTTTTACGCGATATCGTTGCCTCATCTCTGTCCGGGTCTTCGGGCACCTGGGCGGGATCTGAAGGCACCAGGTAAACGTGTTGACGATAACCGGCTCCGTGTAGGTTTCCTTCGAGGTGACCGTGTAACTGCAACGTTCGATCAATTAACTATCTGTCTCTCTCGCCGATACCCTTATCGGGACGGCGTCGGCATGCTGCGGGGCCAGGTGACCGCGTAACAAACTGTCTGGGTTATTGTCAAGGCTTATTCAATCGATAGCGCAGAAAATATTGCCTCGAACTTGGTCGAAATTCAACCGTCGCCTCCAATTCACCTACATTCTCCTTCGACAATATATCTTTTCCTAGACTCACGGAAGGGTGCCCTTTAAGAAGCTTCAACTAACCATGACAACTTGTAGGAGTGACTTATAAACAGAATATATGCTATTACTCCACCTAGCCACGTGTTACAATTCCCTTCGATAGTCTGCATAGGATGAGACACGAAAGAACACTCACTTTTCTATTCTGGGGCACAAGTTGTCCGCTGAAAATATCCTCGGCGAAGATATGATCAGCAAGGAGGTCAGCTGCCAGATCCTCGCGATGCTCATTGCAGCTCGATGATCTCGATCACCTGAAAATTTCCGCGAAACTCAATCGTCAGGCGAATTACAAGGCGACGTTCCTAACCCTAGAATTCTAATTTTAATGAAACTTTGAGTGAATGTAGAATATTGAGTATATTGGAATATGCAAGGAGCAATTTTTTTATGGGAATTCATTAGTGAGATTTGAAAGCAACCCTTAAAAATATCACGCTTTTTTAATGTAATTTCTTGTATATTATTTTTCGTGTTTTTCCTTTGGTAGTGTGATAAAGCTGAACAATTCTTGTAGAAATATTGATGGACGGGCAAACGAGTATAAGTATTTTATCTCAAGTTTAAACAGTTTTCTTTTGTGAAGCGAAGTTAAAAATAAAAGTTTCTTGTAACATATCACGTCCAAAATTTAATACCCGCTCTTACGTAGCACTTTAAATATTCCAAGTGTCTTCCTGCAAAACTAGTAATTCTGAGGTATACTCGTTTGCCCGGCCACCAGGGATTTAAAGTTTACTTCTATCTCGCCCGGTTACAAAGTTAGAGCTCCCTTGTTAGGCAAAAACTTGCGGCTACTGTGTCAGTGGAAACATGAAATTTTCGAGACGCAGTTGCTCTCACCGTTCAAGTAAAAGACGAAATATCGTGGTGGACATTCAATTAGCTTCTTGCGAGCATGCCTCGTAGCAACCTGGATGGTCGCCGTGGTGGAGTAAACGTGACGCCAGCGTCGTCTCGCGTGTCATCCTTTCGCCGGAAGCGTGCAGAAATACCGTCTGGGCAGCGGGTGCCGCTAAACGCACAAGTGTCTTGTTACTATTGGTAATGAGAGACGGTGGACAATACGACGTTTCGAGCGTCGGTGTCGGAGACGGAAGGGAAAAGCGCGAGTTTTCCAGGGAAAGTAGTACGCTGCAGTCGATCGGTCCTGTTCGAGTTTCGACCCAATTACTGGCCACCGATGGGCTCGACGTCCGGCGAGGCTTTGTTTCGAGATCTCGGGACTCTTTAGAAAATTTTTACGGTAAAATATTTTCAGGAGATGGTACCGATTTTCTGAGAAAAAAAGTTGATCGAGGTGACATTTTACTTGGAGGAAGAATATCTTGCTGCACGACCGTGTTTCTTTTGTCCAAGCGAGGATACATTAGAAGCGATGGTCACACGTTTCTATACGGTGATTGCGTGGTCGATATTTGACGTAAGAGGGTCGAACGATCCCTTTCAAAGGACGCTCTTCGCGACAGGAAGCATTAACTTGCTCCAATTGTCTGATTTACTTCGTGATACGACGCGTCTGCTAAACATACGGCGGGATGTAAATAACGATACGCTCGGGCAACATTCAGAATTTATTCGAAGAACTCTGCGAGTATTATCTGGAAGCTAATCACGAGACCCATTCACTCTTCGGAAATTCGCCGAGATAGCTACTATCGCGTAGATACAAGTTCCCTGTGTTCTGATCATTCGCGAGAGGAATAACTAACACGGAGCCACTAGAGCTCACAGAATTCGCGAGAAAAATAATTCATTCTGAGCTGGAATGTGTTTCGAGACCCCATAAAAAAATTACAATCTTATCAAGTTTGGGCAATTCTTGAAGAAAGAATATCTAAATTCAGCTACAAAAGCTTGCACGAATTGTCACACTCTTCCCCTCGAAATACAGCTTCATGTTTCTACAACGAATACACTATGGATCCGATAATAGACACTAATGTCACAATCCCAGCCGAGGCAGCACTTTCATCTAGTTCTAATGCCACTGACGCTCTATCGTTCTGGGTCGTGTATCTCCAAGCGCCACATATGGTTTACAATTCAATCTCCCTTCTTCCATTCTTTTTACGCTCGCCAACCCGCTAGAAGGATCACGAGAGATACATTTCGATGGCTCCACACGCAGCTGTTACTATCGTGAGAAATTTCTTTCACCGTTTACGAAAGCATTGCGCAACACGTTATCGTGTCGCGGAACGGCTGTCCCATGAATGAGCTGTGCGCTATGCTTCTTATTTATATTCAGAAGAAGATGCTATCTCGCCAGAGAGTTCTTCTCGAAGAAAACCGGACGAGGCTGGAAGATCGGCCACTGATTGCGTTAATGCTTCGATTATCTGCCACCAGGCTTGGCTCCCAGCAGAGATTTACACGGTTTAATTAACTCATCCCGTAGATCTCGCCGCGAATAGGTAATAAGAGGAGACCTTGCACGCTTCGACTGGATAGAAGCCAACTTTTATACGAGATCGTCTTTGCTGATTTCAAAACTCTATTGTGGTAGAACTCGCGTTATTCGAGTCAATAGCGGAGAACTGGGTCCTTTGCGTAATTTCACGATATTAAATGGAATATTAAATCGAGTAAGGAAGACCGGGACTAGTTGATACAGACGAATTATCTGGACACCGTATTTATGTAGCTCCATTTGAACGAGATATATGATGTTTGTTGTTCAATTTTTTTTTATATTAACAAAACCGGAAAAAATATAAAAAAATTGTTTATATTAACAAAAACAAGGAGACACCTCGTGTGAAAGTGGGATATCCTAAACATAAAGAAAAATAAATATAAAAATATTTTTCTATGTTTGTTAAAAAATCTGTTTGGTTTTCAGAATACGTCTTTGTTCATCTTTAGTCTATATTGTTGGAAAGGTATCTAAATTAAAAATATATTTTTCAAATTTATTAGTTATTCATTAAATGGATATTTGACAGATTTTGCCTTCGTCCAAATAACATTTTTTCTTTCATTTTGTATGTATTTTCTCAACTTTTCGCTTACTATATATTAAAAAGAGAGAACCAAAGTATATTTTTGCATATTTGTTATTAAGTAATTAATTCAAACAAAAAAGAAAAATATTGAAAACTGAATAACGTATCAACTAGCCCCGGTCTCCCCTACAGTTATACAAGGCTGAACCGAACAAAATTAGCTTCTGCAGCCGTAACTCCCTGCGCGTGAATTCTACCCACATTTTTTTTACCATCGATAGAAAGTCGATCATCGTTACGTCTACAGAGTCAGGTGGCATTCAAAGAGCAGCCGGTTACCGCTGGTAATGCGAATTCCTCTCGCAATTGCGCTCGTCCCATCGCGAACCAGGAATCTCCCGGCGTAAGCGCGATGCCCGCATTTCCCCGGCACGTTTGCAAAGTAGACTCTCGCGTTACATAATCGACACCGTGGACCAGTATCGAGCGCGTTTGTCGGATCGTTCTCTCTCCTTAATCAAACTCCACCTGTTCCCCAGCCTTTTGCGCGAAGGTAATTTCACGTCGGCGCGGGATCACGGAGAGAGGAATTCGTCGCTGGAAGAGCTGAAGCGAAAATTCCTGCACGCGACGCGAGTACGCTCCCACAGCGCCATTCGTAGATTGTTTTCCACCCGGCTTCTACCGAGGATGGAATATCGAAGAGCCCGGTTAACGAGGAAATCGCCGGTTTCTCACGGCTTTCCTTGCCGCTCGGGAAAATCATAATTGTTACACGCCGGCCACGCAGATTGGCCAAGTTTCAGCAAAGAATCCGCAATTACGAAGCCTTGGGAGCGTCGATTCGCTTTCCTACGTGATTTCGCGCGGAGCTCCGGTTCGCTCGACACGGTTTCCATGCGCGGCCGAAGGACACGCGAAAAAGCAGCGAAATTAATCGCGACGTTAACAACATCCGACGCAATTATCTCGTGTCATCTTCGAGCGCGACGAATCCCCCCGCCCCGTGCGGCGCGTTAGACGCGCGAGTGGGCGCGTTAATTAAAATCTCAGCCGGTCGAAACGCCGCGGCGGCGAGCGGTTTAATTGGAAAATCTCTCACGTCGGAAACAGTGGATTTTTCAGCGCGGAAGATGGGCCTGGCTCCGCGTCGCTCCGACTTCTTCGGCGACCTCCTCAAAGTGTCCCGGTCGCAATTAACTCAATCTGTCGAGGAAACGCACAAAGGGCCTCTGTTGCGGCGTCGCACCAGCCTCCAATCAAAGTCCCAGGCACGGATCCATTCGCCAGGGTATCCGTCTTCCGCGGCACGGAAAACCCGCGGCTTTTGAACCACTCGCGGCTTTCCCTTTCACCACTGCACAAGTACGTAGGTCCCGGACAATCGAGGGATTCCTTTGTGCCGCGGAGGTATCGGTCCTCCGGTCAGCTGGGCGTCGCGGCGAAGACGCCCAAGGTTCGGGTGAATGGTGGAAAAGGAGTGGACGTATGTCACTGCCGCTTTCACAGACCGATTCACAACTGGCCTCGCGTCCGTAACGAGCAATTGACGACGCTGGCACTCGGGAATGCACTTGTGGCACAATGAACTCCGACCCTAGCACCGACAACGACACAACCACGACGGGCCGAAGGTGGGGTCGGGTGAACCCAGAGGGGGCGGTCCGCGTTCTTCCTCAAGAAGGACAGAGAACGGACGGACCCGCGGCCACTCGAGCCTCTGAAGCACCGAGGATATCCTGTACAGGCGTCCACGCTGCTTGCCGAATCGTCGGCGAACCGTGAATGAAGTTCGCTCTGAAGGATGTTGGTGTATAGTTTTCGGTGGTCCTTCGCGGGGGTTTAACCCCTCGTCTGTGGAGGGTGGAAGGAAGTATGTGCTGTAATCCCGACCAGGTTGTTCTATATACTGATAAGATGAATGAAGAATGTTTATGCAATGGTATGCAAAGTTCTGGACCGCAGAGTTATTGCCATTTGATTGATTTGACCTTAATAGATGAACTGGCGATCTTGCCACAAAGTGTATAATGTAGGGAGGATTAATTCAAATTTGTATGTGCCTGGCAGGCATATGTGGAGTACGGGGGCTGAGTAGTTGAAGATTCACTCGGAGATGGAGGAGCTTGATTGAAGGTCTTAATTTGCATGACAAAGGTCTGGGTTGAACGACGCGATTCGTATGTAGGTAATAAGAGCAATTGAAGGGGAAACCTGTTTACTTTACTTTAGGAAAGCTGGAGCTTTAAATTTATCTTCCGAAGGTCCTGGGTTTGTTTTGATTTTCAAAAGGTGGATATAGTATCAACGTAGATCGTCATCTGCGATAATTGTTTTAGTAAATCATCGTTGCTATCAATCAGCTCTGTCAATTCCCCAAGGAATCTAGGATCGAGGACAATTCATAGATTGAGATTCTTAGTCCCGCAATCTGAAACGCGATCTCGGGCCCATTGTTGTCAATTATTAGTCCGCTGCGATTATACAGAATCGTTTATGCGGGCGGAGTTCTTTGGATTCGCGAAATTCTTGCTCGCTCGGCGATAGCATCTTTCAACGAAATTCTTGTAAATGAAAGACGGAGTCCGTGCGCAGTCGGGCACGGGCTAGAACTTAAGCAGACTCCATAATGGGATGATTGGAAGGGCAATTCACCGCGTTCCCTCTTGTTCTCCCAGCACGCAGTAGAAGCACGGACGAGCATCGGCCATTTAATCTCTTGACCAACAACATCCGATGAAATGGAGTAATTAACAATTAGCACAGAGGCAGAGGGAGAAATGGAGCTGCCCCTTCGCCCGTTCACGACTCTCGTTAACGAATGCCAACGCTGCATGCGAATATTTTTAAATAATAATCACTTAAAACCAATCTATAAGCAGATGACTCTTGGGTGCAACGAAGAGGTTCAGACGCATTTTTAAAAATAGATTCTATTAAATTTCCGGCTCCCTCACAGCCAGATAACAAGATAAATTAGGGGAAACGCCTTTAATTACCGTGTGGGGTCAGTAGCTTCGCACGAAATAAAATTAAAGAAGTAATAAAAAAAAATGACGAAAATAATAAGAATTCAGAAATCGTGTTGCTTTAATTAAGATAGATTCTCATATCAGAATAATCCCGCGCAGAGATGTTACAGTGTCTCAAATTCGATGCCCTCGCATTTAGCTTCGCTTCATTTTCACACCAGAAGCTACACACCAATAAATTATGATGAAGCAAGTATCCATGCAAAAGTGAGCCCCCGTCAGCGATCGTTTGCCGCTTCGCCCTCTCCTTTTCGACTGGCCCGCATAAACGACCATTTCCCCGCGGCCCTTCCGCATTTTCCCACGGGACGCGAAACAGGGAAACGCTCTTTAACGCTGCACGAAGTTATTAGCTTCTGCAAGCAACGGGCGCACTCATTCACGGTCTATTGTTCTCGGCGGGCGGAGTGGCCGGTTACGCCTGCTAAGCGTTAATCGATAGCCGAGCAGACGTTTGTGCACGTTTCCGCGGCGAGTCCTGCAAATATCGTTTGCAACGGTGAATGTTTTTACAGAATGAAAAAAGTGATCGAGATCACGGATACGCGCGATTACGCCAATTTGTATGCCCGAGACCGATGCCCGCGCATTTACGACAACGGCAAGGTTGCCCTGAATAGTTCGCGCAGCCACAGTGTGTCGTTAAACCGGCTTAACGCGGTTAGACGAAGCAGCGTTATGGTCTTTCATAAATTTCCCAGCAACACGCGGCCCCGTTCGAAGGCTCCGGCCTTCCTGCTTTTCCAAACGTGGCACAGTGTCCCCCATATCCGTTTCAACATTTCGTTCACACTTCTTGGGAGTGTCTTGGAGCTTGTTGCAGCTTCTTGGGATTCGCAGAAGTTCGCGAACTTTCCTGGTTCCTTGAAGTTTCTTGGAGGTCCTGGAAGTTCCCCACGGCTTCGCGAAATTTCCAGTAGCTGCACCCAGCCGCGCGCAGTAGAAACAGGAGTTAAAGGCAGTCGATGCACTTCTGATTGAAAATCAGGAAAATATTTCCACTGCGCGCTGATAGGCTCTGGTGTATAAGGAAGAGAATCGATAGTTTCAACGGAGAGCTGAATAAGAATCTTTTTAATAAGACTCCAGTTTGGAAGAAACTAGTGGAGGAATTCTCCGCGCTAAGCTGAGAATAATCTGCAATGTTGTTACAGCTCACTCGATCAAACTTTTGCATCGGCGGAATGCCGTGTCGAGGCATTTCTGGCATTTCTATCTGAAAACGAAGTATATGGTCCGAGCGGACGTCGTTAGGCGCACGGAGAATGTAACTTTTAATCGCGATAGAATGGCGACGTGACTCTCGTTTTTTTTCCGAAAATGACGTAAGGCTTTGTAATCCGGCTGGCTCGTAAGATTATGACCGGCGAATCAACGGAACGTGGAAGTACGAGACATTGCATAACGATTGCGTTAACTTATGTCGCGTTGTTTACTGTCCGCCGCATGAACATCGGGGAACGTTCAATTAATGTCATGCGCGGTTTTGACATAGGAAATGGAAAGCCAGCGGATTGCATAAAGTCTTTCGGCGACTGCGTTTAACCCTGAAACAGGCTCGAGCTGCGATAATACAGAGGGTGATAGCAACTGAATTTTTACGAAGAGAAAATCAAAAAGTGAGATTTTAAGGGGGGAAGTCACTGTGCCGGTCGAAAATAAAGTCTGTCTTCAAGGCATTCTATTCTAATGAAATGTAACTTTCTACGAAAAATCTTTATTGCCAACTGAAAATACATATATTTAACTAACATTCTATGCTTCTATTCTCCATCGAGACCGCAAATATTATGAAAATGCATAAAAAGAAAAATTGTAAAATAAAGTTTCACGGTGGTTTCTCCCCTTAATTCAGTTTCAAAGTATATCTTGCTCTGATATCAGTAGCCTATTATTCAGAAAGGGATGTGGTTTCTCCTTACGATATTGTGGTGTGCTTGTAACAGTTCGCCTATTAAACTTCCTAGCAACCACCGTTCTGTTACACGCTAAAAACCACGGCAAGAGTAACAAAAAATCTGAATAAACTTAAACAATACAGTGCAGTTCTGCGCTCATTAAAACCCTCCATAATAGAACACTTTCCGTAAACTCTCTGTAATAGCGATTACGCTTGGAAATAATTAAGCAGTCCCAGTAGATCGAAACGGGCCGTTTAATTAAGCCTGTAAACAAGCTGTCGGGGTGTTTAGACAAAAAATCGTTGCACCGTGTGAATGAAAATGCCTGTCTGCTTATGCAACGAACTAGTAGACCACTGGCGGTTTTTCTGCGTATGAAAAAGATGCCAGGGAAAGAGGAAATAATCGTTGCGCAACGAGCCATTATGCGTGGCTCCTAACGTGGCCCTTCGAGGAACACGCTCCGACGAGCATAAAATGTGTGAAAAAATAGAGAAATAGCCGTGTGACTTGTTATCGATTTAGTTTATCAGGATGTGCCATCCGGTATGATTCTGTAAAACGAACTCCAAGCGCACCGAGCAAAGAAGAAAGCCGGAATTACGCATTCGACGGACATTTGTGGATTTATGAAGCGGAAGCGGATGATTCGCGAGCTGACTTTCGAAACGGAATCACTCGGATGCATAAGAATTTCGCTTTCGCGAGAGCAGAAAATTGTGAAAATTGTATCGTGGACGGGAAAGAAGCTCGTTAATGAGCGCCACCGAATCTTGCGCGATTAACTGCCTTCCCTTCAAAGGGGTTTCGAATCGGAATTAGTTCCCTGAAACGACCAGAGTATCAACTGGGAATTCCTGATCGCATCCAGCTCTCGATCGCGTTCGACTCGCCCCTTACGTCATCGTTTCCTCGTCGCTCGATCTCTTTCCTCGCTGTCTTTTCCTTTTGCTTTCACCCATTTCAGGCTCCAACGACCGATGTCGATCGTGGGTACGACAAGTTCTCCTCCCTTCGAGTAAAGCGTAACTTACACTGCAAGATATAAGCCTGATGCAGCAAAAACGTCCACTAATTACACGCGTGCTTCTTCTTTCTCCCGCACCCTCGAACTCCGCTCAATTGCCCCAAGAAATAGCAAAGAAACACCAGAACGAATGCACGACAAATTCCTCCGCACTTCTCTCACTTACTCCACCCCCACTCAGAAGGAAAATTCTTCACCGCAGAGGAATGCCATCGCGGACGCTAACCGGAAACGATCTCCGCTCTCGATCGGGGCCACGGTATTTCCTCGTGGTGGCTTTTCCCCCCCGATCGAATTTCAGCGGTACGCGTAACGCGTGCACGCATCGGCCCCGCGGTGACGTTGCAATCGCGCGTGTGCACGCGGCCAGGTGAAAGTGGACGCGGCGTTCAGGCGAGTCATTGTGCGGACGTTTCGCGGAAGGACAGAGAACTTCCCGGTCTTCCGATTGCGCAACCGAGCGGACCAGTTTTCGGCCAGACGGCCCAACAGCCGCCGCGAAATCCGAGTCGAAAGCGAAAGGGACAGCGCTGGCCGATCGAACCGGCTATGTCCGCTCGGTCGATTCAGAAAAAATGACCCCTTAACCCTTTCGCTTGGCCCCAGGGCCACGAAAACCGAGGCTCGGCGGGAGATTGACGAGCGAGGCGTGACTTCTCGACACCGTGCTCTTTTCCTCCCCTTTCTTCTCTGCTGGCCGTTGCAACGAGCGGCGAAACCCTCCGGGCCTCCGCTTGTTGCATGTAGGTACTTATGTATGTACCCGCTTCGCGGCGTATTGACGGCGATTAATGGCCAGATACGGTGAACCGATGTTAATTAACGAGTCGAGGGTAAAAATACCTGTGTTCATGCGTGGTGAATTAATGGAAGTTAATTAGGAACGTTATCGAGTTTATATAAGACGGCTGATTGAGGTGATATCGGCGTGGATTCGCAGGAATCGTTGGCTGCCCGCGTTTTCCATTCAGTTCCGCGTGGAAGTCCAAGGATTTTCAGATAGGCGCCCGTTGGCGATTGATCGAACCGCGTTATCTTTCCGGAAGCTCGTAGATCTTGAATGATTCCTTGGTTATACGGGCGAAGAAAAACTCGAGGGGATTTCCCAGATGGGATCGTTCGATGCAGAAGCGTGGAAGCAAGAAAGAGCATTTCGGGACGTCGAGTAGGAGCTTTCACTGCGGTTAAGGCTCTAATAACCTCGGAGCAGAGCATTCGTATCGAAGGCAGGAACTTGTTGAAGGATATTTGCATTAGGATACTATTCCAAGCTGAAATCTAATTCGATCTAAATTATTCTTGATTAAATTAAGTATCGGGTGAGCGGTATTGCGTTGCCATTTTTTGTAGAAAAATCTGAAAAAGAAATTCTTTATTCTTCTTTATATATATCGTAAAGTTTGTAAATTTCTTTAAAATCACTTCCAAAGTTATCCTACCATTTTTGGTTTATCATCGTGGCGTTATCCCTTAAGGGTAGATTCTCTTGTAGCAGCCCCCGAAATTTATGAATTTTTTTAAAAAACTATTGTTAATAATGCATTAAACTCTTTTGGGATATAAGGAGGCATCCTTAAACTTGCAGAAAATATTTTTTTTATGTCGATCCTTCTTATTATTTATTAATCATTTCCGTGACAGTCATCTGATTGCAAAAAGAAGAAAATATTCTTTAAGTTAAATAATTTACGCTGGACCTACAATTTTAGTTTCACTTTTTATTAAGTCCTGTTTTAAACAAAAATGATGTCCCCTATACATCGCTGCTAGAAAAACTACACTCTAAATTAAATGTAAGCAACCTTTACTTACCGTCCAGCCGAGTGCGATAGCTGTTCCCTTACCCGTTTCTCGGTGCATCGTTTTTTCGGTATTAAAAGGTACCGGCGTGCGTCGATAGTAATATTCGAGACGCATCGAGCGCGAAAGGTGAGGGGCGATAAGATCGGACACGTTTGAGACGGGTCCAATAAAAGCATCGCGGGCACGTTCGATGGTGCAACCACTGCCGGTCTTTCGAGCGCGGTCTCCGCATCTTCGCGTTACGCAAGTGGGTGAACCAGTTTCTGGACAGACCACCTTTGTGTAATTATGCCTGGTCGGTTGTCCCGCAAGAACAATGTTTCCTGCCGTGGCCATTCGTGAAAGCTGTCTTCCTACACGCCGCTAGCAGCAACGAAAGTTCGGCCAGCCAGCATCCTCGTAAAAATTTCGCAAGGTATGCGTGCAGTGCACACGTATAGGGAAATATATACCTCGCCATTTCTTTGGACAAACCTGCACCTGCCCTGGGATTCCTGTAATTTCTATGAAAACGAGGCGATACAGTCACGCTTTTAGTTGGATTGGTCTAGGAAATATGGGGTTGAGAATGTTAATCTCCAGGAGGTGACATGAATTGCCAAGCACAGGCTGAAAAAGAAGATTCTTTCGTTCTATGAATGATTTATACACCTCCTCGATCATTTCAAACCAATATTTTCGCTCATGAATAAAATGGCATGGGGAGAGATCTGTGGGGATCGAGCGTGCTGCTTCACGGAAGCAAAATTAGTCCCATATGTGCTCGCTGCTTTCGCTGATTACATATTACGTTAGAAAATCTGGTGGATAGTGGGAAATGTAGGTGATTGTGGGCGGAGTAACCGGAGGAGCACTTAGGAGGAGTTGGAGTTAAGAGCGATCTACAATGAAAGTTGCTGTAATTTGTGAAACAGTTACTTGGATACTTATAGGGTAAACAAACCAGTAAATGACCGAATTGTTGAATGAGAGGCCCAGTAAATGACCGCATACTTTTATTAAGAATTGTACTTATTAATGTTTGTTTAATACGCAAAACTAAAAATATGGGATATTAAAAGTGCAACTACACTCTATTTATAAACAAATAGTAATTTTTAAATTTATAATTAACATTTCTTTGCCTAATGGTCATTCACTGGTATCCGGTCAATTAATGGTTGGTTTACCCTATTACCAATTACATGTTGTCTTTATTGGCACACTTAGCTACTTATCACCAATGTCATTTATTACCTTCTCCGCACTTCCAATTTCAAGAAATTGGATACACTCTAAGTCAGAAGAAATTCAGTTCAAGCAGCTCTAAAAAAAGAGACAACTTTTACCACTTCGAGAACAATCTCCTGAATACGTGCGACATTTAACAGGGCCGTGTCCATGGAGCGGCAGTTTCTTCGCGTCACGTAACAACGCTGTTAGTTAACCAATTCGTATTTCGCGGACCCTTCGTCTTACACAATCACGGCAAACCAATTTTGGGCCCCATCATCGGGCAGCATTTGTTCGAAGCCCGTGAGCGCCGCGAAAGTTCGAGGCATAATAGGTTCTGGGCGGTTGGCTCTCTTTATAAAAGTTGGCCGATGAAAGAAGGAAATGAAAAAACGCCCCCCAACTCCGTGAATGGTTCTCGAATTCGACTTACGACACTATCGTTATCAAACCAGTCCCATTTACTTTTTGCCCCATCGATGGAAATATCCCGAGTGGAATTGCTTCATTCATTTATTTCTCTCCCTTCTCTTGTACAGCTAATCCTTACAGTAAAAACAAATCGCGTTAACAACCAACAAGTCGATAGTGACGTAGAATACGTTCTCTAGTTTCTATTCAGCGAAGATTGCAACGATGTCGTGGAGTGATTCTGGAGATCGCGATGGGCCAAGATCGTATAATTAGTCAAATAATTATAAAATTCAATTAATCCGTAGAAGCTCTTTCAAAATGTAATATATTAATCTCAAGAACATTCTCGTCACTCAACAAAGTTTATTGTAATTCACCTAGCAGCTGCTAAATTTTCCAAACACTGGAAAAGGGAAGGGCGCTGGGATATTCGAAATTTCTGTTAATCCTTCAGCATCCCCTTGGCTCATCGCGATCCCAAGTCTTCCAAGCGTCGAAGGGTAAGAATATTTACACCGTGGATAGGTCAGACAGGATAACTTGTACTCCACGCTTCGCTTCAGCTTACGATACGCCCAAATCGTTCACGACAGACTGCTGAACATTAGCTTCCTTACCAAATCGCGGGAAAACGCAATGCGCACGCGAGACGATTCACGTGCTCGGATTCGCACGACTCGCACGCGAGCTCGTCCGCTAATTACACCCGTAGAATAGCTCCGTCCACTGTTCGTGCACGCCTCGATTAAATTAATAATGAATACTTACAGCGACGACGGGGCACGCGTCGCCACGCGACCATTGCGCGCCCGACTCGTCGAGAGCGATGGATTTATCTCCGGGAGCATCGTTGATGATCGATCGAAACGCTCACGACGACGGTCGCCTAATCGTTTAGTAGTCTATTTGGTCCTAACTTTGGCGGATCGAGGATTGTCGATCGTTTCTGTTCCGTGACGTTCTGGGGAAGGGAAAGTGTTTGGTAAAACGCTCGAGGCTACGGGCGCGCTCGGTTCACGAATCTGCCCCCTTTAACGAAGCGCGGAGATCGTTAAGAGGACCGCCGCGACGCCTGGCAGGATCGTCATTGAGCACGTCGATGCAGCGCCGTTGTAGAACCCGCTTCCGTAGACCTGCAGGCCGGCGGTCTCGATGCTGCGCTTGCAGTAATCTCCGTCTGGAATTAAAGCGAGGCATGGTTGCAGGGGCGAGAAACGGCGGCTGTCGAGTCGTGAATATCGTTTTCATGGCGTGTTTGTTGGAGGGGTTTGGGAGAAGCGAGGCGAGTTGCAGGAGCGACGAGGCAAGGGTGGAGATGATGGGGGATGATGAATGAGGCACGTTAGGGTGAGAATTTAGTCTTATTACGAAGTAGCAGAATAGCAGGGAGGAAAAGAGGTGATGAAGATTAAAGTTAGGAGAAGGAGGCTCTCCTTTTCAGATCCGATCTCTTCTATCCCCTTCCTTTATGAAAATAAATGACATAGAAGATGAATCAGAGACTCAACAGAGAGTAGGGGAAATTAATAAACAGAACTAGTTTCAATAATCGTTCACTATTTATCTAGATAGCATCTTGGAAATTGCGAGTTCGCGCGAGGAGAACGTGCCGCGTGGGCCCGTAAATCGTTACGCCGCAGGGCGAAGGAGAAGGAAACGGACCGTTCTAAAATCCCGTAATCGAGATTGACGGAGACAAAAAAGGTGCTCTGTGGTCGGGGCATGTAAAGGGGGAGCTTTGAAATGGAACACTTGTCCCTTCTAATCGTTAAGGGATTATATCTGGTCAGGAGGTCGAAAAGAAGCGAATGTTTGTGAATTTTTGTCGAAAAAGCGAAAGCATATATTCTTATAGAACTTTTTGCAATTAAAAGAGCGACATTTAAAGAACATTTGGTAATTTTTTGTAGAAAAATATTTACTTTTCTAATAAAAATACGACACCCAAGAAGCCTTTTTAAAAACGACGAGCAAGATATCGTAAAAACTATTACACCAATCTTTTTGAAATTTTGTGGCCTTATTTTTATATATAAATCTCTGAATGGCGAAAGGATTTTTTTTCAATATATAGTTTCGATTATATCAACGAAAAACGACTTCATGGTAATCACTAAAGGCCGTATTTTGTTGATAAAATCGAAAATGGGGGAAAAACCCTCTGTCATTCAGTAGATTTTTATATAAAAAATAAACCCACAAAATTTCTGAAAGATTGATGCAGTAGTTTTTATTAAGATATCTTGTTCACCGTTTTTAAACAGACTTCTTGGATATCTTTATATTTTTAACGTATTAAACGTAAATATTTTTCTACAAAAATGTACCCAATGTACTTTAAATGTTGCTCTTTTAAGTGCAAAAAGTTCCAGAAAAAGTATATGCTTCCGCTTTTTCAAAAAAAATTCGCCTCTTTTTGGCCCTCTAACTAGGTATAACCCTTTAAAATCCGTGTTGCTCTGAGTTCCTATCAGCCTTCTTCGAAAACGTTACGTCCCAACGTACAATCTTTTTCCCTATTACCAAGCAATGATCCTTAAACGAATTTTCCTCGTAACCACCTACGGAAAACTCCCCGAATTTCAAAACGTGATAGCGAGGTGCTTTGACCCCCTTCCGTGATTCATCCCCTAGCCAATAAAATCGATCACGAGGCAGCGCCAAATTTGCAAGCACCTGCAGTCGCCCGAGACCGAAAAGGAAGAAGGAATCTACACGGTATCGCGATCGAAAGAGAAATTATACAACCAGACGGCTCGCAATTTCTTTCTCCTGGGCGTTACGCGCGAGTCACGTACATCTGCGCTTTCCATCGCGATCGCTTCTCAGAAGCGACTCATTTCCCTTTCTTCCCGGCTGTCACCGAGCCTGCAACAATTTCCCCCTTTTTTTTGTCGCGGCGAAACGACGATCCGGCGCCGGCCGTAAAATTTCACAGTCGATACCGGAGCGTTACGGACCCTTTCGTTCCCGCGCGAGAAGAGGCGGTAGAGGGGCGGCGGCGCGTACGTGAGGAGCTCGAAAACGACGACGGATCGAGGGGCTCGGAGGTGTAACGTGCAATGGAAAACGAGAGTCGAATCGAGGGGACTCGGAGGTGCAACATGCGATGGAAAACGAGAGTCGAATCGAGGAACCTGTCTCACGACTCTGACTGTCTCTCGCCGTTCCTTCTCTCTCGCGTCCGTTCCTTGTTCCACTCTGATTTCACAATTCGCCAGTCTCACGGGGCCAGAGCTTCGCGACCGAGCAGGAACTTTGCATTTCCTCGTTGAATTAATGAGATTCTTCGGGGATTCTTTTCAAGCATTTTATTCAGACGTCGCCGTAGGGGTGTCTTTGAGGTATTCAAGGGTTATTAGAAGCCTCCCCTTAGGGGTGGTATAAGGTTTCTAGGACAATAAGATTATCCCAAGTTTGACACAACTGTGAGGTGTCTGGAGAATAAAGGCACCCCTACCAGTTCGCGCTAGCTCCTCCGAGCCTGGAAACGGCTAATTAACAAGAGGACTAATCAATCGGAATCTCGTTACCACAGACAATTGCCCGCGTAATTAATTACCAGCCAGCCCCCTCGCCCCTTTCGCCCTATAATCGTGTCACGGAAGCGTTGCGTAACAGCCGTTGCGAATTTGCGCCCGGGGAATTTGGCAAGATCCAGCGGGGGCAGGATGGAAGACGCGTCACCCCCCGATAATTTTCTCGGCGCACGAGATCGTAATTCAGCCGGGTGTCGTCACACAATGAATATCTGTAGCGCTCGCCGGTAACTGGCACGTGGGAACTGCAACCTTCAATCTGTTACGGTAGGAAATTGCATAATTTGTAACAAGTTACGATGAAAGGCGCGCACCCGCGGTCGTTCTCCAGCCGATCGCGCGGCGTCACGTGAATCGGTTCCTTGTTTCCGTCTAATTGCCGGCGAAGGATTGCCGGTGGTGGAGCAGCGCTCGCTCCCTCGGAATCGAACAGCCAACGCGGAATTGGAAAGTCAACGGTTTGCCATTCAAAGAAACGAAAGCGAGAGATCGGGGAGCAATCGATCCGCGCTGGGATATCAATACGATCCGCCTGTTAAGTCTTATTAATGGGGTGTTAGATGAATATCGAAGGATACCGATTGAGTTCTCCGGGCGAGAGACAGACCGTGTCCAGTAGCCTAGATAATCGAGGATCTGTGGAAAATGCGGGATGATGCAAGGGCGAGAATTTTTCGAGCTTGGAATATCAGCGAGATGCGCAGGGGGATGGAAGTTCTTAAGAGTTAAGGGATGATAGAGGTGTTGAGTAAAAAAGTGACACAGATCGATGAATTTTTAAAGTAGGTAGCATTATTAAGAATTCAGTAAATTTCGACCTGTGTCAGGTTTTTCTTCGCGGACCAAGATTCGCCGGAGAAATTACGGGGCTTCAGAAGCGTCAGAGGATCGTAGGTGATAGGAACGTTGAAAAGTGGTTTTCTTACCGTAAGACCAGCCGACGATGTCGCCAGTCCTCAGGTTCTCCGTTCTCAGCCAATCCTCGAGAGGCCTGAAGTACTCCCTGAGCGCGGACGCGTCCAATCTGTCCTCGCCGATGGCTTCTCGAAGCGTCTCCTGCCACGGCATCGACGAGCCCCTCTCCATGATTCTCCTACGGCCGACAAGAAAACACCGAGTTGCACTTTTTTTATTCTCCTCTAGAATCCCGACCACGCGCGGACAGCCGTGGCAAAAAGGAAAGAGGAAAGAGGGAAACGCGCCGCGCCCCACCCTCCGTATTCAAATCGAAGGGGAGGGAGGGCTAATTCGCGCGCGTTGTTAGGGCTAACGAGATCGCGGCTTTCTAGCGTGGGCGGTTGCGACAGTGGCAGCACAATGGAAAAACCGCGGAACGGCGGAAAATCGTGGCCTGCGTCGGGGAATTGGAACGAGAGAAAAATAAAGACGCGTAACGAGCCTCCTTTCTTCCACGTTGCCGCGATGCTAATTAGGCTATCTTTGGCAATCGCTCGCACTTGAGGGGCGTTCGAGTGTGGCGCTGCGCGTGTCACAACTCTCCTCTCAAACGAGCCGCCTTGCTAAATTCGCTCTGCTTTCGAAAACCCTGAATCGTACGAGCTTAGTCAGTCCAATCCGGACGTACGTGCTGTATCACTCGCCCGCGTCGTGCCCTTTGCAAGAGGATGAGGGCTCGCACTTGTGACTTTTTCTGCACTCTCTAAGTGGAGGTCCTCGTCTATAGCCTCTTTGGGTCTATTTTCCGCTGCACAATTGCTCGATCTTCATTTGCAAATAGGAGCAAATTGCCGCGTAATTTCATCGCGGCGTCTCCAGCCGTGCCAGCCGGAGCTTCGAGTAATAATCTTGTCTGACTACCTCGAAAATAATGCACGCTTTGATTCCGACTGGTTACTCCCACGCGAAAACGGTGGTTTGCGTAGTCGGGTGCCGGTTGTTATGGCTATCATTGCTGTCGTCATCGCTGGGGAACTAAGAGTTACTTACGAGTTTTTCAGCTTCGTGCTGGGACGAGTAACTTTAGAGGTACTTGAAGACTTTAAGAGATCCATTGCAGGTGATTATACAAGGTCGTCGACCCGGAGGATCAATTAAAAAATGACGATTTCTAAGGCATAGCGTGTCAGCGACTGCAGTCATTTAAATACAATGACGGTGCAGCTGCACGCGACTAGGAAAGAAACCACGCTGGCCTCGTGGATCGTCGAATCACCTGCCAAGCTTCGATCGTTGGATCGAAACGATCCCTCGTTACGGCAATCGATCGTAAAGCTGGCCGAGAGGTTCGTCAGTGGGTTTACGGGTGGAAACGGCGACAGAAGAAAAATCGCGGGAGCCAGACTCATTACGTGATTCGGTTTTACGTTCGAGACGAGGCGAGCCCGTTTCACCCGTTATCCGAGCTTCATGCGCCGGTCGACGTAACACCCTTTCCTTTTCCTCCTTTTCCCTTTCGAGCGTGCAAAACATTGTCCACGCAGAGTCAAACGATACACGGGGCGCGTAAGAGGCGGTGTAATCTCGAGACGTCGGGTTACATAAAGGGAATTCAATCCCTGACGAGGGATTTACTCTTCCGTTGGCGTCTCGCTGTAATAACGGTCATCGGGAGAGAAATATTAAGAGACATTCCCTTTTCTGAGTCTTCCATAGTCGACGAAGATTCGGAAGCCTGAGAACCTCGCATAACAGACCAAATCAACTGTTAATAATTTCATTTCACTTGTAGAATAATTACGCAGTTACGCTTCATCGGGTTGAAGATCGATGGAGTCGGTCGGCCAGGAGGCTGCGTTTAATCAATTTCGAACAAGTCGAGCCACCTTCTTTCGTAATGAGAGATTCCACGATGCGGGCGGGTGGAAGCTCTTCTTATGTATATGCGAGCAGAGTCGCGGCACAAACCGGAGGAACGATTTCACGAGAGGGAAAAGCACGGGGTCGACGCGCATTAAATCGTGACGCAACGAGCAATTTTTTGGAAAGCGATTCGGGTGCCGACTCGCTTCCGGTTCCTGCTTAAGGGGCACGCGGGGCTCGTGGGAATCGAGCGGACAGGCAAAAACATTTCGGTATGCCCCACCGACGTAATTTATATCGATCTCACGATTTCCGGTGCTCGCCGTGTCGGCGAAATCGCCACTTTCCTGCCCCGAGCGCCGATATTTCGCAACGCGGGATGCTGGCTGACCAGATTCAGCACGCCTAACGCGTCGCCTTGCTTCCACTGACCTTATCTACTTATGGGAAACTCGATCGTCGCGACGCTGCCGTCCGACAACCGGATATCGCTCCGACTGCTCCAGTTCTCATCGAACTTTTCCTAATCACCGCCTGCCAAAAGTGCTTGTATAATCGTAGCTCGCGTGTAAATGCTCCATGGAAAGAAACTCTTTGTAATACTCTACAGTAGCATTCGAAAAGTATAAGTTCCTCAAGAGCATAGTATTTCTTGATTCGTTTCTCCAATTGGGGATCTTTTGACGTTCCTTCTAAAAAGTTTCTGTGTACCTTCTGTTTCATCTCTGTGCTTTCTTTCAGTAGAAATCCTCGGTTTGAAACGCCACGTCAATGTAACTTCTTCAGAAACGTTGTCTCGCTTAACGAATCCGATTTATCAGGAAGTGCACGAAGGTGGTAGCTCCATTTTATTTAATTCAGTGCTGAACGCGCGGAGGCTGGCTCTATTGTCTCTCCGAGGCTCACGAGCCTTAGCCAGCTTCTAAAGAAACCCGATGTCGAATGATTTACATTCGCCTGCACGTAGAACCGAGTCACGAGCGCGTCTACACTCGGATCTACGGTTTTGAGGGTGATCTCTGACACCCCGAGGGTCTGCTGTGGGAAACGTGTGTCATTTGGCTCGAAGGGGGAGTCGATTTTGCACGACACCCGCCCGCTGTTATTTCCTCGCTGCCTGATAGAGACCTTGATGGGCTGTAATGAGGCCCCGACGCGGTGAACAGTTTCACGGCAATTGTTTCTGTTATTGCCATCATGATCGGTGGAAAACAGCTCGGGCATTTCGCAGCGTTGCCCCATTCCGAAGGGCCTTTCGAAACGTCCATCGATCCGGCAGCTAGTGGATTCAAGGACGAGCCCCCGCATTTGCATGAATTTCGATCGATCCCCAGTTAATCGTGGCTATTAAATTGTTGATCCAATACGGGATTATGGGATCTCCGGGGATCTGTTTACAGATTGCTCGACAAACAGCCGTGAAATATCGCTTGCATTCTCGAGTTCGAAAGATCGAAGATACTGCTTCTTAAGGATGCAACTCTCTTTTTGAGAGAAATATTACCTTTCAGTTTGTCTTTTACTTCTTCTCTTTGCTGTGATTTTAAACTGTTGTCAGAAATAAAAGCTGAAAGGTCTTTTTATAATAGTGCAGATGATCGTTCAGATCCCAAAAATATTTACATGGCAGCACCAGGTCCGTGAATTCTTCCCGCGTGAATAATAAGAGGCGATTAATTATCGCCTCCTGAATTAACATTCTCGTTCTACTTACACGCTCCAGCTGCAGTCGTAACGGACTTACAAGGGACCTAGAGGTGAATAAAGAAATATTCAATTTCCACAGCCAGTCGAATGGCTAATGGACCAACGCGTTCCAGGAAGCTGGAAACGTATCGAGAGGTCTGTCGCTGAGTATGTACCGTTTCCCTTTCTCTCTCCCTCTGTTTCCCTGCCGTTTTTTCTCCCTTGTCGAAGTTACACGGCCCGCGGAACGGAAGTGCAGCGCGTAACAGGCACTGCCATGCGAGTTTCTTCTGGTGGACGCGCGGTTTTACGGCTGCAATCGCTTTCGTAACGCGTCCGCGAGCCACGAGTCCCGAGATCGTCCTTCGATCACAGGAAACCGCTTTGGACGCGTGCCCGTCAGATTTCGATCTATCGATCCTCTGGCGCCGCGTCCGCTCCCTCGCGAGGGAAAACGACGCCCCTTTTCGCAGGGAAATCGAGTCGACTTCGTCTTCAATTTGCAATTTATAGCAAACACACTTCGACCCTCTTTTCTTGAACATGGAGGTTGTTCCAGAATTAAATGAACCAAAATCATCGGTCTTATTCTGTGCCAATATGAGTGGCTACACGTTCATCTTGAAGTTATAAAAAGAAACAGGGACATTACAAGTATAATTCACTGTATCATAACTTACGATTTTGTGACTAAATAGTTACAGATTGGTTAATTTTCTTCCAAACAAGTGGTAGACAGTTTAATAAATTTCAAGCCAACCTTCGAGAGTTACAAAAAAGGATATTTATGATTTGTGCCGAGAGGACGGGTGTTACCTAATCGCTACAGAAATTCCTAAAGAAACCAGATAGTAGATTTTGTAACCGAGGTGACCTCTTGCAGAGTCGAATTTGTCTCTGAACGAACCTGTAGCCTTAAACGTCCCCTCTCATGTAACGATTACTTAATCTTTGGATAGTTATCCAAGACTTATCGTTCTCCCCAGTTTATCGTTCGCTAATAGCAAGCCCTGCTCGATTAATGCTGAGCACAACTCGGCCGTGACACTTTCATTGATCAAACATAAAGAAGCGATATTAAGATCTATCAAAAGGTCCTTTATTCGTCGAAAACTCCAGCTCTCCGCCTCCGTCGTTTTATAAGCGATATTTCATAATCGAGACGCGAACGCACGCTCTAAACAGGCAATTTCTCGGCTTCAGATTCTCCCAAGCGATACGAACAATTTATTATCGCGTGCTCTGCATCCTGACAGCCGCATCGCCTTTAATTGCTCCTTCGTCACGATCCCTACGTTCGTTTTGGCCGAAGAAGAGGAAAGAGAGATTCAGAAGCATCTTGACAGATGCTTCAATCGATCCCATTAACGATCGAATTATCCATTTAAAATTTAGTCCATTGGGTAATTATTTTTCTTTCTTGAAAGAAGGATCGCCAGCGTTGATGGGCGAGTTGAGGGGGATTTCGCTGGCCGGCTCACGATTTTAATCAATTCGATAGACCCAACGACATCGATATCCGCCGTCGTGCAACGTGTGTCGTCAGAGAATCGAGAGACGGACGCCAGATTGGCAGAGAAATTGCGGAACTGAATATAGGTTTCCCTCTCGTTGACCCAGATAACCGCGACTACCGGAGATTGTCAAGGGAGGCGATCGAATCGCCGTAAGATCGCTACAATGGGTCTTGGATCCAGTTCTATCCGCACAATATTTTCAATCCGCCACGCGCAACGTTCAACGTATATGCAATGCGAAGTTCGTCGAAGGGTATCTCCTCTTTGAGACGCTCCGGGGAAGGTCCGCCTCTTCGTTGAACCTTGGCAGACCAATTTCTAGATTCCAATTCCTTGTGTGGTTGCATTGCTAAACGAACACAGCTGTATCTTCCTCCTTTATTAGTCCTTTATTACCATTAATTCATTCTGCCAAATATTATCCAGTTTTTTCTACACTTTCCTTTATTTTCTCCGCATTAAAGGATTCTTTCCCGTTGGGCAAGCAAACACAGATCCTGCACCTTGAAAACAACATTACTTTCACGAGGAATTCCAAGTTCGAGGCTTCGAAGCAGCGGTGCCCGATGGGTTTAATCGAGAAACTCCATATTTTCCGTATTTCTCAACGATCGATTGCTGTAACAGCAGCTTTCACGCGAATAAATTACTGCACGTCAGAACAATCTTCGTTGTACAACTGTTTTTTAAGATGCACGCCTTGGAAGTCCCAACGATATTCCCGGTGCAGGTGGCGATGTTCACCGGGCCACGTCGAGACAATGTTGAAAAGAGCGAAATTTACCGTTCACGGTGCGAATTAAACATTCAAGAGGCTCGCAGTTATTTTCTGTTCGACGCCCACGAATTGTCACGCAGCGGGCCCGTTGCAAATCGCGAATGATTTATGGTCGATGATCCTTGCGTTGTGTATTTCGCATTCTTTGGTCCTGCGCATCGAGATCTCCTCTTCAGCGGTGTGAAACGGACGCAGAACCCCACGCGTAAAAGTTTGTCGTCGATTAAATATTTATTTGTTTGTTCCTTCGAGCATCCTCGCGCGTTAACGCGAAATAATTAGTACTCAGGTAGTGATTATGATTATTTCAACGTAATTTCTACAGGAAATTCACCGTCGCCTTATTATTATTCCCGTTTTTTTACGACGATAATAAAAGAATCGAAAGAAGGCTCGTTAAAAGCACCATCTGGGACAGAAAGGACTCGCCGAAGGCGTGTCCCGTCGACTTTTTGATTCTCCGCCGCGTTCGCATATACATTTCACTTTATAGATCTGTTCAAAAGCAGCATAAACGTCCAGGCTAGTGTCGACATTTATTCAAAATTGATGTAACCGATTGCAACATCCGTGCGGGCCACAGATGGAGCGATATATTAAAATACAGGGAGAAATTGGGGAACTTTATTCGATAATGTCAGAAATGACGCCGATTTTTCAGACATCTGCGGGCTGTCCTCTTTCGAAACCCAGTACTAGGAATACGAGGATCTCCTCGCTGATATTTTCTTTTTAATCGAAATCCAGTATTTTCTTGAATAACGATCGAGCTCTGTTTCTCGAAACCGTGAATTTAATGTTTACGAGCCTCTGGGTTCTCGGAGAACGTTCTGCATTAATGTGACAGTTTCTATAAATCGAAAAGTGATTCTTTCTTCATTTTTCACTAAGCCAAACCTGGAAACTCTACATCGCTAATAGAATCCAATTAAACTTCCCCGCGCAAGGCGATTATCACGCACTTCTGTATACACACTGTTTAATTATTTATATAACTCCTTGGAATTATGGAAATTCAGAATAGTGTAGATCCCAATCTATCCTACATGGAATCGTACATTTATATCTAAATTTCCAAGTCTCGTATCGCGAATGATCTACAGCGTAGATTTTATCCACCGCGTCCTTGTTGACTCGTAAAAACAAATTCGCCTCTTTGTCTGCCAAGGTGCCATTTTGGCGGAGCAGGGTGAATTTAGAAATCGACAGGACTTGCGAAGAAGCATGTTCTCTAAGATGGACAAACAACAACGTGACCAGACAAATTTTGTAATGTTAAACGTAGAACCAGCCTTGTAACAGACGTCGATTACAGTGTTCGATGTTAAAACAGAAAAGGTAACAAGAAGCGACTACGAACTGCGTTTATACTGATGCTGTTGCGAGGTGCAGATTTTTTTACCGTCAATTCGATTGGGTGGTGAAACCGAAAGTTTGTAAAAAATTCGTGGTCAGCCTTGAATTTCAACCAGGTCAAAATGTCAGGACCCTTTCCTGCTGCGGTTTTTTGATCGCTGACATTCGGAGGAACCAGACCGGATGCCTGTGGTGTGAGCTAACAAGACAAAAACAAGCAGGATTTTTGTTCGCGGGAGTCATCGATGTCCTGTCGTTCTCTAATTTATTTAAAACCGTCAATAAAGTGTCGCGGAATATTCGTAACGAACGGGTAGGCAAATGACGAGCTCGCCATTTGCCTATCGCCTTGAATATGTAATTAGAATCTATAATTAAAGAAGCTTGGGCGAGGCGAATTGATTTTATGCTGCCCGGTATCCTTCCAATGGTTGCTCAATTTTGAATGCTTCTTACACACCAGTCTGATAAGGACATAATGAAATGTCAGAGATTGCAGCAGCAATATTCTAAGCATATCTCGATATCATCTCCCTTCGACTCCTAATAACTCTCGTCGAAGAATTCTGTAGACCCAAGTCGCCGAGCGGAACCCGAAATTTTTGAAAGTAGATAATCGAGTGCATTCCTGCCGTAGCTATCTGTTTGTCGGTCGTCCTGTTGTCCTCAAAAACACGCATTTTTTTGCGTAAAATATACGCTCGGAAACCAGACGTTCCGAGCCAGGCGATAAACAAAATTCAGGAATGCAGTCAAAATTTTCTTTTCGACTCGACTTAAACGTGGATGGTGTGCTCGATGATTTCTGCACTTTTTTCTTTTGCACGACGATCTAGCTGATTTTAAATAAGCCAGTCCGCGACAGATGGATTAGATTAAGGTAGAGTAGGTAGTGAAAAAAATTTGTTTTACGAATATGGAACTTTTCTCCATCGATTATCCAACCATTCGTCCCGAGAGCTATCGACTTTCTATTAGCGATATTGTTTCCGAAGTATGGATCGTTTGGTCATTAGATCGTATAGAATCGAAAGAAGAAATTATTTTGGTTCCCTCGTCAATCTTGTTAGCCGGAGTTACGTTCCCGTTCACGCTTTACGACATTTTAATGGCGGCCTTTGCTGGTAGAATGGCACTTTTTTGCGAGAATGCCGTGCTAACGTTGCTTTGCCGCGCTGATAAAAAAGAGGTGGTTGATCGATGCAGTTGGCATAGTACTGAGAGAGTCATTCACTTCGCGGGCCAAGAATAATTCATGCGCCTTGTGCTAATCACTGAATGGCCCGAGGAGCGAGGGAACTCAAACATCTCCCGTTGCCTCCCATATAATTGAGAAGTGATTTTTCAAAGGAGCATATTTCCATTTTTCACCTTGAAGCAAATTTTCATGGCGTCGCCTTAGTAATGTTAAATTATAATGCAAAATACAAAATTAATCTACAAAATAGGGTTAATTCCTTTTTGAAAAATTGAAGTGGGAATATATGTTTCATAGAAAAGGTGTGAAACAAAACGAACATATTTCCTATAAAAAAAAATTCTATGTGAAAATGTGCTCCTTTAAAAAATCACTCCTCAATTATAAAAAATCGTTATAGATTTGAAAGAAACGCTCACCCCAGGATCCTGCCAGCCTCCGGGCTCCTGTAGAAGTCGCATCTGTGCAAGGGCCTCCTAGGATCGTCGACATTCCTCTGTCCAGCCGCCTGGCAGAGCGCTCGATAAAGCTGGAACTGAAGGACCCCAGCGACGAAATTCCTGTGAAATATGAGAGAAAGCGAATTAAAGCCGAGCCATACGATTTCCATGCGACGGGCCTCGTACATATACGTCAAGATGGCCGACGTCGATCGCGATCGCAGAGGGAAACGTCGTTAAATAACCACTTTCCTCTTCCATCCTCCCTGAACAATGGGCACGGCGAACAACAAGCGGAAAGAGCTATCGGACGAAAGTTACTAGAAGAGAGCACCGTGGAACGTTTAATGACCCCTGTCGCTGTAGCTTTTTCGCGATCGTCGGGGGAGTTCGCGGGGCATCTTCAAGGCCAGTGTCAACGAGGTCGAACCGCCAGCTAGGATTCCTCTGGCGAGGTCGAGCTGTGTCTTCCCTCGATAGATCGCGGCAAAGAGGGAAAGAGAAAGAGAGAAAACGGGGAGAGAGCTGCACGGAGGCCCTGTACGCTGATGTACCTTTCACCGAGTCTCTTCATCGGCAACGACCTTTACGTAATAATGGCGAGACTATCCTCCGCGGAGGTCCGAGCGTTACGTCGCGGGTCTACTTTCCATCGAAACGCGGCTACGTGTATTCTGGAAACTCTTACGGCCGCGATTGAAAGTGAGGAATGTCGTTTAGTTTCGTCCGTTCTGATCTCGGCTCACTTTCGCGTGACGAGTGGTGTTTGCGGATTGATGGGGCATCTTCGGTGGATGGGATGCTGGCCGACGGACTTCGGCACTTGGGTTAGGCTTGACGTAGGTCTGGGTGCTCTAGGCGCATGGTTTTCTTGGATAATTATATAATTCCGGCGCGCAATAATTAACACTTTCACTGCCACGCGATTGTCCCACGTTCTCTGCTCTGTCACATTCTTCGGGCACGTGTATATGAATTAATGAGAATGCTTCACGGTTTAATGAATCACTTGTTGCTTTACATCGTTGCTAAGGGCAGTAATGCGGGTTAGAAGTTGGCAAAAGGGTTTATTTATCGTGGACGTTCCAAGGGAAAATTATAAAAAGGGTTTGTCTTTTTGATAGATTTGTATTAAACGAAGGTAAAGTGGTATCTTATTGGTTGCAATTTTAGTTCCCTTCTGTTTAAGAATTCTTACTCTCAGAGCGAGTATAGGATCTATGAGCAATTCAGTATTTGAGATAATCTTGACATAAGTCTGCTTTGGGAACATCGTATAATAAAAATCTGAATAAATGACGTTTACATCCTCGAGCACAAGCAGCATAACAGTGACTGCATTAATGAACGCTGGAGACGTAGATATGTAGGTCTGGGTTAGTTAATTATAGACTCGAGACACTTTATTGCCTGGTATTATAGCCAGCTTTCGCGCGACGAGTCCTGCTTTGAAAGTTCTTTCCGCGGATTACCATCGCTGTCCAATTTTCGATGATTCATCGTTGCCAGAGTAGGAAAGCCGATTACACCGATGGAACTTAGCGCCAGCGAAGGTGAAATTGAACGGTGGTCGAGAGGTTACGTGGCCCCTGTACGAGAATACTCTTTACTGGTGAATTTTATCGATTGACCTTTGAAATCTGCCCACGTGGCCGTGAGAATAGGGGAATCGCGTGTATCTGTGCCAGCAGGGATCCGATAGGAGCTGGCGTCTTGGAATTTGTGTCGATATTCAAGGAAAGGAAAACACCTGCGACAATAATTGGATCCAAGGTGAGGCCTTCTCTGTGAATGGCGAAGCTTGTGATTCATGGATCCGCGTTCGAGTGGCTTTTCCACGCTTACCATCTGCGATTAAGATCGACGATACAACCACGCTCCTGCGTTACGCTGAAATTTCGCGAAAGTCGAAGATCGTCGAAGGAACGGAGGTAAAGGTCCATTCTGTATCGACCGGGCGTTAGATAACAGCTTCGACTGGTTTTAAGTGGGCTCAACTTTCAAATCTCATTTCGCACGTAGCTTCTTTCGTAGAAATCGATCTAGCCAGATTTTACGACACGCAAGGAAGAAACTAGGCTTCCGTTGCCCCTTTTGTTGAAACATGTGGCTATCGATCTACGACGATCCGCGCGAAGGATGAAATTCATTCTTGAGGAGGATAGGAAGCTTTCTCTACTTAATACATCGTTAGACACTTTTCGGGAAGAGATAGACCGAGCGTCTAGCCGTAGTATCTCATTCGACGAATGCTAATGATCAGGAATTAGATATTCCGAGTGGATCCTTCAGCCTAAACCCACTCTCGGTTACGTTCCTCGTTAACACATGGTTACCACGCGTGCCTCGTTTCATCTGTGGTGTCCCGATTCTCGTGGCAAACTAACGCCACGGATTTTGAATTCTATTTCATCCTGTCTACACTATATCGACCGAATCTACTTAATCAATTTAAAACTGACGATACACCTGCACGCACGGCGGCTGGCTGGTTGCATAACAAGAAGGCCTACCGCGAATGGGCCCGAAAATATTTTCGCATTTGCAAGAAACACCGCCGCGCCTACGTAGGCGTACACACGCGTAGAAGAAAACGGAACCTGGCCGCGAGCAGGGAGAGGGAAATCGTGACGCAGGGACCGCGTGTCTCATGAAAGGGAGCAATAGTTGCACCCACGAGATCTCATCGACGGATAAGTTCTACGAGAGAGCCTTCTTACGTTGCTTGCACACGTAATCGATCGAGCTTGCCTCGAGAGGAAGGACGAAAACGGGTGGATGGGTGGAAAAAAGGAAGGAGAGAGGATCTGCTGCACTCGTCTGTTCGTTCAGGATAGACCAGGTTTTTCTTAAACCCGGCGCGAAATGAAAGAGATCGTCGAGAATTCCTCGGACCTCTCCGAAGTTGCATGGTTTTTCGGTGTAGGCTCGATGGAATGGCGGATGCTCGTTTTCGAAAGGCCTCCGAACCTTTCCCTTTCGCGCTTGACAGCTGGGGTACCGGGATGGGATACCTGGAAACCGGGCCAGAATGGGAATCGTAATTAAGAGAGATATTTCACGCGTTGCCGAGGTCGGAATGCAAATTACGGAGGACGCAGCGAAGCCGGGACGGCGGCATTAAATGCAATTTGCGCGGTGAAAACCTGTGCGCTGGGGTTTTTGCGACGTTGCGTCAGATGCGAACGCAGCTTCGAAGGCCTCTTTCGAGGATATCAGCGGGCTTTCTTCGTGACGAATGGAGTAATTGTTTACAAGAGCGGGGAGCTGTTTGGAATGTTCTGTTATTACTGAGAATATTTATTGCATCACTCGAGTAAACACGGTATCAGTTATTCCCCTCTTGTTATTAATACTAGGAAAATATTGTTGCAAAAGTGTGTAGTTTACTATCTTCGGTCGAAATCAGTTTATCAATCATATTGCCATGGAAATTGTGTGTACTACGTAAATTTCAAAATGATGCAATAAATATTTCCGGTGTTGTAGATTTTATTGAAGCCAGGCTTTATGCGGTTTAGTATGTTGAAACTCTCTCTCTCTCTCTCTCTTTATGAATTTTAGTTTCCTTTTATTGTATTTTGGTTATTGGGGAGAAGCATTTGTCACACAGTATTTTCCCCAAATTTGGAGGGTTAAAATTATTCAGCACTGCAATTTTTCTTTCCTACTCTAGATAATTTAGGGAGGCACAAGTTGCACATGTTTGTATCATCCTGCTTCCATAATAGTATGATACACCTTATGAAATTAATGAGTCAAAATAAGAAGCAGAAAGTAGAAAGAAATTATCCTTCAATCCAAGAACCTCCAAAAGGGAAAGCCCCTGAATTTTTCTAATCCCCAAAAGAACAGTAACGATACCACAATCATCAGCCCCATCAGAGACTCACCAAATCTCGGTGAGACTCTCCAGAGATAAGTACCCGCAGCTGTACTCCCAGCAAAAAGGATTAAGAAGCCTACCTTTTCAAGTATCTCAAGATCACATACCTACATCTCATGCTCTCCTAATTCCCAACACGGCAGGCATACCAGTAAAAAACAATCAAACTACATCGATCAGCCTATGAAATCCACAGCTACCCAACTTGCAACCACCAAACATCTGTCTACGAAAGTGAATACACCAGGAGAACATATAAAAACCCTTCATCCGAAGCATCCTAAGAATAATTCTATACGACCCATGCTCTTTTAATCCTGAATGGAACACCAAACGACCGATAGAAATGTGGCCGTCGTCATTCTCGTCGAACCCACAACTACCGAACCCGCAGTCATCGAGAACTTGGACTCACCGCACATCTCGTAGGCAGCTATCCACGGAAAAATGACGAAGCCGGACTCGGGTCGTTTGCGCGCGAAACGACTCATACGCGAGGATATCGGTGGCGGGTATCCGCGTAACCAGTGGACGACGTCGAAGGCGGAACACAGTGGGGATCACAGAGGCGGCGAGGAAGAAGAAAACGAAACCTCGTGGGAGAGGGACGTTTTCGTGGGGCGTAGGGGGGACAGGTGAAGCGGTGTGCCCCAAAGGGGAGTGGTAGCCCGTCGATCGTGGTCGTTCTACGCGAACAAAGAGGTGTAACGTGGGGGGTACACGGGCCTGCTGGGCCCCGGGTGGCGAAGGCGAAAGTATGCCGTGTATATAAGGCGACGAACCGACGGCAATCAGCATCCAGTTCACTTCTGGACGCACCTGGAATATCTCGAGAGGAAAAATGAGAATCCTGGTACGTCTAAGCGTCGTGCAAACATCGAGCGTCGGGTTTGAGAACCGGGACCGGAAGCCCTTGTTCGAGTGACTCGGCCGGGGAGTCGCGGCAGTGAGCGATTTCCACCAGGGAGTGCCTTTCCCTACCGAGGGGGAATTGTACCGTATCCGGTTGCTGGCAACTGGAACAGGCCCGTAGACTCGCGATAGACAGTGATCCCGTGTCCCCTAGACCAATTCGAGTTCTTGTTCCCCTTCTGGGCACCGCGTTAATCGGAACACCGAAATTGGAGAATCGTTTCGTAATTGAACAAAACGAGTCCCTTTGTCAATTCTCTTGCAACCGGTCCCTCGAACACGCTTTCGGTCACGTCCGCTTTGGTTCGCAACGGTTCGCTCGTTTTTTAACCGCGACACACTCACGTTCCTGTGGTTTCCAGGTCTACGCGGCAGCGGTCGCTCTGCTGGTATCGGCTGTATGGGCCGAGGAGGTCGAGAAGGCGGCTGAGAAGTCTGTGGAATCTAAGAAGCAGGAAAAGCGAGGCCTGTTGGGTCTCGGCTACGGCTACAGCTATGACGGTGGCTACGATATCGGGGCCGGTGGCCACGGTGGACACGGTGGTCTGGATCTGGGCGGTGGATACGGTAGCCTGGGTCTGTCCGGCGGCTACGGCGGGCAACTGCTCGACGGTGGCCACGGTGGACACATCATCGATGGAGGTCATCACGAGCACATCAAGACAGTAACGGTCGTGAAGAACGTCGCTGTACCGTACCCGGTGGAAAAACAAGTACCGTACCCGGTGAAGGTGCCAGTACCACAACCCTACCCAGTGGAGAAGCCCTACCCAGTCAAGGTGTACGTGAAGGTTCCAGTTCACGTACCGCAACCGTACCCAGTGGAGAAGAAGGTCCCGTACCCCGTCCAGGTGCCCGTCGATCGTCCCTACCCCGTCAAAGTCTTGGTACCTCAGCCGTACCCGGTGGAGAAACACGTACCGTACCCGGTGAAGGTACCAGTGCCACAACCGTACCCGGTGGACAAGCCTTACCCAGTGCCAGTCAAAGTACCAGTCCACGTACCAGCCCCGTATCCGGTGGAGAAAATAGTCACGGTCAAGATCCCGGTCGACCGTCCCATCCACGTGCCCGTGCCCGTGCCCAAGCCGTACGCGGTGCACATTGACAGGCCAGTGCCCTACCCAGTCGAGAAGCACATACCGTACCCCGTCAAGGTTCCAGTCGACAGACCGTACCCCGTCCCAGTGGAGAAGCAAATACCGTACCCCGTCAAGGTACCAGTACCGCAGCCGTACCCAGTTGAGAAGCCGGTGCCCTACCCCGTAGAGAGGCCCGTGCCCGTCGAAGTTAAGGTCCCAGTCGACAGACCGTACCCAGTTCACATCGAGAGGCCAGTCCCCTACGCCGTAGAGAAGCCTGTGCCCTACCCAGTCAAGGTGCCAGTAGCTGTCCCAGTACACCACGAGCCCAGCTATCATCACAGCGACTGGTCCGGCAGCCACGGCTACCATTAAGATCGCTCTAGTGGCGCCCGGTCGTTGCTCGATCGCGTGGATGATCGAGCGGTGACCAGATCCGCCAAGCGATCGGCAGTTTACAGATCACGCAGGGAGAACGAACGGCGCCGGACGTGGCACGCGTCGACACACACGCACACTGACACCCGCACACAAGCAGACGCCTCTTTAATCATGTACCTGGAATCACCACCACGGGGAGGGCTCCCGACGGCGGTGGAAGACGCTTCAACGGACGACTTCTCACTCTCCACGGGGTGGATCGCGCCAAAACCTGGCAATCGCCCCGCAGCATGGCGACGCGTGTCACCGATAGGATTGCGAAGAGATACTCATAGTTGGGGACCGTCAATTAGCGACCTCTGCTCGACTACAGCTCGCTTATCTCACACTTTTTCTACCGATATAGCAGGATATGTATTTTTTTACGGAATATAAATGTTGATAATTGTCTAAAAAAAAACGTCCAATATTTCACATGCCCACCCCATTGGCTCTCCACCTTTCGTTCACTCCCTCCGACCTTCCAGCTTCCTAATTCCTTCAAGATACTCTATCTCGACGCGTTCAACGAATTCCCACTTCCATTTTCCGCCTGCACGGGCCACTAATGGCCCGCGACGTTTCCAAATGGAACACTGAAGAGTTCTGTAACGATAATTATCGCGTAGTTTCGGGGAACGAGCCCCAGTCCCTCGCAATTTATATTACAAGGTTGTGGAAACCTTCCGCCGCGTCACGATCCAGCGATCGCTTTCTTGCCCAGCCGCGGGTTAATTTAATTAGCAATGCATAGAACGTTTCGCAAGTGGGACGTGTTCGCGGTCGATCGACCATCGAGCATTGTTATCGCGCAAATGAACGGTTGCTCGCTTTCCGTTCGGTGCTTTCTAGCGCGGGGGTGGCTGGTTACGCGTGCACGCGCGAAAAAAGATGGCCTTATCGACGCCGCGAAATCGGTTGCAGCGACCCAGTTCGCCCCGATGCCAAGGCGCCACTGCCAAATCGATGCTCTTGATCACCCCTCGCGTCCACGTATCCTCGTAATTTCCAGCGACGTGCCGCTCAACAGCTCCGCGGGCCTCTTCAACCCACTTCTGTTTTCTCGGCAGCGAAGGAGAGCCGTGGTAGGCGAGAGGGTGGCACCTCTATTGCATTCGACCGGGGGAGGACATGTGTACAGGGTGTTCCAAGGCTATACGTGCAGATTTAATCAGACGATAGGATGTTTAAGAAAGGTTAACGATTCGTATACGAAGTAACGATTCTCGAGGTACCCAGAGTATCTCGAAAACAGTTTTCCCATTAACCTACATTTACCAGAACTTCTTTCTTTCCTGTTACCTAATCTTGATGGGAAATGGAGGCACGACTGCGCGGCTTTAGTATATGAAAATACAGCTCATTTCTTTTATTAAAATATTTCAAAGTAACTACATATCCTTCGTAATGATTCAGTGGAGTATTATAAAATCCTTTTCCCAGGCGTCTTCTCCTACGCACCTAGGGAAGGCAGGCATCGAAGCGCCGTGTTTCGGAACTTCGAGCTGCCGGAAGCTTTAGCAACAATCCAGGAACGTTCAATTACCTTCGTTGCGCGTTCGTTAAGCAACCCGCGTGTACTCATCGTCGTCGACGATCGCCTCGGTCCGGGGTGCCCTCGCGGAAACTTGCTAATGACGAAAAAACTGGCAAGGAATATGCCAGGGGTGGTTGGAATTCAGGGATGGATTAATCGCTCGGGGGATTAACTCGGATCACGTGCGTGGCTGTTGCATCGATTAGCTCCGCCACCGCTAAGGGGGAGTGATTTTCATGGCGGAAGGCGGCCGAGCATGTCGAAGGATCTCGCCTGCAGAGTTAATTCGTCCGCGATTGTTAAGTTCTGCGCTTCGACCCACTTTGGGCCGTGCGCAGGCGGCCACTTGACTCACGAACGACTTACATGCGCGTCCGTCGAACGAGCCAAGTCGTTACACAATCGTCCCGCTGCCGCACGCGACTACAGCTGACGTTGAAAGTGAGAGAGACTTGCCTCTTGGTCATCCAACGGGCAGACCGGCGTCGGGAGAAACTCGTGTGACACCGATCCCTTTCCCTTTTCGCGATTTTTAGCGAAACCACAAACGAATTTCTATTCCTTCCCTCTTGTTGTAGCTGAGGATAGTGGGGGTACTAGAACGCTGGGATTTGTTGAGATTTGGGGGATGAATGTGTTGAATATAAATCAGAATTTGATGCTACTCTAATTGATCGAAATTGGGTGAGGATGATTGCGAAATTTATGTGGAGAATCTGAAGATAGAGTAAAAAACGGGAAGACTTAACTTTAAGTTACTCTGTTTAACTTCCAGCGATGTAAATTATTAAGTACTTCGTCTCTAGTTTTGTTACTTATGTTTGTGAAGTAATAGTATAATATAATAGTACACGTATTATATAATTTTAATCTTATCCCCTCTCCCCTCAAGGCTCTGTGTATCCTCATTTACGTCCCACGTTCGAATCTACCGCGTTTGCAGCACTTTCACGAACTCATTCCTACAGCAAGCATCGATAAAGTGGGTGCTCGACATTTCCAGTAACTGGTATATTCGAGACACTCTGGTTGGGTTATCGTACGATTTCACCGTTTAAAAAAGAATGTAAATTGCGTTTGAACAAGCTCTAAACCTAACTGTCGACTCAGAATTGTACTCGCAGTTCATTGCGTTAGAATAACGACCGCTGTATTATGCAATCAAACGGCCAGTAACCTGCTGTGGGAAATGCTATCGACTGTAGTTACGACAGGCCATGTCGCGGCAAATTACCGGCAATAAAGCTCGATATTCAACGAATCACATAATGACGATGGCTCAATTCTCTTTGAGCGGCGCCAAGGCATCGAGTCGTTCAAATTCCTCGGAATGAATTCTGTAAAATCGCTATTCGAAGCGAAGGAGCTGTGTTTGGCGCACTGCGCTGTTTTGAAAAGTCGATTAACGTGCACGCACTGGAAAGTGGAGACGGGAAACTATGTTAAAGACGTGGAACGAACGAGACCTGTGCAATTAGCGTTTCTTTAATCGCGCGCAGTTGTTCTTTATCAGTAACGCTCATCTGCGATGCATCGCGTGTCTTTGGACCATTATCAACTAATAAACCATTTAAAAAGAAACGATTGATCCAGTGCGGCGAGGTTTCGCGCCTTTGCCGGTCAACCTTCTCAGCATGGTTGATCTAAGAATTTTAATCCCTTGAATCGGACACTAAAATATGGGCTAATTAAATTTATAATATCACTTTGTCCTGGAGTTAGTAGAAATTTGAAAGTTGAAATCTCGAATCCCCATTTCCTATGACATCTACTTTGGAACGAGTTGACTATCTTCTTGAAATTTTGATATTTAAATACCTCAAACTCCTCGCAACGAACCGAGATCTGTGGAACGTAGGAAATTAAATTTCCTCTCATCCAAGTACACAAGTAGAAAACGTAATCCTAAGAATGCATAAAAAGTAACACGAAGATCTTCGAGAAACATAAATTTCCTACTTTTAAGAACACAAACTCTTACGACCCATGGACACGAATTTTCCACCACATCTATATAATGGTATTTCGCCAAAGAAAACACTCTCTCCTCGATCGTCTGCTATTCCATCAACCCGTATAGAGAGATTTAGCATACTAATGACCCCGGCCATTTAAATACCTCCCGCGCGATAAAGGATCGCTGCAAACAAACGGGATCAAGCGTTCACGGCTTGTAATCATCGCGTTTTCGCCAAGAAACCCAAGCAGAACCGCCACTTTTAACGCGATCGTTGTTTTCTCCGAGCAAAAGTATCCGCCGCTTCGGTTACGTCTACAATCTCTAAATGTCCACAGTGCTTGCGATTACATTTGCAGCCGTGCCACAGTTTCCGTCAACATCCACGCGGCCGTGAAAGTTCCCGGCAATCCGCGCTGTGCCTCTTCCGGCTGCTACCCGGAAGACAGAAAACGTGTCTCCTAATGATGCTCGTATTTGCCACTTGGACCGTTTCTCCTCGACACGCTCGATTTCATGCCCATTACAGTTCACTCGTACCTAATTGCGTCATGATACAAACGAATTCAGAAGAGAAATTACCAGTGACACATTCGGGACATCAGAATAAGTCAATCTACAGAGAGAAGCTTGTCGAAAGCAGTTATCATTCACTGTGAAAATGGCACACAGATTTGTCTTAGTTTATCTAAAAAAATTTATTGTTTTTTTTAGACATTTATGTTTGAGAATCATTTCGTGTTTAAATAAAGTCTCCGTATCAGCCTTAATCGGTATCAGATCGCAAGGCCAGCCTGCGTTGCGCGACAAAAGCAGAAAACACAGAAAACTGTGTCGACTTAAGCACAGATACCATTCCGATTGCGCTCTGGCGTAGAAATCGCATACGCAACAGAGATTCGCTGAGGCGGCTTCAAAGGACTGTTTCTCCTCTATCCAGCGATCTTTCGCTTTCGATTCGTGCGTGACTCGCATCGAGAGCTACCGCGGCTCGCGTTCTCGGCGCAGTGCTTTTCAAGGTCGCCGCCTGGAGGAAAAACCGTGTCGCAAAAGGCGTGAAAGATGGATTTTCCGGCGGGACGTGTCCATTCAGGGGTCAGGTGTTGCTCCCTCTGCAGCCTGCCGATCCGATCGATCGGATCGCCGTGGCGGGCACCTCGTTTCCTCGATCGTGCACGCCCTCCGGGGTGGACACTGTCTGGAATAGTTTCACTCTCTTTCGCGAAAGCGATCTTCTCCCCCCGTTTGTAGGATCCTATGGCGTGTGCAGCCTCTGGTTCATGGTCGAGGGACGCGTATATAAAAGCTGGCAAGGCCACGCAGCTGATTTACTTACGTCGAGATCGAATCGCGCGATCGGATCCACCCTGGGCAGATCTGACCGATGTACAGGATGGGTTACACGGTACGTTTCGAGTGTGGGTGATGGTTCGTGGCGGGGTGACTCGGGGAATTGGGGCTCGAGTGGTTGAATACGAGCTGAGGATGTAGGTGTGACAGTGGTTTCTCTGATTTACGTATTAGGGGGTGGATGAGATTTGTAGTAATTTGGCTAGCCTGTGTAATTTCGTGTTGTTTGAACTGGGATGCAGGTTTGATAGGCTTCTGAAGGTACTGTGTCAGGGAAAGTACCTCTGACACTTCATAGGACTGTCACGCCGAGTCTTCATTGTGTGGAAAAGTTTGCAGTATGGGGAGGGGTAGTTTGATTCTAAGTTACTTTACAGAGCAACTCAGCAGTTATCCTTGTACTGCTCGTCGCGACGTCGGCGAGTGTCCCTGCTCACCATAAGGAAAGCGAGCCTCCAAGCACGAGGATTCAGAAGTGCCTTAGTCGAGAACGAAATATTCAGGCCCTGGGGAAGAGTTCGAACAACACCTTTCAGAGAAACGCTAGGGGATCGGACTTAACGGAGTCGGTCGAGAAAAGCTGTGCGTATTTCAATGTTAGAAACCATCTAACGCTCGGAGTCCTCGAAACTTAAGGGGTCATTCCGGTTAGCGCGCCGATAAATTCAGCGATTTTCAGGAATTTATTGCGACGAAAAGAATTATAGTAATGGAATAAAACTTTTTTCTATTTATTAAACTACATTTCTACAGTAAATAAAAAATATAAACGTAATAAAATTATTATATTTCAAATGATTTTGAAATCCGTGTTGATGACATGTTTAAAAATTCATGCCTCGCTCGTGCAGGCGATTTCAGCTGTTAGACTTATCTGAACCCAAAATTCAAACACATTCTTGATGCTATGTACTTTCGAAAAATGTTTTAAAAAAATTGATTTTTTCAACCCGTCTATCTAGAATGACCCATAAAGCAATTAAATACCCCTCAGGCACAATATGAAGAGCAATTAAGAGCTCTAAATACTTGCCGCCACCTAAAAATTTCTAACACGCCACCCAAAGTACCAATCAGATAAACTAATTACAGTCGACTCGTACAACGAGCCCCTAGAAGCGGAGCACTTGGAAGACGACCACCTGGATAGTGAGCTCCTCTCATCCGAGCACCAGTTCGACGAAGAGAGTTCATATTCCGCAGGAGACGCGGCGATTCCCGAGCACGACGAGAGCAACGTCCCGCCAGGTGTACCTCACGACGGTCAGGTCCTGGGCCACCACGTGCACGAGGACGTGCACAAGACGGTGACCGTGGTGAAGAAGGTAGCGGTGCCCTATCCCGTCGTAAAGAACATCCCGTACCCGATCGTGAAAAACATCCCCTACGCAGTGAAGGTACCGGTGCCCCAACCCTTCGCAGTAGAGAAGAAGGTGCCGTACCCGGTGAAGGTTTTCGTAAAAGTGCCGCTGAAGATCCCGAAACCAGTGGCGGTGATCAAAGAGGTACCGTACCCTGTACAGGTGCCGGTGGATCGGCCGGTACCTGTCAAGGTCTACATACCGGACCCGTACCCGGTGGAGAAGAACGTCCACTACGAGGTGAAGGTGCCGATACCCGAGCCGTTCCCTATCGAGAGGAAGATACCAGTGCCGGTGAAAGTGCCGGTGCGCGTGTCGCAGCCTTATCCAGTGGAGAAGGTGGTGCACTATCCCGTGAAGATCGAAGTGGAGCAACCGATACCGGTGCCAGTGGTAAAGCCCTACCCTGTGCCGATCTCTAGACCCGTGCCCTACCCTGTCGAGAAGCCTGTCCCGGTACCAGTGAGGGTCGAGGTGCCACGGCCGATCCCTGTGCCGGTCGACAGACCGATACCGGTGAAGGTGAAGGTCCCTGTGCCTGCACCCTACCCCGTTGAGAAAGAGGTACCCTACCATGTGGAGAAACTGGTGCCTGTACCGGTCAGGATACCCGTGAACAGGCCTGTACCTGTGCACGTCACCAAGCCTGTAGCATATCCTGTGGAGAAGCCTGTACCGTATCCTGTCAGGGTACCGGTGCCTGTCCCTGCGCACCACGAAGGGGGGCGGTACGGGGCGTCCGGCTTGCACTCTGGTTACGCCGAGTATCACGATTGGAAACGATGAGGGGAGATGGTGGGCGGTGATGGAAGAAATTTGAGATTAGAGTACCCCTCGGGGGAGAAATTTGCGGTTCTTTGGGGAAGAACAGTTTTATTTGGGTTTGGGACGGGGTCGAGGCATGGAGTTGGATGAATGGGTATAATATTAGATGTTGAAATCGTAGGTATTGAGTAGATAGTGCAATTTGTATGTGAATAGGTGGGGCGAGTGTTTGTTCACTGCTGCAGTAGTTAAATGTTAAGTAATTGTATTCTTTGTAATGTTGTGACGTTGTTATCGATATGCAGGATTCTTTATGCTGTGACAGAAAGATTATCTGATTCGTTCTGTTTGGTAATTTTGAAATTTGTAAGCCTAGTTGTTTAATTGATGTCATTTATAATAATAATGGGGCAAACACTCACACCCTTCTATTTGGATTCGATTCCAATAAGTTTTATGAATTATCGCTCACTATAAATTGAATTTTATGTTATATCTGTGTTGCATATGTGTAAAGAAACAAGTAACGCCATCTTTCTTAAACTGCAGCTTGCAGTAAAATGTATTTCTCAGGAGAACTGCAGCAAACTGCAGCGGGTATCGACGGTATCCTTTCTATTTTAGTGCAAGCGTGTTCCGCGAGAGGTTGTACGATGTAAAAAAAAAGGATATTTGTACAAATAAAAGCGCAATTTTTTATCCACTAACGAAGAACAATGAGATTCTATTAATTTAATTTATTACGACCCAAAGAATACTTCACGATATAATTCGTTCAATTTTCTTTGCGTATGGCTACTGAATAAAATTGCCATTGAATTTCAGGCCCAGTGTCTTCTGTGATTTGCATTTCAGATCGACGATCTACAATCCTTTCTCCGTAATCGCAGCGAAATCTCTGTCTCTGGCCTCATTCCAGTCACGTTTTCTTTCGCCCTGCTAATTACACCGCGACAGATCGATCGTAATTGACTCGTCCAACGCGACATAACTTGTAACCGTGATCAAGACTTTCTACATAATCGATACCAGCACCGATTCGTCTCGGCACGACCTAATTAAAGTGAAATTAGGTGCAGGGACCTGTAAAAGTGAAGTAACAATACCTGCTCTTCAGCAATGTTCGATCTTGAAGCGCCCTAGTTTAATTACGAGATATTATTGATGCATTATCGATATAATTGCACGACCGATAATTTTCGAAATATGGAACATAGAACAAAATTCTTAAATCTATTTGAATCCTTTACGGAGGAAAATATGGGTTGCATTTTCTTCAAATACGATGCTTAAATATCAAACACAAGCACATTCAATTTTGCCTCCAGGAGTGTAAAGTTCAAGGGCTAATCGATGCACGATGCTCAGAGTTCAAAGGGTTAAATCCAGGAATCGAGTCTGCCTACTTTCACAAAACTTTCTAAACCATCCATAATAAATTAGGAGAACTACTAGCCTTTCAGTTCGAGAGAATCCAGTCACCCCAAACAATCCCCTGTTTTCATATAAAATATTTCAAAATTGGCACCCTCAAACTTAAACGTCTTAAGACTTTCATAAGACGTCGGCGACATCTTAAGACATCCATAAGACCTTTCAGACGTCTTCTTCCGCCTTCTTCGCACTAACCTTGCCCTTGACTACCAAGCAGAGATACGGGGACTCAAGTTCAACAGCTTCTACTTCGATCGTCGAAGGGGAAGAAAAAAGTGGCACAATGTAAATGGCAAAAACGACCTCGTGCAACTTTTACACCGGTTTTAGTTTCACCGAAGTTGTACGAGAAACTCGATCGTGTATGGATGAACCGAGAAGGAAACGAAAAGACGCGAAGTGGCTAGGCGAACGATTGTTGCTCGATATAAATCCTTCCGTTTTGCTCGACGGAATTGTGTATCGTGGAAAAGGTACTGGTAAAAACAGTTCCGCGATAGAAAAGTTCTGGTTCCCGGTTCCGGAGGAAATGCAAAAAAAGACGTGTCTTCGTGGTGGCGCACGGTTCGCCTGGTTTTACGATTGCCCCTAGAAAGCGACCACTTGCTTTCGTCTGTCGCAGATAAATAGCCTGGCCGTTCGGTCTGGCTTTTCATGAAATTAATGAACTAGAACCCAATAGTGAACGAGACTTGCTCGAAAACACTCACTCAGTAACACGGAGGGTCGTGGTTTCCGCGAGTAATCTGCGTTGTCTAGAGGTTTAGAAATAAGTAAATTTTTAATTCTAATTCTCCATCGTTTGGCCTAGGGAATGTTCGCCAGCTAATGCTTAAAAAAAACGACTCTTATCCAAGCCGATATCTCCTTTAGTTAATAATAATATCTCATGAAAATTTAGAACAATGTAGTTAAAAGATGTATCTTTTAGTAGAAAAACATTGTGTGTGATTTTCATTTATACTTTTCCTCCAAAAAATTCCTGAACTTGTATGCTTTTTCCGGACCTCTAGGTGAATGTAACCCCTTAAGTAACTAATTATTTAATTATATATTACATACTAATTTATGATATTGGATATAAAGTCGCTTAACATTAAGCGATGCCTCGATTCGATACAGAGGGACACTCGGGAACAAGTGAAATTGTCGTGCAGTAGAAAAGACTGCTATCGGTCAGCCATTACTGCAGGCTATAACGCAGAAATTGATATTCTCCCTGTTAGCCAGTACCCAATAAATCTTTCGAGGATTGCTCAACCGAAACCGCAGAGTCTTCCGTGGCACTAATTCGAAGTGCACTAAACTTTTTCCTCTGGGGCTGGTAGAGGCATTTTACGATCTGAATAATGAGTGCCTATAAGTTCTGCATTTCGATACCGCTTCCGCGGCGTCCAACTCTGTCGACTACTAACTTCTATGGGGAAAACAATGGTCGACCGTCTAACCGTGGATAATAGTCACTAACATGGGCACGGGCAAGTCTATAAAGGTCCAGCTGGTCAGACTGGCGAAAGTCGTCCACGGTATATAAATAATACCGGAGCACCTATCCATTTGGATTCAGTACACCTTGATCTATCGCCTCGGCTGGAAACGTCTCGTCATGGGACGCCTGGTTGGTAGATTGACCTTTCACCTTCTTATTTGCTCGAGAATTCTCCGTCTCTTCTTTTGATAGAAAATTCGTGGTTTTGCGTTAGACTTTGGGTCACTTTTTATAAGTTATAAACTTTGGAAGTTTTCAGGAATTGAGAATTTGATTCTCTAATTCTTCAATCGTCCAAGTCTCTAATGCACCTCTAGCTAGATATCTAGATCTCCCCAATGAAGATTACAGTAGCAATCTCTCCCTAAATCGTACATAATTGATCTCTTCCCAACTTCCTTTCAATCAGCAGCGAAGCGTCGTCACCTTCCTCTGCCTCTCGATGGCCCTGACGTGTTCAGCCACACGCAGGGAGGACCTCGAAAGGGCCGCAGAGTTAGCAGTGGAGAGAACAGCAGAAAGAGCGGCGGAAAGGACCGTCGAGAGGGCGTTGGAGAGCGGCAACTCCACCACGGAGACGAAGACGGTCCGAGAGACGCACTCCAGCGTCCGGAAGATACCCCGCCGCGAGGAATCTCCATACGCTGACCATTTCAACGGTGCCACCAAAGAGGACGAAGGGGAGCAAGTGGAGGACACCGAGGATTGGAGGAATTACACTATGAGTCTCAGGCGAAAGTCTCCCAGGGGTTGGTCGAGGAAGATAGACGAAGGCTGGAGAAGATTCCCCAGAAGCGACTGGCACCACGACGCGGCACCTTGGGCTCCTCCCAAGGTGATAACTGTCAAAAAGCAAGTTCCGGTGCCGGTGACCGTCGAGAAGAGGATCCCCTACCCCGTGTACAGGCACGTGCCTTACGAGGTGAAGGTGCCAGTGCCCCAGCCCTACACCGTCGAGAAGAAGGTACCGTACCCGGTGAAGGTTTTCGTGAACGTGCCGGTCGAGGTGCCTGAGCCCTACACCGTAGAGAAACGGGTGCCCTACGAGGTGAAGGTGGATCGACCGGTGCCGTACAAGGTCGAGGTGCCTGTTCCCCAGCCTTACACCGTCGAGAAGAAGATACCAGTGGAGGTGAAGGTACCCGTGCCACAGCCTTACACAGTGGACAAGGCTGTCCCTTACGAGGTGAAGGTGCCGGTCAAAGTACCAGAGCCCTACGAGGTGGAGAAAAAGGTGCCTGTGCCTGTCAAGGTGATCGTAAAGCGACCATATCCGGTCCCTGTACTTAAGCCCTACCCGGTGGAGGTGGACAAGCCGTACCCAGTGCCTGTGGCTAAGCCCTACCCCGTGAAGGTTAAGGTATCAGTGGACGCACCTTACCCAGTGCCAGTGGAGAGGCCAGTACCTATCGCTGTAAAAGTCCCAGCGCCTGAACCCTACACAGTGGAGAAGCCTGTCGGGGTGGAAGTGAGGAAACCCTATGCTGTGCCTCTTAAGGTACCTGTGGACGTACCTTACGAGGTCAGCGTGACGAAGCCAGTTCCCGTCGCCGTGGAGAAACCTTTTCCGTATTGGGTTCAGGTGCCAGTACCAGTGAACCTGGACTGGAAAGGGGGTGGACAGGAGGGGCTGAAGGATAGGAGGGACTCGAACCACAACAGGAAGCGCTCTGGAGCTAGTAACGGGGGTAGAGAATCAAGCCGACATCGCGGGAAGCTGAGTCATGGATGAGCCTGTGGCTTTAGTAGGGACAATTGTATGGAGTGTCTTTAGGTTTCTTATTTATTGTACTGTGACTGAATTACGACGCCGTCTCTGAAGACGGGCTCGCTGAGGATTCTTCTTCGGCTTTCTTGAATTGTAAGATTGAATGAATAAATGGCCGACTGCGAAGCTTTCCATGGTAATAAATAATATTTTCTACTCGATGGAAATTGCGATCTCGCAATTTGGTGGTACATAAATGAATGATTTTTCTGTAAGTTGAAGATTGATCGGGGGATTAAATTAAACAGAGACGTTTAGCTGCAAGAAAGTAGCCGTTGCGTCAATTCCTCCCACTGAAACTTTCCTTTTTCTTCGTTTTACTGCAACGTCGAATCGAAGAGCCTGCTTTTCCATTTACCTAATGAAAGTTTTCCTCGCGATACATATCGCGAGTCGCCAATCACCCACGTGGTATGGGACGTGTTAACGGTTGATTGGGATCGCGAGAGTCTCACACGAGCTCGTATGCATGTGCCTTCGATGGTTCGCTCCTCGGGAACGGATTCCTCGCGGGGAATATCGCCGCGGCGAGGAATTAGCATCGTAATTGCGAATTCTTCACGCGTTCCGCACACTGCGACGCAACGGAATACACAAACGGTAAAATCGAGCAAAGTTAGCTCGCGGCGCCTTTCCCTGATCTCGAGAGGAGCAACAAGACTGGCGGAGAGATTATGTGATAGTCAGGTATCGTAAATTCTCGTTTAACCATGAGAGTCGATACTCTTCTTCCGGTCTGGCAAATTGTACTGCTTCGATCAATATTAACAGACGTCGGTGCTTGGCTATGTCGCTTCAGAAGTTTAGTCTTCCTACACCAGTTGCTACTATACAGGACGTTCCAAAAATAAAATCATGGAAAGCGATTGTAGAAAGTAATCGAAATTTAACAGTAGGTACACTTGAATGACTTTGAAACCAAAAGAACCACAGAAACTTAGAATAAGCTGAAAATTCTACACCACGTAGCTAACACATAAAGCACAGTCACTTTTGGAACACCCTGTACATACTCTCACTCGCGACAATTAGCAACGTTCTCAAGTTCAATACTTCCAATAAAATTGCTCCGGAGCTGGAATCGATGCAGCGAACTCTTCCAACCGATTCCTTCCTCAACAGATTGATCCGTCAGTTTCACCTGATCCACTAAGATCCCCGGCACGCAGACATTCCTCCATCCCCTCCGCTGTTTCACTTTCGTGGCCATCCAAGCGATTACCCGCGATCGCGATTAAATTTCCATCGTGACGTCCAGGAATCGCGTACTTTTCCCTTCCGCGAGTTCCTTATCTCGCCCGGCATTCTGTAACGCTTTCGTGTACACACGCGCGCCGGAAGCGCATGGATTTCGGCCGGAGGCCTGGCTGAGGCCGCGCGTACGCGTAATTAACGTTCATCGACGCGTTGCAAACGCGGCTGTCGGGATCTACGGCGATCGATCTTCAGCGCAAACGTGGGCCTCATCCGTGGAGTACAACACGCCGGCTCGTATATCCGACCGTGCCCCCTTCCGCCGGCCAGCTCTCCCTCTTTCACCTGTTTTCATTTTCTTCTACCCTCCCACCTCGCCGGGCCTCTTCCTTCCTCTCGCTCTCCTTGTCCGATCAAAGGACCTCGTCCCGGGCCAGAGGACTCTCGAGCGGGAGTGGAAGCGCGGCAGTCGCGCGCTCGTCCTTCCGTGGGGACCGGAAGCGGAGGGGGCAGTAGTCCTCGCGAGAAACTTCGGGCATGGAAGGAGCTGAAGAGGGAAAGAGAGAGGAAGGTGGCGCGGGGCTCTGATTGTGCCGGGCGGAGTGGACAGGGGAATCGCGAATACGAATATTCGCGAGGCCAGCGGCGTAGGACCGAGCGTCTTATAGGTATCGTTGAAATGCTTGATGAAGATCCTGATGGCGTTAATGATGACGAATGCGACGCGGAGATTGAATGCCTCGCTTCCGTTTCAGGGGAAAGTGAGTGTAGCTTTGGTGTAAAATTTGTGACTGTTACTTAAGATGCTGTTACCGTAATGACTCTTGGTAATTCGTGTTTCCTTTTGACGTAGAAATATGATGTGCTTTCTTCCAGTGGTAGTGACTCAGACATTTTGGGGAGATAAGTGGATCTTACGTAACGTGTAAAATTATTTCCACTTGAACCGTTTCTTCCTAGAAAATTACTATGAGAAGCGTATTTCAAGCTACGACAGTGAATTCTCGCACCTGCTATCTTAGATCTTCAATCACCCACCTATCAAGATTAAATGTGCAACTTAGGTCTCATTACTAAAGTCAATATACTTTAAAGTGTCCTCACACTTAAAGCAATTCCAACGGCACCCAGCAATCATCCCACCACTTTTCACGTCATTTCGATCCAATAAACCTTAACGACAGCGTCACTGATCGGCTAGATCCGAGTTAGATAAGCGAAGAGGCCTGCGATCGGTAAACAATATCCTGGCGTATTCCGCGGCGAGCGTTCCTTTCACCCTGGAAGAGGTTCCGCGAGCGTGTACGCCAATGGGCGGCGGTTATGGAACCGGCGTCGTGAACCACCTAGGATTTAGAAAAATTCTATAACGTCGCGCGACGACGAGCGAGCGAACCGCTCGCGCGTGTTTCACTTTTCCGCGAACGTACACACACGGGGGGCTGGCTCGAGCGAACCGCGGCCGGGGGAAAGCGGACTATAAAGACGGTGGCACCTTGGGGGGAAGTAACCAGTAAAGTCTGGACTTCGACCAGGTATCGGAGCGCCCCGCCAGACATGAGAATTTTGGTGAGTACGATCCTGCGGATAGAAGAGCTAATTCCCAAGTCGAGAGACTCCAGTTGAAACATTCTTCTATATCCGACTCGCGATGGAGCTTTGAATAACTATTTCTAAACGGCACGATCGGTCCCTAGATTCCCACGATATTCCTGGGCCTGTTGGCCACAGCGACAGCCGGCAAGACCACGAAGGAAGCCGAGCCCCAAGAGTCGAATGTAGAGAAGAAGCAGGAGAAGCGGGGCCTGAGCCACTTGGAGGGTGGCATAGAAGGCGGTGACATCGGCGGAGGACACGAGATTTCGCTGTCTGGCGGTGACGGGGGTGGATACGAGGGTGGATACGAAGGTGGATACGATGGCGGTTACGGAGGCGGAGGTGACTACGGAGGCGGCGGCTACGGAGGTGGCGGTGGCTACGGAGGTGGCGGTGGCTACGGAGGTGGCGGCGGCTACGGAGGCGGTGGCGGAGGTGGAGGCGGTGGCGGAGGCGGAGGTGGCTACGGCGACGGTGGCAAAGTAAAGGAGATCACGATCGTGAAGAGCGTGAAGGTACCGTACCCGGTGGAGAAGAAGGTCCACTACCCCGTGGAAAAGGAGGTGCCTTACCCCGTGAAGGTCGCCGTTCCACAGCCGTACCCAGTCGAGAAGAAGATACCTGTACCCGTGAAGGTAGTGGTGAAGGTACCAGTGCACATACCACAGCCGTACCCGGTGGAGAAGAAGATACCGTACCCAGTGCACGTGCCAGTAGAGCGACCGGTGCCCCACAAGGTCTACGTGCCTCAGCCGTACCCGGTGGAGAAACAGATCCCATACCCAGTCAAAGTGCCTGTACCGCAGCCGTACCCCGTGGAGAAGCCGGTGCCGTACGCGGTGAAAGTCGTGGAGCACGTACCCCAGCCGTTCCCAGTCGACAAGCCCGTACCGTACCCCGTGAGCGTGCCCATCGACCGGCCGTACCCCGTTCACATCCCCAAACCGTACCCAGTACACGTGGAGAAGGCAGTACCCGTTCCCGTAGAGAAGGTGGTGCCCTACCCAGTCAAGGTCCACGTGGACAGACCCGTGGGAGTACCAGTGGAGAAGCCGGTGCCTGTCGAAGTCAAGGTGCCAGTGCCTGCACCGTACCCCGTGGAGAAGCACGTGGCGGTACCCGTGGAGAAGATTGTGCCCTACGCCGTCAAGGTGCCCGTCGAGCGACCGGTGGCTATTTCAGTGTCGAAACCCGTACCTGTGCCCGTCGCCAAGCCCGTGCCCTACCCGGTTAAGGTACCAGTACCTGTGTCGATCCACGGCAGCGACGGCGGCGGATACGGTGGCGGATACGGTGGCGGATACGGGGGCGGATATAGCGGCGGATATGGGGGTTCAGGGGGCTCGGGGGGCGACTATGAGTCTAGCTTCGGTGGGCACGGGGGATACTGAGCTCCTGAAGGCGCCATCGACGCGTGATGTCCGCGTGATCATGATCTAATGCTCGCGTCGGTTCTTTTCTTTCTTACAGGCCCGTTGGGCTTCGTTTCCGAGGGCAGCCTAACGGAGGTGTATTTATTGTAACCGATCATTTTGGGAATGTCGCTGGACTGAGGACGGTTGGTACAATTTTAGGCGAGACACTTAGAGGCTTGGGTGATTGGTGTCTTGGGGGTATTCGAATTTGTGGAGATGGACGATGGAGAATTGTAGAAGACACCTGAATATGGCTGAGATACCAGTTATTGAGCGGTGTTTCGTTTAAAATGTCCTCGGACGGAGGTGTTTCAAGTTGAGGCTGTTCTTCAGCCAGCGATTCGCAACTTAGATCGTAGCATTTCGATAACTTTTGATACCTGAGTACCTAAGAAAGTATATTGTATACAGATTGTACAAAGATTCTGCTGGCGATCGTTAGTTGGTGCGACGAACGCCCCTATACCGTGTCTTTCGCTTCTTTCTAATAAAACCAAAGAGCAAAAAGATGACGTTTTAATTGGAGCCTTCCTTCTAGCTATATCCTTCAAAAGAATATCCTTCGAAGAGCAATTTCTTATGATTTCTTAGGAATAGAATCCCGAGTTCGCTACCAAAAGCGAATCAAGGCCAGGATTACATTTTCGAGGGGTTTCGTAACGATACTCCGAGGCGAGGAGCGTCAAACGCGGAACAGGCGATGCCATCTTCGATTCCGCTTTCGCGATTCGCGTAACGCAACGTTACACGCCCGTAACGACGCTGTTTCCCCGGAAAATTCGAAAGCGACCGTACCTGAATATACAGAACGATTCCTTCGCCCTGGCAAATCCGTTAACGCGGAAGCGGCCAGGTAATTAGCGCAACAAAAACTGCCCGGCAATTGCCTCGGCTGGAGTCGAAAAAGAAAGGGAAACTTTCATCAGCCTGCTGCGTGTAATAAACGAAACGACGATCGCGTAACGCGCCAAATCCGATCCTACGTAGTGATATCCCGAAAATTCGATGTCCTAGATGGTGCTTGTGTCTCCATCACGATTCACTGTTGGGAGAAAGCTTCTTTCTCCCGGGGCGCTGACGATTTAATAACCGAAGCCAGATGGCTTCTAATTGCGAACAATCGGGAGTGAAATCGTTCTCTGTGATCGCCAGAATTAGGAAAACTGTTCCCCTAATCCTCATCGAGGTTCGAAGTCACTGATAGCCTTGTGCTTCATAAATTATCTAGGGCTTAGGGTTTATTTTAGAAAACTCTGGACAGAAATTTTAGACACCCTTTGTAGCGGAAAAGATTAGTTTTTAAATATTCTGAGCCGTGGGGTCACTTTAACGAAATTACCCAGATAGTTAAGGGGCTTATTAATCTTAGACAACTGGGCTATCAGTGACTATTAGTAGCAGCGGTGATATTAAGTACTCACCGTATGTAGGGGATGTTCGCAGGGATGTGGTACTTGGCCCCAGGGTCGAAATCGTCCTCTGACCTGAGAACTGGAGGCTTGATGCCAGCATATTGCTCCATGAGACGGTGCCAGTGGCAATTGTAGTCCTCTCTGGTGATGTAACCGCGGAAGGCGTCCCATCGCCATCTGTCTATCGCGATGCTAAAGGGCAGCATCACCAACTTGTCCATCGCCAGCGTGAACAGATAGTTAATATCTGCTGTTGCCTCGTCGATGTACTTGTTCCCTAGACTCAGGGTCTGGAGATGGCGAGGCGTTCCGATGCTGAGAGCCACGGCTTCGCCAACGGCTTCGTGGAAACCTGTGACAGCGAGAAGTCGTCGATAATATTAACTGTTAACATAGTAGCTAAGTTCTACACAGCTAAAATGAAGATTTTGCAGGATATTCCCTGTTGGAAATTCTGTGGACAGGAAAGTATACATCTTGGTTATCTCTACTCCAATTGCAACTCGTTATCTTCAATTAAATTATAATCGACTCGTTCTCAATATCGTTACGCTTGTAACTCTCAGGTACAGTAATCTTCGGGGAAAGCGGCTGCCAAACGAAACGAATGAATAGTTATTCAATTGAGGTAGCGGAAGCAACGAGTAAATCTTTCGAGTTCTTTTAGGCCTCAAGGGTGAAAGATAGAGTGTCGAAGCTTCTCTCTGTAATAGTCTGCTCTCGAGCTAACGGTGATTGGGTCTGCCTTTCAAATCAATCATCTCCAATCTATATATATCTTCGTCAATAGAACTCTATCACCAGCATCTTGGACCCAAAATTCTAATCCCCAACCTAACCACTTGCAGTTCAAGCTTCAGCTGAAAATCATCCATTCGTAAAAAAAGTTTCTCGTTCTCTTTCACCGCCTCGAAAAGCTATTTTGCCCCAGCGTTTATGGGGTCCCATGAAGCGCTACGGACAAGGTCGTAGCCGTCGTTCGCCGTTTGTCTCCATAGCGCGCTGGCAAGGCGAACGACCGGCCGATGGAACGGTGAAAGCGCGATTATACCATAATAAAAATATTTTAACGATCTCGCGTACAGGCTGTGGAGAGTATTCGCACATCCACTCGGACAGGCCCACCTCGTACCCGCGCGAATCCACCTCGAGCGTGTCGCTCTCGCTCTCGCTTTCGCGCTATTACCTGCAAAAGACGAAGGCGCGGACCGCCTACCGGAAGTCGAGCAGAACGCTTACGTAACGCAGCCGGTGTCGTCGTTTCTTTTTTCCCCAGCGTGGTTCTGTGGCTCGACGATTCGACGAGCGTGCATACACGATAGTGTTACTATTGGAAGAAAGCTCTCTTCCCAGTTTCCTTTCGTTCGTGCTCGACTTCCGGGGTAGCTTCGATTTAGAAATTTCTTGATTGGTGAAAATATGTTCGGAAGGGTAGTTTGTATTGATTCTTAAGTGACGAGGATGTGGGACTCCGAGGCGAAGGGAGAATCAGGTATGTGAGATTTTTTAGATCCTTCGTGGATATTCTTTTTGTTAATGACTCGCTGTAAGAACGATTAAGATGTGATTGAACAGAATGCATCTATTTAGAAGGAAAGCGATTCGATGACTCGATTTTCTTACACCGATTTCCTTCTATATTTAGCTACCAGGTTGATCGTAGTTACAGCAAAGAGGTCAGAAAAAGGCTTAATCAGAAGCAGCAATCGATGTCTAACGAGGGAATAATTTAGAATCTCCATACCTGGATTGGCGCCGTCCCTGAATTCCCGAGGAAGTCCGCTGTATCGCAGGAAGTACTGAATGTGGGCCATCTCGTGGTGCACCGTGATCAGATCTTTCATGGTAACCTTGGTGCACATCTTGATCCTGTCGCGAGCAGCGGGAACAATTAAAGCAGAGATGAGAAAAACCGATTGTCCTCCAGTCGCGTGTAGAGATTTAATGAAGAGCATAATTCCAGTGAATTACCTGTAATCTAAGCGGTTGCAGAAGTCCCAAGCGGAGGCCTGGCAGATCAGAGGTCGATCGCCAGGGTCGGCGATTATGCTCCCAGCCCAGAATTCAGGGGGCAAGGCGCTCAGGTTCAAGGACAGATAGAACTCCTCCGCTATTCGGAACATCTCGATCGGTGTGTAACCCTTAATCGAAATAATAGTAGCAAGAATAAGAAACAAGGTTACATTAAAAACCACAAAGAATAGAAGCTTCCACATAAAATACAGAGAATAAAAATTCAGAAAATGGAATAGAAAATTCTTTTAAAAATAATAAAACCTCTTAATTCAATGAAGAAGTAGCACGATAAGATTAAAAAGCATATCGATGAGAAGAAGGAGGTAGCCTTGTAAGGAACGTTTCTTAGAAGCATACGAGAATATTACTCCGACCGTTTGCCCTGTCTCTCTCGTGATTAACAGCCTGAGAGTTCAAAGTTCTGCGCAATAAATTCCCCTCACAATGGACAATGCAGAGAAAATAATCGCGACGGAAATAGGTGAGCGAAACACTTCAGAATTTCGCGAATCTTCAATTGCTTCACCGTCACTTTCGACCGGTACCTCTACTACGCGTTACTTTCGATTTTACCGGGAAACAATAGGCGTGTGCATCTGAATTCGTTAAGCTGCCGAAGTTCGTTCCCCTGATAACGATTACGTAACTCTCTCGCTCTTACTTGTGCTTGCATTTCCTGCGTCACGTCCAAGTAAGTCTTTCCGGGATAGGGTATAGTAACATCGATGATGTTGGTCCACGATTGAGCCCATATGTTACCTGTCGATATTAATCGCTCTTAATTACATGCCCGCGCTGGATTCTCCCTGATAACGAGCACCGGTTAGCGTGTCCGTACCGAGTATGTGAGCAGGAAGAGGAGCATGCACGCCAATCTTCTCGGGTCCGTACAGGTCTCGCAGTTTTCTTCTCACGTACGCGTGCAACTCCTCGTACAGCGGCCGCACAGTCTCCCAGACGTCTTCTATGTCCTGTTGCAAATTCGGAGACTCGTAGGGGAACATCCAGTACTCCGCGGCGTCGGTGAAGTCTGGATAAAGAGGCAAATTTCTTTACTTCGTGGCTGGATTACAAGTTAAACTGGAAACACTTTGTATTTGGTAAAGGGACGTGTTGAATATGGAATATATCGAATTAGAAATATCTTAGTGAAATTTTTATTTCTATTTTTATATTTCAGTATGAAAAATTCTAGGGTTAAGAAAGGATCAGTAGCTTTCTAAATAGTTAGGAATAGCAGTAGGTGTGTCACAAATATTCTCAAACTCCAAGTGATCAAGAGAAGTCAAAGGAATTTTCTCAGAGTTATAAATAGTTATAAACATAATTCTAGCAACTTTTCAGCCGTCCCAGTATAACCCCCCACTTTTGCATCGTTCATCAACCTACTGTTCAATCTCGCAGCTTCATTATTTAACGTGACAAGCTGCTGATAGAGATCCTTAATTCTCATCCCGCTGCGCCGCCTCCATTCAGTCCAAACGTACTGCAGCTCGTCCCAATCCCTGCTCCTCGCCATGATCTGCGATACATCTGCGAAGCAAGCATCTCCATTTTACAAGGGCCACTTTCCATCGACGAACATCGACGTATAAACTATCCAGTCCCCGGCGAAATTCTGCCTCTGATAATCGAACGTTTCCAACCGGCGCGTGTCTTCGAGCAGCTTTCACGATAATTGAGCGATCAATTTATCTTCGATGGTTTCTCGCAACACGTGTGATCTAAGCTTCACGGAAATCGAGTTACCGCAACGATTATAGCTACGTGGATCGCTCTGGGTCCACGTTCAAAAGGACTCAAACTATTCCTCGTGTCAATAGCGACGTCTCTGAGAAAGACTTAACTCGATGGCCTCATTCTGCTTCCCTGGATCATTACGTTCGCCGTAATGAAATCGAGTTACGTGTTCGTCCTTCCCATGGCAACGATCCGTGACAGAACGATCTCCCGCGGGCGTGGAAAACGGGCGTTTTCCACGGGCACTTTTCTGGACCGCGCAATCTCTGCTCGAACTGCAGAGGCGCAGTTAAAACCGATTACGTGCCTTTCTATGGCAGTATGTTACGCGTTAGTGTTATTACTGGCGGAATCTGCGAGGGGTAAATGAAGCATAAAGCGACGAAATTGTTCGGAGGATCGCAAACTTCCGTGCTTCTGAGCTAGAAGATTCTTTGAGCGTCGATTGTTGAGTGGAGTATTGAGAACTCAAAGCATCTACAGAAAATTTCTTTGGGTATGTTGGAGGACTCAATGCCTGAGAAACGTCAACAGATTTTCTTTCTATTCTGTAACACTGATAAAATACATGAGGCTTCGTTCAGTTGATTCTATTTTTGATCCCATAGCCCAAGAAAATAGCAACAGTTCGAAGACCTCAAATACACACGCTTTTCCTTTCAATGCATTCAAAAACAAAAGTTTCCTTTTCCAACGTTTGCTAAAAACAAAGTCCCACTGAAAATAAAATTGCATCGGTCATGCTTTCGACTGTACTGCAACAGGTTACGTAAAGGGAGCTTATGACTTATGAGAAGGGAAAGAGAAGTTCGAAATAAGGGAAAAACAAAATAAGGAAACGTAGAAAGAGAGAGGGCACGGTAAATTAACTCGCGATGAATTTTCATGAACGCGTTCCGACACGGCCAGGTGGAATATTCAGCGTTCGATCGCGCTTCGCGATTGGAGAGAGGCACTTTCTTGCGCGTAATACTTGAAACACAACGATCTCGATGCCGCGAAAATCGTATCGCGTTTCGTTGCTTATTTACCTGGGTACAAGCGCAGGCCACACCGGAAGGGGTCGTTGTACGCGCAAATGCTAGCCTCGTTGTACACAGCCAGCATGTCGTTGATCACACGATTGTACTGCAACAAATAAATGACATGCAAAAAACAAGGACACCTATGAAACGCGTTGTTTCCTGTTTTACACCCTCCATCACGTTTTTCCTACATTTCCACGGGCAACTGTTGGGCGCTTTCTTATTTCGCCGAAGAAAGGAAATCTATCCTCGTCTCTTACTTCCTATTTTCTTTCACGCGTAACGGGAGCCTGATTAATCGGCTGCGTTGGCAACAAGACGGAAATGCAAACTCGAGGGAGTTCAGTGGAGATTGATAAGAGTAATTTGTTCGTCTTTTAAGCGGGGGACTCTCGGTAACTTTAACGCGTCGAAGCGATCACGCGAGTTAGACTTCCTTTCCTAAGTGATAGGTGTCTCTTGGTCTTTTCTTTTCTGTTTAGCATCCTCTGCGTTGCCTTTGAAATGGCTTATACGTGTATAACCATTGTATCACCATTAATATCATATGAGAATAATCTTAATATATAAAGCAGAAATTGTTTGTGCGTTTGCCTGTCGCCTAAGAATTTTCGAACGGTAAATTCTGGAGTCTCGAAATGTGTCGCAGCTCATTATACCTAGTTAATCCAGATGAATGTGACTATTTCCAGGACAAAAGAATAAATCAATTTTTTTTTCTTTTTTATAAAATCAGAATCTAAATTTCGGACGAAGTCGAGTAGTAAAGCTAGTATAGGAATAATTAGGCGATTATATGTCTGCAGGGGAAGCAAGTATGAAGGCCAAAGGAGTCCAGAATACGAAAGAGTGATTCCAGTAAATTTCATTCCTGTAGCACAGGAATAAAAATATTGTTTGCTTTCTTTAGCAGATAATTTTTCTATTTTCTATTTTCAGCAGCATTGAAGTTATAATAAATAATTCGTTTTCATTATTTACCCTGTCCAACTGGTCTGGTGGGAGGGCCGATGGTCCAACTACGGACAGATATCTGAGCCGTCGTCTGATGACAGGGTCTGCGATATTATCCTTGTCGATCCTGGATATCAGAAACCAGGCCTGGTTCTGAAAGTCTGCATATATTCGTTGTGCCTCCAACTGGAAAGGAAACGCCTCGTTGTGAATGGAAATCACGTTGGATCGTCCGCCTAGCTTCATTGATTCGTGACTAAAAAGCAGCAGGTCCTGTTACGCGCAGGTCGACAGTTTCTGATAAGAGCGACAGGTAATCTTGTCGGAGGTAACCGTCCATGTGGAACTGGTTCGAAGCGCAAATCAACGAGCAAAGGGGTTCACCGTTACAGATAAAACGCAGCTATCAGAACCTTTCCTGGGATTACAGATAGAAGAAACAGTAAAATAGAAAAGGAAACGCGGTGCAAGGCGCAGTTGCGTGCGCTTAGTTGCATAAAAGAAGAATACTCCATGGTATACAAGGAATTTTAAGATTCCATTAGCAAGGAAATTGCACCACATCGATTACCGAAGGAATCCCTGCGATTCTTTTGATCCTCACAATGCCTTCAAATTCTTTAGAAGCAGGAACTATAAATGTATGCAGACTTTGAAGTTAACGACAATTTGCAGTGATCAACGGAGAAATAGTAATACCCCCCAGCAGCGTAATAATAAAGGAACCCCAACTGTCTTGCATCCCTCCCATCAACGACAGAGCATCTCCATCCACGCGACAGGTTGAGCAACGTCGATGGAATCTCGCGTTAAGCCAGCGTCTAATGCAAAACTCAGCTATGCCTGTTTCCCAGAAAGGAGAAGAAAAGGAGCCCCGATGGCCAACGCTCGTCATTATCATCACGCGACTCGCCTAGCGGATTTCGTGTTGAAGGCTGACGATTTCCGTTCTCGTCGTTCGGACGGTGGCTGATGAGCTCCGTTACGAAATCGTTCGGTGTACCGTCACAATGATACCGCCTGGGAACATTTCCCGCGGAGGTGTTCGGCCTCTGGCGGACAATAAAGGCCGCCCCGGTGCCAGGGAAATCCTCGGGCACGCGAAACCAGCAGCTCCTTGGTCTGTGAGGGGATAACGCGTTGACGTTTTACGGTCTCATGAGCCGGTTCGTAGAGGAGGTCGAGGTCTCGCGGATTGGCTCCGCCAAGAAACATCGAACCACTGTTGGAAGCTTCCCCCGGGGCCTGAGGCTTGCCTTCAAGGGGCGATTTAAACCCCTTGAGGGTGTCCTCAGGATGGGAATTTGTGATCCCAGGGCACCTGAGCTGGCTTACTTGAGATCGGGCAAGAATCTCGGCTGGGAATCTCCAATAATCCCTGCTTGATTCAATGAAGTGCTAAGATATTGGAGATTATGGTCAGGGTAAGGGAAAGGGGTGTCTTTTGTGGAATAGCTACTGAAGTAGTTAATAAGAGAATTAACTGTGATTTTAGAAACCTAAAACCTCTATGCCTTCCTTGGTGTCTAAACCAGGTGAATGTGTCTACACCTGCCAATCTTTATCGTTGAAGGATTTTAGAGACAGGAATGAGCTACAGCAAGTAACAAAAATATTCGGACACTTTTTAAAATCGCATAACTTTTTTAGAATTGTTCCAAACGACATGAGTTTTCTTTTGTTGAGAAACTAGAAGGATTACTTTGTTAAGTGACGTGTTTCGTCGTTTTGAAAAAAATGCAATTGGCCGGAACATAACAAAAAATAGTAAAGGTCGTTTTATAAACATTTTTTGTGTGCCTATAATGAAAATTCAAAAAACCCGTTTGAAATTTTAGGCATGTATATAACTTGCTTCATTCTACAAACGGGTTTTTTGAATTTTTATTATAGGCTCATAAAAAATGTTTAAAATACGATCTCCACTATATTTTTTATATTCCGACCAATCGCAACTTTTTTCAAAACGACGAATCACGTCATTTACTAAACTAATCCTTCTAACTTTTCAAAAAAACTTAAATCGTTTGTATTAATTTAAAATATTTTTGCGATTTTAAAAGTGTCCGAATATTTTCGTTATTCACCGTACGTATTAGTAATTCACTGTAACTGTCATTCGAGATATCAGTCACACATTTAGAGCACGAATACTGATAACGAATCCGTAGGCCCGCTTTTTCGGCTTTCACCGAGCAACCGAAAGTTTGTATCAACTTAGGGCGGAACAGATGCGGGTGTTTTGGTCCCGAAATTCATGGAACCCGTTATAACGTTACATTCTACGTTTACAGAACTTGTATTTGGCAATGTGGTTATCGTAAGCGTGTTGGTACTTGCCGCTTGCAGCTGCGTGTACTCGTTCACGTCCGTTTCGTATGACCATTGCGCCACCACATTTGCGCTACACCTTTCGGTACCTACGAAGTCCACTCTGGCAAGAATATCCTGCAATTGTGATTCATTCGGGGGAATCCGCCTGCCAAAATCTTCTCGAGGATCCTCCCCCAGCGGCGGCAGATCCAGCTGGCAGGAAACCAGGGAGAAGAGGGCGAAGAGGATCCAAGTCGCCATGATCTGCGATAAAAGAAAACGTATTTAGATAGATGTTCTCAATAAATTCATGTACTTTCATTACGAAACAAAGTGAACGTATTTTTAGACAGAGTATTCTCAATTCTCTTCGATGAATATTCCATGCGCGTCGATAGAAGAAAGTTCTTTGATAAGGGATTACTTTTCGCTACACATATCGCTGCCAATCACTCTTACGTCGATTCGAGGAAGTATTTATGGCATTGATCGAAGGCGGTCAGCCACAGACAGTTGGATATGGCGTGTAAACGATTCGTTTCGATGTTGCACACTTGTTTTTCCCTCTTCCTGTCGGGTATCGAGGACAGTGAACCGGCGGGGAAGGTTTCTAGAGCGATTTGGCGTTATCGGAGCGACAGGTGCGATTGCATCGAATCCTGTGTTCGCTCCAGTATAAAGAAAGTGAAGCGAAAAAGGTGCCCGTTGTCAATGATTACTAAAAGTCTATTCGGCATCTTGATTAAATTCGTTGAATCAAGAGGAAAGAGATCGCGGAAGAAATCGTTGTAGAATTTGAAATAACGAGGACACAGGCTAATTTAACTATTACACAGTCGCTGTTGTTATCTACATTCTTTTCATAAATCACTGGCAAACCGTTTATGTGCAATTCATTTGTTGACTTCACGGTCACGTGTTACGTCTTCGCGTTACGTATTTCCTTGCAGCATGAAAGGCTGTTCATGCACGGCAGTAGGTCACCCGCGACCACTTCGAGATCCTGCGACCCTGAACGTTCGATACTCGATTTGATCGTGACACGTGAAACTGACGCGTGAGAAACTCACGTTTATGCGACGTTCGAGACATGATTCTTGTTTATTTCTCACTTGGCACACCCAGCATCACACTTCCACTCGAGCTCCCCATTTGAATTCCTCAAGATTCAAGTACAATTAAACGATTACTGGTATATGTTCGTATCGGTGCAAGTAAGCTGATAGAAGATTCAATCTTTCGACTCCTTTCAAAGCTTACAAGTATCTAGCCCCAGATGAAAGACATTTGTGGATTCTTTTTCAATAGAAATTGCAGAAAAGAGGGGTTCGCGAAGTTCCTCGACTAGGTGGTTCGCTAATACACTAACTGGTCTCTTAAATTTGCATTTCTTCTAAAGGAAGATTGTGAATTTTCACCCTCCACGATCAAGAAGCTCCCCCGCGTACTTATCACTCTCTTCAAACCTCTACCTCTTCCAAAACCTACGCATTTCCACCCCCCAGGAACAGAAACTCGCAGAGCTCCTCCTACAGCAACTTCCCTGTTCCATCCATCCTTCCAACGCCTACTTGTTCAACTACCCACACACTTCCACCTCCAAAGAAAAGCAAACTCACAGAGCTCCCTCGATGTACACCTGAGCGAAGTTACTCCTACTAGTCCTCCCATCTTCTATCCCCAGAAACCTATGCACTTCAACCCCCTAGGATCAGATCCTTGCAATTCCAAAATTGAAACAAATACTTCTACGTCTTCGTACACTTTCACCCTCCGCGAAATGGATCTTGGCTTTGGAAATCAAGCTGGCCAACCACATTCCCCTCCGCACCAGTCGCGAAGAAGTCGATGATCGCGGCTCAAAGAGGGAGACTTACGGGTCCTCTCATCCCCAGGTCCAGCGTGATCGGTGGTCGAACAGTTCGGGAACTCGGTCCACGATCGATCAGCAGAGGAGCGCGTAGCTGTGGACGATGCACGATGACACGACGAGCAGCCGTTTCGTTCTGGAGTCGCTAAAAGCCTCGTGGCCTACCGCAAGTGTACATTTATCCCTGCGAAGCAGTTCGAACGCGACCACGAGGAGGTCATCCGTGGCCAGAGGTGGGGATCCGTGCACACCTCGTCTCCGATGTCGTCGCTTCGACGATGTCTCTAGACGCGCGTGGGAGGACCACGGGGGGAAGGGACGCGTCGGGAAAAATGGAAGGGCGAGGCTCGCTTCTCCAACGAAAACGTCGACTCTTGGAACAACGTGTGTCACCGTGAACGAAATTGTCCTTCATCATGAATGAAGGACTTGGATCGATGGATCCTTTGTTTGGGGGATGCTTGTCACAGTTCTGGGGAGGGTTTGTTTGGTTTGCCATTTGCTTCGAAGGGGTAAACTGGGGTGCGATACTATTTTGAAAAGTGGGAGTCTGGGGTGAAAGGATGGAGGCTTGAAAAGAGGGAAATAAGTTACTCGAGGGTTGCAAGTTGAAGGATTGTGGGGGAAATGGAAGCGAGGGCAAAGATCTGATCGTGAGAGTATTGAGGAATAATTAAACCTTTAAGTGTCACTTAACTCTAATGGTACACGGTGCTACAAGGAGAAAAATGAAGTGGACAGGGAAAATCTGATATCTCGGAGCGGGAGGAGATAAAATTGTTAGGGCAGACATGATGGAGATTGAGGAATCTTAGAATACAGAGACAGGCCATGGAAAGGGAGACAGAATCGAGTGCTAAACTGGATTGCGAAAGTCTGAAGCTCTCACGTTGACAAGCGTAGTCGTGCTCGTCGCGAGGCCCTCTCAATGAGCCTCATTGTCTACTCTGCGCGCCTCCTTTGCATCTCGTAACAATTTACGATTCTTTCCTCGAGGTCTCAGTCGAACCCAAACGTTTCCAGCACTTCATACATCCTTTCTCCAAGTACCAATCCCCAAGTTGAACAATAGTCTGCTCGACGAGCCAGGAGCAACCCTCCAGGGGCCTAAATCCTCTGAAACCCTCGAATCATTTTCCATGAAAGAGTTGGGCTGAGTTCTTCAGCCATAATCAATCAAAATAACAAGTGGAGAAAGATGGATCTAGATGCTGCGAGCGATACATCACTAAAAGACTAACACGTAGAGATGAAGTCGAGGGTGGAATGGAAGTAAAAGGATCTGAGGGACGCTAACAAACGAATACTGATTCCATTCCAGGCTGATTTGCGTACGAAACCTCGAATTCCATGAAAAGCAAAAAAAAAGTGACTCGTGCATCGCGTGATGAATCATCGGCCGGCCATCTAATTGCGCAATTATGTTTCCAGAGCTAATCTCATCGATGCCGCTTCCTGCTTCGCCCGAGCACCCAGTCGCGTCCTGAGAATCCAAGCGCCATTGTGTCACCGTCGCATCAGCTTTTAATTCAACCCGTGATTCATAATTTTGCAAGTTTTAATGACGTGGGAAGGGTCGCGGGGTAAAATTGCACGTTCCACCGCCGGCGTTGATAGTCATTGTTCGGGAGGAGTTTTCGACGCGATTAATCGCAATCTTCCGTCTCTGGCGAAGCGAGTGCTACGTGTTTTAACGCGAACACGATGATTCACAATTTTTTATGACTCTTTATGGGCTCCAAGAGCAACGATTTGCAACGAAACTGTAAATTAATTCCTCCATTGAACGATCGTCTGCAAGATTCCAGTGTTCCTCTTCCAGTAGCCTTGAGCAGTGAGGAAGATAGATTGCTCGTGAGAATTTAGGGTAATGCGAGGTTACTAATACCAGGGAAGATCTCAGGGATCATTTGTGTAAAGATAAATCGAAATTGAACGTGTTTCTCTCCCTAATCCACCGCCTCCAATCCCAGAATTACCAGTTTCGTTACTTTCCCCAAGGAGACACAAAATAACTTGAGGTGTTATACGAAAGAGCGTGGGAAACGAAGCAAAGCAAAGTCACCGATTAACATGCACCGCGAAGACTCGTCCAAGGTGATCGTCGTCTAACAGCCACCGGTGTGCACTCGTTTTCATCGCGTTCGATCCAGGAACGTGCGCGCCAACAATGACTAAAACTCGGTCCATTCATCGGCGTGAAAATCATAAACAACCGCGCCCTGCCGTCGAGGATAAGTCTCACGATGATCTGGAACATCGTAGACGTGGATATATGTAACTGCGTGCAGTGTAAGGCCAGTTCAGAAGGCCTTGAGCCACGATGGCGAACCTCTGCCGCGTGCATATGTTTTGCGTGCCCTGTGCATTCCAGGTAACGAGCATACCTGCGCCGTCTTTGCATAATATATGAATAATATCGTTGCAGTGTGATATAAGAAGTTCTCTGCAATTTCCACTAGCATTTAGCTCCTTGCGGTATGGCATACCTGTAGGTCCTTTGAACATTGTTCAACAGACTTCGTACCCTTAACCCACCACTTCTCAATGTTTTACTTACAATTAGAATTTGATAGCTCCAGTACCTTCGAGTTAGGTACCAAAGCTTCTTCCTGAAGCGTTCATTTATTGATAGGGAGGGTTGTAGAAAAGAGTAGTCAGACTTTGAGAGTGTGCTTTATTTGTTTTAAGGAAACACTTCCTTTCCCTGACATAAACACATAGTACACCTCTCAGCTTTCATTTCTTATGTCTCATTTCGTATGTCTCATCTCTCGCATCTCCTTTTTCATCTCCCATCTCTCATAGCTCGTGTCTCATTAGTCATTACCAATCTCTCATCTTTCATCTCTCATAACTCATCTCTCATCCCTAATCTCTCATTTATCACCTTTCATTTTTCATCTCTCATTTCTTATCTCCCATTTCTTATCTCTCATTTCTCATCTCCCAGTTCTCATATCACATCTCCCATTTCTCGAAACCTCTCAACTCTCTCCCTCAGCAGCTCGTCAAACCGAGTGTAAAATATTCGTGATAGATTCTTAGCTGCAGCAACGTTGAAACGCTCCCGGCTTAGGAGAGATTACGTTTCACGCTCGTAGCTAATTGCCAGCAGTCTGGGCAGTCACTTGATCGGCGAAATTGAATTAACACGGAGAAGGACACCGACGAATCCAGGTTTCAATGCCGCGCGTAAAAGCACGAATGCGCGCGTCCTGTGGCGTCTCTACGCAATCGTGCAGGTGCTTTTACTTTTAAAAGCGCGCGCCCGTGTTCTCTCAGCGTGCCACTTCGACAATGCTAATCACATCGGGAGATAATAGGTGCACAGGTCTCACGTACTGGCCGCGATTCTTGGTTCAAGTACGCGAACGTTTACGCGGCTCAGCCGTGCGTTTCTTCGGCCTTTTTACTAGCGGAACAAACACTTGCTGTTTTTCGTCGATCTTCCATTTCTGAGGTGAGGAGGAAATTGCCCTTTTTACAACGTATCGATCCACTTTGGTCTCATTGATTTCCATGAGACATTCTAATTCCCCCAGTTCAACATTCTTCTCGAAAAATGCATTTTTAAAGACACTGAGGAAGCACTATTCACTTGCCTCGTCTATTTTTAGTTCCTCTTCTTTAATCATTTTATTTTAGTAAAAGTAGATGGTACAAAGTACTTTTGTTCGTATTGTACACTATTCCTCGTATAAATTTCAACAGAATTTTCAGTGGTGACGTTTCTTTATCTGTTCTCTTCTTTCTTCGATACAAATGATTAAAATTACAGGGCACAAAGCCTTTTTGTCTGTGTAAGACATTGTTCCGACTACGAATATTGACCTACTTCTTTTAAATCATGTTTCTTTCATCTATTTTTCATATTTCTTCTGTGACCATGTCTGGTTATTGAAACTGGATAATAACTTTTTGTAGCTTCATTTTTTCGTTTGTATAATTCCTCGTTATAGGTCAATGAAACTGTACGATGTAAAACGTCCTTGTCTGCATAGGACAGATCTTCTTTCCTCCATTTTCGTTTAGAGAACAATTTAGCAATTACGATTTAACAAGGCGTGAAGCAGTTCTCAGTTCTTTCTGTTTCAAATACAATACGCTGATGAAATTACATGATAGTTACTATTCAACGTGAAGAAAAAGATTGATGCCGTTAATTAGACGAACTAAAATAAACACTCTCATTTTACACATCTACATAATATCATTCTCGATCGCTTAGTGGTATAACAACTGCGGTTGATACGCTGAGAAAAAGGAGAGCGATTAGACAACATTCTAAATTCCAATTACACGGTTTCGTTCAGCAAAATGTTCTCCACTCGTCAAGCTGCTACCACCGCGATGAAAAAGGAAGCATACAAACAAGAAAACAAATTCCAAGGTCGTCGAAAGATCTATCCAACGTTCGCGTGACTCACGTAAAAAACAGTACCATCTATGAAAGAGCAAAACAGAAATCCCTGAGAGCCATTTTTGCTGAGTTCTGCACCCCCCTCTTGTCTTACACGCACGATGCAAATCCGCGCGTACCATCACAATGCGCCGGTAATTGCACGACAGAGAACAGCTGATAAAACGTGGGAAAAACGGTAGTGGATACTTGTTACCGGTATTACGTGAGCTGAAGAATTATTCAAAACGGAGCGCAAGGTCGATTAGTTGAATGATTGAATCCCTTTCATCGATCGACTCGTCCCAGGTGCCTGGGTGAAGGTTTCCAGCCGCGTTTCAGCGATCGCGGGAGAGAAGGGGCATAAAGCTCAACACGGTTCTAAGAAGCGTGTCGCAGTTCCACGAACGTGTCACCTGGATCTCGCGAATCGAGGAAAAAAGTATCGTTGGACGATTTCCTCGCACAGCAGAAAAGAAAAGTTAATCTCCCGGGAGGAGAGGAAAACTGGAGCCACGAGCATCGAACAGATTTACGAGATAGGCGCGGGAGAAGAGGCGCGCGCTTCAAGGCGAGCCTCGCGGTTCCATTTTCGTCGCTGCTTGAAATTTAAATTAGGACCATCGAGCCTGCCTCCGAGTAGACGACGCAGCGAGGTGGATTGAGACTGTTTCTGGGCGATATTCGTTGTTCCGCGGGAACGATTGGTCCCGCGGATGCGATCTGTAACATGAGACGGAAGGACAATTTAACGACTTGATCTTCGTTGACGCTTGGAAAAGATTGCGAACTGTCTACTCTTGGACATCTTTAGACGTCTGAATCGTCTCTAGACGTCTTTAGGAAGAAGTGGTATTTATAAACTGTTAATTCCTGTATTCATATGAGAAAAAGCGCGACCTGACATTAATTGCAATAAAATATAACGAGTACACGACACATCTTACCAATCCTGCGTATCGCGTGACGCACCAGTGCGCACGACTTTTTGGGCACGTACTTAAAGCGGTTTTCTCCGTATTACGCAGCCATTAAAGAGATTGCGGGGCATTGTCGCTCGTACGTACTCACGATTCACCTAAATCCCGTCGATTGAGTAATTCGACCTTCTTTTTCCCCTCTACACGCGCGAACACAGAAGCTGAAACTTGCCGACCATTTATGCTAATGCAGGGCTCGTTGTCCCTTGGTCGTCGCAAGTTCTTCCTACTTTGCCCTGCAATTAAAGCCAATCAAAAATAACCAAACGACTTTCACCTAACCAGCAAATAATAGTCTGAGAAAAGTGTTAAGCTCCGATATAAAGTGTCAAAGTAATAAAAATAGAAGCATTTCAATAAAAATCTGTATGTAAACGTTAACTGTATAAGCATCGCTAGTGTTCACATTCGTAGCGGTATCAGATGCGTAAGACAGCCTCCAACAGTGTCCTTATCACCGATCTAAAGCCGACGATACGCAGCCACTTAACGTAATTAGAATAATTATTAATCACCGATAGGATCTCAGGGGGAGAGGAAGCTAGGTGACTTATAATGAAGTCATAGTCGTGCGTATCCTGCGACGCGACGTTGCATAAGGAACTGAACTACTATATGCAACTACCAGAAGACCAATTGTAAAGATGTTGATACCTTGACGACCAATTATCCAGGCATGTGATTAGGAATTCTTGCAGGCATAGAAATGTTCCTCGAATAATTGGATAGGCGTACGATTATAGCGTTACGGGAGGTATAAGTGTGTCAGGAAATGCATATATTATTCCATTTTCGAGATCCTGCGTCCAAGCGCGAACAAGTGTAGCTTATTATTTCGTTTTCATAATTCTGGGATTATTTAAGAGGCAGATTGCCTTATTGTTCAATTACATGCCTTCCAGCGTGTTCATTAAACGGATTACAATACTCGCCAATTAAATTCCCAGCGGTACAATCGCGCGAACTTATGCCATCGTGTTTTTCCTCGTCTTCCTGCGTGCGGCATTGTAATGCGTAAGTATAAAACGGATTGTGCGTTCAGCGAAGGACGCCGTTGGAATAATTTTTCGTTCCGGCGACGGTCGTTTCAGAATTAACGAGGCAATAACTCGTTAGCTTGACATCGCATGAGAAACGAAGCGGGCTTTGAGAGAATTTTAAATCGAGCCACTTTTCGTTGGTATTCAGAAAACCATTGTATCAGTTATTACGGGAATTTAGAGGCGTGGTCTTTCAGGTCAGGATCGACGATGGAAATTAACTGGACATCATTGGATGACGATTTTCTAATCGTAATAATGATACAGACAATAACGTAATCGGATACGTAAAAGATTTCGAAGAAAATTGTGTTGTGATTTTTCTCCTGTTTCTTCATTCGAGTTCTACCAGTTATTATCTGAAATTAACGTTCAATGCACGAGTACACGTGGCAGAAAAAAGTGATGCACCGGAAGTGGAGGACGTATGTCGAGCATGCAAAAAAGCCTATGATGTGTTATAAGAAATGATTGAGTAATGAGTTATGATTCTGATATTGCAAAGGTGCTTTTAAATAATTTAACGTATAATAAAAATGAATACGGCTTTCCATAAACGTTCCTGTATTATGAAATGTTACAATGTATAGATATAACTTTTGAAATCTCTTAAAATTAAGCGCGCAAAAAGTTCCATCTATACATGACATCTCCAAACGCAACAGAATCTGCTTTCACCGTATCGATAGTCAGTAAAAATTCCCTTTACATTTTACCTCATGCTAAAATACTGATTCACTCCATATAGTTTGAATTCTGACAGTAAACAGCGTTGTAATCTCATTCCTTTTTAATCGATAACGTTGAATGCGATAATGCCTCGGTGAGACGCCAACTGAAGCGCCTCCACACGACGAGTTAATTCTAGTACAGACGCAGACGAAGTATGGTCTGTGGTGTAATCACAGACTAGGTAAAGGAAAAACCAATCACGCAATGTAATTTTGTGTCACACGCTGGGGTCTCTCGAACCCCCTTACCATTTTCATGTCACACCCAACGTTATCGATTCAATCTAAAATAAGATTGTAACGCTACGCGTGGTAGGAATTAGAATTCAACACGGGTAACACTTAGATCATTTGAAACCCGCAATTTACAAATGATTCTGTCACAGTAATAATTTAAAGATCGTTTTATAAACGTATTCTGTGCAACGAAGGAAAAGAAGGATCACACCAAAACAAGAACAAACACGCCTTTTAACCTTTCAAAATTTAATTAACATAAAAATTTACATAATCAACAACATTATTTGTGGAAAACATGAATGCATGATGTAATTTGGAATATCTCACCAAGGAATTGTAACTTGGTATATTTCAATAAGGCGCTGAAGTAGAGAGGACCTTAAAAATTGACAAAACCCCTCAGTTCCAGTACCTTGCTGAAATATTCCATGTTCATTCTTCTATCTTAATACTGTACTCGTATTCTGGGGTCGGGTAGGAACAATCGAAAAACACTTAATAATACCAGGCAAGTATTTTTATTTCATATAGAAGTTACAAACATTACAAGATATGTACATCTATTAAGTTAAAGCAATTCTTATATCCGACTAGAATATTTGACAATCGCAGCCATTGGCTCGGTCCTCACCGATTACCAGGTCTCACCGCGAGGAGGTTGCTGCGCTTGGAGACCCGTAGAGAGATAGATGGAATCAAAGTTCCGTCGATCTCCCTGTACATGAAAACCTTAGCCTACTAAATCAAAGAGATCGATGGACACAAAGTTCCATCGATCCCATCGGTTTAGATGTAGAATCTAGAGAACTACCAAGCAATCACTCGATTAAAATAAACTCAGCAAAGAAGGAAAAACTACAGGTGAGCATGAAACGAGTATTGAATGGCGCAGTTCCTACCACCCTAATGTCCGAGTCGAAAGGGAAAAGCGCTCGGCGTCTCCCAGGCGACTCCTGTTGCTCCGACTCATGCGACTCGTCAGGAGCACTAGGTGTGACCTGACTCAAGCCGTCTAACGCAGAGATTGGGCAATCGGACCAGGAGACTTACGCAGGCAGTGTACCAAGCGGTACACCCCCTACGCCCGAAACTTTTCCCTTTCGACAAGAACACGAGGGGATGAAACTGATCCACTCATACTGATTCCATGTCCAGTCGCTTGCTTCCGGAAACGGAAGCAGCGGCGACCTCCTCATCGGAGATGAGGAGCCAAGGAAAGTGCAACGAAGCTTATGATTCAGTGACTAGTAGTTGCCAAGTTGGACGCTGTTCATAAGCAGATGCCACTACATTCAGTCTTCAATTATGGGTCGGTAACACAGTTTGGATGGCGATACGAACATCCATAAGGTGATAGGTCTATCCTATACTTCGTCTGTTGTGTAATCTTATTTTAGACTGAATCGATATCTTAGGATGTTTCACTCAAGTTAAAAGCAGAAACGCACTTTACCTGCCATCGCTAACAGGATGTTTCTAAAGCGCTACTTTCAAACCACGTTATCCTTCGTAATTTATTCGGGCAGGATCCCAGAGCATTTCACATTATCATTAAGCCGTCAACTTCTGACAGATAGGTTGGTTGTTCAATCGAACACGTAGTTGCAATCGTCACCCCAGGGCCTTTATTGCAATCATCTGCGTGCACAGTGGCTGGAATGCTGCAACCGTTCAAAGGTGGAGCGCACAACTAATGGAATTTACTGTTACGCAAATTTAGACGGCTCTAACTGGCCTCTCGATTTTCTCAAGAAAATTATCTCGCCGACCGGAACGACCGAACACGAAAATGTTTTTGCACGATGTATCTGTATTGTTAGTACTGTTAGATTTGCATTCCAATGCATTGCTTAGTTAGTTAACGACTTCTTAACGACTTCCGTGGTCGATTAAGACCCTCGTAGAGGTTTTTTTTGCAAATTTCCACTATTGTCGAACATTACAAGGAACGAGCAGAACCATAGAAATTTATTCATCGTTCTAGTAGTAAGGGAAACATAAGGAAATTGAATGAAAATGGAAGCCAAAATTAATTCCACGATGGAAGTTCAACCCATGCAACCCATTGCTTATCAAATTTTCCTTAATTACTTACTGCCAAAGACAGTGACTTACTCCCAAAGACAGTGACTCTTTTTTCGGAGCAAACTTTGATTCAACACTTCCCACAGATTCACTCCAGCCATTCGTTCCCTTTACTACCCGCCCGCAATTTGCTTGTCATAAACTGACCGCCGCTGGCGAGAATTCCAAAACGATTTTCCACGAGTGGCGTCGACTTTCTACACAGGCATAATCGCTTCAAATTATTTGAGCAACATTGTTCCGTCTCGAAGTGTGGATCTAGCGACCAGATCACCTCCTTCCGGACAGTAGCAGCTTTTCTCGCCGTTCCGTGCGACTAACGAAAAGGAAATTAGGTTGTTACACTGGAATGGCGCCCTTGTACCTCGTTCCTCGCGTCTAAAGTGCCCGCCTGGCGCAATAAAATCCATCAGGTGTGACGTGGGACCCCCGAGGATGACCTAAAAATAGCTTCTAAATCTAATATCCAGTCCCATCAGCGCAGGTCACGTCGAAGGAGCCAATCCATCTCCGAAGCCTCTCAATTCTCGGTATATCCACTTGGAACTCGCGTGGACCAGAGCAAAGAATGATCACAAACCAGCGAACCAGTCGTTCGATGCTGCTTCTTCTTCCATTCGCGAAACAGTTAAGTGGAAGTGATTATAGATCACGAAATAGATCCTTCGCCAAGGTCCAGCGAGATCGAAAGCTTTCCTGGAAGCAGCGGTCGCGCGAGGGAGATGGAAAATCGGCTAACGAGCCCGTTGCACGAAGGTAGCCGCGTGACCTCATAAAAGGTGCATTCGTATTGCTAATTGCGTCTTCGGTGGGCTGCACCGCCTTCCGAGCAGCAGGCCTGCAATTTACTCGCTGCGTCACGCGCATCGGGCGTCCATGAGCTGAATTCGTCTGCAACGGAAGCCTGAGGAACGTCCACTTCCGGCGGTGACGTGGGAAGTTCGTGAACTTCACCGAACCAGATGGAACGCCCTGCTACCTCCATCGAGCTTCTCCATCGTTCAAGTTCGTCGATCACTAGTTTCAGAGAATAAAAAGGGATCATTCGTAGGCTGGGTTCTACAGGGCACACTGATAGCTTCGAGTTCCTTTTCGGGGGATAGAAAGTTACTGCCTCTGACTCATTCTGTGATTCGCAACCGGAACATAAGTTCCAGGAACGTTTCGGGGTACGAGTCCGAAACGTGACGCGCTATGGTTCCTGGACACAGGTCAACGTCACTATAAATTACACTGACAATGAGACGATTTCGACGTGTCAAGGACCACCAGAAGCGTGGTTGGTTCAAGGACGACCGCGTTTCAGGTGGCTTCTCTTCGTCGGTTGTGCCGCAGCCTAGACTCCGAGTTCATGCACTCAACAGCTTTTATTCCAATTCGAAATCTAAATTAGTATCGATGAACCAATTTCTGCTCAAAATTCAATTCGAGCTGATTGTGATACCCAATCGTAGCAATTGCCGTCACGCTCGAAAGAACCACTTTAAGTTTAAGGGTGGAATGCTATTTTATGGACTAAAAACATACAAATTTAGGATTTTTTTTTTAAGAACCCAGCATTTCGTTTCATCGGAAATTTGAACCATGTTTTGATACATCTTTGAGGAAACTGCAGTTTTTTTTATATTAATTTTTAATCATAAATTTAGTAATAATTCATCGCCCGTTGGTGTGCATGATATTTACCTTCCAGATAATCTGAAACAGAAAAATGAAACGGCGCTTTACTCTGTACATATGTAGCTTCAATTTGATGAACCAGAAGACCGCTAAGTTCTATACTTCTTTTGTTACATAAAAAAATTGGCGCAAAATTGGATAGCAAAAATTAAAGGTTCAGATTTTTTAGTTTGAAAACTCTCCACATACCTTAATAATTTTTGTTTTTTTTTTGCTGATTCATAAATTTCAAGCTACATATGTATAAAATAAAACGCCGTATCATTTTTCTGTTTCAGATTACCTGGTATATAAATATCATACACACAAAACGGACGATGAATTTTGTACGGCGTGATAGTCGATTGTGCATAATTACTATTTTTATGGTTAAAAATTAATAATAAAAAAACTGCAGTTTCCTCAAAACTGCATCAAAACATGGTTCAAATTTCAGATGAATCGAATCGCTGGTTTCTTACAAAAAAATTCCAAAGTTTTCTATGTTTTTATCCCAAAGAATAGGATTCCCCCATTAAGCTATGAACGGTAGCCGGTATTAGAATTAGATACTTCCACTATGAAGAATTGCATCTTTAAATTTCTATCCCATAAATTACAGGGTTGCCCAGAACAGATCTGCGATACCAACATAGTATGTGAAGCCTAGCATTAAATTCATTATGCTTTAAACTTTCTTTTTACCACCACTGTGTATTATCTTCCGTGGATTAGTGAGTTTATAGTCAGAATATTTAGAGATTTCGAATTATTGCGAAACCAAAGCGTCACGGTGCAAAAGGACGTAGAAACCGACACGAATGCGATGATTTAAGGCGATGGCTGCAGACATTGTCGCGAATGGTTAATGGAGCGCGACGTCGCTTAGCCACGGAGATCCCCAGCTGGATAATTAGATCGTTTGAAGTCCGAAGATGCAATTAAAGTCGCGGCAAATGGGAGACTGTACATACAAAATCAGAGTACAAGGTGTTCCTGGTTGCCTTCTGCGCGACCTGGAAAAACTCGGGCAAAATTCTTCCGCCTGGCAGCTGGACGCAAATGACTTCTACGTGGCGGAGGCCTCGCGAGCTGCTCGATAACCGGCGATCATTCGACGCTGCTCCGATCGATGATGATCTAATCTTGCTGGAGAAAAAAATATTTTGGTCAATGATAGCATGTTTTAATTGAATCAGTCCATCGGGGACATGGAGGCGAGGACGAGTGTCCCGTTGAAGAAGCTGCTTATGAATATGATAATAGCAAGCACGAATAAATATCGATTAGTAACAGGCAAACACTTGTTCATGGGTTTCAGGGCATTTGAGACTGAAACAAAAAGGCACAGCTTGCTCGCGAATCTTTTGGGGGAAAGAGCAGTGGGTGTTCAAAGCATAAAAAACTTTATCTAGCTCGTTGGTATCACTGATATATTGATTCTGAGATATCAATTTTAAGATAAAATGGATGGTCGTAACTAGATGGAGGTATCTTATTTCTTTTTAATGCCACTGAATAAAGTACTTTATTATTTTTGGAATTCTGTATATGGTGGAAGTATTTTGTAGGATTAGTCTGAATGTATGACTTGTTTTATCAAGAATTTTTGTATACTAAATTAATTTCCAGATAATTGAGAAGGATAGGAGAAGAAGCTAATGGTATCTCTGGAATTTTTGTAACTCCCCACGATGCGAACCCATTAGGATAATTCAATTACGGGGAAATTAAGTTAGACTGACCGTGGCGCTCGTAAGTCAAACAAATTACGCGGCGGGACATTAATTAAGGCCACGGAGTCGTCGTTGAAATTCTGCTCCTTCAGCACCATTTTTTCTAGCCGCGCTCGTCCAATGACTAAAGCTTCGTTAGACTTTCATAAGGATCCTTAGCGATCATCCGCGCAATTAATTTTCCAATTTTACGTCGATACGTCCCGCGGTAATTGCACAGTCCACAGACGACCTTCATCCTTTTTCCTTTTCTCATTCTCCGATCCCCCTCTTTCTATCTCTGTCCCTGTCCCTTCCACTCGATTGAGCTCGCCAATTTAATAACGAGACGAAACGGCAGATCGGGGATCGAAAATGCAACGAAGGCCGGTGACTCGTTAAGATCGCGATCCATCAAGGTCCAACGTCCGTGCTTGACCAATCTCAACGTCGCGTGCGCAGAAGCAATTTTTGGAAAAAGGACAATGGTGACATTAGTGCCGTACCAGTTTTCTGTGCCACCGAAAGAGATCCAGATATCAAGGATAAATAGAACAAAAGACAAATCTCTGCGGCATGCCAGTTTTTGTTGCTGAATATTGATTCAGGGTCGTGGATCACCGGATCGTATCCCACGAGCAATTTCGCGTATGTTCAGCTTTCCATTTGGCGGCTTATTACCTGTAATCAAGTGTAATCTCGGTAGCTCGATTTATCGGGGCCACGCAATTCGTGACTACACGCGTCGCTATCGCATTCTTTCGCGTAATTCCGACAACAAAGTACGAACATGAAAGATTGAACGTAATGAAAAGGTGCAGGGTTTTGTTTATGCCCATAAACTCCATCTAACCCAGAGTGAAGTAATTATCGTATAGCTGTATAGTCAGTGTTTACGAGGGGCGTAAAGGCACGACGTTTGTAAGTTACCCCGATAGGTATCGAAATAAAAATTTCAATATCGAGGAGGGCCGATTAAAGGCGAGTTTGGAAACGGTGCACAAAATGCAGAGAGTGTAGGTACTGAGAGGAAGGTGAACGGTATGCAAACTGTTATTAGAAACAGGTTTACAGAGATAAGTGCCTCACGTGATTCCTCGATTGATCTAGATTCCTAATGAGCGTAACAAACTACTGTTTATCTCTGAGTTCATTTGAACCACAGGTTGCAGAGAATGGATATGCTGCCTCCTAGGAGAATTTCAATATATCTCACGCTCGTATCTGATTTTTGTGAATGACTTAGTAAGAACGCTGCTCGATCAAGCCGAGAGAAATTTCTCCACTAATTTCTTCGTCTTTTATTAAGCGAACGTCGAGACCACGTACAGACAGCTGAGAAAAAGAGGATCGTTCTTTTTGTAACTGCGGGATTAGGCTGCTTCGTGTCCTGCACTTTCCCTGTTGCAAAATGAAGGGGAATAAGAAATTCATTCTGGTATTATGGAATTTTTGACTTGGCAGCAATGGTTCGTGATGGAGAAAATTGTAAGAAACTAATGGCTGTATGATTCATAGCTGGGTGGTTCGCAGCCTTTACACGCGATCTTTGGCATTCGATAAATGAATCGAATTTCGTGACTTCTGGTTACTCGATCGTTCAAGGACCAACGGTCCTCTCGTGCCCGTGGTATTGGAAAGCAAGGGCTGTCTCCTTCCGCCGTGTTGTGGCTGAAAGCACGCTAATTATTTATCGGGTTAAGGTCGGCGATTCCATTTTTGACGAAGGTCAGGAAACATTCGCGACCGGCAGCACGTCGCCCATTCTCGAGCCCTTTCTCGTGGGACTGTCCTTGAGAGAAAATCCAGATGGGCGTCGATGGGAGAAGATCCTATCATTCAGGGTTCCAGCTGATCGAAGCAGTCCTGTTGGACGAGTTAGTCGAGGCGATTAGGATAATCAAAATACTTGAGTCAGTGGAGTCAGGTGAATTACTCAAGCCGCTTGACTTAATTGAGATTGGAGTCACTTGGGTTAGTTGAGTTACATGAGATAGGTACTTGGCTACTTGAGTTACGCAAAGCAGTTATTTCTGCTGGCGTAGGATTGAGATGCATGCGTAGAAGGTTGTTCGTGCTCGTTGCTGTGCTGTCTCTAAGATTGTGTAAAAAATTAACGATTTGAGAATCGCATTAAGTGTGAGACTCAAAGAACTTGCAACAGTTTTAGGAGATAGCATCTGCACCTACTTGGGAAATATTGGCAACTCAAAATATTACATAGGCGAGGTTCTAAAACTTTAGAGTCTATTATTTATTCTGAATACTTTTGGTACTCTAACTCCAGTGACTATCAGGATCAAGTGCATACTTCATGCTACTGTGGATAACTACTTAGTGTTCAAATAATTACTAATTGTAAGCCTCGGTTCCCAAGATTTAAATCTACCGTTTACAGTTTCCTCCAGAAGCTTACCCTTTCGAAATGCAATAAGATGAAGGGTGGAATCGTGAAGCTAAACCCCTTAGCCATTGACTTCATTGTTGCGAGCAGAAGAAGGTCATGAAATTCCCTGGAGTCCTCGATGGAGATTCAATTTCCATTCCCAGTAACGAGCTGCACATGCAGATGTCGCGTGGCCTTGCATCAGAGGCGATCGTGCGACATTACGCGGGCAAGAAAAAGGTTTACACGATGAGATTAGTTTTTGCCACGGGTAATTTCCGTCTAACGATGCTTAGCCGGTAGATCCTCCGCCCCTTCCATCGCGATAATCGCCGTCAGATGGCACCGATTTGTTCTAGGGATTCTTCGCCGGAAATTATGCGAACTTCCGAGAACCCTGGCCAGCTATCTCGCGGCCCGTTCAATTAATTGCTTCGTTAAGTGCGATCCTCGACGGCGCTCCACGGTGGGAACGGTGAAAATCGATCCCCTCGAGGACACGAAACACCATGGCGTTCCCTCCACTCGAATTTTCTGTAAAAAGTAGCTCGAAACGCGCTCGACTACATTCGAGTTGCGTAAGTAACCTTTCGGCTGCCAGCGAAACGGCGTTCGATCGAACCGAACAATTTTCTGTAGAGAAACTCAAAAGTGAATAGGAAAATTCTTATGTAATATACATGTCCATATAGTAATAAGGAATCGTTGCACCTTGGAAACTATTCTTTCATCGAATACCAGTTCAAATTATGCAACAAAGAATCGAGCGTTACTTAAAACAGAAATTTGGCCAGTTTTCAAATAATCATAACCAAACATTCCGTTTTAAAATATTCTTCTCTTGTGTCTTTTCATCACAGAGATACTCGCGTCGGCGAGAGTCTGCGGACAACGAAGAGCACCGAAAAAGAACAAGGTCGCAGTAAATCGTCTCGTTTAGAAGATGCAGCTGAAACACAACTGCATTCCACGTTCATCCTTTGTTCGCGTTTTCGCCGCAGCATGATTTCGGTTTGAATTTTGGAGAAGGATGTGTAAGAGTCTTAGCTGGTCAGACGGTGCTGGTGCGAATATGTCAGGCGATATTAATCGTGGTTACGGATCCGGATTCCGATCGAGAGCTCGATGCTGTAACCGTGCAGAAACGTCAGCTGAGTATCGCGAAGGATTTTAATAGCGACCGGGTGGTAATAGAGGATTATTGGAATTTGCAATGACGATCACTGGGGATTTCGCGTTCTTCGATGACGGGGACGTGTTCGTTGTCTTTTTTGCCCGCCTAGCTCCACGGCACGTGGATTCGATTAATAAACTTCTTAACTGTGTAATGTGTACCGTTGATTCAGGACTTAGAGAGGAGAAATGGAGTGATTTTATTCATGCTTTTTGTTGTGGATTTTTTTTAAAAATTGTGAAGTTGGTTGGTTTGGGATTCTATGTGGTTTCAAGAATTAAGAGGAGAAGGTGGGGATATATTTGGTAAGTAAATAAATATATTCTATAAATTTATGCTTTGTTCTGTCTGAATAAATTTGTTGTAACTTTTTGAAGATTCTCTAAAGACCTATCACTTCCAGCAGGATATAATTCAATTACATTTTCTTAATAGTCCCCCATATTTTCCATTTAATATATTTAACCAGAACTCGAAGTCTAATATAAAAGAAACCACATGTCTGACCAAAGAAGCATCTTCTACTGAATCAGCGATCTCTCCAGTGACACCCGCTGGACTTCTAAAAATATTCCCCAATTTACTTCCCGTTTCAGCCACCCCTATTAGCCAACCACCACCGAGCCTCGCCCCTCCAACAAGCCCCTCTTCCCCCGATCCTCAGCCTTCGACATCACCAGCCGCTGCCAGCGATATCGTAATAATCCAAAAGCGGCAAGAAGCAGCCTTGCCGGGCGTCGTCACGATTTCCCCGAAGCGATGGCGACGCGGCGATCGGTCGCGTGGTGTCCCCGGGAGGCAGTGTCCACCTTGACCATCGTCAAGGGCCGGTCTAGGGGGGCCTGGATCCACGGGGGCTGCGGGGCGGCGGGAAAAAGAGCCACGGTGGCCTCCAGCGGCGACATATAAGTCCCAGGAACAGCCCCCACCTCACGTCAAACGGTCCCGACACGGCGAGCGCGGCTCATACACTTACGATCCACCTTTTATCGCCACCGTTTGGCCTGTACGTTTCGAGTCTACGACCAGTCTGCGCGTCCCCCGCTGTGTGCTCCCTTCCAGCCACCGAGAACGTGTCCTGACTTAGGAGACCGTCGCACCACTTCTGCTCGTGAGGTCCAACAGGGAACCCGAGTCCTGCAGTCTCAGCCCGGACTCGTGCAAAAGCTGATTCCCCGCGGCACGTGGCCTGCTCTATCTGCACACCGTATCACCCGGGACCGACCATGAGGATCGTAAGTAGAATTTCGCGCGCGAAACTCTCGCGGCCGGCCGATAGCGACGGAGGGGGAAAGGTGGCGCGGAAGAGATCCGCGGATGGGAAAGGGAGGTTTCCACGCGATAGGCTTCGTGGCGCGACTCATCGGAATAGAGGGGCACGGCGAAATCGGTGGGGGAGACTTTCGCGTGGAGCAGATAGCGCGCTTCTGCGGCGAACCAGCTCGCGGGTCGGCTCGATCGATCGATCATTCGGCTGTGCCTTAACGATCGCGCTCCTCTCGGCACGCGACTCCGCGGACGCGACCACGCGGTGCATCGGTAGACACTTCGCTTCTGTTCGCTGGGAAATGAGGTGCCCTGTTTGGAGCACGGGAGGACGCCGGTTCCACGGATAGAGGAAGGACCGACGAGGGAGGACAACATGGCGCTGCTTCGAGTGAGAACACGATTCTAATCGAAGCTTATCGCGGGCAGAGTGAGCGACTCGTATACTGTGCCGTTTGAATTGTCACACTGGCCGACTTGCTGACTGGAAGCATTGTTATTAATTAGATTTACAAGGTCGGTAGTGTGTCTGTACTTAGCGTGGATCGGAGAATCGTAGCGTTCCTCCGCGATGGAATACACACTAGCCTACCGTAGACCGTGGAAATTACTGCTTGTTCAGGATCGCTGCGCAGCTTTCTTTCGCTTCTTGTGCTTCTTGTTAGCAAGTCGACTTTGTTCCAGCAACGAGGCACCATGGGGTTCGTACACGGCCAGCCAAACCGTAACTCGTGGAAATTAGTCGGCTAGCATCGAGCTACCTTTCACGCCGCGCGGAACTTTCTACGATTGTCCGTTGATTCGAGATTATCGAGGCTGTAATCACTGATACAGCCTCGACGCATGAATTCCCCGTGGACAATCCTAGCCCCGGCGCGTCTTCGACGGGCGAGGAGCGTGATGGCATCGATCGTTAGAAAAGCGAGAGCTTCTTCGCGACCGCGTAAAAGCGTGCAAAATGCGGAGGGCTCACGTGCTCTGTCGCCACTTTCTACATTCTCCATCCTCGTTTCTCGTACGATCGCGGAGCGCATCAGCATCTCGCCGTGAACTCTATCTGCTCGCTGATCTATATTCCTCGATGTAGTAATTAGGGCTGCAACAGAAATTGCGACAGTCCGCGGCTAATATTATGCCGGTGCTAATTGTGACGAGGTCGTCGGCTCTGTGAACAATACTCATCTTCGTCACGGGTTTTTGTATGGTAATGATAGGTGGCCTGATGATCTTTTGGTAGAAGGTGTTGAAGTGCATTTCAAATTAGAGATGCATAGGGAGAAACTTCTCTTCTCGTCTACTTCTGTTCTTCTCTGCTGATTCTGTCATCATTATGTTTTCCTGAGTCCAACATTAAACTCATTTAGTTACTCGATAGACGTGCAATTTAACCAGGCGTGACTCCCTATCGTTACAAATTAGAATAGTTATATAGAACCTACTTGAATTCTTCCTTAGTATAATATACTTCTTCTTGCCACCCTCTTCTCCGCGATAAACGGTCATCGACTCCTTACTCAACTAGGTAAAGCATCAATGAATCAGCATAGGTACCTAGTAATCTTGGTGACCCGTCCGAGAGATCAGACCCATTATTCACGCGGACAGGAGGAAGGAGGAAAGAGTAATAATAGGAAGAAGTTGAACGGACGTAGTCTGGCGAGCAGGGGAAATCCTCAAACTCGTCCCGTTCATTCACGAGAACGTAGCCGTCGGCGAGACAGGTCCACGTCCTTGCCCGGGGCTGTCGCAACCTTTGCTGCTCAACTAAACGTGTCTGCCTGACACCAGATCGCTCGTGACTTACGTAACGAATAACAAGCGGCGGCGTTACCTGTCAGGAAGACGATTCACCTGTCGATTCAGCCACCTAATCGGTGAAAATTCCTCGCTGATTCACTGTTATCGCCTCGTGCATCTCGAGGAAATGTTGGTGTAAAAGGTGGGTTCCGAGCCAGGTCCGTTACGCTGATTCCATTTAATTCGTTTTTCGATCATCGTCGATAGGAAACGATCGCGCACCGCTCCAGTCGCCCTGACGGGCTTAAAAAATCTGCGGGGGGTTGCGCAACCCGGCTGTAAAAGACTTCGTGTAATTTCTTCTGCACCCAGTTTTTTCGCCGTCCGTGTTCGCGGAGTTGGGCGTGAAAAACTCCGCTAATCGTCGGTAGAAATTGAAAACCTCCTGCGCCGGTCACGCGATCGGGATCCGATTGCCTTGCGAAATTATTCGCGGAGATATTCGGATCGAAGAGTGAGTGGACGGTGGTTATGAAGGCTGCAACGACAAGGAATCCAGTGATAGTTTTTATGTGTCGTGCTGGGGAGGATTGCGTTTGGGACAAGCAAAATGGAAATGGTCGCTCGAATCCCTGATAATGATGATGAAAAAGGGAAGTAGCTTGGTGTTGATTTGAAATTAATTTCTGTCTGCAAGGGGCTGATCAATTTTCATAGGAGATACTTTTGAGGGTTGAGATTTGATATATTTTTTATATATTTACACTATTCCTAAGTTTTTATAGTTTCTGTAAACTATAGTTGGTTTTTCCAAGCGAATATATCTGAAATATTAGTCACGAGTAACGCAAGTGTAAAATTCTTTTCACTTGCGTAAAAGTGTTTCTCTATTAATAGAATTAATTTGAATTTTTGCGGTCTAATTTGGGTTTAAGTTACCAGTCCTCAAAAATCGATCACGCAGTCCAAACGTCTTTTTTTTCACTGCGCATATTACACTCCCTTAATTTAGGCCATGCAAGCATTACAAAAATAGGAAAAAATTTGTTGTATTCCCAAAACACATTATTAAATAGAAAAAATTTCAATTTAGTAAAAACATTTTTTGTGACAAAAAATGTTCTAAACAGCGGTATTTTATCAAGGCGTCACGGTGGAAAGATCCCTTAAGTACTTTGATATAAAGGAATATAAGCTTGTAATTCTGAAGAAGAATGAAGGAAAGTGGGATAGAGCAAAGGACCTCGCGTTAACGTGTGCCTCCAACGTGAAATCAATTCTCAAACTCCACTCTGCTCGAACGTAACCGTAGAAATGACCATTTCGAATAGATTCGATTGAAAATGTGTCCGGGCGTGATAGCGTCACACTTTTCCAAGGATTCGTCTCAGGCTGATCGACGCGGAACGAACGAGGACAGGTTATGCAAAGCGTGTTAGCTTGGAATGTTTAGCAACTCGACACGCTGATCCAGAATGAGTTGTTTTGAGCGAATACTAAATTTATTAGCGAGTCACAAGACGCACTAACGACTTACCCTTTAAATGTCGATCGGGGAAATTGTATTTCGCTGCCTGATCAAATATAGAGAATTCAAGTATTCAAAGAAGCCAAATCTAAGCTCGCAAACCTGTTTAATGTAAAACCTGCTTGGAAGAGGAAATTATCTTCATGGAGATTTCAGAATTTTCCCAATTCCGTCAGCTTCAATCCCTTCTATACCACCTCGCGTTAGCGTTCGAATAACGGAAAACAAATCGAGGAACAATGCAACTCGAGTTTTTCCTGAAAATACGAAATCCGCTCGATCCACGCGCATGGGTGTACATAAATCGTGCTTAGCAGTGACCGTGTCCGATTACTCATACGGTTGGAAGCCCGATTTCATCGCAGTTTTGTCATTACTTGTTTTCCCCCGTCGACAAACAGCGCTGCACTCCTCTCAGCCCGTAAATCACGTGGTTACACCAACAGGGCAGCTCTGTTTTGCGAAAGTCTCGATGACGAGTAGAATCTTCGCATATTTCCGCCTTTTCCCCATGGTCGTTAACAGTTTCTTCGATCGCTCAAAGTAAAAGAAGCATTATCTCTCGTAGACAGTAGAATAATCCATCAGCATACAATATTCTTTACAATTACCATTCTGGGCCACCCTACATACGTATTACGTGTTGTGTATTTCCGACGCCCGGTTTTTCTGAATGTTTCGGCAATCATGGGACGCGAGCGTCTATACGCGCGCGTGTACGGCTAACAGGTGAGAACAAGGGCACGGCGAGACAGTCGGGTAGTAACCGCGCGAGGAAACACAAGCTCCTACATTTCTTGTAGGCATATTAGCTTAGCACATTCTCTTAATAAATACCTTATTAACCGTTACGATCTTACACCATATTACAACATGCTACACAACTTCAAAACCCTCTCCGAATCTCCTACTCTGAAATAACAAAGAATCCATTACACCAGAAAATCCACCAGAAACGAATAATTCCATTAAAATAATTCAACCCCATTCGCTTCCAGACTCGAGCTTCCCGAGCGACTAAAACTCGCGTAGAAGCGGTTGCCAGAGAGAATTCGAAGGGAAAGAAGTACCTATCCGTTGCAGGATTTTCGATATTTCTGGTCCTCCAGTGGCGCACAAAAATCCGCGGTGAATGGTATCGCTTTTCAATTAACTCCTCAGAGAAATGCCACTTTTCCGCATAGCTGTCGAAAGTGTCGAACCGTGACGACGGAAGTGCCCCTCCCTTTCTCGTCGCTCGCAAACAAGTTCAACCCTTTCACGCGACCAGCTGACGTAATAGCGTGGAGTAAGCTGACACGTGGGTAAGGTTCAAATTAATCAACGGCGGCTCGAGCGGACGGGTCGGTTCACGCGCGTCGGCGGAAATGCTGCATTTGCAAACCTGTCACGCTTTCCAATCGGACACCTGCAGGTTCGATTCGGCGGGCTCGCAGGTAACGTCTCTGAAGAGGGTGATTAATGCATCCCATGCTCGATGTACCAACGTGCTACGCTACCAGAAAGGACTAAGTTCGCTTGTTTCTGTGAAAGATGTCTGAATGGCTATAATTGCATAAGCGCGGCGCATAAAGGGACGCGACGGCCACGTGCAGAGGCCGGGCGTTCCACTTTCTAATTACGAAGACGCTCGTTTTCTAACACCTTTGGCCCTATTCTCCTAGCGCAATAATTGGCCCCCCGCCAAGGACGCGATCCCACCGCGGGGTTTGCAATAAAATAGGGACACGCGTAGGATGAAATCGCGATCGGTGATGCGCACTTTCACTCGCTGGTATAGTTCTGCCGCGGGGGCCTCTGAATGGGGACGATTCGCTTTTGTAACCTTTGTGGGGCGCTGGGTGTAGCAAGAAACGAGGGAACGTGGCCTGTTTCGCGCGTCTGCTTCGCTCTTCCTCTTCCTTTCCACGGTCCACCCACGTGTTCTGAATATTCCGAATACGAATTGCATTCCACTTCCACGGCAGCTCTGATTCAGGCTGGAAAACAGAATTGCCCTGTGTCATTTCTGCCAAGTAGACGCTCGTCTTCTTCGCGATTTTTAGTTAAAGAGAAATTACTTTTCGCGACGAACAATGGCCCTTTGTTTCCGCGCATTTTCCTAATAACTTCGGAGTGTTACACAGGCGTTATACAATTCCTCGGGGAATATAACGAATTTATACAGACTCTCGTTGCCTCGGGCTCGAGCAACGAATTCCTTGACGCCAATAGAGGTTTCTCCTCGTTCCGGTGGCGTCGTTTCGCCTTTAGAGGCATTCCGTCAAATTTCCTGAACGAACGACCTCGATTACCGCACTTGCCATGCAATCACACCACGAGGTTACGGGAATGACACTGTCCCTGTTCTATTAGGTTTCAGTCCACTCGATTTTCCTCTTCCCTTGCGAGTTTACGAAGGTCTGCACGATTCATCCAAGTGTGACTTTAATTATTCTCTCGCAATACGCGAGTTCTCTGTGCAAATTCTCTTCGTTAGAACTTCTTCACTAAATTCTGCGAAAGCTAGAGCTACCACTGCTCCGAAACGGATACCATTCACTTGTAAAGCATGTATGCCTGAATCTTAGCTAATGAGGCAGTGAAAGAATGCAGGGAATTATTATTTTCCAGTCGTTAGATCGACGAATTTCGATGAAAGTGCATTGTGCAAGCTGGAGTGCAACGCTGCAAAAGTGTACCGAGCGCATTGTATCGTCCTCGATGTCGAAATTTTCCGCCTAATTCGGTTTGCAAAACGCGAACACTCGTCGAAAAATCGTGGAATCCCAGCTGTTGACTAGGATCCACATATTTCAGCTCCTTTCGTTTTACATGAATGTTAATTGGTTAATTAAATGGCTCGGTTGAACGGAATCGAACGGGCCTCGTTGGAACTATTAACACAGCACGAAACCGTGTCGAAATTGAATGTTTTCGTGTTTGTCGGCTTATTGACGCAGGCTTCCACTTTGGGGAATACTTTTTACCGTTTCACTTAGTGATTTGGAAACTGATTTTTCACTGACTTCATATAGAATTTGAGGGTGTGTAACCTGTTTATGTGGCTGGGTCCGTTAGAAATCCACGAAACGAGAAAGGTCTATTTATGTTTCACAATTAGTATTCACTTATAGCGAAATTTCTACTGTTTAATGTCCCCATTAGCTTCAATCTTTGCTCTAATCGCTTCAGAGGTGCAATAACCTCTCCTCGAGCCCGTTAAAAAATAGTTTTACGACAAAAGGGGCATTAGTTTACGGCTACCGTCATACACACCCATCACGAAGTAACAGGGAACAGATAACATTATTCCAAGCAACATGTGGGCGTGTTGTAACAATAGTTCACCAAGTGCTCTTACACGTGCATTCCAGTCCGAGTGACAAAAGACGTGGGTGCGAATGAACCGCTCGACTTCTGTGCTCCATTTTCATCTGGTTGATGTCTCAAGTTCTCTGGAACAAATTCCTCGAGGCAGTATTGGTGGTGGTAAATCCAGAAGCTCGAAACTTTCACCCCAAATACTAAATGGGTATCAAGAAAAAAAACACCCCTACCCTTCAAGAAATGATCCGAAATCAGAATGGAGAACTGTGCCTTTATCTCGCCCTCAAGATCTCAGAAAGATTAAATCATTGATAAGTGAGAAAAGTCAGATAATTGCGGTATATGAATAAGCCAGTATGCTAACGAGCTTAATGGCTACTTGAAACACTTCCTCATACAAAGAGCGTGACTTCTACAGCACAGCCTTTCCAACCGCCACGGAAAATTGGTTTTCCACCAATTATGCAACGAACACGTTCGACTTGCAGATGCAACGGAGTTGCATCGGCGGTATTAATGGTGCAGAAGGCTGGTCTGAAAGAGAAGGGGCCGTTTCCCTCGGTGTTTAACGCGGAAGCACTCGACTCTCTCGAGTGCGCAGCCTGAATATTTCTATATGCTACCTAACGAATCGGACATTGTGCGCTCGAGACGCATAGTGCATGCAGGATGGAGAAACTTGTGGCGAGGTATGGCAGGATCGAGAGGGATCGTTGTTTTGACGAGAGGCTGCCTTTCTCCTGTGTCCAAGGCATCGGCATATGTACTCGCCGCAAATGGGACTAGCTGTTGCTAATGCGGATTAAAACGATGGCAATAGTAATATCTCTATTGCGCCAGTGCCGCGCATAACCCGGGGATTAGTAGATCGAGGTGCAAAGATCGACGGCTAATGTGCAGAGACTGGGTGCAGAATTATGTGAGCATGATTGGAGTAAAACTAAAGTGAATAAAACGAATTTGGAGAGCAAGATTCGAGTAAGAATAAGTGGTAAAAGGGTTGAGGAAAGAAGGAGAGGATGAGGGTTAAAATGAAGGAAGAGGAAGAAAGTGTGTGGAGATATTAAAAAACTAAAAAAGATTACAGTTATAAATAGTGTCTCGTGTCACTGGTGCCCCACGTTGTCTATGGAAAGTAAAGCTTTCATAAAATGAAGAAAGATATACTTCGATTTGATGTTAAAATAGAGGAGAAGAAAAAGGAAGCTGACACTACGAAAAATTTAACACACATTAACTTTCTCGTCATTGAATATTGCAACTCAAAGTTTTGATCAATTTTTCAAATTCCACGATGGACCGTAAATTTTACTTTGAAGTTGAATGTGGTAATAGGCACGAAAGGTAGCGTTTGAAATTAGAACGATGCTCTATTGGTCACACTCGCCTGGTTAGATGCGCGAATCGTAATCGAGATCGTTATCGGGGAAAGTAATTGCGCTTGCTTGACGATCCGCTCGGTTAAGTCCACCACGATGTTTATCATCGGTCGAACAATGCTGGAACAAAACGAGTGGTCACTTTCAGAGGTACTTTCGATTGCACGCCCGGGGAATGTCGAAAGGTAACCAGAAAATAAGCGGAACTCAATGTTCTCGGGCGGTTTCGCGCGGATTACAGGGGAAATAATGAAACGTAGATCACCGCCGGTCGTTCATTGATTACAGAATAGAAAGGAAATTGAAGTTCTTCTGGACAAATTCGTGGCTGGAGCAGCTCGAATATTTCACTCAACGACCTGGCAACGAGCAATAATTCCAGCATTTTTGTCAGGCACTGTGCAAAAAGAATACTTTTTTTGTAATCTACAGGAAAACTGGGTTGGATCACAGGGTGGTGGAAGATTGAGGTGGATTTAAAATAGAATTCTTTACTGATGACAGTAAAATGGCTATGCACTCGAAAAAGTGTCTTACACCTCCGAAGTTTTTTTTTAAATTACGTTACTGAGCTCTCTAACATACTCTTTGTCAGTTTCCTCTAAAAAGTTTCTCTTAAAACTTTCGCTACAATATTGGCTGTCCTCAAACACATGAGTTTTTTTTTAAATCATCCTTTTCTCAAAATTCGTAAGTTCATTAGCTATCTCCAAGGTGCTCATCAACAGTCCCGCTATACTTTCCCAACTCTCCGAAGCAGTCAGCAGCTTTAGACACTTAACAAAGTATAATCATTTTCCAACACTCTTTACTTTACTAAAGCATTCTCTCTGCAAAAATACTCTCATCAACTAATTATAAAAATTCGATCAGCAAAACAAGGTACCTTCCAACAATCAGCATCACCATTAATCCACGCTTAATCCACAGAAGTAGCCAATTACCCAAAGCAAAATCGCCTCAAAAACGCCTCAAGCCACTTCAAACTTCCCACCCAATCCAGAAACATTCTTCCAAAAGAGATTCAAGCCTCCGATAGGTCTCTAAACTCTCCCATACATCCAGCACCGCTCCGCCCACCGCATATCTCAGCCGACACCGCGCAAATGTTCGCCGAAAAACTTTCGCCAAGACCCAGATCACCCTAATCGATCGAGGCGCGCGCGCCAGGCTCGTTAATCCGCCAGTGGAAAACGCTCTAGAGTTCTCAGGTTTCCTCCGCTTTCTCGCCCGCCTGGCTTCACCCCAGGAATATGCAACCGTTGACAAGTATTTCGCAACGATGTTCACATGAATTATACAGCACATCGGTCCTCGAGCTTGCGCCGGCCTAGTCGCCTCGGTTACGCGCGCTTTTCCCTCGTGATCATCGGCGCGTTGGCTCAGATATCGCTGCGGCGTGATCTAACGTCACGGTGCCCGAGCATGTGTGCCGCGGTTTGTGGGCGACCTCGTACCGACAATCGAGCCGACACGCGTCTCTTCGAGTAGTTTCCTCCGCGTTTTAGGCGGCCCTCCAACGCTGCGCGCCTTGGTTGGGTGAAGCCTCGAATGCTGGGCGTCGCAGCCTTGGAAGTCGATGATTGTTTAAGTTTCATTCGAGTGATGGTTTCTCCTAGGAACACTTTGTATAAACAGACTCATGAATGAAAATAGGTTCTAGATGCTGAGGACACTTTCGTCTTGTGTCTTAGGAACATGTGAACCGAGGAATCTAGTTGCGAGCCAGGGTCACACGAGAAGTTTCATTAGTCAGAGCACTCTGTGACGAATAACACGGTTTCGGAAATCGAATTCATCTGGGATATTCGTGGTTCAGTCTGTCGAACCTCTGCTTGGTAATATCGATAATCGAGAGCGTCCTTGCGCTCGCCCTGTTACCTCGACCTTGCTTTCGCGAGCTGTTCTCTCGCGGGACTTGCGCAACCATCCACGAACTCGGGCTTCCGCGACTGCCAGAAATTCTGCTCGAAATGTCGGTGAAAGGTTCGGGTCGCAGGAAACTGAGGCGAGTCTGTGCGAATCTCGCCTCACGCCGATCGTTTGGCATTTTTCCAGAGGCCCCTCGGTTCCTGGGGGATAAAGACATGCACGCGATTCGAGGAAACGGGTGATAGTATCGCGAGGAATTTTTGTGAACAGTTTTTCATAGCGAAATGGAGGGAAATTACATGGTTGCAAGTGTAATTGAAGCCTGTGCCAATCAACCAGCAACCCCGGCTCGGACTCGCCTACACGTGGCATTAAGCTGTCTTTCCTTCTGTTCCCATCGATTTCGTCCAAAGCTACGACAAGTAAATCTGTTACACTGTTCCAGGATCCTTGAAATAATTCTTCGAAACACTTGGAGTAGAACGATATATATTCTCACGGGGGTGGTGTCGAATTTTTTTAATACAAATTAATTACCTTCCATCTGAGAAATGTTCTTGTCATACTTGAAATTTCGCAGTATTAAAGCAGACTTCTGAAACGTGTTGCAGGACTAAAACCATATACAGCAGTTAATACACTTCTGCAAATATACAAAGATCATTCTTCATCCCTCAAAGATTAACAAAGAACAAGCGTCATTCTTTCTCACTTGAAGTGCATAACATCAAATCACACAATATACTCTCAGTCCCACTAGTAAAAATATTTTCGTATAATACAAGAGCATATATATCAGCTGTTTGTAGTACTACCTACACACTATTTCTAATAACACGACTCCCAAGAAATGGGAAGTCTTCCATATTCCGTTCCAACGTGCATCATCCTGAAATCCTTCGTAAACAGCCTCCGATGACTAACAAGTAGATGACGACCAATGGCACATGGTCAGACACACTCTCAGACATTGGCAAAAATGGCTTTCGCCATTCCTCGCTGCAACCGCTGTCACAGTACCGTTTACCACCGCTGCATCATTGTTACTTGCAATTCGTGGCCGACCAACAATTAATCGCCTTGACATTGCGACAGGCTGGCAAGAAATCGCGTCGCTATGACGTGGCTCACCTTGCTTTCGATCCAGCAGAACCGATGGAAGAACCCGTGTGCAGACTGGCGCGCTTAATTAATCAGCCGTGATCTGAGCGCGCAATTATTCGTCGCGCTCGCGATCGTTCCCAAGCCTGTAACGTGCGCGGAATCCGCGACAGGAGGATCGTAACGCGGCATAACTGTTTCATCAGGCTTTACGTAACGCGAGGCTCGGAGGAAAACAAGAACATCGTTGATTGCCGCGGGATTCAAATCGCATTTTCCCCGCCATTCGCGCAAACACCGGGACGAAATTTACGATTCGGCTCTGCGTCCGCCATGGAGTTTGCTTCATCTTCAGTCTGATATTCCCTTTTTAGGCTTTCCTCTGAGCGTGTGACTCGTAAAGCTTGTTTGGGAAGATTTCGTGTTAGTCGGGGGAATAGCGATTGGAAAGGTGTCGTAATTTCGGTAGAGATATTTTTCTGGAAGGGCGATTAAAATTTTATTTCATCTGAGAGAGAAGAAAGTGGTCGAGGTAAGTGTGGTCGATGAACTTTTAAATCGTGAGTGGGTCGTGACAGCTTCTTTTCGTTTTGAAATTTGTCGCTTTGGAGATCGACTTCATAAATAGGTTTTTAATTAAAATTCGAGTCCTTGGAATTGTTAATTATAGTCACAGAAAACTTTATAAAGGTGTAACAAGAAGTTTGTGAACGTTCGCTGCTCGCGGCGAGAAGACCGATCAATTAAAATTTTATTTCCTCTGTATGAGAGGAAAGTATCCGAAGGAACTTAATTCAGAACCGGGTTGTAGATCTTCTCTTTTTAAAACTTCTCGCCTCAGAAATCGCGGTCGTGAGTAGTTCCCGTAATTAAAGTTTGAAACGCGCCTCGAATGATACACTTTCGCTAATAAATATTCGCTCGTCAATGGCCAGTCACGATTTACCGGTACCAGTCGAAAGAATCAATTAAACGGGACACTATTGTACTTCGATTTACCAGGCTTTAACTAAAACAAATCCTGCGAAATGCCTTTGCAATTACGCTCCGCTCCCGTGGCCATAATTCATCCCCGTTAATTTATTAAACGACAGTTTACGAGGAGCACGCGTTTCAGAACGCTGGCGAATGGTAGCGAGAATCGACTTTCGATCGAATAGAAACGTCGGAGGGAACTAACGGCCTCCGAGTGAGCAGTTTGAATGCTGATTTTATTCGACGGCTATTGGCCCATAAATTCTCGTACATTGTTGACCAACGAGGCGCGGACCACTCGTAAAAATTGTCCTGCACCTCGCCTGGCTACTGTATAGGGTGGTATTGAACAAAAGGGCTAGAATGTGGCATTCAATTCATCGTGACAAGAAAATTACAGTAGATATAAAAACAATGGACTTGAAAGTGGTTTCATAAAAAGCTTTGTCGATGCTTACGATATTTCTCGTACGATACGATCGAAGCTGTCGCCTCCTCGAGAACTCTAAGTAGTATATCCGAGGCTTTCAATGCCTATACAAACACATTTGCAAAGAAATAGACACTGATTATTATAATCGAAAGACTATTTATGCAATTGAAGTAATACTCGTAAAAATCGTATTAAATTTCTAGTACTTTAAATTACTTTTTTTAATTTTTTTTAAATTATTTTAAGAATTATATCAGCGATCCATTGCACAGTAGACTTATTCACTTAAAATTCTAACATAATTAAATGGAATTAGAGGATATTCTGTAACAATGATTTAGAAGAACAATTTAGTCTATCTTAGGAGTTTCATCTTTTATTTCAGCAGATGAAGCACAGTATAAATATGTTCTTAATCAAGCGTTTTGGAGCGTGTCATTTTCGAAATATGTTCGCTAAAATTGTAACATGTCCAACGCAGTGCCAGCATCATTTTCTATTGGCCACACCGCGTATGCACCGCACAGATCGTCAATCACGCGATCGCGGTAAACGTTTCGCAGTTACGAGCGTTTTCAAGCGCGCCTAACGAAGCACGTCGCGCCGCGTTAATCATTTTTCGCTGCAGCACCGTGGAATTTGCGTTAATTGCAACCGCGCTTCCGGTTCAACGAGGCTCCGACTACTTTCGAGTGGTTTCCGCGTTGAAGCGTCGCGATTGTACCCCGGGGACCGGCAGATTAAACACACCTGAAACGCGACTGGGCGAAAGGGTTTCGATTTTGGTCTCTCGAAAGTCATTCTTTCGCAAATGGAAAGTAGGAGTGAAAGTAGCCAAGGATGCGTAATCAAGGAGTTTCGAGTAATAAGTCCGGGGTCCTTGATACATGTGCTAATCGAAAGAAGAAACCTGCCAATCGTAATTCGCCAGGAATTGATAGGAAGATTGTGCAAATTGCTGGTCCGCCAGGCTTCTTTTCGCAACGCAACCAGAAGTGTAAAAAACGAGAGACGATTTGGAGAATCTCTGTGACCTCGTTTATCGATTCTAAGAGGCTTGATAAAAAGTTTCTTCGTCACCTTTTAGAATTAGTAGAAACTTAGGCTGAATTAAGAAGCACTAAGAAATACATGTTTCTGTTGCAGAGAATCCTAGCGGCGTTCGTTTTACTCGTCCTGGCGGTGGCTTCCGCGCAGGACTACAGTCAGCTGTTCGCAGGATTCGGCCCTTACCTCAGCCAAACAGGAGGAATGCGAGATCCACGATCGAACAGGGGTGAGCAGAGAGCCGCCGAGCATTGTTCTCCCCTCCGAGAGTCGACTAACTTGGTTTCAATCACGCTCACCCATTTTATCGCGCGATTATCGCCGATTCCAATCCCAGATCTGTCAGAAGCATTCACCGGCGAGTAAATTCGCGAATTCACCGTGCAATTAAATTCTGCCCGTGTTCCAGCCGAGCCGTGACGGGACTGTAAACGAGATGATTATCTAGAGATGGAGGAAGGTATATTATCGTCGTAATCTAGATATCGAACCTGTCGCGATCCCGTGAGCGATACTTTTACCAGAACAGATTTATATCTCCGCGGTAGACATTTGCTGGCAACTGACGTCCGTGATTAGAGTAATGGGCTCGATGAAAGAAGAAAGCTTGCTTTTGAAATGCGAGAGTTCGATCTAATGGTTTCTTCACCTTATTTTCCAATGCATGAGCGAATAGCAAAGTTACACAGGGTTAAATTATTAACTCATTAAAATCTTGAAGTTGTACTTGGAAATTATTCCTCAAAGCAAGCCGACGAGTGCTTCTATTCTCGAAAAGGAAAACCGCGGTGCATGAAGCGCAGGAAGTCACTGTGAATCAGTTCTCGAGTACCATAATGCAAATTAGCTTCAGAGAGGTGTCTGTCGGTTGTACCTTCTTCTTGGTAACCCTGAGGAGGCACGAAAGCGAAAAGAGAGAGCGGGGGCGTTATTCCCCGCGGGCAATTTGCTCCTTATCTGCCATTCTAAGGTCGCCTCGATTGATCTGACATTTACGACACCACGTGTCGACGCGCACGTAACCAGGATACGCGATCCCCGCGTTCGAGTGGAACGCGGTGCACTGGAATGGGTGCCAAGTTCAAACTCACCTACAATAAATATCACTGGGAAAACGACGCTGACAAAACGCTGAGTCGTGCTGGAACTGGTTGATACCACGCTACTGTGCATTAAGTAACGCGTTTCCCAGCATTCCAATTTTTCCAAGATAAACTCTCGAAGATATAAGTTCAGTTGAACTTGCGTCTGAGTCATGATTTCCTCCGTCGACAGGCCTGTTAATCGATTCCCGTTTCAGGGAAATATTTGAGGTTGAAGGTATGCTAGCTTGGGTAGCAGTGATACAGGTTTCGATATTTACGGGGCAGTTCATTAATTCTTCAAAATTTCAAGGCTGTGCTTGTATTTATGTCAAAACGGTTCAAGTAGCAGGGATAGTTACATGGGAATAATATTCTGTTATTTTAACTTTTATACAGTTGCGATGAACACGGTAGCTTTGAGATATGATTGGAGAATGTTTGACTGGCATGATTTATTAAATGGATCGATCAGATGCTGGCCACCCAGTGCTGGAATTTCGCAATGATCATAGACAACGGTGAGAAATTACGCGAGCATATTACACACAGCTTCCTGTGACGTGTTCCCCGTGATTAGCCACGATTATCCGTATCTTGATGACCCGACGCGAGCGACGTCGATTTATAATCGTCCACGCTGGAAATTACTTCCCGACTGGGAAAGGATTTCCACCGGTTTTCCTTGAGAGACTACTCTTCGAGATAATCACAAACAGAGATATAAATAACCATTTAGACATCTGCCGCGGAGGGTGTTAAAATATGAAGGTGGAAATTAATTTTCAAGGGTGGTTGGAGATGGGTAATTAAACTTATCAAGCTACCCCTGTCCATTATCAAGAGAAATCGGCAAGTAAGGCTTCTATGTCGAATACATTAAACCTCTGTGTACGAATATTAATCAATCATATTTTCAATTAACTGCAACTCATTTCGAAAGTGTGTCAAAATTATACATCATTCAGGGAAACGTAAACGACCGTTAACCAATCGAAAATACTCCCGGTGGGTGTTCCGATCACGATCATCGATCTCGATTATTGTCCCGGCAACGACCGTGAAGGCCAGGCTACGATCCTTTCGCGAACGATTTTGTAATCCCGGAACGATTCGTCCTGGCGAACCGATCTGCGATTTGCTCGAGCCATTCCGATAAGGATCGTATCGCCGAGCAGCGATCGTATCGTCGAGCAGCCGGGTCATCGAGGTCGTGCCGAACGAGTAGTCGTGTAATTTCATTGAAATCGTGGATATGTATCGCGACCCGGCGCCGAGTAAGGAGAGACGATGGCTAGGATAATCGCGAGCATTCAGGTTTGACAAGTCGTTAGCTCGGCTGCGTTGGTCGTTCGCGTTTCACGATTTTTCGTAAATGGTAACGCTCGTGGGAAGGAGACACGAAAGGCCGGAGACCCTGTTTCTCATTAAAATACCAACGGTGATTGAAATCGGGACGCCGCGAGTGGAAACGCTAGAAGGTTTGGAAGGGCTTAATGGGAAGTTTGACGGATGACGTTTAATGTTTTGCGACGTGTCTGGTGGAACTCGAGGGATCGCGCTTGCTCGCCAGTTGTGTCAGGGGTCTATTAATCAAGAGGATTCTATTAGTACCCTGTCTTGCATGAGAATATCATTAATTGAAAGGTATTTCGCTGATTGACGCGGCGCGTTGTATTCGGATTGAAATCGCTTTGAATGGCAGTGTAGTTGGGCAAGTGAACATCGTGCTCGAGTGATCCTGGCATTCAATCAGCCTCTGTTTTCAAGTGATGCATGAAGTGGAACGTGTGGGCACTCCAAGTTCGATTTTAATTATTTCTACAGAGTTAATTTCTTAATAATTTGTGAGGACTCTTAGCAGAGTGTGGGTGCACTAAATCGCAACTGGATAAAGAAGTTTCAACATCTCCTAGGTACTTGTTCCTCGAGGAATCCCAATCGATTCATCCTTGAGCCAATTAGGAACACTACAAATCAATTTTAAATGTTTAAATGTTTAAAAATCTAGTACCTAGTTTCATACAGATTTTCTAAACTTGAAATCAAATAATTTCTACACCCTCAATATTTAATTGAAGACCTTGCAGCAAGAAGGGTGCAACTCCATCTTGACTAGTTTCAAGTAAACTGGAAAAAACTGTTTGTAGACATAAGAAAATAATATTTCTCTTGCGCCTGCTCGTCATTATCATCTGTCGAAATATCCTCATCCGCAGTCAACACACATTTGAAAGCCTTCTAAAAAGGCTGTTTATAAAGTGGGACGTAGTTGCGCGTTCGTATTGCACAACACATTAATGGTTGCAGGTTCAAAATTTGCAATAAATTACCCATTTGTTATCGGATTTGCATCAAACTTACGCAAACGATGTAAGATTTTTTTACGAATATTAGACTTCATAACTTAAAAACTGTCAAAAGTGGAGTTGCATCCCTTTTGCTGCAAAGTTTTCAATTATTTGCAACGTTTATTCCTACACCACCGATCCTGAAGTAACATAAGACACATTCCAACAAGATTAAATCGAAATTAAATCCACCAAAGCGAACTTCTACCAGCTCCTACACCCAAGAGCCTCAAACCACCCCCAAAATACCCTGCAATCACTTGATTATAATCCCCACACTTTTCAGCTTCAGCTAACACACTTAAAAATCACCGAAGCCTCTCCTCCACATAGAAATCCACGAAAACATCTACAAAACATCTGACGAAATACATTTGTGCTCCAGGTCCAGTGCTGTTCCCGCCAGGGCCTCCTCCGAACAGCGCCGACACGAGCGGAGTGGTCGTGGGCGCGAGTGGATACGGATTCGTGCCACCCAACTCAGGTAAATGAGTTCGGCGTGAAAATCGGACGCTTTTTCCTTGGAAAGAGCGATCCAAAGGGGGTAGCGACAAAGGCATCGAGTCGGCTCCCAACACGTACCACCAAAGACACTCACCGAGGCGAGGAGTCCCTTTGGTTGGGGTGAAACTAACCACCCCCCGAGCACTTGCACGCAGTCGTGCAATTCCTCTCGCCGTCCCTGTGCACCTAACTTGTGAATAAAACGCTATTTATTTGTTGACACATACGTCAGATCACCCAGCCAGACGTCCCTGTCCCCGTTTACTCGTCTCGACCCTTCGGGCCCTTTCACGCGAGACAGTTTCGTCACTGGTGACAGGTATCTTGTATATATTCATACAATCACTACCTTCCTTCACGTTTCGCCAATAAAAAAACTGTGTTATTCAGTAAGTGCATCATAAATACCAGTCACGAGACGTGAAAGTGGTAACATCTTAAATGGAAGAGTCTTCGTTGTGCATACGCGAGCGTTTAGAATATTATGAGATTAATGATTGCATCGTAGTTCGTGATTTCGTGGTGCATGTACTCGTTGGCATTTGTTCACTCTGTTATTTGTGATTGTAGATCAATTTTGGTTTCAGTGTTAGTGGAATATATTGTCTTTCTCCTTTGAAAAGAGAAAGGAAAGTTTTCCTGATAATTCTTAGAGTTTTTAATACTCCCAGAGATCACGTTTATGGTAGCTGCTTTTGTTGAAATTTTTACTTGTAACTATCCAACTGACCTCTATTTTTTGGAGCATTGAAACCAAGAGCCGAATCTCAATTTATCAATAGAACAGTCCATCTGCGCAGAAACTGCAGAGCAGCTTCATTAAAACGATCTTCCTTGGCTCCTTTCCTTCATATCACAAGTGAAGCCTTTCGACCATCTTCCCGGCCCATTCTCGGTTGCCTTCGATCACCCTGAATAACGTCAGCAGACGGACCCATCTCCTCGGCGTGCAGGATTCGAGCGAAGGTCGCGTTCGATCCTTGGCTCGCTTCCGCGAAAGGCTGTCCATCCTGTTCGTGATCGTGAACCCGTCGAGGACGACAATTCTCCTCCTGTCTTTCACTAACAAATGCCAACAACTTCGTAACACTGCCACGAAGATCCAGCATTCAGGGACTCGCTCGAAGGTCCTGAAGCTGCAGGAAGTGATTGTGAACCCACGAGGACGTGCATTTAACATTAACCTGCCACGTAGTCGCGCACTAATCAGATGTCTGTGCTAACTCGAGCTAAAAAGTTTAGCCCTCGCTAGGCTTGACACTTACTCAGTCTACCTAGTTGCACAAAGAGTTGAAGTCCTGTAAATAAGATAGGAGAGCAGGTAAGTTAATCATTGCTGTATTATTGCTTTTAGTTCCCGAGGAATACTTTGGAAAAGGTTTATTCTCACAAATGTTGCAATATTTTAGCATCAGTGTACCAAATAGTGTATATAAAACATTAAGAGACCCTTTCACATAATATTCATAGTAAACAAATGAATCTTCTCGTGAGAGATGTATTAAAATCTTGGAAGACTTTGTACAAAGTTTCCTCTAAAATTAAGCTACAAGAAGAATCGAAGAAAGTGCCCCAAAATTCAGTCAAATCTGGGACAGTGATATTTCCAATGAAAGTACCCAAGCAGCGTCTCGCATAAATTACCTCGTAAAATAATCCATCTGCAAACAGAAGCCCCGAGATTTCCTGTTCGTGGGATTACGGCACGGAGATCCGCAGGATTTCTTTCGCAGCGTGATTTCTCTGGTAAGGCTTTCGCAGTCGAAGGAACGAATAAAAATCCCCTCGACTCTCGTTCTTCATTGTCGAGCCAGCCAATGCCGTGCCTCCTCGTTCGTCAGACAGATAACGGAAAGTAGAAAGAGTTAGGGGCGACAGGAGTGGAGAGAAGTAGTGGTTTCCTCGAGGAAGAGCCAGCCGTGGAGTGGGATCCACTTGGTCGAGCGAAACCACTTTACGGCGGGTCAGTGAAAGTGTTTTCGCCGACCTGGTGGCTTAAACTCGTTTACGCGTAACCTTACTCGCCTCGATTCGCGTGGCGTAACAGGTGTTACGAGGTCAGTCGGGGCGGTGACAAGGTCGCCTCTTTTGGTGGCGAGATCAACGTTCTCCGCGAGCGAGATCACGGTCAAGTTCGTGATTTCTGGCTTGAAACAGCTCCTTTCGAGTTTCTTTCTCGCGGTGAAAGCGAAACACCTTGCCATTGTCGACGGGGATTTGGACTGCGTCCATTCTCTTGTGCTCATCTTCTCTATTGTGCTCGTGATAGTGTGTGGTATCTGTTTAAAGAATCTTTACTGTAGACTCTCGTTTCTGGATTGATGTTTCTGAGGTTTCTATTACTTGTGAGGTACTAGAGAGTGCGAAGAAGGTTCAGACTTGAATTGTAGGTCTGGTGATTTAATAATCATTCACTGATTCTCTAGGCAAAGATCTGTTTTCTAAACTTCTAAGTTCTTCTAGACTTTAACAGATGGTGAGCTGACTTCTTTGCTTCCTGGACTCTGTTATCTAAAATTACTCTAAGGAGAGTTTAATAGGAATTGGGGATTCTAGAAGTTTGTTAGATTTTATCTCAATGGAATAAAAGGAACGTAGATCAAAAGATTATTATTATCCTGTCCAAAAGATTTACATGTTCTCTAAATTTAATCCAGAAGTCATATTTCCTCTACACTCACTACGCATCGATGAGAAATCAAGGAAATCAGAACTCCTGAATACCAGGAGACTTAATAAAAAATCATCTCCCTCGTTACCACTGCATTTCCCATAAAACTCCATCATTTAACCCCTCAATTTTCATTCTTCCCCCATCCAAAATGACTTCCCATCTGACACCGATAAAAATCGCTTCGTGGCTGCTTTAACGAGTGCAGAATCCACGTAGGAGTGGACTGGCGGATTTATAATCGCTGCCAGACACGATTGCGCGTCATTAAGCTCGCTGGTTGCTCCCTTTATCGTCAAGGCGGTGTCGTTAACGAATTACCCACGGTGCAGCGGGTTCACGTGAAAGGACACGATGCCGCATTCACCGCGCGTACGCCCTGGTAACGAGGAACGGTAATATAATTTAAAAGAATCGTAAGGGCCGCGGTGAATTTTTAAGACCCGCCCGCTGGCATAATTTTACGACCAGCCATCGCGGGTAATCCAAGAGAAACCGAAGCCCCCGGTCGCGTTGCAAGCTGTTCCCCGAATCATTACGCGACACACGCCGTGATTACGAGTAATAACCATGAATTAAATTAACTGGATCAACTACTTGGGAAACCTACCGCCCCGTTTTCTCAGTAGAACGAGCTCTACGTAGCTATTTCGTTGCGCTAATATAGCTTCATTCAATCATGTCTCTATAATCGTGTGAAACTATGCGGATAATTCTTGTGCGTTGAGAAAAACCTGTTACAAAAGGAGGTGAAAAGAAAACAGAGTTGAAGAAACAAACTAGTTAGTAGCATTGAATAATAAGAGAAAAGGGTAGGTGGCAATCTCCTTCACTCTTTGGAATCAATTACATCTAACATCGCACTAACGGCAACATAATACTATCGACGCCTATCTTCCATCTCCAAAATATAGACACCTAAGCGACGCACAACCTCATCCCAAATTTCAACCTGAAAGATACCACAGAACATAAAACCAGATTCCACAAACAGCTTCTAGACTCCCCGTAAGTCGATCGACCTTTCTCACGAGAGTGGTCCAGGTTGCGCGAGCAGGACTCGAATCGAACAGGGAATGACTTCGAAGCTGGAATAAATCTCCGGCCCACGGAGGCCTTGTCAGTTATGATCGCGGCCGTTGTGTATCTCGCAGGCGTTTTATGCTCGTTAACGCGGGCGAGGGAACGTAAATCTTTAGAATAGCCGTGAGTGATTAACGTCGTGGCGCTTGTTGGAGGCGAGAGACCCGTTAAAAGCGGGGGCCCCGAAAACTTCTCCGCTAGCGGGCCGCCGTTTTATCGCGATAACGCGGAAGATTAACTCCCTCTGCTCTAGCAGATAACAAGCGCGAAGCATAATTTAATTCGCGACGGGGAGGCCGTAAAGGCTCGTTCTCGTTAATACCAGCGACGAAGAGGGGGTGGCCCGTTAATATCGAGATCGCCCGCGGGAAACGCGCTGTCTGCGCGATACCCCGCGTCCTTCTAATGAGGCCACTGGTCCCTCGCGCTTTCCTTCAGCCACGATACCGAGCTCGGATCCTTTTCGCGGGGAATAATCGGGCGGAAGGGACGTAATTATGGGGGGCTGGGGACAGGAACCGCGGCTCCAGGGGGACAAATTCCTGGGAACCGAGGCGTACGAGCTGGATACATCGAGGACGTCGTTTGTTGGATGGCTTATGGGCGGTAAAAGTTTAATGAAATGAAAGTTTAATCGATTCTTTCGCTGCGCGTTTGGGGTCGTCGAATGGACGGTGTTGAAATGGGGGAAAGGGTTTCTAAGAAGGCATAAGATGTGATGGGTGTATTTTTGGTGGGCAATTGTATTTAAAAAATATTTAGACTAATTACATTTTGAATATTTCTCCTTAAACAGAGTCGCGCGTGGATCGATACGCAGGGTATTTGAAGTAGGGTTGATGGGTGTTTGATTCTTCCGCCGTGGGTTTGAGGGATGGAGAGGAAGTGGAGACAGAGAAGATTGGTTTAGCTTTCAGAAATCAAAGAGCTTGGTAGCCCTCGTAGATTTTTCAACCGTCCGTCCGCGTTTCGTTACGCTACGTACAAAGAGCCAGAACCCTCTGGATGTCCTCGACGGAAATTTATCTGGGGTCGAAAGGGAGGGCGTGAAAAACGAAGCTTCATTTCCAGGGATGCCCCCCTGAGAAGAGAATTCGCCGGTGAAGAACATTTCGGCTAAGTGCTTCACGGGATATTAGCTCGAAGCGTACAAAAAAGATGATGCGGTTCTTTGTATTAAATGTACCAAATACTTTAAGCCAGATACTGTGACGAAACAAGTTCTCGGGCAATTTCAAATAACGGTAGACGATAAAAACACTCGTTGCAAATTCTTTGTATATTATTATCATTAATAATGTCCCATTTCAATGGTCCAGAAACTTCACAGCAAAACACCTTCAGAATGTTAAAAGAGACCAAACACACCTGCACAATTGCACTTCACATAAAAAAACAAGAACTTTCTCATTTCCACTACAAAACTTTAAACAACTCTATTTAATACGAAAGCCAAGAAACTTTTCCATCCGAGAGTACCCTCGGACATTCCTCTAAAATTCTCATAAAATACAAGAAGGGCGGAGACACTTAAAAAAAACCATCCCCCTAAACTACCAGCCGCAGGCTCGCAGCAGCAGGAATGCAAAAATCAGAGAGCCAACGTTGAATACCTCCAGACTAACGTCCCTCTAAAAACTAATCACCCAAGAAACGCGAGCAACAAATAGCCCTGCCTGGAGAACAAGCACTCTCGCTAGCCTGCCCACCCCCGTGCGGCCGAAATTTACGAACAGGGGGGAGCCCTTTCGCAGCCTAATGGAACCCACTCGGCTCTCCCTCGCGCGTCGCGGTTAACTTTATTGTCAGCATCGCGGTCTGCCTCGCGTACGCGGCAGCCAGGCGGCTGGAAAAGCGAGCACTTACCAATCAAAGGGAGAAGGCGAGGGGGAACGGGGTCAGTGCTGCGAAGGGCGCGGAGTCAAGGTGACGAGGGTCCTGTAATTAACAGCTTTGAAGTGGTCCCTAGTCAGACTTCTCATTAACAGCGCTCAGGTGTCTCGGCGATTAGTCGCTGGAGAGCGGACTTTGGTAGTCAGCTGTGTAATCGTAGATGCAAGTCACGTGGGATTTCGCTTGTACCGAGGCCGACAGACGCTGGCAACGCCTCGCGAACAGCTGGATCGAATCGTTAAAGAAAAGCAGGGGGTTTTGGGCGTGAGTTGGCAGAAAAGCGAGGGATTCTTGTTTGGGGTGTGTTTACACGTGGGTTCGAGAGCTTGAGCGTTGGGTGATGGCGAATTTAGTTTGGGGAGCTGTTGCTACGTAACCCTGTAGGGTGGAGAATAGTTTGGCAGAAGTGGAGACTTTAGTTAATGGGATGTGATTTTGAGATGTTTTTAGTTTAGGGAGTTGTCCCAGATTTGGTGGAGGGGTGACGGAGTGCTTTAAGGGTTGTGGAAATAGGAAGAGGAAATTTTCGCTCGGGGTGATTGACCACGCTTCTTTTGTTGCAGCTTTTTACAGGTTCTTTTATTATTAACAACGGACAGCGGGCATCGTTGAAGGTGGAAGGAATTTTGGAATACTACGACTGCTACGTTACTGACGAGGGGACAGTGTGGTTCCAGACGATCCTCGAGGAACTATCCTGAGAATCTTTGTTGTGAATCGGGGGATCCATAAAGGGAACGATTTAGGGAAGTCCATGGCCGATATTCTGTGTAACTTAAGAATTTCCTTGGTGTCCGTCGAGTGCCAAATGCATTTCGATTGGTACACAGGGGTACTTGACAGTATTTATGTATTTAGATAGATATGCTAAGCTAATATATTTCGAATATATTTTTGTGATTAGCGATAGGGGATGAGAGTCGTCGCGTGATCTGTATTCCCTTGCCACAGTGGAACTTCTGTTACCAATACACTACACTCTTAAAACATTGTAATAATTATTTTCAAATTGACGCAACAAATTTTATATCCATCGAACCGAGGTTCCACCGTGCCAAGGCACTCAGTTTACGAAACGACGTGGATGTAAACGCGTCCAGCACGATCGGCCAAGGGAAGTTTACGGTGCAGCGGTTTCTGCTCGCCTCTGAAATCGCAATTACCAGCTACTGGCGCGTAGACAATCGAGACGAATGGCAAGCCACACGTTAGCCGAGCCGTCGATCGTGCTCGGATCATCAGAGCATATATAAAAATTGCTGTGCACACGAAACTTTCTCACGACGCCGCTGTTGTCGATCACTTAGCGAGCTAACGCGATCATAGCAGAGATACTTTCAACGAACGGGCACGGTTCCGTCACTCGATCGCGATTTCTTAAGCCCGCGTATTACTCGCGTGCCTGCCTACGCCGTTACATCACATCTCGACCGATCGAATTCACGCGCAGGCTTGTTACTCATAACTGCACTTGACGGAGGTGTCTAAGCAAGGCTAGCCGCGAATCTATCTATAAAAAAAAGCAAAATTCCTCGTCAGATCGCTTACGCGAGGTGGTTACACATTTCGCTTGTCAATGTCGAGCGATCACGTCGGTCGATCCTGCGCGCAGGTATCGACAGCTGTATATATAATAATGCTGCAATAAACTTGTCGTTGTTAACGCGAGGGATTCCTTGTTTCACGGAGATTGCGTCACCGAAGAAATAATAAAAACAGCGGGTTCCTCGATGTCCTAGATGTCAACTGTTCCACGGAGAAGCGAGGATTTCACGGACTGTCGAGGACACGACTAAAAACGGGCCCGCCGTTGCGGGCGAATAGAAAAAGGAACCACGGGGTAATAAAGTATCGCGCGATTAAGGAAAGCAATTACGATAAGAAACACGGGGTGGTGGTAAATCGCTGCATGCCCACGATCGGCCGTTGTTGTTCAGCGGCGCTTGCGAAAGTTCGATGGTTCGGCTCTCGCTGGCGATTCGTTCGAGGTGAAACCGTGTCTGGTAATGACGACGGGCTGGCTGATCGTGCCTCTGAGGTAATCGTCTATGATTATCGAATCCCTCGTTAGCATAATTACGCGGAGCGCGGGGTATCGTCCTGGCGCGACGAGACGCGAGGCGCGCGCAGGAAATTAATTCCACGGCGAAATCGCGATCCGTGTGCCTCGTCGGGAACGAATCTGATGGGAAATTAATAGGACAGACGTGTTAGAAACCGGGGGAACGTTGGAGGAATCCATAGACTCTGCTAATGATGTGCTGACGAATGATTTGAGCTAAGTAGTTGTACAGTTTCTTTCATTTAGCCTGTTATTAGTTATACGATTGTTTAACTAAAAGTCTTTCTTTTGGTCTTATTATTGACACTTTCTACTTATCTTTTACCGTTCCACGAGTTCGATATCCCTCCTCGTATGAAAATCCTTGGAAAATAGTATGCAGCGAGCACTTCAACGCCTAGAGCTATCTAAAACCCTCATAGTTCATATCAACATTCTCCTGCTCTTGAATATTACTCTTCCGCAGTCCCACATGCAACAGAATTGCGTAAAACGTCCATAACTCATCCCGGGGCATCAACACTTCCTCTCCCATTGCTTGTCTTCAACACTAAAGTAAACCGTAATGCAACGTAATCGTAAAACGCTGATTCTTAAGGGCAAGTCTGTGACGATTCGACATTAAGCGACGCGGAAATTAGAGGGCTAAACATCAGAAGGCTTAGGAGAATCGAAAGTGCTCAGAGAACGTTAATACCGAGTTGGGTCCCACGGGTAACCTAAATGACGACGTTCCACACGCGTCTCAGACAGCTAATGGCTGAGTCAGCCTAGGTAATCTGTCTCTCGTTAATCATTGACGAGCGGTCCATTAGATTATTGAGATTTGCTGTAGGTCCACTTTGTCCTGGAAGCAGTCTGGACGTTAATTATGAATGGCTTTCTTTGCGCGAAGGGGGACGCGTCTGTCTTGGCTGTCTGACCAGCGCTGTCAATATCTACTTGCTCGCTTGAAACGCTCCGAGCGCAGCCATTCGCCTGGCAATTTCAAAGATTATAATTATCGGTCAGAGTTTAACGTGTTCTTTCTCATCGGCTTTTAATCTCAATGTCGCCTAAAGGAGTCTTAATTTATCGTCGGGATTTCTGCATTATAAGATCGGTCCTTGTGACTGGATTTTTATTTGATTTTTATATTCAACGACGCTGGAAGGTGCTTGCCTTTATTCAGAATTCTAAATTGACTTTTACGATTACACTTTGATGCCAGAAAGTTTGCAAGAAATCTTCCATTATTTCCCGTCACTTGCTGTCCGATCAAACTAATCTTAAGGAAGGAACAGCGGCACAGTGCACAATAAACTGGAAGCAGGATCGATACAATTACGGTAAATTGACGTAATTACGTTAGCCGAGCGAGGCACGGAGTTAATAACAGAAGATACAAGCGCGAGGGAAAGCAACGAGAATTGCCAATCGCAGTCAGCGGCGCCGTGTCCCGACTATAAAGTCCACATAAATCTCGACCTGCTCGAGAAGGCAAGACCACCGACGCTGCCACTGGCATCAATATATTTCTAACATATAATAGAAACTTTCAGGTAAATCCAATAGTATTGGAACCTCGACAAGTTCGAACATACCACGTAGAATGCAAGAATGACACGACTCAGCATCAATGTGCTCCATTTATCTATACTATCATTGTAAAATCTGAAAATTAAAATTAGAAATGCGAGAGTATGTTCTAAGAATATTCACATTTCATACATCAAATAACAAAAGATCTAAGCAGTATTTTAAAACGTTCGAGATTTAAAGAATATTGGAAGCAATTATTTCTCAAATTCGCAGAGTTTTGAAATCCTTCGAAATTGTATCTAGTAAAAATAGCATGGAGATTTTTTGGCAGGACACTTTTATCGATGACAGATATGGAATTAGGTAGAATTCTGTGCTTAACCATGACAATAGTTCGAAGTGTAAAATGACGCACACGCGACAGGAGCAGATAAAGTGTTAATTAGAAACTCGCGAGGGGATGAATTGAACATTCATCGCAGCAGCCAGGTTTCCCGCATAGCGCCGTATCGCGAGCTGCTTTTCCCTCTTTCGACAATCGGTATCGGTAGCTTCCAGTCTACCGAGCAAACTGCCAATCGATTACCGCCAGCTGTGCATTCCGTTGGCCCCGAACGAGACGAGTTTATCGGAAAAGCGACCTGTTCGCTGCCCGTGAAACTTGGAGGATCGATTCCCGCCCGCGTACACAGACTCGCGGCAGCGCTCCGTTACGCGGAAGTTTGCATTTTGCGACGAGTTCACCGAGGGAACAGTTATCGTCGATTAGTTCCAAAATACGGGCGCATTGAACCGCGGCTGATGACGTATCACTTATCACTGGCCGGCTTGTAATTTGCTTATTACCTCATAACATTTCCTCGTTACATAACGAAATTAATCGCACGTGGCCCGACGGAAACCGCGAACCTAGATGGTTAGCGGAGCGTGCGACGTGTCGATGAGAATGTCGACTCGAGAAGAAATTGCTGTCGCAACTCTGCCACTTCCGTGTGCTTGCGGGCGACAATGTGGTCCTCGGAATTTCCCAGTCTCCAGTGAACTTGGCGCTACGAAATTTCCTTCGGACTCTGCAACCGCTGTGGTAAATCGAGGCTGATGGGCGAGCGCCTCGATGATGGAGATTTTGTTTTCGTTGGACAGATGAATGCACTTATGGTGGAAGTACTCTGTGCCAGGTAAAAAGCTGAAGATAGTGGAATGGACTGACTGTGGGAATAAAGATCGGCTAGATTTGATTTCGATGTACCTCGACGTGGCAGGAAGAGCGTCGAAATTGAGAGGCTGAAAAGTGCTGCCAGTGTGATGGATGTCTGAAACGTCGATGAAGCTTTTCGTGGGTCGAGGTGAAGGGTAGTCGAAAATGAAATCGTTGGGATGGAGGTGTGTTAGTAGTTTATGTGCAACAGAATGTAAAAAGGGTTTTAGCTTGGATCGATTTAGGATTGGATGTGGAAGATGAATCTTTTTGTTGTTTATGAGGGTGCGAAGAGCAGCTTTGACGGTGGCTTCAACATTCTGTCAGTGGTTGTTCGTGGAAAATTAATTGATTTTTAATATTAGTGCTTGAGGATTATGATCTAAAGTTAGATTAATAAGTAACGCAGGTTTGCTGTAGCTTAGACCAGAACCGAGGAACGCGCGCCTTTCTCTTACCATCGTCGTGCAATATCGATTCGTTCAATCTCGAGAAGCTCTCTCGCGTTCTCCAGCAGATGTCGTTGACTGTGTGAAATATTCAGGATTTTTTAAATTGTGGGAAATATTTTATAGTAGTAAAAAGAGTCTAGCAAGGTAAGCATGATTAAACGACCCCGGTGACAAATTTTTGTAAATTTCCTTGTACAGTTCCTCTCGTTTAAGGATAAAATGACTTTTTTTTTCTCTAAACACAATCACTCAGTTTTCTCCTCTCAAACAGGGGTGGTGCTCGTTCCATTTTCATCTCTTTCCATTTTCAATTTCCCCTCGCATTATCGTGATACTTTCTAATGAAAAGCACTACTGCCTCTCGAAGAACTTACAACTGAATACTCAATTACGTTTCGATTTCTATCAAGAAGACACAATGTCCACCAACGATTGGTCACTCTGCATGTTAAAAAAGGCTAGTCACCAGCCCAGAAGACCGTCAGTTGCCCAGTACCGTCAGGTCGACGACATGAAATCACGTTAGCGAAACGGTGAAGCCCATTAGTCAGTTCTGGGGTTGGAAGTGTGGTTCTAGTCTCGGCGTTTTAAGCCCTTGACGCGATTACAGCCATTTTAGGAAAGTATCAGGCGTCTCACCGTCGCGATGCAAATACATTAGCATTAGATGCTTATTTCCTTCCTTTTCCTCGCTCTCATTCTCCCAAATTAATATAATACAAACTTCTCTACAGAAAACACTGAAGACAAACTGAAGCACCTCGCAAGGGAAACTTCAAAATGCACAAGTGCCTTTTTAATAAACTGTTGAGACATAATTCTAGACACAGACAGGGAATAATTTACGAGATGTGTAAAATTAAATTTGTAATCTACAACACTCCTTCCTTCTTTCGGGCAGGTACTTCCCCCGTGGTCGTGCGAAATAAATCAGCGACTCTTCATACCGAATTCAGCCATCGCAGATTCGTCGAATGATCGCCAGAAGTTCGTGTCTCCCTCGACGTACACGGTTACACGACATCGTCCTGAGAGCAACCAATCCTTTTCTCCCCCTCTGTCGAACATTCAAAGAAACAGGGGGACGAGAAAGCAGTTGGTAGGAAATCCGCGAGCCAGGCGGCCGGAATTCATTATTAAAAAACGTAGAGCAGGGGCAGGACGCCCCTTTCATCTTCCCTTCGGAAGCTGGTGCATCAATATTCAAGCGGCGATGCGCCTCTTCGTATCGCGACAATGTCAGGTAGTTTACTTTATATTTCACAACACCCTGCCATCCATCCAGCCACCCCTCCCAGCACCGTTATAAGATCCTTATCGCGTCTATTCAAAGGCTGCCGCGCGAGCCTGCGAAAATAGAGATTCGATCCTTTCCCTCTCGCATTTTCTCCCCCTTTTCCTACTCCCCCTGCACTGCGCCCTCTCCGCGGGACCGAGGGCCCGTCCTTACGCGAGGTTCCTTCCATTCCGTGGGAGGAATCGAAAGCGAGTCGGGGGAAGCAGCTGGCTTCTTGTAGGAACAAGAAGGTTCCTGGATACGCGAGAACAAATATGGGGAACAAACAGAGGACCATTGAATCCACGTTAAAATTCACGAAACTCTCAGTGGCTCTGATAATCTTTGAGTTGGGAGAAGTTTGATGGGGTTGAAGAGCCTCAATCGACATTCCGCGAAACTTCGTGGCTTCTTGCTTTCGTTATCTGGCGTTGAATGGATATAATTGATGACAAGATTGGCAGAGCTGTAGGAGTCGTTGACACTGAGATTGGAAGAGTGAAGCGCGTTTCGAGGCGTTGATCTTTGGATTAAATGGAGGCTTAAGGGAGGAAGGGCTTCTTTGGCTGCAGGGAATCAGTCGTTTGTTTTACAAATTCTTATTTAAGGGTAATCCCGGGCGATTTCATTCGCAGAGGCAAGGATCGCGTAGCTCGAAACAGGAATATTCAGAGATGCAAATGCCACTTAAGGGCACTCTGCAGATGCGTGGAAAGTAAGCAAAGTTTTTTCGCGGATTGAACGCCGGGGACGTTTACAGCCGCCGTTTCGGCGGAGGAAATCCACTCCGCTGCCTAGTCTAATTGAATATTCGCGAAGCGGAGTACTCGAAAGGGAACGCCGCGGAGGATAATCGGGATTATTTCGCGGAGTATGCTTCTGGGGTGAAACGCGCTGATTTACGTCCTCGCGACGACGCATTTCGGTCATAACTTTTTTTTCTTTTTGCAGCGTAATATTCAGTGAGGAATGGAATTATTAATATTGGTAACTGAATCGGAAAAAGAAAGCGTTTCATCGTGATTATTCGTTAAAAAATAGTTTCTATGGCATTGCAGAATGTCGATTGCACGAAAACTTCTCCACCCTCAGCTCCTTTCCCTCTCTCGCTTCGATCAATGCGAATTACAACGGGCAGACGCGTAAATCCACGATTTCCCCGACATTAGACACTTTTCATAACGCCACTTTATGAATGTTTGACGTTTCGATTTCGCCCCGCGAGTAGATAGACCCGCGAAATCTCCGAGGAGCACTTGCGATGCTTTTCAGGCGAGATTCGAAGCGAGCTGAAGGAGTCGCGTTTCGCAGTACTTGGAACCATCTTGGAACGGTGAAACGATCGTTTCGGGGCCGATTCGAAACTCGAGAATGACGGGGAGGAATTAAGAATGAAGGCGAAATATTCGTGGAAGCTTTCTGCGGAAAGTTTTGTGGAAACGATGGGGGAATGTTAAGAAGAAAGAGGGGAAGTTTCTGGATTTGAAAGTTAAGAAAACGATTCATGCTGCAATATAGTTTATTAATTCTAGTTTATTACAAACATTCGTGATTGATACATCGCAAATTTTATTGGATATAAATTAACAGGTACATTTTAATTTCATTTTATAAACATTTTATTGTACAATGAAGGTTTGTGGTTCCTACGTTAGAATTGTTGAATATTTAACTGTTGTGAATTAGCATCTACGGTATAAAATCACTGAGGGTTAAATGGAGAAAAATTCCTTGCGCTTTGGAAGCGACGAGACAGGTTCCCCAGTTCTCCCGAGTTTAAGGCCCATCTTGTCGATCGGGGAAAAAGAGATTTACGAGGGCAATTAGCGCAGGCAGCTCGCGAGCGTTTAGTTGAATTTTAGTAGCCATTATCGTAGTTTCCGCGACGTGAGCCTCGTCCACCCCCTCGGCGAATTTTTATTGCGAGTCGTGTCCGCGTATTACCTTCCTTCGGCTTTTACGAGAGCCCGTGGACGACGACCCAGGGGAGAAAAGAGAATCCTGAACGAGGGGACCCACGGAGGAAGCAATTAGTCGCAAACGCAACACGGCGTAACTTCTAGTAACATTGTTGGTCACTTTTATCGCCCACTCGTCGTTTCCTATGAAACAGTCCCCTGTCATCTGCATCCCCAGTGTCATAGAACACTTCAACGGAAACATCTGAAAAAGAAAACAAACGATTAAAGAGTTTCAGGCTCGCATCGAAGTCCTTCAAGTTTTTTTTATTCAAAGTCTGTCAAGTTGTAAGAACGAAGTGTAAATTGAATCCCTTGAGCCTCCTCGATTTTAAGAAAGAATATTCATGGAAAGGAAATGCAACTGCAAGTGTCAGTTGAATCTGACTATTAATCAAGCTGTGAATTATACAGAGACATAAATTATATTTACGAGATTTGACGTTTTTTACTTGTCGCATAAGGTAGAAATACTTTCCAAGGAACTAATCATGAAACAATCTCGAATCACCCGTTTCTGTGTCCACTAAACTTTATCTCTCCATGGCCACAACTCTCACTGTAACTATAACAGGAAAATTCCCGAGTTTAACATCATTTGCTCACGTGCAAGTGGCCTTAACTTCGTTGCAGGAACGACGAGCGAAACGCAACCCTTTGTAGTCTCCACCCCCGCGCAAACGATCGACGGGCTAGTCGCGGCAACGTGATTCAAACTATAAACTCGTTTATTATTGGCTTACAGGGCCTATCTCTCTGTCTTCCTCCCTCTAACGGCGCGGAGCGCGATATTACGACATTATTATGGCGGTACGATTGACTAAATCGTCGCTGGGCCCTCGTAACTCGGGATTAGGGCGAACGGGGCGGGCTTAAATCGGTTATTACGTCGAGCAGCCTAGCCGTAAATCGTGTCGACGGTTATTCCACGGCCACGAGAACTAGGAGAGTACATATTCGCGAGCTATAGGGGGAGGAAAGCCGTCCCATCCTTCTTCTTCTTCCGTCACGAATTCCTCTCGATGAAGATGGCCCCCCGTCCCATCCCCCAGAAAGTAAGCAAACAATAATAACATCGTCCTCGAACTCCGGAGGGGTAAAGAACGAAAGGAAGCACGCCCCTCCGGGGGGAGAATTTATTAATACCACTGGAAGTGATTAGAGGAGGGCACACGATAAGGGAAACTGTTGACTCTTTTGTCGTGCACGTGGTTACCGAAGACCTGCAACTGACGTTTCCATTGCAACCGCTTCGCGAGACTCAATTTTCTTCTTATCTAACGTCGATCGAAGATTTGTCTGGACGTCTTCAGTAACTTTGTTGTATTCTGCTCAAGCATTTTGAAACAATTAGAGTGTTATACCAATTTTTGGGGAGGAGATTAAGAAATAGTGTTTGTAACAATTCACGATCGTCTGAATATTCTACTCGCATTAATTCACAGCTCTTTTATGCATTTTCATTTCATAGAAGAACCTTTTCACTCAGCAGTCTCGTTGCTCATCAATTTCCTGAGTATTCCCAGTACAATTTCACTAAAACAGGATAATCCCCACATACGAAAAATCCGGACAAGAGAAGCCGAGGTCTTGCAGGCGTCCCAACGCTCAACTCACCACGTATTTCCCTGGAAATCACCAAAAGCTTCGCCTGTGCCCGAGCGCCAAGTAGATGCGGTCGTCCATAGTCCGGCCAGTGGCCGCAGGGGGCAGGCACTAATCCGCCGATGTTTTCTGAAAATTCAGCGCGGGCCTCGTAAATCCTCGTACGTTGGGAAAATTGTTATCGCGCGGCTGGGCAAGTAAATGTTATTAAAATATTCATGACGAGCCCAGGACAAGCGCGTCTCTCCTCCGAAGACAAAAGTGGCCGGACGAAAACATGCACGTAGCAGGGTAATCTCGACTCGAATTCCATCGCCCCTTCTCTTTATCGACCACCGCGTTTCTCCTTCGTTTTTTAGCTTCGTTTTCAAACACACCGCCGCGCATTCTATCGCGCAACGAAGTTCTTTATTTCCCGCGGAGCATCATGTACAAGGTATACAGCTGCTGTTTCTGCAGCAACGTTTTATCTGCACCACCTTTACGGCCCTGGGTTTTACGATACTTCTTTGTTTCGCTGAGCATTTTCCCTCGGGCTGGATAATAAAAAAGGAAACGGGGGTTTGGGAGAAACGTAAGGGGGAGGCGGATAAAAATTGGAGTCACGGTATCTTCCTTCGTGTTGCTTCTCCCCGCTCCTCGCTGGCCCCCTGTTATGATCGATGCGATAATGGGTTAACGACGACGGAGCACACCGTCTGGAGAGAAATTATTTTCCCATCTCGCGACCTCTGCTCCGCGGTTTTTGTCTTCGCGCGAGGAACTCGCGTTCTACTGGAACGTAATGGGGGATTGATCGCAGGCAGGTCGAATACGTATTCAGCGGAGGAAGTTGCGGTGTGCTTGGGAATAAATTATCGCGGGGAAGCTTTTTCGATATTTTGGTTTTCATTGGTGTTTTCAGACTCTATTCTTTGCTTCTTTGAGGAAAGGAATTTGTTGACACTTGCATGGCTTTATTTCTTTTATGTAGGTTGGAAATTTAAGTTGAAGATATTTATGAATTATGAATCCTAATACATATTGAGAAGCAGTACTATTACGTGCACCATTTGGTGCCACATTCTTCTTACCCTTCCCTCGAAGCATTTTTTTCAGCCTCCAGTTGTCCAGATTCTTGAAATTACACAGCATATTATCAACCCCTGAGAAACCGACCCATCACGAAGGTCCAGAAGGAACGTAGGATCACCACCCGAAGGGCCACTTTCAGTCCCAATTAAAACCTTTCGTTGCCCTCAAGAAATCTCCCCGGACAAAATTAAAATTCCCCAACGATATCGAAGCCAACAACTCCCACGAAAATATAAAGAAACCCTTTCGAACAGTCTCCACCGCGTAGACAGGCAGCTCGACACCACGAAGACCATCAATATCAATTCCAATCAAATTACCCATTTTTATCTCGTCTCTCGCGCGAGACATTAATAACAGTCCCCAGGTGACGGGTACCCAAGTCTCGATCGAGGGGATCGATCTCTGGGCGAGATCCCCACGGCTATCGAGGGAAATAATTAGCTCGTCGCGGTGGACGAGCGGGAGGCACCGCGACATTTTTATCGGCCCGTAAACGTCGACCACCGACAACGAGGGAAACGAAGGAGAAGGGTCCAGGGGCGTCGTTTCGTTTCGTAGCGCGGCGAGATTAACGATTCGGAAAGATAATTCGTCCGTTCGACTGGCTCCGCGTAAAGAAAAGTGCTTGCTGTGGCCCCCTCGGAAAAAAGGGGCCGATATCAATTCCTCCGTCCTCGCCCTCCCTCCCCTTCGCTCTCTCCCCTTTCGAGGAAGGGGGTGGAGAGGACGACGTCGTTGAATATGGGGAAAAAAGGAGAGTAAACTTAATTCACGAGACAAATGGCGTGCCGTGGATTTGAGGGTGAAATTGTCTCCGGCTTCCCAGGAGAGGCGTGGAAGCGAGTCCTCGAGCTCGATCGAACCACGATCCTTCGTGCCGTGTGCGCCACTGTATCCCGGCAGGTGTAAGGGAGCGCGACGATCGATTTCAAGGGGTCAGGGCCTGAGTACAACGTTTAACGAAAGGCTGTAATTAAGCTCTAATGAAGATCGAAACGAGCTCTGCTAGCTGGCTGCTCTGAGGCACAGCTGGCGCTGAGCTGCTTATGCAAATCAGGTCCTCGGGAAATTTTGCAAAAACTGCCTCCCCTTTGCGGCGGTTGTTTGCCGGCTCGATAAGGGACGTGGCGCGGGCCTCTTTGGGGGATTTATTAATCGCGAACAGTGAGCTCCTTCTTTAAACTGTAAGACTTTATGGAAGAAGTATTAAGTAGTTCGGAATTTTAGAATAAGCAGTTGTTTCTAGGGACTACTAAGCTCCTCGTCTCATGGTGATCGCAGAGGAAGGTCACAGAAAATTTCTGTTCAATTAATTCGAGCAATTTTAACCCTGGTTTTATTTCATCACACAGGGAAGTTGCCAGAAACGAATGGATTACTTGGAATACACTCCCTTATTGCTTGTTCCACTGGTTTCACCACTCCCCGCTCGAATTCCAAGATCTGGAACATTTGTAGCTATAAAGGGATCAACCGCGACACCGGGGTGATCAATTTTGAGGGAGTTGACGCGCTAGGGCGCGATAGAGCCACGCGAGAGTCTATTCGGCAAAAACGATCCTCCGAAAAAAGCAGGGCGATTCTATCCCGTCGTAATAGTATGTATTATTCACATAGATAGACCGAATCGAAGTCGCTGCAGCCCAGTGGACGGTGTCATCCCAACCCCAAGCTACGTCAGTCCACCCCCTCCGAAGAAATCGAAATCGCTGTACTGGCAATGGCGAAGTTTCGATCGAATCATTGACGGAATTTTCGCTTACCGCGTCCGTTACTGCCCGTGGGAACGCGTCGAACCTTCTACCATCCCCCGGCCACCCTCTCGGTCGCGCACACCCCTCGAATTATTAACCCACCGTTATTGCATAATTCACATTTACGGTGGATCGAAGTCGCGTCGCTCCGCGAGCGCTCGGTGGATCGAAGCGTTGAAACGCGGGGCCGCGATCGATACGCGAGCAGACGCAGCGATGCATATTTAGGGTGGAGGGGCCGACGGGCCAACCCCCCCGTTTCGTTTCTCTTTAGCGTGGTTGGAAGCCCGCGTAGCTGCATCGATTCAAAGCCGAGCGCGGAGAAAAGAAAACCGGTGTACGGGGTGTAGAAACTGCGCGAAATAGATCGCACTGGGTTGGGGTGGGAGAAGGTGTCCGGGGGGATGTTGAAGGGAGAGGGAGGAGAGGTATATATCGGCGAGACTTTGCCCGCGACGGTGACAAACGCCTGGCAAACATAGTAGCCGGGCGCGGGGGCGTACGAGGTCGGTGGCACTCGGTTGCGCTCCGGGGTTAAACAGCGGCAAGGGGGTGGCCAGGGGGGCGAAAGGGAAACCGGCTGGAGGTGAGGGGGGCGGGTAGGTAAGGAACGAGAGCGAAAGGAAGGTCGAGACGAGAGAGAAAGCGAGGTGAGCGAGATCGGGGCGTGTACGCGATCGGCTGGAGCGAGATCGGAGAAGGGTTGGCAGCGGCGGGTTAGAGAACGAAATGAGGGAAATTTCGGGGGAGGGTGTGAGGATCAAGGCAGAAAAAGCGTGGAGAAAAATGGACCTCGGACCGGGGGAATAACCTTGATGTGTAAGAGTGATCGGGGAAGGTTAATAAAAAGAGTAGAAGAGTGTAGTTCGTTCGGCTGGTTAGCAACGACTGTCTTTATTCGGCGGGTCGCCTGCGGCTGGAAGCCTACGTCGATCGTCCCTTGTTTCTCGGCCGGACGCTCCACGAGGAACGCCATGTCGCTTGGCGCGTTTTATAAATAATTCTCTTCTTACAATTCGGCCAGACCTGACAATCGTACGACCTCGGACGCCAGACTAAGATGCTGAACCCGCACTACGGTTCCATAAGAGTACATATAACGAAATAAACGAATACAAAATAATAAACGCCGTAAATTCACAATAATTAACAAAAATAAAATGAATATGTTCCAATGCTAAGTAAAATAAAAAATATTTACATATATATACATAATCACTCAGTTGGTAGCCAAGGTCTCATATTTTTGGCCTCCCAAACGCCTTGGTACTTTTTTTGAGTTTGCTGGAATCCATCTATATCCGAAATCAAATATCTATCGTTACGCAGTTCTTTCGCGACGACATAAGGGCCTTTAAACTGAGGAATCAATTTACGTGCAGCCCCCGGTGTGCTGTCAAAATTCCGCAGCATAACGTACTCTCCCTCCCGATACTGGTGTGGGGTTTTGTGTTTCGCATTAAAATGATTCTCGTTATATTTTTGAGCTACGACAATTTTCTCGGCAGCTTTTTCCCGCACAGCATCGAAATCGCGTTCCCTTGGCATGGTATCTCTAAAATAATCTTTTATTTCGTCATCAACTTGACCGCGCTGATCTTGCCCGAATAATAATTTGCTCGGCGTTTCCCCGGTTGATTTATTGATAGTGTTATTTAAACAGTACTCAATTTTTCCTAGCGTTTTGTACCAGTAAAGACCAATGTCGTCGTCCGTGAGTTTAGATAACATGGGCGTCAATACCCTATTCACCCTTTCGACCTGGCCGTTTGCTTGGGGTGAGCCCGTGGCTACCATGACATGTTTAACGGAGTTTTCCGTGAGAAACGTCGCAAATTCCTGTGACGTAAAACACGATCCACGATCCGAAATTATAGTGTGCGGTTTGCTATAATTCCTAAAATAATCACTTAAACAACTAATTGCTTCCTTACTCGACGTAGTCTTAGTACTATACAGTCTAACGTATTTCGTAAATGAATCTATAGCTAGAAATACATATCGTTTAATCAATCGTTTTTTGTCGATAGGACCATAATGGTCTATGTGTAATGTTGAAAACGGGGTGTTACCCTTCGGTATACTATGTAGCACTCCTTCCGGCTTTCCTGTGCGCGGAGAAAACGCAATGCACTTCAGACAGTTTTGAATGTGTTCGTTTACCTTTATACCCATTTTGGGGAACCAATAATTTTGCGAAATTGTGGTCACTGTCTTTTCTTTGCCCAAATGACCCATCGAGTCGTGATAGCTAAAAATAATATTGCTCTCCATTTTCTCCGGCACGTAAAACAATAAGTGATTGCCTATCTTCCGATATACGAGGCCGTTACGCATCTCGAACAGCTGATCCTCAGACTTTTCCAGTTTTTTCCTAATTTCGACTATTTTTGGATCTTGCGTCTGGCAGATCGCTAGATCGTGTTCCAAGGTATTTGCCTCGACAACCAAAATACAAGTGGCACGACTCAACGCGTCTACATGTTTCATGCGATCACCCGATCTATGTTCTACCTGGTAGTCAAAATTTTGTAGTTCTAACGCCCATCGAGCAATTCGCGGATTGATGTCTTTTTTATTGAGTGCCATTTTCAGAGAGTCGCAGTCCGTGACGATTTTAAATTTAATTCCGTGTAAATATACGCGAAAACGCCGCAACGCGTAAATTATTGCAAGAGTTTCAAGTTCAAAGCTGTGATAGCGTGCCTCCACGTCGGTGGTTCGCTTTGAGAAATAAAATATAGGGTGGAACTTCATATCACTTTTTCGTTGCAATAATGTCGACCCGAATCCCATTGAACTCGCATCACAGTGAAGCTCTGTTTCGTCTTTCGGACTATATATGGCCAATACTGGTCCAGAAATTAATTGTGTCTTTAGTGTGTTGATCGCGCGCAATTCTGGTTCACTGATGTGAAACTCCACACCTTTTCGCAAGAGATCATACAGTGGTTTAGCTATGACAGCAAAGTTTTGAATGAACTTTCTAAAGTATGAGCACAGACCGACGAAACTTTGTACCTCGCGTACGCATTGTGGAACGGGAAAACGTTCTATCGCTTCGAGACCACTTTTTGCAGGACTAACGCCGTGCTGCGTAACTATATATCCTAAATATTCTATTTTAGTAAACAAGAAACGACATTTATCTAATCTTAGCTCTAGCTTATTTTCAACTAACAGTTTGAACACTCGTTTCAATACAGTAAAATGAAATTCAAGATTTTGTGTTGCAATTAATAAGTCGTCCATGTAAACTACAACGTCCCCGGATTTAATCAATTCTGCGAAGACGGTGTCAATAAATCTTTGAAATTTAGAAGGAGCGGTCTTCAGGCCAAATGGCATTTTTAGGTATTCGTATTGCCCTAGCGGCGTAATGAATGACGTATACTTTATGGACTCTTCGGCTATGCTAATGTGATGAAAACCTTCTTTCAGGTCCAGCGTCGTGTAATACCTCTTGTCGCGTAAAATATCTAAGTGATCTTCTATGAGTGGAAGAGGGTAGTTATCTCTAGCGATGATCTTGTTCAGAATTCTATAGTCAACGCATAGTCTAATTGTACCGTCTTTCTTAATCACTAAAATGATGGGAGAGGCGTATTCTGAATCGCTGGGACGTATAATTCCCCTTCGTACTAGATCGTCTAAAATTATGCGTAATTTCTCCTTTTCTACATAAGACAGCCTACGTGGCCCGACATGAAAAGGCTTTGTATCGTGAAGAACAATGACAAGTTCGGTTTTCGTTGCCGGTGTATCCGGTCGCTTTGGCTCGACATATTCCGTTACAAACAAATACTTTAATCTTGTTTGATCCTTATGGTCTATCTCCTCGTTTATTATTACTTTGTCGCGCATACTATTACTTTCATCTACTTCAATGTTTAAAATTTCTGCTGAAACATTGTCTACGTCGTCTACTGAATCACGCTTAGTTAACGCGAAGCTAAATGTTTTTAACGCGTCCCTGCCTAACACGACAGGCATCAACATTGTATTGTTCGGAACGACGTTGAGTATAACGTTTTCTCTGACCACGCCGTCTAGAGTTACATTCGCTTTGATCTGGCCCTTAATTGTTAACTCAGATCCATTTATGCCGCAAAACCGTTTCGTACAATTTGTATTCTCTCGCGTGTGGTCTGTTACAAATCTTTCTTTAATAAAGCTTATCGGACTTCCGGTGTCCAGCAAAGTTTCGAGACAGAGCGTAACTGACCGATCCGATACGGCCATTTCGTACTTTATTTCTTTACGAAAACTATCATCGTCCGCGTCTCGTACCGTGCTAACTGTGTTACCTTTTTTGGGGCAATTTTTAATTTGATGGTCGCTCTCACCGCACGCAAAACAGGACCCAGGTTCTCGCTTCGGTTGTCGGCAGTCCTTCGTGGCGTGTCCATTTCTGCGACAGTTGTAACAACGCAGTAGCTTCTTTGGTTTCGTTCCTTCTTCTGCGGAGTCTTGTTTGGACGGATGAGCCTCCTTCTCCTTCTCCTTCGTGGTCATCTCTCGTCTGGTGGTAGTCTTCTCTCCAGGCAGAGACAGCTTTTTGAATGCCTCTATCAATGAAGTGATGCTGGCAAAACTCTGCATCCTCGCCTGATTCTGCAGTTGCGTGTCCTCGATGCCATCGATAACATAGTCCACCAATTCGTCGTCGGGCACCGATGTTTTGCTCGCCAACAGCAGTTTCTCGTGTGCATAATCCGAAAAGGTTTCGCCCTTTTTCCACTTTCGCTGTTCGAAGGTTCTCCTTAGTTGCAACTTACTCGGTCGGTGATCGTACATTTTCTTCAGCTCTTGCAGGATTTGCTCGACACTGAGTTGCAGATGCTCGGGTTTGGCTTGAAACCACGCTGCGGCCTTGCCCTTCAGCTTGCTTGCGATTAGGATTTTAGTCTGTCCCTCGTCGAGCGTGTACGAGTCGCGCACCAGCTTAATTTGTTGCTCCCATTGTAAAAACGTTCCCTCGGAGCCCTCGAAATCAGCCACTAAATCTCCGATGGTTTTAATGTTCACGTTCGATCGCGGGCCATGCGTCGAGTTGTCCGACCGCGGAGAGTTCCTTAAAATTTCGTTCTCTCTCTGCGCTAATTGCAATTCGCGACGTGTCAAATCGTTCTCACGCCTTAAAAGTTGCATCTCCCTCATCAGGAGGTCTCGTTCCGACGGTGAAGCCGATGCACTTCCACCGGCGTCCGTATCATCCTCGTCGGCATCGCGCTGCTCGGTCTGCTCTCGTTCAGGGATAATTCCATCCGGGAAAACGGTCAGTAGTCTAGCAGCCAACTCTGCTTTTGCTCCTGACGTGATCCGACCAGCTCGTCGAAGCTCTTCCTTCAGCTCGTTCACCGATAATTCACTCACGTTTTTCATGGTGATACGACAGCGTAATGCACTTCCCGACAAAGCACTGTCAATAACTAGTGACACCAGGCACGTAAATGGTTCACTAAGTCACCAATGTCGCTCAGTACCCGATCCGAATCCGCACTAGTTTCGCGACGTAATAATGCGGCGCACGAGGTCTCCTACACGTGTGCTACTGACTGCACAGCGTCACCCAAAATGCGATGCAACTACGAAAATGATCAAATGCAGCGTAACGCAATAAGATCGGCGGAATACGGCGCGTAACAATACAGGCACTGAACCGATAACCACAGGATAGGGCACTTTATCCCACTTCTGAGATTGTAAGAGTGATCGGGGAAGGTTAATAAAAAGAGTAGAAGAGTGTAGTTCGTTCGGCTGGTTAGCAACGACTGTCTTTATTCGGCGGGTCGCCTGCGGCTGGAAGCCTACGTCGATCGTCCCTTGTTTCTCGGCCGGACGCTCCACGAGGAACGCCATGTCGCTTGGCGCGTTTTATAAATAATTCTCTTCTTACAGATGTCTATTATAGATCAACGGGGGAGACCATCAAGAGCCATGGTTTTAAGAAGCTCTTCTAACATTAGATAGGGGTTGCACGTTCCATCTTTCCTTTAAGCACCTGCAGTGGCATTAGTACAAGCATAGAAGTAGACTGCAGACGTAGACACAATAACAACATAAAATTCAATTAAAAAGAGACATTCCACTGCTCGATCGTTTCCAAAGGGCTGCACAAACACACCCTCGTCAGCCCCTGCCGCAAGCACTCTCACAAAACCAAAGAGCAAATCCTTTCAAGCTAACGCTAAGATCCCATCGAACTTCACACCACCACCCACGCGGCCAATACAAATACAGACGCATTACCGCCTAGAAACAATAATGTACAGGCGCAATTCAAACGAAATTGATGCTCGCGTTCTCCACCTCTATCTGAAGTACTTCTTAAACACGTACTCCCTCGCAATCACACGCGTCCTCGTGAAGCCGAAGCCATCCCCTTGGACCTAAGAGAGCTTGGCGCCCTCGCGGCAGTGTCTCGGGACAGCTGGGAGCGAAAATTCCCGCCGCAGCGATCAAGTGGGGCTAATACAAACACAGACGCATTAATTTTTCTCCACCTGTCTGGCCCGCGCGCAGGGGTTGCCGGCGGGACCCCGCCCGAAAGGTAGACAGAAAACAGCGCGGAGACGCGTCGGTAGGGGGCGCGGGGGTAGGAGGGTGTGCGCCGGGGTCGCGCGGTGGGGGTGGGGCGCCGTCCGACGGCCACGGCCACGACCGCGGGGGCTACGGCCGGCCCGGGCGAGACATTGAACTCGTTGCAAGGGTGGAGGACGGGCAACGAGCATCGATTCGTCTGCTCCAGAAACGAACGCACCCCCAGCACCCTGCCACCCCCTCGCGACCGCCGCGTGGCGCCCCCACGAGTCCACCTAGCCCGCGTGCTTTCACCGTTACCGGGCGAGCACAGAGAGGCGGGGTTGGGGGCGCGAGAGAGAGAGAGAGAGGGCTCGTGACACGACCGGGCAACGTGACACGCTCGTTTATTCGATCAACCCCTAGCGCGTGCACGGGGCCAGCCCCGCGGCTGATAATTCGCGAGGCCACGAGATAACGATCGATATCGCGAGGGCGCGTCTCTTTTGTTGACTCGCGCCACCTTCGCTGGGGAATGGTGCCTCGAGTTTGACAGTGGAGCAGCTTCGGTTTACGTAATTTAGGCAGTTGATTCTAGTTTGTATTGTACCTAGGGATTCGTTCATGTGGATTAGTGGGAGGCAGTAGTAAGATCAATTGATTAATTTTAATGTTGAAGCTGTTCATTTGAGAGACCATATTTCCCACTGGTAATCAGTAAATAGTAATTGAAGAACACTACTTGCCACATTCATGGCGCCACATCCCCGAGGGTGGTGGAGGCCTTGTGCCCAGATCAGTGTACCGGATTCTATTCCACGGAAAGGGTACGGGGAAACGAGAACGATCCACGAAACGCCCGAGGGGTGGAGCTATCGAAGATAATCTGGATCGAATTTCCCGCAGAGAGACTCTTTCATAGAAGCTACAGCCGGGGTAATAGATATTCGACGTTTCGACCGGGATAAACGAATGTTGGGGTGCTCGGCGGGGGTGGAGGGGGAACGGTGTAACAAGTGGGGGCCACCTTTATCCAGTCCATCTTATCGAATGGTCGATTTAGTTACGGTTATGCTAAAAGTAGGGGGATGTATCTGCATAAACAGCGAGGAACGGCGTTATCCCTTCGTCTGAACAATAAATAAACCGGGGCCCCCCCGGCACGGAGGCCTTTCAACCCCCGCCGGTGTCAACGCGCGCGCCGATCTCCGTCTGGCGAGAGTTCTCGGCCACGTTTTCTCGTTAGCGCGCGTGGCCCGTATCTATCGTGTCCCTTTCGCGGTAGAAAGCTGCACAACGACGGCTACATAAACGTTATGGGCTTGAGGGGCTGGCAACCCCTCTTGGCCCACGCAGAATTCCGGAATCGTGCCGTCTTTCACGCGATAAGGCCTAGCCCGCGCGATAAGATTCTTTTTATGGCCACGCTTTTGTCGGCCCGGGCCGTATATATCCGCGGCCACGGGACAAATCAGCAACGATCGACTTCGGCGAGGTGGGCGGGGGGTGGCCGGCGGCGGGTTAATTGCGTCACGGGTGTTCCTTCTTGCTGACGCTCGATAATCGACCGAATGATCGAGATAAGAAGGGTGGTAGATATATTTTATGCGTTCTGCAGGTGAACATTATTCTTTGTCTAGCCCTTTCTTCTCCAAAGGGGTATTTTTGGATACATTTTGATTCCTGAAATTAAAATCTTGGGGTTTTTAGTGGACCGATTAGTATTCTGATACTAATTCTGATTCTAGAAACTTAAGGGAAAGAATTTTTTACGACTACTACTACTAATAATAATTCTTTTACGACAAAAAAATTTTATACAGAGTTAAAAGCACGATTAAGATATTAGGAAAAACTTTGTGTACTACACTTACTTTGATTCCCCATAAAAATTCTGAAAAGTGGGCATTTAAACTCGCGCGTTAGACCAGAATACCCCCTTAAGGGATTTTTTTTAGTTCTCAAGTTATACCTACTCCTTTCAATGTCCACCGCAATTCCCTCCCTCCACACCCTCCCATAGTGACCCGTAAAAATGTCCACCTCCAAACGGAAATAGAACACATTTCCACCCATTTCCCGAGGAACATTCCCATGCAATTGATCCGAACGATTACGACAAAGGGTCCCCAGGATCATCAAAATTTAAACGCGATAACGAGGACAGCAGCGCGGCAGGGTGGCCGTGGACTATCCAGAGGGGGGCATCGGGGCAATTCAATTTCTCCCCCCGTCCCTCCTCCGAGAAGCCGAGGATCGATTTTCACGGAGCAACCGTGACAGCGAGGCGACAACCGACAAAGTTCGTCCAAAGGAAAGGTCACCGTGAGTGTGAGGAGACTGGACGATCGTTTTCGATTCTCGCGCGTTCGATTCCATCAAATATAAATTTAGAAGTGGCGGGCCCCGGCGAGGAGGGATCAAGATATTGCGGTCGTCTCACGTGCCCCTAGAGGGGGTGACGTAAAGAGACGCCCGGCGGATCACCAGTTACGAACGAAAAAGGGGGATGGCGGAATGGCTATTCAACGGTTACAACGTTTTTGGTTCACCCATGGGAGATGACCACGGAGGCTCCGCCACGCACCATCGAGCGAACGGTTACGTCGACGTGTCCAGTCAGGCGGGAATTATGGGACGACGGTCGTTTGTACGACGGAAACGGAAGTCGAGAGAGGTGGGGTGAGTGTATCGTATCGTGGCGTTCCGACTTGATCGTTTGCGAATAATTTATCGCTCTCTTTTGTGGAACGGCGAGATCGCCCTCTGGCCTGCGTGAAAACAGCTTTCTTTATGGCGGATAATATTTGGCCCATCGCGCTGGGGGACGTTTCTTCCGAGGGGGATGGAAGTTTGACCATGAATTTCATCCCTGCTTGAGATAGATCAGTTACCGAAGGTGGCCTAATGAGATGGACACTGTTTGGAAAGCTAATTTTCTTGATGATAGCAAGGAATATAGAAAAATACGTGCTTTTCAGTTATAAGATTTATTTGTACTTTTTTATTATTACAGCGAGTGCTCGAGATACAAGTAGAAGTACGAGGGAGATTCAGAAGATCTGCTCGCGAAATGAAATGTCTTCGAACGATACGAGCGCTTTAAGTAATCGCATATAAAATTATTTATCTAAGAAGGAAAGAAACGCGAGCTAAGCAATTCATATTCCTCCGTGCCACTTTAATCTTCATCCCCATTACTTATTGCTCCATTTTCCTCGGAGAACACAGTTCCAAGTGGAAATTCCTCCGCGGTGCTCCCTAAACGACGCCTTACTGAATTAAATACGCGTTTCTCAGTGCTTCTTTCTCCCCCGTGCTTGATTAATCACCCGTGGAACCGATCCTCTAATTGTTTCGAACGGCGCGTACGCTTCAGCTGTCCTCTCGTAGTCAGTAAATCATCGCGATCCTTGGTAAGTGCTTCGCTAGCTGTTTATAAAAAAGAAAAAAAAAGCATACGAAATCTCTCTGCTATTATTAACAGCGTACTTTACAGTATTTTCTAATTCCACTTTCAAGTAGAGTTAGAAGCCTCCAAATTCTCAGATATAACATGCTCGTTCCATAAAACGGAATGTCCAAAGCGCAGCTTGGAACGGGGCGTGAAGCTCCAGATTCTAAAGTCCCCAAGACACGTTCGCGCGTCGATAAAATGGCAGCGGAGTGATTGAAAATTTTACAACCCCTGCCTCGAGCGGCTTGATAATCCAGTGGCTCAATTCGAGATTAAAATTCGTAACCGTGAATCCGTAGAAGCAGGAAATGGGCCAATAAACCATCGAAGGCGCACGCTACTCTCGACGAGTCTTACATTTCATCATCGTCTTGGCTCGATCGGGATCCACGGATTTACACCGTTTCCGTATCGACCGCGCATCGTTTCACGGGCACGGAGGGGGCCCGATCGTAAACTGAGAAACTCCCACCCCTGCTCCTCCCTCAAACGGAGGTGCTTTATTAATGCAAACTCTTGTTATCCCCCCGTGTAAAGTCGTAAAGTGTACGGCTTCTGCAGCTACGCGGCGCCGTTGTAACGATCAATACCACCTCCTCGGCTTTACAATCGCGAGAGAACCGCGGACCCTCCACCCCCGTCCCTCTTGTGTAACGGAGTGTCATATTTCCTTAATCCCTTTATTTATTACAGGCATCGAGATCGAAACTACCGCTCAGATCGAACGCTGAACCGCCACTTCCACCCACGCGAATCGAGCCGACGTTCCTCGGAATTTCTCTCCCCCTTTTACGATCGTATATTACAGTGGAGACTAATTCCAGCCTAGCTTGAATTATCGCAGGTTTGAAAAATGTGCTCCTTAGTTTGGAATGTTCATAACCCTCGGTTTTATAAATCTATTCACACGAAGAAGCTAAATGGTGACCACGGAAACTGCAGAAAGTGGAAGCTTGAAATGCATGAAAGGTGCAGTTCGATTTTGTAAATAGAATGGGAAAGAAACTCAAGGTTGCTATAGGGTTCAAGTCACAGTCATTTAATATCGAATCAAAGTCACCATTTATCACCAATTTAATTAACCATCTCCTTTGACACATAAAAAGCTGCTCGTTCGCTGTTTCCATGTTCCTCCCCTAAGCTCCCCGAAACAACCAGCGAACGGAGGAATGAATCACGGTACGGGGTGTCGATCGTAGCTGCGAGGGGGCGTTAAGCCAATGGGTTAAACAGATTTAAAAAGCTTGAATAGGGACGGTGCTGGATCCCCGCGGGAAGTTCCGCGGACGGCCGATAAGGACAGCATAATAGACGTCGAAACGAACCTTTTTCCAGGGGGTCGTTCTCGTTCGAGAAACTCTCAGACCCTAGATCCAGCGGAACCCCCGTCGCGATCTCGACGACGTTCCGTCCTTCGACCTTCCATCCGCCTCTTCCGCTGGCTGCCCTCGCCGGATGCTGCGCCGAACGGTTATCGATCATCCGCGACAGTTTACTCGAGGAGATGGCCACGAATTCGGCCTCGTAAATTTTCTCTTACTTTGACGGTCGAGGGTTTTTTTTCCCTTATCGCGACTCGATACGACGATTTCGGCACGGCGCTCTAATTTTACTGTCGCCGAGGGTGGTTGAGAGAGGGATAGGGGTTGGTAGCGGCTCGATATTGAATTTTAAGAGATGGGAGAATTAAATACAGTGTGGAATATTGGAGTAATTGTTAAATTAATAAGTGAAGCTTGGGGTAATATAATAGTTTGTGGGAACATAGTGTTTTAGAGGCAAGATGGGTTTGGTATAGTTTTTGGTAACGAGTCTCGTACGTTCTTTGATATATTATATGTATTTTATAGATTTATATATTTATGATATAATTATTAAGGAGTCATGAAAGTCAGTCAGGGGTCAGTATGAAATTGTTAATAAAAAAAATTTCCGAGGTCCCTGCGACACCCACTGATGTGTTGAATAACACAAGTTGTTTTCAGATAATCGCGCTTAAAGTTTTATAGCAAATTACAAAAATTCTTTTAAATTTTTGCTGTATAATATAAGAGCAGAAATCTGCGGAGAAAAAAATCTTTAAAAATAGCTTAACTTTTCGACCAATCACAGTAGAATTCCCCCTTAATTACGTGGGATTATATTCTTATTCAAGATTGCCAGTGGAATGGATTATAGAGCAAGGATAATTCATCCTATAAACTTCATGTTTCCCCAAGAAATCATTTATCTAAAATTCCAAGGTCCTGGCAAGCAGTGATGCCTGACACTCCGCTGAGGGATCCTCCCTACGGTGGATCTTCCACTTTTTAAGGAACATTTCTACGTGGCAGAAGCGCCGGGGGGAGGGGGGGGGGGGAGGGTCGCGTTACGCGAAGTGTATAAAATTCCGCGGGAAATTGCCCGAGCGAGAACGTTAAAACGTCGGGGCACGGTTCTATCTCGCTTTTTTCATTTCCTTCCGATCGTAAAGCCGAGGAAAAGCGAAGTATCCAGCCGTATAGGAGGATTCCGCGAGGAAGGGTGCGCAGTCGGGGCTGGAACCGTTCGCGGCGATAAAATGTGTAACATTAATGAGGCAGTAAAAGTAAATCCAACGCTATCGTCGGCTCGGCTACCAGCCTGCCCGCGAGCCCTATCCACCTCGCCAGGCCGTCCTCGATCCAATCGAGCAGCCATCTTTCGATCGTCGAAACGGCGGCCCTTCGTTGCTCGGGGCATTTAAAACTCACGAGCACCGTCGTTAGATTGGATAATTCAATTTCCATCGGCCTGAAAAGAGTCCCCGGCTGTATCGGGAATAAAATCAACCTTGAAAGTGCCCACGGTGGAAAGGAGGAATCGGGGACACCCGTCGAACGACTACTTTAATTTCTCAATTACCCCTGATTGGATTTGTCTTCTTTCGAGTGTCCCACCCGTCCAACGACGCCCCCATCTCCTTAACTATTTATCCACCGTCGATCGAGGGTAATGGATCTTCGGCGAAATCGACGGCCAGGTGGACGCTTCTGAAAGCATCGTTGCTAAAAAATACAGACTGAGAATAATTCTCTAGGACTCGCTTGTAAAATTCAGAGTAATTTAGGAGCTGGAATTCCTTCGCTGCTCAAGTAGACTGGAAATGGGAATTTTACGAGTGCCAGGGGGCGCAGAAACAGAAGTTTTGAGACAATTTCTGGGGAATCTGAATTATTTAAGAATGGAAATTTCTTAGAGATTAAAGTTACTTAGGCATTATATAATAAAGAAATGAAACGGGTGTAAGCCAGGATAATTGGTAGCCAAAAATTGAAGCGTGGACCATTGGACGGGTAAAGAGGAATTCCAAAGTGCCTGGTCAGAATGATAATTTAAACGAGGTGCGAGGAAGAGGGTCCTGTGCGGAGGACGATTAATCCACCGAGGAACAAAGGGAATAAAGGTTGTAGGATGCAACACACAGACGTCATCTTCTCGCAAAAAAGCTTCTCCCCGGGGAGCGACCTCGACCAAGGTCACAGGGATTATATTAGCTTCATCTTTGTTACAATGGATCCAGGGCGTCCGACCAGCGAAATCTTAATTAAGCGGCGCGGAATTTTCGCGAGAGAAAGACTCTCGTTTCTAACGAGGAAATTTATTCGAATAAATTACGCGGCTGTCTGGGAGAATCGGGGAAGGGGAACGAGGAAAGTTGGGTGAAAAATAACGAAAGAGATAAAACTATAAGTACTGCGGGAAACTTTTGGCTCCGTGTCTAGAAATTTCAATATCTGGACAATCTGAGAGATTGATCGTCTGGGAGGCTAATGGGACGACGTAATGACTAGACAGCGGGTCGACGGCTTAGTATCGATTTATGGAAATAATTCAGTACCTGTGATCCACTAACACTTCCTCCAATCAATCGGGCATTCAGTAATTCAATTGTGCCCTAGTTAAGAATCCACCGATTATTGAAATCCATCAGTGCATTGACCGACTAATTCCTAATACACCACTTAATTAATTTACCAGTCCGCTGGTCTATTAGTCCATCGTCTCAATAGTTCTGCGTTTCACTAGCCCAACGAATCAAGAGCCTGATAGTTCCAGTAATCTAATAATTAAATAGACCCAAAAAGACCGAATATTATTGTTATTGTTGCTTGATGGTTGAGAAGGATAAAGGATTCCAAAGAGCAAGGGAATGAATGATTTCCAGAAATCAGTAGGCTCACGTACCGATGGAAATTTAATTCGATCCCACTTTGGTCCTCTCTTTCCTCGAGTGTGGCGGCAGCGATTTTAACGTAATTCCCGTTTGTTGAATAATTCATAGACTCGGGAAACTAGTAGACGCGACGATTTTCATGCAAATTATTTAACGACCCCCGAATCCTTTTATTTTTAACGCGAGTTCGTTGAAAACTCACTTGGACTTGGTCTCTTTTCCTCTGTGACTCTGTTCGATTCTCTACGCGCGAGTAATTAAATGCAAATAATGGCGATGAACTGCAGTGCAAACTTGGTGTAGCTATTTCTGTTGGTTTATTAAGGGATTGCTTGCATATTCAGTCGCCAAATATTTCGACTGTCCCGAAAGTTCTTTATCGCAGTGGAAGATTGACATTTTAAACATTAACTCGTTCAGTGACGACGTGAGTGGCAATTGTCATCTATTATTAATTCTTTATCTGTAGTAGGCTAATGTAAACGGCATTCTCGGTGTAATTAACTAATGGAAGCTCAGGGAGCAAGAAAATTCTCATCGCTAAATCACTACTCCCTCCGCCTCAGCGGTTGTAATTAATACAACCGAGAGTGAGAGAAATTTTTAATCCGCAAATGTCCTCAAAATAACTACTAAATCTACCAGTATGGGATACTTTAATCTTATTCCACGGTATATTCCATAGCACTGTCATAATAATCGTTACAATCTAGAATTGTTATCGCATCGCTGGGACGAGAAGTTGAGTCATTCTCTAGAGATGATTAGCTCGGCGGTTTCCATTAAATTCTCGTTCCACGCGAAAGGGTCAAGGGCGCAGGCTTGCCTAATCACAGATTCCATTGCTTCGGCTACGTGAGGTAATTAGCAGGCGCAATTAATTCCAGAGTGGTTAGGGTTGGGCGTGGCTCAATTCAAGGGACGAGCATGCGGTTGTGCTGTGTTTGCCGTTGCAGCAGTATCTGTTTCTACTTCTAGAGTGCAATGTATACTGAATAATTCGCTTTGCACAAGAAAATAGTGATTGCCAGGTAAGTTGAGTGTAACACACTTTTATGGGATATGAAAGTGAAGCTTCGAAAAAGCCACTTTCGTATAAAAATTCCCACATTCTTCCTACAGCATTCCTAATATATTCTCACATGATTTATACGCTATTCCTACATTGTTCCCACTTCGTTTTCACAACATTTCTACAATATTTCGCTGTTATATATACACTACCGCTACACCACTTGCACTTCTACTTACACACCACATCACACTTCACACTTTGCACTCCACACTCAAACTCTTCACGCTACACACAACACACAACACACATCACGTCTCCTGAAAGAGAAATTGCGGGACGAAATTTTGGTTTTTGTGGGGAAATGTCTGTTTTGTGCGCGAGTGTTTCTGAATTTTGCAGATGCAGCGCGGAAGACTGCCTCTCTTGCAGGTGCAGCGCGGAAGTCTGCCTCTCTTGCAGGTGCAGCGCGAAAATCTGCCTCTCTTGCAGGTGCAGCGCGAAAATCTGCCTCTCTTGCAGGTGCGGCACTTGAAAAACCTGCTGTTCGAAAATTCATTGCACGATTCTTGCACCTGCAAGAGAGGCAGATTTTCGTGCTGCACCTGCAAGAGAAGTTGCGAGGCGAAATTTTGCTTTTCTTGCAGGTGCAGCACGAAAATCTGCCTCTCTTGCAGGTGCGGCACTTCAAAAACTCCTTGTTCCGAAATTCATTGCACGATTCTTGCACCTGCAAGAGAGGCAGATTTTCGTGCTGCACCTGCAAGAGAAGTTGCGGGGCGAAATTTTGCTTTTCTTGCAGGTGCAGCACGAAAATCTGCCTCTCTTGCAGGTGCGGCACTTCAAAAACTCCTTGTTCCGAAATTCATTGCACGATTCTTGCACCTGCAAGAGAGGCAGATTTTCGTGCTGCACCTGCAAGAGAAGTTGCGAGGCGAAATTTTGCTTTTCTTGCAGGTGCAGCACGAAAATCTGCCTCTCTTGCAGGTGCGGCACTTCAAAAACTCCTTGTTCCGAAATTCATTGCACGATTCTTGCACCTGCAAGAGAGGCAGATTTTCGTGCTGCACCTGCAAGAGAAGTTGCGGGGCGAAATTTTGCTTTTCTTGCAGGTGCAGCACGAAAATCTGCCTCTCTTGCAGGTGCGGCACTTCAAAAACTCCTTGTTCCGAAATTCATTGCACGATTCTTGCACCTGCAAGAGAGGCAGATTTTCGTGCTGCACCTGCAAGAGAAGTTGCGGGGCGAAATTTTGCTTTTCTTGCAGGTGCAGCACGAAAATCTGCCTCTCTTGCAGGTGCGGCACTTCAAAAACTCCTTGTTCCGAAATTCATTGCACGATTCTTGCACCTGCAAGAGAGGCAGATTTTCGTGCTGCACCTGCAAGAGAAGTTGCGGGGCGAAATTTTGCTTTTCTTGCAGGTGCAGCACGAAAATCTGCCTCTCTTGCAGGTGCGGCACTTCAAAAACTCCTTGTTCCGAAATTCATTGCACGATTCTTGCACCTGCAAGAGAGGCAGATTTTCGTGCTGCACCTGCAAGAGAAGTTGCGGGGCGGAATTTTGCTTTTCTTGCAGGTGCAGCACGAAAATCTGCCTCTCTTGCAGGTGCAAGAATCGTGCAATGAATTTTCGAACAGCAGGTTTTTCAAGTGCCGCACCTGCAAGAGAACTTGCGAGGCCGAAATTTTGGTTTTTGTGGGAAAATGTCAGTTTTGTGGGTTGTTTCCGGTCACTTTAACTTAATCAGGATAGTGGAAGGAGTATTAAAAAAACTTAAAGACATGTGATCAGTTAATTAGCATTTATTTCTGAAAAATTCGATAGTACAGTCAACATATAAATAAAGTACCACAGGTAATCGTAAGCTAATGCACAGAAAATTGATTGAGAAATGTATAAAAGATCTCATCTAATTAGTAATTATCATTGCTGCTTCCATAATACCAGGACAATGATGAAGCGTGCCAAAGGGTTCTTGAATCCCACGAAGCTCCGAGGCCGAAGCCGAGGACCCGTCTCGCTGGAGAGGAAAAATTGAGATGTGCCCGGAAAACAGGTGCTTTGTCCTCCGTAATAATTCGTCTGCTCCTTCCTCAAACTTCGCTTCGTCTGGGCAAATATAGCTGAATTATCGTAGAGCAAACACGGTCTACAGAGCCGGCAGGTTAAACCTGTCTCGTGATCTCGCCTGGCTCGACATTCTTCGAGCAAACAGCGACAAAAAGGAGCGTAAATCCGGCAGGCTGTTAGACCATTGTGGGCTCTCGTATAATAAAGCGAAATCCTGAAATCGATGAACTCCTGGACAGTGGAGTAACTCGCCATATATCCGACCTTTCCTGCATCCACGAGAACCAACGTGATTCACAGTGGCATGCAAATAACTAGAAACATATGAAACCCTATGCTTTAATTTAACAATTCTATACGTTTCTGTATCGACTTAAATTTCACAAATAAACGACATACGTTCTTACATCAATTATCTCGAATTTTCTTTCACGAACCCCTTCCTCGATTGCCTCCTTGCCAAGAGTATGCTCTGGCTCGTTCCACTCCAGCACGCACACTTTTCCCCTTTCGGCTCCACTTGAAGACCCTTAATTAAGACAGGAAACTAAAGAACGCTAATTTCAACTTATTCCCTCCGACTAGTACTTAATACTCACCGCTCCAGCGATTTTAATTTAACCTCCACCCTGTTTGAACAATCGTATCTTTGACTTTCCATGACGCATTCGTGAGTTTGAACATCGTTTTCGACGCATCGGGCCCCGAAACGTTTCAAGCTTCGTGGCGCACCCTCCACTGGACGAAGTGAAAATGAACACAGTCTATTGTCCGTGGGAGGGGAGAGAAGAAACAGGTAAATTTGAAATTCAAAGCTTCGTGTTCGCTTCCCTCGTTCTGTCCTCCTGGTCAGGAGATTCGTCGCGACGCCATCGGCCTGAAACCGCGGAACAGAATGATATTCCATTATTTCACGGCCGATGCTGGACGGGCGTTTGTTTACCCTGGCTCTTTTCATTTTTCTGCCTCTCCCCTCTTTTTTATGCAGACAACACACCGATTCAGACGGCTCGAATGAAAGCATCGAATCGTTTTCGCCTGGCCAAGGGAGAAGCTCCGCTTTCACGGCGCTCGCTCGGAGCGGTTTTATTTTTAATCCGGCGACGATGATCGATGGCACGACGATTAAACAGTTTTTGCACGCTCCTCGCCCACCGGCGTCGATATAACCCGCTCCGCCTTAATCTTCGCTGACTGCTTTATTTTCCCTCCTTTCTTTTTCCCTTGTTTCTGCGGAACCGAGGGGGTCTGCGGTGTTGTTTCTGGAAACACTGGTGGCTTCGCGAAATTTCGCTTCACTTACAAGTGGAAACGAATTCCGTGCGTGGCTGAACGTAGACTTTATCGGTGTGCTACGAGGCGGGAACATGATACTTGGTTCACGAACGGTTTTATATTTGCAACTTTTACAGAAACATATATACAGCAGTGTATATTTGAATACTAAGTACACGATGTAATTTATGGAATATCCCGTGTTAGATATATCACCTATGTATTTAGAATGTAGCATAAAATTTTACGGGAACTCACGTAGAGATAGGAATTGAATTTAACCTCTCACCAGCTTCGATACCATCTGCAGAAATTGTTCCCCAAGTACCTAACTCGATCCATGTGTCAAAGAGATCCCGCAGCCTGTCTCGAATTTCAAACGTCACAGGTGCATTCTGGCTCCTCGAACAAAGTGGCGCAGGCTCAACGACTGCCTTTGTTCCCGCTCGCACACGCCTCGCTTTAGCGCCGCGAAAAGTTATTGAAAAATTCAATTACTCGGTCGTCGCTCTGTCGCTTTATTTCCTGGAAAATTGTTATTGATCACAAGAGGCGCAGTAGCTCGCTCCTCGAGCGGGCGGTCGCAATTTTTCGCGACTCGTCCGCCGGCGATCAATTACTAACGCGCCGGATGCACGAAATCAATTGTCATTTGTAAAATATTTTCCAACGGCCTCGATATAACGCGACAGAAATTAAATTCCGTTCGAGCGGGGCCGTAAATCGCTGCTCCTTTTCTGTTTCCAACCGAACGACGGGACGTTTGATTTATAAATTGATTTACGCCCGCGGAATGCACCCTCGTAAATTCAAATGGAAACACGCGCGCGGGCACGGTAAGAAAAACGTCGTTTCAAGAGCCGCGATGGGCTAAATTTAAATTGTTTACGCCTCCGATAATTTTCCACTTCCCGAACATCCTCTCTTCTTTTATTCGCGTAGTATGTTTTAGTTGGAAGGGGGTGGGATGCAGTCCGCTTCGATAATTGCTGTACGCAATTATCGAAGACAGTGGACAGTTTCGAATAACATTGTAACATATTCGAGTTTCCTATCGCTCCAAATAAATAATACACCTCGCAGAAAGTTCTTCTAGTTTCCCAATTCCCAACGCAAATGAAATAAAAATCGTTTGATAATAACTCCACTTTCCACTACCCGCCTTTTCTAGCCTCTGTTTTCGTTCCTATAACCACTGCCGATCACGTGTTCGTTGAAAAGCGAAACTTTCAACCCCCCGCGGGGCGAACGACCACCCCCCACTTCCAGTCGCCGAAAAAGGGAAAACAGGAAAAATGAAACGCTGTCGGATCAGCGGGCACCACGGGGGTGATCCTTCGACAATTTTGTCCGCGAATGCACCCTCCCAGCCATGGATGCACCCCGCTCCCTCTTCGTCCTTGGTCCGGTCGGTACGGTTGTTCCTTTGTCGAGTGGCCAGACTGAATATTGGACAGCCAACCCTCTGAATGCCAATGTTCAACATTATTCGAATAAACTCCCGTTTCGACGAAGACCACCAACAAACAGCTATTCGCAACTCGATACGTTCGTTATTCAAATAATTAATGAACGAATTTTAATGGCCCTTCCCGTTGTTACGATATATTAACTGGACGTGAGAATTTTCCTTCCCTGCTGCTCATTTAATTTGCCTGAATAATGAACATACAAATATATTTCTACACACGATATCAAGTTTCTGATGGAACGAGGAATAAATAGATTACAAGTAAAAGCGAAAGCTTGCCAAGAGCGGCACGAATGCGTGGCGTGTACGTCCCTGGCTTTCTCTTCCGTATCGATCAGAAGATTGCTCTGCCGCGGTATGCTAACTATACAGAATGCGTCTAGACTATTTTTTATGCTTATCCCAGTTTATAGGAAATAAAGGGTGGCCACGGACGGGCTGGCGCATCGGTGTCCTCCGGGCAGGCCCTCGCTTTTTAGGATCAGGAAGGGTGGCTTTGCCTCCTGCTTCTCTTCGTTACCCAGACACAGACTTTTTCCTCCCCTTTTTTTATTTATCGGTGGACTAATCTAAGCGAGTGTTCACCCCCTTCCCACCCCCCGGCGTCTTGTCCAGGGAGATCGATCGAGGGACCGGTTCGTTTCTCCCGATGAACCGCGGAGTAAAAACGACTCTGCTACAAAATCTACCATCAAGCCCCACGAAGAATCAATTGAACTTACTTTCCCCGGAGCAAGGAGATAGGACGTTCGAGAGATCCATTCCAATGGCCGGAGTTCTCCCTTGAAAGAGCCTTTATATTCCACCGGCACCCTCTCCAAAGGGTAGATCCTCGTCGCAGAACAATCTCCGCGAAGCGGCTCGCGACGGCGCGTCTCGTATCGCTCGCTTGTCCACAGGCGAAGAAATATGGCGGTAGCGGGCGAGGGGGGTGGGCCTTCCTTCCTGCAGAAAATAATGGCGGTGCCGGCGGGATAGACGGTGGCTACCCTTGGGCTCCTTCGCGAGGACAGCCGCGCCGTGGCCTTCGATCGAGCGCCGAGATCCCGCGTAAATCAGTCGGCCAGGAGTCGAGCTCGCGTATAAATCTTGACCGCGACCCGCTTTCACCCCCCGACGGGACCCCGATCTCGGGATTTATCGGCGCGCGGGTCGCGGGAGTGAATTTTACATATCGATCAGCCGACCCTCGCCGTTTTGAATACGTTCGAATTCATTCGGCGGGGGTCGGAATCGAAACCGATGCCGGGGGGTGTTGTTATCTGCCCCGGAATGCCCAGGGTTGCGTACACACTAGCCCCGAATTACATTCATTCGTCAATCTGTCCGCCTCCCACCCCTGGGCACCTAACCCTGGCTGAAACCTAATTCGCGTTTAACGTGGCGCGACCTTGAAATCGTATCTGCGCCAAAGTTTTGCGTGTCGGGGGATGATTTGGGGTGGAGGGTGCTGTGGATGGCTAGCGTGGTCAGCGTGGTGTTGGATGGTAATTGCGTTACGCTGTTATAGAGAGTTTTGTAATTATGTAAATCCAGGGGGGTGGTTTGGAAACTGTTGGCGATTTTAAAAAACGATTCGAGTAAAGGTGGAACGATTATAATATTTGAAAGTATTGGGAGGTTTATGTCCACAGATTATTAAGCATTTCCTGAACTTACTGTCAACAAAAACACCCCCTGCAACCACGTAAGAGTACTGCAAAGTAGATCAGGAAGATCCCCAAAAAATAAATCCACTTCACTCCACCCTGCTCCAGTGAGAAAGAATTTTGGGATCCTCGAAGACCATTCTCTCTTTGATTCATCGCTGTCCCAATCAGGAAAATCGTGGCCAAGTGTTCCTCCCTTTCTTGGTCCTTTTTTCTCCTCCCAGGGAGAAACACAGCCCCCCTTTCGCGGTGCCGGTTTGCCCTCTTTACCACGAGCTCGTAAAAGGGCTGTTTCGTTGGTCGGTGAGCGCAGAAGCTGTTTGCCTGGACCTTTGTCCGCCTTCCCGACCTCGTGCTGCCGGCATCCACGCAAGAACCACCCCTGAGCCACTTCTAATTATTTACCCTGGCCGCTCCTGAATCACGACGACTGTCGGCCGCACGCAACTGATAAATCCTGCTGTCGCGATACACTTAGCTTCGTCTCACATCCACGTTCACCAGAATCCTCCTCTCCCGACGGTCTGGTGACCCTTTTATACCCGTGAGCTCGCGGAATTCCACCCCTTTCAGAAGTTCTTCGTCTTCTTTAATTGCGCCGAGATTCTCCTCGCCTCTTTCGCGGAATTGTTGCGCGACAATTTAAGTTTCATATCGAACCCGAGGCAATCCCCGGTAAGGGTGCTAATTTTTCCTACCCCTTCAACGACGCTCATCTAATTGCTGTTTGGACAGGGAGCATCGCGGACTCCGAGACGCCGATGGTTGGGACACCTTCAATTAAACTTTCAGCTTCCGCGTGTTTCGCTACTGTCGTAATTATAATTAAAGGGGAAGAAAATATCTCATTGGCCCCGTGTCACGGACATCCCCGAAAGAAGCGGCCATTACCCCCCGCAGGGGCCTCCTTAATTGCTTGCCCTGTCAGCCACCGAATCGCGCCAACTGTCGCCCGCACGCAACTAATAAATTTCGTTTCCGCGGAACGTTCAGCGTGCTCTTAATTCTCGTCGATCCAGCGATAACGTCCGCGCGCTCGACGAAATCGTTCCTCAGCTTCACGCTCTCGCGCTTATCTGCCCCGCTACACCCCCACGCAGGGGTGGGAAAAAGCATCCCCCTTCGGCGCGTAATAAATCGTGGACAGAATTATGAATGGCGAAAGTCTCGCCGTAAAAAAGTTGGCGCGAGACTGTCGCGATTGAATTAAGAAGGTTCTTATGGAGGTTCTTGTACACGTGGAGAGATAACGCTAACAATAAGTGGGGACGAAGGTCTTAATAAACGGGGGTCTGCAAACTAATCGTTTTTGAAATTCTAAAGAACCCTTTTCACGGAGAGACTCATATTTTGTACATTCTGTTTCGATTTTTCTCTTTCTGTCTTGCAAAATACTGTATATTACTATCGACTTCGGGGTGCAAAAAATAGTGTCTCCATTCATTCAAGCATCGTCATAAACGCGACAAAGTTTCATGAAACGCTATTGATCGATTAAAGCCGAGACGAAGCTGATACCACACCCTCCAACTTATCCATTAGTCCACTGGTCCAATATCCATTAGTATCCACTGCTGAGTATCTCCAAACATCCCGCAAACAATTACGCGTTTAAATTATTCTTCTGCGCGACGAAGACATTTCTAGCAACCCCCTTCGAGGGACGCCCCACCCCAGTCGATTAAAACCAACTCCCCCAAACTCCATCCAAAATATCACCGGAATCGCGTTATCGCGTCCCTCGAACCACCCCGAGCTCCCCCCGGCTCGTCGGCTGGAACCCCTTCAGACGTCAGACAGAGGGGCTGGTCGCAGAAGTCGGAAAGAAAGTGCGTGTCTGACTAACGAGAAACCGTTGTCACGGGCCCCGTATATCTCCGACAGGGTTGTGCACGCGGGGGGGCAGGGTGGGTGGCGGCCAAGGGATGGTACGAGGCGCGAGTGAAACTCGGAAGATTCCTCGGAGAACATCCACTTCCCCCGCAGTAGCCCGTGAAAGTGGGTGACGCCACTTTCGCCCCGAGAAGATATCCAGCGATATCCGCGTGGGAAAGGGCCAGCACCCTCGTGATTTCCGCCCTCCCTCGGTGTCCTCCGGCCGCCCCCGCGCCTCGCGGAAAGTCGTAATGCGACGTTGACTACACGACAAGCCGATTCGACCGACCCTCCAGCGAATTTATTGCCACGGGAGAGAACTCTTAGCGAAGGGCCGGCCTAAATAGCCGATACACTGGCGATATATCTCTGGCGTGGATCAGGCCGGGTTATTATATTTCTGCGGGTAACAGTGATTTTATTGGGATACCGGGAGGACCGTGGTACCCTGCCCGGGCCCCTTCACCCTGTCGCCTCCTTATTTATCGGCGTTCCATCCCTTCGCGGCGGGAGGGAGGCGGAGGGCCAGGAGCTACTGGCGAACGGCGTAACGGGTATTAATAAACGAGTCGAATCGATTACGGGATTGATTATACCGGGAAGATTGCAAGGACGATTCTGGGAGCGGTGACGGTGAACGATGAGATTTTTCGGTACTGGCGGCTCTTCTGTTTCGGGTAGAGACACTGAGGGGCGATTCCTACGCGATGACGAAGGGGAGGCTGGTATACGGTGGATTCTTCTGGATTATTGCCAGGGGATCTTATTACTATGGAATTTTTCGATCACGAATGCAACAAATCAGTGCATTCCTTGATATTGGTATTCGGTATTGATCGAGGGGTGTTGGTAATGCGTGGGGGCAGGATTTGCAATATGTAGGATTGAGAGCTGAGTTCGCGAATGTATGTAGAACCTCACTTAAATATTTTGTAATGGACGGCGGTGGTCGGAAGAAAGTATTCCATTGTCGTAAAATTTTGTTGCCAGAAAAAAGTCAGTCGTACCAATAGAGCCGGGTATTAAGGGTGTATTCGGGTCTAGCTCGCGAGTTTCATGACCAATTTTCAGAATTTTTTATTGGCAATCAAAGTAAGTGTAGTACACAAAGTTTTTCCTAATATCTTAATCGTCCTTTTAACTATATTTACAAATTTTTTTGCCATGAAAAAATTAGTATGACATATTTATATGAAGACATGAAGATTGTGTGTTTTGCCATGATAGATTCTGTTCTTCGTAGACATCCGAAACAAATGATTAATGAAAAATTTTAATCAGTAAGAATGTGGCTATCGTCTGGATCGAGATTATTCATTAAAATTAATTTTTCACAAAATAGCGCCATGTTGAACAGAAAAGTTCCTTTTTTCCCCTTCAATTGTGATATTAATTTGTTAATTAGGAAGACAATTTTGCAAATATTTTTATAATTTCGATTCAGACAAGAAATACATCGTTTAGGAATATCTGTGTAAAAGGGCATTGCCATCATATGCACTGCTATGGAGATATCAATGCAACATTATGGAAAAACGCACAATCTTCTTGTCTTTATACAGACACGTCATACTGAATTTTTTTACGACAAAAGAATTTATAAATATAATGAAAAGGACGAATAAGATTTTAAGACAAACTTTGTGTACTACATTTACTTTGATTGCCCATAAAAAATTGTGAAAAATGATCATGAAACTCGCGCGCTAGACTAGAATACCCCCTTAAGTCAGTAATGCAGATATGTATGTAGAAATGTGAGTTTCAAACTCTCCTTCGACCACCACTGTAATAGAAATCTTTACTTACAGCTTCCAAGAGGATTCTCCCACGAAGATCTGCAATTAAGAAGGCAGCCTAGAAAGTGAAATCCCTCCCTCTGCCTCAATTTCCTGATCACTCCTCCCGCCGCTGGAAATTCTTCCAGGAGTAGTAACCAATCCTTAACGACCGCTGGCTCTTAATTAGTAAAAGAACTTACAGTATCCTCGATCGACTACTCCGAGAAAGTAGTGCCGCCCTCGCCCCCTGGCGGGTACATTTTTATCAGTTCCAGGTCATTTCACCCTCTCGCCCTTGATTTTTCCTTAATCGCGCATCGATCCAACCCCGGGACCAGCGCCGTTGACCGAAATTACGGTCCAGACGGGGCAAAACAAAGCCAGCCCAGGGGATTACGGTCGCGTCGTCGTTATTATTACATCACGAGGGCGTTCCAGGCCCTAGCACCGCGTTATTTCGATGAAATATCCCGCAGAAAGGGCAAGAAACGGCCAAGGTGCGCCACGCAGCGCGCGAACCTCGTGCGTACGTCTTTGAATTTACGAAGCTATAATTCAAACTGGCACCCTAACATGATGAGGATAAGTCTGGCTCGCCTTGGGGGATGCTTTGCCGGTGGTTACCAACGAAAACAGTGGAAGACAAAAATACTGGCCCCAGAAAATAAAATTAATGGGGGATAGCATGCTTACATTTATAATGTAAATCCAAAGAAGTATTATAAGTTTGATTGTACTTGAAAGTTTCTAACATCCCAGTTACTGAAAAATAAATGGAGTATTTACTGCAAATTCAGCGTTCCTTTTTCTCCCTTTTCCTCTAGAGATATCCTCTATACTCTATGCACCTGAAAGTGGAGTAGTGTAGTTGTCATAGAACCGATAAACATTCAACTCATCTTCAATATTTTGCTCCAACTTTAATTGAAAGTTACCCTTCAGCCCCTACAATTATAAAAAATAAATGTGAAGCTACTATGAGAAATATAATTCTCTACGAAAGAAGAAGAAAGGGAGCAGTGAATGCTGCAGCAAACGGCGCGTACCGTTCTCGATTGGGTTGTATACTGGAGACTTTCCATCGAAGGCAAAGGATTACGTATCGAATGGAGTCCCGAGGTGAGTTCGCCGAAAATTGGCACCAGTTCCGTTCGTTCCGACCGAGACAATGGTGGGCTCGTAAAAACGTCGCGGGCAAACCACGAAGGGCGCGAGGGCAAAGACAATCTCCCGCTCCTTTACGGGGCTATAAATTAATCCACGGGGGCGAGAGGGGGTTGGGGTACCCGAATGTTCTCTCCTCGTAACCAGAGGAAGGGTCTAGCCAGCGGGAAGTTGTACAGCGGGAGAACAAAGGGGCTCTGATCACGGAGCAAGAATGTGCTGATTTCGATAAGTCGCTGGAGCACGACTAACGTCCACTGCGACGATTAAATGTCCGTATAAATTTACCATTATTCGGTGATATACGACACGCCCCGATAACTATCATCTTCTAAAACATTTCCTCCTCCTTTCTTACTTTTCCATGACGTACGAGCGGAGAATCGTGGCCAGGGCGAGTGCTTTGCATATTAAGCATGGCTGCCCGTGGCAATCTTTCTTCTAGAAACAGAAATCGTGAATTATACATGTCTGATACCGCGAGAGTTTTATTTAAAAGCACTTGTGTTACCAACCGCGCCACTAACGCTGGTTAAAATGTCTTCATACTATAAACTATATAAGTAGATTTCAATTTAGTTTAGCACTACTATTATCACATCCACCCTTCTGCCCCAAGACTCCCCAGCGCCCAGAGACCCAGAAATCGACGAACTACTCGAAGGAAGCCCACGGAGATATTAAGAACAGCGAGATAAAAGCAGAGACTCGCACGAAATAGGGAGCACGGGGTAAAACGTCACCTTTCCGCGCCCCTTTGTACATCCCCCTGAATAGAGTACGGGAGGCCCGTGAAAGGGGGAGGAAAAGGTCCTTCGACTAAATCCTGAGGGCGCAGCATCGGTTGGGCGGTCCCAAAACGGAATTGAATCGACGCGCGTACCCGTGGCCCGCATAAACAGCGGGGCTGAAGGGGGAGGGAAAAAAAGCGAGCCGTAGAGATGAGGGTGAGCCGGTTTCAAAGAGGAACAGGCCGAAAGGAACGAACCAGATAAAACGACGGTATTGACCTAGTGAGGGAGGGACGGGGGAGGAACGAGTCGACGATGGGAGAGCAAAGGGAACGCACCACCGTTCCGTCGTTTCCTTTGCCTCTCCGATGGCGCGGTATCGAAGGGCAGACCCTCCGAGTTTCCTTTCCGCGGTGAACTTGCTTCCACGCTGCGCCACCGTCCCTTATCGCTGCTACCGCGGCTCAAAGGGACGACGATAACGGGAAGTTCTATTCCAATTGTTCCGCGTGACCGGTGGACCCTGACGAGACTGTTTCTACGATAAATTTGTTGCTTTTCAAAGGGAGGTTTCGGGGGCAAGTGGTGGCATATGGTTGACGGGGCTTCGAGGGCTCGCGAGGGACATATTTGTTAATTGAATGGCCAAATTGTGGAAGATAGGCACTTTCGGGGTATTTTAATTGTGTTGTGTTCGAGTCCTTGTGAATCAGTGAGGGTTGAGGGTGTAGAAGAAAGTTGAGTGGGGACTTGAATAATACTTAAAATTGTCTCAATTGGGGAGTTGAAATGGCAAACGATGTAAGTGCCAAAGAAGTAAAAAATTATTTTTTCAAGGGAAAAGGATATTTATTCCACGCTGAATACGGTGGGAAACGCTGTAAATTATAGAATAATTTATTTTATTTTGTAGGGCTGTTGAAATATAGATCTAAGATTATAAGTACCGACGTTGCTGTTATAGAAAAGAAAATGCTGAAAATTTAATTTCATCTCCTCATTTCTTATTCACTCCCTGATTTTATTAAAGCATCGTAAGTTTGCCGAGTTCTAAGAGGGTCTATGAATCCGCTAACAGGAACTTGTAAATTCTCTGTTAAATTTCACGCAGGGGGGTGGATGTGTTTAGAAAGGAAGGGCATTGCAAACGAAACATCCTGTGACGCAAATCATCCCCCGGTCCCCGTCCTTCCGCCGCCGAGTCAACATCAAACGAAGACCTTCGAGCGTTCTCCAAGGACGAGGGCCCAGCGACTCGAGTTTCTGCGCAGCTGTTTGAGAATGTCCGTCACGCGCGCGTTAGGAGGCTTCTTGTCTTGTTTACGCTGTCATTCGGCCAACGACGGCCGATTTGAATTCTCACGGCAAATCGACGGATTCCCTTGGACGAAGGGTCGCGCTCGCTTCTCCTCCAAACGAAATTGCTTCGAATTGGGGGTAGGGCACCTTTTATTCCGGCCGTTTCCTTCGTCTCGCAAACGAACCTCTCGGAAATTAATTCGATCCCCGGCGAAATCTATTAGGTATCCACTCGATTCCCTAAAGAACGTGTTCCCGTCCGTTTCGAAATGAAACTACGCGCCGAGCTTTGGCAATTTCTGCTGAGGGGGTAGTGTTGAGGACGCCCGAGGTGGAGGAAAACGGAAACATTCTTTTTGGGGGCTATTCAAGAGTATTTACAAGGAAATTGAAAAATATAAATCTTTGAAACTATCGTCTTGGGTTGTAGACTTGGTAAGTCACATGATCTTGTAGATCACTGTTTTTAGATCATTTTCCCGAAGCTAAGGACTTAGAGATTTAATTAAGGCGAAGCTAAAATTTGAAATGTGCCACTGTTGCTTGATATTTATTAACAACGAAGGAACTTCCAACAGATTTGTCTCTCGGAGTTACATATTTCGCCTAACATTTCAATCAAATCTCTAATAACTCTGCGGAATTTTCTGAACGACCCACTTTGCACATTCTTTTGCGAAATAGAATTCTCGGTACGACCCATAGCCTTCCCCTTCAGAAACGCCGTTGCTGGCAGCAGGCCAGCGAGTTCTTAGCATGTCCAAATACAACACTGGTCCTCAGAATCTCTCCCCTTCCATTCGACAGGCCTGACTTCCGACTGGCTGTCACTTTCGACGGTTAACTCGGAAAATCAACTTCCGACCTTCGAAACGACGACGTTACTAAATTCGATTTTACCGGGGTGGACCCTGTCACGAAAAAGACGAAGTCAGTCCAGTAACTCCATTATATCATAATCGTTTCCTCTTTTTACGTCGCAGACACTGCAATGAAACGTACCCCAAGATATATCATGATAGATAAACTTCATAAACTTTGATTATGATGGAGATACGAAACCAATAAAATTGCCAACACTGGCTTACGACTCAAGAAGTGTCACCGCAACTCAAGAAAATTAAATAAATGAACCAGTTAAAGAGTAATAAATATATTCTCATTCAAACTTCCTTTAGCGAAATGTCAATTGCATATGTCCCAATAATTATTATCCTTTTCAGACGTAGTTGATCCTGATTTATTAAAGTTCCACAAAGCTTCTGTTGAAGCGAGTCACCTTTGCAACAGAAAGTTTAACTGATTTCTGTAGAAGGAAGGTTTCCTGTGGTACGCTATGGGCTGAGTCCATAAGGGCGGTCTGTATGCGGCAAAACTGTGCAGGTTAGTTAGTCCTTGGAGAGTTTTTAGAGAAGACGTATACAGAGCCTTATGAGAGTTTAGCGAATTTACAGAGAGTCTTTACCCAGTTTTACGAGGGTCTTATGGGAGTTGAATGAGTTTACAGAAAGTTTTTAGAGTCTGGAGAGTAGCATTTAGGTTCACGCAGTTTGTTATTGTTACTGCAACGTTATTTAATATAATCCTGTACACTAAGTACACCAGGTTCCTCCGTATCTCTCATCTAAGACCGTCTAAGCAGATAATGTTAAAAAAATCACTGCGAAACGTCGTTCCACGAGGCGACAAGAGTCACGAACGTGAAATTTCAGTCCGAGTGAATCGACTTTTTCGTTGGCAGCTAGATTAAACAACGTAGAAGGACGAAGAGGCCCGTAAACGCTGGGTATATAAGCGACTCACTTTTGTTTCGCAAATGACGCTCCCCGTCTCGTAACTACCCCCATATCCGGCCTCTAACGCCGACCTTCCTCCCCCTGGAATTGATTTCATTTTACGAGCCCTCCCTTTCCACGTTTCTGGCCTCTGTGTAATTCGCGACTAGCTGACGAAAACGCTGCCACGTTCCAGCTGGGTGTGTACATTTCGTGTTGCGAAATTGTTCGCGAGGATCTCAGGAACAAAGGAACCACATACTTGTAATTTCTTTGTTGCGATAAAACTTGTACTTGATTCAAGAAGGGCTGCCACAAAATTTAATCCTCAAGAAGATTATCACAAAGAATATTAAAAGTTACGTTTAATTTTAAATTATTTCAACGTTTGTAGGATGCTGGAAGTTAGTCAGCGAGCTTGATATTTACGAAAACCCATAATAATTGCTGTCATTTTTAATTATGCTCTTCGACATACCCCCTCGCGCGCGAGGAACCCTCGTTTACGTCGCGCGGCGTATTGTTTCTCGACATATCGGGTTTCGGGTTCGTTATTATACCGAGGAAGGCTTCATTTGAATCCGATCGTTAGCGACGCGAATCCACGCTTCGTATTCGATGGCACTCGAGTCAGGGATCGCTAACGAACTGCAACTTTTCCCATTTAACGAAGACGCAGATTACTGTGTAATCTCGTCCCCCTCGAAATCGATCCAACGGGCCCCTTGGCTCGCGGATAATTAAGCTTTCGCCTTCGGTCGATGCGTCTTTAATTGTGGCGACGCGGTGGGCATGAATATGCAAGGCGTCGTTTTTAAATATCGCCGCCCTGAACCACCCCTCTGTGGCACGGGGAGGGACAGAAGCCCCATCGTCGGATGGAGTCGAGCCTGGGGATCTCTCCTGAAGATAACGCGAAATCCGTGATCCATTCGTCTCTCTGTAATTCCTGTTTTATTTTTAACGGAGCGGCCCGCCACTCCGAGGGGATTTTGCATGAAAGTTTGAACAGTTCTGGCTTGCCTGTCGGTTTCCAAGGCGGGAACTCGTGAAGAATTAACGGTCGAGTTGGGGTGACCAGAAACGGGATTGGTAATTGGTTTGGAATGCTGATGAATAGAGGCAACGGTTGCCTTGGATTGTTGGCAAATGGAATCCTCGTGGTGATTAACTTTGACTTTTGAAGAATAGTCTGAATGGACAATTTGCTTATTGCAAAGTCGAATTATTCCTACGATCGTGTGCAAAATTACATGCCAGTTGAATTACAGGTTGGTTTGGAACCTATGGTTGACTTGTACTACTTAGAAGTGAAGTTACCATTCGATTTGATCTATCAGGAACTATAGAATTAGTGTGACAGACACACTGTGATTTCCAGAACGCAAATATTTAGCAAACTAACCTATGTCCCCTTAATCATTGACTTGTATCACTGAAACACAGAATCATCGACTAATTTGCATTCAAAACTACAACTATTCGATTCCCAGATCAATAGACTACTAAATTATATCACTGCCTTCCTAACACTCTAGTTAACCAACCCTACTTCACATTTACCCCCCCCCTCAATGAATACTGCAAGCTCAAAAAGTTTTATCTCCACTATCACACTAGAATTCACAAACTTTGCGCATTCCTCGAGTACCATCTCTCGCGTTCCCGTGTTCACAAAACAAGAAAATTCTGGAAGAACAATCCTCTTTTCACCGCGTACATCCGCGATTTAATAGTCAGCCCTCCCGCGCGTCATCGTTTCCCACTAATGTCTCCCGGCGTCGTTCCAAGCGTCTTTACGCGCAACAGCGAGCACTTTCGTCGCGCCGTTCGCGCGAGCGTCGCCTAATGAATCCGGGCAGCAGACAATGAGCGGGGATCTTCCCAGGGATGGCATTGTGCGACGGGACAATTTCATTACGAGCTGGCAGGCGAAGCTTTTTCACAGGCGTTGTCGCCCCTGATTAATTCGATTCGCGAGTCTGGGGTCCGGAGCCAGCGAATTCCATGACTGCGATTCTGGGTCGGCGGTGCTCCATGGACGATGGCGAACCAGGTCGTTTGGCGCTTTGAAACGGGTCGTGACGTGGTCGAGGAAGTGAATTTCGTGGGCAAGCTCTTCCTCGAGGGAAGCTTTCATACTCCACAGGCGATTAGAACCTCGACGTGGAAAATCCATGGAACGATGAATCAAATTTTTTTTATGATCTTAAAGAGGAAAGTCTGATCTTTTTTTTCATGAAAAAAAACAATGGAAATTTTTCTACTATGATTTCATTTCTAAAATGATTTCTACTATGATTTCATTTCATTTCTAAAATGATACCCGGCTTGACCCGCGCACCCGGTTTTGCCCCAATTTCCCCTAGATTTCAGAATCCAAGATCATTCTACTAAAGCCTAAATAAATTTCCCCACGACTAAGGGAGTTCGCACCCACCCATGCCTAACCTAACGATTCCCCAGCTGACGAAGGATTCACCCACCAAAAAAGCCAGCTAACTCAAGAATCGCTGACTACTATGAATTACCATTCCCCAGGCTCCATCGCCCTGGACAAGACGAATCTCGCACGTCGTCGCGCGAGTATGTCGATTAATTAATCCGCCCAAGGGTGTGAACGAGCTAGCGCGACCGCCCGCTGTGCCGGAGTAGAAGAGAAACTGACAAATGCGAGGGCGAGACGGTCACGCCCCAAGCATGATTTGTCTCGGAGTTTCCACGATTTTGCCGAATTAATGGGCACACCTGTAGAAGTGACTTGGCTCTTACTTCTCGTCGAGGATCACCTCTAGAGGGGTCGAAACAACCCCCGCGCTTCTTCCCAAATAAATCACGGCCGACCTTCCCCCTTCCGCTCTTTGTCCCTCTATCCGCCCCCTTCCTCTCCGCGTTTAGTTCCCCTTTGTCCACGAGAAACGCGGAACGGGTAAATATTCAGTGCGTCTGCGTGTAACATTTATGATAAAGTTCGGCCGGCGCTTTATTTATTATTCATGGCAGGCGGGCGGCGGGGGTTGATGGCGGGCGGACGGGAGTTGGAGGGCCACTTATACGCGCGGCGGTCGAATTAAAAAAGTTTCCCTTTAATTAATACCGGCCGCCTGTTCCGAGTGCATTCGTCCCGTCGACGCTCGCGCTTCGACGAGGGTTGGAGCCGTCGCGATCGAAATTTCCTTCCTTCCAGCCTGCTAATTCTTAAGGAATTCTTCTTTTAATTAGATCGAGTCGACTTCCGCGGAGGGGGAGGATTATTAATTACCGAGTAAACAGAAGTGTCCCGTTCGCGTGGAGCTAAGTCCGCGGGCAGGCCGTTTATGATCGTGGATATTGGGCATTTAATTTAATGCAGCAACGACGACGGGGGTAAGAATAACCGGGGGTCGGGCAAAGGTTCAGCGTTGTACACGGAATGAAATCAAATATCAGGGAGCAGCGGGCGGAGGATAACAAAGGCCAGGATGCGGCTGTCGGCGTCATGAACATGCAATAACGCTTACCTCGGCCTCGAGGGCTTTCATAAAAACTAATTCTCCCGTTTAATTTCGCTGCTTTATATCACAACCTCGCCTCTTATTGCGCCGCGTATCTGCGACTCGTGCACCGGTATTTGTTTGAGAACGTCGCGGGAATAAAAGCGGTGGGAAGACGTGAATGTTGAAAGAGATATCTGCACGGGCAAGAATTCTCCTTCAGTTCCTTCAATCACTGCGAGCAGAATAATAAAGGATTCGATGTAATAACGTCGACCGATGCAGACGTTATACGCCAGGTAGCTGGAATACAGTGGGAACAAAAGCAAATTACTTCCAAAATTCACAACGAACCTATCCCCACCGTTCCTCCGCGCAAATTCAAGAACCGTTCGCTCTCCCAAACAACACCCACGATTCGCAGACAGGGAAGCGACTGCGCCATCAATATGATTTGCCTACGTCTACAATCACACTCAATACACCCCCATAATCGCATTCACCGCTCCCCCCCACTCCCGCACATCAAAGACACTCGCATTCCCTTATTCAGAAGCCAGTGAATCAAAGCCGAAGTCAAAGTGAACTCCAGCGACGAAAATACAAAAGAAAACTTCCCACCCCGCTTTTCATCCCCTTTCCCGCGTCCTGTCTCCCCCTCCCTGTCCCGGTTTTTGTCTCCGTTTTATCACTCCCCCGCCTCCTCGCCGACAGACGTCCCCCTGATACCAGCAATATATAAGTTACTCGCTGGCCGTGGAAAAACTTAATAAAAATAACGATATTACGGCGAAGGGAGTGCGGACGGTGGCAGGCAGCTGTCCAGGCTCGGCAATTACCTTCTCCGCGTTGCAGCCTGGTAAATATAACAGCTGGCCAGGGCCGCGACAAGACAGGTCCAGCGTCCTGGCCAGATATATCGCGCGAGATATTGCCGGGACACTCGCAGCGATCCTTTCCAGGGGGCTCGTTACAGGGACGCCTCGGCGCACGTCGATTCTTATAAGCGACGCTGACGGAGAGGGACGATCGTCGGGGATTATGTGGTGAATTTACTAGCTTCGCCGTAGCTGCTGGAGGGGAGCTGCTGGGAATTCTTGGAATATCGGCGTCGTTAATTAAAGGATTACGTGATGGGACCCCTCGTTATACCAGCGAATATTCAGAACATCGGGCGGGGCTTTTTACGATGCGAAGCCCCCGTCCCTCTATCCGTGTTGAATTTACGCGTCGTTGGCCCGCGAAATTCGGGAGCTCGTTAAGACATCCTGTTTCGTGTTCGCCGGTGATCTCAGGATGAAGGGGGGCGGTAGTTTCTTGCGTGGGGAATCGAAGTTGCGGGGACGTTTTAAGTGAATGGTAATGAGGCTTTCCTTTATGGGCCAGTGGAAGTTTCGAGGCGTCGGTGTTTTTGAGGGGTGAGTGTAACGGACACTAGTTGCCCCCAGGGTTTTCTTTGAAATGGGAGTTTGGGATGAGAATTTGATGTTAGAGATATGAGCGAACCTTTGTGAAAAAGTGTAGAAAGATTGGTGAGGTCCCAGGAAATACATTGACACGTTGAATTGACAGTTACGTGGATTATCTACTGATGTTTAAAACTGGAGAAGAATTAAGTTTCGGGGTAAAATAATTAAAATAATGAAGTCTAGTTAATCCGATTCCAACGATTCAATATAGTAGGAATAATTGAAAGAGAAGATAATCGCTGGTGTACACGGCTACTTAGCAATTTTGGACCGCGATAAATCGACCAATTATCCTGATACCGCGTGACGTCTTCCACGAGGATTGCTCTGTGTGAAGATAAACGAAAGGGACGCAAGAGAAACAAAGAAGACGAAATTGGTGTTCAGGCAAAGAAAAAATAAAAGGCAGGGAAGAAGAAACAACGCAGAAAGGAAAAAGGAAGACCTACAACCACAGAAAATGGAAGGGAATGGACCATATTGGCGCTAATTATCAGCAAATCGGTCAAGGGTCCGGGACCGTTTAGATAATCATCTATCGGCTGCCTGTTTGCCTGGAAAAAGGAGGAACACCCTTTACAAGGGATCTGCCACTTGTCCGACCGTTGGATAGGACAGGTGACCATATTTTAGAATTACGGCTGCAAAGATCGCCGACAAATATTTGCGGTCGTTTTAGGCGAGGGTAAAGGTGACGACACGACGTCCCCGCGTGTAATTCTGGAATTTATGGGCGATGACCAGGGGCGACGAAAGGGTGCAGGATGAACGATAGCGCAGCCAAGATTCTTTGGGGTGTGGAAGGGACGAGGGTGGTATTAGAAAAGTGATGGTGGCTGTGATATGTTGTCTAATATCCCTCAGATGTTAAAAGGGGAATAATTATTTATAAGTGAACGTGGAGGGAACCGCTCGGTAAATTCTTGAAGCTAATTGTCAAAGACCTTGGCGGGCCTGTAATTTCGTTATTTTTAATCGATGCATAACCGTGTTGAAACCCTTTTTTCTTTTTTAAAACAACCTATACGGGCAGACAAAGAGGCTCGACGCATCAAACAGCTTCACCCGCCACAGCGCTGTTAGCGAAACGATACTCGATTAGACTTGCCATCGAAAGTGGCTACACTTTAGAGTTTCGCGTGCAGACCCGTCGACAGCGAGGGCTTGTTTTTCGCGGTAATTGCTTTCATTGGTAAATTGCATCGCGCTGCAGGCGCGCCTAAAAGCGAGCAGTCCGGTGGACGATGACGTTCAAAGCGCGGTCGCTGAAGGGAGCTGGGAAGTAGCGATGGGACCGAGTTCGTCAATTGCACGGAAGTATTAATTAATAAGTCTTCCCTCTCTAGAATTAAGTAGCATAGCAAATTATTAATATTTGACTCAGAGAAATAACTCGTCTCGTAACTTTCACTCGAAGTCTGCTGAAGCAAAAATACATGCAACTAGAATTCGAAGAGAGCTTTGAAAGTACTTAGGAATTATTAAGTTCATACCGAACATCAACACTCACATTTAATTTCATTCCACTCGCAACCACTATTTTTATCTACCAAAGTAATCATGCAGCCTTTGAACTTGTTCCACCAACTTCCACATTATTCGAGGTACGCTCGATCCCATCGCTAATTAAAATTATATCGCGGTTTGTGCACGGCAAACGAATTCATTCGGCGGTGTCTGTGGCACGGTTCGCTAAAGGACAATTAATATTCGGGTTTTCGATGTGGTTTTCATTAGCGACGTTGAAATTTGGGAATCGACGATGAAATCGGATTACTGTTGAAATCCTGTCGCTCAATCGCGACCATATTCTGTAGATTATTAATCCCAACCGGATATTATATTGTACCAATTCTTCTTACGCTACAAACCTCGATTCAATACACTGTGTAACCCACTATAATTCATTTAGCAATAAATTAAACCACTGAAACTTAATTAACCCTTTCTCTCAGTCACCATGTAACGGCGAGGAAGATACTACTACCTGCTATTACCAAGAATACTACGAACTATGATTAAAAAGATTAAAGTGTCATAACCACTAACTTCTTCGAAGAATCACCATTATCTTCATCCTCCACCTCGCGTTATTCGCTCAGAAAAATTCCTCCCCGGAGCTCGTTAATCACCGTGAACCAATTCGAGGACTAAATATACGCCACAAAGGCCTTCCTCCTTCCACGAGCCGGTTCGTTCCAATTTTGGAGGACAGGAATTTCGCGGGTCTCGTGGCTTTTACTTTTTGCGGGACGCGGTCTAAAACCGACTGGAGAGCTCGAGGGCCACTTCGCGGACAAAGAATCGTATTTTTAACCGTTTCTGGTTACTACACCTTCAGCGCGCCCGCCAGCCGTCCTTCCCTCGACTTTTCCTCGTTACAAGAAGAGCTCCGGCAACGTTCAAGAGAAATATGACGGGCTTTAGAGGCTCCACGCGCACGCAGCCCGGAATGCGCGCGAAGAAGCATGGCTCGTCTGCGTACACTTCCCATTTCTCTTTTGTATCCTTAAAATTAAACACATTCGAAGCTTCCTTTGCATCATTATTCCCCGGCGAGTGACAGGAAAATGGATGGAAATGGCGCGCGAGTAAATATTCAGAATGGTGCAGTTAACTTGAATTGTCTTGGGTAACTTTGTAATTATAATTCTTTCCTGAAATTTATTTTATCCTGAGGGTATTAAAGCTTCAAGGTGATTCTCAATATTTTTAATTTTTCTGTTAATGACAAATCCTCTGTTCCCTATAAAAAGTTCCATCGTCGAGCTGTGCACGTTAATGTGCCTGGGTTCGGGGGAAAAGAAAAGCGTGGTCGCTAGTCGGCGATTAATTTCAAGGGTCGGGGAAGGGCTTTCGACGAATCGACGTCGGTCCCGTGGCCACAAATCACCCGTGGAAACAACGAAACTTTCCGGCCAGGAATTGCTCGCTAAGAGCCATCGTAAATTCATTTCGAGCGCGCCCGCGTAATTTCAGCCCCCGCCGCGGTACTCCAAATATTTTTCCAGCTCCCTGCACCCGAAAGCCGGAAATTTAAAAGCTCCGCCGCGGCGCGCCGCGCCGCTAATCGCCCGGCCCGATGATCCGCTATTCTGCACGCCTCCCGATAATCGAATTTCGCGATTACGCCGCCGATGCGTGCATGTAAACTCTCCGCCTCCTCTTCCCACCCCCGATGCCTCTTTTTTCCCCCGCGGTCGCGTTAAAACCGTCGAGCCGTTTGCTTCTCGATAAAATTTCGCCCCGATCGCCGGTGTAGAACTCTGCCGCGGGAGCAAACGCTAATAGTAGCGGCGCGGAATTAAATCGAAAATAAATCGACCGTATACATCGGTACTCGAATATTTCCCTTCCCTAAACCAATATTCATTTTTTCCGCTTGGAATCTGTGGCGGGCTTCGAATTGGTACAAGCTTCGAGTGGCTAAAAATTCGTGGCGGGATTATAAAATGTTATAAAAGTGTAGAGTGGAGTTGCGTTTCTCTGACGTTTCAATTCTGAGGAGTAATGATTTTGAGAGATAGTTTTATGGAGCATGACTATTCGGGCCACCCCGTTTATGGCCAGTCAGATGGGGGGGCAGAAACTGTTACGAGGTCCGAGCGAGTAAAGCAGCAAACAAACGGGTACCAAAGAAACGATTACAGAGGGGAAAGTTTCATCGGAGGACAGAGTGGAACTTCTCCGAAGCTGTTGTCTGTTTCTTCGACGAAAATGGGCTATCGAAAACTCGACTGGCAAAGAAAGAGGCGCCAAAGGACGAGTCACTAAAGGAAGTTCTTTCTGAGGGCACACGAAAGTGGGGATAAAGGAGCTTTAGGCAGAATATAAGCCATCGAGAACTCGTTTGAAAAGAAAGCAAGTTCTAGGAGCACGATTAGCGAAGGGAGAAAGTTTCTTCGGAATGTGGAGTAGAAATTTAAGGCAGCCGAGTTGATCGGAGGCCCGCTTAAGCTCTATTAATTACAAATCCCGTGAAATTTCAGACTCGACAGTCCCCAATTTCGAATGCAACGGTAATCGAGTCTGTTCCAGCAAGTTGGTTCAAAATCCACAAGAAACTTGGCGTATTTCACTGCTGTGCACGTCGCGATTGCTTTACAAATTCTCGAGTTTCCTCGAGCGTTCGGCGGCGTCTCGATTCGACGGCAAATAACGTGCAGGAAGGCGCGGGAAATTTATCTACGGATTCCTCCAAGCCGACGGAATCCTTTATAGTTGTGGCGCACAAAGAAGACCACTATTTCTCAAACTTTACCACCGACGGCGAAAGCTTGCGACTTCCGATTCGCACGCCAAACACTTTAAATATGTAACTCGGTGTCAGTGGTGCTCGGGTCGGCGCCAGAATGTCTGCGATCGAACTTCTGGCTGCTTCGGTTTAACTCCTCGGGACGTGTTTCCTTCTTGGAAATGCGATCGATGTCCCTCGACATGTTTATATAATTAAAACAACCCATTTCCAAACTTAATTGATCGGCTAAATAGAAAGTAGTGGAGGTGGTAAATTGTATTGTAAATCTTCTCAATGCAGAGTTTAATAAAATCCATGAACTCCACAATCTCCAATTCATCGAGTGTCTTATGTCTGATTAAACGCAGAACCCTTACCAGCTTCTGCACATTTGACAATATACTATCGCTGCTAATGCAATCCATCCAGCTTCCACTAGTTCGTAGTTTCGAGCATTAAAGGAACCCCTAAATTAAAGGGGCCAACGTAGCCCAAGTGCGACGTAAAATTAGAGCTCGATCAGGGGCGCAGGAAGGTCCGTAGATTAAAGCTATCGACCCAGAGAGCTTCCCAGCGCCTTTGCCGCTCGCCTCCAGCAAGCATATTACAATAATTGACCAGGGGTTACCTTTGACCCGCGACAACGTGGCCCCGTCCGTCAGGAGACGCCACGATGACATCTCGGCCCTCGGATAACCCAATTTGCCTCCCCCGGATCGAGGGTCGTCGCAGCTCGATGTGTGGAGGGCCTCTGCGTCTTCCTCGCGATCGGGACCCCCTTCTTCAACGCTAGTGGAACGCAGATCTGCGAGCGGGTTTCGAGGCTGGACAGAGGGTTGGTCGAGTGGCCCGACCCTCGTGCCTCGTTCGCAGAATTACCAGAGGGGCACGAAGGGAGTCCTACAGGGAAATCACGTTGTACGCCGATTGTCAGCGAGAAATTCTACGGGAGAATCCTTCTGGAACTGCAGAACGAATTCAAAAGCACAATTAAAGACCAACCCAACGAAAGCATATTGAAGATTGTACGATTAATTTTTTGGCAAGTAGTTTAGAGCGGCACTAGTCAGACACTTCTATATATTTCTTCAATTCTACGATATCATCGGTGTTATACAGTTGAAATTTATATTGAAGCATGAAAATCTTCAGTGGATTCAAACTGATGTATAGCAGATTGTGGAATAAATATCTTCAAAATAAAAGTAGACATTCGGGACCGAATGAAGAATGTCCCCCGCGGAAATGATTTCAGAAGGAAGATAACCCGGTATTCCTCTGCATCTCTCGACTGAAGCTTCACTAACCCCTCCGTGGAATCTCGATTTTCAATGGGGGTGAAGTCATACGCAGACGACGCTCATCGATAAGGATTTCCGCGGGACGGAGCAGACTTCTGGTCTCCTGACCGTTGACTTTCCACCTCTGTTTCGCCAGCTCATCCTTTTCCTCTCGTCGCGTTAGGGGATGCAATTACTTAAAGCAACCGCCCCTTTTCCCGGCCGATGAAAAACACCCGCGCCCTCCACGGCTGCGAAGCTCAAATCCTATCCATTTGTCAGCTCGCCCTTGGCCAACGGACGGACTTTTTTTCTGCTTCTGCATGCCTGGCGAACGGGGAGACGTGAAAGGTCGACAAACCCTCCGCGCTCCTCCGGAGACGATCGTCGACGACGCTCGACGATGCTCGCGCGGGGATTCCCTACTTTCACGGAGGAATGAAAGGGATAAATCACCCCCGTGGACTCGGGGGTTGGACTGCCTTTCCGCGAAGCTCCGCGTGGAAATGAAGCGACCGAACGAGACGTGGGCGGGATACGTTTGAGATTTAATCACGTTTCGATTCTTTATTCCATGCTGGACATTTACAGGGGTGTCGGGGAACTCCCCTCGCGTCTATCTTCCGATGATAAAGGTTCGAATGTATTAACGCTTTGCGGAGAGGGCTTTTGAATGTTACTGTGACGTTAGCAACTAGTGTAGTGTTTAATTTACGTTACTACAAATAGAATAATGTTTAAACCGTCTTACCGACTTAAAGTATTCTTATTTTTTCTTTGCTTTTCTCTTGTGCACTAATGGGACTTTACGTCGTATATATTAAATAAATATTAATAATTGCAATTCAAGGCAATATATATTGTTAATCTTCACAAACTTCCATTTCTAAAATTACCTAAATAGTAAGTATGTATTCTTTAACTATGTCACACGTGTCAGGCTAGTGACGTCCTAATCTACTGCACTGTGGCCTAGGAGCCAACACCACTGGGTGTCTGGAGAATTTGTAGAAGAATAGATAATCCAGAAATATTATTTCATGTTTAGTCAGGACCAAATACGCTCGCTTAATTCATCAGACATTACATAGACGACTGAATTGTGGAAGTTCTTAGTAATTCGGTAGCTTAATGAGACCTTGGAAGGAAGATTGAGAGGAACTATACACGGCTCTTTAAGCGTTAATCGCTCGTAATCGACGCTTCGTTGCAGGCCAGAACGAGTATTTCCCTCGCCGGGATCGGACAGAAATACCATCCAGCCGACTAATCCCTAATAATTCCGAGTGATTTACCATCGATCCCAATCAGGCAGTGGGCCCCGATTCACCGCCAAATTGTTATCGTACGCGTCTGCTCGCGTCACTAGTCTCCCGGACAAAGTGGAGGCGGAAGATAAAACGTTTTGGTCGGACGGTGGTCGACCCTGGATCCATTAGGGACGAAGGAGACACTGGGGAAAATAACGACAGACCGGACTCATCGGTTTTCGTAGCCCTGCACCGAGAAACTTCTTAATGATCCAACGTAGGAAGGGATGAGGACAGTTTAGAGCAGTAACGCGAATTTCCTAAGAAGCATTAGCCGGAGCAATAAACGCCACGGAGGAATTAACTGCAAATCGCTGTGAAACTTCTTGAGGGAATAACTATTAACCGAGCCAGGGCATCGGTGTTCGCGCGATATAGATCGTCGTTCTCCGCGAAAGCAGCTATTAGATCTCCGAAAGTGCCTTCTGTAAACTCCGCCACGATGATAGCTTCAGGTTACATTGTTCGAGGGCGCAATTACTTACTGGGAATCGTCCATACTTCGATTTAAAATACATCCAGCATCCTCCTTCGTTCACGAATCACTCCCCAAAGGATGACAAAAGAGTTCCCAAGATTATCATTCGATCGTTAGCAGCAGCCATTCGACAGATGCAACCCTCCCCCCAGAAGCCATCAAACTACACGCAGCTATTTGCAACGATCCACGTCTCCGCGATTCGTGCATCGCAATAAAAGATGATCTCCGGGAGGCCCCGGGTTCCTGGGCTCGCTAATTGGCGTGCGACGAATCGCGAACGATCAAGCGAAATTGCCGTTCGCGAGGAGAGAGAGGAGGGTTGCCCGGGCCAATTAACCGTCTGCGTTCCGAGGAAGACACGGCTCTTAGGTAAACGCAAATAAGTGACTCGGGAATTTCCGAAGTTGCGAGGCACGAGTGCAGGCAGGGTGACGAGCAGAGAAGCGAACGATGACAGAAGGAAGACGGGGCTAAAGAGGCCGTAAACGAGCGTGGGCGGCCACGGGAGGTGGGGAGGCGGCGAGTCGACGGGGCACACGGGTTTACATTTAATTAATTAGACGTCTGGCGAGGTACGTAGGCTGAAAGGAAAAACGAGGATGCGGAGCTGACAGTGAAACGCGTTTAAACGCGCGCTTCTTTCATCTCGCGGCGGGCTGACCGCTCGCGGTGAAAGGCTCGCGTGAAAGAACCGCCGAGCGCGTGTGCTCGAGGCCCCTGGAACTTGATACTCGCGGCTCCGCCATCATGGAACTTTGTAATTTCGGTGGTTCAGTCGCCCTTTCGCGTTTTCACTGTGTCCCTGCCGCGAGGGTGGCAATCTTTCCGCATTAATATGAATTTCTGGTTAAGTAATTCAAACTGACGAGACAAATATAATAATTGTCATATTTGACGAGTAAACTTTGGTGTATATGGTAAAAGCATTCTGTTTGAAACTATATACGTACTTCAACTATCACCAATTACCTACTCCTGATTACAAAGAACTTAGAATTAATAAACACGAACCTTGGGAATATTAGAATATTAACTCTGAGAATTTCAAAGCTTTCTCGGTGAACACAGACAACTCTCGATTTCAAGTTACAAGCCCCCCTGTAATTATCGAAAAGGGGTAGGTACCCCGCGGGATATTTGGCAGAGACCGTATCCGCCGAACGATCGCGGAGCTTCCTCCAGCGAGGGAAAAATTACAAATTCAACCGGCTGCTGCTTGACCATGGTCCCTTTATCTGCACCCTCCACCCCAAAGGGTAATTACTTACTCTGGCGCGCCTCCAAGCTCCATCCCAACCTCGTAAAACGCAAGCATCGGTGGCATCTCTTAATCCCATAAAGGGGTAAATCGCGGGCTATGACTGGACAACCCCTTCGAAGGGGGTGGCATAGCCTCGGGGCCGTGTTTCGAGCCAGCCAGGACCGCTACACGCGCGGCAACGCGGAACGAGCCGCTCATTATCATAAACGTAACTCACGAGCCGCTACTAGGGCCACCGGCGAATGCCTGGAACGTCGCCAAGTGTCGCGGGAACCGTTGGGGGTTGGTATCTCGGGAGCGAGAGGGTGGAGGCACGAACTGGGTCGCCAAAGGTGTGATTCTCGAGGCTCTGTCGCGTCGCAAGCTAAAAGTGAGGGTCCAAGGTGGGGAAGACACGAAGGTCTGACCGATGGATTTTTTAGGGGTGCGTCGGGGTGAATTTGAAACGACGGAGTTGGGGCGTTATCCCTGTGCATCTTTTTTCATACTGCCTGGAGGATTTATGAGGCCCTCGTTGTTGGTGTGTTTGTGGGTCAATTCGGTAGGGAGACTGTCGACTGTTAGACGAAGCAGTGGTACGTTTATGGGGTACCATGGACGATTTACCCTGTAATTTTGGAGACTGATGAGTGAAAAATAAATGTGAAGTCATATTTATGAATGAATTTTTATCAGAACCTCCACCTTAGATATAATATCCCTAATATCTATTTTCTTACAAAAGTAATTACTTACTTGTCCCCGGGACAATTAAAGTCTTCTAGATCGAACAAAACAGTATGTGTAAGTTGTTCCATTGGCATCGAGCTATCGTAGGAGGATTTTTATGCAAATTTCGAGAGATATCGAGCATCAGAGTGCCCCACGAATTGAACGTCCGATGTAATCGTGCAAAATGGCCGTTCCACCCCATTCGATGTCGCTCGAATTTCCGGTCACATAGTCAAGCAACGACTTTTCCCGCGTATCTCGCGGCAATCTCGGCCATTAAAACGTAACTGGGTCATTAAGCGAGCCTCGTTCTTCGGCTCGTCGTCGCGCGATGAAGAAGGCGGCCTCCTTCCGCTGCTTTAAATGCGCCATAAAAACGTCCCCGATCCCGAAGGCGAGCTTCCTCGGTATATTCTCCTACAGTTTCGCCCGCCAATCGTGGTCCTTAATCGACCTGCTCCACGGGGAGGTCGCGACGCAAATAACTCACCCCATTAGGGTCGATTCTTTAAAATCAAAAGCTTCGTCTCGCCACCTCTGTTCGAGGAAAGTAATTAAATTCTCAGTATCGAATCCTTGAACTTTGAGACCTTGATACAATAAGAGGCTTTGCTATAGCATTTAGGGGATTAATTTTTTTAAAGTTTCTTGCCCACCTATTTCTGTTTTACAACATCTGTTCCTCGAATCTGTTTCACTATAATTACTCCTAAATATGCTTCCCTTTGTGCAAGTCAGAACATACTGCTGGTCCGGTTAGTCCCCGTTAAGCGTAGACAGAGTAATCCCCTCGAACTGGTTTCTACTTTCATCTCCCCAGTAAGCTCCGCGGAGATTAAAAGTCGCTGGAACGTCGTGTTCGATCTTCCACCGGGCAAATACGAGCCCGTTTGCGTGCCCCTTCGTGATCCACCTCCTAAGATTTCTCGTGTGTCGCGAAGGAAACGTCTCGTCTGGCTAAATACCTCTGACGACGAAATTTTCCCGTAATTAGAGGGAAAACGTCCCCTTTGATCTCCCCCGCAAGGAGAAGCACCGCGAACGAGCACGGAGATTGCCCTCGCGACGATCGATCGAGATAATTGCGCCCACAAAATTTCCATAACGCGACGGAGCAGGTGATCCGCCATTTCCCAACACTTTAAGCATTATCTATTACAACTCACGGAGAAATAAAATGTCGAACGTCACGTAGACACATTTTCCAACGGATCAATTCTTATATCGCGTTAATCCAACAAGACAGATTCAACTCGAACGCTTCAACCCTTCATGCCTGACCGAGATTTCACCTGGAAGCCTTCTGCAGCCGGAAGTTAATCGACGCTGAAACCCGAGTGGCGACTTTAAGGGGCATCGTAGATCGATCTCGGCGGGAGTAATCGTAAAAAATGCCACCAGAGGAAAACGGACCTGTCTAGGGTGGCGAGGGAGGCTGTACAAGGGCGAGGGGTGCCTCGACAACTGCGCGTTTCACCTGATAAACGTAACTTCTGATACACGCCCCTCCTACACCCTCGTTCTGTAAGCTCGGCAAGTTTTTCATGATCCTCGCAGCCCCTCGGATTTCCATCCCCCGTTGCGTCGCGGCACCCTCGCGCCACGGTCCATTCGCGACCTCCTTAATTCAGGGATCGAATAAGAATTCATTAGAGAGCTCGTCGCGAGAGGGGACGTTCGTTTCTGCCTCGAAGATCGTTCGAGGGTTTTAAAGAAATTAAAAGTTTACTTCCTTCGCCGCATGGCCACGCGACAACGCGAAGTAGGGGTCGGTTCCGCGGGAATCGAACTCGAGCCCAGCGAGTGGAACTTTCCTCTAATTACTCGGGGATGCTGGGAGGAACTGGAAGCTCGCGAAATTGATTCAACGAGCAGCTTCGTCAACTTGCTGGATTTGAAACTGGTCATCGGTGAATTTCAGGAGGGAGGTTCGAGGCTCTTGGAGCAGGGTGATCTCTGGGAAAGGGGATGATGCTTGATACTATTTATGCAATAATTTCTGCTCTGCATTTCAGTTTGGAAAAGGAAATGGCGCAGTAGAATTGAATTTATGGGGGTTGAAGCGGAACTGTACGGGGGTTCGTTTACCTCAGCTTTTTAATTCACCCCTTTCATTTGAAATCTTTGATTAAAGATCCAAGGATTCATCAAACACTCAATAAACAAACATGCTAATCACAGTATCTAATATTATCATGCATCATGCTCTCCAAAGATCATGCAACCGATCCAACAAGATTCCCATTGCTAAAACACTTCATTAACCCTGCAGCGATCTACCGATTGGCTCCCTTTGCTCCCCCTAAGTGTTCCACTTTTGTTCCACCCCTAAAGAGGACAAATATTTTCTTGCAATATCTCCAAGTCGACAGACAGCGCGACGTTCCTTTGAAGGCTCGTGAAATTCAGTAGAAACGGTCTACGACCCGTCAGGCGCAAGATATCCTTCGACGCACGCCCTTGGATGTAGCCAGCGGCAATACCGCTAATACGTTTCTCGAGGTATCGCCCCACCAACCTCCGTATTAAGTAGGTAGCGAGCTTTTTGAGCGTCTACCATCGAGGCTTTTCGCCAGAGATCAAAGTCGGATGCCCCTTGGTTTCGTTATTCACCCTCATTTCCAGTGTGGCCTTTGCGAGCGCGAGCTAACCACCGAAAAGTCCACCGAGAGCGTCTGCCTGGCCAAAAAATCTAAGCCGAGACCTCGGAAAACACGTTTCGAAAAGGTTGATAACGTTACGCTCTGAAAAACATGATTATTTTACAGTAAAGGAAAGGACGTTTCGTGGGAAATACACGGAGGACATTTCTTCGTGGGCTGTTTCACTAGGAATGCTCTTGAAATTGGAACAGGTCGCAGAAGAAGATTAATTTTTCAGGGAAACTTCGAAGGATCTCTTCTTTGGCTTCTAGACCCTTGAATTTTAATTAATCGATCCAGCACCTTAATCTATGATCCTGAAATCTTTAAGTGCAATGACTCCAGAATTTAGTTTCGAGTATCGTTCATAATGTACATGAGTAGACGAAGCTGGCCCGCCTTATCGAGCCGTGAATTTTTTACACGGGACTCGATTAATCCTGTTATCGCGCCGACGGTCCTCGAGTTACACGGGGCCATGGAAACTTTCGCAATTAACCCGGGGAGACCTTTTTACCAAGAACGAAATGAACGATCGCGATTATGAAGTTGCTCCTTTCCACGGAGAAATTGAATCCCCCCGTTCCCGGGCGAATGTTGCGCAGGACGAGCCAAGTTCTACTTGCGTCGCTCGCTGACCTGAAACGTCTCTATTTCAGCATCGGTACAGGCTTTCAAATCGTATTAAGCAAATGAATGAGAAGGCAAAGAGGTAGGAAAACGGTGGCCAGCACCTTCTCAGCACTGGATCCCTGAGCAGTTGATCCCTGAGCAGTGGGTCCCTCAGCATCGGATCCCTCAGTTATTTCGTCATCTCCCATCTTCGCGTTCTGGAGTATCCAGTCCCTGAAGAAGAACACGTCCGAGTAGACGCCCGGGAAGCCAGGAACTGCGCAGCCCTCCCCACCGGAAACCACGCCTGATAACACCCCATTGCAGACCATGCCACCGCCAGAGTCACCCTGCAAAATGTTGAACATTAGAATTCATTGAATCTGGAATCTTTGTTATGCTTCGTCGAGTTGAAATGATGAAAATACGAATGGAAAAGAAGCTGAGAAACTGACGTGACTGCGCCGCAGAGAAACTTCGATAGCGATGAGCCACCGACACTTTGGATACAAGCTTCTTGGAAAAGACTCTCCACAGAAGTTAATCGCTCGATAAACTATCGTTGAGAATTTCTCTTTCCTTGTTCTACCATATATCCACGAGTTACTTGAATTTCTCTATTCTGAGTTCTTCAAATTCTTACCTGGCAAGCGTCCCTCATGCCCTCCATGTACCCAGCGCAGAACATCCCCGGGGGCAGGTCCGTTATGTTCTCCAGGAGCTTGAGGCAAACACCCCGTTCCACGATTGGGAGGTCCACGAACATTAGGTCGTTGCTCACCACGGGGAAGTCCTGGACAGAGGAGTCTCAAACGTGAGCCAGAAAGAGAAAGATTCTTTTCACCTACAGTATTCAGAGCTCCCAGAATATAAACCAAGGTCTCGCTGATATTAGGAACGTAAGCGGAGTATCGAGAGCTTGGAAATTGATAAAGAATTAATCGTGAAAACTCACATCAGAGGGGTAACCCCATCCAGCCACCTGGCAGATAGAATTCGGCGCCACAGTCTCCGTGGAAAGGGGCGCGGCGCTAATCTCCGGCGTGAGCTTGAACGGTTCCTTGAGCTGCAGCGAAAAAGTTCATGAAAACTTGAGCCGTGGGAAGTGTGTGTAAGTGAAGCGGATCGTACAGTGAGAATGGCGATGTCGTTCTGCAATGTAGATCCGTTGAAACTGGGGTGAATGGTAATCGCGTCCACGCCCTTTCTTTGGCCAGACGCAGTCTGTTGGTTGAGTTGCAGCTCCCCAGCGACCACCATAACCGTCCAGGGCTGTATGCGACCGCCATTTCTATGCCATAGGGGATTTAATTGTACATAGGAAATGGTGGATGCTAAGTGTCATCGTGAAAGAATTTTGGTGGGCTCATTAACGTTACTTTCGAGAACGTTAAGCGACCCCCTTTGTCGCATTCTCTTGGACACCCCGGAGTTTCTGAATGGTACTTATTTTCTTCAATAGTGATGCTTAAGTTTCGCCCTCTTTCAGTCTAACTGGTGACGAAGGAATTTTAATATACTCGTGGAAATTAATTTGGGTGGAATTCCGTGTCGTATTTAATCCCATTTTGGGGAGAGTCTATTATTTAATTATTTAAACACTACAGTTCGAGCAATACTGCTATAACTAATATTAAATTAATCTCCCCATTGCTCGCAACAAAGGAAACCACTATTCCGCAGACTTCCCATAAAGACGATTGATGCTTATTATTCTGAAAATACACTCACAGGAACATACAGTGCGCCGCAGTGACGACGTAATACTTGTTGATCACGGATCCCCCGCAGAAGTGTCTTGAATTGTAGCTACGCCTCAGAGACACCTGGACACATTTGCAAGAAATCAATCAATTCTTTTCGAACATCGTCGATCATCTAACACCGTTTCGCAAGACTCGGGAAAAACGTGACGAATATCATTATGCATAAAAGGTACCTGATAAGGGAACTGCCTCAAGGCTGCCTTCGTCCCGTTAACTATACGACCGATCAGCCCATATTTCGCCCACTCTACCTGTTCCTCGAAGGACAGGCGGATCTGTGACTCCGCTGAAACACAAAAAACACCATTAGTAAACCATAAATGCCCATTTCATTTCGATGACTTGACCTAGACTAAAGAATAACAGATTGAGTCGATGTTAGATCCATGTTCCACGTTCGTAGCATAATTTAATAATCAACCATTTGAGGAGCCAATTTCACCGATTTAATCGACGCGATCTAATTGACGTCACCGATTTCAACATCGCAGGCATCAATCTTATCAATAGGCTTGCAAATCGTCAAGCAATTCTTGATACTTTCCTCCAAAATTTCACTAACCGTGGACGAGGTTCAAGCTAGCAAGAACTGCTACCACGATCGCGAAAGGAACCAGCCTCATCTTCCCTTCGCTGTCAGTAGTTATGCTAATCGATTCTTCCCCGGTCAGTTCCCCTTTCACGACACTCCGTCGACGCACTCCACTACTTCAATGCCACCGCCTGGTACCCAACTACGACTGACCGAAATCAGACTACAATGGATAGAGAGGCTCGTTATCAGAGAGACACGATCAACATTTATCTCGCGGCGATATCGGTTATCGGTGACTATCTATCGTTAATTGAATGGCAGCTACTTGCTGTTGCATTATATCTGTGCGCCGATTGTCTCACAATCGAGGAAAAAATAATCCGCGAGTTTCTTTACCACGTTTCGCGAGTTCAAGTTCGAGGGACGACTTTGAGGGTGATAGAGAATAATCTACGGAACTTCTTCGTGGACGCAGTTCAATTAGAGATACCAGTGTCAATAGTTTCTAAAGTCCAGGAGAAGGCAACTTCTAGTGTTACTAAGAATCGCGTTGATTAGATTTCCGCGATAGCTGCAACGATTGCAGAGCGATGATACAGGAATTTGAATCGAATAGATTACTTAAAAGCGTTTCGCGGTTCGCCTGGAGAACTTTCGATCGAGGCAATCTGGTAGCAAGGCGATAAGGCAGAACGGTGGCCATAATTGAGCATCGATAAAGATCAACGATTTCTGTTTTGATTCTTTATCTCCGCGTTGGGAAACTGCCGCTTGTAACCCGGTTACTCCACAATCACAGCGACGTAGGAAGCTTCCAGATTTCAAAACTCGACGTCAAACCCGTCTGAAGTCATCAGTACAATTAACAATCGACGTACCCAATTCGGACAACAATTTTCTACAAACAACCGCCCTTGTAAAACCAGTCGCCTCATCCACAACCCTCCACGGTTTCCGAAAGGTTCCCCAACCTTCTCAACCCTGCAGCCTTTCCTCGAATCGATAAAGAAAACGCACGGACCGTAAACAACCCCCCGTACAATATCCCCCTGCCGCTCCTTTTTCCACCGAGCTGCCTCCGCGCCAGCAAACGCCAATCCCACCGAGAAAATTCTCGTCTTCGCGTCCTCGAACATGCTTCGGGGTTTCCCGTGCAGAATCGCTGCGAACCCCCGATCCCGTTCCTCAGAGGCCGCAGACACGCGTCCCCATGGATGACTCGATCCTGCCGCTGGTTAATTATCATCGGTGCTCCCGATGGATCGAACTCGCGACCCCCTCGCGCTAGACAACGAACGGCCCGAGGCTCTCGACTGGTCTCTGTTGGCCACGCGGAGATTGTACACAGGGGTTGCGCGGGCTTGTACGGGGTTGTACCGCCGCGGGGATGGGTAATGGTGGCTCCTATCAGCTCTGTACACTCTCTCCCTCGCCGCCCCCTCGCGCCACCGCGCTGGAGGCCCTCGAAAACCCCGTCAGGAGCAACGATATTCCAGTGAGTTACATCGATGCCACCTGAAACGCGCCAGCCCCCTCCGGACCCCCTACCGACCACTTTGCATATTGGATACTCGTTCGCCTTCGCTATTTCGCGGCTTCGATGATCGCGCAGGATGATGCTTACTGATCATTCTGAGTTGGTGGTCGCTTGGACTTGTCGGTTGGATAAGTTCGGCGAGGTGGGTCTGTGGAATTGGGGAAAAAGATGGGTTCTAATGTTTTTGGTGGAGGCTCGATGCCTCGATAACGCTTGGGGTGGGTCTAAGTTCGGTTGGATTTGTATGAAATTGGTAGTGGTCTTGGAGAATATTTCTAAAGAGAATACGCGCAGAGTGGAAAGTATTATATGATATAATACTTGCTTGCAGATGAAAATTCAATAGGTCCATTGCAGATATAATTTTCAGGATTTCTTAATTACTATGAGCACTTTCAAAAAATATATTCCAAATTGGGGAACTCCATTCACTATAAGTGAATGTTTACTTGTCACTGGACGGCACTCTAATTTCAAAAGATAAAAGAAAAATGACGAAAATTAGAATCGAGAGTGTGGTAGATTGAGTAAACTGGAATACTGTATAATAAAATCAGCATGCACCCCTAATTTAAACTGTGATGCCCCTATGAAGCACACCTCAAAGTCAATCATTACTTTCACCTAGGAGGGTGAATTCACAGAACAGCATTAGATTCTCTCTACACTAAAAACGCGCGAAATCCCAGATAAAATCCCTGCCAAGGCTCGGGTCTTTCCCAAGCCTCCTTCGAAAGTGTATCTCCCTCTTCGTCTGTCCTTAACTCCTTCGTCGACGTTCCTCTCTTTTCCTCCAACGTTCCTCCGTATCGGAGACGTGCTACCTCCGCTCGACTCCTTCGAGCCGGATCGTGGAATCATTCTCGATGGAGCCGAGGATAATGCTTATGGGATGTAATGATAAGGAATGCTGCCCCAGGCAGCTCAACCTAACCCTCTCGCAGCCTTGCAACGCTGCGTCTATCGACTAGTCACGGATGCTGAAAGATGCGTGCGTGACACAACAGTCATCGATTATTCTCCCATCGAAAACAGTGGAAGCTATCCTCAACTAAATCGCGACATAATATCTACTATCTTTTTTCGGATATGAGGAAGAGCGAAGACCGATGAATGAGATGGTTAACGGGGGATTTAAATTGAACTCCTAGGGGAAGAATGATGAGGATGGAGTTAGGTAGTGGAGGAACTCAAGTTTTGTGCCATTTCAATGACTTTTCGGGGAGTCGAGATATAGGAAAGATTTGGTTGGTAGAAACTCTGTGATGCCTCCCTCTAGCAATCATTTTTTATTCAGTTAATAGGAGCTCACGTTGGGATAGCCATTCATCTTGCTCAAACGAATACCGTCTCGGTCTTTCTCGATTTATTGTTTGGATTCGAGTTACGCAATTGGATAACAAGAGTTGAGTTCGGTGAATGGAGGATTGAGTAAAACTTCGTTACGATAAATGGAGTTCTACTGTGCGCCAGTTTCTCTCGAGCTTCGTGTCAGACACAGGTGATCCCTTTTCTGCCTTCTATTTTCTTCTCAACTCGTTGGGAGTGGTCGCCGCAGACTACAATTTTCCAATGAACAGAACAGTGGCATTTAAAATTCCTACTTTGAATCAGGCACAAGTGGTGTATCAGGTTTTCCACTCGCACGAGCGAGTTCGTAACGCCTTCCACTTCTATCACTTCGAATGGAAAAGAACTGCGATCGTCGCGCTTATCACAGATTGCCCCTCGTGCAAGCAAAAGTAACCTCTTTACTCCTGCTTCCCGTTTCTAATTGAAATTGCCGCAGGGCTTTTCACGTTTCGGATCGAAGACACGAAAATTACCGAACACGTTGCCATCGTGGTGGCGAGTGTCGTCGATGACTGTGATTAATGCCGCAGAAACTACATGCAATCTCGTGTCACATTCTGTCCAGGTTTCTCGTTTAATACTCGAACCACTTGCTCTCGCGTAACGAGCTGTATTGACCGAGAAATGGCACCAGCACATGACGAGAATAAACATAGAAAAACGAAACCCCTTGATTAATAACGTGAATGCAGGTTTCAATTTTGTATCATTCCAGTGGGTGCCACCTTTCCGATGAATATTCATCCCAAAATCATCAATCAAGCCTGTAGAAGCAAAAATCACGATCCATCGATGCACGAGTCAGAATTCTGATTTAATCCCGTGACTTTCTAATCTACGATGCATTTAAAAGTGCATCTGTACTCCCATTGCGAAAAAGAGAAGGCACTCACATCGATCCCCAGGAAGTTTCGATAATTAGCCCCGTCCTAGTGGCTCCCGATTGCTGGAAACTCGAGGGGGAAAGGTGGAACACACAGCTCGTTATTCCAGTTCCCGAAGTAAAACGGTGTTTGCACGGGGGAACGGAAAAGGTTCCGTTCTGGCTGTTTCCGTCCGTCGTCCACTTGGCGGAGCGTAACGACCAACCGAGCTAGCCAGCCAGCCAGACGATGGACTGGGAACCGTCTGGTAGACCTTGAACGGCCCTTTAACTGGTTACTCCACAGTCAAGGTTACCTTCTTCCTCTTTTCCACGCCGCTGTTCCGCCCGCGGCAGAGCGGGCCGGATGAATAGGGTTGAGAGCTCGCCACTTTATCAAGGCCGTGGCCGGCCTGACAGCGGTGTACAGGGTGTATCAGAACCATAGGCGAACGTAAAAGGCACTGGCACGTGAGGAGATTCGAGAACGACACGATTTGCGTATTTTCTCCCCGACGGCCGTGCCGAAAGCGATGGGACCAAATTTATGCGACGTAAGTGGGTTCTAATGGTAGGCAGAATGTTAAAATAGAAACCTGAATAAATCGCTCTGGTTCAGTTCAAAATACGAAACTTGAAAGTTTGCAATAATAATGTGGAGAGTTCCATTCTAAAACGATTTGAAACAAAGAATTTAAAATGAAATTAGAAAACTCACATGTAGCTAAAACTAAAATAAGAATTTTAAAGAAAAATAAAAATACCACCAAAGACCTTTCAACAATATTCCAACTGAAGATAGAAAACAGAAACAAAAAAGCAGGAGACTCACCGCGAAGGGATCCAAGAGGGAGATCCCATCGTGCAAAAAATAGCAGCCAAAACAGCAACGGTTCGTGCTACGGTAAGAATCCCACCGCGAAACCACGACGAAGTTGGTCCTCCGCGAGAGAGTCGCCTCCCACCGAACAGTCGACGGAGAAGAAGAGGGCAGCGCAGAAACCACAGGATCCAATCCTGCCTGTGCGTCATCGAATCGGCTCGCGGGGATCCGGCGAGCTTAACTCCTGCTGTTCGTGTTACGTAACCGAGAGCCCGTGACCTCGATCCCAAGCCTCCTCAGCATCGTGCACACGGACGAGCGGCGCACACGGACGCCTAACCAGACGGCGCAGTCCACCTCCCACAGACGAAACAACCACCTCCGAGCACGAACAGGACCTTTTTGTCGGCTCCTGGTACAGTCGCTGCGCGCAGCCGGGCCTTCTCCTCCAACAGAGCTTGTTCGCGAGAGGGAACAACGCCGGACCACTTCTTTCGCTTCGTTTTACCCTTTATTCTGTCCGACGAAACGGACCCACCGACCGCTGGCACAAGCGTTCAGGTTTATTCGCAAGAGAGACGCGAGACGCTCGCTCGAGGGACGCGCGATCAACTGATTCATCCTTCCAGGTGCGCTCATCGTCCACGGTCAATAACATGATGTACACGGGACACTTCCATTTTTTTTTTACGCTATCCCCCGCGTGCTTTTCGCGAAGACGCTCGTTACGCGCGGCGCATTTGGCGCTCGTAAACAAGGCTTTCCCGTGCAACCGCCGCGCGAGGCTAATGGAAGCTGATTGTGAATTACGGGGGATGCAGGATACCCGCATAGTTTACGCGGCCGCGACGAAACGCCGAGTGATTGTAAGTTATCGGCAGTTTCGGGGGGATTCGTAGGTAGAGGCGGGGAAGGGAGGCGATTTAGTGGGGGGTTGGTGATGGCTCGAGAGAAGAAAGGGTAGTTGGTTAATTTTCGTTGATTTTTCTTATTACGATTTCTCTTATTAGGCAAATATAATTTTCGTGGGCACTTCGAATGTTAGTAAATTTTAAAGTGACTTTAGGGATAGATAATCGTGAAAAGATTGAAGAAATTGGGGGATTACTCAAATTTAAGGATACATTTGGAGAAGAATGATCGTTCTAGATTCCCTTTGAAACAGTTCCATCGTGCATCTATAACGAAAAGCCTTCTTATCAGTTCCTATTTTATCAAACGCTTAGTTTTCGATTTAATCGCATAGATCTCTTGTTTCAGCTCCAAGTGTCTGTCTGTCTAAAGTCTGGATCTACTAGCTGGCCTCTTGAAGACACTAGTAATCTCATACATATTAAACTATGCTCACAAAAAATTCCTTCAAGATTAAATTCGGTGAAGCATTTTCAGATACAGATTCGGGGAACCGCAATCGACGAGAGAAAATTCATATGAAAATTTTTGTTCTGTTTTTTCGGAAGCGGAGCAGAGAATCCATTTCAAATTGTGAGTGTATTTTCTCATACCTACTTAGGTTTTTTCTTTTCTTCACAAGTATAAGAAAATACCTTCACAATTTGAAATGCGCTTAGTTTCCGAAAAAGCAGTCTCACAAATTTTCATTTGAATTTCCGCTCGTCGATTGGGGTTTCTTCCTTAAAACTTAGACCATCGCAGTCCTCTGCTCCTGAATATGTGTTCCCCGTTCTGCGATCGCTCACCTCGACGAAACCCCAATATTTCAGAGTACTAAACACACAATACCATTCCACTGTATATTAGTTTCCAGAATCTTAGCAGCATAACGAATACAACAGTGCGCAAACCGACGATCGCGATCGATGATGGCCCACCAAAGAGATACTCAGAGAAAACAGTGGAGCACGCGGTGGATCCCGGATCGTTGATCGTCCACGGCAAGTTTCACGAAGGGAAAGGTAGCGTCTCGACCAGACACGCTGGTGTTTTTTTTTTATTACCGGCCACATCGAGACGCGTGTAACGTGCCTCGCGATCGTAAGCACAGTATTTTTTACCCTCCGCCATGCAGCGTTCGGCTGGAGAGATCGTGGCCAGGTAATCTTCTTTAATGCACATCGGCCATGCCGTGAACGTGACGCGAACAATGGATTCGATCAACGGCCACGGAACGATTCCGGAGGAGCGCGTAGGTATACACGCTCCGATCCTTCTACGACGAGGGAACTCGTCGCTACGCGTTGATTGATCGCGCGATCGTTATCGCACAGGGACCACGGAGACGAAGGTGGTCCGAGAACTGCGTGGAGGTCGTGAAAAGTTTACGAGTCCGTGGGAAATCTCGCTTGGAGGGGTCGATCGTGGCGAGGGATAGCGATTAGCGTGGACCACTTTTCTAATCTTGAGATTGGATAGCAGAATCTGTCGATGACTTTAGGATTCGATATTCAATAGTTCCTCCTTGCTGGAAAAATATTATCCACCGCGTATTCTAATTTTTACAAATGCTGGATTTATGGGATGGAATGATTGAAGAATTCTGAGGGATTAAGAATATGTCTGATGAAGACAGTGGCCGTTCGCGTTTAATTTTAGAGGAAAGTGAAAGACTTTCTTTCTGTCGTCACGGAAACAAGTGCAGGACCATTGACAGAAATGAAATGCCGCCTCCTTATCAATAGATAGCTATCGATTAGACAAGAATTATAATGGTGACGGGCTATATCCGTGAATAATTGTGAAGAAGATAGTGATCGATAGCGGGGAGTCTCATGATAGATGCGCAATTCCCTGGACTTCCAAGGGGGAAGAGGAACTTGTCGACAGCCTGGACAGCTCAATCTGTTAGAGTAGTCTGATCCATCGGACAAAAGCGTCCAGTTTCTTACCCCAGTCGGGGGTAAGGCCTCAGGCAGAACACGTGAATGATTCTTTAAGCAAACACACAACTTTTGGGGAACCCTGCAGAAGATAAATAATCGCAATAAAATAAGGAGCCTTACTTTCACAAGCTTTGTATCCTAATATTAGATATCATTAAAAACAAACATCCTTGCACCTCAGGCCCTCGATTTCAATAACCTTTTCGCAAACACTTCGCTCCCACATATCTCCTAACTCCAGAAAGTTAACGAATTCCTTCCCAGTTGTCGATTAACACAACCAGGCCCAGGTGTGCAGAATGCAAAATACCGCCACTGTATCATATTCATCGACAGATCCTCCCACGCACGGACAAAGCAATAAAATTTCCATGGCAATCGTTTGAGAAGTGCACAGGATCCCAGCAGCTGCCGAGCCACGCTGCACTTCACACTCCAGCGCACCGTAAATCAATTGCAGCGGCGGGACGAGCCGCAACACGGTGCTCCATGCGTCGCGGAAGGCCCCAGCCCAGAAAAAGTGAACTACGGCCTGCAGCGAAACGCGGGACACGGTGAAAGTGTTGCTGCACCGGTCGCAGCTGCGTACGCCGCCGAAATTGCGCGTACAGAGATGGTATCGCTGGCGCACGTAGATCCCATCGACACGTGTGGCTGCAACAAACAGGAGAAAGCCTGCTTTTACCGGGTCGACGACCCGCCGGCCGTCGTGGTCCCTTTTCGAAATTTTTCGGGCCCCGCAATTATGCACGCAACGGCGATAACGCGGCGTGCTTCCTGCGTCCCCGTCTGCCGCCCCCTTTTTTTTCGCCCCTTTTCCCTCCCCCTGCGTGGCAATTTCGCGGATGGCACTTGGCGTTCAACGTGTGAATCAGAGTGTGACGCGCGGAATCTCATCCGGTGGCGGCCGCGGAGTGGAAATAATTCGTAAATGGCGTTCTGTGTCGTTGGAAATGGTACGTGAAACGAATTAATGGGCGGGAGTATCGGTGGTTAACGTGTCTGGCTGAGCGAGATCGTAGAAGCGGTCGAATTTAATACGGGTCTCGCTAATTTCCCTCTGAAAGTTCATTACGAGATGAAGCCTCTACTAACGATCTCGAATTCGTGGATCGATAAGATCAAGCTTCCTGGGAAACTTCGTGATGACTCGAAAATAAGTTGCACCGTGTAGCTCCTACTTCTTCGTACATCCGCAATGCATTAGCTACCTGTGCCTTAAGCTTTTAAACTTCAGACTGGAAACACCTGACAACTTCATTCGCCCGTAGCTCCTGCAGGTAAGCGAACAAGATTCTATTTGGTCGTTAACATCCAGCGATTGGACTATACCATGAATAAATTGGTTAAAGCCTAGTTGCTCGACGGTAAGAAGAACATCTTCCGGAAAGGAGGAACGCTGTTCGAACGAAGATTAATGATACACGAGCGAAGGCTGAAGAAGAGGACACTCGCGTGCAACTAGGGTTCTCCTTGAGTGACTGGCTCCCTTTAATTAGAGACACCCCAAACCGAAGACGACGCGGTTGTTCTTTCCTCGCCGTTGCCCTGCAGCTGCATCCTGCCCGTGGTGCTCGGGCAGGGAACGGTTGACGTGCATGCGGTCATCAGCTACAATGCAGGACCGCGGCGCGGAATTGCAACGGAGTGCAGGTGCACCCGCAACCCAGCACATGCCATTAGCGTCCAGACCGCATCCACGCTGATCCCTTTCCCTCTAACGGCAATGCAGCCCGGCTCATCGGCCCCTCCGCGATATCACGGGATACTGATGGCTCGGTCTCCCATGATGCAACTGGCCCAGGACCACCGTTCGTCGGAGAGCTTGCATAATCGGAGACGGGATTACGGCGGTAATTTCGCTGAAATGATGCAACGTGTGGGCGGCTGTTTCGACGTGGCACGCGATTTGGGTACTTATAACTCTTGACTGCAATATTCCTGCTGGCTAAAAGTTTCCTCGTCTTCTTATCTTTACCATTATTCAAGGTTTCCAAGCTCAAAGAAAAGCTCCGATTTTTGCAAACTCGAAGAACCTACCCCTGATAAAGTAACACATACATACATATATGAAGAGAAAGCGGTCCATTCGTTTCAATCTATTTAAACGATCGACCTGGAAGAAATCTCGAGCGATTCTGGCCGGGCGTATCGACCTATTTCTCGAGCAGAATTTATCGAGGCGAAGCTGGGATCGTTTTTATCGCGGAGGAACAGGTGCGGACAGGTCCCGGCTAGCTGTGCCGGCGACCGCTGCTGGAGATTCGTCTTAATTCACGTGGAGAGGCCGATTCTCGTTGAGTTCTCCCCGAGCTTAGCCCCGAAATGGGATTACCCCTTGGAAAAGCTCCAACGAATTTATCGTCGAAGAGTTCGTTAGCGGGGCCGCGCAAATGAAAACTTATGCCAACGTCCGGGGATCCAGCCGCTGGTATTACGGCCCGGGTTACGATGATCGGCCCAGTGCCCGTTTAAATTGCTTTCTGTCCTGATTTATTGGTATTCTCGCGGCTGCCTGGGATACCGGAGCCTCTAAATCAATTTAACCAGCCCGTGGAACACTTTTACCCCGGTGTCTTAGGCTTATTAAGATCAGATTGCAACTGGGACTCCTTGGCAGCTCTAAATCTGCGGGATCTCTGCGGGGTTTGTATTAGCGACTTCTGTTACGAAGTTTCTAGCGATGGGATTTTCGTTCAGATTCACGGAATTATTAAATATATAATTTGTGGTGCTTTAAAATTGTGAGGCTTTATGAAATATCAGAGCTTCTTGGTGTGGATTCTTCAGAGCCATCAAGGTACCAGAAATTGAAGAGTTTTGTATTCTTAGACCTCTAAGAATTGAATATTTCGGCATTTCTATTTTCAAACGTGGAGGTCCAAGTTCCCAGCAGGTACCTCAAAGAAACAGGAGTTCTCCAATTCTTGGAATCTTCAAAGTCTGAACGCTCGGTGAACCTAGAATTCTCACACACAAAGAGAGAAACTCAGAATTTACAGAAACTCGGAATTTTTTCAAATCTCTAACTTTCTAAATTTCTACAAACTTCGGAAGCCTCCTCTACCATCTTCTACCCAACCCCTGAAAAATTCAACAACCCTTTTACACACACTATAGATCCCACATCCTCCTCCTCCCAACGCCAGAAACTCGCAGGATCTACAGGAATACCCACTGTCACCTCGGGCAACGTTCCCCAAACACAGAGCTCAATATCCGTTCCGAATCCCGGTTCCCTCCAGCTGAAAGCGAACGGCCCGGCGCTCCGAGCCTCGCTTCCCCTGGATCGTCTGTACCAATTAACACAGACCGCGCTCACGAGCACGTCGAACGGGCAGCGCGCGCTGCCAATAAACCCATCCTCGCATAAAGCACTGGCCAATGTCATTAATCTCAATAGAGAGGCAGTGGGCTGGTAATTAATGCGGCCACCAAGGCCGAGGGCGGTACACTCGCGACTGAACACGAGCCAGCTGGACGAAAGGAGGCGATGTTCGCGAGATACCATATCGATGACCCCGGTAATTCGCGAAACACCAGCTGCAGAAGAGACAGGGTAAATGAGAAAACTTTAGCCACGTAAGGGGAGAACAGAGCTACCCTTAACGAAATTGTATTTACTCCCACGACTTGCTTTCGAGGGCTGTATTATTCTGCGAGGTGACGCTAAAGAGGACTCTGTCCTCCACAGATCTGTATTACCTTCAGTGGAATTGCCAAGGATTGGATAATAATTTCTCCCGATCAGTCGCCGTCGATGAGAAGAATAACGTAAGAGGAGTGTGAAGATCCTTATGGCTCCAAGGTTCAGTAGCTGATAGATACCATTTCTTTTATCAAGAGCTACCAATTCTCCCGCAGTTGAAAGCAGAAGATTAGGAATTGCTGCGAATCGAGGGGAGCTGGCTGTTTCCATATCGACGTTTTCCCTAATCTTCACGAGGAAACAGTAACTGCCTGAGCCTTAATGAACGACCTCGATCGAGTTCCAGCCCAGGCAATTCTTATCACGAGGTCGTCTGCGCCGTCAATTAACGCCCAGCGTCGTTAAAGGAGCGAAACGCTAATTGCTCGATGCTCGTATCGCGAAATTCGATGGCATCGTTGCTCCCATCCCCGGCAGGCGAATCACCCTGATTGTCTGGAACCGACCTTCCAAGGGAATCTCGTTCACCTCGACGTTAACTGCAGGAACGCAATGGAAGGCTGAACGAAATGTCATCTTCGCGTTATACGCGAGTATCGCGGGAAGAAGTTGGGGGACCATCTACCGAACAGTGTTCCTTCGTATACTGTTACATCGTGTTACAGACACTCCACCAATCAGGCTCCAGTTACACTCTGGTCACTTGATTGAGTGACTTCGACGCGGAACACGAGCGTTCTATTTATGTGATAACTAATTTATTTTCGTATCCTCGATGCAATCTCGTAATTCGTAATCGACGAATAGGGTAAACGCACCAGTAAATGAACAGTTATGACTAATGAATGAACACTATTATAAAATTATTTTTGCAGCGCGATTGATTCCACGTGCTGCAAAAATTGTTTGCATATGAAGCAAGAAATGAAAAGAAGTCTCTAATTAATTAGTTGCTTACTTTAATAACTTATTTTTCTCATTTTAATAAAAAGTGTTCATTTACTGGTACATCCACCCTAAGTCTTCTTTTTACAGGCTAAGACCACAGTGTCACTATGCAAAAATGGTAAAAAAATTCAGAGAACCTTCTGACGTTGCTTCTGACCAACTGGCTCTAAAATTTCATGCCAGAGGAAGAAACTCTGCCCCATGGCAATAGTTCTAACCAGGTCTAACCCTTCGTGCCTGAGGACCCTTTTGGCACGAGCGTCGGATTAGATTTAGCCATCGCTGGGTGGAAGCGCGCAGGCTCGCCTGTTCACTTCATAATGACTAGGGGGATCCATTGTCCATCCGTGCAGGGGCCGAGGGTCGGCCAGCTAACTTTGCCCCGGAGGTATTGGCAGGCCACGAAGGGATGGGACGTGTGTGTCCTCCGCCATCCTGGACGAGTTACAAAGTCATTGTTTGCGACGTCCGTTTCGACGCTCCCTGGAGGCACGAGCACGTTATTTTCGACTATGCAGGCTTCCTCCGGACGAATAAAATCGATGGGCTTCCATTCTGCGTCCCTGGGAGGCAATTCTACTAGCATCATCCTCTTTTAAACATCGGAACTTACGTGGAAGCTGCTTGAGTACCCACGACTAGAAAATTCCAAACTCTCGAGCTCCTGGGGTGAGAATCTTTCATGTTTTCGTAGTTACACTGCGCGGATCTTCTGGAGTTGCAGAGGACAGTACTAGCGGAACTTCCGGCGGTGTTTCGATAGCTCGCTGAGGCGCGGACGATCCGCAGGAGTAAGTAACAAAATTACCGAGCTACCGAGGACAATACAAAGAACAACCCCGGAGGAACGCAATTAAAGCGTCCCGTTTTCCCTTTGACGTCGCCACTCGAGGCACAAGCGGCTCCTTCCGAAGGCCCAGAATTAATTTCCCGCTAAATTGACTCGGCGTCGCGAGAGGAGAGGCCGTCCCGAGGATCGCGTCGCTCTCAATTCTGCCGGAGAGAAAGAAACAATAGCCTCGGACGTGGCTGCTTCCCGAGCGGGGACTGAAGGGGTCGGAGGAATATAGTTCCAACGGTCGATTCTAGGTGATTCGAGGCGAATGACGGTAACCTGGCCGTCTGGTCCGCGAGCCCTCGTCGAAACAGGCAGCGGGGAAGACTGAGACAATGCGAGAAAGTTTCACGACTGACGAGCCCGCGGTTGGAAAAAGTTTCCGCTGCCGATGGCGGAGACCGTGTAGCTGGCCCCAGTGACGAAAAAAAGAGGAACTGCCAGGGACAGAGAATCGAAACTTGTGGGCGAGTCGTCCCGGTCCATTGTCAGGGTGCACACAATCGTCGAAAACGTTGCTAGGACAGGGGGGTAAGTGCGCGTCGCGGGAATAATGAGGGAAAATGCGCGAACGACGGTTCAGGGGGGTCGTGTGTCTTCCTCTTTTTGTCCGCTCCTTTTTTTCCACGCTCCCTTCATCCGTCGGGGGGCAGGGAGGGAATTCTGCGCACCGTCCTCGTGAAATTTGCATGCTGTGGATGTCGCTTCTCGGGATATTTTTTCGGGGGAGGAAAGTTCCTCCGTGTTCATTCGAAACCGTGGTTTGCGAAGCGGAGATTTGCTGAGTTTTTGTCAATGGTGATTGGGAGCACGACCGTGTATATTATTGTGCAAGTAGAAATGTTAGTTTGTGACAGATTTGTGATTGCAAGTGGAAAAGGAAACGCAATGCAGTGATAGAATATTTGAATAGCTAGTGATCGATAGTGGTGCCAAAGTGCAAGTGGCTTAAACACCCCACGAGGTAAGCTTCAGAGTCAAACGGAAGGGATCGAACACCTCGTGAGGGCCGTATTGATCGCGTGACGAATCTCCGAATAGATTCCAGAGTGCACACGTGGCCAGCGCAAGCTACACAGAGTTAAACGCCGAAGAGCTCGCCTAATTCGCTTAGTCTCCCAGCTTTCGAGCTCGAACCACGGTTATTATCGTGCCGCACAAAGGGCAACTGCGACGCCAGCCCGATCGAGGACCCTCTCGATAACGAGAGAGCGATCCCAGATCGATATCGGCCGCGTGGGTGTAGCTCCCTTCGCTCGTCTTCCAAGCTTCCCGCGCGTTCGCTAAACCTCCAACGGCGATCGATAAACCCGCTGATAAGGCGCGGTCGTTGAAACTCGAAATCCCACTGGTGGGAAATGGCCGAGTACTGTCAAAATAATTCTATCCTATTCAAAGGGAACACAAATTTTTAAAATGGGAGTGGTGATGATGATCTAACTAAGATTTATATACGCGTTGCTTCTTTTACAGTAGAAAAATCATAAAGGGTGATTTAGAACGTGAAGACATATGTTTTAAGATTTACTTGTGTTTGGTTTACTCATTTTTGGAGAATTTAATATTTTGCAGGGTTGCTCGATGACTTAGCGAGTGCCTCCGCAAGTAACCTCCCAACTGAAAACTACCCTCCATCCTCGGTACACGGTAACAAATAACAGTAATCCTTCGTTTACCGCGACGAACATTTGCCGGGACCTGATCCAGTAGACGCGGAGTTTTCCATATTGAGGAAAGTGCCGGGAGAAAACGACCCCATTACCCTCAATCTGTCCAAACTCGCCACGCAAAGTACCGAAGCAAGTTCGACCCGGGAAAGGAAACGTTCGAGCTCGTCCTCGAGTTCCAGCGTCCCTCGAGTATCTCCTCCACCCTTCCTCCCGTTTTGCAACCCTTGAAGGAGCCCCGTGGCTCGTCGTGGGAATATTACCAGCCATGCCAGCTCGTTACCGAAACTTCGATGGTGAATACGTCCCAAGGACGCTTCTGGAGACTTCATGCTTGATCGAAGAAGGGTGAAGGGGGCCTGGTCCTGAAAACTCCACGAAGACGCAAAACGCTTAATTAGAAAGCGTGGTGCGTTGTTTATTATAATAAAGGTACTTATTTAACCCGAGCTTATTTTCAACTCTTCGTTTCCTACTATCCTATTACCCCCACTAAGTTCCAACTAGCATTGCGGAAGAAACTAGAATCTAACTTTTCAAATTTACTACAAATTGCTTAAAGTTTCAACTGACAGAGAATTTGACACCAATTCTAGTGGTTTCCGTCGAAAAAGGCTCCGCGAAATTTCTGCCTCCTTGCGCGTTATAACCCACTAAACTTTTGCTCGGGGATGATTTTAATTAAGTCGTTGGCGCGCGTCGGAGCAGCGGCACATGTGGAGGATGACACCAGACGCGATCCATATTTGTTAATCTATCGCGAAGAAGGACGGGGCGCTCCACGCCAACAAAGGCGCGTCTGGAGCCGCCTGATTAATTTCGCAACGCGGAGAGGCCCGACTGCTGGAATACTGCAAGATAAATGAGATCGTTCCAAGACAATCGAGCGCCAAGCCGATTGCGGGACACGCAACGGCCTCGCTGCTAAGTCCGCCCGAATTTCCATCAATACACGAGAATTAAGAAGGGTGGATACGATACTCTTGCCTATAAATCGCGGCACGACGTGCGCGCATCTGATCCGAGGAAAATGCCTCATAAATTTAATCGTGACTACAGAAGGGCGATCCCCTGACGTCTTATTACAAACACGCTTATTTTATGTTCATTATTTAAAATCGAAATTGTTGGTACCTATATTAAAAACAGCTTTCAAGTGTCTTCGTTCGACGATAAATACTATACCAAGAACGTCACGCTTCACGATAAGAATCCATTTTACAAGGCATCCAATTTTACACCCTCTTTCCGCCCCTCCCGCCCTCCCATTCCTGACGGAGGAGGAAATAAGTTTGTCGAATGGAATCCAAGTATTCCGGTCACGTTCCGCAAGGACAACTCCGTACGCGAAATTGCCAGCGAATTCCTATTAAACCGAGCCCTCTTGTCTCTCTGCCGATCTAACGGTTGATCTGCCGGGCGATCTGGGAGAGTCGCGAGCATAATTTCTCGCGGACGACGCGCGTGTCGCGTGTGCTCGTCGGACGGGGTAATGGATCAGGGGTCGCTCGATGAATACGGATGGCGCGATTTCTGGCTTGAATTCTGCTTGGCCATTGTCCACGGCAAATTACCCTGGCGAACGCGAACGTCTCGTTTCGGGGATGTTGGCCATCAAGGAGTAACGTTTAGCTATCTGCTTGATATAGTTTTGGGGGCTGGGGCTGCTTGAAAGAAGATAATAAAAAATAATGACGACGGTGGTATCGGTAATTGGTAACAAAGGGCAGAGATACAACTAAGATTCAGATTCAGATTTCTTGAATTGAAAGGTTGCAGTGGTTTAAGAAATTATAGCTTCCAATAAAGAACAATGAAACACGAGTTCTTGAGCTCTTTTTCTTAAAGACACAGTAAATTTTCGGAAGCAAATGTAATGGTGCTAAGAAAATACATCATCGGGGAATGAGAGAAGAATACGTAGCTCAGTGTCCGGGAAACTAACCTCGAACAACGGATAATTCGTTCCCGATGACAAATTCTCTCCGGCTAGAATCGCAACGATAATTACACGCGAGGGGGATGAAATGATCAGCTGGATCGGTGGAGCGAGAGGGTCTGGGTTAATATTCATAGAAGTCGGGGATTTCTTGCCCGAAGTTGGGATCGTAAAACTACTGTTAACGGGAATCCGAAAGTTGTATTCCCAGCGGCCACCCCCTCATTGGCCCCTGTAATACGAGTGGCGCAGGGGCGACGGCGAATATCCTGTGGCGACGTGGATAAACCAGCAGCCGAAATTGGGTACACGGAAGTTTGGATACACTCGGAATTCCGAGTATGTAGCCGCGACAGGCTTGCGCTGATGCGTCCCATTCGTGTGCCCTCGAAATGTCTGGGGGCATGCCGTCGAGGGGCAGGCGTAACGTGCTTTCCCGGAGCTGACTATGCGCGGGTCTACTCCACTTGGAAACGTTTCCAGCTAGGAAAAACTTGCCGCCGCTCTCCGGCAAGCTATCCGATAACACGAATCCCTTCGATCCCGGAGAACTCGTATCGCCACGCACCTCAGTGATAACAGGAACAACCCTCGTAACTCCACGGCGATCCACGTACAGTAAATAATCTCGGAACCTTCAACACGTCGATCTCCACTTTCCATTACAATTATAATTACAATCGCTGATTTTCCAGTCGAACGCTGATCGAGAGTGCTCAAGCCGAAGATGAAAAACCGCCTTCATTCCGGTGGCGAGATCCCGTAATAGGGGCACGTACTTCATTTCATACTTGGAGTAGCTCACGCGCCGCGGTCGCGAAACTTATGGCAACTACTACGCCCATGGACGGAAATAAGTGTGCGAAAAAGCAGCGTTGCGGGGGTGGCTCGGGGTGAGCTGGGGTGGATCGAGGCTGGTCTCCATCGGACTGTCTGCGAATTATTAAACATAACGGTGAAATATCGCGGCGGCCGATACGATGGCGGGCTTCGAGGGGGTTGGCGGGCAACGTGAGCTGCTTTCGCAACCGGCCGTTTCGCTTTGTACATTCGACGTTCGGGGGCGAAAAGAAGGGTGGCGGTATCGATGCATTCGCCGGCGTTGCGATTATTCGGCCTACGAGAGTGTTTGATCGATGCGAGCGACGTTGCGTGCCTCGGTACGCCGCCTCGTCTCGAATACACGAGCAGCCGTAATGCGTTCATGAATTCGTTTGCGGGGAGGGGGAGCGAGTTAAAGGGGATAGCGCAGGCTTTGCGCGAGGGTACAGAGGGATGGTACGAGGTTCTTGGAGTTGTGTGAGTGGTAGTTAAGGGGTTTGGAAAGTAATTTTGGAAGACGGGGCGGACAAGGCTTGCGCCTTGTCTGATTAAAATTCTCTTTCTATTTAAACTGAGAACATGGAATGTTCTGTTGGCTGATATACTGATAGGGTTACAAAACGGGAATTAAGGAACTTCGCAATTAGCAGAAGAAATATTTTTCTCTGTCTTACAAGATCCATTGTTTCCCATTTAGTTTACGGAGACGTTTTGTTTAACGCGAAGTTCAAAGCGGTAGGTCACGGTTGAACGTAAAACAACTGCAGTTCTGATTATGGGACTTGTATTTCCCTCGACGGCTCTACTTACGACATATTAGCCACTCCTGAGACGGCCATTATCCGACCTCTTACAACACGGACCGTAACATTAGTTGACGCGACGACTGTCGACCACGAACGACGACTCTCTGCTCGCGAAGAGGCTTCCTTGCTACTTGAATCGCGATAGCAGCGTACGTGCCACTCGTTTAGATAGGCTTCAGGCTACGAAGTCTCTCGCTTGTAGCACAAGTGCATAGTTTGTACTGCGTGATGGTTGATTGCAGAAATTGCGCCATGAAATTCAAGACATGTGGATCATTATGACCACCCAACTGTGCAAAGCTACAGCTCCCGGTCTGCCTACTTAATTTGTATCCAAGTTCATTTCTCGAATCAGATATGATACGAATGCAATCTGAATTATATTCTTCTCGCGTAAGACATTCTAAAGTACCATTAATCTGTTTCCTCGTTTACTTTCTGCGCGGCTATATCTGCACGTTTATCGACTTTTGTTAATATTTCTGTAAATGTTAAAGGGAATACAATGTTGTTTATACAAAATGTTGTATCTGAGCATTCGAAAGTAACGCGGTTTGGAACAACGGCATGTCAATCGTCATTCGAGAAATGAAAATCGAACGAGATTGTTATACAGCCCACTTATATCGATTCTTATTAAATAATAGGTATTAGAAGAACAGTAGCGGCGTTTCATTGTCACATAAACGACATAAAATCTATTCTACAAACATCTACGAAGATTTGTTAATCATCATTTTCCGTTAAAATTTATTACTGACACGGATGTACAAAGTTTTACCTTGACTTGGTCGCTGTACGAATACTTTTGAAACTGACGTAAGTGCTTACAATTCTTCGTCATATAGAGAATTTAATAAATATCTACATTCTACGCAGTGAATAAATAACAAGAGTTATCGTAATATGGAATAATAAGCTGAAAAGAAAAACATTTTAAGGAAAAGTAGACCAAAGGTCACCTTCGAAAATAGTTCGCGAAGCAAGCAAACATCACGTTGATAACGCGATCCAAGGGTCCCCCGTTTATGTGCAACATTGTCATATCGCCTTGGCGCAAAGGCGAAGCGCATAAAGAACAAATGAGACGCTGCACAATAGGATCAGCAAGAGAGGAAAATCAATGGTGGGGAAGAAACTAGAGTATAAAATCGTGTATCGTGTTTCGTAGTGCATCATATATAAGGAAGTAAGTTCCACTTTCAGCTAGTTTGGGAATCTGGGAATTTGGGAATCCCGGCAGAGGCCTGAGATCGCACTGATAGTCAAACTGATCAGTGCGTCCTTAAAAGTGGGATGTCGTGGTGAAGCTGGCTGCAATGCTGACGAAACGTTGGGAATCTTACCTTCCTGGACACGGCATACACTCGACTGTCTCAAAACTCTTCATTTTTTTTATAATACATAATATTTTATAATATAAGTACCACATGGAATAAAATTGTTAAAAATAAGTATATAATTTTTTTTTAAACCCAGCTTAAAAACGCGTTAAGGCATTGTCTTCTTTCAAGGACCGGATAATGTAGAATATGGGCCGAACAAGGTGTTCAAACCTAACACAGAGAATAGATCGCGAGACTGATTCCTGCCTTGCTTTGGCACGACACTCGGGACTAATTTACATAGCGAATGAGAATAACAAGATCCACCAAATATCTGTCGCTTCCAGAAACTTTACAACCGCGAGAACTGTACCCAAATGAAGTAGAAGTATTAATTAATCCAAATTGTTTGTCCCCGACTCAATAAACACTGTTCGGCTCTTATATTTCGGCTAATCTCATGGTGGCTGGCCGTTCTACATGGCTCACATCGAAAGTCGATAAAAATTAATGTCCCGCGATAGCGAGTCACAAGCGTCTGGAGCCATATACGGCTGCAATCCGATTACGGTCGACGATGTCCAGGGATCCAGATCAGCCAGAGGCTTTACGTGGGCATTATCCGTCTCTGTATCCTTCGTACGTTAACCCCGTTACGAGGATTGGCTGAAATCCAGCGGCGCTAATGGCATTTAATTGACCCTCGTCCGAGTGTCGATGCGATTCTCTCGTGTAAACTCCATTCCTCACCCACGTCCACGTTTGCAAAGAAACCCGACGTTCCGGCTTCACTTATCCCCCACAAAAAACGAAACGACCAAATTGCAAAAATCAATGAAAAATCGACGTTGGAAGCAAACACACGATTAACTCCATCTTCCTATCTTTTTTCCCACAACCACCCTTATTTCTCTCCTCGATCCTCCCAGATTACTTTCCCGAAGCGAACCGGTTCGATTCGATGGATTCGGGTGAACGGAATTAATTCGTCCGCCACGCGAGGTTCGGGCGATCCGAGGACAGGGTTGGGAGGTCCTCGGGGAAAGGACTAACGTCCGATCTTCCAGATATTAGTGTGTTTATCCCGGCTTTACGAATCCACTCGACGCATTGTCTGTTTCCTGGAGAGCACGCCACGATTCCCGTAGGACCGGCTAACAACATTACCTCGGGATTTGTCTTTGGGGCTGGATCCGGCCGCGCGCGTGGAGGACGGAGTGGTTATATACCCTATTAATATCGCGGCTGTATCGCAGTTTCGCCAGACTACTCCGTGTCGTTAAGGGAGATATACGCGGTGATAAGCAAACAGCCGGTTGCTAGGCCGAACAAGGGAACGCGGCGACCGTGTTCCTTTGTGCGTCTCCAACTTTATTACCACCCCCCGTTAACGGCAAACGATGATTCCGCCCCTTCTTTCGCGGGGCGACGTTACGATCCCACGGAAACAGGAGTAATGGATTTTCCAGCGCGAACGGAATGCGGGGCACTCTCTGCGATTACTCGTCGCTGCCTCCGCGGGGGAATTAGCGACGTCTTCGTTACTAAGGAGAATGGAGGAGAGAGCAGTGGAACAGACTGGCGAGTAGATCGTAGACTCTAGCTTGGGGAAATCGTTTGAATCCGTGGGGATGTTTTTGTCGCTATTATCGATCGGCAAGTAGCCAAAGGGTGGCTGAAGTTTCTGTTCACTGGGCACTGGAGATCTTCAACCTATAGAATAATTTCTAGACTATTTATTTATCAGCGAGAAATTTGATAACTGTAGTTTTCGAGTGGAATAGAAAATAGATAAATTAATATTCTGACATCCAAACACTGCCATCCCCTGGGCAGAGGGTGAGTCAACAATTGTTATTTAATTTGAGAGGAGTAAACAGCACCGATTTTAACTCACCAGTATCCCTTCGCCAATATTATTGACGTTCCGCTGTAGAATATTCTCCTCCGGAGACGATAACTCTTGCGTACGTATAAGAGGAACGGAACCATCTTGAGCACCGTGCACGATTCGTTTACATAACGGCAAACAGAGGCTCGTATCTCCGTAGAACGAAATATAATTATATAAACAACGATGCCAGGCTGCGTCGTAATAACGACGGGAACGGGAAGACCCTCCTTCACCCCCCTGGGGAACGACCCATGCAAGGGCTGCTTCATTAAATACTCGCCGCCCTGAGAGATCGCGAGGCCCCCTTCCGATCCCGCCGAGGAGAAAAGCCAACGATTGTAATAATAATTATGCGATATTAATAATCGCCTGAGTTATGCAGATAACGGTGCCTCTGCATGCCTCTAATGTGCCTCCATCAGCGCGATAGTTCTCAATTACGCTCGCGAGGGCCGTAAGGGTGCTTCCAACACCCGGGGGGGAATTAAAATTTTTCCTTGGTAGATCGATAAACCCGAAATGGTGACGGTGGCTTCTCAGAATGACAATCAAATGATTATACGAGAAAATTCGGCACGGGTCTAAAAGAGAAACGAAGTGAGAATTAATTATTAGCGATTTCATGTAGCAACGAACTTCGAATTTAAATGTTTTATGGTACAGTAGATTCTTCTGTTTTATTTTTAACAATTTTCAATGAAGAATACAATTTTTTTAACCGATCAAGGCAGACTTTCACTTCCTCCTTTCACTCGATCGAAACCAATCACGACCTTGACTCCGTTCGACCCTCGAGCCTGGCAAAGAGCTCCCCCGTTTAAGATTCCAAAGAAAGAGCAAATGAAAATCAAACGACGGTGGATTAAGAGTCTTCAAAAGTCGATAGAGCCGAGGCTCGCTCAGACGAGCCTCCATCCCTTCAGGGGGGAAGGTTATTAATGACGAGAGGGTGACAGCGACCCTGTTCCAACGCTGACACCGGTGTCAGCCGCCTAATGACGATTAATTCAATGTCTTCGTGGCGTGGGGTTGTCTCCGAACGTCAAGACAGGTCTGGGGAGTTTTAGAGGACCGTTAGAGACTGTAAATTAGGGATGGGCGTTCGATACTGTCTCTTGAAAATATTCGGTTATCAAATATTCTTACCAGGCATTCACCTACGTGTGTGTGAAAGTAATAGAATAGGTTCCTTACCAAGGTTTCGAGGTAATTCAAAGCGACTCGATGCAAATTACTAATCTAAGTACCGTCTCCTTTGGTCCAATTCGCACCCACTGCTTGGGCAGAGCTGTCCACCGAGCTATTCATCAAGGGGAACAAGCATCGCGTGAATAATAATCGATCTTAGTGCCCTCGAGCTGGCCACTCGCCTCGAGAAAGGCTTGAGGGCTCTATGGGCTCTCTGGGGAGTAAACGTTTTAGAGGGGGCCATTTCGGGAGTAGAAGATCGTACACTCTTGCCTTTTAAAACGAAGGTCAATATGAGTTTCTGTTTTAAAAAGTTTTTCAAATACCTTGCGATTTCACTGAAACAGTATTTTCGTTCAAAAACACTGGAGATTCAAATTTCCCGTGGTGATTAAACCTCCCAGTACCCTAAATTGACGTGAAAATACGAGTGGGCCATTAATCAACCGTTCGAGCCAATATCCCTCTGAATAATAACCGATCCTGGGTGCCCAAAATGGATTTTTGCCCCGGAGCATTTCAGCCCCCTCAGATGCCCTCGAAGGGCAGAGACAACACCCTTACAACGGCGTTGGGTGCATAATCGGGAAATTTGAAATTCCACCCTTCCGCCCGTGCACTTTATCCCATGCAACTTTTATACAACGAGAAAGGATCGTGCGGGGCTCGTATAAAATCCTTTGAATCTAACGAAAAAGGGAACGTGCACAAAGCACAGCAAAAAACAAAAATCACAAACAGTCATATCAGTCTTCTTCAGTATATCCACAAACTATTCCCAAGGTGGATTTCCCAAAAAACCCACTTTATTTTCGATAAGATCTACCTTGATCTAAATCTGGAAGAAATGTGCAGAAATGTGTTGGACTTGATCAAAAATAGGAGAAGGAAGCTTTACCAAAATCTAAATTTCCAAATAACCGTTCTACGCCTGGCTTCGCACGAATAATGAATAACTTAGCTAAAAATTGATTCGAATAACGCCCGACTCTCGATCACTCAGCCCCAGGCGTCTCACATATTTCGTCCACTCACCCTCCAGCAGTGTTACATATTTTACTCTACATTATTCATCCTCCAACCCCAAGATCCTCGTATTGCATAGCGAGAGGCATTCACCCTTAACCCGTCGCGAAGGGAGGCTCGCATTCCCTTCAAGAAGCAGGTGCTGCCACTGACCATCCCCCTTTTGGCCGTTAACTAAGATCGTCAAACAAGGGCCCACCCATCGGTCGGCCTTTGTGTATTCCTCCTCGCTTCTTTGTCCTCGGGACCGCCGATGACATTATGCGCGATAAAGGCACGAGAGATTCCGGTAATCCACGTACGAGCGCCGCCCCTGGAGAACAAAGAACGGCCCGGAATATCAATGGGGTCCAGCGTGGATTTCAAGGAGTCCATTTGGAAGAAGAATCGCGACCCGCACCTCATACGTCATTCCTTTTTCTCTGAAATCTCCAAAAGGGAGGAGAAGGGACCGTGTTTTATGGAACGCGATAAAAGTTGCCCGAGAAATTCCTGGAACTCGCGAGTTTTATACTCTAGTAGCCCTCCGCCAGCACTCTTCACGATGGAGAATTTAGGGGCGCTGTTTCGGTCCTCGAACAACGGAAATATCGATGATTTTCTGATGTGCTGCGGGAGAAGTTTGATGGAAAGCTTCTTGGAAAATGGCGCTGGGGTGGTGTTCGTTATAGAAAAGGATTTTTATCTGTGAAGATGTCTGGTAGAAGTTGAGTATGAAGACACGCAGAGGGAATTACGAGGAAGAGTCGTAGTATCGAAGTTCAGGTTCAACCAGTCGAGGTTTATGAATGAATCATGGTTGGCGTGAGTTCCTGGGAAACAGAGTAACGTGGATTTTACGAGGCAAGCAAAAACGCTACTGATTACTGGCTGAGACGGCGTCCATGAGCAAAGTGAAACGCTTCCGCGTTCCTCGAGGCAGACTAAACTCATGATGGACGAGAAATCGAGCGAGATTAACGTAATAAGGAACACACAACTTCATTCTGCTATATTATTCCTTTACTTACAAAGAAATTTCTGAGTAGAATTAAATTAAAAAATGAATAACGTTTCTTTTTGATTTTTCTACTGGCATGCAGTTAATTGCAACTGCACAATATTTTCTCAGAATCCCCACAGCTGCAACGAAACCCATCCACCACCGTTGAACAGCTAATTCCGTTTTCCAACGAAACTTGGAAGAACACCCTTTACGATCACCCACACGGGGAAAAGGGCGATCGACGTTTAACGATCGAAAACAATCTAGCGGCTACACGAGCGGAATGATATCGCGTGTAAGGGAGTCGACATAAAAATTTGTGGCCCGTCCTCTGGTACAGGGGTGGCTGAAGAACGGTGATGGTCTCAAGACGCTTCGAATCGTTTCGAGCTTGCAATCCAACTTTCCAAGTTTTCCAGGCCCAATAACGTTCAAAATTATGTGTGCTTTCGCGAAGTTTCGCAATCTCGAGTGACCTAACTGTAAGAGTGAACCTTAAAATAGCTTCGAATAAGTTCCAACCACCCTCGTTGCTTGTACAGCTTCTGAAAAGCTTCCCCTTTGCAAGGGCAGCAAGGAGAAAAATCGCTGAAATATTATCAGGCACATAACCGGCATATTTTGTACTTTAACGTGGAGCAGTTTGAAGCGGGCTTAACAAATTCTATGGTTTCGGCCAGCGTCGTCCCACAGGCGTCGTTCGTTTCGCCGGTTCGAGCCGCCCTTATAAATTTCGCAACGTTTTATTCTCTCCTCGATCCTTCCTCCCCGTCGTTCGAGCGCGGATTTTTACGACACTCCGGCTCCCCCCTTTTACAGGGGAAGGAACATGTAAATACTTATGACGAACGGCCATACGCGATTTCGTTTTACGAATGCGCGCCAGTCGTTCCGTTTCTCGCCAACAACCCCCGACGCCCTGCGCTCGCTTCTATGCACGTTTCTCCTCGCCACCCACCCAAGGGGGCGTAAAAAACACGAATTTTACGGCGTCCGGCTTTACGAGAAGCTTTTAGAAATATTTCAGCTGTCCCTCGCCCCTCCATTCTCCTTTCCGCTTCTTCCTGTTCCTCGTGACGATGGGCGTCGGACTTTGGGGGACGTTTTCGAGTAGCTTCAGCTGTGTGTTGATCACGAAGGTCTGCAAGATCCTTCGCGGTGTTTTTATTGTGCTGCGATTCGAGTGTTAATTTGAGTTTTATGTGAAATAACGTGTTAAAAATATCTTTTACATTCTACCCTCCCACCAACTCGCACAGTTTCGAAAAAGTCGGTGCGTAACAGTTCCTGTGATCTCGTTTCAAGAACCAGTACGAAGTCGCAAGTGCCCCAGAAAACAGAGAAGCTCGTCAGGACTCGGGTTCAGGGGCACGAAATTGATTAAAAAAGCGGGTGCTTCCAGGAACTGTTCCCGCTGGGACGTCCCTTTTGTACCAACAAACCGAACATTCGATCGAACGTCGACGTTCGAATGGACACGCCGTCCCTTCGTCCCTTCCTTACTCTCACATCAAAGACAGCTAGCTGACCCTACCCTCCTATTTCGGTTTCAATGCTCGCCTATTTGATCTTTCTTCCTGCCTTTACGACCGGGCGACACCTATCGAAACACGTAAACGCGAGTTGAAATCCCTCCTGGCACCGTTTCACCCCGTCTCCGCCTTTCGCTATACAGCTAGATACTGTCGCCTTCACCGAGCTAACGCAATCGTTACAGCGAGATTCTGCTGATAACATATTCAGACTGGAGAATAAACTAACGGAGCAGTTGATAAAGCAGCTTCTCTCACATTGAGCACTTGTTTGGTGGCTTCTGGGTGTCAGGCAGATATTTACAACTCCAGTGGAGTGTGTATTAGTAATCTGAGGTAAATATTGGAACTGGAATTAAGTGGAACATGCACTCGTATGTACTTAATGCTCAGAAGAACTCGGCGTGGAAGGAGATGTCTTCAGAAAAAGAAAGAAGAATTTAGGGTGAACCCTAGAATTACTCAATTCACCAACAGCACACGGCAGTTCTTAGATAATCATCAGCTGAAGCAATGACGAGAATCAATGGTTTCAAGATTTTCTCATTCAAATCTGAAACCAACGGATGACCACAATAAATCGTTTTCTTCTGTAATTCAGAGACAGCTCGAGAGGAACCGGCAATAAACAAGTTCGCGGCTCGTATCAGCCACTCGTGGCCTCCTTTGTCGCCCGACTCGCGCGTCCTCGACATCTTCCACCCCTAGGTTCGCGCCTCAGCATTTTCGAGCAGCCGGCCATGCTGGAGCGGCGGATGATCGACGGATCACGCTGGGAAATGGGGGCGAAAGAGGGACGTCTAGAGGAGGGAGGATTCACCCCGAGGGTCCATTGACAAATTTGCCAGCGGGCAAAAAGGCTGCTTGGTATGCATCCCTCGCTCGGTCCATCGGCCATGCAAGACCGACAGAGCATCTTGGAGCCTGAGTGACGCGTGTCACCTCTACTCCTCGCGTGTATCGAGGGATGTGGGCCTCACTTATCCACCGTTGACTCTTCATCAAGTTATTCTTAACGATGTACGAGCACGAGGAAACCCTCAGGCTTCCAAAAGCTAGGAAACAGATTGCGTAATCAATGGCCACGTTGATTCTCTTCTTTTCTATTTATCTTGACACAACGTAGCTTCTACCATTAACACAATGTATCAACTAGCAAATTCTCTATTGTAAATATTATCCTTTGTAAACTACAGACTACTTCACCCGCGGAATAATAATAATAAGAGTAGAATATTATTTTATCATATTATTATATCAACTAGCAAATTCTTTATTGTAAATATTACCCATTGTAAACTAAAGACTACTTCACCCGCGGAATAATAATAATAAGAGTAGAATATTATTTTACGTGGATAGTCAATCATATATTGAATAGTAAAATGATATCGCTGGTTCAATAAACAGTTTAATTAAAAACAGCTTACGCATTCGACTCTTCCACTCGCCTTCGCGACTCCTCTGGAGGACCACGGCAGACTAATCTTCCCGTGAACCACTTCACCGTGGATATTTCGTCTTTATTGGATCCTACGTTGAATCGCGTGCTCCTCGCGAAGTTAGCCGCCCCCGAGATCCTCTTCTGGGATCCCTTTTAATGGGCGGCTCGAGGAATTTTTATTAGCCCCGCGGAAGCGTCGACGGTGACTAATAAACCGTACCGACTGGATCCAATTGCCGTCGTCGATATCGCCCCTCCGCGCCCCGTGTTCCGGGGAAATGCACCCGTTAATCTGTCAAGGGAACGAGGCGAATGAAACCGAGACGACGAGAGGGGGTGGAAGGACCGTTGCTTCAACCCTGCAAGGACATCTCCGACCAAAGCGCGCGATAGTTCCCGAAGCGAGATCCCAAGCGAGAATTCCGCCCGTTACATGAATCAGTACCGTCTGAAGAGTTCCGTTCGAGGCTCGCGCGCCTCGATTAGAGGTTAATGGACGAATTTAATTTGCCGGCCCATTGCTCGCGAGTCGCGCCCGTTATCGGGTCCTCCCAGAGTCTGGGACGAAACAGCGCTCAGGGAAAAAATGGATACAGCAAGTGCAACGCGGCGTTACGCGGGCAGGAGGCTGGATAGAAAGAGAGCGGACACGTGGATGAAAGTGTCCAACAAAGGAGAAGGGCAGGGGATTATAAATTGGCTACTTTGTGTCGCGGTTATTGGGGAGGGGGGCAAATTGCGAACCACCATCCATCCATTTCCTGGACCTCGCCATCTCTCGCCTCCTCTGCCACATCGTTCCCGGTTCCAACCCCTACCCAGTCTGTTCCTCGTCGCTGTTAACAGGTTGGAAACTTGGTTAAGAGCCGTGATTTTTCGGCTGGAAGATATATGCGGAGCCATCGAAGATCAATCATGCCCTCCCCCTACTATTTCTCGAGTTTGAAGTAGTTTCAACTCTTTGTCCCACGTCCTCCAAGGGGATTCTAATGGATGGAGGATGGAGGGAATCTATGTCGGGGAAACTGGTGCACTGGGACGTTTATTGGAGCTGCATTAATTACCTTCGTTAAGGATAGAGTCTCCGCAGTTGGCGAATGTGCGTGGTGAGAGAGTTCCTTCGATTTTAGGGGCTCTTGAATATTTATGGTGGCCTAAGGACACAGTCAACTTGGGTCAACAGCGTGGTAACAGTAGCCTCCATTCGGCGGAAGCTCGAGGGGTGTTTTAAGCGCGATTGGGGTTGCTGCAGCGCTCCGACTATCGTTGTAGCAAGGCAGTTTGACAGTTGGTTGAGACAGCTGTGATGGGTGTCGATTTTGATCGACTAAATGCGACCTGTCGCGATGTAGGCGCACCGAAGTTTCTTCGCAGAAACGGCGATAAAGGCCATCGAGAGGAGGGTGGCTCGGGACGCATCAATGAATTAAATCCCGAGGGTGAAGACAGAAGGCGAAATGGATTGCTCGGACAAAGTAGAATTACCAGTTACACAATGCGTGTCTCCTCTCGAGCGAAGGTTATTCAAGGTGAGAGACGAGCTCGATGAAATTCGAACCGCTTTGAAGATCCCTCCTCCGCGTTGGGGTCGGCCAGGAAGGAGCTCCAACGCTCCGTACCAAATCTAATTTCGATCTCTTCTCTCTGTGCTCCACTGTCCTCCTCTCTCTCCCTCTTTGCCCCTCATGCGTAGTCTAAAACCACTTTCAGCGGGAAACTCTCCCTTTCGTTGTCGAAACTTTGCACTCCATCGACTGGTACCTCGGATTCGCTAGAGAATGTCTATGAACGTACACACTTGCTTCCTGAAACTGTGGGGTGCTTTAATTCGTCAAAATGAAATACAAAAGATTTTCAGAAATTATTTTAACTCTAACATCACTTTCACTTTAAATTATTCGACGAATAAAGTTAATTTTTTCATTCGACAATAATTCTTTTAACTTCTATTCATTATAAGAAAATTTTATTTAAGTAACATCTGTTACAAAACATCTGCGTCGGGACCAATTTATTATTTATAATTCTCAAATAAAGCTGCTACACTTAAAAGAAACCTCAAATACGAAATTATACAAGCATAGCTCCTGCAATTATTAAGTGCGTCAAGCTACTCACTCTCAGGTCATCGAAAATCCCTGAGAGTTTGCGAGATGAAAGCAGGCCTGAATCATTCAATGGTCCCGAATTTTTAAATTAGCTGGCGGGGGCCAATTTCAGTCGCGTCTTTGATAAATAATACAAGCAGAGGCACTCCTACGGTCGTGGATCCCAAGCTTCCTCGCCGTTCCTCCGGGAAGTTCCCTTTTCAGCGAGCAAGTAACAAGGAGGATCGTCATTGAAAGAAACGGCCGGGAGGAAGGCTCGAGAGTCTAGCAAAATCGAAGCCGCCATTGTCCGAGTTTCGAGTGACGGGGGTGCTCGCGTGTTTCGAGTCGAACCACTCCAGCCGACCCCCGGCGCGGATGCTCGATGGGAAATGTCGAGCGCGAACTCGATACACGGGGCTAACGAGAGGGCGAGCCGATCGAACGGAAAGTGGAAACGAAGGGGAAAGTGCAAGTGGAATTAAGCTAGAAAGAGGATCGCCCTTGCAGGAAATTTTGCCGAGGGAAAAAGATTCCTGGAGGACGAAGCAGCTTTCCCTCGGGAACTTTCCAGGACCTGCCTGCATTGTTTACCGAAGGTAGAATACACTGATTTTGGGAAAAGCTGGGTGAAGCTTGGGTCGAACCCCGTCCCTCGAGAAGGCACACTTTGAACCTCCTTTCGCGAAGACTAATTTATTATACCAAAGTCGTACAGACTATTTCCAAGGATTACTAGTATATAGTCGCCACCCTGCTTTTGACATATGCACAATCTGTTTACATAGGCATCACGGAGGAATCCTCCACGGTACGTATGCTGATAAGTCGTAACAGGGACAAGGGAGAGTATTGGCCCCGGAGATGTTCCAGCGTGTGCTCCCCGTAATAACAAGGCTCTCTAAAAAGAACGGGGACAGCCCTTCCGCACGAGGCGCAGGCCCGTTAGCATCACGAGAACATGAAAAGCTCCCGGCGAAAGCCTTTGTAATTCGATTTCGACCGTGTCCCAAACTTATCCCCACGAATACAACGAGCAACGCCCGCGGCGGGGAAACCGTGTTTACGACGCGCAGTTTACGAGAACACGGTTTACGAGCGAGCATACACGCGGCCACCCGTCGCGTTTGAAATTTAACTCGCGTGGACCGATGGGGAGGGCCGAGGAGAGGAGCACGTGGACTCCCGCTCGAAATCGACGTTCACCTATTTCCCTCCCTCCGTTTAGTAATCTCGTAGGTGGTGGAAGCAGCTTTCTTCCCACGAGGAATGCCCACGAAATTAATTGCTACCCGCGTGGCTCGAGGGGTCAGGGCTCTCTCGTCGGACAAAGAGAAGCCGTGGTGTCCCGATCGTCTCGAGGAAACGGCCATGCATCACCGATCGGGACCGGGAGAACGTATAGAGGGCTCGTAATGGCCCGACCTTAATGGCCGATGGATCAAAAAATTTATCGCGCGTCTCGCGAAAGCACGGAAGCCGACTGGGCAATTAGCGAGGCCGGTCGTTTCGGTGAAATAGAACGCCGACATGCTTTCATGGCGAGACTTCCTTGCGGGGGTGCAAGTCTTAAACGGAATGACCTTTCTGCTGATGGAATTTGCACGCGCGGAGAGCTGAGGTAAGTCGATGAGGCAGTCGTTGGATTTGGAGGTGAAGGCTTTAAGGAATTATACTTAGTCAGGCAGCCGAGAAGAGGCGAATGTTTGTGAATTTTTCTTTGAGAAAGCAGAAGCATATATTTTTACAGAACTTTTTGCTCTTAAAAGAGCAACATTTAAAGAACATTTCGTAATTTTTTTATAGAAAAATTCCGCTTTTTCAAAAAAATTCACGAACATCGCCACTTTTCGGCCGCCTGACTAGTAATAACACCTTAAGTGACGTGTAACAGAATTCGAAAGCAACTACTGTGTCAAACTTCGCGTTTCGAAAATGCCTATCCAGCTACTTAGGACTTAGCAATTTTTAGATATCGCTACACATTGCTTCCACTAATCAAAGATCAAATGAATGAGTGGTTTCCCACTTTTTGTAGTATATGAATTCCTATTCTAAAGTCTGGTTAACGAGCACAGCATCGAGCAGGGATATCTTCTCGTCGATCGACATGCGAGTACTGAGTTCGCGTGTAATGAATTAACACCTTTTCGCTGCATAAACTATGTAAATATATATGAAGGTGTAGAGATATGAAGCTTAAATTAATTTTCTTAAATAGAATGTTATACTTTTAAATTTATACTTTCGTTTATGAAAATTAAGTTAATCTAAAAATGCACTTTGACACCTACAATCTGAAGCACAGCTGCCTGTTAATGATACAGATGGCAATAATCTTCACGTCTAACAGTTTAAGTTTAAGTGACACACTGTTATTTTCAGCGCGAGGCAACGAAAGGATTAAATGGCATGATTACAGCCGAGCCCCGAACCCAAGAAACAGGGGTTGCATTTCTCGTTACCCACAGCTGGTCGATTCGCAACACCTGCTCAATTATACGGTACGTCGCGCCTCGTAATCGGAGATTCATCCGTCGATCGCTGTCGCGGAACCGTCTCTGCACCCCCAACCCCTCAGGGAATATCGTGACTCGTTCCATCCCTTGATGGAACGTCGGGGGTCTCTCGCGGAGGGACTCGAAGTTTCGAATCTCCAAACCCCTAGCTTTCACACCCCGAGGAATCACAAACACTCGCGACAATATCGCGAGAAAATTGAATCTGCTCGCGATTCAGTAGTATACGATTTCTCCAGCAGTTAACTAAGTCGGTTATTAACACTTTTAATCAAAATACAACACCTGACATTCTCAAATTTTGCGCAGGTGTAGCATCTTTGGAACAACAGCAATCTCGTGGAAAACCTACGTCCTACATATTATACTCGAAAAAATAGACCACCCTAATCAATACTTACCCTTTATAACCACCCCGTAAAAACCAGCAGCTTCGGCGTATAATCTTGAATCCGTCGTGTCCGCGTTGTCTACGTTCCTCAACTTCCATTCTCCCTGTTCCATCCGCCGCCAGGGTGCACACGCTTCCCCCTTCGTTCTCTTCGACGACACCGCCGCCCGTTTAATTATTATCAACCCCGCGGCTGTCGGAACGAGTGACGGATGGATATTCGTTTGTGCGACGCGCGACGTGGCGTGTAATTAACTGGCAGGTAGAAACGGCTAGTCGGGAACGCCGGGTTAGGTCTGCGGTCTTCGCGACCCCCTCTTCGCATCGGCGTTCCACCCCTTCTCTTTTCGAAAATCGTAGAAATTATCGTAGATACATGTTCAATGGTCGAATTAGGCGAACGTTGAGGGTGGTGCACGCATTTCGAGGACATGGAGAGGGATGATTGATGTTGGGTCGACGAAATAAAGCAACACCGTTCTTCAATTACTTTTTTTTCTTCTTTTTTTTCATGTTTCATTTCGCTTTTCATTTCACCATTATCTGTAGGATAGTGGCATTAAAAAATGTTTATTAATATAATATGTATACTTTCCTTAAAATCATCCATACTCGTATTCTCGTAGCGTAATAATCATAATAATAATATATAATCATTATAATAATAATATATATATATCTATATTTATTTATATATATATTATGTTTATGGTATTTCGCATATAGAGAATAGTCAATTACATAGTAGGTTTGCATAGGTTCTTTTCATCATCCCTTGTTGTTGCTGTTGCATTCATCGTTACCATTATCGTTATTATTATTATATATATTTTTTTTGTTCATTTAATCTTTAATCGTAAGGTATTCCATTTACTAAAACATATAAAAGCGGTATAAAGCTCGATCCTCACACGCTAATTGTATTTTATCCACCTTTCCCCTCCATTCCATTCTCCTTCCTTCGTCGACGCCTTTGTTTCCCTCTCGACCGACACATTAATTATTCGAAATCGTCGCGTCTCACCGCCAACTGTTAGGTCCTCCCTTATCATCCTCCTTTATACAAATCGCCGGTTTCGCGGAAATCTCCTTCTCGCTCGTCCGTTCATATCCCGCTCTCCCACACAACTTTCTCACTCGCAGACTCTCCCTCTCTCGCACGCTCTCTGTTATTCCTCTCTCTTTAAACCTAGGCGCGTAGTAATCCGTAATGCGTTTTAATGCTTATAAAGTGTACAGTGTAACTTCGTCCGCCAACGCCCCTTTCGACAACGGAAAGCCCGCGATTTCGCTGCGCCGCCCGGCTCTCACCGACCGAGAAAACTGATGATCAGAACGTGAACGGAAAAAGGCGAAGCGACGGGGGGGAAAAGACGAGAAACTGAGCGATCCTAGGCGGCCGGTGAGGCGTGGGGGGCGGGAGGACGAAAGGGTCGTGTAAGCCCGAAAAGAAACTGCCAGGACCATATTGACCGTGTCCTCCGCTCTGTCTAAGAGCATCGATTAATTAACGCGAACTCGTATTTAGCGCGACGATGACGACGGGGCTGGAGCAGAACCATCCCTCCGCAACCCCTTATCCACCAGCCTGACCTTGACCAGTCTGCTGTCTGTCCCTGAAAATTCGGGTCAACGGCCATGCCCGTCCGTCGGCAACGTCCTCGAGTAAAATATTAAAAGACTAAAGACGAGTCGTTCCTTCGAGACCCTCACCCCTCCTCCATCTTTCGCACCCTCGGAGCACGCGCTAGGCCTTCTTTCTTCCTTTCTTTCTCGCTTCTTTTTTTTTTTCAGTTAGATCGAGGTCTACCGAGCTCTTCGTTTCCTTCACTTTAATATTGTTTTTCTTCTATTACGCTTTTAGGGCTCGCTCGATCGAGGGTGGTTTAAGAAACTCGAAGAAACGACCCTAACACGTGTTAAGCACTAGGCTCTCGATCGACACAGCTTATCGATAATATACTCTTTTTCAACCGTTAAATCATCCTCTTTCGTTACTTTCCGCTTCTTCGTGCGTCTATCTTCCCCTCGAAGTCGCTGGCGGGCACATCGCTTCGCTTCAACCCCCCTTTTTCCCCTGCAACACCCAGCTGTCTCTGTTCTATCTCGACTCCCACCCCCCCCCGTGTATGGATCAACCCTTTTATAACCTTCCCTCGTTTGGGAGAACGCTTTCTCGATTATTCCGCGTAATTTCGATTTATTCAACGTCGAGCACAGCTTTCATTCTCGTTTAATCTTCGCGCCACTTTAGGTCTCGCGATTTATCTCGTTCATCGCAGGAGAACCCCCCCGGGTCGACTCCAACGCCCAGCGTCGAGAATCCGTCCCGGGAAAGCGATTCTTCTCGATCGACGAGCTCTTTCTCCAACGTCGAAAGCACGTTCATCCCCCTTTGTACAGGTTTTTAGACAACAATTCGATACCGCCTATATTCCACGCTTCTTCCCATTCACCAGCCACTCACTTTCACGATCGTACGACCATCGATCTGGCGATCCGATCTCGCGACGATCCCGGTGGAACGTTATTCACCGTCGTGATTAATTCTCGAACTTAGGGTCGCAATATTTAACTAAACTACAGCAGCCGCTCTTTGGGGAAAATCTCGGTGTCGTCTCGACGCTTGCAAAGAAAAAATCTCTCTCCTTAAAAACTGAAAATAAACTCGAAGCTCTCTGGAATACAGCACTCCATGGAAATGAACGATTAACACGCGCCATTATTGCTTTCAGACCGAGATTTTCTCGAAAGCGCGGCTCCTTCGCGTAAAGAGGGGGAAAGAGCACGGAACAGAGGTGCGGGATCGTGGCGAGACAGGAGATCGCCGCCGCGCAGAATTCTCAGCGACCGGGATGCTGATGTCGCCCGCCAGCTAAAGGTACAGCGTAGTATCTAATAACACCCGAGTTAGACTCTCGCCCTCAAGCCAACCAAACAAATATAGTCGCATACGATCATTACAAGTACGAATTCTTAAATATCAACTCTTATACTCTAACGATAGAATGATAATTAATAGGGTGTGCCTCGGCTGAGGATACGATCGGAGACGACCAAGGGCGGCACGCGGGCGAGCCACCCCTGCAAAGCCGTCGCCGTGTACAGTTCGCAGATGTACGCGATAATATTTCTTTCTAACATATATATTATATATTTCACTTCTGCTTTACGTTTTGTATGCTCGAGCAGGTCCGCGCGTGTACAACGGGGCCTGGTGTCGATTGTACACTGTAAACCCTCTGTTACCTTCGTCCTGATCCACGGCTGGACCTGGTGATTCTGAATCCGGAAGTGGGGATAGCAACTGAATTTTTCGCAACGAACGTTGCGGACGTTCTGACACACGCTGACGAGGAAATTTGTTCGCAGGTCTTCATGGGTTAGGATGAATTCTGATTATCGGTGAACACCGGAACCGAAAGTGTTTAAGAGTTTAGAGGAACTTTCGGTTGAATTATTAATTACGATTTTCGTTATTTATTGGGACGTGGGTTTTGAATGTTGGGTCGAATTGTGCAGTAGGTACGTTTTCGGATGAAATTCGGTGTAGAGTATCGAATTGTTCCAAGTGATTATTAGAATTGTTACAGATTTCAATACTCCAGTGTAAAGACTGCGTTGCTTCTTAACTCTTAATATTTACCTAAAGTTACCTGAATAGGATCAAACACGAAATTCCTTTCAATAGTGCATCCTGACCTATCAAACACCAATTCCAGCGGCAATAAACGTGTCAACTTCCGGATATATTTCTAGCCAGAAGCTCCCTGGATGTGTGCACTGATCGAATTCCCGAAAAACGGCTTAGTCGAAAATACCTGAATTCCCTTCTCGAAAGCTCAGTCGAACTTTTAGACAGACTATATCGAACTGGACGTACCCGGGGATGGTTGATGATCCGGGGGTCCCTTTGCATGCGGATTTAGACCGATAAATCTTTAGAATTCTTTTTGTACGAATCATCGAAAATCGATGAACAAAAGACGTATGTGTGCTCGGCTGACGACGACGAACTACTACTACTGCTACTACTACTACTACTACTTCTACTACTACTACTATTACTACTATTACCACTACAGTAATTCGTCGTTAGTGTCACGTTTTTACCATGCGTTATAATCACGCTCACTATCCCCACCATTTCATGGCATCCTTCAGTCGAGAGTGAGAGAATCCGATATATGCGAGACAGAACAAAAGAGACGACGCGAAGTTGTCGTCGGCACGAAATAGTATCCGCATCGCGTTAGTATCACGCTGCCAGCCCCGATCGTCGTGATTCTAACGAGGCATTACTGTACTTCTACCTTCGAAACTCTCCCCCTTCTTCTTCCTTCCTCTGTTTTTTTTTTTAGAGCACTTTTGAATAGATTTTTATCAAAAATATATTCCACATACATGTGTATACTTAATCTTTTCCCCCGCGACGTCGATCGTCCGCTCGACGCTCGAGTAAAACATACGGATATTCGAATTATCAAGCAACTCTTGAACATTCGGATATAGAGTCGTCGAGCAGACGTTGTCCGCCGCCATTTGTCGACGCTCCGTCGCGCCTCGCAGATTTATACGTCGCCGGTCGAGCACAGAGTTCTACGAAAATCTTCCTCGAGATCGCTCACCGAATTCGTTTGTAAAAGAAACATTTGTCAGAGGGACCTCCTTGCCCCAAACAACCATCCCCACTCGCGGTACTCTTCTAGGGCTATTTGGAGATCATCTACAGAAAGATCAGTCTGACGTCGTCTGTGTAAATGCGTCGAAAACCACGGCGATACAAATTACGCGGCTAAAAATGTCTCAGAAATATCGAAGGCTGGAATAATTATGTTTCTCGAGTCTTATTCGCGGGCAGTTCTGTTCACGGCCCATGGACGCTGTCTTTCGATCGCCGACTTCCGGTCCATCAGTCCACGATCGAAGCTACCCTGTTAGCATCTCATTTGATTCTAGCCGAAAGTCGCGAGTTCGCCGGCTTTCGATTCAGCAAGAGTACACGTTTCCTCGTCGATCTTCTTGCTGCCCCGGCGAACATTAATTTTAACGAGAAATTTTGCATTTCGGAGCTCGATCTAGGCCAACTGCGATACCTTTCTACCACCGCCACTTTCCTTGTCGACGATTCGACCGAAAGACAGGGGGTGGATCCGTATTTGATTTGTTTTTTTTTACAAGTTTTCTTATTCGCTGATGGAAGTACGACCGAGCAAGTCGCACGGGATGAATTTTACAGATGAGTCCCAAGAGGAAACTGGTCGGTAATTGTCAGTGGTTGGTGATTTATGAAGTTTGTGTATGAGCTTGTATATGTGAGCAATATGTGCATATGAATGGGTATAGTGTTTTGGAAAAAAGAGTTCAGAGCTTGGAGAGTATTCAGTGTTTGTAAAATTCAGCAATGAATGCTTAATGAATTTTTTTTTTTTTGACAAAAGCCCTGTGATAGCTATCATCGAAACCGAATACAGAATTGATTTCTTCATCTAGATTTAGTAAACATTCTTTACTGAATTCCGTGAATGCTGTACACCACTCCAAGCTCTGAACTTCCTGTACACACGTGGTATTACTTCTTGTGTTTTTCTAATTCGTCGTACGACGCCGGTAATTAACCCTAACTACGTATTCCCATAGAGAGTGCAACGTACCTAATGACGAGACGAAAGGATTACAACACCTACAAAAAGAGACAGTAGTTTTCCTTACAAGGATTAAAATCGATAGTCGTTTATATAAGGAGAGCAGGGTGCATGCAACAAACACACCAAGTCCTATCTACGAAAAGTCGAAGCTTCCTTTCCACTATACACACGAAGAATTATCTCCCCGGCATGTTCAAACCTCCCATTCGTTCGACACACGCTTCCTTCCTCGCGTTTTAATTGTACCAATCTCACTTAAGACCAGCTCAGCAGGATTTCAAGGGGCTCCCCGCGAATGTCGCCACCCTTTGGCTTTCCTTTTCACCAGGAAACGGATGGAAACGACACTCGGAGAGTTCGTTTAGAACGTCGATGGAAACGAGTTGCGTACACCTCGAAAGCGTCGAGATTAACACTGACCTGTGATGAATATTCAAAAAAAAATATGTTTCCCTGTTCATCAGAGTGACGTGGAAGAAGCCCTGATTTCTTCGTATCAATAGTCACGATCTTTACTTTAGGGCGGCCCAAGTGTAAATTAGAAAAGGAACTCTGATTCCCGAAAGCAGAATTCTTTGGACTTCCTAGAAGCTTCAAGCCCTCTAAAAATTTTATTTTATGATCGACTATAATTCGTGTCGTGAATTCTGCTTGGAGGAATTGAACTTCCCACAAGGGGATCGCTCCTTTCTAGGCTTTGCAAGTGTTCTATTAGCCCCACAACCTGGATTTCAACAGGTGGACGCAACGACACGTTCCCACAGACGCGTTACCTGAGAGAATTCGGGATCGATATACAAATCGGGTGAAGCCGCGCCTTAAGTGCTAATGGCAGTCTAGATAATTAACGTACAGTTATTATATATGCTTGCGGTACATAATATAATATGTATATACGTATCGTACCTCGTTAATACGTAACTATGAATGAGCCTAACTCTATGTAAGTATGCGGTACGTACTATATTTATATATAATAGATCATTTTGTTAATCTTCGTATCGTTATATCGCAATAATTCCTACCACCAGGGGAAAACATCGTTAAACCTTACTCCATCCTCCTAACATTACCTCTTCATTTCCTCTTCATTCACCCATTTTCCTACTTCAAGCCCAAAGTATCTTATTCGTGCACTCATCACCCCTTTCGCTCTCTTCCTGTCATAAAATACAAGCACACATACGTTCGTTCACACTCAGAATCGATCACACAATCCTTTCAACACTCTTCTTTTTTCTGACTCAAGTCGTCTTGTTCCTCCTTCCTCCTGTCGATACTCCATTCGTCGAATATAATTACTCGTTAGAAAAATTTGTACTCTTACACAGGGGATGTACCGAGCGGGCCGTGGCTCTGCTTCCTGCCACCGAATTTCGGGCCATTTTACACGCCTTTATACTTTTCCTCCCACTGTTCGCTTCCAATTTTCGCACGCTACGCGGTACAGAAATTTGGAAAGATTAATTTTCTATTCATTCCTTTCTGGGTGCTGGAAAAACTACGCCGGTGCACCAAATTTTGTGCCATTTTTGTTTGAACTTCCAATTCAAGTTTTCCCGAAATCCACAACACTGATTCGTTCTTCCGGATTCATTTTCACCTTGTATCCGTCCAGGACGCTGTGCCCCGAAATTCGGGCAACGAAAGCCAGCCAGAGTTCGTCGTGCGAAACGCGCCGAGTTGCTGCGACCGACCACGGGAACATCTTCGAGAAGGTGCAGAGCGTTCAATTAAAAACTCGCAATCCTGTTCCTTCCTCTGTGCATTGTTCTGGCGGGTTCTCCAGCGCGATATCCTTGCCCCTTTCAGTGGCGTTCTTCTCCAGTGGAAAAAGGGAAATAGCCACTCGGGCCCTCTTCTCCCGCGGATGATTTTTTTTTCGCTTCCACGGCACTCGAGACGTCTGCCAATTAAATTAAATAGTGTCGGCGAAGGATCGACGAATGTTCGCCGGGCACGGGCCTCGAAATAAAGGACCATCCGTTCCTTTTTCCTCGTCCCTTTTGTCCGACGTCTCTATTTGCAATGCAATAATCGTTTCACGGTCTCGAGATCGCGCAGACAAAACGGCGCGTTTCCTCCTCGTTTCTCTTCCCCTTTATTCATCCCACTCTCTTAATTTCTCTCTTTCTAACCGGCGAAAGAAAAAGCGTAGAACGCGGTGGAACGGAAAGAAAAGCTAGTGGTTCAGCCAACGAGAATTCGGACAAGGGCTTTTCCTGGAATACGATTTGGTAAATTCGGTAGTGATGGGTGGAGATCCACTCATTCCTCGCAGTCACTCGTTCACTCACTCGAGATCACTAAATATCGAGGAGGCGCGCTCGCGTCGCCCTTTTTACCCCAATTAATCCACGTCGCATTCCAGCCGTAGGAACACAGTGACTCGGGAATCCGTTCGCGAGGGGCTTATTAGATTCTTCCCTCGAGTTAATGTAATTATACAATAAATTTTGCATAGTCACGTTATCCATTGTAATACTAGACAGAATATTATTAATTCTACATCGACGACGAACTGATCCGAGTTCACTGTAGATGCGAAGCTCCACTTGAATTTCGTGAAATTCGTTTGTCTTTTCTCTTCGACCCGAGCGCGCCTGTCGCTTCGACTAAAAGCTACACGAAGACTGGGAGATAGCTTCGATATCGCGTATTTAACGATCTACTAGCAAAGGGTAACCTACGTATGTATTACTACGACCTGCCGCGAGTCTCGCCGCTTAGAAAACGCCTGCTCCCCTCGCGGGAGGGCAGAGGTTCCTTTCGATCTAGGGGTGGGTCCCTCGTTGAATCCGCGGTCGAAACAGCAAGATCGTGCTCGCTTACAGTTTAAGTGCGATGCGATTATGCGGTGTACGGGTACATAAGAGTATATTAAAGTACTAAGTCATTAGGAGAATGACGTCGATCGAACCGTCCTTGCGACTGCTTCCCGTCCAAAGTTTCCTTCGACCTCGCGCGAACCTCGACTTCCTTCTTTCCCCCGAATTCCCTTCGCCCTCTCGTTCTCTCGCCCGACAGCCTGGACCACCGACATCTTCGCGCTTTCCTCGAGATTCGTTAATTGCCAGCGTTTCGGCGAGCTAATTGATCGAGAATTCATTATCGAAGAGGAATCGAGGGTTAATCGTCTCTTGCGTTCAAAGAAAAATGAAATACTATGAAATAAATTAACAAGCTATCTTTAAAATAATAGTTCCCGTAAATTGAAAGACTTGATACCTGCTTTAATCGAAGATCGATACGGAGAACGAGGAATTCCTTCGTTTCTCATCCTGCATCGTTCTTCCTACCGTCATCCAAAAATATCACGGAACAGGAAATAAAAAGAAATGATACGAATAATAATAATGGAAACATCAATTCAACACAAATTCAAAGCGAGAAAGGAGAACCATAAAAACAAACACAAATTTTTAAATAAATCTGAGAACTACTGAAAGATATTAAAAAAAAAAATTACGGAAGTAATGTCGGTGGATACCAGAAGAGATTTCTAATCAGTATCGATGAACAGCGACGATGAAAGCTTGGAGACGCGCGAGGCGGTCCCTAAGAACGCGACGCATATGTAAAAACCGTCGCGTTTGTCGTCGACGAGACAGCACAGCTTACCCTGACGGATTTCGATGAAGTATATCGTTAAGCCTTAAAACGTTAATGGTGTATCGCTTTCGAATACCACGTAGCCAATGATAGATGGTCGGGGACGCCCGAGACTTCGAACGACTTCGGAGATCCAATCGCCGAGATCGACGGTCAAGCAATTGCCCGCGGATCCAACAGATCTTCACTCCGCGGGGGCGAGTTTTACAATGCTCAAAGCTAGAGAAAACTAGAGAAGGGAAGGAAAATTGAAATCGAATTTGCCCCCGAAAATCGCTCGATGGACGCCCCCAGGGTGAAGAAAGTTTAACCACTACGAACGAGTTTAGACGTTGATTTCCGATGGAGCGGCAATTTTCACGCAATTCTTCTCTCTATCCCTCGATAGTCTCTCGATTCCCAACAGCTCTCGACAAAGTCCTCGCATAATCCCTCCGCGTCACCGTCTCTTCCCTCCTCTTCCACTCCCTCTTCCTCCCTTAAAAAACCCTCTGTCAGTTGTTCCGTTTGGTCCGCACTACCAGCATTGATTATTTCGTTTGCTTTCGCAACGCACAAGAATCGCTTGTGTCTTTTATTTTTTATTTTTCGTTTACTATGATCCTTATTAAGATTTCGTTTTTCTTATTCATCGTAGTATTTTTTGGCATCTCCTTCCTTGCTTCCGTGCACTGCCGTTCGATCGGTCTTTCATCCTTTCCTCTTTCCTCTCCCCTTCCAACGAACTTTATCGTCCATTTACCTTTTTAACGAATTAAGTAGTACAATCTAGACACGCGCGTTAAGGAAACTATTATATTCTAAGGAAAACGCGGGCTTCGCGAATATGGTGCTCGTGCTCCACGGAATTCTTCATCTTTCATCAATCCTTTTGTCGTTTCGTTTTGGCAGGTATCGGGAAAATCACCGTTTCGCCATCGATCGCGAGTTTTAAAAACGCGATCAATGCGGCGAATTCGGTCCCGTTTTCTCCTCTGTTTGCTACTCCCTGTTCTTTCGGCTTCGGAGAAAGTCCCGCGAACTTTCCTCCTCGGGTGACATCTTGATTGGATTTTAAAGTTCGATCGCAGCGAGAGAGCTGAGTGGAGAATCACCACTCAAGTGTTCTTCTTCCTTTGTCGATCATCGTGCCTTCCCGTAACACTTTTCCGTTTCCATGAAATTTACCCTCCCTTTCTTATACTCTTCCCTTTCGAAAACTACCGAATACGTAACGCGACGCGATTCACTTAAACTAAACTTAACACGAGCTCCTTAGACGAGTTTCAATAAACTAACGCGTTTCAAAAACGTTCGACCCTTCTTTGCCCGATCTCGTCCCGTGATCGCCTCGGCGATCGCTTAAAAAAATAGGGTACAAAAATTAGTCATCTAAATTTGAAGCCTTACCAAACACTATTACAAAACTCCTCGATCCAATTTTTTTTCTTATTTTTCCCACTCCGATTTTTCTCTCCCATTTTAATAAACACAGCCGAATAAAAAATGCCCCGAAATTTTACCGCCCTTCGATCCTCGACCCAGCCACTCGCGATTCTGGCGCCCGATACGAATCCTTCGTTTTACGTGTAAAAAAGCTACCCTAAAACACGACACACAGCAATTAATTTACGCTTACTCGCCGAATTTAAAAAAGGAAATTGCTTATCGTTCCCGAAGACTCGAAAGACCTGCCCTCTTTGGTCTTCGTCCTCATTCCAGCAGCTTCGTCTTCGCCCAATATTTTCCTCCTCTCTTCTTCGCTTCTCTACGGGAAAGAGCGCCGAGTGTCCTCCGAAACGAGCTCGCCTCGGATCCCCGCGCTATTATTACCATCGTTATTATTCGCGTGAACTGACAGAGAAGAAAGTGACGTCGCTCCGTTTCCGGTGTCGATTGCAGCGAATCTCGCTCGCCTCTTCTCTTCTTACGAGCCCAACTGCGACGTGTCTCATTTTTCTACGCTGGAGAAAATCGTAACATTACGAATACCATGTTCCTTGCGCTCTAAGCTTCCAAGCTAGCAGCCGCCGATTTCAACGTCGATCTTCCAAACGTCTTTCAATCGTCCCACGTTCCAGCATTCGCGAAAAACATCGACGTTCCCCCATTGTCGTTCGATCAACCCCTTTGGCGCGTCGTTTTATTGCAATGCTACAGTTAAGTCTAAGGGAAATTCGCGTCAACTACTCCGCAGGTTCGAAACAACCCTCCAGGGGAAAAGTCGACGAGTTTCGACGCCTCCGCGATGATCGATACGGACCGCTAGAGCTTTAGCGCGCTGCGAGAGTGTTTTCAGTGATCCATTCGAGAGATTCGTGGATAGTTTCCGATGTAGAGACTACCACGCGGTAAGATGCTGCCACCAAGAGGCCTTGGGGTGCGGTATACTTGGGATTATATACGTATATATGTACACACACAGTAAACACGATTATATGTACGAAGAGGAAGGGTGTAGTTGGAGAGTATATAGTGTATCGTAGCACATCCACACGCCATTCAGACACATTGGTTAACCCCTTGAGGAAATTGGCTGTAAACGGGTTTCGGTATATACCAGCGGGGGAGCCTACCAACTAACGATTAATACGCGTCCCGTGAAAGCTTAATTACTATCGCTGCACGCGCCTCCGTTATCTTCCTCCGTCCAAAGCCTTCACCCCCTCTTGCATTCTAAGCTTCTCCCCTCGCGTGTTGCGTAGCCGGGAGGCAGTTATAGAAACCCTTCGAATCACCTGGAAATCGGTGACGCAGGACTTCGAGAGTCCCATCCCTTCGAGGGTTGGCCCTGCGGATCCCCTTGATAGAAATTTCCAAGAATCTCGATGGTGACACTCGTTCGCGAAATTCATCAAGATTCTTCTTCTTGTTTTTTTTCGTGCCTGAACGTATGTAAACCCGCGCGCAACGCTCGAAGCGATCCAATTAACTGGAATACCTCGCAAGAGGGAGAGCTGAAACGCCCCATCACTAGTCCTGAGAATCTACACGAAGAAAACGGCGCAGAACCAACGGAAAAACGAAGCGAGAATCGAACCATCTTACGCGACGAGTAATAGAATCTACGTACGTGTGTATTATTTCGTGTATATGTGTGTATGCCTTCTCACGTTCTCTGTTTCTCTCACTCTTACCACTCTCTTTCTCTCTCTCTCTCTCTTTCTCTTTCATGCTCGTATAGAATTCCTCATTGCTTCCATTCCCAATAACGAGACTCATTCACTCCATCTCCTCTTGCTCTATCTTCCCAGGGCGCGTCGATCGATTGGATCACGGCTCGTAAAAAAACGGGCCATCGATGAAGGGAGGAAATAAAATGGGGAAAGAGGCGGGTTGAGAAAGCGGGGCGAAAGGAAATAAATTCGACGGTGGCCGAGGACCAACGAAAAGAACACGAACGGAGCCGTGAACCAATTGCCTCCGCGCATCTACGTCGATTAACTTATCGATCCTCCGGGTCTGCGATATCGATTTGCTTATTCGCCTCTCCTCTTGCCCTTGCGACCACCATTTCCCCAGTTCTCCCCGCCGTGTCCCACGTGTCCCTCGAGCGATCTTGAAAAACACCGAGCGCTGCGAGAAATTTTGAAGCCCCACCAGAAAAGAGTTCATCCTCTTCCAACGCGATTGATACAGTCTTTGAATTTTAACACCGTGGAGAAAAATGTCTGGCCTGAGATGTGCTCGAAGCACAGTGAGAGAGCGAACCGGGTGCAGGTGTGTCGCAGGTTAAATAACAACACTATGTTCCTATGTACATTTGTACCTTAGCCAACGTATCCCCAATCGACCCGATTACGGCTGGGCTCCCAGGGCTCGCGGGCACCCTCGAGATCTTGCTTCCTGCGCCCATCGAACTTGATGCTTCGCGAGGGGGTGTGGATTTTTTTTTTAAATTTAGAAAGTGCTACAGCCGCGTGAATTATTTTCTGAACGCGAACCACTCAATTTTGCAACGTGCTTTAGGAATTTCTCGAGGCAGCGTGTGACTAAGTGTCAGTTACTTTCAGAGTATCAAATTGTTCACCAAGTTCCCCCCGAATTCTCCCCCTCGAAGAATCATCAGCATCGACCGAGCAGGAAAGCTCCATAATTTGGCACCGATATACTAGCTTCCTCGTCCCTCAGCATCCCCGGTCTCTGCATCGAGAATTCGCAAACTTTCGCTCGCTGACTTGACTGGGAGCCCGGCTCCTTCAATCGTAGAGTGTGAAAGACAGCCGGTGTGTGTACTATTTGCATGGTCGGCGATCGTCGCCCTTGCCTCTCGATCGCCGTCGATAAAATCTTTCCTCTAAACACGCCGAAGAAGCACTCCCTCTCCTCGTGGCGAAGTGAAAAAGGGGGCTTGGAGAATACACCAGTTACCGCGCGTGCCCCTTGAAGAACGAAATTTCCGCCACTTCTCTCCGTCTCTTCCCTCTCGGCTCTCCTCCCTAACAATAAATTTCTCTCTCGCTCCTGCCCTATCCTCGCTTGTGCCGCGACGACCGCCACTTGTTCCGTCGAGAGGCAAGGCGCGCGCGCGGGGGAGTAACGTAAACGCCGTCCGCCAGGGAAGAAATGAAAACAAAATCGCTCTCCAGTAGCGCACTCGATAAAATTTCTTTGTCGTTCGTAACACGTTCAGTATTTAACAACACCATTGGGCAATGTACATTATTTAATTACACGCACCACTCGCGCGCGGCACATCGTTTTTTCCTTTCCACTGGAATTAATTATCATCGATTTCCCCGTAGTGCTCGTCGGGCGTGGCGAAAACAGTGGCCTCTGAATCAGCGTTTGCGAAGGGAGGGAGTGAGATTTATAATCTGTTAAAACTTAATCGGGACTCGACTCGCGGGAACCGAAAGGATTATCCGGGGGGATATATATATGTGTAACCCTTCCACCCACTCGTCCTCCAATTTTCACCCCGTCTACCCCCTTTTCCAATTGCTTCCGTTCCCCATCCCCGGACTCGAACGGACGCCCTTCCGGTTCCACGCTCGCGATGGCTCTTTTTTTTTCATAATCTTTTTCATTCGTGTCAATAGTATGCACATCTTTCTTTCCTCCACTTTTTTTCCCATCTCCTCTCACTTTGTACGTCTTTCGATAAAAACTCGCGTTTTGTCGACGGACAAGCGCCGCGATTCGGTTAAATGTTTCTTTACTCTTCAACCCTCTCTCACACTCTGTCATTCTCGCGCACCTTCGCTCCCCCTATACTCTGCACCTTTCTCTCGTTCCCTGTCGCTCTTATATGTCCACATTCATCCCCTCTCGCCCTCTCTACGTATATCCGCGCCTAACAGTATTTTTTCGAGTGGAAAACCGCGTGGCGCCGCGGGTACGTAGCCTCTTCGAGCACGAATACCACTTCGCTTCCGGTCGTTTTCCTCCTCGATTTCGACAGTAATTCAACGTGGTAACAGCAGCATCGGAGAGCGATTCTGCCGCGGCGAGTACCCGCGGCTCTCGTGAGTAAAATGTAACGATGATCTGGTAATCGAAGCGATCCAGCGTAGCGCAGGATCGCTGGACCGGGGACAAATAAAGAGAAACTAGCGTGCCACTGTTAGTTGCATACGGTGCAGGAAGAAAAAGAAAAATAAAACGGTAATACGAGGTGCTAACGCGAGAAAGTTCGCGACAGCTGCGCGCCGTTTGTCAACGCGTGCGCGAGTTACGCGATACTTCCGGTTAGAAACCGCGTGGGCGTACTCCTGCCGGGTAACGGACGCGCGTGTATGATCGATTAACCCTCTGGACGCGGGACATCGATCTCTGAAACGATGCCGTTCTGGGTTTTCTCGTGCTGCAAGCGCGGTTGGTGTTGGGGGACACTGAAGGCTTTCGAAGCCGAGGGCTTCCGGTTCTGGGCGCTCCAGAAATAGCGAGGATGTTTCAAAGGTTGGGAAGATGGAGTTCAGAGAAATTGGAGAGTTCTGGGAGATTTGGAAAATTGGTGAGAGATCTGACGAATGTGGAAATTTATAATTTTGAGGATTTTTAAATTGTGAAATATTCATGGAGGCTTTGAAGATACCAGAAGTCCTCGGGGGCTTACAGATATTTCTGTAGACCTCGAAGAACCTTTGAGGATTTAAGTTCCCGAGGATTTATAAATCTTCCAGCTTCAGGAATCTCTTTGAACCTCGGGGAACTTACCCAAAGCCTTTCGAAAGCCTCGCGCTGTCCCGGAACTAAAAAACCCGAGGACCACTTGGAAAGTAACGCTTCCAAGGGTTCCCCTAATAATCAAGGAAGTAATAAACGATCGAACATATCGAAACAAGAACAAAGAGACCATTGAAACTAGTAAACCGTGATGAATAATTAATGACTAAACGAAAACGCGCGCGATCTTCGCTGGTTTCGGCCGCGATCGAATCTATCTATACGTGTTACATGCATCGTTAAACGAAAAAGAACTATACGTAACAATCGTACGATCTCGGCTGCGTACGATAAATAATCGTTGCACGGTGAGCCGAGGGAAATCAAAGGAGAACGTCGCTGGAGGCCTTAGCGCGAATAACTGAAGGAAACAAACTGTTTGCAGTGCGAGCATTCAGGATTAAATGAAACTAAGGAGGTGCAAAGCTGCAAATCCTGGGGCGGTCGGAAATCCACGAACCAAGGAAATCGAAGAGACATAACTCTCGTTTCTCTTTTAAATGATCGTCCAACACCGATCGCCCAGGAAGTAGCCTGTGGCACGCGTCACATGGATCGCTTGTTGTATCAATCACAAGAAATTATCACCATATCGCGTGCATCTCTTCTGTCCGCGCGCCATTTTCCCTGTAGCTCAATCCCTCTTCCGTTTTCCTCGAACGTAAACTCTATTCAAAACGTTGAACTCGCGGTATTCTACGAATCTGCTCTGGAAATCGTACGACTTCTGGCTAGCATTCTTATTCTATTACGGTCGCGTGAATGTTGCCTCGGTTGAGGGCTGTGCTCTTGAAATGTTTACTTCATTGTCATAGTGGCGAGACCTACTAATTATTATTAAAGAACGCGAGTTCCGGGGACGTCGACGATTCGAGGAAAGCTGAGCGTTGCCGCTACGGGGAACTCGGCGGCGCCAGAAGAAGACCGAAATTAAAAATGAACTAACGAGCCAGCCTGCATGCTCGATAAAACGTAAACGAGGGAGGCGCTGCGGGAAAAGCTCGAACGCGTTTCTGATCACTGTTCCACGCGGCTCGGCGATCCACAGTCGCTTCTATTGAAAGAGCGTTATATATAATATCCTATATGTGTATTTTTTGTTTTACCTGTTGTCCCTACGCACGTGTATTATGTACGTATGCGTGTGTGTATTTGTGTATTCTTAGTGTCACAGACGTAAAAACGACTACAGTGAAGGATCGCGTGGCGATTTCCCTTTAAACGAGCGCACGGTGCTCCCCTTCAATCTCTTTCCCAACGTGATTTCGTGTAAAAATCGTCTTAAAATATGAGACAAAGTGTCTTATCTACTTTGGGGCGAATCCCTTTCATATCTCCAATCGAGAATTTCAATCGTTCGTGCTTGATTTCCTTGAAAAGAATAATTTAGAATCGGCAAACGCTGGCTTGAAACTTTTCAGCAGTTTTTTTATTTTGTAAGAAAGCTTCTTCACTTTGCAATTAGAACTCCCGAAAGCTTGCAGCGTTGCTTATCGAGGAATCGCGGTGGAGTCACTTTATCAACTCCGGTGCATCTTGCACGTTTCACTTTCTATATTAAACCCGTTCGTGTGGTTGAAAAGCGCGAGAGGGAATCACCGTGCGCGCTTTTCCTGCATATCGCTGCACGATCGCTCGACGCGTCCACCTCTCTCGCCATATGTACAAAACTTGTACGTAGCTTTAGTCGCTAAATGAAAAACTGAATATAGACGTGTTTCCTTATCCCTAAGGAGGCCCGCATTACGAGCCCCGTGCACGCACGCCGGGCGTACACGTTATTCATTTTATACACGTTTAATTATGCGTGGAGTTTCTCGTTACCGTAAATCGTCGTTTATGTATACACCTATAGTTGTCCTAGCACAGCTGTAAAGAGAACCTTACACACTAAAAGACAAAAAGAAAAAAACCGACATATCCTTAATCGTAGACTTCTATAGAATATTTCATAGTTATCTTCATATATATATAATATAATATAATATTTATATTTATATATATATATATATATATATACTTTGTCCTCTTAGAATTATTTTAAACCTTGCGAATGTACCGCGTGAAAAAGAACGCCTCGAAGAACAACCGATATATAAATTGCAGGATAAAACTTTTTTTTCCATTTCTCCTCCCCCATTTCTATCACTAGAACGATTCTCGTCCGCTCGCCGAAACGATTCCTCTCCCGTCCACCCTCTTCTTACTCTCTCCTCGCTCTTTAAAATCCTTTCTGACTCTCGCACCTCCCCATTCATTTTCTAATTCCATCCAGCGAAAAAGATTCTTCTCTCCTGCCCCCTTGCAATCTCCTTTCTAATCAAGAGCCTAACACGTGTAACAGAGGGGGTGGAACGGAGGGTGGGACCCCGATAAGTCCAGAGATGTATCCGACAGAGGTCCGAGGAGAGGAGCCCGTCCCGACGAGCGGCGAGCGATATAACCGAGTTAGAGCCGAGTCTCTAAAATATTCAACGAAATTCAAGGATATCTCTTTGGGCGTCGGCCCTGGACCGGGCCACGGCCGACGTTCGAAACGAAGGAAGTTCCCTTAACTACGTTACACGCCTGAAAAAACCGTCGTTTCAATACAATAAACTTACTATTTATCGATGATTTCAAAACCTTCTCCCTCAATTATCCTCCTCTCCCATTAATGACTATATGCTAAACTCTATTCATAGTTCAACCACTCTATAACCCCTCTCTCCCTCTCTCTCTCAATCTCTCTCTTCATTCCGTCCTCAAGACCCCCCCAAAATCATTTTGTCTCGTATCATTCGCCTTGCTTCTTCTTTGTCGTATCCCCTTGTACAACCCTTGAATCCCTCCCCCCTCAACGTGCCATAGATGTGCTATTCGATTAATTATTATTAGAAAGATTCACGGACACGACGATTACGATCGATACGATTATCCAGGGAATCGGCGGACACGACCAAGTGGGTTGCTTCCCCCTTTCTGTCCTCCCACGTCGCGATTCCATCCAATCTTAGGGGTTGCCCTCGCTGTGCGTGGTGGGCCGTGTCCACCGAGGCCCGCTGTTCGCTCTCGTTACCGAAAAAACACTGACATAGAAAACCGTTCCCCCGATCGTCGTCGCGACGCGAACAGTTCGCGGGGATTAGGATCGTCGCGTGAGAACGCCCCTGGAAGACGAGATTCCCCCGAGGTTTCGAGTGCCCCGTGGCGTTCGAACGATCGTTCCAGGGGCCCACGATCGAGCAGCTCTCTCTCTGCTCGAGCGTGGGCGCCACGCGACACCGCGCACGTTCTCCCAAGGGCTGCGTGGATCGAGGTAGATTCTTCAACCGGGGAAATCCGTCGTATTCGCCGAGCAGGACGCGCCGGGGGCCCGCGAAGGACGACGCGTAGGAACGGCCGAGAAAAATCGTTACAGCGACGTGTTTACTTCGGAATTAAAAAACGGTTATAGCCTATATCCTCGTTAATGTTAGCCTTAGCAAACTACGGAGCGAGTGCGTCGCTGCGTCGACGCGCCAGTTCAAGCGGAGCAAGCTCCTGCTGCCCCTTCTACCTGGGGGCGAAGAGAGAACGAACCTTTGGAAACCGATCAAGGGGTATAATCCCATCCTAGACCCGGCCATTCTATCGAAATCCCCTGCGCGATCTCGACGAGGCTGCCCTAGACCGATCTATGGTACACGTCGACGCGTCGAGACTGACTATAATCTTTACAAATCGAACCAGGTGCCCCGAGACGCGGCCGTCCGTCGATCGATCGCTGCGGATCGCAAGCTTCTCCTTTGAGAGGCAGGACCGCGAAGGCAACGATCGATCGCCCCGAACGAGAGAGGCCGCGCGCGTGATCGCGGACCGATTTCTCGCGAAAGGAACTTCTCCAACGATCGTTTCCCTTCTGCTTGTTCCTGCGTCGTCATCGAATCCCGCGATAGGAACTGAAAGGAGCCGATATGAATCGATATACTTTAAATATTTATACGCTCGCGTGGCCACCTCTCTTATCGCCCACTTTCTTAAACAACGCGAGCCACGCGGCCGAAAATTGAAAACGGTAGGGAGTACAAAAGTACGAAGCTATCGAGCAACGGTCCCCGTTGGTGCAAGCGAGATATCGATTCCTTCCCAACGACGCCGCGGAACCCGTGCCTCGTACATTCGCGGAATACATCGAACAGAACCGGGAACCTGCGATCGCGCCCCGACTCGCGAAACAAACGCTGGCTCGTGCCGCGCCGACAGTCTCCGATCCTGTATAACCAGATGATAAGCGAGGAAGCTAAAGAAGGAAACGCGTGAACCGAGGCAGGGTATCGAAAATCGACTCTCCTCCCGGACTGACATCATTTTGGCACTCTGAGAAAAACGCAACGAGAGACTCCGCGGAATCTCATCCGCGCGCGACACCCCCGCGACCGACGCGCAGAGAACAAACGAACGGCAGAGGAATACGAAGAAACTGAACGGGCAAACGCGGTCTTCGCCGCTGCGGCGATCGAACGATGATGACGCAACGCACTCTCTTCAGCTAGTCGCGTTTCGACTATCCAAAGAAGCAAGGGTTCCAACGCGGGGCGTGATATACAAATTCCGCCCGTCTCACGTTTCCCCCCGTTTATCGCGTATTTCTTCTTTTTTTGTCACTTTTTCCCATTTTAAATCCCTCCCCGTATCTCTCGTCCACGCTCCCCATCCTACCGTCATTTACGCCCCCTCTCACGCTGCCCCCTCTCTCGATGCTGCATATTCATACCACAGGTGGAATCGGCTTCGACGAATCCGACGCGCGAACCGCCAGCTTCCTTCCGTCGCTCCTTCGAACCTGCCCTTCCTCGCGAACGGAGTCGGGGGGACCGGGGGAGAAAAAACACCGAGGGGGTTGGTTTAGCGGGCGATCGAGCCTCGAACGTAACGAGGGGAAACGATTCCTCGCGTCGCGCTGGAGACAGCGGGGAGGAACGGCGAGGGTTCGGAGGAGTCGACGAGTGGCACGCGCAGCATCAGCTTTTTTTTTTCTCGCGGATCCTCGCTAGAACTCTACGGGACATGTACACGTTTATATAATCTCCTAAATATACTTCCCGGCGTTTAATAGTGGATTAAGTATACTTTTAAATCGAAGTAACGTAAAGAAGGTACACGATCGACTATACTACCATGGGAAAACGGTGGGCGGTCTGTTTGTGGGACGGCCGCTATTGATGGACAGCAACGACCAGCATCGCCAGAAAAAAAACGAAGATTTTTTTCCTTTTCTTCCCTCTCTTTTGTCTTTCACACGCTCTCTCGCTCTCCCTCACTTCCTCGCACACAGCCACTCGATCTCTCTCGTTCTCACCGAACATTTGGTTCTCTCTCCCACCTTAATTACGTATTTACACTGGCTACCTCGGGCGCCCACGGCTTTCGACTGCCCTTCGCTGATTTTGGGGATGATTTTCAAGTGGCTGTGAAAGTCTATGATTCGAGGGAAAGTAGAAATTGGAAGTCCCGATTGGTGGATAGCTTCTTAGAAATTGGGGAGGGTTATACAGGGTGTTGCTGGGCACAGTGTCTCACAAATCTGTTCACGAAGGGATGAGAATTTTTAGTTAGATTCTCTTGTTTCAGTTCAGGAAAGTAGATACGTGCGGTGACTTTCGAATTTATGTGAACAAACTTGTGGCAGACCGCGCGTGTTGCGTGAAAAAATTGCTGAACGTTGAGAAGAGATTGGAAGGAGCGTAAGAAAGATTTCTTTCGTCAGTTTTCGCGTAGGAGGGTCCGGTTGAAGTTACTTCTGTTCTCTCGTGCCATTTATGGTGTAGAGAAATTATTACCAGGATTGCTGAGCAATTTTTTTCTGCATCACATAGTTAGAAACACCCTGTATACCACGAGTGAGAGATATTTTCTGATTTTTGGGTTAGAATTTTGTCGAAGGTCGGAAAATCATTGGGCGCCCGGCCGATCAACGTGAAACCCATCGAATGAGTCGTAGATCCTTAAACAAAATCAACATGGCCGCCGTAAACGTATAAACTAATAAAATGTAAAAAAAACAACGTTCTCGATTATCTAAGTAACAAACGATAGTTCTCATATTCTCTTCCCGCTTTTCGTTCAAAGTGGCCTTTTCCTCTTTTTACCTTTTTCATATTTTTTTTTTGCTTTTTCGTACACACTTATATTAATAATAGTAATAATAATAATAATAAAAGGAAGTCTGACACTTGTTTCCTTTCTGCGTCTAATGTCAACGTTATAATATTACCTTTTTTCTCGTTTTCTCTGCGATCTTTTTTGTGTTTCCGTCAAACGCAATTCGACTATGGGACGCGCGAGGGACGACGCCGCGACGCAGGGCTGAACTTTCGCGCGACTGACGAGCTGTAATCGGCTCGCGGAACGACGACGTATCGATCGGTGTATCGCGCTTGCCGAATTTAAGCCTAATTCTTGAATTCCCTTACGCTAACACAACGACCAGAAGACTATAAATTTTCTTAATTTCGAGGACGATTAATTTACAACGCCTACCCTTATTACCTCCTACATCCAATTTGACTTTAGCGCTCGACTCACTCGACCGATCCTCGCCGGGCACGAGCGATCGGCGAATAGAAAAACGAAATTCACGCGTGCAAACCCTTACTAGACGAACATCCCTAAATAAATCTCTCGCTAACTTAAAGAAACACGACTTTATACAGACACGGTCCCGGGATCTCGTTATCCTTACCGATAATACTGACGATAATATCCTTGGCCTCAAATCCCGCCAGGAGTCTAAAGAGCTCCAGCGATACGACCCGCAGAGCTCGTCGATACGTCGTCGAGACACGTCGATCTACCGCGTCGCTTAAGTGATCGGTAAAAGCAGCCGCCCATCCTCCCGCGATCATCGTCCCCCGTTCTGAATATAAACGTAGATAAACCCTACTTATCGAGGTTGCAAAAGAAAACTCTTAAACCTTATCGCTGCTACGGGAGCTCGCCAGGAACGTGACACTTCCGCTTTCCACTCCGTCTCGAGGTACGCTGGGACAAAAAGAGGAACACGTAAGATCCATCTGTAAACCAGCAAACCATTCGGGGAAATTCTAAAAGTTAGAGCCCCAGACACCGCTATAGATTCAGATTCGGTGCGCTGTAAATACCGATTTTTCGTGCAAATTATCTAAGAGCACATAAAGCAAGAGTAGGTTGATGATGATGCCCGGTGAGAGGACAAGAAAGCTCCATCGAGACGAAGGGTGGCGAGAGAAAGTGTCGTGTGACAGGGTTCTTCCAAAGTGTTTTTTGTCTTCCTCGGATTGTCCTAGACGATGATGATGACGGTGATAACCGCTGCCTGATGGAGCCGAAGAGAGAATAAAACGGCCCGACGAGTGTCTCGGAGGATCTAGAGCAAGGTCGCCCGGAGCAGGGAGATGAGTGGGTCGAAGAAGAGGGGACACAGGTCGGTCGCTGTGCTTAGACGCCGGTTAGCTAAGTTCCCTAATGGTTACGGCCACTGGCTGTAAAGCTGAAACTGCTCGCGGGTGAAGCAGGCCGAGAGAGGCTTCACGAAGTGGGCGTCCACGGCTCTGCAATGGGGACAGGCGAAGAAACGGCTGTAGTCCGAGTAGAAGTTGAGCCGCTGGTGAGGATAGATCAGGGGCTTCTGGCAGCTGTTGCACTGCAACAAAACAGGGACACATTTTCAACGCTCGTTCCACCAGTCACCTACACACCCGCCTAGAACGCCAGCACTTCGCGGAGATCGATCAAAAGCCTCATCTATCAAAACGTCAACTACAATGTTTCTATTACTTTAAATTGAAGAGAAGCCTCCGATGTAGCTCTAACACGTGGCAGACACAAGTGCGCGAAGGCAAGAGTGCAGTGAATATAAAAGACGAAGGAATTCGAGGCTCACCTTGAGTCGCTCGGTGCAACAGGGCATGGCAGCGAAGATATCGTAGCTGTACATGGTTCCGAGGACCAAGCTGGAACCGTCCCAGGGCTGGGTGCAGCAACGACAGCGCACAGGCTGTCCGCCGCTGCCTTCCAGGCAGCTCATGCACACCGCTGACAAGAACTGCGTGCGACCTTCCACCTTCACCTGGAACAACCATTGGTCGAGGGATTGGTTCAGACTTGCCGATTCAATCAGTTCTGCTCACTATGTAACGTGGAAGTTATTTTAACGAAGTACTTGGTTAGTATTCTTGTGATGAACACTTCTACAACCTTTCGTAAATATGGTTCAGAGCAAAACCCTAGGATCCCCTTTACGCAATATTCACGAAGTATCGTAGAAGAGTTTCTGAACCGAAGAACGACCAAGTGAAGCTTAGCTCAGAGTCAAGTACTTCTTTTGTAGCGAGAGGGACCTTCGTTCGCGAATTTCAATGCTTAAGCAAGACGAAAACGGAGGAGCTTGAGTTTCTGGACTTACCTCAGCGCAGGCGGGTGAGTGCTGCCTCGGTGACAGGAAGAACGTACCGTCGACCAAAGGATACCTGTCGAAAACGAGCATGGGCGCGCGGCAGAGGACGCAGGACACTCTGGACCACTGTAGCGCGGCCAGCGTGGACAGGATGAAGCATCTGGTGTCGTCGTTGCCGTGGTTGCCCTCGTCCTCCATCTGCAACAAAGGGAACGGAACGCAAATGAGGCTCGTGTTCCACACAGAACGGAGAGTACGCGTGTTCAAACGGACGTGGCCGAGAGACAAGGGAGAACACACGGCGAATTAAACCCCACCCATTCGGGCCGAGGATACACGGCGAGCGTGCAGCGCTCTTCGCGATGTAATTAAGACGCGTTTTTTGTCATTCGGATGAGAAGGATAGTCGACGATAGCGCTGCCATCAATTTCACCACGGCGCTCGTAAAGGAACGGTAATAACTCAGCGCAAGTAATCAAGAATACTAGGATCAGCTCGACGTCGCCAGAAGGGGTGAAATGAGTTCGCTAGTGGAAAAGAAAGCCGGTGGAGTCGGCGAAGGTCAAGGCATATCCGAAAATACGCCGGAGGAAGCACTGAAGAGACTTTCGATTGGAAAAGAAAGCACGCGGAGAGAGGCGAAGGGGGGTCGTTCGAAATGTCACGTCCTTAATGACGAAGGAAGCCGGGAGAGGAGGAGAGGGACGCGAGACGCGGAGGCAGGAAATGAGAAAAAAGAATTTGGCGAGATGTAGTACCCGTGGCTGAATAACGAAGAGGGAGGTAGAGACTGGCGCGGGGGAGTTGAAGTAGTCAGAGGTTAAGGTCGAGGTAAAAGGTGGAAGGATTTTCTGCCGGTGACGGGGAGGGATACACTCCAGACGAGGACGTTTATAACCACGGTAAATATCCCCTTCCTCCCGCCACTCCTCGCTGCCATCGTCTCTGGGCATCGATCATAGAAAGAGGAAATGAGGAAAAAGAGGGAACACCGGAGTAAAGAGAACTTCTGTACTATCAAGCTTCTGGGGGCGTCTGCGAGGATGCTCTGACATATTTTATTACACTTTAGATTTATAGTGCGAGGAGCGCGATAAAGTAGATACGGCTCCGCGCGGAAAGAAGCCGTGACCAAGAAGTGCATCGGAGAATTCGAGGCACGTGTGCGCGCTCCTCGATACCACATTTTCCTATCGCCCTTCTCGCGAAGCTTTCCATTATTACAGACACCAGCTCCAGGAATGCCCATCACCTCTGCCCTTCGCGGACACCCAAGCTCAACGAATGGACCTTTAATCGCATCCCACGGAGGTGGAAGGACCTCACAGCACGTCGACGACTCGCGGCAAGGGCAAGGACGGGGACCTCGACCTCGTCGATACTCGAGGCTCGATCGACGAAGGAGGTTCGACGAGCGTGCAGCTACGTTCACAGACTGCGAAGAGGTCCTCGAGTGGCTGGAATATCCGTCCCGAGGAGGGACACGCGGCGCGAGTAGGAGCTGAAGGATCGAGCCACGAATAAGGAGAAAAGAAAAGGGCCCGGGAGAAGGAAGAGAGGCTAAACCGAACGAAGACGAGATGGCTGGAGGAAGGGAAAGGTTCTCGGGGTACGTCCATCGACGCCACACAACCAACCCAGACCGACCATGGAAAGGAGAAGGCCTCGGTGTTTCACTGGCTCGAATAAATAAATTGGATTGGTCTGGCAACTTTTCCAGCTCCTTCGTTCCCGGTTGCAACTGGAAACCGATCGCGCGTGGGTCGATCGGTGAAGCACTTCAACTTTTTACGAGTTCGATTAGTGGCCCGTGGAGAGAGGCATTGTGCCCCCGTCCACGCGATTCCTTTTTACTGCCTTTCGCCCCTACAGCGTTCAGCGAGCGTTTGCTAGAAAACGTGCTACTTTGTTTCCCTTTCTTCGCGACGGCGGGGCCAGAGAAACAATTTCCTGGCCCGCGTAATTAACGCCCCCCGGAGCCGGGGGCTTTTAATCGAGCCTCCTCGGCCTACGGGCTCGGACAACGAGGAGAGAAACGTGACGTTCCAGCGACTGCACGGGTTCAAAGGTGGAGAGCGAACGGAGGAGCGAGGGAGAGGACGAAGGGAGCCCGTGGAGGGCATAAATCGCGGTCCATCGCTGAGGGAGTGATGGGGGAGGATTAGGATGCCGCCCCGCCGCGGATTATTGGAATTCAATAATACAGAACGGCAGAAATAAATATAAAAATCAGCCAGCGATGACACGCTCGAGAAAGCAGGATAATAAAATTGAGGCGAGTGGGAAGGGAGGAACTTGATCAACTGGCTCCGAAGCTACCAATATTGAATTGAAAGCTTTCACTGTGGAATCGTTTTAACTACGAGCAAATATTATTCGAAATTACAGACACAGAACGCGGGAAAGAATTCATGTGAATTACGAGCAACAAAGTGTCAAGGATCAAGTGGAAGATACTGTGAGTTTCCTTTTCATACGCGTTACCTGAAAAGCAATTTCGAAAAGACAGGCCACGAGACGGGAGAAGTGCAATCGAGGAGGAAAGAGATAGAAGGAACCAATGAAAGTAAAACGTACCACCCAGGGATTTGTCGACTCTCCTGCGAGGACGCTCTTATTTAGACCTTAACGTCGCGGTGGAGCAGCCATAGGTCGCGGAACGATAAAGCTTGGTTATATAGACGCGCGTAAAATTCGTTACGATCGACCCACGGTTTGCTTCCGCTTTTGTCCCTATGGCGATCCCTGCAGGCTTTCATCCGTCAAAGGACGCGAGGGAAAATCGGCCATCGTAACCTTTCATTTCCTATTTATTGCTAATACTTCGCAGTATAAAGAATAGCTGGCTACTTTCTTGCATAATAAATGAAAGAACAAAATTCGACGTGCAGGAGGCACGCTGGAGTGCAAGTCACGTGTTTTCTACCACTCATCGCGGGACCATTATAATCGTAAATTAGCCCGCCGAGGCCCTCGATTTGTTACTGATAAAGAACTATAGAGAATGTAGAAAGTAACCGCTCAATCACACGTCCCTCGACGTTCTCCAAGTGGCTAATCCCGAGTGATAAATTGTCGAACTCGGTGTCCAACCGACAGAAGTTCTTCCTCCACAGGTCTCCGGCAGGCTGTTTCCGCCAACTCTCATGAAACTTTCACGCGGCGGCAGTCGATGTCGCCCGAGGAGGACATAAAGAGACACGAATGAACTGCACCGCTCCGAGTGACTAGGAAGTTACTCGCTCCGCTTGCCACCTAGTGGGAGCCGCGGAGGAAAAAATCTTGCAAGACGGTGGTGCTCCGGCCGAGAACGTCACCCCGTTGAAGCGAGGCGATTCCACTTGCTGGCCAGAGGAACGAGAAGGGAGCGGATGGTTGCTGGGAGTAGTTAACGCGGCGGTACGAGTTCCAGAAGTGCTCGAGCAGAGGGAAGCGGGCTCCCAAGGCTCTCAGCGGAGGATTTACGAGCACCAGGACAAAGGATGCGCACGTAGGATCGCTGGCGCGTGTCCCGCCGACCGGAAAAAGGAACAGAGAGGCCCAACTTCTGCGTCTGTCTCGTCTACCCTCTTCCAATACAACTCCAAACTTTTCCGTTTTTCCCTCCCAAGGGGGTGAGCGAGCCCTGTCTCTTGTATCACTCTCGGCGCGAGATGACCCACTGTCCGTTGGATTAGAGCAAAGGAAGGCTCTTTTCTCCCCGGCGTGCTCCTCCACGCGTGAAAATAATCGATGCCTGTCCCTCTAAAGACGGCCCTCGCTTCGAGGGCTTAACGCGACTCGTTCACGATCGAGTGGAGACGGCGGGATTATCGGAGGAGCACAGAGGACTAACATTTTCTACAATTTAAGACTCTTTTGAGAATTTCCTTCTTAGGCGTTTACACGGATGATTCTTTTAAAGTTTGGAGAATCTGAATAGAAACACATGGATTATCTTTGCAACTGACAGCTGGAGTATTTTGAGACTTCTTCGTGGTAGAATCTTGACAGAAAAGTTTTCCTAGTTATAATTCCGATTTACAATTGCTTTCTCCAACTTTTCCCTCCCAGTGACGATTTTATAGAAGCATCTACGATACCAGAGGCTCGATCGACCGAGTCGTCGCGGTATTAATTAATATCGCATCATCCACGGCTCCCCTCGACGTTTGGCCCCTCGATCACGACTCTAACGCGGATAATAAAAGACGCTCCACGGAAACTTTCGTCCCCGGGGCTCCTTTCGCTTTCCACCCTCGAGGGAGTCCTGCGCGATGTCCTTTCTTCCCGATGCAAGTGACCCACTGTCGTCCTGTTCGTGTGCGAATCGAACAAAGAAACCCTCTTTACGGTGCTCTTCCTCGCGTGAAAATAATCGATGGCTGTTCCACGACTCTTCCTGTTCTTCCCTCGAATCAAGGGGGATGTCGAGGAAAGGGGGACGGGCCAGAAGGGGAGCACGGACAGATATCGGACGGAACAACGCCCGACGGGACTTCTCCGAGTGAAATTGCGGTCCCTAATATTATTGACAACCGATAGCAGAGAGAGAGAGAGACGCGCGAGTGTCTGGTGTCTGTTGGAGTTTTATCGCGCACGAGGGCGCCGGGGGAAAACTATTTTCCTGGCGCGATAACGCGGCCGTCGCGTCCGTCCCCGCGAAGTAATTTTAAAACGGGGAGAACAAGGGGCAAGGGCTCTTTTGTCATCCGATAGAATTCAATTCCAACGATGCCAGCCACTGATAGACGCGAGGCTGCTTTAGGGGGCAGTAAGACATGAATACGTTCGAGAAATTCACTTTCCTCCCCCAATGGCACTGTAAAACCATAGAATATTGGATAACGCAGATCCTCTGGCTCTGGGAGACCTAAGTATCTATTATTCCAATGACACGAGAGGATAGTAAAAATCATAAGAAAGTTACAACTTCGCCGTCTTAGTGTTTCACTTAAATCCAGTCACGAAAAGCGTCGCCAGCCGTTAGCCCAAGGATTGATCTCGTGTCCAACTTCACGAGACAAGAGGTTCTTTATCAGAAACGACTCGAGACTGCGTAAGCAGGCCCGACAGCCGCGTGATTCAAGGAAATTCGAGCAAGGGGCGGATCGAATCTCCCCTCGCGATACATAATTAACGCGTAAGGGGTGAATTCGTCGGAAGGGTGCGCAGGAGAACACCGATAATGCCTGCCACGACCAAGAGATGGGCTTTAAAAAAAAAAAAAGAAGGGAAAAGAAAGAGCACGGTCCCATCGGTTGCACGCGATCGTTTCACACGAGCTCGGCTCGCTTTAGCCTCGCGTCGTCCTAAAGCCAAACTTTGCGAGCCCCAACTCCATTTTCTCCTTTCCAATCGCAATTACGCGTAATCGCCTTTCCACCCCCTCCCGGAAGTCGAGGGTAAGCCGCTTAGCCGGAGCCAAGGGATTACCAGGAAAAATCTTGTAAAACGCCAGCAAGACTGTCCACCCTCCGCGTTCCTCCCGTTTTTCCTCGTCGACTGAGCGCGCATCTTGGCGAATAGTCAAAATCGTTTTCCACGGAGACAAGACCCTTTTACAAGCAACCCTCGGTTCGGCGATTGCCCCAGCAATTAAGGCGCACCTTGCACGCGCGATCCGATCGCAGCGCGTGAAATTCGATTCGTTTCGAGGTGGTCGAGAGACACGTCGATTCTTGATGGCCGAACCCGAAAGTCAGCTATAATAAAAACCCTTCGTTATCGATTCTCTGCCTCTTCTTTCGGCTTCACTCATCCTCGACGGCGTATCCTGGGGACTGTTTCAATGAGGACGCCAGTCACTCGCGGCTATCTCGCCGCGAATCGCGAAGGGCTTTCCAACGAGGCTGTTTTGCCAGGGCTGTCCTTCTCCCTCTCACGCGTGCCTGGCGATCACTCCGCGATACCGCTGGGCCACCCTTTCACGTGCATGAAAAATGCATTTCTTTATCTGCCGTTCACGTGCCGCATCGCCGAGAACGCTTCGTAATTAATTCCACGGCGGTTTCGGGGCGTGCTCTGGCTTATACAGGGTGTCCCGCGCTTGTGAATCGAGGATCAAGTGCGTGCGCTGAGAATGGATGTTTTGGGAGTGTCGTTGAAGGACAGCTGGTTGAAAGGGAATTCTCGAAGACTATTTCATTAGTGGGTGTAGGCTGAGAGGTGGTGACCTTGATAAAGATGGATTTTAGCAGAATTTATCAGTCACTTGAAGCTCTGTTATCAAAATTTATATTGTGTAGTAGGCAGAGATTGAACCGAGGAAAAGTTTTGTTGACACCAGGTGCACGAACGAATATAATTTTTTCATAGTTACCTATACTATTTATAATTGGAGGGTTCGGAAATTTACTTGCACCTATAATAATAGACGCACCCGATATAGCTTTCCCACGAAGATATAATATAAGATTTTGATTATTAAACCCATCCAATTTAATTATTATAATAAGAAGAATCTTAAATTCTAGGTCAGGCACAGGATGAATAATTTACACAATTTTCACTCCTAACAATCTCTTCCTTACATATTGCAAGAATTTCATCAAATATAGGAGCAATTAATTTAATTGATACAATTTCAAACATAAAAGGTATTTCAATAAATTATGACCAATTTCTACATTTTAATTACAAAACCTTGGAAATATCTAAGTGTTTCGGCGAAGTAGAAAATAACGCAGACGGTATTTAGCGCGGTAACGCGGATGACGGGGTGTTTTCACGCTCGGCAGCTCGAAAAAATTGCTCTAACGAGGAGATCCCACCAACACCCATCCCCTCATTAAACACCACACCGGCAATTCGTCCAATTTCTATTTGGAACATCTCCCGCCTCAATCGAAAAGGCCAGAGAGGCGGCTGGCGGAGCTGTTTCAAAATTAGGGGTAAGAGAAGGGCTTTTTTCGATTTTATTATCTCGATTGCCGACTCAGTGGTCCGAGCTAACAGGCAGAGGGTGAATTCCGTTTGACGACAAAAGAGAGACCCCTGGCTTCCGAAGTGGCTCCTCCCCGCGCATTAATTGGAAGGCTGAGATTAATCCAGCATTTCAGCCAGCGTTCCCGCGACGAACAACAGGGAAACTGAAGGGAAACCGCAAAATTCTGAACTCCCAAACTCCTGATTAAAAATAATAATCATTCGATGACGAAAGCTCATATTTCGCATTGCCCATCGAGTCGAATTTGCGTTTATCACGAGATAGATGTCGCCATAGCGTGATCACCAGCTTACAGAACAGTACAAAGTATCCGCAAGGCCAGAAAGAACTTGGAAGTTCGCTAAAATATATCAGGCGCAGCAAAGTTACTCCACTCCCTTCTTTTAGGATATACTGAAACACCGATCAGCGTGAATTCATACGACAGATTCTCGCCGGTGGCGGCCCACCCCAGACTATCCATAAAAAAATCTCTGTCCCCGCCACTAAAGGAAATTGCGAGGACGTTCAGGAGCGTTACCAGACGCGGCTATATATCACGCTGTCCCACCGCCGCGCCTCGTTCTGGATCACTTGTACCAGCACGCGGGGACTACAGTGTTCTGGGAGCGTGTGTGGAGATTAATTTCTCTCCTCTTCCAGAATACTTCGCGATATAAACATAGACAGTGAACTCCAAAACGATACTGAGCTACAATCTTGTCTTTAAAGATGAAAAACTTTAACACTCACTTATCGAGCACCTGATATGCAGAGTATCTAATTATAATTCATGGAGGCATGTACCGTAAAGGGTTAGGAATTCGCATATATTCGACTTTCATCCCCCAAGCATTTCCTTCGAACTCTTCGCCCGGAAGAATACCTCAAGTTCCATAATACCAGGCTAAATCCAGCGATCAAGCAGCCTTGCTTTCATCACCCAGTACACTCGTACAGTTCTCAGCGCGTCAGAGTCCCTCCCGCTGAGCACATACAGGAGAGAAAGGGCCGGAGGGGCCTTCCTCGTCCTTATAAATCAGCCACGCGTCGCCGAAGAGGCTAAGGACAGTCTCCTGGCAGGGCACACACCCCCGCCGTCTGCGAAAGGTCGAATATACGGAATGCCAGATCAGGGGGTTGCGCGACGCCCCCTACGCAGAACACACACGAGGTTATCCTTCATGGCTCGCGAAGGGTTGCTCGCGAAAAGTAGGCCCCCTTCGTGGAATTTATCGCGCCGCGTCGTCCACGGAGTTATGTGCAGCTCCTCGCGACGGGGTGTCCGCTTCCGTTCGCTTCGTCGTGGGATATTCCACCCGAGGGTCGACACCGCCCCGTTTTCCTGGGGTGATCTTCGTGACTCTGGGAGAGTCGGCAGTGTGAACTGAAGTTCGAATCGAAAGGAAGGAAGGAAGCTCTACGACGACGTCACTAAAGGATAGCAGAATTCTTAGCTTAGAAGATCGAGTACTTACTTGTCCTACATATTGTTCGAATCTTAGATCAAATTGGAATTTTTTCAGAAAATTCTAACCCAGTAGCGGAGTGCCATTAGAGTCTGCAAATGGAAATGAATATCTACACAATCTATATAATCCAGCATCAGAATCTGCCAAGAAAGTTAGAGTTCACCCAATTCAGCGATCTTACCGGACAGCGGGATAAGTCTTAATCAATGAACACCTTCGCTCTCCTGTTCTTTAGAGATTTCCAGGTCGTCCCCAGCACGGGCGCTTAATTCCGATCCCCTTAAACCTCGCCAAAGGCGGCGGAGGCCTCGTCGACACGGCGTAAAGCGCGTTCGAGCGGAATCCCCGCGCACCGCCATTCCCGCGACCCCCTCCGGAGCTCGATTTTCGGGATCTGGATGACTGCCGCGGCCCCCAATGAGGGAAAATAGGGAGACAGTCGAGGAGGTAAGTGTCTCCCGTCCGGGAGACAAGTCGGGGCAGGCGGCGAGGAAGGGCTCTCGAGGAAATTGTACGGCAAGCGGACGCGTTGCGTACCTGGACGCGGAGCAATCGCCCTAATTGCTGGGCCAGGGTGGCCGGAATACGAAGTTAATCATTCCCGACATGCACACACCAACTGCCGGGGCCATTTGCTCTGGCAACGGCCGGCACAAATCCGGCCAGAGGAATTGCTCTTGCCTGGTCCTCGGTAATTTCTCCTTCTGTCGCCCGAGATGATCGTCGTCGCGTTCCCCAGCAAACGCAGCAATCGTAGGAAGAAACGCGACCCGATCGTTAGACCCATCTCGCTAACGAGGCCCTCGCGATCCCGAACGCGTGCTGGAAGACTCGATTGTTCCAAAAATTCGCGTCCTTCGAAAGCATGCATCATCTAATTGATCATTGAAGAAACTGGCGAAGCTTCTGTGGATGCTGCGTACTTTGAATTACGATCGTCTGAGTGGATTTGATGGTGATGTGAAGATCCTAGATTGAATTTTCGAAAGGAATCGAGCCTTTCTTCCCGAATTAGGAAAACGGTATCCATTCTCTAGAGTCTAGTCAGTCAGCCATTTAATAGCGCCGTTAATCACTACACCAGCTAAGGGCTCGATGAAAATCTTATCTTAAACGGGTAATTAGGCGGCCCCGTGGGGTCGAGGCGTGGGGTACACGAGGGTTTAAATGGCGTTTCCACGCCTTCTTACATTATCGAGAGGCACGCGATACTGCGCGACCAGGGTATTATTTATAATTTTCCTCCGAGGGGATCGCGTGGCGCATGAAACCGTCCCCGCAATTAAAGTCTCGCGTAGCAGCGACTTGTCAAACTATAATTTACTTCATCGAGTAATGCTGCCTTCCAATTTCACATTTCTTCGAAGCCTCAAACTTCGTTATGCTATTCTTCGATCATTAGTTGATGAAGAAATCCTTGGAAAAGGTGAACGTTATAGACGAGTACAGAAAATTAATTATAACTCCCCTCGTAGAGAAAGTAGATGAGAAATATAACTACAAATCCTATTTCTTTAAAATATTCTGCCCTGAACTCCCCACATAATCCTCAAATAACTAAAATTTCAAATTGAATATCGCCAAACCTCTTTTCCCTGCAAATCCCCCGAAGCACCCAAAACGATTAACGCAGATTAATCGTGGAAAAGCAGTGAAGCTGTCCAGAAGCTTCCGCCAGGCGTGAACCGAGAAATAATCACAGTACCAGGAAGAAAAGATCAACCCTCGTATATTTCACCGGGCAGAGAGGCCCGGTGCACGGCGTAGCGCGGCGAGCGGCAATAAATCCAAATTCAAGATTATTAATAATGCACGCCGACGAATTGTCGGTGGGCCAGCTTCTCCCTGGCGAAAACCAGTTATTGCTCCACGGTCGTTTATTTCCTACGGGATCGGGGGGGAGGAGGCTGGGGGAGAAACAAATCCGCGGTAACCAGGGGTTGTTGCCGCGCTGTGTCTGTCAAAAATCGCGAACGAGCCCCGGCGTCTGAATGAATAAATGAAACGCCAAGATGCCTGGCATCCTCTGTCGGATGATATCGTTCATTCTGCGAGCGGAAGAGCGGGCGCGGGAGGGGATCTCGTGAAAAATGAACCATTTCTCGCGCGCCCAATCTCTTCGATTGTTAAAATCCTCAGGTGGGGATGCTGGGCTTTCGTCGTGGGGTGCATTCTCCAAGTTTTCTGTGATTAAAATTCCGTTCCTATTGTGACGCTGCCATTCAGAATGCTGATTGAAACACGGGGGATTGGAGGTGTCTTGACTTCCAACGGGGACGAAAATGTTATTCATGAAAGTCACTTTCGAGGCACGAATCTGTAGATTTCTGAGATTTGGATTAATTCCATTTATAAGCTGGAGGATAAAATATGTTCTGCGTGATGCAGGAGCACAAGCGCGGGGGTTTCCACCCTTAGATACTCAAGAGAAAAAGAAAGGGAAAGAAGCTTGTATCCAAGGAAAGCTGCACAAAGGAGGGCAAATGTACTTGGAGGCAGCGCTGAAATCGCGCGAGTGACTTCAGTGTCGCGAGTTCATCTCCTTAAAGCCGGCTGAAATTATTCCCTGGACGGTCGCCTCTTAAAAGGGTAGCTTTGCTCGCTCTCAGCCGCCATGAAAATCCGGTAATGATGCGGGAAAAGCAGGATTTGCACGAAAACCCCCTCGGTTGGTAGCCTTAAGAGAGTCACTCTGGTTAAGAAGCTTTCCCTGCTCTTCGACTCGATAATTTATTAATTGTGATGCAACGTCGCGGAGCTGGTGCTCCGGTTACCCTCTGGACTCGAGAAACAACCAAGAAAAGGGAGCAGGGGGTCTTTCGAACCGACAGATTCCGCGAAACGCGCAAGCAATTGGCGTAATTACGGTGGAAGAGACGGTCATTTTTGGATGGAATTGTGGTTAAGTGGAATTACGACGTGTCTTCCAATGGGAAATTTAAATTTCAATGGGGTTCGAAATCCGTGGGAACTTTCATCCAAGATCTCGACTCAAGTTGAATAAGAAAAAGAAAACCTGACAGTGGATACGTTTAGGATTAATTGGGCCTCTGAAGTACTTCTAATCAACGCAGCACAACAGAAAATTGATATAATAGAAATGCAAAGTCTGGGAATTCTGAATTGTAGGCAAACATGTTCCCTCATTTGACGACGATAGAAACTCTGTTACGCCGTACTTGTTAAAAAAGACCGTCCCTTCCGATAGTGAGGGGTGCACACCCCTTTCGAGATGATTTCTCGAAAAGATCAACCCCTTCTCATAACCCTCCATTATCCAGGGGAATGTAGGGTAACGAGATCCACGTTCAGGTGGCCCAGACACAATAATTTCCCTCGAGCGATCGGTTCCTGATTGCTGGGCGTGCCCTGCCCTTCGAAACGACCCTTCACCGTGTTCGACGATTCCGCTGAATCGATATATACGGGAAGATCGCAATCGCGACGGGGGCTTTTCATCGGCTCTTTGCCAGCCCGTTCGAGAACGTCCCTCTTTATAGAATACTTTAGATCAGAAAGCGAACACTAGCACACCTTTTCGTGTTCCACTAGATCCTCATAAATCGCAGCGTCTCGCCAGGTGCTGGATCTTATCTCCCTGATAAATGGTATTTAGATAACGTAATTGGCCGTAAGACCTTAATTGCTGATATCACATTTCTTTCTAATATACTCAACTTATTATTAATTACCCAGTATTTAATTACCCAGCACGAGGGTGTTCCCAATCAAACCGTGACACAACCCTTGACCCATTTTCTCGACTATTCATCAATGTCCATCAGAAATTAGGCAAACCTTAATCATCCACCAAGTTCCAGCGCCAACTCACGCGCGAACCACGATCTCATCGATCCCCTGGATCTCTCGAGCAGGAGAGGTCGACCTGGATTCGCGTCACCTCCACTTATCCAGGCCGTGGATAGAGATCGTGTCGTGGTCATCGAAGCGGCGCGATAAAAACAGGGCGGATACGTTAATCTACGGTAATTGCTGGTGTCGTCGCGACGACAGGGTCCCGTTCCGCGGAATTAATATGCCGTTTCGACGCGGTTTTTTCCGCGGAAGGCGTCCTTGCCCCCACGCACGGCGATTATCCCGGACCCTGTTGCGTGAACGGGACCATTTGCAAAGCGTTATCGCGATCGTCGTACATCCAGCAACTACTCGTACCGCGGAGCACGAAAACGGCTCGTGGGTGGACGCGCCGCGAAGCCATCGCGACAACGCGTCTACGTATTTGCGTTTCACCCGGTACGCCTACCGTCCCGCCAGCTTCTCTCAGACCGCAAAAATCCGCGTGGACAAAGCGCCGTCTTGTTCGTCGACACGGAGAAACTTGATAAACGGGCGGGCACGAACGTCTGCTTCGAGGGAACTTGATATTGACCCTGTAACCCACGAGGAAGGCGCAGCGGTTGTCGTGCATCTGATAGAAAACCGTGGAAAGTATGAAGCTTGAAAGAGGGAATCGTGGGTTGATGAGTATGGCGTCTTGGAGGAGTTTAGAAGATTTTTAATACCATTTGGGAAATTTTAGAACGCAGTGAAAAGGGATGATTTAATAGTGATTCGTGAAGATTATAATCTTGGATCCTCAAGATCCGAGAAACTTTGGGATTGGGACACCGATTATAAATGGATTAAGCAATCGTGATTACGGATTAAGCAGCTCCTGACACCCGAGGCAGTAAATCGACACTGTCACGTAAATGGAATAACAACTGGCACTTAAATGTCAGCCACCTGAATTCTATTGTCCCGAATACCGCGGTGAATGTTCCTTCTGAATCCTGAATTATGCTTAACCAACGCGACTCGAATGTCGAGGGACATGTGCACATCGATCGTAATTATCCAGCGTGTAGTTCAAGCATCGCGAATCTGGTTTTAATCGATTCGAAACGATCCACAGCTTCGAAACCTGTTTAGCATGGCTTTGTCGCGAAAATCGAAGGGATTCGATGGTGAGTTACTCGACGACTTAGCGCGTTATAATAACAGAATTAGTATCTGAAAATTCTGGATTCATTTTTCTCTCGACTACAAATTACAGCAGAGCTAGGCACACTTTACCTTTTTTTTTTATAATCCCCAGGAATTTACGTTCCACCGCGGTTCTTCCTCCAACTCTTTATCGACCCACGGAATCCCAACATTCCACACCTCCATATCGAACCACTCGAGCCTCTACATTGTTGCATATTTCACTCTACGTTTTCGCAGCTACCCAGTAAAACAAACGGCTTATTAAACCCCGAGACACGCCCACAAGCTTCCTCCGAACTCACACACGTGCCTGCGACTGGAAATAGTTCCTCTCGCTAATTCCATCCTGCCCCTGCCTCGCTTCACATATTAATCTCGAGGTTCCATTCTTCGCATCTTTGGACCAGCCTACTTAAAACCACCGGACCACCCCTTCTGAACAAATTCGAACAATTATCACCGCGAGACAATGAAATCTGAAATCTGAAGAGAAAGAAACACCCAGTGAATGTTCCAAAATTACACCTTAACCGCCACCTTTCATAAATCCTCCCCTACCACGTCCCGAAACCTCCTCCACCGAGAACGACTTTAGAACAAGACAGAAACGAAGCGGATGACGAGCCTCGCCGGGTCTCGCCAGCTCTCGTGCAACGTTCCTCCAGTTATCACGGGGGGCCCCGATAAGTCTCGAAGCGTGGACCGTGGATCGTGGACCGTGGATCGTTCGCGTCCACCCGCTGCGCGCCAGTTACAAATATAGCCGGTAGTAGCGGTGCGTGTACGCAAAACGGAGCGAAAGATATCTCCATCGGGCTCGCCGCGGTTGAGGCTAATGCACTCTAATCTAGCCTGCCTCTATAGATAGAGGCCCCTCAATGCCATTCAGTGCACGTACGTATGCACGGGCTGCACACTGCACACAGAGCAGCGGTCGCGGCGCGGCGTGCAATGCACCGCCGTGAACCGCAGACCTTCGTCGCGCCAGACGGTATCGGAATTATTTGCACGGGACGGCTGGCTGGCTGGATGGTTGGCTGGGTTGGCCGGGCGGCGGCAGCGGCGGCACAGGGGGCTTTTTACTTTGCAAAAATCCTCGGGTGTTTCCTCTCTTTAATTCCGTGGGATTCCTGGGAGAGTCGGGTCCCTGAACCGCGGCGCGGGATTCTAGCCAGTCGCGTCCTCAATGCACACGTGCTCCGGCACTCCAGACTGCCCATTCAAGCTTCCAAACGCTCGAGACACACTACATGGACTACTATAACGGTACGTGCGGTCGTACGTGGACGTTTCAAGATCAAAGTTTCATTACACGCTTTAATTGGGAGTTCATCGGGCAAGCTTTGTGATCTCCGTGCGCTGAATTGCAATTTTTTTTTTATCTACACACTGTATTACTTGTAATATCGTTGCACGTCCAAAGCACTCTACATGTGGGAGCACCGGCCTCGGAACGGGGGATATGGCAATTTTGCGCGGGGACCTTCTTCAAACTCGGCGACACTTTTATGGAAAGGATGTCAGAAGTTGGCGAAACCGGCGTGCAGATCGGCCGTGAATAATAGACGACGACAGTGCCGCGTGAGCCTGCTCCGCGTCTTATTTGCCGGATGACGCGAGAGGAAAACAGACATGGGTAGGGTGTGTAAAAAGCAAAGGGGGGCCCCCGTTTCTCTTTTACGCGTGGAGTACCTTTCGTTTAATCCGGTTGAGTGCGACAAATCTTTCGGCTCTTTCCCTCCCCTTGCCTTCTATCAGTCAGTTCTCCCTGCGGACTTCTTTCTCCTTTGTCCCTCCTTGGTCCCTTCGTTCCCATTTTCCTTGCATCTTCGTTCGTCTCTCACTCCCCTGCGCCGTCTCTTTCCCAGCTCGCTCTCCTGCTCTCTCCGCCAACACCACCCCTTAATCTCTCTCTTCCGCTCAGACCGCTCGACGGGGGCCTCTTCGTCATCCTCCCCGCTCGTCCGAATGAATATTTAATTCCTACTTATCCGCGGCGGAGGATGGCACGAGCGCGAACAAATAAGCCGGGGAACAACGCGAGGAAGATGTATCTTAATGGTAATCCGCAGAAGACATCTGCGACGTGCCTCCTCCAAGGCATTCCCGTCGGCGCGCCGGTCGGAAACGTCGATATCGGAGTGGTATTCGATACGTGGCGCGTCGAGGGAGATCGAAACACCTCGCGACGCATAACCGCGGTCCATAAAGTACGCTTTCTACTCGACGATCGTGAATCTTTGGACAGATCCTCGAAGGGGGATACACGCTTCGGCAATACCGATCCCTTCGCCGCTTCCGAGCGTCCTGCGGAGGATGCGCGACGTAGTTACGATTGAATTCCCTGAAATGCAGCTATGGGCTGCGTGAAATACAATCGTGCGCTTGCATCGACGTAGCTTCATGGATAACGGATACGAGCAAGTGAAATATTCGAAGTATATCGTAAAGAATTCGTGGCGGGACATTGTTATGCCATGCAACTTTGCAGGCGAGAAGGATGAAGCCGGGGAATCTCTTCAATGATCAGTTTGAACTTTCCGAGGCTGGGCGATTCACGTGACGGGCTCGAAAAGTGCATACAATTCCCGTGACAGGAAGTTTGTTTGAGATCCAAGTGCATCGATATGAAGCACTTATAGAAATTCCTACTTCCAAGGGACATTTCGCAACTGTTACGCGCCGATTTTTACAAGATTTACGTAGAATCTAGTTCTCGAAAAAATATTTGTCACCTATTTTTTTCATCGGTAATGATCCATATCTAGGGGATGAAATCAGGACTCAAAGTTCGTATAGAAAGCACGTTTGCTCCAATATCTCAAAAAGTATGCACCATAGAGAAAACTCTTTTAGACGAAAATAATGTATTTTTTTTAAAAAAATTCAGCCACGTAATAGGTATCAAATATTTTTTCGAGAACTATATAATCTACGTGAAATATCCCTTGTTCGGACCGAAACGTAGATAGCAAAATGTAATGAATAATTTTCATTATTGTCCCACGAACGTCCTACAACCCCCACGAAAATTTCCAGAGTCACCCAAATTTCCAAGCCCATTTTCCCATCGCTTTCCCATCTACCCATCGATCCGAAGGTGTTAGTTGCGGGACAGAGGAGGGACGCGTCAGCCCGCGCGAATTACGCGCACGCAAAACAAACGGCCGACAATAATTCGCTGTCGCGCGGGCTCGCGGTGTAATTCCATCCCCCATATTCTCCGGCCGGGCGAAAATAAAGGCGACGTCGGTCCCGCGGCGATAAACTGCGCCGAAACGAGCTGCAGATCTTCCAGCCCACTCTCTGTCCCGCGAAATTGAGAAAAATAACGACCTTCGAAGGGACGGGAGAGGAGGCGTTTCCTGCAACGCGTCCTACGGCCCTGACAGCCGGTGCTCTCGCATTATTGCGCGCATAAAAGCCAATGTCGTACGTTTCCCAGCGGAATGGCGCACCGTCGTCGTTTGTACCTTCTTTATCATCCCCTTTCCAAGGAGTCCGCGCGCGACCCACCGCCCCTCCGTGTCCTCGATCGTGTCCCTGCAGCTGCTTACACCTATCAGCCCAGCCAACCCTTCTCCCATCCCTCCGCGAGGCAGAACCAGCAAAAAACCAACGAGCAACGAGAAATTCTACTTTCCTTTTCAGTCTAAGCCGTTCCCAACGATCCACGAGACGCGCTGCCTGCGCGTCTCTCGTTTGCAAGAATCTAGGAGAACACTGTAAACTACTAGGGGAGTGATGGTTCATAGGGGATGTTTGTTTCTCGAAGAGTTTTTTTTCTGTATTTTACTGTTGTGTTCGAGGAAACTTGAGATCTTTGGGTTCTCAACAGAAATGGGATGCTCGTTTGTGAGTTTTTTATGGGAAGACCACCCCCCGCGATAATTATGCAAACCCTGTAGCTATTTTCTTGAAAAGTGGTATGCGAAGCGCGCAGCACGTAAAATCAATCACGGCACAAAGGTTTCCTGCTAAGCTCCCTCGTAAGCCGGCAAAGCGCGTTAATCGTCATCCACTCGAAACGCCTTCTCCCGACATGATTTACGCGCGGCTCGGCGAAATTGAAAACGATATTTCACGAAGTCCCGGCGACAGGCCCCGAAGAAAATTACTAGCATTACGCCACCGAGTCGCGTTCGATTTTGACTGGCGTAAATCCGCGCGATACGTCAGCCGAGCGCATAATTTCGCTGCACAGGTATCGACGCTACGTCCCGCCTGATATATCCCCGCGAAATTACGGATTCGCGTTCCGTCTGCGCGGCCCGTGACGCGTTTACGGATCGACTAGGACCACCGAAGGATCTATTATTCTTAGGCTAGGGGAAAAGACGCGAGCAGCCATTATGGTAATGGTCGAGTAAGCCTGCCCTGTGTTTCTACGACGATATTTATGCGCGACTGGCTCGCGTTCCACCAATAAACTCTTTCCTAAATAGGGCAGAGGAAAAATGGGTTCCTTGGAGCTCACAGGTGCTTAGGTTTTTTAAATAAATTCCCACTTAGCACGAATTTTTACTTAAAGCCTTAGTGCACGTAGATGCTTCCATTAGGACAGGTTGTCAATATCGTCTGATAAGGCTGTTTCACTCGCAATGAAAATTTAATACTGACTGAGGTAAGGAGAGAAAAATGGGGACTTGGTGACTGGAAAGAGCCTCGTTGCTTGCAACCCCGCGAAATCATTTTCCATTAATCCAATCTAATTCGATTAAGAAGAAGTCATCTAGTGGTTAAATCAGCGTTTCCCAACCTTTTTTGAGTCACGATTCCCTTCTATAATATTCAAATAACCTGCGAGCCCTCCCCCCATATAACGTAAGGTAAATTGAATAATATATTTCACAAACAAATATTTAAGAATATAATTCTAACTTAATAATATTTAAAAAAAAACCTCAGTAGTCCCCAAAAAACCGTGACGACCCCCCAAAAAACACTTCGCGACCCGCTTGGAGGTCAGAGTTGGGAATCATTGAGCTAGATGCTCGTGTGGATGTTGCAGTAGACGAGTGTCTATCGTCGTGGAGAATTCTAGCTGCATCCTCCTAACAGTATGGCGCCCGAGCGTTTGAAAGGGCCATTTAGATCGAGCCCACGGGGTGAAAGTGGCATGGTCCAACCTTGCCGGCCGCGTTTCCTCCCCAGGGGAGCTGCCGGTGATCCTTGAGAATATTTTTATGCCGCGTCGTTCTAAAGATAGAGGCAGAACCGCGCCGTTCTTGTCCTCGTGGGCTGCGGTTACACCCGACGACTCGCGATAAAGTCACATCGCGGTATAAGAAATACTCTCCCTCGGTGCTGGATTCGTTGCATAAAGGCTAATCTCGATTGGCTCGCGAAATCACCATAGTATTATCGGAAGTTTGTCGGATTCTCAGACGCTAGAAACACACCACTGGATCTATAAAATTGCGGCGGTCCTAAGATGCTCTAATCTAGTCAGACCACTATCTACGAAAACGTGATTTCATTATTCCGATGACATTCTGGATTCCCCTTATCGTGGAATTTAATGGCGAGTACCTCCCGTTCGACGAAAGGCAGCCACTTAAGCAAGTATTACAACACGTGATGATTTACGCCGCGGAGAAAGGCCGTTCCGCGGATTTAAGCCGCGCCTCGAGATTGTCCGCGCTTTACGACGCGGCTTCATGGTTGAGAGCTGTTTATATCGCTCCTAAATCCAGGATCTTGGAACCGCGAATCGCCTCTTCAGAACGATACTTGCTCGACATACGACGAAGTCTTCACCCGATATTTATCGATATTCTGAATATGGAACGCTTCAAACGATTATAAGGATGCCATACTAAACGAGAGAGTAGGCGACGTAGCAAACTACGTTGGAAGAAAATCGAGGGAGCACTGATACAATATTCTCGCCAAATAAATATGAACATGAAGGTATATAACATTCTCTATCGCTAATAAGAAACAAATTACCAAGCCCACGAATTACAGGCGCACAAGAAATATCAAATTAAAATAATCATCCCCCAAAGTGTGCCCCACTTGTAAATGGCGCCTCTCCCCTAAAAATTTGTTCCCCAAACGTACAACAACCGAACATTATCGCGAAGGAAACTCGACTCGCGCATAAATGGAGCAGCGTTTCCATGCAAGCACGTTCGCCACTTGCACGTCGGTTTTACGCAAGCCGGGAGAGTAACGCGCCAACTCTGGATTCCTTCGAAATTGCTCCCAACAACTAGCGTCCGCTATTGTAATATAACCGCGGGTTGCAGCTCGCTTTTCGCGGCCTCGCTCCCTAATACGCCGGGAAACTTCGGTATTAATTAAAACTTGCAGGGAGCAGAGAGTGTCTCGATCGTTCCGCTGGAAACGACGCCGAAGAAGAACAATTCCCATCGCGAACTTGGTGCGCCTCGCGGCGAAAGTCCAACACGATCTTTTCTCTCCGTTCGACGGCGAGCCGGCCGCTATTTGCGTTTTCTTTCGCGGCGCCTGCTTACATTCCGCCTATCTGCTTTCCCTCGCCTAACAGGCAGCTCCAGGAGATACTTCGTTGACCCGAAATGGAACGTAATTTCACCGGTTTCTTTAATCGCGAGGCTGCTCTCCTGGGACGCCTTCGTATCGACGATGAAAAGCCCCTGGCAGCTACACGTTTTTATCACGAACGTGCAGAGCCGGGGCTGGGAGTTACGAAAATAGATGTTCAAAGGTGAGTTTTCTGTTCTTGTTTTTACGAAGCGACGTTACGGATGTCGTAGATTTTTCTTGCTCCGTCATGTAATTTTCAAGCGGCACGAACCGTTTTTATCAGAGGCGTATCAGTCTGCACGAGCTCCCCGAAGCCGTCGTCACTTCCAGCTTCTCTACACAGAGACAAGCGCGAAAGGTGTCGACAACGTCGTGGGATAGTCGGTTCGGTTCGGTTATTTTTAAACCCACTAGGAGAAAGATTCTGGTTGGAAGCTACACATGTCCACGGTTCTTTTGAAGGAATTATCGGGTGTGAACGATTTCGGGAACTGGAATGGGAAGCACATGCTTCTGATATCGTTTTCTAATGGGTCCATTCGATGGGGGTGGAAGCTGAAACGGTGCTACTCTGATGGCGGGAGGAAGTACTTGTACTTAGCTAATCCTTTGATCTTGGGATCTTCAAGTTTTTATATCTGAAGATATGAGGGTATCAAGAGTGAAGCATCGAGATTCGATCAACAGCCAAAGATTTTCATTGTGATATTGTCATATGGGGGTTCTGAAATTTTGAAATTTCTATGGTTCAGGATCCCAAAATTCTGATATTTCTACAGTCTAGGAGTCTATAATTCTGAGATTCCCACAACTTGGGATCACAAGATTCTTAGATTTCCACAGCTCAGAATCCCAAAATCCCAAGATTTCGATATCTCTGGATCTCAAAATTTTGAGACTTCCACAGCTCAGGATCGCCAAATTCTAAAATTTTCATAGGTCACGATCCTAAAATTCTGAGATATCTGTAGCTTAGAATCCCGAAACCCCAAGATTTCTAAAGCTTAGAATTCCAAAATTTTTAAATTTCCACGGCTCAGGATCCCAAAATCTCAAAATCGGAAATCCATAAAGCTTCCAAATTACCAAGCTCCAAAAGCCACTGCTGCATACCAACCCCGCTAATTACACCACTCACCAATAACGCCACCGATCAAATAACCACGCGTCCCCGCTTCTCGCAGATGACGAATCGCTCGCGTGAGTCATTGCGCAGACAACAGTGCATCACGCGTCGCCAGGCTTTTCCTTTTTAATCGCGAAGGAAATTCGCGACGGGCGTCGGTGGCCAATCATCCATTCGCGCATTTGCGATTCAAAAGATTGGAACAGGCTCGCGCGCCTGAACTAAAGCGGGACGAGCAGAGGCGAGTAGAGAGTGCACCGGCACGAGGACCGAGCGGAACAACGATGGCTTCACGGTGTGCCATAATAGCCGAACGAGAGAAAAAGCCATTGTTCTCGCAATAATTGGCCCCCAGTGAGTTATGACACTGGGACGTCGTAAAGTTTGCGGCGACCAAGCCGCGGGCCTTTAACGACTGTCCGCCTTTATGTATTGCACCCTTCGAAATGTCGCCGTTACTTCCCCACGAACTCGCCACCATCTTCTGCCGCGCGACAAAGTCCCGATTCTGTGACCTCCACGATAGTCAACCCGCATGTGAGAAAGGAAAGATGAAACGCTTCGACTTCACGACTGGAGTACTTACTACATAACGCTTACGAACACTGAACCGATCAAGCCACTATCATTCAATTTTTATTATAACCACAGAGATCGAAGACTTAACAATTAATTGTAGATACTGAGGAACTAGCAATGAATTTGTCCTAAAATGAGTTTATAGTCTCGGAATACTCAGCGACTCAAAATCGAATGACCAAGAACAAATAGTCACCGCGTGGAATGCAGACCTCGCTAAAAAAGCGATTTCCAAAGAAAGCTCCGAGAAGGCGACCGTTGCGCGAGAGTATCGAAATTAATCCCGACCTTTTATCCGCGTAGGAGGGAAGGAAATATGCGGCTCGTTCAGCTTGCTCGTTCGCTGCTCGTAAATCGCCAGAACGCGCGGCGGTGAACTTCTCAGCGCGCGCCAAGAAGAGAGGTGCTCGCAAAGATCGGGCAGCACAAGCACGGCATTAGCTCCGCGGCCAGGAAGACAAGGGACGGACACGTAAAACCGCTTTACGATTATTCCAGGCGAGCGTGTATCTGCGGGCGGAAGTGGAGGTGCAATCTTCAGGCACAGCTGCTCGATAAAACGGTTGCACGCGACCGATGAGCGTGGAAAAAGCTGACCCGTCGACGATTTCGTTTTCACGCGGAACACCGATCGAGCCCATTTCGAGGGAAGAAATCGGAGCTTCGGTTGGCGACTGCTTTTCTCAAGAGCAATGGGAAGAGGAACGATGCATCGATTTGGAAAACTGACAAATAGTTCTACCGGTGAAAAAAGTTTCTGTCTTTTTTTAATAATTGAGAAAAGGGAACTTGGCGCCCTTGAATAAGTGATGCTACTTGAACTTCAAAGTTCACTTCTGACTCGTGGAAATCACGAGAAATTGATTACGCGACAGATCTAAGAAAAGAGGAAGTTTATGTGACTCTAAAATTGCTACTCCTTCACATAACTTCCATCAGTACTCAACGTGCATCCTCGATTAACTGTCTAGTACCTAAGTCTAGTCGATGACGAAGGAAAATCGACTCCCGAAACTGACAAAGTGCCCGTGAAGCAGTCACGGCTGCGTGCCCACGACACGCACGGCGGTGGACAAGCACACCGGCACGCTTTTCCGCGAGCCAGCCACGGGGAGAGAGAGAGCATTCCATTAGCCGCGAGAGATCGGGGCCGGATAATAAATTAAAACGGGCCTACGTGGCCGCAGAACCGGTACTCATCGCGAGCCTCGGCCGTGTCTCCCGTAGGTGGTTCAATTAAACGAGCAACAGGCCGTGCAGAAAATCTTGAAATCAATGCCAATCGAGAATATCCACGGCTCTCTCGCTGCGCCGAGCTGACAACCGCGAGAAATTTTCCGTTTCGCAGGTTTTTCTGCCGAGAAGCGAGCCATCGGTATGTGTAGGGTGTCACGCACTGTGCACGGGGAGCATTCCAGCCGCCTCTGGATCCGACGAGTCCGGAGCACAGTTTCCACATCCTATAAAAGGATTCGAAATTTGTCACCAACTAGATTTGAAATGAAATTCGCCAGCACGCAATTTGAAATTCAATTTCCACCGAAGCGGGTACTTCCATATGCGAAAACGCGAGGTGTGTCCCATTGCCGCGCTGCTTCTCAGCATCCAAAGGACACTGCGAGAAAAATTGAATCGAGTGACCGTGAAACGTGGGTCGATAACAGCTGGCCTCTGCTCGAACGTTTGGAGAGTGTTCAGTGCTGTATACTACTATCTTTAAAACCGAATGCCGACATGAATTCGTTTCATTGACAAAGTTCCTTTCATACGAAATGTCTCTGAATCGAGCAGCTCAGTCACCATCTCTCGATACCACCGCGTTTCCTGATCTCGGCGATCGAGATTCTCCCCTGAACGGGTCCGCGGAGAAAAGGAAACACGACGAGTCGACTTTTTCGCCCGACCTGGTCCCCAGGCGATCGAGGAGCTGGAAAACCAGAAGTGCCAGCGAAAAGGTGGCATCCAGAATCATCGGTGAATCGTGTCGTGGAAGACGAGGAGAGGAGAGGAGAGGAGAGGAGACAGCGTGGCAGGAGCCAGCAGGCCGCGGACTGGTCTTCGCTCTCCTTTCCCGCCCTTTTCACTCCTCCCTTTCGTCTCCGCCGTTCGAAGATCCACGGACCAGACGAGATTGCGAGATCCAGTTGCGCGCTGCGATCTCTCGTTACCCTGGCTGGCGATCGCGAAAAATCGCGGGACCGACGCAGGGCAACGCAGCGGGGACCAGTCGCGGCCAGCAGAACGAACGTTCCTCTTTGCTAATTAGAAGGACCGTCGCGGGGAGCGCGTTATCGAGCCGATGGAGGTTAATAATTTCGCTGCGGCGGGTGAACAGCTTTATCTGCGCCGGAGATTCAAACGGACGACGACTCGAAGAGGGATTGGAAAGCGAGCCTAGTGGCGGCTGTATAATTAAATGCTCGAACGGACGGGAGCGCCTTGACGTCTGCGTGGGCGCGCTGCAACTTTGTAACTAGAATTTCCTATTCGATAGGAATCGACGCTGGTAGCCTGGTATGCAGTTACGTTTCCTGCGAGTTTATATGCTCGGCTGATCAAGGAAACTGGATTCAGGGGACAGATAGAAGGGTCTTGGTCCGCGGGAGAGCGCAATTCCAACGATTCCTGATATCTAGATCCTGGTCCCGGATTCTCATTACAGAATGAATCGCGTTCGAACAAGATTAGACGATAAATGATCTTTAACGGAATAAGAATTCTTGAGTAACGCCGACTTGCACGAACCGTAGATACCGCCCGAGTTAATTAAACATTTCCGATTCCCTAATACACCGTCGATGGCGAACCAAAGAGAAGGTTCTCGGACACTTTCACCCGCTGGACGTTCGGGGTCTCGGGAAGCGGAAAAATCGCGCGATAAATCGACGAACCCACCGAGAGATACTTCTGGACCTGGACGTATCACGTTTATCCGCGTGCGTGCAACGGTGACCCTGCGCCCAGCACGCTGCATCTACGCGGAACAGGCGTGATAAAACGATTTACCTGGGCAGCGATACACGAGGCACGCGTGACCGCGTTGCTGGCTGGCGACGGCTAAGCCGGGTAGCCCGGAGGAAATCGCTTAACGATCTCGAGAAACGGTCTGACCAACGACTGGCCGTAACTACTGGCAAATAGAATATTGACTAATTTGCTGGCGGTGTGCGGTTGGTTGCGTGGATCGGCGGTTTAAGCGGTCGAAGCTGGCCAAGGAGGAACGGGGGCTGCTAGATTTATCTGACGGGCCCGTATTGGAGAGGCACGGTGCCCGTAAATTATGGCCCCGGGACTTGAACACTTCCACAGAGTTAGATACCGGCGGTTCGCGATTGCGTGACCAAGGAACCCGACACGGGGGATAATAAATACCGGATCCTCGCCCAAGATTGTCTTTTTCGTCGCGCAGGTGCACGGGCTGTGAATAAAAACAGCGTAACTCTGGCAAATTTCGGGGGGGGGGGGGGCTGGAGTTACGTGATATTTTTGGTGCCGCTTGGGATTCTTTGCCGTTGGGTATGTTCTGACTCTGAGGTTGCGTGGGTAGTCGAGTGTGATGGGTAAAATATGAAAGGAGCTGGTAAGAATATCGGGATATTAATGATCTAGATAAGAAATACCGCGGTGCCTTGTTGTAATTACGGAGTTACATTTCCGAAAGTAGTTTCACGACGAACGATACAGATCGACTATACCCCACGCGTCCGGCGGTATGCGAGTTTCCACGCGTGGATTACCGGCTTACCGCTACAAGCGATCGTAAAGTTGTAACGAGCGATCGTCGTTAACTTCGCGAATTAGCGGCTTGACGTTTATTGGCTGTCGGTCTGGCAACATTTAGAGCGACATGGACTGTTCTTAAATGAAACGACTGTTAGCTTGTATCCTGCTCAGGCGGATAATGGGGCTCCTTGTAAGTTGAAGAAGGGGAGAAGGGGTGGTGGGCATTACTTTGTCGATAGTGAGGACTCTTTTAATGTTCTTGATCCGGCTATGCATCAATGAACTATCTTCATTCCTGCACTCTGAAATCTCTGGATAGTGAGAGATCTCTGGATAGTAAGAGATCTCTAGATAGTGAAATTTCTAGACCCTGAGGACCCCTATAAATTCTAGAGTTCCTAGTCCCTAAGTACTCTAGACCCGAAATATCTAGGCCCGCCCCGTGATTCTTTGAACCTTGTGATCTCTAAGACATCTAGACCCTAAAATTTCTAAACTCTGGACTCCCCATCCCTTCGAACCCACGCCTCCCCCTAATTTCACATCTCCGAAATCTATAATTACGCCAAGCTCCAGTCCCCCAAATTTCTGAACTTCAAGAGCCCAAATTCCTGAAACCCCAGATCCTCAAATTTCCACACTCTCCAACTAAGCCACCTCCAACTTCTACACCCTTAGACGCCTAAACTCACTGTATTTCCAGACCCTTTGAACCCCCGCAATCCTCCAAGTCCTTCCACTGCGCCGTTATTCAAGCCCTACTCCTCAAGTCAACCACTCCCTGCAAACTCTCCCACTCTCCAAGAGCTCCGGAACAAAACCTCCACCCTCGCATCCACATCCTGGCCGACGGAGAAGGAGGTCCACTGACCCGCGGGTATCCAACAATTATCAAGAATCGGGTAAACCGAACAACAGTGGGGGGAGGGGGACTGTTAAAAAGAATCGCGACGAAGAGCCGCGGCTCCAACGCGAGGAGAGCGAGGAGACGAGACGCGGCTTGAAGTGGCACTCCCTGTCTGTCGACCCACGCCAGCTATCTTTTGCGGCCTGTCACACGATATTATTATGTGCACATGCCCATGTATCACGGGACTACCTGACAGATCGGACTCGTATCTATACGAGGCGGCCCCGGCTCTCTCGGCTAGGTGTGGTTGTTGCTCGGTACTCGCGGGTGCTCGTGTGCGTCTGCCCGCCGCGTACGATAAAATAAACGAGCCTGTCCCCCGTCCCTCCGACTCGCTCCTTCCCGCTCACTCCCCCGTGTAGCTTCCACCTCCTCACCTGACCGACTGTCTCTCTCCCTCTCTTCATCTCTCCCTCTCTCCTCATCGCCAGAGACACGACTGCACATCGAGGTAACTTTTAAGGTCACAGACCTCGAACCGTGTTCCTCCCGTGTAAGCGAAACGAGGGCGAGACCTCGACGGAGTCCAGAGAAAACCTCCAGCCTCCCCCCTCTGACTCTCCTGTCCCTCCACACACCCCCCTTTCGCGAGGCGACCCCTCGCCAATCCTCCGTCATCCCGCGAGCAGAGACCAAGAGAGATCTCGGGCGGTGTTCTCGAAGCGTGTCTCGAATTACAGTTCGGTTACCGATCCCCCAGGCCATCGGCAAGCCCCTTCCTTCCCCTCGTCGAGGATGACCGGCCACCTCGGGCTGACACCGCGCGTAACGCGCCGTTTCAGGGAACGCGTGTCTTTCGGGGTACCAGGCCGGTCGTTCGGGGAAGGATTCGTTGGCGCCTGGAGAACTCAGGGCCCCAGGATCCTCTGTGAACCGAGGCAGGCTTGATGGAGAAGCTGCGAAGGTTACGATGGAATCGGGTAGCTTGGACAGCGAAGGAGTAAGGAGGAGATGGATGTGTGTCGATATTCGGGGAGAGGTTAACGACCCCGTTGACGAGGGTCGCGGGCTGATTAGTCACGTAGCTGGCGCCCACGTTGACTAGAAACGAGATACGCGGCTATGCGTTGGAGAGCTGCCATGGGACGGAGAAGCAGAGGACGTAAAGGAGAACTATTTGGACATTTCGCGTCACGAGCCTTGGCTTTCGCGGGCCTGGTTCAAGCCAAACTTCGACATCCGGGCAAACTTGATTTGGAAGGCTTGCAGAGACATCGAAACTCCCTTATGCAATACTGCAGTGCCGTGAGATTAGCTTTTTAGAAGACGATTTGCGCGTGTTCGCAACAGAAGATAACCGGAGCACAGAGGATAACGGTTTTGAGAAACGTTTTTCTGGGTAAACGCAAAAGAGGACAATGCTCGATAACGTTAGCCGATTTCGCCAGTGTGCGGCTGAATTAATGAAGGGAGAAAGGAGAGGAGAATAATAATTGAGCATCGACGAGACCGCTGTTGCTTCTCTCGCCTTCCCCTTGATCGCCAACTGATTACAGGTGCGTGCAACTGAGAATCAGGTCCAGGGCCTGTGACGTAACGGTAATTGCACGGACCCCAGGGACCGAGGCGCGTAATCTTCGCGGTGGATCTCGCGATGCGGATCGTAAATCACCGCTCGATTAAGAAGATCTCGTTTTGCAACACCCACCGCGCGGCGGGAAGCCTTTGGGCCCGCCACAACTGAGACGTTCGCTACGCCCTTGGTCCCAACACGAGCTTCCCTCCTCTCTCTCCTCTACTCCCTTTCGCAGCCAGCTTTCTAACAATTACAAGGGGAACTGTAATCTCGTTACTCGAAACGACTTTTCAATCACTGCGGCGGCTGCGACAGAGATTGAGAGGAGCGTCGGATGTTGCCTCGACGACGGTCGGATCAGAAAGTGGAAAAAGTAAGTGGGAAAAGCAGCCGAGAGCATTACGAGGGAACGCTGTCTCTTCTACTTCGTGGTATCTGTATAGCTTTTTAAATTAAAGCTTACGGTTTGATGTCGATGGAAACCGATCTTGATAAAGTTAATTGGAATGCAATGAAACTGTATGTTATGTACCGCAGCATCCTCTTCGGATAATAACAACGAGTACGTTAACGTCGAGAAACAAGCAGTATCTACTGATCAAGTTACACGTGGATCGATCGCTATGTTTCCCAACAAGCAATGTCCCGGAGCCCTGCTGCATTTACGTGCTTCGGATGGCAGAAACGTGTCCCAATGGTAGGACGTAAAACGGAGAATTACATCCACAGCCCACGAGAGAACATTCAGAGTCGTAATATGGTACAAGGACGACAACCACCCCCTGGGACGTAGCCAGGCCACGCTCATCGAGGCTTCGTCCTCTTTCTTTCGTTCCTTTTCGTTCCTTTTCGTTCCTTTCGTTTGGCCTCTGACGCACATATTGCACAACCAATAACCGGTCGCCGCTGGTGATTTCGAAGCAGACGTTCTCGAGGATTCGTGACAATCCACCCGAAATATCGGTTATCGATCCCCGCTTTCACCGCCGAACTACTTCAACGCGTCCTTTAATCAGAACGAAATCTCTCGCGTAGAGAAAAACGACCTTACTTGGAATTCCTGGCAAGAAATCCCCGAAGCTTGTTATTCCCAACGACACGGTGGCTCGAAACCAGATTCTTTAGCGCACCGAGATCTCTGATGCAATAATACTTCTCAAAGTATATGAACTAAAAGCATCCCCCTGTATATTTACAAAAATCGTTTCATTCCATCACAGTTGCACCGGACCGAGCAATTTCTACCGGAAAACCCTCACACGGTTCCCCGTGAAAGTAACTACCCACAAGGATATCCCAGCGTTCCTTCTCACAAAACTGACCGAAACGCTGCCCCCATCCAATCCACCAACGACTTTTCCCCGTCGTCTAATCGGATGAACAGCCACCGAGGGCTACTCCAGACGTCTCTGACAGCACAAAGGGGACTCCGTGTCCGTGGATGATTTACTCCCGCCGCAGCGCTGATACCCGTGAAGCAACCGCGCTAATAAAAGCCACCGACATCGCGATTCCGTGTAGCCAGCGCTGGAGAGAGAGGCCAGAGGCAGAGGGACACGACTCTCGTTTCGCCACGAAGGAACAGGGGAACCGGGCGAACGGAGCACATCAGAAGGAAACTACACGCTGTACACGGCCTCGTGGGACACGGCCCGACGGTGCACAGTCCAAAGAGCGCGCGTCAAATTGCGCATTCGCGCGTGCACCGTCGCCTCTTGCAGCCGACACGCTCATATTTCCCGGTCTTTACAGCCAGGTATAAATCGTGACGGGGGTGGCGCGAAATTACGATTATAGCTAATCCATAAAGGCCACGAGCGCGGCTGTAGTATCGCGCGGATATTGCTGGGGGGGGAAAGTTCTCAGCGCGAGCCCTTCCGGTCGATAAATCGAGGACAATGAGACAGGATTCGCTGGTACGAAAAGGTTTCCGCGAAAGAAGTCGCTGCCGCGCGGGGGCAGAGTGTGGTGAGCGCCGAGAACGACGCGTATGGTTTTGCCAGGACGGGGCAAGAACGATAGAGGTCCGCCTGTGAAAAGCAGTCGGCCGTGTGCCCACGGTGGAAAAAGTATACCGACCACTCTTGTTCCTACCGTGAATGCTCGCGGCGGCTTACTCGTTCTAGCTCTCCTGTCTCGAGACTGCGAGATGGGCACTCCTCTCTTAATTAGCCCTGACCACTGTGGCGGAGAGAATGACGGCTTACCTGGAACAGAAAGGAACGCGAAGGTTAGCGACACTTGTCTAGTGAAACGCTCAAGTGGTTCTTGGGGAATTGTTGTTTCGGGCGGGGTTTAGATGGGGTTGGAGGGTTTCGAAGGTATCTTTATGTTGCTTTTTGTGTAAATGATACGTGATTTTGTGGATTGGGTTCGCTGAGGTTTAAAGGTTTTGGAGATTACACATCGTCAATGTAATAGAATAATTGTAGAAGTACACCTTGTTTTACTGTATTATCGTAGAATATTTAAGAAAAGAATCGATGATCTTAGGTAGCCTATTTCCAAGATTTCATTATAGTAGCACGGATGGAATAGGAAAGGAGAGAATACTGAACTGAATGTGGCCACTGGATACCCAGTCGTGCAAAAACATTAACATTCCTCCTCGTCCCTATAAGGAATTGAGAAGTTAATTACCATTTTGAAATCTGTGGCTTCATTTTCAAACAGCTGGAGTGTAGGAATTCGACTTTCGATGGCCACAATTTCAATTCCGCTGGGAATTGCACGCACGCACAGTCACACGAGTAATTTATTCTAATTGTTTAATTAATGGTGTCCCGGATTTAAACTCATGTATCAAAGAACACTTGTTAAAAGGAATTTTATATCTCAACCACATCAGTATAATAACGCGTCGCGTGGAACGTTCTTCGCGAGGTTCACTCGCTATCGCGGCCCGAATAATACTACTGATTGCTCGAAGCTAAGCGCGGCTATAGAGCGTTTGTTTACATCCTCGAATTCCGAATGCACAAAAACTGTCCGGTACGTTGGCAAGGAAAGTATTCGAGTCGGCTAACCAGTAGAACTACATATGCCTCCTTATTTAAAATTGCCTATCTAGCATTTCGAAACATTCGAGAAAACTGAAGTTTTACAATTTTCTCTGTGCCGTGCTTGTAAAAAAATAAATAAATCAGACTTTTTCTGGATCTCTACGAAGCACTTGGGGTTTTATAACTTTACTTGCAAGGTAAAAGACGTGTGGAACTTCAAATATTCAACTTTTCTTGAGAAATTGGAAAATTCTAGATCGGATATTTTAATTAAGGAGGGCGGTAGTATACAATAACACGGTTGCTTGTGTCCATCACATTTATGAGGAAGTAATAATATGAAAATCTAATTGCGTTCGCCTGTTTCCAAACTTTCCCGAATTTTTATTCGCTTAGTATTTCAAAAAATCTTAAACTCAATTTTAATTAACTTACTATACATTTTTGTATTTATGTTCCCTGAATTTCATTTGGCCATCTAACATTGAACTCTAAACTCAAATTGACAAATGTTAAATTCCTGGACTTTGAAAACAGCACCTCAGATTTCAAAAAGGTAAAGTATTTTGGTAATCCTTTTAACGCGAGGAATTTAAATGTCCCTGCTAGCCCCAAAATTTTAGGACCCCCTGTACAGAACGCAGACCATTGGAATGCCATAAAATACTCGACGCCAGAGCGACCTCCACGACCTGATACCATCCAGAATCCGCCTATCAAACTTTTCTACGGTTACGAGCGATCGTGGCTAGCTTTCCCCGTCCCCTTGCGTCTTCAGCGGGGAACAATCGAGAAACGGCGATCACCGAGAATAATTCCCATCGAAGAAGTTCGCCGGGGTCCCGTGGAAAGTTGCTTTTGTTCCAGGGTGTTCCCCGTGAAACACCCCTTTCGCTCAGCCTCCGCTAGAAGCGAAATACCAGAGTAACTGCTAAGACATTTGCTCGTTCGAGCGTGAGGGAAATATCTCTTAGTTTCTCTCCGGCTGTGCAGATCCCCGGCTCCTCTCCTCTCGGTCCGCTTGTTTGCCCACCCACACCCCCAAAAGGGGTGGCCAAAGCACGGTAATGAAAATGGTCCCTCGGTCTGTTTCGCAATTCTACGCAACCCCTGACCGCAAGCTTCGTCTTATCTAAAAATGGCCACCGATATGCCCGCCCACCCCCACATTACAGCCTGGTAATAACCGTCGTACTTCATGCCACCCCCATCCGATACACGTCCACCCGACTGTCATGTGTGGCTTATCAGATGGGCCACCCTTTGTCCGTTTTAACGATACCGACCCGCTTATTGCTCGCTGCTGGATTACTCGGCTGTTTATTGAGAAGATCTCTCCCGCTGCTGGCGACCATATCGTGAACGGTACCATGACCATTCGATGATCTTTCGGAGGTCGTTTCGAGGGAGTCTGAATTTATGTGGGATAGTAATTATGGGAGAATTTTATCTTGATAACTGTAGGAATTATCTTTGAAACCAAGCGAAGAGAATTATGGAACACTTATGAAGAAGTCTCAGCTGTAGACGTAAGACAAATAAGCAGGAAGTCTTTCATTACCTCGACATTCTTTCTCCCCCTTACAAAGAGTGCCACCCCAAAATTCCCATGGCTCGCAGTTCACGCTGCAAGAATTCAAAGGCCCGAGGAAACCCGACGCTGCACCTGCGATTCCCCTCTGCCCATGCACCGAGGAACACCTTGACTCTGACGCGGCGAGCACATGGCGAGAGGAAGAAGCCTTCCTGACCCAATGTAACGCGAGATGTGCACTCTGTATCCAAGAATAAACCCCCAAGGCGGCGGGCGAACCTTTCATTACAGCCTCGTAATAACCGACGTGCCATCCACGCTCGGAGCGGCGCAACACACGGATGTACGTGTCCAGTAGATCCTGTTCCTAGATAGGATACCGCTGTTCCTTCGCTGGATCGTGAGGAGAAACGTGCGCCAAGGGAGGAAGGTAGGGGGGCGCAGAGCAGGGCGGAGGAGGCAGCAACGGCAGCAGCATACGTTGTTCCCCGTGTCGTTTATCACGAATCTCGTCCCATGGCCAGGGACCAGTGAAACAATGGCTGGGTACACGCCTCCCTCTGCCCTGTGCACAGCCACCGATACCATCGTCCAGGAATTAAGAGTCGACGCGCGAGCCCAGGATATCTGCGAGCCCGAGCTTGATCGCGTCCGCAGGATCTGATCGGCTCCTTCGCCGGGAGGATATCGGTTTTGGGAAATTGAATCCCTGGGACGGATCGCGACGTGGCCACAGAAATCCATGGGGAGCGTGGAAATTTATGCTACAAGAGGTACGAGCTACTCGCGATACAGGTGGATACTTCGGGATTTGTGTGGGTCGATATCTGTAATTGATATCGTCTGATACGGCGAGTTATTTGATTCCCATTCAGTGGAGAAATATGTACACAGTGTTGCTAAAACAGTATTGTAGAAAACCGAGTGTTCTTTTATTTATTAAGTAATGATATGTCAGGTTGAGTTCATAATAAAGTTCGAACTGTAAAGAAAGTATTTCCAGCAGTTGGAATTTTATTTTAAGGGGAACACACAGTGTGGAAGCTAAAATAAGTAGTCTAGGTCAATCTTCTCCGAGTCCTTCACAAAATTTCCTATTCTACTGAATCGAACAGACTCTCCTATCTTCCCCAAACACTGCCACCCACTCTTCCATATTTGCAAAGAAAAAGCCAGGTTCAAATGAGACCATTCATGCCACAAATATGAGGGTGGTCTCCGATCCAGCCGGCGCGTAACAGGATACGCAACAAAGTCCATAAAATCCGGCGAAATCCTTCGTCCTTTATCACCGGGCGCGTGATCCACGCGTCGTATTCATTGCCCCGTGGAATGAATAGACTCCATTTCCCGAATGTTCCAGGGCGAATGGAGCTTTGTCTCCTATCGCTAATCCTAGCAGACCCCCTAATTTTCCTCTACGACCGTTAACCACCTCGTCTTGCCCTTGTCCCGCTGCGTGAATCAGAGAGGCGGCTGCCATCAGCCGTTGGGAGCCGGCATGTAGCGTTTCTCGCCTGGCAGTTAGACGACACCGAGCTTAATTCCAGCCTCTTATCAGTCGGCACCTTCGACCTCGGGGGACCAACTGCCTCTACCCTTCTATAGGCGAAAGCCTCCGTCAGACACCAGCAAGCTTAAGAGACCTTTGCATTCGTTGGCATTCCTGGACGCCGCTTGGACTCGAGATTTCCAGGCAGAAGTTGTGCTCCCTCGCAAGAATTCCCTGGTTTCGCCAAAATTGCAAATGTAGCGTCATCACAAACTCGATGATGAAACGTGACGCGACTAGCAACGCCGCATACCGGCGAATATAGCCTCCGCGGTGGTTGCAATTAGCAACATTCCCATTCCTTTCCGCAGTTTCTTCCGATTATCCGGCAGTCAGGCAGATAAAGCCGCGACTAGGTGCCAACGAAGTCGAAAGCTGCGCCAGAGGAACGAACTCGAGGGCTCTCGGAGGAGCCAAGGGGGAATGGATCGAGGGTGGAATTAGAGGGGTGGCGCGGGGGGAAGAGCGTGTAATCCCACCGCTACCAGTAATTAGCGATATTTGCATATCTCCGACTAGAGAGAGTGTCCTGGGCCGCGGCAGCGGGGGGAAGCAGCGATTTGCATGCGAATGAGCACACTTCGAGACCCGCGAAACTGACGTTCCCGTAAATAAGAACTGTTTATGGAGAGTCCAGAAGCTTGACGGCCGTTAAACGGCGCGGAGGAGTGGGAGGGGATCGTGAGCAGATTACGAAGTGCCCCATTTCGAAAGGGATTTCGTATTTTGCATGGCTGATCGAACGGTCCCTTCGACGACAGGAGAAAGAAGCTGCAGCGATTCGCTGTGGCCTCCAAGAGGCGCCTCGACGTTTGTGGAAGTTGATCTCGGTGCAAGTATGAAACGATCGGGCAGGTTTCGGAAAGAGGATAGGGCATTCGTTTCGTTTTGCATAATCGCGACATAATTCGCGGGGTTTATCGCTCGCTCGTGTCCCTAATGTCTCGGCAACTTCCCGCCGTCTTCTGGCCAAGGAGGAAGGGCGTCGACAATGCCTCGTTAGTCGCTAATGGGCCCGTGAAAGAACTAGGATTAAGAGTTGTAAACCATCTTGCAAATTACCCGCTTCCCCCGTGCTCGTTGAATCGAATGACCCAGGCATCGTCGTCAGACGTAAAGGAGGATCTCGGCTAAAAGTAAGGCGAACGAAATTCCGCGGAGAAACAGGCGGAACTTTGTCGATTCCCGGAGCCTGGATTCCTTCCAACTTCTCGAACTCCTTGCGAGGTCCTGGTCGATACACAGCTCTACTGTCCGGAGCTTGTGTTAGAGGATACCGAATAAATAAATGACCTAGTAATAGGTGGCAACTATAATAGAAATTTTGTTATCTGGGAAGATCCAGGGAGATGACTCGAGGTCGGAGATCTCTGAGAACAGAGTGACGGGCGCTTTCGGGCTGCGGAAAGTGGAATAGGAAGGTAGGAGGACAGACTGCCGCGTGACGCCGCGGTTTACTACGAACGGAACGTTGCTCGGTTAATTTCCAGGCAAGAGAAGAGGCAAGTCGAACGAGCACCGGGAGTTCGTAAAGTTTCCCCTTCCCCCGTCCCGCGGGGGGGACGCGACCACTAAAATTTTACTGCCAAACGCCCGCCCAATGAATTTGCATGGAAATTCGCAGCCGGGGCGAGACGTACACGTCGTGAGAATTAACTCAGTTACGTCTAATGAGCGGCGAAGACGGCTCGGGGGGGAAGTTGGGCGGGCCGGGGCTTCGAAAAGACGAGTCACAGCATCGATCCGGGACCATTAAAAGCTCGGGGAGGAGACAAGATGCTGGAAATTCGCGTCATCAAGCGAATGGGATTGTAAACAGTGGATCAGGGGCGTAAAGGGAGCTTTCAAACGAGCGCGCAAGTTGGATTCTCGATTCGGAGTGTAATACTTCATTTGCAAAGGGGAAAAAGCAGAGACCCGCAGAAGAATTCTTGTTCTGATTTGTACAGATTAAAGCCAAGTAACCGTACTCTCTTTCCACTCGCGACAGCGCGCAGAAGACACCAAATTGAATAAAGAAAGAGGGTTGAACCGTGAATAGCCAAGGCCAGGCATTGATGATAACGAAGGAAGCTGATTTAGTCGGACAGCTTTTCTAGAACCGAGCCCGAAGAAAGACTCCGAAAGAGGCGGCCGACAGGCGTTGGTCCCCGTGTGGTGGTTATTATCGGAAACTCAATTATCCTGAAGGAGAATGGGTATTTAGCCGTGTTGCAAAACGAAGGAGGCTGGGCGTGTCACGTTGCCGCGGCTACGTCATCGGAACGAACAAAAATACACTTTAACGTCGGGCCGTTTACGTAACTAGACGCTCGCGAGATTCCCAGCATCCGAAGACAATGGGGAGATGACGTCGCGTGCGTTTGAAGGGTTCCACGGCCAAAAGAATGAGGGAGGGAAAAACGGGAGGCTCGAAACGCGAAGGAAGAAAACGGAGAAGAGCATTCTCTCGTCCCACGAGCTCCACGAGTCGACTAACGGAGCTAGGGTAGGGGAACTCGTTTAAATTATGAAATTACCAAGTCCGTGTAGAAGGCCCGGCCGTAAGCTTCTTATAGGAGTTAACTAACCTCATAAAATTAGCAGGTAGGTGTAAAACTTCCTTCTCCCCGGGAGCCAACCCTCCTGCGCGGCCCCCGCTTCCCCTGCCAACCCCCTGGCTGCGCCGCTGTCCCCCTTCGTCCCACGCCGTCTCGTCAGTTTCCGTCACCTCGTAAAACCCACAGTCGAGACAATGCTGGCGTACCCTCCTACCTCCTTGCCCGATGAGACCACCCCTCCGCTACCCCTGCAACCCCTTATACACGCGCAGCCGAGACATCCAGCGCGGTCCCCGAGCACGAACCCTTACATCGCGGTTTACCTTCCTTCCGAAATGTCGTGGGAGGAACGCGAGGGTAGCCGTTCCACGTCGAAATTTCATGAAATTCCAGGGGCAGAGGGTGGCTCGTGGTACCCTGATCGCCCCCCACCGTTGGGCATAGCGCGTGTGGACCGCGGATATATCCGAGGAAGATCATCGAGGATCGTGCAGGGAGGACTCTGATGCCGGGGATGCTTTCCTTCGATCGGGGATGGTTTATAGACGGAAATGTTTGCGGAATTCTGGGGATGTGAGTCGATTCTTAGAATTCTTCTTGGAATCGTAATGAAAAGGGGTGGTTTATAGGGAATTTCAAAGCACAAGGGGAACAAGTAGCTAGGAGGAGAAAGCTATGTTTGATAGTGGAGTTGCAGATGAAATTTTTTATCCAACTGCATTCGAAGAGTAACCACGAGATCGTGCCGTGGAACACACAGGATATCGATTGCCAGGAGACGGGCACACATACACACACACCCGTTGCCTCGAATTGGCTGCTCGAATACGTGACTCAATTTCGCACGAGGACCGCGGGGCTGATTTTCACCCCTCGCGAGACACGCATATTTAGAACAAACAGCCGCTGGACGAGCTGCTCCACCCCCGTTTTTCTCCCCCTCCACGCTTCTTTTTACTCGCGAGGCTCGCTTTGCATTTAAACACGTAGTTTGCTTAATTTATGCGAGCCAGCCCCAGCAGCTACCGCGGAGGGTGAAAGGGTGGCGCCGATGGAAGGGCCGCTCGGTCGGCAACGGGTATGAATAGCTGGCGAACGGCGAAACTTCGTTCGTTAAAAGGGAGAAGGGAAACGTCTTGCGAGAGGCTCCTTTTTCGGGAAACCGGAAATTCGATAACGACCGCGGGGCGCGGCTCGACGCACGGTAATTAGGAATTCGTCGCGCGTGGGACATCGTCGATGAGGAGAAATCGCGCTGCTCGTTAGTCCGCTTCATCCTAAATTGCTTTCGTTCGGCCGCCACTCAGCGGTCGTCGTAATCGCAATCTGGAAGCTATAGGGAACGCGCCTTATGCCATTCGGAATGGTAAAAGATAAATTGATAGAAGACTTCTTCACAAAATATCCTGTTATAATTCTACAAATTATACGGAATGGCTGTACAAGCTCGGAACACCAGTGGGAAATATGAAAAGCCATTTGGAAGAAAGGTACTTTCCCCGCGCAAAAAGGGTCGAGAGAGCTCGCGAAATTGACTCGTCTCCGGTTCGCAGCGGATTCGAAGCAACCTTGGCTATGTACCTTCCCCGTCCCCCTTCCTCGGGGGACAGGGATGAAAAGGGTGAACAGCCTGGCCGGTTTAGGGGTAATGAAATTAATTGGCGGAATGTCGGGAGAGGAGGTGGCGGTGTGCTCCTTAAACGAGGGACCTATCTGCATTTTAAATTTCGCGCGAAGAAAACGGACGCACCGCGAATATAAATATGGGGCTGGAACGGGGGCTGCGAATGGGGGCCAGGGGGAAGCTTCAACCCCCGAGAACGACCGAATAAAAGTCGGCTACACGACGCCAATGCGGATTTACTGCGAAATTAGGCCCGCAGGACGCGGAATCTCGGGCTGAGGGAATAAAAGAGAGCCTCCGTGCTGGAAAGGATTCGCGAAACGATGGGAACTTGGTCTGGAACTCTGCAAAAAGTCAATTGCCACGGCAAAAGTTTAACTTCCGGAGGACGAAAGTAAATACCGCTTTAAAAAAAAAAAAGTATCCGGGAACTGACAATTTTCTTTAATGAAACGTTCGCGCCCGCATTTCCGCGGGGTAATGAGGCAACCCCACGCGAATGAAATGCGACGCGGTAAAAAACGTTAACCGGGCCAGAGGCGAGACGAGCGGTGTTTCATGTTAATGGTAATGGTAACGGAGAAATTGCATACATATCGCGATACGTGCGCGCGCGTTAATGCTTCCATCGTCAGCCGGTTACACGCGTGCGTGCACGGCGAGGGTTAAGCAGGAAATTGCTAACCGCAACGCGGCCGGCGCTGTTAAATTCAAAGTGGCACAAGAGAAACGAGAAAGGAGGCGGTCAGACGCGTCTGCCCTGAAGTTGCAGAAAAAAATCGGCCGCCAAATCGAGAGGCAGCGATGGCAACGGCAGTGGCAGCAGCCAACATCGCGCTCGCTTGCCACACCCCGCTATTGTTAACGAGGACACAATGTCGCGTATAATGCACAATGAGCTGTTCCGAGCCGACGCATTAATGCGACGCACAATGATGCGTGCGCGAGTCCGGAACACCATCCAGAGAGGAGAGAGAGAGGAGGAGGAGTCTGGGTGGGTGGTGCTCGAAATGAAAAGCTTCAGCTACAGACTTGCGTTTGCCTCCACTTTTCCCCCTTTCTCTACTTTTTCCTCGGCCTCCGGGTCCCCTCTACGAAACTGAGGAATTATATGTGCAATTAAAAGAGTTGCTGGTAAATTCACGTCGCTACACGAGTCTAATTATTATTACGAAGAGGAGCCATGTTGGTAATTCCTTTGGTCGCACTGTAACTGAATAAATTACGGAAAATATGAAAATAATAAATAAAGATTTGAATAGATATTTCTTCACCTAGCTTCCCAATTCTCGTGGGAGTTTCTAACGTCAAGCTACGAGAGCTTTCCATCTTCGACCCAACCACAGAGTCAAAATCAAATTGAAAATCAAACCGAAATTAGGCAGAAGAGCTTCCCATCATCCCCCTTGCTAAACACATACGAAGCCCCAAGCTTTTAAAAAAATTCTATCCGTTCCAGAATGGGGAAGGCATCGAACAGGCGAGAACCATAGAATGAGCGAATAGCGGGATGGGGACGAAGCAGATTGACGGACGCGTTTATCCGTCGCGGCCGTGACAAGCGTCGACGTCTCGTTACATTTTTATCGAAACAAAGCCGTCGTCGGCTGATATTCAATTTCCTGGCGGCGGAACGCGGGGGAACAGAGTCCCGCCGTGGACAGGGCACACAGGGAACGGAACCGGCGCGTCGAATTGAAACGAGAACCTACGGTGGCCACCGCCGCTGCCCGTCTGAACGTGACAGTATCTCCAGACACCGACGACGACGGCGACGCCGGTCGTCGCCCCCTCGCGCCAGACCGAGGCTCGCGTATTGTAACGCGTCCGCGTCCACCGATACGGAAGTCTCGCGCAACTTCCTCCGGACAGAGGCGTGATAACGCGACGAGTCAAACAGGCGATCTGACGCTGTCTACGCGCGTGTTCCGCTTCAACCTCGCGGCTCTGCACGGTGATACAAGAGTTGTGGAGGGTTGGGGATGATTGGGGAGTGGCAACTGTGCGTGGTTGCTGTGGATAGGGGTGCAGCGGGATGTTTGATGAAGTAGTTGGATTTTTCGATTTCTGAATTCATGATTGCGTGAAGGGAATGTTGGAGTTTTAGATGCGTTAGGGGTGTTTCAGGGGAATGGAGAAATGGGAAGGGGTCCATTCCCTGGAAGAGTGTATTCTTTTGTGAGTACACCAGCAATACTGTCACTATATTATTCATCTATGCACCCTACTATAATCTCAGACCACAGAGAAACTCTGTCTCCATCAAGCTGATTTCCTCTGTGACAGAGTAAATCACCTCGGAAACTTGTGTATGCTATGAAATTGCAGAGAAATGCTTAGATATTCATCCTCAAGACCCCGCGAACTGAATTTATGCGAAGCCGATTTCTAAGAAATGCGTTCGATTTCTGCCGGCGAAAGCGTAAACGGGCAGACTCCGTTTATCGTAAGACGCCAGGAGCGCGAAGCTCGGAGGAGAGTCAACGCACTCGGAAGCAGAAAAATGCGACCGGACGCGTGTTTCCTGTCGGTCTCACCGGCGAAAGATTTCGCCGCTGCACGGGGAACCGCAGAACAAGTCTCGCGTCACGGCTGCGTTTCGTGAGACGGAACAGTGTGGTTTCAGGCGCGGACACCGTGACGCCGAAAACGCATTCGTTTCGTGGGTCCCTCCCCCTTTCCTCCTCCGTTCGCTATTAACAACGGGCCCGAGGGGCTCCGGGCTTCCTGCAGCCCCTTCAGGAAACGTCACGAACAAAGGAGGCCTCGACGGCGAAAGACGCTCGACCGCGGATGTTTGTTCCCGACTTTCGATTCCAAATTTCTTTCCCTGCCTTTCGTTTTCATAGGGGATACGGAGCATTGGTGAAAGAAACGTTCAAAGAGCGAACGAATACAAAAGAGACACGTTATTGATTATATCCACGTGCATTGCCGGGCATAACCATTAGAACATCTGCTGTATTTGCAAAAACTATGATACTTTGTTATAAATTCAATACATTTGCGAGTGGTAACTAAGCTGAGGCACATTTTGTAATCCCAGAATTTATCGTCCGAAAGTTTTTATGCGACAGACAAACACACAAACATATAAAAGCCTTCTGCTTTATACAGTAAGATAAAATTTAAGATTTTTACATGTGCTTTTGTGCACTACTGTTCTAAAAGTATCGAAATGCATACAACTTTTATCCGTTTCCTTCTTTAATACATGTTAACTAACTCTCGATGCTTCCCCAAGTTGACGATACCATATAAATTTTTTTAGAGTTCCTAAATAAATTTGCAACGCTTTGCAGAATTATTCCACACAGAGTAGGTGCCCTAATACTTATGACCATCAGTATATGTATAATGAATGTGCATTCGTACGTCAGGGGAACTCTGTCTGACCATGAACTGCCAATGCTACTACCCAAGGAAAGTGGAGCACCCTGAAGGAGTTTAGGAACTAAAGCAGCAGCAATTTATGAATCAAACTCGACCTGCTTCGAAGTAACGATTACTCGAATACACAGTACCTAACGTCCTCGCTTTGACAGAGGGAAGAATTTGATACGGCTCGTTTTTGGGGGCACGCGGAGGAAAAGCAACGTCTCCCGCCCACGTTTCCCTAACGCGTCTGGTAAAGACAAAAGAAAGCTTGCAAATTTCTGTGAGATCAAAGCGTAGGGGGATCTCAAGAGCCAGAAATAACCATAATCGTATTTAGAAAGCATCGTGTCCCCCTACAAGCTTTCAACCACGTCAAAGGGAAACAGGGAGGAATTCCTAAAACCCTGCCTTGCACACGTAATTCGCTAAATTTCCAGCGATATTCGAGAACGACGGACACGCGCGTCACTCGAACGAGGGAGGGCGGCAGAGAGAGAGAGAGAGAGGGAGAGGGAGAAAGGAGAAAAGAATGTTCTTAAACGGGGCGGCCGTTGCTTTCGAAAAGCTCTCCGGTGTCTTAATTAAAAGCGTTTTTCAAGCGGCCGCGCGCGCTCCGTACTCAGAGGGCTTTCCCTCTCGTGTTGAGGATCAAGAGTGAGGCGGGGGGGCCTCTTTGAAGATCAATCGTTCTAACAAGATCCACTTCTGACATTAAAAATAAACGCGAGCGAAATCGATGCGCGCCACTTCGGGTGTAAGTTTCGAGGAGAGTCTATTCCTGGCTGAGATATTCTATTCCGTGCTACTTGTACAGTAATATAAAACATTCCGCGAGACACGAAGCTATCGAGCATTGATTTATTCAATGAGGAGGCACAATAATGCCACGCATACTCCTTTGAATTTCGAATGCTCGATCCTTAAATCTCCCTGACTCGAAGTTTCAAAATCCCACACTTATTTTAGGAGACAGATCCCATTCTGATCTTATCATCGGGGACGATGCATCTCCTCTCGCCGAAGCGGGGTCGAACGTGAAAAATTTCCCTCTCGCCCGTTGGAAAGCCGAAGAAGACGCCGAGATGATGAAAAACGTCGAGACGCGCTGAAGAGTCGCGCGTCCGCGGCGTTGTTTTATTACCTCGATAAAACTCGCGCACCGCAGAGGACGCAGGGCCGCGAGAAAATGAATAAAAGAGTGAAAAAGAGGAGGGAAGCCGCGGTCCTCTCCGGCCGCAGTGTACACGGGGACCATAGGAACGAAGAGAGGTAGGGGAAGAGAAGGTAAAAGAGGATCCAGACGCGTAAAAAATGGCGATTGTTAATTAAATCCGCTAAGCCGACGGGGGAACGGCTCAAACCACTCGCCATCATCCACCATTCTATTCTCGTATTTGTCTTGCGGCTCTTTCTCGCGGAAATATTTATACTGCGGCCGGCGAGTGCGCGCGCGCGCGCCCCTGCTGGATAATGGACACCGATTTCTCCATTTCCTTTTGGCAATTATTCGTCATCCGTGCGCGTGACAGGTGCTGGCATTATCTGCGGAGTTTTCAATTTCTGTTGAATAACCCCCCGCCTTTGGAGCACGGATCTTTTGTCTAAAAAAACATGGAGGAGGGTGAAGAACAGTTATATATAACCGAGGATTATAGCTGCGGTCAGTTCGGCCACCAAGGAGTGGAATTACTAATCGAGCCGGGCCCGCAGGAAATGATAGCCACCGAACAGCTTCGGACCACCTCGAAATAGAACGACTGATCGGCCGTCGAGAAGGAGGGCTCTAGGTTCCAGCTGGTCCCAGGAGCCGAGATCAAGGTCACCGCTCGAGGGACCGCGGAGAAAAGTATCGACTCCCCGAGGCGGATCAACGGCCAAAGGAGCGTCCATCGTGGGAGTTTAGCGCGATTAGCCGGCGGTATCTCGGGCGTCGAGGGCCGCGCAAAGCCAGTGAAAATGAAACGAAGAGGTGGAAGAGGATTGGAGAAGTCCCCCGTGGTCCTTCGGATTGAATTACCCTTGTATTCCTCTGCGGAACGGGCCGAAAACCGTGGTAGAAGGACTAGAACAGAAGAGGCGAGAGAGAAAGAGAAGGGAAGAGAGCGCCGGCCCTAGGCCACCGTTAATTGGACGGATGATGCCGTTAAATCCCGGGAACCTTGAAAGCCAGAGAAAGTCGAGGGTGGCCAGGCCGCGTGGCTTTGTTGGAAATTAAAGGGAAAACGGGCGAGAGGCGTAGCCGACCAACGACTCTGGAATCGGGCGAAAACGAAGCCTATGCAGCCTCCTGCTTCCTCGAGGACCTCGCCTAGGGAAAAGGATGGGATGAAAGTGGCGGATCGAGCCGTCCAAGAATCGCGCGTTGATGGTCGTTAATCCTGGAGCTGAAGGTTCGGGGCTCCCTTTTCCCTCTGGAGTGACTCACGTGTCGAAGAAAAACTGAAGATGGGGATATCGGTTAGCAGCGGAGGTCTCCGTCTCGTCCGCAAGTCGCTAACATCGAGGTGGAAAGCAACAATGGGAAACGCGAGGCTTCTTTTTCCGTTCTTTTTATTCGGATAGAGAGAGGGCTTCTATCGCCGTCACTACTTTGACACCCGTCGCGATAACCCTCCGACGCTTGCGAAACGGTCGAACAATAAACATTTTGTCGTCACGTCAATCGCACGATAAGGGGGCAATAAAGCTCCCCAAGTGACGGGCGCTCGTAAAACTAACGGCAATGACCCGGGGACCGAGTTCGCGCAAGTCTTACTGTCTTGTTCGCACTATCGTCGCTGGCGCAGGGATGCTGAGGAAGCTTGGGATTCTGGTGCCCGTATCGCTGCAAGGTCGATTAACAGGTCTGATTGCCGGGCCGTGCGCAACGCCAGCTTCCAAGCTGCAAGCGCCTCTGAAAGCGCCGCAGACATGAAACCCCTTAAATCAGAGGCGCCCTAATGATCCAAGCCACCCAAGGTCACTAAGCAACTATCTCCTCCGCAGATCCAGCATCCCGAGTGTCTAAATTTCGCTCCCCGGCATTAATCTCTCAGAGAAGCTGCGGTGCAACGTGCGGATCGCGAGAATCGTCGGCTAGTTTCACGGGAGTCTTCCGAGAATTTCCCTCGATCCCCTTGGAGGATCGCGGGGCCACACGCGTTGCGCGCGGACCGCGGCGCGCCGGGCGCCGCTTTCCCGCGGAATTCGAGCGTTTCCACGTCGCGGAGAAGGCGAGAGAGGAGAGAGAGAGGGACACCGATGAAACGACGCGAGGGGGTAGGACGACGGGGGGAAGGGATCTGACTAAGTGCCAAGCGGGCAAAAATAGCCGACGGTGGCGAGGCACGATGCTAAATTCGCTAGGCAATAACGGGCGACGAGGGGATTTCTGCTCCGTCTCTGTTCGCCTCGGCGACAACGTGGGACGTACAGCCTCCCCTCTGCCCTCCCCGCCTCTTTTCCCCTTTTACACGGGCTGAATGGCCGTAATCAGCGACACGAGGACAGACTACCGCGGGAATTTCGGACGGGCAACGGCGAGCCACCGGCGCGTCGCTCGCCGGGCAATGGAATTAACCGTGGATCGCGCGAGATTAACCGTTCCTCCTGGGCTGCTGGGTCGAGGAAGCTCTGCCCGCGATAATGCCTCGTAAGCGGCAGAAATTGGATTTCGCGATTAAACGGAATCCCGGCGCGCGGGCGTTCGTTTCTTCAGCTCGATCCTCCCTGCGGTTTGGCGCGCGCCAGCCGAAACAGGAACGCGAGATATTTCCCCGTTTATTTAATTATTCCTGGCACGCTGGCGACGGAATCTTAATTGCCTGGAATTGCACGCTGCAGTGCGTCAAATTCCGTTGCTCCGAGGGTGCGGGCAACGGGGATGTGACTCGTCCGCGCACCTCTGTAACGTGTCTTTTCGGGGGATCGAATCTCGCAGCTAAGACGGTTGAGTGGAATAAGACAATTAGAGGCGGACGGAATAGACTTTGCAGGCTCTTTCTAAACACGAATCTGCGATGCATTGCGATCTGGAATGCGGCGTGAAGTCACGGCAGTATCATAAATCCAGCCCCTCCATGCCGCTGACCCTTAACACGCACGCACGCGGATCTAGAGGGAGTGTGCGCCGTAAATAAATTGAATTATTATCGGCGATCGTTAAGAAAGCCATTAATTACCGTCCACCGCGTTCCGTTCTCTACGCGAATGCCATGACCCCGCGGTGACGCGGCCTTTCCTCGAAGAAAAGCCATCAAGCCAGGTGAGAAGCGGGTTTAACGATCGACGCCTCGAGTCGAGAGGAGGCTCGCGGCGGACAGCAGGACGACAGAATATGCACTTCACGCAGCGCGTCGAGTACACTTCTACCTCGGTTCTCCCTCTGGCCCTCTCGCTATACCCCCGTGTCGTTCCGTTCAATTCCCTTCTGTTAGCCAGCCCGTGCAAAGGCAACGATGTTGGCCTAGCTGTGCAAACACGAGCGCGCGACCACGTGCAAATGCCCGTCGCCTGTCCACCCATCGAACTGCCAGCCTCGAGTCGCGATTACGCTGGATGAATGGAAGGTTCTAAGCATAAATTAAAACCAGGCGAACTCAAGTGTTGCGTTTCGCGGTTTATTGAATTCCCCGGCCACGGCTGGCCAGCCCTTTCTCTCTCTCGGCTGATTCGAGCTGCGCTGTCGGACTTCAAGTGTGTTCGTTGCGTGCGAATTTTCTTTCTATCGGTAGCGGTAATGGTGGTGTATGTATGGTGGGATAATAAGAGGTTGTTCCTTTCCGAGGGATATTTAAAAGGTCAAGGAAAATGATTCCTCGGCAGTTGGGCATTATTCGAATAAACTTTTATAAAAAAATTTCGAATAAAATGAAGTTATTTTTCGTCCTTTGAACGTCTTTAAAAATTATAAATTTTCAATTTTTTTTTTCATTCTACCCACGAGCTAGAAGTATATTCTGCAAAATAAAAAAGTTTCAGTCTAATCGGATAATAACTTTTCGAGATATAGGTTCCACCGATTTTGAGAACACTGTTTCGAGAAAACACAGATTACTAAAAGGTTGAACATTCAACAAATGAAATAAAAAAAAATTGATTTTTAGACCGGAATCTCCCCTTAAAACTTCTGTAGCCAATTAAACCCTACACTAATTCTCGTTTCTCGGTGCAATTTCCTATTTCCCCATATTATTCCGAGGAATATTCCCCCGTTGCTCGTAAAAGAGACGAGAATTCACCAGTTAGAGATTCCGCGTTCCAAGGTGCAAGTAGAATAGCAGCGTCTATGGTCAGACCAAAGTCACCTATCCGCTGAAGTCTAATAGCGGTCACCTTTCCCAGCTCCTGCTCGTTTCTCATTACCCCAGAACCCTCAAAATCATCCAAACAATTGCACTCGTAGATCACAGATCCCCAAGCCCACAAAGTGTCTCAACATCGCCAGACTCCACGCGTGTGCAACAAAGTTCCGTTCTTTTAAAACGCTTCTCCGAGCGTCTGGCACTTTTTCTTCGCCGAGAGGTCGTGTCGCGAAACGGCGCGTCGAATTAACGCGCGCAATTGCGGGGGTGGTTCGGGCAGTTGACTCGGCTCATTGCCGCAACGAGAGAGTCAGCCTAGTTGACGCGGGACAGCGGCGGAGGAGGAACGCGGCGAGGTCGAAGAGAGGGACACGAGCAACGGAACGGCCGCGATTATTGCAAGATTTATTGCTCCTCTTCGTTTCGTCTGCTCTCGAGGAGCGAACGTGGTCTGCTAAGACCTCCAGTGCGCCTTCCCTTTTTTCCGCGTTAACGCTCCGACTTTTCTTTCCTGGAATAATGCCTCCGCCACGGGGATCGTTAATGCCCTCGCTAGACAGTCCCTGCGTCGTTACGCAGCCGATATTCGCGGAATCGTTAGCGTTTCGAAAGACCCCGGAGAGCTTGGGCGACACCAGGAGATCGTCGATGATAGAAATATCGCGGAATATACCTTGATGGTTGGTTATAATGTAACAATAAGAGAAGATGCTTCTAGGAGCTCGATGTCAGCAGGGTCACTCATCTTTTGTTGAAGGTACATCATGGTTGACATAATTCAACGAGTTACGTCGGTTTGCGAGACACGCGCGTGCGATAAAAACTGGAGGAAATGTGAGGACGGTGTGTGGACGTCCGCAAGGTGGCAATTCACGGTCGGATGAAAGGTTCTTCAATGACCGAGACATCCTGGAAATTTTCCAGCCATTTGGGGACATTTACAGCCTCCTTCTTCTATGTAGTTTATTTTCGGACCACATCTCCGGCAAGATGCGCCGCGTGGGCAGGGAATAATTGTTCTACCACGATAAATGGACACAACTGGGGGAGCGCATGGCAAATTGTTGACGTTGCGTAACCGATCGTACCGGTGATAATAACGGGTCCCAGGAATCAGGAAGACCATATCAGCTCTAGTTTTTAACGAGCTGCCTTCCTCGTCGTCGGTTACAAATAAAAATCTCGTTGCTTGCAAACAACGAAAACAAACCCCTACTAAAAGTCGCGGGCAACGAGTTATCGTTCCAGGAAAAAATCGTATTTCATCAATGAAAGCTCCGCCGACTCTCTGCCTTTCCCTGCAACGAGTTACGTAAAGATTCCCCGCTAAATGAACACTGATTGCGTCATATTGTTCTTCCGTCCCGAACAAATGAAATATCCTTGCTGAACAACCGCGAAGACCCTTGCAAGTGTCACGAAGAATCGAGTAACAGCCAGAAATTTCGCAGAAATTAATGTCACTCCTGGTTACGTCGCTAGAAACAATTGATCGTACATCCTGTCGCGGCTACTCGCGCGAGGAATACCGTGGCTCGGTGAACAAAGAGCGTCCGTGCGTCGTGCCTCGTTCATTCTTTTAGACCCGTGGTTCACTCGGTAGCGCGTTTCCGATGACGCGTGTTGCGCCTTCGAAGCCGTCTCCCGCACAAGGCTGTCTTGTCTCGTGTCTCGCAGCCACAATGAAAGCCATTGTGCAGCTCTCTCCTTCGCTCGTCGAACGAGAGAAGCCGCAAGCCTCGCGGAGGAGCCTGTTATCGCGCCGCTGCGGCCTCGCCTCGACGATCGAAACTCGCTCGAGCGTGCCGCTTCTCGCGGCTCTCGCGCTGCAGAGGCTTCGCTCTTGCGACATCCACGAGGGACGCCGTTCGTCATCGGGGAAATTGCTGGATCGTGGGCGTGCAACCGGGGTGAAAGGAACCGCCGCCGAGGGGATGATAATGTTTTTACGGCGCGGGCAACGAGGGAAGGGGTGCGAGACGAGCGCGGAATCGGGAGGGTGCGTTTTATGGATTCTGATTAGGGACTCGCGGGGATCTCTGATGCGAATTCTAGTGGAGACGTTTGGAAACGTTGGACGGACACGTGTACTGCTATTGGTATTATTTTTGCTACCTATTTAGGTAGGTAGTTATAAATTGCGACATAATTTTTCATGAAATACTGAATAGCTTTAACTTTTATGTATTATTCATATTTTGCAGTTAGTGTTACTTTAAACGTTCTCCAGTTTATTGACACAAAGGGCAGACTCCCGACACCAGCGCGATGCGAAATCACAGTGCACGACTCGCCCGAGCGAATACTCAACCGAATAACACTCCTGACACGCATAAATCTCGATCTGCGGTCGCGAGGGACGACGGTTGGTAATTGTTCGCGCTTTCGAAGGGGAGAGAGAGAAATTGCATCGCGCACACCCTTCGCCTGCCTCGGACCGACAGGCCACGATTATTATGCATGGTGCAGCCGGGCCAAAGAGCGTACACGCCAGCGAGTAGACCACGGCCGAAGGAGCGTGATACAGTAATGACCCAGACGAGCTGCATCCTTGTGCCACATGCGGGCCAGAATCGCGCGCGTGCACAGGAGAGAGCGCGCTCTACGCACGCCGTGCCCACAATCGCGCGAAATCGTGGACCGCGTTCATCACGGGCTCTTTATCTTCCCTTTTACTCCCCGACGCCAGTGAATCGTATTTCTTCCGAGCCGATGCATCGATCGACGGTCACAGACGATTTATGCGCGGGGTCAATAAAGAAAGTAGATCGGTCTGAGCACGATAAGACAAAGGGGGTGTAACTGTTCTATTAAGCTTGGAAAGTTGCAGTCGTATTGGTTACTGTCTGGAGAATACAGAGCAATTCTGCGAGTGTCTATTATGAACAATTAGTTTTGGTGTTTATTTTTTAGGTTGAGTTGAATTTTTAGATAAAATGGTGGGAACAGAAAGAATGGTGTATTATAATTGGGCCTAGTTATGCAGACAGCTAACAACCTTCAATGAACTGAAACGGGGTAAATTATTTTGAAGATTTTAATTGTTAAAGAAAAGCAGCTTCATTTCTATTGCACATATTTTATTTATTTTTATTGTTTTAGAATGTTTTTAATGGGTTATTTAATAGTGAGTAGTATAATTCATATTTTAAACTCTCTGCAGTCTTTTTTTTTTGAGCCCAAAATGGAATATGACTTGGTAGTTTTAATAATTGTATAATGTGACAGCTGTTCTATGGGTTGGTAATTTTTTGCAGAATAAAGATAAAAAAATTATGGGATCCATACTGCGTTTGACTAATTTTTATGTAGCTTTCTGCATAACTAGGCCCAATTAAGACTTCAAGCAGAAGCTGGAGTTCGCAAATTTGAACGAGATTAAAGGGCGAATTGAAGGTATATTCAATTGCCGTCAGAATTTTTTCTAAAGAGTCCGCTTGAACCGCTAGTCGGAAGTATTTTCACAATAACGTAGCAAGTTTCGAAGTCAATTTCGTTTACACCCCTTTTCGAATTTACAGTCACGATTGCATCGCTCCCCGACTCGCGGATATTTACATTTCAAGTTGTCATAGGGGCGAGGAAAATCCAGCCACCCCGTGGCTGCTGGAAATCACCAGTTGGAGGATCCTTGGAACGATGAAACATTAGCTGCCAACTTCTCCTCCAGTAGGCCTCCAGTCAGCGGGGCGGAATCCCAAGGAATACAGGGGACGTTTCAGCGAACGGGAAAGACTATCTCCCTACTTTTATCCGGTATTTCGCGAGGACGTCTCCGCGGGACGATAGCTGAGGGACGTATCCACGGCTCCGTGAGCCCTGAAGGAAGCCAGCCGAGCGAAAAGAGTAGAATTCGCCGATTAGACATCGCGTTTCCCTCGGTGCGCGGCTCCGAATCCGTCGGAAGGGCGGGGAAAGCTCGAGGGTGGAGCTGGGAGCCACGCAGAGGAAAGGCAAAAACGAAGAGAGGAAGGGAACTTTGGAAGTGAGTCCCTGTCTTCCATATCTATGAAAGCAGAAAGGCATAAATAACGCGTTCCTCCGTTCCTTTCAGACGAAACCGGAGGATTCTATACATCTTAGCATCTTCTGGCCAGAAGTGTGCTACCATGCCTGGTGAATAAAGGGAAGCTGTAAAGTAGTCCCTGCTTTGACGAACGAATTCGTTAAAAACTCAACGCGTCACGATGAAAGAAACGAAGAAGGGGAATCGTTGAACTGTACAATTTTGCACCGGACTTTGTGTAATAAATGAAAATGTGCCGGACAAAAAACGAGGAAGAACTAATCGAAGCAGTAGGACAGAATGTTTCCAACCCTCCACCCCCGTATTCAGGCTACAGCAAAAACAGGAGAAGCTTTCGAGGAGCGAACCACCCCTTCAGCCACCACTCTTCGTTCCTCGTCTTCATCCGCCGCTGGTACAGCGAGCACGACGATAAATCAATCGCGAGATGGCTAAACGCTCGCGCGAAACCCTCTTTTTCGATAAGGAGAGCATCCCACCACCCCCGTTCTTCATTCCGCCAGCGACCGAGATTAACTTCCTCCTCGCGGCGGAAGCATCCGAGCGCGCACGCGAAAAATTACGTATCCTCGGTTATCGCTGTATCGCGATATTATGCAAATAATTATTCCGCCAACACGGGTATCCTTTCAACAGCCCCGGGAACAAATATTTGCTCCACTTCCCTCCCCCTGCAGACGCTGTTTCATTCGGATCGTCGTATCCCCGCGAAACGAGAGGAATTTACATTTTAATTGCGACGAACGCGTGGGAGGGGGCTCGAAACTGGAAACCGAAGGAAAAGAAACGACTGCCTGTTATTCCTCGTCCTTAACGGATGGGGTGCACGCCCCTGGCATCGGGGGGAGGCATTACGATATGACTACACCCCGTAGTTACTTCTCTTTAAAGTATTTTTCTGTTCCATAACTGTAGACTTTGATACTTGACAGTTTATCGACTTTCTTGGGGATGATAGTTCTTCACCCCCAAGGGGTTCAATACATCACAGTTAAAGGTTAAACAACTTTATCGAGAAAATTATGTTTTAATACTTTGGTCCACCAGAAAAGTAAAGAAGCAAGGTTCACAGAATTTAATTTTCTTATATAATTTTCTTCTTAATTAATTTCTTAAGCAAAGAGTGGGGCTTCCGAATTTTTTTCACAGTGCAGAGTGAACACATTTCCCCTTTTTAACCAGTACCTGTACTAAATATTTAACGTTATTTCACGAGGGTATTTGAACTTCATAATCCTTTCTGATTCGAAAGTTGTGTACAATTCCATTTGCCACCAACAAAACATGCTATAAATCGCAAAATCGAGAAACATGGTCATTCCTCGTTTTTCCCCGTTACTCGTTACGTTCTGTACTCCACAGTACGTTCAATTTTCTTCGAAAACATCGCCCTCTGGCCAGAACTTGTCCCCCCATCGATCAACTCTTTCTCTCTTCAGAAGCCTTGGTTATTACTTTCCCTTGGCAGGGAGCTGGGCAACAAGCGTGGAGATTTACGATCGCGTAAATTAGCCGAAACGGAGTGTATCCGCGGCGGCCTCTGTCCCTCTCGGAGAGAGACCCGCGAGATTTCCACCCTTTCAGTAGTCGCCTCGGCCACGCAGGGGGCGAAGAAGAGACCGAGGAAAGAGAGATCGAGTGGCAAGGTTAAACTCTCCCCTCTTCCTCCCCGACGCTTTCTCTCGTCGCCTTGTTCTCGAGGATCGCGAGGAGCCGGGGCAATTTGTCCTTCGACAAATTAATTTCTTAAAATATGTAGCCTGCCCCGTTGTTGTAGGCAGCTTTATTGCGCGAATGCTTTATGATCCTGTATTTTTTTCCACCGTCCCCCTGCTGACAGTCTCGGCGTCTCCTGTTTCACCCCCTCGTAGCAACGTCTCTGTCGCCCCTCGGCGCGTTACTTCTCTCCGCGAAGCGCCTCGCGTAATTAAAAAGTTCCTGGCTGCCACGAATGCCAGCGAGAATATCTCATCCGGCCCTGCGCGAATAAGAGGGAATTTCGTTCCTCCTTTATCGATACCCATTCGTCGTCGGATTATTGGAAGTTTGGAGCAGGTGAACGCTGTCGAAGAACCTGGGGGGAAATAATCGCTGGAGTGATTGCACCGCGACGTTTGAATTCTTCAGAAATTCGATGGAAAACTCCTCTGTAAACGTAGCGGAGGGCTCGGATTCCTCGAAATATGCCAGCTTTCGGTGACCACCCTACACAATCCTCGAAACTTGCAAAATGAAGCGGACGAGTGGAAAGGATCAACCATCCAGCTAACGTTGCACAAACTTCTCGTCGAAAAGTCCTGGATACCTCGAGATCCCCCAATCGATCGACACTTTTTACCGCGTAACTCGCTATCGACTTAGAGAACCGGTCTCCGGGACTCGAGAGAAATAAAAAGGATCGCGTGGAACGCGACGAGATGTTCGTGCAGCTCGGGATACACGTTTCTGTCTCGGGCACCGTTATCGCCTCGTTATCCGCGCAAAAATGCCTCAATTTCGAGGCTGACCCCGCGCCGCCCGCTGGAATGCAGTGGGCGAGATACGTGTATTAAAAGCTTCGGATAACACCAGACCGTTCGATCGAAAATCGCATGGGAGGACCAATGGGGAAGAGCAGCGAGTCAGAGAAAGCACCGTGGTCGACTTCGCGAGTCGCAGTCCCATCGACGACTATGTACATACATACGTGTATATATATATATATCTCTGCATGCGCGGCCCACGAGCAACTGCATTTGGTATGCAACTGGGTCGCTCGTAAATACGCGCCATGGTGACACGTTGGTCGATCTCCTTTAACGAGACGCGATTGACCGAGAACACCGCGAGAAACAAGGCGATAATTTTGCGTGTCCTTCGTCAAAGCGTCTTTTGGAGCCGGGGGACACGCCCACGTGTATCTACATATCTCTGACGAAGCGGAAGAGACATAGGAGTATGCGATATGCTTGTTCGGAATGGTCTTTTCACATTTCCCGCTCGAGACTTTTTTGAGCTACTTTAAGAACCATTTTTCCTTTTCTGTTTCAGATGAAAAAGCCACGTAGTAGCTCCTTCTAAGATCTTTTTAATAAAAATTTTGCATTTCATAAACCAAAGTATGACCTTTCTAAAGTATATAATGTTTCTTTGATAAAAACAATTCCTACTTTTTCGCCTCCTAGGTAAATGTTGCCCTTTAAGGGGAATCCTATTCTTTGGGCTAAAAACATAGGAAACTTTAGAATTTTTTTTTAAGAACTCAGCGATTCGATTCATCTGAAATTTAAACCATGTTTTGATGCATCTTTGAAGAAGCTCCAGTTTTTTTTTTATTAATTTTTAACCATATAAATAGTAGTTTTTTGTTTTTTAAAAAAAATCCTAAATTTCGCTATGCTTTTAGCCCATAAAATAATATTCCCCCTTAAACACGAGGCAGTCTAGTGTCCCATGCTCCGAGATGCAGAATTACCTCAAAACAGCAAGGGGAGAGATTCCAGCGACAAACGAAGCCTAGACAAAGCGAAGGAAATGCAGGCTGCTAATGGACGTCCCCATTCGCGATAAACCTCGATACTGAAACGTGTCCATTGATGTCACGGGAGTATACAGTTGCTTCTTTCTCCGTATCGTTCGGGACGGTGATAAAAGGATTCCGTAAAGACCAGTCGAAACAGCGACCCCCATTGACGCCCTCCTCCTACGTGCTCTCTCTTTAAGCGGGGGAGGGAGGGCGCCTAGAGCCGCGCGGAGGAGATAGTAGATGCGCGATAGTGGAGCTCTCGCATGTGTATATGCAGCCAGCACGTGAATACACACGGCCAGCCCTGATACCCGCGTTTATTTCTGCAGCCGCTTTATTTATGGAGGCCGATAGCGAGAGCGCGAGGGAAACGGGAATACTTGGCGATCCGGATGCTCGTGAGATCGCCGCGGATAGAAATTAATTAATCGCCTACGGGACACCCTACTTCCTTGCCTCTGCTAAATCGAGAGGCTCGGGACCGTGCCTCCGAGGTCGTCTCCGTTCCGTGAGCAAGGGCCATTCAGAGTTGAACGCTGTTGCTACGTTCAGTGTGTCACTGTCAGCTCCGTTTCGTCTTGGGAACCATGATCGATGAGAGAGTCTAGCGACTTAGAAGTAGCGAAAGATAAAATCGGAATTGAGAGGAATTGAGTTCCTTCCCTCGCTGGACCCTTGCGCTTGTAACTGCGCGTCCTGTTACAAGTGGAGCAATGTTCTTCATATTGTATGCGAGGATGATATCGACGTTTTCGATTAACTGTGTACCGAAATGAAAACTTCGGAATAGCCTAAAAAGAAGTCCTCGTGTTCCCTGACTTTCTTTCTTTTTCTAAAACGTCCTATACACGATCCGCAAGTATAACGATCTGTCTAACGAGCATACTTTATACAGTTTACCGAGGAAGAGCCGATGAGAGCCAGCGACACGGTGACCTGGTCCCCGTTTCGCAACCGAGTCACCATCGCCGGCGAGGAGGGGGATCGTCGGGTGGCTTGCGGGGTCTCACGCACGGAGCCACAATAAGAAGAAGATAGAAGGGGGACACGACGTGCAAAAAAGCGCGCGAAGCAGCACGCTTTTCGGCTGTGCTCGGCACGGAGCAGCGAGCGAGTCGACGATACCGAGCGGACAGAGGCCATTGGCCCCGGTGCAATGGTGCAGTGTGCAATCGAGGTGGGAGGGAAGAAGGGAGAAGGAGAGAGGATGCAAGAGACACAAGTATCTGCACGAGCGTTCTCGCGCCGTCTGCCAAGCGATCCGCTCGCGGAACCTTGAAGCGTGGATCGCGCGTGGGTCGAAACGCGGCTGAGCTGAGCCTGGATGCAGGTGAACGAGATTCAAGGAAGTTAGAGGGGGCTTCGGAGAGGGGCGGCGACGTTCACAGCGATGATATCGCGACGGAGCAAGGGAAAACTCGCTATCGGGCGGCGGGAAACGGGTTAATTCCAACTCCTGCTATGCTATCTGAATCCTGCATCAAGGACAAGCCGCCAAATTTTGCTTCGTAACGAGCAACTTTTTCGATCCTACTGCCGAGTATCTCGGAGTCACGTGCAGCGAATTCTTGTTACGCGAAGAGGAAGTTCCATCAGCAGCATTTCTCTAATCCCCAAGGCACCTCCATTATTTTTAATCGTACCTGAAAGAAACTTGTGGAATAAAGAGACTCCAGTTGCACAGCAAATTGCATAGAATGCCTAAGCAAGAAACCAAACGTTGCATCGTAAAAATCCAGCGGCGAGCGTCGCAAATTTTCAAACTTTCGCGAATCCGGCGGGTAGCGCTCGGTGTTGTGATGGGGGGAGAAACGTAATTTTCTGCAAACGCAAACGTCATGTATAATAAAATGGTTCGATGGAATCGTACCATGTCCTGGTGCAGCAGGAACGAGGATGGAAACTCGACGTTCATGAAATATACAACAGGCGGGGCTCTCCTTCTCGAACGAGTGACTTGGAACTGGCTCTCGGGTAATCGACTGGTCCAGCACATGGGGGACATTGAAAAAGGACACACGCGAGGCAACGACATCCAGGATCGAGGCTACTTAACGCTCATCTCCATCGTTTCCCTCTGACGACAGCGAAAAATTATGTCCAATATGATATTCTGATGGAACAATATTCGAGGGGTGGATAATGCTAGTCAAAGAAGTTGCATGCTTAACCTTTACCCTTCAATAACCCTGGATGCAGGGTCCATTTTGACCCACAATTTTATTCAAATGCACCACGAAATAAGCTCCTAAATTATGCTCTTGTCTTATCATCTAAAATTCACATCTTTTTCAACAAGCGATACTGATAACACGTGTGGTCTGATATCTTAATATATAAAGTAGCAAGTTTGATATGTTTGTGTGTTTGTCTGACGCCTCAAAACTTTCGAATGATAAACTCTTGGATCACGAAATATGCGTCAGCTCATTATACCTGACTAATCTAGATCACTGTGACTATTATCACAAAAAATTCTTTAAAAAATCAGAATTTTCGAGAGGTAGTTTTTATCAAGCAGAGTTTTTTCTGTCTCGAAAATCGAAGGAAACCTTGTCGGAGGGGCAGGAAAAAGGAAATCTGGCTTGCGAGAGTTTCGATCGGCGGTAGACGTCGCTTTCTACTCATTTACTTTCCGCCAACTCGAAGAAGCGACCGAACGGCGATCGAACATTGTCGAAAGTCGCGACTCTGCACGCATCGCGAACCTGTCCCTCGTTAGAGGAGCCTGTCGCCGTGAAATACTGCGCGTGCACGCAGCTTTCTTTTCGCGGAACGCGTCATAAATCGTTAGAACGTGGAAAAACGCGACGACTGACATCGGCTCAAGCTACGTGGATAGTTAACGTAAGTGTCCGCCCAAGGGTTCCGCAAATCCAGAATATTCGAAAGAAGAGCGAGTATGTTCCTTCGAACCGACCAAGCATCGTGAATTTTGGTTCCCCGCGATGCGTCGCGCGATAATTAGACGAAGAAGAAGCGCCAAACAGCTCCAGAAGAAGCTCCCCCATGATTTGTCCCCTCCGTGGTTCCCGAAACGTCCCGGATTCTTCTTCTATCCGTTTCTGATGCCTCCTCGTCGACGTTCAGAAGTCTGCTTCTTCCCACGAGAAAAGAAGTGCCCCGGGTTCTTGCTGCATCGCGTGAAAAACTCGTCCGATGCCATCTTCCCTAACGTCCCCGTTGTTTCTTTTGCGAGGCTCCCTTTCCCATCGCGTTTTCGGCATTGCCATAGAATTTATTCGGTGACGAAGCAAGGACGAACGGATGTAGTGCCTCAGGAGCCACGGACGCCCTTTCCAGATCGCGCTGAGGGAGGATTAACACTTTGCTTTTTCTCTACGAGGCTCCAAGGAAGCGCTGTGACTATTTGTTCGAAGGATCTCGCCCGCGGAACGTGCGGCTGCATAAAGCCGAGGAGAAGGCGACGCGACAGCGTGTAGGCAGCGTGACGGCGAGGTCGCCGCGGCCGACCCTGACGGGAGAGGCTTCACAGCAGCATCCATTATTAGAACGACGATACGAGCAGCTACTACGCTTCATAAATGTAAATCTGAATGCATAATCGATGAAAGCGAACGCCTACCGGCGATGGCAACTGCATGACAAATGCACGGGAGAGCAGCGGGCTGGAGAGGGGTCATCGTCATCGATCCACGATCGACGTCCGCGGAGGGAAGGGCAGAGATGAATCCCGATTCGGTGCACGGTCTTGTCTCTCGTCGCGCCACGCTTTAGCATGAAAATGAAGTTGAATCACGGAGGCTGTTAACGAGTGGGAACCAGAGGAGCGGAGAATGCTTGATTATAGAAAGACTTCGCGGATGATTTTCGAACATTTCTACCGATTGTTAGTGGAATGTAGGAATGCACGAGGTGAAGGGAAGGAAGAAGATAAGGAGAAGAAAGGCTTGGCCACTTTTTGCTACGACCAGCGGTTATCGATCAAGCTCATTGATCAATCAGTCGATGTTCTCCGATTAACCCGTCACACGGGTCAACGACCATGAAAGAACGCGTCCAATGCTTTTTCGCTTCAACGGCGAAGGCCTCGTTATAAATAACTCGTCACGCACTAATCTCGCTGATTTTTTTCATCTGACATGGGCGGAGTCGGGCCACAGCCGGATCATTGTTGACTCGAGACTGCTCCAAGAACGAGAAGAGCAACGGAGGTGCGCTCTGCGTGGCGGTGCATACACGAGCTGCATAATCCCCAGGTTCAAGTGTAACGTGCAACCTCTGCCCTCCCAATTTCCCGTCCCTACACATACGATGCACCTCTTTTATCTAGAAATTTGGTTCTCTGGCAACTATGGAAGGCCTCATCTTTCTGCTTCTACCGTCATCCTTACGAGCTGTCTATTAATTTAAAAGGATACGAAGACAGTGGCCGATTTAAACTTCTGATAATCGATGCCTTCAAATTATGACATAACTGCCATATCTAGGGTTATATTTATTTTCAGAATCAAATGTATACAGCCTATTAAGGTGAACGCTATATACTGCAGGCGCAAAGCTGCGAGGGGTCCAAGAAAACGATCTGCAATTTTTAAGCAATGTATTTCAAAACCAGCATCGTACGAAATAAAGCTTCTGTGGCCATAGTGACGCTGTTGGTCCTCTGTGTAAGTAATAAAAGATCAATGTACGATCTAGACCCCCCAGTAGGCTGTTTTCCAAAGCGCGTCACAGTGTAAGGTAGCACTGTAGTTTTAACGATAAAAGAAATTTGTTCCATCGAATTGTTTTTTGCTAAATTGGCACGCCAAATGCCCGCTGAATATCGACGTAGGTCTTTCCTTTGGTCTCGACCACGCAGAAGATGATGAAGAACAGGAACAGGACCATGGCTCCGGCGAAGAAGTACATCAGGGCCGCCATTCCACAGGAATGAACCATGGTGGAAAAGGACGCCGTCATTATGAACGACAGCATCCAACTAAAGAAGCCTGCGGCCGAACATATCACTCCCTTCAGGTGCGCTGGGAAGATCTCGCCCATGTAGGTCCAGGGGATGGGACCTGTTTGCTCGAGAAATTTCGCAGATGCAAATGCAAGTGTCTGGATGAATGATTCTCTAGATTGATCCCCCCGAGTGTCCATCAGAGCTTGCTGACGACGTAGCACTTTGAGTGGCGCAAGCTTCGGTGAAATACCGTTGCAAATAGGTCAGACCATTCGAAGTCCGAGCTCCGAGCAAGTATCCGGAGCTATTAGAATATAATGAACGTGAAAATACGTGAAAGCCATGTAGCCGGTGGAAAGCTCTCGACGCGAGAACACGCTGACTCCACTCAAAGTGTTAACTACCAAACCCCTGTTATTGCAATTTAATGCAGTCGTCCACGAATCACGCGCGAACTCGTGGGGTCATCGAAATTCTGAAGCATTGCGCTTAGAAGGTATATGTATGCGCACTGATTAAATCTCGTATACGCTATCGTTACTGACCAGTGCCGAAGCAGAAGGAACTGATGAACACGCAGGCAGCAGTGAGCGGCAACCAATTTAGCCGCTCGGCCACCTCTGGAGTGTGGGTCTGCTCATAGAAGAAGGTGCCCAGGGATAGCAGGCAGACGCATATCACTGATGCGGACACCGTTAGGAGGACCTTTCGACCTAACTACAAAAATCGTCCAATTGCCAAAATAGTGAACGCTGGCGCGCGTGTTCTATCGCGTTTCGCTGTACAGCATTCGCAGTTTGAACGCTGTGCTCGTTACCACGATCTTTCAGGCTTCTTTGCCATGATTAGAAACTCCTAAACCACCTTTAGGTTCCATACAAGCAAGTATACACAAAATTTCGAGCATATCAACTCTTTCACTGTAGATTTTTTAAGCACCCCGATAGGTGATCGAAGGGGTCTCTGAATCCCTGAGAGAGACAAGCGGCTGGAATCCTCAGTGCCGCGAACGTGTTCCACGATCTGGCCATATTGGGTAGTCCGGACGATCGACAGGCCAGCTGCAAATCGTCGATAAACGATCACAACGTTCACTAGCTACGTGCAAGTTGAGCGAGTATCGCGGAGGGCCTGGAGTGACAACCTTATCGACCAGCAGGGCTGCGATACCGCATGCTACCACTTGGGACACCGCGAAGATCACCATCTGCACCTCGGGGTCCATGCCCGTGCCAGTCTCCTTGAAAATCGTCTCCGCGTAGAAGATGATTACGTTGATCCCGCTGAACTGTAGCGCGCTCACCAGCCCGAACACGACGCCTATCATCTTCAGCATTGGCTTCTCCAGGAACGTCTGAAGCGTCACTGTCTCGGTGGTGGCCTCCGTTACTTGGTCCTGTTCAAGCACGGCGCAGGTTCGGATACACATGAGAGTCTCCAAGCTGGTTCCTTTGACATTCCTGAAGCTGGAGGCGCCCAGGAATCCCAAAGCTCGCAATTCAAAGGACTGACTTTCAAAGCCTGCATCTCCGTCTCGATGTCCCAGTCATGTCCGCGGAGAAAATACATGTCCCTCCTGGCAGCCTCCTCCATGCCCTTGGACAAGTGGTACAGAGGACTCTCGGGCATGCAGAACAGCATCACGATCCCGGAAATGACGGGCGTGATGGCGCAGAGTATCGACGTCGAGATGACGTTCCTCGTGAAGCCGCAGCAGTACGCGTACAGGATCCCGGTGACGAATCCCAAATGGGGTATGATCCCCAGGGTGCCTGATCGCGGAGCAACGCAATAGGGCTTTTAGGAACTTGACGATTTTTCATCGGTACCCGTACCTCTGATGTGGCGCTCGCAGATCTCCGCGGAGTACATGGGAGCTAAGACGCAGAAGATGCCGCTGGAGATGCCGGTTATCAGTCTGCCGAGCACCACCACGGGTTCGCTCGAAATCACGCAGATGACGAGGATCCAGCCAAAGGTGGAGATAGGGGCGCTCGCCAGCATGGTCCCTTTACGACCCAGCGAGTCGACGAAGAAATGCAACACGGCCAGGCCCAGGGCCGTGCCCAATGGTAACGCCGACGCGATCAAGTTCGTCCCGAACTCGTCGTACCCGTAGTCGCTCTCCAGGTGCTCGACGACCGGAGCGCTCCATCCTATGCTGCATCCGAACGCGAACGATCCCGTGGACGCTGCGGGAAGTATCACCGGTTCGTTCAACCTGGACACCGATCGACGAGCTGCCTCGCCGACTTTTACACCGCGGATATGTGACTCGGGAATAGTTAAGCGACTGCTAGAGGTTAGACCATTTCGCGTGATGGTCGCACGTGATTTCTAGTTCCGGCGGAAAGTTAAGTGAAGAAAGAGAAACCTGCTAAGGTTGACAAGAATTGGGGGAACCTCCTCTTGAACAGCTGCCGGAAATCCTCCTGCTGGTTGATTACGTTTGCCGTCGCCATGTCTATTGAGATGGAACGTCCAGTTTCGATACGTGGCTACGTTCCGTTGAGTTTCGTTACTGGCCATTATCTGAATTGGAACACGAATCTATTCAAACACCACGAATCGGTTTGCAGGGGAGGTGTGACTGGCTACTGGAGGGTTGACTCGTCTCTCAGGAATCTCAGGATCCCCGATCCTTTGCACTGGGCAAGCCCGAAGGGGATAGGGATGGGTTGTCGAAGGGTTCAGCCGCGGAACGATCGGCGAAGTAAGGAAGAAACGAACGTCGAACCCGACGCATTTTCGCGCTCCAATAAGTTCGTCGAGAGTCGCCGGTGGCCCATCCTCGGGGGCGATACCTGCGGCCGCAAGAAGAGCCTGGGCCGACGAGGATGACGTTGAACGTAATAGGGATAAGGTCCCTTCCTCACGCCCGGTTACGCCGGCTAACGACATTCAAATTCCATTAGGGCAGCGCGATGTGCGGCTGACAACTTTCGGATTACAGATCGGCTGGCTTCTCTCTACCCGGCGTGACCGTAGGAGAGCCCTTGTCGGGATAATGGCGCGGCGGGAGAGAGAGAAAGATGAGCGAAGGGGACACGGCAAAGGGCCAAAGAAACGGGGACGATTAAATCGCGAACGGCTGGAGGTATTTAAATGAGTGCATCTACATTTTAAATATCTCTGGCTGCGGCTGTAGTTTTTAATCGTTCGCGATCTTAGATATCCGCCGGGCGCTTCTCCACTCCCGCGGGACGTCGGGGGTAGTCGAGCTCGCGATTTTAATATTTTTCCTTCGCTCCTTTTTTCGTGCAGAGAATCGAGGGAAGTTGTCTCTTGCTTTAATGGCAGTACTGTGTTGCGAACGATTGTATTTCTGATTGCGTGGACAAATGGGGTTGTATGAAATTCATGAATAAAATAGTATATTCGGTGGGATCGATAATTTAGTAAGCGACGTCTCTCCTCGCAAGTACCAGCGATTTTAGACAGAAATCGGGAGTTCAACGCTCGCTGGTTAGAATGGTAACGAGGGCTCGCGGAAAACGAAGCTTTTCCACGAGGTTCGTCGATGGAACGAGTCGACGGGTCGACGAGAAAATAAAGAAAATGGAAACGAGGCTGGAGCAGCGCTTGATCTGCCTCTTCGATACTCGTTCTGACGAGCAATGTCTACGAATGGAGCCTACAGATAACCGATAACGACACGCAGAAACGAACCATGTACGGGAATCGTCATCGAGCAGATCGTTATGCGACGAGGGAAAACGACACAATGTCTTGGAATAAGATGCTCAGATTACAATGGTAGGATAAGGAATCCTTGCAATCCCTGGTTTGAAAAGAAACATATGTTCCTCCCCTATGCGAAGGAAGCTTGTAACTCGAACCATAAAAGAGCTCCACGCAATTCAATGTGCTCTGATAATTTCAATTTCTCTAAAATATTTTCAACAAATTTCAGGTAGATATTCCCAAGGCAAAAGGTTTGGAGCACGATGGGAATGAACTCCAACCTGGTCTAACGAAGTCGAAATTGTAATACTCTAGAGCTGCAGTCACGATTCGTGAGTTTTCTTAAATCGTAATTGAGGAAGAGCACGGGACGGAGACACGATAATTGCGATATATCGCGGTGCCCCTTTCTCGACTCTGGAACGCGTCTCGTTTTCATTCGCAGCGCGTCGCGCGCTCTTCCATTCGCGACGGGAACAGCCCGTATTTGCATATAAATATAAGTAAAAAGTGTATTTGCATGTAAATGTACGTCGTGGGGCCAGCAGTTGCTCGGGCTCCCCGAACCTCGGGGAAGTTCGACGACACCTCGATCGAAAGTTCGACGATGGGAAAGTGCCCAACGACGCGGCGAAACGAGGCAAATGAAGATACCTCGGCCCGGTGAGAATCGAGGGGGCGTTCGATTAAGCTGTTCAATTACGAGAGTCGCCCGAGTAACGATAATTCAGTGGCTTCCCTGAACGAAGAATTGATATACGAATTATCCAAGCTCCTAGAACTCTCTTCACTCTCACAAGCTTTAGTTTCAATTTGATTCGAGCTTGAGTATCAATGTGAAATCACTTTATTGGTATTAATGGTGTGACAAATTTTGAAGCTTGCCAGCTGTGGTCTTGCGAGAAATAAAAAATAAAAAAGTGAAGGAGTTTTTAATCACCTTGATTTTGATACAATCTGAATTTTTATTGCTTGGATATATGTAGCTCTAACCTTGGTTAGCGAAAATCTTCCAACTGTAATAATATTGATCAATCAAGGTCGTTCGAGCAACAAGTATGGTAATTTCCTACGATCGATTTGCTCAGCTTTCGCATCGATCATCCGCGAACAAATAATTGCTTTCCTAACATACTTCGCGATAACGTTATCTCGAGAAAAAAAACCAAGCCCGCTTCGCGATGCAATTTGCATAAACACCCGAAGTATAAAATTCAGAGGTTGACTACATTCAGTGTCACTGTGGAAAGTGAATTCCAAACGGATTTAAAGCAGAGACAATATTAGAAAATCTAGGATGTCTCGATACGTTGTCGTACTGATGCTCCTCGCTGTAGCTGTGGTCATTGTTTGTAAGTGTTTCGATTAATTTGAATATGGGAATAAAAAAGATGTGAACACATCTGTAATTATAAAATACATAAAGACGAAGTACCTTTGGATATTTTTGCATACTTTGGAAATCTATTAAACCTGTTACGCCAATTTCTATTTAATCAGTCACTGGTTTAGCAATTTTTTTTAACTACCAGAGATTTTTAATCCTTAAATGCATTATCGATTTTCTGCACCACAAATTTGAATGAAATTTGTGTTTAAGCCTCTGCCAGCATAGGAAAAGGCGGTGCTTCGAAGCCCACAAAAAAGTGTCCTACGAACGAAAGGTGGTCATGGTGTGGTAAAAACTGCGAAGCAACTTGTAACATCTTCCAACCTGGTTGGACAATTTGTCCAGATTTCGTGAGTTTCAGAAAAGAAAGCTTCCAACCGTGCCTGGAAACATTCATTCTAATCATCGGATTTCTTTTTAGAAATGCGCAAAGGAACTGTCCGACTGCAGATGCAACCCAGGTTTGGTTAGAAACGAGAAGAACAAATGCGTCAAGTTTGAAACTTGCAAGAACAAATTCGGATAAATCCAGAAACGTTTGAACTTCACAGAATCATGCACAGATATATATCGAACGTATCAGTAATAAATATATTTTAAGCACGGAAATACATTTTTATTCACCGTTACCTAGATTCACAATAACTCTGAAGATTTCTAGGTCTCTTTATTCAGAAAATTATATTCTGTTTAAGCAAAGCTATTTAAATATCGATTAATCTCCTAGCAAATTATGCTAATGTCCAACAAACTGTTTGCACAGCTGTCGCGTATTAATCATCCAAGCGAAGCATGGCAAGCATATTTTCTATAGCAGCGTTACTTTGAAAAGAGAAACAAACACCAGCGGTAAAAATTTGCATAAAAACTTGAAGTATAAAATTCAGGACCATCGACAGGTGTGGTGTTACTAATCAAACTGAAGTCGAAGCGTCTGTACCAAAGAATCCAACATGTCTCCGTACACTCTCGTCTTGACGCTCCTCGCTGCAGCGGTCGTTGTTTGTAAGTTGCCTAAAAAAATTTCTTAACGTGTTTTCGAACGTGGTCTTCCAAGCTTTTTCCTCGAAACTCGACCTATCTGATTACAAATAACGCGATTTTGGTCCAAGCTGTCGCAGGTGCCGTTAGTTCCACGCCAAAGCCATGCTCCTCGAACGAGACATATTCGTGGTGCGGAAAAAGGTGCGAGCCAACTTGTGAGGTCCCTTCACCAGACGAGAAAACTTGCCCCGTATTTGTAAGCTTCACAAAAACCTCTCCTCAACAATATTTTCAGACATCTGCAACTCTTATTTGAACGATACCCGCGACTCCGTTTCAGGTATGCAACCCTCTTAAATCCGACTGCCGATGCAAGCTGGGTTTCTTCAGAAACGCCCAAGGGAAGTGCATCAAACTCGAAAAGTGTCCAAAGTAACGTGACAAAATCAAGAAGGAGCATTTTCTCTGAGTAATAATTATATGTTCATCTCGGTAATAAATACAGTATGCAAGCAACTCTGCATTCCCTGCTCCAAAGTTCATTGCACTAATTCAAAGTCAATTTATCCAGAAAGTTGGACGTCGAATTTGAACCGAAATGGGGTTCGTCGATGTAACTTCTTGCGCATACTGATAAACATCAACACAAGCCCAACAAGCACGCAGCTAAAAGGCAAGTTGCATCGCTCGGTGTCGATCAACAATCTAGCAAAACCGGAATTAGGTATCTCCCCCGCGCAGTTGCGAACTTCCGTGACGAGGCGAGCTCGAAAGCTCGAGTCGAGTATGCAAAACATCCTCCTACTCGCATTATCGGCGCCGACTGGGAAGTGCACTTTAGGGTAGAAAATATTTCATCGAATCTGAGCCGCGCCTTCGACGCGGGCGACGCAACAATTTATATGCCTGGAACGAAGGCTCCAGTGGAGGAAGCCTTTATACAGCGGAGCCAGACAGCTCCCAAATGCCGCCCGCAATTCGAATCTCGTCTATCTTTTTATGTGCCTCGCCGATAGTCCCACCCACCTCTACGCGAAACGAAATACGCGTCTGCGAGGCGCGGAAAATATGGTAACGTATAATGAAGTGCGGAAGCTGGTGAAATCTAAGTTTTCTATTAGAAACAAGAAGTATTATTATTATTCACCTCAAAGCTCAAAGACGTAAAAACTTTCAATGGAAAATCTCGCATGTAACTTGAATCGCGTCGAAGTTTGATTTAGGGACACCAAATTTTCTTACCCCTGATGATTATTTTGTATCTTTCTATTCTCGAGGGTCAATGACTTCTCTTAATAAAGATCCCCTTCCAATTTCCTATTCCTTTCTCTACCACAAATCGGCCAGCCAGCTTCTGCTACGAGCCAGCAACGATTTCCTCTCTCATTGGTCGTCGGATTCGTTGTGAAACTAAGGATACGTCGACGAAGGAGAAACGCAGGATCGCTAGAGCGGACAGCGAAGCTAGGCTCGGGCTCGGCGTGTCGTCCGCGAGCGCGAAGCAGACCTCCGAACAGCTTACATAAGCCGTCGAGACTGACTGGCTTTGCTACCTTGAAGTCGGTCGTTGCCGCTGTCTCCTGCAATCGCTGCACGCCGTCGTATGCATCGAACGTTCTTTACAGCCGACTGGAAATCAAGACTCGCGCGCGCTGGACGATGGGGAAGCAGAGAGGACAACGGGCGAGTGCGCAACGGATGGATTTCAGTCCCAACGTGGGAATACGTCTGCAGTGGTATCGATCCGCATGGGACGGACGATAAATTGTTGATTCGCGACTCGCGCGCCGTCCAGACGTCGTTAAGAACGGGTATATGTCGTGACATGGAACAATACGCGACATTTGTGTATCATTATCGTTCCTCCCGGCGGATGTCGGTCTAACGAGCCGATTTCTGCGCGATGGGATACCTAACCGTCGGCTGGGGTAGTTGCTTCGACTTGGGAACGAGAAGAGTCACCGTCATCGAATTCCTCAGGCGAATTTTGAAGCAGCAGAGTTGCAAGTTTCCGATTTTCATAATTGGGGTAGGAAGATTTCGGGATTTTTAGAGATACTGAGATTTTGAGATGAGGCTGTGGGATTTTTAGGCCAAGGAGCTGCGGAGCAAGGGGACTTTGAAGTTTTAAAATGAACCTCTCGAAGAGATCAATTCTAAATCCTCGGAGCTTGAAGCGTCAATACACATTCAGGGGATTGAGCAATCGAAAGAGTCCCTCCCCATTTTTCAGAGATTTTCCCGGGGAAGCAGACGGCTGGTAGCCGAATTTGTTCGCGCGACTTGGCGCCAAAGGTTCGGCACCGTCGAGCCCACCGAATTGTTTCCAGGAATCTGATCGAAACGTCGAGACGACCTAATTCCAGGGGGACGTGGCCAGAGACCGAGTGGTCGTCCACCCTCGCGCGCAATCGATTCTAACGAGAGAGAGGCTTAGGACGGGCGATCAAGCTCGTATAAATCACGGTTCCTTCCCCACGGGGTGTTAAGGCGAACGGGAATGGTGTTACCGATAAAAGTCACCAGGACGAGAATTCCTTTCCCGTCGTTCTGGAAACGGGGAACGAAGCTCGATACGTTGTGCTCGCGCTAAACGAATTACGCTGCTCGCGTATCTCCACGAATCGAGGAGAAGAGATTGTCCATCCAGTGGATTTACCTGCAACAGAAAAAGAAGATAAACCCATTAGTATCGAGTGAACTGAGAGTTCACACGTTTTAAATAACACAAATTTCATCCCTCTCACGCTATACATAGTTTGAATACCAGTTTTTCTAATATCCAAAAACCAACAACACCATTATCGAAGGTGTCACGATCCATCTTAGGTGATCCATCGAGTGAATCCTTCTTACCACTCAATCGACAGAACCTCCAAGAACCCATGAACCATCGAGCTAATGGCTGCGGCGAGTATATCGCGCGTGAAGATCCCCCGAGGAAAAAAGCTGCAAAGCAGAACGCGGATCTGATTTACACCCCAATGGTAACAATGGTGGTTAGAACGACCGGGGCCGCGCGGTGCCTCGGTCAGAGAGAGAAAGTCAGGTTGATTTACTTTTCACGGTTGACCAGCCGACACGATCGGCAGCAGCGCCCACGAATAAAGGCGCTCTCCCATTCGACCCGCGGCGTCGATGGCGCGTGAACGGTATTCCCGGTGAACGCGTGTCCGGAATCGCGAATCGAGACACGCGACAGCGTCGATGCCCGCTGTGGAAGAAAGCTCGCGGCCGTAAATTAACACGTTTCGGCTGGCCCGGTTCGCGCGAGGAACGCGTGCGCAACTTTAGATGATGGCAGATAATTGGCAATTTCGATCCATTTGTCAGGGGGAACGGGGCACAGCTCGGCCCCGCTCGACCGTGTCCCGCGACCATGCGACTCGCGAATGGACAAACGTGTCCCATAAATCGCGCGCGAAATTCCTCGCCTCTGCAAGACAGCGGCTGGACGCGAAATTTGCATAGAGTACGGCGGCCGGGGAGCTCGGGGCGGAAGGGTAGCGATAAGTCGTGTATTGGTAGAAGGAATTCGAGTAGGCTACGATATCGCTGGAATTATCGAAGTGGGAGCTGGTTGGCTAACACTGATTGTAAACAAATGTGAATAGACGCTTTGGAATCTGTCCTGCTTGTGTCGAGGTGCAAAGTTCGTAGGAATAATACATATGTAATGGTATTTTACAAGCTTCCAAGGCGTTTGTATTTACTGATGCACTAGTGTTTAACATATTGAGTGGCGCGGGGCTTTAAAAAATGCTCTTTTAAGAGGTTATTCTATTTTTTAAGATTTTTTCTCAATATGAGAAGAGCTTAATAAATACAAAAAAGATTTATTTCATTTTATGCTGTATTTTCTGAGAAAAATCTTTAAAAATAGTTTCATTTTGCGGTCGATCAAAGTACAATGACGCCTTAAATTAGTCAGATTTTGCTAAGGGAACATTCCTGTTGGGAAAGCTTCGTGTAAGGAGTACAAAGCGAACTCCGAGCTCGGTTTGTCGTTACAGTTTCGAGAAATCTGGAGCAATACTTTTAATGATTTCCAGGAAATATGACCGTGAAAAACGCTCCAAAATTTCCAACATCCCTTGGCGTGTTCCGACAGTGGAAATGTTTCCGAGACTTGTGATTTTAATTGCTACTCGCGTGGTTGCACGAAAGTTCGTCGAAAAATCTCTCAGCCTGTAGCACATAACTACCGAGACAACACTTGTCAGTAAACAGACACGATAATGATGCGATAATGAGGGCGGCTGGTTTGAGAAGGGGAAATTTGGATCCTCTCTAATTCTCCTGTAAACGTTTAAAACTTCTCTCCGCAGATTCCAGTGAAATTACTTTGCCCTACTTAACAGATGAACATCCGTGCGAGTAATCGAACAATGTGTCTTAATTATTTGCACGGGCTTCGCGTTAACGATAAAGTCAACGAACTACCGCTGAAATCTGGTCCTCTGATAAGGAGAGAGCAGAAATAGAAGTAACTTTATTTGCATGGAAAGTACTATAAAAGCGCGAAGTAGCGGTGATTTTGATACCATAAACGAAAGTGATTTCGAAACGAGACGACGAAATAGAACAGAAGAATCGACGATGTCTCGATACGTTTTCATCGTTGTGCTCCTTGCTGCTGTGATCGCTGCTTGTAAGTTTTAATTAAATTATCTAAATATCGCTGAACTCCTTGAATATCTGATTTCTGTAATGACACGTGTGCGAGATCTCTACTTATTTGAATTAATTGCTCGGATATCTCGATCGCGTCGAGTAACCGCTACCACTTGAAATATTTTTCAAACTATTACTGTAGAATTTTGTAGCAACAGTTCTTTTGTATTTTATACACACGTAGCACAGTGATTTTCTACTTCCCCAGTCGAAAATAAAGTCCAGTTTCCCATATTCGTGATAATCCACGTAGTTTTTATCCCAGCTATCGCGAAAAGTACAGGGAAGGATGAAGGCTGCCCGAAACACGAGGTGTCTTCACCCTGTGGAAGACATTGCGAACCGTCCTGCGGAAACCCAGAACCGTCTTCTTACGCGTGCCGAAGACAAGTAAGTAATGATGCAATGCACTCGACAACGTTCGCTATTCTTTGAAATATTATGCAACTAGTGTTTTGTTCCAGTCGTGCACAGCCGAAATGAGGGGTTGTCGATGTAAACCAGACTTGTGCAGAAACAGGAAAGGAAAGTGCGTGGAGCAGGAGAAATGCGAGAAGGATCGGTAAACCATTCCTTTCTGGCTGGTGCCTGATGAAAACCCTTATGTAACTGTGTACTTAATGGATCGATAATAAATACAGTTTGAAAACACAAGTATATCTACTTAGTTGCTATGCCTTGAAACAGAAGATCACCTACCATTACGTAAATATGGAACGTTCGTGAGCTCACGAAAGACTGAAGCATAGGATGGTTTATTATTCAAGCCGTTCTATTATCATTTGAATTTCTTATGTGTGACATATGTATGACAAATGTTTGAGATACGTTAACAATAATGCTAATGTACTTTGTTAACAAGATTAATGAGCCTCGAAATGCAAGGTGAGTCAGATAACTTCTCCACCTAGTGTAACTTCTTAAATATGTATTCGAAAGAAATTTGTTTCCAACAGATGAATTTTGTCGAATTTTTTTAAATAAAACCCGTGCCTTTTTGTATCAAAATTTAAAAGAGCAGTGGATTTTCCATATTTCACTAATTATTTGGTTTAGGATAAATAAAGCTTAATACTTTCTTAAAGAAAATTCACTCGTCAATTTTATACTTCAGAAGTTATTCGAAGTCGACAAGTTGTGTGACTCACCCTGTATCTCACTTATACGAAACTTCAAATTGAATTTACCCCTGAAATTATACGTACGTTTCATAAATCACCCTCTGCAGTTAAAATAATGGGAGTTGCTCTGTCACGCGAGTGCAAAGGCACAAGTGCTACATTGTTAAATCATAACATGCATTAAGGAACGAAGGGAAAAGGCACAAATCAAAAAAAGGGACCATTAGACGAAACGCGCCTTTACCTTCCACCATTACTCTGTTCCTTATTTAACATTTTATAACCGGTTGCACAACGCAGTGGCATTTAAATCATCCAACGAAGATAATGCAAATTTATAGCCCTCCCATCAATCACAGATGTCTGCGAACTCGAAAAACAAGGGAATATACTTTCAACCGAACGAAAAGAATATTTTACCTAACGGTGCACGTGTTTCTGTTTGCAACTGAGGTTCTCGCTTAGCAGCAATATTAATAAAAATGATGTACCACAGTACACCTGATAAAACTGACGTCCGCATATGTACGAAGTGACTCGATTTATCCTTACAACTTTGACTTAACCATTTCACCGATGGACAGGTTTTCCACGTTATAAATCATTAATATCAAATTTGCATGACACGAGGAGTATAAAAAACTGGGTGGAAATGAAGACTGGACATCACAAACCAAAGTAAGTTTGAAACTAGTGAAACGAAGCAACAGCATCGAAAAGTCAGCCATGTCTCGTTACATCGTCGCAGTAATCCTGTTCGTCGCTTTGGTGGCCCCTGCTAGTAAGTTTATACAGAACTATTCAGCTATTCTTTGGCAGCAATAAATGTTTTCGCACTACGTGCAAAGTAACTGTTGATTTTTACGGACGGTTCAACTTGGTCCCAAAAATTTAACACACTCATCATAAACCTTCGGCGACAATCAAACGCGTAATTATTATTCCAGTGAGCATTCGCCACATATGCGTCAGCTGGAGGAGTGTAGAGGACTCTTGCTCAACGAACGAAACCATGGCACTGTGTGGACGAAAATGCGAACCCATGTGTGACAACATACCAGATACACTCGTTCCGATTGTTGAAAGGTGCCCAAGGAATGAGGTAAGTGTTCCGAACGATCGTCAATTATCAGCTATTCAGAATTCTCTAACTTATTGTTACTAATTAATCGACGCGTTATTACAGCAATGCTCACGTGCCACATCCGGGTGTACATGCGCAGAGGGTTTAGTCCGAAATGCGAAGGGTACGTGCTGCGCCCCTGTTGATTGCCGACGGTAGTGCTCCACAAACACCGACTACGTATTCTGATTTATCGAAACTTTATAGGCTCCTATGCTTGGTAATCCGTATTGTAAAATATCAGTAATAAATATGTTAGTTTGAAGGCAGATTCAAGTTCGTTTATTTATTAAATTAATAATAAGAGAAGTATTAATCTTATTGCGTGGCTACTTGACACAGATGGGTAAAATTTTTATTTAAATAAAATTTCGAGTAACGAATAATAGTAACTTCGTTAACCCGAGTTAACATTATTCGACACGTGACGAATAATTCTTTTAACTTTTATTCGTTATTCAAAATTTTATTTGAATAAAAATTTTCCCATCTCTGCTATTTGAAGGTGTGCAGTTGAAATTGTATTCCTCGAGTTCGGCTGCTAAAATTATTATAATGTTAAGTAGACGCGAGGGGATCAGCTAAAATAAAGCCCCGAAATTAGAACAGAATAGAATTCCAAGAGAATAACTGGAGGTGTGAGAAACTGCTAGCTATAATATCTACGTTTCGCGTGTCAACGCTCCGTGTCACAGGGCGATAAGATAGGAAGTCAAGACGGTGTTTCAATATCGCATCACGACGATCCGTTTATCGCTCACAAACAACACATTTTCCGAGGCTAGTGTTCGTGATTCAGTAGAAAAACAAGCCAACCCCTTACCGAATGAGCCAGAAGAGCTCGCGGCGACGCCTGACATACAAGTGCCACGCTGGACTATTTCGATTCCCCTTTCGATCGCTCGCGTTTTGTAGAACGCCACGGTCTGCTGTTCCCAACGATCAGCGCGAACGGATGAAATCAGGCGTCACGCTGGGAACAACGTTTCGAATTCCGGATTCGAAGGTACGGCACAAAGGAGTTAATCCCGCTCGAGTTGGCCTGAAAACTCGAGGGGTGGGTTCGACATAGGCCGATCACACGTCCGCGGGATATCCTTTCCCGTCTGACCTCCATTGTGCACGGGTGAAGGTTGCAGAAGGGTCAGAGTGCTCCGAGGATCCCTTTCTATCTCTTTTACGAGATACACCTGTTTGGGGGCCAAGGCTGCGGGATCGCCCCCCTCCCCTTCTCTTAGAAAGCAAGTCAACCGTATTAACCCTTTCCCTCCGCAGTTCGATAAAACGGACGCTTCGGAGAAAACGAAATTTATGGGTGACATAACACTCTTAACAGCCGAATTAAGGGGCCCGAGGCTGGTTTTAGACGCATCACGAAGGTAAATTAGAAGCTTCCCACCTAATTGTAAGTTTCAAAGCTGTGCCCACCTAAGTTTGACCAGGCCGGCTCCATAATTAGAGTGATGGATAGGGGTGAATGAACTCCGCGATGAGCGGATGAACGGTTCTTCTGCTGGTGTGGAATATGGATCAGGAGAAATTAGAGATTATTATTTGAAATCTAGTGTTTAGAAATTCGGGGGCATAGAAGAATGCACATAAGTGGTGGTTATATGCTGATTTTAAGAAAGGAAATTTAATTAGAGGGGTCAACCATCAGGTTGGTCGAATTTCATGGGATCAAAGTAAATGTGTACGATTTAAACAGTGATCCCCCTTCCACTGTTTCGTCAGGATCGAACTACAAATGGGTTAAATCAAACGACGAGGCAGACTATTCTTGGCACGATGGATTACGTAACCAGTTAATTAATACGGGGTCCGAGAGGTGCGTAAAACGTCGACCCTTCTTCAGAATCGACGTTGACGGCCCACACCTATAAAACCGTACTCACCTACAACGTCCGATACACCCCGCCTCTTCGTTTTCGGGGGACGAAATCGATTATAACGCGTTCGACCCTAAACGCGTAACTCACGGTGTGTAGAGATCTTTCACGCGTCTCGGTCGAGCCGCTGGAAAACTTTCCAATCCTTTCTTCGAAATGCTAGAATACACACGACCCTGCTATCTAAACATTTCCTTCCAAGGCAAATGTTTATCGACAAATCCAAGAATTTTTTTAGAGAATTCAAAACCTGCACCCTCTGAGAATTCAACCTGTGGCTACTCAGTATAATTATTATCATTACCCCAAAATCTGCAAAAACTTGTATAATTTTATTCTTATTGACTATGCTAGCTGTAAATATTCAGAATTTTTTGTAATAAAGACGATTAATAATAATATTAATTTCCTAATCACTTCAACACCAATTCAGTCTCAATCTCATCCAATTCCCTTCAAAATCAATTCCATACCTAGCTCGACTGTTCTTCGAGATCTCCAGCTGCCAGCTAAATAAAGTCATCTTCCCAAAACAATCCCGCCATGATAACTTTCGCGTGACTATCCTCACCAGTGCATTACTACACTCGAGGCTCTTCTTCCTACGACCGAAATAGAGGAAAAAACAGACACGCGATCGAGAGACAGAGGAACGATCGATAATCGATTCGTGATCGAAGCGCGGAAGTGGACATCCACCGTGAACCGGCGGAAGGGGTGGCTCATTTCCGGCCGAACGAGTGTTTATTTTTCGTCCGTTCTGTCTGCTTTGTGAGGGAATAATCCCGAGAGGCGTGGATGCAGCGCCAAGACGACGGAAGTGCGGGGCGCTGGATTTTCGAGGCGCGGAAATGAGGTGGCAAGGGCAAGGTAAAAAGAAAGAGTGAAACGGCAGGGGAAGGACAAGAGCGGTAAGGAAAAAGAGGGAAGAAAATGGCTGGCAGGGCAGGGAGACGACGTCGGGAGCAGCTGCTCCTCCAACGTTTTGCGAATTTCGCTGCGAGGCATTTAAGAGCACCCGCCCCTCCCCGCTCCGTTCTTTTTCCCAGCGACTTTCCTCTCCCTCCCCGTCTTCATTTCCTTTTTGACGCGCAAAAACCAGCGCACACAGGCGCCCAGAGGCCCCGCTGGCCAGGTTCACACGCCACGAATGAAAATCCTGCTCCCCTTTTCGCGTTGCCCGAGGAGGGTCTCTCTCTCTCTCTCTCTCTCTCTCTCGACCTTAGAAAAGGAGCCTTTGGAACTTGCAGCTCGCCGTCTCCTCTCCACTTCCTGCAGGATGTTTGCGAATTTCAAAAGCGCCTTTCACGGGGTCCCGAACAGCGGAGTTTGTTGATCATTAATCTAATTCTACTTTCGAACGAATGTTTCTAGGAAAGTCACCCCCCTCGGAGGGAGGCGGAGTCAGGATCCTACAGTTTCGGATGAAGATGTTACCATGCAACGAGATAAGGGATCTCCGAGTTGCCGTGCACACGGCGCACGATAAATCCGAAAGAGGAGAACACTTCGGACGATGGTGCTCCACCCTTGCCAGAACAGAGACGTTTTTTTTTCGCGACTCGCCCCGAAGAAGCCCTCGGGGGGACGTTACCACCCTCTTCTGCGTGACTCGGCGAAAAGAAAGGGATTCGGATGCAGCAGCTAGAATGTAGATTCTGCGAGGCTGCTCCCTCAGCGCTTTCGTCGCTGTCGTTAAGAGAAAATCGAGCTTTTGTTCGGATAATCTTCCGTGGAACGTAACTTTGCATTCGAAGAGCATCGTCTCGATGGGACGATAACGCTTCTTCCCAACGTAGAAGAGCGCTGGATATACAGGCTCTCCTCTTCGACAGGGCCAAGTGACTCTCGAAACGATCACGTTTCTCGTTGCCCTCGGCAGAGAAATTTTTTATCAACGAATCAGTCGACCTTAAATTGTTATTTAAGTCGCCCTCCCACGAATTATGGTTAACGGAGTGGAAAGCAAAGGCATCGGTTATCAACAAAGAGTAAAGTAATTCAATGGAAACAAATTAGCTGCAACAATACCCGCCTATTACTGTAAATTAGCCGGTTACCAAGTGCTCGCATTAATCATCGTGTTCATCTTCGAATAAGAAAGAAATCTATTGTTCTGTTACAACATCCATGCACCGTGTCAGGTATAAAAGTGGAGCAGTTGGTGCTTAAAAGTCATGAACAATTCCACAGCAGCAGAAGAACTTGGAACGTACTGAAGAACCATGTCTCGATATACAATTTTGTTGCTCGGCCTGCTCGCTGTGATGGTCACAGTTTGTAAGTAGTTTTCTATGGAAGCTTCTAAGATTTCCATTTTTCATTGTTGGCCTCTCGACTAACAAGGGATGATGCCCAAACCGAAAATTTAAAAAATTATGAATCTTTGTGGATATGTATTACGCAATTTTTATACTGCCTGAATTCACTATAAGGAGTCAATTTCACCAAATTGGCCCCTGAAAATTTTGCTATTTTTCTGTAGAAAAAAGAGATAGAAAATTAGGTACAGATTAATTGTAATAGATAAAAAAGGTTTCAGACAAAAATTACTTCTTTTAATTAAGATTGTCATTTGGTAACTTACAGTTTTTAGACTTCGCGAATTATAAAATTCGAAAATAGCCGGATTTTGAGGAGTCAATTTCGCCCCCTTAGTGTAAATTTGGGCAGTAAAAAATTGCGTAATACATATATATGTATCTTTTATATATCCCTAAAGATTCATAATTTTTTGAATTTCTGAGTTGGAGGTCTTCCATTGTAAGGCATTCATTAGCTTAATAATTTCGAGCATCTCCATAAATTTGAACGTTTCGACTTCATTTAAATTCGAACCTCGCGTGCTTTCCAATTTGTCACGAAATGACTGTCGTGTGTTCGAACAGATGCCGAAGGTAACAGTAGGTGCCATAAAGATAACGAAAACTGGAAACTTTGTGGAAAACTCTGCGAACCAACATGTAAGGATCCGAAACCTATACGTGAATTGTGCCCACGTATCGTAAGTGTTTAAAACTGAACGTAGTCGAGCTACCCCTGAAGTATTCCACCGAAATTTACGTCCTCACGATATCGATTGAATCTGTTCTTAGCAATGCAACAAATTCACGGCCTCTTGTCGATGTGATGACGGCTACGTCAGAAACACGGACGGATCATGTGTACCGCCTAAAGACTGCCAAAAGGATCAGGACCAGCAAGGACAGGTTCCTCCCCTTGAATCGGCAGAGTGACCCCAAAGATCTACATTTATGAATCTAATTAAAAAGTAACTTGCGAGTGTGTTCTGAACACTTTTACGATGACAATATTGTAATTACTTCAAGAAGCAAATAATAAAATCCTGTAAAATGGAAGTCTTTGTTCCGACAGCTTACAACGAGTTATTAATAGTTGTATTATTCCTACGTGTTTCGTGTCCTTAAGAGAAAATCAAACTTTTGTTCAGATAATCTTCCGAGAAACGTAGCTTTGCATTCGAAGAACATCGTCTCGATGGGACGATAACGTTTCCTTGCAACGAGGAAGCACGCTGGACATACAGTATGACTGTTTGTTCGTATACACGTTATTATTTTTTTCAATATTGAAAAATCTAAAAAATGTTTCATATGAGAGTTGTCTGATTTAATTGTAGAGGAAACTTAATAGAATATTAGAATTTGCGTTTAAACTATTATTTACAGAAATTTCAATACCAATATGATTTTTTTAAATGGAACTATATATTTTTATTATTGCCACTTTATTTTGAATTTCAAGATGCGTTGAACGATGCGTATGAAGCGTATGTTTGAATAATAATTTACAGGATATTTTTATGGATATTGGTGGAAAATTTCAAGCCATGGTTATGTGGCTTTTATTCATAATGTATTGTCTATCGTGGACCATACGTTATACGTTTTATGAGAAAGGCGAAGGCCTCGGTTATCAACAATGTGTCAAAAAAAAAACTCCCCAAAGGAAACTAATTATTTCCGACAATGCATACTAATTAATGTAAATTGGCAGTTTTTAAAATTCTGACATGAATTATCGTGTTTATCTTCAAACGAAAAATAAATTTATTGTTCTGTTGAAATTTCCATGCACCGTGTCAGGTATAAAAGTGGGTCAGTGGAAGAACGTGGAACTCAAAAGCCAACCATGTCTCGATATATTGTGTTACTCGGCCTGCTCGCCGTGATGGGCGCAGTTTGTGAGTAGTCTTCTAGAGGAGGCATTTGCGCTTTCCATTTCATTGCTCGAATCGCGACTAACAAAGGAAGTCATGCAACTTTGTGTAGAAATAGAGTAATTCATCCGTAAGACTATTTTAGGAGGTGAAATCACCCTTCAAAAAACACATTTTTTCGTGGAATATCTCGAGAACGGTGTAAAATATTGAAAAGTGGATTAAACCAAAGTTGCACCTCTTTTTTATATCTACAAAACTGCGAAGAAATAATTATCGAATTAAGGATTGGTGGTGGGGGCAACTTGAAAAGTACGAGTTTTTCTTCGTGTGCTTTCGAATTTGCCACGAAATGACTAATGTGTGTTCCCAAAGATGGCGGAGATGAGGAAGCCCATTGTGCAGATAACGAAACATGGGACAATTGTGGAAAACTCTGCGAACCATCGTGTCTGGTTCAAAAGCCTGAACCTAATTGGTGCCCGCCAGAAGTAAGTGTTTAAAACTGAACGTAGTCGAGTTACCCTTAAAAAATGTCCACAGAGATTTAAATCCTCACGATATCGATTGAATCTGTTCTTAGCAATGCAGCAAATACACTGCCAGTTGCCGGTGTAATAGCGGATGGGTCAGAAACATTAACAGCGGATTGTGTATACTGCGTGAAAACTGCACATAGTAACAGGATCAGCAATAACAAGCTTTCTTTCAATCGGCAGGGCAATCGAAACATCTACGTTAATAAATTTAATTCAAATGTAGCTTGTGTGTTCTGAACACTATTGCGACGGGAATTTTGTAATTACTGTAGGAAGGAAATAATAAAATTCTGTGAAATGGAAGTTTTGTGTATCGTCAGTTTGCAACCAGTTATTAAGATTCGCCATATCTGGAGAATCTCTCTAGGTGGTGTTAAATTGTTATTTAAATCGCGTATTTTTGTGCCAAGCATCGGGGCCGTCCTTCCACGACTTATAATTAACGGGCTGGATAGCCTCGATTATCAACAGTGAATAAGGCAACCTATTGGAAACGAATTAACTCTAACAATACCCGCCCAGCGCGGTAAATTGGTTGTTGACAAAGTTTACGCATGAATCATTGTGTTTATCTTCAAATAAGAAAGGAATTTATTGCTCTGCTAAAACTTAATTGCACCGTGCCAGGTATAAAAGTGGAGCTGTGGGTGCTCGAAAGTCATAAACAATTTGAAAGCAGCAGAAGAACGTGGAACGTATTAAAGAATCATGTCCCGATATACTGTATTACTCGGACTGCTCGTTGCGATGGTCGCAGTTTGTAAGTAGTCGTCTAAGGAAGCATCTAAGCTTTTCATTTCATTGCTCGAATCTCGACTAGGGCATTGGTTAGCTTAAATAACGGTGTGTCATAGTGTGCAACAGACGCCACAAATTGCAACGTTCTGACTTCATTTAACCCTACAGTGCACACGTAATTAAAATTATAGCATCGCACACGTCGGGTCTCACAGGCCTTTATCGCCAAATCTAGGAATGCATAGATATTTTGAGAAAAAAATTTTTGTCTGCACGTAATCTATTGCATTCAATCTTTATTTCGAAAAATATTAATAACAAAATGAACACATACTGAAGAAATATCTCAGTATTAACACAGTATTTAACACTACGGGTCCTTGTTATCTGAATCTATTTAAATATCATGAGAACTGTTCACTTGGGGTTGATGTCGAACATCGCGAGCTTTCCAATTTGCAATGAAATGATTAACGTGTGTTCGCACAGATGGCGAAGATGAGAAAGTATGTTGCGGAGATAACGAAACATGGAACATATGTGGAACACTCTGCGAACCAACATGTAAGAATCCAAACCCTAACTCCAGACTGTGCCCAAGAATCGTAAGTGTTTAAAACTGAACATAGTCGGCCTACCCCTAAAGTAGACCACCGAGATTTCCTTCCTCACGATATCGATTAAATGTGCTCCTAGGAATGCACCAATGCCACGGCCGCTTGCCGATGTGACGCCGACTACGTCAGAGACACAGACGGATCGTGTGTACTACATGAAGACTGCCAAAGCAACGAGAGCCAGCAATGACAACCTTTCTTTGAATCGGCAGGATAATTGGAACGTCTGCGTTTATGAATATGATTAAAATGTATCTTGTATTTTCTGAACACATTTATGAGGCGAATATTATAATTACTTCAAGAAACAAATAATAAAAAAATTTTAAATGAAAGTCTGTATATCGTTAGTTTGTAACGAAGTATTAAAAATCGATCTGAATCCCCAATTATCAATGAATTCCTATAAATTCAACGAGAGTCCCCCGTCCCCAACAACAATAACGATGGATGGCAAGCGTCAAAGGCGTTCCTTATAATCGATGTTAAATTATTATTTAAATCGCGTATTTTTGTGCTAAGCATCGGGGCCGTCCTTCCACGACTTATAATTAACGGGCTGGATAGCCTCGATGCCCTCGATTATCAACAGTGAATAAGGCAACCCATTGGAAACGAATGAACTCAAACAATACCCGCCCAGCGCGGTAAATTGGCGGTTAATAAAGTTCTCGCATGAATCATTGTGTTTATCTTCAAGTAAGAAAGAAATTTATTGCTCTGCTGAAACTTCCACGCACCATGTCAAATATAAAAGTAGAGCGGTTGGTGCTTGAAAGTCATAAATAATTTGAAAGCAGCGGGAGAACGTGGAACGTATTAAAAAAAAATGTCTCGATTTATTGTGTTACTCGGACTACTCGTTACGATGGTCGGAGTTTGTAAGTAGTCTTCTGCGGAAGCTTCTAAGCTCTTCATTTCATTGCTCAAATCTCGACTAAGGCATTTGTTAGCAAAAATACCAGTGTGACATTGTGTGAAACAGTCGCCACAAATTTGAACGCTTTGATGACGTCATTTAACCCTACAGTGCACACGTAAATTAAAATTACACCATTGCCCAAGTTGGGTCTCACAGGCCTGTATCGCCAAATCTAGGAATGCAACGATATCTTCAAAAAAAAAATTTGTTTGCAGGTAATCTATTGCACTCAATCTTTATGAAGAAAAATATAAATAACAAATTGAAACACATACTGAAGAAATATCCCTTCAACACTACGGGTCCTCGTTATCTGAATCTATTTAAATATCATAACTGTTCACTTGGGCATTGTAAAGCTAAAGTCGAAGCTCGCGTGCTTTCCAATTTGCCACGTAATGATTAACGTGTGTTCGCACAGATGGGGGAGATATGGATCACTGTTATGGAGAGAACGAAAGCTGGAACAATTGTGGAAAACACTGCGAACCATTGTGTAAGTATGCAGGAGGTGCCCCGTGCCCCAGAATCGTAAGTGTTTGAATCTGAACATAGTCGGCCTATTCCCAAAGTATAACACCGAGATTTCCGTCCTCACGATATCGATTAAATCTGCTCCTAGCCGTGCAAACGGGTCAATGCCGGTTGTCGATGTAACGGCGGCTACGTCAGAGACACGGACGGATCGTGTGTGCTGCTTGCAAACTGCCAAAAGAAGGAGGGCCAGCATTGACAGCCTTTCTTTCAATCGGCAGGGTAATTGAAATTTCCGCGTTTATGAATACGATTAAAATGTAGCTTGTGTTTTCTGAACACATTTACGGGGGGAATCTTGTAATTACTTCAAGAAACAAATAATAAAAATCTGTGAAATGGAAGTCTGTGTATCGTCAGTTTGCAACGATGTATTAAAATTCGATCTGAATCTCCAGTGATCAATGAATGCCTTCAAATTCAACAATAATCCCCCGCCTCCCCACAAAGATAGGTGCCGAATATCAAAGGCGTTCTTTATAATCGATGTTAAATTGTTATTTAAATAGCGTGTTTTTGTGTCAAACAACGGGGCCGTTCTCCCATGAGTTATATTTAACCGGCTGGACAGCGAAGGCCTCGGTTATCAATACTGAGTAAAGAAACCCAATGAAAACGAATTAACTCCCACCATATTCGCCTATTACTGTAAATTGGTTGTTGACAAAGTTTTCGCATGAATCATTGTGTTTATCTTCAAATAAGAAAGGAATTTATTGCTCTGCTAAAACTTAATTGCACCGTGCCAGGTATAAAAGTGGAGCTGTGGGTGCTCGAAAGTCATAAACAATTTGAAAGCAGCAGAAGAACGTGGAACGTATTAAAGAATCATGTCCCGATATACTGTGTTACTCGGACTGCTCGTTGCGATGGTCGCAGTTTGTAAGTAGTCTTCTAAGGAAGCATCTAAGCTTTTCATTTCATTGCTCGAATCTCGACTAGGGCATTGGTTAGCTTAAATAACAGTATGTCATAGTGTGCAACAGTATAAATTGGAACGTTCTGACTTCATTTAACCCTACAGTGCACACGTTGGGTCTCACAGGCCTTTATCGCCAAATCTAGGAATGCATAGATATTTTGAGAAAAAATTTTTTGTCTGCACGTAATCTATTGCACTCAATCTTTATTACGAAAAATATTAATAACAAAATGAAACACATACTGAAGAAACATCTCTTTAACACCACGGGTCCTTGTTATCTGAATCTATTTAAATATCATAAGAACTGTTCACTTGGGCACGTGGGATTGAAGTCGAACCTCGCGTGCTTTCCAATTTGCTACGAAATGACCAACGTGTGTTCGCACAGATGGCGGAGAAGAGGAAAACTGTTGCGGAGCTAACGCAACCTGGAATCTTTGTGGACACCTCTGCGATCCAACATGTAACAATCCAAACCCTAACCGGAGACTGTGCCCAAGAATCGTAAGTGTTTAAAACTGAACATAGGCGGCCTATCTCTAAAGTATACCACCGAGATTTCCTTCCTCACGATATCGATTAAATCTGCTCCTAGCGATGCACCCTTTGCACGGCCGGTTGTCAATGTAACGAGGGCTACATCAGAGACACCACGGTTGGAGCGTGTGTGCTGCCTGCAGACTGCCAAAACAACACGGGCTACTAATGACGGCCTCTCTTTCAATCGGCAGAGCAATTGAAACGTCTGCGTTTATGACTAGGATTAAAATGTAGCTTGTGTTTTCTGAACACATTTACGGAGTGAATAATGTAATTACTTCAAGAACCAAATAATAAAAATCTGCGAAATGGAATTCTGCGTATCGTCAGTTTGCAACTAAGTATTAAAAATCGATCTGAATCCCCAATTATCAATGAATTCCTATAAATTCAACAATAGTCCCCCGCCTCCAACAACAACAATGGATGCCAAGCGTCAAAGGCGTTCTTTATAATCGATGTTAAATTGTTATTTAAATAGCGTATTTTTTGTGTCCAACAACGGGGCCGTTCTCCCATGAGTTATATTTAACCGGCTGGGATAGCGAAGGCCTCGGTTATCTACAGTGAGTAAAGAAACCCAATGGAAACGAATTAACTCCCACCATACCCACCTATTACTATAAATTGGCTGTTTACGAAGTTCTCGCGTGAATCATCATTTTTATCTACCAATAAGAAAGATAATTATTATTCTGTTGAAATTTCCATACACCGTGTCAGGTATAAAAGTGGAGACAGTTGGTGCTTAAGTCATAAACAATTTGAGAGCAGCGGAAGAACGTGGAACGAATTGAAGAACCATGTCTCGATATACACTTGTGTTACTCGGTCTGCTCGCTGTAATGGTCGCAGTTTGTAAGTAGTCTTCTACGGAAGCATCTAAGCTTTTTATTTCATTGCTGAAATCTTAACAAAGACATTCGTTAGTTTATTAACAGTATGGCCCTGTAAACTATCCACGGATCTGCTAATTTCGAGCTTCGCCATAAATTTGTACTTTTCGCCTGCATTTAAATTCGAACCTGACTTTCCAATTTGCCACAAAATTATTATCGTGTGTTCACACAGATGCCAAAGATGGGGGCAAGCGTTGTAGAGCTAACGAAAGCTTGAACCTTTGTGGGAAACACTGCGAACCAACCTGTGAGAATCCAGAAATACCTCCACTGTGCCCAAGGCCCGTAAGTGTTTGAAACTGAATACAACCGAGCTACTCTTGAAGTATACCACCGAGATTTACGTCGTCACAATATCGATTAAATCTGCTCCTAGGCGTGCAGCAATTCCACGGCCGCTTGCCGATGTGATGACGGCTACGTCAGAGACACAAACGGATCGTGTGTACTATATGAAGACTGCCAGAAGAACAAGAACCAGTAATGACAGAAACATCTACGTTTATGAATTCAATTAAAATGTAGTTTGTGAGTGTGCTTTAAAACACTCTTACGAGGGGAATATTGTAAATACTGCAAGAAGCAAATAATAAAATCCTGTGGAATGGAAGTTTCTGTATAGTCAGTTTGCAATGAGTTATTAAGATTCCCCATAAGTTCGTCTATAGTTCCCTTCCACCGTGGATGCAGAACGTCAAAGGCGTTCTTCATAGTCGATGTTAAATTGTTATTTAAATCGTGTATTTTCGTGCCAAGCAGCGGGCCGTCCTCCCACGAGTTATGTTTAACGGGCTGGAAAGAGAAAAGGGCCGCGCGCGAAAAGAACCAAGAGAAGGAAGTTTCGTGGCACAGTCGGTCACCACAAAGACCAACCAGCCCCCGCAATATTTCTTGTCGTGGTACATTAAATTCGTGCGCGTTTCCTAACGCGAACGCGTCGTCAATAACGGGGGAATCGGATAGGGCACGTTGGAGAACAGAGGCGATGGGGAACAATTCTATCCCTGTGCTTTTTATTTACGTTCCATCGTGCGTGGAGCAGCGACAAGGAATCCAAATATCATCGATCCATAGTACGTTACAAAACTCGAAATATCGAGCCTGTAAATTAGAAGGAAATTTTTGTCGTCTCTCAAGTTTCTTTGGAAGTTCTGTTAGAAAAGGAAAGAGGAGCAGGAAGATCGAAATTACAAGGGAAGAAGTTCGATTCGTCGTTGAGCTCGGGACGTCGACGGTGTCAGTGCCCATCGGCGTTATCACGACGCGGTATTATCAGCGTCTGGGGACGCGGTTTTCCCCGGGCGATCTCGCGAGAAACGCGACAAAGCCGAGGCCCGTCAAAGGGGCGGTAGACAATACTTCGCCCGGGCGTGGTAGTAATGAGCCGGGCTATTCTGACAGGCATCGCGTCGCTTTGTTCGCCCGCGCATTATTCGGCCGTGCACGCGCTTGCGTATCTGGAATAATCAGTTGCGTTTTCCTGGAATAGCAACGTATTGTACCGTCGGGATAGCACGCCCGTCGGAGCGACGGAGCTCCCGCCGGGAACAAAGACCGCGTGGCAAAGGTAAAACGGCCGAGGGTGAAACAGAGAGGACCGCGACGGACGTGGAACTTTCCTGGTTCCGTAAGGAAGACGGTAGGAAAAGGAAGCACCGAAGGCAAGGCAGGATTTCCTCTCCCAATCGATATCCTCAGATCACCCCAGACTCCTTTTCTTCCTTCTTTTATAGAGCCCCGGTTACGAGCGCCCAACTTTCAGGGAAAACTTTCCTATTAATCGAATGCCACCGTGCCCCGCGATCATCTCCCTTTCTCTGTGCTCTATCTGTGCGCCTCGATCGCGCCAGGACGGCAAGGAAACCGTCTCAATCGCTTCCAAGGAAGTTCCCGCGAGTTTTCTGCCGCGATAACCCCGTTCCTAAGGATCCCCTTGGACTAGGTTAGTCGATAATCCTCCGTCGCGTAATGACGCTGGATAGATGGCCACGAATGTTAACGGCGCGGAAGTGCATGTTAGATGCACCGGAGGAAACGATGGAACGACGCGTGGCTTCGGTCGCGTAATTTCTAAGCTACCTGTCACCGGTATAATACAGTGGAGACATCAGGAAAGCAGTTGCCTGGTGTAGGATAGCGAGTAATTGGCTACGGTTATTCCCAGTGAATACAAGGATTCGTAATCCTCGCGAGGAGCTTCTCCCTGGCCTCGTGAAACAGTAATCGTTTGCTCAGGTATCGAGGCGCATCCTGGTAATCTCCTTAACGAAGAATCGTCCCTTCTGCCGGCGAAAGAGGGAAATGCTTCCAGCCGGCAGATCCAATAAGCGGCTATCGGATACGCTTGTCTATTCTCCCGAGAGATGAAATTCGTGACCGAGGCGCCGTTCTGAAGGGAGGATCATATAGGACGAAGAAAGATGGGAGAAGAGAATACGGGAAGAAACAATCCCATTCTACCCTGCCGTTCAGGGGGAACCGAAAGAGGTCCCGGATTGAGGACGAACGAGTGGCAGGTGCGTCTGTTTCTAGGATGGAGCCTATTGGGGACCCCTTAATACGGTATTTCATCGGTCATAATGCGACCTTCTCCCGCTGGACACCCTCTGTCCTGCTGGAAAGAGACTGAAGCGCGATATCAACGGGTTTCTCTTACAAGCAAACGTTCTCTGAATGTCTCTGACACGTGGCTGCTGATGGGACTTCACGGACCTCGAAGACGACCGAACTAATGGGGGGCATGTGGTGCTTTAGTTCTGATAGTTATATAAAGTTTGAAGGATGAATCGAGGCATTGAGAGCAAAAGCGGACTGACCCACATTTTTTTTTGCGAAATTGAGTTAGTAGCAATAATGTATTCCAACAGGCTGTATTAATCATATAAAATGGTAAAAATTAATTTTTTTTAATTCGGGTTAGTCCGTTTTTGCTCTCAATGCCGCAATTAGTATGCTTAACGATATCTAAATTAGAGATGCACGTTCTAAGTTATGTAAATTAATAACGGTGGAGATAGTTGTCCGTTTGAATTTTCAAAGATTAAAGAAGGACGATGTGCAGGGAATGAATAATCCCCGATCCCCGTTGCGTTAACGTCCCAGTAGTACGAGTCCCTGGTACCTGAAGACACGGACTCGAACAACGCCCGTTCCGCCACTGACAAATCCCGTTCTCGAAGGGCATCGATGCCCCACAAAAGGGCTTTTGAAAACGAGGTTACACGGGAACACGTAGGATGTGTGTGCCAGTGGATTTAAGGAGGGTCCAGAAGACGAGCATTGTTCGACGCCAGCACGTGCTCCATTGTGGCGATTGCCCAGAAAGAACACTTGAGGACCAGCTGGCTACATTGTCATGGTACAGAGGAGCGAAGTAACGCGCGAGGAAGCGAGAGGATCCCCCCTTGGCAGGCTTCGTCTTTCGCGAAGGAGAGCAAACAAAAAGGACGATGTAACGCAAGCCTGATCCCTGGTAAGAGTTAGGACTGACTGCGCGGAACGAGTCATTCCATTTTAAATTTCCGAACCCGGGGATACAGTAAACTCTCCTAACCTTGCATAAATCAAACAACTATCTTCTACTGACGACCTCGGATAACAATGCAAGACAACTGCAAATAAAAGAGCAAAATAAACTTGCCTGCTACGTGCATACGTACACATAACGACATATGGCGCGCTCGGTTATCAACACTGAATAAAGAAACCCAATGGAAACGAATTAGCTCCAACAATACCCGTCCATTACTGTAAATTGGATGTTTACAAAGTTCTCGCATGAATCATCGTATTTAACTTCAAATAAGAAAGATATTTATTGTTCTGTTGAAACTTCGGTGCACCGTGGCAGGTATAAAAGTGGAGCAGTTGGTGCTGGAATGTCATAAGCAGTTTGGAAGCAGCGGGAGAACGTGAAACGAGAAGCATCTAAGCTTTCCATTTCGTTGCTCGAATCTCGAATAAAGCATTCGTTAGCTTAACCTTCGAAAGTCATACTGGATCAGAATGACCCAGAATTTGACTTTGAAGTAAAATATCTTTGAGCGTCATTGAAAATAGTACTACTGACGCCAGTGGCGCAGTCGAGATTTAATCTTGGGGGAGCCGAGTTAAATGGATAAAAATATTTTTAATGCAAATTCAATAAAGTTCATTACGTGATTATAAAAATTTATTTAGAGAATAAAATCCAGTTTTCTTTCCTTTTTACAAAACTCTGGAATTACTTCAGTCGTGGTTATATTAGTCTGAGTGTGTCCTGAATACTTTTATAAGTGGAATATTGTAATTACTTTAATAAGCAAATAATAAAATCCTATGAAATGGAAGTAATCCAACGAGTTATTAAAATTCTGAAGGTAATTATGGTTGTATTATTCCTACGTGTTTCACCTCGAGAATGAATTATCATATGCATAAACATATTCCTACAAATCTGAATTAATAACTAAAGAAAGCAATCTGCTGAAAGTACAAAAGAGTCTGCGAATACATGGACAGCTCACTATCGCACACTAAAGAGACTAAGAATCATGAATCACAGTTACTATATATAGAAAAAGATTTGTCTTACAACTCACCTACTTCTTTTTCTTACAAAGATACCTTTAACGATTCATGTTTCTCGACTGTCACCGACACTCAAGAAATACGATATGCTTGCGAAGTTTTTGAATCAGTTTCCCCAGTACCGACCTAAGGTTCACAGGAACGCCTCGGTTCAACTCTTCGGTACAATCGTTCTCGAGGGAATACAACCCATCGTTTCGTTGCTTACGTAAATTGTGGCTTTCCTGGTAATATCTACCAATCCATCTATGCGCATTGAGTGATTATTCGCTTGATTAGTATTGACACGTGAGGTGACGAACAGAAATCGAAGACGGTACGTCACTGGAAACGTCTCAAATTGCAAGTAGACAATTCTCTATCTCAGTAGGCACAGAAGTTTCTAAAATTCTAGATAATTCCTATGAAAATTTGACGAAATTCATCCTCGGGACCAGTGTCGATTCAGACTACGTAATTCAAACAAGTTGCGTGGAACAACAACGAAGAATTAGTTGAATGAAACCATAACGTCCAGCAGAAAAGCTGCAAATTTTGGGAAAATTTATTATGAGATTTTTGTGAAAATTTTGTCGGTTTTTGTGGAAATTTTGTAGGAAATGTTTCTGAAAATTTTGCATAAGATTTTTGTGAAAATTTTGTTTCAGATTTTTGTGAAAACATTGCATGAGATTTTTCTGAAAATTTTGGAGTAAATTTTTCTAAAAAATTTGCGCGAGATTTTTGTGGAAATTTTCGTAAACCGCAAGGATGTTTAGAAATATTAAAAATTCTAGCATTCTCCCTTGCGTAATCTGAAAGCGGGCGGCTATATTCGATGGCTCGCGCATTCTTCAAGGATTATCGATTTCTCGAAGCACTCACTTGTATTTGTAAAATTCAATTCAACTTCCCCCATATGGCAAAGCACTGACAGAGGAAGCATTTATACTTAAACCCGCAAACGTCTAGTAATGATCAGCAACTGGCATTCACGATACAAGTATTTTAACACAATATGTGTACCTACAGTACCGAATATATCCAACATACCTCCAGAATTTCATGAACCTCAGTACTCCCACCAATGTTCAACCCAATTTCCCTCCGACCATCAAGTCCCACCGCATTCGCGTCAGAAAAATAAAATACCACCTCCACGATCCAAAGGAAAGCAGAAACCACCGAACAGAACCAACACCACTGTCGCCCTACAGCCAGAGAAACAATTTGTTCACCAGAAAAGAGATTTCAGGGGTCAGTAAGTATACAAGGCTCCACGAGAAATCCTCCCTCTGCAACCCGAATCGAATAATAACGGAAAAAAGGAACACGTCTACCTCTGGTCCGGTCGAGCATCCTGGAGAAGCCCGGTTCCCCATCGTATTTATGAGATACCCCGTCCCACCCTCCAGAGAACCGGGGGGTTAAATCAGCGTAGTGGAGCAGCCATCGCGCGTGCTGACGTATTCGCTCGCGCTAGCGACGTGACCTGCACGAGTGAGAAATTGCCTGAAAGCTCACGTCGCACGCTCTTCAAACGAGGAAATCCAAGGCCCTTCCTCCCCCGGGCTCCCTTTGAACCTGTCGATCCCGTCCGCAGGGAGAGCCAGGCGCCCCGCTCTTCGCTTTTCTATCCGTCACACGCGTCGTTTTCTCCTTTTCTCCTCGTTTCTTCCCCGAAACGACCACCGCCCTTCCCTCGCCCTTCTACCGCTCCGTCCCGAAATCGCGACGCATTCGTACGCAATCAAGCGATAACTCCACTCCGCTCTCCCTCCGAGGGTGGTTCTCGCCCCGGTCTTCGTGCCGTATTAGCAGCTGTCCAAGTCGATCGCGATCGTTACCGCGCTGACCCGAAATCTCCGAACGGAAACGCAGAGGCTGGATACAGGAGATGATGCTTGGTATACGCCGCCGAAGGACGCACGCCTTCCTTTTGTCCCGTGACAATGCTGCGAGATGGCGGGGCCCCCCGAGCGTGCGAAAGGGCGAGATTGTATGAAACAACGATTAGCAGGGCCACCCGACCGTGCACCTCTATCTCGAGAAAGAAACGTGTGGGTTTGTGCGCGTTGACAGTTTCTGCTCGGTAAAAAGTACCTGGGATCGATGGAAAATTAATCCTCATTGTCAGGATCCGCGAGGGCCGGGGCTGGTTTTTCTCAAAGCCTGTCAGGCGACGGTAACGAGGATCGGGGGAACTGCGACGACGGTGGCACGGCATGGGAAAAATTCGGGCGGAGTTTCGCGCGGGAACACGATCCATTATGGGCAAGTTGAAACGCTAATCGATTCCGCGGACCAGTTTCCAATCACCGGCATGGTCAACTTCCCAGCGAATACCCCGGGTGCCCGATGAAAAAAAAAGTCATCCCACGTTACGTCACTTGCTATCGAGCGCGCCGTGCGCGAGTCATTACGCAACGGTACCGTCGTGACGGCGCAAGACCAAAAACCAGGCGCCGAGCGCCAACTGGGGTCCATTTTGGATAACAGCTAGCCGTGGATTTCGCGATCGTGGTGTCGTGCTTTCATGGAACGGGAACTGGAATGTCCCTCTAGAGATCAGGACGATCGTTTCGAGATTACGTAACGCCGCTGGCGCGAGAAATGCTCGAGGAGCGGAAAACGTGGTGACGTTTAACGTCCCCAGCACGCGTTACTGGTCGGGTCGACAGTTGTTTTTCGAATTTGCGCGCGGTCAGCCGTCGGAAAAATCGGGCGTTATTGAGCTGCCCGACTGGTCGCCGATTATTACGCAATCCGCGCGCGAGTAACCGGCCCGAGGATGCGAAGATCGACCAGCCTCTGCCCGCGGAGCCGCTCTCCCACTCTCTCCATCGCGTTCCCTTGGCTAGCTCGCAAACAACTTACATAATACCGTATATTTATCCGACGGCACGAGTTTACTGCACCAACGACACCGTTCTCTCGTTTCCTCTCTTTCTGGCGGGCGGGGTTCCGGCACGCGCGCTCCTCGCGCCGGGGAAAAGCGTGCATAGGTAACGCTGGTACGTACGTGTTCATTAGGAGCCCGAGGAACACGTGACGCCTGCGTCGCTGTCTCATTAAGAAACAGCCGCTCGTTCTTTTCGACCGTGCGGAGTTATTGCCGGCGAGATTGCTTATCGACGTGTCGCGCTGCCAGCGAAAACACGCTGCTCCTAATTAGCACCGTGGATAGGAATCGATGAAACCCGCGTGTCCGTGCGTCAATAATTAGAGCGTCAAGCAGGGACGCGTTGAGGAAGTCTCTGGCTCTCTCCCATGATGGTACCCGGATCTTCCTCGACGCTAGAGTTAACGTAACAGAGAACAGTGATACCCAAGCAGACCCAGGCGGCGAGACTTCTGCGCGGTTGCTCTAACCGCCCACCATTAGAGGACGCAGCTAGTGCCGCTGTGGAACACCAATGAGTTTGACACACAGGCGTCACGGTGATTCGTAGAATAAAGCGGATCTGATTGCCGCGCGATTGAAACACCATATACCTACGCCGTATTACGAGCAACAACGACGCATAAGGTTCGAGGCTGAGGCGCGTGGAAGGGTTGAAGACACCGCGAGCGGCTATCCGCGCGACCTGGCAGAGGCTCGTTAAAAATCGGAGGCGGACGGTTCAATCGTTCTCCTTGTTAGACAAATTGGATAACGAGTCTTTCGCGTAGAATAATTGGCTGGTCCGTGGCTGGCGGAGTCGCGTCGTTGCATAGCGCGTAAGACAATTCCACGACGCCAGGCGTGGTGTCGTCGCCTGTTTAATCGAGCCTTGACGATGGCTTCTATCGAACAGAGGAGGAGGGACATTATCCGCGGCGCTTGGTAAACACGATCGTTCCGCCGGCGATGCGTATCGCCGCGCTATAACTCGATAATCAAGTTTTTCTTGGGTTAGGTTAGGGCCGCTATCGCCTGGCATCGAGACGCTGTTTACTACTTCGCCTCTATTCTTGAGCTGCTGGCCGAGAACGTGAACGACGGAGCCGCGCGCACGACGTGCGCCCGTGCCGCTCGGCCAGAGTGTGTGCGAGGTCGTGGGATGCGATAAGAGTCCGAGTCCCTCGTGATCGATTGGCGATAGAGACAGCCAACCGCCTCGAAACTCGAGCCGTGCAACTTGGTTCGTCGCTTCGCGCAGCAGCGCTTCTATCACCTCCCCGCGGCTACTGCTCGTACGTTTGCTTTGTGACAAACATCGTATGAACCTTGAATGAATTCGATATAGAAGTTACTTGGAACGGAGTCCAAGATAACTATTGCGGATACAAAATTGGTACAAGCCTTCTCCCTCGACCAGTGGCGGATTTCAGGGAAAAGGCCCTGGTTACAAACCTTGTGGGAGCGCCATTTTTTCGGGAAAATTAAGAGGTAATTTACTAAAAATAGGCTAAGTGTAGTAGCACAGAAAAATAATATGGTGTTTGGATAAAATTATAATTTGTTTTTGAAAATAGGGCTAGGGGGCCTTTTTGGTAAGGGCCCATTTTTTCCGGGAAAATGAGGAGGTAATTTAGAAAAACAAGCAAAGTGTAGTACTACAGAAAAAAAATATTTGGATTTTTTTTTTATGGAGTCCTGGGGGCCTTCTGAACAGATGCCGCCCGTTAAATATGCCACTGCCTCAATCACCCCGCCAAAAACAGCAGCCACCAGGTTACCCGAAAACCGTGATAGCTTTGAAGCGCCTCATATTCGCCGTTAAATCCATCAGCAGGATCGTAACTCGCCTCCCTGGCAAGATCCCCGAGTGTCAGAGGCCCTGGAGCAACGGATCTCGTTGGTCCCCCTCCTCTGTCGATTATTTTCGGGGGTTCATTATTATTCCCCGGGGGAGCCGGCGGAGCTAAAACGTTGTTATTGCGTGTTACGACGCAATAAGTCCTTAGGTGGCCTCGTGATTCACGGCTCGACCGGAATGGCGAGGAAGGGGAAGAGGACGGTGAGCACCAGCCACGGTCCATCACGTAGCGGCGCGCTGCCACGTAGCAACTTTATTGCGCGCTCGCGCGAACAAGTTCGTAAGAGGAACGTGACGTAACAGATGGTAACGTGGCGGAGACGGCGGGATTGAATCGAAGCAATACGCGTGGGCCCCCGTGCGCCGCGGCCAGAGGCCCCGGCAACGGCATAATGCCGCCTCTCGTCCAACGGAATTGCACACACACCGCTAACTAACCTAGCGCAAAAACCAGTCCCCCCAGGACCGACAATCCTCGCCCGAGCAAACAAACATGTTTACAGGCGAACGCCAACGGCCGCGCCGCTCCCCGCCTCAGCGCATTGTAATGACACAGATACGCGTTTTTACAGATCACCGGTTCTGGGTTACAACGGCGAACCGTGAACTTTAATCCGAGCGTTATCTAAACGTCGCCAAGTGGAACTTTGCGATTGCGCTAGAGCTGCAAATTTGCTTTTCGCGCCCGGGGCGTGACTTCTTGCCACACTGTCAACCGTGCAGCAGGAATATATTTCTCGCCGAGCAAGAATTGGAAAAAGAGGGGGGCCTACTGCGACGCTGTTCCTATGTTAATACAATCAGCGTGAAAATTAACCTTGGTCATGGCACAGCGTCGACATTAGACTATCTTTAGCTGCGCATATCCTACTGTTACCAACCCGAGCACAGAAAACAGAATTGTATTCTGTCACGTGCAAAGGGTACCTTAAAACCTCCCAACTATTTATAAATTCCCATTACCTACTTAACAACAAGCATACCAACTACGCACTCTCTTCAAAACCAGAAAAACCCACGCCGCAGAGTTTTAAAAATTCTTCCCACGAGACACGTAACCGTAAACGACATTCACATTTCGCCGGGGGCTCCGGTTCAGAAGTGATCGACCCATTCCCCTATTAGAAAAAGATCAGCGGAAAACGAGTTCCGTAATACCATTGTTTTGCAGCCGTTCAAGGAACAATGGGTGCGTTGCATGAAAAGTATGCCTTTATAAAGACAGCCGGCAGGTACGTACCTACCTCGGTGTCGGCTCATCGGGCGTTCTACGCGCGATCCGCGAGCGAGCCGCGGTACGGCGAGGAGGCGAGCGGGGCGCGGTGCACTTGCATAGAGCGCATAAAATAATCAGTCAACGACCGTCGAGCTCGAGTCGCTGCTTCTGCGTCAGGGTCGACTCGACGCGGCGTGCCGTAACGTTGCGCTAGGTTAGTGATACCGTCCCCGGCGCTATTTACTAGCTCTATTCTTGCGCACGTCCCCCCACCCCCGAGGCCTGGCGCGACTGATAAAACACGATAGCAGCTGGCGTAAGCGGCTGCTATCGACTCCCTCCATGGATTTGGATTCTACGCCGCGTACCATCGCGCCGCGGCTTATCGGGTGATTACCTTGGACAAGTTTCCGACAAGCGTTCCAGAGTTTTACCGATCACGTGGATCGATCCCGGGATCTCCGAGCACGTAATTAGAATTTTCAGAATTGGTTTTTTTTTTGTTGAGCGAGAACGCTAGGCATGCGAGCGCCGCGCCGGCTTCATTGTGAGCAGGACGAGAAAGGAATCTGTCAGCACGTATTTATGGAGCAACGCGATCCTCAAGGCTCCCTTTCTAGAAACGCGTGCGCAAACGTAGCTTCCGCGGCCGTGAGCTCACCTGCATAACGCGAGTCGCGGGGGCATGCCAGGGCTCTTGTCACGATAATAACACTTTTTATCATGATCGCGGCCGAGCGCCACGATTTCACGTACGAACCGTACTTCGCCGCAGATTATTGGCCATGACGCGTGAAAAACACGCTGGCGAGCCAAGATACGCCGTATCTCGATGCGATAACGGCAAGGACTTTTGTGTAACAGCTCTTGCAATTATATAAAAATAATCGCGTTGCGTGTGTACAGGGAGCCTAGCCGCGTAACGTCCCCGGTACACTTCCGAAAGGTGGAAGTTTTCTAATTCTTATATCGCGATCGATCACAGAACCGTGCCCGACGGGACGGTACCGTGTGTCATAACGACGCCACTTTTAGCTCGTTCGTTATCTGCCAGTTGCTCGTGCCTTCTGCTGAGACGACTGGATTTCCCTCCACGGTTGGAGAAGAATTTTTTCTCTAGAACGCACGGTTACCGAGCCCCGCGACGACGAGTGACGAGAAGTCTTCTCGCGCCGCCAACCGAGAGGAGAAATCTAATTCGAGAATCGCGCGGAATAAGTGAACTCCGCTCTCTAGGAAGCTTCTACTCGCTAATTCATTCTCCCAACACTGGGCGTGACCGCGGCATTCGTTGGTCAAACTCTTCGCTATTCCCTCAAATATTTGCACTCTGCTTCTGCAACGATCCCGTGGAAATAGCTCCGGTCGTTCGAGTCCGACGAGGCACGTCTTGAAACGATGGATACCAGGGGAGAAATCGAGAATCGTAGCATTCTAGAGATTCTGGTTCACGTGGCTTCGCTGCGGAGAAGATAATCCGCGAACTTACGTAACGCGTTCGAGCTACCAGTCAGCTTACAAACTCTGCCTAAGCTATTTTGTAATTTAACGGAATCTAGAAACTGGAATCTCCGTCCAGTCGCAAGCTCCCAAGAATTTATCCAGCGAAATGCGCGGAAGAATTCCTGGGTCATCAAACTATAATTCATCGAAAAATGCCACACCTGTTCTTCCCGTCGTAAGAGCTGATAAACGTTTCCCGAAGTCCCGAAAAATTTTCGTTCAGTATGCATTATCGCGGCGTCCATCTGGTTCCCATAAAGAAGGGACACCGAAAGGGATCCAGGAACGCGAAGATCGTCGGGAAGTTTTGGATCTCGGGAGAGATATGGTTGGATCAAACGAGCTGGCGCCGTAAAACGGTTAAAGGCGTCTCCCGCGGCTGGACACGCGCGTGCTCGGGCCGAAATAAATTCCAGCTAAGTACGCGAAAAGTTTTAATGGGCCCGCGGTATTTACGCCAAGACAGAGCCCCCTCCTTATTGCGGGGGAATTTATGACGCGACCATGTTCCGCATTAACGGAGAGCCTTGTGTCTCCGAGAGAATAACCGCGTCACGTCAGCAACTTCTACGCCGGTATGCAAATGCCGGAGGTCTTAATGGCCACGTTAAAATTCGAAACGATCGGGCAGGGGAGGAATTTAGCGCAGAGAGGGACACTATCCTTGGAATGGTACCAGATGAATCTTCTTCTAAATGAAAAATGCTCCTCGTGGCATTGGTGAGATCTAAGCGTAAAAGCAGAAGAAACAAAGTGCAGATAAAAACGATTACAATCTTTAATGAAGGTGAAACCGAAGAGATTGTAAAAATCTTCGATGAAGATAAGACTTGAAGGTGAATGGAAGTTTTTCCAACTCCGATGAAACGTACAATAGAAATGATTTTGTCAATGGATGAAATACGACGTATTTCAGTTGCTGCCAAGTCCACCCACTATTTTCCTCCAATATGTACACAACTGAAGGACGATTTTCCCAAGCGAGTGCTACAATGTTGCAGCTCGATAACTCTGCGTCTACTTTTACCCAGTGCCAACAGACTGGCGTCGCAGCAAAAAGCAGTCGACCAACGTGGAGACGGGAAGGCTGCTGGTTATTCTCGCCAATAAAGCGAAGTCGGCGAACGTATAATTGATCCTAGAGCCTCGGCCCATGCATCACGGTCGTCCTGGGCAAACAGGGTCCGTGAAATTCGTCGAGTCACCCCGAGGGGTTAATCCCGTAAATAAGAAACAGGGGAGTGGGACGGGGCAACGTTTACGCGACCCATAAAAAAAACTTTCAAACCCTTTGCGGTCCGTTTATTTCCATTGCGAGCGCGGGTTAATATTCCCCCGCGCGCTGAGAGAAACGGGGACTAAAATGGCTCTCGAAGGCGAAAAATTGTGATTCCACCGATTGTTTGCAAGTTAATGGAGGCCCCGGACGCTGGGAACTAAGCTGCGAATCACGGCGATTCGCGTTTTACGGGCAGCGTTGTGTTGTGGCTCGTTCAGTTTCACGGAGAATTGGCAGCGGAGCGGCGGTGATGCAACGAACTACGCGCTACCAGCGATCGCACAAGTGCGAGTAGAATTCCTTGGCAGCGAGCGCGACGGCATGATTCACGTCACGTTCAACTGACCTACGACAATGTTTCCGCGTCGGGCACGCGATTCGAAAATACGCTCTCGTCGGCTGTTAGCAGGTGCGTGAGAACGTGTCGTGCTCGTGATATCCGCTCGCTGGACTCTTGGTCAACCGACCGCGGTGCTGCGCCGCGGAATTAATACTGTAATAACGCCGTTGCGTGGGTTATTACGCGTGCCCTTCGCGCAACTTCACCCACGTACGCCGCATTCGATGAGAGCTGCGCAAGCTTCACCCCTTCGGTGTAGAACGACTTTGAAACGAGGATGAAGGGAATGCAGATTGGATAACCAATGAGGAGAGCGTACTTAGTCATATTTTAAATTAAAAAAAGCAAACTTCCTGTAAACAGAAATGATTTAAGACCCCTTTTATTGACTACGGGCGCCAAGGTACTGCTGTGTTAATTCAAATATGCGTGTCTGGTTAAAAGATGGTTCGGAAAAAAATAATTTAGTATTTTGTGTTATATCGATGGTTTACAAGGGAAGATCCCGAACCCGGAAATTCAAAAAATTCCAAAACTAATAATAATAATAAATTCAAAACATAATAATAATAATAATATGTAGATTTCCTCCTGATTACAATGCGATTTTTGTTTCCCGCCAAAATTCGCTCTAAGGGGGTGAAATTAACTCCTTGAAAACTCGGCTATTTTCCGATTATTTTATAACTCGCGAACTATAAGAGATTGAAAAATTGTTACAAGACAAAAGTTACTTCTTTTAATTAGGACTATGATTTGGTGCCTTAAAATTCTTACAGTTCGCGAGTTATAACACAAAATCGAAAAATAGCCGGATTTACAGGGGTTCATTTCACCCCTTTAAAGTGAACTTGACCAGTAAACAAAAGTCGCAATTTAATCAGGAGGAAATCTCTTACATATTCATAAAGTTTCAGAATTTTTCTAATCTCTGAGTTCAGGATCTTCCCTTGTTAGTGCAAAAATATTGTACGTTCAATTTTTGAGGAATTTGAATTTTGATATGTTAGAAATAATTTGTATAAAAATCGTATTTATATCTACTTCATAACTTTGTCAAATATAATATTTTTGTTCATTGCATGCTCCTAAATCTTATGTACCATTGCATGTTTAAACCTGTACTTCTAGAAAATGCTAAAAATAGACATCAAATATTTGTGCACTAAGTTATCGATATACAATTTCAATTAGATAAACTATTTTTGTGCTTTTTGGCAACGATGACTTGATTTAAGCGAAAGTCGCAGACACGTTTTGACTTGTCACAGCAGAGTAGACCAATGTTAGCGTCATTTCGAAAATGAACCGTGACCTACCTACCCAGCTATCACCCTCCGCAATGAATTCAATGACACACAGGCGGTGCGACAGAAATCCCCGTGCAAAAAGTCACTGTCCTCCTATCGTGTACTGACAATGGGGGTGTTTACATAACCGCCCCCCTCCCCCGTCCCCATTAGCACGTTTGCAGCAAGTTGCGCATTGCCCCCGGGCGCCCGAGGGAACCGAAACTCTTTGTGTGTCTTCGAGCCTTTGTTCAGGCGCCACAGGAACTCGCAAATATTTCCCAAAGCTCGCGCCCCGCTTCGTCAACGCGACGTTTCCGCGACGCGTGCACCGTTCAATCGCAAACACACGCGCCACTTCCCTTTGTCCTTTCGCGCGCAGGCGGGAGAACCGCGAAAACGGAAAACGCGGCAGCCTGTGGCGGTTTCCTTTCCAGCCTCGCGACGCCCTTCCCTCTCGTTCGCGCGCCGAGGGCCTGACGGAGCACGCGCTTCTGTCGCACGATAACTCTGGGCAGCGGACGGGGGTGTTGAAGCTGCGGTGATTTGGGTGTTTTTAGAATGCTCGATCACGCAACGGGGGACTTCAAAAGGGATACTGGAAGCAGCGGGAAATTGAGGAAGGAAGGACCTGTTAGGAGGGATGATTGGAAACCACGAACTAGTGTTAGGTTGAATCAGTTGTGTAAAGTAACTTGGGGTAAGATGCCAAATCGTGGATGAGAAGAATTGTTGTTTTTATGAGTTAACATTTAGTTTTTAACAAGTGAGCTTTGTTGATTTAATAGAAATATATATATATTACATTTTTTATAAATTTATTAAGCAACTATAGGCATTTTCCCCCGACTAACTTTACTACTTTATTCCACAGAGTGAGTCACATAACTTGTTTGCCCCGAATAACTTTTCAATGATTCTGCATTCTTACTCACCCTGTACCTATAAGTAACCATTTAACCAAGTCGATTAAACTTTATGATACCGTGAGAGTTTCTAAAAATGAGGTTATAGTGTCATGAAACGCACCCCGTAAATATTTGAATAAACACGTAATGCTCGCAGTACATTCGAAGTGTGCCTAAAAATTACCAGCCCACCTCTGTCCCACGATAAAACTGTAACGCTCAATTCCCGTCTCCTTCGTCCCCCGTGTCCCTTTTCTCAACGTAAAAGTGACAAAACGCGGCGATTACGGGCAGCCAGTCCCGCGAGGGTCGAACCGGGTAGCTGATGACACGCCCGGGACCTCTTTGGAATTAACCACCAGCCCGAGGACCGTTTCTCAGCCGGACCGTACGCCATCCCCAGCACGCGGCTATTCTGCACTTTTCCACCACCCTTTCGCCACGTTCTCTCTTTGACGGGCTACGCTCTAGCCTCCCCTTTGAAAGTCCACTTGAATCTCGGGCGAGAAAGTCGTCGTCGTCGCATTGAATCCGCCACCCTTCTCCAAAGCTGCACAACTCAACTGCCCGACGCGTTAATAATATTCTAACATTATTCCTTGAAAGCGCCAAAGGAAACACACCCAGGCAAGAAACACGGATCGGGTATATAGTAGATGTACCCCGACACACCCTTAAGACCGTGGACGTTCAAAAACCCCATCAACGAGGCGACGATAAATCCCAAGGAGGGGAGAGGATCAAAGCGGCGTTAGAGCAACGATTTCCCCGATAACGATAACCCATATCCGGGATTACTCGTCGCAATTACTTAACGCCTTAAGACTCCCCGGGTGAGCGGCGTCTCTGGCCCGCAGTTTGCATGCAAAGCAGGCGTACGTACACGCCGGGCCCCCTCCTTGTAAGACGACCACCGAAGCGAGCTACGTGCCGCGACATCCCCCTTCCGACTTACGGGGGCTCGATTAAACGCGACTTAAACCGCGACTCAGCGAGAGGTGGCTCCGGGGGCCCGGGGGATTACCTCCGAGATTGCATCGAGCTGGTTCGCGCGAATCGCTGGGACAAAGCGGCGATTACGATCGCGATCGGCCACCAGCCACGCGATCCAACGATTCCCGAGACACGGGGGTCCACGGACCACTCGATATCGCTCGCCATCGAATGCTCGGGCTACGAGCTTGGAAGAGGATCGTCTCCACGATGGCGGTGGCTGCCGTTCGACGGAGCCGATATACGCCTCGAAGCCGCCGCCGCCTTCCAGCTGGAGCACCGAGCGTCCAAGATTCCTCCCATAGTCGTTCGTTACAGATTACGCGGCTCGGTGAATTTTAATCGAACACTCCATATCCCTGCGGCGGAATCGCGACGGCGATCGTTCCGGGGATAATCCCGCGACAGCCTCGACGTCGTTCTCCGTCGGTATGGTCGATTACGGGCGAGAGCATCGGGGATGCTCGAGATATAACGGCGTGACTTAATGCAATTCATTTTTATTAATACGGAGAGCGATTGAATCTTGATGGAGGCTGACTGGAGGGGACGAGGAGAGTCTAGGTACTCCATTTAGGAGGCACGAACGGCGCGAGTGTGCGTTGGATATCTGTAGGAGTATTTACGCCTCGACGAACTCGTCAAGGAACTAGGAAACAAGAGCGACGCGCATACCTGGGAGATAAAAGTCGGCAGACAATAACCGAGCCTGGGACGGATACAAAGCCGCCCGATAATGGAAATTTATGTCTGCTGAGCTGGCTGGGGAAGTGGAATCGCGAGCTGCGAACGTGAAATTCAATAGGGAGATAGATCTAATCTAGCACGGAAAAAGATGGCTGCGCAATGAAGCCTTGCGTCGTGAAAGCCGCTCGCGAATCTTTGCTGCTAAGGCGCGCCTCAAACCAGTTCGATATTACAACGTGAAGATTTTCCAGCGAATCTTTTAACGAACTTCCCGCCTGCGGCTGAGTTAGCAGCGATTGGAAGGAGAGCCTCGTTCACTTTCAATTGCGATCGGTTAGCCATGACCTGACACACGGCACTGTCGCAACAGCGACCGAGGAAATCCTTTAAAGCGTAAGTGCAGGCCCGATAAGCATCGAGCGGGGCAATAAAATCCCGGGCAAAGCTGCATAAAACCGATTTTTCCGACACACCGAGGAGCGGCGACAACGTAGAGGCGGCGTTTCGCCGTGCGGCACGCTCGATCGCTTCCCTTTTACTCGGCGCGACCGACGGGGTCTTCGGGGGAGGGTTTAAAGCGCTTCGGCCTGGCGATAAACAATCTTATTTATTGCAGAAGCTTGCATTCTTCCCGCGGCAATAATAGCGCGGCGCGCCTCGCCGAAACTTCGAGGGGCATTCACTGTGGGAACTCGGGCTGGTTATCGAGGCGGAGGGAGCAGGTAAAAAGGAACGAACGCTGGTACCCTCTCGAGAGCCGGCGACGAGCTTGCGCGACCGAGAGGAGCATTTTAATATGACAGAATCCTCTTACTGTTCCTTCCCTCTTCCTCCCCCGGCTCCTTTCTCTATAAAAAGTTTAATATACCGGTGTTGTCCTGCAACCCCTCTCGCCCCCGCGCCACCCCCCTGCTGGCTTTCGACGTTCCCCGAGGACGTTGACTGTCGTCTTCGTGCCGCGAGGCTGGGGGGCGGCTTGCTTAAACCTCGAAAACTTTCCGAGGACGGCAATAAGCCATCGACTCGATGATCCCACCCCCTTATTCCGTTCGGTAAGCCCCCCTATAAATCTTCATTATAGTATGCCACGGAGTCGCGATAGCTCCGTGTAACCGACGAGATCGGATAAAGTCAGCGCCGGGCCGCGATGCCGATGATGGATCGCGGCGCAACTTCGGCATTCGAAGGAGAGGAAAACGGGGGTGGCGGAGAGAACCCCTCGGCACGCGTCGTTGTCCTCTGCCGTGCCCCGAGACACTCTGGTCGACGACCATCGCGCACCGTCGTCGGATCGAAACGTCGAGACGAACGGAGAGCAACGCCTTCGACGTGAACCCGAAATTTAGTCGAGGAGGAGAGGGACTTTGCTGGGAAGCCTCGAGGAAAACCGCAAAAACGCGGCCCCCTCTCCTCTTCCACTGTGGGAGAGCTACTTTTTCTTTTTCTTTCGCCTTGCCTCTCGCTCCTTCTTGCCTTCTATTTCTTCGCAGCCCGTGCCAACTTGGCATCTGACTTCTCGCGTTGCGCAACCCCGCAGCGAAAAACCGCCGTAGAGGATACGTCTGTGGGTTCTTTACTCCAAGAGAAGCCAACGATCTTTCATCAACTGGGTAATATTTCTACTCCTGGAGGGAGTCGAACCTGGACGCGACTACATTCTAATCGATTCACGTGATTTGTGCGGTGGATTGTGGAAAAAATTCATTTTTATAAACTTGGTGGTCATTTATGACGAAGGGGATGTAATCTAGGATCATTTCCGCCAAAAAAGTATGCGTGTAGAATATATTTCTAAGTTCTTCACTTGTCAGCAAGCACTCCAAGGTCCCACCTACTTTGCACCCCACTATTTTTTTACATTTAGTAGATCTCTGAAGGCTATAGTGATTAAACATATAACGAAGTCGTGAATCGATTGGTGAGGGCTAAGATCGATTGAGCGAAGGAGACAGAAAACCACCGCTCGCGGTGTCCTGTTTCAGGGTGCCGTGCAGTGGTCAATGGGAACAGAAGTGAGATACGCTACATGCCCTAAGAGAGGCGAGGCTCTATTTCCCACGTTTTTTTCAACGACCTTGCGTCGCCGAAACCTGCTCACCTTCACGGCTGGATGAGTCGACCCACTTCCCTATTTCTGTTCCACTCGCCCCACACGCATGGACAAAGAAATAGGAAAGTAGGTCAGGTAAACCAAGGGTTAACGAGCTTCGAGCACTAGAGCAAGGGCGCCGAAAAAAGACGTGGGAAAATAAACACGGGAGTCTCACTTAGGGTCGTAAATAGCGTGTATCTCACTCCTCAAACTTCTCACTCGGAGCTCTCATTCATCCAATTGAAGAACGCACGAAAACTTCAAGTGGGGACGCCAGTACTACACCTAACTACCGAATTCATTGCTTTAAGTGGCCAGTTCTGAGGCTCGAAATAACTCACTTGAACACCTGACGGACATATATATTGATTTTTTATTGATAATCATCGTGAACTCGTTGACTACAGTGCAGCAGTACTCGCCAGAAGATCTATCAGTACCTATCATTCCTAATTCCAATCTTTCTATTGATGCCACAGATGTTTGCTCATTCTAATCATCTTCTATCCAGTATCCAGAACAGGCTACTATCTCGTAATAATTTTCCATTTCAAATAAAAGCACGTGCGTGTAATGGCGTAGAAGGACGGAGCACCGAAAGGGTGAACTGTCCCGGGCAGTTAGCTGTACGCAATCGACGAAACTTGTCCCGCGCGCTGTCAACGGGACAGAACGCGGTCAGGAGGAATAACGCCACCCTAACGAAATCCTTTTACGCAGCGTGTGGCCGCCTCGGGGTGCTAGGGCGATCCCAAAGGCAGTCAGTCCTTCTGCACGGCAACTCTCTCAGGCGTGACGCAGCCTCCCATCCAGGTTCCAGCTGAAACGGCCTCCTCTCGATCTTCTAACAACGCCACACCGAGAATTCGAAACGAGGACGCGACCCGGGCAAGGTCGTTCCAACCCTGTCGGACTTTACGACCGACGGCGAAATTCGATTGCTCGTGGTAGCTGCCCCCAGCGTCCAGTCCCACGAATCCTTACGCCGGAGCGCAACGACGTTCTCTCTCGTCGGCCAGTAAATTTCCAAGGAGCTTTACAGTCCCGAGGATCCCTCTCGGAGAGTCCTGCACAGCGGATAGCGAGGCACTGAGGAGCACTACTTTCCTCGGGATTTTGGAAATTTAAACTTCACGGGAGGAATCCCTAAAACGGTATCCGTGAGATGGATACGAATAGAGGATCTTCGGGTAGAAGAAGAAAGCTGCGAATCGATGATAATGCAACGTGCGACGAGTGAGAATTATCCGCGCGACGAGAGAGATTTATAGAATTGGAATCGTTTCGAAAGGCTTTGAGATGTTTACTTCCACCCAATCGTCGCCGAAAAAATCTGAATAGATCTGGCTTCGCACCCCGCCGCGGCCAGCCAGCGGAAAACGGTGAGAATTGTCATTTGCACGATGTCCCCCCACCCGTAGCGCGTCAAAGGGCCGCCGGCTAATCAGCTCCCCAAACAGAGGCCGAAGCTAATCTTCCCCGTCTCATCAGGGACGGGGGCTCTACGACGCGACAGAAACACGGAGAAGGCGGAGGAGCGAACATCCCCTTGATGTACGACGCTGTTTCAGGGGCTGCGCCCTTGTATCGACGTAAATCGCGCGGAGAGCCAACTCTTTCTGTAAATACGCGTGCATTCGTAATCGAGATGCAATGAATTCATAAAGATAAGCTGCGGTGGAACACATTTTAACACTATAATTTCATTGGGGCACACACCTCAGCAAAAATCACGCGAAAAAATCAGGATTTCCAATTTAATATTAATATTTCAGAAATTCACTTCATCAATCAGAGGATTCATTAATACACTAACGAATTTTTTTTTGTTTCTTGATTTTAGATAATCTGGTTCCGAATGGCAGTGACTCACCGCAAAACCAAGTTTCTAAAAGGGACTTCTTGGATTTCGGGTGTTACTTTATTATAAACGTAAATATTTCTGTACCAAAAAATTACCAAATGTTCTTTAAATTTTGTTCTTTTAAGTGCAAAAAGTTTAGTAAAAATATATGCTTCCGCTTTTAAAAAAAAAAAAAACAAACATTCGTCTCCTTTCGGCTGTCTGACTACTTAGGTATTACATTTTAAACCCTGATCTAGGTGTGATTTAAAATCCTCATCTCCTCCAAGAAGTCACACTAATAATACCTAGCACATAGAGTAAAACTCTTAATCCCCGAATCAACAGAAGGGGTTGCATTCCAATCCCGTAGATCATTTACCAAGAACAAGTATCGAAAGATGCACAAAGGTCCCCAAGGGAGAAAGTGACAGCCGGCGGTCGCTTCGAAGGGCATATATCCCGCAGCACAGTGGACGCGCGAGGCCGCTGGGGGTGGTCTGTTCGGCGCGGGAAAAGGAGCCGCGTGAAAACTTGCTCGAGGTCGTATCCCCGGTCTGCCATGGCCGATGCCCGTAAACGGGGAGCCATCAGGCAGACAGCGTCGCGGGTCTGGAGCTCATACATCAACTTAATGCGCGGTTGACGTCCCGCAGGCGTGCGCTGCAACACTCCCCTGACGCGCGAGCGACGACAAACCCAGGGGCAGAGAGAGGAGGGCCCTGGGCCCGGTCGTACACAATGGCTTCCGGTTCTCTGGAGAGAAACGAGGAGAGAGATCTGCTACGTGACACGTTAGGGTACGCTTGTACACGGTGTGCTGCAGCGTGTCCTTTTATGGTGGCGTGCACGCGCGCGCGGGAGAGGCCGTTTCTGCGGCACTGGAAACGGAAAAGCAGAGAGAGAGAGAGAGGGAGAGAGAACCGCCCGGTAGCAATCGAGACTAGAGGGAGGAGGGAACATTGTGCCCTAATCACGCTATTGTCTGGCCGCTGATAGTTGACAGTCCGCCCGGCAGCCCGTGTCGAGGATGACGGAAACGACGAAAACCATCGTTAACCAAGGACAAGGGGGTGGCACGGGCGAACGGGAACCAGGGGTTGCCTGATTTTCGGCTGGACTGGACCGTTTACCAACAAAGGGGTAAAATTGCTCCGGAGGGCTGGTGTGTCTCTGATTACGAGGCTCGTCGTCGTGAAAAGACGACCCCGACACACGAAGGGGTAAGACGACGGGGGAAATTCGAAACTTGCTGGAGGAAGGAGAGCACCCGTTGGCAACTGCGACTCAACATTGTTTCATCTGAGAATCTTCCTCGTTTTTGTTTTTCTTAGGACGCATTGTAACCAGCTTGGTGACTTCTTAAGCCGCGTATTCACCTGTGCATTCGCCCCGAATGTGCATTCGGCGCGCACCGATTTTTTGCTCGTGCGGCGCGCGGCCGGTGCTCGGCGTGCAATCGGCGCGCGGTCGGTACTCGGCGTGCATTCGGCGCGCATTCGGCGCGCATTTGACGCGCATCCGGCGCGCATCAAATGCGCACGCGGCGCGCGTTCGGTGCTCGACGTGCATTCGGGGCGCGCTAGGCGCGCGTACGGCGCGCAGTCGGCGCGCATTCGGCGCGCATTCGACGCACGTTGGGGAATACTGCAGTGTTCATTCACAACAGTCTCTATAAGCATCAATCCGAAGAACGAGGAGGAAAGTCATGGGCGAAAATATTGCAGTTGCTAGTGCTAATTTCGTTGTATTGTACATTGCTCAAAAAAAAAAATAAGAAACGTTGGTGGACGAGGAAAATATATACCAGCAGATGCAACGAAAAAATGCTGAAGTGAAGGAAGATTTTTTTATTATATTAAATTATATTCGAGATAAGATTGCAAGACAAGACTCTGCCTACAGAAAAGCCATTACGCCGGAAGAACGATTGGCCATTACATTAAGATTTCTTGCAACCGGAGATTCGTATAGTAGTCTGCAATATCTATTTAATAGGATTTATACAAAAACCGACTTTTGAACAAATCGGTTTTCGAATTCCACTATTCCCAAAAAACCGGTTAAGCCGGTTTTCAAATTCTCACAACAAAAAATGTAATTAAAATAGTAACTTTACTTATTTTAAACATTTTCAGTTGAATTATAAAAATATAATAAAATAAAATATACACTACACATAACCAAATAAAAATAAAATTAAAATAACTAAAATCCGTACGAATCCGTACAATTTTTGAGTTCATCTAATATTTATGGATTTACAAAACTATAACACAATAAAACAGACTGCATACAAAACCAAATGAAAAAAGCTAAAATAACTATAATCCGTACAAAATATAAAAATCTTTTAAAATGTGGTACCAAATTATAAATTTTTATTCCGTTTCGTATTTTTTTCTGAAAATATGAACTCATGATGATTAGTACCTACAATAAACAGTTACCTACTACAATTTGCTTGTGTCCGAGGCGATTTCAAGTAAAAATGTTAACGTTTTTAATTAAATAATTAAATCATTTCTTCATATTAATTCTAGTATATAAAACCGGTTTTTTAAATTTAAAATCCGGTTTTCGAATTTTACAAATTTATAAATAAAAACCGGTTTTTAAAAATCGACAAACCCTACTTGCAATCTTCCGCCTCCATTCCGATCTCTTGGGCAATTGTACACCACGCGTCGTCCTTTTTTAATGTATCGAAATAACGCGAGTGTCTGGAATTCCATAAGAATTCGTGTTTCTCGAATACCTCAAGGAGCTTGAGACAAATTTACGGCGTCCACTCCATTGTGGTGTCGTTCGGACCCGAATGCACGCTTTGATGGACCGCCAGCAAGCGGATCGCGGCGCGAATGGCCCGGCGAACGCTCGGTTCGCGATCGCCTCGATATCGGTCCATACATTGTATCCGCACTCGTCATTTGCCATTCGGTTTGCCTCGAAACGACGAGTGCGGATATAATGTATGGACTGATATCGAGGCGACTGCTGGTATAATATTCGTTGTACCTGTTGGAATAAATTTTCCTCGTCCATTAGCTATTGAAATATTTTCATCCATGATTTTTCTTCTCGATTTTCATCGATACTTATGGGGACTGTTGTGAATGAACACTACACGATCCCCGAATGCGCGCCGAATGCACGCCGAATGCGGGCCGAACGCACGTTGCGCGCAGAATGCGCGCCGATTGCGCGCCGAATGCACGCCGAAAGCAGGCCGAATGCACGTCGAGCACCGAACGCGCGCCGAATGCGCGTCGAATGCGCGCCGAATGCACGCCAAATGCACGCCGAATGTACGCAGAATGCGCGCCGATTGCGCGCCGAATGCACGCCGAAAGCAGGCCGAATGCACGTCGAGCACCGAACGCGCGCCGAATGCGCGTCGAATGCGCGCCGAATGCACGCCAAATGCACGCCGAATGTACGCCGAATGCACGCCGAATGCACGCTGAGCACCGACCGCGCGCCGCACGAGCAAAAAATCGGTGCGCGCCGAATGCACATTCGGGGCGAATGCACAGGTGAATACGCGGCTTTAGTAGAACTTATAAGAACTCCGTACCCTACCCTTTGGTGTATTTCAGAACATGCTACTGCAATTGATAAGCCTGACCATTAATCGACTGTGAAACGTCGAAAGAGCCCGCCGCAGTGAACGAATACACATCGCGAAAGCGACGACACGCAAAGAACCCCCGGAGCTGTGTAACTCATCCCTCGAAAACGAGCAAGGCGGATCCCCAGCAGGAGCAGACTACGCATCCTTAACCTGTCCGCTAAAGCGGCGAGGAAAATCGAGTCATTACGTCCTGTTGCTTCCGACAAGGCGTAAAAAGAGTAACAGCCGAGGGCTCGGGGCGCAATGTCGCGTAAAACGCGATAGAGCCACGGTTCCTCTGCCCCCCGTGGTGCTCTACGCGTCCTCTCCCCCCCCCTCTCTCTCTCTCCTCCGCCAGGAGTCATTACTTAAGATACGGCCGGCGATGAAGGGAAAAAGAGGAAAAGGATCCGACGCAAAATACACCTTTGCTCGCCGCTCTCGTGCCACACCCCTCGATTACGGTCGTTGCGTGGGTCGAGAATGTCGGGTGCGCGCGTAGAGGAGGAGGCGTCGTCGAGAACGAGCCTGCTGAAACGAGCAGGGAAAAGGAAGGTTCTTAAAGTCGGCCGCCCATATCGTAGCGGGCTTTAAACTTTCTCTCTGGTATGCGTGCTGGGCCTCTGTTCCTCCCCTGGCGAGCGAGGGCCAACTTCAAAGGGAGGCGTTTCTACGTCTCGTCTCTCTGGGGTAGATACCTCGTCATAATCCCGTACGCTCGGTCGCGTCAAAGGTTACACGCACCCCCTTGCCGCCCCGCCGCGAAGCTATCGCGCTCGCGACGTCGGATAAAGCGATTCGTTCTGTACACGCACGGCCGACAGTCAATAAACTTCAGAGGAAGGAATAAGGCGTGGAGATCCGAGCACTAGCGCGGATATTAATACCCGGAGGGATGCATGCATAATGCAACGAGCGGGAATAGGCAACGAGCGCGCGAAGAAGGCGCGTATGGGGGGCTGATCGCAATGGGGGAGATCTCTGGATGGATTGTGTAAGGTGGACTCTGAGCGTAAGGTGACTCAATTCAGGTGAATATCGCGAATATCGAGGCTCTGTGCATAGTTGATGGCGAGTAGACACGCCATGGAAGATTTCTATTGACTGAGACGCTTCGCGAGCTCGTGTTTTCCAAACGTTTTCTTCAGCTAATTATTCTCTGACAACCACGGTTATGAATTGTACGCGCAAGGACACGCGTCGTGGCTTGTTTTACGCGCGAGGGGTGCAGGACCGAAACACGTCGCGTTCAGCTGGCGAACGCGTCGTTAAGGACCACCGTCGTTCGAGCAAATGGCGTGGAAAGAGAATGGATAATCGTTTCTCGGAATTGCTTTCCCCAAGGTGGTCCAGGACGCGATCGGGACCGCTGATCGACCGAGTTCCATGCAATCCCCCATGGCTCTTTCCACGCCGAAATGGGTTATGAGGACCGGGCGATCCCATGGCGCGAGGGTGACACGGTGCGCGTCCTCCGCCAACGAGGAAAGAATTCGAGGGCGGAGGGACGGAAGACACGGCCAAAGACACGTACAGTGTGTCCCGTAACTGGATGCTCGTAGCTCAACTACGCCACCTTTGGAACCACATTTTCCGCTGGAAAGTGGAACTAATCGTGGCCTCCATCTGCAATGGTTCAGACTCCACTGTATTGTAATTTACGCTGTGTTACGTTTGAGGAAGGTGAGAGAGGATTAGACTGGCTATTTAGCAACTAAAGAAGTGCAATTTATTGTTGCTCCCACCTCTTTCAATTTAAATGCAAATAAATGAACCTAGACTCGTCTTCATCAGGCACGACAATCCCTTACGAATGAATTATCCAGGTAGCGCAATACTCTAGCAACGTGCATCCTGTCGCGGGACACCCCGTATATCCCAGAGCGAAGGTGATGCAGGCGCAGAGGAGGGTTGGGGTCCGCTCGGGTCGCCAGGGTGTCTGCGCTGGATCATCGGGGAAAGTTGGCGACGTCAGCGGAGTCAAGGCCGCGGCTGCGTTGCAGCGCCGTCGCAGCCGGGTGCTCCAGACCTCACCCCCTTTCAACCCTTCTTTTCTTCCTACTTCCCTCCGCGTGTACGTGGCCGGCGCACACGCGTGCCGGGAGTGTCCGCACGCACCTAGACGAAAGCATCGCGGCCGTATCTTCGGGAAACAAGCCGCCAACCCTCTCTGCCATCGCCGGGGATCAGCCTGGCCCGGAGGGGCTGGAAGGGGTAGGCCGTGTCTGTGCTACAGCGACGGTCGATAGAATTGTCTGCGCACATGCGCGCAGCCAAAGGCTCGTCAGCTGCGCCATTGATTCCCGCGGGCCACCCCCTCGGCCACCCTCGCCGCCCTCCGTAGACTTAAAGCGGAGAGGGCGGAATATAAAGGTCGCTAATTTGTGTAACGTCACCTCGGGAACACCTCGTGGACGTGTCAGCGCGCTGCCAGATTTTCCAGACGAGCCGAGAACGTAGCTGGCGAACGAGACGAGAGGACCCTTCGATCGAGGGAGACCCACACTCCCTACAGGCTCTCTTCTCTCCCTTGCTCCCGTCTCCAAATCTTCCCCCTGTCGAGAGGGGGTGACCTCCTTTGCCGTGTCTCGTCTCGTCTCGTCTCGAGGGGTGATCGTAGGTCCTGATCTCTCCCTCTTAGGGGTACGGAAGCGTCGAAAAGCATCGGGGATGATTGTTTTCGCGACGACTGTGCACGTGACGCGTCGTCTCGTTAGGCGGCCGTTTCTACTCGGATCGCTGATATACACGAGGGTGCGCTATCGAAGATCAATTTGACACGATCCGCTAGGAAAGTCGCGGAAGATTCGCCGCGAAGGGCGACATCGTTTCGCGGATTCACGATTTAACAGAGCTCTCGCGAGCGAACCGGGGAGAGTTGTCTATCCAGGCGAATGGAACGGACAGGCGATAAAAGAGGCGAGCACCGAAAAACGCTGGCGAAAAGGGAAAGGCACGGGGAGGAAGGACGAGAAAGCAGGATATTCCCCGAGTACTCCAGGGAAATTGAGATTGGATCCCGCAGGAGAAACCGAGCGAATCTACTGGCGACGCTGCAGAAACGTGGGTGGAGGGTGACTCTTGCGGATAGCCTGGCACGTGTCGAATCGAAATCGGGCAGACTGGCGAGGGACAGAAGTAGCAGACAGATTTTCTGATCACCGTGAACGGTTATCGATCCTCTTCCACCCTGGATCCACGGACCATCTGCTTCATCCTCTTTCGTGCACGCCCAGAGTCCGCTTCGTTTCGTTTCGTTTCGTTCCATCGCCTCGCTGTCCATTCTCGGGATTGGAGATCGAAATTAAGCGACGGCTTTTATCGCTACCGCAGCTGGCGAGGAATCCTTTGGAATCGAAGCAAGTTTCTATCGCGTTCACTTTATATCCAGCCGTGAAATAGTGTTAATGGAGGGAATGAAATGTGCAAGTAAATGTTCCACGTTCTAAAAGCAACCCAGCGAGATGTTGACGTATTATAGTTCCTTCAGCTTTAGCAGCCCTCGCGCTGACTTCGCTCGCCGTTACCTTGCTTGGCTTCCGAAGTACATCATCGAGTCACGGCGCCGCCGAACGAACCCACCTTTCCTTTCCCCGTGAAACTCTAAAAGTTCTCCAACGGGATCCCCCTTCTCGCGGGCATTCAAGAGGCCAACCTCTTGATCCCGCCATAGGAGGAACGTAGCAGAGTTTGAACGGTACCTCGGAGAATCATAACGACCTCTGGCAATGGCGTTCCTCGTCAGGGCTCGCTAATCCGTCAGCGAGCTCGCGGCATTCCAATTACAGAGCTTCCACGCGTGGAGCAGTGAACTGGTCGATGCTCTCTTTCGAGCAGTAGGATTCTTTAGGATTCTCGCCGGGTACATTAATAGTGGCAGGCATGCGTCAATTACAGCGAGAATATCAATTAGGATTCTAATGTACTTAAGTACTATGCCAGGCAGATTAGCAACCACCACAAATGCCCCAAGTGCCAAACACTTCTATAGATAATATTACGTAAATATAATTTAGCCTCCTCTCGCGTAGATTATATTCACAAAATATTACAAGTGTTCGTGAAGCAGCACCATGCATTTCGCGAGTGTACAACTCTTACTTTGAACAGACTCTAATAGATTAGAGATTTAGCAGTTAAAAAACAGACAAGGTGGCCACCTGATCAGCCCGATCGATTTAACGCAGAAACGTGTTCGACCAGCTCGTAAATAACGGCAGCAAAGACGGCGCAGATCCCATTCCGTTCGTCATCCCCAATGGGACCGACGGTTTTGGCATTCCGATGCCGTTCTTGGCCATCAAGCTGCCAGGGGTTGCGGCTAATGTCGTTGATATTCAAGGCTCAAAGTGGCAGGGGTCGCGTTAATGTCACCGGGGGTTTGCTGTCCGACGGGATGGCGTTACCCGCCCGTGTAGCCGATGTCTGGGTCCATCGAGGGGCCAAGGATAACGCTGGGAGGATTGCCGCGCCATCGCCCCTGCCCACGAACCCGCACGAATGGCCAAAAGGGTTAGCAGCAGCCCCGTACAGCCGTTCCAGGGATCCTTACGACGGGTCCGGTGATCCTGGACGGGCTCAACGAAAAACGTAGTCTCGGTTTGCCTTGCCGCGCGGTCCAATCCCTCTTCCCTTCCCGACCCACCGATGTCGCGTTGATGAACGAGGCGAGTGACTTAGGGAGAGAATCGACACCCGCTTCTCGACCCTCTCTTCAAATCTGATCGCGCACGGTATCATCAGGAGCATCAACTATGAATTCGCTATTTCTGTGTTTACTGCCAGAGCTTTCGTCCACTGAGAATAGTTCAGCTATCAATCGAAGGGAGATCGCGATGCCTCGAGCAAACTGATCCGCCAGTTTGTTTCCCTTGCAAATAACCCGTCAGAAATCAATGGTGGAATCGAGACAGGATCCATCAGACTTTGGCCAGCAGGCAAACAGAGGCTGGGGCCAGATATATTGCAACAATTGCCCGCACACCAGCTGTAACAGCCACGGCACCGCCTACACCGAATTCAGAGTGTTTGTAAAGTCTAGTTTAAGTACAGGGGATCTGTAAACACGGCAACCCACTACCGGCTGATTCAATCTCCCCTGACAAAGGGGTGGTCCGTCCATTGAACCGTGAACGCACCTGCGAGTTCGCCTAAGCTCGAGCGATTTCGATCAATCGCGAACAGTGACTGGAAGAATAACATGGAATCCTGTTCCGCGGGAAACCACGCTCCGGCAGGTTCGAATAAAAGCGATTTGCATCGTTGTCCGCGACCGAACGACCTCCCCAGTCTATTCTAGAGCGGCTAGCTCGAGGAAGGGACGAGGATCTTCTTCCGTGAATCTTATTTCGCGTCGACGTGGCTCGGAGTACAGACGAGACTTCTGGCGAAAAGTTTCCCGTAAACACCAACGACTCTGCGAAGAACGGCTCCCACCGTCGCATTGCCCGTCCACCCGGCCCTGGAAATCGTAAATTTGGCTGATCCTGGCTGCTTCCAATATCGACCACCACCCACACCGCCATTACCGCCCCCACCCATCGCCCCTGATGGCGGGCGCCACCCTTTGCCCTTGACATTCAGCGCCGCGGGCGATTTCGAGTCCGAACTTTCCTTCCAACTCTGTATCGTCGCCAGGCTGAACTTTAAATTGCATCCTTCGTGGAAACGGGATTAACCCTCGCCAGCGGGGTGAACACCGTGGGGGGGCCATTATCGAGGCACCACAACCGTGTAACGTCGTCGCACGAACGAGGGAACTCTGACGATTACACGGAGCGCTGAACGATTAGAAAAATTAATTCGATCGCTTCCAACGCTTTCTTAGGTGTTCACTGCGTCACACTTTAGCGGACACTTGTCGCAGAAAAAGGGACATCTGGTCCAGACGAAGCGACAATAGCGCGCGACTGTATCAATTTGTTCTTCGTGGTGTGCTTTCGAGGACGTTCTCTTCATATACAGGACCCGAAAGCATGTTTTAGAGCCCTGCCATCGATCGAACCTCTCTATACGCGCCTGCTAACGGGACAGAGGAGGCTGTTTGCTTCTTACACACAATCGTTCGGTGTAACTCGGTTAGAATCTAATTTCGCGAGTGTCGGTAAGTTACGCGTGGTGGTGCTCGGCGAGGGATGAGTATCGGCTTGCAGAAATACGAGCGGGGTACCTGAGACGCTGGGTCCTGCCTCCCAGACTATCTCTGGCACTTGGACCGAGGGGTGGAGAGAATGGGCCACCTTCATCTTGGGGAGGACTTTAATAGGATGCCATTCCCCGGTCCAGGACAATGCCTACCATACAGACAAAACTTCCAGGCTCGCCGCGTCCGCAAACGTCCCACCCTCGAAAATAATGAAAATTCGCGGGCTGAATTCTGCGCGCGGCCCTCCACGGCTAGTAACCACCTTCCGAGACCGAAACTTCCAGCGACGTTCCATGGGGGAACTCGGTGAACTCGAAACTGATCGAACTTGGTGAACTCGAAACTCATCGAACTTGGTGAACGGAGAGAGAACCAAGTGTCCCGTTTCACAGAGGAATCGTGGAAGGTGGAAAGTGAAAACTGGATGGAACTTGACGAGTGTAAACAGACACCCCCCGTCGAATGCGTAATTTAGTAATCTATTTTGCAATTGTGTGAAGAATTGGAATAGGAATTGGAAACGCCATGCTTTTTTTTTTCTTTTTTTTGGTAACCTTACTCTTCGTCAACTTTAAGGTCGTCACGTATTTTGGCAAAGTGCGGAGATACGAAGGGAAAAGTTCGTAATTAATTGATGACCAAAACAGAGCACCAATTACTCAATTATTATTCATTTCTTCGATTCGCTTCCCCGCTGTTCGCCAAAATGCGCGACGACCTTTAAGGTATCCAAAGTTCCACTTTCAAAGCAAAATTACTTCTGGATTAAGAAAGGTGTGGAGTTAGCCGAGCATCCTAGATGTCCTAGGGTTAATCGAACAGGATCGAAAGGTCGTCGCTCGGAGTTGAGAGAGGCGTCTGGCCGTGCTCGTGGGAACGTTTATCAGAAAACACGCTTTCCTCTCGCAGACAGTGCGTAGGTACGTAGCATAGCTGGGAGGGAAACTGTTGTTCCCTCTCCTCTCCCCTGACGCCGGTGTCTGGGACGTTATATTGACCTCCCGCAGGCAAATTTCGCCGTTCCGTACCCATAAACGTTCCACGCCGCCCGCCTATCGGCCGAAATAATGGCATAATAAATCTAGCAACTTTTCGCGGGCCACCGTGCCCCGAACGGTTAAAGCGTGGGGCGTCTCGGTTCACCGAATACCCCCAATGGGAACCTATCTTTCTCTCCACCCCCTGGTCGCTATCAAACAATCAATCTGTTTCTGCTGCCGTAGGCGATTACGTTTGCAGTTAATAATTCGCAGGGTTCCGCGTTAATGAAACTCTAAAAATAGAGGGGGGAGATTCGAAACCGTTCGAGACGGTTCCATGGAGGTTCCCGTCTGAAATAATCACGGGTCAGCAGGGGGAATATAAACGGTTGCGTTCTTTGTATGCGGTTGGATCCTTGGGGAATGAATTTAGAGATGATGACGAGTGAGATGTGCCTGTACGAATATTGCGAAACGCTCGAAGGGTGTGCCCTACCGGAGGATTCTATTTGCGGGGAATTCTAGTGTTTCCCAACATCCCCTTTGATCCATCCCCCCCAAAGCTGAGGAATTATACGCGACACATCGATCCACAAGAGCGAGAGAGAAGCAAATCGTCGCGCGGATCGCAGTTCTCAACTATTTCTCTATCAAAACCCACGCCCTTCTCGCCGAGCCTTTCCTGAGGGAGAGGCGCAGAGACGGCGGTAAGGAAAAAGCCGACGGGTACAGACGACGGGGCTCGTGGACAAAGACACTGGGACAAAGGGCAGGGAAGAGAGACGGAGAGAGGAGAAAGGGAAAGTAATACGACCGGCTGGGAAGAGCATGTGTCTCGCGATAATACGTTTCTGCTCGCTCTCTCTCTCTTTCTCCGTCTCTTCCCTCCGTTTCTCGATAATTACTTGGAATACCAACACGGGGTGGAAATCCGAAATGCTGTACAGCCAGACGCAGAGGAGACCCGCGGTGGAGTTCTCCGAGGGAAAAATGGCCAACCGATGGACAATCGAGTGGAACTTGATGGGGAAACGTTCTTTTCTCCGCGGAGGAATAAGGGGACACACTGTCATTAAAACTTCATAACTGCTCGATAATTCAGGAATACTTCAATAATTCAGTCTTACCAACACAAGCTTCCGATGACTTTTCCCACCCTAGATACCCAGCTCCCTATTTCCGAGTCTCGATATTCCTTCACTCTGAACTAGAATATCGAGAAAGGAGGATAGAAGACAGCGAAGGGGGTGAATCATCGTGAAAGTTCAAACCTGGGGGGGTTGAAAGGTCCCACAAGTAGAACACCCCACGAACCAGACATCCGCGAGGTTATCCAGGCTCATCCTACTCCGCGAGACTTCCTGTTACGCAACCGAAATTCCTTGCCCCCCGAAAACCGTCAGCCGCGATTCGCCCAGCGGGAGAAAAGTATCGAGACGCGGGACACGGTCATAGAGGAGCAATCGTATTCAGGGAAAGCGTATCGTAACGGGGCATCAAGGAAGCCAATGTACCCGGCCGTTTCCCATTTCCATAACGGGATTTTATTTCCATTTTCTCGCCGGCGACCGGCGGGAGGATCGAGCGCCCGGCGAAAACCGTCGCGGAGGGTGTCTGCGCGCGAACCTTGCGGGAAAAAATGGTGAATTTATGCGTCGCCGGGGGTCGAAGGGCGTAGAGCTGGTCGTCGATCCCTGGGATACTCTGGGACCGTGCCTTCCGAAGGATCAGGATAACGTTCAGCCGGAAAGCTGACATAATGCAATGGAGAGAGGCCGCGCCGGTGCGAGCAACGAGATCCTACGCAGACACGATTTCTCCCCGGTGCATGGCGCAAGAAAATTGAAAACTCGTAATTGAAAGTGGTAAACCGCGTCGGCGCTCGATCTCTGCCAGCAGTTTCGGCTCGTGTATGGATCGATGGCTCCCCCGTACGATCGAGTTATCCTCGGGCGTCCGATGGAACGATGGATTTTGTAACGCTTCAAGAGAGTTCGCGTTCACACGGCTCGTTCTTTTCGGTTTCGATGATACCACACAGAGCTGATGTTTGCTTAGGTAATCACTCGTTTGCTGCTCATCAGTGGTTTCAATCGATTCTTCGAATGGTTAATGAGGGGCGTTTAGGTGGAGTGGAGTATGGTGTAGCGTTGTTTAAAGCTTCGTTCCGAGGGAATGATTGCGTAATCGGCGGGAAAGCTGCGGGAGGAAGGTGTACCGAAATTTTAATTAAACCGTGAGAGGCGGGAACAGTCTGGTCTTATGGTCGCGTTTAAAGGAAGAAATTAACATGTTTTTCCCCGGGTCGCTCGCATGGAAAGTTCCGTGGTGCGCGTCGACGCGAGCGACCCCACCCCTACCGTGTTACTTCTGCGCGGGTTAAAATTAATCGCCATCGAAAAAGAGCCAGACGTCGTTCGAGTATCGCCGACAACGCAGCTGCGTTAGGCGAAATTACATTTCCAAGTACAAAACGGCCTCGGTTTTCGCGACAGACGGCGAATGGCTCACCCCAAACGACCATGGGAAGCTTCCTCTGCAACGGAAGTCGCTTGGAAGTTTCGCTATACGTTCTGCTGAACCGGAGAGGAATTGTTGATCTCGCGTGGTGAGGCGGAAAAATTTCGTTATCCTTATTTTCTGGGAAACCGTTAGCGACACTGCGCCGGGTTATCGGTTGGTGATGCAATGTAGGATGGTCGGAGATTACGCGTAGATGATTGGAAAAACATGGGTGTATCGATGCCTCGAAGAACTATCGCTTATTCATTCGGATATTCAGTAGAAATATTCGTCTTCGAAATAAGGAATAAATATAACAATTCTCTTTTTATTATTATTTATTTAAACGGGACTAGTTTTTGGTATGCAAACTGTACAATTATAATATTGTACGAGGTATTAAATGTGGACACAAAATTAAGAAGAATGTCGATGCAACGGCTTATAGTTAATCGGTGGGAATAATTTTATGCACCGCGGTCTGGAAGGACGCTAAAGATTCATTAAAGAAGTCAAACACTGAGCTATATTTGTTACAACTTTTGAAAATAAATGGTAGATACCATGTCATAAAATATTGAGCAACACTTCTAGATTATAAATTGCAATTCCTACACAAAGAAAACGTGAAGTCTTTAAATGATATGAGTCACTGAGAGGACAAACAGACTAAGCCACATTTTTTACGAAATTGAGTTGGTAGCAATAATGTATATTATATTCCAATAGGCTATACTAACCATATAAAATAGGAAAAATTAATTTTTTCCAACGTGGATTTATCCATTTTTGCCCTCAATGCCTCATATATGCTCCATGAATTACACCCTAGTAAAACTGAACTCTCCCAACTCTGCACACTAATAAAACCATCCACGTGCCTCGAAGAAAGCACCCCAAGACAGCGACTTTCCACGCACCGACCACAAAGAGATCGATTTCAAAAAAAGGGCCGCCAAGTCCGGCAGCGAAAGAAAGCAAAGCCAGCCCTCGAGGTAATTACCGCTTCCTCGAGCAGCGTCGAAACGAGAGGAACGTTCTGCTAGGTCCCTGCCGTTAGCGGCCCACCGGCGAAGGGAGGCACAATTATTGAAAGAAATAATTAGCAGTGGGTTTTCTCTGTGGCCCAGTGCCATAGAAATCAGCCTCGGTTGAAAGGGGCTGGAGCTTAATGAAAAGAGCCGAGGAGGCTGGGCTAAGTGGCCACCCCGTACCATCGGGTCCTCCGTGAAGAGAGAGGGAGGTTTTTCCGTTTAAGGAGGGAAGAAAGCTGGCCAAGCGAAAAGGGAAGCTCGTAAAAGACGGCCCTGAGACGCGTTTCGCAGGCAGCTCCGATATATAATGCGCCCGCGAGAACGGAAGTGCGCCAGAGTCCACGGTGGCCACTGCTTTTCTCCCAGGGGCAGTCGTCGAGGCCCCCTTTTCGACCGTTCGCGCGGCTTCTTTTTGCCCGGGGCAGACGCGATCGCCGCAGGAAGAGCGACATTTGTCTCGTCGATTATGACGTGGGTCCGCTTCTTCTCTCCTCGCCGACGTTTTTTTCCCCCGCCTGCTCCCCCTGTCCCCCACATCGTTTATTGTTTCTTTGCCCCCCGTAGACTTGCAAGCTCCTCGTCGACGCCACAGCGATTTGTCAAAACGCGCGACCAATTGCGACTACGCAAGAAACGCGATCCTGGATTCGACGCGTTAATCTTTGGCTTAGGTTGAATACAGGAGGTTTGAGGGATTCTTAGGGGCGAAGTCGAGGTGGAGGATGATCGAGGGAAAGATCCGAGCGGAGGAATATGAATGATCGAAGCTAATGTTTCTTGGGACTTTTTTATCCATAGCAAAAAGGTTTGCTGTACATTAGTGTTTGTTAATTTTGATTAAGGGTGAAAGGTCATCTCGTTACTCGTCTAAGAATGGAGAAAGTCATGTGTCTTCGTCCCTTTCTCTTCATTATTATATACTAACCACTGGGTGTGAAGGATAATTTTAAGAGAAATCGAGGTGCCCCAATTATCGGCGAGTAATCGCACAGTTTCCTATCAAGTTGAATTAAGTCTCACGCGCCGGTAAAATCATGAGACAACAGGACTTTCGGGGTCAAAAAATCGATTTTCTCCCCGATTTTTTATGGTAGCCACAAGTCTTAGAAGTATTTTAAAAAAGATTTCATTGAAAAATTTGAAAAAGTACCGGACAGGCCAATGCAGGTAAACGCGACGCGGCGTAATTCGAGAACGGATCGCTATTTTTTGTTGAAATTTTAACATAACCTACAAAACACCTTTCTCCGCAATGTGGAACTCGCTGACTAAGATCGCATAACTTTAAAACATTTAAGACAACATTCATCCAAGAATTACTTCAGTAAAATCCTTCAAAATTGATATCCGTTATATATCTCCGTGAATTTTTATTAAAATTTTTCTACCGACTTCCACATTGTAGACTTTGACTTAAAGGATACTTATATACAGCGATTTTCCTTTTAGACGAATCGGTCAATCGGAATCTGTCACTTTGACGTCCTGCATATTAATTACTTTTTAATATTTTGTAAACATTCTTATTCGAAAATACGTCTTATATCCCTAAGAAACAAATGTTGAAAGAGCAAATGGTTTAAGTTATTACTGGCTCTACAATTTAGCCCAGAAACAACCGTTGATTTCAGCTGTCTAATACCCACGTACCCCCTTAAGAAACTGGAACACAAGTGCAATCAGATTGAGAATTTATCGCGAAACACCGTCATAAAACTCGATCGGTACTCGTTCCCCGTTTCCACCCACGGCCACGAAAAGCAGCCACACAGCCATTTACGTACATCAAGTTCAGGGCCAAAAATAGTTGAGTGCGTGACGTGGGGGCGAGAAAAGCATGGGGCTATCTTGTATCGATCCGTTTGAGGTAGGTCTTGGCCTCAAGGGAGCCACCAGCCTTATCCCAGTTCATGGAGGAGCTTCAAGGGCGATCCGAGTCCGAGCGAACAACACTCTCCGCGTTTCGAAAAGGTCAATCACATCACTGCGAGAAGCGTCTCGTCGAAAAATTCCTAGCTATCGATCATCTACGTCGAAAAATTAACAATGGCCCTCGGCCACTGCAATTACCGCGCTGTCCAAGTTTCAAGTGATTTCGCGAGGGGACCGTTGGAGACAGAAGGGGTTAGTCGAACGAAAAAATCGGCACAATTATTTCTGTCTGAAATGCGCTGGTTCGCGAGCCAGCGGGCCGGTGAATTGCGCGGGTTGCGCAACAGGAAGGCGAACGTTTAAGCTAATGACCTTTAATGCAAAGCTCCATTGTACGCGTCGCGGGTCGGGCCTGGAACGAGGGTTAACGGGCAAAATGTACCCATCAGGGAACAAAAAGGAGAGAAAAAAAAAGAATGAAGGAGGGAGCGGACGAAGGGAGGCGGCAGTGGAGCGAAGGAGAAGGAGAGAAGGAACGTCACCCTCGAATGGGTAACTCGTTTCTCGCAGCGAGCCGCCAACTCGAATGTGCAATTCCAATAACGATGCCCGTGCGCTTCCGAGCTCTCGCGAAACCCTTTAATAATTCCTCGCGTGAATTGGTGGCTCTCGAAAGTGCAGGCGGGATTCGAATGAGTTTCCAATTCGCGTTTTTAAAGAACGATCATAATCGACAAATTCCTCGTCAAGCTTGTCTGGAATTATCAATTAGTGACGAAGGTATAATACCCCAGCGAGGACCATTCTAACCGAGAGATCTAGGATCCAATCGAAGTTCGATGGGAGGGTAGCAGTCGCTCGAAACATGGATACATCCAGGGTAGTTTCAGTTACTGACGTAACGAAATTAGGGAGGCCCACTCCCCAAAACTGGCGAGAAACTCTAGACCGACGAAACTTCCGCGTCCATCGGTTCCCGCTAGCTCTGAATTTAATCAACGCCGCCCAGTGGCGGGTGCAAACGCGTCGGGATTATATTACTTGGGAACTATCTTACGAATAACACGGCGCTCGCCACGCCCGTGGAGAAATTCGCCGAGTTACAGGGGTAGCATAGCCCGCATCGATACGCCACCAGCCAATATCCTCTAATCCCGACACGCGCCACTTGTTATCAATTTTGCAAGCCACGTCCCTTCGTCGCGCCGCGGCTGAAACGGTGGAAAGCGAAAGTGCAAGGGCTGCGGTATATTTTATGCGGAATGCGGCGGTCTCTAGGGCACCGAGTGCTCGATAAATATAGGCGCTCCGCAGTTGCAGGCAGGAATTATTCCTGACAAGAGAATGGAGTCGTTTCTACTGCCTAATTGCAACACGTCGACAGCTGTCCCACCTTCCCTACGACTCGATTCGATCTAAATGCTATCGCGAAGCTGTTTCCAGACAGACGTCTCCTTTCCTCCGAGCCCTACCTGACTTGAGAATCGACGAGGTGATACTGTAATCGAATTATGCATTGGCTGCAACTATTGCGAAATGACTTCCAAATGCTGGGATCCTCGAAATCCTCCAGCTCGCAAAGTTCCACGGGGCTGCAGAACAGAGTAGCAAGTTCGCGAGAGCGATCAGCCTCCCACAGAATAGATTTCCCTGGTAAGAAGTCGATACGGTCAGTGTCTCTCGATATCTCTCCTTACAGGAGCGACTGTACCGTCTCTACCATCGCGGGGAACACGAGGAGCGAGGCAGAGCTCTGGGCGACATCGATATCCACCGTTACACGGTGCACAATAAATTCCGCCTGGCGTTTCCTATTAGCTCCGACTGGTCGGGCCCGGCTGTCGTATATCAGCGTCAGCTCATTGGGAATCAATGTCCATCGAATCGCCGGGTCGCGGAGGATAGCAGGCGGACAGGGGATGGGAAAGATGGTAGCCGAAGGGGCAGAGAGCTGCACAAGCCGAGGCAACATAGTCGAGGCTGGAACGCAACGAAAAGGTTTTCGACGTCGTCCTTTTAATTAATCTCCGCTCCCTCGACTGCGGAGTGCCATTCAGAACTCTAGCAGGGCACTCTCGCGAGTCGAGGAGGCTTCTGCTTTCGTGGCCGGGAACAAAATACATTTCGCTGCGAGGTCGCCCGTCAAAAGGTAGCAGAGGCCTCAGTCAGTTTTTTAACAGCCACGTTTTCCCGTCCACCGGGGCTCCGCGGAGAGGCCCCCCCTTTCGCCGAGCCTCGCTCGTTAGGTCACGGCTGTTCGTTATCGGAGGAATGCACGGTCGAGGTGTCTGTAATCATCGGCACCGAGGCTAGACGAGTTCGCTGCACTTGCGGGACAACGGTCGAGGGACAGCCCCGGAGCGAACACGAGCGGCCCGGCCACACCTAGATCTATGAATTCACGCTGACTACCGGCAGTAACTGCACCGCGGCACGCCACTTTCCCATTTCCAAGTGCTCCTCGTGTCCGATTTATCGGCCGACCCACCGGCAACGGCGCTCGGTTTGGAGTTCACAGGGACGCGTGGCGAGAGAACGGAACCAGTGGGCGTGGTGGGATCGAGGTATTTTCTTAAAGGACGATGACTGAGCCCCCGACGAGAATTCGCGAACTCCCTTCGACGTAGACGCAGACGGTGCTGCGTCCGACGCCCACGCGGGGCGAATATAAATCGGTGGTCGTGAAGGAAGCCTGGCAGGGCGAAGGAAGGAGGAAAGGGACGCGGAGAATATGTAATCAATCTTCTCTACGTCAGTGTGCCTAAATTTTTCTTCAGATTCTCAACCGGATGATGTAACTATTCGTCCGTGGATCTACTTTTTTTTTATGTAAGAAGCTTGGGTGCGAGAGATGGACCATTGCGCGGATACACGGACTGAAAATTCTCCGTCGTGCTTTAATGAATCTCGGGGGGGATGAAGAGCGGAGAGCTCCGTCGATAGAACATCGAAGTGGAAACGCAGTCTGGGGACGCACCATGATTTCCAATTCACGCCAGCAGCCCCCTGGTTTTAAAAGCGACGTAAAACCAGAGAGGCAGGGTGCACGTCGGTATTCAGCGAGCAAAAGGCGAAGCTTGCATTCTGCAACTGGTGAGCGAGAGGAAAGGGCTGGCCACCCCTCGATACGGCAAGAGGCCAGCAATGGTTTTCGTATCGAACACGGCGAGGGAATATTTTATCCGCGGCCATATGGAATAATAGCCCGAATGTGCGCCGGGAAATATCGAAATATCGGGGTGGGGTGGAGCAATTTAAATGTACAAGAGGCATGAAAGTCACGAGGACTTTGAATGTCGATCACCATGATTCTGAATTCTAATACATTCGCGGATAAACTGGGAAGCCTGCCGATCTGTATCCTCGCAGATTTCGAAATAGCTATGCTTAAGAATCTTGCGCGGTGCACTTCTTTTCTCGATGTTATAAACATGTATGCAGATAGATTTCCCAAGGTGACACTGTGTTTGATTTCTCAATAGTCGCAAGGACGATTCTTATGCAACAGATGTTTGACAGAAAATCGTTTCTACGGTTGGGGGACTGTATTAACCACAACTAGATGTATGAAAGCAAAACTCAAGTAGCGACGATGCCATTCACATGACCCTCATGTTCATCATAGTAAATTTTCTGACTCAGACTTCTCACACTTTTGAAGGTATTTGATAACCGCGTGAATCATCGAGGACCCGAAATCAAAATTCTTCACGCTTGAAGGCTAGAGGAATTTGGCAAAGAACCCTACGAAATCCCTTCGTCGGAAAAAGGAACCCTTCCCCTACGAAATCGAACGCACCGAAACACTGAGGCGTTTCCCAACTGTTCTCGAATATTCGAAGCCATTGAATTGCTCGAAAATTCGCGAGACAGAGGTTGTTACTGGGGACGTTGCTATGGAAGGGCTGCCATCAGTGTTTCGAGGGTTCGAGCGCGGTTCCTCCTGCACCTGCACGCAAAGCATGTGGATTCTGGTGGCAGAAGGGATCGATCGTGCCTCCTTCGTTCGAGTTCTCGTATCTAGGCAATCGGCGAGCCCACTAACCACTATTATCATCCCTTACACTTCAAGCATATCTCGCAGACAAAAGCAACGCTTCAACTTCTATTCCAATCTGTATAAAGAAAAGATCTTCCACATTCCTCCATTCACCATCCGCAACATTAATCAAAAACAACTCGAAGATAGAGAATAAAAGCACCAGGAGTTACGAAACTAAAGTCAGCCAGTGATGTAACAGAATCCCCAATCCGAGAACGCGGCTGAAGCCATCGATGACGAAGAAAGTTGGCGCGGAATCTGGAAGCAGCTCCTGTTTCATTTTCGCGGGGGGGCCCCGGAGGCTCGTAAAACTCCGCGCGGCTTTTCACGCGCTGGAAAATCACTGCCGCGCGATTCGTGGCCGGAATGAAAGGAATCCCACGCGCCGGCTTATCCCATACCGCTGTAAAACCAGCGGAACTGCTCCAGTCCGTGTCCATTGTTGCTTCTAATAAAGCGTGGCCCCTTTTCTGCGTTTGCGAAAGGAATAAATAACGCGCGAGCGTCGTCGGTCGGCGGGAAGTAGAGTCGGAGAGGCTTTTATGGGCTACCTTGCTCGAGTACACGCGTTGCGATGAAAGGTTACGCGAAAGAGCCCCCAGACGTAAAAGGAGCACCCCTCCCCGGCCGCCCCCTAGTCGTATTTTACAAAATACAGAACTCAGTCGTGAAACGAGAGCCGCGTAGAAATATTCTAGCCGCGTTCGCAAGTCGCAAATTAACCCCTTTCGCGCCGGGCAACGTTTTCTTCGACGCTCAAACCCACCCCCTCGCCGAATAAAGCACAACGGGGTGGGTCCGTTATGGTTGCTCGTTTCGAAGCACCGCCGCCCACTTGCCCAACTCGAACGGAGTTAGGCGGAGGGAGCAGACCGGGCCTATTCCGCGAGTCATCCTTTCTTTTTTTGTCCGCTCGCACGAGCGAGCTCTCGAAACGGCGGGCAATTTGAAGGTCGAGAGCCGGGAGGTGGTCCGTTTTGTGTACGCCAGCCTACGGGGGCGCGTAATGCTTCCCAGGTGGAGGCCATTTTTGACGACATAAATTACCCGGCGTATCTGGTTACTAAATTAATTTTCCCCGAGCGATCCTATTAATCTCGCCCACCCCGCGGGCCCGCCCGCCGCCGCCGTCGCGGGCACACGCGATGTAATCGCTCGTTATTGGGCAAATTTACACCGTCCGCGTGTAACCACGTCATTAAATCAATTTGTGATCCATCAATTCTCTCGCGCTGCTGGAAGGCACGCAGCGCCGACGGAAAAGTCGGATGGGAAACCGTTTGCAACAGCGGCGGTGCAATTCAGTTCGAGTTAATTGAGCAGTGAAAAATGATATTGTTTCGAAGCACCGTGCGGTACATTTCATTTCGGGAGTAAATTGAACGCCACTGTTGCACGCGACGGTGATTCTCGATCCGACTTCCAATTCACTTGTCCCATCGCAACGTTAAGTGATCCTAGCCGAAGACTAATCATCCCCGCTATGACCCACAAAATCTTCGGGATACCTCGTACTGCGATATTAGCCACGATAACCCGCGAGTGAATCTATCGTTCGCCGTTCCCAGCGCCCGATTTATTTCCAGCATGTCCCGCTCCCATTAGCAGGATCGAGGCACCTAATTTCCATAATTATTAGCTACGGTCGGCGTCCACCGGCGCCCTGAAATTACTTCATCCAGTAATCCAGCTGCTTCTTTCCCAGCCGCTGATAAACCTCGAGGCCCGCGGAAGGACGCGTCGAAAACTGTAACCCCCTATTAAACACGCAGCTTTTGTCCGATCATAGTTCGCCAGGGTGGCCCAGCGTAAGTGTGACGCACGCAACCGCGGTATAAAACGGAAGGAGGCCGGCCATAAATCTCTGGGAAAGAGCTTCAGGGAATTTTTTCCACTTTCGCGGTGGCACGAGCCTTATTGCGTCGTACGTCCCGGCCTGGTACCTATATCCTTCTTCTTCATCGATCGGCCTACCGCAAAACCGCGCGTACGCAGCTCTCCGCGTCACCCGGGGACGATTGAGCATTTCTCTTTTCGAAATGCTAGTTCGCACATGGTCGGAAGCGACGTATCGAGACTACAGCTTTGGTAATAATCGAGTATTGCGTCTCCAGTGAGGAACCGAAGGGGGTGAATGCACACCGAGCAAGGCCGAGAGGGATGGTATTGATTTTTCCCTCGTATTTGGGGTAGGACGACACTGTCACGACGCAGTCCACCCGCGAAAGGATTCGTTTGCCGTCAGGGCTGGGTCTCGACGAGCACATGCCCACGCGCATTGGAAAAAAACGAACGCTGATTCGTGTGAGCGATTGTTTCCAAGAGGCTGTTGCGTAGATGTGGGTATCTGGATCAAGGATGGGGGCGCGATATACGATTCCGTGGACGGCGGCAAAGAAATTCTGAGGCGAAACTGATCTCGAGCAGCCTGACCTTTATCGTAGTTATCGCGTTTAGTGTGGTCGTAAGAACGATGTGACGGGAGGATCAGTGAAGAGATAGAGGGATCTAGGATCTCCTTCGGGACGTAGCAATTGGAATTAGTACCTCGAGATACGTCGGAATTATCTCATTGATCTAAATCCCTGCTTTGAGTTTTGAAAAATTTCTCAACTATCTCTGCTCAAAAACTGATCCTGAAAATCCGGTTGAAATCCTACCATTATTTCGAAGAAACTCTGTTGCGACCTAAATTCCGTAAGAAGGTTTAAAGCTAGAGCAGCTCTTCGCCGCGACCTTGCTCTATCGCGTGCACCGTCCGCTTTAAGGACTCCCATGTAATAGCTTCTCTGCTTTCCTTCCGCTCCAGCGGTGTTACTATCGCGAACTTTCCCTCGGTAGACGCAGGGGACTTTTCGAACGAAGAGAGCATATCGTGTGAACAATGGTGTCGCTTCGAGTACTCACCTTGATGTGATAGGAGTTGAGCTTGGTGCGGGGCAGGCTGTTGAAGGCGCTGAAGTCCAGGCGACGCGAGAAGATCCCATTTGCTCCGCAGCTTTGTCTAAAACGAAATTGCAAATTGTACATTAGGACAGTTCGGGGATTTCGAATAAATGAAATAATTTCTGAAAAACCGCACGAAGGATATGATACATTCAACAGAGTCCTCCCAAAAACCGTTCCTCCTCTAGCAGCCCTTGAAACAACCCCTTCCTCGATGCACAATCATTCCATTTCTCCGGTCCCCTAAGCTTCATAACCCTCGTCATACGCGTGCATGGAACGCGAGGGTCGCGTTTTAGGACTCGCGCGTTTATCCTCGCGAGCGGATGAAAACGAGCATGGAGGACGTACATACGTGCGGGTGGAGTGTCGCGAGTATGCGTGCACTTGTATATTCTGCTCTGTCTGAGACAACAGGATGTAAGCCTCCCTGAAGGAAGAATTTACCCCGGAGCAACGAGCTGGCCTCCAACGACGCGTGAAAGTTCGGAATGAGGGGAAGACTTTTGCGACACGATCGAAATGCAATGTATCGGGGAATGGGATTCGCAAGCTTGGAATCGTTCACTCGTTTCGGTAATGTCTGCAGAAACGACGCAGCCGTGCCTCGGTTGTAAGGATACAGAGTTCGTTCGATTGGAGGCAAGAATACGCGCGTATCAGCGTCTCACCCATGGCTGACTCTGATGTCTGATTCTACTGCAGCGTCTGCGACTGACGTCGAGCCTAATAACGGATACCGCGGCTGGTCCGCCGGCTCCACTGAATTCGAGCGGAATGGGTTCGCTGGGAAATCTGGCTGGCTAAGTTTTGTTGCTTCAAGAAATCAGCGAAAAGGAAATTGAAGAATTGATGGGGAACTCTGTGGTGAAAAATGTGGTCATTTTTAAAGATCTTGAGATACTCTCGATAACTGTACGATATCATATAGTTTTCATTCTTGACTGGGTTAACGATGAGAGACTATTACATCTCTACAATATTACTGGTCATAGTATTTCTGGTCCTAGTATTTCTGGTCCTAGTATTTCTTCTAGTCCTAGTATTTCTTCTAGTCCTAGTATTTCTCCTAGTCCTAGTATTTCTAGTCCTAGTATTTCTTCTAGTCCTAGTATTTCTAGTCCTAGTATTTCTAGTCCTAGTATTTCTTCTAGTCCTAGTATTTCTTCTAGTCCTAGTATTTCTAGTCCTAGTATTTCTTCTAGTCCTAGTATTTCTAGTCCTAGTATTTCTAGTCCTAGTATTTCTTCTAGTCCTAGTATTTCTAGTCCTAGTATTTCTAGTCCTAGTATTTCTAGTCCTAGTATTTCTTCTAGTCCTAGTATTTCTAGTCCTAGTATTTCTAGTCCTAGTATTTCTAGTCCTAGTATTTCTTCTAGTCCTAGTATTTCTTCTAGTCCTAGTATTTCTAGTTGTGGCGTTACTACTTGCGGCGATACTAAATAGTTATAGTATTACAAGTTCTAGTATTGATAGTTATACTATTACTAATATTATTAAAAATAGTAATGCTACTTATTTGTCTATTTCAGAACTGAGCGCACTTAATATTATTATTTACTCAATTATCCCCTTGTAAATACAAGCACCCCCAGGGTTAGAGACCCTGTTACATTGAAGAACCCTCCGAAAAAAAATTGCCACCGACACAAACTTCGGAAACTCATTACTCGCCATCTGAAACTCCATACATCTCACGACCACATCTCGATCGCGTGTCCGTCTTCGTTCGACCGCGTCACGGTTCAGTGGAAAAACACGGCGCGACTTTTCGGCAACGTCGGTGCAGGGGAACCCGTGACGATGACCGTGTAGGTCGAGCCGTCGGCGTCGGTGGAAGGAAGTTACGTCAGCGCCAGGAAGGCGAACAACAGGCGAATGGAGAGGCAAGAGCGTCAGGAGGCAGGCGAACCGAGCGCGGCTGGCAATTGTAAGGTGGGGGCTCGACCTTAACCTTGGCCTCCACTCGCGCGAGACCGCCGTCCCTCCATTGTCGTCCTGTGTATCGCTAACTTTTGGCAATGACAACCGGGGGTCACGAAAATATCGCGCACAACCGGCAAGCGTATCGCAACACCGAGGAAAAATGATCGCGGCCCCGCGACTGCATTATGCAACGCGGCCGGTGCATTCTTCCATGGCTTCTCTGAATAACGTAGGAGCCGTGCGTTGACCGAATTCTCGCGATGTATCACAAACACCCGTACACGGTATTCGAGAGCAACCGGTGCTCGATTCCAAAGTCCTCGAATGGCAAACCAACCCAAAAACCCTCCAACACTCAACGAGGCATATTGAAATTACAAGAATGGAATTCTAGATTTTTTAGACGCGGAGACAGTGGACATTCAACCCGAAGGAAGCATAATTGCAAAACCCAATTGCATCCATTTGCATTGTTGCAATCCCGCGGCGCATTTGCATCGTTACAATTGCATATTGTTCCTCGATTGTTGCAACTGCGTATCCTACTTGCGCCGTTAGACTCGCGCACGGTACTATCTTTTTTTTTGCGCGCGCGCACTCGCCGCGTTTGATTATCATTGCATCTGCATAATCGGATTACAGGAAGTGTTTCTTAACCATCTTTCGCCAATTTCTCCCCGGTCGTTTATAAGAGTACACAGAGGCCCACGCACGCCGCCGATCTCCGCAATTATCCCGTATAAATTCTGCTACCAGTCGGCGTATTTACACCCCGCCACCGGAATCGTAATAGCATCGATGATTGAAGGGTAATTCGGGGCCATTAAATCAACGAGCTACCTCCGCCGTCTCGCACGAAAAACAAGCTACTGCCCAATCCGTCCTGCGCGCCAAACAAGGCTCGTCGCGAAACCCCCATTTGCATACGAATTCTATACCGAAGCCGCATATAATCGTTCGCGCGACAGCCCCGATTATTTACGTTCGATTTCGAAAGTCGGGGCCGTCATCGTCTCGCGAGGGGGGACCAGAGACGAGCACGGCCCACGAACAACATGCAGCTGGGCCCCACCCCCCCGGGTCATTAAATCAGAATCATTCGAACCGTTCAGCACCCGCGTGCTCGCAATTATTTCCAATCAGCCGGCAGCATTTGCACACCACCGTCGCCTCGCGATGACTAACGCCAGGTTGCGCAAGCTTTTGCACCGGTCCGCACACCGTCCAATCAATAGACTCGTTATTTCGCCCGATAGACGGCACCTAGGCTGCCCCGGCGTCGCGTGTCCAATTCCCACGAAAACCGTCACGATTCGCGACACCGCATCGCCGCAATTAGCGAGCGTGAACTGCCAGGCAGAACTTCGCTCGTGGTGTGTCCGTGGAGCTCAACGGGGTTGCGCATTTGCATAGGTACCATTTCGATCGCAACAATGCGTCGTTCCGTCGCTTTCTCTTTTAATCCCAGCCTCGCACAGTCGCGGAACATAATTCGCGTGCAGGAGGAGAGGCTGGTCCCCCCCAAAAAAAACGATGGCCAAGTCATTAAGCCGGGTAGTATACGCGACGACGTAAAAAAGGAAACGGATCGATCCGTGGTTCAATTTATATTCCGATGGGGAACCGGTTCGCAGGCTGGCCGGCTCTTGCGTATTATCGCCTGAGCGGTCGGCATGGGAAATCAACGGCGTGGTCCTTTTGGGGCTGGAGGAAATTATCTAACCTTGAGGCGTGAGTAGGCCACACGCTACGCTTCCGAATAAACGGTGGCTCGGAAAGGGAAGCTGGACGTCTTCATCGACGCGTCACGGGGCCTCAAAGTGTGCCGAAGAACAGGCCCGCATTGTTCTGCCCGCGGGTAATGAGTGCAGAAGGTGTGCACGGGTTGGTGTATCGTTTCGACGGGTGCTTCTTAAAATAGTCTCACCATCGAAGACAGGAAACACTACGGTGACCGAGCGACGACTATTTATAGTCAATTTCTTAGCATCGTTGCGCGGGATCGATCGCGCCGATTTGAAATTATAATCAGCCAATTAGCGAGGCTCGATCGCCGCGAATATAGAGAGGAGCGAGCGAATGGGATACAGTTTCGAACGTTTCCATGACGTCGCCTGGCAGGCAGATGAACGCTCAACATTTTTTTCATCGGTACGAACGAGCGAGTATTTTAATTTCGTAAATTGCCGGGCTCGAGAATTGAATTCTAGTATGAACTAAATTAAATTTAAATAAAATCGTGCCACTGGTAGGGTATCGCGTGTAATACTGTACGAAGCGCAGATGGAAGTGACACTGGAAGGCTAAACGCGATGATCTGTAGCAATTAGTTCCGCTCTAAACCGTGACGAAACTGTAACTCGTCACCCAAGTGTTTCAGTCACAAACTGCACGCGCTCGCCTCGTACCAGGCGTCTCGATTCTCGTAAGCACGTGAATCGAGCCTTGTACGCCCCGTCACGCGACGGCGAACAAGCGGCGCGTTCAGCGCGGCTAATGGCTTCAGGTGGATCGTCAAAAACCGCGGGCTCTGGACTCTCCTCCGAGATTCTACCGTTATTTCCAAGCCGGCAGGAAAGCCGCCACCCCGAGGTAGAGTTACTAGGAACTGTTACCAGCTTTCGTGGAACTGGTTACCGAGTCCCCGGATCAACGGACTTCTCCTCCTCGTCCACGCGGTGAATTGCGAAAGAGGCACCATGCCCGATAGACAGACAGATAAGGCATGAGCGTACGGTGCACGCAATGTCATGCAACGCGATATATACGAGGGTGTTTGGCGCCCTGCACACGGAACGGACGGGTCGCGGCGGCCGCCGTCATTCATGTCGGCGAGAAAACGAATCGACGATTACGACAGACTTCCTAGAAATCTAAACCGAGTACAGGCGGCGGATTGATACGCGAGGGACGCGTATCGCGCGGTGTCCGGTTGCAAGAACTGATTCGCCGGCGAATACCCGCGTAATACGGGTCTCGTGTTACGGGATCGTTGGAGGAGGCTTGTATCTCGCCGACTTTTCGATGGGCCCAGCCGAGATCGAACTCGAACAATGGTGCTCGTTGTCCACTGTAGGTATCCGCTGACACGATATCTACGCGAAGCAAGCAAGATTGCCTTTGCTGCGCTCAACCTTCCTCTACCTTGAACATGGACCACGGGGTAATATTGCGTTTCTATCCGGAGCCCTTGAAAACCCGACATCGCAAGGGCTATCGGAGACCGCTCGAACGGGGCGTGGAAGACAAATGTTGGGCGATTGTACGCTAGCCTACTCTAAAAGCGTTGGCGTGGCACGTTCGTGGCGGAGATTTTACGCAAGCGGTGGACTGTCCCCCAAGGAAACGGAACGTACCGGAGCGAAGGACACGTATACGCGTCTCGCAAAGTGATTTGCGAACCTGGTGCGCCGCTGCAAGGACGCGAGAGAGCTGTACACGCATCCGGGCTGCAGCTTGTCGAGCTTTTCAAGGCCAAGCGGGCCCATCCTTGGAATTTTAATCAGTCCCCCATTTGCCTATCGCTCTAAGCGACCACCTCTCTCGTGTATTCGGCAATGGGCGTCCGAAAACCCAACCGCAGCCGGATATGTGGGTACCAGCCGAAGGCTACCCATCGCGTATGAAACTCTTTTGGCACGATTGCGACAGATCGATTCATAATTCCTGCGAAATGTTGCCAACAACACTTCACCGGCGATTAATCTCGCAGCTGAGTCAATTCTGCGGGCTTCAAGGGCTCGAGGAGGCACATACAGTAACTTCCTACTATGTGCATCATTTTTGCACGCGATTCATACTCGAGCATCCAAGCAGGCAATAATTCAGCGCGTTGTATTCTCATCTTAAGCTCGCGCCTCCTCTTTGCAACCGAGACCTGTACATTTCCACTGACCTATTCCAATTCTAGGTCTAAGAAAGTGACAATTAGAGGGGATCGTTGACCACCCATCCCGTCGACACGCTGCGCTAGCGTCGCAACGCAAAACCGACCGATGAAGATGAAGCCACGCGACCACCCACACACACCGTGAGCCACGCGTGACACCTGCGTACACACATTCTTGGGCCGTGTGTATTTATAGTCGGTAAACGACTTGTTTACGCAGTCACGTGCTTCTTAGGCGCCTCCGATCTTATAAAAACTGACCTGGTGGAGAGAAAGAAGAAAGACGTGGGAGGGAAAGGAGAGCGTCGCCGTCGTTGGCCCGGCCGGGATGAGAGGAGAGAGAGACAGGAGTGCAGGCAACACTCGTGGCTGACGCATTAACGATGTTTTTCACTCGGCAGGCATTTTTGCGCAGTTAGCCGATAAGCCTCTCCTGACTCAGATGCCCTTCCCGTTTCTGTCCTCAATGACAGCAGCCTCCTCTGGCCGCCGTATAGCCCACATATCTATATTACTATATAAGCGACAGCGTGCATCCGAGTGACTCCTGCTGATTAAAAAAAAAAACACAAACTCGCCGTTTGCTTCCCGCGCTGGGCGTGTCTCCCGCCGCAGCCTCCCCCTCTGTTTTTCGCGTATATCTGCCCGTGTGACGCAACCGTGGCGCGCGACGCACAAAAGAGGAATCACGATGGCACACAGCGGCGAGATAACGGGCAGAGTTTGCATTAGGAGCGAGCTGCGCGCGGGGCCAGATAACACCGCTGTCACGCGAGCCGCAGATAATTCGCCCGGCCGCGAAAACGCGCGCGTCAGGGAATATTTTCGCGGCAGCGATCCAGGGATCTATCGCAGCCGGTGTCTTCTCTGCTATTTTCGAGCACAGGCTATCTCGGATGACTCTCCCGGTGCACTCTACTCGCCTACGCCTTGAACTTCATATGTCTCCATCTACTAATTGCGCGCCAATCGAGATCGTATATGGAGTGCTAACAGTTTTCCGGGGATCATTATGCAGGGTTTTACTACGGATGAATGCGAAATGAAAGTGAGCCTCTAGACGAGTTGACTTAGGAAGCACGTGAAATGACTTTGAGGGGTTACATACCCGCGACAGGCTGGAAAGTAGGGACGTATTTACGATTTTTTTCTTGTAAAGAATCGTTATATTTAAAAATAAAAATTTATACCTTGTTGTGTACGAATTAAGCTGTATTTTCTTGAAAAATAAATTTGATATCTTACGAAATGGTATCCCTTCTCCTAAGGCCTCTTGATATTTGTGTTACTAAATATATCTCTGAGATTACAGCACCGATTCGAATAAAACTGTGCACGAATATTCTTAGGGCTATAATCCAGTACTTGTCGGCGTCGATAAATGAAAAATTTATTTTTTGAAAAATTGAAGCCACTCAAATCTCCTTTCGTTAACAAAAAACAAACCAACGTACCAATCGAAAAATCGTCTCGAAATGTATTAGATAATAGTCTTAAGAATATTCGTCCAAAATTTCATGCGAATCGGTCCACTAATCTCCGAGATATTTTTGAAAACCTAATTATGAAGAGGCCTTAGGAGAAAGGGCTGCTATGGCACCATTTCTTAAGATGTAAAATTTCTTTTTCAAGAGAAGACAGTCTAATTTATACGCAACAAGGTGTATATCTTGATTTTTAAATATGGCAGTTCTTTATATGAAAAAAAAATTATAAAAATGTCAAGAGTACTTAACTCCTTAATAAAGCCACGCGGGAAAATCGCCCAGGCAGCTCTGTCCCGATCGAACGGACGAAGCAAAAGAGTTACATACAGCATCTGCACCGAGGCTCCGGTATCAAGGATCTAAAGTTACCTTTCCTTGTGTACAGCGCGTGGCTCGGATCCCAACGAAGGTGTCTTTTCGACGCTACGCTAAATACGACGCAGCCCCAAGGCTGGCTGCGGTAACGAGAAGAGAATCGATTCGATGCCTCGGTGTCCTTGAACGGCCTGCACCAGGCCGCCGGGATTCGCTTCACGAATTACGAAGGACGTGAGGATCCTACCAAGGAAGAGGCTTACTACGCAAGGCCGGCGCGGCCAGCTGGCTTGCCGCAATTTCCACCGGCAAAGAATTCGCGCGCGCCGTTCCGCCGCTCGGAGCCGCCGAACGGGAAGAGGGAAGAAGCTTAAGAATACCGTGGGCTCAAATCCTCCTAAGGCAGCTAGCAGGTGTGCGCTAATGAGTCGAACGACGATAATGGAAGTCTGGCAAGAAGGAACTCGAACACAATGGCCGTGTCCGGTTCGTCTGGCCGTTTTCACTTCGCTGCGGCTTTGCAAGCGATCTTGTCGAATGGACTCTAGAATCCGTGCGAATTTCTTCCTTCTTTCACCGTTCCGTCTGCATCACTGGCGGGAAAATGCTTTGGCACTTCGAAAAGAGAGGAAAGGAACGGTCCACTGGTGCGTTGAATTATTCTATTAGGATCAACGACGGGTACCATCTTCTTCCTGATACTTAAAGTAAGTATCCACCACGGAACCTGTTGCTCTAACAATATGAGAGCATCAGACTCCATAACGCGATCAGCTATGCTCTTCACAGCACTCACAGCTAGCGGAGTGCCTTTCCTCAAAACCAACTGCTACAAAGTGACTGGCGTCTATCGCATGCCCGTCCAGCCAGCGAGCAAGTCGAGAAAGGTGAAACGAGAATTCCGTGTCTGTAGATTCCGCAGGATTGTGCATGTAGAAGACGATGCACTTCAATCTAACGACAGGCGAGCGTATCTGTCCGCTCGAACGCCACTTTCGAATCGCTAGGCAGGAATCCGCTGGCCGAGGACCGTTGAAAGGATCGCGCAGGGACACCACCACCACATCGCCGAGGAATCGGGAGGACCGGTTCTTCCGGTCGGTTTGAGGTTTCCTATTAATAGGCGGCACAAGCACGCGGAATGGCAACCGGCGAGGAAAGAAAGGAAAAAAACAACTTTCGCGAATGACGAGGCTCGCGAGGCGACACTGGTCGACGGATACGTGCATCGAATCGAGGATCGAGATTCCCTCGGGTACGCTGTACACATCGGCAGGAGGCTGCGTGGTGCTGTTGCTTTAATTGTATGCTAATTCCCCTCGATCCAGCGCACAGAAACCCGAGGACCCACGCTAATTAAGCGGATACCGAGGCAAATGTTCGAGCGTTCGAATTCATAAACCTGACGTAACGAAATCTAAGCTTCTTCGCGGATCATCAAGATCGGAGGCATAATTGAGAACTGGTCAGCGGAGAACATGAAGGTGGTTCGATGCAGCACTTGGTTCTTCATGGAGCATGCTACCCTGGCAGACTTTAGTGCTGTGGATTCGATGAAACGCGGGTCTTTCTAGAATTCGTGGGCGATTAAATGAGGTTCCGTCAAGGACCCAGTTCCTGATCAGTACCCAATTCCTGATCATTTTAATATATAAATACCAAATAATAAGTTTATCGCGATACAAATTTATTCCAAAAAGTTATTAAATAATTATGAAGTATTTTTAAATTTATACGCTAAAGATTTGATAGCTCATAGTAAAATGTTTTAGGTTGATCAGAAACTGCTCCCTTTGCATCTTAAGTGATCAGGAACTGGGTCCTTGACGGTACCTGTGCCGGGGACCGCTGGTGTTTCTATTTCAACTACGAGGTGTTTAGACTCAGAGCTCGTAGAAGTTGGAGGAAGAAATTATCATACAACCACGGAACTATCCCACGATAAAGAACGAGAAGGCACGCATTAGCCTCTGTCCCCCACGCAAGAATTTCCCTTCCTCGAGGCAAACAGATTACACGCCCAACCTACTCAGCAACGATCAGGTGCGAAGAAGCTCGAACAACACCGCATAGTCAGACTTACAGGCGTCAAAACTTCCAGTTTGCTCTTCGAAAGGACAGGTGCTCTTCCCGACGCGTTCCTGAGAACTTGCCGAGCATAATCCCAGTGGTAACCCTTCCCGAAAGATTTGTCCCCGGAACCTGAGTAACACCTTCTCCTTGCACACAACAGCCGAAACCCTTCTCACCATCGAATTATCGAGGCGAGGTATCGATGCCACGGGTGTGTTTCCCTGGGAAAGCCGAACGGTACACCGAGTCGAGGAGTCGCTCGTGTACCCAGGGAAACCCCTGTCCGCAAACACGGCGACCCCTCCTCCACGAGTGTTTCGTCAAGTCCTGTCGTCCGCGGGCTTTGTCGCCGGGCTGGCTTTGACACACTGTCGCCGACGACGGGTGCCCTGGCTTAAAAGCGCGCGATTTCACGCGTCAGATTCAGGAATCGCCCCCTCGGAACCGGGGCGTCGCCGAATCGTTGCAGGCTTTGTGCAACGCTCGAGTGACTCGTCACCGATGCCAGCAACCGAACGGGGGTGGCGAATCGGGGGAGCAAAGTAAACGTCGCTGGCTCGTGGGAGAGGAGGCGCGCCGATAATCGCGACGGAACATTTATATTTGCCTCGGGAGGCTGCGGGCCTCGTCCCGAGGACAAACATCCCTGAGGAGAGCCCGAGACGGGGAAAACAGGAGTGTATTTCTGGGGGAGCATGACGGTGAGTTTGCAAATAATTATCTGAGAGTGATCTTGCTTGCTTATCCTCCCTTCGAGTCGACCAGCATACGGTTCTGGCGGTATGTATTTACGTCCCTGATGGTGTATTAGTCTTCGGCATAAATATAGAGTAAATGAAAATAGAGAAATGGTGGGGGAAGAGATCGTCGCAACTGTTGCGAGCCTATGTAGCTGAGGAACAGCGATGGACGCGATGTACTTGACCAAGAATCCTCGTCCTACGAGTCACACACTTGGAGGAACCTATCGAGGTGTTCGCCGAGCAGATTCTGCACAGCTCGTGTAACGTTTTCGAGAGAGAGAGGACCACTAGGAGGTGTTACATCAAGGTGGCGAGAAACAGGTTTCTAAAACACGGTGCTGGAGAGAAGGAGAAACTGGGAAGCGGGCCGGCGATGATGCTGGGGGCAGATGCCGCGGGATACACGTCGAGGTGCCTTACACACGAAACCTCGTCCAATAAGCCGAAATGGAATCAACGGATAAAGAGCTCCTTTCCGGAGGACACGTACGCGTGTGAAAGGAGTCGAACGGTCCGTGTAAGGACGCTGCTTGTGGCGCGGGCTTATCCCCGCCGTGATAACGGAGAATGAATCTCGTCCAAGAGAAAGGAAGCGTGGGGGGGTTCGCAGGGGAGGATTACCTGAAAACTCGTCCAGAGGTTAATCCGCTTCGAGTTTGCTCGTACGCAGTTATACGCGCCAACTGAGAGAACTAAGGGGATGGATCCCAGGATTAAGGGTCCAGCACGCTGCTGCCGAGCGCAGGAAAGCGCGAATATTCCGGGGCAGAGTTTCAGAAAGCGGGGCCAACTTAGCCGGAGCGCAGATGTGTACCTACGAGATGCGTTACGGTGCTTCCAGCCGAAAAGCCCGTCGCCAGTCGAAATACCGCGGTTAAAAGCACGGGGTGGCTCTATTATCTGCACGTTCGAGGGCTTTGCCGGGAGAGCTGACGAAAGTGCAGTAGGCGAAACGATTATTTCTTCGAGCATGGCTCTGGGGGATCCGAAAAGCGCCTGGTCGACAGGGTTGATTACCTGGCGGCGGTATAATCCACTGGGGGAGTTGGATTTTGGGACATGCTTGGAATTGTTTTCTTTAACAAGGAGATATAAAGAGCAGTTTTCAGTTTGTTGGTAGTTCGAAGCAGAGTGTGCTACGATTCACTTGCAATTTTGAAATAGTCTAAAGACAACCCTGTTCTAAGTAACGCCGGCTGAGAAGCACCGTTGGAAATGAACAAACTTTCTAACAAGGGAAGATCCCGAGCCTGAGAATTCAAAAAATTCTGAAACTTTGTGAATATGTAGGGGATTTTCTCCTGATTGCAACGCAATTCTTGTTTGCTGCTCAATTTCACTCGAAGGGGAGAAATTAATACCTGAAAATTCGGCTGTTTTCCGATTTTGTGTTGTAACTCGCGAACTATAAGAAATAGAAACAAGTTTCAAGACGAAAGTAACTACTTTTAATTAGATCTATCATTTGGAAAAAATATTCTACATTTCCCGAATTATAATACAAAAGAATTATAATACAAGTCAATTTCAGCCCCCTAAGAGTGAATTTGGGCAACAAACAGAAATTGCGTTGTAAACAGGAGGAAATCCCCTAAATATTCAGTTTCAAAATTTGTTGTATTCTCGGGTTCAGGATCTTTCCTTGTAAGTCTAATAACTATATTGTTCACATTATTTTCAAAATTATGGGTCCAGAAACCTAGAATTGCTCTTTGCAATTAACATTAAAAAGATAGCACTAAATGAAAAATATATATTTTCACGCAATAAGTAGAATTTATCGAGTTGATAACTTGTTATTTCTATTTTTGTCGAATTTTTCAAATCTGGAGCTGCCTAAAAATAATGCCCAAACCGGTAATGGATGCAAATTTTTTTACGCGTCATAACTCAAAAAAAAGTCCTCGAAATGTTCCTCAATTTAGCTTTCAAACACCTGACAACCTAACCTCAGAGTTGTACTTGTATTCCACGCCCGTTCGAAGGCACCCAGAGTAGAAGGAAATTAGAAACGACATTCTCCTAAAGAGCTGGAAATATCGCGGGTGCAGCTTCGACCTGCGTTGGCCGCAAAAGCTGTCAGAGAGGCGCCGTTATTGCAGGTCTGGCACAACGCTGCTGCAGGTAACCTTTGTCCGCCGCCTCTAATTAAAAAATTCTTGCTGGCGGCGAGCGAACCTGGAATCGCCGACGGTCGACTCGAAAACCTCGGCGCCACCGAGTCGACTCTCGGTCGATTGGTTTCGTAATAGCTCGTTTCGCGAACTCCCCGCCGTATAATCGCGTGTTACATAACGCGATACGAATTTTGCATATTAAGTCGAGATACCGCTGAAAAGTACACCGAGGTACATCCAACACTCAGCCCGTTCCCACGGGCGTAGAGCGACGTGTATTAATTTGCGGAAGAAATTAAAACGTCGGAAATGACCGTCTAAACCACAAACGAAAGCCAGAGGATCGTCGTTGCCTGGCGTCCACGACTTTTCGTGTTCCACGAGGTCAGGTTTTTTTTACAGTTACGAGTGGAACTGCAACCGAAGCTACGTTACGAAATCTCGCTCCCAAGGACCACCCACGGTCTTCTCCTGCGGATGATGTCACGCATTCCTCTCGAGACCGTGTTGCTCGGATAAACTCCGATCCGAGGATTTCGTCCAGAACTGTCGATTGCAATTAATCGACCCCAGTCGTCGTCGCTTCTTTTCTCGGAATATGTAGAAGGACAGAGGGACGCTGGCGAAAATGTATCTCGGGATGCAAGCAACAGCGGCATTGAAAGAGAGCGAGCAAGAAACACCGGCGTCTCGGGAGAGGATAAACATGACGTTAACAAACCAATTAGCAGTAAACCACCCTCGAGCCGGCAATAATTTACACTCGACTACAGGCGACGTAAGGCGTGCAAGCACCGTCGGCGGAGGAAGAAACAACCCAAGGTGAAAAGGAGTCCACCTCCCAGCGGCCATCTCGTTTCCTGTCGCGATTCCCGTGCAGCAACCGCGAGGGAGGAAAACGGGAAGGAAGACGTGCGAAGGGGAAAAACGAAAATAACAGAATCGCGTAAATAAGGATCCAAAAGTGCACCTTCCAGGTATTACGTATGACACACAAGCGAGGAGTCTGCTTCTATTCCTGCAGAAGAACCGATTCCCAATGTTGCTCCTTCGTCCCATCTTATGGACACTCTGGCTTTTCCCAACCAGCGTCTAGAATAACGAAAGCGACTGTTGGAGGAGGAAAGACTGCACAGACAAAACACCTGAACTCGGCGAAAGGGCAGAGGACAGCAGCTGGTCAACGCTGCAAAGTGGTTCCTATGGGAAGACTGACAAACTGGCGGTGAAATCCTTTATTTCTAGAACGCTCTAAAAGTGTCTCGCGCGAAGTAGTAGGGGAATAATGCATGGCTGGGTGTTTCTTTAATGGACAAGCTTTCACGGGCACGGATTAGCCGAATCTGGGCGCGCGACAAAATCTGACGCGTACGAATTTAATTCGCCGGTTGAAGGGGCCTCGCGAGGAGCTCGCGAAATCTTTGATGCGGTCTTTAAACGAACACGGGCACCTCTCACTGTCACGGCTACCGGGGAGCTCTGTTATTCGGGCCAGACGGCTGCATTATTCATTTATACGCTCTCCCGACATTGTTCGCCGCTGACACTGTTAGAATATTCCTGCCAGAGTCCTCTGGCTCTGTGAACTAATACAATGGGCGGCTGGGATTCCCCTCTGCACCGCGGGATTCGCAGGAAGAAGGTTCCTTCGAAAACTCTGGGCACTTCTCTACGACGACCTGTCCTTATCAGTTACGTATTTCATATCGTCTCTGTAATACCTCATTAACAACGTGCACTTAGGGTGATATTTCCGAGGAGAAGGGTGAATCCTTGATTCAAGAGGAAATGTAGATTAAAAGACGTAAAGGAAACAGTGAGAATCGGAAAAAATTTAGGAGATATCGCTGCTCTATTTACTTTCCCTTTAAATTGCGTTTCGAAGTATGTAAAGCTTCCAAATCTACAGATTCTAAGGTTCTTGAAGCGTCTTAGCGAAATCCTTCTCGAAGGAGGGAAGGATGTATCCTTCCTAATTAAATGTCCCATGAAACCCCGAAATTAATAAGGCCCTTCTATTATAGTACACTATGTGAATGGTCAATATTGTACTTGAACAGGTTTCCTACAGCACTCTGAAGCTCGTAGTAGCAAAAGGCAGAGCCACCCTGTCTCACGCGCAATTTGTAGCTGCAAGGCTGTGTTTGACGAGCAGATCCAGCACCCACGCGACCAGCTTTTCACCATCAACGACAAAGAAACCCAGCGCGATTTAATGACGTAATAACGATCCTCTTCCCTGTAACGACTTTCTTATCCATATGCGACGTACGCCCCCACCGAGGTCAATGCCGACACCATCGTTAATGACTAAGGATTATATATCTGGATTTGAAATGTTGCTCGGCTTTCGCAGATGATAACGGAACGTGCAATTTATTCTGCCTCTCTCTCTCTCTCTGCAGCGATTAGCACACGGTCAGCAGTGATTTTGGCTTCGTAATTAAACGAGCATGGTTACGTGATTAAAGGCCGTGGCGTAATCTGAGGACAGGATTAGGCAACTGATAAAATATTTGTGCTTATCTTGGGAAACGAGTCGAAGATATTACAGCTGAGGCAAGATTAAACGCAAGTGCAAATGATGCCATAATGAGTTTCTTATTTTTTTTAGATTACAGGCGACATTTGGGATATTTCTTTAAAAGATACTCTTTAGGTGTTGACTCCTGACCTTTCTGATTTCTTTAATTTGAGGTCAGGTATATATAGCAACAGCATACTGGCTGCACCTCGCTTATTATAATAATAAGAAAAGAATTTCTTGATATCGCGAGAAATCCTAAAAAAAGAAACTTCCACTTTGACTAAAATAATATTTGCTCACCAAATCTCACAAAAATCGAAAGATTCAGGCGTTAACTGATTCTCGTATACCTACCAGAGAATTCGAAGTCCCATACACCTGGGTCCAGAGAGACCCAAGCCCCGTCGTGCAAGAAGTAACACAATTTAGATCGTACAAGAAGATTACGCTATCCAGCGTTAAGATAATCAGTTTCACCTGGCAAAAAAGGCGCTTACCTCTCCCAGCGCATGCAAATTTCTATATCGGCCGACGTTTGTTTCCCATTCCCGAAAATGGCGGACAGGGGGAACCGGTTCTGCCGGTTCCCTCCGACATCTCGTTTTTACGAGATAAACATTTCCGTGATAAAACATTCATTAAGTATCGTCGAGCAGGCCTGTGGCTCGCTCATGTTTATCGCTCCCGCCGCACGCGAAACGCCACGGTTTTCCGCCGCGAGGTTCGAATTCTACCGTCTCCGACGAAATCTCGCGGAAAAATTATGCTCGAACAGCGCGGAGAGGGCCGGAAAGAGAAAAACACGGTGTTACAATGGTTCCACTGTTCATGAATGTTAATAACATTCACGAGGGTGTGCCGTTTCGTGGCAGCTTTGTGCGATCCCGAATTTGCATAAATTTGACAAACAGCTCGTTAAGAATTCGTCGCCTTGAGCCTGGCTGCAGCACGCGCGGCGCATCCGCGCGAATTACGCGAGTGTTGGGTCATCGTGCGAAGGCTGTGTCCCTCTTAAAAATACTAATTAGCACATTCGTTTCGAGAGGTTTTCTCTTCGTTTAGTGCCTCCTTATTAACGTATTGAAATCGGCTGGCGGTTTACTGCCCGCAGGCGAGTCTCATTATTAATTTTCCAGTCGCGTTCCTGTTTCATGAATCTAATTCAAGCCCCTCTTACTATCAACATTTCAATACGATCCGTTATATAATATGCATATAATTCGAATGAGCTAATTACCTAATATTCTCAATCACCCTTGGCCATTGAAGCTGAAACCACGCGAATCAGAATCGCCTTTCGCGCCGCTGAGTTTACCAAAGCCAACGGCTCAACCGTGTTCGACTTATTTTTAACGATTCGGATGTTTCGCGCTGATACAATCGCGCGTGCCTGCGGCGTAAGCCCATAATCTCGGAGCAAGCTTACGTGGCTCGCGGGGGAGATGAAAGGAGCAGCACACCTCGGCCAAATTGGCTGGTTAAAAATGCGCTAATAACGAAGTCGCCTGGTTATTATTAACCGCGGCACACCGTAGGGAGTTTCAAGTTCGCGGGGCATGCCGCGCCACCGGATATAATAAACTTTAATCCCTTTATAAAGTTTCCCGCTCGCCGCGGGCGATACGGCCGCGCAGTTTCGTTCGGGGGAAAGCCGTAAGCCTTAACTAACTGGGCGGCGTTGAAATTACACCCAGGTGGAAAAATAAAGGAAGGGAACAAGGAGATTCTGTAAGGGGCCGAGATACATCGGTTTTTTAATAAGTGGAACCAGAACCGACTCCTTTATTCCGCGATCCCGTTTGTTTGGAAAAAAGACAGCGGAAAAAGTTGGCTCGATAATAACGCGAAAATTCTCTCGGATTTACCGAACACGAGGGATGGATATTCCTCCTCCTCGGGGGATTTAATTAACAGTAACTTTTTATAGAAAAAAAACGCGGGATGGATGAATGGAACTGTAAGAAAAGTGGGAAACGGATTCCACCCCGTCGCCTTTAAGACATCCTTGGGGCGGTCTGTCAGCTCCAAGGGTCGAGGTTCAGGGTCAATCTCCGAACTCGTCCTTCCTCACCCGGATATCCCATAAAGCTTATTTACAACGTTACATCGCGACTTTTCGTAACGTCTGTTTTTCACCGCAAACAACAACCACCACCAAGCAACTTCCGACAAGCGATCTGCGCGTGAATGCGACTGACCCCTGATGAATAATCGCTTCTGCTGCTGCTAAACAGTTGTACCGTGTCTCGGTAGGTATGAAAATGAGTCTGACTACGCACAATTGCATGGGGGAGATTGACTTCGCATCTGGTATCGGGCTTCTGTGGTGGATGGTTCTGTTAATAGAGTTTCTGATCAAACGAATCCATTTATGATGCAAATGGTAGCGGGGTGAATAAAAACTGTAACAGGTTGTGACTTTTTTCAGGAAAATGTCGAGGAAGTTAAATATTTTTTGGAAGATGCACCGATTCAACTTTTATCACGAGCAATTTGTAAAAAATCCAAGACAGCTCTGAGCTACTCTGAATATTGCAATATAACTCTTTCATCACTGAATTGAAGAGTCTTTATAAAAAACACTGAGGGGCAAAGTTAAGGTTTTTTTAATCGGAGAATATTCTACGTGCCAATTGTAATACTATAATATAAAATTTGATTTTTGACACTTAGGTACAGTGCTTTCTACAAAGACTCTTGAATTCTTTTCACAAAAATTTGTAAAAATAATGTATCTAGTCTGCGATACGTGTAAAAAGAGATCAGCCACCGAACGCACGCACACAGCAACGCACACCTCGATTATCGAAGCCTGTATCGCTTAAGACACACTTAAAAATACACCCATCGTGCAAATACAAAATTTACACGCCTCCTCTATGCGTAATGTATAAATCATTGCGCTATTTCAATACTACCCGAGGATTTTCGTTATTCCCAGCGAAGAGAATTGCCAAAGCCATCGCGCTTCGAATACACGATCGGCCCGGCGTATTTCGTCAAGTTCAATATCAATCCGCACCGACAATCGAAGCGCTTGATTTTGAATATTTATCGCTCCGCTCGGAATATTCATCTGCAACGTGGACGGCAATCGTAAATTTCGCGCATGACGAAAACAACTTTCGTCCAGCCGCGAAGAGCCCCGCGGAGCGATTGATTCCCCGTTTCCGGCACACGATACACGGCCCCGCTAACCCTGACATTTCGATTATTATGCATTCGCAATCGGGGGTCATGCATATCGGCGTCGCTGCGAGTTCAGGTTCACTTGGGACATTTCGTTTGATTCGATTCGCAAAAACGTCGCCAAGAACCGAACGAGGTCAGTGGAGTGGCAACCGATAAACTCGAAAATAAATGTTGAATAATCGATCCATATCGGGGACATGAAATTTCTTTTCCCCTTTTAACGCAACTGTGCGCTTATTTCTGCGATAAATTCGCGTTCCTCTTTTGCCCCGTGTATGCAGATATCAAGTCCTTGGAATTAATAAAAATCTTAACTCTTTTCTACCACAAAACTCATCTCGTGAATCAATTTATTCCACAAAAACGTCTCCGTCAAAATTAACATCTCTCCCAATTTCTGTCCACAAAGTATTTTCTGTTTAAGAGAACCTACGACTCCTCTCAGTTTTTCCAAATCATTCTATATTCGAGTGCATGTTATTGTACCCGCCACTTCTCTCTCGCAAATCGCCTGACACAGCCGCGAACTCGAGCTCCGTGGCCAGATATAGGTATACCAACGCCTTCATCTTATCGTTATCACTGGTAAGTTTATACGCACGTCGATCTCGCGGAACTCTGCAACGTTAGACCGTCAACGAGTAAGAGTTCGTTTGCAGGTGCGCTCTCGACTAGCATACCGAGCTGACCACCCGAAAGGAATGAAAAAAAAAATCCCCAAGTTATTCGAGCGATCGTGTTTCCCATTAGAGCGGCGAAACACTCGAAAGAATTCGATAAATTTCGCCACCCACGAAACGTTCCATCCCCGTTGGACAATTCTGCCCCCAACTTCGAATTAAACTCGAAAGCGCGCGCGGAATTTCGCCGTTTCTCGCTAGAAAATTCAATAATTCTTCCAGCGAGACTGCCACCCTCTCCCGCGTAAAATGGGTACAACTGAACCGTCGATTTTTACAAAAATACGCTCGAGACTCGATGGAAACTGCGCCACCGCTAACGTGTCTCGTCAGTTTTTAATTAACCACCGTGGCTCGCGAAAATCATGATTTGCAGGGCTGAAGGCCGATCCCCATTAACTCCCACCGCGCCCCCCGTATTTACCCTTACACGCTTCCCCAACGATCCACTCGTTCGTCAGACCCTTTGAACCCTTTCGAGAAGCACCGCGGATCCCTCAAAGCGATAGTTCTGGCAGTCGTGAAGCATCGAAGTTCAACCTCGACGAATGCCTGGATATATGTACAGAGGGTGCTGTTTCGGCAAGGGTGGTCCGACGTGGATAAAGAATATTCCCGGATATTCAGAGTATGATAGTGCGGATTGTAAAAAACGAAATGGGGAAGATGGAGGTACGCAACGAGGTTTAAATTACGAAACTTTTTTGTAAAACACGGTACACCCTCTTTTCCACCCTTGGTGTGAATGGAAGGAGCTTCCAAAGTTGGGCAACTTATGTGCGAGACACCGTGTATATACACGCGGTGGTTTGCAACGTCCCTCGAACGCTCTAATAAGATCGTAAAAACGTGAACAAACAAGGACCTGCCACCCCGCGGATATGACTATACGAACGAGCGTCGGAGGGCATATATCGAAGGAGAGCGAATTCGTGGAGAGACGGCCCTCATCGACAAATGGCCGCCGACTGCGGAACGCTGGCTGCTTTCGAGGGTAATTTATTTTTGGTTAAAACGCGAGTAACGCGCAGGGGACAAACCCTCGGGCGCGTCGCACTTCACCGAAAGTGGGATTTATAGGTCGCGTTGCGGCGCCAAAATGTCTCTATGCTCGCGTTGTAACGCGAGGGTGATATCGAGGGGTAGGAGGGGGCGGAGTTTCGGCAGGGAAAAAGGGAATCACGAGTGGCATAAATTCGAATCGCTTGCCGCGAAAAATGCCGTTGAAATATCAACGAGGAAGGGCTGCAGGAGCACCGAACACGCCCCCTTCTTCCGTTCGAGTTCCTCGCAACGACAACCCTGTTATGGAACTTGTAATTCGATGTCGTCCGAATATTTCTTTACTTCGGATCGAACGATGGTAAGCATCGACTATAACGCATGCCGCGGAACCCAAACCCCATTAAATTGAACGGCGAAAAAAGGGACCGAGAATGTGTTGCGACGGTTGAAACCATCATGATCAATGAAGAAAGTGGTTCGTAACAATTTTGGAAATTTTCGACTGAGATTTTCTCCTCCCTTCAAGTACCGTCAAGGACCCAGTTCCTGATCAGAACCCAATACCTAATCAGTTTAGTATATAAATACCAAATATTAAGTTTATCATGATACAAATTTATTCCAAAAAATTATTAAATAATTATGAAGTATTTTTAAATTTATACGCAAAGATTTGATAGCTCATAGTAAAATGTTTTAGGTTGATCAGAAACTGCTCCCTTTGCATCTTAAGTGATCAGGAACTGGGTCCTTGAGGGTAGTACGTAGTTAATTCGAAAATAGAAGATGCACCGACCAGTTAATTATTATCCTTGGAACAATCACCCGTTCCCTCGAACTCAGATTGCATCACGAGAGAATCCATAAGAATCGGAGACAATAACACGGTTATCAAATAGAACCTGTCGGGCAGGCTTAACGGCCGCGGAGTAGCGGAGATTTTCGAGACCCCGAAGCCTGCAGCGAGCCTCCTTTTCGGCGAAGCAAGAACGAGACCTCGCTGAGGGCTTTTTAACAACATTCCCGGAGCTCGGCCCGTTTAAATGCATCTCGGTGGCGTGATTCCATGCAGTTGGCCTTGGAGGCTGCTAGAGCGTCAAGCTCCTCTCCTCGCTGGCTGGCCCTGAGGTGGTGGCCACGGTCAAGGCTACGAGCACCCTCTCTCTTTCTTCTTCCCGTTCCTTCCTCGCCTTCCCTCTTCAGCTATCCTCTTGCACACACCACCGCCCGCCGCTTTATTCGAACACGCTCCTCCTTGCTGCTGAATAAGCCGGCCTAAACTGCATTTCAGCGTGCAGGGACCGCGGGCCAAGAGGTAGGTACACGAAAATTCGTGTCATCGAGTTCTCAAACTACAACCCCGATCAACCCGCTATTGCGTAAAATTGCTTCTCTTAAAAACCGAGGATCCAATAATTTGCTTGACAGTTCGATTTTCCCCGGGGGATGAACTTTTGCGGCTGAATGAAATTCGAAGGGTGATTAGGGAGAGAGAAACTCGAGGACCTACAATCTGGTCACGTGTCTCGTAATGCGACAGATGAAAGGGACAGAGGCGTCGAGATAAGGAGTGATTCTGCGGCAAGGAGAGACGTGGTGAAAAATAAAGGATCACGTGACTTGGGTTACACGAGCGCGCGTGCAACGGGGGAAGATTTCAGCAGGGGCTGCCCATCGAACCGGTGGAAAATAAACAGAAATAGGGCAGGTTACAAAAGACTGTATCTAAATATAGAATACACCATGTGTGCGTGTGTGTACCCATGGGTGGGGCATCGCCGTAATCGTCGTGTTTGTCGCCCTTCGTCTTCTCCTTGCTCTATACCCGTAACTCTAGAGGGACAACCTATAAGAGCCGTCTGTACAGCACACCAATACACCTACGCCATAGGTATCCATGAAAACAGCCCCTGTGTTCATTCATATCCTGCTGAACGTGCGTCTAGAAAGTTCCGTACCGCGACATGTGACCAAAACGCCACAATTGACTTTTCTTTTTCCTCATACAACCCCCTCTTATCACCATATTACCTCCCTGAAACTGTCGCCCCCAAATTTCGAAGACTAAGAATGTATATTTTCCTCCCCTTTATTCACGAGATGAACTCCATTCTGTTGATATCAGAAACACTAAGGCTGATTTAACTAATCCAGAAAAGAAATGCATCAGAAAATAAACGGTTATGTGGATTTCGAAAAATATGCTACGTAATAAATACCTACGCATTCCCAAAAGTTACGCGGCCTGTGTTCGTATTTCAAACAAGTCCGCCTTGCTTGGAAACGTTCCGATTTCAAGCTACAACTTTGTTACGCCGCCCGTAATGAAACGGCGCGGCAAAGGAGGCCGACAGAGTATTTTTCAAAACAGGCAGCAACAAAGAGGAGCTACTTCGTGACCTATCTACCATTTAGATCTGCGTTCCGACCGCGAGCGCCTTTGAAAGAATCGGCAGTATCAAATTACAGGCTCAATTCATGTGTAAACTTCCGCGCGGCTGACTGTCGCGTGCTTTTTCGGGCCGGCGGCGTATCAGCTTCGCTCGAGCGTGCGAACGCCAAAAGCGTTTACCGCCGAAATACGTTATATTCCCCAACCCCAACAGAGGACACCCCTTAATTCCATTCTCGCGCACAAAGATTCCGACGTTTCTCGTCTCGCGGGACATAAAGAAAAAAGAAGACCGCCTTCTCTTTCCGTCATTCTTACAGCCACCATCTGGGCTGCCCGTGCGAAAGTATTTCGCGAAACACACGGCACCGCTCTCTTCTACGCGCGATTATTTATAGCCGCCTATATACGCGCCGCAAGCGCGAAACAACTTCGCCGCCCGAAGAAATGAAAATATCCCGCTCCTCCGCCGAGCTTTTTTATGCGAGCTACGCGAAATCGCGTTATAAAAGAAAGAAAGAGGAACGGGAAGCGCGCGTGTGCTTTCCATACGGAATGCACCCGGCTTTCGCCCGCTTCACCCCCTCTGCCTGGCTACCCCCAAAACTTCAACGCGACACACCTTCGAGGGCGTGACAACAGCTCTGTATCGAAAATCCTCGCGATCCCCCGCGCCCTTCGCGGCAACCGCTACTTTATCTTCCTCCAGTGACACAGTGTACCGTCGAGGACCCAGTTCCTGATCAGTTTAGTATATAAATACCAAATAATGAGTTTATCACGATACAAATTTAGTCCAAAAAATTATTAAATAATTATGAAGTAGGGTGAATGTACCAGTAAATGAACACGTACCAGTGTATGAACATTTTTTATTAAAATGAGTAAAATAAGTTATTAAAGTAAGCAACTAATTAATTAGAGACTTCTTTTCATTTCTTGCTTCATATCCAAACAATTTTTGCAGCACGTGGAATCATTCGCGTTGCAAACATAATTTTCTAATAGTGTTCATTCATTAGCCTTAACTGTTCATTTACTGGTGCGTTTACCCTATTTTTAAATTTATACGCAAACATTTGATAGCTCGTAGTAAAATGTTTTAGGTTGATCGGAAACTGCTCTCTTTGCTTCTTAAGTGATCAGGAACTGGGTCCTTGACAGTACTAAAGACAATATTCGAGAGAACTGGCGAAAGGCTAGTCTGAAGTAGATACGCGTCATAATGCAGTGTTTTTAAAAATTATTGACACGTGATCTACGATGAAAGGTCCATTTTTACAGTCATTGTGATCTTTGAGCACTCGGAGGGAGTAGTTAAATCGACGCGTTTTATGATTGTGATAGACTCTTCGAGATCCTAGTGGTCGATACGCTTGGAGAAGGTGAAAGTATCGGGGGTTGAAGAAGGTGGAAGGGTCATTAAAATTGCATGGGATGGAAGTAGATAAGTGGAGGCCCGTTGAAGGACACCTCAAGGTCAGCTAGGTCTTTCACCGTGGAGCTGGGAAGATAGAAGGCTTTGGAAAATTCGAACGCGATACGATTGAATATAAATAGGAAGCCTCTTCACCGTGGTCTATACAAATTCAATTTTCTTCCAATCATTTACAGGGAATTGTCTGTGGAACAAGAGAACGGCCTTCGAGCCGCGGCTCGTCTTCTCTCATCATTCTTATCGTCTTTCAAAAGCGTTTTCTCTTTATACCCAGCGATTCAACCCCTTCGAAGAGACACGTTCGGAATGAATTCGAAGCGTTACGTTCGTCATCTTTTCAAGGAAGGACACGAGCGTATGTCAGTGTAGTGTCTCGTCGTTGATGAACGTACATTTCGGGGACGGAATTTAAGGCGAGACGTAATTTACCGGTGCGACTTTAATATCGTGTGATGAGACGACAAGAAGGCTTGAATGGGAATGGGTAACTTTATCTGCGAAAGAAACGTTCCCCTTATCGACGTCATTGAAAGCGACCGACCGGGGCCAAAAGGAGGGCTCGCGTGGGAGAGAAACGTGACCAATTTGATAAGGGATCCTGATAATTGTATTCTTACACGTTCACCCGAAGACCACACAGACAGCCATCAGCGGTATCGTGACCAGCCGAGCCAATTATTATTTGTAACGAGCTCCACCGTTCGACTCTTTTTAACCCTCTTGAATTTCAAACGAATACCGTGAAATTGGGAAAATATGTGAAATGGGGATGCTTCATTGCAAAATTATCTGGGCGTCTCCATTGAACATCGATTAATGGAATTTAAATTGGTGAACTTTTGTGCAAGATGATTTTCTTAATTTATATTTCTTTCACTGTCCTTCACTACTGATCGAGAAAGAGAAATTTTAATGCTAATTAGTCAAGGATTAAATCAGATTTCACTTATCACGTGACCTTTCGATTTCGACCTTCCAAAAATTTGGGGTTTTTAAAGCTTCAGTTTTGTGCCCAGGTTTAAAAAATTGTACGGATCTACCCTTCAAAGGTAACATTTTTAAAGCTGTTTAAATTAAATTGCACTGGTACTAATATAACGCAGATAAGAATATCCATAAAAAGTCCATAAGGATGTTATTAACTTTGAACATATTATGCAGAATAGAGAAATATTGATAACACAAAGCATCTACCTACTTACTGACAAAGTTAAAAATAGAAATCTCATTATCATAAATGAATATACATTCGCAAAAATATCACAGAGACATTACAGAAATTGTTCCTATTATTCCCACAGTGCTGTTAAAATAACACATGTGTATAATGTACACAGACTTACGTGACTGTGTAAATCAGGCATTGTAAAAAAACCGAGCAATTCAAACACCTCCGCAGTTTAGTAAAATGACAGATCATAGTAAAGAAACGCGCGTTTTCATAAAGAAGTTGATTAACCATATCCATCATAAAAGTTGAAAGCAAATATGTATATATTGGAACGATCCGACTGTTTTGCATAACTTTAAAGCAACCGTTAACGAATAAATGATTTTTTTCACCAGCTGTATTACTGGAATAACACGAATACATCATCCCACTTGTACATTCAGATTCTAATGTCGGATGACTCACTCTACACCGTGCATTCAACGAATTGCCCTAATTATCATCTATTCTTACTTGCTCCGCACTCGTGCATCGTTAAAACTCCTCTCCTACCTTGTGTACAGCTAACCACGAAAGGGTTCGAATGACGAAAGAGGTAGATAGAAAAAAAAAAAAGGAACTCACCGTGCTCGATCACTGAAGAAATCGACCTTGCTCTTCTTCTTCATGATAGCCTGCGGTTGATGAAGCGGGCTGACACTGGGCTCGCTGGTCGCTGGCGGTGAACTCGACCCGGTGCTGGATGACAGTGAACCGGCCCTTCCACGGCCAGCGTCGATCAACTGCGCCTCGGTGGTGCCACGACCGTTCGCAGATACGTGATTACCATGCCCAGGTGGCCCGGCCGAGACGGCCAGCGAGGGCCTCGTGTTTTGACGGTTGCGCCGTTTCTTTTTCTTCGCCTCGTTCTCGTCCTGTCTGTTACCGGAAGCGTTTGCACCGCTGCCGGGCGGCATCCAGTCCAGGTCCTTCTTCAAATGGCCCCGACCGCAACGGCAGCCGCAGGCTTTGAACGCCAGATCGTAGCCCTTCTTCGTCCACAGATTCTGATGGCGTTGGCGCTCGGACCAGCTACGAGCGCGGCCGCATGTCTTCAGATACGTGAGCACCGTCTGCTCCCAGGCGTCGAAGCACTCGCGATGCATGAACTGGCCGACCGGGCAGTTGTCGTTGTTGCACGTCACCTTCACGGTGTCGTGAAGCGCGTTCAGACGTATCAGCGCGTCGCCCCTTAGACACTCACCGGTCGGTGTGCAGCAACGGGTCGTTTGGCTCATCAGCAGGTTGTTGTTCTCCATCGCGTCGTTTAAAATCCCGCTGCCACCGGCCCCGCCGCCGTTCTCCATCAGTGCACCACCGTGGCCGTTCGCGTGACGCCGTGGTGCCATCACTTGTCCCGATGGTGTAACGTGGAACACGTCACTCGCCGTTTTCGCTCGGAATCTTCTCCTCGGCGCGGCCACGCGGGAAAACGGATTATCGTTAGGACAAGCTTGAGTCGCGCCACTGCAGGCTGGGAAACCTGGTGCGGCACACTTGGTCGCGCAGTGCGCGGCTGGCGATCGACCAATTAGGATATCGGATCACTGGTTGGCACGACGGCTTCCACGTACAAGCACACAGATTATTTCATCTTCACGCAGTTCCCGCGTCTCGCCGGTCTCCTGTCACGAACACCCATTCAACGATCGGATGGATTTAAGGACGCGCTCGGGTCGCAGAGACACACCGCGGAAGTATTTAGTACTGGAGAAAAAAAGCGCGGTAGTCTGAGGTGAGGATCCGAGCCGGCTGTCATCCAGCGATCCTTTTTATCCTCCCCACTCGGCCGAGAAACCCGGGAGATGTCAAGGTCAATGGGCGCCCACCGCACCACAGCACGATCCTTGTCGCGTCTAATATTGCCGGCAGGGCAATTTCTTCTTGCCGCGGCGACGATTGTTTCCAGCGCGACGAAGTCAAGGTCAGCGTGGCTCCACTACGCCGCGAGGCGGTTTTAGTCGGTACGATGTCAGGCTTTATTACCGGCACGAGAACTGACCCGTGTCGCGGGTAATGTTCGCAGAATGTCCACCGTGCACTCGGTCGAACGACGATTCTCCGGAGAGCAACGCGTCGTCGGGATGGCTCGCGCCGAATGTCAGGGTCAACCGGGGAGGGAGGGAGGGGGGGTGGCGGGGGGGCGCAAAGCGCGCGCAGCGTGCAACGCAATTTCGCGATCGTGAAAAAGTTGTTTCCCGGTGACGCGTCCCACGGCAGTTCGTCTCGTACACACCACCGCACGCACAGTAGACCGGCCGATAGACGGCAAGAGGTAGTAGCGGAGAATTTGATGCGAAAATACGTAAGCTATACCGAGGCTCCTTCCTTTTCTTTTTACTCTCGTGCACACACTGAGAGTCCACGACGAAAAACACTCGCTCGCACTAAGGGTGCACCAGTCACTGAGCACCGGCGACGACAGCGTGCCGGCTGCCGTGGTTCGGCGCGCGGGCGAGCGCGAAAGTGAGGCCCCATTGGGTGAAAGCGAAAGCAGCATGGTGGGGGTCACGGCTAGCGCGCCAATCGATGCGCGCCGTTGTCGTCCCTCCGACGGGCGCACGCTACCGTTCTATGTTCCCCTCTCGCTTCCGTCTGCAACGCTGTCCTTGTCCCACTCGCAGATGCCAGCCGCTGCATACGCGAGCGCGCGTTTTACTTTTCGAAGCCGGCGAGCAGGCCTACGAGAGGAATAATCCTCGAGATGCGTGTGCGCGCACGTACGTGCACCGCGGTTGTGTGCGACGCCACTACGCGACTTGCGGTTCGACGTGTGTATCGCTCGAAATTAACCCGCAGGAATCGTAACCAATTTTCAAAATACCATTCCCGCTCGATCGAATACTGCAGTCGAGGGGTAAGTTTAGGTTAGGACAAAACACTAGCGACATCCAATTAGCACAGTCGATAATAGCACTCCTGGGTCAGGGTGGTCAACATGGCGCCAGTCCCGCGTGTTTTTTTTTGCGCAACGATGTTATGTACCTTCGGGTGTAGAATTATCTATTCGGTCGATCGCGTTATTTCCGAGGCGAGGGCATTGTGTTGCTCGAAAGTTTTAGCGAGCTTCTCTGGCATTCACAGAGCAAACGCGTACGTGTCCAATTCCACGTATGTATTTCTAATTAGCAGTGACTCAGAACGCTCGTTTTAACATGCCAATTATAGGCGGATCTGTTACATTGATGCATCTAATACGTTGTTTTCTCAATTAGTCTTTTCAGTCACGGAACTCCTTTTTACAATTGTGTGTACGTAATCGACCCGGCCTGCGCAATATTTTCTACGTTCCTCAATGATCTGTTTCGTCTCTCAAGGTTGGCACCGGCTAGTTTTCGTAATCAAGAAACCTATAACTGCTGTTTACGCGGATAGTGTGTCGTTCGAGACCCAGTGCACATAAGTGGTAAGAGGCGTTTACTTCTTTAACACACGGGTTATCGAACTGCAGTGAAACGTCGTCTAGGTTATGTTATCGCATCGCGAAATTTAGTCGTCGAATAAATATTTCGCCCTGGCTGGTTGCCAGTCGCCAGTATTTCGCAAATGCGTACAAACTACAAATCCTCGGTAGGATCGCCAGGCGTTTGTTTTTCTTGTTCGGTGAGGAAGGGCGCGGACCATGTATTTCGTCCTGAAAATTGAACATCACGCCGCTTTGATGCGTGGCGTCGTAGGTATCGCACAGTCTCGCGGTCAGTAAATAACCTATGCATATACGCCGGTGTCAGTGTACTGTACTCGCGACAGTCTCTTTTTCTCGAATGTGACTCCTGTCGTGTGTGCTCTGGCTCGAAGGGAAGCCTGGCTATGAAACGGCTACGTGTCTCGCGAGGTGTAAATATTTACACCCGCCGGCCCTTGGGTATATTACGTCGAAATTCAACAGAGAACTGTTGCTATTCTTTTTGCGTCGCGAACTTGGCTCGGCACAGCCTGTGTTTTTGCCACGCAACCTTTTCACACGTATTCACTCGTACTCTAGCCGCTTGTTCGCCAAGAATTTCTATATTCATTCGTCGTTCTTAGTGTTTACGGTGCACTGACACAGTCATCCGCTGCGGATCAGCCTTTAGGCAAGCTGAGTGCCACTGGCAGCAAAAGCGCGCGCGAAACGTCGAGTCGTAAATCATCTCTCAATCGCTCAATTTTATTTTTACACTTTCCGTGCGATCTCCCGCATTTTCTAACAACATTTGCTTACATTGTTTCCTCCGTTCAACTTGGCGATAGAGATAGCGCGGTGTACGTTAAGCGTGGGTTGAAAACTGATTGAAACGACGAAGTTAACCTAGCACGCACACTTGGTACGTATGCACACGTCATTCGAATGCATTTTTCCGTTATATTTAATCGATATTACTCATCGGTGATGGGTAATTATCCAGCCGCGAGGAATAAATAATCGCGAGTGACGATTCTCTTCTGCTTCGTAATTTAAAGCGTGCAAGCGAGGTATTCGTGGAAAGTCAAACATCGTCGCGGTACGCGGTCGCAAAATAGACCGGCCATCTTTAAATTTAACCAAGGTTGTGGTCCAGCGATCTTGCAACGTTTTATTTTTATTTTTATTCTCAGATGCCGGCCGCTCAACGGACGTCGAGAGCCACTTGACGAGATTTATTTCGAATCGAAGGCGCTATTCTGGACCTACATGACGATCGCCGATGACGTGAGCGCCTGCACATGAATCTTTCTTTCTGCTTTTCTTTTTAGCCGTTATTACATGCATCGAGAGAAATCGCTTACCAGTGGCTCGTAACGGGGGAGCTCGCGAGGCCGGCTTCGCGAAAAGGCATGGGTTATGTTTACTCGGCCACGGCGCGATTCTGAAAATATCGTGAATGCGTTTATTGATAAATAAATCGGGCCAGCTCTCTTTCTCTTTATCGGGGCTCTCGGCAAGCGAATTGCACAAACAACGCGCAGATTATATATTTAATGGGCAAAGCGTTGCGTTGTCGCTTATCGAAACGTTCGGTTTATCTGCGACGAAGGTCATTAATGGCAGAGATTTCTCATTCGGCGGTGTGCGAGAGAAAAAAAGTCCCCTGGCCAGAGAATAAAATACACGAAGCAGACACTGTGAATGGGGAAAGTAACAATCGTATTCGATTACTTGCGATGAAAGATTTCAAGGTACTCTTTTAATTAGTACAAGGTGCATTCGTGGGGATTTTAGTGAGAGAATTTTAAAGGAAATTCGACAATGAACGTTACCGTTCTGAAGCACTTATGGGTCACGATAATGTGAGCAATAAATCATCAGTACTTACAGTGAATTATTCCGTGTATATTCTTTGAATAATTGCCCGTCCAGAATACGCTGACGAAGCGGTTCATTTTTATCCCATCTCCGTTATTCAAATAAACTTTGCTCGCCGCTGGCAAATAAAACGCTCTTAGTTCTTTGTTATCCGAATAAAATGATTTACAAGCGTTCCGCACATTATCAAATTTCCTTCAACTTTGGCCAATATAATCTTGATTCGCGCGTCACGGGATAGCTACAACGATGGCAAAACAAATTAGAAATTGATATTTCCATCCTATAGATAGAAATATCTTTAGTAACTTTAGACTTTGCTTATCAGGTCGGTGTCACTGGCCTGTTCCGTACAGCGAATCCGCTGATACTTTGCGACACCAATAATAATAATCCAATTCCTTCCCATCGAATTATAATATCCCTCTTATCACCGGCAATTCGCACTTTCCTTCTAACGGCATTTCGCAAATGTCTCGCGTACCTTCCACTGCGATTAAAAATCTCGATCGCGAATCTCCATTGCCCCGTTCGTCGCCCGGCCACCGAAGTTTCCGTCCATTCCCCTTATCGTCGGCCGTGTGTCCTAAATACGAACGTGCTGGTCGTAGGAAGCGAGAAAAAAAACGGGAGAGGGAGACGATTATCGAGAATGCCAGCGTCTGCGAATTTTTATCACGCGATGCACGTGTTCGTTCGGGCGCGCATATTGCTGGCGATTATCGACACCCACGCGTGCTCGCGAAAGGGCCTCGCGCGGACGAGCGTTCCCAGCGCCGATACGTATTAAATATTAATGGGAAACACGGTGCGCCGACGACGAAACGTGACCCGGATTGCGCGTCCGCGCTATCCGGCTAGGATATTTGGCGTAATTTTTTTCAACAGATTCCCGGGGGAGGGGAGGACCGATATCGGGAGCACGCGTAACAAAGAGTCGATTTTGCCCGGCTGTCGGCTCGCGTGTGTGCTCGTGCGACCGAAAACCACGAGGCGAGTCGGCTCCTGGGACACCGGGGAAACGAGATACGTATTAGATTACGTTGCATAATTTTATCGGCGATCGTAAAGCTGTTACGAAACGTGAGACTCCCAATTCTCTAACGACGTGAGCCATAAATAACGCGTGTTGATGAAAATAACGCCAGGCCATCCTTGATTCCGGCTTTACCGTGCCGATACCACTCGGCGTGTCGATTTACGCGGCCCGTTTTTATTCTGCCTATGCGAATAAAAAGGCGCCGCGAAATCTTGTCGAATTGTAGCCGCGTTACTTTGATGTTACTGCCTCGGGGCCTCCGGCCACTTGTGTTCTCAAGCACTACTGCTTGCGGATCTCCGGGATTTATAGTCTCTTAGGCTGATTTATTACATATTAGGAGGACTTCGCTTAGGATAGGTGTGTTTCCTTAGTGTGTTTATCTGCACATTCTGAATATCAGTTAACACCGAACGAAGATGTTAGACGTTACTACAGTAGAGACTCGCTACCGATCTATCCTTTCTCTCCAAACTAATTGAATTTCGAACGTAAACTACTTTGCTCCTCCTCAAACACAACGCAACCCATCTCTCAGGCATTCTCTCGCCTTTCCTATCCCCAAACGCCCTTCTGCGTAATCTTTCCCACCAGAAAACCTCGCAGACGAAACACCAGTGGCTCGAGCCACGACAAATAACGCGTACGTGACAAAGAGTCACCCTCGGCTTCCTTTCTTGCCCATTCTTTTTTTTTTTTGTTTAAACATTCCACGGTCGTGTGAAGGAAGTTGCCGTGGTATTTTACGATTCTCACGTGACGAACACCCGGACACGGCGATAAATAACACCGCGACTCACAGCGCGAGTCCTCGAGTGTTCGCACGACGAGCGACGAATCCGAATCTCCGCGCACAAAGGATCCCCCGGGCTGTTTATATCGAATCGTGTAAATATTGCGCGGGGAGAGGGGGCCACGGTGAAATGGGGAATCCAGGTCAGTCGGTGGTTGAGTTTCGTGGAGGTTTAAGCAGGGTGCAGCAGGCACCCTGGTAACAGGACGACGCGGAGGCAGCCGAAAAAGGATAATCCAGCGTCCTCGAGAGGGCCCCGCATGAAAAAGTTGTTTTGATCGTTTCGGGTTTCTAGGACGGTGGCCGTGAATGAGGCTGGTATACACGGCTCGCTCGAGGGGGTTCGGGTACTCGGGCAGGACCAGATGTCACTGAAAGGGACACGGCCCTTTGCTTCACGCTTTCAGAAGCGTGCTTAGGGCGGCCGATTAAAAAATCCAAGGGTGAGGCGACCGGAACGGAGATATCGCGTAACGGCGGAGACAATTGGCCGGAAGAAAAATTTCTTTCATTCGGAATCAGAGAATCGAGGGGATCGCGTAGGGAAGGCATTGTTGCTCCCTTCGTCGAGGGAGCAAGCAAGTAACGAAGATTAATAATTTCCACAATCATTTCCCTGCGCGACTGGCTCAAGCCACTCGTAGTCGTGTGAGTCTTTTGAATGACAGCGTTGACTTCTTGCTAGGCCGGTGATGGACCCACGTGTTAATTTTTATAAATTTATTTTTTATATCATAGAAAAGAGAACAGACAATCGAAAATATTAAAAAATTGAAGCATAAATATCGAATATGTTTATTAATAAAGAATATTTCATAATATATACGTGCTTTTCTGTATTTCTTGTTCATTCGAATACTCGGTGCAGAGGCGCCACTGGGCAAGGTGTCACCTGGTGCGGTAATTCATGTTATCACCCCATTGACATCAATTTTTTGACGTCGACATTTATTCGTTGCTCTTCACTTGCAAAAGTAAAAGTTGTAAAACAGAAAGGAAACGTAAACCCTTTTAAATGATTCTAAAAATGAGAACCAAAAAAAGGGTCATCTGTCAAGTTCGTTTGTTAACAAACTATCGGTACCCTTTTTACCACCTCCGTCCCTCTTTCCAAGTGACGCCACTGACTTAGTGACCCTCGGGCTAGTATTAAAAAAAATAATGAACAAATTTTGACCCACTTCTCAAAAAGGTTCGCCATCAGTGTGCTGTTTAATTACTTTCAAGCCTGCATTAGAGAAAGATTCGTCCCCCGAAAGTTGGTAGGTACGATACACTTCGCAGTATTAAAATCATCCCCCTGAAGGTCCACCCTTTTCACGACTCAAAAACGAGGGAAGGAGAAGGAAACAACCACCCATGTCCATGATTCGATTCCATCCCCTATGCGCGTGTTGTTCGAAAGGGTGTGCTGGCGAAAGCAGAGATTCAAAGTGCCGTTGCAGTTTCGCGCGGCAGCGGCGCCGGGTGAGGCGGGTGGAGGCTGTCGGTCGCTGGTTCGCTCTCTGGATGGGGGTTTTGAAGGTTGGGGGCACCGGGTTGACCGTGGGGTGCTGGAAAGCGGGGGTGTAGGTCTAGGTTCAGGGGCGGCGATGCCTGGGTGGGCGTGCACTTTCGGTTTCAGGCTGCGCATGCCCGCTGCACCCTGCTCCTCTTCCCCTGCAGTCGGGGGCTGTATGCGCTCGTAAACTTTCCAGCCACGTAGAATCCACCACCACCCCCGCGCGCAGTCGTTGTTCGTGCTAGCGGGGAGCGCGTCGTGCACGGCCGGCTCTGCTGCGTCGCTATTTCGTCCGGATCGAAAATCACAGGGCCCTCGATGGACGAGCGGATTCGTACCCCTCTGTTCACGTTTCAATTCTCCAATTCCCAAGCTTCTTCCCCCCCCGCGTTCCTCGTGCTTGTTATATACCCACACAGCCATCGAGCAGCGCCAGGTCCAAACGAATGCGTCCCTTTAGGACCCCTTGCCATCGTTTGGGCGCTCACGGTGCTTACGCAGGCAACTCCTGCGAGAATCAGGACCTTTCCAGATGGGACACTTTCTGTGATCCCGCGACTGGTACGTCGAACATATCCACGCGTTCCCGTGTTGTTTGATACCTGGGCATTTTAGGTGAATTCCTTTTTCTTCCTGCAATTCGCTGTTCTGATCTTGGAGGCTCTCTTTGTTACTATTTATTAGTAGCAAAATACACCCGAGCTTTGCTTCGGGCATAAGAGATTTTGAGGAATTCGTGAAAACACATTTCACCCCTTTTCATCACCCCCTAAATCATTAGAGCGAAATCTCTGAAATTGGATTTTGGGCATTTGTGTGGGTAACCTTTCGAAGTAAAAATCAATTTGATATCTAATCGGGCACGAGAGATTTTGAGAAATCCGTGAAAATACGTTTCACCCCTTTAAGGGTTGATTGGGGCAAAATCCTGAAATTTGGTTTTTAGGCAGTTGTGTGGGCAATCTTTGTGAGCAAGGACCAAGTTGATATCTAATTGAGCCTTAGATATTAGGGAATCCAAGGAAATACATTTTACCCCTTTTCACCCCTTTGGGGATGAAATTTCCAAAAATCCTTCCTAATTGGTTGCCTACGTCACGAAAACAAGATACCTTCCAAATTCCATATTCCTCATTTTGATTTTCCATCTTTTTTTATATTGTAATTATTACCTATCTTCTATTTTTTTTGTGATATTATTTTCTCCTATTATTTTGTGATTTATTTGATAATACTCTTTTTCGTCCTCGACTTTTTCGTGTAGGTACTTGGTGCAATTTTTTCCCTTTTTTGAAGTTTTTTATGGTATAAGTTACACTTGGACCCAAAGAGCGTCTCTAATAAGTGAGTACTTACATCCAAGGTAGGTACATACCAGTCGTAAATCGCAAACTGTTGCTCGAAAGGCCATTGCACCGTTTTTAGTAAAAACTTTTTACGCCACGTTCCACATCGCCGAGAGTGAGGAGATCGATCGAGCTCGGCCGCGATTATATAATTTGTCCAAAAGGGACCACAGTCGACGTTGACTGACGGTTACGGTTTTCACGAAAGTCGCCTCGGCGATTGGGAATCGTGCCCGACTGCCGCTTCGCTTCTCTTCCATTTATGACGAACCACGCCCCGGCGTGAGCGAACGCGCCAGAATCACTAGGGGCATCGTATTCCAAATATCAAGGGTTACACGGGGTAATTAATTACGTGCTGTAATTCACGTAGCCCCGCGCAAGCAATTAGTTTCCGGCCGGGAGGCAGCCGTATACGTGAACCTTCCCCGCGGTCTCTCGCGTCGCGAGAGTTTACCCAGAGAATTTCATTCCGCCTTCAAAGATGCGCATTCTCGCCGCGACTTGGCTTCGCGAAACGCCCGAGCACTGATCTCACATGGCCGGCTGATTCCGTTTAACGGATAATTACGCCCCCGCGAGATGAATGCCAAAAGGAGGAACAACTGGCAGAAATACCAGACGCGTCGTCAGAATCGAACGCAGAAGCTTTGCTCGCGAGGCCCCGAGCCCGGTGCAATGAACGAAAATCGACGTATCTGTCGAGCGTGTAGCGGAAAGGGGCTTAATTAACAGCCTTCAATCTACCTGCTGTTCCCGCTAATGGCTGACGTTGCGTGAGATTCCGGAGAAGCGCAGGCAACGAATAATCACGCCGAAATGGCGCGGTCGATGGAAGAAAACTTGGATCCCGGGAAAATAAACGCAACCCCCGCGATCATCGAAAAGACCGAGGCGATGTTTCCTCGACGCTGAACAGAGGCACAGTGGGGGGGGCCTGTGGCGAAAAGGCGGGACGAACGGCGGAGTTTTCGGGGCCGTGGTTATTTGTTCACGGTGGACTCGGCTTATTTCCGTCGCTAGGCGAAGCTATTCATAGCGTACCGACATGCAATTGCATAAAGCTAGTGGATACGTTGACCCTAAGTGTTACGTAACCCGCGTCTAGTGCCAGCTATCAGCGGAACGATAACACAGCCGCTCGATAGTTGGCCCGCGTTGTATATATGTATGAGAGAGGCCGTTTCTGCCTAGATCGTTGTATTATTCGCAATCTCTTCGTGCCTTATCTTTCGGCAACGTCCATCGACTTTCGAAGCAACCGTTCCGTTTGTAACGTCGCCGTTACTGCGATCGCGGAGACTGCGCGTCCCATCGGGGCCCCCCATCGGTATCTCTACGCCTCCGTTTTCCCTCGCGTACGTGTGGGAACGTTACGGTAAACGACATCGGCGGCATCGATACTCGCGGCAATAACGATCGTCCTCGATAAACGGCCACCGCGAACGGTTACGGGTGAAACAATCGGGGAGCGGGATTAAAGTCGCGGCCGATAAGAGCGCGATGACCACACCGGCGAAAGGATTACTGGCATTACGGGACGCCCTCGATGATTCCGTTTATCTGGCAGATAACTTTCGCGCGGCACGATCGCTGGCCAAATATCAGGTCATCCGGTGAGTCGCCGGGCTTTACTTCTTTGATAGCTTGTCGCTGCGACAACGTGCGCGGCGTGAGTCACTGGAGTGGCTTCTTTGAATCTCGTGTCTTGTTTGAATATATGGGATATAAGGAGAGTGGAGTAATTGCGAATATCGGGAGAGAGGGGTTCATTGTGAACAGCTAAGCAAGAAGGCAAATAAAAGGAAAACTATGTGAGAAATGAATTTGTTTATTATTTTACGAACTATTCATCTATAAAGTACTGTGACGAATTTTTGCAAAATTATAATAAAAATGAACTTTATAGTGGAAAAGCAAAACCATTGGTGTTCGTGATTAGGTACTCGAGTGCCGTGGGGTAAAAATGTTGCTACAACATAATGTATTTTTCTAATTTCTCTTCTTGTGCGTTAGAAAAAAATTACAATTGGTCGTAATATCGAAAAAAAATAGTTAAAGGTCGTTTTTTAAACTTTTTTTCTGAACCTGTAATGAAAATTTAAAATTCCCTTTTGTAGATTTAAGTAAGTTTTATATGTGCCGAAAATTTCATCAAAATCGGTTAACGTTGCTAATCTCGAAGGTTCGAGATTACCCCATTGTATTTGTTCGTCAATATCCCACATCAAAAAATAAAAAAGAATTTATTTCAGAGGTTAGAATCATGATTCAAGCAACGCCTTGGTCACAAAATTTTCGTAAAAAAGTGCTTTATTTCAACTTTAAAAAAGCCAATTGTATCATTAATTCAACAATAATTACATGCAATTGAAAATGGACAAAATGTTACTTGAAACATGATGAGAATAATAAATTCTGTTTATCTTGAATAGCATGAGCGTTCTGTATTCATTACTTTCTGCTCGGTGTTGGATACGATCTAAATTCTAAACTATTAACTAGTGGAGAGGGAACATCCTTTTTATTTATTAAAACGCCATAACCACCGCGTTCGTGTTTACCCCACTTTCCCTTGTACTTCTTGGTAGAAGGAGATTATTTGCGACGGTATTTTTACAGGCGAAGATCGTTGTTTGTAAAGATAACGGGGGTGTTTATAAAGTACCGAAGCTATCGCGTAAAGTGGCGATCTCTGGGGAATAGAGAAGCTCCTTGGCGAGGTGCGCAGGTCCCACCTGCAAATTCATCATCAAGGAGTGCAACGATCTACCGGCATCTGGCAGCGCATAGACGTTTAACGCGCGCGTGTTTGGATCGCAAACTTTGCCTCGGGCGAGTTGTAGAAATACACAGCGGCGAGCGAAGTTTCCGACAAAGCGTGTCGGTTCGACGGCTCCTGGAACGCTCGCCAAGATCGAAACTGGGTTACGCGAGGTAGATTCGAAATAAGCAGGGGCGTCGGCGAAGTGGACTTTGCGGTAGTTAGCCAAACGGGACGAAGTACAAACTGTATTATAAATAATGTCCACTTCTTTGGTAAAAGGACGGTGGACGGATGCACTGTACACGCGCGAGTCAATCAGCAGGATTTATAATCGCTAAAATTGGAAGATCGTAGTGCCGAGTGGCTCCAAGATGATCGGCAGAGCGCGGAATATTCCGCGTTAAGAATGAAAAGCAGATGACTAGCCGATGAAGCAGGCTCGCCGGTCGTCACCCGATTCCCCGGGATTCCCCTCAGCCACGTCACATTTACATTTCTCGCATTTCCTCTGGCTAACCCTCGGTTGCGCGCACGTTTTGTTCGGGAACTGGTCCGACGAAAGATACGTGTCCAATCTGGACCCTTTTGTGCGCATCTGCAGGCTCGCGCGTTCCCGCTATTCAACCGCTGAACTCGGATATCTGACCGCGAGCCTCCTCTCCCAGGGATTAAATCTCCTCCGTATAAATCGGATTCAAACGGGACGACTCACTTTGACCGGTTCGCGTGCGCCTCCGCGGGGTGTGCGCGCCTTTTTTCGGCCAGCCTCGTGTGGTGAGTTTGAATGGAGACGCGTGTCTTTGGCGAGATCGATTCCGTGCTACGAGATTGATCTAGGAAGCGGGTTTGCACGCGGGTTTCTCCGCTCAGTGGGATTTGTATTCCGGCGAAATGAATGCAGGGTGTTTCGAAACTCCGGCGCCGGGCTTTACTTGCGCGATGGAACTCGTCAAATGAAACGAAAAGGCGTTCACTTTTTTTATTTACGTTCATTCTAGAATCTAGAGGAAGTGTAGTATAGTTGGAAGGCCAGTTTGTTTGAGACGAATATAAAATTACGGTAGAGTATGATAACAAATAAAACTGCATATTATCAAAGGGAAACTACTTAATAAAGTTTTATATTTCAAATTCTCGGTAATAATAAAAAACAAAAAGGAACTGAAACTGTAGTCTAAATGAAAAATGACATTAGTTGACAGGTCATTAGCCTCTATTATTTATGGTGTTACAAATTAGATAGCGTTAGTAGTTTATTGGATACTTCGGTATTTCAAATTACCAACAGTATTCCAAATAGGTTCGCTGCACTTCCTCTATTTTATTCATTTTTGCTTGTTTTCTATCTTAGCACTATTTCTTTTTCCTTTCTTTTGGTCATTTTTGTTTCTGCTTTTATGTATTAGTTCTCCACTGGTTTTCTTTATTCTCTATGCACCAAAGGGTTTTCCCGTATATATAAATAAATAAATAAAAGGGTCTAAGCTTCATCTGGCAGCCTCATGTGTTTTCATGCGAACCTTTGAATTTATTCCTCCGTTTGGCTCAAACAACGTAGCTATTCTCTCCTAAACGGCCCCTCAGCTCATCGATTCGATTTTTCATGGCCCGTATCGAATGATCACGAGCTCCGTACACGATTTCCCCCGCTTTGCACAGAAAACGCAACTGTACTCGACGGATGAGATAAAAGCAAGATCCGCCGTTCCTCGTAGTCGCGATAGTTGCACGTCGTCGTATTTCATCGGTGGCTCTCGGGTTCAAGGAATCGTCCGTGCTTCAGTAGATCCCGGGGGAGAGGAAGTCGCATCGTTTCGTCGTTTATCGAACGTCTGTCTCTGCGGACGGACGCGGGGCAGCCATAACCGCGGCGCGTACACGATAATTGCACAACGGCGATTCACGGCGCGCATTTGTTTCGCCGTGGCCCGAGCAGAGGAAAGAAGAGAGAGAGAGAGAGAGAGAGCACCGTCGCCTTAATTGCCGAGCGAACGGATTTATGCCAGCGTACGTGCGCCTTGCCGTGGCGTAAATTTAATTACGCTCGTATCCGGACACCGTGAGCGGGGGTAATTAAAATATTCGGTCGCAACGCGCGGTCGCGTCTTCGAGAAACGCTCCTTCCTCCAGCTTTGCCTTTTTCCGCGAGCAAGAAACCTCCTAGAATCCACCAACCTTTGCTCGCAGGTATCGCGCTCCATTTCGATCCTAAGACCCTGCTAGCTTCTTCCACCTTTTAACGTCGAATTGACGGAGCCAGTGCCAACTAACTCGCCAGACGTCGCACCGATAGAACTTAATCAAAGGCTTGCCGTTTACGGTCGATCCTCCCAGCCGCTCGGAGCCATCGATTCAGGCCAGCAAGCTCGATCGCCGCGAAATCCGCGAAAACGTGATCTGGGATCTTATCTATTGGCCCAGTGATTTACGATACACGCTGGTGTGTACAATTCGACCGATAACCGGACCAGCCCGAGCACGAGTGCCGCGGCACGAGAGAGCGAAGTGTCGGCCGATCACCGATAACAGCCAGCCATCAAAGTGCTTTCTAAGATCTAGCCGTGGGGTCAGAAGCGGGGCTAGCGACGATTTACGACGCTTATTACTGATAGAGCCGTAGCACTGGGGGAGCGAAGCTCGCGTATCGCGAGTCCCGGCGCCTTCTTTAGCGATCACCTCGCGATTTTTGGAAAAAACACATGTCAGAAATAACTATTGTGCAAGTGGCTCAGGGGTGGAAACGAGGGGCGCTAAAGTGGCTGTAACTTTATGCACGGACAATCAGCACCCTTCAGGCGACTTCCACTCAGTGGCGCGTTTGGGATTTAATCTTGGAAGGAGCCCAGTTGAAGGGATACAAATACTTTTAATGCGAATTCGATGAAATTCATTAGACGATTGTAAAAATTTCTTTAAAGAAGGAACTCCTGTTCTCTTTTCTTTTTACAAAGAAAACTTTGCCCCTCTGGGCGCGTAGAATGCTTTCACTCGCGACTCCATTTTCTCAAATTCGAGTTCCCAAAGCAGCACTGATTCGCTGTCGATCGCTCGATTGCTGCATGTCGAATTTCTAGGAATATTTTCACAGCGCACCGATAGGGGAGACCGGGGCTACAAGTTCCGAGGGGTAAGTTGTTCCGACAGTTCTATCTTCAAAATGAAAGGAGCGTTGTACTTTAAATTATTTTTTCCGTATAAGTTGATCACGCCACTCTGTGGAAAAAATAATTTAAAGTACAACGCTCTTTTCGATTTTGAAGATAGAACGATCGGAACAACTTACCCGCGAAACTTTTAGCCCCGGTCTCCCCTAGTTATTGTATACCTACACTCGAAAGTGTTTTCCCGAACGTTTTCCAGGCTTACGTAAACCGCGTGGCCCCTCGGCCGCGTAAAACTGCTGTGAGAACGAGAGGACACCATTAGGTCGCGATGTTAGACATTAGGGTCTCGGTCCAGCGACCAGAAATTCGCCCATTGTCGGCCGACAGGGGGAATCGCTGCAATCGCCTTCTCTCCCACGTATCGCGCGAGCATTCGCGATTAGATATCGGGAATCGCCGGGCGACCGTTTTCTAGCTACTAGCGCCGATTAGATAGGACAATAATTGCGGAACAATGACCGGCCGTCGGCCGTTAGCACCAGGACATTGCCGTTGCAGCGGGAGCTCGCCGCTCGAATCGATACCGGGGCCTGCCTACGCTCCTTTCCCCCCCTCGGCCGTCGATAATTTCGATACCGAACAAATCGCGATTACGCGTATATACCTGTCCGTTCAGCCGTGAACGCTGAATTTACAGCGCCGGCTTTAACACCGTTCCGCGCTCACCCCTGCCTCCCTCGCCACTTTTAAATCGCCCCCACATTTACGGCCGTTCGTACATCTTTATTATCGAAACACCGTTATTTAGGACCTAGCGGAGTTTCACGGCTGTATCGCCAAGCTTTTGCGATTCCACGGACAGTCCTTCCGATAGCGCTAAGTGTTTGAGAAACTCCCGCAGGATCTGTTAGAAAACTGTGTAGGTGGGGGTGGCTTGTAGCTTCGTTGCAGCTTAGTCAAAGCTTCCTCAAACAAAGTGTAATTACGCTCCGTTGATTTTTCCACTCAGATCTATTCCTCCGATCGTTCTGTGCGTGGGAGTATTAGAGTTGGATGTTGAGGAACGAATACATCACGAGATCCTCTCTTAACGAGGTATGTGGTTTATTCCAGACGTTCAAAGGTTCCCCAGCATCCCCGCAGTACGTAGCCAGCCGTAACGCTTCGTAATAACAGTCCGCTTTGGTCGCAAACGATCGTAAAACTGCCTTTCGTATCTCATTATATAAATGCTGCGCGTGACTTTCATCTGGCGAGCGCTGCGTTTTCCTGCGAAAGATGATGATTGTCTATAATCTAATTACTGTTCCCAGTGTATTGGGGGGTCATGGCGGAGCCATTAGCGCGGGATACAGTTCCTAAGTAGTTACCCCGTTACATTGATGCGTTTCGCATCGGGATGGGTATGCGGGTATTTCCGCGAACAGATGTGTGAGCCTGAATGGCGCGAGGCTTCTATTGAGGAATAGGAAGATCTCGGGAGGGTAAGAGGAAACGAAAAGCTTGGAGGACTTTCCCTGACGTCTAATAGCAGACGTTCGATAGGTAACCATCCCTCGGGCGTCCATTCTGTTCCCGTAAGGGAAGAGATTCCGCTCGTAAACGAACTTGCAGGCTATAGAAGCGAGCAGTCGAGGCAGACGCACGCTATCGACCAGGCTGAACGGCAACAGATTGAAAGGCGTAGCAGACAGGTAGGCCGTGTATCGGCGCAACGCGTACGTAACAGTCGTTACGTTAATGACCAGCCGCGCGCCGGTGAAGTACGTAACCGAGCTTTCGGTCAATAATGAGCATTACGTTGGCGAACGAGAGCCCCGGGACGGGGCGAGACTAATCGATGCTGCCTGCCTGGTGAATTGATTTCTTTTCCTCCCGTCGGGGCGAAAGTACCGTGCAGAAAAATTCATGAGCCTCTAACTCTTTCAATCAATCTCCTAACGCTGTTAATGAACGGTGACGGCGAGTCTGTCCTCGCGCAGCATTTGCGCAAGAAAATCGCGAAGGTCAAGTGCGTTGAAGAATTGTAGGTAGAGGACCTTGCAGGGGTATCTTTACCAATTTTGCGTAAATTAGAGAGAACTGTTTATAAAGTTAGTGCTTTGAGTTAACATTAAAAAGAGAACGGTAATTGTAAAATGTATATTTTCAGGGAATAAGTTTTTAGTTCTATTTTTGGCAAATTTTTCAAATTGAGACAATTCGTATTGCGTCAAATATAGTAATGGGTGGAGATTCAAAATTTGCAATAAATCGCTTATTTGTTATCGTACCTATTTGCATCAAACGTGCACCAAACGAAGTATAAGTAACTCAAAAACTGTAAAAAATGGAGCTGCACCCTTCTCGCTGCAAGGTTCTCAATTAAACTTCTTTACTGGCATGGAAGGATTACAAATTATTAATTTCTGAGAAAGATGAGCAATGGTTTGAGGAATGTTGTACCTAATCGAGGGTCGATCTAGTAATCTCTCCGTTCTCTTATGAACTCGAAACACCTTGAGTTTCAGATGCAACATGTTTGCGGTAGATTCTTTGGATCTACATACCTACGTAAGCCACTTGCCTGCTATTACGCACGCGAATTGTTCCTCATATCATCGCCACGCAACCAGCCGTCGTATTAGAAGAGAAAACCACGGCGACTTCCCGCTGTTTCGCGACCATAGTCGCCCCTGCGAAAGCAAACGCTCGATTCTGTGCTAACATGTGTCACGGACCGTAAGCGATCGGTTCGTGGCAGCGAGTCGGCCTAGGTTCGTGGTAATCCAACCTAAGAAAAGGGAGAAGGAGAAGTAGAGAGAGAGAGAGAGAGAGAGAGAGAGAGAGAGAGAGAGAGAGAGAGAGAGAGAGAGACAGAGACAGAGGCGGAGGAGAGAGAAAAGTGGGACAGAGGATTTGTCGGAGGGCAACGACCCGTCGGCCTAGTTTTAAAATCCAAAACAAACCTGGTGGTCGGCGCGTACGGTCCGAGCTCGCTCGGTTTCTGCGCGAGCGGCATTCTGCGCGCGCGCACGGGCGAGCTACGGCAAACGTTCCCCTACGCGGCCGTCGTGGAGGGGGTAAACCCCGTGGGTTTCCGTCCCCTCCGTTCGCGGCACGATTCCCGCGCGCGCGCGGCGTTTACGAGCTCGTAAAACCTCGCGCGTTTTCTTTATCTACGGGAGGCCGTGGCTCCGTTCAAACGATACGGGAAGCGCGATTGAAAAATCCGCCGCGCGATTTAACGAGCGCAGCTGGAACACCGTGGCCCCCGCGAGCTTTCAGTGGGAGGAGCGGTACGCACGATCTCGTCGCCTTGTCGTTGCCTTCTGTTTGGGGAAATTTATAACGGGCCTTTACGACGCGCGTAAAAATACATGGGCGGCCGACACGACCCGGCCAGGCTCTCGGCCGTGTAGCTTTTGGCAAAGGTCTCGCCTTCCCCTGGCGCTCGAGGACAGGCCGAAACACGAGGCACCCCATCACGCGCGAGTCACCGAGGCAACGAGACGCCTCGATCATGTACGCCTTTACGGCCGGTATTTATGGTTGGAAAACGTTGCCCTGGTAGTTAGCTTATCTATATTTCTCCTTTTGTTTTCAATTCCGCCCCGTGATTCCCCGGGCCGTAGTAATAACTCGGATATCGCCGAACCAGCCGGTAGCCGTAAACCGAGAATAGCCCTATAACTCGCTAAGTTATGACGTCACTGTTTTCATCCGATCCGCGAGCAAGCGAAATGTAAAGAACGCGACACGGGGGGCTGTTCGCACCCCATGGAACCTTCGGGGGGCGAGCGTGGAGGATTGTTATCGCGAGAGAGCCGGGCATGTTGCGCCGCTGCCTCGTGATAGGCCACGTTCTTGTATTCGAGTCTTGGAAGTCGTGTGGAAATCATTAGGGAAATGCTGGTGGTTACGATCCTTGTCAATGCGCTGCAAACCATTACACACGGGTTTTAATTCACACAAGTGTGGACTTTGTTCGTACATGCATGTTAACCCGTCGTGGGCACACTGTGTCGTTTATGTCATTGGCTGTTTTTTTTTTTAATGTTTTTGACTTTCAAAAAAATCTGGAAGAATTATGGGATACTTATGCAAGTCTCTACTTTTATATACAATCGTTATTTCAGTTAAATGTTGAAAGGATTAATTAGGAAAAATAAAAATTCGGAAGGAAGTTTAAAAAATTTGCCCGGACATAAACGACCCATTGTGCCCGCGGCGTGTTAAGAACGAAGACTTGCAAACCTCTTCACCCGGCTGGGTTTTTAATAGCGCGTCAATTATTCTCGGGGGTATATCTGTCCAGTAGTGTTATTCGAAAAAGTGGGTAGAAAGTTGGAGTAGAAGCGGGCCCAGAAGGAAGTAGGGGCATTAATACTGATGCGAAGCTAGAGTGCCGCGGACGATGGTTATAGGAAAGCATAATTCCCCATTGGGAAGGCATCGATTGAACGAAACCTTATACTCAGGCAGGGCTGAAATTCGAGGACGTCACGCTATGGCTTTCTTCCTTCTATGAATTAGTGAGAAGGAAATTCTTGGGAGGCGGACACGATTTCGGGTTGGCAGACGGTTTCGTGCCGTTATTCGGGGAACGCGAATACATTCGGCGGCGTCGTGGGAATCGGGGATATGATTTCGAGGAGGCTAGTAATTTTTAGGGTTATGGTAGCCAATCGCTTGGATATCGACTAGGCATTCTTCTTATTGCTTATTACTCACGCGAATAAATGTACAACAACTACAGAGGGTGGCCAAATTATTATACCCAAAACATTTACGTCAATTTTGGGATCATTTTAAAACGGATTTAATACGATTAAAAAAAAATCTGAAATTGGCAACTAAAAGCTCTGAAAGGAAAGTTTCTTAGCTTTCCAAAACACTAATGAAAATTTGTCTACGATCATGACTTCGCAAGTTATAGGTGTTCGAAGTGAAAAACACCTTTTTTACTTTGATCACGAATAACTCGGCTAATAAAAATCATACAACAAAACCAAAAAAATACGAAATTAAAGAGAAATGTTTGCTCTACAAGAGCTCTTCGTTGGATTTGTCGGAAAATAATTTTTTTGACCCGTCCATACGTTCAAACTAGGCAAAAATGTCTGAAACATCGTATCCTGCGGTTCATCTTGATAAAACAGTATCAAAATGAATGAAAAAAATTGAGTTCTCAATTCAAAAACTACTTAGCAACTTCAAGAGTTAAAATGCGTTTTTAAATATTTTTTGCGATCATTTTTCACAGAGACACAGATAAATTTCCAAAATCACAAACCTTTTTGTTTGAGTATAATGATTTGACGTAAATTGACTTCCTCACACATTCTGCTGAATATATTTGGATCTGTATCGATTAAGTAGTTCTGGTCTCGATAGAGCATTTAACTGGACGACTTCTGAAGTCCGCACTATATTTAGACACTCGCTGTAGTATTTAAAAAAAAAGGACTGGATAAAGCTGAGATTCCACGATATTCCAAGGATATACCTGCATATGTATTCCCATCGTCAGCAGGCACATATCGTAAAACGAATTATCGACATTCCTCGGCAATGCGACAACACAGAAGCAAGCTACAAGAACAGATCAATAAGTAGCACGTCCATTCCGCCGTACAAGTTGGCCGTCGAATCCGCTGAACGATTCAGGCCTCGGCGAAGCGTCCAGCAGAATTTGTTTATGAACAGCCATACGGACTCCATTGTTCGTCGGGGAGGGATATCAGGGATCGCGGCGCTCTGATTATGCAAATTAGCGCGCATTCACCCGACCCTGGCATTGTTCGACGTTATTGGAACCGTGCGCCGGGCGAAATATAGGCTCGGGTATGCTTCGCGACTGCCGGCCGGGCGAAACGCGTGTTGCCGATTTAAACGAAACAATTTCGACCGATTCGAGGGTGCCGGCCGCGCGTTTTTGTTGCGCGGCAACAAAAGACGTCCCTGGGAGCCGGGCTATGTGGGGCGATTCCAGGCTGTGCACACGAGCGCGAGCCCGCGCAACCCATACCATTTACCGTCACGCGCAACAATCATGACGTATTGACACGCATCGCTGAAAGCTGACATTTATAAACAGCGTGTCGTGCCGTGGTACACAGAGGCTTTCATTCAGCTCGGGCTTGATTACACGAGTCGCGAGTTATCGGAGAAGGGGGCCTTGCGAAATCGCGCCGGTTTCTCGCGGACGGAAGGGACGGGGAGCGTGGATGAAAACAAAAAAAAATTAGAGAAGAGGAACCGCGACCAACGTAATCCCTTTCTAAGACACCATCTGCGAGCTTGAAACACGAGGCGATTAATTGGATGACTGTGATTGGCTGGACGGCCCCGGGAACCGCGACGCACGCGAACCGGGGTGAATTCGATAGTGTGGCAGTGATTCTGGCAACGTGTGTAATCAGCCGCGGGCCTGCGACTCTGTAATCGAGGATAATCGATGGTAATTGCTAATCACGTGGCTAATGGCGGGTTTGATACGATGATATTCAGGCAGGAATTAGTTCTTGTTAATTCTTGGCAGGCTCTTCGGGGTCTACGGGAAGGGAGTTAGAAATTATCCGCGCTCTTCGAGTCACAACCCCGAAGGTTATGTGTGTTCGACAGGGCACACAGATAATTCCACCTCGTTTTTTGCTCGCCTCCATGGTCAGATTAATCAGACTGTTTTCCACGTAATCACGAGTCACCGCTCGAGGGAATCAGAACGAGGAATTCAGACGCGACGCTCGTGAGCGGGCGGTTTATCGTTTTTCCCCGGCATTTCATCTCCGTGCACTGGCGCACAAAGGCTGCCTCGATGGTTACTTACGATAGACGGGGCCTCTCGTAAATCGTGGACGATAAGAAACGATTATTGTCTTGATTGCGATCAGTTACAGGGACCGCGGGCTTCGCGGTAAAGTATGAGCTTTCACGCTAAAACGGGCATTAACCATCTCGCTGTTTTAGGAACAGGGACTTAACGTGGGCAGAAGTGTCCATTTTTTGTTTTTTATGCTGCTCGACACTATTCTTTGCCGATTAGGTAAGTACACATTAATTGAAAAATAAATGCCCAAGAGAAGGCCTAAGTAGATATATAGAAAACAATTTAAATACATTCAAGAAATATACATATAACATTAGAAAACTTATAACGAGGGCTAATTTATTGCCACACATTTTTGTGACGACAAACTTTGTCGCTTTGAATAGTCACTTGTTTACAAATTCTTAAATTTGAATCAATACGCCCTCTTCTTCCAACTAATAATTGGTAATTTAAAACAGTGCCATCTATGTATCAGATAATACACTATTTACTTTGCATGAATTTCATTTAATTTTTCGCGTGACCGATCGGTATAAAATTCTTTATTAATAACCATCCAGCTGAAATTTAAAAATGCATCGTGCGCACGTTTTTTTCGTCGACATTTTCGGCAAAAGTATTGGGCCCCATTTTCATCTGAAAACCCTCACTTATCCACCGCTAAATTCTCTTGAACATTTAGCAGACAACATAGAAGTTTAAATTTCCCCGAAACTTTCCCCGCAGAAGCGTTCGCTCAGAAACTTCTGCCCGACTAGAAGTGGCATTCTTCAAAGCCCCGTGCCACTCAAAGTGTCAAAGTTCTTCCTCCGTTTCCCCCCGCTGACCCAGGTGAGCCCACGGAGCGTCTCCAAAATTTCCTTGCCGATCACGTTGCGCTAACGACTTTCGAATAGCGTCTGATTCACGAGCCAGTTTCCACGGTCACATCTGCTGGCGGTCGGATGAAAATCTCCGGCGGCGGGGAGGGAGGCAGATTGAAAAGAAGCGCGACGTTTTGTACCCGGCCGTGTTTTCTTTGTCCCGTCGTCGTATGCCTCTTCTTTACGCGGCTGCCAAACGTTCTCTCCCGACGGGACGATAAAAGCGCGCTAATCGCATTAGCAACTGTGAAGTGCAGTGAACCGCGTGCCTCGTCCTTGAAAGCTTCTCTCTCTCTGTTTCTCGAGGGTCCTCCAGAGAAAAGGGCCCATCTTCGAGTCCTTGGGGCCGGTGCGAATCGCTGGGAGGGAGCTTTCGCCGCGGCTGCTCGCCTAGGCCCTTTCTCGCGGTCCCTTCTTCCTCTGCGCTGACGTCACCGCGTACGTGGAATGTAAATAACGGTCGGGGCCACCTACCAGGCCCTCCGTGCCTCTCCCTTGTGTTTTAACGCGGCAAAGGGCGCGACGGACGTGTCTGCGTAGAAGAAGAATCATTGCTGCCATTCGTCTCTGACCACGTGCTACACTCACCGCTACCGAGCTTACGTGTGCAGTATCTTTATCCCCCAACCAAGTTGTTCCCCGAATTTTTCTTCTGCTTAGAGTAGGTACTTAACTCATCCGGCATGATATAGAGCCATTTCTAAACGACACGTTTACCCCTAGCTTCTTCGTCCGCCTTTCGAGGAACTCGAGCGAATAAATGTCTCGCGCAGGATTATACATCGGGTCGTTCGAATGATAATTAAACACTGGCGTACCTATCGTTTTTTTTTTGCCTTTGACGGTTCCAAGGGCCCGTCCGCGGCGTCTCGTGGAATACACAGCCATTCCTCGCAAAGTCAATTAACTCGAATTAAGGGTACTAATTAACCGAAGGCGCACGCTCGAAGGGGTACACGGTTGTTGGCATCAATGATTCATACCGAACGCTAATTTTCAGCTCGGCCCCGCAATTAGCCGCGGAGTCGGCTTTAATTGATCGACAGGAGTCGCGTCTGCCGCGAGAGAGGAGCCTCGCGTGCAGGTTTCGGCTGCCGAGACGCCGGCTACGATCGGTCGAGTGCGCGGAATCCAGTCCAAGCACCATGAAAACCAGTCATTGACGTTGATTCGAAGCCAAGATCTAGTCTCATCGCTCAAACTCGATCCCAGCAGATGCAGCGGCGGCTTGTCCCGCCGACGCTCCGCGCCGATGCAACAGCCACGAGGAAAGAAATCTAGAACGTTTAACCTGGCTTTACCGTTAGGCAATGTTCAGTCTCAGCTGGTCGACGACCAAAACGAGCGGCCCGCCGTTTTCAGGCCTTCCTTATTCGCTCCCCTAATGAATAACGACTCTTTCCAGCGCCTTATTGGTAATGGAACGTCCGACGCGGATGAGAAATAACCATTTCAACGGTGATACATTACTCGATCGTTAATCGTTAGAGCGCTAACCGGCCTCGTCCATAATGTCCCTCGATTCCCCACGCTCCCTGAAAATTCCACCACCACCACGATTGTCCGCTTCTTTCACTCTCGCGTCCAACAGAATCCCTTTTCTCCTATCGCCGTCACTGTTTCCATCTACCCTGCGTAATTTGTCCTGCGAGTTTCTCCGACTCGGCGATGTTAATTTTCCCAACGTTGTTCCGCGTCCAAGCGGGCTGTTTCTTTTCCGCGACGGTTGCGTAAGCCGTCCGGGGAAACAAAGACGACTTAATCGTCTACGTTCAAGGAGAAAGTCGATGAAAACGATCGCCGGCGCTCGGTGGCATCGTGACGAACGGCCGGGCCTCGGAGAGTGGGTCATCGGATAGGACGGCGGTGTAGGAAAGGACAGGATCCATTCATACATCCCAAATTCGGTGAATCTCGTGATCGCATCTGGCCGTTTCCTTTCGTGGAAGCAACCGTTGCGTAACCCCGCCGCGAAAGCGGGACCGTGTGTTGCGCGAACGGGATCGGCGAACGTGTCGCCGAGAGAAGGGGATCACGAAAACGTCGTTTCGAGTGTGTCGAACCGATCGTGGCCTTTTTTTCTGCCCTTTATGGGCTCGACGGTGTGTCGATGGAATAAAGCGACGGGACAACGGCGCGCGCCTTCGTGTATCGCTTCGTGCACGAAGCGAGTCGACTCGGAGCTGCTCGTGACTGCAATTTCGATATTTCTTCTTGACGATAAAAAATATTCAGGGAGTATCTAGCGAGTGAAAAATCGAAATTTAAGTCAGCTCGTCGTGGCTTCGAAGACTTCACTAGCCACGTGTGAAGCCAGAAGGATGTTCAATGATGTACGCCGCTCGCGGCAGCAAGAAAGGCGTCGCGCAGACGATCCTACAAAAAAGTCGTCCAGTTTCGTGAGAAGAGTTGCTCGCGCCACATGCTGGATCGCCAACGAATTCCAGGTCCGTCTGTCGTCGAAATCCGCTCGTCGGGCCCCACGCCACGGGGGCAGACCGTTACGACGAATCGAGAGACGTTAAGCAGACGCGTTGTTGGCGGAACACCGCGGTATCGTCTTAATCGCGGGATGATTAACGATCCGGCGTGGAAAGACAAGTGCCGTTTCGCTTCCCGTTCGCGAGCAACTTATTACCCGTTGCCGCGCGTCGTTTCTTACGATCACTGACGATCTTTTTCTTGCCGATACGATGATTATCCGTTTTTGCGCGGCTTGATCGTTCGGTGTGATAGAAGTGAGGAAAACGTTAATAGTGTTCGCTTGGTACCGCACGCGATCGAGTGGTATATAGAATTTGTCGTGCTAACTGTGGTATCCATGGTACACATTTGCGACTCTGGATTGGTCGCAGTAGCGCACTCAAAATTTAAATAAAAATATCTTTAATTAGGTGATTATAAAAATTTATTTAAAAAATAAAATTCAGTTTTCTTTTTTTCTTACAACCCCTACTTTAAGGGGTGCCAGGGCGCCTTGACTCTTATTTTCGGTGTGCAATTATTTTGGTCGTAATAGATACATACCTACAACGGAATACAAAAGGATTTCCATATTCAGATGTTAATGGGCTTCCATCGCAGAGCGCGAGACCCTTAATCCAGTCCTTGCAACTCTGCGATAACAACCGATCAGGTCCAATCCCGAGTGATCTAATACAACTAAGTCACGACCCTCGCTGATAGATATTCCATCAGGGCGTATAGGCAGTTTCCACGATAATTTCGAGTTATGTGAAACACTTCTGAATGGGTGTTGTTCAGCGAAACGTAAAGGAACTTGGCGATAAGCCACGTTTCCGTTCCCTCCGCTGCTCGTCCCGCTATCGATCGGCCAGAAGGAGGGCACAATCGTCAGCGGTGATCTACGCCGGAACGATTTTCCCATTTCCCCATAAAATGGTGCCCGATCGCCGATACGCGGCGCAAACACAATAATTTCCTCGGGACACGGTCTTATCAGTCCTCGCGTGTGTCGCGCGCCCGGACGTGACGTTATTCCACCACGAGCCTTGGAGGTTCCGTCAGCCGTGATTAGGAAGCCCCTGTTGAAATTATCGACCTTCGTCGGCTCGTCGAAGACCTATCGCCACTGCTCCATATCCACGGGGGGTATAGATATAGCATCCTGTAACGCTTTATTACCCAATTTAATCGACGTGTTGTCATAAAACTCTTATTCAAACTCGATAATTTCTTGAATCGCACGGATTTCGCAACCACTATCTGGTGACATTACCACACCAAAAGAAGATGTAAGAAATACAGCTTGAAATAGTCCCAAATATCAAAATTATTATTAAAAATTGAGAATCTAGAATTTTAAATATTTACGTTTATAATAAAGTTACAGCCGATATCCAAGAAGCCTTTCTGAAAAGTTGCTTTTGCGATGAGCACTGCCATTCGGAACCAGATTATCTAAAATTAAAAAACAAAAATGATTTCGTTAGTAGGTGTATTAATTTAAAACAAAATGGTGGCTAATTGTGATAAGACACGCGAAAAAATCAGGACTTCAACTTCAAATAGCCGCCATTTTGTTCTAACTTAATATTTTGGAAATTCACTCTGTCAATCAGAGGATATATTAATACACTATCGAAATCTTTTTTGTTTTTTGATTTTAGATAATCTGGCTCACCGCAAAAACAACTTTTTAGAAAGGCTTCTTGGCCATCGGTTGTAACTTTCTTATAAACGTAAATATTTGCTACAAAAAAATTACGAAATGTTCTTTAAATGTTGCTCTTTTAAGTGCAAAAAGCTCTGTCAAAATATATGCTTCCGCTTTTAAAAAAAAATTCTCAAACACTCGCCTCTTTTCGGTCGCCTGACTAGTGATAACCCATTAAAAGAATACTGAAAAATTGTCTTCGATTTATCATCTTATTCAGAGCTATTAATATTGATTCGTAAATTCCCTCCCTTCCAGCCCAGAATACTACGCACCACCAATAATAAACCATTCTGCATAGCAAGCTTCCCTCGATATGCTTGGCATTTCATTTAAAGTTAAACTTCTTCGTTACCAGTTAAATCCCAGCTACATTTATCGCGACTAAGTGAGAAATAAAAGTGTCTGTCCGACATTCGTAGAATTTCGTGCCGGTCGCTGGGACGCGTATCGCCGAAGCCCGGGGATCAGCCATGTTTCGCTTGCGGGGTGGAAGTTGCGCCCCAGTGGCGCAACAATTTTTCCCGAGCGCACGCTACGCTCCTTTTTACATCCTCCCCCTGTTTTATTTGAACCCCTTCCACGTGCCACGGGCGGGCAGCCTGTCCTCCTCCATTGTGCGCGGGCTGGCATAGCCTGCATCTCTCTCTCTCTCTCTCTCTCTCTCTCTCTCTCTCTCTCTCTCTCTCTCGATCGCTTTCCTTCCCCAACTTTTTCGTCCTCCCGGGGCTTGGCCCACCCTCCCCCGTCCCGCTCCCTCCCTCCCCATGTTTGCCAGCGCTGCAGTCGACTGCATCGCCGAGACGCAGTCGAGTTTGACCTTCGCTTTGTCCTCCCTCCCGTGACCGCACCCACACACGGCTGGAGGGCGATTATAAAACACGCTCGATCGAGGCGAGGACTCCCTTCGTGCACGCTTCCACGTCGTCCTCCGTGTATTGAGTCGTCGCCATCGTTCCCTCGCTTCGCCCAAACTGCGCCGCAGATCTCGCCGTTTGCTGCGTTATGCCTTCCTTTGGACTTCAGCTGTGCTGAGTCTAGGGGCCGCTGGTTAGGAGAAGAAGCAGTCTTTGACGCAGTGGATCCTTCAAGCCCTGGGTCATATTAATTACCAACGGCTGTTCTCCAGCTATTCGTCATTTAATTCAATGTAGAATTTTTCGTGGCCCAAATTCGCGCAACTTCTGTGTACAGTTGACCCTCGAAGAACGCGGGGGTTCGGGTCCTCCACTGTCCGCGTAAAATTTTTTCGCTAATGAGAACAACATTTCGATTGATGTTGGCGAATCACTGAAAGAGCTTATCCTAGCACCAAAAGCTACAATAGTGAAGATTGTAAACTAGCGTTTGATGTTTGGGCATGCAGTCGTTTCAAATTCAACCTGTTTAATATTTAAATGGATTTAACGCAGACGTGTGTTAGAACTTACGACGTAATTTATGGGGAGAGGACTTATAATAGATATTAGGGTAAAGGACCCAATTACTGACACCTAACCAATTATTGTCACCTTAAGCTATTTTACTTAAAATAACGAATAAATAAACTATAGTATATAATTTATAGCATGGATTATAGATTGAATTACATAATTCTTTTTGTGTGTGACTTTACAACGTTTATTTCTTTGTTATTTTAAGTAAAATAGCTTAAAGTGACAGTAATTGGTCAGGTGTCAGTAATTGGGTCCTTTACCCTACTTGTGATTCTGAAATATATCGAGAAAAAAATCCGCGTATAACCGAATCCGCGTTGTTGGAACCCGCGTTGTTCGAGGGTCAACTGTAGTTTATTCTGTAACTAGGGGTCCAAGGTGACTGTTGGATCAGTCCTCTGGTAAGTTTGGTACCGCGGAGTGTGCAAGAGAAATCTCGCGAAGCTTGATGCCGATGTTTCGTCTCACGATCTAAATTCGTGTTTTCTATTTAGTTAGGTGTTTAAACTGCGTCCTCTCCACACCACGAAATCAGTGGTTCTCTTCACGTCCAGCCCCGACGCTTAACGAGCACGGAATGACTGCTGATTCGCCCGAGGGCGTCGGGTCTGTTGGAAATGGTTGCGGAGCGGTTTATCGGCTCTCGGCCGGCGGACAAAACATTTCGTTTCGCTGTTGAATAATACTTAATACGATCCAATCGCGGGGCATTCAGAGGCACGAACGTCGATTCGCGAGAGTGCAGTTGAATGTGACTCGGAACATTGCTCAAGGTCGAGGAGGCGTGCAACGTTAATGGCGTCCAGAGCAAACTCGTTCCACGGAGTAGTACATAATCGCTTTGAGCAGCGGAGCTTAATATGCGGGCTTCGATTGGATGCCGGCCACGGGAGCTCAGAGCGATTGTTCGCGTCGCCCGGCTGACAGAAACAGAAATCTTAACCCTGCGACAAGCGTTAACGCAACAAATTGGATTCGCGACGAAACGCTTTGTCACGAGGTGAAATCAGGCTCGCCGGTGGGGGCCGCGAATCGTTGACAAAACGGCCCTCGTTCTTGTAGATATTTAGTTCAGAAAACTCTCCCCTATCCCCGTTACAAGCCCTACGTGTGTGTACGAGACGGGGGCCTCGGCGAGAGCACGAACCTTTCAAGAGACGGTACACAATTTTAGGACCGGCGCTTAGGGTTACATAAATAGCAGCAGTCAATGGTAACACGGCGATGACGGAGCGCCGCGAGACACGATGACAGCCGTCTGTCACGAGCGCTCGTGGAATGCGCCGCTTTCGCAAAAATCCACGGGTATCGTTGCAGCGAGCGTTCAAGTAGGCGGGAAAAACAAACGAGCCTCTCTCGCGTGCTCATCAGCTTGGATTGATGGTCGCGAGGGGTGACAGCGTTTGTTTTCATCGCAGTGGTACTGGACACCCGCTTTATCTCCTCTTCTTCGCGGCCGTTTATAAATATTTCGCGGCGATAAGTCCGAGAAGCAAGAGAACCAGGCGATTAGATTAGCTCGGGTGTGTACGAGTTACGAGGATCATCGCGGTGACGCGTTGCGTTCAGCGTGGCGTTACCGAGCAGGAGAGTGCGCGTGTATCGTGCATCGAGAAATACGAAAAGCACTCTCGCACGGGTATCGAGCTTGGCGGCGCCGGGAATTAAAAAGAAAGAAAGGCGGCGGCGTTTGTGAGTCACGCGTTCTCGGTGACTGAAATGACGCTAAATCTGGAATAGGCGTGTCCGAGAGGAAGCCGAGAGCGCTGACGATTCCCATCATCCTCGAGGAGGAACGCCGCTTCCGTTCCCCCTTCGATTTCCTCCTTTTCACGCGCTTTGGCGGAAACGTGGCCGATTGTGATTCACCGGCTTACTAAATGTGGCGCAGAAGCTCGCCTTTGCGTAACAAAACGCGTAGCGTTCCTCCCGAGCCGGGGCCTGTTTACGCGGAATTTCAGAAATTTCCGGCCAGGAATCTGGTGGTCCACGTGTATCTCGAATAACATCCGCGTCGTTAATCACTGGGGAGACTAGCGGCAAGGGCGGGGAGGTCACTCCCGTCGGAAATTACGCGTGGATAAAAAGACGATCCGTGTTTTACACAGATCAGATAGGGAGGTTTCGTTGGTGGGGTTAAATGGCGATCGCGCGAGACGAGTTTACAGCCGGCCTCGCACTTTGCGCGATCGGGGATCGACGCGGAGCCGTGGAAACAATGATGCCGGTGGGCCGTAAAAGCGCGATACGCCGAAAGAGAGCCGTTTCCAAGAGCAGTAAAAGAAATTAACGAGCGGCCGAAATTTCCTTTCCGATTACCGAGATGCTAGATAACCTCGTCTGCGTGGCTTCCTTCTGGCGGAGGACGCGAGACCGGGTAGCAGGGAGAAAGAGAGAAAGCCTCTGGCCCAAGCCGCTGATTAACATTCGCCCGGTAGCCCGGTCGTGTTAATTATCTCGGTTGCGCGCGATTTTAGCAGGCCACCGCCGAAAAGTGCAGCGGCGCGTGCACTCGCCCGTGTGCGTGAGAGTGTGAATTAACTGCCGATACAATAGCCGACCCGTGCTCGCTCGTTCTCTTGCCGCTACCTTTTTCCGTTGTATGTTAACGCGAGCGTCGGTCAGCCGTGCGCGCGGCATTCCTGTCCGCTATTGCGAGACGCCGAACATGCAGATTTCGAGGGATTTGCGCTCGGCTCGGGGCGGGGTAAAAGTGCATTCGTGTATACAACAGGCACGACGGCAGATGGAATTTTTGTAGCCTCGATCGCTCGGCGAACATTCGAGCAAACGTGCGTAAGCTACTGCTGCGAGCTGCGAATGTGTGTTTGTTCCTTTGACTGTGTGGTGAGGATGAGCGATGAGTCTGGATGCTTGGTGAAACTTATCTTGGGTATGTTGATACTGGTGTTTCTTGTATCCTTGGTCTTCGGGGACGAGCTCTTCGGAATTCTGAGGTACATGTCGGTGAGGTTCCAATTTAGAAAGAACGTAATCACTTTGGCTGTTTGATTGCGGAGGTTAAACGTAGATGGTGCAATTGGGGAGTTACTTAAAGCTGCTAAGCGAAAGAAAAAGAAGTTGTGAAGGAATGGATGGGTAAAATATTTTTTACTATTTTCAAATCGTTTTTGCTTTGTGCGCATTAGGCACAAGAATTTTTATTAGAAAATTATGTGTAGAGACTCAGATTTGTTTCCATGAATTGGTGAGTCACCGTGGAAAGGATGGCAGTGGAGTGATTTAAAAGCCAGATTTATTACAGTGAATTATTTTTGTAGAGTTTCGAAGTAATACTTTACAAATTACAATGTTTGGTAGTTCTTGAATTTTTCAATTCACAAACTCTGCTTTAATTTCGCCTGATCTTCCAATTTTGTCCACTCGAAGCTTTCCTCCTACAAGCAATCGGCTCATCAGTTCTTTATCAATTAACGAGACGATGTGTTCACGTTTGATTCCCCTTGACAACTTATAAATGCTAAATTCTCCAATTTCTTTACAAAGTGTATCAAAATGATCGTTAATTCAGGCCTCCAGACATCTGGACGGCGTGCTCGCAATAAGTCGTCAGACAGTGCTCGCATCTGTGGAGCGTGTTTGGAGTGCAAAGGGTTAAGCGTTCGGGACGAATCGTCGGGAGTTAATCACAGGGTTCGGGGGGAGGTAAGAAAGCGAAGCGTAGGATTGAGCAATGCGTCGAAACGATAAGAACGAGGTGAAACGATAATAAACTGCTATGACGAATGCCGCGGAAACGCTGAATAAAGGGGGAGCGATTTCTGCGCAGTTCTCGCAGTCGGTGGAAGTTGAAATCACAGTTTGCATAACAAACATTAGTCATGGCATTCTTTCGGCTGTATTCCATCCCGGAACGACTCGGGGAACTCGCGGCCACTGGCGGAACACGGATGTTCTCCGCGCGCGCGACGCACCACCGGTCGGATCAAAACTATGACGGCGAGTTTTCGAAAACCGCTCGCGCACAGTTCCGTTTCCCGGTGTCTCGCTGGCCGTGCACTGGTTTCCCGTGAGAAATCGCGAGGACAGAACGCGGTGTCGGGAGTCGCTCGTCGAATCGCAGATGGCTGCCGGAGACCCACTGGCCCAGTTCCGCCCAGTTCGCTTCATCCCCTTGCATCGCTGCACCCTGCTGCATCTTGCGTGACGTCATCGCCCACCCTCGGCCACCCGCGGAGGCTACCCCTTCTGCCACCGCCGCCACCCCTTCCTCGATCCCTCTCGCTCTCCGCTCGAGTCGACTCGGCTTCGCTCGGCTCCGCGCCCCTCTCCGCCCCCTTTATCCTACCCCTCGCCGGGGAAACCGCCCTATACGGAGTGTGAAATTAAAGGTGCCGCGAATTAATACCCCCGCAACTGCGGCAGACAGAGATTTACGACGTTTTATTTGATACAAAGTAGGCTATTTACTTTTCGCCTGACGTTTCGAGTCACTGTTTCTCCTCGGAACGTTTCATTCGTAATAATTTTATCCGGCTGACCCGTTGCACGATTTCTTTCAAACTTAGTATCCCCTTCTCAAGTGGAATAAATGTAACAAAACCCATCGGCGATAAATTTCACCGCGGCTGTTTTTTTAACAAAATTCACGTCCCTTCTATGTAGCAACATACAACCTGTATGCTAAGCTTCATCTTTACTTGACAGCTTTATCGCTCGTTCAGCCGTCGTTTCTGTTACGCTCTGCCAATATCTCACTCGCCCGTCCACTGCAAACTGGACGTCCGCTTTTACGGCGTCTTCGAGAGCACCGTCTTATGATCATCGACTGCGAACGTATTCTTAACATCGTGCGTTTAGAAGATTCATTCTCTCGCCGCGGTCCGAGGAACTGCAGGCGCGACTCTGACCGCGTATATTTGATTTCTGATAATATGCGCGCGCCTTGATAAGAGCGCCGGTGGAGGGTTCGCCGAGGCATCGCGCGGAGGCGCCACCGGACAGAAATCCATCGTGATAACGCTGCGGGCTGGTTTTACATTCGACGAGCGATCGGGGCCGCGCACAGCTCGCTTCGATTTCACGGTTCCCCGGCTCGACTACGTCTGCCGGGGGGTAGAGTCAGCCCGTTTTAATAAAATGTAGATCACCGGGCTCGATCATTGTGATTTAAGTCGCCTCCCTGAGGGAAATTATACCGCCAACTATATATATTTCAAGCGCACGACCTTTTCCTCCACCGTTATTTATACGTTCCCCAGTCAGCCACTTGGGATTTCCTCGGTTCCTCCCACGGTAACTCAAACACAACGTCCTCGATCGACGTCCCTCGTGCGGCCCCCATTAACCACACACCCGTGATTCCCACACCACCGAAACTCGTGAAGTCGCTCGGTGTTCCCTAATTTTCATTTCATCGCGGGGGGTGACCTCGATCCAACATTTCACTCCTACCGCTGGCCAACGTCGATTCCTCGTCCTCAATTATTCTTCCTCGTTTAGGTATTCTTCTCAGCCCTCAGAGGGTTATTAGTAAGAACCTCTCACACCCCATCGATCTTAAATTATTTTACAGTGGTGTCTGACCAGTAACCACCCATCCTTCTCAGGACCCAAGCAGATTCAGTGCTTTCCACTTGCGCAGCGCCTGTCGTTTGCCAAAACATTCGTGCGTCTCGAGGAACGACGAACTGGTCGACCACGGCTGCCAGCTTCACCCCCCCCGTTATTTCTCGCGACCCACGCGCTGCCTACGTGCTCGATGCACTCGTTGCACTCGTTGCACTCGTGCACGCAGAGGGGAACGGAGTTAGTGCAGCGCGAAACGCTGCCCCTAATGAAACCGGCGGGCCGTGAGCGCGCGATATAGAGAGGCGAGTTTCGCGTGCAGCGGAGGTGATTTACGATGGGACGTGTGTGTTTTAAACCGGGCTGCATACGGGAGCGCGGAATGTGCGCTTTTTATGGCCAGAAAAGAATGGGCCAAGTATAAAGGCATCGCGCGAACCCCATTGAAATTCAGCGGGCCTTTATGCGTGCACCGGTCGGCCATGCTGGCTGCTCGCCTCGCTACCGGTTTCGTTCCTCTTACCATCGTCTTTCGTGGGACCATCGCCGGGCCCATTGCGCATCACCGTAACGCCGATGGACAGGGGGGACCGGTGCCCAGCGCCGAAAACAGATACGCGCGCGTGCACGCCGCGGCGCAGGCATGTGGACAGGTCGGAGTGCAGCCCCTGCGCTGCATTCGGCCAACCACTGTGAATACGACCGGGGATCCATTCCCAGGGGACCTCGGAGTGGTTCGATTTCAGGTATCGCGTGCCTTCAAGTAGCAATAAAGCCTGTCAATTTAGAAATTCTTGGATTCCGTCAATCGGTTTATTAGGGGAAGCTTACCACCTTTCCTTATTCCAATCGCTTTCCATCTGTTGACATTGTTCCCAATAAGTCTCGGTATCTTTATTATTGATAGCTTTAATATACACCGATGGTGTTCACGATTCACCTCATCTCTAAACTTTCGTTTTCCACGAATGTGCCATTATTCTGTATTCCACGATTACATTGACTATGAGCGATTTTTGGCGAGACTACGTTGTGGTCTCTGAATTAACATACGCGGTAGGGACGCCGCCATAAAAGGATTCTCCGCGGATAGAGTCGATCGCAGTCAATATGGCGCGACAAAGGCGAGGCATCTGCGTGCACCGAGCGCATTAATGCACACCACGCGGAATTATATATCCCAGGCGCCAGTGCAGCATGTGTCACCCATTTACTATATTTCATTGCTATGAATGGTTACGCTCCTTTCAGCGGAGCGTAGATGCACCGGGTCGCTCTCGTTCCTCGGCCTGGCCATAAAGGGGCGGTGCAATTTCGCCAGCCCCACGACCTAAATTCGACCCAGCAAGGCAAGGGTACATCTGTGTCCCCGGCCAGTCGATGCATGGATTATAGAGGGTCGTGGCGCGCCTCTACAACCGTGAATTTCCAGTTTCGTTAATCCGGTTTCTGAAGCTTGCGCCGGCAACTACACAGCGCGGAAGAAATCGTGGTGCAGCAGCGAAGGGTGCGATTATTTTTGCATAAGGAACCACTATGATTTCATTCGCCTTCTATGCGTGACGCGATGAATAAGAATCTTCCCTGCATGCACCCGTGCGGGCAAATATATTCACTAGAGAATTATCTAACACATCCGCACTGTCACAATAGTATTTTAGCTAGCCTCCCAATTCGATGAAAAATATAGATTTTCGTGTTCAACCGCGGGGAAGTATTTATTTCTCTCCAATTTCAATTTTAAATTTAAAATCGAAGAATACTTTTGCGTCCCTCTCGCAGACGTCAATGCATAACGATGAAGTAATTATTGAATTCACCTTCAAACGCAAGTATCCCAAGGTTCACTTCGCCCATGCAGGAAATCGAGCTGCACGCTGACCCAAATACTCGTGGCAGATGCGTTCCCCGTGCGCGCCGCGCCCCAGCTAATTTGAATTTTAAAGCTCGTATTTTATTCGCGCATTTAAACGCTTCTCCTGCGTTTCCTGCGAGGCAGCGCAGCGTTACGGGCCCGGCGAGCGGCGATGCCGATCATAATTTCGTTCGGGGCATCGCGCGATCGCAAAAAAAGGAGCACACGCGATCGTGCCTTTACAGGAGGTTCCTTGATGGTGGAATGCCACGAAAAAAGGCGCCGCGAGACCGGCCCTGTTATGTAGTCCCGTCGATCCCGGGGAATTTCATCCGTCGTTACTTACGATCGCGCGCGATCGTTTCGACGTCGGCGCCTTCCCTTGCTTTTTTCCTCTCTCTTTTTATTTCCCCCTCGCTTCAGGCCCCCTCCCTCCGTTCCCTACCCGCGGGTGGAAGGAACGCGAGCCAAGAGAGACGCGACACGGTCGAACAAAGAACGGGCATAAATAATCCCGAGTTTCCAGCGGGCGTACTGATAATTAGATTCCAAGGACCGCCTATTTTGGCCGAACAGAGTTACGCTAGAGAAAGAATCTCCCCGGCCGAATGCTCGGGCCTCGCTGTAGCAGCCCTCCTCGTTCCGCTTCTGCCCTCTTCACGACCCACTTTTGTCCCGCTGTCCTTTTTTCCTCTCGCTCCTTCCACCTCCCAACGGCGGTGTCGTCCTCTACGTTCCCTCTCGCCGGTGCCCCCTTTCGCAAAACTTTGCCAGCAGGAGCAAACAAAGAGGAACTCCCACCCTTGGAAATGCGCGCGGCATATTTATGGGCGAAAAGCGTCGTCCTCTTTACCGTCGAAAGCGAACGAGCAGCGGAGACGCCGTAAATGGAGCATGAAGATCGCGAAAATGGACTGAATTCGGGACCGGGACTGTTGAAATGTTATGGCAGGCTGAGTCACGTGGAGGCTGTGTATCAGTCACTATTGTGTACAGGAAGAAGTATGCCAAACTGGCACGCGTCATTTAACAAGGCTCGAAAGTTTCGCCGAGTGAAATATCGTCAGTATTAATACGATCCCTTAGCATTAAAAGAATATTATTATTATTGATAGCCTTTATTACTCTAATAAAAGACACTTGAATATTTACAAGAGGCATAGAAAGAAAGAGTAGTGACGAGGCTGCAGTAGTCACATCGTTGGCAAGGTTAACCGCCAACTATAAACTAAACTAAAGTAGGGGCATTGAAATAGTCATTACAAAAAGTAAGAATAAAGAAGTAAAGTAATCTTAACTTAACTTAAAGTAATATTAGCTTGACACTTTAAGGGTACCCGGTCAAAACGCTGGAAAAATACGCGATATTTATGAATTAAAAAGAAAGAAACTGAACGACATACAGTGAAAATGCTTTTTGGACTTTACTACTTCATATTTGAAGAATAAATAAAAAAAAATTTAGATATACAACATTCATTGTACCACTGTAGAAATTAGAGCTCTTAACGGGCGCTGTCAGAACTCCTGACAGGATCGTCTGAAATAAAAAATCTAAAAATATTCTTAAAATATATGTGAATGGCAATCGCCTTATCTGTCTTCATTGCAAACAAACAATCCGGCGATTTTTAGCACATGTTTAAACGCAATGTTACAAGAAAGCAGTTTGTCTACGCATAAATCTGTCCATAAAAGAAAAATGGGTGTTCCAAAATTACTCTTTGCGGGTAAGGCGATAGCGAGTCTAATTATGAATAGAATGCCGTAAGAATTTTTGAAATCGATTCATAATTAAACTTTTTACAGTGCCGCCCGTCGAGAGCTCCAATTTTTACAGTGTTACAATGAATGTTGTATATCTAAAGCAAAAATTGATAAAATTCAAACAAAATTTTTTTGTTTCCTCTGCAAATATGTAATAGTAACGTCCAACTAGTTTTTTTTACTGTATGTTGCTCAGTTCTTTTTCTTTCATTCATGAAAATCACGTATTTTTCAAGCGTTTTGACCGGAGGGCACCCTTAAAGTAATACCTAGGTACTAGCTTGAGACTTTCAGCTAAACGCGAGAAAACACAAATATAAAGTAAAGTAAAAAGAATAAAGTTCAAAGTAAGATTATCTCCGCATATTTATACAAGCTAATGAAGCTCCTCGTAAATCCTACAATCCATCCACCTGTAAATCCTCGAACCACCCGCGCGCCAATAAAGCAAATTTCCCTAGACCTGTTAAGCGTCCATTCTACTACCTCCACAATTGGCCACCAAGCGAAAGGTTCCTCAAAGAAACGAGCCTGTTCGATGGATTTATGCCACCGAACGACCGTGTCGATTTTACGACGCCCACCTGCCCCTCCTTTACGAACCCGGAGCACCCAGGATGATAAAGCGAATCGAATTTGAACCGCTGCAAAAAATGGCTCCCCCTTCGAGGAGCTTTCCCGAAGACGGCGTTCCGTCGTGTGGACTCTTCGATCTCGTTTCCCGCGTCGGAAGGAAAGGGTGCAGGGGGCGACGAAAGTGGAGCCGAACGATTTAATTCCACGGGAGTATCGGTACTTTTAACTGCGGATTTTCAGTGAACAGTGGGGCTCCGCGCCGAAGGGCCCCCCGTATAAAACGCCATAGAGCGGCCCTTGCGGTACTCCATTGAACGAGGAAGAAATAAAGTGGAGGAACTCGAGAACTGCTCCAGTTCTGCACAATGGGGCGCAGGTAGCCGAGAGCCCTATCCCCTAGCTGTCTCCTTTCCCCTCGACGTCTCTCTCTCTCTCTCTCTCTCTCTCTCTCTCTCTCCCTGGCCCCCGAGCGGGGCTGTAAAAAGATGCGCCCCGTAAAGATTGTTATGGCATAATGGGAGCGACAATGGCTGGGACTGTTACCGGTGTACCGGTTGCGGTGCAGCGTGCAATCGTCATAAATTCAGCACGCGAACAGTGCCACAATGCGCGTTAAATCATCCCCGATTCGCTTTTAAAACGGGCCCTGAGTTATTGCCTGGCCCGAGACGCGCTCGTCTTCCAGCCGCTCGACTGATTGTGTGAGAACGTTTCCAACCGTTGCTGGCAGAAAACTCTAATGAATAATGAGTCCGGCGAGTAATGCAGCGGAGTCGGCCGGAACCGCGCAGCTGCAAGTCTCGCGACGTCCTTCCAGAGCAGTCGCGCGCGGAACTTTGCTAAGACATCGAACTTCTCAACCCTTAATCGTGCCTTTCTCCGGGTGCCTGGATTATCTCGCGCATTCAAGATAATCAAGTGTTCCGTCGAACACAAAGCCAGTCGTCGGAGGTACCAGCTTTCCACTCGCCGATCTCCGGGCAATATCCACGGAGGGAATTACACGAGGACCTGTAACGGACGCACCGCAGATAAACCGAACGGGGAATTAAACGGCACGTCTCTCGAGACGATGCCCGTGATATTGATTTTCCTTTCTTGCCAGCGGGGTGTAATAAAGGGCCATTAAAAACGGTGATTCTTCACTCCCAGCAACAGTCCCCCTCGTCCCTTTTCTTTCTCTTTCTCCTCCTCGCTATCTCCTGCGCGGATCTTCGCCGGGATCGATGGATCGCTCGCGGGAGCCATTGTCATCGTAACAGAGGAACTTTTCGCCCCGTGGAACTCTTTCTGGCGGAATCCGCGAGGTCGACGGCACACATAGGGGAGAGTAAATATCGGTAAGCGGAGTGTGTCTCTCCTGGGCCGGAAATTTCGTTGCTGTCTACTATCTGACGGGCTTATATGAGAAATACGGAGCGTCCTAGCGGGGGTGGAAATATGAGAGGTGTCGGGAAAAGAGGCGGCGGAACGACATCCGACGACGAGAACGAAAGTGATTTAGCCATAAACATACGTGCCACTCGCTGCGACGAGCGGCAGACTAGCGGTGCCGCGGGGGGTGGGTGGAAAGGGGGTGTGTCGAGTTAGCTGGCGCGCAGGGGTTGCCAGGGGTTCGCGCGATATTTCGCCGGTTGGAACTCACCGGGGCCACATTTCTCTTGATTTAGCGAAACAATCCGAGCATCTGAATTTCAAATACGGCGTCTGCGTCCCTCCACGTCGGCGCTCCAGGCCTGCTCCACCCCACGGATGACCTGTGACAGTGCACGAGACGCCCGCGAATTAGTTCGCGGAAGAATTCGCCCTCCATTTATCCGGCATCCTCCCCGGCTGGAACCGAGCAATTTCCACGGGGGTAACATCTCCGTCGCGCGGTGTCTTCATCCCTCCAGCCCTCCCTTTCCCATTTCCCCGTGCATCTCCGAGGAATCTTCTTTGTTTCATATTGCGGTTGATTGCGTTCGCTCCTCGCGTCCCCCAAGAAAGAAGGAAATTTTAGAGCAGCTTTTCTCCTGCTGGCAACTTGGAACCGGGCTACATTCCAGTCTCTTAGCTTCCAGTGTTGTGAAAATGAAAGAGTAGTTCTCTGGACTAATTGGCGAACACTATACCTAGGTTTCCTAAGAATCTCTTTGTCCCTCCAGTGATTCATTTCATTCGTAAACGAAACAAATATCGTCCACGATATGCCTGTCGAAGCTGTGTCGTCGTTTCCTATTATCCTCGATGGTTGATCGTTTTCCGTCCCCGTTTTGATTCCGTCATACGTCTCGAGCTTCCGTGGGGATCGCGGTCACCGCGGCGGCGGGTATCGACGCTTTTTCCCCGGCGTGTCCAGCGATTTGTCCACCGTAATCGTTGTATACCGAAGCGGTGGCCTCGATTAAGGGCAGATTCGTAATATCGCCGCGTGAGGGATCGCGGCCCATTGAGCAGCCGCTTCCCGTGAAAATAATGACCCAACGCCCCCGGGGTCCTCTCGAGGACCGTTCGTCGTTCCATAATTCCCGTACCCCCGATATCTCCAACCATCTACGTCCATCTTGCTGCCCGAGGGGGCCTCCGAGACGCATCGAAAACACTTTCCTCGGCGACGACGCGGGGCACGGTAGCGCTTAACGCCACCCCATTGCGTTTACATTCTAATTAATTCTACTGGGGGACGGTCGGGCACCCAGGGCTTCCTACGGTGTCGCAAATAGTTCTGCTCAGATATTCTCCGATAACTATTAGACTAAGGTGCTATTAAACTAATGGAACTGGTTATTCACGAGGTTCCCCGATAGGTGTAGGGGAAACCGGGGCTAAAAGTTCCGGGGGTAAGTTGTTCCGATCGTTCTAGCTTCAAAATGAAAAAGAGCGTTGTACTTTATATTATTTTTTCCACAGAGTGGCGTGATCAACTTACACGGAAAAAATAATTTAAAGTACAACGCTCTTTTTCATTTTCAAGATAGAACTGTCGGAACAACTTACCCCTCGGAACTTGTAGCCCCGGTCTCCCCTACTCTTCCTGTTCCTCCGCTAACCGTACTTCGCTCGAAGATATTACGCGACTCGGGGATGCACGGAGTATGCACCCCGATAGTTACGCACGTACGTCGTCAGCCAGGGGAGCGTGTGATCAGTCCGCGCACGAGTTTCGAATAATGAACGTTGCCTGTCAAAACAGAAGGGTTGAGGACGCTTTTAAACTGCAGCGTGCGTAGAAAGAGCGCACGTGCAGCTCCTGGCTGACCGTGTAGGATCCAAGGCCGCGATAATTTGCAAAAGGGGGGAGGCAGAAAACACAGGAGGCTGTTATGCGCGAGCGGCAGCTGGAAGGCAACCAGTTAGCTGGGTTATGCGGGGCCCAAGGTCTCTCCTCGCTCCTAAGGGCCCCTATTACGTATTAACTCGCCCTCCATCTCTTTCTCTCTCGCGCACACAGCCGCGCAGCAATTTACATCCGTCCATTCCTGTTGGATAAAAAGGGGGAGACGTCCTGCTCGACCTTCCCGCGAATTCGCACACGTGCGCGCGTATGTGGGTCAAACTGCGCAGCGTGGCTAGCTTCGGAGATGGCGTAGAACAGGTCCTCTGTTCTCTCCTCCTTTTGTCCCGGCCCCGTTTGTTTTTTTTTCCTCATTTTTCGAATCCTAAGGACTGGGCCAGGAAGTTACGAAACGCGGGCGGGGACGAGGCGCCAGCGCAGGGGAATTCACTGGCGCAGCACGTGTTCCACATCTTTTTATTTGCCCGAGAGATCGTAAAGGAGTTTGGGAACCGTGGCCGCGTGACGATTCCGTAGAATGTATTTCTGGAGGATGCCCTTGATCTCCCCAACAGATGCTTCTTTACGATCCGCCCGACGCGCGCCTCCGTTCAATTAATTCCTTAAACCGACTTTAAGCACACTGGTCGGTCCTGTTCGATTCGAGGTTCGCTCGTGAACCTGGGCATCGAATCGTTTCATTCGATCCCATTTCTGTCTCCGTCGTCTTCCCTTTTGCGGTGCTCGGCTTGCTTCCACTGAGAAGTCTCCGAGTCTCGGCGTAATTTCTCCACATTATTCCGCGTGAATCAATAAACACTCATCCTCCCACTGTAGCACACCTTCTCCTTCAAACTCGTTGGTGGTAGAAACACATGTGCGACGAAGGCACTCGATTATTTTAAACCCTGTCACCAGCTTCTCCGGCGCACATCTCGTCGTCAGAAATCCTCGCCTGTTCTTCTTCGGCCTGACAAATGCCGGGGCCCGTCTCGCGTAGGCAGCCGCCTAATTTACCAGTCGTGATTTTCGCTCGCACCCCACGTGGAAGGGCGCGGAGACGTATAGAGAGAGGCTCCGTCGATGAATCTATACGTACCTCCCCCGTCTTGATACGCACGTGGACGCGTGTATATAGACTCTTTCCATATGACGTATCGGCGTGATTACCTTGATGTAGATCCGCCGCTGCGTTTCGGCCCGATAACGCATCGAGAATACACGCGGCCCCCTTTTACTCTCCCCTCTCGCTCGCCCGTGTATCGGCGAACGCATCGATCATCGTTGCGCCCGCGATTTTTCATCGGGATCCCCCTTGGCAAAAAAAGCCTCGGCGAGATTGAAAAGCCATTCCAGCGTCTGGGAATGCGATAGCGGGCTTTTTCTGTCGTGTCGCTAGCCGAGCTGGCACGGCGGCTCTCCTCGCAGCGAGCTTTCCGCGCTTAGCAGCGATTAACGCGTCGCGACGCGAGCGTTCGTGACTTACGAATTCAGATTACAAGGTTGAGGAATGAACGGGCGTGGTAAATTTCGGGGGGCTCACGGTGCAGCGAACCTCGGGGAATAAGGGACATGGTGCCTGTTTCAACTGTTTCAACGTCCGTAATACCTATGTATTTCGTTAAGGGGACATTGTACAGTCTCGGTCGAAAATTTGACCATTTTTCGGTGATGGTTTTTATAATGAAACAAACGCTTAACGGTTTTAAACTCCTTTGTGCATATTCTACCACAATTGAAATACTAGAAAAATCTTTGCTGCTTGTTTATTTCATTTGTTTAGATAAATATTTCTTAATGAAGTTGGCGTCTTCAGGTTTTAACCCCTTGTCTTCACGGCGGTTGAAATTTTGGACGACTGGATCATCTGAAATAAGAAACCAAATATATTTTTAATTTGCGTGAGTTCTTGTATTTCGAAAGTGGTAGAATATTCCCCCAAACGTTTGGAAACGTTATGTGCTTACTTCATTATAAAAACCATCACCGAAAAGTAGCCGAATTGAACAGTTGGGCCATTAAGGAGTCTGGCTTCTATGATGTTTACCAGAGCTGCGCGGAATGGGATATTGAGGCAGTAAATGTAGGATGTCCCCTTAAGGCAGTCAGGTCCAGGTAGGCGGTCCGAGGACGCTAGCCTCCATAGCGTCTTCTACGTGCTGCGTGGAACGAGGTGCTCGAAGCCAATGAAGCGGCGCGCATGCAACGGATGAGGAAAACTCAAGTTGTGTGCACTTCGGCTCTAAAGGTGAAGTTCCACGGCTCGTGGCTCGGCTCGTCCGGGTTCGGCGAGTCGGCTTGGTGAACGCGAGACGACGAGCCACGCGCCGTGGAACTTTACCTTAAGGGTACGAGCCTACACGCACACTACTACAGGTTTCCATATCCGTGGCATGCCCGCCGATTCATTGGCTTGGAGCACCCTCTTCCACGCAGCACGTAAAAGACGCTATGGAGGCTAGCGTCCTCGGACCGCCTACCTGGACCTGACTGCCTTAAGGGGTAATTCTACTTTGGCCTTCCGAAAAATTAAGCTATTTTTCAAGATTTTTTTCTCAATAACTGCAACATGTAATGAAATAAACCTTTTTGGTATTTATTAAGATACTCTTATATTATACAGAAAAAAATGAAAAAGAATATTTTGAATTTGTTTTAATTGTTTCTTTGCAGAGTCAATATGGCTTCTAAACAAAAACATATTCGTGGCACAGGTGATTTCCCGACTCAGGCTCGTCTGAAACAAAAAATTCGAAAAGATTCTTGATCTGTATGAGTGTCTTTATCACTCGTAGCTCAATTAATGATTTTTGTTGAAAAATAGCTTAAGTTTTTCAACCGATCAAAGTAGAATGACCCCTTAAAGAAAAGAAGAGTTGTGAGGAATCGAGTCAGTTCTCAGTGACATAAGCTGAGATATGTGGATTACAGTGGATGATTTTCTATTTCGAAATGCGAAGAGCTACCAATGGTCATCTATCAGTGGACCCTTAGCGACTCAATGTTAACAGAATATCGGTCGTCCATTTCCTCCCATATGGATCACCCTGCCGTTCCTCTAAATTTCTTCCCCAGGATGGATCCATTCCTCCTCGGCACAAAGCAATAGCAGCGAACCAAAACGATTCCTTCCGCGTCTACCGTGAAGCAATCCTGCTCGGCGATTTACTTTCTCCATTCGATTTTATGGAAGCCTCTGAGTCCCGCTGTCCCCGAGCGAACGAATCGGGGGATTCGACGGCCCGGAAGCACGCGTCGATTCGCCTCAAATCGTCCGTGGCTGGGAATTATTGCCCGAAATTACAGGTTTCGCGTGTCGTTCCGTGCTACCTAGAGGAACGTGCGTCACCCCCATAGATCGCCGCCACTCCCCGTGACCGCTTTTCACTCGAAACACCCTCCCCGGTCCCGATGATCGAGCACGCGACTCACCGGCCGCGCTTCGTCGAAGGGCACGAAATTTTCGACACCACTCCATCGCCCGTAGGCTGTTTATCGATAAAGCTGCGAGCACGCGAAACATCTGCCGCCGTTGACGGCGAAGTGTGCTTCGTTTATAGATCGAAACCTGATTCCACGCGCTCCCCGTGCTCTCTTCCTTTGCCTGCTCGTATATTAATGAGCCCCCGCCGCGATACCGATCTTGGGAATTGAAATTTCTTCGCAAATCACTTCCCGCTGACAGTTACGTCTTGTGCAAAGATTCTGCAGAGATAAAGGAGGCAGAGAAATTTCGCATATTCGATTTCATTTCACTCCAAGATTCACCACCCTTTCTATTGTGCCACGAGTGACGGTCCAACGAAGCGTCCCTTCATCCCTCCACCGAGAATAATAATAATAATAATAATACTAATAATAAATCGTCTTTATTCACCACAAGTTACACGAATCAAGTGATGAAAGGGCGAGGTTCAGCATACCTGCTGTTTTGCAACCTAACCCCAAAAACATTACATATAAGAATTAGAATTAGAATACCGCAAATATTCATCCCTCCATTCCTCCAAAGTCAGAACACTCTTCCAGAGATAAAACGCGCATAAACACTGTTGCTCATTTAGCGCGAGATAAAATACGACATTGCCCATGGCACCAACTTCTGGATGTATTCGCCTTCTGCGAAGAAAAATGTTGCGAGTTCACGCGAGAGGCTCTGGCGATTCGTTGGTCGTATAGCACCGCCGTCATCGCGGTGTTTTCGCCTGTTATCCGAATGTTATATGCATAAGGCGGGCAGGGTAATGCAGTCGAAGGAAGCGCGTGAGTTACGAGTCGTTCTTCGGATTCCGAGACGGAGCATCATAAGCTACGCGCCCCTTGGCAAGGTGATCCAAGATGGAGTCGTTTCTGATGGTTTTCGAAAGCCTCCTAAGTCTCTCGGCTGAATTCCAACGGCTGGAGAAGGAACGAAGCGCGTAAACAGACGGGGCCCGAGCCTGCATGCGCGCGATTTAAACGGCACCGGAGGAGGCAGCCACCTAGCCAGATACTATTACTTCCTTCGCGACTCGCGGCCGATGGTGAACCTTGAGGCAGACAAATCGTTATGATCTTCCGAACCGTCGAGCCTCCATTTATCTCTAGGAGCAATTCCATGAAGTGCCGGTTGCACGGCAGTCGGAAGAAAGACAACCACAAATTGCGAACGCTGGCGGATAATGCCGGGCTACGGCGTCGCAGTTATCCCCATTATATTCATTTCGTCATTAGTTTCAATCGGACGCGGCCTGCCGATTGAAGCGCGGCGGGTTTATCGGAAAGGGTGCAGTCTCCTCTATCGATTAAATCGATTTCCGGGGCGGCAGATGGTTTTCTTCGACCCAGTTACCCTCGCTCATTGTTCCTTCCCGCTTTCTACGGACTTCCCGCGCCGGGCCATCAATTTTTCTGTTACCGTGACGCAATCGGCCGACGCGGGCGTTATTAGCGGAGGAACTAGCCACCGTAATTACAGGGCGTTCGCGTGCCGACAAATTTTTATTAGATCCCCGCGGATCGCCGGCCGTCACGAGGCGCCGTGACTCTTTTGCAAGCCAAGTGTCTGCGGATTCTCGTGACGCCGCGCCGTACATCTCGCGGACCTGCCAGCTCTTATCTACCCCTGCTGTCTCGGCCAATTTATTCGTCGATCGGTCTCGTTTAACCGCCGTATTTCATCCCCGTCGCGAGCGGCGGCCGAGTTGCAACTATTACTCCCTTATTTCAACTTGCCTGACGTCCGCGAAATGAGCTATAACAAGTAGCCTGGCGGGTTCTAGTGCTTGTTACTTGCGAAGTCAATGTGAAATGATCGCTTAAGTAGGTATATAGAGAGGGTGGCCAAATTATTATGCTCAAAACATTTTCGTGAATTTTTGGGGCGATTTTAAAATGGATTTAATATGATAAAAAAAATTCTTAAATTGGTTACTAGAGGGTCTGAAAGAAATGTTTCTTAGCTTTCCAAAACACTCATGAAAATTTGTCTGCGATTATGAGTTCGCGAATTATAGGTGCTCAAAGTGAAAAGTACCTTTTTCGCTTCGATCGCGAATAACTCGGTCAATAAAAATCATGCAACAAAATCTAAAAACGAAATTAAAGAGAAATGAAAAGCTCTATAAGAGCTCTTCGTTGGATTTACTGGAAAATTTTTTTTGGCCCGTGCATACGTTCAAACTAGGCAAAAATTTATGAAATTTCGTTTCCTGTGCTTCATCTTGATAAAACAATATCATAATGGATGAAAAAAAAATAGAGTACCTACTTGAGTCAAAAAGTAGAAATTTCAAGCGTTAAAATGCGTTTTAAATGCGTATAATAATTTAGCCACCCACTGCAGGACTATGGATGCAGTGATCCCTTAAATATTAAAAATACAATAGAGGAAGATGGAGTTTTTAAACGTCCCTTTAACTCTCCTTGCATCCTAAAATTGGTGGGACAAATCAGGACCTTAGTTCTCAACTCTTGAATCATGAGTAGAAGCTTTTCAATTTCCTTTCGAGGGGGTGGGGCGATAGTGTCAGATACTGGATATCAAATGAAGCAGCGGCAGCAACGATGGGGATGGTAATTTCGGTGGGTCGTGCACGAGTCATTCCACGTCACCTGCGTAAACGTTTCTTATTTTCGGTGGGTCACGTGGACGCCCAAGGGCGAAACTTTCCGGCAACAGGAAATGGTGAACGGGGGTGGGGGCTGGCCCTTTAGCTCCCTTCGGCTCCCTTCAGGCGCCGACTTAATGGCGACCGATCGGCCATACCGTTGTTTACGATTAGGATCGTGGCTCCCAGCCGCTGAGACAGATAGGGTCCCTAGGCCCGCCTTGACACACAAGCAACGCTTCCTGGAATCTAGAATAGCGGTGTTATAACCCGTTTTATGGATTTCGTTATCGTCTATTCGGCCGGTTATTACGCGCCCGCTGGGACGATACCACGATGCCTCCTACCGATTTCGTTCCACCGATTTACGATTCTAATAGCGGAAGTGACACGTGAAAATGACGTTCTCGGGACTCCAATCTTATTCGCGTGGAAGCTCGAAAGGCGAGGAAAGGTTGTTGTCAGGATTGCGTGGGAGGGATCAGACCACGGTGTCCCTTCCCACTATTATTCTACAGGGTAGCCAAAAGACAAGAAAACGCCCACAGAAATTCGTATAATCCACTGCAGTAGAATTTCTCAGTTCGCACACCCTGATCCTGGGGTCTGTCATATCTTTAACAATGGAATAGGGAATAATACAGCTCGTCGTATCCCCTCGAGTCACCAAACTGCTGCTGCGCATCCATAACTGTTGCCACTGTCATAAAGGGTTCTAAGCAGCCATTGCCATCTAGCAGCGATGGTGGTCGCGCGGTGTTTAAGTACTCCTCGCTACCTTGACAACGTTCACCGACGAATTACCGTGGAAAATCGATGTAATTGTCCAACTACGGCGGAGGGAAAACGTCTCCGGGACGTATCTCCATGTAAATGGGGACTCGTGTTTTTGGGGGCGGTGATTTTACTTTCTTTTTCGGGGAGGGGGGGAGAGTGCCACGCGAACCCCCGCTGGTCATGATTGACAGGGGGCTCCTGGAACACGCGTGTCGTCCAACCCCACGGGCCGGCGCGATTGGGGTGAAACGAAAGAGGGAGGGGTGGTAGCTGGCAATGGCGACTCTCGTCGAGGGTCCTTCAACGTTGCCACCCCAGTCATTACTTGGGCATTAACGGGGGATGATTCTCCCTCTCTTCTTTCGCGGATTCACTGGTTCATCGGGGCGCGGATAGAGAGGGAAAGGGGGCAGGGGATGAAGTCGAAGAGAGATGCAGGAGGCCCTCTAGGGAACGAGTGTCGAGCGAAGTTAAATCGCTGGATTTACGAGCGTGGCCTTCGTGCCTCGCTCGGCTTTCCCTGTTTCCCAGTTGCGCCGTCGATTTTCGTCCATCGTCGTAGCTTCTTGTAACCAACGAATTAAATTCGTCTGTAATTAAAGATATCGATTAATGGAAGTTGCTATGGAAAGAATAGGAGCTCTTTCAATTAATAATTCTCAAATACAATCCATCAGTTCCATACTCTCGAACGATGAATAGGTATGTTAAGGGGTTATACGCAGTCAGGAGGTAGAAAAACAAATTTATTTCAGAAAGTACAAGCATATTTTTATGTAAAGGTTTTTGTATTCATATGAGGAACACTTTAACATGTTATTATATTATATTTTGGCATAAAAGTATTTAGATATTGTAAAATTACAACTGATTTCCCGGAAGCTGTTTTTAGAAATACGTTTCGCGGCGAACAACATTATTCGGAACTATGTTATCAGAAATAAAAAAAAAAACGGACAAAATTTAATTAGTATAATAGTTCATCTAGTCTTTAATCTCTTAGAAAATAAACACTCATTTCCTTCATAAAATAAAAACTATGCATTGAAAAAATAAATCCTCCGATTAAAGACTACTTAGAGTTAAATGTCTAGGAGAAATCTACAAAGTTTCAGAAAGATTGGTGCAGTAGTTTTTGAGAAATCAGTTGTAATTTTGGAATAAATAAATACTTTTACTCCAAAAAATAATATAATAACCTGTTAAAGTGTCCCTCATCGAAATACAAAAACGTTTGCATAAAAACATGCATGTACACTCTCCGAAATAAATTTCCAAAGAATCATTCTTCTCCTACCTCCTGAGTGCGTGTAACCCCTTAAGAAATCGAGGGTGTAGACGACTGGTGACCTCGAGACGAATATATCTCCCTACGAGGTACTTTAGGTTACACGTCTAGGAATAAATACCGAGATTCGTGTGAAAGCAGCACGTGACCCTGAGGATCGAGAATAATCGACCTTGTTTTCGCGATGTAGCAAGGACGCAGGCACTGCAGGTGGCCAGCAGAGGCCGAACACCGAACACCGAACACCCCTATACAGGACAAAGTGCGTCTTGTTAGATTAGTGGCTCGAATAATATTTGCTCAAGCGTCGGTCCGGGCGCTGCGTCCCGAAGCACACGTGACGCATCGGCCTCCGAGAAAGCTTTAATCTCCGTCTGTGGTCGTCCTTCAATTTCGTTCTGTCGATTGTTTTATACCGGCCAGCTCGGCCACGGTTTCGGATGATTCGTCGTCGGCGCACATTGCGCGCCGGATGGCCGCAGCTGCTGCGGTTTCCGGGCCACGATGGCCAGTTGGCCGAATCGTTGCTAAAATTGCGCTCTTCCTTCCTACGGTTCCCTGCCGCGGAGTTGGCCCCGCGTTTCGTCAGCTCTACATTCCTCGCGAAACTGCCGCGCCGCTGCTCCTGCGGATTTAAACCTGCTCCCCCTAGTAGCTCAGCCGAAGCGAGCACGTTACACCAGTCACGATCTCTACATGAAATTCGCTCTGGACGCGATTTCCATCCTCGATCTGGGCTCCTGTAACTACGCTGCCAGTGTACGGATAAGGCCAGCGAACGTAACGTTTCCACGCGTCCCAGGCTGGTTCGCCGAGTAGAGAGAAAAAAAAAAGAATGAAGAGATCGGGATCGTTCTCCTTTCACGAGTCTTCTCGCTCTCCTCGAGAAGAGGCGATGGATTATTGACCGGTACGGTAATACGACGCTAGACACGCGCGCCGTTGCGCAATCAGGCGTCGAACCGCGGTCCTTGGACTCCATTCTGGATGGAAACACGCTCGGTGTGCTCCTTGGACGGTAGCTCTGCAAACTGCTGGCCAGTGCCGGTGTGTCTGTAACGACAACACGGTGAAAGGCTGCGAAAATGTCAGATCGCTGGCGAGCCGCTAGCCGCGATCGGCAATAACTTCCTTGTTTAGCGATAAATCGATTGCTGCTCGCGCAGCCTCAGGGTGAAGAACGACGACGCGGGGCCCACTCGGTCCGCGGGACCGTTGCTCGACTGATCGTCCTGGATAATTTACGATGTCCGCGCGTACGATGCAGCTTGGCCGGTACAGGGTGCCTCAGAGCTGTGGGCACGTGGATGAGGGACGGAAGCGTCTTGATCATTTGGGATCGACAATCGCGAGACGTTTGGAGTTGTGGTGGGTTGATTAAGCTGGGAGAGATGGATGCATGTAATTATATGTTAAGTTGTTCTTGAGATAGGCTGCGCATACTAATCAGATAGAAGTGAGAAATTATTTAGCATGCGAAAGGGTATGCAAGTAATGAATGGAATGTCTCAGAAACGATTAGTTTCTTCACGACTTCTAGTCATCAGCTGAATCTGGACCCATTGTTTTGGGACACTCTGTACACCAACGTCAGACGATCGTAATGGGATTGTAATGGTGCTCGAATCAGTGGTCGTCGAGATTGGAGAGCGTGTAAATTGGAAACGAGGGTTTTTAATGGACCCACTGTGCTCGTTTTCCATCGATTCATAGAGAACGAAGGAGCGATATAGAATAGAGCGTGCTCTAGAAGCTTCCAGAGGTAATTGGGGATCAGATACAGTGACACACGGGCGCGCGAATCAGATTTGTATCGTGTCGAAAATATTTGCCATTAGCACTGTTACAAATATGGAGTGGCGATAAGAGCACACGCAAAGCAGATTTGACACGCGTTACCGCGTTACCGGAGCTAGCATATCGTCAACAGGATTTTATCAACGGCTTAAACAAACATATTATTCGTAGCCAAAGTTTATGCGTGATCGCTTATCTTTCGGTTTTTTCCTTTTCGAGCAAAGAACGTAACGAGACTCGAAACCTGACTGGTTGCACGTTTGCTAATTCTTTCCAGATTCGGGTGTACGTGTTTAATGATTCTTAGTGACTTTTACAACTACATCGTGTAGTAACTCCATATAATAATTATTAAAATTGGACTCTTACAACACAGAGTTAGGGGGAGCCCTATTTAGAACGCCAGGAATAAGGTGATTCTTTAGAATCTTTTTTTAAGAAACTGTTGATTGGATCTTTTCCAAACTTTCAGGGTATTTTATTTCACATTCAAAGAATATAAATTAATTTTTTCGTTACAAAGTGTTCGATAGCAATGGAGATATATGAACACGTTCGTAGGGACTCGCGCGCCGGAGTTGCAAAGTTACGATTATGTTGGAGGTCCCAATTCTTCCCCGAAATAAAAAACCAAGGATCCGGTCAACAATTTCTTAGAAAAAGATTCCCCAGAATCACCTTATTCCTGACGTCCTAAACAGGGCTCCCCTCTTAAAGTGTCAATGCACAAAGTGAACTTAAATCAGAACAGAAATGATTAAAAAGTTAAAAGTTCGATACATAACTTTTATTTATAAAATTAAACAGCTTCGTTCGACGCCTGCGACGGGTGAGCCAAGGAAAACGGAAGATTATAAAAGTAACTGACTTATTTTCTCTCCCCCACTTATCGATCCCGTGGAACACACATGCTCCACTGTTCCTAAACACTAATCAAATCGTTGATCTTACCGCGGTGCACCGTTCCGGCAAGGCACTTTCGCGAAGCCTGCCAATTCCTGCCGAAAAATCCCGCAGGTACGTGCGCGCGTAGTCGTGGCAATTTGCTGGTCGAACCGTCGTGAGAAGAAGGCAGGTTCACGAACCTCGAACCAGTTCAAGGATGCACGTGGTTCGCGTCATCGCGGAATACGTGCCGGTACGCGGCGCGAGCGATTGCATCGCGAGAGGATCGACGAGCGTTGCTGCAAACGTGAGCCTGCCAGCCTCGGTAAACACTCCTATTCCGATATTTTATGCCAAGTGGAACGGTCCGCGGCGCGAATTCGCGCGCTGCATGCGAACGAGGATAGGAGCAAGCGCCCGTAGAAAGGGCAACGTACCCGCGGCTCAGCCCCGCGATTGGAAGCTGAACACCGCGCGCGATCGCGAATTTTTCTAGCATACAGTCACCGCGGCTTATCAGTCGCCTCGTAGGAATATCGCGTGCCGCGTATTTGCGGCCGGTTATCGCCGAGGAAGCTTCGCTGTTCCTCGATGGGCGCGCGTGTGCCTAAGCAAATCACCTGGGGATCATTTGAATAGGCATCGTCGCGGGACAAATATTTGCGGCTGTTAACTGATACGAGCTCGCAAATCTAACGCCGATTGTAGGATTAATACGGCTGAGGTGTTGAGAATTTTGTAGCTCTTGGGAGAAAGGCTTGGGAGTATTTGAAAATATCCAAAATTCTGGTGGGAATGCAAGAAGAATTCAAATGGAGAATTATGTAGAACTCTGGACTTTTTCGATTTTGAATTAAATTCAGATGAACGAAGCCCTAGAATTTATTCTTCTCTCAGTGAATAAGTACACTCTACTTTAAAGTACCTACCTATGCAATTTTAATCCTGGCAAAAATCCGATCCCCGAATTCCACGCAGACTTCTAACTTCTAATTCGAAAATACAAGCAGGAATACTGTTTAAAATTCAAAGAGGGAAAGATAAGCAAAACTTCGCACAACATTTCAACCATGTAGGACACCGTTAATGGTACTCCCTGCCATTTTTCTATTACGTGTGGCAAGATAAGATCGAGTAAACGCGTAACACCGGATCACCGTGCGCGCAGCATTGTATAACCAGGTAGATACACGCTAGAAATTAACAAGGGAAGGAATTGTGCACGTGCCAGCCCGCCGTTCGACGTTATTGGCCGAGTCTAACGCCGATGTAACGGTGCAACGTCCGAAGCCGACCACCAACTAGCTCAAGGAGAAAGAACATTGGCTTCGTAGCCAAGAGTTTTCACGCTTCGCGGACGCTAGCCGCCTTCCTACGGTGCACGGTGCCACGATAAAGCACCTTTTCGCTCGTCTGCTTCCTTTTCCCTTCCATTCTCCCGCCTCGAGTCGTCGCCGCGCGAAAATCGCTTGTTTATTTCACGTCCTAAGCTGGCGAGCGACACGAAATACTGCCGCCTCGCCTCGGACCTTTAATTACGGAGCGGCAGAGGAGAAAGTATAAATTGTATGAAGTAGAAACCGACAGGAAGGCGATAAGAACAAAAAGTTTAATTCTCTAATAAAATTGGCAAGCCATCAAATTTATATTTAATACACAAATGTGCAGCGTTCTTAACAACATACTCGAGTTTATCGGAACCATCTTGACACACCCACGTTTTCCAAAGACCCTTGGACCAGGAGTGCCTGATAGCACGTAGGATTGCCTAAGCTTCTAACAATCACGTACGTAACGATCGTTCGCCGATCGATGGCGGTTCGTGTCGCGAATTCCTGTACACGCGCATCGTCTGCAACGGCCGTTCCATCCCCATTCGCCGTGTACGAGCAGGGGAACACGGCGACAGTTATCGTCCTTGCTGGACGCGCGAAAAGGGTTCTCGCTTAACCCTCGTAACATCGTACTGGCACATGTTCCCCTGGCAACCATAAATAGGCACCTTGAAATTCGGCTGGCGCACCACCGCCGCAGGTGGTACAGGCTTGTTCTCTCGTACGAGCACCAGCCGGTGTAACGTCGCTCAAAAAAGGGACGATGGCTTCCAATTGCAGAATGCCACGGGCTATCCTAGAATTCCGATCTTCTTCTTTTCGCCTTCCCCCGATGCTATTCGACTTCTATGCTGCTGGCGATTCGGTTCAGCTTTCCTGGTGATTCGGGAGCCGTCGTTTGGTGGGCAAACTTACTAGAACGCCGCACAGTGGTACAGAATCACACTTTTTGTTCAAATCACCGTACAGGTCGTAATTTTGTAGTAAACTTGGCGATTTTTTTTTAAATTCTTCCCAATTAAATTCTCTATCGATCCCTCCGGCCGGAATTTTGAATTTCGTTGCTATTTTTTTTATATTTAGCAAAATATACAGCCCTTCTAGAAAATCGGTGTGTGCGGGTTTTTTTGGCTGCCTTTTTACGATGACAAATTCAATATATCGAAGCCAAATTTCTGTACCACTGTGCGCCGTGGAATAAAGCGTCGTTATGTACAAAGTTCGAAGTCCCACTTCGCGCTTCGCTAGTCCACGTGACTGAACCCAGTGGATGAACCAAATCAGTGTTTCTTCCAAATATTTCAGTCAGAATACTTCACTGTTTGGAATAGTTATAAGTTGCGAATTTATTAAATAGCTTTAAAAAATTTTACTCAAATTGGTAGTTCAAATTAAAATTAGCGAAAAGTATTTTGTCTGCTCCAAACATCATATTTTTTGCAAATACGGCTTATGAACTGCAGTGTACATACTTTGCTCTATAATTTCCATATTTCCAAGGGAAAATCGATTTCTCGATTGCTCCAGCATGACGGCGAACCACGAAGCTGGACAGCGTTCAGTGTCCATGCGACGGAGCCCCTTCGCGCTGCAACCGCGTGCACGAGTGTTTCCGTGGCAACAGTGGACAGGCGTCCCCGATATGTTGCGCTCGTGGCTCGCAGGTGAGGCTTGTATAGTTTCATTCGCTGGACAGCGAGGCTCGTGGAGCCTCGCGTTTCGTCGTGCTTCTCTCGATCGCGCCGCTTCGGATTAATTTCCAATGGAGGCTCGTAAAAGCTTTCGCCGGGTCAGACGGGTCCCCGGGCACATTCTCCGGCCAGTAATTTCCCGTATCGACCATACCCGCCGAGATTTCGTCGCGTTACATCCACGGGAACGACCGCAATCTTCGTAATGGAGAGGAATCTGTCCCGTGGCGGGTCTGCCTCCGCCAACTTCTTTTCTGCACGGTAAATCGTCTCGAAGAAGGGATCGTTTCCCTGCTCGACTGTCCACCTCCTCGCTGCGAGATAGGCACGAAGGGGATGCAGAACGGGGGATGATTAAACGACAATCCTATTCAGCTTAGGAAAAAGAGCGGATGCGCCACGCAGGTGATCGTTGGATGTATCAAGCTTGGGGAAGAGGGAAGCTTAACCTTTCGTTATCAGCGCTGTTGTAAAAAGTACAACAGTTGTGAATTATTATATTTTTTTCTGAGAGCGACCAAACGGTTACGAACCCTTTTCTAATCCTCTAGCTGTGCCTTCTACACTTTATGAAAAATCACCGCAACTTTTTCTTCAGTTTTTCAGTCTGGATGCACAGGCGTGGGCAAAAATTCATTGGCAAAACACATTCCAAAGTTGAACTATTGTGTGAAAGGTGTGACTAGAGCAATGGAAGTGAATAAAGCAATAATTACTTATAATAGTAGTCGTTTACTCTGCTCCGTCATTTTTCTTTTTTAAAGATAACCACGTCGATTTTTATTTTTTAATATAGACTTATTTTTAAAGGAAAGTCGTATTCTCAACTTAAAAAAAAAAATACCAAATAAAACAAAGAACGGGTAAAAATTGAAAAAGAAACACCATAAAATCGCGATGTAAAAAGTACAACGCGCAGGTAACCATGTTATAAAATAGGGCGCGGGTAACGAAAGGTTAAGTTGGATTGTGCAGCTGGATCTAAGCTGATGGATGAAGGTTTACAAGTTGATTATTCATCCCTGTAGATTTCACGAACGGAATTTGTCCTTGAGTCTTCCATTCAGCTCTGAGCTTTTCCATAAAAGTCAGGAGTCCCATTTTTCAAGATTCCTTGAGTTCAACAGCAACTATTTGCTATACTAAGTCTAAGGATATAGAATGTGTCTATGGGTTGAACAGTTTAATCGCTACGATCAGTTTGAAGAAGGAAAAGGAAAATGTGGATTGATTGGTGAGTCACCCAATCACCTTCATCCCCTTACGATGTACTTACTTTCTGCACAGATGCGATCAGAGGATCGTTATCATGAACGATCCTGTTTACTCTAAAAGCAATCAGCAGATAATCAAACGCATGCACCAACGCACCGCTCTAATCTGGCGATAACGCCGATATTCTGCCGAAGAATCGGTGCACAGATCGAGCTAATCATATCTTGTTGCAAACGAATATCTGTCGCGACCAACTCGATGGCGAAAGCTCGAGAAAAGCCACGAAACTCTGGGCTGATTAATGGACGTGCGCGTTTTAATTGAGATATAAATTCGCGGGCTCGCCGATCCGACTCACGGTCCAGTTTCATTAGAGAATTTAATGGCGACGTCGGTGCATAGTGTCCGATAAAACCGTCGGCGATATCTGTCCAAACGGTCCGCGACCTCTCCGCAGAATTACGTGGCTATCTTTAATCCGTCTAATCGGAAGAGAAACGAGGCGAACGGGGCGAGACGAGCGCGGATGAAATAAATAATTCTGCCGGAATCGCAATAACCCGCTGGCGGGGGTTAAAATGAAACTGCGCCCGTCGCTGGTTCCAGCGATCCCGCGTTTTTATGGCATCCATCCACCCCTTTCCCCTACTTTTTTCTCAGCGAATTAGCATACGTATCGCGAGTTTCAGCGGATTTATTTCCCGGCACTCTCGATCCAGGCGATTATCTTATCATTGAACAGAGTTGCTCGAAAGCTTTATTGCAAAACGGATCGATCCAACGTGCAACCTGACCTGCGATTCGTTCGATCGAGCAGTTTTATTTCCCTCGAAAGAAATAGATACAGAAGTAGATTGATCGATTAACTGCTACCGCACAAAGACTCTCGAAGACGCGAAGTAATCACAATGAAGCCACGATCGACGTGTAATCTCGAGCACGGCGAGATATTTGAGTTTTATTTGTTCGTACGCGACGATCGTTTAATTGAAAAACATCTTTCCAAAGCGATACCTTTTGTTATTCACCGGTGAAAGTTTCTGCTTTCGCTAGTGTTACGTCTCAGAGCTCATTATTTTAAAATTGGATATCGTCGAGGTTTCATAGAGAAACACTAGTAGTCAATAATGACTTCGAAATATTCCACTAGTCGAAGATAACGAGTGAATATGTGCATACGTACTCTTTCGCAACGTGCGAACAGAGCTCGGCGAACAAAAGTGTATCCCCGACTACGAGCCAGCCGTTTTCCTTCGCTGTTCACCGGGTCGCCTTCGATCAGGCGAGTAGCCTTCGCAGATGAAGCTATCGCGCACCAATTAAATGGAATCGATGGCAATTAGAGGCGGTTGCCCGGTAATTAAGTCGAGGGAACGGTGTAGCAGTGTTTGCACGTATGGGTCGAGGCCACGAGGAATCTGTCCCCCGTTATCTAATCGGTCTCTTCCTAATTCGCTATCTTGTTTTCGATCGGATAGACCGTCCCTCCGGCTGTTGCATAATTTCCCACCCATCGGTTGGATTTACCACTAACTTGTTTTCGATCGAAGCTACGAATTAGCGTTATCGAGAAATTTGAATGTGAACCACGCGATACGAGCGTCCAAGGCCCACCAGCGATCGTTTCAGGGAAAAGCGTGCCCGTCTAGACCAGACGCAGCGCAGACGATAAGTTCCTCGAAGGATTTGCGAAAATGCCCGTTATGTGGGCGTTCGATTTCCATAAATTGCGACCCGTTCATTCAGACTTTATACGCCCTCTCCGCGGACTAAATTTTCGACCGTAAATGGACCGTTAGGGGCGAGGATCCTTTCTATCGTGCTACTTTATCTCGCGTCGAAGCGTCGTACGTTCTCGTGCTCTCCTTCGCCGCGAATCTTCATCCATCATACGCGCTTCTGGCGATTCCCGTGGAACTCTAGCGAAACTGCCCCAAATCATCCGTTATCTCCTATTTGTTTGCCGACCCGGGGATTAACGGAGCGATAGGCAAATCAGCTTTGAATCACTGCGCTGTGACACGCGTTTCGGATTCGCCGCGTTGATTAAATGTTCGATAGAAATCCCCTGGATTTTAATGGTACTATCTTCGAGTGCTCGGTTCACTGATAATTTATGCGCACGTCTTCGGGTTATTTCAATCAATCGCTAGTGGGCGTGTTTGTCGAGCCGCTAAGTATTTCGTACAGCAAATGTATGAACATTGTAACTTGATGTCTTGTATGTACGGGGATCCTTTAGAAGGGAATTGAAAAGGAAAGGTAACGCTGCTGATGCCATTCTTCAACCCGAAAATACCCATATCTCCCTTTACCGAGATCACCGATCGGAATTCCATCCGCGTCCACGGGGACGACTCATGATTCATACAGAAAGGTGTATTGTCCGTGTAGCCCAGCCGACATTCTGCTTCATCCGCGGAGCATATTGAGGCAACCAACCGGAAGGAAACTCGGTTTCAGCGGAATATGCCACGAGTTTCGGCCGTACGCCGCCCCTATATCTCGTTCCTCTAAAACTGACGATTCAGTGCCACCCTCGAGGGTGCTCGAGGACGGCTCGAAACGTCGCTGATGAAACCGGTCGCACGTGCCACCGATCCTATCCGTCACGTTTCCCTCGCGAGCCGATATTTCGTTTCAGCTCGTTGTATGCCATCGGAAAAGTGAAAATTCAAATGGGGTGAGGAAAAGCTGCTGGTGGATTTATCTTAGTTGACGTTTGTGTTTTATTCTGCCCCGCTCATTGTCTTTTTTTTTCAACACTGTATACTGCGAGCTCCTTTTTGAGTTTTTGCCTATTCGCTAGCGTGTTGTGGGAGTCGGTAATTCGTGCGAGCGTTTCGCGATTTGGCAGAGCTGGCTTGTTTGCTCGGGGCGTTAGTTACGCGAGAAAAGTCACGTTTGCGGTGATCCCGATGCGATTAACCCCCGGGCGTTTGCTCGCCCGCCGTGCACACGCGAGTAACGTTGAATAGACAAGCTGCCTGCTACAGAACCTACTGTACGCAACATTAACCTGTGCCTCGATTATTTACCATCCCACCCTCTCTTGATAAATGTGGCTGCACTGGAACCAACTCTTGAAACTTCACCGTGCTTCCCATTGGTCGCTCGTACAGCGCATTGCTCCTTTTTGAAGCAGCCACCGACGTTTGTAAATATGTATCACGAACGGGTGGAAAACTTCGCGAAGTTGTGGTCGAAGGTTTGGGAACAGTTTATGATGTATCAGCAGAGTTATCCCGTTTTGGGGGCACCTCCTTTGTTTCATAGTGTAGGTGGAATGTTTTATTGATAAACTGTGGATAATTCAGAGGCTCGTGCGCGGATGAAATGACCAAAATTTGATTTCCTCAACTATTCTTTTTGTAAGACGTGAAAGAGACAAGGAGGTCAGTTGTGGGACAAATATGGCGTTTGTGGAGGCGTGAGTGAATTGTTGACCAGATATTCCGTCGAGTAATTATAAATGATGCCACGGGCGATAAGTAGTGAAGAGGCATACAAGAAATGTTGGCGATAAATAGATAATAAATGGATGTCGTATGTTTTGAAGGTCGTCCGATTTTGTATAAAATCTAGCCTGTTTCTTGGTTTGACATCAGACAGATTTCAAAGTTCGAAGAATCTAATCCAATAAACAAGGACAATCGAAGATGTGTCGCTCCGGTATTCTGCTTTTGCTCGTTGCTGTTGCTTATATTGGTTGTAAGTATCTCATAGCTTGATACAAGAATCGTTATTATAATTACAAGGGAAGATCCCGAACCCGAAAATTCAAAAAAATTTTGTTTGCTGCAAAAATTCACTCGAAGAGTTAATAATTTTGTGTTATAACTCGCGAATTGTAGGAAATAGAAAAAACGTCTTATGACAAAAGTTACTTGTTGTAATTACATCTATCATTTGGTAAAAAAATTATTTTACAGTTTATGAGTTATAACACAAAATCGGAAAATAACCGGATTTTGAGGGGTCAATTATACCCCCTTAGAGTGAATTTGGGCAGCAAAAAAATTGCGGTGTAATCAGGAGGAAATTCTCTACATATTCAGAAACTTTCAGAATTTTTTGAATTTCCGGTTTCGGGATGTTCCCTTCTTAGCAACTTTTCCAATTGTGCAATGGTAAACTTTTACCATTTTAATTATTTATACAGTGAGCAGTGGCGCTATAATTTGCCCCGCTAACGAGGAATTTAAATTTTGTGGAACTAAATGCGAGCCCTCGTGTGCAGTCAAGCATATCCCGTATTGCATACAGGTTAGTTGCACGTGATATGTACATATTATGTTGCACCGAGAGCTCTATCACTCTAATCTCTTTGTCAAGATTCTTTCAGCATCTTTTATCCTTGCCTTGCTTTCATCTTTGCTATTTCATTTACGCATTAGATATTCTCCACGTGTTCATCTATCTCTCTCTCCATATCTTATTACTGATACTCATCTCACCTGTTTCCAATTATTTTTATATAGTGCTGTTTAGCATCTGTCTTCATTTTCCCTAAAGTCATACTTGGAATATCTCTAAATGGCAGCTCAGGCTCCAATTACAAATCTATGTGACAGATACACTCATAAAATTAAAAAAATAGAATAAAGAATACTGTTATCTATCACAGATGATACGGGAAACATGATAACAAGTCCTTAATCGTTTCCCACTTTTCTCAGCTTTCACGTCCCTTATGTGTCGATCCAATAAAATTAATGTCAGTTGTACTTCGCATTTTATTTTTATCGTAACGCTTACGTCTTCCTACATTTCTTGCGCGGTAAAGATATGATTGGTATTCTAATCAAATTTTACCTTGGTTCTGTATAGGAATGCGTGACAGCTTGTCAGTGTAAAAAAGGATTCTACAGAAATGCCAATGATCATTGTGTCTTGGAAAAGAATTGTCCAAAGCCGTGATACAATTCATTAATCGCTAAGTTTACTATCGAGAGAAAAAATTGTAATTTTAAAAAATAAAAATATGCAAATAGTAATTCTATGAATCTTTCATCGAGTTTATCCCTCCAATTGTTGTGATTCCATTATTTCCGAACGAAACCTAGTTGTAGCGTCGAATTCGTTGAAAAATGAAGCCCAATGCGTTATCACCAAGAATGTTATCAGTGACTCATTGGTCAACTTATCTAAACTAAAGACAAATGCGTAGAATCGGTGATTCAACTACGTCGCCCCGAGAAGTTTTAACTTTAATCTGTACATATCGTTCCCAGAAATTTAAAACGCCACAAAGCCATTCATGCTTTCCAAGCTAATTAAACAGCTGGACATATAATCTGCAATCTTACTGTTGCACAAGACAGTTGCACATCGATAGCGTGGATGATCGATCAGGTTGGATTTATCAACTTGCAACAAAATTTCCTCGATATTCCACAGAACGATGACGTGGGGCTTTTAACCCAGCGTTGGTAAGTTGGGGTCTCACAGACCTCAAAGATTTTAATTGAGTATAACTTTTTAACAACGCGTGGCAGTGATATTTAGTTTGTTCATTATATAAGCTAGGAAGAGTATATTTTTTTTAAAAATTAAATATGTTTAATTAGTTAAATATTTTTGGGTAATAAAAATTTAATTGAAGATATAGATTTCTATAATACACTAAATTATTTGCGGGGTCTGTGAGATCCCGCCTTACCAACGCCGGGTTAAGGAATTACAAGAAAAACCACAAAGTATTTTGAAACTTTCTCTATATTTAAACACACATATGAGAGCTTATCAAAAGTAAGCGACACAACGGTTCTTACAACATAACAATATAGTGGGTACCACTAAGTCTGAGTGAAATTACACACGCTCGAAGGAAGCCTTCTACCGTGCATAACTATCTTGGATATTTCAATTTGCTTAATTTAAGAATCCATCTTCGGTGCACCGTCGGTAAGGATTTACAATTAGCAGTCGCGAGTGAGGACACACTGGTTGTCCTTGTTCCTCACGAATCCAGATTTACATTCGCATCCAATCTTGCACGCCTGCAATGAAAAATAGTACCGACATTAGAAACTTTCTGTGTTCAATGACGATCGGAATTCTTGTCACAGAATCACTTCGATTAATACAATACACCTCAAAGTAATTTCATAAAAATATCCCCCCAGCCTAACTTTAAATTCGCCACTATTTTCCCCACAAAAATGTAACCGCAATTAAATCACTAACCATTGTACAGATGGGTGAAGCTGGTTTCTCACAGGTGCTTGTACACATCGATCCACAAGCGTTGAATTGTTCGTTAGGGCCACAGCCCTCAGAGTCTTGATGTTCTTGTGGATACGCACCTGTAAAAGATAGGCAAAATTTCAAGTATATACCTCTCGTGATTTTCCTTCGAGCGATGCTGAGTGATATAGTGCAGCTTTAGGAACACTGAGTGCCGCGAATGAGAAAGATGAATGAGAATCGAGGGTGTTCAAAGGGTTTCTAGCTACTCACTGGCGAAGGCGACAGCCACGACGACTAAGAAAAGAACCACGGCGCGGGACATGCTTGTAGGTTGGAGTATACTGTTCGTTTTACGCTGTTAAGAAACGAATGCTGATGTACCTCGGCCGCTGTCAGCTTTTATATGGTCTCTCTTCCGTGAACTTCACTCCGCGGCTTCCCCTTGTCGGGCATGTGTACTCTTCTTAATTTCTACCGCGTCCCACCTCTTCCAGTTCGTGATTTTGTCGTGCTGATTCACGAGGATTAGCACGTACACTCGAGTACGGCCGTGCTATTGATTATCTGATGCGATATTTCATTTTCTGGCGGCACAGTCAATAACGCGGGATTGGCTGTGATCGATGCAAGGTGGATAAACGATACTCTATCTCGCGTTAATCCGTGGATATCTGCAATTACAGTTCTACCAAAGTCCTCAGACATCGGGTAGATTCTTTACGCTCTAACTAGTTGATCTGGGCGTCGACCGATTAGGAATAGGTATGTATTTTTGCCTAGCGCTGCGCTGATTAAATGCAACACATTGCAACGGAGAATGACGTACAGTAATAATTACGAATTAAATTACGAATCTTTCAGCCCTACGAAATTTAATAAAATCAACATTTAACGCTTGTTTTATCCTCCAGATGCAAGTAAAATGAAAACCTAATTTAAAATCTTGTCCCGAGGTGTGTACGAATGAAACTATGAGGAAAAATAGATCCTCCATCCAATTAATGATCACAACATCCGCCATTCAAGGCTCAAACCTCTCCGCCAACAAAACAAACTTAAAGCACAGGGACGCGAGGGAAATTTCCTACTTCGTTTTCAAATCGCTACACCTATGAGATACCCTGCAAAAAATCTATTGGTTTTTCCACAGAAAAACTGCAGGCTTGCGTAACGTCCTCGCGCAATCTATTAGCACGTTTCGCAGGTCTCAAAGTCTGCTTTGCATCTCGAAAATTGAGGGGGCGCGGCGGAGAACGCGATTCCGTCGAGAACGCTAAGTGGTTATACCCAGCCTGATTATTATTATTATTATTAATTTTTTAATGAAAATTATTCCACGATTTTCTATATTTTAATAACACGAAGAGGCATAGTATGAATTAAAATAAAATAACAAATACTAAAGGAAAGAGGAAGAATGGGGAGAAATGAAATGAAAGGAACAAGTTTTAGAATAACAATAATACTTGTTTCTTCTATTTTATTTCTCCTCTTTCTTCCCCTTTCCTTTATTATTGGTTTTTTTATTTTAATTCGCGATATCGTTCCCACGCGATTTTATTACACGCTTATCTCTGAACAGTGTAATCCGCAAGTTTCTCTATCTGGCGTCTCGCCTTCGTAGTTAGCGGTCGTTTATCGATAGAGCTGCGGCGCTTTTCGATGCGCGCGATTTCGACATATTTTGCGCGGGACAGATAGTCGGGAAATACCCTCAATTAGTCGAAACGGGACGGGGTTACGGTATATCGTGCAGGATAATGAACTGTGACCCCGATTTTTGTCGCTGGGAGACGGTGTTTACCGCGTAATCTTGCTTCTAAGAAGAGAACCGCGGCCAATATACGCGCGGTTCCTCTCACTTGGCGAGATTAATTGTTAACTGGCCTCGGGTTCACGTAACCAAAACTGTAAACAACTGACCACGAGTGTCGAAGGCGCGGGCAAAGATTCAACTCGCAGATCGGGCCTATTTTTAATTACTATTTAGAGTCGGCCGTTTAGAAGTTTGTTTACTTATGATGGACGGCGGCGAGGCAGGTTCGTTTCACGGTGAGAAATATGATTGAAGGTCTGCCTTGGCGAGCAAGAATTATGCAGCCTCGCGTATCAATGAGGAAATACGCGTTCAGTGGCATTTGTGGGATTGACGATAATTTTTGCTACAGAATCCTGTTTTCTTCAGGTTTCTGAGCTTCCAGGTACCGCAGTTTGATTGGTGGTTACTTTACTGTGTTTGTGAGTTTACTGTGGATGATTATCATTCAGGAATAAGTAGCATTTCGAGGGATCGTTTGGAGTAAAGCATTATCCCCCCAAAAAACTTTAAAAAGTAAAAAAATTACGCCAAGTACATGAAATTATTAGGACACAGGGTCACAGAAGTTTGCTGTTTTGAGTAGAAGGACTGAGATTTATAATCAGTAAAGAATGAGGGAATTTGGTGCTTATTGCGAAATTGTGATTCAAAAGCTTGTTTAAAAAAAATTGTTTACTTTAATTTTATAAAATAATAATTGATTGGCAAGGAAGAATTAATTAAGAAGGCAATGCATTTTATCGGTTTGTTACATGGTTGCATATCAGTTCCTTATTTAATAAATAATGTTAATTTGAAGTTCGTTAATTGAGTTTATTGTAACTATACAAATATTAAAAATTGGCACTATGACAGCCTAATGTTACGAGGAGATATAGAATCCATGACTGTCAGCATCCATTGCTTTCCATCTAATGACAAATTTTAATCAATGTGACGAATCAAGAAGTATTCCAGAAGTATTTGTGAGATTGGATCTGAAGATCGGAAATATCTCTCGAGATTTATACACCACAAACATCACGATAATTGCTAAACGTGTTAACAATCCAATTATCTAATCGAGGGTACGAATCACCTGATCTGTTGCACCTCGCATGGAAACTTTCTCATGAAATTTGAGCACCGATTCTTAACTGCCAATCATGTTGTCAGTGAACATGGCGGTAAATATTTTTCTGAATTTGTAGCTCGTGTCGCGTTCCTTTTTTGTATTAACGATGCGCGATAATTCAGTTATCGCAGCATTTCTGGGACAGCACGATTTTCAACGAGCTCTGAACTGATTGGGAGGTCGTGTCCTTTGACACGCTGAAGATGTACTAAAATTTAATATGAATGGCCGCGTTTAACGCTGTATATACGAACATAGTTGCAGAGACGCGCGAGAGATAAGACTATGACACATCTTTCAGATATAATTTTTTTATTAATGCAAAGAATATGTTACAGGTGGCTGAATACGTATAAATTTTTCAAATGGAAAATATTCTGACGAGTTCTAAGTTTCTCATTTATTACATAAATAATTCATAATCACTGTGAAGTAAATATATCAATGCAGTATCATTTAACAGCTGTTTATTCGTGTTTTGGTACAATTCATTTTAACAATGATCCAGCAGAAACCATAGAGAACTAGAATTCATCAAGAAAAGTAAGAAGTACAGAAGTAACATGTATTGTGTTCCATTGGTGGTGTTAACAATCTTCTTGGCGGACGCAAGTTCCACTGCCGTTCCTCACATATCCATCCTTGCACTGACAGCCAATCACGCATTGCTGAAAATAAATAAATCGATAAATGCGTCGTTTCTATTCAATTCAGATTATTAAACTTCAGATCAGTCAAACAGTATTTCGCTTTTAAGAATCAAAAATATCATTAGACTCTTCAAATCAATAACCAATCGGTTATGTATGCAAGCTTCATTTCGTTAGAATCAAGTACCATTTCGCGGATATTGTTTCAATCAATATCCTTGTTCAAAGATACAATGTACAAGGTTCGAAAGACAATGAACCAAGAAGAATTCAGAAGAACTGAACTCAGATTGCATTCATATCTGTTTTGAAAAATGAACTTGGATACAAACGTAAGTGCAGAAGTCGATCTTTGGCGTGGCACAGGAGGGTTCACACGCTGATCCACAGGACTTGAACTCCTCGTTTAACCCACATTGCTGACCAGACGAACCTTGAAGGAAGATGATGCTTTAGAATCACGTGATCTTCCACTTTCTTTCCTTTTAATCCACTAATTGTCGCAGGGTGTCAACGGTCGAGTGCACAGATCAGAAGTATCACCTTGCTCCAACTCAGAAATTGTCGTTCAACTTTCTGTGAGGATTCTCATCTTCTGCCCTCGAGCGAAGACACCAGGTTGCACGAGTTAGTGTCAGGTACTTACTAGCAGAGAACACTACCAGAACTGCGAGTAGAACGAAAACGATTCGAGACATTATCGGTTGCTATCGTGGACAGTCGATCTATCACTAGCTGCAAACTCGCAGAAACTGCTTCCTTATATATAATGACTTACGAGACACTGTACATGATCTATTCCTGTTTCTTTCCCTCAGTGATTTTCCTCCTTTGCTGGTCCGTCGTGCAGCGTCTCATTTACTCTTTATGCGCTTGTCCCTCTCGCCTAGGCGATATGTTAACGTTGCACATAAAGAAGGGAACCTTGGGACGCGTCATCGACGTGACGTTTGCTTGCTTCGTCAAATATGTTCGAAGGTGACCAACGGTACTTTACATTTGCATAAACTGTTTTATGTTCTCAGCTTTTTATTCAGATACATATGTTATAAAATTTTTGGTATGTGCATTCGAAATATTTGGGTGCAAAGTACACTTCACAGGATAGAGTACTCTGTATTAGTCTGGAGTTGCGTGAGTATAGCTGGATTTCTACATTTCATCGATGGTGGAATGAATAATAGGGACTCTATTGACATCCTTAAAAAGCACCTCCATTCTGGGCCAATTAGCATATATACACTGCCAATAGGAAACAAGTATTATTTATCGATAGGTGGAATAAGCAGCTGGAAACAGAAACACTTTATGGAAAACTTAAGTTAAAGTCACATTCGAAGTAAAGGTCACGTCGACGAACAGGAAAAACGCATAAAGAGTAAATGAGGCGCACCACGATTTGATTAGCAACAGAGGAACATCACTGAGGGAAAAAGATAGGAGTAGAAGATCATGTTCTATGTTTCGTAAGACATTGTATATAAGGAAGTGGTTTCTGCGAGTTTGCGGCTAGTGATAGATCGATCGTCCACGATACCAACCGATAATGTCTCGAATCGTTTTCGTTCTACTCGCAGTTCTGGCAGTGTTGTCTGCAAGTAAGTACCTGACACTATTCGTGCAACCTGGTGTCTTCGTTCAAAGGCAGACGATAAGAATGCTCGCAGAAAAATCGACGACACTTCTGTGTCGGTGCAAGGAAATTCTTCTTATATGAGCATTTGAACGTTGACACCCTGCGGCGTTTAGTGGATTAAAAGCAAAGAAAGTGGAGAATCATGTGATACTAAAGCACCGTCTTCCTTCAAGGTTCGTCTGGTCAGGGATGTGGGCCAAACGAGGAGTTCAAATCCTGTGGAACAGCGTGTCCACCCAAATGTAACAGAGCACAACCCGACCTGTGCACAGCGGTGTGTATCCAAGTTCATTTCTCGAAACATAAGTGATATGCAATCTGAATTATGTTCTTCTCGCGTAACGTATTCTATAGTACCATAAATCTGTTTCCTGGTTTACTGTCTTTCGATCCTTGAATGTGATCATTGTGGGGTTTGAATCTAGCTGAATGATTCCAAGTAATTGAGCAAGGATATTGATTGGGACATTTGTCCTTGAAATGTTACTTGATTCTAACGAAATGAAGCTTAGAGACGTAACCGTTTGGTTTTTTATTTGAATTTGATGCCATCGATATTTGACGACTGTGCAGTCTAATGATGTTTCTGAAGCATAAAAGCGAGATACTGTTTGACTGATCTGAAATTTGATAACCAGAATTGAATGGGAACGACGCAATTCATCGATTTCTTTATTTTCAGCAATGCGTGATTGGCTGTCAGTGCAAGGCTGGTTATCTGAAGAAGGACGATGGAAGTTGCGTCCGCCCAGAAGATTGTTAACACCACTAATGGAACATAATATAAGTTTCTACCAACCTCCTTAGGCATTACTTCTGTACTTCTTGCTTTTGTTGTTGAACTCTAGTTCTCTATGTTTTCTTCTGAATCCTTGTTACAATTAATTGTTCCAAAATGCGAATAAACAGCTGTTAAATAATACTGCATTGTTATATGTACTTCATCATGGTTAAGAACCATTTAGCTAGTAAATGAGAAACGCAAAACGCGTTAGAATATCCTCTATTTGGAAAATTTATATGTACGTATACAGCCACCTGTAGCATATCCTGAAAGTTAATAAAAAATTTACATGCGTAATACTTGTAATTGCTCTAATTACAAGGTACTTGATGGAAACACTTAGCTGTCTCACGAAGAAACACCATATCATACATAAACTTCCTATCTACGCCCCTCCTTCTACTTTTTCAAACAAGGATTCCTTGTACGTCAGTGTCGAATGATTCGCACAGCGACCCAGTTGCGGTAAACCTCTGTATATCCATGTCAGTAATAAATTTTAATGGAAAATGATGATTAATAAATATTCTTAGATGTTTGTAGAATAGATTTTGTATAAACAACATTTTATTCCCTTTAACATTTACAGAAATATTAACAAAAGCAGATAAACGTGCAGAAAGTGTCTTTTTAGTTAAATACAGAATTGATTAACTATGGAAATAAACTAAATATTTAATGTTTTAATAATTTGTGGGATTGTCTTTCGATTTTATAATAGTTACGGGCCTTCTTGGTATGGAATTTACTAAGTTGGATGTTATAGCAGGCTATATTTTACTTCACCCTTCTAGCAGACCGGCTTTCAAACTTTCTTTAGATGTATTATTATGATTACGTATTTTTTTGCCCAGATAATCCCATAGATGCTCTTTAGGATTGATATCTGGTGATTGTGACGGCGATTTCAAATATTTTGATGTATTATGCAATAAAACCCACTGTTCCAAAAAAATACTGACGGAAGTAAAATGATGCTATTCATTCAACTATTTGGATCCTAGAGAAGCTATAGTTCTGTACCTTAACGAGTTTTGAGGCGAGTCTAAAAAAACTCATAAACTTATTTTTACAATTTTATTCCATATTTTTACTCAGCTTTATATTCCATCTTACGATAATACTTGTTTTCTATTGTCTGTGTAGACAATTATACATGTTATGAAATTTTCAGTATGCCGCAGAATTGTGAGCACTTATGAGGAATCCTTCTTTGAATAGGTATATAGAAGAGCTAAGTATGGCTGGCAATTAGTAACATTACGAGTGTTCCACATATAAAATTTTTATTAACTTAAAGGATATATTACAGGTACCGGTATACATATAAAATTTCCAAATGCAAGATATTTTGACGCGTTCTGAGTTTCTCATTTACTACTTAAATGGTTCTTAATCATTATGAAGTATAATGCAGATTATTTATCAGCTGTTTATTCGTATTTTGATACAATTCGTGGTAACCGTGATTGAGCAGAAAGCGTGGGGAACTAGAGTTGATCAACAAAAGCAAGAAGTATAGGAGCAATGCCTAGGGAGGTCGGTATAAACATATATTATATCCCATTGGTAGTGTTAACAATTTTTAGATAGGACGCAACTTCCATCGTCCTTCCTCAGATAACCAGTTTTGCACTCACAGCCAGGCACGCATTCCTGAAAATAAAGAAATCGATGAATGCATCGTTTCTATTCAATTCAGATTATCAAATTTCAGATCAGTCAAACAGTATCTCGCTTTTATGCTTCAGAAACATCATTAGACTGCACAGTCGTTAAATATCGATGGCATCAAATTCAAATAAAAAACCAATCGGTTACGTATCTACGCTTCATTTCGTTAGAATTAAGTAACATTTCAGGGACAAATGTTTAAATCAATACCCTTGCTCAATTACTTGGAATCATTCAGCTAGATTGAAACCCCACAATGATCAAATTCAAGGATCGAAAGACAGTAAACCAGGAAATAGACTTATGGTAATTTAGAATGCGTTACGCGAGAAGAACATAATTCAGATTGCATATCACTTATGTTTCGAGAAATGAACTTGGATACAAACCTCTGTGCACAGGACGGGTCGTCGTACGTTACATGTAGGTGGACACGCTGTTCCACAGGAGTTGAACTCCTCGTTCGGCCCACATCCCTGACCAGACGAACCTTGAAGGAAGACGGTGCTTTAGTATCACATGATTCTCCACTTTCTTTGCTTTTAATCCACTAAACGCCGCAGGGTGTCAACGTTCAAATGCTGATATAAGAAGAATTCCGTTGCACCGACACAGAAATGTCGTCCATTTTTCTGCGAGCATTCTTATCGTCTGCCTTTGAACGAAGAGACCAGGTTGCACGAATAGTGTCAGGTACTTACTTGCAGACAACACTGCCAGAACTGCGAGTAGAACGAGAACGATTCGAGACATTGTTGGTTGTTGCCTTGGACAATATCTACCACTAGCTTGAAACTCGCAGTAACTACTTCCTTATATATGTTCCCCACTCCCCCTAAACATGACTCATGTTTGAAAGAAGCTATTTCCCTTTATTTCACGAAAAAAGTTCGCATGCAAACATTGTGAAATCAACTTTGCTAATTCCAATTGTAGTCTCGTTCTCCGTTCCAACACTGATTCCTCTGTTACTTTTTATACTTAACATTCCTTTATTGGCCACAAATCAATGCAGTGCTCATTGTCAGCTCGAGCTTTTTTGCGCACTATGAAATCTTGCTAAATTGCGCCTTTTATTTATAACACATTTATTTGAACTTCTTGATGATCATACTCTGAATTTTGATTCGCAGCTTTTTTGTAAACTTTCATTTAAAACTTTATTTGAAAAATGCCAACAATGGAAAGGCCATTTTGCGCCCCTTGTAATATTTACGCCTTAGGCAACTGACTAATTTTGCGGATATTTATTATTTACCTTCCAACATAGGTTTTCATACGTTATCTACGTTTTAGTGTAAACACGTTATCTCTGCTGTAATATCCCGAATGTACAATGCCACTTGGTACTTTAAGTCTCGTTACGCACTGTCACTGTCGACAAATCGCCGACGACCACGTTAACAGTGCATAACCGGTCTAAAATTGCCCGTAAAATACGATAATACCTGCATAATGCTAAACGTAAAACGTAAAACGTTAAACGTAAAAACGATTTGTAAAAGAAGAAAGAACATAAGTGAAAAACTATCCTCACGACTTAGCATCTTAGCATCTTAGCGTCTGCGTGTTTCATTAAGCAGGATTTATGACCATAAAGCATGACGTTCACAAAATTACAATTCCCCAAGTAGAAAAATCCATCTCACCCTTTAAGTTGCAGATTGAACGAAAGTAAAAAAATTCTTCATAGACAATATTATTGCTGAAGAACGTATTCCAAGCATACAAATCTAGATAATTTTAATAATTATATCCTGCTTTCAACTAATTGCCCACACTTTCATCCCCACCCTCCATAAGCGATAAGAAACAACTTTCTTTCTCCCTCTCGTACGAGTCTACGATTCCCTCCATCCTTCTTGCACGCGTCTAAAACTCGGCGGTCCTTTTTCCTGCAGCTACTTGTTCACACTTTTTTTTGCTCGACCTATTGACCAGCGATGAAAGAAGAGACCATCGCGCTTGCCTCGTCCATTTTTCTTTGTTTCTCTTATAACCTGACACCACTTCGTTCGTCCTCCTTGCACGCGCCCGAGCGTTCATCCCCCTTTTTCCTAGACTTGTTCACACTTTTTTGCCCCCGGATAGTCGAGCAGGGGAAAAAAGACACGTTCCCCGAGGCTCGAGCCTAGAGATACTCTTTTTTGCTTCGTCGCGAGTACAAGTCCCTTCGCTCTCGTTGTACGTGTTCAGAACTGCGTTTGTCCTTTTCCTAGAGCCACTCGTTTACACTTTTTCCCCTGGCCATCGAGCAGCGAAGGAAAGAAGGAGAACTGGTTCGCCACAGGCCTAGGCCCTTTTTACACCCGTCTTTCTCGCACGCGTCTAAAATTACGCTCGCGTTTTACTGCGACTAGTTGTTCACACCTTTTTTGACCCTTCGACCACCGATGAAAGAGGAGACCGCCACCGTTCAGCGGGACAAACTGCAATTTTTTGTGTCAAAATCGTAGAACTTTTGATGTAATAAGATAGTGGGATGAGTCATTTTCGTGGTTAAAGCTAAGATGTTGTAGAATGAGGGAAAAATATTGAAAAAGTATGACGAACAAGTTAGACCTTGGAAATCTATGTCAAAATAATAGTGAAGGGCAAGACAAATTCTGCGGCCAGTTTTGAATTCAGCGCGTCAAACTCTATAGGAATTGATGTAACAAATAAAAAAAAGGTGTAACAAATCAAGAAAAAAACTTGACGAAATGTCAACTTTGACATAGATTTTGAAGGTCTAAACTTGTGTGTCATAATTTTTCAATATTTTATCCTTATTCTGCAACATCTTATCTTTAACCTCGAAAAAGGTTCATCCTTTTATCTTATTTCTATCAAATGTTCTACAAATTTGACACAAAAAGGTACGCTCCTTTTTTCTTCGCCGCGCTTACGATTGGGCTTACTTCTTCTGCGTGGAATAATTCTTGTTATCATTAATGCGCTAGGCACCCGTCGATACAATTAACTATGAAGAATAATGTGGAAACCGGACGCCGTGATTCTACTTGTGTGATCCATACTGAAAATGTTAATAGAAGCAATTTCTTCCTGTCCACCAAGTGACCAGTCGGGTCGACACAGCGATTCCCGTCGTATCGATCTGTCAATCGTCGTGTATTGTACAGGCCAGGCAATTAGCTGACCTCCGCGTTGGATGGTGTGAAAATGGTCGAGGGAGTTTCGGCTGATTCAATCGGAAAATTTCAGAGAGACGGTTCACTTCGTCAGCGTGCAGGAACTGGCACTCATTCAGCCGGTTTCCTGAATTCACGTTTGCTTTTACCTTAAATGCTGTTTCGTCGTCGGAAGGGAAACCAATCGAATCTGATAGAACATTAGCGATCGCTGTTCAAGTCTACAGTTTGAACATTGTCGAGTAATTGCAGATTACGAAGCTTTGAGTGTTATTGGGAACCAGATTTTCTAGTATCTACATTAGTAGAAAGTGATAATTATCAAGATAATTATTTAAGAGATCTAAGATTTCTCTAGGTTTTAACACTTTTTTTAAAAAATTGGCTTCCGATGCACTGTAGGCGCTTACAGGCGCTCACTTCATAATGCTCGAAGCGAACTGAAGGCGCTTAGAGGCGCCCGGTGAATCTTATCGGCAATAATTGCAACGAACTTCGCTTGCGTCACTATTGTAAATAAATTGTGCTTATAAAAAAAATGCGTGGCGCCAAATGTATAGTGCGTAGACTGGCATAATAGAAGAAATTTTGCCGTCGCGAAAGGGTTAATGGATCTCTGCTGTCAACTGACACTCAGACCAATTCAATGCGTGTGTCATATATTCGAAGTGATACGATGTGTCTTGACTCTTGAGCCCATCACTACCAAGCTCTCAGCTCTCGAATGTCTCGCCCCCTTTTCCCTTTTTATTTAGCCGAGGCTGGAGTCGACAATTGAATATCCCAGAGTCAAAATGCTATTTATTATTGAGCACTCGGAGCCAACTTCCTCCGTTTCGCCTCCTTTCATCTTCCCCGCCTCGTTGCACGCTGCGGGACGGATAATTCGTCTGGATGCTCGAGTGCCCTCCAGAATATTTCTCGTTCCATCGAGTGTTCCTCGTTCTCCTCCACTCGTTTCCCCCCCGGAGAATCACTTAGCTATGCCGTCCGCGTGTACGTTGATTACAGGAGAAATCGTAGCTTGATAGGCAGCCGTATGCGTAGCTCTGCAACTTTTCCAGGCAGCTGAGGGAAAACGCTTTAGAATACTCACCCACCCCTGCGATGTCTGCTGCAGAACACAATTAACGCTTTGATTGATTCATCAAACGCTACTATTTGAATCGAAACTGTAAAAAAAAAACTTTCTCCTCAACGTGCATCTCTGCTGATGGAACGGAAAAAAGCAGCAGAACGCGCAATTTTTCCGTAGCCCCGGAATCAAGAATTTAATTGCTCGGAAAACTCGACCAGTCAGGTCGACCAGCAACCCTTCGACATTGTCTCGACCGACCTATTCAGCATTTCAGGGTGCCTCGGTGGCTCGGAGGCCACCCCGTCGACGACCAGCAGCCACTGGCAGCGGAAAACTCGATTGGAAGTTGTCGAGAGGCGAGTAGGGCCAAGGTTTCCCTTCCTTGTCCCGCCCTCGCGGCCACCCTTCGCTCTCTACTCTACTTTTCACCCTTGTGCAACGTCGCGTCACAGGAGGCCACCGTGGCTCCTTTGTGCCTCTCAAGGGCCACGATTCCACCCTCCCCTTAGCGAAACGCCATTCTGACATACTGACCTGATATTAACGCGGCCAATCAACGCCTCTCAATTTCGAACAAATGCTAAACGTTTCCTGTTTTCGAAGGGAGCTCCTCTGGGCTCGTTTCTGTTCGAGAATAACCCACCCCGAATCGCAAATTAAAATTCAATGCTTTCATCACAGGTAAATATATACTCGAAATACAATTGCATTTGAAAGAAGACTCCTCGAGAATAGAGATCACCCAGGGAAAATTCTACCGTCTAAACTAAATTTAATCCCAATGGTAACTGATATCTTCTCCTGGCTATACTACTTAAGGCGAGTCTCCGCCAGCGTTCGCGAACTGTTCACGAACAGTATGGGAATTGAATTTCCTAGGAATCGTCTGTTCGCGAACTGTTCGCTAGTGAAGACAAACCTTTACGCGTAAAGGTGGGTCTTCATCAGCTAACAGTTCGCGAACAGGCGATTCCTAGGAAAATCAATTTCCATGATGTTCGTGAACGGTTCGCGAACGCTGGTGGAGAGGCACCTTAATAAATCGCATGGCTACGAGCGACATTGTCTCGTTCCTTCACCTATCGCAATCACATTACGTTTTCCTTGAATCACCGTATCTCCAGGGGCATCGCGCGCGAACGCCAGCAATCATGCTGCAATCTTATTCGTCTGTGGCGTCGTTGAGCTGAGTTTTCTCCCGTCGCGTAGGCGCCGGATAAAACCCGCGCTTTCAGGAATTCCCAGCGTCGCGGGACTTCCGCGGAAACAGCAACCTGGTCGAGACTTGCCGCGAGACTACGGCCTCTGCCTCTTCGTGGTTCCGCGTGTCGCGTTTCGATGTTATCTAGGAGTCCTCTTTCATGATACGCGACCCAGCCGCGTCAGGGACTTTCGAGATACGTAGGTACCGTGAAAGCCGGATACGTCATCTGGTCATGCTGGCAGCTAGAGCGCGAGCCTGCTTGAGAACCCGCGTTTAATTATCGCCGCCCTCGTCCCTCGTTTCGTGGCGCCGTTGGTCTTTAATAGAGAGTCCGTTGAAGGGAGGAATGAAGCGAAAAGAGGACACAAAAGAGGCAGGACTGTGGAGATAGTCCTCTGGGGATGTTCGTAGATTTTCTTTCACCTGAATGTTCAATGGCGTGGGCGTGAGAACACGCCAAGGACGTTTTCGCAAGGATATTTTCCGGAAAGCATAGAAAATATTTTTGAAGACATCTCGACTGTTTACTGTGAAAACAAACCAAGCTCGGAGTTCGCTTTGTGTAAGGCTTAACTTCGACAGGCCAATTTAGAGCTTCATTATAACCACAAAACGGTGATTTCTTAGGTATATTGTTTTAAAGCATACTTTATATTACTAGATTTTTTTTTTAATTGTATAAAATGACTTCCCGGAGCAGCGCAGAAAAACTGGCCCACACTCCCGAGAATGACTGGGTCATCTAAGAAGGAAATACAAAAGGGATATATAAACTGGAATATATTATCTTCCATGCAGCGTAGGATTTTTTTTATATTTCAATTATTACATTTTTTAGAAGAATTTCAGTGTAAACTTTTATGTATAAAATTAAAGTAAATTCTTCAAACTATTAAATTTCCAAAATAATTCGAATTTTGAGAAAATCATACGCTACATGGAAGATAATATATTCTAGTTTATATATTTCGTTTGTATTTCCTTCTCAAATGATCCGGCCATTTTTTACAATTATTAAAAAAAAATTTCTAGCAAATTACAGATTGCTTTAAACTTTAAAGCTACATAAAAAATCCAAACTCTATATTTTTATTTGCACGAATAAAAGAATCCCTAACTTTGTGTTTTGTCAGTGGCTTCAGTGTGGGGTTCCCCTTTAAAAAGGCAATTTTTCAGAACCCTGCGTCACCCAGAGTATTAATTCGATTTTCATCTTACATAGTACATATCGATGGCTTAGTGCAAAACCGTTGTATGTCCAATTTTTGCGAAATTTGAGATTTTATATGCAACGAATAAAAGTCACATTTATATCCACTTCATAAATTTTTCAAAAATAATATTTTTCTTCAATGTATATCCTTGAATCTTATCTACCATTGCATATTTAAACCCATCTTTCGAAAAAAACGCTAAAAGTAAACATATAATATTTGTGCATTAAGACTGTCAACGCAGTGAAATATCGGCTAGTTTGACATAATTTAACGACTTTATATGTACACGAGGCGCGCATTCAAAAAAGCGACAATAGCCAGGCTAATTAGTACTTTTCCGGCATAACCTTTATTAAGTTTTTACTGAAGGTAAAAGCTATTGTTTTGCCAGCTGTTATCTTGTCCAATAATACTTGGTGCGCGAGCATCGTTTCGCCGCCGGTGATCACGAAACAACGAAGAAAGAAGGAAACGGGGGAAAAGGGGAATAACACGATCGCGATGCAGCCTTGCTATATTGCATATTTAGTTAACTGATCCGACGTGTGACACATTTGTGCGACGTGTGTATATAAAACGGCGTGGCTGGCTTCCACGAGTCAGTTCAGAAGCAAACAAGTCTACAAGCGTTACATCGTAATGTTCAGAATCATGTTCGCGTTATTCATCGCCCTGGCGGTATTCTCCTCGTGTAAGTCTTTCGATTGTGTGCTGTGGTGGATTCCTTCTCTAACATCTCTCTCTCTATCTATCTCGTTTCGACGCCACGGGAAACTCACCCACGTTCGTTCAGAAATGTGGAGATATCAGGAGTGTGTTCCGGGATAGAATCGACTGCAAGTATTAAAGTGGAAATGTTTCGATAAATGTTCGTTGGTTTCTAGCGACGTTCGCCGCCGACCTTGTCTGCGACAGGCCAAACGAGGAGTACGCCTGTGGATCCGCGTGTCAGACCACTTGTGCCACCCTGGGACAAACATGCCCCATCGTTAACATTGTAAGTTACAAGGCGAAGGCAGTTGCGATTCGTTGGAATATCAGTTTCAGCTAAATTTGCACGTTTCGTCATCGAATATCTGTTTCTAGAGATGCAACGACGCCTGCTACTGCATAAAGGGCTACGCCAGGGATTGTAGAGGAGTCTGCATCCCCGAGGAGCGGTGTCCTGGCAAAAGATGTGGCGGATATGCGAAGAAGAGGAATAACGTGGGCGGGTTAGATTGGTATTAGCTGGCCTGAACGATCGCCCTGACGACTGTCGTGGAGAGAATCATTCTGTAAACTGCTGTAATTCTGTTTCCCGTCTCTTATGAAAATATAGATAACACTCTGCTTGACATCTGCGTTTTTTCAAGAGACGCAGTCGTGTGGCAATAGGATGGCGAATAACGTAGAGGAGATAGTGTTTCTGGGAAATCAGTTTCTAAATATCGTTATACTACAGATATCCAGTAAGTGATACAATATACCGTGGTTTACGAAGTAAATTGGGTTTCGTCAGATATTAAATTTAAAGACTCTTATATCGACTGGAAGTACCTACCTATCAAATTGACTGGGTGTCAAACAGTATTTGTCTAACTATGAAAAGAAAATATTTAATTTACGTTCCTATTGCATACTATCTAATTTCTTAAAAATCCCCATCTACCCAATTTTGGCATTCAACATTCTTCCGAGTCCACGCGAACCCATCGGTGAGTCAATTATCTTGGCGCACAGTCGCCGAAGCGTTCTTGCTCGCAATATTCTCGGCGGTGGTGGAGCAATTTCCAGGCCCTGGTGGGCTCGGAACTTTGGCTTTCGCAACAGTCGAAGACGCCCGAGATCCTTGTAGCCGCGGGAGCAGCCTCGCGTTTACTTTAAGCCGCTTTCGGGATTAGCGAAAGCAGCCGTTGTCCGGCTGCTGACGAGCCAGACGTTGCGGCACGAAGCCGACGAGGGGCCGCCGTCCGAGCGTGCGATCGGAAAGTCAAACAGTTTGACCAGCATCGGGCGGAAGTGGTGCTCCAATATTTGGATCCGTAATGCAATCCACGGAGAAGTCGACGGCAGAGCTTGCTATCGTTCCTTCGCCTCCATCTCCATCTTCTCCAACCGGCCATTGCACAGCTTCCTGGAATGTCGCGGGATGACGATAAGCTTTACGAGAAAAGACAGTTTCCCAATAAGGTCATCACTGATAAAAGTTTATCGCGACGCGACGCGACGCGCTCTTGTTCTTCGCCTATCGAGTCTCTAAGTCTATTCAAATGGTGCACGAAAAGTAATGTGCTTTGGGGAAGGCTGTTCGGTGGTTAGTGATTCCAGTATCTCTGGGGGTGTAAGAAACACCGTTGATATTTCTAGAACTTATTTGTCAAAGTAGTATAGGTACAGTTATATCGGCCACTCGACATCGTTTCCAATAGCTGCCCGATCACGCGACCATTGAAAGCGAGGCAACGTGATTTCGTCGGCCGTGTTAAAGGGACAGTCAAATCGCTCGAAGACCAAGGATTTTTTGCGAATTAATTATAAGGAGATGAATACAAATTGTAACTAGTACTTTCGGGCTTTGGATAATGTTTATTAATACTATAAACTGTAAAAAAAATGTGTTTTGATAATATATGCGTGGACGTTTCGTCTCTGGTTTTGTCCTGATTGCGAAAAATCCAAGGTTCGGATCGCCTTGAAATTTTTACGGCACGTTCAAAGTACTATATTCCTTTTTGGAGTGGAGCTCAGGATTGAGTGTAAAGGCTCTAGTTTTTGAGATAAAAAAAACAACCATCTTATCGTACAAACCGCCTTCTCCTAGTCACTATTTTAATAACTTTGGTTCAATTTTATTTTCAGAGGTCCCCTCCAAAATTACAGGTTCTAGAAGAAACATATTCCAAGAAACCGTTGTATCTTTATTTTTAAACTCAACATCGGGGCAAACGCAAAGACACTTTTTTAAATACCATTTGCCAGGCCATTTCTAAAAGTAGACAATGTAGACAAAAAATCCCGTCAAAGTGGCCAACCATATCGGTTCGCTGCGACGACCTGGCGGGCTAATTGGGAATTCCGAGCGCGCGCGTGCTCGCGATCGAACGTGTCGCAACGATTTTCTGTGTACACTCTCCGGGGCCCGCGAGCAATTCGCGCGCGTATGACGCACGCAGGAATAGGAAGGTAGGTCGAGTGTAACGCACACAGCCTCGCTGACGTACGCGCGCACAAGCGGAGGCGACTCAAATTTCGCATGCTGCTCGACACGTGCGCCCAGCCGAAATCCCCTTCGCGCGACCGAACAGAGAAGAACTCGGGAGGAGAGGCGGAGAGAAGAGAGCCACCTATGCCCCGAGGGGTTGCTCGAGTTCCTACCAGGCATTTGTTTAATTGGGAACCGACATGGCCGCCGCTACATTCAACCACCCCATCTGCGCCACCGCATCCTCGTGAAAATGCGCGCCAGCTCGCACGTGCGTCCGCTTTTTCGCCCTGTGACCTTGATTTTTTTTCCCTCCAACCCCTCGCTCGACGACGATGCACACGCGGCATTCCGTCGACGATGGACGCGACTGGTTGCAATTCCGAGGGGCGAGAAGGTGACGACACAGGAACTGGGGGAAGCTTTCTGGTTCACGTTCGTGGATTTTGGAAAAGGGGAAATTTCGAATTCATGAGAATAGTTTACGCGAATACTTCAACATTAGTTCTATGGAAAGAATTTTGTAGGAGTCAAGTCTATTGTCATTCGTAAATCATATTAAGGGTATCTCTTTGTCATCGGTTTTAACCAATGATGTCCCTCCCTCGATATATTCTATCATCCCCGTTGCACGCATACCTCGCCGAGCGTTTAGCAAGCAGATCACGCTGATTCGCAGAAAGTTACGCAGCGGAGGCTGGAAAATCGTGCGACGAAACGAACGCCGCGCAGATTACTCCCCCTTTGTTAGTTCACTTGTCGTGCAAGCTGTTATCGGGAGCGGACCGTCGAAGGGGCGACCGCGAAATTTTCGGCAACCAACATGGCTGCCGTGGAGCCCAACCCCTGCCCCGAGCAGCGACGCAGTTTCCCCTGCGGGCGAGCTAGGGGCGCGTTTTACGCGCTGCGTATATCATTATCGCGGGCTCATTTCTGCTCGATTAGACGCCGTCGACTAAACGCTGGATCAAAGCGACATTTCACTGTGAAACGCCTCTACCTATAATTCGGTCTTTGCGGGATTTCCTACGACCGAGGGGCGGAGGGATCGACTTCGTTCGCGCCACTGTCAAATGTGGGACACGATTTTCGGCGGGAGCATATGGCCAGACAGGCGTGCAATTTTTTTATTCAGCGTTTAGGGGCTGGGTGGACTTGATAATGTGGTTGGAACGCTTCTTTAAGGAAATCTTGGTGGTCTTTTTTACTCAAGGAAAAGTCTTTGGAGAATATTTTATTTATAATGATATCTTGCACAGTTTTAATTTTGTGAATAGACTTGAAGCGTGGGAATACTTCACGAACACTTGTGGATTCTTGCATCTATTTTCTCTTAATCGATTCCTGTATGTGCCAAATAAAATTTTCAGGAGAGAAAAAGAACTTCCCTGACTTTAAATTATTAACGAAATTTTATTTGTTTTGATTGCTAAACGTATTTAAGTATACAATAACCTAAATGCATCACAAAATTTCTATTCTTTGTATTAATATACTTCAAATTCATGAAAAAAAGAATTGTATTTGTAGAAAACACTGTATGTGCCACCTCTTAGTTGTACAGAAAACTGAATGCGTCATTTATTTGAATTTGCAAGCACTGTAAGTGCGAATTCTGTTCGTCTCTAGCTAATTGGCTCTAAAATTGTTTTCTACAGAAGTGGCGTTGGACGTACCAGCGTTTACCATCATTGGTAATTTATTTACAAAGAATTACCAGTGACACGTAGAAAATTTTCCGAAATAAAATTTTTATTTTGTCTCTTACAGTGTTTTCTACAAGGCCTCTTCAATTATTGAGCAGGCAGCTTTTCATTTACTATATTTAGATACTACTACATCTGGACGAAACCTGTACAGAATTAGATCACGTTACTAACGCTGTTAGAAGCTGCAGGAACTAGAATGTAAATGGTGAAACTACCCTCCGAGCGTTCTCTTGCGAGCCACAGGAGACGGCCGAATACTTTCCAAGCGACCGTTGTGTTCTTTACACAAATTGAAGGGTGGTTTCTAGAACTCCGCAGAGGAATAAAGAGGGTCCGATCGTATCGTATTTATTCCCGGATAATTAATGAAAACGAGGGGAGAACGGGAGAAGAAAACAGGGTAAACACGGGCAAGCAAACTCTCGCGAGGCTGGCCTCGGACCAATACCGTTTCCACGCGCAAAGACTCTCCCTTTCTCGATCCGTTTCCCTCGGCCTCGCGGTCTCGGGAGGGTAATTCCGTTGAGTTTTCTTGAGTAGTCGAACTCGACCGCCGGCTTTAACGGGGCGAGTCCGCCGATATGATAATCCCGACGAAATGTAAATACGAGCCCCCGCATGAATATTCAATCGACGCGCAATGAGCGCGCGCGTGTTTGTATATGCGTCCAGGCAGACTGTTAAATTACTTAAAAGCGCCCGCGAGCGGGTCGATGGGGGACCAAAGGGCGAGTGATTCGCGGGAAACCCCTGCAAAAATCTGTGTAACTTCGTGCAGGGAGTAGAATCACGTACGATCTATTCATGACTCGAATTTCTTGCGACCTGAACGGAGGGTCAAGCAAAGCCACCACTGTGCTGCGGCCCCCAGAGCCCCATTAAAAAAAAAGTCCAAACACTATATTTTTTTCTGTACTTCTACACTTAGGTAATTTATAATAAACTGCCTCTTCATTTTCCCCCAAAATTGGGCCCCTCGGAACGTTTGCTACCTGAGCCTTTTTCCTTAAATCCATCACTGATAAATCCACCGATTCGTGGTAACTTCTGCCATGTGATTCGACTTTCTTCAGTCTCTTCCGAATTCAGGCGATGCTTTCAAGCTCGAACAGAGGCAACAGTACACGTACCTACTACAAAAGCGAAATTTTCAGTCGCCTAGCAAGTGGCTCGTTAAATCGCTGGGCTACCTTTCTTCTCCATTCGAAGAATCCTCGACCCGGCGGCTATTACTCGAAACGAGCGTTCGCTCGTACGAATGATGGACAAATCGATTGGAAAAATGATTGGGTGGTTCGTAGGGGGGGTCGTCGAATCGGCCGGGGTCCGTCGACCGAGGCGAACGAAATAACGGCCGTGCGCAAGATAAATACGTTCCTCTACGTGGAGATCGTTTGACAGGGGAGAGATGCCCCTTTGCGCGAAGGATCGACGCGGAGATTTCTATTAGGCCGCTGGAAGAATACAGATCTACCCCTGGTTGACAAGCTCCTCGGGTTTCATTCCGCAATTAGCGTGTAACAAGCCGGCGAGGGAGGCAGTTCATCGGGAAACGATCACTGTTTCACTGTCACGTACCTGTTACGGCCGAGTCACGAACCCGTAATGGACACCCTCCGCGGTAATCCATCGCCCGCGCAACCCTCAATGAATCAGCTGGCCGACTGCAATTGCAGGCCGCGCCTTTTATCGCGTCCGTTCTTTAGTACTCTACATCACGATCGTGAAAGGCTACGCCGTTGAAAGTGTTCCCGGCGGAACGTTAAAACTCAAAAGTCGAATGTGGGTGAGAAGCAGCCTCTGTTGCGGAGAAAATCGATGGAGAGGCACGTTTGCTCGGCCCTCGACGTTAAGAGGATTCCGTGGCAGGGGGCTGTTAACAGAATTCACCCTCTGTAAAGTGGACCTTGGCCGCGGAGGATCGCGTTTGTTCGCGGAAGTCTGCGAGTGATATCGATAGCGGCGTACACCGGTTTCCACGGCGAGAAAAATGACGTTCGACCGAGGAGTATCCACTCGCGGAGATTTAACGGCGGCCTCTCCCCGCCTCTATGGAGATCAGCTTGAAAAATTCTCGGAACACTCGCGGCTGAGTGCTGGGGGTCAGATCGCTCGCGAGCGGAGATACATCATGGATGGTAAAAAATTCGAACCGGGGCTGGAATCACTAAAAGCGAAAGCAACTTTCCTTCTATGGGCTCGAGCAACTTTGGCGAACAGATGAAACACTCGTATCCGTGTTTCTCCTCTGGAAACATCTTCTGTGCATTCGCAAGTGTATGCAAAGTACTTCCTTTCATCCACAAGAAATACTACTACAGCTTCTAATTTTCTGGCAATGTTACAATTAAGTTAAGAGTCTCGTCTGTCTCTGTATCGTTCATCGATCGAATCCCTTCGTTCCGCGAAGATTCCCCGCTGCCCAGAATCCTTGCGAGACCTGCCCCGGAGAGTCACGCATACCGCTAACTACGAGGGGGGCGAGATGAAGAGAAATAGAGGCGCATCGAACGAGCCGAAATCCTGGCATTGTCTCGACGCTGCGTGCTCTGCTCCCCAATACGGATAATCTCGGATGGCGTTCTCTCTGTTCCCTGTGGGTGGAGCGATAACGCTCTGGAACACATCGAAGGGTTGCCAGTGGCAAGCCCCGCTCGATCCACGGAATTTAAAGTCCTCCTCGCTGTTGTATATAAATCTGGACGCTAAAATCCGTCGATAGGCACTAGACACCGGGGATTAAAAAGCTGGGGCGGCCACGGGGGCGAAAAACTCCGCGCCGCTCGTTTGCCGCGGACTCTGGGGTGTAGTAACCTTCCAATCGGCGATTTCATCGCAGCGTTTCGGTGCTTGTTCTACTCTTCGCGCAGAGGGTGAGGTATATTACGCGGCTACCTAGGTCTCTAACCGTGCACTTGTACTTTTATCGTGGATAGGTTGATTTAGAGGGGATTGCGAGGCATGAATTGGTAAAGTGAGATTCGAGGAAGAATCATTTGTGATTTATCGACAGGCTAGGGATCATGTTAGGGTTTCTTTGACTCGTATTAGGAATTTTTACTCTCTGTTCTTAAGATTCCCTGATTTTTGTCGGATAATCATATTTTTTGGGAGTGCTTGATAGAAATTATATAGGTATTTTGTGACTTAGAGGAAATTACGAGGAAGGGGATTGTTTTTAGGAAGATGAATGAGTAAGGATCATGATACAAGTAATGATAGAAACTGTCGGGATTCGGATATTTTATTTGAGAGCACACAGACGTCAGTGAGGTAGTTCCAGAACGATTATTCATCGTTTAATCTCGGACAAAGGAACGTCAGCAGTAAGCGGGATGCAGTAGCCATCTCTCCTCCCGAATCCATATTTGCAGCGGCATCCAGGATCGCAATCCCCCTAGGGAGGATGGATAAAGATGAATTATAGCTATGTTAACCTACCTTCTTCGTAGTAAAAACGATGTTTAAAGCAGCCATGCTTGGCATGTAATACATGAGAAGTGCATACACCCGAACAGTCTTGCAACACGGAATTCTCGCAAATGGGTATATACACACGAGGCTCCACGTGGCGCTAGTTCCTCGTATTGTCTGCAATGTTGACTTTTCGCCACTGCAAGTAAAAAATAATCTGCATAACCACTTCCACTTCCAAATGGAGTTAATCCTTACAATTAAGTACTCTTTCAGTTAGCAAAATATCTTGGAAAGAGATATGGTCATTTTTTAAAGGCAAAATGTAAACTTGAGGAATAACAAGTTGATCTTATCTGAAGACCATTTTTTACGAGCCACATTCGTTGTTCTATTATTCTTACTTCACTGACCACCTTTTTATACGCCTCCACGTGAGCACGTTATTTACCTTTTAACGATGCACATTTAAACAGCTGAGGAATATGTCGAAATGTTTATTTAAACGTGACAATGATTACGCTAACAAGACTGAAATGTTTTAAAATTGCAAATGTAGGAGTAGTCAGATAAACTGTGAATCGAACGCGATTAATAGATTGTCGTTCTATCTCCCACCGCTGGTGCATAAAAAATGAAGCACCTTTCCATACGATAACACCTTAACAATGTAGAAGACGTGTTATCAGTGTGCAAAATGTCAGTTTAACTTTAATCTATATTCAAACAACGTTCAATTACGAGTAGCAAGCGTTATTATTCATTAGGCAATTTGCAATTACGAAGCTTGAAGCAAATATTAGCCTATGCTGCTTAACACTTCTCGATAGCCACTGAATTATTGATACCTGAAGAAAAATGATAGATTCCATCGGAAGAAATTTACATACAATTTCCACATTTTTAAATAAAAAAAAAACAAGTCTGAATCTCTAAAATTGGAACAGAAAATACAGTTGAAATTCAATCTTCATAAAAAGAACGAGCTCCAGCAGTTCAATCTACTTTGAGTAATAAATCAACGTCCACTGACAATTTGCAAAAGCTCCCTCGAAATCGCCGCGGCAAATTCAGGTGGATCGATGATTCGCGCGCCTGTAAAATTTGATAATACCCGCTCCACGCTCGCCGATGTTATTAACGTCCGTTTGGAAATGAATCACGCGTCGACTTAATCGCATTAACGATAAACGCCTCAGGGAACGCTGCCGTAACGCAAATATTGGCCGACAATATTTTCTCTCCAAATGTTGTAGAGCCGCCTGTGCGCAGGATCTTACGTGTGTGTACTCTGGTATTTCCAGATCCCATCGATGGAGTCCTTCTAGCCGACAGAGAAGCCGCGTGATAAGGACGCGAGTCGCATTAGCAAGTGGTTTCCGCCTCGCGGAGCGTTGCGTCAGGCGCTATTTTCGACTGCCCGAGTGCCAACACCGAAATCGGTGAGTACCGCGTTCAAACAGTGCGTTTTTATCCTTTCATCGGCGCTGGTTAAATGGCCCAGCCCGCCGCCAAACCAGGAAAATCGTTTCCACGGTTTGCTTTATCTGTTTGACTTTACTATCGGCGCGAGTGACTTGAGAGGAGATACCTTGGACATCATTTCCGCGAGCTGGAGTTAAATTCTGAAGGTATTACGTATCTTGTGGAGGGAGTCCATGGTCGGTTGCGTAGGTTTCTTGTGTTTTATGGAGTTCATTTCTAGGAGGATTAGTACGGTGAAATGTACCATTAGATTTTACATTATTTACTCACAAATTTGATCTCTTCTTCAAATAGATATAACTCGCAACACCCTTAACCCTCCGTGGCCACACCTTCTTATAATCACAAATTGATCACATGGGGTTCGCTGTATCCCAGCGTCATTTTTGAGTTACCATTTTCGTATTTTTGAATCTTTTAATTTTTTAAAGTTAATTGTACATTCGTAATACTCTAATAGTATTTTCTTAGAAATCTAAATTTTGATATGTTAAAATTTGTATTTGAAAAAATAGTTCTGGATAAAAATGATTTTTTTTGTTAAAATTCACCAAATTCTTAAATTTTATTATTAACGACTAAAAATTTACAGAAATATTGGCAAAGATATATCCTGAGGTGTGACACAGTTAACGTGACCATGAAGGGTTATTACCCCGAAGAATTTCTCTTTCTAACTATTTTCTAATACACCACGCACAACGGACTTTCTCCTCTAAAAGAACCACGTCCATGTCTAAGGTATCGTGGACGAAATCAGAAAGGCTGGGGCCTCTAATCCTAAACCGCAGAGAGTGAATATCATATTTCTGTTAATAATCGACTGCGTGGCTCTTCTAGCCGAAAGAAAAAAGGTCAACAGAAATTCGTTTCTTTCCACAAAAAAAAACTAACGAAAATCCACTTCCTCCTCTCCACAATGCACAGACAGAAGTGTAAACAGCGTTTGTTTCCGATAGCAAAGCGACTGAGACGTGAAATAACCACGCGTGGCCAAACACGCCCATTATTCCCTTTACCGTTGCAAAGGTGTTGGTAACTTGAACGGCAAGCCATTACCATCGACGTCGGCGGAAAACGCAGCGAGGCCATCGCGCATCGAACGATACCGCGTCGATAATCACAGCGAGAGGGCTAATTACGACAATAGATCCGTGGTTTGGGATGGACGGAGCAGAGGGGTTCGCGGGCGCAGAGGGGGAAAAGGGAAAACGGTGTACAATCGGACCGAGCGGGTGTTTGGCCAGGCTCGAGCCTATCGAATAACTCGAGCCCCGTCCCAGGGGTATTTGCCCGTAGAAGGAGAGAGCAAGGTATCCCTGGCTGTGGATTCACGTAGTACAAATTTAGTAGCCACCCCTGTGTGTACTGTCTTCGACCGTGTTTCCCTTGTAATCTCCCGAGGGCCGAGCCGATGCACGTACGCTCGATATTCCTTTCCTCCGATCGAACCCTCCGACACGCTTGCCGCGGCCCTGGGATTGTTTCCCGGTAATGTCCGACGATTACTGCACGCGCCGGGGATGGAATTCTCTGGGAACAGGGGGATCTGTTTTACTTCCACGTTTGGTAGAAGAAAACACCGAGATGAAACATTTGAAAAGTGATGTGAAAGCGTACAGGGTTTACCGTAGGGAAGAAAGGAATTAGCAAGCCCCGAGAGACTTTCCCGGGCGAGTGGAATTGTCCTCGGAGCTGGTGACGGCTGGAGGGCCGATGGCCGGTAAAAATTGGGCCGATCTACGTGATGAGAATTTAGGGGACGTTTCCCCGGGACACAGACGAACGGCCACGGGGCGCTAACTAACGCTATAATCAAGTAAGCAGTTTAGTCGAGCGATCCGGTTACGTCGACTTAGCCTTCCGTATCGACGAGGCGTCACTGATTGGTTTACAGATCTGCTGAGCCGAACTCAGACACGCTCAAAGGCCTCTCTAGTTAGCTCTCGGTCCCTTTTCGCTCGTCCCTTCTCTGCTGTTTCATTAATTTTCCTCTGATTCCGCCTCGCCTCGCCTCGCTCCTCCGCGTTTATCGAACTTCGCCTCCACGGCTCCTGCACCTTTGACTTCGCAAAGCGGCGAACCCACCCTCCGTGGATATCCTTCTCAGAAGACGGCTGGGTTACAGAAGCGTGGTCTATAAATAAATTAGGATTAATTAGGAGAAAAATTGATGGTAGGAGGACGTTTGTAACCGCGTCAATCATTGACGATATTACCCGAGGAATTATTCATACAAACTTTTGCTTCCTTAAGTATATCTGCAGAATGTGCACTGTGGGCTTGTTGCAGTTAAAGTAATGATAAAGGTAAATACTTTTATCTTGCACATTAAACTTTGCGTGACTTATCTTGGAAAACGTGGGATTCGTTTGGTGTATCAAGGTTGCTGATAAGGCGTTGGCAAAATTTCAAACTGGACTGATAGGTATACTTTCTTCGCTTCTAAAATGTATTTCAGCAAAAGGCAAAAATTTCCAACCTTTCTGCTACCTCGTTGTACTTCTCATTATCTTGGACACTTACATTGAAACGCGTAGTATCAGATAATTTAAGTAACCCTAAATTTCTTTTCTTTTTTCAAATTCAAAATTCGATTCAATTAACTTACCCGCAACCAAAGCATTGTTAATAAACAGGAATATGAAAAAGTGTCCATTACTCGAGTGTCTCTACAAAATGAAGTGATCGAAACCACCCGGACTCGATAGCTTTCGCAGCTCCATTCTCTGCGCATCATAAATTGATTTTCACCGACGGGACGGTTCGCGTGGCGAATTGTGAGCTGCGATGCGTCGGGTCCCAGACAAAAGCCCGCGTAGAGGCGCGTGCACGCGATATTAAAATACGCTCAAAGGGATGTTCGACGCGAGAGCGACGTGACACGAGGGTGGCGGATTTATCGGTGGCGAGTAGCGGAAAGAGCACTCGCTGTTGGCACAACATTAAGCGAGAAAATTCATAGGGGATGAAAAGTTACGACGAACGTATCTTTCCTTGCACACGTTGAATACCAGACTCTTGTTTTCGTGTCAGAAGGAGTCTAGGAATCGTTCACCAGCAAAGCAGTGGAGAACCAGAGGTGCGAGGAAGCAGAATTCAGCAATGTTTGCCACCTGGCGGGGCTAGTTTATTCTCAGGAAAGAAGGGGCGCGTTTCACATCAGTTCGGTGTAAGATTTGATCCTTAGCGTAACGTTCGATACAATTCTCCCCGCGTTACACATTCTGAAATAAAATAAATCTGTTTCCTGGTTTACTGTCTTTCGAACCTTGTTAAAATGAATTGCACCAAAACGCGAATAAACGCTTCATAATGATTACGAAGCATTTAGGTAGTAAATGAGAAACTCAAACCGCGTCAGAATGTCTTCCATTTGGAAAATTTATATGTGTACAGTCTTGGAAAAACTTCCGTCCCCTCGTGCTGCTGCGCGAACCCAGCCACGTGTCCTCTCTCAGGCAGCGAGGATCACAGAGCGCGCGGAAGGATTCTAATTTCAAAGGGGGTGTCGGCAGGGGCGCGTCAGATTCTTGACGGACGTGAAAAATGTCGCCTGTATGCAAAGCAAATTGTGCCAGCGCGTCGCGCGTTTCATTATTTCGCTGCAAACGTTCTCTGCAGGGGATTTCCCTCTCGCGGAAAATTTAATTCTCGGCCCGGGGAAGGTCGTCGCAGCTATGCCCCGGGCAGCACTCCCGCCCTTTAATATAAGGTCACGGGGAGCGTGGCGCAGGGACACCTGCGGTCGGCCCTTTAAAAATGATTAACCTGCAGAAAGGAGCGGCTGGCTGGGCCCGCGCTGACGCTCGATGAAAAATGGATCCCTCCTCCGGCTTTTAGGGCGACACAGAGGCGTCGTTAACTCTTCCTCCCGGCTGCGTACTTACGAGCCTGATTTTTAACGATTTCCCGGGGGCAGGAATTACCCTCTGGATGATTCTTCGCGGCACGTCTCGGAGCGACGACGTTGTCTTCGGCAAGCTGTAGTGATCATACTTTACTGTGCTGCCGGGACTGGCTATGTCGGTCATTGTCACTGAAAAATGATGGATACTTAAAATAAAATCGGTTATCACACTGGATCAAAATGATCCAAAATTTGACTTTGAGGTAGAATTTCTTTGAGGCACCATTGAAAATGGTACTATTGTTTAAACACTGTGATACTTTAAATTACACGTTTCAAAGATGAATATATATTCTACAATATTCAAACTTCATCTGAAAATTTTTGCGATTTAATTTAATAGATGGTTTTAACACAGCAGCTTATTGATAATTGGCTTCGGTCGAATGAACTCTTAAGTGTGACAACTACGTTCGAAAAAATTGGCGCGACTATATTATATTCTTCTTTAGGGTACTATTTTGTAGTCCATTTGTTTTATTGATATTGAAACAAATTCAATGACTTGTAATTCTTAGTTTAGAAATTTGATTTCATTGTTGAGTTGGTATTACCATTTCTTCGCAATTTTTGAGAATAACCTCGGTTAAAGTTCCTCTGTTTCTCTTATTACCTCCAAATACGCTCCACTCTCAGTCTCCCGCTAGGTCCCGTTTATTAAATTTGCTTGACTCCTCGGCCGATTGATCTGCGATCTATCAAACCATCGATGCCCTCAGAGGACCAACCATACGAGCGACGGGTGACACGTCGTTTTGACAAGCGATTTGTCACGCTAACGAGCCTCCATTAACGATCGCGTCTGAAGCAGATGCAGACACACGAGCACGTGTGTCGCGATCTGCGATTCCTCGAGCCGATGCACGGAGTCTGCCCGAAGGGAATTTCGTTGAATTAAACTGAACCTGCACGAGCGTGGTCGAAGAAGTCGGGAGGGGACGCCTTTCAAATTAGCATTTCCAGGGGGAAGATTACTCGTCGCTAAGAATTCTTTTGTCAAAGAGCCACTCCCGCTTCTTGAGAGCCTCTCGACTCCAGCGGCCTCATAATATCCTCTATTGATCGCTCGTTATACCACGCAGCCCTGGAAATACACTGCGACGAGCAATCATGCGTCGTATTATCGTACAACATATGCTTTTATATTAAAGGAGCTCGTTAACTCGTCATCTTACGTTTTAAATTCAACCTTGGCTGCATTTCTATGAGACTCCAGTACCATCCAATTTCTCTAATCATCCTATACCTCTGCAGACGGCTACTTTACGTTCCCCAGCTTGAAACCAGTATCATCCATTTCTATCAAAAGCTTTCCTAGCTCCACAGTGGAATACAGAAATTTATAAATCATGTCCCCCGATTCTCGCCCGAAACCACCCCGCAATCCAATTTTGGGCTGCACGCAGGGGGCGATAGTCGAAAACTTTCCTCGTTTCCTCTACGCCTTCCCGCCCCAAGATCTCCCGTTGCCGCGTTCGATGGAGGAACTCGTTCAATCTCGCCCCATATCGCGTAACGAGTGGACGACGTCCAATTAGCCATCGAGGCATCGCTCGCAAGGCGATGTCAGGAGCGAAAGCAACAGCTTCCACTGGCGCTGGCTGACGCGAGGAACGTCGGCCATTCGATACCGCCGCTCTTCTTGCCCTCCGTTGTCCAGCGAGGCTTAATGAAAACCGTGATTGAAGCTGGTGCACGAGGGTCCAATCGATCGGGCGCGAATCACGGAGAGGGTGTTTGCCAGCCAATCACCAGCCACCATCCGAGGGACGCTTTTTTTTCTCTCTCTCTCTCTCTCTCTCTCTCCCCCTTTGATTCGACGGGATTCATGAGTTGACTTTGTGCACAGCGCACCGGCTCCACTAGACCGTCGTCCCTTTCTTTGTGCCCGGGCTAATCAAACTCTTATAACAGCGTCGAGGTGAAAAGCACCGAAATTTGGGACCACCCCGTGGCTCCAGCGCTGTCGTTTCACGAATGCTGGATTTCTGGGGAGATGGGTTCTTTAGATAAGCAGCCTTCTATTAACCCTCTGCTACTAAACTTCTCAAGCACATTCATCACTATGGTGACTTTTCCTTTCGAGGTACTCAACCCGTAATTAAAGCGTCGTGAGTAACCATATGTCAGACTCCAATGCGCCCCATCGTCGAGACAACACCATCTTTTAAGTTTTTTTTACAACGAAACGCTCGAAGGCTCGAGGAAGCATCGGCTGCATTAGTTAACAGGTTGATCAACGCGAGTTTATCGTCCCTGGGCGTTGAAGGGGCGGAAGGAAGTACAGGCGGTTGTCGAACGGAGGGGCTTCTGGATAAAATCCTCGAGGAAGGGCACGGCAAGGGGAACCGTAGGGCAAACATTTTTCCACGCTCCTTCCAGAGCTAATAACCTCTGCATATTTGATGGGATTCCATTCTGTTGGGAAAGATCGTTCCCGGAACACGGCGTTGCGCACTTCGACGTTCCCGTCGCTGCAAAGGAAATCTAATTTCTTTCGCTAACACGATACAATTTTGATCCCGCGCCGCAATCTGAAAGCTTTTATGTCCCCGAGGCGGGGCAGATCCGTGTGTCCTTCCGCCGTTTCACCTTGCGTCCCCTCTCCTTTCTCTCCTCCGTTCCTCTTGACCTCCGTCTCGAGAACCCCGTGTCAAATTGACTGGCGCGCTCGACCGATCCTTGTTTGTCTCGGCCCGCGAGTATCGATCCCACGACCATCGAAGAGGGTTTTGTTTCGAAGAATGACAGATAATTTCTTCCTTTCCCTCTCCGCCCTTGGAGCACCCGCTGTCCCTCGCAAGGGGCCGGGGAACCTCCTCGGAGACCGCTCGTCGGTTTTCTTCTGTCTCACGGTTTATTAACTCTCGGTCGATTAGTCGACCTCGTGATATCCTCCGTTAGATGGGTCCTTTGGGATTTACGCTCGAATTATTCTTTCCTTCCTTCGCCGCAATTACTGGCCCTGTATTGGAGCCTTTGTGCAAATGGGAGCTGTGCTTCATTTTTAGGAGACGCGTTAAGTATCGTATACTGAAATGTGATTAAAAGAAGAAGTGAACGGTGGATCCAGTCGAATACATTCAATTTCAGAGGTCTGTTCTTAATAATACTCTCAGAGATATTTCACCGGTTTATTGACTAATCTATATAGCACATCAGGTACAATTAAACTCGCGATTTTTCTGATCGTTTATGTCTGAAGCAACAGCGCAACGCCAGCCAAGGTCCACTTGGCAGGCTTCTCCTTGGTCTTCAGATTAAAAGTCCACACGTAGGTGGGCCCTCGTGTTCGTGTCTTATATACAGGACACTCGTACATGTTCCTCAAATCCTGCTTATCCTGGGTGATTGCGCGGACGTTGATCACAGGCACCCCTGGGAACAGCTCCTTGGGCTTCGAGTCGACTATGATGCCCGTTTGAACGTCCCATCTCGCGCCTTCCATGAAGATCCCGTGGATGTACGCGCCGTCTCTGGGCGCAGAACTATCACCAAAAAGAAAACGCAGATCAAATTGTATTCGTCATTACACGAAACGAAATTCTACATCACGTACGTGAACTCCTCTTTGTTCTTCTTCGTCACGTCACACTGCAAGCACATTTTGTCAAGAGGCAGTTCCTGTCTCCTCGCAGTGGACTGCATGATGGCTGTCAGCAGAGACTGAGGATTGAAGAACCCAGCCAACCAGACCGAAGGTGGCAGCTGAAACAAGATCCCCGCGAGTTCATCCAGTTTACTGCTGCATAAATACTCATTCGCTTACAACAAAGTCAGTGGACCAGGTCTCCAGTTCCCTGATGCGCAGTAACAGGTCGACGAACCACGCAGCCAGGCCTAGTAACGAAGGATAAGCTCTTTGGGCCCAGACCGGTGGCACTTGGTCGAGGAACAACGCGTTTTCCAGGTCCTCCATGTCCGACGTGATGGTCAGCTCGCCCTTGAGGCCCAAGTCTAGCTCTCGCAAGGATCGCTTGATCTCCGTGGTCAAATAATTCATTCGCTCGCATTCTTGGAACGCAACGATCACGTACGGCGTTCTCTCCTCCACTTTGCCCATTATCTCGACCATGTTGAACTCGTCGGGCAGCTTCTCCATGATTTCGTCCAGTATGTGCTTCACCTTCAAATATGTGGGGATAGAACGTGATATCGCTGCCGGTGAATTAAATCCTCACCTTGTCCTCCCTGGTCACTGTTTGCCCGCCAGAGCTGGCCGCATCCCTCGGCTGCATCTCGAACACAGTCTTGAACAGATTCTCAGCTGTCATCGTTAGAAAACCGATCTCCGCGTTGGGGTGCAGACCGTAGAGGTAGGGTGACTCTGGTGGCATCGCCTCGTCGATGTAGGCGTGGTAGCCTGCTAGATCTGTGTTGGGTGGCGCTGGGAAGCCTGAAATAAGATTCCATTATTTATCTTTGAAGAAAGGAAGACAAGATATAGCTCCCAAGAAAAAATGAACAAATTAGGGAAAAGTGAAGTGAAGATAATAATATGAAGTAAACTGTAAGGAAGAAGGAAGTAGAACTCGACAAGATCATTCTATAATAGAAACAGGAATGTATTCTACCTGGTGCTAACTGTAGTTCACCGTCAACCAAATCAGACTGCATCAGCTCTTCGAGGTACGAAACACAGAGTCTCCTGTCCCAGTCGTCAGTTATGTGTCCTCCGTACATAATCTCCCCGAACAAGTACCTGCATTGGTTACCTTCATTTAAAACCGGTCCTGAAAAGCTTTAAAAACGCGAAGGCAAACCTCAAATCCTCCCATGGCACCTTGGACGTCGCTTCCAAGTAATTGTACAACACGCTCACGCTGATGTGCAGGTCCCCCACGTTGAAGGGGTAGATTTTATTCCACCCCTGCGGGCCGAATTTCCGCCTTTCGGCGACCACCGCGTGGAAGTAGCAGAGCGAGAAGAGGATCGCCTTGAACTCCGCCTCCTTGCTGCACATCTCCAGCGTCTCCTGAGTGAAATTGTCCAGCGCCTTGTGCAGGTTCGCCTGCATCCCCGTGGGCGGCTCGTTCGTGATCTTAATGGACGACTCCAGGATGCCCTAATTTGTGCCCGCTTTCAATCTCGCCTGTCACCTTAAAAGGGTCTGAAGTTACGAGAGACTGAAGTTTTTACTTGGGGGATGATGTGGCCCGCGGGCGTGCTGGCTGGCTCCGCGCTCATGAACACCCTGTAATCCGAATGGGAGCCGTCCGCCGCGATCTCCAGCTTCTTCTCCAGCAGCGGCAGCCACTTCTTCACCAGATGAATGTTCTGCAGGACCACCCAGTGGCCATTCCTCGCCGCCACGTCCATTGCCTGCTCCGCGACTGTCTCTTGACCCTGGCCCAAGGAGACGTTGTGGAAATTCTGGTTGTCCAGGGTGTATCCCAAACGGCGACCCAAGTCCTCCACGTCCTGATTCGACGGGGGGCCATCAGATACGTTGCGCGCGAGCGGATCTCGTTTTCGTTTTATGTACCTTGAGAGGGTTCACCCCAGGCGAAAGGATGAAGAAGATTGGAGTGGAGGGGCTGGTCTCCTCGAAGGACTTGGCGAACTCCACCGTTCTACCCTCGATGTATCTGGGGCCCAGCTTCTCCTCGATAAATGCAGCGATTGCGTAGGTCATCCTGTCGGGTCGCAGGGCTCGGAGCATGCACAGCCGCTGTATCGTTGTCTTGTTCTTCCACTCCTGCGGGAATTTCTCTCGCTCGGGGCACTCGCATTCCACCAGCTTCTTCCACCGCTTCGCGGATGTCTCGATGTCTCTGTCCAGATTGCTGTGCACCGGAAACACCGTCGTTTTCCAAGGGAGGGTCAAATGGGATTTTTAAAATTCTACTTAACATGCATAGCGCATTGTTTAGTACTTTTATAATCTCCGAAAGAGTTCTAAATGAACTTGCCTCGCACACAAAATTTTGTTATAAGACTAGGCGTCAAAGAAATGATAGAAAAAAGCACGCAAGTCCAGCAAGATTAAATAAAGGATATTTTGAGTGGCTCACCGAAACTCCTCTCGGCTAGCGAGGCTCCTTATTCCGCCCCAGCTGGTGTTGGTGAGGAAGTCGACGGGCGAGGTGACGTGGGGCGTTATGGGGAAGCGTAGAAAGAAATCGAGCTCGCCGGTGGTCACCTCGTTCCTTGCTAACAGAATCTGGAACGCCATCTGCGACGCGAAGATGAGCTTGTCGCACTCGAACAGCCCTCTGGTCGTGTACATGAACACGGAGTAGGTGATGCATTCGATCAGGTTCCTCACTCGCACGGAAACGTCCTGCGCCGGGTCCGCCTTCGAGATAGCGTTCTGAAACACCACGCTGAAAGCTTTCAGCGAAAATTGATAAATCGGATTGATGGTGTTCAGATCGTTCAAGATAAAGTAGAGCAGAGAGGCCCTGGCCGCCGCCGGTCGATACAGTTCCCTCGCCGCGTCGATCTCGCGGCTGGTGCCTCGCGCCTCCGTGACCTTCGATTCGATTTCCGCCGCCGTCCTCTTGGTCGTCTCCAGGTTCTCGACCAGCGACGTGTCCTCGAGCACGTTGCTGCCCGCCGACGACAATCTGCGCGCGGAATCGTTATGTCGTCGTTCGCTTTTCTTCATCGACAAGGGCGAGATATATATCGGCGGGGTGGCGCGGCAGATGCGGATTCGATACAAGCGGAAGGAAGTGGAAATGGAAAATGTCAGAGGGTGCGGCGTACCTCGACAGGAGGGAGTCCTCCAAGCTATTCAGCGTAATCTTGAAATCGTTCTGCTGTCGGGTGAGCTCAGCCTTCAGCTCCTCGAGATCAGGCCGCTCGGCTTTTACTACCTCCGCGAGCAATTGATCCTCGAGGCCGTCCCTCGTTACCGTGAAATTAATTAGGGTAGTTTGGGCCTGCATCTCGGGCTTGTAATGGGGATTAGCTAGCTTCGTGTGCAATAGTAACCTGAACAGCGGATTGTACTCGACCTCCTTGTCGCCGATCTTAATCGCGCGACCCTTCTTAATCAAGTTCCTGCCTAGGAGGGGGTCCAGCACCGGGTCCACCGTTTCCCCGATGTTCTCCACGAGAACGGTGGCCCCGGTTGCCAGCGACTGCTCGATGACGTCCAAGTAACCCTTCTGCCCTAGCCTAATGACCCTCAGTTCTTCCCCGTACTTCTGCTTGATCCACTTGATTCCCTGGAGCTGGGGACGAGCGGCGATTAACATTTAACCGTTGTCGAACGTGTTCGTCGTGAGCCTACGTACTTGAGGATCGATCATTAGGGGCCAACGATCTGAGTTCGTGAGAATTGTGGCATTCTCCGTTGACATTCTATCGTTCGGCAGGCCTTCGTTATTCCATTTGGCTATTTGAGTGTCGTTCGTCAGAAGCGACAGAGGGTCCAGCCCCTCTGTGATTGGAACCGTCGGCTCGATGCTTCGCAAAAATGGCAGCCATTGCTTGTGCTGCAGATCCTGACGGAACTGCTTGGTGAAGCAGCCGACGTAGGAGATGAAGGCTGTCACCAGGAGCACGTCGCCGGGCAACGTCGATGATTGTTGCATGAAACTTGAAGGAAGCTTTCGTTATTTTAAGGAAACCTTAAGAATAGTAGATACGTGGCGAAAAATGGTCCTTTAGATATTATCCAAAGTAATTAAAAAATTTTGAAAGACTGTATAGATTAGGCAAGTACCTACACAATCTAGTATTCAACCTAATTTTTAAAATTTCTTTGCACATCATCAAAATGTAAATGTTAATCAGAGAACGACTTGGAAAAAGTCCTTTAAGGTCGCAAGTGTGACTTACTTGGCCACTGAATCTGCCCATCGCACGTTCTCCGACGCCAAGCCCCCGACCAGCCTGTTGGCAAGTGCAATAGTAGCATTCGTCGCGTCCGCCTCCTGCTGGCACTTGAGTTTCTCTGTCGTCGCCAGCTCGAAGTCAGCCGTCAATTTCGCTAACTGCTCCTCCAACGACTGTCCCCAGAACAACGCTCAATTTAAACTCACCCAGAGCCACCCTTCACTCATTCATTAGTACCTACGTACAACAACTTTGCGCTTGATCACGCCGAGCTTGTCTTGAGCAGCGGCCAGTTCAGCGTTCGCTGCTGCCAGGGCCTTCCTCTTGGGCTCCACGTCGCAGAACACCTCGTAGAACTTGATGATGTTGATGACCCAGGCGCAGAGGCCTGCAGCCGCGGCTGACTTCGATCTCACGAACTCTGGTTCGAACTCGGAGTCTTTGAGGTACGGTTGTATCGCCTTGATCACTTCTGGGTGGATGTTCTCCTTGTCGTAATTGATTAGGGCGTCGAGGAACGCGTCCACCTTCGCCATCGTGATCTATGAAACCAATGATCTATATGGGTCTACACTTTTCCATCCACTGCTTACAATTAATTATACACTCATAGTGGCCATTTTGCTCGCGAAGTGCTATAACATTCACGTAAATGGTTTTATTCCTTACGTTGCACTTGGAGGAACTAGACAGCACTTGGATATATAAGATCCGCAATTAATTATTCTTTCGCATTTACCTGAACGAATCCGTGAGTGACGCTACATCCAGTAATGTGGACCACTTACATTATCAATGACCCTGGTCGTACCTTGGCAGCCTTCCAGCTTCTATCTTTGGGTACTTTGCCAGACGGGGCCAGAAGGACCATCACAGCGGCTGTTACATTCGTCACAGCCCCAGGAGGCGAACCAAATGACTTCAGCTCGGTGAGATTCGCTTTGTTCAGTGTGTTCAAAGCTTCCTGAGCAGCCAGCAGCGCTGGCTCTGCCTTCATTAGATCTACCTCGCAGTCCTTCTGCTTTTTCAACACCTCCTCCGCTATTATGGCGACTTTCGATTCCTCTTCATCAGCTGCGAGAAACAGAAGACATTTACCTCAACGTCTATACTTTATTGACCTGCTTTACCTATGGCCTTCTCCTTCTGCACTTTATCCGTCTCAACGCCGACAATGGCGATCAGTGTATCAGCCGCTTCGTTCTTCTGTTGCAACTCTACTTCTTGATCAGCCAACTTCTCTTTCAACTTATCCACTTGTACTGCTGTCGATCGCAGCTTCTCCAAACCGTTCTCCAGCCTAGCAACTCGGGCTCGTAGCTCCTTGGCCTTCGTTTTCAACAGTCTAGTGTATAGACAGATCTGCTCCAGGAAGGATTTCGGGGTCGTGTAGTTGTAGCGACGCTCGTTGGCCAAATAATGCCGGCTGGCCGCGTTGACGCTCGTGTGAGCGTGGGCCATGAATTTCGCCGCTGAATCTCTGTAGTTGGATCGTTGATTCGTTAGTTGGGCATGGGAATCGATGTTGAAACGGGCTTCGAATCTCTACCTGTAACTTTCTGGAAGCTCGTCTAGCTCCTGCAGGAATCGCTTCGACACGGACATCAAAGCTTCCTGCGGCCATTCGTGGAACCAGTTTATCGCCGTGCAATTTATTATCGCCGGGAACTTCCTCGAGCGCACCCTTAAGGTCGAGCCGACGGGGGAGAAGCAGAGGACTATTCGTAGTTGCCTGCGTACGCGGTCGATGAAGAATTTCCAGCAGTTCTCGCGGGTGTCCAGCATGCCTGCACCCTTCACCTCGTTTCGAACCCCTGCGAACGTCGGTTTAGTTCTGTACGTTGCTAATTGGCTGTACAGGGCTTGAAATTAAGAGTACAGTGGGACAATGCCTCTGAATCTGATGCATGTCTTAACTTTTTGAATACCCACATTCGTAGTCCACTTTGTGAAAAAAGTAACGTGAAGTGATATCAAGATTGTAATTTTAATTTTAGAGATTAGCCTGGGATGTGGTTAACATTCTGTGAAAAATTTGTCAGACCTTTCTTTCGATATTTTTTCGAAAATATTAACGTGGAAACGCCACTGAAATTGACAATTCTACTCTCTGTGGATTCTCATTCAGCGTAACTCTAAATCTATCGACCTGCTATTATATTCTCCACTTCGTCCTCGGCGAACAGGTCTGGTACCTCGCCAGAAGCGAGCATGTCGTTGATCAGCACGAGGAACTGTTCATTCGGCACCTGCGCGTCAGTCATCAGAAAGACGAGCCCCAAGTTCTTCATGCCCGACTTCGTGTATAAAACAGATAACTCTAGTTTGAGATCCGTGATCCCATAGCCCTTCTTCAGCTGGATTTGGAACACCTCCAGGGAACTTATGAAGGCAGCCAGCCGTGACAGGCTTTGCTTGCCAGAACCACCCACGCCTACCAACAGCGCGCTGCCTCTAGGCGATTCTAGAATTCTGTTTATGCGACACACGTGCATCATGGCGTCCTCGAATAAAACCAGGTTCATGGCGGCCACCAGGTCGTTGTAGCTGACCATTGCCTCTGATAACAGTCGGTGTAACGTCGCCCAATCTTTCACGGGCATGTACTTTGGCTCCCCAACGCCGCCTAATGAGTTTTAGTTTTATACAGTAGTTGTTACTTTGGAATACCACTCTGTGGCATCGTTAAGCACTTTGCCATGCTTAGAGGTATTTAAATATGGTGGGAGGATAAGGTAGAACAGCTACTCTCTACTGCTATGGTCACTAAGTTTCTCGAACACAATCCTCTTTTTTTGAAACCTCGCATATGCTCGCTACACGGTCCAGGAAACTGAATACTATCCAGGCCAGCTCCCTCAGTTCCACACCACTTACCTGCAAAGTGGCAGTAAATGTTGGGCTTCTCCAGCACAGCACTCTCGTCAACCTCTTCCACGTTCTTCTTCAAGATATCCAACTGCAACTTAGAGAAGCTCTCTATGTCCTTCTCATCCGTCAACTTGTCTCCATACACGCGATGGGTCTCGTGGATCCACAGTCTGATGATGTCTATAGGGGATTGCAGGCACTCGTTGCCACTGAACAGTAGCCCTTGGAAACAGTTCGACAAGTCGCGAAGATTGAAGATGTAGTGGAATTTGACGGCTGTAGGGAGGAACATTTGGGCACAGCGATGGTGCAGCTGGATAGAGGCTTGCACGATGTTGTTGCACAGCTCAGTAACGCAAAGTGGAAACCTATGAAGTAACTAGCAATTCAAATACATTTCAAAGCACCTGAGCTATGAATTCAACGATCAGAACACACCTGTGCTCGATGTTCGACAAGTGCTGCGACAGAATGGAGGAGTAGATGGTCATTAGGGATTCCATATTAGGAAAGCTGACTGCAAACACTGAGAAATGCCTCTGCAGCCTCGGATTGATCGTGAAGGAGCCAGCTGTGGGGTTCATGCAGCTCACGTATTGGCAGTTGTGAATGTCCTTGAGGGTCAGCTTCGTTCTATCGTACCAGTGACCATAATCCAAGTACTGGCGAATCAGTGTGTGAGGTTGAACCGTCCCATATCCATCGACTTCGGGCATATTCATGTCGTCGATGAAATACACCAAGGTCTTGTTCCCTGGGGGTCCGTAATTTCGCCCAGCCTTCTTCTCCAACGACTTCTCCAGGATCTTCTGCAGCATCTCCGAGGAGGTGTAGAAATTGAAGGGGACATTGGACACGGCGTAATTCTCTGGCAACTGCAGAAGCTTCTCAGCCATGAGGACAGTCTTGCCACAGCCAGCTGTGCCAACCAGCATCACTGGGTGCCTCTCTGCCATCAGCATGTCCAAAAAATATTTGATTCTGATAGACTCGGCTGTATAAACTAGAACTGCTTGCAGAGGCATCTCCGGGTCCAGCTCAAACTTTGGCAAACGTTGCGTCCACGATACAAAGCTCTTCGTCTCGGAATCGATGTAATAATCGAAAACAGTGCCCTGAGAAGGGAACCTGACCTGTTTGAATTCGTTCGTCCACCATTTACTGAACTCCACTCGATAGTCGATCGTCTGGTCCTGGAACATGGAGGATCCGAACGCCCAGACAGCAGCGAACACGAAGTAGAGCTCGTAGTACTCCTTCAGGAAGTCGGTGGATGTTAATTCTGGCTTGAGGAGACAGTGGAGTAGATGGCAGAGCATCTCGACGTGCGCCATATCGGCGATCGGCGTGATCTTCTTAAACCTAGTTCTCAAGGTATCCAGACAAGGAGGAATATACTTGTCGAACAGCATCACCAAGTTAGCCTTCTCGATTGGCGAGGTCCTCCTTTCCACCCAGCTGGTGACGTAAGGATTCCAGCCTAGATCCTGAGGGTTAATATACAGGATGCCTGCCCTGGACACAGTGGCAGGGGTGGCAGTCCTCAGATTCGAGATCTCGAAGAGCAGTCTCATCACAGGCGTCAGCGCGATCCTCTCGTTGCTAGCCAAAGTCAGCACTTTATTGTCATCCATCACAGTGTTCAGAGATTCGATCCACATGGGGTCTATGTCGCCGTCCAGGACAATCCACTTGGGGTTCTCTCCGCCCAGGTTCGCCTGCTCCCTCATGATCACGGAAAACAAACCGTCCTTCCACTCCCTGGTCGCTGGATTGATGATTCCAAACAACTCGTCGTTGGTCACAGCTTTAGGATTCAGATCGTTATACACAGGCTTCCTTTTCATGTTCTGGTAGGTCCTGAACAGAGTCTTCCAGACCTGGGTCTTGCCTGACCCAGCAGTGCCTACAATAAACACGGAGTGTCTCACCTCCAATAGCTCCTCCAGCTGCACGACCTTGAGAATAAACCCATCCTCAGGTTGAAGCATCAGGTCAGCCGCTGCTTGCTTCACCATTTTCTCAAACTCCACGTCGCGTTTCCTGGGGACGTCTAGTGCGGGAAACAAGTCAGCTATTAGGCCCATGAAGACAGGAAGGTCGTCGGATACGACTTTTGGAATGTTGAAGTCCCTGAGGGCCCTCATGAGCACTTGCTCCTCGGGTCTGCCAGGATCGCCCCGTTTCAGACTTCCAGCAACGACGAGGACGGACTTTATCGCTCGGAGTCCCCAGTCGTAGTGGTCCTGCTTCGACAATAGCTCCTTGCACAGCGTGTAGAGGGTGATGAACTTCCTCGCCAGGACCCTGGCGTCCTGGAAGCCCTCTGCCACGAGCATGATCTCGCAGATCAACTCGAAATCCGGGACCACCATGGCGCACGGTCGGAATAGGGCCTTTAGATTCTCTGGTAGCTCTGTGCGCCCTGCGTAACCAGGATTCATGGTGATGAATATACCAACCGTGGGTTCTAAACTGATCATCTCTCCCATGAAGTTGAACTTCTCCTTTTTATCCCTGATTGCGTCCTGGATCGACTTTACTTGCACGGCAACTACTGACAGAACCTCCACGGTGATTCGGTTGAACTCATCGAAGCAGCCCCAGGCACCTGTCTGGGCCAGCCCTTTGTAGATGTTGCCACAGGATTTGTAATCCATTTGCTCGGAGCAGTTGAACACGTACACCATTATCCCCAGAGCTCTACCCAGGTCCTTGGTGGTTTCGGTCTTCCCAGTGCCAGCTGGCCCCGCTGGACCACCTCCCATGATTAGGTGCAGGGATTGGGTCAGGGTTATGTAACACCTGTCCGTCAGGGGCGTTATGACCAACCTGATTTAAACAAAGCAGTGATGAATTCGAAAGAATTGAAAGGTTCGAGCTTTGAATAACGTTTTTATCTGTTATAAACATTGATAAAGAGTATATTGATAATTTTATGGAAGAGGGAGAGTGCTGGTTAACTTCTTATAGTTATAAGCTGGAGGATATCTAGATAGAAGTTCTTAAACCCAAGGTTAAAAAATAAGTGACCCGCAGACACTAACCTGGGCGTATTTCCCAGGTATTCATGGGAGTATTTGAACTGCGCGTCGCAAATATTAGCGAAGCAATCCTTCTCCTTCTCATCCCAGCGATGACGTAGTTGACTCTGCCACTGGAACGCCTGTGACGTCTCCACCTTGGACTGCACCAGCTTGGCCACTACGTCCCTCGAGTGCACGTCGATTGTGCAGATGGTCATCACATTCTGCCTCTCCTGTTTCGTGAGCTCGCCGATCAGCAGCGCGATCAGTGTGCTCAGCTGGGATATCTGCTTCTTCAAGTAGTCCTTCAGCGAGTTGTCATAGCCCTCCTCGAGCCTCGCGAACGCGATGTTCACCTCCGTGGTCCACCATATTTGCGTGCCACAGAGGGACACCTGCGCTGGGTAGTCGAACAACCATTGTTCGCGTGGCTTCTCCTCGTAGGACACCACTGCCTCGCTGAAATAGTGCCTTATGGTAACCCTCATCGCTCGCTGCAAACGGTTCAACCAAGTCTCCACTGGTCCCTCGCAGTTCATCTCGCAGTTCGCGAATACCACGTACTCACCGTCCTTCGCAAACATACCTTGAACCATGGTGAATGACTCCTATTAAGGCTCTTCAGCATTCAACATAAAGAAAAGTGTCTAAATAGATTCACTCCTCACGAATCTCACCTAGTACTCTTCTTGGCGAGCCATCATCTACTTCATCGAACTTCAAGCGCGCCATAGAGTCAAACAGCTTGGTCAGATGCTTGGCTACGACCTCGGGTTGATTTCCGTTCGACAGAATATCCAACAGATCGCTGGATGAGACGAAGTAGAACCTTGGGAAGGCGAGACGCTTGGTTTCCAGGTACTCAGCCAGAGCTTTCTCACACAGGACCAGTTCTTTTTGCAGGATATCGAGGGAGGACACGAGGCCTTCTTTGTTTGTCGCCTCGACGACGTTGGGCGTCTTGGACATCTCCTCGGTCATCTGCTTGAACTGCTTGTCGATTCGATCGAACCTCTCGGCGTCCACTGGCAGCTGCTTTCGAATATCCTCGGACGACGTGAAAATGCTCTCGAGGTGCATCCAGGTTCGCTGCACCTCGAACCACACAGTGGTCACTTGGTCAGCAACGCTCAGCTTCCTTTGCCAGCTGGACACCTCCTCTAAGAAGTGCGCGATGAACTTGGAGGTGATTAGATTCTGCAGTTGCACCTGCGATAGCGGAGAGCATGCTTCTTAATTCTGTTCGAGCGTTCATTGGAGCTTGAAGGTTATTTAATCTGGGTTCACAGAGCACCTGGTTCTCTTCCAAGGTCTCGATTAATTCCTCGCTAGCTCTGATCAAGGTTGCACCAGTCCTAGCGTGGGTTTCCTTCTCGAACTCCATCTTGGACCACGTGACGTTCAGTTCCCTCATGTACTTCTCCATCGACATCTCTTTTACGGCCTTGTCCACGATATTCTTCACTTCCTCTTCGCAGTCGTGGAGGCTCAGCTCGAGTAGATCCGCCAGAGTGGTGGATTCATCCATAACGAATCGCACCTAATCGTATGGAACCCCTGCTGATTCACTTCGCAGGTGTTTCGATAATGCAAAGCTCAGCGATGAATATTGAGACAGAAACGCAAGGGTGAAGCAAGGCGAGTGAAATGAATACCGCGTTTCGCTTGGAATCAATTTATTCAATGAGGTATATACAGTGAAGCGCATAACGAACGAGATAATGATGTTCTATCTTCTAAATGTACAAATTGTGCAGCATGCTCTGCTGACATGCTCGTTAACAACTTATTCGTGACGCGAAGAAACTTGCCAAGGAAAAGTGCTTGTACAGCATATTCTATTCTAGTGTTAAGGGTTTGAAAACGAAAAGTTCATTAGGAAAATGTTATCGTGCGCGTATTTACAGTGGACTTACGGTCATTTCTGGAGTCATGTCGCCCAGTTTCTGCAACACCGATAGCGTATGTACAGCGGTGCAACTAATTCTAGTATCTCATCGTGAGTACATATTTGAACATTTTAAAAAATTTCCTAGCGCTTTCATCGCCACGTTAGTATCACAAAAATGGCTCCTCGGTGGTATCCAAAGTGGGTAGAAAAATATACAGTATTTTACAAATAGAGGGGGAGATTTTAAAGATATATTTCACAGTCCTAAATTGTGTTCACCGTTCTTTGAAGCGTGGCGGTACCTTAGTGCTGTTCATCAGCTGCCTCCAGTGTCTTTCTCGAATCGCGGGGTTCTGGAGCTCTCCAACCGCCCTCAGGGACGTTAGCATGTTTTTCACGGTTCCTTCGAGGGACACGAAGGTGTCCCAGGACCTCATCTCTTTGTCCAGTGCTGGGTATTCCAAGGAATGTGTCAATACACATATGTCTGGCCACATATTCTTCTATACTACTTGAGTACACGATGGTGCTTGGGCCATTTTGGATTCAGCCTTCTAGTAAATAGTGACAAGACACTATTGCAACGAAACAGTTATTTTACAGAAGAGTCCAAAGGAAGAGAAAATTAGAGTTCCAAGAAAAAGTCAATGTGAATCAAAATAAACCCAGGCACCACCGTCCAAGATAAACATCCCCGATTACCAACCCCGAATCTCCTTCGCGAACTTCTTGCACTCGATGTCCATGTTCTCCACGTCGACTTTCCTCCAAGGGGTAGTTTTCCAGCCCTCTATGCTACTCTTAACAATATTCACATAATCCCAGAGCTGCTTCAGCATCCTCAGCTCTCTCCTGCACTGCCTCAGCACCTTGAACTCCGGTACCATCACCTCGAACAAGGACGCAGATTCTTGTATATCCTTCATCTGCCTCTCGAGCATCAGGATCTCCTTGTGGCCTTCGTCCAAAAGTTCGTACGGGTTCTGGCACTCGTACCTGAAGAAGCTGTAGCGTCGAAAAGCTTCTCGGTAGTGGGTGATGGTCGTGTCGAAGGCGGATATCCGACCTCTTATTCTGGACACTTCGCCTGTCGTGGAAGTGGGCGATTGAATTTTAAGGAAGCTCGAAGAACGACTTCTCACGTACCTGCCTGCAGGGGGGCCACTTGCTGCTTCACCATAAGGGCCAGTTTCTTCGTGTTAGCCCACTGCTCCGGCAGCTCTTGCAGCAGCACGTTCACCTCCTCGGGAATGTCCTGATCGTAGAATTTCAGCAACTCGATCGTTTCCTCCAGTGGCTGGAACATCTCGTCTGTTCTTGGCTGTCGTTCCTTCACTTGCAAGAGGTAGCCCATCACGCTGACGAGAGCTGTGTAGTCGCCAGGATGAATTGGTTGCAGCAGGCCCTCGTCTGCGCGTCTATTAAATTAATCACACCGATATATTCGTGTGGAACAATGCCAACCTAATTTATGTCTATATTACCAAAACTTCACAATGCTAATCGCGTTAGCAAAATTACTGGCATCTTCTAATTGCATTTATATTAAATCGCAAATGACTGGGTCCGTGGAGATCCTTAATTAAATTTCAAACTCTAGAGATTGGTTTTTTAATATAAATTAAAAATATTGAAAATATGGGTCCAAATTGATTCAAGCATTGCTGTCAGAGTGTTAACATCAACGCTGTTGAGATTCTTAGGCACCATTTACATTTGAAAGATCGAAAACCACGAGGGCCACGAGTTTGTAGTTTAATACCCAAGAAAGTGAAAGCTTTCATTTCTCTATGGTTAAGACTGGAATACTATCCGACTAATAGAACAGCTAGCTTTTATCGGGCGCCAGGGAGCGGTTCTCTGGAATGGAACACCTTATAAACGATCCCAAATCCGAGAGGCTGCTGGTAACGCGGTCGACCAGATGTCTCTTGAACATGCTCGACCATTTGCAGACCATGTTCAGCACCGACTGTCTGAAGGGTCTCAGGTCTACCCTGAACCAGCCGCAAAACACTTTGGACGCCTCCATTTCCTCGATCTCGAGATAGAGGCCCTCGTAAAGGTCGATTTGCTCGCGGAATTGCTCCATTTTCGGCGGTGACCGTGCCGGCCCCTTGGGATCCTGCGCGGCCACCATCTCCATTTCCTCCATCGTCAATTGCCGGCTATACTCGAGGAACTGTTGCATCACCATGTCCCTGTCGTCCAACCAGAGATAGGCGTATCCTGATAAAATAAGATGACAGAGGATCAGGAGCGATCATGGGGCCACATGTGGACGCTCGATGAGGCTGAATAAAAGAACCACGAGGATGGGGGCTTGTAGAAGTTTGATTGCTGAAGATTGCTGAAGAAGCAATGGCTACTCGTAAATGGCACAGGCTGTATAGGAGTACTTTATACGATCGAGCAATATGTATAACTCTCTCAAGGTATTACTTCGCTTAACATATTCTATCAGCTATTTGAGCTATTTTATTAGTATGTTATTAGCGCGATTATAGACACCCTTAGTAGCGAAATGGTTAAATACGAGTCTGTGCGTGGTGCAAGTGAATACTTTCGAGTGGGTTCGTGGTTTAATAGGGAAAGAGGTTTCTGTGCAATAATAAGTCAAAAGTGCAGAGTAAATATTCTCCCAACAATTTTATTCACCATTGTTTTACACGGAGCATCTAAAGTACCTTCGAAGTTACTGCAGAATTCCGTGGCATCCTCCACGGCAGTTGCCACGTTGCATAATATCTCATTTTTCATCCCCTTTATGTCTGGATCCTCTTCCAGTTCCTCCGCGTACCCTACAGAATCCTTTTTCAGCCGGTTCACCAGCGCAGCCATTCCAATGATATCGTTTAATAAAAGAAGTGTCAACTGATCCAGCCCGTCTGGGTCATCGGGTTCCAAGGACGGTACGTAATAGAGATCTGGCTCTCTGAGCTCCAATTTAGCTTCCAGAAGCGGCTCGCACTGTCCAATCGAGTCCATGTTCTCCACCAAGTACCCTGCCGCAAGAATCAAATCATTCTAACACACTCAAGTAAAAAAATCACTGAAGAATATCGCAAATATTAACCCAACGAGCATCCCACGGCCCTTCGAAGAGACTCCATCACGATGCCATCGATGTAGGCCACGTATCTCGCCCATCGCTCCTCCATTTCTTCAGAGACTCGATAAAGCACCCTGTTCTCCTCCACCAGCGAGTGAATCTGCTCAGCAGCCCTCTGAATCTCCCCATAGCGCTTCGACACTTTCTCCGATCTCTCGTCGAAGGACAGCAAAGAGTCCTTACGCCGATCCTTCCTTTCAATGAGAGGGGTCCTCGTCCATGGCTCCAAAATGCCTTTGATCCTGTCGACGTTCGCCTGGGCGGACCTTATTCGCTTCCAGAGGCCCTCGACCAGCTCGCCCAGCTCCTCGATGTAATCCAGAACGCCGTCCGACTTCCAGCACAGTTCAGTCTCTCCCCGGGACACCAGGGTGTCGATCCTCGTTATCTCCATCTCGATCAGCTGGAACTCCACCCGCCTGGTCGTCCGGCAAATATTGTTGTACGAGTCCACCGTGGCTCCCAGCTGGCTGCGAAACTTTCGAAACGTCTCCATGTTCTCCGACACCTAAACCATTGAAAAGAAACAATACATATGGCAATTAAAATGCCTTCTGATACTTGAAAGCAAAAAGGGGGAAGCACCTTCGTAGCCTCCTCGGGGATGTCCGTCCGCGACATCTGCTTCAAGTAGTTTACTTCCTTCAGAACAGCCAGAAGCTCGGGATCAAAGTTCAATAGCAGGGTGGATTCCCTTCCGCGGGCTAGAATGTTGCGGTTCAGACCTGCGTCGACTGTATTGGGAACCGTCTGCGCCCATTCTGTGAACAGGTCGTCCTCCTTGTCGCTGAAGATCTTGATCAGCCTCTGGTATCGTCTCTCTATGTTCTGTCCCTCTTCGCTGCTCGCTATACTGAAACCGTGCAACGCCCACTGTCACAGTTAGCAATCGAAGCCTCTGCAAAAGGCACTCACGGGTGTTGTATGGCCCGGAAAGATTGAATCGGCAGATCGATGCGCTGCCTCAGCATGCTGGTGAAGGTCAAGGCCGCCGCCAGAGGAGGAAGATTAATTAGAGCGCCCCTGGTGCCGCGATTGAACAGCACCTCCACCACCGTCAGCTCCACGTTCAGCAGCTCCAGAATCTTCGAGTAACGATCTGTGAATTGCTCTCTTATCACTGGCCTGTCGAGCACCGAGCCTGCGATGTTTATGAGCTGCAACGCGTCATCCAAGCGCGTTTAATTCGATCGAAGTATCAAGTGTTGTTGATTCACAGTCTTAGGGTTGCTAGGTTAGGGAGTACCTTGAAGACGCTCTCGAGGTTTCCGCAGTCGTCGAAAGCCTGACAGAGAATGGCTGCCAACTTGCTGTCCAGATCGGTAATGGCCTCGTTGAACTTGGCGCAGTCGGCAGTGAAGGAATTGTCGTCGGGTTCCAGGGCGTCGTTGGCTCGCACCGTGAACGACACGAACAGGTGCTGGAACTCTTTATACACGTTGATGATCCTGGTGCTGAGGGATCGGCCTAGTATCCCGCCGATTTCGATTTTCTCCAGCTTGGAGAACTCCATGACGGTATAGAAAAGCCACTCTATGTCACCGAGGCGCTTCAGGAAGTCGTCCAAACGGGCGAAAATGGCGCTAGAGTTGAAGGTCCATGGGGGCGCATGGGGTTTCATCGCTGGCATGTCTTTTCGCAACTCGAACTCCCGTTTGAACTCTTCTAGAATTCCTGTAAAAAATTCGAAACCTTGATTCTAAGATACATACATCTCTCACCAACTGGTCCACTGACATCATTGAGAAATAAATAAAAGATCCACCTCGGGATATCTGGACGCGTTGCAGCGCCTCGTCGACGTCGCTTTGGAAGATGGACGCCGGGTCGAGGAATCGACGGGCCTCCTGTATCAACAGGTTGCAAATCTGTCGCAGCATGATGATCACCTTGGAGGAGCTCTGATAATAGGTGGATTTCGACCAGGCTAATCCCAACGAGTGTATCAGCGTGGCCATTAACGGCTTAACCTCGGAGAAGTCGACCTCCTCGACCGCCTTGAAGCACTTGCCCAGAGGCGATAGATACAGCGATATCTCCTTCGCCTCAGCCATCGAGGACACCACGTTGTCGAACAGGGTGCGGAAGCAGGGGTAGTAGGCGCTGCTCGTCTTCTCCAGGATGCTCGCCATTTTCTTCACGCGGTCCTCTTGCAGCTGATCGTAAATGTATCTGAAGGAAACGCATTCTTCTGAACACCGTCATTTAAAACAATTTAAACTCTCATATTTATTATTAAAAATTAATAAAAAAAAAGCTGCTACCTCTTCAAAGATGCATAAAAACATGGTCCAAATTTCAGATGAATCGAATCGCTAGTTTCTTCAGAGAAAAATCTCAAATTTTGCTATGGTTTTAGCCCCAAAATAGGATTGATGAAAGAAACATATTTGGCACAAGATGTCTGTGTAATCATTCTACCTCAAATTCGCTAATCTCGCGGCCCAGTATTCCAGCTCGACATCAGGGGTGGGATTCTGTCCATTCTCGAAAGCAGCGCTCGATTCCTGCGTGACGACGTCGTTGACCAAGTAGGCCCATTTGATCACGACGCCCTCGATAGCGCTTTTTAAATACAGATCCACGGATTGTGGTCCCTCCGTGCGAACCAATTTCTCCACTTCCGTCACCTTCTCCATTCCAGCTGGCATGGGGAGAACAGTCCTGCCGTTCACCTGTCCTTTCACCTACCATTCCATCAACCAAAAGTGAATCTTAGCTTCATTCAGAATCATTCGTGAATAGGAGGAGTACCAAAGTGACTTATAACAAAATCGTTATTACTTGGTACAAGGTACCACGAAGAGAGTGCACGTGTCTACAGATGTCCTGAATCGCGACGTCAGGCAGATCCTTGTGGTTCTCCGCTTTGCCCAGCAGCGGGGCGAACACGTTGTCCACCAGGGTGGCGAATTGATCGACCACGCGTGGCGATAGATCGCCTAGGATCAGCATAGAGGAGCACGCCTCCTTCTCCTTTGGCAGCGGTATCAGCTTCAGCTTCACCGCGTAGATACCTGAAATGCCACGTCACTTCAAATCAACACAATCTGCCTATCTTCCTTTACCAATGAAACTAACTTCAAAACAAATTCCACCGCAAAAAGTGTCAAATATCAAACCACTCGTACCTTCAACAACATTTCACACCTCTTCAACAATCCTTCTTCCACTCACCCTTGGTCCTCTGGCAGGGTATAGGGAACGACGAAGAGGCGACCAACTGCGCGTTCGGCGTGAGTACAACGAACAGCGCTGCGGGCACTGGATTGTCCAAGAAATCCAGCACCGCGTTTCTGTACTCCTCGGTGAGCAGCAGCCTGCCCCATTTCTCCGGCTTCAGTTTCAGCGACTTCTGCACGAACCCTCCGACGTACTCGAGCCTGAAGTCCACCGGTCCATCGGGGGTGGTCATCTCCGCGCTCTCTAACGTGAGACGGGTCTCGTATCAGCCACGGCGAGGTATCGTTACCGCGGCCGGTGCAAACGTCCCCTCGTAACAACCGTAACGGCTTTCAAGACGCGACGGGGAAGAGGACGCGCATATTACAGACCAGAAAATGCTTGTAAAGGCTTGCTTAACCGCAGAGGCAGGGGGTGGAGGGGGGTTTGGTCGTCGACGAAAAATGCCAATCGTTCGGTGGCCGTAGTGCAAGCAGGTCAAGAGACCAGGCACCGACTGAACCCGCCAGCGACTTGCTCTGGCATTGGCCGGATCGTGTCTTTTCAGTCGAGCCTTCCCCGCTGGCTCCCTATTGTCACGGGACGCACGGAATATCCTGGTGAGCCGCTGACATTGCACGCGATCCCTGGTTTCCGTGTACTGGCAGGTACCATTTTCCTCGGCGATATTAGTCCGCGTTCAGCGACCACGGAGGTCTTCCATCGCGAGCCTTCGATCGCGATGATCGACACGCGAGTGCGTGTGATTTTCTGTGTGCGTTTGGGCATGATGACTGGATCTGTGGATGTTTGACTGGAGCTTGATGGGTGATTGGAAACTGAGATGGTGGTACGACTTCTGCTGTTTCTTCGGGCAGATCGACTCTTCATTGCGAGTTATGGCTGTGCTGATACCCGCTGGTTAAAGTAATTGGAGGATTCGTCGGATGTCAGACTAGTGAAGGTGTACCAGGTATCAGGGGGGATACTTTAAGATTTTTGAAATAGCTTTTGAGGTGTCAAAGTACAGGATCTTTGAATTATTTTGATATAATAATGAGGAATAGGATAGTTTTTTGGGGGATAGTGGTGCTTGGATTAACCTTTGGGATAGCATGAATGGCTTAAACTCGTGGTTGATTAATGTCCAAAGACTTGTTAACAAAGAACCATCACATTCACTAATTTTGATTCTTGTATGAAACGTAATTGTATTCATAGTAGCGATGTTGTAGCTCAGGCAAGGTAATAATCGTTCGTGTGAATATGTATTTAGTGCTTGCTTCTTGTGGCATCGCAGTTACCACAGAAATAGGCAAATTAAGGTAGAAGTTTTCCAAATAACACACTTGTGTGCCTCATAACTACTTCTCTGATCATATTCACAAATTCCCCACCCATTTAAAACCCTCTCTCTGCTCCACTGATGTTTCTGCCATGCAAATATCCCTCGAACACCTGTCGTCAGTGCCAACTACTGCCCCATTCGAAGTACCTCCCACTATGCAAGTGTTTAACATATGCAACAGCGTTGATTCTCGATCGATAAAACGTACCAAAAACGACGTCGCCTATTGTTTGCCAAAAGAACGTCACCCTGCTGCGTTGATCTCTTGCCAAGAGCAAGTTAGCCCCGATCAGTTCGATCGATCGGTCATAAAAATACTGAAATCGCAGTGACGTAAAAATAGGAAGCTTTCATTGCTGCAGCTGTTTGCCCTTGGATCTCAGCCAGGGTAAAATGGTCCGCGACGCTCCACCGCTAGCGCCACTGGCCTACACTTTTAGCAACAATAAAACACAGCAAACCCATCTGCCACACAAACCGCGGTATAAATAAACATTCCAACCCCTCTCCTTCTACCCCTTAGAACCACAACATCCACTATTCAGCTCCCCATAAAACGTCCACCAACAATATCGATTCCCAAGCCACTCCTCTGAATGCCGCAATCTAGAAAAGTCTCAAGTACCGAGCGCAACGTAAACGCAGCGCGGGGCGATCGGTAAACTGCTAAAATCCGCGTAAAAACGTGGAAACGGAGGGGGAAGGGCAGGTTACGGGACCATCTGCCGGCCCGCAGGCATCAACTTCCCTCGCGGGCAGGCTTCAGACTTTTCGAGAGCGCCGTTCAAACATCAGAACTAATTTCTACCGACAGATTAGCCGCCCGCCCGTTTCCCGAAAGGCTCGAGATTTTCCGCTGCTCGAGCATGCATACAGCTTTCGAGCGGCTCGCGCGCAAATGGACGCGTGCACGCCGCGCACAAAGGGAGGTCGCCGCGCTTTTCATTTCGCGGACGTTCGCCCTTGGTCGAATTAGGGGCGAGGGGGAGGGAGCACGGAAAAAAGGAAGCAGCACCCTCGTGCCGCGTCAAATTACATCCACCGGGGCCCCCCCTCCGACGCGCCACGAATTTTCGTCCTTTCTGGGCGCGCACTCGTGGCACAAATTGGATCCAGCGCGAGGACGACAAACGCGAGGAACGTGGAGCTTCCTCGAGCGCGATCGGTAGCCTGGGTTACGCACTTGGGGAAACAGATCGAAACAGGGGGAGCGTTGCCGAGGATCTTTCGTACCGTCGGGCTTAGTCGCGGTATCGTTTGATAGGATATTCTCGCGCCGTTTGTCCTCCTCTATACGGAGAATCCTATCGTCGTTCTGCGTGCGAGGGTGGCGGGAAAAGTATCGAATACCTTCGAGGATGTATTACTCATTAGGGGTGAGATTTCGAAGGAGGTCGGGGGTCGATGACTGAACAATATACACTGTTTAAAAATCTTAGAAAATCTGGTGTCCCAAATAGAAATACAATATTGGTATAAACAATGAACTTTGGATTGCGTTTTCCACGCGATATAAGTATATTTAACTTACAAGGAAAGTTTCACAGATCACCACCCCTCAAAGTTCATAAGGAGTACAAAATTGTGTTGAGTAAAACTTCATATGAAAAAACATATTCCAAAAACCAAAACAATCGGAAGCGGGCACTGTCTATTCTTTTAAAATTTGGGAGGTGGTTTCACCCCTTAAATATGAAAACGGGCTGCTATAAAAAAACACGTATATCTTATTTTTCGGTCCTCTAAAACATATCCAACAATCAAAGCAATCGCCGACGAACACTTGGGAAACTCGCCTTGTTATTGCAATATAGTAATCATGAAATAATCCCTACAATCCAATTGAAAAATTCAGGAACGAACAAAAAATGCTTCAAGTCAGTAAAACAACTATGAATCGTTCCGAAGTGAAGGTACATACTAACAGTAAATAAATAAAATAATGAATTCTTCGTACGCTGGTCATCGATGCATCTTCTCGTATTATTATACTGAAGAGACAGTTAGGTCCCACCCAAAACGCGCGACAGAGAATCAACAGCGTCCTCTTAATGGATTCATGCGTCAGTCAAGAGAAAACTACCCTTTTCTTGCCATCCCAGCGACGTCTCGTCATCAATCACTTTTCCTTCGAGTTCTTCCGCTCCCGAATTGAAATCGTCGAGGCACGAGAGAGAAAAGGAGCCGCTGCTCGCGGTGCTGGATGCCCGAAACAATTTGCGCTGGCGTGGGTAATGATTTCGGACGTTATCTACCCCCGGGGCGAAATTTGTCCCCGGGCCCACCCCCATTCGTCATCCAGGCCTGGCTCCTTTATCGCCAACGCCGTGGATGATCGCAAGTCACCCGAAACGGATCATACTCGCTCCGAACGCTGGGCCTCGGAGACGTTTCGCTTTTTTTGTCTGGCACGACTGTTGACGCTGGAAATTGATGACCCACGGCAGCCCCGTGAGCCCGCGGCCATTTCGCTTTCGAGCTTTCCGCGTGAATAATGCACGGTCGCGCGGCTTCCAGAGTGATTTCTTATTTAGGCAGCTTTTGAACCCGGTGTCATTATTCACGCGCGCCTCGTTCCCCGGCCGGCGAACGCTCGTCCCTCGATACACACGCCTGTCGTTCAAACTTCCACCTTTCCTCGTGCCACTTTGCACAAGCCAGCCTTTTCCAATTTTCCAGCAACTCCGAACGCTCCCACTTTCAGGCTGGTGTCCATTACAAATCGACCTTAAAGGGTCATTCTTCGTGGGAGTCAAAGTGTTCCACGCACTTTCCTATCTTCGATGGTAGCGATGGCGTTCTTACGTTGGCTAAATTCTCCGAAGCTTCTCAGTCACCTCAGTCACGCTCCTTAAAAAATGTATGTGTTCCGCTCCCTCGTATCCGATACCGTGCACGTCGCAGAGGATGTCGCGGACAAGAGTGACTTTCGATTCGACCTTTGCCGAACAATTGATAATCCCGTCGATTCCATGGTGCTCCAGTCATCCGTCAATCTTACCCGAGCCACCCTCCTCGATAGGATCGAGGCTCGCCCACTGTACATCGAGATAAACGATCCTCTCTAACCCACCCGAGATATCCATCTCTTTGAAGGTGCCCGATTTTTGAAACCTCCATCCGGCCGATGGAAACACACCCATCTTTTTTTCCAAAAGTGTATTCATTGCGACGAGGAAAAACGAACGCAACAAAAGGCGAGGGGAGGCAGGTGGGGGATTGTACGCCGCGCGGAAAGTTGTTATAGTTCGGCGTAATCCGGAAACGTTGGCTGCGACAGAAGGCCATTCTGGTGAACGAGCCGAGGACAAATAAAAGTTGAACAGGGCTCCATGAACTCGACCCTAATCGAGTGCCAGCGGGGGAGGAGGGGCGCCGGTGGGTGTTCGCGAAAAAACGGCAACGCATCTGGCGGATCCGGCGGCGGAAAGTTTTTCCGAAGGGTGGAGGGGGCTTAAAGCTTCTCGCGAACAGGGGTGGCAAGATGTCGCTCTGCGAGCATGTAGGCGCATACGGGGCACACCGAGGCACGATATTATGATAATCCCTCCATTGTATATTGACACTCCACTCGGAAAGCGCCGAGGGGGCTGTTAATAAGACGCAACCTTCAGAAATGGAACCGTGTTCGCGGGTGAATGGCAGAGGAGACACGTGTCGCTGAAAACTTCCCTCTTTGAATCTTGTGTGTCTAGTGGCGGTGCGATTCGATAATTGGGGGTGAAATGCTGTCTCATAATTAACTCTTTGCGCGCTACTGGTATAGACTTGTGCAATCTGAAGTAGCTTGATGACGAACTGATTCACGATTGAGTTGATTATTTTAACGAGGAGATGTGGTGATATATTTAATATTTATGTCGAAGGCCAGCGATAGTAAAATAGTAGTTTTTCTTCGAATAGATAAGAAATGAATTAAATTAATGAACTATGCAAAGGGTTGATCTTTCCTTGGGATCGGAGATTTGTATTCAAACGCCTATTTTCTTGGAGATAAAGTTATCATATCAGGCAGGTTCTTTATTGTAAATGAAAAACAGATAACTGATCGAGGAAACAGTGCAGAAACCACTCCCAAACGAGACTCGTCTCCGGGAATGCTTTTTCCATATCCAAAGGTATCCTAGGCTTTCTGTAGATCTAGTGATACAATTCCCAAAACGAGTCGACTGTGAGATCGAATTGGCCCGTCGCCAGGTACAGAGCCAACGTTGCTCCAGCAAAATCTCCTCGTCCCTCGGTTCACGAGCGTTTCCTTACGAGTAGCGGAAGGCGACGCCCTACGAGGCATTTATAATTCAAACTATCCTCCTTTGCGGTGCGAGAAACGGCCAGCATTAGGGGATCGTGCTCCATGCAACGCTAACTTCCCTGAAAATTTATCATTCTAATTATACCCGAGTGCTGGACACCTTTGCTTCTTTTGTTCCCTCATCCAAAATCGTGTAGAATCTATATTCTATATCAATTTTTAATTAATTCTTATTATTATGTTCTTACGGTTAGGTTTATTAACAATTCTTACTGCTGCCTCGCTTTTACTCTTATCTTACTTTCTATATATGTATTATATCTTCCACTTAATCAATAATAAAATTCAAACTTGCCATCAATATAGCCACAGAAACTCAAATTCAACTCCCACATTTGAAACAGAATCCTAATATTCAGACACAACTTTAAAGTACCGGGTTCAGGGCATCAACCCTCGAATGCATAAATTATCTTTCGAATCTTGAACCTTTTAGGAGCTCCCAAGTTAATCGCCCCCACGAAGCACAGGATTCCACGTCTGCCACTGCTGTAAGGGCCTCAAGGGTTAATAGCGAGACGACCAATCGAATATTCCCAGAACGCAGCGGCTATGCAGCGACGAGAATTCGGGGGGGTCGCGTTGCGGGAATATACGGCCACATCGTGTCGTATAATTTCCGGTTCCATTCGAGATGTCTCGCGCGTGCTCCCGGCTCTACGAGGCCGCCCTCGAACGCCCGTCGGATGCTCGGCTGGTACGTCGGTTTCGGGCGTTTTATGAGTTTAATTTGGAACGCAGACGGGCTCGCCCGTCGTCGCACGGGGCAGTCTGGGTTAGCTTTCGGTTTCACGGGAAATTCGTCGAGAAATTTAGGACTGGCCCGGGTCTATCGGGGGCAGAGGGGCGAAGGTGGGGTGCGTCGACCCGCGACGACGCGAATTTGGCAACAGCTGCGGTTCCCTCGGAAAACAGCGGTGTCGTTACACGCCGCCCTAAATCTCCGCGGTGCATCGTAATTAAAGCAGTTATTACCCATGCACGACATCGCGGCGGGGGAGGGGAGTACTCGAAACGAGCCCCCTTTTCACAGGAGGAACGATAAAGCGCGCGCTCGAGGCGCTCCTCCCGCGCGTTTGCATGACTGCCGCGGGTGATTCATCGCGACTATCTTTTGCCTGACGACTTTTCTCCCCCGGCCTGGGCTTCTTTGGATGATTCAGGGCCGAGATCGTCGGGTAGTTTCGAAGTTGCCGAAGAGACGCTGCTCGGTCTCCCATTACTAATAACGGATACAATAACTGCTCTGTACGGGGTGATTCTTGAAGAGTCGTTGCTGCGACTCCCTTCGAAGTTAGAGGGCGCGTGGAACGTTGTCGCGGGCTCTTGAAGGCAAGTTATTATCGCGAAACTGCTCCCTTTTGTAACTTTCTATGGGTATCGCGAGGTCCTTTAGCCCGTGGAGCGTTAAATCGTTGCTGTACTTAATTAGTTCGATCTTGAAGTTCGGTATGCTTCCTCTGTGTGTTCTTTCAGGCGCAGTGATGGTTGAAAGAAAGTTTAATAGATATATGATAAAAGTTGTGGGAGAAACTGCACTAATGCTGACACTGCACTAATCATTGGCACGTTTATGCCAATTTTGGTTTTTCATTGAATAATTTTAAAATAAAAGTCTTAAGTAATAGGTACTCAAGATGTTTTATTTTAATGATATATTCATAATCATTGATAGTAATTGAAAATTAAGACCACATAACAACTTCACAAAAAAATATAGACATTCCAATTGAGATTTCCGTTTAGAGTGCCAATTATTGTACAGTTTACACTACTACGCTTTGAAAAGACAAAAGTATATTGAATCACAAACCTAAGAAAATTAGTTTTAAATTTTCTTTTAATCGCCACTGAGTGTTTATATAGAATACTGATATATACTTCTATTATTCAATTGAATAGTGCTAGAAATAACCAAGAAGTCTGTTCAGAACACCCACATATCGCGTTTCGGTACAAATGGCCCTCCGTCCGACCAATCGCTTCCTCTACCACTTGTCGCGCCCAAGGCCCGCAACCCGTGCACCACGTCCGGTTAATACTTGGACGTGGGGATCGTTAATTCCATGCGCGTAACAGAGGGCCAGAACGCCCGTGGCCTTCATCCGTGGAATAATTTTTCCCCCCTCGATGGAGTTAATCTTCGTCCGAGCGCTCGGAGCGATCTCGAGAGACCTCGCGTCCCCCCGCCGAATCGTCGATTCCGCGCGCGTCGATTAACGGGAAAGAAAAACGAACGGGACCGATGTAAATCCGTGCACGAACTATCGATCGGGAATTTGAAAAAGGGTCTATTTTCAAGTAATTCCACGATGCTGCCAGGCATCCGCGAAGGGAGGACGAAGGGACGAGGGAAACTCGCGAAAACGAGCTCGAGGAACGGTTCGAAAAATCTCTCCTTTTTTTTTTTTCTCCCCTTCTTCGTCGACGGATCTCGCGACGACTGCGACGACGACGAAGGAATACAAAGCGCGGGGGCTCCCGGCGAGCGGGCTCCTCGCTAATTTCCGGCCCGGGTCTGCCGAGCCACGAAAAAGATCATTAAAGTTCGCGTTAGCATCTGGTCCCCGCGGTGCCCGCTCGTAAAAGCGGGGCGAATAAGAATGGAACGGCGAAAAAGACGGTGCCGAGACGTTTCGAGCGGCGGAACTTAATCCCCGGGGCCAGAGATATTTCTCCCTGTCGCCCACCCCTCGGAGCAGCCACTTTCCCTGCGAATGCCCTTGGTGAGCGTCTGGGAAATTCTCCAAGTTAAGCTGCAGCAACCTCTCCATTCTCGCCCACTCCGTACCCTCTCTCAACAGGTTACCTGAGTTTCCACTGCGAAACTGCATCCCCTAGGCCTTCGCCCGTCTCCCCCCGGCCCTCTGTCGACAACGACCAGCCGTTCCGTCGACGCGAACGAGGAGAAGGATTCATGATACACGAGCTCCTTCCCCCTTTCTCCTCTCGCTAGTCTTTCTAAGGATGGCGTTGAAGAGTCGTCGTCTTATCGTGCTGGCGCACAAAAATACTTGGACGCCTTCGGGGGTGGGACTTTGAAAATTGAACGTCTGAATGTCCTTAGACAGGAATGCATTTAATTTCTTTTTATGTATTTCGCGCGTTCGACCATTAGGTTTCTTAAGTTTCTTTTTTTACCGGCCTACATCCAAACAGTAGCAGTAAGATACTTTCTCTGCGAAGTTCTTCATCTGGGAAGAAACCGTGACTGTCTACTTATGGCTCGTTTCCATTTTCGAGTAGCGTGAACAACTTGCACGAGTGTACATAGCGAGTATAAATTTCGACGAGCCTGGGGTGGATTTGCGAGAGGGAAAGGGTAGCGAAGGGTGGAAAACCGCTGGATCCAGGGGGATTTTTTCTCCGGAAGGAAGTTGGACAGTAGCGTTGCGTGGCTTAGTCAAAGGCTCTAGCAAGGAAAAATGGAACAATAATTGCAGCGACGGCGTGGCTTTCTGCTCGCCCCTTGCTGTATTAAAGGATCAGAGATTCGGGCCTTGAAAGTTTCTCGATGCAATATGACGACGTTCGTTCTCAGATCGCACGAATCTTTGCGAGCGAAAACGACAGTATTTAAAAGACTTGAAGCATGAGTCTATGCTGTTATTTTCAAAGATCCTCGAAACGAGATTGTGGCTTTAAGTGAAAGGATGTTTTGAAGAGTGTAGATAAGAACAATTAAGATAAGTCTTTATTACATTCCCATCTGCATACAGTTAACAAAAAAATAAGAACAGTGCTAAAGTGATGCGAGCCTAATTGCTAGATTGGATGTAATGAGAAGAATATAAGAATAAGAAAATATTAATACTAATTGTAAGAAGAATATAAATACAAACAAGTAGAAAATATAAAAACAAATCGAAGGTGGCAGAGTTGCAGTGCGAATATTCATAAAGGAATTGATGCCAGAATATTAGAAAGAATGTTTACTTGGAGTTCGATTGTTTAGCTCGAAAGACGCACCTATCTTTCTTTCGATTTCGTTTTCCTCGGGCTCCTCCGCCTCCTGCGAGGGTGAACGGGAAGCCATCATCGATTGGAGCAGCTTCTCGAATTCCTCGAGCTTGTCACCGCTGGGATTCTGCCGATTCGGCAACGGTACCGCGATTTCTTCCCGCGTCGCCGACTTCTCCGAGCCGCGGAAGCTCTCCACGCTACCCTCGGAATCTGACATCCTTCCTCCCTCGCCTCCAAAGACAGTTGGCACGAATCTCACGCTAACGGGACCCTGAAACATTCATCCACGCGATTGCCCTTCTATAATCCAAACCTCGGCAGTTCCCGAAACACAGTTCATTATTTCTGCCGCATCTTCTCTGAATCGCATACCGATTTTCAGAAAAATTTTCCATACAAAATTGAAGAGTCAAACATCAAATTCCATACTATAGTATTACCAATGATAATTCACCATCACGTAGAATATTTTCCGGTAGATATTTTTTTTAAACCGTATATTTATAAACATTCCACAAATCCCCAAGATTCATTACGCACGATTTCACAAACATACCGAAGCATTCGCGTAAATCAGGCGTCTGTCATAGTTTCACCCCCAAAGCCGCGCACCACCGTGCATCAGAATCCGTCGGATGTTTTGTACTCTCTTGTAATTTCCGCCCGGGATCAAGCAGATTACGCTCGAACCGGGGCAATAATTTTCAGACCACGGCCGTGATCCATTGCGAAGCTGATTCCTGCAAGGCCGGGGAAGGACGACGGGTGCGCGACGAGCGGGAAGGAAAGTCGAGCGTGGAAAGCCCGTCACGTCTCGGATGTTAGCGCGGCAGCCGCGGAAAATTGAGCTATCCGCATTCATATCCGCGTGGGTTTACGAGCGACGCAGTCGCCGCGCTCCTCCCTCAATATTCGGATATTATTCGAAGGTTGTATGCAGCCGTGGCCCTCCCCCTATTCTTCCCCGAGCTTTCCAATACCCGCAGCCGCGGGGGAAGAGCTTTCGATCTGCTGACGTCGAGTCTCTTCTCTTCCTCCGCGAGCTTTCATCCCCCTCGCGCCGCCCCCGCCCTGCCTCGATACCCCTGGGTCTGGCGACGTTCTTTTGGGGCACACTTTGCCCGGGACACGTCCCGCGCCCTCTTATCGCGTGTCACGACGGCTCCGCGTCAGCCGGGCACGTGGGAGCTGCGAGGTGAAACAAGTCGAGACACGGGATCGATGGGACTGATGGAAATTCGCAGCTTGCTGGGGTGTCTATCCGAGGTAGCACCAAAGCCCCTTAAACGTGAAATAGAGAGGCACATGCTCGGAATGGAAGTTGATCGATGCACGGTGTTTGCATACGAACTTGGGGTGGAGATTCCAGGTGCTGGGTTTCTAGGGCGGTTGATCTTTTATTTAGAGCAAGCTCGTTGTTCGGTATGTTCGTGTTTTGGAGTGGAGCATTAATGAAAAGCTTAGAACAGCAGTAACGAGGCTTCAGGTGAGCCAATAGACACCTTATCACATATTTGGAAAATTCTTTCTCAACGAGTAAGGTCCCCGATATGCTTAAAGGGACATTTGAGCCCCTTAGTTGACAAGTGAATTAAGTCAGTTTTCTTAGAATTGTGAAAATTGGACTTTCCTGTAATGCTTTATAAAATATTAAGAATAGAATAGTACTACGTCACTAGGTACCTAAAAATAGAAAACTAAGTTTCTTTCAATAATTAACTGGCGGTAACGGAACGAATAATCAAGTGCTATTATTGCACTGAATTGTAACATCACTTCACGCAATTGATGTATTATTAATCATAACTTATACCAATTTTCAAGGCACTACGAGAAAAAAAGTCAACACTTTCCACTAAACACAGTATATATTTATATTGAGTATCTCATTTATTATAATAGATATGTTAAGGAGCTCATTCCTTGCTGGATTCGTCGTCACTTTCTACAATCGCACTGGTTTTTAATGCGTGGAAAAATGTATGATGAATCGGAAGAATAAACTTCAGTAAATAGTCCAAAACCTGGATTTAAGTCACTATTCCAGATATTTTGACAGTCACTTTGCTTAGGCTATAAAATTGACACTGATTTTTTATTAACATAAAAGAAAATATACGCAAGTTAGATTGATAAAATAAGAGAAGTATTCTTAATACTTACTATTTCTACAAAAATCTCATTTTTCGTAATTTTTGGACTTACGCCACGTGTCAATTGAGAGGTTGATTTTTAAACACGTCACCTTTTTAAGGTTTAACCACCGTCATTCTCAAATTCTAATTAATTCTCACAAAGGGTGTGGTGATCGCTCGACAAACAATTCCTAGCAACCAGGTGTTGCCACGTGATGACGTGCAAACACTTTCTCATCGGGAATTTCTGGCCACTGGGCAGGACCTTTATAAAAAATAAGAGAAATATAAGAATCCGAGCCACGGGTAAAGTCGCCACCGATTCTCCGATAATAAATACAAAGTCGAGTTGGAAGGGGCAGTCGTCAACCTCAGTCGTGTATTTATCCTCGCTTCGAGTGGACGTATCGATACTCCTCCCCGTGTTTACGTTTCCTGATCTACGATAGAACCGTGAATAATTCTTCGATTACCGCGGGTAGATCTGTTAATTTTTTTAGTTCCTCGCGCGCGCGTGTTTTATGGTATGCACACTCACCCCCAGCGTGTGTTCTCAGTGTATCCCTTTCCCTGGGTCACTCGACGCCTGCTTGGCCACCTGACAGGCATGGAATTACGACGCCAGCGTCGCGGCGCCACTTGCCAGTAGTTTTTTGGGGTGCAAGGTGCTTGCGATGAGTGCAACTGTCAGGCAAGTGCACGTGGAATTTTAGAAATTATTAGCTATTCTTCTCAAATTTTTTGAAATTTAACAGCAAGTGTAGTTATATTATCGTGAATATTCTTGGCGTAGAGATCTCTGTATTTTTAAAAATATACAGTCACTGTCATTTACTTTCAAAGCATTATTTTTATGTCTTGAGGAAAGGGTCAAAGGAATATGAGTTTCTCAAAACTTAAAATACTTCACCGAAATAATTTTTTCCCAGTAACAAACTGTGTCCTTCCAGCAATATATAAAAAATTAGAACACTGCTTATTACTTCATTTTAAAATATAAAAAGAGAAAGTGTAAATTTGCTGGGGGAGATTTCTAGGATGTTATCACGTATGCTAACACATCTTATAACAGTTGCTTCCACCTCTTTTACATTTAAGGACGAAGTTCCCTTCTCTTCTACTTTTTCGTCATGGACCCACCCGACACTAGAAGAAGATCCTTTTCACCATGTGTGCTCGTTTAACGAGGTCCCTTCTTCCTTCTGCCATCCCAGTCCCTTCTAATGAATCTGTTTCTGGCCAGGAAATCACAAATGGGCTCCGGTTTCACCGGTACACCCTGTAATTTCACCATGGAGCCGCATTATCAGCGAAACATTTCGAGGCCGGGTTTATAGCGTCGCCGGCAGCTACACCTTTGATACGGTTGGCATTAATTCAGCCACAGCCGCGATCGATGCAACAAGGGAACGCTAATTCTCAGCAGCCGTGTTCTGCATGCGAGACAATAGATCGCTGGGAGATTAAAGGATTTTCAGAACTGTGGACTCGTCTGCGGACTATCGCTGCCGATATTAATCTTTTATTTATCGCGACTAGCCTCCACTGCGACGAATACCTACTCGTTGCACGTAGAATCGATGAACATTTTTCCATCAGTGGGAACTGAAATTTGTGTCGAAGAGTTACGGGATTAAAAGTTTAAGAATTTAAAAGTCCAACCCTAATCGTTGAGAAAACTAATTTTCAAGCCTCCATTTATGGAATTAAAATTGAAGAGTGGAAGAGTTAAAAACAGTATCGCGAAGCCCTAGAAGCTCACGACTCAAGGACCCTTCCGTTTTGGCGAAGATGAAATCTACGTTCGAATTCTCCTCGAAGGACATCAGCAATATCGTTCTGCGGGCATGTTAAACACTTTGCCACGCACTCGAGCCTCGCAACCCCTCCGAGGGAAAGTCAGAAGCCTTGGTTATAGGAAGTATTCCGCGGGATGAGAATAAGCGACGGCCCGCGAAATGAGTCGGCGATCTCCCCCGGTAATTGAACTCTTTCCCGCTTACAAGTAACAACCAATTCATTAGGGTCTGTTTGCACGGTTGAAGGGCCCTCGATCGAGGCTCCCGTTCGAAAACGAGAGTGGAAATTTACACGTGCCACGGGCGCAGACTGGCTGCGCAAACAGCCTCTTGTGTACAGCCGGCCGACAAACACGGATGCCATTAATTACCATTAATTCGGCCGCGTTATGGAGAAGTTCCCAAGTTCCACCTGCGTTTCAAACCAACGACTACCGCGGAGAAACCATCCCCCCACGGGAAACTTCGATTATATCCCTCTCTTTCACTTCTTTCATCCACCGAACTCTCATACACTGTGACCCCAACGCTGTTTAATCGTACGATCGAATAAAGTATAAAGGATATCGAAATGGAGCGTTGAATGTGCCCCGAAGAAGTCCCGAGTTTCTGCTGAGTTTCCATGGAGTTTAGGCGAGGATTCGTAAAAATCGCGAGGCAAAATCGTAAAAGGAAAGGGGTCCGAAGCGTGGCGCTGACACTAGCGATAACAGTATTCGCCAAAAGGGGCGTAAAATTAATCGCGGTCAGAGAGAAGCTCCTCCACCCTAGCCGCGCTCGCCGCCTACGTTCCTCCCGCAGCTATTACGACGGACTGGCTCTGCCGTGACAATAATAACAGTAACAATAACACCAAGTCGTGCAGCGCAGATATGAATATGTATCAGGTACATCTGTTGCCTCCTAGACCTCGCCCGCGCCCCTTCCGCTGGCGTTATGAGAGACGAGAAAGGGTGCAGACGCGATTCAATATCAGTCGGTTCCTTCTTCGCAGAAGTTGCCAACCGGGGGAGGCTAATTTCGAATCGGCCTCGAGTTGCTCGTATATTTTTCTCCCGTTTCCTGTTCACTCGCTTGCCACTTTAATCCGTCCTCTACTTACAGTCAAATTGTAAGTTAAGGATAAGGGTAGAAGAATTTGGGATAAAAGGGGGATGGAAAATATTAAACTGATTTACGATATAATAATCGCTAACTTTAGTGTTAAAGGGAGGTTCCAATTTTTTGAAGCTTCTACTTCAACGACTCCCCAGTGCCATTTGCAATGATCAATTAAAGAAACAAAAATATATTTCTATAGCTTAAGACATTCTTAATACAATGCAAAAAGTTCCATTAAATTGTCTATGGTAGTTTTTCTTTAATTAATTCCTAAAGATCATCTTTTTTATGGGCTCTAACCTCCCTTTTACCTTCGCAGAAGAATTATTCCAAAGACATTTCAGGCTCCCCATTCATCAGCGATTTTTCCTCAATCTCTCACCGTTGCCAAGATCACCCCTCCGCCAGTGAGAGACACAGTGCAAATTTCCAGCAACGCTGGCATTTATCCTGAAAGACGAATTAACTGCGTGCCCGCCCCAGGTAGGGTTGACGTACGCGCCATTTCCGCCGCTTTTGTCAGGAGAAATTCGAGAGATCGGTGCACCGAGGCTTCCTTCCCGCGACCCACCCTCCCCGGCAAATTATCTTTTCAAACGTCCTTCGCCGGCGTGCAGGCTGAGGCGGCGAGGAGACGCAAAGAAGGATTTTATCGGGGCGCGGGAATGGAGTCCCCCGTCTCTCCGGCCTTTCAGCAACAAATTAAGGATTTTAAGCCGAAAGTAATTAGTCCCGGCGAACAAGGTGTCACTCCGTGGAAACGAGGAGACGGAGCGTCGGCCCTCATTGTTCTCGCCCGTAATCCGCGGGGAACGTTCATAAGTTTCTCAGCTCGTCTGCGTCCAAGGAGCCGCTCGAAAAGAATCATTCCTCTTCCCGGCTAGATTAATCGTCATATCGACGTGCTTCCGCTCTGTATTCGTCTGGCGTCGAATGCCTGGACGTTACTAGAAAACGTTCTCTGTTATAAACGAACTCTAACTTCGAGAAGGGAAAATTCTAATCAAGCCATCATCCCAATATCGATAAAATTTCTAGTAATCGTGGATCTTCGCTCGGAGTAATTACTCGCCCAAAAGGAGGTAAACGAATGCCACGTTTGAGAGCGTTGGTGGGCGACGAGTCGAGGTAAGGATCGAGAGGGCGAGGGCTCATAATTCGCGTCAACCGACCGACTGATCGTCACAGAAGAATCGCAATCAATTAGAGGGAACTGGAAAAGAGATTACTGGATACGATCTCTCTGTCTTTCTCCCTTTCCCTTCGAGAGCCAGCGAGACCCGACGGGATAATCTTATTTAGCCTTTCGCTCGGGGAAATGGATTATTTCGGGCGGCGCTGAAAGCCTCGTGCTCGAAAATCGCGGATCCTCTTTAGTCACTCCACCGGCGCAGTTAGTTAATTAAAAGGTAAAGAGAAGAGGGGGTGGACAGGGGCGAAGGGGAAACCGAAGGCCGGCCAGACAGCTTGGGATTTGTATCCCGATCGCGGGCGAACAAACCCTTCGAGTTTCGCTGCGATTGCGTCGGGATCCCGATGTTTGCGCCGTTTTATTTGCGATTCGCGTCCTCCAGCGGACACTCCCGGGCCCGCTCCCTGCGAAATTACGAGCCGATCCCTTAAAGCTGATGGGACCCTGGCACTCGTGATTCTCGCTGGCGTGGCGGAAACATTTTTGCGCTTCGGTGATTTAAGGGGTTATTCGCAGGCGGGAGGATTTTCGGCAACGTATTTGAAGAATTAAGTGCGTATTTTTGTACGGAGATTTTTTATAAATATCTAATCGAGGGTACAAATCACCCAATTAGTTGCACCTCGCATGGAAACATTCTCATGAAGTTTGTGCACCGATTCTTAACTGACGCGAGAAGAATATAATTCAGAGTGCATTCATATCATTTACGTAATGTGAAATAATCAGTATTCAAAATATATAAATTTGACACTAACAAAATCAATCCATTACATACCTATTTCGGTATTCCCAAAACTATACTCTCAGATCAAGGGGTCGATTTCATGTCAGAACTAATGAAAGATCTAACTAAATTATTTAAAACAAAACACTTATCGACTACACCTTATCATCCGCAAACAAACGGAGCGCTAGAACGATCCTTTCTGGTTGCAAGCATTGAAGTTTCATTGTAACAAATTTCAAAAAGTCTACTTTCATATTTCCAATCCAATTTCAAGTGTCAACTACTGCGTGTGGCTGACCACATATCGAGTAGTTCTACTTACCCACCTCGGCTTGAAATTGGATTGAATTCTTCCCTGCCTTTGGACAATTCTTTCTTCAGTAGAATCCTTGGACAACTTCGAGTGTATAGAGTCATTTTACTCGTCAAGGAATGAACTATAAATGCAGATATTTAAAAACACATGTCGCCATTGGAAAACATCAATACCCCTTTGAGACTACCAAATACTCCCTAATGCTCAGAAACTTCGTATCCCTCTTAATTTTAATAATCTATTATTCATTAAAACTGCTTTATTCGCCCACGAAAATTAAAGGCCATTCAGTTACACGTCGCCAAAAGCTAGCCACGATATTCGAACGCAGTAGCGCGCGGTTCGCGTACTCTGCGCGAACAAATGCATCGAAATGAGTGGACCAGTGAGAAAGGGAGGGAAAAAGGGGGTGCCGTCGGTGAAAATAAGCGGCTGGCTCTAGATGGGGTGCGTTTATAAGCCGCGGGCTTTTTTGTAGTGCAAATGAATAGGTCGGACCCTCGGTTCGCAGCCGAGCCGGAGTGTCCGAAACTTTTGCAATTTTGCACGGCGGCTGCTGGATGCGTTCGTTTCCCTGAAAAATTTAAACTCACCCCTCGGTACGTCAACGCTTTCTCCCGGCCCTTGTGCCAGTTGCCAACGAGCGGAGCGAGCGATTTCGTGGGCGCCGCGACGAAAGCTTGACGGCGGGACAACCCCGTTCGTGTTCCCCTCTCTAACCAGATCGTATCGCGCTGATAATCCCCGAAGGTGGAGGAAAATCCAACAGGGAGGAACGCGGAGAGCTTTCCCTGGCGCTCGATGAGCTGCGAATCTATTTGGCTTATCTTCTAAACGGAGAAGCGCGACGAGATGAAGAGAAAACGTCTCATCCATATCAATGCGAAGAGCCGCGCGAGAAGCAGCGAGGAGAATAGCTTCTCGACAAACCCCCCACGAACCGATCACGTACTCGTTTCCCCCTTCGGTCTCTCCACCCCTTCGGCAACTTCGTTTACTTTCGATTTCAATTAAACGGCGCGATTCTCCCCCCAGGGGCCTCTACCTACCCGCTGATAGGGGCAGTGGGGAAAGAAAGGGGACAGAGCGGTGCAGTTCGCTGGAATTTTTATTACAAATTTCAGGCTGAAACAGTTAACGTGGGTGATTAATCTTAGGAGTACAATGAAAACGGCAATGGGCACGTGTTATACGGTTAGTCGAGACGATATCTGCGCTCAAGACAGTTATTGCGTTGGTCGGTCGAGCGTAAATATCTTTGGGTAATTAAGACAACTTGGTAGATAATCTTGTATTCGTAGTTTGTTGAGATACACTGCTCGAAGTAATTGGGGAATTATATTTCTGAGCGATTTTAGATGGAATCTTAATACATTTAATTTGAGTGAGTTTTATCTGTCTTTTTGAAGTCCATTGTGGAATTTTTAGTTTCAAACAACTCGTCTTTCTTAGTTAACAAATTAATATACTGCAGTTTTGTATATTTGACTGACAAGTCATTCGAGTGGGTGGCTCCCTAATTACTTTGAGCAGCGTTCAATCTCAGGCGCTAGAATCAGCTTTATTTAACTGACGCGATCAGGCACTTATTTCAATTGACTCGCTGTGTCTAGAATCGAACGCAACAGAAGACACCACTCGCTCTCATATCTCATACAGCGTGTAAGCATGAGTTCTCCACAAAACGTCGCATAACAAAGCACGAAATTCGCCATTAATATATAAAAATCTGTATCTACAAAAATCGAGGATCGTGTATAATATGTAGGTCGACTTTCCAAACGTACAGTTAATAGCAAACTCCTATTATAAACTATAACAAGCACTTTATATACATAACTACGGCACGCAAGAAACTCTGTCTGATAAACGTTTATCGTGTGCGTCTGGGAAGACGCGTGAATCTCGATCAGAAATATAGAAATACAACAACAAAACGTGACCGTTTGCACGTAATAAATATCTTCTCTTGTACTATCAGACTGGTGTTTTAAGGCACTACCGTTCTTTGCTTCTCGAAAATATCTTTACGCGAAGCTGACTGTCGCGTTTAAATAATTCCTCGTCTTTCCGATAATTACGCGGGAATGAAAAATGATTCATTCGAAGCTGGTAATTATTTTCCGCTAACTCCAACGTCGTTGCCGCGTTACGAACGCAGTATCCAAGCGTAAATCATTTTGAGAGCCCGCAAGAATTGCACAAGCAGTCCTTTACAGTTACTTTAACTTTCATTGACAACAGTGAACAATCTACACGCTTTCGCTTGGCTTTGTACGAAAGTAGAAGCCGTCCCACGCGTACATATTCCTCGGGTAATATCAGATTTTTCTTCGCAGTAGCATCGATAGAACGTCTCGAATTTAAAGTAAATAATTTGAACCACAATACCGATTTCTTTCAAACGTGGCAAGATCGATATTCTATATTAACGTGGTGAATAAACAAACTTTGCAATACTGATTTCTATACATCTCTGTTTAATATACTCAAGAGGTGAGAAGGTAACAAGTTTAATTGAAAAAGAAAAATCAGTGTATGCAAAGTTTGTTATATCTACACAACTGTCTCGTAACTATCAAATACTCTGTGTTTAGGAACTACAAGATCAACTAATAATATCATTGTGCGAAGACACGGTCCACGGACAGGCATATTTCAATTCTTATTAATCTCCTAAAAGCTTCGCTCCATATCGTGGCAGCCACGTTTTGAACAAGTAGTTTACCCTGCATGAAGTCAACCAATTTCTCAATGTTGTACGTGATTTAACGTTTCTCTTCTGTCGCTGATCAGTTGCCACTGCTACCTCGATGTTTCAATATAGCTTGCCATATCCTCAATTCGATTCCTCCTCTGAAAAAGCCAAAGAGGAAATCAGTTGATCGAGCACTTATACTTTACGTGGATCGTCAGGGAAATTTTTGACATTTACCTGAGATTAAGCCTGCGAATATCATCACGGGTGACGTGACACAGTACGTCGTCCAAAGTGTATTGCTCGTACATAAACTGTAAATAATGGCAATGACGATTATAACACTTTATTACAAGAAAAAAAGATTTTCGTATCAGTTGTAACGCTTACTCTTTCAATTGACGCTTCGTCTATTTGAAGATCCTGTAACCATTCGACGAGAGCTTGGTCTGTACAGGAAATCGACTCAGATTGCGCGTCGCTAATGATTACTGACACTGCTTGATGAGGTGTATTTCCAGATACAGCAGAACTATAGCTGCAGGAACGAATTAGAAGTGAATTATCTTTTCCACGGAATGCTTTCTAAAGTTACAAAGCGAACAGAAATCTTACCCCGACTCTTGCCTCATAGTTCTCCTATTAATATTCTCGCAAAGTCGCGTCAAAGTGTTGACCTGAGCCCTTTGTTCCTCGAGAGCCTGCTGCAGCAAAACCTGGTACGACTTTTGGTTCTCGATTAATTCTTGAAGCAGTCTCATGTTCTCCATTTTCAAAGCTCCCATTTGATCTCGATACTCCTTCCAATATTTGTTATCGATGGAATCGCCGGTCTTCTGCGATTTCACGGAGTTCACTGTCGACGCACCAGACGTGGATCCTTCTTCCGGGCTCTGGCCATTGGGCTGCACGCGTTCTTGGCCGAGCAGATTGGCGCCAAGCTCTGCCAATCAAACGCGCAACTTTTATTTCGCTTTCACTACTCGAGGCAGAATCATTTATAACAAAGAATCCCTAGCTAAATATATCAAATATCAAATTGATATTCCCGCGTAGTAATACTTGGAAATTCTCTCTGACGATTTTTCCGAGATACTGGACACTCGCGGAGAGCAGTAAACCGGCTTGCTGCGGTCTAGATTCACAAGAGATCCCCTTATTATTGGTGATGACTTTCCTTCGAGATATTTTTAGAGTTGACACGATAATGCGTACCATCTCCATCTGTATCGCACTTGATACGCGTATACAATGCACATCTGCTACATCACCGGATAACGTGGGATCGTGCGAACGTACCGCGTGAAACGGGTTTAAATATCTTTCTCGTAAAAGGGAAATCTTCAGACATTTACCAGGGGACAGTACGGTGATGGCAGCTTGGACCGCATTTCTCACTAAATTGTCCAACGCGAACATCCAGTGGGGTTTAATACTGTGCATTCGTAGAACTTCGTTCACGGCTGTTTGGAACAGATAGATCGCCAGATTTAGATGATTGATAGCGGTCGAATCGAAATCTAATTCTTCTTTCAACGTCCGGATGGCTGTCACGATTACTTCGTGGTTCTGCTCCGCGATGTAATCCCTCAGAGCGCGCATCAGTAACGCTAAATGAGTCTGAAAGGAGGAGGCGTAAAATCAATATTTAAATCACTCGCTTTACTATAGTAAAAGTATGATAATAATTACCATTTGGAGAACAGTTTGGCCTTCCGCTTGATTTATTCCTCTCATCCATACTTCACAGATCTTTGCTTCGTCCTGTGTCAGAACTCTGGTGAGCGTCATTCGCCTCTGACTGTCTTTTTTCAATAAATAGAAACCTCCTTCTTGTTCTTCGCCAGTCTTCTGGCCTGGTTGACCTATTTGGCAATAGAAACAGGAGATTACAATCAAGTAAAGTTAATGTAAAGATTATTAAAGTTCTGAGAGTGCTTGCTCACCTCCTAATTCTACTTCCGGCGATAATAATCCGCCAGAGGAACTTCTTCTCGTCATGGAAGCTCCAGCTGTGTCGGTTTCGCTTGTTTCTATGGATGGCGTATTTCCTATTGTACTAAAATTACAACAGAAAAGAACAATCTTAACTTTATGCATCGATTAATCCGGCGTTCTTCAGCTTTGAATTTTCACTTTGCACGATGCGCGTGTCACAAGGGCAAGAATATTTCCTGGCAGAACTTCTGATTGGAAATAAACCTGAATACATATGCCAATCACTGAAGCCATGAGTATATTCTAAACACTGTCTCGAGACAAATACAGTAACAGTTGACGATTAAAGAAGCGTGTACGCAGCAAGTTAGACTGTCGGACTTTTAATACGATTCTATTGTACTTGCTCGCTACACTGAACCTCAATTTATAGCGTAACTGGCTGAAATATAATTTGGAAGGAAGATTACATATCACGATCGTAAACAGGAAGCTCCATTGCCCAAAACACAAAGCATTGCAAATATTAAGATCGTAGTTAATACTAATACTGGTAAGATACGTATGACACCTAATGTTAATCGTAATTGAATCTCTTATACCATAGAGACTAATATTGTTACTTTTTTTATCAACGATATATACTATTGTTTGTTATATCTTTCTTCGTGGACAGCATTAGCCGTTTATGACGTTAGTACCATACCTGTTAAAAGAAAGGGTTGCACTGGGCATGCTGATGGGAGACAGAAGGTGTGCTGGACTGCGCTCCCTCAAGGGGCTTGACTTTGTCAGCCCTCCGCTGTATGTAACACTTAGATTATACTTCGTCGTAATACAATCTTAGCAGAAATGTAACAGCATATATATTTTAAAAAAAAAATATAACAATTCGAATATCAAATAATTAATAATACATTGTATGCAATGTATTCAGATTTATTACTTGTTTAACTAGGGCTACGTTTTATGCTGAAAAAAACATACTGTTCGTCGTATCGTACGCTACAAATTGAATGAAAGCTATTTCAACATGGAAATGGAAATATGAGATCGTCATTTCTGACGGCAAAGCGAGACAATGGACCATGTGCACAGGACTGTATTAAATAGACAAAACATTTACATTACCTATCGTCCGATTGGGAAGTCTGTATAGGGGCAGCAGACACGATATGATTGTTATTGGTTTTATCCGATTTTCCTAAACGCTCGAGCCGATCAGCCGGTACTGAGATGCTCCGACTGAAATCTGGGGGCGCCGCCAATCGAGTTGTTTTCTTTTTCCTGCGCGTATATAGGGAACACATTATTTATAACATACTCGCCTATATAGTAATTAGCACACATAGAGCAGAGTGCATAGATTGATCGATGCATCCCTTCACCACGGCAAAATTACAATTAAAACTCGGTTTAAATCGAATCACGTACTCGTTTAAAAATGGATCTTCTAATAACTCAGCTGCGGTGGCTCTTATATCAGGATTCGGTTCGAAGCACCGCAGGATGAAGCTCTTTGCCCTTTCAGTCAGCTCCGACGGAATCTCAGGATGTATTTTATAGTATCCAACCTGCGATAAAAAGGTGAGTTGTAAGTTATACCTACGATTCCATGGTTCCCAAAGCGATTCTAATATCTTACTTTAAATACCGCAGCTTGCGGGGAACCCAGCTCGATGAACGGCGGTTTACCAGTTGCCATTTCGACTATGGTGCAACCCAGGGACCAAATATCCGCCTGTATTTGAAATTGCAACGTAGTAACACTTTCATCGTGCGTGGAAAATGTGGTACATGCAAGATACAACTTACTGGAGCACCATATCCACGTTGACCCTTGTCGATAACTTCTGGCGCCATGTACTGTAGCGTTCCAGTGAAGGTTTCTGTGCTAGGGCATAAACCAGCTAGTCGCTTCGACATCCCGAAATCTGAAATCTTCACCACTCCGCTGTACGTATTTACCAACACATTATCGCCTGAAAAAAGTAATCGATTAATAAAAATTCAGGAATCTCCGTAAATAAAATACCCGCGTTGTACTACAGTTTACCTTTGATGTCTCGATGAACGATCTTTTGATCGTGGAGGTACTTGAGACCTTCTAGGATTTGTTTAGTGTAGTAGGCGATCGTGGATTCATTCTCCTTCAAAGGACCCCACTTCGATCTTAGCAACGCTGATAAACTCCCTGAAGAAATTAACAAATGATAGACACGTTGCGTTTCTTTTAAACTGTTTCATCTTAGTTATTCACCTCCAGGAACCTGCTCCATGAATATCTTGAAGTACCCATCCTCGCTTACAGAGCCAAGATATTGTACGATATTTCTATGCCTCAACTGACTGTGCAATTTAATCTCTTCGTGTAAAGGTTGCACGTCTCCCAGATTTCGCTCGCGAATCTCTTTAACCGCGATTCGAACTTGGGTGTTCAAATCTCGGGCAGCGAATACCACTCCGTACGTGCCTTTGCCGAGCATAATTCGTTTATTCTGATCGTCCAATTCGTACTCGAACTGTAAGAAGCTTAGCTTTTATACGCGAACTTTATTTAAGAATGAACGTCGGGAAAAAGTATCCACGAACCTTCATCCTGTCGTCCGTCATGTAGGCGTCCAAATCTGTAACCATACCCTCCTCGTCTCTGGTCATTTCCAGGATTAAATCGTAAAATCGCTGTCTGCATTGGACAGACGGAAAATACATTTGGAAATCGTCGGAGTTTTGATGTACGTATAGAAAAAGGCAGCGCTCGTCTCTTTTGTACAAGCTTACGCTGCGTATCATGTTCGCGGTGAACAGCCAGTCGTGCACCTGCTTGCAGTTGCTCTTCATATCGTCCAGGCACAAGTTCCAGATCTGCACGGACTTCTCCTCGGCGCCGAGGTTCACGTTCACGTAGCTGGGCATGAAGATCTTCGTCGGCTCCAGCACTAAGAGCTGAAAACGAAGGCTCGGTGACTAATTCACGTCTTTGCTGGCCACGGGACGTAATAGAGAGTTGCCTCATTTAAAGTCAATCTAAGGATTCTGCGCTAAGAGCAGTTTTATGTTATTCTTACTTTGACCCAAAATGTACAGAAGTAAGCTGCATTGGTAACGCAATATTATAAGCCATAGTCTCCCGAAATTGGAAACTGGATCCTTTGCAGAACGATTCCATTTATCAACTTACTGGAAACCGTATACTGTCTCCAACTTCCGATTTCGTGGCTTCGACAAAGTAGTCCATCCAAAAACTAAATATTTGCTCCTCTGGCGAAACCTCGGCCTCCTCATTCTTTTTACGGAATCTATCTATCAGCGATATGTTCCCTATTGTCGATTTCAGGTACCTGTGAAGCGAGAGATCCATTCATTGGCATTAATACACGGTGAGTATCGTTTCGATTCGTGATATTCCAATGGGTTTCCGAGATATGTACCAGTTTGGCGGCTTCAATTTGAACATGCACTCCGCGGCTTGGATAGCCTTCGAATAATCCTCGGCCAATACACTGATCTCGAAGAACGTGGCTACGTCCCAGTAATCCTTTAAGCTCGACAGGCTACCCTTCTTGCCGATGAGATTGTTCAACACCATGCCTATGTGCTGTAATTCCTCGCTCTTTGAGAACTCGTTTCCCGCTATCACCAGCAACGTGGCGAGATTTATTCCAGCGTATTCATTCGGTTGGACCTGCATAGAGAAACCAGTCGGATAATTCGAATATCGTCTATGTCGCGCAGTGAAGGAATCGTATATCATACCTCGAAACCCTTTCTATACCAATGAATCGCATTCTTCAAGCTCTCCTCGTCCGTGTGTCTACTCTCCACGAATTGATCCTTGTATATTCTCCCGCACAAACATAACATATCAGGAACATGATTCTCTCGCTTCTCCAACGCCTTCTCTATCACTTTCAACGCCCTTTCCCTGTCGCCCTCTTGGTTTCTTCGGTTCAGAGCGAACGCGTACAGGTAGCGGATAGCCGGCGTGTTGATGTAATTTTTGTGGGTCGGTATTGTTCTCAGATCGTCGACCAGCTGCACCATTGCGTCGTAATCCTACACGTAAACGACCATTTAGAATTGTCCCTGTGGTGTTATTTTTTTAAATAATCACCTGTATCTCGCGAAAAGAAATGAGAACGTTCAGCACGACCTCCCCTGACAGAACGTTTGGATCGTCCAGGCGTTTGCGCATATTGTTCAAAGCTTTCGAAAGCTCTTCGCCCGAGTACGTCTCGCGTGCTTTACGCAGGTCGGCTAGGAACTTTTCTTTCATGTGTGCTCTGTAAAAATCAGCGTTCCTTGTAAAGTAGGAAATCGAGCTTACGATCATTATCGTAGCCAGCCAAACGTACTTAGATTGTACTTCAACGTCTTGAAATAACTTTTTAAGCTTCAGTGTCAGGTGTTGCTTCGGGTCTATTGCCTCCTCTCCAGTAATTCTAGTAGTAGCTGGATTCGTAGCCACGCACGAGCCACATTCCACCACGCGATACGAAACGAACGTATAGCTGCCGCACGATAACTGTGATTTATAAAGTTTTGTAGTACAAAAGATGTAATTGTTAGTGGGAACTCTCAGTTTTAGTGGTTAATGTTATTACATACTGTATATACCTTGAGCCTAATCGTCGTTTCAGTGTCCATATCATTATGTAACAAGATATTTTCTTTCATACCGAAGCTTTCTCGGACACCAAGGTGGTAGAACAGAGCAGATTGCTGTAGCTGAATGCTTAAATCCACAACGGCTACGTCTGCGTTGTAGAATGTATCTAGTACATTCGTTTCTCCGAAATCCAGCTTCTCAAACTGGAAAAGTAACGAGCGAGGATATTTATACCCTCGAGATTAAATTATATAATCCACGACTGTTGAAAATAATTATACCTGTATATGATGCATATTGGCGTTAACTAGATTGCACGCTTGCCTAACTTCCTCCAAGGCTCGCTTCCTCTGAGCCAAGTGTTCCGGCTGTTGCAGGTCCAGGACGCAAGCCACATCCATCTTGGGCCTTCCAGGGATCGTAGTGTGCCCGGAGACGTCGCTGTGCGTACCGATGCTGTCCGTACTAGAAATACCCTCTATAATCACCGATTGCGAAGCAGCTACGGAACATTCCTCATAAGTACCGAGAAGCTTATAATCCCTTGAGCAAATACATAACAAGAGACCAATTACCAGCCATGTCAACAGCATCCCCGCAGTTGGAAATCATGTTGCGTAATTGTTTTGTATCCAACACAATCGTTACTCTCCTTAACTTCTATTTAACGAACTTCTGAAAGCCGTCAGTAGACACAGGACTCGCGTGTTCACCTGTTTGCGAGCGGATTACACAAAGTAGCAATGTAAATGTATTATATTTACTTACATATATAACTTTCGACGTTACCATCGCATACAAGTCTACAAATGATTGTCTACGGAATAACTCGACAAACATACGAGGGAAAGTTTGCGCGGTTCGTATTACTATCGTGTCAAACACTATAGATAAGTGGAACCATTAGTGGATAAACATTGTTGATCTCTTGAGAGACTTTGAACCACAGCGAAACAAGAGAAAAACGTAAAAGAACGTTGAGGAAATACATATTCAGCTTGTGACATTAGTCCGCGCTAGACTAACGCGGGATACATCGCGGATCGTTTTAGGTAATAGAGAACTCACGCGACAGGGTTTTTGTTTTATGGAGCAACGATGCACGAAATACCTTTTGCGGGGAACATCATAGACACAACCATCCGTTTCTTCTAGAACACACAAATCCGGAGTGGAGGTTGCGCACAAGGGAAAAGCCGTGTAAAGAATTCTCTTCTTGGTTCACAGATGACGGAAGGATCCATCGATCCTCCGCTAGTATAAAGATAGAAACTCTAAAGATAACTCCAAATTATTAATTGGTCGTAATTCGTGCAGTGGAAACTGAATTACCGACTGAAGGGAATGTAGAATAGTTCTCCTGCGCCCTCTACGTTTAATAGCGATAACTTTAGGAACTATTAGTGTCCTTCTTTTTCAGATTAATTTGAAATTTGTAATTCGTAGGGAAAAATGTATGTTTGTTATGTACTCGATGTAGAATATGCAAGAATTTAAGGATAAGGAACATTCGCAACAAGGAATCTTAATTGAAAAATTTTCTTATCAGTGCGTTGATTATTTTAATCGCAACTAGTTCGACTTTAAAACACTCGTTTATTCTAAAATAGTCTAGTCTAGAAAGACACTTCGCGGAACTTAGCATGACTATTAAGGGATCCATCCTTGGAGCACAGTTGTTAACGACGGTATCGAATTAATTAACTCCTAGGTAAGTGTGATTGAAGGCTAACGCGAGGTCATGGCTAGCGAACTCTACTGTGTAGAACAAAAGTATTTGACGCGTGATAGTAAGAGTGCTACTACCGCAAAACACTTTTGTCGATCGACTAGAGTCGACCCTTCACTCAGAGAGCATATATGCCGAGGAGGTCGCCATGCTACGTGGAAGGCGGATAACGAGTTTCTAGGTCACTCGGATTCAATTGCATTGGGTGCTACAGTACGGAGCACGGTGGAAACGTACCAATGAACTCCACGCGAGCAGAAAACCAGGAACACGAGGAGCCTCGACGGCGAACGGTATTGCAGGAAGCTACGACTTTTCTACGCACGCATACTCGGCACCCCTGAACGAAAGGAGTGCGCTTGCAAGGTGTTATTAAAAGTAAACATTTATTTAGAAGCGTTTTTACACATCAGAATAATAAATGAAAGTTCGTGTACATACATATCTGGTGACTCTTAATTCTTTAGTTGTATGTTATTTTATGTTACTTGAATTATTTATCTCAGGGAAAAGTTGCGCAGTTATTTATTTGGGTCAAATGTAATGCTAGAAATATTTGTTAACCCATGTATTATATTTTTTTTCTATTCCCAGGAGCAACAGAGATATTGTTAGGATTTATGGCAAAACTGAGATGCTCCCTGTCTCGAGACTCCCTGAGTCCCCTCTAGCGCATACAAAATGTCATTCGCAATAACTATCCTAATTAATAAAATTTCTGCTGAATTCTTCTGTTACGCATGTCCTGTCTCCATTCATGTTGCTATGAAATGTTCAAGCTGCATGCAAATTGGAATTATGTTTCAGATTTGTAAGGCACGTTGTTCAGTGAACTGTGTCAATAGACCGCTCCGGCGGACGGTAAAGTCGACCACTTCTAATAATAATTCATGCTCAATGGTAGTAGTAAGTGCAATTGCAGGCGGAAAGGGTGGGGAAGGTGAGCATGATTCGTATGTACGCGGTTTACGAGTGCGTGAAGAATAGTGGGGCGCAATGATGCGCGGAGCGGCCACTCCGCAGCGCTCCCCTTTTATTGGGAGCGCAGAATACGCGAGGAAGTTAGAGCTACGAGGATGCTTAAATGAAATTTCTTTTATACCGACTGCAAGCAACACAAGAATCTTTTTGACAGTAAATCATATGGTAAGTAAACTAAAGTGTTCTATCGCAAGTGTCGATAAGTACGATATTTTCTTCAGTAATTATCACTAGTCGGTAAAAAAATATAAAGCTCATTGTGTCTAAAATCTAGATGAGGAACAGATTGCTTCCTAACTCCTTTAGCAAGTCCACTACCCAAACGTGCTTTCTGATTAGAAATACAGAAAATATAACAAGTATAATCGAAATCTGGGGATCAATGAGATCATGCTCTTCGACACTTCTGCAATCCTATTACAGGGGTTCCCCAAAAACTGGCCTACTCCACGATCAACCCACAAACATGTCATTTCTCAGATAGAGTACACGCCAAGCTTTTCTTGGACTGTTTATACAACTTCCGCTACTTTTTACTATTCAGAAATATTATATATGTATTTACAACTTTGATATTATATAGAAACTACAATTCGATATCTAAGGGTACGTTTATGTTGGAGCTGCGATAAACGATTAGAGCAGCGATAAGAGCGAAGCGTCAAAATACATTATATTGATTTATAATCGAAGTGTTTATATTGGAGCAACGAGCAGAGCAACGCATACAAAAGGGAGACCAACGATAAAAGCGTCGGGAAAGAAATATTTACTTTTCTTCCCTATTATCGCAGCTCCAACATAACCTTAATAAAATCACCGTAACTTTTCAGAAATACATTTCCTCGATTGCAAAGGTGAACCATTCAACAAACATGAAATTGTTTGGTGTGTTAAGGCGTATGGTAAGAACTACGTTAGGACGTATGGTAAGAAGCTTCTTAACCGACGGAATTACCAAGCGAACCAACGTGGAATAGCAGCGACGGACCGTCTACGCTCCTAGGACCAGATGTCTGCCTGATCCTTGGGGAGCCTGACGGTGTAGAAACCGTTCAAGGAACGCATGTAATGCGTGTACATACACGTCACGCCCACTCATCGTCCCTGTCACGTACGTGGCTCGTCGTCATGTACGTGCCCTCCTACCTACATGCGTAAGCGGAAACGAACGTGCATGTACGCTACACAAGTTGACCTTAAAAATGTGTTTGTTCCTCGACGTGCATCGGTGTCTCGTACTACTTGCTCTACGGCAAATAACTACGCGCGGCTACAGAGAAGAGGCATTCTTTCGTTGACATTACGTAATATGTATTAGGTATCCGTCGTCTGGCAATAATATATCGCTCGCAAAGCATTCGGAGGAATATTGACGCACGCAACTGGGTTAGGTTCTTATCGAGGTAAAAGAACACGTGTATGGAAGCACCTGTGCTTTATAATTGTGTTTCTTCTTGTTGCTGAAAATATGTAGGGATATTAAAATACTTGAGTCGTGTGTAATTTTAAAAGCTTTATTTAAGAGTATATTTTGCAGTTACAGTTTGATATTATTGTGATAATAAAATAGTGTTTTCTCTTTAAATTTTCAGATGAAGTGTCCACTCGGTGGTAAGGTCGAGTTCCAGAATGCCCCCTTGCTCTGGGTCTATATGTATATTACGGATCAATCGCTCTCACATGGATCATCTCTCTTTCAACGGTTCGGACCAAATTCCAGCAGTAGTTTTTTGTGTTCCCATGCGGCGCCTAAGCGCCTACACCTGTATGTTCCTGGTGATGGATGCGAGACTGCTGAAGGCTCTTCGTTACACCGCTTCAGATATCCACCCCACCCCGATTTTCGATATTACTCAGAATAATACGTTATATTGTATTAAAATTGTACCTACTGAACAAAATAAATATTCGATATAATTAAGAATAATGACTTAATTCCATTATTCCATTCCTACGCCCACACAATTCCAACACGTCGTTCAAATCGAATTTGTTGATTCCAATCGGAAACGTCTGCTCAAAACTCGTGCAATGAATTTCGAAACAAGGGTTTTTTTAAGTCTTGCACCTGCAAGAGAGGCAGATTTTCGCCGCTGCACCTGCAAGAGAAGTTGCGAGGCGAAATTTTACAATTCTGCACCTGCAACAAAGTTGCAAACCGGAAATCGGCTCCCCTCGATAACGCACAAAGTTGCAAACCGGGATTTTGCCTCACGAACACGTCGATTCTGTTTGCAACATTGTTGAAAAAATTTGTCCTTTGCAACTTTGTTGCGTTTTCGCGGGGCATTGGATTTTAGTTTGCAACATTGTTGCGCCCTTAAGAGTCGTTTGAAACCTTCTGAAACTTCATCAGCGATCCACGAGGAAGCGGAATACCAAATAGCAGAGTTTGAGAGTAGAGTTGAAATGCAGTAGACGTGATTCGGACGCAGTGTGAGAATGACGATAAGAATGATTTAAAAATGACTTATAATTAATGATGGGATAGGCAAGTAATTGAAAGTAGTTCAATTATTAACACAATTAATTTTATTGTACTCTATATTCTATACATATAGTGTAAGTACATTTCACATAAGTAATGTCGAACTATTACAGAAGAATAGTTTCCACAAAACCTTGACATTACTTCCCCAGAAGTATCTTCCTCGTGGCACCGAAGCTTTGGCCAGCTTGAGTTGCGCCCTTATTGGTACCCGCCTGAAGGCCGATCAACCCCTCGCCGGCTCTCAATTGCTCTTCCGTAAAGTTCCGTTTGTTCTCTTCAGCTGGCTTTGGTCCTAGCCAGGGGCCACGCCATTCCGGATGCTTGTAGGTCTGTGGATCAACATTGCCCCATCACTGTTTCCGCGGCCACAAAAAATTGTACCAGTTAAAACAAAGATAATTACCGCACGACCGATGGCGAAAATGGTGTTAGTCACTTGCGCTATGTTCTTCCTCTCGACGAGATCCACCGCTTGGAACAGATCCACGTCGGGCACTCCGTATTTCACGCAGGCTTTCTGGAATCTGCAACAACAGCGCGCGAAATGCTGTCGTTAAGACAGAAGAATTTGGGAAGCTCCTTCTCAAGAAAAGGAATTGCTAAGATACACAAGAATGTTTGCTTTATCGACTTTGTTGGTAAATGTAGATACCTACTGATGTACAGAATCGAAGAGTCCTTGTAGAAAACATTGTAAGTGTCAAAATTAGAAACAAAATTGTATCGGGTAATGTTCAACGCGCTAATCGTATAAGAATATAATTTTTGACACACACAGTGTTTTCTACAAGGGCTCTTCAATTAATTCTCAAGAAAGATCGCATAATTCGTATCAACATCCCGTATTTCGTTCTCAATTTACAATATATTCAACAATAGTATGAATGATTATATAGTTAAAGTATTACCAATCGTGACGAGAAACCGATCTTTCACACTTTCTATCCCCTAAAGAGTCACGATTGCTGAATATCACCTCGATTCGCGCGGAACGCTCGCCTGCACAGTCGCCATTTTGTTGGTACCGAGCAAAGTGACGACCGCGGTACGCGAAAAGTGAGGCAGGCCAGTGTTAACGGGCTCTCTGGTTATCAGAAGCGCAGGAACAAGAGGAGCCACGTGCACGCGTACTGCGACCTCCGTGCTGCTGCTGCTCTCTGCGTAGAAAGGGAGTAACGCGGAGTGGCCGCGCTGCGCATCGTTTGCCCCACTACTCATGAAAGCGCTCTTAAGCATTGAAAACGCGCCAATTGGTGGCATGCGCACGCGACACCGCGGTCAGATGCAGGAGACGTCGTGTGTACGCTGCGCTGTGCGTGGAGGTGGAATCGCCGAGTCGTTTCTAACGGCTCGAGGATTCAAGTGCACTTTGATTTCACGCAATTTCGTTGCAGTACAGTAAACGGCTACACCGGTCAGGCAGAATATGTATTTAGTTATTAAAGTGCAGTTATCAGCTTCGTTCGATATTGCATCAAAGATTGAGAGATGCATAGAAGAGTGCGTGGAAGATAAGAACCGAATAACTATTTCTGCCACGGACTTGTATAGAACCGTTGGCGAATATAAATGTAAAGACAGAAACGCAAAGTAATCGACTACTTAGCTTGTAAGAATCGCGGATATAATGTAATGAAAGTTGAGATTTAATAATTGTATTGAGACGGATATAGAACAGTGGCTTATTTATCTCCATTGTATCCGCTCGAAGTTCACTGCAACGATCCCGACCTCAGACTTTGTTGATACTTATTTACCAGGCTAGCAGGTGCGGCGAGGAAGGCAAGCGCGTCGAATATTCCGGCAGCTGTTCCGGGAACGCTCTCGAAGCGACGGCCGTTCGAGGTCAATAGTCGCGCAACGTTTGATCTCTCGATTCCGACGAGAGTCGGGTGACCGGGCGCTCTCGACGTCGATAGGTTGCAGTCGAGAATCGCTCGGAAGCAAAACACTGTCGATTGCGTAAAGTCGACTGTGCAGCAAGGGAGCATGAAATCAAGAAAGCTCAACGGTACCTAGCAGACGAAAAACGGCGGGATACCTCCTGCTATTCATTTCATCCACGCGTATTAATTGATAATCAATTATTCAGAATATTAGTTCGCGCCAAAGGGAACGAAGCGAGCTTTAAATAGCCACTGACGTAAAACTATCGCAAAGCTAAGCGAGCAGTGAACAATGTCTCGTGTAATGGATATTCGACAATTAATATTTCCATTTCAGTGTAATCGTGCGTTCCACGCTATACGTACTGATTCAGATTATCCATCATCTTATAATCCCCACCAGAGGTGTTGATCTTCGTGACAAGTCCGGGCTGCAGTTTGTTCATGAGTTTGCAGAGCAGCAAGCCATCTCGTAACGCGTCTTCGTAACTCACGCCTAGAACACATGTACGAAATTAATAAAAAAATTAATAAAACCTCTCACCGTCGAAACTTCTCAATAGCACCTGCATTACCCCTCATTCTCCCCTCACCATTTAACGAATTTAATCCAACAAAATAAATACTTCCCGCCCCCCACGAAGCGTTCCCCCAAAACGGGGTGAAAGAGAAAGTAGTCGGCCGACGAAAAGAATGCTGGAGACTACACCGGCACCAGGATAACAGGGAAAAAGAATCCTCCGCCACCCCTCGCGGCAGCGAGGCTTCAAATATCGCAGAAGGAGCGCGACATGCGCAGTTCGCGGTCGGCCATCGATTTTTATTCCGAGCGCGCGATTATCGCCTCTCGAACGAACGACTGTATTTGTTTCTCTTTTTTCCATACCACCCCGTCCCCCTACCCGCGCCGGGCCGAACGGACGGTATCGCCCGCGAAATAATAACGGCGAGGCCTGCCGCGCACCAGCACTCGCTCATGGCGCCCCATTATGCCAAGAGGCTCGCCAAGGGGGCATGGAATTTTTTGCCGCCCGACAGAAGGATCAGGAAAGACTAGCCCCGTCTTCCGTCCGTGGCTTTTTTGCACTTCGCCGGGGATCTCAATCAACGGCCATCATTGTCTTGCGTTGCCGAGGCTCTCCGCTGATGCGTCTCGTCGCCATTTGAAAGACAAGCTGCATCTCAAACTGCCAGGAGCGCAGCTTCCAGCAGGAGCCTGGCAACCGACGCGCGGTGTCATGCCTTGTATCGTTATGCCAACTTTACCTCCCCCCCCCCCCTCCCCCCACCCCCTCGCCACTCCCCTCCTGGTTGGTTGACGTTTCGATGTATCGAACTTATCGACGCGACACGCTACCTGGTGACCGGCTTCGTAAATTTGCATCGATGCGCCGAGCGCGAAAGAAAGCGCTGCAATCGAGTACCACGTGACCCTCGCCTGGCGTGCAGCGTTGATTTAAATTTTTTTAATTGATTGGCCCCTTGGGGTGATGAATTAATTGTTTAATCAGGTACCTGAGGATTTTGAAGGTCTTTAAAGTTAGGAATTTAACGAGTTGACGTATGCTAGCTTTCTAATTCTGTTGCATTACGACTCGCTACGTGTTATGGGACGAAGATTTTATAGAATTGTGTTTTATTCTTGCCGAAGAACTCAATCCTCGCGTTTCTTGAGATTAATATGATTTGGAGGTATTTCCAGTAACATATATTTAGTATCTATGAATATGAAATTTACAGAGTTCCTAAGAACACGTATAAAGCTTTGAATAGTGCCTTCTGAGTCTACGTGAATTGTAAAACGGTATACACTGTGATTACTGAGAATATGTAGATCGTGGCGGGAATTTATATTCACAGAAATCGTTCACGAAGCCTCGCATAACGAGAACTTGATTAAAGTGCTAGAAATCGGTTCTACTCTAATATAAAATTCTAAATAAAACCTCCCTTCATTCGATACACTCAGGAAGCAAAGCATCAGCTCCACAATAATATTTTCGGACCCAGGAATACGTGTTAACTGTTCAAAAGACTACTATCCTGATCCTACAAGGACGACGTGTCACGTGGTCCCTGGTGGAGAGGGCACCGCCTCTAATGCCTACCCCAAAATCTGCTCGCCTAATACAAAACTGGTCGTCTGCTTGAATTTTCGATTGACGAGCTTTCGACAGCCGATCGCTTTCAGATACGCTGCCCATCCCCGTTCAATTAAACGCGCACCCACCCCTAAACAATGAAACAATTACCTACAAACATCGATCTACAATAAATTAAAATTCAGAGAACCCTAAAACACCAACCAGAAATACAGATACAATATAAATACGATATAAGGATCATCAGGAAAATCCACTTCGCCTAATAATAAACAATAGTGTAACTTTCAACAAATTACTTTCTCGAATTCGATGCTCAATTCCCAAGCAGATTAATCCTACTGCTATTTAGAAAGTAACAATTATCGCTGACTATTCGTAATTGAATGGAGGTAATTGAGAAGAAAACCATTCGCAGGAAGGACTGCCACTTTCCAAGCGCAACATGTCCAGTCCGACCACGCCAATCAAACTCGTCGAGGGAGCCCCGTAGCTTTTCCACGATATCCAGGAAACAGCCGCGACCGACAGCAGCATCCAGCCTCCGGAGCTGGCCGCGGTAAACAAACGTGACATGCTGATACGTTCCTGGTAGCGTCGAAACGCGATGAGATGTCGTAAACGCGAGAAGATGACAGAAAATCGATAGAGCGCCTTCGAAGGCCGGTGGCCCGCGGTGCCCCTTGCGAGACTCTTCCCCCGTTTCTTTCGCGCACCGCCGAACGGAGGTGCACGTGATGCTGGCCTGGTATTTTTCAGACGCCCCGTGTCTTATTGCTGTCTTTGTTCCCGTCCGATATCCGTCGAAAAAATATCAGCGCCGCGGCGATATGTATTGGTGGATCGGGGCTGTTTCTCCTTCTAATACTACCCTGATACGTTGACACGTCATGATCGTCATGTCTCGACAGTTTGACGTAAAATCGATAGGTCGCTGCGGGCGTGTGTGCACGCGTGTGCATATTTTAATTGCTTTCTGGGCTGGACTTCTATAAAGTATTGAATTGGAACAAATGGTGCTGGCTAAGGGGAGCTGCTAAGTGTGTAGTTTGATTTGGGATAGAAAGTAGCTATGGTATTAGAATTATTGTAATGTGTAATTGTTTTTATATAACTGAGTCATGGTCGCCCGCGGGGGGGGGGGGGGCAAAAGGGGTAGTTACCCCCCCCCCTCACTTTTGAGAAAAAATCGCTTATTTTTCAAAACTGATCTTTATTACGTTTATACTAAAACCGGGAATATTTTTAAATTTCGGTTTTAAATTTGTAATTAAATTGGCACTATAAAATGGGTTAAAAAGAACAAGAGGGGTATATTTTTCCTTACCATCATCTCAAAGTTGCCCCCCTCCCCCTGGAAAAAGTCTCCGGACGCCCCTGGACGGAGTTATTGAAAATTGTATATCGCGTGATTTGAATGAAACGCGTTACCGTGGTATTGGCGAATAAAGAGGGGGCGATAGGGGCGATCGTCCCCCCAAGTGTAATAAAATAGAAAAATATTATGACATTGTGTATTATTCTGTACAAATAATTAATGTGAATTTAATTATTTAGGTTATAGTATCAGATAGGTAGAGATATTAGAATATAAATTACAAGCAAATTTTAACTCTTGTAAAGGAAGGTTAAAAAATGTACTTATGTACTTTTATATATTTCACCCCCTCCAAGAAAGGCTCCAGAATCCGCCTCTGTACGGTGGCGAGAGACCGCGAGACAGCGGGCAGTTCCGTGGTCAAAGAACGCGCCTGCTCGGTCTGGTATCGATTTACCGTCAGTTTCATGTCATAAAGACGTCAAACGCACGGTTTTCACCAGGACAACATCTCCGGGCTGAATTTACGACCAGCTGCGAGCAACAGGTCCCGCGGGAAAGTGTTATCGCGCGCGCTGAATCACCTTTCCCTCCATTCCTGCAACGCATTTTACCATAACGTAACTATTAACACGCCAACCTAGAGTCTACAGTCCCCCGTCATAATTATAAAATTAAAATACCATCGAGTCTAAATAGAAATGAGCAAAGATCGCAATTTCAAAATCTAAGAAAATCAATACTTAAATGTCACACAAAAGGGTGTCTAAGAAAGTGTCTAAATGTTTAATAAAAATATTTCACCGACTCTGTAACAAATATTATTTCCTCCACGCACGAAATTACCCATAGAAGCACGCGAGCTTGACCAACGAAACCGTATAGATTTATAGGACATAGGCTCCCAGTGCTCACCCCGGAATGAAACATAGCTCGGGGCGACAACCTGTTGCGTTCGCTCGTAAATCTACCCCGAGGCTGCAATCCTGGTAGGCTTGTCTCAGAATGACGTCATTGACGACCTTTTGACAGACAACTGACATCCGTCGACGTCCTCCGTAGGAGCCCTTCCCCCATCGAGACGCGGCTCCTTCTGTATCCAACGCGCATTCTTATTTTCTCAATGTGGCTGACAGGAGGGGTGCACGAACACAGTAGCAACCAAGCCCCGCGTCAGTGTGACGGCCATAAATTCATCTACTACCCCTCCGTGCTACCCTAGTAACCGTGAGCTTTCGTGACGTCACGAGACGTTACGTGACGAACCGCTGGACATATCGACAGCTGACACCTGGAACGCCTATTGAAATCGGCGCGAGGAAGGGGTTGCCTTGTTTAGGACTTTAAGGGCATTGTTGCGTGAAAAGAATCGATACGAGGACGTTGACGTCGACGTGGCGGGCAGGCCATAAATCCCTCAAACGTCTGCTGGTGCCCTGGTGCCGGCAAGCAGTTTCTGCCACCGTGACGAACGGATGACTGACATTTCCCTCCCTCGAAGCCCATCGCGTCGCCCCTGTCGGGCTTTAAGCTACCCTTTCAATAATAGAATCACGCAAAGGATCTGGGAGCATTGTAACTTCCACTGTGTTATTTGTTTTGCCATAGTGGGCGATCGCTAATTAATATCGAGGCGAGTGGCACGATAATGTAAATACGAAGGGGGTGGAGTGTAGGGAAGGATGACACCGTGGTGTGAATGTGTTTTCTGTGGGGACAGCTTAATAGACCGCGTGCTCTATGAGGGGGAAGTCGAAGGGTATACGACGCGAGAAGGAGGAAAGAAGGAATGTGACAGTGCGATGCTCGTGACTCGACTATCCGAGGCGATGTATGCGACCCTGGTACATTGGCGTCCTTACGACGTATCATGATGAACAGATGACGCTAAATCAATACTCGTCGTCGGCATGCGAGCGATTGTTAAACGTCGTTTAACGATACTTGATTGTATGGCAAACTTTTGCCCCGTTACGTAACTAGAGACAAGCTGACAATACCAATAACAACTTACCACGAATGTAATTCTAAATAACTATAATGAAGATTCTATTTTTAAATTTCTACAGGTCAAGATTCATATTTAAATAATTATTAGTATATGTGAAATCAAATTGAATATCATTCTTGAGATATATCTTGCCACTTGTACATTCCCCAATGTTATGCATGAAATCAAGTTTAATATTCGTTCCAGATAATTTCACAGTAGAGGGAGATAAGACTCCTCCCACTCTCTGGCTTGAAAAATGCTCCAAAGTATGTACAAATTGTTACGCGAGGGTCGTGTCCAGCATGCCTCGCGAGCTTCCAGGAGCAGGCTAACATCACCACCGAAAGATTCAGGGATTCTGGAATCCGTCGCATTCCGATCGTGTTATCGCGACGGGGAATGATGTCGGGGGCGAGTCAGAGGCAGAAGAAGTGGTCGACCGCGTTGGCGATCGAGCGACGGTCATCCAAGTTCAATTTTCAGCGAGTCAATAACATCAAAAGCTTCGAGTACCCGGCTCGCATCATCGCGTGGAGCTTTCGCGCCTGGCTAGACGGGAGTGACACTGCACGGCGACGCCGCGAGCGATAACCCACAGCACCGTGGACAAAGTCGTCCGAAGTACATTCTCCGATTGGTCTAATATCGCGGATAGCTTGATAGCAATAATTACTCTACGAGTAAAAAAGAAGGAGAGCTTGTCGTTTAAGAAGCATCCTCTGTAAAATCAGTAGAGGAATACAGTTGAAGTTTCTAAGTGAGAATTCTATATTCTTTGTAGTGTGTTTCTCCACGGAGGCCTTTGTATTTAATTTCTTTTCTGCTACCTAGAACGGTGCGCTCGTGACAGGTGCGCCCCGAATCGACTGACACCAGGCGCGCACTTGGGTAAGGAAGCTTGCCGGGAGTGAAGGCACCTCTTGCCTGGGGAGCGTCGCGGGGGGTTTGCAGTGGCGCAAAGAATATAGAAAAAGCAGCGCGAACAGAGGGGCGATGAATGTTAGATAGGGATTATACCATTGATTCTTGCGCAAACTGAGACGCGCAATCCTTGTCCCCAACGCGACGATTGCGTCGACGCCTGGCGTATTTCTTGAACCAGGGGTGCACGTGCGGCACAAGGGTTGCTACGCGCGTGCCGTTCAATAGGGGTGACTCCGGTGACGTAACAAAGCGCGCGTTTTAGTAGGAGAACATATAGAAATAGAGGGTGCGACTACCCCTAGGAATTCTAGCCGTCAAACCGCTTCCCTGTAGCACCCAACCTCCATTCTTTCTTTCAGGCTCTTGTCACAAAAGACTACTAGCATCAAAATCTACAATATAACTGCTTTTCATTAAGAATTTCTGTAATTTCTAATTAATTCCTTTGAAACTGCCAACGAATTGAAAGCATTATTAGTGTATCTGTCAGGTGTTTTTCAATATTCTTTTCTGTTCCGTTCATACGTAAGGAGCTCCAGGAACTGACCTAGCGAACAAGCTTAACCTTTGCGACGTCACCCAGCCTGACATTCCTACCCGGGCACCATAGAGGTGCAGATAGCCCCGCGTGTATTGCGCGGGCCGCGAACGGGGGTGGTGATATTGACACGCTTTTCGAACCACACCACCTCCGAAGAACAGGAGTTCATATATGGAAGGCGCGTATGCCAGGGGAGTGGTGTCATCGATAAAGTTCAATCAAGCGTGTGCGCGGACCTTTCCGCCAGATCGAGCGATTCAATCCGAGCGTGATGTAATCTAGGATTTCATGGGCATAGATCGCGAAATATGGAGTTAGAATGGTTAGATGGACGAGGCACAGATGTAGGGAGAAGGAGAAATAAAGCAAAGAATTTGCAGCTGTATGGTGAGTGAATGATTATAGTTTCAGGTTATTAATTGTTATAAAAGAGACGCTGTAAAAATCATTATTAATGAATTTCACAGACCTGGTGGAAACTTCTGCCCAAGCACTGTCTCCATCCATTGCTGGGCTTCCGCCTCCTGGCTCGCTTCACGTTTACCAGCAACCTACGAGCAGAACACGAAGACTATTTTAATACTTTTTAACATTATCGATACTTCAGCGTGTGTATACTTATGTCTGCCCTGGCGTGATTAATGATGGCCGAATATCTTGAGAGATGGATGAAATCTTACTTAGATATTTTTAAGTTACACGCTGTGCCTTCCTCTACACGTGTCGAATATTCATTAAGTTTATTTTTGAATATTGGGGAAGGAGGAGAAGAGGACATGGGTAAAGAAGTATCAAAGTTGTATCGTTTAAAAGTGGAAAAGTCACAACGTCCCCCCCTCATAGCTAAATAAATTAGGCGAGAGTATAAAACAATTTATCTCTTCGCCTGCGTCGATAAATTCTATTTTCTGAATAAATTTATCAGTTTCCGCAGAAACTTTCAAAAATTGCCGTAGCCGATGGTATTTCACATCGTCATGGCGGGGTATTGGTAAAAGTTTTCAACTAGCAATAATCGCACCTCGGTAGAACCTCATTGGTTACGATATCGCCACTGCGCAAAGCTAACGAGTCCGTCTTTCTCAGCCCTACTAATAACGCCGCCGTAAGCTTTCAGCAGTGAGAAACCTCTCCGCCGCGTCTCCACCTAGTGGCAAGGTATAGAATTAAAAGAGAAAAACGGGGATACTGTATCCAGCCTCTACAATCTACATCCTACGTTCGCATAAAGTCAAACATAAATAGAAAAAAAGTCAATAAACTCGCACGAAATCAATATATTCGAACAATATCTCAAATACAAATAACCATTTCAATTACTAGTTACTACACTACATTTAAAATAGCGCACACCTATCAATTACTACAGACACCCCTTTTCTATCTAAAAAGAAAGTTCCCCGGCTGTCGCGTGTCAAGCGGTAAACAGCGGATTTGCAATTGAGTGTAAGTAGAGATCGGTTAAGTATTTGCTGGAAATGCATCGTGGCAGGGAAGCACGACAGAAAGAGGTGGCGTTTTAAGTTACGCGCGTAAACGACGCCCCGCGATAGAGTCTTGCTTCATTCTTTGCCCCCCTTGTACCTGTTGCTTTTCAGGGGGGGGCATTTTTTTAAAATCAACCTCTGCCATGTGAATTCGATTTCCGTTGCGCAACTCGTGCCCGAGGCTTACGAGCCTCGGGAGGAGCCGTTCCAGGCAGAGCACGCAGACGACGTTGCGTTACGATAAACTTGGAAACGGCGTCGATTGACGGGATCTAAACTCGGCGGTGGCCTCACCCTTCGATGTGGCCAGGGTCCAGAAATTACGGCGGTTTTTGTTATCGGCGTTTTCATCTGGCGTCGGTCCACCGAGTCGATTAGCCATCTCCTTTTCTTGCGAAGCACACCCACTTGTTTGGGATTCCCAAGGCGTCGCGACGTCAGCGTCAACAATAACGGGCGGATCATCGTAAACGGCGATCACGCGCCGCCGCTGAATAAAGCTGTCCAGGATACCTACGTGTTCTATTTCAGCGGATCTAACAGGTTTCATTGTAGGAACGTCGAAACTTCGCGAAGGATCCCACGATTCCTACTCTTTTTAAGGGGTGCAAGTTTTATTGGGGGGCATTTGAGTCTTTCAATTTTAGTGGTGATATGAGTATTGAGGTTTTTAGTTATATCGCATAAAGTAAGCACTAAAATTTATCGGTTACCTATTCACTGAATTAGTACCAAAAATATGTAAGAAGACATACACTGCCCTCCTTATTTAAAATGTCAGAGAAAACTGAAGATTTACCATTTTCAGTATGCCGTCCTTGTAAAAATATAAAGAAATCAGACTTTTTCTAGATCTCTAGGAAGCCCTTAGGGTTTTGCAATTTTACTTACAAGGTAAAAGACGTGTGAATCTTTAAACATTTCAACTTTTCTTGAAAAATTGGAAAATTCTAGATAGGACATTTTAATTAAGGAGGGCAGTACAGGAAGGGAAGTATTTCAGTGAATTTTAATAGTGTAAAAATTTATAAAACTGAATATCTACTAGAAATACCTAATTAATGACGTACTTAAGGAATGAAATCGATTCAAATATTTTAAAAACCCTATTTCTGTAATAAAAGTAAAATCAAAGATTGATGAAAAAACATTTATAGGGCAAGAAATAATAAAAGCACATGTGAAAATGATTTTAAAAACACTCTTTTCAGGACCCGATTTTTGCATGTCTTAAGTTTTTTTAATTCCTAATTAACAATTTATGGGTTTCAACTATTTTAATTTATGCCACATGAAAAATGAATAGGGTAATTTCCGTTTACTTTGAAATGAATTGCATGCAAATTATTTAACTTTTGTTAAGCAATGCTACGTACGGTCGCCATATATGATGTTGGGTTGCAACGATTATTCCACAGATTGGGAAATGAATCAGATATTAAAACAGAGCGCAGAATATTATACCAAGCAGGTGAGTCTCTAATTATTTTCGGCAATGTATCATCGAAGAGTCTTCGAGTACGTATTCTCATGTGCAATAGGTATAATATAGGTACGTTTTTAGAGGCTTGCAAAACTTCAAAGGGAAGATCGCGCGCGGAAGGGCCAAGAAGATGAAGAAGGCTCGCAAGACGCAAATACAAGCAGCCTAAATTGCAAACCAGTTATGATGTGTAACGGAAGGGTCTTTGAACCACAGCTGAGAATCTACGATGAAACTTGCACCACTGCAGCCTCCAATCTGCTAAAATCAATCCCTTCGAGACTCTAAATTAATCCAATCAAAATTTCTCTATAGGGTAGATATTGCCATAGTATTTCCTTTCAATTAGTTTAATAAATATTTGTTGACTTCACCGGGCATGGGGTAAAAAGTCCATTTCGAATTGCCACACATTTTGTGATATAACTCAACAAAAAATTACACTGTTAAGCATCAACTTTGTGAAAGTTGTTGTTTATACAAAATAACACCGTATTGTATCTCTAGATTGTTATTACAAAATTTCACATAGGTTTATATGAAAAACGGGACTTTCAGCCCCACCCAGCACCCTACCCTACCTAAGGAACACATTACACCAATATAATAAAAATAGGAAAACTCCCAAACTGTTCAATCTTCTATCCCTCACTGATCTCTGTAAATACTCCACTACCCAATAACCAAGTATACAAAATTAATGTTCAATCTACTCGGGTACCTTTCCTCCACTTCCCCAAAACCACCCCTGCATTCCCCAAACCACAAAGGCCCTTTAAACCCATTAGAAATCCCCATCTCGTCCAGCAAACGAGGCTGCAGTGTCAAGATCTGGTTACAGGGGCGGGGGTGCGTGAACAGCGAGCGGGCAAGCGGCCAGAAAACACTCGTTCCTGAATGTCGGCGTAAAGGATACGGCGGAGGGGAGGCTGGCATATAGCGTCGCGACGCACGGCGTCCGTCTTAGTCTTTGGTCAGCGTGATCGTTCAAAAGTCGCTTATCGGGGCACCTGTGTGCTCGAGTCAACGTCCATCAGCGAGAGAAAAGAAGGGAACAGAGGAAACATGCCGGTACGTCCCTGCCAACGAGTGTGCACATAACGAGGGAGCAGTGTTCTAGCCGCACAGAAACGCGATACGATAACAATACCTCCGCGTATCCAACGAGCCACAAAGTTTAACAAAGTGAAGCTCGAACCAGCTGTCGCGTTAACAGTTTTCTGTTTCGTTGTCGCGGTTTGGCCGCGGTTATTCGTAGCATCCTAATTACGGTAGACCTTGGGCTATTTCGCTCTGGCGGTTCTCCCAAAATACTGGATTAATCTTGACGCGAGGGGAACGCGCAATGTTGCAAAACAAGGGAAAACGTGGCACGCGAAGGGGGACCGTGGTGGTTTAGGGGAAACGGTGATCGCACCACAGTCGTAAGCATCCGATTTTAGTATCGCGGATGAGCTTGTGTATAGGTCGTTGACGCAATGGGAATCGCGGCACAGTTCTCAAACACCGATTTGTACCGCCGATCGACTTTGACGTGCAAGTCCGCCCCCGCCTCGCGAGCAGTGGAGTATTTATACCCTAAGATAAATATCCTTGCGTAATATCGACGCTCGCGATTCCTCCGCGCGGAAATAGTAATTTAAAAAGCCTCGGCTGTGCTTCTAGCGACGACCTTCGAATGTAAATTGAAATAAATTGGATTTGAATTTAGAATATAATTGGAGATTTACAGAATTGTAGCTTGAATTCAAATTGCAAGACGCACTGTCACATTAGCTGACAAGAAACCCTGCTCTCTCTAATTTCCCAAAATCTTAACAGTAAATCATCGGAACGACACCGTTCGAACGTCGAGATGGTGAAATAATGGCGGGGCAAATGGCTAATTAGGGAGGATGAATCGGGCGCCACGCGAAACACCGTCGTTCGGAGTGTAGAGGAGACCGGGGCGGATTGTAACAAAAAAGTTTTCAGAGTGTTTTCTCGAAAGTGTTTTCCTCAATCAGGAAATAATTACTTACACATGTGGTGAACTATTTGAGTGTAAGTACGTGATGAATCTTAGACACTTAGACATCTAGCTTCATCTTAAACAATTCTGAAGCTTTGTTACAATGTGCCTCAATCCGGGGTAAATTGTAACACATCTGTTTTACTTATTTAAATAGAAATATGAACACAAATAAACATTTCTAAAAAATATAAATGAAAACACAGATCATTATTAAACATTTGATATACATAAGTTAAAGCAATCATTGCTTATTCGTCTGATTCTATCAAAATCTTCTTCTACGCTTTCTTTAATTTTGCCTTCATACTTTTTTTCTACTTTTCGGATTCTCGATTGTTCTGTTGTACGTCTAGAGCATCTTTTTCCGGTGTGTCAGCAAATAGCATGTTTGCTTTACCACCATTTAGAGCGGAATTATTACAATTTATCTCGAGCTTGAATTTTTGGGTTTTATCTCAGCAAACGAGAAACTAAACATCAAATTACTAAAATGCGTACAGATTGTAATAAACCAATGTGCACTGATGCCTTTGCGACAAAGAAGCAAAAATTCAAACGGTTTCTAACGACGGTTAATTGAAATAAAAGTACTAAGACAAAATTTAGTTACGTGCTCTACATACTAAAATTCTTTGCTATAACAAAATGAATACATAACGCTCGTTTGTGTCGCTAAAACCGACAGTCCTAATATCGCCAAGCAACTCTCGCAACTTGTGGGTAACCAGATTTATCGTTCAAAAGATTTAACTTATGTTACAATTTACCCCGCGGCGAAAAGCGCACCCCCGTGCACGGATGCTAGACGTTGACCGATATAACTTTAAATTTAGTGAATCGTTGCACCACGTGTCACGTTCACGAAACGTCCTCGAGAAACGGATACTGATCCCGACGAACGAAAACGCCGCTCCTCTTGAGAATGGGGCTTAAAATACACCCCTGGCGTGCGTTCGACGTGGAACACGTTGCCTGACACTTCGCAGACAGCCTGGAGATTTCCCTGCAAACCAGCTGTCGATCGTCACGCTAACTAAGCTGCAGTTAGGAATCCAGTGGATGAGACACTGTTCTGGTTGCGAAGCAATCCCGTGGCTCTTCGATTTCAGTAACTCCTCGCGCGTAGCAAAAGTATGCGTAGAAGATACGCGGCTCGAATTTCGCGGAGTATAGAGGCTGATTTCTGCTATAAATACTGATTTATCGCGAACAGACGGATGCCAGATCGCGTTCGCCTCGGTCGGCCCGCTGGCATCGTAAATCAACGCGAAAGTAGTTAACAAATTGCTTACAGTACACGCTAAGGGAACACCAGACCTCGCTCCGATAACTTAAATTATTTCCACCAATTTAATTCAGAGAAACGAAGAAACGAAGACGCAGGGCAAGGAAGGTTGAAAATCAGTTAGCGATAAGTGCCTCTCATTCGACAGAGTCGAAGTGATTTTTGCAGCTGCGTTGATAGGAAAGCGACGGAGCAGAAAATCGTTGTCAATCTGCCAAGCGGTGTAATTCCGTCCGATTGCGAGGATTTTACCAGAAATCAGTAAAACTTTCCGGGGTTCACACGGCACGGAAACAGGTGGCCGTCGAACGGTTCTTGCCAGTTTTAATAAAAGCCAACGAATCGGCCGGCGTATTTTATTTCCGACGTTCGTTTTATGCCCCCCGGTAACGTAACACCGTCGCGATCTATTTTCGCACACCCCCGTCGGACGTTTTTAAATCGCTCGAGGGCAACACCTCTCTGGACCGCGCCGCGGTTTTCGAGGAGGAAGGATATCACTCGCGGTTCTTTGAGCTCTTAACGAAGGACGAACCTCTGATCTCTGATTCTCAGGCTCGCAATAAGGAACAGGAAGCTGAGGTGTTGGCCTGGATCGAGGCCGTTCTTGGGGAGAAACTTCCGCCTGGAAACTACGAGGACATACTGAAGGATGGCGTCGTCTTGTGCAAGCTGGCCAACAAACTGGCGCCAGGCTCGGTGAAGAAGATCCAGGCCAAGGGAACCAACTTCCAATTGATGGAAAATGTGCAGAGGTATTGCGAGAGCATCCGCGTTTGTTAAAGCAATGCTGACACTTCAGTGGTTTTGTAATCGCTCGCGTTTATGTAGATTCCAAGCCGCCATCAAGCAGTATGGAGTTCCGCAGGAGGAAATCTTCCAGACGGCTGATCTGTTCGAACGGCGCAACATCCCGCAAGTTACTCTGTGCCTGTACGCGCTTGGTAGGATTGTGAGTATCTTGGAGCAAAGATTTTTGAATAAACACTTTGCGTGGCGTGTGGTGGGTTCTTCTATCGGTGTTTTCTGGGAGGCATTGAAAATATTGCCTCGAGTCTCGCTGAATGAAGTCTCGGGGTGAGTTAACCCTTATACGGAATGTGTAAAGTTACACGGATAAGTAAATTTGGCTCAAATTGACCCAATATCATATAGAAATAATATCACAAAGAAATGAGCATATAAACATAAAATATAGTTCATTTAATAATTAATTTAATTTTTAATATTTGAATAGTTCAGTATTTTAATATTCTGAGAACTGAAATTTCTGCAACAAAAAAATTGAATAAAAATTTATTATTTAAAGATAATTTCAGGCCAAGTAATACTTACATTAGTAAAGGAGGAATGAGGATTTGTGACTCGATTTTTATTCAAAATGCCGTAATTTCCGTAAAAGGGTTAATTAAAAGTTTCCCACCAATAACGATCGCCATTCAAAGTGTTGCTGGTCTTTCACCGTTAATAGAGGTTATTTGCTAATTGCCACTACGATTTTTCTATTCAGACGCAGAAACATCCCGAGTACAACGGACCTTCTCTAGGCCCGAAGATGTCGGAGGAGAACAAACGAACGTTCACGGAGGAACAGCTTCGCGCGAGCGAAGGCCAACTGAATCTGCAAATGGGTTACAACAAAGGCGCCAGTCAAGCTGGCCACGGTGGTTTCGGTGGTACTCGACACATGTAAACGTCTCCTTGCAACGTGAACAATTGCGTTGCTGACGACGTTCTAGGTATAGACACCCTTTTTGCTACTTGCTACCGATCTCCGAGCACTATGGACGTCAGGGCGCGACTGGTTCGAGATCCCCTCGTCGTCAAGCTCCGTCGAAATTCGACTGCGCTCAAAAATCACCTACATCTGCTTTCTTTTCGATAGACGACGAAGGAGGAGCGTCCTGAGGTCGCTGGGAAATTGCGCAGGCTCAAATCTGTTTATAGGAACATATTGCTGGGAATTTGTTGAATTTTAGCGTTCTCTGTTTACGTAAATGCGAGATCCGAGACACAAATGGTGTTAATTAAATCCTCTGCGCTGTAATTATGCATTCGTACACTGTACAATTTAATCTTCCACTGAGCACACATTATACACACACACACACACAAACACGATGCAACAAGTACACTATACATGTACACACACATTCTTAACACAATTTATACTCACACGCATGCACACATACACACACACAAATACCTGCTAAGTGCATAATTAGCAGAAATGAACATCTTGGCGAAGATTTTTCATTGCGACACGACGCAATGTGCCAACAGAGCATTTGTCACTAGCACCGCATGAAAGAGAGGAGATTTATACTGGATCTTGCAGTTACTACAGCATGTGTTGTGAAATTTAAATCTGTCAATTGGAATTTATAATCCCTTTTCTAAGATTTCTAATCGCCCTATGGTAACTTGTTAACGATATGTAAACGGCAAGTGTATCGAATAAAGAGGCAGCGCTGCTATTTTCTATTACCTGTATTATTATGAATGTTGTCCTGTTAGGTACAAGGAAGCCCCAACGCTAGGCTATCTCCATGTTTACAATAAAATGAGAAGAGATGAAGCAAGGAAGAGATCCTGTGAGTGCGTTCGGCAGACTGAACCGTTGAGTTGTTTCACTAGATTTTACTCGCGCCGACCAATGAACGTGCAACTTCAGAGTAAAATCTAAGTAGTGAAATCACTCAACGGTTGAGTTTGCTGAACGCAGCCACTGATAAACTTTTAACCAATTATTTTCCACATGATGTTCCAAAAACTGAGATGAAGAAAGATAGCGCAGAATTCAAGGATCCCTCTGTCTCATGCCAAGTTCTTGAGACATTAATACACACTTCTTTCCGCGGGTAATGTGGAAATAACAGATCCAGCATGAAAATACTGTCAATTAAGTTGCCCGACTGGCAAAACTCTTGGAAGCAACGCAGTGGCGGATTTAACGAGCGCCCGATGTACATTGGAGTATTTCTATAATAAAACCGGACAATATTATTATTATTGCGCAATATTCAATATTGTACAATATTATTGACCGTCTGTGGATCATATTGGAAGGTTGCACAATAAAATTGAAAAGTTGCAGAATAATATTGAAAGGTTGTAGAATATATTGCGTGAATGAAAATCTTTAGGTTTATTACAGTTATATTAAATTAGGATTTAACCAAATACTGTATTTTTTTTTAGTTTCCCATAATTTTCATACCACTCGCGCGGAAATTTATTTGTAATTCTATTACGCATATACGGTGTCCCGGAGCGTTTTCCACCCGGGTCATTTTCCTGAAATCCGCCACTGAACCAACGCATCCCTGCTAATGTGTATCGCTTTATCAAAGTCTATATTAAAAATTGAATCCTCCAGGGGCACACGGTTTCGATCTCCATCCCGCTCGCGTAGGCCTCGAGCAGGCCCTCAAGTTGGGCGAGTTAATTTCGGCGCATCAGCCACGGAAATACCGTGGCGGTTTGTTTGTAAATAAACCTTGCCGCGAGACTCGTACCGTCATCGCGACACAATTTTTTTCATTCCCCCTTTTTCAGTTTGTTTTTTTTGGAAAGTCGAACGCAACGCGTCCGTCGCATCGCGAAACTTATTCGCACTTTTGCTTAGCTTGGCACGTTGCGACGCCTTTGGGTTATTTCTAGATCGTTCTGTAGACTTTAACATCGCGTTGCGATACCCATCCCATTTTTATCGGTTGAGAGAAATTACAAAATTAATATTAATGGATCTAATCGGTCTCCTAAGTGGCTGTGTATACTTGTAGTTGATTCTGTGGTAAAAGGAGACACATTTTCTCGAGGATCACCTTTTAATAAATGATTATATTCAAACTGGAACGTGTAGGGATTTAAACAGTTTGCCTTGTGTTTCTTAGTTCGATTCAGATTTATAGAAACTATGGCTGTTCAAAAATTCTCTTACATATGTCTGGCAAATGCTCGTGCAGACTTCCGACGCGAATTTCTCCGGAGATCGTTAAAACGTTCGCAGTGTAAATGAAAATTGGAGCGTCCTTCGTAGGAGCGATATGATTGGCCGTGTTCCCACGTGTAAATCAAATTTAAATAGTTTTAACGATGCATCCAGTGACGCACGGATTAGAAATATTCCAGAATTAGAAGCACTTTAATGAAAGCCCGTAAAAATATTTCAGAGACGCCTGCTGAGTCACATGTGTTCGAAATAGATGGCTTTTGACTGTGTCAAGGGGAAGAAATTCCGCCTCGGCTCCTGTATTCCACGAACGCGTCGCATATTCTGGAAACTTCGATAACAATCTCCCAGCTCCGCGAGTAACTCACGGCGCCTGGGAGTTGACAACTCGCGCGACACTGGCGTCGAACTGGACAACGGTGCGGAACAAACAGAACGCCACGCTCGACTGCCACTAATTGTAAATAGCATTTATCAGAGTGCAATCGTAATTTCGATGAACAAACTTGATAATAGTAACCACAATAATCGCCGTTAATATTACCCCGCGATAAAGTATAATGTAAGAAAAACTTTGCAGCCCAAAAAGGAAAGTATAAAGCACACAAAATAATATACAATATACCACCTCGTGGTGAAACAATCGTGCCACTAATAAATAAATATTTTCCCGTCAATAAACGTGTTATATAATATCATTGATTTTTCCAATTTCAACGACGCCACAGTATTATCGATTTTTCTTCACAATTTGCCATCTCCGAGCGTGCACACAGTCACAGTCGATTTATAAGGCCCATGCCTAGTCTTTGAATGCACTAAACGCGCACGGAAGGCGTAAGGGAGCGACAGTTCGTTTACCACGTCTTACCTGCCAAAGTGGACGTCCAGGCATGACGAATGCGGTTGACGGGTGTTCTTTTGCGGTCCAGGAAACGTCGGGAGCCGTCAAGTCGGCAGAGCTTAACCCACTCAAGCACAAAAAGTGTGCGCTTCGGCCCTCGTGCTGCGTATATATGCGTGACAGGTGTGCGCTCGTGTTGGTGAACGTGGGGGCGCTTCTATATATGGACCACTTACTCACCACCCTGGTCCACACGCGGCCACCTCCGCCGATATCTTTTCAAACGCGTTCGTAAAGAGCCACGTGAACGCTGACTGGAAATAGTGCGGAGGAACTTTTTCAACGCCCTCTGGAGAAGCCTCTACTCGATGTTTAAACAGATGCTTACAATTTACAAGCTTCTACGGGAGATCGGCAACCCTAGATCGTTGGTCGAACTCGATCTCTTTCATAGAACAGCTATTGTACTTTAAATAATTATGAAACCGATATCTATTTTGTGAGGAACTGAATAAAAGCTTTTATAATAGTTTTGTTCCGTGTTTTTGATTTCCTGTCGCTGTTTGGGGAAGTTACTTTTTAGATTGTAGTATTTTATGAGTGCTTAAAGTATTGGTACTGAAGCTACAGAGATTACGTGTTTGGGAGACGCTGAGATTTCAACGGTAGCGTGGCCGAGCGGTCTAAGGCGCTGGTTTAAGGCACCAGTCTCTTCGGAGGCGTGGGTTCGAATCCCACCGCTGCCATTTATTTTTTTTTTTTTTGCCATCGTTCGCGATGATCAAGTGCACGCGCGATTCCTGGATCCGCGCAACCTTCACGGCACGCTGGCGAGCAATTAACGGAAGAAGGCAGTGGTAGCGAGTTCTTTGAAGGTGCAATGGGTTGCGTCGGCACGCGGCGCCGTGGTTCACACCTATTAGAAACGCATGAGCAGCAGGAGGTTCGAGCATCGTGCGTCCTGAAAAACCTCGCCTATCGACGCTTTTGTGAACCTCGCGATCCCGTAGTCTGGTCGATAAAGCTGCATTGTATGTATCATTTTTGCACTAACAAATGGGCAAATCTTCCGTGGCAAACCTCATAAAATTATAAACAAAACCTTTATCTACTTTGCGGTATCGAGACAATCAGCTTTCACATAGAATATAGACATGTAATGTATATTTATATAATACTGTGAAAAGGGTAATTCAACATTGCATTTGACGATTTGAATAAAAATGTTTAGTATTTTAGTATTTTTCCTCTTTAATGATCTCTGTTTAAATGAAGTTTTAATCGGTTGGAAGATCCCAGGCCAAAGAAATGCAACATGGAGAAGGGTATGCATGAAATTCTATGCTCCTGCGATCGGATAGAAGCCTGTTACTATTGTTATCATCGGGGGCTAGCCACTCTTGACCGTTTCAGTTAATAGGGTCGATTATTCAACAACTAATCAGCTCTGAAGGAGAAGCAGAGCCGAGGAGTAATAATAATCATACTCCCTTCGAAAAAGTACGACGGAAGTGTGCTCCTCGATGACATGTTAGCCTGATCCGTGTTTCATTCTGAAGATGCCACTACGAGCCACACCCAATTGGTGCGCGAGATATCGATACCATTTGCTTGTCTTTTAAATACGTCCTCGCAAGAGTGACTACAAAAAAGTTGCAGATCATATGAACTAATTAGGCAGTTATTATCAAATATACTATTTTCATATTACGAAGGGTATTCGAATACATATCACCGTCTATTATTTAATTTGCAGTTTAAAAATATGTATTCACATGGCAGATGCGTGTTGTATGCTTCGCTTGCCAATGCTCATAGAAAATTAGCTATTGAAAAACGTTTCTCAAGCGGACTCCGTGGCGCAACGGTAGCGCGTCTGACTCCAGATCAGAAGGTTGCGTGTTCAAATCACGTCGGGGTCAAATAATTCTTTTTCTTTTTTAAACTTCGATTTAAATATCCTTTACTTTGAGTGAACCTTTTGCATCGTTGATTCCTGTCTTATAACAATTATTTATATTCTTTTAGCTGTATCAACTCTTCCCTCTTCTTTAAAATTATGAAAATATGTTACGTATTATTTCATATGTTGGCGCTGGATATATAAAATTGTATCGGCAGCATGTGACTTATTTAAATAACTTGCACGTTGTGTGAAGAAAGGACGACACAGAATTTATCAACGTGTTTGCCACGCGCTTTCCTTAAACGCTTGAACTCATAAACTTGAAGCACGGTGTGTGCTCACATCCCGCACAGAAGACGCGAAGTATTAGGATAGCAGGAACGAACCACATTTCTCCTCTCTCGTACAGTCGAGCGGCATTCGCGCGGGTTGTCTCATTTAGCCCCTCCTTGGAGCAGGGCAACACGTTCGTCGAGGAAGTCGCCGTGGCGACTGCCTAACTTTTTACCCTACTGCTCTCGTAGTTACCTACTGTTATCTACATAACCGACCGTTTAGATTCCCCGGGAAATACAAACTAATGGTTAACGAGTATTTTGTACGCTGTACTTGTATTTGATTATAGTACTTCGTTACCATATTTACCTTTTAACGAGTTTCCTAAAACTGTAATTTGGTATACATTTGCTCTCTGTTTTACCAGCTGAGGTCGACCACAAAGACCACAACCTTACCCACAGTTAACACAATTAGCACTGTCGGTACAATCTCTGCAGCTCAACTGTAAGCACAATCATGTTTTCCTGCTACAATGCACCAACTGATTGAGCCTAAATGATTCTGATTGTTAATCATTAAATCCCCGACATCACCACCTACGATCACCGTGATAAATAACACACGCAACCGATGTTACACGGGGAGTTTAACGTAGCGAAAATTTCATAAGAAATTCTTGAGGTCTCGCGACGTACTGTCCACGAGTCATGACCGAGATATTTAACTGTCATTTTACCCCGCATAAATTGGATGAACCATACGAATGATTTCAGTCCCACACAATTCCAATCAACAAATTTTCGCGACACAATTAGATTTTACAAAAACCTCTGGCCTCCTACGAAACAATAGCCGAAATTTGATTACCAGTATCATTCGCACTTTCGATAAATTACAAAGAACAATGGTGCAGAATAGAACGCTCATTTAATAATCATCGACCGCCCCCGATGCATGTATTCATTCAGCGCACACATGCATGGATCTATCGTTGTGTGACACAGCGCGCATATGACGCAATCGATAATGGAGTCTGGCTCGCCCTCCGTCATCGAGGTTTATCTTTCACCTTCCCGTACGGTGCGCGAGGACTATGCTAATTTACGTGCAGCCTCCAGTAATCTGTAGTTAGCGGGTAGAATGGACATAATCAACAAATTAACCGACTCGAGAGCAGGAGCGCATGAACGACGATGGATAGCCAGCGCGAGCGGCTCTGCCTCCGTTCGATTCATGTTAGCCGCGGATTGGAAAGACACAATTTTGAGGAAGAGCCGCGCGGGCCCTAAGCACCTCTGTGACGTAGAAGTACCTTATTGGCCCCCAACGATCTCTTTCCATTGCTTATTGGTCCACCGACTCCAGTGTGGGCAGAATTTCGGCAGGACTGCAGGTCCAACCGCGTCCCCAATAGCAACAATCATCCGTCCCCTTTCAAATTACCTCTAACCTCACCTGTACGCGCCGCGCCGCGATCGCAGGGCAGTGACACCATTTTCCCCAAAATTTCAATCAATACCGTCCCTTCTACGCGCCAGCACGCAGGTGACACTCTCTGCAGGACTCGTTTCTTACGGTACCTCCCCCTGATCGTTTATGCAGCGCGAAGGTGATCCATCCGCGGCGCATTGGCGGACGGTTCAAGCCTTATTACGTTTTCCCCTAAAATTAATGTGCAGCCCGAGGCTCGGGTGGGGGCATTCGCCTTTCACGCAAGTAACAGAAGCTTGGGATATGTAGGTGCGTGTGCATGGATACACGTCAGCGTTCCGTACACACCGGCGCTTCTATCCGTGGCGTCATGAAATTACTGTTAGCCGCATGTGTTCCTGTTGAAAAAATTCCTCACGGGCGAAAGTCAAGGTATGACGGAATATCGCAACGGCCGGGCAAGCCGGAGCGTCTGTAACTGCGACTCCTGCTACCCTGCTACTAGGAGGGGCTTTGTGAGACAACCCGCGCGAAACTCTTTCCAACGTAGGGAGAGAGAGAGCTTCCTGCGCCAGCATGCTATTCGGGTATTTCAGTGCTTGCATGCGGGATGTGAGCATGCACCGCGTGCTTGTTACCGAACACATTGTAACAGTACTGGCGATTAATGACACGTTCACAACGAGATGCTTGCCCTGCCGCTGGAAATCTCCGCGAGCATCGCGTACAAAGGGCGACACACGATCTATTAAATCCATTTAAATCGCCTTTAAGTTTTCACAAAATTACCGAACATCCATGCCAGGATTGCACCTCCTCGAAGAAGTACCATTCCAATGGTGATTCAGTTTCATACTTCGTTTAGTATTCCCGCATTGCGATACAGCAAGTATCTTAATGGGACCCTTAGACCGCTTTTAATTTAAAGCTAGACGATAAAGTGAAAGGCAATAACATCGTAAATACACTAAGTAAACGTTTAAACTGGGGCAGGGTCAGAATGGAATTAATCTGTAAATTGGATTTGAATAATTTTCGTGCATTACTTACTCGATTCATAGATATTGGCACTTTGTCGAAAAGAATATATATTAAATATCTTCGAAGAATAGTTCCAAACCTAATATTCTACGGATTCTACGCCTCATATTTACATATTTTCGTTTAAAACATTATGCTCTGTAGGTAATGCAGTGTCTTTCGTGACGACGTGTCCAAAGGAAAATACGAACTTGATTTGTAGAATTTCTGTGTGCATACCCACCTGCGGGCATAAGTCTGGACCTTCTATAAATCTAATAAATATAGGCAAGTCTCTATAATGTCAATAGTCAATTCTCTATTTCGAGAAACAAAAGTGTGGTTAGTGTACGTTACATTGTGTCGACAGGCTTAAGTGAGAGGTACGTGATATCTTTAAGAAACCGAACGATTACGTGCGACGAGGAATATCAATTCTGCTATTTGAAATTAAAATTGAAGATGACAGAGTAACACGAATAAAAGTCAATGAGATAAAATCGATTCTGCTCGAAATGCCCGACACAGGAGAATTCAAACTCGTAACTGGTCGAAAGAAACGCGCATCTAGCGTTCGAAATAACTGTGACTTAAACGTACCTTTGCCAAATAACGATGGTTACGAAAGCGACAGCGACGCTAATTGCGAAACACTTTATCGGTAAGGCATTGCTCGTATTTCAAAAGTGTGCACGCGATTTTCTTGGCAGGTCCGTTCTGTCGTTCGAAATAATTGGGCCCTCTAATTTCCTCGTATTTTACAACAATTTTCAGAAAGCTGCGCGAGGCGGAGATCGAACTGAAAAGTTCCTCGTTCGCCGACGATGTTTTTCATTGCTTGAGAGATTCGTTGAACGCTTTAGGCGCCGGTGGTATATCTGAAATATTCTGTTACGGTTTGGGTCGTTTCTCCTGTCAGAGGTCTTCCAAATATCAGCTAGCGTTACTTCTGTCTCTGAAGGACCGTTACGGTTCTCGGATATACGTGTACGATCCAGTTTTCTCTTCTAAGGAAATCGAGCTCTTGAAGAGGTTCGGTTTTAATATTATAAAGACCAACGAGGAGGGGAAGCGAGTCGTTCGGGACGATCTAACGCTGGTTTATATGCCGCATTGTTCCCTGCACTTGACTAACAATTTTCTTTACGCGAACTGGAGTAAGAACTTGAGCAGGTGCATTCTCTTGACAAATAGCTTCCAAGCTGTGGCGGATAACTTGATAAAGTCAAATACCTTCGCCCCCGTAGAATACATTTTACGTATCCAACCGCACGTCACAGAAATCGCTTTGAGAAATAGTTTTGCGTGCGAGGAGGCTTTCAACGACTTAAATATTCACATCTTTCTCGAACGAGACATGAACGCGCTGCCTCGAAGTTTCTGGAACCGAGGAGAAGAGTCCCGCTATGAAAATGCAGTGGTCGATTATTTCACTGCTGTGCAAACGGGAGAAGTAGATGCTAAAAATTGTAATTATATTTCTAGCTTTCCACTTCATAAATCTTTGATTGTTCATCGGAACGCTAAAGCCAACGCTGCTAAATGTGTTTTTCCTTAGAACACAATCATTTTTATGTCAATAAGTAATTTACTTTGTCTGTTCTAGGCCGCAGCAAAGATGAAACCTAACACGAAACTGATTCGCTCTCTCGTCCAAGAAGTCCGACGAAACTCGGCGGAACCAATCGCGAAGGATAATATCATGGTGCGTTACATATTGGAGCAGGTGCATTCCCATCGAGAAACCTCTGAAACATTGTGTAAGGCACGCGAGGAGCTGAAGAATTTAGCGGAGACTTACAACTGCTACTTAAGCTCCCGGCGAATTGGCAAAGAAATTCAAGTTCGGTACACTGGTAAGGGTGAACGGAGTGTCCAAGAAACCGCGGATCTCGTTGGATTTAAATTACCTCATGACCCAAAGTGACCACAGCACGGATCACCAGGGGACTTAACACAGAATTTATTATCCAACTTTTATGGGAAAGTAGAAAAAGAGTGATGTATTAAGTGTAGTATAAAATAAAAGATGATAAAAGTAACACAGTTTACGAATATTCCTTGCGGATACATTTGGCTATGGTCGACAGTTGCATGTTACTGGTACCTTCGTAAATGGTACCGATCTTGGCGTCTCTGAAGAACTTCTCTTGCGGGAAGTCGGTCGTGTAGCCTACGCCGCCCATGAAGTCGATGCACTTCGCTGTAACTCGCATGGCCATTTCTGCGTTCGAGAATGCATGAATCATTCGTGCTGTTAAAGATACTCCAATATCGAATATTCTTCAGTAAACGAAAAACGTAGAAAATTACCAGAGGCTACGAGCTTTGCCATAGCCGCCTGTTTCATGACGTCCTTCTTAGCGTCGACAAGTCTGGCTGCGTTGTAGACCAGCAACCTGGCGGACTCGACTTCCGTGACCACTTGGGCAATTTGATGTTGCATGGACTAAAACCGGAAGCCTTCGTTACATCTACCGCCCGTTACACTGCGGGAAATTATAGTTTGGTATCTTACTTGGAACGAGAAGATGTCTTTTCCAAACTGCTTCCTTTCCAACGTGTACGGAATAGTGGCGTCCAAGCTGCCCTGCGCTATGCCAATCATTTGTGCGCCGATACCGATTCGACCTTCGTTCAAGAATCCAGCTGCATACTTGTATCCGTGGCCGAATTGGCCCAAGACATTACTTTCCGGTACCTAAGTGCATAACAAGCGCGTCGAGGAAATTGCTATTTACATGACTGTTCTAAGAATTTTTGCAGTGTTCAATTTACTCTGACGTTATCGAAGTGGACCATGCAAGTGCCAGACGCCTTTATCCCTAGTTTGTCCTCCGGTTTAGCGACCGTTAGCCCGGGTGTGTCCCGTTCCACCAAGAACGTCGTGATTCCGCGGTATCCCTAACGGACAAAGTCTTGGGAATTTTATTTTAATCTCTGTACTGTGTATAGAGCTCCAATTAAGGTCTCTCTAGGTTGAAATTGGGAAGTGAGCATTCCCCGCGACTTACAGCGGAAGGATCGGCGTTCGCGAAGACCAGGAACAATCCCGCGATGTCGGAGTTCGATATCCACATTTTTGTGCCGTTCAGCAAGTAGTCGGAGCCGTCCTTCTTGGCCTCGGTTTTCAGAGCGAACGCATCCGATCCGGAACCGGGCTCCGTCAGGCAAAAGCTACCCGGCTGAAAGATGCGCTTGCATAAGAAAGGGGGCGAACAACAATGCGCAAACAGAGTGGCGGTTTATCGCAGGCCTATTTGTCCGCGATACGATTTATCGCCACCCTTGCGCGTGTACTCTTGACTTACGTAATCTTGAGCTAATCGCGGCAAATATTTTGCCTTCTGCTCCTCGCTGGCGACTTTTGAGATCAATGAGTTTACGAGCGTGTTATGGATGTCGACCATGGCGGCCACCGAACCATCGACTTTCGCCACTTCTTCCACGGCCAATATCGTCGACATGAAATTGCTGCCACTGCCTCCGTATTGCTCTGGCACTTCGATGCCCATTAACTAATTATTGCCAACGATATTAGAAATCACGAGCGCTCATTCGCTCGCTTTCGAAGCCAATAATAAGTTCATCAAGATCAAGCAGGAAGCAAAGATAACGTATGCGCGATTAAAATAATCTTCATATGCATACCGGTCAAGAACAGTTTGCGATCGTGTACTTACACCATTTTCGAAGAGCTTTCGTACCATCCCCTCGTCCATTTTCCCTTCCTTATCCATCTTTCGTACGAGCGGGCCGATTTCCTCCTTCGCCAACTTGCTCACTAACAAAGGTTTGCAAAAATGTACGCACACGTGTGTAATTTGTGAAGAGCGATTGAGCAAGATCGGTAGTAGAAGCTACCAATTTTGCATGGGCGTAGTTCGGATTCCATTCAAGGGGGGTAATAAATAGTGAAACGATTTTTGTTATTACAATTTATGTACGTAATGCGGAATTAATTCACAATTTAATTTATTTTTATTTTCTAATATACCAATTCAATTTTGGACGAACGAGTAATTTATTTTTTTTCCTGTGTCAGGAAGGGCGCAAGTGCCCCCACCCTGCCCTCCCCCCTTCACCACGCCCATGCAATTTTGGGTCTACTTTTTCCGATCAGGGATAATGGGATATTAATTACCACTTTCTTTCATCATCAGTTCGTCGTCCGTGAATTGGGACAGCGATGCGGGGTAATCGTTAAATCTTAATGTACTCGTGCCCAAGTGCCTTCTAGCGTACGTTTGTCGCGGTATCTGCGATTTTCGAAACGGCACAGTGGTATTACAAGGACTACTTATTATAATTACAAAGTATTAACGCGTCTTTCCAAACGATTATCTGCGATTTTAATCAGTAGAATTATCCTACAGCAGGGTTTCTCAAACTGTGGTGCTACGCGGAAGCTTTCCAGGTGTTTTGCGAATTCTTTTTGATCAATTAAGTCCATAACAGTTTTTCTTTGCAACGTCTAATATTTTGTTGAAGCGTCGCACACGCATGCTGCACTACAGTATTTGTGTTAATTTTAATTGGTGATGCGTGACTGTTCGTATTATAGATATTTATTGGTACGCGAAACGTAAAGTTTGAGAACCCTTGTCCCACAGTATTATAAGTATACCATAACAGGTCTAGCAAAAACATGATCCAGCGTAAAAACAATCCTATCGCTGTAGTATGACAGTACAATTTACGGTCTCAGTGGAAAACAAGCATTATGCCACATAACTATGCATAAATTTTCGATTCTTAAGGATCCATAATTTTTTTCGAGAAAAATTAAACATATTTTTGAGAACTTTTTATTTTATAGAAATCTATGAACATTAAACTATAAAGTATGATATTTTGAATAATATATGAAACAACAAATGCGAAAATTTTTAGATAAAAAATCATGAAACGGTGGCGTGTGCCTGTTTTCCACTGAGCCCCTCAATTATTGCACTGTTCTATCCGTGCCATTGTATGAAAATCAAGTTCAATAGTCGAGGTGCAAATAATCAACTGTTCATCTTCCGATAGCTATCGCCTCGTTCGAATCGCAATATTTACGTGCCACGTAATCAAGTACCGTTTCTATTTCCTGAACCTTCTTCCCTGTCTCCGATTTTATGTCAAAACCACTGATTCAACGGCCCATCGATATGGACACGTTTTGCTGCCCGTAGATGATCGTAAATACGATAAACAAATTTATGGGCCCCGAAAGAATTTATTTATGGATACGTACGTGCCGGATTAGCGATGTAAACAAGTTCATCTTCAGTTTGGGATTCATGGTCGCGGAAGAAATTGGTTCCGGTGAAGTTAATGCTCGGCTGAGTACTTGTAATTGATAACGATGAGCGTAGACGTCCGGCCGGTTAGACGAAAGAATGGAAATCGTTGTTGTCTGGTCCCAAGCTAAACTAATACTGGCCGGATTTCAATGTAGACATCGGTCCTGCTCGGGACTCCGCTCACATTTGATTCACTACCAACGTCCAACAGGTTCTTATGTAATAAGAGTAGAAAAAACAAGTTTTGGTTGATTGGCGAACCAATTCTGATGATGCATATGTACATATTCTGTTCGTAGATTATTTTATTTTTTCGCGCGAATGACGTGTGTGTACAGGCGCACACGCACACGAGTGGTGGACGATTTCGTTATCTTAAAACAGACACAATTGTGATTGTGTAGAAATTATCATTCGAGGCCGGTATATTTCAGATCCATTGTAAACGTTTTAATTTCAACGCTCGTAAGACACACCCCGCCTTTTTGCCAAATCGAAAAGGATATAAGTAGAGGAGAGAAAGAAGAAGTTTCGCGTTATCAAACACATTTTTAATCTCAGCGCTACTTGTGTGCGACAAGAGGAAGCTTCGCAACATTGTAACGTAACGTCGGCTGCAGTATCAAGTTGATTTATGGTGTCAATCGGGTCCCGTTTAGATCTACAAATGACGTCATGACGCGGGCGCATAATTGATTACTCTGCATATGCCTATATCGGTGTACTTTAAACCGTGCACACAACGAGTAGAGCGGGATAAAAGAGAAATCAACCAGCACAGACGAGCGCGAGGATCCAGGGAAAGTATTACATCGATATGTCAATGCACTATGCAATCTGTCATGATTTCGTAACGACGCTGGGCGAGGCGTTTCCAAAGGAAAATGGTCAAGAAGAAGCCAAGAACGCGACGCAATGCCGAATAATTCCAGTTGCATTGCGTGGCTTTGATACTTTCAATCTCCAGTAGGATTTATAAAAGATCCACGCGTTAAGTGGTAATATTATAAATCTCAGTCATCAGAAAGTATCGGGGGCTATTAAGTGTCATAGCCTTATCAGTGACAGTACTGCCTTTAACATTGTATATCGTTATGAATATAAGTAATGTGGGCTGCCGATGTCGTTGGAGTTTACGAAGCTTCCCCCACTGTTCTCCATTGTTGCACCTGACGACAACCGTGTGTGTGTGTGCACTCGCTCAAGCGCACAGTAGTGTACAGTGAGAACGCGCCCTGATGGATCGCCCCACTTGAAAACGGGCTTAAGTGATTGCTCGTAAATCGCGCCTAGATCCTCCACTTGGAGACGAGCTTTCAAACAGCGTCTATTAAGCCTATATTTATCAAAGGAACTACGAGATCATGATAGTCTCAGATTTCTTCGTATCTTTTCTATTAATCCACCACATAATTTAATAAAACTTCTGTAATTATTTACGAAGAAGAGTTACGAAGCTAACTAATCCCTCCCAAATTCATCGCTGTCCAGCATAGACCAAACGATCTTCCCTTTACACGGTATCATACGACTCCTATCATTGGCTATTTAAACGTCGAGCGCTCTGATTGGAGGCTGACTCGAGGCGGCAGCCAACCGGGCTCGCGCGCGTTCGAGAATCGATCTCTCGCCGGCGTTCCCTCTGAAGTTTCATGAATCGGTTGCGCAGCAACGTTGTGCGCACGTTCCGCGTGCTCGCCGCAGAATTAGGTGAAGAAAAGGAACAGGAGATGTAGGATAGAACGGAGAGGAAGGAGAAACAGTAAGAGCGAGTAACGGAAACCGTACGCTACGCACGTTTCGTACTGCCTGGCCGTAAGCGACGGAAAAAGAAGGCTGGGAAGCATGGAGAGTCGCGGTGATCTGGGTGAGATCTGAGTGGAAACGCGAAGCGACAGGTTAAACGGTGGGCTGATCGAGACAGCCAGGCAGTCGGTGAACGGAGAGGCCACGGTTTGCGAGTGAGAACGACAAAGGGCAACGAGGGGCGGCGGTGCGAAGGTGGTGGTGGCAAAAGTAGTAGTGACTAGTGGTGGTGGTGGTAGTACGGGAGTATCAGGAGGTGGAGAAGGCTCGGGGAAGGCTTGCCAGCCGCCGGAAGAGCATCGACGGCGACGGGGGCGGGGAAGCTGTCCACCGAACGGAACGACCGCTCGGTGATACGAACGGCGAGTCGAACGATTCCCCGAACGGATACGGATATACCAACGTTCGACGATAGCCGCTGATTTTCTGCCCAGGTAAGTGATCGCAAGCCACGGCCAGGGAGGCTGTGTGCCTGTCCGACGACCGTTTCGAGGACCCGCGGTGCCGCGTAGACGCGACAGGGCCAACGCGCTTCCCAATAATTGACAGGAATGACGTAGCGTAAGGGGTGTGTCGTCGATTAGGCGGCAATCTTGGATGTTTCCTTGTGTGTCGATAAACGCTCCCGTACAGGGTTCGATCGCCGATTATCGAGCGTCCTGTTCTCGCCCGGCCCACAATCGACCCCGTGAATGCATTTTAAAGGTGATTATCGTAGTACTTGTTGCGATAGTTACGCCATCGGAAAGCATCGCTCCGTGCCGCTGTATCGCCATTTGCATTGTTAAATCATTGACCTTCTTTTCCTCCTGTTTCCCCCCGTGAAAGACAGGACAACTCTGCTACGCGGGGATCGCGTTTCGCACGGGAACGCGACGCCATTCTGTCGTTTCACTTTTTTCCCCCGTTCCCGTAATCATTAATTGAATTACGTTGGACGAGGGAGCGCAACGAAAGTAAAAATTCGGTACGAGCCCGTGGTTCGAGTTCACGGTGCCCGACAGGTCGTGCGTTACTCGTGCATTGTTTGAAAGAAGAGGCAAGTGTGCCAGGACTCGTCCCCGTTGATTCCTGTTCCCAGTGTACGCGTCTAATCGATCCGTTAAGGACATCCTCCCATTGTAATCAACAGCAAATCGTTACAACGCCTCGAAGTAATATCTCGCCAGCAGATCAGCGCGGATAGTATCGGCGAGTCTCATCGCGCCGCGACCGAAATACGATTGATCATTTCGTAACGATTAATTCGACCCCCCCGATGTCCCCGTGCGTATCTCGAATGCTCTTTAGCGGTTGGGGTTAATCGATATGAGCTGATGTTCATTTGGGCGTATTCGCACGAATAACCGTAGACTGAGTTCGTCTCGACGTCCTTATGACCGCGACGTTGTTCCGCTTGCATTCGCGTCGCGCGTACGCCGCGATGCTCACGCATAGCGCAGCGGGGAAAAAAATGCCCGCTCCCTTTCGATCTTCCCGCAAAAAAGTCCAGTTTAAAACGAAGCCGCGAGAAACGAAAGCGCATCTCCCAGTAATGAGCGTGTCTCCTCTTAACAACGCGAGACCGCCCGCGCGCAATCTATCGTCGCTTGGAAATAAACTGGCTGGCTCTCTCGGGTTTCGATTCTACAGAAGGCACGTTCACCTGTGTGCGTGCGCCCAAAGTGTGCGTGCGTGCGCGCGCGTGTCGGTTTATCTGCACGGTCTCCTTTACCGATCCCAATACGCCTGACGCTTCGTTTCGATTTACCGGCTAGCTGTACCTTGCACATTTTTTTACGTAATGTCCAGCGATTAGTCTCCGGCGTTTTATTGTCGCGGCTGGTGTCTCATTACGTATTTGACGACCACGGGACGCGCGGGTAACGGCTGTCCGTCCGCGATCCCCATCGGCAAAAAGTATCTCCGCGACACACTCGGTGGCACGTAAGTAAATTACGGATGATCGATATATTTTTGGTCGCCCCGCGAGAATTGTGTGCTCCTTTGCGGAGACTCCGGCAGGACACGGCTGGCTCATCGACCGAACGTGGTACCGCCCAGCCAGCGATGATAGTGCGAGGCTTTACGTTTTAAGTTATGACATCATCGCGTCGAGAAACAGCGGACACGTCGCATTAAATAGCTCGCACGCGATACGTACTCGGTCCACGTTATCTTGCTAGTTCGATGCGTTATCGGCTCTTTTTTACTCTCTCGTCTCCACGGAATGGAGGTGCAATCAGCGCTGTCGGCTGCATTCCATTTTTGAGTATCCTTACAGTGCCGTTAAACGTATAAACGCGAGGTTTTAAATGGTATTCATTGCGCTTTGGAGAGAAACTTGACAGCTCCTTCGGAACAGGGTGTGAAATAGTAAATCGTGCAACTTTAAGGTACGCGCGCGCGTAGTAGACCTCCGCTTTCAACAGCGCGTGAGTATGCTTGGCCTTTTACACCTGCAACTGTGTATTTATATTTCATACTTCCTCTGGGGTCTTATTAACCTTTCATACGTGCCGCCCTGCCGCATTAAAGAGGTATTGTTACTATCATTAATACCGGTGATTGCAAGTGCCGAACAAGCGATGTTCAATTGCTGTTCGCTGTTAAATAACGTTGATGGACATCAATTGATGGCGCTGCGCTATTTAGTAGCAGCGAATTGTGTATTAAGCAAGATACCGAGAGATTGACTTGGCAAAAAAAAACAATCTTTTCTGCTCTCTCAAGCCGCGAGAGGAGTAATAAAATTCGTAGGTAGGAACGAATCTGCGAGCGTGTTGGTTGAGTTTTATGCTCCGCGCGGAGGCCCGCTGTCCGTCGTAAAAATCGAGCGAGCCGCGGTGCGCGAGGAACGGAAAAGAAATGGCCGCGAACCGAAAAGTGTATCGATCGTTACGCTCTGCTCGTGGTTACCGTGTACTATCTGCTTTCGTTCTGACTCGAGCGTGGTGTTTGCACCGCGGTTTCGAGTGTGCGCGGTTCTTTTGAAAAACTATCCTGACGTCACCGTGAAAATTCGCGCTACTCGATCGATAACTTACAAAGTTTGCATTCTTCCCTGTTCTCATTCGTTCTAACGGGTCCCTGTAATATTCCAGTTACCCCGCGAATTTTACGCGTAAAAGAGAGTTAGAATAGCCGAGCGCTAAAAGTGTATTACCCAAGGTTTATTACCATTTAAAGTAAAGGACGTAAAATTCTTTGCCCCTTTCTACACAATCGCGCGTACAATGGAGCCATTCATTCGTCGAAGCACCAGAGACCGACGATAGAGAGGAAACCGGCGGTCCAGGAGGAGCGCCAATAAAATGATTTCTTTACGAAACGCTGCGTCCACGACTCGCCCGTTTAGATTGGGATTCGCGGAAGTTGTGAATTCAGGTTAAGCGCGCACTTCCGAGGTTATGAGCCGCTAAATACGGTTATTAGAAGGCTAATGCATGGATATTGTGCATTTAAAGCCACGCTAACGTTCGCGCAGCGTACGGTGCTTCATAGCTCCGGGTCACCTCAGGAAATCTCTAAAAACAGGCGTGTTCAATGCGTTCTGCGTCACGCGTCGCGCATGTGGGAACGTAGCCTAAAGCGCGTATTACTATATCGCGTGCTGCAGACGAACGTGTACGTTGCATTCTACTGTTCCCGTTATCTCGTCGCAACAAGTATTGCGCCAACCAGTATCGGAGGCCTGGTACTTTCGTTTGTTCAGCCTTTAGCGTAATATGTGGGACTCGCGTTTACGCAGAGTTCACACCGCGGCGAGCTGATCGATTTATTTAGGAGAAAACAGGTAGTTTCCGAACGAAGCTCCTCGTTCCTTTTCCTCGCAAGAAAGGGAATAGGGGCGGACGTGAAACGGGAGGGCCAGGAACGTGGAAAAAAAACGCAGGGCGGCGGGATGCTAGCGTGATATAAATAAGCGCGGTAAGAATTCGAGAAAAAGAGAGGTACGATTTCAGCCGCTCTAGGGATTCTTGTCGTCAGTCACCCCTGCTGTCTACGCATTCGACGCCGCGTTACACTTGACTGTTAGCCGCGGGTTTATTGATCGTTCGCTGACTTCTGCCGGTTTTCCGGACGTGCCATTCCCCTTTTACACTTGAAATCGGATAACGGCCGAGAGCAGCGTGCATTAAATCAATGAGACGCCGATTCGTCGCCGGGGACCATAAATCGTCCAGACGGAACGACCACCGGTGTATCGATATTATTTCTGTGATATCGACCGCCCCTACGGAATTAGTAAACAAACGCCCTTACGCTTGCCTTCGAAATTAAAAAATAAATTCCATTTATTTATCTCCATATATTTTTAATTCTTTCGAAATCAAACGATCGTACGATAGAGCAGAGTAGTGATATCGATTGATAGATAGGGGGAAATATTTTGTTGCAGTCAGTATCCATCGAAGGGGGAGGGAAGAGGAGGGGAAGGTGGCGGTGGCGGAGGTGGTGGCGGCGGCGGCGGTTGAGAAGGTGGCGGAGGAGGAGGAGGAAGAAAATAACGGCAGAGTAATATAAAATAGAGATAAAGCAAGAGAAGCTTAGATAAAGAGAGGAATCGTAAACCTCAAAGATGGCGGACACAAGTCAACAGCAACCGTTGTCCGAGCCACACACGAACGGAGTAGTGGACGGTTTGACGGAGGACGAGAAGAGCAAGATGAGGCCTGCCGATATCGACGCGGTAAGTATCCCCGAGGCCGTTCCTCGAATTTGTTTTCTTGGTAGGAAAAAAAATATACTCAATCGGGTTCGTTGATGCCTGTTGCAGGATATGAGGGAGATGGAGAGGAGGAAGAGGGTCGAGATGATGATGAACTCGCGACTGTTCCGCGAGGAACTAGAACGAATTATCGAGACCCAAATGAAGGATGGTGCTGGGCCATCCGGTCTTCTGCAGCAAATCTCGGAGATGATGGGTGCCCAAGGTGCTCGGCTCAATGGGAACGTTTTTAAAAGTAAATTCACTTTGCTTCTGAACATCGAACGCGCCTTCTCGACTTCCTATTGATTCGTTTATTTCCTTGCAGACTCAAATTGCGTGTTGCCTATAAATGATATACGCGGTGTCGAGAGCATGGGTTACGCTAAGGGTGAGAAATTGTTGCGCTGCAAACTATCAGCGGTGTTCAGATTGCTCGATCTGTACGGCTGGACCCAAGGTGTCGGCGGGCAAATAACGGCGCGCCTGAACCAGGACCAGGAGCACTTCTTAGTGAACCCGTACGGGTTGCTCTACCACGAAATCACCGCCTCGAGCCTGGTGAAAGTCGATATGCAGGGGACGATCGTGGAACAAGGAACGACTAATTTCGGGGTCCACGTGACGGGATTTCAATTGCACTCGACGATCCACGCTGCGAGGCCCGACATCAAGTGCATCATTCACATTACCACTCCGTCCGTTACCGCTGTGAGTGGCTTTCCCGGTTTTCCCTGTAATGCTTATCTGTACGAAGGTGTTTCGGAAGCATAGTTTCAGAGTTAACTGTTTAATCGAACTCGTAACACGAGATAAAAAATTAGCTGCTTCTGTGGGAGTTGAAAAATTGGTATTTCTGAAACACCCGGTATAAAGAAGATTCTTCCCTGTTCGTAGATCTCATCGCTAAAGTGCGGATTACTGCCGATCGGACAAGAGAGTATAGTGATAGGAGAGGTGAGCACGCATCAATATATAGGTGGATCCATCGAGCCAGAGGAGAAGGAAAAGATAGCGAGAAACCTCGGGCCCATTAACAAAGTGATGATGCTGACGAATCGCGGTGCTCTGTGTTGCGGAGAGAGCGTTGAGGAAGCTTTCTTCAACGTCTATAACATGGTGATGGCTTGCGAGACGCAGCTGAAACTCATGCCAGCCGGCCTTGATAATCTAAGCCTCATCTCCGAGGAAACTAAAAAGGCTATATTCGAGGCCTCGAGGAAACCACCCACGCCCCAGCAAACCAGTCAGACCACCGAAAGCTCAGCCCTCGCCGAGAAGCTCGAGAAGCGCTGGCGAATCGGCGGAACTGAATTCGAGGCACTGATGCGGATGCTGGACAATGCTGTGAGGATTCTTTTCACAGATCTCCTCGCGTCGTCTTCAATCGTTCGATTCGAAAATCGTTATTCCTGTTTGATTTTCTAGGGTTTCCGTACTGGCTACATATACAGGAACCCGTTAGTGAAGGGTGAACCCCCGCGACCTCGAAACGACGTTGAAGTACCACCGGCAGTCTCGTCTTTGGGATATCTACTCGAGGAGGAAGAACTATTCAAACAAGGGTAAGTGTAGTTTCCCCGAGAAAGTGGTTGACAATGTCTCTTGGGAGCTTTTAACCACATGCGTTCTTTAATGCTTTCTTACAGGCTCTGGAAAGGCGGTCGCAAAGGCACGGACAGATCGCGTTGGCTGAACTCGCCCAATGTGTACCAGAAGGTCGAAATACTCGAGACAGGGACTCCTGATCCGAAAAAGATCACGAAGGTAGAGGTCATCACTTTTGAGAACAAAAACGAGTAGATGCGTGGGGGCAATTTTTGCGAGAGAAGCAAAGAACCTAATATATATATACACATGAGTAATTAAATTTTTGCGCAAGAGTGAAAGAGCCTTGCGAATGATATTATTGATAAAATAGTATACTATTATAAAAGAGTCAATATCGATGTTCGTCGTGAATGTTTTACATGCAGTTGTTGTTACATTCCTGATTCTCTAAAGAGCTATTTATCTAGCGAATGAAAGTAACTATCGTGGCCGTTCGTGGTGAGTTGAAAAATTGTACGTGTATCTTTCTATAAACTTCGCATTTCTTTTTTGTTAAATTACCAGAGAGAACCGTAATCATTGAGCATAAGGGTCCTTCGCACCCATCATTATTCGTTATCGTATGCATCTCGACGTTGATGAACGAACGACTGTGTTCAACCCTGTTGCATCGTTTCGCTTGTTGTCCGTGACACGTGGCAGTCACATTTTCATATTTTTGGTACATTCCAGCTTACAATAGTCTGTTAGGAAATTTATTGCGAAAGCGCGGATTGGGAGGCGGGTAGGGGAGGGGGCGGGGGGTGGAATATAAGCGCGCGATTAAAGAACCTAAACATACTTCATGACTTAAAAGACTGTAGAGACTCCGAACGGGGCAGCTTACACGATTAGCGTGAGATGTAATCCCGACTAAACTCGTCGCAACGATATATCGCGCGCCTTTCGGTCAGACACTAGAAGGGAAAATCATTGTGAACTTTAATAAATTTTAATGCACCTCTCTCTTGTAGCTTCTTGATATTTAAATAAATATATGTCTACTGTTCATGGTGTACATGTAGGTAATTCTTCGGAAGTAAAGGACCTCTTTTCTTTGATTTTGCCACAGCGTGTGACGTTACTGTTTAAGAGAAAGAAAATAATAAGACACCGGGTTGCACCGTTCCGCGTATTTGCGATTCGACGAGCACGAGTTCCATGAGCGACGGATTCGCCTTAATTCTCCTCGACACTGGCGTTGTTTTAACGTCGTTTAAGACTGTGTATGAATGTGTGCCTGTTAGTCGTCGAAACGACGAGCGTTCGATTCTTCGTCCCACTGCATTTACAAAACCAGATCGATCGACCCTGTAAAGACAAAAAGAGTAACGAACGCGATCGGTAGACGATAGAAACATCGAACGATTGTTCCTCCTGGTAGAACGAGGAAAACCGAACACAGGCCAGATTAGCCGAGAAACTCATACGAATTCGATGGACGGACGATTTGCAAAATTTCAACACCAAAGTCACACACACAGAACACGTATACGCCCACACGACGTACAAGACTTTTACGCACAGCGGTAGCAGGCGGTACGGCGACCTGACCAGCAGAGCAGGCACACATTAGCATACGCAGATTGCGCGACGAAACGAGCTTAGCGATGCTTTTTAATCGGATGTCGAACTTACTGATGATTTCATGAGATAATGGGGGTCGACTAACGTTCTGGTTTTGTGTGCAGTGGGTGTCAGACGGATCTCCGACCCATAGCAGTACGCCGGTGAAGATCGAGAGTGCTCTTCAATTCGTGCCGAAAAATACCAATCCCAAGGAGTTTAAGCAATTACAACAGCAGGTAAGTACTTACGTGTGAGTAAGTACCCGTTGGAACAGACTATGATCGTTTTCTTTTTTAAGTATGACAATTAGAAAGGGACATAGGTAGAGTAGATCTTATTTCTTTTTAGATCAAAGATTATCGTAGGGCGGACAAAATATCGGCTGGACCACAATCCCACATACTGGAAGGTGTTACGTGGGAAGAAGCTAAGAAGATGCAGGTAACATCGTTTCCCTTGATCGAGTAATCGTGAAGTTGTAATGGTTATTTTGCTTTGCGTTTTGGTGGAGCGAATTAATAAGTACATTCGTTTAAACGTGCACTAAAGGACGCCACTATCAGCGGGACAGGGGAGCAGGTGGTTTTGGTAGGCGCGGCTAGCAAAGGTATCATTCAAAGAGGCTTTCAACACAACGCGATGGTCTATAAAACGCCGTATGCCAAAAATCCTTTCGATGCTATTACGGACCAAGAATTGGATCAATACAAGAAGGACATCGAGCGCAAACAAAAGGGGGATCCTTGTGAGTATCTTGTCAAGACTTTCGGATGGTTAATAAGGAAGCTAACTAGTTGTATTCGCTGGTCGTTGGTAGAAATAAATGTGGATCGTTGACGATGTTATTTCGTTCAAGATGACGAATCGCAGTCTGAATCAGAGGCATTGTCGTCGTTCAACGTCAGCCGCGCGACACACGAATCAAGCACTGCCAAAAGCCCCATTCAGTCTCCGGTGTCGGTGACCTCAGAAACAGAAGAAGAAAGTAGAGACGGTAAGTTGGAATCTCTCCGACAATTTCGTAAGCCTGATATCCACTTCGAATAGAAGAATCACTCTCAACCTTTTACAGAACCCCGAGTACTGCGAATAGAAACGAAACAAGTGCCTGCACCGAGTCAACCTGAAGTTGTGTTGAGCGATGGTGAGTTTTCATCTTGATTTTTAGCTTGAGCTATCGTTCGCTTTCAAGAAGAAAGTCTACTTGAAAACGAACGAATGGGGGATGTGGTTCATGTATTGGTCAGGGATGGTACGTGGACAGCCTTGTGCCGCGCTGCTTTACCTTTACTTTTCTTATTTCTTGATACCTTGAACTCATAGTGATTAAGAACCGCGAGCAAGTTTCTGTCCACGAGCACAAACCCATTGCAACCCACTAATGCGTTTGCCCTGCACTTTGCCTTATATTTTCATTTTTCTTTCCATTTATGATCACTAACGCTTGCACCGTGCATGCCTGCACACCCGCGTATCCGCATGTCTATTAGTTTCACGTGTGTCCGTGTTCGTCAGAGGACCCCTGGGTCTGTGTATTAATTTTGTCCTCTTTTTTTAACCCGCTGTTTGTTCTTGTCTATTTTTTTTTCTAATTCCCGTAACGCACATCAAACGCTTTGCGTCGCATCACGTTACGCATTTCTCTAACAATTACGAATCGTCGTAGCAGTACGAAAAAAAACACGTAGGTACCGCCGACAAAGTCTGTAGATGAAAATTCAACGCGAACGAGTTCGTCGCGATTGGATCTGTCTCCCTTCCATCCAGCAGTCCGCGAACGCGACGAGTTTCAGATACACAGGTGTGAGGCATCCGTGATCATAACGCGACAAGTGTCGTCGCGAGAAAGAGGGTACGCGAGAAACAAAGTGGGGGATAAATGAACGTTTAAAGAAAATCTACAGTATGTGGTGTTTTTTTCGACAATGTGGTTGCAGATCGTGATTGGTCGGGGAGATACTGCGGTGAAAGCGAAAACGAAAATGATCGACAGAGCAGGAACGAAGTCTACGTTGCTCGTAAGCGTCGCGACTGCCGAGTTTCAGACACCTCTCAGAGCCAGCCTCGTTTGGAAATCGCTCGAAGCAACGTTATCGCTGAACGCATGACGCCGATCATTATTCCCTTCACTCCTTCGGCCGTTGCATCAAACGTTAGTTCCTTGATCGACTGCAAGTGCAGATTCTTCGAGAATATCCCTAACTCGGTTCAGTCCGAAGATGAAGGATCGAAAGAAGCGTCGGGGAAGGGAACAAGAAGAGATAATTTGAAACAGAGAAGCGAGAGTATTCCTGCTGATGGGCAAGTGGAGGAAGAAAATAGAGGAACACTTGATTGCAACACGGTCCACGCGAATTCTACAGAACAGATAGCCGACCTCGTTAGTCGTATCGATTTAAGCGTTCCCTCGTCGAAGACAAGTTTAAGTACATTGTCCCGCTCGGACTTCAAGATCTCGACTAAGTACAGCTTGGACTCCGCCGACATGAGTTTAATATACAGTCTCACGCCACAAATGGACTCCGATCCTGCAGAAAACGAGGACGACATGACTTTGCGAGGATCCTTTTCGTCCTTACTGTCGCTTTCGGAACACAAAAGTGGTATAGATCACGTTCCTTCGCGATCTAGCGAGGAGAAGCAGCGGCAACGTGCGTGGAACGAGAGGAGACGTACTTTGGGGGAAAATCGCGAGGCCATCTGGCTGGATTCGTTCGACGATGACGACGGATACGAGCTTTGCAAGATCGCCTCTCCGGAACTGGCACAGAATCTTTCCTCCGATACTGACCAGTTAGAGATTCATTCCAATTGCGGATCTGACTTGCTGGAGCTGCCTGCTGATACAGTTCTAGAATTGCTTGAGACCAACGGTGACTACTTTCGAAACGGCATTAGCAACAGCGCGAATGAGATTATCGCTGAGCTCGACGCGAACGACACGTACGCCAACATTTCTAGTCTAGTGGCAGAGATCTTGCAAAGAGTCTGCACCATCTGCAGTATGCAGCTTCATATCGAATGCAAACCTTTGCGCTCCTCCTCGCCTATAGTCTCTTGCCCACTTTCGATTTTAAGAAACGGGATGCTCAAGGAAAATACAAAGCGCAAGGCAGTTTCCCCTGCGGAGCGACTGGATGGTGATCTTTTGGTTGTGCGAGAAATCGTTTATCACGTGATCGACGCGAGCGAAACCCTGCTCGATGAGACTCTTAACTATTCGTCCAAGAAAGCTAAAGACACTGCTAACGTGGAATTGAAAGAAGCGCGAAACTCTACTATTAACGAGCAGCCAGAGATACTGGCGATCGATTCATCCCCTGGCGATAACGACGAGTCTGAGAAGAAAGTTTGCCAAAGTGTTGAAGTTCCACTGACTGTTACTTCCATTAGTACTACTGAAATGAACGGGGACGAGCCTACCAAGAGAGAAGCTGAGGCAATCCTTGAGTTTTGTACAATAGCGAGGAGAAAATCTACTGACGATGCAGACGTGTTGGAATTGAATTTTCGAATTGAGACGAACAATAATGCTAAAGCTATCGCTGATAGAGAGAACCCAGTTGAGAACTCCGTCGAGAAAACTGGAAGCAGCGAGTCGAACCCGTCCTCGAATACTGAGAGTATAGACTTTGCGGAACGTGATGTAAGTTCAGCTAACTCGTCCGTAAACGAAGGTGCTGACATTGCTGAATTACCGAAGCAGTGTGGAATCTGCGATCTCACGAGGGACTGCAATTGTTACGAATTTTGTGACGAATGTATTTATTGCGACATGAATCCCATTCAAGAGTATTTGCCACCTATATACGAAGAGACAGAGACAAGCGGGAGTTTGAAGGAGACGCCGAAGAGATCGTCGCTGTTGAGTAACGATGAGGCGCAACAGAAAAATCGATGTGACGAAACTTTCGTATGTTCAAACTCCAGCGAAAATGGGGGGAGTGACAAAGAACTCCTCAATGGTGATTTAGGAAATGCTGAAGAACTATTCTCGAAGATATCTCAGCTAGAGGATCAAGCTCCTTTTTTTAACGGCTCGACGATTCTTTATAAAGACGCGAGTTTCAACTCTTTGGAAATAGCTCTCGAGTCGACGACTTAAAGAATTGATAGTAGTTAATGCGCTGATACGACTGCAAGAATACTTCCTTTTTGTTAAGTAACATTATTCCGTGCATTTGTCTAGTCCTGTCGAAAAGCTTGCTTTTTTACAATCATTTGTATGTTTAATTTGCGACTTTAAGACGAATGTATACTTTATTGATATGCTTTATTGATTCGAGATATTAGGAGTAAGTACGGTGATATTACGCGTGGTGCTACTTTTCTTTTGTTTTTATGAAATCATAGTTCCTGTTTCGTTCCTAGAATAGTTGCTGGATTACTATTGTTTATTTTTTTATTTTTCTACGATAATTTGTACATCGTATTTGTATGCCAAGCGTATTTTGTTTACGGAATAAATATTGTCACGTGAAAATTGGAAGGGGAAAGATTCAAGCTGTTGCGTCCAAGTTAGTCTTCTATGAAACGAGATGAAAATACCGAAACGTTCGAAGATGCAAGAATTACTATTTGCATTTCCATTTACGAGGTAACGCTCTGGTACCGACGATTCGTTACGCATTCTGCACATTAGCATCCTCGCTAAACTACGGCACTAAGAAGAGATGGGAGTAACCTGGTGGTGTGCTTGACATTATCATGTGTGAATACTTCATCGGTATGTAACACTTAACACTTTATGTTTCAGGAGAAAATACCGTAAACGGCGATCATTCAGATGCGCATCACAGTACATTTTCTCAAAGTAGCAAAGAGGTTTGTTGCTCGTACTCGTTTATAAACTATATTGTCCTCGAGCTTCGTACCAAGCCCACGATAAACGATATTCTTTTTACGATTTTGAAAAGAGTTCACTTAAAAACGGATTTTGTAATTTTTATATTAGTAACTTTGAAAGAAAAGGCAAGATATAACAAGAAGCTCGAGGACTCGAAATCTGTGTGAACACGATAACGAGATATCGTTTCCGAACATGAAGTCAAGCTTTCTTTCTAATTACTTTTTTTTAACAACCAATCTGTGTTGCACGAATCGCGTTCATTCGCGACGTGCAATTTCGGGAGCAAGAAAAGGCCCATCGCAAAACTCCCATCGAAGTAACTCTATGAGTGGCCATTTTCGCAACTCGCGGTCTCATCTTTCATGGTCAAGTGCGTTCTCTGGATCATGCAGAAAACGGTGCTTTCATTAACTATTTCATAACGCTGCAAAGAAGCTAGTTTGCCGATAGTGTTCGCTTGCATGAATCAACGAACGATTTTTTGGGTTTATTTTCAATAAAAGTGTGGGTCATTTTTTCTAGGATCGATGATACACATCAAAATAATGAAGAAAGTTCCTATTCGTGTATGTCTGATAATGCTTAATTTCTTAATTATATATTTTTTATTTCCTAAGTGCCCGTAGAGGAGCAACCCATCACATAGTCGCGGGCAACACGTGATCTACTACCCTCCTATTTTAAATTTCGAAGAAATATCAGGACTGAAAAAAATCTATTTAAACCTTTACACTGCTTAACTATTTCCTCAGATATATTTTTCTACATTTAAGAGCAGCAGAGATAAAAATAATAATCATTGGACATACAACCTGCACGAACTTTTTCCATTACTTTGATGGTTAGAATCGATGTTGAAAGAGTGCCCAACACTTTTATCAACATTCTGTATAATATTATGTGAAACGTCAGAGAATGTGGGAAAGGGGGGGAAAAGATAGGGGATGAAAGAGCGAGTGCATGTACTTTACATCTGTCCTCTGTGTTACACAAAACTGGCTGCCTGCATGTGCATGTAAAAAGGTTTATGGTTACGGTTGGGACCTTCCGTGTTAAGGGTTCCGTGTCGCAGGATGTGAGCGTTAGCGAGGAATCGCCAAAGAAGGAGAAGAAGAAGAAGAAAGGCCTTAGGACACCGTCCTTCCTAAAGAAGAAGAAGGAAAAGAAGAAGCCAGTCGAGGCGTAGGTAGTCCGAACTTTGGTACGTACTCGCAAATTACAACGTTAGGATTGACTTTTACCATCATACGATTGATCTCTATGTTGCCCCCCAACACTACACACCCTTTGTACCGATTCAACATCCAGTTTCACACACAATTGATCTCTCTACATGTTTTCTTTCGAATGTTCATTATTCGATGTCGGTAACATTGAACTCTATGCACCCGATCGAGCGGCGAGTCGCCTTGAAGAATTGCTCGGTAAACAAGATGCGAGACACCTTGCTTACCGATCATCTAAATAGTTGATTCGCGGCGTACCGTTAATTCTTACTTTCTGGAAACGCTAAGAAGACGGTGAAAGAAAGGTAGGCAGGAGGTTTCCACGTCAGAGCATTACTTATTTTCTTAGTGTAGACGAGCTGGCGCTGTTGTAAAACGCATAGACGCAATTTAGAAGCCGTTTCTCTTAGTCGCCAGTTAGAGTCGAAATCATCGTCGCCGCAAACGGATACCGGTCGCGCGAATTTCAAACGAGAATTTCATCTACTGATTGATCGAGTAGCAGCGTTTATTGAACAACCTTTTTCTTTGCCCTCTATTTGCAGACACTGCCACGAGCAAAAGCTTATCGCAAATAGAAGAACAAGTACCCGAATGAAGATTTAAAACGCGAGACAGAAGAGTCGAAGATCGCAATTGCGAGTCGAAAGTGCATATACAGGAGACGAATGAAGAAAGAAACTAGGAAATAGGAAAATAGACAAAAAAAACAAACAAATAGGATCGATCGGAAATCGAAGTAACCATGCAACAATCACAGCATCTTTCCAGGACTCAAGACTGCCATCGCATTACGTCTACGATATAAGAAACTATATTGTACTGTTAATGTTTTTACGTTTTTAATTTGTTAAGGCGTCGCGCTGATGTATTTAATCCGCTATTTAATTTCGCCTCCCCAGCCCCGTTTGTGTAATTGCAATAAAACAAAATTACGTCTACAATTTACGACGAAAAAAGGAACGAAAATATGCCATCGTATTAATACATTCACCGTCTCTTCTATTTCTTCGCCTGTGTCACCGCTTAAATACCCTTCCCATCTTCCCGCAAACTGCCTCACAGCGAGACTTCCATCGTTCAGGGTTTAATAATGACAATATCGTTAATCACGTCATTAGTTATGTCTTTATGGTTCATTAATACTCTATTCCGCTCAATCTACATATTTTTACACCGAATTGTATCAGATAGCAACCTAAACACCGTCCACGCCAACACATGCTGTATATTAAAAAACATTAATCCGCACCCATAACTTATGCCTATTAATTTCATTAATTTCATAATACAATTCGAAACTCCTAGATCCCACCTCGCGGCTGCTCACAATAGTGCATCTAACACCATCTCCGTTTCAAACATCAACACAGCTCCCAATAATGGAAACTATAGAAATATCCTCGGTAAAAAATGGAAGTAGTAAACATTGAAGGAAAAAGACTAAGAGAAAAATAAAGAGGCAGAAGAGTCTATATCCAAGAGCATGAATTAAAATGGCGTTAATATTCGACACTACCGTCGCCTTCGGGATCAACCGAATCTAGCCCGACTTCTTCGTAGTCTTTCTCCAGAGCAGCGAGATCTTCCCGAGCTTCAGAGAACTCCCCTTCTTCCATACCCTCCCCAACGTACCAATGAACGAAAGCCCTCTTGGCGTACATTAAGTCGAACTTGTGATCGAGGCGAGCCCAAGCCTCGGCGATGGCTGTTGTATTGGACAGCATACAAACGGCTCGTTGCACTCGAGCCAGATCGCCACCAGGCACCGCTGTGGGCGGTTGATAATTTATACCGACTTTGAATCCAGTCGGGCACCAGTCCACGAATTGTATCGATTTTTTCGTCTTAATGGTATTAATGGCGGAGTTGACGTCTTTCGGGACCACGTCGCCCCTGTACAGCATGCAGCACGCCATGTACTTGCCGTGCCGAGGATCGCACTTGACCATTTGATTCGCTGGCTCGAAGCACGAATTAGTAATCTCCGCGACCGTGATTTGTTCGTGGTAAGCTTTCGCGGCGGAGACCACCGGCGCGTAAGTAACTAGAGGGAAATGAATCCTCGGGTATGGAACTAGATTCGTCTGGAACTCGGTCAGATCCACGTTCAAGGCCCCGTCGAATCGCAGTGAAGCTGTAATCGAGGAAACTACCTGACCGATCAGTCTATTCAGATTCGTGTACGTCGGCCTCTCGATATCCAGATTGCGTTGGCAGATCTCGAAAATCGCTTCGTTATCGACCATGAACGCGCAGTCGGAATGCTCGAGGGTGGTGTGTGTGGTGAGAATGGAATTGTACGGTTCAACCACCGCGGTGGAGATTCGTGGCGCCGGGTATATCGCGAATTCTAACTTGGACTTCTTCCCGTAGTCGACGGACAGTCGTTCCATTAGCAGGGACGCGAACCCCGATCCAGTGCCGCCGCCGAACGAGCGGAAGATTAGAAATCCCTGCAGTCCCGTGCATCGTTCCGCCAGCTTCCGTACTCTGTCGATAACCAGATCTACGATCTCCTTGCCGATCGTGTAGTGGCCGCGGGCGTAATTGTTCGCTGCGTCCTCTTTGCCGGTAATCAGCTGTTCCGGATGAAAGAGCTGTCGGTACTGTCCCGTTCGTACTTCATCTGCGAACATGACCTACGTCGGCATCGTGCGTACGTTTTCGACACTCAAACGAGTCCAATGTGTTTCCTTACCAACCACTGTCGGTTCCAAATCCACGAACACCGCCCTGGGCACGTGGTGACCCGAGCCAGTATCGCTGAAGAAGGTGCTGAAGCTGTCGTCCCCGTATGCCTTATCTGACGGCATCTGACCATTGGGTTGAATCCCATGCTCCAGACAATAGAGTTCCCAGCAAGCGTTCCCAATTTGAACACCGGCTTGGCCGACGTGGATAGATATGCACTCGCGCTGGAATAATATAACGATCCTATTCAGGGCCGGCGTGAGTTGCGTGGAACTCCACGTTCGAAAATTTCGAAGGACTTATACCATTTTTTGTTTTTTACTCGCGTACTACTTGTAACGTTTTTTACGCTGTTGAAATTTTATATTTTTCGTTGTATTCCCCCCCGCGCCCCAACTCCACACACGAGAAAAATTTGCTCGGCCGACCCTGATCCTATTCCTTATCGATCCTCTCGGCTGTCTCTTCAAACGGAATGCAAAATGTAGGGAACAGCAACGACCATAAATGGACCTCAGAATTCTTCTACTGAGTTATGTAAATGTGTCAAGCTGATTCTCATAAGCATGGCCGGTCGTTATTCACTAATACTCTGAGCCTTGTTTACACTAGTCGCCACCTTTGTATATACAGAGACACGCTGCAAATGGAGTCACTCGACTACATTTAGCAATCACTTCTATATTACTACGCCGTTCCTGTCACTTTGCCTTCGATAATAGCTGTCCCTTACCATCTCGGGTCCCCTGCGCAGTCGACGAAACTTATAGCGCGGTACTACGTCGGCGAACAGTGATGCACAGAATCTGATAGGTAACGAAAGGCTGACGCCGCTACTCTGAACGATTGTGACTTAATGACGCGACTCGAGAACGGTCGCCGGTCGACGCGACGGCCTCTTATATCCTCCGCTTCGCGTCGTCTCGAAATGATCTCGGTGTATAATATCGAGCGAACATCCGGGAAAGGGTATTTTAGTTTTCTGGTAGCCCGCGTCATAGTTCGGTGCCTTATCGTGTAGAGGTGACAAGGTTTTGCATTGTTTTCTTCACCATCGAATCATTCTCTGATGTTGGGCCCCGTGGCGACACCAGGAATTAGGCATTTCGGTGTGTGCGCTCCCGCATGGTTGCGGTCGCGTTCAAGATTGAATCTAATAAACGGATATAAATAGAGTGTCGCAGCATCGACCAGCTATAGTCAGCTAAACCGTGCGCAGCCAGTTGTACGAGAACTTCGTGATGCAAATTCCGCTGTTCTATTTCTACCTAAGTATATACCATTCCCCCTCCACTTCCTGCCGTCAAATTGTTCTATTATCCGAGTACGTTATATCCTATTGTTTCTATAATTTATTACTAACCATTTATCTATACACGCGAATATCTACGTGTGTATTACTTCGTGGATGTGGCATTGATTCTATAAGTGACAGTGATTGACCAGTGCATTTGAAAACGGATTTAACCTTCGGTGTCTTTACATTTCCACCTACAGGAAAACTAGTATCGTCATACTTAGCGTGCCTACCTTGAAACTAATCATATTTTGTCTAAAGCTTTTCTCCGTATTATCAATTGTTTCGGGAATATTCGAATCGTTCGATTTGTATATGTAGAGAATGCGAGATTAAATTGCTTTCAACTTTGAGTTTCCTCGTTGTAAAGTTATTTACGAAGAAATATTAACTATCTTCAATAGGTGATGAATTAAATAATCGAAATGCAATAATTAGGTTACGCATGAGGATGTAGGAAAAACATTTCGTCAAAATATTCCACGATAAAGTAGCATGTGGCGACATCTACGGATTAGAGGATGAACAGAGTTAGCAGATGCTGAACAGTTTGGTTGATAAGCAGTCCATCATACTCAAATTTCAATTTGAATTACCTGTTGCCTATACTTGCAATGAATTTCAATGTACTTATTTAATAAACGAGATTTATAATACGATCCTCTAAGAAAGTTCAAAACTGTGCGAGAAGATTTCCTACGAACAACCTACTCCTAAGATAAAACAGAAGTCACAGCTATCGGCTTAACGTTTTTGTAATATAAATAATTATTGTATTATACAGTCTTAGCCTTAATTGCGATCAAAAAGAAAATATTCGAAATTAAAAGAGAACCTTCGATAATTTTGAAACGTTGAATTAGAAACTTAAAGAAAGAGTTTATGGAAACAAAACCAAAAAAAGAAATTATTCAATAAAATACAATGATACTTATATCGTTCTCTTCTAATTGGACTCTAATTTTGCGCGTTACTTAAAAATGAACAGAGAATCTACTCAGAACAACTGTGCCCTTAAAAACGACAAAACTTTTACTGAAAGAAAACCTGGTTAAAGGGTTGGGTAAAGAAAATCAGTAAACACAAGTGTTCCCTGCTTTCCCTATTTTTTTCGAGTGTTCGTAAAGGAAATACTGCTGTTGAAAATATTAATTTGAATTCGCCTCTTATTTACACGAAATGTGTAGGTACGATTAAATTGTGTATGGACGATAGTCGAAATGTGTAATCGCGATCGAAATACAGTAAAATGTAAATCATACCGATATTCTATTAAAATCTAAGCAACATTATTTTGAATAGTTACTTTTCAATGAGAACTGAATAAAGGAAGTGAAAAATACATTTGCCATAATGTTTTCTGATTTTATCTTGGCGTTAAATTATTTTGAAATTGCGTATCATATTTACCACCGACAATTCAATAAAACAGAACCATAGAAATGTATATATAAACATATTACCATTACACTAGTTGTTTGTCACAATATATTCAACTTCCAGCAATCCTCGGAAATAAGGCGTTCGTTTAAATTTCAATGAAACATCTGTAATAGAAAAGGAATACATGAATATATTATCAAAACCACGATTTGATTCGAACAAATGTACGTATATGTATATGAATTACTACCACGTGTAAATCCGTGCAAACCGGTTAAACTTTTTCGAAGATATTTTATAAATTTGTATTTAAAGTCGTATTAAACATAGATAGAAGCGACAATAGAGAGTGAGCGGGAGTGCTAATAGCGATGAAAAGTGATTAAATGTGAACGAGGAAGGTAAACCTACCTTAATATTCACGAAGCACTCGAGATGTCTTACGTCTTGCCACTTCGACGCCCACGGAACTAATGGCGGTTCCCGCCAATTCCCGCTAGTTCCCGCTTTCCTCAGATGGCCGCTGGGTGGGGGTAGGAATCGCTCGGTGAGGATCGTTCAACGGCTACGCCGTCATCAAACATTGAATTTCAAATATTTCGAAACGAGGCTCTAAAAATAGAAAGATGGAAGCCTAGTTAACTAATTTTACCCCTTGTAACACCGCTGTATATTTTAATCATACGTCCCTACTTTCGAGAACTAAATAATTCGAATAGAAGCAAACGTTCGTATTTAAAATTTTGAAAAACAGCTGTCGCACCCAATTATTGTGTACAGCGACATCTACTACAGGGAAGCAAGACAAGCCCTTTAGATTTAATTTCTTTCTTACCGACAGAATTACTCAGAATTAATTCTAAAATTTGCTTTTGAATTTATCACTTTGTACGTAATATTATTTTATTTCGATCCTAACAAACATTTTTTAATCGTTACTATAAAATTCTCGCAAAATAAAATATGAAAATTAATCTATAAGAACGTGTAAGAAAATCATCGAGTTCTTATTTCATGTTAGGCAAGTCTAAATGATTGATTTCCCAAAAAATTGAAGATCACAAGGTAAGTTATTTATTTATCGGACTCAGCGTTCTGTGCTACATGCTACTGTAGCAGTGTGGCCCAACTGTTTGTGACGACTGAACGTCGTGTATAAACGTAGTTATTAAACAAAAAATGAACAATTAATCTTGTATATTGATTTCTGACGCTAATTATATTATCTGCGATATAAGAATGGTATACCTCGACTATCCATCGGCAAGTATTACGCGATATCACAAGCTTGCGAAGTATTTACGATTTGTGTTGTAAACATAACCTACCTTATAACCCACACGTATATTAAACCCTTTTTACATTACACAGGTGTTTGAGGAACGAAATATAAATAAGAAAACCTGTAAATCCAATGGTCTCCGTAGCACTTAAATTACCTTAATTCTGAATTAAGTATATAACATGGGACGTAGTCGTACACCATCGCCGAGGAGGAGAGAGCGATCCAGAGATCGAGACCGGGAACGTGAACGAGATAGAGATCGACGAAGAAGGCGGTCACGCGAAAGAAGAAGAAGGTAAGTACTACATCCCGAAAAATGCTTTACCTTGCGGAATACGAATATGAAATAATTGTAGGTCCGTCGAACGGGACCGAGCAAAATCGAGGGACAGAGAAAGGGATCGCGAACGTGATCGAGACAGGCATAGACGCTCGTACAGTAGATCCAGATCAAGAGAGAGGGAAAGGGACAGGCCTAAACCCAAAGCGAAACCTGCTACAGCGGAGCGTCCTGTAATCACAGGTGAGTCGAAGGCAGAGGAGAAGCAACAGCAATCTAGAAGTTATCGTTCCTATATTAATATTACTCTACAGAGGCTGATCTCCAAGGGAAGACACCAGAAGAGCAGGAAATGATGAGGATGATGGGTTTCTGCGGCTTCGATACTACTAAGGGTAAAAAGGTCGAAGGGAACGACGTGGGCGCTGTGCACGTTATTCTGAAAAGGAAGTACAGACAGTACATGAACAGAAAAGGAGGATTCAACAGGCCCTTGGACTTTGTAGCTTAAAGTTGTCGATGTTACTTCACTGCAAAGTCCTGCGCTTACACAAAGCATACAAGCGAGTGCGTAACGTGTACTGCTGAAAATAAGTCTGTGAACACCAGATTTTCTGTCGACACAAAGGACTTTCAAGCGAACGGATTCATTTATCAGTGTTATCGATAAAACGATATAACGGCACTGCGAACGGAGTGACGAGGGTTACAACGGAAAGCGCATTCACATAAAACTTTATCCTCGATGTATCGAAAATACAAACTTAAATGTTCACGGTAGAAGTGTTAATAACGAGTGTTTCAATCATCCATCCTCTGCCGTTTATTTGAGGGCGCCGGCGCGTCTTCGGTATTCATGCTGGAGTCGCCCACGCTCGAGCTGTGGGTTTCACTTTCCGTGTTTTCCAAATTCCCCGGAGTAAGCTATTAAAATTAGAAAGATTATAAAAACATTATTCTGCTCGGATATCTCCAGAATGACGTTGGGATTTACAGGATCAGAAGTTATTCTTATTACCAGACTGGTATCCATTTTCTCAAGACCCTCTACCAGTTGTGGATTCTTAATTCTAAAGTCCCTCGTCACGCTGTGCTTAATGTAATTCTCCAATGGTATCTGGTCAAATATATTTCAAAGAGTGAAAACTCCTTTCTAGCTACCAACAAAATTCTTCGTATTCTTTCACACCAAATACTCACTCCTGTTCTCTTGCCGAGTAATAATACTTCTTTGTTGAATTGCTCGATCTCGTATACTACGCGCGGTATTACTTTGGTTTCCTTCAGAATTTTGTTCCTTTGCGCGTGCGAGTCGGATTTCGAATCCGATTTGTTCTGGTTTTCCTTTAGAAACCATACGGTAAAATACAAAAGATCAATCAACAACTTCAAATTCGTTTAAATATCAGAGAAATTAAATGATTCGAACTCGATACCTCGACATACGTCACCAAGTTATAAAAGGCGGATTTTAACGGTTTACCAGCTAATTGTATCACTTGAATGAATCTGTAAAAAAGTTCTATTAAAATAGTTCTTCTCGAATTACCACCGTGGACCATCTATTCAAAACATACTTGACTGTCTGAAACGCTGCGTTTTGCCCATTCGATTTCGCGTAGAAATATTTTGTAAGGTTTCCAAGCAAATGGTATAAAGCCTGCAAGTTCTTGAACGTAAAATCTGTACACGTGCCTCTTAGTTCGATCGACGTGTTGGCTAATGTGTGCAGTACTTGTATAAGGTACGACAATTGTTTGCACAGATTTCGTTCCTTCTCCCTTAAATTATTGTTCCCTGTTACGATCAAGTTTTGTATTAAACACGCGAGTGTTACTGAAAAATTCTGTTCTGTGACCTCGAAGTAGTATACTTACAGGCTTCGTCGATTGTTACAGGTGCTCTGCCAATGGTGTCTTCCGCCTTTAATCGTAATAGCAGCCAAGAAGCATTATTCAATTTCTCTTTTATGTAGTCGTTTAACACGTTGTACATGTGCACTGCAGTATCCCCGCGTATTATCTTGTATTGTTCGTTTGCTGTTAATTCAGTCTACATTTATACAACGGTAGAAGTTAGCTTCAGGAATATGTGAAAGGAGTATTTCGAGACTTTAGAATTATCACTTACACCATCTATAGTGCCAACTTTCTCACACAATTCTAAGCACATATCATTTAATGTTTCTCCATAATTCCGGGTATATTCTTCTAAGTATAACAGAAAGTGAGCAATGGCAGGGGCGAGGGAACTTCGAACGCTATCGGTTTGAGCCATATTTTTTGCGTACTCCAGCACCTTTCGCGACAAACAGAAACAATCGTGTGTTAAAGAAACGATTCTCTGACAAAATCTGTAAGGTAATGGATCAATCTACTAACTCTTTCGGGATTACATTTCTCAAAATTGATTTTATACGCGAACTGCTCTGTGATTTGTAATAGTAGATAAGGTATTTTCTTTCTGGCGTCATTGTCTGTTTCGTCGATGATCGATGACATTAAGCAAGTCTTTAACGAGAGAACAACTTCCTGGAGTTTCGAATCGATATCCTCTGATGTTAAATTCTTCTTCGAACGTACTTTAACATGAAAAGCAAATAGTATAAACAAAAAAGTTCACACGTTACTAACTTTCAACTTGTTAATAGTTACAAATCGTGTCGAGAAATCGTGGTAATTCCGAAGGAAACGTTGCGCATATGCAACAACTGATTTCCTTGAAGCACTGCACAGACAACAACGCTATCTGTTCGTCGTTATCAACTGCATCGTCCAAATCTAACAAACAATACTGATAAATCAACCTAAATAACAAAAATGAAAAATAAATTATCCCCGAATCATTAAACAGGTACGATTTTTCCCTTTCCATTGCTTACCCTCCTATTTCAATGTACGTGTCCACGTGCTGCTTGTTTTGCGTTTCAGAGATATCGTTCATGAACGATTTCATGCGTTGCAAAAGTTGTTCGCACGTTTCATACACATAGAGGCAAAAGTTGCGGTTTTCTCGAAGCGCGACTATTTCGCTTTGAGTCGCGGAGGATCTCCTGTTTGTAAATCAATTCAATTAGTTATAGAAATTAGATTGAATTATAAGTAACGTTGTACTCACGAGTATAAGAGTAACAAGATCTGATGTATCGCACTCAAATCCATAACGGTGCTTGGAACTTTAATACTGTTCGATTTGGCGAGTTTTCGCGTTGTATTATTTCCGTCCTTGTCTTTCCTAGATTTACTGCCATCGCCTTTCTTTATCTTCGTAGATTGCTACTGGCATAATTTCAATCATATAGTAGAAAAGAAAAAATAGAAACCGGTTGTACACGCTACTGTACCAGTTTAATGAAGTCCACCGATCGGGTGTATCCCTTAAACAAATCATTAATCTTGCGACAGCTTTCCTGATTCCCTTTCGACCATTCTCCCACACGAAACGCTATTAAAGCCTCATAGATGGTAATCATCATACACACAGTTTTCAACTTCACTTGAGATTTCGCTAGATCCTCCAGCAGATCTATTCCGTGCCCCTGGAACGATCGACAAGTAAGGAACACTTGGATGGACCCTAGATATCAACGTTTCAATTACCAGATTCAAATGCTCCAATTCGGTGGATGCCATTCTTGTGCATAGCGATTCTAAAATATCGCGCAACTTATCCAAAGTATTCGACTTCTTCGACTTCTTCGGTATTGTATCGATGTATATCTTCTGGAGCGCAAATATCATTTCCGCGATAGGTTCTTGCAAAACTACTTCCGTCCCATGCTGGTCTGCGCATAATTCGAATTTCACGGGTGGCAAGACATCAACGTCTGTTTCCAAGTAGATATTCAAATGTGCAAGGAGCATATCTAATACGATATCTATTATCTCAGGATTCTTTACCACAGCACCGTACAAGCCTGAAAATATATTTGAATATCGATTTGTTGCTCGTTTAAGGGGACTAGACAGTCGAAAAATCGATGTTTTATTGCATTTTCCGAAAGTACTATCTTTTCTTATAGATAGAAACGACAGAAAAATGTTGAAATGTTTACCCGTCTGCAGCGCGATTTTTAAAGCACATATATATTTCTTACCAATTTTTTTTCAATCTGTATGATAGTAATAAACTTTGGATAAAAGAATACATCTGAATGTGCTTTCATTTTATTACAAATAAATAAAGGACAGGGTCTCTTTCCCACGAAAAACGACTGTCTAGTCCCCTTAAGAAATTAACACGAAATCTGCCTGACCTTGGTATAAATGTAATCTGACTTCAAATTCATAAGTGAAGCTTTTCTTCAGTATATCCAGTATTTCGTAACACAGAGTTTTGTCGTTCTCTCCGCTTAGCTTCCCTTGCTGCGTATTGCGCTCCAACGTCACCTGAACAACGCAATTAAACTTACTGAAGTAACAGAGTATCTATCCCCAGTAAAGGAATTTAGCACCTGTATTTTAGACCTATGTACCTGAGTTAAAGTTGACCTGGAACTGGAACTTATAGCGTACGCAGAAGTGTTGCACTGTTGGCTGAGTCTAAAGCTACCCAGGGTATGCATTTTCGAGTACTTTAACATTTCGAGGAACCCCGTGACTGCCATTTGCCGTTTCGATATTCCTTTTCTGTAAAGCGCTTTCCTCAAAGTCAGAAGAAGACTCTCTCGTATTTTCGGCGAAACATGCATCAGTGGAAGAATGGCATACAAAACTTGACTAGCTACTACACAAGGCAAAAATAGCAGTCGTTCCAGAAGAGTCACGATCCAGATCTGATGATCCAAGACAATGACCGATAATTCGCGGCACGCGTATTTTAAACAATCTGCAAGATATTTATTACAAAACCAGATTAAGATTGTACATATCAGGATATCATTTTTCTTACCTATATAGTGAGTAGTCGGTACGCCGCATGCAACTATTTTGTCGACCAGCTCTTGCAACATAAACGCCACCGTTTCATGACGCTTTTTAATTACTTCTCGAATTATCTCCGATCCCGTACGCCACACGACCGTCGCATTATTTTTCACCTTCTGATCCGTGCCCATCAACATAAATGCTAAACCCGTGAGCCCCTTCAGCACCAGGTGACGATCTTTGTTGCTGCAAACGGAATAAACAATAACCCGAACAAATACATATGAAGGAGAAATACTGATTCGTCACCTGCTGTCTATGACTTGTCGAATAACTTCAATTATGTTACAAGGGCTAGGTAAAAGTTGTCTCAACCAGGCGCTACTTTGCCGTTTCTCCTTGTCCAGGCTGCTGTTAACGATAGCTAACCTCAGTATATCAAAGATCTGTTGGATGCATCTTCGATTAGCGGAATAGAACAGAAATCAAATTTTTACAGAGATTGAAACAGCCGCTACCTGATCTTCGTATATACTGGAAACCGACATCAACACAGCTAACACAAACGGTTGCAGCGTGTACTCGGAAGCATAGGACAAGCTCTTAAGATAACGAATGAAATCTTTCATGCTTTCGTGGTTCAGCTGCGCAGCTTGGTACACATGGTACAGGACAGTGCTCTCGATATCTCGTACCTCTTTTATGCTTATTACACCTGCAAGCATATACCCATAAAGAGACTAGTATGAATTAATACTATCAGCCTACATATTCCTGTTCACGTACCAATATCGTCGAAGCTATCCTTATCTTCCGCAGGCACTGCCTTCGAATAATAAGTTTCAAAATATTTACACAGCGTATGTAAAAGGTACTGATTGTCTCGATCTTTACATAATTTCAGTGCTTGATACACGAAGGGAGGAACTTGGTCCATGGATACATCAGGCAGGGCACGACACAATGCTTTCAGGACTTCGTTACGATCAGACTTTTCCAAAGCCATTTCCCTTTAAAAAATTGAATAGAATTAATGTCCTATGTAAGAGTCTATTTTCTAAAAATAGAATTCTGTTTACCCAAACATTTGTGCCAAAGATGGTAAGATATCACCGTTCCATGTACAACTACATATCTCTTTAACAGTTAACGATTTATATTCAGCTCCAGAAACTTCAACATCTATGCGGGTAACATATTTCTCAGTTTCCAACGTTTCGAGCAACACAGGCAACAAATCCTTCCAACTAGGGCAGAGGAATTTTATTAGAAATTTACAGTACTTTGAAAAACGTGTAGACTGTAACAGAGGAAAGTTATTCCACCTGCGTATTTCGTCGTCATCCTCGCGAATACGGGCAACACAAAACTCGACCAGTTTAACAAGCTGTTGCTTCGAGTATGTCGGAAAATCGAAGATTATGCGTTTGACGATCGTATCCACATGTCCTGTGGGTATTTTAGCTTTTCCCAAAGCCTTCAGCGTAGATTCGATTAATCTGCGTCGCTTTAATTGACAGGCTTCCGAATCGGAGAATCCTAGTAAAACATCGTCAAGTATCTTCGGTGCATCAGTTTTGGAAATGCTGCTGTGTATTATCTTCACGAGCTGTTTAAATGATCCTTTTAATTAACATGTTTTGCGGTCTAAACAACGCTTATGTTTTTGAAGGATCTTATTTACCTCCTCTAAGTTCGAATCCTGGATAAATGCGCGCAATTTTGATCGATCTCCGCGATCTCTTAGCTTTTGAAATTGCTGGTTCATGTTTCAGGAGTTTCAATTAAGTGGTGCTACCTGTTGCTTTCATTTCCTTTTTAGCGCGAAACCGGTGAAATTATATTGCCTCTGTGGTGTATCAATTCAACAGACAATTCCAAGTCGGACTTACGCCTTTGATACCGACATGTCGCGATAATGTTTGGTAAAAAGTCGTATAGAGGACGTTTGATGCTCCTTTAGGTGTGTGGAAATTAGTGGAAATTCGGGGGCCCACGAGGCCCCTTACCATTTTTGTGTCACACCCAACGTTACCGATTCAGTCTAAAATAAGATTACAGTGCTACGAGTGGTAGGAATTAAAATTAAATTTTCTTAAAAGCGTTTTAAATTTAGAATGGTCTGAATATTACGCAGTGGCGGGTTTAAGAAAAAAGGCCCAGGTGACAAACGTTCTGAGGGGCCGAGTTTTGGAGGAAAATGAAGAGGTAGTTTACTAAAAACGGGCTAAGTGTAGTAGTACAGAAAAAATATAGTGTTTGGTTAAAATTATAATTTTTTTTGAAGATCGGGGTCTAGGGGGCCTTCTGGGCAGGGGCCCATTTTTTTCGGAAAAATGGGGAGGTAAAAAATTTAGTGTTTGGATATCTATACGTAATCAAAATTTTTTAGTCATGGGGCCCTGCTGGGACCTTTTGTGCGGGGGTCTAGGCGGCAACTACTCATCAGCCGCCTCGTTAAATCCGCCACTGATGTTACGGCCAATTTATAAAGTTAAGCTAAAATATAAAGTAGAAATATAATAAAATGGCGATCTACATTTGAAGTAGCGGATTTAAGAAAAAAGGCCCTCGTGGCAAACATTCTGAGGGGCCCATTTCTTCGGGAAAATGAAGAGGTAGTTCACTAAACACGGGCCAAGTGTAGTAGTACGAAAAAAAGTAGTGTTTTGATATCTATACCTAATTATAATTTTTTTTTAGATTGGGTCCTTGGGGCCTTCTGGGCAGGGGCCCAGGCGGCAACTGCTCATCAACCGTTCTGTTAAATCCGCCACTGTACATTTGCCTCTGCAAAAAAATTAATGACCCTGAGTATTTATTTCTTCAAGAAAATCGCTTTAAAACCTTCAGGAAAATGTTTCGAAATTGTCAATTATAGTTAGAAACATCGAACGAATATTTTTCATACATTCTACTCCTACTTTTATGATACACTTCATCAAACACCATAAATCAGTCAATCTTCTTCGTAAATTCGCTCAGATCATGTGCCACGTCCGAAGTGAGGATTCACTCAAAACAATTCAATCGAAAGATTCGAATTGTTCGAAACTTTCAATAAAAATTTCAAACGACTAAAATCACCGTACGAACCAGTTAAGCCCAATTCCGCCACATGTAAGGTGACACAAAGTGTTCGTGCACGAGGCGAATTTGGCGTTTCGAAAGCGCGAATAGAGGCCGCGTGGGAACACCGGACGTTATCGTTCGCATCGGTGTTCCAGCTTGTAATTTTGCAAGAGGGTAAAGAGGACCAAGAGTAAACGGGATCGGGTACGTTTTTTTCACCCGCGAGACGGACAGCGGACGCCTTTGGATTTTTAGTACAAGGTCAGGAACTACATGTGCGACGAATTTGTCGGAAGAAAAAACAAAAGTGAGGGTCGGGCGTGGCGGAGAAAAGTCCACTCCAACGATTACGCGTATATTCCTATGGCGAAAGTTTTTTCGAGGCGCTCGCTCGAAACACGCCCTTGTACCCCACCTGATCACCATCCAGTTCGGCGTGGCCGTCGTATCTCGCTCCCTAGCCTCGGCGAGCTATATAAGATTTCGGCTACGAAACCATCGGCACGCACTTCCATTCGTACATCGTTGAAGACTCAACCGATCCACTCCAACTCACAATGTTCGCCAAGGTGGGTGTTGGATCTTGGGAGCTCGACACGGCATCGAGCTCGCCGCATCATCCAGGGAGCTCTTATTAGCTCGCCGATTACAATTCGGTATACTGGTCAGACTAAACTAATTATTACATATCGCATTGTTCTTTGTCGCAGATCGTAATCCTCGCCTGTGCTCTGGCAGTGAGCAACGCCGGTTTCTTGGCGTCCCCGGGACAGTATACACTGACCCCGACCGCTCTGACGTCCACGTCGGACAACATACTCCGCAGCTCCGGGAACCTGGCGCAGATCGCCACCCAGTCGAAGACGATCTCCACGCCGTTCTCCACCTCCAGCAAATCTGACATCCGTGTGACCAACCCCGGCATCTACGCACACGCTACTCCCCTTGCCTACGCCGCACACGCTGCGCCACTCGCCTACGCTGCACCCGCCGCGCCAATCGCATACGCAGCGCACCCTGCTCCTTATGCTGCGTCCCACCCGAGCCAGCTCCTCGGAGTCGCTTACTCCCCGGCCGTCGCTGTGTCCCACATGGCTTACAGCAGCCCCATCGGCGTCTCCTACTCCTGGTAATTCGCTTCTCTGAACGGACCTCTGCTGCCCCTGCAGCAATCTCACGTTACCATGCTGTATTTGTATTTCAACTTTGTCTATGGTTATTTATTAAATAACGGTATACCTTAAATATGCGAAATGTTCTCCATTTACTTTATCCTATTCACACCCTCTGCTAACATAGGCGGTTATTATAAGCGATTGAGGAGTTAACGCGCGGCGAAGAGGAGGCGGTGAAGTCTGTGGACGATTGGCGAGTATCATTGACTAGCTTTACTACTCGGCTTCGCCTGAAATTTAGATTCTGATTTTATAAAAAGAAATTTGTTTTGTGAATATGGTCACATTCATCTGGATTAGTCAGGTATTAATGAGCTGAAGCACATTTCGTGATCGCAGAGTTTATCGCTCGGAAGTTTTTAGGCGACAGACAACACACAGAAATTTATAGTGGCGTGCAAAAGTATTCGGCCGCCCTTTAAAACAGAATAACTTGTTTAAAATTGGTCCAAATGACTTCAGTTCTTTTTTTAGAAGCTAGAAGGATTAGTTTGCTAAGTGACGTGGTTCGTCGTTTTCAAAAAAATTGCAATGGGTTGGAACTTGAGAAAATTGTGAATTCAGGGCATTTTCACTGCCAAAAGTTTAGCAAATAATGCTTGAGAAGCATTTCTAAAGTGAAAAATACGTTTCTAGGAGTAAAAATAAGACTCAAACAGTCGTTCGAGTTCCTTACATCTAGATTTTCTATGCGTCAGACGTATTCAGATATTTCAAATTTCATATACTTTTGTCTAATATTGTACGTCCGATACATCCTTAACTAATAGTGATCGTAATTATCCAGTAAATTGTTAATCTACCACGCTGTTATTATCTCAGAGACGAATGCGGCCAAACAGGTAATTCGGTATTGTAACGATTTCACGTTTATTCGGTGTTCGGTTATTACATTCTGTGACACGTAGATCGCTCGCGTTGACAGCACGTCGCGGACGCGAACATCAACGCATGGTTAATAGCGTGGAAGTATCGAGTCCCCGACGATCCGTGGCCGTTCTAGTAAAGCCCTTAGAGAACCTTGATTGCCCCCAAGCCACCCAAGGCCCCCAAGCCTCCCAAGCCGTTCAGGGCCAAGCCGTTGATTCCCAGAGGACCTGCAAGGCCGGCGATAGCTGGTCCAGCGCCGAGGGCGGTCAATCCAGGTGCGAGAACGGTTGCGGGCCCGGCGAGAGCAGCTGTGGTCAGCGGACCTGAAAATGTACGAGATCATGAATTACCAACGCAGGTAAAATCAGATTATTAGCACGGTATCAGTGGTCGTTCTATCAGACCGCTGTAATTAACTGACAATCGGGACTCGAATTATTGCCGATTTCTAGCTACCACTACCGTCTATTTTACACAACTGGTATCGTGCGATAAAGCGTATGCTTAGGGAGCGGAGATCAGAACAAGGGAAATGAGAAGGCAAGATTGCGGGAACTGAAGAGAGAATGTGGCTAATTAGAAAAGCGGACCAATTTATCGGGTTTCAGTGCGTAAAGGAAGCGTGTCGGCAAGCGATTGCCAAGCGCCCAATTATTCTCGATAATTAATTCACTGCGACTCGACATTCGCGATGGAACGTGTGCCACTGCACAACCGTAGGTCGGCAGACATAATGTAATTAAAGGGTGAACTGTGGATGTTAGAGGGAGAGTATGTAGGCACCCTGCGACCAGGTACCTGCTAGGGCGGTATTTGCGGCCGCGATTAGAGGCACGGGCACAGCGGTCGCCGTCACGATTCCAGGATTGTTAACGCGCACGTCCGCTTTCCTGACGCTACTGAATGGCGTATCGACGCTCTTCGCGTCCGTCGATATGGTACCTAAGTTACCAATACCCCGTATAATGTTCGAGGAGGACGTCGAGATGGTCGGCAGCGCGAGCGTGGACAGGGGAAGGCCCGCTCCTGGGTGCACCGCGACCGCTGCAGGTGCAGTCGCCGTGAGCAAACCGCCGCCGATGACTCCAGCCTGGCACACTGCCACCAAGCAACCGCAGATCATCAAGAACTGGAAAGAAAATATTCAAATTTCAAACGTTGAAGTCTTGGGATCTTAGGGAATACCCCTTTGTAGCGGCAAAGAGACAGGAATCTTTTTTGTAGCTTACACCTGAAGGGTGTTATCGATGAAGATAAGACTTTGATTTTTCTTTTACAGAGATATCATTACTCTATTAGATATTTTAATTGAAACACTAGTTCTGACTAGGGCTGGCACTATTTGTCGAATTTCTCGGTATTCGAATACTTCAGTTGCTCAATTATTTGGCGAATATCCAAGTATTCGAATACCATTCGAATATCCAAGTATTTGAATACCATTCGAATATCCAAGTATTCGAATACCATTCGAATATCCAAGTATTCGAATACCATTCGAATATCCAAGTATTCGAATACCATTCGAATATCCAAGTATTCGAATACCATTCAAATACCATTCGAATATCCAAGTATTCGAATACCATTCGAATATCCACGTATTCGAATACCATTCGAATATCCAAGTATTCGAATACCATTCGAATATCCAAGTATTCGAATACTATTCGAATATTTAAGTATTCGAATATCCAAGTATTCGAATACTATTCGAATATTTAAGTATTCGAATGCTATTCGAATATTTAAGTATTCGAATACTTACTGATGTATTCGAATAGTATGGTGTGAATTATAAATCGAGTTCTTTAGGTTCATTGTTTTACAAGCTTTCATTTAGTTTCAGTTGTGAGTTCGTTAGTTTATCAGGGTGAAATCTTCTAAGCTAATAACATGATTTATAATTCACACCATACTCGAATTATTCTCTAATATTCGAATAGTATTCGAATATTCAAACATTCGAAGTTTATTCGTAGCATTCGAATACTTGTAAAATAATCGAATAGTCCCAGCCCGAGTTCTGACTGCGAAGACACTACTGATGAATCAGATCCCAGGATCTTGCTAAGTTTTTGAGAAAGACTTGCGAAACGCTTCTTAGACTCACCCTAAACATGGTGATGAGTTGTTGAGTGTTCTCCTATGCTGTGCAGAATGAGCGAGGGAATTGAATGCACTTGCTAGGCTCCTCGGGGTATTTATACGCGAGTCCTAGTAAGCCTAGCCAGTCTTGAAATATATTTTTTCCCGAAAACTCGGTGTCGAGTGTCGAGCATATTGCACGAACGGTTCATAGCAAGCCGGCATTGCGACACGGAGCTGCAGCGCATTCGATACCCCAGTGAACTCGAGCTGATTGCCGCGCGCTCCGATTTTTCCCAGCGGCCGATTCGTTTGTCCAAGGTACGATATGAAAACGATAAAATTAAAGGTACAACTCAAATCTCCGTTCGAAAGGAGAGTTCTTAACAGTCCTGAGAACCCTTCAACGGTGGCTGGGTCTCTGTACCAATGGGACTTCGTTTCAACCTTCGCGTCGATCATCAGATGAAACGAAATCTCTACGAAACTAGATGAAACGTGAAAGGAGGAAGAGACCTAGACAAAAGCTGACTAGTTCCCTTCCCAAATGCCCAACAATTAACATATTTCATCATCCACGCCGTAACTGTACACCCAAGATCCGAGGGCGAAGAACAAAACCATATTCCAACGATTGCTCAACGCTAGTATATCTCATATTGCAACTAGTATGGTTTCGTTATTGAGGCACACTATAGGGTTACGATTTAACCATCGTGCAGGATCATAAGACGCACAAACATGATCCAGACATAGATCGCGAGAAGGTTTTATCGCAGACAGTGTCAGGCCATCGTGGAGAACGGTTGCAACTTCACAGCTTGGAGGAGAAGATAGACTTCGCCGCTGTTTCGTGAACTTCCAAAGAGTCGATTCATTTTCTCGATGATGACCGTGATTTATAGTCTTTTCCCTGAAGATTAACGTCTAATCTACTTGTCGCTACGTATAGACAGTGGATCCCGCGACAGACTTAAGTGGTGTACAAGGTAAGTCACGAGAAGCAGCCGCTGGTTTAACGATACACCGGGGCAAAGCGATCCGATGGGTTTAAACTTGAATATCGGGATCAAGGCCTGGGCCCACCACGCCCAATCTGCCGATTTGTAAAACGACCGTTGATGTATTCCCGAACAATTAAGGTGCAATGGTACCCGCCCCGCCGAACGACTCGGAGAACGCTAACAGGTTGGGCAAGGTCGAGCAAATATTAAAGTATATCAAGGTTCATCCTGCTTCGCGAAAATGCGCGCAGACTTTCAAGTGTCCGTACTCTTGCATTATATAAAAACGTATTTGCGGGACGGTAGAATGCAGAAGTGACTCGTTGCGAGAAAGTATGTTCGTCCCACCCGAAACATTCGCCTGTTGGTTTCTCGCGTTTAACGCTGACATTATCTGTTGATACGATCCTCTAACGGGAGATCTGGTTTTAGGCGGGCTCCTAAACCACCGATTCGCAAACGGCACACGGAAGTTCCAAGATAATAATTGATACACCTGAGCCTAGAGCAATAAGAACGGTGCGTAATCGGTGATCTAAAGAAGCCCGCTGATATTCTATAAAATTCTCGCGTTCGCTTCTAAATCGCCGCAGTCAATATATCATAGAAATTTAAACGAGTCTATAAATCTGTGATCGCTGAAAAAAAATCTGTAACAGCTGAATGATCGATGGGTCGAAAAGAGGTTTCGAAAGGAGGAGAAAAAAGTGAAGGATCAGAAAGATCAAGATCAAGATCGGTGGAATGGTAGGGTAGAGAATGAACGTGAGCGCGAAGTGAACGGGAACGCGATCAGACTGTTGCGCAATTGACATTGGCAAAGTGTAGCAGTACGGGCACGGCCAAGAACTCCGTGATTTCATAAGCGCGCCGGGGGCGACGGATCGCGTTATACTTTTGGTAAGCCGTCGCCGTGTCTTTCTCGTTTCCTAATCCAACAGCTTTGGATGTGGAGCGCCACTCTTTCCCTTCGGCTACGGAGCGGCCGCGCCGCTCGTCGGCTCGAAAAAGAGAAAGACCGTTGCGAAATAAAATTCGCTGGCAAAGTTCGAGGCGGATTTTGTAAAAGGAGCAAGAAACGATTCGTAACGACGCGCAGTGTTGCTGGCGTGAAAAGCTTCTCCGATTTATTGCCTCCCTATAAAATTCGATACAATCCGCGAATCTCGCGTCTCTGTAATTCATCAAACCCGAGCGCCATCGGTCAGCGGCAAGAGGAATTCAGCAATTTATCGATTCATCAGCTCCTGCTGTAGCATGCCATTCAGAAACTTAAATCAGTCTCGACGTCAGCAGCACCGGTAGCTTCTTGGGTTCCAATCTATCCAAGTGGGCCCAATTTTTTTACATCGATTGAAATTACATCGTTATGAAAGATAAATATACACCGAGATCAATGAACCACGTCAACGGTAATTCCATTCCTTTACGCCCGTTATAGAACTTCCACGTTTCAGAAAAGACTGACAATTCAGCTGCCAATAACGCGAGAATTAAAACTACAGAATCGAGATTGTGTAATTAAAATCGGGGGGACGCTCGCGTTCAACGGCACCAGTGCTGCGATCATCGAAACACAAGTAATTTATAAGTCCACGATTAACAATGAACGTGAAATTCATTTGGCCGTGAGCCTGCATTCAAACGGAACCTCCCAAAAACGATAAGACTCCGAGACACTCAATTACACGCGTCTATTCACTTTCATCCTGTTTCATGTACTTCTACGGGGCACGCATACTGTATAAACGTAACGGACAACACATGAATCTATATAATACAAGATTATTACTTTCGTTTTACCTACAATTAAATAAGGTGAAAGAATTGGCTAAGGGCGGTAGTCGATGCGTTGCAATTAAATTACTTTCAAATACAATCCTTCTCGATGGGCAGGCAGACGATCCTTCGGCACAATCGATAACCGTATCCGACACACGGGCGTTCGTGTCTATTTCTCTATGGTACAACTGTTACGTCGAGAGCGTCTAAGAAAGGGGGCTTTCGCGCGAGATTCTATCGAGTAACGATACAGCAACTAAAGGTACGGTAAACGATACATCGTTGCTAAAACATTAAATTAAGGGTAGCTGCGAAACAAGCAGGACGCTCGACACTACGGACGAGTGTCGCGAACAGGGACAGTTAGGTACGGGTCCAAGAAAAAAGAACAGCCAAGATTTCGGAAGCTCCGTCTTTTATCAACACTTGCTTCGCGAGGAGGAGAAACCGCGGAGCAGCTATTAATATCGACGGAGCTTCCCAATTAAATTTAAGAAAAACGTGTCAAGAGGGCGGAGGACGAGCTTTACATGGACGTCGGGGACCAGAAGTTCATTTCCCTTAATTCAGACGGCTTCGCCTGAAATATGTTGGAGTAGACAACGTTAGATTTCCCAGCAGACTTGTCATCAAGGCCCACGTAGGTAAGATTCTGCGACGATATCGATTTCTTTCGATTCAACGACCGCGATGGTGGGACTGACACGTCTATGTTCCCCTCGTCCTCTTCGTCGATTTTCGGGGCAACGATTTCTCTGGACTGCCCCAATATGCTACCCAGGATCCAACCTCCTTGGTATTTCTCCCGGTCGGGGAGAAAAGCGCCTGTGAAGTATCGATTCGAGGGCATGCGACGGCGAGACTTCGGCGAGCTGTCCGGGGTGCCTATGGGCGAAGTTAAGGGAGTGGCTGGCAATGATTTGCTCCCTATCTTCGGCAGAACCGCGGCCTGGTCGGCCGCGAGCGTCTTCTGGAACTTGTTGGACATTATCTGATTGGCTACGAGGACGATCGATTTCCCGCAAAGCGCTGGCTCGCTGTGAAATCCATCGTCCACCCCTTGGGACTTTGCCTTCGCGTTTCCAAGCGACAAGATCTTCGAGCCCTGCTTGATTTCGTTGCCTGAAAACAGAAGCAAAGGATACTGAAGAATTTCCTGATTGTAGAAAAAAAAACGTAAGGAAACGCGAATGATCACTGAAGAAATAGAGATAACGTGAGCCACCAGATGCGTTCAGTTCTACTAATCACAAGATCATACAGCGTGAAAACGTGCGAGGTATATAATTATCATGTACTCGTATCCAGGAATAGTACTATAAAGCTAAATATAACTCTTGACTGTAGTCGACCAACATTTCAATACAACTACCACCTTTACCCTCCAATACTTTTCTAACTTAACTATCGAGAACTACGAGTGGTAATTTAATTGTTCGGTAAATACACTCGATCGCTGGAGGAAACCAATTATCATATACCAGGAAGATCCTTGAGGAATACACCAGCGTGTATACCAACGTGTTATAGATGTTAGCAACATCAATGTAATACCTCTGCTAGCCGCCGAGGCTGGCACGAACGGTTGACACGGCAGGGGATGCTTGCTGAAGTCGATCTGCTGGTTCTTCTTCGACTCGGTGAGCAGTTGTTGCTCGGACGAATGACTCGTCGACGATGCGATGTTCTGTTCGCTCAGGACCTCCTTGATGGGCCGGTACTCTTGCTCGACGGACAGCTGATTCTGCGTCTTCGAATATCGTATATAGAAGAAGCTGTCGTCGTGGGACGGGGGGCTGAACGTGCTGTCGTCGAAATCAAATCTGCGCAGAATGAAAGAGAAGAATTAGAAGCGAACAGCGAACAGCGACAGGTAGAACACCCGATCGAAACGTCACAAGGAAATTCGATGACACGAGCCATGTGCTTAGTCCTGGCGCATATACGGGTCACGGGCGCGTGACTCGAAAACGTCCTGACCCATATATGGCTCGGGGTACCGTGCAAGCGTTAAAAATCGAAGTTCGCTGGTCGGCGGTGCCAGGTTTATGCCATTATATTACACGACATACGTCGACTCAGATAACTATAGACCCGCGCTTATAGATCCTCCCATTCACCGACAGATATTCCAGTTCACGGCCACTGAGAGATTCGACTCGGCGCCTCTTACCATTCGCGAGACAGCACTCCTGCCACCATGCACAACTTCCAGATTCTAGTAATACGGAGATTCTGGTGCCAACGATGCTTTTCGGGCAAGTTAGCGCGTTACGCGACAGAACGACTTCGAAATTACCACGGTTGCGGGCAGCTCGGACGCTCTGCGCGACGACGCACGTCACGCGCGCGCGAACGAAAAAAAAAGACGTTGCTCGAACGGAGCTTGTGACACACAGAGAGGACCGATATACGCGTGTGCCGTGGGGAACGGTAACGAATATGTACGGAGAGAGCCACGAGGGCGCATCATCCGTGGTGGGCTGCTCTAAGATCTAAGAATAGCGGGCACAATGCCCGTGCAACCAACTGTTCGACTCGCGTCGGCCAAATTCCGCGTGTAAATATTCTCCGCCGCACCGAGTACGTGCTAACAGAAATCGTGTGTACACAATGAGAAATCGATAGCTCCTCAAGTGTTCGAAAGTGCTCGATACACTCGGCGCGTAACAATAAGTCGATCGATCTGACGCTATTTGTTATTGGAGTCGTAAAATTTCTGAAGACCAATCTCCGTCCCGCTCGGCGGCGATAATATTAGCGTTAAAGCATCGTGAGCCCTGAAAGTGTTTAGAAATCCAAGTCTGATGACTCGAGGAGGATCGAGATTTTGTAAACGTTTCGAAGAAAAGAATAATATACCTATTATCGACCTTTCCTTTCATCCACTGCGGCAAAGATATTCCGCTGCCCAGCGATCTGTCTTGTCTCGTGGATCCCATTCTCGCGGCTTTATCGGAATTCTCTTCTGTTTCTTAATCGACCGAAAGTTGCAGTTTAATGTCTTGCTGGAGTGGCGGGCGTTTCTTTAACGAAGCGTGAGTCCGAACGGGAATTTCAAATACCGGGGGAGATGTGCTATCGACGAAAATCGGTTTCCTCCAGAAGCTTTCAGTGGTACAAACCGTCCCCTAGGAGATCAGACTGCATGTCATTCTACCAACCTGCAACAGAAAACGCTGTATTTGTTAGTATTTGTATTTTCAGTGTAATCTGCATGATAATTCGGAGTAACATTTTTTTATTTTCGGATTATAGAGCGCCTTGTATCTCAAATTCTCATTTACTATTTCAAAAGAGCGAGAGTAACCATTAGGGAAATTGTTTTATTTTTTACTTCCGCGTAATTATGTAACTGTGGAAACTGGTTCTCGTGACTTCTAATTACAACGTCGTTAAACGCGGCGTTTCGGAGTCGTGCGCGAAATACTCGAAACGCTCGAAAAAGGAATAATCTTTTAGAACGCATAAATAATCGAAATAGGCGCCTACTCGTTATTAACGGATAAATATTGTGATAAATATGCCTATCAATTAAATACTTTAGTATATCTGATAATCTGGAGCACCACAGTGGCTCAACATTCGAGGTCTAACAATCTAACGGATTTTTCTTCCTATGTGTACTGTTGAATCCGAGTCTTGACCAGTTTTATCTGGCTTGATTGAAAAGCGTTGAGTTACAGTAACAGAACTCTCTTTCGTTTATTGTACAAAAGCCTGAAAAGTCGCTCCGTCTGCTCGTAGTCATCGAACTACTGGAAAATGTGTCTCGACAGATGTACACGTAAAAGGGTAATTGCCGACGCGCTTTAATCGGACATATGTAGTGCCTGGAGTGTATGGCTTCCGAGGGACAAATCGTAAAACGCGCCACAGGAAGAAACGAACACGAAGGAGGAAAACGAAAAAAAATGATCTTCGTATTACATATTGGCGACTCGAGAAAGTGCAATTCGATTTCGCGATTAACAATGGCTTTAATCAGATCGACTCTAACGGCTATCGCATCGATGGCACTTGCGACGTTTGCGCATCGCGACGCCTATGCTCGGAATAGAAATATAAACAAGGTGTTTTGCTCAACGAAATGACGCATCAACTGGTCGTGTACTTACTCGATTTTTATGGTACGCTGAATATTGTCGAGTGATTAATGGCCCCATAATTACGACACTTTTGCCAGACTTTAGAAACGGTAATCCCGTAGTTTCTGAAACGATACAGCCACCCACTGTCCACAACGAATGACACAAGCGGACACAAGTATCACACAAGTACGCAACGCACGACAAGTTGTGTAAGAACGAGCAGCTTCTCGATTGCTCTGTGCTCCCGTTTTAGGGAGAATTAGAAAGAACTAGAAGGATCTAGGGGAAGTAAGAAAAACACTATGCCAGCATTCGCGAATTCACAGTCGCTCGTTCAAGATAGAGTAATTATTTCCAACGAATCCCTGAATTTCTTATACGCAGGTAGTTGATTGTCGGTAATAGAATATTTCGAGTGTATTGGATCGCGAGTATAACGAACTCTTCGCTCATATCCACAGTGTTATGAATGAGAATAAGCTGACGCGCAGATATCGATCAACCAATTAGAATGACTTAGTTACTTTTCTCATCGCGGACTAGTGAATTCCTACTTTTCCGGCGTTTGCGCTGGTAAATACTCTTCCGGTTGTGACCGCGGTACCGAAACGTCAACGGTGAGTCCGTTGAAATCCGAATCGGTTCCAATCGATCTTAAATAAGCAGCTTCATCCTCATCTTTCGTACCAGGAACGCGTCCTTAGTGTTCTCTCCTACGGAGATGCAAATATTTTCCATATTAAGATACAAATGAAAATTATAGTTTCAACTGTGATCATTAACCTGTCTGTTGTTTGTATCAGACAAAGCCACGTGACGCACACTATAGCTCGCCAAAATTTCTCATTTCGGTTATTGACTTCGAAGCATATTGAACGATCTTTTATGCGCAGGTAACCAGCAGCGATGAAGTTCAACCGACTCGTCACCTCTTCGCGGAGGAAAAATCGAAAGAGGCACTTCACGGCGCCTTCTCACATTCGCAGAAGGCTTATGTCAGCGCCTCTCTCGAAAGAACTGCGCCAAAAGTATAACGTTCGATCTATGCCCATACGCAAGGATGACGAAGTCCAGGTAAAATGTCACTTAATTTACTTCCTCGAACTATTTCGAGACACGATTTCGTAGAACTCTATTTTCTGAAACATGCGTCTCTTTGAAAAGGTTGTACGTGGTCACTACAAAGGGCAACAAGTAGGCAAAGTTGTCCAAGTGTACAGGAAAAAGTTCGTCATATACATTGAAAGAATACAACGTGAAAAGGCTAACACTGCCAACGTGTACGTTGGCATAGATCCATCCAAGGTAAGAAGCGATTCATTTACTATAAACTCACTTGTTTAGTCCTAACGAATGATGAACCAAACCATTCACGTAGAAGAAGACACAGAGCTTGACGACTGCATTGAAGCTCAGGGTTTTCCTGTGTTTCAATCTGTCCGTCTCGCTCGGTCTCCTCGATGCAGAGAAATTGGCACTGACATTACGATTCTCCGTTATCTTTCCTGACATCGGATTTAGAATATCCTTTAACTCGAATTCTTTTATTTTTACAGACTGTTATCGTAAAACTGAAGATGGACAAAGACCGCAAGAAGATTATTGACAGGCGAAGTAAAGGCAGACTTGCGGCGTTGGGCAAGGACAAGGGAAAATACACAGAAGATTCGACCGCAGCCATGGAAACTTCGTAAATTTAGACCATATTCCGTTTATGTATTTCAATAAAAATATTAACATTGGAGTCTGTATTTGATCTTTATTTATCAATCCCCGTAATGGAAAACGGGCGTCGCTTAAACTATTTAAAAATTTGAAACAAAGATTTTTTCAGTCAGAAAAGTAAAATAATATAAAGCAAAAATAAAACAGTGCAGATATCGTTGAGATCTAATTCTTCGAGATTGCGAGAATTCTCAAAATATACAGAAACAGGTTAATTACATCGAGATAAATGTTGATAGTCGCCAATATATACTCCTCCGGAGAGAGTGTATGCATTAGTAACCGAGTGTCGTAAACGATGAATATAGACATTATCACTGCTCCAGCAATGCACAAAGCAAATTCTAGCTTCGTGCTCTGGATAAATATTTGCATGAAGCCACCAAGCAGCAGGATCCAGAGTCCGATAAACAACCTGCGAATGCAAAAAGATATAATACAGAATCTTCAGAATCGCGATAAGAATAAGAAAAGCAGTAATAACAAGAATGTACCCGGAACTCGAGATGGATAAATCTCGTTTGCTCTGGAACGTGAAGATGGTCAGTCCTATCATAACTGTTAGCGTTATGAAGAGGGCTTCGAGGACAGTAGCCACGTCGTACATTGACACTATTATCCCGATAGTGTAAGATTCCGCCAATGTCTGTTACACAAATTATTTATCAATTACGATCGAAACTATATATTCCAAGGACGAGTTGATTACTTACGAACAAAGTTAACAGTATCAAGTTAACTGGATGGTCTCTCCTTTTTATGAACAGCGCAACTAAAGTTCCCATAGTTACGACGAACGACAGAAGAAACGTCCAAGCACTAAAATTGCACGATACAGAAATACATTTCTTCAACTATTTTTTATATTAAAATTGAGTAAGATCGAGAAACTTCATCTTACTTTTGTTGTACGAAGAGTTTTAAGGGTTCAACTGCCATAAACGTTCCAGCTATTACTACTGTTAGTAAAAGTTGGATGCTTAACAAGCCATATACCTTTCGGAGAAATCCTGCAACACACACGGCAGCGGAGTTTATGTTACGAGGCAACTGTATTCGACGAGGCAGAAAGTGATTTTTAAATTAATAGGCCTGATTCTGGTGAAGTTACCTAGTCGTATGTTGATACTGGCATTCTGGACATTATTATTATAAGCGAAATCATTTTTAATCTCATCCGTGTCCGTTTCTTCCTTTCCGCCGCTCTCCACATCCTCTTCGATCAATTTCGTGTGATTGATAGACATCCTTGCAGGTTGGCTTATTAAAACCACTTTGGGAATAGTACCTGAAATCTTATCTTTAATAATCACTGATGTAGTAAAATATAGAACGAGTCAAGTGCAAGTGTAGTGACGATTGTCAACATTGATTATTTCTTATACAAATTGTCAGGTTATCCGCGACACGTATATAACTGTACAATTTCGCGAAAAAAAGCAACGGCAGTGACACATCGCTGGCTTAGCGTTTGTTTTTTTAGGCTTGATGAACTTTTATTGTACAACATTTTTTTGACAGTTCTACTCACGTGACAGACGACTCAGAAATCATACATTTTGGAAATATTATTGCGTGAGAAGAGTAAAGAAACGATAATTAATGTTAATCTATTATTTACAGACCAATGCGTTTAAGAACGTTTATCCTGTTTCAACGGAGAAAGTTGATTCAACACATCTGCTACTTGGTTATTTCAGTCCTTAGTAGTTTAGGAGTCTTCGGCGATAATCGGTGACCGTCGACGATCGTCGGCAGCGCGCGATACTTTTACCGTTATCTGAGGCGTGGTTTAGATAAAAATATAAATAATTTTTATCTTTATTAATCCTTTTCAATGAAGGATACCGTTCCGTTAAAAGAATTTTTCGAGTTCACTTGTTTCCGTAACTCGCGCAAATGCGGGATATTTGAAAGGAATTCTGAACGAGTAAATAGATGAATGTTTTTTTTTAATAAAATATATAATTTACAATATGTATAAAGCCTTATAAAATACTTGCTGCTATTGTCAATGGCGTATCTTATGTGAATAATAATTTTGCATCGCTTGCGAACCTCTTACGGTCATCGTCATTCATTCGAATTTATTTCCGAGTCGGTGTTTCTACAATGCTACCCGTCTATTTTATCACAGAGTTTGTGACAGCTTTTTTTTCAGCGACAGACTGTGTTTCCTGCTGTGACGTTTCTTTCTCGGGATTACATGATTTTCAATTTCGCTTGTACTTTCCGCAAAACTTATCGAATTACTCGTCTGTCGATCCGATGATTTTTCGAACGACGATTTAAATATTTTCTGGTGGGCTACGATCCTTGCTACTGGCTTAATATTAACTGAAATAAAAAGGAAAAGGGGGAGGTAATGGTTAAAAGTAATTGATTCTGTGTAATAAAAATTAAAAAAAAAAATTCTCCGTCATTGCATACCTGTTTTATACGGTTTGCGAGATTTGCCAGTACCAAAAACACAGGATACACTTTCTACATTATTATACGTGATTTTGTATTTCTGCTTTCCAAGCTTTAGCTTTTTGTCCGTTAAAACTATTCTTTTCCCCACCAGTTCGCTTTGAAGCACCTGCATATTACGAAACAGTGTTAAACTCCAGTTTAATGTATTTTCGTAAGTGAACATGTTATAAGTAACATACCGTGGATGGAATGTCTAAAATAAAGATATCGTCGTCGTCCTGTATGTCTTTATACGTAAAGGAAGGCATGGCTCTTTCGTCAACTAAGTTCTCCTCCTCTATGAATCCCTGTAACTGCAAAAGACAAAGATATATAAAAGAGGACCAAAAGATATAAACAATGAATTTGAAATTCGAAAGAAAAATGTTTGTACATTGCGTGGCCTACTGCGTCTCTCTGTAATAGTCGCTTCCACCATAGGTCCATCTTCTAAATTCTCTCCATTCAACTCCTTTTTATCTGTACTTCGATTAAGACTGGTATTCTCTATGCAACCTAAGTGACTTGATTTAGAGTCGTTGGCTTCCTCGCTTCCTCTTTCTGACCTACTTAGACCGTGAGGTGTTATTCCGTTCAATTCTTTTCTAGGTGATTTCGATACGTGTTTCTGTGGACTTGTATTAATTCCTGTACGTTTTAATGGCTGCACAGATTTCTCCCTCTCAGGCGTTCGCTTATTTTCCCCATACATCTTAGCTGGGTATAAAGCTGTTTCCTTTCTCTGTTTTCCCATTCTAAACCCATTATCGTACTTCAGCCTTTTAGGAAATCGCATCATTACAGGCTTACAATCTACAACTTCGTCCTCATTGCTCGACGCATCAGAAGCTCGTTTGAGTAACTCATTCCTTATATTTCCTGTGTTAAAAGAGGTATCTTCATCTTCACTGAGGCTGGACTCGCTATCTACGGTCAAATTTAATCTCCTCAATAGCTGCAATCGCTTTTTAGTTAACGGTGATATACTATCTTCTAGATGATCTTCCATCTCTGTAGTGTCAAGTGCTTCCTCGTCACTGAAATGGTTTGTGCTCGTTTCTGCATCTGTACAGTAATTTGTTACTGAATCGCTACACGATATTATTCTATACCTTTTCTTGACAATTTCTGTACAGGTAACTTTAGGCTGTGATCTCGGTTGTGGTACAGCGTTTTCTTGGCTTCGTACTGGAGTTAACATCATGTCTTCAATAACCTTTCTCTCTTCAATATTATTCACATTTTCAACGGGAGATGATGCGTCTTTGGCATACGTTTCATCTTTTATATTATTCGCATCTTCAACCGCACATGGTGTCGCGTCTTCGATATACATTTCATCTTTTATATTATTCGCATCTTCAACCACAGATGGTTTCGTTTCTTCGATATTCATTTCGTCTTTTATATTATTCACATTTTCAACTGGAGTTGGTGTCGCGTCTTCGTTATCCTCTTTGCCTTCCGTATTATTTACATTTTTAATTGCACTTGGCGTAATGTCTTTGATATCCTCTTTGTTTTCAATATTATTTACATTTTCAACCAGAGATGGTGCTTTGTCTTCAGTATCAATTTTGTCGGAGTCATTGGTGTCGTCGGATGAATCAGTATCAAAAAATGACAAGCTTGGTTCCACCAGAGAATGATTTTCATGATCCGAAACTGTGGAAGTAATCTGCGTACTTTGATAAACTTCTTCAGCTTCAACTTTCACGCTCGTAGATATCCTTCTTCCATCCTCTGGAAATTCTTCTTCGGTGTCCTCGTCAATACCCGAATCCTTAGGTTGCTGTTTAATACAACCATCGGGCGAAGGTTGAATTCCAGGAAATTTATCTTCGTTCTTATTAGCAGATGTTTCGAGCTCTGGAGTTTCATCCGAACAGCCGACATGATTCAGATCCAAAGAAATCCCTGTACTCGTACAAGGTTCCTTAGTATCCTGAGATAATCCTAGATTTTCATCGCTTAATACATAGTTCAAATCTTTTCTTACGTTCTCCATTGTTTTCTGGCTTCCAAATCGTTCATAGTTGTGTCTTTCCACTGCCTCAGATCCCTCGTTAATTTCGTCCGTAACGGGATATGTTTGCCCCAACAATTCGCTCTCATTGTTTCCTATTTCTTGTTTTATAAAAACATTGTGCGTTATCCTGTCTGAATCTGGCGTTTTAACAGGTGACTTCTCAGTTTTCTCTGTGATAGATGCATCATTATTTTGTGGGGCTTCATTCTCCTGGTCGGAACTATCATCTCCCTCGAAAAAGTTACGCGCTGATCTCGTATCATTCGATACATCAACGTCTTGCCGCGCAAGTCTTCGAACGTTATCCCTAAGACAATAAATCGAACTGGAACGTACGCGTTCCTTTCCATTTGTCTTATTTATCGAAAAGGAAATGCTTTCTTTCCTCTTCTTTTTAAAAACCTCCTGCCAACCCACATTCATATTCTCGTAGGATTTTCTTTTTGGTTTCTTAGTTTCCTCCTTCTTAATTACCTCAGGCTGAACATCATTTTTAGCTGCCACATCGACCTCTTCACGAACGTGGTCTGTATTTTCTACAGACGTCTGCTGCGTATGGTTCATTATAGACATATCCGATTTATGCAAAATGCTGTAGTCGTCTTCACTGAAGCTGACATTATCGTCAGTTTCGCTATCCTCCGACATTTGTCGAAGAACAGAGGTCTTCAGTTGAACGTACTGGCTGTACGTTTTCAAGTTACGAAACTGCTTCACCTCTGCGTTCATAGCTTTCGTCCTTTGTCGGAGTTTTCGGCATGGTACTAACTTATGTACCAACGAGAGGTTTATCATCCTACTCGCGACAGTATTCCTTACCTTTTTCCAAGTAATTCTCTCGGACTCCATTATATACGAATATTTATCTCGTGTTTCTGACACCTCGGAATCTCCGAGATCATTTGATCGGCTAACCTAACTTTCTCCACAGTCCACGCTCAAACTGAATTTCTCCGCGACATTATTTCAGCTGTTACGTGCCGGTGTATCGATGTATGAAGTGAGTAAATGAAATTTGATTTACTTTGTTTAGAATATTCGTTAAAGGTGAAGGAATGAAAAAATCGTAATAGTAAACTCGCAGGCAGGTAGCCTTTAAATCATAATACGCAGAAGAAACGGGGTCCAATAGGCTCGCACATGCGGCACATGGTTCATGCGCGCCTCTGCGAGTACGCAACGATACAGTTTGTGGAAAAAGCATCGCATGCAATATAGTCATTTCCACCAGTGTAAACTATGGTCATCGATATTCTACTTGAGAAAATTCATTCGCCGAAAAATGTCTGGTTAAATATGTCCCGGAATATTTCCTCTCCTCTTTATTACAGAATATACGACTCCCGGGAAATTCTCTTTTCCGAAGACCGCGTGAAACTCGTACTGTTAACTTCGATTGATGAGATCGATCGAAGTTGTACCGCGTGTTCGTCACACTTGTGGAATTCGAATCTGAAGTAATAAACCGGACGAATGTAAATCCGATTTATTAATCGAGAGTAAAGCGAAGCCGCTGAAATCGAAGCAGAAAATTTTCACAGTAATCGCTGCGAAGTGTTGTGGAAGTCTTCCTGAACCTAGAATTTCTTACAAGTTATTTTATACTTCCCTCCCGAAGCAGAATACACGAACAACGAAGTCCAATGGATTTGTAACTGAAAACAGCCGAAAGGTCAGCCCGTGGGAAAATATGAAAGGGATTAATTCGAAGGTATGCGATTTTTTTTGCGCCACTGGCAAGTGGGAGTGGTGGAAAAAAGGACGTTAGAATTACCGAGCGTTTGAGATCCGCGATAATGATTGATTGCCGCTGGACGTAAAGGGGAAAAAAATCTCTGGTCGCAGAATTTCTGTCAACGGGACATACCTGTGCACCGGAAGTGTGTGAATGGATGGATGTAGGTACGAACAATGTTGTAAACGAAAGAAAGGCAGAGGTGGAGGGAGTGAAAGGATGGAAATAGAAGAAAAGGAGTAAAGCGACTATCAAAACATTTTGCAATTGCATCGAATCCGTGCGATGCACGGTGATCGTACGCCGCGGTGAATATTCCCGTCGAGGATGTCAGAGAGCATACGGGAGCAGAGATATGTTCGAACGCTTATTTTTGAAGTTTAGTGACGACAGTGATATCGCGGTGTAGGAGAAAAAGGTGCAGGGGCGCAGAAAGAACGCCGTCCCGATGTTGCGCAGCGTAAACGGTCGATAACGAATTTTCTATGGGAATCGATCATCGATGATCAACGTGCTCGATCGCGCTGCGGAAGAAAGTCACTCGGTATTCGAATACTCGATCGGGGCCCATCGAGAAAAAGTCGAAGGAGCTCGATAATGGTCATGATCTAGGCAGGGATGGTCCGAGAGTATTTCTGGCTCGTGAAAGTGTCCGCTCGATGATAAATCGATCGACAGGTTCGGTGAGAGTTGATGAAAAGACGACGTGAGAATGCACCAAAACAGAAGGAAGAAAAAGCGTGTGAATTACGGCGTAAGGACAGTGGAGGTGCTGCGCGGAACGAAAGGGTTCGGCTTCACGATCTCCGGGCAGCAGCCTTGTATCCTTAGTTGCATCGTTCCAGGGAGTCCAGCGGAAAATGCTGGCCTACGGGCTGGCGACTATTTGGTATCTGTCAACGGCCACAATGTCAGCAAGCTGCCGCACGACGACGTCGTGCAACTGATCGGCCGATCCAAGGGTATTCTCAGATTGCAAATAGCTGAGAATTATTATTCAGACTCATCGGACGAGGAAGGCGTAGCAACGGTACGCTGCAAGCCCAAGTACACTCATAAACCTCGCACCAGTAACATGGGAGCGTTACAGCTGCAATGCAGAGTCGCTAAAGTTGTACGAGACCTACAGAGCGGTGCCATGTTCGACTCGACGGGCAGACTACCGAGCGAGTCGCAGGATCAAGGGAGCTATTACGGTTTGCATTATCGCTGGGATATGTCCAGCCCTCTTCCGCCGCCGCCGCCGCCGACCTCTCACAAAAGGGACTCGGAGAAAATAGTGCACAGGACTGTGGTCGGTTATCTTGGAACTATCGACATTCCGAATCAATTGCATCCGTCCTCCATGATGCAGGTAACGTATACGTCTAGCAGTATCGTCGTTACGATCGCTCTAGCGATTAAAAGACATCGCGAAAGTGTACAGGCGTTATGCTGTTTCACTCCTGTTTATTCTTTCAGGTCTTGAGGAAATGCATCAAACGATTGAAAGCTGAAAAGAGAAACCCTACCACCGTCCTCTTAACTATACACGTGGCAAATATAAAGCTCACCAATTCAGAGAATCGTGTCATAGCGGAATACCCGTCTTATAGAATAATATTCTGCAACTCTTTCTCCGAACAAGACAAACAATACTTCGGCATACTGACTAAATCTGTTAAGGACAAAGAGAATATTGTATCGAACTCCTGTCACGTCTTCACGATCTATTACAAACTGATCGACCACGCTGTACATTCCAGCGCGTGCAATATATTCGGATTCACTTGCACCAAAACTTCCGAACTGAACGTGTGCCAAGAGTTTCCAGATAGCTGCAACGGCTTGATCGGCGCTATACAAACTCTGTACATATCGGATGCTACTAGCACGGATACAAATTCGTATAATGAAATGCGGAGGCATCAGGACGCCGCTTCACCGCAGCCGAGTAACTTGAGCACGTCGACTGCTCATTCGAGTAACAGTGACTCTGGGATCGGCTTTAAAGATGACTGCGCGAGTCGCTCGGATAAAAACATGGTGCACAATGCCTCCCGAAGAAGATGCTGTGCTGCTTCGGAGTACAGGGTATGTTGATTACAGAGAATATCGAGGAAGATGACTGTATTTATGTTTATATGTCCATAGAAAATTCTCAAATTTCGACATGGTAGATGATATTACTTGTACCGGTAGCTTATTCTTTAGATTCAAATTTACAGTTTCTTTATCGATGCTTAGAGTTTGGTGGTTTAACACTATTTCTACCAACAGGTGTCAAAAGACACTTTTAAAATTTTAATTTAAAATTATTCTCTGATTAAATAATCTCTAATAAATACAAATCAATAAATGTTCTAATTATCTATATTTAACTGATAATTCGAAATCTGGACAGTTTTGGCAATTCTTTGCATTCAAACGCGAAGGTGTGAAAAGACACCTTTTGGTCGTGCTAGAAATAGTGTTAAAAGGGAGAATGTTGAGAGATTAGTTCCAAAGCAGTCGCTTCAAATGAACTCGAAATATACTTTCAGGACGCGTGCGAGCATCCGTCGAGAACGTACGGTAACGACGTCGGAAACGTTGATTTGCGACTGACTGTTCGAGCCGTGTCGAACGCGTGCTGGAACGAAACGAACGAGTCGGACGCGTGTAAGAGTAACGCGGAGCTGTCCCGCGAGAGTGTTGTCTTCAACGATTTTTGCAACGGGATGAGTGCGTGCGCGGGGACGATCGAGAATCACGAGATGCATTCCGACGTACAAAAGGGAGCGAAGAGGGGGGACTTGCCCACCTGCCCATTGCCATCTGCCTCTACGGTTAAGCAGGGGTTGGTTAGTACGTCCGTTGGTTCCCTCGCGTCCGTTTGCACCACTGCGATGCTGCACGGTATGGAGGATACCGTCGAGACATCCGACGATCCGATGACGAGATCGAAAGGATTGCTAGGATTCACGGGATTCACGGAATCGGCGGAGATCGACACGCGGGATAAATTCAGCCCGAAAGTTTTCTCCGGCATCTCCAAGTCCTTGGTTCACAGCTTCGAGGATCTGAACACCAGCATGGATTACGCCCGACCGCTTTGCCAGACCTATTCGGACAAATCGGATAACTCACGGCCGTGGGGAAGTCTGCAGGAAATTCGAAATATCGGGACCTGCGCGCAGGACACTTGTCTGGTAAGATTTTACTTTTTTTTTAATATACTCCACATAGGTACTTCGATTCGCTACGGTAAAGCATTTTACAAATAACTTAATCCCCTCGGCGCGAAGGCTTCAATATTCGGCATACACTGTACAGAGATCGTTCGCTATAGATCAACGCCTATATTTACCGAACATTTATCAATATCCATCGTACGTATCCCTGAAAATCGACCGCGCGCTCTTAAACACTAGCCACGCCAAAAGGATCCATTATCCAAACTATTCTACGAAAGTTTCCTTAATAAGTCGAAGCGAAGTACGGTAAAATGGGAAACGATAGGAAAGAATGCGCTACGTTTAAACGCGCACGCGTTCGTGCGTGCCGATAGGCGGGTAAACGAACCAGAGAGCGAAAGAGGGAACGGAACGGTAGAGAAACGCTTGGAGAGGGGCACCGTGTGTGTATGAGCGAGAGAACGATCGGGTTTATGGGACGCCGGGAGGGGAGTGTTCGAGAGAGAGAGAGGAGTCGAGCGAGCGGATGAGTGAATGGAAGATTGAGGTTCGCGCGAACGAGCGAGCTGCCGGCCGCACCGAATAATTCGAGTGCACAGAGGAGAGGGAAAGAGAGAGAGAAGGAAATGAAGTGTACAGGCGGGCACGTACTCGTTAGCAGTGTGCACATGAGAGTGACATGTTGAGACACGAAATGAACGTGACGTTGTTGATCGTAAACGGTTATGACGGTGTCGATTGATGAACAGTGATCGTTGAACCGCGAGCCAGGCCAGGGGAATCCTGCCGATCGAACGTTTCGTGAGAGCTGTCGGCTGGATCGCGGCGGATCGATTCAGTCGATCGGGTCGGTTCTGTTCGGTGTACGCCGTGCTCGGGCTGGCCCACCGAGTCCGCGGGCACCGTGCGCGCAATCACAATTGTCAACGGTGCATCGTTGCAGCTGGGCGGAGCCCTTATTATTACGTATACGGGTCAACAACGTTCGCTCGTCGGGAGCTCGTTCCGATCGGAACCCTTCGCCGTGAAACAATTCTCCTCGCGCACGGATTTTCATATCTCCTCTCGATAAATGGGACCGTGGCGCGGCTGCACGAAGGAATACGATCTTCAGTCACGACATGGACACCGTGGTGAAATCGGTACGTGGGGCGCGCGGCGGCTCGATCATTAGCGCCTGCGAAAGCATCGTTTTCATGTATCATGGCCATTTATGTCCGCGGAAGTCAATTGGTCTCTGGTTTTCAATTAACCAGATAAGGATATGAACCTGTCACGTATGATTTTTGGTATGTCATAAAGGAACGAATAGATCGAGGCACGAATCAATTAATTAACGATCGTCAAGTCGACGCGATACGTCGGTACCCGTTCCGAGAACCGACCGCCGCTTCCTCTTTCCGCACTTCTTTTGAATTTTAATAGTATTACCTCGGCGTCTATCGGTTACTCATTGCGACAGAATGCGTTAATCGATGTTTCCGTCGTTGAAATAAGGAAAAATGACGATCGAAAGGCGCTCGGAATTATCGCGGCGTGTGAGAATATTGCTCGTTCCCACGGTGTTTCCGCTCCTTCTATACACCGCGGTACGTGAATCTGTGTACGTGCAGGTAGGAAACGTCCGGTTTGGTACAATCGCTGAGAATCGTAAAGGGAAACGCGCGCGTTCCTTCCCTTTTGTTCCCTCTAAATGGAGGCAGTACGTTCAGCTCCCTAAACAGAAATACTCGCCACGTATTTTTCAATTTTCCGACCCATGCAGCAACAAGTTAAATATAAAATTCGTATCGACGTGATCGCGCACGCGCTGCGTCGCTCCCCCTTATGACTCGTTTAATCTTGATTAACGACGTTTATCAATGAGGTGTAATTTTTTAATGTTTTTCCAACGCAGCACGGTAGTACAGAATTATGCGACAAGAACACGGACTGCAAGAGCATACATGCGTGGGCCAGCGGCTTCGAGAAATTGCTGGAGGATCCGAAGGGATTACAAACATTTGCGGTAAGACTTCAAATCTCATCGCCTGGATCACTGGCTCGAATGCCTCTATAATTGTCTACTGTTTTATTAAAGGAATTCTTGAAGAAGGAGTTCAGTCATGAAAACACCTATTTCTGGGCTGCGTGCGAGAGATACAAGGACACTAAAGATGTCGCCATGCGGCGCAAGCTGGCCAATCAAATTTACCAACGTCACTTGTCCAACACAGCGGCTGAACCTGTGAACGTCGACAGTCACGCCGCTGGCCAGATAACTCAAGAGCTTCTCAGCGAAGCACCCGCTGATCTTTTCCTGCAGGTGAAGATGCGCCTCACAGATTCTCTTGCTATTATTCATTATTACTAGCAACACCTTTGTCACTCGATGGTGCCACGAAATCAATCGACGTACTTATTTCCAGGCTCAGAAACAGGTTTTCAATCTAATGAAGTTCGATAGTTATCCGAGGTTTCTAAGATCCGATCTGTACCGTCGTTGTATAGAAACAGGAAGCTCAGTAATTGGCGCGGAAGATTGCGATTTAAATCTTACAAGCTCGCCGAGTGTGAAATTAAAGAAGAGCCACTCAGACGCTGAAGATCGATGTAGGAAGTCTATTCTCCCTTGGAATAGAAAGAACAGGTAACCAGCAACCATTGATGCGCGACAGAAAACATTCGGGAGAAGCTAAAACGCGATAGATCGTGTTTAAATATTAAGACGTGTTTGTAGGTCCAAATCGAAAGACCGTGGCGAGTCTGAATACAGTAAAGTGCCCAGCAGAAGCGAAACGATATACAAGAGTTTCACTACGATGAAAAGAGAAGCAGAAGGTAATAACAATGACGACAGTATTTCTATATCTAGTAGCAGATCTTCATTAGCGTCATGGGATTTGGCGTTGAGGCAATCGTTTCACAAACACGTGAGTATTCTCTCGCTCAATGGCTCCACGTAGCAATTAAGCAGAGATAGAGAAAAGTATCGTTCTCTATTAATTCTGGTAGAAGTTTCTATATCAATTTGTCGCGATACACGTTACTTTGGTATACGCGTTTAAAACGTAGCTTGTATTTTGGCATCGCAACGATAACGGGTCTACGCGTGGATCGTTAAACCGCGATCGATAAAGAGAAACGTAGCAGGGCGATACATAATTTATTAAATGGACAATTTTACTTCGAATCTACAAAGCTGCTGTATGTGTAACTTGTAGTCTTTATCGTCCTACGAAGGACAGTCGAATGAAACGAAAGAAGTTCGCGCCAAATGTACCGGGTTGTGTCGGGTAATATTACCCGATGGATCTACTACGGTTGTGCCGACTAGCCAAACGGAGAGCATTAAAGATGTGGTTACACGCCTCCTTGATAAACGAGCTCTCCGATACTCTAACTATGACGTTCTAATACTAGCCACAGACGAGGTTTGTGTTCTCTCGTACTTATCTTAACGCATCCTTCGAAATTAATGCTCGATACTAACAAGATTAACTGTTTCATTACATGGGGGCACGCGTTATTCTTGGGACGTGCTTGTTTCGCTGCGCTCTACGCATCACGATTTTCCTTCTTCCAGATACGCTTCTGCTATCTAATCAAATTGCTCGCTCGATTCGTACTTTCCTCACGTCTAACTGTCATTACTTTACGATAAGAACAGAAAAAGGAGCGGTGAAATGGTAGAGAATTCACGTGGAGGTTACATACTAAGGCACTCGTGCATGCATTCTCCGGCACAGCTTCTGTGGTCACACGCATACACACGAACATTAAGCACACGCGTGTATCGTAAACTCAGTGGAGCTTACAATTCTGTAACCAACGATTGTAAACTTCAATACCTGTCCGTGGCGATTTTATTGCAAGCATGGCTCGAGGTATAGCCAATGGTCAATCTTTCGTATTTTTAGACGATAGAGACGAAATATCCATCAGCGGTGTTGGCTGGGCAAGAAGTGGAAGTGGTTCCAACAAAGATACTGAAAGTCGATTTACCTTCGCGGCGCGTGATAACCGTGGTCGCGCATAAAGGCAGAACCCTGAGAGAAGTGCTCAAGCCGCTTCTAAATAAATATGGTTTTAGTTTGGACACGATTGTTGTGTGGGGCGAGAATCATTGTATTTGCATGGATATGCCAGCTATCGATGCTCCTGCCAGGTTGACTTTGACGAACGTAAAGGACGAAGGTAAAATACGTAGCCAAGGTTGAGCTTTTGGGAAACTCCGAATACTATGATAGACGTTGTAAAAATAATTCTCACGTGTTACAGATCCACAAAAAGAGTTGCACATGATTAAGTATCCGCACGACGTACTGCACAGTCAACCTACTCTAGACGAGATCACCAACAGGGTATTCGAAGAGCTCTTAGTGGGCAAAGGTACAAGTAAATATCAGTACAACGAAGGCTCGTGTAAGGTAATGGAAAGTGTATGTTTAAGCAGTTAGCGAAAAGAATATGTTCAAGCCCAGATCTTTCCCATTTCTTAAGTCTATCTTGCTTTTGTTTAGTCTGACGATCAACGTTCCGAAGGCTCCTCCATTCTACCAAGCAAATTCTTCCTTCGAGACTCAACGATGCATGGTAAAAAGAAGGTATGTATAGAAATCCTTTCGAAACGACTGATCGGAACGTGGGAATGCGTTCAAAGCAAGAAGAAAAACGAGCTAATGCTAATTTTCCTTATGTGTAATGTTCTTATCAAAGGGAAAGTCCAAGTGTAATTTAACCGAAAAAGGTAACCCGACCGATTTTGCACCCGAAGAAACTGCCAAGTCTCACCCTCCTCTGATAGCGAAATGGCGGAACGGCGTGAAGTTGCAATTGCCAGGGAAATTCGACGGCGAAGGTGAGAGAATTTCGTTTCCTCGTCACTAGCGGTAGCTACAGCGGCAATAAAATTCACCAGCTCGACGTCATTCCGTTCGTAGATCTGTATGAGGGTTTGAAACGAGCTCAGAGATCCAGACTGGAAGACCAGAGGGGAACGGAGATAAATTTCGAGCTGCCAGATTTCTTGAAGGTAAACTGAGAATCACGTTCTCCGAGGCTCATCGGCACGTATCTTTCTGACGACACGATATTCCATCGGTGCACAATAATTTCGTGACCTTTATAAATATATGTTATTCTTGAAAGTTTCGTTATGTCGCGCTTCGACCCTTAAAGCTATGAAATTACTGAGCAGAACAAGGAGAACGGGAAGCCGACGGATCGCAACAAGGTTCGAAGACCTAGGATAATGCCCGCCAATTCCGAGGCGAACTCAAAGTTCTACGGCTCGATAAACGAGCGGCAGAACTGCGGGCACGATCAGGACGCGACGGGTCCATCGAAGAACGGGACCGCGAACGACCGTTTCGCCGGCTCCGCCACTGGGAAGGATTCTCAGAGCTCGTCTCCGGACGGCTCGTACATATTGGACACGACTTTGATAGACGGGGATCGGACGATCGTTCTGGAAAACGGCTCTCGTCCTCGAGCAAACGCTTTAGACTGTTTCGACGCACAGGCATCGCCAGCCGCGAAATCACCGAAGCCTCCTCCCCTGCCGCCGAAACCGAAGAATCTTATTGCGAACGCAACGAAAACTGGGTATTTCGTGTCCTCGAAATCATTACCAAAGTCCTCCCGCGCCGTTCCTCTGAGCCCGACCGAGTCCAGTAGGAAGAATATTTTTTAACACGCCGGAGGATTAATTCGACTTGTCGCAATAGCTGGTACAATTTCTACAAACTGTATTTATGTACGCGTGTTTCTGGTATTTGAGATACGGAGCGCGTTACGAGACGAGAGGAATATTTTTATACTTAGCTGCGCATGTTTTTTAAGGCGAAACTGTGAATCGTGGTAAATGTAGACTGTTCAGTAGCACGTGTGTGTATTTACTGCAGTTCGCGGTTCTAGTATAGTATGCAATTCGTATGCGCGAGCTGCAGCGGCGTGAGACGAGTTTCTAATGAATAATATCCGACGCATGCTAAGACCACAGTTCCGCGTTATCGTGCGTTCTCTGATAATGACGTAGAAACTGAGATTTCGTAGATGCCTTCGATTCAACTACATTCGACGTACTGCGTATTTAAATTTATACGGCAATCGTTGTAGTCAAGAAATATTTATGATCTTTTTACAGTACAGCTGTTACTCTCCTGGTTATACAGGACATATATTTTATTGTAATTTATAGTCGATGAATGTTGTTACACGCGAACGATGAAAAGAATATTTGAGATTTTATGCGAAATAAATAAATTATATAAACTTTGTTTTATAACTAAGTTCTTTTACATTTATCCTTGGTCTTTTATTATTGCCTTTATCCCGAATTTCATTCTCCTGGGCGTTTAAGAATATTAAAGATGATATAAGATTGTTAATTTATTGTTTTTTAACGTAAATTGTGTTCATTTCACGCATGGCAAAATGAAGTAGCCATCTACCGGTGATGTCTAGGAACTAATATTTTCGTTCGAAATGTGGAACCTTGTAAAAACTTTTTTACCTTTTAGTTTTCTTGAATTTTGAATATACACACGTATTATAGGGTCACTAAAAGTAATGATGCAACAAGTTTTTTGTCATTATTGTTCATTTACTACGTTTAAAAAGTTTTCAAAATTTTCTCAGGTTATGGACACGCAAATGCTAGCGACACGTAGCGGTAAAAGGTGCGAACTAAAATGGGTGTTAAAGCCTGGCACTGGCGTGTTTAAACGTCTATTTTTGCAAGTCTTTAAATCGCATTTTTAGGAATAAATAAACAGTTTCCTTAATAAATATTATTAGACAGTGATCGGCAGGGACTCTACGAAAAGATCTAAAATTCCAGATTGCAAATAGAGAAATGAATAATCGTGATATTTCTATTCAGGCACCACGATTTTGGGAGTGAGTTGAACTCGCTCTGCCAGATTCAAAATTAAATCTTTTCCAAAATGGTGTTTGTACTTTAAGTAATGAAACTCAAAGTATAGACACTTGTAACTTTCCCGAATAAATTTTGTAACGATTGCATCTCTGATTAATTAGTTATAAGCAATTATTGACCACCGTGCAAAGTGAAAGAATCGACGTCAAAACGCGCCAACGCCAGGTTTCTTTACTGACTCGTCTGCTCCTCAAGACTGGCAACTGGGCGTCTTTTAACGCTCAGTTTAGTTCATACGTTTCACCGCTACGCGCCGCTAGCATTTGCGTGTCCACGATTTGAATACATTCCTGAATAAAGTCACATACAGGCCTGTGTCAGGCCTGACGTGTTTCTTAAAAAAAAAATTTGAATACATTTTCAGAAGACTCTTTAAGCAATAAATAAACAATTTTGATGATGAAAATGGTTACATAATATTCCAACAGAGTCTCTGGAAGACTCATAGGACTTCAGATTATAAATAAACAAATTTAAATAATCTCAAAATTTAATATTTTTTTAAAGCTATAGAAATATAGTCCTAGAAAATTCAACTTTCATTAATAAATTTAAAATTTACCCCTTTTTATCAGGTAGAACAAAAAAATTTTTAAGTTAAAGAAACTCTTAATCTTCAAAATTAATAATATATTAATATAATACATATAAATTTTAATATATTATGAAACATGATTATACTCAATTAATCATAAACATATTGGAATATTACATTTTATTTTCGCTATATGAGCGACCAAGAAAGAATCCAAGCTACCTCCACGTGTCTCTTTAAAAGAAACATGATTACCAGGAATGAGAAAATATTTTTCACATCAATTCACAAGACGGCTATCGGCGTTCTCCTCCACCAACATCCTCCAACTGGCGATCGTAAAGTACAGTTCGTTCCGTGCCGCGTTAAAATAATATTCGCGTTTAAAGCGGCATAACTAACGGCGCTCTGTCACGAGATCAAAACTCGGCTGGGAGACGCGGCCGCGACGGAGATGCAGCGCGCGAGCCGCGGCGAGCTGCACAAGGGAGAAACGCGAGCGGCGCGCGGGCCTTACTATTTCAAGCGAGATCAAACGAGCCAGATTCACGTGGCCATCGGCATTTCTGCCGCATCAAGAGTCGAAAAAGAACGGCTTATTATTCACGAGATGATGGACCGTCGCCTGATTTCCATTCGCCGCGTCTTCTCTCTTTGAGAAGCCACGGTGCCACCAATCTTACGTTACTTCCTACCGTACATTTTTCATTAAGTCTTCTTTAATTCATCCCAAGAGACACGTGTGGTGTCAAAATACCCACTCGAATATTTTACAAAGTATTAAACGAAAGAAGGAAATAGACAGACTAAATATTAGTCTAGGAATCGTTTGAAAATATATTATTGCAGTACTGAAGTGTGTAAGAATTCCGTAACTGCTTCTTTTTTTATTGAATTGAAACGTGCAACGAAATTTGTTTCGATATAAGGAACGGAGGGAGTTACGAGTGTGACTGATTGCTATAAGGAAAGGGGGCAGTTCCAATTTCCATTTTCCTTGGTTTTTTTTATTGTACTCGATTTCTGTGACTTATAGATTCATTCGAATTGAGAAATAGATCGGGAGAAAGAATTGGTGAAACAGTAAATTAGTGAATTAATATCGAAGACAACATGGGTGTCTGGAGGGGGATGCAAAAGGGGCAGGTCCCCCTCCCCCTGGTTTTTGAGAAAAGAACGCATATTTTTAAAAACTGATCTTTATTAAGTTGATACTAAAGAAGTGAACATTTCTATTTATTGGATTTAAATTTTTAATTAAATTGACACTACAAAATGAGTTCAAAAAACAAGCGGGCTACTTGTTTTTTCATTACAATATTTTTCTTCACCGTCACCTCAAAGTTGTCCCTAGCCCCTGGAAAAAAGTCTATGTTTTTTTAAAAAGATAGAAGAAGAAGCTTGTCTATATTTCTCTATGAAAATTTGCCTGCATCTAGTAGCAAGAAATAGGATTCATAACGAAACGACGATGAGCTGCCTGGCAACAAGTGGATTTGAACCGATGCACTTGGCTGCGCATTGCGATGCACTATTGCGGAAGAACAATTAACGAGTTCATTTAACCTGGATGCGGTGTTCTGCGGCTCTATTAGCTGACTTAGCTTCCTCAGGGACTCGAGGAATCCCCGTTTCCCCAGTTATACGAACGGAAAGCCGCACGTGTTTCGCTTGCTTTTTTTAACCCCAGCATTCCTCCGTTTCTTCTAGGGAGTCGTGACCGCGACGAAACGATTTTGCGCTGCTCGCCACTGTAGCCCTCGCGGATCTGGAGTAATTGGGAACTTCGGAGCGAAAGAGATGCAGCTCTATTTTTTACAGTTTTTGAGCTATATACTTAAAAAGAATTCTACATCGTTTGGTGCACGTTTGGTACAAATTCGATAACTAATGAACGACTCATTGCAAATAAATAAAAATGGAAATATTAATATTAATATTTTTATTACAGAATATTTTTTCACCCAAAAAGTTACTGTAATGTCCTCAATAAAATTATGAGTCCATCAGTGATGCTTGAACCAAAAGTTCAATATTGTTTATGAAAACGTAATTGTTATGAAAATACTAGCAAAAACTGCTTCGAAGCTATTGCAATTTGGGAATAATATTAAGTTTAGGAGTGCACCTGAATTAGCATTGAAATAAATTTCAGGACTTCAAATGCAAAGTCACAGTGGTTTCTTTAAACAAAAATAGGGACACTAAATTTTATTTCCAACTGCAAAAAGAATTCGAAAACTGTAAACGAAGAAATTCGCAATGAATTAAAAGAGTCGAGTATAAACTACCTCCACAATTTCTTTAGCTCCCTGTTCATGAAAGAAAAACGATAAAATCTTCGTCTCACTTGTGCAACTTTGTCAGTAATTAAGGTGAGAAATTCCCCACAGTTAAGAAGATCAGCAATTATAGACGAAGTTCGAAAATTCTGCTACAAAAGCGGCTCGCGTTTCATCTTTCCACCCTTTCCCCGGCATTCCGTCACTTTTTCTCGAGGCAAGAGGACGGTTTTGCCGCAATCGACTACCGATCCTTCGTAATTTTAGCGCAATCGTGGATGTACGAGCGGCGCCGTATAAGCGAGAAACGATCATCACCCGAGCTACGGGGAAAAAAAAAGAAGCTCCAAGGGAGTCGCGCGGCGCAACTCTGCTCGTCGCGATTCGAGAGATAGTTCTTGGGTTTTTGCGTTTGAAATGCTGCGAATGCTCGAGACGCTCACAGAGGAATTGAGTAAATGTTATTTACTCGGAACCGCGATATTTTGCTACGCCCAGCTGGCCAAACAAAACACCAAGGCAGAATGGGGAATCGCGAAAAAGAAATTTGGACACATTTTTGCTGCTGTCAGAATTTCTGTATCCGTAACGAAGTTGGCATGTTTTCCCTTTCTTTTTTTTAAATTGAAACAATGTTTCGTTTCTCATTTTGAGATGGTAAAGGTGGAAGCAGAAGTGAAGTACTTTGAAGTGACTGTAGGTGTGCCAAAGAGTAGTGAGATTTCTAAGAAATATTTTTGTTAATGATGTACATTATCTGAAGACCTCGCTATTGTCAGGGCCAGTCTTCTCTATAAAGGGGACCAGGAGAAAAATATATTTTGGGGCCAAAAACAATTTCTCAACGGTAAAAAAATTTAACATCTTTTCACAGAACGAAAATACGAAAAATGACTATTTTATTTCTATATCATTAATAATATTAGATTATTATATTTTAATTTCTTTTCTTCTTAATTTAATTTAAATAAAAAAAAATTCGTTCCCTTTTTTTATTTTTCCTTTCCTCTCTCTCTTTTTCTGAACCCTCCCCCTGTGGCCAGCTTTGATTATTGTTTGGTACAGATGAAACTGTAAAATTTTTGGAGTGTGAATGAGTGAATTTTCGGAAACTAAGTACTTTATTGCCTGTTCGCATAAATTTTGAACTACTCAAGTAGAGGCACAGAGATGTTTCAGGGGATTTAGACTTTTCGTTGCACCTGTACACGGAGAATCGTGGGAAATCCTCGAGAATAATTGAGAACAGTCGTGGAACGAACGGGGTCGACTTTCGAAAGCGATCGATGCAGCGACCCTGCCGATCGCCACCCGTTATCCTAGATAAAGTTTCCAGGAATCTGGTGAAACCAGCAGCAGGAAGTAAAAAGGCTGGGAGAAACCCGCGAATCAAAATGCATGAGCTTCCTACTCGAATGGATTCCGAGCGGTACTAGGACCGTATTGAAAGAAGAAAACGTGTTAGTCGAGGCGCAAGAACGAAACCAGCCTTGCAAATCGCGACGGTGGTGCACAGTGAGTGGATAAAAATGTTAAGGAAGTCGAGCGACACGCAGAAGAAAGCACGCACAAAACTCCACCGTATCTATCAGAATAATGCTTTATCAAAACAAGAATTTTGAAGCTAACAAAAATAATAACATAGTTGACATGAAAGGGGAAACAGTATTTTCTTCATCCCAAAGAAAAAGGAAAAAGGAGATTAATGTAACCACGACTGAAGTAATTCAAGGGCTTCGTAAAAATAAAAGAAAACTCGATTTCATTCTTTAAATAAATTCTTACAATCAGCTAATGAATTTTATTGAAATTGTATGAAAAATATTTTTATCCCTTCAACTCGATTTCCCCAAAATTAAATTTTGAATGCGTCACTGTCAGTGATAAACTTCGCCAGACGTAGGGCCAGCTTTTAAAAATAAGAGCCTCTATATTAATTTAATCGTGTACTTCGAAACAAGTTCGGCAACATTCTGCCACTGAAGATATCCCAGTTCCCACCGAGTTGCAGGAAGATTGCGAAGACGCAGAGGATCTGGAACCGCCACGGAGGCATCGAGTTCTTGGTGCACTTCATTGTCGAATGAAGGCACGTCGAGGGAACCTGGTCTTACACGCGTTGCACGCGTCAAGAGGCACGTCCTTAGGCGTTTCTACTCGAAGAAAAAAGAAAGAGAAGGAAGAGGAACTCGGAGCGCTGCATAAGAAGGCACGAGCGAAGACGACAGACGCGACAACACGCGTGTGGCGCCGCTACCCTCTCGCGCTCCTCCGAAAAGAGGATGAAAGTCTACGCTCGACGGCTTTGGAACAATGTCCGCTTAGCCAGATATCGAGTGGACCCTCTTTCGATCTGGAAGTAGAAGAACGATCTTCGAGTTCCGCCTCGATGAAGTGGCTCTCACCGAGCAACTTCCTTGAGCGCCGAAGCGCATTCCTCGGGGTGCCGACACTGCCGACAGCCGCGCGAAGTTTCCTCTTCGAGGGAAATAAACGAGCCGAGTTCAGCGCGAGAGATTCCTCTTTTTTTTTTAATTTTTCGAATTCATTTGGTCGTTTAGAGTTTTAGAATTTAGAGAGACTCACTTTCGGGGTTTCCTGTGGAAGCAGTTTTTGGAGAGGGATTTTCAGAAATAGTTGAAGGGTGGGTTGAAAGAATTTTCTAGGATTTCTCTAGGAGGTTCCTTTTACATATGTGGATTTATATGGTCTTATAGTCTTGATTTTCCTCGGCAACTTGGTGTATTGTAAATCGTTCAGATTACTTGCATAACGAGGAACAGATAAACCATAGGAAACCTTGCGAAATGGAGAGAAATATGGAAACTACAAATTTCAAAGAGAAGCATATTATTTTCTCCTTTTTCTAGGGGCGGATTTAGAGATGTGGCATCCCTAAGCATTTCATCAAATATTTTGATTTAAAAGAGTTGAGACAATTTTAAACTTAATTCAATATGCCAACTCACATATGAGTTATTATTGCTAATTTGTTACATGAAAAAACAGTGAGTTGTTTTTAAAATTATGTCAAGCCTCTGTGTTTAAAGATTACCCGGTCAAAACAGCGAAAATAAAAATTTGGTTCTTCCTATTAAATTACGTTTAATATTTTAATCACATATTAAGTGAATAAGTATTATATGTATAGGTTGTCGCCTCCCAAAATTTGTTGCCCCAGGCTGCATAGCCTACTTACCCCATTGCATACAAATTTGCCCCTGCCTCCTACTATTAATATAATAACAGAAAATATTTACTCTAAGATACAATCAATCACTTTTTAACCTTTTCAAAGTTCAATCCCTCTAGAAGTCACTAAACTTAATACAAACCTACCCTCTAAAAGGAAATCCATCTAACACATCCTATAACCAATTCCACACAACTATTTCCACTAATTTCGAGCACAAAACAAACTATAACTATACATACATATTAAAGAGTGAATTCCTAAAACAAGGCTTCCACTGTGCAAGCCCAAAGACATCCCACTATCAAAGATCTCCAAGCTTCCTCTACGCTCCTCGCCAATTAAACTCCCGAAATTCTCCACGGGGGACAGCTCGTGTTCCGCGTTCCCGCTCGTTATAGCAGCGTCACTCGTGAAATCGCGGGGATCGTTAGTCGAATTTTCACCGGTCGTTCACCGACGCCGATGCAGCTTCTCATTAGGGACGTTTGTCAGTCACCTCCCGAGGCCCCCGTCCCCCTTTCTCCGCCTCATTTTCCACAGACTATTCCTGCATGCTCATTACGTTTCCGTCGCGGTCGCCGAGCTAAAAGGGGCAGAACGCTCGGACAAGAACGGCGACTCGCGGTGCACGACGACCCTGGGAACCGTGTTTGTTTGCCCTCGAGGGAAATGGCCACGGGTGTCGGGTGGGTAACGAGGACAAAGGAGATTTAGGGGAAAAAGAAGAAGCTGCAGGAGATGTTAATTAGTCGATGTTCCGGGCGACTGGAACAGCAGCTCCTGGCACCGAGCAAGAATAATTGGATGTACGTGAGCTATCTTTGATGTTTCAGCGGTTTCAGTGTGCCTGTGTTGCTTTGAATGCCTCCTGTGGATTGTTCCCTTTGAGCGTTGTCGCTTTTGGCTTCTAGGGAACGTTGTTTTTAAGGGGCAAGGGAATGTCGTGACGAAAGTGTAGGAATTCTGGTAATGGACTTGCAAATATTTTTTATTGCGATTTTAAACATCGCTAATGTGCTTCAATGAGTGGTTTTATAATAGCTAATAATAATACTTATAATACATAATACTTATTATGAAAATAGAAATTATTCTTAATAAGATAATTTAAATTCATCTAAAACGCCGATGACAAGGGGCACGTGTGCTGGTGGCGTCACGGGTGGGAAAAAGTTGCAGTCATCTTCCCCATTAAGATTCACGCCGCTTTGAAACGCACGCGCCACCCTCCTGGCTAATAAAAAGTAGAGAGATACGGTTTTTCGAAGTCGCTAGGTTATATTTAAACTCTGGGGCGCATTGTCGAAGGGTGGATCCTTCCCTTCGCTATTTTCTCCACATTTTTCTTCGCCCTATTCTCCGCGACCTTCCAGCGGGATCAAAATTACCCTGTTTCCGGTTTCAGCTCCACGCAAATACATTTCTTTCAATTCAACGAACCAGTTTATGGAACTACTCTGCTAATATTATAATTAAGAAAGCTTCTGAACTAACAAGGGAACATGTCGAACCCGCGCACGCCGATTTTAATGGGGCCTTTATAGGAAGTACTTCTCAAGGAAAAAATTTGACACGTATTTTTTAAAAACTCCATCTCCCAAAAAGTGGGAGTGAACTACCTAATACAATAATTATTATTGTAAGATAAAAATAAAAAAATCAACATATTCGTACTGTCAATTTTGAACCACAGTTTACATAAGTATATAAATTCACGTGAAGATTGGTTAATATTTTGAAAGAAAATTGGACAAGAAAGTGTTAAACCAAATAAATTTTCTAAAAACTCAGCAGGGACTGAATTCCTCTTTTAAAAAAAACATTCTACGCCTAATAGTTCTCGAGATATTTCAGAAAATATATTTCCAACCCCCAACTTTAGATACATTTTCACCCCTTCAACATGGACGGTTGCCGATAACAAAAAATCCGTGTGACATATTTTTCTCAGAACTAATTCTTACAAAAGCCCCATTAAAATCACTGTTCCCTCGTAAGTACAGCTACAAACTAAATCTTTGGTCCTTCGAAGCCTTCTGCAGCCACCAAAGAAACCAGCAGTTCAATTATTAAAAAATGACTATTTGTTACACGTCTCATCATGGTAACTCTTGAGCCGTTAAATACGACAGTGTAGCATCTGTTACGCGGATTGAAATGATTTTCGATTAATAAGTTCCAGCTATTTCGGTGGCCGTAAAAAGTCGCCGACAGGGGCCCACGCAAGGGGAAGAAGAAACACCGATTTCATGGAGCCGGACGAGGAACAGGCCCTTTCCTGGAACTCATGACCGTCTAAATTCAAACCTGAAGGGCAGACGGGACAAGGTCTCCAACAGACAAACCGTCTGCCTAGCCAGCTTCGCGACATTAACGCTATTTCCTTTTTTCAGCGGGGTGAAATAGAGGGACGAGGAAGAGGCGTCGCGCTGCGTCGACCTTTAAACCATTTTAGCCCTTCTAACCCTTTCTGCTCACGACAAGCCAAGGAGAGTTTCAACAAATGCATCCTTCTGAATTCGCCTATCAATTTGCAAACATGTAGCAATTGGATACTTCTCGAGTAGATTTTATAGTCACACGCACGCGACTCGTCCTTCAGCTTCGCCTTGCTTTATTTTTCGCCGAGGATTTCCGCGCCAGAGCCGAAGCACGAGTGTAATTTAACCAGTATATTCGCGGACGATGAAATGAGGTAAAATGTATGAGGGAGACGAGCCGCGTCGCGATAGAAATGGCAAAGCACCGTGAGATCGACGGGATGTTGTAAGTTTTCTCCATGGGGGATGAAATTATCGCGCGAAATTACGATGCTTTCGAATCAGGGAAAAATCTCGAGCAAGCGAGATCGAGCCTCGTTCAAGGATACATTGATGTTTCTGGTTATTAAAGATGTGGAACGCCAGGTATATTTTACACGGCGCCAGAGTTGCTCGGATCAACGTTTCAGAGCTCTGTTTGTGGGCGTGGAGTCTTTAGAACGGGATTGGCGAGGGTCATAAAGAAATTGGACGAGTTAATTTTCTGGTGCGCGGGAATAATTTGTAAACGAGATGGCGATATAAAGAAAATTAATGAACCATTTTCCTGCTATAAATTCTATTACCAAATAGATCTGAGGTTCATCTAAATTCTGACTTACTAGTTATTATTAGTTTGATAACTAATTCACCTGGTAATTTAATCCCTTTAAACAGGATGTCTCAAAATCACAAGATAGATCGAGGCACGTAAATTCCTCGCGGCAAAAATAAATGGAAAAATCGCTCACCATTTTGCGGGCTTCGAGATACAGGCAGTCGAAGCTCAGGGGTCCGCAACTTCCGGTACACGCTGTTCGAATGGCAGTGGCACGTGCACTCACTCGCGAGAAACAGTAACAGATGTACATCTAAGCTTGTGACGATGCACCATCCGCCAAAGTTGCACGCTCGCGTCATTTTCGCGTTTCTAATAAAAGCAGTCCAGTCAAATACCGTCACTTTGACTTTCAACCCCTTCGATTATTCAAGTTCCACTAGTTCCAACATATTTAAATGCCATCGAATACAGTACATCGATAAAAGATGATTTAAATTGTCCTGAATTGGTTTAAAATTCATAAGAAAAGTAACTACTTAAAGATAGATCATTTATCACAAGTTCCGATCGTTATCCGATTCAGTAGACTTAATAAAAATTAATTTCGCTTCACTATCGCGTCAGTAAAACGACAAATTGTTCCCAAAAATAACTGTTATCTCTCCCGTGACCGAAGCAATACTGAATGTCGAGCGTACCCTTGACATTGCTTGTTTTTAAATTCCGAGTGCGTAGGTGCGCAAAAACTGTGGGGTAGGTCGAGTAGAATGGTGGGGCGAGGCCTATCGACGGCAGGTAGCAGGCTGACGTACGTATGAGCAATGTTTCCGGCAAAGTAGATAAACACACCCAGTTTTTGTGGAAACTTTTCCACTATGGAAATAAAACACGAAGCACGAAAATACATATAACTTAAAGACAACGATCTACGTTTATACGATCTCTTTTTACTGTTCTCACATGCTAGACTCGTTGTTAATGTCACGGTAGTGGAAATATTTATTGCATGTTCAAAATGAGACTGTTCAAGTTGAGCTACACATTTTTGCAATAATGCTTCCAACAAGAGAGGCATAAGTGATAACGTGTTTAATGTTACAGTGACGCAATAAATATTTCCACTACTGTATGCGCATTGATAACGAAACACATTGTGTCAACAAGCTTAACTAATCTTATCCTACTATTACTACATTCCTCGATAAAACCCACTTCAAAATTATTGGAAATTCTAAGAATGGCACAATCAGCGTGGCGCCTCTTCTACATCTTATAACACGTGCACTTGCATAGATTCTTTCTGCCAGAAGAAATCGATAAGCTCTAAGAAGCCCTTAATTAATGAATCTAAGTAGAGGCCTATCTAGAACGGTAAAAACAACACGATTCTTTGGGAATTTTTTCTCGAAAAACCGATAAACTTTTATTATTAAACATTAGTCTATTGAAATGAGTACATCTTACGGATATTTCAGTATTTTTTGTGGGAAAAAGTATTGAAAGGTTTGTGAGTTATAGGCGATGTCCGAGGAGTCATTTTTTTAAGGCGCTTTGTGGTAATAAAAAAACCTTGCTCGGTGTAGGATCATCCAAAATTGGAAATTCAATTTTTTTTAGACAATATATGAAATTATCTAGGAGCTATCGAGCCCGATTTTGTACAAATTATTTTGAGGCAGAATGGCGGATGTGCAAAGTTGAAGCATCGATATTTGGGAAAAAATCGCTCGTGTTTCGAGTGTAAAAAAATCTAGGCGTAAAGAAAAGGAAAAGCTCCCGATAGCGCTTAGATTTTCAGCCCTAAAATAAGCCTACAAAGCCGCGAATAAATCGGTACATTAATTTTTTAATTATGTGTGTTACTGGCTTAGAAAACATGATTTTGAGGAAAATGCGTCTAAACGCGTATAACTTTGTCCATTTTGGTCGGATTAACTTGACACTTTCGGGGAATATTTTCAAGATGTTGCACTTCAAGAAAATATAAAAATCGATTTTTCGCAAATTTCTAGGCAGGCCTCCCCCCTTAATAAACAGTTAAACCACCAAACCAACAAAACCACAGAATATCCTCCACATCCACCTCACCATAAACAAAAATCACCAGTACGTGCCCATCAGAAAATACCGAGGACAAAACCAAAAAGAGCCCATTTCCCATCTTAAAGCCTGATGGTATTCGCGTTAATGTACGAAATCGCGAATCAGAATAGCATAATGCGCCAATAACGGACAGAGTATCCATCGCGATCGAGGCTCGCTAATCGTTGACCAAAGACGACGGCGTGGAATCAACCCTCTTTAGCCGGCAGCGAAAAAGGAAGCGCAAGGGCCGAGCACCGCCGTCGCGCAGCCTGATCCTGGGAAAGGCGGCGCCGCTGATGGAATTATAGGCGCGATAAAAACAGCTCGGCGGCTCGTAAAGAATAGCAATAACAGATGAAACATTGAGGGAGCAGCGTCGTGAAATCGTCGATCGCGGACGTGTACCAACATACGTTAATCGGCGTATTTACGGGAGGCTGTAGGCAGGCGACAGGAAAAATCCGCCGGGAGAGGCGAGGAATGGAAAGCGGGGAAAAGAACGTGGAACGATTCCCGTAAAGATATCGGCGCAGCACGAGGGATCGTTTCATTACGCGCGCAATAAAGTTGCTCGGCGGCCGGCGCGAGGATGGAAAAATGCAGGCCGCGCGTTCGGGAAATTAACGAGGCGATGCCGCGGAGGACGCGCGAATGGCCCCGGTGCACCGAGACGCGTGTCATCGGGCGCGAAATGCAAATGCGGATCGATAGTGAAACGCGGCGAGGCGGGTTCCGCGCGCGACGGGCAGGTGTGTCGCGCGACAGGGTGAGAAGGATCGCCGGGGATAAAAAGGAGGGAAAAAGGAGAGAAAAAGCGAGGAACGGGCTGCGAACGCGTGTACGCGCGCCACCTTCCGCACAGCACGCGTGCAAGGGAACACGTGCTTGACGGTGATTTACGCGGACGCGGATTTAGCGGCGATCCCCGCGGGCCCACGCGCATCACTGTGGGTGAGAATTTGCTGGGGAGCTGAGACTGGTGAGGGGGTTGCCCTTAAATGGGCTGTGTTTCGAGAGACTTGGAAATGGAGACGTTATAGGGGTATTTGGACTGGTTTGGAGGCAGATTTGGGAGATTGAGATTCAACTGATTTGTTGTACCATTTGATAAATATTTTTACTAATACAGGTGTAGAAGGAGAAATTGGAATTTAGAATTTAAAATTCAGGTTTTATGTAGTCCCAGTATTTACATAGATTTAGCAGTTTATTTGGCTTTATCGAGAGAATTAAATCCAAAGCAGAAGAGTCTGGGAGCCAGAATGAGTGATGTAGGTGTTCTTCATGTTGGAGAAAAAGAGTGACCCAAAAATGTGTCCTCTTATCGCCTCTTTTTGGTTACACGATTTTTGAACTGAATTTTATGCCAAACGATACCTTATGATGAGACATCAATTATTCGAAATTTTCAAATTGAGGTGATAATTAATTTCTGAGATATGAGAGGTCAATGAAGTGAAAATTCGTTAACACGTCAGCCAATATGCTTCGATGTACGGACTTTTATGTCAGTCTCATAATTTAAACAATTATTCCCAGGGGCTTTGTTGACTGCTAACAACGAATTTGAACATAGATTTTCAAAATTCACAATGGCCGATTCAATATGCTGGACTATATATTAAAAAATCACTCACTTCACAGACATTTATATTCCTTGAGTTTGATTTCTTTTTTGGGGGGAATTTTGAAAATCTGAGTTCAAATTCTTTGTTAGCAGTTAGCAAATCCCCTTGGGAAGAATCATCAAGTACATCGAAGAAACTAATTGTCACCTCATTTTGAAAATTTCATATGATTGATGTCTCATCATAAGCTATCGTTTAGCATAAAATTTAGTTCCAAAATCGCGGGACCAAAAAAAGTCGATTTCTTGGGTCATTCTTTTGGGGCATTAATAGTGACGAGCAATCAAATAATTAATTGTAAAAAATTGGGGCTATTAATATCAATCATTCTAGCAATCTAGATATCAGAGCTTAGAGTCTATCTATGGAGCAGTTGTTTCACATGATTTACGAATATTTGAATGGCGACCAGCGGGAATCGAATTTATGGCTAGTTTTTCGACCGCGGACCATTCGACAAGCACCTTCGGCCACGAGCATACTCGCGTGCACGTATGTAAACGGGGCCCATGATTTACGGGACAGCGGATTTAGACCAGTGGCAGCGTTCGTTCGCTGCGATCGTAGGTACGAAGCTCGTGGTGTTCTTTAAATAAAACGCTACGAGGCTTTCAGTATCAGCTGCCACCGGGTATCGAGGCTTATACGAATATCGGTATTCGCGGGCCTTCGTTGCAGAGACACTTGCTAGCCCGTTAAAAGACCATTTTATTCTCGTTTTGTACGGTGCTTTAAATAAGCCAGCGTCTGTTCATCAGTCATCTGAATATCTGATACAAATTCCTACCGATAAACATCCCGAAATAACCGGAATTATCAATTTTAGAATTAGTTTCTTAGTCAGTTAGAATTAGTTACTTCCTCTATTGGAAGCACTCGTTTATTTGATTGTAATTTAACTGTTCGAGCACACATTTTGTGTAACAGCAGATTGCAGCTCGTGTAATACAATGTCGTCCAAATTAATGCCACTGCCACGCCCAAGGCAGCATCAACGAATCAATCTGTAATCGATGTGAAATCCGGTTCCATCCACATCATGTTCCACCTGGGGCGATGCAATAAAGACATCGTGCAAACGATCCAATGCTGGCCCAACATTAGTTCTTCCCTTCCGATCTCCTTTGTGGAGGATCTGCTTCCTGGAAATCGAAGGATCCCCCGTTGGCCGCGATACGGTTTCTTTCTAACGAGCCAATGAGACCCCTTCCTAGGACGATCTGCTCGCGTAGCTAACATTAAAAGTAATGGCAGCAATAAGATCTCTAGACGATGATCCGCGAACGTGACACGAGGTCTCTGTCCTTCGAGAGATGTCGATTGGTCGCCCGTCGTCCATCCTTGGAATTGAAACATTGGTCCTGGAATGGCCTGTTGATTAGGGTGATTTAATGGGACGAGAATCTGCGTTTCTCTTGATGAATGTTGATACCGTTTTCTAATTCATCGCGACGCTGCTGGATTCAAGAAGTTCGAAGGAAATTTTGTATCTGTGGGACAGCAAGTAAGCTTTTGCTTCTTCTTCATTGAGGCTTTGCATGATAGAGGGTTCAAGTATTTGCATTTTGGGAATTTATTGGATTTATTGAAGCTGTGTTGTCTTGTGGCTCTCAAGTCCTTCATCCTTCACTTCTGGACACCCTCAATTCTTCCAGTTCCTAATTATTATCTACACTCTTGAATTTTTCCAGTTCCTAATTATTACACTCTTGAATTCTTCGATTTCCAAATTCATACATCTTCAATTTTTCGAGATCCTAATCCCTACACTCTTCAATATTTCCATTTCGTAATTCTTATACTCTTCAATTCTTCCATTTTCTAATTCTTACAGTCTTCAATTCTTCCATTTCGTAATTCTTATACTCTTCAATTCTTCCATTTCCTAATTCTTACAGTCTTTAATTCTTCGATTTCCTAATTCCCACATTCTTCAATTTTGAAGTTCCCAAAATTCTCAATTAGCCCTCTCAATCTCCTAATTACCCCTCATCAACGTCTAAATTTCAATCTTTAACAAGGCTCAACAAACAACCACATCCACATCCTCCAACCAAGGAATCCAAGATCCTCGCCCCACGACCTCCCCGTTAATTTTCAAGCAAACCACCCCTCCGAAGGCTCCTTTAAAACCCTTATCCTAAACAATCCTATTTAAACATCACAAAGCTCCTTCACCTGACTTTAAGGACTCATTCAGAAAAATTCAGTGATTTTCCTGAATATATTGCGACGAAAATAATTATAGTAACGGATTAAAACTTTTCTCTATATAAGCAATAAAATTCGTAAAACAATCGCTTCGATAGATTTCGAGATTTCATCTTCACAATGTAGACAAATAACGTTTCGAGAAAAACGCGTTCAAAGTTTTCATCTACAGAGGCCGAGCCTCTGCGCTCCCTACAAAATGCCTCTATAGAACCTAAACCAATCGAAATTTTTCCATGAAAATTTAACAGTACATTCTTGAGGATATGTACTTTCGAAAAACGTTTAAAAAAAAATCATTTTTTTTCAACCCGTCTAAATGATCCCTTAAACTCCACACCGAGCGTGCCCCAAAGACTTCCTCCAACAAGTGGGTACACCAGTACGTGGCAAGACTATGCTCGCTTAGAAGACTCGGTTCGAATCCCGGGAGCACGGGCCAGTGACAGTAATAGTTGGACTAACCACTGGACGGTAATACATCAGTCACCCCGCAGGGGAGTTCACGGAATCCGAGCACGGCGGAACGAGCGTGCCCGCGGGGCAGTGAACCACGGAATTTATAGTCGGACGAGGGGGCAGCGAGGTTGTCCGCGGTCGGAAAGCCGCGTGTCCGAGTTTCCACGTAACGTTTCGGCATCTGAAATAGACGAAACGACGGGGCTCTAAATGCGTCGGGGGCGATGGAGAACGACCCGCGGAGAAACGGGCGTGTGTCATCGTCTGGCCGCGCGCCGTTACGCTTTCTCCGCGCAACAAACGTTGTGCCCCCTAACAAATGTAGAGGGAATATAATAAGAACCTGGCCCACGGCGCACAGCCGCGTCCCGACGCTTGATTCGCGGCCAAGCATCCATTTTTCTGGACATTTCTGGCCGAGCTGGCTGCGCTTTCGATTCCGCGCGAGTGGGTATGCACTTTGTGCTGGGTGCTCGCGTAAGTGACGTGGGATTTAGGGGGATTTGGAGAGCTGGATGCTTCTTCTTCGGGGTGCGAGGCGGAGTTTCGTTGATTCTTGGATGGGTATTAGTTGTGGGCAGAGTAGGTTTGTTTTGGCGAGGAATATTGGGCAAGTAGATTGCGCGAGTGTCTATTGTTACAGTGTCAGTAGGAAGCAGAGTACTTCGGCTTGATGGAGTGTGCCTGGTTCGGAAGTTTAATGTGCAAGTGGAGAGGAAGGAATGCAACTGCAGTGAAACTATATTGGAACACTGTTTGCTAAGCGTCAAAGAGGGTTTCGAGAGTTTAGGTCAGGGAACTGTAGGCTTTGGTGGTTTCATTCTGGAGGAAGCAAGATATTTACCGATTGATACTGTAGTAATTGCGCTGGGTATGCAAAGTTATCGCCAGTACGATCGCCCAGAATTAATAACGAATTTGATTTTAAGGATTGATGAATCACGGACAAAGGTCGGTCGCGAACAACAGGAATCGGGTGGAAAATGCCGGGTCGCTCGTGTATCGCTGGTCCCCCGATGATACGTAAATAGAAACGCCGGAGGAGACGTCCAACTGTCTGGTGCGCTCGCAAAAATAGGATTATGTCGCGGCTGTCGCGTGTATCGCCACCGTTACGTGGTCGAAATCGAGGCTACTACTGCTCGTGGCGTATCAGCGAATTGCGCGTCTTGCCCCTTGTTAGATTCGCTTGAGGAAATGGCTCCAATAACGTGACGGGTGGAGCTTTTGCTCCAGCATTGTCGAACTCCTCGTCTGCAAACGGAGATTCCAGGAAAAGGATCTTCAATTTCGTTGCATTTTTTAAAGATCGTTAGTGATGGATTAGGATTCTTCTAATTCCTCCAATTTATGTACAAATATATTTCTTTGAATTTGGGGTGCTTGAGGGGTCTCCCTACTTTGACGCCCTGAAAATGAGCGCGTTATTTTGAATTTTTTTTAAGAGAAACCCTCAAATTATATTAATTGAAAACTTTATGCCTATATATGGTAATTGTAAGGCGCTCTATTTGAAGCACTATAACTCCGGATATAACCACTATTTTTGCATACAATTTTTTTACATATTCCCTAAAGATTGACAAATGAAGCCACAAAGCTGGAAGTAAATATATTTAATGGTTTGGTTTTAAAAAATTCCCAAAGTTCGCATCATTTTTCGCCTGTCAAGGTAGCTATAGGGAAACCTCTTATTAACTGATCTGTGATTAATAAACTTTGTACACCTCTGAATTGTTAAAATAAAATCAAGATATCGTTGGCTTGGTGCACAAATATTGTACGTCCAATTTTAGTGTACTCGAGATAACTGGTTTAAAGATGCAATAATTTATTAAATAGATATAAATGTGACTTTTATACAGCATAAAAAACACTCAATAACTATTTGTTGCATATAAAAACTCAAATTTCGTAAAACGCGGGCATACAATATTTGTGCACTGAGCTATCGATATCTACAAAAACAGTAGTCTTTCTTCTCCATCCTCGCCTCCACTATCAATCCCCAAAACAACATCGACTACACAAGGCAGTAAAAATGCCCACGACCAAGAACCTCGATACTACAAACACTGAAGCACTCGCAACCAGTTTCGAAGTGCAACTGCATAGTCTAAAGTGGCAGAACGTCCAGAAAAAAAAGGAACCCCGACTGTCCAGCCGACTAATCAATTCCCGAGTAACAGAAGTTTACACCGAAAGTGTAGTTCTGCGCTACCCTAAATGAAATCAATAGGATCCCAGAAAAAAGAGGCCTATTCCTTTTTCAACGTCCTCGCCGCCCATACCCAGTCCCAGAATGGCATCGATGCCTGCAAAACGACAGAGATTTCCATTAAACCAGAGCACGGATGTAAGAAAACGCAAGGAGCTGGTCCAGCTACGAGGCAGGATCATAGACGTCCGGAAAGGCAAGACTACTGAAAAAAATCCCATCTTATGTCCATTATTTCTCCCTCGGCTATCTGTACCCTGCAACCGTGCTCCTTAAACCATCGTGCACGCGGGCTGCGTGAGGCAGTTAGATAAATCACGGAAACACGGGTAAAAATGTCCGACGCGGAATCGAGGGATCCCTTTACAAGACGACCGATCGTCAGACCTTTTTCCCCGCCGATCGCACATCGAGCCTGCTCACGGCTGCAACATTTTTCCCCCGCGCCGGCAAAAAACAACCCTCTGATTTTCTTCGCGACTGCTGACTGATTGCTGAATGGCGATATTGGCGATCCAGTAAAATTGTAAAGCCTCCTTGTTATTCAAGAAGAATACCTCGAATTCCGTTCGAATGATTCTAGAAACCATCTACAAGACTAGCTTGACAAAGATTGATTGCTACACGATCTCGTAGAATTCATTCTAAATCATCGTTTCGTTTATCTTTAAATTTATTAAGAAATTTATAAGGAAGCATTCCCACTATGAAAATGAAACTGATGTCAATGAAACTTTGCGTGAATGTGGAACACATTGAGAAATCAACCCTTAACGTTATCGCGTTTTTCGAGTTTTTATTTCTCTTTTGGTAGTGTGACAGAGCATTGCACTATATTGAGATCATCGCGTTTTTCATTTCCTTATTTTTCTTTTGATAATGTGACAAAGCATTGCACTATTTATTTTATTGCGATTTTTATTTCTTTATTTTTCTTTTAGTAATGTAACGGAGTATTACACTACTTATATTATTGCGATTTTTCGTTTCTTCATTTTTCTTTTGCTAGTGTCACAGAGGATTGCACTATTTTTAGTGGTGTGCGATTTTCATTAAAATTCAATTTTCAGATTGCAAACGTTTCCTTATCATTTAGTCACACTTGAATTACCCGATTCCTTCTCACTAATCCGCAGTGAAATCTAAACTCCCAAAGAATCTAAACCTCTCTCCCCAAAAATGCATTCTGAAAATACCAATCCTCCAAAGTGTTTCCTCCAGGATAATACCACCTGGTATAAACTCTCAGTGCTCGCCGAAAGAGTTGAAGAGCACAGGTAAATGGCGAGCAACGTCGCCTGGAGTCGGCCGACCGTCAGCCCTTTTTCTCCTCGAGCTGCGCCGAGGCCGGCTGCAGCGGCGTGCAGATGCATGTCACTTTACGAGCGGCCGCTTTTTTGCCGTCTGTGTTTGCGTTCGTCGTGTAAACGGCGCGAGAGCCGTGTCCGACGGGCGCACGCGGGTGGCATTTATCGTCGTGGCGGGGTGTTGAGCCCGCGAATAATCCAAACTAGCCAGCGCGCCCGTACAAAACGGAGGGGGGTCTCGTTCGTCGCCTTGAAGAACAAGAACAGCGACACTTGGGAGAGTTTCGCGGGCTCGGAGACCGCTGGGAATACGAGGACGCGGGCTCGCGTGACGGTTGCTCGTTCGCGGATTCGTGGACGAATTAAAGGGGGACAGAATCCAATGATCGCGGGAAGAATAAAGCGGGAATTTATGGGGCTGTAAATTGCGAAGGTCGAGGAGGGAAAATGCGAGCTGACATTGGATGTGGTGAAACGGAGCGCGAAGGTTGTGGCTCCTTGAAGCTGCTGGCAATTGGTGATGGTAAATGAAGGAGGAATAAGATAATTGTGGAGTTGGGCGATTTTTTGGAGAAGGATATCTAAGTTGGCACAGGGAGATTATGGATTTGGAGTTTTATAACTAATGGGTTTAAGGGGTTAGATTAGGGTTGCCAACTTCTTTCTGGGAAAATATAGTACTTTAAAGTTAGTACCGTAAACTGGGGGAACATTGGCATGTTTTTGGAACATTTTGCTATATAATATAAAAATTAACATTTTTACATTTACTTTAACTATCCTATCATAACATTGCATCTTCTGTGAATGCACTACAAGTGTCAAAATGAATAAAATTTTTGTCCTTAACCTTTTTTAATACATGTTAAATATAATACCCTGTAACCGGGTAACATTGGCACATCGTATATAAATAGCACTAAGAAGTCGAAGTTTTACCACATCTAAACTTACATTAACACTTAAATTTGTTTCTTTTTATGTTCAATGCACTCTATTTTATATTTTTGAATTTTTTACTTTTTTATTTTTCTAATTAACATTTTTAAATTTGGTTTAGGTATCCAAATTATAACATTGCATCGTTTGTGATTGTACTACACATGTAAAAATGCATACATTTTTTTTCCTTTGCCTTTTTAATAGATGTTAAGTAGATGCCAATGTTACCCCGTACTGCCAATGTTCCCCCAATTTACGGTACGGTGAAATGTGATAAAAAATATAGTACCTAAGTACATAATTCTCTATGCCGAGGTGAATTGTGTTGATACACAGTGGCGTATCCGAGCACTAACGGGTCAATCGATACGCCGCCATTACCGGATCAATATTCCATGGAAAGCACAGTCGCCTGGTAAGCAATTGAATCACGTAAGCGAGGCGCCGTCGCTAATGCTTAAAGGGAAGGAGGAGTTGCGGGCGTTTGGTCACGTGGACGAGCACTTCCTGTTAATGTTCCGTCCGCTGCACCGTGTACTAACAACGAACCTCCGTGTACCGACCCATCCTGGCGCTTTGTTACTTGAATATTACAACGTAACGCGGCCATCGTAATACCTTCCGCGTCCACCGCGGCTGCCGTTCCTTTCCCTCCAATTAGCTCCTCTAATTCAACCTCCCGCAGCACTATCTAACGTCCCTTTCAGACAAATTACTGCGTAGGAATGTATCCTTCAAGCCCAGCCCTCGCTGATGAATCTTATCTCGTCCCAGGCGCCAACAATAAAATGAAACGGAAAAACGCGACAGGTGTCCTTCACCCTCGGCGGAGGGAACCGATCGGCAATGTCCGACAAGGCCTGAAAGAAGAGGCTTCGCAGAGGACGTCGGGGATCTCGGGGGATTTTCCTCCGCGTAAATCGACGAAATCCGTGCCGCTGATAAAACGAAAGAGCGTGTCCCTGATTCAGGTGGCTCATTAAGGTAGCTGGCTGCTCGCTTAGCGTTTCCACGACCGGACAATTCATATGATAATACAGCGGGGCGTTTTTCAATGACGCCACGTCCTCGTGCCTCGGTCCGCGACGCGCAAACTGGTTCCCGATGGGAACTTTTGCGTCGTCTAGTCGCGTTTTATCTTTACGGTTATGGGGAGGCCGCGCCGAACCCTTGTCCCCGTTTCGCCAGCGCTCACTTTTCCGAATCAGATCCCCCGTAGAGCGATCAGTGGCTGCTTAACGAACCCACGGCGCACAAACCGAAGGGAATTAAGAGGTCCGTCGCGGTTTAATCGTTCCCTTCAACTCGCGGGAACGCGGCGCAGTTAGTAGCCCACGGCCTGCCATCGCAACTTGTCTTCCTTTTCTGGGGGCTTGTTTAAGGTCTTCGTTAACGTTCCTCCCTCTCGTTTGTTCGCCACTGGCAACACACGATTGCTGATGGAAATGATTTGGGATCCAGGGAGAATTGTAGGCTGATCGAACTGTCAACTTGGTAGAATGATTCTTCTAGGTTTGAAGGGGTAGGATGTAGGAAACGATGGTTCGATTTTTAGGGGAAATAGTAGAGAAGGCTTGATTTCTTTTACAGAATTGTTTAAAGGGTGTATTTACTTAGGCAGTCGTTTTTCGTGAGGAAGAGACTCTGTCCTTTATTTATTTGTAAAAAAATGAAAGCTAATCTAGATGTACCCTTTTATCCAATGTTTATTACTATTATACAGATTGAGAAATAATTGGTATGAAATATATATGTGCTTTAAAAACAGCGCTGCAGACTGATAAACATTTTAACGTTTTTCTTTGGTTTTGCCTTAATATCGGTCTTAAAATGTGACATAATCCGATTTCAAAGATAGGATTCTTGTTTGTTGGATTCATAGTTTCCAGTGGAACCTATAAAAACATAAATTAGTTGATCTCTTCTCACCTCCAAGTTATAGGCAATTGTTTGCTCTAAGAAGAAGTTTCTCTTCAGAAAGAACCCTTTACTATCCTCAAAAAATCTTTCTTCCTTGCACTTCCCTGAAGGTCTGACTTTTCTCAAAGTTACACTACTGATATCGCACTTTCAGCTAAAACACGATCGCTCCAACGAAAGTGTCCCTCCAATTCACAACTAGCGTTCATCCTTTCTGCCTCGTGGGTCCGGCGAGATCTTCGCGCCAAATGATCTACGAGGGTCGAATATCGAATCGATGGCTCTGCCGCGTGATCGATAGCCGTGGAACGAAGGCGAAGGGAGACAAAGATCTCTGGTACGCTGACTCCTTTTAATTGGTCGTGGTTTGTTTACACGCGGAGCAAGTGTTAGTTTCTGAACGATCGACCTTGAAGTCGGCGACGATCGATCTCGATCCAGCGGGTCCTTTTTCAGGACGATCGGATCATACCCTGGCCGGCCTGACGATCGGGACTCGTCGAAATTAATGAAGCAATCCCTGCTCTCTCGTACAGCTCCATTCATTAATGACACCTCCGACGTGAAATATTCCTCAATTAATTATGATTAATGACGCTACATTACGCGCTTTATCAAGATATATGTAATACAACTCGTCCCAAGGTACACACTATTAAATCCATGTTATCCGGTGATAAGCGCAACAAAGTCACCTTTAAACACGTTTGCGCGCGCGTTTACAGCGATCGTGTTAAGTAATCTGCATTCTCGGATATATGCAAACGCTTCTGGCTAGTTTCACCGAGTCAAACATACTGATCAGAGATTACGTTAAGGTGGCGTCGTTTCCTCCGTCCCTATCACCTCGATTATCACCCATCGATTCTTCATTCCTCGTTGCTTCTCGTCCCACCCGTGTTCTACTCCAGAAAATCCTTCCCTTCAGAAATTCTCCCTCTCCACATTCGCGCACAGCCTCCGTGAGCAACGCTGTAGAAGCTCATCTCATTTATCACGAGATCGCCTCCATGATGGATGGCCCTTTTATGTAAACCGAAGAAAATTACAGCAGAGAATGAGTCGTTCCGGTGCGCCGGTAATTACAAGCTTATTGCCAGCGTATTTGGCTTATCACTTCGAATTACAAAGACGTAATTACAGCCACCACTGGGGATCGCGTATTAATCACGCATGAAATCCTCCATCCACGTCGCCGCTACACTTTTCTCCTTAATCGATCCGCATCGTCGGCTACGAAAATTAAACCCTCGGGGCTACCACTCAACATCGCAGTTTACCTTATCAGCCTTTAAGTCCCTGCTGAAAGCTTGAAATACCTTGGCCGCGTGGGACTCCGCGCATAAATACGATCCACAAACGATTCCGATAGAACCCCGATTATCCCATCGTTCCCTTTCCTCTTACCCTTTGATAAGGACGGAAAGCGTGCTCTAGTGCACTTGGATTCCGTACACTTAAAGCCTACTCTGTCCCCCATTTTATCACGCTGCTAATACTTTCTCCCCGGCCATCCTCCGCCAGAACTAACGAGCATTTCGCGAGAATCGCGTAGCTTCCCGTTTAATCTACGCTCATTCCTAATTGAAGTCCCATGTATCAGCCTCGTTATCGCGTAACGCGCATCATGCGCCCGAGTGCCACCCAAAGCCAGCGATCCCGAGGCTCGTCCCCCTCGAGCAGCCCCGTACTAGCGTAAGCGGCGCGGAATCGTTACGGGAATGAAATACGCTGCGATGTATCGCGCACATCCGAGCCATTAAACCAGTGAAAAACAGCCCCGCTCTATTTATCGATAGGGTTAGAAGGATTAATATTTTACAAGGGGCTTGATTCACGGCTACCGAGTGGACGTTTCGTCCGGCAAACAGGAATCCGTTTTATTATCAGAGAAGGGGGCTATATTTTCTCCGCGATCTCTCAATTAGCGAGGGCTAGTGACTCGGCGAAGGGTGGTTGAGGAAATCCGCGTTTAATGATCGCGCGAATGAAGTGGAAATTAATTTCGAGAAGGATGCTGGGGGTTGGAGTGAAAGAAGGAAAGGCTGTTGTAATATTGTGAGCTTTTAACGAGCCTGCAGCAGGAATTCACTGATTTTCTTCAATCCCCGCTAAGCCAGGGCAAGGTAAAAGGCTGAGCGAGCACGAATCTAGCTGGAACCTACGTCCGTTCGGCGACTCCGCTTCTAATTACGGCCAATCATCGTTTTCCGCAAGGATTCCCTCGTCCCCATCACGGTCGTATCTCTTTTTCGCCCCCCGTTTTTGCCCCCGCGCGCTCGCTGCTCCTTTTCGGGACGCCGATCGGACGGCACTGCGACGTCCAATTAACCTTGCATTTAGAGAATACGGCGGAGCAATTAGTTGAGCTTGCATTTCTTGCCGCAGGTTTCGGTCTAGTTTCGCAGCGATTGCTTTTGCGGTGGTTGCGGAGATGCTGGACGGGAGAAAGGAATCTTAACCTCGTGTCCATGGAATATTTTTTATGATATGAATATCGGGGAGTATAAGTTTCAGGAATGGTAAGTAGATAGTGTGACTAAGTAAGTAGTCTGCTGTGAGACAAATTCATTTAGTATTTAATAGCTACATGTCTATTCCTCATTTGTACTGTTGGATTCAGGAAGAGTCTCAGTGCCGAAGGTCAGTTTCGAGAAAAGAATCTATAAACATTACGAAAACACCTAGATATTTTTTATAAATAGTGAAGTTGTTGTACAACCGTCTATAATACCTATTTAAAAATTTGACATATTTCCTTCGTAGTTGCATTATTGTATAATTAATTGAATTATGTAATAAATGAATCAGTGAATTTAATATTAATTATAGCCTTCTCAGGCTCATCTTGCATAAAATTGAGAAATATAGAAAAATATTACTCAAATTTTCTATAGAATTTTCTATAAAATTTCCCAAGCAACTGGACGTCAAATCGAAACGTTCAAGCTGCTCGAAGGAGTCCTGCAAAAACACTTTACCACAGCTGCGGAACAAACATCCAACGTCCACTTGCTCCAAATACGTTGCTATTCTCGCGAGAGTAAAGGGTTTTCCTGTCCACCAATAAATCAATCAATTATCCCTTGCAGCGACCGATCGGTTAAACGAGCCTCGCCCCCCCAATCCAGCTGGACTCGGTTTTACAGCCCCCTTTTCGTCCCCGTCGCTATTCCTGGTGCCGCGGAGAAATGCCTGGCCCTCGTTCGGCCACAGGGAAGGTGACAGGTGCCGAGTGCTTCTATAAATTGCGATCTCGAAAGAAGGAGAAAACGAGAAAGGAAGACGGACCGCGAAGTGAGCCTCGCTATCTTTAGAGGCTCGTGTCCCTTAAGTAGCCTCTTCCACCATTCCTCCTATCTCCGCACATTCTATGTACTTACTTACTTCCTTGCGCGTTCATATCGATCTCCGCTCTTCCTCTCCACTCCATTGCAGATTCCGTCGCGTGGTCCAAGTATCCTCGGTATTTCGTTTCGATAGAATTTCGCGGCGAAGTGTTTTCAACACTTGGTACTCGGGCAGGCGATGTTTATGCGAATTCCATCTGCGCTATGTTTAGCGACCAGTGTCGTTCCGTATCGTAATGCATCAATAAATGGAACCCAGTGCTACTTCGACTATATCGGCTACTGCGCTTTGCGAATAGCTTCTGATGTTTTTATGTAAGTACTTACTTACTATGAGTTGTGCTTGGAGCAGGTTTACGAAGATTTTCTGTTAGCTTTTTAACCTTTCTTAATTTTTACATCATGATTTTATAGTTTTTTAAAATTTTTACCTGTTTTTTGTTTCATTTGGTATTCTAAATTATTTAAGTTAAGAATTAAACTTACTTAATTTAAATTTTTCTAAATTTTTCTAAATTTTTCTAATTTAAATTTTTCTAAATTTTTCTAAATTTTTCTAATTTAAATATTCTAAATTTTTCGTATTTAAATTTTTCTAAATTTAAATTTAATCTAAAGTTTTTCAAGTTAACAATACTCAAACTTACTTAAAGAAGATTTTAAGATTCTGATTGAAGAGGAAGTTTGATGATCCGCGAAGTACTAGGAAATCGCCTAATTTTTTTATTTTAGACAAAGTAGATTATATTTTTTGTTATGAATTATTTCTCTTTTTCATTTCCAGGGATGAAGTCGCAGAGTTGCAAGGGAATCTTCGTGCTTAATTAAAATCGAAGATGAAGATAGTGAAAGGAGGAAGAATTTCTTAAGTATTCCAGCGATTACGGGAAAGGGTCATTCACATGGAGGGATCGATGGTGAATGTGTACACGTTGGCATCGTCGGGGGAATGGAATTATATACGTAGGTAAGTATATCGATTATGAATGGGCCTCCAGGTCCATTCAGCTTGAACGTGACCCAGCCTTGGTCCATCCTCGCCTCGCCTAGGAGCTTGGTCACTTTCATTCCGCCGCAGTTCACTTTAAGCTTCTGTTAGAACCACTCTCGCACATCGATAACGATTTTCAACCATTATTATATCTTTCCTCTAAAACAGTTAGGTATTCAAAATCAACATAAATACATCCCTCTTTTTAACAACAAACAATTACAAATCGACTACAGAAAAATTTATAATTCCACTGCGAATTCTCATTGAAATAAAATGAAACAAAGATCTTCCTACTCCCCTTCCTTCAATCTCTGCTCCCCCGACAGCCCCTTCGCCCTTCAAAACCAATTCCGCAGCATTCGAAGCAACCTGCACAGACCACAGCCTCACACGTTCCCCGCGCTGCGCTGTGCTCGAGAGGACAGATAAAGAGGAGCAAGAAGACTCCCCTCATCCACAGGGAGTCTAACAAGATACCAGCCGAACGGCGCGCAAAAACGTGAGCGAGGGGCCCGTCACAGATGAAAATCAATCGATCTGTCGAGTCGTAACAGCGATCTAAAGTCCCTAGTCCAGTGTCGTTTTGCTCCTGCTCGGGTAGCTGAACACGGCTAGATTAACATCGCGTGTTGCGCCACCAAATCGTGCACGCTTACCCACCCCGGACCCCGCGCCGGGCCACCCCGGTGCCCCAGGCGATCGCGAGACTATTTCCAGACGGGTTTAATTAATCTTGAACCAAAAACGTCCAGCGGGAAATGGTGGACGGTCGGTCAACCCGCCACCTGGCAGAAATAGCAAGGCATGGTAGAAATGGCTCTTGACGGTTCGCCCTGGACACGGAAAGGCAACGGGGGACAGGAGGGTGGGCAGGATGGGAACGGCGAAATAAACGAGGCGGAGTTGGCACCTGCTCCAACCGAGGACGCTTTTCAGCTCCCTCGATTCAACGTGGAAACTGTGTTTCATTCACAACGCACCCCGGCTTCGCCGTACCCTTCGGCGTGGATTAAGCGACCGCTGCTGCTCGGGCACAGTCGAGTAGCTCTCGGAACAGTTGTAGAGGCTCGGTTAGGTGAAAACTCTGACGTGGGTTTCGAATGGACGTTGCGTTTCCAAGTATGTAGGCACGGCTTAGTGGATAACCGGCTCTGACTGCAACTAATTATTACGTTTCCTTTAATTATCCTTCGCGGGATGCACAGTGGTTCCTGTATGGCGGGTGGAAGTTCCTGTAAGTGGCGTAATACCACTGTTTAGATGTAGCTATTTTATTGGTTGATGGGAAGAAAATGAAATGAAACGTGCCACGTCTGGAAAAATCGGAGTTTAACAGGACCAGGTCAGCGGAAGCTCGATAATTGATCTTTCGAAAATCCGTGGCCGGGGGCCTAATAATAATCCAGAGGCGAGTTAATCCGCCAGACCGGAAACCGATTCCGAAATACATCGCCGTAGACTGCGGAAGTGTTCGGTGGTCGGTTGGCGGACGCACTTCCCGTTTACTCTTGCGTGACCCGCCCATCAGCACGGCGGGGCACGGTGGAGATTTTGGGAAATTGCTTGCCGTCCACATAATCGCCACGCGATCCCGAGGTGATTTATCGTGGCCACGCGCCGCCACTTCCGCCAGAAAATTCGCCCGAACACACGTCTAATTAGCGTTGCGACGCCCTTCAATGAGGAACAGGTTTTCCTGGGCCCTCCGCTGGCAGGGGGGGTCGACCCCTTGGTAATTTCGGTTGCTCGACTTCCAGCTGGCTTGAATGAGAGCCACGTGCCATTACGTCGGCAAGATTTAATATTTTGCATGTTGGGATAGGTATGAAATATTTTTGTCCTTTTTTGGAGAAGGTTGTGGGGGTGGTTGAGGAAAATTTGGGTGCTTTTGAGGAGATATGATAGTGGTGTGGAAAATTGAATTGAAGAGTTAGCGTATTTGGTTACTTGAAGGATTGGGAATTCGAAATTTGAAAAATTAGGGGTTTATAAATTTGAAGAACGAAGGGACTTGGAACTCGAGGGATTGGGAAATTCAAAATTTGAAATATTAAGGATTTATAAGTCTGAAGAACGAAGGGACTTGAAATTCGAGGAATTGGGAAATTCAAAATTTGAAAAATTCGGGATTTAAAACTTTGAGGAACTTGGAACTCGCGGGTTGGGGAATTTGAAATTTGAAAAATTGGGGACTTAGTTAAAAGCAAGAAGGGACTTGCTTCTTGAGTGATCAAGGAAGATTGAGAGGTTAAGTAATCCGAGGATCCATAACGCGAGAAGTCGTAAAATTATAAAGCAGAATTTATAAAACGAGGTAAAAGTAATCGAGACACCGGTCAATTAGAAGCTCCATCCACGGAGTGGAAATGCCCCCTTTACGTTTAAACCCCCAAAACAATTTGTCTGGCGAGCCGTGGCATCGATTCCTCGTTAATCTAAGCACGAAAAATCACGCTCAATAAGATGCCGTGCAGCTTTGCGTTTACGAGGCGATCCAATCCATCAAACGGCTCAATTACAGGGCAATCAGAGCACAGAAGACGCCAAAGGGAGGCATCGAACGGAGGTCCCGAGTAATGGCGGCGTAGGTACTTATTTTCATTCAATCAGGAACGATCTTTGATAAGGCATCCTGATACGTGGCTATTACTAGTGATGGATTCAAGACGCTGCGAGTCATACCAAATGGATCACAGTGGCTTCAAAACGATGCTAGCGGTACGGGAATGATTAAATAATGACAGCAGATTGAATTTTTACATCCGACCGAGTAATAAGGCTCGTACACTTACTCGAACCCCCCACTTAACAGTAACGTAAGTAAGCTATTTAAAAACGAATTAACAGAAGAAACGAACGACCGTAATTAGCTGTTAATCCGCGTACACACTGTTAACGATGTCTCTGGCAGATTCAATCGCCGCTGCTACACGTAAAATGTAGCACAATTAAGGATCGATTAAAACGGAGATCAAGCCGTGTAAATATCAGGTAATATTACGGGTGTCCTCTTGAAACACATCCGTACACCGTAAAACTTCGTCGAGCAACATTCTTTGCCTTTTTAGGGGAACATCGCCAATCAATGCACGCGTTCACAGCGATACAAGCAATGCCTTTATCTCCGTTTTATCTGTACCGCCATCGACCGCTGTTGCTCGTTACTAGAATCGATTCCTGTCGCTCTCTGATGGGCCGCGACAAGCCCACAAGTTTCCCGTAGAGTGGCGTCGAAGTTGCACGACAGGATCGCGCTACGTCAATGCAACTCCTAGAAGTGTAATGCGGCTACGAACGAGCGGTGTTACATCTACCTACATCCCGCGGTATTACGTTCCGCCGTCATTCCACATTTCCTTGAGAACGGGGCAGCGACGATGTTGCGTGACGAGGTTGCATACAGTTACTTTATCCTAAGCGTACACGCGGCTTTACGCGATGCTTATCAGGAGATAGCGGTGGAAACGACAGCGTGTACATAATGCCTAGCTTGTCTTACATTCAGATTTTATACGACTAGGTTGCAAATTTTTCTGTAGGCGTCACGGTTACGCGACATGGGTTCATTAAGTTTTGCCAATTTGTGGATCCGCGTTAGTCGATTTGTGTAGCAACTACGTTAGGTTGTATTTGAATGTTATGAGATATATTTTGAAGCTTCCTTATGGACGAAGAATATTTGTTGAGGTGGTGATTTTACTCAAGTGTGAATGTGGCTTTAGGTGATTACGATTTGGGGATTATGGATGTAGAAAACACAGATTGAAAAATTTATCACATAATGAGTATCTAGTTATTGAGTTGATAAGTTTTTATTTGTATTTTTGGCGAAAGAATATTCTATAATAAAATTATTAATATTAATAGTAATATTTCTATTAATATTTCTATTAAGATTTCTATGAATATTTCTATTAATATTTCTATTAAGATTTCTATGAATATTTCTATTAATATTTCTATTAATATTTCTATTAATATTTCTATTAATATTTCTATTAAGATTTATATTAATATTTCTATTAGATTTCTATTTCTATTTCTATTTCTATTAATATTAATGGTAATATTAATATTTCTATTTTTATTTATTTGCAATAAATCGCTCAGGTGTTATCGGATTTGCATCGAACATGCACCAAACGATGTAGAGTCTATTTATACTAATTAAATTTATTATTATTAATATTAATAATTTTATTATAGAATATTCTTTCGCCAAAAATAGAAATAAAAACTTTCTTTACGTATATTACACATCATAACTCAAAAACTGTCAAAAATTGAACTACACCCCTCTTGCTGCGTTGACCTCAAACATTTCATGCTTCTTAGTGAACAATTCCTTAATTTTTTCGCAAGTGGGATCGCGGCTTTATCCATTATTCTCTCAACCCTCAAGCACCGCCTGACGTTCAACTGTCAGAGCCTGTGCAGAAGTTCTCGACGCTGAAGATAGATTCATTCGATGCGTAGCGATAGGTGGAATCGAGAGATCCGTCAGGTACCAATCGTAGCCCCCATGCACCGACGGAAGTAGAGAAGCGCGGCCCCAGATCGCGACAGATAACACCGAGCAAAAAATTCTCGGCGCTACGGGTGAGGTAGAGCAGCAGGATGAACCCAGCACCGCCTTTTTGATGTCAAACGATCAGACTGATGACGATGCCGCGAATGACACAGGTTAGAAACCTTACCGATCATCCAGGGGTTCCTCTATTTTCGAGACGGCCAAGGGGTTTCGTTCCGTTCTAGATCAGACCGCGGACAAGTTCCCCCAGTTGCAACCTTTCAGCGACGCGCAGTCGTCCATCCAGGGTGTGACGAGCGGGCAGAAAAATCGTGGGCAGCGGAAAACGAAGGACGACGGGAATAGGAGGCACTCTGGATGGAACTTGGAGGATCCAAAAGACAATGATGATGGTATGTAAGATGATCTGCAGTGAATATATCGTAGTGTCTTTCTCTTTTGGATTTAAGGGACTCTAGTGTAACTGCACGATTTTCAACGCCATCTTCAGGAATTTATTTAACAAAAACTATAAGTTTATACTGTCTAGTGTTTTGTTTACATATTAAGCTATGTTTGAAGTAATACACAGAATTTTTTTGAACTTCTTTATCGCATAAGCTTCTTCAAAAAATTCTTTTCCGTCGAGCGATGGAAATGGAAAAACTATGGACGAATTTTTATCTTGTAAAATATTAATTTTACAGAACGAAAAAAACTGTATTTTCAGCAAAAATGTTTTTTTTTTCAAAATGCTATCATTCTGCAAAATTCTATTGTAACGGAGCCTCTGCGGTAGAATAAATACCAGTTTAAGTGGAGGACAAAATTCAACGTTTCTTCCAACAGCATCCACTTTTTTCCAGATTCCCGGGTTTCGTGTGACATATGCCGAATATGTCACATGGGTGGTTTCCCCAGAGTCGAGGAGAGCCGAGGCTGCCAGAGCGAGGATATTCGAGGGGTCGACAGCCAGATCTCGACCTTATCGTCCTACGCGTATCTCGGCCCTTTGATCTCTGCTTGCAAGTGAGCTTATCGATATTTCATTGCAATTTCTCAATTTCATGTATCAGATAATCTATCCTAGCCCGCGGTGCTCGCGATAGATTCGATCTAGGTTACATCTAGATTAAGCTACTGTCACGTTGCTCTCGACGTAGAGGGTGCTCGACTATGTACCTCCCAACACTTGTAATTTTATTGCAAGTATTTTTTAAGTGGGGAGGACGTGACGTGGTTTGTACGAGTCGAAAGGCTTCGTGGTCAAGTGCTAATGAAAATTTGTACATAATGCGCCGCATTCTCGAAATATACTTCATCCCTTTTTGTATCTATACTTCCTGAATTTTGTATTCTTCCTGTTTCCTCCTGAGAGTTCCCATTTGCTCAAAGCTTCGATTTTTTAATATTTTCATCACCTATACTCTCTGATCCCTTAAATTCCCATTTGGAGCCAAAGATAAACCTCTGATTGCTTTTCTTATCCTCCCTGACGAGTCCCACGAATGCAAAAGACTGTTCTAAACCCTGTCCCGTTGCTTCGCGAACGAATCGGTTCTGAATCGGCATTCCAGCGCGTCGATCGATCAGAATTGAAAGCTAAGTCCGACCAGCGATCCTTATTGAGCCACAATTTGATGAATCCTGTCAGGTGTCGCGGTACAGTGGCCCTAGTGCACGCGGAGTGTCTCGAGAGATGGCTGACAGAATCGGGTCACACGAGGTGCGAGCTTTGCGGATACAAATACGCCACGAAGAGGGTGCTGCGTCACAACATCCTTCGCAGTATCGCGATATGGTTCAATACTGTAATAGTGACGCGACAAGTAAGAGCCTTATCACTCTCTGTCAGATAAAACGGGCCACTTCAATCCCCAATCTTCTGCCCTACTTTCGCAAGCCTACAACAAGTGACTCTTGTTTCTTTTACGCTAAACACTCCTATCGATATCTGTCACTCTAAACTACGTTAGATGCTGGAGAATTTCAGGATCGATTTAATATCGAAATTGTTCGAAATTACTTTAGTAAGATAATAATTTGTGAGAATATTTGAAGCTTGAGGATTTTAATATAACTCGAAATAAATTATAGCAAACGATGATGGATGATGGACGATATTTAAAGACACTGAAAGCTTTAGCATCGCGTCTGACAGTTTCTCAAAGTTTCCGCCACTGCAGAGCTCGTGATCTTTCTTAAATCCAGAGTTTCGAAGGGGTCACGAGGGAATTCGAAATCTCTGCGTTTCCTCGTTTCTAGATGCTTTTAGATATCCTGTACTTAGTGGTCACGACACCATTGGCACTCTTCTCATGCTACATCTGCGCACTGGCCCTGAGGATGTTGCTGAAGAACGGGCTGCGCGAGATGCCCTGGATGATCGTCGCCATGCTCCCCACTTGCTTTCTCACTTTGGTGGCTTACTGGGGTTGGATAATTACATTGGGCAGGTCTGTCAACTCTTTCATTCTTCGAGGGGACATTTATTAAAAAAATACTCGATCTGATCTTGCATAAATTGAACTTCTTTTAAGTTCCAACTATTACCATCTGTTATCACTGACTTCCCCACAATTATCTTCATTAAATTACGATAAATTATGATTCAAATGGACAGATTGCACGGTCGTCGATGGCGTCGCTACTGGAGGAATAATTTCGTGATTCGATTGGTCCCCGACAACATAATTCTATCGGAGGCTAGTGCAAGAATGGAGAATAATTCGTTAGAGAACTGGACCGAGGAGGCAGATCATTGGGTGAATGATGAACTCGAAGAAACAATGGAAATCATCGACGCCACGAATCGAACGATCTAATAAATTCGTTTTAAGTTACCCACCCTCTACGCACTTCCCGCGGTACAAGATTTAATTGCAAGTAATTGGATTTCATTAAAACGCGGTACTAATCGAAGCTGATAATTAATCGCCATCAGGGATCATTAATCGCGCCGGATAGCATAAATGTCTCGGCCACTTCCGGATGTCAATCATTTCAGGCAATAAAGTGAAATTAGCTGGCGAACGTTGAGGATTCTTGCGTTTAATTACATCGCCATTTATTGCCAATTAATGGCGAGCGTATTTATTAGTTATGTTAGGGGCGCTTGTTACATCAGTGCCGACGTATGGATATTATTAAATTCAATCTACCGCAATGCGTATGATTTATTTAGTTAGGAGACTTTCTACGGAACTGCAAAAAGACGCGAGATAAGATCGAGTGGTATCGCTAGAATTAAGGCTTCCGTTTTTCTGATTCAGCGACGAAGGATATCAAGCTGTGTTTAGCAAACGATGGTGAAATGTATGGAAATATTGGATGAAAAGCAGTTATAGCTTGTCAGCCATCGTTTGCATACATGAATGGCTACTGTCGATTCCACCGTAGGGAGAAAAAGGACGCAGAAGGCGACGTGTTGAGGGACGATGTAAATGCAGCACGGAAGAAAGTATTCAGGATGAAAGAAAAACGAATTAACCGGGTAAACCAGCTCCCAGGAGCTGCCCATCGGTGAAAGATCCCGTTGGATTTCACTCTCGACCGATCGAAAGTTATTACACGAATGACGCGATTCTACCTACTGCTTCGTTGAAAAAAGGATCTCCAACTGCCTCCGTTCAGGCGTAATATCTAAATCGCGGCATCTCTAGTCAGGCATTTTAATTAGTTCAACTTCAACTTCACCAGCAGAACTCGGAGAGGATATGTACTTCGATTGGTGAAGCAAAAATAAAAGTACCATTAATATCACACTTATTTCTAATTCTCCAGTATTGCAACTTAATTTCAATTTAATTGTAATTTAATTTTTTAGCGACTCGATTCTCCGATTCCCTCACTTTCAAATTTTAAAATTTCGTCTAAGGAAAATTAAGGACGAATTTCAGTGACAATCTTAGCCAAAAGTTGATCAATTTACAAGGTATTAATAAGGCTCTTTCCTGTGATGAAAACCAGTCAGAAATTATTTTTTATCGCAAATCGGTTAAATTTGCTCATACTTTATAGAACATTTGATACTTATTCACTCGACTGACAATCGAAGGAGAACTAAGTTTTGTGTTTTTCTTCATTCATTTAAAAAAGAACTATCGAATAAATTGTCCGGAATTTTTGTGAGCAATTTTCTTCAATGTTTGATCTCCCTGTACACAAGATTTCAAAAACTTTGGCCTATTATTTCACACTTAATTTTATATTTACCTATATTTCTCATTATTGCGTTTTCCCATAAGAATAGGTACACGTTAAATTGAAAGTTAAATAATTTAAAAACTACCGAAACAGTTTCCCTAAAATTTTTTAGGGTGTTTTACTATTGCATAAATATACATTCCTCCAATTTTCAAAGATTTTCATCCGTAAATATCAAGCAGTCCAGTGCTTCAGAATTGCACCAAGCTCGCGCGAAAGATCCTGGTCCTCGATCGCTGGATCTCTCTAAACGCACCGGTCATCGAAGGAAGCCCTGGAATCGAAAACGTCTGGGCGAGAAGGGAATATCATTGCACGAAATCTCAGCGCGCAAATCCCAGTCGACACGTCGCGAAATATTCAAATGAAATGGACGACGGCTGTGTATCGTTGTCATCTCGTGAATTAGGTTCGCGCACGCACGTGGGCGACAAGCTGATCGAATCTGAAGAAGGGCGCAGAAGTGATGAGGATCGGGTGTCGATTCACCGAGAGTTCTTTGATCGCGCTTATCAACGCTTCAGTCGTCACGGTCCCATCGATATTCGTCTTCTTTCCCCCGTTTCCACCCTTTCCTGTTTCACCATTTCGTACTCGTCTAACGAGCCAGCCTCGTCATTTGTTAACGTCCACTCGCGCCCGACGATTTAATTAACCGTCAAACGAGCCGTCTACCTTTTAATTATCGCCCGTACGACATTCCCACGATATTAGATACCGATCACCGATTGGGCCAGCCTCGCTGAGTCGTTAATGGTTCCGGGGTAATCGCGAGCAAGGTGGCGATAGTGGTAGTCAAACGAGTGGGAGTGAAGGAAATGATCTCGAGATTTTTCCAACAGCGAGACGAAGAGTGAGTGAGAAATCTTTGAAGCCACCTAAGTGGTTGATGGGAAATTTACAAAAAAAAATTATGAAAGACAGATAAAACGTGCAACTGGACTATTTGTGTTGATTTCGTATTGATTCGAAAGAAGAAGGAGTTGAAACGGTTCCGAAAATAACTGTTTAAATCTGTTATGTAACGGTTCCGACTGAAACAGCTTTGGAAAACCGATATTCCGAATAACAGTTATAAGGAACTGAAATTTCTAATTATACCGATTTCAGTTACTGTTCTGCCGAAACGGTATTACTTATAGAACCGAAACTAATATAGGCCAGAACCTTTTTCACTAGAAACTGTTTCAAGATTATTTCGGTTTTTATAACTGTTTCGAGAACCGAAATCGATATCACAACCGTTTTTCAATCCCTAAGATTTACCTGAGAAGAACTAATTGTAAGATTTTGAGCTACTATAAAAAGGGAATTAGATTGTATAAGTGGATGCATGTAGTTGGGAAGTAGAGCACTGTAGGTTCATGGGACACTAAAGATTAGTCGCGATTCAGCAGAAAAGGAACTAGAAAGGAGGTCCAATTCCATCTAAAAACGATAAGATTTCTGAAAAAGGTAGTATATAGTCCATGCAGCAGTAGAAGTGGCACAGAATCAGGCTACGTATCTATAAATAATCTAAAAGCTCCTGAAACATATGGCAGAATGGTGCGTTTCTCGTGATAAGACCGTTATCGAACGTCACTTCGTCTCCTGGGTGCAAATTGGTACATTATGCAAACGATGTTTTCGACTACAGATATATCGAGACCAATCAGTGCATACCTACGGGTTTCATTAAGCATGAATGCGCATATCAATTTCACTGGTACACATCGTCATAAAAAATGAAAATTTATGCCTCCACGAGTTCTAGATACCGATTCACCCGCTTTTGAAGTCAGAAAAGCTTCATTCTTATACAATGTCCCCAGACTATCTTCGCGATCGATTTGTTCAAGATCATAAAATCGGAATAAAGCAATCTCATCTCATTAGGAATTCATTCGACTTCAGAAGAGATCTAACGATCGAGGAATCCACAGATAACACAACTCGAATCTTTAATACCTATCATTCCAATTTAATTTACATCACTTTGATTCCCAGAGAATCGATTCTGTTCCTTAGCGGCTTAGCCGATCATATCCGAAGCATCGTGCGTGTTTATCGCGCTGATTCAACGACCATCCCTCTGAAAGAAAGTCTACGCTGCCATAAGCTTGAACAGCCTCCAATGCTAAGTACCAGTAGTTAAATGTCGGATAAAGTGCCCGATGGGCGAGCATTTCTGTATTGAAATTCGCGTCGTTCGCGGTGAACAGGAGGCCTGTGGCGATGTTCCTCCTTTTGGCGAGAGGATCCGCACGGTCGATCATCGTTATCGCCACGGTTTCTCGTATCGCCAGATACATTCCGTAGTAAATAGAGAGCGGACGGAGCGGGACGCGTGGAGAGGATGGAGGGCTGCCCGGGTCCCCGTGCAATTATGCGAATCTTTATTAAAACGCTGCGGTGCTATCGTCGCCAATTTCACGTGGAACAGGCAGAAAATTGAGTTTCTTCCTCTGACGGAGGCGAACCGGTGGAAAAGGGACGAGTGTAACGGCCAGGGCAGATCGGGGGAATGTCGGTGCCGGAAAATAAACGAGCGGAGTTGGAGGAGCGCGGCAGTAGGTGGTGCAAAAGGAGCACGAAGACGCCGGGGGATCTGGTTGCTCGCGCGGTTTATTAACCTCCTCCGTCGTTCCTTTTTCATCGTGCAATTTCCCTGGGAGCGAGCGTTACCGAAAATCTCTCCTCCGCGGACGAGGAGGGTCCTTTGGCCGCGATGAAATTCATTCTCGGTACATGGAGCGATGCAAATTGGGGAAAGAGAGAATGTTTTCTTCGTTTTAGGGGAGAGAAAGAAAGAGTAGAATTTAGGTAGTATTCTGTACTCTGTAGGATAGGAGTAAGTGATGGAAGATGATGGAAGCTTCAAGAGCTGAGCGCCAATAAACGGAAGCATTCCATTAAGTAAAAATCAGAATTTTAAATAAAAATCGGAACATTAAGTAAAAATCAGAACATTAAATAAAAATCAGAATATTAAATAAAAATTAGAATATTCAGCAAAAATCAGAATATTAAATAAAAATTAGAATATTAAGCAAAAATCAGAATATTAAATAAAAATCAGAATATTAAGCAAAAATCCGAATATTAAATAAAAATCCGAATATTAAGTAAAAATCAGAATATTAAATGAAAATCAGAATATTAAGCAAAAATCAGAATACCTATTAAATGAAAATCGGAATATTAAATAAAATCAGAATATTAATTATAACATATGTATAATACATATTTCTATTGTTAAGAATAATAATATAATAATATCATTATTATTACTATTAATAATTTTTCTTTTACGGAAATTGGAAAGGTCCTACATTTCACATGAAAGCTGTTCGAGCAAACAACTAATATGCTTCGTATCCATAAAGCAACCGCCTCCCTAGAGCCATGCCCGACATCTTTACGACAGAATAATTACACTACCCACTATTATCCCCCGTGAGAACGGGGCATAAGAGGGGCGATATCGACGAGGCGCGAAACGCCGAGACTTTACGAGGTGTTCGGTGGCGAGCGACAGACGCAACGCGGGACAGGGCTCCTCTTATTTTACGATTGGCTCGAGGAGTGCGTAAAGCCGGCGCCGATAAGGCGAGATAGCAATTACACGCGTACTTTCAGATAACTCCGTCCCCGGCTCGCGGGGGAACAATTATACGCGGTCGAAACGGGAATGACGTACGATTATAAGGAGCCGCGGCGAAAATTACGGGCGCGTCCTCGACATGCCGGGAGTAATCGATGCTCGACGAGAATCCTCACGGCTCCGCGCCTCGAAATGCGATTAATTAGGCGCGGCCCGATAAATAACTCGCCGTGCAGCGCTGGAAAACTCTTTACGGCTCAATCAGCGTTCGCGCGACTTCGTAAATCATCGTCGAACGGAAAAAATTCAGATAGACGACTCGCGCTTCACCGGGCAAGATGGGCGCTGGTCCATCCCCAGTATCGACGACGACGCTTTGAAATATCGCGCCGGAGCATCGTCAGGAATTTAAATACTCGCTTAAGGGCGTTTAAGTCGCCGGCCAAATGGGACCAAGGACGCGTCGGTTCCGCCGAGCGACGAAGGAAATTAAAGGTTCTTGCGGCAGCGGCGGGAGTCGCGAGCTCCAGGTTGCGCGTGGTCTGCTGAATACTGATCGAAATGAATTGCAACGAGCTGCTTGGCGTTTTATAGTTAAGGTACAATTAATTGGCTAGTCGAGAATCGGGATCGCTAATCTTTTTCTTTGGTATGATGCAAGGTTCGTGGATATGAGTACGATCATCCAGAATGAGAGAGGATTTTACTAAGATTTTGGGACCGAGCTCTATAATGTTGTAATGTTATGTTACTCGATTTTTATTTTAATAACGTTGCTAAGAGGTTTGCTTCTTCCTAAAATTCGTTATTATAGTCAGCAACACCTGGACGTTTGCTATTAATAGCAACCTCGATCAATTCCAGTACACCATTTAGGCCCGTATCGTCGGATAAAAGGCCCTCGGCCCAGTATTGACTGCACGCCGTCCCCTTATCTCGTTCGACAAGACTCCTAACGAGGGTTAAAAAATGCGAGACCGACGGGGCGAAAGTCGGGGATTAGAAACCTTGGATTATTTATGCAGCGATTTCACGCGTCCCTGCTCCCGATTCGGTTCTAATCCCCCAAGAATGCGTATCCTTTGTCGTGAAGTCGCCATGAAATCTCGTGCTGCACGCCCACCGCTTCCTCTCGAGGAATTTCTGCGTCAGAAATCTTGGAAATAAAATTTTCGGTCGATAGCAAACCTATGCGTAATTGCAGCTGCTTTTATTTTAGTATAGAAACGGACGTTTCATCTGTCACAACCCAATAATTCGTCCCCCTCGCTCTTTTTACCCTTTCGAATTTACAAGGGCAAGGGCTGCGGTTGCCAGCCGTTCTCTCCACGTTTTTTTTAATCGTCTAGGAGCTAGAACGTGCCACTCGTGCTGGAGATTCTGGAAGAACCGGATGCATCCGCGGTGATGGCGCGTAAAAGATTCATTTCTTCCTCGCGTCGAATCCACGTGGAAGGATCGAGTCGGAGACCTTCAGACGGCACTTCTATTTTCAACTGAACCCCTTGATTGCCGAGGTGGCATCGCGTTCCCACTGCGCACCCATTTCCCCCAGTGTTGTTTCTCCATTCGACCACGTTGCTCCGACTTTACGACCCTTTTTTTTCGGCGGGCGTCGAAGTAATATCAATTTGTAACCATCTTGATTGTCCACGTGGGGCTGCACTTCCTTTCAGCTACTACTTCCCTAGCTGTCTTCGGGCCTCTGAGGTGACGCTGACACCTCGTCGAAATTCTTACGCGAGCAGGAACAGCTTTACGTCATCTTTTGTCAAAAACATTACAGAATACAGCTCGAGTAGATGACAAATCGGTTGCTCCACTCTCAGCAGAGTTGATACACGATCGCTTGATGTTGGGATAGTTGTCACATGCTTCCCTACTATCGAACACCAACTGAGGACTTTATGGTAAGAGGGGTGCAGCTGCATACTTACCAACTTGGAGTAAATTAGAGAAAACTGTTTATAAAATTATTGCTTTGACTTAACATTGAAAAGAGAACACTAATTGAAAAGTATGTCTTTTCACACAATAAGTACCTAGTAGGTATAGAGTTGATAGAGTTTTATTTCCGTTTTGGATGAAAAATATTAATATTAATATAGAAAATATTAATATAGAGAAATATTAATATAGAAAATATTAATATAGAGAAATATTAATATAGAAAATATTAATATAGAGAAATATTAATATAGAAAATATTAATATAGAGAAATATTAATATAGAAAATATTAATATAGAGAAATATTAATATAGAAAATATTAATATAGAGAAATATTAATATAGAAAATATTAATATAGAGAAATATTAATATAGAAAATATTAATATAGAGAAATATTAATATAGAAAATATTAATATTAATATTTGTAGTCTTATTTCTATTAATAGTAATACCATTAATATTAATATTAATACTATTAATACTAATGTTAATATTAATACTATTAATACTATTAATATTAATACTATTAATACTATTAATATTAATACTATTAATACTATTAATATTAATACTATTAATACTATTAATATTAATATAGTATTAATATTAATATTTTTAATCTTATTTCTATTTCTATTTCTATTAATTAGTATTAATATAGGAAATATTAATATTTCTAAACTGGATATTCAACACTGGACACTTGTGGACACTTGTTGAGTGTTCCAGACACCGACCCCACAAGCGTAACCAAGTGACCAAGTTCGCAACTCTGCATCCCCAAGAACTGGGTCCACCGAACGTCTCAATTTGTACAAGCACACACCAATTCATTTAAACAACTAGTACGATATCGACGCTGGTATATTGTACTCGCGATCGCGGGCGTGCACCGAAAATCGACAGGGCTCGTTCCCAGTGCCACGGCCCACGTGAATTATTGCCAATTACAACGCTGACCCTTTCTATCCAGCGCTGCCGAAATTTATAGTCGATGATAAAGGTATCTGGCCGCGGTCGTGGCGGCTGTAAAAGCGGTTTTAACAAGCACAACCACCACCGCCACCGCCGGATCGCCAACACGCGAGCCAATAAATCGGCCGGCCCTCTGGAATCACTTTTGTGGACCCCGTTTCCTCGGCGCAACCAACCCCCTCCCCCGTGTCGCTTCTGGCGGTCCCGGCGCGATTTTATAATTGCTTTATGATACTTATTTATCGCGGTTATTAATAAACAAACGGCGCAGACCGGACGCCTCGTCTCGTAAATATTGTAATTAATGCTCGCGATAATTTTCGAGCAACGCCGCCATCAATTCTCCAGCCCCCTTTTACGCGCCGCGGGTTCGCCTCGCCGGTGCATGTTTTTTCTGTGTCGCGAGGGGGGATTTTACAATGTCCAGCCCAGTTGCATGGATGGACAACGGTGATAAAATTGGGTAAGGGATCCCGGAGCAGATTATTGGTACGCGCTTTCTGTCCTGTAGGTATGATTCTGTAGAAAAGCAAATGGGTGGAACGGTATGATGTGTGATGATGGAGTTTTGCAACAAATTTGCAGGATATTCGTCTTCGCGATAAATGTTGCAAAATTGAATGCCACTTAGCTCCGTCCTCTAATTGGAAGTACATAAATGTTTCACCTACAATTATCAATTTTTCAAGGTGCTAAGATATAATGCCATGGTGTTAAGGGTACAGAAATATCGCGCCGCGCAGCGAGATTGAAAATCGAGTTCTACGAGATAATAACGCATGCTGGCCGGGGGAACGAAAACGATGGAGCCGTGCCAAGTTACACGCTTTAATGTTCACATTGTGTGCGCGGTTCGCCAAACGAAAAGACCAATCGACAACATAGTATATTTAGATCAGACAACCCCCGAAACTTTTCCACGCTCGCCAGACGAAAGTTTCTTGCCGCCATTTTACGTCCGCGGGGATAACGATACTTCTCTCCATTCCCAGCGCGAAAATGCAGCCAGGATCGCGTATCGCGATGTAGGACACGGTTCGTGGAAGCAGAGAGCAGAGAAAACTTGGAGAATCTCCAGCTCGTGGTATTATCGAGGGTGCTTGATGAATTTATTGCCTCGCGGTTATCTACGGCTAGCTTGTACCAGCCAATTTGTTTCCTCCCAGGGAACGGTCGTGGTCCAAGGAATTTTCGCTCGGCTTCTAGGAAATGGTGTAGAGAGGCCAGTCTCCTCGGCGAGGTAAATATTGCGCCGGTTAGATGTGTTCTTCTGGCGGCGAAGACCTACCGCAATGTGCTACATGTTCTGCTGAATCTGAGGCTGTTACAGCGGTGGAAGGAAGCGTGCAGCAAGTAGCGTCGAAGTGTGATGCAGTGTACTCGAAACTTTCAGGGGGGTTTTGAAAGCGGGCTGCAGTGCCTGCGCGTGAATCGAACCTTTAGGCCGCGTTCCCACGTGTGAAGATTGAGGTGCGGAGTTGGGCATTATTCGAATAAAAATTTCGAATAAAATGATGTTATTCTATGTAGAATAACGAATAATTATTTATTTGAGATAAAAATTTATTCGAATAATTTAAATTTATTCGGCTAATGCTCAATTTTGTTGAGGTGCAAATACACCTTAAGTCACGCTTCTACGTGTAAGATATGCGCTTCGCTAGATAAATTGTTTACAGTGTTACTCCAAAATTAGGTAAAGGTGGAATTCAGAGGCGAGTGTTTTAATTTTAAATTTTACATTGAACTGATGATTTAGGACTTTACGTGGAGTTCAAAATTAATGGGAGAGGATCTGAATATATAGAGAATACAAGAAAACAGTTAAACACCGCCACCGTCACATATCGTTTGGCATATGGTCGTGATCAGGATTCGAACCTGGGTTACTACAGCCACAACTTAGGTTCCTAATCACTAGACGATCGCGACTGCTGGAGGATTCGAGAGAGGCGCTTTGGATTATCGATGATCGATAGCAGCAGCGATCGACTTGGTCAGCCGACCGTGAAACCCCTTCTACATAGACAATCCTGCGCTGGAAATGATAAATTTCACTCCCATTCACGGTTCTGTCAAATTCTATTAAAATCATCTTGATTCTTATCCTGATCATTTTGATCCTTTTCCATTGTTAAAGTTGCTAACAGGAAATTCCCACGAGAATCTAAACGATTCTACACGCTCCTCGTAGAGCGTGTTTACCCGCACGCATGCTCCAACTTGTTATCTAAACGAGTCCCACGAAATTGCGTCGAAGACGTTAATCGCTGTTAGATAAAGAAGACGGTGCTCATCTGTGCAAATATTTCTCCCCTCGCGCGGTTTCTGTCGGTTCTATTACTTGTTCGCGCGATCCTGCTATCTGGTCAGGCAAACCCACCGGAGCGGCCACCATGCGCAAATATTGCCAGGGTAAACACCCCTGCTGGGGACGAATGCAACTAGTTATCCCTCATTAATCAGAACCTCTCCGTAATTAACTCTATCATGATGGATCTATGGAACGTGAAACTCAATTAGCTTAATCTGTAATTACTGCATAAAGTACAACCAGTTCTAGTGCAATAAAATAAGCATTCTGCTTGAGTGAAAAATTGCTACGATAGTGGTGCAAGGAATCTCATAAACACTCTCCATAACCTTACTAATTATATTGTATAACTTCACAGCACACACATGGTATTATAAGTGATGGACAAAAGTATTGGGACACTTTTAAAACAAAATATTTTTTTTAAAATTCGTCCAAACGACTTGAGCTTGTTTGAGAAGTTAGAAGGATTAGTTTATTAGTTGACATGTTTCAATGAAATTTTCAGCAGTATGCAACTTAATTAAATATACAAAGGGAGTTTTTAAATTTTCATTACAGGCTCAGATAAAAAAGTTAAAAAAGCGACCTTCGCTATTTTCTTCACTACTCTGACCAATTTCATTTTTTTTTCAAAACGTCGAAACACATCAACTAGTTAACTAATCTTTCTAGCTTCCCAAAAAACTCAAGTCGTTTGGACCAATTTTAAAAAAGTTATTCTGTTTTAAGGGGTTACGCTCAGTCAGGAGGCCTAATTTTTGGTGACAATCGACATTTTACGTTTGAATATTTGTCATTTTGGCCTAAATCAACATTTCGAAATCACCAAACCTCCCACATTCTTCCTCCGCAAACTCCTACGTAGGTATTACCTTCAGTCGTTAGAAGCTACCACGAAGACTCTCCACGAATATTATTTCCGAGTGAACCTCGATCGACGGAACTGGTGTTCACAAGTGAACCCAGCGACGCTCACTTTCGACCCGTTAATTGGTAAAAGCCGGCACCCCTTCCGCCGGTCGCGTCCGCGGGACCAACGTGTCTTCCGGTCGAAAATTCGATGCGGAAACCCGGTCACGTTTCTGCGCGCGGGCCCTTATACGTGCCACGTGGCTGGGAAAGCTAAAAAGAGTTGTAACGGAAAATCTGATCCCATAGAAACACCCCGGAAGCGCGTGTAACGGGTGAACCCCGTGGGCTGACACCGCGACACGGAGGATTCATCTGTCGCCGGTAGGATGGCTTTTCGTATTTAAAATTCTAATTCTCCGAGCCCTTTGCCAGCATCTGCAGCTTCTTTAAATTAGGGGAGGCACGTTCTAGATCCCCCGATTACATACATAGGATCCTTGACAATTTTAGATGCATTTGGAGTCGCAACGTGTAATTCAGTTGTGATTCCATCTTTCTACTTATCCTTACGACTTAACGTCACTGTCCCAACACAAGCATTAATTTACTGAATCGAGAGTACACAGTGAAACCAGAAAGCTACTCCAAGTGTCTTCATTCCGCTCCGTGACAACGCGTTATTTGCGCCGCGGGGAAGAAACGAAACACGAAAACTCGGTTAGGAGTTTAAAAGACGCGGTAATCACTGGCTAGTGTAACAGCGAGTCGAATCGTGTGCGCCGCGCAAAGGCCGATGGATAAGCGACGCTAATCTGAATTTTACAACGGCGAACAGACGGAAGTGACAGGGTCCCAGTCGCAGCCAGCGCCTCCTCCTTTTTCCGCTCGACAGATGAATATCCTGGCGTGCACATAATCGGCTTGTATTTAACCGCGAAAGTGTATCCTGCCCGCTCGTTAACAACCTAACGACACGAGCGTTGTCGCGCGAGGAACATGATAAGCGGGTTTTTACGCGCCCCGCGTTTTACCGTCCTGCGAGGAGAAAAAGTGTGAAAAATAGCAAGGATGCTCGTTATGTCGCGTTAACCCCGACCTGGTGCGCGTCGCGGCGTAAAGGCGAGATTACCGGTCGTTCCTTTGATGTCTCATGGAAACTCTTGGGGAATTTTTTGGGGGCAGTGGAACTGGTATTTGAAGATACTGGTGGGGGAGATTCTTTCGGTGTCTGCTTGGGATTCTTGGAGATAAAAGTAGGATATTTAGGTGTTGGTGTTCTTCGAGCGCTTGGATTACTACTCAGGGAGTTAATGTCGAGGAATTGCAGTATTTATATTGGAGGGGTAACATTAGGGTGTAAGTATTGGAGTATTGAGATATTGGTAGTGGAGGATTTAAGGGGTGAATCTCCTTTGATCGTGCGAAGAATTAATTTTTTAGATTCTTTTCTCAATAAATACAACATATAATGATATAAATATTTTGGGAATTTATTAAGCTACTCTTATATTATACAAGAACAGATTTAAAAAAAAATTTAATTTTTTATAGCGTCAATGATGCCTACAAAAAAGAGATATGTTCGTGGCACAGGTGATTTCCCAGTTCAGGCTTATCTGAAACAAGAAATTCGAAAAGATTCTTAATCTGTATGAGTGTCGCTATAGCCCATAGCTCAATTAACAATTTTTCTCGAAAAATAACCGAGATTTTTCTCAGGGAGTATTCGAGAAAACACCCTTTTGGGAAACTTTTTCTTTCAAGCCAGCAACGTTTTGTTATTTCTCAACAAAAATTGTTAATTGAGTTACGGGCGATAGCGACATTCATACGGTTTAAGAATCTTTTCGAATGCTTTGTTTCAGATAACCCTGAGCCGGGAAATCAGATGCGCCACGAACATACCTCTTTTTTGCAAGTGTCACATTGACGCTGTAAAAAAACATATGAAACAAATTGAAAAAATCTTTCCAAATTTTTGTTGTATAATGTAAGAGTAGCTTAATAAATTCCAAAAAGATTTATTACATTATATGTTATATTAATTGAGAAAAAAAGTTTAAATATGTCTTCATTTTTTCGCCGATCTCAGTAGAATGCCATAGGAGTATTGGTATTATCAAAATACAAGAAATTTAAATATTCCACTAGTGAGACCTCAGAACTTCCTGACGATTTAACCATCGATGCACCGAGATGTTAATGCACTGGAGCATCGAAGCTTGAAATATTGATAAGGTTGATATTGCTGGTTCCAGAGACACTGATACAGTATTACCTCGAAACTGATCCCGCGATACTGTCACATCGGAACACTGTGGCTTAAACCGTCTAAAAGACACAGACAAATTAATATATCGATGGCGAAGATCTCGAGACACTTAGACTCTCGATCAATCTCTGTATCTTAAAACAGAGCTTCGCGCAGTGAATCTAGAAAGCTGCGTCACTGGATCGGTAATTTATTGACTCGCAGAAGGCACTCGATGCCGAAGCAGACACCGGAACCTGTATGTCACCAAGCCACTGAAATATCGCAACGCAGAGCTTTAAACCACCACTGGTCACTTAGCTACCGCGACACTGGCATTTACAATATCATTACACTCCGCTAAAACCTGAAATTAAAACTCGATACATCGAGCTGCTAAAACCCTGAAGCTTGCCACATTAAGCTGTTAAAATATTGTTGCAATGAAGCTCGAAGAAATTCAGATAGCGTAGCGCTAAAACCTGAAATTAGTCTAGCAACTCTCCGGCGTAAATACCCTCGGTATAAAAACGGCCCCGGTGATACAGCCACTGCCTCGATCCCCCTAAAAATTTACCAAAGAGCGCCAAGCAGACACCACCGAACCGTGGCCCTAAGTATCAGATAAACAGCCGAGCTACATCAAATTAGAAAACCGCTCGAGAGGGGCCAGTGATACCGCGACAGAATCCCTCGGGACATTACCGTAAATGCGGGGATAAATCAGCGGCGGATAGTGGAGGGGGCGAAGGTAGGCGTCGTGCTGGCCAATTAAATTTTCTGCGATCCTCGAGGGGCACCTACGGTGCCCACCTTTCCCTTTTATCAATTAAAACGATCCATGGAACGAGCGTGAAGCTTTAATTGCAGTTGAACGCGTACTTACAGCGTCGCTGAAATACCGCGCCGCGAAAATCCATAAATACGTTTAACGATAGGGCGACGATCCCCGCGGCAGCGGTCCCACGGGTGCAACGTGGATCGATCGTTCGCTAGATCGAGATCGAGATACGCCTGATTAAATTAATCCTCCGTAGTGGATGGAAGAAGATTCGAGGAACGTTTACCTCGGCCGCTTGCATTCGCGAGTGGAGACAATGATGAAGTGAAAAGTCGATGATTCGTGAGGTATGAGGGGGCCTCGGCGAAAATGCTGGTGTAAACTGGTTGCCAGGCGATCCGTCACGATGCAACCAGTCGAAAGTCTAAGGCAATTCGGAGTAATGTCCCTTCGCGCGGAGATTAAGGGGACACTGTTAAAGGAGACGCTGGTTATTATTTAAGTGCCATTTTAAGCCTGGCCCCCTGTTGGAAAGGTTCTAATTGATTAGTCGGCTACTTAAAGGGCTGGAATTGGTGGTTAATGATTCGTGATATGGAACACGGTTTCTCGTACTTCGCTGCGCACTGGTGTGGACATTATTTACTGTTCCCTGTGTATTCGCGATTCTGGCGAAATATGTGGCATTCCTTCAGGATAAGGTTCGTGCTCGAGAATCTCGAGTAGTGTTGCTTGGAATTATGGTTCGCAAGCTATTACTGCATGGCGTGTAAAAGCTACAATTCACTGTGCACGGCAGTGGTGAGGAGAAAATTTAAACTGGGGAACCACAATAGAAACGAAATACTTCAAGATACACATTTATTGTGGAGTTGCTCAAATCCTAGTATTAAGTTTGTTAAATATTAATCTAGTCGAGAAAAGACCAAACACTCGAAAAAATGTGTAGAACACGTTTTACCATAATTTATTTATAATAATAAATTCATTAATGGTAGCCCTTTGATACAGACTAAGAGGCAAACAGATAAGTACAGTGAGCGTCTCTCAGAAAGAAAAACACAGAGAAGAATGTTAGAAAAAGATCAGAACACCGATTATGTAGATACTCGCAAATTAGCGTACATGATATTAAGAACAGCTCGCTTAAATGAGTTGATAGAACACGCAAATGGATTTATACGGTTGGAATATCTATTAACTATTGTCATGCGATTAATGGCGCATAAAATTAAACGAGTTCCAGAATTTTGGGACAGAATATATAATTATTCACCCACTTGTACATGAAAAACAGATCGAACACAATCCTACACAATTTATGTTCAACTTCAATTAAACCACAAATACCCCAATCACCCATAAGCGAATAGTCGAATGAAATGAATCAAGGAACTTTGAACAGAGCTGCCCCTGCGCAACGCAGTGCCAGAAATAGGAGAAGCGCTGCCTTGAACGTGGAATTTTTTTATATAAGAAGGCAGAATGTGGCTCCGCCGAACTCACCCCGCGTTAGGACGTACAAATTAGACTCTTCCCCTTTCACAACCCTTTTTTCGAGCGTGGCTCGAGACGGACGCGCGACCAGCCTCCGAAAATATCCGCGCGCCGGAATACGAAACCAGAAGTAACCAGCCGCAAGGGTCTGGCATCCGGCACGAGCAACAAAACATAATAACACCACGTGCATCTACTTACACCCACGACAATCACGCGTGACCGTGTGCGCGCCGTGCGTGTGCTCTGTGTCATTGAGAGCACAATTTTCTGACCAAATAAACGGAGATCTTACAAGAAACAGGTACCTACCACGGCGCCAGGAATTCACGCTTCTTTTCCTGGCTCCAGCCGTCTGCTTTCAATCGAAGCAGAACGAGTGCCCGTTTACTTCTAACGTAACTTCATGAATGAAATTGATTCGATGAATCGAGTTGTCCTTTAGGATTCTATTATATATACAATGATTTTTCTTGGAGTTAAAAGAAGGCGCAGAAATTTTGCAATCTGGTTGAAAGAAGTATTGGAGTAGGAAGTTGCTTGGAGGGCCATTTTTCAGAAATGTACAGATCTTTTCACGGATCCTGGGGATCGATTAAAACGTGATGATAATGGGTCATCCTCCGCCACGTGCTCCTGCACGCTATCACGCGTGCAGGCGCGAGCTTTTTCCGGCTGGGGCCCCGATTATCGTTTACACGTTTCGTGCTTATGTTTGTGTGTCAGCGGGCTACACGTGGTCACTGTTTTACTCGTGCCCCGATGTAAACACCGTGTCAGGAGACGTCTCGCGTCGTAACCAGAGGGGCCCCCGCTCGAATCGCACCTCTCTCTTTACGATTCGAATGGAGGCGCGCGTACTTAACGAGCCGAGAGCCGGATGCATATCTGATCGCGTTTAACCCGCCTAATTCGCTGGTTTAAACTGGGTGCAACAGATTCGTAAGCGAGCGTTGATGGTTGGCAGTGTGCTTTCGTGGCGAGTCCCCGTGGATCCACGGAACACGGGATTGTAGTGCAGGTTTTCTTGGTCTTCAGGGGTTTAAATTCTTCGCAGTTTTTTAATAGATTTTGGAATGTTCAGGTGTCTTCTGAAAGATCTTGGAGCTGTTTGGATTTGGGTGGAATTCTTTAGTGTGGAGGGTAGTGTTGTTTTAAGTAGCTTGGGACTAGGTGAATGTTTCTGGAATTCTTTGGGAGTATATGAAATTTTTTGGAATTTTTGAAAACGAATGGAAGTTATCGAAGTCTCTTGGAATTCTTTGGAACTGATTGAAGTATCTTGGAATTCTTTGGAACTGATTGAAGTATCTTGGAATTCATTGGAATTCCTTGGAACTCTTTGAAATATTTTGGAAACCCCCTGAATTCCCCAAAATCCCTGGGAAATCCTTCGAACTGTTTCAAAATCCTTGAAATCCCCTTGGAATTCTTTGAAATTCATGGAAAACCATTTGAACTTCTTCAAATTCCTTGGTACCCTTTGAAATTCCTTGGAACTCTTTGAAATCCCTTGGAAACCCTTGGAATATCTCAAAATCCCTTAGAATTCCTTGGAACTCTTTGAAATCCTTTAGAAACACTTGAAACTTCTGGAAACCCCTTGGAATTCATCGAAATCCCTTGGAAACCCTCGAATCCTTTACGACTCTGCTGCAAGTGCTATTTCTATCTCAGAATAAGTCTGTAAACGAGTAAGCCAGACCTTGGAATACTGATTCAACCGATCCTTGGAGAATCTTTAATGTTCAAGCACGTGGATGTAGCGCGACTGAAGCGAGGTACAGAATTGTAATAGTAAGTAGGTAGAAAACAACAAAAATCTTCGTATCGTACGCTGCTTCTCCTCCCATTCATGCCTCCTTGAATCGATACATAATTAATCGTATAAAATATTCGCCGGTCGTCGATCGTGCATTACGGTAATTATGAATTATCGTTGAATTGCACGATACCCTCTATTACGCGATGCAATCGTACAGAGAGCTTGAAACACGATAATGATATACGAGGCGTCGTAAATCGTCTCCGTAGCCGAAGGCTAACCATCTATATCTAAGCGTTTATTAGCCCGCTCTTCTTGTTCGATTCAACGCCTCGTATCTCCAGCCACTCGTGACACACACTATTTTAATGATCCTCCAAGAATCACAACACAAGAACATTGAATAAACTACAAAAAATCCAGCACGAAACCTGTACTGTAGAAATATATACATACTTCCCTCGAATCCTTAAAACCCAAAAAATAAAACAAACCTCAGAAAATTTCGAAATATCGAGCAACGTAAATCAATCACTAAAATAAAAATCTTAAAAAGCCTCAGCCAAGGCTTCAGCTATAAATCTATAAATTCAAAAAGGAAGGAAACGAAGACGGAGAGATGAGAAGACCAAATCGGGTCAAGCAACGAGGACTCGTGCAGCCTGCACAGATTTGTTCGAAAAAAATACGATGCGAGCTGCGAAAAAGGGGTTGAGGGCTAATCATAGATCGTGGCCGAGGGCGAGACCCAGCCGGCACCGCGATTTTAACGAGTGCCTCTTCTCCAGCGACGGCACACTGAAGAGGGGAGGGAGCGAAGAAAGATCGAGGCTTCTGCAAATTTATTCGATTGCCCGCCACGGCTAACTTCCACGATACCCGCATGCGGCCTCCTAACCCCCTATGGCGTTTATTTATCTCGAGTGTAGAGGCCCCGTCGTCCAATTTGCGCCAACGCCAACCCGCTCGTCCAGCACACGCGGACACGAAACCATTTCGCTCGTTACCGCCGCTACTATATCATAGCAGATATACTAATCTTTCGTCGCCACTCCGCAGCAGACTTCTCGGTACCCCATCCTTGAGATCTAACCTTCTTAGCCGAAATAATGGGGGGTTGATTGTGGGAACGCGTTGGTGCCAGGTGTTTGGGAAGGTAAAGAGAATGAACGATTCAGAGTTCAGAGAACCGAGGGACTGTGACGTTTGAAAATCCAGCAGTGACGTTGCTCATAGCTGTGGAACGAGACCAACGGTAAAGCTCGAGTGGTAGAACTCGATCGCGATGACACTGAAGCCGTTGAACTCGATATTACAGACCCCCGATGCGCGGTAATTGCTTGCTATAATTCCCAGGTTCTAGGACTCGAGCACAAGTAACTGTAGAGTCGTGGAAACCGACCTCGAGGTCCGCAGAGGCAAGGAAAACAGCCGTTACCGGTGGAAAATCGTAAAGCTTGCGACCGGTAGGGGCAGCTTCGCGAAACCGTAGCACCTCGAGCGCGGCAGCACGCGGATTATAAAACCCGTACCGAGGCGTCTCTAACAAGATCTTGTAAGATAGCGAGACGCTACCGCGGCGTGGCCCAAAGTCGATGAACTTGATAGTAATGACTTCAAAGGCGTCGAACCTAATAGTAATGAAACCGAAGTCGTGGAACCTGATTGCAACCACTTCCAGGTCGTTAAAATCCGATTAAGATGCCTGCGGTGTCGTAAAGCGCGGCCGCCGCGTTTCCAAAGTCATAGAACCTGACAGCGATAACTCGAAAACAAAGAGACCAGAACTGAGGGTGGGAAAAATGTGTCGGGCTGGTACGAGTAAACGTTCGCCGGAAATTCTGCTTCCCCGGAGCCATGCAGCTTGGAACGCGTTCCTCGATTCCCCCGTTTGAAATGGTCCATCCCTGCCTCGCGTGCCCGCGAGAGACTTCCAATATAAGTGACAATCAGACGGCCAATTGTTTCTTCTTTTCAGGAAACACTTGTGGATGGTATATGCGTGTCTATGGGGTCAAGGGTCGTCAACCTCCAGAAACAGCGTACAGCGTCGGTGTACGATAGAGTGATAGTCATTATGTTAAATGGCAATCAGGATAATGCTGTCATCAGCGTTCGTACTAGGCAATAACTATAATGCAGCCATTGCGGGCACTCCCGCGTAATCTGGCCAACAGTTACACGAGTTTTCATTGGACACTACCGGGTTACGATCGTCGATGGCTCGCTGAGAAGAGCTTGGCGATGGTCCCGGAGCATCGATGAAATTGGAATGATAGTATGGTTTGGAAAGTGGTGAAGCTACTGTAGTTGTTACTGTGTGGCACGAAGTGTGTATGGTTAGTAGAGACGATTCCAAAGGGGATCACAAAGTATTTAGCTTAGGGGGTCACGAGAGCTTAGAGAGGCAAAAAGTGGAACACTTTGGGGAAGAGATTGAACTGTTGCGTCAGTAAGTAATGGAATGGTGGATGCTTTGTTCTGCACTGTGACAGAGGGTGTGAGGATGCAAGTGTTATCTATGGGATGAATAGGTGTGCTAGGGCTGGGTGAGGATTATTGGTGGAGAACTATCGGTGGTACTTACGATAGTTATCGATGGTTCTGACTATCGAAATTTGTAATAATATTACAAATTAAATTTGGGATTCTGAATTTCAGCTGTTATTATTTTTTAATTGACTACTTACGATTTTCAGTACTGATAATTATCGATAGTGAAAATAAGCCATCTATAGTTTTCGATAGTGAGAACCATCGATAACTATCGAAAGTACCATCGATAGTTCTCCACCACTAGTGAGGATTGAATTATGTAGTTTGCAATCGTTTTTGTTGGACACTTCAGGTTCAGTGTTAAAGAATATAAATTTTAAGAATTGCAAGGAGAATTGTAGGCGAAGGGATATGTGTCCCTTGAATTTTATCATGGAGCTACTGGGAATTCAAGAAAGTGCATTGTACTTGTGTTATTTTTAATTTGTTTAAGATTTTTTAAATCTACTTGGACTCGAGTCCAAAGTACCTTGGATTAGGTTAAATATTAAATCTGAATAAAAAGGTATGTAAATATTTGTGTAAATAAATTCCGAAGGAGACTTTGGTAGATATGCTGAAAATCAGGCATCGATTTCACGTAGGTACGTCTGAAATATTAACTGTTATATTTTTAGCTTCGATGCAGATGTGGCTTTCTGGAAAAATTATTTTTGCGCTACCTGGCAGTAATGACTCAATTTAAGCGCCAGTTGCAGATACGCCCTTTCGAATTAACACAGCAGAGTAGCACACACACAGAACTCCTTTAATCGCCAGTCTCATCAAGTGCACCATTAGCTACTCGCAGAAAATTCGCTTCTCGAATCGAATTCCCTTCACGTCTGCAACTTCCAGGTTGCAATTATCAGTGGCGATGCATCAAAGACCACTTGGCCATAGAGACGATGCTTAACTGTACCCCATTTCGCGCTCCCCAGGGAGGCAAGAAAAATACTGTTACTCGTTCGTCATTCGCCGATCGGGCCGAGTGTGCATCGCATGGAAAATCGCCCCTAGATTCGTGACAACGAACGACAATTGCCCGGCCCAACTGCAATTAACTGTGCTCGACGACACTAATAAGACACCACGCTGGCAACCGTCTAATTAATAGAAAAAGTAATGTAAAAATCACGATTGATCGCCGAGGAGAGCTGAAGCATGTTACATTCACGTCGACTCCATCAATGCACTAACTAGTAACTACTGCAGCCAGAGGCTAGTAAAGGAAGAGAAGAACAAGCTCAGGAATTCTGAATAAAATTCCACACCATTCGTTTCCTGGATGCCCAGCATAAATTTCAATAAAATTAATTAAAATCGTCAGCAAAATTTCACCGAACGATCTCCCCTTTTCTCCACCTTTTCAGAATCAATCTAACTGACAAAAAATCTCACGTCAAGCTGCCTTATCCCATCTTTCTAGTCTGAGTTCGTGTATTCTAAACGCCCACTTTACTTGTCCACAAAGTCCAGCAGATCATGCCTGGCAGAAAACGTCAGGCCGTGTGTCGCGAGCGGTACCGTCGATGCATAAATCAGCACGCACGTGCATAGATCGTGCTCGTAAAAATGTAGGAGGAGTACTTCCGGCAACGAGAACCGATCGCATATCCGGAAGCAGCTGCGCGTTGTTACGTACAAGCGTAACGCGCGTCACACGACCGATCCTTTCAGGGCGATCGATGCAGTTGTGGACGGAGCCTTAACCGCGCTGGATGCACAACCGTGTGTAACGGTACCCGCTCCACTCTCTGTCCGATTAATCTTCATAAATATCGGTTTGATGGACGGTAATAGAATTAGTTAATTGACGGCCAAGCGCACGCGATTAATTTACTCCATGCTACCGCCCGTTCCGTGCCTCTTCCTGGTGGGAACGGCTATCGAGAATCGAAGATTTCCAGTCGATTATATCTACACCCTCTATGGATCATTTTCACATTTACTCTGTGGAGAAATTTGCACAGCTTTTTTATTAGAAATTTTAATAACACGTGTGTTTCTCATTGTCAGTTAAAAAATTACTTAACAATCCATAATCGAAATTTTTGTAAATGTAAATTGACAGGTAAGTACTCTTCAATTTCATTTAAAAAGAATATTATGTATTGTCAAGTAAAGGCTTGTGTTTCCTATTTTGTAATATAGTTGAATTAACTTTTCTGAATTATCACATGAAATACGAGACTCAAGGTATTGGGAAACCAAGAATTTCGATACGCCAACTAGTGGCAGAAAATTAAACTACTGTGAGTAGGCCGAAATCCGTGGAAGTCCATACGATTATCAGTGTTTATATAGACATTTTGTGAAAAACGAGTGTTTTTAAATTTTTTTGGACACTAAATTTTTACTTCTTCGATTAATAAATACTTATTCGGAATGTTTGGTGGGATCCGGGCCTACTTGCAATAGTTTGCCAACTTACCACCGCAGCGCTGAAATCTAAGCCACGCCTCCACTTGGTTTCCCAATAAATGATATTAATATATCTATGCTTCCTCAAAGTCACCTGGAGTTGTAGAGGCTTTGCATTTTCTCTGGCGTCTTCGTGTTTCCACATTTTTCCGTAAAGTGCCATTTTTCAAGGCTCGCAATTCCTCCTCGCGGTATCTGATGTGCGAGTGGAATCTCCCAGCGAATCTGCTTCCGAGTTACGATCAGTGATGCACAGGGAGCAGATTTATCAGCCTCTTTGCGCGTCCCCGTTATCGGGGCAACGATAACGGAGAGCAGAAGAGGGCGTGGGGCCCGATAAAAGGTGGAGATCGGAATCCGCGTGGTGGGCACAAAGGCCCAGCGGGGCAGCGCGGCGGGCTCAGGTGTTTTAGGGGAATGGTGGTATTTAAGTCACGGAGAAATGCTACTTGCAGCGGCTACAAAATAGGAAGGTAGATGGACGAAGCGGATAAGATTCTTTATTACCGAGATAGACGGATACAAACAGTTTCACGGGGAGACGGTAACAAGCCCCCGGGCCCAGTGATCGATGCGACCGTCTCGCGATGATTTAACTATCCTCGGTGCCGCGTCGGAAAATAAATGTTGAATTGCAGCGGGAAGGAGTTATGCCAGCGCTCCTAGGAGCCCGACTTTTTCCCCCCGCGGACGTAATGCCCTTTATATCCCGGACACCGTGTATTTATTGCAACCCTGACGCACTGGAAGCTTGACGTTAAGTACACGGTATAAATAATATTAATAAAGTCGTGTATCAGCGGGTGAGCGATACGAAAAGAGTTGGGAGTCGTGGCGAACATTTGCGTCGGAGGAGCATGTAGAATTGAGAATCGAAATGGGACGAAAGCAGTTTGGTTTTTTAGGGTGTTTAAGATTTGATGGATTTGTTGTTTATTAGATTTCATTTTTATAGAATTAAATGTTGGGGAGTATTAACTGAACACGATGAAGATTAATACTTTTGGAATTTGATTTTCAAACAGCTATGTGTAATAATTTGCCAGTGGATGGAAATAGTTCGCCTATTAAGCTCGTCGATTTCTTCTTCAGAGCTGAGAAATTGTGAGAATCTAATACCAGAGGCAAGTTATCAGCGAAAGGCACTTTAGTAGGTAGTGAACTGTCCTTCCATTTATGGACCTTCGATGATGTGATATTTTGCAGAAGATTCCCCACGCACTGGTTGTAAAAAGTTGCGTTTAATCTGAAAGCGCTACCGAAGCACGAAGCTTTACGACTCATTCTGGTCGTTTGATTGAACGGTTTACGACTGTTCTCCACCCCGGAGTGGTACGGTTGGCTACGAGAAATTCTCCCCCGACCGCTTCTTTTTCTCTGTTTGGTTTAATTTTCTTGGTTGGCGGGGCCTAGCCGAAGAGGGATCGGTTCGTTATCGCGAAACACCGGCGTTGAGAGCGAAATAATGCATCGTGGGCACAGATAACCGGTTTTACACGCGTGTCAACGATAGTCAAAGCCCCGCCTTAATCATTCTAATGTGGCCCCCGCCCTCTGCCAGGTCGGGGGCTTCTTATTTCGGCAACTGGCCGGCGAAAATTACGATAAGAAGGTAATCGTTCTCGATGGGACGGTCGCTGGTCGCCCTGAGTTCTCAGATCATGAGGTCTCATCGTGAGACCCCAAGTTCTAAGCCTCCTAAGTAGTTTCAAGCTTCCAACTTCGAAGCTTTCAATTACCAAGCCCCCAAGTTTAAAGTTTCCAAGTTCAAGGCTTCGAGGTTCTAAGCTTCCAAATTCAAAGTTTCTAATTCTCAAGCACCTAAGTTCCAAGCTCCCAAATTCAAAGCTCCCAATTCCCAAGTCCTCAAATTCTAAACTCTCCAAATTTAAAGCTACCAATTCCCAAAATTTCCAAGTACCAAGATCCTAAATTTCGAGCTTCCAAATTCAAAGCCTACAATTTTCAAGCTCCCAAACTTGTAATCTACCACTCCCAAGTAAAATACCTCCTCTTTTCCATTGCAACATCCCAATGCGACACTCGCAAAGTGAAATAACTGGCAATGAGTGTACCACTCTTAAGAAAAGGTTAAAACCGGAGCGTTTACAAGAAATGTAGTCTCATAAATTTGCAACAGCAACTACGTATGGAGTAGTAAGATGTGAAAGAAATCGACTTTGAAAGTTTTCAGGCATGTCGAGCAAGGATACTTTGCCAATTTATAGCACGATGCACGGGCACGGTTCAAGCTCGTCGATCGCGATAAATCTTGATCTTTATGGTGATCCAATGCCCGCGCCACGTGCTCTATGGTTATATCCGCCCACTTTTGCCCCCATCGACATCCGCCCTCTCGCGATACACGCTATTTATTTTCTCATCTTGGCCCCCACGACGGGCGACTTTTTTATCCTTCTTAGCCTCCCCCTGCCCCTCTGGATTTGCCGGTAGATCGCAAACTGTTTTCGTTTATTTCCCTCCTCAGCCACGCGCGATTTTACGTCATTGCGTCGAGGAAGTCATCGAGGAATCCACCAATGCATCCGAAATCTTTCAAATTCACAACCCAGAATATATCAAATTATTTTCAACGACAAACTTCATAAACTGAATTCTTTTCAGACTTAGAAACCAAAAGGTGCAAAGTTATTAAATATCCAAGCCCTTCTTATCCAATGAATCCTAAGTAATTTCAACCCAAGATTTCACTTCAATAATAAAAAAAAAGTATCACATTGGTAAACTCGAAAACGTCTGATTTTCATAAACTTCTCTTAAATTCACCCGTGCCATAAATTCTTCAAATCTCGAAGGGGAAGAAATCACTTTTTCCCAGCGAGCCGGTCAAGTCCAGCCGATCATTTCCATGCAGTGGCATTCTCGATGGATTAACGAGGAAAGGTTCCAAAGAAAGCGGACAAATTACACGGCAGAAACGAGCGGTGCTCAAGGCAGCGCATCAATTTATGGCGAAGCAAACAGCACGACGGGTGAAGCTCGTATTAGCATAATACGGCGAGCGATCGATTATTTCAATAAATGTAATCGGAACCAGCATTTAACAGAACTCCCTCGACCAGGGGTAATGACGACCAATCACGAGCCAGATGGGAAATAATGAGCCGCGTTTTGCATTTCCTATCCAGCCCTTTACATATTCATTGTCGCGCTTCTCCCTCGCCCAGCTTCATTAACGTTTTTACAGGCCCCAGCCTCAATTTTCCTTCCTTTTTCTCTCATGACGACGTGTTTGGAAGCGGAACGACTCGTGCCCTACGTAATTTATCTTTTAAACCACTCTACTAGCTTGCACCTTCGACGTTTAACATCGATTCTGCAACTAATACCCTCTTCTTCTATTTGCAAACATTTTTTGTCACTGTTTTATGAATCACGTATAACCAGAAGTTTATATATTCTAAATATATAAAATTATTGTATAGGTAGTATTAAATGTATTAGGAATGATTGCTGATAGGAGAAAGTGCCTTACATAATTTCTTTTTTAAAATTACTTCTTCGAGTTCCCAGTTTCAGAAAAAGGTGATGATTTATTTGAATCGTTGCCAATCGCGCAAGACTAAAAAACATCAACTCCTTCGATTGAATCGACATCCCAACCAACGTTTCCCTCCCACACTTGCATACAAACTTCAACCTCGGACCACGCTCTAACTCAAGAACCACGTTTAAATATAATCCTTGCATAAAATCCACCTTTGAAATCAAAATACACCGCGAAGAACTTTGCAACTCGTTTAACGTCACGTTTCACGATCAAACTAAATCAATTCAAGCTTTGTGGAGTGGAGTGCCAAGGAACGCGCGTTTTTTCGAAATGGAAGGAAGTGTCTCTCGTTTTACGTGTTCTCACCCTATATTTTTTACACTGGTACAGATATTATGTCATCGAAAGAAGTCAAAAATGTCTTATCGTTAAATTAAATATTTAACAGTTCATGAATTAATAATTTGTCAATCTATCTTTCTCGTTCATTTAAATAAAGTCTGACGCATGAATTCTTTAGAGAATGCATAACGGGAGGAGTTAATTTGTAGGTAGATTTTTTAAAATAATACAATTGCAGTTGAATAGGATTCGCAATCGAGTGGCAAAGTAGAATGGCTGTTGATATTCTCTTTCGTGTGACTGTACTCACCGCCTAGCACCTTCCGCAGAATCCTGACATGTTTTTGTCCCATTCCTTCTGTTCCACCGCTAGTCCTCCTTTATTCCGACACTCGGTGGCCTCCTCTGGTTTCCACTCCATTAACCTGCCGGCAAACGTTGAATGAAAAAGCCACGATTTTTCACCTGGGCAAGTATAGCTATTACGCGTCCAATTACGGTCGCGCTGCACACTGCTCGAAATAATTAGGGGATCTGGTTTCCGGACAATCCAGGGGAGCGAATCGTGTGTCAGGGATTAAACGAGCGTCCTGTGTATTTAGTGGTATAGTACTTTTATTGTGTGTTTAGTATAGTTACACGGGACCTTCGAATATCTGAATAAAATGTGAAGCCTGAGTAATAATTAAAAAGCGTGAATTGAGGCACGATTAAAATTAACAGTGTAATATTATTTCCCATGTATTTCGAGCTAGACGCAATACGTGTAGGAAGATAGTGGTAAATTGTTCAGCCCGCGATGCGTGAAGATAAGGTAATATTGAGGAATAAGGATGAAACATTTTCCTTGAATTTTTATTATAATACACGTGCACAAGTTAGACACCAGCAACCCTAAGACCATTGCAAAGTCCACGATCCCCACGCATCACTCAGCCTACACATATATCCAGCAACGTCTCTTCCACGGTTCACAAACAAGTAAAAGAAAAGAGCAACGAAGGAAGTTCTCGTTTTTTATATCCTTCTTAACGATTAAACTTAGTACAGGCGGATAAAAAGGAAAAGGGAGCTCACATTAGGTCCCCACTACTTCCCAAATTCTATAAAACACAACGAACCAATTGCCATTATTAGGAATCACTCAAAATTTCCCTCTCCCAGTTTCTTCATAATACCAAAAACAAATTTATACAAAAAATGATTTCTAATTATAAAACGAATACCAAAGCCAAAAATCAAGTCAACGACAGACGAAAACCATTCATCATCACTCTTTCTCAATGGCCCAGGGACGTTCAGCTACAAGCAACAATGCGCTGACTAAAACCGAGGAGACAAAAAAGAGGAGGAATAAGAAAAAGAGCATCGAAAGAAGCACTCGTCTTCTATATTCTTCCTAGAGACTGTACCCACCTTCTATGTAGCACCCTCCTAGGGTCCACGGGCACGTTTTTACGTCTCTCTCCCTCTGTCTATTCCCCCCTGCTCGCTGTCCTCCCATCCATGGTGCCACTCACCGGCCCTGACTCCTGCCGGCTCGCCGTTACGCTGTTAAACGAGCGAATCGCCAGTAGCTATCGGCGCGAGCGCATCTGGAAAGAATAAAGTACACGTTACGAAGGGTAAGCAAGCAGTCGTGCAGCAATGCAAGCCGGGTAACGTAGACTGCATAAGTAATAGGGCCGCGGGGGCCTCCGCCGGGGTACACCGAGGATGTTCCCTCGTGAGGAGGAAATCGAGTGGACCATCCCCCCGATAATTTCCACCGGGAAACCCTTCGGCCGATTGGTGGCGTTTCCGCGAGGATCCGCGGTCGGACAAGCCGGGACACGCGAAACGCGCGAGTCGCCGGTCGAGGAACCATCCTTGCGTGTCGAGCTGGACGAATGAACGCGAACGTACAGGCTGCTGGGAAACCGTGGCCCTGCACGCCGTGGATTGATAATATATATCATTATTGTTGATTGAAAGTCAATGGAGGGTGGGAAAGGTTCTGTTCGTGGGAAAATGCATGTCTTATATCAATTCTTTTAGAAGTTATTCTCATAAGTTATTGCTAGGTAAGATGCTTGCGCAGGGTGCTTCTTGAGGCTTCATTTCGGAAATCGAAGGGGGTGTTACTTTCACGCGTAATGTTTCGGAATAAATATTAAATGGTTAGTGTCGTGTAATATTCTGATGAAGAAGAGGGGTGGTTTTTAGTTTAAAATTAATATAATGTGTAGTTTGTGTGCTGTGTGAATGCAAGATGGCGGTTCTCTTATTTATTATAGTGGAAGAAAAATTACGAGGGTCCACAACGGCGCACCCAGAGGTAGTGGGGGCACGGGGTCCTAGCACCCCCAAAGTAGGAGCTGTGTAAAAAGAAAAGACAATTGGATTTTATTTTTTAAATAATTTGTTATAATCACCTAATGTATTTTGTTGAATTTTCTTTAAAAATATTTTTGTCCGATCAACTCGGCTATTCCCATTAAATCCTGAGTGCGCCACTCAACCACAAGATCACATTCCTTGGTTTAAAGGGTCATTTCGGCGACAGCCATAGTGATAAAGAATCAGTTTGGATTTTTGGACTGAGATAAGTCTAACAGCTGAAATCGCCTTCACGAGCGAGGAACGAATTTTTAAACATGCCATCAACACCGCTTTCAAAATTTTAAAAGCAAGAATTTTAATACTTTTATATTTTATATTTACTGCAGAAATGTAGTTTGATAATTAAAAAAAAGTTTCATTCCATTACTATAATTATTTTTGTCGCAATAAATTCCTGAAAATCGCTGAATTTTTCGGCGCGCTGACCTCAATGACCCCTTAAATTTCGTTAATCATCTATAGTACCTACGTCTATCCCTAATCTACCCCCTAGGTGAAGTCCGTATCATGTTCAGATGAAGAGAAATTAGATCTGTACCATACTCTACGCTACATCCAGATAACTCCCTTCGCAGCGTATCACCAATTAAAATCTCACTTCCCTAGACGCCCCGAGCCCGCGTCACTTTCCTGCTTATTTTATTCCGCGATGCCGATATTTACTGCGCTCTATCCCATTAACACGTGCACCAAAACTTTTGAACGATAATGTATTGCCCGAACGTCCCTCGCATGTTCCTGTAAATTACGACCCAAGGGAAAACAAGGTATCTCGGGGGAATCTACGAGCCGCGGGTTAAGAGACGCTGGCACAAAGTTATTTTCTGCAACGAGCCGATACCTCTTCCCGTAGTAAGGCGCAATAATGATAGCCGCCAGTGGATCACAGGCAGATTATTCCGCCGCTGGATAAGAATACCAACAACGGGCCGTCGAAGCCCGCGGAAAGCAGCGGACAGAACGAGGAAGCGAGGATCTGCTCGCGATCGCATAACATCAACGAGATTGAGCCTGACGTACAAGGATACACCGGTGTAATAGCCCCTGTCGCTGCCGCGGCCCGTGCAAACCGCTTGGAAATCCGTAGAATTTTACGAGCAAACGGTAAAACAAAACGCTTTATTTATTCAGCAACGTGATTGAGGCTTAGATCGACTCCTTTCGTGATCCGAGTCAATCTATAGCAGCGCCACTTGCCACGAGGAAAATGACGTTGCCGCGGTAGCCGGGGCTGTCTTTTTATAGCGAGGCGCGAGGATTTTTAAGGATAGAAGGTCTACGGAATTGTATCACGTTGGAGAGGTTGTTGACTGGTGTGCTGAACGCATATTGGAGTAATGCGATGGGAGTTTTTGCGAGAAACCGCAAGAGCTTCCCGTGGCAGTTGATAAATCTACATCGCGTTCGTGTTCAATGGTACGTGGATCATGGGACACTTGGAGTTGTATTATTAATAACCCCTCCGCTTGTGTGGAAATACACATAGACCAAGTCTATTAATAATCCTCCACTTGGCTTAAAAAATCCATCGAAATGGGACTATTAATAATCTACTTGGATCAAGTGATACACTTGGACCACTAATATTAAAGCCCACCTTGAGGCAGAGCATACTTGGACTCGTACTACTGGTAATCCTGTGGTAGCATCGAAAGTTATGTATTTCTACTTGTAGCACTCTCCTGGCTACACTAATAATAACCCTCCGGCTGGACCAAGGAGCATAATACATGAACCACGTGCATGTGCAGCCCGTGATGCTAAGAGCGCAAGAGTTGAGCCAGAAAAGGGCAAAGAGAGCGAAACACCAGTGGCCATTATCGCTTCGTTCCTTCTACAAGCTTCTGCCTGTTCCCCTAATCGTCGCTAAAGCGAGGGAAACGGTTGCCCCTGCCGCGATAGCAATAATTTACAGGACGGATAATAGTGACAGCCGGCACAAACGAACCGTGTGATTACTGTTTAAGGGAGGCGAGGGCTTATTAACGAATAAAACGACTGATTATCGTTGCCCGCGAGGGCGGCCGGTGTAATCGGCGAACCGGGGTCCAACGGCCGATTGCGCCTGGGCGAGATGGAAGATAATCCCCGAAGCGAACAGGCATAATAATTCCGCGGTGGGAAATAATTAAACGCGAGTGCCCCTTCTGTTCGGGGAACGATTGACGGGCACGGCAGCGATAAATCGTTTCCCGCCGTGTCGAGCCGCTGCCGCGAAACCGCCGTGGAAATTCCGCCTCGGGATGCCGGGACGTGCCGAACGATTACACGCTCGATCGTTTTTCCCTCTACGCCGACGTCGATTACGCACGATCTGCATGTTAGATTTCGTGTCGCGAAATTATCCCGTCGCCTCCGCTCGCGGACGGCACGTCCGTGTCACGCTGGATCGCTGATGGACGGCGACGAAGAGATAACAGGGGGTTGGGTCGAGGGAGGTGGACGGACACGAGATGCCTCCACAATGTGTGCAAAATAGTTGATTAAGGGTGTTAGGCGGCAACGTAGTCTCTGTTTGAGCGAGGGAGCAAAAAGTGGGATAGTAAGAAGCTTGCGGAACGGGTTGGGGAAATGTTAGGAGGTGGAAGAAAATAGAGGAAAGTTGGAGCGGTGATTAGAAGCGAGGGCAAGGGGAATTCGAGGAATGTGGGAACAAAGTAGAAATAGAGGAATAACACTCGTGCGGTAATACGTGGGAAGATTGAATGAAAGATTGAAAAGTGATCCAGTCAAATTCCAGTGGGAATGAAGTTACTACTTGTTGCGTAAATTTGCATTTCATTTCTTTACAGCAGCGAGCTAATAATACTCAAACAAAAACACCCTCGAAGGGGGTATCGAAGTGGGGCATTATTTGAATAAATTTTTATTCGAATAGTTCTCGAATAAAATGAAGTTAATCGAGAATAACGAATAATATAATATACATACTTAATTCCAAAAGACTTGATGAAGTCTATGATGAAATGTCAAAGTTTGTTACCTCTTCTCGAAAAGAAAGTGGTTCGAAAATAATGGAAAAAGGAAAGAAGAGGCTTGGCGAAGGAGAGTTCGAGAGTGGGCTCCTAAAAGGGCGATATCGACAGGGCGATACGCCCCGAAGGATCCTGCTTTAATATCTACTGGCTCGCGCATCCTCCGTAATGGCCCTTTATGACGGCGTGGAGCGGCGTTTCGCGGTGTAAATTGCACGTTGCCTCGATTTACGAGGCGAACAGTAATTTCCACCATCTACGCTGCTTCGTATGCTTCTATGTAGCATGCGATACGTGCATTGCGCGATGGATGCGCGACAGAGAGAGAGAAAGCGAGAAAGAGGGAGATCCTGTTCCGGTGTTCTGACCAAGCGAGCTAGGCGAAATTGTCCCTCCCCGCGGAATTATGCTCGCCATAAGGATGCAACCGGCTTCCAGGAGGATCCGCGCCGACCAGGAATCACGCACGAGTCGCGTATCATTAAAGGCACGCGCGGAATTCGCGGACAACAGGCGGCATCGTCACGCGAAACACACCTCCCTTTATGAGAAACACTTCCTGCGAAGGCACGAGCTTCGTTCACCGCGATTTTCACCGCGATTCAGTGTGAAATTGAATGATCCTTTGGATTACGCTGGGGATACTAGAATTTATTGATACGAGGAGGGTAAAAGGGTTTCGTGTCGAGTGTTGAATGAGGTACTTTGATTTTGGGGGTAGGTGTTTTGGGAAGGGAGATTGAGCTTTGAGATTTTCTTCTGCTTTGTGTCACAGTGGAAAATTGAAGAAATGTTTGGGTTTCTCTGATGGTGAAAGTGCTTATCATTGGATTTGATACAATTGGATATTTGAAATTAGGAAAAGGAGTGAATACGGAAATGTGTTGAGGATTTAAGGAAGTGGCATTTACTTGGGAATAATAGAAATTATTTGCTCACCGTTTTACTTTCAGAGAAAAATATGAATTGATTACATATTAATACACAGATTCTTTTGATCAGAAAGTCACTTAATTTATTGTCCAAGTAACTTAACTTGAGTGAATAGGCTCCTACCAATCATAGTAGGCTATATTTGACTATTTTACAAAGCAAGAAAAAGAAATTGAATTAGGTTTGCTACATTTGCGCGCGCAGGAGTTAGATGAACTGTAATTGCATTTCCAGGACGCGCTAATTACACTCGCAATAATTATACCTACGATCACGAATAAAGCAACGGCGAGCCATGCCATCCACGTCTACACTTGCAATCATACACAGAATGACCGCAGCTTGCACTATCCGTAATAACAGCCCTAAATTCCGCTAATTACGCCTGCAATCTTTGGCTGCACTAATTACATCAGAGATCATACCTGAAATTACTGGAAAAGTAAGAACATTCGCTACCGAAAATAGAACTGGATTAAATGCAAACATTAATCTACATTAATTACTCTTATCAAGCACAGTGCAACCTGCAAGTTCCATTTCTCTTAAAATACCCAATTATCCTTCTTAAATTCACTTGAAATTACGACAATGAATAACCAGCGATCATCAGCAGAAGAAACGAATAAACAACCTGGAATCCTTTCCTTTTTTCAGACATAAAAGTATTACAACTCTAAACCACAGTTCACAATTTAATTGCCCAAACACTTCAAGCACGCAATCAGCATTTAAAACAATCGCGACCCTTTGAAGTCCGATCGAAAAAACGTCACCGTTTCGCGCGCCATCAATCTTCCAACCATGCGCAACCGGAAACGTCATCGTCCAGCGAATCTCTCGAGCCAGGGGAACGAGTTCCCTCGAACGGGTGGCGACGGGGGTAAGGATCAAGCGACGGGCGCGCTGCGGTCCGTTTTTATGAATAATTCATAACTGCGCCCGATAATCCGACTTCCCGCGGAAAAATATGAAGAGATAATTAAGCAGGCGTTTAAAGGTTATCGACGGCAAATACCCGATGATTAATCGGGAATTACTTAAGTGGCGGTTATTGATGAGGGAGCCGAGAGTGCCGCTGGTGAGATGTTTTCGCGTAATTCAGGCACCCGTGGTTTCTTTAGAGGGGCACGTATGCAGGAATTACCATCACGTGCTCCTGTCGATCGGGTATACCTGCCACGATTTTCTGCCTAAAGTGAGACTCGAAGATTCTTAGGGGTTGAATGCTGAGTAATCGTGGCGCTACCAGGGAGCAGGTAACGAATACTCTTGGCTCGAGTGTCGGTGATTGGCACAGCTTGAGTCTTTGATTTTGGGCAGTTCCCCAATTGGGGGTTTGCAGGGCAGTGATATGGCATGCATTTGGCGAATTGGCACGTTCGGGTCGGCGTTGTATAGAGACATCAGCCTGGCACTTGCGAATTCGAGACACGAAAATGAGTTTGGGGCTTGGAGGGGTTGGTGTTCTTGTGTTCAAGGTACGAGGTGGGTAATTTGTGGAGTAGAATCACTACTTTGGAGTTTGAATTTGACCAGAAGTAGTTTGGGACTGGTGCTTTGAATTTGTTAAGCTAGGAGAGTCAATTCGAATTCAAACTTTTGGTAGAATTGAATATACATATGTAAGTAGATGAATCGGTACTTGCAAATTTATGATGAGAATATTTGGAGCATCGCTATATGAATGTTCGAGGTTAGCAGGACTACTTTGTCTAATTAATAAATTAGCACTATCCAAAGTGCAACCCTCGTGTAACAGTTCATAGAAAAATGTGGCTTCTACTTAGCAGACTTGGAGGGATTGATTCTGTGAATTGAATAAATTAGTAGGTACTCGAAATCTGCAGAGTCAGTGGAACCGTACTGATCAGAGGAATCATGAATCCAAGACCAGAATGCGAGCAATTACGCAGACTACTTAGACAAATTATCACTCGAAATTTGCAATGGTAGCGGAACTGATTCTAGACAATCTAGACATTAGACAAATTACCGTTCCAAATTTAGAACAACTACGGAACTAATTGGTGGGATCTGACAAATTGGTACACTTTAATTTAACCACGAATGAATTAACCCTTATCTATTATGAAGGTGGCATTATGGTAGTTAAAATCCTATTTGTAATTAATGTCTCGAAGTGGATGAGCTAAGTAGCTCTATCAACTTTCTGCTTGAAATGATATTACCTCTACAAAGTAAGGCGAATTATAAACGAAATGGACTTAATTAGACACTCGTGTGATTAATTTGAGGGTTCTCTACTCAGTAGCAAGAAAACTCCACACAAAAGAAAACACCTCACATCTGCTCCGAATTACAAAAATCCACCAAATACCACATATCCACAGCAAAGAAAATTCAAAAATATATATCCCCTCATTATCATAATCCACCTTCACAGTATCACAATCGAACCCCTTTGAAATACAAACATACTGAATTATTCGCATGTGCACCGTGGTATTTCGCACAGATATGCCCACATTGTTGCAAGTAAGACAATACATTCGTCTTTGCTCCCCGCGAAAGCGTATACACAGAAAGTAAATTATTGCGCGTACGTCTCCGAGTGTTTAATGAAAACCGGCCTCGGTGTACATGGGAACACGCGGCTGGCGGTTAAACAATGATAATTCAAGCCGCCGCGAGTGATTTGCGATTAACGGAGAGAGGAACGGGTGTTCATCCTCGAGGCTGGGGCGCGCGTAAACGTCGGGGGCGTGACAAAAATTCACCCGCTGCACGCACGCTCGTAAATTTCCTGGACGCTGGCTACGGGAAAGTGTAACGTGACGTGAATTTATCGCCGGTGAATTCGTGGATCACGGTGGACACAGTTTCTGCAACTATCGTCGCGGAAATGCTGCGGCAACAACCGAGCTGGCTGGCTCGAATCGCGAGAGATGCAGGGATGGGATTAAGTAGGTATTTGTACTTATTCAAATTCTATATTTCGAAAGAAAATCAAAGTCTAGTAGGAAAGGTGAATTTGGTGATAAGAGAATCTCAGGATTCTCGTGTAAGTTGCTTTTTTGAGAAGGGATAATGAAGTTTATTTGTTTTTTAAATATTTACAAGTTTAAAAGAAGTGGTCAGTATTTTGTAAAAAGAATTGAAAATATATAGAAGTTTAACATTTACAAGTTAAATATTTAGAAGTTTAAAAGAAGTAGTCAGTATTTTGTAAAAAGAATTGAAAATATATACACGTTTAACATTTACAAGTTAAATATTTAGAAGTTTAAAAGACGTAGTCAGTATTCTGTAAAAAGAATTGAAAATATATACAAGTTTAACATTTACAAGTTAAATATTTACAAGTTTAAAAGAAGTAGTCAGTATTCTGTAAAAAGACTTGAAAATGATAGGAAAATATCAAGATTAGGATATTTAGTCCGGGAAGAGAGAATTTAAAAGAGGATGTAACTTAAATTCTAAGTGAAACATTCATTTCTGAATGATCAAAGTTTGGGGAATGAATAACACCAGTGACGCTAATCCTTTGTTCTACAAGGAACACACAGTAATAAATAGTAATTACCAACTGTAAAACGACAAGGGAATTAAAAAGCCTCCCACTTGGAAGGTGTCCATACAAAAATTAAGATCACGCAAGGCACTACTCGCCGCGTGTCTCGCGCGAAATAAAAAAGTATGACCACCTAATGTCATCGTAAATTTCTGGTGGCTGACGTGGGTTGGCCCACTGAACATGTCGCCAAAATATACACCGACGGTAATTTACTCTCCTCGGGCTCGTCCAGGAGAAGATTTCGCGCGCGACTCGTGCAACGATTCTGCAATCGTGGAAAATACTTGGACGTTCTCGGAAAAAGTCACAAACTTCTTGAAATTAAATTTTGAACGAACAAACATCCCCTTCAAGATTCTGAACGCAGATCAGTGGAGGAATGAGTTGAAAAATAAAGGAAAGTACAGAAGCACGGTACAATCCATTGAAAAGCAAAGTGGCACACCCTCGGGATGCGCTGCTTCCTTCATTCTATTCTGAGGATCGCGATAAACGATTATTACTTCATCCCCCTGCCTGCGAGGAATGAGAATCACTCTTGGACGCTTCGTGTGTGGCAGCGAATCGACGTGAGTCCCTCGAAGCGATTAAAATTGTACAAGCGAAACGTGTTCTGCAATCAGCCTGATCGTCAAGACGTATTTGGAACGATAACGACTTCCAATAGAAGATGTACATACGTGTCTATCAATTCATCCTCTTTCGCCTTCATTACCTTCACCATTAAATCGAAAAGTAACCTTACTCCTCAAAGGAAAACGTCACAGATTTTTTAAAACAAAAACTAAAGTATCATTCAACCTTATACAAATGGTAATACGGCAAATTTCTTTCAATAATTCATCAACAATTGAACGCGAATTGCCACGTGCTGCAAATGTCCGCCGCCTTCGTCGAATTAAACATAAATTGCGGATTGGAAGCTCGTCACATGCCACAGAGAGGATGGTTCTCTATGATTCCACGCTTGATAACTCTCATCCAGATGCATTACAATCAAAGTGTTACTAATTACAAGGCTAGAGCTGGCGCTGTGCATATAGCCAGCGGCTGTAATTAATATACGTCTGCTGCATCAGCACCGATTTAATTAATAGCGGCCGCCGATATTCTGGACGAGATCGGTAATAGCGTCGAGCATGCGCAATACCAGCGATTAAATGCAAATTCGCGGGTACGCAGGCGTAGATCATCGTTTCGTTCAGGCTGCCTGAATTATTTTGCCACGTCTCGCATTCGCATGGATGACAAGACGCCAGGAATTTACGTACTGGTTGGCAGATTATCGATTGGGTCCTGAGTCTGGTGGATGACTCTGTGGAGCATCGGAATTATCGGCTATAGAGACTGATACGTTGAGAAGGAAACCCCATCATCGTCGTAATTTTAATACAGTGGTCCTGTGAACTTGCGGGAGGAGGCAGGTGCAGGTGCTTTCGTTTCGTCGAGGTGCTGATTACCTTTCTCTTCGATTGGGTGATTTACGTTATGGGCACTTGGGGTAGGCATCAACAATGTACACTTCGAGATACATTAATTCCAGCACTGAGAGTAATGATGAAAGGAAAAATAGGAAGGTGAATTATAAGAGCAGCAAGATTGGACGAGGAGAAACCACACCCTGTGTGATCTATACGAATCCTAGATCGTAAATAATCCTCTTCCAAGCTACCAGTTTCATTAGAACACTTCCTCTGGTTCTAATAACCTGTCGGACCTAGTGTATATATTTCCCCACACTACTACGATTGCCACCCACAACCACGCGTAAACCACCAACTTATCAAAGAAAAGCTCAAACCTCAAGAAAAAACTTAGAAATCAGAGATGGGCAAAAAATTATTTGAAATCAAAATTTCGTACTTTTTGTTCCAAATCACTTGTTGTCTATCTCTGATTTTTAAAAAAAATTATTTGATAAAAATTGAATATAAAATTTTATATAAATTTTTTATATAAAAATTTCGTACTTTTTATTTCAAATAATTTTTTGCCCATCTCTGCTAGAAACACCAAACCCTCAACCATCAAAGAATTGAGTCAATAAACAAGGATTCGGCGGTCCTAGGCTAACAAGTGTTTCCATCCCTTTCCGCAAAATATAAAATATTTTACTTTAAAACAATCAATTAATTCAATATGGCACCTCACATCTGAGTCATTGCTAATTCGCTATATGAAAAAGAACTGAATTGTTTTCAAAAGTGTCTGAAGCCTCTGTGTTTAAACCTTCCCCAATTTCTTTTGCTCAAAATTTTCCACCCTAGACTGCAATCTACTCAAACTATACCTAAATCCGCCTCTGACCATCGAGCCACTAAACAACACCAACCACGGGAAAATGCACCTGGTGCATGGAACTCACCCCTACCAGCACCCCCAATTCCAAAAGACTCTTCTGTGACGAAAGGAGCAGCCACGAGGACGCACCGACGCCTTTCCTAAAGCGGATCGACTAAGTCCAGCTCGTTAATTGCCGCCTTAATTAGTTACGCCGCGGCGTGGTGTAACGAGCGGTTTCTATGGCGGCCGTAGACCGGTCGCAAAAAGGCGGGATTTGCATAAAAGCGTACGCTCCGCTGGCGGGTGTAGGATTCCGTGGGGTACAATTATGGTGAATTTATTAGGGAAGTGGTTGGCCGGGCGTGCGCGTAATGGCCGTTTTCTAAATATAGGACGCAGAGGCAACGAGGACGACCGCTCGTGGCAGGAAGAGGTGTACGACGAACGTGTCGTAGCAAGGCTTCCTGCAATTCACGGACGGGAATGAGGTATTCGTATGACCGGGCATGTGCTTGCCCTTCCATTGTCATCGGCACCCCCCGCGCACGCCACCCTCCCCTGCTGTCCGTGGCTTTCGATCGCCGGGTTAATTAAAGGATTTACTTTCGCCACGGGCCACAATCCACCATTCGCATCTGGGTGGACGTGCACTGGATCGTGAACGGGGTACAGGTGGTCTGATGGTCGAAAATGGAAATTGGTGTCTCGGGTACCTCTGAAGGGCAAATGTGTACGGATGAATGCAACGAGGGGGGTGATGGATGATGGGGGAGGATTGTTGGTTATTTTATGAAGAGCTTCAGTTGTGGAATGAGATTCGGGGACTTGGTTTTTGGTAGGAATTAATAGCCGAGGTTTTGGGTTTAGGGGTACAGGTGGTTTGGTGAGTGGAAGAGGATATTGTTAGAAATTGTTTGAGAGACTTGGGGAACTTGGAGGCTGCGTGTTTACGTTGACGCTTTTGGAGCAATGCGAGTGGAAGCTTGGATTTTCGTTCAAGGATATTTCTGCTGCTGTGTAGCAGTCACTCGGCGTGCTCACAATTTCAGGACGTGCACTGAAAGCCTCGTGTAGTGATTTGTAGATCCGAGTGGAAGCAATTCTTCATGATGACTCGGTGGTTCCTTGAGTACTGACAGAAAGAGGTATTGTTCTTTTTTTAATATTTGAAGGGCATTTCTTTAAATTCCTAGGACGATGGAATTGAGCAGCGTCGACTCTTCTATGAATTCTCAGGAAAATTAATGAGTATAAATATTTTGCAAAGGTGATTACACAAAGTCTGCATGCTACAGTGAATAGTGATTTGTTCTAATACTATGCAAGGCATTTTCAAGAAACTGAAAAATCATATTGGCGAATGGTGCCCCCCGCAATTAGGACGTGTTTCGAAATCTGCAGTCGGGACTAACCACTCACGTGCAGAGAGAAGAGAGTGCCTGTATACACAGGGAATAATTAATTAGCGGCATTCGTTTCGGCAATCGAAAACAAAGATGGGCGCTTGTATCCGTCGACTGGTGACAACGTCTCTAGCATCTTAATCGCCACCTTCCTGTATTGAGACATTAACTAAAAACACTGTAACTATATCACGCTCCTATCAATCCAAGGAACCATAATCACTGGCTTTAAAGTAATTAAATACTTCACTAATAGACAGATAATAAACGAAACGAATACCACACTGTTGTAAATTTAATAACATGGACTCTCATATTGGGGTGGTCCTTACTTTTCAACTTTAAAATTTATATTGTCTGACCCTCTTAAAATCTACTATTTGACAAAAAAATATTTTCTTGTTTTTTATTTGTATATTTTGATATATAAAGGGCGCTCAAGGATTTGATATTTTTTTCATGTACCACAAGTTTGGCAACAGTGACTTTCCCTAATTGTCACTTGTCAATTTTAATGAAACGGGGCCCATATTTATATATCAGAATCCGAAACCATGCTTTTATCTATGCGTTACCAATCTGAATAGAATGTACGTCACAGTTTGCGTCTGCATTTGATTCGAGAGCTGCTGATGACAGAAATTTAAATGCCGCATCACAATACAGTACACACTCGTTATAAACCCGTTTCGTCTATGCGATGTGTGCTCAAATTTGAATATGATACTCTCACTCAAAAGTTAATAAAATTATTTTGTTCTTATTGCAAAAATGTCTATTAATTTATACTAAAATAGTAATATTTTATTGCCATTGAGCGGTCTATAATCCTTAATATATTTTAACAAAATTTTATACCAAATTCTTTTAAACTATTTTAAAGCTTCTGAGAGGGTCAGAAGAAATTTTTTAAAATTTTGATTTTTTACCATACATATAAGGACCACACTACTCCCATATTTAAATTCTCCCACTGAATTTAGAAAACAAGAAGAGATACCAATAACCCTGAAGGATTTGATACTACATAAATCGTATCGCGAAATTAACAAGTGGAGAACACGCGCGCTCCTGCAGCCGTTCGAGGAAGAAAAATGGCCGCGCATCCGGCCCAGCTGATTCCGAATTCCGCGCGATAGCCAAGCACCGTTGACATCTTGATTTTTCGAGTGGCCCTCCGCGACCCTTTCCACGAACCGATGAATCCTGATTTCCAATTCGAAGGGGTTGACCGTCGCTCGACGTGAGGATCCTGCCGATCTACGACGTCGACGAGATCGCCGCGAGATCGTTCTCTACTTCGAGGAGCCCAAGCAAGAATGCCCAAGGACGAATTATATTTAGCCGCCACCGAGACACATCCAAGGATGAGATTTATATCGACGAATCGCGTTTAATTTCGCCCACGCGCGCGGGGTGCATCGATTCAGCACCGACGACCCCGAACGTCTCGTGCGCCGTGAAAATTCACGGAGATAGATCTCAGCGTTCCTCCTGTCGCGTTTAAATGCCCCATCCTTCCGTGCCCGTTCACAATATCCGGAGGGAACGATCGTGAGTAATCGGGACACTGGTCGTTTCAGAACTCCCGCTGACGCCATTCAACGAAATTAATTGGGAACTAATTGCGGATCGAAGCGCACTTGGTGGTAAGAGATGATACCTTGGTTGAAGTTTCACGTGTAGCTACAACTGTGGCAGAAATTTTTATTCTCTTTAAATTCAAATTAAGCATCGAATGTCTCGTGCCTTCTCTCTCATTAAAGTCGCCGAAGGTAAGACTGGTACGAAGGCTGCAGTGTTTATAATGCTCGGTGATTTTAACGATGGGATAGGCCTGGGGTGTTGGATTCTTTTCAAATTTTAGACTATTTGGAATGAAAAATTCTATTGTAATGGGGTGGTGAGTTGTGAGTCGAAATTGTTGAGTAGATATTTTTAGGACAATGCATCGATTTCGAGGAAAATGAATTTGAAATTTAGTAGGTACATAGTTTGAAGCAATTCGTGAAGTGTATAAATGATTATTTATAAAGTCGAAAGGGTCTAAGTAAACTACAGGGCAAGAAAGCTAATTAGCTTTCAGCCGGAAGTGTAGCAATTGACTGGACTGTGTCGAGAACTGGCTATGGAAACCAATGAGTGGAAGAAGTTTTACGTCACGTCGCTGGGGATTATATAATAAATCGTAATTAGACAGTGTGAAGGTAGGGAGGCTAGTTGAATATAATTTCAAGGATAATTCGCGCTGAAACACCGCGACGCGTAATTGGTAACAGCGTTATAAATCGTAATTAGAAAGTGGCTCTAGAAAAGTAGCGATTCCAAGGGTAATGGGTGCGTTTATTCGATAAGAGTTACAGCGGCGATACGACGCTAGAACAAATTTTGCAACGTGTTATTGTAAGCCACAGCGTAAATCGCAATCATAAAACGCCCCGGGGGAGAATTAGTTTCAAGGATAATGAGCGCCCGATTAAATGAAACGCGCAGTGTCTCGACCAGTTAATGAAATCCTTAGTTACCTTGCGTGAAATTGGATTATACGGATAATGAGTTAACATTGTAGAACATGTGATAGGAAATAGAATGGAACAAACCTTTGATTTAAAGGATCTACGTTTAATCCCCACCGCTCTAAGCCATTTCTGTCATAAAGATTCCAGTACAGTAAACAATTTTAATCTATTAATAACGATTATCGAATGGAATATAAATTGCAGGATAAATGGCACAGTTTCGAGTTCTTTTTTATTTAAAATTGGAAGTATTAACATTAGAAGATTGGAATTCAATTTAACCGCATTTTTTTATATCTTGCTTCAGTTTAATTGTGAAAAAATTTCGAGTGGATGCAGTCCTCTGGAAGTGGACTATTCTCAGCGACAATTTTTGTTGCCCTTTTAACTGGAGGACACCTTGAATCGCGCCAGATTTAGGATTTATTCGAACGTTTTCGGCAAGGGGCTGCGCCTTAAAAGATCGCGGCAGGTCGTTATCCGTCGTAAATCTTGACTCACCCACGCGAAATCCTTCGCGAAGGGACGCAAGAAGGAAGGAAGGGAGGGACACGGAAATAGAATCACGAGGGTGATAATTATTGCGAGCGATCGCTGCCCACGTCGATTTTTCACACGTCCTCGGGATATCTAGGAAGGAGATGTCAGAGGAAGGTGCAAGCACGTTTCAAGCTTCAACCGTTGGATAAAGGATCCTAGATTGATTTTGGATATCAAACTTCGATATATGTATATCTTACAAAACAGTGGAGTTATTCCAACTGAACTCAATTTAATCGCGTGTACCTTAATTCGCCACCTAGGTAGGTACTTAATGCAATACCTCGCCACTTTTGAGGTCCGAAAATCATATGTAAGTCCCAGAATTTCTTTGGCCGAAATTAGAAAATAAATGGAAAAACATTTATAAGGGCTTTTTTCTACATGCCCTATGGTATATAAAAAATTTCAGGCAAAAATTGGATCCGCTAACACAATTTCACAACTCCGGCAGCGAGGTGCTACGAAGATATACCAATAAAACAATATTAAGTGAATTATTATTGAATAAAAAAAAAGTTTTCTTGTTGTCTGAATATACCTACAGTAAAACACCCTTAAAATTTTTGAAGATTCTCTTCATATTTTTTGAGAAAATAATTCTTAAAAAATCACCGTGTTTTCAGTGTCTTAAACCAGGTTCTCCCCTTAAAATATAGATCATATTTCCCTACACGATATTAGTCCATACAATTATGAGTGCTATTACGAATTTTTAATAGAAGCTACTGAAATCAATAAAGCACCGTGAAACGAATGAATTACCGATGGAGAGACAGATTTATTTAAAATTAGAATGCTGAAAGCAGAAAGCTCCGGTGTCAAAACGAATTTCCAATCGAATAGATCAAGAAGCAGCAACTTCTCGAGCGCCCAGTTTGCCAGTACAAGCAGAACGAATCTCCAGAATCGTTTCATCCGTCAGTCCAGGTGTTCCCACGTTCCTTTCATGGTCTAACGCAATTTTCGCTGGAACGCAACAAGCGGCTGGCTCGCGCCGCAACATTTCTTACAAATAAGGTGTAGAACACGCTGATGGAACGCCGCGACCAGCAGGTTGCAATTCCTTCTGATTTACGGCACCGTCCCCGTCCACGTATAATCATTGTGTTGGTTATGGCCACCGTCGTGTGTCTACTAGCCGCTGTCAATGAGGTGCTTATACCACAACTCGCCCATTCGATTTTATCGCGTAATCGCCGCCGTAAAACGTAAGCGCTGTGTAAGCTAGGACGCGAGTAATCGCGTGCCGTGTCCGTGGAATTCGAGGCTTCCAATCGACGAGTTGCGAAGAAGCAACTCGATAAATTGAACGCAACCCGCCCCCATCCACTGAGTAATTCTGTGATCAATCGTACACTTCGCTGTTCATTTTGCCACGTTCCTCGCTTCACTCTCACTCCGTGGTCGTTGCTAGCAGCGAAAATTAGGGTAAACAAACCAGTAAATGACCGAATTGTTGAATGAGAAGCCCAGTAAATGACCGCATACTTTTATTAAGAATTCTACTTATTAATGTTTGTTTAATACGCAAAACTAAAAATATGGGATATTAAAAGTGCAATTACACTGTATTTATAAACAAATAGTAATTTTTAAATTTGTAATTGACATTTCTTTGCCTAATGGTCATTCACTGGTATGCGGCCAATTACTGGTTGGTTTACCTATTACCTTATTTTGCATCACTCTCGGAAAAGGCGTAGGATTGGATTCTTACAAATTTCTAATCGACCCGATCGTTCCCTCGTTTGCTCTATAAAACGCAAGCTCGTAGCCAGCGTGCCACAAATCGTTTCTCCCAACGTGTCTGCGCCTCGCCCATTTGCAATTTAATTACAGACGCGGATAGAATCCGTCGACGACAAATTACGCGAGCGGCGTTTGTTTGCTCGACTTCCCTAGGTGGGGGAGATCGTTTCATTGGCAGGAAACGATGATTGCGCGTCTGAGAAACGAGGAGGAACGTCTATAAATTGAATCTCATAATCGGGGGAGAAATATCGCGATGGTGCGTGCGTGGCACGAGCAACGATCGCTCGAGGAACCTTGGATCGGTTGGATTGCACGCGCGTGATTATTTGAACGACAGGGAGTTCTAGTTTTGCACAGGTGGAGCGTCTCCTCGTTAATGGCTTTATTCACGAGTGAGAAGTGATTCCTGACGTCCTTGTGGCACGAGAATTCAAAGCGACGTAAAAGTCAGTGGTTGTTTTAGGGATATAAATATGTAATTTCTGGTAAAAAAATATACTCTGATAGAAAATATCTTTAGATATCGATTGGGGACAAAATTAATTGAACAAATGTAGAAGTCACATCGGTCGATTAGTAATAATTTTAAAAGTCTTGAGTCTTTTATTTCTCATTCGACGCACTCGTATTCTAAACACGGGTGTTTCTATCAGTAAATTTTCAAATTTCGAGAAGTTAGGATGAAGGAACTCTACCAACCCTGAATGCTTCTATAGTTAATTGCTTTTTTAAGAGAAAAAAAGAGAGAAACCTCCTATATCTTCATGTACCTACCCTCATTGCTATCAACAATTAAATCAATTAATTTGAATAATTGCAAGCAGGTGCGCACAGAATACCCACCACTGCCATGTGACATGGTGGCATCGCAAGACTCAGACTGTCACAGATACGTGACGCCTGGCAGCGACTCTTGCTCAACTGCTCTCGCTTTCGGAGCAGAAGGTTCTAGCTAGCTCTCCCCGGACTCGACGGGGCAGGTTTTTTCTTTCCAGAAGGAACATCTGCCTTCCGCGCGAATAATGGAAACTTATGAAAGGCTCGTCCTTCGACGAGGAGCTGGTGCGAAACCGGCGAGAGGGAGCGTCGTGACGTTTTTGCTTTTGCAGGAATATCGAGCGGAATCCTTCCTCAGCGTCGCCAAGAAATCCGTGGGCGCGACCCTCTAACCCAGTTCACACGAAGACCAACTCTTTGTTCCAGTTTCGTCGGAGGGACTAGAATACGCCAGCACTATTCAGCCCAACGCGCGACACTTCGATTGTGCTGAATTTTTTTTAAACTCGGGAGAGAAACGTGATTTCTCGTGCCGTGGGTGGATATCCTTTGAAAGTCTGATTCCAGCATTCGACAGTTGGTTCCAACTCGTGAATTCTATATGTTCCCTCGGAGACAAAGGAACTTTCCCCTTTAAAGTAAAAACCTGACAAGCTATTTCAGAGAAATAGAACTGCCACGTAGGATTTTAGTGATTCATAGCACTTGGAGCTATTTCTGCAAGAATTATCAAACACAAAAATGGTAAAAAAATTTTAATGTGCAAAGGAAACGCTGTGAGTTTGATGGATCTTGACGAAAAAAAGGCTGTCGGACAGTTTCGACGATCGCCCCGACGTCCTTCCCGGCGAGCGATGGAAAAAGGAACATCGTTTATCGCGGGCGATCATCGACGGGCCGCCAACGATGAAAGTGGAGCCGTGTTCCACGATACAAGGCCCTTAATCGTCGTTGGTTAACGCTAATTAACAGTGAACCTGACACTCGCTTGGAGGAGGTCAGCGGGATCCTCGCGAGAGGTAAACGCACACGACGTAATCGCGCACGCGTAATTGCACGTGCGTAATTGCGCGCACACGCGAGCTCGTTCCGGCTCTGCTACCCTCCACCGAGGTTTCTGTTTCGTTGGGCAGGTGCGCTCGTTCAAGTATGTACCGCCGAGCATGACGAACGATAATTACTCGTGCTCACTCACCTGTCCACGTTCCCTTCAAAACAAGTGGGAAAAAGAGCAGAGACGACGGGAGGGAGAAAAAGGTAGAAACCACCCGCTAGACGTAGATCGAAAATCTAGCCGGTTTTGAATGCAACATCCCGGGGAAGATAAAACGCAGAGGAAGAATGAGGTATCCAGAAAGATGAAGTCTCGAGTAGTTAATTAGATACCGAGCGGCAAGATCGGAAGCGGCATATTCATGCAGCGAATTTATGGATACGCCGGAGGCAGATAGACAATCTTGTCGAGTCAGATGATTCCGCGCGATCCAACTGACCCGGGAGGGTGGATTTAAAAAGGAGAAGTGTTTCAATGTGGAAGCATTAATGACGCTTGGAGAATAAACTGCAGGATTTTAGGGGCGTTTGTTCTGGACATGAAGCAATGAAAAACTGAGGCGCTTCCATGAATCAAGTTTCTAGGTGTAATGGGTTATTCGTTTTAGCAAAGGGAAGGAAGTTGCTTGTCTGCGGTAGCCAATTTAAGTTGAATTTTCCCCCTGTAATACGCGTTCACGTGGAATATGGAAATTCGGTTAATACCGACTGGCGTAGAAATGAAATTCGCACTGTTCACACTGGGCCCCCTCTTAGTTATTAAAACTTGAAGTTTCCTTGAACATTATTGCGCAATTAGAGCACCCCACGCCGGGGGAATCCTTTCCATATAACCGAGACCGTGAACGCATACGTTGCACCGAATTAATCCCTAGCGTTGCTGAAATGAGTTGCAACTTCGTGCTTCCGTTCGCATGTTTTACAAATATTGCATGTTTCCTCCCCGACCCACAGGCTTTTGATCGCGGGCCGATTAACCATTTTGCTTCGACGCCGGATTGAAAGCGAACACCGTTCGTGCTACTATGCTTCGTGTGAAATTGAACAGTGATGACAGGAAATTTTGAAAAGTAGGCTGCACCTTTCTGTAACACTCGCCTGTCAAATAAACTCAAATAAACCCAGTCGAATACTCGTAAAATACTCGACTTCAATTTGAATAAGAAATACGAAAATACTCTCCTTCTTCTAAAACAGAATGTAATCTATACTTCTGATTCTTTCAAACCACTTTCTGATTATCTAGAGAAACAATAGTGTTTAATTAAATCGATTAATGTCCCATTACTGTTTTAGAAATTCGTCCAACATCGAGTCACAAAGTTTTCTCAGAATTGGAAAACTCGTGTTGCGTAGAATCAGCGTGAAACGTGAAACACGACACTGTCAGAGGTTTCTTTCGAAACAGGGATCCTGGAAGATCCTCGATCCCATGGAGAAACGACGATGGGGTGTTATAAGCGCGACGAGGTCGAACGAAATGTATCCGGGCGATGACAACGAGCTGACGAACGCCAGGCCGCGACAGCTTTATACTTTCGTCGTGTTTTCCCCTCCTGCCTCACGAATGATTTCCGATTTCTATAAATTATTCGACAAGCGTTCCACCTCCTGGGGCAACGATAGGCGAGGAACAATATTTTCCTTGCACTCGTCGAGGGATATTTAGACTGCTTCCAACTGACAAATATGGTGACAAACACGTGCGCTTGAATAATCAGACGGGGTGACATTTTTCCTTCTGGTCGGTCAAGGGGAATTAGAATGTGTATACCATGCGTGTTAGTTTAAATAATTAAAAACCTGCTGATGTAGGGTGATTAAGGGGGGACTTGAATATTCAGCGAGTCTGATATTAGTTAGGGAGTGTTTCGTCCTCATTTAGTTAGTTGGAACGTAAGCTGAACCATTTCCTTTTTCGTGGAGGACGTTTTCCGGCCCGGTGCAGAATCACGGCCACCAGTTGGTGCAGAGGAAAGTCCGCTGCTGCTGGGGTTTTTATGAGAAAGACTTTTCTTCCGGCACGTTTCCACGAGGAAGAACACGATACGCCCACAAAATCCCACGGTCCACACCGTGAAAATTGGGAAAATCTTGGAAACCTAACTTCCGTGTTCCGATTTACAGGCTCGTGATATTTTCAGAATACTTCTCTTTTCGTTTCTCTAAAAAAAGAATGGTAAAACACAAGAGGCACTAAAATATAGAAACTTCTGTTGATTCTTCTTTTTCTATTCTTTTACGAATTATAACGAAAGAACGGGTTAAAAAAGAAAGGAAGAAATAACACTGCAGCGTGAAGCTAAAGTGAAGGTAAGTAGCTCCCTCGGTTAAAGGAAAAGAAAAGTAGAAAAGCGAAGTAAACACTCGTGACTCGTGTCCGCTTCTCCACTGGAAAGTGGAGACACGCTTCATCTCTTCAATGAGTATCCTCACGAAATCCCAAGGACACTCGCCAGCTATCCTCCATCGGGACAAAACGAGGAGGCAGCTTTCCACTTGCAGGGGAGTCTCCAACCGGAAGCGATGCATCTCCACAGATATGACTGCTGCATCGCAATAAGACCGAAACTTTGGCTCTCCCCCTTAGACCTGGCCATCGAGGGCTGAATTCGAAATTCGTTTTGGGGGACGGGTCCCATCTTCTCACGGGGTCTTGCTATAGCGAATGCGACGAAAAAGACTGAAGCAAAAGGAGTCAAAAAGTGTGACGAAAAATTGCAATTATACACTTTCCAATTTCTTCAGATCAATAATTAAAATTCCCTAGTTTTCTTCATAAACGACTTCAACTATGTCTGAACAATTTCGAAGCCATCACTACACCAGCCAAAATCCTTCCATAACTTTTGCTTATCAATAAACAGTGGAATTAAATAAACATCGTTAAGCACGGCTTGGGTGCTAAAATAGTGGACACTTGCAATTCTAATTCCTCAGAAAATATTAAAATAACCCTTTTGGCATCTATCAAAATTTCGAACACCCATGTACCCCGTAAAAATTGAAACTTCTCCAATTTCGAATGGCACCTCAAGTGCTGGGACTTTTTCGTAATTCGTTGGATGGGTTTCGAGGCGTCTCGAAGCCCATCGCTAATCCACGGTTGTTGACCGTTGTCGATGGACGATGGACGCCGATGGTAGGCCCCGTCCGCGCTAGTCACATCTCCGTGCGTGGCTTCCGGTCATCCTCGTTGCTTCCTTCCATCGCTAATCACCCGTCCCCGTGGCTAGCGGCGTCCTCGCCGGGTCAGGTGGATCCCATACGAGCCCCATGGGAAAACCATGCCACCGGTGACAGCGCACACATGGGCACCGACTCGCTATACTAGTTTCAGTCAACTGGAAGCTGGACCAGCTTCGTCGCCGACTATAAAGCAGGAAACGATTTCACGGTAGGGCGATCGCGATTAAACTAGTTCACGCGTACATTTTTCCAATGGAAATACATCTTTCATTGGGGGGACTCTCGCGTTCCTCTTTACACTTTCGTTTGATTTTTTTTATTCTCGTTGCATTTCTTGAGGAAATGGGAATGGAATGAGTTCCTTGATGGTTAGTGAGGGTTCTATGGGGTTCGAGTATTTTTGGGAGTGGGATTCACTGATACGTGAAATTGGGGAGTGGTTGGTTGATTGGTTAAGGAGCAGTGAGTGAGCTTGAGGATTGTTTATTACTTATGCACACTTTGAAAATATTCGTCACCTTGTATGTGGAGATTTAAAAAATTCAAAGTCAACTAGGAGTGGAATAGATTGCAAATTTGGGATTTTTGGGGGGTATTTTGATGTTATTAATTATTAATCTAGTTCTACCCTGCGTCCTCCACGCACAAGTCCACCTTCTCAAGAATGTTACTAATTAAAAAAAAGCTAATTGTATAGACACTCAAAGAAATTGGTGCTGCAAGTACACAGGAAAATTAAATTCATCGAACGAATTTCATAAGAAGAAATGGAGGATTCTGTGGTCCATTAAGTAACGTGTGGCATAACAAAGGTCTGGCTCCAAGAATTTTCGCGAATGGAAGGAACGCGTAAACGCGTGCTACGAGTCGTTCCTTCCAGTTATAGGTGCGCATCGTGGCAACGTTTATTATTAACTCTTTCGAATTGAAACATATATCCCTTTGAAGAGCTCAGTCTTCTTTAGTAACAGACTAAACAGCGGTTCCAGGTACCGAGCTCGTGAAAAAGCGCCGTTTCACCGACTCATTTCAGCGTGAAAGCTAAACGCTGTCATAATACGCCAGGGTAGTCAGAGATTCAGGGAGCATCTAACTTTCTGAGAAACTAGTGTTTGGAGCGCGCGAACGCTGAAGAAAAAGCCTCGGTCTCCATGAATTTGTCAAACGAAATGAAAAAACTTGTGAAAAACATTATTGTACGGGGAACGCAAACGTGATGATCTCCAAATTACCATTGATGCAAATTAGAGCTGTAATTATTTAAATACTCGAATATTCGAATAATTCAATATTTGAATAATTCGAATAATTTAATAATTCGAATATTTTAATAATTCGAATAATTTAATAATTCGAATATTTTAATAATTCGAATAATTTAATAATTCGAATATTTTAATAATTCGAATAATTTAATAATTCGAATATTTTAATAATTCGAATAATTTAATAATTCGAATATTTTAATAATTCGAATAATTTAATAATTCGAATATTTTAATAATTCGAATAATTTAATAATTCGAATATTTTAATAATTCGAATAATTTAATAATTCGAATATTTTAATAATTCGAATAATTTCGAATACGAATATATTTCTTCGAATATCCGTTACAGCCCTAATGCAAATAAGAATTTAGGGCCACTCGTACACTTTGAGAAACGTCTTAAAAATAATTTTTACGCCACTTTTAGTGTATTTTTTTTATATAATACCTATCTTAATTAGTGCCTAATCTTGAATACATGAAAAGAAAACTAGTAAAATTTTTTCCACCCTCTAACAAGTACCTAAATCTCCCTATAACGACCCTTTCAATAATTTCTATCAATGCTCTACCTTTTCGATAAAGGAAGTCCCAATATCCCAAATACACTTGATGTCACTGAAACTCCCAATTCAACACACCGCCGCGCGTAATTCTCTCCGCCGTTCCTCCTCCAATCCTTCCTGAATCCCGTCATGCCGTTTCAACAAGCACCAGCGTGGCCTGCAATGAGCCACGATTTCACGGCTCATTAAATCGCAGCCGACAGCATAATCATTGTCATTCCCCATTTAGCCGCTCGCGGGCACGTGCTCCGATCAATCCTCGCGAAAATAGCCAGCTCGTGTCCAGCCGTTTCGCGAGCCGTCGCTACGGTCTTCCCACACTGGGTATCGACGTCCGAGCGTCTGTTTTCCGCCATTATTTTCCACGCTAAATCGCCGGCGATTTTTCAGCCACCGTCAAAACAATCGGCGCTCGACGCCAGCGTTCCACGCTCTATTTATCGAGAATGAACATCCCGGGCAGATTTATCGATGTAAATACGACATTATGGAGATAACGAGGTGCTGGCAAGAGACAGTTGGAGAATCTTGTTGGTTTGTCACTGGCCGACCTGGCCGAGTGCATCCCACTGTGGTTCAAGGGATTAGCCGCCACCGAATTTAGGAGGCGATTACTTCTGGCTGGAATCCACTCCAGGGCGTGGAAAATAATGTTCTAAATTTACACTAAGCCAAGTTCACTTTCGATCGACTATTATCGTCCAACCTTCGGTTTTATTCGCGTTGCCATTTTCGTCCAGCTAGAGTACTGTCGATAAGCTTTCTTTTGGCGGAAGTGGGGGCAGAGTTATTCTTGAAGTGAGGGAATCTAGGACATATTTAATTAGAAGGGGAGTTATTTTAAGTATCTTAGTTAATATTCTAAAGATTCGATAATTTTATACTGGAATTAGTTTTAAATAGAATATGGGTTAAAATTACTTCTGCGTGGCAGAGTTATTTTTTATCTGCAGCCTCGGTAACTCTGCTTGTTAATTTCTTAATTAATTCGTTCGTTGGTGGTTTTCTCCCGTGTGTTATCTTGAAATTCGTTATGCCCAAGTGAAGGAAGAAAAATCGTCGTTGTAATTGGGAATGCTTCTCGAAAGCTGAGACGCGTCGCGATATTTAAACGATTATCGAAGAGAAGACGGCAAAGTGGCCACTTCGCGCTCGTATTTCCAGCACGGTACTTTTTTCATTCGCGTTTCAAGTGGCTCAACATCCGCTGTTAATTGCATCCTGCGATCGCTTCAAGGAACACGATGCAAAACGAATTCCCCTGAACTTTCTGCGATGTCCATCTGCAGGCCGAGCTATTCGTTACCATTCGCGAATCGAGGATCGTTGCAGGGTCAATAAAATTTATCCGTGCACCGCATTAACCGCCCCTGCGCCCTGAGCGCATTCTCCATCGCGAGCGGTGCACGAGCACGATAATAACAATTATTTCCTTATCCACCTTCTTAGCCAGCTTTGCTACGCATTCACATTCCCATTTGCTATCATTAAACACGCAAAAAGGGCACATTACCTTTAATTTAAAACAGTTTATGGATCCACAAAATTCCACGAGCCTGAGCCACAGTGCTCATTGTGCTAACGAGGTTGATAAGATTTTCTGAGAACCCTATTTCGAAGCAATCGCGAGTTAATTGTAATTACCTATGCACTTGTTACTCGTATATTTTGAATTAACGAGGATGAATCACTTGAAATGATAGTTTGTTATGAATTCAATTGAGTCGATTTTAGTTATCGATTTGCAAGCTGTGACATAAGTACCGATACCCTGAGCACGATGTGCGCAATTTATTTTTCAGAAAAATTCAAGAGGAACACTTGTAATTAAGACAATCAGTCGAAGATGCACGGAACAGGTTTCGCTTTTGATTACTAGCAATGCCTTTGATTAGGTCTACCTTGGATACCTCGATTTATCTCGATAATTATTTTTACAGGATTCCAGAGGCTGCGGGTGTATTAATTAACAATCCAGCCGCGTGCAAGGCAGTAAATTCGTGATATCAATTTGAAATTAACTCGGCTGTCCCGCTCGAGTACCATGGAACCGTGACATCCTTTGCCACGAGGTTTTATCGTGATCAGTTTTATATGTACACTCGCGTTTCGCCGTACCTCTGTGATTCGTGATTTGCATAAATGATGAAATTGCTCGCTGATAATTAAAATTATGTGATAATATACCCGTTCTGACGTTAAACGTAATTGACGTACATAATTCGGATTCAATAACGCCGCCACTGGACGCTGCTAACGAGTGCTGTTAGCCAACTACCAATATTTCTGGTATCAGAAAGAGGAGGCAGGAAATTAATGGGTGACGATGTGGCGTGCTTTGTGCACTCTACAAGTATTTCATTCAATTTCACGTAACTATTTGCAGTTCTGCAACAATGGTGGAATTCAATGCTCGCGGCATCAAACGTAAAATGAATTTTCAAAGCATCGAACAGTGAAACATTTCCAGGAAGTAGTTTGAAAACGTCAGAGCAGTTATTTCAAAACTTCCTCTGTGTGACTTCTAATCTTCACTTGTGTGCACGAATTCAAGCAAGCGGTCGTTAAATTCTACCGTATGAAAGCCAACAGTGTACGCCTCTGTTTCCAAATGGAAATTCCCAAATTTCCACAGTTTTCAGTTTACGCGCCTCGACAGATTTGTCTCTGACGTCGATCGAGGATTTATTCGAAAGGAGGCGTGGGTGGATACAGAAGTTCTCCAAACTGCGCGATTCTTTTCGCCCCTTGAAAAAATAAGAATCGGAGGAAGCCGCGGGGGAAGGAACGACGTGCTACCGTGTTCCCAGGAGCGTGAGACAATTCATGGTTCTTGCTCGATGACAGCCCAAACAGCCACCAAGTGTCCCACTGAAAGATTTTCCTTCCTTTCGACCACGAACCATGACTGTCTCCTCACCCCTTTTCCTCCTATGGTTTCTTCGAAGGATTTTTCTGAACTTCCAGAAACACTGGTGCCTCGAATGAAGAGGTGTGCAAATTGTCATATTCGTCTACAGAAGAATACCAATTTGTCGTGGTTAAAAAATTAAAAATCTGTGACAAGTATGTCGGGTGCGTCTTGTTAATCCATGACAACTTATTCATTTAAATTCAAAACGAATAATTAATGACACTAATGAAAATTTAAACAAAATTTAAAAAATTAAATTAATAAAAAGGTATGTAAGTATGTATTTCAAAAAAATTTTGAAAATGGGACCAAACACGACCATATTTCGACTCCGAGACCTGAGACAATAATTTCGATGTTTGACAGAAGAGATATACAAAAGTAAACACGTTGACGCCACTCAAAGTGTTAAGAATATTTAGCAATTAATGAATCGTTCTACTTGTGACCCCTGTCCATTGCATACAGATATCATTCGAACTATTATTCCATGCTCAAACTAACCAGATCAGCCTGAATGCCTCCGATGTCTATATTAACGCGATGATATAGAGTGACAACTGTTTTCATTATGCCCAGCGTTCGCGGTAGAGTGCAGCGGAAGATGCATTCGCGTTCTTGCGCGCTGCAGTTCACTGTCACGCGTTTCGAGGCATAGCCGCGCTGCTATTTATACTAGCAGCTAATTCGTTCCTCCTGCAGGGCTGAATGGGAGATCGAGGAGAACGGATTTAAGGTGTTCTCGATCAGTGACAACAACGAGCCGTCAACGTTGACACACGGTGGCTTTAAATCAGCTGCTCTTGTCCCTCGACGTTCACTAATTAGTTGGATTCCCTGGTGCTGGTAATAATCTCCCTTTCTTCTGAAAGAATCATTCCCAAGTCCCTTGGAAGCATTATTCTACGTATGAAGGTTGATATTCTATTTTTAAATATTTTTTTCGTACGCCTCAGTTTGAAAATCTCTGTGGACTGTCGATTGATCGATTGTCACTGATCTCGAGTTTCAGGGAACTGGGAAGAGGAAGAAGGAGGTGTATTTCTCACCTCCTCTATTTTATTTTTTGCACGGCTCCTGGAAACAGCTGGAAGTCGTAAAGCTGCGGTCAAACAATACTCGTGGCGTAAAGATATGTATCGAATGACACTTTCGGTTGCCAGGGTCGACCTTTTGGCGATTTTTTTAGGTCAACTTTCACCTAATTTATGTTCCCCTGGGATTTCCGGTTGGACCCTTATCCCTTAAGTCCACAAACACGTACGTGACCATTGTGGAGAGGCGAAGCGTGGTAAAATGTGCAAAGCTGTTATTTTTCAATTTAACAGTCAATTTGTATCTCGGAATAATTATCGTCTCGACGTGTTACTAAAAAAGATTACTATGCATTGAGAGGTGAGAGTGGAAGATTACAAAGGTGGCCCTGCTGGCCTCGAAAACGCATTAAATAAATCACAGCGGGGAGAAAAAGGGTTGACTTAACGCCACTCCATTTCTCGGTGGCTCGAATTGCGCTAATGGTACACCTTCGATGAAATACGAGGCAAACAAACAGGCGATCGTGCGGCGTTTTAAAACGTCAGCCTGTACTTTGAATTAATGCCTCTATCAGACAAGGGGGGACACTAGAAAAATCCATCCCACCCACCAGGCCGTAAAGTAAAATTCTTCGGCCGTTATGTCGTAACGCCAAGTAATTTCTTTGTAAGCGAACGACCCGAGAAATACGACTTTACGAGGAGCCCATAAAGATTCGTTCACGAGTACTCCATCCAAAATGGATTCTGAAGATTTTCCAAACGATTCCTACTTACTTCGAAACCAGAAGCAACTACTAGGTCGACGCAAACGCTCCTTCGCTTTATCGAAGTAAAGATAGGTGCATACATTATACGTTTCTTTAATCACAGTGTTTTCCTGGCCATCTATCAATTTTTGCCACTTTTCTGATAAAAGTACAAGTAGGTGTAGTAAAAAAGACTTTTCCATAGACCATTTAAAATATATTCTTAAATATTAAAATATTATAATATTATAACATTTTATAATATTTCAGCTAGTGTAGGATTTTTTTTATATTTAAATAATTCGATTTTTTACAAGCATTCCAACGCAAATTTTCATGTAAAAAATTCAAGTAAATTCTTCAAACTGTTATAATTTCCAAAATATGTAATTTGAATTTTGACAAAATCCTACTCAAAAGGGTTTTCTTGTAGAACTCCGGGAAGCCATTTTGTACAATTTTTCATAAAAAAAATTTCCTAGCAAAATAAAGGTTGCTTTAAAACTATGTAAAAAATCCAAACCCTATATTTTTATTTATACGAACAAAAAATCTCTAACTTTGTCTTTTGTTAGTGGCTTTAGGGTGGAATCCCCCTTAATAATATTTAAAGGAACCAAAAAAATCGTGGCGATCTCCCAGAAAACACTTTGCGACTCACCGGTTGGGAATCACTGGCCTAATAGAAACTTCTTCGACAACTAAATCATAAAAATCTCCATCTATTTCACTTGCTCGTCTGAAGATCAACCACTTTCCTTAATAAATCTTCAACCATCCATTAATAGTCTGCAAAACGTTCATCCTCGTTCCCATCACTGCAGTTCCCTCAATCTTTAAGTCGACGAACATCGCGTTTTTCGCCGCAGCCTAGCATTTCCTGATTCGAGGCTCTGCCACATGGTCCGTGCTGTTCTGTCTAGACATGCCGCGCAGTTTATGATGCATCAGGTAATTATCAGTTATCTAAAACGTCCGAGGGTGCCCCGTCGAATTACCAGACTAGAACCGAAAGGTTCGTTAACGGCAGCTGGAGGCGCCGTTTTCGCGGAAGCGGCCCCGCGATGCATCCTTCCATTAGAATCGCAAACAGAGTGGCTACCCTCGGCTGTCAAGGGACCCGCGTGTAATCTATCGGGGCAGCGCCGAGGAGTACCGCGGTGGATCCCATCGATTGCACGTTATTCTTGCTCCCAGCGGAGGGAAACACGGTGGTTATTCAATCCGGGGCCCGCTCTATCGGCGACTATCGCACGAAAATGGCCGGCTCTTCACGATTCGCTGCGGGCACGGTTACTGACTTCTACGATAATAACGGGAACGATCAGCGGCGTTCCTGAAACGGTTGAAACTGCAGTGGCTGCAAGGTTGCAGGCGAGCAGCAGGTAATTCCGTTTACGGACGCAACCCCTATTTTTCTTTCGTCCCTGGAAGCGTTTCCCCTGCCTCCTGAACACGTTTCTGACATGTGTTTGCCGCCAACGGCCGCCGTTCCTGCTTCCCTGCCAGGATAACCATAGGCGACACACCAACGGGCCTGCTCCCTTCGCCGTCCCATCGAGACACTCTCTCCCCGCTGGTTATTTATAGAAAGAAACGATGACTGGGTTTAATCGCAGTGACTCGCGAACCTCGCGGACACCTATTATCAGCTTGTTGAGATTCTATCGATTTTCAGCCAGCGGAGATTTTGGATTTTATCGAGGCTGCGAGGAGACCAATGTCACTGATGCAACCTTTGGACACCTTGTTATATTTCATTTCTTAGGAATGTATTCTTCAATTACCTGCTGTGACACCATCGTTCTGTACTCGAAACTCACAATCAGCCACCTCGATTAAGGAGCGAGGCCTATTTAAAACGCCTATTAAAAGAACATGCTTTTTTGGGGAATTTTTTCTAGAAAGACCGATAAACTTTTATTATTAAACATTAGTCTATTGGAAAGAGTACATCTTAAGGATATTTCAGTATTTTTTATGGTAAAAAGTATTGAAAGGTTTGTTAGTTATAGACGATGCCCAAGATGTCTTTTTTTTTAGGCGCTTTGCGGTAATGAAAAAAAAAACGTTGGTCGGTACAGGATCATCCAAAACTGGAAATTCGATTTTTTTTAAATAATACATGAAATTATCTAGGCGCTATCGGGCCCGATTTTGCAAAAATTATTTTGAGACAAAATGTCGGCTGTACAAAGTTGAAGCATTGATATTTGGCAAAAAATCCAGCAAGAGGGGTGCAACTATATTTTCGATAGTTTTTGAGTTCTGACGTGTAATATAAAAAAAATCTAGGTATATAGTACACGGTTTGGTGCACATTTCATGAAAATCCGATAACAAATGAGCGATTTATTAAAAATTTTCAACCTGCACCCATTACTGTTCCAGATTTAAAAAATTCGCCAAAAATAGAAATAGCAACTTATCAACTCAATAACTACTACTCATTCTGTGAAGATATATGTTTTTCAAATCGTTTTAACGTTAAATCAATGCAATAATTTTCTAAACACTTTTTCCTAATTTACTCAAAGTTGGTAAAACTGGAGGTGCAAGGTTGCTGCAACGTCCTCAGTTCCACATCCTGCAAAGCAGCTGATTGCCAAGCGGTCCTCCGCACAAGCGCACCCCGTGCCAACATTTCCATATCCCATTATCGCCTCCGCGAGTATCCGCGGCCGCGATCGACAGAGATCCCGCGCGTCGCCTTCGCCGGGGCTTTCCTATCGCGACGATTTCCATTTGCCATTAGCGTCGCAATAAATCTCGCGTAGTGGCGCGAAAAGTGTCGCGGCCGGTGGACGCACGTGCGCGTGTAAGGGCACCCACGTATACGCGTGCACCGGCAGGAGGACAAGGAGGAGCCGAGCACGGGGGCAGCGGAGCCCGCGGTGCACAGGCAGAGTAGGAGAAGGCGCAAGAAGAAGAGGGTGGAGTGGGGTCAAGTTTTGCTTGCGACCGGCGATGGTGGGGCTGAGGGAACTACGGTAACGGGGGTTGGCGGAGGGAGGCCGTGGACGAGCGGTTATTTCAAGCGACGACTCTTCTGGCACTTCGCCCCGAGCTTTCCTCGAGCGCATCCTCTCTCGCCACGAAGCCCCGCGTAGCTGTGTCGGTGTCGCCCGCGACGGTAGCCGCAGTCAAGTCAGTCAGTCAGTCGTCGGACAGTCAACGGAGCCAGTAGCCCAGGGTGTCGCCTCGCGAGCTCACGAACCGCGTCGACCGTGTAAACCCTCCAACAGGGGGTGGTTCCGTGCGCCCCGTCGCGAACGAGACCTGCCGCAACGGACTCCAGCACCGTTCAGTTTTGGATCTTACGTTCCGAGAACAGTGCGCCCTCGTGAGGAACCTCCGCATACGACCCAAGTGATCTGCTCCGAGTGTCAGTGACAGGGGACCATCGCGGGGGGGTGGAACAGGTGCGAGCGTTTGTGTTGGTTGATAGCTGAAGAGACACGCGTTGGGTTGAGACTAGGTGTTGGGTCCGGGGTATCGATGATAGTGGAGCTGTCAGTGCGCACCAGGTTCCGTAGCCAGGATTTCGTTAAGGAGTTTACTGTGGTCGGAGGTGGACGTGGTACACGGAGGATGGGACGGGCGAGAAAAGAAGAGGAGGATTTATAACGGCGCTCGGCTTGGACTGAAATAACAGGAGGAATGCGCGCTCGGTGAATCAGCTTCCTCCGAGAGAGAGTGAATTTCCTGACAGCCGCCACGCGATCCTGGATCGACGCCTGGATACGTCTCCTTCCTTCCCTTCTGCCCTGATCGAGCCTCCAACGCTCGACGGCCCGCCTGGATCGCGCTCCTGATCTCGCCCGCGGAGCAGTGAGAAAAGCCAGAGCCGCCAGAGGCACTGAGACACGGGGGCCTTTTCAAGACGTCCAAGAGCTTTTCTCGGAAAGGAGATCGCGACTGGTGAGTAGACTGAAGTCGTTGCTTTAGTTAGCTGCGAATAGCGCGCCGGTTCGCGGAAACGTACGGACTTCTGGCAAAATTTGCGAAACTCCCCTGAGGAGCATCTGGGGATCTGTTTGTTGACGCGTCGGGGAACGTTGCGTGACTTGCTACACGTAGTGGAACGGATGTGTCGCTGCAACGGAGGTGTAGCTTATGGTTCGGAGCTTTGGAGATGATAGAGGCTTGTGGGTGGCTGGCTTGGTTCGTGGATGGTATGATAGTAGTAGCTAATTTTGGGAGACGAGGAGATTCTTGGGAAGAAATAGTTCGAAGGGTTGGGCTAGAAAGCTTTCTGTTATTATTGTTTTGACACGTCGATCGGAGTTGGGTTTTAACTAAATAAAAAGTGATTCAAATAACGGATGAAATAAAAGTTACTACTTTCACTTTAAATTATTTGACAAATGAACTTCATGTTTTCAATCGACAATAATTTTTTTAAGTTCTGTTCGTCATTCGAAATTTCTACTTAAATAAAACTTAAATAATAAAATACTGTGATAATATAGTCAATTTTTAAATATTCCTTGTTGCATCGAGCTGCATTGATCATAGGAGCTTCGAAACTAGAGATTCCTATTTTACAAGCTTTTATTTAGCTTCACTTGTTTGCTAAACTTTGAGTTCTGCAAAGAACTCTGACCATAGAAGAACTTAAAACAGAGATTCCCATTAACAGCTTCGTCACAAGATAAATCATGATAAACGTGGATAGCTATTTCTACTGTTAGTGGAATTTGCTGCCGTCCAAAGAACACTAATCGCCAAAGCATTTAAATCACAGCCTCGTACGATAAAGTTACTTCGGTGCATAGACAATGCGATTAGATTAAGAAACAAACAAGCGACGAATTGTCAAGGACGTAGCATCCCGTTTACCAGGTTCGAGTGATTCATTGAAAAAAAGACATCGATGCCCGAAAAGCGCGCTTCCGGTCCCGCGCGACGCGCTTCCGGTGGACTTGGCCGCGCAATTTCTTGCTCGTAACGTAGCGCGAATATGGGACGAAATTTCGTGCGTCACTCAGCCAGCGAATTATAGACTGACCAGCGTGATTTAATCTCGAATATTAACGCTGTCAGCTAGTCAATTAAGATGCATATTTAATCGCCGATCGGATATCGAAGTATCGAATGCTAAATTACCGCGTAAATACTGCTTATTGGGAACCAGACGAATTATTTATGTCATTTTGTGTCATCGAGCAGTATGGAAATGATTACTTTGCTGCAACCAAACTGAAACGAATAAACCAGATATGTACATTCTATCTATTCGAACATATCGATTAGTAATGGAGAATGAAACTGTTGAATAATGCATGAGTTTGAACTTTCAAAACAACTTCCACTTTCTGCTTGTATTTTTGGCCTACTCTTTTTTATTTTCTTGTATTTCTGTTGTTTTATTTTCTACGCTCTGTTAGGATTAGTACAGTTATTGCTATGGTATAAAGAAGACGATATTTCTTCCCGTTATGAAAGAAGGAAGTGGCTTTCACGATAAATGTGAAGTCACTTACAAAATCGTTCTCTTCTAACATTTGTGTACAACGCGTAATTACGTTGTACTTTTGCTGAAGTGGCTATATCTTGATTGATGGCATCGGCATGTGGCATTCTTGTCGCCTCGGGCGAACGCACAGAACGGAATAAAGCGTTCCGCGAAGCCGCTGATAAAGCACCGTGACTTGTCTAATCGGATTCTATCCAAAACAAAACGTTTGGAGAGTGAAAACCCTGGGAAACGTGTGCAGCGAGCTGGTCAAACAAAGTTCATCGACAAGTCAATCTTTCATCCGCCTTTTTTATTTGGAAATAGAAAAGAAAGGAAATACCAAACCGCGCATTGCGATCTGAAGGCACGTTGAAAATGCCACTTGGACAAATACCCCGGCATCGGTGATTCGAAGAAACAAACGACCGTTGAAGTGGCTGCAAATCGTAAGTCGCGAACGTTTAAAAGAAAATACAAGAAGCCTACGATGCAGCCACTTGAAACGCGTGTTGCGATCTATCGATCTCATGAATTTATCGTGCGATCGTTTCAAAGTAGAGCCACGTCTTTCGCCTGGATTACGGTCGATGCCTATCGCGTACGAGGATCTATGATCGCCGATCCAGAGTGACGTTACTCCGCGATTTCGCATCGTCATAGATCAGACTATCGATAGTGAACCCGCGAGTTACTTTGGAGACCGCGAAACATTGTAGCTGAAGGAAGGGTGTGGAATTCATTTGCACCGTGAAACGATAACACGCTGATAGCCGATTATTCGATTAATTATTCGACTTGGCAATTAGAAATCCATGCGTCAGACATACAAAAATTATTTCCTCGATTATTTGGGCCTAGGACAGTTTAATGATAGAAGATAGATAAATTACAGTTTTTGAAAGCTTGCCGTGTAGGTGGAATTCTTTTAAAAAATGTCCCAGCGATTTCCTAGCACCCAATCTATTTCAGTCAGAGGTCTGAAGACACAGTGATACCACTGATGAGTTTCCTAGCTGCCGTCTATTTAAGTTGTCATTTGATCGTGTCACGGATGTCTGCCAACCACAGCCTCAATTGGTCAGCTGATCGATTAAAGAATTGAGAGGAGGGTGCTCCAGACGATGCTTAGGTGTTAGCTGGTCTATCGGCGTCGTACAGACTTGGATCAGCTCTGTAAATCCGGAATTAAAGCTTGCAAACAGTAACTTAAAAGAAACTCGAACGGGCACCGAAAATCCTGCGCTCAAGAATCCAGAATCGTTCCATAAAAATGTCACAGAAGTTCCCTAATTAGAAGGACGAAACGCTTGAAACGAAAGAAAGATGGTCCAAGGGGGGAATAATTTCGTTCGATATCTCGATCGAGTGTCTCTCACCTCGTCGTCGATTCGGATAACCGGTGCGAGAAGCACAATTAAGTTACGTAATTAATTTCGTATACCTAAAGGGCTGCGATAAAAATCTCGCCCCGAGAAGCGAACGCGTGGAGGATTTCGGTAGCCGGTCGTTCGCATGGAAAGTGCAGCGAAATTACCCCAATTCCCGTCGTTTAGCCGTCCTACTGGCCCGAACGTTCGTGGAGAGAAAGATGGGCAGCGTGCAGAGGGAAAGAGAGGGACGGAGGGCAGCGGCGACGGGGGAAGGGTAATTTATTCCGGCTTTATTTAATCTCTTCCCTCGCGTCTCAACGACGCGACTTGCTAAGCTCTTTTAATCCAGATTCTGGATCGCGGCTAGCGAACGCGCGCGAGAAGAGGCTGAGAATTTGTTTGTTCTAATCCCTCTGTTCGTCGAATTCGATTATTTTTCACCGCTCGCTCGTTACTTCGGATTAGATCAGCCTGCTGCTGAAAGTGGAGCGGCCTGATTTGAAGAAGACGTAATTGGTAACGCCGATCGCGTTTCGAATCGTAATTCGTGTGTGGTTGCAAGCGATTAGGAACAAATGGGGGATTGTGTGCTAAAGTTGGAGACTCGGGGAAATTGAATCACTTGAGTAGATTGGAATGGAGATGAACATATTTCTCACTGCTACCGTGGGGTGAATTTATTTGGTAATTATTTAACTCGTGTGGTACGTCAATTCCAGGGGTCGAATGAAAGTGTTAACTTTTATAAATAAAAGTTATTTATCGAACTTTTAACTTTTAAATAATTTCTTTCCTGTTTTAAGTTAACTTTGTGCATTAAGACTTTAACTCTGTTTTAAGACGTCAATTTTAACTGTTATATTAAAAGTTCTCGAGAATCATACTTATATCTCTACTTTCAAGAAAATAAAAGTTTGTTATTTACAGAAAAAATTTTAGAAGCAAAGTTTCAGTTAATACACTGCATTTTTAACAGCTTTCTTGGAATAGAAAAGACAATAGTCATAGAATTACAGTTATTTTATAATTAATTGAAAATTTTAGCAGCTTGATTCGACCCCCGATCAATTCCTCAAACCCAAAATTCTACACTTGGAAGCACTAAAAAATCTCAATACGCGTTTCAAAGAAATCCCTAAATTCCCAAACTAAACGTCACGTCACTAATTCAAATCGCAGCATCCATCACACTGAATACCCAATTCAGTGTCGCAAATCCTACACATATTTATCAACTTTTATCGTACAAAATGAGGTGGAATTATCCTGCATCTCGAAAGATTAATCGGAGCTGACAAATGGCGAGGATATTACAACCGGAAGTCCTCGGGGGGTCGACGAAACAGCGAACGAAAGAGGGCCCACTTTCTCTGTATATACTTTCCCTTTCTCCCCGAAGAGGCGGAATTCCTCCACGTTCTTTCATCTTCTCCGATCTCGCTCCATCGAAAAGGACGCGATTGGTAGCCAAGTGTCCTTGAGGTGTCCGAAGAGGGTTCCGCGATTGCCCAGCGGGATTCGCGACGGTGTGGATACGCAGCTTCCGGTGTTTACGCGAGCGAAACGCGGAGAGGGAGCGGCCTGGCCCGCGCAAATGATAATATACACGCGAGATGAGTTACGCGTACGTTCCTCTAGGCCGCGGCAGTGATCGCGTGGATAGTGGGTTTCGTTACTTCCGGCGATACCACCGCAAATCGACGGAGACTCAGGTCGCCTGGCAGATTAAACACACGAAAACATAAATCACAGGCGTAATGAAGTGGGGCCCTTTTTGCGCTCGTCTGTTTGCTCGGATGAGATTATCCCAGGCTGTAATTTCCTACCCCCTCCGCCCCTTCGATAAAAAGACTGTCTCGTGGTCTCTAACGACGACGGATGGCCTCGAATTTATTTTATTCCCGAGACGCGCCGGAAACGAGGTTTCTCGCCGTTTCTGGCTAAGGTCGTGGCATCGAATTGAAAATTAAAAATCGATGGGTGTCTGGCGATTAACGCGAAACTCTGACCTCGATTCCGATCGCGGGGATTTTATTGGACTGCTACCGTTCTGTTGGACCGGAAGTTTTCGTGACTGTAATTGTTTTGAGTAAAGACAGCCGAGGAATATTTCTTTCAAAAAGCACTGCTCAAGTTCGTGAGCCTCGTCGCTCATCATTATACGTCTGTTTTACGAAGCTTCCGGTTGCCTGCTGCGTAATTCATAAAAATTCACGCGGCACTCGTAAAAGTTAGCGTTGAAAAGTCGAATAACCGTGGCAGTCCGAGACGTATGTAATTATTATTCGCTTATAAATACGTAATAAATTACAAGTGAGACGAGGGAACGACTCACCACTCCTCGGACTGGTCAGCGGAAGCTGTCCAGGAAGCGACAACGTCCATTTCATTCATATTTACTCCCAATAACGGAAATAAAGAAAGACACGATGTAAGAAGACACATCCTATTAATATAATAAATGTGAAAATGTGTTTGGATGTTTGTTACTCAATCACGTCGCAAATATGCAAGGAATCTTTCTGAAATTTTGCAAATATACGTAGTCTAGAATCAGGAATAACATATATATAGGATACGTTTTATCCCGATTTTTTTAACCGATCTGGACCAAATTTTGCATAATTACTCTCTAGAACCCTGCGAAAAACATAGGCTACCAAGAAATCTGGACATCCCACGCCTCCTCCCTTATTTCACCCTCTTCACACTCCGTGATAATTGAAGTTTTACCCGCGCAACACCGGGTACTTGAAGCTATTTACTACTAAGATAAATTGAGGCTATCAGTGCAATAGTGGCCTAACCCACAAATTTGGCTGGATTGACAGCCTAAACCACTTCTTATTCAGCACAATTTTAATTCTACAGTGGCCTGAGCAACCTTCTAAAATCGTCCACAAAATGCCAACGCAAAAACGTGTTTTTGCACTGAACATTTTATTGATTTAGGTCGCGACAATACCAGCACATGCAGCATGGATCATTATTTTATATACTATTAATATACACCTTAGCAGTTATACTTTTTAAAAAATCATACTTATGTACCTAAAAACAGATATTAACCCAACGACTTTAAAAGGTCAATAATTTCATTATAATTTGATAGTCTCAATTAAAGAATATCCAAAACTCCCTGCCTTCGAACCCTTTCAAGCCGTTTTCCGCCTCATTCTAACAAGCAAATACGAACGTGTGAAACCACGAAGAAGTAGCAGCAGAAAGACACTTGACTCCTAGATAACATAGAAGAAGAATCCCACGACAAGGATAAAAAAGTGCGCCGACAAGTGCTTGTACATATGTACATAGATCGTTGAAAGATCCAAGTGACTGGCATCGCTGAAATCGCGGGTTCCGCGTGCGAGTGCGCGAGATGATGACCATCGGCGCGGCGCACAGTGGAACGCATTGTGGGTCCGTTTCCTCCGAGCTTCTTCGTCTTCTTAATCCTCTTCTGGATCCTCTTCTCGGGCTGGAGCCCGTTCCCTCCGCCTTCTAGCGATATTTCATGAAACGGTGGCCTAGCCGGCGAGGCCCAGCGACGGACAGAGAAACGAAATCGCGGCTGGGTAGCCGAGGGACGGCAGAGGAGAGAGGCGGTAAAGTAAGCTCGTAAGAAACGAGCTACGATTTATTTGACAGATCGCGCCGACCGCGGGCGCTAGAGTGGTTTATTTTATAAGGCCAGATTGCCGGCCTCACTTCGTCGGAATAGAATAATGGACGTTTCTATCCCTCCTTTGAGCGTGTACGCCCGCGACACCCTCCGCCCCGTCGGGGGCCCTCTTCTTTCGTTCTTTCCTGGCCTTCGTCTCGAAAGTCAAGTGCAGTTAAGGGCCACTTTTCGTCGGACATGGCTGCAACGGAGGACGCTCAGGACGAGTCCGCCTGTGTCCCCGTTTAAGGTGGCGTCCGTGGGAAGAAAACTCCTTTGGGACGCTGGACGGTGCGAGGTGTTTCCTTGGGACACGTGGGACGTGTTGAAGGAACGACGCTTTGGAAGATTTTTGCAAAACTTGGGACGATTGGGACGTGGGAGTTTCTTGAATGCAAAATAGTTTCATTTACACTACCATTTATGTCCTTTGAAGAATCTTTCTTCTAACTTTGAGAGGGATATGAGGAAATTAATACTTGAGGGAGACTTTTTTATTTATTAGAGGTGATCGGTTGAAAAGACCTGATCGACTTGGGGCGTTTTTCTAAATCTTGCACTACTCGAAGTGTTAATATACCCACCTATTTCTCGTTCTTCGATATTATGTTAAGTGTACAGTGCTGGATCAGTGTAGTAGCAGAGGATCATGAAAATAGATAACCGATGAAGAAAGTATCCCGAGTGAAACAGGACACTTAGGCAAAGAGGGCGTCGCGACGGAACGCCGTAGCGTGTTCCACGTGGGCATTTACTGAGGGCCGAGTCCAGAGAGCGGCTTTTCAACGGTGGCGTACGCGAGCCAGGGCGCAACTGGGACAGAGGTTTAATTAGAATTTAATTAATTACCAGCGGCCGGGTAGCTTCCTAAATCATCTGGGTCTGGAAAGCCAGCAGCGCTGGCTCCGTCGTAAGCCGCGTCGCACGGACAGAAAAACCGACGAGCACGAATGCAAATCGCCGCCGCGACGCTAATGCTGCTTAACCCCGTGGTAATTGTCAGCGCGGAAAAAGAGGAGAGACGGAGGAGCGTAATTTATCGCGGCACGGCGCAACCTCGGGGCAGAAAGAGAATGAATCGGTGGAATAGAGGAAGCTACGAGAGGAAAGGGGTGAACGAACGTGATCAATTAAGAAGACACTCGAGAGAGGACTATCTTTTTCTTGTGGCCGATGCTCGGCAGCCGATCGTTGACGCTTCCATCGCTCTGGTGAGCTCCACTTGTACCGATATAATTATTATGGAACGTTTCGACTTCTAATGCGAACCCCAATGTCCCGGCGAGCGCCAGCGGGCTTCAGGATTTAATTGAATTGATTACTATCTTGTTTTTCCTTTTAATTGAGGATAATGGAGTCTCCGTGACAGAGATTCAATGGCACCTTAGCACCTTCTGCATGTAGTGATTTTTTTAACCGACTTCAAAAAGGAGGTGTTTTATACATTATTTTTTTTTTGTCCTCGCATAACTCCTCAGCATATGGATCGATTTTGATGATATTTTTTTTATTCGAAAGAAGTCGGTGCCCCGGTGGTTGCATCCCTTACTGAATCAATATTAGCTCAATATTTTGCCATTTCTGGTTAATAAGGACTATTGTCACCTAAATATTATTATTTTATGTGCGCACGCGCGTATCTCCTCAGCATGTTGTGTCCATGTATATATATAAAAGAGTTCATCAAATAAAACAATTTAAAAACAAATTAAAACCGACTTAAAAAAAAATAAAAATGCACTAAAAAGTAAATAATAACTTTATCTACGACTCTCATTTCCTGTCACCAACCTGTTTCAAGCTCCTTCAGAGACATGTTTCATCGACTCACATTGTATCGATCACTATTTGCATTTTGCATTATCATCGGTTCCTCAATCATCGCCAGGCTCCGAAGAAACCACTGCCCACGCGTGCTCGCGGTTATTGTCAGGGAAGGTTGAGTAGCTAATATCGATTACTCTGCGCATCCTTCTCAGTGAACTTTTCTCAATTATTCCTCACGCTCCACGGCCAGATAATCGGTCCCTTCCTTTTCCTACAATTTTCCCGCCAGTTTCCCGCGCGAAATTATCTCCGCCGAGATGATCGTAGCCAAGAGAAGCTCGCGCCGATAACGAAGATGTCGATTGCCGACGATTAATGCCCAGTGCGTTATCGGTGGATTTAATTTATCGATGACGCGGCTGTTCCAGCACCATTATTATTATTTGCGGTAATCGCGGCTTGATCGTCGCCTCCACGGTTAATAGAGTTCCAGGCAGCTATCGCTGGGCCATTTATCAGTCTAATACCTTCGATAATTATTCACCGATAAAAAAGAAAGCGGCCCATGTGACGCGTAATTGATTTCCACGTGGATAGACTAAACAAAAACGCGCGAGCAGTTTAATCGATCCGCGTTATTAGACTCTCAGCGTGACTTCCGGAAGGGAATTAATCTGTTGCTATCGCGACTTTGTAACGAATTTTAATGATGCGAGGAATTTATTACGCGGCTTCGATTATAGCCTGTTTCTGGATTCTTCTTTTAGAAAGGCAGCTTCGAAGCACGCGGCGGCTGTTGCTTCTGTAAATGCACAAGTACGGGCCGCGTGTTATTAATAAATTTGACGGCACCGCCGTTTATTTTCGACACCACAAATCCTCGCGACGACGCGGTTAATTAAAAAGCCACTGGCCCGGACCGTCGCCGTGAAAAAGGGCGGTCTTAATTGATACCTAACGAGGTGCTACCAAGACGAATGGCGGCGGCGTCGATCGACGCTGGATTCCGGAATGCATTCACCACGTTTCGTCACGTTTGTTCACGTTGGACAAAGACGCGGCGCAGCGTACATGAATCGAAGCGTAGTGAGGAAAACACGATTGCCTTACTTGTGGATCAATGGAAGAACACTTTGTAAGACGCGCTGCAGCGGCGATGAGAAATACATACGATTGTCCTACTTGTGAATCAATGGAAGAACACTTTGTACAATCGGCTGAAAAGTATCTCTGCAACCACCACTAAGGAATGGTGAAGAATAGTCTGACTTCTTTATGCAGGTAGTGCTTGCAAAATATCTTGTGAATATGATTTACGTCTTTATTATATGGAATAAAAGAAGGTACAAAACAAAGGAAGAAACTTTTATGATGTGGAAAAGCGGAGTTCTGTCGTGGAAAACGTAACCTAGCGGAATTTAAAATTAAAATTGAAACCTAAGCCTAAATCTAACGTTAATAATTCAACCCCCTTCTGGGTTATTATATTAATTATACTGAATTGAAATCGGAAGGTGGATCAAGTGGAAAGCTGTGACCATTTGCGGGAGAATAAAGAACCTAGAATTTGGTGGTTTGAGATTTAAAAAAAGGAATTATAAATGTGAATAGTTTACCTTCACCCTAATAGTGGCACAGCAAGAAGAGTGCCAAGTAGAAAGAAGGGGCTTTGTAAAAAGAAAAGAAAACATGAATTTATTCTTTAACTAAATTTTCATAATCACCCAAAGAATTTTATTAAATTTGCATTAGAAATATTTTTATCCCTTCAACTCGTCCCTTCCCAAGATTAAATTCTGATATTCGTGAGTGCGCCACTGCGCCCTAATTTTATATTATATTCAAGAATCATGTACCAAGAATCTGAACTTCGGCCATTCTCCATTGTATTTGTCATACATCCTGCAAGATAATTCGTCAGAGTGTACCTATTAGCGAATTACCGCTGGGAAGAAATAATAGAACGTGTCAGGTTCCGAAGGACAGCCATCTGCCGCAGCAGAAGGGAGAGAATGATAATAACGAGACCAAAGAAGTGATTGTCGATCGACGTTGAATCGACGCCATTAATCATGGAAGGAGAAGAAAAGCCGGGATGCATCTGGCTGGACGTTTTCACGCGACGCGTCTATTAATCGCCGGCAGCGGCCGAGAGCAAAACGGACAGCCGTTTGTCAGGGAATTAAAACGTCCCGCGGACGCGGCGGCTAAATCAGAAGTCATCTGTCTTCGCTTATGTCGAGCCTTATGCGCTGCACACACGAGATTGCGCCGATGCAACTGCATCGGCGGTGGCTGCGCTCGCGAGTGTTGCAAGGGCCCCCGACAGTCGGCGGATTCGATAAATCCTCGTGGAAGTTGCGTGCCCCTTTCATCCTAACACACCCGTGAAAAAGTCCCTTTGCAAGCCTCAACGCTGAGGACTCGGCGCAGTCACTTTGCATTGTGTCCCGTGCAGCGAGAATCGCATTGCTGCAACTCGTGGAGGTCCTGTTAGGAACGCTGCAAGCTTCGCCATGGATTCACGAAGGATTCAATGAATGACGAAGGATGCCTCTTTGTAATAAGTTTATCAAAAATATTTGTGAGAGCTGGGAGATCGTGTTTGACTACTGTGCACGCGAGATTGCATCAACCCTTTAATGCTCAGACCCTCGAACAGTTATTTCAAAATTGTGGGACTGAAATGGAAAATTGAAATGGAAAATATCGATTTTTATGAAAAAGAAGTACCTCCCTCTATTTAATTTTCCACTGATTTATTTGAGAAGTACAAGGAAACATAAGAAGGCAGCCTGAAGTAAGCCACAATAAATTTTTTAAGAGAATGTTTGATTTGCTCAGAAGAAAACATTAAAATAATTTTACTATCAAGAAAACTACGCTGGTTGCTAATAACAGTTAAATATAACCAGGCGATAGAATTTTCCTGGGACTTAAAGGATTAAGAAATTGCATTCGTGGGGATTTTGCTGGTTAATAGGAGCTTCATACTTGGCTGCAGGGATCAATGAATTTTTAAAGAAACTGAATGCTAACTTGGAAACTTGAAACCAATCGCAAGAACGTTGCACGCAGAATGCTCCTCAGAAGGACATAGAGCATAGAGGAACAATTTACCCATGAAACATGAACGTTGAACCCCAAGACATGGTTTCCTGACAAAAGCCAGCTCGCAAGATTAGAATGTCAGCCATTGGATTAGCATTTGAACGTCCAGCTATGCTCGCCGCAGGAAATTGATGATATTGTTTCTACCTCTTGATTGTGCAAAGGAGTCGAGTGCTCGGAGAATAAATTCAGCTGCATTTCGCATACAAACCTCAGGATTTCGCTGCGCCGAGGTATTATTGAACGATATCCCATCTCGTTAACATAGAGATGCCCGTTGATTTCGAGCGAAGGGATTTTTATATTTTTAACACTCTTACGACTTCATTTCGAAGGCGCACAAGTGACATATTTACAGCAATGCGTGACAATGTACTGCAATTCCTATTTCTAAAGAACCCGTGTCAGCCACATTTAGGCGTTTCATTAAAACTCAGAAGAAATTCAAGCTTCACGTGAAATGGCTATCGAGGGCGGTGAACTCAGCGGAGGCGCCTTCTCAAACTTATTCCCCGCTCTTGGCAGCAGACGAGCGTGGATGACGTCGATATTGCATCGAATTTCGAAACGAGCAGCTCGCCCGTTTAATCCCCGCGTCGAATCGTTAATTTGGCCCCGATCTAATTTAGCCCTTTCCACGTTTCTTGCCCTGCGAGCTCGAGCCGCTGCGCCCCAGATCGAGATAAGGCGAATTCGTTCCGATCTCGCGGCCAGATTGCCTATCCTTTATTAAAATCTCCTCGTGCCGGGCTCTCCTACCGATAAGGCCAGCTTTGACGCTGGCGCGTACCTGTTAGCCTCCGTTTACGCGAAATACTCTAGAATTTCATCGAGCACTGTGCGCCTCTCTCGGCTCCACTTGGAACATCTCCCAAGTGGCGTTCTAGTTATGCTAATGCGTGTCTCAGTGCGCTCTGAGTCAGACGAAACGAACTATCGGCTAATTGGGCCTCCAATTAGGATTTTAGAACCTTCTAAAGAGCCGCTGATTCGAGTTTCACAGCAGGAACAAGATCGACTTGCTACTTGAGCCTGTACTTCCGTAATAGTCAACCAAAACCGCACATTCCGGATCTCTTTGTTTCACAAAACACGGACACCGCGCGCGTCTTCGTCTTCTGGCCGCACTATTTATTCCACGAATGTTCTCCGAGGAAGTCAGCCTCGAATTGGATCGCTGATGTTTGTCTACTTCCTCTGTAGCTGCTCGCGTGTCGCTTTGGTCGGCACCATCACGAAAATGGATGTGAAACAAAGAAACTCTGAATTCATAGGGGCATGATACTGGAATTATATTTGATAGAATCTTATGAAATTATTTCAAGTTAACCTTTGGATTATTTGAAGGGTAAGGGGAAATACAGAGAATGTCACAAAACAGCTTTATCGATGAAATGAAGTATTTTGTCCCAGTGCGGAGTGGACATTTCCTGTTTTAACCAGTACCTAGACCAAAACTTTAACGTTATCTTGCGGAGGCATTTGAACCTTGTAACACTTTGCGATTCGACAGTTCTGTAATCCCAGTCGCCACCAGCAAAATAAATCTCAAAATCACGAAAGATGGATATTCCTCGTGTTTTGCCTTACACTTTAGTCCATTTTTAAAATGCGTGAAAATACAATTGCCACAGGAAGAAGCCCGGACAATCTCTACTAGTTCTAAGCATCTCGGCTGAATCGAGGACCCGGCGAATGGTTCGTACGCGTTGCGGAGGATCGCAGGGCTGGGCAGATTTCCGCGCGTGCACGTGCACGCGCGCAGCCATGCGAGCGGAGTCGCGCCAGAGCTCGCGGTTTAATTTATCGGCTGAAATCTGAATTCGCTAATTGCCGCGCTGCCTGGGCACGAGGGGCGTGCGTGCGAGACAAAGCGGATCGCGGGCTCCGGAGGAATGGAACGGAGCAGCTCCTTAGATGCTGAAGGAAGCAACGACGCCGGGAACACAGAGGAGTCGCGGACGCCTCGCGCGCTGGAATCCCGATTATCCGCAGTCCTGAAGGCGGCGAGTCACGGAATCACTGTTCCAAGAGACGGGAGTAATGGAACGAGCGACTAATTCCGTGTAATCTTCGATAATTCCTTGGCCTCGTGCTACGAGCGACCAACAGATGTGGATAGGTAACTGACACTATCGGAATGGAAGATCGTGTTCACTCGGAGAGGATTGATTTGTGGAGCTTGGTTGACTGAGCGTCTCGCAAACACGAGACTCAACATTTTTTAACAACCCTGCATTATTATTCCACGATTCAAATGGAAAACTATTATACACGAAGATGATTAATGGTATCTTTCATACGCCTACCGTGTTCGCAGCTAAGAAACTCAAGATTCTCATGAATAACACAGCGCCGAAGAATAATACTGCATCGCGTGCACAATTTCCACGCGTTGTCACGTCGATATTTTGTAATTTGAAAACGTCAAAAGTAATGCCACAAAGTCTCCGAGTGTTTATTTAAAAGAGGAATGAGGTTCATTGCCAAAATTCAATACCGTGGCTGTTATCCATCGTCGTAAAATGGAATCGCAGGATCCATCTGTGTTCCCTGCGATGCGAAGAGAGTGTCAGCCGCGGTTGGGCCAAGCAAATAAAACACCCTCGCTGGCGGGCGCGTTTAAAGCGTGTTACGGTGTTGTTCGCGCGTGGTCTCGCTACTTTTCGTCGCCAGGTGGGCCTCTTCACGCGTGCCTTTGAGCGCGTGCCACGGGAGGAACGATCTCGGTCCCCCCTCTTTCCTCGACCCTTGGAGGGTCGTTTTTATGAAGCTCCCTCGCGCCGGCGAAACAAACGGACTGTTGCGTACATACTGCGAGACACCGTCGCTTCGAAAGGCTCGCGGCATTTGTTTGGACAAGAATTATCGTTCGCGGGACTTAGCGGCTCGTTGCCGAGAGAACCGGAGTACATGCATCCATCGAGGGTGGAAGAGGGTGTATTTTCGAGGCGCGAGCGTAAACCACTCGCCGCGCGTGGTTTATTGTTACGCGCTGACTTTTTATTTACAAAGCGATAGCTGCGTCGTCGGGGGGAGAGGCGTCGGATGCGCGTTCGCGACGAAACGGCGCGCACGTTGCACGGGAGAGAAAAGAGCAAGGGGTGAGGGTGGGCTCGCGAACGGGGAAAAATGGAATCGACGATTAAATCAACACGCGGCGCACGAGCCTAAGTACTTCCTCTCGTTACAAGGGGGCCTGCTGTATTTTTAAAAAGCATGTTCGCGGCTCTCGTGTACGCGAAATCGGTTACACGGTGTAACGCCGCGACGTGACCGCGCCGCGGATTCAGCCAGTGGAACCGCGCGGCACACGACGCCAGCGATGGGATCGATGGTGACCGGTGGGTGGTAGTTTAAACGACTGTGACTGTAGACGATATAGCAGAAATGATTTTAATGGCCTGCTGGAATTATTTTCTGCTTCCGAGAGAAAAATCTGTTGAATAATTTACAATTTTGAATGTGGAGAGCAGAACACCATATACGTAATTTAAACTGTTTTGGACATTGATTTTAAGGAGGGCATCATTTTGCTGTTTTAGAATACCTGGTAGATAATTATCGTGCACACGAATTTTGCGCGGCGTGATAGTTGATCATACATAACTACTATATTTATGGTTAAAAATTAATAAAAAAAATACTGCAGCTTCCTCAAAGATACATCAAAACATGGTCCAAATTTCAGATGGATCGAAACGCTGGTTTCTTAAAAAAAAAATCCCAAATTTTGCTATTTTTTTAGTCCAAAGAATAGGATTCCCCCCTTAAACATCGTTTTAGTCACCACTGTAGTTCTTCAAATGCTAGTCAGAAATCGAATTCATTGAATGATGATAGGTTCTAACGGTGCAAATCCACGATGAGACAAAAATATCGTGTCTCGACTCTCGTGTGATACTATAATCTCATGAGAAAATCATTTAAAAATTTAACTACTTTTTTTAACTCTTTTGTCATTTTTTTTCATGAAACGAAACTCTCATGAGACGAGTTTCGTGATATATTTTTAAAAGCCTCATCTCTCGCCGCTATTTCCATTATTTACATTTAGTTGTTGCAGAGATTTTTGTCTCGCGGTATCTCATCCTGAATTTGCACCTTAAGAAAATTATCCTCGTGGGGATCGTACCCATCGCTACGCAGAGCACGATTGTGCTTTAATTCCTCAAGCAGATCCCGGATAACAATAGCCAGCAAAGAGCGCGATATCCGCGTTTACTCGACCGTGGACGATTTACGTATCTCTCGCGATTAGTCGGACTTCCTAGTCGACTTTGACCGTTCCCCGTTGCCTGTCTATCCCTCGGTGTTCGAGCGGCGATTAATCGGCTCTAGAGCTGATTTCGTGGCCGATGTAACAAACGGAACACACGATCTATCGTGTCGTGAGCGAACGTCGAACCAGCAATTCTCTCCGGCGATAGATCATCAATATTTATAGCCAGTGGCCACGAGGAACGCCTTGTGAAACTATTCGCGTGGACATGGATAATACGAGCCCCTAATAGTCTGATTGCATAATAATGCTGACCGCAACGTTGCGGTCTACCGCAAGTTAAGAGATGCCTCGGTGACTTCCCGATGAAATCCTTTCCCTCTCTTTCTCGTCATCTTTCTCCACTCGACTTTCAGGAGAATTTGATGGCAAGATTGCCTTCCACTGCTGGATTAACCAATAAGCAAAATAAGCAGCACATGAAGCATCAGAAAACAGAGGGAAACACCATAGAAATTTTCTGAATTTTAAAATCTAACTTTGGTTAGAAACACTTTTCAGTTAAATTTTCGGAAATGCCTAAGAAATCGCACATTTCGCTGAAAGGACGACACTGTATAAGGCCTCCAAATTTTTTAAAAGGGCCTCTAAAGGTCTTAACCCGATCCTGCTTCCACCAATCTGGGAAATAGGGAAATGAAGTAAGTATAAACTGTAAGAAGGACTGTTGAAGTGACTTTTATCGTCAGTTTTGGAGCTGTGGTGGGATGATAAATTGGAAGATGCTGAGGGCCGTAAGTGTTGGCGAAGGAAATCATATTTCAAAACGATGCAATGGTTGATGGCCCTGGAGGATCGTTCTGGGGTCGATTCAAGGAACAAGCGGAATCGTATGGCAATTACGAAGCGTCGTGTCAGACAAGCAGAGGCGAAGGCCCTAAGGAGCCTTCCAAAGAGAGAGACTCGCCAATCACTCGACCTCGTTGCGCTCATTCCGCCAATTACTGTACGACGATGCGTGGTGGATCGTGCGCAGAAGACAAAAGGATCTGTATCGGTCGTTTCTGCAGGGATTCTCAGAACGAGCTACGAAGACACGTGGACAACGGAGGAAGATGATCCTTCAGCATAAATTCATCCATCAGGAAACTTTCAACCCGTTCCTCAATTACTATGAGAAGCTATGCAACAAAACGGAAGAAAGAATGGTTGAAAGTTGCGCGAGATATCATCCTGCTGGATTCCACTGTAAATGATAGACTTCAAACTACTAATGATACTAACCAGTTCCATATCAGCGATTTTGTAGTTTCATAATGAAGAAATAAGGCTCTTCAACTGATTATGAGACTTGATGTACAGAAGAAGTGAAATATTATTAGAACAGGTTACTTACTTAGTCAGTGAAAGAATTAGAGTGCTCTTAAATAGCTTTATTCCTAGAAATTCCAGAGCACGAATGGATAAGGGACGAATACCTAACCATTTAATCATCTCCAACGTGAAAAACGTAAAACCCAGTGGCGAATTTAAGAGGGGATTCTCGCCTAACAAGTAATAGCCCCAAACTGATATTTAAGAATTTTTTTTGAAAAACTCGTTGGTCATATTGGATTGAACTCTTTCGGGATATAAGGAAGCATCTTTAAACTTGCAGAAAATATTTTCTTTTTCTGTCGATCCTTCTTATTATTTAGTAAGTAATATACTAATAGTATATAAAACACTATTTTTCGGCATTTTTCCTATATTTTTTAAGTAAACTATCTTCTTCATTTTCCCGAAAAAAAAATGGGCCCCGCAGAGCGTTGCCACCTGGGCCTTTTTCCTTAAATCCCGTGCTGGCCCTAGTAACGATTACAAATTTCGTATCAGCAGAGAAGCACAGGGTACCACAGAAAAATCGTAAAACGTCCGAGGAATAGGAGGATGAGAAATCATCGCGGCAGATTATGGTTGAGACGCCTCGGCATCCCCGTGGCCGGTTAGGGGATCGCGATAATACGCTCGGCGTGGCACGCTTTTACGAAGGAAGCCACACATTCCTCGTTATCCTCGGATTGTTCTCTAAAACGATGAAACAAGTAGCGGGGCATGCATTAATCATCATTAAAAGCCGCTGGCACCGCGTTGGAAGCCGTTGCCACGAAATAATGAGACCGTTCTGCGTCGTAGATCGTACGCTTGCCTCTTTAATCTCGATTGGCATCGAATAACATGGCACGGCTACCACGCATATTTTCATCCTCCACTTTTTCCTCTCCACATATACCATACGCGTACATATACCCGCATACGTATATATTTTTTCTAAACGAGGCTCGACCTGTCCACAGCTCGAGCGCGAGATTTTATCGATGGAACGAAGCATGCCGGGAGAAAAGCTGGGGCCCACTGTTCCAGCGATCTCCCGAGGGGAAGGTCTTCGCCGGGACTTACCGTCAATTCCGGGCGATTAACCGTCGAAATCGACGACCCAATTGATCGCCGATTCGAGGCCCCCGCGTTCTGGTCATCGGTCGCCGGCGCGTGTCGCTCCACCATCGATCTTCCGCCCTCGGAGAGAAACGACTGGCCGATGAAAAACGGCGAGATAATGTTTCCCTTTCGTCGGCCAGATATATCTGTCGATCATAATTCACTTGCTCGCGGAGGAAACGCTTCGAGAGACGGGGGCATCTGCTGAGGGAGGGGGTGAAGAGGAAGAAAGAAGCACGGACGTAGGCGAGAGCGCCGTTGTCTGTCTGCCACCGCGAAACGGACACTCCCGCAATCTTTTCTAATTATCTCGTTCCAGCGCGCATCGCGGCCCCGTAATCGGATATGCTAATGGCAACGGGGAAACGTAACGATGTTACCTATCTTTTTATGTCGCCCTGCGCACCCTCCGCGAGCGCCCCGTCGCCCGCGGCGGCGTTACATGCGCAGCCATTCACGACCACCCCGTGCCCTCTGAGCGAAAAGAGTTACGCCGGCCGAAGTAGCCACCGTGTCCACGCGGAACGGTGATCGTTGGCCAGATGCACGGGAACCTGTTACGATTCACCTTCGATATGAAATATCGCCGATGTCAGATTGCACAGGTGGCCGCCCTTCGTTTTCCGTTAATTAGCGCGTATCTCCATCGACTACCGGGGTGGCTTCGCCGGCGGGAAACTGCCACATTCGGAGCGCGGACGTATCGATCAAGGTTCGGCGAGGACCCGCGGGACTGGTGACGGGTGAATCAATGTGAATGGCGTCTATGAGGCATCGATTCGAGTGCACGGAGCCGTTTGCAATGAGTGGATTGATGGGGGATGGATTGGGGTTCCCGCGGCGACGTGAAACGATTTTGATGGTGAGGATGTTGGAGGGGGAGGTGTGGAAGCTTTGGTGATAATTCCGATCTAGGGGCGCGAGCGGGGCAACTGCCATAAACGGTGAATTTGGGGCGACAAAAGTGGTGGAAGGAAAAAATTAAAATCAATATAAGTGTTACGTATTGATTTGTTAAAATGTTTTAGGAGGTTTCTTTAGATTTAAAAAATAGGTAGGTACATACCTCCTACCTATATGTTGTACTGATTCTTTTATGAATATTAAATTTTATGAATATTAAAAATTATTGACAATTAAATGTAAAAATCATTTTTGCCCAGAGTAGCGAAAGAGCTAAATCGCTCCCTGATCCATGGATGTCGAATAGCTTGAGTGTACATTAGATTCAGGATCCATTTTACCTATTATTTTATTAGGACATATTTCAGAATAAGCTATTATATTGTACTGTGATTTTAGTGTGATTTAAAATCCTTATTCCCTTGAAGAAGTAATACCGATGATTAGTAGCTCACAGAGTTTAATATTTAGGGTGGGTCAAAATATTCGCCTAGCGAGGGTTAATGGATAATTGTGTGCTTGATGTGTTAGAAGCTTTAAGCTAGAGTATGCGAAGTGGAATTTCTGATGAGACCAGATAGCAGGAGTAGATACTTCATCTTTCGGAATTTGCTTGTATTCGGAGTATTATAAATTGCCAAAGAGGATAGGAATATATCAAACCAGTGCATACTGTTATTCCTAATAATTTATAACACCAAGGTGTCAGGATTAGTTGGTCATCAGGGTCTGCTGAGTACCCCTACTGATGAGCTCCACTAGTAAACCTTGAGCTCAACGAGCAAATACCTCATCCTTTTTCTCCTTCCCAGCTCCCAACAGATCGTCATAGTAAAAGGAAATGTATAAAAATAGCCCGCGCTGCTGTTTCTAATAATTTATAACCAGCATCTGCTGAGTAGGCTTGCTGATGAGTTCAGCTAGCAAACTCGACAACATGAGCAGGAAAAGAAATTGAAAGAAGGAGAAAAGGATGAACAGAGTGTGTTTCATCGTGAGCTTATCACTGAAGATTCTTAAAGAACCTAATAACTACTCGAGATTTTACACGAATCGAGGCTTCAACTATGTTTTTCATCAAACACGAAGCACACGGTGTTATACACCTTAACCAATCTCCATAATCCCCAAAGTAATAGAACAAGAAACAGCAGACTGCCCATACCTCCTTAAACAGAATCCATCGATTCATCACCCTGCAATTACGCGAGCCAAGTACATAATCGAACTTTCCAGCTCGGCTGCGTAAGAACCACAGACCATTAACACCTTCGTACCAAAAAATCCGCGTCGTTCATCAACCGAGTAGAAACAAGATAGCACACTCTTTATATCGCGCTGCATCATCACCTTGGAATAATTAAGCGATCGCTCGATCGTTCGATGGTGCGCTGATTGCGTTCCATGCAAACACCCCAGTGTCAGCCAGAAACGTGACGATAATTGTACCTGAATAATTACGATAAGCCGGGGCGAATCGTGATCAACTCGTACGACTCGACGCGCATCTTTCTCCCCTTTCTTTCTTTCTGTATTTCGACGTACAGGAACGGTATGTTATCGCGATACGCGTAACGTTTCTCGTGTACAGCCTCTCCATTGATAAGATCAACGGCCGTCGAGTACCGAAACTTGTACGACCGCGTGCGCTGGCTCGTTCACCTTATCGCGATACACGAGCTGCCCCTTCGGAGATTACATTGTGGCAGGCCTGTGCAACCTCTGTTTGATTGAAACTGGTTGCCCCGCTTCAGGGGCCACCGCTCCCTTCTCGCGGCCTCCTCTCCGCACCTGATTCCCAGAATAATTGCTGCCGAACCGATACGATCAGCGAGCACCGATCGATCGTCTAGACGTCTCGCTCCACCTTCTTTTTCTCCGACGACTACCGTCGCGAGGTCTTACTCGAGATTGCGCGGCCGCTCGCGGCGAATAATGCGGGACGGAGGACACGTACTAAAGACTCGAGAGCGCATTACATTGACGACGATATTAATCTTTTATCTCCGAGTCAAAGTATAGAGTACTCGGTGGAAAGGTTAATCGAGAGGCACATTTCAAGACCTTTGTACTTCTGGAGCACTGTGCGCAGGCATACGGAGGATCCTTCATTTTATACTCATGGCAGGCATAATCGTAACATGACAAGAAATAAAACTGATTCCCTTCAAAGTAACGCGAAGGCAGCGTTGCTACGGGTTTAAACCCATCAGCAGTGTACACTGCTAAAACCTTCCTTCACGCTAAGCTTCCATTCGCCGTCCACGGAAAACCGTGCGAAATTGTAATCTCCTGCAACCTCTCATCGCTGTGCTCGTTCAAGACTACTCGACGTAAGCTCCGTCATAATTATAATTGCAAATTCCTCGCTGCATCAACTGACACCGCAACACCTCCGTCAGAACCAAATGGAGCACTGCTATAAGACCCAGAGCTGGTATTGTAAACCTTTCACCAAGGCAATTAAAAAAAAAGTACCCTAAGAACGATCCCGGCTCGGATAGACGATGTTCTAGGAAGACCCGTGGATCCCTCAGCCGAAGATCAATAACGGCGAATGGAGCCGAGGAGGAAACTAGTGAGCGTATCAAAGACAGTTCAGGGGACTGCGGCGAGTTATCCCTGCTGGTGCTTCTCGCGATTGAATCGTGCCGCCTCTGCCCCCGATGTATCTTTAATGCGACCGCCACGGAACCGGTACGTCCTCGCGTGTCGTCTTTGCTCTTTACTCATTCAGGGTGGAAACCAGTTTTCGTCGCGGTGGTCCGGCTGACGCGTTTGATCGCGGGCCAGATAAATAACCGCTCGTTAAGGAGAGGTGACGCGTCCACGGTGCCTCGCGACCCACCAGGAACCGGCGAAATTCTCACCCCCTTGCGTGGTCGAGAGCTCGTCGAGCGGGGGTGATCGGACGTGATTGGGGGAGGAAGGTGGTGGAATGGGATTCTATCGACGAGGCGCGAATCGAATCGGGTAGTTCTGTGAACAAGAATTATTTGGGGGAGTTGGAATGAGAGTTCATTTGAGTCTGTGAAGACACTTTCAGATTTTACGGATTTGGTGTTTGTGGGGGAGGAAGAAAGAGGGGGAGTTTATAGTATAAACTTTATATTTGCCATAAAATTGTATTGGTATTCGTTTCCCGTGGAGGATTTGTATATTTTCGTACCATGGGCAAAATTTTTATTTAAGGGATTATGCTTAGTCAACTGGCGAATTTTTTGTGGAATGTCAACTGTATATTTTTTTACAACTATTCGCTTATTTTAAAAGTACATATATACTGCAACTCTTGGTAATTTTGTTATAGAAAAACATTAAAAAATGAACGAATAACAGCTATTCTCACGGAAGCTGTTTACTGACTAAGATAACCACTTAAATTAAATTTCGAATAACGAATAAGTGTTAAAATAATTATTCCTCACGTCTCGAATAAAGTTAACTCGGGTTAAAGGAAGAGTGACAAAATTTTTTTTAACTTCAGATTATTCGAAATATTATTTAAATAAAAATTTTACCCATCTCTGTTTCATAGCACCGCATCCCCAAGCGTTCTAGGAAATATTTGAGGCATTGAGAGCAAAAAGTGTCTAACCCACATCGAAAGAAAATTAATTCCTCTTGTTTTATGTGATTAATACTAACTCAGTTCCACTAAAAATATGGAACAGTCCGTTTTTGCTCTGAACGCCTCATTTTCGACCTTCCCGATCGAATACTCGCGTTTCGCGGCATTCCACGGAAACGAAGTGCAGGTTCCCCAAATATTTTCTCACGTGCAGCTGCCCTCGATCCCGCGGCCCCCACGAATCGCCGTTTGTTCATTGTGCCCAGCAAACAAGCGCGTATTGTCGCTCGGGCGGGTGACCGTGAATCGGTCATTGTGCGACGTTACGTCGTGAGCGTCGGTGCTTATGTCACATGTGGGCTCATTCTAATGTAAAAGCTTGATTTTACGGCTCATTGTCGCGAACGCGCGCGCGCGTGATGAGAAAGAAGCGACCAGAACGCGTCGATTGAACGACGACTCCCGTGGCCAGTCTGCTGACTTTCCAGCGCTGCACTTTGTATCGTCAACGTTGGATGACGGCGTCCCGCGATCATCTAGTATCTGCTAGAGATCCTTGTAAAATTCCTCTACTAGTTCCCTTGATTGGAAATATACTCATTAGGGAGAATCGTCGGGATTAGAAAGGGTTAGATTCTCTCACCACCGTAGAACTCTGTATTTTAATTTTTAAAAATAAATTTCAAAGCACCGACTGTGCGAAGAATAAAGCATTCTTGATCATCGTGCGGTGATGTCAGTGTTCCAAGATTGCCAGTACTTATTCGTAGCCTTGATGATTCTTAACGAAGAGCGTTAAGACCCTCGCCAATTTCCCCGAAGAAACTTAAATTTTCCAGCTCCCATTTTCACGGAAACCAATTATCAAAGTGAGGAAAAAAATCCCCCACTAATGAAATAATAATCCTCAGTTCTCAAGCAGCAGGAAATAAATTCCAGTAATTTCTCAAATCATTCAATCATTCCTCGCACCGCCAAAAATCCACGGCTCAACGACCTGTTGCCCTAAAAACTCCTGGCGAGACGCAGCAAGGAGACTGCAAAACAAATGCCCATTATGGAGAGGCGCGACGTTGATTGTTAGCAAAACTGCGCGAGGTATTAAATCACGGGTTGCAGGTAATGCACGGTCAGGCGAGCGTGAAGCAGCGTTTGACAGCGTTAGAAAGATCGCCGCGACAAATGATCCTCAGTTTCCCCCGAGGCTGGCTATCGCGTCGCCGAGGCTACCAACGTTCGTTTCCTCGGCTTGTAAACGGCTTGTCGTCCGCTGACAACAGTATTTGTCTCTGCGGCTCTGATCGAGGAGATTTATACTGGCCGCGGAGACATGACTGGCCACGTACAGGGTGTTCGTTAAGGCACAGAAAACCAGGTGGAATGTTCGATCTCGAGCTACAGTTAGCGCGCTTAGCAACAGTGAACTGAGTCTTTTGTGTGGATGTGTCTGAAGGGAGCGAAAGATTTGGTAAAGAATAATAGGCAACATTCTTTGATAACTCTATCCTAAGAAGTAAATTTATAATTTTAATGTTACTCCAAAATTTAATTTTAAACTGACATTCCACTTCAGTTTAGTTTAATAGTAGAAGTCTACTTGGGCCACCCTGTTCAGAGAAACCTGCAGGATGAGACCAACTATTTGTTCCCCTAACAGTCTCCACACCTAATCCACGCGATTACTATTCATAGAAGCATCTAGAGTCCACCCTATACGTGCACCACTGGCATTGAAAGCTTTCTTAAATGCTGAAGGAATAGCTTTACTAAGAAATCTAGTGATGCAGTAGCTCCACCCCTTTAAAACGTATACTCAGCCTCGTGTGCTACCTACGAGGGGCCATTTTCCTTGCTTCCCTTAGAACCAAACTATTAATTACTAAATTACTGGGAGCCTCCAAACAACTCGCCCGTTGGACGTGGCGTAAGTGCTTCTATGAACCTGCTGCCTTTGTACCCAAGTTTAAAGCCCGCAAGGACAGGGAACACCCCGTATAAGAGGACACGGTCCAGGTGATAGTAGCGGAACGAACCAAGGGGGGTTTCATCTCGAACGGCGATAATGGTGCGCGAGTGAAAGCCCGAGCTGGGCCCATTGTGGCCGTGATTTTTGCTTTCCCTGGTGGTCCATCGACGCGAAACGCAACGGTTGATTAGCATAAAACGCCCACCGTTCGCTCCCCGGCCGTTTATCGCGTGCCGAACCCTCGTTCGTGAAGTCACGGCTCGATTAAAGCCGTTCCTTCGATGGAGCTCCTCTCGCCACGATTATCGTCGATTGTCGCGGAGTCGTTGACGGGCAAAAATTAACGCTGCCCGCGAACTTTCTTTATGGAGACTCTCCACCGACCTGGGGGAAAGTGGGTGTCTATAAGTGAACACTCTGACACTTTAGTCGAGAAGATTGTTTCCAGTGAAAAATAAAGAATTGGGATGAGGAAGAGAAATGAAATGTGAACTTTGACGTAAAATCGTACATATAAACTACAACTTTTGATTATTTTCAAGTGGCTGTATCTCTGAAAAAAATGGTCGCAAAAAATATTTAAAAAAAAGTATTTTAACGCTAGAAGTATCTAGGTTTTGAATTAACAACACAATTTTTTTCGTCCATTGTGATGCCGTTTTATCAAGATGAAGCGTAACGAAGGAAACTAAGTTTCAGAAATTTTTGCCAAGTTCAAAAATCAAGCGTTAAAATACTTTTTTTTAAATCTTTGGAACCATACCATTCACGCTATCTTCGTGGAAGCCTATGATAAATTTTTACTAACTGATGTAGCTAAGGATAAGCAGCACAGCATATGAATTACGATGAAATGAAGACAAGTCATTCGAGTCATTAAGAACCTTAATAAGCCAGCTAATAGACGGCGAGCGGTATCTATGAAGAATCTTTGGCGTACATCGGTATCCTAAGGCCAAGTTACACGAGAGAGAGACCGCTCAAAGCGTAACACGAGTCAGTGGAGGAGTGCTTCGCCTGGAGAGACGAAGGACACAGCAGCTCCGGCATCTGCTGTGCATTATTCGAGAGGAGGTTCATTAGAGGACTTCCTCCGCGACGGGAGGGCCACCGTGAATGATTTTCCGGTAATGGCGGCCAGCTCGGAACCTTTGGCAGTCCTCCCCTGCTTCTCGGAACAGTACAGAATTACACTAAAATGCACGGTTAAAATAATAGGCGCTTTATGGAAAAGTCGAAAACCGTCGGCTTGTGGTGACTTTTATTACCCTCCCAACGGTTTCCCAGTTTATTAGAGAATTTTAACGACTCCCACTCCCACTCCCTCAAACGCGTGAGGTTTCAGTGAGTCGTTGGAAGAATTTGAACGGTGTTGATTGAAAAAGGCGAGGGGAATCATTATTTTAATACTCACAGATTAATGGCTATATTTCTAAATAAATTGTTAAGAGCGTGCTGCAGGATAGGCAGATCTCTTTCATTGTGTCTCAATGTCGGACCCGTTAATTAAGAAACTTCTCTTTAAGTAATTATTAAACTGCCAGGATGATTGGCACCGTGTGTCCAACACGCTGGCATTTTCAATCAACGACTCAACTCGCCTTCCCCACTGAACAGGTCGAATGAGAGAGAATCGTGAACGCGTCAAGCTACCAACGTCCTGCTATTCGAAGGGGAGGAGGCGTTATTCCGAGGAGTAGCGGCTAATAAATCCCCGCGGCCGTCGATTTCGAGAAAACGGCTACAACCGACGGTTCTTCGCTTTTATCTGATCGATTCCAGCGGAACCGGCGAGCAGCATTATCAAATAGACTTCAATGAGAAACCCGGGTGGCGCGATGCGGCAAGGGGAGTCCGCTACTATCGTCGCCTGATCTCGCGGTGCCATTGTAAATGCGTTCACGTAATTCAGAAAAAGTTGCGTGTCCGTTTCGTGTCGGGCATATATCGGCGACGGGGGCGTTTCGAGTACCCGTCCCCCCCCCGCGCACCGAATGCACCCCAACGGAAGTACGTCGTGATTTGCCGCAACGCCGGAAACGGCGCACGTGCGTCGTCGTTTTTGTAATTCTCATTCAGCCGCGTTCCGAGAACACGGTTCGGGAGATGCTGTTCACTTATCCACGAACAATGAGCACGCCAAAAAAAAACGTGGTCCTTAGAGAAAAGAAAATGCGCCATCGAAGTGGCCGAGAAACGGGGGAATGAAAGGATTCTTTACAGACCGATAATTGCGTGGTTACAACGTTAAAAGGTCGTTCACCGATTCATTGTTCAGCTAGGTCAAGAAGAACGCCAACGCCCGTTAAGCAGCGCCCAGGAATTGACACTTCGCACCTTTCGCAAGATGACGATAAAACTGGTCGTTCGACGCGTGTAATCGCGTTTCACAAACACAGCGAGTGCCCGCGGCACCGGCGAAACCAATTGCAAAACGAGGCGCGCAGGCGTCTCCTTAAATGTCCATATTTCTTTCCGATCGCAAACTGGTGACGAACGCGAGAGCGATTAGAGGTTCGTCATCCTTTCAAAATACCACGGGGTTTAATTTAAAGATCGCTTCAAAATCACCTTCGGACATCTGACAATAAATAAATTACTGTATATAAAAAAAATAATGCATCGGAAAGAAAATATCCGCGGCCCAATATTTACAAACTCACGAAACACCATGCGATTCCTCCACCAATTTCAAACCCGACTAAAAACAAAAAAACTTCAACCCCTGTCCCTCCACCCCATTTCAACCCCCGCGCGAGAAACCCGCAGCGCAGAAGCCTGCACCCCGGTGCACCGTAGTAGCACGTGAAGTGCAGTCTCCCACGTGTAGAGCCGATCAATGGCCAGCCAATCGGTGATCAGGGCGCGCGAACAGCGGCAGGCAGTGCGCCTGCGTGCATGCCAGGTACGGCACGCGGCGGGCCACTGGCTGTCAGACGAAAACGTGCCGCCGGCAAACAAAGGTCGCGCGCCCGGCTTCTCTTCAGCTTCCACTCGTGCGCCGTGCTTCCTCGAGACCCCCGGGGTCAAGAGACCGTGTCGTCCGTGCCCTGTCTGTCTCGTGTCGTGTCTTCCAGCGTCCCTCTCGCCCGCAAGTGCCCGCCAGCCTGCGCTCTCCGTCTCTCCCGTCAATGGACACGCGGATTATGCATCTGCTTGATCGCCCGTACGACCACCGTCTACCCAGGAAACCGTCCATTACGGGCGAACGCATGTAGCGGCTGCTTGAACCGACGAACCGAATCGAGGAAACCTCTGCCTTTGGGGAGCGCTTGTCTGCGAGCGATGCTAGTGTGAAATGGGACTGAACTCGGGGCGGATGGAAGATTGCGTCGGGGATACCGCGGAAAGTTGATCGATCGAGATCGGTGAGTCGGAAATGATGGATGAGTGCTGGAATACGTTGCTTCTTTGTTGAAGCTTGTCAAATAATTTGATCGTGGAAATTTATGCTACCGAATCAGTCGGATAATTTTATTTACAATTGACAGTTTGGTCGCGCTTGGATTGTTTTGTCTTTGGTACATTTAGAACGTTATGATGCTCATCGCGTGTTGCATCGGAGATCGCAGGAACGACACGCTATCGCGAAGCCTCTGTACCGTATCGCGAACCAAACTGACCATTCAGAGTTACAGTTAGACTCGCAGTCGGACCGAGAAAGCTCGTGGAAAAGTGTCACTTCATTTAACGGCACTCCCTCGTTTTTCTCAGGCCACTTGATAGTGGTCTTATCAAGCAACCGGTCGCAAGAAGCTAGCGATACGCGCGCTTAATAAAACACGCTCAACCTAGCCAGAACATTGAAACATTCAAATAAATTTCGCTCGCAACATTGATAAAGGAAACCGTCGACGCCGACATCGGGTAAATCTGGTATGTAACTGGTTTCTACCTTGCGCTTATTAGATAGTCTGGAACAATTCGTTACCCGAAGGAGCTTCCACACATTTGCTCTTCACGAGTCTAAATCAGAAAAGAGAAGAGAAGAGTTTTAACGAATCTCTTTCTTGCCGCGTGGTGTCCCAAATTTTTGCGATTCCTACGGGGAAAATAAATACGAGCGGTCGTAAAACAAGCAGCAAAAAGGGCGCCCATTGCTCTTGTTTGTTAATGAGCCCGAGAAGTATAAATTTTTAGTGGGTAACGAAGTGACTTGGATTTTTTCCCGTCGAAGACACAAGGCGCGCTCTGTCCTCGACGGGCGGGGCAATTAGAAAAAATGCTTCCTAGCTGCAGATGTTTCGGGTGACAGGAGGACGAAGCCTAGGTCACAAAGGCACTTCCCTGAAAAACCGAGGCGCCGGTGGCGCGTAAAACGAATTTTTCGGGGTGCAAATCGAGCAGACGGTGACTCGAAAAAAAGGTACTCCATTTTGCGGCTCTTCAGCAAACGTTGAGCATTAAAATCGTTTAAGATTCTTCGGTATATACGTTGGAGACTGGACGTACTTTTCGGTGCTCGTTTTTCCGTTATCGATGGAAACCTTGATTTTTGCCGATACATCGCGTGTTCAGCGAAGATATTTTTAGATAGCGTCACTTTGTGTACTTTCACTTCCTACGCCGTTTATCATCCACATTTATTTGCATTGGAGCACGGAAGTTGCGGTGGTGCAACGTCTCGCGTGTCTCAATTATGATTCTTGTTTAATCGGCAGAGATTCTGCTCCTTTAGGTGTGCTTATTTTATGTGATAAGGATTATTCGCGTTTCTTCGTCAGAATAAAGTCACAATTTGTACAGCAATTCCTATTCTAATCGCGAAGTAATTCGCCGAAAAATTAAATTTTATGTGATAAAGATTATTCGCGTTTTTTCGTCAGAATAAAGTCCCAATTTGTACAGCAATTCCTATTCTAATCGCGAAGTAATTCGCCGAAAAATTAAATTTTTAGAAATAAATTTGATGGGTCATATGATGGAGTATCTGTATTTCTTCTACAAAGTTCAAAAGAATTCCTTTGAGATTTTGGAGAAAGAGGATTAGAGGAAATCCTGAGGCTATCTTTGAAATTAGTAATAAGTTTGTTAATGTGGCATTACAGCAGTGGATCAGATGGCGCCAAACGATTGACGTATATCCGTTTGAATTAATTTATGATTCCTTCGACGCGAGTTGGTGGTAATACCGGTATTATACAGGCATTAGAGCGATGCGCGCGATTATAAACGTCGTCCAGTGACATCATACCGGTTATTAGCAGCATTCGAGTTTCTTTTTTGGCCGCCGCGTAATCCTACGAGACTACCAGTATTTTATCAGCATTGGTAATAGCGTTTCGATCTCTGCTACTAAGGATTTTATTGTAGCTTAGTCAATTTGCTTCCCTGTTCTACAGGATGCTCCAAAATACGTGGCGCAGTTCGTGGTATAAGTATAACAATGTTGCGTTCGTACATAATTGGAAAAAAGTTTGCTGCAATTAGAAATATTGTAGATTTAGTGAAGATAATTTTAAATTATACCGAATGTTTCAAATATATTCCAGAAGGTTATGCTATGAAGATATTGAAAATTTACTTAGGTATTCGTCTCGTTGAAACAGCAGAGTATTTGCAATGCATACAGAATTAGGGATATTCTATCACTAATGTGATCGCTTTGTGACATTCTATTAGTATAATAATATCCAAAGAAAAATACCACAATTCTGAATTAGTGAAGTTCTTGCAGCAAGGAAAGATGCACCGTCATTGTTTTAATGGATCTAAAATCTTGACTTCCTTAAATCACTGCATTTTCCAAGATAAATCGTTCTCACTTGAACTTGAACCCTAAGCTAAGAACATCGTAGAAGAGCCACGGCAGCGTTCTTGTGATAGTCCGATAAAGCTATCAAGCATTATCTAGACCCGGCCGCACGAAAACGTACCTGCAACCGTGACAGGAACATCGTACCTGTGATAACACTCCCACGATAAACTTTGCTTGAGCAAACTGAAGGTAGAGAATTTGATAAGTGCGTTTCGCTGCGTTATCGTTGGGAAGCGGACAGCGGGGAGGGGATTTCAGAAGATTTCTGTTACGCTGCAAGTAGTAATAGTCGAAATTATTACATAAGTTGAGCATAGAATCTACGAGGGAATGTGCCACAAGTAGTAATAATGGAAATTACACGACGGAGCAGTGAGTTAGAAAACCTGAAAGTACAAAACTTCCTCAGTTCATAAACCTAGCCTAGAAATCGAAGAAGGAAGCTTCTACAAGTAGTAATAACCGAAATTACATTATCCAGCGGCGAAGGCAGAAGGTAGCTTAGAACTTCTCAGCATTACAAGCTGACCCTGCAATTTAAGAAGGAATATGCTACAAGTAGTAATAACAGAGATTACGCGATCAAACATTACGGGTTTGAGACCTGAAAGTTCAGAGGTTCGTGAATTCCTGACCTGACCCCAGAATCTTTGGACAAAGAGGCAGCTCGTCAAAGGCGTCTCGCGAGACGTCCCTGTCCGTTTTAATTCGCCGATGAATTCATCGCGCGATCGCGTTGACGATCGTGGGCTTAGAATGAATATTCTACTATCGCGCGCCGCGCTTCCCTGTTCACCGATCCCTTGATTCTCATTCGGACCCGACGCACGTTCCCCGAGTCTTTTGTTATTCACGCGGGTGTAGCTTCGAGTGTCCCTTTTTAGCTACCCAGCCAGCTAAACTACCACTACGCGACGCCTCCTTTTTCTTTTCTCTTCGCATATCAAAATAAGACATTTGGGGGAACGACGTTAAGGTCCTCCTTACTTGGCAATGCTTCGAGCCTCTACGTGTGCGCGGACACTTAATGAAGCCTGTTTAGAAATTTCGATTGGGCCCCTCGATAGTGGATCTACCGTGGAAAAATTTATTGAAACGATCCTTTATTCTTGGGAAAAATTCTAAGATGCTTGTGACGTTTTCGGCTGTTTCGAAAGTATCCGTGAGTTGGTGAGGAGGGATTAGAATGCAGAGGTAGTTACTTCTTGAGGCATTGCATTCCCTAGCTTGTGTCCTACATTTTCCACGCAACTTTGAATTTGGAATCACGCTCCCTTCCATGGCACCATGAGTTTAGAGTGATTCTGAATCAACGCTGCTTATCGAAGTTCACCATGTACATAACTTAACCGGTTAACTGTCAATGTATCATACAGGGTGTCCGCGGGAAAGGTGTACAGCTGGATATCTCCTAAAGTATTGTCGCTAAAAATCTGAAAAAATTAGGGAACGCATGGTTCGAGGGGGCCAACTTATTAGCCCGAACGGATTTTTTTTATTATTATTATTTTAAAAGATACGATGGTCAAGTTCGGTTTTTCAAATGGAACTATTTTTTCTGAAGACCTGAGTTGATAGTGCGTTAAAAGACAAAATCAATAAGCTATAATGTATACACTTTATTTCCACTGGTTTTTTTACTATTGCGCTTGCAAATTTACTGATTTTCACTGGGAAAAACGCCTCTGGAACAGCAAGGACCGGGGTCGGTCTTACTGGCGCTACGGGTGGCACTGCCTGTTGAAATAGATACTTACCTGCCAAAGGTCTACGCCAGGAAAGGCTGGACAATTCTTTTCCGTCAAAAATGCTACTTAGGTAGGTACATCTGCGGTATCGAGAAGCGCACCGTTACTTTTATTTCGCACTTGCTTCTACGCTCGGATGACCGGTTCTTTTGGGAAGGATGCACGTTCGATTGATTAGGTTAGAAGGTGTGAAAGTTGCTGGACTAAATATCAACCATAGGGAGCAGATTGTATCAGAACCAATCGGATTTGCATACCTCACAAACGATTGCTCTCTCGAAGAGGCCCTCTTCACAGCAATACTACCTCCCCAATGCCCACCTTCTCTCGCACGGAATAACTCAACGCATGCTTCTGTTTTAATATCGGAGCTCGTGTTTATACTCGAGAGGATCATGCGTGGACAGCGGGCTACCCAATTTCTTCCCGTGTCTGTCCACAAGGAGTATTGACGGTGGATTGTAGGAGCGTAGATGTCCGGATGCCAGTTATTGAATTCAAGAGACGATAGAAACACTTTATTACAAAACACACATGTACTATAATTAAAGTAAATCGTATTCCTCTCGGGCAGGAGTCGCCCGACGCTCGTCGACGAGATGCGGCCGGTACCCCGTGGCGAGGGCTACCCTTCGCAGTGCCTCTCCCGATTTTTATGGCTTTTTCCGGAAAAAGGTACGAATCCTGGGTCGAGCGTAACGAATTAGGGTCGAACCTCGGCAGTCGAGGGTGTAATATCCATTACACCGTATTAAGAAATTCTTTTCTTCATCGTATCGAAAGGGGAATGACGCCAATGGATTCCTTATGTTTTTCTGATGAAAATTATGCCAAATATCATGCAAATCGGACAACTTTTACATAGAGAATACAAATAGGTTATGTCAAAGTAGTCCGATCTGCACGATATTTGGCATGATTTTCATCGGAAAACCCCAAGGAATCCATCGGCGACACTTCCATATCCATACGATAAAGTATAAGGAATTATTTTATTTCTTAAACAGATACAGAGTAATTCTGGAGCAACGCCCGTCAAGGAGATGCGGCCCCTGGTACCCCGCGGCGGGGACAGTCCTTCGCAGGGCCTCACTCGATTTTTATGGTTTTTTCCGGAAAAAGGTACGAATCCTGGGTCGAGCGTAGCGAATTAGGGTCGAACCCCGGCAGTCGAGGGTGTCACATCCCTTACAGCGTATTAAAAAATTATTTTCTTCGTCGTATCAAAAGGAAAGTGCCGCCGATGGATTCCTTATGTTTTTCTGATGAAAATCATACCAAATATCTTGTAAATCGGACAACTTTTACATACAGAATACAAATAGGTTATGTCAAAGTAGTCCGATCTGCACGATATTTGGCATGATTTTCATCGGAAAACCCCAAGGAATCCATCGGCGACACTTCCATATCCATACGAAAAAGAATAAAGAATTATTTTCTTTTATAAAAAGATACAGGGTAATTCTCTAGCTACGCCTGTCATCCCGTGGCGAGGACAACACCCCGCAGTGCCCATCGAATTTTATGGCTTTCGGTCCTCGAAGGGTTTGGAATATCATTAACACGTGAGATTTTTATGACTTTTTCCGGAAAAAGGTACGAATCCTGGGTAGAGCGTAGCGAATTAGGGTCGAAGCCCGGCAGTCGAGAGTGTCACATCCATTACAGCGTATTAAAAAATTATTTTCTTCGTCGTATCGAAAGGAAAGTGTCGCCGATGGATTCCTTATGATTTTCCGATGAAAATCATACCAAATATCATGCAGATCGGACTACTTTGACACAACCTATTTGTATTCTCTATGTAAAAGTTGTCCGATTTACAAGATATTTGGTATGATTTTCATCGGAAAACCCCAAGGAATCCATCGGCGACACTTTCCTTTCGATACGACGAAGAAAATAATTTTTTAATACGCTGTAATGAATATTTCACCCTCGACTGCGGGGGCTCAACCCCAATTCGCTACGTTGGGCCCGGGATTCGTACCTTTTTCCGGAAAAAGCCATAAAAATCTCACTTGTTAATGATATTCCAAACCCTTCGAGGGTCGAAAGTCATAAAATTCGATGGGCACTGCGGGGTGACGGGCGTAACTGGAGAATTACCTTGTATCTTTTTATAAAATAAAATAATTCTTTATTCTTTATCGTATGGATATGGAAGTGTCGCCGATGGATTCCTTGGGGTTTTCCGATAAAAATCATGCCAAATGTCGTGTAAATCGGACAACTTTTACATAAGGAATACAAGTAGCTTGTGTCAAAGTAGTCCGATTTGCATGATATTTGGCATGATTTTCATCAGAAAAACATAAGGAATCCATTGGCGTCATTTCCCTTTCGATACGATGAAGAAAAGAATTTCTTAATACGGTGTAATGGATGTGACACCCTCGACTGCCGGGGTTCGACCCTAATTCGTTACGCTCGACCCAGGATTCGTACCTTTTTCCGGAAAAAGCCATAAAAATCGAGTGAGGCCCTGCGAAGGACTGTCCCCGCCACGGGGTACCAGGGGCCCCATCTCCTTGACGGGCGATGCTCCAGAATCACCCTGCATCATTTATGTAGTGTGTGACACGACTACCCTCCGCGTAATCGGTCCGCGCGAAGCGGGGCGCAAGTTCGATCATAATCGGTACTTCTGCCGGAGAGGAATACGATTTACTTTAGTTATAAGACATGTGTGTTTTGTAATGAAATGTTTCTATCCTCTCCTGAATTCAATAACTGGCATCCAGACATCTACGCTCCTACAATCCACCGTCAATACTCCTCGTGGGGAGACACAGGAAGAAAAGGGGTTGCCCGCTGTCCACGCGTGGTCCTCTCGCGTATAAATTCGAGCTTCGATATCAAAATGAAAGCATGCGTTGAGGTATTCCGTGCGAGAGAAGGTGGGCATTGGGGAGGTAGCATTGCTGTGAAGAGGGCCTCTTCGAGAGAGCAACCGTTTGTGAGGGATGCAAATCCGATTGGTTCTGATACAATCTGCTCCCCATGGTTGATATTTAGTCTAGCAACTTTCACACCTTCTAACCTAATCAATCGAACGTGCATCCCTCCCAAAAGAACCGGTCATCCGAGCGTAGAAGCAAGTGCGAAATAAAAGTAACGGTGCGCTTCTCGATGCTGAAGATGTACCTACCTAAGTGGCATTTTTGACGGAAAAGAATTGTCCAGCCCGTGGGCCGGGGTAGACCTTTGGCAGGTAGGTATCTATTTCAACAGGCAGTGCTACCCGTGACGACAGTAAAACTGACCCCGGTCCTTGCTGTTCCAGAGGCGTTTTTCCCAGTGAAAATCAGTAAATTTGCAAGCGCAATAGTAAAAAAACCAGTGGAAATAAAGTGTATACATTATAGCTTATTGATTTTGTCTTTTAACGCACTATCAACTCAGGTCTTCAGAAAAAATAGTTCCATTTGAAAAACCGAACTTGACCATCGTATCTTTTAAAATAATAATAATAAAAAAAATCCGTTCGGGCTAATAAGTTGGCCCCCTCGAACCATGCGTTCCCTAATTTTTTCAGATTTTTAGCGACAATACTTTAGGAGATATCCAGCTGTACACCTTTCCCGCGGACACCCTGTATATGATCAAATAAAAATTTGGCAAATTCTGTCAATGTATCATATATGTATGATCAAATGGAATAACTTTTTTGTTTTTCAAACGATTTGAATGAAACTTGGTATGTAATGGTTTTTTGGGTCGCTGAATCTGAATTTGGCATTGGAATTTTAAATTTCAATATAGCAGACTCAAAATGGCGAACCAAAATGGCCGCCAATTGACAAACTCACCCCTAAATTCTATTTTTTTAGGGGTTGGGGGTGTCAGATGAAAAAATTACCCCCGGAATCGGTTCAGCGAGTCAAAAAACCACTGTATACCAAATTTTGTGTGATTCACTTAATTTTTCGATGGTACCAGTTTGGGCCCGAATAATGAAAAAGACCGTGCCAGTTAACCGGTTAAGGGGATTTACCAGTTTGAACGCTCGGAAAATTACATTTTGTGGATTTTTTTACAAATATCAAACGGGTATACCCCCTTAGGTGCTAAGTTCTTCCTAAATCTGACAGTAATAACCAAATTTCTAAGTACCTAATTCATTCAATATCAAGTACTCAGCCATCGAATACAGAAATCACTGATCAAAGAAAAGAAGGAGGAAGAAACAGTTCAAGCACGCCAGTGCAATCACTAATATAAAAATTCTTATTCAACTTAATCCCACCACGAAAAATGTGATCTAACAGAACCATCTACTCCCATTTTGAGACCCAACCATTTCAATGAAACAGATCTCTCCAAGTCTTTACCCCAATCACTGGCCAGCCCAAGTCAAAGCTGACATACGATCGCAAGTCGAAGCATTCCGTTCCCGATATAAATATTCCAGGTACGTGCCAGCGGGTGTTGGCCTCCCTTCCCTCCTCGCGAACCTCGGCACGTCCTCCAAAACGTATCGCTATGCGCATCACGGTGATTTTCTATCGGCGATCGCGAGAACCGCCGAACATGGCGAGCAACGACCCAACAAGTCGAATCCGTGGAGACCGACTGGATTTCGCGGCGATCTTGAACGGTCTAACTCGATCCTTTCGCGTCCCTGCGTCGAACGCGATCGAAGCGTAGAAGAGAAGTTCGCAGCATGACGTTGTGTCGTTTCTGTTGAAGCACAAGGGAAACGAACTCGAGGCGCGCAGTTTGTTCCTCGAACGGCAGCTTCGGCTTCAGGACGAGCGGAGAATATTCTTTTGCACGCGATTCCTTGGAAATGTAAACTGGTGCAGGAGCAGCAGTTATAAGTTTAGGGGAATCTCGAACGAGAGCTGAGGGTGTGGGTGGAGAAATTGAGTGGGACGTGAATTTGGTGTTTCCTCTGGGAGAATTGAAGAGGAGAAATTGGAGATGGGAATGTCTTTGGTAGAAGGGAGATTCTATCTTAAAAAAAATTGAGTAATTTTTGTAAATTTTTTAATGGTAATTGAATACGTTTAGAACTGAGTAGCTTGAAGATAACACTTGGAAATAGTGAAAAGATTGCAGAGAAGATCCCAATTTTTAGTAATGTCACGACTTCGAAAATTTGAAAATTGTAAGCGCCGCTGTCCCTCCGCGAGCCAACACTTTAAACCCATAGCCAACCGACTCCATCCTCGCTCATAATTCATTACACCATTTCGGCCGCTTATATTACACACCGGGGCGCCTTGTTCGGAGTCGACCTGCCTAATTTAATGCCGGTATTTAGTCTACGAGCCCGAGCACGCGCCAGAAAAGAAACTCTGACCTTATCCGTGGGTCGAGCGTGTACAACCGAGCGCGAGTCCACTTTCGTGTTTCGAAGCAGGTTGCTCTGCTCTTGTTTCCCTCCAAACGAAGAAGCCTTTTGTTTCTCGACCGCGTGGCTGTGAGATTTCAATCCTCGAGGCGATAAATATCGAAATGTTTTAAGTACTCACTCAGCCCCAAATAGAAACTTTCTGTGTAATTTAAACGTGTATCATTCTCCATTTGTTGACAACGTAATATCAAACACTCCACATTTGACCAGACCTGTATGGTGATTTTAGGAGATACGAATCGAAAGTCACTTTCGCTGAGAGTCTACTTACCAAACAGCTAAATCAATCTTTGCGGAGGAAAAAGGAAATGCAGATGCAGGGGCATTGGATTAAAAGCCAGCTGGCTTACTCGCAGACGGTGCGAAGCAAAATTGAGCGCGTTTCAAACGGCCCCTATCGAGATGTAAATAAATTCGTCCGTTAATTTCGAGTATAAAAGTTTCTCGAACCTCTGCCATCGTTTTTATGGTCCTGGACCACTATTTTCCTCTATTTTCTGTTTCCCTTTTACGAGCACCCTTGGCTGAAAGCGCCAGTCCAGGGCACGCGAGGAGTGAAACGAGACCAGCGTGAAATTCTTGCCGTTGTACGACATGAAAGGCTTCCATCTCGTCTATGCAACTCTTCGCTCAGTAAAGTTCCTCAAATATTGATCGAGAACCGCTTCTTGCACCGTCCGAGGCTCCTCGAGACGCTTGCACACTTTGACAATCAACTTGGCTGGTGATCCCTCGAGATTTTTTAATACCGTAAGAGGCGTTCTATGGACGTCCACGATGCATTCTATGGCTAAGTGCACGGCAAATACGGGACCACGCCACTGCAAATAACACGTCCATGGAGATCTGACAGTGGAACACTCGAGTTTTGTTGTTGCATTCATGGGGATGCAAATGGGAACGAGTGATAATTTCTTATGAATTTCTCACGATAGATCGTGATTCTTGCAAGTGACAAATCATTACGGAAATGCATTCTGAGGTCCAACTGTTCCTCATTCTGCACAGAAGCTTCATATTCTCTTTAATTATTTTTGTTTAGAAGCTTCAGGTTTCTTTCGTGTGATGTGTTTGGAGTTTTCAGCCGAATGCAAGTCAACGTTCGTTGAAGATAAAAATGATAGAAATGTATTATGTTAACATGCGAGGGATGGATGGTCGGAGGGTAACCAGCCTAAAAGAATATTTGTTTCTTTTTCGGTAAAATCGACGAGAAGGGGGACGGTTCGGACCACCCACGCCTCGAACGCTGCAACTTTCTCTCCGTGGAATCGAGTCCCATGGGGTTAGAACGGATATAACCAGTAAGCGGCTTACTTTCAAGCATCGACACCCTTCCGTGTACTTTTCGGATAACGCTGACTCCCGGCAACCTGTTGTTTCGGGCTAATTCGTAGCGACAATCGGTTTCCGTTTCACTCGAGCGCGATTAAAAGGCATCCGTGACTGGGCAAATCGCGGGGGATCATCGGATGCTAATGATACTCTTACTTGCCGTGTCATTTCCGAACCTCTGGGTGGTAGAGATGGTGATTTCAGATATCAAACGGCAGGATGAATCTCGTTTTCATGCGAATGAGTCTGTGATTTGAGAGGGGACGTTATTTCCACGCGATGGGTGTGAAGTTGATTGAAATTATGACGTGAAATAGATGTGGACTGGCAAAGTAGTTCCAAGTTTCAAGGTCCACAAAATCACCGAAAATGAATATTTTCTGTTTTACCCTTCACAGGCCTCTAAATTGAATTAAAATAAAATTCAACTCCCCATTAATTTCAAATCCCATTTCTCCCTCTTTCATTTCATATTACATCACGATTCACGATAAAGACCAAGCATTGTGTAACTCACAGGGCATCACCCTCGGTGTCCACTGGAAAGCAGGAATAACCACTCAAGGGAGCACATTTCAATCGGTGGACAGAGCTACACGCAACATGTCAAGCCTTTTAAAATGTTTTTCCACCGCGAACCGTCCGCCAGAATCTCTACCCTGTCGCAGGCAACGTGTCAACGCTGAAAAGTTGCTCTAAATGTGTTCCAAAGGCGGCTCCACGCATCGCGTGCAAGCATAACACGGGATACACAAAAGGGACCAAAGAAAGAGGGCGCGCACCTACGTCGAAACGTGCCCGCGTAATCATGGGAAGAAAAGATTCGCCGGTTGCCTGCGTTGGCGTGAAATAGTGACAAGACGGTGAGACGCCCTGCGAGGCCAGCCAGCGAGCACGTGCTTCCGGTTTACGGTTCACCCCGTTCTCCACAGTTTATGGTTTACAATTTATGGGCCGGGGCACGGTTCACAGGAGCCCAGCCTTCCAGAAAAGCAGACTGGTGCACCTTCTTGGTTTGGTCCTCCCCCACTCTCGTTCCTATCTCTCTCTTTTTCCCTTTTTCTCTTTCCCTTTGATCCAACGCCGACGCGGTGGGTGGACGAGCTTTCTCAACCGCGAGAGTCTAACGAAAACGACTTCGATTAGAAGAAACGCGACTAAAAAGGGGAACTCTCCACCCCCCTCTGTTCGAATCAGTTCATAAATTTGGTCGACCACAGGGGCCAGCTTTTGTTGTTCCCGAAATCGTCTCCATTATTCACGACTTTACACCTCCTCTGTTCCTTTTGGGGCGAGAAGCCGCGATTCGGCACGTGAATCACGAGATTTCTATTCCAGCTTGGCTGATTTATTCGTGACGGACATGTTAAGTATTGGGGTTATGGAGGCATGTAGCTTTGTTTAAGTTTGTCAGAAAGGGAAGGTTCTCGGATTTTTTTGTGGACGTCCAACGGGGACCATTTTGGGCCACGAATTAGATACCTTCAGAGAACGTTGGGTAAATGTAATGCTAGAGCAGAAGCATAGGGTACACTTACTAGACTTTGGAGCTATCAATTTCTACCCCTGCTTCATTTAAATAATATGGAAATGGGAGATGTTCCAGGGAGATGACTGTAATTTTAAAGGGTTCTTCCAGGATTCAATTACGAAAGTGCAAATGAAAGCGTTTGTTGCTCCCACAACTACTAACGAAACTTTCCTACCATCTACAGTCTTACCATACAAAAAATATATAAAAAGAAATTTTCAAGTTAAACGATTTTATTTAATTTTATCAAAAATGCAGTAAAAACTATAAATTCGTTGATTGTACTACATTTACGATTGTACATATGTCACTTTAAATAAAATCTTGGGGCAGAATATTTTTTTTGTAGTACTATCGACTTTTTGTCGTTTTCGAGAATACCTAACGCAAGAACAGAGATAGGCAAAATTTGTATTTAAATAAAACTACGAATAACGAATAGAAGTTAAAAAAATTATTCCTCATTCGTTTGTTAACCCAAGTTACCTTTATTCGACACATGATGAATAATTTTTTTAATTTTTTTCGTTATTCGAAATTTTATTTAAATAAAAATTTGGTCGATCTCTGCGCGAGAGGCTGACTTCAAGTGATTGAATTTGTGGTTAGGGGTTAAAATTGTCAGGGATGCAATTTTGTCACGTGGATGAGTCTTTTAAAAAAAAATTGTGTTATCATAACTACTTACTCCTGAAAAGTTTCAAGTCTATTGGATTTGTGGAAGGTGGTTAAAATTGAGTCACAAGATTTCCACCGAACAAACAAACAAACAAACAGAGAAGTGAAGCTAAATAAAACCGTTTAAAAATCGAGTGATCCACCAGGCGCCACATCCCCCTCGATACATGTCGCCGTTAAAAGCGTCGAGCCACCGTAAATCCCACTGCGAGATCAATTTAACGTCGATCCTCGCGGCGCTTCCTCAAGCATCGATACCGATTTTCCCTCAAACGGGGCGGCAATTAGCCGTGTTATCTGCTCCGTCCCCGCGTCTCCAATTAACGGAACAATGAAGCTAATGCCCTTTCCGTGTAAACGAGCCTCGGCTTCATGATATCAAGTCTCGCACGTCCGCTGGCTCGTGAGTCGAGGAAATCGAGAAACGAAGGGAAAAGGGAGAGAAACCGCCCCGTAGGGGACTCGGAGGAGAGAAGAAGCCACTTTTTTCCTCTTTTTTTTAACCGCTCTGCCCATAAAATTCACTTTCACACGATTTTAAGAGCTGGAGGGGGAGAACGCCGGTGATTTACGCGAGGGGATGTTGTCGCTTCGGTATAGGAACAACTCGAGGCTCTTTCACCAAGAAAACTTCTTTTTACGAAAACCCCGCCACTTTTCGATATCTTAGAAGATCTACGCGTTACGCCCAGCCCGGGACAAGGCGTACATCCGTGGATCGGACAAATTGAATGAAATCGCTTAGGCCTGTTTCGGTCGTGGGCGCCTCGACGCCTCCGACCACCCGTAATTATCGTGACGTAGGTCGGGGATTTGGTGGCGTCGAGTGTGCACCAGGTTACTAATTTGATCCTCCACGCCGACACTGGTTTCATGGTATTTATTAACCACCGCTTGGGACTGATTCTGGAAAAGGGCTGGTTGAGATGCAACAGAAAGTAACCATGTGTATTAGGGTGGCTCTTATTTTCGAGTTTTAAATTTCCCCCAGAATAATTGCAATTAATAAAAAAAAATTGTGTAAAGTCTGGGCTCTTAACATTTAAATAATTACTTAAAAGTGCACAAACTTGAGTTTATTTAATTATCCTCTAAGTTATAGATTACATAAAAAAACATGTCAAATAAAAGTTGTAGATCCAGACAAGGAGCATCTTTTATATTCTATTACTTTTTCTCGTGCGACAAACTATTTTCGAAAAAAGTCCGAAAAACTGGAAAAATGTGAACAAATATTTTTCCAATTTTGAAAGTTTAAATTTGCTTTAAAGTGCTTCATTTACACTTTTTATTTATGAAGGCTAAAAAGGAATGTGTACTTTTTATTTTCAAGGACGTAGATGTTGTAACGAAGTGGAGGTTGGTGCTGGTAGTCGAAAAACGAGGGAGGTTTTAATCTTTCGAAACTTGGAAATAGTCTACTGGAGCAAAACGAATCATCGAATTCTTTTCATTTTAATGTAAGCTCCAGTGTGAACGAAGTCATGTTTGGTGTACAAAGCCCGAAGTACCTATTTATTATACATATATTCATGAGGTGCCTTTGTAATGTAAAAATCACTTTCTTCGCCGATTCTATTTACTCAACTCTTTGTCTCGGGCCCCGCCCCTCTTTCGAAAAAAGCCGATCTCCAGCGGGGCTTTGGCCATCGGCCAGGCCCGAAGCTGCATTCGACGAGGACAGTGGAACGGCTTCGGATGTGCCAAATTGAAAGGCGGCCCTGAAAAGCGGAGTTTACGCACGTGCTGCGCGAGGGGACGTGATAAATTTTTATAGACCAGAGTTGTTTTCGATCGATCCTGCACTACCGTTCCTCGCGTTGGGGAATGAATTGTTACGCTGGAAAATTAGGCTGACCGTGATGGATGCCAATGGTTCGAGAACCTTACAAAAATAACAAGCTATTTTTACTTTTGCCCATCGTGCAGGCGCGCACGTCGTGCAAAAATTGTATCAGAATTAGACTTCACTCGACCAAAGTCCCTTCACCACTGCTCCTAAACTTGGAACTGATAATTAACGAGAATGAATGGTAAATCTCCATGGATTTTCCCACCTCGCTTTCCTTTTCCATTAATTAAACATCTATTAATAACCAGCCCACAGTCACCATGAAATTTACGACCCCATCAGAAGGTGAGATTATATCCTCGATCAAAGATTATTCATTGCATATTAATCGACGTGGAAGTCGTCCCTCTGATCCACACTCCTGATCCTGCCAAGGGGACAGCTTCCTGAGATTTATTTTTTCGTCGCCGTTTTAAAGATCCTTCCTCGGCGATGCGCGTTCACAGGCTTCCTAGCAGGATTGTTTTCTTTGAAGCGTCCTAACGATCCCCAAAGGTGCGCCTGTCGTCCCCGCAGCGAGCCCTATGAAAATACACCCCGAGGGAAAAGGGGGAGGAAAATTATGAATCCACAGGCGACGATTAATATTCCAGCATCCCCAACAAGGGTTGAGGACTCTCTCACGAATCCTCGGGAGGAGGAATTTCCTTTGGGCCCCGTCACCTGTTCGGCGGACATTCTACAGAGGAAAAGACACGTGTATTCTTCGCGTCTCTTCTCCTTGCCTGCTACTTTTCCTCCCAAGGAGATTTCCCTGGAAAAAGTTGCCCTTCGGAGGCGTTAAAGCCGATGGGGAAAGGTTCCAGGACGGAAGGAGTCGAATTTCAGAATTCGCGGGCCTTTGTGGCTCTTTCCAGAAGTCTGGTCGCCAGATTGAGTCAGAGTTCTGTTTCGTAATGGCCACATATGAGGCGACTCCTTTTTCTTTGAATTCCTTCAGTTGCTGAATGACCTCTTTTAATTATTATCACAGAGTTGCTACTCTTTCTTGGTCAGTAAAATTAAACGAACAGTTGGTTTATCGAAACTCGAATTTTTTTTAATAATTCGACGAGATTCTTGTTTAACTTCTGCGTGAATTTTAAACAGCATTTGTTAAGAGGTTTTCGATGGTCATAATACGACAGGACGAAAGTCACGGTCATCCCTTAAGGAATTCAAATTTAGAGGCAGTCTGATGGTAAGCGGACCACCCGAGGTCCTTGCTTAGCATAAATTTCGGGGATGGGCAGATCCTCTTCTCGAGATTTGTCGAAGGAAATCGGCTGATTTACGCATGCAGCCGGATCGAAGCGGCCGTCGATGTACCTCGAATATGCGTCCGACCCTTGTGCAATAATTAATGACGACAGTAATTTATCGGGCGTCGGTTCGATAGCCAGGCGTGGACAAATTGGAAGAATGGTAATCGAGTGAATAACGAGGGATGTAGGAGGTGCTAACCACCACTTAAAATACAATCAAATCAGCTCTTAATATTTTTAATACATAACCAAGAGAAACTGCTCCAAATACTGAGCTCCTCGAGTCCAGATTTAGGGACCATGAAAAAAGTAGGAAGAAACTAGATAAACACGATATTCTTTTGAGATCAACGACCAGAGAAATCCCGATAAAGACACCAGGCAATGATTATCTAATAAAACAGGTGAAAGGGCGCGGCGAGAATGATTCCGTGCGCGCTGGATCAACGTTACGAATCGTGAATAGGTGGTTAATCTTATCAGATAGGAGGGAACGGGCTCGCCTAGCCCCGCAGGATCGAATACATTATCTTATTTACAGACAGGTCTACGGTAGAAATGTTTAACGCTCGATAAAGCGTGAACGCATAAATGAGAGGCCCGAAATATTCTATTTCCGTGACGCCCTATTATCGTCGGATGACTCCGCCTCGGGCCACCAGGCTCAAATAGAATTTTAATTCCCCATCGAGTCTACTCCTGGACATTTCCGAGCTTTCTAATGCTCCGTTCGACGCTACGCTACCTTGCACACTCGCGATCACTATTTACGAATATAAATGACACATCATCGTCCAAACGGAGCGTGTGTTTCAATTTCTCTGACGTCACAGGAAATTATGGAAGCTTCTCTTTCGAACGAAATTTTATCGTACTGGTCTGGTGATCGAGAATCGAATTTTGTAAACGGAAGACTGTGTCGCAGGGGTGACGATGAATCGGTTATGCGGGAAAGAGTAATCTTCGTAAATCACAATTATGCAACCGGAGGGTTGGAGAAACAATAGGACATAGAATTTTAGTGGACGCGTTAGTCCTGAGTTGCTCGGAATTTTTAGGCAATCCATCCCGCACAATTTGCGAGGCCACAGGTTTAAATGTCCATTTGGAAACGCTTTGGTCGTACGCAAACGAGCGTGACTGACGGTTGAACGGGCCCTATAAACGCGTGTAGCTAGAAGCAGATCTCTTTTCGAAATTTAAGACTCGGAAACGGTGGTTTATGCGCTTCCGGCGTCTTTAATGCGATCTCTACGGAGGCGTTTCAAGGATGACATTAACGCTGGCGGGAGTTTTCGAAGCTACAGGGTGATTTCACCACTGTAATAATTTTCAATCAGGCAGATTGCATTCTCGGTTGGTTGACTGATTTGTTGGCAATACAGGGTTCGCGTATTTTGTGACCCACTATGTTGCACGCAATTTCGATTAAATTCTTGGAGTGGAAGTGAGAAGATACCATAGGGTGTGTCTGTTAGACAAGTTTAGAAGAAATTAATAGCACAGAGATTTTTCTATTGTTCACAGAATCGAATTAGAATAGATTACTCAAGATTCTTCTAATCAAGTTGTGAAGTATCCTGATTATATTCAAATTTATCCAAATTCAATTCCTTTCTCATCTAATATCCACGATGAAAGGAAAAATCCTAAAGCTCAGGAACCACAAGCTTCTAAACCCTCCTAAGTCTACCAACAAATCGAAAACAAGGAGTTCTTGAAGTCTACCAAATGGATCCCAAAAAATCATTGACTATAATCATAAAAATTACAATCACACCGCCCAATTTACTCGACCTGTATATCAAATCTTCTTCCCATGTACACTTCCCCAAATCATCCCCCATATCACCACTCGATTCAACCAACAACCCTTAACACAAAACAGAATCAATCAGTAAACACCTACAGCAGAAATTCGAGTAATCAAGATACTAGAATTGAGACTGAAAGAAGCCAAGAAGCTTCATTCCACTTTGAAATCTGTTTCCGTCGATGACAGGAGGCAAAGTGGCTCTTCGAATGTCGCGGCAGCCACGCGTTCGCGAAATATGTACATATATTGTGACCGATCGATGGAATCCAGCGAGCAGCCTGGCTCTTTATAAATAGAGGCGTTTAAAAGTAACCGACGGACCGGTTTATAAGAGGCGCCATAAAGTAACATCAGAAATCGCGGCACCCTCCGACGCGCTTTCTTTTTCGCCATCACGACCAATTGTAATAAATCGATGGGGAAAAGGGCGCGGGCACGTGGTTCACAACCGCTGGGATTATTTTATGGTGCACTAGCGAACGGTGCGTCCACTGTAAAGAATAATAGACCGCGTTGCTGGTACCGGCCCTAGAAAACACATGGCCGCCTCTTCGTTCCTATCCAGGCCTCGAATTCGTGCACCAGAACACGTCTGGTTGCATCGCTGCACTCGACCCCATAGATCACGCAGCGCTGCACCCATAACTCGCTCGACTTGGAGCATCCCCTTGCAGGATACACTTTTCAGACCTCAGATTGGGGACTGGGTGGTAGTGTGTTAGGGGGATTCGAGGAAACACTGAGGACGTGGTAGGATGCTGTGGTTGGTGTGTATGAATTTTGATTTGAAAAGTGGGGAACAAGGTGTAATTAGTAATTGTGGTGATTTGGAAAGTTTGATTTAAAATATTAATGTAGTGGTATAAGTAGACTATCACTCGAGGTTTGTGTTCTTTGAGAATAAAACGAGGATGTTCGAGGTGGGATATAGATTTTGATATAATCTATCAAATAAATCAATTTTCAATTAAAATTCACACAAACTATATTAACCTTTTAATCCTCCAATTGAATTTTAAGATAATCCATCAAATAACTTAATTTTCAATTAAAATTCATATAAACTATATTAAATTTTTAATCCTCCAATTGAATTTGAATATAGTTTATAAAATAACTTAATTTTCAATTAAAATTCATATAAATTATATTAAACTTTTAATCCTCCAATTAAATTTGAATATAGTCTATCAAATAACTTAATTTTCAATTAAAATTCATATAAATTATATCAAATAACTTAATTTTCAATTAAAATTCATATAAATTATATCAAATAACTTAATTTTCAATTAAAATTCATATAAATTATATCAAATAACTTAATTTTCAATTAAAATTCATATAAATTATATCAAATTATGAATTCTCTGTACTTTTATTATACCATCTTTCAGGGCAGATTTCTTGTTATCCAGTGTTTTAAAATAAACAACCTTTCTGGTTTCTGTTTCAGGGATTCACTGATGCCGCGCCACTAGATACACGCTGCCTGTCGTCGAAGAAGTCGTCAGGATGGCGATCACAAAGTGTCTCATCCTTGGGATACTCCTGATCCTGGAGATCGATGGAACTAGCCAAGGACAACTGGTTCGACTAGGTGAGCAGCGATAACCGTTTCTCTGGTGTTTGCACATTGTGGCTCGTATGTATCCTACGATTGCGTAACTTGGTACGAACAGGGACTTTGCGAATCTTGCCAAAAGAATGAAAAACACCACGTTCTTCCATTAAGTTTATGAAAATATTCTTCGTGACCGTTCATCAGGATAGACCATTGCTCTGTTTTGCACGGCCTCGAAATAACTCTGAAATGTATATCACCAGAGGAAATGCTTTCCCTTTCCACGAAGCTTATCAATAATGATACTACGGTTTCCTACGGCAGTTGACATTTGGACACGCATACTTAGAAGAATGTGTCAGTTAATGCATTTACTCGATTCCATTTACGAGCCTAATAGAAATAAATAAAAAATGCAGCAAGGCAAGGAAAACAATCTTCGCGTAATAAAAGTTCCTTCTCTAGAAATTCCTTTCAGGACATTTCCGAGATTCTTTGACTCTAAGCATCCTTCCACAAAGTGAATTCTTTTTGCGAGAAGAAAAACAGATTAAAGAGACGCGTGGGGGAAGCAGAGCACGCGCAAAATCGGCGGGATCGTTGGAATAGCAATCATCGTGGCCATTTCTCTGCGAAAGGAAAAGGGAAAATGAAAAGCAACGAGGTCGAGGGTACCTTTTTCGTCCGCGATTAAGTTTAGCGCCGGAACGTCTACTTTTGGCGACTCTTCCTCATCCGTTCGCCGGTGCTAAATTTTTCGCCTCTCCGCCCGGGATTCTCGTCGCTCGCCATCGAGGAAACCGCGTGTAATGTTCGCAGATGCGAAAAAAGGAACGGGCTTAGGGTGGTGTCGCGTTCAACGCGAGAGCGGGGGGGGCATCGATTTCCAAAGGAAAGTGCCGGGGTATTTTCGTGGCGGCAAATAGGAAAACGAGGGGAAAAAAATACGGCTGGGAGGACGATGGAGGCAGGAAGAGTTTATGATGATTCGAGGATCATAAAGTACGAGATGGCTCGATCGTAAGGAGAGCTATCGTATTGCAACTGCCTGCCAGGGTGTATTTTTAATCTCACAAGCTGCGAGAAGGGAAAGCATTTCTGCGATGTAGCGGATGCAAAGAAACGTGAAATTTAAATATTTCTCCAAGGTATACACATACTTGAAACATAGCGATTACGCTTCGCGATTTCGATACTAGTTTCCGCGAGCTTAACGATGCAATTTTGTTTCATATTTATTACCGATACCATATCATTCAAAGATTTCTATTTTAATTAGAATACCTATGCTGATAGTTTTCGAATAATTCTAAGTGTCGAAAGAAGGGAGCAAGATGTACTTCCTTCAAATACACGAAAGAAAGTAAGAAGGAACAAAACACTAGAGGAGTATTTCGAGAATTTCTGTCGCCGAGATTTTCCTCTCTGCTCGTTTCTCCGTCGTGAAACTCTCCGATCGTTGGCGCACGGCGAAGCACAACGGCAACTCGTCTCGCATAAACGTCTCCCAAAGGTACGTGGCGGTATTTCGAGAAATCTACGCCTCGATTCGTTACCGATCGATCCCATAAGGCGCCCCTTTTGTCAGCCACGAATCTTGGCTTTTTTCCAGTCACGTAATTTCCCGGCCGAGCCAAGAACCGTGTTACAATTTAATTAGGCGTCGCCTTTCGCGTAACTGTCCCTCGCGATTACAGTTTCGTTCCCCTTTGCCACGCGACGCTGCAGAATCCAAGTCGATGAATAACGTTTCGCGAGGGGAGCGCCAACGGGGCTCCTCGGCTGAACAGATTTCTGGATGCACGAAAATGTCAGGCGACCCTTTAATCGCTAGACAGACGATTCACGGGCGAATCGAGTATTTTTAAAACCTGCACAAAGGGAAGGACGGAGCCCAGACAGAAATAAAAGAGCGTCCTTTTGGGGAGGCCCGATGAGGGAAGTCCATTTATGAAATATGGGATGTAAGCTAATTCCATGTCTCGACGAGAAAATGTATTCAACATTTGTAGAAATGTACCATCAAATTTATTTCATATTATATCGTATCAAAATTTAGAAAATTCAAAAATTAAAATTTCTTTGGGGATCTTAATCTCTATTTAAATATATCTGTAATCACAAAATTCTGAGAGAAAGTTGATTCTTCTGAGAGAAAACCTTCATCTTGAGGAATCTAATGATAGGAATTTAGGATCGCTTAGGTTTATCGAGATCGTTAAAGATTTCCTACTGCAACTGATTAGAATACCACTGATTCCATGGAGAATTTAGTGAACGTTGATGACCGTGTCACGTTTGCCGTTCCATTTTATTACCATTTTATGAAGGTTTCCCCGGGCACAATGGAAATATCGGTTTTCAAGGAAGGTTAAAGTCGAATTTCCTCGGGCGACCGATGGAAAACCCGCCGGGCCCCCAACATCTGGCGAACAGATTTCGAGGGCTGCATTAAAATGCTTTCTCTAAACGGTATTTTGCTGGGTGCTACGGCGTTCCGTTGGAATTTCCGGCAATTGCACACGTGCGCCTCCGCTAAAGGTATATAAAGTGTACAGCCTGGCCATTGTGCGCAACGGCGGGTACCATATAAACTACCTGCGAGCTTTCAGGCATTTTACAATCCCTAAAATGGTATAAATCACGGAGTACACGTATTCCTTTCACCTGGGTCTAGCCTGCGAGCCCTGCGGAATATCTCAACTTTAATTATCAGATTGCAGGGAACACTATTTCCTGTTCCATCGACCTCGTCAAGGGGAGTTCACGTGGATGAGAAACTATTTCCTCTTTTATAGCGTATCGGGTCCTTAAATCGTGATTAAATCGTAATTTAGCACATGAATATTCTAATTCCCACAAAATAAATTATCAAACAGCTAAACTTTCGAGACAAAATTAGTCTTCAGTGTCTCAAAGACCAGATGTGAATTTTTGCGATTTTTCAATTATTAAATTTTCTTTTCACGAAGATCTCGCCTCGTCTTTTCAAAATTCGATCGCGAGCCTTCGATATGGGGTGAAAATCGAGGGGGAGGCTGGCGTCGATCGCAAGATCATCGCCTCCTGGCGAAATCTTCGTGCGTCGGTGATCCCCGACGGGGACAAATCGCGCTCCGCTCTGCCATCTCTTTCATTGTCCAATTGGTAATATCAGCCGCTATTACCCTGTTGAATACATTTAATAGACAAAAGATTGCCAGAGGCTCTCATTTTCAGCCCGTGTGATCGGGAGCAGAGCGGCCACTGGCCCGTGGAAACGCGGCCGACGGGGTTGAGAATATCATCGAACGGTTCGCTAATAACGGGCGAGCCCGGCTGTACATATGGCATTCAATGACCGGGCAATTGGACAATTGAGCTCAATCATAATAATGCATACATATATCGCGTCGCGACGCTAGCATTTCGGGGCCTGTTATCAATAAATTTATTTGCCGGAAAGTAAATTCACCGGGGACGTTCACGTCACCGGGTTCGGTAATTTTCAAGAAGAAAATTGCTAATTTCTCGCATTGCTCAGTAAACTCTCTCATGCTTTCGTGAATATGTGCACACAATTTCCACGAATTCGATGCTTATAAAATTCTTTACCAAGAAAAAGTGTCTGCCTTGGCAAAGAAACGTCTCTTGGACGATTATATATTTTTGTAAGCCTCGTGGAACGTGTTAGTGCACTGTTTTTCATTTAGAATCCCAATGGTTTCGAAACTATGTGAGGATCAGACTGACGCTGTCTTCTATACCATTCGTTTTTCTTATCTTAAGCCATTTTCCACAACAGCGTTTAATCACAAGCGACCAAGTACACTAAAGACAATTGACACCTATCAGATCCTACGTTGCACAAACTCGCGGCTCGCGACCACCCCGTCGTAAAGTCACCGGGGGGACGAGAAAGCTGGCGTGCGCGGCGATATCTGGCGATGTTCCAGCTTCGAGGAACAAGCTGAAGTGCCGGTTGAAGGGACACATGCACACTTGACCTCGGCCAAAGCTGCTGAAGCTTAATTACGATTGTGTCTGGCATCGGTTAGAGAAGGCAGCCAGGCGAGCCGGAGAGCTCCGTACGCTCATTAAGATAGCAGCCGGTCTTAAGCACTGTCCCTTAATCTCTCGAAAGGGATCATCCTTTTTAAGGTATAATTATGCAGGCAACAGAGCGTGGCAGTGTGGGCTCGTTTTGTACCTGACCAGCCCCGAGAGTCGAATCCACCGCCGTCAAACGGTGGAACGTTTCTATCTGTCAGCCTCCGAGCCATCTCTCCCCCATCGGTCTCTTAAGCTCCCCTCTGCCCCAGTGGACCCGTTGTTTTATATCAAACTACGGGGGCCAGGGTGGAATCTTAATTAGAACGTCCGAGACGTCTGGAAACGGGAGACGAAGGATATCTCCGTGGTATCCTAAGTAGATGCACCCAGTTCTCCTGGGAACCTTCGCCGGGATGGCGTGACACGATGGGGGAACCGGACACGCGATAAAAGGGTGAAGTATAACGGGACACCTGTTGTGTCCTGTTGGCCTGATTCTCTTTTTTGGTCGGGCTCCGGTGACCTTGTCCCCCCTCTCGTGAACGGATCTGGGTGAATTTTAAATCGTGGGAGGGGTGGGAAGGGTGCCCGAGGGGTGAGTCTCCTTGGGAGTGAGAATTGCGGAGGATGGGACCAACTGGGGGATAGAAGAGTTGCTACATGGAGTGTCTCTGAGGAATTTTGTTTATCGGGTATTGATGAATGGGAAGTCGTTAAGTTTGCAACGAGGATTTAGGAATGCATCGATTTTCCGAATTATTCAGTCTTGTCAGACATTATCGACCATCGATTGTTCGTTAAATAAGCCGCACGTGAGTCACGCAGCGGCTACCAAATTGCAAGATTATTCAAGGACGAATGATGAAATCGTGATCGCACTTAATCGAACGTTATATATCACTCGTCGTATCGAGAACTCGGTCTTATCGTTGTGAGGAAACAATTAAGCTACCGATCTTGATCCGAGAGGAAAAAACAATACCACGAAAGCTTCCTCTTCATAGAATGAATAAATGGCTACAAATTGAACTGAATATAGTAGAAGCACAAAAGATTGCTTCATCGGGGAGATAAGCTAATAATCCTACCACGGAATGAAAAACACCAACATCCCATTTTACAAGATCAACAGAGCACTTCTAAGCCCTTCTTAATTGCAATTCAAGCGGAATACTTCGTATTGGAGCACAGGAAATTCATGAGAGACAGAAGCCAGCGATCTCGAGCCTACGGAGGGAAGAAACGAAGCTATAAGAGCTTCTAACATCCAATCTCCACTTTGTAATCGGATTGGTGCATCGAGCAGCCTCTAATCCGCTAGAATTCGAGCCGCCTGTATCATTGGCAGTGTCGAAACGTTGGGAATAATTTCGTCAGAACGATAAGCGACGACTGATCTCCTTGTTCCGCGATGGAAAAAACGCAGAGCCGTGAAAGGGTTCGTGGTATCGTGTTTCGGCTTTGTGTCGAGTTAAATACCGTACATTCGATCCCCGGTCGGTACATCGGGCTAGTTGAGCGCGAAAAAGAGCCACCGCTGGATCAGATCGTCGGATTAGGAATCCAAGATACGATCTGGACCGCGTGGGATAAGCGTAATTCGATCCCTCGCGGGGCTCGCCGAATTCTGTCGCCCCTTTGTACGACGCCCTTGTTCTTCTTTGTCTCTCGAGTCGACTTGAGAAATAGGACAGCCGCGGACGAATTAATCTGGGTAGTCTGACTTACACGGGGTGAAAACGATACCTAATTTGTTTCTTTTAAAAGAAGTAGAGGGTGGGAGGAATGGATCGTGGGGACGTTTTCCTTTGGAGACTTTAGGGAGCACAAATGAAGTAATAGTAGCACTGCTATGTATATGAAACATTGAGAACAAAAAAGGAACTACTAACACACTTTGAATAAAAATTAAGTTTTCCTATTTTTTATGTGATTAGTACAGCCTATTGGAATACATTTTGTTTCTAAATCAATTTCTTCTCAATTCCTCACATCATCCCCAACTTCATGAGTAGATCTTACATATTCTCATTATAATATCACTAAATAGCAGAGGTGTCGAGAGCTTTAGAGAATCGTTAAGTCGTTTCACCACCTTATGGGAATCCTAGTCTGTGGGCTAAAAACATAGCAAAATTGGGAATTTTTTTTTAAGAAACCAGCGATCCGAATCTTCTGAAATTTGAACCATGTTTTGATGCATCTTTGAAGAAGTTGTAGGTTTTTTTTTATTAATTTTTAACCATAAAAACAGTAGTTATGCGTGATCGACCACCACGCCGCGCAAAATGAATCGAAATGCTATGTTCTTATAAAAAATTCCTAAATTTGGCTATTTTTCAGCCCATAAAATAGTATTCCCCCTTAGTTCAAGAATACGTTCAAAGTTACCCTTGAATTGAAAATCGATGGCAAGAGTGGACGATCGGAAAAGAAACTAGCCCACGTCCGAAATAGACGTGCTTCTGGTAAACAGAGTTGTTTCGCCGCTGCGTCCGCGCGTTGGATCGCGTGGACACGCCAGTGACCGAGGTTTCCTCGGCGGTTCACGGTGTATTTGAAGAGATTAACGCCAGCTCTTGGCCGGACCGTAGCACCCGGCCGGATTAAACGGAGCCGTTCGTCACGGCGCGCCGACGAGAATGAATTCGTCGTTCGACGCGCGATGCCTGGCCATCGGTTCTCATTACTTCGAGGAAATGTCACTCGCGAAAAAGAAGCTTCTTGGCCCAGACTCGAGGCCGTGATTAACGAGGAGCTTAATGGCGCTAACTCACCAGTCGCAGATCACCTCTGGTGCTTCGTCACTAATAGATCTCCGCCATTGGCCCAGCTTGCACACAACACTTTCACTAATTCGCACTATCTGAAATAATAACGTGTTCCGTCAGTGACGCTTCTCTTCCAGGCAGATCGCTAAGAATAGTGCAATGTAAATAGGGGGTGGACTTGTTTTGAGTTCATTAAGATAGTTTCTGAAAGCGCGCAGCGCGAAACCGAAATGCTATGCCGTTTCTAAAGATAGAGAGGAGTGCCTGGAAAATTGTAGAGATAACGTAAACCGTATCGATTTTGATTGTTTCTTTTACACTTCGGTCTAGTGTTCTGCAGAGCATTTCGCCCTGGGGCCGCCTTTGCCATAGAGCTCCAACCCAACGATAATATAATAATACAGCCGAGTCGGTATCTTCTGTAACGTTCCGCGTCTGCTTTCCCACTGTGCCCTCGAATCGGCTACCACGATTTTTCAACTCCCGCCGCGGTGACTAGAAGCAGCTTTCTCGAAGAACACGGCGTAATAAATAACCGATATCTACGCAACTAGACCGTGGTAGACATTTGCACCACCGATTGTTGAGAGCGATAGGGAATAGCCATCACGTAAATATATTTTTGGCACGCTTCATTCCAAACTGCGCCGCCAAGCGATCCATCTTTCGCCATTTCTGCACTCCCGTCGGGTCTACGTTCCCAAATTTTTCTCCGTCAATGGAAACTTACTAAAAAATCTAAAAAAAAATCCCAACTCTGTGAAGGTCCGCCAAATTACCTTTTCCCATTTATTTTCCTTCGGAGAAACGATTATGGTCGCTAGAGAAGTTAGAACGTAGCTCTCCCCTCCGAGGATTTTCGGCAATAATTCCTGCTCTAAATCGGAGCAGCTTTCGCTTCGGAAAATATTTTGAGAACCGGTCACGAGCGCCTCGCGGAAGCGTGCGCCGCTGGTAGCCGCGCGAAAACTTTGAAATTTAATTTACGAGCGACGCGTGCTGTTCCCGATAAACCCGCGGCGCACAGGAGCACCCGAAGTCGCGGGGCCTTTTCGGGCGATCGGAGATTTATCGGGCGGAATTAATGCACCGTAGGAACCGTTCGTCTACGGTACAATGTTATCAGCCGGCCGCTTTCCCACCCCGCGGGTTAAATGATTGTTCCTCGCAGCTCTAACTAGAGTGCTTCTGCTGAATAAGGTGAAAACAGGCGGTCGTATATTACTAAAGTAACTGTTCCACGGCGCAGCAGTTACATTAAGGGAAAATTAATTGGACCGGGTCTGGACTTCGTTATTCCTTATCCTATCCAGCGTTGTCTATAAATCCTTGATAATGCTGGGTGTGGATACGAGGAACTTGGACTTCATTAGATAACTTCTCTGGAATACCACGGTAACTCCCGTCGGTGAAATAATCGGTAGCGCACACATTTTCACGCGGAAGATAATAACGAGATTCTTTGTAGAATGAACATGCGTTAGAAAGCCATTTAGGGTTTGAGAGTTGTAGCTGCGCAGGCATTGTATTATACGGAAGCAGGTAGGATTTGTTGCCAGAAGACTTTGATGAAGACAAAGAGAAAACAGGAGGAGAGTCAACCCACCACAGGATGGCACGGTAAAAAGGTGCACGTCCCGAACCGGGACACGAGTAAATAAACGTGGAAGCTCGGTCGCGTTGTCAAACGAGGGAGATCCCCGCCATTAGCTAATGGCCGAAGCACCCCAAACGGAACCACCGCGCATTCTCACATCCTATTCGAGCTAGGCGATTTTCGACTGGAATGCTTCCGTTTGTACTTAATTAATAAAACACATGCCTCTTTCGACATCGTTTAAAATGCCCACTCGGTGACTCCATGCACCACGCCCTCTTACTACGAGCCACTTAAAATGAAACATTCAATTCAATTCCCCCGCGAAGTTTCAAATATTCACGTCCCATGTATTTAATTTATTACACACATGAAAAATAGGCACCCTTTCTTCAGTGAAGAACAACATCATAGAAGCCAGGCTACCTTCATCTCGGTCGACCCAGTCTCTTGCCAGAATTTGTTTACGACGACTGGTGGTGTCCGTGGTTGGCCATTTATGCCAGCAGGCTTGCCAGTATCCGCGCGTTTTCGCGCTAAAACTCGCGGACGATGAAAGGAGAGAGTTGAACGGGGGGACAAAGAGAAGAAGCCTCTTGAAATATGTTTATCGCTATTCCTGGCTGCGTCTGGACCGGAGCAGATGGCCCGCGTGAAGTCACGCTCGGAAATCGAAGTTGGTCGCGAAGCTGTCGATGCCCTGGGAGAAAGCTGCAGCCCCGAAAAACGCCACTTTCGATTCCCCTTTGTCCCTGGATTCGGGACGTTGATCGAGCGACGAGCGCGCGAGGCTGGTGTTCGTTTGCCCGTTTCTTGTGTACTTTGATCAAACTATTTGGACCCGCTGAAGGGTCGGGAGGCGCACGTGACGTGTCCGAAAAAAGAAGCAGCGACGGAACTCGCGTGGAAAGACAATAAACTCGATCGACTTCCGCCGAGAGAGAGGTGGGAGTGACTCTTGGGACAATTGGTCGGTTGTACGCGAACACGAGGCTGGCTTGAGGATGTTTAAAGACGAGACAAAAGGGACAGGGTGGGGACCGAGGTGGAATTGAAGCACTCGCGTGCAAACTTTGCCGCGGGAGGAGGAAGATCGTACGGGAGCACCATGTCCAGGAAATCGTGGGCGAGTCGCGGAATTCGCACGACGAGATGATAAATATACGTCGTCCCTCGGCTGTGCTAATTAGGGAGAATTGTGCACTCCGAGCTCTGATAAGAACAGAATGGGCGGGCAGATCTCGGAGTGTCCTAATCGTGGTTTTATCTGACGGTGTTTGAGTAAAGCTGATGGTGACTGGGAACTTCTAACTCGTTTCCCAAAGAACTCAGGAGGATACAGAAGAGTGAGAAGTTCTTCAAAGCTCTTTCTAAGTCGCAGGATGAAATTCCACCGGCTTGAAGTGGAGATTAGTACCTAGCAGATACCTAGAAACGATCTAGGCAGGAATCCGTCGATTTCGTGAACGAGGACAGGCTTTCCAAAGGGAATCGCCTGATGAACCGTAAGCAGACGAGAGAAAACACCCTCGTCGGGCCTCTAAATTTAGTCTGACGCATTCTGGCGACGGGGAAGAGGCGAATCGACGAGGGGAGGGACGAAGGGGCGAGATGATTCCAGATGGAACGTCAGAAGGGACAGTGTCGCGATTCGTTGCTGGCTGCTGTCCAAATGGCGACACCTCGGCTTCATGAATGGACCACGGGGGAAAACGAGTTTCCTCGGTCAGACGTGCACGATTTTCGTGAAAGGGAGAAGCGACACGCTGGCGGGCCGAGCCAAGTGTCGAGCTTTCGTTTTGCGCGATCAAACGTTGTTTCGCTGTTTCTAGCTTGATGATCAAGGTCGAGCTGCAGTCGAGGATGATTAAGAGCCTTCTGTTGTGACGCCACCAAAACACCTTATTGTATTATTCCCTTTGTAACTTTATTACTATAGTTTCATTTTTACACTGCAATCACTGAGCTTCTGTCAACTTGCTCTTCACTCCTTTATTACTTCTCAGTTCCATCAATATTATTTCTATTTGTATTCAGGCACTTTATCTAACTGGGTATAGAAGTACTGAACTTGAACAATTTATTATTGTATGCGAAGATTCTTGCATCGAGGTACTTTCGATAAACGGTTCAGACGAAAGTCCTTGCTCCGTTTTGAATTCTTCCATTTGAAAATTGACGCGTAGAATCGAACACTGTGCGCGTTTTCTTTGCGCAATTTCGCGACTTCAATCGTACCCGCGGTTCGCGGAAGAGTGAAATTAGAAGCCCACGCTTGCCAAGCGGCGAGTTCGATTTATCTCTGTGGAGCTGGTGTTTAGGAAGCTTTAACGTAAATGATTAGCCTTCGTCAATGTTGAGCGACGAAGAGTTGGAGAATGATTTAAAACATTCTAGTAGAAAGTACCTATCTCTCTTTTGTTTAAAAGCCAAGGCCTTCTTGCAAATTCTGAATCCAATTTAAACATTGTTGAGATTTTGAGCCAGCGCTTTCCTCCCTAAAATGTAAGAGAAGCAATAAATTGAAGACTTATCAGAACACACGACTCTCCTGTTGCAGATCTAAATCATACCGATGTGATAGTGGTGCCGATAGGCGAGAAGCTGACCTTACGGTGTTCCTCGAACGGTGAAACGACCTGGTACAAGGATGACGAAATATTCCGACCACCGTCGCCCAGGATACGCCAGATGAAGCAGTCGCTGAGATTCAAGTACATCGAGCCCGAAGACGCCAGCTCGTACGCCTGCCGCGTCGAGACGAGCACGACGATCGAATGGAGGAACGTGACGATACGAATCGAATCCTTGCAGAACGACGACTACCAGCACGAAGTCGACAAGCTGGGGAGCACTCTCGGCGCCCATCGAGCCGACGAGGAAACGAACGAGTTGGAAATCGAAGCTAGAAGTGAGTAAATAGGAATAATCCAGTGTTTCCCAACCTTTTTTGAGTTGCGACTCTCTTTTATAATATTCAAATAAACTGCAATCCCTAGCTCCCTCCCCGATATAAGGTAAAGAAAACACATTAAATATGTGTATTTCAGAATATAATTCTAACTTGATAATATTGAATATTATTAAGCTTTTCAATTTTTTGACCAGCTTTTTCTTTTTTTCATCACTGAAAAATCAGTGTTACATCATTAATAGAATATAGCGTGATGTAACCATAATAAAATAAACAAGTGCTAAGAATCGTCAATTAAAAATAACCGCGGCGACTTCCCAGAAAAAACTTTGCGACCACAGATTGAGAGTCACTGGAATAATACATCAAGTAACCACGACCTTATCGTTCTAAACCATTTTCAATTTCCTCGTTTCAGATCTTCCAGAGACACGATCGTTGCACCTGGACAGCGAGACAGTGGACAGCGACCTGGAGAACGAGAAGTGCGAGAACGAGACCGCCGGTGAGCACAACAACACCATTCCAGAGCGTGCGCCCTCGTTCAACAAGAACGTGGAGATGCCGAACGTGGTCGTGAAGCCAGCCGGCAACATGCTGCGCCTGCGGTGTCCCAGCTTCGGGAATCCCAGGCCGAACATCACCTGGCTGAAGAACAACGAGGAGCCGAAGAGGACGCTCGGCGTGGTGATGATCACCAAGTGGACGTTCAGGCTGGAGGACCTCGTGACGGCTGACAACGGGAACTACACGTGCATCGTGTGCAACTACCTCGGCTGCATCAACCACACCACCAAAGTCGAGATTATAGGTGAGTCTGCCCAACTACCAAACACGTTCAGTTAGCTACAGAAGAAAGTTACTGTTCCCTCCCATTGCCTTCGAATCGTACACGGCGGCACGGTGAACGACGATGCTTTCCTCCCGGATGAAAGAGTGGAGGTTGAGGAAAGGTTGCGTGTTTTTAAAACACCGGTGATTTTTAACGTATCCATAGAACGTTTCCCACACAAGCCGTACATCAACGTGGATTTCCCGAAGAACGTGACCGCGGTGATGAACAGCACGGTGACGTTCAAGTGTCCGATCGTCTCTGATCTCGAGCCGTTTATACAGTGGGTGAAAGTAGTCGAGTACCCGGGTGACCAGGAGAATTCACCGAACGGGACGCTGCTCCAGGTACCGCGGCCCGTTATTCCTCTCGGTGGTGGAGGTGTTCCTCTGTGCCTTCTTGGCTAGCTGTCGCTGGCCAATTTAATCACGAACGAATGTGCACCACTCACGTGTTAGGAGTGAACGATTCCTCGAACGATTCACGCGGCCACTGAACGATGGTGGAACTAACTAATGGTGGAGGGAGAGGAGATGTCGTTTTTGCGAAGGAACTTTGTGTCTATCTAAAAGATTTCAGGTGCTGGCTGACTGGGGACTACTCCGTAACGATGTCGTTTAACGTTTCAGTAATATTCTTGTCTGTCTATTCTGAATAACCCCTCCAGGGTGCTGGTCTCCTTTGGCACTGTCTAATTCCTCTGGAGCCGAGGTCCCTTGGGATCAGATTCGCGGTGATAGTTGGATATGTGTTGGAAACTGATCCCAAGGGATTCCTCGCTGATCTCTTCTCTTATCTAATTCTGGAGCTCGGTAAAAACGGTGGTTGGGTCTATTTTTTCCTGTAGAAAGCGTGAAACACCGGCCGATACTGACCAGACCGCCGAGAAACACGACCGTCCTGATCGGAGGGCTCGCTACCATGACCTGCGAGGTGCTGTCGGACGCGCACCGCCATCTCGAATGGTATCACGGTTATCACACTTCTTTCGACACTGTCAACAGAACCAATCAAAGTTTCCGGGTGGAGGTGAAGGTAGGCACGTAGAGCTATTCGAAAGACTGCATGAGTCTCTGTGTCTGTTCCGTATCTTCCTCAATGCTTTCTCTGTTTCTGCTTCTGGTACTGATCGAATATCTCGACTACCTGCGTTCCTACTTTAACTATGGATAAATTAACTGGTCTCTGTAAGTGTATAGATAATTGGGAAGTGGATTTTACGGGAAGACTGTGAGTTGAGGAGGTGGAGTAAGAGTTTCTCATACGAGGCTTTGTTTCTGAGGTGAATCACTTTGAGTAGTTGTCAATGGTCTGTGCACTGAACTGGTGACTATCTCTGATGGTGTTTGCATTTACGAACAGTGGCAATATTGGAGGTAGTGAAGTCCAGTGACCTTTTTTGCGTCCACGCGGTTGTATACAGTATTTCAAAGTTCAAGAATGGTCAGTGTCTTTCAGGGGTAATGCCACTTTAGGGCCCGGAAAAGCAGCATAATTTTGAGACTTTTTTATCCGAGTATAGTGTTTGGATATACGAAATGTGTTTGAAGGCTTTTATTGTACATACCTTGAAGTATGATCACAATTTTTCTTAAATTTTTTTAATACAAAATAGCGGGGCCACAGCTCAACAGAAGGAGCATCTTCTGAAAAACAGTATTCCGCGACCGGAAAGATTTCTCATTTAACTTTTTACATGGAACAAAAAACCAAAGTTTTTTGAGTCCTATGTAAGATTATCTCTAAGATAATCTAAGATTTTTATAAGAATGGTGCCTCGAAATTGTTGAAACGTTTTGTTCAATCACGCACCATTCTTACAAAAACAGTATTTTTAATTTCCTCGTGTACCTCCCGAGATAATTTTATACTTTTAGTAGTTCTTCTCAAAATCAAGGCTTTTTACGGGGCAAATTATACCCCACACTTTTTACTCGCTTTTTCATATAAAATTATCAGCTTCTCAGTTGTATTCTACCACCAGTTACACGTGTTACACCTGTGTGATTGCTTTCTCTGTAAAGACGAGTCTATCTCGCGATGCATGGTTTACGTATAGCACTCGACGACCTCAACTACTGATCTTTCTTCCGTAGAATGGCACGTACGTGGAGAATCCTGAGGTGCTGACGTTAGACAACGTCACAGAGAAAGACGAGGGATGGTACACCTGCATCGCTCAAAACACTCTGGGAGAAACGTTCAGCAGCGCCTATCTTCGAGTAGTGGAATGTGAGTGAGAGTATTCGATTCTTTCTACAATTTCTACTGTCCACTTCAACCTTACACCTTTACCTCTGAAACACCTTGCTCACTTTCCCTGCCCAATGTACTCTAACACCCATAATTCTGAAACACCTTACAGTCTTCTCCTGTCCAGTCCAAGTTCAAGAATTTAAAGAACTCCATCTCTCGGGTCTCCTATCAACGTAAATCAATGTTCCTATTCCTCCAGTTATGGAAGAGGACGGAGTGCCCCTGACCGCAAAGCCGCAGATCCTCGTGAACGTTCTGGCCGCCGTTCTGTTCATCTTCTTCGCGGTCGGCGTGGTGGTGGTCATCTACATCTTCCACCGCCTGAAGCGCGAGAAGATGAAGAAGCTGCTGGCCATCGAGACCGCCCGCGCCGCGGTGGTCACCCAGTGGACGAAGAAGGTGATCGTCGAGAAGCAGAATCTAGTGAACTCGCAAAACGTCCAAGAACCATTGCTGATGCCTGTGGTGAAGATCGAGAAGCAGAAGTCGACGGTGGCCGCGGAGGACAGCAACGGCGGCAGCATATCGGAGTACGAGCTTCCCGTGGACAGCGCCTGGGAGCTGCCCAGGGAGCAGCTCACCCTGGGTAACACTCTCGGAGAAGGCGCGTTCGGGAAAGTCGTCAGGGCACAAACCAACACTGGAAAACCTGGGATCCCTAGCGTCGTTGCAGTGAAGATGTTGAAAGGTAACTTTGCGACTACACTCGAAACACTTGGAAGCCTTCACAGGTGGAGTGATATAGTTAACAACCAAGGAATTCTTGTTACAGAGGGTCACACGGACGCGGAGATGATGGACCTGGTGTCGGAGATGGAGATGATGAAGATGATCGGCAAACACGTGAACATCATCAATCTGTTAGGTGCCTGCACCCAAGGCGGACCTCTTTACGTGGTCGTGGAATTCGCTCCCCACGGAAATCTGCGCGATTTCCTTCGCGACCACCGACCGTCCTCGGGTTACGAGCCAACCATCGGCCAAGAGTCCAAGGAGAAGAAGACGCTCACGCAGAAAGATCTGGTCTCGTTCGCGTACCAAGTGGCCAGGGGTATGGAATACTTGGCGAGCAGAAGATGCATCCATAGGGACCTGGCTGCTAGGAACGTCCTTGTCAGCGACGAGTACGTTCTGAAAATCGCTGACTTCGGTCTTGCCAGGGACATCCACTGCCACGATTACTACAGGAAGACCACTGACGGCCGATTGCCTGTTAAATGGATGGCGCCTGAAGCGCTGTTCCACCGGGTTTATACCACTCAGTCCGACGTGTAAGTTGATACTTTGATATTGATTATAGAGTAGGTACTTGAAGCTTTCACGCTTGACTGATTCGTTTTATTCGACGCTCCAGATGGTCGTACGGAATTCTGTTGTGGGAGATCATGACACTGGGTGGTACCCCCTATCCGTCCGTACCATCCGTGGAGAAATTGTTCCAGCTACTGCGAACTGGACACCGAATGGAGAAGCCGCCCTGTTGCTCCATCGAAATGTAAGGATACCTAGATCCTTGGGATTTTATCGTTGCACTCGTGTACTACGATCTAAACTTATTTTCTTCGTGTAGATACATGCTGATGAGGGATTGCTGGAGCTACCAGCCCAACGAGAGGCCAATGTTTGGGGAGCTGGTCGAGGATCTTGATAGGATATTGACGATAACTGCGAACGAGGTAAGAGATCGTTGAACCCCCAAGGATTCCAATTAAAACTCAGAAATATCCTAATATTGTGGGATCAGGATCCCCCCTCCCATACCATAATGGGGGGCCAGACTAAGAAACCCTAGAGAGCCGGTAGTAACCGTGATGGCTAACACTGCTGATCACCACGCGAACGGCTCGGGTTCGATTCCCGACGTGGTGGTTTCTCTTTTTCCGTGGCTCCCAAAAAACATAGGAATATTACGTCACCGATTCCTACAAAATATTTAATTTTAGGAATATTTGGATCTCGGTCTCCCGCAACTAGACACACCGCCCTCCAGCCAAGAATCCAGCGAAGCTGAGGACGACGAGGGCGAAGAGAAGTTTCCGTACTTGCTGTGAAGCTCGAACGATTGAACGTTCATCGACGAACGTGTATAAAACGTCACTGTGCAACACGTCCAGAGAGAGCAACGAACGAAAACGAAGCAGGGGAGGGAATCGATCGAGAGATGAATGAAAAAGGGATCAAGGGACGCTGGTATGGAAGTTGATCGACTGACCTAGCGAACACGCCAAATAACATAAATCAGTATTGACCTGTTAGCTCGTACACTGTAGAGTTAAGGAACGACGGGAAGAGAATAATTGTCAATCGCAGAGAAAAAAACTCCGGCCTTCGAGGAGACTGATTTTCTTAACCAAGAGAGAACCGCTGTATTTATTTTCCTTGTACCGTGCGCCCTGGGAAATCCGTGTTCAGAAACGAGCCACGAATCGTCGCGAACGGACGATCCCGCAGTATTTGGGCGCTAACTGCTACAGAATATTTTTCTACGTTACTCAGGTTTCGAGGTTCGTTCGATCGATAGGGGAACAAGATACGAAACACCCCTCGAACATTTCGATGCACCCGCCCGCACGGGTGGGCATCCGAGGCGCCCTAGGTAAAAGTGTTTTTTACGTCGTCCAGTTTGTACATGTTGTTATACCGTGCCATTGATAAGTGCCTTTGGAACGCGAAGATGGAGATTCCAGGTTCCAGCGGGGCTTTGTTATAAAGGAAGGGAGAGATGGGGTACGGTGTGCATCGCACACGGGGACTCGATGATTGTCCTGGGAAGGATGCATGTATCTCGTTACGAAACGTGTTTATAACTAGTCAATTCAATGAAACCTTGTACGTTTCTCTGTAACATAGTTTAACGATAAACTTGTATGTTTTAAGCGTTTCTACGTAGAACGGACTTCGGTGGACAACGACCGCGGTTTACCCGCGTATTTTCTAGGTTTTATTGTAGAAAGAATCGTTAGTTTTGTAAGCGATCCCGCGAGTCGTTGGTGTTTTAACGAGCCTGCGAAATATACCATTTTTTTCTCTATTTTTTTTTGTATGTTGAGCAAGAAGGTCTCGTTGAGACTCCAACGGCGATGGACACTCGATGGAAATGGGTCGGGGGATCATTAGAAGATGCATTGTATAATTTTTTTACCGAAACAACGAGTGTTTTGCGCGCGAAGGAACGCCAAATTAGATCGTCCACGTCGATGCACATGTAAAGGATGTATAAATGATGCATGCGAGGGAGGCGTTTAGTAGTAGATAATTTATTTTCCCCTGTATATTGATCACTTAGGACGTATTTAGGATCTTTCTTCTTTTGTATACTTTCGGAGCTAGCGATCGTCGACGATTGTTTGTAAAATATGATCGCGAGTCGAGGTCGATGGGAGTATGAGAACTTGTTCATCGGGAGATTCCTTTTTCTCACTTTTTTTTTCTTTTTTGTATATAGCACCGACTTGTTTATTTAAAAGTTTTCTTTCCTTCCCTCTTTTGTTACCCAGCACACCTAAAGGTAGCCAGTAAACCAGCATTTACCAAGATAGAATGTATTGTATAGTCTGCGCAAATATTGGATTATTATTGTAACGTGAGTTTCGTCTCGAATAAATCACATCGAACTGTACCCACATCACTCGATATCTGTGACTCAATTTCCAGATATTCTAGCATTCGAAGTTCCAAAACTTCACGTAAGAATTTACCAAAATATCAATATTCCACCAAAATGTTTGACCTACTTTTTAAAAATCTTTAATTTCACTATTCGAAGACTTCATAAGCGTATATAACTATTCAAATTCCCGCGTTAAAAAGTCCGAGAAACGAATCAGTAAAATATTGAATTAACTTTTCCAACGATTTTCCGCGCAAACCGAACAATAATACTAAAGAAAGAAGTAATCCTAAACGGACGCATAAATAATAACCGAAAAACAAGGAGCTAACGAAATCAGACGATCGAAAATTCAAATATCGATGTACCATTGTTTACCGAGCTCTTAATATGAAACTGAATAATGCACCGCGGAGCGAATAATTAGGTTCAAAATTCCAAGCAAATTAACAAAGGAGCTATGCATAATTTAATTAATATGGATAGGCAAATCTATTTAAGACCGTGATTGATCGAAAGACGATATCAAAGCCCCCCACCACTTGACGGAACCGCGTGTCCACAGAAAAGTTAACTGAACGGCGCCAGATGGCGCTGATATCAGTTCGTTTTGTTGTCATCAGCCACATTTACACTAAGTTGTTTTTAACAGGTTTTTAGTGGAACATTTAATTTTCTGTTCCTCCACTTAGCCTCGATCAAACGACAGAAGATGCGAAGGATCGTGGGGTCTGTTTACACAAAATTTCCCGACGAATAACACGAGTGACAGTCGCCGTTGCGTACTACACCCGACATCCAGGTTAGAATTCGATAACCCACTTTTTCCGCGGCACAGAAATCTCCCCCTTCTTGTCAATCGTTAATTAATGCCATTTATCTCGTTCCACGATACGCGGCGGACACGTCCGATCATTTGACAATACGAAAGCTTCCATCAACTTCACAGATTACAGGCTTTTCAACCCTTCTACCATACTCCCTTCACTTCGTTATTTTGTCAATGTTCTTTCACTGATTCCGTATATAAAAACGCCACAGACCGTCGTGCGTGGTCCAAATCATCGAACGCGATGATTCTCGGAGCGACCTCGCTCCATTGTAATTCGTCGGTGCTCGCATGGGCTGTCTCAGGTAGCAACATTTATTAAATGGTGATTACCGGTGCAATGGAGAGGAGAATCAAGTTGAAGACACTGAACAGTCACATAACGTGCAAGATATGCAGAGGCTATTTGATAGACGCTACCACTGTCACCGAATGCTTGCACACTTTCTGCAAGAGCTGCCTAGTGAAACATCTGGAAGAGAAGCACACCTGCCCGACATGCCAAATAGTGATACATCAATCACATCCGCTCCAATATATAAGCTTCGACAGAACTATGCAAGATATCGTCTACAAATTAGTTCCTGATCTTCAAGAGAGTTAGTAGCTTCGTAGAATATTAATAAAGAGTTCCACCTAAAAAATCTACAACGAAGACAGCTCTGGCCTAGACAAATTTGATTAAGCGAATTTCCTTTCAGATGAAATTAAAAGGGAAAGGGAATTTTATAGAGCAAGGGGTCTGCCTTGCCCGAAAGACGTCCTACCAAATGCGGGAGAAGTAGAGGAAGAGAAAGCAACGGCAGACGCGCATGCAGAATCAGACTACCACCGTACCGACGAACAAGTACAAATATTCGAAATAGTACCAGGATCTTCCAAGCGATCCCTTCGTGATACTAATCGATTAACATTCTTCGCAGGTGAATGTGTGTTTGGAATGCATAAATACAAGCTTGAAGACTTTGAAACGGAGATTCATTAGGTGCTCTGCCCAAGCGACTATTACGCACTTGAAAAAGTTTATTGCCAAGAAAGTTCTAAACGGGATGGAGAAATATCGCGATGTAAGTAAAACGCTGTGATATTCCTGTCGAGGTGTATGACTAATCCGTTTGGTGTGCTTCCTACAGATTGATATTTTGTGCAATGACGAACTCTTAGGTAAGGACCACACGTTAAAGTTTGTTTATGTAACGAGATGGAGGTTCCGGGACCCACCCTTAAGGTTACAGTATAGACCACGAATAGACATTTAAGGCTGCTGTTTCTGTGTTCGATACGCGATGAAGAAACGACAACACACAAAGAGTCTGTACCTACCTTGTACGTTTCCTGGTTCTATTCGTGTATTGCCCCGTTGTAGTACTTATTTCTGTGTTCTCGCGCCGGCAAGATCCCCCGGGATTAAATTCCGAATCGGGGGCGGATTTCTTGCGGCAAACAGGGGGACGGCTTTTAGACTTGTATCTTCCTACCGTATCACCTTAAACAGAATACCAATAGTCATTAGCACGATGTATTTGTAAAAATAGGGATTTCAACGTTTGTACACTTGATTGTCATTTCTGTTCTCTGTCTAATTAGCGTTTCGAATGGTTTCGCGCGCGCGTCTCAAGTGAGTTACATTAACTCGACCGTTCTTACGAATTTGGTGCGTTACTTCTTTACGTATATGAATCTTTGTAAATGTAAGTAGACCAATGAGCGGAATGTGGCACTACGCGCGTGGGAGGAGCGTCTACGTTCGCCCAGGCAGTGCCGCAAAACGTGCTTATGAACGTTTTGGTTAGCAGCGTTCCACGTCGCCGTTAGCGACGTGGAACACCTTGAGTGTTCTTTTCATGAGCATTCTTTGTTCTGAGATACGAAAACGCCGATTAGTGTCTTTCGCGAACGAAGGTCTGTTGCTTTTTCGTAATCGACAAAACGGAACAAAGTGTCGCCCTTCTTCGTAATCTTAAGACCCGCGAACTTTTTTTTATACATACCCCGATTGTATATAGAATATTTTTGACAGAATTCGGATAACATTGCGCGTAGACGCAGCTTTGTATTAGGCGAGAGGGAAGTGGAGGGGCGGGGGTTAAAAAAAAAAGAAAAAAATGAAGAAAACTGGGTCTAAATGCGAGAGTCTGGACCCCTTTAACTTTGTATGTTTATGCACTGTACACATTCTAATTCGGCCCCGAATTTCTCTCAATGCCGGGCTACAAAAGAATTTTATCAGATATGACATATTTTCTCGAGGTGATTTGATAAGAACAACGACGCGTATTGAGCGAAACGCGGGGCATTTCTCGCTTTGTAGTAAATGAACTTGTTTCATCGGACAATGTAAAGCGAAAACCGTGTGATTGTATATAAATATTCTAGGGAAATGAAATGAGATTGACTTTACAAAGTAGCAGCATTTCATGAATGCTAGGGCTTGTATGTTGTACACTATGTGTGTATCTCCATAAATTATTAAATAAATATGTTTTGTACAGTATCGATTTAATTAACTAATATAAAACCAAGTTGTCTAAGGAAAAAAATAGTCTAACAGCATTTTGTTCTTAATAAGTGCAATGTAGAACGAAGCTACCATGAATCGTAATTTAAAAATACCGCGCTTCGTATATACGAACTTGTGAAATCAAAATGGCGTCGCTAACGAACGAAAACTTGAATTCCACCGAAAGTTATGAAAAATGACGAAAAATTATTCCGAATAAACCTAACGAATAGTATTTCACTACTCTGATTAGAAGAGAAATGGGTTAAGGGAACCAATTTTCCTCCCCATGACTAAATAAGGCAATAAAAATTCGTAAGACGACTTCAAAATTATCTAACACTACGTGATCACGGAACGCGTCATAGCAAGCCATCGACAGAATACTAATTTGATCAAATGATTCGAAAAGACCTTGTCCAATATATAATACTACTTCAAAGAAAGCGATCAAGATCAATCAATGCGCATTATATAGTCTTTGAAACTTCAATTTGAACAATTCGTATACGTTTCTGTGACAAACGGACGCCCCAAAATTTTCCACATATTCCAAATGCTCATATTTTTCGAATATTTCGGAAAAAGAAATTGCAAATACCCAAAACGTGAAGATCTTTCTGTCCCGGATAACACTAATCACAAATTAACAGTTAAAATTCAAAAACTTACATTAATTTTCCCACTAAATGCACAAGGAGCTACGACCCGGCCAACACTGTCAAATAGTACGCGACTACTGGCCAAACTACCGCGCACGCGCAAACGTCGAGCGCGTTCAAACGAGTCGACGCATGCGCCTTGTTGCGCAGGTTGAAAGACTACGACGCACGCGTGGCGCATAGTGGGATAGTTTATGGTGAATACGCTGCTAAACTACAGAGAGCGTTGCTGCTGTTGTCCGGCAGCACGGGCAGACGCATTTGTCTTGATTAATTTCCAATGATTTTCGTTCGAGGAGTGTGTGCTTTTTTGTGTGTGTCCTACGCGCCGTTCCGTAAATAAATGAATTTACAGAACAGCCTATTCGCCGAGGAAGTGGAGCACGACGTGACTCTGTTTTCAAGGGACAAGAGACGGAAAAGGTAGGAGTCAAACGATCACGTTTCCTGATGCAACGACGCGCCTTTAAAGGTTAGATCAGAAGTTTCTCGCAACATGTTTTCGAACGTTGACCATTACTTTCGATTTCTACGAATGTTTACCACCGTGAAAATCGTAATGCTTTCCCCCAGGCGAGGTCGGTGAACCTGTTGCCTCCAAGAATATAACTCGGATATCTGACGTCTGTCATTGAAACGGCGAAATACGAGATAGGACGTATCGTAAATATCATTGGTCTGACAATACGCGATTCTATCGCAAGCGGCTAGGGTGACCGTTACGTGGCTCGTGGTTGGGTTAGGTTAAAATCCTCCGTACCCGTGACGTGCAGTTCTATTGAGATTCGAAGGCGATTAAGGCAGTCCTTAGGGCCTCGAGGAGCAGTTAAGGCGATACCCTACAACCGCTGAAATGCGTGCAACGAGTTATTCGCTTCTTTTACGGTCTCCGAGCACGGGATTTATAAATATCTTGGTCTGAAGGTAAATGTCTGATATCATCATATTCCAGGCGACGGTCGTAACCGCTCTTGCGTATTTCCGATCATAGTTCCCGTTACGTTACCGGATTCCACGCTTTTTTTACGTGGCCCGCGCGTACTTCGAACGCCGACACGTTTCTTTCCTTCCTTCCCCGGCACCCCTCTATTTTTAGCAAACTGCATAACGTTTTCGGGAACATAAAAGAAACGCGAGTGCACTGGCATCTTGCCGAAGGAAAATAAACGAGCATTTAGCGAGTGAATGGTTTTTATTTTATCATCCGATATTGGGTTGTAAAATTATTCTTAAGTGGCGGATATTGGTTAAATAGACCGTCACAGGCAGCGTAACTTACATCCGCCGCTTGATGGTGGAAGAAAATTCCTACGGAATGCGAAGTTTAACGGAACGTATTATCTCTATCAGTAACAACGAAAGCGGTAGGCTACACATTAGAGATTACGATCCCAATACATTTACTCTCAAATTGAGTTTCGAAATAGACCATACAGGGTGTCTCAAAGGTTTCCGAAGAAACTTCGCCAGTGTTCCGTACGCGAAGGTATTTATTAAAAAGTTATAACAAAAATATGAAACGTGAAGAAACGCCGTACCTACCTACACGTTTCGAATTGTCACCCCCTTATCGATACAATACGATTTGCCGTCGTACTGAACCATGTACCTGCAGAAACAGTAAACATTTCTTAAAGCAACAGATAACAAGAGCATTACGTATCTCGTCTTATCCTGTATTGAATTAATAGAAATAGTATTATCGTGTCTTTCACGTTTCATATTTTTGTTATACCTTTTTAATAAATATTTCTAGGTACGGAAATCTCGGGGACACCCTGTAGACTTCTTCTCTGATAGAAATATCGTAATTACTTAGACTTCACACAAATTTGCTGCATGTTATAGAGAAGAAAATAATTTCGAAAGCGGTAGTATTAGGAGCAACGCTGCATAATTACTGAAATCCCGAATAAGAGGCTATCCGGTGATTTTAAATGCCTTCTGCAGAACAATTGCCAATCTATTGGCCGGGCTTGCACACTTGACGTACACGGAAAAATGTTTTAACCCTTGAAAACAGTGCTTGTCGTACACTGTTCAGATGAGTGCTCGGTCATCATGCGGTAACGTGTTCAGCACCGTCGCTCTCTATGTGCGTACAGTATGTATGTACCATGCGCGCATCGAAAACAACGACGAACGGTGAGCACCGAAAATATCGGTGCTCGCGCATCGAGAGCGACGGTGCTGAACACGTTACCGCGTGAAGACCGAGCACTCATCTGAACAGTGTACGACAAGCACTGTTTTCCAGGGTTAAAACATTTTTCCGTGTATGTCGCTCACGTAGCACGCGTGATTACGTGAACCACGCAACGCTTACGAGGCAGCACTCTGTTTCTTCTTTGTAGTTCAAGGCTTGTCGATTTGGTCGTCGCCGGACGTAATTAACAGATCGAACTCGCGATAGAACGATCCAACGGCCGGATCGCGAGGGGTATGGTCGATTTGCTCGCCTTGGTAATGTCGATTTCTTTTTTTCCTTCGACTCTCGTCTATGCTTAAGGAGAGGGCGAGGGAGATGTAACCGATTTACCACGCTACACGCTTCGCTCCACACGAACAGTTGTTGAACATGTAATTTAACTACCATAAAACACTGCTAAAGGTGAAAATCTCCTCTCGCGTCTCCACGTGAAATCGTTTATTTACATTTCGTAAAAGCTTCTCCTCAATCACGATTTCAATTCCTTTTATTGAAGCTAGGAAGACTTTCCAAATACAACATGCTTCAAACTTTAAATATATTAACCCAAAAATTCCACCCCAAATTTTATCTACAATTTGAATTTCAACCGGAAGTACTGAAGAGTTACTTTCATTCGCAACCACCACAGCGGGTGCGGCGCCACCATCCACGATTCAAAGGAAGTTGCCAAATTCAAATCACCCTTAAATCTTTGCGCACTTTCCAATTTCCTTTTCTACTCTCTTTCGTAATATATTTCCCAACGTAGCTGTCAGAAGCAAAATTATTATCACGCAACGAACTTCCACTTTACATTCCGCGCTATATCTCCCATAATTTTATAATCGCGAGCATAACGAGGCCCGGTTTCGCGCGCGGTGCCATGATTACGTGAAAAGTTAACGGGGTCGTATCGCGGAATGCGGCCGAATCGTCGGCGTTATTCGGGATGCAGGGATGCCTCCGATTTGAGGAAACGAACGAAGGAGAAAGTGAACGTTATGTAAAAGTCAGCCGGCGTTTATCCGTCGGTAAATGCGAGCCGAGCGGCCCGGGGCAAGGCGGTTACGTTCACCGCCGTCCACCGTCAGTCCAGTCTCACTTTCAGCCGCGATCGTAACGTGTTCTTTTCACTTTTTCAAGGGTACTCGTCTTTCCGCCTGTAAACAGCTATCGGAGGTTAATCATACACCAACTGGTGCAGGAACGTTTCATCGATCTGCGGACGTTCTCGATCGGCCAGGGCTCCGCCAGGCGAACCGTCGTCTGCTACAAAAGTGACGTGATAAGGTATCTCAACGTGCCACAGTGCTACAGTTCGTTCCATCGACAGTAACGTGACGCGCAGCTATATCTTACCGTTTCCCGCGAATTCCAGTCAGATCCGTTCGTTCTCCGTCGGTAATAATTCCGAGAATGCGGCTCTGCTTTCAACAGTGGAACATTGATAATGCACTCTGTATCGCTGTGTGTCTGCTGTGTTTAAAACTTGTATCACGCGCCTGCGGTAAAGTGAATGGTTTTTATGTAACGATTGTGCGTACCGTTTTTTAATTTATTTTATTATGGTTCTTATGTAAAGCCGTCGGGGGAGCTGGAGGTTCCGGGAAATTTCTGTTTGAATACTTTATGAAAGATGGTGGTACAAAGTTGAGTTTTAATCGGTAGTCAGATTTTACGAAAGTGGGACGGGCTATAAATTGTGTCAGATTTATCAGAAATTCACGGGCCTAATACGATTATGAAACCAGTCTGCCGCAGTGGAATTCTTACGACGTAGCGAACGAAAGTGAAACTGACCGGCTCAAGGTCGCGTCGCGGGTCATCCGGATATGCCCCGAAGACTCGTTCGATACTGCGAGAAATATTCGAAGAGAGTTGAGCGTGGTTTAATTCTATTGTCTTTGTGATTCAAGGGATCCGATATTGAATGGTGTGCAGTGTAATTCAAGCGCGAAAGTTAGTGACACGCTGCACGAGATGGGCGTCGAAGGACGACGATCGCCCTCCGCCTCGCCAGAACATGTACGAGTTCAGAGACACGGTAATTGAAAACTAGAAGTTTTTTCCAACAATCTACTGATCACGAATGGTTAATTAAAATGGCCCAACTTTCGCTTAACATTGCAGTGAAGTCAGTCCCAACGGTTGAGATTTACAGGCCGCCAGCTGCTAGGAAAGCAAGAAGCGAAGTTCAAGCAAACACGGACCAAGTTCAAACGCAACCAACTGTCGATTCATCTTCTACCGTGAAGTAAGAAATCGTAAATAATTTTTATCAGTAACACAAGCACTGTTTATTTCAGCATAAATTATCTAATTGTCTATTTATACTTGCCAATAATATTTATTACACGAATTCAAGTTTTAAGAATGGCACACTGCCTAGCATATTTCACCAAGCCTGCATTATTTATTAAGGGCTCCTCGCCAGCGAAGGCCAAACCGCGCAGTGTACGTCCCGCGGCATCGTAGAAGCGCGGAGGCCGAAGGAAGTCCTCAACCCGTGGAGCCTACTCGAACGAATCGTACGGTGAAAGAGAATTTAACATCGCCCACTGTTTCTCACGGACAATCAAAGCCAAGTAGAACTCCGAAAGAACCGGATTCTGAGAGGCCTCAGAATGCGGTGTCCGTAAAAAAGGGATCAAACGCAAGCTCCGACAAGTGTCTCAGGCGCTTAGAATGCGAAATTAGTCGGTGTATTGAAACGGTCTCGAAGGATCAAGTCTCCTTGGATTCTTCGATAATACCTCGCACGAAAGCTTGCAACGAAGAGAGGTCCGAGCGGTCGGACAGCGTTAAAGAGAATGTGCCAAACGAATCGAACAGTTCGACCGCTCCGGGCGCAGTACGCGAAAGGACGGATGCATTTCCATCGGAGACTGCTGCAGAGGAGGAAGTATCTAGTAACTCTAGTGAAAATAAGGATAGTTTAGATTCCGTTGAAAAGTATGTATATAGCGAAGTTAATGTTGACGAGAATATAGAGAGATCTGATAAATATATGGACAACGTTGTTACGATTTCTTCAACGTCGAATAATAAGAAGAAGAAGAAAGAGAGGCTTTTAAATAAGGACGAGATAACGAATAAGAAGAATACTCAAAGGATACGTGGCAACATGGTGTCGGACGTTCTGATTATCTCAGATGACACGCAAAAGGAGTCAGAATCAGTTGAAGAAGTCCCTCAAACCGCTATACCACTGGAGAAGAAATTGAAGAAAATTGAAAGGCAGAAAAGCAAGCCTGCACCGCCGCCTTCCCCGCCTGTTAAAACGGTAAATAGAGACGAATGCGACTGGGACACCTTGTTCGACGACAACGGCGAATGTTTAGATCCGACTCTGATAGAAGAGGCAAGTACTTATATTTCTCTTCTCGCCGTACAAAGGATGGAACTTGTTTTACAGTAGTTTCGTTTTCAGCTAACAACAGCAGTGGGCGATGTTGTGATAGAGCAGCCGAAGAGCGATTACAAATCGTACACCAAGCACATCGAAGTATCCAGCGACGAATTTGCTCATGTTATAGAGATATACAATTTCCCGTCAGAATTTAAGACCAGCGATTTGGCGGCTGTCTTCAGTCCTTTTAAGAACAGCGGTTTCGAGCTGAAATGGGTGGACGATACGCATTGCCTCGGAGTCTTCAGTAGCCCTCTTGTTGGTAATTGAAAACAGACCACGATTATGCACTAGGGCTGGGACTATTCATCGAATTTTTCGGTATTCGATTACTCGAATATTTAAGTATTGGAATATCCAAGTATTCGAATACTGATGTATTCAAATATTAGGGTATGAGTTATAAATCAAGTTCTTTAGGTTCATTTGTCAGGGTGAAATCTTGTAAGCTAATTTTCACCCACTTAACACCATACTATTCGAATACTGAAATATTCGAAATTTATTCGTAGCACTCGAATACTTGTAAAATATTCGAATATTAAATTATTCGAATACTCCCAGCCCTATTATGCACGCGTTGTAATTAACACGACTTAGCACCGCGTTAATTTCCAGCTGCCGAGGTGCTTGGATCGGATCATTCGTTCGTTAAAACGAGGCCTCTGAGCGAGGCCACAACATTGAGTAAAACGAAAGCGAGAAGAAGCGCGGAATTTCTGCAACCTTACAGAAGTCGCCCGGAAACCTGCGCCGCGTTAGCCAGACGGTTGGTCACTGGTGCTCTAGGCGTGAAATTGGCCACTGCTAGACAAGAACGCGAGCACGAGAAGAATGTGCTCCGCGAGGCTAAAGGTAAATACCCATTTACAGACGTATAAATTGGGAGATCGATGGACAAATGCAATACGAAGATTTTTCCTTTCAGAGAAACGTAGGCTAGCTAATAAACAGCGAGAGGATGTCTGGGAAGGCATAATTCCTGAAAAGTAGCATTATCTGTTGGTAATATATTATCATTACGTTGGAAATAACTTGCATCGTATGTGCTTTGGCACATCTACGTGCATTTGTGCCTTACTCATCTATCTTTCATCTTTGACGAAGTTACTTGTCGAACTGATTTGACTATTGGTTTCTGGGAACACGGGATGACTTCCCAATAGATGAGTGCGGCATGGCGGGTACACCGTAATAATGGATATGCTTGCTTAAGGCTGGTAAATGAGTATCCAGTGTTTCTTTACTTTCTACATATATATATACACACACATATATATGTGCATATCAGAATATGTCCAGACCAGTCGAACGAGCGTGCCTGTTGAAGTAGTTGAGCTAATGGGAGGGTATCGAGTATTTTAAATATGTCTGAGATTAAGGCGATTCACAGCCCGAACATTAGAATACTTCGTAAGCAAAAAAAAAAAATAGAGAGACGTTTTACGATACCGTTATTCGTACCTCGACAGTTGCCTCTGTTATAAATTTCTATGTAACTACAAACGATACTGTGTTGTGCAATGATGAACACGTGACAATAAGTTAGAATCGTAGAAACTAATGGTATTCTTTACATATTACACGCGCGACCGCGTGCACATACATCGATCTGCGACAGTGATATATGTAATCGAGACGTGTCTTCACAGAATTTATTGATTTCACGAAGGACGGGACAGAAATCACGCGGCATTTCGTTGTCCCTTGTGTAAAGCGTCGCATCCGCGAACTACGCCACCCGTGTCTGTTACTTGGATGTTAAAATCTGATGCACAATTGCGATATTTACACAGGTATTACAGATTTATCAAGAGAAGAAGAAATGATGGGAAACAGAATAAATCACAGATTGTATTTTTATATACAATTGTTACCAACAGAGGAATAAAACTATGTATCGCCAAATCCTAGTCAATGTACGCAAGGAAATTATGTTATCTATATTGTATGTTATATTGCCGAGTTTTGTCATGGTCTGACGAGAGGATTTAACGAAGAGAAAAGGAATAAAAAAATATTTTACGTACCACGCTTCTGTATGTATATTTCCATTCGATTTGCAGTCGAATCGCATTTCGATCGAACATGGTTTCTTTAAAAATGGCAGTATTGTGTACTGTACAATGTGTGTAGCGGTAAAAAGTGTCGGTTTTTGCAGATTGCAGCACGGAGATAGTATATATTTAATGAACAATAATCAGATGTAGTACAAATGTGATTACCACTTCCCTCCTTTCTTCTTCTTTTTCTGTTGAACTTTGCGCTGTTGCTGTCGCGGGCCCGACGTCTCCACGGCCGGGCTGTGCCGCGGATTAGGAGAAGGTTTAGCGTTGGTAGGCATCTTAGTGATATCACTGTAACACGACGAACACCATTATCAACTCTGTCGTTTTATACTGAGAAATAACATGCGTGGATAATTTCAATACATACTAGAGATCACTGGCTCCCGCAGCAGCGCCCTGAGTGCCCTTCATCGCAGCGTCCCGATTTCTTCTGTCTCGTTTCTTTCTAAATCCACTGCGCTCGTGTCTGGGTAACCATCGTTCGGGATCAGCTGGAATATTTGGATCGTAGCACTTGGGCAATTTCCCTTTACGCTTGCGCTTCTTCCGCTTCTTTTGCGTCAGATCAACAGCTGGTTTGCTAAACAACGAAATCAGCTTCTATGAAATTACACGAACAGAAACTTTCGATCGGGCTATCGATAATTAAGAAGAAACATACCCTGGGGATGGTTCCACCTTCTTCTTGATCACCTTGGTACCAATCACCCAATTACTACTCTCCAAACCGTCGACGTCAGTTGTCTCAGCTAGATCATGAAGCGGAGGCAAGCGTTTCGATAGCAGTTGCGCTTTTTCAGGGCAGAACTGTACATAGGCCACCACCAATTGCGCCAATGTCTTTTTATCCGACGGCGAAGCGTCCACCATTTCCTGTAGAATATCTGCCGCCGCCTTTATTTCTCCTCCGCGTAGATAGAAATCGGCGGCCTGCCGCCATAATTCTCCCAGATTAGCGGTGGTTTCCTAAAAATAAATACCAGGTAAGACGATCATGCGATGAATCTAAGAAAGCGAATGAGAATAAAGGAGCTTGCCTTGTTCTTCTTGTAATAAGTAACAGCATTCGTGAGAGCAGCCGAGGCCTTCTCGCGATTATTGTCAGCCGTGTGGAGAGTCACGAGCGCGCTGACTATGCCAGGTAACGATCTATCCCTTTCGTTCAAGTTTTCTAGGATCTCGATCGCCGCTTGCCTCTCGTCCTGGCTTAAGAGAAGCTGCACACAGACCAGCTTCAATGGCAACTCTTTCTCTCCGACCGCGTATTGCGTTAACAACTGTGCTGCTTCCTTCGCTTTGCCTTCTTTAGCAAGTTGCAATGCTTTAACAAACATCGCATCCGCAGCTAGCGCGGGATGCTCCTTGGCAAGTTTATTGCAAAGATGTTGGCATTGATCTACCTATAAACAAGCGAAATGTGTAGCGTGACGCTGATAATGGCTATAAAACAGCAATCGAATTTATACCTGATCAGTATATAAAGCCAGTAAGCACTGATTGTACGCGATATTCCTTCTCTGCCTGGAAGTTAGTTTGTGCTCCAAACTATCGTGAGTAGCGCTCTTCATTCTCTTCTTGCTATCGAATACGTTCTGATCCTTATTCAGGCACACAAGATTATTACTCGCTACTGCCACTAAAGCTATGTCATCCGGTTTCGCTTTCAAAGCAGCAGTGTAGAGCGCCTGAGCCTCTTTCTCGCGACCTTGCAGCTGAAGACAGCATCCCAGTTGAACCCTAATGATCCCCAGCTCATCCTCTATTTCTTCTTCCGCAACTCCATCTTCCTCCAAACCCTCCTTGCAAGTTTTCTCCGCTGTTCTCAGCTTCTTCTCCGCTTCCGCTAAGACAGCCTTATCTCCTCTGCTGCCTTGCGCGATTAAACGGCACGCCGCGTTGTAGGTCAACTCGTATGTATCCTCGCGCAACGCGGGAACTTCTAAATCCTGTTGAAACGGCGCATGAAGGATGAAAATATAAAGCGTCTCTATAATTTCAATTAGAACTTACAGAACCCTCGGTTGCCAAGTTGACAACCACTGCCGCAAGATTTGCTTCCCTCTCATCCTCGTATTCGTCGTGAGAGTTTTTTATAATGTCCCTGTACACGGAGAAACATTCTTCGTACTTCTCGAGCCGGTACAATATCTGTGCTTTGAGCTCCTTCAGTTTTAACGAAGGATTCTGAACTACTTCCACCACCTTCAATGCTTCAGGCACTTGGTTCAGACGATATAAGCAGTACGCTTTCTCGAACTGCAAGTTACTGCAAAGAAAACGCTTATTAATTCATGACGGAGATTTGAGAAATTGGTATTTAAAGCAGGAAGGTTCGGAGGAACACTAAAGACGGTATCAGATATATTGGCCAGTGAGTTTCGTGAAGGGTATTCTCCCTCTACACAGTTTGCCTGCCTCGGTGCTCCTTTTCTCCACATTTTCCATTTCACTCTGGTCTTCGCCAAACAAGAGTGAACCAGAAGTGGTGGAGATAGTGCCACCGGCCAATATATCTGATACCGACTTCAGTACGCTATCGTAATAGAAAGTGGTCGTACGCTGCGAGCCTCGGGTTTCTGGAAATAAATTGGAGAGCGTCGTTGAATTTGGACAACTGAATGCAGCAGATAACTTTGCATTGGAAAGCAGCTTCTTCATCTTGGGCAATCCCTAGAACTGAGAAATGTTTTTCTTTGAGTACATGCTGTTCACAGGAAGTAGAGCACAGGTTATGCTAAGAGTAAATTAATAAGATTCTATTCGGCTTTGTAGATCCGCAGACTCACTTTTATTTGCAGCTTTCAGGGCCCTCTCGTATTCCCCGTTTTGCCCTAATTTGTTTAACTCCGCGTAAAGTGCAGGAAGATTGGTCTCCCTTGTAGCCATGTTGTCTACTTTGTGCTACGTCCAACGTGGAACCGATTTCGCAGCCGAACACGGTATCAGGCAGTGGAATTTGAAAGGAACAGGTAATTGGGAATATAATATATATTTCGATATAAATTTCTATCGGAATAGATTACCGAAAACATATAATATAATTATTTTGGTAATCGTTTAATTAATCTCTTAGCATAAGTGTATACAGAACATACATTTGCATAAATAATTGATTTGAAATATAGTATTGCAATGAGAGAATCATCGAAACTATAAATATTAGTTAATATGAATATTTCAAGCTAAAAACGAACAATGAAAATAACGAGGAAATAATTTCCCGCTCTTTTTCATAACCATAAGCACATTTTCGTTCGATTTCACACGGACAAATTTTAATGTTTATTAGCAAATCGGATTAGCCTCGCATTTTAAGCTTATGGGTTTTATTAAAATAATATAAATGCATGTACATTTATTTTTAAATGCATAAATATATATCTGTGGTACAATTTACCCGCTGAAATTATTAAATTACTTATTTGTTTATATATTTATTCGTTTGAGTAGTCAGGCGTGGCATCTATGTAGGTTTATTATTACACACAATTGTGTACGATGTTCCATAATACTATTCTTAATTAATTGTTTTTTAACAATTATTAAAAATTTGATTAAATTTTCGGACCCCTGTCGCCACCTACTGGCCACAGGTGTGTACGGAAACTTAGTTCAGTCTTTCGCTATTAGATGGCGCCAGTGGTCCGCAAGTTTATATTCATTTATATTCTTCAAATGCCACGAATCAACAATCTTATTGTGGAACGTTGTGAAATGAATCTAGAAGAGTCGCGAGGTTCATCCAGTGCTTAAATAAACTAATAAATCATTTATAAAGATAAGGGTGCCACTTCCTTCACTATTTCATTTTGCTATACAGTTAACTCGTGATGCATTTGAAACGACTGTTCGATTATGTCAAGAAGTTAATTATTTTTCATGAAGAAAGTGTCGATTATACACTATTCAATGCATTTTTTTTAAAACTGCATCAGTTTGGTAAGCATTAATAATTTACTTCAACATTTTTCCATACTCGTTTCAAAATTCATATTTTTCAACACAAAATCAGGTTACATAACATACATTTGCAAAATTTAAATATGACGTACTTAGTTTATTCTTTTCGTCTCGTTCCTCGCGCAGATAAGTATCAAAACGTGTCCTTAAATTACGATTCTACAGTGGGACATTAACAAAAAATTGTTTTTTAATGTCCTGTCGGTTTCCCCACGAAATATTCGTCTCAGCAATTTTTTCCGCTTTCGCACGCGCAATTAATTTCGATTATTCGGGTTTAGAGGAGAATTGTCTACATTGTCTACAAACTACATACAAATCTGACGGAAAAAAACACAATTAAGTGTTATGTAAGGCTAACAGGTAGAAATACGATGACAAATCTGACAACTTAATTCATGAACCAGCCTTTTATGATTCTTTCAAATCGAGTTACCTGCTTTTATAAGTGAATGTAAATGTACTGGAGTTCCGTGGCTAACTAAAATTTCCGTGGAAATTGCAAGCATTACTAGAATTGATTAAAAAATAAAAACTTACAAATTCCCCACAAAATTGTCAAGCATTACTAGAATTTAATAGCGAATAAAATCTGGCAAATTCACAACAAATTGCAAAGCATTACCAGAGTCGATCAGAAGCTAAATATTTAAGCAAATTGCAGGATTATCAGGGTTGAATGGAGGACAAAGATTTACAACAAAATTTGCCAATGGTTACATTTATTTTATTCAATTTCGTTTACAAAACACTTGATGCCAATTAGCAATACCAAATTCGCACAATTAGGTCGAAGGCTGCGCCTGATTTTTTTCCCGTTTCCAAAATGCTAATTCTGAACCGTGAACGCTAATTGTTTCTCTATCAGACAGTCCACAAAGTTGGCGGCCTTTTCGCAGTCGTTAGCACCCTCTGAAATTTAACATTTCAATCGAATCACGCCAGAATCTTTCCTTCGATAGAATCTGTTTAACCACGTACTGCTGCCCTTACCTATATCCTTACATTTCTTGATACTATCGTCGACCACATTCTTGGGGACACTCGCCGGTGCGTGTTCCTTAGCAGCCTCCACATTGATAGAACCATCTTCGTCCATCTGTGATAAAATCAAAAATTAAATTTCGCCTTTTCTTAGACGATTCTTCTTGATTCCTTAAAACGTTGACTGCCTCACGATCATCCGATAGTTCCGCTACTTTCCATTCGAAATATAGGAAAAGCAATTAAACTTCATAGTGCAATTATAAATTATTGGAAATTAATATTAGATCAGGCACAAGAACGTAAAATTAGTTTAAAAAAAATATGATCAAATATCCCACTAGTAAACTAGTTATATGTTTATGTTGCCCTCCTTTTTCTAATATTATAATAAAACGATAAAGGAAGTTTTGTTACTTATTAACTATATTATAATATATGCGCAGGCGAGCCAAAAGGTTGAACTCCTATGTATTAGATACATACTTTTCTTTGTCACATGGAATGGTCCAAGGATTTATTAACTTACAATTCCAATCTTCTTCAATATGCACGCGATGAAACATTCAAGTTGTTCTTCCCTCTGGTAGCTAATCCCTTCCTTTATTGCCTTTCCCAGCATCTCTGAGAAATTTATACAAATTTAATACCTCTCCCCCTTCTTTACTATACTTAACTGTGCACTTATTTTAATTTAACTTACTATCGTCAATACCGACTTCCCCCATACACTCGTCTTTATAACGCATTACTCTAGTTACCTGCTCTGACGTGATGTCTGCCTGAAATGTACGAAGAGGACCAACGGCAATTAAAATGGCAAAAGATTCTACTGTATTCTCGAACCACTTGGCCCTTCTTCGCAGGCCATTTCCCTCATAATTCTATGACTCATAAAATCGAAACAATGGACCCTTTCCGAAGAGAAGAATTTGCATAAAAATAATCTTACCAAAGCACCAGTCACGCAGAGAGCCACTATGAAGGCGAAAGTCTTCATGTTCAACTACGTACTAAAGATACTACCAAGGTACCCATAGAAAACTTCGATCTAAATGCCCCGACGCCGTGCACCAGGAGTCTTTATAGCTGGAGCTGCAATTGCAATTCGCGTTATCTCGACACCTGGTCTCCGATTTCCCTTCCGTCGCCATAATAACAATCATTTCTTCTCCTCGGAACGCCGTGTTCCCGTATTTTGTCTTTAACAAAACAGTATAATTTGAGACAATTGCGTAATAACCAGGATAAGGATGCCCAAAAGCTTGGGTGGACTTGTTAATATTTTATTTCCTATTTTTATTAGCCAATCGTTATGTTTACTTTCTTGGTGCCGATTCTGCCCATGAAATAGAAGCTCCATGTGGGAATTTATAATTGGATGTATTACGATTACTATTCCTTATCGGTTGATTCTACAAATTACGGTGTAATCAAGATTTCTAAGGCGGCTCCGTTAGGAACGCAGCATTTGCGGGCGTGCGCTTTATTGCTCCGTGTGATCGCATGATTTGCGAGCGCGGGTAATCGCTCGTGATCGTAAAAGAATAATTACGAGATTGTCGTAGGAGGTAGGAAAAACGAAGTTATCGGATAAGGAAATTCTCCAACTTTAAGTTGATATTAATTTGGGAACGAGTGGAATTTTTTCAATAGCTGTTTGCAGGCGAAAAAGAACGTGATGTCTGTGAATTTTTCGTGGAAAATTTAATGTACATTTTTCACAACTATTTGTTTATTTTAAAAGAGTATATATGTTACAGAAAAATATTAAGAAATTAACGAATATTAGCCACTCTCGTGGAAGCTGTTTTTATTAAGGCACTGTGAGCACGATTTCTCCGAGTTCGATCATTTGAAATCGAAAAGTGAAGAAGATTCTATTAATATATGAATTAATCTGGTACTAGAACGAAGGATTTTTTAAAACATTGATTCTAAACCAAATCGCGGCCGTTCAACGCAAACACTCGATTTTTCGATGCCTGTATTGTTCGTTTTTCGTTAATTAAAAATAGAGTTTTCATAAAAAATTAACATCCCTCGTTCACGCGCCAGATAATCGTGTCTTAATATAAACAGCTTCCGCGTGAGTAGCTTTCTTCGTTTATTTTTTAATATTTTTCTACAACAAAATTACCGAGAGTTGCTGAATATATATACTTTTAAAATACGCAAACAGTTGTAAAAAATATGCATTGGATTTTCCACAAAAAATTCCCGAATATCACGAGTTAAGATTCATTATTTCAATGTCGATTTAGAAACGATGGGGATAGGTATCGTCAACGCGTTTCTTCTTCAGATTTGATTTCCTGTTATTCTTGTAATCAGAGGAATAATGAATAATGTATGAAGGTATCGGGGTGAAGTCTGTTCATTGGCCTCATCTTATAAAAGTATATTTTAGTTCTTGCGGCAGGAGGCTTCTTTTATACTGACTTTAATTGTAGTTTAAATTTAAAGTGCTGTGTTCCGTTAGCTATACTTTAATTCCCGATATATTCCAAAGAATACTTTGCATATCGTCAGAAAGAGAAGCAATCGAGAGAAACGGAAAGTAGAAAATTACGTAACAGGTCAGGCAAGTAGAAACATTGGTCAGGCGATAGATTTATATCTTTATTGAGTTTTGATAGAGGGATATTTGTATCACAGAGAATAAGTGGAAAAGTAGACACCACATACTGCTTACTACTAATATGCTAATTTATTATATCTACAGATATATTACGCCGATGTGTTGACATATTGTATCACTTATTCCTTCGCTTCTCAAATTCACTACTTAGTTAAGTACATTGAAGGACTTGTGCTCCTTGAAACACTTCAACAACTTAACTGCCTTATCGCAATCGTTAGCACCAGCTGAAACAATATTATGTATTAATTGATTTAATAACTCATGAATTGAAAATTCTGCTTGGAAACTTGAATAGAAACAGTCAGGTCTTGTAACAATGAGGAAGCTCATTATTAATACTGTTACTTACTGGTGTCTTTGCATTTGGTGATGATATCATCAATCTGGTCTTTGGGAATACTGGATGGTGCCCTTTTCCTGGCCGTTTCTTCGTCGAAATTTCCCTCCTGGTTCAGCTGTAACGCAAATACACATTATTTTCTGCCACTCTGCATGTAATTCCATTCGAACAATCTGGTTACTTACGATTCCAATTTTCTTCAGCATGCAGGAAGTGAAGCAAGCCAGTTTCTCGTCGCTTTCGTCAGGATTGCCTTTCTTCGCGTTCTCTACCACCTCTGAGGAACGAAAATCGCTTAATATCATTACTGCCGAACGATTACTGCTATTTGAGTGTAATTAGTTTAATAATCTGTCTACTTGAAAGGTGATTCCGATAATCCTTATTAATTTGTAAAAGGGCAAGTTTCACACCGTGAAGATTGTGATAAATTTATGAAGCTGACTCGTTAAATCCCCAAAAATACTTTAATTAATCCTGTCTTCGACTGTTTGCAATTATGTATATTTCGTTATCTTCAACTTACGTGGGTCGACGCCGCTCTCCGTGATGCAGGCACCTTTGAACTCTGTCAGTTTGGCCTTTTGTTCGTCCGTAAGTGCCTGTGAAAAATATGCAACAGTTATATAAATAAATGTTGCAGTATCAACAGATACCGTATCCGTTCTACACAAGTGAAGTATTTTTGAAGTTAGTAATTAAATTATTATTGTTAAATGGCAACAGTTCCGCTAAGAGAATCGGATATCTGAAGATTGTTTTCTCAATATGCTCGATAGTTTTCTATATTGTGTTATCATTTATTATTTTGGGAAATTGTATTATTGAATTGTGAAAGTAATAATCTGTTTTTAGCGACTTTATTTGTCAGTTTTTTTTTATCAACGAAGAGCTGTTAGTTTTTTAAACCTCGTAATGCAACGAAAAGAGAAATTTGAAACTCTGTTATTAATAAAATGATCGATGTGTATGTGTTACAGTAAATTACTGCTAATATTTTTCTAATTGCGTCTATCTTCACGCTTCAGCGACAGGGCGACCGCAGAAAGCCAAGTGCAAAGAAATCTGTGTAAGTTTGACTGAGAATCGAAGAGCAGGTACCATTTAATTAAAAGTTATTATTAATTTTAGCTTTTTAATATACGATTTTTTTTGTTTCAAGTATATTTACGGTTTAAGGGGGGCTTGCACCTTGTTGGACCGAAAAGTAGGTAATTCTTTATGAATTTTTTGTACCAAAATAGCGCGACATATTAGTTTCAGGTTTGGTAGGCTGTTTTATTGTATCTTTAGCCAACGTTCTGAATTTTTTTGTGTCAGTGAAAAAAAAAGATGGCTGATATAGAGTGCTGACTGAGAGCGTTGAACATAAATCGGATGGTCCTGACGTTGGCGGAAAGTACTGTAAGGGTTATCTGAACCACAAACATGAAAAGAGATTCTTAAACTATATGAATGTGGCTATGGTGATAGTAGATGCATTAAGAAAAATAAAAATAATGTTAAAATGGTAGCCTTTTGAAGAAGATGAAGCGCCCCGATTTAAGTCTGAGGATTGTTTAGTCTCAAAATCGGGAAAACTTTTTTAAATAAAAAAGGAACGGTAACAGATACGGTAATAAATTTACTACCACTCATAGCCATATTCAGATAGTTTAAGAATCTCTTTTCCTTTTTGTGTTTCGCATAGCCCTTGCAGTACTTCTCATCAACGCCAGGGCCATCTGATTATTTTTCAACGCTCTCTGTGTATCTGCCATATATTTTCTTCACTGTCACACAAAAATTCAGAACAATATTTCAAGACACAATAAAACAACCTGCCAAACCTCAAATTAATTTGTTGAACCGTTTTTGTACAAAAAATTCATAAAAAATTACCTATTTTTCGGCCCAACAATTAATTAAATATGTGAAATGGTTAATATTATGAATAGCTGAATGTATTCTGGTTAACATTACTAGATTTGTTAGTATCATTGAACGACGGGGTTATCACTTAATTCTTCTAGAAAGATCTGTTTATCTCTCCTGCGATACATTGAATCACCCGCGAGCAACCTCTAATCAGTTCTTCAATAAAATGTATAAACAATCTTGAGAAACTTCTTCTCCATTCAAATTTTAAGAAAAGAACACATATTCTTGTATCACTGCTAGGGGTGGATTCGAGCTTAATTTTTAAATTCTCGAAACTTTTAAATCCCAAAATTCTTGAAACTTGAAGTGCTAACTTTATTTTCTAAGAACTGAAATGAACAAAATTTTTACACAAATCTCTACTGACCATAAATAAACAGAGTACAAAAATATAAAAATATACAAAGTCTCGAATTCTCGAAACCCGAAACATTTTTACTTTTTAGGTTCCAAGTGGTTTCTACCCATCCCTAATTTTGAGTATTCCGCAATGCAAAATTCTAACAAACACCCGTCGCTTCTTTGTTACAAGCTGGAGCTGTAGAACGCCGACAAAGAGAGGCTACAAATTTTACCAGGGCACCGACGAAGCAGAGGGCAGCGACTACGAAGATGGTCTTCATGTTTGTTTTGGTGCTGGGCGATAGGCTCGTAGTAGAACTATTCCAAAGCCAACTCAGATGCGCAGAGAGAACTGAACGAGCATCCGATGCCCCCATGCGTTTTTATAGTTCTGGATCCAATCGCCTCGTAACACGACCTCCCCGAACCACCGATGTGTCATGATTTCTCCTACCATCAGTCAAGACGAGCGATCGACTGTTTTTTTCGGTTAGAGGCCTCCCGATCTTTCGCCTCCGGCTAAACCATCCTAAACCTCGTCGATTACATAACGCAGGATGCTATGGGGCTCATCCGCCTTAACAAAGGTACAGCACATTCGTTCCTTCTTTTTTTCACACCTTTTTTCTCCATTCAAACACCCGTGAAGAGCTCCAAGGCGGAAACCAGCGGCACCTTATACAGGTTTAAGCTTCCGCCGCTGTGATGCTTGTTAATCAAGTATGGTAATATGATTCATCGATTAGAACGAGTAATTCTTGTTTATTTTCGATATCGTCGCCACCAGCAAAGGGAATAAGAAGCAGAGCTCGAGATTCTCGAGCATCTGGAGATATTAACATTAATGAGCACTCCATAAATGACCGTGATAGTGGCGAGCAGATTAGCGATACACGGGATTAGGTGACGCCTAGGCGACGAATCATTAAATATTCAATACCTCACGTTCAAGCAACGTAAACAAAGCGAACGGTCTCTTTTTTACTTGTTTATGAAGAAACCGCAGGAAAACTGTCGCGTACTTGGGGGAGTGACTTAAACAGGCGACAAACGGGAATTAAAAGCTGTTTTTTAATGAGTAACGATCATCTGTCAATTATATATTCGAAGTCACCGTGAATTATCGAAACGTTGAACAAATAGAAGAAATAGTGGCACGGGAGTTCTTCCCCCTGAAAAATAAAAAAAATTGACGAAACCGTTTTTGCCTCGGGTAACATCAATAATTCATAGGCAGGAATGAGTATTGGTATTAAATTTCTCATCGTGCACGTTATCGAATTTCATTGCTAGATCGATTGACGAGAGCGCGTAATTTTTATTTTTTTAATTCTTCTTGTCTCACTCTCTTGATCTTCCGCGAAGGTCACGGTGAAGTGTATGACTGTTACATATGTGCTTGGAAGGATCGGTGGCGGTTAAACATAATCGATTATGTGTTTTAATTAACCGCGCGTGATACAAGCGAAACATATTGCGCAAGTGTATTATTGCTCGGGCAATATTTTATAGGTACGCTAAGGGAAAGAAGTCTGTGAAAGATTTCATGGGAGAACTATTTTATGGTTTTTTTACCGCTAAAAAATTGCAGAGAAAAATTATGATCTAATCTGATCTGCCAACGAAACGAAAACATTGTTTTCGACGTGCCAATCACTGGCACGAAATCTATATTCTTAATTTAACAAGCAGTAATATTAACGTAACGAGCAGTTACGTGACTGTAATTACACTGTCCAACAGCCATTTTGGTCTGTAATATTCAATAACCGTTTCTTATAGATTTTTGGCGCTGCAAACGAATCTGCAAACCGTTTGTCTCCATCACCCTCGGTTGGCGAGAAATTCGATTTAAAAAAAAATGCAAATTTTCAACTTTTTACATCTTTTGTGTTCAAACAGTAATAGTTATTCGGTTGCTTGTTCCGTCAAATTATTCTATGAACCCTCGCGAACACAAGGATATAAGTTATTATTGAATTATAAACATTTAAATATGTTTAAACAATGTTTAACGGGAAAAGGACACCCGAAATGTACCAATTTTTGCTATATTTTTCAATGTATTTCTAAAATTAAGGGTCCAGGAGAAAATCTGACTACTCCACGCGATGCAGCAGACATTTTTCCTCCGGAAACCATCAACGGAAGTGGTAAAACACCTTTTGTTTTCAATACAGAAACGAAATAGTTTGGCAAAACATGCGGCGCCGAATCACTGCTGCTCAGCGTCACAGAATCGCGTAACGCGCGTGACTAGCACCGTCGGCGCCGCACGTTTTGCCAAACTCTTTCGTTCCTGTATTAAAAAAAAAGGTGTTTTACCACTTCCGTTGATGGTTTCCGAAGGAAAAATGTCTGCTGCATCGCGTGGACTAGTCGAATTATCTCCTAGACCCTTAGTTTTTGAAATATATAAAAAGATATCTGCAAAAATTAATGCATTTCAGGTGTCCGTTTCCCTTTGATCGTTGTTTAAACATATTTAAATGCTTATAATTCAATAATAACATATATCGTGGTGTTCGGTTCCTGAACAATCTCCGGTTTAATTTCATCTGTAATGGTGAACTTTGAATTGCAGCGATACCTAGTTACGATGGAAATGAAAAACAATGCTGTTTGAGACGAAAGCGGTGTAGCAATCTGGCAATACGGCTTTCCCATGATATTAAGCTCAGGGCGAGAGAGTAAGTGATAACAAGTTCGTGTGGTTTCGGAAACCCAGTCATCGAATAGAGCAGATGATAGTGTCATTATCTGTTTGGCATTAGTGGCTGGCGTTAATAATGCAGCCTTTGTTACGCGCTAAAAATTACTGGACGATGACAATCCAGAGGAATCGCCGTGCTCGATGTTTCTGACGAACGTAATTACCTTAATAGACAGTAATACTACAATTTTCAGCATAATATTCCTCCTAACGATTTATGGCACGGTAATTATTGCATACGCAATTAGCGATCGGCGATCGAGTCGTGGATACACATTGTAACTATTGCATTTTAAAGAGTTTCCTCGACTGGTTCGCGGGAGATGTTATAATAAATCATTGCGCGGAAGTTTTCCGCTCGATGGACGCCAGTTTCTAGATCCTAGATTCGTTTCCATTTAGTACTTCACTTTTCTTAAGGCGACTAGGTAGTAAAACCACTCGAACACCAAGTATTTTTTGCGAATTAATTGCAAGGAGATGAATATGAATTGTGACTAGTATGTACTTTTAGGTAATGTTTATTAATACTATAAACAGTAAGAAATTTTTTTATAATGTATACATGATCTGTAGTCGTTTTTCTGTGGTTTGCCCTGATTACGAAAAAACCAAGGTTCGGATCGACTTGAAATTTTTACATCATGTTTAAAATATATTCTACTTTGAAGTGGAGCTCGGGTTTAAGTGGAAAAGCTCTAGTTTTTGAGATACAAAAAACAGACTTCTCTTAGTCCCCGTTTTAATAATTTTCTCAGAGGTCCCCTCCAAAATTACAGGTTCCTTTTTTAAAATACTGTGTAAACAGCCTCACATGGCGCTATTTTCAAAAGAAATATGTAAACAAAAAATATTTTTGTACTCTATGCGATAGTAATAAACATTGTGTGAAAGGAAAAGTCTGTGCTTGCGTTCATCTCCTTGTAATTAATATGCAAAAAATACTTGATTTTCGAACGATTTGACTGCCTAGACCCCTTAAATATAGTTTCAATAAGTAGAATGCATTATCAAATGACGCTGATAAAGTTACCATACAATATTGTTACATATTACTAACCCGAAACTGTGAGCCAGAAACTATGCTTCTCATTTCTTTAATTTCGCATTGTTAGTTCTCTTATCGTTTAGTTTTCTCAGTCTTAACAGATCCATAGATTATAATTGAATACTACCTATATTCAACTCGTTCCTGCAGCGTTTAAAACTCTATTCAAAACAGTATTAAATAATAACTGCTGCGAGAGTGATCAGTTCTAAAATTAAAAATTCCCGCGCTAAGTTTGAAGCCTCGCGACTGCTGGCTGGTGCTGCCCCCAACGCGAAGCCACGTAACTAACCGATGCGCTTGCTAGTATGCACAAGTGATACACACGTACCCACACAAAGGTGTAGCTAGCCGTTGCGCTACGGAATATTAAATTAGTCGTGTGTAGTATGAAAGTACAACTGCCAAATTGCCTTTTGAAACATGGGAGATAAAGGTAATATACTGCTATAAAAATTCACGATCGTTATCACCATCCCTCGTGGACGCTTAATCGCGCTGAAAATCCATCGTTCAACAGTGTACACTTACCAGTACAATGGTGCATCATTAAACTTGTACGCGTTCGAACTAATTAACCCATCGAATTGATCAGACACCAGCCGAATTAATGCCTCGACGAAACCTTGAATGTCTCGGTACATTCCCTGAAACCGGTTGTGCATTGACATATTAGGTTAGGATACTCTCGTAATTGGGTCATTTGAAAGCGCGCCACTTCGAACGTGCCAGCTACCTATCGAACGAACGTTGTTGTAATCTTCGTTGGCATAAGAGACTTCGATTTTTCGAAATTTTCCCGCGTTAAATTTATTGTCTGCAAGCTTTATAGGTCTCGTCGTTTTCCTTAACATTGCGAAGCTCGCGAAAACGTACGTAGCCGGTGGTTAATATCTAATCGGTGGCTAAACGTTTTTACCATTGCGAAGGTGGGAAAAAGTTATCAGCTTACCTTAAACTGATAATTGTTATTTTCAAAGTAATGCAGTGCTGTAACATAGCACCCTTTCCCATTGGTGTTTGACATTCTATAGAATACTAAAATGAATTTAATTATGAGCTTTCTTTGTTTACCTTCTGCACTTATCTGTTTCGTAATCGTCCATTACGTGAACAGTGTCATAATACATATTCGATCTTTTGCATGGCCTCGGCATCGACAATAGCAAGGCTTGTATATACCATATCTAGACACACCACTAATGCAGCAAAGTGGTCATTAGCAGTGTGGAAATTGTGCTCAAGGAATAATCGAAATGAACGTTGGAAATTGCAAATTTCCTTAAATCTATTATTACGAATCGGGATACCATAAACGTTTCTATATCTATATATATACGCAAACACGAACGGAAATAATAGGTTAGAGACAGTAATCAAAAACGGAAAAGACTTGACATAGTTTCGGCGCAGACAATTAATATATCTGCGTATTACAGAGTAGCAATTATGTATTGCTAAATAGTTACTGGGAGTAAACATAGATAATGCAAACATTACAGTAGTAATATTATAATGCTTTATTGTATATTTCGATGCAAACAATTGAATCCTCGTAACCGTAGGTTGTTTCGATTCATTTCTGAAACTGAGTACGATATTATAAATCATGTTCACGAGCTCTCAACGAAGCTACATCTCCTGTAAACGCGAACATGAGGAAAATGTATGCCAGTCGCTAAAATCCTTGCGCAAGAAAAGAAAAAGCAATATCAGTTAGTTCTCCCTCCAAATACTATATCATCTTCCCGCAACTTAAAGTTAGGTTAACTAACCATGCCCCGCATAGTTCGTAAACAAAGAGTATTTTCACTTTTACTTTACCAAAAATATATTCATACGAGATAATAACTTACTTTTGAAATAAATTATCTTAGGATAGCGTAGTTGTTACAAGTCACTTTGAATAAATGTTTCTTGTACATTAAGTTACTTAAATGTCGCGTGTATTAAGTTAAAATATTACGCGCGAAGTTTGAAGTAATTTTAACTGAATATTAGGTGTATGTCAGTTAATGCTTTGTTTAATATAAAGTATAACGCTTAACAATATATTAAGTTAGCGTAGTACTAACGTTAACGGCACGCGCCAGTCTCCTTAGATTAAGCTAGAAAGAGATCCCGGAGAGACTGGCCGTGAATATGATAACGATTCGTTCCCCGCGAATTTACGTAATTTATATTCGCCTCGTGATACATGTACGTTTATTCGCTGATAAAAGAATCGTATCCAGAACATCACGTGCACTTCAGCGGGGGCAGCGGCCTCGGGAAAGACAACAATATTATGATACAACCGCAACGACATGGACAGATAGATGCTCATCTTGGATTTTTACAGCTTCGTCACAGGTAGTGATTCATTCAGCCAATCAAAATATTATAAGAATAATACACAACACCCGCAGCAGTTATATGCTTTCTCTAATCAATTATATTTCGTAGATATCACGTGGATTTCTCTGTCCCCTGGAATGTGTGTGTACACGGCGACGGGAAGTCCCTAGCGCCAGCCATAGTTACTGGAAGAGATAATCCTAATTGTCGGATTATCGACGTGGGTCAGGAGAAAGACGGCTTAAGGTGGAGAACAGTTCTCATTGCGATTATTCATAGTAACTACGAGGGTTTAGAGTCTTTGTTTTACTGTAACAGGCTGAAGGTGGAGTTGCTGGCGTACAAGGAGAAGATTCTTAAGGACGAGGTGCAGATAATGTGCTGCAACGCGGGGACCCCGTTGACGATCCAGCTGAACGCGCGCGTCTTGGGAAAAGACAAGGGCACGCCGTTGCTGAGGAACGGCATACGCAGCATCGCCGTGGAGGGTTCGGACGAAGATGAGGTCTCCGAGTAGATCTCGCTGATACGATATTGTTGCTCGAATATCTAAGAGTCGAGTGTTTCTTTCACAGGTGCTGGGTACGAAACTGAGGGCGTCACTGAGCATGCAAAATCGACAGAAGCTCTGAGAGGAGGCTGGCGACCTGGCTCACAAACCACGCGTCCATTTGGCGATGAACAATGCAGGGACTGGAGCTGGCGCGCTAGGACATATTTCGAGCGTTAAACGTGCGATTCGTTGCGAAACCGTCTCAACGGAGACACCCCGTCGCGATCGGTGATCGTCAATCGACATAAGCAATCAAGTGTACACGTCTTAAATCTAAAGCGTAGATAAGCCTAGACGCAATCCTATCGCACCGTAAAACTGCACGATGTAACTGTCGAAATACGCAATGTTCAGCGAAGGGCGCATTTCCCGCCGACGAGACGAGCGTACGGAACTTGTTTCTCTTTCGCCGGGATTACACGGATGACGCCGGCGAAAGAAATAAAGCGTTCCTCTAGTTGGCCTTCTCGAAGGGTCATCGTCGAGGCATGCAACAACGTGCAACCGCTATGAGTACCGCATTTGCCTAATGTTCACCTCTTGAACGAGAACGTATCACGCAATGCCTATAAAGTCTACATACACCTTTTAATAATCTGTCGTCGGTCTACCTGCAATAAGCGAGATGATATTTTATGATCGTTTTACATCGAGCGTAGGCTTTAAACTGTTAATCAAAAGTAGTAGAATACGATCTAGGCGAACGACGACGCTGTTTTCTAACTCTCCTGCCAAGCTGAAACGAATTATATTAAAAACGAACGAGTTCAACGAAACGTCTTGCGTTCTGTCATGCTATCAACCCCCGTCACTCGCGCCGCCGTACTGGGATCGCTGGTCTCTTGCTTTCACAGGCACCAAATCGGTATCGCTTCGAAAGCCGAGCAATCGTAGAAACTCGCCGTCAGCACCGGAAGCTCGACCTTTTCATGGGAATACCGGTCGGCCCGTCCACGAATTCGCAGATATCGAAGCCGAGCCTCGCCAGAGGATGGCAGTTGCTTTTAGGGTTGCCCCACTTGCCTCGGAAAGTCATCCAGCTAGGCAAGATGCTATTGTCCTCGTTCGGAAGCATCTCCGTCTTCTTCCATGTAGGCCAGGCGGTGCCGAAGCCGCTCTCGTCGTACAACCGCGGCAGCCTCACGAATTTGTGCTTCCCCGGCGCTGTCCAGAGCCCGTGCGACCCGCGCGCGCTGAACAGAATAGGATGAGAGCCACCGGCGGTGAACACTCTTTCCGGGAATATCGGCTTTTGGAAGATGCCCTTTCGCGTCTCTTGGCTCTCGTAGACGAACGTGCCGCTTCGTAAATCGTAGCGATAGAACGCTCCCGCGTCGTGCGCGGACACGTACATCGCTAACGGGTGATTATCATCCTAAACAGAAGAATTTTCTTCAATTTTCATTACTACACAGTGTGTGCCTTTATCGAAAGGGCCCACTTTGCGATTGACTTAAACGCCGCCTATCCAACCTTGTCCCTATTTATCTTTACAGGCGTAGTCAAGAAGATTCCTACTCGGAAGGCGTCTATTACGAACTGATTGCAAAGAATCAGAATAAGTGTACGTTTCCATTGCGTTGAATCGAATCGGAAAGTGGGTCCCGCGTACAAAGTAGCTACCATTACAGTGTCCAAGATTTGCACGGGTTTCCGTTGAATGGACGCGAGCTCATCTACCTTAAAATACAGGCTCATGTGTTCCCAATCGCCCACGTGATTGCCGTACTCCTTGAGTGTCCCGAGGCACATTCCACCTACGGTCGGTATCGGCCAGGTGCCAAAAAATCCGAGATCCAGAACGCAGACTGCCTTTCCCTCGCTGAACGGATAGAACATCCAATAGGTCACGTGAAAGTGCAGCTTCCTGTTCCCTTTACTCCTCTTTTTCTCGAAATCCGCGGTCTTCTGCGAGCAACCCCGTGCGCGATCGTTGTAAACGAATGAATGCCACCAGGCTCCTCGTTCAGCTTACCTTCGCGGCGAGTTTAGAGTCCCCCGTCCGCGCCTGCCCCGGCAGATCGTTCGTCAGGATCATCGACGAGCCGGTATCATCCGCCTGAGCCGCGTTTCTGGAACGTATCGACGCCTCGGCCCCATTTCGCCGCGGCTTCCTCTCCTCCGCAGCGGCATTTGGCCGTATCGCGTCCGCGGAGGATTCTGGAACGGCGCAGTTCTTGATCACGGCGTAGATCGGCACCGTGCTGGCTGGCTTCCGGCCGTACAGGAACGACGATCGATTCCCCAGCAACACCTCTGCGGACGTGAATTTACCAGCATTGAATTTGCAGAGGACCACGCGGGTCAGCGATCTTTGAATCTCCCAGTGGGACATCGTTTTGTATCATTTACCTACGTCGATTCTGGTGCGAAGATAATCGTCAACGGACTGCATGTTGTCGAGGAACTCAGGCACCCCGAGCGGCAGAAACAACTCGCCAGGTGCCAGCCATACTAGTGGCGCCCAGTCCCTTACTAATCCATTCACTGTAATCAGAATGAATAATGATAACAGAGCACGTGTATATAGATACAGGGTATACGGATTTGGACCAAGTCTTCAGGTAGAAAAAAACTGAAGTTTTTTATGTATGTCCCCGCATAACTCTGCAGCATAAGGATCGATTTTGATGATCTTTTTTTTATTCGAAAGAGGGCAATGCCCCGGTGGTCCAATCCCGTATTGAATCAATATTAGCTGAATATTTGGTCAGTTCTGATTAACACAGACTATTGTCACCTGATTATTTTTATGTTATGTACGTACGCGCATATCAGCATGTTGCGTCAATATATATAAAAAATCAAATTCAAAAAGTAAAAGAAAATAAAACCGACTTCAAGGAATTAAAAATACACTAAAAAGTAAAAGCTAATTTCTCTCCTTCTTTAATTTACGACTCTCGATTTTGTTAAGTCGACGCCACATTTACACAGTTCCTTTTTCGACAAAATTTGACATATCTGGGTGGCTCACACCCAGAGTGTCAACGAAGGGTTAAATAAGGGGAAAAATAATTTTTTACTTTTTAGTGCATTTTTAATTTTTTGAAGTCGTTTTTAATTTTTTTTTAAATTCTTGTCGATTTTTAATTCACTTTCCAGAGCTACATGGATTCTGTATAATAACTCCGGGATCGCCTAAAAAATAGGAACTGTTCTCCAAGTGTCTCATAGGAATGCTGATGGCATTGCCGAGAATACTATAATATGTTTATTAGAAAGCCTGTCCCTCTGCGCCTCTCGTTTCCGTATGTGGTACATATATTTAGGTAGAAAAAACGAAAAGCCTAGGGGGATTCTGCTTTCATTGCATCTCGAGTGGGCAAGATTATTCAACGCGCCCGCGCCTGTGTGGGTCGTCCCACACACTCCCACACGCAGGTGCAACTCGAACCTGCTTCAAGGAGTTACATCGCATGAGATGTACACACGGCATGTAAGTCACTGGGTACGGCCCCGTTATACGCTCGATCCTGATCGAAACAGCTTAAAGCTTCCTCGCTGTTTCCTTCTTTATCCCATCCAAACAAGCAGCTGTTATACTACACGCTCCCGTGTGTATTCAACGGCCAGCGAAGAAAGCACTCTTCGTTTTGGTATCGCGCCCAGGAAAAAGCTTTCACCCGTTGTCGTCCACGTGCACGCCGATTCACTGCTACTCTCGGCTCGACGATCGTAATTATTATGTACAATCGATAACACGAGCCTGCCATGTGCAGCGTTACGCCGCGTCGCCCATTATACTTCCGCAATTAACGAGCAGGCGGCCGTAAACGGGAACGGGCTCGCGGCCGTTTCCGCGGAGCGGTTTTCTCGGCTTTGTCGCTGCGTTAATTAGCTTTGCCTTAGATCGGGATGATATAATTACACACGCGCGTCTAGACGCCTTTGCTCCGGCCGCTAGAGAATCATTTAGGAGCCAGATTTTTTCACCGTGATACGCTGATGAACAATAAGAGAGAAACGAGAGGTCGACTGTTACGGTATCCTGACATTAACTGCTTAAGTTTCATCGTCACAGTCGGAGAAGGTAAAAGTTTTTATTGCGGAGATACCTTTTCCTGGAAAAATTAGTTGGCCAAGTTTTAATATTACAGTGAAAGAAGAAGGTGGGAAGTTAGAGCGGTGGGTAGCAAACAGGAACTGAGTTATTCTACAATGTAGACCATGTCCAATTCAGGATAATTCTATGAAACCTAAGAATAGGCAGTCACTCGAAACGAGTATCATGGTATCTTTGTTTTTCGCAGAACTTGATAATGAAGATATAGGACGCGAGATAGTACCAGTGTCCTGGACGCAGTTAAGTTCGTGTCGGGGCAAGGAGAGTGCAAGTTTTGCCGGGAAGCGATGCGCCTTCCCAGAAGAAGAAAATAAAGCAAAGGGCGCCAGTAAATATACACAAGACCCGATTTAATTATCGCCCCCTGGCGTGTGTGTGACACGAGCGAAATCGAAGATTAATGGAAACTCGTTTCGGCCCGCTTGACAATCGTGAAACCGGTCCGGAGAAATGGGACGATCGATTTTCAGCCTCGCAGCGATCCACCGCCACGCGAGTTTTGCCCGTGAAAATAGACCGGCCGATTTCGATGGAAGCCCACTTGTTGTCTCGTTACCAAGGTCATGTTAAACGGTCGCAATAGCTCGCACCACCGATCGCGTCGCACGGAGCAATTTCACCGTTAATCCAGCAGCATTCAACTTTGAGCCGAGTTAGCACGGTGACCCGTGTCCCGATTCGAGACTCCTTGGTACCACCTCACGATCTCCCCGGCCACTTTACAATAAACATTCCCCAAAAGTAATTTGCGAAATAACTGCCGCGAGGAATGCCCCCTTTGCGAGGTAGAATCTTGCCCAGTACTTTTAAAGTCCGAGGAAAACACAGTTAACTTGATATTTACGCTACGGTTGAAAAAGAATTTCAATTAACGCACTCTGTGCATGGCTAAATCCTGCAGCCTTCCAGCAACTCAGTTCGTTTCCGTTACACTTCTCTAAATTGTAATTAAGATAGACACGAAAAGATAATTCCTGCTGATCGCAAAAACTGACCTGCTATGTTAATACTTCAGAATTCTTAATACCGCGGACCTTTATTCTCTTACTCTCCGTTAACTCGGTCGAATCATCCAAACCGGAAGTAAATTCGTCAAAGTGGAATATCGTGCTTCAATTTACATTACAGCTTATTAGTCATATTACGAAGAAACATTTCCAGACAAATGTATTTTGTAACCAAATATAATAATAAGATAAAAGAATACATTTTAAAAATACAATTGGATATTAGCTGCTATACGACGCAAGCATTCCATTAACCCACCCTTAGATCCGACATGTTCGATCATCTCAACCAATCGCAACGCGAACTACGTAAGACTAGCGTTTCAAATTTTCGATATATTAGTCTCCCGTGATCGCCAAAAGTGCCCCGGTCACGGTACGTACAGTGGATTTTCAAAACACGCGGTGGGTCTCGCGAAAAGTCGTTCGTTGGGACCGCGTTGTTGACGTGCTATTATATCTCTTACCTCGTCCTTCCTCGACAGTATCCGGCGAGCCCGCGATCATACGAACGATACACAGTATCATCAGCAAACACTGCATCGTATTCGACTCGTGCGCACATTTTGACGACGAGTGTCGGGAAGGCCGCCAGCACACACGAAATTCTTAACCGCCTGTCATCGGTTGACGTGCCATTTCCCGCCACCCTCGCATCCTCGTGGCCACGACACTCTTGTATCACTGGGGAACGTCGAGACTTTGAGGTTAACGATCGACAAACACCGATCCTCCTGCTACCAGCCAGAGTGCTTCTCAGGTAACTGACCGGTTCTTTACGTTTCCCCATGCCGTTCACTGGACAAACATCATCGACGCTTACGGGCATCGCGCGGCACGCTGTTACAATCGCGACCAGGGGAAATGCAAATGAATGCAAACGTGCCGAATTAACCCTTTGTATACAACTGGAAAGTTTGAACAGTGGATTGCGCGCTTTTTATCTCGTCACGGTTGGTTATGTACCTGCGCCGTGAAAGGCTTGGGATACTTTACGAGAAGGGAATAACTTTTCATGGGTGCAATTCTTATTTCGAAGGAGATCGTTGGATGGAAATTGTATAGAATTCATGGGTTTTAGTAGTTTCGAGGTGTTCCAACGGTTTTAGACGCGAAGCGTTGCACTCGCGAAAATTCTTCGTAACCACTTCCGCGGGTAATTTGAAAATTGTAAGGACGCCGAGTGAAAGAAATTCGAAGTAGGAAGTAGATTATTGTTAATGAAATAACTAATTTTTGTTAGAGATTAATGTGAGGTCTTAAAAGAAAGTCAGTTAGATATTTCATTAGAGGCGTTAGTAATGAGTAGCTGTTGCGAAAGGGAGAAACAAAACGAGTGAACCGGAAACGGCGGAGGCTATGTACGATTAGTGAAAAGGAAAGTGCTTTGCGCGCGCAATCCCGACGGGATTGTAGGTATTCGTAGATGTGTTATGTATTCTTTCACGCGTGTGCATTATATGTTTGTGTAGTCTTCGTTTTCTTTTGTATCTCTGACTGAATTTTTGTTAGTGTTTTTTTCTTGTGACGCACGGTTTCATAAGCGGTTCACGGGCCGTAAAATTACTGTTATACTATCAAAGTTACCGCGGCATAGCTTTCTCTTCCGTAAGCTTTACACTGTCAAGGACGTTCGTTACACGTACGAATATTACGAAAATGTTAATACCGGTATAATCTGTATAATGAAGTCAAAAAGATCGGTGTTTCATAAAATCTATTTAAATCCTGTTTACGAGGCGAATTAGGTTTTCTAAATTCTCTTGGCCTAATGTTGATCACATGTTTTATTCTCGTTTCGTACAGAAGCATAGCTTAATTTATATGTTCGATCACACATCTTAAGCTACTATACAAGCTGACAACAATGCATCAGTCCGAATATTACAGTTTCCAATTATTGCCTTAAATCTGTTAGCTTAAGCTTTTATCTTAGCTTTTAAGTTAAAAGCTAAATGAAGTACTTCCGTGAAAAGTTACTCTGACCTTAAAGCTATTACTGATTTAATTAACATGATTATGTTAAATACTACAGATTACAGCCTCAAAATTTGGACAATGCAAACAGATTACTACCATATGTTATGAAAAACAATGATGATTTAAGAACCTTGTACAAAAGACTAGAAGTTTTTCGAAGTCTTTTAAAAGAAAGATACCGCATTTCCACAGATTTGATTGACGAAATTTAACGCTAGCGAAACTTTGTACAAATGATGCAATGGAAAAGTAACGGTTTTTCATTCAATAATTTTTTAGAAACTCATAGCCTCATACGAGAATCTAATCACTGCGTGTACATCATTACTTTGCAAAACCAATACAGTAGATAAATAGGAACTAAAGTTTCGATTAATGGACTCTAACTTCGACCGAAACTGTGCACAACACTTGAGAAATTAACATTAACAGTTACAGTATTTGTATCCATAATACGAGTGATATAAAAAATTATAACGAGTACATTACAAATAACTTGCTGCCGTAGAAATCAGTTTTTGTGAAACGCTAATTTAGAATTGATTCTCTACCATCAGTTTCATTCCATTGTTTACAGTTATTTTTGAAATATCAAAACACTTATCTATAAAACATATTCGAACAGGAGTATGAATCTTACAATCACTATTTAGTGGCATGTTATGGAACTAGTACAAGAACGTTAATAAGTTTATGTATGCAAAACTATTAAATGTATCCATTTCATAACACGTTTGCATGTTTTAAGTCAATGCTCACGAACATCTCAGTTCTCTATTTCTCTAAAATTTTCGAACCAGTGGGTAGTAACCCTGAACTACGATATAAAAACATCGCACATTCCATAGCTCAAGGAATATGTAATTGTATTTATTAAATCACATCTGGCGTAACGTACATAACCGTGTAACATGCAACTTAACCAATACGCTATTGCATTATGAATGTCTTACCCCGACGCAAGGGAGCGACAAAAATTTTACTTTACACACGGCGATTGGATATAAAATGTTTCTTCACTTGGACTTCCCTCGAGTCTACACTTAGTCAAAATATTTTAAAACTCAAACTTCAGTTAATCGTTATTAGTATTCGTAACTCTCGTAACAGCGTTTCACCTCCGACACAGTACAAACTTCGTATCGATTACTTTCGTGTGTCTACATCGTGTGTCTGCAGTTTGGGCATACTTTCTGTAAAACATTTCAAGCACGTGTATTTATCGAGTAGGACGAACGATCGAATTACAGAACGCGCAGGCACAAAAGGCGCCACGATCTCGTGAAAATCATCCACGCTACGTTATTCCGTTTACAAGAATTACCTCGATCGCCTGACTCTCCCATTTTTTGATGCATTTCTGGTGAAAAACATGTTTACAATTAGGCAGTACTATGGTTTTATCGTCCTTCGATGTGCCTAAACATATTGAGCATTCCGCAGCTTCGTTCAATGTGGAGTATGTGCCTCGTCTTCTATGGCTGTTGCTAAGAACAGGGACAACACATTTCTTTGCAATTATACAAGAGTTTAGATTGATTTGCTCCCAGTCTGTGAACGCTATTATCGTTTACAACGTGGCCGTTAATTCGGGGCGCTTACTTGTTCCATTTATTCGAAGGTTGACAGTCTGACGAGTTTCTACCGTATCCTGTACTGTATTGTCCACTCTGTTGTTGTCGTTGCTCTTCCTCCTCTTGTTGGCTCGCAAACATGTAGTATAAAACGGCAGCAATGCTGGCGCCGATAAAGAAAACTGCTATGCCTGGATACGGCATTTTTTGTCACAGAGAATTAAAATAACTACGAGAACACGTCGCGAACACAGACGAGACGCACGATTGTTGATTGTTTTACAGGGCTAGCTTATGAGAGCACGTTGTATCTTTGCGCTTCGGGCGTAATGGTATCGGGGCACGTAGGGAAATCCCTGTACCATAAACACCTTACAACGCAAAGGCTGCTAGCCACCGATAATATGTAATAACAGTCCCTGTCCGTCCCTGTCCCCTTCTTCACTACCGAATAAATAAAACACAACACATATAATCGTACTAATACAACACATGTATAACTGACCCGCGTTAATGCCTGCTGCGTCAACAGACTAGCCAACAGAAATTTCGTAACTAGAAATGGCAATACTGTGAGTCGCGTGCAACGCGAATCTTTCTCCGTTAAAAAATTATCGACATTCGTTTAAAACAGAAAAAGACGCAGACGACTTGTGACTTTCTGTATGAACTTGTGGTGGGCGCATTATCGGTAATACTTTCGAATATCTTTTGCATTAAAATTACGTTCCATTTGCTTTTACAGGTGATACACAATAGAAAATTGAGAACTAGGGGAAAAAGTGAAATGAACTAGATACTGGGATATATGACATATGTTTATGATAAAAATAGAAAAACTATTACGGTAGTATTCTGGGTGCGATCTATTTTGAATGATCGTTACGTAATAATAAGGTTATTTCATGCATAATGCGTAGTTTTTTATTTATCAACAGTTATAAAATGATACATCATTCGTTATTTACATTAATCTCACTATTCAACATAGAAAAAAACAAATGTCTACATCCGTGCGCGTTGTCGGATATATTTCGACGTGTTTCGCGTGCGAACATTAAATCCTCTTTCAACTGGTGTTGTTACACGCGTATCGAGTCCAATCATAGACATATAGATTGAGCGTAAGCTGCGGGGGGAGGGTGGTGAGGTTCACGATAAGGGGACGATACAGATAAATCGGGTAATTCAGTGGTTATGCATGCTGAAACATCCGAAGCAGAGCAACCAAGAAAATCCCTATCGTAGTGGAGGACATCTACAGTAGTGTGGTATATGTGTGCGTGATGACGCCTAACGTCGACCAATCGACGCCAAGGTAGGTGTTCTTCCACTACGCGCACGTGTCTCCTCCGCTCTGGTAGAAATTTCCTGGTAACCCTGTTCCGAAGCTAACCGATGGGCCCGTAGCTGAACCTCTGCCTTTTTCCCTCAAATCCTACGTTTCCCTCGCCGATAGTCACAGTTTACGCTCAGTTTACATATGTCTACAAGTCCAATGGTGCTGGAATCCATCTTCCCGCTGTCATTGTACAAAATTTTAGAAGGGGAACAGTACAGGGATTTCCCAAGAAGAATGGCCAGATGGAAATGGATTGTCTAAACCGCCATAGTAACAGGAACGTAAGTACAGTTGTTTTCACGTTACAATACCTCATCACGGGTACAGGTAGTCGTCCGATACGGTCTGATACGATTGAAAAACATTCGCCCATCATGATTCTTCATTAATAGTTCCTTTCAAATCTGGCAATCCAAAGGTGCTGCAGAGTGTGGGGGGGACAGTGTAACAGGTGTTATCGAGGAGATCGAACGCTCCATGGACTGTAGTGCCGGTGTCTGTTGTTTTATCAACATGTGTCGGAGGGATTGCGTTTCCTCTCGAAGTGTCATTAATTGGGCCCTTAAAATCGCGTTTTCGTGCTCCAGCATGGTCGCCCGCAATGCAATCTGCAATACAGCTTCAATTTAGACACTTAATCTAGAATTTTTATGTCAAAGTTTCGCATATTCAATTTCGTAGGGAACTCCCTCCCAAATATTAAGTCTCGGGCCAGAGTTGGGCATTAGTCGAGTATCCTAAATGCGAACAGAGGCGGATTTAAGGAGATCCGATACCTCACTTGCGGGGCAGGCGGTGAGAGGGGTAAGCCTGTGTTTATCATTGAGCTCTATACTAAGTGGAGTGTGAACAGCAGTGGGAAGAAGTAGAGGTGACAGCGGTCAGAGAGAAATGGAAAATAATGTATGAATGTATCCTTCTTCCTACTATCCCTCTCTATATCTCTACTATCCTGTAGTAAATTTGCGTGTGGTGGGGGTATAGACCGGTATAGACGCCACGCGAGACAGAGAAAGCAATCCTTAGTATTTGTGTTCCTTGTCTGACCGGCCGCCATTGCTCTGTTCACTCTCCAGTTAGTATAGAGCTCAATGATGCTTGTACATGGGAGCTCTGCAGTGATACCAATCTTAGATAAAAAAAATTATGTAGACAAAAATGTTATTTACAGGTCTATTCCTAATACAATTATTACTATATATTTTGTTTTGGAATTCAATTAAACAAAAAGTATGTTTAATGCAGCTAGAAACACAATATTTTCATTAAAAGTAGCGTGAAATATGTGAGTGAAATGCGGCAACGTTGCTTTGCGTCCATCTTTTTTCTCTTTCTATCTTACACTTTTGGGGTCCTTTGCGCGTTCGTACAGGTTCGCAATAAATTACCAAATACATCTTTACAGCATGATAGTGTTTTCACCAATTTTTACTGTATGCTTTGTACAAGTATACATTGTATAGATGACTACGCGGCGTACAGCGTTGCCACATTTCAAACAATTCCTTCAGCCAGTTCCACAAATACGAGCACATTGCTGTCTATTTATACAATTATCTAATAAATCGTACGGTACATGACCGATTTTCTTTTTTTGAATTTCATAGGAATACCTAAACTTTTCATTGCAACATTTTTTAGGACTTTCTCACTATTTTTAAGGACTCTGTGTAAGATTTTATAGAAATTTCATCGCTTCTCCCATAACAGCTTGTGCATAAGAGCGCAACTTTGATTTCAAGTTTTTCAAAAGCCGTGCGGTCAATCGACTTGAAATTTTGACACAAAGCGGACCACACTTTAAACATTAGATTAAAACACGTTTCAAAGATTTCTAATTATTTTTTCTTCGGTATCGAACCTCCTTAACAGGACAGCTGGGCTCCTGCCCAGAAGGCCTCCCTGGGCCCCATCTCCAAAAAAAGTTACGATTAGGTATAGGTATCCAAACACTACATTTTTTTTCGTACTACTACACTTGGCCCGTTTTTACTAAACTACCTCTTCATTTTTCCAAAGACATTGGCCCCTCAGAACATTTGCTACCTGGGCCTTTTTTCTTAAATTCGCCACTGAACGCGAGTCTTTACTCACATGGTCCTCCCGAATTTTACGAGCATCCCGAGACTTTTTCGCCGCTTGATTATTCCGTTTACGCCTCTCGTAATATTTGTCGTCCTTTTGATTGTCTGGAATCGCTTTTTTCTCGCTTCTGGGTCGTCGGTGCAGATTCGTGATACCGCTCGCGTTCAGAAGGTGTCGAGTCACCACGTTACCTGTTTTATCAACGCTTGTTCAATCGGGTACTAGCTGTTTATTAAAGTTTCTTTCCTCGTCAAAACAAATGTTAATATTCAATCAATGTTACCATAATATTGATCGAATGTGCTTTTTTCTAGTAAACAATAAACGAGAGCAAAAACAAATTGCTCCGGGTGAGGATCGAACTCACGACCTTAAGATTATGAGACTTACGCGCTGCCATCTGCGCTACCGAAGCATTTCTAACCGAGGCTTTTTGTGTTCTTTAAATTGTACTGACACTTACGCTTTATTCAGTGTAACTTATTAGTGAAACATTAACTTACCCGTGTTACTATTCGTAAATGGTTGCGGCACGCTTATGGATTGCATCAAAGGTGGCACGGTGGCTAAAAACGGAGGTTGAAGCAATGACCCCGAAAGTGAAAAGGCAGCTGACACTGACGACGGTGGTATTGGTGGTGATGTCCGGCCGATTATAGTATCCGGTGCATTAGTGTTCACTAAGCCATCAGGATTTCCGAAGGTGTAGTCTCTAGAATTGCATGGCTCGTACCTGCAAAAGTCTGCCAGTCGATCGGGTTTAATATAATTTCTAAATCAGTGCTACTAAATAAGTTTGAATAAGGCCACGTTTATGTTGGAGCTCGGAAAGAACCTATAAGAGCGTCGATCGGACGCTTTTATCGTTGCTCATCTCTTAAGGGACATCCAAACGCTGATACATGTTGCAGTGAAACACTGATGCAGGTTTCATGACTCCTGCATCTTGCTCACGTGCCTAGCTGATGAGCAAAATACCAGTTCTGCTTGTGATGCTGAAACACGGAAACCGATCTAGAGACGTAGCAACATGTATCATGAAACCTGCATCATGATACATGTATCCACGTTTCACTGCAACATGCATCAGCGTCTGGAGGACCCTTTACAAAACGTAGATCTGCTCGTTGCTCCAATATAAATACTTCCACTATAAAACAATACTAAAACGTATTTCGATGCTTCGCTCGTATCATCGTTCTGCTCGTTTATCGCAGCTCCAACATAAAAGTATCTACCCTAAATTAGCTGTTTGAATTGCGGTGGAGGCAATACATGGCTTACAGAGGTGAAATATTTGTTACATACTGGAACTTCTACTGGTTGCCATTCTCGGTCGATATTTTATTTGTTTATTCATTTTTTTCAATAGCATATTAATTATCATAATTTATTAAGTCATGGTAAAGTGGGATTAATAATAAGAAATTGGGTATCAACAGCCCCTGTGGCCTAATGGATAAGGCATCGGTCTCCTAAACCGGGGATTGTGGGTTCGAGTCCCACCAGGGGTAAATCTTTAACATTTTTTTTTCATGATTCGTGACTTATGGAATTATTTCCCTTTCTTATTCAGTATTAACTTAGTGCCAGTAAGGTTATTGGAAAGTAAACGCCCCTGTCGTGCAGTGTAACTTAAAAATGAAAATGTTATCCCATAATTAATTTGACCCTCCGTTTTTAAGTAATGTTTTATTCCATGCAGTGAAGGAATAATAGTTTCAGTAATGTTAAATAAATTCATGTTCCCGATCGATCGTTCAGCCCTAAATAAGCAACGGGTTGCGTGTTCTCATGGAATCTTTGTCGGTTCACTGTGTAATTTATAAAGCTGATCTTATGGACTTCTATTAAAATCATTAGAATACAATTACATAATTGCATAAACTTTATTTAATAGTCGCGGAGAAGGGAATCTGGCGCAGGAATAAAAAAAAGAAGATAAATCGGTGAAATAAAAATTAAGTATGAGGTAGGCGTAGAATAATCGAGTGGCTACATTTAAATGTTAAAAAAAGATAAACCTTCCCCGTGACAATGTGTCATTGGCACATTGCCGTGACCAGGATTCGAACCTGGGTTACTACGGCCACAACGTAGGGTCCTAACCACTAGACGATCACGGCTACTGAAGGAGTTGGAAACGACCTAGAAATTGGCCAAGCTTGTTTACAACGTCGGCCGAGTTGCTCACTTAACTGTGACTGAAGGCTTCACCGCGCATTTACCAGTTAAATAAAGCAATAAATCCCAAGAGCAAGAGGAAATATAAAACAACGATTGCATATCTAAACTTAAAAGCATCAATTCTTGAAAAAAAATCCTCAAAATTATAGATGACTATTGCAATAAGCGACGAAAAGGATAAAAGGTAAGTACATTGCGATTCAAGCATAAATTTGTCAAATTTCTCACGATTTTTTGGAAGTACCTGAGGTCGGTGCGAAGAGGCTGTAACTCCGCAGAAGGTGCAGCGCGGAGAACGCGCCGGACACTGTGCTTCCGGTACAAATAGCCCTCGCGTGCGCGTGTGAGCTCATTCCTTCAAAGAGTCACCTAAACCTGGAGTACCATCAGACGATTCACTTTATCAACGGATCAACCAAATTACTAATTAATGAAGCACAAAGAGCCCGGCGAAATCTATCAAATTATTCTGCAAGGAACGATTCCCCGTTGGACCCATTAATCCCAAGGCGTCATTCCTCAATCCCCAATCAATTTGAACGGAAAAACTGTGACCCAGATCGACGGTGGTTCCTCTTCCACATGTCAATATTGTTGATCTTTAAACGCCGTGGTTTCCGTTCTTAATCTCCTCGATTAAAAAACTTGCATCCGCTTCAATGTCGAATTCTACGATTCTCCTCGGTTCAAACTCTTTCCTCGTCAGAGGAATCCAGAATATGTTTCTTATCGCGTCTTCTAGAAAGTATCTTCATGTATCTTCCTTGAGCGAAACACTTTCTTGGGGGATCCGACTTGTTGGCGACCACCCTTCGCCTACGCGACTTCGACTTCCCGTTTCGACCCTGTTGACGTTTCATGTCACGTGCTGCTCTGCTGCATACCTACCCTCCGGAAGAATTTCCAATTCGTCGTTCCAAGGGGTGGTTGCCGCCCCTCGGAGCATGCGCGACGCCGAGCGGGGCGATTGTTCCGCCCCCGGAGTCATTAGGGGTGAGCCAGCCAGCAAGTATCTCGAGTGGTCAAGCAAGGCGATAGCCAGCCAGGCTGGCCAATCCCATGGATGTCAGCCCCATGGACAGTAAATTGATCACCCTTTACCTCCCGTATCACGACCCCAATCTTTGATCCACTGGGTCTCGTACCTTGCATGACCGAGTGACGATGAACATTTTTACAGGTCCTCTGACTTCTGGGAGTCTTCGAAATTCGAATTCGAAAGAGCATTTTAACATTTTCATTTTTATTAGACCAGATTTAAAAATGTTACTCTGTACGAATTGCTCCAGTTTTTTGGTAACAGGGTTTACAGCTATCGAGGCTTCTTCTATCGTTTTGGGAGAGTACGAATCAACCTTCGACTTTTAGCAAAGTTCCCCCGCAGTCCGCGACTATCTGCAATCGTAGTTGCATATGCAAGAACGTTCCACACGCGTTACCTGGCCAGACAGGAGCCAGCTACGTGTTGCTAATGCCTCTGGGACAATCGTCAGCTGACACTTCCATGCTACCTGCGAATGTTCAATGCGAGGGGTAATTATTACGAAGTAAATTAGACGGGGTTAAACGTCGCGGGGGATTGCAACATTGATGAGTTGGACGAAAAACAATTTTAAGCCCCGAGTCGACCTCATCAATGTTGCAGCCCTCACTTTTGCTGTGTTCGACGTAGCTACCAATTAAATGGTCGAAAGATCGATCGCTTCTCCCGGGGGTCAAATGCCTTGCAATGTCGCGTCTAAGCCCTTTGACCTTCGACGTTCGAACTTCCTCGGGAAAATGGTGATCGATGGTAAGTAGTGAAGGAAATTCAGAGGCACTGAAGTGGGTAATTCTTTAGAGATTGTTATTGAGTTCGAAGTGTAGAATATTTTGCGCGTGGGTTTGCAGCGGTAATTGTGCGAAGGAAGCTCGCAGGTGTGGCGGTGATTTAAGGCGTAGCATGTGCTCCTCGTACGGGAAACGGGGACGAGCGATTTAGATTACGTTGCCTGCTCGAATTTAACTTGCGGGGGCCGCATCGTGGGGTTAAATAACGCCATTTGTTATCGTAATATCTAATTTGGCGGTGAAGGGTGATGCGCCGCTGCCATGTGGCAGTGATCTCACGATTCAGTACAGGTGTCTTAGGAACAACAGCTAGTTTCCGTAGTTTTACCAGGGGTGCTGAACTAATTGTAAGAAACGGAATGAATCATTTTCACTACTAATTTCTCTAACCTCCCCAAACTCATTTACATTTACACTCATCGCGATGTAATTTTTCTAGCAATCCAATCACATTGTGATGAACAATTTCTCACATAGGAGAACTAATTCAGATAACAGCCATTGCACTGATAATGTTATTGCAAATGGTGGAATTATTCTTCGAAATCGTTGCCTGTTATTTTGATTTTTAAGCAACATTCGCCCAGCTCTGTTTCCCTGGGGTTAACGAGGTAATTGCGTTGCGTATCGTCGATCGTGAAAGTATTGTATAAACGCGAGGCCTGGAATCATTCGATCAAGCCCTGTGACGTACTTCCGCGGAAGCAGAAACAATCAGCGAGATTGTACCGACATTACGAGCGGTGTACTCGTCGCTTTGTCGGACGCTCGTTATCATTATGCGGCTGGATTCGCGATAGCGAACGCCCCCGCGATCGCCCGGCCTCGGCTCTTGCTCGCTCAGCCAGCTCGTGCGAACCCAAACACCTGTCCGCGACCAGCGGGTAACGTGACATCACGTCATGTGACCTGGCGAGTCCTCCGACGCACCCCCCGAGCCCCGCGACCCCATGACGATGCGCGACCTCAGGGTAATCTGCCTAATCGCCGTCCTGGAAACGTCGGATTACACACCCTGACGATATCTCCGTTACTTCGTACAGTGCGGGCTTGAGAGAATTTAGAAGGATTTTTTTTAAAGTGTGAAGAACGCTGGCAAGCTTGAAATGGTGAGCAGGATCACTAGAAGGGGTGAGCTCTTAAGGATGCATCGGACCTATCTTCAAAGTGGTACCAAGATGATGAAAATTTGTGATATTTGACTAATATTGTACGTCTGATACATCCTTAAGGACGTCAGAGTGACTTTAGGGAAAATTTCTGAGGGTTTCATAAACTCTGCAGAGGAGTGGTGCATTCAAGATTTAATCTTGGGAGATGCAAGTTGAAGGGATAAAGATATTTTTAATTTTAATAAAATTCATTGGATGATTATAAAAATTTATTTACAGAATAAAAGAACTACTATTTTCTTCTTACAAAGCTTCTTCTGGGTGCTCCACTGTTGCAGGGTAATATATTCCAGTTTATTGATAAGGATAGAATTTGTAGATCCTTGCTACCATGTTCTCCATGTTCTCCAAGCTTGAACTGATGGAACAAGCCTCGCATCTGGTGGCTTCAACAAGTATTTTTTATCATCCCCAACGCGCATGGAAGTTCCCCGCTCCTTCGGTTGCAGAGGTGATGAACACGAAGTAAAATCACGCACAACACCGTGCTCCCCCCTCCGTTGTACACCTGAGAACGACAGGGCGGCGAGGGGGTCGCGTGTCTAGCCCTTAATTTCATCCACCGTCCCCGTTTCGCCTCCTTCGCTTACGGAGGCACGGATTCTCTCCTTTCACCCTCGCGGCGAGTCACGAATCGCGACGCCCGGGGTTGTTTCACAACTCGAGCAAAGTTATCTCATCAAGTCGTCACGAGGACGCGGCCGCCATCCTTCGCCCTCCCCGTGGCTGCTTGCAAATGATACGATTAAACTTTTCTTACTTTACAGCCTGGGTATTTACGCTCTCACCCCCCCTCCGGCCGCCACGTCCCTCGGGGGTGTGTTCGGTGTCAGGTGCACTGATTAGCGGCTTTCCCATATTTCGAATCTCGCGGTTTTGTAAGGGGTCAAGGGAATTTTTACGAATGCTCTGTTCCTCCTATTTTTTAAGGGGACTTTCTCGACCGCAAATTCGGTAACTTTTCGGTGATGGTTTTTATAATCAAATAAGCACTTAACGATTTCAAACTTCTGAGGGTATATTCTACCAATCTTGAAATATACAAGGAAAAACCTTTCATTTTTGTTTATTTAATTTGTAACTTTTACAAATTTTAATATTAGAAGCTAAAAATCTACATAGTTGGTGTTCGGATATAATATTTTGAGAGAAAAAATAGTTTGTAATTCGGCTTTAGAAAAAGATATTTATTTAGCGTATAGAAAGTACAGAGCGTCAAAATCAGCTTGTGGGTGGCTCACACCCAGAGTGTCAACGAAGGGTTAAAGTGTAGGGACCGAAGCATGAAGGAATCTCAGGGTACTAGAAGTCTGTTGTGATTTTCGAATTTGTCTCTGTGCTTCGTATCGATAGATTGGATCCTTCAACAGCCAGGACTTAATCATTTAAGGTATTTGGTCCCTTGGATCGTGAAAGCCGTACCACAGCCTTTCGGTTCCCAGGCTGTCGGCAAATTGTGGCTTACCGCGCTGGCACGGTTCTTATCCGCACTCGTCCAGGTAATTCTTAGCAGGCCGACTCGTCGCTGTTATCAGACGAGAAATAACCACCCACACCTCCCACGAAATGCAACGGAAAAGGAACGAAAAATCTGGCTTCTGTCTGGACTCGTTTCACTTCTCAGTTTACTTCCGCTTTCGTGATTTTACTTCCTCTGCTTCGCTTTTGGTTCTGGAGATTCCTTCGCTAGATCTGAGATAAAGCTTGCTGAAAATTAACGAGACGAGTATATCGGGACAATTTTATTGAGGACCTTGCAGCAAAAGGGGTGCAGCTCCATTTTTTACAGTTTTTGAGTTATGACGTGTAATATACGTAACAAAATTCTACATCTTTTGATGCAAATCTGATAACAAATGAGCGATTTATTGCAAATAAATAACAACAGAAATATTAATATAAGTAAGTATATAATATTATTAATATTTTTATTATAGAATATTTTTTCGCCAAAAATGGAAATAAAAACTTATCAACTCTTTTTAATGTTAAATCAAAGTAATAATTTTATAAACAGTTATTTTTTAATTTATTCAAAGTTGATAAAGATGGAGCTCCACTATTTTTGGTGCAAGGTCCTTAATTCCTCATCTAAAGACCACGATTTTCTCGCATTCGAAACTAATCCCTTGATTCTGAACCGATAAGAAAAAATTCTCAATTTCTTTTTGCCAAAGAATACTTGAAATTCAATTCTACCATAGCTCAACGTTGCTAGAGATCCCACTCGATTCCTCAAGTGCCACATCAGGGTAAAAGGAACAGTTTAGAAAGTGCACTTCCACGCACAGAAACCTGGCAAACGTTAGTTGACTGTCTGTGGAAGAGAAACGGCGTGTAATTCCATTATGGTGTTATTGAAGCGGCATTAGACGGCATACCAAGGGGCTGGATAATTCGCGGCAATTTGTATACAATATTAGAGACTCCATTGGGGGAAAAAGCGCTTCCGTGTATAGACAGGCATTCTCGGATGGTTGTTATTAATATTTTACGCGGGCGCGAGCTCTCCCTTCTACGATCAAACGCTCCTCCTATTTTTTTCCTCTCCGGCTCAACACACCGCCCCCTGGACAGATAGCATGCTCCCGTACTGTTATTTAAATTGCAAATCGATACCGCTGCGTAGAAAACACAGACGAAACCCATTCGCGGGCGTTCATGTAACATGAAAGCAAGATGAACCCGATAGATGTTAACCCTCGGAAGACGAATGGTGGACATGGTCGCGTGAAACGAATGCAGGATCAGTTTGACCCATAGCAACATTTCTATGATACACGGATTTCGCGAAGGAATTGATTATAAATTGAATGAATGAATTAAAATTATATTATACATAATCGCATTTAAATAGGTAATAAAGAAATATAGGAAAAAAAAAATTATTTACGTACATTGGATACAATAACAGCTGTATCTACTATATGATTATGATTTTTACAAATAATGTTACTGCAATTTCGGCATCTTAAGCCGGGAATCCACCTGGAAGCTAAACTAAGCTATGTTTTAGCTTAGCTTTTAGTGAAAACAGTTCCATAAGAGTGTACTGAAGCTAAGTTTATTAAAACATAGCATGGCATAGCATAGTTTAGCTTCTAGGTGGATTCCCGGTTTTATACTAAATTTTATGTCATTGCCGACCCAAATGTAACAGCATGATTGACTTTGTCAGAGTTGGATCAAAATGGTCCTGCATTCGTTGTTCGAGAAATAATCCTAACTGGCCTTTCAAGTTGATCGCTAGATTCGGAGCACTCTGTTTGAAGAACAGTTTGAAGATCGTTAGATTTATGCTACTATCTTCATGTATGTTCGCTATCGAGGTTCCATCACAAACGATAATCTACATATTCAGGCGATCAATACAGTACAGGCTATTTCCCCAAAATTTCCTTCATATTTACCGTCAATCACTCAATTCAACCATGAAAAACTCGATATCAGACGAGGAGGCGAACAAAATGCTCAGTGAAATCCTTGAAGAGGATGGGGAGCAAAGTTTGGATGACGAAGACTCAGAAACCTGTACTGCGGCTTGCGCGGAAGATAATTCTACCATTGAACAGGTTGAGACTAAACTTGTAAACGTGTTCAAAGAAGTTTGTCGCTTAAATGAACGCTAGTTCAAACAGAAAACTTTATTTCTTAGCTAGAAAGTATATGGCAAATTGCAAGCTTCCTATAATTTTCCGCTCGTCTACTGCCTATAGACAGACACATGCATTCCCTTTTCCTCTTTGACTTATTCCACGATTATTTCGATAAACAACTATGAACATCAGACTGTTTAAAGTCTAAAGACTGTAAAGCATCGTAAAGGGCACACACCCGCAGACCACAGATGAGTGGCGGGTTGCCACTCGCCAGGCAGGCGCTCGTGCTCCTAATTTTTAAAAGCCTATGATTCTGTTTTACGACGTCCCATAACAAAACGATATAAAGAAAAAAAATTTCCTCCTTTATTAACCTACTTAATAATAATTAATTATTATTATTTGATGTACGTAGCCTCATATCTCCTCACCATGTTGTGTGAATATATATAAAACTAAAAAGTTAGAAATAAGAAAATTAAAACCGACTTCAAAAAAATAAAAATGCACTAAAAAGTAAGAAATAAATTTTTCCCTTATTTAATCTACGACTCTCATAGTTTTTTAGTCTCATCACTTGCATTCTGTAGATCTAACGTCGACTTAAAGAAATTGAGAGTCGCAAATTAAATAATGGAAAAAATTACTTTTTACTTTTTAGTGCAATTTTACATTTTTGAAGTCTGTTTTAATTTTATTATTTTTATGATTAACACAGCATATTGAAATACATTTCAAGCTCCCATCACTGTGCAGAAACTGATCCATAAATATCGAGAGAAATCTCTTTATGAACCACAGCTCGTTAACTTACAAAAGTTACGTGGAAACCTGGCAGGCACCCTGCGCAGGTGAAACGCGACTTGACGGGGTGTGTTGTTCGCAGGAGCTATGCGAGTGCATGCGAATCGCAGTGAACGCGTCGAGATTCTCGTTACGGGTGATGGAGGCGATGCGTTCGTTGCAGCAGGACGACGACGACACCCTGCCGACCTCCAGGGTCGAGGATATCGTCGACTACATCGAGGCGAACTACCGCGACGACGGTGACCTTTACGCTCAGGTGCGGACCGCCCTGAAACAGGTCTGTTCCCAAGGGTTAGTTCTAACGTCAAGGCGAAACGGCGAAGGAAAACGCGGCCGAGGAGCGTGTCTCGCGTGAGACACGATCGCGTTTCAAGGGAACTCTGCAAAACCGTTTATCTCGTTCGAAGACCGTGCTCATCTATCGACCGATCCCGCAGCTCCGTTAATTCTAACGTTTCTGTGACGCAATTCGCGCCCGGCGACGTTACGTTCCCGTCGCAAGGGTTGCGGCGATATAATTGCTGCGATTCATAGTAATTTACGCTCTGAACCCTTCACTCCCAACTGGTAGGATGATTACAGATCCCCAGCTGAATTCAAATAAAAATTTCAACTCTGTAGTATTGATAAATATTTGGGTCGAAGCTTCTACCAAACTCTCATGGAATCTCGTAACAGATTCGCCATGGAATTGCTGGAGAACGAGTACCACTTGATCGGGCCAGACGCCATCTCGATGAATCGTACCACTTGCTTGAACGGCCGAGGCGATTGCTTGCTATCTTCTCCGGCGAAGACTCCTCCCAGACGTCGGAAACGAGACGGCCCTGAGGACGACTCTTGTGACTGTGAGACGCCTACAGCTGAGGAATCGGGGCTCGCGAAGAAACGCGGAAGGCTCTCGATTGGGGACCAGGCCCTGGGAAGGGCTCTGGAATGGAGAGCGACTGGAATAGGGAGGGAAGAGGATGCTGATTCTGAAGAACCTTCGCGGTGCTCCTGTAGTCGGAGTTTAAGTAACGAGGACGCGAACAACTCCGTGTGTGTTCCTCGGACTGGTACCAGCGCTAACAATGCTTCTAAGGTGCAGAGAAATCTGCGCGATGTGCAAGGAGGGGCAAGAAAAATTGGAAATGGAAAGGATCGGGGAAGAATTTATTCTGGGGCGGGGGTTGGTGAAGAAGGGAGATCGGGATTGGCTCAGGATCCTCTGGTAAATGCTTTGCGCAAAAGAAGAGCTAGTAATCGAGATGGAAGCAGAAGGGTAATTGAGGTTGCTGATACAGTGGGCGATGAAAATGCAGGAGGCAGGATAGGAAATGAGGATAAAGAGTCTGTAACTGATGGATCTATATCAGACACTGTCAGGGATGTTCGGCAGAGCCCTTCCGGGGGGTCCAGGCAACGCGAGGAAGAGCTAGAAAGATGGATAAAACGTTGTCAGGAAGAGTGTGAACGACGAAGAAAGCGAAAATAAAGGAATAATAATTAGAAGTCGATGTATATTCTAATTTTATCCAGAGAACAAGTGTACCTAAATTTCCTATTCTTCCGAATAATCAGTTGCTCCATTTCAATTTGTAACCTTCGATGTAACATTCTTAAGAAGATAAATTGCGTTTTCTTTCGTAGTGCATTCTATTTCATTTTTCTAATTTATTTACATTCGTTTATCCTCGAAGTGTAACTTCAAACTAGAAGACAGGCGCAGTACCCTTCCGGTTCGGTCGGTAGGAATTAAATATCCGTTATGCATGGCGACTGAAAGCGCCTCGCGGACGTAACACCTCGCGTCTTTAGTCTCTGATCATTGGAAATTTGTTAAAAATACTTGTACCATGTGGAACTACGTGTTCGATTAATTTTTCCAACCTGCATTTGTATATTTGCGCGAAGGGTGAATACTTCGCCTTCTAGTGTTTCTTCTGCGGAATTTATTCCAAGCGCAGTTTCGTTGCTTTCGATCGCTATCCAAATAACAAACCTTTCTCAAGTACTTGTACACCAAATCAGTAACGGTTAACTTTTGGACCTGCCGTCCCAAATGTCGTCCAGGATTTTTAATACCAGATTCTAATCTAATTAACGATTTAAATTATTACTAAGGGCGAACTATCGGCTGCCTTAAAACTACTCACATTACTCCTTGTTTCTTCGATCTATTCTTCGGTACGGTTCCATTCCGATAACCTTTAGCCTTCGCTGCCATTTGAAGTATTTTACTACATTTCATTTATTCAGAGAAATGTAGAAGACAGGAATTTTTTAAATAAGGAGTTTATGTGATCCATATGATACTATCTAGTTAATTTGATATCATTTTTATAGAGCTGGAAACATTTTCTTTAAGCACAGACGAGGTGTAGGATAAACTTTACATTTTACGGGAGTTCGTGTCACACTTCGGGCGAATTCCATTTACGCCCAAATCGCCTGTGAATTTCATTAAGGTACGTTTTCCCGTACGCGATTGGACGCATCGTCAAGAATTTCGCCCTTCGTCGGTGCTTAAGGAATTACGTGAATGTAGGTAGATTTCGAAGAAGAAATTTGCTTATCACTTATTACCTGTAGACGATACAAACGATATTGAGTGGATTCTAGTGCTGATAAAAGCTGCTAGTAGCGCTGTTATCCCGCTGACAGTAGTTTACATCATGGTGGTATTGTAACGAATTGCAACTGTCAACACCGATCAGGGGAATAATGTCTCACAAGGTGATATTTCGTCATATTTAGAAAGAAACATTATTAATCTTCCACGGTTACTACTATCCCGTTTGAATGCACATTGCCGCGCATACGTAATTCAAATTTCCATTAGCTGTCATTATAATTTCACGAGCTTGACATATCCACCTCAGGCTTTCATTTAACTATCAACCTCGAATCTATTGACTTTTTCACACGGCACAAAAGTGACACGTAAATGCAATAACGTAAATATGACGTGTACATTTTAATGAACTTTTAAATCACTTCCGTCGATGCGTTTCAGGGAGCAATTAAGAAAGTGACGACCACCAAGGATGCAACTCAATCGAATGTTAAGTCTAAATCCAAAGGTTCATCTAGCAAGGAGACGGAAAGCTCCGATAAATTGGACTCAAAATCGACGAGAAAGTCTCAGAGCAATGATCGGAGAGGCGAGGGTGATAGACACTCGAGATCAACGCAGAATGTACAATCGAGTAAAACTGCTATAAAGCAGTCGGCTAGATCGTCTCAGAACACATCTGTTAGAGAAAGTTCAATCTCTGCTTCGAAATCAAGTGCCGGCATTTCTAGAGCATCTTCGAAAAGCATGTTAACATCTAAAACAGTGTCTGATACTGCAAGAATGCTGAGTAATAATGCAACCAGGAGCAGTAAAGCTACAGGCAAAATTCAGAGCAGTTATTCTGAGAAGAGAGGAATCAGTACGGTATATATGCCACAGTCAACGACAGGCAAGCTTAACGCTAAATCAGCCAGGAAAAGTAGTTCGTCAGTGTTGAGGAACGAAGAAAAAACGAGGGAAAGTTCACGAACAGAAAAGGAATCGAGACCTAAGTCCAGACAACGTAAACTGTCCAGAACATTGAGCCCAAGCGAAGTGAAGATGTTGCACTCTGCGGCGTACAGATCGAGCTCCGCACATAGGGTGGATCAGAGTAACAGGAATCAAGCAGAAAGAACTCAAACGAATGACAATTACGACTACGAGGATGATTTTGAGGTAAAGCATAATAACGAAGTCGGATAATTATTGATTGAAAGAATTTGATTAATGGAAATCAATTTACAGGACTATGAATCTGATTTTCAAGAGTGTACGGATAGCGAGACTTCCGAAGTTAGCGAAGAAACCAACAGCAATCACGGTAACTTGCCGTTGGACCCCATTGAAATGCATACCGCGAAACAGGTACTGAGGTTTATTCGATTATAATATATTATGTCGTAAGTGACGATAATATTTTAGATTATTACTCTTTTGCAGCGAAAAATTGTGAACAGTTCTGAGCAGCCGAAGGAAGAAGAGCATATGCATGATTCCGGTCATTACGAGCTGACCGAAGCTAGGAGAAGGGCGGCAAGAATAGAGTCAATTGCGAATGATCCGAAGCTTTCTTCTCTTCTTGAATTAAGACAACCAGTTAACAAAGCATATAGGTTTGTTATAAATAAAATCAAGTTTCAGGATTAAATAACTTCTGTTGTAATGTGTTGTCTCGTCATTAAACGTCTGTACCATTGTTGGATAATTATGCATGTGGTTCTTTTTAATTATAACTGAGGTGTTTTTTTTCTTTTTTTTTAATACAGCGAAGACAGATTATCGGAAAATAAATCGCTACCATTATCCACCGACGAAGGCTTTGAAGACAGTCGCTCTGGCGATTTCACGAAATCACCACCACTTTCACAAATTTCATTCATCGATTTTCGTAAAACCAAGGAGAATCAAAGAACGAAGGTAATGAATTTTGAATGCCATGGAATGATCGTATCGCTAACTGTGATTGTTGCTTTCAGAAATCCAAGAAAAAGTGCTTGACCAGGGGCGAAGAGTTACTGGAAATGATAAAGTTAGACGTGATGGAGTGGTCTCTTCTTGAATGTTCGCCTATACCGTACGAAGAGTTCATTAGAAGCTATGGGAAATTAAATGCTCAACAAGTGTGTCGATTATTAAACCTGTATTGGAAGTTGAATTATTGAATACTCTTAGTATATCACAAACTTCGACAAATGTATCGATTTTTACAGATGTCCACGCAAACTGGCGAGGACAACATCGACGTGGAAACACAAACGGACAAAATCGTGTTCAACAATAAGTGGACCCAATTTCCAATAACTTGTAGGAGCAGCTTAAGGACCAAAGAGGAGTTAGATTTATTTCGAATAGTACGTGGGATCGTTACGATATCTACGCATTAATATATTATCGATATTAGTAAAATATTAAAATGTGTAGGATCAAATCGGCGTTGGTAGCGACAATGACATAGAAGCTGCCAATTCCATGCCATCGCCATCGTTCGACATATTACGTTTAAATGATTTCTTAAATTGCGCCGGGAGAGTAATGTTGTCGTTGTTAGAAGAAAGAAGATCCGGTGGGAACGTTTTCAAAAGCGAGGGGCAAGTACCGTTCAGTGACGGTGTTGTCAAGCTTTCTATAAACTCGGTAACATTTCTGGCTGGAAGGGCAGTGACGATAATACACTGTTCCGATGTTTTAAACAAAGTTTTGCTGACTATTCATTCCCCAAGCGAAGAGGTAAGATTCAGTTATCGAACATTTACATCCATGAAGTCGATGTAAGACGGTATTTTAAACAGGAAATCGAGACGTCCAGCAGACAAGATTACATAACCGATTGCTGCATTGGATGCGTCTGGAATATTTCGGAACCCTCGATGCCCATCAAACTATTTTATTCGGCCTGTCCTATCACTGCGTGTTGCTTTCATTTAACAAATTACAATGTTGTATTCGCTGGACTGCAAGATGGGTATGCGATTTTACCACTAAATTAATCGTTTCGATACAGATTAAAATATTAAGATACATTTTAAATAACAGGTCGATAAGCCTGTGGGATTTAAAGGAAGACGAAATGTGGCATCAGAAAGTAACGGATAAGGCCAACGGATTAGATTGGACGATACGAATCCCGACTTATACAACGTCCGCAAACATGGAAGTAAATATCCATGACTCGGAAATTGTTGCAATACGTATATTATCCAAGATCGAAGAAAAATCGCTGCGGCGTAATAATCAGTTTGTACCGATTCAGGTTCGTTAGAACTCCTTCATTTCGTAGACATTATATCTGTAATTTTGTGCGTACTAATACCTAAACGACTAACATCTTTGTGTTACCTAAAACGCTAGATATGTAGTTTAAATGAGAAAGGTTCTCTTATTATATGGAGCGTTTTGCACACTATGGGAATAAATGTCGACGATTTAGGACTGTCGCATTGGGGTAGTATAAGGCTCGTTAAAAGTCAAGAACTTCTTTTGCAATCTGTTAATAATAAAAAGTAAATATTCTCTAACAATTCGTATACTGTATATTAAATATTAATCTCATTAAAACTGTTCAACTCCTCAGAAGGATCAATGCAACTGCATTTATCGACATGCACGTGGATCGCGTTGATAATAATAATCTTTACATCGTCACTAACAGTAGCAGTATTTTGCACGCTACGTGTATCGGCAACAAAGCCAGCCCTGCCGTGTATAAAACACTCGACACTAGTAAGTTATCTGCAACACTTCTATAATTTTTAACTCACCCGTTACTAATTCATTGCACTTCGCATTCCAGGTCCATGTGGAAACGCGACTTGCATAGACACGTGTCCGTTTGAACATTCATTTTTCTTAGTAAGATTCTTATCTATTATATTTTTATATTTCGAAATGCGATTGTTACTAACCCGAGCTTCTTTTACATCGCAGGTTGGTTGCGACGATGGAACCATTCGATTACATTCTGGAAATATCGAGAAGCCACTTTTACAGTTGAGAGACGAAGACACTAATGAGATGATCACATCTGTGCAATGGTCTAGATCGAAACCATTTACAATCTTCGCGCTGGACAATAACTCACGGTAACAGGAACTGGCAAAACCCAATTTCAATGGAATGTAAATAATGATTTAATCAACTATCGATATTTCAGCGTACGTGTATGGGATTTAAGTATTAGCGATATATATCCAACGTACACGGTGAATATGGACGAACACGGGCACATAAATAGTATGCAGCTATCGTCTTGCAAGACTGAGCGAGATATGGCTCATCAGTATTTGGTGCGTTAAATTTTCTATACTTCACGATTGATAAAACTACGATACACATAATCGCGTGTCTTTCAGGCTCTTGGAACCGAATCTGGGAACGTAGAAATCCACAAACTGAAATCGGACTTTCATTACTCTAAGAAAGAAAAGTATTTGCAGGAATTTGATACTTTTATGCGATACATCGCGGTTTTATAGTCGCAATAAGATCGTTAATGGGACATGCTCCAAGGAATTGAATTTTTTTTTTGGGTACTTCCAGTGAAATGGTACATATGCTTTTTATGTATTGGACATTTACTCGGTACTTAGTTAAAGGACAATCTTGTAAGCGCGATAACAAAACTCTATTGGACTCAAAGTACAAGAGAATCTCGGCAGAGGTACTGATTCGTCGGAATAATAATTTTTACACTATTGTTCTAACTTTTCGAGAGAAAGCGATGATTTGTACAAAACTAGTATTATTTATTGCACGTTATTCACAGGAACAAATCCGTCCACGAATTGTATACAAACATTAGTTTTGTAATGTAAAGAGATATTTAAATAATACACTATAAAGAAAATCGTTGTCATGTAATAAAGTTTTATTACGCTAAGTATCACATTATCTGCGCGCAGAGCTGCGTGTAAAAGGTTTATACATACAACGATGGAATAATGGAAGGGTGTTAAAAATTAAGCACTTAGTAATTTACTTACAACGTGTACCGAAATATATATAAGGATCACGTTACTGTAACAGAAACTCAGATTTCTTACACCGCTGCAGGGACTTCGCTTCGCCATAAAATCATCGATGATATCGTTGTAGCTTCGCTCTCTCATTTGATGGGCGCCAGCTTGTAAATACTGCGTTTCCCTCTGAAAACAAAATCATCGTTTGTTTTCGATATTCCACGAATGTCTACCAAAAATTTTACGTTACGCGTCAACCATGTGCGATTATTGCTCCTGGATCGACCAGATCCTAGCGAGGATCAAAGCGGAAACTACAAAACCGGAGAAAAAGCCCCGCGTGCACGTAGATCCGGTTGTAGCAGTTCACGGAGGTGCAGGGAAGATTCCACGGAAGAAACGCGCACGTATGCTTCTCGAGGTTACCGAGAATATCCATTTGAGGAATATAATTAACGAAGGAAGAATGCTCGCGAGGTAATATCGAAACCACGCGACTGAAAGTCTCTGCAAATCTGCATAGGTGAAGAATGCAGCGATCGAGGCGTACAAGGACCTCATCAATGGTCGCTCAGCAGTGGATGCAGTGGAGAAAGCCATTTCTCACATGGAAAGTGAAGCATACTTTAACTGTGCCAAAGGAGGTTCTCTGGACGTTAACGACGAGGTTGTTACGGACGCTGCTATTGTGATCAAAGACGATGCTGGGTGCGTGGGTGCTGTTCGCGATATAGAACACCCTATCACTTTAGGTTCATTCTAATTTTTACATTAGAAGACTTTCCAATCATAAAGTATTACAAACCGAATATCTAATTCGATAATAACAGAGACTAATCCCGAAACGTCGCGTATTGTACAGCAAGGAAAGTATTAGAGAACACGGAACACGTGTTGATCGTTGAAAACGGTGCGCAGAAGTTCGCCCTGGATAACGGGATTCAAACTTTGCCGCCGGGCAGTTTGGTCGCGCGCGAATCCGTGACGTCGCAGGATTCGGGAGAGGAAGGTGTGTGCTCGTTTGAATCGTGCACCGCGATCTGTCGTACACAGAACTCGGACGACGATGCACGTAACGCGAATGAAGTGAAGAGCTTCGCCGAGGGCGAAGCAATAAGTTGTGATTCAGAATGTGTGCTAACGCGATTCTGCGGGGGAGAGGCGCCTCCTTACGACGCATTATCAATTGATTCGGAAGATCTGATGGATGCGTCTACTATTCTACAGGTTTGCTTCACTTTCTCTTTTTGCAATTCAAGGATTGTATATACAGTAATGATTCGATGGACGTGAGAAAATCTATCCAATCTATGGGCGTCAGCAGAGGGGGGCTGACTTTTGGGAAAAATCGCTTATTTTTCAAAACTGATCTTTATTAAGTTTATACTAAAAAGGGGAATATTTTTAAATTTCCAAACCAAAGTATACCCAACGATAAGTCATCTATTGAGAAATTAACTTCTTATGAACATATCTTTAATATATTATCATACTTTCTACTAAAAATAAGACCAAACTCGAAAATTTGCATACTTTCACCGCCATTTTTAGTAGAAATAAAAATACATTGCCCCAGACTTGACTAACATACCCACGTTCCGATCCGATCTCGAAGCATTATTGTGTCTGCACTTTCAAGCCGTGGTATCTAATAAATTAATCGGAAAATATTCATGAACGAAGGCTGGCGCGGTCGGTGCAGTTGCGTTCGATCGAAAAAAACGGTTAGCAAGTGGCACGTCGACGGCGGGAGAACCTGGCAAGCCGGTTGGTTCTATCAGTCCGATTGCCACGGTAATCGGTTGCGGCGTTTACGCGGACGAGCACGGCTGCGTTTCCGTTTCTGGCAACGAAACCGGTATCTATTGCCACGCACCGGCGCGGAAAATAATTCAAAGATTATCCCGGAACGTGCCAATAAATTCCGCAGTCAACATGGAACTGGATAGCCTCGTAGTGGAAACCGGAGACGTTCGTATAGGCGCCGTTGCATTAAGCGCGATAGGCGAGCCCTGCATTTCGTTTCAATGCACGCACTTCCCGTGGGCTTTGTGTCGGAAGGGTTGCGTCTATTACGGTTCAAGGCAGGGCGAAAACTTCTGCGAGAAAGTAGAAGTCCTAGAGCGACCCTTAGACTGCATGTGCAACACATCTGACGATGATTGAGAAACACTCTTCTTGTAAAACTTTGTAGAAGTTTACTGCATATCAACGTTTGTACGCATTAACTTTTTGAGATAATATTGATATTTTTGGTTATGTCTCGTCTTCTTACCGACTCAAGATAAGTAACTTACCTCGACCCGATCGGTAAGGAAGTGTTTAAAATCGACCGTACGCTATCGCTGCGATAGTGGCAATTCGCAGAACTATTTTACCGATCAAGTCTCTAGATTACCGACAGACTCTTAATGTTTATCTTCTCACGTACCGGAAATATAATGCTGCTGTTCGAGTCGAAGGGTCCGTACAAGGAGAACGCTAGGATCTTGGCCTTGGTGCCTCCAAACAGTTCGTCCATCTCCAGCAACATCGAGTAGATTTCTTCGCGTCTTGTGGTCGTCAAGTTCTCGTGCACTACCACCTGCGAATAAAGCATAGTTTAATACGATCTGCTTGGTAACTTCTCAATAGTGTCTGTTATAGGTTACCGCGCTTAATGGGGTCCACGTGAGCAGGCACGCGCGATCCTCGTCTACATCCGCTTCATTGACGCACAGCGTCCGATACCCCTTGCTGTTGGCGTTATCGTTGTGACTTCGTGATTTTAAATCGCCTATTACGACAAACATGTTTCTTTTCATTCTATTTCGTGAGGTACAAAGTGATTTCGAAACCAACCACGGAACCATATATTCGAGATGCCTACCGGTCTTTTTCTCAATGCTCTTCAAGTTGACAAAAGCCACGTCCCCAAGGCCAGATGACAAACAGTTAAACGCTCCCAAATCGTCTACAGATTTGTCCGCTATAAATTCAGTTCGCTATTTAATTAGTATCTCGATCGGTGCCTCGCTCTGATTACCGCCGCACGTGTTTACCTACACTGTTTACAGAGGGAATATAAATTAGGCGGAATCTCCTCGTGGCTATCATTCAAACCGAGGACGCAGCTCTCCCCGAAGAAGCTCGCTACCGCGTTCGCGTCGGAGCAACCGGATCTGGTCCCGGAGATATTCCTCAGAACAGCAACGAATGTGTTCCATCCTGCAAAAGTGGAACGATCGTTAAGAAGAAGCAGACTTTTAATTTATTCGCTGGGTACCTTTCACCGTGCGAATTTTATCGAGCAGTCCATTAACTTTTTAGAAAAGAAACTCGCGACCTTACCGTACGCGGAACAAAAACTTATCCTCACCGACATCTCCGTATCCCGTGAAGCATGCTTTCGCTCCCTTCAGGTCCCTCAAGCTCTTGAACCGTGAATCCTCTTTCACGACCGCTGCTATCCTGTTGAACTCGGCATTCTTCTTGGGTATCGCCTGGACGATCGGTTTCAGGCCCATCCTGAAACATCAGTCTCAGCATCGCTTCGCCGTAAACACGCGTCGCTCTATCTTTGCTCACTTCCTGGCGTCCAGCAGCTCGTCTGGCCTGGCTACGAACACGTCCGCCCTCTCGGTTTTAATCGCCTTCAAGCACGACGCGCGCGTCAGCTCCTGGATGCAGGAGATCGCCGGCTCCACGCCGTAAACGATCGAGGCTTCCCTCAGCCAGCGACACTTTCTGTCCTCCAAGCTGGATGCCACGCACCATCGCACTCTCCTTGAAGGGCGGCAAGTCGCGCGGTTGTTCGCGCTCATGAAACCAGAAACTACGAACGAACGTCGCTATCAGGGACGAAGAAGTTAATACAATTTAACCGTTAATTGAAACTTTGCTCCATTTTTAATTAAATTCTATTTACTGCTCATTAAAAATTCAGCTATAAAGCACACTGCGAAGATGGAGCGCGTGTGTCAGAGTAATCAAATGGCACTTTCTAGAATGGCGCAGGTCACTTTGAGACCACTTTGAACAAATCGTTTCAAAAGTAAGGCAAATCGGGCTTTCTGAATCCATGTAGGGTAATCATGGGAGATGTGCCGCACTGGGAGAGACGCCACACTTTCGGTATTTCAAAGTTGTCGGGAATAATATACAACTTTGCCGACTTTATTAATTTTAAACGCGAATGTGTTATCACTTTTCCTCAATAGAGACAAACGTCGTGTTTATTTTAGCGATCATAGTAGTTAAAAATTTATAATTTTTCATGATATAACTTTTGTTATATATTTCTCCGATTTTATTGCATTTTATAACAGTATAATATTAAAATATATTTCATTTTACTCTGTTCTTACTATTTTTTAGATAAAAAGTTCAAATAACAGGATTAAATACGGCGTCTCTCCTCACAAAAGGATGTTTCTGGTATTAATTTTTTAAGAGTGATAAATATTAAAATTCTATATCGCGTAATTTTCAACTATTAATCTATCCTTGGAAATTTTTTTCATTCCAAAATTTAGATACGGTTTTGCGTAAGGTGCGACAATTCTTCCACAATTACCCTACCAAGCGGGTAGTTTGCCCCGTGGCAATATTTGTAATCAATCCTTGTTAATTACATCTTAGTAAGAAGTCCTCCGGCGCTTCCAGAGTATCAGTTCTCACCGGCGTCGGGTGGTAATCCTCCAGCAAGTCTCGCAGCATCCAGTTTAACTCGTGCTCCTTCGAGACCCTCATCATCTTCTCAACCTTTTCCGCTTTCTCTCTGGCGACAGAAACATAGCCGCTCGAAACGATGCATAGCTTGTCGGCGCCTCCCTAATATCTCTACTAACCGTCTAGCAACGATCACTGGCCACGGTCTCGTGATCCACACGCAGGGCTTATCGAACTTCATGGGCCTCGTTGTGCCATCCGGGCAAAGGTAATTATAATTCTCCTTGTCGATCTGTAGATTCTGTCTCCGCGCACAAGTTTTATAGATCGTGTAAGATATCATCATATTCAAAAACGAAGAATACGCTGCTCGGAGCGATTAGAGGATCACGCTCCAACATGGTAATAAACACTTGGTCGACCCTTTTTAACACTTTGAGTGGCGTGAAAAATTTTAAAAATGCCCCTTTGAGATGGTCTTCCGGAAAAAATGCTGCTTAATTTGTCCCGATGAAATTTTCAGCATATATATAATCAACTTACTAAAATCTACAAACGCGAATTTTAAATATTCATTACAGGTTCAGATAAAAAACTTGGAAAGCGACCTCCACTATTTTCTTCGCTATTCCCATCAATTGCAATTTTTTCAAAATTACGAAACGCGTCACGTAGTAAAGTAATCCTTCTTCCTTCTCGAAAACGCTCGAGTCCTTTGGACCAGTTTTAAGAAAGTTATTCTCTTTTGAATCGACTTAAAAAAGGGGGAGGTTATAAATTCAACCTGTTCGTACTTTTTTTTTATGTTTGTCCCCACATAAACTCCTCGGCATATGGACCGATTTTAATGTTCTTTTTTTTATTCGAAAGAGGGCAATGACCCTACATTGCATCAACACTGGCCCAATATTTTGCCAGTTCTGGTTAATAATAAAGACTATTGTCACCTAATTATTATTATTGTACACGCATATCTCCTCAGTATGTTGTGTGAATTTATATAAAACGAAAAATTTAAAAATAAAAAATGTAAAAAAAATTAAAACCGCCTTCAAAAAAATAAAAATCTACTAAAAAGTTTAAAATAAAATTTTCCCTTATTTAATCTACAACTCTCATATTTGTTAAGTCGGTGCCCCATCATTTGCACTGTGTAAATCTGGCGCCGACTTAAAAAATATTGGGGTCGTAGATTAAATAAGGGAAAAAATTATTTTTTACTTTTTAGTGCAATTTTATTTTTTTGAGCCGCTTTTAAATTTTTTTAAAGGGTGTCCGAATATTTCAGTGATCTCCAGAAAATATGACCGTGAAAACGCATCGACGCCACTCAAAGTGTTTAAACCGTTTAAACTGTTGAAAAAAGTTTGAATCACCATGCATTATGTTTCAAAGTAACAGGTGATCCTCCACTTATTTTCAGCACCGCCGAGTAACGTGTACAATACCCTCACCTCGAAATACTGGATGGTGTCGTCTAATCTGACCCAGGCAATGTCGCCGGCGTTATCAGTGAGGCACAATAAAGCACCATCGCGGCCGTGATACTTATCACTCGTGTAACAACCGATCGGATTGTCGCACGCGGCGCAGAGATTCCTGTACTTGGATTCTGCGAGAAAGGAGGAGCGGTATGTGAATCCGACGGGTCAGCGATACTCGAAACTTTATCCTTCGGAGTGCATACTTAATTTACTGTCGTACGCCGTGTCCGCGGACCAGGGGCCGGCGATACAAGCTGCCTCGAAGAAATTCGACAAGCCGGTCATTCTGTTCTCCAGCAGGGTCATCTGCGGGTCGCATTCTTTGGGAATTATCCACTTCTCGAAGTACTGCAATCGAGGTACATCAATTTCGCTTTGTAAGCCCACTTGCGCTGGTTCAAACGCGTACGCTCAGCTATTTCGCAGAATTATATTAATGCATTGCCTTAAACATGTAACTACAAACTTAAAGACCACAAGTAAGAAATTATCGCAGCGAGTTCCGGTGGAATTTAAAAGAATCGGCAGACTCTCCGCTTTGAAGAGAAAATGGAATTTGTGCAATTTTTAAGCATATTTTGGGAAAGACATGAGAGAACAAAATTTTAATCGAAAAAGTCGGAGATGCGTCTTAAAGAGGAAAGACTGATCTTTCTATGGCTGTTTTCGTGAACTAGAAGCAACTAAATTAAAAAATACGGTTTTTACTTCAAAGTTGAATAACTCGGCCAAAAAATCGCACAAGAAATTTTATTACTTCCTTTTTACCCAGGAAAGTAGCTGCTTTCGAATGGAATATGGTAAATGGAATTTGTGTAAAAAATTTCGTACTCCCCGTGGAACTTCCGCAAGTTAGAGAAATTTTTTTAAAATTGACCAAGTGCTCTTTATACCTATCGTTATAACTTTGCTGAAAAGCAATAGAGCTAAAAATCTGAAAATAGCAGCTGAAAGTAGGGTTTCCACGCTTTCAAAATATCGATACGATTATTTTTGCCGGAGTTATGACCATGTGAACTTGCCCCTATTTCGGGTTCCTAGAGGTGATTCTTTAATTAATGTGAGGAGTGTAGTAGCAGAGTCCGCTCGCAGCTGGCCACTCCCGAAAGAGTCCCATCGCCACCGTCGCGTTTTATTTTCCAACCCAATCGGGAACATTCTCGCGCCTCTAATACCAGCCAGATATAATCTCGATGCGAAATAATTGAGCGTAATGCATTCACACCAGGCACGTCGCGCACGGTGGATTGCCGCGACGATAATCACCGTGGAGAAAGCTTTGGTCCATTCGTTACTCGTGTCAAATCCAGGATGGCAGAATCTTTTCCCTTTAACGTCCCATATACTCTTCACGTCCTTGTTCACCACGACCACCATCTCGTAGCGCTGCTTCCCTATTTCGCGGAAACGACAGAGGGAATTCCGATTCTTTAACCGCCTCGGACATTAGAGATTACAGAGTTAATCGCTTCCGCAAAATTACCCTCTGGAAATAGCCTCAGCTCGTTCGTGACTAGAACGTTGTACTCGTTGTAAGCAGACGCTGCAACGAGATCCTCCGGCTCCAAGACGGTGAAATCGTCTTTGCCTGCCACCAATGCCCGCAGGCAATCGAACCTGCATAATTCCATTTCCCGTTAAAATGATAAGCCAGGTGATTTTATGCACCTACTCGTTCCTTGCCGGCTTTTCAATTATAGAATTTGCCGGGAATTTTACTAATTTATACTCGCCTATCGTATCTTATATCACAGCGTATTTGGCTCCTGGTGGTCACCAACTTCTCGCAAAGCGAGTCGATCGTTTTTGTCCGGCGCACGTCCTCCGCCACGCACAGCTTCACTGAAAGTTTCGTTGTTCCCTTTTTCTCGTTATACCGTCGTGTGAAACACAGTGCAATTAAAAGGGGACCGTGTCTGACGACTTGGCGATCGTGTGCGCAAATTGTAGTGGTCAGAGTAATTGGCGTATCGGGTTCTTGTAGCGTTTAGGTGAATGAACTAAATTACTAGGATGGGTGGGAGATTATGCACTTAACGCAGCAGGCGCTCTGCTGATTAATATGAGCTGGCAATAACAGAGATGACACCAGGAGACGTTCAAATTTTAGATTTTAGGTAACAGTTTTATCAGGAAAGTTAGGGAAATTCAGAAAATTATGCAACTTTCTGTGCAAGTAGAGTAGTCGATCCGTAACAGAAACCTACTTTTTCTTGGTGTCATAGATTTTAGGGGGTGAAACCATCCCTTGAATTTTCTTTTCGTGGAATATCTCGAGAACGGTGAGAGATATCGAAAAGAAGTTTGCGACTTTTTTTAAATCCACAAAACTGCGTAAAAGTAATTATCGAATTACGAATTTGTGGTCGGAGTAACTTAAAAAATATCAATTTTTCGATAATTACTTTTACGCAGTTTTGCAGATATAAATAAAATATGCCACTTTTATTTAAACTTCTTTTCGATATCTCTCAGCGTTCTCGAGATATTCCACGAAAAAGAAAAGGGATGATTTCACCCCTAAAACCGCTCTGTGGCACCAACAAAAAATAGCTTCGTCTTACCCATTAACTACTCTGCATAATTTTCTGAATTTTCGGCTTGCCTAACTTCCCTTGTTAGTAAATAATGCGCAGCGCCAAGTTAACGTATACCATTTCAATCCCATCAAGGTTCGTTACTCACAGTCTTCAGCGTTGACACGTGGCTGGAAGAAGAAACTGAAGAAGAGTAAACTGAACAGTGGAATATCCATTTTCCGCCGCCACCCAACGAACATCATCTTGAAAACGAATCGCAAATCCCAGTCACTTCTAATACTCTTACAACAATCGCTAATTCCTCATGCACAGCTCTCTTCTTTTCCCCAGAAGCTCGAAATCGTTGTCACAGGGTGGACACTAACTTGATTATCACCGCGAATAGCATCACTTATCACATTAACCTCCCGAGATAATGGCCACAATTTGGTAAACATACAGATTCACGCGTTATTCTAAAGCCGCTTCAATAAAACACTACCGCTGAGCGCTCCGTGTTAACGCAAACACTGTAAACGCGGTCGAGCCGACGGAACTTAGCAATGCAAATTGGACGATCTCTTTGACGAATCACCGACGCGAGACTCCACTCCAATTGAAGTTAATACCCCGCTAGGAACGGTGCTTTTAATTACAGCAGAGCGAAACGCATCAGTCCCCGGAGTTACGGAGGCAAACGTCGTCCCCGGGCGCACTGACGAAAGTCCTATTAGCAGGACTCTACCGGAGGCAGTAACTTCAATTAACTTTGAGGAGCCACCAAGGCGAGGTCAGCCGAGCACTTTCCCCTATCCTTGAAAATTCTCACGACGTGGCGTGAAAAAGTTATGGAGGAAAAGGAGCTAAGAGACCGGTGATGTCACGTTTAATTCAACCGTTACATATCCGGTTTTCCTCGACGTACCCTCTTCACTGCCGAATCCCCGTCCGCACGCGGCCACTTACTTAGCTGCGGGTCTCGCACGGCCAGGGCGTTTAAAATAGAAGACCGAGCGACGAATGCGAGCAGCTTCGCCTTTCGAGCGAAAAAGGAATGAGAAGAAATGTTTATGCGAGCAAAGGTCGGTCGGTTCGGCGACGTCGGCGCGCGTACAATCGGACGACCGCTTTCTGAAACTCGACACACGAGCACGGGAATTCACCGCATGGCGCCCTTGGACAACGGCGGGCCTTTCCTTGTCCGTTCGATGCTTAACGCGAGCGTTACTCCGCGTCGACTGGATTAAATCTAACGATGCTGTTGGCTGCAGATGCCACCGAAAGTCCAGTAGGGAACTGGAATTATGGGGCCTGGTGGGAGACGCCTTCGTAATGTACGAGCGTGTATGCGTATACAGAGGATGACGTTACGTCTGCCCGACTCGCCGAGCCTTCCCGAGAAGCAACCGTTCGCGGAGATAAATCGAGGCGGTAGATAGTTTTTGATAGCCTGATCTCTAATCGACAGGCTTCGCTTGCTCGGTAATACGGTGTGTCGCGAAACATTTTTGATAAGCATGCACTGTGACAGATGAGACAAAGCAGAGTGGAGATTTATCTCGACGCGTTGCGCCGGCGAGTGTTCGCCGTCCTGTTTTCCGCGTACTTCCCCGATGAATCTCCGATGCGTTGTTCGTTAAATAACGCGCTCGCGGCTTGAGAACAAACAGCATTGTTGCCTGGCTTTTAATTACGAGATAAGGCGGAGATTAATATCGGGCCGCGTTTCCTGTAGCTTCTTACAAGTTTTCTAGCAACAACGATCTCTGTGTGGAGGTTACATACATAAGGCTCTTTGGTAAGGGATCCGATTGTGAGTCACCCGTCAATTGCTACTGAATTAGTTTAGTAAACGCTGCAATTGTCAGAGACGATTGCGAGCGAAGTATTTTCATCGTATGCAGTATCAGTCTATTCGAACTGGACGCGGGCGTGCTTATCGCTTGCTCCGCCGTTTTCCTGTTGAGACACATATGTAGGAATATTTGGATGGAACAGGGAAAGTTAGAATACCCGGTCTGCTGGAAGACTTGCGATTGATTATTATTATTAGAATTAGGGCTGGGACTATTTGTCGAATTTTTCGGTATTCGAATAGTCGAATACTTCAGTTGGTCAATTATTTGGCGAATATAATTCGAATATCCAAGTATTCGAATACCATTCAAATATCCAAGTATTCGAATACCATTCGAATATCCAAGTATTCGAATACCATTCGAATATCCAAGTATTCGAATACCATTCGAATATCCAAGTATTCGAATACCATTCGAATATCCAAGTATTCCAATACCATTCGAATATCCAAGTATTCCAATACCATTCGAATATCCAAGTATTCGAATACCATTCGAATATCCAAGTATTCCAATACCATTCGAATATCCAAGTATTCCAATACCATTCGAATATCCAAGTATTCGAATACCATTCGAATAGTCAAATATTCGAATAATAACATTGGAATAGTCAAATATTCGAATAATAACATTCGAATAGACAAATATTCAAAGTTTATTCGAGTCGCATTCGAATACTTGTAAAATATTCGAATATTAAATTATTCGAATAGTCCCAGCCCTAATTTGAATATCTTGAGATATACCGGTTTGCTGGACTATTTAGGTTGAAATAATAAAATAGAATTTCTTTGATTAGTATTTCGATTACTACTGTAACAATAATTATCTTCTGCCGCGTAAAAACACTCATGCCTGCGACAGAATAGCTAAGGTTTTTTTAGCTGGTTCCCAGGAACTTCGAATGTTCACGAATAAGTCTACAACTCAGATAATTTTAAAATTATCTACTAGTACTAATAAAATTACTACTTAGCACTCGAAGTACTTGTCGAGTAATCAAGGAAATCGAGATATTCAAGGTGCTCGAGATACCCGATGAATTGTAAATACTTTATGCATTCGGAGTACTTAAGATATTATTTGAGTTATAATTGAGTTATCTAGGGTATTACAAACAATGACGCACAAAGGGTAGGGGAGCAAGGGTCTCTAGCACCTTCTAAAGAACGAGATTTGTAAAAAGAACAGAAAACTGGATTTTTCCTTTAAATTAATTTTTATAATTACCCAATGAATTTTATTGAATTTGCATTACCCGTTCAACACGGCTCCCTCAAGATTAAATTCCGAGTGGACCACTGGTTACAGAACAATTGAACTACTCAAGTTACTACTTAAACAGTTAAGTTCTACGCAGTACTACTCAAGTATCTTAAGTACTCGACCGCGCTCAGTCAAACGGATTTTACTCGATTCAAGTTTCAAGTTCCCATACTCCTTCGTTTCCATGTCGCTTAAGAAACCTGTAAACTCGTCTGCAGTGTATTAAAAAACGAAATGTATGTCTGCGTGTCTCGTGTTATACATAGATGTTCTGCGGACGAGATAACTTTAATCAGTATATTCATAGAGGGATTTGCAACACGTAGGTACACCAGATCTGGTGTACCACGTAGCTCGAGCTGCGTAACTGATTGCTGAACTGCCGCCGATGCTCGTGACGCACATACATATGTACACTTACCTACACGCGATACTGTTACATTTCAAATTATCTCTCAAATCAGTGATAGGTGAGAGATCATTGCATAATACCTTCATTACAATTTTTTCTACGACGCAGTACTATTAATCTACACGCGACGGTTGTATATTATCTCCGAGGTGTGTACAAATTTCAAGTACATATTGTATTTGCCTCGGTATGAAATCACTGCACTTCTTTCTTCACGAATTGTTAAACTTACGAAATTAAATTTAAAAGCTGTGGGGAAAAAGAACGGAAGCAAGTTCGACCAATCGTATTCTGAATACATCAGGTGCGTGCGTCTGTACTAAAGTGCCTCGTCGCTATCGTATCATTGCCAAATGCATATTCATATCAAATTCTTTATCGAAAGTCTCTAATTCACTTTTATAATAATAAAAGCAGTACAATATACTTTATCTTAAATTATAGATGAATATCTCCGAGATAGAATTTTGAAATTGGATGATTTGCGTCAGTAACGTACGCAGATCACTCGGACCTAGGTTTGGGACTAGTCGAATAATTTAATATTCGATTTATTTTACAAGTACTCGAATGCTACGAATTAACTTCGAATATTTGAGTATTCGAATGTTATTATTCGAATATTTAAGTATTCCAATACTACTCGAATATTTAAGTATTTGAATACTTGGATATGCGAATTATATTCGCCAAATAATTGAGCAACTGAAGTATTCGAAGACCGAAAAATTCGACAAATAGTCCCAGCCCTACTCGGAACCCTTCACGCTACGTCACTGACGCTTTCACGAGTTCACTTTTACACACTTGACGAAACTATATATATATGATTATTTATTACATTTCGTGTGATACGAGATACGATGACGTATGTATTACTAATAGCACCAGTTGCATTTAAAATGCTTCCTAATTCAGTTGCTTCCAGTGGAATGGAGAGAAATTCAATATTTACTCGTGTCTCGTCTCTGTCAAACTGACAATATGAGAGCTGTGAAAGGACGGTCATAATCGCGAGAAACAGATTTTATTTGTACCGCATAGCGTGTACTGATTTAGTTTAACTTCAGCAGAGTAAGTTCTCCCGTGTGAAATTTCAATTAGGCGGGATTATTTCTGTAACGCGAGGATGAAGATAAATTATAGCATGTGTTTGATAACAGTGTTGAGGAGGGTATTTGTTCGCCCATTGCTTATCAATAAAGCGAGACAGTCAGCAAAGATGATAACGGTGAGGTCTAAGTACCTAACTAGTGTCATACGTCGAACTTACATCAATTTCACATCTCTCGTCACACATCAGAAGTACGCGAGTATACCCTATGTTGAAATTTGCAAACGGTACTTTTGGATGATTCTATATGCGACACAGTAACTTGCCGTTTACCATACTTGTGTCCGAAATCCCAATAAGCTGTAATCTCGTCGTTATCTTAATACGTCTGCTATATATCATGTATTGTGATTTCAGGGACCAATATAATATTCATCGTATAGCTTGGACCAGGCTCCATGAAATAGGATGAGACACAGGAACCAAAGCTTTCTAACTTACTAGTCATTTTGAAATCAAAATGGGGGTGAAACTAAATTACAAACAGTTGCCTATAAAGGCACATTACTTTTTCTTCATGGCAGGTAAGCACAGTTACGAGACAACGTTACACTGTTTTCTTATACATATAATACTGTAATATTGTTTTTGATCGTAGCAATGGGTCCGATTCTGCCATTCTTTCCTGTTTACGGCAAACAACTTGGAATATCCACGGTAGTCATGGGCAGCATCACAGCAATCTTACCGATCCTGTTTTTAATCGCCAAGCCAGCCTTCGGCTTTGTCGTAGATTACTTTCACCCGTGGAGGAAAACAATTTTCGTGTCGTTACTAACGTTCACAAGCGCTAGCTTCATTTGCATGTACTTCTTACCTGCGCTTCGCGGCCCAGTCTTACCGAATAGATTCGATAATGTGTCCTGTAAGTCTGTGCCATATTGTTCGAAAGAGGTAAACTTTTCATTTATAGAAATCCGAAGTCAAACGTTTTTGGATGTTTATTCGCTTTGGTGTTCTTCGTATCTTTTAAATATTAATCTAGGATTTCAAACTTATTCCAGGAAATTCTTGTATCAGATTTGTGCGTAAAGGGAATAAAGCGTACGACGTGTCATTGGAAATGTACCGATAGTAACTTTCCCATGTCGATACAATTCGAAGCGCTTAAAGGGGCGGCGAGTTTCTCATCGAATACCACGTGTGTTTATGATGCAACTACTGCCGTGTATTGTGTTGGCAATTCTACCTGTGACGTTACCTGTGATAACTTCGAAGACAAACATTGCTTATATGCATCTGCAACATTTTGGGGCTTTATTTTGTTAATGTCTCTTGGCAATATTGGCTTTAATGTGTCTAATAGTATAAGCGATACGATTTGCTTCGATATATTAGGTATCGCTGTTTTTATAATATCATCTCGTACATACAGTGGCGGACGGAAGAAAGTTTACAACTTTTAAAATCGCATAACTTTTATACAATTGGTCCAAACGACATGAGATTTTTTTTTAAAAGCTAGAAGAATTAGCTAAGTGAGGTGTTTCGTCGTTTTAAAAAAAAATGCAATTGGTCGCAATAGAAAAAAAATAGTAAATGTCGTTTTTTAGCACTTAGTAAATTAATCCTTCCAGCTTCTCAAAAAAACTCATGTTTGGACTAATTCTAAAAATGTTATGCGATTTTAAATGTTAAAAACTTTCTTTTGTCCGCCACTGTAGCTCGTGATATTATGCACTGGTTTTTATTAATTTAGTTAATTTGCAGGAGAAGGAGGTCAAATGGGATACGGTAGACAACGGGTATGGGGGACCATAGGTTTCGGAATCTCTGCCTTATTAGCTGGCTACGGGGTAGATCTTTGGTCCAAAGGAGAAGTTATAAAGACTTACACGCCAGCGTTTATGCTCATCTTTGCATTCTCATTTGTCGATATATTGTGTTGTAAAAAGTTAGACGTGAGTATTTTATAAGATACGCAGAAAGAAGCAAATTTATTTCGTAACTGACTTAATCGCACGTAATTCACTTAAGATATTTCTTGCAGCTACCAACAATGACAGGGTCAGAGAATATAGTGAAAGATGTCTTCCAGCTTTTAAAGCTAAAGCCTATAATTATATTTCTCTGTTTTGCAACACTCGCTGGCATTTTCGACAGTTTTATAATCTACTTTCTATTCTGGTGATTCTTCAAGTATTTAAACTGTTATACTAATAACAAAAACTCAATATAAAAATGTAGTAGTGTTCACGTAAAAACCGATGCTTCTCTAACAGGTACTTAGAAGATCTGGCTAAGGCAACGGGTCACATGGTTCAAATTAAGTTAATAGAAGGTTTGATAGTTGCTGCAGAGACATTGGGTGGCGAAGTAATATTCTTTTCCTTCTCTGGTATTCTTTCGAATTCTTTTATGATATCTACTTGCCGCTTCCACGTAATTAGCGTACGTTTGTTATCGGTTTGTTAACAGGTAAGATCCTGAAGAAGTTAGGATTCGGATACACCTTTACATTCTGTTTCGTCTGTTATGCGTTACGACTGGGGTTGATTTCTTTGGCGACTAACCCGTGGTGGGTAATCCCAATAGAATTGTTTATGCAAGGACCTACTTACGCGCTTTGTTACACGACAATCGTTGCATACGCGAGCAAAGTATCGCCGCCTGGTACAACGGCCACCGTTCAGGGAATCGTGGCTGGCATGGACGACGGTTTCGGTGAGATTCGAAATATTGCCAGTTGCATAAAATATGGATTAGTTAACGTATAATTTGCTCCCGTTTAATTTCAGGTTTTGCGCTTGGCAGTCTGATAGGTGGAATTTTGTATGATGTATACGGAGGCGTGCTTACGTTGCGAATATTCTCGTCAGTCGCTGCTGTAACTGCGGTACTATACCTAATTTTGCACCAGGTGTACTTAAAACATGTGACGCCAGGTAAAATAAGAATCTGTCTTGAGCGGACTAGGCAGTCGAAAAATTTTATTCAGAAAAGATAGTACTTTCGGAAAATGCAATAAAAAAATCGATTTTTCGACTACCTAGTCCCGTTAATGGTTACTCGACGCATCGTTCGAAATTTCTAAATGTTATACATATCGCAGACACGAAGAGGAATGTGGAATGGAGGACGCCCGAAGAAGCGAATACCGAATGTGTGACTGTTGATAGCTGATTGTACAATTGTATAAAAACATCAAATCGAAGTGAACTTATTTCCAACGGAAATGAAATTTTATATAAACGACGCTGTGAATTACCATAGTGTTATTTACCAGTGCATGATTATTGTATATACAATCTAATAAGCAAATTACATTTGTATGAGATTATATCTTTATACCGCGGTATATACCAACTTTTATATTCGAAATTAATGTTAGACTAAATATGTAAATAACAAGATTTTAATACCTGTTAAAAGTTTTACAGTAATATGACGAATAAAATACATTTGCAACTTTTACACCATTATTGTCAAATCTAAGCTATTGTAAAATAAAAATATTTTTAATAATAGACTGTGAATCTTGCGTCTCATAATATAATCCTGTGGCAACTTTTACCAATACCTTTTATTTAAATTTTGCTTGTAAATAACAAGTATGTAATTAGTAAATCGGTATTCCAATTCGTTGTGTCGCAATTATTTAGTGGTTTTTCAGAATCCTGCTTTTAATACATGCACTTTTACAGCCGCATTCGAAAATGTAGCCCGTTAACAAACCTCAGCAACGCTTTTCACTCAGCAAAATTTTTCTCAAAACGATAATTCTATTTCATTCAAACAGCGCATAATACCGATATTACCGACATTCCGAAGCTCCCAATGGTAGCTGAAATTCTTCGGAGTTAATAGGAACACACGATGATGAAGGAGGTAGGAGGTTAGCGACGTGTGCGAGATAGAGAGAGATACAGTGTGCGACAAGGACAGAGATAGATGGCGTGCCACTAACTTTGGTTATGCGCGCCTGATACTTTTTCTCTCCTAGTAGCAGGAGCGCAAGATGCAAGGAGGTGGCGATTAGAGTGAGAGGGAATGCTATTTAAAGGAAGACAAAGATATTTAGAATGTGCAGAGAGAGACAGAACCAGTGTGCGACGAGGACAGAGATAGATGGCGTGCCACTAACTTTGGTTATGCGCGCCTGATACTTTTTCTCTCCTGGTAGCAGGAGCGCATGATGCAAGGAGGTGGCGATTAGAGTGAGAGGGAATGCTTTTTAAAAGAAGACAGAGATATTTAGAACGTGCAGGTTTCTTTAATTCCACGTATCACAACTAGAAAGCGCCTCTTTAGGTTAATAAATATTCAATTTAAAATAAAACGCGCGCAAGACTTATTACGGAGAATAGTGAAGAGTACATCTTTTCAATTCGCACGGTGTTGCAAGTTGCATTGTCAGATAGACAACAACCTCCGTCAGAATCCGTCTAATTAGTAATACACAATTTCAACAAGCTGGAAATTCATTTCCACAAAATAAATGGCATTTATAATAATTTTCCTAGACTTATGTTTCTCGTGAAATACTGTAATTCGAATCGAATTATTTCAAGTATCGTTGGTTCGGTGTAGTCGGTTTATAATTTTTAGAAACTTCATGACACGTAGATGTATATTGTATAATAAGGAAGGAGTTACGTAAATTTTTACAGCTTCTTCAGATACCACGTAAGATAAGATATACTTTACTTTCATTTCGTATCGTCGATAACATTGTAAACTTATTCCATGCTCAACCGATAACGTTCGCCATAAAAATTCTACGGGAACTCACGCGCACCCGAGTCAGCTGATAAGAATTTGCATCAGATGTTGAATACCCTGCGCGACAATCTATAATCGATGGAACGTCGAATGCCACGAACCTCACACTTCAAGAAACACTTTTCTCCTGCTCTCTAATCTCGCGCCTTGTTCCCAGCGACGAAAGATGAACGAGGAAGCTTTTGGGCGCGATAGTTTGCGCAACTTTCAAGTTTCAACTGGCTAGTCTATTCGCGGTCGTCACGTGATCGATTCGAGAAAAATGACAGATGCTTGGCGTTTAGACACCTTGCCATCTGACGTTCTCATCTTAATTTTCGACTACTGTCATGCGTTCGATTTGGTGCGGCTCAGTGAAGTGTGCACGCGATTCTATGACATCATATCCGAAGATACGCTTTGGATTAAAAAGAGTAAGCAGCCAGTTGTGACAAACCAGGCTTCAAAAACATTTCGCGAAAGGTGCGTTTGGTTATGTTGTTTTTCTACCTCTTACCAGTAAATATTCTCAATGACATACTCTCATTTACATTCATTCGCGCATTTTCACGATTAAACTTCACGTCGATCTGGAAAACAACATGCGTGTACCATAAACGTGTAGGATATCTTGAAAGTTCCAAGCACCTTGGTTCTTTTCAAGGTCCAAAGTACCATCGGGGAGGTTGAATCCTATAAATACTACCAAACATCTAAGATTAATTCAATTTCGCAGATGCGAGCCACTGGTATGTCTGCGCAAGAAATGGCACGTTTCGCAGAATTGGCAATATGGCAAGTACGAGAAGAAGGTCCTCTTCTCGCACAAGATAAAGCTGATGCCATGGGTCCAGTTGACCGGGGACATTCTGTGGTGGAGCGGCGGATACCAATTGCGCGGTTTTAAACGCTCGAAACCTCCCTACGAGCGCAACAGTATCTTAGTTAGCAATAATATTAGGAGCGACATATGCAAGTTTATAGTTAGAAACGAATGTATCATCACTGGCCACAGGTGCGTAGCGCTCGTCTCTACGCAAGGCGAGTCACACCTACTAAATCGACGAACTCTTTGCAGAGACGGCAGCCTACAATTTCGGATAAAGTCGAGATGCAACGAACGAATAGATTTCTACTGCAGCATAGACAGAGCTCACTCTTGCGACGTGAACGCTGTAGATGAGACTAGCAAGGCGATTATATCCGGTTCCGGAGATGGAACGGTGAAGGTAGCTTTCTTGAATGTAAAATATCGCGGCGAATGTTCTGCGTACTTTTTAATATATGGCACTAAAAGATGTAAATATCTAGATTTGGGGACCTGTTGGACAGAGAATTGTAAATTTACCTTTAGCAACTATAAACATTGCAGATAGAGTGTGGTCCCTCTCCGCAGATCCAACAAGCAAAAGGGTTGCTATTGGTTCGGCTGGCAATAGTGACAATCCACCCCTTCGTATATTTGACCTTGAATGGTACGTTATAATTTTGAAAGGAATGAAATAGAGTCGTTGGAATTGTAATATACCGACGCGTATTGTGTATTCTCAGGGACACAAAAAATCAGATTGTGTAACAGAAAGTATTTTAGTTACAGCGAATGTGATATACTAAAACACAATTGGAGGAGAGGAGCAGGAGTGTTAGACATGGTTTGGGATAGCCCACACGTTCTGCTTACGTGTGGCTATGACACCTACATTCGGAAATGGGACATGAGGTATATAGACGTACGGTAAAAGCCCGAATCGCTAAATCTTAAGCATTTCCGGTGAAATTTAAGATTTACTAACCAACTTTGTAAAAGCCCGAGATAATGTTCGCGTTTACGATAGCCGTAACTACCCTCCTTGGACTCTTCTACTCATACGTTAGTTGGTAAATCTTACAAGGGGACCTTCAGGTTTGGCAAATTCAGAAAATTTTGTTACTTAGCAGTCTTACTGCTGTGGGAAATTAATGTCCGAGTGAAGACCTTCGCGTACATTAAGTATCAAAATATTCTGAAATTGGTAGATCTTAAGGTTCACCGATATTCGGGCTTTCACAGTAAGAGATACATACACCGAATATATTTCGGAATGTTAATAACAATGCAATATTAAAACCATTATTAGACTTGATTTTATCGAATTTGGTTTCAGAACGGGAACGTGTGTGTATTCGTGGCCAGATCCAACGGATGCGACTTTGTATTGTTTATCGTCAGATTATTGTTATTCTATGATTGCTGGGACTCAATTCAACTGCAAAACTGTCCTCTGGGATCAAAGGCAGAAAAACTACGTACAAGTTAGTTACATCCTCCTTCAACTATTTTTCACGCTGTGCTATTCTTTACGATACTATTTATCTTCTTCTTCCTGCAGCTCTATTTCCTGAACCTCTGCAGAATGTCGAGCCCCGTTTACGGTCTAAGTTTCGACAGCAGTCATTTGTACGGAGCGACGGATCAACACTTAGTCGAACTTACATTCTCAGGATATTCTTACAAAGAGACCAATTACAAAGAAATTCTTAATTACGAGCAAGTCAGATTGAATTGGAACAGCGCGAACTGGACTGTATAGAACGAATGCACAATCAAAAGTATATTAACTAGTACAAAGTATGAATCGCGTAGACCGAAGTACTTTATAATTTCAACTATCCGGAAAGTTTGATTCTAGGTAAAAAAAAAAGGAGCACTTTATATTGAATAATTATCAACACTTTATTCGGTCAACAAGTATTAATTTCCCCACGATTTATTTAAAACAATGATTATAAAATATAAGAAATTCGTAACAAATCAGGCTACCTCCAGATGACTTCGAACTTTCTCGTGTAAAAGTTTGCGTAATTTGAACTAATTCAACTAGTAGGGAATTCTTACAAGCTGGACAAGCGCATTTCGAGCGTAACCGGGATTGAAAATATAGGAATCGACGAGTGCAGAGAAATCAGAATATTATCTCCGCACGCTTGGCCAGCTTTATTAAAGATGGCTTTAAGTATGATATCCCGAGATTTTTAACAAAACTATTTCCCTCCAGCAGGCGCTTGCCCACAGCTTGTAAGAGGATTTATAATACGCAAAAATAAATATATTTATGCAATTAGATTTAACATGTTTGTTCCTTCAGCCCATTTTATAATTTCACAGGGAAGAAGCAGTATATTCTATTCGTTATATATTTACTTCTTTCACTGCTATAACGGATATGGATGTGATCAGACATATGCTGTAAATCCAAACCCAAACTTAAGTAATTAAGTAACCTCTTCCGATAACGCAACTCATATTCCGCTATCCGTGGAAACTCTATCAAAGCATTTTCCTGACCATGTAGTTTAGAATGCCGCCGTTTCTGAAGTACGTTAAATCCACCTCGGTGTCGAACCGTACTATTACTTCGAAGCTCTTGCCGTCATCCGTGGTAACGGTGATGTGCTGGCCAGGCTGGTAATCCTCGGGAACTGCTATGTTGTATACCTCTAAACCGGTCAACCCCAAGGACTCCGCGGTTTGTCCCTCCAGGTATTGCAGGGGAATAATACCCATACCTACCAAATTTGACCTGGAACAGTAGGGGAGTGTCAATAAAATGTTATTAAGCGCGCAACCTTTTCAGGAATTTCGCTTCGACGGCTATAAAGATCCGGGCTCAGTGACGACATTTCAAACATAAATTTTAATAATACTATGGCGTGGTTCCTTCGTAATTTCTGTGGTTGTAAGGAAAACGCTGCATGTCACATCGTTTTCACTTTCGAGATATTGGCGTTTAAAGTTCTAAACACCAATTCTTCTTATTAGCAATGTTTGCTTGTTTTATTTTTACAATATAAACGTATCTTTTCTTCATTTTGCACAATATTTAATAGTCGCATAATTCTGCTCGATCGTGTCAGAGTTAAGTAGTTTTTCCTAAGCAAAATATAAACATTCTACAGTCTAAAGTGTGAGTATGTTCCCGTTCAGTCAATGCGATCTTGCGTCTTATGTGATGAGCGTCTTAAATTAATTTAGTAAAGTTTAAGAAAACCCCTACATCAAAATTCAACTATATTTTGTGTGAAATATATATGTAAAAAGGATCTGTTTAGGATGAGGCGTTTTTCCTTACAACCACAGATTTTACATCGCGTCGAACCTAATATGCGCTCGTGCAGTAAGAGGAAGAGGTATTATTTATTTAGAAAAGAGAGAGAACAGTAATTTACCTATGTATTCTTTCGTAGGACTCTGCTATTACTGCTCGAATCCCAAGAAGAAATGGTCCCTTCGCAGCCCAATCTCTGGAAGATCCAGCTCCATAATCCTTACCAACCAAAATGATTAGCGGTGTCTGTTCCTTCGCGTATTTTTCTGCCGCGTCGAAGACGTCCATCTACAATTTCATTGATAATTACGTTCGAGAAGCCTGCGGGTGTAATTCAATTTGATTTTAAACTTTTGACGAACCTCCTCGTTAGTCGGAATGTGAATTGTGCGTGGTCCAGGTTTCCCAACGAATTTGTTCATTAGACGAATGTTGGCGAACGTGCCCCGTACCATTACAGCGTCGTTGCCTCTACGCGATCCGTACGAATTAAACTCTTTCGGTGTCAGTCTACAAATTAAGAAATGCTTGAAAACCAACAGATCAGGCGAGCCATTAGCAGATATTCGTAATTGTTTTGAACGTACCCGCGGTCCGCGAGGTACCTTGCAGCTGGGGAATTACGCGCAATACTTCCAGCTGGGCTAATGTGATCCGTCGTAACGGAGTCCCCAAGATTCAAAAGAACGCGTGCTTTCCTCACAGGTTCTATCTTTGGCAATTGCTAAGCGTAACAAATAATTTGACTAAGTAACAAAATAGCTACCTTCCAATAATCTATAAACATTTGTAGCTTTGCGAAGAGTGATAAATGCAGGAATTCTGAATTCACCTTTGTCAAATCATCGAAGTAAGGCGGACTCTTGATGTAGGTGGAATTCAGATCCCATGGATATAATACACTATTAGGAGCCATTAAATTTGCCCAGCTTTCGCTGCCCTGCTCTATCTTGCTATAAACTTCTCTAAACATAGCTGGAATTACATATTTCTGTTCTACGGCTTGAATCTCCGTTCTGGTGGGCCAAATGTCTTGCAGGAATACTGGACTGCCATCCGCTCGGCGACCTAAAAGTGTTCAATCCTGTATCCCCGAGTCATATTTTACGTGAGTCACACTTTATGACGAGGTGCAATTATTTACCCAGCGGTTCCGTCTCGAAATCTATGTCCACTGTCCCAGCAATAGCGTAAGCAATTACTAAGAGCGGCGACGCCAGGTAATTCGCTCGCGTGTGAGAATGGACCCTCCCTTCGAAATTTCGGTTGCCAGACAGCACACCGCAGCATACGAGATCATTCTGATTGAATGAAAATCGTGATAGTTAGAGAAGCAAAAACACATAAATATATTAATTTACTATTCTTTCCGGTAAAAAGCCACTCGAAAGAAATGGCGAATGTTTTATATACAGAAATGGGCAAACTGAGCTGCGGATGAAAAATGGGGAAGGTAAAAGGACGAAGCTTTACGGTGTCCTTACTTTTTCCAGAGTTTCGGTGATGACGTCAAGAAGAGGACCGCTATTACCAATACAAGTCATGCACCCATAGCCAACAATATCGAATCCTAATTTCGACAGGTAGGGAACAACGCCGCTTTCCTCCAGGTAATAAGTGACCACGCCTGATCCCGGCGACACGGAAGTCTTGATGTAAGGCGGGACGGTCAAACCAGCCTCGACAGCCTTCTTCGCGAGGAGGCCTGAAATTTAATCAATTCTTAATTTTACACGCCGTGTTAATAAACAGGGATAGTCTCGTCACAATAACTAGTTCGATGAAGTATACTAAAGGGTGTAGTTATAATAAATCTATGGATTATAATACCTGCTCCAAGCATAACGCTGGGGTTGCTAGTGTTAGTACAGCTAGTAATTGCAGCGATGACCACGGAGCCGTGCCTCAATTTGTAATCCTTCCCCTCGAATTCAAACATACCCACGGCGTCCAGCTTCTCAGGACTTAGGCCGTACCCCTTGAATCCTACCTAAAAAGAAAAATAGTTTATATGCAGTACAGTAACTATATAATTTCAAAAGCGGCTCCAATGTTTCGTGCATTTCTCCTAAAAAGTAATTCACGCTTCGTGCAATTTACTTTGCTACGATTTGGAGATTATTTAGTATTACGAAATGAACGATTTAAATATTTCTATCTTTTTAATTCAGAGCTCTCTTTTGTAGCTTCTCCCGTGCTAAAGAATTAGTCTACATAGTACATTCCTTCAGACAGAGCCATAAGAATCCTTTCGTATAATCGAAGATTGATGATCCAAGAATGTGAACGACCTTTTTGCATCTAGAATTCATTGTCCGACGAATGATTCGCTGACGAAGCATTCTCGTATTCTAAACCCAGCGGTTCTACATTTGCTGGAACGTTCGATGGTCAAAGTACAGAAGTATCGTCGCCTCGAGAATGCAACATTAATCGAATCTAATATATCTGTAGTATCTCAACGAAGGTAGAATATATTGCCGACGCTTCGGCCTATTCTAGAAATTCGAATATTCCCTGAAATTGCAGTGCTCATTTAGGGTATCGTCCGAGGGTCATTTAGAGGCATAATTACTTCCTGAAAGGTAAGCCGATCGAAGTCATTGCCTGAGTATCCGAGGGTATCCCTTAGCCTGCGAGGGATACGCATTGTTTTGGACAATTAGACGGTCGACGTCATCGCATGGGCCTTTCCTCGCGTCCAGGTCTACTTTCACCATTCTTTTGATTTCAGTGAGGCGGGCAGAATATAAAGGACAAGCGAAACCCTTCGAGGGGTGCGTTACGTTTACTGCAATCGACGCCCAATGGCCCGCGGAAAATCTATCGGCGATATTCAAACATTATTCCCAATCGCTAATTGCAAAAATGATTTTATATATAATACTGAATGCAGAATATCGCTAGAAGCGATACCGGTTAATACGTTGCCAAGACCGATCGTTGCAATACGAAGCACAGACGGTAGTTTGCAATAAAATGTGTGAGCTTCGCAAAATGAATGGCTGTTGTATCAGCAATTTTAGCGAGGCTGGCACACGACGTTCATAGCTTCATCGAAGTCAGTTGCTCACGTTCTTTGTGAAATTCTAGATTGATCGATCACTCGTGGTGCGTATATTATAGAACTCTTTTTTCCATTTCAACCAATTACTCAGTTTTCTTATCATAATATTATAGATTTTTAAATCCCGAAAACTGATCACTTTGAAAATTATTTCTTACCATTAAATCGAACGAGTTGCAAATTTTGAGAATGAATTATTCACATTTTCAGTCGTTGTTAATCAGCTCCGCAATTGTTTGAAATCTTTAAGAAGCTTAATTTTCACTTTTCGATTCTGTAGCTCGGCAAAAATGCTTCCGAAGGAAACGAGACCGAGCAATTCTCGAGTCGGCTAGATCATTGATGACGCCCGAAAAAGCCGACGGTAAAAGGGCATTGAATTTCATGCGGCAGGAACGTCAGCTCTCTATGATTCACGTGGATGAGTTTTCAGCAAATGTCCTTGCTGTGATAGCACAGTAATGCGAATCCACTGTTGAACATCTTTCAATAGAAATCGATCGGTCCTGTGTTTTTAAAATGCGCGAAGCGCACGTCGCCGCTTCATCGCGTTCACACCGAGCATAGCTTCGAATTTCATTCAACACGTAGACTCTGCTTTTCCCGATTAAATTAATAATCCACGGGCACCGACGAATTCCCATTAATTATTTTCCACTCGCATTTCATCGTGCCCATAATCCTCAAACTTCTAAGCAAAATGCTTCAAACGATCCAGCTTAAACAGAGAAACAAAGCTCTTACCAAATCTTCGGTAACATCGAGTCTTTAGTAATTGCTACCAAATCATTAGCTGCATATTCTCAAAAGCAATGCATAATTTCAACCTCGTTGTTTATAGAATAATAAGGATGCATGCACAGAATTTTCCACAAGAGAATCTTCATCGTCTACCCGAAGGTGTCACGAAATTCGTGGAATGTTCACCGAATCGGCGAGGACGGTGGCACCGCTTGGCCGAGGAGAGGGGACTGCCCGTGAACGTATAAATGTGGCTCGCCTAGCGCGGAAGGTCACAGTCTGGAATTAACAGTGCGTACGGTCGATCGCAGTCGTGATCCACGTCAGAGTGCAGTTCTCTCAATTTTTACAAATTTAATAAAACAGTGGCAGTTCTCCTTCGACGTTCGTTTTCCCAAGAGTTCTTACATACACATTTTTCTGTATAACTCGAAAGTTCGCCGAAGAAGACATTAGTCTTCAGCGGTATCTCCCGGGTCTTCGCGAGTTCCTGTTGCGCAGGGTAAAGGAGGCGGCTGTTGGATGAAATCTCGTCCGGTGTGGTTGGAATAGAAAGCCTCACCGGGTAGGATTCATCCAATGTTCGCCCCTGTTCTTCGAGCCGCTACGTCATCGAGACATTCAACCCCTTACCTTGTTATCAGGGACGTAGTATTCGTCTAGTGGAACGTCGAAATGAAGCTCGTGACTAGATCGAAATACTCGTCCCCGATATCAAGATTGACCACCGTGGAAGGGAAGCTTCATCAGGCTCAACAGCAGCATCCCTAACGTCCCGTTTATTTTTCTTTGGTGATCTAACTGTATGGTGAATCAAAGGATCATAAAGCTAGATCAGCAAGGCAAAATGTACGAGACATTGCCTCGTGGACTACGCTCCCGAACATCGCGGCGCTATTCACCAGTGCACACGCAAGGTAAATTCTCTTGTTTCTGGTCGTCGTCACGGGGGATTACGGCTGCGAGCTCTCGCTTTTGAATGTACACAATCAGATAATAATCGCTTCCAGATGGAAGAGTCCGGAGGAACTCTTGCTGTGATGTGTCACCCTCAGAGATTCATATCACAGCAGTAGTTACCTGGGATTTTTTCATCTCCCTTCGTCACCATTCCGACCACAGCACCTCGCGCTTGCACACGAAAATGGCACTGGTGGAAGTACAGCATGAGATAAACGTGATCCCGTTTGACGGTAATGATCGATCGTCACTGGGTTATGTTTGTCCCATACAAGTACTAACTGATCATCGCTCTGCACTTTGGCCATTGAAATCTCTGCATGACTTACGCTGGCATGTCGATACGATACATTATGGTGTTGATGTGAAAATGTTTTTTAAACTGTACCCACCCTATTGGTAAGGCAGTTCCTGAAGTCGGTTTTCATATCCACGACGGAGATGCGGTCGTGGGGCCTCTTCGGACCACTAACGCTGGACACCACGGTTGATAGATCTAACGTGACCACTTCTGAGAATATGGGATCCTGGTTTTCGTCGTCGTAGTCCCTCAGCATAGACACAGCGGTGAGATACTTCTCGATTCTATCGATATGTTCTTCGCATCTACCTGTAATTTTTCACAGATAAAAATCGATAGCTACTTTCCTTCAAATTTATTCTCAACAGGGACTCAGCTTCGTTAGCTTTTGTGCACACCTGTTTGTCTCAGATACAACAAACTCTGCTGGTCGACTGGGAAGAATCCAACAGTGGCGCCGTACTCCGGACACATGTTTGATATTGTAGCACGATCCGCGATGCTCAGCTGAGACACACCTGGCCCGAAAAATTCTACGAACTTTCCAACTACTCCAATTTGACGCAGGTTCTGCAAGTACGTTACTACATCAGTTAATAAAGATTTCTTACGAGTAATTATTAGTCCCCGATGATTCCTACCTTCGTGATTGTGAGGACAAGATCCGTGGAAGTAGCGTACTGATTTAGCACTCCTTCTAATCTATACCCTACAACTTTCGGTAGCAACATCGACAAGGCTTGTCCTAGCATAACGGCTTCCGCTTCGATCCCTCCGACACCCCAACCAAGCACGCCAAGGCCATTAATCATGGTCGTGTGGGAATCTGTTCCAACTACGCTGTCAGGGTAGAGCAACTTGTTGCTATCGAACACAACCCTCGCTAAATATTCTAAGTTCACTTGATGTACTATTCCACTTCCCGGAGGTACAATCAGCATATTTTCGAACGCCTTGGCTCCCCATTTCAAAAACATGAATCTCTCCTTGTTCCTCTCAAATTCAATCTCCTCGTTCTTCTTCAGAGCATCGTTGCTAGAAAAAAATGGAATGCTTATCAAGACTCTGTTATCTTCCTCACATTAAACCGAACTATCACCGTCGCTTTGCATATCAGCACACTATCTTTACGCTCGTTTCGATCCCGAACAAAACATTTTTTCGTCAGATTACGTAATCATTCACAGTGGAAGATAGATCGCATACCAATCTTGTGTCTCTTTCTCGTTCTTTCAGTTACGCCGTTCGATGCAACAATTGGGAATAAAGACGTACCTTCTGATGAAATCGACTTGTACAGAGTGATCAATCACGAGATCCGAGGGGCAAATGGGATTTATCTTGTCCGGATCACCCCCTAGCTTCTTAACAGCGTCTCTCATAGCTGCGAAATCTACCACCGACGGTACACCGGTGAAATCCTATTTGAATTTGAAATTAATAGTAAGAGCCATTCGATAACTCACCACGTAATATATTATAATATGATGCGCACCTGTAATATGACCCTAGCTGATTTGAAAAACACTTCTACTCCTTCTTCAAGAGCCTGGTTATTTTCCCAATCCAAGACTTTTTCTACATCGCACTCTTTTACGTGAAATTTGTCACAGTTCCTTACGGCACTTTCCAAGAGCACTCTAATCGAGAAGGGCAGCCTGGCTACATAAAGATCGTTAATCTTAGAAACTTGAATAAATTTACTACAGAATCTGTTTGTCAGATAAAACTTCTTTAGAATACTAATTACTGACACTACAATATTAAATGTAAACATTCTTGGATTCAATGTTAAAGTAAAAGGAAATAAATAATAATAATCTCCAGATACATACCATATTTGTTCCCAAAAGAGCTAATGTCATAGTACTCATATTCTTTGGATCCAATTTTTATAGTTTTCAGCAAATGCTTGTACGGATTTTTGCCTGAAACAAATAAATAACGAACATGTATCAATACCACTCTACACATAACTTGTAAAATTATTCGGCATGCGGTCTGTTTTGACTTGTAAAACCAGCGAGCGTGCGATTCGAACGATTGACAAAATGTTTCGAAACACGCGAACGCGTGAGGAATATTTGTGCAATACACTTGTCAAATGTAACAGGTGTCACGATTTCATTATGACCCCTGCCCGATGCACTTCTTACTTTGGACTCGGTTCTTTTTCGAAGTACACGACAAGGTGACAATAAATTTGATATTATCGCAGGTTGACACGGGAAAATAGCGAAGGAATACAGAGTTTGGAAGCGTCTCGTTCCGGTTTCTTCTTAAATTAGAGCATTAGCTGCATAACGTTATGCAAATCGAAGTATTACGTTGGATAACGCAATATTTCGATGTTTTGTACGAAAGTCGACCGTATCGTAGAAATGATTCTACGATTCGGTTTATTATTTAACGTAATTTGCAAGCTATTTATTGACACAACTAGGAGCAACAAAGGCACACCTTCACACTTACCAGCCATGATTGTCACTGAAATAGTCACGTCGTCCAGTTCGCTAGCGATATGTATTATTTATATATGGTAGCACAAATATTTTTAACTTCCCTATCGCGAACGAAACTTCAAATTTTCAATATTTTATACACCTGTAAACGAGAAATAAATAAAGAGAATGTTTCACTATTATATTTTACCTTTTCCTTTTGTCGTACTTCGATTTTATATATTATCAAAATCGTAATATTTCACTTCGAAAGTGAAAATAGAAATCTTTGCAAAATATTTTATATTATACTTGTTTCGGCGACACCCTAGTGTTCGATAATCGATAACGAATTCTCGAATTCCTTGCGATCTATCGAACGATTCGATGAAACTGTTCCTGCTGTTGCGATTGTTGCCTCTACAACGTCATAATATTTATGGTGGATACGTCAGATCGGATTGCAGTGAATAAATTGGAATAAATATCCGATTTGTAACGAGTATACACGTCGAATTTTCAACCGAAGCTAAGAAATGGAGAGAAATTTAGAAACGACGCTAGATGACGTGTAAGTTAAATACGCGAAGCAATATTCTTGTAGATCGAGAAACTGTGACGAAGTCGATGTTTACATTTTCGCAAATCGTCTTTCGCAGTCTTTGTTCACTGACGGATAATAATTCACGATCTCGAGATCGAAGTTGTAAAATGTTTAACGATTAAACTTTCGTTTGTGGTAAACGTTAATGTTCAAATTTAATGTAACACTTGTGTTTAGAAATAATTCCGAAAGTACGATTGGTTGCGTCTTGGCTGATGAAGCAGGATTGTGTTTGGGAGGTACGTTGTTTTTTTTAATCGTATGGAATACGTAAAGTAGATAAAATAAAAATAATACGAATATGTTTAGTTAAAGGGGATGCATCCATCGACAGTGCAGGAATTCTCGTGGCTATTGCCGACCAGGTCGCAAAATTGGAACCCGAATCGCCAGCCCCAATTGTGTCCTTTCAGAATGATAATAGGTAATGCGCGGAGTTTTTATTATTTAACATTTAATGATCGATGTATTCAGAACATTAACATACAAAGTATCGCATTATAAACCAAGAAATTCAATCGAACGATATTGAAACTGAACGAGTCTTTGGTATAAAATGAATTGCTAGACTTAATAATGAGTAATATAAATGGTTTTGTAGGATGTGCCTTATACAACGCAAAGGTCGACTAGTAGGAGGAATTTACAAGCATGTCTCTGTATAAAATAACTTCTGTTACCGAAACTAATAATACTGGTTACCTCTAAGCTAAGGTCCGTTATCTTTAAACTCATTAATTGTACGTATGCGTAAACTGAATAAATAATTGTAATATAACTCTGTTGACATAGGGAAATTTGAACTTGTACTTGATTTGAACTATAACAGTGTAGAAAATACATAATTATTGAACTTTATAAGATTTACATAACTTTCGCGTTGGAGCACCTTTGTGGACAATTTGTTTGTAAATAAATCGTCGCCGTTAACGAAGTTAAGGTCAGTCACTCTTCTTGTGTCTGTTTCTTCTCTCGTACCACTTATTCGTTCCGAGCCTGATCAGGTCGTGGTGCTCGTATATCCAAGATACAAGTATCACCGTGAACATTATCATTCCAATGATCAAGTGGCAGACTTTCTGATCCGGGAAACAGTAAGCCTGAAGCATAAAATACGTGAAATGTAACGCGATACTTTTTCCGTGATACGCGGGGAGCGAATAGATGATTCTTTTACATGGGACACAGTGGTGACCAAAGCTGCTATGAGAAGGGAAGCTGAAAATATGGGCTTTGGTACCAAACCACGCAATGGACGGTATATCGTATCTTTATATCTTCTATTAATGAAGATAGTCGAATGCAGGATCCTTAAGCTCATGTTCACGCAATTGCCGAGAATGAAACCAACTGGTCCGAACCAAATAGCAAACAAATACGATGCGCCCAGGAACGCGATCGACTCGTAAATCATGATCCAGTTGCTTTTATTTATAGTCGCGCTATCGGCTGTGGCATTGGTGTAACATTCTGTCACCCCGTTTATTCCCAACAGTAAAACGGCCAAGCAATGCGCTCTCATTAAAAGTATCGGCAGATACGAAGTTAATTTCGAGCCACCGTACAACCACAGCAGTGTGCTAGAGTACGACTGTCCGAATACTAGAACAACGAGGCCGATAGACATTACAGCCGAGCATAAATGCGTGAGAACATTCACGCTTTCTTGAACTTTCACCTGAAACACAAGGTTTAGATTAATCGATCTGTGATAAATGCAAGCGTGGCATGTTCAAATCTTCTAATTGATACCTACGGGATTTTGATCGTTAATCGCTTTGTCTCGTTTGACCATTTGGGTGAAATAGAAGTACCCGCTTTCCTCTATTGGACGGAAAATAAATCTGGCCGCTAGAGACCCTAGATTATTCACAATCTCGTACGTTCCCTTTCACGAGAAAGAAGAATTAAGTTGCGAAAGCAGGATTATGATTGATTGCTTAAGGTGAATACCTGCTCGGTAAATGTTAATACTGGCATCACTGTCATTATCAGCCTTTCGCCTTCCGTCAAAATTTGTTTCAGAATCCCCTGTCTGAAGAAACTCCATGTAAGGATAGTCAGCTTCTTATCTAGATAAGATTCCTAAAAAGAATAGCTTTAGTGTAAACGTAATATACAACGGATACACACTCGCACGTACTTTGTTTTCCAATCGGCCCGGCAGAAAGTCAGACACTGTTTGAAATGGAAATTCTCTGACAACGTATTCGTCGCTACTGTCTTTCAACGACATTCTTCGTTTCAATTTACACTTGTTCATCTTTTTAATATAATAATGGAAATACACGTAGTGACTAGAAGTATAAAATATTGCTGCGACTAATTGCGCCACGCCGAATGCAAGTAACGCGTTGTCTGAGTTATAAAGTATTAACGGGACAAATGTCAAGGTTCGAATGGCGATCATGATAGTATCCAGTATAATCTAAAAAATTGAACGGTTAACATTTTGCATTCGTTTCAATATTTCTCGATCGATCTCTTACTTTCAGTCTAACGAATAGAAATGCACTAGCGACCAGCTGAACAATCAGAGATGATAATTCAATGATGCAAGATAAAGCGACCGCCCAGACTGCGAATGTGTAATACGATGGTAGCGCTTCGGACGCTGTTAAAACAAAGAGCCAAATGTATCCGAACGTTAAAGACATTGCGAGGCATATAGGAACCCTGGAAAAGATATTCGAAATTGAAGTATCCACAGTATCGTATAAAGTAATCGTGACGTGTATTAATAGATAATTTGAAAAACTAACGTCATCCATAACAGATTTACAACTTGCGCCCAATTATGCTCTGCTGTGTTAGTTAAACATGCTTTCATGAATGGTTCTCGAGATAAGAACAGGATCATCGATTCCAAGAGCAGCAGCCGCACATTTATAACTCCCAAAACTGCTTGACCCACGTGCCGTACGACGAAAGCATTCAGAATAAAAGTAACACCTCGACATAATATCTACAAGAAGAAATCATTAAAAATTGTTTCGTTCGCATATTTTAATTCCGTTAAAAGACGACTGTCCGGAAATATGGGTGACAGTGAAATAATTTATATTTATAAATATGACATAAGTTTTCTATAATAGATCTGACATGGTAATCATTAAGATAAGATAAATGCGTTAGTTAGAATGGTTGTTATGTTGGGAAAATACCTGAAAGACAATATTGAAGGAAGCATTCTCCAAGCTGCTTTTCAAAATGTTTTGTGACATTTTTACGGGCGATCGAACTCAGGCATAAATCTTTCGAGATTCCCGCCCTAAGTGGTGCGAATGAAATTCGAGGTTATGTGAATCACTTTAATAATACCTAAAACATGAAATCAATCATTTTTCGCAGATTTCCTTCTCGCTGCCGACTGACCGGAATTCAGCGAATACAAAAGCCATGAATTTCCTCATACTGCATCTAACAGCTTTCATGACGTAATTGGGTTCATTCTCTATACGCGTATAAATATGTATCGTACCTAGTTATTTTCTGTTATGCAGCTTCATCTATTCCTACGACAGAAAAACTGTCCGGAAGTCGAGCATTGTTAATGACAACTTTTTCCGTCATATGTCTTCATTTGTTTTCTGGCATTTCTCGTTTCGCGGTGCTATAGCACGGGAAGAATTGACGGTCGCGTCTCATCTAGGAACATTTGAAATCATTTATCGACTAATGCAAGCTAATAATTAAACTCATCAAATCATTATATTTACGTGGATAGTTATTAATTTTCATACTGCTATCAATCATTCCGTGTTTATATGTTATGCATGAAAATAGTACTTAGTATTAACCTATTGCGAATTGATTATTCCCGCCAGTCGTGCCTAGGGTTGATTCGATACCACCATGGTATCGATACTTGTACTCGTTTCTTGGATCGAAATAGACGTATCGATACTACTCGGGTATCGTTGGAAAAGTATCGATACCTTTAAATATCGGTATCGAATAAACTATTATTTTTCGTAAAGAAAGTACCCAGTGATGCCAGAATGAGGACGGGTCCTCTCGAGAATTTCCCCCACCACGCATGCACACTACGCTGGAGCGACGTGTCCGAGCTCACGGACCGCCGCTCCGGCGTAGTGTGCATGCGTGGTGGGGGAAATTCTCGAGAGGACCCGTCCTCATTCTGGCATCACTGAAAGTACCTACCAGTTTCCCAGATAGCACAACGTCTGGTAAAGTCTTAAAGACGTCCAAAAGGCGTCGTAAAGACGTCCTAAAGACGTCTTGTTACAAATCAAGACGTTCAGACCTAAAATAGACATAAACTAGACGTCTCTAAGACGAGGCGTGCTATCTGGTTTTGCTTCTGCATTATCCATCGTGCTTCGATTCTTCTAATCATTTCCTTTAACATTGCCAACCACTCAAAAAATAATAAGAATCAATAGAAAAAAATTGTCGGTGAATGTTTTCAACAGAAAAATACGTTTCATATGGGGACTACAAACACTAGGCGGCAAAATCGGCTTCCCTCCGGAAATTTGGCAACGTTGCATGTCGGGTCCCCCTGTGTCGAAGAACCACTGAGTTATGCCTAGTGACAATGGTGACAATTTTACAAATTATTATTTAGTATGCTAAAATGAATTTTGCTTGATAAAACATTACACGTAAGAGGATGATGGGCTCGATTCCTCATCTATTTGGCAAAGAAGTAGCATGTATCGTAGGTAGAAAGTTTTTAGACTGCCAGGCCGAAGTATAGGTAGACGCACGAAATCCCTATATCGGTGTTCCAGCAAGGGAAGGCGAGGGAAGGCATTTTGGCCGCCGCAACCCCGAGAAAGCCGCCGCCCGCATAAGACCCTCTCACTTGCACATAAAGCCCTGTCCTTGTTTAGCACCATCCCTGTCTACCGCATGCTCTCCGTCACTCCCGTGCAGCGAATTGCCGCTAAGAGGCTAGTTATTTCTTACGAAGAAGCGATATCGATGGTCCTCACTATCGATAGGTTTTTCTGTATTAGAGACGGCCGTGGCCCGACTCGTCGAGCTATGAAAGAGGGAGGGCACTCCAGGCTATATCCTTGCTCTCCATAGTCGCGCCCTCCGCGCCGTGCAGAGAAATCTGCTCGTCGGAATTTACAGTTAGGCTTTCATTCACGGGCGACGTGATCCTGTAGGTCTCCGCTATTTTCACGTCGATCTTCTCCACGCCCGCTGGTAAACCGAAGTTCGGAAAGTCGGTGGTGAAGTAGATAGCTCCCGTGCCAGGATCCTTGATCTCGAACGACTCCATCTGCGTCCTGCGACATCGCGGTGCCGTTTGGCAAGACTATCACCTTCGCACGCGTCTTATCGTGCGCGCGACGATTGTTCACGTTAATTTGCACGCCTGCTTCGTCGCCAGTGATTTCCATCGGCTCGTCGCCGTAGCTCTGGCAAACCCCCGATTGCAAGCATACCTGCGAACAATACGGTTCGACGATCGTAAACGCGTATACCCTTTTCCAGGTATGTATGGTTAGTTGGGTATTGTGCAAGGGTACCCGACCTTATCCAAATCGGTCTTCCCGTAAAACTTTACGAGATTCTCGTCCGGTATTACTTCCATCGCTTCCATGCCTTGGCTAATCCGCAACACGGCGATTAACGTGATGTTGAGGAAGAGATTACAGAGGCCAATTATTGCCAGGATTAAGGTCAGGATCCACAGGCAGTAGTGTTGTTTCAGTGATTTCTCATTTGACGCCAACATCATTCGGGATGAAACGATCGCTGTTCGATTGACGTTCTCAGAGCTGGAACGAGAGTTCGTTGTTGATATCGGATATAGTTATCTCATTTAGTTGCATTCACCTTGCGCGAACGCTGTTGTAACTGTTCTGACGAACGGAGGCCCCGATCAGAGGGCCATCGCTGTTCGACAAGTTGTCTTCGGCTTTGGAAATCCACGCGGAACCGGTGTCATTGCTGCATGTGTTGAGGGCGACCGACATCGAATCGTGCTGTGAAACGGGGCGTTTTATTTCGTGATATTAAAATTTAAACTCAAGAATCTCCGAAATTAATGGTTCCCGGGTTCATTGATAAAGAAAATTATTTCCTCGGATCCATTCAACTTTGGCCTGAAACATTATATAGTTTCGACGATAATCGCCTGGAGTAATTTAAATGGAACAATCGAGCACTGTCCATTTTGCAACAGCGAATGAGTCTCACGGATCTTGGACGTTTATACGTATTTTATATTTGAAAATGGATTACTAAGGTTTTTATCCAGGCAAATATGAATCGTGTAGATTACCTACCTTCAGGTAGTGGTTCAAAAAGAATTCTGAGTTTCGACGATGACAGCACTAATACGTTCACGCCGCGCACACTTAGTGATTCATGTCGCGTTTGTGGTTATTGTTACGCGCGTAATTGTTCGCCATATAGACCTGCGAGACGATTCTTACCTCGGCCACGATCAGTACAGGACTATAGGCACACGAAAATAGACGACCAGAGGTTTCACCTCTGTTTCGAACGAATGCACGAGCCGAGTAATGAAAACTAGGTAAAATCCGCCGGCCGGTGCTTGCGCGTCTAGGGATCAATGCGAAATGTCCGGAATACCTTTGTCCTCGGCGTGTTCGAATTTTTATAATTCATTTGTTTCCGTCGAAAGCTACGAAATATGAAACTAAAGAAAATCTCGTTGCAATCACAAAAACGAACCAATCTACGGAAACTGTATAACAGAGATGTATGGGTTTTGGTATTTCTCTAAGCTTCTTCAGTGATCGCGACAATGAAATAGGTGTCACTAGATTATGTAAAAAATGTATTTATTGAAAATTCAAGCAGTTTATTATACGGAGTTGGGCCAAACGATACTCTCTATCCATGGTATGTAATTATAAACTCGGCTGTATACGCTAGGACTATTCACGCCGCAAGCGCTTCCCAAATTTATGACGCCGATCACGCTGTACATGCAATTGTAATCGCTGTTGTAGATCGTCAGTGGTCCGCCGCTATCGCCCTGCAAGCACATAAATAACATAATTAACGCTATTTGCGAGAAAGTAAAGTATCAGTCGGTAAGTGTCTTAAAATGGTGTCGATATGTAGACAAGTGATATTAAATACTGTGTTCTGCGAGTAAAACAGAACGATTTTGTCGGTAATTTAGCTATTTGAGTCGATGGATAAAAACTAGTGTTACCGATTGACGAAATAAAGCAGTGATTCCCACCTTGTAGGTCGTGAAGTATTTTCCGGGGTCAGCAGTTATATATATTTTTTTAATATTATTAAGTTAGAATTATATTTTGAAATACCTATTTTTAATGTGTTTTCTTTACCTCGTTAAATCGACCTTACCTAATATGGGGGTGGGGGTCGCAGATTATCTGAATGTTATAAAAGAGGGTTGCGACTCAAAAGAGGTTGGGAAACACTGGTATAAATCCTTACCTGACAAGTGTCTTTATCTTTTCCGCCGGCGCATAGTTGCGATTCATCGTCGATGCCGCGTTCAAATTTAGGTTCATGACTGAAGCTTCTGTTACATGTTTGGGAAGATACCAGCTTAATCGTGATTTTCAACAAGTCGCTCGACATTTCATCTCCACCTAAACAAGGCAGAAAGTTAAAATTAAGTATTGTACTGTAAAAAGATTGGGTTAATAGCAGCAGGAATCTGTAACCCGCCTTTATTATTAAAACAATTCGGAACTGCCGCACTTACCCCATTCAGTATACCCCCAGCCGGTTGCAAGCGCCTTGCCGTCATTACCGACATCTGGTAAGGAATACACTAAACAGGAGGGTCTTATCCACGCGTCGAATTTCACGTCCCTCTCCATTTTGAGGAGCGCGATATCGTTGTACCCGGACGGCCACTTGTAATCGGGATGCTTTATCATTTGACTGACCCTCAGATTCTGCGGTTTTGCATCGTCATCCGTTCTTACGAGGTTCAAGTCACCCAATCGTACCCAATTTGTACCGCCACTGCGAGGAACACGAATCAAATTTCATGATCTTGCTGAAACTTTCTGTTTCAATCATTTTTACGCGAATAGGGATACTTTAAAGTCTGTCGCACATTTTTGCGAAGCGCGGCGTGGCGAAACGAATCGAAGAAATTAATAATATTAATTATATACTTTTCTCTTCGTATCGCAGCGTTATGCCACAAGGCGCGACGGCCTTAAAGAGGCTCAGAAACTTATTATCGACAGTTGGTAGTGATACATTGACATCGATGCTAAGCTATTCCGATAATGTAAATCACTGCTACCAAAATTACTACCAACTCTTCCTATTGCAGATACCCACCAGTTCACACTGCTGAGACAGTGAGCCGCAGTTAGCACGAATCGTTCTGAAATCAAGGTGCCACCGCAGGTCCATTTAATGTCCTTGGTAGGACAGTCGTATCCAACCGCGGCCATATGTGGAAATTCTTTCGGGTCTGATTTTGTGCCGCCGACGATGAGTTTGCGAGTTTTAATTGCGCACAGTGAGGTATTCACGGGCTCCTGCGTGGCCATCAAGCTCCACGGATTCACAAGTGCGTATACCGACCTTGAGTATACCTCGCATTCTAAAACGACCAGTTCAATGGACCATGAGTCTTATATTTTTTCAGACGTGAAAAGAGGCGACAACGTTTTTACACGTTACACAGCAACGATTAAATGCGCTAACGTGCTCTCGCGACGGCGCCTCTGCCGCTGGTGTCCATTGGTTTTCCGGTCGTAGAGTGAGATCGTACTGTGACCGATTCATCGGTAGGACAACAGACCACCGGAGTGCTGTGGATGAAGCTGCAGTGTAATTGTGGAGGATTCCCTGCCTGGAGTTCCTCGTAAACTGATTTGCAATCCGTCAGCAGCCTGCAGATGCCAGGCGCGCGGCCGTAGTCACACGCGTCGCCTGGAAATTGCAAGCGTTAGATAAAATTGATGAAACACTGACTGACACGAGCGATGAGTACACGAGGAAAACTGTAAGGTATAGTTAAATTACAAATAAAGCGATGTGTACGATTGCGAAGACGGCGAAATCTTATCACCGCTGGGGATGGTAAAGTAGTACCCGTTATACTACGTCGGATAATGACACTTTTAGGAGATTATAATATGTAACTATTTCAATTAAGAAACCATTAAAAATGAAGTATACCGCTATTAAATATCCACTTTAGCTTAGCAATCTTAAAACGAATGAGAACTTAAAAAATTCAAATGAATAATCCACTGCTAACGAGAATTGATAATTATTGATACTTATTGTTAATATTTCCCTGGAATAACAACAGATACTAATATTACCGGATTTAAAATACTCCGCGTTCGTGGAACACAAGTAACTGCGTCGTGATTCAAGGTAATTAATTAAAATCCGCGTGATCCTGCAGTCGATTAAAAAGCTTCGGTTGCATCACAGAAAGAACATCATAATTCCTACGTACAGGTTCCCTAAAAAGTATTCTATGTTCTAATATCCCAGTGACGAAGGATCAAATAAATCCGTTTTCCCTTTTCCAAGTACACCGCTCTACGTCTCTTTTATCGATCGCGAAGAATGATTCTGCATACCTTCATCCAAGCCGTTCGATGTCGAAAGAGTCAGGAGCAACAGAAGAGATGCTGACGAAAGCAACGCCGTCGAGGTTGACCGTAACAACATTCTACTTATTGCTAGAAGCCTTTTCCTTCCCGACACTTCGGAACATCAGCTCGCTGACTAGTTCGTGTTTCCCTGCCTCCTTGCTTTTGTATGCCCCACCACCTCCGTCGTCCACACGGCGCACAGTGATCCGTCTTATTGATGACCTAGCGGGTCAAAAGTCCAAAATCATGACCCATCCAAAATGAATGAATCCTTGTCATACCACAAGCTACCGAGTCAGAGATATCGGAATGATATGGTATGCAAATTTGTATGTATTTTATAAAAGTGACGACCGTTCAAACGTCTTCGCGCCGGGCCCTGAGTAACAGTTTGTTAAAATGCAACAGAATCAGCAATAAATCAGTAGTGCTCCGTTGTATCGCAATTAATTTACGATTGTACGATTGCAAACGTACAAGTAAGTAGTAAATGAAGTTTCAGCCATGAATATTTTAATTTCCAACGAACAGAATTAAAATATGATCATAGAAATGGTGGATTTTTTCAATAGCTTTCGTTGGAAATGCTCTAGATATCCGGGAACCTCGTGGAACCTAGAATTTTTTGTGAGGTTTTGTTCTATTCGCCTTATAGAATACACATTGACAAGTTACAGCTGCAAATATTTGCAACTCTGCGTTATTAAACTGTTTGTTTGTTTGTAAGATTCAAATCTAGAAACTCAATTTTAACCCACTTCCAACTACCCAATTGTCTCGAAACTTTGCAGGCGTGTGTAGTAGGTATATCACCATCGAAATTGTAGTACAAGAAAAAAATGATTTTTTAGTTTTTAGATTTATAATTTTAGGAGTTTTCGTGTTGGGGATCTTCCCTTTTGAGGGATGAACGTTTTAAGGGTGGTAAAACAATGTGGATGGTGTTTTTCAAACATTTTCATCTAATTGATGATTTATGGACGAACTGCAACTTTTGTCCCGCTAGCTTCTTAATAGACAGACCACTGTGCCACGCCTCGACCGGTATACACGAGATACCCACAAGAACCCCTCAGCATCTTGCGCGAGATATTGCCTCTATGAAATTCGATTTCACGAATGCCGCGAAGACTTAATCCCTTTACGCGCCAAGAATGTCGATAAAACGTTCCTAATCAATAATCAGATTTGCCCGTCTAAATACGTAACTAATCCACGATACAGATCTGCTATAGTCACCATTATCAAACGTACTCGTTCTATCGATCAACTACTCGACTGAAACGCGAGCCGCAAAAATTCGCGCGATTTATCAGGCCGCCACCTGTTGCACCTTCCAAGCCGCGCGATAATGTTGGCCGATTTAACAATGCCCGCCAAGTAGGTTAATGCCGCGTGTAGGGAGGGTGGAGATTTCGTAAGTCTCTAGGTAGATCTCCAGCCAAGATGAATATAGACGCGACGCGTATCTACGCGGTCCTCAGGGATCGGTATTCCCAACATTCGAGCTGCTTTATGCTAATCCGCGCGCACCGTGCATCCGGCATTTGTCTGTCGACTGGCAGTGGGCCAAGGATCCGACCCTGAAAAATCGGTCGTGATCTACAAAGTGCTCGGGGCGCTCAGAAATAAGGTAAAAGGCCCTATTATGGCACAGTGTCCCAATTTATGAAACACTACAAGAAAAAGTGAATAATATTATATATATGTATATATAATAATTTAAATAAAATTATATTTATAAACATTGCTATCTAAATATTTGTATGTGTATGAATATAAATGTTGTATCAATGCATTTAACATAAAAAAAAATGTTGAAGTGTCCATGTCTCTAAGTTGGTACAAAATTAGCTGCTATTCGAGTTGAAATACAGATATACTTACTTCTTTGTTTCAAGCATATTAACAAATTTCAATGGTTTTAAAAGATGTTAAATAGCTTATTCGAAAGTTGAAAACTCGTGGATTGTAATTAATTAAAACAAATTCGAATCCGGTGGTGATTTTATTAATTATAAAGCTGTTCCAACATTATGTACATTGGCTTTCTAGAAGTCCGTATTTATGGGACGATAATTCGCTTGTCCCATGTTCCATGGCCCTGTTGAGTCACGCCTAGTCCTGGTTTATGGCACAGCAAGATTGAAGCGTAAATAGTGTGATATTTATTTAAAAAAGTCTTACTTCTAAGTTTTTTGGGTTTTATCTTGAAGCAATAATCATATTTAATCTTTATTTTCATCAAATATACGTATAAGTAAGTGTATTATCAAAGTTGGTTTGAAAATTGTAAAACTAACCTATAAAATATTGCATGCCTCAATTGTGTAAATTGAAATTTACATTTGTTTATAGAATAAGTTGTTTCAGGCTAAACTTCTTAATAGAGAAAGATGGTTGATACTAGGAAAAGTAATAAAACCAAAGCAGATAGGACAAAGGTTAAAAAAAACAGTGCTGTGAAGAGAAGCGCAAACACTCTTATGCATAAAAAGAAGCCTACAGTCTTAGTGAGCAAATTGAACAGCGACAAAAAGAGAAAAATAAATATTAATAAATATTAAACGTGACAAAATTGCGAAAAAGAAAAATCTGCAGGAAGAAAAAAAGCTAATAGCTGCAGAAAAAAAGAAATTGCAAGAAAAAATAAACGAAATACAAAAAAATTAACGAAACAAAATAAATATAGTTTCATTTCTAAAAAATATTTTTTATGTTTTTTATTTTGTCAACCCCATTCTTTTTAACAACTAATGTACATAAGTATATATATATATACTTATATTACTAGCTTTACTACTCGGCTCCGCCCGAAATTTTGATTCTGATTTTATTAAAAAAAATAATAATTTTTTGGTGAAAATAGTCACATTCATCTGAATTCGCTAGGCATTATAAGCTGGAACACATTTCGTGACCCCAGAGTTTACCGTTCGAAAGTTTTTAGGCGACAGACAAACACACTTTCTGCTTTATAGTATAAGATTTTTATAAAAATAACTGAAATATAAGAACAGATAGTGGTTTTTATGTTTTTATCTGTACCATAAATAGGGACATATAGTATGGAACACCAGGGACACGAGCTTCAAAGCTGTGCCATAAATACGTACGTGTACATCACTCCTATTTTTCAATCATATAATTATTTTTTAACGTTATACTTACAGAACAACGATTATTTCTACTTCAGAAAACACGAAATAATTGAGTAACGCACAAATTAGCAACATTTAGGTTCTTAATTATTTAAAATCATTGAAAATATCATATCCCTCTCTAGCATCTGTGCCATAATTGGGCCTTTTACCTTAATCGCCGCGGTTCAGATATTAGGCGTGGTCCCCGAGCGATCGCCGACGAGGGTCAGAAACGGGAGCGGTTTAAAGCGTCAATAAGAATTATTTAGAAAATCGGCGCGCCTAACGATGTAGGGGATTTCTTATCCCCTTCGCTCTCCGTTATCTGGCGTTAATTTAGATAACCATGCAATCAATTAACATTTGTCCCCGAGCCGTTGCAAGCGATTTTTTTTAAATCACTCGCGACAAACCATGGAAAATTTCTCGACGATAATACGTCGCTGATTGAAGCCACGTGACCTGGCAGAAGTTGGGACTCCACTTGGACGTTCTTGACCCCGACATGCACGGCGACTCCGAAATGACGAGACGAGAATTGCAAATGTATATTTTGTGTTTCGAAATCGATTATAAATGGAGCCTAGTCTTCGTTTTCTGATGTAACGTGGTATTCGATGTAGACTTCTGCTTGTAAGCATTAGGATAGTGAGTGCATTTGCGTAAAATGGAGTGTCTGATGCGGATTGAATATTTTTCACTGCTTTTAATTTAAAATACCAATTAAAGTAAAGTTCTTCGATAAATTTGCAGCAAGAGAGGTACAGCTGCTTCTTTACCGATTTCGATTAAATTGAAGAAAAAAAACTGTTTATAAAGTTATTGTTTTGACTTAGCAATGAAAAGAGAACACTAATTGAAAAATATATTAAGTAGTAAGTAGTTGTTATTGAGTTGATAAGTTTTTATTTCTATTTTTGGCATAAAAATATTTTATAATGAAAATATTGTTACGTACGCAGATCTATCTTTGACTTTTTAACCCTTTCGGGTGTCCGGAATGCACGTGACCTGGCGGGGTCACCGTTTCCTGCAATGGTGTGATGCAACCGAGTTTTCCCCGAAAAACTAATATTCAATGAAGGCACTCATATCCCCAGTACTTTCTAGCCGAATTTCACTGTATAAAAAGGGCCACGAATCCACACTCGGGGGCTCATTTAAAATCTAGTACTCATAGACGAAAGAGGCTTATTACTTCAACTTAAACCAGACAGCACGTAGAGTTGCTGATAGGTGTTGTTACTATTAAACTCTTTGAGACCCCCGCATTTCTCAGTGCGTCAAAACCGAGAGGTGGACTTAAGTACCGCGACAAACATAAACTGTAACAATTGTAAAAGACCGAGTTTATTAGAATATAATTTGTTATTTCTAATTCAGAGTTCTTTTATTTTGAATCAACCATCATCTGAATTTCCTCTTCGAGATAACCCCACATAGGTACTCCTTTACCGCTCAAGGTGTACCACATTATAAAGTTACGAGGCTAAACTAACATTCCTAGTGGCTCCCGGGGATACCAGACCCCGGTTCGTCCACGACAACCAACTTCCTAGTGGCTCCCGGGGATACCAGACCCCGGTTCGTCCACGATTTCCGCCTTCCTAGCGGCTCCCGGGGATACCAGACCCCGGTTCGTCCGTGAAGCTTACCTTCCTAGTGGCTCCCGGGAATACCAGACCCCGGTTCGTTCGCTACTAACAAACTCAAACAACCAAATTCAATCCTCGGCCTCGCAGCCGCCATTCTCATTGCCCTCAGCCTCGGCTCGTAACAATATTAATAAAATGCCAATAATATGAATAGTATTACATATTAATAATATTAATATTAATAGTAAGACATATTAATAACATTAATATTAATAGTACGACATATGTGTAAATATGCCACCAGAGAGAGAAAAAAAGGGAGAGCGATAGGCGGAATTATCACAGGCATAAGAAAGGGCATAGAAGAGGAGGAATCGAACGCAGGAACGGAAAACATTCAAGAGAGAAGAATAAAGATACAAAATGAAAAATGGAGAATAATTACAGTGTACAGCAGAGATATGAAGGAGACAAAAGAAGAGCTAGACCAGATAATAGAAGAGATGGAGGTGGAGAAACTGATAATTGGAGGAGATTTCAATGCAAGAATTGGACAGGAAGGGGGCGATTGTAGAATAAAAGAAAAGCATGGCTTAAGGAGATCAAAAGACAAAGTTAAAAACTCAGAGGGAAAGCTGTTATTAGAGGTGGTTGAGGAAAGACGATGGAATATTCTGAATGGGAATATGGAGGGAGACGATAAAGGAGAGTATACATACTCGGGGCCAAGAGGCAGCACAGTAATCGACTATATAATAACAAATGTCGAGGCGAAAGAAGAGATCAAGAAATTCACAGTGGAAGAGAGAGTGGAGTCAGACCATATGCCTCTGATTGCAGAACTATATGCGGGAAATAAAAGGGAAGATCGAGAGGGAAATCAGGAGGAGAGGTGGAGAGAGAGAAGAATCTGGACAGAAGAAGGCAGGAGAGAGTTTGAAATCGAATTAAACAAAATAAACTTTAATAGGACGGAGGTGAATGAAATGGTAGAAGAAATGATAGAAAAAATAAATAATGCAGTACAAAAAGAAGTAAAAATTAAAAAATGGAAACTGGGCAGCTTTAAGTGGTGGAATTCGAATTGTACAAAAAAGAAAAGGGAAGCCAGGAAAGCATTGAGGAACTGGAGAAGAGGTAAAGGAGACAAAGAAGACTACCAGAAGAAAAGAAGGGAGTAGAAAAAACTGTGCGATGAAAGGAGAAGGGAATTACAAGAAAATACAGAAAATGAGATAATGCAATTAAAGGGAGAAAATCAAATATGGGAATATATAAATAAAGAGAGAAAGAAAAGAATAGGAATCTCCAATAAAATAGATTTAAAAGAATGGAAGGATCATTTTAAAACATTGCTAGAAGGCGACGACTGTAAGAAAGAAGTAGGAGAGTTGGAAGAAATAGACAACACGGAAGGAGAAGAGGAAGAGGAAATAACAGAAGCAGAAGTAAAAGAACAAATCAGGAAATTAAAAAGAAGAAAGCAGCAGGGGAAGACAAAATAGAAAATGAAGCCTGGATTTACGGTAACGTGAAAATAGTAAAAAGGATCACAGAAATTTTTAATAAAGTGTGGAGGGAGAAGGATTCCCGGAAAGGTGGAAAGAAGGGGTGATTTCACCAATATTCAAAAAAGGAGATAGAGAAAAGGTGAGTAACTACCGGGGGATAACGATCCTAAACACAGCGTACAAAATATATGCTATGGTTCTGGAAAAAAGACTAAAAGAGGAATTGGAAAAGAACCACATAATACCAGAAACACAAGCAGGATTCAGGAGCGGTAGGTCGACAATAGATAATATTTTTATTCTGAACTATGTAGCTAACAGAGAAATACAGAAAAAAGGGGGAAAGCTGTATACCTTTTTTGCAGACCTAAGCGCTGCATTTGATAAAGTGGATAGAGTAAAACTTCAAAACATCATGAAGAAAAAGGAAATAAGTAAATGCTTGAGGATGAGAATCGGAGAAATTTACAAAGAAACAAGAAATACTATAAAAGTAAACGGAGAAATGTCATCCAAATTCTGGACAACAAAAGGGGTAAGACAGGGATGCCCACTGAGTCCAGCGTTATTTACAATATATGTAGCGGATTTGGAGGAAACCATGAGGAAAAACCAAGCGGGAGGAGTTAGAGTAGGAAAAGAAAAAATCTGGACTTTAGCATATGCGGACGATATAGCGTTATTAGCAAATGAACCAAAGGATCTTAAGGACATGATAAGAAGATTCGGAACATATCTTGAACGGAAAGGGCTGCAACTGAATGCAGAGAAGTCAAAAGTGCTGATTTTCCATAAAGGAAGAGGAAAGAAGAAGAGAGAAGAATGGGGCTGGCAGGGGCACAATCTGGAAGAAGTAAAGGAGTTCAAATACTTAGGGTATAATTTCCAGAAAAATGGGGGCAGAGAGATGCATATAAGGGAAGTCATAAAGAAAGCAAGAATAGCAATGGCGCAGATATGGGGAATAGGGCAAAGAATGTTCAAGAACAATTTTGAGAGAAGAATGAGAATATTCCGAAGCATAGTGAAAAGTATCTTGCTGTACGCGTCAGAAATCTGGGGATGGATGGAAGCAGAAAAGATAGAGAAAATACAGGAGAAATATATAAGGTGGACTTTGGGTTTGGACTTCAATACACCAGCGTATCTAATCTTGGAGGAAACAAAAACGGACAAAGTAAGGATAGAAAGGGGAAGAAGAGCAATAAAATATGAGGAGAAAGCGAAACGGCCGAATAAGAATAAAATAGTACAAGAGTGCTGGAGGGAAATAGACGTGAAGCAGGCAGAGAAAAAGTCGAAATGGGAGGAAATGAGAGACGCATACTACAGACAAAAAATGATGGATATGCAAGAAATGGAAATAGAAAGAAGGAGAGGAAGAGAGTTTGCTGAGGAACTAGCGCAAAGAGACAGGACAGAGCAGGTGCAATGGCAATACGAAAGAATACTAGGAGGCAGATACAACGCACATTACACAGAAATCAGAGAAGACCAAAGAGCAAATTACCTAGACGGAAACTACAGAGGCAGAGACCAAAGCATGATCGCAAGGTTCAGATGTGGGAATGAAGAAAGGGGAAGCAAGTACTGGAAGGAAGAAAAAGAGACAGTATGCAGACTATGTAACAGGGCTAGAGAGACCCTGGGCCACATGTTACAAGACTGTAAGGAGCTGAAAAGAGAAAATTCAACGATTAGAGGAATACTAACGGGAGAAGCAGAAGGAGCGGAGTGGATGCGTTTGGTTCTGGAAAAAGGGAGAAGAAAAGAAGTCCAAGATGAAGGAAGAAGTCAAAACGAAAGCAGAACATGCAGTTAACAGTCCCAGAAACACTTACACACTTAACACATGTAACCCCATTTTGAGGCCGAAAGGCAAAAAATAAACCTATTTACTACTAGTACGACATATTAATAATATTAATATTAATAGTACGACATATTAATAATATTAATATTAATGGTTTGACATATTAATAATATTATATATTAATATTAATATTAATATTTCTATTTTTCTTTATTTCCAATAAATCGTTAATTTGTTATCGGATTCGCCTCAACCGATGTAGAATTTTTTTTAACATATATTACACATCACAACTCAAAAACTATCAAAATTGGAGCCGCACCCCTCTCACTGCAAGGTTCTCAATGAATCCTAATGCTTACGAACGGTAGCGTACATTTGCAAATATTTTCGCAGCATCCCTTTTTGAATCACCATGTACACTCGCCGATACCCGCGCCGAGGGGAGCGCTTGGCTGCCTTCAAGCCGAGAGGAACAGTGAAGAAAAATCGACGAAGACGAAGGAATGAATGTATCTTGTCACGCGTGGTAACGACCTTTAGTTAAGGCGATTAGAGTCAGGCGACTCGCCGGTCGCTGCTGTTATCGTCCACGCCACGGCAGATTGTTATTTATAGAGAGAAAGTATACGCCTCGCGTGCACACAAGCACGTACGATCTCGCGAAAAAAGCTGCCTAGGGCTCCTCTGCCGAGTTTCCCGCGGCTTTTCGGCTGTAGAAAGCTGCGCATAAAAACCAGTTCCTCCGCGAGTCGAATCGCAAAATTATTTCGGCCACCGGCGATATTCGTAATTCAGCGACTTGTACGCGGCGCGAGGCCTTTGTCTCCTCCTCCTCCTCGTCCTTCTCGCTCCTCCCTCGCATCGCGAGCAAGGACAAGTCCATAAAAATACTATCTCGCGATCGCCCCGCGCGCGAAAGAAGAGTACACTTACATCACGCGCGCCTTGGCATTCAATGAGCGGAGTATAAAACGATTCACGAATATTTAACCCTTTAACGCCCAGAGCCGTTATTTCAAAATTGTGAGATAATATATATATATTAGTCTATATATACATATAATGGTTCTATAGGATAACTAGATCAAAATTGAATATTGATTATTTCAATTTTTCTCCATTCCGTGCCGAAAGTTAAATATAAACAGACGATAGAATTTTACGCACATTCAAAATGAGTGTTGCACCGGTGCAACACTGGGAGTTACAGGGTTAAGCGAAATTCCCTGGTTTAGAGAATAAACCCGAAAAAGTTACGCAAACACTTTTGCAAAGAGGCAGAGTTTCGTACAATCAAAGTGGAGTACGTACTTGTTGAGGAGCAGTTCTATGGCTAATGGGGCTCGCGTCTGTCGCCTGCTCTCATTTTCACTCAATGGAATTAAATTGAAAACACTTCTCAACACTAAACACATGTTTATCACATGGTCATCCTCTTAAGATAATCTTCGAGCGATTAGGCGGAATACCTGTGGTATGACTGATAAGATGGGTTCAGTCATGCGACAGGTATCCTACGTGACTGCTGGCGTCACTACTAAGCCGTATTATTATAAAACAGTAAATCGCAAGATCAATAAAACCCATTTATAAGTTATGACACAGTATAAAGTATCTCGACGTCAACCGATCCTCGCAGGGTTACGCATTTAAGCTCCGTTTATTCCAGAGTCTCGTTAACCCTCGATTGTCACACTGAGTCAGCCAATTTTAAATCAGTTGCTGTTACTGATTTATTAATTTAAATATCTATTGAATTAAGCCGCAAAAATTCGGAGATAAAGTTTGAGCATTATAGAATATATTTTCATCGCTGAAAACTAATATTTAAATATTTAAAGCAATATTTTAAGTTAATCACGATTAAACAGTGGTGCCATTTTCAATGATACTTCAAAGATGCAGTGGCGGACGAAAGAAAGTTTATATCCTTTAAAATCGCATAGAAGTGATCTAAACGACTCGAGTTTTTTTGAGAAGCTAGAAGGATTAGTTTCCTAAAGCACGTGTTTTGGAATTTTTTAATAATAAAGAGTAATATTTTGTGCATAAAATGTGTCTTAATAAAATGTCTCTACTTGCCGTTCGATTTGCTTGTACAGTCAAAACTTGTAATTGCGTTCATGGCAGGAAATTGACAGTACGCACATACTAAACTGACCGATTTGTGGACACACACGCTCAAGTCTTGCATTCTCACTTTTGACTGTACAAGCAAATGGAACAGCAAGAAGCAGCGTGTATGGTGGCCTTTGCAGCTTCACAAGTATCAGAATTCTTTGGGAATCTATAAAAACAGAAATAAAGTTCAAAATAAGATATGTTTTGAAAATATTGTTACTTTAACACGTTTGCTACCCAGTATACCTTTATATATTTTTCCTTAAAAGGCGGTAGTGAACGTATTAAATATAATAATTTGTTCCATTATGAATTAATAAAATAACCTCAATACCTGTGGAAAGTAACTTTCTGGTTGTTACTTTACCGTCATTCCTTTTCTTCCAATTTTCAGAATCTGATCTGTTTGTGCACAAAGGCACGATGCACTGAACCACGGCCGACGGCCGTGACTGAACCATTGTTCTTAATAACTTTTTCTTTAACACGCTACTTCATACCACACTCCGAGAAACGCTTTGAAACGCTTCAAACATGGGCCGTGTTCCAATTCACGCATACTCAGGGTTGCCAACTCGAAATCTTACTATTAAGCCAAATGATACCAAAAAAAAGCCAGAAAAAAGCCAAATAAGTTTGAAAAATGTATTTGTAATTAAATTACAATAAAAGATTGAGATCCAGATTCTAGTCGCTCGAATCATAAACAATTCCCTTCAGAAAAAAAAAAATCCGCCAATCGCTAGTAATCGCCACAGGTTCCCGTCTAGAACACTTCTAATTCATGATGTTAGGTAGCGATTACTAGCGATTGGCGGCAATTTCGCAAATGTCATGCCGCTCGAAATTTCCGCCAATCCCTGGTAACCGCTACCTAGCGGTTGAGTCCGCTGAACGCAGCCATTTTCATTGGCAGGGACCAGAAATCGTAAAGTTTTATTGTTGTATTGGTATAGTATCTTACATCATGCTTTATACTATATCATTATTTATGGAATTATTTAAAACTGGTAAAAAAAGACAAAAAAAAGCCAAAAAGCCAAATGAATTTTTCAACGCCAACCAAGTTGAAAAAAGGCCAGATTTCTGGAATTTGGCCTCAAAAAAGCCAAATTGGCAACCCTGCGCATACTGCGCATAGACTGCATAGGATATGTCACGTACCCTATGCACTTCATGCGCATTATGCTGCATTATGCGTGAATCGGAACACGGCCATAGTTATCTTTAAAACTGTTTAAAACGTCCATAAAACGCCCAGAAAAGGTCCAGAAAACGTTTTAAGAACGTCCATTTTCACAAATCAAGCCGTGGACGTTCAGACATAAAATGGACGTAAAATGGACGTTTTTAAAACGTCCTGTGCTATCTGGGTCATATTCCATCTGTTACAGGAGAAAGGGTATAGCCGGTTAAGACGGTCAAATGTGCCCCTGAACCAAATTCAAATCCCGATGAGTCATTCGAAAGCTTATAAAAAAAGAATGATTTCTGTCAAGTTTCAACCTTGTATCTCTACCCGGGGGGTAGTAAAGGGTAAAAATAGAAAATCAGGTTTTTGCCGAATTTCTACTATACCAGGGAATGAAAAATTTTGAAAAAATTCAGAGGCATATCTGTTATCGGGGCACATATTAGGGAATTATTTCAGATTTTTAAATTGAAAAACCAAGCTGTGAAAAATAAAAAACGTCAAAAAATGATGAAAAATGCCGGTTGTGTATCGAAGCAGTTGCAGAACTATAATCATATTTTTACTGTAAGTACGTATCACTGTTACTATTGTCCTGAATTTTTTTCAGATTTTTCAATTTGGTGCGCCGCAGTTAAAAAAATTAAAAACCGAGTTTTTCGTCGTTTTTTCCGTCTGAGAGTAACTAATAGGTCGAATTTTCGTACATACTTTATGGAATACGTCTTTTATGCAATCTTCAATGTCTTCACACGCAGTAAAACAGCGTAGAAATTAAAAGAACTAAACATGCCGTGACACTACAGTGTAAAATGTGTAACATATTTTCAACGGCGTCGATGGTGCAGTGGTAAAGTGTTGGACTGCTGAATCGCTGCGAACTTTTTGAACGTCGGTTCGAGCCTCGGAAATTCTAAGTCCGCGCACAGTCATTTTTTTTCACATTAATTATGTATTTTTTCGATTTCCAACTATAAGACAATGGTCAATATTTATTTACAATGTTTTTAATGACGTTGAAATATACGTAAAATCAACGTATATTAAACGTTGAAATATACGTAAAAATACTATTAAAAACATTGTAAATAAATATTGACCATTGTCTTATAGTTGGAAATCGAAAAAATACATAATTAATGTGAAAAAAAATGACTGTGCGCGGACTTAGAATTTCCGAGGCTCGAACCGACGTTCAAAAAGTTCGCAGCGATTCAGCAGTCCAACACTTTACCACTGCACCATCGACGCCGTTGAAAATATGTTACACATTTTACACTGTAGTGTCACGGCATGTTTAGTTCTTTTAATTTCTACGCTGTTTTACTGCGTGTGAAGACATTGAAGATTGCATAAAAGACGTATTCCATAAAGTATGTACGAAAATTCGACCTATTAGTTACTCTCAGACGGAAAAAACGACGAAAAACTCGGTTTTTAATTTTTTTAACTGCGGCGCACCAAATTGAAAAATCTGAAAAAAATTCAGGACAATAGTAACAGTGATACGTACTTACAGTAAAAATATGATTATAGTTCTGCAACTGCTTCGATACACAACCGGCATTTTTCATCATTTTTTGACGTTTTTTATTTTTCACAGCTTGGTTTTTCAATTTAAAAATCTGAAATAATTCCCTAATATGTGCCCCGATAACAGATATGCCTCTGAATTTTTTCAAAATTTTTCATTCCCTGGTATAGTAGAAATTCGGCAAAAACCTGATTTTCTATTTTTACCCTTTACTACCCCCCGGGTAGAGATACAAGGTTGAAACTTGACAGAAATCATTCTTTTTTTATAAGCTTTCGAATGACTCATCGGGATTTGAATTTGGTTCAGGGGCACATTTGACCGTCTTAACCGGCTATACCCTTTGTGAATTATTCTTCGTGGACCGCAACCTTATGTGCATCAAATAAGGGAAAACTGTTAACCTCGACATTGAATTCAAGACTTATATATAAAGTGAAAATATATTTATTTCTTATTTAGTATTCATTTGTACACACTTGTATCGCCCATTGCAATGTATTAAACGTATTTTAAACGAAATAAAGTGAAAAATCTCTAAAAAAAACTGGTAATTACTTGGGGTGCCTTCCGATTCACGCATAATGCGCATGAAGTGCATAGGGTACGTGACATATCCTATGCAGTCTATGCGCAGTATGCATGAATTGGAACACGGCCTCAGTAATTCTAGTGACATGCAACGTTGCCAAATTTCCGGAGGGAAGCCGATTTTGCCGCCTAGTGTACCTCATTCCCCTCGTCAATGATCCTGTGGTTCAGGCTTGACGGTAAATTGAAATGGTTGTATTCAGATGGCGGTAGGAGAGCGCTGTTCGAATATTTCCTGTAGTAGACCATATTGGTTAACTTAGTTTTTTCTAAGAGTCTTGCTTGGTTGCTGGCGTTCAAAGTTTTTTTCGTGTAGCGGCGTAGAGAAAGGTTCAAGAGTTTATTACCAAAGACTGTGAAATAATACCATTTACGACTCAGTTTTATATTATTTAGTAAGTTTAACAAATTTCGATTATATGCACTTACACTTCAGATGCTTTTTTTCATAAAATATTAATGACGCCGCCGGAAAGTTGTTTTGGTTAATTCTTTCCTCGAAGTTCCATTTCTCTTATACACTTACTGTTACCACTTACACATTATTAATACGCACTATATCTATTTAATTGGCCTTTTATGGCTATAAATATTGGCTTCACTGCACAAATCAACTTTTCTATATTTCCCGTTCTTAATATATCGTAATAAATCTATATAGAAACCGTCTGAGAATACTTATTCTGTTGATTAGATATAACATGGTACGAGGTGGCCGTGGTGGTATGATCAGAGGAGGCCGAGGTGGTATGGGCCGTGGAATGGGATTCCCAAGGAAGCAGTTCCTTCCACGTCTCCCGTTCGACTACACGTTGTGCGAAGCTGCGTTTCCACGAGTCAAACCTGCCCCGGACGAGTCAGATTTTCAAATGGCACTTTTGAGGAAGAACACAGACATGTGTCCGACGCCGAAGGAGCAAACTTCCATTTTAAATCTCGTAACAAAACTACAGAGTGTACTCGATAACTTAATAGTCGCTCCAGGAACCTTCGAAGCCTGTGTGAGTATAACTTTCTCCTTTAATTCCACGCTACGCTATTAACTTATACCGATCGACCTGCTTTCACAGCAACTGGAGGAGGTGAGGCAAGTCGGCAGCTTTAAAAAAGGAACAATGATCAAGGGTCACAATGTCGCCGACATTGTTGTGATCCTTAAAACACTGCCTACTAAAACAGCAGTGGAAGCGCTCGGTACAAAAGTCAATAACGACTTAAAAGCAGTGAATCCAAAAGAAATGTTCAGGCTCGCTCAAACAGAGCGTGGCTTCGATATCGCTAATAACGAAGCTACCGTGCGCGTGTTGATCACTACGCTACACCAAAATCTACGAAAACTGGAGTCCGATCAGCACTTGGACGTAAAGATATGCCAGGGCCATCTTGCGGCCATTAGACATTCCCGTTGGTTCGAAGAGAATGCTCATCATTCTAGTATCAAGGTTTTAATAAGGTTACTTAGAGACCTACGAAGCAGATTCGAGGGCCTGGAACCATTATCTCCGTGGATGCTAGATCTGCTGGCGCATAACGCCATAATGAACAATCCCAGCAGGCAAGCGTTGCCAATAAACCAAGCGTATAAGAGAGTGCTTCAGTTGCTCGCTTCTGGACTCTTTCTTCCAGGATCTGCTGGTAAAGCGCATTATATTTCTATTACACTCTATGTCAGGCTTGGGAATTAAGTGAATTTCTTGGCCGATTTTCAGAGGCAACGCCGACTTTCTCCCGCCGCGCGTCTTGGTCCCCGCGGCGGCCTTAATACTCTAGCCACCTCCGGCGCGTACCACGTAAACTGCGCGAGGCGCGTTGATAAAACAAAAACGCATCAACAATCGTGCTCTCTGGGACGATATGGGAAGCTATTGATACAATGTCGCCCTAATACGCCACGCGCGGTTCACGTGGTACGGGTCAGAGACGCTCCAAGCTGCTTGGCCGCCGTGGGGGCCAAGACGCACGGCGGGAGAAAGGAGGCATTGTCTCTGAAAATCTGCCGCGAAGTTCACTTGATTCCCAAGCCTGCTCTATGTTATTATACTTAAAATTAACTTTGTTATTATCCTATTTAGGTATTTCTGATCCGTGCGAAGGTGGCAATATACGTGTACACACGGCTATGACGTTAGAGCAGCAGGACTTGGTGTGTCTCACAGCTCAAACATTGTTACGTGTCTTGTCTCACGGAGGATACAGGCCATTGCTCGAGGGTACCAATAAGCTCGCCGTAGAGATGAGCGTGTGGGCAGGCGGTGTGGTCGCCAGTCCCTTGGATAAGGCGTACGAACCTCCCACAGAGCAGGAGCAACAAGAGGACATGGATGAAAGTAACGAGGAGATGATAACGGAGAGTGCTTAACTTTTAAGCTGACATAGCTGCACAAATTCTTCGGACACGCGTCTTGCGACAGCGCCAAAATTTTACACCATCTTCAATGATAGCAATTTAATCGTACTCCATATTATTTGATACAAAAGTGAATGTATTCAGTATTGTAAAGACGCATGACTTTCTATTAACAATAACGTAATTAATGTCGTCGTTTTTACATAATGTAATTGTGTGCTTGTGTATGTAGCGTTTACAGACTTGTAAATTGCGATCTTACTCGACTTTGTAACTAATAAAGACCGAATTACATCTACATACCGATGTTCGTACATAATTCAGCATCCTACGATCGTCCCAGGATCCCCCCATAGGTAAAAGTTTCTCAGCACTTCGCTAATATCTATTTAGTAATATCAGTCACGGTAGACCGAGACGCCTTCGTATCGGTTGATCTCGCTGGCAGTGCTGGATACGTTGCGTAATAAATAATAAGATTGCATCTCCCTTTTCTAAACCCTATCGCGAGCAAGGATCGTTTTCCGGCGTCCTATTCACACGAGCACAGTTTACCGATCGATCGCCGGCACCTGTGCGAACCGGTATTCTAAACAATTTCCCTTGCGGCATGCAAACGCAGACCTTGTACTGCTCGTGGCCCGGCGGATTTTGCAAGAACATCGGCGCGATGTGAATATTCTCCACGTCCATGAAAACACCGTCTTTGGCGTCGAAAACGATGCTTCCGTTCGCGCTCTTCAGGATAATATCAGTGTCCGCGCTCCAGACTATATCCTTGCTCTCCATAGTCGCGCCCTCCGCGCCGTGCAGAGAAATCTGCTCGTCGGAATTTACAGTTAGGCTTTCATTCACGGGCGACGTGATCCTGTAGGTCTCCGCTATTTTCACGTCGATCTTCTCCACGCCCGCTGGTAAACCGAAGTTCGGAAAGTCGGTGGTGAAGTAGATAGCTCCCGTGCCAGGATCCTTGATCTCGAACGACTCCATCTGCGACATCGCGGTGCCGTTTGGCAAGACTATCACCTTCGCACGCGTCTTATCGTGCGCGCGACGATTGTTCACGTTAATTTGCACGCCTGCTTCGTCGCCAGTGATTTCCATCGGCTCGTCGCCGTAGCTCTGGCAAACCCCCGATTGCAAGCATACCTGCGAACAATACGGTTCGACGATCGTAAACGCGTATACCCTTTTCCAGGTATGTATGGTTAGTTGGGTATTGTGCAAGGGTACCCGACCTTATCCAAATCGGTCTTCCCGTAAAACTTTACGAGATTCTCGTCCGGTATTACTTCCATCGCTTCCATGCCTTGGCTAATCCGCAACACGGCGATTAACGTGATGTTGAGGAAGAGATTACAGAGGCCAATTATTGCCAGGATTAAGGTCAGGATCCACAGGCAGTAGTGTTGTTTCAGTGATTTCTCATTTGACGCCAACATCATTCGGGATGAAACGATCGCTGTTCGATTGACGTTCTCAGAGCTGGAACGAGAGTTCGTTGTTGATATCGGATATAGTTATCTCATTTAGTTGCATTCACCTTGCGCGAACGCTGTTGTAACTGTTCTGACGAACGGAGGCCCCGATCAGAGGGCCGTCGCTGTTCGACAAGTTGTCTTCGGCTTTGGAAATCCACGCGGAACCGGTGTCATTGCTGCATGTGTTGAGGGCGACCGACATCGAATCGTGCTGTGAAACGGGGCGTTTTATTTCGTGATATTAAAATTTAAACTCATGAATCTCCGAAACTAATGGTTCCCGGGTTCATTGATAAAGAAAATTATTTCCTCGGATCCATTCAACAGCCTGAAACATTATATAGTTTCGACGATAATCGCCTGGAGTAATTTAAATGGAACAATCGAGCACTGTCCATTTTGCAACAGCGAATGAGTTTCACGGGTCTTGGACGTTTATACGTATTTTATATTTGAAAATGGATTAGTAAGCTTTTTATCCAGGCGAATATGAATCATGTATTTAGATTACCTACCTTCAGGTAGTGGTTCAAAAAGAATTCTGAGTTTCGACGATGACAGCACTAATATGTTCACGCCGCGCACACTTAGTCGTTCATCTCGCGTTTGTGGTTATTGTTACGCGCGTGATTGTTCGCCATATAGACCTGCGAAACGATTCTTACCTCGGCCACGATCAGTACAGGACTTTAGGCACACGAAAATAGACGACCCGAGGTTTCACCTCAGTTTCTAACGAATGCACGAGCCGAGTAATGAAAACTAGGTAAAATCTGCCGGCCGGCGCTTGCGCGTCTAGGGATCAATGCGAAATGTCCGGAATACCTTTGTCCCCGGCGTGTTCGAATTTTTATAATTCATTTGTTTCCGTCGAAAGCTACGAAATATGAAACTAAAGAAATCTCGTTGCAATCACAAAAACGAACCAATCTACGGAAACTGTATAACAGAGATGTATGGGTTTTGGTATTTCTCTAAGCTTCTTCAGTGATCGCGACAATGAAATAGGTGTCAGTAGATTATGTAAAAAATGTATTTATTGAAAATTCAAGTAGTTTATTATATGGAGTTGGGCCAAACGATACTCTCTATCCATGGTATGTAATTATAAACTCGGGTGTATACGCCAGGAATAATGCTGCCGCAAAGGCTTCCCAGACTTGTGACGCCGATCACGCTGTACATGCAATTGTAATCGCTGTTGTAGATCGTCAGTGGTCCGCCGCTATCGCCCTGCAAGCACATAAATAACATAATTAACGCTAATTGTGAGAAAGTAAAGTATCAGTCGGTAAGTGTCTTAAAATGGTGTCGATATGTAGACAAGTGATATTAAATACTGTGCTCTGCGAGTAAAACAGAACGATTTTGTCGGTAATTTAGCTATTTGAGTCGATGGATAAAAACTGATGTTACCGATTGACGATATAGAGCAGTGATTCCCAACTTGTAGGTCGCGAAGTGTTTTCCGGGGTCACCAGTTATATTTTTTTTTTTTTAATATTATTAAGTTAGAATTATATTTTGAAATACCTATTTTTAATGTGTTTTCTTTAGCTCGTTAAATCGACTTTACCTAATATGGGGGTGGGGGTCGCAGATTATCTGAATGTTATAAAAGAGGGTTGCGACTCAAAAGAGGTTGGGAAACACTGGTATAAATCCTTACCTGACAAGTGTCTTTTCCTTCTTCGCCGGCGCATAGTTGCGATTCATCGTTGATGCCGCGTTCAAGTTTAGGTTCCTGACTGAAGCTTCTGTTACATGTTTGGGAAGATACCAGCTTAATCGTGACTTTCAACAAGTCGCTCGACCCTTCATTTTCAGCTAAACAAGGCAGAAAGTTAAAATTAAGTATTGTACTGTAAAAAGATTGGGTTAATAGCAGCAGGAATCTGTAACCCGCCTTTATTATTAAAACAATTCGGAACTGCCGCACTTACCCCAGTCAACAACCCCCCAGCCGGTTGCAAGCGCCTTGCCGTCATTACCGACATCTGGTAAGGAATACGCTAAACAGGAGGGTCTTATCCACGCGTCGAATTTCACGTCCCTCTCCATTTTGAGGAGCGCGATATCGTTGTACGCGGACGGCCACTTGTAATCGGGATGCTTTATCCTTTGACTGACCCTCAGGTTCTGCGGTTTTGCATCGTCATCCGTTCTTACGAGATTCAAGTCACCCAATCGTACCCAATTTGCATTGCCCCTGCGAGGAATACGAATCAAGTTTCATGATCTTGCTGAAACTTTCTGTTTCGATCATTTTTACGCGACTAGGGATACTTTAAAGTCCGTCGCACATGTTTGCAAAGCACGGCGTGGCGAAGCGAATCGAAGAAATTAATAATATTACATAATTATAAACTTTTCTCTTCGTATCGCAGCGCTTTGCCAAAAGGCGCGACGGCCTTAAAGAGGCTCAGAAACTTATTATCGACAGTTGGTAGTGATACATTGACATCGATGCTAAGCTATTCCGATAATGTAAATCACTGCTACCAAAATTACTACCAACTCTTCCTATTGCAGATACCCACCAGTTCACACTGCTGAGACAGTGAGCCGCAGTCAGCACGAATCGTTCTGAAATCAAGGTGCCACCGCAGGACCATTGAATGCCCCCGGTAGGAGAGTCGTATCCAACCGCGGCCATATGTGGAAATTCTTTCGGGTCTGATTTTGTGCCGCCGACGATGAGCTTGCGAGTTTTAATTGCGCACAGTGAGGTATTCACGGGCTGCCGGTTGGCCGTCAAGATCGGCGGAAACACAAATGCGTATACCGACCTTGAGTATACCTCGCATTCTAAAACGGCGAGTTCAATGGACCATGAGTGTTAACTATTTTTTCAGACGTGAAAAGAGACGACAACGTTTTTACACGTTATGCAGCGACGATTAAATGCGCTCACGTGCTCTCGCGACGGCGCCTCTGCCGCTGGTGCCCACGGGTTTTCCGGTCACAGAGTGAGATCCTACTGTGACTGATTCACCGGTAGGACAACAGACCACCGGTTCGAAGCTGGAGTAGCTGCAGTGTGATTGTGGAGGATTCCCTTTCAGGAGTTCCTTGTAAACTGATTCGCACTCCGACAGCAGCCTGCAGATGCCAGGCGCGCGGTCGATGGTACACGCGTCGCCTGGAAATTGCGAGCGTTAGATAAAATTGATGAAACACTGACTGACACGAGCGATGAGTACACGAGGAAAACTCTAAGGTATAATTAAATTACAAATAAAGCGATGTGTACGATTGCGAAGACGGCGAAATCTTATCACCGCTGGGGATGGTAAAGTAGTACCCGTTATACTGCGTCGGATAATGACACTTTTAGGAGATTATAATATGTAACTAATAGCGGTATACTTCATTTTTAATGGTTTCTTAATTGAAATAAATATCCACTTTAGCTTAGCAATCTTAAAACGAATGAGAACTTAAAAAATTCAAATGAATAATCCACTGCTAACGAGAATTGATAATTATTGATACTTATTGTTAATATTTCCCTGGAATAACAACAGATACTAATATTACCGGATCTAGAGACGCGGTAGCGTCTCGACGCCAAGTACATGAAAACAAGTACAAAAGAACACCCTGTATATGTCGAATGTGGCTACCGCTATCATTTACTCGTCGCCGGGCTATTCCAACCTAACCTGAAACTTATTTCATTAATATCTCAGCACGCCTGCTATATTTTCTACATTTAAAGGCATTTTTCTTATGTAAACCGCATATAAGCTTTCGAATGCGTCCAAATTCAATAAAATCGGTCCACGCATGACAGAGATATCGTAATATGATCTCATGGATCAGTCGGAAACGGTAGAAAGAATTCTTCTTTTCCTTCTGATTCTGATTCTTCTTCTCCAGTCGAAATTTTTGTCAACATAATACGTATACGCGTACACGCACACCTTCACTAATAACACATGTATTGTTCGTCGACTCTCGGGATCATTCGGCAGGGACCGTCGTCCGTCTTTGTACACATATATTTTATTTATAACCTACCAAGTATTATAACCTACCAAGTGTCAATCAATTTTTGATAACCTGGCAAATGTTAAATAAGATAAATTGTTAAAATTTGACATGTCACGAGTTTTTAGACTAAATAGGAGACTGAATTATTGTCGCAATTAATAAAGTCGCCAAAATTTTTTTATGGATTCTAATCGTGTTCTCATTATCATTATTTTTATCAGAGCCCATTTTTCTCTGTACCTCTATCGTCTCTAAATGTTCCAAGGTTACTAATCGCATAAAGTAACCGACAGAACAAATATCCCTCCGTGCAATTAATCTATCAATTCGCAGTTCTATTTAGAGCAATAAATGTATACCGAACGAAGAAACGAAACAGATGCTGTTTAGAACACAAATTGCACTTTGTATTAATCACAATACACAATCTCTATCATTAGGATATCACAAGAAGTCTATCATAACCATCGTGCAAAAATATATAACTGTGCGTGCTTATAGTTGCATACAAAACAATGCTGCGTTCCTTGTATTCTCTTATTTCAGAAAATGACCACATACGTGTAATAACATTGAACGATAATACGGTTAGATAGAAATTAAGTGGAACTCACTACTGAATTTAATTACAGAAGCATTGCGGTGAGATTTTATATATGATATATATAAAGTTTAACATTGTTAGCAAGGGCCAAAATAGTTTAAAATGCAAACGCAGGGCGAGTACTATTTGTAGGCGACCACTTGTTAGTTTTGCAATTAATAAAGCTGTAATATCCCGAGAGTATATATAAAAAAAAAAAAGAAAAAGAGAAATACGTCAATGCATCCAGGAAGAAATTGTGTGTTACATTTATTAAGTGCAGGGCATGTTACAAATATTCTATAAACGACATCGCTGTTTTCTATTATACGTGTACATCGCATGCGTTCTATAGTTAAATTTAGATTATCGTAAAATAACTGCACAATTACATTGTATAGGTAAATAAGCAAGAGAACATGAAACTGAGCTGCTGAAGTTGAATATAATATAATCGCTACGCATAGTTATTTATTCAACGTTAATCATTCTTTTTTTAAGACTAGCTATTAAAGCTCAATCATTGGAGAATCCATTTAAGAATTTATGATACGTGAGAAGTAGCTGTAAGTGTTCGCCTCGGTACAAGTATGTATGATACATTAAGTGTGCGTAACCTATCGAACCCAAAATTATAAACAAGATCGACAACTTTTTCTATTATTCCCCGTCATGGAAAAAAGTCTTTTTGTAATTTGTTAAAATTCCATAACATTGTCATGCTTTAATGGATTCTGTGATGCTTTTGTATTTACGTAGGTGACGAATCTTTGTAAAAAGAAGTGAGATCCCCCCAAAAAACTTCAAAAAAGTAAAAAAATTACGCCAAGTACATGAATTATCACCAAAAAAAAAAAAGAAGATAATAATATACATGATAAAGTCGAGGACGGAAAAGAGTATAAAAAATCACAAAAAATAAAAGGTAATAATATAATCACAAAAAATAGAAAATATACAATACAAAAAAAGATGTGAAATCAAAATGAGCTGCCAGTACATAAAGGTGCTTTCCAACTGCGCTTAAGATGACACATCTACATACACACAGCTAAAATCCTGTGTTCATACATTCCATTACAATGTATTACATAATATTAAGCAGATATATTTTTATACAAATAAATATTTTAATATGAATAAATATTTTATTCAAAATACTTGGCGCTGCGAAACCGAAAAAATGTTAATTTTCTTAGTATTAATTAATAATTTACAACAACTCCCTTACAATGTATACACACATTCACGAACGCTAGCACCAGAAAGAAAGAAAAAGATTAATACAATTTATACATATTTATTCGGTTTAGCAACACCAATTCGGGGAGCAGCGCCAAGTATTTTGAATAAAATATTTATTCATATTAAAATATTTATTTGTATAAAAATATATCTGCTTAATATTATGTAATACATTGTAATGGAATGTATGAACACAGGATTTTAGCTGTGTGTATGTAGATGTGTCATCTTAAGCGCAGTTGGAAAGCACCTTTATGTACTGGCAGCTCATTTTGATTTCACATCTTTTTTTGTATTGTATATTTTCTATTTTTTGTGATTATATTATTACCTTTTATTTTTTGTGATTTTTTATACTCTTTTCCGTCCTCGACTTTATCATGTATATTATTATCTTCTTTTTTTTTTTTGGTGATAATTCATGTACTTGGCGTAATTTTTTTACTTTTTTGAAGTTTTTGGGGGGTTTAAAATACTCCGCGTTCGTGGAACACAAGTAACTGCGTCGTGATTCAAGGTAATTAATTAAAATCCGCGTGATCCTGCAGTCGATTAAAAAGCTTCGGTTGCATCACAGAAAGAACATCATAATTCCTACGTACAGGTTCCCTAAAAAGTATTCTATGTTCTAATATCCCAGTGACGAAGGATCAAATAAATCCGTTTTCCCTTTTCCAAGTACACCGCTCTACGTCTCTTTTATCGATCGCGAAGAATGATTCTGCATACCTTCATCCGCGCCCTTCGATGTCGGAAGAGTCAGGAGCAACAGAAGAGATGCTGACGAAAGCAACGCCGTCGAGGTTGACCGTAACAACATTCTACTTATTGCTAGAAGCCTTTTCCTTCCCGACACTTCGGAACATCAGCTCACTCACTAGTTCGTGTTTCCCTGCCTCCTTGCTTTTGTATGCCCCACCACCTCCTTCGTCCACACGGCGCTCGTGGAGGTGGAAACGACGTGCAAGGAGGATGAGCTCGTCATTCCTTTATTTCTTGAATGCGACGCAGCGGTCGCGAGCGAACAGGTCGAGCGGGGCAATAACATTTCGTGGTTTTCCTTTTGTCGCCGAAGGGACAGCGACGGCTTGAAAATACTGCTGGCTAGTTGCAAGAACATCATGCCTACGCCGAGGAAAATGGACGGTCGAGAGACGCCAGAACGAACGATAGCGTCACGCCAATTATATTATCATCGCTGAAGCATGCAGCCTTTTTTTTTTTTTTTCTCTTGCTTCTCTTCGATCGGGAGAGCCCCCTTTATTTTATGCGTACGTTTGACGTCGCTTGGCGGAAGGTGACGTCCTCTTGGACGTCACCTAATTAATGATCTTTGAACAATCTCGCGGGGGCGGTTGGTGCCGGAGGACTACCGGAAACCCAGCGGAGTTTGAACGCTGCTTGAGATAACATTGAAGTGTGCCACCGTATGCAAGTTCAACTGTTGCTTCATCGTGGGCGACGATTCGTAACCTCCCATTGTCATTCTGGGCCGATTAAACCTCTCATTAATGTTTAATGAACATTGAACAGTAACCGTCGAATTTGTTGCTTGTTATATTACATTTTTGTTGCTTGTTATATTACATTTTTTGACGCCTCATTAATTCCAAGAAATAAAGTGCCTTTAGTGGAATCTGATTAGGTAGCCAATTTTGTGGAATTATAGAAACCTCAAAGTCAAATAGCCACTCCCACTTTTTCAATTTTCGATCTGCCTCTACTTTTTTTATTAACCTTTTCCCCAATTTTGTACCCCGAAAACATGATTTTTTTTCAGTGGTCCGCCATTTTGTAATTTTTTACAATTTTGACTTTTTTTATCGTCACGTAATAGAGGCAGGCTTCTAGTTTCTAAATATTATTGTGTTTTTGAATTCGGATTAACCATATGGCCTGGGCACTGTCAACGCGACTAGCATGTTTTTGCCGCAGTGCAAATTTTGACGAAGTGTATACAGGAATTTATGAATTTGATTGAAAAAAAAATTTCTCACCCTTCGATATGTAGAGTATTAACCATACTGAGCAATATATTGATTTACTTGCGTTGTTTGGTTGAAATGAATTCCCGAAAACACCCTTAGGTACATTTCGGACCGTTACAGTGGTCTCCGCCCTCAAAGGGCGATTGAACAAAAATGAAACATACTGTTGTTCTTCTCTCGAGTCACTCTACAAACTCACGAACTTACGTTCCAATCGGTGAGTGCGGTGTTTACGGTGGTTCCCTTGTTAGTCACTTTACTGAAAAGGATTTCCTCCCTTCTAGATAACCAGAAACAGTTGCGGTGCTCGGTATCCTTGGTAAATTATGACGCGTACGGTAATAAGTACTGAGAAAGATATGCGGATAAGATAGAATTAATGGCATCAAGCGGTGAAGTACCATGACAAATGAGTGAACGTCAATGCACCCTGTCCTTCGACGAGTTTGAATCCTAATGGCCCTTCGGAATCCAAAGCCCCTCGATTACTTCTGCGTCGAGTGATTCATATCGCAATTTTCACCGATCTAAGATCGTACGCCACTCCGACTTCCCACGACTCCTCGCCATTCATTGCAAACGTGCAATCGTATTCCCGTTCGACGCAACTCAACGGCACAGACGCAGGGATAATAAACAACACCGTGGTATATGTAACACTTCCCACCTAAACGTATTTTATTGCTAATTACTCTACTTATAACACATTAGCGTATTTACAATTCGGTACCTGAATATACATATATATCATATAATGAGCATCTTGTGTCATCCGACAAAGAATAGACGCGTTCGCTTTCAAACAGCAACGAATATCCGCAGTCGTAGTATCACTCAATCAATCAATCAAATAATAATAATAATAATAATAAGAAAAACATAACAGCGATCAATAATCGATAAATAATCGATAACGATAGTAACAAATAAAACACACGATTAAAGACCCTAGGCTAATGTCGGGCTTCGAGCGCTAAAAATAGATGAGCGTTCTCTGTTTAAAAATACAACGCGAAGTGACGTTCTGACGTAGAACTCTAAAATAGGGGCAGGGGTGGAAAAAAAAAGATAGAAATAAGGGACAAGGGTGTAGAAACTGTGATACGCGTTTCGTGCAAAAGGGGAACTTCTCGTAAACGATCTTGCGAAGAAGCCTGGAACGACGACCTTTCGCGAGTTAAACTCAACGCCGGACCTGCCGCGGCAGAGAACAGAGTTTCGCCTGAAACTTTCAACTCCAATCGCTCCTTCATCCACTTATATATATATATAAAAAAAAACAGGAATAATTCGTAATAGTAAACGTTCGCGCGTGCGAATTGACAAGTTCCATCGAAACTCGATCTCACATCTCTTATAATGATACTATTTACAGTCCGTACCCGCGTCGAGTTATCAGTCTTACGGCTCTCAAGAGGAAATTGTACATTTACGTCACGGGCGTACGCGTCTTTTTCCTTAATGGTACACCGTTCTCGAGGCGGTAGGAAAACCAGTTCGGACGAGTAGCGCGCGTTTATCTAAAAAAAAAAAAAAAAAAACGGATGCTCGAGTCGCGGTTCACGCCTGTTCCTTTCGGTCGCGCGCTCAATTCTGTCGATTACAGTCGGAATGAAGTCGATCGGCCGCTCAGGGCCGCTGGAGGAGCTATCCCGCCACTCCTTCGCTACATCTTTTCCTCGATAAAAGCCTCCCGGTTATAATCTCCGGTTACAGAAATAAAGACACTTCCGTAAAAGAAGCAGCGATCTTACAAATCATAATTGAGAGGAGAAGCAGCCTTGAATATGCGATCGATTTCGTTCCGACTAACGGCGCAGTATAGTAGAGACAGCGGGTGAAATCGGTACAGTGAACTCTTCGGGACGTAGCCCGGCGATATTGCAGCCTGAAAACCTTATTTCTATTATTGGACGCTTAACTTACGAGCTCGCTGTACCTGTTTCACGAATAATAGACTCGAGTACACGGTATCGCTAAGTTGACCGATCGTTCGCTTCGCGCTGATACTTGCGGTCGAACGTTTACATGCCGCGTTTACGTTCGCTCGCTCGGCAGAGGTATCGATTCAGGTGAGCCAGGCGCAACGCGACCGGAATAGCGATCTTCCAGACTCTATTCCAAGCTCTATCGAACGAAACACCGCGAATGTAACCAGCACAGTACGCTTCTCTCGGTTCATCGAACTTGTTGCACTTTATCTGTCAATATATACGTGCGTATATACATACATATCGCATCCGTTTTATACAGAGTGTCCTTCGCTCTGCGGCGCGGAGGGACGATGCCTCGTTCAGAGCCAGTCTCGTAAAAAGGAATCGCGTGTTCGAGCGAGGGATCGTCCCTCGATGGTAGCTTCGAGTGATGGACACTCTGTATGTATTAAAAAAAAAGAGAGAGAAAGTTCTATTGCACTCTATGTATCAACAAAGTCGTAATTCGCTTATAAACATAATTATTCGCATCGCTGATCGACACCTCTTGTACATTGTACGAGCATAAACACGTGTCGAAGATCAAGATTCGCCTCGTTTCGGTATTATTCAGTCGTTCGAGTGTGTTCTTTCCGTGAAGCAGATTCATTAACGGCAATCGATCGTGTAAAAAATCTGGAATGAATCGAGTAGAGGATTCAGTACGAGTGAGAACCGGGGAGAGTGTTGCTTTCGTAATTGAATAGATAATATCACGATGGCAGACAGGGGGATCACAGCGGGGAGCGATAATCGAGTAATTAGACCGATAGTCTTGGGCTTTCTCATCGCTGAAATTAACAAATAGTCAGTTACACAGTGGAGGTAAATTGAAATGGTCGAGCGTAACATAGTTGAGAATTTAAAAGGAGAGATAGAGATTGATGTAGAAATAATGATTTCTCATTGCTGGCAGGGCTATTCGTCGAAGGAATCTGTTCGCTAAACGTCTAGACAGAAAAGATATCGACCGGTGAGTTGTGCAATCAGATTACGGAGTTAAGTACAAATGATCGTCGATGAACACTTTCGTGGGCACGGGTGGATCTGCAAGCACACCATACAGTAATAATAATAGTTGATCCTCTGCTAGTCCATTCATTAATAAAAATTGAAGATCCAAAGTCACCTCTGGTCGTCCTCCTACAAACTACAAAACCTTTCACACCAATCGGCACATACAGCAATTATTTACAAAATTCGTTGTCACGCGTATCAAAGGATGCACAACCGTGCGTTCACTCCATCTGTTATCAAAACTCTCGACAGAGTCACCGACTCCCCAGGAATCGTTCCATTATAATCTCAGTCTACGATAGATAAAAACAATGATTTCGAGCGAAGGAATGCGTGGAGCGATGCTTCTCTATGCAAAGCGAGGCTTAAGTACGAGTAATTAAAAGAAAGAAAAAAAAAACAGTCCAAATAGGTAACTAAGCAACGAGACCTAAAAGAGTTGCGTGACTCCAGGTACAATTAAAAAAGTGGGATTACTACAACGACGTTAAAAAGGAACAGATGATCGAGTTCACGATACAGAGATCCTGGTTTAATGTCCAGCAAGAGCGGAGTGTTCAAACACTCCCTGCGGAGAGCGTGTCAAGCGATCGAGGATGCCCCTTTCCTGCGAGGTCGCCGCAAAAAACCGACTAAGCCTGGACAGATCTGGACCGCACGAAGCGTCTGAGATGGAAGGGTTAAGTTCCTCCGAGTTCTCCACCCGTTGAGAGGATCCCTAATCGCCCCCATCGTCGTTACTTTACAACCCGAAGCCCTGCGATCGCGCCACCTCGTCCCCGGGAGTTCGCGTGCCACGGCAACGTCCCTGCAAAGAAAATCTTGTTTCCTGAGTATTTGTCTTGTCCGTGCGTGAAGCATAAAGCCAAGAAAAGTCGGACGCGCGTACGAGCCGGTCGTACGCGGCGCCTCCAATGGTCATAGCCGCGCATTCCGTCGTGCGATAATAATAATTACATAGGCTCACTTATCGAATTTCTTCTTGAAACTGATAGAGAAGAAAGTAAAAGGGAGTGGAATTAAATTTCGCGCGTCGAGTATGTAAAATTGCCGCGCGTCGTGGGAAGAATTCTAAACCGCGGACAGGCGGAGAAAACGGCTCCCCGGTCTCACAGAATATTATCAATCTGCAGCGAGCTCTTTCCACGACGGCTCTCTATCGACATAGGTACACAGATTATCATGTTTCGCCTGTATTACGTGCAATTTCTTCGCTGAACCGAAACGCTTGAATCGATAAGATACGCTCGCGCTTTCGCAACGTCATTATTAATTCGGAGTACGCCCGAGGGAGAAGCTTTTAATCTCCACTTAAATCCGCGATCAGAGATAGAAGCTCGCCCGGCGAATACTCTCTCAGTCGGCCCGCTCGTTGGCAACATGCGGCGGAAAAATGTGCGCCTGCATTCGAGCGGAGCCACCGCGTGCATACAGAAATCGTGGCTCGTTGACAGTCGCGTCTGCGAGAGTGAGGAACAGAGGCGAGAGTATCGACGGTTCGTTGCTAAATCGTCGGGCAAATATGTCCCGCGTCGATAGTGATTAACGCGGGCGAAATAATCTGACGTAACATTTTGCCCTCGATACAGTGCGATCGTGAAAAGAAAAGAGACACCGGCACCGGTCGGGCGATAGCTCAGGCTGATCGGATAGAGAGGTTAACGGTCAATTTTCTTCCCTCGTCGCTGTGCGTACACCGGCGCTAATTATCGTAGGTGATATTACACGTCGCCGAGCGATTACGTTCGAGGCATTTGGCGCGGATTATTTAACGAACGGTCCACGGTGAAATACGCTCGCAATGTTTATCTTCGCCCCTAGGCTCGTGACCGTTTCCCCGCTCGGGACCGCTCGCGGGATTCTCGTCCAATTTCTTAAGATCAACGCTGATTTCCCCTCCCGCGGTACTTATCAAGAGACTACCCCTCGGCCCACCCTACCCAAGAGAAAACCCACTTAAAGAAGAAAAATATAGTAAAGAGAAAAGTAACCCGTGGTAAGTTCGTACGGCGTTGAAAGGGGATCGAGAGAAAGAGGCGTGAAGCTGTGGAGAGACAGTGACAGAGAAAGGAAGGAGGATAGAAGTTAAGAGATAGAGGAAAGGGGACCCAGCGAGATTTGGTCGACTCGAAGGTGCAAGCTTATCTTGACGGGCGTTCCTCGGCTCTCGGTTCGAGCCGAGTTCCAGGAAAGTTGGAGAGGGGTAGGAAGACGACGATCGAGAAGAAGACGCACGGCGATCTCCAAAGAGGCAGCGACGTAGGAGAGCTTTCGAATTATGCATTCCTCGATGATGAACCCGCGGCGCGTTCAGCAAAACCCTGTCGCACGGCTACTGTGTCTTCGTGCTCGCTCGCGTGCGCGTGGCTCTGCACGTTGCAATCTGAAAATGGAGAAAGGGGAACTGTTAGAAGATGTTTGTTTAACGAGGAATTATTCAACATGTTTATGTTTGCTATTTCACCCTAATTTTTAAACGACTTCCGAAAGGAGGAGGTTATAGATTCGATCCGTATGTATTTATGGACCGATTTTCATGATCTTTTTGTTTGCTCATCTAAGTTTATGCTTTTCTATCCTAATGCGCTTGAATAATAATTTTACTCTTAACAAATTTTCTCTTAATTTTTCTGTTTTTTACTTTTCTTTTCTAGTTTTATGTATTACGTTCTTTATATATGCCAAATAATAAAGACGAATAATTATAATAATATTAGCCCAATATTTTGCCACTTCTGGTTAATAAAGGCTATTGTCACCTAATTATTACTATTTTATGTACATACGCGCATATCTCCTCAGCATGTTGTGCCAATATATATATATATTAAAAATTTAAGAAAAAATTAAAACCAACTTCAAAAAAATAAAACTACACTAAAAAGTAAAAAATAATTTTTTTCCTTATTTAATCTATGACTCTCAATTTTTTAAGTCGGCGCTGGATTTACACAGTGCAAATAATGAGGCGTCGACATAAAAAATTGAGATGAAAAATTAATTCAGTACAGTTTTATTTTTTTTGAAGTCGGTTTTATAAAATCCATCGTACCCTTATCGCAGATTTGGGTAAATCTGTCTGTAACTTAAATTTGATAACGGATTCCTCGAAATGCCCTCCTTTCTCTCATCGCCCACCCTTCTCGCGATACATTCAATTGTACTGCAGACTCTCGCCTATCGAATCGCGACAGATTCCTTAAGTGTTTCGTTTACTGGCAGTCGCGGGAATCTCCGTAATTGCTTTTTTGTCATGGCAAAGGTCGAAAGACTTATCGATGATGTAATTTGGGTAATGTTATCAGGTCGCGGAATTACGGCTCTCCCGTATCGATACGAGACGCCCGCGACTGATAAATAACGAGTCCATAATAACACTGTAGACTCAATTAATCATAACGCCTTCGAGAGCATTTTATTTGACTATCATTGCTCGAACGAGGAAGCTGCCACGATAAATTTCGAATTTATTTTTAGCAGGCGCGGCTAATAATAGTTTTAGGCAGCAATTTCGACTGCGCTTCGATAGCTCGTGTTAAACGGGAGGCGGGATTGAAATTCGGCGGAGAAATAGAGCCGGGCGGATAGAGATCGATACATTCGAATGGGCCGAGGGCCGCTAAGGGGACACTGTTTCGAAGTATCGGAGAGCCGAGATTACCAGTCGGCCCACACGTCTAGACGTCTTAAAGTTTTTAGAATGCTCGCGAGGCGTGGTATGGCATGACTGCAACGCGGCGCGATGCGATATATACGATCCTGCGCCACCACTTTTCACAACCACGCCTCGACCGGTATACACGAGATACACACAAGAACCCTCAGCATCTTGCGCGAGATATTGCCTCTATGAAATTCGATTTCACGAATGCCGCGGATACTTAATCCCTTTACGCGCCAAGAATGTCGATAAAACGTTCCTAATCAATAATCAGATTTGCCCGTCTAAATACGTAACTAATCCCCGATACAGATCTGCTATAGTCACCATTATCAAACGTACTCGTTCTATCGATCAACTACTCGACTGAAACGCGAGCCGCAAAAATTCGCGCGATTTATCAGGCCGCCACCTGTTGCACCTTCCAAGCCGCGCGATAATGTTGGCCGACTTAACAATGCCCGCCAAGTAGGTTAATGCCGCGTGTAGGGAGGGTGGAGATTTCGTAAGTCTCTAGGTAGATCTCCAGCCAAGATGAATATAGACGCGACGCGTATCTACGCGGTCCTCAGGGATCGGTATTCCCAACATTCGAGCTGCTTTATGCTAATCCGCGCGCACCGTGCATCCGGCATTTGTCTGTCGACTGGCAGTGGGCCAAGGATCCGACCCTGAAAAATCGGTCGTGATCTACAAAGTGCTCGGGGCGCTCAGAAATAATCGCCGCGGTTCAGATATTAGGCGTGGTCCCCGAGCGATCGCCGGCGAGGGTCAGAAACGGGAGCGGTTTAAAGCGTCAATAAGAATTATTTAGAAAATCGGCGCGCCTAACGATGTAGGGGATTTCTTATCCCCTTCGCTCTCCGTTATCTGGCGTTAATTTAGATAACCATGCAATCAATTAACATTTGTCCTCGAGCCGATGCAAGCGATTTTTTTTTAAATCACTCGCGACAAACCATGGAAAATTTCTCGACGATAATACGTCGCTGATTGAAGCCACGTGACCTGGCAGAAGTTCGGGCTCCACTTGGACGTTCCTGACCCCGACATGCACGGCGACTCCGAAATGGCGAGACGAGAATTGCAAATGTATATTTTGTGTTTCGAAATCGATTATAAATGGAGCCTAGTCTTCGTTTTCTGATGTAACGTGGTATTCGATGTAGACTTCTGCTTGTAAGCATTAGGATAGTGAGTGCATTTGCGTAAAATGGAGTGTCTGATGCGGATTGAATATTTTTCACTGCTTTTAATTTAAAATACCAATTAAAGTAAAGTTCTTCGATAAATTTGCAGGTACAGCTGCATCTTTACCGATTTCGATTAAATTGAAGAAAAAAAAACTGTGTATAAAGTTATTGTTTTGACTTAGCAATGAAAAGAGAACACTAATTGAAAAATATATTACGCAGTAAGTAGTAGTTATTGAGTTGATAAGTTTTTATTTCTATTTTTGGCAAAAAATATTTTATAATGAAACTATTAATAAAATGTCAATAATATTAATAGTATTACATAATATTAATATTAATAGTAAGACATATTAATAATATTAATATTAATAGTACGACATATTAATAATATTAATATTAATAGTTTGACATATTAATAATACTATATATTAATATTAATATTTCTATTTTTCTTTATTTTCAATAAATCGTTCATTTGTTATCGGATTCGCCTCAACCGATGTAGAATTTTTTTTAACATATATTACACATCACAACTCAAAAACTATCAAAATTGGAGCCGCACCCCTCTCACTGCAAGGTTCTCAATGAATCCTAATGCTTACGAACGGTAGCGTACATTTGCAAATATTTTCGCAGCATCCCTTTTTGAATCACCATGTACACTCGCCGATGCCCGCGCCGAGGGGAGCGCTTGGCTGCCTTCAAGCCGAGAGGAACAGTGAAGAAAAATCGACGAAGACGAAGGAATGAATGTATCTTGTCACGCGTGGTAACAACCTTTAGTTAAGGCGATTAGAGTCAGGCGACTCGCCGGTCGCTGCTGTTATCGTCCACGCCACGGCAGATTGTTATTTATAGAGAGAAAGTATACGCCTCGCGTGCACACAAGCACGTACGATCTCGCGAAAAAAGCTGCCTAGGGCTCCTCTGCCGAGTTTCCCGCGGCTTTTCGGCTGTAGAAAGCTGCGCATAAAAACCAGTTCCTCCGCGAGTCGAATCGCAAAATTATTTCGGCCACCGGCGATATTCGTAATTCAGCGACTTGTACGCGGCGCGAGGCCTTTGTCTCCTCCTCCTCCTCGTCCTTCTCGCTCCTCCCTCGCATCGCGAGCAAGGACAAGTCCATAAAAATACTATCTCGCGATCGCCCCGCGCGCGAAAGACGAGTACACTTACATCACGGGCGCCTTGGCATTCAATGAGCGGAGTATAAAACGATTCACGAATATTTAAGCGAAATTCCCTGGTTTAGAGAATAAACCCGAAAAAGTTACGCAAACACTTTTGCAAAGAGGCAGAGTTTCGTACAATCAAAGTGGAGTACGTACTTGTTGAGGAGCAGTTCTAGGGCTAATGGGGCTCGCGTCTGTCGCCTGCTCTCATTTTCACTCAATGGAATTAAATTGAAAACACTTCTCAACACTAAACACATGTTTATCACATGGTCATCCTCTTAAGATAATCTTCGAGCGATTAGGCGGAATACCTGTGGTATGACTGATAAGATGGGTTCAGTCATGCGACAGGTATCCTACGTGACTGCTGGCGTCACTACTAAGCCGTATTATTATAAAACAGTAAATCGCAAGATCAATAAAACCCATTTATAAGTTATGACACAGTATGAAGTATCTCGACGTCAACCGATCCTCGCAGGGTTACGCATTTAAGCTCCGTTTATTCCAGAGTCTCGTTAACCCTCGATTGTCACACTGAGTCAGCCAATTTTAAATCAGTTGTTGTTACTGATTTATTAATTTAAATATCTATTGAATTAAGCCGCAAAAATTCGGAGATAAAGTTTGAGCATTATAGAATATATTTTCATCGCTGAAAACTAATATTTAAATATTTAAAGCAATATTTTAAGTTAATCACGATTAAATAGTGGTGCCATTTTCAATGATACTTCAAAGATGCAGTGGCGGGCGAAAGAAAGTTTATATCCTTTAAAATCGCATAGAATTGATCTAAACGACTCGAGTTTTTTGAGAAGCCAGAAGGATTAGTTTCCTAAAGCACGTGTTTTGGAGTTTTTAAAAAAAATTTAATTGAAATAGTGACAAAAATGGTAAAGGTCCTTTTCCTGAGTCTGTAATGAAAATTCAAAAATCCTGTTTGTAGAGTTAACTATGCTGTATACGTGTTAAAAATTTCATCAAAATCGGACAACATTGCTCTGAGCTACAAATGCTTAAAGATCTCAGAACAAGGTCGAAAATCGCCGATTTCGGGAATTTCGAGATTTCCGAACTTATTCATTAACGACCGGAACGTTAACCGATTTTGACGAATTTTTCAGCATGTATACAACCTTCTTAACTCTATAAACGAGATTTCTGAATATTCCATAACAGGCTCAGAAAAAAAGTTTAAAAAGCGACCTTCACTACTTCTTCCACCATTCCGACCAATTGCAATTTTTATCAGAACAACGAAACACGTCATTTAACCAACTACCTAATCCTCCTAGCTTCTCAAAAAAAAACCCAAATCATTTGTACCAATCCTAAAAAAGTACCTAATGCGGTTTTAAAGGTCGTAAACTTTCTTTCGCCCGCCACTCTATTTTACCTCGAGGCGAAATTGTGTGCCATTTTGACCGACCGTGACAACCGAGGATTTAACTCAAGCGAACGATCATTCGCGCAGAAATCTGATTCAGTGTCTGATTGAGACGTAGCATCGTGACGGTATAGAACAAGACCGACTTACCACAAAAGTAACGCGACCAGTGGCTACTTCTCCCGCGCTATCGACCTCCGATCGTGTCTCTCCCATTCCGTGGAAGCCTGTCCTTCGAATCCCAAACAGATTAGTCGTGCCTAACGTGTCCGTCGTTCTTCCTTTCTTCCGCCAGTGTTTTCCTCTCCGGTTGCCTGTTGCTGGGCGCCGGCCGCGCGGTCACCAGTCTCTGCCCCGACGACCGCGTGCCCCGCCGTGTACAGTGCGACCCGCCTTGCCCCGCGTGATCTACGCCTCGACAATTAACCAAGTAGACCGGAGGAATTCGTACGGCTTCGTACATCGTTTGACGAGGGCGCCCCGGCGAGGAGGCGGATTCACCAGTACGGGGCGTCGTTCGCGAGGTGCTGCCAGGACGCGAACTCGCTCCACGTGCGGACGTTCGCCCTGGTCGCGTCGGTGATCCGCGGTATGCTGTCCCTTATGCCGTTGCTCGGGAACCCGTCGCACGCGGTGGTCAGGATATCGTAACGTTTCGGCGGCGCCCGGGGCTGCAACACAATTCAAAAACCGCCTTTTGAAGGACCCAGCGCGATCGGGACGGATCGTCGCGCGATAAAACCCAATTGAAGCTTTTTCCACTATACCTAAGGCGGTCAGAGATTCGAGGGACCTCTCCGCAACGAACCGGGCCTTACATCCACAGATTCGAGACGGTATAGAAATTGCCATACAGCGTTTCCATCGCGCCCACGGTACACACCTCTAGCTTTTTCCGCACGATGAAGTTCTTTCCCTCGTTGTTGTCCCAGTACTCTTTACCGTCGGTGCGGTACCGCACGCAGAACTCTACCACGTTCGACTTCAGCGGCAGGGTGAGCCGGAAGCGAAAGGTGTCGTAGAGTATAAGGGCCGGGGCGCCCGGTTGCTCCACGTAGGTACAGTGCACGTCTTCGTGGGTGCTCCAGGAGTCGTTGCTCACCCTGACCACGACCTCCTTGTCGTAGGCCAGGTTGCGCACCTTGATGGTGCCGACCAAGCAGTGCTCAGACTCTCGCAGTATCACGTTCTCCAGGCTGACGTTCTCCTGGTCGAGCTTCCGTCGGAAGGCTAGGTAGTCGCTGGCTGGCTGGGGGAAGGTTACTTTCCAGGGCGACGCTACTTCCGTCGGCTCGTCGTTGTCGATCTTCGAGTGAAGCAGCCGACCGGTCAACCCGGCCAGGTAAGCCGTGCTCCAGAATGGCGGCACGTTGCTGGGCTCGGACATCACGCGGACCTGATGGAACGTGGGAGAGTTATCGGTTAGTAAAGTTGGCAGTTTGTTGACGGCGTTGATGAGGCTAACGTGAAATTACAAGTGGCCACGCGCGCGATGGCTATGAGAAGTGGGGCTACTTGGAAAGTCAAAGGAAAGAGAACAGAGAGTTGATTAAAATGACGTTATTTTATTTCCTTTCACAATTAAGGAGGTAAGGATGCGTGAGGATGAACGTACTTGGGTGAGGGGACGACCACGGTCGTCGGCGAACACCACCCTCTTTTTCTGCTTATTGCTGCCATCGTTGCTGTTCCTTATGCTGTCTATGGCAAGAGAACCCGACGACAGGCATGGCCTTATCCTGGGTGGCACCGATCTGCTGGTAATCGACGGTGCCGTTACCACCAGGGGACTGTACAGTAGCGAACTGTATACTGGAGGACTGTGCCCCAGAAGCAGCTCAGCGGGCATCGCTATGGAACACATTTAGGTCTGCGAACAGAAAGTACGAGGTATAATTACATCTTCAGCGTGATTCACCTTACGTTCCATCTTGCATTTCAATTTACTGGCTTTTAGAGACAAAGAATCTGAGTGATCCGAGGAGCCTTTCGATTATATCCGAGCTAGCTTTACAACAAGGCTTCGCACGGAATTTAACATAATATTATTTAATTTTTAAACCTCCAATTCAATCTCAATATAATTTATATCATAATTTTTAATTTTCAACTAAATTTGACATCAAATTATTTAATCTTTAAGCATCCAATTAAATCTCGATATAATTTATATCAAAATATTGACCTAATCTTTAATTTTCAACTAAATTCAACGTAAAATTATTTAATTGTTAAGCCTCCAATTAAATCTCGATATAATTTTTATCAAAATATTGACCTTATCTTTAATTTTCAACTAAATTCGACATAAAACTATGTAATTTTTAAACCTCCAATTAAATCTTAATAGATTCTGATTTTACATATTTTTTTGTGTGAAAATAGTCACATGCATCTGCTAATGAGCTGAGGTGACATTTTGTGGTCCAACAGTTTACCGTTCGAAAATTTTTAGGCGACAGACGAACACACAAACAAACTGTCTAGGTACTTTACATATTAATATAAATAGATTCTTTCCCTTCAAATTGAATGGACTTTAAAATTGCAGAAAATTTTACAGTAATGTAGCGTCGAATTTATATCCTGCAGGATTCTTCGCGAGCCTTCGGAGTCGTTCATCGCGGAGTTCCTTAGTCGCGGACCGGCAAACCAAGACTGTGCACCAAATATTTCGCTTTCGCGGAGCTGGTGACTCGTTTAATAGCTGGCGCACAGCGGACGATTGCCAAAAGCCTCGGTGCACGGAATTATGAGACCACGCATGGTCACGTGAGCCGCCGAACGGCCTCAAAATTGACCACGCGTACTCTTTACACAGTAGGCAAATATTTAAGCGAGCGCGTGCAAAGGTACAAGGCGAAAGGGGACTAAGTCCATCTACACGCTCGAATGAAACATTATCTGCGGATTGCAGAACACTGACTCGGTGTGTTGACCGACTTCTGACTACGAGCAGTCAGGTTTTTTTTTTTCCAAAATAAACAGAACTAGAAATCCGTGATGCCTCCCATCGAGAGATCCTCCATCACCGATAATGACAAATCAATATTGCAACCCCGTCCTTAATTGACGAATACATGAATACCTATCAAGAGAAAGTCACCTCGATTTTATTTAAAAGAATTGAGACATACCGAGCAATTTCTAATCCCTTCGCCTAAACCTCTCCGAACAATTCCAACGCGCCAACGTTTCCCTGACAGCCGCCACTAAAATAAGTAGGGGAGATCGGGGCTACAAGTTCCGAGGGGTAAGTTGCTCCGATCGCTCTATCTTCAAAATGAAAAAGAGCGTTGTACTTTAAATTATTTTTTCCACAGAGTGGCGTGATCAACTTACACGGAAAAAATAATTTAAAGTACCACGCTCTTTTTCATTTTGAAGATAGAACTGTCGGAACAACTTAACCCTCGGAACTCCTGTATACTCCCGACCTCCAGCCGCCACCTGTAGCCGGCAATTAGTCGATAAAGCCGGGCCCGCCAATTAGTACTCGCCTAAAGGACAACATGCGCCGCGGATTTCGTACGACTCTATCGCAATAGGCGATCTTTTGCGCGTTAGAATACGCGCGTGTAATCATGTTACTCCGGGAGTGGAATTACGACTCTTAAAGTGTGGCAACCGTAGTCTCTTCTCTCGTCCCCGGAGACTCGCCAGCAAACCAGACCCGACATGTACCAGACCGGAACCAAACAAGCACGCGTGCACGGCTAAAGAATCAACCGGTATCATGAATCGGATGTTTCGAGTTTCAGCTACTTGAACCTATCGTCCCCGTGGACTGCCGCTTCAATTCCACCAGGCTCCTCTCGGCCGATTTATCGGCAGGATCAACAATAAGGTTATCGTGTTCCAATGGAAAAAACAAATAGATAGGTACCACGATATCGTTCGATTTTCGCGAACCGATTTCTTGCTTCCGTCTATACATTCCTCCGCTTCCTCTCTTGAGTTGGGCATTAGATAAATAAAGGATTATTTAAACAATGGGTTAAAGAAAAGTTACTTTGACTCTAGAATATTTGACGAATAATCTAAGTTAATTTTTTTTTTTTTTTTAATTTCTATTGCTTATTCGAAATTTCTATTTAAATAAAATGGTCGCGCATCTCTGCTCCTCTCTAATTCTTTTTAGTGGTGCTAATTTACTCCCTTCTTAAGGGGCATAAACAAATTGTTACGTCTATGAAATTTGTTTATGGTAAAGGCTCGACATGTGACAGGAGGAACGGAATATTATGCAGCCCGCTGATGCTCGAGTGTCGCGAATAACTAAAGGGGTAGAGGTCAACGCAAACGCTTAAGTATAATTTATCGTTACACGACCAAAGCCCAAGGGTCAAACTGTTTGGTCTGCTAAAGCGACCAGAAATGGAAAAAAAGGAAGAATAACGCTTATCGCAATTTTCTGCATAGCTCTCGGTGACACTTTCGACTCGGCTGTTCCGCGATCCGCGCGAGGAACGCATCGGTTTGTGTAACTGCAGATTTTTACGAGCTTATCTCGATGAGAATTCGTTCCGTTAATTCCGCTCGTCAACAATAACACCAACAACAGAACAGTCGTAATATACCGCGAGCGGATTTTTTCCTACCGCTATTCAATGTCAAGCGAACTATTGCTCAACAACTATTTTGCAGCTGATAATCGATCAACGGAAAATAGGATCGAGTTATGCGCGCAACTGTTCAATAATGAGCACAAGCATTCCGATGAAACTTGAAATGAAATCGATCTGCGTACGCGCGAGGGAGAAACGCACCCCGGAGAAACTTTGCCCGCACCTTTGCAGGAATTATAATTCCCTTTGCTCTGAGCCGCAGGAAATTACAGATGTTGGTACATCGATATCAGTTTCTCGACGCAGAAATTTTTATCTCCGCTGATAAATTCGTACCCTCTGTCCATCGTGTCGCCTGTATGTTTCCGTTTGCAAGCGAAACATTGTCTCTGCCAATTTATTCCACGATCTCCGCTCTTTACGCGAAGAAAAAAATCGATAAAACCTGCGATGCCACAGGAGACACTGTGCCACACAGAAATATACAATCCTCGTCTCCTGCGATCGCTAATAGACTCGGATGCAGCGTGCCTGGTCACAGTGAGCCATTCTCCTCCGTCTAAATTATTGCCGAAAAATCTGTTGCGTCAGAAACCCGTCGACTGACGTAACCGCGTCGCGTGTAATAAATCTCGTACCATTTACGACACATCGCGTGAGCAGAAAAAGTCCGCGAGAAAAAAAGAAGGAAACGTGTTCGTGAGAGAGAACTGGCTGTTGTCGAAGGACGCGGGGTTGATAAGGGTTCTGCCATCGGCGGAGGATCTGCGGCCGCGTCCCCGCGGCGATGCACCGTTCGGCCGTGATATTTCATAACACATCGGGAGATTACTCGCCACGAATAAGTGTTATAACTATTGTGAATCACGGTGGTGAACGGGACACGACGACCGCGAGATAACGCCGAACCGTCTCTCAACCCAGACGAAACAGTGTTACGGTTCGAGCGCCCTTCATGGCTGTGTACACTCCTTGGTTGAGTGGCGATAATTAATTGGGGACCTTGCGGCGAGAGGGATGCAACCCTGTGTTTGACAGTTTTGTGTGATAGACGTAAAAAAAATTGTACAGCGTTTGGTGGATATTTATGATAACTAATGAGCGAGTTATTGTCAATTTTAAATCTACGATGAGATTTTACGTGGGATAAAAACCTAAGCAACAACTAAATGTAAATAATGGAAATAAACATGAGATTTTTGAAAATATATCACGAAATTTGGTTCGCGAGAGTCTAATTTAATGACAAAATGCCTAATTATAAAATATAATAATAATAATCTCGTGGATTTGTAGCTTTATTGTTTTGTGCAATATTTTTGTTTTGGGCAGTTGTAGATTGGCAAAATTCTCCAGAAGTAGGAATAAAAACTTATCAACTCGGTAACTGCTACTTATTCTGTGAAAATATATATTTCTCAATAATTAGTGGTCTCTTTTTAATTATATCTCAAAGCAATAATTTTATAAACAGTTTTTTTCCAATTTACTCGAAGTTGGTAAAGATGGAGCTGCACCCCTCTTGTCGCAAGGTCCTCAATTAATTCTCGATACTATCATCTCCGCTCACGGTTAGCCGAGCGAGTGGCTTTGCACCGAACGGCACCGCCGAAAGGGCCCATTGCAAGCGGCGCTCGTGCGCCCACGGAAAAAGCGTGCTCGCGTTTCGCGACTCGGTAAAGAAAATTGCGCAGCCGTCAAACTATTTCGAGCACACCCCCGGTTATATTTAAACCCGCGGATCTTCTAAACGCTAGATACACCGAGACGAAGCACGTCCTTGGAACACGTCCAATTGTCTGACTTCTAAGGCAGACGCGAGCAAAACGCTTTTCCTGTCGAGAATCCAGAAAGTGACGTGGCTCGGTCGCTCTAAAGCAGAGTTTCCCAATTGGGGTGCCGCGTTACGAATTTTAGGGCTCCGTGAACAGTTACATTATAATCAAATTTAAACACTAAAAATATCTGTGAATTATTCAACGAGAAACAAACTTAACTGCAAAATTTAAAAGGAAAAAGAAACTATTGATGTTGCGGGTTCCGAGAGAAAATTTATATTGGGAAATATTGCTTTGGAACACTCCAGAGTAAAGTTGGAAATTTTCAGATTAAGTTTTTTTATCAATAATCAGAACCAAGAATCGCGAATAAAACGAAGTTAGGGTGAATGTACCAGTAAATGAACACGTACCAGTGAATGGACATTTTATATTAAAATGAGTAAAATAAGTTATTAAAACAAGATACTAATTAATTACAGACTTTTTTTAATTTCTCGCTTCATATCCAAACAATTTTTGCAGCACGTGGAATGAATCGCGCTGCGAACATAATTTTATAATAGTGTTCATTCATTAGCCTTAAGTGTTCATTTATTGGTGCATTTACCCTATTCGAGACCGACGAATAATATTTTATTCGACTCGTCAGATTATCCAAATACTTCCCAACTCTGTTCTAAAGTCTAGACTGAAGATCCTCGAGTCAGAGAATCCTTCTATTGGTTTTTCGATAGCACTCTATCTGCCCCAAAAGCGGGGGCAACCTGTGCGATCGAAAGGCACGATATATGCACACAGAACGCGTGGGACCAGAGCGCGAGAGGATCCACGTGTAGGCCATACAAATTGACTCTCGTGAACGGTACATATCTACTCACCGAGCGGTTCGCCTAAAATAACAAGCACGGTGGAAACTCGATCCTCGGTTTGCCTTTTCCCCGAGCACACTGTGTTTATCTACTATTCTACTCAATCACTGAAATTTAAAAGCTTTCCCGCCTGGCATTTCGCGTCAGCGTATTTCTAATCCTCGCCGCAGAGCGCACGCGTGGATCACCCACCAAGTCGCGCGCCGCCGAATAAAAGACTTATCAATTTCATCATTCCCGTCTCGGCCGGGAATGGAAAAATTCGTAACCGAGCGAAAATGCCGGCGAGCGAAGTTGAAGAGCACTGCGGCACGCAGCACGTTCCCAGTCCTCGAGTATCATTGATAAAATATTTTTAATCCACGGGGCGAGGGCGATTACGGGGAATTTATATTGAACGGGCCCTCTTATCTAACCAGCGGCGCTGGCGCGAAAAAAGAGCGCGGCATGTTCCAGCCGCGAGCATATCAATTATAATGAAATTCACTTCTATTGTTGTTAATTACTATCAATCGGCTGCGATAGCCGGGGTCGCGGGTTATTGGGAGTCACGTGCGGAATTAGACTACGACTAATCCGATAATGGCGGAAAATAAGCCGGAGTCCTTGACTCGTCTTAGGCGACGGAAATTTCGCAAAAATTTGCGCTACCGGAAGCACTCAGCGTTGCCGATAGCGCGTCGCCCAGGCGATAAACCCTTCGGGGCGTCAATTAATTAACCGTCGAATTGGTTAATAATTAACTGTCCGTCGCTGGCGTTTCCATGAAAATTCTGAAAAAAACATCCCCCCCCCCCGATTGGCTATAACGGGAAACGACATGTGACTCGGATATTGCGACGAAATTAGTCCGGGGGACCCAGTATGGAGAATAAATGTGTATCAGTTGGAAAACATAGCGTGACTCTGGGCTATCACGCTGCAACTGACAATGCCCGCGGATAAAGGATGATGACTGGCATTAATTCGGGCCCCGGTATCGATACACTTCTCTCCTCGCTAATTAAACGATCGTGCAATTAATCTTGCGTGGGCGCAGCCCGTGACCAGGGAATGTGTGTTAATGGTGTCATTCAGTCGCTGTTACGTTAACGACGGGATCCAGATAATGCGTAGCACGTGTAAATTATTACTGCCTTCGAAGCGCGTCGCCTGCAATGCCCCCACCCTTTTTACAATATCGATAGGGAATTATGTAAACGGGCCGGGGCGTTACGCAATCGATCGATAACGGTGGATTGATACGTGGAAAGAAGAAGAAGAAGAAGACGAAAAAGTACGTAACATAACGTAACATTAGATACAGGAAGGCAGAGAGGTGGGGGCGGGGTATAAACACATTCGAAGACCTTACTGACTCGTCGAAACCTTTGAGCATGCCTGACCTATGATAATGGTGGCCGGGGAATTCGTATGTGGCCAATCGGGCGCGGCTATAATTGTATATGTATCAATAATAATTTATCTTATTTTATGACCGGCCTGTTATTTAATATTACGCGAACGGGAACCTCGGGACGATGGGGCTTGAATTTTTTCGCCGACAAGAGATTCCCTGTATCGAGCAGAGAGATTAAGCGATCGACAAACAACCGTAGAATCTCTCTCTCTCGGTTCTTTTTTCCTTTCTTTGCGCGGCAGATTCGCAGATGCTGTTTACTCGGCGTAACATAAACATCTGATCAAAAAGAACGATTCCGGCGCCGACGGTATCGCCGCGACCCCGACCGGTTTACCTTAACGCGACGCGAAAAGGAAAAGGATGGTAGGCCAAGTGGCAGTATAAATAGCGCCGGATACAAAAGAGAAACCGGTTGGCGAAATTTGAATATCTTCTTTTTATAGCGCGAGTTTCTATCACGCGACGACAGTACATACATCATTAACAACAGCCTTGGCGAATGTGTGTTAACACTCCTGCATCCTTGGGCGATCTTTCGTTAAGCCTGGCGCGCGCGCGCGCGCGCGATAAATCGTTATATCTGATCCGATATCGGGAAGCAGGAAGTACAATCGGTGGTGTGTTGAATGGAAAAGAGAATTCGCAATCTCGAAGGTTATTTCTATATTTAGAGGAACAAAGAATTATTGTAGAGAGTTTAAAGAAGAATAGATAAATGAAATTTCGACACGTTTGGCTATCCGAAAAAAAGTTGACAGGGATCGGTAGAATTATGGGGGCCATAAGCTTTCTCGGCGTCACATTATGCGCGTGACGGCTAAGCGCCAGGCCACGAGCCGAGCACGTGAGTGCCTCGGTAGGAATATTTCTGAAAATTTTATCGGACGCGTCACGATTGCCAATACGACCGCCGTTAGAGAGCCAATGCGCAAGAGAGGCGAGTCGTAAAAGATCTTGGAGACCGGTATTTTTCAGCGATCGAAGGCGCCACTGAGGTCGGATCCTCTGCTGTTATCGCCGTCGCGTTTCTGGTTCGAAGCAGCCCGATAACCGACATATCCTTGCCGACGCTACACCCTCGAGCGCGGAATCTTACCGGACAAAGTTTAATCGCCGAAACCATACAGAAAGACGCAACATGTCGCGTAGATCGCGCGAGATGCCTTTGTGTGGCCGATAAACCGGGAATACCGTGGCCAGATAAAACGATCTCGACGCTAATAGTGCGCGGCGAGTTGCCTCTTACATCGCTAACGCCGCAGGCCCTTTGCGAGATTTTTTTTTATCGATTTTTCCGAATTATTTCGCTCCAACCGATTCTTATCACCTGGTAACAGGCACAGCTCCACAGCGATAGAAACGACACTAATTAAGATCGGAATCGCAGTCTCTCGCGAAATTGATTCGATGGAGCAAGATAAAGTGCGTGTTCGACCGCGTGGTAAATTTTGCAGAATTTCGAGAGCGTACAACGTGCGGCTTCTAATTGTAAGCGATAAGGAGAAGAGACGATGCTCAGAGATACGGCGCGCGACACGATTAATGCACGCACGACGCGATGGGATTCTATATTTACGCGGCTGATAATGGCAGAATGCTCGTTTAGAATATAATTACCTCGAGATACATCGGGATCTTTGCATGGGCAATCGATAACCCCTGGACTCTCGCTGATTTGTATGTGGAACAATAAACTATGGAGACGGTTAATACATCGCCGGCATACTGGCTCTATGTAAATCAGGGGATGTCACGCGTGCGGTAAATACGGATCGTCGTAAATAATTCCTGGCATGCCTCGCGCGATGCGGTAATTCGTCTTAATTGGCGTATCGTGTTTTTCTCGTTTACGTTGCAGTTTCGTGGAGAGCGCAAGCGAGGAGCGTGCCTGGGCGAAAGTTATACCTAGGGCTCGGAGGGTGGTGCTGACCTACCCCAGTCGGGAAGATATTGCGCGCGGTTGACGCATCACCGTGTGAATTTCAGATGGAAAGAGCACACCGCAAGGTGTGACATAATATCATCCGTGAGTCACGTGTGAAGCCCGGCTCCCCAAACCAAATAATCTACACACTTTTAACAGCAACTGTATTATGTAAGACGCTGGGAGGGCGACAAACTCTGCCGTACGTTCACCGTGGCACGTTATTTCCCTCGGCACTTATCGACTGCGTGACCGTGCACTTCCGGAAGTGTTGCATCAATTTTGAGAAAAGATCAATAGGGATTATTAATTATCAGATACCACCTCGGACTTGTAATACTTCTTTAGAACGTTTACGATAAATAAGTATTTAATTTACAGGCATCTAAAGTGCCTGTAAAATTGCTAGTAACAGTAATGTATTTTAATTATTTTATGTATCGTTCTGTATTTTTTTTTTAATTTTAGATGCTACTCTTAGGAAATAAGCAAGCTTTTTAAAATGTTCGTGGGGGGGTATCCACATAACGCGCCCCCGGAGACGCTGCGATCGCAGGCATTTTCTCCGCGCTTTCTCCGGAAGCGCATGTGTTGCGGTGCGTAGGAATTGTACGTGCAAACAATTCATCTTGCGCGCCACGATTGTCTCAGCAAGTAGGTAGGCGTCCACGAGAGACGAGTGACCGGAAAACGTGCGTACCTTTGCGGGGGCACGAGAGCACGCGGGCATGCAAAAAGAAGCAAAATGTATTTTAAAAGAGCGGTCAGGCCGGTTGCGCGAAGAAAACTGCCGCTAACGAGCTTCGAGCGCAGTCCGTGTTCTATAATTCTACACGGGATAACGTTACTTTACACTTTCAGCTCGTTCCACAGACACCGCTCGACCAGAAGTTCCATTTACAGATTAGGACAGATGCTTGAAATATTCTAACCGTTCCCTGATTAGAGAACGTATTCTTTAACGAGCTTGATTTCGTGGAGAAAAAAAGGGAAGCAACGTTTGCTTATTGTTTCCGTCGCGCCGCGGGGCCAGGAGCCAGTTAATCGGCCCCCCATTCGAGTCATTCAAAACGTCGCAGATTAAACAATAACGCTGCTAATAACTCTCTTCCCGCCCCCGTAACTTCTAATCGAGCCGAGTCCATTTACTTTCTTTGCCCCGACGATAAAAGCGCTTCTCTGAAGCACAGATAGCCGATGCAAGGCTTTCTGGAGCTTTCGTTCCGCTCGTTCCGATCCTTTTTGTTTTTATCAATCGGTTATCTAATACACGTGCTCGCGCGGGCCGACGTGCGGGCCGGCGTCTCCTCTTGCTCGCCACTCAATAAGTTTCGGCTACTTGTTAATATTGGCAAACGATCGCGATACACGGTACAAGATAATGTGCCACGATAAACGCCGAGTGTATTTTTCTATGCGCCGCTCGCGACATTCCTCGCGGGCGTTATCTAGCTTTGTTTGTAAACAAAGGGGTCTCGCTCGCGCGCGAACGATAATGCCGCCAGGCGACGGCGGGGACTATAAATGAACTTTTATCGCCAGTTATAGCTGCATAGTGCTGCAACTCTGCGACCATACGCGTTTCCGTTACATAAGCATTGTTGCAGATGCGCGCGGCGAGCGGCACCGTCGCGTGCACGGGCCATTCCGATATAGATCGATTGCTGTATCACTGCAAGTCCACGCCGGACGGGATCAGAATACGCGGAGACGTTCGGAAACTTTTTAACAACAATGCCGCGCATGCTGCCACTGCAGAATTAGCGAAGCTCGCCGGTACGTCAACTCGGTCGATAACGAGGATCCAACAAAAAGTGAAAGTCAACATGGTACTTACGAATTTGTTTGTTAACTGGAGAACCGTTCCACCAGAAACTGGGATGGAAATCAGGTTTCCTCTTCGCCTACGGACTGTCCCTTTCCGTCGCTTGGCGCCTCCTCAGCCTCCCTTCCAAAACATCCGCAAAATTTTTGGCAATAGTCTTCTCGAGGCTTCCTGCCCCCTTGACCTCGACTTCGAGACGGGTCAGCGATTAATATCTTCGTTATTCGACGGGCAAGCTGATCCCCGAGCGGTCTTCTCAAGGCGGTTTAGCACATCGCGTTTATAAGCCGGTCGAAACCTCTCCTTAATTTCTCTCGCGCGTACATGGAAGATCCGAACGTGACCGAGACGGACCGTGTACGAAGTTACCCAGCGTATGTAAACGAGGAGACGGGTGGACGGTTTTCACGTGGCAAAAACGGCGCAACGCATCGCTCGTGCCCGACTTCGGAAGTGTCACGAGTCTTGGCTCATTCTCTTTTATTTTCTTTTTTTCCGCGCGACACTTACGGACTATCTCCGTGCAGCGGTTTTCTTTTCTATTTGACGCAGAAAGAGGATTACGAAGTACCTCTGTCACCGGCGCGAATCGCGCTGTCTGACCTCCTCCCCGGTCCGACTGCGTCTGAGGCAGTCTGAGGGGACCGGCGTGTCACCCGACAGTATGTCGCCGCGAGCCGGTATCCAGCGTGGGGCGCACGCGCAATCCCGGCCTCGTGCGCTTCACGTGATTACCACGGATCCACGAATCAGAGGACCGTGGATCCACGTGTTTGCATTCTTGCACGGCGCGGACGACAGACTCGGTTCTTTAAAGCCAGAAGTTAATAGGGACCCAAGAAAAGAGCGAGACAAGCAATCGCCATGCCGCACCGGTTTTCACCTTAATTTTTATCGCGAATACTAGCCAGACACCTCGTAAAAACTAAACCCCGAATACCGATAACGGCACGTCCCATTGAACAAGCGGGAGCTCGTTCGACTGGGAAGAAATTTCTAAAACAAACTCTCCAATGGTTCACATCGAAAAGCGAAGAATGAACGCGCGTAACGTGTATCGTAATTGTATTAAGAATTCCAGCGAGAAATTCCACAATTCTGTAGGGTATAATTTAGCTTGAATTTGAGTTTACGATAAAACCGGAAGTCGTGCTCCTGTTTCCTGTAGAGTGTGTGTATAAAGTGTGCTGGAGAATGGTTGCTTTACGTGGGAAGATATGAAACGAATGTATGGCGACTATTATGGAAGTTGTATGAAATAGTACCGGGTTGTTTATTTTTGAATAAGTCTCATTATTGAATGACGTCATCACGGGTGACTATTCGACCGTCATAATTGAATGTCAGGGGTACCGTTCGTAATCCTAGGGTTCCATTCAGGACCATGACTCATGGTATGAATGAGCTATTTATTTTAACGTTCCAAAGATTAAGAATGACACTTGAGGGTGCAAGGGCAATTTGAATATTACGCATGTAAATTGTTCTGATTTTCTCCCGATAAAGATGGATGACTTTTATACGCTCGTGTAGCACGTTTTATTTTTCTTACGAGAAACAGCACGTTTCAGTTTGCCACGTAAAGAAGCACATTTCATCGTTTCTGATGAATATTAGCACGTTGGTACTTCCGCCGCGAAAACTAACATATTTGACTGCTTCGCCACGAAGAATAGCACATTTCGTACTTTGCGGTGAAAACTAGCACATTATCCTGTTTCGTCACAAAGAATAGCGCGTTTTGGATTAAATTGCAGAAACTATCAGGTTTCGGCGCGTGGTTAGTTTAAATTGTTAAAATGCCTTTCGCTTCGAAGAATTCAACTTTTGTAAATATTGTTTAATAAATAATAACTCTATCTAATCTCCAAAAGGAAACACGTAAGAAAATTTTAATCTACATAATTTAAGTATGGTATTTTAATGTTTAATAAATTACCAACTATCCAAATGTGCTGCTTCCGTCGTTATAAACGGAACATGCTACTTTTCGTGGAAAACCGCTCAAACCTGCTAGTTTTCGCTGCGAAACACGAAACATGCTATTTTTCGTAGAAATATGCTGCTTTTTACACTCGGAACGTGCTACTTTTCGTAGCAAACCGCTGAAACATGCTAGGTAGTTCTCGCAGCGAAAACCGAAACGTGATAATTTTCGCAAGAAAATTGAAACGCGCTATCTTTTCGTAAGAAAATTGAAACGTGCTACTTTTCGTAACGCGCGTCGATAGGAGCTGGACAAAATTCATTTGCTTCTTCGGCATTGTCGCTAGCGTGGGTAAACCTAGGTATAAATAAGCCTTGGTAACTCGACACCCCGTCATATTTCTTCAACGTAAAAGATGTCCATTATGCTCTAGCGTGCTCCGTTAAGTCTATTGTTCCGGTGCAACAGATTACAAAGACCCAACACCTGATATATCTCGTTTTCGGACACGTCACACGGAATGTAAAGACACACGATTTCGTATAACTAAAATAAACGAGCGCGTGATGGGACTTTTTTTTATCCGTATCGCTATCACTGCCGATTCTGTACCAGGAATCCGTGAATGAACGAGGAAACGGCGAAGAGAAACACGAGACCGGAAGGTAGCGGTAAAAAGAATTTTTTTCTCCTCTGAGTCAGTCCATTTTCCTTACAGTTAAAGCATAATCAATCGGAAATGTTCGTTGATCGATGCGGGCTTCGAATGCAGCGCGGACACATACACACACGCAAAGGGGGCAGGGATTTTACACGTTAAAGTTTACAATAACTTGGTTCATTTACGTGTTTACGCAAGAGTGAGGATTTAACAAACATGGATTTGTTGCATCATCTTGAGCACTTACTTAACGAACACATGCTAGATGCATATATATACACACGCACACGCACATTTGTTCTATGTATACATATATATAGAAGATATATATATACACCCATAAATAAAACCGTCACCTAAATAATTATTGGGAGTGTATCGCGGTAATATTGGAAACGTTTTTTTCCTTGCACTCAACCACTCGTACGATTCCGTTGTTCGCGTACCTTTTCCTCATTTCTCTTTCCCCCCGTCTCGTTCGAGTTGCAAGAGTTGGCTCCACGTCACAATTTACATACGTACAAATAATGTGGAGCCGCGAATTATTTGAAGCATAGATTATCCCTATTATTTAAAAAGATCACTTCAGCGATATCAATAAATAATGGTAAGCATAGCTTTCTATTTATAAAGTCTCCCGTCGAGCACGAAGTTCCGTGTAACAGAATAAAATTCTCCGGATCACGAGAAATACGGCCCGTGTGATTGGTAATGAAATAACTTACACACGCCCAAGGAGATGCAGTGATTTCGTTGTGTACTTCAAAGGACAAAAGCGTAACTAACAATTTCTTTATCACCTGAGAGAACTCAAACCATACGCACGTGTATCAGTTATGCTTCGTTGGAAAGAAAAAAAAAAACGTACGTACAATAAAGCGTACACGTATGTACAGTATTCGAAAATTACTACGAGCTTATAGGAACCCTGTCGACAATATCGCGAACACGGACGTTCCATTCCATGCCCGGAACTATCAACCGAATATATAAAATATTCGCGCACGCGCACATGCATGTTAGAGGTAAAGTCTAAAACCTAATTAAAATGAGCTTTGTTCCTTCGAGGGGATGAAATGAAGATTTCTACGCGAGCGATGTAAATACTAAATATAATAACTTTCGTTGTATCGATCGTTTCTTTTTCAGTTTGCCTTTGACGTCAGAAGGATGGAATAGCGTTTTGTAACTTTCCACGAAAAATCGACTTTCCCATCGGTCGCGTGCGAATACGTATCTATAATTATTTACAAATCAAACACCTGCCCCGTAGACTTTACCTGTAACGCATACGATTAAAGGTTCTCGCTTTAACCAGCACAATTGTTTTGTTGGGAATCGACACGGGCGCAGAAGAAGCGCTGGTGCCTTTCTTTCGAACGACTCTTCCGACAGATATCATATATCACACTATACTCGGTGCGATAATTAAAATTTACTACATGACTCGTAAATAAAGACAAACGTACGTTTGCCGACACACAGATTTTACATTTAAAAAATCGGGCTGGCCTTGGGCATCTCAATTCATGCTTGGTATATACACACCGCGGTTAATATACATCCATTAATCAGTCATGTATACGATTGCGCGGTCAGATCGGACCGTCATATTATCACAAATAAATGCTACAAATTAAATGTCCTATCAATCGTCCCTTTCAAACAAATCGACCGGATAAATATTGATAAAATTCACCTATCACTGCGGCTTACGAATTCGTTAGAGCGGTCATCATGCTTCAGCTAAAGGAGATAAAAAATGGAAGAATTACTCCCGAAGGGAATCGGATCGGTTCGAATGATTAAGACAGAGTGCTGCAGGCTCGAGGTCTCTGGCAGCAGCAGAGGCTCCGCAATCTTGCCGCAGGGCTAGACTCTTCTGATCACCGTTCCTCCACACTTTCGCTTCCGCCGCTTTCCTGCTGCGGCCTCGCAATTTGGTATGTAATGAGATATTCCGGATATGCCTGCTCGCCTCTGTAGACGACGTATTCGGGGAAAACTAAGCCACCTTGCGACGGCCTGCCCATCACGCTATGGTGGCCTGGCGGCGCATGGGCCATCTTCATCGCCGAGAATTGCAGGAACGACTTACCCAGCGTGACACGGCAGAGCAGTAAATGCCTGGAAAATGGCGAGGCTCGTATAGAGATCACGATAAAAGTAGCTGAAGTAATTACTCTGCCTCGTAGACTCACCTGTGGCAGATATAGCAACTTCTGTCTTTATGGGCCGGGCATCCAGTACCGCCGCATATCCCGTACACGTACTGGTTACTCTTGCTGCTGTGCTCCGCGAAATAAATTCCGGCGCCGAACATGCCGCCGATGTAAGCGTGCCGTTCGTCGAAGCCTTTCTGAACGATCGCGTTGATGAACGGACTGCCGTGGAACAGCATTCGTTCGTTTGCTTGCGGCAAGGTCGAGCCGGGAGTGGTCCTGGAGCCCGTACTCGGGGAGGAAGGTGCCGCCGCGCCGACCTCCTCGGCCACTTCCTGCCTCCTGTGCGCGTAACGCTCCCACAGTTTGCGATTCTGCACTTTTTGTATCTAGGTTCGAAAAGGGTGATGATTAAATCCAGAGGACTGTCTATCTTATATTCCGCGGGATAAAGTGTAACGTACCCTAACTATGTTATATCGAGAAAATATTCCACCGGAGTGACCGTTGTCTCTATGCTGTCTAATGGTGCTCTGCATTTCCTCTTCGACGGCCAGGAACTCTTTGTCCTCTGCTAGTAGATCCACCAACAGTGTCCCGGGCGTGATAGTTGGTTGCCAAGGAGTGCCGGCGGTGGTGTTCAAGAGCTTCTCCATTCCCTTGATTAACTTATGCCTATAACCGTACGCGGACACGCCAACTTGCTTCAAATCCTCGTGACCCATCTCTGCCAGTATGTCTAGCGTGATCTGTTCGCGTTCAAATAATTCTAACAGATGTTCCAAGCCGAGGCTCTGCAGGAAGCCAGCCACGGTCGTGATCGAATTGTCTTTGCAGGAATCTTTGGAGTCTCTTTCGGAGCAGGTTTCGGACGGTGGCATTGGGCTGAGACAAGAAGACGGCCTTGCAAGTGGCACGCACAATGTCATGGCTGTTCCGGAGGGCATGATGACGGTTTCTTGGGTGAGCGGTGGCGGAGGTGTGACTGGAACTGAAGAAAACAGAATAAGCACGCGAATACATTTGTAATCGATGTATATGATAAGTGAAATACATTTACCCGCGACGATACTGGGTGGCCTGCTGTTAATAGTGTTATTTCCATTGCCGCTCAAGTTAATGGCAACTCCGACGCCACTGTTACCGGACGGTACCGATGGCACTACTTGCTGCGAAGCCATAGCATCCTGCAATAAGCATCTCACATCGTCAGCGCTAGCCAAATCCACGGGAGTTTGACCTTCTTGATTCTTTAAGAACGGATCAGCGCCGTGCGCTAATAAAAGAGCGCACAGCTGAGTCCTCCCCTTCTGCGCTGCTTCGTGGAGTGGCGTAAAGCCCCATTTGTCAGTGGCGTTTACCACGGTGTTGTATTTAATCAGTAACGCGGCAATATCCAAATGACCGTAGCTCGAAGCATTGTGCAACGGTATCAATCCTCCTTTATCCTGAGCATTCACGTCCGCTCCGCGTTCGAGTAAAAATTCCGCCACTTCTAAATTATTGTAACCCGCTGTGTGAAAGTACGATTGAATTAGAATATGCTGGAAATGGAACAGAAGGGATGCACGAGGAAAACGATGCGAATTCTTACCAGCCAAGTGTAGCGGAGTACTATTACGGCCTTGCGCGTCCCTACAATTGATATTGTCTTGCGTAACCAATCGCTGTACTCTAGTTAAATTGCCTTTCTTCGCTGCGTCTAGGAGGGCACTGTTTCCTCGCAACAGGTCCGCTACGTCCTGATCACCGTCCCGCACCAGGTCCAAGGGCGTTGCTCCGTCTCTGTTCTTTTTAGTAGCATCCGCGCCGTGTCTCAAGAGTAGGCGCACTATCTCGTATTTTCCTTTAGCTGCCGCCTCGTGAAGGGGGGTGAATTTCCATAAATCCGCGACATTCACCGATGCACCGTGCTTCACTAACAATTCCGTTACCTCGTAATGACCATAAGAGCAGGCATTGTGTAAGGGAACCAGTCCACTGAAAGTAGAAAGTTAAGCGTTTGTTAGCTATTGCAGTTAAAGCGGGAGAAATTTTGGGGAGCGGCCAAATTTGGGAAGCGGCAAATTTAGAGAGCGATAAATTTTAGGGAATGGTAAATTTTGGGGCGTGGCAAATTTGGGGGAGCGACAAATTTTGAGCGAATGAAATTGGAAAAGGTTTAAACACAGAAGCTTGAGTTACATTGGAGTTAATTGAATTAATTCTGAAATTGTCTCTACTCCTTTAAATTAAAATATTTGACGATACTTTGCGGAATGCGCGACAGCCGCATGGCAAATAATCAAAACACCGCGCGAAAGTAAGCGACAGATTTGAATTAAACGTACTGACCCTTTATCTTTGGCGTGTACATCTGCTCCATGTGCCAATAAATATTCGACTACAGGCACTCTATTGAATCCCGCTGCAAAGTGCAGCGGCGTGGAATGCCGGCCATCCAAATCCCGGCAATTAACAGCGTGCGGATTTGTTTGTAAAATTCTTTCCACCGCTGCTAGATCGCCGGATTTACTCGCTTCTAACAACTGCGCCTCCGCGTCATCTGTCCCGCTCGGCGGATCTATAAAACAGAAATAAGAACAGATGCATTTCTTGTCTGCAAGGAGCACATTTTTATCTGAGATATGGTAGACTTCGAACCTTGTAGTATTTTAAGGACATTTTCTGCAGCTAATTGCGCCGCGGTATAGCCCTGAAGCGATACTATAGATGGATCAATATTGTACGATAACAATATTCTGCAAGCTTGCACATTGTCTTCTCTAACACACCTGTTCATGTACAACAATGTTTTTAATGTAGAAAAAAAAGGTCAAGCATCTTTTCGCAAAAAAAAAATAATAATAGAACGTCTCGAGCGTTTTTACGATTCACGGTACCTGTGTAGTGCAGTTTGCCCTAATCCATCTAAAGCATTGACTTTCGCGTTATGTCTAAGTAGCACATCCATTGCATCGTAATGAGAGTGATCAGTGGCAACATGTAGTGGTGTAAGAAAATCTTTATTTTTCTCGTTTAAGGCAGCATTTTTCCTAATCAACGATTCTATTACTTGTTTTCTCTTGGGATAAGGAGATGCAACGGCGCAGTGCAGTGGTGTGTCCCCGGTATACGGGTGTTTAAAGTTTACGACTTCTTGGGACAGGTACTTTTTTAATTTAGTTAGATCTGCCTGCCTGCAGGCATCCAAGAGGCAGTGTCCCTTGTACTCGTCTACAATTAAAGTGTATCTAACAAAGTCATGTTCTGTGTGTATTCCTTTTTTCATGAAATATGGTATAAAATCAGCAGACGTACATGCTAATCTTTCTTGCAATTCCAATGTCGGGGCCACGTCAATGGCGCTTTTACTGTGGCAGTTCAATTGCGTCGGATCCGCGCCCTCGCTCAAAAGTAACGAGCAGACCTCGGCCCTCGATTTACTAGCGGCCTCGTGCAGCGGAGTGAATGCCCACAAGTCGCTAGCGTTAACTGCAGCACCGTGCTTAAGAAGTGCTTCGGTTACCTCAAAGTGGCCGTACGAACAAGCATTGTGAAGTGGCACGAGACCTCTGTAACATTCCCATTCAAGGAGAAATTACTTCGCGCCGTAATATATCGCATACACTTTAAGATTGAAAATAGTTACCCTTTATCTTTCGCGTGCACGTCAGCGCCATTCTGCAATAAAATCTGCACCACTCTGGATCTGTTGTAGCCGGCAGCTAAATGCAACGGAGTAGACCTCCTGCCATCGCTCGCGTGGCAATTTACATTTAAAGGATTCAGAAGTTGTAAAAGACGCTCCTCGTTTCCCGACCTTGCCGCCTCTAGCAATTCGTCCTTCTTATACTCTCCTGTTAATACTGGTTTAGTTACGGGATCTGCTAATTCTAATGCTGTCTTTCCTTCAGTATTTCTGATATTTGCATCTGCTCCGTGCTGCAGCAGAGCAATACATACATCTATTTTACCCTGTCAGAATAATCAGAACAAGGCATTTAATAGCATCTCACAAACGTATTAATAATCGTACACCAATTAGAACTCTGAGTACCTTAATCGCAGCCTCGTGCAACGGAGTGTAATTCCAATTGTCTCTGGTATTCGGATTAGCCCCAGCTTCCAACAGAAGTCTCACAACATCGGAATGTCCGAAGGAGCAAGCGTTATGCAAGGGATGTAAACCCCCGTCGTCGCGTGCTTGAATAGACGCTCCCGCGGAGAGCAAGAACTCTACTACGTCTCTCCTACCATAACCTGCGTATTAAAAACACAAAACAGTGGGACTGAATTCTATTCTTCCAACTCCCACGACAAGCGTCGCATCGGCATTAACATCCGCTTACAGAAGAAACCTGCGCGAAATACAACTGCAACGAATTATCTTTCAAATTCAATCCAAGTACATTGGGTTTCTCAAGACAGTTATTTAAATTGCTAAATTACAACACCGAGGGGTCCGCCTTTGAACTGTCCCACCTTCACGAGCCGACGTTAAGACATCGTTCTCTCGGCCTGTCGCGGGGAATCGCGATCTGTTCGCGGAGTTTCTTTGACGAAAGGAAAGCTGGGCGAGCTGTTAGAATAATGAGCTTACCAGCTGCAAAGTGTAGGGGGGTGGACTTGCGTCCGGCAGTGTCTCGAGCATTGACCGTTTTCGGTGTAACCAACGCCTTTACCCTGGCGAGGTCTCCGGTTTTGCAGGCCTCGAACAGCTCCCTCAGGGGATCCGCGTTTACCGATCCCGACAGGGAATCGGGATTTGTTAAAGTCGATCTACGTCCTGCCATTTTACACCGCCATTTTCACGCCACTGTCCGACGGATACACTTCACTGGCTCATTGTGTGTTGAAAGCTTTCACGACGGCACGGAGATGAGTTGCTATGGCACAACCCAGTGGCGCCGCCACACACCCAGGAACGTTCATTTTTTCAAACTCCACCATACGCAACGCGACTCTGGCCCTGCAACAGGATAATGTAGAAACATCGATAGAAATAAAAGGATTCTTATTAACTTAATTAATTTCATCCTCCCATCTGTTAAACACGCGTGTCTTACGTCCATTACATACGTTTCTGTATGATGTAAGACGCCGTGCCTTGTGTACAAACATTTTTTTACCCCCAATGTCCTTTGAAAGAATTTATTTGCAGGATTTTGTGGGCAGTGGGCTGGTAGAGATAGTGACCGCACTATGTTGATAGATGATTCTTTTTACAAAAATGTATTTCTGCTTATGCAGGCTGTGGCTGCATCCATCAAATGTATTAAGCATTTTAGAAAGGTATCTTTGGTATATAAAACGGAGCAATGATTTTAATAATCGCTGTTCTTATAATTGGTCTACTGAAATTCGTAGGGAATGTTTGATAAACCTAACACCGTTGGTTTCATTCATATTTCTCACTACTTATTGTCCGTGCACAATGCGCAGCGCTTTCGGCGAATGGTTACATGGCCGATCGTTCATAAGACGGATGAGAAACTGTATCGTGCAGAGATAAAAGCTTATTTGGAGATTCTGGCAAACGAAAATCTAGATATGAAGTTTCCGCCGATCCTTGCGTCCCATTTGCTGCAGGCGGGAGGGACAAAGTTCTTAATTATCATGTGGAAGATATCGGAGATTAGTCTCAGAGCTTACGTTGAAAGGAGCTGTGAATACTTGATACAGAAATTAGATTAAATGCGAAATTGATTTACGTATTTGTTAACACGATTCTTTTTAGATGAAACAAAATTATTGAAGGCCCCCTGTTTAGGTAACAGTAAGGACGTAATTCAGAAGTACTTTAGTAACATAAATCTAAAACGAAATATTGTGATTTCTGAGTCCCGTGGAGAGATAAAACGGACTTCGCAAAGCTTTGAAAATTATATGAAGTAAAGCTCGTTCTGATTTTATATATTTACAGTAGACATATGTACAGTATTATATACAAATTTATCTATTTTAGAAAGGAATCTAATGATTTAGCAAAACTACAAACTAATATTTTTGATGCAAAAGAGAATGTGGAGAAATATGTCCACGTTGCGCCAGTCAATTCTTTAATTGTAAACCGTTTAACAGATCCTGATGATTCAGAAATTATAGATCGTTTGTATCTAAGATTATAAAATTCACTTAAATATAATTCTAACGTTAAGTTATATTTCATCCAAATTTAAATATTCTAGTGTGGAGAACAAGTGTTTATCATAGTATTAAATTTCTGCAAGAAAACAATTCAAACTTAAAAAAATTAAAGTGGCTGAGCAATTCGTTACGCATTCTAGTTTCGCATTTATGCGTCAATTCTGAAACTTTTGATGGCAACGACCTTCCAAAAGCAGATAGCGCAACAGTACTGCTGTGTTTAAATAACTTACAGGTATTGAAATTACTCTCTGACAATTAATGAAACCATTAATAATTTGATAACTCGTGATGGATTTTATTTAAAGCACATTAACGATGGACTATACACGAATGACTGCTTAATATTCCACACTCTACTAGCAGTATTTACTCAAATACTAAGCCAACTACAATGCTCCTTGAAAGTACATATTTTATCAGACTTATCAGACTCTAAAGCAAAAATTACAGAGTATTGCGAAACAATAAAGTTCATGGAGCAAACATTTCGAAAGCGCATAGAACTAGTTTCTGATATATCGTGCCACACAGAAAGCAGTTTCCAAGAGAAGAGTATTGACATGTGTACGATGGAAACAGATTTTCTTTATTCTATCAGTCAAGAAATATTTTCAGCTCCGCCAAAGCTTGATTTTTACACTGACGAATGGGCAAGCGAGAAGTTATTCCAAAGATTATGCTTTTCTCCAGAACAAGGTAATAGTTGCTTTACAGCAACATACGTGGAAGATTCAGTTTGCTATCTAACTTATTTTCAGGGAAGTACAAGCACTTGTTTAAAAGACATACACGTAAACTCTTCAATTCGCCTGAACAATCAACGACGCAATTTCAATTGAATAACAGTAAGGAAAATGCAAGTTGGAAATCACCTCGGAGGCAATCATTAATTTATAAAGGGAATTCGCCTAATCGAGTAGCAGTCTCTCCGAAATATTCTCGGTTATTTTCTTCCAATGAGTTTAAAAGAAATCATTTCAACGGTTCGTATTAAAATGTTCGTATGTACTAAGAAACTACCGATTTATTTAAATAGTAACCGTGTTATATTATGTTTTCAGACAATAACGCAGCATCCACTCCAAATCCATCAGAGATAAATAAAACGCCAAAGAAGTCTAATACGAAGAAACCAAATGCAGAAGGACGAAACATAGACGTTGCGATGAGAAATATTTTCGATCTTTCTTGTGAAATTACGAATGTTGTAACGTCTCTATACAAATCTGAATCAAGCAACATTTCGAAGTGATGAGGTTCTAAAATTCGATTTGAAGATTAATAGCTCTACAGTGATTAAGAAGAAATATAGTATTTGCGAATGATGTATGCACATGTTTTACAATTGTAATTGGAAAATATATACTCATGACTATCTTCGGCAACAAGTTTTCTGTACGTTTCATTTTACATTACATAAACAGTTGTTAACCTAAAAAAAGCGCTCTCTGGTTGACACCCGAGAAAGTGAGAACTGAAGAAAAACGCTCGTTCTGAATATCTTTGTCCTTTTTTAAATAGCATTCCCTCTCGCTCTAATCGCCACCTCCTTGCATTATGCGTTTCTGATACCAGGAGAGAAAAAGTATCAGGCTTGCATAACCAAAGTTAGTGGCGCGCCACCTATCTCTGTCCTCGTCGCGCGCGCTATCGTTCTCTCTCGGACACGTCACCTACCTCCTACCTCCTTCATCTTCATGTGTTCCTTTTAATTCTGCTGAATTTCTGCTCCATTCGGAGCATCGGAAAGTCGGTAATGTCGATACTTTCTATTTCAATAATTTTGAATAAGGTTTGCAAATAAAACGAATATATTCAAGAATAATGTATAGGTAATTTTTTATTCAAATATGTCGCAGGATTGTATTCTAATATCTTAATATAAAGCAGAAAGGGTTTGTGTTTGACTGTCGCCTAAAAACTTTGGAACGGTAAACTGTGAGGTCTCGAAATGTGTTCCAACTCATTATGCCTCGATAATCCGGATGAATGTGACTATTTTCACAAAAAAATAAATTTTTTATATAAAATCAAAATCTAAATTTCGGGCGAAGCCGAGTAGTAAAGCTAATGTGACTATAAAAGTACATAAGTTATTCGTGAAAGATCCATAATTCATCGAGAAACCTGAGAGAACCAAAGGCAGCATCACGTTGATTTGCAATCGTCTTCACGAGCCGTTCCTAACTACTTAATTACAGCTAAAATAATTACAAATGTTATACAGGAAGGTAGTGGAAGGTCTACGCTTTAATATGCAACTTCAAAAGTGCATAAACTTAACCGGCAGGAAATGAGAAACTCGTTAATCTTCCGATACTGTACAATATTAAGAAAATGGCGGTTTACTATCTCCGTCCTTGTTGCGCACACTTGCGCTCTCTCTCTATTTGGTGAGAGCTACCTCCTACCTCCTGCACTATTCTGCGTTCCTAGTAACTCAAGCGAATTTCCTGATCAGAACGTACGTAAGACGCTTAGTTCACGCGTTTGACCTTCAGAGGGCCATGACGTTTCGCTGTCGGTAAATTAAACAACTGTTTAAAACGGAATTTAGAGTCCTAAAATAAACAATAGTGTTGCAATTATCTTTCGCGTTCATTGCATCCGTTGCATCGCGCTTGACATGCGTGCGAACGTGTTTTTTAAACTCTTTTTCTCAAACACACTGGCGATAACCTTGCTCCGAGCCGTGCGTCACTGAAACTCGCGTTCAGCTGCACAGAAAGATAACCAATCGATGCACATCAATGACGACTAACAGTAAAGGTAAAGCACGATTGGTTAAAAGCTTATTTGTTGGCTAATGTGCAGCCACTTGAATCGTACTGTGCAATCAATGCAACTGCACTCTGTTTACATGGTTCTCGTCTCCTGCACTTCGGAAATCTGGTCTCCCGCCGTCGATCAGAGCATTTCAATGGAAACTTTCGGCTTTTAGGTTATGATTCGCTCGTACGTGATTTCGCTTTTAGAGAATTATTATCGACCTTTATGAGGGCTAGCGTTCGTTTAGACGCAGCTCTTTTGCTAATATAATGCTAACCTGTGAAGCGCATGGCTGCCTCTCCAATCGGGATACGAAAGTCGAGGGGAAAGACATCTCGTTCTTTCCATTTCCCGACGACGCTGCGTGAGTATTCATTTCCTTTGTTTCCATCCGAGCTTTAACGCATCAATTCTACACGCATTATATTCTGCTTCCAGTCAAAGGAACCAATGGTTCAAGAACTGTCAGTTAAATGATACCGTCGAAAGCAATAAACTGCTCTACCTCTGCGAACTGCATTTCGAGAAAATGAGTTTCGATGGTACAAATCAACTGAAACCCAACGCTGCCCCGACTATTTTTGATAAAGTAGAAGGTACGCGCAGCAGCGACAAGCTGCCTTTTAACAAACACCTTAACTCTTATCGATGTTGCAGACGGACAGAGAAAGCGGAAGGCGGAAAGCATGCTTCAAGAGGAGTCGCCCAAAATCCCACCGCTAAAGCAAAAGAAACTGGACAACGATTCGCACAGCTTAGTAACCCCGCCGCAGAGTCCTTGCGTCCAATTAGTAGAAAATGTGAGCAGTTTTATTATTCTTCTAGGATCTACGCGTTTAAATCGCGAGTTCACTAAACGAGCGCGATGTTGCAGGTTGAAGAAATGAACGGAGACGATAGAACGAGAGTGTCCGTCGACCACGGAGCTTCGGTAATAGAATCTGCCCTTTCGAAATCTGAATTGTGTCCAGATATAGAAATAGGAAAGAGATTGTTTCGTTTGACGATACAAATAGACAAAATATACGGTAAACCGTGCCCGAGGTCGAGGAAGCTCATGATATGGGAGCAGCTGAAAAAGGAGAAGCAACAATACTCTGGGAGTGCTGAGAATGTGAATCAGAGGGATCAACCATTTCAGAAAGTTAATAGGAAAGCGGTATGCGTGAAGGGTGGATGCAAATTGAAGAAGTCTATCTACGACTCGCAGCCAGCTTTTCAGTGCGAACACTGTGATAAATACTACGTTATGAAGAAGCGTTGTAACCAAGAAGGGAAGAACAATACTTGTAGCATATTCCCATCTTCGCAATCTCTGTATCCTAACACTAAAGCTCAGTTTGTGTGTAATATGTGCCAAACCGAATGTAGTACGCAAGTGACTTACGATAAACACTTAAGATTACATGTTAGTAGGGATCCGTTGTATACGTATAAGTGTCACCAGTGTACAGAAACGTTCAAGCTCAAAGAGGACATGAGACAGCACTACTTAACTGCCCATCCCTCCGCAAAACTGCAGAATACAATTTTACAAGTGACCACGCCACCTTTACAGCAACCGGTATCTCAGAAGCAAGATTATCGTTGCGTCAGTTGCAACATAACATTTAGGAACGATCAAGCTTATAGGTAACACCTTAAGATCGTATTGCAAAACATTTTTTCTATTGCAGATTGTTTATTTTTGAATATTATTGCAGGAACCATATAAGCTCTCATAAAAAGAAAGAAGGCTTGAGATGCAGTATCGGTGATACGAATAATATATTCCCAGTACCCAATCCGCTAACCGGTAGCCAAATAGGCATTCTCCGAGCCGTGAAGTTCAGCTGCAGAGTGTGCTCCAAGGAGTTCGACAACGTCGCCGAAGTGGACAAGCACACGAGGACACACTTGGAGGAGGACAACGAAGACGAGCGGAAGTGCAATATTTGTAAAAAACTGTTCAAGACAAGTGCGCAGCTCGCGGAACATTTGAAGCTTCACCTGACGCGCACTCACCCGTGCCCGGTATGCTCGAAAGCGTTCATCAACAGAACTACTTTGAAAATACATTTGAAAACGCACGGTGAAGCGTAGGTGACGATAAATCAATTAGAACGTTTTAACGCGAATCTAACTCGATCTCCGTTCTAAGGGTGGCGGAGATCGAGCGTTTTATCATGTTCGGTTTTTAATTCGTCCACGGCGATATGATTGTGTCGACCGCTAAGGTTCCTGCACGAGGAGATCTTTGTATAATGTGTACAAAGCTGTTGGTTTATTTTCTTGGCGTTCGTAGCCAATGACGAGCTAAATGAAAGATTATGTATGTTTACGAATGAATTATTAAATCCTTCAGTAGCAACGGCCGTGGTTTTCATTCAACACTTCCAACTGGAAATAAAAGGGAAAGAAAGAGAGATGAAAAAATTAAGTAGCATCGATGTTGAAAAGAGATTGTGTTCGTGTACCTGTTGTAGCGTGTCGCGTTGCCGAGTGCGTTTCCCATTTTAGACCGTAGAAATAGATTCCAGCGGACAAGTGTAGAACATTGTCGTCGATGACAGCGTGAAGGCCTCTCAAAGTCACCGCAGAGATTGGCCCAAGAACGTAGATAATGGCGCGCGGGCTCCTTTGAGGTACGCTCCTCGTTGCTGCTTCGAGAACTGATTGAACGCGAGTAGAATGATCCTGATTTTCCCGAAAAGGGAACCTTCGGCGGTCGTCGGGGGTGGGGGGTTGGAATAGGAAGGGAGAAGGAAACGAGGGCAAACGACCCACGGACTAAAAGGGAGCCGACAGCCGACACCCAACTAAGGAACAATCGCGGCCGATGTTCACGGTCATCCTGTCAACGGGGACCACTTCAAACGTAGCCGGCCTCAATGTGTTTATTTGGCCAATGTCAAATTTACTCCGTGGAGAAGCAGAGCTCCTCTCGACGCCCTAGCTAGCCTGTCGCTCCGGCGACACACCTTGCTACCCCCTGACACCCTCCGCTGCTGTTTCTCTCGCCTTCGAAGTAAAATCGGATCGTTTTGTTGCGCTCGATTATCGGCGCGCTCGGGGCGTGGCTCGTGTTCCCCATTGTCGCGGCTTCTGACTTTTCTCCGCTACAAAAAAGGTACTTCGAGTACGTACTTTCTCTCTAGTGGGAGTTCTCGGTAACGCAGAGGCGATGCGGCAACCCCAAACAATCCGCGGTATAAGTTGTTTGGTTTAAGGGGAGGTTCCGGTCTAAAAATCGATTTTTTTTAAATTCATTTTTAGAATCTTCAAACTTTTAGGAATACGTGTTTAAAAGGATTTTTTTAAATTTGTAAAATTCTCGAGGTTGCAGGTATTTAACGTAAAAACGTTAAACGCGTTTTTCTCGAAACAGTGTTCTTAAAATCGGTGGAACCTGTATCCCCAAAAGTTATCCGATTCGACTGGAACCTTTTTTATTTTTAAGAATATACTTCTGGCTCGGGGGTAAACTAGTAAAATTAAAAAAATTGAAAATTTATCATTTTTAAAGGCGTTGAAAGAACGAAAAATATAGGGAAAAGTGATTTCAAAATTCAAGTGTCATTATTTTCTATGAAAATGTCATTTCTGTATTTTTTTCTGGTTTCCCCCTAGCCAGAAGTATATTCTTCAAAATAAAAAAAGTTTCAGTCGAATTGGATAATAACTTTTGGAGATACAGGTTCCACCGATTTGAATGAATTTTTTGACGCCTCGACTTTAACGACTCCCCAGTGCCGTCTGCAATGATTAATTATAAAACAAAAAATATATTTCTATAATTTAAGACATCCTTAATACACTGCAAAAAGTCCCATTAAATTATATCTAGTAGTTTTTCTTTAATTAATTCCTAAAAATCGCCTATTTCTATGGGCTCTAGACATGTTCTTAAACCTCGCGAAGATAAACTTTCTACATTTGAATTATTACACATTGATTTGGAAGAAGTTACCAGATGTCGTTTAACTCGTATTAAAGTCCGCCGTATGTCCGCAGGTATTTAGTAACGCTCTGTCAGCCACAAAATCGGGGACGACAGTCGGCCAGGTATCACAGATATAAAGAAAGGCACTCTATAAATTCGCTATGGTTTTCCACAGTAGCCAAACGGACCAACCCTGTGCGCTTACTGCTCATGCAGTCCTCTCCGAGGGTTCCGTGAAAATTAAGGGCAACGGCGTGACAAATCGCACGATTTTCCGTGAACGACGGGAAAATCTTGTATAGGAAGAGCTCGGAGTACATTTTAATCAGCTCCCGTTCGAAATACAATCGTTAGTTATTATTTTTCTGGGGTAGGTGTGATAGTTTAGAATCGAACTGAATTTTTTGTTTCAAAGAAGAGATTGAAATATAACTAATTTTGAAGAAAATATGTTTGAAGACTTTTTCTCTTATCCTTCAACCCTTCGTTAGTCTTTCGCACTTCTTGATATTAATATAAACAACGGTGCATATCTCCTTCTACTCCCCTTGCAATGAAGCTCTGCAAAGAGACAAATTTAAACAAGAATTAAAACAAGAATTCAAGCTAGATTTCTCGCTCCTGTTGAAACCTTTCCTTACAATTAGAATAACTGCTTACCCAACACGCTTTGAAAACCGAACACCTCGACTTTCACCTTCGTTTCACGCTATCAGTAACAAATTTTCCGCTCCCCTCGCCGCGGTAATTCGTCGATTTAACGGAACGATCGATTTGTCGCGTATTTGCGGATTCTTCACGCGGCTCCGTTTTCGCAAAAGTTGCCAAGCATGGCGAAAGAAGTATCAACGAGGATCGGTGAAAAGGGACGCCCCGTGGTGAAAGTTGCACGCGACACTTGGCCGAATATTCTGCGAAAGGGTTGCTTTCCTAGCGAACATGCTAATTCACAGCGGCGTCTGAGTGACCGGCATTCGCGGTCGGGAAGCTATTTCACGATTGTCCGGGATCGTCGTTTATTTGGGCATCAAAGGGCCGACGACACCGACGCAGCTGCGTTCCTCCTTGTATCGTTTGCAGCCACAATGCGTTCTCCTTCGTAATCGACACGAATGGCAAGCCGATCTTTGCATGTCGTTACGTTCTTCACCTTCATGGACGTCGGGACCTGCGAATCGATAAAGGAAATATTAGTCTTTGAATGAATGACGTGGATGGTTATTTTTATTAATTATTAATCTGTAATTATCAGGAAGTCAGGAGTTTTGGTTGAATGGTTATTTTCTTTGAGACGTTGCTGAAGTTTGAAGAATTTTTTCTGTTCGTTTGCTGTCTAGAGGCTTGAGGGGTTTTTGAATGAGACCAGGGAACGCGTGTGCACGGTTGCTTATAAGGCAGAAAAGCGTAAAAGATTGTGCGGTGACGTTGTTCGGCGGAACAGCGAAGAGAAAAGGCGAAGAAGAGGAAAAGAATGAAAAGGGAAACGGGGAGGCGAGCCTCTCTTTTCGTTGCGGGCACGGGCCATCTGGCAGAACGATCTTTTATAGGATCTATCTATCCCGTGTCCTCTCTTCAATGAAGGAGTCATTCGCGTGGAAGTTTCTGGCCCTTTTGATTAATGGCTGCCGCGATAAAATGCCTCGATCGTGGCCACGATCGAACAGCAACGATGGAGATTTTGGAATCGAGATGCTTCGGGGGAAATGCAGAAGCTTGATTGGTGATAGTGGCAATTCTAAGTCGTTCGCAATTTTCACGACGGCAATTTTATTTTAGTGCTTGCGATTCTGAGAAGTTGCCTTTCCTACTTATGGATGGTAATTTGAGAAACTGCAACTTGGACGCTTGCAATATGGGCCACTGTAATTGGAACGCTTGCAATTATGGTGATTGCAACTCGAACTTTTGCAACTTCAACGCTTGAAATTCTAATGCTTGCAACTCCAACGCTTGGAATTCGAACGCTTTCAATTCTAATGCTTGCAACTCCAACGCTTGCAAATCGAAAGCTTGCAATTCTAATACTTGCAACTTCAACGCTTGCAACTTCAACGCTCGCAATTTCAACGCTTGCAATTCTAATACTTGCAACTTCAACGCTTGCAACTTCAACGCTCGCAATTTCAACGCTTGCAATTCGAACGCTTTCAATTCTAATGCTTGCACCTCCAACGCTTGCAATTCGAACGCTTTCAATTCTAATGCTTGCACCTCCAACGCTTGCAATTCGAACGCTTAGCAACTCTAAGATTTATTACTTGAACGCTTGCAATTCTAATGCTTGCAACTCCAACGTTTTCAATTCTAACGATTACAACTCAAACCCTTGCAACTGAAACAGCTTGCATCCTCCATCCCCGCACCTCGAGTGCTTGCAATTCAAAAAGTCCGAGACTCCTCCACATTATCCATCCTAAACGCTTACAAATCCAGATCAATAATTCGATTCTGCCAATTGTAAATCACCATACATTCTCCCACACATGCACCCCTAATAGACCATCAAAACCACAGATTTTCTCATGCTACCCGAATAAGAAAACCGCGGAGTGCGCGCACCCGAGGCTCGCGAGCGCGTGCGTTTTTCACCGAGCGGCGCGCGATGACAAAGACAACTTGTCGCTGCGGCGAGGGGTGGAAAAAATGGCATAAATCATTGACGGGTACCAGCCGATGAATCCCGTTGGGTTCATCCGAGTGGAAGGGGCATAATCAAATTTCAGCCCGCCATGCAAGGGGCGGCGACTCTGCGGTTGTGCACACTTCCGAAGCTTTTCTGCTTACCAGGAGGGTGGGACTCGCTCGAGGGCTATTATGGGGCTTGCCTGGGCTTACCCCTCGGCTACTGCCAAGGAGAGACTGGGGTTGTATGATCAGCCGACCGTATAGAGAGCCCGAGGATTGCACCCGACGTGACGCGTCGCGACGCTTGCGTCGGACGTGCCGTGTGAACTTCGTGAAATCATCTTTCCTGCACCCGTTAACCTTTTCATTTTTAATGCAAACACAAAATCAAGATTACAGGAGCAGGAGGGGGGGATGACTTCGTTGGTTTCTTTTTTTCTCTGCATAAATAGAAACTGCAATGTTGCCTCTAAGTGATACTTTCTACCTTTTTGGATCTTTATTAACGACTTTATTAAGAAAAGAGGAGTAAATATTGCAATTTTATTGTTAAGAGACGTAAATTTTGTTAGACGTCGCTGAATGTTTTGTATTATTATTTTAGGGGAGGCACTGGGAAGGTCTATAGATATATTCATTGTTTCCATCGTTTTTCCTCGTCGTTTTTCGACGACTTGGAGCAGCGATCGAAAAGCCTCCGTGATCGATGATGATTACTATGATCGGTCAGAAATTTATTTCCCTATTGTTCAATGGGCGCACGAACGGGCGATCGTTCAATTTTAATCGTCCACGTGCTACAGTGGCCACTATTCCACCTCGGGATCATAGATTTTTTCAGGTGGGAAAAAAATTTGTCGCCCTGGAAAATTGTGGCAAGATCCTACCGATATGTATCCACCGATCCGTCATTCGTTAGTGACAGAAGTACAAGAAGATCTGACGAGGCACCCACCGCTGTTCGATTCTTTTTTACGCGGCTCACTGAGCACCTATCCAGTCCAGAATTTGGCAAAAAATATTTCCTATGTATGTACAAATTGGAAGGTAGAATAAATTAAAGAGGGTGGAAATAGGGAACTATAGTTTTCCTTCAAATTTTCATGGGGAAGGCGTGAACTCGAACCTTTTTTCCTGATTCCACATATTTCGTTCTTGTAATAATGCTCGTCACGTCGAAATGTAGGTTTCATTTTCCAGGAACAATACTCAACGTTTTTATCTGTTATAATTCTGAAAGAAACAGGTGCCACGACCTTGTTGCCACGTACCTTAGCGTGTTCGCGAATTGGGATTCCCAGAATTTGCGAACGAGCGTACGATGTATAGGAGGGTCCATCATTAGTGATAGGACCGAGGAAGAGGTCACTTCTTCGCGGAAAACTGAGTTCAAATTGCAGAATAACGAGCTCGCAATTAAGATTTAAAATGATGATGATTGCAACTCAAATTCTTGCAGTCCTGACGATTGCAATTTAAACGCTTTCAATTCTAATGTTTGCAACCCGAACGCTTGCAATTCTAGTGCTTGCAACTCGAACGCTTTCAATTCTAAGGATTATTACTCGAACGCTTGCAATTCTAATGCTTGAAACTCGCACGCTTGCAATACTAATGCTTGAAACTCGAACGCTTGCAATTCAAATGCTTGTAACTCGAACGCTTTCAATTATAAGGATTAGAATTGAAAGCGTTCGAATTGCAAGCGTTGAAGTTGCAAGCGTTGGAGTTGCAAGTATTAGAATTACAAGCTTTCGAATTGCAAGCGTTGGAGTTGCAAGCATTAGAATTGAAAGCGTTCGAATTACAACGCTTGCAATTCTAATGATTGCAACTTGAAAGCTTGCAACTCCATCGCTTGCAATTCTAATGCTTGCAACTCGAAAGCTTGCAACTCCAACGCTTGCAAATCGAATGCTTGCAACTCCAACGCTTACAATTCTAAGAATATTATTACTCCAACACTTGCAATTCTAACGCAAGATTTAATTTCATTAAATCATATTAAACCACATCATATTAAACGACATCGATATTATTTATAAAGCAGAAGCAATCAAACCATTCATAACTTTATTCCAGACTTCCGAGATATTTGGACCATCCTGTACCCAAGAGTTTGGACAAACGTTACTGCTTCGGAATTTTATCGCCTATTATTCTAACCGCTAGGAAGGTCGAGCTCGTGACACGTGATTTGTATCGACATTTCAAGCGAGTTTATCTCGCGAAGGTCGGGACTTGTACCAGAGTCGCAATTCTTTCGGACGTTTGCACAATCGTTGCGTGAACCGATGGAAGACAGCGGAAAGCGGAAACGGTCGTTGGACAAAACGAACTCGAGGCTTTTCGAACGTCGACCCGCGTTACAACTCGCTGTTATGACGTTCTCGATGGAAAGTAAGACGGATCGAGGGATCCTTGTTGCTGAATTCTCCAGATCGACCGATCCATCACAGCTTCATAACAGAACGCTCGCGTTTCCCTGCTCGCGCGACGAAGAAGGCCTCCTTGTTTCCTGGACTCACTTTCCGGCGCCTTTCACAAGGATCCAACGACTCTTTGTGAACATTGACCATTCTTCTTGGAGCAATCCTTTCAAAGTCCGTCGATTTTACGCGAATCTCGGGTAACTTCCTTTGAACAGTTTAGCGTGGAAGAAGGAACGGTTTTAACTCAATGAACTCTCGCGTCACTTTAGCTACAAGTTGCTCCTACAGACCGTTTGCGATTTCTGTAATCTTTCGAAATTTATAGAGAGGATGTCATAGAAGTGTGACATGGTACTGACTATAAATATAAAACTTTGGATTGCCTTCAGTTTTTCCACGAATCGGTTCATAGCCTGCCATATTTGGGTTAATAAAATGTCCCCCGTCGCGTTGGGTCACGGAGAAGCCCGGAAAATTGGGAGTGAAGGCACCTACACCGTTTACACGTAACCGATGATTGCAGCGTATCTACCTGAGTCACGCGACCAGGTATAGAACCCTACGGTGCTTTATTACGGGGATTAAAATAATCGATATATTTGGTGTCATTTAGGGAGGATTAAGAAGGCATTCCTGTATGATCATATTAGTATAAGTCCCGGCACACTGTTTGGAAACAATTTCTATATGCCCTCTGCCTTCGAAGATTATCGTACGTCGCCTGGCTGTCAACCCCGATTATTTCGCGACTATTGTTCGAACTTTGAATTCAGTTATTGCTCGTTGGAATTTTGCTTGAATTACGAGGACGCTCTGGGTCGTACGGTGGAGGGTAATTAAGAGGAACAATGTAATGGCCCTTTTGGGAATTTTGGAATGCTCTATTATATAGAACAATTAATGAGGGATTATAAAAGTTCCTTTTGATAAAATTCCTGGGTGTTTGAATTTCGTGCTGCTGTCTTGGGACTGCATATCTATAATTTACTAATAATTGTATAAGTTAGAATTAAAATTGAAACGACTACTCATTGTTGATTTCGGAGATGGCAGATAAACGAGGATTATATTTAAAAAAAGGACTTTTGATCGTTATCACACGAATCGTAGTGTTTTCTGTACAGTTGAAAATTGTTAATAGGAATCACCAATAGAAAATTGATAGAAATCGGGGTCCCGAGTACTTAGAAGTTATTAAGGTTTGAATACATAAGAAAAAACTTGGTATCTTTGTCTATTCAAATATTTACTTGCTCAAATACGAGGACTTCTCCAAACAGTCTTTTCAACCGTGTTAAGAAAACTTCTTTACTGCTACAGTAATCTTCTAAGTAGCGTTGCCGATTACGCTGAACGACGGTGAAAATAATTCCGTACTTTCTCTTAATCTGGAGACGCGGTTGCCTACCGAAGAATAAACACTAAACAAACCACAGATCAAGCATGTAATAAATCGATTCTCCTCCTTCCCCAATAATTTCCCTAATTCTTTCAAACACCATATCCTATTCACACACACAGACTTCTCTAAGCTGTTACATTCTTCACCCAGATAATTATTTACAAAGAACAAACATTTACTCCTCGAACCAACGACAAGTTACTAAACACTCCCAAAGATAAGAAAACCAGGAGCTCTATACCAGTGACGCACTCAGGATTTAATCTTGGGAGAAGCCCAGTCGAACGGATAAAAATATTTCTAATGCAAATTGAATAAAATTCATTAGGTGATTATAATAATTTATTTAAATACAAAAAACCAGTTTTCTGTTCTTCTTACAAAGCCCCTACTTTAGATGGTGCCACGGCTCCTTGACCCCCTTTTTGGCGCGTCACCGCCTTATCCAAGGATCCTACTTCTAAGTACAAAATTGCTGTAAAAAAATTCCCTTATCAACCACGACATTAAGAAATCAAACTCATCCCTCATCGATCTTCCCTCCTGCCCTTTTCTACTTACCCACGGATTCGCGGGTGCGTACGCGTGCAAGGAAATCGCGTAGTCGTGTAAACGTGGGTCAACGAGATGATCGGACGTGGAGAAACGGAGTCGGCGATGACGTCGTGACGCGAGTGCCGCACAAAAGGGCCGCCCTGGTATCAATGGTGCCCCAGGCCCGGTTTTGTGCTTGGCTCGCCTCGAGAGAGAGGGGTGCAACGATATCCCGTGGGTGCGACAGGGAGGTGACGGGGGACGAAGGGAAATATAGGTGACAACGGAGGCAGACGGGTATACGCTCTTCCCGAAGGGTAGTTTCGACTTGGAGTGTTACAATAAATCAACGACGCGCTTTCGCGGAGCTCCACCCTCGTAACTCCGGCAGAATGCGTCCCCCCATAGAGGACACGACGGGCCCCGTGCGATCGGCGACTGCCCGTTTCATTGTGTTTAAAGTGCCCCGAAAATCCAGCCACCACGAGCACCGTATAAACAATTTATCGTTCGCTTCCTGTCGCGCGCTCGTCCAACGGCACAAAAGTCCTCGGGGATCGATTGATAGGATTCATTAGACACGACCTCTCCTTCCCTTTCCTTTAATTGCACTTAATCGTGCCACGCTTACGACCACCAGCGCGATTCAGCTCGGTGCAATTCGACGATCACTTTTTTTAGCGGACCAAGCCGCGCAAATCGATCGGCAAGTTTAGAGCTGTGGCTTGGTCGAGGGACACTGATGTAACGCGATGGATATCCATTCTCGGTGAGATGCTTTGCTAAGGTGGGGAAGGTCGAATGCTTTTGACAGGGTACAGAATTATTTTATGTAATGTTAAAGCTCGAGATGGGAATCGGTTTTATATCGCGATCAGTATTTTATTATTTAAGCGATACTAATTTTGCTAAGTACTGATATTTAACAATTTTTATGATTTAAGCTTTGAATTGTCATTTCGTGACAGTAGGGGCGAGAGAGATAAATGGGATGAATCATTTTGCCAAAATTCTAAACGCATTACACATATCTACAAGTTTTTTCCTGTTTAAGGCAACATTAACATAAATAGTGCCTAGTTTGCGAGATAAAGATATGGCTTTCTTATTTAATATACGTACAGATAAACTATTTTCCTGCTACCTGGCAGCAATAACTTAGTTTAAATGAAAGTTGCAGATACGCCCTTTCGAATTAACATGGCAGATTAATGGACTTGTGTTTTAAATACCAATTATGATATTATCAGAAATGAATGCTAAATAAAATTATTCCTTTCATAGCACTTCTCCCCTGCGTCTACAAATCGAATTAATTATATAAAATTTATATCGTTCTACGAGCAAAGCACCCGATAAACTTCCCTAATATTTATTTTCTAAGGATGAGACTATGGAACGTGATTTCTAAACGACACCCATCGCGATTACTTTATCGTTTTCAAGCATCAAAGGCGCGCGAAGCTGTTACCAGTACCTTCTCGCAGAATCAAATGAAATTCTTCTCTACCCTTCTCAATCTAGACCTTCGTTCGTTAAAAATCGTCCAGCTGGTTAAATTACCGAGATCTAGAATTCGTCGCGGATAAGCGGCGGACGTGGCGCGAGGCAGAAAAAAAAGGAGGCAAACGGGAGGAGATCCTCGATGGCGAGATGGGCCCGAGAGGGGTTGTAAACCCTCGATGCCATTGCTATATCGTTCTATACGCTCTACCAGGCCTACCCCTCACCGCCTCCCTTCTCGCCCCCCAGACATTCGCGGTTCCACAGCCCCTCGCTATCCCCGTGACAAAAGGGCGAGAGCCCCTTGGCCGTGGCGACCGATTAATTCCCGACAAAAGGGGCTGCGTATCGCGTAGCGAGCCCTCCAACGGCCCCCCTAAAACCCACCTTCGCCCTTACTGCCAAGGGCGCCCTTACCCTCTCTCCCTTCTACCTCGTGCAACCTTCGCTACCGAACGACCCAATCCCGGCAAGAGGGTGGGAACCACCACCGCTATATAACCCTGGGGTGAGCCTGGCCCGGGATACAGTACTCTTCGAGATTTCCTGCTCGACTTGCCTCGACCTTCGCGAAGAGTCACGTGCAACCGACGAGTCTACACCGCGAGAGGAACGCGCGCTCCGTTCGTCACAGATACGCGAGTCGCGGTATCGTCGAAGAAAGTTGAAGGATCCCTTCACCAATCTTTAAGGAGAATTCTTCGATTCCAAAGGGTGAAAAATGTGCGACGCAAACAGCACGAGGTTCTTCAGGCCGTGGAGCATCGCGGAGACCGACGCGAACGCGACGGCGAAAGATGGCAACACGGAAGACAGGACTTGTTCGCCGAGCGTGAAGCAAGAGGAGGATAACGAGAGCGTCGCGTCGGCGTCCACGTACGGCGAATACAGCGCGACGAGCTCGTCGGAGAACGAGGCGTCCTCGACTCGCGCCACCATGAAGAGGATGCGGCAAAGGAGCGAGTCCTCGGTGGAGGCGACCAGCAGCTCCTCCTCCGTCAGCAGCGACGACGCGGCGCGCGGGAACAGCCTGGACAGGCTCAGCAGCTTCGTTCTGTCCTCGCCGACGATGGAGAGCTTCTCCGTGGCTCGGATCCTCCCGCAATCGCCAGCCGTCTCGGCTGGGATCCCCTCGATGGTAGCGAACGGATGCCCCGGCGCGAACTCCGCGTATCCCGTGGACTATCTTCAGAGGATAGCGTTTCACCCAGCGAACGCGTTCCAAGCTATGAACGATGGTTCTGGTTTGATGCCGATGAACGTTGGGCAAGGCGTCCCGCAAGCATCTGCGATCGCCACCACGGGGCAGCCGTTCTGCTACGAGTACCGCGGAGTCGCGCACATACCTCAGGGGCTGTATGGGTCCACGGTGCAGCAGGCCGTGGAGATGATCCACAGGCAGGACGTGGCCGCGAAGCAAATGAAGAAACTGCGCCCGAAGAAGTTCAGATGCGAGCACTGCGACGTCGCGTTTAGTAATAACGGACAGCTCAAGGGACACATTCGTATACACACTGGTAAGCTTCGCCTTCGGGGCGTGTTATTGTTTGAGTTGTGTACGCTGGGGCATGTGATTTTCATGCAACTTGAGGAACGGGCGAGTCGGAACTGATTATTGGTTTCTTGGTTCTTATTTTTGCGGGTATTAGATCCCTTCTACTTGGATTTCTGTAGTTTATTGTTTGACTTAGAGTTCACTTGGGTTCGGTTGAAGATTGTTGCTAAGTGCTAGATTTAGTTGGCGATTCTTTTAATGATTTCTACTTCTATTAATATTTCTATTTCTATTAATATTTCTACTACTATTAATATTTCTACTTCTATTAATATTTCTACTTCTACTAATATTTCTACTTCTATTAATATTTCTACTTCTATTAATATTTCTACTTCTATTAATATTTCTACTTCTACTAATATTTCTACTTCTATTAATATTTCTACTTCTATTAATATTTCTACTTCTATTAATATTTCTACTTCTATTAATATTTCTACTTCTACTAATATTTCTACTTCTATTAATATTTCTATTTCTATTAATATTTCTACTACTATTAATATTTCTACTTCTATTAATATTTCTACTTCTACTAATATTTCTACTTCTATTAATATTTCTACTTCTACTAATATTTCTACTTCTACTAATATTTCTACTTCTATTAATATTTCTACTTCTATTAATATTTCTATTTGTATTAATACTTTTAAAATAGAAATATTAATATTTTTACTTATTTGCAATAAATCGCTAATTTGTTATCATAATTTGCCTCAAACGTGCACCAAACAACGTAGATTCTATTTTTACGTACACATTACACGTCGTACTTCAAAAACTTTCAAAAATGGAGTTGCACTCCTCTTGTTGCACTGTCCCCAATTATATAAACTATAAATCCCACATGGAATCTCGTGTTTCGACTGTGATTCTTCGAAATCCATAGAGCCATGAAGATACGTGGTTATTATTCTTTAAACACAACTGAAACTATTTTTTCTGCTTGTTACAGGCGAGAGACCGTTCCAGTGCGACGCAGAAGGATGCGGCAAGTCGTTCACAAGGAACGAGGAGTTGACGAGACACAAGAGGATCCACACTGGTCTTCGACCACACGCCTGCATTATATGTGGGAAATGCTTCGGCAGGAAGGATCATCTGAAGAAGCACATGAGGACACACGAGAATCGAGATCCATATCGTCTATCCGCGACGGCGTTGGGCGTCTACGCCATGGGGCACGCGCTACCACCCCCGCACCCCTTCGCCCCGTACATGTATCCGATTTGACGTGGTCTCGGGGATTTAATCGTGTTCAATTTGGGATACATCAGTGGTGGTTGTAAATTGTCTATTTTCCAGATTAATATATACGAAGGATTAGTTGGAAAATTAATACCTGCATGTAAATATCAGAGTATATTTTTATAGAAATCAAGCCAAAAGAGATTTTATGTACTATTTATGTATATCGCAAACACGGTACAATCGTCGTTGCCTTAGCGGGATGCCCCTGCGTTTTGTGCAGGGCCATCGGCACGCTTTCGTCAAGAGCTCGTCAGAGTGAATTTGTATTTTTGATACGACGTTTTATGCTTCCACCCTGGCGAGTAATTACCAGTCTTTCGTATCTAGTCAAGCAAGCGGGCTTTATGATGTATATATTTTTGTAAATATCAGATGTTTATATATTATACACACGACACAAAGATTATATAATTCAGGACGAATAAATTGTTATCTATTTTGAATAATTTGCGAGTCTCTTTGTTGAAGAAATACCCTTCCCCTTTGAACGAGTGGATTAGTTAGGTAATATGGAAATAGAGAAAATGGTGCTGCAGGAATCATTATGAGGATTTGGAGAAATAAATTATCAAACTCTAAGAATACTAAAGAATTTTAAAGACAGTTGACGAACAACGCGTTTTAATTCAATTTCTATTTTATTTAAAGAAAGTATAACTTTTCCAAGATAGAAGATTTATGCTGGGAAAGAAAATTCATATATTTATCCATTGCAGGGAGATCCCTACTCCTACTGATATAAAAAGTGAAACAAACGTTGTCCGTTTGTTTGTCCTTTTTTCATGGATTTCAATTAAATTTTGAACGTACACTACACACATTACATTATTTTCTTTAAGCTTCTTTATTTTGGAAACTTCATAAATAATTCTCGGGTGAAACCGGGTATCCTGTCAGCTACTTAGTTAAGAATATTTCTTTCGTGGTTAAAGTCATCGAAGGCACCACCATTTTCCCGACAATTAAGTCCAACATGGCGTCACCAGAACCCTCCGCGATCCCCAGCGGGGGGAAGATCCCCTTCCCGCGTTATGGGGTGGTTTCCATAGAAGGGCTGGCATATGAACGGAATGAGGGTTGCGCCCTTTCGCTCCCCGGAAGGGACGTTTACCGCGTGCAAGCCTATCACTGACCTTCTTCCGTTCCCTTTTTTTTCGCTTTAGATTACAATACGTTCTTGTGGGACTGCTCGTGGTCGCTTAAACGAATGTTTCGGTTGACTTCGGGGTGGAAGTAGCGAGGGGTCGCTGGTACGTTGCGAGGAGGGAGAAAAAACTCAAATTCAATTAGTCCCCCTGCAATATTTCGCGAACTCCTAAATTACACGAGAAAGAGAAATTGGCTTTATATATAGATCCAGCGAGCTTTAGAATATTTCGTGGACAGTAAAAGTAGCGTTAAAAATTATATTTTGCGAAGTTCTATATAGTATTAATGGTTAGAAGAAACTTGATAAGAAACCACTCGAGCACGAACAGATATCCTGCTTTCGTGGGAGATTCTTCGCGATAACTTTTGTATTTGAGCAGTGACTTTCTAATGCAGCACAGCTGAAATTGCTTATAACTACTTCCTTGCTTGAATATTTATTTAGACGGTAATTACTCGTGCAATAAGCTCGTTAACTAACGCACTTTCAAATTCACTATCCTACCTCGCAATGTTTAATAACTAAATGGAATACGTGATACATTTTCTGGCATTGACTACTAATTCACTTAATCCACCTAATCATGAGTGGAAGAAGATTAATTTAAGCTCCCTATCACTTCTTATCGCTCCGCTCAATATAACAAAAAAACAATTCCTGGCAATTTCCATGTGCCAGAGCGAAAGTTCAATATTGAGCGTGAGAGCCAATCGATTCACTCTATCTTACGCTTAGTGTTCCTGATTTCACGATATTTTTCGTATCTCCAGAAATCAAGAATCAGGTCACATTTCTCGAGAATTCTCAAAATTCGTCTTTTGAATCTTTTTCAAGAGATTCTAGATTATGCAAGGGTTTTATAAGCGAATAGTCTTATCTCTGCTTTTCGATATTTCTTCTTTAATAGCAACAAGAAACTCGTTACTTAATTGAGTATACAATTCTTCTAAATTTTTAGATAAGAATTGTAGGGCACCTTTTGTACGTTGAATCTTCTTTACTGATTGTGAGATTTTCCATTGTAATTCATATAGGTTTTAATGTCACTAATAAGATTTATTATAATTGTAGATGTGTTTATACGTTTGCGATTAACTAAGTACTAATACAGAATTTGAACTATCTCGAAATTCATTTCCGCAAAATAAATGAGATTTATAATAATTTTCCTGGACTTAAGTTTCTCGTGCAATACTATAATTTCTCGAGAAATAAGGAATAAGCAATTATAAAATTTTGGAGAAAGAATCCTCGAGAAGGAACACTGCTTATAATAAATAATAATTCGATTGTCAAACATAGGAAATTTGCGTTTCTAGGGTCCACGCAAGTTCAGATTCGCGTGGGCTCAGGAAAACTCGACTGGTATAGGGATTAAGTGCATTAACTTCTCACACTTGGACACGCAGATTTCCAGTGGCGTGCCGGGGTAGCTGCAACCCCCGCTGTGACATTCGTTCGAGCTCGTTGACACCCCCCTACCGATCCGCAGATATATGACAGCCGAGGCCTTCTGACTCCTCTCCTACGGCGCGATTCTCTTCACCTTCCTCTTCGACTTCCCTTTTGCCAGCCACTTCTCCCTTTTCTGTGCTCGTCTTTCATCAATTTTATAATAATCATCCCTCGTTTAGTTGTAGAACTGTGATGCCTTGTGAATGGATCTCTTTTTATTCTGTTTACTTAGTTATTAACAAAGATACTTTTCCTGATACAATTATCTTTCAGTATTTGTTGCACATTATTTTTCTGCTCCGTTTATCCCTCCTCGCATGGAACACTTCCCTTTTCAGATTCATTTTAAAGATACCTTCTTCTGTTAACTTAATCAAGCTTGGGACATCCCAAAGTCATATGAGAGAGAGAGAGAGGGATGGGGGGTAGCTTTGGTTCTATGGCCAGGGTTAAACGATCGCTTAAACGTGCCAAGGATTACAGGGATCCTCGGCCTCCCTAATCTCGGATTACAGTAGCCCTTCGGGTACTTTAGCCGGGATTTCAGGAGGCGTTCGGTGGCCCCTGTCATTATTTGTATTCGACCACAAAACAAACGGGTTGTTCAGCGTTAACGCGGCCTCAAGTGACTTCCCGAGAGCTTACCTGCGGTAATCGCTTCTTTGTCCAAACTCTCCCGTCATTTGCTACCGGAGGTGTAGTACTTTTACCTTGCGGAGCGTGATAATTGCTGTGAATATAAACATAACGCTGGAGTTCGATGGAATTAAATAATCGTTACTTGAATTAATTAGACTCGAAAGGCAGTAGTTTTTATTTGGAAATCGGTAATGTGCAATACTTAAAGAAGAATTAGAAGCGATGTAAAATGTAGGTGTGAATGTTCCGAATTTCTGGGCCAGCGAAGCAACAGAGGGACCGAGAAGACTTCCACTAACTGCTATTACTCGACAACATTAGGGACATTTCCCAAAGACCGTATTCTCTATTCGGCGCCCCATGGAAGTCACTGTCAGTCGCGACTGCTAAAAGGAACTGGAGAATCGAGGGGAACAGGAAGAACGCCCGTTGCGAAGACACCGTTAATTTTATTTCGCGTGATTCAACGACTGGCCAATAGGTCAACACTTGCTGGCGTTCCGAGTGTAAACGATTCGCTTCATTCAAGATAAGCAAGACGATAATGATTTAGAGATAAAGAGTTGCATCCGTGTGTCACGCTTTCAACATATTCATCAAAGAAGATTCCTCGTTCTAGCAATACTTAATCCCCTGATCTCCTCTTTGCACAGCTGTTGTATAAATCAGATCTGTTATTAAGAGCTCAGAGTATGGGAAAGGTGTCTAAAACGATCCCTCGGGGTAAAATGATTCCTGACTGTTCTGCGGCTATTAGTGGTGATAATTCGTCATATCGATGTACAAAAGTTCAGCCCGAACGTAATTAAGTGTCGCACGAAGTGCCATGTAAATATCAGCACTGTGTGTGTGTGTGTTATAAACAAGATAAATCAAAATTCTGCCTTTTATCTAAGGTAAGGTATTTTTCAATGTTGTGTAACTTCTGTCATAAACGGCTTAGTGTGACAGCTGTTTTTATCGCGGATTTAATGATAATTCAATAATAATTTAATCTACCTATGTTTCGTTATAGGATATAATAATTTGACATTATATTTAACCATTGAATGTGAGTTGGATGTTTGGGGTCATATAATTATTTTCTAGTAGAGTTAAATGATCCCAGGAATTCTATGGTGTGCGCGAAAAAATTATAGTCTGTGAAGTTGATCTCATTTTCTAATGTTTGTTAATCGATTTTAAGTATTTATACTCATTGATTATGTAAAAATTATCGAAGATATGATTTTTTAAAAATTCTTTTAATTTATTATGTTCGCATATTTTGTGACTGAGTTTAATTTCTGCTGTTATTTAAATAAATCAATGATCAAACAATAATTCAATAAAAAATTATCCTAAGGATAATTTTCCTAAGGATCCCTCGTAGGGATAATTTTATACACATAGGTGTACAAAATGATCCTTTAGTATGCCTGCACAAAAATGCTAATAGAAAATGTAATGTAAAAATGTAATTGACGAGGTAGCTAAATTTGATCTAAGCCAATAACATGGTAGATAAACTAACTTACAAAAACTACTTTACTTTTACTTAAATACTGTGCATTTGTATTTTTTATATGAATTGCGCCTTAAGGGGATCGTTTTAGACATAAACTGCGTTCCATGTAAGAGCATACTGACGCCCCTACCAATTTGGGTCCGATCTGCGCAGCTTCCACGGATCTGACACAAGCGATTGGTCGTAGCTCTTTCGCGATTGGTCGTAGCACTCTCCCCGCCGGTTTACTACCAATCAACAGTGTATCCCTGCTCGAAACCAGTATGCTCTAATGTGGAACGAAGTGTAGTTCCACTACGTTGCAAATCTTGCTCTATCCCTGCCCATTCCTCGTTCAGGATTGCGACTCTGTCAACAATTTCATCTCCAAGATTCCCCTCCCTAAGGTTTTCCAGCGAATTCGTCGTTACCTGCGCCAGGGGAACGCGTGGTCCCCGGGACTAGTGGCAGCCACCGCGGGTGGTCCTGTATATCGGAATGTTTGCCCACGTCATTGTTGCGTATCCGACACTCGATACGTTCCTCCCTGTCCTGGCCCCGTTTAAAAACCGTTTAGCCCCTAATAGCTGCCCCCCGTCCAGTCACCATTCCTCTCCGCAGAGTCTAGGACTCCGGGTTGCCTGCTTTCAGGTGCTACGGCGACGAGCATCCTCGCGCTCACCAGCACGCTGGGCACACCCGGGGCGCGTTGACTCGCTGATATATGGATCGCTCGACGATCCGCCGTTCGAATTGTCCCGATAGCTTCTATGCGATCCGCTGAATGTGTCGAGCTCCTAGCTGGGAAGAACTTTCAAAGGAAGAGGCCCTAGCCAAGCCGTTTCCGTGAGAGTTGCTCCCCCCGCGGGAGACGTATTACGGATAAATATTTTGTAAACGAAAAGGTACGAGAGCCGTGGAGGCAGTAAACGTCGCGGGGCATTCATGCCGGTACAACTTACATGGAATTACGTTCTTTTTCAGATTACAAGATCTAACATCGGGGAAAGTGGGGTATAGTCGGATAGGCGGGTTCAGACAACTTACATGGAATTACGTTCTTTTTCAGATTACAAGATCTAACATCGGGGAAAGTGGGGTATAGTCGGATAGGCGGGTTCAGAACATCGTAGTTTTTCGTTCACAGAAGATTAAAAATTTCGAGCTGAGGAGTTAGTGTTGTGTTGCAACGAGGGGGTTGTTTCTGACTTTTTGTTTACTAGATGAATTGAAATAAATTTAGGTAGAAGTTAAGATTTGTTGAAATAACTTTCTTTGTGACTCCCGAAATAAAAGTATAATAAAGGCTTTGTAATTGTATGTATTATATTTCACGCGTTTTTTAATAGGTCAAGCCGGGAACTTGCATACTTCCGAGAAATCTTGTTCTCTTGGGAGCCAAGTAGCTTTTTCAAGCAAACAGTCTCGTGTTCTGATTCTCTAAGGTCCAATTGAGGGCGCTAGGCAGTCAAGTCGCTCAAAGACGTAATTTTTTACGAATTAATTACAAGGATATAAATACAAATTGCGACTAGTACTTTTGGATAATGTTTATTGCTATTTTAACCCGAGAACAATTTCTTTTTTTGGTAATATTATACACATGTATAGAAATGGTATCGACGCGCGTTACGAAAAGTATCGCGTTTCATTTTTGCTACATACAGTTGTCCGTAAGAAAAAATGAAACGTAGGTACTACTCTTCGTAAAGGCTGGTTCAGACACGTCCAGTAGTTTAGTCGAGTAGCAAATAATTTAGTAATTTTTCGTGTGTGGACACTAAAATTTAGTCGAGTAGCTTAGTAAAACAATGGTAAATTACTAAATTACTCGCTACTCGATTAAATTACTAGACGTGTCTGTTGCAGCCTTAAAGCGCGTCGGTGTGGTCTTGGGATCGTTGCAGCTCCTTTTTATTCAGTTCCTTGCGTGATACACTGGTTCGCCCATCCAGTTCCCAGCTGGACCATAGTTGCACACCATGTAGTACCTGTTCCATCCACCCGATTTATAGACGATCTTCCCGCAACCGACTTTCTCGGTGTCCCCCCAGACTAACTGAGTGTAGTGGCCCACATCGTTGATGGTCCTGTTCGCGATCATTACACAAATCTTGTGAGCCAATCGCTCTTACTTTTTCTAGAATTGTCGATCACCCTGATCCCCGCGGAATTATCGACTTACGTCAGTTTATTCACCAGGTTTCGGTCCATGTCCTTCACTTCGTTGTACCACATCATAACAATGTCGGACGGTTTGGTATGCTGATCCCCGCTAGTCATCGTCATGCCGGCGTTCTGGCCGACGGCGAATCGTTCTGCAATGGGACTCGTTAGAAATACACAGCTCACGATTAATCAGTGTCCATTTATTCGCGCCTTACCGACGCTTCTGCACTCATCGTGCCCGAAGTTGCATTGATTGGTCCACCTCTGGGCTACTTCGGCCAACTCATTGTCCCAGGACTGAAAGGACCGTCCCTTTATTAGCGACCTTGCACGATAATGGTGCTACTCGTAGCCTATGTTTCCGTTCCAGAAAATCTGAACGCGCAAACACGTCAGAAACTTGGCATAACTTATTGGGCATAACGAACGCGATAGCTTTCGACGAATTGAGAATTCAAAGTGATGCAGGAACAAAAGGTTGATCCTGTTTTTGGAACTCCACTTCAAGAGTAAATCTCGCTACATTTTGACTGCTTCGATATGGTCTGTATTTAAATATTTGAAGCAGACTATGATCTGGTAGTTTACTCTGCTACGCGTAGAAAATAATGGAAAGGTGAGTTCGATGGATTAGTTAATCATACCACAGTCTTCATGTTCGAGGCTGCAGGTTGTGGACCTGGCCTTCCTCTTGTCTCTTTGCCAGCAGCCACGAATTGCCTCATCTCATTGTGCTTATTAATGATCTCCGTCTTTTCAGCATCAGTGAATCCAACGGAGGAGACTGGGCCACAGGCTGCCGCTGGTTTTGAATCCTACAACGATGTGAGAAACCTTTCGTGCCGATTTTCTATCACAAAAACACCTAATACATACTCCTGTTCACAGTAACGATTACGTAATATTTATAAGTCTCGAAACGCTATGTCTAAAATGACAGAACTTCTGAATCCAACACAAACAAACTTTGAAACCCTGAAAATTCTTGTCAACATTTTTCTATTCGATTCATTTACAAGTCACTATATCCGTGTTTCAAATTTCAACCCTCTTAAAATCGAAATAACCGTTTCGTGGTAAAAATTGTTACGGAATAACTGCAGGAAATGGTTGTTTATCATACTGACCGGGTACTTGCACAGGGTTTGCACTTTGGGCGTGCACCGATTCTTGCGGCAGTCGATGGCCAAGGTGGATGCAACCACAAAAGCTGCAATCGCAGCGACGAAAAGGGGACCGTTCATGGTAGCGTTCACTTGTTTTTCCCTACAGAGCTCGTTACCTGTCTGCTGTGGTAGGTGTAGCACTAAATCGCGAACGACCGCGCGCGTATTTATCATGCTTCTTATCAGTCGCACAACTAGGGTCATTACAGATTTGCGATGCGGCGTCGTGAAATATGACAATACTGCCGCAAAATATTGAGTCACGTGTAAATCTCTTTATATACATATATGTACCGGTGCGAGATCGCAACGATGCCGTATCGCTTTGTCTGAATTGACCCATAATCTGTTAATTTCGCGCCCGATTAGATTTTCCATTTCCCATCGCCTCCGGTGGCCTCCCACTTCCCTACCTCATTGCTACCAGCGCAATTTAAAAACAAAACTAACTGCTGGGCAGCTGCAGAGCTAGGAATAAAATTGTTCTTTATTCAAAGACATGTGTTCAGAGGGAAACGATTTATCGATTTATTTTAAGTGTTTATTTTATGCTCCGTTTTAATCTGCTGGCAGTCGAATTTTGAATACTATATATTTCTAGCATGTTAGAAGCGGTTACAGCTTTTTCAGAAGTTTGAAAAATGACCTGCTTTTCCTCCACTGATAACACTGTCATTTTCTCTGGGTTACTCATTTCATAAGTTTGCTATTGCTCGCTGCAAATATGTTTTTGGAATAACTAATAGGTAGATATTATCTGGCCCAGGAGATAGCATTATTTACGTAGCACATATGTATGCCAAGTACGAAGTCACACTGTAATTTATATTTCTTGATAATTGACATTTCGAACACCTCCCGCGATATTTATCGAAAAGGTACGTGATTTTTCAGAAATCGCGATGCCACTACGATATTACATTACCTAACGACTTTTTGTCCTTTTCGAGAAGAACAGGAGAGGCTGATTTCAAGTCGATTGGATTTGTAGTAATGACTAAAATATTTTAGGAAAGTTTGATACGAAAGTTTGAAAGATTCTTTACAGGGACCATTTTTATGATAATAGTGCAAGTTTGTGGGTGTTATACAACCTACTTGAGTTTGTGAAATAATATAGAGGAATATAGGTTCTCGTCCCTGGCGGATTTGTATGCTTTATTTTCATGGTAATAGATATGGTATAGTCCTAGGATCGTTGTGGCTCCTTGTTAATCAGTTCTGGCCGCGATACACTGGTGAGCCCCGACTGTTCCCAGCTGGACCATAATTGCACAGCATGTGGAACCAGTTCCATCCATCCACTTGATAGATAATCTTCCCGCAACCAACCATCCGGGTGCCCGCCCAGACCAGCTGAGTGTAGTGGATCGCCTTTTTAACGCTCCTGTTTGCGATCATTACATGAATTTTGTGAGCCAATTGCTCTTACTGTTTCTAGAATCGTCGATCATTCTGACCACCGAGGCATTCATGACTTACCGCAGACTGTTCACTTGGTATCTGTCCATGTCCTTCACTTCGTTGTACCACATCATGATTATATCTGACGGTTTATAATAAGGATACTCTTTGGTCTGTGTCACTATACTGTTCAGGCCAACGCCAAATCTGGCTGCAATGGGACTCGTTATAAATATACAGATCACGGTTAATCAAAGTGCCCACTGATACGCTCCTTACCGTCGTCTCGGCATTCATCATCTTTGGCAATGCATTGATTGACCCACCTCTGGGCTGTCTCAGCCAACTCATCGTCCCAGAACTGAAAGCACCGTCACTTCAATAGCCAGCTTGCACGATGATGGTGCTGCTCGTTGCCTATGTTTCATTTCCAGAGAACATGAACGCGCAAAACACTCCAAAAACCGTGCACCGAAATGTTCGAAATGGCTGCCCGCAGTTGCTTGGGCATAGCGAACGCGATAGCTTTCGAAGAATTTAAAATTCAAAGTAATATAGGAATAATAGGCTACATCTGGCTACATCTTGATTGCATGGACATGGTTCCTGTATTTAAATATTTGAACGTGACTGTGATCTGGTAGTTCACACTGCTACGCGTAGAAAACGATGTGAGTTTGATGGATTAATCGATTGTATCGTTAATCATACCAGAATATTCATGTTCCTGGCTATAGGCTGTGGACCTGGATTTCCTCTTGTCTCCTTGCCAGCCACCAAAATTTTCCTCAGCTCATTGTGCTTAGAAATGATCTCCGTCTTTTCGTCCGCAGTCAATCCAACGGAGAAGACTTTGCCACAAGCTGGCGCTGGGTTTGGATCCTGCAATGTGCAAAGTTTTTCGAGGTGCTTTCCTATCACAAAGACACCTAATACTCCTTTTTACAGGAACGATTACGAAAGGAGCACATTTCTCCGCCACCTAACTTTTCGCAAAAGTAGGTACTTCAAAGCCCTGTAAATTCTTAGCGAACATTTTTTCTTTCGAATGGTGAATACTTGTCACCTTACGCTTAAATCGCCCGCAACACGCGCGATTTCCATTAAGGTAGATTTTCCTATACGTGACTGAACGTAACGAAAAGAATTTCAAAGTCGATTTTCTTGAAAATGAAGCGCAATATGAAAAAAATTATATTCCTTTTTCTTGACTTATTTACTTGTTATAAGTCGAAAGGAAAGAGCAACTTCTTCTTTATATCGCGCTGCATATTCGAAAAAAACGATTTTGAAATTCTTCACGTTGCATCCAGTCGGATAATAATGAGACTCACGGGCTTTGCGATAGATTAGGCGTAAATAAGTGGAATTCGTTCTATTGACAAGTCAGTGTATCCGTATTTCAAGTTTCAACCATCTTAAAATCGAAATAAAAGATTCATAGTACAAATAACTGCAGAAGCTGGTTATTTTTCATACTGACCGGGTACTTGCACATGGTGTGCGTATCTCTAATTTCCATGCAGTGAGTGTCGCTGCAGTTGATGGCCAAGTTGGGTGCAAACAAGGAAACTGCAATCGCAGCGACGCAAAGTAGACCGTTCATGGTAGCGTTCCGTTATTTTTCCCTACAGAATGCGTTACCTGTCCACCGTGGATGGTGTGCTGTTAAATCGCGAACGACTACGTGCGTATTTATCAGCTTTCTTATCTGTTGCCCATATAATCTGCTAATTTCGTGCTCGATTAGATTTTTCATTTCCCATATCCTCGCGTGGCCTTCCTCTTCCCTTCCTTATTGCTACCAGTGCAATTTAAAAACAAAATTAACTGGTGGGCAGCTGCGGAGCTAGCAATAAAATTGTTCTCTATTCAAAGATAAGTGTTCACAGGGAAACGATTTATCGATTTGTTTTAGCAGTGGGTTATATTTTAACACATCCTTGCTGGTCTTGTGTTTTTTGCTCTTTATATTAATAGTTTATTAACCATAACAATAACTGGTCTGTCGAATAAACTGCAGACCCACTATTTACAGACCCACCAAATATCTGCCTTTCTATTCGACGCTTGTGCTAATCTACGTTCTACAGGGTGTCCCAGCTAACACTGGACAGAGCTATATCTCCTAAAGTATTGTTATTAAAAATCTGAAAAAATTAGGGAATGCATGGTACGAGGGGACCATCTTTTTCGCCCGAACGAATTTTTTTTTCGATTATTATTTTAAAAGATACGATGGTCAAGTTCGGATTTTCAAATGGCACTAACTTTTTGGAAGTCCTGAGTTGATAGTGCGTTAAAAGACAAAATCAATAAGCTATAATGTATACACTTTATTTCCACTGGTTTTTAAGATATTTCGCTTGCAAATTTCCTGATTTTCAGTGGAAAAACCGTCCCTGGACTGGCAAGGACCGGGGTCAGTTTTACTGTCGTCACGGGTAGCACTGCCTTTTGAAATAGATACCTACCTGCCAAAGGTCTACCCCGGCCCACGGGCTGGACAATTCTTTTCCGTCAGAAATGCCACTTAGGAAGGTACATCTGCAGTATCGAGAAGCGCACCGTTACTTTTATTTCGCACTTGCTTCTACGCTCGGATGACCGGTTCTTTTGGGAGGGATGCACGTTCGATTGATTAGGTTAGAAGGTGTGAAAGTTGCTAGACAAAATATCAACCATCGGAATATCAGAACCAATCGGATTTGCATCCCTCACAAACGGCTGCTCTCTTGAAGAGGCCTTCTTCACAGAAATACCTCCTCCCCAATGCCCGCCTTCTCTCGCACGGAATACGTCAACGCATGCTTCTGTTTTAATATCGGAGCTCGTGTTTATACTCGAGAGGACCACGCGTGGACAGCGGGTTACCCCTTTTCTTCCTGTGTCTCTCCACGAGGAGTATTGACGGTGGATTGTAGGAGCGTAGATGTCTCGATGCCAGTTATTGAATTCAGGAGAGGATAGAAACATTTTATTACAAAACACACATGTACTATAATTAAAGTAAATCGTATTTCTCTCGGGCAGGAGTCGCCCGACGGTCGTCGACGAGATGCGGCCTGGTACCCCGTGGCGGGGACAGTCCTTCGCAGGGCCTCACTCGATTTTTATGGCTTTTTCCGGAAAAAGGTACGAATCCTGGGTCGAGCGTAGCGAATTAGGGTCGAACCCCGGCAGTCGAGGGTCTAATATCCATTACAACGTATTAAGAAATTTTTTTCTTCATCGTATCGAAAGGGAAATGACGCCGATGGATTCCTTATGTTTTTCCGATGAAAATCATACCAAATATCATGCAAATCGGGCTACTTTGACAGAGGCTATTTGTACACCTGATGTAAAAGTTGTCCGATTTGCACGACATTTGGTATGATTTTCATCGGAAAACCCCAAGGAATCCATCGGCGACACTTCCATATCCATACGATAAAGAATAGAGAATTATATTATTTTATAAAAAGATACAGGGTAATTCTCTCGCTACGCCTGTCACCCCGTGGCGAGGACAACACCCCGCAGTGCCCATCGAATTTTATGGCTTTCGGTCCTCGGAGGGTTTGGAATATCATTAACACGTGAGATTTTTATGACTTTTTCCGGAAAAAGGTACGAATCCTGGGTCGAGCATAGCGAATTAGGGTCGAACCCCGGCAGTCGGGGGTGTCACATCCATTACAGCATATTAAAAAATTATTTTCTTCGTCGTATCAAAAGGACAGTGCCGCCGATGGATTCCTTATGTTTTTCTGATGAAAATCATACCAAATGTCGTGCAAATCGGACAACTTTTACATCAGGTGTACAAATAGCCTCTGTCAAAGTAGCCCGATTTGCATGATATTTGGTATGATTTTCATCGGAAAAACATAAGGAATCCATCGGCGTCATTTCCCTTTCGATACGATGAAGAAAAAAATTTCTTAATACGTTGTAATGGATATTAGACCCTCGACTGCCGGGGTTCGACCCTAATTCGCTACGCTCGACCCAGGATTCGTACCTTTTTCCGGAAAAAGCCATAAAAATCGAGTGAGGCCCTGCGAAGGACTGTCCCCGCCACGGGGTACCAGGCCGCATCTCGTCGACGACCGTCGGGCGACTCCTGCCCGAGAGAAATACGATTTACTTTAATTATAGTACATGTGTGTTTTGTAATAAAATGTTTCTATCCTCTCCTGAATTCAATAACTGGCATCGAGACATCTACGCTCCTACAATCCACCGTCAATACTCCTCGTGGAGAGACACAGGAAGAAAAGGGGTAACCCGCTGTCCACGCGTGGTCCTCTCGAGTATAAACACGAGCTCCGATATTAAAACAGAAGCATGCGTTGACGTATTCCGTGCGAGAGAAGGCGGGCATTGGGGAGGAGGTATTTCTGTGAAGAAGGCCTCTTCAAGAGAGCAGCCGTTTGTGAGGGATGCAAATCCGATTGGTTCTGATATTCCGATGGTTGATATTTTGTCTAGCAACTTTCACACCTTCTAACCTAATCAATCGAACGTGCATCCCTCCCAAAAGAACCGGTCATCCGAGCGTAGAAGCAAGTGCGAAATAAAAGTAACGGTGCGCTTCTCGATACTGCAGATGTACCTTCCTAAGTGGCATTTCTGACGGAAAAGAATTGTCCAGCCCGTGGGCCGGGGTAGACCTTTGGCAGGTAGGTATCTATTTCAAAAGGCAGTGCTACCCGTGACGACAGTAAAACTGACCCCGGTCCTTGCCAGTCCAGGGACGGTTTTTCCACTGAAAATCAGGAAATTTGCAAGCGAAATATCTTAAAAACCAGTGGAAATAAAGTGTATACATTATAGCTTATTGATTTTGTCTTTTAACGCACTATCAACTCAGGACTTCCAAAAAGTTAGTGCCATTTGAAAATCCGAACTTGACCATCGTATCTTTTAAAATAATAATCGAAAAAAAAATTCGTTCGGGCGAAAAAGATGGTCCCCTCGTACCATGCATTCCCTAATTTTTTCAGATTTTTAATAACAATACTTTAGGAGATATAGCTCTGTCCAGTGTTAGCTGGGACACCCTGTACTATATTTGACGAGAAACTTCCGTCGTAAGAAACTCGCCACATAATAAACGCAAAAGCAGAAACCCTAATCCATCCGCATCAGAGTCAATTGGCACTTTAAACCCACAAAAACGCCCAAACAGTAATAAACCCTAGAGTGCCATAAAACCGCACTCGTCGAAGTTACCCACGTCCTAATTAGCAGCCCCCGAAGTGGGCACGAAATCGAGAGATTATCGTTTTATTACCCACCGTAAATCCTCAACAGCCCAACCTACAATTAATTCTAGACAGGAAGGACCAACACTCCACAGCTACTGGAATAATTAATCCTACCTACGGTTATGTTCAAAACCGCACTTTTATTACCTGAGTGACGTTCACAAATTCTCGATAAGGAATTCCGTAACCCACGAACCCCGTAACCGCCTTCCAAAATGGGAATCGGTAGATAGAAGCTACTCAATTTGAAAATCAAACATTTAGCCCTTTCCTTCCCCCAACAATTACTTTATTATTTCCATGAATAAAATTGCGTTTGCTATAGCATTGCATTACATTATAGAGCAGTGGCGATCATTTTACCATCCCACCTGCGGCCTGCTCGTTTATTAAATCCCCAGTCTTCCCGATGCCTCAAGAAGAGAATCTTGTCTCGCAACGCCCCCGATGGCCATTGAAAAATGTGGCATCGGGAATTACATTTTTCACCATTTCAGTCCATCATTATACACGCCGTCGGATGAACTGAGTTTTCCTAGCCCTCCCAAGATAGTCGGGATTCCTCGATCTCGATGTCAGGTTACACAGCCTCGCTGAAATATCGCCTGTTCCTTTCGATCTCCTCCCCACTCTCGCCGCGTCTCGTTCTTCTCTTTTCTTAATTCTCTGACACGAAAAAAATGGGGCCCCGGTGGGCGGGTGGCCGTTGCCTGTGCTTGGAAAAAGAGTGAATGGATCGATGTCCATTCACCCGCGCACCTGACTCCCGACTCCGGTCGTGAGAATCGCTTCACAGATTTTTCCACATCTTTTTCTTCGCGCCTCTCCCCCGTCCTTCATTCAACGCTGGCGAGCAAACGATTCTCTGCTCCTCTTTTGCGTTCTCGAGCAGAAGCTTGGGGGATCCGTTGCATACCGTACCGAGCAAAAGAAGAGAAGTGGTCGCAGAGGACACGTAATTGTCCGCTCGAGGGTGAATCTTGGTCACTGGCTCACACCCATGTTACCGATCTTTAGTACCACGTTTCTTGAAGAGTGCATGGTCCGTGGAGGAATATTTACGCAGCTTGCAGATAAAGTTGTGCTTATGCAATTTTTCTCTGCACAGATTCACGGAAAAATTCCAGCAATTGATATCCTCTTTCCATAAGAACTTTCTAACCTTTCTGTACATACATGATGATTGTTGACCAAAAAAAGAAATTGTTGGCCAAAGGAAGAAGATCGTTAAGATGTTCTCTGTTTCATGCAATCAAGAATCTTCGATAATTACCTTTGCTGTTGTTTGAAAGAGGGTTGGCATTCCAAAGCTGGTGGTTCCGATCGTTGCTTCTCGAAAGCTATTCAGTTTGAAACAGATCAATGGATGAGCGCTAAGGTGCCCACGCCCAAAAAGGGGCACGTTCGGCACCTGTCGCCTCCACGCAGTTAAGTCCCATCGATCCTGCAGGCTATACCTGGTCCGAGGCAAATTGCTTGAATGGAGAATCCCGACAATTCCTCCCCGAGAACACTTTGGAAACTTAATTTCTTACCTTAACGCGATAATTACGAGTCGAGTGGGGATGATGAAAGGCCTCGGTGTTTTTCCTCGCCTTTTATACAATCCCTCAGGTAGAGAAAACTGACGAGTTATATAACAATGTGGAAAATGAAGAAGACGCCTTTTTTTAACTCAGTCACAAATATTTAGAATTTGTGAATAAGTATTCCTTCCCTTACTATTTCAGCAAGTGGCAAGTGGTCACTTCCTTTTTCCTCTTCCATCGTATCTTCATTCTTGAGAATACTGATTCCACAGCCTAAATCAACTTCTCTCGCTTCATGATCTCGTATCGTCTCTGCATCGACCACGGTCTGGGTGTTCTAAACTCGAGGTCGATATTGTACCCGTCGCTCACGCGGCTCTTCTTCCTCACCCTCAGCCGGAATATGTTCGGATTCTCCTCGACTTTGGGCGACTCGTCCGCCACAGTCGTAGAATTAATCTCGTCTTCATAGGGGTCTTCTTCGTGTGGGCTTGGAAGCAACGTGACTGTACGAGTCTTTGAACTTTCAACTGGATCTTCATCTTCTTTCGCAGCCTCCTCGGCGGGCTGTGAATCCTCGATGCAGTCGCACGGAGGATCGTACTCCTCGCGAGGGACCACCTTCTGCGTTCTAATTACCACGCGGTTGTTGTTGATCACAGCTTCGAACTCCTTGTAAGGCAGTCCCTTCTCCGCGATCTCTGAGCGAACCTTGCGTGTGACGAGGTCTGAAGAGCTGCCCGCAGGCTTTGTTGGACAGCACGGCGGTGGTGTTCGGATCTTCGGCAGCGAAAGCATGGGTTGCAGACGAGGCCTCTTGCAGCAGGAACATTCTGGGCATGTTGGCAGACTCGGGCGTTTGGCTTTCGTTGTTTTAGCAGAACTGCAGCATGGTGAACAGGGTGGCTTCTCTTCTTTAGGAGGGCAGCCGCATTTGTGAGTCGCAACGATCATTTTCCGGGATTGTTGATCTTATTGGGGAGACTGAGGGGGGTGTCGAAGGTGGGACGTGAACGTGACATGACAGAAAAGTTTCAAAAATATTGATAAGGTGTTGGAAACGACTCCATGATGGAATGTTTCGTTGCGTGCTCTGAAGGTATCCGAACTTGCGAGTGCTGCGAAGGAGTTTCTTTGGGGAGATCGATTTTTAATCCCTCTAACCCCCTTGCTCCCTAAAAATGTCCCCAACAAGTCAGCTTCTTTAAATTCAAAGTTCCACGTAACACGTCACAGTTATTGGATAAAATTCAACAATGAATTTCTGCCCGTCGATGCCACCACTGCCCTGCCCTCCAGAAGGCCCACCGCCCGAAGAAGTGGAAGATGCTTTCTCAAAGTACTATCGAGAAATCGACACGACTGTGATCGGCAATCAGCTGATAATTCGCATGGAGAGGGAAAAGGGTAAATCGAAGAAAGTCCACGAGTGGGATCCACCGTGTGACTGCGATGTGGTGGAAATACAGAGGCCCACCAGCAAGACGGGGCCCAGGATACTAAAAGGGGCTAATAATAATCGAATCCTGTTCCGTGTGCAATCCAGATCTCATCTGGCGACGAGGGATGGCAGCGACGATTCGCCGCAAGCTATCTCCTACGAGGTACAGTGATATTCCAGCATTCAATTTCCATCTTTGCCATGGGTATTTATGAAAAATTACAAAAATGAAAGATCATTCGATGGTTCCATTCAAAGACGTCACTATTTTTTCAACAGAACTACGCGTTTTAATACAGAATCTAGAATTCACCCTTCGTGTGTCATAAAAAAAATTAATTTTCCGGGAATTAAAAAAAAAACAATCCGGTTCTCTTCACGAAACTCCTCATATTTTTACTTACAATTTTTTTTACAGTCTTTAAAGGTGACAGAATAAATCTACAAACGTGGAAACTGATACGTGCAATACTTGTTTTTTTTTCTAATTCCTGAAAAATTAAGTTTCTTCAGCCGTTTTACTATGGAGACCCCTTAAGTCAACGGTTAATTGCTACACGTGCACTGTTTCGTTCATTTAGATTGCCGAGTGTAAGGGAGGCCGATACACAAACGACCAATGCAGAACGTTCACCATTCATCCCGCCCTAAACAATCCAGGGCGGCAGGAGGTGCACACGGATCGCGTGACCGAAGGGGACGAAAACGTGTTCATGTTGAAGGTGAAGAAGAAGCCCGAGTCCCCCGACCTACCCAAGAGGCACATCGAGTTAGAATTAAGAACACCAAGACCACCGACTCCGCCACCGGTGCAAGCAAAACCTAGAGTGCAACTGGTCACGGAGAAAGCCCCGGAGAAAGCCCCGAAGAAAGCCCCGGAGACGAAAAGGGAGATTACGAGGAAACATAAGAGACGAAAATAAGTCATTGCGGGTTTCAATGTTTAAATAACCCCTATAGATTCACGCACTTGCCACCTTATCATTTTCGTTGCCTTGGCGTGTAAGTACTCACAGTTCCAAGCTAATGAATAAGCACGAAGAAGCCAGTAACAAGTATATAAAAGAGAAGAGAAGATCAGTAGGCTCTTTTCGAATATTCCAAATGTACCCAGTAGGACATTTAAATACCCAGCGCGGGTTTCTCGCGTTTCCTCAATGATTCGCCACTGAGCATCTTCAGGACGCTCAGGGAGCATTCAGGGTCCCTCGAAGGATCTCTGAATGAACTTCCATCGACGTGACTTTCAATGAAGTTCGCGAAGCGCGAACAGGTCTGTAGCAGTGCGTAAAACTGCACGAGTCAGGCAGCTCATTCATTGCTAGCCGTGGAGAATCGCTTCGCCACGGCCAGATGAGGCCATCTTTGGGCTACTCTCTCCTTTCCAGAGGTTGGACGGTCATCGAGAAGGCCTGACGCTTGTCAATGAGCAACTGGAGGAACGTCTCGACGATTGATGACGCTGTGCATCTCCTGAGACCGCTTTGTCGCCTCTCAAAGCCTCCTCGTAATTGCCTCTAACTCCTTCACTCGCCTGTAACGCTGCCTCGTAATGATCGAGGTGAATGACGGAGGCTGAATACTGCCTGCCATTGAGAAATTTCGACGGGGACCCTGCTTCTTGCATTTCGACGGCGAAAAGTGCGGGAGAAGTGGAGTACGGACACCTTGGCAGTAGCTTTTACTTCTTCCGTGTTATTGTAAATTTCGGAAGCAAAGGAGCTGATTTTGTGGCCCTCTGGAGTAAAATTCTCACCCCTTTGTCACACTTTTCGGTCATAAGCCATAATTTGTACAGGGAGTATTTAACATTAAATCGTAAAATGTCGTTGTTGTTTTCGGTGATTTCAATTCACCGATGTCTCTACGATTTAAGCCTGAGTCTCTACGACTCAGGCTTATACAGTTAGGTAGTGTCCTTTATTTATAACGTACGTATTACTTAGCTTTATTACTCGGCTTCGTCCAGAATTTAACATCAAATTATTTAAATTTTAAACCGCCAATTAAATCTTAATATAATTTATATTAAAATATTTACTTAATCTTAAATTTTCAATTCAATTTAACACTAAATTATTTCATTTTAAACCTCCAATTAAATATTGTTTTTTTCATGAAAATAATCACATTCATCTGGTTCTGGATTAGCCAGGCACATTTCGTGACCCCAGAATTTACCTTTGGAAAATCTTTAGGCCCCAGATAAACACACAAACATATCAACCTTCTGCTTAATATATTAAGATCGACAAGTGGGTCTATTTCTTTCTGAACACAACGAGAGCAAAGTCGTCTCGAGGACTCCTGACAATGAGTACAGGGGGATCCATTCACTGTGTGATAGCTAGGTGTGACAGGATTATTAAAAAAAAAATATAGAAGAAGCAGGAGAGAAGAGACAGGGGAAGAATACAGAGGGTGGAGGGTTCATAATCGCGATTGTCGTGGGAGTTCATAAAGGTGTCGTTCGAGCTGTGTGGTCGCCTCGCGCTGGACAATGCCGATGGCCAATAAATTAGGAGGCCACGGGAAAGGACATGCTCTCTGGATGTACGAAAAATAGCGTGACACGTATGCTCGCGGCGGTAGGTGGAAAAGCAGCCGCTTTTTTCCTACACGACGATGAGGCCCGACCCAAAGAAAACTGTCTGCGGTCACCGGTTGAATAGGACGACAAGTGACCGCGATATTATACGTGGGACGAATCTCTTCCCGAGGGAGAAAAGGATCTTCACGCGGGGCAAGATGTCCGCCGCGGATGAAAGAGAGGGGCGATAATTCATGGGGCTGTAGAAGAACGTCCCAGCTACTAAGCTACCACGGATTTTCGCACGGTTCCATTCAAAAAGGCACTTTATTCTTTCAAACGTTTACTAGAGATCGATGGAGACGGCATTGTCTCGCTTAACAGCAGAGAAGCCTTCCCTTGCGATTCTTATTTTAGAAAGCTTCAATGATTTTAATAACACAACGAAATCCCTTTCAATATTAATTACGATTATACAGTTATTCAACGCAGCATCTCTTACGGTGAAACGAGGTTAGTGGCGTTTGCATAACTTCCAGCTTCCCCAATGGTAATCGTTCCTTTAACCGAGGGTGCGGTCCCAGAGCGGAGGATTCGCACGTCCGCGGCCCCGTGGCGTCGTTAATAACGTTAATCGTCGACAATGCCCCGGGACGGAATAAATAAATCGGCAGGTGGTGGGAAGCGCGCGAGATCGCCGAGGGTGGTCTTCGGTGGCTGTGTCATTGTGACGATATCCTCGCCGCAACCGAAATCCGACGACACGTCTACGTAATATCATCATTATAACACAGATGCACCCCAGGCTCGGGGATATCGTGATTCCGTTTTTATATATTGCGGTTACGCGATCCCTTTGTGCCGCGTCTTCTCTCGAAAAGAGCCGGCAGCAGGACCCCCGTGGAGGGGTGGTCCACGTCTCTGCGGGCTCCGGCGATTCCACCGCCGCCCCTGTCGACAGCAACCCGTGATCGGTACACTCTTGCGGCGTATATCTCGCCCCTTCTCTCTCCTCTCTCGCGCCACCATCACGCACGCGTTATGCATGCCGTTCCGAACGGACCTGGGACAAATTGCTCTGCTTCCTATCGTTACGAAGTGTATCGGGGGTACCTGTAATTTATGGTGGTTGAGGGGCGACTGTTTCATCGCTCCACTTTGGTTGATCCGCGATCTTTGGGTACGTAGACGAGATATTATTTTGGTCGATCTCTCTTGACGAGCTAAATCTAGGAGGTTAAAAGGTCAGACTACTGTAAAACGGTCGAAAATCTTAATTTTTTTCTGGTTAGACGATTTGAAAAAATCGATTTTTTTTATTACATTTTTCGAAAGTAGATATCCTCAAGGATGTACTGTTAAATTTTCATTGAAAAATTCCAATTATTTTTAGCTTCTACATACATAGGTATTTTGTAGACATACAACTATTTATATTTTCTTAATTTTTCTAACGGTTTTTAATGCTTTAGAATATGCCAAAGTCAAGTGCTAAATCGCAATTTAATCGGCTGATTAGTTTCTCTACAATTTTCATCAGAAGATTACCTATTTTTTCGGGTCGTCACAGTAATCTACAACACACACCTAAATAGGAGGTGAAAATGTAAAATGGATTTGAAGACTTTCTTTCGGCGGATAAATGCTTTTATCGAAGAACTATTATATACATTAGAAAGGCCATACTTTTGTCTCCAAAATCTGAAATTTTCGTTAAAAAATTCGGAGAAGAAAAGTGAATCGAGAATAAAATTATTCTCCCGCGATTAATCATTCAATGTCGCGTCTTGAAACTTGAAAGTAGAAAAAACCGTTTGTCTCTTTCTTCGTCGTTGGGAATGTGCTCGGTCGCTCCGTCGCTCGTCATATATTTTACAATTGAATCGGCGTGTATTTCGTTCGGCGTGTCTCGAAATTGACGGGGCCGACCAGAATCATCGTCATTCGGATGGCCCCTAGTGTTCATGCCGCCCCGTCACCATGCTGGAGCCGTTGATAGTGCTGACAGTGTTGAATTGCTTCTTCATGTTCAGCTCGACCGCGACGACATGCGCGTTATGGTAATCCGCCACGATTTCTCTGACTATTCGCCTTCTCTACCCACCAACGATCGACAGGTGGCAATATCGCAGCCATCGGTGCTGCTACAAAAAAGATCCCGCGCAACAAGCCGCGAGGCACGCTCTGTCCAAGCTGAAGAGCAGCCACGCCTCGAAGAATCCAAAGAAGGCTTCCAGCTCGAAGCAAGATAACCCCGGGAACGGTGTGGATCGCAGCAAGTCGAACTCGGCGGTGAGCCGCGACAGCAAGAGTAGGAGGAAGCAGAAGAGGAGCTCGAGCATCAAGTACCGGGTGCAGAGTGAATCGCCCAGCGAGGAACACGGGAACTCGATGTAAACGGCCTCACATCATCTAAGGGCCTATCCAGGGGCATGTATTTCCCTTTCTAACGAGGGCCATTTTGTGGGTCATGTTTTAGGGACAATGTGGGAGAGTGGCAGCTCGAAGAGAGAACGAGGATGTCAGAGGCGTCGCAGACTGGCAATGACGTCAGGCCCGCGGTGGTGATGGAGTACTCGACCGTGCAGAAGATCGTGCAAATTCTCGACGAAGACACGGACCTGATTGCAACGAAAATGGCCATCAAGGACCTCCAGGCCAAGCAACACGCCGAAGAGAAGAAAGCAGTGTTAGACGCTGGAATTAACGATAACCTCGAACATCCATCCCTGACTGCATATACACCGTCCGAAAGCTAATTTCATTTAATCTTGTACGAAATAAATGGCAGACTTTTTATTTGATTTATATTTCCGTTTAATCTAAACGGGTTTTATTAAATTAGTCTATTTATTTTGAACTTGATATCTTCGATTTTAAAAAGTCGCAGAAGTTGCTCATGCATTTTGTAAATTATTATGAAGCTTTACAAATGTGGTTCTTCATGATAGTAGGAATTTTTTCTTTCATTTAACTCGCGTTCTTTGAAATATGGTTGTTGGAATACTCTTGGTTGCTTGGAGTTCCTGTGCAATCTTTCGTCTGATGATAGATTTCTAGATGTGCGAGGTATCGAAGGGTCGGTGGAGCTCAAGTGGCATTGGATAATTCGTGAGATTTTGGGTTTCCTCCCCGACTTTTTTAACGCGCAGCACTCGCTGGAATCGACTTCTCTGGGGCAACCAATGAGTCTTGGGAAACTTTGAGATAATGGATAAATTAGCGGACGAGGTTAGCCGGAGGTTTCTGAATGTTTTTACCAACTGGAGAAGAGAATACACCAAATGCAGGTTATGCAAGCGCTGTTGCATATAGTGAGGCAGTCCAACATTTCGCAGGCAGTCCGAGCCCTTTCATTTCGTTCCTTGTTTCGATTACATTTCTGGGTAATTCTACGGGTTTTAGAGGAGACAGGATTTCCTGTGTTGCGTCCTGTCGGCGAAGCGTTGCAAACTTCCGTCGGCAAGAGTGTCATCTCGTGCGAGGTGTATTGACTAACACTTCAGGATGGTTTTCGGGAGGAAGATAAGACGAAACTGAACTAACTGTGAAACATTCTACGCGTTGTTCAATGTCTGTGTTATTTTCACACTTTCCTCTCGCCTCTTCTCTCTTCTTTGGCAATGCACAGGCTAGCCGATTCCACGCGAAGCTACGTGTATTCTTCTGCAGAAGCTCAGCTTTCGTCGCAGGTATTTCAATTGTATTATTATTTTTTGTGGGAAATTCATCGCCAAGTTGGTAGAATTTTTTTGCTGATTTGTGAAAGAGAAATGAAAATGAATTTGATGGTTTTCATCCAATGTTCAATTATATTTAAAGGGACATTCTAATTGAAGCAAACGTAGGATTCCGAAATTTAAATTCCTAGAGCTGTTCTTCGAACTTTTAAGAAGACAGAAGGAACGTTCCCACGAGACACTTTGGATTCTTTCTCCAGTGAGTCGGAACCAAGTCACGTAGCAATACTAATGGACGTTATTACGAAAATCGTACACGCGACGGTGCTCACATGCGCCCGGAGAAAATCCTAAGCGTTTAAAGACATTTTGACGAAGATTTGAAGCGAGATTTCAATTCAGAAGATACAACTTCCGAGGAGGGTAGATATATATTCAAATACTAAAATCACTAAAATACTAAAGTCACAGTCATTGAAAAATCTGCACACAAAATTTCACGTTACAACGTTTCGTGGAAAATTTTACGCTCTCCTAAACGCATGTATTCGTACTTATTTACCCATCTAATCTGGATATTTAACACACCAACTTGGCTATTGAGACGAGTCTGAAACAATAATTTTCTTCTTATTCGAAAATGATACTAAATATAATAGAAAATATTATATTCGCAATTCGACGATGCATCGAACACAAATTACGGAAATATTGAAGACATAATACAGGTGAATTCGAGACTTCGATCACCATAGAATACAAAATGCCCGATTATTCGTCAATTGGTATATATTTCTCAAGAGTATTCAGTATTTTAGATGCATTTCAATTTCAAAGTCATTCGAATGTGCCTAGGCGTGTTTGGTGGGGGGCATTGTGTGTCCTGGGCCAGAAGAGAGGAATGGATCTGCTTGGAGCAGATAAAAATGCCGATCGCGCGATCGAAGAAGCGGAAACGTACGCGTGGTGCGGTTTGAAGACGTGCTCTACGCGTTGCACACGCGTTCGACTACGCAGATTTTCTGACACTTTCTAAAGATCGGTGCTTATCCTTCAGTTCATAGATTCCTCTGTCGAACACTTGCGCGGGGTGAGTTAAAAGTTTAAAAGAATCCTTTTAGGACCTTCGATCTCTTATAATTCAGTGGATAGGAAAAGTTTGTTTGGTGACTCTCGACTGTTAAAGTAAAAAGAGTATTGTGATTCGTTGAAACTGGAGTTCAAGTAAGTTTCGAAAGCAAAGTGCATGGATTATTAATAATTCTTTCTTTCTACCTGCCTAATTTCATTTAAGAATTCTTCGTAAATCAATTTGCCGATTATGGTAGACTTATTGAATGTTCATTAAGTCAAATTTAAAGCTCAAAGGAAGGATTAGACGAGTCAAGAAATAAAAAATAAAATTTGCGATAGAGATATCGATTAACCCCCATTGTAGCTTAAAATATTAAAGCAGAAAATGTTTGTGTGTTTGTCTGTCACCTAAAAAATTTCGAACGGTAAACTCTGAGGTCAGGAAATGTGTTCCAGCTGATTATGTCTAATTAATCCAGATGAATGTGACTATTTTCACAAAAAGAAATACCTAAATAAATTTATTTTATAAAATCAGAATCTAAATTTCGGGGGAACTCCAGTAGTAAAGCTAGTAATTTATAAAAAAATAGACTTTATCACTTAACAATGCACCTTTCATCTCCTCCCCATTGTTTACATCCACCGTACCTACTTTCTCTTTTGCATCGCAATCTGCTCGATTTTCACCTCGCCCCGTTCGATTCCATTCACGTAGAAACGTCCACGCACATTCAAACGATCTCCAATGACCATGTTACACGCAACTGCTTAGCTCTCTTCTTTAATCGATCCAACGAACCTCGATCCACTTACGGGAATGCGTGCAACCGAGATTCAAGAATGTTGCAATGCACATCGAATTCTGGTCATGCGTTCAATATATTTCCCCGAGGTGTCCTCTTCCTCGTAATCGAGTAGTCGTTTCACCATCGTCGAGGTTCGATAGTTTACGAAACAGTGCTCGAAAGAACGGAGACGAAGTTGCACGCGTACCGCTGATAGATCCCGGTGCGCCTTGAAGAATACATTCCCGCTGATAAGTGAGGGATGTTCGATTCCCTAGTTTGAAAATTCTCCAGTGACTAGATCTTTGAAGAAAATTTCGATCGTGAGGATTGCCTTTAAAATTGATGAGAATTCCTGGGAATGTCTTCAAAATCTTCCAAGCCGCCGAAATCAGAAATCCATTGAAATTTCTGATAGTGCTGTGGACGTATGTGCTTACAAACCTCGGAGCTTTTAAGAATTTTATTTTAAAAGTCCAAATATTACTTAAAGCGACATAAAGCGCCTTGAGCCCACGACACAATCATGTTAATTGAAACGTAGGGTTCGAGGCCATCTCTAGGAAAGAGGAGCCAAGGAGACATTCAGTCCCCGTCCTTTGCTCGTGTACACTTCGCGTTATCGATATATTCCGCGATTAAAAGCTTGTCAAATAGTGATTGTTGACGGATCGCGGTGTGGCGATTGCTCAGCCACGTATTAGCACTCGAAACGGTTCTTCGAGTGCTAATAGTCGCAAATATCGTCAATCCGTGTTGAAAGAATCTTAAGCAACATCAGAAGAAGAACATCTTGAAAAGGCAAGGCGTTGGAATTTGAATACACTTCACGGTGGAATCCGAGGAATTCCTGGCGAGCGTTGCACTTCGTTCGCAAACAAGTTCGTCAAAGACGTGTAACTAGCATCAACATTGAGTATGTTATTTCTGCGTTGGTTTCCTCTTTCGTTTAAACATAGCCTCGCTGGAGCCGATAGTATTCCAAGAAATGATTGCAACTTTCGCAGCTCGTCACGAGGATTCCAGGGATCGTAATTATCTGAATAATAATAAAAACTGTTGCTACAGATGGTGATAATATTTCTTTTCAGTTTTGCATGTCGATTTTAAGGACCCTTAAAGAGTGCAATGTCTGAGAATAATTAATATATATATCACGGTTGATACTATATAACATCCACCGTTGTTATTCGTAAAATGACGACTTCCAATTATAATGACTGGCAGGACGATAATTATGCTGGGTTTCAAAGTTCGTCCAGCTAGGCCTGACGTTGAAAACTAAATTTGCTTTTACAGTTCACGATGACGCTGTTACCACCGACTGTCAAGCAACAAAAACACATCGACGAGGAAGTTCCACCCGACCCGGAGGCGAGAAAACGCGACGTCGCAGCGATACGCGAATGGTTGTCGAAGCAGCCTCATCTGCCTAATCACATGGGTTAGATTTATTATAATGTCCACATTGCTATCGGTTTTGCATAGTGTTTTCACCGTATTTTCAATGAGAATTGTTCCACAGTGGATATTCAGAAAAAAGTAGATTGCGACACTGAAGTATAGAAAAATAGTTCTGTTATGTTCTTCGTAAATTCAGCTTTTGTTCTATTTCGATTTCGGTACTAAATAAAACTGTGAAATCGTCGTCGAAAACACTTTTTGAGAAAACTAAGCATCGGTATCAGACCAAAATAAAATAGAAATTTCAGCTTTCGCTTTATTTCGATTTCGGTACTGAATAAAATTGTGAAATAGCTTTCTCCTTTGAATGAAAGTTTTCGTCACTTTTTAAGAAATCAAAGAATACCAGATTAAAATCAAATATAAAACTTATTCTGCAACGTGTACAAATGAAGTGAATTTTGAGTAAAAATGGACTTTTTCACAGGACGTTACATAATTAGCGGTGCATAAAGAAAGAAGTTAAGAATGTTTCTATTTCGCCAACGTTTCAGACGATGCAAGGCTCGAGAGATTCCTGTTCGGCTGCAAGAACAGCCTGGAGAGATGCAAATTAATTTTGGAGCGATACTTCAGTGTGCGCGCCGCGATGCCAGAATTCTTCTCTGTGCGCGATCCGCTTTCGAGGGAGATTCAAGAGTGCTGTCAAGCGATGTAATCACCTTCCCTGCCTTCCTTATCACTGTCAATTAGGGACAGCTGATTCTGAGCAGATTTCGACGTTGATTGCCTTTCGATTCGTTAACAGACACTACTTCGTTCTGCCATCGTTGACGGAGGAGGGACATCGCGTGACCATTCTGGGGCTACGGGACACGGCGATAGAGAAATTCTCGATCCAGGCGATCTCCAGGCGGATACTCATGGTCATGGACACGCGCCTCATGGAAGAACATTGCTTGTCGAACATTATGGTCATCGATCTTCAGGTGATAAGACGATATGCGTTAATTCTTGACTCAGTGGGAATATATTTATTCTATTTATTTTATATAATCCTTGCCTCGTGGCTTCGGATTATTTCCTACTTTATATTCGCATATATGCAAGAGTCTATCTATATTTCAACGTCTTGTAAAATACCTATGCACATAGGTACTTCGTGCCTTTATATGTATATCTACTTATATGTTTCTATCTTTATATTTTATTAGTTTATTACACTATGTTATTCCCATTCCCACACTTCTATCTTAAAATCGTTGTTCTTAAGTGGTTACACCTAGAATAGTAATATGGAAAACATACGCCTAGAATGGTTAAAAAAAATGATGAAATTTCTCTCAGAAATACATATCCTCTTCTAACCTTCTCAGAGAAATTTCATCAGTTTTTTAATGATGAAAAACAAACTGTGGCTTTGAAAAAAATTGATATAACAAAAACTAGATATTGATGTGAGGAATAATCGTACCAAGTTTCGTTCCAACCTGTCAGTAATTTTTAAAATATCATTGGCAAGGATTTGAAAAACATAGTTTCGGAAAAACAGCGTTTAAAGTTAAAGCTACAGGTTAAATGAGACAAATTTTTTTGAACTTATAGAAACTTTCTTTCTTTATTGGAAGCATCGATTTTCTGGACCATTCTGGGTGTATGTACCCCCTTAATTCTCTAATTTCTAAACTTCCCAAGTTTAGAAACTATAACACAGTCTTTTTCTCTTTGGTAATCAATGGGAATAGTGTTCGGCAGCCTGTAGAATTATAGTTAAAGCAAAGCTGCTCCCTGTTCGTCCTAGACTTGGCTGATATTTGGAGAAATGATTGGAATTATTCAGGGTTTCAGCGGGGTACACTTCACGAAGTGCAGCCCAACGCAGAGCATCCTGAGGAAATCGATGCTGGCTGTGCAGGACAGCATGCCGCTGCGTCTTCACAGGGTGCACTTCCTCCACGCGCCTGCAGTCATCGAGAGCATCCTCAACATATTCTACCCCCTTCTGAAAGCCAAGCTCGTCCAGAAGGTGGGTGAAATCGATGAATGTGATTGTGCTCGGTGAATGGTCCTTCTGTTCCTTATACTTCGCGTTCCTTCTTATTCAAGTTTCGCATACACACCGGCGGCGGGGAGGAGCTGCACCCCTATATGAGCAAGGATATATTGCCGAACGAGTGGGGAGGCAGAGCTGGCACCTTCGACGAGCTCAATGGTTCGTGAAACTGAAAGCCTCTGCTATGTACGGCGGTTTTTAGCATTCTGACGCTTCGCGGTAATCGATACAGGCTACGATAATTATTTAGTCAGACGTCTAGAACTCTCGCTCAACGTTCAACACTCCACAGCAATAATACATGGAGTCTCTAGATAGCTAAACATTTTTCGGACACATTTTTCATTCACGAAAACTGCTTTCAGATGCATGGAGGAAGAAAATCGAGAAGAACAGGGACTGGTTCCTGCGGGAGGAGAAGCTCAGTCGATCCAACGAGTGTGCTCGACTGCCTGAATGTAAGTCGAGGGTTTTAATGGAACTGGAAGGCCTGCAGGGCTCGTTTAGGAAACTGAATATTGATTAGAAGAAGCAGAGTGTCCTGGACGAAACGATTACGATTTTATTGAACGATCCGTGAGGACTCTGTGATAAGTTATCACTGGTGGGATTTTACAACGCTGGCCAGAAGATAGCGCCACAGAACACATCTGAGTGTAGGAGCAGGTTCTGATGAATGAGGAGTGGAATTGATTAATCGATTAATTTAACCATGGCATTAATGTATAAGGAACATCAGAGCTATTTTGTGTTAAATATTTTTTATACTGCACCTGGAATTCGGGTTGTGTGTTCGTGTGATGTTTGTAATAAAGCATTTTTATACGTCAATAATTTGCCCACGTGTGTTTAATATAAAACCTGTGTTGGAATAATAATTTTCTTCCTTTTTATACGTTCTCGAGCTCCCTCTACTAAATAGCAACGCGTACAAGATTCTGATTAGAATCGAGACCGTATAGAGGACTTTGCGCATGGTTCGTGCCAAAATACAGGTGTGGCACGTATGTAACGTTGTTGCAAATATATTGGAAAGAAGCCCACGAGATAGACTGCCAAGCAGAATCTTGCAATGCAGTTCCTTGCTGCACAACAGGGGATCCAATACGATTTACAACAAAAACCCTGTGGCATTAATCGGACAGCAGTCGTACAAGAACCGGCTGGCACACTTTGCAGATGTTGGATCGAGTCTGAATATAATTTAAAAAAAACATGAAGGAATATGTTGTTGATAAAATGCCCACAACAGGAACTACAATTTCAGAGCAAACCATGAAGTGGATTTTCGATCTCTGAAATAATTAAGGGGATGTTCCGGTCTAGAGTCCATAAACATAGGTGATTTGTAGGAATTAATCAAAGAAAAACTACCAAAGATAATATAATGGGAATTTTTCGATTGTATTTAGAATATCTTAAACTATAGAAATATATTTTTCTTTCTGTAATTAATCATTGCAAATTTTTATCATTGAAAAATTTTTAAAATTTCGTAAAATCCTTTTAAAAACGTGTTCTCAAAAGATTGAAAATTCAAAAAATGAAATAAAACCCTCGATTTCCGATATTTTTAGACCGGAACCTCCCCTTAACTAACCATGTAACTAATTACGAACTGTATATCCAAGAAGATCGTGAACTATAGACGAAACTGCAGAGATCTCTAACAAGATCTCCAAAGAAAACCGAGAAGTCCCCCCAAAAAGGAAGTATGTCAATTACTTCAGGCCCTTCCTTTGATCATGAACTGAAGCTGTAAATTAGATCGTACCTATTCATCAAGCGGTTCGGTCGAACGATTTAAACCAAGATGCAGTCTTTTGTCAGGCTGGTACGCGTCCTGAACTACCCGCTTAATAATGGCATCATACGTCCACCTCCAGACACTTAAACACCGCCTCGTTCTCTTCAACGTCTGCCTTCTTTCGTGCCCGTTTAACAGACTTGATAAGCTAATCGTGGTTCGGGACAGCAGGATTGCCAGGAATCCCTTTCGACTGGTCGCGACGAATGCAATCTCGCGGTTCTTTGCTCGAGGCATAATCGCGACTCACTTCTAAAAGGCGCATCAGTCGTTCACGTTTCGCCGCGCCGAGAAAAATACCCGTCGTCAATTATCGTACAAAGGAAATATTTATTGCAGCACTCGACTAAACACGTTATCACTTATATCTCTTATTATCAGCTCTAGGAAAATATTATTGTAAAATTTATTTATTGCAGAAATGTGTAGCTTACTCTAGTGACTCAAATATGCTGGATGTGAATCATTTTATCAATCATATTGCTATGCGAATTTTAAGTACCTAGTAATAAATAAATAAATAAATATTTATTGTATTTTATAAACGAGCACTTTTTTAGTGTTATCAGTGCCAAGGAGTCCAGGCACCCCCAAAAGAAAAAGCAGAAAGAAGATAAATTTAACCACGACTGAAGTAATTCAAGAGCTTTGTAAAAAGAAAAGAAACGTGGATTTTATTCTTTAAATAAAGTTTTGTAATCAGATTGAATTTCCATTAACAACATTTTCATCCGTTCAACTCGGCTCCCTCCAAGATTAAATCCTGAGTGCGTCACTGTATCACAATTTCACATGAAAGTAAATATGAGAAATTCGTTTGGCTCCCACTTTATAAATTTCGTGATTTTATTGAGCACAGATCGAGGAACTGTATTTCAAAATTCACTGCACGTTTCAGTGGCGGCTGAGTGCAAAATGCACTTCGCTAGAGCTGCTCGCATTCGTCGTTATTCCGACGTCCACCGACGCGTATAAACAAATAATGGCCGTTGCGTGTTTCTGAGCGGGCGAATTAAATGACCGCGAGACAGGGCCTTGCGTTACACAAGCATTATGCCAATTACACGGGCGTGCACGTTCTTAACGAACCTGAACAGCCAATTAATTGATTGATTAAACACCACTGTTTGAAGGGATTGCGTAACGATCGTTTTGCAACGGGCATCTTTACCCGTCAAACATTTCAAGTATTTCAAACGTTCAGTCTTCGCGATGAAATTTACTTCCAAAGATAGTTGGTACTACGCAGTCGTTTTTGTTGAAAATAAAATATTTATTTTCCAATTAATTACAAAGAAATAAATTGAAACTGAGACTTCTTCTTTGATACAATTTTTATTAACATCATAAGCTATAAAAAAAACTGTTTGTTTAGTCACAAAATATGCATTATAGATGACGCTACAGATGAATTGTTAAAGAGGCTTTTTCAAAAAGTTTCTTTTGTTTTGCATTGATAACTAAAAAATGGAGGTTTCAATCGACTCAAATCAAATTCGAGCATGTTCACAAAATGTGTAGTTTCGGCCTGAATCTAAATTAAAGTTAATAAAACTCTTATTCTTTATTATGAAAAGAAACTAAAACCTCATCTTTATCTAACGAAAAACGCCCTTCTTGAAAAATGGCCCTTTCGTAGGTGTAATTTTCATAAATTTGCTTCTCTTATAGCTTCACTGCAGAACCAGAGGCGTTCTGAAGTAGAATTTATAAGCAGGTCGCTGAATTTCGTTTCGCTTCGACAAAATCGTTACAAAGCAAAAAAAGCTTTTTTAAAGCGAACATGTTATTTAATGATTATGCTGTGAAAGAACAAGTCTTAGCTTCAATTTATTTCTTAGTAATTAATTGAAAAAGAAATGCTTCATTTCCCACGTTAATATCCTTAATAGTAAAAAAATTTCTTTCAACCTGTATATCTTCGCATTTCTTTCTGTTTCCTTAATCAAGGCGAGTTCTCTCGGCTTCACAGAGAAACTTGCTTCCCTCTAATTTAATCCTCAAGGAAATTAAGTACCGCGTGACGTTTAATTATGGGATATCAAAAGCAATAGCTTCGCCCAGTTTCTTACCTATCAAGATGATCCAGGTTTCTATAATTTTGATCACCTCATAGTATTCTATTTTCGTTGCTCGAGTTAACTCAAATTGCTCGTCGCAAAAGTGGTCAACACAAAGGATTAAGCACAGTCGAATCCTAAACGAACTTATAATTTTGATGACCCCTAAACGGTTGGTCTTAAGGTAATCGCTTAATTCAACTGATTAGTCGAGGGTGTCTGAGATAGCAATATACGTATACAACGTCCCTGTCCTGCCGCACTGTACAGGCGGCAGGGTGGATTGATTTTTCGCCCCCTGACGTCACCACGAGGCCAGCATGCGCGTGGTGGTTGAACGAATCGTCGTGGCCCGTTCCGACGCATTTTATTTCCCCATCTGCACGTCTATTCTGCGTATCACCTGGACCATACCCTCCCATGGAACTCCTATCTGAATAAACGCAAGTACCATAACGCAACCACTCTTCCATCAGCTGACGTCTATGAGCATTGCCACGGCACACCAACACCCTCGAGCCAGCAAAAGAAACCATTTCCAGAGAACCTTCCCTGAAGACTCCCCATAATTCCTTCCGCCAGTGTGCTTGACCGAGTTAGCCCCAGGTCCCCAGCTAAGAGACGCGAAACAGGGGCAAGATTCTGCGAAGTCAACTTATTGCGGAATCGAGAAGCGAGCTCTCGACGAGCGATAGGGAAGAAAAGCGACGAATCTTCCAGCAATTCCCAGCGTGCCAACGATGAATGAGCACAGCGATCAATCGCGGGGTGGCCCCGCTGGCGCGGCGTTCCTCCAATCGAAAGCACCCTCCGACCCGATGAACCCCGAGTCGAGTGGTCGAAACGGTTATCACGATCCCGGAGGAGAGGAGAGAGAGAGAGAGACTTACCGCTGTGGGGAAGGAGGGCGAGTGGGTGGCAGAGGGTGGCTGTGGCTCGGGAGCGAAACGGTGTACACGCTGGGGGTCAGAGACGAGTTCATTGAGTGTCGCGCGCGGCTGGCTCGTTACATCTACCTCGAGCCCCGTTCCCCTTGGCGTCGACGATCACGGTACCCTCGTCCTCCGGCTGGCTCAAGGGAGGCAAGGGAGGCCCGTCCGTGGACGATCGGTCAGCTCTAGCCGTCTACCTTGGCGCTGGGCGAGCGCACACGTGCGCCGTGACGGGACGCGTTTCTAGGCGGCTTAACGTGCTCCGGTTTCGCGGCGACGCTTTCGATCGTCGGGGACAGGAGCTGGGTCGACGGCGAGCAATCGGCGGCGCGGCCCGCAGTTCTCGCGTTCCCTTGGCTCCGCTACTATGCAACCCGCCAGCAGGGGAGTGATGTACACGAGCGAGGCCCACAGTCCGGTGGATTCCGTCGCGTCGAATTGTTGGACGGTTAAAGGACCCAGGCGAGAGTGCCAATAGGAAGAGAAGGGAAGAGGGTGGGAGAGTATCGCGCGGAGCGTCGATCCAGAATATCCAGATCCACGAGGGCGATCCGGAGTCGGCTGCCTCGCTTCACCCCCTCGTGGCATGCCCCTCCCCACTTCTTCGATTCGCCAGGACGTCAGCTGGAACTTGCGTGGTGCGTCCTGGGTGTGCAGCGTGCCGCTGCAGCGTCTAGTCCATTGTCGCGGCTCGTGAGACTACGGGGGCAGGGTGCGAGGAAAGAGACGAGCCCACGGTGAAGGGGCGTCCACGGCGGTGCCGCGATCAGACTCTCTGCCGTCAGCTTTCCAGTCAACTCAGCCGCGCGGGCGACCATAGCCACCGCTGAGGAATACCTACTCCGCGATTTATCCTGGGAGCGCGAGTTTACGGATCGTTCTGGGTGCGGTGCGTGCGGATAAACGTGATCCCACCCGTTGATTGGCTCGCCCTGCGTGGCGCGAACGTTGCGGACACCGCGTAATACGCTCCAAGCTGCCCGCTGGTACCCCGTGCGTCGAAGGAGCCAAGGGAGCCGGCGTGACCATTGTCTGCAGCGATCCGGAGGGTGTCGGTGGAAGCGGTGTCCACGGTGTCAGGCTCTGAAGAGGAGCTCGAGAGGACGGAGCACGGAAGTGGACCTGGCACTTGGCGATCGAGGAGTCTCTGGTAAGCCCTCCAATATCAAGCTTAATTATCCTTCAGCTGGGTCGTTGCTATACCACCTCCTGTATCAGGAGCATCTACGGTTGACAGTCAAGTGTACGTCGTTTCGGTCTACAAGAGCATTAGTTTCGCGATGAAAAGCACTGCCCTCGCGAGAACACAGCGTAGACTGCTCGAAGCTTAAGTTCTCTCTGCCCGTCTCTGTCTAGCCCGCGCTGTTACTTATGTAAGCAGCTAGTGTCCCTGGCATGGCACGAAGCTTCCAACGATCGCACGTGGATTCGCCCTCCCTCGTGCTCCTTTCCCTCCCGGCCCTTGCTGTCTCCGCCCCGCATTAGAAATTCTCTGTTTCATCTTCTGGTGCAAGATCCAAGGGCCTGTGCCCGCACGTGCCGCACGGATAGTCTCGATGCCCAGCGACCAACGTCCACTCGACCGATCGACCAATTAAACCTCAAGGATGCCCTAACTGAGGAACGATTTGCGCAGAAACGCACGGGTTGATACGATCGTCGCTCAATGATAACGCGCGGGATTTTTTTGGCGGAGCTTTCACAAGCTCCATGAGCTTTCTGTGTATTTCTCTAATTCAACTCATCACGGTTGCAATTATTCTCACAAGCAGATAGCGCGGAGCAGGTGGTGTAATACTTCAGTTTTCTCCCTTCGATCCTACCACGCCGAAAATTTTATTCTAACCCCTGTCCTCGGCTAATCTTAATTCCCCGCGCCAATTCCAAGTGCGCGGCGATCGCAGTGGAAATAAAAGCGTCGTCCATGATCTACCCACTGCCCGGTCCGTTGCAGAGGTCGGCAATAAGAGCGCCGTTTACTTAATTAAGGCGGCCGACGCGCGGCTCGTTGACCCCGTCGCAATTCTTCGACCTGGATCGCCCTTCGACGACATCGATTCATGAGAGGCAACCGCTTCCTGGCCGGGCGTCGCTCGCCCCTGTCCCAGCTTCCGTTTTTCTTCCCTTTCAGCCCGTTTTTCGCTGACCTCCCGTCGGCCTGTTCTGCAATGCGTCAGCAGACCGCGTCTGCACGCAATACGTCGCAACGGGCCGCGGGTCACGTTGCTGGCGTTCCTCCTTTGCCTTCCAATCGCCCAGGCTCGACGCTTTCAAAGCTGCGTCGTTGATTCAATCATCACAAAAGTCACGCTATAATTGACCTGTTTTCTTGAGTTAGAGGAACTCTTGATGGATGCTGATTCTCGATCTCCACCTCCCCTTGTAGCTGGGAGGTGGTCAACAAGTTGGGAATAAATCGTGCATTCAATGGATTCCTTCGTATCGATTGCTTTGTAATGAATTAAGCTTCTCAATTCTTGGAACAGATCTGGCGAGGGAAGATCCCGGAGCCGGAAATTCAAGAAATTATGAAACTTTTGGGATACATAGGGGATATATAGATATGTATTCACAACATTTTTTTGCTACCCAAATTTAGTCTAAGGAGATGAAATTGGCCTCTGAAAATCTGGCCATTTTCCGATTTTGTGTTATAACTAGAAAACTGTAAGGGATAGAAAAAAGTTTTCAAGCAAAAATTACTTCTTTTAATTGGGACTTTCATTCGCTAACTTGGAGTTCTTACAGTTTGCGAGTTATAATAAAAAATCGAAAATAGTTGGATTTTTGGGGATCAATTTCAACCCCTTAGAGTGAATTTGGACACCAAACAAAAATAGCGTGATACATATCTAAATATGTTCATCATTGTTTCTTCGTTATTGATACTAGATCTGTCGAAGGAATTTTAGTAAACGTCGACGAGGGAAGAATGGGTGTTAAAGGCGCGACAGTGTGAGAAAATAAACTCGTATGGCAAAAGCGAGTGGCGGAGGGACTGCGTCGTTTGTGACTGCGTTGCACCCCCGTTTACGACCGAAACGCAATTACCCTGGCATCGTTCGTGCCCATTGAGGTCATTAATTTAACAGCTTCGTCAACACGCTGCAGTGCAGTTTCTCTTTGCGGTAAATAATAAGCCCAGCGACGACACGTCGCCCAGACAGGTCAAAACAATCCTCGAGCGCTGAATATTTCTGTTGCCCGTCCTGTCTGATACTTTTCGCGTTAAATCACTTGCTGACTGCTCGTCGAGCACCGACCTAGTTGCGAAGTTTCATTCAAGTCGGTGCGTAATACCTCGAGTGTTCTCATTGTGAATGAACCGGGATTGGAATTAGCGGTCATCTTTATGGAAACTGAGACGCCACTCTCTATATGAGCACTCGGTTCGCAAACTGAACGGGAAGCGTTAATACGAAATGAAGAGGAACACAGTGGACTTGGAGAATTTCTTTGGAAATACAGCTGCATGCAGAGTTCAGCATTATTCGAATAAAATGAAGTTATTCGAGAATAATGAATAATTTTTTACTCGAATAAATTTTGATTCGAATAAATCTTTATTAATTTTATATAGAAAAATTTGTTCGTATAAAAAATTATTCGGTATTCTTGAATAATTTCTTTTTATTCGCAATTCTTAATCAAAATTATTCGAGAATAATAAATCATTTTTTATCCGAATAAAATTGACTAATTATTAATTAATATATAAAATTAATAAAAATTTATGTATACTGGCAATACACTTTTTCCTTAGCAGCGAATTTATTGTGAAGAGGTGAAAATTCAGATAAAACCTTATATTCACGATAGCAAAGTGTCTAATTATGAGTAGTACAACAAAGAGGGCCAGTGATGACTCAGAAAATTAGTTTTCAGCGTTATAGAAAATAGACCTGAACGTGGCGGTCGATCTGTTAAATAGACTGCAAAATGTGTCATACTTACGAACTAATTTCCAGGACACAGTGCACGTATAACGATCGCGCGATAAGTTCAAGTGCAGCGGCATCGAGCCACCGTCCACTTTTCCTGAATCGTTTATCGTTTCCGGGCGCATGGTGATTTGGACGTAAACGCCGACAAACTTTATGGCGCCCGCGTAATATCGGTAGACGTCACAGATCGATAAAACCTTGCCGAGAAGTTGACAACACTCGGCCAACTGCATACAACCAGTAACACGCCCAATTATCGATGTATAAATAATTATTAGGTACCTACCTGCCGATTTCACGAACTTTCATCCGTTTTTGCCACTGCACCAAACGGGGCAAGAAAATGGAAAAACTTTGGAAAAACTTTCAGAAACGCAAGGCTGAATCGACATGCAACGGGCACTCTAAATTCTTGGATCTCCTCGGGAAATTTACTAGGTGCATGTACTTTTCTTTAAGGTGTTTGAAAAGTGTTTCACGTCATTTTAGACCCATGAAATCGTTCCCTTAATGAGTAGAGTGGCGAGTGATTTTTGTACCAAACACTTCTGTGGCTTACGACTTGTGTTTTGAAGATATACAATATTTGTTTTCAAAGTAAAAATTCGGGGATTCTATGATAAATTTGAATGCTTTAACAGACATACCGAAAGACAGAAGTAGAGTTTTGAAAAAAACAGTTTTCGAATTTTTACAGAAAATATGTATGTATATAGGTACTTAAAACGCTAAAAAAATAGTTATACTTCAAAATTTGATCAGTTGTTTTTTTAATATTTATGGAATTACAAAAATATAACTGAATAAAATATACTCTATACAAAACTAAAGTAACTAAAATCCGTACAAAATATAAATTATAAATCTTTATTTCAGTTAGTATTTTTGTTCAGCAAATATGAACTCAAAAATATGCTTGTGCCCGAGGCGATTTCAAGTAAAAATGTTAACGTTTTCAATAAAATAACCAACTAATTTTTACATTTAAATTCTAGTCTCTAAAACCAATTTTCGAATTTTCCAAATTAAAACGTTTTTAAACCCGATTTTTAAAAACCGAGAAAACCTAGTGTGTATAAACTCCAAACACTCGTCAATCACAATTTAAGTATCCCGTATGGAAAGGCCTTAATAGACTGACACTCGAGTAAGGCTGGCGCGGTGGAAGTAGAATAGTCGGTTTATGAACAGACTGAAGGTGCAGTAGTAGAAGTAAACGCGCAAAGTTAGCCGTGCACGAGTGAAGAAACCCACAACTGTAGAAGCATAATAATAAACTAAAAGTAAATTAGCAATCTCCCTCGCAAAGTTTTACTGTACCTCAACATTCTCCATGCCTCTTACAACTTATACCAAACAAAGTTACACGAACCCCAGATACATCTGATTCCAAAGCCTAGAATATTCAAGGAAACGAGGGACAGTTAGCTACCACACAAAATTTAATAATTTACACAGAAGCATAATCGCGACTAACGTCCAAACTCGTAACACGAAAGACTGTAAGAAAGCCTCGCATTATTATCACCGTCTCCTCGACCAGTGAAGAATCGATTCTCGTCCAGCATGTTACAGCCCTCGTTGATTGATAGACGGATGCTTGTCGCTGGAATGGATTCATTCATAGACCAATTCCCAGAGTATCGACCGACTGATTTTCGCGTTCCCTTCGATCTCCACGTCCCGCTGGTTATGCCGTACAATCACACAGATACTGTCTCCCAGCGTCGTTTATCGACACGACGGCTTCAAGCAGAGTTTTACGGTATTCGTATCGGAGATATGATAACGCCCCTGTAGTCACGCGACTCTCTGACCTTCCGAGCCTCCATTTATCTTTCACAATAATTATTAAAACACCACCTGGGACACCCTTATCCCACTGACATCTGCTCCATCTACGCCCAGATCTGAAAGCAAGCCTCCCAGGCTCAGCTTTCATATAAAAACCTACATACCGATGCTTAACCCACTGTTTCGCTAGTTGCTCGAGTCAGACATCGCCGATCAGCTCCCCGCGTTCGATATTTAAATCAGCCCATGTATATTTCACGACTGTGACGGATCGTTGCGGGAATACGCGGCAGCGGGGACTGGCATAAATAAGCGCTGGCATGCTTCGCGGGAAATTGCTGTGAATAAGCCCGAAGGGTGGTCGGGGCTTCGAGTAAAGGTAGGTTTTCCTATACGCGACTGGACGCAGAGATAATAATTTCGACGTCGATTTTCTCGAAAATGAAGCACGATACCGAAAAAAGTTACTCTTTCTTTTCGACTTATAATAAGTAAATAAGTCGAGAAGAAGGAATAACATTTTTCGATATCACGCTTCATTTTCGAGAAAATCGACTTTGAATCTCTTCGCGTTGTAACCTGCCAGTCGCGTATAGAAAAGAAGGTTGGCGAAAGGTGGACTCGTTCGGGGGATGGTTTCTATGGGTGAACGTAGCGTTCACGCGCTCGTTCAGGGTTAAGGTGATATCGAGATCGAGGCTGAAGTTGCGAGGGGTCGATACTAAATATAGAGGAGGCGCATACGGGGTCAAATCAATAGGCATTCTGCGTATACATGTATATGAACGGTGCCTGAACGTCTGAACGTTCCACGGAGGGCTTAAAATACCGACGCCTACGTGAGCACCGGTGATCACCGTCGAAGATCCCGTCTGCACGTGCCGAGACGATTATCAGCGCTTCGCTATCGGCGCTCGGTGATTGGCTGCGCCGGGGGCAGCGCTTTCATTACAGTTTTTCGCTGCCTGTGCCCAGCTCGCACGCAACCCCGTCGCTGATTAACCCTTTGCGGTGTAATGAGCTTTTTATCACTTCGCGCTAAGTAAAGGAGATGCAGGGCAGCGAAGATTCATTATCAATACTTCACCGATGGCAAGCAGATTGTGAGCGTGTGGAATTTTGTATAATCATTTTTTAACATTTAAAGATCGAAATTGTAGTATGAAAAATCGACTGCTTTCTTCAAAACGGCATAATTTTCTTATTTTCTAAAAATTGGTCCGGCGGCCCTTAAAGAATGTCATTCTGCATAGAGTAACGCAAAGTTCGTGAAAAAAGGTTGTAAATTGTCCAGGTTGTCATGCTGATAAGGAGGCACCCTGCCTGGTGCAGAACTTGCTGCAACCGCAGAAAACGAACGGCAATATATGACAAAAGTGTGTCAAATAAATTTTTTTATAGAGAATAAAGTAACCAAGAACAAGATACAATTATAATATTTTCGATTTATTTCACACCTCTGCAGAAAAAATCGCAAAAATGATCAATTATTAGGCGCGGAGAATGTAGTAACCCCTTAACCAGTACCTACACCAAATCTTTAAAATTATCTTACGGGGATATTTGAACTTTATAACCCTTTGTGAGTCGACAATTCCATAGTCCCAGTTGCCACCAACAAAATATGCTATAAATCGCAAAATCACGAGAAATGAACAGTCCCTGTTTCTCCCCTTACCCTTCATATACATCTTTTGAAAATTCTCAATTACTTCCACTACATATGACTTGGCAGTCAAAACTCCCCACACCCACTGACACACAAAATCAACCAACCGCCATTAAATTTCAAAGTACCGCAGAGGGTTAAGGAGAACTCTAGTGCGGCAGACGCAAGAGTCCCAAAAGACTCAATTACAATTTACCTGCATAAAATAAGTACCCACGTAATAGAATTTCCCTAGCGATCGTTGGCACGCGATGGAGCTCATAGCAAGCGTGCTCCCTTCGGTAAAAACGCGATTTTTTCTTAACAACCCACTATTTCAGCAACAACCAAGTCCTTTCTAGAATAATTATTAACCCGTCAAGGGCATAGAGTGCATGAATCGACTCACCGCCACGTTCCGCGATCTCGGTTCAGTTGCAGCATCGTAGACAGCGCGATCCAGGCTCGATCCTCCGGCTGAGGTCGGATGTGGTGGACGTGCCCTCCAGCAGGAGGAACGAAAGCGGTAGCGCCGACGACGGGGGCAGCATCCAACGGCGACCTGGCACGTGGAAGGGCTCGGTGGATGAGCAGGGGTGACTGTCGGTGATGGACAATGAGCAGCCGCATCAGGAGCTGGTCAAGTGCGTGGTGGTGGGCGACACGGCAGTCGGAAAGACCAGGCTGATATGCGCGAGGGCCTGCAACAAGCACGTGTCGCTCTCTCAACTCTTGATCACCCACGTGCCCACCGTCTGGGCCATCGACCAGTACAGAATCTACAAGGACGTAAGTGGCACACTCCCTGGAAAATAAACGAGACGATGCGGTGTATCGTGGGTGCGAGGAATGTTGGGGTTTGAAGAATGTAGGAATCAAGCTGAGGAAAGGAGACTTTTTGGTTGGCACAGTACTTGACTGTGCTTCGAATACCTTACTGTATTCAATTCGCTCGCGACACACTGTTTAACTTGTGATTTGTAAGAGTGAATAGAAAGCTTCGCATCATTTTATTGTTTCTACAATTATTATTTACAAAGATACATTTACAATTATTAACCCGTTAACTTCGAACGGACGACTGGTTCCTCAGGTGTTGGAGCGGTCCCGGGAGGTGGTCGACAACGTGAACGTCTCGCTGCGTCTCTGGGACACGTTCGGCGACCACGAGAAGGATCGTCGATTCGCTTACGGCAGGTAACACCTCCATCCACCCAGAACACCTCTCACAGTGTTGAAACGTTCAACTCTGCCCGGACAGATCGGACGTGGTGCTGCTATGCTTCTCGATCACCAACCCCGTCTCCTTGCGGAACTGCAAGGCGATGTGGTACCCAGAGATTCGAAGGTTCTGCCCGCAGACGCCAGTCCTGCTGGTGGGGTGCAAGAACGATCTGCGGTACATGTACCGGGACGAGACCTATCTCAGCTACTTCCGCGATCGAAGCCCCTTCGTGAGGTAGGCCATCACCTTGCGTCTCACCCTTCGTCGTACACCCACAAGCCTCTCCTCTAAACTACGATCTCCTCTCTCCGCCGGAGCTCTGTTGAATGCACCGATGCTTCCTCGATGACCCCTTTGGCAAAGTGTGTCAAAGTATTGATTCCACGGTCTCCGCAGGCCTTCCTGGTCCGCTGCTACTTTTGCCACTCTTAGCCGGCGGAACAGCCACAGAATCCCTGTGTTTTTCATCGCACAGGAGCATCTTCTGCGCAAGGCGCGGTTAATTCAGTCGCTCGCGTGGCATCCAGTTCCATTTAAGGACGTTAAAACAGGATCGAGCGAACCTTGGCATACGGCTGGAGGCTTCCCAAGGGACCCTCAAAGTTCATCGTGACTTTCAGACACTTCGCCATTACCGTCCCCGTTATCTTTTTATGCATGTCGATAGGTCTCATCTATATCGCGCTATTAAGATACAGGGACGTTTTTATCGCGATCGTGGTCCCCAGGGCGACGAGGAAGAGCGACCTGGTGATGCCTGATCAGGCTCGAGCCGTCGCGCGGGATCTCGGCGTCTGCTATTACGAGACCAGCGTCTTCACGTATTACGGCGTCAATGAGGTGTTCGAGAACTCGATACGAGCCGCCTTGATCGCACGGCGGCAACAACGATTCTGGATGACCAACCTCAAGAGGGTGCAGAGGCCTCTGCTTCAGGTATGGAGTGTCTAATCCTCGGTTTATAGGTTTTCAACGGTTTCTTAGGCATTTTCATACTGACAAGTGAATGGTGGAACTATTAAAATTAAAATTGATATAACTAGACCAATAACTCCACCTAATTTATTTGAAATTCCACGAAGAAATGAATATGCAAATTGTGAGGTGCAACAGTGTAGATCATGCTTAAATATTCGTGTACCTAGAATTTTTCAAGATTCCAATTTGCATTAATCACTTTGGGAGTTAAGCAAAACTTTAGCCGATTTAAAGGGATATTCTTTCAATCTTGAGCCACTCAGAGTGTTCGTATCAGAGTTGGAGAATTTTTATTTCGAATAAAGAATAATAAATAAATCCTCAATATGTATTCGTGAACAATGACTAACGATTTTATTCGACGAAGAATTAATCGTGAATAACTAATAAATTTGTAGCAGTATTCGAGGTTTTATTGGAATAAATTTGTATACGAATCAATTTTTATTTGTATAGATTTTTATTCGTTATTCTCGACTAACTTCATTTTATTCGAATATTATTCGAAGCAGAATTTATTCGAGAAAACATTTACTCGAATAACGCCCAACTCTGGTTCATCTGAAGTCCGTTTGATTAGAACCAAAAGTTGCGAAGCTCCAGTGTTTGCATTCAAGATTGATTAGACGATTACGGTAATGGAAACGTCACTCTTCATCGATTGTTCTCGCAGGCACCGTTCTGCCCACCGAAGCCTGTTCCACCAGAGGTATGCCTGGCGGCGAGCACCTACGAGGAGAACATGAAGACCTTGTGGACGAAGCCGGTCCATACTGACGTGACTCTGATAGCTGGCAACTGCTCGTTCTCATCTCATCGGTGCCTTCTGGCCGCGGCATCGCCGGCGTTCCATCGACTCTTCACCATGGAGCTGATTCAGGAACAGACACCACGAAGCTCCAGCGAATCTAGCATGGTATCGTCCAACGTTTCACTCTTCTGTGTGTTTCTTTCTCCCGTGTTCTCTTTATAAAACCGTGCTACTTGTGGCTTCGTTAAGGTGAGCACGTTTGGCGAAGCAACCGTAGGCGATTTCAACGACGACACCGAGTGCCTGATTCGTATCGATCAATCAAAACCCGCCAAGTGAGTTTATCCAGCAAATCTGTCGGGGGTTCGACATGCTGAATGCGGTAGGATTCCGCGTATTTGTAACGTGACGATGTTGCAGGGTCTGGGAGCAACTGAAACGGCGCTCCAGCTTTCAAGTACTGCCCACCATGGATAATCAGAGGAAATCGGCTGGCGCCACGAGGGAACTCAATCATCCTGCCTTCCAAAATATTCGTGTGTGCCTGGTGAGGATCTTGTGACTGTATATCACAGTAGATCACAATAGATCAGTCCTAGATTCTCTAAATGTGGAAGTATCTTTCCAGTGGTGGATTTAGATATCGGCTAAGTAGGCCGAAGCCTAGGGCGGCAAATTTTGGGGAACGATAAATTTTGAGAAGCGGCAACTTTTTGGGAGTGATAAATTTGGGGAACGGAAAATTTTGGGAGCAGCAAATTTTGGGGAGCGATAAATTTGGGGAACGGAAAATTTTAAGAGCAGCAAATTTTGGGGAGCGATAAATTTTGGACGAAAGAAATTGGAAAAGTTTTTTTCGTAGGAAATTGAAGGTTAAACTTCAAATACAGAGGCTTGCGACAATTTTAAAAAGAATTCACTTTTTTCATGCAGCGAATTTGGAAATTATCTCGACTCTTTTCAATTAAAATATTTGATAATATTTCGTAAAAAGGGCGTTCTTAGCCTAGGAACGCCAAATCTTCAAATCCGTCCCCGTTTCTTTCGCCAAGAGAATTCTACATTAAAATCTGGATATTCTTCAGTTATTCACTAAGATCCTATCCTTAAGCATGCCTTAATTAAAACTTCGTAGGTATACAATAAAGCCGACATATCTCTCAAGTAAATGCAAGTGTTGAATCATATCGATGACCTGAACCTAGTGCATTGTTTTCGTTACCAATTTATTCACGCCTCCATAGATATTAATTAGATAATGTTTTATCAGCAAAAAATCTTCAATTTTCTCTATTTCTCGACGATTTCCTCCTCCATTTCGTCGAATTTAATTTACAGACCGAGAGCACAAACGGAACGCAACAACCGACGACGGTGGTGACCCTGTCGAAGCTGATCACGCCGCAGGCTATCCAACAATGCTTGCAGTTCATCTACACGGGCAGCTTGGATAAACGATACCACGATCTGCAAGTACGTTGCGTTGGTAGTATCTTTGATAGCGTCAGGCACACATAGGAAGCCTTTTGCCCTGGTCGACGGGATTAGGTTCTTGCACACCGATCGCGTACCGTTTTCATTGCTTACATGGTCGTGGTACGAGCTAGCTGGTGGAGGGGAAGCTAATCTTTTTAGGAAATTAGATCAGCCCTAACGATTGAGTGTGTACCAAAGAAACGAGGAATACTGTCGAGCTGCCTAACGCTTGAAAACGCTCTGCATCGACCAACGAATTTGAATTCTTAACGAAGGGAGATCTTGCTACTGTACCTCGTTTCACTTTTAAGGGGTAACGCCACTGTTTCGGCCCAAAATTGTATATAGTGTACCTTTGACAATTGTTTGTGAGTAAACAAAGATAAAAGTCGAAAATCTGTTTAAACGCATTTATTATACACATCTTAAGAAGTCTGAAGTTATTTTTTTTCTTTTTCTCAAAATAGCACCTTAAACGCGTTTTTCCTCAGAATGACGTTTCTCAAATTTGCTTGCAGCATAACTTAAATAAATTTTATTCGATTCACTTGAAATTTTTAGAGTAGACTCTAAACTACATTCTCCATAGAAATACGTACCGATTTCTTGAAAACTTTTAATGTTATAAAGAATTCTTGAGCTAGAAAGTGAACTTTATATTCAAATGCTTACCATTTCTAAGGAAAATATTATTTTGCAATATCGATACGTATTTCTATGGAAAATGTACTTGAGAATCCCCTGTAAAAATTTCAAGTGAATCGAATAAAATTTCTACCTATAAGTTATGCTACAAGCCACTTTGAAAAACGTGGTCCAAGAAAAACACGTTTATAGTGCCATTTTGGAAAGATGAAAAGCAAAAAATAGCTTAAACAGATCTTCGACTCATTTCTTTGTTTACCCACAAACAATTGTCAAAGGTACACTACGTATTTGTGCCGCTAAAGTGACGTTACCTCTTAATTGAAAGAATCCACGGAGACAGTGTCTACTTGTTTTTAAATCAAGCCTGTCCACATCCTACCCATTGTTTGCTCAAATCGTGAGCTTGAACACGGCGATACCAGTGCGGTACAGGCAATTAACGCGGCTCTATTCTTTCAGACAGCTCCTATCGGGCTTCTACTGGTTAGTACAATGTGAAATACGTTTGCCGACACGAGCACACGCACAAGCACGCGCACAGTAGTACCGTACATATCCTCGCGATGGTTATTGATTCATCAATGAGCCAATTCTGGGTAATTAAACCGCTAGGCCATTAGCACAGTCATCGTCATTCTGGCATGTTACTTTCGTCCCTCGTTAGCGAATCCAGCGAACTAATTCGACCGAGTAAAGACAAGAATCTAGTTTCACTTAAAAAGTGTACCTGAGACGCCGATCACACCTATAGATACAATCTCGATAGCTGCCCATAGAAGATAGATAGTTGGACGAGATACAGTGTCTCTAGGCAACGCATGAATCTCATTGAGCAACGAACTTCATCCAGACGGTCATGGATGCATGGAAACGCTTCCAATCGTTTTCACCCCAGTGTTCAGGCACCCAACTTCAGAAAAGAGTCTCATGTCGATCATTCCACGCTCGTGCTGTGTTAAGAAAGGCGCCGATCGATTTTAGCCCGTTTTCGATCGCAGGAAATCAGCCAAGCGGCAGAGTTCTTGGAGCTCCCTCAGCTGCTGATGGTGCTGGGCGGCATACAGATGAGGGAGCAGTTCAACAGCGATCTGAACAATCGGTACAAGCAAGTGGTGAGGCAACGGTTGGAGGACATTTGCCTGGACCAAGGTAGAGCGTCGAAGAGGTTTAAATAATCTCGGGGACACCGGATTCATTGTTCCCATTGATTCTATCTTGAGGCGTGATTCTTTCAGGACTCTTTGCCGACGTGGTGTTCGACCTGGACGATGGAAGCGTGCCAGCCCATAAGGCGATTCTCACTGCCCGATGTGACGTAATGAAGGCCATGTTCTCTGGGGATTTCCGTGAAAGTAGCGCGAAAGTGGTGGGTCCCGTGAATCTTCACGATGGATCGTTGCTTCGATTTTTAAACTTCAATTGTATCCCACCAACAGATAGTGTTTCCTGGCGTGCGCGAGTACACGTTCCATAAGTTGCTCTGCTACCTCTACACCGATGAGGTGCCAGCGATTTCCTCCGGCAGGTGCCTGAACCTGTTGGAGCTGGCGAATCGCCTGTGCCTGCAACGGTTGGTGAATCTAGTGGAGAGCAGGGTGATCGAGGACCTGGAGAGGCTGTCCCAGAACGAAGGGAACGAGGCTGTGGAGAACTGCCTGAGGCTCTTGGAACCTTGCAAGGTCAGCTCTTGGCTCTCAAGAGACTAAGATAATCGATGGTGGAATGATTGAAGAATTATTCCCTAATCCTTGGATTTCAGTTACACAATGCAGACCAACTAGCCGATTGGTGCATGAACCACTTGTGCGTCAACTACAACAAGCTTTGCAAAATGTCCCCGAGAAGCGTCCGACTCCTTCACCCAGAGAATCAGGAGTATCTGAACGAGCACCGATGGCCTCCAGTGTGGTACGGGTTTAAGTATTAAATTGCGGTTATTGCTAAGGGAAAGAGACGTCCCATTTCACTTGCAAATGAAAATATTGGAGATTTCTGATATATATAAGTTTCTTTGAGATCTCCTCGTTTCCTTCGATAAAATCCACGAAACTTTAAACCTATGGTAGATGCCCCTGTTACAGTGCCTTTATATTTCAAAGAAGCCGTACACTTTGTACCAGCAAAATGAGCAATTTTGAAACGTTTCCGTATTTTTTAAAGTGAAGCCACTAATACAAACAGGATTTTAACGCTTATCTGTATTAAGGTACTCCCTCTGTAACTGCTGAACCTAAACTTATTTTCCTTTATCGTAAAGAAACCGAGCTCTAGGGATTCTAGGGAACGTTATTAAAAAAAGGCACCGTAATTGGGGGCACAGTAATAAGGACGACGCACTTTTGAAGGCACAGTAATTGGGCCACAAACTTGTATTTTTATTTCCACTAAAAAAATATGAAAAATTAACCTTTTTAACCCCCAAAAATACCTTAATAAAGAGGAAAGTTCAAAAAACCAATATGAATTTTCACCAAGCAAAAGTAAAGTAAGAGAAATCAGTAATTAATTCATTCGTGAGCAAGTTGACGTCGAAGCACCGTAATAGGGAATCTACCCTACTCTTAATTTAAAAGGCCACCTGGTATTAGTGGTTCACAATGGACCCAAGTTAGCAATTACCCCGTGAGAAATCACAGAATCGAGAGCTAAGGTAACGTCTGTCCACCAGGTACCTGAAGGACTACGACTACTATCAGAAGTGTCTGGCGGAACGGGACCGCGAGAGCAAGCCCACGCTGAAGAGGAACCGCAACCAATCCGGCTGCCTGTGTTTCTCCAGCTCCAGCAAGACGAGGAGAGAGAGCTCGACCAACGGTGGCACGACGTCGTCGGCGTCGAACGACGCACAAGCGGAGCGTCCCCTGTTCGACGCGTCTATAGAATCGGGCGAACAGGTCGTATGACAAGAGCCCAGCGGCTTAAGCCGCTCCGTCAGATTCATTCTGATCCTACCCGTGCTCATGGTCTTCATATGCACCATTTTTACTATTTTGATACTGCTACAGATTTATACGTAAGGGAGCGTTAACGAAACTCCTATGGGACGAGCTATGCGCACTAAAAAACACCACGGGGCCCCGAAACGGGCTCTCGTGGCCTCTTTATCAATCGTCACACGCGACGAGATCGAACGTAATTTCTCGGTGACGGGAAGTCCAATCAGTTTCAGGCGTAGGTTTTCTAAGAGCAAGCAAGACGAACTGTCCCGAGAGATCGGTGTATTTTTTGTACGTGAAACGCCCCCTCAACGCGGGGTGAAAGCCGACTTCGCGTCTTTGTCAGACGACTTTAATTAGACACATGCACGGTGCATCGTTCAAAGAGGACTCGTGGATGGGCGTCCATCGTTTCTAAGCGAAAAAAAAAAATAACACAAGCTGGTGCCTTTTGTTGAAGACGAGTCTTTGCCACTAAAACGACCGTAAGGACACTTGCTGCTAGCCTGTTAACGGTTCCCTCTGTCCCGATGGTTCTGAATTAATTGCACGAAGAAATGTGTACCTACTCGTGCATGCATGGCGATATAATTGGAGATCAGCGAAAGAGAGGGAACGGTGGAAACGAAAGGCAACCCCATCAGACGTCAAGAATCGCCATGGTTTTATCGGTGCGTGTTAGACTGAAGGAAACGAGCAATAGCTTTAGTCCCTAGTAGTGCGTAAATATACTAAACGGTACGTATAATGTTTAAGGAAGATAACGCGAGATGTCGTACATGTGTCACGTGACTCCATAGATATATATATGTAGAGGGAGCGTAAGCCGGAGCGAAAGAAAAGTAGGGGAAAAGGCCGAGGTTTAGTTACGGGCGCTTCGGTTAACTTCGGATGCATTCGGCATGCATAACCACGGAGTTACCCGAGTCACCCGTATCGCTCCCCTCAGCTTACGCTCCGTCTATACATATATGTCTATGCGTGACTCGCCACCACGATCAAAATGACACTCGGATTTTTACGTCGCTCGCGAAGTATACGACGACGGGCCCCGCCTCGCCGTTTCACTTTCCCTTCCACGAGCGAGGTTACAGTTACTTCCTGTGCACCGAGGCTCCGCCGTGATTTCTACCATTTTTTCTAACGGATCCACGGGCTGAAACGAAGTTACTATCGGTCAATCGACGATCATCTTTTAAACGGAGCAGTCGCGTGTAGTTCGATCGGCGTTGGGGAGGGGGGACTCTGTCCAATAACAATTGCAACATATCGAATCACAGTGATGGGTCACTGCTACGGTTTCTAGACGCGACTATAATCACCGGGAGAATAACTGCTGCGTAGGTAGCGAGAGAGTTGAGAGAAAGGGTGGGAGAGAATCGTTTATGTTTATAATGAGTATATGTTATTATATCTAACGCTCGTAGGGCATAGGGAGGCGCTTTCTCGGGGATGTGAAGACTAGCGTACGTCATCGCACATATTCCCTGGCGACCTGTACTTTCTAAGTGCACAAATCGAATCTCGCGCGCTGGAAGCGTAACCTCGCGTCGCAACGGTAAACCGTGATCACGCGATACGATCTCCTCGGTCGGGCACAAGGCGACCTACATTATCCGCCACTATTAATACTCGGTAGGTCATCCTTCGCCAGTTATCATGCGAGAAGAGTGCGCCTGAATAGAAACGAGGAAGGAACGCGTGGGAGGGAAATGATTAATCAGATTTGAAATAACAGACACAGAGAAGATAGAGAAATAAAGGTGTATAATCGTAAGATACGCTACTGCCCCTCCCCCCTCCGAATTGTATGAAATTCCGTAATGAATGTTGAAACAAAAAAGTGCGAGAAATGGCGAGGATGAGGATAACGTCCCACTTGTACGCCACGTCAATTTCGATGTCAATGTTAATCCTTCGTCGCTCGTAAATGGATATTTTATACTGACATTGGTAATCGTAGGATTAAGGGTGCAGCCGTTCTGCACGACGGCAGATACATATACGATGATAGGGTATTCGAGAATGCTAATCTTTCGCGCGCAGTTTTCAGGTTAAGTTGAATATCGGTCCACGCGTAAGAGGCATTTGCGAGCGACAGTGTTCTCACTCCCGAGGACGTTCGGGCGCGAAATTGTGTGTTTAAAATGCGAAGAAGTAGAAGTGTCTCTTACCGGAACAGATTCGCGAAGTAAGAATCTCCTTGGCTTCTCACAGTACTTAGGCAACCACTTGTTTCGAATTCGGTAGTTCAAACACTTCCGCGCTCGCAAAGCCTGCTATTCAAACGTAACGAACGGTTAGCACAATTTGCGACCTCTGTCCCGAATCGTATGAACTAATCGGTTTCTATGAAATATATGAAAAAGTATGCAATACATTGCCAGCACGATCGAGAATAAGTAATTCCGCGGTATTAAACGTAAATATCGGTTAAGAAAGTGCAAGATTATCGCAGCGTTTCGTATCGCACGTCTGTATCGACGAATAAAGACGTTCAGATATCTGAATATTTATACGGGAGCGAATGTTTATAGCACGTTAAAATTTGATTGTTTCGATGTATTCGGAGAATCGTACGATGAACGCGGTATCAATGGCTCGCGTCCAATGAATATACTTAGAATTAATTTGTACGACTCAAATTTAAATCACGATTTATGTTTCGAATCTCGAGCTGTTTCGCATCTGTTGCTTTAATATTACTCACATTTAACGACGAGTTCTTTCTATTTTCTATTCTCCAAGTTGGTGAACACACTTTCAAACACTTGTACACTGATAGTTACACGCGTCGCGATTTAACAAACGTTTAATGGAAGGCAAAGGATTATAGTACTATTGGACTCTAATCGCATCAAGATTTTCTAATTGTCTATAGAAATCACGTTCAAAGATATCTCGAGAATCACGCGGAACGAAATTTAAAGGTAAAGGGCGACGATTGTTCGGGCCTCGACTGACAATCCAAACTGATTTGCGGATATCTGTATATCGCGATACTGACGACATCTACGACGAATATAATTTTACCCGCCTAAATTCAAAGCTGTGTATACGTATATATGCATGCCGCTTCGAAGAATATGATTTTTATCTTAAGCTAAATTTTAATATTCTATTTTCAAATGCACAGGCGATAAATAAATCTAATTTTTAATTAACATATGCAGCTTTTTAATTCCACGAAATCCATTTCATCCTACCACGCTATTTATAGGTTATTTTTTAATATAAAAACGTATGTTCGTTCGAAAAAAATGAGTACCAAATTCTTCATTATTTAATTAAAAAAATATTCGATTTCTTTCGGTATGATTTCTATTTCGAATTTAACACAGTCAGGTGTACGAGGGAAATTCAATCGATCAATTTTGTAATCGTTTTATTTTTTATGCAATTTTAATAGATATGCTATTGAAAAAGAAAATTGTATAAAAAATGCAGCAATCTGGAAAATGTGTGAATTAATCCGCGATGATACACAAGCCTTGTGTAAAATGACTGATGTAGTATTCCTTCAATTGTAAATTCATGTTCTATTTACAAAGTGATAAAAGGCACAATTGAATATAAAACTATAATGGTGTCGATAGCGTCACCATTGATGATTTTATTTCTTCATAGAGATCTTTATAATCCTCGTGCTCCTTAATGAGAACCATAAGACTGCCCCTTTTGACGCCCATCGCATTGCCGATATCTTGCCTCGAAGGGGTATAACAATAAGGAATGCTCTTATCTTCGCAGACGATCGGTAAATGACACATAATTTCTATGGGGAAAACATCTCCAGCGAAGACGATCAATCTATGAAAAATAAAATACTTTTCACACGTACTTCCTTACAAACAATACAGAATCAACTATCAATCTTGAATGAAACTTTAATTTACCCGTGTTCCCCTTTACGAAGGTGCTTCTGAACGTCCTTCAATCCATTCCGAAGGTAAGTTTTGTGCTTCGATGCTGAAATGGTTATGTTATGCATTACAAACATCCCACAAGTTTTATTATAAAAATAAGCAGAATAAAGCGATCTTGCGATTATTTTTACACTTTATTAGTCACATACCTTTCTTTATACACTTGTAAATCTTTTTTGTTAATTTCTTTGGTGCCATAGGTTTAGCAATAGCGTTTACAAATTTCAATTTGTCTTCGTAACTATTTTCCGCGCCTTCGACTTCCTTCATACTATCGTCCACTTCCATTTTAATTGGCACTTGCTCCATTTTGCGCGGTAGCGATGATTATTCTCAGGGAAAAATTAACTTTGCTTTGGCCACGTGCTTTCGGAGCCCATTTACAGGTTCGATGCGACCTAACCCCACCCAACACTGACAATATACTAACCTAATCCGAACACAGGCGAAAACTGCACTGTGTCAACACAACCCATTTGACTTGACTTTGAAGTGAAAAAGTATTTACATACATTTGGCATGTGTTAATTTGAAATTGCAAAGTTTTTTGGATAATGGTATTGCTTGTGTCTTCGCAACGGAGAAATGCTCTTGAATTTTTGTGATCCCCGTTTACGACCAGAAATCCAGTGCAGTACTGTCAGTACAGAAGGCTACGAAGTCAACAACTTAATCAGTGATTCCGACAAAGGTTTCCTAGCGTATGCTTGCATCAAACCCCCCGTCAACATTGATATTACTTTCCTTTGTAACATACGCATCAATCACATCTTGATTTGGCCTTGCGTCGGCTCGCAAAAGTCTTCCGGCTTCCAGTTGTACGCCAAAACGAGTAACGACACCAGCGTGCCTTACGGTTTGCTAGCCTCTGGATTCTTAGACCACTCGAACACAGGGCTATTATTTTATCCATCGGACGTTAATCATGAAACGATCGCTGCTCCGCCAAACTTCTTGAAACGATATATAAAGCCATCGCTGCGATATTTAGCGACTTATATGAGCAACTTGAGAATATGCATATGTAAGACGGAGAATTCGGTACCTGCGTTAGGTAAAATTGAAGTATGGGGCACTGTATCGCCGCGTTGCGGGAAAGATACAGTGGCTAGTATATATACTTTGTGGTCGAAACAGCATACTTTTGTGTGCGAGACTACGGGAAAGTCTGAGACCACTAGCCCACCTGTTACTGTTGTAAATAACAGGTTAATATAAAATTAGTTACGATATATACCAAAAATCTAATGCGAATGATTCATTCTATGAACGATTATTTCAGGGAGGAGAATTTAGAATCATCGTTACAAGTTCCTGAGTCGTTTTTAGATGCTATTACCTGGGAAATTATGACACAGCCTATTTTGTTACCTAGTGGGAAAATAGTTGATCAAAGTACGTTACAAAAACACGAGGAAACCGAGGCTCTATGGGGAAGGAGACTGACTGATCCTTTCACGGGTATACCGTTCAGCGAAGATCGTAAACCAGTCATAGCAAGCGCCTTGAAAATGAGGATAGACAAATTTCTGCTGGAAAACAGCAATGCGGAGGAAGTTAAAAAGTTGCCAAGAGTTTTAGGCCGCGCAACGCCTTCGAACGTAACGGAAGGGAAGATCTCAGAGATCCCGAAATATTTATTAAAAGAGAATATAAGTAACAGTCCAAATGACGTTAAACCCAAATTGCATTATTCTACAACAAACACGCAACAAATTAAAAAATTCTGTCACAAACTGCCAGCTGCTGTAATGTCTCACAAACAAAGTGCTTCTACCGTAGTTAAGCCGACAAAGAGGAGGAAGACTATTGATTCTTTTGTAGAAATACATGAAAACAGTGAAACTGCAGCAAAGAATGATAATTCTACTGAAGTAGTCAGCTTGAATATTGATGATACTACGAATGTTGATGTTAGCGCAATCGTGCCTAATTTAAGGCGTTTCGACAGTGTTGCAGAAAAGAGCGATGCAGTTCCTAAATTAAATAGTTGTGCTTGTTGTTCCGATGGAGTTTTTTATCAACTTCCATGCAAACATGTGTTATGTAGGAAAGTCTTGATATCTATTCAAAACAATCAATGCACGTCCTGTAATATGTCTTATAAAAATGGCGAAGTGAAGCGTCTTCACGAATAATTGAAATTGCATACACGTGAAGAATAATAACAGCTCTTTTAGACACATTACGTCCTTATGTTGTAAATAAAATGTAATGTTAATTTTTAATAAATATATAAAATTTTTTACACTTTATTGTGTTCTTATCGTGAACTCACAGTAGTCACAGTTCACGCGTACGAAACTTCTAACAAATGATGACGCGATACGTAACAGTGAAGTTACTGTAAATTGTATTTATAAGTCACAGAAATTTCCCCGTTTACCAAATATATACTATGTTAACTATGTTACAAATCCTATGCATTTCATTCATAATTATTATAAACTAAAATGCAACATCATGTGTAATACTTGAATTTCCATAGATTTCGTAGCTTTTCTACGATATATACATTATATATTGCTTAGTAAATAATAGACACGGAAATGTTTTCAATATACAAATTTCTCTTATAAAAGTTGGAAAAAAGCACTGCTCTTATAAAAATGCTTCTCAGATTGTGCATATTGTCGTTGATTCTGTAACAGGACATGCCGCACGAAACTCATAAATTTAAAAACGATCTATCGCATATTTCGCAGAATGGCATAAAAAATGTCGCGCCAGATATATGTACACATAGATCTTTTCATAACTGGGACGTGTCCCAGGCATCGTACTCCCTAGATAACTCTTTAAAATTCGATGCGTAATACTAATTTATCACTTTTCATTTCTCAAAAATATTAATATCACCTCTGAATATACACGAAAAACATCCAGCGCGTTCAATCTTCTCACTACAACACTCTAAATCCGCTACCCTGACTTTGCCGCTTGGCGATATTGAATAACGATAATAAATAATTACGTGAATCAGGAGAAACGTAAAAGGTAAGGGTGCGATCAGAATGGGGAGCAGTGTTTTCAAAAATATCAGACTGCCCGTCGCTATTTGTAGAAACGCTGGCTAAACCAGTGCTACTAGTTCGAACGTATTCAGCTACTCGCGCTCGCATCTCTTGGTCCATCTGTCGGGAGGAGAGTTTTTAATAAGGATGTGCATATGTTATCCGAATATATAATAATAAAATATACTGCACCTCGTATGGAGCGGGTGACAAAGGCCTGTTCGTTTGCGTTGTCTCAGGGGAACAATACAAACATATTGTCGAATCCACGTGATGGTCAGCACTTGTCAAGTCTTTCAATAAAAATATCCGCTCTACGCTGTCTTCGGCTGCGTTAACTAGTAACAGTGCATGCCTGGTTAGAACCAATGTTACAGCGCGATTACTGCCTTGTTGAATCACATAGTCCGCGTTGGTAACGTGTAAAATATTCCCGTGATTGTTCTCCAGTAAAGGTAACAACCACCAAGCATATCTAATAGACGCATTGTTGCTGCCGGTTGTATATTGGACCACTGGGCGTTGTCGAGGCTGTGGGGCACATTTGTTATTAAGTTACTTTACTTATGATCAGCTAGTTGGCAGGCGAAAAAGAACGTAATTTTCGGGAACTTTTTGTGAAAAATGTGATGTATGTTTCTTACAACCGTCAAAAAAATCGCTTGTAAAAAATATACATTAGATTTTCCACAAAAAATTCCTCAAACTCACGTTTTTTTTTTCACCTGCCAACTAGGCATGAACACTTATCAGTATTTCGTATCTATTAAAGCAATTTACCGAGGGCAAAGAATTCCAACCAGCACCCTGAAGTAATCCCTGCCCTGTTAGTGCAACTAGTTCCGCAGCTCCACTCAAAGGTTTCGTTACTACCCCAACCAACCCAAGTCCAACTCCAGTCACAAGACTCTTAGTTGTTATTTCCCCTGACCAAACTTGCTGCAAGGGGTGATGAGCAATGCCCGCGACAGCAGCTAAATAAACGAAGCATTAAATGTACAACTGTTCCAAGTGTAATGAATTGAATAAATACTTAGTATCGCGTACCAAGAACGCTCATTCCAAGTCCAGTCAATCCCTGATAAAGTCCTTGCGCCATGCCTTGAGGACGCATCCTTCGAGACTCTTCTTGCCTTTGAAGATGTTCTTCATCCAGCGTTAGACGATCCAAGTTTCGTGCCACGCTAGATGCGAGCTTCGTAACAGAATTTACAGTACCTATGTGAAATGCGTTTCTTTATAAAAATCCTGAGAAAATGTATGTCATTCAACGCCAGCTTATTTGTATATGCTAATACCTGCTGTAACGTGTCTCATTAAACTGGCAGAACCATGGGTTATTCCCACAATAAAACCCCATGGCCCTTGCAGTAGACCTTGAAATGGTAGAGAAATAAAATCTCTAAGTCCTGAACCGAGGGCTTGTGCCAAGCTTCCTGGCGAACCTAATATTTCCAAAGACCCAACTACCCAACCTGAAATGAACACCATTTGGAACGTTCAGGTTTATAGCTCGAAGTATTAAAAAATGCAGGTAGTGGCGTCTTTATACCTGCTCCAAATATAGCGCCGGATAAATAATGCATTGTAAGTGCATTGCCAAGTCTGTACGGTGTTGTTAGAATGTTCTTCTTCTCAAACGTTCCAAAGTACAGAGGGGAATGATCCAAAGCCACGTATAAACGCACAGAAGTGTGGACGCTCAACAAGATAGACACTGGTTCTATCTTCAAATTTTGTAGCCTCAATGGGATGCTCAATATTTTCGCATCGACCATTATGTAATCGGGGATGTACACGCCACTGTTTGAAATTAACGCCGGTGCTTCTTTTACATCATCCAGTGCTAAAAATCTCGGCGGTACCATCGATGTTGCGTAATTTAGTAGTTGAGTTATGTACGTATCTTCAACGTAAGCACTAATTGGTGCGATTTTTATGTAGAGTTCTTTCGACGCTGAAAACGTATTATTGAAGAGGAATTGAATTACATACTGAATGAGAAATGTATAAAAATATTAGAGCATGTACCTTTTAAGTGTCCTTGATTCTCCAGTACATAGTCAATCCCTATTAAAGAATTTTCTCTGATCTGTTCTAGTTTATTCATCAAACAATTGTTTGTATAATATCCCGTTTCCCTCGTAACAAGTGGACTTTGGCTTATCAACACCACCGGAAAGTCGAAACCCCCTTGATCGAACAATTGATTGTCCAGTTGCAGATCGCCTATAAAAGCGCGTACATTCATCATCCTGGATCTTGCAGCGACCGTGACTATGACATCGGTCATAGACAGACTAGCGACTTCGATCCTCTGCGCATTTTCATTTATATCGTGCATGATGATAATGGTAACTCCACGGAGGCAAATGGTTGCGGAACCTTCTTTGGAAGTACTTTCTTCAGTAATCTTAACGTCATCGTTTCTGCTGGTGTTTATATCTTCCATGCTTGTCATCAGCTGACGCAAATTTATTCGCGGAGGATTTACAGCTTCCGTGGATAAAGTATCGTCTTGGGCCGAGAAGAAAGTCGTTACCGACGTCGAGCTGTCAGAACTTTGTACATGTATCATCTTGTCGTCTTCCAACTGATCGGACATTCTATTGTACACCGTTTCCACGTCTTTCGTGTCATTTTCTTTGCGCAGAAGTCGACTCCTAATATCTCGCGCAGATACCTCTACCTGTGATATAGGAACGATGCTGATGAATGTGGTGTAACAACGATTCTGCATGACCAACTTCACATCTCCGTAAGATGGTAGCCTCACGTACTGATCAACAGGTACACCTGATATCGCAGACAAGTTTATTCCTCTTGACCATCGAAACTCTTTGTTCTTCATTGTCTGCTCACTGTAACTGTTCGTTAAAGCAGAGAATACTAGTATATTCGCTATATTTGGTACAGGCGTATCAGGTAATCTATTGCTGATGGATGGTAGAGTGTAATGGCAAGTTGCACTACTCTCGACCTCGCAGATCCACGTGAAGTGAGAGGTGTCTGATATTATTCCATCCACTGTTTCATTGGCTTGGCCCAGTAAAATCTTGAAAGCGCACGTGTTCTCGATCAGCAGTTGAGGATGATGATCCCCGTGAATCATTAGGTATATAGTACCTTTATCCTCTTGTGTCGTGATAACTACCGGCATAGTGCTGGAGCCATTTGGAATGGCAACACACTTGCGACTCATAACTTGGTCCACCCGAATTGGACAGGACCATTTATGCCCTAAACTCAAGGATATGTACAGTACGAGAGGCTCAACGATGTCTTCCATGTACAACGTGTACCATTGGGTGACAGGTATGCCCTGTTTCTGATCTTCCGATGGCGAGATATTGAGGCTGTACAGAGTGAGATCGTCGGGCAAGTCGATTCTAGTTGCATCTTCGTGCACCGCCAACGTGGCGATGCAAATTTCTTGGGAGGTTAAATTACTGATAACGTGGCTGCTCGATATGCGAATTAGACGCATGTCTTCGTGCATACTCGAGTTGATGTTCATGATAGAGACACCCGAGCCGCAGTCGACGCACGTTTTAATGTTTCCTTCGACAGGAATGAGTCCCCCGATTCGTGGCATGTAAAAGCTTTGGCTCCAGTCAGGTCGCGCCAGTTGGAGAGCCGGGGATGTATAGAAAGTGTCGCCGATACCAACGCACAAGTGGAATGTCCCTTCCAATTTCGGTGGCGTTACAATGCCGTAGTGAGGAATCTGACAGAGTTCCACGTCCTCCGAGACAAGGGACACGTGGCATCCCATAGAATTGAGCATGAAGCACCAAGGTTGCAATTCCAACAGCAAGGTACTCGAGACCAGTCCAGCATCCTGATACTTCACTTGCACATGCGTTTGTGGCTGCTCCGCAGATACCCACTCCTCTATCTCGTCCCCTTGGAAGGGCCATTCTGCTTCTTCCCTCTCGCATTCGAGATCTTTTAAAATGCCGTCGATGTCCTCGATGTCGGGCCTCCTGAAAAACTTCCGTTGGTCCACCGAGCTGTAGGATAATGGTACGTATGGATTGGACGTGGAAACTCCGGACTCCAATTGGAACGTTAGCTGATGGAAGTGCTCGAATGTCCCAGGGCAATACAGTTGTTGCCGTTCACCACGACCGTTCACCATCGTGCTCAGAGTTATTTTCAACGAAGGCGTATCCATCTGTACCCTAGCTGGTACTGGCAAGTACGAACGGATCATGTAAAGCGGGCTAAGCACAGCCAGCACTTTCGTTCTGTCCTGAATCGTCTCTGCCACTATTCGTACCCAAATGCTTAGAAATTGCCCGCGCTCTTGCAACGGCACTTTGACCAGCCACGGCTGTCCCCATTTCGCATTAGGCTGAAGAGGAATGTCCCCTGTCCACGACAGATTCGGCACGTTTGTGAAACGTAGACGTATCGCCATTTTCTTATTCCCGTCAAGTATCACGGATGGCGGGCGACTTTGGCCAGAAACCGGGTACACATCTTTCAATACAGTCACCTTCGACCCAATATCCGCCTCGTACTTGACTAATTTCATTTCAAAATTGTCGATCAATTGATTGGAGATTATAAGTTGACCGGAGAACGCCACGAGCTTCTGCGTAGCGGAGAGCGACGTGACGCTAACGAACGCCGCCGCTTTCGTCACGAAATTGTTAAATTCCACCGCTTGTATTCCATCGGTGCCCACGGAGAAGGGTTTGCTCCACAACCAAGTGTTGTCTTCTATCGCTATCCGTATCATTTTGTTGCCTATATGCCGCCACGAGTAGAAGGTACACTGCCTGCTCTCCAGTAATATATTGTCTCCCGTGCCGCTTTGGCCGAAGAGGATAGGTACGTTGCTGTCGTTGGCTATCACGTAGCGCGTGAATAAAATCATATTCTTGGTCTCCTCTTCTAGGAACGCGAACCACAAATGCGTCGACACAGCAAGCGTGTGCGTTATCGTCGGTCCCAGCTTCAACGAGAACGGGCTGCAAGTCAAGGATATGTCCGTTTTGTCGGATAACGAAAGCTGGAATCTTGCTTCCAAAGGGTCCAGTATCTCTTGCATGGTTAAATGACTGTAATCTAGTATGTGTACGCTGAATGTACCGCCAATGTCAATGAGCGTCGAGCCATCTATCCACCTATTAAATACAAGGATAGCTTCCTTGTGCTCCAAAGTCATGAAGCACTGTGTTTCCGGTATCGTACCCGTCAAAGTATAATTTTTCAACGGTGTCTGCAGCTTTTTGTACATGGCCGTGTTAACGTGATTATACATGGATATGTGAATCGCCCCGATGTTCAGCGCGGCTTGTATGTTGGGTATGATCGAAGAATTGAAGTATGAATCGATGCGCAAGCATGCCGCGAGGACGCGGGCCGAGATTATCGTCTTTGAAAGCGGTCGATTGCTACTTGACAGCAGAACCACGCGCCATATGCAGGCTACCGCCCGTGCTGGGGATTTCTCAGGTAGTTCTAAACGGTACGAGTCTGTTTCTGATAAATAGAAATCGACGTAACGTTGGTAAGACATGTGACAGTCGCTCCAGTATTCAAGAGCGCAAGGTACTTTCTCGATGTACGCGCTATCAGAATCCAGTGTCTAGGAAAAGAATTTCTTCTTAATACAGAGTATAATTCACGGCTAAAGGTCTGGGAGAGAAATATTCAACTTACCTCGAACGGAACTGGCGATACATGTATTCTCGTCAAAGTTCTTGGTTGCGGATATCTCCAAGCCATTGATTGTTGAGGGTAGGCAAAGAATACAACCTGAATTAAACAGAGTATCAAGTAAATTCATAAAAAATTATAAACGTAGATGTGAGAAAGAAATATTGCTGAACTTACTTGATACGGAAAAGGTAGCTCGTCGGCATTGCCGTTCACAAATTGGAACGCGCCTGCTTTAAGATCGTCTTTGTAATGCTGCTCGGTAGATAATACAATCTGTTTCTCATTGTCTTTGCATTTCGAAGGAGAAGCTTTCATCTCATTCAACAGCAACTGACAGTCTTCCATGACGTTCTTTATAATTTTGATTTGCTCCGGACCGAAATCTAAATAGAGACTATCGCTATCTGCCTGTATCTGTACTTGGGGAATGGAGTCGGCATTTTGCCAGGGCTCCCATAGCAAACAAACCGTGATGTTGCAACACCATGGATTCAACAGGACCTTTATATTGCCATTAAGAATCGCTGAGACGATAAACGAATCTATGGACGAGTTAGAATATATCCTGTCTGGTCTAAGAAGAGACGAAATGCTCCCGGACAACGAAGCTAGACTAATTATTATTTCTGCGCTAGAATCAGTCTTTAGAGACAACACAACTTGCTTTGTACTTATACTTAAATCGGGCAAATTGATTTTTCTCGGTTTCGCCACTGACGGTATCTTTGCATCGTCAAACTGCTCTGTCAGTGTTTCATATTGGTTCATGTAACACGATAATATCTAATAACGAATAAGGATTTAATCAATTATAAAGATACATACTTGGCTGTTATTTATAAACGTAATATGTTACCTTATTTTGCATAACGTATATTTGACTGAGTCTCGATAAAGAGAAATAGATTTTCGTAGGTCTACCCATATCAATGGAGAATTGTGGATTCTTTCCCAAAGTTTTTTCGTATTTCATTGTCACGAACGATGGAGGGATGCCTGTGTCCGGGTGCAAATCACCATTTTTCGTTTCGATCATGAAAACTGTGAAATCTTTTTCTGTTGGTATCGAGACTAATACTTGATTCTCCTTTTCTCCAAGTGCCATGATCATATCGAAACAAGATACCTAATACAGTACACAGATTTCTATTAAAAAATGTTTTCACGGAAACTGTATTCTCTTTACTTGAAAGTTAGCGTACTTGTATTTTCTGCGATGGATGCTGCTGTGAAAAGTAAAGATTTGGTTGATTCACCATTATGTACAGTAGAGGTAGTTTCTGACTTTCACCCTCGTCCTCCTCAATTTCATTTATATCCTGTATGAATTTTATCCTTCGCATTACTGTTCAAACGTAGCGAATAGTAAAACGCATGTTTTATTAAATAATTACTCACGACTTGATATTCTGTGGTTACTTTCTGAATATCGTACAGTATGAACGTTATTTTTCCGCAATTCACCAAGAATTCAAACGGTAGGAGCACGGAAACTTCTGGGGGTGGCGGTTTACCCTAAGAGAAAGTGTTGCTTTTGATAAAATAAATCGTTTTTTAAATATTTGGACCAATTTAAAACCGTAATCAAAACTTACAATAATCGTGGAATTCACGCTAGAAGTTTCAAAGTCTACACCGCTATCCTTGGCAAAGTCAATGTCTATATCCTCGGAAGTCTGCTTTGTCCAAGTGATTTGTTTAATGCTTCCTAAGGTGGCAGGAAGCTGTTGGGATGTATTAATAGATATATCTTTGTATCTTTCAAAGTTTCCCATGAATAGATTCCTGAATTCGTTATTTAGGATCGAAATTAATTGAATTTGATCTAAGTTTATTGTCACTTCGATGTCTGTGATGCAGTTCACTTCGACGGCACTTCCACATACTGTTATATCTGGTTTAAATATAACAGGCGGGGCAATGATCAAGCACAAATCAAACCTACAGTGCATATTAATGTTGTCGATTAGAAATATAACATAAATAGCTGATTTATAGCGTCATTGAATTATTACATACTTCGATAATAATGGAAGAGTGGAGAATTGTTGTTCCAAACTGCCTCCATGTCCAAGTTTATTCCATTCTAGTGCAGGGTTTTCGTTCATAGTATAAAGATATGATTGCGACATTTTCTGCGGGTGAATAATTTAATTAATATTCATACTTCAGAGACAAATATGATCGTAAACCAAATCTTTCGAAGACGAACCTTATTTATACTCATTTGATAATTTTTCCAAGTAGTTGTATGAGCACATATGCCTTTTATGTTAATCTGGTATTGCCGATCTTCCACGGCAGAACCCGGGATACTTAAAATATTCGCCTGAGCTGCGAGTTGGTATATGTCTAATCGTAAAGGCGTTCTGCAAATCGGATTTTCTGCGTGTGGAGTGATGCGAATTCCGTCTAACTGCAAAACGAATGAAATTGCAACAGGTATCCTTTTTCATTATAAGCTTACGGAAAAATGTATTACTACCTGAAGCATTACTAGATCGTGTTGCGGTTTCAGTTTTATAATGTTCGAGGCTGGTAACATTAGCCTGAAACCTTTAAAGTCTAGATATATCAGTGGTAAAGTTTCGTTATCGAGACGAGCAATGCTCGATAGACGTGGGGCTACATTTTGATCAGAAGTTTCAGCCTTATCTTTCTCAACGGATTGATAGAAACAAGTAAAAGGCTGAATTAATTGCATGTATTTGCTAACTACAGTGAGTGGCAGAATAATATCCACCATTTGCATTTTGACAACGACTTCAGAAATGTAAGTATTAGAAGACAGTGTTGCTTCAGCCATTACATCTTTCTAAAAAATGAAAAATGAATAGAATACATAATACAATACCGATCTTATCGTTAATTGCTAAATACCTTTTGACTCTTGTGTCGTTTATATGTACCCCATCGTGTATGAACGTTCCCCGACTTTGCTCTAGTCAAAGTGAAGCTCAGGAACCCGGAATCATCACCCTTCTCTAAATTATCCTCCCTCCCGCAGAGTATCGCGCCCACATATTCTCCGATATCCCAGGTTGGCGAGTTTGGTGCTCTGTCAAGAAATGCTTCTTAATATTTCTTACGTTAAAGTTACAAGAGCTATGTACAATTAAGTACCTCGTGTAATGAAACACCGTGGCTGTTGTGATTTTGCTTTTCAATTTAAGATAAACCGGCTGCAAGTCTAAAGAAGTAATAATATCTTCTAGTTCCAGAACTAGTTTTAGCGAAGAGGTGCTCTCTTTCTCCGTCACGTACAGTTTAACTGCAATTTTCGTTATAGTCCACTGGATCCACGCTGTGAGAACTAATTCGTCTGTTTCTAGAAAAATATTAATATTACGTAGAAAACGGAATTGAAAGTACGTTTATTTATAACGTACCTTGTATACTGTCGTCTTTCGAAGTCGAAACGGTTGAGTTTGTAGTTGTATCTTCGGGGTACAGTAATTGTGTCGGTGTAGATGGAGTTTGTGGTATGATAGGGAGAACTACTTGTGCTTCGGGATTTATCTGAGTACTAGCTACGACACTTTTATTAGCAGTAGCTGTGACTCGCAATACGCTTAAAATACTTGAAATTATTTTGCTCATGAAAACTACCTGAAGCAAAGATATATTACGCAATGATATGCAAATGGTTGCTGCACTTTTCGTATATCAAATATGAAGTACTTCTTCTACTATAATACCTGCTCTTCAGAGATCGAAATGATAATAGGAGAATTGTCAATGTGAACACAAACGCCCAACGCGGCCAGTGTGCTTCCTCCTGATTGGGACGTTATGATTTTAGTTGTAAGGGCAACCGTAGCGTTCAACGATACCTTTTTAATGAAGTTCTTCTGCCTGTGTTGGTGTAACATGTAACAATGAAATTCGACAAGGCTCAACGTCCATGGGAAACTTTGTAATTCTGGAATGAATTAGAGTAGGAATAAAATTGTTTTATCTTTTATATAATTTACATGCTTCTTATTTTATTCCTCACCGTTTGACCACATTGATTTCGGCAGTTTCACCGGTAATTCTTGAAGATGAGGCGCCAGCAACTCGAAATTTACGTTAGACGAGTGAACAAGAAGAGTGGGTAACTTTATTATCAATATTTGTAAATTATCGTCGGTTTTTAATGCTCTATCCTTTGCTTCTTCTATACCTGAATAATTGTATAAAAACAGGTATTACGGATAGTTAAGCCGGGAGTCCACCGGGAAGCTAAGTCAAGCTATTAGGGCCATTCGGACCGAGCCAAGACTCGGTTTCCGAGCCCAGCCGAGTTCTTGAAGAGAAAAAAAAAGAAAAATCGAATAGTCAGTTCTTTTCGATCCGCTCAAAAAAATTCGAGTACTCGATTCTTTGGAGCTGCTCGGTTCTTCGAGCCGAGTCAGGTTCGGCTCGCTTTTTTCGAGTACTCAACAACTCTACAAGCTATGCTATGTTTTAGCTTAGCTTTTGGTAGAAGCGGTTCCATAAAAACGTATTGAAGCTAATTTTTTTCCAACGTAGCATGGCATAGCATAGCTTAGACTTTAGACTTTAGAAGTATATATATTGGTTGATTGAACTATCTGCCTACCGTATGCGCCAATACCACTCATCGTGGTCGACGGTATGTAAATCACAATATGTCCAACACAGCCACTTAACACAAGTCCACACCACCATGGATACAGTTCTGCTAATCTGGCCAATATTCCCAAATTCTGTAAGTTCTACCATAGATTACTTCTTTATAACTAATAAATATATACCAGAACTATTAACAGAAGAGGCTTAAATACACCTTTAGAAGTTAACTCGAAATTCCATAATTATGCGAACATGTACCTGCATTTCACCTTCAGTTTTGCAATCACGTTTCTTTTGAGTTTCGTCATTCTGTAAAGTCTTAGACTTCTCTGTCGCAACGACCGATTTCCTTTTTTCCTTGTCCGAAGAACTATGCACGCTCTCGTGCAAACTGGGAAACGTTTTCTTTTTCGTGCCAGCGTCAGAGGACGTGCCTTCGAAATGTTGCGTTTCCGGCCGCGTCGTGCACAACGCACCTAAGTTGTAATACGTAACGCGATACTCCAGCCATTTAAAAAGCAATGGATCCAGCGAAGCTCTGATGTCTGCCATTTGAAGTGAGATAAGAGGCGGATGCGTTTGCTTCTCGACATCTTTTGGAAATTGTATCACGGCTGTTAAAAGCGATTTATTTTCTATCTCGCTGGAAAGATATAAAAATTTTCTTTAATATAATACTTATGCGTGTAATACTTCGATATATATATACCCACCCATGGATATTGCTCTCTGGACCAGAGAATATAAACGCTTGTTGCGACTCGTTCAAAGCGAACATCTTCACTGAACTTACATCGATTCCGTTCGAAACTGTAACTAAAGATGACAATTTCCTGCAATTTATATTTTCTAATAACAACTCAAGATATATGGGATCTGAAATATATAATCAAATTAAATATCTTCGATCGATCGAGTGGCTCTTAATAACGGGATTCATGCTGGCGTAGCACATACTTATTTCTTGACAGGCATCGTTAAATAAAGAGGAGCACACGAGAGGATTCGTTGTATCAGTCGGATTGAAAATCGAAGATAATATAGACACCGCGACCATCATCTTCGCTTTTGTCCCAGTAATTGTAATACTGTCCATGTGTACTGAATATGTTTCGTGTATTAAGTCGACGTTTCTCCAATACTGCGGATACAGCAATTTCTTTGCTTTGCATTCAACCGAATAAGGCATTATTATCGATGTATGGCAATTTTTCATTAAGTAAAGTTGACTTTTTGCTCCGTTTATCTAATTTAATATGATTATTATTACTAAAGGAAACGATCATGCATATAATATTCTTGGTTTCTATGCTACCTGTAGGGTGATAATCTTATGGCACTGATTGAACATTTCTGTGGAAAGATCAGTCTGTTTAGATGCGCACGCTGCGAGTCTGAATGGATACAAAGGCTGCAGCATAGTTACTATTGCTTCGTCACATTCGATACTCATGAAAGGGTCGTCTGTAAGAGCAGGTGTTAAAGGTGTCGTCTGTTAAAACAATAAGAGTCGGTGAATAAAGCGAATGCCATAAAATACGTATGTGCACACTAAGGTGGCTCTTATTTACTCTTGGTAAAAATTTTCTTCATCCAACTCGCGAAGTCGATTTTATATAATATCCTTTCGGACTTTTTTCGAAAACCGTTTGGCGCACGAGAAAAAGTAATAGAACATAAAAGGTGCTCCTTGACCGGATCTACAACTTTTATTTGACATATTTTTTTATTTAATAAATAACTTGAAGGATATTATATAAAATCGACTCCGCGAGCTGTTAAATAAATGTTTAAGGCCCCAGGGACACCCTTTCCCGTTATCCGATCGAGCTCAAACTTTGCACAGATTTTTTTTAATTATTTGGAATTATTCTGGAGGGTGCCCCGAAGAAAATTCAAAAGTCGAAAATAAAAGCCACCCTAGTTTACACTAGTGTGTTTATAACATACTCGACTGTCGACAATTTTTCTCTGCCGTGGTAGTCCAGTAATGGAATGATCTGCTAATTGCAATTGAAGAGATGCTCTCACTATCACCAATTTTGTCTCGACCATAGACACATTTTCTCGTAAAGCTTCGTATTCTTCCAACGTAACTGGTGGAAGCTCATCCACGAGCGGATCTAATAATTCACAAATAATGATTACCCGAATACTTTGCGAATATGTAATACAAGCATAGTTATATAAATACCTGGCTTCGTGACTAGATACGGATTGTAATCATAATTTGCAGCAGCTTGCTTTATTGTTTCGATTCGATGGAAAACACCTGAACATAATCTAACAGTTAAATCACCTATGATGTACCTCATTACTCTACGTTCGTGAAAGTTGCTGAAAAATTGCATACATTAAGCCACTTCTGTCTTAACTTCCTCCCAACAATACTTTAAGCTATCCTAAATACCTGTATTCGAAATTGGCTCCAAGTTCCGTGAGTTTCTCAGGTGTGATATCATCTGGTAACTCCACGCAATGGACGTAGTCCATAGCAAATGCAGGGCAGCGTTCTATTAGCCGTTCCTCTAAAAATATTTCCCGTTAATTCATTTGCAAATATCTTTTACATACATAAAGTTAAAACTCGATACCTGAAACTGTATTTAGATAATAATAAATCCCTTGCTTGTAATCCCTCTTTTTCCCTTTGTTTTCCACCGAGTCATTGTCAAATAACGAATCTTTTAAATAATCAGTATTTAACTTTCCAGCTACTAAATATAAGGGCGGCTGGAAGGGATAGCTTATTAATTTAGAATTTACTTTGAAGTAAAATTGCAGAAATGTATCGTAGGATATTACCTGTGCTCCGTCCACCACTTCGAGATGCCCACAGCTACAAGTCCCCCTTGGATATATACGTATACAACCCATTCCGATTTGAAAACTAGTCATCGCAATTCCTTGAAGTAATGTATCTACCACTACGCCGTTTAATCGCAGTGTCAAGAACGATTTATATCTGAGCTTACGAGATTTATAAAATAACTGCTCCTTCACATTTTCAACCGTCTGAAAATTAAATTCTCGATACACAGGTTTGTCAATGGCAAAATCAAATAATAAATCCTGCTTCTTGAGTATATACCTTGAAAGTTAAGGTAGTATCTTGTACATATACGCCTAAATGAATAGTGTGTCCAGAATAAGCCATTTGTTGTTCGGTAGACCAATCGTTATCCCAATCGATGGGCAACAGAGACGATACCATGTTCCAAGCCCATCCGCCCCACCCTGTACTCTCCGCACCAGTGCCAGTTACATGATCGATCATATCGTCTGTAATATTGTTAAATAGTAATAAGTATGCCTGTAACAATGTAGGGATATATTTTATAGATTTGTATAAAACCTTGTATACTGTCTTCCCTTTCTTCTATAGATATTAAAGATTTCTCTCTGCTAGATGCAAACTGTTTCGTTTGCAACGCCATTATCAACGCAGCTAGCCTAAGCAACATCGGTACTTGCTGCTCTGTTATGCTGAATTCCATTTTTTGGCAATGAAGATCTAAACGTGTAATGGAAGCTTTCCTTGCAGTGTTACTATGATAGTTTATGATTAAGCGTATTATAACGGAACATCGATACAGAACAGGATCCTAGGGTGTAGAAAGATATATTTGTATATTTTGTTCTGAAAAATTGATATTCTAACGTGGCAGAGGATGATCACCTGATAAATTTCTATTTTCCCAGAAGCATCCATTTTGTCTAAACATAACGTTAGGTCTTGAATGGTAATAACTTTCCTAAGCATAACTTCGTATGCGTTGACATCTGGAAATATATATTACTTTCATGTGTGCCACTTTATTAGGGTTTTATTTATTATCGTTCGTGCGATAAGAGTTATGTACCGGTAAATGCTGGCTCCCATTTGTTATCAACAGTTTGCATACTTAGAAATCTGACATTGACACTGAGGACAATGTCTTCTTCCACATATTTTAGAATTAAATTATTACAATTGATTGTTATATTATTTACAACTTTTGTTACTATACTCTTTATGTACCCAGGTGGTGCCTCTTCCCTGCGAATGAAACGATATATAAATAGTTAATTCTATATGCCAGGGGTGTCGAACTAGCGGCTCGCGAGCCGCAGTGGCTCCTTCTTCTCTTCGCCTGCTCCGTAGAGCCTTTACACCTAATTCACTCCGATGAATTTCTCCTCCAGGTGTCGCACTCTCCCCCTGCCGGGTCTCGCGCAACGCCTGGAGAAGAATAATTAGGGGAACCGGCTGACCGGAGACATGACTCGTGCGGCTCTCGGAGTGGGGAAGTTCGACACCCCTTCTGTATGCTATTATCCAACAGCAAACAATAAGATTTTACTTACTGCGGTAGGTCGAGCCTCCTCTGCAGTGCAGTAGTACTGGCTTCCACTTTATTATCATCTTTTAATTTTAAAATGCATTCTACGGAGAAAGATTAAAGTTTTGTTTCCTGATGCTTAATATTATTTTCAAATATATAAATACAATCCTCAATGCCTACCTATGGTGTTAATCGTAATAACAATTGGCTCCGAAGTAATTTTTACCCACGGAACATGAATGAGCAACTCGTGTATGTGGCCACTAACAAAGACGAATGGAAGATTAAGCTGCTCCTCCAACACTTCTAATCTCAAGTCAAGATTCTGAAACGATGCATCGCCGCCCCATAAAGACACCTGAAACGTAGAATCGAACGGTAAGAAATTAACTATTATGTATACTATTTACATAATTATGTGAATCGTAAAAGATTATCCTACCTGTGACTGTTCCGGTTTGAAATTTTTCACATACTTTTCGACGTAACTAAGTATCACTGGTGTTATATACGATTCCAATTTGAACATTGTGACTGACAATTCAACGCATTCCACATACTCTCACAAGTCGAATGAATTTGTGCGGATATAAATTACTCCCTTTAATAGTTTCTTCGTCGATCTCTTAATTTATTAAGCACGTCTTACGAATATATTATTTCGAGTAATAGAAACAAACATAGTGGTAAGAAAAAAGTTTATCTGAAAACGAAATTATTTAGATACCAAGAGAAGTAAAATTTGTGTAAATAGAGAAATATAATACATACGAATCTATTGTAAATATAGGGAATAGAGGAAATATATTAGATTTATATATGCTTGTAAGGAAAGTGAAGTAGGGTGAACAGAATCAGTAGGCATTTCGGAAACTGTTTTTATTTTCTTTTCATTTCTATGCTGAGTTAACATAACTTACTGTCTTTCACAGTTATATCCAATATGCTATTATACAATGAAATAGAATATTTGTGAAATACATATTAACCTTAAACTGGGCATCGGCAGTCGACCATGCATCCAAATCAGCTATAAAAATTTGTTTCATAAATACGCATCTTGCATGTCTTTTTAACGAACTATTAGATCAAAGGGAAAGATCGATGTCACTTTGAATGATTTAAAATTGGTCGTTTCTCAGCTGCAACTTCCTGTATTGTAAATATAGTTTTATTTATCCTGACCGCCTTAACCTTTGCAATTTGACATGCACTGCAGTTGCATGTGCAATGTCAGTGAAACGCGCAGGCGTGTCATTAGGATTATAAAGATTCGAATGAAACTCAGAGTTACATATAAATGTTTGAAGAAATGTTTGTGTATTTCAGATATTGAACACAATAAATATATGTTTATTTAGGGCGAATTCCACTTACGTAGGGCTGCCATCCGTAAAATCATTAATCTCGGACAGAGAACATTAAAACCCCGAACATTTCCATTTGAAACCCGGACACTTTTAACTATTAATGGCAATAACGGAATAACCCACATTTTTTTCGAAATTGAGTTAGTAGCAGTAACGGTTTTTAACTATAAATTACGACTCGAAAACAGGAACATAAAATTTATGACATTTACTTTATTACAAAAACGGAAAACTACTACGGTCGTTGGCGCGGGCGATTTGGGCGGAAGTGGAATTCGCGCTTAATCTTCTATCATCATGTGTCTCGATCTTATTTAAATCCCTTCATCCATCATTCCGAAATCATTGTCTTATCCCAATCGTAGCAGACAATTTTTGGCACACCCTATAAAAATTGTTTGCACTCTTTCCTTCAAATATTTATCTATCTCCTGATGTTCAGTTTGCACCAAATGCAATGTATAGTAATTTCCTCGGCATTTGTGCATCGCGTTATTCTTTAAAATAATGGCAAACGTAGTAACATCGTATTTTGCATCGCGGGATTATACAAAGCCCGCGATTGATCGTCGTATTGCTGAATTGTTGAAAAGGAGAATTGGTGTAGAAACTTTACCCACAGAAACTTTAAAAGAACGTCTTGTATGTAAAGCATTCAAAATTATTATGATCATTGTATCAGCGTTCTCTGTAATGTTATTACGAATTATAATGGTTCTTATTTCTGTTCGTTTAGGCAAAATTTAAAGAGAACCGGACTGCTAGACAGGGATTGTTGAAAGCAACACACCGACAGGTCTTGGAAGTGGTAGCTTACATTTTAAATATAGACACCGATCTCTTGCAAGAAGGAGTTATAGATAAAGATGAATATATCAATGTATTTGATAGCTTTTTTGCCAAAAATGGAAAACGCGCAATTCTTATACATTTTCAATCTATGGAACCTCCGCCGTTTGGTATTCCAAGTCACAGTGTTGTCGTGTATATATACATTATCTTTTATCACTGACTTAATTAACGTAAAATCTGAAATAGAATCAGGCCGGTGGGATTCGCAGTATGAAAAAGGAGATCTGGTAATACGTAGTTGCGTTACCGACGGTTCTACCGAAGTACTTTCAGGCAAATGTGTCATAGTTTACAGATTAAAATCAGACATTGATTTTGAAACCAAACATATCCTCGAAGTACGTTTCGTGCTGGATAACGCAGTCTTACGTATAACTTTATATTCTATTTAAAATTACGAATAGGAAACATTTTATGCGTACGCAGAAGTCGATGCTGCATCCCAAAGCGCACTCGCAGCCATATCAGAGTTGATTTTAAGATTAAATTTACCAGCGATCACTTCGAATACAATATGGGGTGAATTATCGAAAAATGAAGCTGGCGAAAAAGTGAAGAACAATTTTATTTGCGATTTTAGCGACTTTTGCGAATTTTTAAGCAGTAAGATATTAAAGTTTATACCCACGCGAGAATGCGTTTCATTCTGCATAAGACTGTTAGCTTTATATTCGTTTTAGTGACCAAGATAGATTTAGAGAGCACGATAAAATTTGAGACTGACTGGGAGGTTTATGACAAGTACTTGGCCACGCCGGAGATCAAAGGGCAGAGCGCTACCAATCCAGTAGCCATCAAGGCCGTAGAAAATAATGTTAGAGTATGGATGATATCTATGGAACGGGTAAAACTTGCAATTCTTCATTTCTACTCGGGATGTATTACAGAAATAGTCATGACTGCTTAATACACAGGCTGTTGTCCAGAGTCAACAGTTGCGTAGAGAGACTGAAACGATGGGACCGAACGCGGAACTCACATATTGGAGAAGATTACTCGCCCGATTTTCATCGATAAGCGAACACATCAAGTCTCCCGTTACTCAAAAATATATAAATTTCTTAACGAGAGTGAAGTCGAAGCATATAAAGGTATGTCTAATTGTAAACTGCGATTTCATTCGTACAGTTTTCTGCATTCTCTTCTAGAAATGGAAAGTATTGGAAAATCATGTTAGAACGATACAAATTCTTTCGCAAGATAACGTAAAGTATCTGTATGCGTTAGAAAAATTTACTCAGCCCTTGTACAGGCTTGATCCAACGAAGATCGGAGAATATTTACCTCCTTTAATGTACGCTATACGAATGATATACGCTACTTCAAGATTCTTTAATACAAGAAGGATGGTTACGGCAGTTTTTGTGAAAGTACTACCATAAAATTGGATGGAAAATTATACTTCCTGTTTTATATGTGGATTCTATGTAATGTGTATAAGATTATTGAAAATTTCAGATGACGAACCAAATGATTTTAGCATGCAAAGCTTATCTAACGGAGGATGATAAAATAAATATTTGGAATGAATCTAAATCTGTTATGATATTTAAAATAAAGGCAAATACTTTTATATATATAGGGAAATTGAAACTAAATCTACAAATAGGATGATAACTGTTACATCATTTTCTGATTACAGGACTGTAATAGATTATGTGAGCAGTACTATCATTATTACAACGAAATGTGTAAGCAAGTAAGAGAATCTGCTGATGAAAGGCCTTTCGAAGTATCTGAGATGTACGTTTTTGGCAAGTTCACTACTTTCAAATCGAGGATAACAAAAGTTAGTAACGGATGTATATCTCAAAGAAGGTAACAGTCTGCCAAGGAGAGTGATCGCAAAGAGATTAATTATGTTTCAGATTATGGACGTTTTCCAGACAACGTTAACATATTCCATCCTCTTCAGTTCTGCGATACAAGGGATAAATGTATTTGCAAATAAATTTTCAAGCTTTTTCCAGGACATAGCATCGCACGATTATGATCCGTTGGATCATAGAAAGCCGTACTTTGATGCTGACTATGATAAGTTTAAGAAGAATGTAACAGAAACAGAGACGGAGTTAAGAATTTTCTTTTACAAATGCGTTTCTGAAGCACCAAATATAACAGAAGCGTTGAGAATCGTTGCGAGGTGAGATTAATGGTCGTGTGTAAAAATTGATTAGGAATGATTATGCGTTTACAGTTTCTCGTTTACATAGATTTGAGAAGCTACAGTTCAAACATCTGAGAATCGACAGGAAGTACTTAGAACTTATAACGTTGTTCCAAAAAGAAATTGAAGATGTAAGAGATCGTTATAACGAGGATAGATCAGATCCACCGTTACCACGAAATATTCCACCAATTGCTGGTCGTATTTTATGGATTAGACAGCTCTACAGGCGCATTGAAAACCCAATGGAAATATATAAAAGTTGTGTGAGAGTGCTTAGTCACGACTATATGCAAAGATGTATCAAAATTTACAACGCTTTAATCAGCGTTTTTATACATTATGAATTGATATACCATAAAGCATGGTACGATTCCTCAGAGATTGTAAGTTGGGCATGATTATTACATAATTATAACAGACACTATATTTATTCGTATTGTTCAATTCTTCGATTCCAAGGTTCGATTGGCGTTAGCTTCGCCCATACTTATACGGCATCCAGAGACGAATAAGTATCACTTAAACTTCGATTCGTATATTATTGAAGTGATACGTGAGTCAGAACATATGGCCAGATTTGGATTAGAAGTGCCAGATTATATACAAATAATAACATTCTGCAAAGACAAGATTTTCTCTTCGTACGAGATAGTTAGAAAATTGGTTGAAGAAAATAATACATTGAGGTAAATCCTTTCATACTTTCCTAGGAACATAAAAAGTAACTTCTGAACTTACTACAAATTGCAGGCAAACGATACCATTACTGTTTCTAAATCTGATAAGAATTGTTCTGGTCAATCTTGAGATTGCCTTTCAACCTTGCCTGTCTGTGATGACATGGACATCTTTGAACATTTCTGAAGTATGCGAAGGAATACAGAAGGTCGTCGTGTCCATGCAAACTTTTGTTAAAGACATAAAGGACATAAAGGAAGCGAGGGTCGACGAGGTGTTCGAATCCATTTCAGAAGCTGTACTAATGAAACTCGATAAGTATCCGAAACAAGCAGCTGAGCTTTTAAACGATAATATTGCCCATGGAAGTACAATGGCCTCTGAGCTTGAAATAAAATCATCGGCAGCAGAAAAAGCTGTTATAACGATTATCAATAAGTTCATGGATTTTGTGATTGATGAGTCCGTTCAAACTAGTAAATACAATTGGATGGATCCAGATAAAGTACACAAACACATCTCGCAGACAAAGTTAGGGAAAGGAAAATATGAACCAGGTATATATATTCTGTCGCCTGTTTCATGTATATTAGTCGTTAATAATATTCTACGTTCACTGAACAATTGCAGGATTTGCTCCAATTGAAAGAACATACAAGGTTCAATTGCACAAAGTGCATCAACAGTGTATGGACTTATTCGCGTACTTCAATAGTAAACTTGTAGAAGCTTTATTAAAATGCACTAAGAATTCCCTTGACTTATTGAAGGAACAGATGAGCGTAATAAGGTTCTGCGAATTTCAATTAGAGTTCCCTAACAATGCAACCATACAGTGGCGGACGAAAGAAAGTTTACAACTTTTAATCGCTGATTTCCAGGAATTTCGCGATTCTCGACCTTATTCTGCGATCTTTAAGCGTTTATAGCTCAGAGCTACGTTAACCGATTTTTATGAAATTTTAGGCACGTATACAACTTACTTCAATCTACAAACGGGATTTTTGAATTTTCATTACAGGTTCAAAAAAAAGTTTAAAAAATTACATTTACTATTGTTGTTTGCTATTCCGACCAAGTGCATTTTTTTTCAAAACGACGAAACACGTCACTTAGCAAACTAATCCTTGTAGCTTCTCAGAAAAATTCAACTCGTTTGGATTAATTTGATAAAAGTAATGCGATTTTAAAAGTTGTAAACTTTCTTTCATCCGCCTCTGTATTTAAGAATAATTGTGACATTTATTTCCGTAACTACAGGTCTTCGAGGACAGATGAAGCGAGCGAACGAAGTCCAATTTTGTTAACTACATTTGTCTTACAAATACCAAATATCGCAATGGTACCTTCAATAGAGGAATTGCAACATTCCTTTGGGAAACTAATAATTATCGTTTTAGAGAATCACAAAGATATTATCGTATGGGGACAACGTTATGTACCTCCTAAACGAATGACTGGTGGCGGTGATAAGATGCCGCCAGGTTTGTTTCTTATAATAGCAATGACGACAGTAGAGCTTTTTGTAAATAATCACTTTGTGTACAGCGATGAAGACGAAGAGAAACAAGTCCCTGAACAACTACTATCCAATAATATCCGATCATAAAGAGATAGTCCGTAGTGTAATGAGTTTGCAAGGTGGAGTTCTTGCCTTAAAAGATGACATTACACAAATTGCGAATGTATGTCCATTTTCCTTTCTTTCTTGCCTGAAAGTTGTAGTTCGAGTATCTTTCGTTCGACTTATACATTATTTTGCAAGTAGAAGTATTTACGGTATTCCTACATATGGACCGAAGAGAGAAGCAACATTATTCAGAAGTTTGTAGATTCAGAACCCATCACTCAAGAGATCAAAGAGAAGTTTTTAGAGTATGACAAGTTAGTCGCCGAAATAGAAATGTTACCGAAGAGACACATAATAGGACCGATCGAAATTAATATGGGTAATGAATTTAGTTTTCCCGGGATAGGGATTCTTGCAACAAATTCTTCTAACAGATACGATACGTTTCAGACAAATTAAAATTGGGGCTTCTAGTTGAAGCGCGTATGTGGAAATCATTGTTGGGTCAAATGTTGTCCACGACCTACAAGGAGAAGCTGAAGAGGATTACCGAATACATCAGTGACAAGAATAAAATTTTAGCTAGAGAGATAAGAGACTTGGAAGATGTGAGAGTTGCAATGAAATGCCTGGGCGAAATACGAGATGACTTTATATCGTTGGACATGGAATTGATATTGATAGAAGAAACGTATTCGTTAATGGGAGCATTCCAGATCCCATTTTCAAAGGAGGAACAAGACATCGTGGATAGCCTTCGATACAACTTTACAAATATGTTAAATACGGTACTGTTCATGGAAACGATCATAATTGCTTCTTACAATCGTAATATTTTAATGAAATCCTCTACATTACAAGGCGAAAGAAATCCAAGCCAGGATATGCGAGATGCAAGATCCACTGAAGAAAGAGCTGACAGATGGTGTTACAATTTTCAGGCAGGACGTGATAGACTTTGATCTTGATTTCGAACTGAATGGTCCAATGGTCGAGGGCATACCAGCCAAAGAAGCCAGTGATCGGTAATATTACCGAATAGTATTGTTAACGTTTAAAAGTTTTGAATCAGTTCCTTCAAGGATAATAAATTTCTTCCAGACTTATTCTGTTTCAAGCACGTCTAGAAGACTTGTGGGAGAGGTATGAGACTTACAGCAGTGGCGAAAGTTTATTTGGCATAGAAGTAACAGAGTATCCGGCTCTTCACCAAAGGAAAAGGGAAGTAAACTTGCTACAACGATTATATTCCTTATATCTGCAAGTGAATAGAACTATCGACAGCTACTTCGAAATACCTTGGTCCGACATTGATATTGAATCCATAGTCACTGAATTAGGTGACTTCCAGAACAGGTAAGCTTGAGTTATCGTTGTTCTTTCACATGATTGATGATTAAATTGTGCCTGCGTTTCCTTTCAGATGTCGAAGACTACCAAAGGCTATGAGAGATTGGCCAGCGTATATTGATTTGAAGCAAAAGATTGACGACTTTAACGAGACTTGCCCTCTGTTAGAGATGATGGCGAATAAGGCAATGCAAGACAGACACTGGGAAAGAATGTCCAAACTGTGCAAATATGTCTTTGATGTCGATTCAGAGACGTTTACACTGGCGAGCGTAATCCAGGCACCTCTGTTGAAGTACAAAGATGACGTTGAGGTATCGTTTGACTTACGAAATACGGTATCTTCGACGTGTTACCAACATCTTCATGTGTTAACAGGATATTTGTATCAGCGCGGTAAAAGAGCAAGAAATAGAGAGCAAATTGAAGCAAATCATTGCAGAATGGGCCACTGTGGATTTGCAGTTCTCTCATTTCAAGCAAAGAGGGGACTTGCTCCTGAAAGGTGTAGAAACAGCTGAAATAATATCTCAACTCGAAGACAGCTTGATGATGATCAGTTCACTCATGGCAAATCGGTATCGAACATGTTCATCGTGCATTTAGCATTTACTCAATTAGCAGAAGAAAGATCACATATAAATTTTATGCATTTTCCTTAGGTACAATACGCATTTTAAAAGGGAGATCCAATTGTGGCAAAACAAGTTGAGCAATACCTCGGAAATCTTAGCAAGATGGCTAACTGTGCAGAATTTATGGGCTTACTTAGAAGCAGTGTTTATCGGTGGTGATATATCCAAGCAACTTCCGGCAGAGGCAAAGCGTTTCAACGTAAGTGACTTACTCAACCCGACATCTACGATCATCCACTATACTTGGAATTTATTATTCTAGAATATTGATAAATCTTGGGTGAAGATCATGTACCGAGCACGCGAGAGGCTGAACGCTGTGGAAACTTGTACCGGGGATGAAACAATGGCCCAGTTTCTGCCACATCTATTGGAGCAATTGGAATCCTGCCAGAAATCGCTTAGCGGGTAAGAAAATCTTCAGGAAGCTTCCAATGCAACCGATACTTTAATTTAAACTCATTCAATCTCTACTTAGGTACTTGGAAACGAAGAGAAGCATATTTCCAAGGTTCTGCTTCGTATCAGACCCTACTCTGTTAGAAATACTTGGCCAAGCAGCCGACTGCCACACCATACAAAAATATCTTGATGGTTTCTTCGACAATATAGGAAGGGTAACGTTGCTCTCACTGAAAGCACGCTACGCTCCTCTATCTGGACTCAATCATAACTCCGACTACTTTCATTTGCAGCTGGACTTTTCGGAGAAAGAGTACGAGAAGATCATTGCCATGTACTCGCGTGAAGATGAAAAAGTGGTGCTGGAGAGGGAAGTTATATGCACGGGGGGCGTGGAAAACTGGCTGAATGTATTGTTAAGCGTGCATCAACTGTCCATAGGCAGTGTAATCGCGCAAGGAGTGCAAACTCTGACTTCTGAAGAGTTCGATCTCATACAGTTGATAGACAACTCGATTTTACAAGTAATATCGACATCTTATCTTATTTTAGAATGGTTCACCAGGTGTTTGCTGTTTCGTAGGTGGGTCTATTGGCCCTGCAAGTTTTGTGGACCCGTGACTCCGAAGTAGCCCTTAATACAGCCAAAAGAGACAGGACGATAATGAAGAGAACGAATCAGTGGTTTATGGATATTCTGAACAGTCTGATCGAAGTGACCGTCAAGGATTTGACGAAATACTCGCGAGCAAAATACGAGGCTTTAATTACGATACACGTGCACCAGAGGTTAAACAGACACGCCGACATCTCTGATAATAATAACGGAAGAAGTTACCAGTTTCTATTCAATCTTCTTCAGAGACATATTCGACGAGCTGTGTCGGATGAGGATTCGAAACGTGCTGGACTTCGAATGGCTGAAGCAAATCAGATTTTATTACAACAGCGAGACAGAAGATATCCCTATGAAGATCACGGACATAGATTTCATCTACCAAAATGAGTTTTTGGGCTGCAACGATCGCCTCGCTATTACACCACTGACAGACAGATGTTATATTACGTTGGCGCAAGCTATAGGTGAGATTATCATAGCTGGCGTAACCCAGATCGATTCCAGCAACATCGACTCGGGAACATGTATTTCAGGGATGAATTTTGGCGGTGCGCCCGCGGGCCCAGCTGGCACCGGAAAGACGGAGACCACGAAGGATATGGGCAAGGCACTTGGGAAATACGTGGTCGTGTTTAATTGCTCCGACCAAATGGATTTCCGCGGTCTGGGCAGAATATTCAAGGGATTAGCGATGTCTGGGTCGTGGGGGTGTTTCGACGAGTTCAATCGCATCGATTTGCCGGTTTTATCCGTGGCTGCCCAGCAGATTGCGATCGTTCTCACAGCTCGAAAAGAAAGGAAGACGAATTTCCTCTTCAGGTAAACAGTTTACCCTTATTCCTAGCCAAGATTCGGCTTCCACTTATCAGAGACACGCATCTTAATCCACAGCGACGGCGAGGTGTACCACTTGAACTACGAACTTGGTCTCTTCATCACGATGAACCCCGGCTACGCTGGTCGACAAGAGTTACCAGAGAATTTAAAGATACAATTCAGAAGTGTGGCTATGATGGTCCCTGATAGACAAGTAACAGATCCCTTCAATTCATTAACTTTTCCATTCGGTACACGAGATTCTCGTTGTCGTTCGATCAGATAATCATGAGGGTGAAACTAGCTGCCTGCGGCTTCAAGGAGAACGTTTTGCTCTCGCGCAAGTTCTTCACGTTGTACAAGCTGTGCGAGGAGCAGCTCAGCAAACAGGTGCATTACGATTTCGGTCTGAGAAACATATTGTCCTGCTTGCGAACCCTGGGTGCCCAGAAACGAGCGAACCCCACCGACTCCGAGGAGACCACCCTCATGAGAGTCCTCAGGTAAAGGGGGTGACGAGTAAATTTTGTAGGACTTTCCGCGCTTGTAACATTTCTTGCAATACCATAGAGACATGAATCTATCGAAGTTAGTGGACGAGGACGAGCCTCTGTTCATGTCCCTGATCGAAGACATGTTCCCTGGCATCAAGCTCAGGACTCAGACGTACAGGGACTTGCAGAAGGGGATACTGCATGCAACCGAGGTGCTTGGTATAATGAATCACGCTGAGTGGAACTTGAAAGTGGTTCAGGTAAGTCTTCATCGCGAGCATGGATCTTTCAGAATCTAGTCTTTCTTCGTGCTTTTCTTGTTCACAGTTGTACGAAACCTCCCTTGTTCGCCACGGTCTGATGGTGCTCGGGCCAACCGGGTCGGGAAAGACTCAATGCATGTGGGCGTTGATGAAGGCCTTAACGGAGATGGGCATGCCTCACAAGGAGATCAGGATGAACCCAAAGGTCCACAGCTTTTCGTAAGCGTATTAAACAGTGGTTAACGAGACTCTAAGCAACCGGTGTCGCCTTGCAGGCGATAACTGCGTCCCAAATGTTCGGCAAGTTAGACGTTGCGACGAACGATTGGACAGACGGCATATTCTCCACGATATGGAGAAGATCCACGCACACGAAGAAAACAGACAACCTCTGGATCGTCCTGGATGGTCCAGTCGACGCGGTTTGGATCGAGAACTTGAATTCTGTCTTGGACGATAACCAGACCCTGACGCTGGCCAATGGCGATCGTATAATCATGATGCCGAACACCAAATTGGTTTTCGAGCCGGATAACGTTGATAACGCCTCGCCAGCCACGATATCTCGCATGGGAATGGTGTTCATTAGTGCCTCCGTTCTGAAGTGGAGTCCTATTCTAGAGGTGACGTCGAAGCATTGTTGATAACCCATCGATTAAATTCCATTATCGCCCACTTTCAGGGATGGTTCAAGAAACGAGCAGCCACGGAGGCGGAGACGCTGCGCGCGTTGTTCAACAAAATCTACGAAGATGCCCACACTTTCCTCCAAACACGACTGCCCGCAAAGATGAGGCTCTTCGAAGCTATGTACATAAGGCAATGCATCGATTTGCTGGAAGGTTTGCTTGGTGAAAACGGCAACGGATCGAGTACGTTCTTCCCACCGTTCACGGTTTTTATTACACAGAAGACGGTTTTCCAATGGGATTTATTGTTCTAGGGGTGCTGCCGGACCACCATCTCGAGAAGATATTCCTGTTCTCGGTCATGTGGAGCCTAGGGGCTGTGTTGGAGTTAGAGGAACGCAATTCATTGCAGAGTTTCTTGATTTCTCACCAGTCCAAGTGTAATTGGCCCAAGTGCCAGGTGATCGAGTAATGAACCCTGAATTTAATAAAGGAAGAAGAGTAATACGAGGTTTCGCTGTAGGAAGACGAAACAATCTTCGAATATATGGTGGCAGAGAACGGAGAATGGATGCATTGGTCAGAAAGGGTGCCAGAGTTTATCTACCCAGCAGACGAGGTCCTGAAATATTACGAAATCCTCGTCCCTAACATAGACAATACGAGGACGTTGTTCCTGGTCGACACTATAGCGAAGCAAGCAAAGGCGGTGATGCTGATAGGTATCTTCGACGCTGAATCACACCCCAGTCCAAGGATTTCGTTTCTTTATACAGTTTATTCAATCTTAGGTGTATCCACGTAGCTTCTCCTTCATCCTTCTTTGTTTCATATTAAAATCGCAGGGGAGCAGGGCACCGCGAAGACCGTGATGATCAAAAGCTACATGTCCAGCTACGATCCCGAGGAGCACGTGCACAAATCCTTCAGCTTCTCGTCAGCATCCACCCCAAACATGGTTCAGGTACCTTTGTCTCCAGATCTAAGCTTGCGAATGGAGCTGAACGTACCTAAGCGAAGTATACCGGTGTATTGCGTAGCGTGTGTTCGAGAGCTACGTGGAGAAGAGGGTGGGCACCACTTATGGCCCCCCAGGTAGTCGACAAATGACCATCTTCATCGACGACATTAACATGCCAACCATAAACGAATGGGGGGACCAAATCACGAACGAGCTCGTCCGCCAGCTGATGGAATACGGAGGCTTCTATTCCTTGGACAAGCCAGGAGACTTCTGCATTATACAGGATATCCAGTTCATGGCCGCCATGATCCACCCGGGCGGCGGTAGGAACGACGTTCCTCCGAGACTGAAGAGGCAGTTCAACATCTTCAACTGCACGTTGCCGTCGAACAAGTCGATGGACACGATCTTCAGTGAGGACCATTCGATACTACACGTGGTTGCAGGGTTTCAGGTGTATGGACGACTGTTTATGGTGTTTGCAGGGAGCATCGGGATGGGGTACTTTTGCGACACCAGATTCGACGAGATCATCGTCAGCTTCTTGCCCAAACTGATACCCCTGACGAGAGTCCTGTGGCAGCAGACGAAGCTGAAGATGTTACCGACACCGGCCAAGTTCCATTACGTTTTCAACCTGAGGGACTTGTCCCGAATTTGGGAAGGGATCCTCAGGATCGAAAGGGCTGAATGCGATTCCATAACGAGATTATTGAAGCTCTGGGAGCACGAATGCACTCGCGTGATCGCTGATCGGTTCGTTGCCTTATCAATCTAGAAGACGCAACGCTTTCTGATATCGAAACATCATGGGAACTGTGCCTTGTTAGATTCACGAGCAGCACGGACACTGAATGGTTCCAAACCACCCTGAGGCACACGGCGGATATGATGCTGGGCCCTGAGTTCAAACACTATGTCGCAACGGAAACGTACTTCGTAGATTTCCTGCGCGAGCCGCCAGACCCTACGGGGGACGAGCCAGAAGACTTTGTGATAGAGGCGCCGAAGATCTACGAAGAGATCCCAAGGTGCAATCTACCACGCAAGCTTGCTCAAGCTTATTGTTAGAGTTATTCTGGTAATGTGTTTGTTTCTCAGCTACGAGGTTGTGATAGCGAAGGTTCGACAACATATGGACCAGTTCAACGAGTACATCCGTGGCATGCATCTTGATTTGGTGTTCTTTCACGACGCTCTTGTACATCTGATGCGTGTATCGAGGATCCTCGGAGTTCCCAGGAGCAACGCGATGCTAGTGGGTGTCGGGGGATCGGGCAAGCAAAGTTTAACAAGACTGGCGTCCTTTATCGCTGGGTTCAGCTTCTTCCAAATAACACTGTCTAGGTGATGGATAGAGGAATACTTATTTGCAAAGAATATCTTTGCAGATCGTTTCTTAAGCTTCTGCTGATTTATTGTGATCATCCCGCTCTAGGACCTACAACGTTGGAACTTTGGTAGAGGACCTACGAAAGATCTATCGCACTGCTGGCACAGGGACTGGCAAAGGACACACGTTCATATTCACCGACAACGAGATCAAGGAGGAAAGTTTTCTGGAGTACATTAACAATATCCTAAGCGTCGGAGAAGTGGCAAATCTATTTCCAGCCGACGAGCTCGACGACATTCAGACGACAGTCACCCCGTTGATGAAGGTGGACGATCCCAGGCGACCACCGACTCCAGACAATCTTTACGATTATTTCATATGGCGTGCACGAAATCATTTGCACGTTGTCTTGTGCTTCTCACCAGTGAGCAGTCTCTCAATGCCTTCGTGGCTACTTTCGAAGCCCAGAGAGGCACCTAGCAGAGGTCTAGTGCAATCCTCCAACAGTTTTAAACGCCATTGCGTTGCAGGTCGGCGAGAGGTTTAGATCTCGAGCACTGAAGTTCCCTGCCCTGATATCCGGCTGCACGATCAACTGGTTCTGGCGATGGCCGAGGGACGCCTTGTACGCAGTGGGAGGGCACTTCCTGAAGAGGTTCAAAGTGATTTGCACCCCAGAGGTGAAGCAGCATCTGGTCGAAGTGATGGGGGATATGCAGGACGATGTGAACGATGTCTGCACGGAATACTTTGATAGGCAAGTCCACGTCGACCTCGTCTGATCTCTTCTCATTCATCACCCTTATTCCTTTAGATTCCGAAGGCAAGTGTACGTGACTCCAAAGTCATTTTTAACATTCCTCGATGGGTACAAAGCGCTGTATAAGCAACGTTTGAACAACATCAACGTCCTTGCGTTTCGTATGAGCAACGGTTTGAGTAAATTGGTGGATGCTGCGGTCCAGGTCGACGAGCTGAGGAAGGTGTTGGAGAAGAACCAGCAGGAGATCGCTGAGAAGAACGTGCAAGTGGAAGCTGTTCGTATCTTCGCCGATGGATTAAGTTTACCTTCTTGGTTGCACAGGCTCGAGTTTAATACCGCTTTGTAGATCCTAGTTACCGTGAACGAGAAGAGAAGGGAGGCAGAGGCAGTGAAGGCACAGGTGCAAGTCTCCAAAGACAGCGCTGAAGCTCTTCTGAAGGTGATAGCGAAGGAGAAGGCGGTAGCGGAACAGAAACTAAAAGTGGCAGAGCCAGCTTTATTGGAGGCGGAAGCTGCTTTGCAAGTCAGGCTCGGTTTAAAAAAAATTGACCAAGTTTCTTTTAATTGATTTTCAAATGGTATGATTAGTCTTAATTCTCTATCCAGACAATCAAAGCTGCTGACATTGCCACGGTTCGAAAGCTGGGCAAACCACCCTTCTTAATTACCCTCATTATGGATTGTGTGTTGATACTTTTTGGAAGGAGACTGGAATCTGTGAAGCCTGACTACGAACGACAATTTTTGACACCGTCTTGGTCAGAAGCGTTAAAGGTACTATTTTACTAGAATGCAAGATGCGAATGTAAGATGTTTGGAATATAAGATGCGAGTTACTTCTTCAATTGTAGATGATGGCAGACACCAGGTTCCTGTACAACTTGCAGAATTTCCCCAAAGATAATATCAACGCGGAAACGATCGATTTAATGCAACCTTACTTAAACTACCATCTCTACACCTACGAAGCTGCGAAACAAGCTTGTGGAAACGTAGCTGGTCTGATTCAGTGGACCATTTCTATGGTTACATTTTATGGGATAAACAAAGACGTTCTTCCTCTGAAGGTAATTGCTATTTTGATCGATAAAAGAAGAAATGGAACACATTTCTATGTAGATTCGCGGTTGCATGAAGAATATGTAATTCCTAGGCAAATCTGGCTGTACAAGAGGGGAAGTACGAGCAGGCAAACCGACATTTAATGGAGGCTGAGAGTCTCCTAAAAGACAAAGATGAAGATCTAAGGGTGGTGCAAAATGAGTTTGATGGAGTGATGGCGGAACGTCAAGTAATTAATGAAACATTCGTTGAGCTGTGTCGATGCAATTGCGACTACTATGCGAGGCTTCTATTATTAGGAAATAGTTGATCTAGCTGAGGCTTGTCAAGCGAAGACAGATACTGCGACAGCAATGATCGAAGGGCTCTCTGGCGAGAGGGTGCGATGGACAGAACAGTTGACCACATTCAAATCGGAAACAGACCGTCTTGTCGGAGATATGTTAATTCTAATAGGCTTCCTATCATACTGCGGACCCTTTAATCAAGAATTCAGAAATATGTTGCAACGAAAATGGTTCGATTTTATCCAAGCCAAGAAGATACCAATCTCCCTTATCATAAATGTTACAACCGCTTTAACTGATACTGCTACGGTGAGTAATATGGCAGAGAGCCTATTGCTCGGTATATTTTACAATTAATATTTATATGCACTTCCTTCAAGATTGGAGAATGGAGCTTACAGGGACTACCAACCGATGACTTGTCGATTCAAAATGGAATCATAGCAACAAATGCAGCCAGATATCCTCTTCTAATTGATCCGCAATTGCAAGGCAAAGCGTGGATCAAGAACAAGGAGGCAGAGTTTCACTTAACGGTGGAATATGTTTTTATCTATTAAATTGATTAGCTTTCTATGCACTGCAGCAATCACATCGTACTGCAATGTTTGATTTCAGACCACGCTACTCGCTGACAGATACTTCAGAAATCATTTGGAAGATTGCGTGTCTCTTGGCCGTCCTTTGCTTATCGAGGACGTAGGGGAAGAATTGGACCCTGTTTTAGATAACTTGTTGGAGAAGAATTTTATAAAGATAGGGACATCTTTGAAGGTAACACAACCGTGCCGATATCATATTGGGAAACAACTAATGTGCATCCAAACAATTTTAACAGGTCAAGTTGGGCGATAAGGAAGTAGATATTCACAAAGACTTTAGACTTTACATCACTACAAAGCTACCAAACCCATCATACACGCCTGAAATATTTGCCCGTTCTGCTATTATTGACTTCACTGTCACTATAAAAGGTAATTGAAGTCACCATGTCTTCCAGTGGAAGAATGAAGGGTGGTTCTGCACTGTGCATAACATTCTTTCTTCGTTCCATTATACAGGATTAGAGGATCAACTTTTAGGAAGAGTTATCTTAACAGAAAAGAGGGAACTTGAGACGGAGAGAACACAGTTGATTGCAGATGTAACTGCAAACAATAGAAAGATTAAAGAATTGGAAGCTAATCTTTTACAGAAGTTAACTACTGTAGAGGTGCGCACTCAATTTCACTTTAAGTATGCGTATCATGTAAGCTGAAACTACTAAGTTTGTTATCATACACGTACAGGGTCCTTTAATAGAAGACGTAGAATTAATGTCGGTGTTGAACATTACAAAACAAACTGCAGCTGAGATAAACGAGAAGTTAAGCATCGCGAAGGACACAGAATTGAGAATCGACACTGCGCGAGAAGAATTTAGACCAGTCGCCACGCGCGGCAGTGTCCTATACTTTTTGATTTGTGACATGTCCACCGTTAATACAATGTATCAAACGTCGCTCGTTCAATTTTTAGAACGTTTCGATCTTTCTATGGAACGGTACGAGTAGTTGATCACCTTGGAAGGTACATATAGATTACACGAGTAAAAATGTTCTCCTTCGTTCTAGATCCGAAAAGAGTCCTGTTAATCAACGAAGAATAATCTTCATTATCGAATACCTTACTTATGAGATATTCAGATATAAAGCTCGAGGCCTTTATGAGATCCACAAATACATGTTCATCTTACTGATGACGTTGAAGATAGATTTGCAACGCGAAACTATCACTCACGACGAGTTTCAGTACTTTATCAAAGGTGGTGCAGCCTTAGATCTAAACACCGTCGAACCGAAATCTTGTAAATGGATTACTGACGTCACTTGGCTGAATTTAGTTGCACTGTCCGCTCTAAGGCAGTTCCAGTATATTGTTTCTCAAGTATCGGCCTCTGAGAAAATTTGGAAACACTGGTTCGATAAAGAGGCTCCAGAAGAAGAACCATTACCAGATGGATACAATAATTTGGACACTTTTCGACGTCTGTTACTGATAAGAGCCTGGTGTATAGATAGGACATTGTCGCAGTCAAGAAAGTACATAGCCAGCTCGTTAGGAGAAAGATACGCGGAGCCTGTGATTACTCTTCTGGATGTAATGCACGCCGAGTCGAGACCAAATACGCCGATGATCGGCTTCTTAAGCATGGGATCCGATCCAACACCCAGCATTGAACTGCTTGCCAAAAAGCTGGAGCTTGAGTGCAGAAGTATATCGATGGGACAAGGGCAAGAAGTTCATGCGCGAAGGTTGCTCCAAAGTGCAAAAACTGAAGTACGTTTACGTGAAAGGAAATATGTGAATTTGCGAATCGAAGAGGCAGCGAGAACTTTTAGTAATAAAGTGTGAACTTTCAGGGGTTCTGGGCTTTGTGCCAAAATTGCCACTTGGGTCTAGACTACATGACGGAGTTAATTAATTTTATTATGGAACTTGACGCGCCTCACCCTGATTTTCGTATATGGATCACTACAGAACCGCATAAAGACTTTCCCATTTCCCTTCTTCAAATGTCTATAAAATACACCTACGAACCACCGCAAGGTACAGATACTTACAAGGAAAAGTCTTGAAGCCGGAAATTCAAAAAATTCTGAAACCTTGTGAATATGTAGGGGATTTCCTCCTGATTACAACGCAATTTTTGTTTGCTGCTCAAATTTACTGTAAGAGGGTGAAATTGACCCCTTAAATTCCGAGTATTTTCCGATTTTGTGTTATAACTCGCGAACTGAAAGTTACCAAATGGTAGTCCTCATTAATAGAAGTAACTTTCGTCTTGAAACTTTTTTCTATCTCTTACAGATTGCGAATTATAAAATAAAATCTGAAAATAGGCGAATTTTCAGGGGTTAATTTTATCCCCTTAGAGTGAATTTGGGCAGCAAACAAAAATTGCCTTGTAATCAGGAGGAAATCCCCCTACATATTTACAAAGTTTCAGATTTTTTTGAATTTCCGGGTTCGGGATCATCCCTTGTTAGTCTACTAACTTTATACATCGTGCATAAAATTATTTTATTTCAGGAGTGAGAGCCGGTTTACTTGCCACATATAGCGCTATGAGTCAAGATATGCTAGATCAATGTGACGCTGTACAGTATATTCCAATTATATACGCAGTATCATTTTTACACACTATTGTACAAGAGCGGCGAAAATTTGGACCCCTGGGCTGGAATATACCGTACGAATTTAATCTGGCAGATTGGCTGGCATCCTGCATATTCATTAACAATCACTTGAGTGAGGTTGACGTAAAACAAGGAATAAGTTGGCCGACCGTACGGTAATGAATAGGTACTGATTTTAATAAATTCAGCATGTTGAATAATAAACTGTTTATTAACTTTTAGATACATGATAGGAGAAGTGCAGTACGGTGGACGCGTGACAGATGATTATGATAAAAGACTACTAAACACATTCGCCAAACTCTGGTATTCCGACGCGCTGTTCACAGAGGATTTCGTATTTTACAAAGGGTATCCTGTTCTCGTGTACAAGCAGGTTTCAGACTACTTGAACGTACTGGACGAAATGCCTACTATAGATCCACCTCAGGTTTACGGTCTGCACAGTAACGCAGACATTACGTAAGTTAGAACAAACTGCGCTTAAGGGGGGAGCCCCATTTAGGACGGTAGGAGTAAGGTGATTCTTGGGAATTTTTTTCTAAGAAACTGTTAAGCCGATCTTTTCTAAAGTTTCAGGGTATTTTAGATCACATCCGAATAATAAAAATTCATTCTTCCCTGACAGAAAAAAAACTAAGGATTTTCTTATTTCTAGTATAATTACATTGTTGATGAACCTAACAGACGAAAAAAAAAGTTGGCAAATTGGTGGGACTCGAAAGAAAAGTTACGATTCTGCCCCAAGATATTTCGTACGATTTATGGAAAAAGAGTTCAATTCAATTTATTTATCAATGTCTTAGCTTCATCGACAATGTAATTATACTAGAAATAAGAAAATTATTGGTTTTTTTATTTCAGGGAAGAAATGGGGCCACCATTACAATCGCCAATTTGCAACTCCGGTGTGCGAGTTCTAACGAACGTGTTCATATATCTCCATTTCTATTTTTTTTTATTGTTTGAATGTGAATTAAAATACCCTGAAAATTTAGAAAAGATCCGCTTAACAGTTTCTTAGAAAAAAATTCCCAAGAATCACCTCATTCCTAGCTGTCCTAAATAAGGCTCCCCCTTAAGTATCTTGTAAATACATTTTATTACAAGAGGTCCGTACTTTTGCAGCTATCAGAGTAATACTACAGAAGCAGTTTTAGATACTATACTATCTGTGCAACCAAAAGAAGCAGGCGTTGGTAGTGGTGAATCCAGAGAAGTGATAGTGGCAAGGCAAGCGAAAGAAATGTTAAAAAAACTGCCACCAGCTTACGATCCGTTTGAAGTAAAGGCTAGGTAAAACAGCGCGACTGCACTTTACAATAGTAATCATTCTTACAAACTAATTCAATCTTGTGCGGCATAGATTGCAGATATTAGGTGCTACCGCATCCATGAACATTTTTTTGAAACAGGAAATCGACAGGATACAAGTAGTTATTAAATTAGTGAACGTTGTTCTTAAAGATCTTCTACTTGCTATAGAAGGCGTTATTATAATGAGCGAGGTAATTCTTTAAACGATCGAACACTGGATCGCATCATGAAAAGTGAATAAATTTAAACAGGAACTGAGGGATGCTCTCGACAATATATATGACGCCCGAATACCAGCAATGTGGAAAGCAAGATCATGGGAATCATCTACCCTTGGATTTTGGTTCACCGAATTGTTGGACAGAAACAAACAATTCTCCACCTGGTTGTACTCTGGTAGACCGGTAAAGTTCTGGATGACCGGATTCTTTAATCCCCAAGGCATGGAATAGTTTATACATACGTCCGTAAAAAGTAACAAATCTTACGAGTCATTCTCCTAACAAGCTACAAGCGTTATCACACAGGTTTTCTGACTGCAATGCGACAAGAAGTAACGAGAGCTCATATCGGATGGGCTTTGGACAACGTAACACTGCATAATGAAGTTTTACGTTATACAGCGGAAGAAATTAAGGCGGAGCCTACGGAAGGAGTTTACGTGTATGGGTTATACCTCGAAGGAGCTGGTTGGGATAGAAGGAATAACAGACTATGCGAATCATCGAATAAAATCCTATTCGTGTTGATGCCGATAATCCATATATTCGCGCTGTATAACATCCCCGATAAAGACCCAAAATTATATCAAGTAAGCACACGCAATCAGAAGAATGTTTCGTTAGTTAATACTGCTTCAATTTTATAGTGTCCAGTCTATAAAAAGCCGCAAAGGACATACGTGCTACTGATAACACCATTGTGGCTGCAAACGATTAGACCACCTGAGTTTTGGGTCTTACGCGGAGCCGCATTATTGTGTGATATTAAATAACAATGTTGAATAAAATTCGTATTCTCTTTTGAATCGATGTAATTCGTACAGTAACAAAAAGTTTACATTCTATAAGTCGAAAGTTCTTTTAGCATTTGGCGAAGCCAGACCGCTGACCAATGATTCAGATTGGTGTTATTGCTATACCTGCTTATTTCTTGATCTCAAACCTGTTTAGCCAGATAGCCACTAGGCGGCTTCTGTCTTCTAATACTCCGGTTCGGGAGTGTTTAAGATTTCTCAGCTCTGGCAGATCCCTCCCAATCATCGGATGAAATGGCTCCAACATCATATAGTTGCGATTAATGTGGTCGTCCCATCCGGCAGGAGCAGCTCCAGCTGCAGTTGTGTAACACAACCCCTTAGCTGTAGTAGTTCGCTTCCTCTTCATGCAGAAAATACCCATCATTCCACACTGAGCACTTTCCAAAGCTACGCTGCTATGTATAGTACCGTTTATAGTCGCCAGCTGCTGAGTGTTATGAGCAGCAATGTCTGCACCAGCAGTTTCGACGCACATCCAGCCAAACACTGCATCATTTATTACACGAGCTGGTCTTCGATACACCATCATTCTGTACCTATCAGCGAGTTTTTTGAGATGTACAGAAACTGTAGCTACTAGTGTAGGGTTCCATCTGAGTCGACCTGCCATTGTATCATTATCTGGGAAATCCATATTGGCTAATAACTTTTGTCCCTCAGGAGTTAAGCGCTCAACATTCCGGTAACCCAGCAGATTTCTGTTGGGCGAACAGTTTTCAGGGAACGCGCCCTGAGGCAAAGGGTTCCATGGAAGAAACTGTTGATAGTTGTTTTGCTTCATAGTTTCTTCCACGAGACGGGATGTCACGTAAGGTGAGACGTAACACTCGTAAGCGTTATGACTATGCTCCGTAATACGACCGAAACTACCAGAGGGTATCCTAGGTAGCTTCTGGAATGCAGGAATCATGCCAAGTGGTACGCCACCATCAGGAAGGTTGATATGAACAATATTTCCCTGTCGGTCTCTAACATTTGTCACCATCTTAAAGTATTCCGCGATTGGAGCAGGCACGGTCATATTCTGGGGAATCAGAGTAGCAGGGGATTCCTCATAGGCAAATCTGTCTTCACAATTATTAACTTTAACGTGATCGATAATTATGGCATTGAGCATACCAGTGTATACGTGCTGGAATACACAGTATGGTACTTCTCGTCTGAGGAAAGGATTAATCTTCTCCAGCTTAGCATACGTTTTCTCCAAAAGTACTGGAAACCCAGCAAAGTCCAGGTTCTGGGAGTACATAATAATTTCTGGTAAAGTTTCAGTGAAACCTAGATCTGCCCAGAGTGATTCATTCGCAAATACTTCTTTTGAAGCCTCGTCACCAGTGTTTATGGCTTTCTTCATATTGAATTCGTACAGACGCCTCTGACTCCGATTAATGCGATTCACTTTGTAGCCAAAGTCGTTTCACCGTGTTTATTGGTGCACAAAGAAAACCAAAAGAGAATGAAAGAAAGCAATCACGCTTCCACTACGCAACGTTACCATGCGGCCCAGGGTTGCCGGGAGATCCCCCTACGCGTAGTCAGTGATGCCAGAATGAGGACGGGTACTCTCGAGAATTTCCCCCACCACGCATGCACACTACGCCGGAGCGGCGTCCGTGAGCTCGGACACGCCACTCCGGCGTAGTGTGCATGCGTGGTGGGGGAAATTCTCGAGAGTACCCGTCCTCATTCTGGCATCACTGCGCGTAGTAGAAGGGGAACACCGGAAACACCTCCAGAAATACATATAGCAATAGAGCTATATATACTAATACGACTTGTGCACATCGTGCGAGAATTTCCCCTCCACTACTCCCTATAATAATAATAATTATCCCGAAGTCGTACTCAGTGCGCACCAGTGCGATCGTCTAAATTCGCTATACCTAAGAGTGTAGATATGTCCTACTGTAATGTACTGCGGTGGTTTCGTGATGTTGTGGGTGGGTGTATAGTTGCAACCGGTACTGGAAATCTCGTTTTTATAGATGGCAGTTTAGATAAACATACATTTTTAAATATTTTAAAAAACAATTTAGACGAAAGTACTACCAAATTGGGGTGATTGCAAAATTTTTATTTCTATATTGTCGACGGTGATTGGCCGTGGCGTCACTCGCTTGACACTGGCGCCGGTTCGTCTCCAATCGCGGTGTGTCACGCAACATTACCACCACTCCTGTAGGTATTCCCTCTCCACACCTCTCCATCCCTCTCCGTGAAACATTCGGCTCTGCAAAATGTTGTCCGGGGACCCTGGCTGTAGTTGGCTGCACTTGGTTCAATTTTTGGGAAAGTGAACGCGTGTGTAAGGCCTTTCCTTCTTAAAGTTTACAAATAACACTCATACGTTTAATTCTTACGCTTTTATTTACTGGTTATTCTGTTCATTGCTCGTCATTTTTCTGCGTGATAACGAGGTAATTTCTTTTACACCAATTCGATATAAAGTACAAACCTATTCAAATTTTGCGTTTGTCTAAACAAGTAGGAAATTCTTTGATACGTAATATAATCTACCTCTGCTACGATGTAGGGATGAAACGGCATGCATCGAGGAATTCGCATAGTGATGCAAAACCTAAGCCGCCGCGTGATGAAGATAGTGGCGCGGTACTTCGTGCAAGAACGGAAGAGGAGAGGCGACGGCGTAGACGCGACTGGATGATCGAACAAGAAAAAATGTATAGGCATAATAGACTGAAAAGAAAAATGGCTATGGAGTATGAAATACGACGTGCTCGTAATATGAGCTTAGCACTTCCCGAAGGAAGATGCAATAGTCTTCATAGGAGTAGAAACGAATCTCCATCTAGCCGATGTAGAAGAACTTCTACGCATTGTACATCTGAAGATACTGTACTTTCTAAAAAGTAAGTATAAAGTGTCTTTAATTATTAACTGTTGAAGTAGACGCAGTGTCCTATTCTTAAGGATTTCATAGACAAAGAAGAATTTTAACATTTCATCGTCGGGTCGTGGAACTTTCTGTCTTATCTTTTGGCGGATACATTTAAATTAATATGATTTTGGCTATATCCAGAAAAATACACTGATGAAGTGTTAACTTATTTTTGTATAAAATATCAAATTTAGTTGATATAAGTTTTCAATACAGTTGTATACTATAAAACAAAATGCTTCAAGAAACGATCAAAATATTAAATTATAGTAAGTTTTAAGTACAAATCTATTAAATCGTATATACAAATAATATTATTCTGCACTTTAGATTTGAAACATCAAGTGGTACAACACTTTTATTTAAAGGATCTGAAGGGACAAAAATTAATCAAATAGAACTTCGCAAAATCAAAGTAGATATTCATAGAAACATTCTTGGAAGATTAGATACCAATGAACTCAAGCGGGATATACCCAACAAGGAAGATGTGGTGCTTAAAAGAAGAGAGGGTAACGTGTGGTTTTTTTACCGTTATTTCTTAAGAATTTTCAATCACTCAGCGAACGAGTACCACAAAAGAAAATGAGCTCAATGCAGAAGATGATTCTGAGGTTTTCTAGAAATCACGATCAACAAATTAAAGTTTGAGAACATTGTATGCTTTCTAATGTAAAAATGTCTCTTCTCTGTGAGACGTTACTCTCCACTTTTTAGAATGCGTTCAGAAGTCTAGATAAATATTTCCACGTTTTTACTTTACCAAGTGCTACATTTCAAGAATGAAATCCTTGACACTGATTTCTACAGTTATGAAGATTCTGGACTTTACGGTCGTACTGCGTCCCCTGTAATATTCAAGAATTTTCTCAACTTTATTCATCCAATTAATAATGTGCCTTTGATTCGCCCAGGATATAGCAAATTTGGAATACAACATTGGATCACTGTATTGATCGCATAATGTGCAGTATGTAAGCACAATTTTTTTACTTTGACTGTTTTAAGATTGCTATGCTTAACATATCTCTTGCTTGTTGCTTTATGTACAGTTTTTTTTTTTGGTGAATCATCTCGGAAGATTTTATTGTGGAATCATGAATCCTCTACACGCAAATTAAACTACTTTATTTGAATTATATTACAAGGCGTATCGATGTTTAAATTTTTATAATCAATTCGTAATAGACAATGAGTAACATTCCAACAATTTAGTAACATTCTTTTGAAAAATTATTTAATGCGATGTGCATGCGCTATATGAAAAAGAAAAGAAAATATTACAGTATAAATTAAAAAATTTTCAGTTTTTACAGAATATTTAGAGTTAGAGTTTTATTAAAATAATGTCAACAAAATAATTCAAATTATAAAAAATAAATTTCTCTTAATATATCTGGCACTCAAGAAAGTTGCAAGCCATTTTTAATTGTGTAAAATACTCTTTTTTTATGAGGAAGAAAAATAAATTTATACATACTTTTAGTATATAAAATCATATAAATTAACAACAATTTATTTAACTAATTTGAAATTGGCAATACGAAATGACTTGGCTTACAATTGTTCAGAGCGAGTCAGTTTACATGAGTAGCGAGTTAGTATTGCGTAAATGCTTTCCTGATTTTTACATACGATTGCATTTCTATTATTAAATTTACTAAACTTAACTGCAGGAGAGGGATCCAAGCCGATATTTGATAGAGAAGAAATAAAGAGAGCAATAGGTGAAACAGAAGAAGTTGAGGAACATCGTTCTGTTGTAACAGTGAATTTGGAAAATTCAGGTATGTTTATTTTTTCCGATTGCTAAGATTTATTACAACTTCTGTTTCGCAAATATAGACACTTTAATTTTTAGAAAACAAGTTGAAAACGTTGAAAAGGCATTCGTCAGCCTTGAGTCCTACAAGAACCCGAAATCAAGGTCCTAGGCGCACGTGGTCCGGTCACCCCAGGTTCGTACCTAGATTTTACACAGAGTATCGCAATATAAACATACATAAGTGTATATCATGTACAAAGAACTTACTATTTCAAATGTGTTAATGAATAATCTGAAATTGTTTAGGAAATTAAATTTTTTGCTAATTTGTTTACCCTCTTTCAGGTATGACGATTCTAAGCATGAAGATAAAGGAAGTTACAGAAGTGATAGGTAAAAGCTATTATTACACTTTCATGTATCTGCGTTCATTACATTTCTTTCAATTGTATTTCACCAGAGTATTACATTATTTACATAGGGAGAGAGGTCATAGTAGAGAACGGAAAGATGTTGAGAGATCTTACCGAGACCATCGAGAGCGGCCTAGAGGTCATTCTCGAGACAGAAAGCAAACAGATAGATCCAGAGAAAGAGATAAGCCTATAGAACAAAGAGTTCGCCGAGAGCATTATATTGAATCAATTCCTATTCCTATTTATTATGGAGTAGGTATTTTATTTACATAAAATTGCGATAATTTTTGCATGATATAAAAACTCATTCATTTCTTTGCTCAGAATTTTCAACCGAGACCATTAATGGTTCAACCGTGGGGCCCAATTCGAGGACCTCTACATCCTCCTATGATGAGACCTTTAAGAATATTTCCATCACAATCAATAGGAATACCTCCAGATATGTATGGATTTCGTCCACCTCTAAATCCTAGTAAGTGTGAATTATAAATATACGATACAGCAGCTTCAGTTTCAGGGAGCTGAGAGTGCGAATGAGACAAGGAGCGTTCAAGATAATGGAGAGGAACGAAATGCGAGCGACAAGATATTCCGGATATATATGCGATAATGGACTTGTGACTGGCGCGTATGTTACAAAGCAGTAGGCATCTACCGTTCAATGACGAAAATTTCAACCTTCATAATTTTCATTATGTTAAAAATAGTACCAATAAGGCAAAACGCGACATACAGTGACTCGCATTAATATATATGCATAATAATGATAATCGACTTCGACTCCACCGTTCGTTGATTATTTCCTCGCCTCCATAGAAACCGTCCGCGCCAATCCCTTTAATTCCTGATCCAGCCGCTCTCGCTCCAAGTTGGAGCCTCCAACCACCGAAAAATCTTGCACCGGAAATCGGGGGTACGTATGCCGGTGTGCGTTCCTGACGTAATAGTGAAGTTCCAAGGACAGGCTTCACTTCCGCCATTACAGAAAGCAACGAAGAGCGAGTAATAAATGCAATTAATCTGCGCGGTACCTGCCATCTCTTCATAGTATCGATGTTAAAACCATTCCATACTCTAGAAGAAGAGCGAGCGCGACAAATAGAACAGTTTATTATGAACAGAAAACCAGTTCTTTATGCAGCGATAGGATTAGATGCGGATAACTTTGTATTACAATCAAAGTTTCTTGAAACATACTCAAGTGTTATGACATGTCTGCCAAGATTGAAGACTCCTTTTTTTTTTATTTTGCTTATGAAAATCAGAAAGCTTTTCCAGAATTGGAATTAAGCACAGTATTGTTAGCAAATACTGGGATGATAACAATTCAAGAAATGTTAGAATTTATATATAGATGCAGAACAATTGACTTATACCCATACACTTTTACTGTTGCATCTCAAACTATATATAAACCTTTACCCATTTTTCCATATGATGTTTGTAATGATTTTATGCATAATTAATTAGTTATCAGCAAATTCTCAATCAGGTTAGTCTGAATAACCATGTATACTCTGGTTTTTTAATTAATTATGGATCTTCTCGAAGAAATTTATGTACTTTTGCAATTGAATGGTATAGTTTAAACCCTTAATTATTATCCTAGATCGTATTTGCAATCCTTTCTGTCATAATTAATTAATTATTAACACTCATTGGACACAGGTGACAGAAGTGTTACGCAATCTTTAATAAAAACTCCCTTTATTTGATGAATCTTGCATTTTCTACAAATAATTTATACACTTTCACAATTGGATCTTAAAATATTACCTTCCTATAAAATGTATATTATTTTCATTACAATTAATTATTAATACTTCTTATGAACCGTCACAGTAAACGTGACGCAGATTTGTATAAATACTCATGTTCCACAATAAATGTGCGAATTTCTTAATTTATAGTGTTCCATATACGTGCACAATGTTCCTTATTTTACTTATCCTTCGGTTCTTCACTTCTGGTTATCACTTTACAGATTTCGACGGACGTAAAAATTGTTCGTGCAACGTTTTATGAATTCGTTCTGCTTTTTGCAATCCAACGCCAGGACAGAGAGCCAATGTATTCGGTTTGGCCTTTATCAGTTCGCTTAATGTTCCAAAGGTAGATAAAAGTGTTGTGGCGTCTGTTTTATTAACTGATCTTATGCTCGTCAAAACGTTGACCAACTGTAAAATGTATAAAAATAAGTTTAACATCCTATCAACAATAAAAATAAATAAAGCTTGCACGCATACCTTTTGGTACGGTGCTGTGTCACTGCGTTCCATAATTGCATCAGGTGGTTTGTTTTCATAAATCTTATAAGTTTCAATGATTTTACCAGCATCCTCCGCGTTCCAAGCCAACATCAGCGTTAAGTCTGCGAGAATGCATATTCTCGTCAAATGTTTCAAAGCGTGATGCGGGTCTGCCACGTCCACCTAAATGGTTCATCAACGTTTCGTGAATATTGTGTATTCCTATCTGGACCGAATTACACAATTGTAATTATATTGCACCTGAACTAAGAGCACTCTAAGACTAAACATATTTCCTAGGGCCTTCAAGCGTTCATGAATGTAATCTGGATTAAGTTGATGATAACGTATCGATAAGAATAAAGCGCAACTAGTTTTCCCCATTATATAGTCCGGCACAATCTCAGAATATTCCCAGGGAACGTTTGTTACAAATTTCAACAACGGATTTCCTTTCTACAAAATAATCTCCATATATTAAAGTGTAATAGAATATACTACATAAACAAACATACTTCTAACATACTTGTTTCAAACTGACTAAAAGTGTATTGAATTTCGAAGAGTCCTTCGCAGTCGAGGGTCCAGGTACCTCTTCCTTATAAAATTCAGACTTCTTCAATTCGCTGAATGCAGCTGTGCGCGAAGAATTAATAATATTTCGAATACTGATTAACAGAAGTAATTGGCAACAGGTAAATGACATTCTATAATGAAACTCACATTGGAAATCAGAATCATTCTTTGCTTGTTTAGGTGGAGAAACGTCATTGTCCACTTCTTTTCCTTCCATTTCGTCAGTTCCTTTTTATCTAACACACAAGTTTTCATTTATATACTTCCGAATTAGGAAAATAGTATAGGTACAATATAGTAATGCCTTAATAAGGATTTTATTTAATTACGATACATATAATAAATGAAAATCAATTGAAACAGACGCGAATAATTTAAGCGCAATGCCAAATGAACGGTAATAGCGTGTTAATGCTAGAATGTCAATTAGATATAATTCTGTTAAACATATTTATCGATACGCTATGATTACAGTACATGTCATTATATGTTGAACAGCTACCATGAACAATAATTAATATATTCGGTTATGTAATCCGTGCTGCAATCGTATCGTACGCGTTAACTGTTTACGATTGCGAATTGCGAGTTTGTTGTTAAAAGTCAAGCGCAGAAATTGCTTTGTTGTCATACATTATACAGGGTCTATATAGAAGAACTAACACTTCTATTGGTAACACTGACAATTGATAACAACCGATGACAGGTTGACTTCACATATTTTCGTGATCAACCGATCCGTTATTTTCGTTACATGTTTCTGTCAATATTTTATGATTAAAATGGCGCAAGCGTTTACGTACATTTTCGTGCTCACGCAAAATCGCTAACGCCTGATCTTTGTAAACGTAACTGGAGATCGATATACGTTCGCAAAATATAACCTAAGCTTTTTAAATGAGCAAAGAAAAGACAGACACCAAAGTCGTTAAACATCTTCCGTGGAAGGATGTCGGCGTTTCGGAGCCACGAGCACGGTTGAAGGCTCTGTCGGAGAATGCCTCCACCGTAGTGATGGATCGTAACATTCCTCCGCAAAGGTATCAGTCTTTATAGGTATTACGTTGCACGCGTCATGACTGCGTAGCTTCTAAAAATTATTTCTCACGCTTATTCACTGTGCGATTCTAATCTTCTTTTATCCATCGCAGATATTACCGTTCCGGCGTGCAGATGATCAGGCTGGCGGACATGTACATGAAAGAGAATGAATTCGAATATGCATATACTTTATATATGAAATTTATAACGTAAGACGCGGTTTGTTAATTTAAAGGAAATAAGCGACAGATCCGATTAAATGTGGTTTCTTAGAATATGCTGTTGCAGGATTTTCGTCGAACACATAAGGGATCATCCGCAGTATAATACGGTGCCGATAAAAGATAGAGAGCAGAACCAACAGGATCTACGTAAAGTAATTCCCAAGGCTGAGGGGTTGAAGAAACAATTATTAGAACAATATCAGTCAGAATTCGATAAATATGTACAGAATGCCAAGGAACGGGAGAGAAGCGAAAAGGAGAGGGCGAAACAGGAGGAGCTAGAAAAGTAATTTCCAACATTCTAGCGATTGATAAATCGTATCGAAGTCAAACAGTTCGATTAATATCTAAACGTAATATTTACTTAGATTAAGGGAAGAGGAAGAGAGGAAGAACAAACTCGCCGCGCTAGCAGCTGCTAGAGCAGCGAAGGCTGCTATGAGCACTACTATAATGTCTCCTGAAGAAAATAAGCATAAAAAAGTTCCTAGCATAACACCGAAACCGTTAATAAGCCCATTTACCGACATAATTCCGCAGACATCTAAAGATAAGTGAGTACGGCGCATACGAATATTTAATTCTCACGCAGCTGTGCTAAAAGCATTGAATTAAAGAAATATTTTTTTTTTTAGAAAAACACCTACTATAGATCGTACTACAAAGCCTTCTGTCCTTATGAGCGACAATCTTACTTTACGAGACATAATATTACCGACAAAATTAATGCACAATTTCCTCATGTTGGCTTTTAGTAACACCGCGAATAATAAAGAGACTTGTGGTATCCTAGCAGGAAAATTGGAAAGGAACAGATTATTAGTCACTCATTTACTAATACCTGAGCAAACTGGATCACCGGATTCCTGTGTCACTCATAACGAAGAGGACATATTCGATTACCAAGACCAACACAACTTGATCACACTTGGTTGGATACATGTATGCAACTTTTTATATTATTTAACAAATGTAGGGAAATAACGTAGTAACACGTTCAATTTCTTCTTACCATTAATACTTAGTTAGTACTAGCTTAAGCGGTCATTCCTGTAATCACGCCTCAAAATTCGGCAACATTCAGGTTTTTTTTCTCAGTGAATATAAAGAGTAACAATGTCAAATTTTTCTTCATTTATTAAGCTACTTATAATGTATACGGAACAATTTTTTAAATACGCTCCTAATTGTGTTTTTTCAATGTTATCTGAAGGTAAATATCTTGCTAAAAATTTTGACTTACGTGTATTTCTTTCCTAAGGCGCGATTTTTACCCTGAGATAACATTGAAAAAACACAATTAAAAGTGTATTTAAAAAAATTGTTCCATATCCATTATAAGTAGCTTAATAAATGAAAAGAAGTTTGACCTTGTTATTCATTGCATTCACTGAGAAAAAAGGCTGAATGTTGCCAAATTTTGCGCGGCGATTAAAGGAATGACACCTTAATAATTTCTTTAAATTTATCAATAGAGTAGAAAACAGTAGCATAGTTTAAAAAAGTAGCAGATATCTAAGCAGCTATGTAATATAATTGACCATACTTGAATTCTGTCCTTCTCCGTAAATAGAATAAACGTAATTAAAATTTTACGCTAGAACTTAAAATAACCAGTAAGTTCAAAGAATTTGCAAATAGAAGAGATACTTGTACTTCACAGACGCATCCTACACAGACTGCATTTCTGTCTAGTGTTGATCTTCATACGCACTGCGCGTATCAGCTTATGATGGCAGAAGCAATTGCCATTGTTTGCGCGCCCAAGTATGACGAGTAAGTAATACAGCGTAAACTTCAACAGACGCGTAACTCGCAGCTTCTATACCTCGGAAGTATGTTTTCGTTTCTTTCAGGACAGGCTTCTTTATTTTAACTCCAGACTATGGATTAGATTTCATCGCCAATTGTAGGGAATCGGGATTTCATCCGCACCCAAGTGAACTAGCATTGTACATGGTAATTATAATTGAAAATATACCACCGATATGTACGTTGTAATTTTCTTTCGTGCTATACATTGAAAGGTACTGTTTCAGAAAGCAAAACACTGTAAACTGGATGCAGAAGCGATCATAGAAGTAGTGGACTTAAGAAGGAAATGACATCTTTCGGATGTAATATATTACACACACACATTGTATAACAAGTTATACATTTAACTTGTACGCGAGAGATTAAGCGTACGCAGTAAAAAATTGAAAATACGTTTGCTTACATGAGAACCTACAAGAAATATTGCAACCTAACAGTTGCAAAGCTTTCAATATTTTTATGACAAAGCATTTAAGAAGTCATTAACGCATTTAAAGATGCATTTGAAAATGTATTAAAGTTCTTAGTAAAAACAAATCGATCGATCGCATGAAACGATTAGATATCTACACGTTTTTACTACAGTAGAGCTTCGATAAATTATAGTAAACGACAGGATTAAGTTTTATTTAATTTTATTTATTTAATAACTGTAAATCGTAGTAACTGAAAATTAATGAAGTATTCTCCGGGAAAGGTAGAAGATCGTTTAAGCGAAAATGCACGTATTTGTTTTCTTGGGTGTAAATAATAACTTTATTTTGCCTGTATATGACTTAAATAGAAGTATAGACACGTCTAAAAATAGGCGCAAATGTGCTTCTGTTAATTTTTTATAAAGCTCATACCTATCCATCCAAATGATATGCTATGATAAACAAGAAAATAAATATACAAGTTCAAGCTAAACCTTTATGAATGTTAGTGGTGTGCAAAAGCTGTCTATGTATAAGTTTATGTGCCTTTTCGGGAAAAAAGAATGGTGTTCATCGCGCTAATTACATGGAGTGCGTACGATGTTCAATTGTAGATATTGCATGACACTCTCAATTAGCATTAATTATGATCGCGTCATGCAATAAGGTCGCTTTATTACATAAGGTCGCGATTGAGAAGTCAATAAATACATTGACACACTGTGCTAGTCATAACATAATGTACAAGGTGTTCCATTTAAATCGAGCCGCATAAATATCTTTGAAACTATTAGCGATATCGATCTATTCTCATCAGATTACGGCGCACTTGAGATTACGCGACTATTCTTTGAATCGTTTCGCGATATCGCCAGTAGTTGCAAAGTATTCGCGTCGATCGACTTGAATGGGTCATCCTGTACAGATTCTGCTATAAAATATTCTAATATATAGAAACTGATACATCAGCTTGCGTGATACTTCGTTGTACTTTTCGTCGCGATGCTGTATTGTCACGTTGTATTCCAGTAATGCATATTGTGTTAAATAGTGGCAATTGTAAAAGGTTCGTACTAGTAGCTAGCTAATACATGTTCTGTGTACTTGTACATCTAATCACACGCTTATTATTTACGAGTATGTATTCTTTCTGTTTCATAAATATGCAAATAATTCCTACGTTTAGATAGTAGCGCAGATTTATTAATTAGCTGCTTTGCGATTTCGAGTTTAACGATTAATTTTCGACACGGAGTCGCGATTAAATATAATAGATTTATTAATTTAAAACATATCAATGTAAGAGATGATTTATTACACCGCTGGCCTAATTTCGTGCGTATATCATGGAATAGTCACATGTTAGTGAAAAAGATTTATATTTCGCTAAAGAAAAAAATAAATTATGAGACACTTTAGCAAATGGAATTTCCGTTATTTATTCGGGGGAACTGTTTGATTATTCAATAAAGAGTTCATATTTTGTTAAGAACGCTTTTGTCTTTTGCTTGGGAGCGTTCGCTGGAAACGATTTATTATTCCCCGGCGGGAGCATAATAAAACAAGATCGCTGGTAAGACGAAGAAAAAGAGGAAGAAATTATTCAGACCCGGGATATAGAATTGTAAAGAAAGCCCATTGTAAGGTACATAGGAGTACTTCGTGAGAATGCTTCTCGCCATTCACCTCTCCTTGTGTATATCGAATTACCTGCGTTGAAGGGTTTCGCGCTTTGCAGGGTTTTATCGACGGCAGGGTCAATCTATTTTTACGCGACGGCTTATGCGTTCTTCGGTTTAACGCTTACGGGGCAAACGTAAATCACGTTTACGTGCAAGCATTTTCTTTCTGCACACCCCTTTGCCCTTGTAAATAATATCACAGACGCGACGAATCAATTTCAAGTGGGACACCCTGTGCATTTCTACATCCATACACGGCGCACACGTTGACACACATCGATCCTCGAATTTCGCAACACCCGGTATGGCACATCGAAGCTTTTACAGGTGACTAACTTTTTCGAAAGGCAAAGGGAGACAGTTCTAAATAAATCTGCTCATCTTCACAGCCATGGAATCGCTTGATTAGATGCTTAATTGCGCGCGACGAAGTAGGAACACATTCCAAGATTCAGCTGCTCGACGTCCCTACATGGGTTTCAGGAAATTCCGCGAAATCGTGTCAAGTATATTTCCGTGCCACGTGAAAACCGCGTTCACTCGACCTCGTGGAAAATCTTTGATTAAACGACGATGGATCAATCACCGTGTGAATAATGTAGAAGCTGGAATGATAGTGGAATGTCGTAGCAATTCGAATAAGTTTTAAGAAAGCATCGTTTTTATTTCGAACCACTGTAAACCGAAAGTATAGGAATTTCTTTTAACATTCGATAGTTTGTGGACACAAATTAAATAAATGGTCTGAATTCGACAAATATTGGTGCCTATGCTATTTACATAAATGAGAACTATTTGACGCGAATGGGATATACGCAACGGCTGCCTTTCAAGCGTAGTCGATGACGTATAAAATCCCTGCAGGGTAAAACGCGACGACGTATACACGCGCATACGATTCCTTTTGCTGTACGTTGCCTATAATCTCGTTGTTACCGGTTTTCGCCATTCGATATCGATCAGATACACAAGCTGTGCGGTGGGAATAGCACACGTGGATCTATATCCCGCGAATGTAGTAAACCGATGTGCTTTAATGTAGGTAAAAGTCAACGTATGATTACCTTAATGGCCGCGCTTTCATTGAGGATTCAACGGTTACGTAACGATAATTACCATTAATTACGCCATCTGAGAGTCTAGACGAGTGAATGTCATAGCGAAAACCAAAATAAAGTTTCTAGAATAAACGACACATTTGCAGTACCGAATACATATATATCTGCGAATGTCAGATTCTTAATATCGTAAAAGTTACATAGTACTATAGTGCACAGTAGTCGAATTGCGTTTAACTGACAGAATTCGATAGATCGTGGCCTTACGTGGATCTGCTACCTGCGATTGGACCAGCAGTTTCATCAGTCGATCGTAATATCCAATCAAGCTGCAAGTATGACTGCACAATGATTTTATTACAAAAAAATACACAGAACAGCAAAGATGTCATTATATTTTCATCACAAAACTTCCTCCTCCACCCCCCTCCCCGATGTCGATCTTAACCTTGTTTCGAGGAATCCTCGCATTTAAGATTCCTTATCACCCGAAACAGTGTGCTTATATAAATGGTAATTTTAGTAAACTGATAAGTAGCTACCAACGAAAACATCTCCATCTTTCGCGATACCTTCGCACATGCCGCGCATTGCTCTAGCCCTCTCTTCTTAGCCTGTCACTCCTATAGTACCTCTCGAGGCGCGTAGAACGTGCAGTACGCTGTTGCTCTCGAGGGAAGAAACAACTGACGGTGCGGTACAAGTCGGTTCGCAGACACGTTTCAGTTCGTCAGCGTAATTAAGTACACCTGTACCGTAATTCGTCCCGGGACATTAAAAAATAACGTGTGCAACGATCGATAAAAAAGCTACCGTTATAAAATATTCGTTCGCCACGTGCTAAAACTACCATTCAAAACAAACAAAAAGAAAGGCTGCAGTTCGCTTGCCATTAAAGGTGACTATACCGTGAATAGTATCTAAATAAGCATAGTGTAATTCTTAGTGAACGCATCCGATGGTAACTGGTACATCGCTGAAGTTCGGTGGCACGGAGTTTATTTAAACGTGTCCACGTCCTCGTGCAACATCGAGGTAAAGATTGTGCAATTGCTGGTGCTCGTAGCGTCGTCGATCACGCGGTGTTTATTCCCAAAATCTCGCCCGCCCGAGGATGTGTATCGAGGCCTAGAGGCCGTTTTCCCCGAAGTAGCGCGTAAAACGCGATCGAGAGTTCAAAAGTGAGCGGCGCTAGTGGGATTATAATACGTGCACGTTTTCTCTTCTATCTGGGAAGGAATACGGAGCAATTGTAATGCAATTGACCGTGGGATGCTGTAACTGCTTGGAATATCGGTGTAATCGCGGCCGAATCGTGGCGTCGCGTGTGACCGTGTGACAAATCGCTGGTCGGTCGTAGAAGTTCCAACGGCTGCCCCTGTCCCTTGGCTCCCTCTCTAAGCGCATAACGATTCCTCGCCAAACAGTTGCAAATAGAGAAAAAGTGGAACATTCTACTTTCACGTTCGACCAAAGGTATGCACTTTTAGAGCGTATATTATACGCCCGAGAAACGGGCTAATCCCTCTCGCCTCTCATTCATTCTCATTTTTTATTGATTTAACGTTATTGAAATCAGTGGAAGGATTGCGAACGTAGGGCTTTAGTTTCATCGAAACGTGACACGATCGAGGGTATATACATACGTTAACGATTATCCGTTCTATCGGCTCTGTCACTTAATACGTGCGATAAGGAGGCAACGTGGTAATTGGATATCGTAATTATCGACATCACCGCCAAACAATTCAGAGCCAATTACGATTATCTACTGTTTCCTTTGACGGACGCGATAAACGTGAGAAGGGATAAACAATAGGAGACGTAAACGTTGAGCGAGTAATGGTGAATTTTAAGTAAGAGATACCACTTTGTGAACACATTTTCTTTCGATGCATATATTTAGCCGTTCTCGCTTACATTGTATGAAATAGTACCATACATTGTCACGTGATTGTATACATACGTTTTTAATACTGCTGAAACTTCAACTTACAAATTGCTCGTACAAAGTATTCGCGTGATGCTTTCTACATGTCACGATTTTACAGTAATAAACATGCACGGATAGGTGCAACAATTACGTAGATTGTGTTCTTAGCTTGTCATCATTATTTCCGTAACAAAATAATTTACCAGGAAGATAAGCTTCATTCAAGAATGTTAGAAAAGTGTAAGGAAATTTCCGTTGGAATTCGATTATTTTCTCGTAAACTCTGGACGTTAGCAGGATCATTTAACGGACAATGCATTCTTTCTCACGGGCAGTCGTTGATTCTTCGCGGATAACTCAACTTATTTCTCATTTCCTGCACGGCGTGCTTCGTTAACGCGTGTCGTGCGTAGCACCGCAAAAATGTTAGCGAGCAGCAAAGCCGGGGAAGGAGATTTATGTAACCTTGTCATAGAAATCTGGCACGTGTTCAGTCTTGCGGGCTTCTTCGCGGCCACAGAGGATTCTCACCGAAATTAGGAGAGATCTTCGTTTCAAGAAACGTGTTCATCGCCACGTCGATAAACGGTGAATGACACCGGGCATTCATTCGTGTCGCGTCGATCACCGATGACCAGCACCGTTACCTCCCGAGTAAAATACCGTAGCTTGCATTGAAAATTGTCTATCCACTTTGTAATACTCATTGATCTTCGTCGAACGGATCACGCGTAAATAAAACGTGTTTCTAAATGAATTAATTTAATAACAGGAACCTTATGCCCAATCGCGGTTTTCATGTATGGAGCGCGTCATTTCGATACCGTTACTAAATAAAAGATATCTCATTTGGTGTACATTTATATATACATACAAAGTCATATCAGAATGAAACTTTTCTTCCCTTTTATCAATAAAATGAAAGACTATGGTCGCGGAGGGCTTTAAGCATGAGTCAGCGTACATTATCATTTATATAATAAGATAGTCTGTGATCGATAACGGCGAGAAATGGCGACAGCAAATATTGGAAAACCTAGTTTCGCGCAATTTGATATTATAATTGAATTATGCAATGTATCTGTGTATTGAATAAGGAGGATCAGGCGAACTACCTCCGGCTGTGACCGCGTTAAAGAACGTTTGTATTCTCGCCGCGGTAATGCATTTACAGTTCAAAGGAAAAGCTGATGCAGCGGTTTCACGCGGGTGCAGAACGTTTTTACAATCTATTTCCACGCATCCGCGTAACAATGAGACGCATTTTTAGCCCTACTTTGACACGGAGACGTATTTTTTTTGTATGCAAAAGAGATTTTTATGGGAGCCTCCTTTTGTCGTTAAAAAGATGTACACAGTGAGTCATAGAATACGTAAATGGAAACTATAATATTTGATGAGTTGGCTTCTATTATCCCTGAGTCACTGAAGGATATAACAATCTGACCGATAGAATCTGTCTACCAACTATGTCCAAAATAAGATAGTCCTGTACAAAGGCTGACTCACCCGTCCTGCAATTAAAAGCCCCGAAGTCTTTTATATTGGGAAACACAATTCGTTATCAACGAGGTGTCTTTACGGAATTATCCATTCAGAATTACTGTACACACATGCACCACCATACATCATCTTGGATCAGTGGCGCACTCGGGATTTAATCTTGGGGGAGGCGAGTTGAACGGATAAAAATATTTTTAATGCGAATTAAATAAAATTTATTAGGTGATTATGAAAATTATTTACAGAATAAAATCGACTCGCGAAGATCTCGAGTCTCATTTTGTGTTATTTTCTTTTTACAAAGCCCCTTCTTTGGGGGCTACCAAGACCTCTTGCCCCCTTCTGGGTGCGCCACTGTTTTAGATACATATTTTGTCCATCTCGAGTTCTTCACCTTCTTTCATTCAACTCGAATTTATTTCATCGATAAGACCGAATTAGTTTGATGGAGAAAATTACTATTCGCGAAAACGGTGATTATTATTAGTTTCGCAATGGAACAGTAACTTGCACCTACAGAAAAGTTTATTGTTTGTTTAGTTTATCTAAAGTGACAGATAAAAGCGTGGCGGTGGTAGTGTTGGAATTGATAATTTCGATCTGATTTCAGGTTCGATTCCGCAAAGCGATTAAAAGCGGAAAGCGATAAAGCCCGTGACAAAGGAGCGCGCACGAGAGCGCAGAAGTTCGGCGAAGTTTAATCGTGTAAGAGTAAACGGAGGAAGTCGCGTGTGAAGATGCTTCAGTGGTCGGTGATCATCCTTCTGACCGTGTCGATGTTCGGTAAGGCGGAACTGGAGGAATATTCCTTCTTCCAGGCAAAATAAAATGTATGTTCGATCGCGATACACCACGTGTAAATGTGGACTGTATATCATTTGATATTTAAACGTACGCGACACACGCGAATGCTAACTATAGATGTATGAATAACAAAATATGTGCATATATGTAAGGGTCGAAAGTTTCTGATCTCCAAGTCTCGTTTTATTTTTAATGTCTTTGAAACGCTGAGCTCTGCGTTGACAAGAGAAGATCCCGAACCCGAAAATTCAAAAAATTCTGAAACTTTGTGAATATGTAGGAGATTTTCTCCTCATTACAACGCAATTTTTATTTGCTGCCAAAATTCACTCGAAGGGGTGAAATTAACCCTTGAAAATTCGACTATTTTCTAATTTTGTGTTATAACTCGCGAACTGTAAGAAATAGAAAAAAGTTTCAAGACAAAAGTTACTTCTTTTAATTAGATCTATCACTTGCTAAAAAAATTATTTTACAGTTCACGAGTTATAACGCAACGATATCCATGGGTCAATTACACCTCCTTAGATTGTGAATTTGGGCAGCAAATAAAAATTGCGTTGTAATCAGTAGGATATTTCCTGCATATTTACAAAGTTTCAGAATTTTTTGAATTTCCGGATTCAAGATGTTCCCTTGGCAGCGCATGAATAGTTGATACAATAGTGTTTCCGACCTTTTTTGAGTCGCGACCCCCCTTTTGTAATCTTAATATATAAAGCAGAAAGTTCCTATATGTTTGTGTGTTTGTCTGTCGCTTAAAAACTTTCGAACGGTTAACTCTGGGATCACGAAATCTGCCTCAGCTCATTATGCCTGACTAATCCAGATGAATGTGACCAATTCCCACTCCGCCTCAAAATTTTTTTTTTATAAAATCAAAATCTGAATTTCGAGTAAAGCCGAGTAGTAAACCTAGTATTCAAATAATTTGCGACCCCCACCGTATAAACTAAGACAAAGAAAACACATTAAAAATATGTATTTCAGAATATAATTCCAACTTAATAATATTTAATTATCTTATTTAGTGCGATAACCAGCTCTGTCCTTTTTTATAAATGAAATATCAGTGTCACATCATTAATAGAATATGGCAATGTAACCGTATTAAAATAAATCAGTGCTAAGAATCGTCAGTTAAATAATATAATAATATTCAGTTGGTTGATTGAATAATTGTACTATCAGTTGGCAGAGTGTGTCCAGTATTACAAAAAGATGGTCACGACGATGCTGCGGCGAGCGCGAAGAATGCGACGGCTATTTCAAGTAACAATGGTACCGAAACGAGTAAATCCTCGGTGAAAGCGGTGGAAGATAAAAAAGGTGGGTAGAGCGAAATCTCTTAACGACTTGACCCTTTGTGTTCGCGTCAGCCTCGGCTGGAATTCAAAATTCAAAGGGTCTCTCTGCGCATTGGTCTCAATTGCAACACGAGCGATTACCGTGGGAATGTATTCAGTATTTTACTCTTGTTTATAACTTAGAGACGTTGGCCGGGATCAAAAGTTCCTCGCCGTTGAACAACACGGCGAACGGGACTGCAACCGTGCCGCTCGTAAATGCAAACGAAAAGCACAATTGCAATTCCACGAAGGAGCAAGTGGACATGCTTAATTGCTACGTCACGCCGCGTGACAGTGGAGAAGTTACGGATGAGGAAGCGCAGCCGAAGACGAGTACGTATCCACCCTGAAACTTCGATATATGGAAGTGTATAATTATATGTATAGAGAACTAGTAAAATACACCCGCGCTTAGCTTCGGGTTTAAGAGATATTAAGGACTCCATGAAAACACATTTTACCACTTTTCACCACCCCCTTAGGGGTTGATTAGGGCAAAATCTTGAAATTGGTTTTTAGGCATTTGTGTGGGTAACCTTTCGAAGTAAAAACCAAGTTGATATCTAATCGGGCGTAACAGATGTTAAGGAGTCCGTAAAAATACATTTCACCCCCTTTTAGGGGTTGATTAGGGCAAAATCTTGAAATTGGTTTTTAGGCATTTGTGTGGATGACCTTTCGAAGTAAAAACCAAATTGATATCTAATCGGGCGTAACAGATGTTGAGGAATCCGTAAAAATACATTTCACCCCCTTTTAGGGGTTGGCTAAGGAAAAATCCTGAAATTGGTTTTTCGGCATTTGTGTGGGTGACCTTTCGAAGTAAAAACCAAGTTTATATCTAATCGGACTTACGAGATTTTGAGTAATTCGTGAAAATACATTCACCCCTTTCCACCCCCTCGGGGATGGAATTTCCAAAAATCCTTCCTTACTGGACGCCTACGTCATGAAAGCAATCTGCCTTCCAAATTTCACGTTCCTAGGTTAAACAGTTTGAGCTGGGCGTTGATAAGTCAGGACTTCTTCTTTTATACATATATAGATGGAAGATGAATGAAATGTGTTTTGCTTTGTGTTCTAAGTAGCACCAGCAACAAACACGACTACCGCAAGCAACAAGACTGAGGCGAGCAGCACGGAATCTCAAACAGAGAAAACTATTCCACGTAAAGATAAGGGAAGCAGCGAGAACAAAGGTGTGGTTCCTGATATAGTTCTGTTAAATCGTACTGAAAACGCTCACGACACAACTTACGACGTTGCATTTACAGAAGCCAGTCATCCTACGAACTTGAGCGATTCAGGTATGTACGAAACTTCTACTTACCGCGATTCAGAGAAATCAATCACATAATGTGCACTGGGTGTATTTTCCAACGCGACTGTACTAAATATTTCCTTTGCTTTCAATGGTTTTCGTAAGTCTTGTCAAAAATATTCTTGTCTGCGGTATTACTCGTAAGTGCAAGTAATTAGCACGAGTAATGGAAGCTGTTAAATTCTTTTCTAAGCACAGTTGGCTTCAGGCGGCATATAAATATTGTTACCTTTTAGGCACAGACTCTAAACAACCTCCTAATCAAGCCGAAGTATCGATTAGCTCGGTAGTACCGTTGCCAGCAGATAATGAAGCAAATGCAGGGTCGGGAGATATCTTTGGACAATTGAAGTCTTCGGATCAGGACCGTAACAGGCGGATGCCCTCGGGAATGATAGCATTAGTTACAGCGATAAGTTTTGCTGTAGCTATTGCGATAGTGTACATTGGAATGATTGTTTGGAGACGGTACATCGAGTAAGTGAGGAACTAATTGTTCCACAGTTACTATATTTAAAGTTTCGAGATAATTTTAAGTGAGCCTAGAACATTTAATTGTTTCATGGAACGATATTATTCTAGATATAGGTACGGACACCGAGAGTTGCTTGTTAACGAGCTAGAGTTCGACACCAATGATTTGCGTCATTTTGAGGTGTGTATTAATTGAGATCAACTCGTGACATATGAATAAAATTCTTCCATTGTTACAGCTGTGAATCGACGAGAGCAGAAGCCCGTGGAGAGGAGACAGGATTCACAGCCGAGGCTGATACCATATAACTATTAAAGATTCATTGATCTGTGATACTAAGGACATGCACTGCGCCTGACAGTCGACAAACCAAATATATTTGGATAATATTATACATTTCTTGTAATGTAATTGTTTTATATGTATACAACTCAGTTTTGTTCAACAAGTTGGTCGTTCATTACTCCTCCTGTAGAGATTAAACTAGCATTACTCTGCTGTTATTTATAATTTTTGTTTTTCGTAACGATTACGAAGCGCAGATCGTTGAATAAGTAAACTTGCAGGGCTCTGCAAGTATTTCGTTAGAAACAAGTATGGGTGCTAGAACGATATGTATCAGTTCTCTTCGAAGTAATTACGAACGATATTCCCTCGTTGCTTCGTAGCATTCAGAATTCTTAACTAATGTGTGTTATAAATTACATTTTTATAATCTAGTACTGTCATCTTCATTTTCTTTTGTATTGCGTGTGACGAGCATGTAAATATCTGTAGCCAAATAAACAACTGGATTATTTTTTTAACGAGCAAGTTTTTATTCTAGATCTTCAGAAATGTAAGGTAGAACGATGATTTACATACTTCCGATAAACTATGTCGATCGATCGTAAAAATTACTTACGCACATAAAAAATTAACACGAGCCTCGCGTAACTTATACAATTATTGATCCAAACGATTTTCGCAACAATATATTTATTTATAAATTTGTTAAATCACATTCTATAAAACAGGTACAAGTAACAAATACGTATTTCACATCCTGTATCCAGTATTGTTCTCTTTTTTAATATTCAATCTTTAACTATATTCATATTCCTTTGTATATCTGTCTCCTATGAGATGCCTACACTGTTGCTTGCAGAAATGCTTTTCTTTTATAAATTATCGGTGACAGCAGAAGTGGCAAGTGTAACGACACTGATATACTCATTTGCTTACATTAATCCTTCTTCTTTGTAACTACAAGTGGACCCACATTGTCCTCCATTTCCTGATTATGGCGTCCATGGGAGCCGTCGCAATATGGCCACTAAAATAGCAATTAATCTCATTGTTAATATCGACAAGCTTGAACCCTTCCTTTGATTAATATTTACATACACGAATTTATCTGACAAAAACATCGAATGGTTATATAATCATATGTTTCCTGGACTTATTTTTGGATGTAGTTAATGTAGGTCAGTTACAAGATTCCTCTGAATTTCAGACATCGGATAAATATGTTGTACGCAGGGCAATTAAGGGACTTACATTCTCAGACCTCCAGCAGCGACAGAATACAGCCTTTTCAGCTATGTCTTCTACGTCAACAGAGTCTACTACTTTGCTCACATCCTTCTTTATGGAAAGATTCACACGTCCGCATGGCTGAAAGAAATAATTTACATATCATGCAATTCATGAACAAGCTTGATAAATGTACATTGCATTGATAAATTCAATATTGAAGTGTATACTTTTAATCTATGTATTTACTAAAGGCGGATTCGCAGATTTATTAAGAAGATAGTAGTTACGTAATCGATAGATGAAAAAGTAAAATACACCGTAATATGCTATCTTAACGTCCTTGATACTCTGGTAGCAGGTACATTATTACTTACAGGACCTTTAGCCAGCGGGCAGAATGCTTTGTAGGACATGTAGCCGATTCCGGCTAACATCGCGCTGGGCGGAATTAAGGCGATCCAGTCTCGTACTAGACGAAAACACAGAATTCTCGTGATCTTAAATTATTCCCAATGTTCTTTCGAACAAAGTGGTGCCGTAGCGATTTGCAGTGTCATACTTCGAGATTCGTTTCCGAATGCTGTTCGAAGTGATGTCATTGAATCGTTAAATATATCTCGAGCGTATTGCTCGATTTCTTACCTCCCAGTCGAAACCATCCTCCTATAGATTCTGGAATAGGTAATCCAGACAAATAATTAGGAACAGATACCTTGACGAGATGTGCAAGTGACTCCATGTTGCTACTACTACTGCGCGAGTCAGATTACGAATCGGATTCGAACGCAACCACCTTGAAATTTATACTTTAGAATCATTACGCTAAATTCCTTAAATTATGAAAGAAAACTGGAGCGTTAATAACAGTCGCGAGTATTGCTAGGAAATTGCTATTTGACGCTAAAGATGCGGGTAAGATATTATACTTTTTATATTCATAAGATCGTCGTCACGTGAAGTGGCGGAGGAGTGGAGGTAGAACTCACGCATCATTTTTATTAAATCTCCTGAAATAAAATATAATTTCTCGCTATCTCGATAGATCGTTTTATTACTTTTATTCTTTATAAATTACAAGAAGCTATACATGCAAGATTCTTCTTGGAACAAGCATTCCCCAGGGCAACTAAGTACATTTAACCTAAATGCAAAGAAACGGCAACTACCTGTTTTACTAATAATATAGACACTTTATCAGTCCCATATTTCCAATTGTATCGTCGGTAGATTTTGACCAGCGCAGTGGCGCAGGTGAAGGACCGGTGGGAACCAAGGATTGTAAAGCAATGAAATATGTATAGAAGAGGAAGCGAAGCGTAGAATGACACGCGTTTCTGGCGTTTCAATCGACGATTGGTAAGTCGAGGCTTCTCTGTGAATATTTATTTAGCAAAAGTAGCGTTGCATATGGAACCGTTCGAATAGTCGCGGATTCCGTTATTTGAAAAAAATGTGAGGCTAGGTGAGAGCTCGCGAGAACGGCTCGCTTTCAGCGGCCCTCTGGCGGCGAGGTGCGTGAACGTTGGCACAGTGGTTCGGGATGCCTTGTAGGTGGCGCCATCCAGTCGTGAGCCGTACGCCGGGCAGGGAGGAGGTGCCTGCGTCGTCCGCAAGGATACGTCGTCGGTAGCCGCGACGCCGCCGCGGTTCGCGCAGGCACAGGTACGAAGTGCGCGCGTTTTCGAGGCGGTATCCACGGAAAAGCGCAGGAGTGGCGTGTCCAGCCGTATCGTTTCTGATATCACGGCCTGGCCCCGTCGTCGACCGGGATAGGTGGTAGCGTTAGTAGCAGAAGGTTCGCGGCCACCGGCGGAAAGAGGTTGGCCCAGGAACGAGGGGGGAACACGGCGGGAGGGAAGAGATAGAGCGGTTGTATCGCGCGGTGCAGTGCGAAAAGTGTTCGCGAACGGGGCCCCCCTGCTTCCTCTCGCGCGCGCTCCTCTACATGTGTGCGCGTGCATGTGGGTGTGCGTGCGTGTGCCCCGAGCGAGAGAGACCCCGCGTAGGGAACGTTGACTAAGTGACACACGGTGGTTGGAAAGGGGATAGAGAGATAGTGAGAGAGGGACGGGAAAACACGAGCTGCCGGATAATCCTTGTACACGGTGTGCGGGTTTCGCGGAAGGTGCGTCAAATGACAGTGAGGTGATCAATGTGCTTGAAACATGGCTGAGGAGCTGGTGGTCACCCTGAACCGCGGCGACTCGTCCGGATTTGGGTTCTCGCTCCTCGGTACGGCGGGCCTGCCGCACGTCATCTACGACATCGTCGAGAACTCGCCGGCAGCCAAGAGCGGCAAGGTGAGTCCAACCTGCTCCGCGATACCACGATCTCCTATAAAACCGCCGTGTATATCGTCGGCATTGGCCGCTGGGAATCCACCTAAAACCCTCAGGTACCTCGGCCGATGGCCACAGCAGTCGATAGACCGGTTAATATAAACATTGCTAGGCCGACTTCGATCGGCTCTCCCATACGTCGGGGAGTGTGTCGCTAGGTATCAGTGGTTCGAGGACGGTCGCAGACGCAGTTACGAAAGAGGCAACCCCGATGGGCACGCAACGTACGAGTCGCTCGGAAATCCTGCGAATGCAAGGGCCTGAAAATAACGCCCGGTGTATATCGACCCGTGTTATTATCGCGAGCACCCTCTGTCGCCCCGTCTGTTTCTTCCTCGACCTCCGATTACTTTTTATTCTCACGCTTCGCGAGCCGTGCGCCAGTGCCTCTTTCTTGTGTATATACAGCGGTCTTAACGCAGACGGTACGGGGCGGGATGCTGATTGGCTGGGTGGGATCGGTTTAACGGCCACATTCCAGCCTGTCGGTCGGTCCCTCTTGTCCGTGTGCTCCCTCTTTCTCTTTCTTCCTTTCTTTTTCTCTTTCCCGTTTCCTGGGGAACGTACCCCTTCTCAGTGGCCGTACGAATCGGAAAACTTGAATCGAGTGAGCCACCGGCCTTTTGCGCATTCTTCCCGTCGAGTGTCTGGTTCTTTAACGATCTCTCACGTACGCGACGAAATAATTTTAAACGCAGCCATGTTTATGTGTTGGAATAGCAAGACGTCTATGCGACTTAGAATATTAGATATAGGATGGATATTTGCCACGATGCACGGTCCGTTCTACCTGTCTTTGTCAGACATTGCGCATTTCCCTTCGATATTTCGAATAAACTGCGTTCTATTGTTATGGCAGTGTCTGGTCCTTTCATCGCGGCAAATGGACCGAATCGCAGGTCCATTGACAAACAATACCAGAAAATCTCGCTGCATAATTTCGTACATTTCGTAGGGGGCAGGAAACGAATAAAGTGCAAAGTAAATGGATCATTGTTGCAGTTCGAATTAGCGAGCGTTGCACGGTTAAACTGATCCCATCGGCTTTAAATCATCGAAACTTATTTCCTCTCGGCTCGAGCATGCGCGTCGTTAACCGATTGCCAATTTTTCCTTTTCGCGGTTACCACTCGTAATCTTGCAAATTGAACGAGGGCCTCCCCTCCCGGTTTTTGCGCAGAGAATAGATCGATTGCTTTGTCGGAACTGGTTTCCGATAACTTGCATTGGGGAAGATGCGGATTTCGAATAGCAGATGCGGAATAGATTAACCGACTAGACCAGTTTCGAACGAGCCGAGATGGGACAAGGGTGCCGTCGGGAAAGATTCTTTAACGGTTCTTAAGAATCGCGCATCTTTTCTGCGACTGGAAAATTCACACGTTTATTCGCTTCTTTGTACATGAAACGTCTAGCAGCACGTAATTATCGGTTACACTGGGTAATTGAAGGGCAAATTGCCGTTTCTTCGGGACGTGCACATTTTCGCTGATTCCAGAAACGTGCGCCAGTCACGAGCAATCAAACCGAGTGCCCAAAATTACTGAACCGCGCATGTGCCAGCTTTTTGTATTCCGCATAACTGTCATTTGCCAGAAGAATGCGCGTAACAAAGGAGCGGCTGGTCATTACGCGTGATTGGAATGTGTCACTGTATATGTTCATCTGTCTTTTTTTTTTTCTCTTCAACTTTCGGAATTCTTGAGGCGCTTCTGGCCCAAGCTGTCGAGTGAGAATGCTGATTTCTCGTTCTTGCTCGAACACATTAATTCCATGCGACTGGTCACTTGAGAGACGCCTCTTCTTTTTTTTAAGCATATGTATTTCCCGCTTCCTTTGCGCACGAATACGAGTAGATGTTTGAAATACTCAAAAATAGAAGGAAATATTTAAATTGCAACGTCTCTTTTTAGATTTTGATATCTTTCAATCCTTACTTAATTTATGTTTCAGCTTGGTAATCTCACATTCATTTCGATCGTCAGTTTTTCCTACTTACCATTTAATATTCTTACAAACATCCTTTAATTTTTTGCAACGGTGCTTTAAACAGCTTTCATTTAACTTGAACAGAGACCCTATTTAAGTAAATCTTCTCACGTTTGTGTCTCTATTCAAAACGAACGCGTAACATTCAGGAAGCGCCGTATCGCATTTTGATTGCAGTATGATTCACTGGTGTACAAGACTGCTGGTGTCAATTAAGTCATCACGATTAATATTTTGCATAATTATCTGCGCTCTCGGGAGTTTTTCCGTGTAATTTCTTTATCAACTTTTGCTCGGCGCGCGTTCCGAACTTTAAATTCTTGTAAAGAAATCGAAATTCATCGAACTGGGTGTTTTCTTTTAATTAATGTGGCAGCACAGTGAGCTTCGCCAGTTGAAAGCAGGTTAGGCCAGTATATCGGTAGGCAGCCACTCGAGATTCATTGTTCGACCGGTACAAAGAACGCGTAATACATTTTGCATTGTTCAACCGACTGCACGGGCTTCGCTCGGATTTTTAAAATCGTTTTTCCTCTCCTAGCCACGCCGCTGAAATTGGGGGCGAAACGAGATCCGCCGTATATGCGGTGTTTTAAAACTACGCCCCGGGATTTAATGATTTTGCGAATTATTTATACCTATTTAATTTGAATGCGACGGGTTAGTAGAAAATTAATATGCGAGAGCATTTTCAAACGACTTTTTTCAAGCTGATGCGAGTGCAAATTTGTATGGTACTTACATTTTAACAAAATTTATTTCGTGAATCCGTGAGTCCATGTAAATTATTTATATGCTGGATAAAAAGTATCTTCTGAACGTAAAATGCAAGCCAAATTCACAAAAGATTCTTTGAAAATAAATACAAATCGTAGTTGAAAAAGTAACAATATTTTATATTAAATTGTTTATATGCTGGATAAGAAATATCTTCTGAACGTAAAACGCAAGCCAAATTCACAAAAGATTCTTTGAAAATAAATACAAATCGTAGTTGAAAAAGTAACAATATTTTATATTAAATTGTTTATATGCTGGATAAGAAATATCTTCTGAACGTAAAACGCAAGCCAAATTCACAAAAGATTCTTTGAAAATAAATACAAATCGTAGTTGAAAAAGTAACAATATTTTATATTAAATTGTTTATATGTCGAATCAAAAATTATAAATTAAAATTCTTAAAAGATTTTTTTAAATAAGTACAAAAATAAAAAAAAATACATTAAATCTCCGAACAAGGGTTTCACTGATTAATGCTTGGAAGTATTCCAGCATTCGTCTTGGGTAGCTTTTCTTGACCACTCTAGCAATCGAAATTGTTCTTATTCCCAAATCTGATCAGCCGATTCCCGTCGATTCTGCAGATAACGAAACTAAGTTCGAGCGATTAACGTAGGTCTGCTAAAGTGGCACACAAAGAAGTGTACACACGGTAGATAAGAAATAAGCGATACACCTCTATCGGGCGCACTTGCGAAAACAGTTGCAGGCAAACGTAGTTCCCATTACACATTTTTTCGTTAATCTAAGCCGCCGGTATAGAATTACGTTCGCTTCTTTTTTCGTATCGTTGTTTTACGACTTCTTGATTACGCTGTTTAATAATTCACCTACGGAACGGGCGTTATGCAACGGCGTTGCGTGATAACGACAGAAGAACTTGAAGTTTCTCGGCGGGTACGAGGCACGCGAGCAAACCCGACAATTAGTTGAACGCGCGTACACGTCGTCGAATTTCTCGAATTTATCGATCGATCGCCCCCTTGATAGCCTTAAGACGAATGTTCCTCCTAGTTTCCATAATTAAAGCCCTCGTGTGTGCGTTGTGTTGGGCCTGATAATCTCGCTTGTCGCTCCGGTTAATTGTTCGTTACTCAGTGGCGGCTGGGAAAAGAGGAAATTGGATTTGTAATTACGGGAGCAGAAATACGACGAAAGAAATTGCCAGAGAATATTCCACTCTTGCATCGAGCCGTTCATTCTCATCTGTGCACTTTATTTATTGTAGAAAACCGTTGAGGGTTGAAAATACGGCTCCATATTGCGGGCAGGTGTTACGTCAGAGGTTCTGTAAAACAGAATCTGAGACGGCGTCCTATCTGTACTCAGTTTCAGCAATATCAGATCGTCGTAACATCCATACTATCTTGCACAGTGTACTCCTACCTGACGTATTAATTTCCGTAGAATTTCCACCGGGGTAATTCGATCTGAATCGATCACGATCGAAAGTAGAACAGAGAGTATTGCATACTCCTCCTTGTCTCAGAGCGCGTGTGAAACCGCCCGGGGTCTTAAATGCTTCCAGAGCGTCGAATATCAAGCGAATTATTCTTAGGAAATTAAATGGAAACAGATTTCTCACGCAGTCGTACACACAAAGTTACATAAAAACATCATGGACCACAATGGAACCGAGTAATGTCGTTAAATAATGTACACTTAACTTTGAAATATAATTGGACAAAGTAACCATGTTAATATAACGAACTCAATTTCGATTGATTTGCTACACTATATGAGCGAAATATTAATGGGATATAGCACAGAGTTATTAAATAACTTTGAAGGAGTTTTTAATTTAGTATTAATTACTTATAAGTGTTTCGATATTTCTTGAAAGTATTTTCGATTCATTGTTTGACGAGGGATGAATTCGTGATCCGTGGCAATTTACTGGACACCGTGTATTACGGGGGGAATAAACGTATTCTGTGCACCGTGTGTCGCTTCCCTCGTTAGGGAAAATGCAATTGCAGCGGGCGTCCAAGGGCGTTTCTTGCAGGCCGCGTGGATTCTACGGCGTGGCACGCGCGAGAACGCGACACGCAGATTCGCCCGGTGCGTTTTAATGGGGTTCTCGTAACTTGCATTTCACTGGCACAGATACTTGGCGTGCCACCACGCCGGTCGTTTTTTCCCCCCTCGGTTCTACCTTCTTCTTTTTTTCCGCTCTGACCAAGTTCTCCTCTCTCCCGTTTCTCGATGCGCTTCCTCTTGTGTCCGCGCGACAGAAAGGGGTCAACGACCACCGAAGAGTGGTATTCTTATTTCACGTTGTCGCGCGAAGGGACCGTCATTTACTTTTTCGTCTGTACGAACCGAGATCAGCCGATTGCCATCTGACGATCCTCGGTTGAAGTGTAAATTCGAGTTCAGGGTTCTTCGCCTTCACTGCAGGGTAGCAAAGATTCGCATATTGGCACAATTGAATGCTATCGCAGCTAAATATAACAGATCTGTCTGCTATACGTGGAACGCATTAATTTTGGGTACGGTTACTGTCGAACGGGGTAACTTTGACCACAAAACTACATAGGTATTATCCTCGGACAAAGTGCCTTGGATTTGGATAGCTTTAATTGCCCACTTCAAGATGCAATTTGTCTGGGAATACCCGTTATACAATGTACTAGGGGAATTTGTTTTAAGATCCAGTTTTATGGTCAAAGTTATCCTATTCGACGGAAATGTTCAACCTCTGGTTATGTAGAACATTGTAGTACATTCTCAATCGATTGACCACTTAATATAAGCAGTCATAGTAACGAAACTGTTAATAACACAGTCGTGTCATGAAGGAAGAAATTTGCTTTAATATCAACCTTAAAAAAAAGAGACTGTGGCATATTTTTTGGTATCCAACTTATGAGTATATACCAGTAGGGGTGAGATCAGCGTCTAATTACAAATCAGTCACAGATTAACCGGTCTTTGAGCTTCCAAGCACTGCCTCGTTTCCCCAACTGGCTTCTGCCCGCCGTCCGTAAACTGTTTCTTTGCCTGGAGGAGCGGATCGCGGGGCAGGGCGGAAGGCGAGGCGAGCTTGTGCCACGGAAAGAGAGGAAACAAAACATTGTAGCGTTCTGTTTCTTGCGCTCGTCTTCCCCCCTTGGCCCTCCGTTTGGCACGAGACCTGAGTGAATAGCGAGCAAACGACATCTGAAAAACGAAACGAGACGCGCGTCACTCTGCATTCTGAGCGCGACGGCGGAGAAAGAGGAATAGGAGAGCGTCCCCGCAGCGTCGATGTGCCCCTCTCGGGTTGAGGAATCACCGATGTAAATATCGCCTTATCTCCGCTCATGAATAGAAACGTTAGTAAGAGAAAAAGGTCGTCGCTGATACGAGAGAACGGCTATACTCGTTGGCACGGCCCATTGTGGAATTATCGCATTTCTTTTTTAGCGATAACTGCGACACTTTTACTTCCTTTGGCGAGGCTATTAATCCAGGGGTTCTTAACCTCCTTTCCTTTGAATTTAAACTCCCCGGTTGAACTGGGCTGCCGATAAATTCGTCGAATATTTTTGGCGAAATGTGTGCGTTGCCTCGATAAATGTTTATCGTAAATAAAGGGCGCGTTGGAGGAGGAGCTAAGGAAGTAGCGTGATCGCAGTGAATTCACCGTGGAAAGTGGATCCAACGATGTTTACGAGTAAATATCCGCCGTCTGCAGCGTCATCCCCATCGGAAAAAGATTTTCGAGGCTACTACAGCTATTGGGGTGAATAGAGTGGTCTTCATACACTGTTCTTATTAACACTTATGCAGTGAAATAGAATTTTAATATATTTTTAATATATAATCCACGCTATACGCAAGAAAGCCTAAATATAGTGAGAAAAATAGTGATTCATTTTTCACATATGAAACCTTGCGGTTATATTTTTCAGTGGTCGTTGATGGTATAAATTGATTAAATATCTGGTGTGTTAAACAACAGCACGAAGCTGTTTCTCTCCGGTAAAATATCAGCAAAAGGAAGCGATAATTTCGTTGAGGGTTTGTTTCATAATGGCGTCCTTAGGACCAGCTTTCTGGAGGATGCTCGCCACGGAAATGGGCGCAGCAATCTTACAGGTGTATTATATAAACGCTGTTCAGGGCGGTATTTTTCAGTAGACATTCAGGGCGATGCACTTAGGTACCGCTGGGAAAATGAGAAAGTTTTAAGAAATATAGTCAGAGCAACTTACGGTTCTACATTAACGGAGCTGCAAGGTGCAACGAACTTTAGGTTCAGTTTAGTAACTGTGCGAGCTTGTGTGATAAATATTCGAGTAATTCTGTGTAAGGTGGGAAGAAAATGGGCAATATTAAGAATTTTTTTTAGAGAACACAGCTCTGTATGAAGATTCTGAAATTCGTGGTGGAAGAAAGTTTAATTGTAGCAGCATTCTGCAGAGCACTTTTCAATGAGTATTTCAAAATTTATATTTATGAATTATAAAGGAAATGCAAGATTAAGGAACGTGGTGCAGCTAAATTTGAATAACAATTTGCAAAGTAGTGTAAGGAATGAAACCGATTTGTAAAATAAATTCTTGCCTTCCGTTTTGCATTTTATGCAAGACTGTCTTGGAAGAGAAGACTACTACAGGTCTGAAATGATGGAAGGACGACCCTGATAGTGATTGAATGGTCGTGTTTACTGGCACGAGTGAGCCAACAGCCATTATGTTCTGTACTGTACAAATATTTAGTGAAAGGATAGCTTTAGTACCTGTGTTTACAACCTCTCATGCTATCGCGCGTATAATCGTGGGAAATATTGTGAAAATAATAGTCTCAGGCTGAAACAATTTTCTCGTTGAATAAAATTCGGGAAATATGAGCCTGGCGGTTCTCTGTAATTTTGATCCAAATGGTCGCCTCAAATGAATTCAGGTCATTAATGTTAATTGATGAAAATTGAGGCAAACAGACAATGGACGATCGAGAGAAAATTGAGGATACTGAAATATGTAACGAAATTGAAGTTAATAGTATGCGATGAATAATATATCAGAGAAAAATGAAAGCGTATAGAATATAAGGGGTGCTACACAATTGAAAGATAAAATATAATAAAACCGCAGAGTGAAGATTAAAATAATTATTTCTGAAGAGGTCCTACAGGTTCTAAATTTGGAATATTCAGTTTGAAATAATTACTCGTTGCTTTCATTCAGGAAATAAATTATTCAAGGCGAATAAAAGGTAAATCCTTGATATATGAATATCAATAAACTGATATGAAAAGCGATTCAGCCTATGGTTTCGAAGCATAACAAGCAAGAAGAGGCATGATAAGCCAATCGTTTGCGAAGCTTGCCAAGTAATTCTGAAAAATGGCCTTCCTTTAGTCTCTCTGGTTGGTATCAGTTTACTCGACGGGAAGGAAGACTTCTTCCTCGTTGGCAACGGGAAGAAAAACGATTGACCTGGCGCGCACATATATTCGAATCTTCAGTCCTTCTTTTCGCGTTAGCTCGATGGCTGCTTTACGAGGTTGAATCGATTCCAATTCTCGTCGGGATATAAAGCCATTCGCAGGCTTCGAGACAGGCGCTTCTCTTTCTCCTGAAGAATCATTTCTGTCTTTATGGAAACTATGGAGAGAAAGTGAGAATCGGAATTCGCTGATTGGAGCTGAACTTGAGACAAATCTTAACAGATTACAGTTGAAACTTCATGGCAAATCCAAAGGTGCTGAAAAATATTTAAAGAGTCCTTGAAAAAAAAAAAAAAAACACTGTCAGTGCCAAAAGTCAAATTCTATGCTATATTATTGGCATTGGCACGTGGAACATTTCCGGTATATTTTTTATAATTTGGCACTGCAGTGTTTTCTACAAGGACTCTTCAATTATTGTTAACCCTTCGTGGTCACACCTTCTTATAATCACAAGTTGGTCACACGGGGTTCACTGTACCCCAGCGTCATTTTTTGTTACCATTGTCGTATTTTTGAATCTTTTAACTTTTCAGTGATAATTCTACGTTCGTAATACTTATACAGTCATGGTCTAATAGTCTTTTTCTAGAAATGTAAATTTTGATATGCTAAAATTTGTAGTTGAAAACGAGGGATTTTCCATCGTCGTGGTAAAATACAGATTTTTTAAAGTTTTTTATTTTTTTTTTGCGATAAATCCCCTTTGTAAGATGTAAAGGTGTGGAATTTCAAATCAAAAATTGCTCTTGGGGTACAATACACCCCGTGTGACCACGAAGGGTTAACTATGAAATGCAGAAAAAATTTGATTTCTGATTTCTGATTCTTACACCTTCACCTAGTTACGAAGGAGATGTTCTGGACTGAAAATTGATCAAACTTCAGAATCAAGTTCTCCCATTTCAAACATCAGAAAACTTTTTTACACCTTCTGTACCCATCACTTCGACTCTGAATACTTTAACCCCCTTAGTTAACGTTTCATCAGACATCGGAAGCCTCGCGTACCTTGAATCTATCGATCCCCGAAATAAATGGTAATGAATTCAAATATGATCCGTTGATTATTCAGAAAAATTGATTATCCGAGCACAGTGTCTATCGATTTACACAAACAGTCGAGCTCCTCCGAATTGCCCAGCAAACGAGTTACCCCCGATCGCTCCGAGCAATACATTTATCCCCGCGATTTGCCATCAGGGATTCTTGTTATTGCGGAGCTCGGGCGCGAAAGTGGAGGTGCAGAGAAATACGGGGGCGGTCTGAAAAACTCGAGATAGAAGTGTGTTCTTCACCCTTCCGCTATGACCCGCGGGCTGGAGGTTCGTGCTTTATTTTCATATCCAAAGTGGAGCATCGATTCCACCCATCGAAGCCGATTTATACTTATATCCGCCGAGGGGGTGTGGAAGATGAAGGGTGCTCCGGCACCTGAGGAACATCGCGCCGCGATAACCGTCTGCTTGGCGTCGTCTGGCGTCTCGGCGACCTCGAGCCTTCTCGATGCTTATCGATAAGAATCGACTGCTCCGCAGGGTGCAGCTAATCTCCGTTACCCCCGCGCCGTCTGGGGCATTGTTCCGTGCCCCCCCGTCGAAATCAGACTGGATCCGTTCGACTCGAAAAGGGATCTCTAATTGGAGCTGTGTCTCGTTAAATTCGGAACCGTCGAAAATATTACAGCGGAAAAGCCCCCCTGGCGAAAGCCGGCGCGGAGCTGCGAGAGGTATTTTCCAGATGTTTGAAGTTGAAGTCTTGACACGAAAGTTGGAGTGTTCTTCGCCGCCGTGGAAACTTCGCCCTTTGACTACGGAGAGGTTTTGAAATGGAAGTCTGGAGGAATTTATTCCGCGGCGGAGAATTCGGTATTAAAATGAAAACTGTGAAGAGTATAAGTCCGGGACAGTCGGTGCACTTACCATAAAATGGCTATTAAGATTGATATTGATATTATTATCTTGTTAGAATGAACCTAGAATGTTTAGAATTTTAGGCTGATTTGGAAAAAGTGGACGATATTTATTTTCAGATTATACTTGCTGAAAATCTGGTTGAAAACTGAAGTCGAGGCATTTGACCATTTCTCCCCGGGTGTGGGGAGAGATGATTCGCGCCTTTGGGAGTGATGACCGACATAATTATTCACGAGAAAGTAACAAAGAAGGAAGCAAAATTATTTACAACCACACATTTATTAAAATTTAGTTTTTGTTTGCGCTAATCACGCAAAGAACACATGAAACACAAAGTGAAGTAGAGCAGTGTTATTCAGCCGGTGGTCTGTGGAAAAAAATTGTGGGAAAAAATTCGCCCGAATCGCGTGGCCGCAGCATTAAATAATAAAAAAATCAAATTAAATTGTAATTTTATAACGTTAGATTTAATAAGTAAAATACTATCTACAGCCATTTTTATTTCGGTTTTAAGCATCAGCCGGTCCGCGAAATATTTCTCTTATTTTCGCCGGTTCGCAAGTGTAAAATGGTTGAAGAACGCTGAAGTAGAGTATAGAATGCGGAATATATGTAACAACTGGACCAACTCTCTTCCTGTACTGACAAGGGAAGACCCCGAACCCGGAAATTCAAAAAATTCTGAAACTTTATGAATATGTAAGAGATTTCCTCCTAATTACAACCCAATTTTTGTTTACTGCCCAAATTCATTCGAAGGGATCAAAATTAACCCATGAAAATTCGAGTATTTTTCGATTTTGTGTTATAATTCGTGAATTGTAAAATAATTAATTTGCCAAACGATAGCCTTACCCTATCAGAGTAATCAAGTCTCCAACATTCCTCCAATATTTTTGTGCCCCATTGTACTTGGTACAAAAGTCGCAGTTATTTCTCGTGGGAAAGGGGGGCCCGTTAATCCGACGGCGAGTGGCCTATCCGTTCTCCGCGTTTCCCAGTCGCGCGGCGCCCTCGCGGCACCCGCGCCCGCCGGGCGCGGGCGGAACGATCGAACGTGATAATGAGGCAGCGGGGAAAAGTATTAATTAAGGATCACCGCGACGGTGGCACCACTTTATCGGGGAAAGAGGGCATCGTTAACGTTCCGCCGCGGTTTAACGAACGACGCGGGTCTGAAGAGTTCTGCGGGCCAACGGGGGGCAGAGTGAAAGAGGGGGTAGGGGAGGAAGCTGAACCATTATGTTACGTTAACGTAACGCTGCTGGGAAATGGGTTAAGGACGTTAAGGCCAACCCTCGTCACTGGCTGGGAAATAGTGGGAGCAGACGGCTATGGTGATGCTGTGGCAAAAAGAGGCTTACGCGAGCAGATCTACAATCAGTTAATAATCTCGGGCTGCATATAAAGTAATTTGGGAATGTCATCTGGGTCTCTGGGTGCGAGCCACCCATCAGCTGATTTTGACGCTCTGTACATTTTTCAATACGTAGAATATCCTGGATATTCGTGGAATATTTGTGGTTTTTCAATTACCGAAATAGCCTACCTTCTATGTGCAAAATGAATACCTTTTTTTCAAAGACGACCTACAAACTATTTTTTCTCTCTAGATATCATATCTGAAAAATAAATCTGTAGATTTTTACCTTCTGATATTGAAATTTGTAAAAGTTACAATTCTTTGAAGATTCTTTTCGTATTTTCTTGACATATGGTGATCTACAATCTTTTTACATATACTCTGACAAAATTTCAATCAAAAAATCTATTTGAATATATTCTAGAGACATTAAAATTGATTTATGATTTTTTGCATAACGTTTGGATTCTTTAGAGGAGAATGACAGTCGTTTAAAAATTACTTTGGGTGTGAGCTACCCAGTATGTCAAAGTTGATCGGAAAAATAGGTGTGTGAAAGGGTTAAATCTCGGCTGACGGTGTCTGGGTCTTCTTGGACCCAAAAGTGACTACCGAGCGCGATAGTAAACAGTGATAAGTAGTGATTGAGAAGTACAATAATGAAATAGTAGGTACTAAATTTCCTGTGCACACTACACCCCTGGTGGATAAAGCTTTTGAATTTCCAACGAGTGGCAAAAAAAAAAAACACGTTCTGGTGACTTTTATCCCCCGAGGTACTTTTATTTTATTTTTAAAGTTGCATCAACCCATTTGCGTCATTAGCAGAGTTACGTTAATTTACAGAAGGATGAAGGTAGACGAAAATATTAGATTAGGTTAAATTAAAATTAAATTAAATTAATTTTCTTTTACATGTTTCAAGAATTTTAATACTCTTGAGCATAAAGTTGCAGTTCGAGTCACTTCTGTAGAATTCACGTTGAATTAATAGAATCTTTTTTCACGTTGATATTTCAGGCATGATGTGACGATGTATTAAATTGAATTTATTGCGTTGCATCCCTCGGAGTTATTGCTTTAGAATTTAGAGAATGTTTGAGTTCGCTGTATCTGTTCCACGAAGAATGCCTGTGGTAATAGTTTCGATATTGCTTGGAATATTTAGATAAATTCAGAAAAGATAGTACGTAAACCCTTGAGGCTGGTTTACTTTCGATCTCACTACGAATTAATATTTCTAAAACTGAAGAAAACCTAGGCACCTGTTGTAGCTGTTTGATAACTCTATCGCACAATCTAGTGGCACTAATAATACTATCACCGGTTTCCCCAGTTATTCTGACCACTGTAGCATGAATAATAAATGAACGATCAAAGTTGGGAACACCTGCCTCGCTGTTCCGCGAGGATTGATGAAATTCACAAGTCGAAGCGCAGATTAGCTGCGGCGTATTCATAATGGTCAGCCTCCACCAGGGCGGTCTCGTTCTATCTACTACCGATTACGTTGCGTAAACACGAAATAAAATAGCCGGGGATTACGTGTGCACGCGGCGCACACCGGCTCCCAGTAAAGTTACAAAGTGACCTGCCTCTTACTCGAAGTGAAAGTAGCTGCACTGGAACGTGTACAAATTGCATCGATCAATTGCTCTTACTTGTAGCATATGCATCACGCTGGATATCAAATATAAATAACTGTAACTTTTACAGGAGCAAAAAAGCCACCACTCACCTGTAATAAAATTCGAAAGGAATATCCACGAAAGCACACTTAATAATAACAACGAATGATCAAAGTAGCAAGCTAAAAAATTCGAAACAAATCGCAGCGACACTCGTAGTAGCTCGACAGCCTCGAATATCTTAAAAAGGTTGGAGCGACTCGAGTGTCGGGGCTACTTGAAAGTTCCAAGTATCCAAAACGCCAGCTTGAATCTCTCGAAAGGCCGCCGATCAGCTGGCAGCACGAAGGTTAAATATATCTGCTTCGCATTTTGCGCTTAAAGTCAGCTCGGCCATTAAATTATACCAAGCTGAAAATCAGCCGCTGCTACCTTAAAACGTTGCATAGATTATTTATTGTGATAGCTGGCACGCAATCGGCACGGTAGGAGCGCGCGCGCGCGATAATGTTGATCTTGCATAAAAGTGGAACTGTTGCATGACGCGTTACGTGCAGGCAGCGGGCTTTTGAAGCGGGAGTCGGCTTCGAGGGGAAATCACTGTAACGCAGGTTCCATAATCGATACGTTTTATTATGTGATTAAGCGGGCGTCGCGACGCGCAAACGGCAATAATTGAGCCTTAATTGCCATTCGAATTATCGATGCCAAACAGCCTATATGTGGCGCGACACACGGACCTGTTTTTCTTTCGGAGCTCCAATTACCGTTTAATTAGTCACTATTTTTGCGCACTGCGCCGATGGTACCTGGCCCACGTTGCCACGAAATTTTATTCCTCGCCGTTGGAAACTTCGTCACCGTGTAATCATTTCAATCTATTCAAAATTCAAACACTGAATTCTGGTCTCAGAGCACACAAAGAAATCAGAGCTCTGAGGAAACCGGGGCGTTATCAATGCCACCCACTCTGCGGTACTTAAACTTCTACGAAATTAAAATATTACATCCCAATTCTCGCAGGTTGATGTCTAAGGCAGTGATTCCCAACCCGTGGGTCTCGAAGTGTCTTCTCGGAGTCGCCGCGGTTATTTTTAGTTAGCCATTTTTAGCATTCCTTTGTTTTAATTATTAATTTAGAATTATATTCTGAAATGTCTATTTTTATTGTGATTTGTTTACCTTATTAAATTAACATTACTATACCTTATTATAAAAGAGGATCGCGCCTCACAAAAGGTTGGGAAACACTGGTCTGAGGATTCCAAGATCCGAAGCATCAAAGTGCAGGAAGTATAAGTAATTCATAGTCCTTTCCTACTTTCGCGGCTCGAATTCTCTCAGGTAATGCTCTTTGAGGCTTTTCGGTGTAAACCTTGTCGCCCTGGGACAGCCACCCGGCGAAGTGCTCGAAGCAGGATGGGGCTGTAATTCCTCCAGGCCCCGGTTAGAATTTGAGAAACTGCAAATGCCGCGGCGAATGTGCGCGGAGGCCTTAATCCGGGAAATAAGGAGGCAGTCACGCTCGTATCGAAGTTCCAATCCCAGTTTCTGCTTTGCAACGCGAAATCCTCGTCGCATAGGTTGATAAGACGACCGTGGAGTCCCGGGCTATCGGATTCTTAGGATGCCCGCGTGTTTGTACACCAGATTCTTGCGACGTCGGTGGGCGAGTTCCATCGTGCGTTATTGGAAATGCTGTATGGTCGGTGCATCTATCCGCGAGTGTCCATTTTTATGCGCGTCGATGGTACCGAGGACAGTCGAGTGCCGCTATTTTTAAGCCTGACGAAGCTATTTCTCGACCTATGTAGGTATCACTTTAACGCTGACTTTTAGGAAGCTTGAAAGATTCGATTGCTTCCTGCATTGGGGAGCTAACGTGCCTCAGCTTGTTTTAATTTAACTCCTTGCCTAATAACGGGCACACTCGTGGCGATGTTTCTTGTATCTGAGACGACGTCGTTACGTGGTTGAATTTGATAAATATAGAAGCAGAATTCTTGACACAGCTTTATCGTAGGGTATAGTCGAATAAGTATGGTAGAATAAGACGCTAAAACTGTAAAAATAGTGGTCACTTGTTATTTTGAATATTTTTGAATTTTTTAAAATTCGGCTTTGCAGCTGGAAATTCTGAAAAAATCACAGATATGTACAGCAATGAGTAGAATGTCTCTGAATTTTTTTGTAGTCTTCCATTCAATAGGACAAAATTAATGGAGCGCAAACTGCAAATGACGTTTCACCTCGTTACTATCCTAGTAATAGGAGTTGATATTTGGCAGAAATAGTTTTCTTTGAGGAACTTATCGATTGCAAGCAGACACCAAGTTCAATTTAGTTTGGGGGTAGTTTTTACCATACTTATTCGGCCAAAGTTTTTCTTAATTGACATGAATTTATATCGTCGATGTAAAAAAAAGTCTAAAATTGACAAAGTTATTGGACTTAAACAAAAAAGTTAAGATTTTGACGGAAAAATTTCGACGTTTTTATGCAAAAAAAAATGATTTAATTGAATTTCTGCATAAATGTTTTTCATTCGTCTAAAATATAAATTCATGTAAATTAAGAAAAACTTCGGTCTTTTTATTTCGGACAAAAATTGGATCCGCTGTAATGTATCTACACAATTTGACAATTCCGGCGGCGCGGCGCTACGAAGAAATATCTACCAAAAAAACAATATTAAATGAATTATTATTGAATAAAAGAAAGTTTTCTTGTTGTCTGAATATGCAATAAAACACCCTTAAAGTTTTGGAAAGATTCTCTTTATATTTGTTGAGAAAATAATTCTTAAAAAATCACCGTGTTTCTCAGAATCCTAAACCAGGTTCCCCCTTAAGTTATCTTTAGCCATTTTATTTGGCTTTTCAAAAACACTCTAAGTTAATCCATCTCATAAAGAGTAACCTTCTAACAAATCATGCCACGATTCAATAGACATGCACCACCTCGTTCACGAATCCTTAAGCCAGTAATTGGCGCAACAAGTAAAACGATTTATGCAGAAAGATCCACCATCGGAGTGGCGCATCTCGACTGAGAAGAAAGGAAAGATACGGGGCGTAGCTGAGGGCGGGGTGCGCGATGACAATCGTGAAGTAACCATTTTAACGAGTTTACTCCGGCGTTGCATGCGCGAATCGGGATAATGCGAGTGCACTTACGAAGTTATACGGCCGTTCTCTCGCTAAATTTAGTCTCCCGCTGCGGGGAAAAAGGAGAAAGAGAGGAAAACGACGGATGGTAAAAGGCCGCGTAAAAGCGAGAGTACATTGCCTTCTCCCCTTTCTCGCATTCTTTCGCGCCATCGCGGCACGGTTTCGCGAATTTAATAAGTTCAGAGCCGTCGCGAGTGCTCGCCGGTCTACAAAATTTTCCGGGTCGACAGGGTCTCCGCCCGGGCGTGAAAGACTGTTTCTTCCCGCGCCGCTCCTTCGTCCGCGTATTTTTCCTCTCCCGCTTCGTTTTATCGCCGCAATTACGCGAAATCGCTTAGCCCGCCGGTGACGTTCTGCAAACGAAACGCGAGAAACGAGTGAACGAGCTACGTGTGTCAGACATTAGTCGCTTTAATCCGAGTGTGCTTCCCTTTTTATTCGTCAACGGATTATCGAAATAATAAATAGAGCCTGCATTATTTTAATATGCGCTATGACGAATCAGATTTAAATCTTTCTCAGTTGCTGCAGACGCGTTTAAAGCTCTCAATAGTAGCTATAGTAGTACACTATACTCGATACTAATAACTTTTAATACTACACTGACAAAGATAAGTAATCTTTCTAATTGATTTTCTATTTCTCTCCATTTGCATCGAGAATACTTTGCAACTAATATTTTATAAAACACTTGGGACGTCGGTTGAGCATCGAAAGGACAAGATCTTGAATAGTCAGCTACAGTGAACACATTTTTCCGCCGCCTGCGAGAAGACGAGTCGCGAAGGGACGATCGCACGCGTCGATTTTCGCGAAATTTGCATCGTACATCGGAAAAATTGGGTTCACGGAAGTGGAACGAATTGCAGGCAGAGTATTATGCTGCACACGCGAGCGTGTACGGTGGATGTGTGCGCTTGCCGGCAGCCATGAATATGCATACACTTATGCGCGGGGCGCACGGCACCGAGCAAATTCGTGCTCGTTAGTTTCAGCCAGTTGGTGCCGCAGCCGCTGTTGCCACGTAGCTGGAATGAAACTGAATCGAACAAGAAAAATGGGAATTCGATGATTCGGGGGTGACATCGCCGCTCGACGAATCAACGAGGACATTTTAAACAGCATTCTCGAAAAAAGTGCACTTGCTGCACTGTTGCACCTTCTTTTTTTCTACAGGGAGCCATTAATTATTTATTTTGTGCTTTCTTTAGGGACGACGCAGAAAAAAATACACAGTTTTTAACGATGAGCATTATCCACGCGTATTTATTAACATTTCAGTAAGTTGTAAATTTTTGTTTAGCCATGTATAATAATAATAATTAATGCAGATATGGGTCATATTGTAAAGCGTGTGCAAAAAATTTGCCTCATGGTATACACGATTTCAGTTGTTCCGCTGATCCAAAATAAAAAAATCAAAAGGATTTGTAATGAATAAGAGGGCCGAGAATAATTTACCGGTCATGGAGAGTCGCGTTTTGAGAAAAACCCATATCCCTATTAATTATTATTATTCTCGTATATGCTTGAAATTTTTTTTACACCTCACTGAAATGTTAGTGAATAATGCTCATCGGTAAAAACAGTGTGGTTATTCCTAAACCGGATAGAGGATCTCTCCCGAGAATGCTCCCTTAAGTGACGCTAATAAAATTTGGGACAATCGTGATTGGGAAATCGGTGAACGTTTGAATTTTATTGAACTTGATAAAGGATATTTTCACTTTTTGAAATCCTAGGGACGGTGGATGTGTAGTAATGGACTTTTTCGTATCATTGGTGTGACACATGCTGCGAATATTTTTTTTTTAAAGCAAATGAAAATTGGGACTCCGTCGGACCGTATCGTGTAAATTTGTACGTGCCGCTAGTTTTGTGGAACTGGAATTTCAATCGAGCAATTTACTTCTCGCACAAGTAAAACAATTTCATGGTTTGCTAGAATCCTCGAAATGGAGTTGAAACGCGAGCTACGTGGTGCGATACTTTTTATATAAAACTGGCCATTTTGTGTGCCGGGGAATCGATGAATTCGTTTCACGGTGGAGAATTTGACGGCAAGCGTTTGATTTATATCGCGCCTTATTCGTTCATTACCAGGAACGGCAATTAGTATCTCAAGCAGAAGGCACTCAATTTCCTTCTGTTTATTCCACATCAACTACCACGACTCGCTACAAACTTAAATCTACACAACTTCCACAATAACTGAGTTCCATTTCTTAATTCTACTTTTCTCATTAACCCTCTATTTTCCTATAACTCCCCAGATCAACCAAACGGAAAGTCAATTACCAAGAAAAAGGCTATTCATTGCGCCAACTCTTTGAAGAATCCTAAACCAATTCCACTTTGAAATTCTCCCCTTTAAGATCTACGTAACAATTCTCCCCCGTTCTTCCCCCATTGAATCGTCCGCTGTAAAAGTGCCGACGTAAAGCTTGACGACCGTAGGTCGCATTAATCCCAGCGAATGATACTAATTTTCCTGCCATTACGGCTCACGGTCGGAGCATCTTGCTCGCGACGTTTCAGATCCCCTGCCGGTTCGACTGGAGCCTCCGCGACTACTTTGCGCTCTATTGCGTCTTCCGTCCAGGCAGTCGCGTAGCTGACGTAATTGGCCGACACGGTCGTTCCTTGCTCCTAGGAAAATGTTGAGCTTCCCGAGGTCGTTGGGCGGCTCGCCGCAAATAGAGGGATTAGGGCAAGTGGTCCAGACGGGGCCGTCGTTCCACAGGAGATCGAAGCCGCCGATCCTGGTCTCCCTGCCGGTGAAACGGCCCTCGACGTCGAGGACGTTGAGGGTGTCGTCGATGAGGTCGAACTTCAGGCGATAATCGTCGCTGTCCGTGCCGGTCAGGGCTGGCGAGGCGTTTACCTCGAGCAACCAAGGCGTCAGATCCTCGTCCAGCAGTACATCGTACCCGTACAGCTCGAAGGAGTTCCTTCCTTGCATTATCACCGGCTGCACTGCCAGCAGGCTGGCCATTATCACGCCTACGAGATTGCGTTTATGAGATTGATCGAAGGATTTACGAGGCGAAGCTAACTAGTCGAAAGTGGCCCCAGAGATGCCAACAGATGGGATCGCCTACTAAGAACTTTGTATTTTTCTGTTCGAAAGGCTGCGAAGCTTCTTAGGCAGTCCTTGGCGATCGTTAACACTTTGGGTGGCTCGGGCGTGTTTTCACGCCGAGGGTCTTGCATCCTGTGTAGGATTTTGCCGTGCTTTTGCGGGGATAGTTGCTGGAAAGCATTGGCGAGTCTGAGAGTTACCGAATATTTACTTTGAAAACAAATAGAGCGAGCCGTTTCCTTTCCAAACTTTGCGGAAAACTTCCTCGATAGAGGCGATCGCTTTGCAAAGGTCTGATCGACTTAAAGAAGAAATTTCAAAACCCTGCGCCACTCAAAGTGTTATGTTCGGTTGGTGATGTTGGGGTAAGAGTTCGATGACCGGTGAATCTTAGAATTTAGAAAACATTGTTAACGTAAGACGAGAAATATGAAAAGATCGCAAACGAAAAATTTCTTAAAGTTAGAATCTCAACTTACGCTTGAATTGGACCTAATTTAAAGGAAGAAATGAAAAATTGAAAAAAGTATAGAGTTTGAAAGAAAGAATACCTTTTACCCTTACAAAAAAAAATAATACGTTATAAAAAAAAATTCTGCGAGTTTAAAGATGCTTCCTTATATCCCCAAAAAATTTCATTCAATATTAACCCTTTAACGCCCAGAGCCGTTATTTCAAAATTGTGAGATAATATATATATTAGTCTATATATATACATATAATGGTTCTATAGGATAACTAGATCAAAATTGAATATTGATTATTTCAATTTTTCTCCATTCCGTGCCGAAAGTTAAATATAAACAGACGATAGAATTTTACGCACATTCAAAATGAGTGTTGCACCGGTGCAACACTGGGAGTTACAGGGTTAACAATAGTTTTCTAATAAAAAAAAATTATAAGTATCAGTTACTTTTAGGGCTGTTTGGAGATTTACCGATAAATTCTAAGATTCACCAATCTTCGAACTTTTATTATAACATGTAGATATATATAAGGACTTGCAAGCAAAAACGAACTAGCCCTAAAAAATTATTTTTTTCAAAGTGGATTAATCCATTTTTGCTCTCAATGCCTCACGTATACAATAGATACTCTCCACGAGCCAGTGATAAAAGCAAACTGACCAGCGATCCGTTGAAACAGAGCTTCAACAGACTCCACGCCGTGGCGAGCGGTGAGGTACTCTCTAACTCTGATCAAGGCCCATTTGCAGCCCCTCATCAGATCCTCCCTCCTATCGTCGCTGTCGGTCTTCAGCTGTATCGCCATGTTCGTCAAGTGCACCCTGCTGTCGTCTATGTTCTCCAGGTCGAACAGTTCCCCCGATAAGCGGGCGAAGCCCTCTCTGGCCAGCCAGGCTTTCAGCGGGTGGAACGAGGTCACCAGGGCGTACATACGTAGGTCGAACTTCCTTCCTGCAACCGCAGTCGGAACGTTTACAAACTTACGGCCCAATTTGCTCTCGAACGGGCGGCCGATTCCTCTCGGAGGTATCTGCAGCCTCTAAAGCCATTCGGCGGAGTGGGTGCTTTTGAATCGTTCGACATTCAAGCTCTTTTTCCTCCCGTCGACGCCATCGCACAATGCTTTCTTCGCGTGGCTCCTCAGCCCTCCGGGGGCGTTCGGCGCATTCGTGGGTATTGAGGCGTCCTCCGCGACAACGCCCAGGCATTCTTCGCCGCGATAAGGGCCTGAAAGCACAAACGGCTGACGCTGGGAACCACGGACCTGCCAGGAGGTAAGGATTCTCCACGTATCTCTGAACGATGAAGGTCTCCGCTGGTATCTCCGTCTGTTGGGGCCCGAACTCCTTCGCTCTCCAGTCGGCCAGGTCCTTCAGCCTCCTGAACAGGAAGATCCCCTTCCCCTGCGACCGTCCTGCCGGCTTCACTATCCACGTGGCGCCAGGTTGCTTGTGGTACTCCTCCGCGAACAGTCTGTAGTCGTTCGGCAACTCGAAAGTTAGCGGCATCGAGTCGCACAGGTCTGCCTCGCCGGGTTTCTTCGACTTCAGAAGCAGCTTCTTGTAACGCTTCAAGTTTCGGTGGAGGAAGTTCTTGCGCGTCAGCTCGTAATGGTTGCGGAAGTGGGGTATCTTCTGGTAAGGGGTGAGCTTCGAGTCCAGGGCCTGGCGAACGTCGCCGGTCTCGCACCACCACAGCTGCCAGCTGGCGTCGCTGGGATCCGTTACCTTGGGCAATGAAAAATCCACGCGGAGCAAACCGGCGCAGACTTATTACAGTTGGAAACGGAATAAATCGGCCGTTCCAGATCGCTCCCGCGGCTATCAATCACGCTAGACACGAATCCTCGCTTTTCAAGTAACGGGCTTCTGTGAAACAACTTGCTCCTCCGCGGAACGTGATACTCATTCTTTCATACTTTACGTACTGCTGGGTTGCAGCAACGAAACAGAGATGCACGCTGTTAGTACCAATCACGCAGTGTCGTTCACTATCACTCTACTGATTAGGGAAGATCTCTAACTGGGAAATTCAAAAAATTCTGAAACACTGGATATGCATTGCGCAATTTTTCTTCTGCCCTTATAAAACAATTATATAGCAGGAAATAATAAAAACACATGTGAAAATAACTTTAAAAACCCATATATACATGAATTAATTAATATTTCTTGAGTATATTTTCCCTGGCGATATTAGGTACCCTTTTTTCAGTACTCGATTTTTGCGTGTCTTACGTTTTGAGTCCTAATTAAAATTTTCTAGGTTTCAACGATAGTAATTAATGCTACATGAAACGTGAATAATTTCTCTTCGCTTTGAAAGAAATTGCATACAAAAATATCAATTATTATTCAACTAAGAGCGGTTTAATTTTTGCTAGGCGATATTTGGTACGGTTACCCTATTTCAATATTGTAATATTGCATCTCAAGTAACCACGTGTGCATTACACCTCTTCCCACCTAAACCCAATTCTTCGTTGCCTAGAATAACTTCAGCCTCAAGGAAGCCAATCTCAACGCGACCATCAACCGCTATCTCCCCGCAAACAAGAGATTTTCCCCAGAAAATTAAATCCATTTTCCTGCAACCACGTTGGCCGCGTTATGTTACACTTCTAATCTAGGATGATGGCTCCCATTGTCAACCAACGAAACAATGCAGCTTTCCCCGTAATCGTGGGCAGGTAGACCTCAGGGCGAGACACTGCGCTTTTGACACTGTTTTGTTCGACGGAGGAGCCTTGAAAGGATACTCGAGATACGCTTGCAGCTCCTCTAGAGGGAGGCCCGTTAAGGTTCGCAGGCATGAATAAGGGAGATTCCATTACCTGGGTCCATCCTCTGGCCAGCATCACCCTAACCTGCGTGGAGGGAAAGTCACAGCGGAACCTGATGACCTTGTCGTCCCCGTTCTGCTTCTTTTTCCCAGCACTGATCCTTTCCCGTTGAGGAGGCGAGGTCTCGGTGGCTGGCTCGGAGAACTCCCGCCCCGATGCCCCGTTCCTGGACATTCCTTCGCGGACAGGGCACGCGGGTCGGTCGGAAAAGAAACTCTTGGCGTCCAGCTGGACTGCCACAGCCAAATCGAGTCTAAGGTTATCGCGGTGGACGCGTTTAGCTTGCGGATTTGACAGATCGATCCGCGTGACGTCCTTCGGGCAAGTTCACTCGTTGCGTTGCGCGAGTTCGGTCGATCGTGATGTAATCGCGCGTCATGGCTGCTTCTGATTACGTGTCGCTGTTGGATTACGTGTTACGAAGTGCTGGCAGGGATTTGAAGGGAAGGGGGTGTGGTGGTCGTTGATCGAAGATGGCATTCGGTAACTCTTTGCGAGGTATATCATTACGTAGTAGGTAGATCTTTTGTGGAAAGTTTCATGGGGGACTTTTCGATAAGTTATTCAACGATTTTATAACTTTAGTCAAAGTGGAGGTAAGGACGTGTGAATTCTTTCTTCGGACTCTAACTTGAATTGTTCTGCGAGAAGAATTCAAGGTTAAATACTTGGGCTACTTTTCTTTCTTCTTTTTAATTAAATGATTGTATTCAGCTTCGATCCTCTTTTTCTTCTATGTTTGGTTCAAATCTAGAAACTCAATTTTAACCCACTTCCAACTATCCAATGGACTTGAAACTTTGCAGGTGTACGTAGTTTGGATGACAATAAAATATGATGAAAAAAAAAACCGAGGGGTTCAAAACATTATCCTGTCATCAATAAATGTAACCCATAACCACAAATCCAAAGGACTTGAAATCAGCCTATATACATACATATATCCACAAATAAAACTTAGACATTGAAAAGTCAATAATAAAAAAAGTGTATAAAAAAAATTTGATGTTAAACGACTTTATTAAAAATACACTAAAAATCAAAAAATAAATCATTTCCTGTACTACAATTTCGATGGTGATATGTCACTTTATTTAAAGTATCATGTGCTACCAGAGATTGAAGTATTGATTGGCAAGTTGGCTGACGATTTTACGAGAAACGAGTTTTTAGTGCATTTTTAATAAAATCGTTTAATATAATTTTTTTATATATTTTACTGCCCACTCAAAGCGAGGTACAAACTAATAGAGCAGCGTCCCTAATTAAATGTTGCCACGGAACCCTTCCAAACTCAGTAAAAACCGAAACCAGTGGTAATATAGTTACAAACAGTGCGCTGACTCTAATTTTGCAGTCAGCTGTATGTTTCTCGTTGCATAATTTACAAATTTTTGAATATTTAAATTTTATGATAAAAGACCCTAAGCTTTGTATGAAACAACCCCAATTGGGAACCGCTGCAATAGAGGGAAGTCTGATTGATGTCATCTAAAAGGTTATCCGATTAAAGTTCACTAGCCCGACAATCGCATTCTCCGTTGTTCAGCAGCAACAAGCATCGGCGTGTACGGTAATCACGGTGCATTCGAAATTAATCCGTCAATTGGCACGCCGGGGCACCCATGGGAGCCTCGCTTCCCCTCTCGTGCGCCGGCAGCAGAAAAGAAGCTTACATCCTATCATGCCGTTTCATCCTCACTTTACCCTCCACTTCCCGCGCCGCGCAATATCGCCGGCAATACATATTCGCCGCGAGCGGAGCGCGGGCAGAGATACTATGTCCCGAAATTTCGTGAGCCGCCTCCCCAACGTGTTTAACGATAACACACACGGCTCACGGCAAATAATACAATATACGTGCCAGGAATGGGGATGTGCGCCAGTAATAGATAATGTGTACACGCTGTAACACAATGCATTATCTATTTTCCGTCGGGCATTCTGGGGACGAATTCATCAATTAAAGTGCACCTTCAACGCGATACTGTTACACCTATTCGTTCCTTTTTGAAATCGCCTGAACATGCAATTCCCGCGAGTAGAATAAATTGTGCTTCTGTTATTCCTAAACCAATTAATATGCTTTTCACAATTCAGCTAGCGTCACAGCTTGGCTCTCTGAGTGGAGCAAGGTTCGAGGTAATAGTGTTTCAAATCGATCAAGCCGTTCCAAGCGACAGTACCTAGTCGAGAAAATTTCGCTTATCTCCCCCTCGAGTAAACATTCGTGCACACTCGATGAATACTTTCGATGCTTCGCAGAAAATATGAACGGGAAAACACGCTGACGCCAGTGAAAGCGTTGGTACTTTCTTGCCAAGACGATGGACGAGATAAATCTCCGAGAATGGGGGGCATAATTAAGGGGGGAGCCCTAATCGACGAGTGAAAATTCATATGAAAATTTGTGAGATTTTTTTCTCGGAAACTAAGGAGATGATTAATTTCAAATTGTGATGTATTTTATTATACTTTTGGGTTTAAAGAAAAAACTATTAGGTAGCAAAACAAACTATTAATTCTTGTTAAAAAGTACATATATAATATTCCTAGCTTTATTACTCGGCTTCGCTCGAAATTTACATTGTGATATTATAAAAAAAATTCGTTTATTTATATATAGGGGGAAGTGGGGTAGATTGATACAGAAAAACTGAATCTCATATGTTATGCAACAAAAATGAGTAAAATAAATTTTTTTTTTGCTTTATGCATGTCACAACTAATCAATATTATAATAGCAATCAGAAGAATCATTAAAGTTAGAAGATAATGAAAATATAATGACTTGAGTAAAAAATGGGTTTTGTATCATTCTGCCCCACCTACGGGGCACTTAGATACATTGCTTGGGGCACTTTGATACAAAGCGTAAATTGTATGAGAATGGTAATTATTTACAAAAATTTAATGAAAAACACCGTTTTTATTGTGAGAGATCATAATCAGTCTTAGAATTTGTTACTTAAAATCTAAATTACGTATCATACGTATCGGATATAGCAGTCTTTACATTCTCCTCATTAATACTTCCTCTATCAGTCTTAGGTTTGTACGTTCGCACCATTTTCTGGAAAACAGAATAACTAGTTTACAGATTTCATGCAAACTTGTATATTGGGACACTATTGTATACTAGCGGGGCACTTTGATGCATATCAATGTGCCCCCTGTCTTAGTGTATCAAAGTACCCCAGCGAACATTTTCAAGAAACTATCAATTATTTATAAAACCACTGAACTTATTTAAAAGTCACGTGCAATTCTGATTACTAAATAGAATAACTTACCTTTGGTATTTTTAAATATTAACTAAATGACGTAAAACAACGTTGGAACACTTTCACACTTCACGTAATTTTTTAGTTGACCGTGCTAAAAACACATCTACTCTCGTCAAGCGCCAAAGGTCAAATGGCGGACAGCGCGGTCGCAACTGTTTTGTTCACACATGTCTAGGCACGTTTTAGTGATGTCGCAACATGAATAACGTTTTTCGATTGTTAAATATGGTTGGTGCATCAATGTGCCCCTTGCATCAAAGTGCCCCACCTCCCCCTATATATTTTTTTTGACAGTCATATTCATCTGGATTAGCCACGCATAATGAGCTGAAATATATTTTGTGACCCCAGAGTTTACCCTTCGAAAGTTTTTTGGCGAAAGACAAACACACAAACACTTTCTGCTTTATATATTAAGATAAACACATTTTTTCATACTTAAAATGGTAAATTTATTATCAAACTTTGACTGGTTTCGTAGATCCAGTTATCAGTAGCATGTGAAATATTTTAGTACAAAAACCTCCAAATGTGTTGTCTAGCTATTACATCGTAATCAATTGTGCTTAGGTCTTCCTGCATTGAAGCAACAATCCCTATCATCACTCCCCGCCACTCCTACCTCTCTACATTTCTTCTAATTAATCTAATTTATTATCCGCCGTCACCACACTGGTCAGACTTCCTGCATTCATTCATCGAGCACGCTGTTAAGCCTTCACCGAGCTTTGGACGTGGGTGACGTGCCCATGTCCGCGTCACCGAAACGGTTAAAAGGCACCGTTATCACGATGGCATTGACACGGTATCAATGACCGTGGTCATGCATCTTCCAGGGAATCGGGCGCCCTGCTATCTGCCCGAGGACTAGCGGCACGAGCGGACAGACAGAGATAGAAAGTGAAACGCGAGACGGAAGAGCGCGACGAGACCACGGAGCGTTAAACGTCAGGCGGAAGCAAGCGGTGGGCGATAACGCCGATATAAATAGCTATTATTTTCCACCCACGTGGCTCTGTACAGCGTGGCGTGACGATTGGTTCTGTCGCGGCTCCTCAGTCGGCACGCGGTCTTTAAACGCGCCGAACCCTCGCGCGTCTCTTCGTGAATCCCGGAACGCGTCTATTAAACACGTCACTCCTAATAGCTGAATAGTTCGACGTACCACACGGCTGTTTAATATTTATTCCCTTCTATCGCGCGAGGAAAACATTTCCATTATTCCACGAGCCACCTCTCCAGTGACTGATTTAATTAAAATTTAAACGTTCTGGGTCCACCCTGTACACATAACAGAATTACAAATAAATTTACCCGCGCGTGGTATGAAAATTATAGGAAACAAGAATAAATATAGTGTTGGGATAAAAAAGAAAATAAAAAAAATGGACTTTCGGTTAAAAATTGGAATTATTTTTGGAAAATGGGGGGCTGACCCAACTGCTCACCGGCCGCCCGTTGTAGCCGCCACTGCAACTCTCGTAGTCGCAAAGTGGAGGAGTCAGAATAATTGGCCACCCAAATCGGAAAGGGCGATCGATTTCAGGGGAACTCGAGGGGGAGCGATAAGACTTGATCAGGGGTAGCTGAATTGGAGGGATGGAGTGCGTACTCTTCCACGTTCAAGGGTGCACCGATGCAGGTTTGCATTACGCAATGGTATCGCCCGGTCGATGACCAGAGCGCGGCGTGACAAGAATGACACGTATACCTGTTTGTCGATGGCGGCGGCTCGCGTGCATAGTACCCCGTGGCATGGCCAACCATTCCCACTGACAACACGTGACTGCAATCGGTATCAATTATCGCGTGCGGCTGCAGCGCCCGTTCACCCGAAACACGTTGTTTCCATTGGTCCTACGGCCCGGCGCCCGGTTTGTTTGAGCCCTAAATTGGATTTTGGGCGCGTCTTGGTTGGCTCGTCGCGATTCTATTGATGGATTAACGGGGATTAGTTTGCTGCAGTTTTGTCGCGGCTGCCACTGTTTGGCGGAGTGATTCGGTTCACCGTCGCTTTTGAAATATGTACATTGTTTCTCTTTTCAGGGGTGGAGGACAATTGTATTAATTGTATTAATTGTATTACCGCATTGGAGGGAAATAATAGGAATTATAACTGTTTAGTTTCTTTCTTTGGCCTAAGTTATTAGTTTGTTAAAAAATGGATATGATGCTATAATAGATAGTTTTTTATTAGCATTTTTTCTTTTAAATATTTTTTTGTGACTCTTCATAAGCTGTGTAATAAATGCCATTAATCAGATTTTCTATTGAGGTCATTGTTTAAAAGGAAAAAATGCTAAATAAACCTATGATTTTCGTGCGTCCGAGATCGTAGTATTTTCTCTTAAATACATCTGTGTCATTAATTTTGATCGAACTTTTTCTTCAGTCAGCCTAGATCAGCCTTCTATTTCCAGCAGTGAATTTTATTCTAATTTATTACCCGCAACTTGAATCGAAGGATAAAAATAGAATTACAATCTTTCCCTGCGGGTGGCGTAACCGGAGACCTTCGTTTGCAAGACGTTGACTCATATCTGCGGTTGTTCTACTTGCATTAGCGGTTCCACGGGTGTCGCACCACGTGTAATTGTTTCATTTGTGGTCGCGATTCAGTGGTAGGTGGATTCTTAGACCTTCGTATTCTCTGTGATCGAGCAGAGATACTGTAGCAACACTGGCTTGACGTCACATGAGCCAGAAGCTTTTTTCAATGCAAAAGATTATAAGAATAACGCATGCTAATATACCCCAAAGCTGTTCCTGAATAATAACCGTGTCCCACACAAAGGGGACAACAAAATCTATGTATAATATGAATCTAAACGCCGATGTACCTCACAGGCACACGTAACCGCAACGCTTCTCGTTTCCTTTGACCAGGGAGGGCACTCTAGAGCCGCAAAAGGTTAAGATAAAAATAAATATGACGCAGAAAAGAGCCATAAACATTTCCAAGGCTCCAAATTGATACTCATTTCCACATCCACCAAAGACCACTTACACAAATGAAATGATTGAACCTCGAGCTCTCAAACTAGAGTCTAACATCCAAATGTAATAAGCGATATTATAAATGTAAGCGATACCGTGCCACTAACCAACGGATAAAAAATAAAGTAACGCAGCGGAAACAAGAAAAATCGATTGCAAGCAAATATTGGTTCACCTCGCAATCTTCAATACAAGCTACTCTGTACATCAAATCCCCTCTGATAATTATTCTACCATCCCCCAGGCCCGCGAATCGCTACAAAAGCTCAAGCTCCAACAAAAACAAAGGAAGCAAACAATCAGATTGCCTTCAAAGTTCCATCTAATTCCCATCTCGGGGCAAAGGCTACGCTCCTCCTTCCTCGTCCTCTCGCACGAGCTTCTCAAGCTCAAAGAAAACAGCATCGGTCGCGCGCTCAAAGCAAGAAAGACGCCAGCGAAAATAACGGAGTGTTTGCCCTCTTCCGCATCCGCCCCCCTCCCCCTTATTACGATTCGCGGCTGAATATCCATTTTTATGAAGCCAAGAAGTTGCCGGCGCTCAAAGCGCCTCCCCCCCAGCCGTCTCGACGAGCACTTTGCTCGGTCCGTCGGATACGTTCGCCAGGGATAGGATCGATATGGGGACGTCGCCGGCGAGAAATATGGAAATTCGACAGGCCGGCTAGACGGTGGCAAGGAATAATGTAAATTCGATCCTGGGTCGGCGTATAAAGGGAGGCCTTACGTCTTCCTGGCCCCCACCCTGACGTTAATTTCGCGTGCGAAGGGGCTCGTCCTCGAAGACGAGCCGACGTAGCCGTTTCCGTGATGACGAATCAACGCCAGGTGACTCACTGTTTACGTCGTCGACGCGAATTCGTGGCTGGGCTTCATCAGGGGGGCTGTCAGGCACACGTCGTGACGGGAATACTGTTTGGGTGTACATGCGAGACCGAGACAATCCCACGATGTTCTGCGAAAATTTATGCAAGGTGCGAACGGTGTTCGACGCCGTGGTGATGAGGAGGGCTGGGTTTCTCAAAGCGTTTAAATCCCTTGAAGCCTAAGAAACTTTCGAGTTTTGAGAATTTGAAGCTCTACACTTTTTTTGTGATTCGAAAGTCCTGAAAGTTAGATAAGGAAAGGAATAAAATTGAGGAATACGAAATCGTTCGCAGCTGCATTGGGAATTTTTATATTGTTACATCTTTGTTTGCATTTTCTTTAACTATGGTGAATAGATTTATGGGAAAATTTTGTAGACCTCAGGTCTTGAAGAAAGATATTTTTGAGAATTTAAAGATTAGGTTCGAGGTTCGAACCCATCCCTAGTGATGGGAGATCAGTTTACGTGGATGAAGATGTATAGTTTTGGATGAGCTTTTGTTTCAGTGGAGGTTAGAGTCTGTTGGAGGATACCGAGGGTTATTTTCTAGTTGGCCAATTTTGGTGCTCGATTTGTTTTAGACAGAAGGGGTAGTTGATGTGGCGTGAGAGGAGGATTCGTGCTTGGTGTGCAGTTGGAAAGGAGGGCGAGCATAGTTGATTGTTCTTGATTCGTGTAAAATGGAATGGAGAAGCTTGGGAGAAATGCAGGTTGTGGAAAGGGATGGGTGGTTCGAGTGTAATGATAAATTGTTTCGAATGCTTTGCTGCAAGTGTTCAGAACACAGGAAATTGGACAGCTGAGGGGACGTCGTTGGAAACTTTTCCCGTCAACCAAGTCGATTTCTTTTTTCAGCCTGACAGGATCCGCTCTCCAAGGCTGCGCGTGGAAGAAGCACAGTGGTGGGTGTAATAAATATTAAACGCGATATTTATTGCACAGATATAAGTAACTTTGACAGTTCCGAGGTACATTTTCTTATTTATTTGTGATATCCTTCACATTCTACACTTTTAAACTTTATTTGCACCGCGAGTTGCACATTTGAGAACGTGATTTTTCTGCATTCTGCGTCATACGAGGCAAAAGTGGTAGCGTGGTTTAAAACGCTCGAAAAATTCGTGATTTTTTATGAATTTTTTACAAGAAGAGATTATAACAAATCCTAAAAAATGTTTTTGGCTTTTATTAATACATTCGTTAGGGTTAAAAAAATTTGTTTCGTGCTTTCGGTATTGATTCTCTAGCTGACCATAAAATTACTCACAGGATCGTCCGAAATAAAAAAAAAAACCCAAATTTGTTAATATTTATATCAGTGGACATCGCATTATCCTCTGTCGCGCGCAAAAAAAACTACGATATTTAATACACATTTAAACGAAATAGTGCAAAATAGTGCAGGTTAAAAAGAACCCGAGTCTCAAAAAATTATGTTAAGAAATAATACGGTAGCGAGTCCAATTACGAATCAAATGCCTCAAGGTTTTTTTATAATCGGCTTTAGGTATCTATTTTTGGCAGCGCTGTACTAAGCGCCACCTACAAAATGCATCAAGATTGAAAACACGAAATAATTTTTTTATATCCTTACAAGTGTATTAATAAAAGCCAGAAACATTTTTAAGATATAACTTCATCTCATAAAAAAAAAATCATGAAAATCACCTATTTTCCAAGAGTTTTGACCCGAGCCTAACTTTCAGAAGTATCTTCTATGAAAATATTAACACCTACAATTAACAATCATACTAAAAAAATTACTGTTCCAATCTTTTCTTTGCCTACGAAAAATTTTCAAACAAAAGACAGAATTATTCGATAAGCGAGCAAACCGATCTCAACCCCAGCACATTACAGTTGATCTGTTGCTCGCAGACACAAGATTGCCATTTAAAATTCCAAACACCCGAGGGGACCCCAGAGAGGATGATGGCCGACCTTGAAACCCCGCGAGAGAGACACCGCGCGTTATTCAATGATCGGAAATGGGTCGTCAATGATGGTTAACCTAACGGCACTTGTTACGCAAAACAGTGAGCGTTCACAGCCGCGTCGCATTACATACATACGAAAATCTGCTTCCTTTTAAGAAACTATTAATAACCGTTGCTCCCGAGACACCGATACGCCGCGAATAGCGTTCGCCACAGTCGATTATGCTGCATTGTAACTAAATTACCGATGCACTTGCTGCTCAATGAAATTTCAGCGCGTCCATTGTTCTCTCAGTGATAATATTATCAATGATCGAATCGATTGCGTCGCGAATGCCAGGCGAGAGCTCTCGCAGCCAATCAGCAACAAAATTGTCATTTTTCAATGAACGTCTGAGAACGCGCACGGAAAACGATCGCTTAGGATTCAAAGAGCAATAGAGAAGCACATCGAATCGGAAAAGAATTCAAAGAACCCTCATTTCACGGAGTGTAAAAATTTAAAATACCCGGCGCGCCCTTTCATTCGCGAGAATTATACGAAAAATTTCACTAGCCCCGCCTTTCTCTGCCATTCCGCGGAAATATTTCTAAATTGAGATAGATTGGCAATATCGCGCGCGATGGTGCGCACGGTACGAGCGTTTTTGCGCCGGGCCGATGGCGAAAAGCAATTTTAATTAAAGCTGATTGCCAGGTGCCAATTAACGCTACCATTCCAGCCGCTGACCAAAGACACTAATGTCCTGGACATATCACTTTTCCCCCAGTGCCAGCCGGTGAATCCGGTTTTCATCGAATCATTGGGCACCGCGCACAATTTCTGCGGCATTTTAATTGAATAAAAAGTCTTCGCCCGTTAGAGGAGCACGGGGTAGATATCGACGGGTGAAAAAAATCGATAGCGGACGTTAATCGCGTTACTGGCCCGATCGTTCACGTAAAATCGCATTCCGCCACTGTGAATCCGAATTTGCCGCAGTTCGGGAGCGGTAGATTCATTCACAGGCAACTTTCAAATACCTGAATTAACTGATTTCCACGTGGCTTGATAATCACTCGAGTCACTTTTGTAGATTCAGTCGCTCGTGGAAAGCTATTGGCGCGGATTCCGTAGATTGTAAATTATTCGCGGCGATTCAAGAGAACAGTGGCCGCTTTGACTTGACCCTATCGCCTCAAGTATTTCTGAAAACGTTCCAACTTGACTTGGCGTGTTGCACGAGTTTTGCAACGAAGAACGTGATTGTTAAGATCGCGAAGGTAGTTCTGATTGAAATGACAGTGGCAACTGGTTGGAACAATTTGTGCCTTGTGGGTTTCTGTACAAATTCATATTGAAAGGCTTTAGCTACAAATGGCAGCTTTCCATCGAACGTCCTGTGAACCTGAAGCTTCATAATGGAAACCTTCCCTGTTAAATGAAACAACGTAAAGAGAATTCCTACGTAGATAGTTTAATTAATCTCTTTTGCTCGGAGAAACTTTCAGATACGTGTTTAACATGCTCCAAGTGCTGGTTTTAGTCCAAAGTGCCTTTCACGAGTTTCACGTTGATTCCTTTGCCACTACACTCACCTATTCCTTTTGTAATCCAAGATTTGTAGGATAATTCCTTGGCACGTATAGATGAGCTATGGTAACTTTGTTGTGGGATTAGTGTTCTTCAAGCACAATTGCATCGCAATTGAAATTAGGAGACTTGGGAGGTTTCTCAAGCCAGAGGTGGTCACCTTTGACGGTAATTGCGCAAGTTTAAGACCACCGGAGCTACCCTTCTTCTGCTCCACTTGTACGTAATGCAGTTAATCCATTAAATTTTCAGGCAGATACAGCCACATCCGCGACTCCCGTTTCTAGTTCCTCTGCCATTAGCACCAAGACTCATAATTTCCCCCAGAACATTAGAAAACATTTCTTCTCCAGGCTTTGAACTTCAATTAGCATCCTACTTTATCTATTTCCCTGCAGAATAACAATTAATTAACTCAAATATTAATACAGACACAACTAGGGCTGCCAAATTTTTTCGTGGGAAAAAAAAAACAACAACAACAACACTCTCTGCCATCAGTATTCCATCACAAAGCCGCAATTTAATTTTCTTCGGTATTTCAGAAAACATTTAAAGATTCGAAAATTCGAGTTTCTCGCATGCAGCTATATTGTTTGTTTTCTGAATAGAAGGCTGTACTAGCGACGCACGATCCTTGAGTCGCGTGTACGTGCCCCGGGGTGCGTTACACGCGACTTGGGAGCAGCTTAGTTGGACGCCGGCCCGAGGAAAGTCAATGTCACGGCAGACAAAAATACGAACGTCCGCTGCCAGCAAGGCGCTGTCTGAATTCTAATCCGTGACCGAGATTCCCGATCAGTCGCATCCCCGCGTAGTTGTTGTTCCTAGTGGGCTCTCTCGGCCGCAGTCGCATAGTTACGCGCGCGCCTTTCCGCCAAATGCCCAGTTTCGCGTACTGCCTCTGGTGCTGCTGCCGTCCCCTTGATCGATACTTCTCGGGACGCGGCGACAGGTTCGATTACGTCGAGTATACACCCCTGTACCAGGTGAAAACGGTTTTTTCTAGTGCCCTGTCGTCTAATTAACGCCAGCTTTTAATCACGATCATCGTCCGGGACTCTTTTCTTTCTTGATAGAAAACGAGGAGCCACGTGTACGTATACGTAAAATCCAGCGGGAGACTCGTCCTGCGTTTCTCCACTGGCTCTCCTTTAAATTCCCTTCTGATGATCGAAACATTGTTTTCTGATTAACATCATCGCCGTTTGCATGTTTACGTTTCGCTGCTTGTCGACAGGCGCCAAGTTTGTGCTGCGCTATTCGTTTGGGATGCAAGATAGTAGTAGTTCAATGTTTAGTCAGGTAGCCGCCAAAGCGATTTATAGCTGAAAGGTTGGGTTAACACTTTGGGTGCTGCAAGGTTTTGAGAAATGCCACTTCAACCGCTTCCGAACACATACAATGTGATCGTTTCTGCCGAGAAACTTCTGCTCAACTCGCGCCGAGCAAATACTCGGGACACTCATTGTCTGACAATACTTTGGATGCTTTTCAGAACGGATCGACGTGAAAATACATTGTACGCCGAAGTAGGAGGCGAATCCCTCGGCGTTGAAACGTAGTGGCAACAGGCAACGTTAATTCTTCGAACAGAGTTCGTTCACTTTGATTAATTATTGAGTTGTTTAATTTTATAAGTAATTTAAAGTCAGCTGACTTCGGAGAAGCTGAATTTGTTAATAAAGTGGTAATTATGATAGTCTTCAAACTTATAATTGGTATCTTGCCTTTGTCTTCATCTTGCAAAATTAATGCACTGTCAGATAAACGACTCTTTCATTTCCTCAATAATTGCTGTGATATCAACGCCGTGTTTCGTCGAAGCTTGCAAGATAACTCTACAAGCTGATAATTTCTGAATTCTCAGAATATTGCATAAATAATTTTATAATATAAATTCTTTAGATTAGTCGCTTATCCGCCGTCACTGGAATTCCAAAGAACCGAGTTTCATTCCGCATCGCAGACCAGGGAAACTGTTGTAAACCGTAATTGCAGGTGCGGGCGGAAATTCACGAAGCCGCGCTGGAAACCGACGAGGACCAAACTGGAACCACGGTTTCCAATCGGACCGGGGCGAACTTCTCCTGTGAAATTATTTCGTAACGTTGACTCGATTCGATTCCAGACTTTCACAGCGTGCCACTGCGTAGGTGAACTTTCTACGGCGCCCCTGCCCGACGATGTTTTCGTTAAACTCATCAGGACGACCGTTGAAGCGTTACTTAACGAGGTCAGGATGAATTAAGCCGCTGATGCGAGCCTTTGTGGAGCAATAAAGCTATCAGGCGATGTTCCAAGACCTCTTCTGTGGCACAAGTGTCTTATCACAAAAGAGGTTTCCTACCAAACCGCAAATTCATCTCGCAAACTCGCTTGTATCTAAAGAGAAATATTTTTGCACGAGAAGAAGAAGAAGAGCACGAAATTGTACTAAATATCCCATCCCCCATTGACCAATCCATTCTATTCAGAGATCCAGAGTCCCACTAATTGCAAGATTTCGTGTCGCATTCAAAGCGGAACATACGCGAAGATTAGATCCGACGGAGAACAATCATCAAGCTTTCCCAAGCACGAAGAGATTCCATCAAGCATGGCTCCTAGATCACAATCATCCCCCAGCCACCCACGTTGTCGCGACAAGCTCTTCAATTAGTTCTGTCCATGTTAGCCTGGAAATCTTGATCCCATTGTTAGTCGATCTCGATCCCCGCAGAAATATATCGTCGCTGGTGGAAAGGCTGCTCTCCGTTCTCGAAACACCACCCTCCAAATTACCCCGTGCCCCATAAACAGGGGGATGCCCGCTCGTGTCCGCCCTGGCCGAGTCCCGCGAGCATGTTTACAATTCCACGAGACAATACACGAATTTCGGACCCTCCGGGTCCTCCCTGCTGACCCGTTTGTAGGCGAAATCTATTACAGAGCGCATCGGCGCGCAGAGGAGCCGGGTGCACCCTCGAAATTGATTTACGAGCGACCTTCGTGTTCTCCAACGTTGCTGATCGATGCGCGAAATCGTGGCGAAACGGCGCGACGGGATCGCGGTGTCGAACCTCCGCGCGCACAACTTCCCCTAGGCTTTGCTTCTGACGTAGGTAGGGTAATTCCGGGTGAGATGGCTCGATCACGCTCCTTTTGCAAATATATTTTTGTCCTTTATAAAACCACTAAATTTACGGTGTGCTGATTTTTTTAAAAAGTGGGCCATCTCTCCCCGACTTACCCTATTTCAACGCGCATTCGAAGATTCGCGTTTGTATTATTTCTTTGCCGTGAATTCCAGCTGGCAGCTATAACTGGAGCGTGATTTATAGGAATACATGTACATTATTGTTCAGAAATATTGGGATACGTAGGTACTCTGTGTGGAAAAATCTTGCGAATTTTGTTGAAGAGAAATTTTATTTTAGAAATGGTAGTTTATTTTGGGATTTTAAGTTAGAACCAGAATATCACATTTGGTGCAAATAAAACAGGTGTCTTGATACTTGTGAGCGGCAGTGCAGGTATGTTTGTGTTTCTGTTACGTTGTGAGGATGTATTTTGTTCCATTAACGAGTAAAATAAAGGCCCAGCTTCAACTCTGTTTATTTAGAACACTGCACGATAAGAGCTCCCGACTTATTGTCACTCTACAATCAAATTCGCTTTTAAATTAACACTCTGTGGCGTCAGCGTGTTTTCTCACCGAGGGATTTGCGTGCCGTGCATGGCAGCCGTGTTTTCACGTCGATATTTTCAGGGAAGCATTGGTAGTGTTGTCCGAGAGTTCTTGAACGTTTACTTTGAAAACAGACCAAGCATGTGCATAGTTCGCTTTGAACAAAACCTCCCCTGCTGATGGTTTGACCGACTTAGAGGGTGTTTTTCAGAGTCTTGCGTCACTCAGAGTTTTAGAAAGAAATCGAAATCGGTACAGATTTTGCTTAAGTAATAACACAGTCGGTAATGGCCAGGGGTAGATTTGGAGATTTGGCGCCCCTAGGCTAACAAGCGACTGCCGCCCTTTTGATGTAAAAGGGTTGAGGCGACTTTAAACTCAATTCAATATAACAACTCACACGAGTTATTATTAATTTGTTGCGTGACAAAAAAAGTAAATTGTTATTAAAGTTGCCTGAAGCCTGTGTTTAAAGATTATCATTCACTTCCGGTATTAGGGAAAGTAGATAAACATTTTATTCTAGAACGAAAATCTATGCCATTATTGTGGATGAAAAAATAAAAAGTTGCAGGCAAAACCTTTTTCAATTTCTTTCGCCCACAGTTTGCCATATTCGGTCATAAATCTTTTCTTGAGGACCGCAGCACACTTAATTATCACAACCTCGTGTTCTTAATATTCGCAACATATAGTTACAGGTGCATATAATAGCGAAGCATCCACTTTGCCGAAGACAGTGCTGATTTAATAAACGCAAGAACATAAAACAGAAGTAAACAAAGGTAAACAAAAGTACCTATATAGTGTGGAAAGGCTAATCTTTAGCTTTTCGAGCAGCATGGCTAGTCATTATCATTATGTTGTCAGGAGATTAATGATAAATCTTCTATTCATGGGTGCAGGTAGTTGTCACACTTTCAAACCAACATAGTCATTCTCCCTGCACAGAATAATCCAAGTTTAGAGACGCGTATAACGCATCAGCGTATTTGCGACCTCGCAGCGTTGAATATACCATGGACGTTGAAATACGACGAACGTCACCGTGCAATTGCAATTAAATTACCGAGGGAATTAGCCAGCGCTGCGGATAATGTACCCGTGAATACGGACTCTCGGGTTATACGGACAAACTGGCCTGGTCACCACGTATATGTATATCAAAGATTTAAGTTTCCCAGGCCTAAGGAGCGACGATGTTGCTACTCTTTTCATTTTATTAAACACTTTTAGTCGTTGGAAGGCTTTCCACGTACGATTACACACACGCGGTCACGGTAAACAAATTACTAATGGATAATAATAATTGATGACCAATTGACAATGGTAATGGTAATTGATGACTAAACGCCATTTATGCGTCGATATTTCTGCTGGAGGATTACAAACAGTGCAGTGTGGAGAGTTGGGTAGAAATTTAAATTCCATTAAGGGGTTACATACCTTTGACAGCTCGCAAAATCTGGGTATTTTCATATTTTTGTTTCATATAAAAAATGTTATATTTAAAAATCAAGATATACAACTGTTTGTGTCTAAATTAAGCTGTATTCTCTTAAAAAAGAAATCTGATATCTTAAGAAATGGTGACATTGCAACCCTTTCTCCCGAAGCGTCTTCATATTTGCGGTACCAAAAATATCTCAGAGACTAGCGAATCGATTTGAATAAAATCTTGCACGAATATTCTTAAGACTACAATCTAGCACTTGTCGAAGCCGAAGCCTTCAAAAAATGTTGTGCCAAAATACTTTTTGAAGAGAATACTGCTTAATTCATAGATACACAAAAAGATGTACGCCTTGATTTTTAAATATACCGTTTTTAATATGAAAAAAAAAATCCAACTACTTAAGGAAATTCCATAATACAATGGAGGCACATTTTTTCAAAATTTAGTATTAATAATGTATTCCAACAGGATCTACTAATCATATAAAATAGGGAAAAAACTTTCAAGGCGAATAAGTCCGTTGTTGCTCTCACTGCCTCAATTTTAGTTTTGCGAATTAACCAAAAAACAATGTTATAATATCCTTAATTAACATAAATTATTATTAATCCTATGTCAGAGCTACAACCATCATCCATATTCATTTTGCAGAATAATCCTGTACATTGCAGACGAAATACTTCTAAATGCCTCTTATTTCTCCGTACAAGTTTCTTATTCTTCCCCTCCACGCCCTTTACGCGCAGCAGCTGCTCCCTTATTCGTACCCGACCAAAGAGAACAGAAAGAAGAATCGGATTTACTCGTTCCAACAGATCCAACTCGCTTCTGGTCTTGCCCCCCTGTCTCCCCATGACGGATAGCGCCTCGTAAACAATTTCGATTTCCAGTCGAGCTATTTCCCCGGAGGGGCGGAAAATCGCGATAGGATAGGAATAGAAGAACTAAGGGGAACGATTTTCCAAGAGGGGGCGCGGAAGTTGGAGCGTCCAACTGCTAAGTAACTACCACGATGGAAAGTCGTATCTCACCAGAGAGGCGGCTCAAGTGCGCTCCGTAGGCTTCCTTATTTCCTCCCTCTCGATCGAGTTATTAATATCGAGTAGCCATCGGACGGAGTAGAAAGTCGCGTTTCAAGTAAACGATGACTCAACTATCATCCACTTGCCTTTCCCCCGTTTTTCCCCGCGCCGTTAAGTAACGCAGAAATCCTCATTGTCGGGGCCGAGTCCGTTTATTCGCTTGCCCGTTTCCTCTCGGTCGCATAATCGCGCCGCCGTTATTGTTACTGAACAACGGCCCCGCGAGTTATGTAAAATACGTTCATTTCCTTGCCCCGGTCTTTCGAGAATGATAATGCAGAGATTGCGCGGCGTTGCGCAAGCACTAAAACCGCGAGGAAAATTGGATTTCCATGGCAATGGGAAAACAGTGTCTGATCCCCCTGTTTTCCACTGTAACGTTAAGCGAGGGGGCTCGAGGGATTGTTACACGTGGGTATTATTGCTTGAACGCTCCGCGTATCGAGGGAGTGGATATTTTATCTCCATTTACGAGAATAAAAAATTCCCAACCACGTTAGATAAGTGTTATTCAAACAACAGTATCGCCACAAAATTAGGATTGCCACCCGTAAAATAAAATATCTTACGTTATTAGAAGTAAATGTACTTTATACTTTTGAATAACAATAAAGTATGCAAAAATACTTTATTTAACGATTAATAATATCACGAGAAACGTAATGGAATATTATTGTAGGTAGTTGCTAAATGTACACAAACCATGATCATCTCAAAGTAATTTCTTATCTCCTGCCTGTTCCTGCCACCGCAGCATTTACTGAGAAAGTTTTCTCTGACAGGAATGTGCAGTGGCAGGATGAGAGGAACAAGGTATGTCTTAATTTAATAAACAACGAATTATTTATATATTTTAATATAAATATTGAGTACTATACTGCCATTGAGTTATTGAAATAGAATAAAAAGTTATGCTAAGAGCAATAAAAAATATGTTTCGAAGAAATAAAAACTAATACGATTAAAATCTACTTTTAGTTTCTTCGAGCGTACTTTTTTTATACTCTACTAAAGCAAATTTATATTATTTTTCTATAAAAAAAAAAAGGTGATAATCCTACCGCAAATTTCCCTGCCACTGAAACGATTACTTCCTCGTTTCTTCTTCACCCTGAATAATCGCAACCTGCGATATAATCATTGAACGCTCGGTGACGTGGCTTTAAGTCTTTAAGTTCAAGTTTCATTTTCCTCTTTACTATCCTCCCACTGTCACAACAAATACGTGCGTCTGGAGCTACAATTAAAGCCACCTAAACGGTAATTCCCTTTTTTCGCGAGTATCGAGTGAACGTCGAAGAACAAGCATTGAAACGAATCAGCGATGAATTGATCCACGGACTGTCGTGCGCGGTGGAATTGCCGAGGGGGTAGAAAACAAACATACCCTCCTTCGCTTTGAGGGGGGCCGCGATTCGCGATACCACCCCGACCAATTGATCCTTCGGCAGAATGCGTTCTCATAGAAACGGTGTCTGTTGGTTTTGCAGGTCGAGGCCGGTGACGTCATACTCAGGGTGAACGAAGTCGATGTCAACCGATTCAGTACTAAAGAAGGTAAGAAGACCGACCCGCTTTAGCGCTCGTGATATAATGCACATCCGACGGCGGAGCGCGCTCGTTTTTCTCCACCTCCGTCGACCGAGCATCGCCTTTTTATGCGCCGGGCATCGAACGCTTAAGCTGGCTCCACACTTGCGTCCGAACGTTGGCCTCGCGTAACATGGACGGTGGATCTCGCGGTGGAATGAAAATTGGAAGGCTCGAGGCGCTGGAGCAACGCGGCCGCAGAAATGAATTTTGAAAATTTATTACACTGCACACGGGGAAGGGAAATACGGTTTCGTTTAACGAAACGTTAAATTAGGCTGCAGCCTCCATAATTCCCGTTTGGGTCCTGCTTAATCCGGATTAGCGGGACTCGGTGTAAGGTCGTTGGTGTAGAAAATTGATAAAACAGCGTTGAATCGTATCTGAATTGGGGTTGGAAGCTTGATGCTTCAGGAAATTAATTTCTACCGCGTGTTATTGATTCGTTTTATCATTTATGGGAAGTGTTGGTTTTAAATATAGAGCGAGGGCAGGTGTAGTGGAGTAGGTAGCATGTTCACTGCAGTATGTTACGGAGAGAGGGATTTTGGGAGATTTAATATAGCAAAAATTGGGTGCGTCGAAATGTGGGGAGTTGATGGGTGCAATGTTGGTATTTGGCAGTGGCATCAAAGGGATGCTGGAGCCGCATAGTTTGAGCACGGGGTGCGGTGGTGTGCGCTGTGTCACTTACACCACCGCGTGCTCGTATCCCTTCTTTTCATCCAACGTTCCTTATACAGACCCCAAAAGCAATCTAGGAATCCCATTTGAAGGCACGGAGCGCGAATTTAACTCTAGCAAGTTAGCTCTCAGGGCTTCTATAACATGATGATGTTACTATATACTGCAAATATAGTCGAGATACTACTCGCTACTCGTTGCTCTGATATAAGTATGGACACATCTTAACGCTGTAATGGCACAAATGCGAAATTCACTAGAAATCTTACGATCTTCATCTTTTTCTTTTGCCACAAGCGTGTAACCATCTTTAAACGACTTCGTTTTATCATCATAAATGGTGCTTATATCCACTACATCTCTTTCTGAAAAAGATTGACTTTTACAAGATTATAATTGAATAATTACTATACAATTTTTATGGTAAAAGTTTTATTTATTTATTATTACTAGATTTTTAGGTTATTTCGTAACTTACAAGGGAAGATCCCAATTTTATTGAATCAATAATATTATTCCAAGAGACCTGCCACAACGCACCGAGGTTTTGCGAAAATCAATCAGTTTTCTGGCAGAGTTTCAACAGATTCAATCTCGTCCCACTTTCACTCCGGTAGAAAGAAAACACGAATTTTCTCGTTGGCGTAGACAGTCGTGGAAGGTCGTGGCAATTAACCTCGTAATTATCGTATTATGTTCGCGCGATCACGATCAACTCGCGAACCAGGCGGCTGAAACGTGGCAAGGATCCGAGTGAAAGTCGATCCAATTTATCCCTCGATCCTTTCATCGCCTCGAAGGCCAATGAAATCGGTCAAATATCGGCGGATCGAGAAAAATTCCACGCGCACCCGTAACGAAACCTCGCGGTGGGACACTTGCTCTCGAGTGGAAAATCCACGAGGTCGCACCGATCGATGCGAGATCGGCGATAATTCGTGGGAAAACGCTTTGACCGCTTTATCGGAATATTTATCGGTCTGCAGGACTTTCAATGAAACTTTGCGCGACTCCGAGCACGCGTGTCTTTCCAGCAGGAAAATTTATGCGGCGATTTCCTTCGTTTAGAGGGAAACGTTTCTCCGGAGAATTGAATTTCATGCGACGATCCCTCTTGAATGAAATTCTTGCCTACATCTTCGGGATCCGGTATTTTCAAACCTGGTGGAAGGAGTAATTTAGTAGTGTAGTTAAATTATTTTGCCAATAATCGATCTGCATTGAGGAATAATTTAATTAAATTTATATAGAATGTTTGCTGCGCGATGCTCATTTCGCGTGATCGCGTTTGTTCACTTCGCATTGTTCTGAATTTATCGTTTTAATTCGCAAGGAAATTGGTCAAAATTTGCGGAATATCGAACAGAATGGCCATCGAAATTGAGCTGGATAACACGAAGGAAAATCGGATACGTAAGCGAATTAACTTCCTTGTCACGTTGGTTGCCAGTGGGGAGCTGTTTATGCACGGTCCTCGTCTTTGTTTTTTTAACCTTTCGATCTTTTAAGTGTCCATCTTGCAAGACATTTTTCACGTCACAGCAAAACGATGCATTCATCGATAGAATTAATGAACACGCGGATAATTAATTTCAATCGCATGCAATAAAGATTACGTGATACAGAGTTGGATTAATTTTCATTCGTTAGGGTCTTTCAATCTTCTTCAGTGGTTTCGTTATGGACGTAACGAATTGCTGTTACTGTAGGTATATTAATAAAGATGACTAGCATCTAAGTTTATTCCTCGTTTCGTTGTGTAACTGTAAAATAATGTGATTAATACAATCTGATTTCAATAAAATATTCGATCACTATCCTTCTGCTTTGGTTCCCCATAAATTTCTGACTGCTGAGAAACTCCTTTGGCATTAACAACGTGGACGACTGAAAATAAATAGGAAAAGAGATTCCTTTCGACTCGTCCTCGTAATGAAATCCGAAACAGAATTACGCACAGAAAAAGGACTAGGGTCGCTAAATCGCAAGTCCAAAGTTGCCAGTGATTCAAGTAAGAATCCAGTTAAGAGCGCCGGCGAATCTCGGGGGTTGGATGAAACGAGTAAAAGGAAAGTTTCGCTCGTGAGTTAGAGCCGAAGCTTGTTTCCTCTTCGGAGACGCTCTCGTTTCGTTAAATGAAACCGAGCGCACGAATTTCCTAAATGAATCTCGTTCGTTATGATCGCGTTGCGTTCGAAGTATAATATTGTACAGGCTTCGCCGAGAGTTAATCGACAAAGTTTTCCAGCATGATGGGCCGGGTCATTCAGTAATAGTCACGAACTCCTCTCAACTCATTCTCGGGCTTTAATGAATTAGAATACGAAATTTTACCAGGTCGCCTGTGTTCCTCTTCTTCATTCGCTAGATTTTTATTTCTCCGAAATTTTGAATCTTATTTGAATAACGAATTTATCTCGAAGTTAACGCAGGGTTTGGAGAATTTTTCCTGGTAATTGTTATGAAATTGGTGATAGAACATTATCAGAATTAACTTACTCACGTTTGAAGTTTGACTAGAAAAATGATAATAAATTCTACTGTATTCTTATTCTTATTATTAAACGGGTAGTCACCCTTTGGTTATATATACAGTACACAAAGGAAAAGCAAAGTTATAAGTTATGATAGAGTTATATTGAGAATATATATGAAATTTATTCTTATTCTTTAGTGCAAGAACAATGTAGTATTATGCTGGTTAACCTCTACATTCCCAGCGAATGTCTCTATTGCATACATAGTTATATAATTCTATACACGTTGAGGATTAAGCATAGAATTTGAGAGATGTATTCAAACAGTTATCTCCAGACACGATCGATACCCACGTCGCTCTTATCAAATCAGTTGCATGTGTCAGCAGAGCAGTGAATGATTAATGAAATGCCTCAATAAATTCACGAAATTTCAATCGCAATTATATATCAATATTACAAACGCACACAATCTCTTCAATATCTTATTTCTAAAGCATCTTTATTACCAGTCGACTGATTAACTTATCACCCTGCGTCTCATACAAATCCTCATTCTCTTAAATCTCAATCTCTTCAGCTTCTTATATCCAGCTTAAAAAAAAAAGAAAAACTTTGACACAATATCTTACAATAATTCATTCCAATTAAAAACCGCCACTAATTACACCCCCAAAAGCTTTATTATTATACATAACAAATTCCCCACACGGTGCTCCGGCTTTTTCATATCACGACCGCATAATATAAATCCTAATAAAGATTCATTCCACATCCTCCTCAACAGCCTGCATGCCGCTATTAAGCGGACGTACCCCGAAATGAACCCCGTCAGCCATATTGGGATTAAATGGCGTCAGCCCGCGCGAGCAGACGTGACAGTTGGTATTAAAGGGATGGAAGGGCGAATTTCCCGTTTTACGCGAATTAATTGTAACTCGAGGATCGCGCTTACGCCCTCGGAACGATTAACCTCCCGCCAAAATTACGGCCTAGAGCTCCGTCCTTCTGCCCCGCGGGGGTACGTCCAAACAGGGGGGGGGGGTGGAGGACTTTGCTCCCTCCTTAATCCACGACGGCAACCAGCCCCGACCTATCGCAACGATGGCAGAGAGTGGCGTCTAAATTCCGTGGTGGGGAAGACGCGACGGCTGGATCCGCCGTAATTCCCATTCCCAGTCGCTTTTCCACCCTGCTTTTTCGGGGGGGTCGTTGGACGGGGCTGGTTCCTTTTACGAGCGTGTCAGTCGCTCCGCGTCCTTCGCCTTCCATACGTTTCTTCTCTCCGTTCGCTCCAGCCAGCTTCGTTTTTGTGTTCCAGTGCTGAAATGTCTGCGGCTCTCGTCGGACCCCGTCACCCTGAAGCTACGAAGGGGTAAGTGAAAAGCACACCTGCAACATTCTTTTACCCGCTTAATGGCCGCGACGCTGCGACACCTTGTGCTCACTTTCGATTATTCGGGACCAATGGGGCTTGGGGGGTTGTACGAGCTTTGGCTTCTAAGTTAATGGTGGCTGAAAAATATTCTCAAGGATCTTGACGTGAATTATTAGCGATTTTGTATTCGTGGTGGTGTCACATTTATAGATTAGGAACCCTGTGTGTTTTAGGATTGAGTAGTGTGGGTTTAATGCACTTAGGGCAGGACTATGAAGTTGGAATCCCCAAGTGCAAATTTTTATAAAATGGAAACAGTTTTTTTCGTTTGTCCACTCTTCAAAAAGGAGTTATAAAGAAACTAAAACGAATGAGCAACAATCTTGACTGCATTTCCTTCAAACTATGTAGGTACTTGAATAATTCGGATGGGGAGAATTTTGACTCACTCTATATATAAAATAAAAATTCGGTTTATCAACACTTTCGTTATTAACTCGTATACTTACCTAAACCTTCTTGCCAATCTGAATTAAATTTTACATACTTCCAGACTTCTGCAGAAAATCCAACCTGCTCAGGGCAGTCAATATTTTTTAATGTTTCTTTATTAATAAGTCGTTTCTACTAGATGGGCAAACGAAAATTGTGGGTGGATAAACGTGGAAAAATCGTGGAAAAACGAAAACTTTCTATTTTATAAAAATGTGCACTTAGGGCACTGTTTTCTCCACTTCATTTGGCAATGTGTCTAATAACAGAATCTTTTATTCAGTGTAATTTATAGCGATTTGAAAGATATTTTTTAACCCATTACTCCTTGCACAATAATATGATAAACGCTTAGAGTGATCCATTGAAAGTTTCGCGGAAAAATCGTGTTCGAAGCGAACTGCATCCTCTCCGAATCCCATATATGGACAAAAATAATTTATCACAAGAATAATTAAGCAGTAAAACTGTATACATGTCCGAGTAGAAAAAAGCCCATGATATAGAGGATTCAGAAAACTTCGAACTCGATTTTCCCGTGAAACTTAAATTACCACGTGCCATGTACGTTTAACATCACTCGAAGATTAAGATCGATGATCCAAACCTCCTGCAATTTTTGCGTGATAGCTTTCTACCATACACCCTCTCAGTCCTTGAGCCATTTCCCACCTCCGCCCTTTACATCTATTTCTTGCTGCAACAGCCTGTTCCCGCGACCACCAGTCACGTAACACCTTCATACAAACTTTCCAATATCTTGCTAGAAAATAAATCGCCCCGACAGACTATTGGGAAACCAAGAATTTCGATACGCCACCTAGTGGCAGAAAATTGAACTACTGTGAGTAGGCCGAAATCCGTCCAAGTCCATTCGATTATCAGTGTTTACATAGACAAGTTGTGAAAAACGAGTGTTTTTAAATCTTTTTGAACACTAAATTTTTACTTCTTCGATTAATAAATACTTATTCGGAATGTTTGGTGGGATCCGGGCCTACTCGCAATAGTTTGCCAACTTACCATCACAGCGCTGAAATCTAAGCCACGCCTCCACTTGGTTTTCCAATACCTGCCTTAAGGGTTCGCTTGGGGAGCCGCGAGAATCCGCGACGTTTCCCCAGCTTTCCCTGGGCAGATGCTAAAGTCGCACGCGATAAAATCGTTTCGTCTGCTGTTTGTCGAATCACGTTGCCGCGCGAGTCGATTCGTTCGGCGTAAATACGGAAACGTGCAATATGAGGGGACAGTTGGCCGCGTTTCGTGAGCGGAATCATTGTGTAAACTTACCGCGGGGCCAGATACAACGTTGGTTTACAGAACCGTCGTGTCTGCCCGATTTACAGCGGATTATCGTTATCGCTGCACGCTCACCTTGAATCCATTGGACGGCAGGCTGCCCCGTAACGGGGGCAGGCTCCCCCTCGCCTGATGGAGTTGTCGTCGACTAACCCGATGACCCGATTAAATAATTACTCTATCAATTTAGCGAACGACAGGGGGAAAGAAACTGTTCCGTGGCACAGTTCTGCGGCGGGGGTTCCGGCAAGTGGGGAACCGTGATCGAGGGGGATTGGAAAATTTGCCTGGATATGCTTACCGCCCAGCTGCCGTCGTCTGTTCGACGTTTAAGCTCAATTTAAGTTTAAGTTCAAAGTAGCCCGGGGGCTACGTTAATTTAATTTCCAAACCGCTCCGAGGATGTTAACTAATTCAAGGTTGGAGATTCGTAGGTTTCTGTTGGAGCGGTGCGAATTGTCGTTTATTACACTTCTGTGTCTTTTAGCAGAAAATTGGTAGAAGGTCATAGATGGAAGAGGAAAATACTTTGATTAAAAAGTTGTAATATAGTTTTAGCTTTAATGAAGAACCTCTGCGTCGACTTAATAGAAAGTTTAGTAAATTTGAGGTAGATTCGTTAAATTGATGGGTACTCTTGGATTTTGTACACTTTATTTTATGTTTAGAAATAGAAGTGATTCTTAAGAGGAGCGTTAATATGTGCAATTAGGCTCACAGGCTTAATGATGAGAAAAGTGAGAGTCGATGGCACTATTCAGGTCTTTGGCATGGTTTCTCGGGTTCAGAGGCTCTGCCGAGTGAAAACAATGTGTATTTGTGTTGCTAAAGATTGTATTTATTCTGTAAACTATGGGGAAGAACCACGGAATTCTGTTTCATTTGTTTGAGTATTTTGGATGCCAGCTTGTGGGGAATAGTTAAGATTGTAGGTGGTCTAGGGTGAATTCCTTCGAAATTAAAAGTTTCTCCGTCAGCCCGTGGTTCGCCAGACGGCCACTACAAGGGGTAACACATCCTCGAAATTTTGTTCCCGTAAGTAGCAAACTTTTAGAGATATTGCGATAAGTTAGCCTGAAAATGGAACTTGGCTGAAGCCACAGTGCCTCACATTTTGCACTGTAACGACCAAAGTAGTTCGAACATCTCCGCAAATGATCTTGCAAATTAAAGAAGAATATCTATCCATTAATCTGACCCCAGAACGAGAAATATTGCTGAATAGAATCTACTCTTTTACATCGACGACCCCAGTGTCCACGAAACAGCGCAGCGCTTCACTTTTCGCGCTCAAGAAAATGCTAAAAAATTTCGAAAAGCTTCCACGGTAGTCTAATTTCATAATCTCATACTCTCAGTGACCAGAAATCTCATAGTTTTCCCCCAAAATGAACTTTTTTACAAGAATTAACATTACAAAAATATTTTCTAGGGAGTCAAAAAGGGCTGCTAAATATTTTACCTTTAATTGCAATTCTGTCTTTTCTTAGGCGTAACTGGGGGATTTGGAAAAGTCGTGAAACGGTACCGAATCTTTTAAAAGCGTTTATAGTCGCGTCTCTTTTGTAAATCTACTAATAATGGACACAAGAGTGGAGCGTCCTCTAGAAGAATTGCTACTTACCGCGCATAATGTGACGGCGAACGTGTAGTTAACGTATTATCGATTGCCAGTTTGCTAATCGGCTTTTCTCTGGCAGCGTTCACTGACCCAACCGGCGACTAATTGGCTTTTCTCACTTGTGTACGAAAGGGATTCACGGTGTCGGGGGAAAGCGACATATCGATTTAAAACGTGCATTGAACGCCAACAACCGATACCAAGTAATCTAGCATTCATGAAGTGAAAAAGGGGGAAAATGCAAACGATTTCATTTACCGTTTCGTCGGTGCTGCTATCGACGTGACGTTGCCCTCTCCGTTGCGAGTAACTGCAGTTTGATAGTTGGAAATTGATTGGAGATTGTAGCCCCTGAAAGTCTTACTAATTATTAAAAAAATTGTAAGTGGAAGGCAAAACTATTTTGTCTAATCAAAAGTTTCTTCTTTTCCGAAATAGAAAAAATATTATATTTTAAACTAAAATAGATTACTATTAATGAAAAATTGGAAAAGCTCATGAATATTAATATACATAATAGACAAATTAATTAATAGAACATAATTCTCATTACACAGTTCTAATTAATGCTTCGAAGCCTAACGACTCCACCGTATTTTAGGTCATTAAAGAATTAACAATTCAAGAAAGTCTTCCAGTAGACTTGTACGCATCGTTTTGACACTTAGGTATCGATTATTCCACTACGAATTTATTATAGTATTAGGTCCTTAAATCTTAACGCGTTTAAGTGAATCGTTGTCAAGTGATAGAACTTTATACCGTGAACGGTAAACTAATTGCAGCGACCACTGTTGATTAATAACATGACGCAGTGCGGTAACATAATGACACAATGCCCGTGTCGTTTTGCCTTTTTCCCGTCGCCGTTCGCCATAAATTGGTCAGAGTTTCTCGTGGACGCTAATCGCCCGTGATTAGCCGGTGACAGTTTAATCCTCCCTTGGGGGAAAGGATGGAGCAAAACGTGGAGAAAAATTGCGACTTACGTAAGATTAATGCGAGATTCCGGCGAAATTAAAAATATTAATACAGCTGGTATTTGCAGGTGATATTAACTTATAACTCTCATGTGTAATGAAACAGCCAAGTAATTACTGATAACGTAAAGCTGTTCAAATTTCACCAAATTGCGAGCAATAAATTCCAATTTAATTGAAAATGACTGACGCACTGAAGTTTAACGAGCCACTCAAATATTTGGGATATTTGCAATCTGATTTTATTTCAAAATCCCCAAAGTGTTCGGGCCAAATTAAAACATTTAATTTTCCATCCCTGCTAGTCTTTTTTTAAATCCTCCAGCAAGTTCACTAACTACGTCCAATCGTTGCAAATTCTTGGGGGAAAAAAGAGGAAGAAAAAGAGATAAGGACGTCAGCCGAGTCTATGAAGCTATTACGTCGTCGGTCGTATCCTCTCCCGTAGACCGTGGACAATCAATGACTCACTCTGATAGAAAATTGTTTGTTATCTCGGACGCATCGTTTGATCGTTGGCTCGTGCGATTAATTACGCCGCCCTCGACACTCTCCCTTTTTCCCCGGGCACGTGTGAACGGCGACGAAGGTGGCCTTCTCTTTTAGACCCCCCGACGACGATGCAGACCAAGGTAAAGAGCGGAGTTAGCTCGTGGTGACGCGATGGCGTTTTCTATGGGTTATTATCGCGCGATTCTATTATTACTATCAGGTTCAAGTGCGCCTATACGCGTCCAGCGTGGTTCTATCATTAGATCAGTATCGCGCGAGAGTTCAGTCACCAGGCCCGAGCACGAATGCGTTCTACTGCAATTAGACGCGTCGACGATTTAGCAACATTTCATTGCTACGGTGTCACGGTGTTAAAAGGATCTTTATCCACGATGCCTTGAATTTACCTTAAATGAAATTTGTCTCCCCGGGAGAGAAGGGTAAAGGCAGAATGATTAAGGAGTTAGGATCCTCTTAGCTTTAGCTTCACAGATTTAAGCACACTGCAACCTCCACCTAATACTACGCCAATTTTGATCAGCTAGAGTTGGGAGGTTTTAGTAATTTACTCAGAATATTTCGGGCCCGATTGTACACCAACATCAGACACATCCAAGTGCCTCGTTTTAAGGACGCAGCACGAACGGTGGCATTCCTCGTTGCACTCTTCCCCTTGCGAGATCATAAAGTCTCGTCGAACAGTTCCTCGACGTAAACGTCAGCCACCGCTCGTGGTTGTCGTAGTGTCCCCTCGACAACCGCCTCCGCGCCGTGGGCGTCCGCGCATTATTTAACCGCGACACCTCGTCCCGTTTCCCTGCCACTCGTAAATCGCGTTCCGAGTCAACCACCCTCGGGGATCGAACTCGCGTCTCCTCGCCTCTCGCGCCTTCCACGGCGACCCGTTTCCCCGCGGGGCAACCCCGTCGCGCCTCCCACGCAGCAGGTACCACCCTTCGGCCCCCGCGGACTTTGAAGTCGTCCACGCGCTGACTATAAATTCTCCGGACGGAGAAGAACGAAATAGCCGCGGCGGCGGCCTTTTTAATCAGACTTCATGCACGCCCGCCGAAAGAGCTGTCCCAGTTACTCCCGCTCGCTGAAAATACGCGCGATTCCTCGCCGGGCGAAGCCGCCGCACGTCGGCGTGCAACGAGATTGAAAAACTGGGCTGCCGGGACAGCCGTAGGATTGGAACAGAGACGTGCCTTCTGCCCTGGAACACCTTTGTCGCGCGAAAGATATGCGCGTTTCCGCGCGCTCCGTTGATGAATCGCCCAGCTGAATCGGGGAACTGGGGGAATGGAAGGGTGCTTGGGAATGCACCCGGTAACAAGTACATATTGTAGAAATAAACGAAAAAAAGCCACGGAAAATGGGCCTCGGGCGGTGGGATTCGAATCCGCGATCTTTGGATCCGCCACGCACTCGCCAGTCGCCTAACCAACTCAGCCAAAGTCGATCCCCCCCGGGTCTCTATGTTCCAAACTCCCTCTTAAGGTGTTCCTGATCCCTATATACAAATAAAGGCATTTACCGGTGCCAGTTTGCTGGACGGTAAGCAGGAGAATTTCCTTTACCATGTTGTGGATAAGATACCGTTGTCGTTCCCTTAGATCCGGCAATAAAGGCGCACGTGCGTCGCCTGCTATCGCCTGGACAGCTAGCGTGCGACGAAACGGACTCGTCCAAGATCTCACACGAGGCGACAACCCTCGCGAATAACCCCAGGGCCGTGTCGTCGGGAAACGGCGAGGACACGGGATCCAGGAAACCGCGGACGCCAGAATTGCCTGGCGGATCGCCGCAGGAGCCAACCGGCGCAACGACGCAATATGCAACCAGAAGCAACGGCTCCTACAGCGACGCTTCCGGCTCCTCGGAGCTGGAGGCGCTCCTGCCTCCCATCGACAGCTTCAAGGAGGAGGAACGAGCCCAATGGGAGCCTCTATCTGGCGACAAGTTCACCAGGCAGAAGAATACGCCTAGGTACGTGAGTGGATAAGGGTGATCTTTATAATCTTGGTATTAGAACATATTTCCTGCTGTGTCTGGCTGTGCTTCTTGTATTAGGTACAGTAGGACGTTCACAGAGGCGGATCTAGAGTAATAAAATAGAAAAATATTATGACACTGTGTATTATTCTGTATAAATAATTAACGTGAATTTAATTATAGTATTAGATGGAGATATTAAAATATAAATTACAAGCAAATTTTGAATCTTGTAAAAGAAGGTTCGAAAATGTACTTATGTACTTTTACATATTTCGCCCCCTCCAAGAAGGCTCCTAATCCGCCTCTGGATGTTCAACTCTCTGGTTAGGGGTAGTTTTTACAGGCTTCTTGGAGTTCAAAGGTTTGGACACATTTATTAGTTCCGTGGCGTAAGAAGATGAGGGGTGTAGAGGATCTCTTCTTACACCTCTCTTTAAACACCAAGAAGTCAGTGAAATCCACCCCTAACCACAGAGTTGAACGTCCTACTGTACCTAATACAATAAGTACACCCAGACATGGGACGTAAGAAGAGATCCTCTGCGCCCCTCTTCTTAACAGTAGATTAATATACTATTATCAAATGGCGCCGTTGTAGGGAGTGAAAACAAAGAAATACAAAAAAAATTGATAGGTATATGTATATAAATAAAAGCTACCCTAGTGTACCATCCAGGCGCGACTAGTACCACTACTTCCTTCAGTAACTATATTATTTTAAAACTCTCTGTACATTGACCAAATACGTGTTTCCATCGTCCATGCTTTTCTCCATCCTTTCTTACCCATTGAGCCAAGCTCTTCCCCTTAACTGTTTTGATACTGATAGAGACAATGACGTGACGCAGGTTCGAAGCCTACATGATGACCGGCGACCTGATGCTGAACCTGTCTCGCACCCAGCAGAGCAGCGGCCTGCTACCGAAGCACCAGAAGAAGGTGGACTCGCTGAGGTACAACAATCATCACACCCACCATCACCATAATCACCACAATCACCACCATCATAACTCGGTACCTACCAGTCCTAACGAGATGCTGGGCCATCACCGTGCTTACAAGTGCACCGGTTCGAACTCGGCCAGCACCTCGCCGGTAGGGATCAGCAAGCGCGAGAGCGGCCAATGCCCCGGCCAGAGCGACGCTGGCAAGCCGAACGCCGCGAGTTTCGGTTACTCGAGCGGCTTCGTGCGCACCTCGCGCTCCGAGGATCACCTGCAATTCCAGAAGGATCCGTCGATGAGCGCGGTGGACATAGACATCGACGACGACGTCACGTCCAGCCTAAACACCCTGCTGGACACGCGGCCGGACAGCGGCCAGGGCCTGTCCAGCGAGCGGATCGTATGGACGTACAACGCGCCGGTCAGCTCGCCGTCCGCCTCGGAGCGCACCTCGTGCTGCCAGAACGGCAGCTCGTCGCAGTCGTCCTCGAGTAGCTCCTCGACCGAGGGCACTAGCCCCCAGAGATCCTTATCGCCAGCCTCCCCAACCTCTGTCTCGTCCTCCGTCATGTCCTCCAATTCTGGATCCCGTAGGTTCCCACCGCCGGTGCCCACGGGCACCGCGGCCGCGGCCCTGGGCCCATCAGGCGACGGGACCGCGTCCTCCGCCTCCGGCCTTCATCCCACCAACGGTGACCTCAGCCAGTCCGAGGCCATCAGCAACATGTCCAGTCCCGACTACAACGACGAGGAGACTATGGACATACTCAGTGCCCGCGATATCATGATGGTCAGTGATCCGAGTGACAGTGACTCGACGATACTGGCCAGCGAGCCGCCGCAGAGGAGGCTGAAGAGCGCCTCGCAGGCGGCCACCGCGTACGCGACCGGCCAGGACGCCACCGAGCACAGGATAGTGATACAGGTGAAGGGGCCCGACAAGGACGCCGCGTCCGCGAGGAACACCAGCCCGAGGCAGAACAGGCGGCGCGGCAACCCTAGCATTCCCGATCTGGTGGCACCGTCCGCGGCGTCCAGCGCCGTCCAACGATCGTCCGCTGCGGCTGCTGGCAACGTCACTCCGGAGTTCGTTGGATATCAGGTGGCGTATTTCCACCCTAGTCTTTAGGAATAGCTCTATCGGTTGTCCCTGTTTCTGGGATGGTTCAAACGTAGCGACTGATGAGAGGTGTCTGCTGGGTAGCTTTGTGTAGGGTTGTGGTGGGTTTGAAGGAATTGGCTTTAGATGATTATTCAACGGTCTTTTTATTGGGAAATAGCTTTACTACTCGGCTTATAAATAAGTTTTTTGTGAGAATGGTCACATTCACCTGGGTTAGTCAGGCATAATGCGCTGAGGCACATTTCGTGACCCCAGAGTTTATCGCTCGAAAGTTTTTAGACGACAGACAAACACGCAAACATATTCAGTGGGGGGCCAAATTATTATACTCAAACGAAAAGGTTTGAGATTTTGTAAGTCTAAGCGATGGAAAGGGTTGATTATGCAGACTGAAATATTGCACATGTAGTGTCCGCTGTGAGAAACAGAAATATAAACGAAAGTGTAGTATTCTCAACCGAGTAGCTTAAACCTGTTAGTCATAGGACTCTGATCCTCGGAGTCGCACTGCAGACAGTGGCGGTTTTAAAGAAAAAGGCCCAGGTGGCAAACGTTCGTAGGGACCCATTTTTCTTCAGGAAAATGAACACGAGGTAGTTTAGTAAAAACGGGCTAAGTGTACAGAAAAGTATAGAAAAAAATATAATGTTTGGATATCATAATTTTTCATTTTAAGCTAAGGCCCTAGGCCTTCTGGGCAAGGACCCAGGCGGCAGCTGCTCGTGAGCCGCCCGCTAAATCCGCCACTGACCGCAGTCATTCTTAAACTCTGTAGCTTTTAGCATTAACTCCGTGAAATTGATTGAAAAAGCAACAGGTTCCCCGTGTATTAGTCTACTAACATTTCAGGAGCTAAAGGAGAGCGAGGACGAGAAGGATGCTCTAAACACCGGCAGCTACGACGACAAGCACAGCGGCGCGTCGCCTCCGCAATCCGCGGACGAGGAGAGTGACATCGAGAGTCTGCACAGCTTCCACTACAGCCCCAAGGCGGTGGACCTGCCATCCGCTGTACGATTGGCCAAAAGGCTATACTCTCTGGACGGGTTCAAGAAGTCTGACGTCTCTAGGCACCTTAGCAAAAAGTACGTGGCCCATTTCTGGATCAGAATCCTGCGAAGCTACTGCACCCGTCTAACGTTCGGCTATCCTTTTGTGATTGCAGCAACGACTTTAGCAGAGCGGTAGCCGAGGAATACTTGAGATACTTCAGCTTCAAACATGACACGCTGCACGCGGCTCTCAGAAAGTTCCTTGCCCAATTCTCTTTAACAGGGGAGACCCAGGAAAGAGAGAGGGTTCTTGTACATTTCTCCAAGAGGTTTCTCGATTGTAACCCGGGCGCATTCAACTCTCAGGGTAAATGCTTCTTACTGTCCCGGGGTAGACCCCTATTCGGTGCCATCAGCTAGTAATCGTTTCATTGGATTCACGTTTTAGACGCTGTTCATACCTTAACCTGCGCTATAATGCTGCTCAATACGGATCTTCACGGCCAAAATATCGGCAGGAAGATGACGTGTAACGAATTTATAGAAAACCTCTCGGAACTAAACGACGGCGATAATTTCCCCAGGGAGGTGCTGAAGCACCTTTACAACGCCATCAAATTATACCCCTTGGAATGGGCCTTGTAAGTTCATTTAAATAACTACTCTCCAAGTATCTCACGAGAAACCGCATGAGAGAATTTAAATATCGAATATCATATTATAATTTCGTTTAAACAAAAAAAGAACTGTGCACTGTGTAGCTTTAGTAATATAAAAAGCTATGGTATCCAGTGGCGCACCCAGAGAAGGGGCTTCGTAAAAAGAAAAGAAAACTGGATTTTATTCTCGAAATAAATTTTTATAATCGCCCAATGAATTTTAATGAATTTGCATGAAGAACATTTTTATCCGATCAACTCGGCTTTTCCCAAGATTAAATCCCGAATGCGCCACTGATGGTATCTGATTTAAAAATCACGATTTCCTTTGATCTATATTATATTACAAAACGATTCACATCGCGTACTGTGGAATAAGTATTAATTAAAGCATGTACTTTATTCAGGGACGAAGAGGGTGATGAGACTGCGAATCAGGCGATTCAACAGGGTGATGGTCCAGCGATACCTGGAACCGGAAATCCGTTTCTCGACGTGCCAAATGTTACGGGTGCTACGGAGTTCAAGAAGGGTTACGTTATGCGGAAATGCTGCTACGATTCCAACGGAAAGAAAAGTACTAACAACACGATCCCCGTGAAAAGTAAACCGTCCTATTACACGGAGTGTGCTAATAAAGATGTGATATTTTCCAGCTCCATTCGGAAAACGAGGCTGGAAGATGTATTATTGTACATTGAGAGAACTTGTATTATATTTGCACAAAGACGAGCATGGCTTCCGTAACGATAGTTTACACAACGCGATACGAATTCACCACGCGCTGGCCACCAAGGCGTCCGACTACACGAAAAAGCAACACGTCTTCAGGTTACAGACTGCTGATCAGGCGGAGTATCTCTTCCAAACGAGGTGAGCGGAGTCGCGGTACTCTTCGTTAGCCCAAGATTCTTTTGAGATGCAAGTTTGAAAACTAACGGGAATTTTCAGTGATTCCAAAGAGCTGCAATCGTGGATCGACACGATCAATTTCGTGTGCGCCAGTTTCTCCTGCCAGCCTCTAGCAGGAGCCGTGGGCTCCCAACGAAAGTTTCAACGGCCTCTCCTCCCTTGCAGCCACACGAAATTATCTCCTGTGAGTAGACCCGCGCGATAGAACGGATCGGAACAGAGCGGTCGTTGCCTCGCCGTCATGTAACCGAATATAATCTGTTCTCATTGTTTCTCTTTATTTGCAAGCCTTCCTCTACTATCCCCGAAGCGAACTTCGTTCTCTAAGTTCCCATATCTTCGAAATGGAATACGGCATTGACAATAAAAGAGATTATCCCCCTTTCGGACACACAAGATTTAGAATCACCGTGCAGAATGTAGCATACGTGTACAAGCGGTTCCCCGGTATCGTCTTCGAAAGTGTTTTAACTGACAGTTTCTTGGATGTTTTGGTCGTGTTGCCAGAGGGAACAGTTACGGGACCACGAGGAAAGGGTTAGCAAGTTGGAGGCCGAGCTGGAGGAGCACAGGCGACATCCACCCGAGAGAGGGGCGAAAGCTCTGACTGTACAAAATTATAAGGAGAAAGATGCCTATTTGCATCACGAGGTAACCACCCATTTAAATCTAGCGGTTTATCGAACGTGGATTTTTTAGGTTTGCACGCTTCGAGAATTCCCCCTCCCTAGTTTTATTTAATAGGAAAGTCGAATTGAAATTCTTCTATTAATTCAAATATATTTTACTAACTCGATTAAAATAGTTACTCTAAAAATTAGTTTCTACCCCAACCGCTAGAACTTTCTAAAACTTGATATGCGTTGAAAAAATATTTATCAAGCGGACACGCATTGCGTAACTCCAAATAAGAGAAAGAAAATTGAGCCGCGAAGAGTAAGAGGGCACCGCACTTTCACTGCAGTGCGTTTTATGTTTCTTCATTCTTAAACCGTTGCGTAACCCGAACGTTGGAGTGCTGTTCACGTATTTAAATTCGCCGGGATTATCGCTTCGCGTAAATGGGTAATTATTATTAGTACACCGAGGTCTCTGTAATATCAAGGGCACATTTATGTTAGACAAACAGTTATTCGTTCAGAGCCAAAGCGTTTCAAATAAATACAGAAACAGAATAGAAACGTCTCATTCGCCTTTCTTATATTCCATTCACTCTTCTGGATATAAAAAAAAACTGAAAGCCCACGACGATTTTTGTGTTGCAGCTAAAGAGGTACAAGACGTACGCATACCTGCTAAGGTCGAGGCTGGCGTTCGCGGAGGTGGAGCCGTCCCTGGTGGAGAGCAGCATCGGCGAAGTGGACGAAGGTAGCGGGGCTTTGCTGAATTCAGACGTGGCGTTAGTGCCGCCGCCGGTTCCTGATCGACCAGCCATAAATAGGTACAGTTACAGGGCTGCCATTTACAACCGTAATCTGCTAAACGGTCAGGACTACGGCGGGGACATTGGTTGACGTGTGATGGGTGTCTTTTCAGCATGTGTGGTCTAGTCTGACCTGCGTACGTACGCAGGCAGAAGCAACAGCTGAAATTTCCAACGGAATATTAACGAAAAACCTAACGATGTACGCGACGCATCACTTGTTAAGTACTGTACTTTACTGTGCCGTGTACTCACACTTCTCTTTTAATATATCTAATCGTGATCTATCAGCGGCCATTAAAACCAGGTACAGGTGGTCCCCGGTTGTATGCGTGCCGATCATGCCCGGCCGCGTGGATATAGAGAGGGAAGCTTTGGGGTACTTGGCGCCAACATGGTTAAACGACGAGCGCACGGTAAACAGGACACTTCGAGAGCGAGCGATTTGACCAAGCACTCCGGAATCAATTATCCGCTAATGAAAGCTAGGACGTCGGTATATATTTCATTAGATCTTGATGGAGAGTGCTACCAATAGGCGAAGTTCTCTCGATGAAAATGAGGCGCGACCTCGTTCGGGCTAATTTCATTTATAAGTAATAGAGATAATAGAAAAATCGACCAGAAAAGTGGCGGGGGTGGCCCGCACGCACAAAGCGGAGGGGAAAGGCACGCATACGGCGGGGGACTACTGTAGTAAGTGAGTAGCATTCGTACAGCGCTATAACACAGCAGCAGCATCCAAACTTTCGTACACTATTCTCCGGTAACGATTTTAATTGAAGTTTCCTTTCCAATTGGATTTTATTCATCGTCGCTCAAGTATCACGTTTGTCGATAAGTTTTTATAAGGATCCATCGATGAAGCATTAAATACGGCTGCTGTCTTAAGCGCATACTCGAAACCGATTAACATAAAGTGGTGATTGGGCGAGGGGATTCACACCTAACTCAGTATAGTGTAAATGGTTCACTAATTATACCCAGTAGATCGTTAAAGTGTTAAAAGAAAAAGACTTGACAAGGCCCGATTAAGACTCGTGCCTTGAGCTGAAGATAAGACCAGTTACGTATAGGACAATTCTGATTACCGGACGAGACGGTGTTCGAATGTTGAATAACAACAGGGCTACGGAATGGATAGATAAGTGTAACCAAACGTTCAATTAATCTCAATATAAGACTACCTGTATAAATGAAAAGCCGGACGAACGAGCATATGTTTATTGAAACGAACGCTACCAGTGCAGTTTTTAACGATTGAATCTTTCTTAAATGTATCGTAAAGTTCAGTCTAATTTTTTCTGTATTAAAAGCGTAGATGTATTAGAGGGGGAGGATTCGTAAGACAAGAGAAACGAAAAAAGGGGGAGAAAAATATTGTAAAATCATTGGCGCACGCGCGATACAAACTGCGTGGGTACTTTTTGTTGCTATACCGAACTGTGTCTGTCTTCGTACAAAATATCTTACTCGAGCATCCCTTCTCATGCTTCTGGTTTCCGCTTTACGTTCGCTGCTAACATTTTATAACATACTCGGCTAGCTCGTGCGGTGGGTGTAAAGAGTAACGCGCGCTTCTCCTGCTGCTTCGAAAGATTCACCGGGAACAAACGCGAGTACCGGTGCAGCTTTCTTTTCTCTTCAGTTTTGAGTGCTACTTACTAGACGAAGCATAAATCGTTACCGATAATCTCCACGATGACTTAAAACTTCCAGATTTTATTTTTTATTTACGAACGTCATTCAAGGGACTAGATCCTTTTGTCAGTAAGGTACTTTCCCGGGGAATCAGATGTTTCTTTCGTAGATTGTAAGTTCCCTGCGTCGGGCTTGTAAGTGCGACGAAGGAGCAACGCGTGTGGCACCCTGCAAAATTCTGCACAGTGATGGATTCCAAAGTACTTTACGTTTATTGTTGACTATTTATTTAACGGCTATTTATGGCGGGCATGAAAGTTGAAGTAGGGTAGAGATACTTTTATTTTTTATGATAAAGTTAACCGTATGTTTAACCGAGTCGCGTTTCTTTATTGATACGATGATGTATACCGATGATAAGAGGATCAAGGATGTCTTGTTGGAAAGGAGTTAGAGCGCTCTGGCTGTCTTTGGTTTCATTGTTGTTTTGCAATGAAGGCGATTGCCCTGAGAGGCTAAGGGCTGAGATACGTTATGGAAGTCAAGACTGGATAAAAAAAAAAAAAGAAACTATTTACGCGCATATTTGAATTCGATTGTGGCACGATCAAATTTGTGTATCAGCCATTTTACAAGTGTAAATGTACGATATATTTTTATATTTGGTATATTTGTCGCGAATAGCCCGATCTATTCTATTTTATCTGCGCCCTCGATTTCCATGTGTTGCGATACGACAATGCTCGACGAAGAATTTTATCTTTATAACGAAGAGTGTCATTGGATCGCGTACGTTTTTCTGTGATCACGTTGCTTTACGTTCTGTAAATTGGTTGATACGTCAACGAAGGGAGAGGGAGAGAGAGGGAGAGAAAGGAGCGTCACTTGGTAGTTTAGTTAACGAGATGTAAATCGCGAGAGAGGATTGATAAATCGGATCTTTCGTTGCTCGTGAGAATTAATATCGCAGATAGGACTACGTAGGCCTCATCTTATTCTAATCACTGTTCTGACATTACGTTTAGATGCATAAACAGTAGCAACTTATCGAAATTATTCTAGCCTTTTTAAAACGATTATACAGTAAACGTATATGTATACATGTATGTATATATCGCCGTGCATATATAGAAATATATGTATATGTATACGAATAATTGTTGTTGCATAAAAGTATTACGTAATAAGCCAGATGCTTCAGATTCTACAACAGTTTTGAATTTAATAGGAGCTCCTTTTGTCGATAGAAGCAATAAAAAAAAAAAGGTTTTACATTCTTTCTTTTCAGATTTTTTTCAGAATATTTATAATACGCCATTTAATATGCGAGAATTTATTGACCGAGTTAATTTAAAGCAGTTAGCTGACGCAGTATCTGTTAACGCCACCACTTACATTCTTTAACAGTCAGTGAATTCTACCAAACTATCTGGATTGACTGAACCGTTCGATCTAAGGATAAAAAAAGGCATTTGTAAATATTACGTAATCATTTTATGCCAAAGTGTTCTGTATCTAAGAAAACGACACTGTACTCTTGGGAATCCAACGTTAGGACCCCCGTTAATTTCTTACATTTCAGTTGAACAATCAATCAAAAAAGCTACGATTTCTGTCGGTGGTTGCATTGAACGAAGTTCACCTAGCGATTTCGGTATAACATTTGTATTATAAGTTGCAAGCATCTTCTTAGGGCAGACGTTTAAACGAATCTGTTGGCTAGTCAAGTTAACGTTTTTAGACATGGTTCCTGTAAATCGTGCTGCTGCTCAGTATCTACGAATACGTTGATTTAAACATATACCAAGCCAAATATATATTTCGTTACTTTTGTATTGTAGATAGCCGCTTCGATCCTCCGTTTCACTATCTTTATTAATATCATCCTTTTGTATCGTTCTCGAGAAGTCGTTCACTACATCTAATCATAGTGTACACTAGACCCCTTGTACATAAAACTGTATTATATGTGGATAATATAACGATTATTATAAACTATATAATGCTAATGGCAATAAAAATAAACAGTCTCCAGGATCATATAGATTCACAACTTTCATATGCGAATCCCAAAGTTTCAGATGCCAGTAGGTACATCTAACACGGTATTATATATTATATATGCATCTGCATTTTCTCCTTCAGCCGTTGCATGTCGGAGGTGCATGTTGCCAGGCGTTTGATAGAGCATGCACGAATGCTTAGTCCTGCATATTTCCCGCAAAGTAATTACATACCCGGTGAGTTTGTACACGTAAGCATTAATATTCCATTATCTTTGGTTTATTGTACGTAACTAGACTTAAGCGCAGTAAGAAGTTTTCTTTATGCTAGAACTTTCCTCCGCACGGTTGCTCGAAGAATGTTTCCAAGCAACTTTCTTAACTAACACTGATATAGAATTGCATGAACTGCGATCATCGGCGTAAGCAGTTTTTCCTTTTCAATTAACCTGAACGTACATATAGAGTATTATTTGATTCCTCTTTGGTGTAGAATTTTCTGATTCTCGGGTGAAAGCAAAATTGCACAAATGAGCATGAACGCTACACTGTCCCGTTTCAATTGCAGATTGTTGTATAGATTCGTACTACGTAAACGAGAGAAGATACTTTGTGTTCATGTCATTAACAAGTTTACTTTTCCAAAGTGGAAATAAATAAGAAGTTCTGCATCGTGTAATCTGTCAAATACTTATTTAATGATTATATCAATTTATTGCATGCGACAGGATTGAACCAGCGTCGTCGTGAACGAAGCCAGCGAGCCATCATCAGAACCGTTCCGCTGGCAACCGGAGTTACAATTAAGTCTTGCGTAGCAAAGATTCGTTGAAGATTTCCATTTCGCGGGGCATATTTATTTCGCAGACTCTAGCAAAGAAGATTATTTAAAGATTCGAGGAAACGATCTCTGGAATAATTGCAAAAGAATTTCTAATCTTGGGATAGATTTATTTTCAACGATTACAATACTCAAGTTCCATAAAGCTCAATGCAGAAACAAACTTATCACGAGTCCATCATCAAACAAATTCATGACAACTTCATTATTAAACTTAAGACGCAAAATCAAATTACGTACTAGTGTTGTTTCGAGTCTACTTAACAGGGAAATTCAATTTTGTAGCTATTTTGGTCTGCAAAAGGGAAGTTTAAAGACTGTATGAGGAAACGAAACTATAAGTTATTTCCAAATCTCTGCGTCGAGGGAACTTAACACGATGTTAAGAAATTTATAATGGATCGCACAGCTACAAAATTTAGTGTACGCGCGTGCAGTTGAGAACGAGAGGCATTAATCGGATTAATTGTACCGTGTAACAGAAGATATCGCGCGACGTAACCGCGATGTTCGTGATTCGCCGGGTCAGTTAAAGAGTAAATACTGAGAAAAGCCCTCGCTAGATTCGTCGTGTTAGAAACAATTAAACAATATACAATCAACGTCAAAGTGTATACGTTAGTCGCAGTGCCCATCGATCGTATGGATTTATAAAATTTGTTAAGCTGTTTTATAGTGAAGATTTACAAACTCGATACATGGTTGTCTGAATGGCCGTAGTAGACGGAAGTGTTTTATAAGCGTTGTACCTTGTTTCCGTACTTACTTTAGTGTTTAAGGATAATAATTACGTTCATCTAATTGTACATAAGTTACTGTAAAACGTTAGACCGCCTTTACAATTATATCGTGCATATATGCCAAAGAATCGCATTTAAAAATACATTTTCATTACAATGTATTTCTTACTCGCATTTACATCCACGAAACTCATCGACCGCATTATTTCCGCTTTTGATATATTGTAACGCATCACTCCGCTGTTTCTGTCTCTCTGGTGTTTATACAAGTATGCGCGTTACTTTAATGAATACACAGATCCCTTCTACTTGTTTCTTGCTTTATTTCGATTGACTTTACATAGTAAGTATCACGGTACTGAATTTTTTCGAAGGCTCCGTTGAATTTGTTCGCTATAAACTAATCGCGACTCGTCCCTGTTGTCGAATACTCTCTTGTATATATTGTTTTAGATTCTTGTACTCCTTTTTGTTATACTAACCGAAGAATGACTGTGTACTGTCTGTACATCCAATATATTCCTTTGTAAATATTACTATACAACCATGGAAATAAAATTGTGAACACGAATTGTTTTAATTTGCCTTAGTCATTACTGTTGAAATTGAAGTATTCCATCGAGTAATTTTCTATAAGGCGTACAGATTGTGTTTGATTAATTCTTAAAGGCTTCAGATGTTTATCAAACATGAGAGTAAGACATAGAAGTTCATTTACTATTGTAAATAAAAGAACTGTGTTTGTATTTATAGGAGATACTTATTCTTCGAACTTATTGCATCCCTCAAAGAAATTTTAATAATTAATTAATTGTGAAGGAAATAAATGCAAATACCACGTATAGACATAGTTAAAGGTGTATACTTTAGGATTCAATTGCGAAAGTATATAAATTAGTTGTAGGAAATTGGTAATTAATTAAAAAACCTGAGTATGTAATGAAGGTGTCGTCGAATTCGTTATCGATGCGAAAGATAGTTAATAATTGATTAATTATAAACAAAACAGTTGCAAATACTATATAGAAAAATTGTTAAGGGTCTATATTTTAGATGCTACAATAAAAGTGCATAAATTATTGTTGCAAATTGATAATTCATTAATTTTTCGCGACAGTACAATACAGAATGAAAGGAGGTTATGTGGAAGAATATACAAATTTGTTTATTTATTTGTTTATTTACAATCTAAGGTCATAGGCCCCTCATTGAGGCTGCCCTGATCATTATGCAACAATTTTCAACAATGAAATTGTTTATTTATTGCTTGCAAAAGGCTTTTGAAAATTTGATCAGTTCATGGACACGCAAATGCTAGCGGCTCGTAGCGGCGAAATTAGTAACTAAAATTGTCTTACACACACATTTACACCATATCGGTGAAACACATTTTGTAAAACACACATACAAACCATATGGGTGTACAGAATTTTAGTTACTAATTTCGCCGCTACGAGCCGCTAGCATTTGTGTGTCCATAAACTGATCAAATTTTCAAAAGCTTTTTTCAAGCATTAAATAAATAATTTCATTGTTGAAAATGATTACATAATGCCCAGGGGAGTATCAAGGAGGATCCTATGTCCTTAGATTGTAAATAAACAGATAATTAAACAAATTTATAGATTCTTCCCAATTCTCCCGCATAACCTCTTGAAAATTTGCTCGATTTATGGACACACAAATGCTAGCGGCTCGTAGCGGTGAAATTAGTAACTAAAATTCAGTACACCCATATGGTTTGTATGTGTGTGTTACAAAATGTGTTTCACCGATATGGCGTAAATGTGTGTGTAAGACAATTTTAGTTACTAATTTCGCCGCTACGAGCCGCTAGCATTTGCGTGTCCATGAACTGATCAAATTTTCAAAAGCCTTTTGCAAGCAATAAATAAACAATTTCATTGTTGAAAATTGTTGCATAATGATCAGGGGAGCCTCAAGGAGGGGCCTATGACCTTAGATTGTAAATAAACAAATAAATAAACAAATTTGTATATTCTTCCACATAACCTCCTTTCATTCTGTATTGTACTGTCGCAAAAAATTAATGAATTATCAATTTGCAGCAATAATTTATGTACTTTTATTGTTGCATCTAAAAATATAGATCCTTAACAATTTTTCTATGTAGTATTTGCAACTGTTTTGTTTATAATTAATTTATTATTAACTATGTTTCGCATCGATAACGAATTTGACGCTACCTTCATTATATACTCAGGTTTTTTAATTAATTACAGATTTCCTACAACTAATTGATGTACTTTTGCAATTGAATCTTAAAGTATAGACCCTTGACTATGTCCCTTTGTGGTATTTGCATTTATTTTATTTACAATTAATTAGTTACTAATAATTTCTGGTCATGATTGGCATATTTCTCATAGAGAGATATTTAAACGATTTGGCATGTACTACTTTATCCAAAATTCAGCAACAAATACTTATTTACTTACCATAGACTCACAAATGAATCTAAAGAGAGAAATAGTATTCACAGAAACATAAGATATCAGTAGATTTTGTACGGATTTATTATCGTATAATGAAATAGTTATAATTGTATATAATTCTAAATTAGATACTGTTACTTTACATAATTCATCTGGTGATTCAAAATAACATGGACCTCTACTTATGTACAGATACAGTGCAATGTATATGCAATAATAATTAATAAACGATTTATATTACAATATCGGTCAACGGGACGTTGACTCTACTCAACATACAAAGATACAAACTTCCTGTATACATACACACGACCCATAAAATTTGTATCGCAATTATACCGTGTCGTGTCCTCAAGTGTGTCTTCCGTAATATACAAGCGATCAATATTTTCCTATGTTTTGTAAAGTAAAACTAATATTGTACAACTTTGGAGGAATGTTGTGATGGCATAGCACCAACTTCACTATGAATCAATTAGTCAAACTGCAATGGCACTTTACAAATTAAATAATGTGTCTATAATATATATATATAATATTTATATATTTATATATTTATATAATTTTTTTCTTCATGTAAAACCTACCCAATAACGTAGTAACAATAACAACGGTGGATCGAGCTCTTTAGTTCATCCACTTGCGGCAGTTAGGCGCGCCACATGCGCATGCTATCTTGTGCTGGTCATCTTCAATGTCGAATTTATAGTCGTATGCCAGCTGCAACATGACAGTATCAATAAATATATCTCCCGAAAAAAAGAAATTCAAATTAATAACTCGAAGCAGTGGCGGATTTAAGGAAAAAGGTAACAAACGTTCAGGGATATTCTGTATACATAACAGAATTACAAATAAATTTACGCGCGTGTGGTATGAAAATTATGGAAAACAAAAAAGGAAGGGTGTTTCTTCTCGGTAGGGGTCCTGGCGACAACTGCCCATCAGCTGCCCGTTAAATCCGCCACTGACTCAAAGATAAAACTTACCTCCTCGCCACGTGAGATTCTTCGCTTTGCAAAGATAATGATTCTAAGATCACGCTCAACCTCAACGATCTCAGCGACACAATTTGGGTTGCAAGAGTGGTTGATGTACCTTGCAAGACCTCCACACAACGTTGCATCGACCACTCTCTCTTCGTCCAACCGGAACATATAAATACCACGATTCTGTAACAAACATCTCCATTGAGTCGCCCTCCGCAATTCAACATCTAATTACAGAAACGTCTCACAGCAAAAGCCACGTACCCTCGCTTCATACTGCTTCTCCCTAGTTTCAGCCAGCTCGGTGCGAATGATCTCCCCGATGTATTCGATGACCATAGTGTGTTTCTCCAGGTCACGAGCAGCGTAAAGCCCCAGCCCTTGTATCTTGGAGCGCGCCAGGTACACGTTGTTGCGCCACTCCTGCTTCATCTTCTTGTATTGCGAACTCTTGGAGTGAACGAACTGCTTGGAGTATGGGCAGGCCACCTCGCCGGCGACTGTCGCGGTCGGTACAAAGGTCGCCCGCGCGGAAGAGCCTGTGCGCTGCGTGTGCGGCCTCTTCCACGGGAGCTGGTTCCGCAGACGCGCCTCCGTTCTCGCGCTGCCGGTGGGATTGATCGCTAACGGTAGCTCTAACAGGGGGTTCCGACCGTACTTGAATCTGTAATCTGTCAAGGTTTCGATGCCTGGAAGACTTTCGAGAACACGAACGACCGCTGGCTCGGTCAGCCCGAACAAATCCTCGCCGGAGACGTAACGCGGGAACAGCTGTACGCTGTGGGTGGATCTTCGTAATTCGGCGAGCGGCTCGAGGATCCGGCTCCAGACAGCCCGTGGCGTGGCGTCGCGCAGCTCGACGTCCTCTTGCAGGGGCTCCTGGACCAGCACCCTGAACTCGGGCCGACCGGAGACGTCGTGGATGGAGCAGACGTAGCGGCAACGTTTGTTCGGCCTCCTCATGCTCCAATAGAACCTGACGATCTTGTATCCGACGGGGTATATGTAATTCGGCGTGTGAAAGTTGGCCAGTTGATGGGGGAGTAGCTGTCCAACGCTTAAAAATATTAGGCTCCCGACTCTCAACAGGTGATTGTGCTCCGAGTGATGCATCACGGCTGCGACTTGTCTGTTCTCGTCTCGGTTGACGTACACCCTTCTGTACACGGAAAGCGTCGTCAGTTCGTTATCTTTCTCGTTCTTTTGCACGTGTTGGGCGCAATAGGTACTCTGAAAGTATCGTGAAACGGGCCCCCATGAAGCTTAACGTTTACGGTCGCCGCTAGGACTTGCGATGTTAATGGACGATCGGGTGGTCTTACCTTATTCTTATAAAAAACACAGCCATCTTTAACGGCGCAGCCAAGGTGATACACGTTGGTGCAGCGCATTTTAAAACACTTCACTGTAGCTCCCGGTTTCTCGCAGACGATACAATTTAATACAAGACTATGCTGCAGAGCGGTATCGAGATTCATCAAGGCACCATTTACAGTTTCGTACACATCTTCCGACCAAAGGGCGCAGTTCAAGTGCACCCATTTGTCGACGTCAAAATTAAGTAGCCTAGCGGGGCCGTCCGCAGTACCATCACCTTGACTGTGGCAGAACATGCATCGTCGACTGTCTTCCGTTTTGGCGGGCACTACCGTCACCCCCATACGGAAAAGCATCTGTAAAATCAGAATAAACGAGCGTTAATATACACACGATTGTCTTTACTCCTTCACATTTAAACCCTCAGAGTCTTCAGTAAAAGTTTGTTAGAAAATACGTTATAAACTTTACACGTTGAAACGTATAAACCTGGGTATTCTGAGAGTTTCGCGTTATATAATCGTAAATTCCACAATTATGTTTTTTCGTACCTCCGTGATTTCTTTGTCAGTTGGTTTCTTGTACTTCGTTGGAGGTTGCATCGAGCCAAGAGTCCAAGTTTTGTACCGTAAGCCTCTCCATACTTTCGCGGGCGGTTGTGGTTCAGTCGACGATTCGTTCGAGGATTCCTCCGCGGCCGGGTGTTTCTTCGGCCGTTTCTCTTCCGTTGGTTCCTCTTTCGCCTCTGGGATGTCATGTTGCTCTTCCCTCTCTGTTTTCACTTTAATCTCGGGTTCCTTCTCTATATGATCGATCTCCATACTTTCAATGCTATCGACCGACTGTTTCACCACATATTTCTTCCCCTTTTTAAACTCGTCCTCCAATACCTTGGCATCTAGTTTCTGACACAGATGGTCCACTATTGTTGCAGCCTAAGCAGAAAGATACATATGTGACTGTTGGAAAAGCTTTTAGCTTCGATAATAGTTACCTTATATTGCGTATTCGATGGCGTTCTGTGTATAAGGGCGAATTGCATGTAACAGGCTGCTGAACAGAAACATAATTCGTCGCCAGGCTCTGCTTCCTCTTTACTTAAAAACGGTAAATCCGACACTTTCTTCCTTATTAAGCTATTCAATATCACAACCTCGCAATGACGACAGAATTTGGCAGCGCCATTCAAAATACTTTGTATATCAATTGGAGCTGTGGACGCAATGAAGGGATCGATTATTCAGTTGCAATAGGCACTTTATAGAAATACTTTTTAGACACGATATGTCCGAGGAAGTCATAATTTTCATTGAAGCAATTAAGATACACACCTCCCTCTTTACCATCTTTTCCCTTGGTTCTATAAAGACCCAATTTCTGACTAGGGGGAGTAGTGGTACGTTCTACTATCTGGTAACCAGTGGGAGGAGCTATATTTAAGATATTAGCCAAATCTTTAAGTACTCCCATTATGTCGTCCGCAGCCTGACTGTTCAAAGTTAATGTAACCGTTACGTTGCCGTCTCGCAGAGGTATTGGAGGCGATTTTCCGAGTCTATAGAAAGCCAAGTATCATATATTAGAGACTCTATTTAGTACAATAACAGAAACTTATATAAAACAATTGGGAAAAGTTTGAAAACTATATTTAATCGGACGTTTCGCGTACCTTGGTATTCCTAGATTCTCTTTGTCCTGCTTAGCCGTATCTTTGACATAAGCGGGTTTAAGCCTGATTGGTATTGGGGAGATTAAAGGTATCACAGGTGACACTCGTTTCAGCCAATCTGATTCCTCGTCAGATTCTTCCTCGATCAATCTCAAACCTGGGAAACGGTGGATGAATTCCGGAATAACGCATTCAGGCGAAGACGAGCTGACTATCGTATCCGGAGAATCGACATCTCGGTTTGCTGACAAAGAATTCTCCTTCTTCTCGTCCGCTGAAAATTGAACACTCGTGTTATTAATCGTTTCGCCGCGCAGCGAGGCGAAATGGAAATAGCGGAACGCATACAATCATCCAATTTGAGGGGTGGAAATTCTTGATCGTAGAAGCCTCTCTGGGTAGAAGCAGGTTGTTGGGGTGGTAAAGGTTCCAATTCACCAAATGGCTGTGTGTTGTAGTGGTCAGAGACACCCGGCAACGTAGCTGACCCGTACGAACCCACTAAATCACCCGTCCTGGTGTTGTAATCCTTCTGACTCCCAATTTTCGTCAAATCGCCCGATCCGAAGATGGGGCACACGCCGTAATTCTTGCCTAGGAGGGGTTCTAATACTGCCATCGGTTGAAGCTGTCGCAATTGTGTCATTAAATTGTCAATAAACGTGTCGTAATCCTCGTCCAAGCGGGACACTTTCCTAGGACGCTTCTTCTGAGGTGCTGCCGCCGCGTCTTTTCCCTGGCTTTGTTTCCGTTTCTGTTGATATTGTCGCCTTTTCAACTTCTTGAGATCTGGAACCAGAACGAAATACCGCTAAGTGTTATACTATCTATTTAAACGCAATACAGCCCAGGAGGGATGTTGAATCGTATTCCACGTACCAGTTTTGTCGTCAATCGATCCGTCTATAAGCTCCTCTTTGGCAGTAAGAAAGTCTTTGGTATCGGTTAATTGGGTAGGTGTACCACTAGATAGAACTTCATCAAGAACTTCCTTTTTGACTTCCACTAAAGGCACTGTGTGTTGTGCATTCGCACCCTGTGACGCCTGGGCTTGGTGACCCACAGTATGAGACACCGTATGAGGCACTGATGGCGGTATTGTGTTAACATGTGGGGATTGTTGCTGGGTCGGAACAATGGATTTCGGAGTTAATGGTATCTGGGGTTGTTGAGCTGGCTGTGTCTGTGGTTGGGCGGTCGTGACACTCGTCAGAATCTGTGTCACTGGGACAGTATTGGATACTTGTTGTGTCGCGGGCTGTATGTTTTTACCAGCTACCGTTGTCATTACAGGTTTCGTTTGCGGCATGGCTCGCGAGACAGCCATAGGAGCTGGCACGCATTGTTGCTGAACTGGGACACTGTTGCTAATTACACAATCGTTCACAGATTTCACTTGCGGTTGGGCGCTGATCAATTCTTGTTTTATAGGAGTCGTAGGTTCGGAGGTTTTCGTGGTCAGCGATGGTACTAGCTTGGTCACCGTGGTTGTCAGTTGTTGATTCCCTTGAGTACAGACAGGAGCAGTCTTCACAGGTTGCTGCGCCGTCAGCTGTTGCTTCGCGAAGCTGTCGACCATACGTTGCTGCGACAAAACTGGCGCGGAAGTTGACAATGGCGGAGGTGGTTTCGGGGGTTCTTCTTTGGTGGGTGGACTTTGCACCTTCAAGGGTGCCACTGACTGCGATAAAAACGACGTTTCCCTGTTAAGAACTTGCTTATTGCTGGAGACTTTAGGTGTCGGGACTTCGTTCAGAAGAGGTGGCAAGACGGAGAACGGAGTCGGTGGCACGGGCCTTGCCAATTGCGCCTCTAGCGACGGTACTAGTGGCAGACTAGAGCCTTGAGAAGAACTAGAAGGCAAAGTGGCGGTTGCGCATGCAGTGTTCTGTAGTAATTGCTTCAACAGTACATTCTGCGACTCCTCCATCCTATGCGAACCGGTAGTGGCCTTGCTTATGTCTAATTCGGATCTGACGGTCGGAGGTTTCTCGAGCACGGATTGCGGCTTGCAGTTCGATTCTTCCGGCTCCTTTTTCGTGGGTGTACTTTGGGCGAGCCTCTCATGGTCAGCGTTTTTATTATCCACTGACAAATGACCGGGCGGCTTGTACTGACTCTGTCCAGATGTAAGCTGAGAATGTAAAAGTGTCGGTGTTTGAGACAAGGTGGATTGCAATATACTAGTAGTGACGTTGATGCTATTGCTACTAGTAGTGACTATAGGGGGTACGATAGTTCTGACACACTGCATGGATGTTGTGACTGTGGTCGACGTAGCGTTAACGACAACGCGAGAGGCTGCCGCCGAGCAACCTGAGCTAACTTGCAGTATAGCTTGAAGACTCTGGGTGCGTTGCACGGAAGTTGCCATAACGGAGCTCAATAGATTACTCGCCTGGGTAGGTGCAGTGTTCGCCCGATGACCAGCAATGGTGGATTTCGCCGAGTTTGTCCCAGCTAACATGGCGTTTAGCATCGCGTTTGATGTGATCGAAATTCCTGAATTCGTCGGCGGTCTGGGGGTAATCACAGATGATGTTTGTAGAGAAAGATTACTGCTAGGTTGCGGCTGTATTCCACTGGAAGTGACTCGTAAAAATGGGTCCGAAGGCGTGACTTTACACAAAGTAGAAACAACGCTTACTGTAGAATTTGTACTTTCTTTTGTATGCGGAGTATAACTAGTCGTCGTAGCCTCTAGATCGGCCTTGCTCGCCGACGTAGGATGAGAGCCGGTCATGCACGTTTGCAGCCGAACGTTCGTATTACTATGCAGATTATTTACAGGGTTTGGAGAAGACGTGCTCGTCGTGGAGAGTATATTCCCGACTTTCGGGCCGGTGATAGCCGAGGATACCATAGTAACGATAGCGGTTTGATTCACAGTTGTACAATTTTGCGAATGGTTGCTCTGCAAGGAGGACAGCAACGTTCTTAACTGGTGCGAAACATTGGCGACGTTTGACGTTAATTCAGTAGGTTTTGATAACGGAGAGAGATGAGGAACCGTTGTTGTACACTTTTGCAGCTGCGCTATAGTGCTAACTACCAACGGAGCGCTTTGAGCCGGGATTGGCGAGCTCTTTTTCGGCGCAGGTTCTACAGGCGGTGGACTTGTTTTCTGTGGCTTTGGTCCTTTGCTTTCATTCGACAAAAGGTGTTCGCTATCCGATTGCTCTTGCTCTAGATCCATCAGGGAATCTTGGAGGATATTCAAAGGCAATGTGTCTAAAGGTGTTGGCAACTCATACAGCATACTCGACTTCCTAGATCTGTCTTCCTGCAGGATTTCGCTATTGGCCATTTCTGGCTTAGACGATATTATATTATGCAGCATATCTAATATATCATCGGAGGATTCTTCCATCATGCCCTTCTCTTCGTTAAGACAGTGCTGTACATACGGCTTGCTTGCTTCGATGTCTGCGCACAAGTTGTCGTGCTTCCTTTCTTTTTGAGATATGCTCATGTTACTGCTGTCTGTGATGCTCGGTTCAATTTCCTTTGGCTTATTGTTCATCCTTTGCGCTTCAGAGGTCGTCACACTCTCGTCTTTGCTCTCGTTTTCGACTGGCTCAGAGTCGTTTTCTAAAATATTCACCAACGATAGATCATCCGTGACGGGCGATATCCTCTTCAGCGAAACAGCATCTGTTTTATTGTCCGCGTGAGAGTTCTCCCTTCTTATGGTATTTTCCGCAGGATTGTGAATCGCTTCAAGCATGCTCTCCAATTCATCAGTCGTGTTCAAAGGATCGCTTTTCTTATCATCCAGTAATGTTGGTTCCTGGCCCACGTTCGAACTTGTCGCCACATTCCCCCTCAATGAATCCACGTTGTTCTCGTCCAGATTCTTCCCCGTGTGATCCGTCTCATCCTTGTCGTGCTTTGCCTTGCCAGCTTTCTCGAAGATCTCTACTTGGTTCTCTTTTGTTACCACTATGGAATTACTAACGTTCTCCTTTTTAGGCAGATCGGGTATGGACATTTTTGGCGTAGACAGCGTGACGGACGTTGGCTGCACGGTCAGAACTAATTTCGTAGGATTGTTTCGCGTGTCCATTGCACTCGTAGTAATATTCTGTATAAAACTTGTATACTCATTCTGTACATTAGGCACTGATGATGAGATCTTGTCCGAACTTGTCACTTGATGTCTAGACATTTCTACGTTTGGCAAGGTGATCTTCGACAGTGGCTCCGCCTTCAACGTGTTCTGCAGTGAGCTAACTTTGATGTTCTCCAAAGCTGTCTGGCTTAATTTAGCAGCGATTTTCGCGTCCGCGACGATGCTCGCCATGGTCGACGGCAGGTGTTTCTTATTGTTGAACGAAGTAGACATCGTGTCTTTTGTTATGCTTAAGGTCGTAAATATCGGGGTTGATTTAGCAGCAGTGTCTGCCGCTACTGGTGCATTGGTAGTCGTGGTAGCTGTATTTACATTGTCGGTACTAATATTTGTACTTCCAGGAGTAGAAGATAAGGGAGCTGTCGATCTGCACGCGGACGACACCGCGACATTCGCGTGATGCACGCTTGACGGTGGAGTTTGATTGTACAGTACTTTGTCAGAGAACACAAACGACGTGGGGCTTCTATTTTGCTTTGATTCTTTCTGCGATTTTGATTGATCTTCAGCGACGCTCTCCGCGACAGTGTTTTCCTTCGATGGTTCAGGAACAGGAGCAGCGTCCATTTTCTCGGCTTCCTCTGTGCAGGACTCTTTAGACAGATTATCCTCGGGTGACTTCGTGCTGGGATCAATGATCACCACTTCAGACTCACTGACGAAGGACACCATCAGATCTTGCTCCGGTGATTGGTCCATGAACGATCCAGGCGAAGGATCCACGTGAAGCTCTTCCTGATCGGGCGATTCGGGTGTATCGGTGACCGCGACCAACCTCTTCCCGGACTGCAAAGTTCTTACTATGTCCAGCCTCAGGCCCTTCTTATTTCTCACATGGGATGGTACCAAGTCTTCGTCGCTGAGGAGCGGCTCGTCGGTCTGAGATTCGGGATTTTCAATTTCTAATATCTGAACTAAATCGTGGCCCTGGCTACCCTCGTTCACCAGCGCGTGGCAGAGAGAATCATTGCTATCCGCGGATAAATCCACAACCATTCCAGGCTCGAACAGCACGTACTCTTCCTGCATGTCGCCTTCCAGTGTCCCCGATATCACGTCAACGAGTTCCGAGTCCCCGAACTGATCTATCACCGTGATGTCGTCGCTGTCCCTTTGCGCCGTGGAACTCAGCGTCACCTCTGTATTCACTATAGTTTTATCGTCATCGTAATCGGTGGTGTCAGGTATCTGTTCCATCTTGCTACTCGGGCTCCCCAAAGTCAGCGGCCCGTTGTCAGCCAACGACGTCGCTTGCTTCGCTTCTAATGTAGTCGGCGGTGTTTGTGGCGGTGTGTGCGAGTCATCGTCGAAGTCGTTGTAGTCCGCGCACACCAGAGAGTTAATTTTCGACTGCGGTATGCCGGTTTTCCTGTGCACCACCACAGAGGTATTCGGTTTCTCGTCCATGTTCAAAAGATGCGATTCCGAGGTCTTCCCTTTACTGGTCTCCGCTTTCGTCGACCACATAGGAGAGCCACCTCTGAGTCCAAGTTTAAAATATCCAAATCGCCCGAAGCCACCGTTTGCGAAAGGTAGCGGATTCAATGGATTGTGTGGATTCCCTCCACCCCTATTCGTGTGATCCGACGAGGGTGCTTGCTCCTGCGGGAGAGACTGTTGTTGGTGCTGATGCTGTTGATCGCTGGAGACTGAGATATTGCTTGAGCTTTGAGCTGCGTAAGAGCCGTGCGGCGTATGAGGCGTATGAGGTGTGTGCGGCGTCCTTGGTGTTCCTGGATTCTCCACGCTCTGTGGTCTATCTGGCATTGCTGGACTGTTACCAGTGGACTGTCTTCTCTGCATCTGCATGGGAGATCCGCCAACCATTGGACTCCTTGGCATAGGGGAGCTGGGTGGTTGTGACGTTGGCGGGTGATGTGTGTTGTTCAACTGATGCTGCAGCATCGGCGACGTCGAAGGATGATTACGAGACATCGGGCTGGGTGGCTGGTACTGCGCTATCATCGGCGAATTCGGTGGATGCGTGTGAATCCTGTTCGTGTTCATTGGACTAGGAGGCTGAGAAGTTTGGCTCAATTGTTGCTGAAGCATGGGCGAGCCCATCGTTTGCTGGACCATGGGACTACGAGGCATAGGCGAACTCGGCGGTTGTCCGTAAGTCTGCTGAATTTGTTGATGAAGCTGAGGGCTCGGCGAGTTCGCGGGTTGGGAGACCATCGGCGAACTCGGTGGTTTTTGCATCGTATGCTGCTGCTGAGATTGCTGCTGCTGCTGTTGTTGCTGTTGCATTTGCAAGAACTGTTGCCTCTGCTGTTGCGCTATCTGCTGTTGCTGTTGCTGCTGTAACATCTGCTGTCTCTGCTGCGCCATTTGCAGCGTGCGCTGAGTTATCGCGTTCTGTCCGTCCTGGAGGATCCCAGTGTTCTCGTGCTGTTGCTGAATGATCTGTTGCCGCTGAAGCATCTGCTGATGTTGTTGATTCATCAGAGTCTGCTGCGTGGGCTGAGGGCTTCCCAGAGGAGAACGTTGCCCGTATACGATCCCTCCTTGCAGCTGCATCCTGGGTCTCTGTCCAGGTTCTCCTACAGCGGGTGGACGGACGAAACGTTGAGTGAGACTGTGAATTCTAACTCCTTGATCGCCGATGATCTGTTGCGTGGCGCGCGTGTCTGGCGTGAAAGCGCCCGGACTCGTCGCGAGCCTGCCAGTTATTATCGCCCGATGTTGCGGGGACGTCATCCGAGTAGCCGAGGGACCGCACATCCCAGGCGACGGCATTGCACCGGGGCTGAAAGGACTCTCTTCATTCTGTGAATGTGGAGTTCCAATTCTCGGGGACTGTTGCATATTGTGAGGCGACATTGTCCCTGGATTCCCTGACTGTGGATTACCAGGACTGTGTTGCAGCAAAGGTGGATTGGGACTGTGCTGGATGATGGGAGTTGCCGGTGAATGCTGTATCATACTTGTGGGGACGTTTCCAGGGCCTGGGCTTTGAGAAACGACCGCAGCAGGACTGTGCATCGGCGATTGTTGAGACGGTGACATCAACGGCGAGCACGGCTCGCTGCTCTGTTGCTGCGGCTGCCGTTGCTGCTGTTTGCTGTGATACTCCTGTATCAGCATCCCGTGCTGGCGGGTCTGCTTACGACTAGCGTCCAGGTGCTTCTGCAATATCGCCTGCTCGCTGGATATACGCTGCAGCTCTGCCGCGTCGTTCTCCGTTAACTCGTTCCCGGACTTTCGTAGCTGTCGCTGTTTACTATTGAGGGACTGTAAAATTACGAGGGAATTTAACTGTAATGAATCTCCACCGTGCGAAACTATAAAAACGAAAACACCGCAACATAAAAACATTCTATCCTTACTTTTCGTATTTTACGCAGCTTTTGTACCTCAGTTTCGTAACTCTTCAGTTGCTGTGTCAACACTTGATGCTGATGATTCAGCCACTGCTCGTACTGTATTTGCGCTTGACGATCCTGTTCGCTCGTAATAGTCTCCGGCGGCGTAGGTGGAGCAGGAATCTGGGAGATATTGAACGTGGCAACCCTCGCTGTGACAAATAGAAGAAGATTATACAGAGCAGTACTTATTAAACGGTCGGTTAGTTGTTAATGATGCCTGCGATACTGACGTTCAGGTGGTGTTTGCGTAGCAATCGGTTGCCTTGGCACTTGGGCTGCTAGCTTTGATGCGTCCGGCACCGCTTGCTGCCAACTGGTACCTGGAGCGGATGGTGGTCTTGGTGTACAAGGTGGCCTAATTACAGGAACTCCTCCAGGTACTGATGTAATTCCTTGTGGAGGAGAAGCAAGAGGTGCAGAACCCAAAACGTCTGCTCTAAATCTTTCAAACTCACTGTCGCTAAGTAGAGGTCCTCCGGAGTTTGTGTTATCACTTTGCTGCTGTTGTTGTTGTTGTTGCTGCTGCTGTTGTTGTTGTTGTTGCTGCTGCTGCTGTTTCTCCTGCTCACGTTTCTCTTGTTCCAGCAGTTCCTCCAGCAACAATGGTTGTTCCTGTGAAAATGACTACTGACAGCTTATCTAACTTTCAACCATTTAATAGGGTATTATGAATTCAAATAGAGAAAGAAATATATTTGACTTTGGAATGACTAATTTATATATTACAATCTTACATTATTACATATTGAAACAAAGCACACCGATCATTCTAACTAACGAAAGAATACGAGCATGCAAGTGTCTTATCTTTACACTTTCATTAAAACTCATAACATAAATATCAGTTAGACAGAAATAATGATGTAGAAATAGAAACGCAAAGTGAACCTTTTCAACTGTTTTTAAGCAAATATCAATGATACATATAGTATATGACAAAGCCTAACGTTTTCCTTATCGATAACATGCATGCACACGTCAGAATGCAACGTATTTTCTTTAAGGGTTTCATGAAATGTGTTGACTGCCAAACAAAACGCATTGCAATTGGAACGACTGAGTAATATTCAGACTTCTTTAAGCGCTATATTAGAATCTTTAGTATTATAAGAAAGAATCTTCTAACAGAATATAGATGCATCTTGCAATTACAAATAGCGCAATAACGATCAATTAAAGTATAAATAAGTGTGTTGATGCACAGAGAGCGCATCTCAGCAATGCTCGAATATGTAAAGTTTCGAATTACGTTGCAACGAGGCTTGAGCTTCGTTGCAACCGGTAATTGAATTATAAGTAGAGGGAAAAGAACGGTGCGGAAGTACTGAAAACAATCAGGAAGGCAATCTCTGATTCTTAGTGTATCGTTGCAGGTGATACTTTGTGCTGAATGCTGTAAATTCCCCAAGTCTTGCTCACCTGCAGAAGCAAGGGCCTTCGGTGAGGGTGAGGTGTCATTGCGGGGGTACCAGTATGTACCACGGGGGTCATTGGTGGGCCCGCCACCGGTACTGGGTGCCCTATATGGACCGGGGGCCGCGTCATACCCCGCCCACCTGGGCACAGCCCCATCTAGACATGCACCAACACCAATGCATTGCAAACACCCAGGCCAAAACACCATTTTACCAGCCAATACTCTTATATTAAATAAATTACTTGCCTACACCTACGTTCATAGCAAATTCGAGATCTCCTGTGCTCACTCGGTTATACTATCATAAACAGAACTCGACACCTTGTATCACACAGTTACGTAACTTCAAAAATGCTACAAAGTTACAGGATTAACAGATCACCCGGCGTTAAATACTACGCCCGCGTGATCATTCGTGTTTAGCCACGATATATTTGTAAACGTGTTACAGAAATGTACGTGTACATATGAAAACTTGTACGCGATACGTTGCGATTGGTATTCATGTCTGTCACGGTGAATTGGCTTTAACAACTTGTGTTATGTACTTCGCGAAGCGTTTAACACTCGTCAGACTGCGAGGAATTTAGTCTCTCATTGTTAGAGGAGAAAATGTGTTAGATGTAATTGCGTAAAAATACTCAAGATTAAAGCGATGCAAAAGTTTCAAAACATCAAGAATATATGTGACGTGTACAAACCTGTATAGGTCCGGGATAAGGGGGTGGTGGTCCAGGATACGGAGGTGGTGGCGGCGGCGGCGGTGGCGCGAGCGGCATACGCGGGCCGATCATGTGATTCACGGCAACCACTCTGCCAGGCACGTTTGGCACGCCCGCTACTCTCATACTCAGACCACGTTGCTGCTGTGACACTGGAATAACAGAATACGTTAAAAAACCTGCAATTGATCATCTAATTACAAGTGTCGGCGACGCGCTTACCTTGGATATGCGTTTGTGGTATTCTTTGAGGATGTCCAGGGAACGTGGACGGATAACTGACCGTAACGGTGTTGGTCGACGTAACAACGCCCACCGCTCCATTCAGCGACACTAAGCGTGTTCCTGGAGGCACAGGTCTGCCCATCGCCGCTGCCTGCTGCACGTGCTGGTGCATCTGCTGCTGCACGGCAACAACCTGAGCATGCGTTTGCGGCAATATTGCGGATGGTTGCTGCGGGGCTTGTGATGTTACTGTAATAGGTGGCACAGTTTGCGGTTGCGTTGGAGCATTAGATGTTTCTGTCGGCGCTTGCACGGTAGTCGTCGTAGACGTGTCGCTGATATCATTATGCACCGCACTTGTTGCGCCCAGATCCGCCGATTTCCTCTCCTCATCCTTAACTTCTTTCTTCTGCTTCTCTTCCTTCGTCTCTACTTCAACTTGCTCCAAGTCTAAGTCGAGTATATTTGTCTTCTCGCCACCGGTTATGTTGTCTAGTTCGGGATCGGCATATTCCAAGATATTGAAATCTGCTCCCATTTCGGCTGTAATGAAACAAGGTTTAAAAGTTACATTTATATTCCAAGTTGAGAGACAGTTGAGACACACGAATTTCCCGTTGAATGAGATATAGTTCACTTACCAAGCAGCTCGTCATCGTCGTCGCCTAGGTCTCCTAATATTGCACTCACGCCCTCGACCTCAACCATCGGTGCTCCCTCTTGTTCTAATTTCTCAAGCTCTGCAGTGACATTGTCCGGAATCTCTGATGGTTCAGAAGGACTGACAGTAGCTTCACTAACTGTTGTTGGTATAAGAGGCGCTCTCACCATCCCCTGCGAACTTAACATTCTAATTCCTTGATTCAAGTTATCCTGCGGCGTTCGCACTATGTGTTGCCCCATAGTTTGTCCTTGATTGGGATCTGTAAAGACCACGAGTAGTCTCAATAATCAAGTAATCATTGACTTTTACATGGTACGATTGTAACATGAAACCCTCGCATACCTGGAAACCTTTGTTGTTGCAAGACATCGTAGGGTTCTGCGATGGAAGTCCTAGCAGTTGGCATACGCGCCTGCAAGGCCTGGTTTGCTTGAAAGTGTTGTTGAGGTATCGTCGCAGTTACCTGCGGTCTTTGCAAAAGCATTCTGGTTCGCGGATCAATGTTCTGCACCCTGGCATCTACGTTTCCCGCTACAGGATGCCTCGCAGTTATCCCTGCAACAGCAATAACATATCTATACATATACGTTAATAAACTACTAAAAAAAGTGGCGCGCACGTACCGATTTGATTCCTTATCAAAACATTCGGTTGAATAGGCATCCTGGGTCTAACGATACCAGGGGGAAGAGGATGCCTGAAAGTACCTTCGCCAGTATTACTTGCTGCTTGAGAATGTTGCGAGAGTTGCACGTGGCCAGCGTCGAATTGTTGTTGAGTGTTCTCAGAGTTGTTCTGACCATCTGGAAATCGATACAACCACATAGTATATTTGAAGTCCTGCGAACGTGTCAAAGCTTGACGAGCAATGTACCTTGATTCCACGCGGGGTTCACGGGTTCCAGCTTTTTAGTAAACTGCTGTCTTTGCAAGAGGTCGCGCAACTGTCTAGTCACTTCTGGCTGTTGATTGAACACTTCGGGCGGCTGCGGCTCTTGTCGGGATTCTGGCCTTGGCGAGGGATAATTTGAAGCAGGAGAGGGTGTGGGTGGTTGACTACTATATGGATCAGGTGTACGAGACGGTGCATATACGTGAGTAGCGGGGCGAGTAGAGGGAGCATTAAACATAGGCCGTGGTGTACCTGGGGGCTGGGGGAACACATCGCTTCTGGGAGACGTGGAATACGAAGGTGTGCCAGATATTTGTAACCTGGGTGTTTGGGAGCCCTGGGAGTAAGCCTCGGTATTGTCGAAACGTTGAAAATGGTCCTGAGATTGCGAGGAGGCTGGGGACTGCGGAAAATCGTGGGGAGATTGCGGGGCTTGCGGTGAGAACGGGGAGGGCGGCTGCGTGAAGTTATTTGGCATCCCAGGCCTGACCACGGTCCCAACTGGGCGAGTCAGCGCTGCACAGGGTTGATTGGGTAATCGTGGTATACCCTGGTGAGGACTCTGAGGCGCTAATCCTCGTGTGACTTTTACAGGAGGAGCCGCAAATGTGTTACGCGATCCGGGAGATGGTGACGCTAGAGGTCCCATATGATTTCCATCCTAGAAAATAATGGTTACAGAGAATTTTCAATGGAGTGTCTTAAGGGGTTACGCCACCCTGAAAGTTTTGAAAATTCGATTTTTTGCATTTTCTTATTACACGAAGTTTTAAGAATAATTTAAGTCATGGTAGACGCACAAATTCCCCAAAATAGCAAAGTTATAGGCTTTAAACGAGACGCGGATGTCGATATTCCGCAGCAGGTAGCGACCATTCTACTTTTCTTCTTTTGCGTTTTCTTCGAAACTACATTTTCAAAGGTAATATATCAAATATCTCCAAAACTATTTGTCCCATTGATTTCAAACTTGTTATGCATATTCTTAATAGTATTATCTACAATGTAGCATATCCTTTTTTTCATGCGATGGGAAGACTCTTACCTGTGCCGTGGAGACTTGCAATTGTGCTGTTAATCCTGTAGTATTGTCAGGGTTTATCTGAGTTGTATTGTCTTCACTTATTTGTCTATGAACTCTGGCAATAGCTGCTAAGGGATATTGAAAAGGTGAATGCAAAGTTTAAGTTGATTTTATCCTACATATACGTAATCGAATGTCCGGGACATACCATGCACGCGTTGTTCCTGAATAACTTGCTGCTGTATCTGCGCTTGCTGTTGGCGCAGTGCTTGCAACTGTTTCCACTGACGTTCTTGTTCAGCTTCTCGGGTCGAACGATCTCTATTGGAAAGTCTCTCTTGCTCCTGTTAAAAACAATTCTATTAGAACTACGAAACCGAACGCAACGGAAGATCATTATATCCTTGCAGCCACTGTCATTAGAACACATAGTAAGAATTATCAAATAGCAGTTGCATATCTTTACTTTTAATCGAAGAATATAATGATCTCTTTTTCTTTGAAGCAATGTAAAGAATATACAATAAGGCAAATTGACAGTCAGCCAAAAGTGTACTTTAAGTTTTAACATTCAGGTAAATAATAGCATATTACTAAATTAATATAATTAGCGAGATCTTAATATTCCTGTCTGTGCAACACTGTTATAATAATAACCAGCCACCATCTAGAATAAACAGTTCGTAAACAAAGGTTCGTTTAAAAGGAAAACCTCTCTTTTTACCACACAGAACACCCATAAACATTCAGTTTAGATTAATTTCTGGTAGTCTTCATGCATTGTATCACTGGACATGGAAAATTCTGTAGTTCGTACAGTTTCAGTACGCGAGCAAGATAACGCTCTGTTACACACAAACTCAATAAAATAAGAAGAGTAACTTCGTTATGTTGGTAAACATATGTGCAATATCTTGCACGATTTAGGTTTAAAAATTATTCGTTATTTCAACCACGTTGTTAGCAATCAAAGATTCCGGCTGTGTTATCGAGTATTAATTAACAGTAGTAAGTTACTATTTAGCGGCAACACTATAAGTACAACGAGTACAATAAGTCTGTGGTACTAAAAGACACAAAAGCTGCTGAAAATGTAAAAAGCAACAAAAGTTAGTTAAACTAACTATAATACATGGCTGTAAATGGGAAACAATGTGCTACATTGCAACAAACATCTACCAATAACTCATAGTACAATCCATAGAAAGCGATAATACTTATTTGGGGACCACGGGATGGAGGAAATGTCGTTAAAAAAAACATTTGGAACTTCAAGGATCAGGGATAAATAAAAAAAATGTGCTACCAGTTGCCTTCAACATGCCACATACAATGTAATAATTTACGCAAATAAAAGATATATGGTACCATAATCCAGCATAGTATATGGTCATCTAATAAGGATATGTGTATATATAGTGAAGTGTGCCTGACGAATCCAAATGAAATATCAAATAAAGATAATACATTTATGCAAAGGCAACGTGAAATCAATCCATCATTACAGAAAACCAACGGCCTGAAACACCATCCGTTATACCACGGGCACGTTAGAACTGGATACAAGCTATTTTCCGAGGTGCCTAGTGTTTCAGATCTTTGGCAGGAAGAACTAAGCTGTGACTGGAAATTGTTGCAAGACACTGAACTACATGATAGTATGATAATTTCTAATGATTTCTGCTCTAAAAACGGATAAAGGAGAACTAAATGTTGATCAGACACGTGGCACAAGGCAAGACACTAGAGGCACAGAATAGGTGGCTCACCATAGCCGGGGACTGTACAGGTACAGTGTGAATAATTGCAGTGGGTGGCGGATCGTAGTGCTCCTGGCTGAGGGAAGGGAGGGTGCGCATGATTTCAGATGGGGTGAGCACTCTAATCTGGTGGTCTACCGAGGATAATTGGCGTACAGGACCTACCCCCACCATAACGTTGGCAGTGGGGGACGCCTGAGAAATGCTCAGACTGTTAGCGATTGTACTGGTACTGATCGTAATGTGAGCAGGTGTAGGACGTTGCTGGGATGGTGGTGACGTTTGATGCTGCCCTTCACCGGCGCCCGTGTTGCAGTAAGAAGAAGAAGAAGAAGCAGTTGCTGATGTGCAAGGCGTGGCTGGCGACTGAGCTACTCTAGCCTGGCTACCGGTTATCTCTTGGTGTGCCAGGCTGTTAATGGAATTTATAGAATTCACAGAGCTGGGCCTGGGTGAAGAAGAAGGGGTGGTGGATGTTGGAGAAGGACTCGGGGAAGTAGATGTTAGCTGCTTCTGCGGTCCCTGCACCGCACACACCTCCGCATGATGATTACTGCTAGCTGTAGATACTGTCACTCCTGTCGCGGACACAGTCATTCCGTTCTTATCCTGTGACTTTTCACTGCCCACCGAGGTCAAAAGTCCGATCTGCCTTTGGTTGGAGGCCATAGCTACTACTGGAGAAACTTGAGCTGATGTCATAGTTGTGACAGGTTTGGTGATGATGGTAGGTGCACTTGTTGCAGTGACTGGGGTCGTGCTTGGTATATCCTTGGATATCTGTCGGTTCAAGGGGTGCCTCGTTCACACACTTACGTTATAGTATTCATGGCTTACATATTTCCAAAATACATCATACAAGGTAAATAGTGTAAATTCAATTCTCCAAAGGATTCTAAGGAATTTCCCAGGGATGCTATTTAGGGGGAGACTAGATTTAGACTTGATAGTCCTAAATTATCAAATTAGCATCTACACTTCTAATGAAATATATGATTTTGGAAGTATGGAGTTTGTTAGAGAAACGCTTCAAATTGATGTCGAATCGTAAATATGCTTCCGTACGTGGGTAATTAAATAATGCGAGTAACATTCACGATGATGACTGACGAGTCGGCACAGTACGTCGTATGTAAAATTCATGTGCAGTCGTGTGCTTTAACGTAGCTTATAATAATCCGAGGAAATATCCGAGTCTGTACTTTATCTGGTTCCACGATAATGTATAAGATAATTCAAAACCCTTAACAGCTTCAAGTATAGATATCGGACATAAAGGACAAGCTGTTAGTTCGACCTGTATGTTAGCACAAGACATCTTTGAAGATGAAAATGGATACATATCACATAAAAGATTCACGCTTTCTCTAGCACTTATATTACTACTAAGGCCTGCAGAAACTATTCCTACCTGTTGAGTTTTTTTCATACGAATCGCAGCTCTGTTATCCCGCGCGAGTGTTAGATAAGGAGCCTTCTTGTCGTTGGGTAACGCGCGCCACTTCTTCAATATTTGTTTGCATCTTTCTGACCAGGCTTAAATAATACAGTTAAGTATACGATTTAGTTAAACGAAGCTTCTATATAAATTGAATGGACTTAAACTCATATATCAATTGCCACGCATACCTGGGTACTCGTTTTTCCATTCTGGATGATTAATATTTGCATAGAGCACAGAGGATATAGTTGCCCCTGTACCCAGAGCTTCGTCGGCTTCCATTTTAAGATTACTTCTTTGGTTGTATGAGATTGTGGTACTGCCTGTTGACGTGGTGCCCTCGTCGTCAGGATTAACCCACGGACTCGGTGGTTCAGAGAAAGCAGGACTAAATTGTGGGCTACTGTGTAGCGAGAAGTTAACGAGTGTAAATTAAAGAGGATATTACTCGGTTTTTACTTTATATTATGTACAAATGCGAACATACTTGCTGTACTCCGAATGATATGGGGATGGCGGTGGAAAACTCATCGGAGAATTTAAGTTAGATTGACCAACGGGAGGCAGGGTGCCAGGTACTTGAGGTCTTGGTATGGGCATCGTTGTTTGTATACCTGAGTATGCGATATTTATTATAATAACACGCATATATTTTATATCGCAGCTGTATAATGTAGAGATTAAATATTTACCAGGATGTGGCGAAGGAGATACAAGAGGTGTCGTCGTGGACGACGGAAGTGGAGCTTGAGCTTGAACAGGAAACACTGACGATTCCTGTGATTCTTGAGATTCATCGGTCAGGACTCCTTTGAATATCTCTTCGATATCTTTACTATCCATATTAGGTAATCCTGAAAAGTATAATTAGTAGATTGTATAGAACTCGTTTTACAGAACAAAGACAAACAGCAGAGCCGTCTTAACAAATTTGAGGGCCCTGGGCTAAAAACATTGGGCGCCCTAGCCCCCAAGGGTGGAATTTCTTCGCAATTGGTGCAAGGCAGTACATCACAACCCCGGATCTCGACCAAGGCAAACACGAACAAAAACAATAGAAATTTTTGTCTCGAAAATTGAAGAGAAAAAAGTATTTCAACATATTTGATTCTTAAACGCTCTTGGATCACGGGCGCCCCTGGGCTATAACCCATTTAGCCCATTGCTAATGGCGGCCCTGACAAACAGTAGTGGCTTACGAAATGTACCTGTATCTCTGACCATTGATTCCAGGTTGAAATGTGGACTAAGAATGTCCGTTAGTTCATCTTTAGTCGTCCCTGGTGTGTCATCCAATTCATCTAACGCTTCGCTGGCTTTAGCTAGATCCTCGTCTGGTTCATTCATGATAGTATTCACAAGGTCACTATCGAGTAAGTCACCCGAGATCGGTAAGATGTCACCAAGGGCTTCCGTATCGCTACCGTCGTCGTCCATAATTTCTTCCCGCTTTATAGGAGGTTCCGAAGGCGCTTTCTCCTCCTCTTTCTCTTGCTTAGCTTTAACTTGCTCCATCGCTTTCAGTTCATCCTGAGACAGTTGAATAGTATCTGCGTTCCCAGATACATTTCGTTCGCTGTCCGATTCGCTGCTGCTCTCCAGTTCCTTGTCTTTGGTAGTGTCCATAAGATCCTTGCCAAAGAATGCCTCTTGCATATAGAGAGGAAAACATTCAGAAAGTTTTGTCTTTGGTTTTCTTCTCTGCGGTTTCCTGCGCGGCTTGTCGTCTGTCACGCTAACTGTCGAGTCGGACGGCTTCTCAGGATCCCCTTCTTCCTCTTTGTCTTTGCGAGTGCCCCTTAGTCTGACGATAAAACCTCCGATGCCTAACTTCTGCAAGTTACGCTGACGCTTGCGTCTTAAAATCGGTATCCCGTTCTCGGTGGTGTAAATACTAAAACCTTCCGGCGGCGGTTGATCGCCACGAGGTGTCCACACCATGCCTTCTTTGAGTACCTCTGTGGGCTCGTCCTTTATATCTACTAAATCCATTTTCCCTCCGTTTTCTTCTAGAGAATTGTCTAAACTGCCGCCGGCTACTACGGATTCTATCGTAGCCATTATGTCGGCCTCTTTATCGATCAAAGGGTGCAGTTTTCGTCGTTTCTTTCTCGTCTGCTGGTGCTCGGATGTCAACGATTTTATGTGATTCATGCCAGCTTCGGATAAGTAGACACCGTCAACCAAGTACTGTTGGGGGGAGGGTTTATACAATTCCGGACTGCGTGATGTTGGGGGTGGAGAGCGGGGATACTTATTTGGTTGCGGTTTAGGTTGGCTGCATATAAGATGCGGCGGCGGGACGTCCCTTGGTCGACAAAGTATACAAATATAGCCTTCTTCCGCGCATTTCTCTGCTTCTACTTCGCTCTTAATTGCGTCGCACACACAATGCAACCACCTTTCGCACTGGATGCACTGTATTATTAGGTCCCCTTCATTGTATGCTTCTTGACAAGATATGCAGGCAGTGTGGGACGCGCAAGGGCCACACTGTGTGTAATTTTTCTGCCAGCTACTATTGAATCCTGGATCGTTCGAGCCGCAGGTTTGGCAGTGCGCACACCACTTGCATTTCCAAGTACCGTGCGGCACGTAATCCAGCGGCGGGTCCATGCAGTAAATGTGATAACTGATATCACAGTCATCGCATAAAATCAGACGACCCTCGTCATTCCTTTCGCCGCATCCCTCGCATACTGTACAATCAAGGCACCGCCAACCCTTCTGTAATATTACTTTAGTAACTTTGACATTCGCGCAGTAAGGGTGATAACATTGACCGCATTGTGCGCAGGCAATTAAACACCCCTCTTGGTCAGTGCCAATTGCACCGCACATCACGCATATGTCTTGGGTCAATACGAATTTATCTTTTGCCGAACATAATACAAGTCTATTTTCAATGCCTGGTTCATCTTCCTTCGACAATGAGTCCGACATTGGCCTCTGAAATAGTTGAAGAATAAAATCGCACAGATGATTTATAATTATTTTACAGATAAAGTAGATAAAGAACAAGGGATCATTAGAATAAAATGTATACCTGTAATCCTACACCGGGTACTCCGAAGATACCTCTCATCTTTGCTTTGGGCCCTCTTTTCCTACCAAATTCTGTCATCTTTTGCCGCTTTTGATATCCAAGCTTACCGATTCCCTTCGGTCGGCCGATTATTCCACCTCCCAGGCCCAGTCTCTTCTTTGCGATCTTAGACGCACAGAACGGTTTCCCTTTCCCAAGACCTATAGAATACAGTGCTTCTTCTGATCCTCCTTGATAATCAAATTCTGACGAGTCTCCATCACCATATAAACTTTCTTGCGACGCACTTAAACTTAAATCCCCACCATACTCATCCATATTATCTTTCCTTTTTACAAGTGCCATATTTTTGCAGTGTAGACAAACATATTCATAGTCAGGTTTAGCTTCCTTACGGTGTTGGTAGGTTAATGGATCAGCCTCAGGGTCACAGGTACCATGAACAAACTTTTTACATGCACTACATTGAACCATCTCTCTATACGCGGCAGCCCGATATGCCTTTCTACAAAGGGGACACGAAAAACCTTTGTTCCTTTGTTGGTAACACGAATCACATACGGTGTAATGGGAATGCCACCGTGATGATAGACCAGCGCCCGGTGTACGCGAACCACAGTCTGTACATACACGGCAGCACTTACACTTCCAACCATATTTAGGTATAGATGTAACAATCGGTCGTAAACAACTAGGATGATACGCTTTTTCACAACGTTCACACAACATTACTTTTGAAACATCTTCCGGTTGACGACACACTTGACATACTCTGCAAGATACACATTGCCAGCCAGCCCGTACACCAGGCAGAAGTGCCAAACCGACACAACTGCCGTGGTAGTGTTGGCCACAGATGGAACACATTACTAGGTTGGAAACATCCCCCATTCCACAGCATTGCATACAAGTAACATCACCGCTCACTAAAATAAGATAGTACGCGAAATATGTACACCAAGTTATTCAGTCGAAACAGAACTATGAGACGTATGAACGTTACGTAGGACTTACACAAAAGTGGAACCTGCCCCAGATGCTGGCTGCAAAACAGGGACAAGCTTTTCGTATCCTGGAAACAACTCGAGGCTGCAGCGCATGGTAAATGAAAATAACGATTGCACGATGCCACCTGTGTTTAACGACAATATTGTAATCCATCGTACGTAATAATAAGAAAGTAGTAGAAATGGACGCTCACTTTGCAAGGAATTCCAGCTCCGTAATGAGAACAATAAGCACATCGCCTTGACGAAGCCTGTACTATCGCTGGGCTTAGCATTTCAGTTGTTAATTCTTGGGTACCGCTTGACCACACGGCGCAAGATTGATGAACGTAATAGTGCCCAGTCGATTCGAATAATGTTCCTATTTCAGGCTCCTCTGAATACCCAACGATAGTTAATTCCTCCACTGGTTCCGTAAAATTTGTTAGACTAGTATTCCTAAACGAGACAGTTTAATCGCAATGATATTAATAAGTAACGTTATCTGAAATCCAGAAGCTTTAGAGATTCTAAACAATACCTGCACTTAGCTAGACTCTTTTGCCTACGGCAAGTCACAGCACCAGGACCTGCTGTTCGTGGACTTTTGTCTCCAGTAGATATATCAACAAGATGGTCAGTTGTCTCGTCACGATTGGTTGATTTTTCGGGGGTAAAACCTTCGGGGCAGGTAAATCTCAATAATTCGCCCTGACCTAGTTGACTTCGTTCACCCAAATTACACAAAGCACATACTTTCCCTGGCCTGAACACATAAACAGCGTGTTACAATTACATTCTATTACAAAATACAGAGGTAAAGTATTAAATATCCTTGCCATTGTTCCGGAAAATATGGTGGTTCTTCTGGTGCCGGCATACATCTCTCGTTGTTAGATGACTCTCCGTCAGGAGTAGTATCTTCGCCGAGGCGAAGAGGACTCGGGGACTCTGAATGTGTATCATCATCCTTACTCTTAGTACGACGTGGTACGCCCCTTGCATATCCAAGACTGAATAAGAATACATCGATGTGCAATTGTTAAAGACTTTGCTAAATGGTATTATAGGAGGTCATAAATAGTTCTTCCCGTGTTTCACTCTGATATATACACGCAATACTAACCCTTTGCCCCTGGTACTTCCCCTTCCGAAAGGTCTGCGAGTACCTCCGCCACGTGTAATTCCAGGTGGCCGTTCTTTTCTAGGTCTACCTGGACCCCGCCTAATGTTCAAAGGTTTCCCGCCGGGAAGTGGAAATTTCTGGTACCGTAAAGGATCATGAAAAGCTTCATCTGGGGTTACTGTAAGAGAAACAAACTTTTGTGCTTCCTCTGAAATAATATGTAATTTTTACAATAATATTCTATACTGCGGAAGCTAGTAATTATCGAAACGGAGACTGATGTACGTCGTGAATTTTGTTACGGCGACCGAGACGAGTGTACTTACTGTTACCAGGAGTTGTTGGTGCAGGGCCAAGCAATTGATCTGAATTTGCTGGAGAAACAGGAATCCCTGTTGTTTCCTCATCTTCGTCTTCGCCGTCGGAAGCTTCATCTAATTCCATTTCTTCCTCACCCTCAAGACGCTCTTCATCATCCATGGCACCTCCGCTAGACCTGAGTTGCTATGTGATCCTGGTTACACGGAAGATATATTAATGTGCCTCGACTTCTCAAAAAGATCACATTTGTATAAAAAAAAGTTACATCAATCCTCCCAAGTTCCTATCAAGATTATAGCATATTGAACTTTTATCAATTACGTTAAATTTCTGTGTTTAAACTTTATTCTGTGTGTACACGTATCAGCATTAAATTCAAATTTAAGCTTTACATATTAAATTAAATGGTTTTAAAGCAACATAGGTTTCGTAGAGTAGACTTTAGATGCTGAATATATTAACACATATTTGGTGATTATTAACATACAACATGAAAATTTAATAAAGTTCGGAATAAATAATTACAAAAACTCAACTAATATAGATTGGTTTTGACCTTGAATGCATTTTCAAGTATTACATGTCATGCTTTTAAAATATCTAAAATAAAACACTATATATTTCCACTGATATAAGATTTTGCAGGTGTCAAGGCTGATATAGTAAATGAATTGCAATTAGTTCTATAACTTCTCTCTTAAGATTAAACACATCTCTTTCAATACAATAAACATACTATGCAAATACTATGGATTGGCACCAAATACGAATTCCTGGTAGCTCGGATACTTTTGACCGGCGGTAAATGAAAATATCAATTAATCTTGGCGGCTAGTAACGTTCGAGATCTAAGGTTCTCGTTAACGAAAAAGCACTTTCGAGGCTGGTATACTTTGGTCACAGTCGATCAACTTTTGCAAAATACGAATCGGAACGTCGAACGCCGCGCGCCATCGACCCGCCGAGGATCAAACAAAAATATTCAGCGAATGAAAATTCACGATCCCAGTAAAATTCACTACGTACGTTCCGTGTAGAAACGGTGTGCAAAACACACCGATCGTCCCTTGCGTGTCAATTCTTATTTCCGCGGTCGTATTATAAATCCCCATGGCAATGTAATCTTTTGCATTAAAAAATCGGTTTCCCTTAAAACAGCGTTTCGTTGATAATGAAAACACCGACTCGTGTATATCGGCCCGAACTCACATAGCTTTTAATCTCTTTAGAGTATAGAGCTCAGCCAGCTACAGCAGGATGGCGTGCCGCTCGGCAATCGGCGGTCATTCCACAGTGGGGAAAACCGAGGCACTATGATCACCGAAAAACGCCACTTTTCATCACCGACGGAATCACAGATAGTCCTTGTCACCACCGGCTGTATCACCACATACGAGGCATCGTCTCCCCGTTGAATTGCCGCGTGCACAACGAACTTACGCTAAATAAGGTGGAGGAGAATTTTGTTGGCACGGCCTTTACGGCGACAGTACGCCATTGCTATGTCAGAGTTTGCAGGCTATAAACATACCCGGGGCCGCCCGTAACCACGCCGGATCACGTACCTTCCAGTTACTGTTGTCTCCTTAGCAGTTTCATGGCGGCTTTGCACGCGGAATTATCGGGATCCTCGGTGAAATTCGCACGGCTCATCCAAGTAAACATCTTGTAGTAACAGAAAAAAATGTCACAAGCTGCTTGAACGGAAGAGTACGCAACTGACGAAGCGCTAAAGTCACGGAGTCCGGATGTCGGAGCGAAGCCAGAGTGCGCACTCGCTTCGACGGGTGCACCGTGCTGCCACCACTGTGCAGCGCACGGTAATGCTTGGGATATTTCGTTGCGGGAGATCGAGGAAATTGTGCTCTGCCACTGGCTGCATAAGCGGGTGCATAAGTTTTTCTTTAACTGCATGAAGAATCTACTAAACGGAAGATGGATCTACGAGACTGCAGCGGCGCTAAGGTAAGATTCTCAGAGCGATTATAGGCGTTTAGAAAACAGTAACTTCGTTATTTAATGGGTACAATAATGTTGCTACGTGATGGATGGAATTAAAACAACGATCCGGCTATAGTGTGTTGATTCATGTATTGTCACTATGATGCATACAGTTGGTACTCATTGCTGAAATGTCGCTACGAAAATCGAAACATCTAAGAGGGCGTATACGCTCATGAGATCCTTAAATACAATAAATCTGCCGCAGTGACGAAACTTCTTGCGTCCCGTGCTCTTCTAAGAAGTTCAGTAGGTTTTCCATAACTGCAAAACGAAAGTAATTGTCGCACAGCCGTGGTCAGTAGTTCGATGCTTTAGGTAGAAGCACGAGTAAGGTATAGGATAGGCTTAGCATCTTACGGGAGTTCGTGTCACGCGAACTGAAATATCGACTTCGCGAAAAGTCGATGTTTCGTCGCGCACTCTACGTTAAACAACGGCGATCCTCGGAATTGCATTCAAGTAAATTACAGAAGCCGGTAAAGTGGCGTTGCGGCGATATTCTATTCCGAATCGATAAGGGTGCGTGCGACACGAAGGTGGTATGAAAATTCACATCGGATGCGTGGTCTATGATATAACCTCGTTTGTGGCAGAAGTGTACCTCGTTTATCTTCCACGTTCATAAACATATTCACGATCGAGAACCGTTTTACTTGACTAAAGGACTTCAAGAAATTATTGACTAACTCGGTGTCATTGGGAGTGCAGAAATGCTGTTCCAAGCAACGTAAAATTATACTGAACATATTTCCATCGAGCTCGCTGCCTAAAACTGGTACATTTCACATTGAAATAAATTTTAATATTCTTGCATTTCATTGCGATACAAACCTGCGCCCAACTTATCGATGTTCAAAGATCGGAGCAGCTGGGCGTGCATTTTTAAATCGGTATCATTCTTCAACGATTGCCAAATGCGCATGAACTCGTATCCATTTTCGATGCTTTTAAAATTCTGTAAATTGTAATGGAAACCATTAAGATTTCTTATCTTCTCTTCCATAGATATTGCAGAAACCTTTACCATTGAAATATATTTTTCCGATTTGCTAGTTTTATTCTCATATTTATCGGCGACTTGTATTTTCCTCGGTGATAATTTCGCATTAGAATTATCTTCGCGATATTTATTCGCATTTCTAACATTCGATTCCCTCGTCATTTTATCAGCGTCATTTCTATTTTTATATATGGTCTTGCACAAGCAATCTTTACTTTTATTGTCTGCAGAATTATAATTGCAAGCCTCGCTTGGTAGTTCCTCGATAATAACTGAACTACTTCGCTTGGCAGGCATTGCGTAAGAGAAGATTGACTTCGGTTTTGTGAGTGAGGAACTTTTTTCTTGGATCGATTTTGATATATTGCTCGAATTCATATTAGGCGAAGAGTGCGTAGAATTTTTTGGCGGTTCGATCATTTTTAAAACATCGTTCTTGGTCGTTACTTTTTGCTTAGTTTCGTTCCCAAGACAGTAATCTGCTTTGAAGTGAGGTCTGGGCCTCAGATTTTGCGACGGGCCTGGCGCTCTATCGCAGTAACAAATACTATTTTCTATATTAAACTTCGACTGCAATCCTGAATTGGAATTTGAATTTCTTTCGACTCCATTGAACGTGGAATCTTTAATTGTGCTCTCTTTCTGTTCTTCGATGGCCATTCTACAAAAATTATGTTCCGATATATCAGTTCTTAAAGAAACTTTTATTTTATTCAATTTACCTTATTTTCCTAGATTCGCAAGGTTTTCTCAATTTCTTTACTCCGGCTATCGCGGCCGAATTGACGGGTTCCAATTTCAAAGCAGCTTCGTAGTTCGCCAACGCCTAGGTGTTAAATTTTTACTTGCGGTAGAAAATAGCGTGACTACGAAGAATATTAATTAAATACCTGCGCCGGTTTTTTAAGATGCTCTAAAGTTACGGCTCGCCGGAGAAGTGCTTTCACATTTCCATGCTCCATGCTTAACACTAAGTTGCAATCGTTGAGGGCATCTTCGTAACGTTGAAGTTTAATAACTAAAATCATACATACGCGTGTTATATTCATTGCCACAGAATTAATTTGTGAAATGAGTGAATGAAATTTCTCACATGTCATCGCGCGATTGTTGTACGCGATTATATTTGAGTCAATTCTTATACTAGTATTATAATGTTCCAGAGCTTCTTCGTAATCCTCTGCTCTGAAGGCCTCGTTCCCCTTTTCCCTTTCTTGTTCTGCCATAACGTTTATTTCGGTCCCAGTCAACGACGCTATAAAATCATCTTTGTTTTGTAATGATACATTGGCGAGAATTTAAAAAAAAAATCGATCCTTTATTCGGATGAATGTGGATACTCAAATTTTAAATTGAGTTCTTTACGAACGTGATCCACTAATTGTTTTTGTAGTATATTATTGAGGCTGTAATTAGTACATACATTTGTTAATAAGTGCATGTTTCTCGAGCTTCTTTTGCTTTGTTATTTCTTTCTGTTTTTGTAGAAGTCTCTTAGCTTCGACTTGCTTTTGTTCATCTCGTATATCCATTTTGTTTAATTCTGTATCGACATCGTATTTATCCCAAGCCGCGTAGTCACACGAAGCGGTTCGTTTAGGTTTACCACTATTTTCCGAATTTTTCGACGTATTTTTCTAGCCAAATTCAGATAGAAAATTATTACTTTGGTAAATCTATTATTATGCTGAATATTTTTGCATGCTTGTAGGGAGAAAATAAAAGTTATTAGGATATGATAGAGGATAAGTGAATATACTTTAATAGATTCTTCTTTAAATTGCCGGATATCCGGTTGAAAAAGAGGTTCCGTAATTAAAGCTTTTCCTTCCTCCAAATCTTTCTCGCGAGAAAGCATTTCGTTCGTCCAATCGTTAATATCTTTATCAATTTCGTTGCATTCGCTCGGACCTAACATATTTCGCATGATGACCGGTTCCGATTTTCTCAAAATTATACTCGTTGGCTTAACACCGGCCAAACGTGTTTCCGCGTGTTTCGTTAAATCTGGATAAATGCCTTCTTCGCCGGAACTATTAATAAAGTATAGATTAAATCTGATAGCGAATTTATAAAAAATAGAAATTATCAGATACAGCAAAAGATTACGAATTTATGATACCGCTAGGTATTCGTTAAAGTTTGCCTGCCAGAAAATTGAAAACCCCGCTCGTATTGTAATTTGTACTCACCGCAGTATAGTTACTATGCGCTCCAACTTCTTCGCATTCTTGCATTCGGAAATGTATTCATACGAGAGATGCTCGACCGGTATGTCGTACCTTTCGAGCAACGACTTTTTATCAGGTTTCGCGGTGCGAATAATATCCGTATCGTTCGCGTCCATGACAGCAAACAAAATAACCGTGTTGATAGGAAAAAAGAGATTCCCTTCTGTTAGAACCTAATTAATTCGGTTGCCATGGGCGCACGCACACTAAATTATCAATTTCACATAGCTTATCCGCATGGACACTTGCGAACGGCTCGATCGATAACGTAGGGAGCCTTTCTTACGATGCGTTTCCAACGAGAGTACAACGGTGAACGTGCAGTGGCGTGTGCATAGGATGAACCCGATCATTCCCAAATCCACCGTTCGGTATTATACCTAATGATTTGCTAGTTTAAGACCCTTGCGCGAATGGTTAATAGATGGGCATTATTCACAATAAAACTGCACCCGTTTTGTATTCAAAATATCCCCTTCAAATTCCTCTACCCTTCCTAAATAATACATTTGCTAAATTCTCGACTGAAGATCCCTACCGTGATTCTCCGTTCGGATCGCGTGTAACGAAAAAGTTCAGCGAGAAGTGGTTCGCTAATTAGGCATTGTCTGAAGTTATCATCGGTGAAAATCTCGTTCGATCCGATAACGATAGTGGGACGATTCGCGGCGGACGTCGTGGCTGTAACGAAAAAAAACTATTCGCATAGCTGGCCGTAGTTGCGCGGACACGCGCGTGCATACTAGCGCTCGCGCATTGTGTCCCCGCGCTTACCTGTTAACACGGCAGTCACCTTGTAGCGCGGAGCGGTACGCCATGCCATGCCGTGGCCGAGCCGTGCAGTGGGCTGACCGGAGAGTGCATATTAGACAGCGCGAGCCGCTCAAGCTCGAGCATTCGCCGGCGAGCGCTCGGTGAGATTGGTGCGGCGGTATTTTCGCGTAGCTCGCGCGCGCTCGATCGTTCTCATTCGCGTACTCGTGTATATCGGTGAATCTCGCTCTGTTTTCGTAGCGTTGTAACACGGAACAGCGGGGAAAGAAAACGATCGAGCATTGTGGTCTGCCGTAACGGAAGACTCACGATCTCGTCGCTGTGTGATATCTTTTTAACGCAAGTGGATATATACAACAGGTATTTATTTACGTGCGATTACCGTGCTAGTTACGTCAAATCATGTTGCATGCCATTATTGTCGCGGGGTAGAATTCACTTCCTTCTATAAACATCGATCACATCTGCGCGGTATTTGATGTTTGCAGATGATGGTCGACCTTCTGGAGGTCGAGCTGATAGGTGATTCAATGTCCTTCCAGTTACGCCTGAATTCTCGGCCCGAAACGTTGTCGAGACAGTGCTCGCGTACGCGTGTATTTTCGAGTTAACCTCTTCTCGCTTGACGCGTCCCCACCGTGCTACAGTGTGTACATCTGTCATCTGGCAGGTATGATAAAGAAACCGACCCGCGATAAACCCTTTCGTCGGCGCGCACTGTTTGCCATGGAAATGTTGGCTTTAATCGCACGAGTTGTAACAGTTGTTAGTAAACGAATAGCGATGAGTCGCGTCTGTGCACAATTCTTATGTATGGAGTGGTATGTCTCGAAGAATAATGTTATTCTATAGTTTTCGAAACAATAACACGCGCTGACAGGCGATAAGCTGCGTTATCTAATCTCACGAATAAATCGAAAAAAGCAAATCGTAGATTTCGATAAATAAATCAGTTGCTAGTATAAAACGATGTGGCCTGAATCTGACTTTTCTCGTTTCGAGAAATTAATATTGGGGTTGGTTTATATAAAATTCCATGTTTCAAATGTTTGTTTATTATCTGTTATGTATGCAAATTTTCGAAAAAGATCCTCAGTTTCGTATTTGACATTTCGGATTTCCCTTTGCAAGTATCTGTCACGTTCGCGAAATAACTTCCTGGCAACAAGTGGAATGAGGAAAAAGGCGGGAAACACAGATTCAGCATTTAGAAGAATGCATGTCAAAGTCAAAGATATTTTAACCTCGCGATATAAATACAAGATATTTTAATTCGATTTATGAAGTTTAAATATAAATTACATACATGAATTTTTTAAGAAAAAAGCGACGCGTGTTAATCTATTAAAGTGAAATAATAAATTCCGAAATTGTAGTGTTGTCAAAGTAATTACTACAAGTGAATAAAATATAATCGGTAACAATAAAATCGCTGAACAAATTTATCATATAAATATTAGGTATACATTATGCAATAATTAGTCCAATTACTTTGACCAATTCGAATTCCATTATCACCAAGCTCTTGCTCGTCAAAATAAAATGTTGCGAATATCGAGTAACTTGAAGATCGACCGGTAGCGTCGTTCCCGCGGAACGCAGCGATTTGTTGCCAGTTTCTTTCTGGCCGCTAAACCGCGCGCGGTTGAAAAAATTCGCCGCGGAAGGGAAGGCAAAAAAAAGATTGGAACGGCGCGACGCAGGAATTGCGAGAGAGCACGTGGGCGTTGCTCGAGTCTAGTTGTGCTCGCAGCTCGCTTCCAGTGTTCGTCTGCCCGTCCGCGGGAGCGAGCGGCTCTCCTGTTGGTGCGCGAGCGCGCGCGCGCGCACACACACACACGCGCGCGTCAAGCCTTCTCTTTTTTCGTAATCCGAACGGAGCCGACGTTGGCGGCGCCAAGCGAGAAGAGAAGATGAGGAGAGGGAGGCCGTCGACCCGTTATAAATGGAACTAGCAAGACAGCATTTCTTGAATCGTTTCTTGTGTTATTATTCGCAGCGTGTCGGCGCTCCGGCCAGCCTGTGTTTTCCCGCAACGCGACCGGAACGCCGCTGTCCGACGACCACGGTTATTACCGCCGTGGACCGGTGGAGGACGAATACGCGGCGACGCTGGAAAGTGAAGCTTTCGAGAGGAAGAAAAGAAGAGAAATCGAGGGACGTGGCATTTTTCGGCGACGCCGGCGAGGCCCGCTCGTTAATCCAGTGACTTTCAACGCGTTCGACGGGACGCTTCTCTTTTGTAAACATAAACAGAGGAACCCGGAAGGGAGAAGGAAGGGGGACGAGCGTGGCGACCGCGGGGAGCTCGGGAAGCGCGGAAGTGGCCGAAGTTTGAAAATCGTGCGGGCTCGGGTCTAGTCGTCGGAATTCGTAGTCGGCGTTCCGCGACAGCTCCCGGTGTCGCCGCGGTTAAATTGGCTGCGACTATCGGTGGTAGACGTTCGTCTGGATTTGTTCGCGCGAGGGCCGCGACAGCCGGCCAGTGAATCACATCCGAGCGACGTTTCGAAAGATCAAGTGTCGTCGCGTCTAAAAAGGTGGCCGTTACTCAACAAGCTTTATCGCGCCGTTCGGGAGCGTGCTCGGAATGAACGTCGCGTTCTCAAGTGGCCCGTGAAGTTGTCCCTGCCGTTCGAGCGCGACTATTGGAAACGACCGACCAACGTCGCGAGTGCTACTGGATACTCCGCAATACGAGGGAAGGAAATACAGAGCTGTCGGCAAACACGCCGCACAATCATCGGGCGTAATCTGTCTTCTTATCGCCGTTGCAAAATCATTTGACTCAGTGCGTGTTGACGAAGGGAGGCGATTAAACGCCGCTTCCAGTCCAACTGTTCCCGTCGAGGTTAGGAACAGTCTTTCTTGTGTACCGTTGCTCGAGGGTCGTTTAGTGGCGCGCGTGTGCTCGTTCGAATATTTCGCCCGCGTGTGCGCTATGAGCGGACTTTAGCAGACTTTTAAACGAAGTACGGGGAAAGTGAACAGTAACGCGAACAGTGTCGAATTGGATAGCGTATGATGTGCAAGCGGGGATCGAATGACACCTAACATCCGCCTCTGATGACAAACGTCAACAGGATCCGGGTGGTCGTCCTCGGCGGCCCCAGAGTCGGAAAATCAGGTAACCTAAAAAGTTCATTTTCTCGACTATTTAGTATTATGATATTTTATGTTATTTCAATTATGTAATTCGGGAAGGAGGCGATAATATTCCGATGTATTAGCTGTATGGTGTAATTCGTGGTATAATTGAATAAGGGAATGATTCTTTTTAGAAGATCAATCGTGGAACTTTGATACGTGCATTCGATTATAACTTGAGAAGAGCATCTCTCCGTAACTCTATGTTTATTTGCATTTATACTTGTAGATATTGACATTAGGATAATATAACTCTTATCAGCTTTATTGTTTCAATGCTCAGCATTTATCTCGTTGTTACGATTACTGCGTATGCTCCTTGTGCGCGCGCATCTGCATTCGTTGTCTCGTATTCAAACAATGCGCGCCAGAAGTGCACTCACTGTGCGTTTTCAATATTAATTTTTTCGTAAATCAAGCCTTTTGCTAAAAATATATATTCAATATATTCTCTCACGTAGAATCGTTTCTTTGTACAATTTTATCGCGGAATGTTTTGCATAGGTGAATATTACACAGAATATTAATCAAACTTCAATTTTTTAATGCTCTTATTTTAAAAAAGCCCCAGATTACAAAATATTAAACACCACTTTACTTCTATTTCCTTCGCCATGAAAAATCTCAATGTCAGCAACGTTTCATAATTTTAGAATATAGATTAGTAGATTATTTTTAAACACGGTCGCACTTGTGCAAACCTTCTTCCGTTCTGCGAAAACTAATTGCCTCGAAGGTCGAATTACGACCGTTAATACTTCAACTTGCAACTTTAGAGGCTAAATGCGAAAATAAATTAAAAATAATATAAAACACAGCCCACTCCGTAGCGGTGTCCTTAACGTAAGACACACCTGAGGCGGACGCGTGATTGCGTTATGATTATGGAAAAGTACGTCCCGCGGTATGGATGTAAACGTATCGGGTAGGGTATTAATTATGGCGGACAGTACTAATATTGTGTCGTGTAAAGCGTGTAATTTCTGCGCGTCTATCTAATACCGCGGCGACGGATTGAATGAAAGTGCCGTTAAGATGAATATGTATAGTCTTGGTTATAATACAGTGCATTAGTTAGCCCGACAGTCGTACGACGCGTACAAAGCGAGTAAACGAAGGCAATAAGATAGTTCACTGACCTCGAATTAATCCTATTAATAAGCCGCGGAACTGATACCGCGAATGAGGCGTAATTTCTCTCGCCGTGCGCCACAGCTTAGTCCTTTTTCTGTCAATAAGCCCTGGATTAATTGCGCGTTATTAGAATTGATCTTGAAGGGTGGTCTAAAAGAAACCACAAATCCACTGCAGGTTTGAATGTTAATAATCTGGGGATTTTCAGATTCGTTTAATCTAAAGTTAATCTAAGATTTTTATGTACTTAGACCCTATTGACAAAACTTATGCAGTATCTTCTTATTGATGGGGTCCACTCTTCTGCAATTAGGCAGTAGCATCACTCGAATGTTAATTGCTCGTTTGAGTCATGCTTGTGATTTGGAGAATTATGTGAAAGCGATAAGAAGAGATGGGCAAGGTGACTTCAATCGCGATAATGATGCTGCTTCTATCAATCAAAGTATCAATCATTCTTTGCGAGACAATGCACTCTAATGGTAGTTTGAATCACCCAACAAATATGCTTCGAAGCGTAGCGACCTATGTTGCAAGATTATAGTTTGTGGTGCGAGGAAAGTTAGCATGTGAAGATCAGATGAGTATGTTGAAATGTGGAGGAATTTAAACGAAGTAGAGAACTCCATCGTCCCCATAAACTACTCAACGTTGAAATTTATTCCACATGTTTTCATTAGATACCTTTTCTCTAAAAAAAAAAATCTGAAACTTTGTGAATATGTAGGAGATTTCCTGTTAATTACAACGCAATTTTTGTTTGCTGCCCAAATTCACTCTAAAGGGGTGAAATTAATCCCCGAAAACTCGGCTATTTTCCAATTTTATTTTGTAACTCGCAATCTGTAAGAGATAGAAAAAAAGTTTCAAGATAAAAGTTACTTCTTTTAATTAGGACTACTATTTGGTAACTTACAGTTCTTGAGTTATAATACAAAATCGGAAAATAGAAAATTTAAGGGGTCAATTTCACCCCCTCACTATTTTTTGAATTACCTACCGATTTCGGGTTCTTTCCTTGTCAGATTCATCCTACTCTCTGTTTATCTCCAAACCCCTTTCCAACGGCGACGATTACACTTAAAATGATATCTCATCGACCTTTCCCTTTTTCTCACATCAACCATTACACCCGTGGCCCAAAAATTCGTTCTCACACAACCCTCTCTCCCCCCGGGTTTATATCGTCCCCGAACGGACGACCGTTTGATCAGAAAGCGGATATTCTCGGCGGGAGAATCCGTAAAAGTCGTGAGAGAGCCCGTGTCCTGGTGGGTATAATAAGGACCTACGTGGACGTTATCGGATATCGCACGAGAGTGGTCAGCAGGTCGTTGAGCTACGAAAAATCCTGCACGGCAGCAGCAGGTTGAGAGGAGATCTGGACATCCGATACATCCGTTCTGTTACCGAAGCACACACAGCTCCCCACGTTCGACCTTACCCCCTTCATGCCGAGTTTACGCACCGGAGTGCTTTCCTCCCTTATCAGCTTCCGGCGACCGTTTCCATACACACGCTTCCACGTGCTCCCCAGCAGAACGGTAACATATTGTGGAAGTCCCCTGTGAACTCGAATTACGGTCGATTTCTTCACCTTCAGTAATCTTCCGGTCAGTGAACGACCAATTGGTTTAGAGCATTTAAATGCTCTAAGCCAATAGGATCCTATCATTTGGCAATTATGTGGAACATAAGTTTAACTGGAAGATTACTGAAGGTGAAGAAATCGGCCGTTAGCGGGATTCCTAGTTTAGATGACGAGATTTTCTTATTTACCCAATTTAGGATGCACCCTCTCTTTCGTTTCTTATTAGAGTCACTTGATGTAGTTTTAGGTCCCATTTTCATTCCAACTTTTTGATCAATTTCAAGTGTACAATACACCTGTTAATTCCTGAACAATATTTATGAATCACTCTGTACACTATCAGCTTTTAGTTGTTCGTTACTTGATAACTGTCTCAGCATCTTCACCTTTTAAACTTCATAGTACCTTTTTAACTATTCTTCCTTTACTCGGAAGTGGTATAGATCAAGTATAGTATCTACTATTCTACTACTCTAAAGTTTAGTATAGAAACTTGGTTCAGACTTGAGAATCGAGGAATAAGAACAGCTGCGTCCTGTAAGTCCTCGATGTTTCATAGCACAATGAATTGAAGGAGGACAATTTGCGTTCTATTAAATTTTACAGCTACCCATGTAGAAGAAAATAGGAATTATAGATAGCTGAGGGGTTATAGGTACTCGAAAGCTTCGCGGCAGCGCATAAGCGGTATGCAGACTGTTTTGCAGAATGCGTTAATAGAAAAGCTCCTGGAAGCGACGAGAAGCGTCGATGATCATGGTTAGGGCCATTTATCTGCGTTAACGCCTATTGAAACGGCAATTGGAAGCTGGTGCGCATTTCCATGTCGCGTGAAGTATTCATAAATTCATTTGGGCTGAACGACCCGCTTTATTACCAGCGCGGTAAAAAGCACCGGCAGACAGACAAAAAAGCAATACCGTGTCTTGCGTTCTACATGCTGTAATCGTTATTTTATGCCGCTCAATTTCTCCGTCGTGGCCTTTCTTCTTTTTGCGTGCTGGTGTTTGATATCAACGACGATCTTCAGATCGAGAAAGAAGTAGTAGTGCGTGCGTTATGATTGTGGGGGAGGTAGAATGGTGTAGGAAGGTGATAGTTGGGAGAATAGTGAGAAAATTTTGAGAATGTTTTATTAATTTGGAATTAGTTATGTAGAAATAGGGGTTTCTTGGAGTGGCTGAGAATTTTTTGAAATATAATAATACAGCAACAAGTTATTCTGAAATAAAAAATATTAGCTTCTTCCTTAAACATCCTCCTGCAAAATGAGTGTTTGGAAAAAATTGTACCTTGGAGAATATCTGATAAAAATATTTTTAAAAATTCTTCTCAACGTTATACCACATAAATAAATACACACTTTTTAGAAGAAGTTACAGAGAATACTATAGCATTTCTAATTTCCACATAATCAGTAAGAAGTGCCATTAATAAAATCGCAATTTTCTTCTCTCAATAATATTTGGAGTTATTTAATCTTAATAATCTTAATCACATCATTCCACCTTTATATATATTTTTTATCATGCTACTTAACTCCACCTGAACCGAAAAAGGAAAGAAGGGTCATTATCACAGAAAAATTGCGTTCTTTTTTCGTTTTTCGAATTAAAAACCGTGATGATCCGGCGTTGCAAGGCATTTACCCGTAAAATCCTCAGGCAGTTGTTTCAATATTTCACAGCGGCCAGGCACAGAAATTGGCGGGGGATTTTTGTCCCTGTCCGGGAGAAAGAAATTCGGCTGCGCATACACGCGCGCCTATTTCAGGAAACGCTGGTGCATAAATGAGCATATAAAGAGTGAATCAGCGATTCGCGAGGATTTATTATCGTAGCTGAATCCTCTGGCCCGAAGCCTCCTCGTTCGTGCATCTTGATTCATACGGCTGGGTCGAACCCCGAAGTTGCAAATATGAATAACCAAACAGGATGATGGAGTGACCGAATAAAACGAGCGTCCATATTGTATGGGGGTCTTTGTACGATGGCTGGAAAGAAGTCGGGACGCTGCACGGGTCGCGTTAATGAGTTCCATGTGGAAGATAATTGTTTCGTGCGGTCGTTCCTGGAATTTCTTTCCAGTTAATATTCTTTTTCGGAATTTCTCGAGACACTGCACTGGGGGGGGGGGGGGGGGTAATATAACACTGTCCGTGATAGAAGCAATTAGCTGTTGCCTTATTGCAGTTGAAAGTATTCAATGAATTTTTAGAGTGGGTTGGAAGTTTCTTCAATAACTATAATTCACTGCTGTAGAGTAATTTATAAAAATATTAAGAATAATAGTTGGAAAGATGGAGAAGAAAAAATACATATGTATATAAAAAATAATTTATGCTAACTTAAATAAAAATGCACTAAAAACAAAAAATAATTCTTTTCCTGTACTATAATTACGACAATGATATGTTATTCTATTTAAAATCGTGAGTAAGGATATTTCACAGCCCATAAATTAAATAAGAATATGGGTTATCATTGTATTTTCAGATCGTTTCAGAGTAGGTAGAACTAAAGAGTATTTGAAAGTGATTTGAATATGGAGTGGCAACTTTGCACTCGTTTTGAGGGAACCACTTAATGAACTACTTGATGGAAATTTTGGATTTTCTTCTCTAATTTCAAACTTTTATTCTGAATATTTGTATCCAACCATGGAAGCCTTCTTAGCTCCCCAACAGTCTACATTATCATAGAAGTATTCCTATCACCAAACACGAGACATTGGCAAAGACCAAGTACCTACATTTGCAAAGATCGCAATGTCCCAATTCCTGGCACAGATTTTCACTCGCGTCTGGGCACCAAACTCCCTCAATCGATCGCACAAGGGCTGTGCCATTAGCAGACGAGGGTAAGACAGACGGGGGGTGGCAGAAAAGCGACGGATGGTGTTGCACTGGTGCAACGAAGCCCGGTGGATTCGGGTGCACGAGCTCGAAATGCAAGTGCAGTTGCTGCACCCACTTGCATTCGCTGACGCGCGATGCTTGTCTGTGCACGGTGTGTACAGTGGTCTATAGATAGATTCGCGGCGGATAAAGCTCTATGCACGTAAGAAAATAGTAATTACGGGCACGATCACCGCGGATAAGGGGGGCAAGGTGGAAAAAAGGGCCGATTCACGGTGTGGTGGATGCAGCGAACCGCATCCTCTGCTCGATACGCGACTCTCGTCCTCTTTCGGCTAACCGCGGCACTGCGTCGAGGATTGGATACAGGGTGCTTCATGATACAAGGTCGTTGCTTTAGGGTTGATTTTACCAGACGAAAGTAAAGAGAAAAATTCTGTGACTGTCACTCTTGAATGATTGTCTGCGTGGAAAACTGACACCAGGTCATTTCTGACCCAACAGATGTTTTCGTTATATTATAATATTTTGAATTTAACTTCTGAGATAGTAAATAGTGACGCATGTATAATGTTTGCTTCTGTAATGCTTTTGCAAAATATATTTATTCACTATTTATTTTATTTATGCACTTTATGTACATGAAATATTATCTTTATGATATTTTTCATACATTTCACACGTTCTGTAGCGTATTTATTATCTACATATTCCTATGCAAGAAATGGTTAGAAGTGATCTGGTATCAGCTTGTCAATTCAAGGTTTCTTCTAAATGCGCTATTAGCTGGCGCATAGTATATTCATTTCATCACAGAAAAATTTAACAAATTATTACATACAATCTCACTATATATTGCATATCGGCAGGAACAACTTTTGCACCCTAGACGAACTTTGCAAATTGTGCCCTTTATTTTTAATATCGCTCATTTCCTGCAATAACGACATAACTCAAAATTCACGATTTTAGGGAAAACTGGTTTAAAAGTTTTGTTAGACAACTATATTTATTTCAGCTTTTTAATGACTTTATTCTGAATTTTTATTCGTAGCTTGAAACACTTAAATAGTACAACTTACAATATTTAATTTAAAGCTTTACCTTAAGAAATGACAGCAATTTCTACACCCCTTGGTTCATCCACAATGGCCCTCCACTTATTTTAAAACCATTCTCACCCAAAACTCTCTCTGCGCCAGTGCCCATCCCAAACACACATTTCACTCCACCCAAGATCTCCACAATTTCCACACCAGCTGTGTCAAAAGCCCCTCCGCGTTATCACAGATCCAGCCTCAGCCTCGTCACGAGGATTCCCCGCGTTATTCCGAGCAGGGAACGCGTCGTTGTCACCGCGGCACGATTAAGCCCCGCGACTCCGACTATCTAACCTTTTATGAATTTGTTTAACGATACGCATTATCGTGGAGCGCGTAGCGCTGTATTCACAGGGGCCCAACTCTCCCCTACTCGCCGGCGGGCCCCCCTTGCTCGCGACGTTTTCGAGATTTACTCGATAAGCCCCGCTGACGCGTTCAATTCAGACTTACGAAGCAGACGAAGGCATTCACGAGGCTTTCGTTCAGTGGTTCCCTCTGCGGCGCACGAGACACGGGCCCCAACAATACCCCCGTGGCCAGAGACTCACGTGCATGGATTCTGGGATCCAGTCGCCATAAATTTCTCGTCGCGCTCGGTGAACTTCAACGTATCGGATACGTGTCTCGAATTTCCCTCCCCGGGGTATGAACTTTCGTCGGATCCAGCGGCCGCAGAGTTCAACACGTATTTTCGTTCGGCACAAAGGGTACAAATTGCGGACGCATGAAATGTCAGAGTTAGCTACGCTGGCCCCTGGGGCGAACAAAGCGTGCCACTTTGTGGCAGGGGATTTCGCCGAGGAACGCTCTCGGTGAGCTTTTTGGTAGCCTCTGGGATTGATGTTGTGGGTGGTTTTGTCGTGGAGTGTCGGATTTGTGGAGAATAAAGGTACATACTTGTATTGGTGGAATTTAGATTGTTTGATTTGCGGATGTAAGGATTTTAGTTTATTATTGTTTTGTGGGTGAGGAGTAATCTTTTGGTGAAACAGTTAATCGTAAAGTATGGTGATTTTTTTAAAATTGAGTAGAATTTTGGTTGAAGGAGATTAAGTTTTAGGTTTGCGATTCCTTCTTTTTATTGTAGATTAATAATAATAGAACACAAATTAGTGTCTTAGTCTTCTGATTTCAAGTTCCGAGTCTTCTTTAAACAAATTTCGATTCAAACAAGGAGCACTGAATTTTGGAATATCTGAGAATTTAAAAGTCAGTGTCACTGCCCTGTCCCAAGTAACGAAACACAACTTCTACGCGAAACCTGAATCCTTAAAATGAAACCTTAAATTGTTGAAGTTGCAAGACTAAAAATTCCTCATTTACCGAAATTGGAACACGGTGTTAAAAAATCCAACACGCTGCAATGGGTAACACCACGCTATGCACGTCTGTTAATAACACAGCCGTATTACGTCTAGTCGGTTGCAATTAACGTAACAACCGTTGTGCCAGTTGCCGTTCATGCGAGGTTGCTAATAACAGCGCGTAGATTTCGCGAGGAAAGCGGCTATTTTTAGAAGGAAAGAAAGTTGCTCGTTGTGGAAGGAAACTTGTCTCCCCTTCGTGCCGAAGAATCTAAGAGCCAAACCCCCCAAAAAAACGAAAGAAAAAATGTAAAAATCGCATGAAATACGTAATAACGATAATTAATGGCCGCGATATGCAGGAAATGTCGTGAAAAGGAATGCCCGTATACTCGTCCAGGACGTTATGAATGGCACGAGCACGTTGCACTTGCGTCCGAGGACGCTCGCTTCATAAATTTCTTCGTTACTTCGCGAAACGTACGAGAGGACTTAACATGTCGCCGACGTACGTATCCTCCGGTTCGACCCCTCAAGACTTATTGAGTACATAGATCCGTGCTGGCCCCGGTACTCGAGCACTCCTATATACATCGTTTATAAATCTGTCGTCGCGGCAGTTGGTCGACTAGCAGAGGCCGCGCGAGCTGGAACGCGGGGGTTGGCAATGTGGAGCTGGACTCGCGGAGGGAAGCAGCTGGTTCACTTCGCCCAGCCAACTAGTGGAGCAAGTGAAGTGAACTGGTCAGTCGGAATTGATGGGATTTCGGAACGGTCCAGGGAAGATGAACTCAAGTGTCTTCGGGGTAAGCCACATACTCGGGCGATCTTAAATCACTCTATATTAATAAAAAAAAATATAAATAAACCGTGTCTTGCTACTCTGCTTCTTTATCAAAATCTGTGGGGCATCTTTGATTATTTAAATAAAGCATCTAGGTATACTTCATTGTGAGATTAGATAAAGTACGTTGAAAAAATAAATAAGCAAGCTAGAAGGTACATGTAATTTCCCCAATTCTCACATTGATTACACTGAAATTTTGTGGGATCAGAAACCGCTTAAGAGGAAGTCCGGAATGTAGAGACTTCGGAGAATCGGCGTTGGTGAAGTCGATTAGGCGGCTGACCAGTACGCCGAGGATCCGAAGATCGCGGGTTCGAGTCCCCATCGCCCGAGGATCTTTTTTTCCGCGGCTCCCGGAACACACAGGAATTTTATAAAATCTATTTCTATAATTTGATCATTAAATATTCGCAACGCGTTCCTCTGAAATTTACTATTCCATTTCCCTGTTTCACTAAGAGACAATATACTAGACACGCGTAGGAAGAAGGGTAGTAAATAATTCGTGTACGCGGCACGCTTCCCTTCCCCCACGAAGGGAAATTAATTAGAAAGACAGGATCGATGGTTGTATTCATGCTGGTGGCTTAATTGAATTTTCGTCGATTCCCTGCAGGAGTGGGCGTTCACCTTGTAACGTAGACACATCAGACGCAGGGGGTAAAAGCGATGGTGGAGCGGGGAATCACCGTATACGTCATTAGTGACGATAAAAGTATTCTCTTACCTGTACCACACCTCCTGTCGACAGCTCGCCGACGCGAGGAGCACGCTAGCCGCTTCTTCCTTTCTGTTTGAACCCTGCAATTTGGCGCGAACCGAGATCGTACCATCGTATCGATACGTAATTACACGCTGCAACAACCTAGCACTTCGAAAAATAGCCTACGAGCCGATTCCCTACGCATCGCCACGGAGAAGACACGTCGTTGTGACATGAAAAAAAGCGATTGATACGATGGTAAAGGTCCCATCGATCGTTGGCGAAATGAACGCGATAGAAGGGAACGCGTGAATGACGCACAGGCGAGCGCGGTACTTTCTAACAGCTGAGAAACACCTGTCAAATTTATCGACGTCAATTAGCCTGCTCGACCAGGAAAACCGTGTTAATTATTCGCGATGTGTCGTTACACTTACAACACTACTGTATCAGCTACTACAAATAGTCGACAAGTGTTCTCGATTCGCATTCTTATGGCACTTTGTCATCGATTCTTATCTCAGAATTCATGGAGATTATTTATCTTCACTTCCAATTCTGACAGTCAATTGTTGGATGCTCGTTTTCTAAAATTCATCATGAAATAGAACTTTGAATACTGCTACTCGAAAGCATTCCCCACTGAAAAAGTTTATCTGTTGAAATCAAAGTATAATTTAGTATAATTAATGAAAGCAATAATTTAAAAATGAAGACTACTTAGTGTTCTATCGCACCTTCAACCAATTCTTTTCAAAACACAACTAAGCTCACATTATGCTACAAAATGAATACTTTAGAAAGTATATCGAACTACCTACTTTATCTAAAACTTAGCTACACTCTGAAACTTATCTACCGCGTTGTATGGGGTGATTTATCCTATTATTAATAGCTACAATTTTTTAATCACCTTACATAAATACTTATCGCATTACACAGGAGTAGAACGTCCCTATATTTACTATTTTTAAGCAGTGATTACACATTTCCCACGTCTAATTGCCACTCACTTTCCTTTCAGCTGTGGTCGTGCGGTATTTGACGAGGCGATACATCGGCGAGTACAGCTCCACCAGCGGTAAGTCCCATGGATAATTACACTTTCCCTTTCTTCTTCAATCACCGCATTCTTACGATCTCCAGCCCTCGTAACCGCACGAAAATCAAAGAAACCATCGTCCTCTCTAACGTTGTTACCTTCGTGCACGCCGCCCCTCGTAATAGCATTCCCTGATCCAGAAGTATGTGGTCTTAACAGGCTGTGCAGCTTTTTGCTTCGCCCCAGATCGAATGATTACTTGATTACCAGCGCCACTTTGTGCCGCAGTCGTGCCCCTAGCCTGGACACTCCGCTTTTTGTCACGTTAATGCGAGATTACGTTTTAATGATATAGCGTACTGTGCAGCGTCTCATTGACGGAGGGAAACGTCTGCGGAGGTTGTTACTTCGTCGATGAGTACACTCATGCACCAATTCCACAGGAATATATTCTTCTGTCATGGCTAACAGGCCCCGTGCCAGAATTTTCACTTTTCAAAATCAGAAGCTCCGACTTTTAAATTAGATTGCATTGCCAAGATTAAAGCTGGAAATCCGCCTGATAACTAAACTAAGCTATGCAATTCTGAGTTTTGAAAAATTTGCTTCATCCATCTCAAAACTAAGCTAATCTACGCTATGCTATGCTATGCTAAGTTTAAAAAATAAAACTTAAAAGACATAGCACAGTTTAGCTTAGCTTTTGGTAGAAATGGTCCCATAATGCATTGAAGCTCCTTTTTTAAACTTAGCATAGCATAGTTAAGCTCAGCTTTCAGGTGGATTCCCGTCTTTAGCCCTCCATTTAGTCTCTCCATTTTAATATCAACGCCAAACTGAAAGATATACCTGCGCGCTGAATGAAATCTTAATTTCTGCTAAATGTCGTTGGTCATCGACGATCCATGTGCCGAGGCACACGCTAACGCTGCTTCGATCCACGGTATCGTGGAATACATCGGTATGGTATCGATAATGGGCGAGCTTCGTGGAGGGGGACGCGTTCGAGGAATCGCTGGATTACAACGTGGGTCCGTCGGTCCCCCCTTTTTGCAGCTGCCCCTCGTTGGAAATAACAGTCCGGTTCTAAAAGTAATCGTTGCGGTTCGCGAGTACAAATTGAACGATCGCGCGAATGGGCCTGAAAGCAGAGAACAACTTCTTCCCCGCGGAGTATCGAATTCTCGGAATGCGGACCGCAGCCTGACGGCGTATGAACGCGATTATCTAGGCTCCTTACTGCGGAGTTCCAGTTCCCTTAAAGCCTTAAGCTATGCATACCGCGAGTCGTGCCGTGCAACGACAAGATTTTCAAGAAGATTTGCCCTCCCCATTGGTTTTTTCCTTCCTTTTTCCGAGGGGATCCGACCGTCCCGGGTCTCTGTCGTTCGCTGGCGCGGTAACAGCGTGTGGTGCATAGGAAATGCGGGGGCTCGGTGAAATATCGCCGGGGGTTGCTGAATTTTTGCATTGCAATAAGTGGGGAATTTGGGAAGATTTAATAACGTCAGACTTCTTTCTCAAAACCGTGCATTTATAAAATAGTAAATTAAATGTTATAGAGAAATCTCCGCCAGTTTTGCTGGCACAAGGGAACAGTATTCTCGATTCAATTACCTATAAATAAAAAAAAGGGTCAAGAAACCAGTGAAAATTCTTCCCTTTCGTATAATAAAAATCCAAAAACTGAGTAAAGAAATGCTCAAGGCTTAAGGAGTTCTTTATAGTTCCTACATTCCCGATTGAAAAGCTTCCACTTCCACGAATCCCTGCGCAGACTTCTCCCACGTGAGTCAGCTCCACTCCCGGTGCCCTTGCAAACTCGCTAGATCGTTTTATCTATCGCTCGCATTATTTCAATCTGCGCGGCGCGGATCTCGTGGCGCCCGCTCGTTCGCCCGGAGAATTCAATTTCCTCTGGCCGGTGTCGTTCACTTCTCGAGACAGTACAATGGTCCATTTAATAGATCGCTTTTGTTAATCGCCACGCCATTATCGTGCCTCGAAAAACGCGCTCGGGTTACGTGAGGCTTTTCATCACCTCCAGCAGCTAGCCTCAGAAGTGGCTGTTGTATTATTCCGCCGGCGACGATGGCGCGATTTATTTCAGCCGCGACCGTGAGAATGGAGGAAACGAGAAGCGTCGAGGGGCCCCGCGATCGGCACTGCCCGCCGCGCAGGCCGTTCGGCTGCCAGTCGGCGAATTCGTAATTCCCGCGAGCCTGCAATGGCGCCAAGCGATATGAGCGATGCACGCGTTCGCGCGTATAATAGGCCACGATTTACAATCGCGACCATGCCTAGGCCCGCGTCTCGGTTTTCACTCCGGTAAATAATAGAGATCGCTCGATTTCACCTTCTCGTTTTCTGACGAATGTATTACGTTCAGCTGCTCGCCTACCTGCTCGCCCCTGTATGCAACAATTTACGATTCTCCATTAGTGTTGGTGGATGTTGGGTGTTGTATCGGTGGCTCGAAAGGCTGTGGATGATTTGTGCCTGCGAGAGTATTCGTCTGTAAAGTAATCTGATTTTTGTGTGGGTATGTAAGATTTTTTAGGATTTCATGGTTTGGGCTGTGGAGGAATGATTCTTGGATGGGCTTTGCAAGTTTTTTAGGAGGGAAATGGCGCAGAGATATTGATTTGGGGAGTTGATTGGGTTATTAAGGTATTTGTGGCTTCATTTTGGAATTTTGGATTTATTTATTTGATAGGAATGGCGTTGGCTTAATGGAGATAAAGTTTTACGTCGATATTTTGCTAGATGATGCAGATACTAAATAAATACAGAACTTTGGAATAGGGAAATATTAATAATTAATTTGTTCTTCTATTTTTTTAAGGTTTGAGCGTATCAAAGTAACGTAACCTCTTAATATTATCAAGATGTGACTTATGCAGCTTCCATATAGCTAAGTTTGAAGCTTCGAATTTAGAAAGAGCTACTTCTAGAATTTGAAAGAGTTTCCATGTTACAATTCCCAGAAATATTCAGATTACACCAAGTAGCAAGGGAAAGGAATAAGAACAACTACCACAAAGAAGATGGTTTCATGTTCCAAGAGGGTGTTACGGACAATTTCATTTGTAACCACCTTTGATGTTTCCACTTCTCTTTTCTTTCCCCATTATTCTCTGCTTCGTTCACTCTACGTCTATTTCTGAGTTGCACATTCTATCTGCTACCCATGTCTCAAGGCCCACTGGAATCCGCATTTTCAAATTGAAACAGAATTCTTCGCGGCGTATAATAATCCCAGAATATTTCAAATATTCCCCGTTCTAATCGCAGAGCAAATATGCGAAGCTGCAAAAAGTGTTGCAAGGCGACCTAGCTAATTTTTTGACCCCCATTGCTTATCTATTACCTTCTCTATTTACCTGTCCCGCTTGTCCACTTTGCATCTGTCCCTCTTGCACGCTATTTCTTCCTGTTACACTCCGTCTCTCCCGTTCCAATAAGCAGCGAGGGAATTCGCCAGAGGGGTAGAGTACCATTGTCTGCAACTCGCAGCAACAACCTTTCAAGACCCCCTATTTGCATGACACTGTAGGCAGGCACTCGTTGAATCGCCACAATAGAATTCAGTTCGTTTGTTCTTGATTTCGCTTCGTTATCCGTGGCACATCTGAGCCCGCGAAGAAGATATCCGATTTTGATTATCTCAGAGTTATTATCCATTATCTCCTTCAATCGCGAGCGGCGCAGAGGATCTCTAAACTCCGAGCGGCACCGCAAACACTCTGGTCGAGCCCATTATTTCTGAAAACGGCGCTAAAAACAGTCAAGAGACGATGATTATCCCATTGTCCCGGGGAGACCTCTTTGCAACCGAGTTTCACATAGTTGCAGAGGGGGCGCCGACGGAAGGGGAAGAGAAACTGGCATCCATTTAACTCTAACACGCGAGCGCTACATCTCAATCCCGTCGACGTGTTCTGCGGCAGATTTTTCCTGGCGTCTACGAAAGCGCGCGCTCGCAACAAAACTCGACGCGGTCGTGGTTAATCGCTGGCAGAGGGAAAACCATGGCAAATGGCAGGATACAGGACTGGTAGACTCTGCACCGATGGATCTTTTCCTCGCAGGCCTTGGGACTTGGCAGACTTGAGAGTAGTTGCAATGGACGCGAGAGATGCACGAACCACCAGGTGGATTAAGAAAATGTTCGCTGGATTAATTGTACGAAGCACATCGTTGCTGGTGCACTTCAGTATTGTAGAGCTGGTAAAGATTGTTGCACAAAATTCCACTGGGAAAATTATATCAGGGTAGGCTTTTTGGTAAGACTTGTGTTTTGAGAGATTGCAGAGGTGAGAAATAGTAATTTTAATTTAATTTAATTAATTAATTTAGTGGATTAAATCGATTCCTAAATATTTCTATGATACTAAAGTACTCGAGTAATGTTGCACTTCGTGAAATTAGTTCAATAAATATTTTGAACACGGAGTGGTAGGAATTGGAGTTGGTACTGGATTAAGTTTCACTTGGTATTGATAAAGAGAGATTCCTAGGTGTAACGCTGACTTTTCTCTGTCTTGTGAATCAGTAATGAACTGCAAGTGATTGGTGACGGTTTGGAATTGAACTCGAGTAGAAAGTAGTGATGGGTTTAAGGGATTATTGAAGTAGGAAAAGAGACAATGGGATAGTGTGAAGTTTAGGAATTTTTATAAAATTTTAGAACAAAGTGTAGATAAATATGAAGATTACGATGATATAGGGTTCGTAGAATACTAACGCCACAGCGTTTGAATACAAAGAAATCCAAAATTTTGGAAAATATCTAAATTCAGAAGTCACTAGATTAGGGATGCGTAATTCAGAAAAAACCTGAATTAAATTTCCCTGGGCACGAAACTAATAATTCTACCGTACCTACTAGTAGTAATAGCTCAGAATAAATGTTAAAAAAACTACAGAAAGCAGAATACCACAGCACCAAAATAATACAAGCTTCAACTGCCTAATAAAAATTTCTAACCGAACCAGTAACATATAACCCCTCCGCAAACACTCCAACACTTTTCCCAGTGCAGAAGAGATAATCAAGAAACTACTCTTGCACCACTATCCAGCCTCTAATCCAAGAGCTGCATAGCGAAAAATGTTAATCATGGCGCCTAGCGAGGCACGATGGGATCTGGAGGGCATTGTATCCGTTACAGAAATATACCAAAAGAGGTAGAGGGAACTAGAAAGGGAGAGACACGGAGCAACGCCAGTCTGAAGAGAGGGCGGAGATTTAAACACTCGATATGAAATAGAGCCTATGGGGAGGGCCCCGTAGAATGCAGATCTCTCCCATAACTCATGCAGGCTACCTTGCCATAATAATTGCCGTGCACGCTCGGTGGATGCATAAGCTATGACGACGAAGCTCTTGGATATCCGCGAGCGGAAAAATCGCCGAGGCAGGTGTGTCCCATCGTCGCGCGGTAGCTTTTTCCATTGGTAGATGCGAGACAAAGATACTTTAATTAATGTCCCCCCGTTGTGTCTCGTGGGCCTTTGGACTAGTTTCCAGCGAAAACCGGGGCCGTTTTCACGGCGGTGCTGTTTGGAGAGGCTTGTATACCGTTAGAAGGATACTTTAGCTGGATAGTTGAAATAAAAGTCCTCTGTGGGATGTATGATTCTATACAGAGAGACGGGTGAAGGGTGTGCCTTGGGTTTTATTTGTCGGGGCGTATCGTTTTACGGATGTTGTGTGGGTATATTGTTGGTTGAGGCAGCGTTACGTCTAATGCATGATAATGAATTTCTTGAAGTGGAAATGGGGGAAGTGGGGAGAAGGTAGAGCAGGGTTTGGTTGGACGATGAGGGAGAGTGTGATTAGTCGAGAATTTTCAATTGTAGATGTGTAAATAAATTTTTTTTTTTAAAGTGAGATCAAGAATTGTATATTTTATATAGTAATAATAATAATAGTTTATTTGACGGACATAAAATCCACTTATACAAAGAAAATGGCAATAAAGTATAATAGTATTTTTATTTTATGAGACATCACATTGAAATTTTCACAATTCTTCTATCTAATTATTTTGGAATACACAAAAGTCCTCATAATTTATAAATCCAACGTTGGCGATTTTGCTTGAAAATTATTACATTCCCATGTGATTATCTAGAGTAGAAAATTAAGTCTCAAGGGCCAATTTGTTGGAGCAGAAAAGCAACCTCCCATGACCCCGTTCAAGTCCCGCATTTTGCCAATAAGCATCGCACTAACTGACCTCGAGTAACGCCAGCTTTTCACACCCTTCCACTCGGATAGTCAGCAGGACTCGATCACGTCCAGCAGATCGATTCCAGGTGAACGGTTGACGTGGAACGAAAGCAAAGTCGATCCGGGATACACGCGACCGCCTTAACGATGGATATTAATTAATTTCCTGGGAAAATTGCGGGTAATCGGCGCTGGACGTAACCAGGAAGCGGATAATCTTGTACGCTGCACCGACCGAGGCGGGGCATGGTGGGGGGTAATTGCTTAATCGACCCTCAAAGTTAACTTGGGTGACGCTGTCAGCGACGGGAGGCAGGGCTCCGTAACGATATCGATGAAAAACTAGAACGAACCCGCGTAGTCAGCACGCGGCATAAATGTTCACTTCACCGTCCACCGCGACAATTATTTTACGCTCCACATAGATTATGCCCACGGGCCCGTAAAATGGCCAGGATGCACTTACGGCCAGATCGAAATTCTAATGGCTGCGTGGCTGAGGGAACAAAAAACGGATGGTCTTCCATGGCATGGAGGTAGAACGGTGCTGCCTTTTGAGACGCTTCATTTATATTTTTGGCGAAATCTGAAGATCCACGAGAATTACGAGGGAACTCAAATTACTGACGACTAAATTTCAAACTCCACTTTTTAATCGATATATTCATTTATTTATCACATTCACAAATCTAGGAATGCATAGATAAGTACTTTGAGAAAAAAAATATTCTTAGACTCCACTAAATCGGTATTAAAAGAAATATCTACAAGAAAATGAAATACTGACCAAATATCTCTTTAACTCCACGGATCGTTATCTGAATCTTTTTCAATATCACGAGAACTTGGGCCTGCCAGGCCCCACGTGTGCAGTGTTCTTAAAAGAACGGAGAAGGGTGGTCCAAGCTCCCAGTTCTCGCTAACGGTGGCTCCACATTTAAGCTCCCGCAGGAACAAGGATACCTGAAACTTAAAGTAATCTACATAACAAAGAAGCCCCTAATTTGTGACGAACCCCCACCCATGCCTCCCTTTCACTGCATCCTCCAACCGTGTCGTTTCACCTCCCGGACCCAAAAACGCGAGAGTCTTCTCGGATAAGTAGCCCGTCGTCGCTTCGAAATCCGTCCGCATAACGGTGGTACGTGATCCATCGATCCGCGGAGTGATCTATCGAGCGATCAGGATGCAAGATCTAATCTCTCCCGAGCGTGTGTTTCCCGTGGATCCGTGGACAAAACGTTCCCATCCACGAGACGACCGACAATGCGCCGCGGGGAGGGGGCAGGGGGTCCCCGCTTTCTAAATCATCGTACAGAATTATTCCACGCAACGAGCGCCACTGGGGGAGGGAGTGATGGATTTGCATTGTTAATCGGAATATCGAGGAGCAATGGCAAGGAGCTGGCGCGATTCGCGGCGGAACATGAGGGATACCGATTATTCGATGCCCCCCTGGTAAACGGTGCAGGCATAATGGGATAGTCTCGCGATCATCGTCTCTTAGGAATGACCGTGTCATTACCTATTCACAGCCGTGGATCGGCGGCCCCGTTCCCCCCTCCTCGCGGCAACGAGAAATCAAATTTAATTCGGGATCTCGTATCCTTCTGATTGGCCATTACTTTCTACCATGCGAGATTGTTCCGCGGGGAACGGTAATCAATTGTAGGAAAAGTGGCCGCGCTCAACGACGATCCGAGATAAGCTTTCGTGCCGCCGATTGAAAAATCATGGGAATTTCTACGGGAGAGGTGGATCGAGAGGTCGATGTTGAAATGGTGACTCGTGGTTGATTGATCTATGTGCGTGGCTTGCGAGACGGGTGGAGACGCGGGGCGCTGAATTTGGGGGATTTCTGTTTCGCTGTCAGGTTTTACTGAAGTGGATTATAAGACTTTTAGAAGTCGGAAGATGAAGCACCGTGAAGGTTGCTGCGCTTAAGCATCGCGTGTGGTTTCTTGACTCAACCTGTGCCATTTTTCTGTTTTTAAATATAGGAGGTATCTCAAGTTCCCCGACTCTGAGTTTAATAATTTATTGTGGTGGAATGAAAGATAGTAAAAGGAAAAGAACGATACCTACTTTAGCCGTCATCCATCAGTTTCCCAATTTAATTTGTCCCTTGGTGTCGAATTGATATTGTCAGAGATTGGAACGCTTATTTTATTTTACGTATGTGGCGTCAAGCTACTAAGCAAGAAAAGCCAATGTCACAAAGTCAATTTTCACTTAAAAAAATAAAGTTATTAATTCACCATTCAACACGACATCTGTGTACAAGAAAACAGCTTATTCAATTCTCAAATCAACAGACATAATGGTAAAAAAGTTAATATAATGAAAAGATAAATAGTATTGACTTTGAAAATTCTTTTATTGAAAATAAAAAAATGAAATTTCTCTATATTCAGGAGTACGATTGTTCATCTCAGGTAAATTTACCTACATACGACAGAATATCATTATTTTTATAAGAAAAATGTATCAAATTCACACAAGGGACGGACGAGGGTTATTATATCTACCTGGGAATGTCCACAGTTTTTTTTACATTTTATAATCTTACACAGAAGAATGGCACAAAATGTCCATAACCTCCTCCCCTCCAAACTGAATTCAAAACACCTTGCCTAATCCAACCAAAATCAATTTCAATAAAAGAGGCATTAGCACCTACATTCAATAAGTCATAAAGAAGAGATCCGAGATAGCTGGCCTCCCATAAATCACTCCTCTCCAAATCTCACAATACCAACCACCCCATCAAGCATCTCAGAAATTTCACAATAGCCTCTCTCCACTCCAACGTCCAGCCTCGAAATTCTAAATTTCCATTACCGATCGGTGTTTTTATCCTCCGATCGAGCATCACCCACGCGGCCAGCCCAAGGGAAAATCTTTGGCCCCGCTTTCACCGTTCGAGGGCGTGCTGTTTGGAAAAGTGATTCCCCGCCGGTGGCCGCGGACGAAAGTGCTCACGGACGTTCCGTGTGCCGGCCAGAAATCGCCTCTGCATCATCGACGTATTTCCAATTCGTTTCACGCGTGACGCGCCGTCAGAGAAAGAGAATATACGATCGCATGCGAGTGGCCGGGACCGATGGGATCGCCGGCGGATGTAAATTTCCTCCACGATAAGGGAATCTCGCAATTATCCGCGGCTCGGCCACACGTCGCAGCCTGCGAGTGGCTTTTGTCCGATTTCTACCGAGTTACTCGTCGATCTTTCGACAAAAAAAAAAGAAAAAAAAAACAAGGGGAAAAGGAGGAGGGAAAAGAAAAGACATCGCCAGGCGTCGAGACTGATCGTTATCCCAGTGTGTTGGAAAAATTGCCGTTTATCCGCGAGGATCGCGGTGGGAAACGAGCTGAAAGGGGGACGAAAGCTCAGTGCGCCAAGTAAAACGTCTCGTCGGTTGGTTTATCCGGGCCTAGCATCGACGGCCAGGCCTTCAAAGAATTCCGAGGCCCTTGTACGCATCGTTTTAAAACGCTCGCTAGGCCGTCCCCCTCTCGCTTACCGAGATTCTTTCGCTCGCCAACATCCCGACACCACTTTTTTCTCCCTCCTCTCCGCCTGTTTGCAATAAATTTTCCCGCTCAACGGTTGGCCAAATCGCTTCCCCATCGGCATTGTCCGGCAATAAAAGTTTCTCGAGCGTAACGGCCGCTAATATAACGAGCATCCTTATTTGCTTGTCCCGCCGCGCCGCTACCTGCACGAGGTGTTTACGCGTTTATTTAGCGTTTATTTATTGCATCTGCCTCGGCCGAGGCTACTGTGCTCGTGGTAGATTCTTCGGCTTGGGTTCCATCGCTTTCCCGCGCGAATCCTTCTCGCTGGTGGGAAATCGCTTTGGGAGAAATGGAGACTGATTTTGGAATTGTGAGATTTGCTCTGAGCTTTTGTTTCTGCAGATGATTGATACTCGCGTGGGTGGTGGTAATTGATTATATTATACGTTAATTAAAAATTATGGGTAGTGAGGCGTTTTTTTTCCAAAAAGGATGTTTTAGTTTCAATTTTTTGAAGGTGACAAATATTAAAATTTTGATTCTTTTCACTGCGAGTAGTAGCACAAGATTGTTAATTAAGAATATCGAAATTTAGACACGGTGATAATTTTGAGTAAAGTGTAGTGTCTCCCATAATTTCCCTATTCCAGAACTAAATAAGGCGATTGGGATCCTCATTGTGATAATTTTTGCTAGATTCTGGAATATTTGTGAGAAATATGGAATCGATTTTTCATCTTCGATGGGAGTTTTGCACGTTTGGTTGAAGGAAACCTAGGGATGAGAGTTTAAAGAAAGTAGAAAGTAGATGACATCAAGTATGTACCTACAAGAATTTCTTTAAAAATGAATTTTTCTCTTTCGATCTTTTATTATTCATGAAAAATCACCCCTCCCCAAAATTATTGCCTACCATTGATTACCAATAATCTTAAATAACAGGATAACGAATTTCATCATTCATTGCTTGGGGGTTAATTAGTAGTTCTCATCTACATAATATGTAATAAGTCCACAGTTATCGAGCAGAAGGCGTAACCTGCTTTAAAATTAATCTTTTGACAATCAATAAAGAATCCAAGGTACACGGATGTTGGTACACGGCGAAAGTTACAGCGTCATTGTCAGTGGACGACGTAATGACAGAGCGGCGCGACGCCCCGCGTCACCGAGTCAAATCGGAATTGTCGTTGCTAACTGGTTCGGGACTTTCGCGCATTAGCCGCGTTTTCTATTCACGGGAAACTCTACACTCGATACATCACGACAGTGCATGAATATTCCTTTCCTTAAAGCACCGAGTATGTTTAGTTCAGTGTCTCAGTCATTCACTATTCGATTTAGTACTGGTTTGAATAAAAAACTGAGTCAATAGAAGTCCACTCTATTCCTGCTCGATTAAGCAGAAAAGTGCCGGATTCTCTTTGAAACATAATTTAAGAGTCCTTGAAGAAAAACCTGAAAGTGCCAAAATTAAAAAAAATTTATCGGAAAATGTTCTCTGTGCAAATGGTTATAACAATAGCAGAGATCTCTAATGCAATTTTTTTGTAAATAAGTTACTAATAATGCTAAAAATAATGGTACGTCCAACGCCGAAAACAGGATTGGCACTTACAGTACTTGCAAATTTAAATGAATGGCACTGAATAGTATTTCTACAAATACAATTCTTTTTCCATAAATTTCAACTATATTAATTCAAAGATTAGACAATTCTGTGATGTATTTATCAATCAAAACAAATGAAATTTCGCAAATAATTTGAAGTCAGAGAAGTCTTTTCTTTCCCCTGAAAAATTCGATTTTTGACACTCGCAGTGTTTTCTCCAAGGACTCAAATTTTTCCCCAGAGCTTCCCTTCTCATTTTCAATCAACCCATCAAATTTCAATTTCCTCCATCGACGTCTCCCTTTCACGAGTTCCCCCGTCGCAGCGAGGAAACAAACGAAGGACTTAAATCACGAGCAGACGTCGAGGAAGGAGGAAGCCGTGATCGGTGGGTTTAAAAGAAGGATTTCAAGAATTAACACGGTTTTACCCCAGCGGCCGTTTCTCAGTCTGGCCGGCATTAATATCACCGCCAGCTACGAGATCGATCTCTGCCTCGGTATTCAGTTTCAGTTATCGTTCCTTAGATCACACGGACCAAGGACGCTAGGCCAGATCCAACGATTACTCGCTCGCTAACCAGCCAGGATCTCTCTCGATCCTCTCGAACCACGAGCGTACTGACGGATCGATTTCATTATCCTTGCCGAGCGAGCTCGTACGTCTTCTGCCGCGCGGGCCTCCTTTCGCTAGGGCTGTTCGACTAAACGCGGCGATAGCGACTCGGGAATGCCCCTGCCTATCATTCATCAGCGCGTCAGTGTAATCTCGTTCTATCCTCTGTTACAGATTTCCTGTACCGGCACAGCGTTACCATCGATAACGTTAGTACGGAGGTCGAGATACTGGACACTTCCAGGTGCGAGGTAAGTTCCTCATGTTTCTACATTTCGCCCGGTTTCCTCCAGCTCCGCCGTACGGTCTCTAATTTTCGCGACTCCTTCGCGATCGCTGCCGGTTAATTTCACTTGGTCGAGACGAGTTTATGGTAATGAAACCACGGGGGCAATTCTAATCTAGGAATGTGTTCTTATTGACTTTCTTTTCTGCGAAAGCTGTTTGCAGTTTGCTCGAGCCTGCAGGAGTGATTTGGTAACATACCAACTCTTATGCTTCCTTTGTTTTTTTGTTTACATTATTTATTTGTGATTGGGATTTTGGTGGCATTAGAGATCCACCTTATAACACAAAGAGAAATACACCGTTGGTGGTGCAAAGGGAAGTACATACTTCACTACTTTCACAAATAGGTAATTTATAATTCAGACATTTCTATATCTAAAAAAGTGGAAATGGAAGAGTTCACAGAGACATATTTGCTTGATAAATCGACTGAGCTTCCACGACATTTCGCAGCGAAACGAAGTCATTTCCACCAGCTCCAAGCACGTGGAATAGAAACTTGCGCCGCGATATCGTTCTCGCGTCAAGATCCCAGCAGGCGTAGATCACAAATTATCCGAGTTCTTCCAGCAGAAAAAAAAAGTCCCGGTCTAATGATCCCGGTTTATTGATGGATACATGACGTGGATTGGCGTTAAAATCTCACTTGAACCGCCGAGCGCCGTGAAAATGTACGTTTACGGCTCGCGTACGTCCATTCGACAGACTGATTTGCCCGCGTGAGTTATGCCTAGTCGCGAGCTGTTTCGCGCCAGCTGTAAATTATCCGCGGGTTGCAACGGGATCGTCGGCTTCGATTTCTGTTTTACGCTGGTAGCGGGAACGGCCGGCAACCGGTTGCCCCGCAAATCCTCCACTTTCCGCACGAATCTGCCCTTGCATCCTGGTGCACGGGCGAGGCGGGCCGTTTCGAGGGGCCCCCCGTCTAAATATATCTTCTTCGAAACCCCCGAGGGCCTCGAGGGGCCCTTAAGGGCCACGTCTGTCATACGTCGACCGCGCGGGAGAATAACAAGCCCCACTCGCGCTCCTCTGCTCGTCCTCCGTCGATTTTCGTGCCTCACTCTCCGCCGACTATTTTTCGGGTACATTTTTATATTACTTGTTGGGCAACGATCGTATAGCGAAAGTGGGGAACTATGAGTGCTTTAGGAGTGTCTTGGTTATAAAAATTACCCTATTTTTTTTATATATATCAAGGGTATGTAATCGTTTAATGTGTATTCTCGTCTAAAGCAATTTTAAGCTTATTTTGGGGAATTTATTTTGCAGAAACGAATAGTGCCATAATATTGGCGTTTTTCGCACATGGTTATTAACAATTTAGCTATTTCTAGAATTTTTCTTACTCGATCATTGACAATATTTTAAAAATTACACTCGTTAACAATCATTTTACGCAGCAGAGGTAATTATTTTTTTCTTATGTAAAATGATTCCGAAAATAAGGTATAAAAATTTTTCTATGGATACATAAGTGGGACCACCTTTTTGACGGACAAGTAAAAAATTCATTTTAACAAAAGTAAGCTTGGTATGAGATAATGTGTAATATTTGTTGTAGAGGAAATTAAATAGTGTCAAATTACAGTTTTAAATATAGTAGAGGCTTTTTTAATCTAACAATACCAGTGGTCCCACAGTGAAACCACTCCAAAACAAATTCAATTCCTTCATACTTCAACAAGCTTATCAAGTTGCACAAAATTCTTACCCACATCAAAAATCTCCACCAATCCGAATTCCCTACACACATTCACCTTCCCCAAAAACCCACAAAACAAAAATCCCAGGCCATTCACCTCCCCTGTCTCAATTTAATCGCCCTCGTCGAACAGCCAATAAAACGAGCGATCCAGATCGTCTCGAAAAATTCAGAGGCGCGCGCTCTCTGGGCCATTGGGCACGGTGCTCGCGTCTTGTGCGCGCGTCGGAGTCTCCAATAGTTAGGGGTGCCGACTGGACATCTTTAGCGATGAGTGTCAGGAGCAATGCGACCAACAAAATCCGCATTCTACCCACCGGGTTCGCGTACTCTTGCTGGCATAATTTCTTGCCCGGCTCTGTTGGAAGCGTAGCGCAGCCACCGTTGGCGCGTTCTTTCGCCCCAATGTTTCCTTTTGCATCTTTTCGAGCCTCGCCCCGCGACATCCCGCCTTTTATATTTATCTTCCGTCGACGGCCTGTAAACACGACTATTTCAGCTTGCGCGCACTCCCGGGCTCCGCCGTGGGCACTTTTTCTTCGTGCCCCTTTTTTTTCAGGGGCGGCGTTAGACAGGCCCGATGCTCATTGTGAAAGTCACGATGAATCATTTGTGGCGAGCGCTGGCCGCGGGTTTCGCAATAGGCCGCTTTTCATTTGGCCAGATTCTTTTTGCACGGGAGGGACGCGCGTCCTCCACGAGCCTCGGCTGGCCGAAGAATTCGCCCCGTGGGAGACAAACAGTGCACCACTGTTCCCGATGAAGTTGTACGGGCAATCGTATCGCGCGCCTCCATCGAGGGGAAACTTTCATCGTTGATTGAGAGAAGAATGAGTTCGATTCTTTTGCGCCGCGGAGGAAGAGGTCGCGAATTGTTTTCCGATGCCGCGAGATGAATGAAGGAGATAAGTAGGGACGGGGATAGTGGCTGTCTCTTGTTTCACGGTGGAAGACACGGGAGTTCGTGTTATAAGTAGTAGAAAGTACCGAGTGCAAATACTGAGGAAGAAGTTCAGCTGTGGCTGGGGCAACGTTAACTGGTCGCTTGGGGCTAGGTATTGAGAAACTTATTCTCTCTGCATTGTTCGCTGATTTGTTAAAAATCAGCTGGAATCTCCTCTGCGGTTCTCCAGTGACGTTAAGTTGATCGCTATTTAAAATAAAAGTCTGTGTAAGTTTTAAGTATCTAGAAGTTAGTTTGTAATATTCTTGCGAATCCCCCGAGGCCTGAGGTTCGTTTCGTGAGCATTTTACACCCCAGAAGCATGTGCTCCGGACGGGAATTAGCCTTCCTGAGGTATCAAAGCTTACTCAGTGGTGGTAGAAGTGTAAGAACTCATTCGATGCAACGAAGCAACTGTTTAGTGCATATAGTATAGGAAACTTAAAGCTTGAGAATTGGGAATCCTGCATACAACTGAGTCTTCCCCTAAATTTATTTCACTGCATCCATTAAAAACCTAGATATAATAATAATACGTCTTTATTAAATTCTCAAAAACACAAAGAGAAGTCACACGAGCTCGACTCAATAATTTGCTGCTTTTAAGTCCAACCCTAAATTTAGTATGTAAGCCTAACCTTTTATATTTAACCCTAGAAACATGAATACCACCTGTAAAAGTTCATCAGCAATATCCCCATAGGAATTCCAAGTACTTTTCATTGCGTTTTATAATACCAAAACATTAACGCAAATAATATAAAAATCCACAAGCCACCATCTTATTTTCCACGCGACACTTCAACAAGCCACTAAGTGCACCCAGAGAAATAAGCAGCGCGCACACTCACAATCGAGGCGACGTGACCTTCTAATGCTCAATGATTTATACACGCTTTTTTCCCGAACGATTCAACTCGACGGAGCGCGGTGGCAATAATTTACGATGCCGAGAACAATGGCTTCCCGTGGACGGTTAATATAAAAAGACCACGGCGGAATCTCAATGAGGATTCCGCTCTGGCTGCGACAGGTGAACACGACGATCCGTGAACGTGGCCTCAACCAGCCAGCCAGTTGGTCGAGTGAACGAGCGCCTGCGCGCGAGCCAGCACAAGCGCGTGCAGCCGCGCTCGCCTAGATTCGAATTTAAAGGCGATCGTTATTCAATTCAAATACGCGACTAACGGGCCTTGTCGTAGGATTTCCGCTTCGACGTGTTCGCGTGCAGTTCGTTACCGTATTCCAGAAGAATCGGGTTAAGGAAGGTCAGGTCGGTGCGCGATCGGCCTGCGACTGGCCGATTCCGCGGTGGATTTGGGTTAAGCAAGGTCAGGTCGGTTCAGAAGGAGCGTCGCGTCTGCTCCGCCGAGATCGCGTCCGACATCTATCGTCGCGATCCTCTTTTCGAATTTTCCGCGCTTCTGGCAGTCGACGGTTCTTTTCTTGCGTGGCGAGGGCTGTTACGGAATGCTTTTGAACGGCTACTTCCTGCGTGGTGACAAATGATTGCGTGGTGGAGTGTGTAGGTACTTAGTGTCTGTGGAGGAAAAAATGAGGATTGTTTTTTAAAGGTTTAGTCATTTAGTGAATTGTTATGGGGGATGGAAATTTGGGGATTGATGGAGGCTTGGATGTGGTAATTTTTAGGGATGTTTGAAATTAACATCTTCGCAAGAATATGTTGTTTAATAATTCTTCGAGAATTTACTAAACCGTTTTATTTAAAATTTAGGATAAAAACTTACAATTAGTGAAAATTTGAGGCCTCATGAAGTCTCGGAGTTGAGCAAGGGTGTCCGGAGACTTTTTCCCAGGGGGCGGAAACTTTGGAAAAATATACCCTTCTTGCTTCCTTTTTTAACCCATTTTGTAGTGCCAATTTAATAAAAAATTTAAAAATATTCTCCTTTTTAGTATAAACTTAATAAACATCAGTTTTGGGAAATAAGTGATCTTTTTCAAGCTGCCCCTTTTGAATCCTCCTCCGCACGCCCATGCAGTTGAAAGTTTTTAGCGGTGTTTGCTATTTGGACGAAGAAATTCATTAAATCGAATATTCCCCGCGGATCAACCGATTTTATGTATTAGGTTAGCACACGTTAAGTGTCCACTTCGATCGACCACCAAGGTCACGTAACTGTTTCAAAATCGAACATACGTGCCCGAGCTACAGTTACTCTCATTAATATTTGGACGTCGCAGTGTTTCTACGTTCGTCGCAATATCCGTTGAAAAATTACACCGACAATCAATCAAGTCCACTGCATAAAACCACATACCCCATTTTCACTGTTCTCGCTCGACGAAAAAAAAACCGTGTCAAAAATCTACCGTACAGCTACGATATAACAGTTCGCGCGTCCGGATTCCGATTGGAATCCCATTTTTCACGAATCGTTTAAGGATCGAGATACGCTGCAGCTGATTAAACGAAAGAAAGAACTGCTATGGAGTGCCGCGCGCCGCGCGTATATATTCTCCCGTCTCCAAATGGGAATCCAACGTATTCCTTATACGCTCCGGTGGTGTACGCACGGTACACTGACTCGTCCCGTCTTATTCGGTAGCCCCGCAACAAGACACGATCGAGACCAGGTTGTTTTTAGCAAACTGGTTTTTCTACCCGGGGCTTACAATTACTGGCTTCCTTTTTTGCACTGCTGCCCTCCCTTTGCCCCCTTCCAAATGTTTGCACCTGTCGCTTAAAAGGCTGCGAGCCGTGGGCCAAGAGCGGCATACCGGGCGTTTTCGGGATTAGTCCTTGGGACGCGCCGAGTTGCTGCGAACTTTTCGAGCGGAACTCGTTGCCGCGTAGTAGAGCCGCGCTCGGCGATATTCCACGATTCATTCATAAAATTCCAGAACGATTCATTCATGGTTATCTCGATTTCGTGGCCACGTGGTGGGTGCTTGATTGGATCAGGCATGTTACGTGTGTGGAGAGTGAGGAAAATGGAGGGAGGCTTTGCGCGTCGAATTAAGTCGAGGCTTGACAATAAGTTCTTTTTTTAATTTAGGATTCGTTGGTGATAAAAGCTTCCAGTTAGGATTCCACAGTTTTTGTACTTATAACTGTATAGTGCGGGTTCTCAGACACTTCGAGGTAGACACAGTAACTGTGCGAGACGCTTGTAGAATTGAAGCATTGATATCAATAACGGATTAACCTGTTGCGGATTTAACAGGGCCTTAAAAAAAAAAACATGAGTTTATTCAAAGTATATTTTTTTCTGTATTATTACTCTGAGCCCGTTTTTAGTATACTACCTCTTGGTAAAAACGAGCCACTGCTTAGAAGGCCCACCTAGGGCCCCATCTTTAAAAAAAGAAATTATGATTTTATTCAAACTATATTTTTTTCTGTTTATTACACTGAGCTCGTTTCTAGTAAACTACCTTTTCATTTTCCCAAAGAAATGGGCTCCTCAGGACGTTTGCCACCTGGGCTTTTTTTCTTAAATTCGTCCCTGGGATTAACCCTAGTACCTACTCGGTAAATGAAGAAATAGGCGATTTAAAAATAGAGTTCCAACAGCACTGTGTTTTACTGTTTACAGGCGTTGTTGTCAGTGCAGTTATAATTGAAGTGTCCTTGTAGAGATCACTGTAAGTGCCAAAAATCAAATTCTATACTACATATAGTAGGTATTACCATTGGCATATAGAACATTTTTTGATAACATTCTTTTCAATTTTGGCACTCATTGTGTTTTCTACAAGAATTATTAATTTTTACTTTCTGATATTATTCGAAATTCTTCCTAATGCAGACATAATTAATTTCCCAATTTATTGTAATAATCATTGCTCACAGATGCCATCACAAATTTTCAATGCAACAAGTGAGTTTCTTATGCCATGCAGTTTCACAGTCTATTGGAATACTTTACTGCTACTCAGTCAATTTTACAAAAATATGTCGCCTTCGTAAAAAATGCCCCAATTAATAGAAGAACTCTGATCCTCGATGAGCCAACGAAGCTGATCTCCGTGAACCTGAATCTATTAAGAGATAATCTAATTACACCAATTAAACGAAAGTCTTCTATAAAGTAGCTGAGCGTGTTGCCTGTTAACGCGATTCTATTTGTACCGCGCACACGGCCCCGTGGCGTGCGTTTCACACATTCGTGGAACGCCATTTCAATGGCTACAAGTTGCACCATACGGCGCAGCACGATGCACCGCGGTGTAAACAATGCCCGAGCGCATCGGGAGAGCGTCGCACACAGACGCGCCGGGGATGCATGCACCGTTACCGAGTAGATTCAATAAATAATACGATGCAGGAAGCCGTGCCACCGATTTGTATGTGCGCGCTTACCAGCCCGCTCTTGGGCCCGACGATCGATCGTTCGGCCGCGTATCGGCCCTCGAATCTGACGATCATTATCGCCCGGTTATGCAATTTACCGTTGACAACGCATCCCTCGCCACGCGAAAATCTTATCACTTTCTAAGACGACACGGCAGTAGAATCGGAGGCTCGCCGGATCGCCGGAGATTAGCGTTCTACACGAGGGGGGAGACTATGGAAATGATGCTTGAAAACGGTGTCCTGTTGCTGCCGGCTAATCAAGCTTGCATTATTAACCCGCTGCACTCCGGGCATACCTTTCTGGTAGACCGAAGGTTAAGTTAATGCTGGAGGACGCTTTGATTAAGCATCGTGAGAATGGACGATCTTGGTAATTTGGAGGAAAAGTATTTCTGGATAATTTCCAGCGAGAGTTGAGTCAAATTTATGGGTGTTTTAGAATTATTGAGGAGTTGAAATGATAAACGATAAAATGCCAATGAAATGAAAAAATATTTTTGGAGGGTAAAGGGATGTAAATTCACGCTGAATACGGTGGGAAACGCCTAAGTGTTGGAATAATTTATTTCAATTTCTGGGAGGGTCGTAAGATAGAGCTGAAATCATAAATACCAACATTGCTATGGTTGAAAAGCAAATAGGTACTGCAAATTTTTTCTTATACCACTTAGGTAGGGGAGACCGGGGGTAAGTTGTTCCAACAGTTCTATCTTCAAAATGAAAACGGCGTTGTACTTTAAATTATTTTTTCCGCGTAAGTTGGTCACGCCACTCTGTGGAAAAAATAATTTAAAGTACAACGATCTTTTTCATTTTGAAGATAGAACGGTCGGAACAACTTACCCCCGGAACTTTTAACTCCTACATCATTTACCATTTGAACTCTCCAAAATATTATAAGTGTCATTAATCGGTGTCTTTGATGAGATTTTTAACATAGCCCCAGTAATCTTTAGGTAATTGTGCTCCATTTATCCTACTATGTGTTTCAAACCTCACAAGATGTCTTATAAATCCACGATAAATTCCTTCAACAATCTTCTAGTAGTCACTAAATCAACCTACAGGTAGTCCTATACTAATACTTCAACACACACGTAGTATTCTTCAAATTAATCTGGCCATTTTGCTTCATTGCACACGTGGCAAACCGTTGTCTGCTACCATTATTCGGCTTTCCTGCGCAGTTGCAACATATTGCTGGAAAAATATCGTCGGTTTATCGGTGTTTGCAACACAGTGCGCAGCCAGTTGAAATTTATTCGACGGCGCTGCACGGGAAAGGCACCTGACAAAATCCGCAAGGCGCGCGCGATCGGTTAATGAGGTCCCTATAGAGAAGCAAAATACGAGGCACCAGTGTCAAGATTAGGCCAGCCAGTGCCGTTCACAATAGGATTTTATAGCGGGCGCGATATATCGGCGCAAACGAGCTAAAGTATCGCTGTCGGATAGCGGATTTAACGATCGTCTGGGCCCCCATGTATAGCCGCGCGTTCGCTTCCGAGCGCACCACTGCCACACTGATCCACATCGATATCGATCTCCGTAGATCCTGTTCTTACGCAGACGCTTGGCCTGCGAGCATTCTTGTCGCTCGCTGTCCAGTGTAACCAGAAATTGCACTTTGCCATTCGGCACGACCGCCTAATTGATGCACGGATACGGGAAAGGAGATGCTGCGACGCGGTTAACACTTCGCAGACGGATCTTGGGATATACGGGGTGGCGCCGAATTAATGGTAGAAATCCAAATGGGGTGAATACATAAGGAGACGGTTTGCTTTGGAGCTCCGCTCTCAAGAAAAGTGACTTTGAATATGATTGCTAAGAATGCGTACAATAAATAAATGCAATAATAAATATACTAGGAGTGATAACGAATGAAATCATTCTGCAGAAATAAGTGAAAATTGGGGAATAGATTCCTCTCAATACAGAAATGGCTTTCGAAGAAATTATAGGTACATTTCGAACTTGATTTTCTGGAAACAAACCCTGGTTTGAAGAACGAGTCATTGTACAATTTTAATTTATCTTTGCACATGGACTTTGCTAGTTTCTAATCAGATAGGTACACGCGTTTTAGAATCGATTTTCTTGGAAAGAGAATTTTCTTGAGACAAAGTTTCATTCACAAAGTTTGAGATTTTAAAATAAAAACGTGCATCCAAATGCAGAGATGTTTATTATTTTAGTCGATCTATTTTTTTTTCTTCTAAAATTGTATCTCAATATATTATATTATACAGTAACCACTTTCCCAACTTCTGAGGAATATCTGCATAATCACATTAGCATCAATACTAAAGCTAACAATACTTAGACAATACCTTACTTTCAGCTGAACATACTAATTTCCACGCCAGCAAGATACCCGCCAATTCAAAACCCAATCAAGTAACAAATAATCTCAAAGGAAATCTGATCAATCAATACCCCACAGCCGACCAAAAGGTCAACGCAAAGCCACGAAAGTCCCCCTATCACGGCGAAAACCAGGTCGCCATATCGATCATCGCCAGACGCCGTTCCATAGACAACCATGAAATGCAATTCACGGCGACAGAACCAACAAGAGTCGTTCTCCCCTGCGCGTACCTGCAACGCCACACGAGCCAGAACCCGCGGACTAAAAGCTGCGCGAAGTAAAATACGCTAAACGAGCCCCGTCCGCGGGTTAGACGTTAACAGAAATGTCAGCCAGCAAGAATGGCCAATTATCCTCGATATTAAACAGCCGGCCGCGGTTGAATGCAAGCTAATGCACGAATGCCCGTTCTCCCCTCCGCGAGAAAAAATGCCGATTGCGCCACGATGCAAGCGGTTTCGTCGGTCCTGTTTCATCGTTTTTAATGGCGGATCCGCGGATAGCGACGCGCCGGCAGAAGGGACACGGGAGCAGCAGCGTGTAAAAGGCACTGGGACAAAGTGGCGAGGGGGGGTCCGCGCGAAAGACGTACGCTAAGTGCATAAGCCATCGCGCGCAGGCGGTGTAATCTACCCAATTATCCGGCCGCGTGGCGGAGCGCATCCATTCATTGCCCGCCGCGGCAGATACAGCGGTGGATACAAGCTCTCTAGGCGTATCTAGCGGCGTGGCGGCCTGTAAAGCCGGACTGGATGCCGGGCATTTCGACAGGAAGTTTATAGGGGAGGTTGGCGGGTACGTGTGTTGCTTAAAGCGCGCATAACCCGTCCTACCGAACGCACTCTAATCTACCAAATTATCCATCGCCAGCGTTTCCACGTAGCGTTTAGTCGCGAGTATCGATCCGCGAGCGGATAGCGGTTGCGGCTGGTTGGGGATAGGCGTGCTGGAGCGTGTTGAAGCGTGGCCGATGCTTAGAGCGTGGCCTGCGCCGCGGAGATATCGGTGGACGCTTAAAGTGCAAGGATCCATTGAATGGCGTGTGGTGAACGGCCGCGGTGGTTCCGTGACTTCGAGATGCCCTCTCCGGGGGTGGTCGAGCGGAGGGTATCGACTCCAGGGGCCTGCAGTTGTTGTTAAGATACGGGAGAGCCGCGGAAACGGAGGTCGTGGTTGATAAGCGGTGCGTTGCTCGTTTTATGGTGTGTTTCGTGGGTTTTTAGTGGATAGAAGAAGGGAGGAGGGCTTCTTGTGGTGGGGTGCTTGGGGTTTGGTCGAGGTTTCAGGGGTTGGAGGATATGTGTGTGCTTGGTGGGTGAGGAAAAATTTTATCTCTTAATTGGAATGGTGCTGGTGTGGAAGGTGTAGAAGCAGTTTGGGTATCTACTGTTTTTGTTGGATTTAATAGTTTTGGGTTTATTTAGGTGTGAAGGGGATTTTGGAATGGGGGATATTTGGGTGTAGGAGTGTAAAGTGTGATACACTTGAGTAATACGGTGTAGGATTTTAGGAGATATAGTACTTGGGTATGAAATATTAGGGTGTAGGATTTTAAGAGAGCGAATATTTGGGTATAGAATATTAGAGTGCAGAATTTTTCAAGATGAAATTCTTGGATATAAAATATTTGGGTGTTAGATTTTAAGAGATAGAACACTTGGGTATAGAATATTAGAGTGTAGGATTTTTGAAGATGGAATACTTGGGTATAGAATCCTTGGATATAAAATATTAGGGTGTGGGATTTTAAGAGATAGAATACTTGGGTATAGAATATTAGGGTGTAAAATATTTGATTTATAGGATTTTTGAAGATAAAATATTTGGTTATAGAATATTAGGCTGTAGGATTTTAGGAGATAGCCTACTTGAGTACAGAGTATTAAAATACAGAACATTATTTAACTACTATTATATATCAATTATATCTGATATATCTGATATTATATATCAAAACCTAACCTAACCTACTAAGTAGGTATATTTGAATATAGAATTCGGATATCAATTCCCTTCCATAACGATCACCTTAATTGCAAACTTCTCGTGTCCCCGGTCCAGACCAGTCTATATATTTCAAGCATCTTAGTCGCCACATTAATGACGAGTGCCACTCTAATACGGTAGGCAGTTTCGATTCGCCTCATTACATGCGCACCTTCGCGGTCCATCGTCGGCCATCTTGAAACCACGACCCTCTGCTCCCCTCAGGAGTTAGTTGACCGAAACCTAACCGCGAGGACCGAGGCGGAGGTTGTCGCGGTTTCTTCATCGTGATTTCTGTGCCTACCTGCAATAACAAAACTTTGCAGGCAGTTTTCACGTCGCATTGTATACCTTCCACTCCTACCAATTTCAGCGTAAAATGAGGGAACTGATGTTTCTAAAGCGACAGCATATTCAACCAACATTCAATAAACAGAAAATATTTCTTCAGTTCCTGGTGGGTGGTTCATTCTTCAACGACAGATATTCATTTCACTTTCCAATTTTGGAAGCCTACAAAAAATCTACCCCAACTGAATATAAATTATTTCTTCAACTCCTGGTTCATACATCATTCCTCAAAATTTCATACTTCCCAGTGATCATCAGTAATTTAACTACATCCTATAAATATCCGTATCATATAAAATATATATATTTCTCATCTTCCATGTTCTTCACCCTACATAGAATACCCCAAATTATAATATCCTCACTACCCGTCTACTTAAGTAAATATTTATTCGAATAAAAAGTGATTCGTTATTCTCGACTAACTTAAATAAAAATTGATTCGATTAATGCCCAACTCTGATCTACGCTTCAGCACAGCGATCAAATCACTTTCCCGAAGCGTGCACGTTCAGCGAAGAAAATCACCTCGCTCCAGTATCATCGAATCACATGCCATTAACTCTTACAACATCGTCCCGAGCGTGCAAAAAACGATGGAACGCGCCGTGAAGCTTCTAATCAGCGCGAAGAGGGTCAGCGCTTAGATCGATGCTGTCTACGACTATTCATGGAACAATCGATGATTAATGATTCGTTGATCGGCTCGAGGGGGGTGGACGAGGGGTGTGGGAAGGAAGAAGAAGATTAATTAAGTTCTAGCACGGACAAACCAGGCATTTACATCGGTTAAGCCGCGTAACAAGAAACATGCAAGAAGCATCCGCGGAGAATTTATTGCTCGGGGCCCGGCTCTGGGTCCTCGTGTCTTGTGAATGCGCCTTAAGGCGCGTGCTGCTGTCAAGGCGATCGCCGCAGTGACAGTCGGCACGGTGACTGTCTTCATTCGTGATTGACATCACGATCGCGGTGCGCTGCACGGTGTTCCTTCTCGCATACGACCAGCCGAACGACACAAAAACAGCCGGCGTCGGTCCCCTTTGCTTTCAGCCTCCAACCACGTGCTCCGGACGCTTTTCTGCGCTTTTTGCGCCGGCCAAGTCGCGCGGTTCCGAGCGAGGGGAAATAAGAATGGTCGGGATACCTGTTGGGATTGAAAGTGCCTGAGGAATGGCGAAAGAAGAGGATGGATGATTGCACTTCGGGGAGCGGGGTGCTTGAATATATGGAAAAGAAAATTTTTCTTGGTCTTTGGAAATCGTAGACAGTGGCGGATCCAGAGGGAGGGCAATCGCCCCCCCCCCCTAAGAATAATAAAATATAAAAATATTATGACGTTGTGTATTATTCTGTATAAATAATTAATGAAAATTTAATTATTCAGGCTATAGTATCAGATAGATATATTAAAATATAAATTACAAGCAAATTTTAAATCTCGTAAAAGAAAATTAAAAAATGTAGGTATGTACTTTTACACGTTTCGCCCCCCCCCCCCCCCCCCAAGAAAGACTCCTGGATCCGCCACTGATCGTAGAGGAAGAGTTGCTACGTTCGAAGGGGAAAGTATGATAGGGGATGGTAGTCACTGGGGATTATTATCTGGTGGAGCGTATACTACTTCGATAGTATTCGAGTTAGAGAGGAATCGAAGAAAAATTCAGCTTACGGACTTACATCACGAGATGTTCGATGCAAGAGATTCTCACATGTTACGCAGGAAATTGAATGTCTGAGAGAAAGTCGTATGTAAAAACAGCGAAGGTACTGTGCACGATAGGTGATCTTCTCTATTAAATACCTTAGGATATATGCACAATAAGTAGTACGTACACAGTTTCACCTTCGTAAGCTTGAAATATCTCTTGGATAAAGTAGATTTCATAACTTTAATCACTATCTCTACGAATTATGGAATGAGGTGCAACAGAGACAAAAATAGTAGTTCAATGTTTAAAGAATCTCTCTTCTTTGACGATGTGAAAAGGAGCGTGATATTTGGGATTTTTTTCAAAGAAACCCTCAAATTATATTAATTACATTAATTGAAAACTTTATGTTTATATTTGTAAATATTTAGGCTACGTTTTAAAAATTATGTTTTTCTCAAAACGATGTTTTTCGAAATGGTTAGCATATCTTAAAAACAATCACCCAATTTACTTCAAATTTAGTACCTATATATCTTCAGTAGATGTCCCATTCTCGTTGCTATTAAAATTAAATCGGTTTTTGCAAAACTAGACTTTTGCGACTTAAAAAATCAGGGAATTTTTTGCAGAAATCGATGTCTTTTTTAGATGCTGCCATTTTTTTTTACTTTTCAATATTTCTCATTTAATCTAGTTCAGACGATAGCCACGCTCATACAGATTCCACAAATTTTAAAATTTTCTATTTCTGACAACTGCAACGGCTGATTTTATGCTAACAATGCGCATATGATTTTTGTAAGGCGCTCTATTTGAAGCACTATAACTCCAAATAAACCACAAAGCTAGAAGTATTTGTATTTAATGATTTTGTTTTAAGAAATTCCTAAAGTTCGCATCATTTTTCGTGCGTCAAGTTAGGGAGATGCCTTAAAAGAGTTAATTACATTCAACGATTAAAATCTCCTCGAAAATCGTAATTTTCATGAGAAAATTATTCAACCCTCTGCACTCCAAATTAATCAGAGTTTTTAACAGGAGAACATCTACTGATTGCAAAATCAATCTTTTCAACTCTGCATATCGCAAGTCCCTTCCATTGCACAATGTCTAGCAACACCAGTATGCAAAATTAACTTCAACTTCGTTTAAGTTCAAAGGGTTACACACCGACCTCCTTCACCCCCGAGTTCCTCCCCGCGCCGACCGCTCCCCGGCACCATTCAATCGCCCTGGCAATTTGCGAAACGACAAACGCTCGTCTCCATCCCCCATTGTATTTTAATCGTCGGTTTCGTAAGTGCATTCTCGGCGTCCCTGCATCATAATGCGATCACGGCAGCGCTCAGCGTCCACTTGATAAGCCGTACGTGCCACCATTAGGCGGGACGATAATTTTATTTACCGGGTTGCCGGGGCACGCCGGGCCAGGTCCCTCGGCCGCTCCAACGGTGGACGAGATAAATGATGGGAACGCGCTCTTAGGGCTCATTTGCATCGAAGAGGGGATCGCGCCGCCACCTCCGCGACCACTCGAAATGATTTATACGGACTTTAATCCACGCGGACGTCCCGGATCCCCCCGCGCGAGCGCATGCGACACGTTGACAGGTCCGGCCCCCGCCGACGCGATATTTATGAAAGTCAACTCAATTTTCCAAGGGGCTGCCTCCCCCCTCCTCGATGTAACGCGGAAGCGAAAGTCCCGCTAACATTTGCCCCCATCGAAAAATCGCCGCTTCTTGTACTACAATGCATAGAAAGCAGAGTCGCGAACCGAGCTGGCGGAGGTCGAATCCTCGGTTCGGGTGTACGAGCGTACGTGCGCGCACACGTACGCGCGGGCACGTAGAGCCCGCGTACCCGCCCAAGCTTCCGAGGCCTCTCTCGGGCTCGACTCGCGGTCTCCTGGCGCACGATCGATCACGAGGATCGCGGTAGGTGTTCCAACCCGGGTATAATAATAACCGACTAACAAGGGCACTAGAGTTCAGGTAGGCGCTCGAGGAGCCTGCGCCACGTAGGAAGTCGAGCAACAAATGGGTAGGTGGCTGCCGAGCTCTCGGGGCCCCCTCGACCTCGTCCTGCCACGATTAATATTTCCATCGTGCATTGTTCCTCGTCACGTAAATCTCCGCGGCCCCCCGAGATAAGGCTCTTTGGAAACCGTCCGTAAGGTCGATTTGTATCGTTCAGCGAACCGAGCGGCGCGGGGCACCGCGCTCGGGAAATCGGCTCGGCCGCGGCTCCTTATCGTCGCGGCGTTATCTTCGCGGAAGACGCGGCTTGAGTTTTCGCGTATCGATCGGCGAGATCGGCGGCCGGATTTCTTTGCGTTCAATTCTGTGCTCACACGGAAATGAGTAGGAAATGGAGCTGCATCGAGTGGATTTGTTTCGATCCATTCTTGGGCATCTGCTTCTAGTTTTTGGGAGGAAAATTGTGGAGGATACAGTAGGGTTGGAGAATATAGGACAGTTTTTCATAAGAAAAAATTTTTCTAATAAAATAAAAGTTGCTTTAAAGCTGTATAAAAATTCCATGCCCTATATTTTTATTTTTGTGAAGAAAAATTCATCGACTTTGTCTTTTGTTAGTGGCTTCAGAATGGGGTTCCAATTTAAGAAAGTTTCTCCATTTCCTGTTTCCAATCGCTCCTCTTTTGAAGATACGATCTTTAAGTAGGTACTTGATGCTTCTAATCTTAAAAGATTATTTATTCACTACTTCAAGTACTTGAGTTATATTGAAGGGCAAGACGCTGAAGAGGTTCCCATTGGAGCTGCAATTATTCGACTATTCGAATATTCCTGGTTATTCGACTTTTTGAATATTCGAATACTTCTGATTATTCGATTATTTGAATATTCGAATACTCCTGATTATTCGACTATTCGAATATTTGAATCTCAAATTCACATCCTCTGATATTCGAATATTCAAATATCCGAATACTTATATATTATTCAAATATTCATTACAGCCTTTCCATTTGCAGATTGCTTCAAATTCCAACAGTTCCATTCAGACTAACGAAACACCCCACAATAATAAACTACCCAACCTAACCCAAAAACCTCACCTTTTCTCCACACCCTCTGCAACCCACCCAAAAGCCTCAAAACTCCTCAGCAAAGACACGACAAGCCCCGCGAGGGCCCAAGTCACATCCCCCGGGCTACTGCGCAATGATCATCTCATCATCTCGAGCGTCAAAACCCCGCCAGGCAGCGTATAATTTGATACACGTGTCTATTTACCAGGCTCCCATAGAAATCACCGTCAGCGCATGATGTACGATCAGCCGGAAGACGTAGATCAATCACAAACGTCGCGCGCAACGTCGTCGCGGGAAAAATCCCCGGCGGAGGTTCGGCCTGTCGTGTAGAAATCATTCGACGCTGTCCGCAGAGCCCCTCCCTCCCGCGTCTTTCGTGGATGCACCACGCTGCGAGTCCAGGTGTGTTTCGCCGACGAGCACTCGAGGAAGCCTCGCCGTGGCACACTTCCCCAATTCTCGCATTGTTCTTCATCCGCGTGCACGCGCTCGAAATAAATCTTTTCGGCCCCGATGGGCAGGGGGCCCCAGAGGGGGGCGTTGCGCAGGTTTGTTACCGGCCCGGTGACCAGGGAGGAGGGCCCCGGTAATTGCGATTGCTTTTCGTGGGAGGGCCTTGGGGTAATTGATAATTAAACGCGCGTCGTCCAGCAGGAAGGACCGAATTTAACGACGTTGTTTCTCCACGGCGCGTTAATAATCCGATAAATCATTGTAACGGATTAACCTGGCCTGCATCCAAGTCCCGATTGTCTGTCGGGGAACAGTGGAACGGTGACTGTGGATGTGTGTGCTGTAGAGTGTTTCACTCTGTGCGAGTCTTGGCTGGGATCTCTTGAGTCCGAGGTTCTGTGTCTTGGGTTCCTTTTTCTGCCATGCGCCGGGGGCTTGTGGGAGTTTATTTTGAAGGTGCGGAAGGGTGAGGTGGGGGAGTTGGAAGGGAGAAATTGGAAAGGGTTTGATTTAGGATAAAGACGACTGTTTTTGGTTTCGACTGCGACTTTGGGTATATAGACGTTTTTGGGGGACATTTTCTGTCGGCTGTTTAATTTTGTGCAGTGATGAATCAGTGAAGTTTGATTTTGGATACTGAATAATAGTGGTCTTTTGAGTATTTTGATATTAGTTTCCATTACTTTATGGATATTGACGCTCGCAGAATAGAATTTTATTACAAAAGTTCTTCTCTTAATTCTCACGAATTTTTCATCTCATCAGACAGCTAACCCCAACATTGCTCTTCTCAACACAAACATCAAATTAGCACACACATTGAAAAAATACACCTAACCTTGCCTAAACAATTTAAAGTCACAGGCCCAGTGAATTATTTCTGCACATTTCTTCTGCAGAGCTTCGAGTCGTTACCCGCCGCAAGAATAAACTTTAAAAAAAGAAGCAGTTTCTAAAACGATTCTGTTTTCGCTATTTCGAGACACGCGTTCCTGCTTTGGCGCATATCATCGCGCTGAATCGTTCCGGTTTATTTTTGCTTTACGATCCACCGGTCCCTGTTGTTGTTTTTTAAAAGCTTTTGTCAAAAATCGCGCTGATCCCAGATGATCAAGGAACAATGAAACGGGCTGGAAAAAAAAATGCACTCGACTGTGAGCTTCTGGCAGGCAAGAGGTAAAAACGGTAACGATCTTATTTCTGGCGAACGTTCGATGATATCCTCTTGTGGCGATCGTTATATGCGCGACGTACGATCGACGCTGGGAACTTTTGTCAATTATTGCTGCTTTTTATACCCGCGATTTTTCCTCCACGTCGGTCACGTGGAACTTTAGGGGAACATAATCTTCGCCTTTTTACAGCTTTCCTCGCGATACCGCAGAAATAACACTTATATACCCGTTTCCACGCAGGAGGAGAACAATTCTTTTGTTTATTTCCCAAGTCAAGATAAATCTTTTCGAGATCAATGCTTTAAGAGCACAAAATCGTAATGATGTTAAATCCAAAAACCAGTGCAGTTGCAATTTGTCCGACCTGTATTGATCTTCTCCTAAATTTCTCTCTAATAAGTTCCCTAATTTGTTCTATATTTCAAAAATTGATAGCTCTGTCACTAATCGAATCTCCAGTTATCCCCATCAAAGTTTCAAATATTAAATGTTCTTCCTTTCAACGTGGAGCACGTGAGCCCCACGGAATTCGCGAAAATAGAGTTTCGTAGAACAAGACGAACAGATAACTCCTAAAAAAAGTAGCAAGCATCGACAGCCAGCGTCGTTGACGGCCATTGGAATTCCACGGACGGTTCCCTTATCACGGAATTTTCATGCCGCCGTACAAGTGTGCAAATAAACCGAACGAACGTCAAAGCGATCCGATATCGCGTTAAAACGTTTCTTCAGCGACGTCGTCTTCCCTTCCGAAAATAGCGATGGCAATGCCTCGCGAACAAAGGCCCTCGGGAATCATTTTTCATCGCAGAAACTACGAGGGGCAGCGCTAAAGGGCTCGGAGCATTAATTATACCTGCAACGACCTCGTGACCCGCTGGTAATTAAGGCCAGGATAATGGGAAAAGCGCGACAACCATTTTATGCGGACCTGCACCCTCTGCAACCCCATGGAAGAATACTTTATTTTGTTCTACGAAGGAACGAGGTGGACGTTACATGTTACGTGCATGTTTTATGGTGAAAGTTGAACTTAAGGAGTTGGACCACCTTGGCCAGGTTAAGAAATATTTTCGAGAATTTATTTCTAAGTGACAAAAACACTTTTATGGATGAAAATTGTTAAATAAAGGCAGAGACATCTTTGAATAATTTATACGTAAATCTGCTCGAGTCAATTCCACTCGCATTCCACTTTCTCACCTCAAGTGGAGGGAAGAAGGTGTCCAGGCGAAGATTTGCTTAATTTTCATGGAAACGGTCGATGTTCGATATATTTCACTCAGGTCTCGGAGCTCGCCTCTGCACGCTGAATGTACTGTTATTTCTTATATAGACGTCCAGCCAAGCAGTATCACCTGAAAGATAGAGTATCGCGTGCGGCGTGTGGGTGTCCCGATGCGAATTTAAAACAGTTTCGGTCCGCGGACCGCGCACTACCTGACGAAGCCAGACGAATGAAAGTGGCGTGTAACGCGATACATAGGCGAAAGGTGGAATATCTTGGTTCCATTGAACTCGCTGCGAATCAACGAAACTGGTCAATGGGCATTCGCGGCGCATCGAGTGTCGCTGGACATTGTGAAGCTGATCCGACTTCCGCTTCCACGAGACTCGCTTTACGACGATCTCGATCATTTTTTCTTCTTAGACCTTCACTCCCAGGCTGGCTTGAAACTAGTTTAGATCGAAGTTGGAGGAAATAGGCTTGGTATCAATAAGTGGCAGCTTGTGGCGGATAAAATGGTTAGAGTATGAGATTTGCACTTGTGCAAATAAATTTAGGCACTGTTCTTGCAAAATTTATTCTGTTGATGATCCGAGAATTCTTGAGGGGAAGTTGATGTAGCCTTTAGAAATTACAGTAGAATCGAAATGGTATGAAAGATTAGAGATTTTTATATTATTTTTTAAGATAATTGAATAAGAAAATTGTATTTTATTCAAGTACCTAAAGCAAATTATTATTCTTAATTTTAATTTCGAATAGAATTATTAGGCGATCCTGACGCTTCTTTTTTAAATTTTCTCACTTCCTTGCTCGAAATAGTGCATTTCCGTTGGCTCAAGGAATCTCGCTTCCCGCGTTCCAGCCCTCCCACGCGCGCGGAAGCGCTCACATCACCTGTTCGTAACGCGTATCTCAGTCAGGTAGAGCGTCCTCTCGAGTAAAAAGCTCGCGTAATTTCTTGCGGCATTGTGATGACGATTCGAGATGCAAGTTTAACGGGTTCCTCTGCCGTCCATTTCCATCCTCCTCGTTCTTGCTCGAAGCAACGGGTTTCGTTTACGATCGTCCAGGATCTATTTTCTGCCGGCTGTGCACGGAGGACCAGGCGGGGGCGTCGCCCCAGGGATCTTTCGCAAATTCGTCAGCATTAAAAAGGAATGTTTAGTGGTAACAAAAGGGAACAGAACAATTTTCTTAATTAACAACTGTGGTACCAGTTTTTTTTTTTTTTAAATACGTGAATCTAAACTTTATAAATCATAATTCTGAACTTAACTCTCTGATACTTCACTATGACCCTTTAAAACTGCTCAAACTCTCGATCCAGATCAGACCCTTACTCCACGTGCCATCATGCACCCAAACTCTCCACGTCCGTTATGCAAACTTTGAAGAACCATGTTACCCTGCTCCGCACAAACTACTTGAAACTTAATTCATCTTCGAGTATCAATGTCCTCAAACGATAGTATTATAAAAAAAGAAAGCTTGCAGGCTAAATGGTTAATCGTGGCGATTCCATACGCGGTTCGAGCGTGCAATTAAGACGGTGACGAGGAAAGGGGGCAGCGTCGTGACGCTGTGAGGCGGAAGAACAACGTGGCAGAGATGAGTGGGCGGAGATGACTCTCAGAAATTTTGATTTTAGCGGCCAAAGGGGGGGGGGAGGGGGGTGTGGAGAGAGCGACCGCCACGGTGGATCGAGTTGTAAACGTCCCCGTCGACTTTATGAAGAGTCATTCAGCTTTTCCCTCCCCGCGGCAATAAAACATTTCCTTGAGCGCGGCGAGTATTAACCGGCTGGTAATCGGCCCACCGTAAATCTTACCGCGCCGCGTGTCTCCCCGACGCCTGTTTAGGAGATCCTGCGAGCGTCTGTCTTTCTTTTGTTGCGCAACGCCTGTGCCATTGCTGGATAGACAGATGCACAGGTGGCCGAAACGGTGCCGGGAGACGGTGTCTTCTGCTGTCTCTGCTTGTCGGAAAAATCCTTTCTGATTTGGAGCTTTGGTAATAAGAGGGATGAAAATGGCACTCACAGGTTTACCGAGCAAAATTGTGAAGTCTCTGGGGCGAGCTAGGGGGTGGGAGTGAGGCAAAAAGAGTTTCCCTGGACGATCTGCGAAATATCGAAGCTAGTTGCCGCTACGACCGCAGATGTGGCGCTGCGGGCGGTCCTGCGCTTGGGCATGCGCAGTTGGGGACCTCTCTACTGCTTGGTGCACCTTTATAATGGGAATGTATCGCAAATGAAACTCGGTCGAGGTGGCGCACTGATCGTAGTGCTCTGAGCATGCGCGTGATGACGCTGTGACGTTGAACCAATCAACGCCAGTGCAAAGCCTAGCTCATCTTGGCGTTGATTGGTTTGACGTCACGGCGTCATCACGCGCATGCTCAGAGCACTACGATCAGAGCGCCACCTCGACCGAGTTTCATTTGCGATACATTCCCATTGTTTTCGGGGTGTAGATTGATGCATTGTGGCAATTTAGGAGTTTTGAATAGTGAGCTTCTGTTTATATAATATAGATTTATTTAAGGGTGCTTTTATACACCCAACTGGTTTCTGACATTTTGATCCTTTTGAAATCTTTTCGCGATTCTTACCACCCACTCGCACAAGCTACCCTGCTTCATTCATCGGTTGAACGCACGAGGTGTTGGACTCTGCAGCTTGCTTTCACAGAGCTGAATCGAGTGGCTGCACTCGTGCTGTAAAACAGAGATAACGCGGTGTAGCGAAATTGCAACGATTCACTCTGTCACCCCGTTTCTCTTTTCCCATCGCAGACATCGGCTCGTTGCATCAGTCGTAAAAGTTGCTGTTACCGCTTTCTCGGTGGTCGGCAGGTGGAGGGGGAGGAGGTGAACCCGGTAGGGAAACGGTATCGTTGTAAAACTACAAGTAATAACACTGTAACTCATTGTCAGTGGCCGAGTAATAACAGTGGCTTCCCGCGGAGGCGGTTGGTACGCCGCTTTCGTGGAAACGTGTCTCGTCCAGGAGGGTTAAAGGGAAAAGAGAAAGACACTGTGCTGCGTTGTGGTGTACCGATCATAGGCGTACAGTTTCGGTTAAAGTCTGCTTACTTTCGTATTAAAAAGAGGAAGCATGAAGTATAAATAACCATAAACTGTAAAGAAACTTCTGTGCCAAAATGGGTTTGCTTCATTGTATAGGTTCAGAAGATTAATTAAAATCAAAGAAACTCGAATCTGTGACGTTTAAAGTCACTTTGGGAGAGCTAGAGCTTCTTCTGCAACTGTTTATGAGATAGAGAAATAACTTTTCTGGAAGGATTACTCTCGTGAATCAAATAGTTTCGAAGAAAATTCGTTAAACTCCCAATTAAACGAAGGGTTTTCTTTCGAATCTTCGTGTTGCCTATCTAATTCAGTGTCCTCGAAGTGAATTAAAATTTGCAGTATATTCAACGGAACATTATCAAGTAAACTATCTCCAGAGTGCAAGAGTTTCTTCCACGGAGCTTCCTCGACGTTCCAAAGTTATCAGTCGTCGTTAATTATCGTGGAAGTGTCCAATGAAACTCTGCACCCCATAGCATGTCGTCGTTAATGTACACCCGCATTTTTCCCACTCGACGCCTATGCCTCGGTACTTAGTACATGCACTTTGTAGTTACATTGTACACGCAGCCAGTTGCATAAGACTGGCCGACGAGAGGGACATTCACGGCGTAGCATGACGCGGCTCGGCGATATCTTTTCTGCATCAAGCGTGTCCCTGAAGACCTCTTCCGTAACGAAACAATGCCCCTTTTCAAGGGCAGCTATCTCGCGCTTAGAAATACCAGTCACGTGGCCTATTACTCGGCAGGATTGTAATTAGAGGAGGCTGAGAGGGAGTAGCCGTGCGTGAAATCTTTCTGACTGCCTTCCGCGACAGATGCTTCGAACAGTCCCAAAGTTCACGCGGGGTGAGCTTGCTCCTTAATGAAACAGCATCCTGTGAAATCTGAGTTCCACTAAAAATAAAAATAAAAAAAAGAAACAACAGAGCTTAGTTATGCAAAAGTAAGAAGGTTCGACAGGTGTTCTAATGATCCAGATTTCAAACCTTGATATTTCCTTCACCTAAGCATCGGGGGTGGAAGAAACACAAGAGAGTATTGGCACCACCCTCGAAGGATCTCTAAACCTGGACCTTAACTCCATCACGAAAATTTCTTACGCGGCAGCAAGCTCGCCTCAAGTCTTCAGATCCGTAACATCAGAGCGAAGAGTTCTCGTTCGCGGAGGTGGAGGTAGGACAGGGAAGAGCGGGCGGTCACAAAGCTGCGCCGTGTACTCGCGGGTCGCATTATTAGCGGACAATATCGCTATTCGCGCGAGCGAATAGCGGCGGATCGTTATCTGCGCCAGGCGACACGAAGGAACATAACTTGGCCGAGACGATCGCCTCTTATCCCGCGGGATCGCGTGGGCGTTAAAGCGCGCGGTTCTCGCCCACCTGAATCGATTTCGAATGGACAGCTCGACCGTCGTTGCCTCGTTTCGCCCTATCCAGAGTGTCCTGTTAACGGTCGCGCCGTTAAAAGGGAACACCGTTCCCTTTTTGCATACGCCCTTTTACGACCTTCCGCGTGTTCCTCGTTCGGCGTGCAATGGATGGGTATCGGAGGAAAGTCACCAGGGAAGACAGACTGCCTGGGTGACTTTGTCTCGCTGGTACGAGGAGGTTATTATTATGCAAGTTTAATTGTACGTGGAAGAGAGGAGTACATATTATGAATATTAAAGAGGAGTTGAGGTAGAGTCGTGGATTGCCATGGAGCTTAACATGTAATGGTCAGTTTTGGTGTTGTAAATAACTGGGATTGGGATCTTTTGGGATTGAAACTGGAGACTGGATGATGAGTGTATAGGGTTTTTTTTGGAGTAAAAGGGTGGAAGGTTGAAGGGTGGCTGGGAAAACTGTGTTATTCTAGTGATAGTATGGGATAGTTACAATAGGATGATAGGCTTTTGGAGGATGCAGGGGTGAGGGTGGTACGATTTTTGGAGGATGCAGGTGCTAAGAGCTGAGGAGGTATTGGTTTCTTGAAATATTCGTATGTAAATAATTAGGAATGAAGTTGCATTCTATGAGATGATACAGTGATGGAGATTTTGATAGTCTTTGAGAATTTTCTGTGGTTTCATGGTTCAGGCTCTGTGGTCCTGCAAGTTGTGTTCTAATTTATTGTGTAGATTGTTGGCTGCAGTGTAGTTATTGATGACACCACGCGATTCTGTGTGGTATTGGGATTCGGAGAAACAGAAAATGCTGAGGAAGGTGAAGTTCATTGGGGTATACAGTGACATATTTTATTAACATGCATATGAGTATAAATAGAGTGAAGTAGGCCACAATTCTTTGAGTTTCCTTAAGGTACGGCTACACGACGACACTTTTGTGTATAGATCAAGTGTCTTTTGTGTCTAGCTAGAGCTACTTGCAGTGTCTTTTGTGTCTAGCTAGAGCTAGTTGCAGTGTCTTTTGTGTCTAGCTAGAGCTAGTTGCAGTGTCTTTTGTGTCTAGCTAGAGCTAGTTGCAGTGTCTTTTGTGTCTAGCTAGAGCTACTTGCAGTGTCTTTTGTGTCTAGCTAGAGCTACTTGCAGTGTCTTTTGTGTCTAGCTAGAGCTAGTTGCAGTGTCTTTTGTGTCTAGCTAGAGCTACTTGCAGTGTCTTTTGGGTCTAGCTAGAGCTACTTGTAGTGTCTTCAGTCTAGCTCTACCTGCAACTCCCGCCACGTTAGGTCGAATTCAGTATCGCGACCTGCTCTAGTTTCCAATCTACTGGAAATTTTTTTGAGTATACCTTTAAGCAATAATTTTTCCATCGCAATCGTCTCTTAATGGAATAAATTGCATCATAGAATTTTCACAGAAAATTTCGCATGTCTCATGAAAAATTGTGGACTTCCAATTTTCTTGAAATTAATTCAAGACCCGTTACCAACACCTACAATTCTACTCTTACCACGTAGTATCCTAAACTTAAACCTACTACCCACCTGCGACTTCAAATAAAACGCCCCAAACTAAAAATACCTTGAAAAACATCATTCTTCCTCAAAACCACTCGATCACCCGCAGTTCCCATTTCATCTTCGCCAGTAATTCGCAAGTAGCTCGTGTTTACCAAATTCCGCGCGATCCCTTTCGCCGATTTGCATAACATCCCCCCCGCTTGTTTCCACAACACTGCTCCGTTGTCCATCCGTCACATCGGCGGAATGACTTTGTCAGTAATCAGTTTCGTGGCTTTTCCAGGAATTGTTATGGTATTCAGGCGAGCGTGGCGTTGCCACACGAGCCGCGGGACGAACTTACGTACCTTTCCGCGCCATTTCATAACACATGGAGCTATTACGTCGCCGGTGCGTGCAGCGCCGTTGCGCAATCAGATGCACTCGTGGATTCGCGCACGCAATTCCGGCATCGCGGACGATCTCTCTGCCTCGAATACAATCGATCGATAAATATTTATAAGGAATCGAAGCCACCTTTCCGTGCACTCCGCCCCCCATGGCGTTTCGTCGCGGTGACGCGCGTCACGTCGCCGTTGCGGATATTCGGCGCCAGGGTTCCGGCGCTTCGAAGTGCGACTTTGAGAAACGATCGGCGATAATGAGCGTCGTAATTTCGTTTGCAGAAGTGGGCTTGCCTTCGGGCACGAAGAACAAGCTGGTGGTAATCGTGAGTACTTTGAGGGAAGGGTTGGTAAACCCTGTGATGTGGTCGTTGAATCTTTTGTTAATTTAGAGGTGGTGGCTTGGGAGATTTTATGTTTGATGAAAGGAGGATGTGAAAATTTGGTTTTGAATGTTTGAAGGGGAGGAAGGTGGATGGCAAATTTAGAGGTTTTTGAAGAATAAAGGGGGAACTGGTTGAACATTTTGCTTTCCATGAGGAAGTTCCATAAGGTTATCAAAGTTCCACTGAGCCATCGAATATAAAATGATAATAATTATTCTTTGGATGGTGAACACAGAATTTAATTGCTGAGTGGCAAAAAGAAAGAAAATACCTAATAGAAATTTAGGTATTACTCAGAGAAGAAATAGCTTTAGATTAACAGAAGATAGAATAATCTCAGACATTTCTGAAAATATCCCAGATTATTACTCGCCAATCACAAAAGTCTCGTCTCCAAATGCTCCAAATCTCATTCTTACTCTCATCTCGTTTATCCTTCTTCTTCTGCTTCTATCCAATATATATTTCCCTTTTGTATCTAACAAACTACTGTCGTGCCCCTTAATTATATCCCAACCCCTCCACTATTCATCCCTCTCAAATTACCTCCAAACATAATCACTTATTACTGCTTTTCGTAAAAGCAAAATATCATATCTCTTCCACTCGGTGTATCAGCCTCAATTCCCCATCTTCCGTTACTCCGCGATATTCGAGCCCCGTAGGGATTAATTACGCGACGATGCCTAAGCAATTGAAACATCGACGCGTGTAAAAATGGGGAAGAAGCTGAGCTTTCACGCTCGCACGCTCGCGATTCGCCTGTGTGCCCCGCGCGTTTCCACGCTCCTTATTTACGAGCGCGTTACACGCAATGTTAATTCGACAGATTTGACCGTAAATAACGATCGTAAATACCTGGCTGGCAGAGTATATATTTATCTGCGGCTATAAAATTCCGTCCCGCCGGATGTGCTGGTACTTCGTCGAAGATAGCTGGAATTTACCATCGCGCTAGCTGGGAAGATTAACGCGGTGAATTTCGTCAGGCTGTGCTTCGCCTCTGCTACACGTTCGCGGATGTGCTCGTCCAGGAATGCGCAGGCGTACCGGATGTAAGGGTCCATTTTCAATTACTAATTGTAATTCAGAAAAATCGAGGAGACCTTGGTGTCCCTAGCTTCTAAAAGAGGGTTATTTTGATGAGAAGATATCCTTCTGGCTTACTTTTAGGGACACTTCACCGTGTAATACCCTCAATTGTGCAAATAATCCAGGGTGGACCATGTACCCTCTTCTAGTTATTCAAAACAATTCTGGTAATACCTTCACCTATACAAAAACTAGATTTTTTAACATAATCGAAGAATTCCCCGATTTTGAATTTCACAGCTATTTTCTCCTATAGCACTCTCAATTATACAAATCCCAGAATACTCAAGTGAAGTCCTCTGTTATTCTCCCAGGAAAACGAACCCCATAAATGGCACCCGTTGCACAAAAATAAGCTGCACATTCCTTCATTCCTCCCTCACCTGATCACTACGCTTCCACGAAGTAGATTCGCATATTTCTTGTCAGCCAGCCGTCCACCTCATTTCCCCCGTCAATCACAGTGGCCACGATCCCCTGTGCCATCGTCCCTCTTCTTGCCATCCGAAAAGTCCCTCTTTCTCCGTGACAGACGTCCAATGGCTCCCCCGTGGACCCCATTGAACACCAATTATGGTCAGCCAGAATGCCACCCGGCGTTTAGCGAACCGAAAGGTTCACGGCCAACGTTCACCTTCGTCGATCCCGCGAGACTAATGCGCTTAGACCTTCCTCCGCCAGCGATATATATCCCGATGATCACGATCCCGTCGATCCTGTTCCCCGGTAATAATTACCCGGCCGGCTGTCAGTGGCAGGTCAATGGGAAAGCATTGGAACGGGCACGAGAATCGACAGCTTCCGCGGGTCGTTAAACCTGAAACGTTCTCGCTGCCGTGCGGCTCGGTGGCCCCGCTCTTTTCGTCGTCGTGATCGATGCATTAGCAATTAGCACGGCCCCCCCCCCCCCCCCTTCACTCTGGGGGACTCTCTTTGGTCCAGAAGCGCAAGGTCGGTCTCGGTTCAAACGTGAATTCAGAGCTGTGAGCGGTGTGCTCGATGTCTTTGGAAAGTTTAGGGGATTCTGGGCAGGGGGATTTTTACGAAGTGGTGTGGGGGTTTTTTGGGGGATTTTGGAAATGTGTTTAGATTGGAAATTTTGGGAGATTGTGTCGCGGACAGTATTTGATTAGGTTTTTGACTGTGATTGAAGAATTTGGGTTGCAGTAAGTAAATGTGGGAAAGAATAAATATTCTATTTTTAGTGTGTAAAGTGTTGTTTTAGGTTAGTGGTTCCCAAACTGTGGATCGCGAAGTGTTTTCTGGGGGTCGCCACAGTTATTTTTAGTTGGCGATTTCTAGCACTTATTTACTTTAATTTTTAAGTTAGAATTATATTCTGAAATGCCTATTTTTCATGTTTTATTAAATTTACCTTATCTTATATGGGGCGCGGTAACACTGGATTAGTTGCAAGAGATTTGAACTCTTGAAATGACAATCGTGATTCCTGAATTATTGCTATTCAGACTTGAATTAGATCGTTTTTGGAATCCAGCTAAGTAGATCGTTTGATTCGACTTGATAGTCTCGTGTCAAACATTTCTCCAAGATGGTACTCGCGATTCTATTCTCCGGACCGAAGGAGAAATTTCCCGAGGCCGTATTTTTCGGTGCTGGCGATTTCACCGTCACCAGAAAAACAGCATATCCACCGTCGAATAAAAATACACGCTGCCTAACAAGCGAGTTTCCGTTTCACGTTGTTCGCGGCGGCTAATTATCGCGCACATCTTTTTGCACGCTCCGATTGCCGTGAGAACGCGAATGCAAAAGTGTCCGAGGGGTACCCTGGTGTTTCAGTATTTGGAGGCTTGTTCGATAACCGCGCTACACGATAAGCGAACATAGAGAAAGAGGAAGAAAGTTCGCAGTATCGTCGATCTGTTTCGTTACCCATGTCGATACTCGGTAAAATACAGGTAGTAATCGGTACTTTCCAAGTATAATTAAATTCTACACGAATCAGCGATCTCTTAATTGCCCAACAATTCCTCATTCTTCTAAAAGACGAGCCCACTCATCCCTCAGACAATAATACATCTATTTTCTCCTCTCATCACACTTAAAACCGAAATAACTTCTCACACGAACCAGATAGACTTTAAACATCGATTGCATCTTATTCAGCGCGACAAAATAAACAAAAACTGTAGACTAACATTTTCTCCTACGAGGGACCGTTTCCAACGAAACAAACTTCAAAACTGCACGCTGCGCGGCGGCCAAGTTCAGCCAACCGCCCGCGCCTTTGCCTTTAAAGACAATTTTCTCCCAAACGAAGCCCTCTATCAAAAAATGTTGCTCCACATTTTCGACACAGTTTTGAAAGCTCTATAATCTACCGTGCTTCGTATTTCTAAATAGTCACCTGTCTCTCCGAATTTGCGCAACGCCGGGCTGGCGTGCAACAGGAGGAAGCGAAAGCCTCTTTCCCCTTGTGCAACGCTGGAAACAATCGAAACGCCGCAGTTCCTTCTCCCCGCGAGACCTCGGAAGTATTTTAGCATCGACGTTCGGTCGGAAGGTCAGAGGTGAAGCTCCGAGCGTGCCTCTCGAAAATAGAACGGGGATACCGGTTAAACCGTTTCTATTTCAATTATCGCGGTGCCACGGCTCGGCTCGGCAATTTGCTGGCGTTAATCGTCCCCCGGATCGCCGCTTGAATTATAAATTCGTAATGTCGCGCGCTCGCGCGGAGAGCAAAGTGAAACGCCGCGCGAGCATCACGGATATCTAGATCGGGACTTTCCAGGCACTTGTTCAGGAATGTTGATTAACGTGTTAATTAAGCCACGCGCCGCGCGGCGAGAGAGGCGGGTAGGGGGAATGGGGGGGGGGGGGAGAAAAAAGTCTGGAACCAGTGGGAACTAGCGGGTTAAAGGACGTTCGTTTTCGTTTCCACGGAAAATTCTGAAGGACAGGTAGGGTCTTTGAAAAGCCTTCGCGTCGAAAGTGAAATCGAATTCCCTGCATTTTAATGACTTCGTTAGGGAGAATTGGCTCGGAGTTGCGCGTCGTTTCGTTCGGCGACGACTTACGTAAGTGGCGACTGCGTGAAAAATTTCTGTAATTATCGACGATATTTTCCGAACTTTCTAAAATTTCTAGGTGTTACGGTGGCTTGACGAGCAGAGTGCTGCGATAAAGTAATTTCACTTGGAGTCTCCAGGGAAATTAGGGGAGTTGAGTGATCTTCATATTTTTAAGGAATCCTTTTTTTTTAGGGTAGTTTGTAACTTTTTTTTTGCGTGTAAATTAGTTGATGTTTCCGTGATTAACCAGATCGAATCTTCTCATTATTGTTCCAGGAAAATGGCTGCCTTTACTCCCACATACGATGGGGTGAAGCTTTCGTCGTCGTTTACAGCGTGACGTGCAAACGAAGCTTTCAGGAAGCCCGCGGACTCCTGAAACAGCTCGCTGATTTACGTCTGCCATCTTACTTCACCGCTCTGCTGCTTGGCAACAAGCGAGATCTGGACCATGCTCGGTGAGTGATCAGTCGAATTTTATGTAAAGGAATTATACATATATTCAATTATCTGGATTTTTCGATTTAAAAATTTTAGCACAGCGTTAAAAAATTCAAATTTTTCAATTTCCTCATTCTTCTTTCAATAATCCTAACTCTTTTAAAAGTGAATTCAAAAGGAAATAGATGGCAAAGATAAGAATCTAACAGAAAAACAATTAAATAATTAACGAAAGAAAAGACAATCAATGAAAATGTTGACTCACTCACATGTTGGCCCTAGCTACAATATAATAAAATGTGAATTTCAATAATAACTCGATTTTTTAATTACATACAGTACTTAATTTGCGGGGGTATAAAACGTTTACTGAGGATAATACCTAAATCAGGGAAAAATATTCAAAACATTGACATCACAGAACCGTTTGGTTCCAACTAAAAACCTTTATTCTCTACGAAAATAGATATTTAACTAACAGATACATGTGCTATTCCCAATTTCCCTCAACCTGACCCTCCACATACAGTAACACACACCACGTTATTGTGAATCACACCAAGTCTCGACCAAGAGCAACATCTCCCGATTCTCACGCGTCAGCTTGCCCTCGAGTTCATTACGAACCCGTTAAACATAACGAAATATATGTATAACAGTTTGCAGCAGGTCCATCCACGCCTGCTCTCATCTGACCCGTTTCCCCGCGTGGCCCGTCTCCTCGACACACTTTCCTCCCCTTATCGCTTCGATTGTCATGTAATTGAGGCCCGTTGTTTACGGGCGTGCACGTCGGAAGCACAGTATCACCGTGGCCCGGCCCAGCAACGGTCCCAAATCGCTGACTTCACCGCGGGGCCCGTTGGCGATCCTCCCTTCGTCCCTCTTTCAATCTCGTCTCTCCGCTTGGCTCCTTCTGCCTCTCTGTCACACCGCCGGCTCGCGATCCACGGTGCCTCTACTTTCATCCATGTGCGTGTTCGGCCTATTAATCGGGCAGTTCACTTTCGCGGCGGCGGCGTAACAGGATCTTCGCGAAACGTTTCCTAGACCGAGGCGAGATTTCGCGTGCGCCACGCGATTCGCGAGCCACCGTTCTCGGCCCGCCAGCCTGCCCCTGTTCTTTCCTACTCTGTTCTTCTCTTTCCTGTCACCTGCTCTCTATCATCGCGCAGTTAGCACGTATCACCTGGAACGCCGCCGGCCGAGAGATGATCGCCGCGGTCGTCGTCGCCGCTTGATTCTGCCAGGATCGGTGCCAGCGCGTTGTCTCTCGCGGCGTGAAACGCGAAACGAGGCGCCACACCGACCGCACGCAGGACACCAGAGACCATTTCGAGCACGACACCCGGTAGTGGTCGAGTGGTCGCTCACCTAGAAACCGTTCACGCGATCTCCGCTTCGAGACAGATCTGTTTACGCGCCTCGTTTGGCCGACTTGGCTCCAAGACGCTCCACGGCGCACGCCCGCTGCTCCGTTCATTTTAGCTCTGCTCGGTGCTCCTCGGGGGTATTCACCCTTCGCGATTTGTGTCACGATAGGGGGGCGTAGTTTCTGTGGTTTGAGGTAATGTTGCAGGCTCCGGGGGGTAGTCTTGCGTTTTGGATTGGGGGAAACGTGGGGCTAAAGGATTATGAGGAATTTGGGGACACTGGAAGAGTTATGGAGGTTCAGAGGACACGATGAGCAAAAGTAGGCTTGGGTAGTAGGGTAGAGATAAGATGAGGTTTGAGGAGGAAGTAGGGGATGATAATGGTAACTTGATGAGACAGAAGCTCATGGGAGTGTTTTGATATATTTTATTTATTTTACTTGGCAATTTGGTATTAGTAATTTGAGGTCCTGTTCTGTGTGGGAGTTCTCTAATGAATGGTTGAGGACATATTTAGAGGTTTGCATATTTAAGAATACCTATCAATTTCTGCACGTAAGTCACAGTATCTCTATAAAGCACATTACTGTTGATGGAATAGATATTGTAATTTTGTAAAAGTAGGGTACTAAAAAGTAGTATTTTTTTTCATGCGTTTCCCTTTCTGATATAATTTTTATTCATCGGTCATCATAAATTGCAGCTTCCACCACACGAAGCAACAATTTGCAAAACTGAACAGGAATTCGAATACTTTAAAAAAAAATTCCTTTGATTTTCATGGATCTTCCTAAATTTCACTTCTCCATATGCTATTCTTCCAAGAAAGGTCTAAAGAGCTGATCGATAACGCATGCCAAAAAGGAAGCTGCAGGCGATTAAATTCTAATTTCACTTGGAGATTGAATTTGACACGAATCGTTGCTCCCATCCGCGCACAGAGATGCCAGTGACACGTAGGTGAACCGGATATCGATATCCCTTATGGGCTGCAAGCTCGGGAACAGGAATTTCCTGGGCGATCCCTGCAGGAATGCGGATCGTCGTTAACGAAGACACGTTTCTCATTTTTCCACCTCCCCGTTCGCGTTCCTGTATTCATTTACGAAGGTTTGCATGCCTGGCGAGACCCGATGGATGATCAAACCTGTGCGATGATATCACCGTGACGTTTTATGCACTTTAATAGTATTTTCCACCCCTCGTTTCTTTCGCGTCAAGGCCACTCGAGTTTCCTTCTTCGTAGGTACATCTTTCTTCATCTTTTTCGTAGTGGATTTCGTTCTCTCTGCATATTTTATAGCTACGAGTTTTGGGTCTGCAATTTAACCCCTGAACGGCGGATGTTGAGGCTCCACTTTGACCTATACAGTAATGCCTCGTTAGAATCACGACGATCGGGGCTGGCAGCGTGATACTAACGCGATGCGGATACAATTTCGTGCCGACGACAACTTCGCGTCGTCTCTTTTGTTCTGTCTCGCATATATCGGATTCTCTCACTCTCGACTGAAGGATGCCATGAAATGGTGGGGATAGTGAGCGTGATTATAACGCATGGTAAAAACGTGACACTAACGACGAATTACTGTAATTAGATTTACACATTTCACAAGCGAAGTTAAGCAACCCGAAAATTCTGAAAATTATGCAACTTTGTGTGCAAGTAGAGTAGTTCATCTGCAAGACAAACCTATTTTTTGTTGGTGCCATTGTGCGGTTTTAGGGGCTGAAATCATCCCTTGAAAAAGGTAGAATTTTATTTTTCAGGGAATATCTCGAGAATGGTGAGAGCTATCGAAAACAAGCTTAAGCAAACGTTGCAGCTCTTTTTTATATCTACAAAACTGTGTAAAAATAACTATCGAATTAAGGAATGGTGGTGGGGGTAACTTATAATGCATGGATTTTCCCCAAGTCTCTATATTACATTTTCATTTTTCGGTGATCTAAAATATATATTTTTTTAATAAATAACGTAAGTAGAAAAGAATGGGTCCAAATTGACCGGACCCAAATATTCTGATTTCAATGAAACTTCTCATGAAGGTTCAAGGAGCAATTTTTTCTCTGCGGAAATTCACTTTGGATGGTTTAAAATCAGCCCCCATTAATCTTCTTCATATTGAATTAGATTTTCATGCACCTCATCTTAATTTAAAAATTTCCCTGCATTTTTTAAGCTAACAAGTGTCCAACGAAAGCAATCCGAAGCAGACACCCCTTCAAAATAAACTACAAATCACTGCCCCCTCCCTTATCCGCCGTCTCACACGCAGCTTTTCGAAATTCCGCTGGACGCCGCAGAAGCCTCGGTTTTTCTCCTTTCACTCGTTCTCGTGTCCAGCTCCGGTGATACCCATTCGATTTAAAGGCGCGCCTGACGATCGTTCGCCACGATAACCTCCCCTAATTTCTCTCGCCGCGGACGATAGAGAGAAGCAGGCGGATCCAGATCGATAGAGCGATCTCCCGGCGAGGAGCGCTCGGAATATTCTCTTTAAAACGGAGCGAGACGCGCGGAACAGGTGTGGCGCGCGAGTTTCGGCGCGCAGCTTTGCGCTTTACGCAATCCCGTTCGCCCCAAGTGCATCACCACGTTGCGTGATTAGGACAGGAGAAAGCCAGGAAATCGTACGAACCAGTCGCTCTTTTTCCCGCTCCGTGAAACATTTGTGATAAAGATTGGCCTGAGCGCGGCAGCTTATTAACCTTGTCGAACGGCGCGCGTTCAGCGCTTCTGCGGCTTGGACAGTTAATAGCAACGAATTCCTGGGCGATAACGGTGCAAGACAGTTGCAACGGGCGCCTCGCAAAATAGATGGTAGATAGAAACTTAGAACGCGGGAGAATTGTTGCTGAATTTTATTAGTCTTCTCCTCTTTAAGTATTCAACCGTTTCGCTGGTTCAAAGTGAAATTGGATTGCTGCATTAATTTCTTGCAATCAGCCTCAGCAACCGTCTCCTCAATAGTTGATGGCTGGCAAGTGAAACTTTTATTCGACTATCAGACGAATTTCTACCGCAGGATGATAAAGTGTTCTACAACCCATCAATCACACGCTGCAACTTTTAAAAGAACACCCAGCAACGGGAAATAGAAGGTTATCGCAGGGTACAACGATAAGGACCAGCGTTTGCCAGCTTTCTCCTCTTCGACGCAAAACACGCAAAGCTGCGATGCACTTTTGAATCGCTTCGGAGTGTTTCGTTAAACGGGACGCAAAAGTCGCGAGCCTCTCGTGAAACGAGCAGAATTGTAAGGAATTTTTCTGCGGCGGAGGCTGCGAACTCTTACTTGTACCTTTCGAAGAGTTGTTCGCCTCTGGAACTGCAAATTAACTTCTAATTAAGGAAGGAAACTGACGCGTCTTACGCACTTGGCGAAGCTAGAACTCCTTCTTACAAGGAGAGTATTTTAGGTGTCCGTCTCCGATGATTTTGATTTTTGGATATGTTACAGAGGACCGAAAAATAAGAAATACGTGTTTTTTTATTTTTCCCCGTTTTCATATTTGGGGGGTGAAAACTGTGTTCAAAGTTAGGGTTGAAAAATCATTCTTGTGGGATATCTCGAGAATTATTAGGGATAGGGGAATAGTGTCAACGGACGAATTTTGTGTCTTTGAACGCGAAATATCACTGACTCACCAGATTTTCAAAAAGTCCACAAAAATGATTTTTCAACCCTAACTTTCAACGCAGTTTTCACTCCCCAAATATGAAAACGGGGAAAAATAAAAAAACACGTAGGTATTTCTTATTTTTCGGTCCTCTATAAGATATCCAAAAATCAAAATCATCGGAGGCGGACACCTAAAATACTCTCCTTGTTAGTTAAGCCAAGTAGGAAGTAATTCAGCATCTCGGAATTTTTGGAGTTAAAGGATTGCCCGCGGGAAAAGTGGATGTCTTTAAATTCACATTGCCGCGGAAAAGTGCGAAGCTGCATAAAAGTTAATGATCTTTTTCGCGTGGCGGAGTGAATGGTTGTTCAAGTTCAGGTATAGGGAAGGATCGTTTGTGGGTTTCTTGCTCGACACGCGTCTCGTGAGAAAACGTTTCAGGAAGTTGGCAAAGCCTTGCAACCTTCCACCTTTAGGAGCCTCGACGAGGCTCGTCATCAATCACCTAGGGATTATCTTTCGTCACTGTGCAACCTTTTGTCCACGGCTAATCTAAGCGGTAGATTAACGTCCGGATCGCGAGAAACGGCGGTTTGTATTCGCCTGCTTGCGGTTTTTATCGCATCAAATATCACTTAGGTAGAAGAGGATCTGTTGGAGTCGCGAGGCACAGTTTAACCCGCGTTCGATCGACCTGAATGAAGCTTCTGATCGTTATCGAGTTGCTTCGGGGAAACGAGTGAAGAAATTCACGGGATAAGTGTTCCTGCTGGATTTCTTTTCGATATTAAAGTTCTTTCCAAGGTGTAAGAGTGAAAGGTGAGAGGTAGTATTCAATTGATAGTTACTTCAGTTCCATCTTGAACGAGGAAAACTCAACCTGTCCAAGTATTCTTAGTTTGCAAATTGGGAGCTATTAATTTCTTCAAATAATCTAATCTCAAGGAACCAAGAATCACAGATATTTCAAAAATTATTAAACCAACTTCCTCAATTGTATTCTGCTAATAACTTCACACAAAATGGTACCCCTTAAGTATCTCAACTCTTTAAATTAACTTTGCTTAAAAATACCCCACACTATTCCAATCAAGGAAATTCTGCCATATTCTTCTGATAATTCTACTTCCCACAAAATGGGAAAAAATCCTCCCCCACAAAAAAAATACTGCCAAATCATCAAGCTCCGTGACAATTCACAACTTCTCAAACCATCTTCACCGAAACATATCCCTCGATTTACAATGTGAATTGTAAATCGATTGTTAAATCGCTGTAACGCCACTCGCGCCAAGGAAAACCTGCCTCGTCCGTTTTTGCAGTCCGGCTCGAAACGCGGCTTTCCAAGCGCGCCGGCTGGCTTTTCAGCCTCGCGAACCAGTTTGTCAGCCGTGGCGAGCGTGGCTCCAAGGGATTCGCCAGCTGATATTTCGCGATAAGTTTATCGATGTACGATATTCGCGGCCGGACGCCGCTTCGGATGTATCTAAAGCGGCGATAACTCGTTCCCGAGAGAGTGGTTTCACCAGCCCCGCAGCAGCCGGCTTCGCTCTAATCTTTATGAACTCCATTAAGACGGTTCGAGCGGCTACCGGGCAGGAAGGAGGCGAGCGCTCGAAAAGATTCGACCCAGCGATCTCCTCTCCGCGTTCAAACAAAACCGAGGAGAAGGAAAGGAAAAATGCCGGTCCCGCGGCGTAAATTTAATTAGTCGCCCTGGCGGATTATTGGCAAGAGAATGGCTGCTCCGAAACGTGGAAAAAAGGCTTTGGATCTCGAGTCGGGTTTGCGCGATCCGACCAGCCTTCTCGATTGGTCGGTGCGCTATTCGTTGCGCCGGACTGTTGCAGTTCTACTTCTTTTCCCACTTTCTTTCGTCCTTTTTTTTCCCCATCGCGTGCACTTGGACGTTTCTTTCTCGTTTTTGAGCGGCGGTTTGTTGAAATTGCGGCGCGCGAGCAGTAAGCTGGCGCCAAGTAGAAAGCACGTGTCTGAGGCAAATGGAGGAACAAGTCTTGCGGCCAGATATGTAGGTGAACAATGTTTTGATATCAAAGAAAGGAGTTTCTGAACGTCACGGATTTTCTGAGAACCGCGTTGGGAAATTGTCTAAGCGGAGAGGTTTGAAATATTTTAGAGATTTTATGGCGAACTCTATGCAGCGACACTGGAATTTTTATTGTGAGTTTTGGGTTCAAATAAATTAGGCGTTTTCACGATGATTTGACGGCGCTTGAAAGTTTAAGTCAGTTTAATCGCAGGAGAGATATAAAAACATTTGTAGAATTTTCCTAATTTTCAAGTTGCAAGAATACAATAGTTCCTCTGACTTTATAAATTTATTATATTCAGTTAAATTTCGGCATTAGGGAAGCGATTTTATGTGCTTTCTGGTAACCAGTTAAACGGTCCTTCATTTTTCTCTAATTTCCAAGAAACTACCTTACGCTTCAGGAACGAGTGCGTGTCTAATATCAATCTAACATGTAATTATCTCATAAAAAAAGAAACCAGGAAATCCTTGATCCTGATACGCGTCATTAACCCAAAGATTACTGCAAAAAGTTTCTACATCCAATTAGAATGAAAACTTCGATGTTACTTTGTTACAGCGTTATAACCGTCTTAAAGTAGCCTTTCCTCCATTTCCTCAAAGCTAATGCGTTAACTGCAATGGAAACTCACCAGGGACCACCATCTCGAGCTCATAATTCTTCCTTACAACTTCCGACTGATATCACTGTCATTAGAAATAACATCGACGTGTTAATTAATTTTCTAACACACGCAACCTTCACTGAAAAAATTCTTTAAAAAATGTATCCTTAATTCAAAGAACAATGCCCAGAGGTGCAACTTCTCTCCGTCCCTGAACCAGAACTCCGCTGCACCTCTGCCGACCTACTCCAGGTGCAATCTGTCGTGGCTCGTCGTTTTCTTAAAAGGTCTCGCCGTTTCACGGATGTATCCCGATCCGTTCGCGGAGGCTCTGAAATGTCGAGCCTCTCCCCTCGGCCGTCCTTCTCCCACCGACGATATTCAATTTTCCTGCTCGCGGATCGTGAGAGTTGCGCGGGGAACGACAGGCCTCGAATCTGACGCCGTTCCTCGTAAAGCAACGGATCGCCTCGTATAAAATAAAAGGGGACAGATTAACGGCCGTGAACGTGGTGGCTGGCTCACGTGTGCATGCATACGAGACTCGTGCGCGCGATTAGAGGTCCCGCGCGCGCGGGCCCTCCCACGCGCCGCAGCTTCTAGGCCCCCTTCGCCCTCCGTTCCATCGGCCATCGACGTCTCGAGAGTATCGTGTGTTCCGGCGAATTTAATTGCCTCCATAAATATCGCGGCGGAGCCGAGCCAGCGGGCTGATATACGACGGAGGATCAGCTTCTACCCCTCTTCGTTACCCCCGGGGATCGATTATGGGCGTCGAAAGACTGCGCCCCTCGCCGGTAATGAGCTTGTTACTGCGAAGGGGATGCAATGAGCATGAGATACTTGGGTGGGGATGATGATCGTGATCAGGAGATTCTTGGGGCGGGAGGGGTCGCGAATTTCTTACGTTTTCTTGCAAATCGGGGGGTGGGAGTCAGGTAGCATTTTAAGTAATATTTTTTTTTAACCTAATTTCCAGTATGAGCAGTAGGGTGGCCCTTATTTATACCTGCCGGTATTTTTTTTTCGTATTTCTTTGCTCTCAAACCCTAGAGAGGTCCGCACTTTACTCCTACCACCTGTAACGTACATATTGTTTATGCGCACGTAGTGCGGACTTTTGTATATTCAAGCTCTATTATCTAAAAAACGGTTGGAAGCACGAAAGAATTGTATATACAATAGTTGTAGAGAATTGAATGCTTACTGTTTTTGAGAAATTCTTTTCATCCAACCCATTGATGAATTTCTAAACTTTAAGGCCTGGTCGGCACCCCTTCCTGTTTTCCGATTGCTATAATCTTTTTAGGGACTATTTTTTCATGAAATGGACCCGTATTAGGTGGTGAGAGCAAAAGAAATCGCGTGTTGAAAATAAGGGCCACCCTAATGAGTAGCCTAAAAAACCATGTTTCAACGCACACACGAAACCGAGTTAAATGAATTATATAAACCTTTAAAAAAATTTTAATAACCGAAAAAATGCAATGTAAAAATAAAATCTTACGAATTCTTATATTGGATGAGGGAGGGGATAAGAAATGACCCTTCAAAAAGTTTTCCCGTTGCTTTACCCACTGGAAATTCTGAAGGAGATCGTTGATCAGGGGTAGTTCCTTGATTCATCAGCTCCATTCCCGTGCATTAACCCTTTTCAAGGGTTTAAAGGGTCGTTTGTGATGGAAGTGTGGGTTTGTTTGGTGACTTAATGATTATCCGTGCAGTTGATTGTAAATTATACAAGGTGGTGTTGAGATTCATTAGAGGTGCTTGTGATAAGGATAATAAATACTCGATGGCGGTGTCCAGGCTGGCGGAATTCCAGTGACTCCGACGTTCTTTCCTTTATGCCAGCGTTCAGTCACCTTCCTCCGCTTCCGTTCAGCCGGAACGATGTTTGCCAAGAAGTCGTGACCCGTCCACTCGTTCCCATCCTCCCCGCGGACCTTGACAGCTTCCGTTGATCCCCGGTGACGCCTTCTTTCCTGTCCCGAAAATTTACGGGCTCCGCGTGTTGCGAAAGAAGAAGCGTTCACCCCCTCGCTGGTCCTCTATTTCTTCCTCGAGCGCGGTCGTTTCGGTGCTTGGCAGGCTCGCTGACCCGCGCCGCCTCCATTTTGCTGCATCGGGGAACACGAAATCTGCAGAGGTTCTTTGTAGCTTTCCTTTCTTTGGTTCTTGATGCCCCAATGGGATTGGGGAAATACTTAGGTTACTCTAAACAGAAAGTTAAGTAATTTCGTGAATTTAGAAGCGGGGAAACTAAGCAGTATTTGCAAAGATACTGTAGAGAACGTAAAGTGGAGGAATATTTTGTTATGTAATATAAAAATTAATATTTTTATATTTGCTTTAACTCTTCGTGGTCACATAGGGTCTATGACACCTCAAAATACATTTGTCTTTGCCAATATTTCTGTCAATTTTCAGACCTTAACCTTTAGAGGGCCGGGCTGGTCACTATAGTGGCCACCTAAGAATTTGGATACTTTGCCGGCCTTTTTGGTGGTATATATGCATAAATTTTAAGTAAATAAAGTGTACAATTTGAATGAAAAAATCCCGGCCCTCTAAAGGTTAATAATAAAATTTAAAAATGTTGTAAATTTCAAATTTTTAACCACTTTTATCCACAACAATTTTTTCAAATACATATTCCTGACATTTTGTAAAATTACCACAGAGCTCTACAGATCTCTCGCGATTAATAAAGTACCCACGAACTTAAATATTTACTACACCACACCTTGCAACCCAAAATTCTCAAAATTTCTCATCATTCCCCCTCTCCCTTCACCACAGTCAGATCAGAACCACCAATTCCCTGTTTTCCTAAGCGCAATTAATTACAAATACCCGAAATGGCACCTTCCTGTTACAGAGAGGTGTGCGTGGACGAGGGCCAGCAACTGTCCCTGGCGCACGGCTGCCAGTTCTACGAGGTGAGCGCGGCGGAGAGTCCGGCGGGTGCCGCGCTGGCCTTCCAAGCCCTCCTCAGGGAGGCGAGGTCGGTGCAGCTCCTGCGGGCGCTTCCCATCCGCCGGAAGCTGGGCGTGCACTCTGTCTCCAGGGTGCTCGGCACCATCTTCGGCAAGAACACCACCAAGGACCGAAAGAAGAGGCCCTCGCTGAGCATATGACGCCTCCTCTGCGCCCTCCTCCTCGGAGGTCGTGACGAACCAGACAGGAGAACCGACGTGGTCGTTCTCAGCAGCAACGTCTACGCGAACCGCTGACGGTGGCAACCGAGAAACGATCCTTCAACCCTGAAGCGGAGCGGCACCACGCTCCTGCAGAAACGTTCTCGCGACCAACGCGACGCGTGGCTTACCTGCTCGAGGGCGACAGAGGAAGCGGACGTTGGACTGCGGCAAGGTAACCAATCTCCCTCAAGGGGCTTCTAGACACGAGGGATGGCCCTAAAACGAGCTGGGGAACGCGCTCGTCGGCGCCCCGAGGGAGGGAGAGGGTGCAGAGGCGCGTCTCTGGTGCAACAGCATTTCGGTCCACCGGGTGTCACTGAGGAATCTCGGCAGGTCGGGGTGGACGTGCAACGAGGATGGACGGGGACTCGAGTGGGAATGTCGTATGCTGCTCGTCAGCTGGGGGACGTTTGCCTGGCATTTGCGTGAGATCCTCGCGGCAGAGACGTCTCATTCGGCATCCAGGCTGAGAGAGAAACATTCGTGAGAACACGGCGGATCGAACGGGCCGTGTGAAAGACTGCCGCGACCGTGGAAACGAAGAGCGGCTCGCCAAGTTCGAGTAGAAACGACGCGGACTCGGAGCGGGACGTGTCCTCCTCTCGATTTCGTCAACTCCCGTTGGGTTCCCTTTTCTATCGGTTCTAACTACGAGTGTGGAAGGGTGGTTGGATTCTTGATGGCTTCGGTTGGTGATTCGGGGGCACGCGCGACTGCGGCGCTCCGAACGTTGTAGATTTAAGTGGCGTCTGAAAGGAGGCGATCGCTGCTAACTCTCATCGAGGGAATTTCGTTGCGTGAGATTGGCACTCGGAGAAACCGTGGCCGAGTTTCTAATCGATGGATCGCGCGCGGTTCGTTTCGGTGGTCATCGAACGTTTCTCTTGGTTTATTTATTGTTCCGTGCGGGATTAGTTGCAGGGATATGTTTCCAACTGTGAGACTGGAATTTCGATTGAGTAAAGCTTCCTTGATGGACGGCTCCTCGAGCGCTCGAAACGAGATAGGTGAAACGTCTACGAAGTTGCCATTTTTGGAGATATTTATTTCTTTGTAGGGTAAACGCACCAGTAAATGAACAGTTAAGGCTAATGAATGAACACTATTATAAAATTATGTTTGCAGCGCGATTGTTTCCACGTGCTGGAAAAATTGTTTGGATATGAGGGAAGAAATTAAAAGAAGTCTCTAATTAATTAGTTGCTTACTTTAATAACTTATTTTACTCATTTTAATAAAAAATGTTCATTCACTGGTACGTGTTCATTTACTGGTACATCCACCCTACCTCCCTCAACAAAATTCAAGGAACCCCCCAAAGTGTTTAGATTCGAGCCACTTCATCGCTGTTGTAGGCATCGAAATTGCCAACTACTCATTTTGTTTCGAGCGCCCCTGTGTATTTATTTAAAAAACGAATGTTCAGGATTTCGAACTCTCGTCTAATTCTAATTTCCTCATTGGAAGAAGTGACACGAACTACTTTTTATTTCAAGCATGCAAACGAATCACCGAACTGCGAGTGTTCACTGATACCGAAACGTACCAAAACACTTATAATGAGAATTGACAAATATAATAATTGTTCGAGGATACGCGGATGAATTCGCTTCGTGTAAAAACAAAAATCAGGCGAGTTCTCGATCTTTTGAACGCTCGTTTGCTAATAAAAACCGTGTTACCCGATGAGAGGATAACGTTCCACGTTCCGCACGTGATACTGCGCTCACATCGTCCGAGAATGTGAGAAGCTTCGCCGATTCTGAGCTCGTTTCTCTGCCACGGAACCGGAAACGAGCTCTGAGTACAAGGACTTGTAAACGAAACCCGACAGTCTTTCAAATTTCTCAGCCTCCGCCGAATGAAGAGAGTTCATTCGCGCGGAAAGCGCTGCAATCTCGATTCCACCGCGCACTGTCCTTCGCAGAAGACGAATGCGTATAGTCGAGGGAGGCTATGCCGTGAAAATTTATGCCAACACTGTGCGACGTAAGTTCTGAAGCTTTATGAAGCACATAAAACAGGACGCACTTTATAGAGGAAAACAAAGACGCGTAAAAAGCTTCAGCCATGGGAAGCACTGATTTACACTCCCATGAAATATTCGGATAACAGAATCACTTCCTCTACTATAGATTACACTAAACACGGCTCCCATTGTTCCACGTCAGTCTGACGCGCGGAGCTCCGCAGCCACGCGTGCTCCTCCGAAGTGTCCAACGAACCAACATAAGAATCGCAACCACCATCGTCTCCGCAATTCCACGGTGCGGTATTAAATAAAACGGGACGCGAGTCTCCCCGTGATCGAGCTTCCGAGTTCCAGGGCGGATCGATCATCGACAACCTTAATGTTCCTACTGAAAGTAGCCTAAGGTGTACATAGCGCACAATTCACTTTTGCTGAGGTATAGCTCTAAGAGAGAATCGACGGTTCGATTTAACGAATAAGTAAGATTAATGGAGAGAACGATGAAAGGCCTTCGCTGGATGGACGCGAGATGCTTGCGCACGTTTGCTCGCCGCACGGCGCGAACATCCAACCTCGTGGCTGTTGTCCCCGACTGTGACCGAGGTCGGAGCATCCTTCTTCTCTTGTAAATCGTTCTTTTCTACGCTAGCGACCGACGCGGTCGTGTGTTAAGGTTTTTAGCGTAAGTCGTGTATTGTATATTGTTCAGTGCCTTTCGTATCGTCAGCGTTGCACGTCCGGCGTACGAGCGCCTGATCGCTCGTGTTGGCTACCTTTTCCACGCGGTCTCGTCGCCTATGTCCTCGCCTAGGCTGCTATGTAATGCGCGTGTTTACCAAGCGAGCATGATAGCCCTGAAAGTGCTGTGAATATATATTTTTCCTCGCGCGGTCTCTCTTCGTTCTCCTTTTTATATTTTTATACTTTCGCCGGGCGCCGGATTAGCGAGTCCTCTGTAGCTCGCGAGCGGGCGGGTCCGGTAAGTGGGACGGTAAATATTTGCGCAGCCTCCCGCCTGGACGATACGCCGGAAAAGTTTCGCTCGGCGAGGCGAGACACGCGCGAAAAGGGTTCCTCTTCCATCGCCTGTTACGTGACGACGGATGAGAGAATGTGCTTCCAGAGCGTGCCTAAATCGATACATTCCAAAACGTGCGCGAACGACGGAGATAGTATAGTAATATGGGTGGTGAGTGTGTGCCTGGCGGTTTTTGCGAATTCTGGCCGATATCGATCGCTGTATTTTAAGTGCTAGTCACTTGTTATCGTAAATTGAGAAAGAATAAAATTCTTTTGTTAAACGTTACAGGATTTCATTCCCCTGCGTCGATCCTGAAACCGTCAAGTTCCCCTTCAAGGTACCTTCAAGAGTCGCCCTGCAGCCCAGTGGTGAGTCACGACAGGTATTTGATTATTGCCACGGGATCTGTTTTGAGGTATTAGTCGTAGAATAGAAATTTAGGTCTATTGAGTGGAACAGAATTTTTTTGAAGGGTAAATTTTTTTGTAAGTCAATTAGGTATTATTATATTATCCAAGTATCATTTCAGGATCTATTTGCTGGTTCACAGTCTTTCACTCAAGATTCGTCATTGAAATACTAATTTTATAAAATAGGCGGGTTAATTTTTTTCTAATATAAAATCTCTTTTTGAATTTAAAGCACAGTGCTACTTGAATCCTTGAATTCGTTATTATTTTAAACTGAGAAGCTTGATTTCTCATTGAAATATTAATTTTATAGAATAGAGATAGGTAAATTTTTTCAAACATGAGATTTCTTTTTGAATTTAAGGGGTTCTACCTAATCAGGCGTTCGAAAAGAGGCGAATGTGTATGAATTTTTTTTTTGAAAAAGCGGAAGCATATATTTTTACCGAACTTTTTGCACTTAAAAGAGTAACATTTAAAGAACATTATAATAAAGTAACAACCCACATCCAAGAACCCTTTTTAAGAATTTGGTTTTGTGGTGAGCACCGCCATTCGAAACCAGATTATCTAAAATCAAAAAGCAAAAAAGATTTCGTTCGTATATTAATGTAGGTATCCACTGATCCGAAATATTAATTTAAAAAAGAATGGGGGCTATTTAAAATTGAAATCCTGATTTTTTCGTGCAAAAATCACGCGAAAAAAATCAGTACTTGTAGAGTATACCTCACCCCTTAAAACACAGTGCCACTTGAATCCTTGAGTTCGTTATTATTTTAAATCAAGAAGCTCGTACCTCTGCCTCCCATTTAAGAAGTCGACTGGATACACTCGCACAAAAATTTATTTAACGCAAATACATTCGTTGAAATAACAATGGCATATATCTCCGCGGGGTAAGAACAATACAAACACCACCAAGGCCAAGCCGAAGTATTCAGAATACTGTGTCTTGTCCCTCGTTATCCTCGAGGCACTGTGTGTATTCAAGGGGCGTCTTGAAAAATCATCCGTCGCGGCAGTCGCAAAATTAGACGACTCGTGCGGTACAGATGACGGGACAGCGGATCGGCGTGAATCAACAACCGCGATGGACTGACCGAATAACTAGCGATTCGGGCCAAGGTTTCGGGTGCAACACGTGTTTGTCAGTCGCGATACAGAAATAAAATACGGCTCCCGCCGTTGCTTCTCGATCTGCCATGCATTCGGGCTGCAACGATGCCGCGATAACTCGTCTCGGGCAATATCGTTTCTCAATGAAGCCCCTGCAAGGAGAAGTCCGGGGAATAGAGAGCAGCAGCGAGATATACATCGTAAAATCCCTACAGGGTGTTTCTGAATCATAGACACAGACTTAATCGACTAGTAGAACGTACAAAATAAAGAAAAAAGAATCTTGTCCAACGTACACCCACGAATAGATCACGTCGAAGTACTCAGCTTCTCATTTTCTAAACCAAATTCTTCGTGGGATTATATATAGGTAGGTGAGGTGACAATTTGTTCAAAATTTCCGCAGATAGCCTCCGGAGCACGATTTGTGTCCCCGGCAATTTTTGTTCCTTAATCCTGAATTTAAGGTAATCATTCGTGACGGATTTTCGGTAATGTCGATGCCCTTGAAGTTTATTTATTCGTGTGAAGAATTTGGTTGACGAAATAAGAAGCAGAATACGTATGGAGTGATTAATTTGTGGGTTCGTGTTTATTAAAATCCTTTTTTTCTTGTTTTCGCGCGCCCTATCGGCCAGTTGAGCTATCCGTCTACAATTCTGACACACCCTGCATACAGAGTGAGGTAGAAGAAAAAAGACCGGGCAGAGAGAGCACACCGAAATAAGCAGGCCGGTATTTCGGCATCCCCGCTGCGTGAATCACGGATCGTTAATAAATTTCGGTGAAAAAGAAACGCTCGCATCCGGCGTCTTTCGTTCCCTGGACCATGGCTGCTTGCTGGTACGTTGCTCAGAAAACGGAAAAAACGAGCCACCGTTTCGTGCACGGCCCTTTATGCTGCAGCGTGGCTCGAGCATTGGTAGGTATTCCTGCTCGCGTGCTCGTTAGACGATTTATCGTTGCTAAATGTGGTCTAACTTGAACATTCAGAGACGTGTTCGAACACTCTGTGTATTGTTGCTCGCTTGATTGCTGGACATTCAACTTTCACCGGGTCGACCACGGCTCGGACGTAGGAAAACCCATTGAAGCACTCTTCGTGCTCTTCAAGCAGCTTCGAGGAAACTTACACTTGTTAAATTTTATGTAAATTGAGTGTCAGAGGATTTATGGGAAAATATGGCATCGAATTAAGAAACAGAAGTTCGCATTTAATTTGAGAGTTTCAGAGTTGCTCCAACCTTGAGGATTGACAATTGAAACGGAGTAAAATTAGTTGGAAGATTTTAATTGTTAAAGAAAGTAGCTTTATTTCTATTGAGTGTATTTTATTTCTTGCTATTGTTTTGCAATGTTTTTAAGGGGTTATTTAATAGTCAGTAGTATAATTAATTTTATTTTAAATGTTCTGTAGCTTTTATTTTTTAAGCCTAAAATGGAATTCTATGTCTTGGTAGTTTTAATAATTGTATAATGTAAGAGTAGTTCTACGGCTTGGTATTTTTTGCAAAATAAGGATCGCAAAATTATGGGATTCATATTGCGTTTAACAAATTTTTTGTCATTTTGGGGGTTCGTAGCTTTCTGCATAACTACGAAATATAAGGACACAGGAAGTTAAAATTATTAGAATAATAAGAATTCATCATTCCTCTTCATTTCTCCATCTCCAACCACGAAAAAAGCAGTCAAGTCGCCCAAGACATTACTCATCGTCCAATCAACAGAGTAAACACAAAGAGAAAATAGAAATCGAATCGAGGGCTGCTTTCTTCCCCAGCCACCGAGATCCTCGGACTTTCATCCGCGCCAGAAATGCAATATGGCGCGGCAGGGACGGCGATTTTCCAGGCGACGTTACGAGGTGACAGGTACAAGGCCTGAAAACGTGATCAGGTTTAGGATTTCCGAGGGGTTGGACTCGTTCGCGTTAGAAAATGGCCCCCCTCGCGGGCCCGGGTCGCCTCATATTACCTCGCCGCTTTCGCATCCTCGCGCGAGCCTGCGCCTGGCCATCTTGTCGCTGGGGCCCCCCTTTGGACAAGACAAACGATCCGTGCGCGCCGATAAAACGATGCCCGGTGCTCGATTTATCGCCACGAAACGGTGCACCGCGGCAGGGACAATGTCTGGACAGCGCCTCGTCGACCGCAGTCCCGGCCGACTCCAATTTGCGTATTTCAGGCCGCGAAATTGGAACTTCAGAGGTGCGTGTCACGTTACCCGATAAAGCGGGGCTACGTGTCCACCGCGTGTCCTTTCCCTCCCACGTCGCTCGATATTATCAGTCACCATTTGCATTAATCGACTTATCGCTCTGGAGCACACCAATTCCCGAGTGAAGCTACACTATCTCGATTCTTCTGGTGCATAGGGGAGGATTTGGGTATACTTGGGTAGGCTAAGTAGGTTGTAGTCTAGGGGAGCGAATTTTGGGGTGCGGCAAATTTTAGAGGGCGGAAAATTTGGGCAGTGGCAAATTTTGGGTTGCGGCAAATTTGGGGAGCTATATGTAGATTTTCGGGATTGGCAAATTTAGGATGCGATAAATTTTAGGGAGCATAAAATTTTAGGCTGCGGCAAATTTAGCGGGCGACAAATTTTGGAGAGTGATAGATTGCAAGGAGCGGCAAATTTGGGGAGCGATAGATTTTGGGGAGTGGCAAATTTTGGGGAGCATCACATTTTGGAGTGCGGAAAATTTTGGGGAGCGAAAAATTTTATGGAGCGGCAAATTTCAGGAACGAATAATTTTAGGGAGCGATAGATTTTGGGAAGCATCAAATTTTGGGAGCAGCAAAATTTGGGGAGGTGCAAATTTTGGGGAGCGACCACAGGACTGAAATCAGTACCTGAATTTCAGTTTAGAAATGAATACCCAAAAGGGCATTACAGCTTACTCCCAGAAGCCTCCAGTAGTAGGACTCCAAGGTCCGAAAGCTTCAGACATCTCATTCAGTTCCCAGCCGAACCACACCCACTTGAAGCCCACGTTGCAATCGTCTTCGGAACCAGAGTCAGCCTCTAGTAGCTCTGTCAACCGAGCCTCGTTCCGAGAGCCCAGTTATAATTCATTCTACCTGATTTCATGTATACTGAACACGAGCTACGGGGGTCTGCCGGAGTCTGTTCGTGTAAACGAAATAACCGTACGGTCGTGCTCGGAACGAGCGATTTACGCGAGCAGACGCGGCGATACACATCCTTCTTCCGACGTTAATCGCGGCGGTTGCCCCTCTGCGCTCCCGTCTAATTAATGGCGCGCTGGCTCCGGCACGATTAGAAATTCAGAATGAGCCGCGCAGCGAGCAGATCGCCGGTGACCACCTGCCGATCACGAACCTAGAGGCCGCTTTCGACAAGGACGATAACGCTGGCCACCGTGGAAAACACCGGGGATAGAGGAGGACAGGCTGGCGGGTGGAAAGGAGACGACGGTGGAGGATCGAAATCGCTGTCTACCACGGCGAAAGCGACGGTTTCCACCGGCGTCACTCGACTCCGCGGTGAAAACGATGCCTGGGTGATATCCCTCCGACTCCCATCCGACATCCTCCTGCTGGAGAACTCCGTCCTGAACACGCTATTGTGGAGATGTAGACTGAAGATGGGTGTACCACGTTCTGGGTTTATAGTAGGTACGTCAATTGCTGTTAACCCTTTAGCGCCAAACGTATCATATATGATACATTCCTTTTTTTTTGCCGTTTCGCCGTTTGCACTCGAATTTCGCTGTTTGCAACAGTTTAAGTGAAACGTGTTTAGTGTAGTTTTATTCAGTGAAGAAAGTTGAATCTATCTGAACCCTGTATTCTTTGGTTTTATGTATTTTGACTTCGGAAAAAAATGAATTTAAAAAAAAAAAATTGTATAAAAATATATAAATTCAAACCATTTTTAACGATAAAAACAAAAGGGGGTATTTTTCCTTCAACGGCATCTAGGTGTGGGCGCTAAAGGGTTAAGAACGAGGAGAATGATGTACTTAAGGATGTTTCAACAGTTTTCTCGCGATTAGCTTTTGGGGTATAAAGTTCGTATTGAGTTAACATTTGGAGTATCTAATTGTTAAATAGACGATTCCAAAGATATCCGTATCACAATTCCAACTATGAAGCAGTTGTAACAAGTATACTACTTAGAATTCGTGGAAGATTTTATTCAAATCCAAATTGGCTACCTAAGTAATTTGCCTTACCGAGTAACTAGTAATGTCTACATAATTTCTCGGTATTTTTTAACCACTCTTATAACAACAACAGTGCCATAGGGTGAAGGACCCAATTACTGACACCTGACCAATTACTGTCACCTTAAGCTATTTTACTTAAAATAACGAATAAATAAACTATAGTATATAATTTATATCATATATTATAGGTTGAATTACATAATTCTTTTTGTGTATGACTTTACAACGTTTATTTATTTATTATTTTAAGTAAAATAGCTTAAGGTGACAGTAATTGGCCAGGTGTCAGTAATTGGGTCCTTTACCCTACTCTCCATCTTCTCATACCATCACACAAAGCATATGAGTCCCAAATCCAACCCAGCACGAAGCATCCCAACTGCCTCCCCCAGAGAACACATTAACCCTCTCGCTACGGCAGACTTCAAAACCAAATAAATTGACCCCAACTACCAATGAGGACTCCGCAAAGTGTCCCGCGCGAAAAGAGCCTAATCATGCGTCGGCGGAGGCGCTTGGAAGCGGTATTGCACCGCGCACGGGGCCCGGGCCAGTGCGCTTGCACTGCTCGCAGCGTAGATGCAGAGACATGCGCGCGGCGCAGGACGCCTGGTCGGCGGCTGGCCGCGGTCGTGACTGGCAAGGTCGTAGGTCGGCTCGCTGCACCTTGCACCTCCACCTTGGATGGCAGAGGGAACGAACCGCGGCGTGTCTGGCCGCGGGCGAGAGTTGAAATTTAATACATGCGCATAACTCTCGATAGTACTTCCCCCCCGGTGCCCCGTGGGCTACGTCGTCATCCTTCTAGCTCCGTAGACTGAAATCCACCTAGGGGGATCGTCCGTGGGTTATCGAGAGGGTTCGATGGGGTCAGCCGTGGTCTCTGCCGCGAGAGCCTCTGCCTGTTTGCAGTTGCGTGCACCGAACACGCGATCACTTTCGAGAACTTACGCGTTGGGGTTTGGCAAGGATTTTGTAGACTCGAGGGTGTAAGGTGATTCTGGGTTTGGGAATGATTGGCGGCTCTTCGGAGGGAGAGTCTTTGTGTTATGGTGGGTAATAAGTGTGCTTGTGCTTTTAAATTTGAGGGACTAGAGGTGTAATGGGGGTGTGTAGAGGAAGGGTTTTGGATTTAGGAGTTCATTGCGTGAAAGGGAATACCAAAATGCGTGGACGCGAATGTTTAATCTCGGAAATGACTATGTTATCGCCACGGTATCGTGCAAGTTAGACCTCACCCTGGTGTCGGGCCTTTAGCAAACGATTTCGGAAGATTCTGTAAGGGGTATACTTGCGATTGTATCTCCGCGGTGTAGATTTCTCGACCGAGAACTCGAGAAGTTTGTGCACGTCGAATACAGGGAATCAGTTTCACACACTTTCATTTTTTAAGTGGTTTGGTAGAGACCTGATTTTTTGACACTTAATACTCTGCTGTGTGCAGGTTTTTTCGAGGCTTAACTCTGTAATCTGAGAAAAGTGGGTTGAAGTTTCAAATAATGAAGCTGGCTTATTAGGAATTCCTGAAATACCTTTCGGGAATAATTCTTATCCAAATTGAGATGAAAAGCTGTAGATGAAAATCATACAAACTATCTTTAAAGAAATTAAAGAAATAAATTGAGTGAGTGACTAAATTTGAAATTGAGTGACACTTATATAGAGATAAATTAACTCAAATTAAATGAAATGAAAGCAAACTAGGCTGAACCAATTCAAATGGACCACGCATCACACGTTCCAAGATTATTCCTTCCTTCTCCCAAGTATCAAGATCAACATTCACACCTTCCAGCGAGCTCTGCCAGCTAATTTTCACTGCTGCCTGCAAGGGGTGTGGAGAACCCCGCAAAATCCAGCGTGCCAGTCATAAATGGAGCACCGTGGAGTCGAAAAATACGTTGATGACACGCCTGCGCCAACCAGGCAGCGTTCGAACGCAGGTTCGGTGTGTTCAGACGTATCATTAAGGTAAATGCTTGCTCGCCCGTTTACTCACTCACAAGGGCGAACCCTTTTCGGCTGAGAATGTTCGCGGACAAACTCGATGAACAGTGGTTGGCGAGCACACGGGGATGAGAAACGGCTAGTGATAAATCAAGCTCCCGGGCTAACCGTAAACGTCAGAAGCAGTGACCTTCGAACGTGGTCATTTTCAGCGGGTAATCACGCCTGATGGGCCTACTCAGAATTCACTAAAACGATCCCCGACCATTCCAAGCATCTGGGGAGAGAAATGCACGCGGTGGTTTAGAGGTGTTTGAAGAAGCACGATTATCTCGTGATATTAGCAACGCTGTGGTCTCAAGAGGATTTATTAGCCCACAGAAGAGTAAATTTGTAGAGACTTTTCAGTGATCCATGGTTTCCTTCCCCTTTCCGAGATCACTTGTAAATAATTGGCGATGGTTTATTCAGATTTGAACGTCTATCAGTGCTGGGAATTATTTTGAATGTTTATTTTGGAAGATAAGAGGATTGGCTAGAATATTTTTTAAATTCTCTACTGAATATGTTCTGTAATCTTGACTATCTTCTTGTAATAAGTAAGTAGATTCTGCTAGCATTTTTTCCATGGTCGTCGATTTAATAGTGATAGACGATCTTGATACCAAGTCGCTTTAATCGTTAATTGGCTTCGCAGGTGCATCGCTGCACCCGCATTCCAATCGCGATAAGAGGAGATCGCGGTGCTTGTGTTTAACAAAGCTTATTATCGTGGACGAGCCAGGAGTGACAAGAATGTCATATCAAGCTCGAAAATCGAATTTCCCAGATAACAAGGGAAACACTGGGACAGTGGAAGAAATTTTAATATTCTATTTTCGAGGATTAGGTTAAAATTTCGAAGCATTGCTATGCAACTGTGGTTCTTGAAAATTTGAGGTTTTAATCTTTCAGCAACAAATATAGTGTGAATTAATCTTATTCTGAGAGCCTTTAAGAAACCGCACAGTTTTTCTGTAAATCCTGAAATTCCGCATTCACGCTTCCGTATCTCAAGGAAATGTTTCCGTATTTAACGCAAGCACGCGGTCACGCGACAACAATATTTGCGTGCGAGAAATTCTTCCAAGAAAAATGGATCAAACTCCAGCATTGTTTAAACATTCGCCGCATTCCGGAGGCATCATGCGGCAGCGCGTCACTGGCCAAGTATCTACGGCCAATAAGAGTGACTTATAATACCTTTAATCAGGCTTTGCAAATATTTTCGCCACCGAGGAATGAAAGGAATCTGTTTCAGCTATTATCCAACGCGACCATAAATATCGTAAGATCTCCAGTGTTTGAATTTTCAGAAACCCTGCCAAAATCTCTTCTAAACACCTGCCAGAACCTGTGGTCTCTAAAAACTTCAATCACTCAACTCGCTTCTTCGAGTCCACCTCAACTTTATTATCAAACCACATCATCATTCTCTGTGGAACAGAAAAAATCAACAGCCGCCTTTATAAGTAACCGCCGATTTCTTCGCAATTCTTTCGACGGGAACAAAGTCTGAACGATGCCAACGAACTCACTTGGCAAGCTTTTCCAGGGAAATGGCGTTAAATTTAGGCAAGTCGGGTCGAAGATCCTCTGTCGAATATAATTCCCTCGGTTGTTTAATGGAGAAAGGAAGAAAGGAAATGGAGATGGAAGACAGATCGAAGCTCGGAAAGGGAAGAGATTCTTGATCTCTCTCAGAGATCTTGTTTGGATGGCGGGTATACGCGGAGTTTCGAGAAATTCAAGAGAAATGTGCGTAGCTGGTCGGCGGGCGCTAATAAACAGCTGGGAGGATAGCGTAAGGCTAAATCAACAGGCGGAAGTGGGAGGCACGAATATTTCTAATTAACGAAGCATTACGGAATCAATGAGGCAGGGAATAATAAGTGCGACTGGTATTCCTGGCCATATGTCGCAATAAACGTGCTTTTAATCGTCGACCTGGAATCCCGCGTCCAGGTGATCCTGAACGGAATAATTAACGCGCCGTAACTGTAACGTTCCAGTACAGTTGCGCTCATTTTATTGGGAATTATTCCGGGTTGCTTAGGAGTCACTAACTGACCTGGGTCACTCTGGAGGATTCTGTTTTTTTACTGAGTGACCGAAAATTTAATTGTTTAATGTCGTTTAATTGAATGTTTGGTTGTTCAAATTGTGTTGTTTTGTGGGGGAATTGTTTCGATAGGAAATATTGAGCAGGTTTTAGTTTTCATTTGGTAGATGGAGTTTAGAAGTGAATATTAGAATTGTTTTGTGATTTTGTTTATTCCTGTTTGGTGGGGATTATTTTATTAGTGTACAAGGTGTTGTGGGTGTTGGCGAAATAATTTGATTCAGAGATGGTTGAAGGAATTGGGATACACAGCAAGAATAAAATTGGAGTTAATAAATACGTAACAGTAGTGTCTGCATGTGTTTTTGATAGAAATAGAAATTAGAAATGAACGAAAGGAACCTATTCTTCTCTAGCTTTATGTAAGCCTGGAAATACCACACATTTGCGTTTGTACAAGTATTCGTGGGAACGGAGAAATTAGAACAAAGACGTTGGGAAATTGCAAGTATAATTTGCGAAATGGTGCTACGAATTTGTGAGTCTAATCAGCTTATTAGAGCAAATGTGCGAGAGAAATCGGGTGAAGTAACGAGGGAGTTGTAAACTTATTATTCGTGGGGAAGCCGAAAGAAAGTATATTTATGGAATTTAATGAAAGTGCTGTCCTAGTAATTTTGGTTGTAAAACCAGAATTCAAGCAGTTTCAAAGTCACAAGACTTCTTCAGCTATTGAATTAAACTTGTGCCTTTTGTTGCAAAAATTCCATTATTATAATCACTTCATCGAAATTAGTACAGAATGATAAACAAATTTACAAAATTCAACAAGTGACAGTCTCTCTTTACGCAAATAGTTTTGACTGCAATACAAATAAAGTCACTAAGGCAGAGCTGTGAAAGAATTTGAAGAATCCAGCAGCATGATTCAATAGCAGAAACATTGCGTTTTATTATGCCGTAAACCTTGCCCATGTTTGTTGTTACACGTTACAAATATATTTTTAGAAACTGGGCAATTGGAGTGACGTTGTTGTAACGTAATAAAAATTCCACGAGTATTTATTACTAGTTTTCGCGAATATCCCAAAAAATAATAAACATCGACGGCGCCGCTGAGATCGGCAGTGTCGCCAAGAAATTACGTCAAACGGAAATACTTTATCATACGACCAGAAAAAATATTGCGCGTAGACAATCAATGTAGATGATTTAGCGGAGTTTCCAGTAGAGTTCTTAAAAATAACAAATTCGTTTAGTCAATTTCAGACGTTAAATCAAGTCGAAGAAGTTAAATCGCAATTAAGGGGAATTATTTATTTGATGGAGTCAGTTAGGTAAAATAATTAGAAAAGCTGTTATTCAAAGTATTTTATTGCCCATTAAAGTATTCATTTAAATCTTCAACAGTATTATTTGAAAAATATTATGTATTGCATTAAAGTACTTACACTGTATTTTTTTCAACTTCATTATCCCGCATATTTCTCTAATTATTTTAAAGAGAACAAGGAACATGCAAGTATTTATAACAAAATTCCGTGAAATAGAATTTAAACTAAAACGAAACTAAGACTTAAATAATAGTAAAATTCGCTATATGTATGATGCACGGCTGAAACCTCTGAATGAAATTCACCGTTCATTCCCCTCTCTAGCATACGTGGTCGAAAGCAAGTACCATCTGAAAATAATCCAAGTGTCCCGTACGTCATGTCCGCCCTCTCAATAAATAAAATCGTCAAAAAGGTGTCTCATAAATTGCGGGGAAACACACCGTATCCGTAGAATACGCAGTGTGTTCCGGAAATAATTGAGAATGAATCAGGCCATAAAATTTTATGTGTGAAAACGATTTCCGCCCAAGTTACAAGCAGCCTCTTCTTCGGTTACAATATATTCACACTGCGATCACAATTTACTATCAACGCAAAACGAATGACAAATAACATGTTTATCTCTAAATTCGCAAAATGTCCTCTTAGAACTTTATAAAGTCTATAGATATTTTATCTATACTATGAACAAAAAGTCTTCATAACTCTGAACGAAACTGCTTCCCGATATAATTGCAGACACAGTACTTTGGAAGTCCATTCCCTCCACCTTGCAAAGGAAAAAGTGTGCAGAAAGGCAGGGGCTGCGAAGAAGGGAAAGTTTTCATTCCACAGATATATACAGTTCTCGTGCAATATAAAGGTAGTGGAAGAGGAGAGACAGTTTCTTCGGAACATGGCAACTTTTCCCCGTCCCTCCCAACCGCCTTCAAATCTAGTAACTTCCACTTTACCCAACTCCTCCAAATCTTGTAACACCCCACTCCTTCCGAGTTGATAACTTTTCCGTACCCCAAACCCCTTTAAATCTAGTAACTTTCTCTCCCGACAAACCCCTTCAAATCTAATAGCTTTCCCATTCTCTCCATCCCATCCCCCTTCAAATCTAGTAACTTCCCCTCCCACAAGACCCTTAAAAATTTAGTAACTTCCCCTTCCCTACGAATCCCCTTCAAATTTAGTAACTTCTCCCTTCTCTACATCCCACCTCTTCAAATCTAGTAACTTTCCCTCTCGACCATCCCCTTCAAATCTAGTAACTTTCCCCTTCCTCGCAACCCCCTCAAATCTAGTAACTTTTCCCTTCCTCGCAACCCTCTCAAATCTAGTAACTTGCCCCTTCTCTACATCCCAACTCCTTGCAAATCTAGTAACGTTCCCTTCTTCAAAATTTAGTAATTTCCCCTTCCCTCCCAACCCCCTTAAAGTCTAGTAACATTCCCTCCCGTCCCAGCCCCTTCAGTTTCACTCGCAACACGTTCATAATTCCGCATCCTTTCCTTCCCAAACTGCAACAAATACCCCTAAAGTTATACCACTCGGCTCACGAGACAACCCCGCATATACCACCCAGGTGGCAAGCTCACCACGCGGGAGATTGAAACGGCACCGTTGACACTAGCCGCGAAACAGATACATATTTCGCGTGGGGCAGAGGGGGAGGCGATTCACCGGGCGTTACGCGTAACCAAGGATCAATCTATTAATCGTTCGTTGATCGCGCGGCGCGGGACGTTTTAAAGCGCGCGCATTCAGTCGGCTCTCGCGCGTCTCGAAATACGTATCCGGCCCCAGGAGGCGGTCGCGCGACGTTTTACGATCGTAAACGCCGCGTAGGAGGCTGACTGGGCGAGGAGCGGCAGAAAATACTAGGGCGACGACGAGCAACGTCGAATACTTTCGCTCCCCCTCGCCCTCTGTCGCCCCCACCGTCCCCCCTTTGCCCCCCGCCGACGGGGAAGACGACCGCGAGTACTCGTCTCCGTGGTCGTAAAATTAGAAACGCCGCGGCGCCCGGCGAGGCGCCAGTTTCCCGGCCGCTCCAATTCGCTCTTTGACATTTCCGATGATAACGACGGGGGTTCCTGACATTTTCCAAATCCACCCAGGCGTCCGTCCGCCGCGCGCAGTTTATAATCCTGGAGCCTGGCGTCCCGTTTCAACGCGCTCCGCCGTTGATATACGCCTGTACGCGCGCGTGTTTACATACTTTCGCGGGCACTAGGCTGTCTTCTTCCTTTTAGGCTTCGTATCCGCGGGGAATACCTTCAAACACTTGCGGGGGGTTCGGTGTGCAGGGGATTCATCGGAGGGGCCACTTTATGGATTTAAATTCTTTTGTTCTGGAGCTTCCTTCTTGTTTTAAATCTTGGTCTAGGTGATGGGAAGAAAGGAGGGTGTTATTATTATTATTGTGGGATCCCCAAGTGGGTCGCGAAGTGTTTTCTGGGGGGTCGTCAGAATTAAAATTTTTTTTTAATATCATCAAGTTAGAATTATATTCTGAAATACCTATTTTTATTGTGTTTTCTTTACCTTATTAAATTTAATTTACCTAATATTGGGGAAGGTTCGAAGGTTATTTAAATATTACAAAGGGGATCGCGAATCAAAAAGGGTTGGGAAACACTGTTATTACGTTTTTATTATTCGTAGGAAATAAATCATATAATACATATAGATGAGTAATAGTAAATGTAAAGCTAGAGTAAAGCCGAGGCTGCAGTAGAAATACTGTTGATAAGCCTAACCATTAAGTACCTACCTAAAACTAAGAACTAAACTAAAACTAATGCAAATAAAAAGAACTAAGGTTGCCTACACACAGTTAAAGTACACGACTGAGAATTGAAGTTGTTTGAAGACAGGTTTCTAAGGGCGTAGGTACGTGTACCTACCTGTTCCGTAGGTTAATCATTCGATTCATTCTCTTTAGGTTTGAGTTATTTTTCTAAGCTTTTAAGCGCAGTTTGTTTGTGAATTGCTAGGGAGGAATAAATTATAGGAACTGGTGCTGTGTTCCGTATATTTTCTGGCTAGCAGAGAAATCGTATTTCGCGCTACTTGTTTGCGCATGTTGAGGAAAATTCGATTTTAAATGCTACTCGGATTAAAAATATCGAGGGTCGAGTACATATTTGTTTCCAGGCGAGACGGTGCAATTTATTTCTATTGTTTTAAGAAGCTTTCATTCTTACGGATTTTGTTCTTTTGATATCACTCGCGGTCGATAAATCGCCGAATTTCAGCTTTAATCTATTTCCATCCAAGATTTTTTCCTTCATCGAGAAAATAACCCCTCGGTTCTTGGATCCTTGAAAAATCAGAGCGATTGCGCGCGATAATCGAATACTTGGTACCTTTACGTACCTACACGCTCTGTTTATACGCAAATGCCGTTCTACCTGTGGTAAATAAAGTAATTACAGCAATACAGTAAACTGTGTAATTAAACGACACCGAAGTATGCGACTCTTTTGCATTCGTGCACGTTAATTGATAGCACACTTCTAATTAGCGCTAGCGCAACAGTGTAGTCCTGGCATATGGTAATATGGCAGCATGTAGGACTAAATAAAACGTCGAATAGGGTCTCCAATAAACGACCACGCTCATAGAATTTACCGCAACTAAATAGAACTCGGACGTTTCCCCTTGCGCAAAAAAGATCTGCTTCATATGTAAATTAAAATTAACCACGTCACGAACAGGGTACCGTAAACTGGGGGAACACCGACAGGTTTTTGTAACATTTTGTTATATAATACAAAAATTAACATTTTTACAGTTACGTGAAATGTCTTATTATAATTTCTTGATTGTATTACAAGTCGAAAATGCATAAAATTTTTATTTATTTCTTAGATACATTAATTGCCAATGTTATCCCGTTACACCCATAACGGTAAACAAATTACTTATATGAATTTTTCGAAACACTTATAGAACTCCAATTTGGTGTCCCACATAAACGAACTTTTATCACATTCTTTACAGATACGTCGCTTTAAAAATAAAACTAAAACGATCCCCAAACAAAGTGCACCCAGAATCATAACCACATCCGCTCTCAATCACGACCCCTTTCCCCAATTCTCCGGGGGCCTGCAACACAAGAAAAATCTCCAGCGAAGAATATAAAACTGGGCCGATCGCGTGTCCGCCGAGCACGTTTCACCGCGTATTAATTTAGCGGCCAGGCACATTCGGCTGTGCCCATAGAAATTTACGCGATAAATCTCTTATCGCGGTGGACAGGCACTGCCTACCGTGCGACGGTCGCCGTCGTTACCAGGCCGATATCTTAAGAACAGTAATTTTAGCCTCTGCTTTACGACAGTCTTTTGCCTTCTGCGCCGTGCACCGGCCGCTATTTATCGGGGCCCATTGTTCGGCGTAGAAAGTCCCCGCTGGTGGATAATCACTTCTAATTATCACCGGTCCAGAAGCACGATCGCGATAATCGTATTTCCTGAAAATAAACCCTGCCGCGCGCGCGCGCGCGAGCGAACGGATCGACGGCCGAGGCGGTCGCGCCCGGGTTTCACCAGGAAATCATTTTCGCGCGTGTAACGCGGATCCGCGGACTTTTCCTCCGAATCCAGCCAGCGGCCCGATCTCGCGTTGGATCCTGCGCAAGAGACCCGCCGCGAGAAACGTTGTCGCCGCGATTATGGCCGGCACGCGCGCTGCACGCTCATTATGCCCCCCCGCGATTACGGGATTTGCTTTTATTAATAAGATCGGAAATTGCGCGACCGGGTGTAATTCGAGGCGGTGGATAGCGGGCCGTGTAACGCTACGTCTGGTACTTTGTATTATACTTACGCCCAGACACCGTCTGGTGATTTGGGGTTGCGCTAAAACGGCGTGGAGGAATTCCGATCGGCGCACCGTGATCCCCGCGCTTGAGCAATGGCTAAAATAGTCGCTCTGTGGAGCGTTAATGTACTACCATCGATTTTTTTTTATAGGCAGTCTCTTCGGTTTAAGGATCAACTTCAGTAACGTTAAAAATAAGCGAAAAACTTTGAAAATTGGAGGAAAGAATCTCGATACAGTAGTACAAACTCCCTGAAAAATTTTAGAAAAATTGATTCGGTAGTTTTTAAATGATTTCACTTTTAATTTAACATGCATTCTTATGGGAAAATGCAATATTGAGAAATATAAATACAATAGGCCACAGGTTTTGAAATGTTGTGTACATAGAGATCAAACACTGAAGAAAAACTAAATTTAACTGAGTTAACTTTTGACTAAGATTGTCACTGAAATTCATCCCCAAAGAGTTACCATATATTACAATATCGGTGCAAAGTTTGCTCGCTTTATTGAACCACGGTCTTTATTAATAGTACAAATATTATTACGCGTGTTTTCTTAACAAACTATTTTCCTCGGCTATCTGTGATCACCATTTAAAAAAAAAAAATTAAAACCGGCTTCAAAAAAATAATATTGCACTAAAAAGTAGAAAATAATTTTTTACCTTATTTAATCTACGACTCTCACATTTTTTAATTCAGCGCCAGATTTACACAGTGCAAATGACGAGGCACCGACTTAAAAAATATGAGAGTCCTAGATTGAATGAGGGAAAAAATGATTTTTTACTTTTTAGTGCAATTTTATTGTTTTGAAGTGGGTTTTAATTTTATAAATTTTTTTTATTTTAAATATATGTATATTGACACAACGTGCTGAGGAGATATGTGCGTACGTACATAAAATAATAATAATTATCTTTCGAACAAAAAAAGATCGTAAAAATCGACTCATATGCTGAAGAGTTATGCGGGAACAAACATAAAAAAAAATACTAATGTCTCAAATCTATAACCTCCTCCTTTTTGAAGTCGGTTAAAAAGTACAAGTAGCCGTAGTAACATTGAGCGAACGAACTTGTGCACCGACTTAATAATCATACACCTTTACCTCCAATTACTCACATTTCCCGCAATTCAATTCCAACTGCAGTCATAACGCGAGAACACAATAATCGTCCCCCGATCGTGCCATAAGGGGAGCGCGGTATCGGTAAACACTCGGATAAGCGCCTAAATCGTGGAACGATTAGGAAACCGCAAGCCACGGTGGCGTTACGTGCGCCGATCGAGTTTCTCTCGTTACGCCTGTTAACAATTAATTCGATCGTTGTCGCGGGGCGCACGCTCCCGCCGCGGCTCGGAAAATCCGGCCGGCGTAAAACGGCCGAGTAATGTCGGCTAAAGAAAGAAGCACGTAAACGACGGGCACTCTAACGAAGCGATAGCCGGCCTCCGCGCGTAATAAATACGTACGGCGGACGTAGCAATAAACACGCGCCTAATTGCTGGCACTCGCATTCCGCCGGGCGATTTGCATTTTCGCGGCAATTATAATTCCGCCGTGCGCGGCAACCAGGCCGATTAAGCGAGAGGTGTCGGACGGTATTTTCAGGCGATTTCGCGGTCTCACGGCCGCGTCGTATCCTTATTACCGACTGTCTATCAAACGATCGTGGAACAAGCGGATTTGCGGCCACCTCGTAAATTAGCCGTGTTCCGCGCGCGAACTTGATTAGACCGTTTTTGCCCCGCTGTTTTATGGTTCGTTTAGATTTTTAGATATTAGCCTGGCGCCCTGTCGTTTCCCGCGATTGCACGCGATTAAGTAACGATCGTTCCAGGTGAATGTTGTTGCCGCGCGAAGGAATGGTTCAAACGCGCGGTCAATATCGCCGTAATCGTTTCAGATTTTCATCAGCAACGGGATTATCGCATTTTGGGATTTCGTTCGGGGGCCGGGAAATTGGTCGTTGACCTATTTCGTGGGTGCGAATTGTTCTTTGGCGAAAGGAAATGGAATTTTGAGGTATTTCAGAAGAGTGGGTGTTTTCGAAGGTAATTTTTAAATTGTCGGAAGTCGAATCCGAAAGTTTGCGTGGCTTTGAAATTCTCTGAATTTAAAGGGCTGAGACTGTTTTGTAAGTGGTATCTTGCTTTGAGACCTGAAGTCAACAAAAATCTCTATTGGCTATTAATAGGTAAAAGAAATACAAATAAATATATAACAATAGGTATTTATACAAATTCTCGAGGCACGTTGCGAACGATTCTTCGATTTTATCATTTCTCTTATCTGCATTTCGAGAGCTTCGAATCACAAATAAGGTGCAAAGTTTCGATTTCTTGAAGCTGGAAACTTTCTTTGGTTTCGACGTTGCGAAAAACCCATTTCTAGTTAGGAGGATTGAGCATTGTAAATTTTTTTAATTTTGTTTAACGTTATTATACGGATGACTGTTTTTATATACAATCGCCTACGAATTATCGTCAGGAAATGAATAGGAAGTTATTCAGTATAAACTATAAACGTATAAGTGGAATGTTCTTTTCGCTGTTGCAATTTAAATATCTCAAGTTCAAATCAAAGTTTTAAGGTTGTATACCTATGTAGAATTCCTGTAGGTATAGAAATTTTTTGAAAGGAGAAAAGTGTTCAGTACCATATGTTTTAGATATCTATAATTTCAAGAAATTGGTTTATTAGTATTGACAGGGATTTGTTTTATAATTTCGAATTTTCCCACTCGAGGAGGTAGAAATTCAACCCACTTCCTTCGTCAAAATTGTCTGGTGTAAGGAGAGGATGCCTGGAACGATTAATGTACGAAAACACGCCGTGTTATCCCCTCCACTTCGAATTAGCGCTGTTCCTTCGCGAATGTTTACGTTAGAGGTCAGTCTTCCTAGGATCATCCTGCCGATAATACGTATATCGACAGTAGTCCGTGGAATGTAAGTGTAATTTTCAACAGAACACCCTGGAATATTTCCACCCGTTTCCATTTAACATTCTACCGGTCTTCTTCTTAACCTGTCACACGTTTAAAACATAGTAGTATTAACTAACCAATTCGAACCTAATTACATTGATTTGTAAAAGTAACCTTTCGCTTCTTTTCTTTATATCCCCAAGCTTTTCCTACATTTCTACCGAACAATTTTGAAACATTTATAAAACAATATCTATAATATTTATTGAATTTAATAAATTGTTAGGCATAAACAAGCATCTGCTTATGTATATTTAACGGTGAATTATTTTGTATGTTTCAGACGTTTCGTAGTCGATTGAGTGGGGCCGCCTCCGCGCTGCTTTCAATTATCGAAATCAACGATAGGTTCGGGATTCTCGTTTCCATGCAACGTGATAAACGCTAGGGAACACGTTAGTTTCTGACTTTTCGGTGGCGCAAGAAAGGAACTGAAAATTGTTTTCATTCGGTTCGTGACGTTCAGCTTTTTCTTTTATTCGAAAGTTTCGCGGTCGTAAGCGGTTGCAGAGTGAGTATTTGTTTCATCGGGAAGTTTATTCGAAAGAGGCGAGAATGGATTCAGTGCTACCACGTGGCTTCAATCTTTTTTTTTTTGTGGCGGAGTCGTTTCTGTTTCCTTTTACACACGAAATTCTGCTCGGCGCTTATTTCAAACGCGACTTTCGGCTGGAATAGTTTTTTTTCTGCCTTTCGTTGTGCGCATCGGTATTCGAGCAGTGGAAATAGCCGCGGCTAAAAATATGGCTGCTGGATTCAATGGTAGAAAGAAATGTGAGTATGCTTCATTCATGCAAAATAATGTTTGTTATAATAATTGTGTGATTCAAACATCAGTTTCTTTTGGAACAGGATAGTAATTTATATAGTCACTATTCTTTCGTAACTATCAGCTGCTTATTATCTTCGATATCAATTTAATTATTTTATATTATTTTTTTAATGAGTTATTATAAAATACTTTTGAATTTTTTAAGATTTTTTCCTTCATATATGTTGTGACAATTTGAGCGTTGTATTAATAAAATAATAATAGTAGGAATATCTGAAACTTATATTTTATAATCTTGGGCAGAGGTGGGCAAAATTTTTATATAAATAAAGTTTCGAATAATGAGTAACAGTTAAAAAAAATCGACATTCTTTCCTTTCACCCTGGTTAAATTTATTTGAATTTTTTTAACTTTTATTCGTTATTCGAAATTTTATTGAAATAAAACTTTTGCTCATCTCTGGTTTCAGTGCAGTTTTATAATCTTACATTTATTATGTTTTAGACTCACGATGATCGCAGATGTAAGCAGTGAATAGGATGTAGCAGAATGATATACAGCAGGAAGGTGCATGTATAACAGCGCATAGGGGTACCAGATGTTCACCGATCGGTGAGTCGAATTTTCTTAATTGTTAATGTGAATATGGGTTTCAATGTTTATCTCTTTGCACTCCAAACTGTTCTATCGAAATGGACCAGATATTTTTCTTAATGCTACACTTATTATATACAGAACTTTAATATATTTATGTTGTCGTTATTAATTAATAACTTTAAAATAGTACAATGTGTAGTATAGTTATTTGAGAATTAGTAATTTGTTCAATTCTATGATCGTAAATTCTCCTAATGATATTATTTGCAACTTTTATTTAAACCTTAGTGTCCCTTAGAGGCATACTTGGAGTGGAAAGAGGTACAACTCATGAAAATGTTATTATTTGCTAAATGTTGAACAGAGTTCATTAAAAGATAAGAAAAATTTTATAAAACGTTTACAGATTATTAAATATTGAATTTCATGTGGCAATGCTTGAAACCTCAGCCTTGAGTGGTTTTAATATTCTCTCGACCTGGGGAAACAGGGTGTTGAAACAATTGCTGTGTTGGCATAAATTAGAAATACGAAGTAGGACATAGGAAATTGAGAACTACAAAGTTGGGAATAGGAAATCGAGAAATAAGAAATAGGAAGTTAGGAAATAAGAAATGGGGAAATAGAAAGTAGGGGACTAGGAAATAGGAAGTAAAGAAATTGAGCTGCACAAAAAGTGCGATACACATCTGCTACAATCAATCATAGCTCACTTAGAAAAACTAATGTGGGTCATTTTGACCCCATTCTACCCTCAGGGTTAGCAACATCCTTCACTGTAAGATTGTACCAATTTCCTGGGTGCTTTCACCTAAACTCCATCTCATTTGTCTATCATCCCAAGGTGGATCATTGCGGTCGCACCGATAAACTTGGGGATTACCTCGAGTTTATCGGACGAAACTATGACAGAGGGCGGGAAAGAGGGATCTTTATTCATCAAGCGTCTCACGAGAGATTCGAAAGATCCAGCAACGGTTGATCATCCAGGTAATTGGCCAGTATTGTTTGTTCATGGCTGACAGAGTACGTTAACATTCCTTGTTGCGGATGATTGGTATGCTTTCACCTACACTCGGGCAACTGCTCATTGTCTTAAGCGTTCGGGGCTGGTTTTCATCGTCGATCTTCGAACGACAAAGCGCTCTCTGTTATTATACGAGCTTGTCGATACGCGGGGAAACTCGGCGAAGTCGATTTCTCGTGATTAGGCGGAACGCAAAAGAAAATCGTTATCGCGGGCTTCCAGAGCCGTCGATTTTCGTAACACTTTCGTTGAACTCGATTCCATCCACTTTCAGTAGACTATTTTTATCAAATGGTAGATACAATTAATTGGAGTACAATTCTTTTTCAAAAATGCTTCATTTCTTGCATTTTTAAGTGGATGCAGTTGGGACTGTTTCTGAACAACTCGGTGTTTGCAAATGCATCACAAAACTCACAGATGAATCACAAAGAAAAGGGTTAATCTCGCAACCACTTTACTTACCTACCTTCTTATCGACCGTTCTTTGCGTTACATTTCACTGTGTCCATTCGCGGGGCGTCCCGACTTAGCAGTCGCGGTTTCTGGTGCTTTCCGTTTGAATGTCAAGACTCGTTGCGCAATCCTGGCTGTGTAGCAACTGGGCCAGGCAGTGTCTTCTCGAAGAGGACTCTGACCGTTCGCATTCTTCGGTGTCCAACTGGCTGGCACGATCCGAGCAATATCTTTCGAACGTTCCCTCGGAAACAGCTACCTCGACATTGTGCATGATAGAGTGCTGCTATCGCGTCGAACGGACCCGTTGAAACTGATTCATCAGACTATCATCAGCGTACCGTTCTATGGCGCGTTGTACAAGCGACGAAAGCTTTCTTCAGGAAGCTATTATTTCTCGGTCTGTCTACTTTGTTGTCTCCTCGGCCGACTGGAAATTACATTACAGTCAGGTGGATAGGAACGGCCCACGATAGATCGTATCGTAAATCGTTGCAAAGATTTTCATATGTCGAGCAGGTGACGTAAGTCTCCGTAATTCACCGTGATGTAACAATCGGCGTTATGGAATGATCGAATTATTCTGTCGAGGTAATTCGAGGGTGTATTGCTTTGAAATTGAAGTAGCACTCAATTTCTCCTTGGGGTACATTTATCACTGTTGGCACTACTAATTTGTTCTGGTAAATCTTCCTGTCTTACACGGAGAGATGCGGTTTCTTATTGTCATCTCGTGGAATATTGCCCACACTGTATTAATAGTAGAATATATAGTTAATGAAATTTTCCAACTGCCATTGGAATCTACACAAAAATATTAATTTCTGATCTATGCAAGTAAGCATATTAATCTTAAATTAATTATACTAGTTTAAGCATATATTCAATAATACAATATCCACCCCATTTTCAATATTTCCTTTACGCTGATTTCCTCAGCTTTCAAACCAAATTTCATCCAATCGCTTCAAGCTTCAATAATTAATAGAATCCTTCGAAAGTAGCACCCAAGCAACAGAAATGTTCTCCTCAAAGCTCCATTTTCTCAAACAAACAAATTTCCCTGGAACAGAATTAGAATTCCATCGTCCCCCTTCGCTCTCCTCGCGGTCGTGTCGTGTTGCACGTGAAAAGCCCGTGGAACAGTTCCCCGAGGAGGCTGAGTGGTGATAGGCGAAATCAATGAAGAAAGAAAGCAGAGGCAGAAAAAAAGGCTCGTCAGCGTATCGAGCCAGCCGCCCTTTCGCCAGCGTCGATCTTATTGTGCTGTGTCCTGGTCTCGCGGTGGCGGTTTCTACCCCGCGGCCTCGGATAATGCGATTTCCGCATATTGTCTCGCGTGAGCGGCCCGTTCTCGCAAAAGCCCCTTTATAAAGAGCGGCTCTCTCATGGGATCACGATTATATTGTTACCGCGGTGTACGTACACATAAAGCCCGCCATCCATTATGACCAGCGAATAAAATAGAGATGTATTGTCCTTATATACGCGGCAAGTTGTACGCCCGCGAGCGTACCACCGCCATTTATTATTAGTTAAATAAATATGCACGTCGATACAGCGCCGAGCGGTGCGAGTGTGTGTCCACCTTGTCCGCTCTCCTGACCAGGAAACGCGAGCTGCGCTGACGTTTTTCTTACATTTCCCTCGCGATGAGCTGTATTTTCGATATTCATACTCGTGATATTATAGGTAATGCTTCTTTTTTCTTTGTAATTTGATGTGGTTTATTAAATGTCAACTTTGTTAATCTTGTTCTACGGTGGAATTATTTGGGGAGGTGTATGGGTTCTTCTATATCAAGGGATGCAATAATTATACTTGATTATAAATATTTGTTTCTACATTTTTAAAGGATTATTTGCATTTCATTATTGTTATTCTTATTGTTTTATTTTAGGTACAGTGTTTTGCTACTATTTTTTACTACCCCTAAGTGGTTCAAATTTCGTAGTCATTGAGTAGAATTCAGGAGAAGAACCTCATAACTAAAACTTTTAGGCTATATTATTACGTATTTCAAGAAGTGAACAAACATTTTTTTATAAAAAAATAACGCGGTAATTCCAAAATTACAAAAAAGCAAGTAGTTTTGTGCTTTTAATAAAATTACGCTATGGATGGCCTTCCAATTCGTATTCAAGAATGCAAAATTAAGATAATGATGAGTGTTCGAAAAAATAGTTGCATTTTTCACTAATAAATTTCATGTTAATTGTGCAATAAAACTTATTAAACTTAGTAATATTATTCCGGATTGCTCTAGTGGGGTTTGCTCACTTTTTAAAATACATGATAATATAACCCGAGAGTTTTAAAAAGATTGTATAGTTTCCTTACAAAAATTCCCCCCAAAATCTTGATTTCTGCCTATTACACCAGGTTTCTACTTAAGAACATCCCTTCACCTCTAAAGTACCCCCAAAATATTCCACTGCGTATCTTCCGTTCCCAATTTCCCCCTGCAATTGGAAAGTGCCTCCCCCTGTAATTCCCAATTGCATCCACGTCGAGGGGCTTCCTGCTAGCACGGTACCGCGATAGAGCCAACGTATTCCAGCTCACGGCGAAACAGGTAGCTCGCGTTGGATTTAATTACTTTCACCGTGGCCAGGCTGCCCCGTAGGAAGTTAATTAATTTTTTCCCTCCATCCCTCCCGCTGCCCCCCCCTCGTTCGCCATCGATCTGGCCCGGCGATCGCGCTCGTTACCAACGCCTGCGCCCGTCCACGGGGATCTAATTCGTTTAGATCCCGGCTCTCTGCGTTCCTCCGATTGTTACGGGCCGTGGTCGTGGACCAGTCGGCCGACTCTCTGCACGTGCCCCTTGTTTCTCGCGGTCTAATGGAAAGGCAATTAACGCGGCCTTTTATCGATCGGGGGCCCGGTTGGCTCGCTAAGGCGCACGGCAAATACGGGGAACCACCGGAAAAGATGTCGATCTGTTACGGTACATGAGAGCATTCCGTGGAGAGAACGCTTTCGATTGTTAGCGGAGTTGATAAAGTTATCGCTCCGGGGGCAGAAGAGAAATTAAATTGGGAAATTGCCTGCTCGCTCCATGTAGCAGATTCGAATCGTAGCGAGTTAACCCCGATGATCCCTGACATTCGTGTCTGGTAAGGCCCCCTTTTCGAAGTGCATCGTGTAATAGGCTTTTTTTTTAGGTGTATTAATGTTTGATGTGTATTTAGGCTTAGTTGGTACTTTGGGTAAGGATTTGATGGGCGATTAGACTTGTGTTTGGTGTGGGGCTGTAAACAGTTTTGCTGGTGAATGTGTTAGTATTCACCCTTGAAGGCAAGTATAATAGTTTAGCGTTGGTACATATATTGGATGCTGGGTCCAGTTTGACCCATAATTCTTCATGTATACCTCAAAATAAGATTTCATATTAGATTTCAATTTATTTATGGTTTAAATTTTAAAATACTTTTCTTTTTAAAGAAATAATAGTAATGAGGGAGTAATAGAAAATTAGTAGTACCTAATAATAGAAAATCGAAACATTCAAATTTTGAAAGATATTTTGTATCAATCATAAGTACACGTTACACAGTTATCTTTTCACTTCTTTACAATCATAAGTCCTTAATAAGAATAGGAAACTTAAATGTGATTTTACCTTGAACTTCTCATTCCGTGAAGCTTCATTTACAATTTTTACCGCTGAATTCTATTTCCCACCATCGCCCGCTCCCTATTCGAAAGTGCACGAGAATTCCAAAAAACCCTTATCATCCCGAGTGCACTTTATTCGGCAGACAAAATTCCGATAAGCATCAGAGGATTTCTAAATAGTACCCAGATTGTGAATTGATAAGGCAAACATTATCGAGTCTCCGGCGCCGTTATTTTGCGCCGCTATCGGCCAATTAAGCCCTTTTTTCACGCGAGAGGACCGCGATCGAAGAAGCGATCGTAATCGACGGATAAGGCGGGGGACGATAACGATAAAGCTCGAGTAGCAATTTCACTTAACGAGATTGTTAACGTGTCCTTCGGTGCCGCGTTTGCGTTAAGCATCGCAAAAAACCATGGGGATTCACGATTGCTTTTAGAGAAAGGAATGCGTGTGCGCTCGCGCGCCCGCGTGCACTCGCGGCATGAACGTATACAGGCGGTGGGTGACCTAGAAACACATTATCGCGATATGTTCTGCTCGTCGACCCACTGACGTGACACGCCCAACAATCTGGATCGACGTGTATACTCGATGGAATTGGTATAGTGATCAATGAAACACTCTCGATTAGTACGAAATTTGAATCTCTTCGTTGGAGTATTGAAAGTAGTATAGGCTGGGAAAAAGGAAGAAACAGCACCCTTGTTTGTTGATTTTGTATTCTTTCTTTTATCAGATTTTAGGAATTTTTTGGGGGGTTTTATTAGAAAAAATAAAATAGAATACTTGTTACACGTGATTTATTATTCAATAAACTGCATGAAAAATTTATTTACAATGACTTTTGTTTTATATTATTTATGATTTTTGAGGTTCTTTAGACCACTGCAGAAAAAATTGTCAGCATGATATGTCCCCTTTAAATATCTATGGGTCTGAAAAATAAAATGATATTCTTGTGAAATAATGTTACCATTATGGGCCGACGAGTTATTTTTTTATAATTTTTTATGCAGAAGTACAGACTAAAATTTTGCGAGAAAAAATCGTTTAAGTATAAAGTACCATACATTGTTTATTTTTTTTAATTAAAAAATTTGGTAATGTATAATACCTTGGTATTTTATTTTATTTGTGTCAATGGAATTCCTTTTCATATTATCCGCGAGTAAACGTATGTAACCCCTTGAGTACACCTTCTTTCATTTGCTTTTATTACTGATTTTGTTAGACTTGAGTGTCCCAGTGTCCCACACAGTTTGATTTATTTATTTTATTTTCTTCATGCAATGATCCTCCACTCTCGACATCATAAGCTCGATGTTTCACTGTTGATCTGCCAATGATCGATAAAAATTGATCAATCTAACTTCACCCAGAGCCAACTTAGCGTCGTCGAGCCGAATCCGGCGAACCTATTCCGAGCCGATCGATCTTGAAAACGGGTGCCCGATATAGCTAGCGATATTAAATGTAATCGTCGCCAGGCCTCCAAATTTATCCATCTGTTTGTTTGATTGGGCGACTTTTGGCTCGCGTGGGTCGTCATCGGTCCACCGATAATACGCGGAATGGCTATTTTCGCGCGGAAATCGCCTGGAAATAGAACGAATCTCTATGAGACTTAGCCGAGAAATAACATTAACCTCGCGTGTGCTCACGTTCAAACGAGACACGCTATTTTCTGTGTCAATACGCGGCAGCAAGCCGCGCACGTGACGCGTTCCTACCACCGTTCAGTACTATGTACTCGCGCGAAGAAGTTCCCCGTGGTTTGGATCAAATCTGGCCAGCGAGCGTGCGATGAAATACGGCGGGTTGCAATATGGAATTCCAGCGATTAGGCGATAACGGTTGCGATAATTATCGCCGCATAAATCTGTCCGTGGCTATGCGCCGGCTCTTCTCGGAAGCTAATCTGCCTGTGGAATGGAACTGGAGGAATCTCTGAAGAACGACTCAATTTCGGAGCTGGATACAGGGAAATGGCTGCCTTGGGCTATGTAGGGTCGATGATGGTATTTGGGATTAGCTGGTAAGGTGGATTTATGAACGTTGGGTCAGAGGAGCACTTAAGAGGAATGAGGTATTCCAGCGGAGATTTTTTAGGTGAGTTCGGGGACCTTGGTGAACTTAGGTGGGTGTAGGTGACCATGGGTGGATCTAGGTAGATCTTGGTAGACCTGGGTGGATATAGATGGATCCAGATAGACCTAGATAGACTTAAATAGATCTAGGTGGACCTAGATAGATTTAGGTAAATTTACGTGGACGTTGGTGGGCCTAGTTGGATCTAGGTAGATCCAGATAGGTAGATTCAGAGAGATTCAAAAGCATCTCTGTAGATTTTGGTGGACTTAGATTATCCTAGGCACACTTTAGTCTTTTTTTCCGTGGATAAATCCTCATGGACACCCCGGCCATCTGGAGAGAAGACCGGGGTAGTGTCGGATTGCTATCGACTGAAATTCCACAGTGGCCATCCTCGCCGCGACAGAGAGAAATGCATACTTTAGCTATATATTTGATTTTTGGTTTTCGCCACTTAATTGGGCACACATATTTTTGTTGGCCACATCTACACACTGGCGGGGGTTCAGGCGGAGCCAGCGGCGAAATGCACTGCCTGTCAGGGGCCTCCTTTTTAGTGCAGTAATAGTATGTGGTCCTAGGTACACTTAAGCAACATTTACAACGTCCACCTCATTATATGACTCCAAAGACCTGGCCAACACAAAAGTTCCAATTTCCATTACGTGCTCCAGTCAAGAAAAGGCAGGTCGAAACTCACCAATTTCGTTGTCAAGGTGTACATACATTCTTGACCCACACTACTCGATCACGTCTTTAATGGAAGTTTTAAATTCGATCATCCCCGGTCGCGGCTGGACACTACTGTACAGCCAAGAACTGTTCACTAAGGAAATATACGGACAGGTTAAAAGGACTGCGGTTCCCAAGCAATGTTCCAAATTTTTCTTCAGATTCGTCCTGCGCTTCGACACGAACAGGAATGTCGCGTCTATTCTCTATCAGCCGCCTAACGGTAAAATCTGCCCGACTGCATTTGCGTACGTAAGACCTCCGCGAACTAACGGAGTTAATTAAAATCGTTAAGGATGTTTTGCGAGGCCCGTCCCTTCGGCTGTACAAGGATTAGCCGGAGCGATCGTAGCCGTTGGTGAAGATCCACCGGGTCTTTTTCAGCCGCTCCCGTATAAAATTCTTTTTCACCGATGCACTCGCTTCTTTACGATGCATTCATTAAAGTTCGTGGATTCAGCTTGCTCGGGCCTTTTTCCTTCCATTTAACGAACGACTCCCATCGCGCTTAAACACGTGCATTAGTTATTTCATTAATCGTTGCCTAGTATTCAGTTCCTCGAGCTGAGATTGTTGAATGTAGAATGCAGTTCTCTATTTCAGAAAATTAGAGAACACACAGTATCTACTTGAAATATTTATTGCTTCATTCTCAAATTTATGTAGTAGGTACTCACAGATTATTTTGGCCAATATAGTGAGTTACACATTTTTTAAGTAAATAGATTTTGCAACAATATTTTCTTCATTTTAATAATAAGTGGGGTATCATTAAGTGTTATCGTGTTTATTCGAGTGATAACCTAAATATTTCCAGTACTCTAGTTTCTAAAGGGTGGAATATTATTTTGAATTAACATAAACTAATTACGACATCCATAGTATATTTTCTACCCAGTTTGGTGGAACACTCAGATTTTATCATTTCATTTTCCTTCCAAGAAGACTCACAACCCTCCAAACCCACCCTTCGTCTGAAAGGACACATTCAATTTATAAAAAAGGATTAAATACCATTGACTGACTATATTTACTACAATATAATAACGAAGATAGATTGAAGCACAGATACATAGTACCAAAAATTGTTTCATCCCCTGAAATAAGTGAAATAAGTAGCATCTAAATTACAAGTAACATCCCGTAATTGCCAGGGCCGAGGGTGAATGCTAGATCCTTCCACTATCAATAGCACGATATATCACCCCGCGAATTGAACCACCAGCAACGTCATCTCGTTCCTCCAATCGCCTCCGCGTGTCTCTGTCTCAGCCCCGATAAAAACCCGGGCTGATAACGTTCCCGGAAGCGAGCATCGTTACGGGGAAAGGAATTGCGAGATTTAGCACGCGCGACGATCAGGTTCGTTACGAATCGTCGCAATTGCCCCGGGACACTCGTGACGATTTTCACGCTTATCTTTATAGGCTCCTCGTTCCGTCTCCCTTCGTTTTCCTTTCGGTGTGTGTCGACGATACCGCGCCGATCTATGGTACGTAGAACCGTTCAAAAATACCTGGAGATGCCGAACCACTGACTATTCCACGGTTCGAGTCCGTAAATCCTATTAATAGGCCAGTTTGTCAAGCGTTGACTAATTTTTCTCACGTAGCGACGTATCAGGTGTTCCATAAATCTTGCCCCGCTGTCCTGTGGAATGTTCGTCGAAATATATCGAGACGAGTTGCTCTTCAAATTTCGAGGAACATAGTGGATTGAGAAGTACATAAATTCTCTGAATATTCGTTTCGAATAAACACGAAACGAGATGTCGAATATTGGAAATAAATTATATTTTGAAATTTCGAGAAATATTTCAAGTTTTAGTAAACGTTTCTGTTGAAAAATTGTCGCCGCTTGATCGTTGTAATTATTCAAAGGGGGAATGTTTTCATCTTCGTGGCGCCATGCGAAAGTCTCAACGTTCCTACGGTGGAAGCATTAACAAAATTGGATTACACGGTCGGCTAGACTTGAAGCACTTCCCCTGGTCGGATAGCAAACCGCGCCGCTACTTTTGTCGTTACTCAACAGTCGCGGATCGTGTAATTACGGCCAGCTCTCGATTGCTTTCATGAATTGCACGGGTGCATATGCATATACGGGGTGCTCTGTTATTGGCGGGACAATTCGAAACGGTGTAATTGCATGTAGAAATATTCTTTGATTTGAAGCTTCGTTTTTGAAGAGGGTGACTTAAAATACTTGTTAAATATTGATGAGAATTGAATGAGAATTGGAAGAATGCAGAAGTAAATGTGTTGCAGTTGCAGATGATACGAGTAGGTACTTATGCAAAAGTGTGTCACAATTACTCTTTTAATTTTAGGAAAATGAAGTAAGGAGATCAAACAGATTTTAAATCAAATGCACACGTATTCCATAATTTTCAATCATTCTTGCACAAGTATTATTTCACCCTTAAAGCGAAGATCCCCAAATAAGAAATCCCCAAAATTATGAAATTTTGGGGATGTGTAGAGGATATATAGGTATATGTTAGGATTTGTTCTGCTGCCAAAATTTAGGTACTCTAAGGGGGTGAAATTGATCCCTGAAAATCCAGCCATTTTTGGATTTGGTGTTATAACTCGCGAAGTGTAAGAGGCAGAAAAAAGTTCCCAGGCAAAAGTTATATCTTTTATTTCGGACTATCATTTAGTCAAAGAGATACGCGATACACAAAATCGAAAAATATCCGTATTTTCAGGGGTCAATTTCATCCTTTTAGAGTAAATTTGGGAACAAAAAAAAATCGTAATATATACCTATACATATATCCTCTACATATTCCCAAAGTTTCATAATTTTTTGAATTTCCGAGTAGGCTATTTCCCCTTGTCAGTTGCTCTATAAACACACCCTCGGTCACTTATACTCATACTTTTCAAACACACAAGTCAATTTTCCTCCAAAAACAAAGCCATAAACTAAACAATATTATTCAACCTTTTCGACTCCTTTCACAATTACATTCCTCTTACCTTCAGTTGCACCTAAATCACCCCTCACTCTTCCACTCCTCAAGCATCTACATCTATAATCATATTTTCCAAACACTTCACCCTATTTTCCTAAGAAAAAAACAGCGCCACGAAGTAAAAAATTATTATCCTACATTTTCAACACATTCCTTCACCAAAAACCACCCCCTTCGCGTTTCGACCAGTAATCCCGTGCCACCCCGTATACATTACACATTACAGGAAGCAGAATCGCGCGTTACTTCTATCTCGTTAAAAGCTCCTCGTTTAGCCGGATAATTTCGTTACTGCTCGGCCAAGCTGCTTCCTGGTTCTACGGGTGACAGCCGGACAGGTGCGTGGTGTCTCCGTTTCGCTCCATTCTGATGTCGTCGCTGCCCTCGCTACTCACGTCTGTATTTCGCTCAGAAAGTAAGCCGATGCTATCGAGGGGGCCCCCCTCGCGGTGTGCGCCGGGGCACGGTGCATTTGTAAGTGCAAGCGACTATAAATACAGTAATGCCTCGTTAGAATCACGACGATCGGGGCTGGCAGCGTGATACTAACGCGATGCGGATACTATTTCGTGCCGACGACAACTTCGCGTCGACTCTTTTGTTCTTCCTCGCAAATATCGGATTCTCTCACTCTCGACTGAAGGATGCCACGAAATGGTGGGGATAGTGAGCGTGATTATAACGCATGGTAAAAACGTGACACTAACGACGAATTACTGTAATCGGCGTCGTCCTCGCTACCTGCGCTCCGCGTCGCTCGCTGTGTACGGGCGCGTGTACACGGCGAACGGTCGCTCGTAAATCCGCCTTCCTCGTCGCTGCTCGCGTATCCAGGGAGCGGAAATTAGGACCACGGAATTTGGGTTGGTAAACTGTGAATCAGTTCTACTCGTTCCCCACTGCCGTTGGCATCCTCTGCTCTGAAATCTTCCCTTCCTCTTCCGTGGGTAGTGAAATTAATGCTTCGCACTTTAATTTGATCGACCATTAATAAACCAGAGATCTTTCGTTGAATGCTGCACTTATTAAGTAATAATGTTTGGAATAGAAAATCAATTGTTTATTTAAATCTGCGAATTAGGGATATTTGTAAGTTTAACCCTTGGTTGTCACACAGGGTCAAATTGACCCTGCGTTTTTTAAGCAAAAAACCTTTTTGTCGGAACTCTTATCATTTCAATTTTTTTTTCAAGTATGATGACACTTTAAATGTCAACTTTCAACGATGGGCATATATTCTACAATGTTCAAACATTATCCCAGAATTTTTTAGACTTAATTTAACAAATAGTTTTTAAATAACAAGTGATTGAAAATGGACAGGGTCAAATTGACCCAGTGTGACAACGACGTTCGAAAAAGTAGGTGTGACAACCGAGGGTTAATTTAACTTTAGTGTACCTGAAAGCAGTGCAAGGGGTACGTAATGTAACTTTCTTCTGAAATATTAGAAAGTTTCTTCTTACTCTATTTCTTGAGTTTACTATAACGTCACAGTAAATTCTTCCTTATCGAAAACGTAGAAGCGTGGCTATCACATTTCCATGAAGTTCCTCTCTTCCTTTTTCCAACAGAACATCCGTTCCTGATCATACACTTTACCTTCAGCGAATTAACTTTCACTTACAACAATAGCGAATTCTAATTTTCCTCCAATCGGACGGTTGCTTTTGGTCGTGACGCTTTATTGTATGAAAATGAACGTGTTTGCTGCATGCTACTTCCGCGAGGCATAAACAGGAAATGGAAAAGGTCTGCTCGAAGTATATTCCAAACCTGTTGATTTCTATTTTAGTAAATGTATATGTATACATTTTAGAACGAACCCGTTTTTCGTTGAAAATTATTTTAAGATAAAATATAGTGGTTGCAAATATCCAAAATATTCGTACAAAGTAATAATTATACAGACTAATTAAGTGAAAAATTTGAACAAAATCTGTGGCTCTAGTTTCCTGCGCACCTTTTTAAGAATCTAAGATTCTAAGATCCAAATTTTCTAACGCTTAGCAACAAATGCAATTGATCTCGTTCCTCCATGCAAATAATGGACAACGATACCAACGATAGTTTGCATAAGAACAGGCTTAAGGCTGGTTCAACTGCCCTTTTTCCGTTCTCGGTCTGTTACTGCTTCCGTTGGTCGGCTACAGTGTTGCTGGCAAGGTGGCAGCGATGTGATCTACCGTGTTAATACTCCACTGGTTCGCGGACATGCGATAAAAGCGATTGCTTTAAAGTAGCCTCGTAAAGATGACGGACCCCCCGAGGCACCCCTTTTAGAAGATAACGAGGCGCCCCCGAACGATTTATTCTTTGCAGGCTGGTCTGCTCGAAAACCAACGCCACGGGAGTGGAGAATCGGTAGTCGCTTGCTTCAGCTTGGAATTTTTTCGCTAGATTTATGCTGATCTTCGTTATCGATCGAAGCACCCTGGCTCCAGCGAATTTGTCCTTTTGTTTTCCCGCGGCGTTTCTTGCGGGTGAGGAATTTTCTGTGCAACCACGTTAAAAGAAGAATTATTAGAAAGGAACAGATTTTAGTAAAATATCATTTAATTCAATTTAAAAACTTTTCGGTCATCTTCAACAAATTCGTGTTATCTAATAATTCAGTAGCTTTATTTCTATGCATTTCTATATGCAAATTAGAAAAGATGCATCTGTACTCAATTCTCCAAAATTAATTGCATTATCTTCTAAATCTTCTAAGAATTAAAAAATTCATTTTGAAGGAGGAAAAGTACCTTAATTAATATTGTATTACATACCTATCTAAATATGATTACGTCGCCTGGTACATCCACATCGTAAAACTGTAAAATGAAAGAATAATTCAATCGAAATTAAATTTATTCTTCGAACCCCGTTGCTCGCGGGAGTGGGTGGAGATGTAGCAGTTACCCGAACGAAATGTTGAAGAAAATGTGCTCCAAAGACCACACGTGGTACCTGGGGGCCACTGCACGTACCTGATCACACCTACCTACCGTGCTCATCGCGCTGTAAGAGATACGAGCAAATTCGTTACCCGGCCCCGTGTCCGATGTTCCTATCGTCCAGGTCATTACTCATTCCCACGGTGCCCTCGTATTCACGCGGGCACATTTCGTCGTCCCCGTGTTGCTCGCCCGACGTGTTTCCCCCCACCTGGCCCGTATGAGGGCTTTATATTGATTTCACTTCTACTGCCCACGTTAATTTTCTCCGTGGCGCATCGGTCCACGCGAAGCCGGTCGAAATTAAGAAAAAGTACCGGACCAATGTTGCAACGTTCTTTACGAAACGTCCATTCACAACCACGAGCGGGTGAAAGGGCTCGTGTTCGTGCAACATCGACGGTCGTAAAACTTAGAAACTCTGGATTTCTGTTACAACTGGTCGCTCTCCTTTCTTCGGCGCCATTTTGTAGACTTCTGTGCTAGTAATTTATTGAGAAACTCAAATGGGGAAGGGATTTACAAAGTTCTATTAAATAGAAATAGAAACACTTTTTTTTTATCATGGCGATGGGTTTAAATGAAGTTTTAAGTGGATTATGGAGAAATGTGAAGGTTATTCATGATGTGATGATTTCTGTGGTAATATTTCGGTGTGGAATTCAAGTGGAGGGTGAGTTTATAGATTTCTGCAGAATAGAAATGGGCCAAGTTATGCAGAAAGCTACCAACCCTCAATTATTTGAAATTGAGCTTTAGTTTGGAGATTTTAATTGTTAAAGAAAAGTAGCTTTATTTCAATGGGGTATATTTTATTTCTTGTTATTATTTTAGTATATAATTAATATTATTTTAAGTTTTCTGTAGTTTTTGTTTTTTAAGCCTAAATGGAGCTATGGCTTGGTAGTTTTAATAATTGTATAATGTAAGAGTTATTCCATGGATCTTTTGCAAAATAAAGATCACAAAATTATTGGATACGTATTAACTAATTTTGAGGGTTGGTAGCTTTCTGCATAACTTGCCCCGAATCATCATCTATCTCATATTGAAGTCTTTGGGTGCAGTGTTAAGTGGATCCCGAAGAATAGAGAAATTTATAAGTTGCCGCACGTGTTATATGAATTTCTTCGAATTTTGGATTTCTCTGGCTCTCCGTGGGTGGGATTATATAAATTTGATGGAGAGGATGCAAGATCGTCGATGAATGCATCAACCAGACTTCCCACCTTGGCAATTTCGTGTCACAGAAACCGGATGCAGACTTTTGGTACAAGTTTCATCGTGTCACGTGTAGCAATTTGGTTGGAATTTGGGATACTTGCACATGCAAATTTTAAACGTCGCGTACAGGTCACGGCAGGACGGACACGCGAGAACAGGGACACCGGGTTGTCGAAATTGTTGCTTACGTCTCCCTTGGAATTATTGTTCCGTATGTGTTTTCAGGAACAAGGAACCTTCGCGAAATCGAGGTGCTGTGTACCATGCAGATTTTATCGCGAAACCGAGTATCAGTGAGGGAGGGAAGCGCTCTTGTTGCGTTTATTTCGTTCCCAGAAACATGGCCAACGAGGGGCTAGGGAATGATAAGCATCGGGCTTAACGAAATTGTTATCAACCGTTGAAGAAGAATTCTTTGGGAATTTACAAGTCGCTTTTGGGGAACAGCATTTGCCACTTGCAATTCTTGATGACCCTTTTGCTTTTATTTTTCATGAACTGCACACTTAGTAGAATTTTAGTAGAATAGGTAATGAGAATTGTATGAGTTTCATCATCATTTCTATATGAATCTTCATCTTCCACGAAATTCTTCTTATTTTTATTTTCCATGTATCTCTCACTAATTGTATTTTACTAAAAGAAGTCACATGATTTTGTCAAGTGACGTTTTCTACAACCTATGTAAAATGAAACCACAAATCAAATTTCCCTCCATCTTCATTTGACTATCATCGGAAAGAAAATACCACGGCTAATAAATTTATAAAGTTTCTTGAAAATAACATCATGGAACACGACTATTAATCAACTATTCGTCTTTCTCGAAAATTCACTCGGAAAGCTGTAAGAAAAATTTGGCACAGAACATAGAAAGGAAACAAATGCACAGCTGTTTTAGGAGTGAGGGTATTTTAATGACATGGATTTTTAGGAAGAATAACGTAGATTTGAAGATGTGGTGCTTCAGGTTGCGAATATCAATCCCACTTAAGTGCAGGATTCGGCATCGTAAGCAAAGGAACCGAAGATTGATGACGCTATTTGGGTAATCGCCACCGTCGCGAGTGACTCGGTGGTTTCTGAATAAAGAAGAATCACCTCTTCGAGGAGAGGACGTGAAAATGGTACCTGGACGCAGCTGAATAGCGGCCACACAAATCACCGCCGCTTGAACGAATGGGAAGAATGACCCATTTCCGGTTGCTACCATATACGAACCTTGACTCATCTCTCTGGACGCTGTGCAGCTTCTTTTCCTTCTTCTTCCTACGGTTATTGAAAATGAAACCGGTTACTTTTGTCTTCAGCTTCCTACTCCTATATAAGCTAGCGGAGGGATACAGCCTGTTGGGCGAAAGTGAGTTTGATTTGGTAATCGAAGCGTGCTGGAGATCGATGTTTCAGCAGCAGCTTTGCGAGGCGGGGGATTCAAGAGGTTCGGGGTTTGTTTGTGAAGTCAGAGACGAAGGGCGGTAGAGAAAAATTGAGGAAGGAATAGGAAAATAAAATTAATAGTGTGAAAAAAAGGGGAAATTAAAATTAATACTGTGACGAAAAGGGAAATTAAAATTGAAGGGGAATCAGATTTCTGTTTTAAGTAACAAATCTTGAGTAGAAAGATTAATATTTAGAGTGTAAATAGAAGTCAACGAATAGGAAAATAGGAGCACGATAAGAAGACCAACTTTCAAAGGGCCATTTTAATTTTTTACCTCTAAACTATTTGATATCTATCAATAAAAGGAGTTCATGATTCAGTGGTTAGATTAACAACAGCTGACCAATGAATCTCACCTGTTGCATTCTACTTCTCCTTTACTTATACATAGGTATTATATCATTTCTAACTTGACTATTTTTTCCTTTCTTATTTTCTTATAGTATGTATTTATATTTTCATCTTGTTACTTTCGTAATGTCTACTGCTGCTATAAAGAATTATTATTATGACTATTATCATGAATGAAAAGCTATCGAAAGATTAAAAAACACCGGATCATTTACTCAAAAATAAAAACTAAACCATAACTATAATTTCGTCGATCCACTTGAGCCCTCAAAGTTAACCCCAACACCACCAATCGATCCAAGAGAAAATAGCAAGTGGAGGTCCATAGTACATCTAAAAGATGAAATGAAATAGACTCCTTTGCTCCAAAAGCCAGTCCCACCAAAAAACCACCTGCACCAACTATGTATGAGAAAAAGCCGAATCTCCATCGATCGACTGAACGCCATCGATCGATCGAAAAAGAACAGAGCCCGCGCAAGTTTGCGGCGCGCGAAACGGGGTTAAAAGAAGCTAAAAAAAAGCTCGCCGGCGTGTGTGTGTGCCGAGATAGGGGGGCAGACGGCATCACGCCGGAAGAATTTAGTCGTGGTCTCGCGGCGTGGTTATTATGCCTGCCTTAACGTTCCTCACATTCGCATTCGCCTGCCCACGCAAGGCGACCGCCCCTTTAACATCGCCGGTATTCGCCTGATTTATGAATGCCCCGGCTATATTTAACAGCGTGTTCGCCATTGAAGACATGCCTTAGGCAGCAAGGCAAAGCCTGGTACCGTCCGCCGAGGAGATGTCGCGCTTACGAGAGACGTTAGCAGGGTATATAGATGTGTACGCCGAGCGAGAGGACGTAATCCCACACGTAACGCGGTATCCTACGCGACCCGCGCACCGTCAGAAACGCGATTCGAAATTTCGACGGCCCCGAGGAATCCCTGGACTCGTGGGAAGCGCTGCGACGGAGCTTCGTCGTTGGTATGTCGGTTCCGATCGCTTCATCTTCGCGCAACGGTCGATGATTGTGTTGTCCAGCTCGGTTTGAGCTGTTGGCGGTGCAGCCTTCTGTTATCCCTGAGTCACTGAAGGATCTCACTGATAAGGGCTGGTTGAAGGGTATGTGTGTATGCACGCACGTCCAAAACGAGTTGCTCATCGGTGCGTTCACTTTCAGTTTCTGCTGTTGAGTTGGTCTGAAGCCTGACTTGCTCGTCCTGTAAGCAGGGGTTGTGATTATCTTTTTCGCAGGAAGTCTTAAGATGGGTGGATTCTAGAGAATTGGATCTTTGGGTTGTGCTGGGTGTGTTGTTTCGGAGCTCGGGTCTAAGTTTGATGGCTAAGGTTTGTTTGTGTAGAGTACTTAGTGTGGATAAATAATTTTAAATATTTAATTTAACCCTTCATTGTCACTGTGGGTCCAATAGACCCGCCTTTTAACTTTGGAGTTTGATACCGGTAAGTTTCTAGCTTTGAAATAGCATCGGCTTGACATTTCATGGAAATTTGAGGCTTCCTTTTCCGGTAGAGACCGTCAGTTTTTTTAATCAGAGCGTCGGTGAGTGGCAATCGTTATAAAAATATTCAGATCTTAAAATAAATACTTTTTTTGAAACGCACACTGTGAAACTATATATTTTCGAAAAAGACTATATCTTATTAGTATCAGCCTCAATCAGTACGAAAATGAATTGAAAAATAAAAAGTTTTATGATTGTTTTAGTAAAAAAACTCATTTTTCAGGGCTTTATACCGTTCCGATTTTTATTACATGTTGTCATTTCATTTCTTACTAAAACGCGACTGTTCCATATTCTACAATGTTCAAAGTGTGTACTATAATTTTTGTGACTGGATTGGATTGATATATTTCATAAGGTAACTGTTTAAAAATCGGATGGTCGATTGGACCCAGTGTAACCACCGCGGAACTTCACAGAAGTGTGACCACGAATGGTTAATTTATTTCTAAGTTTAATCACATTCAATGTCAAATTCCAGTCCAACCTTCCTTTCATACCACCTTTACCTCCTCTTATTTTCTAACTGTCGACCTCTAACTGCCATAGGTACCATTTCTTCATATCAACCAAAACTATCTAATCTCCCACTATCAAATTCTCTAGAATTCCCTTCGACATCCCACTCCTTCCCACAGACTCAACACATTCTACGCCAGTCAAGGAATCCGTTTCCATTTATAAAACAGAAGTTGAGACGTGAATCCCGCCACCCAATTTATCTAGTCGTATGGAACACCCCCTCAATCTCTCAACGACCGACCCCTGAAACGAAAAACGTCACTGTGCTACCTGAGGCCCCAGCACTGAAACATCGCTGTACAGACAGCCTCTAGAGTACCTGGTACTGAGGCGGGAGCCGCTTGAAAAGCAGGGTCCGTACGAGATACGGAGGTGGGCGACCAGTGGAAAACTTAGGGTTCGTACCAGATACTGAGGTGGTCGTTGAGGGGTTAAAAGCGAGACACGAGAAACTCAGATCTTCCTTCTTGGAGGAGTGACCGCGAACGTTGCAAGACCAAGCATTCGGGTACTTCTGACGTGACACGAGCGCGCACACAACTCGTGCAAGCGTGTGCGTGCGTGCACGAAGGACCTTGATCATCGAGAGAGGCGTGTACGATTCGTAACACCGTGGTCCAGCCACCCAAGTGGCACACTTCCCCAATTCCGCATTGTTCTACAACGGTGTTCTCGAATCGAAATGCAAGATACGAGCTAGGCTCGATAGTAGGTCCGTCGTGTGTCGGCGCCAAATATGGTCCCGGCTGTTGTTTCCGCTCGGGCAAAACTATGCACTTCTTTTTTCCGGCTGGCCATTCTGCTCGTCGACCTTCGATTGCATCGATTTGCTTGCTCCAGACGGCGAATATTCCGGCCCCTTCTGCTCGTAATTTATCGACGACTCGAGGATCACGACGTGGCACGGTGCCGCGTTTAATTCAGCATTGGGTGGACGCTGACAAGGCTCGTCATATTATTCATTATAAAAGAAGCGCGAATGTATGCGTGGAGATCCCTGTTGATGGCGTCGAATCTAGAATGACGAGTAATAATGGTGATTGGTATTTCTGATATGTTCAGATGCTTCCCATTTTTCTATTTCCTTCAAACCCACGTTGCCCTTGTCAAGTGACTATATTCGAAGCGACAATCCACGAGGAACAGAAATATCTCCTGCGAAAAGTGTCTAACACTTAATCTACCGCTGTCGCGTGTACGTAACTTCGCGATTTTGATCTATCATCGCATGTCAATCTAAGAATTCGTATTTATCACCGATTCAAAGTATCACTGTATCCTGTACTATTGAAAGATCCCCTTCTATTTATAGGACACAGCGGCGAAGATTTTCGAGAATTAGTAATTCCGGGATTTAAAAAAGATCAGTCAGAGATCAGAAATAGTAAAAATGTGCCGCAAATAAAGTGGTCGGGGATGAAATAATCAGACTTCGAGACATCGATTTGTGGTGTTCGAGTGGATGCCATGATTCGCGTTACGCTGCTCTAATCCAGGTAATACCTCGAGCCATGGTAATTTGCATGCATTAAATCGATCGAGATAAGGATCGCGGCTGGTGCTCGATAGCGTTATCCTGGATCATCGAAGAGCGGTATCGGATGTCCCATTACGCGTGGCACCAGCGTCCCTCTGCCCCTATTCCTCATCCAATCATAAAGCCTGTCCATCCGTCGCCGTTGCTGTGCATTGTACGGCGCGTTTCCTTTCGTTCGCTGCGCGAGTTATTCAACCGCGAGCTATTCTCGTCGCTACTCTGGTCGCTGGAAAAAGAAAGGAATTCCTTCGTTTTTCAGAAGCCGAGCGGGACGGTTTTCTAGATCTTGCGTTGAAATTTTAATTTCATGCTACTAACAGTTTCGTGGTGATGGTGATACGATAGGCAGAATATTGTAGATGTATTTGCATTTGTTGAGATATTAACACGTCTTGTGTTCATTATAGAGATTTTGTTGGATGCCAGCTAAATGCATCAGACAAACATTCTAAGTATATGTCAGCGCATCGTGGCTAGTCATCTTCGCAAATATTTTGTAGAGCGACAACTTTTAGTCACTATCATTGACCGTTGCGGCTTCCACAGCTCCTTCGACGTCACCCTTATCTCCTCTTCCACAACTCCAATATATATTGGGAAACCAAGTGGAGGCGTGGCTTAGATTTCAGCGCTGCGCTGGTAAGTTGGCAAACTATTGCAAGTAGGCCCGGGTTCCTCCAAACATTCCGAATAAGTATTTATTAATCGAAGAAGTAAAAATTTATTGTTCAAAAAAATTTAAAAACACTCGTTTTCCACAAAATGTCTATATAAACACTGATAATCGTATGGACTTCGACGGATTTCGGCCTACTCACAGTAGTTTGATTTTCTGTCACTAGTTGGCGTATCGAAATTCTTGGTTTCCCAATAATCTTCTTCCAAAATCCTAGAAAATTCTAGAATTTAAGAGCGGAATCTTTGTCAGACTCCAAAATAGCACCTACTTTTAAAGTAGAAACCTTTTACAACCACTTAGAATTACTTAACGTGTTGCACTCGACTCCTCGATATCCAAAACTTTCATGAACTATTTGCAATGCGAACATGAGATTTCATAAACTATTTGCAATGCGAACATGAGATTTCATAAACTATTTGAAAAATAAAATCTAGGTGTTGTGTTTTATGAAGTACAGTTCGAACACCACAAGCCTCCACTTCTAGCCACCAAATTCTATCCTCCACATTTTCTCCAAACACTCTGTTAAAAAATACCACCCTCCTTCTGAAACGCAGTATGCAGTTCCTACACAAACCTGCTTAAAAATACCACCCTTCTACCAGAACCATGCCATCGAACAGTCAAAAGTCAGAACACTCTCCTAAATCCAATTTATTCATTGAATCCACCCCTGAAGCCACATCCACTCCGTAAAGCACACCCCCTATATAGTAGACCAATCTCCATCAAGCATCCCCTCGCAATAAAAATCCACGCCAAGGTCTGTCTTCTCCAGCACGGTCAAGCTAGTCCCACCGTTAATTACAATCTCAAAAGGCGCCTTTATCAGTGGCGCACCGTCGTGTGATTAACGCCGTGCCACTTTGCGCGTAACGCCGCACGAATTATTCGCTCGTTATCGCGGCTCATAGCCTCGTGATGGCTCCTCGCTATTCTGCGAGCCGTTATCAGAAGAGAGGAGGGGGGCAGCATTCGTGTCATCCGCTGAAAGAGCTGGCTCTGTATCGAGATCTACATAGTTGCATAACTTGAACTGGCCATCGATTCTCGGAGGCGAGCGAGTTGCAGCCGATCTCGATGCAGGCGAGGAAGGGGCGAACGGAGGTGGCGGGATGGGAAGAGGGGGTCCAAGAGGCGTGATGAGGCCGGTGCACCCAGCCCGATGTCCGATAACGAACCACCGGCGCTTACCGCTGGCAGAAAACGATCTCACTCCTTAACTGTCTTACACGAGATCCTCCTTGATGCTCAAGGCTCTTGCCAACCACGTGTTGCACCACGATCTCTTGTTCAGCGAGATCCGCGAAAGCTTCTCCGATGGTTCCTTCGTGGCTCGTCGCGCGCGTGTGGAAATGGGGAGGAAGGGAATGGAAGGAGGGTGGTGCGGTTACGGGGGATTTGTGTAATTAGGGCTTTGATGCATTTTATTTTAAATGGAGGGACAAGTAGGGAAGTTGAAGTTCAAATTTTGAAGTAACAGGGATTTTAAGTAATGGAGGTTGGTAAGTTTATTTTTTTGTGTTGAAGAGATTTTTGGAGATATTTAGATTAAATTAAATTAGATCGATGATGAATTTCGTTTGCTCGTTTTAGTGGAGATTGTGATTCTAGTTTATTCTAGTTTATAATTTAGATCCTGAGTTTAGTTCTAGGTTAGTCGTGTATCAGGCTTCGTTTTCATTAAAGGGAATTCTGAGTTAGCGATACGTGGATCTACGCTTGTTAATGAAATAGTTATCTTCGCAATCTTCCCTCAGTGTTACGTTTCACGGGATACTTGTCTGTTGTAGGAAGAAGGTGATGTGGCTAAGAATAGATACAGATCTTGGAAGATCATTTGCCTTTGCCTATGACTGTAATCGGGGAATTAATCTTCAATTGCTGCAAATTCTGCATAGAGGGAAATCTAAGTGAAACGATGCAATTAACAGCTTCGGTGATCTATTACATTTTCAATTATGTTCTATGAAATTAAAGATTCATTCTCGAGGCATTTCCATGGCACTCCGGCTACACTGTACCTAAAGATATCGCACGAGATACGTGTTCCTGCGCGTACTGTACGCGATAAAGTGCAAGTGCATCGTGGGTATGCGAGCCTGTTGCATCGGTTATTTTAATTGGCCGCCTCGTGGTATAAAGGACGTCTCTGTGATCGCCGACAACGTTGGTTAATTAAAAAGACGTTAAAGACACCTTCCTCTGGCTCCTCGAGATGTGCGCCCATGTGACAAGAAGGAACTGCACTCAGGAAGAAAGTTCTTTCGCGTGACTGTGAAAAAGTCACTTCGATTTGGGATATAATATGAGCGTTGAGGGTTTGAATAAAAATTATTAGAATTTTGTTAATTAAAGTGGGATTCCATAGTTTAAATTCTTATCCATCTAAAGCACGAGTAAATTAATGTATGGTGCCAATTAGGGACTACATTCCCTTTAGTGACCACTCGTTTCTATTTTTTTTCTCAACAGTGAGTTTTGCACTATTTTGCTTCATACACTTATGTAAGTACTTGAGTTAAAGTCGGAGAGGAGTGTACTGTAATGGAGACTTAATATTCAAATCTCCGATGCTTAAATTACAGAACTTAAATTTATAGTATCATCTTTAGAAGCTAATAAGTACCTTCGTTATCACTTCCTCTTTTCCATCGTACGCATAATACAAGTTTCATTTTTAACAAGCGTCCATGTACATACACACCTACACTACTTCTTCCTCCATGAACGATGAACCTCCATGGACATTCTCCTATCCAGAGTTCAGCCAAATTTAATCTAATTACAAATTATGATGAAAATGTAATTGTGTAGTTGATTACACATTATTTTCTGTAATCGTTAATTTGGGTAGTTGACAAAATTGTGGTTGCCTAATTTAGGTAGTTGACAAATTACGATTAAAATGTAGCTTTGTAGTTGATTACATATTATTTTCAGTAATCGTTAATTTAGGTAGTTAACCACAATTTTGTCAACTACAGAGAATAATGTGTAATCCACTATACAATTACATTTTAATCGTAATTTGTAATTTGTAATTAGATTACATTTTTCCCAACTCTGCCCCTATCACTCGCTTGGATCCACTAAAAATCGGAAACAGACTATGAAAGACCAGAAAGTCACCTTTTGCACCCTTCAATATACCATGAATTCCACTAGACCTCCAAACAGGAAGCTTCGTCAAGCAAAACCACCTCCTCCGCAATAAACCTCGCCTTTAAACCGCAAACTTACCGCTTGCGTGTCGTACCCTTTTGCATAGCCAATTAAACAGCAGGCTTGCACACAGTGTAGCTCAGAGGAGAAAAAAGGCCGTTCGAGTATTTTAATTAGACAGGCTTTAGGTGTCGCGGGATAAGATTTTGCGCGTACCACCAAGGTACTCGCATACCTCGAGCCAACCAGTTCCGGAAAAACAAGAGAGAGAGGGGGAGGGGGAGGGGGAAAAGCGGCGATCCACCGTCGAGCGGGCGCAATTAATTTCTATTAATTAGATCCCGGCGACTTGGCACGGTGGAAAGTTCCCTGAAAGATGACTTATTACGACGTGGCTTCTCGCGTGCGCGACGTGCATGCGGGCGATGATTTGCGGCCGCCTGTTTTAATTGGATTGCCTCCTTTTCACGTGCACTACCTACTGGCCACTCTCGCTTTCGCGGACCTTTCTTCATCGACCACTGGAGAACCCTTCGTTCCTTGTATTATACTTTGCGGAGAAAATATGGGAAAGTCTTTAACAGTTCCCACAATCGACTTCTCGCCGAATGGACCTGAAATTATCGTGTACCTATTTCAGTAACCGAATATGAGATAACGATTTTTCAAACAGAAAATAGAAGAGTGGGTGGCGCCCAGAGATGGGCAAATTTTTTATTTAAATAGAATTTCGAATAACAGTTAACAAAATTATTCGTCCTTCATGAACGTCAAAATTATTCGTCAACCCGAGTTAACTTTAATCGAGTTAATTTTTTAATTTTTATTCTTTGTTCGAAATTTTATTTAAACATAAAAAAAATTTGTATGAAAAAGATAGGTGTGACTAGATTCGGGTTTCATAGATGATCTAGTATCGGGGTATTGCTCTTAATTAGCAATCAAAACCTTTCCACTGACTTTGTTTTTCACTCTCATCTGTTAATTCTTTTTGCAAATCTTGTTATTGTTCGATACGACTACCCTTCCCAAGTGTGTTCCTACACGCGGGATCGTGGCTTAAGGCCTCCAACGGCGATTGTGCACGCGCCCTTATCCCTCGATTCGCGCGGGACGTGGGCGCGCGATTTTTCCCTCTCGGCGTCGATTTTAATAAGGAACAACGACGACGAGACGCTGTTATGACGGCTCGAAGGTGGTGCAGTAAAACCGGGTGATAAAGATACGCGCTGGGCGGGGTGCTCGCGCGTACTCGCGTGCGTTTCGCCTTCGCGAGCCACCACGGCGCGCGCAGATACTGTTACTAAGTGTCGTAAAGTTTATTACGGCGACTTTGCGTCGTGGTGTGGGTCGCGGATGAATTCATTGTAGGTGCCTCGTTTCCAGGCCTCTGCTAGCCGAACGATGCAGCCCCTTCTTGGCGTGAAACTGCCCCAACCCCCCGAAGCAAGTGTCGTCCTCTGGAAATGGGTCCCCTGCTTTCGTTGTTTAACAGCGATTATCAAGTTGCAATTTCGGAGAAATTAGAAGCAGGTTCCATTTCGATGATTATAAATGCGTGAAGGGGTAGAGGTCTTCTTGTCTGATGACGAAGGGTTAATATCGAAGAAAGTAATATTGAAAATGAAGCACGAAGATGCTTTAGTCACAAAATATTTTTTATTGGGACTAGGAACTATACGAGAGTTATTTGAGTAAAACAGATCTATTGTTGTATAGACTAAAGAGTATAATTTTCCAGAGGGTAATGGTAATTTGAATACAGTGACGCACTCAGGATTTAATCTTCCCCAGTTGAACGGACAAAAATATTTTCAATCTAAATTCAATGAGATTCATTAGGTGATTATAAAACTTTATTTATAGAATAAAATCCAGTTTTCTTTTCTTTTACAAAGCTCTTGAATTACTTCAATCGTGGTTTCATTAATCTCTTTTTCCGTTCTTCTTTGGGGGGTGCCAGGGTCCCTTGCCACTCCCCTTTGGGTGCGCCACTGTTTGAATATCAAAATATTTTTCTTGTTTCAATCTTGCAGTGCTAAGTTGTGTTTTACAAATTTCGTTCTGTGATTCCAGTAGTATGTATCATGAGCTTTGATTCTTCCTAGTTACAAATCTCTCTATACATTTTACTTCCCACGAAATGTAAAATCTTCTCAAAGGACAAATCCTGCAACAGTCTACAATATTAATAATAATATAAATAATAAAAATAGAAGAGTGTAGTAAACGCCCTTTAGACACCCATTTTGACTCTTTCCCTCTATTGCTTATTTTCTCCAAACACACATGCACATTCAATATCGCCAAAATACCTGCACAGTTACCTCGAACATTCCCTAAAATTCTCTCAGCGAAGCCTGCTAATTCCCACCACAAACGAACACACAAGAACGGACAAAGGAAAAGCACTTTTTTCTTCTCCAATAACGCCGACAGAATCTTCCTGTTCATCAGCATCCTTGGGGAGCGAAGTTCCGTGCGTATCTCAGCGCGAGTACACGCATCGTAAATGCAAATGAAGGAGGACAATAAATATTTGCGCGCGTCCGCCACGGGGAACCGTTCGATTTTTCGCAAACAATTTCGCAAGTCGATTTTAATTGTCGTGGACCTCGCGCGTCCGTGTTTGATCGCCGAAATTAAATACACCTTGACACAGATGGTCGCCCCATGTCTTTGGGCCTCTTATATAATATTTTCGTACAAGTCGCGCAGCAAAATCGCGGATCTCGCCGTCGATTTACGGGCGTAAAAATATCCCCGTGTTTTTCGGAGTACCGAACGCGCGTTAGCTCGCGAACGCGTGCTTTCTTCGATTTTCATTCCTCGGAGCTTCGAAGCTTTAAAAATCTAACCGTCGTGGTTGAAGCTCCTCCGCTGTCGATGATAATTGCAGAAGACGCCCGTGATGCCTGATTGGCACCTTGTTGAATCGTAATGATGCCCGCTCAATCAGTCGCCGTTCATCGCGACTGCAACCACGGACATTGTTGCGTTGCAGGCTAGAAGAAGCACCGCCACTGGCCAAATTTTTCGGTCGCTTCGGCGATAATTGCTCGGCGATATCGGAGGTGCCTGGTAATAACAAATAATAACAGCTTGGAAATGTTGCGCGCAGCGGTAGAATCGATAAATATTCATAAGCTTTGCGCCTTACACCTGAGGCTTCTATTAAATTTCTCCTCACTTCTGCACACATGTTGCAAATCTACCCCCCACGTGGTCGTTTGCACTCTGGTAGACTCTGCAGCGATGCTCCTAGAAAAAGACGATATCTGATAGAGGTTTCGTGTCGGATGGTTACGACTCGAACGTCGAGGGAAGTCCAAATAGAAATAAAGAAGTGAAAATTGCAGCCAGAACTAATCGGGATTTCCGATCTATCCGACGTGCCCCGAACACATCGTGTGTCGAGGATTTTTGCCTCTGACACCGATGACCTTTCGATCCCTCCTTCCTATCCCGTTAAGCGGTTGTAAATTAATTTCGTGTAGAACAGCTCTCGACGCAGCCGCCTACGAGGCCCGAATCCTTTGTTCCGTGCACGATTGATCGGTGCCTCGTTAATTCTGTCTGCGATCAGTTAGCACCGTGTCGAATATCTATTAACATCCTCTTATCTTGTCCTTATTCCCGGCCCTCTTTCACGGACCCTCTCTACCCAGAAGCATCTCGGTCTATCGTGCTGATGGACCTTTCTATTTGTCCACCGCAGAAGTTCTGATTTTCTGAGTACCTCGCGTAGAATTGTCAGGCACGACTTTCCTTTATTTCGTAGGTAACTGTGCAATTTTGTTTTTCAAGTCTATTAAAATATTCGTCTTCGTTTTTTCTAAGGGGTTATTGAATTGAGACTAGACCGTTTTCTAGAAATGTAAATTTTTATATGTGTAGTTGAAAGAATAGTTGTGGGAAAAACGATTTTTTTGTTAATATTCAACGAATTTTTAAATTTTAATAGTGAGGTCTAAAAATTTACACAAATATTGGCAAAGATATATATTTCTAGAAGAAAATTGTTTGGTGTGCGATACACCCCGTGTCTATTTTCTGTTACTAAATATATGGTTTAAGGGGGGTATCATATTCTTTGGATGAAAAACAGGAAAATTTGGGATTTTTTTTAAGAAACCAGTAATTAAATTTGTACCATGTTTTGATGCATCTTTGAGGAAGCTGCAGTTTTTTTATTAATTTATTATTAAAACATTAATATTTATTGAAACACTAAGTAGTAAAAGCCAAGAAAGCCTCGTCTAATTCGTATAACAGTTAGATTATTTTCTCCATCCTCTCCCCTTTCTTTCGAACCACACCTACTCCATTTTTCGTTCATTAATTTCCTTTGAAAAGGACTGTCGATCGCCCCCGTGAACCTCCCCTCAGCTGCCCCGAATAGCTCTCGAGAGGGCGAAGCTTCCACGCCGACAAAGAAGCTGTGCGTGACTCGCCGCCACGAAAGAAGCCTAATTGCTGTTCGTCTAATTGTTCCCCGGGCGATTAAGCGCGCTTAAGAAAGGAGGACGGTTACGTAGGAAACGCGTTTCAACGTAATGCACTGCAATCCCACGGACAACGTCCTCGGCTCCAGGACGACGACTGTCGTAAATCGGGAAGATCAGGCGGAGGAGCCCTTTCGTGCAGAGCTTATGGGCTCCCGTAGGCGTTTCGCGGGTCCATGCGCGGTTTACTTTATTCAACAGCCTGGAATTTCCATCTTTACGACGCGCGCAAAAGTAGATGCGGCACAGAAGTCTTCTTCGCACGCCGCTTTTCCCTCGAGTAATTAACCCTTGGATGATGGATGCTTTTCCAAAATACTGTATAATGTATAGGGGATCCATTTTTATCTATAAAATAGTTTCACTCAAGCATATTTCAGAATAAGCTTTTATATTAAATTTTGACATTGCTGTAATCTAAAGATTTTCATTTTCTTAAGGGCTTGCAGAACCCTTAAGTTAGCTTTATGAATTTTTTTAATGTAAAAACCCATTATATTTAAAAATCAAGACACATATTTTTGTGGTATAAATTAAGCTGTATTAAAGAAATTTGATATCTTAACAAATCCCAACGCCTCTTCATAATTCAGCATTTGCGGTACCAAAAATATTATAGAGATTACTGGATCACTATGAATAAAATTTTGCACGAATATTCTTAAAGGCTATACCGTCAAGGACCCAGTTCCTGATCAGTACCCAATTCCTGATCAGTTTAATATATAAATACCAAATAATAAGTTTATCGCGATACAAATTTATTCCAAGAAATTATTAAATAATTATGAAGTATTTTTAAATTTATAGGCAAACATTTGATAGCTCATAGGAAAATGTTTTAGGTTGATCAGAAACTGCTCCCTTTGCATCTTAAGTGATCAGGAACTGGGTCCTTGACGGTAATCCAGTACTAGCCAAAGCTGAATTTACAAAAATCTATTTTTTGAAAAATGTCGGATATTCAAAGTCAAGCATGTGATATTCGACCTAAGTTTCCATTTTCTTTTATTAATAAAAAAAACCACGAATTAAAAAATTTGTCACTTGCTAACAACCAAAATCTCATTTTTAAAAGATTAGTAGACTTACTCAGTTTTGCCAACAAGTCGACGGAATATACATATATAAATTATGAATAAATGCGATTGAAAACTACTTATGACATGTACCTACAAACACTTTGAAGAGGATCGCGCATTTCACACTTCATTCTGTCGCAATTTAAACGTTTCACGTTTAAGCACTAGTCTAGACGAAGTACACCTTTGAAGAAGTAAATAGCGGATACGTTATTTCACTTGCAAATCTGATCCATTAGCATCGCGGACATCTGTGTTGCGTGCGGAGCATTCATTACTTTGCCGAAGTCGAGGGTGCCCGCGCGACACGAGCCCTTCCAACGGGGAATCGTTGCTCCTAGACTTAATCGATACGATAAGAAACGTTTCCCTTATTTAATGAAACCCGGCCGTCATTATCTAATTTCATTCTGGATTGGCCTCATCAGCACGGCCTCGTAAAATAACTTATCCTACCCAGGCGATTACTCGCGGGCAGCAGGTATTCGATTCAAGAATTTCACTGCCATTTATCGTGCGGCTCGTAAGCAGCACCCAATCTGGATTTCTGTTCTATACGAGCGATGACGTACGATCTGGAATCGTTTGAATGCAGGATCACTACCGACGGGAGTTAAGGCGCTAATGACACATATTAAATCAAACGCCGGTTTCTCTGAGAGGCCTGATTACCAGATCGATAAATTACAAAGTAAATTTCAACCAGTCTCACTCTCGGCGATGGAAAAATCCTGGGCGAAACCTGTTCCACCAAAGGACGACGTGATAGAAGCTGGTACCAAAACGGCGCAGGCGACTTATAAATCTAGTTCTGCTTGCGTAACGTCCCTGTTACACAGTCCCGGGCTATTCAATTGTGGAAACAGGTAACGGTACCACGTGAATGGCAATTGTCGGCGTCCCGTCTCGATTCCGTCGAGCCCACTTTGCCAAATGCAGCATCGCCGCCGCTCTCGTCTTGGGGAGAAACTCCGCCGTCTCCTCTGCTTAACGCAGAGACGAAAAGGTTTCTCACGGTACGATAGAATCGCCTTTACAATTTGTCTTACGCCTGAAATGTCAGCGTTCAGCGACAGGTTGGCGGGATGATGACTTACTTCGGACGTGAGTGCTCGTCGGTGAAAGGCTGCTTTGAAAAAGTCACTTTACGTTCGCGCGTCTCTCTGGGGAGTAGTTCGTTTTAAGAGTTGGGGGTGTGTTAATGGTTGTGCGTTTTGGGTGCTTGGTGGGGGAATTGATGATCGTGTAGAGAATAGGGTAAACGCACCAGTAAATGAACAGTTAAGGCTAATGAATGAACACTATTATAAAATTATGTTTGCAGCGCGAATGATTCCACGTGCTGCAAAAATTGTTTGGATATGAAGCAAGAAATGAAAAGAAGTCTCTAATTAATTAGTTGCTTACTTTAATAACTTATTTTACTCATTTTAATAGAAAATGTTCATTCACTGAATGATTCCACGTGCTGCAAAAATTGTTTGGATATGAAGCAACAAATGAAAAGAAGTCTCTAATTAATTAGTTGCTTACTTTAATAACTTATTTTACTCATTTTAATAAAAAATGTTCATTCACTGGTACGTGTTCATTTACTGGTACTTCCACCCTACTGTTTGTAGCAGGAAGTGATAAGGTTTTGGGATTTGGAATAAAGTGGTACTTGTTAGGTTTTTGATAGAGTGGTGATGGAGATGGGATCTATTATAGTAATTGAAGAGCTGTCAGATCAATCTTTATTCAAGGCAAATCTTAGCCTACACACCGCATGGGAGGTCTGACTAGTTTTCGCTATCTCCTGATCTGAATTGATTAGTTTCTAAAGTGACATTTAAAGGGTTAGTATACTCGATATTGATTTCCAAACACGAATTTAAGAATCTTTAATAGACTATTTCTTTGGCTACCTTCAAGTAGGAAAATACTTATGTAGTTCACTGGTCCAACAAAATAAAAATCCATCTTCTTGAACTGAAGCATTGATAGCCAAAATGGCATTGAACAAAAATTTTCCCTATATTTTATTTATTGACAGCATGAAAGAAAATAATTACAAAACTATTGCTAATCATTTCATTTTTTGAGAAATTTCCTTGAGATTTGATAACTGATTTCCATTTAAAAGAAAACTAATTCTTACTTAATGACTTTTCCCAAAAAGATTTTAAAATAACTGTTACTTTGGATCCCTGCTACTAATTCTATTTCGCAAGAAATGTTGGTTAGTTCGTTTTTGCTCTGAATGCGTCAACTTATCCCGGCGCTACACCAATCCTGCCGAGTCTGTCGCGCCGAAGGATGGAACGTGCAACGGCGTTCCCGTTGAATTTTAATATTAAGGCCGCGGCAGTCGTAAATCCTGAAAGCAATAATGCGGCATTGTACTTGGTGGGAGGTCGCCAGATCGAATGCTGTCGCCGTGGATAATCCGTTCGTGGCGTTTCCTCGCGGGCCCAGAATAATGCGTCGTCGTTAGACCCGCGCACGTTGGAGTCATTGATGTCCGCGATGACCGAACGAATGCTCCGTAATCGGACTTTCTCGACGTGGCCGGCACGTGAGCGCTGAATTAGCGCCCGAACGATAAATTAACCCCGAGGAAGACGTCACGTCATCGAGGTAGGCGGAAGGGACTGTTGGGCCGTGGCCTGTACGTGGGATACAGGAAACGCGAAGGGACGGTGAGATCACTGGCCAGTATTTGCATATGTCTATAAATGTATGCCAGAGGCTAGTTGATAATACGTAGCTTGACGAGTTGGACAGGACTTGCTCTGCGGTGCTCGAGGTTCACCTATTTTCAATATGTGAAATTCAGGGTGATTCCGCAAATATTCTGAAAATCTCAAATGGAGTCTCAGCTTCTTGCAAAATCTCAGGTGAATCGTCAGCTTCTCGTAAAATTTTAAGTGATTTCTCACCTTCTCGCGCAAACTCTGGTGAATCATCGCTTTGTCAATATCTGAACATACATATAGGTAATTGACAGCTCTCTTCTTTCGACTGTCATATAAGTAAATAACATATATATATCAGTGATTTTGATGAAATTGAAATATAATGAATTCCACGTAAAATTAACGGTGGTTTAAGTCATCATCTTGCTCCATTCGAATTTGTTTAAAAAATATAGTACATAGAAGTTTGCAACTTTTAGTTATAACTATATGTGACTCTAACCAAGTCAATTATTTTTTCGCATTCAGTATCATCTATGCTGATGAAATATAGAATAATATATTCCACATGGAATTATAGCGATAGTTTAAGTCATCATTTCTCTACCTTCAAATTTCTTTAAAAAATACAGCCTCCCTTTCCAACAAGCAGTGTCAGGTTTCAATTTCATCAAATCCCCGGCATCGACTGCAAAAACCAATCACTCCAATCGAGCGATTCATAAACCGATCAAAGCATTCCCATTTCAATCCAATATCTCGTTTCACAGTCGAGCGACTAATCACAATAATTTTGTACACGCAACGTATTCTTCATCCTCGCTAACACAGTACACAGTGAACGTAACGAGGAGGGCTGAATGAAAGTACCGGAGTGTTGCATAATCAGTGAATTCGAGGAATGCCTTCCCGACACGAATTAGCAAGCTCATGGTCTATTGACACGGGGCACCGATGAAACGATACGACGGGATTCGTAGTGATCGCGCGATTAGGCGTTCCTTGGCCAGCGATTTCTCAAGAACGCTCTCGCACGCGAGCGTTGAATTAGCGTCCGCGCGATAAATTAGCGTCCGCGTTATAAAGACGTTTCGTTGTCGCGCGTGATAAACGGAGCGCATCGGTTAAGCGTCGCGACTCCTCTGTAGGGGCGATGCCTCTCTAAATGATGGCTGGTCGAGTTACGTTCGGAACGTAGCCGAGGACGTTGCTGGCGACTCGATAGCCACTGCCAATGAGTCGTTTCTTCGAGCTAGATTCGACTCGACTGAGTGTCTTGGCATGCCACTGTGGACAGGTAGCTTTTTGTCATCCGCCCGACGGTTATGAATTCGGATGGTCGATTAAAAGATCGTTTTAATATAGACGCTTCTGGAAATAGGTATTTATTGTGTCACTTGGATGTCCACCATGTCATCACTTGCAACTCTGTGAGGGTTAGTGGTATTGGATGGTTGATTGTTTATTAGTTAGGTATTATCAATGGTTATTGCCAAAGCTGTAACTGTGAATCAGAGTTGGGCATTGACTAAATGAAAAATTATTTAAATAACGAATAAAGTTAATTTTTTTATTAGTCCAGCGTTTCAACTTCAGCGTCGAATACATTTTTCAACATTAACTTTAACTTTATTCGAAACAGGAAGAATGATTTTTTTAACTTTTATCCGTTTTTCGAAATTTGCGTTTAAATAAAAATATTGACCATCTCTGCTGTGAAATCCTTGAACTCTCTTATGAGCTGAAAAATACTCTTTCCATTCTTTTGGCATCTTTAAGGACTCACCCCACACATTTACCTATTGTTGTTGATATTTTGGGTGAATAAGTAGATTGATTTGAATGAAAAAATTGTGCTTTAAAGATAGATCATTAATTTATTTATTTAGAATTATATAAATGTGACATGATGTCCATAATTTTCATTGGATTAGTGTATTTCTCCAGTTCCACATCTTCTGTCACATCTTTCTTCATAACAGAGTCCGTTCAAAGTAATATTCTCTCGACGTCCAACGAACCTACCATTCAAACGATTAATGTCCCATCGATTTCTTTCATATTTCTCCTTTTACAAGATGCAATGGTAATGCGCCTATTTTGTCGAACAACATCGTATCCTTTGTCACGGTGACGGTGGCCGATGTTTCTTGAAGTTTTCCACGGGGTCAATGTTAAACGCTCTTTGTCCCGTGGCATTCCCGCGGATGCATGGGACATTGATTAATGCTGCGTTGGTACACGGTGTGGGTCACTTCGCCGCCATTAGTCTTGGCTCTCGTCTTCATTATAATGTCACGAGGCTAATTCCATAGCCCATTTAAACCCTTTTTATAAGCTTTCGCCGTGGGCATCAGTCGTACAATGGTTCTTTCTTGGGGGCCTGAATCGAAGTCGAAGGCGGTTCTCTTCTTCCTTTGTGCGCGATACGATCTTCGAACAGTCGATTTAATTAATTAACGAAATAGTGATTTCGTGTAATGATACACATGCTGCGTAACACTCAAATAAGGCAGCTAAAGAAAGAGTTTACAGTTATTTCGACGCGTTACGTTGGATAAATTAAGAATTGTAGCCACTTTGGGCATTTTTCAAAATTCGTGACAGTATAAGGGCTTCTGTCAATTAACCGCGAATAATTTCTTATTATTTCTATGGAAGTATTAAAGAAAAAGGTATTGAAAGAAAGACAGAGGAAATTATTTATATATCGTTTCACTTAATTCTTCTTACATTCAATTAAAAATGTAACTATCACAATTTTATATAAATTAATCGATCGTCAGTTTCATTGAAAAGTCAATTCTCTAAATACCTATTCCTAAAAATGACCAACAGTTCCTCAGTTCTAGAGTTCACGAAGAAATAAGAAAAGTTCAACACGTTTCCCCTAATCGCTAGTAGCTTCAAAACGAAAGTCGCTAAACATTCATCAACGTAATGCAGCTCGCTAATGCCCATCATTTAGCAGAGTCAAATTTCACGAAGAAGCCTGGGATGCTGCGCGAACCTCTTCGAATATGTACCATTTCTCCGAATGGCACGTACCGGCGCCGCAGCACGTGCGGGCTCGAAGGGACTTTTATCAGTCTGTCCCTACATAGTACCCCTGCAGATCGATCCTCGGCGGTCAAATATTTTTCACGAACGTCCGCGCAGCGCCTTTTGATTATCGAAAATAATGTTTAAGCGCGGCGCAGCATCGCAGAGGCCGCGTCGTTTCCCCGTAACCTCCGATGAGGATTCTCCTTTAATGTTGATGATTATCCTCGGTACCAGTCGAGGATTACACCTGGTGGAATTATAAGGTCGACGGAGCAAACGAATCCTCGCAGCTCGAGGAAGCCACACGAAATCGAAGTAAGACTCGATCGAGCGCCTCTCAATACTCTTCTCCTTTAACGAGGTCCTCCATAAAAATGGCCACAGTGAAATCTCTCGTCCGACATTACACTGATCTCGTCCACTTGTCAGAATCTTCTCAAAAAACGAAAGAACACGAATACACTAATGACCTCTGCTCTCCGAATTACTTGAACCTCTTCGATACGAAGATTAATACGCGAAGCATACTCCACGTGCGGAAATCCTCCAGGTATATATATCATGTATACTCCCTGAACGCCCATGCGCGTTTCTCGCACAGTTAGCTGCATACGAGCGTTCATAGTATCCAAAGGACGAAAGAGAATTGCAATTTCAAGAGAGCTTGTAGTAGAACATAACAGAATGTACATCCACCATTATCAGCGCGTGTATATCATACAGCCAAGGCTTCCTCCGCGAGACAAGCACCACGTACCAGTCCACCGTCGTAGCAATCCAAGATCTCGCGAACGAAACTGTTTCTGTCACCCAAAGTGCGCACACGAGTCCGCTGGAACACGCCGCGTCTAGGGTACACTGCAGGCGAGCGACGTTCTAGCATCAAGGACATAATGATCCCGAAAAAAAAGGAGCAGGAGGAAACGGAATGATAAATGCCCGTGGCGCGGTTCAATCTCTATCTCGATCACGTTCGTTCCCCGCGATGTAATGTCGCGATAAGTCAGCACAAATGTCCTAATTAGCGTGTACACACGCGCGCGGACGCGCCGCGGCCGCCGCTCTCCTTGTAACGCGTAATTTGTAACAGCAACGGGCGAGAACGTTTTACACGTTACGCCGTAACGCGCGTGCAACGTGTCGACGAGGGCGTAATGCGGCGCGCGGGCCTTTGAGAGCGGCTTTGCGCAGTCGTGTACCGGGATCCGATTAATGTAAAACGATCTACGCGCCTCCGTGTGGTCCAGCGACATTTTCCGCAAGGAATCGCTGCGTCACTGGGATGTCTGAAGGTTCTTTTCGTCTGGATCGTTAATAGAGGGGTTTTGGATACGGGCACGGGCGAAATTTGGGGGTTGAGAAATTTTGAGAGGAAGAGATTCGAAAGGGTTGAAACATAGAGGCTTGAGAGGACTTTCAAATAATTTACTTTTCTTTCATCTAGCAAATTAGCAATAACTCATATCTGAGTTGTCATATTGAATTAATTTTAAAATTGTTTCGACTCTTTTGAATTAAAATATTTGATATTTCACCGAAATATCAAATCGACAAATGCACCTCTGGATACGGGACTCTTTACAGTCATCTTTCTGTTTAGATTCGGTCTTTCACAAGTAGACATAGGCGAGTGGAAGTTTTTTCCTGGATGGAATTGGGATGCAGGTGGCTAATATTGGAAGGGAGAAGAAAAATTTCGTAATATAGATTATAGATTCGGTGATGGGGAATTGAAAGGGTTAGGACAATAGAATTTTGAGAAGGGGAGTTTTAGTATGTTCTTGTAGTTTGGGGGCTTGAGAATGTGATTTTATTCATTTACTTATTTATTCATTTAACGGGAAGTACCTTTTAGTTACAACGAAGCATATAACTAATTGTAAGTAAGTAAGAGGTAGCCCAGAATAATTAACCTATACATATAGGTAACGGAAGAGACAAATAAGTAAAATATACAGAGTCAGAAATATACCTACAAATTTTAAGGTGTTTAGTTTCAATTTGCAGAGTGCAGAGTTTTAACGACTATTTTGTTATCTTAGTAGAGCATCAGATTGTTAAGAGAAGGGCTATAGAAAGTGGTGGGAAAATTAGATTAAGTTAATTACAGAAAAGTAGTAATTGCATGAAATTCAGTTTCTTTTTCCCTACTGTGATCCCAAAGCAAATTGTAAAAAATTATCGTCGATTCAAACAGGAAGCTTGGGGATTGCAACATATTAGTTCCTCCATCCAAGTTCTTCAATCATTGCGAATAGAGTGCCAGGAATGTTTGCTTCCTTTTTCCCATTTTATTCGCCATGCAGCGCGTAGATGAGACTTTCAATCAATTCCCTTTGGAAGTAATGAAATTATTAAAGTTTTTCTCCGCTCGAGCCCGCGAACATGGCGCAGGATGATGGCCTGCACCTTCGCTTCGTACATACTTAAGTTTTTTGCCCAGACAGTGCCAACAAGACGGCGCCAGGGAATTTCTCATGTCGGGGAGCGTGTTTGCCGGCAATTAACAGGGATTCCAACGAAATGAGCCACGTCCAGTGTACCGACTGCAAATTTATTTTCGGCCAGCCTCATCGCGGCGGCTCGCGCAAAATCTTCGGTGAAACGCGACCCCAGGGGTCGCCACGCTAAAACACAGGCGATCGTTTATTAGTTGATATATCCATTATCGTCTAACACCGCGGCGGATAGAATAACGCGTCGAGCGTGACAGCGTCGCTAAATAGCGCTGTCTTAACGAGTTTGCGCGTTGTTTGTTGGCGTATCGAATTCTTCCTCCGTTACCGCAATGTGCACTCGCAATCTTGCAATAGATATTTCTGTCGCAATAACTTTGGAATATTTTATCTTCTCACGAGAATGGACGCGTAACCAACTCACGAAAGAACTTTGATAAATTCTGAGATTGAAATATACATAGAGTAACTTGAGCAAAATGAATACCTTTTTTTCAAAGCCGACTTACAAATTATTTTTTCTCTCAAAATACAATATCCGAGCAACAATTTTGTAAATTTTTAGCTTCTACTATTGAAGTTTGTAAAAGTTACAATTTTTTAAAGATTTTCTTCGTTTTCTTTCGACATGTGGTAATCTAGATTTTGTTCACAGAAACTGTGATTAAATTTCAATAAAAAAAAAAAACTATTGGAATATATTTTAGAGACCTTAAAACTGACCTATGATTTTTCTTATGACGATTGGATTCTTTAAATAAAAATGGCATTCGTTCAATAATTGCTCTGGGTATAAACCACCCAGGTATGTCAAAGTTGATCGAAAAAGGAGGTTTGTCAACGAAGGATTAAAGTGACGTCCAGTCCTGTTCCAAAATTCTGTATTTAAGTTCAGCATTGACTAACCGATTCCTGACGAATCGGCAAGCGAGTATGTACAAATGTTAATCCTGAGTTACTGCACCCTGCGCCTCCGCGTGGCATTACACGCGTGCAGAGGCTCGTCGATTCACGTGATATGTCACTGGTCAATGGTCGCTGTGGATGAAGGGGCACGTGTATCGCGTTTTAAGGAGCGCGTAATGGACAAACGGCTCGCTGACGGCCATTATCCTCGAACGATTGGAAAGTGTATTGGCATTCTGTGGCTGCTATGGGGGGCATTAACGGGAGGGATCGAAGGGCCCCGACAGCCGGCAGGAATTGTGTAAGCGGTGTGTAACGTTGCCCATCTCTTGTTCTTCGTCGACGACCGTTCGAATAGTCGGTAGAGCAAATAGAGGAGAGATCACCGATGGGGAACGATGAGCTTTCTTGCGGAGCTAATGGGGAACGTGGTCCACGGCGTGTGTGATATTCAATAGCTGTTGCTTGTCTGCGTGACACGGATGTCCACGTGGAACGGATCGTTCCGAGCAGGTGGAGGGTTTCATAGAAAGGAGAGTGAGGGATGAAGTTGAGCTTTTAATTAATGGCATGGTACGTTTCGCTATGTGAGGTGGAATATTGGAATTTTGAAGTTCTTTAGTCTCTTTAATTATTGATATTAAATTAATGATAAGGGAGTCAGATAGTTGGGGTAGATTAATTAGAGCAATTGTTTATTGAAAAATGTATGTATATTTTAGAAGTATGACGATATATAATGAAACGGGAGTTAATGATGAAGGAGCCGTGTATCTTGCTCAGTAATGTGGGGAATCGCTACTTGCAAGTGTCTTCCTCGAAACCCAAGGAATATTCTCTATCGTATCTCTCTAATAGCTTAAGAAAGTATTCCAAACGTTACCTGGCACCTCGATAAAATGTTCTCTGTCTTATCTGTCTTAAGAGGCAAGGGAAGTGTCTTGAAGTAAGTTCCATCTATCCTAATAGGCAAAGAAAATGTTCGTAAGCAACGCGCAAGGGAAGTGTTCAAAGTACCACTATCTACCCTAACAGCCAGTAGAGATATTCTAATGAAGCACAGTTTATGGAACCATTTGGAGCATTAGCTCCAGGGGGGAAAGAATCTGTTGATACCCTGGATAGCTTAGATAGAAGAATCGTTTTCAAAACAGAATCTGTTATTCCAATTTACCTTTGCACGTATCAAACTACTATAGACGTACTTCTAATATAATATAAATTTGGGGGCAAAAATTTCATAGAATCTATCTTTCAGAATTACCTATATTATTTAGACTGCAGAATAAAATTTAGCAGATTTAGATTTTATATAGAATTTACCACATTCCATAACTATTCCACAACTATTTCAAATATTTCTCCCTACGTTACATTATCAATAAGAATAATACGTTTTTATTATATTCCTATCTGCATAGAATTAACAAAAAATATACCATGCTAAAATAATATAAGCCTATTTATACGAAGGGATGTAATGTGCGAGATTCAGCAGTTTGCTGCTCTTAAGTCTAACCCTGAGAATAATAAAAAATACTAATAATAATAGAAAAGGAATATAATAAAAAATACTAATAATAATAGAAAAGGATAATAATTAAAAATACTAATAATAATAGAAAAGGATAATAATAAAAAATACTAATAATAATAGAAAAGGATAAAAATAAAAAATACTAATAAATACAAAACCAAAGAAAAACAAACGCGTTATAACAGGCACGTTCAACCTTACCACAAGCATAATAACACAAAGCAATAAAATTATTCAAAATATTTTAGTGACTAAAGAAAAACGGAAAATTAAAAATTGACATGAATAGAGCACGCCTTATCCCCTTATCGCTTTATCCAATGCTCCCCTTAGCTCGCTCAAGTTACAAGCCCTCGCAAATCTACCATCATTATTTGAAAAAGTTTAATCAGACTCTAAACAAGTCAGACATAAGCACAAAGGTCGAGGTGCTTTCGAAGCCAGCGCGAAAGTAGATGTTTGCCCGGAGGTGTGTACGTTACCTGGAAACCTAGACGCGACTTAAATGACGCTTCCTTCTCACGTGCTTGACGGAGGTTGCAAACTTCCACCAACTGTTTAGTACCGCGGGGGACACATTCGCCGGTCGGTTTATTTGTACTGCAGAAGTGCGTGTACAGGTGCGTATACAGGTGAATTGCTCGGCGACGAGAAAGGGCCGAGTGTGTACTCCTTCCCCGTGTAATGATGTTTGTTTTTCCGCCGTTTATTTGCCGAATGCTGCGCTGTTCCTAGGAACTGCTCGATATTTTTTCGATCCCACGGGCCCCGCTTCCACGAAACTTACGCTAATGGACGCCTCCCGGCAATATTTTAACACTTATTAAAGGGGGACGATAAAATCGCGTCTGACTGGGGAGGACAGTCGTAAAACGCTGGTTAGCTCGTTAACCCTTCGAGGACCGGTAGTTCTAATGCAGATAAGTTATCTCCTCTTGCTCGCGTGGAAACGTAGTGAAAGTTCGTGTATGGAGTACTCCCAACTTGAGTGATCTATTATTCGTCGGAAGCTTTGATGGAGTTTAGTTGCGACTTATCAGACGTTTACAGCTCCGTTCGTTTGCTATGAATGTTGCTGGATGTTGGAGTGAATAGTCATTGATTGTATTGTTGTGAAGTAGGGACTTTAGTGATCGCAAGCGTTTCTTCCAATTGAGGACCTTGCAGCAAGAGGGGTGCAGTTCCACCTTTACCAACTTTGAGTAAATTAGAAAAAACTGTTTATAATATCATTGCTTTGATTTAACGTTAAAAAGAGAACGGTAATTGAAAAGTATATATTTTCATAGAATAAGTAGTAGATATTGAGTTGATAAGATTTTATTTCTACTTTTGGCGAGAAATATTCTATAATGAAAATATCTTATTAATACTAATATTTGTAATATTAATATGAATACTTTTAATACTAATATTTTTATTACAGAATATTTTTCCACAAACAAGAGAAATTAAAACTTTTCAACTCAATAACTGTTAATGCTTAGTAATACTTTGGGAGTTAAATAAATATATATTTTATTAATATCTTCATACAATATTCAAAGTTCTATTCATCCTAGGAATTCAGGAAAATATTTTAACTCTTCTCTCTTCTAATTATAGGTACTCTAGAAGAATATTCTAAATTCTTTCCACCTGAATATTTTAATGAAATATTCTGTGCTCTATCAACAGAATCTATGATTATAAATCTAACGCAATGGATTTAATAATGTGGTAATTCGTCGTTAAAGATTTCCCCCTTTATCACATCTGCGAACCACAAATACTGGGAAAGTTAGAATTAGCTAAGATTCGTACCTTGCAGCGTAACTTTCAAGCTTCACCACTTTCGTAAAAGGAAGATAATTAGATTAAACGAAAGTCTCTCAAAATCCATCATTTATCATGTACCGTTACATTGCCCAGAAATCTATTAATCACGATACCTACATGTTGCTACTTCCGAGTCACTCGACTTTACCAGAGAAGCTGTCCTTTTTCCTTTTACGATTCAGTCTCCAACATTTCCCTCGCCTTTTTATAAATTCTCCCACTGCCATTTCTACAAGACTCATCATTTTTACGAATCAACCATTCAGCTGTAATATCAAACACTCCCCTCCTCTGTCCGCTCAGAAATATTTCCGAATACGCAATGGAAATCGAACGTTGGCGCGTGCCTGGAAAATGCAAACTTGCGCTCGGCTTGAGAAACTAGACAAGCTAAATTTTGCGAGTGTGACGAGGCGACGATAGGCGGTTTTGTAACTATCTCCTTGGATTTACGTAAACATCCCCCACGGTGGTTCGTTGCGTCTATTTACGGACACGATCGACGATTAACGCCGTTCAAATTGAATTTACAGACTTGGGAAAAAAAACGCGGTACGATTACTGGGCGAGGATTAGCTCGACTCGAAATTGACGTTTCCGGCCGCGCCTGTTTCCACCGAACGCTGTTCCCTCTGTACTATGATATTCTATCACACTGACACTGATATCGTGAAAGTAATTCCGTTTACCCGCCCAGTGTTCACTGTTCAACAGTGCGAGATATTCTTTACCAAGCACATAGGATTCACGATCTTCCCAGAGTTCATAGCGATGGAGTACTGAGGCATGAATATACAGAATGGAATGTGAACGAGTGTGTGAAACTTCAGGGGTGGATTCAGCGTTGAAAAGCAATAAGAAAAGTTTAGATAAACATGTTTCTGATTTTCAGCGAATTTTATTTTATGCTACTTGTATCCATGCATTGCATTTTAATATTTTTAATACAAGGTAAAGCTGCATCAATTAAAATTTAAGTAGTTCGTTTTGGGATGTCATAGAAATTAAATAAATGATAGGAAAATGAGCTTCCAGTGGGTTAAAAGACAGATAAGAAATATTTTGCTAGTAAACTTGAGTTCCCTCACAATAAATTACAAAGTATCACACGAATCATCTTCCAAGCCCGTGGGTATAGAATTACTGGCGGAAATTTCAGCATTCTGGAAAAACTAGTAAAGTTTCAGTTTCTCACTAATGTTAGATTCAGCGGATCGAACGTTACGATAAACGATTCGTGCCCGTTCCCCTGGAATTATTCGGTTTTGCATATTCTCGGTGAAGCAGGTTTATCCGTGCGCGGGCGATGGAAAAAGTTGAAAGGCTGGAATCGGAATATAGAGCCGTGAACACGGCATTTCACTTAGCGAAACAAATATGTAAATAGTGGTTGAAGCGTCGGGTTCAATGGCCTCTTTCCACCTCGAAAGCCTTCCTGGGCATCACGGTGAAAACCAAGGTCACCATGACGGTTCCTATCCGCCGCTGATGGAAGCGGGGACCCCAACGAAGGCAAATCCGAAGCGTACGCAAATATTGAATCTTTGCGATCGCGCTTTAACGCAGGGCCTTACGAATCGTCGAGTCACGAAGGATCGTTTTGAGAAAAATTCAAAAACTTTGCGGCTGACTGTCGACAATGGACGAAAACGATCGTCGAGACGTGTCGATTATATTATAATAAATATAGTTTGACTTGGTAGGTTTTAGAATTATTTATTTGAAATTGCTTGATAGAATAATGGGAAAATTAATATATTTATTTGAAGGTAGTGATTATAAAGCAGATAAAGCTCTGTGTTTGTGGGATATAAAATAATATCCTACTTGGATCTACACTTGAGGAGTTAAATTTTAAATTAATATTCATAATCTTTACAAATAAAAAAAAACATGTGAATTTTACATTCGTAAAATTATCGATTAAGGGTTAAGGAATATCCAAACATTATCTTCGTTATTACCAAGTATCGACCACATAAAGAACAGTAGTTTCACACTGAACTATTTATTTAGCTCCTATTTCATCTGCACTGGAAGTGCTCTACCACTAACATCTCCTCTGCCCGGCGCCTTCGTAGCCAAAACAGTTCGCAGTAGTCTCGATAACAGCTATCAAACATCACGTTTATCGAACGATTAGTCGCCCTTTGGACTCCTTCTAAGAATCACATCGATATTGGCTTTGGTTTCACGAAAGACGAATTCGTTGGCGCCAGGAAAGCGAAACCGCTGCGTGGCAAATATTGAATTTGCGGTGACAAGGCTACGCGTGGCTGGACTGCGTCGAACGTGACACGCGAAGAGCAGGATCGTTTTCTAACGACTCGAGAAAGAAGTCGAATTGCGACGTGCGATTGAATTGAAAGATTTACATAATTTAATATCGATAATGACGAATATTCACAAATATAATCTGCTTCACTGAAGATAAATTATTGGAGTTTAAGGATTCAAGAGTTTATGGGTTCATGAGTCATGAGTTCATGGGTTCACGTATTCAAGGATCACGAGTCACGAGTTATGAGTCATGAGTCATAGGTTCAGGGTTCAATGAATTGATAGCTTAGAATCAAATTAATAAGTATTCATATGTAATGGTATCTGAAATTTTATACTTGAAGATGTAAATCTAGTATCTACTAGTAGTAGGCTACTATTTATTATTAGTCCAATGCAGGCATTTGATTATCTCAAACTCCACACAATCCAGTTTTAAAAATATTCTGTTGTGAAATCCTCAACTAATGTTCAGGGTTCAAAGAATTGATAGCTTAAAATCAAATTAATAAGTATTCATATGTAATGGTATCTGAAATTTTATACTTGAAGATGTAAATCTAGTACCTACTAGTAGTAGGCTACTATTTATTATTAATTCACTGCAGGCACTTGATTGTCTCAAACTCCACACAATCCAGCTTTAAAAATATTCTGTTGTAAAATCCTCAACTAATATTCACATATTTCTACTTGCACCTTCGCAACTTCAAAGCACATATAACACTAGTGCCCACAAAACTTTAGTTCCAAAATCCCAGAAGTACAGTAGTACACCAACTTGCCAAGAGAACCATGCGAAGATTCGCATTGAGGATTTAAACAGAACCAAAGGTGAACTCGAAGACCTCCATAATTCTCGATTCGGAAACACGTTAAAAGTGTCACGATAGGATTGATGAAGCTTGTCAGTGAAACCTAGAAAGAATGGCTCGTACATAGTATGCATCGTGGAGTAATAGAGAAAGTTCATACTCAATTAACTCTCCCTTTTAAAACAGTTCGTAATTTAGACGACGTTAATGTTTCCGCTTTTCTATCACTCCTTCACCTGCTCTCGCAGCTTCCAAGTAGAAGTCGCTCTTTCCTCAGCGTTGCCTTTTTATCCTCTCCCCTATCTACCTGCGTGTGACTAGCGACAAAAAAGTGAAAACGCCTTCGCGGTGTTAATGAACACTCTCGTAATACGCACTTGACACGTTCGTCAACCCACGGACTTCGTCGAGGGCTCTGCGTAATCCTCAACTTCCTATCTTAAACTCTTCGCCGAAGTTGCCTACCATTTTTTGGGTGCAGTCGGTTTGCCCTCGCTTAAACGAAGCTGATCGTCGAAATTATAACCCAATGTCGACAGTAACTTTGTACATGCTTGCGCAGGGTATAATCAGCTTCATTAAAACCATCGCGAAATTAATCGTATTACGGAATCAACCGAGTCCCCCTAATAAAATCGCCTGCTTCTGCTGGTCGATTAAAACGTATACTTTCCGGAGGCAAGAATGGCGACTTTAGATGCTCGATATTTTAATGATACATCGCCCGACGGCGAGCATGCTAATTTAATTAATTAAAATGGCCAAGTATAAATACATAATGAATTACACTCGAGGAGGCTTCGTATATTATCTTCGGATGTTGTTGCATAGTAAATTACGGTGGACGGGATTTACACAACGAAGGGAAGCACCGGACAACCTCTTTTCGATTACTTAATCCATATTTCTTATTCATCGAAGAACACGGTTTCATTTCGAGAAAGAAGTTTGAAAGTTGTCATCGTGCACTTGGGGCGATGAAATAATGAAATGGACACTAATATATATTTCCATGAAATTACATCAGTTACTATATTCAATAATATACCTAGTTGCAGTTGTAATAATAAATTACAGTGGCGTTGTAGAAGCTCATCATTCTATATCCTTAAAAAAAAATTCAACTCTCATTCTTCCAATAACCCCACTTTAAATCTCTACTCCTCCAAATTGATGTTATTTCACTTAATCCGAAATAGTCTCTTCCCTTCAAATTGAAGAGCAAAAGCGACCTCAAGCTGCACTTAACCAAAATCCACAATCTCCGGAAGAATCTCCTCAATGAAACAGACACTACCAATACCACTTCGATCGTCCCAGTGGATGCTCCACATTTTTTACAATACAATCACTCATGGACACACGCCGCTGGTGGGTACGTTTTTATCTGCCGGGCCCGGTCCACGTGGCGATCCTCAACACCCTGTATATCGAGGAACTGGCCGGTGGTCGTGCTCAATTATAACGGCCCCGCACGAATATGCGGTTTAAATTGCAGGTTCGCGTCACCTCGGCCGCGAAAGAGACGATTTCGGCCCGCGAGTGTTCGTTCCGAGTGATCCGATCAAACGTATCTCCACGCGTGCTTCATCGTGATAGCTGGCCCCGGGTCAAATAATCCGAGCCCCGGTTGCCCGTTATATTCATCTTGACCTAACCCAGAGACGCGCGAATCAAGGAAAAGGGGGACGCAATAACACGCGACAGGAAGGTAACACACACCGTCCAGGGCGAACAGTTGCCGAATTGTGTTACACGCGAGGGAAGGAGACGGAAGGGACTGTCCGTCGACTGATAAAAGAGGATAGCCAGTCGGGGATCGCTGGCTACCGGTCTTGGAAGAAACTCGTAACTCTTCTTCGAACCTTCGTTACGATAAATACACACTGATTCATAAATTTTTGTTAATAACCGAGGAAGTGAATCTGCTCGCTGAAGGATCCATACTTCAGTGTGGATGAGTGTATTTTTTATTCCTTCAGGAGGACTTGTCTGGTAATTTATCAGCTTCGTCTAAAACATATTATGCATCGCTGCATTTACTTTTTAATTGCACTTCAAGCTCGCAATCCGTTTGACAGTCCGTGTATCAAAGATCTATTTCCACTGCGAGAGGGGATACGAAATGTATTCGAGGTTGCTCAGCGAGGCATCAATCCGGTCGAATCTCTCAGAAGCGATTTCCCAGGGACCATCCGGCGGCCTGGCCCGCAAGAACGAAAGAGTCAAACGACCAGTCTGCGAATCGACCTAATTTCCATTCCCCCGAGTGCAGCGGAGGAGCGACGGCGAGCAGAATAGGAGGTCGATTTCCTCGGCGGTCGAGGCTGCGGCTACCTGGCCACCTCTAGAAACCGATGCTGGTTTAGGACCGTTTCCCCGCCATAAACATCTCTGTCGCCGATCTATTGTTCGCCACGCGGGACGACCGAGAGACCGCGCCATAAGTCATTACACGTCGAGAGGTTGATTATGATCTCCATTGTAGCGAGTGCGCGTGAGCATTGTTCGCCGAGCCACCTGTACCCACCCGTGGGCCCTTTCTGTCCGCCTCCTGGGACCGACGGACTCCTAGAGCCGGGCATTAGAAAGCCACACGCCGTTTACACCGGGCATTTCCATTATTCAACGAAACCAGAAGGTACCATCGACGTTTCCCCGGCGCATAGGAACACCGTCGCCCGGGCAACGTGAGAACCGGGGACGGGATTAGGAGTGTCGAGGGTGGCGTTCGAATCTGATAAAAGGGGGGCCTGAATCTTGGGTGTTTGCAAAAAAAAAATGGTAGGTCTGCTTGTAGACCTACTTGGGAGTGGAGTTCGTGTCTGGAAATCTGGAGAAATGCATTGGGAATTTGTGCGGGGATTTGGAAGGATCTCTTGGAAGAGGAGTAGCAGAAATTGGTTGAAGTGGAATTGGGGGATGATATTTTTCAAATGGGTAGTTCTAATTATCTTCTGGATTTAAATCAAAATTAGGTTAATTTTTCAGGGTTTTTGTCTCTGACGTCAGCTGATGTTAATTTTATTTACCTACTTAAGTTATATGAATTATTTGGTTTTCATTTGCTTCGAGGTTTGGTTGCTTGGAAGTGGAGGCTCTACTTTTCTTCTACTCTTCTTTTCTTCCGAAAGTCTCACGAGAGACGGAGTCGTTAATCTTATTGGATTTAAGGCATTGTGATCCACGGATGCAAATGTCGCGCTCGATCGAGAGCTCGCTGGCCCGTGAAGGATCGAAAGCTCTCTTCTTCGTTTCCTGGATATTCAGCACGCAACAGAACATTCTATTGAAATCTGTACCATCGTAACTTTCGATCTTGTCTGTGTCCGTTTCCGTCGAGGCACGACGAACGTCTCTGACTATCACCAAAGATCATTAACAAACAGCATCCACTAGATTCTTCAATCTTCACTAATATAAGTAACGAAGAACGATCTTAAACAGAAATTTTCACTTCTCTGCCCTCTCAAGCCTAATTCGTTTTAATTCCCATAATTTAAAAAGCAGAATAAAATTGAAAGAATCTTAACCACAAAATTAAAATAGGCGATACCTCAGTATATCTCATCTAAATAAAACCTTGCGTCCGAGTGTTGGCCAGGAAGTCAATGAGAGCTAAAGGAAATCCGCGCGGGAGTCCACGAATAGAACGGCCACTGTATTTAGATTCGAATTCGATTCGAGCCCGCGGAACCGTCCGTCTTCCACTTTTTCTCGCGCCTCTTTTCCTAGTTTATTTTCCTTCCTCTCACAATGTAGCGAATCGAACGGTCGGTCAACAAACGCGCGGAAACGTTGCTAATATTAATTCGCGCGAGCGCTGGCCCCCGGTTGCGTTGCATAAATCTCGAGGGCCCCCGAGTCGATGACTCGCCGTTCCCGAAATTCGCAAATAGCCGCGATACAAAATAGCCTTCTGTCCGATTATTCCCTGGCTCCGTGCAGCGAACCGGAAACCGAGAAGTTCCGGGCGAATCGAATGGTGCCAATCGATGTTTATTGAGTCTCCGTCGGGGGCTTCGAGGCTCTCCTCAGACTCAAGCTAATCCAGAGACAGCAGTGTTCTCCGATCGGCTCCGCGGTAACTTACACGCCTACCTGAAGGGATAAGAGCGAGACGAGGTCGAGATGGAAGCTTTCGTTGAATCCTCGTGACAGAGAAGGCGCTTGGGATAAAGTCCTCTTGAGAAGTCGTGTTTCTGATGGAGTGACTGATTAATGATGAGAAATATAGAAAAATATTTTCTGTAAGAATTCTTGTAGATTTCTAAGTAATTATTCGTTTAAGGGGTTACATATCCTTGACAGGTTGGAATATAGAATCGATTTTACGATTTTTTTTTCATATAAAGAAACGTTATATTTAATGGTTTTTTTATTTGAATAAAAAATTATAAAAGTGACCCTATTTTCTGACCTGTCGAGTGTATGCAGCCCCTTGTAGTGGTGGAGAACTATCGATGGTACTTACGATAGTTATCGATGGTTCTCACTATCGAAATTTGTAATAATATTACAAATTAAATTTGGGATTCTGAATTTCAGTTGTTATTATTTTTCAATTGACTAACCTACGATTTTCAATACCGATAATTATCGATAGTGAAAATAAGTCATCTGTAGTTTTCGATAGTGAGTACCATCGATAGTTCTCCACCACTATTAAGAGTCAATTGTATAGGGAGGCTCAAATTTCACATGCTACAAACTTGGTACTTCAATTTGTACTAGATTTATCTCCCAGAGTATCGACATCTAATTATTAATTAATCAATATTTATCCCTAGAAGACCATTTTTTATTGTCGAAGATGCTCAGGAAGTATCGACTTCTCTGTCAATGAATTTTTGGTCGTGGCTCTCCTAGAACAGCCATGGGTCACATTTGCCACCAGGGCAGCTACCATTTCGATGGGTATCGCGTGGTAGCGCCTCACAAAACAGCTTCTAAATTAGAAGATGCGCGATTAGCTGGTAGCTGGGCTACCATCAGGCCATCTGGGAATGCATATGGGAACGGTCACATGGTTTCTGTTCTCCTTGCTCGCAGAGAAGCAATATTCCTCCCGTAATTTATAATTCGCCACCGACCGATATGGAGTCCCATCACGGCGGTCGTAATTAAATCTCGCCTTCCACGGCAATCGTGGTTTCTCCTGTCTCGTTGATAGCAAGCGTTCTCTATCATTTCCAGGTACGCTCCTAATTTCATTCTACGAACACGTTCTGCCAACGTGAATCTACATGCCATGCAACTCGTCTCTTTTGATGCTCGAACACGAACACCTTTTGTCGAGAAGCATCCTACGCCCCTCGTCATTACTAACGACTATTTTTAAATGAATTTTGACTCTTACACTCTTTTCTCTATGTCGGTTCTTAGTAGAATCTTTTGCTTGTTAAGTCTAGTATTGGAGAATTGTTAAGGGAGGATTCTGGTCTAGCAGCCCCAAAAGTAACTGGTATTTAAAAATTATTTTTTAAAAAACTATTGGTCATATTGGATTAAACTCTTTTCGGATATAAAGAGGTAACATCGTCGAAGAGATTCCACAATAATTAATAAATAATAAGAAGGATCGACATAAAAAAAATATTTTCTGGAAGTTTAAAGATATCTGTTTATATCCCAAAAGAGTTTAATGCAATATTAACAACAGTTTTTTAAACAAAAATTCATAAATTTCGGGGGTTGTTGCACGAGAATCCCCCCTTAATATCTACTACTTCCCCAAATGCACACATTTAGCTATCGCAAATAAGCATTGCCCAGGCACAGCTACGTCTAAATCAGTATGCAAATGAAATTTCATTCAACACCCGTATCATTTGTATCTACATCCTGCGCGGTATCTTCCCTGCTAACACAAACAGAGTTGCAATCCACCGCAACACCCCCAGCACAAACCCAAGAGTTGCCCATATTAGCAACGATCCCACGGTCATTCCCTTCTGCCTTACACGTACAAATCACCAGAAATAACACCCTCGAGCGTTCTCGACTCCCCCACAACCCCCCAACGCACACGTTCCAGCGGATGCAAGGAACAATTAAGAAGACTCACGAGCCTGCCTCACAAAAGACAATCATAAATCGACTCGCCCCACCATTAGCAGCGATCTTCGCACAACTTACTGCGCGTGTTTTTGGTAGCGACGTGCGCACCATAGGGCGTTCAACGTTCCTCCAAATGGCCAAAACACTGGCGAAAAATACGAGCCACCCCGCCGCACAGGAGTCCTCTCTTTTGTCCGTCGTTTCGCAAGCAGCGGGCGGGAGGAACCCTGCGAGAAGGGCATTAACTTGCTCGGCGATCTTCCCTCGGCAAACCCCATCCCCGCCGGATTATTTATCCCCGTTAATGGCCCGCGGAAAGAGCGGAGGTTTGACGCTTGGCGATGCCACTTTTTCTCACCCCGCGCGCCGTCGCGATAATTCAGCGACGGAGGCCACGCGCGAACAAACTACGCCCTGGTTCGTACGGAATTAGCGGGGACTCGCGAGTCACCTCCCTTTGAGGAAGACTTTAATTCCCCGACGTTTAAGAGGCTCTCTAACGATCGTTACGACGGAGCATTAAGACGCTCCACGCTGAGCCCTGCTGTTCGTTAGAGGGGCGGCTTGTTTAAGCCTGCGAAACGCTCGTCGCCGAGGGAGGCCGCCCGTTTATTTAATGTCCGCGGTGCACCGAGAATCCGGCTTCGTGCAATAATAACGCGGTATATAGGCGAGGGCACGCGTATCTTGTTAACTTGCAGCATGCAGTGCGCTTGGAAAGGTCGACTTTCACGATCGAGGAGCTGGGGTCGTTGGATGTCGTAGGACCTCGTAGGACCAACGGGAGGTCGTGGTGGAATGTTCTTTTTTAGAATCGGACAGTGAAATCGCGATTCGTTGGCGTTACGAGGGGATTGTTGAGTTAAATGCTTGATTTTAATGGTGTTGGGAAAATGGACGGAAGGAAAGAAATATTGGTTTGAGGTATGTTTATTAAGGAGTTATACCTTGTCAGGCCGAAAAGAGGCGAATGTATATGAATTTTTTCTGAAAAAGCGGAAGCGTATATTTTTATAGAACTTTTTGCACTTAAAAGTGCAATATTTAAAGAACATTTGGTAATTTTTTCGTAGGAAAATATTTACGTTTGTAATAAACTAGCAACTCATATCCAAGAAGTCTTTTTAAAAATTGGGTTTTGCGGTGAGCACTGCCATTCGGAACCAGATTGTCTAAAATAAAAAACAAAAAAGATTTTGTTAGTATATTATTGTATCCTCTGATTAACGGAGGGAATATCATGAATATTAATTTAAAACGAAATGGCGCCTATTTAAAGTCGAAACCCTGATTTTTTCGGGCAAAAATCACACGATTAGGCGCCCGACTAGGTGTAACCCAAGTGGATATGTATTCAACAATATTTCTGTAAATCTTCACACGTTAATATTAAAATTTAAAAATTTTGTGAATTTTAATCAAAAAATCACTTTTAGCCACAACTAGTTTTTCAAATACAAATTTCATCATATCAAAATTTACATTTCTAGATGGAAACTATTAAAGCATGCTTGTATAAGTAGATATTACGAATGTATAATTATTACTGAAAAATTAAAATATTCAAAAGTATGAAAATGGTAATTCAAAAATGACGCTAGGGTGCAGTGAAACCCATGTGACCAATTTGTGATTAGAATAAATTTTTTCGGTGATAAAACTGGGACACAATTATTTCACAGAGTTTTTCTGTGAATCCTAACAAAATCTTTGATTTCATAAGTCACTTATCACTTATCCATAAAAATTGACATATCCATGCGAATTGTAACGCAATTATCTAAATTGAATTTTGTAGATTTTTGCGGATCCTCAGTGATATCCGAGGCTTTCGTTTCTCCTGGCTGAATACGTGCACGGTCAGCAGGCTTCTCGTTTCAGTTTCTTTTTGTTCAAGTTCCGTGTCACGGCGGATATTTTTGATTCTGCGGTATGCGATAGAAGCTAATAAATCACGATCACCCCTCCACAAACGGACCGAGGGAAATGATGCGACTGTCAAATCTCCGCTTTCACTGCATTTGTACGTGACCCACAAACTCTGTTCTCGTTCGCCGGTACGTCGGTGTGGGTCGGGGCACGCACAGGTCGGCCGTGATTTACCGTCGAAAGAATAAATTGGCCGCGCGCGAAATTTCGATTGGCCTTTAGCTGATTTTTACAGCGACCCGAGCGGCGAGCGCAAAGATTTGAAAGCTCCGCAATGGGACAGTGAAACCGCGACGTTACGACTGACGGATTGCGCAATCGAATGTACCGAGGGGGTCGATTAACGATAAGTGGAATTATGTAAAAGTCGAATACTCGAGGAGCCGGATACTTCAGATGGAGTAGCGCGGTAATGGACAAACAGGGGGTACGTTTTTTAGTCTTTGGGAGGTGAGTGGCAAAACATCGGGTGTTCAATTGTTTGCTTGCTCTCGAGGAGGAGAATATCGTCAGAAAAATTTGAAAATTCGAGAATCGCAGTTTAATGAATTAGCAATTTGGTGACATCATTATTTATTCAAGTAGCAGATATTCCGCCATCTTATAATCTGTAAATTCGAAGCAAGTCCACCATCCAATTTACATTTGTTTTTAGACGTTTTTATCCTCTTCTTTGACTGAAGAAAATTTCTCATTATTTTCCAAAGTCACTACTATAGTTACAGTATTATTACAGTTATCACAACTTTTCTAACCATGTCTACCAATTCTGTTGCCACTGATGAGCAATCTCCTTGGATCTTTCTTTACTTGGTAACTGCAATAAGCATAGTTTACATTCCTATCATAGTTTTTCTTATATTAAAAAAAAAGGATTACCTTATTTCTCAGATATCGTTAAGGCATTTTTACACGAGATTCTTTTCTACCATAAATATGTACATCCACATATTTCCCATTTCTTTGTATCCCCGTGAAATATTGCCTATCTCTACCAAGGAAATACATCCGAGGTAACAATTGGGAGTCGCAGAAGTGTCCGGTGCCAAAAGGCCTTTATCCTCAGCGGAGGCGCTTCGGTTGCCAGCGATGGGTCAACAATGCGAAAGGTGATGCACGGCGTTCCTCAGGAACGTCGGGGCGTGAAATATATTTTATTATCGGGCAGCGAGAAAAATGATAGCAGTGTCAAATCTCTGCTTTCACTGCGTTTGTATATGACCCAGAAAGAATTTACATACGGGGGCCCCCGTGGCTGGTGTGGCCCGTGAGGCACAAAGGGGGGTTCGACCGTGAATTATCGGCGCTGAAGGGGACCAGAAACGAGCACGCGCTCGTGCGCTACCGAATGCTCATTACCGAGCGACGTTCACCGCTGGGGAATATCGCTCGTGACTCATGCCACGCGAGTAAAAACCCCGAGTAATGAAGTACCGCGAGATGAACAGGGCAGAGAAAGATTCGGCTTACCGAATCGGGACCACCAACTTCGAGGCGGGTTGCGCGAGTCATTAGAAACACGAATTTCGGGTGACATGGGTTTTGTCTGAGGTGGGATTCTTATTTGAGTTATTCTTTTAAGGGAATTTTCATGTGACTTGCCATTTCAGGGAGAATTCCATTTAGTGTGTGGATTTTTAGCACAGATAGGCAAATATTTTATTCAAATACAAATTTCGAATAAGGAATAAAAGTTGAAAAATTATTGTCGAATGAAAACATTAATTTTATTCGTCAAATAATCTAGAGTTAAAGTAACTTTTATTTAATCCGTTATTTAAAGAATTGTTATGCCTTAATTCTCTGATGGTTCAACTCTGATTTTTAGTTTACCTTCGGGATTCGAAATGAAAAAACGAGACTATGGGGTTTGAAATTTTTTTCACATATTTATTGATCTTTCCAAACCGTACAGATAATAATAAATTTGAATGTTATTATGTCATGCAACTTTAAAATAATCAGTTATTTTCTATAGTGTGTCCAAAAAGTATTTTCTGCGTACCAAGCAGGAATACTGCTTTATACATATGCTTCTTACGTCACAGGAGAGGAAACATTTTATCTTTTTTCGTCTACCTATCACAACCACCAAAAATCCTATCACAACGAATAAAAATTCCTTTATTATCCACTCGAAAACTAATCGACAAATTTCGACGATCCATTCAAATCGTTCAAGGAAGACTTTAAAACGACACACAGACAAATGCACACATAGCTACGGAGAAGTATGCTTTGACCGAATTCTGCGATTGTATAAGGCATTGCGTGAAGATTAATCTGTGGCTGGAGGAATTCGTTTCACCTCGAATACAAAAGCATCCATCATAGTAGGATCGATATTAATGCCGCGGTACGTCGTGCACCATGGAACACGACGATTTGATCGATAAGAATAGGCGAAGCGACAGTGCGTTTTGCCGCGAAGGGAATCACGGTGAACAAACGGGCATATGGACGATCAATCGAATAAATCCCCTGTCACCGCCTGCTGAGAAAACGAATTCTCCCCCCCTGTTCATTTGGTATTCAACGCGACGTTCGTGTCGCGTTTTAGTGCCAATCTAACGCTAATCATCGTACGGAATGGGCCGCACGGAATACGGAAATAATCGGACGAGAACGATAAATCGACCTCTCAGCGATATCTATCTCAAAGGGGAACTACAAGTCCGCGTTCGCGGCGTTGTACATTATCTCGCTAAGAAATTGGCGAACAGCGGATTTGCGGTTAAATTATTCACGAGGCTGTTGTTGATCTCTCTATAGCGGAAACTTAATCATTCATACGTGTAGTTGTCGCAAAAGAGTTTTCTTTGTTGGGGCCGATAAATCTGCGGAGGGACATGGATTTGTTCTATATTCTGGCCCGTGGAAAGGGTAACTTTGAGCAATTTCGAAACACAAAACTACTTAATTTATTACTGAGTAATATAATTACTATATAAATAAAAAATTTTCAAGACTCTCTTTCTATTTTAACTGAAAGATTTATACCTTGGCAGTTTTAGTGGATTTATTACCCCATTATATCTCACAAATTCTAATTTGTAAAATATTATCAAATACTTATTATCAACTTACTACAAAATTTTAGTTATTTTATCACGATAGTTATAATACTTTACAAATTATTTTCACTCCCTTCTTTCACTTTAATCTCTCAAATAAATTTCAGGCACTCTCAAAAAAATATACTAAGAAAATTAGAAATGACAACATTGCTTTCCAATTAATAATAATTCCGATTATAAGCAAAAAATAATAATTTCTTGGACCTCTAGACTTTCGGATAACTTCGTCACTTTTCACGCCTATCTTAAAGGGTTGAAACGATCGCGCGAAGCTCGGAGCGACAAGTAACTGGAAAGCAGAACACTGGGCGTATCAATTTCCACTGAAACTTAAGTTGATTTCATTCGTTGATACATCATGCACGGTAACCCATTCGGGAGAAGGATCGTGGCGCGCGCACGGCCACGGGACGCCAGATACGGAAGTAATCGAAGAAGAACGATGAAGCGGATTCCTGAAGGTAACCGGGCCCCAGACGACGAGAATCCATCTCTGCCTTTCGCTCACATGATTTCCTTCCAAGCTGCCCATTCGACGCGCCTTGCCTCTTAATTAATTCCCTTTCGACCGAGATCGTCCGCGTCCAGGAATCGACGTATCCGCCGACGAAAATCGCACGCTCATACGCTACCAGTTTTATCGTCAACAACGCCTGCTAAAAACCCGTGGATCCTTTACTTTGAGATGTGCTTTGAGTTATCGTAGTGGGAGTGGTCTTGGCTGGCTATAGAGTTAACTCGGCTCTTGGTAATTCACGCGTCAGGGAATATCTTTTAACGAGAGCACGAGTTGTTTGGTTGCGATCCGATTAATATGTTCGTCCAAGGACCTCCTTGCGTTCGCAGGCCATTTGTGTTTGAAATAAATTTGAAAGAAATTTGCATGTTTACCCCTTCACAGTCCCACGCCCATAGTAATCTGATATGAATTTTATTTCAGCGATTTTTTAAATTCTTTTTATTCCATAATTTTCTCAATTTGTTTGACACCTCCTGCTGATAATAATTAAACACTACAAAACGTTAATCATATCTTTGTTTACAGAGGATGAAAATGAGATATAAACCTACCTCCAAATCACCTAAAATTTAAACCATTTCTAAAAACTAAATACTTAGTCCTTAAACGCGATGTTTTCGAAATTCCAACCCCAGCATCTCCCTCGAAGTCCTCGAAACTTAAGCTTGCCCCTCGACCTGGCACGATATCCCGTATCCAGCAAGGATCTGCAAATTCCCTCCGCGTTTAAAGGTAACCGTAAAGCGGCGGAGCAGCGTAGATGCAGATCTCCGTAAATAAACCTGAACGAGGGAACACTTTCGCGTGGACACCGGACTTTAGAAACAAATCAACGCAGGCGGATCTGAAGTTGTACGCTTGAAAATAGCCTCGGTACCCCTTTGTTCCCTCCCCCGGTGTCAGTCCGCTTTGTCCGTTCGGAGCCGGACAATCGCGTTTAATTGTCACGAGCGAAACGGCATAAAGTCGCGCCGCTCTCCTTGGTCCCGGCGCGGTCCTTGGCGCGAAAAGGAAGAAAGCATCCTCCCGCTGTGGCGCTACGGATTTTTCCGGGCGCTTAGTGCCCGGTCAGCCTTGCTCCGGGATCCTGGCGATGGCGCCGCGCGAGAAATTTATCGAGGCGACTCGGTATACCCTTTTCGGTTGTCCTCCGAAGCGGGCAAACTTTTTCAGTCAAATGGAAACGGCTGTCAAGTTGGTTCATAAATTCCTCGCCTCCTATCTTTCTGCTAAATTCCAGTTAAATGGTAGAAACAAAGTGGAGAGACGCGACGAGCGAACATTGAACGCGAGAATTATTAACGACGCCGACGAAATGTTTATTACACCGGAGACTTATGTCTCCAATTGAAAAATGATCGCGCGTCGATCGTTATTGTATATTCACGCGGTCGCAGAAATTCGGAGGCGATGATGAATCCGTTGGCGCGGCCACGAAACTTGGAACCGCCACCCCGTAGCCGTTCCCAGTGGAGGGATCAAACGGTGAAATAAATCAACATCAAGCCGCCTGGCACTCGATTTGTTCAATCGTACCTCGCGGTTGCTGAAAAATCGCCAACGAAAGTCCGCCTTTCTCTGCCGGCTGCGCGCGTTTCATTACCGCATTAATTGGATGGTATTTTTTGAACGGTCGCTCGGAGGGGCCATTAATAACGGCAGACGGAACAGTGCGCGAATCGATAATAAGTTCGCGCGTAACGTGCAACGCGCTGGCCCTCGGCTTTACGCGATCGGCGATTTTCGCGCGGCGAGATCGGTCTGGCGCGGCGGCCTAGGCCTCTCTCGAAAGTCGAGAGGTCGCCGGAAGTTGCCGGTGCCGAGCCCACGGCACACGAGTCCCCATCGATCTCGTCTGGATCGATGAATAGGATGATTAACGTCCACCGGCGGGGAATTTTCCAAACCTTACTCCTACGCGGCGGAGCTGGCCGCGGATAATTATTAATTAGAGATCGGTTAGCGGGGGTCCGACAGGTTCAACGGTGCCGCGTGATGGCAGATCGAACGCGATAAACCCTGGTTCGCACGGGGAGCTCGCTTTTCAAACTTCTGTGAAGTCGGCGGAGAGGGGAGAGGAAAGGATCTCTTGCTGGATTGGATTGGGTGTGGGGTGATTATGGGAGAGATGCCGCAGTGGAAAGTGATGAGAGAAAAAATTGGGTTTGTGGTTTCAAATTTTTGAGGGTGATAAATATTACAAATTTTAATTTTCACTGGAAGTAGTAGCAGAAGATTTTCAACTAATATCTATCCTTGGGAAACAATTTCCATTGCGAAATTTAATCACGGTGATAATTTTTTGTAAAGAGCAGCATCTTTCCTATAAAATTATCCTATGGAAATTTATTTTCGGGAAAGAACACTTAAAGTATTTAGTGATAGGTGTACTTTTGATATTTCAGTGATAAGAAGTTGATTATCTTTTCTTATCGTGTCCCCACTGTAGAACTATGGAAATTGAATTCCTCTTAAATTATTAGATACTTCCCCAAAGACGACGAGTTAAAAAATTATGAATTTGAAATACTTACAATCCAGTGTTGGTGAAGGTTTTTTATTAAAGATTCCAATATACACAATTTATTTTAAGATGTTATCAAGGATTGCAAAATTTACGCTTCCCCTTTAAAATTAGAGGACATTTAAGAAGAGTGCTCGATAAAAGTTTATCTCTTTCGCGAAACCCCGCGAGTCGTCCTTGGGGGAGCCTCGAAAAACTTCAGGCATCTCGTAAAATCGGCCACGCGGCTCGCCGAATTCGTATTCGCAAAAAAGTTTCTCGAAGTCGTAATTGCGCGTCGTAAAGTTTCACGAGGATGGAGAATTTACACGAAGCCGGAAGTCGCGCGCTCGCGAGCGCTATCGATACCTCGGATATCGCGGGGATCCGTGACGTCCGTCGAAAGTCCACGCTGTCAACCATCGACCGTCAAACATTTTCACTTGCCCCCCTGATTTCTTACATAAAATCCACGACCGTAAACCCCGATGAGAATGAATGCTTCCACGGTCCTGTTTCTCCCTTTTCGTCGTTCCTCCATTTGCATTCTCTTGGCACATTATTTACATTTTACGATCTATTCTTGAATATCTACGCGAAGTGAACACAGTGGGATAAGGTCTCGCTTCTGTCTTCAATTTTCACAATTCTCATTTTCTTTGTTCTTTTATTACTCACGACGTTTGTCCATTTTGGGAGAATTTAAAAGATTGTGCTGGGTGCCTCGTGTAAAATAATTTTTTTATTGCTGTGCTTCCATAGCAAGTAGATTTTCCAATTAACTGGGTGGTTTTAAAAAGGAAAATGTCATATTATTCTATGTAGTATATAAAAAGTTGAAGCTTTTACTTAAAAAAGATACTTTGTGTTATTAAAATTTTAGTATTAGTAGAGAAGTTATCCTTAACAAAAATGGCACAAATAGAATAAAACTGCTTCTCAAGAATCGCCACTTTAACATTTCAAATTGACAATTATTGCAAGAAGTACGAGTCAAATTTCCTTTTACAGTCATAAATAAACTACCTACACACAGTTTTCGCTTAAGAGGATCATACGTATCTCAAGCTCGATCCAATTTTTCGCTGGATAATCCAAAGCGAACGCTAACAAATAAAGAGATAAACGTTTGGAGGCGAGATTTCTTCGGCGCATTAACGTCGAAGGGGATGCTTAAATAACAGAAATTGCTCGGCAATCCGTCCTATCGTTACTTTAACTCTCTTGGCCGTAACTGGGCCATAATGTCCCAATTTCTAAATTGTGACATTAGGCCATGGAATTTATTTCCAGAACGATTATCGCTCGGATGGAAATCGTTTGACTTTCCAAGTGAAACCTGCGCGAGTGTCATTGCCGAGTGAAAACGCGAATAAAATGGATTTACATAATTCAGCGTTGGGACGTTACCGTCGCGCTATTGTATAAACGCGCGAGCAAAGGCGAATTTCCTGGTATAATCTCCGTCTGTCGCGCGAATGCCACCGTCTGCGGCTTACAAATTAATCCTCTTCCTTCTGTCCGTCAATCGTCCGCGGTTTCTCGCGGGCCATTCGATAAATGGCACGGCAAAATGGCGCCAGGAAGATAGTAGTAATATTATGTTGCTATGCAAATTCTGCCCGTCCAATCCTCGCTGGATGCAAAGTAAGAGTAATGGAAATTTGTATGTAGGGTATCGTGGGATTTAACGGTTGAACTGTATCGATAAATCGCATGGACGAAACAAATTGAGGACATTTAACTACATCTTCCCGTATTTCTTCACATAGAATTTATCGTTCCTACGAAATTTATCTTGCACGTTTCTCGCGCGGGTAAAATGTTTAGTGGCACTTCGAAATGGATCGAGGTGGAAATGTCAATCACTGTGCGTAAAGTAAAATTAATGGGGATCTGTTGGGTTGATACGTGGATAACGCTTCTTTGCATCCTCTTCGTAAATGGGAATTCTTTTGATTATCTTCTGTCAGTCGGGACGAGATTCCTTCGTTAAGGCTGATTAAAGGCGCCAAGCGATCTCGTTCGAGATTTATAAATTGATTCCCATCGGGATCGATCGGGCACACTTCAATTTTTCAACCAACACCGACCAAGCCGGGGCAACGTGTCCGAGTATTCCTGCTTTAACGGTGCTTCCACATAACTGGCTCCCGGTTAACACATTTTAAAATATGGAGCAGATATACGTGATTAATCGTGCTAGACCGAGTAACAAATTAACGCCGCCAGATAACTGATTTCTAACAAATAATGATTTCGACAGGACTATCAATCGTCGGATAGGAAAATATCGCCAGGTGAAATTTCTCCTGCGCTGTAATTAACTACGGTTTCCTTGAATTATCTTACCATCGTGCACTCACGATGCGTTCTTTAAATGATCTCTTAAGACAGTTTAAAGTTAGAACTGGTGAGCATTTTAATTGATAATTCCTTACCTTTGCTGATAGGAAGAATAAAAGTTTTGCTTTAACAGGTTTGTATTCTACCTAAGTATATTTAAATTTTAAACTATGACAAGGAAAGGATTCCAAAATGAATTTAGTTAAATAAATAAAATTGAAAAAAGGGAAGCACTCAGTATTCTGACAGACATAAATTATTGAAGCATTTCACTAGCAAACTTCTTCCTGAAATAAATTATTCGTCACCACACTTAGTTCTTAAATCAAAATTAAAATCTACACAAAAATCAAAAAATTGTTGAAACAAAGAAACTACATAGTCAAAACTTTACATTCCTGCCTATTAGAGGAAGTGCAGTATATTTGGAATACCAGTTTGTTTAAGACGAATAAAAAATTACGACAGAGGATGGGAACAAATTAAACTACATAATATCATAAAGAAACTAATAAACTTTCATATTTCTGAGCGTCAATAAAAATAAAAAACAAAAAGTAACTGAAATTTTGGTTTGAATGAAAAATGACAAAATACCAACAGTATTCCAAATATGCTGCACTTCCTCTACCTAAGGACTATAGATTCTAAAGGTTTCTCCTTCACACTACCATTCTCTAAACTCTATTCCACTCCACCACGAAACTGTTACCAAACATATTCCGTTTTAACAACACAATTCAATTTCAATATCCCCGTGCGTCACTGCAACAGCCTCCCATAAAAAATCCATCAACGCCATCCGACCCCATGCTCCACCCAGAAGCTATTACCGAATAACATTACAGCGTAACAATATACATAATTCGACTTTGATGTCCCCCGCCAGCTACCAGTGACGCTAATGACCACTGGTGTGGTTACGAAAGCGTCGACGACGATCCTCCGAGTCACGTGGGGCCGCGTGCTTCCGCGGTCGATTAACGATTTTCTCCGAAGGCCCCGTGGTCGTCGCGTTAAGCGCATCATGGAAATAATCGCGCGCTTTTTGCGTCAATTTGCCCGTGGTGGAAACGTTAGCCCAACCAGCTGGCCGGCTTTAATGCACGGCACATCGCCACGAAGCAAAGACATCAACCAGCACATCTTCGGCCCCCGTTCGTTCTGCAGCTTCCCTTTCCATCGGTCGCCAGGCGCGCTTACCCCCGGTCGTTTTAAAGAAGCAGCGCAAAGTACTTCAAACATTAAGGGATCTTCCGAGTTAGCGCGATAAATCAGGCCGGGAGATAATTGCTTGCGTTCACCGCGACGGAATTTATTCAAACTATTATAAAGCACTCCGGGCAAGTTGCTGCTCGATCGATACGCCCGACCGTTTCCTCCCTTAAGAAGCGCTTTATAGAGCTGGCTCGAGATTAAACGGAGATTTATTTCGCGCCTCGGTGAACGAACTCTGATTGCTACCGCGGTGCGGCGTTATTCCGGCGAAAGGTTGAGTTACGGGTGCGTGTTGGATTTCGTAGTTGGCACTTGGTGTAGTGGTGATTTCTAAGAGTGGGGTGTATCGTTGATATTTGAGGAATAGGTAGGCTTTAGGATCGATCGGTTCTTCAGTCAAGCTTGAAGCAAACGCGTTCGTGTTCGATTGTAGGGAAGTGTGATATCGTTTTCAATATTTAATAATGCTTTATTCATGATAAGGGAGAAATACAGTGAGGGGAATAAAAATATATGTGTGTGTGTAGATTGGTGTGAAGTTAAGCTTAGGAATGGGGATGTTAGTAAAGTAATTGTGAAGGGATGGCTAATAAAAATATTTAATAAAATATTGAATATAAATATTAATAGAATATTTAATATATGTATTAATAGAATATTTAATATATGTATTAATAGAATATTTAATATATATATATTAATAGAATATTGAATATATATATATTAATAGAATATTTAATATATATATATATTAATAGAATATTTAATATACATTCATTACGTAAGTAGAATACTTCGGTCTATGTAGCTTACTAAGTACTTTCAAAATCCAGGAAGATTATAGAAACATTATGAAAATACAAGTAAATAGAAATAAATTGAAGGAATTAGCAAATTGTGTAATATTTTCATCTCAAGTAAATATCATCGGGAGAACTCAATGAGATTGACTTACATGCGCGGAGCGTTAAAGTTTGCGAAAACAGCCGGGAGTTTTAACGAGACTGCCCTCGCCACGCAACAGAAACATTACAGCCAGGAGGAATGGAAAGAAAGGGAGAAGAAAAGGCTGCTAGAACGACTCGGTACTCTTAATCTCGCTGAGCACTGATGAAATATTACGAGATCTTCGAATCGACGCGATGAATCAGCCGAAGGGATAATCACGCGAGTATATCAGCCGTAAGTATTCGCGCGATAGTTCGTACGAGTCGTAACCTTCAACGTATCCCGTGCGTTATGGTAATAATAAAATAAGCTCTCGCATGAATTTATTGGCTAATTATCCGCTTATCCACCTCCTTCAGCGTTATACCAGCAAAATTTCATCGGCCGCGCGGATTTATCGGAAACGCTCGACACTCTCTGTAGTTTTTCGCGATCCTCGCGTGCTCAAAGGGTTTAACTTACGATCTAAGCGCCATTTTTCTTTGCGACTTAGGGCTTGTCCGAGGGGGTGATTAACGTCAATTCTTTTCTGCTCTTTCCTCTCCCCGCTCGAGAATTAATTTAAGTGTGTACCGTGGAATCGAATCTAAAAAGGATAAGATTGTTTTTCAGAGGTTTATTAGAATATCGTACAATTATTTATTATTGTATTGTGAACTCAGTATATTGAACTTCTAATTTTTAGAAAACTTTGTTAAAGATCAAGTTGAAACGAAAATAACGCTAATAATTTTCAACGGAATTGATTATTCTTTGACAGTGCTGCTTTAAAATTCATTTAAGAAACTTGAAAACGCCCCACTGTGGAAATATCGTACATTTCGATATGATTTCCCGCTGCAGCACGGCGTCTATGAGAATTTTAAAGTGTTTTTCCTCGGCGAACTTCTGACGCGAATTAAACGCTTTCCTGCTCCTTTCCAAAGGTATATTTTTCGAGCACTTCCTCAATTAAACACCAAGCGTAGATTAATCAAAGATCCCGGTGGTTCGAGGTCGGTGGTACGCCGCATTAATCGAATCCACCACGATTTCCCCAGCGCTCCTCTAATTAATCTAAACCCTCCAACGGATAATCAAAACTCTGTGGTAACGTACAGTATGGAAATCAGCGATTTTTCCGTCCCCCCGTGACACGCGTGCGGCCACGGGCTCCTCGTCGTGTAATGAAACACGTAATCCCTCCATCTTGGGAACGACGCATGCTCCGACGGGAAGATAATTACGCGCGTTCCTAGAGCGCGGCACGGAGGAAGACGAGGGCACAGTCGCAATTAGGCGTTGCACAATTCCACTGTCGATAATTGAAAAACCGAATTCCTGGTTCAGGCGAACCAGCTTATCGGTGGAAATGGAAATCTCATCAAGATGGGAATCGATTTTCCTGCAACAAGGCTCGTCGAGGGGAGGATGTGCCTTGAAATAATGACGCAGCATTGCTAAGTCAAACTACTTGTTGCGGGGTACAGAACACGATCCATTCGAAGCTTCAACTTGGGGATTAGATATGCCAGATTTCCAGGACCTGGATATCAAATTGTAGTGGTAATGTAATTGTAATCTGTACAGTTACTCTGTTAATTGTTAATGACTTACATTGTTACATTGTTAATGACTTTAATTATTTCAAAGATTGGATGTTTAAATCTGCCTCGTCCTTATGTACATATTTATAAGTATACAGGACTAAAAGAAGATAAAATTTTGAACTAACTTCTTCATAAAATTAATCTGCAGTCACCACTCATCTCATCCATACAGAAACTCCAGGCTTATACTGTCATCCTTAGTTAAAATATCCTAAAACTAGCATTTTTTCATTTGTAGAGAAATTTGGAAATAGGGTAAACGCACCAGTAAATGAACAGTTAAGGCTAATGAATGAACACTATTATAAAATTATGTTTGCAGCGCGATTGATTCCACGTGCTGCAAAAATTGTTTGGATATGAAGGAAGAAATGAAAAGAAGTCTCTAATTAATTAGCTGCTTACTTTAATAACTTATTTTACTCATTTTAATAAAAAATGTTCATTCACTGGTACGTGTTCATTTACTGGTACATACACCCTATTTGAAGTTCCTCACGTCTTTGGTATGTTAGGTAAAGTTAGAAAACCTTACATGCGTCGTAGAAATTTAAAAACAGTCTAATTTATTTATTGTTTTACAAGGGCGGCACAAAGAAAATGATAAAAGTTCAGTTTTCTCGGATGTTTCGAAACACTAGATAGTACATTTTAATTAAGGAAGACAGTAAATATTTACCGTGAACTGGGGGAATATTGGCATGATTTTGTAGCATTTTACTATATGTAGGTTAAAAATTAATATTTTTACATTTGCTTTGAGTATCCTATCGTAACACTGCATCTCTTCTGATTGCAGTGATTCAAAATTTGTATCATTTTCGTTCTTTAATACATGTTAAGTAACTAGCAAAGTTCCCCTAGTTTACGGTACGCAGACATTTCTACTAATTCTCAATTATTCCCCCGATTAGTTACTTAAATCATTTTCCTCCAAGTATTATTTACACCTTATGCATTTAACCTAATCATTTTCAATAGTTTAACTAACAAATTCAGTGACACCAACGTCGCGCACTCCCCTAATTATATTTCTCCATCTTGCTTCCCAAATAATCGTCCACGAAATAAATCCCAAAATTCGAAGCTACGCGACGCAAATCATCTCCCTTTTTTCTTTTCCTTTGTCACGATGCCTGGTGACACCAGAGATCTCGCGCGGCACCTCGAGAGAGCACCCGAGTCCCTGACTCGCTTTCGAAATCGCACGTGCACAGGCCCCAAGAAAAAGTCCCCCTGGGACGTTCCGGGAACGCTTCGGATTCGTTCTTTCCCGCAGGCGTCTCTCGATCACGGCGTACCAGGAAGTCCGATTACGATAACGCGGCGCCACGAGCCGAGACGTCGCGCGACCCGCGACCAAACTCCATGGAAAAGAGTCCTCGCCGCTCGCTCGATTGTTGTCCCGTGCAAATTTACAATCAACCGGCGAACCGGTTCTCCCGGGCTTGCCTCGTGAACCGTCAACTCCTGGTAAAATTATGTGCAAGTACCTACGTACCTCGAATTTTTCGTCGCGTTCCCTCCGATCGACGGGGACAGAAGGCATTACCGTTGCCGGCGCTCAAATTTACTTGCTCTGCTTTGTGATGGAACTTGCGAAACTGGAATATAGTAGTTACAAGAATGGTGAACAGTTGTAAAAGTTATTTAAAGGAAGGATCGAGTGTCGTTTAATTATTAAGTCATGATAATTGAATGTCTGTCTTTAATACTTTGTGCTTCAGACTTTGCTTGTCAGTATTCCACTTAATTAGTATGAGTGAATTTAATTTAGTGTGTAAAGGAATAGTTGCTATCGAATGCGTCATTGAGCAAAGAGTCTGTTCTTCTAGTTGATGGTATTAATTTTTAAATATTTGTTTGAGGATATTTACATTGATCTGCTCCATCAGCGTCAATGAGATACGGTATTTGTTATTATTCGGGACTTCGTCGCTACAGCATCCGCGAATCTACAGACAGAGATTTGAGTAAAATATTAACGTTCGCTATATTTAGCTGACAGTTATTCATTCTGAATCTTATTTACTACCTGCCATATGCAACTGCAAGATCTCAACATCTTAAATACAGATTTAAAGATGTTAATGCAAATGGAATGTAAAAAAAGTAGTCTACAGCAATAACTAGGTTACACTGGCGAGTAATAAATATGTGATTTATAGACTGAATTCAATGAATTATTCAAGTGAGGACTAAAGCGATCTGTTGGTCGCGGTGAATTTATCGCCCTCTCGGGTATTTATTATTCATTATTTCGAATAAAATATGCCCACAGTAGCACCGGCACGACGATTCTTATTCAGTATCGATAATAAACACGACAAAGGGGACGATATTGCCGGATGCACAGTAACCGGTGTAATTTACAGGTCCACGATTATAATTTCAATGGGAAGCGACGCCGTTCGCTGCAACGAAACGGCCCCTTTTGGAAAATATTTTATCGCGTAATGGCCGTGCTGCTGATCTTGCTCCACTCCCACGAATTTATCGGGAGCATCGTGATATATTTTTTGGTCCTTCTGTTGCATTAACATTGCCCGGAGGCTCTTACAGTAACTAGGATTTATTTGTTATCTTTTTTACGAACGTTTATTTTTCTTTTACACTTGAAGTGGATTTTTGAAATTATTTATGTAGCACCTTGGAGATTATATAGTGTATCATTTGGTGGCGGAATGCTGAAATAATTATAATTGATATATTTTAAACGAGGGTTTTCTAATTTGATCACTAAGGACACATGAGAAATATTTAAGGGTTCACAATATATTAAATACAATAAAACTCGTATACAATAATAACGAAATCCAAATTTTTATTTTCTACTATAAAATGCACCTCAAATAGTTAACTCGGGTAGACGACGACCCTTTTCAAGCCTAAAAAAACTCAATCGCCAGGAAGTGTCTGATACTATTTCGCCTGCGAAGTGGCCGTCTGTGGCAGGCAGCGGTAGCGCGGATAATTTATTTCTGCGCTCAATGTCGAGACACGGGAACCTGTTCAAAAGCGTCGATTTCACGTCGACTGGGAAGCTCATCTTTGAACCCTTTCAGTGATGCGATCGCCGAAGAAGGAGGAAGCGTGGCGTTGGGTGTTAACCTTGTCACACTTTGCGCACCTCCGACCTCGTCTTATTAGTTTGGCACGCCTGCTGGAGGGATCATAACGCGCCATATAGGAGCGTCGGTGATCGACGACGGGCACGGATAAATGGACGAGGATCGATCGTATCTCGTTCAGCCTGTACACCGAAAATATATTCGTCGAATCGGCAGCTTGAATCACCATCAACGACGGCCATTCTGATCGGATGGAATGAGATTTCACGTCTCACCATTCCAGGAGTGTATTTTCAGAAAGTTATTAATAAGATACTTTTGGGTACGTCGAGATGTGGATACTTTTTCAGTTTCATATTATTTTCCTGTTTATTTCTTATTCGAGTGGTAATAGGACAATATATTCTACCTATTTTCTATATGCACCCCAGCAGAACCATTCTTCGTGCATATAGAGAGGGAATTAAATACTGTAAAAATATGTGTACCTAGGTTCTCCGTTTTATCTGTACAATTAAAGGTGAGAGAACACGCACAGTTCAATTTGATAGAATATCGAAGATTTCTTTGTTCAGTGGCGTAGGTTTTTTTTGTATTGTTAAGGAGAGAAAGGTGTCCCGTTTTTGGCGGAGCACTGGGTATGTTGAAATTCCAAGGATTTTCGAAAATAAAAATGCCAAGAAGGCTTTCGTTTAATCTGACGGCGCAGTTGGTCGTCTAACGTCTCGTTTCTCGTGCTGGCCAGTTTTTAATAACTTTCACCCGCGGGCGAGCGTCACCTTATCTTTACGAAGCCCATACGGTGCGAAATGTAACGGGGACATCCGAGGTGAAATTGAAATCGCGCTAAGAATGCACTAATATTTACGCGGTGGGAGCATTTTATCGGCGTTGGTCCAAGAGTACGCCAATAAAACGTGCGCGTGCTGGTCGAAATAAATAAACGGAAGAAAATCGGACGCATTCCGTCGAATGGGAAGATTTAAGGCACGGGGTGATCCAGAGAAAGGGATCGAAGAATTTTGGGATCATAAAGTACATTCAGAAATAGCCGAGAAATTTTTTAATTAACAGGAATTAATAAATCAGCAGTTAATCTGTTCTGACTCTGTTGCACATTTATGTTTCTCCATAGGTACAGAAATTCTTGTATTTTCACTTAGGTATTATAGAGAAGAGTTGACAAAAGAAAGGAAATAGATTTCTTGGTTTATAATAGATTTCTGAACCTACGTGACTGCATTTTATTTATTATTTTGAGTATTGTGAACTTCTAAATTCTTCCACCTTTTTTTTACATTACTTTTTACAAAATATAACCTGGAATATTTTGAATCACTAACAATAAGCTCGAGCTTTAGATATGCCATGTCCCTTTTCATTTTTCTAAACAAAGATGTCTATTATTCTTTCTCTTCTTCATTTTTCAGTAAATAATCGTTTTCGTTTAGATTAGTCTCGCATTATGTCAGCTGCCAAATTATATCGTACACTGGACGATACCCCGCGTATTGCGTTGTTTTATTACCGATAATTCCATGCAATTTGGCATTGACGATTTTACGCGGAAAGTTCCGCGGCGGGTGATTTCGCGTTGCCTTTAAGTTCACTTTCCATTCTTGCTGCGCCTCTAATCGCCGTTTCGGCCGCGGTAATAGAAGGAGTCATTATTGTTAACGTCATTACCCGCGTGGTAATGCGTGTCTGCGTCCATACGACCCCGCAGTTTTTCCTTTCTACCCTTTTAACCTGGTGGAAAAATAGCTGCGTTGGTCCACGTGGAGTTTCGTTTTGAAATTCCCTTCCTACCTTCTCTTTTCTTTTCCTCCTTTTTCTTCTAGCATTATTCTTTAACTTCATCGTTCTGTTTCTATTAATCTACATAATCCACTTTCAGTGTTTTTAAAATTCTTAGAATTTATATGGAATAAAGTATTTTGAGTTATTAGAATGAAGCTCTTTTAAATTATAGAGCCAGTTTTAGTCAAACTAAATCACAACTATGAGTTCTCGAATATATGTTCATGTAATTATTATTCAGGATGAACTATTTGTTAAATATCTCTGATCATGAGACACCACTTGATCTGACATCAGGATCACACACCCTTCCCCTCTAATTTGTAACTTACCATATTATAATATCTCAGTTGTGCCTTCGGGAGGAGTAGTGAACGTAATTATTAGTTCTCAGCTACGAAGAAGAAAAAGGACGAATTAGACACTGTGTTTGATTGTCAGACACTATCTGGTTCTGTCTGAACCCCCTCAAGGCCTGAGGACTTGTCCTCAGTCGGGCTTAGCGACCCCGGGGAGCCTGAGCTATCTTATTCGACCTGTCTTATAATATAATATACCAGTATTATATAATATAGCATAGTGCTGAAATCGTGCAAGATAAATTCTGCGAGTTGCGAAGGTCACTCTATAGCCTAAATTGTATCAAGGGAATAAGGGGTTAAGATTCCCCTGTACCCTGCAAAAAAATCTTCCTCGTAAGATCGTGTCGACACAGAAACTCCTCAATTGCTTGCTCTACGATTTTAATCTCTCAAAGGCAGTAGTTAAACCCAAATTCGTGGAGTACAGGTCTTCGAGCTTATCTAGCAACTATTACTTACCAAAATGTTGTCCAAGACAATACATTTTAGCTAGAACTCCGAAATTTTATTTTACAATCAACTACCAGTCCGTTAACTAATTATTAAGACTCTTAACTTCAACAATTCTATTACATTCAAAACACAAAATATCTTCTCCTCAAAAATCATCTGAGAGACTTCTGTACTCTGATAAACGTGGGCACTGCGTCCAAACTTATTGGCCAGACAAAATTTGAAAATCGGGGCTAAATCCAGCGAGGTGGATTTTTCGCGATGGAAAAGGAGCGAGGCTCGCGAATCGCATCGACGGCGAACGCGCCGGTGCCAAGCTAAGCCAAGAACGAAATTAATAGCCGACTTGTCATAACAGGCAACGATAGGAGCCTCGACAGACCTAAGAACCGGACTTCTCTCAGTGCTCTTAACGGCGGATATACATCGAGCCAAGCCGCGAGCAATTCCCCGTGACGAATTTCCTACGTCAACTCGCCTCTCCAGAGACTGGGTCCCCTTTGGCCGAATGACGTATGCAAATCAGCCCGCTGCACCGTCTGTCCAGGAAGCTAGGCACCTTGGAACCCCTGCGCCACCATCGCGTCTCCTTTCCACCCAGTTCCTCTCCTTCCTCACCTCTGAAGTGTCTTAAGTCCATGGAATTACCAAGCCGGGGAAATCGCGAGTTTGTTTTTAATTAGAGTTGAGATGTAGGATTTTGCTATAGGGATATTCTAATTTTATGGTTTGAGTATTGTAGAATCAATTTCATTGACTTCCAGTTTCCTCGGAATTTATTGAATTGATAAACGCCACTACTTGGTTATGAAATGAGATTTTACTATTTTTTCTCAAACCTCAGAACACATATGAATAGATGATTCCGTCATCCTTATTCCAACAAATTTCCACCTTTTTAATTCATCTACACATTTCCCCAAATCATAAAATTATTTCTTCTCTCTTCTTCTTCCTCTTAACTTATTTTCTACCACACCAAAAATACTTGCTCCTATTCTACAGATTCAATAAAATCGATACTCGGAGATCGATTCGAACCACTTTAAAAAACAACCCCGTTGGTTTTAAGACACCCCAGAAATAATTCCCCTTTTTTAAACACTCCTATATCTTTTATTTTCTATCTCCACGCGTTCGTCGCTTCGATTCTCCTTCGTTTCCCTTTTTCCCTCATTCTCCTGCGTGTTACAAGCAGTCAATCGTCAGGGACGCCAGCCTCGCCACGGAATTATCCGCGATTATCGATGTTGGTCACGAGATATCGTTAAATCCCGCGCGATTCGACACGCGGACAATGCGCGTATTTGCCAGCTCTGATTTAAATCTTCGCCGCGCGACTGTTAGGTGCGACTAATACGGGATACCGTACGGCTGATGGTGAAAATTAGGAGGGGGAAGGGGAGGGTGGAACGATGCGATTTCACGTGTAAATCGCGCGCCAGCGGCACGGCTGTAATTGATTCTGACAAATGGCAACGAGTTTGACACGGATTATATACAAAGTTTCAGTTTCGATTATCTGCGCGGCCGATCGTGAAAAATCGTAAGAGCCGCGCACCGTGGATGTGGGAAAAGCATTAAAAGGGAGGTGTCCGTGGAATAACGTCGAAAGTGTTATCGATCGTGTGTAATTGGATTGGATTACACGGCGTTCTTTCCAGCGTGGAAACAGCGAGAGAAACTTTTCGTATCTCCCGAGATCGAAGTGCTGCGAGCAATTTCATTCAGAACGTTTCGAAGCTGTTCCTTGCAGCATTTTCCGCCCGGTCGACGTCGTTTTCTGCCTGTTTCGAATTCTCCTGCAATATCCATATTTTACTTTAAGGGAACCCCCTGGTCAAATCGCGCGAAAACATAGGGGACTTTTATGATTTTTTCTAGAAAAAAGTATACAATGCATGGGTCTAAAACTTTTTGCACTTTATTCTGCTACAAATGTAGAGTATAAAACAATTTTTTCATTTCATTTTTGCCCACCCCTGCCTCCGATATGCATTGCGTGCTGCATCGTCGAAAAAAAAACTGGCCTGCACTATCGCCACGATAACTTTAGACAGGATCATCCAAAATCAAAAAACCAAAGATATTCCTCAATTACACGTGTGTGGTTATGGCGCTACCCTCGGGCAGTGTTAATAAACAATTGGGCGATGATTACCAAATGTTTAAACGATAGGGTCACCGAAACATGGGTTTTCCCACAAAAATGTTTCGTAAAAAAATTAAGTGTATGAAAATTCGCAATAGAGGCTAGCGCGAAAGCCAGTGTAATTGCGAGTAGAATGGGCAAAAAGGATATAAAAAAATTATTTCATACTCTACTTATGTGGCAAAAATTTTTTTTTCTAGAAAAAATCATAAATGTCACCTATGTTTTCGCGCGATTTGACCGGGGGTACCCTTAAATTCTTTGCATGTTTTTCTTCATAAAAGACTAGGAATAAACATAGTATAAAATCGGCATTCCTATCTATCGATTCACTTCTGTAACTTCCAATCAAATTCAAATTAAAATCTCCACTAGATTACTCACAATTAGAAACCCTTCCTCAATGATCTCCAATTACAAATCTACTCAACATTAGATACCATCAAACATTCCTAAAAAAATTCGAAGCAACTCCAATTTCCACCCCTCTCTTCCCAAAACATCAAATTCTATCCATAGACATCGAATCCTCCTCAAAAACTTTAAAGAAATAGCTACCAAATCTCCACCAAAGCCTGACCTCCAAAGAAATAATTTCATTCCCCTTCCTCAGCAACGAATCGAACGCAACCTATCCAACACTTCGCATGGACCACCCTGTATATCCGCACGCGACGACCACGCTCTGGATTTTCCATTTCCTAGTGCACCAACGCGGTCTGGGAAATGGATAGAGCACCGGTCGTGACGGATAGAGTCGCGTTCGGTTCAGCACTTAAGCGCGTTACGCGACTTTTTTAGCGAGCGTATCGACGGTTTCCTGGACAGGGGCGAAACCGGTGGTGCTTGTTCGCCCGATACATATATTGATATTTCAGTCGTTCGCCAACGTAATCGCGCGTATGACTTATAGCCCGCCGTTAATTTGTATATAATGGCACCGGCCAGATACCGGGATCGGTGTCTGCGTGCGCGTCGGGACACGAACAGGCCGCGTAATCGCGCCAGATAGTGTCGATACCGCGGGATGATTAATACCTAGGCGTTTCTACGATTTCCGCGGAAACCGGGAAAAGCGTTGCTGGGGCCATTTAATTGCGAACGATGGTCGATTAATCTGCGACGTTCGCGCGTCCCGTTGCTGGCCCCTGCCGATCTTTCTCTGCTTTCTGCGCGGCCGAACCCTTCGCGCTGCTACTTATTCGCTCGACAATGCTTTGCTTTCGACCCTTGCGTTGTTTAAATGCAGATCTTTGGAACAGGAAAGGGATATTAAAATTAATAATTTAGGGAATTGTACGGACCACGAATTCTTCACTTCGAAAAGGTTTAATGATTTGAACGTTTACATAATAATAATAATAATATCGGTATGTACCTTTAAATTAAACTTCAGAGTGCCTGAGAGACACATTTAGAATAGAATATTTGTTTATTATAGAATACTGGAAAGTAATACATTTGGTATAATATCAGGGGATGTTAAAGCCGATATCAACATCGTATATGCTTAGTGTTGGCACCAAAATACATATCGTAGAATCAAAGGCTGTGGTAGTTGAGGTAGCGTTAAAGTTGCAAGTGTCAGAGATCTGAGTAGAGAAGTGTCAGTCCAATTTTAATGTGCAGTTGACATTCCACGGCCAATCGCAGACTTGTTCTTTTGGGTTGAAGTGCAGTCTGTACCCTTTCCTGTATTCTGGGCAAATCATTTGATGCCCGATCCCACAGAAGCATGAGTAATACTTGGTGCAATCGCTCTCGTGGGCGATGTTCGTTTGGTTCACGCAGCTATCAGTCGGGCATGGCGGCTCAGGCGTGTCCTTCACAATAGTGGTCACTGCCACCGTGACGAAAAGGATCATTAAACAAACGCCTGAAATTCGGAAGAAATTTTTATTAACGTGCACTGCATTCCTGAGGAATTTTTTATTTTTACTCTTCCCTTTGGCTATTAGTCGATTATAAATTCGTTACGATGGGAGGATATTATGTTCTGATAATGATTCGTGTCATGGGAACAGTTTCGTTGCCAGGCCACAAATTCTGATATGAAACGTGGGGTGAGACTTATAAAAAATCAGAGATTCAATTTGTTGCTATTAAACCTCTTCATTCATCCCTAAATTCACCCTAGTAATTGTAATCGAAAGACACTACTTATCTACAGTCACTCACAAATTTGTTAACGCAAGCCTTATTTTTTATATTAAAATCATGAGTCAAGGGATGCCAATCTGGGCATCAAGAAGGAAAAGCAAGGTACTGACTATCACAATTAGTTACTCTTCTTAATTTATATGAACTGTGAAGCACTGTATATCTCCATTTTACTACCATTTCTATACGTAGAAATTCAAAAATAATTTTAGAAATTAGTCCTGTTGAGAATCGACGTTATTTCTAAAGAGACCACAAAGTAAAGGAGTGAACACAATTGTGCAGATTTTAATTGACAAAGGTGTCCATATTGAAGAATCAACTGATTTAATAATTAAATCAATTAGTACTCTAATTTTCTCTCGTCAATTAAACCCTTTTCATCAAGAACCCTTTCAAACTCACAGAATACTTACACTTCATGTTGAGGAGCAGGTAATCACTAGCTCTGAGAGTCTACTATGTATCTGACTTACGCGAATTCGCTTTTATAGCCTGAAAAACCTTATCGACATACGATTGTGTGGCGTATCACACATAACACTTGTACATTTTCTGGGTGAAGGTTGGGCTCTTCAATTTTATTTACCTTCTACCTTATTCTTAAACCTCATTCCTTTTTATCTAAAAGAACACGCTTCCTATTTCTTCAACAAGTAGAGACTACTCTATTGTCCTGCATTTGATTTTACATTTAAATTCTTTGCATTTTTGCATTTGAAACACTGATTTCCTACAACAAGGATCAACTTCCTACATCCTGTAGAAACACTGATTCACTCATTTATCACGCATCTACCTTGATAACCTGAGTATTCAAAGTGATAACAGATAATCGATTAGAATAATACATTCTCCTCGACATAAAGAGAAGGAGGGAAGTCAAGTACATCAGTCCTCGAAGTCGAACGAGAAACGCGAGAATGACTGCAGATATCCTTTCTGTCGAGCCGCCACGCTAAATTATCGAGTTCGCGGGAGAACCTTTAACGACGCAATTTTCGCCTAAGGATGTGTATCTCTTTCGTTTATGGATCGCTATAAAACTGGGAAGCGGTCGATTCAGCTTCACGGAAACCAGTCACGGTGCAAGTGAAGTCCCCGCCGTGTCAGTGATACTGTCATCATACTTAGCCCCTGCAAAAACTGTAATTGATTTTTCAACGTCCCTCGAGGTGCAGCCCACGGAAAGAAATCGTGTTCACATCAAAGGAGTCGTATTTGCACCGACAGCAGATTGCTGCAATAATGGTAGCACTAAGGGGATAATAATTCGAGAAATAGTGGTATATGTGGCACGTTTTTAGACCTTAAAGATTAATGAGGGAAGCACTTAAATTTTCTGGGCGTGGGTCGAGTGATGCAACCCAAAATGGGCACGTTGGCCTCTCAACCTATTTTCCAGAATCAATTTGTTTGTGGCCACGGCATTCTTAAGGGCCGATATCAGTGGCTTTATCAATTCGGAATTATCGAGATACGCGGGTGGGAAGCTAAGTAGATCTGTTTCGGAGTTGACGAGTGTTAGTTGATTCTTTTGGTAGAGAAGTATCTAGTTCGAGTTTTAGTTGGTTTAATGGTAAAAAGAAGGACTAACACGAATTTAGATGTGTAAGAGTGGGTGATTAAAGTTGACCGTTTATCTAAGTACGTGATAATGGATTGAGATAAGGTATGGATAATAGAGGTTTACTGATTCCCCTCTTGAGCAATGGATTCTTACTTGAGTAATAGGGCTTTAACAGTATGTCAGTCAATTTATATTTGCATCAAATTCATTTAAGTATTGCAGGAGGATCACTCTGAGTAGTTTTCTAAATTGTGTCATACACAATATCTTTTTTAATCCTTAAAAAAAGTATTTGTTAATTTTGAAATACTATTACTATACTAAACCTTCAATTTTAAAAAATGGAATTGACTTTTTAACTCCGTGCACTTCAATTAATTTTTTTCTCTCGTCTATTGATCACAGATCTATCATTTAACGCTGTAGTTATTACATACAAAATATTGGGAATAGAAAAGTAATGCTCTATATTAATTTAAAAATCAATAATTTATTTAATTTTACTAATCTTGAATTCTTTCATTTTTATAAAATTTACTAACATCAATATCTTTAATTTAAAGTTTGGGGGTTTGCCTGGTGTCCAGAGGGTTGAAGTCGGTATGATTCTAAGTCGCGACGAAAACCAGTCCTCCGAGGGTGATCTTCCAAATCGATCGTACTCAGAACCACGTTATTTGTAAGCAGTATATCCGGCGGTGTAATAAAGTACCGAAAGTCGGCCTCGCGGCGTGCGCTTATCGTGCCGATTCCTCGTCGCGCGCTGCACTTTCGCCGCCCCTGAAAAAATACAATAAGTTATAGATCGGGGAATGACGGACGAGTGGTAGTCCTGGTGGCGCGTAGAATTGCAGGTCATTAGGTGGGAAAACGAGGAAATTAATTTAGTAGTACCTAATTTCAGTTATCACCGTGGAGGTGATGTATGTAAGTCGTATAAGTCTCAACGAGAGATTAAGTTTTGGTACAAAGGTGACTAGGTTTTTGCTGAGTTTGAGAGATTTGTGAGAAATATTCAATATTGAAGGAAATGCTTAAATGGCGCGATATTAAATACCTACATTATTCTCAAGAAGTAAGATTAGTTTAATGCTAGGAGCATTGGAATTTATCATTCTTCTTCTAGTTTTCGTTGTTTCTCTTTGCAAAAAATTGTCGAAAAAAACCGAAAATTTTATACAAATTCGAAGAATTAGAGGAGCACAACGGTCGCTATTCTTCTTCGTCTTCAGCTTCACAAATCCTCAGGCAATGTAGGACCCGATCTACATAGCTCTTCCGCCGTTCTGGGCAAACATAATTTTTGCCGCCCTTTGCATTTAATTATAAATAATTATTTTAAACTACAATTCTTGACAGTGAGTTACTTTTTTTGTACATATTTGTCGAATAACATAGACCTTTTGTTTCATAAATAATTTAATATTCACAAAGAAAACAGTAACAAAATAAAATAAAATATATAGATAGGAAGTAGGTACCTACTTTTTAAATCTAAAAAAAAGAACAACTCTTATAAAATATTTTCAGAAATCAATAAAAAACCATCTATAAATTTGATACTAAATTCAAACACGTAAGTTTTACTTTTTTATTGATTTTAATTTTCTCTTTCTCCCCATTTTGCCGCTCTATTCAGTTGCCCTGCTTGCGCCCCCTAGATCGAGTCCTGCAAGTAGAAATATCCTGAATTTCTCTCTGGTTCGTTGAACCACCATCGTTTCAGTATTATTAATCCTCTTTTCCATATCCACATTTCCATCTGCCATAAAAGAAAACAGGAGAGCAACGAATCTCCCCAATGATTGCTCGATTTCCCCGGCCCGAGCATCGGGAATTAACGAGGGTCCCGCCATTTCGTATTCAGCCTCCGCGAGTGTGATGTTTAATGGGAAAACGGTGGCTGATTTGTCGGTCGACTCGCTAAACAGAAGCGAAGTATCCATAAAATCGCGATAACGACGCTTTTCAAGACTTTTTACCCTTCGGAAGTGTGCAGCGCGCTAATTTATATCCGCGCTCCGGCTTGCCCCTTCGTTTTTCCCCCCTTTTCACGCCCGTTGTCTCACCTTCGGGTTATCTCCTCTCTTCCTTTTTCGAAGCAGCCTGTACCTTAATACGCACGCTGCGCACGAAAATATCCTTACTTTCTCCAGGACATCCCGGACAATAAGAGAAGCCCGTCGCGTTAATAAAATACGATTGATGGCGTTATAACGGGGTGCTTTTAGGCGCGAGCGATACGAGTTGAAATCCTCTGATTTACGGTCGTTCGCGCGACTTACAGCGAGTTTTCTAACTGTCAGGCAGCGTGGATTGAAGAATCAGAGGATTCTCGGACCATATTCGATTCGAATTAGAATATTCATGCATCTGTCGGACTGTTGCTTTAATCAATCGAGTTACACGGAATTCGCCAGGAATTCATCTCCATTAGGAAAGCATTTCTCCCCAGTACTGACGTCTGCCGTCGTAAAATATTCTATCAGCCAACGAGACAGACTTCGAACGCCACTTCCTGAAGCCTCGGAGTTCAAAGCTCGTCCCTGTGCGTGTCATAGGGCGCATTGAACGCTCGTCAACGTCATCTCGCGCGTTTCCGTGGCGGATCGTTTAGAAACCGGGGTCTACCTCCACGGACTCTGACACGGAGACAGCGGGACAGGAGCGATCACGCGAATCGGAGGATAAATCACTGTGAATTAGCTCATTAGAGAACCTTTAATATACGCTTTATATTAGACTATTCCATTCTTGCCGTCGTCTTGTAGCTAATTATTCCTCTTAGAGTTTCATTCAAATAAATTTTTCACGCTGGAAATGCAATTAAAGTCTTCAAGTGTGACGTTGCTACGCCATCTTGATTCTTCATTGACGCGAATAGTACTGCCCTCTCTGATTTCATATTCTCAAAAATTCTTTTCGTCAATTATCATCATTGACTGAGATAGGTATGCGCATTAAAAAATAAAAATAAAAAACGAAGACCCTGTATTAACCTATTTTATACATATGCATAAAAAATTTGTATATTATATTAATTTATAAATATATAAAAGAAATTTCATTTTTTAAATGTAGGGCATTAGCCTAATAGTTTGAATTAGATTATTTATATATTTATAAATTAATGTAGTAATAGCAAAAATTTTATTACACATGTATTCAACAAAATATTCCTTTTTAAGGGACATTAGTTTGATAAATTATACTAAAATTTAATTAGAGGTTTAAAAATCAATACAATTTATGTTGAAGCCAATTGAAAATTAAGATTTATACATAAATCTCTTTTACTGAAAAGTTTACAAAGTTTTCTATTTTTACGCGGGATATACATATGTTCAAACTTAAGGAAGTCAGTTGGTGATGGTACACCCGGTATTATCCAGTACGTACTCCCACGTAAGCGGGACGGGAAGGTCAAACACGGCAGCCAGGAAAAATCTCGCGAGTCATCGATCCATGCATGACATACGCGACTCCTGGCTGCCTTTATATTTCTCTCTGCGGGTGATATCCCCGGCCTTCCATTTGGCAGCATCGGCAGCAACGATTACTTCCTGATGAACGACGCCGAGAGAGCCAGACAGACGTCGCGCGAGCGACGCGAAATCGCAGGTATCGCGTGTCCCAAGCGATAGCTCGTTAATGTGTTTCGGATCGTCGTGTGCACTTCTAAATTCATCGTACAGGGTGCCTCTGAAACAGTGCCACACCATCTACGCGAGGATTCCATGCATCGGATCTAAAGAAAACAGTCCTGGCAGCTGTGGATCTACAAATGCAGTTTCATGTGGATCACCAATGGCATATTTATATACATATAGGGCGGCAAATTTTGAGCGAAAGAAATTGGAAAAGGTTTAACCACAGAGACGTGAGACAAATTTAAAAGCAATTCACTTCTTCTTCATGTAGCGAATTAGCAATAACTCATATGGGAGTTGCCATATGGAAATAGTTTTACAATTGTCTCAACTTTTTAAAATTAAAATATTTGATGATATTTCATGGTAGATGGTTGGCAGCCCAGTGGTGCCAAAATTCGAAATTCGTTCCTATCGATATAGGTCCATAGTTCAATTTTACCAAAATCTGTGACACACCTCGATTTAGCATGAAATAACTCAATAACTGAAAATTGTGATCTAGCTATACTATTATCTTTGAAGATCCTATGGGGAGCAAAAGTTCCATGGTGGAGTAATAAAGTGTTAAGATATCTCAAAGTTGAAAATATATTTTGATAATTCAGTGAGTAGATGTAGGCCTTCGTGTTCAGTTAGCTGAGATTAATTCTACAGATTTTAAAATAGCACTCAAACGCTTAGGAATTAATTCTCCACTTTGTGTGCACATAAATCACATTGTCCCGTTGAACAATAATCCACGAAAGGGACCAGCGTGCTCCGTGGATAGTAGACAGAAAAGAATGGAGGCAAGGCGCACCGGAAATGGGAGTCGCCATTGCACGGTTACATAAATTCGTCCGTGTTGCGTATTCTCGGGCTAGAATGCAGACGAGAATGTATCGTTGAACCACGCGATCGTGTGGGTGAACCTGTTGAACATAATTGGCTCCCCCGTTATTATTAGCTAATAGATTTTTCCCCAAGAATTATTTATACCCTCGGCTGACAAAGTTACACGCTCCGCGACAACAGCTTAACCGTTAATATCTCTCTTTGCTTTTATTCTGCGCAGCTTCAATTTTCTGCCTGTTGCATTACTGCAAACGAATGCTCGAAATCGCGAACTCCACAGCCACTTTGGAACGTGATATCATCTGATTTTCTAATTAAAGATATTTAGAATCATTCTCATTTTCACCTTTTTTTAGTCACAAATCACATCTCAAATTGAACATTATCCTCCTTTAATTATTTGCTCGATTTTTGTTCTGCTTTCTACCTTCCCAATTATTTCCCTAGCGAATCGTGTAGCTACCACGTTACTAGTGAAATTAAATACTAGCAAGCAGTATTTAAGCGGATGCAATTTAAAAATTCGACAGAAGATCGTGTTCTGCTGGCAACAAGACACCATCACTTGTCATAGAAGCATTCCCAGTTCCTTTTCCTCGGGAATCATGTACTACGTCCTGCGAGCGAAAAAAATCCTGACAGAAGATCGTGTTCCGCCCGCGAGAAAACACCGTCCACGCGTGTTCGCGGTCTTCTTGTTAGGAGGAAAGCGGGAAAGTATCGGCTGCAGCCGAGTGGCGGATTTATATTTTGAAGAAGTTCGTGTAACTGTCCGCGGGGCAGGATCGTATAGAAATCGACGGACGGGCAGCGGCGAAAAAGCGCCAGTGAGAAATAACGGGGAAACACGTGCGTGCAACACGGCCGCGGTGGTATCGAATCGAACGATCGCGGACCGCTACCTTGCCAATTACTTAATCGTGATTCGCACAAAAGCGGCGTCGAAAGGATGAGACGATAACGGACGGCTTAGAATCGCTCGAACGGGAATGCTTGAGCTTCTTTTTCCAGCCTTCAACTTCCTCTGCTTTAGATACGCCTGACACTTTAACACGCGACTGTGCCACGTTTGCCGTTCACTCGCGTTTATTTCAATGCATATTGTCAAAAGCATGAACATTTCATTGATTCACTGATATATCATATCAGTTCTAATAACTTTGGAGGCGATTTTAAAGAATTTTATGAACTTTATTAAAAATGTAACATGAGATTCTTATGATATGTAGGTATATAAAAGAACAAAAAATATTTTTTTCAGATTTTATGAATAAAAAATTGATTTTCCATTTAAGTTATTCCGTGGTGGAATTTTTCACGTCCACACTGTTGGACCTAGAACAAAAGATAAAAAGATTTGTAATCTATACACTAAGTATCAGAGAAAAGTACTCATGATTTTTGCAAAATATTGAAAACTCTTTTTCTAATTATCATTTCTATAAGAAATTTTCTAGCAAAAAAGAATTGTTTTCAATTGTATGTCGTTCCTTCAAAACTCAATATTTTTTATAAATCTTGGGTGTAAAGTCTAAATTCGTCTAAAATCTAAATATATCAATACATGCATCTCTACCTTCATTTTGATGATAAAATAATTTACCACGTAGGTATATTTTCTGTTAAAATAGTTTCAGTGAAACGAACAAGGAAACACACACTTCGATTAATTACACCAAGTTCACGGTGAAAGTAACCACCTATTTTCAATGCCAATTTACAAGAATTATAGTTGGACGTAGAGAACAGATCACGGTAAATCTGCACAATTTCTGTCGTGTCTATTTGAAGTACCTAGTGTATTACCCAATCTACGTCATTTTCGCAAGCGACACTTCTCGAAAAGAACGAGCCCCGCTCGCAGGAGAGTTAATGGGGCCTAATTTTCCTAATCACACGCCTTCGACCACCGCGTGCCCCCTTGAGGCGTAATCGTTTCAATCCCCCACCCCCGTTTGCTCGCGAGGTGTCGCCCCGCCATTGCGAAATATGATTTACGCGTGGCGTCAGCCCGCTATTAGTCCGCGATTTAACCGTGAACCATTAATCTCGTTTCTTGGCGGTGTGGCCGCTTTAATCTCGCTGCCCGTGCTAATATTTGATTATCGACTTGCACCCGGCCAACGTGGCCATTTTCGACGCTCGACGTCGCGTGGACGCATCCATCGGCCTCCATTTTCACTTTTTCGTCCTCATTATTCTTCATTTTATTTATTTGCCTCATAATAAATTGGCTCAGGTATTTCACTCTCAGTCGATGGATGGATAGATGGGTTTATTGGCGTGGAAGAGTAGCCCTCGTAAGATTATTGAGTAATGGCACTGTTAGCACTCGAGTGGAAATGTATTTTTCAAACCTAATTGCCATAGGTGGATGTTTTCCAATTTTACATTTTAGTGGTTCAATGTTTTTAGTGTTACACTTTGATATTTTTTAAGAAAAAAGAGGGTTTAGGGAGTTACAATATAGTTCTTAATAATCTATTCTGTAATAGGAACCGTTTTCAGGATACTTCAGAGTTTTGAGAAGGAGGAGGCACTAATTGGACTTGAATGATGCGATTTTATAACAGTTGTGACATTTAAAAATGTAAGAAACACTGAAAACAGTAGTAAGAATATAATAAATTATGTTAGTATTAGTGATAGTGATATTAATTACACAGATACTAGATAAATTATGTGAGGAGTGATAAAGAAAATAATTACATAAATCCTGTATGAACCAATAATGCGTATTTATATTTAGAAGCATCAAGGTAATCTCGCGTTTCTTAAATGAGACCCAATTTTAATTTTTTTCCGGCCACTTACGAAATATGTGGAACACCCTCCGTTTCAGTGAGTCATAATGCGACGCCCTCGTTTTGTCGCGAATAATCTGGGGAATCGTAAACAATCCTGGCGCATAATAGTGTTAACACTTGCGCAAGGGACGTACTATTAATTGCAAATAGCGGGAAACTCTTGAGTAACAGGATTTCTGTAAATTCAGGGTAGATGGGACTAAAATTATGATTCCTCCATTTTCAAAAAACCATACTTCTACTTTATTATAATAATCCATAGAAGAGTGTCTTCCTTCCCAAAATTCTTAAAATTGAAGCATATTTGGGTCGCAAAGTTGCACTTGGCGAATTAAAAAGCGAGAAACTCTCACTGCTGTGACCCACGTTTCAAGTTTCTAAAAAGGTGGTAGCCTTCTCTTAATTAAAACCAGCATATTTGGATAACAGAAGAATTTTATACACTTTAACTAGTACATCTCGCATGTTATCTACAAGATTGATAGAGTCTCAGCTTTCAGAATCACATTTAATTATAACTTTCCATAGAAAATTTCCATTTTGCCATTTCGTCCTATTTTCGCAAAAACCGTGAGTCATCTTAACTGCAGATCTCTGCAAAAGACACTCTATTCTCTCCTCTCGTCACTTTCACGTGCAGCATCATTCCACGATGATACAATCCATCAAAATGATTCCTACCTTCTCTAAAAACTAAATCTCCACACATCCAATCTACTTCTGCAGCAAAAATCACAATCTTCCTGAAACCGCGACATTAATCACAATCCATTAATCACAATTTCTCTCTCTAAAAATCCTGTCAGTGTCTCCTGCAATCTGTCAAAATTGTCAACTGGTCGGCAGATTTTTCATTCACCGTCTCCACCGAACGTCGAGCGCGTGCAACACTCGCTCGCAGATTACATGGTCGACGCCAGACACGCGACACCGTTTCGCGAATAATTTTACGGTGTTCCCTTGTTATTCTCGAGTTCGCTCGCACGACGTTGACCCAGAAACGAGACGTCTTCTTGGCGTTAGCTTTTTCCGGATTTATGCCGCTCCAATTTCACGCGGCTCCCTTGTATCATTTCTCAATGGCCACTTTACACGGCGGTGACATAACGCGGTTTGGTTTCGGGCTTCGGTCCCGCTCCCTTCACAGAGTATTTTCAATACTCTATTGCGAGCACGTGCTCCTCCTGTGAGTAATTGACCGTCTCGATGCACTGCCAATGCCACTGTGAGACCGGCCGAAGAGCACTTCTCGCGAAACTGATCACATTGTGATTTCTGATGGAGCACTGAATTTGGAGGATTCTTGGTTCTTGCTTGGGAAATAAGGGATTTGGGAGAATTCCTTTTTGAAGAGTGTGATGGGGGTGATTAAAACTGATAGAAGGTTGATTTTAGATTCTCAGGAAGTGGCTAAGAAGTGATCTTTAGAAAGAAGCACATATTAGGGGTGAACATAAATTTATTAAAAAAGCACATGCTGTGTTTGAATAAAACTTACTAGTCTGATACTAAGTAGTCAAAGGAGTTAGAAATATTTTTCTACAGAGCTGTAGTAGAAACAAAAGATTTGACTGCTTCAGGGCCAGTGCCTTATTTTCAATCACGATCCCTAGATTTTGTACTTCGAAACTTCCAGAGGTGTCATCACTGTAACATGATTTTCAATTTCTTTCCTTCTTTCACATTTTCGAGGCAACAGAGCGGTGAGAAACGAAGGACTGATTAACTAACCAGACGAAATGACTTCACTTTCTCAGAAGACTATGTCGATCGAAATATTTTGCTCCTACTGCAGCAACGCCATTCTTCTCGTACGTGGGTCTAACAAAAGAAATGGCCAAGTGGTACAAGCCGTTTAAGGGTTTGAGAACTTCAACGAAATTACATGGAGGTTCCACGAGTCAGGCGTGATCCTGCTGGCCTTAACAGCCCCGTGACATTCGACTTCCAGACGCCATAAACCGCGTCGAAGCTTGTTCTCTAGTTGTTTCCTTCGCTTTGTGGCCCCGCCACGCAGAGAGGAAACAAGAAATCCCTCTCGAGACCTGTATCTTCTCGGGAAGACCATCTTCCCTGTGACATTCGTTTCCCTCGAGCGTTAATTAACTCGTTGAGAATGGAGGATGATCCAACTTGTCATGTGAGGACATCTTCAATGGGGATGTCTCAGAATTCCAACTGGAGTTCCACAGAAGGCAGTGATTCAATCAACCTCGTTATTTACTCTAAAAAATATTCATGTAAATATAACATTCAACGCGAAATATTCCCCACGCTTGATCTACACTTAGCAAGTCCACAAGTTTCACTTTTTTCCAAAGATACAAATTGAATTCTAATACCCTCTGCCAATGAATACTTCGACAAAGAAACACCTATGCACCAGAAGCAATGGATGCAACACTCGACTGATTCGCAAGGAAGTAAAGCCAGGCATCCTTTAATCAGTGCATTAAAATTATTAAAAATAATCGCGGCTTATCGGTTGCCATCGATAAGCCACAGATCATCGTCAGCAGCATCTTCGGTTCTGGGTACTTTCACTCCCACAAGATAATCAAGCGTCGAACCATCGACGCTGCACGCTCGTCGTCGATCCGTCCGAGATATCAACGGCCGATAGAAACGTCATCGTGATACGATTAATCGCGAAAAATGCCCCAGGGCTCGAGTAGGCGCGGAACGCTTCCCCGCAAACGTGATTGGCCATCGGCAGTGTCGTTGCACCGCGGTGCATATCAATTTCAAGCCTGCAGCGAGGCGGCGTGCTAATGAACCGCGGAGTGCAGTCGCAAAGCGAGCGAGGCACGCCGATGCAATACGAGACTCGGTCCCCTACTTTCTGCAGGTGTCTCGGCCAGTTCGTTAATCTTCGTAATTAATACACTTTTTTCTTTCATTTTTCCAGGCCCGACCGGCCGGCCACGAATTAATGTTGACGCTCGAAACGCGCCGTGCATCGATACGTCTCGCCTGGCCCCCTCATTAACACCCAATTTTTATTGATACGAGGACGGCATTTAGGCGAGTCAATTTTTAGGATCAGCTGGCAGCTTGATTCACTGACTGTATGAGAGAATTTTGGGATGCCTTTAGTGTTCTATTAATTTGTGAAGGTGTGGTGGATTGAAATTGTTGGTCGTTGAGGAGTTCATAGGTTGGATCTAGTTATTTGTGGATTCAATTAGGCTTCCGGTATGATAATTAGTAATATTCCTTTATTTTGTAAATATATTTTGCATTGCCTAGTTGAATGTATAAGATAAAAAATTAGGATTGTTACAGGTTCGTATCTGTAAAATTATGCAGGCTACGAAATTTTTGCTTTTACACTTTATTTCCTTAAATATATTTCTCCACTAGTGAAATGACCACTCGGAATTTAAGTCACTTAAGTTTTATAACAAGAAAATAATAAGCAAGGGGGAAAGAAAAGATTTCATTTCCAGAGCAAGTAGAAGCAACGATCAAGTAGAATACTCCCATACATGATCAGACACAGGACAAGGCTCAGACTTCAAACTGAATAGCAAACAAATCCCTCCGTAAAAAAGCCATTCTAATATTAAATATAGTACACAAGCACAGTGGTTGATCAAATTATTACAGCCACAGTACGAAAGATATGTTTTTCGTGTTTGTGAAGAAATAAAATCAAATCATCCATGTGACAGATAATATTGCCTTCACTATTTCAAAATGTGTATTTGCAATTTACAAACATGAATATTTCATAAAAAAATAATAAGAATTCAGTGTAATTAAGTAGGTTTTCATTTAAAAATGAATTTCTTTAATGTAAAATCGCTAATTTATGCAACTGGCTCTAATACAAATTTGCTCATCCACTGTACTAACACTACATGCTGCAGGACACTAAATAATAGTAACCACCCGAGTCATGTACGACCTAAGGCACTACGTCATCTAAAAACAAGAACCCTCACCATCTTCCACCCCCATTTTTACAAACAACACTCAGGACCTCCATAAACATCCAAACCTCGCAATTTCTTCACCCTCGCTCCTTCCTCCCCCAAAATAAATATCCCTGCGTTACCCAACATCAATACTACCGTCGTCACGAAGGGCCAGGAAAGGGGGCACGGGAGCATCGAGGGCCCGCCGATATTTATTAGGTGCATACGGCTTTGATATCCTCGTTTGTCATCCCGCGGTCCGCGAGCGCAGGTGCAACCGCGCCGCGGCCAGAAAGAGGCGCAGCAGCGCTGCAGCTAGGCGTTGCACAAGCCGCGGTCGGTACTCTCTTACGGTGTCGTGCTCTCGCCATAGATTCAAGGTCAACGCTGATGTATACGAAGATCAGGAGTAGCTCGGGGAGAGGTCGTCGCTCGATCCTGATTAATGGCTCTCGAGATCGAGCGACCACGTCGCGCTGCGGACCGCTCCAGGCCTTAGTTACGTATCGTCGCCTAAGTGCATTGACTTAAGCGAATAAACTGCGCCGCGTGCATCCGCGACACCTTGCGCCCGTTGCATCACGATCGCTGCAAGTGGCGGATATCGGGCGATCGCCTGGACCCGCGGTATCTCCTCTGCGTAATTATTCGGGGCTCCAGATTGCTGGCTGTGGGGGATGCAATTAGGGAGTCTCGGGAGTTGTATCGAGCTTTCATGCAACTTGTTTGAATGGATGTTGTGGGTAATGTACTTTGTGGAGCAGCATTATGAGGGTTGGAAAGATAAGGTGATGAAATGATGGATGAATGTAGAGCGTTGATGAGTTTTGACTTTTCTTAAAATATTTTGATAATGGGAAGGCTGTTTTCTGCAGCTTGTAGGTGCAAGATTGAGTTTTTTAGGGGTTCTATGTTATGTCGCCTTCGGGTTTAGTGTTATGTATTTCGTTTGGAGTTGTATGTAAGTTATATAATTTTTGTAGTTTGTAGGTCGAGGTTTGCTTTTCATTTTTCCAGCTCTCATTTCCGAAAGCGTGTGGGTATTCAATTCTAGTTCCAGTTCTCTGTTTACATTCTATCTACTCATTTTCCCTGAACAGATAGTAAAACTAACATTTTTAATTCACGAAAAACGAACAATTCAGACATCGAAAAATAATGATTTTGCGTTAAACACTTGCAATTTTGTCTGAAATCATTTTTTTTAAAAATCCTTCGTTCACGAACCAAATAAACTCATATTTAACAGAATCTTCTTCACTTTCCGATTTCAGATGATCAGGCTCGAACTGTTATTCGTTCATTTTCTAATATTTTCCTATAAGAAAATTACTGAGGGTCTGTGAATATATGTTTTTTTAATATAAGCAAATAGTTTTAAAAAATAAAAATTAGTTTTTCCATAAAAATTCCCGAAAATCACGTTCTTTTTCGTCTGCCAACTCGGCATGACTCCTTAAAATCCCCAATGTCACTTTCCTTAATTCTATCATTATCGAATAATTGAACTCAATTAAACATTCATCCAGCTATCATCACAGTTCACAAAAATCCCCTGTCATTTCACATTTGCAAGCCCTTTCTGTAAAACAACCCTCCAACCCCCAAGGAGCCCCCAATCCATCGCCACCGCCCCAAGAACATCCAGTACAGTTAAGTCAACGAAGACGCACGGACACTTGCAAACCGTTCCACCTCCCCGACGAATAAATCTCGCCTGCTCTCCTGGAAAGTATGCAACCGTCCAACATGACTTAACCATTAACCGTCGCTCGAGCTTCCAAGGAAACCGGCGTTCCAAGGATCCTACCACCGCGCTAGGATTCGACCATTGGAGTCGCGGCGACGGGGGGGACGCGCTGTTAAACCGCGCAAGTCGCGTGGATACTTACGCAGAAGTAACATTAAATGGACACTTTCGCCCCGCGCCCGCGTAAGAGGCCACGAGGAGTAGCCTAACAGAGGTCGTCACTCGATCCTGATTAATGGCTTTCGGGATCTCGCGGGGCTGTAAACAGTATTAATCAGGATCGAGTTTACGCCGCGCGCGGTCGTGCCACGAATCGCATTAATCAGGATCCGACCGTCAGACCGGCACGAAATATTCATTTAGGTACGTGTCCACGGACGGCTGCTTGGCACGGTGTTATTGATTTACGGCTAGCGACTTCCGAATGTCCAACAGCTGGGTCCAGCGATAAGCGGCTCCTCTATCGCCACTTGAATCAATTTCCTCCCTCTTCATCGCTTTAACCCCCTTGAGTATCGAGGAATTATAAATTTTACGGATTTAGTTGAGGGATTGCAATTAGGATTAGAGGGTTGTTATTTTTGTTTCGGAGCTTTGGGAGGTGCAGTAGTTTGGATTTAATTTTAGGGTTGAAAACTGTGATCCTCTATGAGCACTTGAATTAATTTTCTTCCTCTTGATCCTTTTAATAGCCTCAAGTAGTGATGGTTTTCTGATTAATTATTATTAAAGGTATAGGTTGAAACGTGTGGGTATAAAAATTATTAGATAATTTAAATAGAGTAATAACTCTCTTTAACGTGGTAGTATTATTTTTGCACTTGAAAATTAACTTAATTAAAAAATAGAAAAATTCACGTCCGATTTATAATCTACTTGTTATCTGCTTAATCGGTTTACCTTAATAACCTTAATTAATACCGAAGTACCTGTTGTAGCATATGCTTCACATTTCGCATTTAAAATTTCCCAGCTAACCGTATTAGAATTAATACTTTCGAACGCGACCAAGGAAATACTACTTCATTTTTCATACGACTCTCATAAATATGTATTATACCGTTTTGCATGTTAATAGACGTCGCGATCGAAAGGTTTGCTTCGGGATCGCTTAAAAACTACTTCTCGTTCTGCTCGATAATGATCCTCCTATGATAATGAATGCGATAGCAATGTAATGACTATATTACGCTCGCCGTTCGATTGAGTTTGCCAACTGGAATTCTCACTAATTTATTATTCATTAGCTCCAATATATATCTCCTACATCAACTTAATCCATCAAATTGCCATCATAAATGTGGCGTATCTTGTTCCTTAATCCTTAACTATTACAATCAATTTCAACGCTTAAAAAATTTATTAACTCAAACAATTTTCCATACAACTCCTAGAATTCTTAATTCAACGTATCCTATTACACCTGTATTAAAGTGATTTACGATTAGAATTCTTCTAGTAAGTAGAAAATCATTTCCCCAATATACCATCAATTTTTCTATCACAACTAAATCAAAGTACTTCCTCCGCAGATAATCAAAAATTTTTCTCTACTCCTCAAGAAGTTTTTAAGAATCTACCTTTATCTTTCAACTTTCTTCTACTTTCCTTCACAACCCTCTTTTCTTCCCAACACCCTCAAGTAAACAAATCTCATCAACCCCACTCGTTCAACCTCAACAAGTCACAATATCCCTACCATTAATTAACCCACCCCAAAATACCACCCTCGATTTTCTTAAAATATACGTCACACGCTACCCCCAAACACCCCTAAATTTCTAAAATTCCCATCTCATCCCATATCAAAGTAACCCCCAAGTCCCCCGCTGGTAATAAACTCCTTCTCTTCTAGCCAGTATAAACTGCCTCGACATAAGTCCCCGTTCAAAACGATTCGCCATCGAGAGCATCTTCTGACACAGTCAGCCGGCGGCCATTGGACCTTGAGGCTCGTGCAACGGCAAGAAACGGCCGGTATCACTCGACGAAGCGAAACGTCTCGGGATGTCTGGCATTCTGCTGCAATTTTACAGCTGTCCTTCGCGAACGATGGAGCCGACGTCCCGTGGTGGTCGTTTTCTCGGCCGTCGTTGCCTACCGCGGCGAATCGATTTCACGAGGAGCGTGCCCGCGACTCCGACAATGTTGTCCGGGGCACGCAAACGGGCCCTGGCATCTCGCCCCGTTTGTCGGTTTCGCGGGTACGGGAATTCGGTCGAAACGACACCCGATCGTCGTCGCGACGTCTTCCTCGAATTTCGCCGAGCAATTCCCAGCGATTCGAGTGGCTCATTTACAGGTAAATGTTCAAGTAACGGGACAGGCTGGTTAACCCCTTAAACCTTGATGACTACGGTTCTTTCATTCCCTGGGCCTTCCAGCGTGGTGGGGTACAAGGATTTCACGGTGGTAGGATTTTCATTATTTTTGGGAATGAAATTGAAAGGGGGTAGAAAGTTTAGGGGCTTTCAAACTTCAATTTCTCCTCTCCGGAATTATAAACCTATTTTTGGGAGCTTTGCCTTCTTTCTAGGCAGCTTTCTTAGGAGCAAAATTGAAGAAAGTGGGAGAGAAGGAAGGGTTCTAAAAAATATATATGTAATGTAGAAGAGGAGAAATAAAAGTATTGAAAAAAGGGGAAATGAAGGAATATTCCCAACCCCTTCAGTTCTACTCCCGGAATTATGAAACTTAACAGTCGATTTCTTATAACTTCCATTCTCGTGAGCAAATTGGAAGGAACTAGGAGAAACTAGGATGTTCCTCCAAAATACGTCTACAGTCGTCTATACTTGGAAGCAGAACTGAAGGTAATTGAAAAAAGGGAGATGGAAATAAAGTTCCCAACCCCTTTTGCTCGCAGATAAATTAAATAACAGACGCTCATATCACCGTGAACGTTTTCCAGAAAAATTAAGTACCCTGCAAAATCTTAAAACCTCCACAAAAGTATTTCACATAAAATTTTATGTATTTTATAGAAAAATTGATGGTAACTTTCTGTATTAAAACTTTGATACTATGGAATAAAAGTGAAAAATTGAGTTCTCTTGTTTATACTGTGCACAGCTTCCGGGTGTAGGCTACGCATTTCGAATACAAAGGGGTGTTGAGCTTATTCGCGAGGATCGTCTCGACTGAAGCGAACCGAGTAGATCATCCGAGGACACTGTCAAAACATGTGATGGTTTCTGCAATTAACGGACCGTGTCTAATGGCGTGCCTGTACCGACTGACTAATGACACGATTTCCACCCACGCACCAGCCGAGATATCTCGATATCTCGAGCGTAATTATGTCCACGCGCGAGCGCGACATTAGCGTACAATGTTCCATTGTTGGCGTGGTCGTGTTCTGGCGGATTTCTAAGCGACTGCCTACCGTAACGCCTTCCTCGACGTCCACTTCTTTCACTCATCGAACAGCTTCGCGCAGTCCATTTGCGCTTCTAATTCGAGGGATTATGGGCACAACAGACGACTTCCTATTAATATTGCTAGTACCGTGTAGCGGTGAAACCCCCTTCATTTTCCATTCACCATTCCAAGGCAGGTTGAGACTCTAGCTTCCTGAACCTATTCTTCTATCCTCATAACGGGGATTTCTAAGAGATTCGATAATTTATTCACATCATTTTCTTGACACTCTTTTTGGTTAGTAATAGTATTAGGAGAACTATAAAAAATAATTCGTCGATTTCAGTTAGGCTTAGTGGAACCTGCAAAACTATATTAATATCGAAATATTCTTTCATGATATTTCGCTAATAATCATAGTAATCTTCTGCAAAAATATCAGCCAAGATAATAGTGAAATTAAATTAGAAACTTTTTTCAATGAAACAGTGACCAACTCCATTAAATAATACCACCTTGCAAAACTCGTAGAAAAATACTTCAGCAGTTTTCTGCTATTACCTGCCACTCTATATATTTTTACATTTTCACGTCGCTTTCTTCGAACCCAGTCCCTTAAAAAAATATATTAAGCAGTTGACTAGAACAGATTCGAATCTCGTCGCGTTTTTTTCCACCCGAGGAAAGGATTCCCTTCGCGCCTGATGTAAGCGAAACGGCCGACACCGGCGACTTTGAGGGTGGCAGTTTAATTTTCGCGCGACGCCTGTAAAACCACACCGACCCGAGGCTGTTTCCAACGAGGAAAGGTCATCGCGCTGATACATCTCAGCACCGTGGACGTCTGGTGGTTAACCAGAGGCTCGCTCACGACTTGGCACTTCCATTTTGGTCCTCGCCTCTCGTCGCAGGCTTCGACGAGGGTTGATATGCGACACGGTGGCTTCCCGCCACGTTCAGATGATTACACCACCGCCAAAAGGGAACTGGCTTTAACGATTCCACGACCTTCGGCCTTTGGGTCCTTTGGGAGGAGCTGGAGGATCGTCGAGGATTCGTCCTTGAGGTTTTTTAAATTAGTGTGGCATTGGTGGTTGTGAGTTACGTTGGGCGTATAGTGTTATGGAAGTTTTAGTATCGGGGTAATTTTCTTTATTCTAAGACAATTTTCTAAAAATTTGCTTTTTTCAAGCCTAATGTCGTTGACAGATTGAATGTTTATATGCATTCTGAACGCATTTCGAGTCTTCTGTGTTAGTCTTTTAAATCAGGTTCTCTAAGTTCATTATTCATACTGATCAGAAACTGGTAAAAATACTCTGTCCATGTGGGATTAAATAGTAGATACAATATAAATTTAGGAAAATAATTAGTGGGAGTCGATTTCAATTGAGAACAATAGAATATTACTAAGAATAATAGAATATTACTGAGAATAATAGAATATTACTGAGAATAATAGAATATTACTGAGAATAATAAAATATTACTAAGAATAATAGAATATTACTGAGAATAATAGAATATTACTGATAATAGTAGAATATTACTCAGAATAATAGAATATTACTCAGAATAATAAAATATTACTGAGAATAATAGAATATTACTGATAATAGTAGAATATTACTCAGAATAATAGAATATTACTCAGAATAATAGAATATTACTGAGAATAATAGAATATTACGGATAATAGTAGAATATTACTCAGAATAATAGAATATAACTGAGAATAATAAAATAGTACTGAGAATAATAAAATATTACTGAGAATAATAAAATATTACACAGAAATTCTGAAATAAGTATAATAGTTAAAAAAACGTGGTAAGGCATTGAGAATTGAAGCCTGAAGTTCGTCTTTACTCTCGATTTTCGTTTTATTTTATTACATAAAATACAATCATCCATTTCATTTTCTATTCTCTATCACCGAGCACTCTGTGTAGGTATTAGTTCAGACACCACTCGAGTTGTCCTCAGCTTCAGGTAATTCACAATGCCACTGGACACTTACGCGCTCCATCTGCAAAGGATTACAAAAAAATTGCATCTTTGACACGGAAAATGTCGATGCTCAGCGAGTAACGAACCGAAGTAGGAACACGGCGCGGACCTCGCGACAAGGTGGAACGTAACGAGCCAGCAGTTTAGAGAAAAAACGTCCCGCCTCTCGAAGCGTATGGTAATATCGACAAGGAATAAAGTGCTGCGGAATAGAGATATCAGTGAAAGCCGATCGGTCGGTGATCCGTACCACCGAACCGATTATTGTTCTCCGCGGGCGCACCGATGTGTCCGAGTCATTGTTTTCGCAACGTGTAATCGCGGAAGCGAAAAATCGCTCCCCCTCCGAATCCTGTCCGAAGGGGGGAAGGCACGCTCCAGCGATCTCGCATTGGGAAACTTCCTTCGATCCGCGAGGATTATCGAAAGGGATATCCAGCTGCGCGATTCTTCGCGTTCCTCCGCCGAAACTGACGATAATTCACTTTCGGTAGACAGTAATCCCGAGAAATCTCGTGCAGCCTTGGAAAAGTGAGATCTCGCTGCGAGAGCCTGCTTGGTCATTGGGGAGTTCTTTTATGGTTGTATTTTAATAACAAAGGATCGTTTGAAGAGTTTGTGTTCCATGTTCTTGATATATTTACAGATTCAGCAGGGTTCAGGTTCAGGTTCAGGTTATGATTTCATTTATTAGAATTTAGAAATTTAATATAAGTTTCTTAAATACTATTATAATTCCTTCGTTGTAATTAATTTTATTACACTAATTGGAATCTAGTAATTTCTGCGAAATGCAAAATTGAAAGTACTGCACATATTAAATAATTGACTTAGCAAAATGATTTATTCAATTAAAGTGTGGATGAGAAGCAACGAGTAAGAGTGTAAGGGAAGGGGGATCGTCTATGGTCAGACGCGCTTGGCAGACCAATATCACTGGAGCTGTAACTCTCTATATCTCTACATATAACTTCTTGCGCGTTCATTAACGGAAGAATTGTTTCCAGTGAAAGTTAGAGAAATTGGTGAGAACTTTATAAACCTATAAAAATTTCAAAGTAATTCCATTTAAAATTTTTAATTTATATCTTTGTATATCTTCTCACTGGGAATACAAAGCATTGTATATAAAATACAGAAGACCTTTCCATAGCATGAAATTTAATACCGAAATATTTACCACCAATAATATAATTACTAAATTTTCAACAAACTTAATAAAACTGTACATGCTCAAAAAATCCTAAAAATCAATGCACGTCAAATCGAAACAAATAATCAAAATCCAGAACAAACTAATTACCCAAAAGACACTACAAATATAAATACATCACAGTCTACTGTATAAATCATTCGAATTTCGGCAAAAAAAACAGTTTGCAAGATTTTTACAAATCCCATCGCGGATTCACTATCGCCTACAAATAATTTATTTTCGCGCGTGTCTCGTTATTTACTTGCCAGCGGGATTAAACTTCTGACGAATGTTTGCTTACGATGTAATCCACTCTGGATGATTTACCGTTTGGAATAGGATTTTGTCCGAGCGTACGAATTATCTTCCCTAGCTTCGAGAATTCTCGCAGCCGGTCCACCGGCGGGAAATTAAGTTAGAGACACAAATTGAGGGTCCGCGCAGCGAGGCTTGCTAAATTCTTGGCAGAGGCCGAGGCAGAGACGTATGGGCCCGATGATTCATGAAAATGGGTTAAATGTTAATGCTTCGGCTCGCTACGGACACGACTCGACGGAATTCGAGTGATATAACACTCGCGAGTTGACGATCGAACCGTGCCCGAGTTTAAATTTAATCCCTCATTTTCTAACGCTTGAATCTCTGGTCACTTGGAACGTGCCTCGTCTTCGCCATTCCTTTCGCACGCTTCATTTATAGTATGTTATGCACATAATATCTATTTAAAGGGGGCATTTGTTAGAAAAGTTTTGACATTCTTGTAGCTCGGCAAATACATTTGTCGCAGGGCTATTTATTTGGGAGGAGTTCTCTGTGAAATGGGGTATAACTCAATAGTAACGTTCAGAAATTTATGAATCTATTCCACACTTCAGACTTACTCTAAAAAGTGTCAGAGGACAGTGATCCTCCAAATTTTGTGCTGTCAAACATTGTCACCTAGAGTTATAGTATATTTTAAAAATTCTCTGCATACCCCAATTGAATCACTGAATATCTTTGACTCCCAAATTCAATGAAACCATCGTGCCCCATAAGTTTCCATCAGACTCCGAAAGTAATCAAAGCAAAGGTGCCATGAATCGATCTCCCCCGTGCAATGCCATTCCAGAATCAGTATATCTCGTAAAGAGAACAGAAGCAGGGAAGGTCGAAGAAAATTGGGAGAACAGGGGGAAGTTTCAATTTCAAGGAACTCGCGTTGGGGGCCTGAAAAATGGCAGGCAAATCGTCGTGGCAATTTGCAGGCGAATGTAGGCCAGGCACACACAAACACCGTGCCCAAGATTAGGATAATAAATACGGCCGAGGTGAAATCATCCACCGTCCCGTGGCTGACCTTACCGCCGTTTCCAGACCACGAAGAAAAGCGGTTCTACACGCTCTCTCACGATGGCACCCTCCGCGCGTTTTATAGACGTAACCTACATTTTACTCGGCAATGCTCGTCTTTCAGCGAGAAAGTCGACGGGAGCACGAGTCGTGAATATATAATCGATTTTTTCCCTAATCATCATCGGTCTCCTTCGATACGATTCTGCATTAGAGATGATGGATGTTTGGGGAGCACTGGAACTTGAAAGAATTTTCAGGGAAGCTCTTTAACTGTGAAATAAATTTCGAGGCTTTTGGAACAGAATTTAGTAGCAGATTTCAATATTTCAGTTCCATTCATATTTTTGTGAAAACTTTTATGGAAAATGTATGTGGGCTGGGGTGTGGAGAAGTTTGACATTGTATGGAACTGTGTGCAGGATGTTAGATTGCGTGTAGTGTTGTATTGTTTGGTGTGGATTCATGTCACTGAGTGATAGCAGTTTTCTGCTTTGTGGTTGAGATTTGTTTGTAGCATTGCGATGCAGAATGTCGATGCATTGCCAAAATTATACTCCACTAATTCTGTAGTCGCAGGATTGATATAATGAAAGATTGTAATCATGGATAATTGAAATGAGATAAGGTTCACAAATGTTTGATTGCTTGCATATCATAAGGTGGTTCAAGGCAGAGTATTTCAAACATCATAAAACTCAAATGTGCTCTCCAGTAATTATGGTAAATCTGCCACCCCATAATTTTTAATGTTATAATTTAATAATTACCCAACGTTTAATGATCTCATATCAAAATAATTCGCACAATTTGGGTCCATATAATTTAAAAAATTCACATAAACTCGATTTCCAAAGTTCAGATGTCGATACAATTTCATATTTACACATTTACTTATATTTTTTAAACAACGATGCATCGGTCACCCTATCGAATACTAATTGAGTAATATCGTACCCTCTCGCTGCATGGATTCAACGCAGTGATAGAGCCATAACTCCGGGAACTGGCCAGAATTGATACGGCGCGCCGTTTCGAAGCTATCTTCTTCGAGGAGTCGCGGGAAAAAATCGGAAACGCGGGAACGTTAACGTCACCATCATCGTTCCCCAAGAGAAACGACGCACTGAATCCCAGCCCGTGGAACGGGGATCGGGTTTCGCAGTTAGCGGTCTAGATTTGTGTAAAGATCTGTCAAGTTCGCGAAACGAATGCCCGCCAGTTGGAAATTATGAGAATCTAGATTCCAGGCCTGGTAAACGCTATTTCAAAAGCGCTAATTAATTTTCAACGCGGCCATCTCTCGTCCTCCCATGCTGCCCACGGCCGTTGCAAAACCTACGAGCGTATAATTGCCGCGCGAAAGATTATCTTATCGGGATCTCGTGGGACGCGATAAAAATGTGAACTTGCTCGAGAACGATGAGGATTTAACGGCGAGGAGAGCTCGAAATTGCGTGACGATTAAAATTAGGAAGCATTCGAGGGGCAGTTACTGCAAAGTGTCTTTTAATATTTGATTGCATTTAATTTCGACTGCTAATATGCTTGATAATATACACTGACAATGAGTACGAGATACAGACTGTGGTATTGGAAAGTGAGAGTTACTTAGTCGACTTTAACGTGTGGAAAGATCTTTTATTGGATTGGAATGGGAAGACTTCTGCAGTGTGAGCTTTGTAGTTTGTTAAGAGGAGAACCTGGTTTAGAAATTTCACAATTCCACTGCCGATTCGCATCAATGATTAATCAATTTCTGCATGACATTCAATGTTTTTTATATTGTATAAATATATATTAAAATATCCCTAAAGTTTCGGAGACATCGATTCTATTTTTCTATGTTAAAAAAATTCGTGAAAATTACCTTTTTTCAGTGTTCTAAACCAGGTTCTCCTCTTAACTCTTGCCTGTATAAGCACGAGTGATTGAAACTTTTTTATTTCTGATTCTTAGGTTTTTATAAAGAATCCAAAATTGAAAGCTGCTGTTTCTTTTATTACAGAGTTTCACATGTAAATTCTCTCTGTGAAGAGGATTCGAAACCTCTTTTATCATTTTGCAATCTAAATTCTGGGATCCTCAGCATCCTCTCAGCTAAATCACACGACTCTCCAAATTCCCATACATTCTACTGCCAGTGGTAAATATATTCTGCCCCATTTTCAAAATGTTTAACACACATTTTCACTGCCCTCGACAATTTAAATAATTCCCAACAACTTCACTCGCCAATCTCATTTCCAAACAAATTCCCTCGCCAACCTTTCACTTCCATAACTTCCCAAGGCTTCGCGCAAACAAACGACACTTTCTTCAGCGCATCAGCAAACCACATCCCCGCATAAATAATAACGCTGCGTCACTTCACCGATCCTCTTCCTTTTTCCCCACACCGCGGATACTTACCTTCCCCCCCTTCTAATATGCAAATTAGCGAGCACTTATCCGGCCCAGCCATCGAGCATCTACCGTGCACGGCGTCCGAACTCCCCCGTTGTATTTGCACCGCGAACTTTGTCATTAAAAGCGGCACGTTGCTGGTTCTCGCCCCTATATAATTTATAGGTACGTACCTACGCATAGTCAAAACGCGATACGATCAATGCCGTCGTATTAATACAACGCCGCGGTCTCTGTATCGCCTTCTCTGTCCAGCCACCTACGCCCTATCTCAGCCCCGAGATTAGATCTGGCTCGAAAAGTTCAGCTGGGAAATTGTGTGTATCCCGCGAGCGGGTCTCGTGTCATCGTCACTCACCCGTTGCACGGCGGCCTGGCGATCGTTCCGCCGGACGAAATGTCATCGTGCGTCGGATCTGGGCCCCTTATTAACAGCGCTCGATTCAGCGTTTCCGCTGGTAGTTGGAAGAGATCGTGGGCACAGATCCCCAGCGATTCTTTCGGAGGGTATGGATTTAATAATATACTGTCATCGCGACGATAGTCGATATCGATCGGCACCGTCGTGGTAGTTCTGTTCGTCGTTACGGTTTTAATGCTCCATTATGTAATCGGTCGCGGTGATAGTGGTTCATTAATGCTTCTATCGTTGCTGCGATCGGTACTGGTGTTGCTGGTACTAGTTTCGCGGCTTTCATTAAGTAATAGCCGTGACAGCGCGGCGGTGGCAGGGGGGAATGGCTGTGATAAAGGATGGATGAATGATTTTGCGAAGGTACTTTTGGTGGAATGTGTTGTTAATGTTTTAATTGATAGTTTTGTGGTGTTTGTGTTTTTATTACTGGGAGCGAGGACACTGGTATTGTTGCTATTCTTACTGGCGATATAATTGATAGTATTATAAATATATAGTTACTGTTTTATTTCTTATATTTACTTAATTTACCATTTTCGAGTGTATTATAGTATAATTGTACTAAGGAATTTGAAACAAAGAAATGAAATTTTATCATTTTTTCCACTACTCGTTTTTAAAATTGAAACATTGAAAAAATTGACACACCATATTCACTATCTACCCCACCTCAAAAACTAAAAAGCTTCAAAGTCCAGGAAATTGAAACTTTCTCCCGATTAACTCTCAATTTAATCTCATTTCATAGAAGCCTGTAATCGTTCCTACAATGAAAGGAGAATAAAAGAATGAACCAAGGATTTCACAAGAACAACCCCCAGGACTCAACAACGTCCATCAATCCACCTGAATATTCATGGAATCCTGGAGCCCAGGTCAGTCGAATTAGGAAAACAATTAGTACCGCGTGGTACTAGGTGCTCCGTGGAGGCAGAGAATTACTCGTTGACGATGTTCCAGCCACGCTGCCCGCTGGGATTGCATTAATCTCTTTCCAGAAGCGGTACATTCAATTGATACTATCTCACGAATCGTGGTAATAAACAACGGCATGTTCGCGCAACGTACGGCCAAAGGAGAAACGCTCCGCGTCGAGTCGTTCCACCTTCCTCGTCCTTCCCGTCCTACATCTTCTTTGTGTCCTGGACGACGCGATGCACCGAGAGCAAACCAGGGTAACGATGGGGATCGAGTTTTTCTTATCCACGCGGACGGACCACGGACTGAGTCGTTCTACTTGTGCCCTTTCGTAACCCCCTCGAAGGGGATTACGCCTGCCATTGTATGGTGGAATAATTTTACATTTAGACTGTTTGCTTCTTTAGGGACTAGATGTAGTGTGGATAATAGGAGCATGGTGGTAAAGGGATATGACCCAGGGGTCATATCTGTGCTCAAGAGGGAAAGAAGGGAAAATTTCGGCCCGTCGAGTTGTAGAGGTCTTTACAGCGGAGCCGATGGGAAAGAAAAAAAATTCAAGTTATAGAGGTTTTCGAGTTATCGAGGTTTGAGTTGTCGAGGTTCGAGTTATCGGGGTTCGAGTTATCGAGGTTCGAGTCATCGAGATTCAAGTTATTATTATTATTATATTATTATTATTATTATTATAAACGGGAATAATAATAATAATGAAAATGGGAATGATAATGATAATATTTATGTATTCAGAACACTTTTTGGAGATTAGTATTTTAAGATTATGCAGTGTGGGGTGTGTAGGTACAAAATTCTTATCTTGTATTTGTCTTTAAGATCTAAGTACGATGAATATACACTCTGTGCGGACGATGCCCGTCGACATTCAGCGCAAACTATCAATAAATGACACTGGAGGATTTCCGCACGCGAAATACGAAAAGTGTTTCAACCTCTGTACCTAAAGAGGTAATCGTTGTCTGAAATATGTGAGAGTATATTTCTTTAACTTGCTATTTCTTTCTATGCTTGCTAAACTAACTACAAAAGACCTATACACTATTACCCACACCCCTAACACCTCCATTAAGACTAAGGTCCGAAAAGAACTGAATTCTAAACAATATCCTTTCCACCTAGAAACCACTTCACAATATCCGTGTATCTCTTTATCTAGATACACGCCACTCGCGTCGACAAGTGCGCGCAGGCAGGAACACGATTTTTATCCACCGATCATCATCGATGGCCAAGGAAAGGCCCATTGAAAAGTTACTGTCGGAACCAATCACCGGCTGGATTCATTAAGCACCGACAAGGCCGCTCGATTTCTTGCGTCGATCATTGACGATGCGTGCACACCTGAATTGACGAACGCCACGTTTCCGCAGGTGCAACGAGCCCGCCGCGGTGTCATAGCCGCGGAAAGAAACGAAGAAAGGCGGAACGGTGAAAGTAGCGACGCTTCGATTACAACGAAAGATTAGCCATCCTGGCTGGCTAATCACGAAGTTTCGGATTACCTCAGGGATATTTAAGGAACGTGGACCACGCTGGCCGGATATCCGGGTGCCCCTGCCGGATATACCTCGTCGATGAAACTTGATTCGTTCGGTGGATGCCTGGTCTCGTTCCACGGTATTGTATCGGGAGTTTTTACGCCGCTTAATAGCAGAGCAGATAACGAAGCATATGATAGGCGACGCGGAGAAAGGACAGAATTCTGGCGGTGAAGAAAGTACCTAAGTAACGTGGGTCTATGTGTCAGCTTCGACTTGGATGCAGGGACTTTGTATGAACATTTACTTTTAGTTCCCGCAGCGGTTGGGAAAATGGTCGAGACAGTGCAGAGTGATGCAGAAGAAGGGTTGAGACATTTCGGACGTAGGATAGTGACGGAAATTAGGAGACGTATTAATGTAATGGATTATTTTAGTGAATAAAGATTTATTGATATTTTTAGACCGTACGGGAGTTGGAAACGAGGCGGAGATAGTGCAGAGGGATGTAAGGCAAGGGTTGAAATAGGTTGGAATGTATGAGAGTAGAGAAATAGAAAAGGTGGTATCAAGTTGAAGTAGTTATAGGAATTAACGATCACTGGATTGCAGGTACTTTGGTGTTTAAAGTTTTTTCGCGTTTTGAGTTAGCATATTAGCGTAGGAATAATTGGGAAATGTGGGAGAATGATGGTAATATAAACTCAAGACTCAGTTTCGGTGGAAAAACAGACGTTTTATTGAATGAAACATTGATTACATACATATTTACATTGAACTATGGTGGAGTAAGTCGTTACACTACAAATACGAAGATATATAATACAAAGGTTCGTATATTTGAATAGATGACAAATTAATGTATTATTCTTCATAGGGGTGCCATTCGATCCTTTCGTTCATTCTTTCCTTTTGCACTGACATATAATAATCAAATAAAAATGTAAGCATAAAGGGGTTTTGTAGAATTTCTTAAAATGAAATGTGTATAGAAATTTTAACCCCCTTCCCCACCGTATAAGGAGGTAGGTACTTTAAGTTATAACAGTGTTAGTCTCTTAATAGGTGGTAAGTATGAACTTCGTTCATGTACTTTTGCATGTAGCGCGAATGCTGGAGCAGTAATTTGGAAGGCAATCAGGTTAGCGTACATCTTATGTCTTCACTTCCAACACATTATAATTCACACTTCACAATCCATACTACACCGCCTACATTACGCAGTCTACAAATCACAGCTCACGCTCGCACTTCATAGTTCTTACTCCATACTCACCCTCTTACAATCCACACTTTACACTATACCATTCACACACCATATTTCTATACTTTGCCTATTACTTCACAGTCCACACAACACACAACAGACATCCGAAATACAAACAACATATCACACAACACACACATTGCTAACCGAAATTAAGTGCCTTGCGCGAACGTAACAAAGTTGCAAAGGATAAAATTTTTCAACATTGTTGCAAATGAAATTGGTCTGTTCGTAAACGAAAATCCCGATTGCAACTTTGTTACATTCCCCACAGGCCTAAACAAAGCTGCAGACCGAAATTTTCTTATCTTTCCAGTGCAACAAAGTGGCAAAGCGTTAAAAACACTTCTCTTGCAGGTGCAGCGCGAGAATCTGCTTCTCTTGCAGGTGCAGCGCGAAAAACTGCTTCTCTTGCAGGTGCGGCACTTCAAAAACTCTTTGTTCCGAAATCCATTGCACGATTCTTGCACCTGCAAGAGAAGCAGTTTTTCGCGCTGCACCTGCAAGAGAAGCAGATTCTCACGCAGCGCGAAAAACTGCTTCTCTTGCAGGTGCAGCGGGAAAAACTGCTTCTCTTGCAGGTGCGGCACTTCAAAAACTCCTTGTTCCGAAATTCATTGCACGATTCTTGCACCTGCAAGAGAAGCAGTTTTTCGCGCTGCACCTGCAAGAGAAGCAGTTTTTCGCGCTGCACCTGCAAGAAAAGCAGATTCTCGCGCTGCACCTGCAAAGTCGAAAACGTCCGCGTATAGCGTGACCCAGAAATTCTGAATTTCCCACAAAATTCGGAATTCAGAGCGAGCTTAATTTTTCCCACATAAAAAAGTCAGTTTTGTGGGAAAATCAGGATTCCTGGATAGTCACTTTGCTACACTTTCGGGAGACGCATTTTGTGTGTTGTGTGTTGTGTGTTGTAATGGGCGTTGTGATGTGTGTTGTGATGCGTGATGTGTCTTGTGTGGTGTGTGTGACGTGTGGTGTGATGCGTGATGTGCGATGTAGAAATACTATGCGACTGAAGTACATCTCACCTGGGACTTTTGTGCAAATGATGTATCAGAAATGTTAGAATATCTTAAGAATGATGTAACAAATGCATTGATATAGGAATGAGTTTTTATTAGAAATCACAAATAGAGTTTATATGGTGAAACTACTAAAAATGACGCTATATGTATTCCATGTTAACTTACACTATTTGTGGCGTTGAAATTGTATTCAATTTAGAATCAATAAAGTTGCATACCACAGGAAACTAGTATGAGGGCTTTAAACCTCCCCAACCTGTCCTTCACACCCATACCTACTCGAAAATCGAAACCAGCGATTGTAACTACATATATGTATAGTATCAGAACAATAAAGTAGCAACGTTTCAATGATATCGTTGTGTTATTCGATGTATCGTAGGCCCACAATCATCTTCCTACTCCTCTGAAACGTTTCGAGTGGAATCCCATCAGTAGTGTTCCGAGAAATCGTAAATAGAGATTAGGAGAGCAACGATGCTCTTAAAGAGAGATTACCACGGTCTCCTCTTCCATACGGCAAGATTTGTCCGCGTGTGGCAAGCTTTTTGGCCTCTGCTTGAGGGCCATCATAAATTGACACTTTCACGGTAATGAACCCGCACCCGGAAGAAGAGCAGACGCAACCATGGCGAATCTACGGTGCCAGAAACGCCGCGTTTATCACACCGAGAGAGTCCTGGACGTTCGATGATAACGCGCTACAATCGCACGCGAAAGGAATTCTCTGGAGGCGCACGATAAAAAATCCTGTTCTCCTTTCCAGGCCGTGGTCGCGTTTTAAAGACGAGCACCGGTTTCAACCCCGTTCCGTCGATGCGACTTGACTGTGTGATTCGAGAGCCGATGATTGAACGCGACACGATGGCCAATTGAAGTGAACACGTGGAACGTTTTGCTGGGAAACGATGATGGATAAATTGAATGGCTTTTAGTACATTGAAAAAACCATGCCTGCGTGTGGTTCCTGATATTGCTAATGCAGAAGATTATAACAGCGCGATGTAAAATTCAATGTTACAAGTATTATATGCTTAGAAGTTTGATTAATGTTGGAATCACCTTCTGTGATTACCGATAACAAAGTTTTACCTCGTTGTAATTGAGACTTGGCCTCTGATATTTCTCAATAATAAAAATGCTGCAATTAAATTTAGGATATGCTTCTGCTTTTCTGCAAAGTATTACCACAAAGATTTTCATCTGATTTTTATGAGTCTCTTTTGAACTTTCATTTCCTTATTTATTAAGGAAAATTAAAAATAATTTCAGTCTTTTTATTAATGAGAAATGTTACTTAATCTTTTCGTCAAACACAACAGAGATTGTAACTACATAATAAGAAATGTAACTAATACGAATTAATAAAGAATGCATAACAGTATTTGTCTCTGTTCAATTAAAAAATCTTCCTACCCTTTTCAAAATCTTTTACAGAATTTAAAATCAAGTAAAACACATTTAAGACGTATGGATATTAATCACCAGAGGCCACGAGGAAAGGTAGGCGTCCCATTATTTCTCCGTAAGCATACATCTCAATCCATCATCGATACCTGAGCAAAAAAAGGTACATTAACACCTATCAACTCCCTGAGTGGAAAAGAAACCAGCAGCAATGATCGGCTGCGAAAGTTTATCGCTTAACAGCTGGCCAAAATTCTACGATTCTCAGAAGCGACGAGATAGACACCGGCAGGCTGAATACATTATATTATAATTCGGATCTGGATCCGTGCTTCTGTCAGCTTGTACGATTTGTGAGAAAATCTTCAATCGAAGCGTGCTGATTCGATGTAGGAGATTGGCGAATATGGTACTAATTGGCATCAATGTCAGCGTGGCTCTGCGTTCAGTGATGGACGTCTAATCGATACCTTTTATAAATTTGTAATCGACTCGACTACTGCTTTGTCTCGAATCACTTTATGGTAACTGGAATAACGGTGCTTGTGTATTTAATAGAAGGAATAATAATATAGATAGTAGTGTCTTTATTATATTTTATAAAAATTACAGAATACGTAAGGGTTTTAAATAAATGGGAAGCACTTACATATATTGCGCCATACTTGGCAGAGATTGACAACTTGAAACACGTTTCCACGTCTTTTTGTAAGTGTAAAAGGGATTTAAACTTGCAACTTCGTCCAAACTGGTGAGATCATTCAAGATTATCAACCTCATAAGTATTTAAATATCACTGTGGTTTGGGTTTACGAATACATAAATAAAATACTCGAGCACTCGAATATTCTCCTATTATATTTCATATTTATGAAATTTTATAAATATTTATTGATGGTCTAGAAGTGCTGAATGAATCAAATACAGAAAAATTTGCAAAGTATGCTAACTAAAATTATCAATATACACCTCACATGCAACACAATAATGGATACAATGCAAACTGAAAAAACTCACAAAGAAAAGCAGAATAAGACGATCCTGCAAAGGGCGAGAGATTCTCCAAAGAAGGTTTCGCTGTTGATCCAAACCTCTTAAATCTAGTAACATACGTAACCAAAAACGGCAAAAACTTCAACTGTAGATTTCCCCTCAGACAGCACGACACACTCCAGCTGTCCAGCATGTGCACCCTTGTCGCGAGACACTCGCTCTGCACTCTGGACTTTCACATTCTGCCAGGCTCGCGCACGAGGCCCATAAATTCTTATTAGCGATTAGCCCATCCGAAATGTAATAACGATGCCATGGCGTGCGGTTGGATGTATCATTAGCCGATGATAGACGACGCGTTGCGCAATTAACAATTACCAGCGCGCGCTGCTGCCGCGGAATGAGCCTCCCCGGGGTAATGCAAATTAACGGATCACGCTGGTCATCAGGGGGGCAAGAAAAGTGAATCTCTCGAGCCAGAGCGTTGCACGTCTGCCTGTCCAGAAGAAGCATGTTGGAAAAGATGAGAGAAAATTGTCTGACTTTCAATGAAATTGCCCCTTCTTGAAATTGAGATATGGACTTTATAGTCCATCTGATATTAAAATTGGCGAATATAAAATAGCGAACGATTTGACAGCAGTAATTTTTAACAAAAACTGTGAATGTTATACTCACAAAGTACATAAATGTCAAAGAAATTATTAAAGTTCCAAATTTCCTAAAACAATAAAGAAAATTGTTTTAGAAGAAATAAATATTCACTGTTCAAGTTCGAATGATAAAATATAAGTATTATTATAGTAGTAATAAGTAATTTACGTTTCTACATTGAAACACACGTAACATGGAAAGTTAGTATTAAATTATAAAGTTTCCAAATTTCCTACAACAATAAAGAAAAGTGTTTTAGAAGAAATAAATATTCACCGTTCAAGTTCGAATGATAAAATATAAGTATTATTATAGTAGTAATAAGTAATTTACGTTTCTACATTGAAACACACGTAACATGGAAAGTTAGTATTAAATTAGACGGCAATGAGCATAACACTCAGATTTTCATACGTAACGGAGCCGTGAATAAATTACTACGATCGCCTGCCATTGCGGCGCCAAGTTTTTCAATATCGACGATTTCGAAAGGATTCGATAATGCAAGTCTCCTGAGGTCGACATCAATTCATATCGACGCATAATTATGAACCGACCGTTGCATTAGTAGTCATCAAAGGCAGCCGCTGCTAACAACAAATCCGCGGCTTTCGCAACCCGCCCACTTTTTCACGATATTTTTCCTGCCATCCGCGCGGCTGTAAGTAGTACAGATCAATATTTAGCACGCGAGTCCTCGAACAACGGTGAAGGGAAAGGGACACTTGCTCGACGCTGTTACGTTACGCGAGTGGCAGTAACTTGCAACTGACAAATGATGAAATTTGCATTTGGACTTTGTTGAAGTTATTGTAAATTTAAAATAAAGTTTATTAAGGATGAAAACTGTGGTGAAAAGTGAAGTTACTTTCCTCAAATATGTACAGTGTCCTTACACTTCAAATATAAATATTAAAGCCTCGTTCACATTAGTCAAATCGTCTGAATTCAAGTAACTTGAAACTACATTACCAATGTGAACTATTATTTAGTTGACTTGAAATATCCTTTCAGGATTCTTTCAAGCTTCAAGTGAAGTAGAGATTCTTTCAACTTTACATGCCTTGAAATAAAACTTGAATAATATGAACGAGGCTTTAAGCTCCAATATTTATTACCTTGAATTCCAACTGATCTGAACTCGACCACCCACTTTCCCCCACGCTTATTTCATCAACAAAACGAATCTTCCCCCATCACCTTCGCCTTAAATAAAACTCACCCATCTCGTGTAACAAACAGTAGTTATTCCAAACCGCCACGCACCCCACTCACAATCAGTTTAAATAAAAGTTCGCTCAGCTCGGGTGCAGCATTCAGGCAAATCCACACTTATGCAAGTGGCAACCTGTACTCCGGGCGGCCTGCGACTCCGAGATCGCGGCTCGCTATTTTAATTAACAATTACCGCAACCCGTAATTACCGCGGACACGCGTATCTGTTCCCCGCGCGTCACGCGTACGCATACCGAACCCGAGCGAATTAAACGGTCCGCTGCACGCGACGAAAGGAATCGTTCCTATCAATTAGAGGCCTCCTCGAATTTTATACTTTCCTCTCCGACGAATCGTACCGTCCTCTCGCCGTGGATCATCGATCACTTCCGATCGATTAACCCGCTCTAACCGAAAGTCATCTGGACACGGCGGAGCGGCCGGGAGGGCGAAAGAAGCGGGCAATCGAATCGCTCCGATATCTCAATGCGTCCGATGCAAAATGTCGTCCTTTTAACGCATCGCTGGAGCGAAAGGACGTCCCCGAGCCCCGAAACCGACTGCTTATCGCGACACAACGTGTTCACCGTTGATCAACCTTCCCCGCCCTCCCCTCCCCGCAGCGCTGTTGTCGGAATTTCAGCCGTGGAAAAGAGCCCCCTCTCAACATCCCCCTCCTCCCCTTTGCCACGGGGATGAAGAGTAGAAAGGAGCACGGTTTTCTCTCCGCTCTGTACGCCGCCACGAAAACTGTAGGTACACGCGCCAGCGTTCTTTTTGATGCGCGAGACCAGTGAAAGTTTATAATTGATCGGGGATCAGCAGCGCCCGATGGGATTTCGTGCTCGCCGAGAAAAAGGAAGGAAAAGGTGGGTGGAGATTTTTAACGCGTACCGGAGGCGTGAAAGGCGGGCGAGAGCAACCGTGTTGTGAAATTGTGATGTTAAGTCTGGCGGGTTTGGCGGACGTAGATTGTGTGACATCAGGCTTCAAGTACTTTCTAGCTGGAGTTACGGTGAAGATTGACTTGATGTTGTTGATACAGGGCTGGGAGAAGGGTTGCAAGGTAGACGGGCTACGTTCGGGTTCGAAATTATTTATGACAATTTAGTTTCATAAGGTATTGGGTTGGAAAAAAGTTTGTAGCGTTTCTTAAGTCAAAATTAAAGACAGTGTTTAGATATTTGTATGTGGATTCATTCAACCAAGTAATAATATGTGCCATTTTGTTCTACCTTCCAGAATATTTACATATTAATAGCTTTTGTTCCAACCCTTAATAAGAAGCAAGTACACTCAAAAAATTAAAAATATAAAACAAAATTGTCTCCACACTTTACTTGCATTTTTAGAAGTGCTTGGGGAGCTTAGATCCTTCCTTTCCTCCAAACTTGCCGGTTACAACTCTTCCCTTTCCCCTGTGAACGTTTCGACGGCCGTGTAGAACGCGCTCTTACATTTTTATAACGCGTCGTACATTCCCCGACCGCGCTGTTCAATTTACACTATTCTTTCGCGGTTCGCGGTTGATCCTCGGTTCTGGGGTGATCATGCACGGCTGCTGCGCGGACCCGCGCGCCTCCTTGGAATGCCGCGTTACGGCGCGATCTCGCTCGCAAATTTCGCTAATGGAACTGGTAATGGAACCTAAACGCGATTTTCGGCGCTCTGGCACGCGGGAGCGTTGCTGGCGTAACGCCAGGCGATGTGTCTCCGAACGAAGCAAAACAACGATATGGGCAACGCTTTCTGTTTACATGCGCTTCCCTTGCTTCCTTTTGCCCCACCACGGCGGCGCTACGATTAACCCCTCGTTGCAGAATCCGTTTCTGCTGTGGAAACTGGAGTGTTATTGTCAATAGTATCGAGCTTACTTTGTTTAGTTAGAAGGAAAGTTTTGTTAAACTCTTGTGGAGAGAGGTGGGGGTGTAGGGTCGGTCGTCTTTTTATAGACACCTCGGGGTTTAAACACCCTTTGAAAACGATAATTGGAGGAATCACTAAGAAAATATATTAACATTTCTTGAGACGAATTGTACTACTACTTCTACTTTCGATATTTTAAGAGAAGGGACTTTGTGACAGGGATTGTGGAACAGTTGGAAGGTAGGAGAAAAAGGAAAGAAAGAGAAAGAGAGAGATAATAATCAGCAGTTGAGGGAGCACTTGCGAGAAGACGGCATCAATCGGATTGCCATCTCGTGGCGGAGCTGGAACTATCACTACAAGTTTACAGTAGAAAGAGGAATTTTTGTCAATCGTGTTGAGCTTGCAAGGGTGGCTTATAATATTTTAAGAGCGTTGTATGGGATTCCCCTTCAAGTATAATTCCACAACTACCCAGAAAGCACCATGCCTTTTGAGAAAAATTATATGAATATAAACTTTAAAGAAGAAAATATTTTAATTAGGAAAGCAGTGAGAATGAGTTTCGAATTTTATAGATGCGATTCTGAAACAAAAAAATATGCCACAACTGTAGGCTCGTGTTTCATGATAATTGTTCACATTTTACACAGCTGGGTGAACTATGAAGGCAAGAATTCGTATCGCTGGTAAATCGAGAAAGAAGTCGTGGGTGTGAAGTGCGTGGCAATATGGCGGTGGCGTTGCGTTTCCACAACGCGAGGGGAATAACAAAAAAAAGCGTCGAGAAAGATAGATGGCCCGATGGATAGGTGGAAAGAGAGAGGCGAGATAACTGGCGCCAGCGCTAATAATTTCATGGTAGCCGTTGCAAGGCATGCGCGCCGCCTCCTAATCGCTTCTATCGTTTAATCGCTCGAACGTGTACGATCGACAGCCGCAAGTATACGGTTGCAGCCGCTATAGAGGAAACGTGTCGCAAAAACCGAGGCAGCGATGGATCGATCCGCGAGTCGCGGGAAAAATTCAGTCGCGGCTTGGGGCATTTTCACACGAGACACTTCTGCAGTCTACGACTGTAATTTAGGATATGCTCATTACAGAAACGGCAATCATTTCAGAAACCTAGAAAGATATACAAAATGTGTTAATGTTTTAATGACTATTTAATCTCGCGTGAAAAGATCCTTGTTTTGACTTTCGAAACGATGTTAACCCTTCCGGTGTTGCGAATAGATGTTTGTGTGATTGGCGTACGCAGCCTGTGCGATGAACGCCTATAGGCGTTCGCGCTAATGATTAAGGTATACGAATAATGGATTTCCGCACGGAGATATGTGATGTGTTTGAAAGTGCACAGTAAGAGCTTCTTATAGAATTTGTTTCTAGGGAACTGTCCACTTTTATGGATATAAGTATTTTGAAGTGAAATTTTATGAAACAAATTCAAAGCGTTGGAGGCATATGTATGTGTGAACTTGGGTGTGAATTATGAGGAAGGAATACCTATTAATTGTTATGGGTTCTGGAGGAGTTACTCTGGGGGGTGAATGAATACATTCTCTAACGCAAATAATGAAAATAGAAATGACAGAAGTAAGAAAATAAGAGAAATGACACGAGTAATATAGATAACGAGTATCAGATATAACACATGATGCAAGCAGCAATTTTTCTCACAATGCTTCATTTCGCGCACAGTCATTTTGCAATGGACAGGCTGGCAATGCTTCTGACGCATGCAAAACCGCTAAACCGTTAAACCGGTGTTTTTTCACCTCTTTGTAATGTCAGAACCCATTGAAGTAGTTACAATGTTGATGAACGCCGATAAATCAATACACGCGTTACAATGCATTCCTACTTCAAATTAGAAACACTATATTATTAAATAAGTAAAAGAAAAAATTCATAAAACTAACGCCGATAAATAATTTTAAAATTATTGCCACAGTAAGAAATCCACTTACATCCATTTATGAAAGCCCCTCACAAAATACCTACTATCTACTCTAATATCGAAGTTCGATCAATTAAGCATTAACCTGAATAATTCTAAATAGTCCCACGATTTATTTTTCACACCCCGCAAAATTATAATCAAACTAACACCAAATGCCAAACAACTAGAGCAACAGAAAATAACAAACACCGCGAGTAAATAACACAAGGAAAAAAAAATAACGATGACAATGGAATAACAACTAGAGTATTCAATAAAAGTTAATATTTCGTCCGAAAATTTTAAATAAAAATAAAGAGACTGTACATTCCGGTACCGTTAACGATAACAATGTAATAGCGAAACGGAGATGGCTACGCCAATGTGGCGCTCGTATTTTCCATCGTCGCGATCATGTGTCACAGTGGTGGTAGCTACGATATGTCCACGTGTACCTTGTACTTACGTTGTTAGAAAAGACGCACGCTCGTTGAGTGGCAAGAGCAATGGTGAAACAGAAGCAAAACGAAGGCGGCGAAGGGGCTCTCCATCGCGCGATTCCGTTAAAATTCTTGCGCCGCGTGTCGTCGCCGGTGGTTGCGGCCTTAATGTCGATCCTTCCGAGCGCCAACTACAACTGACACCTTCGTCCCGATAATACACATTCGAAACCGACTAATATTCTCATCTTACACTCCAAGACAATTGGTGTTTCTTCTATTTATTCGTCGCATACTTCTAAGAAATTATTTTATTGCTACAGTGAGTTGCATTTAGCCCCCTGCTCATCAATCAGTATTCTTTGATTTTGGAGTTTCTTATTCCCAGATTAAATGTTTTATTTTAAATAGAAATGTAGCACTATTTATATTTGCAACATAAGGATTTACGAGATTGTTGGATTCTAGATGCCTTGTTTTCGTGCCTGGGGTGGCTGATTGATGGTGGAGGCGTGATTAAGACAGGGCAGCAGATTGAATTACATATTGGAGACGAAGACAGAGTGTTTGGTATTAATAGTGGATTTTCAAGTTACATTAGGGTCGGTTTAATAGCAGAGAATTGTTATCTTGCTGAACACAGTGTTTTACATTGCTTCTATATAGTTGCAAATTTCTGTACCTTTGTATGATTATTGTATTGCCTGTACCTATGGAATAAAGACGTATTAATGAAACAATTTTCTTTATCTATTAATTACACTTCACCCCTCAAGCCAAGAAACCCTTCCTTCACACAATTTCCTGCATCTTCAAACGCACCACAAATACAAAACCATGTATATACATAATTCATAAACCTCTTCAATTATTCTTCCTAACGAAAAAAGTAAATCCTATACAATGCAAGTTCATCTATCCTCTGATTTACATTTTCCTCAAAACAAATCACTCTACACTCTGTATTGTACACTTCAAAATACAAGGCAACTGACTTCATAAGACTAAGTAATACATACTTGCTCCACCAAATGATACCCCCAACCACTTCCACCCAGCACCGATTCACCAAGTTCCCCGTACCGACTCCCCCAACTGCCTCCCAACTCGATCGCATTTAAATTCGATCGAAATCACACGCCACTCGCGGCAGCCGCGTAAATCCTTCGGCCAAAGACAAGAAGGAAGAGGACCGGGAGAGCGTTACAGCGACGGCAAAGTGTGTCTCGGTTTGCGTTTCGATTCGTCCCGGGGAATCGTCAACTATAATTACCATATTCTTCCCCCCCGCTGCCCACGAGAGCTGGTTTGCCGGCGGGGGAAAAAAAAAGAATCACGGTAATTAAATTACCGAACAAAACATCCGCATCCTCTTCGCGAAAGAGCGCAAATCGAGCACGGGCCGAGCGTGTCACGCGAGCGTCGCTCCCCTCCCCAATAAAATCACGCTTCGATTCTGCCTTGTGCTCCACATAAGCCCGGTGCGCGCCGGCCGGCCATCCGTTCCGCGAGCTAAAAGCAAGAAGAAAGGAAAGAATATCATGGGGGGGGGGGGAAGAAAAAAAAAATCGATCATCGCTTTACCGACGAGGACCGATCACAGAAACTAGGATGACGCCGAGGCGGAATCGTGATCGCCTGTAATTGGAATGCCATCCGGGCGGCGGTCGATTGATGAACGACGAACTGGCCGTGGATAGTTATCGTGCATCATCCTCGCGAGCGTACGTGAACTCGCGCGCTCCCAGCGCGCACGAACGCGCGAACAAGTATAGAGGTCGGCGCAAGAACGGTGGCTCTGGACGCGGCGGCGTTGGTGGGATGACAATCTGCAATGCAGGATGGCGTTCTGCAATGAGGTGAAAGATAATAATAATAATAATAAGTCTTTATTCTTTTATAATATGTGTTACAATGCAGTTGAGTTTGAGACGCAAAGTACAGAATGGAGGAGGCTCGGCGCAGCTGATTCTTTCGGAACTTAAAATGGAGAACTCGCATAATTGGAACGTGTGCGGGTAAATGTAGACAGTTGTACGGGAATCGAGGTTTGCAATGTACTTAAGGTCGGGGCCAGATATATTGGCCGGTGAGTTTCGTGAGGAGTATTCTTCTATTCTCAACGTTTTCTGACTCGCTCTCGCCTTGCCAGAAAAAGAGTGCGCCAGAAGTGGTGGAGATGGCGCCAAGCTCTTGACGTGTAGGCCAAACCGAGCTCTTAGCGTAGAGATACATACATCAGAATAGGTGTGCGTTAGCTGCGAAAACGAATTCACCAGCCAATATATCTGGCCCCGACCTTAGTTGCAGTATTGGGCGGTTGGTACATGTAAGAGTTCAGTGCTGCGGTGGATTTAACAGGGCGGCTGATGAGCAGTTGCCGCCTAGGCCTCTGGAGGACTACCTTTTAAGATAGGGCCCTAGTGGGCCCCTCTGAGCAAGGGCCCATTTTTCGGGAAAATAAAGCAGTAGTTTACTAAAAACGGGCTCAGTGTAATAACACAGAAAACAAATATATTATTCATAAAACGGTAGTTCAGTTTATCCTTGTGCCCATTACAAATATATAAAGGAGAAAGCTTCTATATATATATTCGTGTGTTTGACTGTCGCCTAAAAACTTTCGAACAATAAACTCTGGGATCAAGAAATGTGCCTGAATAATCCACTTTCACAAAAAAACCTAAGAAATTTTTGTTTTATAAAATCAAAATCTCGTACGAAGCCGAGTAGTAAAGCTAGTACTAAATAAACTTGACAGTCTATAGAACCATTAAGAGTAACAAACCCCCTCCACTTTCCACCAACCCCCCCACCACACGTCCCCACTAGCTCCACTTACATTTGCACCCAGAGATCCGCGCACAAACACGCCAGAAAGTGCAGCAGCACCCAGTGACAAGCTCGCGAGGCTCGCTTTCAACAGAAAACGAAGGGACGCGGAGCAGCCGGCGAGGAGGGGGTGGCAGGTCGCGTGGCAAAACGAGGAAAAGGAGCTAAAAGTATTCAAAGGCGTAACGCAAGGACGACCGCAGAATCGTGGATGCACGCGCGAAATAAACGTGATCCCGCGAGCGTATAAATAAGCAAAGTCGCGCTGGGAGTCGCGCGCGCGCGCGCGCGAGCAGTTGCCCGCCGCGTACGCCTCGTGTCTCGCGATGGAATCCAGTTTGCCCGGCAGTTTTTGCAAAACCGTCGATGTGCACGTCCAGAGCACTGATTCCCGGACAACGTGACGCAATTATGCAACCAACAGCCTCCTCTCCGCCTCTCGCCTGCAGCCCCTCGCGGAGGCCTAGGCCACGATACTATCGTTGACCTTGAGGGCCCTGCAACACAGTCCGCCTCTGCCTCGCTTCGGCGTCCTTGCGCAGCCCGGCGGATCACGAATCGACTTCGGGACGCGACCCTGGGCCTCGGGATCCTGCCTCCCTAAGCGTGCTATACGGCTGGTTATTGAAATAAATCGGCATAACGCGCCGTCCCGGCCGCGACTTTATTTAGATTTCGCCGTATAATACGATCTTACCCCGGCCGAGGGGGGCGAGGGTCCCGCGGGGGATCGGCGGGGCAGCCGCGACGGGATTAAGCCCCGTGGAATTCGATGTTTATGCCGGCCACCGTCAATGCTACGGGGAATTCGGTCTTATTGTACCGTCGGGGGCTGCTACAATGTCCGACCGGGAGACAAGCTAATATAATCGACGCCAGGCGCCGCGAGGCTGTTAAAAACGGCACGTTATTATCGGCCCGCGTTCTCGGTGCGGGAGGATCAAGATTTTTAGGTCTGAGGCTGAGGAGTTATTCGGTGGGACTGGCTTCAGGGGATTGAGAAGCTCGAGCACGTGGAGGAGATTATGTTGGGGGAGTGAATGTTGTGGTGGTTGGGAAATGGAATTGTTTTCATCATATTTAAATTGTGTTCATAGAAAGACGGACAAAGGGGTAGTTACCCTCCCCTGGCTTGAGACGAAAGTCGTGTATTTTTAAAAATTAATATAAATAAGAAGTGAATATTTTTAAATTCTAATTAAATTGACGCTGCAAAGTGGGTTCAAATAAGCAACCAATTGGCGCCTGTAAATTTGACGGTTTCTCAAAGTTGTCACCCTTCCTTAGAAAAATTCTGCGGACGCCGTTGGATGGTGACTGATTTTGGTTTAAGAGGGGGAAATGAATGGGTAATTTTGTGAAATCTGTTTGGGAGAAATGAGGATTGAGTGGAGGTAGGAGGTGAGAGATGGAGTGGTCAGGGTAGTGAATGGGGTCTGAAGTTTGAGTTGTTGCGGGGCCATTGCAATTTCGAATGTAACTGAGTATTTGGCTTCGTTTATCCACGTGCAGATTATATGGATACTATTTTTGTTACTAATAACTGCATTCATCCTGCGTGAATTATATAGTGACAGACTTGCCAGGGTGCCAACTTGCCCGATGACAAGTGGGCCCTTGATGAAGTGGAGATCGTTAAACATTGTAATTACTCAACAATATCTATACATTTGTTTCAGAAAAATTTTAATTGTTCTTCTTCCTTCCTTTTTGAGTGTCGTATAGGGTAAAGACACCAGTAGTCGACCACTTTCAGAAAAACATGAAAAATAAGGTTTTTAGAAGTGTCAATCTTTTGAACGGATCGCAGTTAGAAAGCTGCACTTTGTTCAAAAGATCGTCACTTCTAAAAACCTTATTTTTCATGTTTTTCTGAAAGTGGTCGACTAATAATACATATTCGACTACTGGTGTCTTTACCCTACACTTGATCCACCTTAAGTCTGTTGCGTTTGAAGTAAGCAATTAATCAAATGTAAATCACCCAACAATAATTCCTCGCAATTATTCCCCGGACATTGTGCAGAAATGATTAAGTGATATAAATTACCTTACAAAGAGACGCGTGCCTCGGGAGCAGGTGTTCATTATTTCGATGTTTAAATAATATACCTCATTTGCAATAAACGCCTAATCGCTGGAGCACGCTCGCCGAGGCACCTACCGTGTTGCCAGCAACCAGGCGCGTTTCGAGGGGCGAATGCAATCGCGCCGGTGCATTCGATTGCATTGTATGTTAAAGTGTTAATGTATAGCATTACCTGGAAATTACAGGTGGCTCGACACGAATCATGAATCTAGAACTGTTAATTTACATGCTGCGCGGAATAACGATCTTGTCGCAGCCATTGGTTAAGTGGATTGCTTAATGGCGCTTTCAATTTTTTTCTGATCTAACCGTTTGATATCTTGCCCGTGCAGCGCAACACCTTTTGTGGATTCCTTCATAAAGCTGCTAACGGTGCATCGCCTCCTTAAAGCTCTTTATAAACATATGTTGAAATTTGTATTTGAATAAATACTTGTGGATAAAAGCAGAGCGTTGGAGCGGAGCACGGAATATTTTTACTGCTCCAAATTTTTTTTATTATTCGAGTTTTCTTTCATCTTATAAGAGCAGAGAATTGAAATGTTTTTAATAAATACCGATTCTCAATTTTTCATCATTGAAGAAATATTAAGCATTCTTTATAAAAATGAAAAGCTAGAAAGATGAAGTTTCTTGCAAATGAAAGATCACTACTTAAAAGTATTAAAAGAATTTTTATCTAAAAAAAGCAGCTGCAACAAGAATTTTTTGTCAGCAAATAAAAAAGTGGTCTGCTCCAATCGCCTGGATAAAATTAATCTTTTTTCTTTAAAATTCTCGAAATTTTTAAATCTTATTATTAAGGTCTAAAAATTTACAGAAATATTAGCAAAGACTGGGGTGCGAATTGTGATACAACCCTTGTGACCACGAAGGGTTAAAGTTTAAAAAACTGCTCCAATAAATAGTAAAAACTTAAGTGTCACCTACTTTCCCTAACTTAAAATATTCCTTTCATCTCTGATATCCAATCTCATTCCTCCAATCCCAAGAAACTATCTCCTAATTACTTTCATCAATCACTCAAGCCATCCCATGTCCAGCGCAACTTGCACTTGCAACTTCGGTAGCTTTCTAAAATACCCCCTCGCGAACACCACCAGCCCGCATCCGGCCACCTACAAATAAATCCCACTGTTATTACCCATTCCCCAAAAAGACACTGAGAATCGCCGATTCGCGAGTTGCACCCCCTACCAGCGCGCAGCGGCGGCCCGTAATTGGTCCCGAAACCGATCGTCGTCGCGATACAACAAAGGTCGAACGGTAGCGAAGTGTGCAGCTGGTCGGTTGCCGAAAAAACGAGCAGAAAGAAGCGGAAGGAAAATGAAAAATGAACGGCGGGGAAAAAAAGGTACAGGAGGAAGTGGCGGGGCCTGGACAGCCTCTGCCCGTAACACCTGCTGGCCGTGTCGTAACTTGTCTGACATCCTCATTGCCGAAAACAGAAGCTGCTTGTGCCTGGATCGGCCGGGTATACCGGTATCTCATAACGGCCTGCGCCGCGAAAATGGTGTTTTAAATTGCGCCGTGGCGTTATATCGACGCCTTATTAACGCCGGGGACAGCCTCGCCACTGGAGAGCGCGCTGCACTTCTTGGAACCCGCTCAGGAAGCATAGTTTCTCAAAACTTACTATATATGTAATGGCACTCTTCACCGGGAATAAACACCATACAACTGTAATTTTCCCATTTTCATTTATCCTTTGCACTCCACTTTATATCTAATTTAAAAATAAACACAGTGATTGTAAGCTTAACTCAAATTTTTGTAATTTGGAAGAGGAAGAAGGGATGATTCAGAAAATGGTACTATTTATTTTAGTAGAGTGCAGGGCCAAGGAGGACTCTGGCACCCCCCAAAGAATAAGGGGATTAATGTAACCACGACTGAAGTAATTCAAGAGCTTTGTAAAAAGAAAAGGAAACTGTATCTTATCCTTTAAGTAAATTTCTGTAATCACCTAATGAATTTTATTGAATTTGCATTAGAAATATTTTTATCCCTTCAACTCGGCTCTATCAAGATTAAATCTTACCTATCTGGTGCAAGATAAATTATCAAAAATAAATAACAAAGGGCCTTATACTTATAAAAAGGAAAGAAACGTGTCAGATGGAAGTTCAGCTGGATCTGAGAGATCCTTTTATTCCACGCGAAGTAGAGTCTACGGAAGTGGTGGTAGTTCCCTCATCGCGCGTCTTTTGAACTGAAACTTTCGGTGTCTGCCTGCCGTAGAAAGGGGAGCACTCCGTGCTCGTAGACTCGGCGATGCAGCGCTACCAAGTGCACTCCGATACGCGCTAGAGGAGGCGGGGTGGCTAGGATCTCTGCGGTCTGCTACATCTATTTATAGCGTACGCCATACTAATGCATATGCGCCTATGCACCGCGCTAACACCGCGCAGTCCCGAGCATAACGGGCTTTTACATGCTGCACTGGATATTCCACGTGGGCTCCCCTCGTCTACCCCCTCTACCGGCTCCCACCACAGTCACCTCTTTCTCAGGATTCCCTGTTTCTCGTATATACCTCCGGCGGTGTGTCCGCGGCGATCCCCGCTCGCGTACACGCGTGCGAACGCACGTGCGGCTGCCTCCGAGAGGAATGCACCGATCCATGTAGAGATTTATGCATGGCCGCAGCTTTCCAGCGTGTAAAAGTCGACCACGCGAGCTGGGCGATTTTCCTGCGATGCGCCGATCGTATCCGCGTCATTTTTGGTAACAACTTGACGACTTCCATTGGCTGAGTTCGATGGGAGATAGGTGTAAATTCAAGTTGGGGTGAAAGGGGGTGTTGGATGGTTATTGTAGGTGGGAAGGATGTGGGTACTTCCGGTGCTGGGATTCGTAAGTGGTGGTTTAGTAGAATGAAATTTGTCACTGTATCTGGTTTTTTGTGATATTATTTTCTTCTATTTTGGGGGGGTGATATTACTTTCTTCTAATCTTTTGTGATTCATAATCTTTCTCTTATATTTATATTATCTTCATCCATTTTTTCATGATTTATTTGGTAATACTCTTTTTCGTCCTCGACTTTTTCATGCCTACGTATCGTAATTTTTTTACTTTTTTGTAGTTTTTAATGGGGATCGTGTTGCTAACTTCTTATGAATGAAGTATACTGTTTAAATTGTGGATTAAAAATGTATAGGGTGTTCTGTTTAAAACTATTGATGGTATTCAAAAGTGGCTTAGGTGAGAGTAGAACGATTTTAAAGGGAATGCAATTTGATGTGAGTAGTTTTTTTTATAGCGGGAAGCATAGAACAGATGTGAAGTTCCAATTGGACTTTTTAAATGGAGTTATATGTTTCTTAATATATTAGTCGATGCAACTTTTCATTCACTATAAAAGAATTAATATTAGAATACTTATACTGAAAGGGTCTTAACTTAGGAGATATTTTAATTTTAATTTAATTACACAATTAAATACCTCCTAAACTTAAGGGGAGGTTCCGATCAAAAATCGATTTTTTATTTCATTTTGTGAATGTTTACGTTTAATACGCGTGTAATACGTGTTTAAAGGGATTTTTTGAAATTCGTAAAATTCCCGAAGTTATAGGCATTTGAGTAGCGGCAAATGCACGGGTAACACCCAGCCACTCGGCGCACACGTAAAACTTTAATACAATGCAAGAAGTCCCATTAAATTATATGTAGTAGTTTTCCTTTAATTAATTCCAAAAAATCACTTAATTTTATAGGCTCTAGACCCTTAAACTACTTTTTTTCAACACATTTTTTCACAGCTTTGTCCATTGATGAATTAAAATGTACATATATCTATATAATTATTTTTAAAAAATCCAAATTGACTACCACTTCTCATCTATTCCTCCATCCAAAAAGAAATAATACCCACCAGACAATGCCCCCCCTGAAACCCTCCAATTTTCCTCTTAAACAATTTTCAATGTCATCAATTATTTAGAAGATATTTAACTAACACCTCTCGACTACTAAATAATTCAACGAACACAATAACTCCTCGCCACAGATATCCCAATAACGCAACCCCTTCCCCTTCGAAACTGTTTGCAACACGAGTAAAACAAAGTTACAAACTATAAAGAGCGAATTAACGTTCAGTCTTGAACGCGTGATAAACGACTTCGCGCGAGATATCTAAATACCGCGAATCTTCCGAAAAGGAGAAAAAGAGACACCTACCACGCTGCACACCCCCCAGGGTCGAAATTTACGTTCGATTCGCAACTGTCACGAACGAATATAAGAGTGTCGAGGAGGAGCTACGTCCGCGGGACCTCGGGCGTTATAACTTCGGCAGTTGTTACTTATAAATTACCATCGCGGCAGTTATAACTCATAGATGTGTACGACGCCTTTATAACTTATACCCCGGCCGTATAAGTTATAAACGCGGTGCATGTAATTTATATGTTACGACTGGCGATGTTATAAAGCCACGGCGAGCCAACAAACGGCATTATTTAATGCGAGATTAATTCGCGGCGGACAATCTCGCGACTCGTCTTCTTTCTCATCGTAATGATCCTCGGATCCATTCATCCGAGGCCCGCATGTCGTTTTGTATCGGCTGCCATGGTTCGATGCTGCGCACGGAGTAGGTATTTAAATAATTTGTGAGTGATCCGACGTCGTATGACTTGTGACCATGTGTATTTTATAAATTCCGTGGAAAAGTGGTATTTCGACCAATTGTATTTTTTTTTTTTCAAAACGATAAAACATGTCACTTCTCAAAACAAGACTAATGTCGTTTGGACGAATTCTAAAAAAGTTGTGCGATTTTAAAAGTTGTAAACTTTCATTTGTCCGCCACTGTAAGTGACAAACTTTCTTTCGAGGAAGCTATGGGGAAAGTTAACCCTTCGTGGTCACACTTCTGTAAAGTTTCGCGGTGGTCACACTGGGTCCAATCACCCGGCCGATTTTTAAACAGCTACCAAACGAACTGTAGTCCAATCGAGTCCCAAAAATTATAATACCCACTTTGAATATTGTGGAATATGGAATAATCGCGTTTTAGTAAGAAATTAAATGATACGTACTAAAAAAATCAGAGAGGAAAGCCAGGAACTTACCGGTATCAAGCTGCAAAGTTAAAAAGCGGGTATATCGGACTCAGTGTGACTATGAAGGGTTAAATTCTAATAGAAAAATTTGTATAGATACTTCGTGATATAGGGGAGAGTCGTGCAGTACCGACCCCTTTAAGTTTTTTTGTTATATCTTGGGATAGAGTCGATAAAAATCAGAAATTCAAACACGTGTTTGTAGTATAGATAGAACTCAGTAAAAGGAGTGAAATTATTTTTATGAAATTTAATAATAAGAATTAATAAATCGCAAAAGTAAAAAAGTTGTAATTTCTAAGAAACGAAAAATTGTCGTCCAGTACCGACCAACTATTAAATTACTAGATTTTAGGCCTAAATGATGACCAATGTTAATAAAAACACATTTTATTACTACAATACAAGATTTTTTTGAAATTTTATTTGTACAAACTCGCAAGTAAAATAATTAATATTGCCCAACCATCACATTCGGTATACTACACCCAATCTTTGTCAAATGATTTCTTGCAAGCAGAGATGGGCAAAATTTTTATTTAAGTAAAATTTCTAATAACGAATGAAAAAAATTAACTTTATTCGTTTAATAAAAAATTTAACTTTTTTCGTCCAATAAGTTCTCATCGAATGAAAAAATTAAATTTATTCGTCGAATAATCTAAAATTAAAGTAAGTTTTATTTAATCCTTATTTACATAATTTTTTATTTAGTTAATGCCCAATTCTGCTTGTAAATAACACACTGGATAACTTCTTCATTAAATCCCAGCTTCCTGTTTGTTAGGTTATCATACCTATCCTTATTTACTTTATGTTTCTGCGGGAAAAGCTAGAAGGAAGGCTAAATGAACATCTTAAAAATTAATCTGAGTTGTTAACAGATTGAACTTACTGATAAGAAAAATTTGGTCTCTAGTGGTTGACAGAGTCTGTTGGTCGGTACTGCACGACAGTTGGATGGTCGGTACTGTACGACAAACACGGGGAAACATTTTGGATCATGGTATATTATGTACAAAAAAATATTGCAAAACTAGGACGTTTTAATAAACTTAATAGTCTAGAGATAGTATACATAATAGGATAAAATCATTTATTTACACGAGAAACAAAAGATCAGGTTTAAAAAATAACTTTTAACCTCCCAAATATCAACGTATACATTTAATGCCCCAGAACATCGAGAGCAATGGAGTAAACAATATGGCCCCGAAATATGTTATAGAGAATTGGAATTTCCATTGGTTAATTCAAATAAAGTGCTAATATTTGGTCCAAGAAGCGAGAACTAGCTTTGGTCGGTACTGTAAGCTGGTCGGTACTGTACGACTCTCCCCTAAGTAACAGAATCTAACTTCAACTTCAACTTCAAGCCAGTGAAAAATGCGAACAATGTACAAGTGTACTTGGACCATTTTTCCTTTTTCAAATAAAAGTATGTTTGTTTAAGTTTAGAGCATAAAACTTAACTCACTACTATAATTAAAACAGTACTTGTAACACATTTTCTATAGATAAATACAGATCTTATCTATAGCTTCCTGTACTTATTTCTAATTTAAACTCAAAAATGCATTTGTACCACTTTTCCACTGAGCCCCTCAAATATCATTCAACAACCAAGTATTCTGATTCATATAAATTGAATAACTGGCAAATAATTTACTTTATGAATAGAAAATGGAACAGTGCACCGAGAAGCAAATTTTTTGCAGAAGCAACTCTCACTTCTTACACCAATTTATATAATCTATAACTTAACATACTTCCTCAAATAAAATACCAATCCCTTTACCAAAAGAAATTTTAAGTTTCATTGATTTCTAGCCTCCCTTCCACCTCCCCCTTTTCCTCAAATTCAAAACTCACAAAGCATTAAACCAGTGGCGCGAGATACATTATTTAAAACCTCTCGGAAGCAAGTGCAAGGATCAGGAATTTCCAAAGGCCTGAATCGCGAAGAATTTTCGAAACCCGATGCTCGCTGATGCAGCAGAGATAAATGAATATTACTCATCGGTGTAAAAGCCCTTCAACGTGGTCAATTACTGTCATTACGGGCGTAATAGAAAGAAGCACGGCGACGTACGATCTCGAGGCGCCTGGAACGACGACTGAACAGCGGCGGGGAAGGTTTTTCACGGGCTATCTAACGAGATTTGCTTTTTCACGTGGCGAGACCGGTCACGGTGACGGTAAATTGACCGATAATGTTGCCTGGCACTGATTGCTGGATAGCAATGATGGATGCACGAGGGGCGCCCCTCGGCGCGCTCTGTCCTTTACCGTGTACGCCAAGGTCGCTAACCTTGCAGAGCCCTCGGGTACTCTTTGGCGCCACACTCTCCTCGTACTTTTAGCCTGGCTCCGCGTTGTTTGTGGCCGTTGTCCCTATCGCGGACAAAACGCCACGCCGAGCCTGTTCGGACGCGGCGATTCTTCTAGGGGGCTACCATCCCTCCGGGACATCGGGGATTTATAGAGAGGAGAACCAGAGCGGAATACGTCTGTAGTAATCGATACGAGCTTAGAGCAGAATCGCTTGAAATTATAAAAGCAAATCAGTTGAAGCATTTTCCTCTCGGCGAGCTAATTTTGCGAAGGGGAAAAGGGGAAGCGACGTTCAGAAATATTAGAAAAGAAAAGTAGAAAAATTGGAATATTAAAAAATGTGCGGATAGAAGAATCGAAAATTTTTATTGTAGAGTTAAGAAGTCGAGAAGTGGGGGAATCGAGAAATTTGAGGTCTCAAAAATTTCTAAACTCAAGATTCCCCTTGTTTAAAACTTTCGTTGGACGTGTACCTACTGATTTAGTAACTCGTGGCTTGATAGATGCACGCGTGTAAAGTATTGAGCTTGCTGTAGACTAAGGATTTTTTTCGCGATTTCTCCGCCACTGAAATTCCAGAAACGTGAATGAGAACCTTAGCAAAATAAATCGGTGTCAATCAACAGCCGGAAGGTGTATGTCTTCGGTCCTTGATCTCGTTCCCTTTTAACAGCCGCGAGTAAAATCCTCTTTTTTTCCCCCCCCTTTTCTTTTTTACTTTGCTCTTCTTATTATCGCTAATATCACTGATCGCACATCGCTGTTCCACTGAAACCATCGCGGAATGCGAGCCGCTCCGATTTCAACCGCAGTTCGACCGGGCAAAAATTCTTAACATTACTAAAACCGGCCGATGAGGTTATCGAATCGTCCAGCTTTCGTATCGGCCTGTAATTACGAGACGCAATTACGTAAACCGCTTTTTTATCTTCGTTAATTAGCCACACACGCTTTCGAGGCTGGATTATAATCGTAGATTAAGCTCCGTTTCTGCTCTCCGATCGAAACGATCGAAACGATCACGATCCACCTCTGCTAATTCCAAACTACGTCGTAAAACATACATTCTTGTATTATACGTACATAGAATGTGCATTCAATCTTTTACGATCTAAAAAAGAAGCATCTTCCATGATTAAAGTAAATGAACGAAGTTAAATGATTTGGAGATTGGAATGTACCGCCATCTATCCGCGAGTGAATGCTTTGTGCGAGCATTCGTCGGATGATAACCTGAAGAAATTATTTGATAGCAAGGAATGAAATTGGAGACAAGCTAGAGAATAACCCTAATATAAACTGTAAATTCTTTTCCAAAAAGTATTCCATACCTCTTCTGCGACAATAACACATATATTTTGTTTCAATAAACTCTACAAACACAGAACAATAAACATAATCTCACCCAACGACCACAGCTCTTGCATCCTCGAATGTACGAAACATTCTTCGAAGGGGAATGAGGAACACGAAAAAGTCCCTATATTCCGCAGGTCAGTAGTGCCGAGACTACATCTGGCGGCGATCGGCGCAAGCAATCCCACCCACAAGATAAAACGGCAGCAGTGAAGTCAGTGCGCGTCGTCGCGAGAGGTGCGCGCATGTTTATTTAAAGCTCGCTGGCGTGTTGGTACAATTGCGCGCGCAATGAATCAGGCACCAGTGTCGTGTATTCCAGCCGGGAAGATGTCAAAGGCGAAGAAGGTGCTGGACGAGGCCCGCGAGATCCAAAATCCCGAGCTGGATCTCGCGGACAAGGGGATCTCGACGTTCGAGGAGATGCCCGGATTGCGTGAGTCTACCGTGCCCTCGTGGGCCCAGTTTCCCCTCGCCAAATTAGGCAACTTGTCTTGACTGGTTTTTTGGAGCGGATGGAAATCCGAGGAGGCCATTTGTCACTTGCCCGCGAGGTGGGCGTGTCGACGCATGCGCGCCAGATTATTTTAAACAATAACAATAACACTAAACATCGACCAGAAAATTATTAAAATCAAAGCCCTACCTTCATAGGGCGAATTCCACTTACCCCCAAATCGCCCGTGATTTTCATTAAGCTAGTTTAAGTTTCTCTGTACGCAACGTCAAGAATTTCAAAGTCGATTTTCTCGAAACTGAAGCACTATATGAAAAGAAGTTATTCTTTCTTTTCGATTTAGAATAAGTAAATAAGTCGAGAAATAGGAATAAAATTTTTTGTTATTGCGCTTTGTTTTCGAGAAAATCGACATTGAAATTCTTCACTATGCGTCCACTCGCGTACGGGAAAACCTTAATGAAAATCACGGGCGATTTGCCCATAATATCACTAATATTGGAATTAACATACACACTAAAGTCATCGTTAACGACGTTAACGAACATAATAATTAACATTATTGGAAAATATAATTTTGTTTTCTGAATTTGTTAGATTTTAGAATGTACTGCGCGTAAATTTGTAAATATTGATGAATGTATGTATCTTATTCTTTTCTTGCAGTTACCATGATCAACATAACGAGGCTGACTTTAAGTCACAACAAGATTCAAGGTAAATACCTTTAGCACGGTACGAGTTGGATACACAGAATGAATTACTTTACAAATCCCTTCTTTGCGTAGCTGTACCACCGGGCTTTGCGAATTTGGTTAATCTGGAGATACTGAATCTGTTTAACAATCATATTACCGAGCTTCCCATCTCACTTTCGCAGATGCCAAAGTTGCGGATTCTCAATGTAGGGTAAGCTCTCTTTTACTCGTTGCTAGATTTATAACTCTTTTATAAGAAATACTTACGCAGCTGCTTGAATAAATTTACAGAATGAATAGGTTGGACGTGCTTCCTCGTGGGTTCGGCGCTTTCCCAGTGTTGGAAGTTTTAGATTTGACGTACAATAATCTCAGCGAGAAGAATCTGCCGGGAAACTTTTTCATGATGGGTTAGTAGAAAGTTGATATTTTAGAAGCATGGTTTGGAATAAGAACGAACCTGAAATGTTTGTCTTTGCAGAAACACTGAGAGCGCTTTACTTGGCGGATAATGACTTTGAATACTTGCCACCCGAGATTGGAAACCTGAAGAATTTACAAATTGTGGGTAGAGAAACACTTTTATGATCGGTAGATTTATGCTTCACTTTCTAACTGTGTTGCAGCTTGTGTTGAGAGAGAATGACTTAATCGAATTACCGAAACAAATTGGAGACCTGGCACGGTTGAGAGAGTTGCATATACAAGGGAATCGGTTGACAGTGTTACCGCCAGAACTAGGTACGTTGAATACTGTATTAATTATGCTAAGAGCATTGTTAGTTCTGAAGATACTTAGGTGATGATTGTCTTACAGGGAATCTGGACTTAGTGAGTAACAAAGCAGTGTTTAGGATGGAGTTCAACCCATGGGTAACGCCGATCGGCGATCAATTGCAAGTGGGAATATCTCACGTAATGGATTACATTCGGTCCGAAACATATAAATAGTGAGCGTTAAAGATTCTTTTTTGTATTTTTTAAAGGCCGTCGCGCATTTTGGCGAAGCACGAAGCGAATCTAAGAAATTAGTAATAATTAATTAATTGGCGTTGCGCTTTGGTCATCAATTGTTTCTAAATTTTGCTCTTCGTATCGCCGCGCTTTGATAAAATGCGGGACAGCGTTTAAGTCTGGTTTACATTAGTCAAGGAAATGGTACAGTAGAGAGGCGAGTGTGAGGAAGCATATATAAGTCGAGTAGAGTAAACAGGTGGTCGGGTAAAGGGGCGAGTATTAAGGCAGGCTCTCACTACGCTTTGCCTCGCCTCGGCGCAACTTATTTTCGCACTCACATCTAGGCTCGAGTCGCCTCGGATTTTTCGTACCTGAAGCTTGACTCGGTTCATGTGTTTGGTCAATTCGTCAGAGAACCTCTTCCCTCCTCTTTTAGCGGTCACTGGAAGCGGTGTCATTGCATCCACTCATACTACGCCTCGCCTCTCTTCCTCAAAATATTCATGAGAATGAATCCACGACTCGGAGTCGCGGTGTGAGCGAAATTGTCAAAATACATAAGAAAAGCATAGGAAGAATAAAATGAGCCGAGACGAAACGGGGCGTAGTGAGAGCCTACCTTCAGTCGAGTCGAGGATTCGTTCGATTGTTCTAAACGCACCTTAATACGTATTGTTGAATGAAACCTGTATAACATCATGAGAATGTTAATTTCTTTTCAGTGTATATAATCGACACCAAAACGCCAAAGGTCCACCGCCGCCAATTGAGAACGACAAGAGTAAGAAAGTATCCCGCATGCGTTGAAAATGTAACAAAAAGACGTAATTAACGCTCGAAAGATATAATTCTGAAACTAACTCGTAACGTGACCTGTTTTAATACACTCACTGCCAGTAACCTCGTACCGGAATTATACCTGCAATGAAAATGGTGCCTTAGCTAATATACGACTAATACAGAAGTCTATTTTTATCATGCATTTATAAATAAGTTATGCATTAAAATCGTGTAATATATTGTATTATCTGAATCTGTTAAATGTACTTCCAATATTTTTATGACTGCGTAGCAAATGATTTGTGTAATAAATTATACTTTTGAATGGAGCAGCGATTACCCTAAAGGAGATTTTAATAAAAACACCCTTGATACCTTTCGAGCATGATATCGATTTTTATTAAAGTCATCTCCCATTTTAAGTTACCGTTAATCTTCTGATCTTTAATATAGCTGCACGAGTAACATTTTACTGCGTTAGTAGGTAATTTGTTTGAAATAATAATTAAACCATAATGCCTAGGGAATAACACTACTAATTTTCTTTGTAAAATTTATGTTTCCTATTACCATGCATTAAAAAATGGTTTTGATTTATTATGGACACCTTTTAATAATTATCCGAGCCTGGACATTGCGTGATGAACTTAATTTACTAAATTGCATTGTGCGATTTAAAAAAAGTAAAAAATTAGTCGACGAGGATGGGATTCGAACCCACGCGTGCAGAGCACATTGGATTAGCAGTCCAACGCCTTAACCTCTCGGCCACCTCGTCGGTGTGTACAATCTGCAAAACTGTCCTTGGAACAGGGGTGAACACCCTTAACGGCAAAAACAGAATTTTTCCAAATATTAGTGCTAAAAGCTTTTAAAAATCCACGAAATTTGTAAAAAAATACTTCGTTTTAAGCCCAAATAAGTTCAAACTAACAGAACTCGTTTAGAAATTTAAGGAAAAATAATAATATTAATTGTTAATATTTTAATACGATATTCTACATGATCTAATTATTGTATGTCGAATTGATGGCGTCAAGTAATTTAATCTATCTGTTTGATACTGACCATTATTTTATGTACTCGAACGTATTTGTAATGTGAAAATTTAAATCGAATAAATGTATTTATAAATTATTAAAAAAATAAACTATATATTCTTGTATTATCTACCTAAGTTTATTTAAAAACGGCCCAGAAATCGAATCGTTTCAGTTTGCAAAAATGTATTAGTATACATAATTCATAATATAAATTATCTTTTTTGAAGAAATGCATAGTATAATTTAAAAGTCAGATCAACGCAAAATCTTTCAATAAAACTCCTTTTCTTATTTTGCTGCTTATTATACCGTTTTTCACTATTTACTCGAGCTCCTAATCAAATATTAAATAACCCTGGCCTCCACCATCTATAAAACTGCATCCCCATTATTCAGTATCTTTTAAAAATATGATACCTACCAAATATACCAATGCATTTCTGCGCGGAAATTCATGATATTCAATTGAGACACCAGTGTTATACATTTTATTATAATTGTGATTGTTTCCCAGCAACGGAAACAAAATTCCTTAACAGGATGTCTCGTTTATTCAGTTGTATTCGACCGTTCGTCCTGATAACGTGATTTTTTCATCTCATCCTCACTTCCATCGAATTTCTAAGGAATCGCCAAAATGGTAATCGGACTTTTATCTTTCCTACACTCTTACAATCGGGAATTTAATAAGACTTGAAATAAATACACGTTCCAAGAATTTAATCAACGACCCTGTTTCAACCGTGATAGCAGAGCTAACAAAAAAATATCCCCTTTAACTTATATGTTGAAAGCTGAATTAGGATTTGATTTAAAAAATTCATTTGATTTATCAGCGTGAAGTACTGTCAGTCCACATTGGCCAAGGTGGCGTCCAAATGGGCAACGCTTGTTGGGAATTGTATTGCTTAGAACATGGCATACAACCCGATGGCATGCTCCCACCCCAGAGTTGCGCTAACGACGAGGGTTTCCAGACTTTCTTCAGTGAAACCGGGGGTGGAAAATATGTTCCACGAGCGGTATTTTTGGATCTCGAACCCACAGTCATAGGTAATAATTAATATTAAAATACTATATCTGTGATAACTAAATTCCAAGCACCGCGTTTTTAAATTTATCAGTAGCTTTGTAATTTCTATTTGAGTTTGATATACAGACCCAATATTTTCGTCATTCTAAATTAGAATTATTGCTATAGCTATAGCAGACGTGTTTTATTATTTACCAATCATTTAAACATTCCGCCAGTATAATTCATATTTAAATTACTTTAACATAATTTTATAATATGGGGCAATTTTATGTTCGAATTTCTAATCAACTGAGCTAAGAAAAATTCTGTCCACCTAAACCACCCTTCAAAATTCCCACCATCACTCATCCCCTAATAAATCAACAAACATACTTTCTGAAACGTATCAAATATACTTTCCAATCACCTCCAACTTACCAAGATCCATTCAAAAATTTCTATCTCCACCTAAACCCTCTAACATTCCCACCATCACTCATCCCCTAATAAACTAACAAACATATTTTCTCGAATCTACCAAATATACTTTCCAATCACCCCCAACTTAGCATCAATTCCCAAATTTCTGTCTCCACCTAAACTACCCTTCAACATTCCCACCCCCTAATAAATCAACAAATTTTCTAAAACCTACCAAAAATACTTCCCAATCATCCCCAACTTCCAAGATCCATTCTAAACCAACTAACCACCCTCCCGCTGCAGACGAAGTGCGAACAGGGACCTACCACCAGCTCTTCCACCCCGAGCAACTCATCTCAGGCAAGGAGGACGCCGCGAATAATTACGCCAGGGGCCACTACACCCTAGGAAAGGAGATAATCGACCTGGTGCTGGACAGGATTCGGAAGATCGCGGACATGTGCAGCGGTCTGCAAGGCTTCCTAATCTTCCACGCGTTCGGCGGCGGTACTGGTTCTGGGTTCACGAGCCTTCTCATGGAGCGTCTCTCCATGGACTACGGGAAGAAGGCCAAGCTGGAATTCGCCATCTACCCCTCGCCACAAATATCCACAGCGGTGGTGGAGCCCTACAACGCGATCCTGACGACCCACACGACCCTCGAGCACTCGGACTGCGCGTTTCTCGTGGACAACGAGGCGATCTACGACATTTGCAGGAGGAACTTGGACATCGAGAGGCCAACATACACGAACTTGAACCGGCTCATCGGTCAGATAGTCTCTTCTATTACTGCCTCGTTAAGGTTCGACGGAGCGCTGAACGTCGATCTGACGGAGTTCCAAACGAACCTTGTCCCATACCCGAGGATCCATTTCCCATTGGCCACGTACGCGCCTATCGTCTCCATTGAGAAGGCATATCACGAACAGCTGACGGTGATGGAGCTAACGTCGTCCTGCTTCGAACCAGCTATGCAAATGGTCAAATGCAATCCACAGAAGGGGAAGTATATGGCATGCTGCTTATTGTACAGGGGCGACGTCGTCCCCAAGGATGTGAACGCCTCCATAGCGACGATTAAGACGAAGAGGGCGATACAGTTCGTCGATTGGTGTCCCACTGGGTTCAAGGTACATACATTCTTCATACCAAAGATGACAAAATTTTTGAATAACGAATAAAAGTTAAAGAAATTATTCGTCATTTGTCGAATAAAGTTAACTGGGGAGTCGAATATATTTTTGATCGATGTCGAATAAAGTTAAAGTTGAAAAATTTATTCCACGCTCAAGTTGAAGTTAACTTTAATTCGATCCGTTATTTAAATAACTTTTTATTTAGTTAATGCCCAACTCAAATTTGATATATTTTTTCTTTTTTTATCTCTACAAATTTAATTTTTTTTTTATTTCTTTTACTCGCGTTTATGAGGTTCGACGAGTAAGTTTGGCGAAGGGGGTGAATTATTTTGTTAAAATAGGGTGCTCCGATTCTGTACCCCGAACATGTTTATTTAATTAACTCAATTGTGCTAAGAATTGAGTTACTTTGCTGTCAGGTCAATTGAAATTAGTCTTTGGATAGTTTGGACAGTTCTAAAAGGATTCTTCTGGGAATTTGAAATTTCATTTTCAAGTCAGTAATCAAGTCACAGGAGCGCCTCCATAATGACATTAGTAATCGTTATTGGGTTAGCAATTTGTGTTTATAGATAAAATACTAATTTGATTCTCAGGTGGGTATCAATTATCAGCCACCAACAGTGGTGCCAGGCGGTGATCTGGCTAAAGTGCAACGAGCTATGGCGATGCTTGCAAACACGACTGCAATCGCGGAAGCGTGGACAAGGTTGAACAGGAAGTTCGACCTAATGTTCGGGAAACGCGCTTTTGTTCACTGGTACAGTTGCTAAACCGATTTCTACTCGATAAACAAATCTGAATTATTATTTCCTACATTCTTCACAAATTTCTAAAAACGTTGACATATAAATATTATGCTCCATCTCGACAAATTCCATGTCCTAAAGAGAACAGCAAAAATATTTTTTATATACCTACCACAAAACGACAAATTTATAATCAAAAGAAATTACTATTATGGAATAAGGTAAATAGAAAAAATTGTTGTATAGGTACGTCCAAGAAAGCATGGACGAAAGTGAATTCAACGAAGCCAGAGAAGATTTGGCAGCCCTAGAAAAGGACTACGAGGAAGTTGGCATGGACTCGACAGACGCTGGCGAGGGTGAAGATGAAAATTAAAGGCTCAGACTATTTTTTTGACGTTTTGTCACTGGATCGATTCAGGAGGACGGACGAATCATCCATTTTGTACAAATTTACACATTGTTTTCGTTAATTTTGTTTGTACTTGTCCTGTACATTGTTTTAGTGATTATTTATTTTGTAATGTAAACGTATAGCCCTGGGCATTTTTTGATTGTGAGAATAAAGTTTTTCTTTATATATAAATTACGTAAAGGGTAGAATTTTACGTGGACGAACCACAGGTTTGCTAACAGCACACGAGGGCGCTTGGATCATCACTTATCCGAGCATCAATCGTGCCCAAGACAGTTTAACTTCGGCACTGAAGGAACCGGTGCTTTCTGTTTTGGTATAAAGCCGTTGGCGCACCACAAATATGCAATCTTTTATTCGGAATAGGAAACTAAACAGGAGAATATTAAAATATGAAATTTAGGCAGTTTGTAAAGTATCTGTTGAAGATCTTTATTTATTTGTATTTAAGAATTTTTAATAAATACTTTACAAACTGTTTAAATTTCTTATCGTAATATCCTCTCGCGAATGATCAAAATTGTTTAAAGAGACGATATTTTCGACAATTAGGCCGATTTTTTTAGAATAAAAGCAAGTCTACGCAATTTACTGGTAATTTTAAAATTATAGGATGATTGTCAGCCCGTGGTAATATTATTATAATCACTTATCTATAAAGGGACGGGTTTGGTGCATTAATTAGCTTCGATTCACAAATCCTAAATGACTCTAGCTACGTGTCCTGATCTGTTAGACTAGTTTAATGGTCTTCAATTGCGTTATTGGGTAGCTAGAATTCTACATCATCAGATATCCAAGTGTTTAACGGTAATTAAATATCAGCTTCTTTGAATTTATCTGCTTTTCTATTCTATTGTATTATTTTATTCTTCTACGCTATTTTTTTATTCTTTTAATTCTTCTATTCCATTCTTTAATGCTCCTATTCTTGTATTCAAATCTCATCACCGCTAAATCCTTCATCAGCAAAATCACCCGTTCAAATGACCAATTCTAATAATCCTCAATTTATTTACTTGCAATTTGGCAAAGACATCACCTCAGCAGATATGCCACTACTCAGTTCCATCAGCAGGGATTCAGGTACATACGCAGGAGAGAAAGGTGAGCAAACTCCAAACACGTGTCGAGGTTCGCAGATATTACAGGCTTTTTATTGTGTAGAACAGCACGCGGCTGGGCGAATTATATTACATATATATAAATTTGTATCGGCATCTTTACAAGTTAGGTTCACGGTGAGAACTCTTATCGCGCATAGAGACATCTTTCGTCTTTGCAAGAGGGGCTGGGCATGGAAGGGACAACGCATCTTTTTACTCGCGACTGGACAGCACACTCGGAACTCAACGACACGGAGAAAAGACGAGCGGCGCACACGCTGCTCCATTCAATTAACCCACCATCTCCAAACCGCGCGCGCGCGTATTGTGCGTGCCACGTCGAGCAATTAGCAAAACAAGATGAAAAAAAAAACATGATAAATAAACGAAAAAGAAAATCTGTCAGGAGAACCTGAAAGAGTCCTCGTTCGACAATAGAAAGAAAAAAAACAGAAAATCTCGTAGCTGTGGCTGCCAACGCACGCTCGCCGATCAAGTTCGTCGAAATTCGCAAAGGGTCGCGTACAAAACAGTTGGGGATTGGGAGGGAAGAACAGCGATAACGACGAACGTAAAAACACTGATCGATCGGGGGTATACACATCGATACACAACGATAATGCTGACACGACGACGACGACGACGACAATGACCCGGCTTGACATCAACGAGAGCGTCTGTGGATCGTTAGGAACATCGTTCAATCCGGATGCGTCCTAACGTTTCTTAACAGCGTCTCTTCCAAACGACAAAAAAGAATACGTTCGATCGAACCGTTCCTGTTTTCTCTTCGTGGAAAATTAATCGGAGGGAGCGGGGGTGAGAGGATCGATCGTCGCGGAAATCTCGCTCCGACACCTCTCATCGACGCCGAACGCGCGACGTTACAATAAATTCTATCGTTAATAGCGTAATAATCTAATAAAAAGAGCTCGCCGCGGCTGGGCACGCGCGATAATTTGCAAATTTCCATCCTTCCGTTAAAACTTTGTATATTTTATAAAATTTCATCTCTCCTATCTCTCACTCTCTCACTCTCGCTCTATTATTCACTTTCTCTCCCTCTCACGCTCGAGACATTCGCTTTCTTCATTAAGATCGCCTCCTATTTTATCTTCTCTATCTCTCTCGAACCACCTTTCTCTCTTCCTCGTATCTCATCGCTTCTTTTACTTTTTTTTTCGATTGGCAGGCCAGTTAAAGCTGCCGCTCGCTGGACTAGAGATTTTCACTACTGCTTTATTGCGCATCCGTTTCATATCTCGAGAAGGACCATCTTTTCTTCTTCGCACTGTCGCTTCGCTCTGGCGTATAACTCTGTCAACGGCTTAGGAATACCACCACCCCAATTCTCGTTCCTTCTAGGGGATGTTCTGCAATATGGCTCTCTATCTCTCTCTCTCTCTCTCTCTCTTTCATTATCATACTTTGCAATTCCACTGTCTCTTTCCAGCGAAGGAGAAGATCTGCTCGACGCTTCGCTAAAGATTCTCTTATCGTCGGATTTTGAGGATCTTTCGCGGGAAACAGTGAACGAGCAACTTCGATCGGGTTTCGACAACGCTTTAAGATTCTATTTGTGTGATTCTATTCAATTTCTTGAGTATAATTTAATTAATTTGTAAAACGTTTGGTTTGCTTCTTCGTGCAACCAAAGACACATTGGGTGTCTTTTCAGATCTAAGTTGATACCATTAGTTAACGAGAAAATGGTGAAAATTTGGTAAGAGTACATTTATAACGTAATAGGGGAGACTTCGCGTGGAAGATGATGAGTATCGAGGCGATAAAAATTCAGAGAAACAATTACGAAAAGGTAAGCACCTTTTACAGGACCCACACTCTGGTCCTCTTAAATATTGACTCGAACTACTTAAATGTAAACTACATCATTACTCCGATACCCCTCAAACGTCAATTAAATTTTAACAAAACTCCTGCGAGACAACTCATCCACGTAACGCTTAACTCCACAGCTCAACGAAACAAAAATTTAAACCTTAACAATCTAAGAATTCCAGTACTCATCACCCACATTTGAATCCCAATATCGCGCGTATCTCCTTCTATTACCGAAACTAATTTGCCTGAAAGCTACCAGGCCACTCCTCTACATTGCGATTCTCACACAACTTCGCGGACCACTGTTGCTCGCTGACACGTTCCCGCCCTACGTTTAAACTCTAGCGCCTCCGGGCGAGGCAGCAAGGCGCAGGGACATGTTTCCGGAGGCGAACTTCTGGCCAGGATGATCCCCGTCGATCGAATGGGAAAGGAGCTCGGCGACGAGCAAACTGTCGCGACGACGACGATCACAGAGAGACGCGTCGACAATGTTTAATTAAGGCACGGCCTCGAGGAAGCTCGCCTCTCGTCCGCCCGATCGTCATAGGATGAACAACGCGCCCGAGGGGCAGTGAAGGGAGGAACGTCGCCGCCCTTGGCACGACTCGCTGCTGTACGAATATAAAGTGATCTCACACGTGGGGGAGGATCCTCGCGGTCGAACGGGCCGTGGAACGAGATATCGCCAGGGTCGTTCCGCGGCCTGTCGTCTTCGATTGTCAAACGGGGGACAGTAGTGGCTCGCCAAAGCAGACTGCAACGCTAACCCAGTTAACTGGCTCATGAAGCAATCGAGTTATCTTCGAGACGGTTACTCCATTCGGACAAGAAGGGAGGCAACTTTCACGACGAGGTAACTCGTTTTATTCCGCACAGAGGTAATTTCGAACGAGTCACCTCGTTTCCTCCAGTCAACAGATGGATCGTGTGTTGAAACTGTAGAGAGATCGGTGAAGCGGCCATGCGAGACGCTGGTAGATTCTATAAATCGCTTTTAGTCCATAACAAGTGAGGAGCCCAGGTGCCAAGCAGTGGATGGACCAGTTAGGATCGAGCTTTCGGATCCCCAGAATCTAAGCCTCGCTCGGAGTGTCCCGGGCATCCCAGTGGCATCGAATATCGCAGTGCTCGCGCCGTTTGGCTGCCGAGCTCCTCAAATAATTTCTTTTTAGTCGTCAACACTGATAAAAGCCTCTAAAACCATTTGTCGCCTTTCCTACGAGCGTCTACGCAACCTAATATAGTAACTTCGCTTGTACTCTTGTCGTCGATACAGTTAGGAATACAGCATGGAGGTCTGCGGTTAAAGATATACATATACAGCGTCTCTTTGGGCCGCTTCGAGATGGATCGGAACGAACTTTAGCGTTAATTTCCAAGTGTCTTTCGCTGAGCTTCTTATCTGACACGTTGCAGTCGCTCGTTCGGCGAGCCTCTGCCCTCTCAATGGCAATTGAGAGAACGGCGAGGTCCAGGGGGCGCGCGGACTCGGTGAAAAACTTGATAACGCTACGACTAAACGCATATCAAAAAACCATCATCGTCCTTAAGGCTGGGCTGCGTGGAGATAGTGCGTGAGCTCTTTTCTTTTCCTTCTGTTGTAGAAATGTACGCAGAACGGGTGGGAGAACGGTAGCGCTCGTTTTCTTTGGTAATACGTACGATTAAAGCGTAGTCGTTCTACGTTGTACGGTTTTAAGTGAGTGGGCTGACTGCGGGGCTCTCTCCGCGCATCTTTCGCTTACACCATACGTTATCGTTAGTTTATATCCAAGCGTTATTGTCGAGAAAGTAAGAAACGAGAAGGGCACGCGTCTACGGTCCGCCTCCGGCCCGGTTATGGACGCGTATCGTCTCGATGCTGCACCGTATCGGGCGCGCGGTCGCTCCTGGCCACGATCGGTAGGAAGCGAGGGGGGCGCGCGAACGAAGAAGGGGCGGAGAACAGACGAACCGAGGAAAGGGGTTTTAAGCGAAAAATCGAAGTGTCTAATCTACGCGCCCGGTTTCACTTCGGGGCGCCTGGTCTTAACACGCAAAACAGATTCGCACTACGTAATCACACGAGGGGGTTTGTATTAAATTAAGGTGTCACGATTTACGCGGTAGATCCCGACGGGACCGAGCCGCGTGTCCGTATCGATAAAAATAATTCTAGCGAGCGTACTCGCCGTAGAGTCTACCCTCGATTAGAATAACAATAATAATAATGTAATGACCACTATGATGTAGAACCGTACTAATTAATAATGTTACTAATAATATTAATAGTAATAAAAATAATAATAACTAAAGGCTGAGAATAGTAGCGGTAGTAAGGGTAATGATAGTAACGGTAATAGTAATTGGCGATGGTAGCAGTAATAATATATAATGTCGATTGTGAAAATATCTAAGATCAATGTTACCTTTTTTCTCTTTTTCTTTCCCTCTCACACACACCCTGTTTCTCTCTAGTTTTCTCTCTCTCTCTCTCGCACTCATACGCTCGTTCTCTGGTCACTCCTCTCCTGTTCTCTGGCCGCTGGGTCCGAAGGGAACGAAAACTGTCTTTTTGCCCAGCGACACTGTGCGATATAGTTCACCCGACGTCGGGACTCAGGGACAACGAATCGCCGATAATATCCAGGGCTATCGTTGAGTCTAACAGGAGGAGGTGTCTCGTGTTCTCGTCTCGCGATCGCGTCGGCACACGGTGGCAGTGAACTCGCTGTGGATACACCCTCGTCATCACTTTCCCTTAATCAACGTCCTAATTGATGAGAGCCAGTGGACTCTGCTTTCAAAAGTGCCTCCTTCGTTATCGCCAATAATCCTGAGATAGGGTTGCCGACCGTTGTCAGCCTCCGCTCGACGATTTCCAATAAACGATCGACGAGCTGCCCGCCCGATTTTGAGCGGGCAAGCAGAACCAGGCAGTGACGAATAAGTTGAGCGCGCCACCGCTCTGGATACCGTGCACGTCCTGGACACGACTCCCTCGGAGACGAGAACAACGAGAGTAGGGGAGAACCAGTCGACGACGTGCTCGGAACACTGGCCACAAGTAGAGAGCACGCGTTCGCCTGTTCGCAGAGGGGGACGAGTCAACGAACCAGGAGACCACGTCAGCCCTTGGAACTGTTCCTTCCGCGGATTGCCGCCGTTCAGGATCTGTAAATACGGATCACGTCCCTGATAGGCGCCCTACAGAGCGGGCAGTGACCGCCGCCCTTGCCGCACCACTGCTGTATGGCGCATGGGTAACACATGCACACGTGTCCGCACATGTAGAGGACGCTGTCGATGCTTCTCTCGTAGCAGATGGAGCACTCGCTGGGCTGGCCAGGGGTCGGCTGGAGCCCCTCGCTCCACTGCTGCAGGTGGGAGGACGTCTGCGACGAGAGAGTGCCGTCGAGGCTCTGATAGTTGACTGGCTCCACGTAGGTGGAGGAGCCTGTGCTGGCCATGGTGCCGGTCAACGGCGGCGAGGATTGTCTGGACGAGCTCGGGTGCGACGCTGACGCCACGGCGGCCGCTGGAAGGTGCACGTGAGGATTTCTGTTCCCCGCGGACGTGTAGGTGGGCTGAGGGGTGGACGATGGGGGCGTCGGATAGCCCGTCTGTGGCGGTAGGTTCACCACCAGGACGGTACCACCGCCGACGGCTGGCTTGAACTGAACCATCTCGGAGAATCTGGAGAGCTCCGTGGCGGCGTTACTATGGTTCGTGTGTTGCTGTTGTTGTTGCTGCTGCTGCTGCTGAACGATGGTAGCTGGCGACGCGTTGCTCTGCCGTTGTCGCGGCGGCGACGTTGGCCTACTAGCTAGCATCCTGACGCGCTGGGTGCTGCCGTACACGTCCACGAACGCCCACAGCTGCAGACTCTGGTCGACGTGCATCACCACGTTCGGTGGGCCGCCGTTCTTGCTCATCTGCACCTCGCCGAAGTGCGTCACCGTGAAGGCTATCTCGTCGCCGGGCTGGGGGCTCGAGGCGACGTCCTTCGAGACCACCCAGTACTCGGGACGATCTAGGAGGAGGTCACTGTCGCTCGGCAGATCCCCCGCGGTAAGCCGAGCCGGATCGCAGGAGGTCAGGCCCAGGGCAAGAGCGCCGACGTACATCGGCTCCGTGGCGAGGATCTGCACCACCAGGCGCTCGCCGAGCAGCAACGGTCGCCCCGTGAACGCGTACCCGTGACAGAATTCCGTGTCCGTGCGCGTCGCCACGCACTGCTGATTGCTGAAACGGATGTTCTTGCCTCGGGTCCTGCAACGGAAGAAACCAGGAAGCGGTTAGCGAGCTGTTTGCTGCGAAACCACCCGTGTACTGCGGGCGGAAGGTGAATAAGGAGGTCGCGGCAGCGCTGGATAATGACAGTGGAGTGTCTGAGTGTTGGGAGTCAAGAGCGCAGGTTAAGTTCTATATAGACTTCAAGAGATTGGGCACTCAAAGTAATCAAGCGCCACAAATTCAACGCTTTATAACCAATACTGAACACATTTTAGAAGTTGTACTGTCGAGGTAATGATGCTACATATCAGCAAAGAAAGAATCCATGTCCACCATGTTCAAGCGAGCTGGACAACCGTGCACCTGCAGCCTCAACTGCTCAATCTCAGCTATCTCGAGGTAATGCCAGGCTCGATTAGCCCGCATTTAAGGTAACGAGACAAAAGGATTACAGTATCTGGGGTACTCACGGGTGGAAGGGTAACGGCGTGAAGATGACACCGGCAGGCTGAAACCTGAGGCCGGGCAGCTCGACGTCGGGCTCGTGATGGATCGACATGCTCTGCATGGTCGGCACGATGATCCTCTCGACGTCTCTGCCTGCGTTGCTGGCGTCGTCCATGGCCGAGTGCCTGCTGTGCTGTGCATTGTCCTCGTTGCTGTGCTCAGCGCCTCGCCTGATGTTGTTGAAGTGTTGCCTGTTGGGATCGACGAACTCGATCGCCGTGCTGTTACCGTACACGTCGATGATAGCCCACAGAGGGCTGCGGGTCTCCACCCCGCTGAAGAACAGGCCCCTCTCTTCACCGTTCACCCCGAAGTGAACGTCGCCGGCCGACGTGACGTAGTAGAACAGCACCGTGTCCCTTTCGGCGAACCTCTCGGCCAGGGCCTTCGCCCAGTAGCCGGGCTTGTTCGTCAGGTCGGGGCAGGCGTACCTTGGCAGGCCGTTCATCAGGTTGATCGGATCGTTGCTCGTGAAACCGAACCGTATCACACCGCTCCAATTGTCCGAGATCTCCAGGAATTTCACGCACACCTGAAAGCACAGACGGGGGATTTGTTAGCGGAGGTGTATATTCTAATGTAATTTGGGTGTTTGGAGTTCTGCGGTTCCCGCTGTAATTGAGTATTTAATTTTGTGTCATTTGAATAGGGTGATGCGGTAGAGTTGTTACCTTCATGATTATTGTGTTAAGTTCTCTGTGGGGTATTAGATGGGAAAAATAGTTGAGGTTTATGTGTCTTTTTTCTTTGTAAGGTACTGAGGAGTCGTTATGGAATTTCAGGGAGATTTGAAGACTTGTCGGAGTACTATTGTAATTGTTGTGATCCTTGCGTGGAGAATATAGGTTAATTTAAGGCTTTGAAGTACGAGAAAGTTACTTTTTCAGTCAGTAATGATTTGCTAGAATATTATGTTCTCGTTTGTAACTTCATGTTTCACAATTAACTAGGTTACTAGAGAGTCAGTGTTCTGGCAGGCATTATAAGGGCTAGACAGAGAATACTTAAATAAAAAAATAGGAAATTCTTCAGAAGTTTCTAGCATACTATTAGAAGTCGATATATCAAGAAAGACAAGCCAAGTAGGTGTCCCTCGTAAGCCTATAGCCTACAGATTGACTATGAGGATCCTTTTAATGAGGGCCTGAGCTACCTGAACACATTGACCTTGTATTCCCAGAACTCCATTTAAATTATTTCTTTCATTTTTCTGACACTTGAAAGAACCACACACGGACAATATTCCTGGAACCATAGTTAAAAAATTTCGGTCCCTCTTACCGTACGAGCATGATTCATTTTTCTACTAGGAAAACCTAGTTGCACAGCACGATTCCACACTACTCTTTGTTTACCCTTGAATCGCCATAAATTAAACAATAATGAACATCAAACAATTGACAGACATTTGAAAGCTGAATGAACGTCACGAAATCAAGAGGAACACCGGCTCACTCAAGAATTTTTCACGAAAGTTTCAGGTCCACCTGTTCGACGATTATTCAAGATCACGACGAAAGAGGAGACGCAATGGGCGAACATGAATTTCGAATGATCACGACACCTGTGAGACATTGTCAGCGGCGTCACGCGAATATTGATCGCAGCGTTGCATAATTTAACACCGGGCGTCTATGGGTGTCGATTCCACGCCGACGACGTGGAATTAAATCAATCTTCATATTCCTCAAAAGCACATAGGAGCCCTTTTCGAGCCTTTCGTCGCGCAGCCGTAAATAATCGAGCGGATCTTTGAAAGTGCATCGCTGCACCCACGTTTCTTGTCACATCCACGAAGCACGAGTTGCATTTTAGCAATAAACGTCCCTCGTAAACGTCAGTGTTATCTTAATCGAGATTCTCTGCTTCAAGAATTGGCCACGCTATTGAAACCAACACTGCGAATATTATTCTTGCGGCGTGAAAGTAATAGGGTCAATTGCAACTGGTTGATTTTATTCAGAGCACACGTTTACCTCAGCGATGTGCAATTTTTAATTCGAAGATACCGTCGCAGATTTCGTCGGATCGATGTGGAAGAAAAGACTCTTTTTCGCTACCAAGTTCGGCGACGTTATGTCACAAGACTGGACGTGACGAAAATCCTAAAGACGATAGTTAACAGGGAGGGGATATAGTTGCGAAATATTGAGTTCACGTGGAACGATGTTCCTTTTCCTAGGACGGAAAGCCTTCACCGATGGCTTTGTATTTTTCGACCAGCTGATTTTATATGAATGACCTGATTTAATAATGTAGTTTGAAATCAATGGGGGGAAGTGTCAATCTCCATTGATTTTAAAACAGTGCTTTGGATGAGACGAAGTGAGTATTAATAAATTAATATTCAAATTTTTTAGTGGTTGATTGAATAATATATGAATAGCAAGATATGAAATTTCAGAATTAAGTAGATTGATGTTATCAATTACAATTTTAAATGTCTCTCTAATACAGTTGAAAGTAATACGTGTATTTCTAATTACTAGCATCGACGATGCAATGAAGTAAGAAATAGTTGCAGCCTTGGAACTTACATTCCGCTGTGCAGTAAAAGAGACTGTTCATCCTGAAGAGTAGTGAGGCCCACGTATCTTTATTAAAATGTGCATATACTTTTTCAAACTTTTTCTCACTTTGTTAAACATGAAAATAAAGAAACCTACTAAAACAATGTGTGTACTATTAATTTCCTGCAGTTATCTTCACGTCCCATCTGCTCCTACCCCACAAATTCTTAGCAAGACCCACCAATAAATCTCCCAATATTTCTTAACTCCCAAATTCTAGAAGACCCAGTGATCAATCCTCAAATATTGAAAACAATTCCACTAGGGTTCATACAAACCCGACTTTCGAAAAAAACCGGTTTTCGAATTGTCACAAAAATATATAATTAAAATAGTAAGCCAGTTTATAAAAATCCACAAATCCACTGATCCCTCAATGAATCCCAAAACTCTCGAAATTCCTACAAGCTCCCAATACCTACCCCCGGATTCCTAAATACTCAGAATCACCTACACTCCCATCGCCCAACGAAGCTCGGCGACAGAAAGCACCAAAGCCGAGGCAGCCGCCCAGAACAATGCACCTTTACCCGCAAACACGTCGGCTAATCAACCTACCAACGCACCAGTTCAAACACCGAGGCTCTCGAAGCACCGAGGCAAACCGAAGAGGCCAATTATCCTCGCGCCTAATCTAGCACAGGCCGATCATCGCCACGCTACCAATTAACGCCCACCCGGCAGGTTCGCGATAGAACCCGATTGGAGATCGTTGCCCGTCGATGAAAATCCCATTCCAAGGCGTTTAGTGAAATCCACGTGGAGCCTTCGAGTGCCTCGCCCACGCGACTCAGCTATCTCCTCTCCGGACAGAGAGGAGCGACTTCGATGAAAGGAGAGCGCCGACGGGCCACGCAACTTCGTGCTTGTACGTAAGCGCGCTCCGACGTGTTGCTACGCGGTCGATTCAACCCGCGGATGGACAAATCGGTTATGGACGGTTGTTGCTGGTCGGGGAACGGGCGAACGCTAAACCGTCGTCCCACGTGAAAATCGCCGTGCCTCTACTCAGGGTCGTTCGCCGGTTCGCGCGTCGCCACGGTTTAATAGACAGCGAATGCAAATGACGGGGTTCACCGAGTGGAACAAAAGTCACCCGATTCTCACAATTAACCGCCGCTCTGGCGTATACGATTTACCAGGCGACAGGTAGGAACGAGGAAACGCGGGAAAACGGGGCTCACTGGGAGGGGGTAACGCGAGGCGAGCGGGCTCCAGAGCTCGATTAATTGTGGCTCGAGAATCGGTAATGAGATAGGATTACGCGTGCCGTTGGGTGGGGTTGGCGGTGGTTGCATTATTGTGGGAAAATGTGCTTCGTGCTTTGTCGAGTAGTTTGAATGGAAATTACGTTTCTTGGGGATACTAATAAATGCTTCTGTGTGTTTTCTTTGCGGGAAGATTAATAATTTATAGTTGGAATCGTTGAAATTATCTTGAAGAGATTGATTATTTGAGAATAGTCTACATTGGTACTTTCCGTTAAGTTTAATGTGGGGAAGAATGTATTAATGATAAGTAATTGGTTTCAAGGGGGCAGAATGATAGTGTCGCGTAAAATGTACCTTTTCACCAACTCGAACGGGCCTCGCGCTGAACGTGACACCCTTGCAGAAGCTCTCGTGTCTTCTGGCGATGGTCCCGCCATTGCAGAGCCTGATATTGTCACCATGAACCTGGTGGAACGTTAGTGGTGGGAGATTGTTGGTACCTGCACTGGATGATCTTGGTGCTGTAACAATAAAAAGAAAAGCACACGTTAGTTAAATACCTATGTACAAAATTCCTTGTTCTACACATGTATAGAGAGGAATCAAAAATGTTGAGAAAAATGCGGTTAATTTGAGAGCGACATTTGATGGCGATTTCGGCGAATGTTGTCGAGATACTACAACTCTGTATATACATACATATATAACCGAGCACTCGGGTCGGTCATAAGAGGGAGAGCGTGTGTGTGAGGTGTTGTGTGGAAGAGTATGTACCGTCAAGGACCCAGTTCCTGATCAGAACCCAATTCCTGATCAGTTTAGTATATAAATACCAAGTAATAAGTTTATCACGATACAAATTTATTCGAAACAATTATTAAGTAATTATGAAGTATTTTTAAATTTATACGCAAACATTTGATAGCTCATAGTAAAATGTTTTAGGTTGATCAGAAACTGCTCCCTTTGTATCTTAAGTGATCAGGAACTGGGTCCTTGACGGTATATATGATGTCGCGAAAAGTAAATAAGAAGTCAGTCAGCTGTTGGAGAATGTTCCAGGTTCCTTGCGGATGATGTGGAGAGAGAGAGAGAGAAAGAGAGAGAGAGAGATATGATTCTGCCGGGACAACACATGAATCAAACCCTCGATTCTCTGTCCTTCGCAAAATACAAACAACTTTAAGCCCCCAATCATTCCCCTTTTAATCTATCCTCAAGTATCAAGAACAGAATCATTAGTGCCCTCTAATCCGAGTTTACACAAGACACACGAAAGGAAAGGGATTACACTTCAAGGGGACCCAGCAAAATCTGATTCCAGGAACTCGAAGAGGGGCTTATGGAGAAGGGTCTGGTCCAGGTCAATCCTAACCCAGAAGTCAGGTTCTAAATGGAATCACACGAGATTCCAGGCTGGTAATTAATGTGCAACGCGTGGAACAGAGACTAAGCCTACTCCGAAAATATACAGAGGAAATGTAGGTCCCTTCGTCTTCCAGGCACAAAGGGAGGGAAACCGGTGGAGGAAAAGTGCTGAGACGCTCGCGAACGGGAAATTCCTTCGAGGCAGTCGCTTTGCATGAAACAAAGGCGGCGAAAGAGGGGGGTAGGGAGCGTGTCGGAGGGAGAAAGGGGAAAGATGGAATTCGATCGAGAAACTGAAATGCAAAACCACCTCTCGAAGCAGGTCGAGCGTTTCCACTTCGGTATTTCATAACTCCGACTCGCCGATCCGGAATATGCGGGAATACTGCCAGGATATTCCCAGGGTGTGCACAGGATATTCCCAGGCCGAGGCTGGGACGCGGCTGATCCCAAATATTCATATGAACCCGCAGGACAATCGGTCCTGCCTGACGAATATCGATTTCCAATCGCTTCTCTTTGCTGGTTATTCGACGGATATCGATTTTTCGAAAAACTTCGGAAATTTCTCCTTTGCTAGCGAATGCCAATGAAAATGGACACACTCTAGTGTTTCATATTCGTCGTTTTGTGGAGTAATTAATACTGGTAATTGGCACTTGGTGGCAGTTTTAGGCACTTTGAGTAACGAGGTCGATTTGATGTTGTGGTAATGGTGGAGTCTCAGGAAGTTGATAAGACTCGATCAGTGGAATGGCAATCTATAGAGATAACATTTTATCTGGTTCGCTCGTGGTGAAATTAATTACAGAAAATAAACAAGTTAAATTGAAATAAAAATCTCACTAGCAAATAATCATCTTTTTTTACACTCAACTGGCGACAAAAACGATTTAAAATTAATGACACTATATTCCATAGCAATGTAATTTAAAACCATCTCACCATTCACGTAACCTAATATGAAACTAATCCCATCTAGTAATATCACACTCAACAAACTCAAAGTCGCCAAAATAAACAAACACAAAGCTCAGAAATATCCCCAAAAATCCACCCCCGACACTTTTACCCCCCAAAAATCACTAACTGTCACAACTAATCACAAAATCCTTTTCTCCAATAAGGACCCCCAAGTGTGCCTCCGAAGCTGTCACAAAGTTTCTTTCCCTCTTCGATAAAGAAACACACCGAAAAAATTGTCACGTGGAAACAATGGCACCGCGAGTAATCCAGGTGAAGTGCGAAGAAAGAAAAGGAACTAGCAAAGGAGAATGGAAATTTAAGAAGCACGAAATGGCCCACAACCGCCACGAGCGACAGTCCAGTTCCGACTGACTATCGATACGGGGACGGTGCCTGGTATCTCGTAGACGGCGATATCGTACGTGCGCCACGCACCGGAAACCGCACGTTCCGCGGGCGGAAGCCGTCAGAACAGAAGGCGCATCGTCCCGAGGCGATACGCTTTCTCCGCGAGCGGATGCGCGCCGAAACCGCCGCTAACAATGACCAGGCGAAACAGGAAGCAACTCGAGGCGAGGCGTTCGACTTTTGCGGGGCTTCGGCGGCCGTTTCCTCCGGGCCGCGGATTGCCGGCACTGCAAGAGTGGCGAATGTTCCCAGGCGGCGTAATCCCCTTTCGCGGGCCACCTCCAAGTCGGATATATCGAGGCTAGTTGCGAAAGGAAGAGACATTTCCATTGATTTCAAACGACTTCCGAATACTGGCCGAGTTCCTTCGCGAGAACTTCTGGTTATTAATCTTTGGACGAGGGATGTTGATCGATAATAATAGGTATGGTCTTATTCATTTAATTTTTAGTTTCAGGTGAGGATTAAGCGTAGTGTAAAATGAAATATTATTTGACTACGTTGTAAAGAGTTGAGGGACCTAATATTGATATTTGTAAATTAATATGGATATAATAAATATGTGTTCTATATGAAATAGAATTATTTCTCTTGCAAATAATAATTAGAGGGGTTCGATAAATTTTAAGAGACTTCATACGTGTTCTTTCCCTTCCCTTTCTCCTCCTTATTTTGTTTCTTTGTGCAATAATAGACGCTCAATAATTTATAGTAATACTAATATAGAAGTTTTAAATAGAAATTTGCTAAATTAATTGAAGCCCCTTGAGAACCATCCTCCCATCCCCAAGAGAAAGTAGCATGCATCACTCAAGTAAATAATCACCAGAAAATAGATTTCCTTGAAACATGTAACTCTGTTCCCCACGAGCAGGCAAATTCTTGGCCAAATTGCGCTCAGAAGCCCACGCTTCCGTTTCTTTGCAGCCTCGATTCCGACCTATCGATACAAGCCACGTAACTGGTCACCGGGGACCACGGAAAAATGCCGCGTAACGCGGCAAGAACTCGTAGACCCGCATTTTAATTCGAGCCGCGATTAATCCGCTAACGAACCGAAACGCAGCGCTGCTCGTGTCGCCAGAGATCAGCCAAGACAGTCACGATCCGTGGATCAGCGGGAAAAATACACGCGGACGATAGGTTTCTCACGGTCCGGCTAAGGCGCGTATTATGAACCAGTCGGTCGCGATTGTAATTTCTAATTCATCCGTCACCCTGACCGAGCGTTTTCGTTTTTTCGACCGTGGCGTACCGTTACCGCGCGCGCACGCCTCGTGACGCTGGAAACACGAGGCTGCTTCCACCGTTTTCCAAGATTCCACGGGAATTATCGCCAAGGGATTGTTGCAATCGTGGCGGGACCAGAAACGATCGCGTGTACCCGTCCAACCATTCTTCCTCTTTTTTAGCTCTTCCACTTGGAACTCGAGGCGCTTTTGTGGGGATGGAATATCGGTCAGCTCGATGGGAAAGGATTCTCTGTGTAACTGTAAGAGGGAGAGGTGCTTCTTTTCTTCTGGGAGGTACTTCAGGCTGGGGTTGGTCGAGTAATCTTGGATTTTTGCAGCATCGAAAACTGTGGTCGAATAATTGCTCACTTTTCATTTCGGTTTGTACTCGTGTTTGAAGCTTTGGAGTAGAAGTTGGTTTCACCGGAATTTATTTATTGTTTGTAAACGGGAAAGGATTCCTTTTAGTGTACAGAAGTAAGAAGGTATATGCAGTGGCGGACGAATGAAAGTTTACACCCTTTAAAATCGCATAAGTTTTTTTGGGAAGCTAGAAGGATTAGTTTGCTAAGTGTCCTGTTTCGTAGTGTTGAAAAAAAATGCAATTGGTCGAAATAGAGGAAAAATAGTAAAGGTCGTTTTTTTCAACTTTTTTTCTGAGCCTATAATGAAAATTAAAAAATCCCGGTTGTAAACTGATTTCATCAAAAGCGGTTAATGTTGCTTTGAGCTACAAACGGTTAAAGATCGCAGAATAAGGTTGACAATCGCGAAATTCCCAAAATAAAAGTCTCGAGTCGTTTGGATCAATTCTAAAAAAATTATGCGATTTTAAAAGGTGTAAATTTTCTTTCGCCAACCACTGTATGTATAAAAACAATAAGAATATTAAGATAAAACAGAAGAAAGCATCTAAGCTAAAATGGAAAAAAGTTAAAATTAGAATATTTAAAAAAATCCCGTCAAATATAGTTTGTCAATCCTACCTTGAACATTTGAGTAACTTAAAAATCAACAATTTTCACATTTTCGAAGAACAAATCATTGAGATTCGCTAAATAATCAAAAACCAAAATTCTGTTAATACCTAAAACACCCGAAATGATGCCTTTATCTATAAAAAGCCTGAATGCACTGCCACCTTGCACCATTGTTACTAAGACACGAGGGTAAATTGTCAAACGCTTAATGACCAATCGAGGCTGCCCATTTTGCTTCACCACAACTCGAAAATTGTCTACGACGCGACGTAGAAGACCCACCCTCGTCTGCCGCGTAGATAAAGTGGCAATCGCGCGGGGGTAAATGGAATCACGGTTCGTTTGATGGGACAACGAGCGAGAATGACGAGATGCAACGGTACACGATGGTGGATTCCCACGGTGAATCGCGGCATTATGAACTGCGCCGAGGAAACACGCCTCGGCGTGGATAATCGTCAGGATCACCAAGGATGACGTCTTCTGCGTCTTTTCAAACGATTCCCGCGTGAAATCGATGGACACAGTTGAACGACGCGCGCCAACTGCTGCTGATTGCGAGCTCAGCTGTTCGAATAGAATTCATCATTCTTATATGAATTTTATTCGTTTTTAATTTATCATTTCGAAGCTTCTGATAATATGTAATTTTCGTTTATACATACGAGAATGTAATCCTTTTTCTTTATCTCTTATCATTGAAATCTAAAGGGTACTATACCCGTGCAATAATAATAATAATAATATTTTCGACGGCAGAGTAAATCGAAATCGATTGAAGTCTATTGAAATCTATTAAAGTCTCTGGAATATATCAAGTATTTTTTTTTTAGTGGAAATTTATGTAACAAGAATTAGGTCACTCAAGGATGCGTCGCAGTAGTGAATAGTCACTGTGAGAGAACGTGAATCGATCTTGAATCAGATGGTCGATCAACCGAGCCAAAGGAGAAGCCGCATTGACGATTGCATAGAGGTCACCATCGATCATCGCGATTCTGCCCTCCCGACCCCGACCTTATCGATCCTGATGATCGACGCGGGAACGCGGGCACCGTTAATAAGCGTTACACACGCCTAGCAAGCGTTTAATGTATCGTTGTAATCTATCTACTGCATGAGAGCCGAGCAAATCGGAGATACGAGCGTCGGTCTACCAGAAGATCTATGATCCACCTACAAGTAGTTTTCAATAATTTCAATATTTCGGAAATTTGAAAAATCTCAAATTAAAAAATCTCAGATTTGAAAATGATCGATGACCTATTAACCAAAATTCATTTAATCATTCTAAATACTTTAACACCCACTTGGTAACGTGATTCAAGATGGTTCTTCAAATGACATAATTCCCAACAAATCAGACGCGAACAAAGGCACAAGAGCCACGGAGGAACAGAAAATTACAGTGATTACAGCGTTGATTATCGTTGCTATAACCAGGTTATCCCCCCGCCACCTTTATGCGCCAGATTTTCGCGCGAATTCTGCTGGTTCGTGACGCTGAAAAAGTACGATTCCCTCGGTTGATGCTGCGAGGCTCGCAGTAAAACGGTCGACTTTTCTCGTTCGACCTGACGTGCTCACTCTTGGATGAAATTGAGCTGCATCCGGAACCGGTTGGCGCGAGATCAGCTGACTGAATCGCTTTTGAGCAACGATACCCGCGAGTTTTTTTAAACAGGAGGGTTGAAACAGAGAGTTTAGAGGGCGAGAGGTAGTAGACGAGGGAAAACAACCCTTAGAGAGTTGGAGATGCTTGAATATTATTCTACTAATAGGAGTTGTGTAGTTTCAGAAAATAGGAGTGAAAAATTTATTTTAATATTGTCTGAGGAAAAGTAGCTACTTATTACAAAATTTGTTATTTAATTATTCCATAGCAGTGATTTCTACTGAAGATTCTAAAAGATTGAAGACTAAAAAGTCTAGTGCAGAATATTTAGTTTATTGTAGTTTGATGCGTACAACAATAATCAAACAAAATATTATGAAATTTCATCAGTGCAAAGGAAAAAATTTTTGTTGACTTTTAATGAAGATCTGCCTGTAAAATGTCTAAGAAAATTTTACCCAATAAGCAGATTAAAAATTGCAAAGTGAAACTTGAGTCATCTGTCGTCAAATTGGCCGTAGCCGTGGAAGAAAACGTTTGGCAGGTGAAAGTGAGCAAGAAAGCATAACAAAGATACGCTTGCTCGGTTGTTGGTTTACTGGTCTATAATTATTGCTCGACGATGAAAAGAATGAAAAGTACACTTTGTGATGATACGCATCTTCAAGGAGAATGATCTATTTGTTCACGAAACGAAACTGTTGCAGGATGTACTATAAAATGTATTTTGACTTTTTTTATCAGCAATCAATTTTTTTCTGCAATCTGAAGACACATCCACTTACATCTATTCAATTTTATTGTTAGATAAATCGTAAAAGAAGTGTTTAGTCATTTCAATTTAGCAATCCTTCTACTTGCATTCTGTTTCGTTAACACTTTGACTGATTGTGAGTTGATAAAAATGCAAGCACACTCGAAAGCCCCCAACAGTGATTATTAGTTAATCTCGAAAATCTAGAAATCTCAACTCCACAGAAGGGAAGTTTCGCTTTATTGTTCTCTATGTTTAAACCTTCAGTATTTAATAACTAAACAAATCCCACATCCGCTACAATAAACATTCTCCAAAACTCACATTCACAAAATAAGAATTTAGATTCCATCTAAAAGCATCCATGCACTATCGAGAAATTTCTCAAAGGTCCCAAGCACAGTGCGCGCCAAGAAAATTCCATTTTCTTCTCTTCAGCTCCACTTTGTCTTTACGATCCTCGCATCCCTCCAGGTTCTCGCCGCGGCTTCTCGAACCGCGGCGTAAAACCCGCGTAAAACGTCCCCGTTTCGCGGGTTTAATCGCGAGCGCGAGTTGCTAAGCGCGAGGATCGATCGTGCACGTAAATCGCGACTCTCAATGAGAGCCACGCTAGTAATTGGTCTATGCCCGCGCCTATGTTGCCATTCGCCGGTTCATCTCGTGGGAAACCCGTGACACACATTTGCACGGAAGTGTACCTCTCGGCACCAGCGAGCATGGATCCTTGCATCTGACGCGTACACCAAGATCCTGGCGATCTACCCGCGTGGATCCAGGCGGAGAGCCGCCAAACGACTCCGCCTCGCCTGCTGGTGTCACTGTTCTACGTAGGATAATATCAGCGGCTGCTTTCATTCACTCTGAGGCACTTCATTGTTCACTGTGCGTTTCGGGACGTGGGTGAATTTTAGAAGATAAGAGGACGGAAGGACAAATTAATTATATTTCATATTTAATATATAATATTTAATATTGAATATATAATATTTAATATATAATATTTAATATATAATATTTAATATATAATATTTAATATATAATATTTAATATATAATATTTAATATATAATATTTAATATTTAATATTTAAAGAAAAAAATATGAGAGAAACATAGAAGAAAATTAATGTACAGGGAATTTGGAAGAATATATCTTGAATACAGAAGTGTGGTGATATTTTAGCTAGTGTCTCTGTTATTTTGGAACACTTGGTGGATAGTTAACAGACAATTTTTTGTTAATATTCATATTGTTTTAACAGCACCGTTAATGGTGGATAGTTTTTTTATACACGTACGTGGATCGAAACGTAAAATCAATGAGAAAGTACGTATATCACCGTTAATAGAAACAACCACTATCGTTATTTCATGTAATTATGATTCCCAATTATATTGCCTATTATTATCTAATTACGATGGGTATAGTTATCTCTGATCTTCCTGTAATTAGCACACATTGCAAGGTCGATAATTTTATTAGACAGGGACGTATGAAATGTTCGTTTTCTTTCGATTCTATTTGTACAGAAATGTACTTTCTTTCTATGATTATGAAGATTACACGTTTTTTGAAAATGTTTTTAATGATAAATTGGAAAGATTTCGGTACAAGCTTAAGAAACTTGGGACACGCGATTGCTGTTACAAGGGGGGAAAGAATAATCCAGATTCATTTCAATTTTATCTTTGATCTTGCATGAAAAGTCAGGAGATAGTTAAATTCTTCCCCTCTCCTGCTTGTATTTCTGTTGCAACTGAGAATTATACTTAGAGTGAAGCATAGAGATGGAAGGCTAGTCTGTTTTTATCGGTAAAACTGTTATTTAATTATCAGGATTTATGTGAAAGTGGAATTTTGAGAGTGAAACGAGTGATAAATACGTAGCTCTTGGATCTGTTTTGCGGAGGTGTATCAAATCGGGCGAAAATGGAAATACAACCTTCTTTTTACTACGTCCAAGCTACAGGTGAAAGTAATCATCGGTAGAACTTTTAGACACACAATGTTTAATAAGCAAGTTATCGCGATGCTCACCATTTAACCAGAAACTTAATACAATTAAGTTATACTAGCAAAGAAGCAACGAGGAAAATATCCATAATTTATAACTAAGATATCGCAAAACAAACTTCCTCTCGTGGAACATATAAGGAAACACTTTCCAAAAAGTGAAACCTCGTAGGCGAAGCTCCTCAGCTAATTAAATGAATAATTACAAAATTAGAAGATTAGAAATTCCGTTCCTCGAAACAGCAACACTGCAAAAACGAACAAATATTCACACTTTCGAAATTAATAAAAAACCTACAAAATTCTCACATCCTAACCCACCACTTCATTAAAAGTTATAAAAAAAAAGTCCTATCAAACACAGTAGGTATCTAAAACTTAGCCAGTTTCAATTTCCTTGCCAACTAAAAATCTGAATATCCTCAAAATAGTTGATTTCAACTATTTCAAGACACATGTTTACCCAGGCCTCTCCACTGCATTTAACAAGTTCCATTAGTCTACATTCGTGTTCTGCGTCTAATTCAACAACAATCTCGACCTGGCTGGATTATATCGTTGAGTCTCCGCCTCCCATTATCACCGCGGCAAAGTGAAAGTAATTTGTTGCAGAGGGAGTCGTGGCGTCGATGTAACAATGCCGCCTCCGCGATGTGAACGCGATGTCCTTTGCCTGATGTAAATAAACGGAGCCTTGACCGAGCTGGCGCCCTCCGTTCATTGACTATAATAAGGACTATTCCTGGGCCCAGTTGTCGGCCAGCGTAATAGAAAACTGCGAATAGTATGAATTGCGCCGGATTGACGCATCCTGATCTATGCTTGCAAAGTTCGACGAACCCTGGCCGGCGAGCGAAAGAAAATTGCCCTGACGAGAAAAGTGCTGGCTAAATGCCACTTACTGTCAATTGTTTTATACTTCAAGGGGTGTATTACACGGTTCGATTTGAAGGAATAATTGATGAGGGAGGACCGAGTGGCCCGGGGATCCAAGAACCTTCGGAGCCTGCGTTTATGGGATTATTGATCTTCAATTTCTGATTTATCACGCGTTTCAATCCTTGTGTGATCCCGCTAGGTGGAGGGTAAACATACGGTTACCTAGACTGCCACCGACACTTCACATTCCCATGCTTCTGGTTTTTGTCTATCTTCTGTGTAGCGAGATCCCCGATTTGATAAAAGTCCGTTGGCGCGTTCGTAGCTTTAATTTGTTTGGCGATTGTTCGGCGAGGATCTGTAGTTGTGTGAGAACCGCGGAATGGAGGAGTTTAGCTAGTCCTTGAAGCTTCAATGAAACCCTGAGCTCCTGATGTGGCAAACACGTGACTCCAATCAGTAGGATACAATAAGCGCATCTGATGTGTGGTCAAGGTTCCTTGTTATGCCTTCGTACGATAGAAGTTGAGGTATGAATTTTTGAGAATTATTATTCTCTTCAGTTAGAGTGCAGATCTATGGTTTCTTCAACTTCCACTTAAGAACTACTATTGCTTCTAAGTCGAGTTTAAAACGTGACTTCTTTGAAATTCCACTTTGGGGTTCTCATTCCCTCAACTCTCACTTTGCTATGACCTATTTCTTCGACTTTCACTTAACTACTGTCAATTTCTTCGACCTTCACTTCATGATTCCCATTCCCTCCCTTAGCACCTCAGGATTTTGCATTTCTTTGACTTCTGTTTCAGTGCCCTCACTGAATTCTCATTCTCTCTACTTCCATCTCTCTATTATCAATTCTTTCGACTTCCACTTCGGTATCCCTAGTGCATCCACTTCAGTACTCTCCATTTCTTCGACCTCCACTTCAGAATACCTATTCACTCTACTTGCACCTCTCTATTACTCATTCCTTCAACATCAACTTCAGTGCTCACGCTGCCTCATCTTCAGTAGGTACTCTCCATTTCTTCGACCTCCACTTCCACCTCAGTACTTCCTATTTCTTTGACCTCCACTTCAATATTCCCATTCCCACCACTTCCTTCCCCAGTATTACCCATTCCTTCGACTTCGCCTCTCCAATGGCACGGTCTAACACAGCCACTACCTCGCCCCAAGGCCTCCGCGAGGAAACCTCTGAGTTCCGGAGCGCGGGGTCGTGTGCGTCTCGAGGATGCGCCGCTTTCAACGAGGCGGGCGTCGCGACCCGGTCGGATCGGGCACTCCAGGTACTGTTAAGCAGCACTGCCACGCCGAGGAAGTCCGAGTAATGTCGAACGCGACGGCATAGAGCTCCGCGTGTGCAAGGAACGTACACACAGAGAGCCAGGAGGGGCCTTGTTCCCACGCCCGACGCCGTGATCTTTGCCGAGCTACTTAGTCCTTCGCTAGAAGGAGCTTCCCCTCTCTCTTTCTCTCTTTCTGTCGTCGTTCCGCTCCCTGACTCACCTTTCGATGAGCCTCACCTTCTCTCTCTGGAGAACGAGACCCCTCTACCAATGCTACTCTCCTGTCGCTATCCTGAAACCGGAGGATACCTCTTGCTCGACCCCCCCGGACGACTATGTGGGTTACGTAAGGTGGCAACGCGCGAGCCTCGCGGCACGTTCGAGTAATAATAACGCGTGCGGGGCGCAGGGGGACCTCGGTGAACGGGAACGGGGGCAGAGAGCGAGTGAGGGACCAGGGAAAGACGGAGAGAGGAGCTCTTCAGGAGGACGTCCGGTATTAATGCTTCTGGGAGGAGTGGTCGAAGTGGAAGGGGAGTTTTTGGGACAGTCTAGCGGTATTTTGGGTGTCCACTGGGATTTTTGCAAGTAGGTACATTGAATATTAATTATGTGATGGAAATGGGGGAATAGAATTCGGAAATTATAGTATCTAATTCTAAGCTGAGTAGTTTATGAATTAGAATTGAACAATTTTCTAATTAAAATTTAATATAAAGTTATTCAATTTTAAAAGAAATCGATAAATTTCCAACCCCCAATTCTAAGCTGAGTAGTTTATGAATTAGAATTGAACAATTTTCCAATTAAAATTTAATCTAAAGTTATTCAATTTTAAAAGAAATCGATAAATTTCCAACCCCCAATTCTAAGCTGAGTAGTTTATGAATTAAAATTGAACAATTTTCCAATTAAAATTTAATCTAAAGTTATTCAATTTTAAAAGAAATCGATAAATTTCCAACCCCCAATTCTAAACTGAGTAGTTTATGAATTAGAAATGAATAACTTTCCACTTAAAGTTTAATCCAGAGTTATTTAATTTCAAAATAAATCGATAAATTTCCAACCTCGAATTAAAGTTTAATCTAAAATTGGAGTTGAAGTACAATTCTAAATGTGATATAAAATTAAATTTCCGTGTTATAATTTGATTCCAAAAGTGGAAGAAGTGATAAAAATTTGGTGTCTAAGAATCTCCGCTTTGCACTCCGAATAAAATAAGCGATGAGGAATTCAGAACAGAATTCAGAAACCGACCTCAGGTTGGTACACAGCGAATAAGGCGACCAAGGAAACGGAGACCTCAACGCGTGGTCAAGAGATGATGTTACATTGCAGTGGTATCCCTCGGGGAGGATGAAAGAACGAGGGAGAAGGAGAGAGCCCGAGGATGCAGTACGGTTCCAGCAATCAGAGAGAGAAGGAAGATGGGAGCAGCTTGCGTGCACGTGATGCACGATCATAAACAATCGACAGATTAAGCTAACATCCCCGCACGCGAATGATTAGACGCGAACAGGGTCTTCGAACTTGGAGGAATCGCAGGAATGCCGAGAAAATCGATGTACACTCCTTCGATCAATGTAATCTCGAATCTCTGCGCCGATAGCGGGTCTGGGTTAGCTCTGTGCGATCCAGCAACGTCTTATCGACGGTACCCTGGATAAACAACCATAATTTCGTCGGTACCCTTTCTGCTTTGAAAATAATACACCGCTGCTGATCTTGGTATCACGAATGTCCAATTTCAAACACTCCTACAGCAAACCTGTAGGAAAATATTCGAAAGAAAAACTATACAAAATTCATTTCACTAATAATATTATAAGTTATGCTGAACCTCGCCCTTTTATCCCTTAATTCATGTGAATTTGTGATGAATAAAGACAAATTATTATTATTATTATTATTATTATTATTATTATTCCGAGGCACGCGCTATAAACGCAGTGCTCACAGGAATGCACTAAAAGTAGCTAGAAATACAACAGAAAAATTCGCCTTCAACTTCCCAACTCTTGTTAGTCTCTTTGAAATAATCCAACCTCGAGTAACAGTCCACGAGATACTATAACCGAGTAAAACACGAGTCTAACAACCATGAAAATACCATCCTCGCTTTACATTCAAGCTAACGTACCCCACTAATTAAACAGAGCATGCTACAAAGCATAATGGGAGCCCATTTCACCTATAATCGAAGCATATCACTAACACAGACTTCAACCCTTCACCCAGTAAAAACTAGCTTCTACCAATTTCATCCCCCTTGTCTCCATTCAATTTCGAATCCCTTGAAAAATCCTCCGAGCTCGAAATCTTCAATCCTTCAAAGGACCTCCCTTCGTTCTTCCACCGATGGCCACAGGATCGGCAACAAATGTTACGCAAGAAAAGTGTTTCCCGATCAGGGACCTCGAGCCCCCTGGAGGCTCCCCCTGGACACCCTCAAAGTATCCGCTGGAAATACCACGGGACGACAAGTGCGTATTCCCATCGCGGCGTTTTTAATGCGGCCACCACCACTGGCCAAGGAACAATCGGATTAACGAAGTTAAACGGGTAGGGTGGCGCAAGGAACCGTCCCCTTTATTCCACCCTCTGCTTCGGATACACCCTCAACCCATCTGCCGAGTTTCGCACGTACAGGCTCGCGGACGAAGCTGCGGGGGTGTCCTTTTCGGAGGAAGGAAAACAAGAGGCGGCTTGCTGTGCTGCCAGCGAGATTAACTGCCCTGGTTGGGCCTCGAATGGACTTTGAAAGAGGGAACGCGATCGGAATCGGTGTGGCTTTGGGGTGACGCGATCGGTAAACAACGGTGACGCGGGCTTTCCTTTGGATATCGATGCAACGGTCGTGTTTGAGGGATTATCATTGTGTTGGAAGGGGAAGAGAATGTTTGGAGGTTTCTGTTCAGTTTCTGTTGGAAACTTTTTGGTGGAGGGTGGATTGAAAATTGGGGGTGTGGATGTTGATCGAAGTGGAGATGATGGGGACATTGGAAGCTTCTGTGTGTTCATTTCTAGCGGGATAATTCTTGCGTTGAAGAAATAGATACTTGCTGGAAAATAACTTTTAATCGAGTGAAAGTTAATTATTTTAGGACGTAGGAAGTTTGTTATGTTGTGATGTTATTTGGAGCATCAGAGTGGTTAATGATAACGGGTTATCAATAAAAAATCTGAGAATAGTTTCTATATATATATATATATAAAAATCGATAATCTCTAATGATGAAACGCCGATACAGTAATTCTCACACCGTAAAGATAACACTCCAAGATTAGATTCCATTGATGAAGAATCCTATTATCATATCGTTAACCAAATACAAAACAGTCATAACACACGGTATCTAGATGTTCCACGAGTTTTTCTGTTTCAAACAAAGTCCCTCGTCACCATATAATGTGTAATAAATTTCTGCAGCGATATTATTACACAGGGTTCGGTTGAAAATGAGTTTACCTTTTCCATTTAGAAGCCCCTTCTCGCGATATGCATATTCCATTTCCACAGAGCCGTGTTCGACCAACTAATTAAGCTGGGAACCAGCTAATTAGTATACATACGTTCGCCAGAATTAATTCGAACATAAATATATCCGGTAACCTCTGACGGAGCTTCGCATTCCGCCGTGCAATTATTACTTCTAACTGTATTTCCCAATATTAATAATTTACAAACCATTCGAATCTAGAAATCTCCGGATAACATCTTCGATCCGCATTATTACGGTGAAACGAGTTTCTTCGATACGTATTCGCGAAGTTTCGTAATCGCGACGAAATGAAAGGATTCTTATTAATCGTTTCTAGGTTCCGTCGCGGAACAAACAGCGCGCGCAGTGTCGCGAGCAATGACTCACGGGGCGCGCGCTAATGGAATTCCACTTCCTCGCGCGACAAAGAAACGCGTGTCTCGGCCGTTGTCACGACGAGCCGTGCTTAGCGCGCTAATTTCACAAACTGCCCGGTCAAGAAGCGGATCGCGCCTCGCTCAATGAACGATACCCCTAACCGTTCTACGGAAACACAAAACGCTCTCGGAGAGCTGGTCCGTTGGCTACGGGTATTCGAAAACGGAGGGGCAAACGAAGAAAAGGCCCTGATTCACCGACAATGTCTTTTGTTGAAGTACGAATAGGCCAGCTGAAGGAGAGTCACTTCGTCTTTTTTTCAGTTGATTAAACTCCTTTCATGAAATTTTGAATTCAGTTGAAAATTTAGAGCAGAGCTACGTTTAAGGAATTTGCGAACTTAATTTTTTTTTCATAGTGTGTTAATTACTGTGATTAGTTTACTAGTAATTTAGTTTAAAAAATAAAACTATAGTATTATAAGTAATTTAGTTTAAAATGTGAAAGTATAGTATTATTAGTAATTTAGTTTAAAAAATAAAACTATAGTGTTACAAGTAATTTAGTTTAAAATGTGAAACTATAGTATTATTAGTAATTTAGTTTAAAAGGTGAAACTATAGTATTATTAGTAATTTAGTGTAAGAAATAAAACTAATATTATTAGTAGGTAATTTAGTTTAAAATGTGAAACTATAGTATTATTAGTAATTTAGTTTAAAAAGTAAAGCTATAGTATTAGTAGTAATTCAGTTGTAAAGTAAAACTGTTAAAAGTTTCACTCGAAAATTTGAGTAAACACGTGTACCCTCCACGCGGGTATACGAAGAAAACCGTTTGTGTATTTATAAACGCGCTGGCCGCTTAGCATCACATGTGCAGTACCCGTGAAAGTACTCCAAGTCTTGGCGGGAGATGTCCCCCTTCGACAGAGGGAGAGAAACAAAAAAGTATAGACGAATATGTTCTGTACTCACCGAAAGCATTTCCCGAGAGCCTGAGTCTGGCTACCCTGGTGGCCCTATTGACGGTCAACGGTCTTCTCGGCCGTTGACAAGACAGGGACAAAGCCATCGATGATAGGTATTAGGTATCCGCGTTACGAGAATTCAATAGGAGCCCGCGTATTTCGAAAGAGGAACTCTCACGTTTCTTTCCCAAGCACACTTCGAAGCCTCCAGAAATGGGAATCAACCTATTCCAAATATCTCAAGCTGTAGCTAATACGTTACTCCAATTTTCCCTCTAGAACGCGGGTTGATTCATTAATCTCTCTAATCAACCGCCATTTGCCGCGACCTTCTAACCTACAAAAATGTTCGCAATGCAATTTCCAAGTGACCAAACACTCGTCCATCTAATCTATCATCGACACCACATTTCAACGATACATGGAATCCCACTTTCCCCTGTTACAAATAAAACTCCCCGAAATATTACTTCGAATACTCACGGAACTCAATACCAACTTCATCCCTCTGTACGCAAAGCATTGATTCTTGATCCGAAGGATAAGTATCGAAGTGCTCGGTATATCGCTCCACAGCTCGAGATATCGAGAGGTTTCAGAGAGGGAGATGGCGCTGCGCGGAAAGCGGAAGGAAGGAAGTGGCACGCGACCGTCCCATGCTGTCGCCTAGGGATCTCCCGATCGAAGAACGATAATAAAACCGAAGAACGGCGGTGGGGGGAGATGGGTTTCGGAGGAAAGGAACGCGAATCTACACGGAGAAGCCGGGAAAAGGCGGGCAGCTTGAACCGCGCCGCTACAACGACTGGCTTCGTTGCAGAAGCAAACTCCCCATCTGCTGTGGTGTACGTCGCTGCCCCAACTCCCTGCTGTCATTACGCGGCTGTGTGTGTGCCAGCACGCCCCTGTCCGTGAGCGTACGTGTGATCATGCGCACAGCCGCGCGACTCGTGCGTGCCGGCAGGCGGAACGTTTCTAACCTCTCCCGAGCGGAAAGGTTGCGGTGAAACGAAAAACTCTGTATCTGACGATGGATATCGCTCGCCTTGCGGGCATATCGCGCTGATAAGTCACTGTACTTTATCTGTCATCGACGACAGCGGCTTCTCTTTGAAAATCAAGCTATTACACGGTAATTAAGACGGGAAATTTTCACGCGAGCCACTACGCACGGAAGGGCTTGGCCTCGTCGGTAATGAACGCGTATTGTTTTACCGCGGAAATGATCGGTAAAGAAGAGCGTGCTACGAAGGGAAATGGAATGTGCAACTGGGCACTCAGTGGGCTTTCATTCGGAATTGTTACGGTGGGGCTTTCATTGGCACTTTCACTGTTCATAGAACACTTCCGATTTTCCTTTTCTTATATTCCCATATAAGACTATTATGTAATATGTGAATACTTGTGTATATAGAAATGAGATTGACGTTCCTCATCATTAGGCTTTAATACCGGTACTATTCTATCGCACCACAATGGCGGGGGTTTTAAAATTTCAATTGCGAAGAAGTTGCAATATATTGCAGCTTTACCTTCTGATAACTTTTATAGGAAATTATCGTCAACTTTAAATTGTTCGATAACGTTATAGAACTCTGCAATTTTACTTGTTGTCCTTTCAATGGGTTTTGAATCTCGCCAGGGATCGATTGATAATTCAGATCTTTCTTGACCCAAATCCAGACTTTTCAATAACGATCTCTCGTCGCAGGCAGTCGCGCGCGTACGTGTACAGGCCTCGTGTGCAAGCGTACGAGCAGCGTGTATGCCGCAGCTGCAGCTGCCTGCAGAAGCGGAACACTGGGCTTTGGGGATGGCAACGGTTGCGCACCACCTGGCCTCAGGAAGCCAGCACCGGGCCTTAGCATTGGCGTAGACTGCACTCGAGACGAAAGACCGGAAAAAAGGGGGACAGGGGGAGGGGGCATAATAGAGAACCGACTTTCAAAATTCCGGCACCCTGCTCGCGCACCCCTCAACCCTCTAAAAATCGATCGATCGCCCTTCTAACTTCTACCTGGGCTTCAATCTCAAGGACACACATGGGGTATTTTTATTTATCCTATATTAATCAAACTAATTTGTCAATATATTAATCGGAGTATTAACTCAATCAGAAATGAAATATATTTATATACTGTATGTTAATATTGTATTTAATTTTGCTTGAATAAAGATTGATATTTTACTTAATGTTTGTTATTATTTTCTCCTGGGCCTGTAAAAATAAATGATGACTGGATCCTTCGTAGATCTTTGTCCCCATCGAAATGCGTTTTTGGACTTCCTTTTCGAGTCAGTACGTTGGCGCCCCTAGTTAACTTCAAGTGGGCATCTGTGTGCGATTCGTCACCCGTCGGAAATAACTTCTTGGGATTTTCAAAGGAGTTATTTTTGTGCCATATAAGGGTGATGAATTGTAATTAAAATGTCTAAATACCGACTACCGAGCAGCTTATAATTAAAAAAAAATTAAAGAGAATTGTTTTACATAAGGTTCTTCCCTTATTAAGATGTTTTCATCGCGTGCTACGTATTTACCTTCGTCACTTCAAGTCTGAATTATTCGATTCTCTTTATAGGTCGATTCTTCGCGCATCGATGGACGGAAAAAGCTTTATTGATGGATAGGCTACGTTTCATTACGCTGCACCCCCCTCGGAGAAATGACGCAGCACGCAAATTTTCCCGCTTTATGAGCCAATAATTTTCACGGGGTATTACCATACTTGATCCCATTAATCCTTACGAGCGTGATAAGTCAGGATCGGATTAGGGGTGGCGGGAACCCCAGCAGGCATTACAACTACTTAATAGAAACATTAGCCCCGTGATCGCGATCGCTCCCAGTTTTACTCACAAAATAGAAATCGAGTAATCGATCACGAAACTCCCATTCAAAAATACTTCAACACCCATTCACCAAATTAACAAATTGCATTCAAAATTCACTCGTTTCTCAATCAGTGCACATTTTTATATTCATGATTTTCTTTTTTCCTCTGTCTTTCTTTCTTAACGCGCGACTGTTTTTCTACCTCATTTTGCAATTAATTGTACCAAAGAATTGAACCATCTATTGTAATTAAAATTGAAATTAAATTAAAATTTCCAGTAACACTTTAAAAAACACTATCTCCCAAAGAAACTCATCTGAATCCCAAAAATGCTTCCCACCCCTATTTTACCACTCAGAATCGACACCACAGAAGATAAAACAGTACGTATGTACTCCGAGGAAAAAGTGCTACGATTGAATGAGCGCAATTGAACATAAAACTGCAATTCACCCCGCCAGAGTGCACAGAGGTTTAGGGGAGGTTGCGGTGGCGGCGCATCCCCTCAAGGAGCAGAGAGAAGATAGAATCTACGGAGCATATTCTCCAGGACCACGGGACCGACTTTAATTCCCATAAAGCGACGAGGGAACTCAGCCCTGGCCATCGAATTAACGCGCTAAGCTGCTGCGACGCAGAACTTCTATAGAATTTCCACAGCGGCGAGCTACAACAGGATGGAGGGGGTGGAGGCTTGCGCAACCCCTGTGCACCACCCCCGCGCCCACCATACGCCCATGGGGTTTGCGCGTTGATATCGCAATAGAAGCTGTATCGATCCCGCCCCGACACGAGGCCGGCTGTTGTCAGGGGGTTGATAACGATATGCAAGCTCTGTAGACAGCGGCCGCTAAAAGCTACGCGAAGCTCCGGGCCTCTGTCGCCCGGTGGCTGGATACACACGCCACTCCCTCGTGGCAATTTCAGCCATTTCTACGAGCGACGAAAAAGGGAAAAAAGTCCACTGATCCTTTTACACGGGAATAAAAGTTGGAATTGATGATGGAGAGGGAGGGATTTGACTTTTGTTGGACATTTAAGAGGAGACTTTGTGAGGATGGAGGTCTTCAAATGGGGGATGATTATTACTGGACAGCTAGATGAAAATATTATTTTTTTAAAATAAACTGAAACTAATATATATTTGTTAACTTTTATACAGTAAAAGCTGAGGGATGAAAAATAGTTGAATATTCTCGGAACGATCGAATTAAATATTTCTTTCTTGTGTTTGAATTATTTAAGAAGTCCACCTTCTTGCGGAGGTGGAAGACAGAATTTTTAGAAGGTGAAAGGAAAGTTTCTGATAGCACCGAAGTCTTCAGATGGTGAAGAAGGATCTTTATCGATAAAAGCAATCGTCAAGTGTTGTTAAATGTTGAACGAATCGGAATAATATTTTAATTTTCTTTCTGTTCGAGCTGCTCGCGAGGGTGGAGCCTTTCAGCTAGCGATGAGGTAAATTAGTTTGGGAAAACGTGAAATGCAGAAGTGCTCCGGGTGTCGGCGGATCGATAAGCGGACTTCGATGGCTTTCGGAGGGCTCTGTCGATTTATCTCGAGCACTTTCCATTTACGTTTGTCGGTAGATTGACGAAGGATAGACTGGCGGGTCGGACAGAAATTAGAATGAACCGTTTCTGCCACGAATTTTCCAATTCTACTTTGTTCACCGTAAATGGAATTTCAGAGTTCTTCAACTATATAACATGTAAAGCAATTTTCACTAGCAACTGCAGTTTGCGACACAATTGCAGTCAGATCACAGTTCCACAGTGCTTCGCGAAAACTTGGTAAAAGGGCACCGGAGCGAATCGAATTTCCATATCCGCGAACAGATGGCCGTTTCTGCGCGTGCTCGAAGAAAGGAAAAGGCACCTTGTTGTCATCAGGATTTGCATGTGAATTCCCACGAACTGGGCGTACGGATATTTTTTGTTCGACCGAACTCCGGGGACCTATTCCTCGCAGGAAGGAAGGAAGGAAGGAAGGAAGCAGGAAAAGAAGGGATCGTGTGCGAGGGGAAGCCGTTCGAGAGACCAGCGACTTCCCCTCAGGATATTGTGGCAGATGGACTATGAAGCCTATCCTCCTAAAATCCTGATGAATCCATGTGCTTCAAACTTCATCAACGAACGCTTAAAAATATGAGAATTAACGAAACTCTTATTAACCCTTCCCACCTTCAACTTCCTACCTAAAGTAGACATATTAACCATTAACTGTCAATCTACTCTGCCAATTTATCACTTTACTGTGCGAAGGGTGAAAAATTTAAAACTTGAGAATTTAAATATTCTTAAAAACTCCATTACAATTGGAATAATTCCTACAAATATGATACAAAAAATATAGAATACATAATTCTAAAAAGCAACAAAATGTCCCTTTTAAAATCCCAACTCAATGCTCAATTTTCACCCTCCATATTTTCCTCCGCGTTTACCCTTAAATGACAGTATCCTAATTACGCTATTCCCTGCGAAATTAAAAAAGAAATGGGTCGATTAGTCTGTGATAGATATTCCTAGAATACCTGCCTCAAAGGAGAATATTCAAATGCTCCAAGAGGACCGGGCTTTCCTTCAGTGAGAGATGAAGGAAAACGCTTTGAGGCATCTCTAGGCTGATCGTCTTGGATCGCGAATTAGACGAGAGTCTCCAACGAGGAGGACCTTAATTTACATAGAGGCCGGGCCCATTAACGAAGACAGTTTAATCATCGCAGGACGAGACGAAACTCCGTCCCTCCGCGAGTTGAGTGGCTTTTTGATGCTATCTCGGGCTGTACGTCAGTGTCGGGTCGGGTCATTCGAGTTTCCAGGTTGAGAAGAAAAGCTGGTTAAGGTATAATTGGAGGACAACGGGCGAAAGAGGCCGACGTACACGAGGCAGATTAAGACAGCGGCCTTAACGTCTTTTACTCATCCACCGTCTATTGCTCTCGTTGGTGTTCACCAAGGAACTTTCTCGGTTTACGCGGGGGTCAATGGTTCACCGTGGTTCTCAGTCGCGATGGAGAAGGACCGACAGCAACAGTTTATCTCGCATTTTCTTGATGACCAACAGTCGAGTGAAATCATCTTTCAAAGTTGAATATAATTTTTGTTGAAATTTCGAGCTCCTTAAATCGAGTGTCGTTTCTTTGGGGACTTGCTTTCGTTATCAATATTGTTAGCTTCTGTTTTTGAAGTGAGTTTCACTGATTGAGAGGATGGTGAGGGTGGAAACTTTGTTTCTTAGTGGTTTGTGAATGAAATTTAATGAAACTATTTTGGAGGATTATATGAGTCTTCACAACTATTTAGATTCAATCCTCTTATATTTTATGAGATCCTCTTATTTCTATTTTGAAGATTCCAACTTTTAAACTTTTTTCACATATTTATAGAATTTGTTGGGAATTCGAATTTGAATGAAAGGAATGAGAAGATTGGAAGTACATATGCGAAAGTATGGATATAGAATTCTTTCGTAATACTTTTCGTCACTCACAATCATAGATGAAAGTAATCCTCCTCTCGTTAAGATATTCTATTAGTCGTTCAACTTCTAGCAAGCCAGTCTTCACTGAATTTCACTAAAAGAAAGTCGAAACTAACCATGCGACGTGGTTCCCCGAACTTCCTCCCGAAATATATAATCCTTGCCACCAAAGCAATCTACCGAGGCTTTCAACAATAAATCAACCAAGTTCAAACCGATTCGCGCGCCTGGTATATTTCATCCACCAGTCCACTCGTGTTTCTCAAACCGCCTAGCTCGTAAATCCCGCGTTAAACCGAATAACGATCGCGACGACGCGTAAAGTTCGAGTTAATACATCGTCCATCTGAATCGCTACACGCAAGCTAACAATTCACCACTGTTTACCCCAAACTGGCGATATTTCGCGCAACCATCGTGAATCTCTTGATTCGACTTAACAGTCTATCTCCAAAATGTAGTTGAATCCAAGGAATTTGGGACTGTTTTGCCATTAATTGCTACTGTGACTGATTTACTACTTCGTTTATCATGGGAAAAAGTTGCAAATTCGATTATGGAATACAAGGAACTCGAGTAAATTCGGTTAAGTCTTGTTAAAGGAGGGAGAAATGCCAGCTGCCAGAAGGGTGTCGATAAAACGCAGCCTTGAACACTATCTTAACTTAACACACGTGTTCAGTGGTATTTTGGAGTTTTAGTGAGTCGTTGGTGTTTGGTGCAAATTATGGTTTCTATAAATACGAAATCAATTTGCAATTTGAAAGGCAAAATTGTGACATTGCACTTGTGCCTTGGATTTCATTTAATTTCGTTTTGCGAGTTGGGATATAATCGAAAGCTGTGTAATCGATTCGAAATGAATTCCAAATTTAATTTGAAGATTTTGAAAGATCTATAAAACAGGTATTACTTTAGAAAATTAGGTGTCAAGCTGACAAGCTGTCGGTTTGCCGCGATAAGCACACCAAGGTTCCCCGAAACGTTATCGAAAGTGAATCCCCGCGGCTAGTATATAAAAATAAACACTCGTTCCACGGAGAGGAGTTATTTCTGAAGATTACCGTTTCAATCTCGCGCACTGTGAATCATAAATGAGGAAACGTAATTCCGTCTGACGTGCTTTCGGTGTTACGCTACTCCATTTACTACTGGCGACCAATAACATTTCATGTCCACACGTTTTACTTATTTCCTTAGGCATGCAGGCGCTATTTTAAAACTTTTGGAACGATTGGAACTCGATGCATACTTCTCTTCCTATAATAATTTCTGTGCTACCCAGTGGCGGATTTAACACGGCGGCCAATGAGCAGTTGCTGCATGGGCCCCAACCCAGAAGGCCCCCCAAAGCCCCATTCTTAAAAAAGAAAATTATAATTTTAACCGAACACTATATTTATTTTTGTACAATTACACTGAATTCGTTTTTAGGGAACTACTTCTTCATTTTCCCGAAAAATGGGCCCCTCCCGAAAGGGCCCCTAGGGTCCTAACAAAAAAAAAAGGAAATTAATGATTTTAACTAAACACTATATTTTTCTGTACTAATCCACTGAACCCGTTTTTATGTAACCACCTCTTCAATTTCCCAAGAACATGGGCCCCTTTAGAACGTTTGCCACCTGAGTCCTCGTTCTTAAATCCGCCACTAGTGGTGCCCCAGTTTTGAATCTACATTTCGATTAATTCTATTACACGAGTAATTTGCATTCAGCATCCTTATCTCCTGCAATTAATTAAAATACAATCCCACTGGCCATTTGCCCTTGCTCGACTAATTTGTTCCCAAGAAGATCATCTTGACTCCTCCACCGTTTCATAACTCTTCTAAATCCGACTTAGTTAATTCGATACAGCACCGGCCAGCCATCAGACCCAGGATCCCCGATACAACGATCACAGCGATGATACTTGCAATTAGCGAGGATCCTCTGGCGAGGGGGTGGCGAGGAGCCGCTAATTGACGCAATTACAGGCGTTCCTGCGAACTTCCTGCGATTAACGGCGACGGCGCAGGCCGTGCTGACCAGAAGGGGCAAACGCGTGGGCGGCCAGCAGACGTGGCCGCGTTGAGAGGCACTGATCGCCGGGCATCAACGTCCGCGGCTGATGCTTGAACTTTGACACGTGACAATTAAATCATCTGGCCGGTTCCTATTCAACCATCCACCCCTCCGTTCCTCTGTCGCCGAGGCGCCACAGCGGCCAATTGAGCGTGGGTCGCGACCGCTGCCCCTTTCTTCCACCCCCCGTGCTGGTGTCAGCCGCGCGGAAGGTGGGCGAGCAGGAGGACGACGCGCTATCAGCGAGAAACTGGCAAGAATCAGCCAGTTTCCGGTCATTACCAACGAATCCCTAACCCGTGAACTCGCGAACTTTTTAATTGGAGTCTGGCCACTTGGCGAGTTTCGGGGGAAGGGGGGGGGGAGTACTTCAAGAGTGCTGCTTGAGGGCCTGTGGAGGAGGAACTTGTTTGGGAGCACGGTGAAGTTTTAGTGGATGAATCGAGTGAGAATGAATCTCGAGGGTCTGAGAGAAATTCGAGGATCTTTTACAGTCGCCACGGTGGTCTGCTGAATTTCACTTTGCTGGTTTTTACTTTTGTTGTAGTCTTTCGAGTAATCTCTGAGGTAATGGTATGGACGCGAGTTTGGTAGTGTTTGATAAGTAATTATTTTGGAGCACGTACAGCATTTTTCTTGAAAAAATATTTTTACCTCAATTAGGCTGAAAATAATGGCCTTTTTATAATACTTTTTATATTCATTAATATTAAATGTATAATACTTTAATGCTTCTTGTTGTCAATTTACAAGGCTGACGGTCCCTAGCTGTACATATTGCAAAAAGGCTACGACTCCTCAGCTTAATTGAGGTACAAATTTTGTATTTTACAAAAAGGTTCATTTTACAATTGTTCTGTGACCTTACAGGTACATGCAGAAGGAATAAAGAGATTATATGCAGTTAAGGATTCCTCAGAATATAAGTCTACATTCTCAGTATGCTCATTAAAGTATCATTTTCAAATTTTTTTTTCACCACAACTGTAGGTAAAGGATATTCAAATTAATATCAATTTTTAATATTTGTCTTACTCGGTGATTATGTGCCATGGAAATAATATGCGCTATCAACTTCTTTGAGGTTCGCGAGCTTAAAAGAATGAGGCAAAAAGAAGTTTGAAGATTCCTCGTTGTAGATAGTGCTGCATAATTTTCGCGACTAAGTAGTCGCAAAAAGTTTTCCATGCAAAGATTGGAAAACCGTGTAGTTTGATAATCTCGAGGCACTTAGATTCGCTACACGCGCATCTACCTTTGACCAATGAATTATTCAAACATCATAACCGTACGTTAACCTGCAAATATAATAAATCCACTTGCTTTTACGTTGATATCATCACTGCAAAATTACCACTTATCATTCCGTTGCAATTAAGTTGTTACAACAATCTGCCCCCGTAATTACATTGCAATTAAAAGTTGGAGCAATATATGCTTCTACAATGTAGACTACTCTAAAATTCAAATCCTAATAAGATGTTCATCAAAATGAAAAATCTTTTAATTTATTGAATTTTCTTTCAAACTTTTTTCTTATAAAATAGATCTGAAAATGTTTCACTCTGTATTCGACATTATAAATGTAATTAAAACCGTCTACTTTTCTTACAACGAACAAAGGAAACTACCCCTAAAAAACTCATCCAGAACAGACGAGCCATAAAAAAGCATCAGTGCTCCACTCGACCCGTTCGAGTCCCCGCTTGCGCAAGGAGGATTTCGATTTGCGGTTTCGCAACATTTGTTCCATTAAAGTCTAGAGGCAACTCCGCGCTCCCAAGAGTAATATGGACCGCGAGCGAAGGGCCCGAAGGGGACGCATCCCTTAAAAAAGTCAGTCTCAGAACGGGGGCTAAAAGAGCACCATTGTACTCCCGCTAACTAACTCTGTCGCAGGGAAAATGATTCATCCCCCTGTGGTCGGTGGCCGATAAGGCGAGACGAAGACTAAACAAGTGACGAAGATAGCAAAAGCACACGAAACGAGAATGTGTAAAATATTCTATTCATACAAATTATCAGAAGGAATATCTTGAAAAATAAACACCAGTTATATACTACGTTAAAATAGTAATTTTTTAAAAATAATATTGAAAACACTGTGAAAGTTGAAGTCCATAATTTAAAAATATTCTGATATAACTGATAATTTTAATTGACACTTATGCATTTGGAGAAGCACGAGAAATCGAATTTTAAAAAAAGAACCTCATATCTGTTATGATTTCAACTCCATTTGTGTTCATTCAGCGTCTACTGAGTCACTGGTAATATTCCTTCGAAATAAAAAATTGCAAGTGCTTTCTGTCTTCGATAGGAAAGAAATCAGCACGCCGCGCCGATTACTCATGTTCGCTACGGCGTATCACAAAGTATGACTCTCATCGACGAAAGAAGCTCTCCTAGCACGAATTTATCGCGCCGAAGCGCAAGACATTGTGGAATTGACAGCCAGAAGCCCAGAAGCTGCCAGGCGAACACTTTCGAGTTGAAAAATGGCTTCATCGGTGTCTCAACGTTTGTCCCATTAAAAGCACGCCGCTTCTGGGTGCAGTGAAGCAGCCGCGAAGAAAGAAGGAAACCGTAGAGAGAGGCAACCTCGATAAATCTCGACTGGGGTTTTCTTGTACTCGAGATGACGGGAGGAAAATGCATTGTTCGAAACGTCTGTTCCCTACTGATTCTGCACAATAACGATTACCAGTTTCTATTTATAATGCTATTCTTGCAAAACCCACTTCTTCCTCTGCAATTTCATTATAATTATTTCTTCTAAGCTTGTTTATTCCTACGAATCGTAAGGTACAGAAAAATGAAAGATTTGTAAAGAGATTAAAAATTCTTATAACTAGAAATTGCAGCTTTTGAACTTCGATTTTGAAGAAAATTGAGAAAGTACTCTCAACTAACGCAATTATTAGAAACTTCTATGTACATATATAGAACTCCTCAGCGTCAGTTTCAAACTAAAATATAGAGTTTGAACGAAGCAGATTGGAAATTAAGTTTCAAAGATGTAAAGTGGCTTGATTTTACACAGATATTCATCAGCAACTTCCACTTTTCCCCAAGGAACCGCTCTCAATGAACCCTACAGGAGATAAATATACACCTTCTACGTCAGAATCGATATACAAGACGGAGAGGATCGTTCCACCCTTTGGCTCGAGACTCCACCGGGGGCTGCTAATGGTTACCAAATGAACTGTTCGATAGCTCTCCTAGCTCGTTTATACTCCTGGGTTCGGTTCTTCTGGAAGCACTTCCATCGACGACAGATGTTCGCCAGCTCGGACGGAGCCGCTCTCAAGTCAGCTGGCAACTCGTTTCGACGATGGAAATTTATTTTCACCGGGGGCGAGTGTGCTTCGATGAGAGGAGAATTAGACGAGAGTCTTTTAACACAAAATAAAATGGTATTTCAGAAGTCCTCTATCACGACGAAAGAAAACCTCCACTAAGAAGATCAATCTTAAAATCAACGCTCTTAAAATCCCAAAAGAACGCAATTTTGACAAATACAAAACTCGCTTAAAAATTCCTAGGGATGTAAAAATACATTCTATAAGCAGTACTTATAAATTTTTATAATTAACTCTGCCCACATTCTTTTATCAATCCAAAACCCACTCAAAAGCTTCACGAGTCACCTGAAATGACTCGCAATTAAATTATGTGCCACGATGCGCTTTAAAATGGACGTTCCTTGTATTCTGAAATATTCCTTTGTGTCGGTGTATTATCGGGAAGATCGCAAGGGCGAAGATCAAGATGAAAGACTCGGGAGATTTCGATGCACATCAAGACGAGGAATTATGGAGCATAAAAAGCAAGTTTCAGGGTGCTTCGTGGATAAGCGTCTCGACTGGCTGGCCCCGCGAATTTCCGCGAGGGCTAGCACGTGCGCAGGTTGGAAGATGGTGGCGCGTTTGCTCGTGTGCCCGCACCATTAAGTCCCCGGTGGCGAGGCACTTCCGGCGCGCGCACCACGGAACGCACGTGCTGCGGGCATGGGGTGTTCACGCACCTTGCTTCCGCGGGCTCCAAATGCATGTATCTCGGGATACGATCCCATCGTTCGGCCGAGTTTCCCTCCCCGAGATCGCATAATTTCTTGCCGCCACTCCGTTTTCATTGCTGCGCCGTCACTCCTCGCTGTTTAATGGTTTCGTCCGAGAGATTAGAGGAAGCAAAATGATAGGGCGCACCTAATATGAAACTTGGGAGTTAATGACGGTTGACTTCTGCCTCCTGGGAGCTTAACTCCCATTAAATCCTCCGAGTCTCGCGAGTTTCTCGTAATAAAGTACACAGCAAAAGCTCCTATGTTTTATTCCTCATAAACTATTGTAAATGAAAAACCCCAGGTGAAAAGGGTCCCGGAAGAACGTAGAAGTTCAGAAACCTCTTGTGAAAAGTTAGACACAGCATTGTTCAGGTACGTTGCACCGATGACGCCAACTTCCGCACCGTGATTCAGCCCCGCTTCCGCTCCCGTATCTCCCCGCCCGGAAGTTCGAAAAACTACCAAATACCTGGGACTAAAAGGTGCCCAAGGGGTAGTCGGAAATAGATCGCGGAAAAGCGACGAGGCTGAACCTCTCCTAGCCCTCAAACCCCAAGTCTCTGTCCAGCTAGGCAACCCTCATCAGGAGCACCCAGCTCGCTATCTAAATCCTCGAGCATTAACATCCTTGTCGGACCCAGGATCTCTAATCAAATCTGCGAGATGCTGGTCGCAAGATTTAAAATCGGTTGGTTTGTCTTTGAACCAGCACCGAAGACCAAAGAACCGTCCTGTTTCGGAGAGGAATGCTTGCTCTGTTTGCAGAGAAGCTTGCACGAGATAGCGAGCGATTAGCGTGCCAGTGGGCCAGCGAGACGGCAATCTGCTCGCTGGCTCTTATCTAAATCTACGACAAAGCTCTCGGAACGGCTTCCAGGGTAGTGAATGGAGGGTTCTCGGAAGCGATTCAGGCCGAGACAGAGCCACGGAATTTCCGATCCGCTCGAAAACGGCGCGGTGGACTTCCCCCGATTAAACGGTCCTCAGCGCCAGCTGACAGGGCACGCGGAACCGCCGGCAAACCGGTTCGCGAGACGTTTGTGGGAACAAAGACGGGTTTCATTCGCGATGCTGTGACGTCACACGAGCGGAAAGTGGGTGGATGGGTGTGAACGCACACGGACGCCCGCGAAGAGGAGCCAGTGAGGACGGTCAGTGATCGCGATCTCCGTTCGAGGAAGCTGCTTCTTCGAGGAGGCTTCTGCAACGGGATGGAGAGTCCCACTCGGGGCTGGTGCAACTCTTTTCCTTGATGACGAAACAGGGACACTTGAATGCTTGCGATGTTTCTTGATTATGCGTAATTCACAGTCGGAAGATTTTTTGCTTGAGATCACCGGAGTGCTCGCTGTGAATTTTGAAGCGCGTGTATACTCAAATATAGAGATGCTAGGTGATCTATGAGTTATAGTTTCAACTTAGCTTTTCTTCTCTATCTTTTCTTTTATAATGTTATGTTCTGACACTTGTGCAGAGGTTAGCATAACAGCTGCTATACCTGGGCTTGCTCTTTTCACAATCCTATCTACTAAATTAAAATAAAAAAAAATCTGTTACCTATAGGTGGAAATGAAGAATTAAAATTACCTCCAAGTTGTATTTATAAAAAAGATGTCAATATTTCACGTATGTATCTGCAAATTAGTCGAAGAGCCCGTGGCGACGTACAGGAATTCGGAGAACGTGGGTTCTTTATAATATAAAACTGAATCGACATCGTGGAACAGCCTTCTCTAGCCCAGCCTTTCCGCTTCGAGGAAGAACTGATTCCTCGGAGTCCCCGATCACGCGTGCACTGTACTGATTGTGCTAATCGACACCATCAACAGCCATTCTGTTAGACTCTCGGGCCGCTAAGTGTTTTGCAACGACAACAAACCAGCGTGTTCGGAGTCTCGATCGAAGCCACGGGCAGGTTATTGTTCCCCATCGATCCAGGCTGCCCGAGGTTGCGTAATCCCTGTCCGCTGTCCAGGAGTTTCGTCACGTTTCCAATCGACAGCTCACCGTTCGACCTTAAACGGCACATGAGTCACGGCTAGCCGAGAGAAAGAGAACCCTTTTCGCTGTCTGGGAAGCTAGGGGGCACCGTGCTGCAAACTCGGCTCCGCTCGGGAACACGTGTCGACCGTTTTATCCGCGTGTCGCGGGATGGTCCACCTGCGGAGCGGGCCGCAACTGAGAATCTCTGCGCGCGGGTGAGCCGGAGTGATTCACCCGCGGCAAAAAGACGAGGAAAAACCGCCGAGGAGGGAGAGCACGAGCAACGGAGAGGAATAACCCGCGCTTACGCCAGAGAGACTGGGCTCTCTCGCTCGCGCGAAGATCAACTAGTCGAAGGCCCTGGAAGAGTCTGGAGGACTTCTTCGCCCCTGGCGATTCGTTCTAGCATTTCCTAGGTCGGCCAAGTCCTTTCGATCACGTACGACGCGCGAGAAGAAGAGGACCGTGATAGGGACACGGAGGAAACGGTCTTTCCAGCTGTAAGTGCCTCCTGTGACGCGGTTTTTGCGTCGAGATCGCGGTGAGCGTGGTTACGTTTGAAGATGGACGGTGTAATGGGTTGAGCAAACGAGCTAGTTCGGAGCTGGAGCTAGGGGCTGCAGCTGGCGGTAGAACTTTGGGATTTGTTCTCCATTTATCGAGGTCTTTGGAAGAACTGAAATGGGAATTCAGTTTGGATAGAGATTGGAAGAGTATAAATCTTCGCATTCACGAATTTTCCTTTACTAAAGCGCTTATTGATTCGTAAATCTTCAAGATTGCGAACCCCTTCCATAGGATCTGCAACTTGGCAAACTTGGTTAGGAACGAGATTGATCTCTTCCATGGATCTCTTTCAGCGTTTAAAGCCAGCGTATGCAGAGCGACATGAACTGATGTATAGGACTTAAGTCATGTGTAGTATTTAAAATTTTTTATATTCTGTGATTTTTGTTTAGTTCTGTTTTGTTGTAACGCTGTGTCTCTACTCTGCGTCTTTTACACCTTCCTGTGGCGAAAATGGGTCTTACCCGTTCATGAGGAAATAAATAAGTAATTGAGATGGGCTATGAAGAATTACACAAATTTTGTACCATCCAAGCTATCAAACTACATGTACATAGGTATTACTTGCTATTAGCATTACTTCTTTGAGAAAGTAATGACTCTAACATGAAAGAATATTCTAAGGTGTACATTTAAGAAATATTAATATTAACTTTTGGTAAAATTGATTCTGCACGTGACACGTGGCTCTCCGCCATTCAAGAGTTAAAGGCCCCACGGCAAATATACCAGTCAACCAGTTGGCTATCATCTCCACCCAGTTTACTTGTTAAGAAAAGAAGGGAAACGTATCAAACTTCGAAGCACGCTCGTGCAACCACGTCGCCTGTCGTCAATTCGTTTTCCACCCCCCTGAAACTGTACGTTTCCCTCACCAGCGATTCTTATTTCCGTCCACGATCTACGGCTCCTATTCATCGATCGCAGAGGCCCCATCGAAAGTGAGGCCCGTTCCTCGGGTTTATTGTCCGGATAATGACCGTGTGGCCCGTTGCGATTCGAGCGTCCAGGAGCGAGAGAGAGCGGGAGGAAGCAGTCTCGTCGTTTGTTGCAACGTGAGCCCAGGTAAAAAGGCACCAGCAGCAAATTTAAAGGCTCGTCAGCTGTTCCAGGGGCCGCTGGTCCTTGCGGCCGTTTCGACAGAAAGAGGAGAACCGTGTCTCCTCGTCTGGACGGAGGCGGAGAAGGAAAGAAGGGCGGCGAGGGAGAGCTGGATACCGAGGGGTTCACCAGGCACAGCTGCTACCCCAGAAGAATAATCAGCCCGGGATGCGAATTCCGTGAGACTGCAGCCGTTTTCACGCCGCGATTACGCCAAGTCGAATGGAGCGTCCTAATCGAACCTGCCGCGTCGCTTGTGCTAGTATTAAAGTCACCGGGCGAGACGCTTCGATTCACAGTGTCACCGGCCAACTTTTCAGCTTCGAGATTTACAGGCGAAGGATGAAAGAAGCTTCTCGCACGAGGGAAACTGATTCTGGGAGGCTGGAAAGCCTTGGCAGGGAAATGGCACTTTACTATTTTTTAAAGGAGATTCTTGGAAGTTGATGATGTTGGTATGTGTGCGGTTCAATATGTTTCGTGAAGCTGATAATTTAGTGGGGGAAGAATGTTGAATTGAAGAGTCCTCGTAGAAAATATCCTAAGTGCCAAAAATAATAAAAAAAAAATTATCGTGAACTAAAAATTTTTTATGTACAAGAACTCTTCTAATTCGAATTAGAAAGAAAGTGAATTTGATTTGTGGATGCTGATATGTTGCTGAGGAAGTACAGTTTTGTGTAATAAAATAAATATACATATTTCCTTCACAGTGAAGCTGCAGAAGCTTTCAAACAGCTGATATGCTATACACAGGCACGACTTTTTATTACAGTTATTCCCGCTTCCAGAGAGAAAGCCTCTACCCTCGCAACCCCACGTTACTCTCCTTTGTCTAGAAAAATGGAGAAGAGCCTTCTCCCGCAATTTTTATTCCCCAGACCTTAATAGGAAGCAAAAACATGCCTGCCGTTGATGAAGCAGAAAACAGAGCAGATATTTTGAAAGAGGCGAGGACGGAAAAGGAGACAAATGCGAACGAAATCAATGTTTTATGGACTACACGCGTAGGGCTCGTTCGATGGAAGCTTTTTTTACCCGTTTAAAGTGAACACGGGTCAGAGACCTCCCACAAAGGGCCAGGCGAAAAGAGTCGCGCAGCGTTGGTCTCTTGAACCTCTGCCCTTTAAGGAAAAGCTGTTGACACGTAAAAACGAGCAACGCAAAAAAGCAAGGGGAAAAAGATGAAAAGTGGAACAGCTGTGACCTTTAACAGGGCTGCAGGGCGGGGGGATCGTTAAATTTCGGGATTTCCCTGCTGGCCTGCAGGCTTTTGAAGGGAGCCTTTTGTTTGTAGCAGGGATTCTCAGAAGGTGATGCCTTTGACCAGCAAGGAACACGTTTAAAATGTATTATGCACAGGAAATTTTCCACCTTATTTATTCTTTAACTACTCAATGAATTGTGTCCTTCATAATTTAATTAGAATCCATGCAACAAAAATCGCAGGCGTTGCTCTTCTTAACCCTTTAGCGCTGACACCTAGATCCCCTTGAAGGAAAAATCTCCCGATATTTTAACTTCTGGTTGCACATGGTGCCACACGATTTTTTTTTAAAGTGAAACACACCATCGAAATTGTAGAACAAGAAAATAATTATTTTTTAATTTTTAGTGCATTTTAATTTAGTTTTTTAGTGCATTTTTAATAAAATCGTTTAAGTATCGTTAAAAATGGTCTGAATATTTATATTTTATTACAACTTAATCGAGCGCAAACAGCGACTTGCGAAACAGCAAAGAAGGGTTAAAATGCCTCGCTATTTCCACCAAAGTCAGCGCAAGAAGCTCGTTCATATAAACAACGTCAGGCAGAACGAGAATTGAGAAACACTGGCGTGGAAGGTCGAAGAATCATCGAGGAAGTAGCTCTAGATTTCGATCGATCGATTAGAATGGAACGTGAATGAGTGGGGCAATAGAAGAAGGACCTCGTTGTGTGATGTAACTCACCGTTCCAATACTCTTCAACGCTAGCACTACGAATCAACCATTGCCTCTTGCTTGTACTACTTTCAACCATTTCCATTCCCCGCGCAAAATATCACGAATACCCACCCTACTTTAATATTAGATACATCATTGCAATAAGAACACAATCGATCGCAGATTCCAGGAAAAACCGGAAAAAGCAACTCGCGACAAAGCAACGAGCCCAGCAACCGAAATCGCGCGGCAGAGTTGGCTAGCGACTCTCAGGGGGGCGACCCAGAAAAGTCGAAAAGCCCCGTGCTCGCTCGCTCGCTCGCGAGGGGATTTTTCGAATAATCGGCCACGACCCAGACTCCGTCGGAGCTGGTCCTTTGTCCCGCGTGCATTGTCGCATCTGAAATTCGTGAAAGATTCGGTGGTGCGCGCGGACGGTCGCGGGGGAGGCGCGGGCCGACTGGCTGCGGAAGACAAAAGTCGGCCAGGGAAGGAAAAAGGGAGATGGAACGAGAGGAAGAGAGAGAGAGAGGGGGGAGGCCGAGGGGAGAAGGAAAGAGAGAGTTTCCACTTCGCGAGAAAGCTGTCGCTGACAATGGAGGGCCGTTCTTAGGAAAGGGCTCGTCACGTGGTCGGGAACAACGGACATCTGATGAGAACGGGGTGCACGGGACACAGCGGAAACAGCCAAGGGTGATGCGGGGGAGGGTGGCGCGGACAGAGACGGAGACGATGCGCCGCGACGATGAAGAAAGACACGGGGAATTATCTTTCTCTGTCGCGAGCCGACTCTTTGCCCGTCTCTCGTCGGCAAATCATCCCCCATTCAGGGGAAAGTCGGTCAACGATGCGCGCCGACCGCGCGACGATACAAATCCACCGGCGTTCCTCCCTCTCGAACCCCCTCTCGTGGTCGGTGACAGAGTCTGGCGGATAAGCGCGATATCAGGCCGTTGTGCGCGATGGAGGGCGACGGAAATGAGGGGAGCCAGGGGGGGCGGCGCGCGAAAATAACGGAGGAAATGACGACTCCTGCCGGCGCGGACTCTTTTCCGCGACCCAGTTTCGCCATTGTGCTGCGAGTCCTGCTTCTGGCTGGGGCGGAAGCTAAGCGACGTAATGGAATATTAATATTGGGGATGCGCTGGGGAGGTTCTGTCTCCTAAGCTGGGGCGAAGAAAAGGGAAGATTGCGTCGCTCCTGATCGAGGGTACGCTGCGAGCGTTTCCTTCGGGGGATGTGATGAGGTTACGCCGGAGTGGGTGAGATTTGGGCGGCGGTTTTTGCTCTTTGGGGGAAGTGTAAGGTTTTGGAACGAGAGGGGCAAAATTTTTATTTAAATAAAATTATTTGAATAAAACCTGAGTCAACTTTATTCGACACATTACAAATACATTTTTTATCTTTTATTCGTCATTCGAAATTTTATTTTAATAAAATTTTTGCCCATCTCTGGTTTTGGACAGTTGGGTGGATGTTTTTGATAAGAATCGATTGAGGAAGGATTGGTTTAAGGGGTTTGTCAGAATTAATGGTAATTAGAGGATATTAAATTGATAATGCAAGTGAAAATAGTGTAGGTATGATCTAAAGCTTGTGTCTTTTTTGTTGGAACCTATTAGAGTAAATTATTGTTCTTAAACTGGTGTGGTGATAGCACATTCATATTTTGATAAGAAGGTTTCCTCAGCAGGATGAACTTATTAATGTGATCGGGACAAAGTGTTACTTCAAATTAAATTAATAAAATATGAAATTGGAAATCTATTCAATTTTGAATCTATTGAAGTGTACTAACATGTCCAGATTTCAAATTAAAACGTAATTTCAAAGTGAAAAATTCATATTTTATTATAACACAAACTGTTGCACGCTAGGTATTTATTTTTCAACAAAAAGACTGAGTGAGGTCCGCGCGAAAGCTGTTGCAAGCGCGTGAACAACATAATATAATGAATTTTTGCTCAGAAGTTAGTTTTAAAAAATCCTCCCTCATTAGGGGACAGAACTTCTCCAGCGACCTAGTATATAGGTTATCGGATTTTCCGGAAATAACCGACAATCTTCGACGTCCTCGAGATGCGAAAGTGGATCGTGGAAGTTGCGCTAAGAATACTCCATTCACGATGCAATCTATTCGAAGCTTTTTAACGATTCAGTCGATTCATTCCTTTTCAATATCCGAATTCGCGATTATCCCCGGGCATCGTGCACTTGGAATTAGGAGGAGAAAGTGGAGGGACGAGAATGGAGGACACACTTGCATCCATCTCTGGAGCATCCATCAGGAATCCGACCCAGTTGAATTTTTCATCAATTTGAAATCAAGGGAGAAACGATGCAAATGCATTCCAAGACTATTAAACATGGCTGGAGTTGCCCAGTTGCTAATAGAAACAGGTAGTATTTATATTCAATGCTGCGTCACTGGCTTTTTTTTATTTTAAGTATCTCAAGAACCTTTCACTCGAACGCTACGTGGGAACGGCGATTAAAAATAAAGGAGCCAGCGAGCTTTTATTTTATAACGATTATGCAGGTAATGTCTCAGAAAATGTGCACCCTTTTAACGACCTTCGAAAGCCCCGCGTTGCAATTAAGTCTCAGATTCGATTATTACGCTCGCTCTGAAGGAACAAACATACCCCTTCAATTCTATTCTGCCTACCTTATGCTGTTAAATTAAACAAGAGGCAAGCTCTGTTTCTAATTTGAAGAAGAACGTAAAGCGATGCTCAAAGATTGCACACAATTTAATCATCTGCAGGTAGCAGCAGAGTGAAGAACATAAATAATTGCGGAGAGATTAAACGCCATAAAATTAGCGTGAAAGATATGTGGAACGCTACGAGGAGATCGAGTTCCGACAAAGGTGCACGAGGACAGCTTCTAATTTATTATACAGATGAATCTTTTATCTCCAGATAATCAGGTCTTTGAAGCACCGACGAGTGTACCTTATTTGAAATAAGGTCGTGGCGCCTTTTAAGAAGAATTTCGTAGGCAAATTATCTACAGAAGATGTGAAGTACAGGAGGCCTTGGGACTATAAAAAAAGCCACGTGGCTTCTGTCGTGAATTAACGTGGCCTCAATTAAATCCCTTATTTAATTTATATTTATATTCCAGCCTCTTCGTCACAAAAATTCCACCATCAAAGCGATGTTAAATCCTGAACCTTTCATCCCACACACTAATTCTAAATCCCAAACTTTTAATTACATTCCTCCCATTCCTCAATGCACCCTATACAACCCCCAGTCAATCTTAACCCCCAAGTCCACCGCCGCCAAGCTACAATCAAGTTTTTAATTTTCCCCAAAACCACTACACTTTCCATCATCTCCCCGTCCGCGCCAGCCCACTCGCGTCTACCTTTATCTCTACGGCTGCATCAATTTTCCTCACCTACAGCCGGTTTCCACCCCACGAGGCGGGTGCACGCGAAAGGCGGCGCGCGTCGAAGCAGAATCGTCCGCGACTCGTCGCTGCCTTTCAGCGCGCTGCACTTGCACGCCGGTGCACCCTGCGCCGAAACGTTACACGCGTGAGAGCCGCGACGTAGCTTCTGTTGCAACGTCATCGGCCCTGCACTCTTGTCCCGCGACGACAAAAGCGCCCGGTGGCCAACCCTCTCGCCTCTCCTTGGGGCGGGCGCTGGCCAAGACCGGTTCCGCGCGACAAATTACGGCCAGATTAATCTCAAAGGTGACACGAACGGCGCTTCTTACGTCACCGCTGATGAAACGGCTCGTGGATCTCCAGGGGGTGGAATTTAGTGGAGAGCAGAAACGATGCTCTGGTTCTTACGGGAATTAGTTACTCAGAATTTGAGAGCTAGGTATCAATGATTGCAAGGTGTAGGAAAACCTTGAGTTATAAGTTACAATTAATATCTACTGATTATTATAAATTGTTAATAAATTTGTAAACAATTCTATTATTGTAGAAGAAATTGGCAAAATATTTATAGAAATGTGTTTAATATCGTAAGAGAATAAAGGTATTATAAAAAAAATAGAAGATTGCATGAGCTTGCAATGAAAAAACTTTTTGTAATATTTTAGATAGTTTTAATACATTTTTGGATGCTGAATTAGAAAAGTATAATAAAAAATTTGCACCACGTTTCAGTTTTCATTACTAATTTCATTCAATCGTCAATTATATCTTAACTCTAAGTTGATTTTTGCGATTTAGGAGTCCAAATTCCTATAAAACCAGCAAAAGTTTTTGTGATCCTTCATTTTGCAGCCCCTTGTTATCGGAGAGTTGGATTTATGGGGCGCTTTTAAGATAGGAGATAAAAATTGCTGAGTCTTTAAGGCTATGTAATATTTTATCATTGTGAGGGACTTACAGATAATTTAAATTTCGTAATTTAACGGAGTTTGAGTTTTGAAGCAGTTTGTGGGAACCGAGAATGGGTGAACATTGAGGGTGGTCAGGGTAAAACAAAATTTTGATAGATATCTAAACGCATGTAATATTTGACTGTCTAAATGGTTGGGTAAGCTTTAGGATCTATGAATTGTACGTTGTACCAACGAGTGTGATGGTAAATTGTAAATATTTATGACCTCAGAGAGAGGAATACACGATAGTATTTGAGGGAACTCTAGGATAACTGTTCGGCCTTTAGAATTTGATAAGGCACGGAAATCCGGTAAGAAGCTATTCAATTATGCAGAATTGTACATGATCAGCTGATCGGAATCCTAATTAATTCTCTAAATCTTGCAATCTTTAAATACATTCTCTTAACGAGTCGTGCTACCAAACACTATCACTAACAACCAAGGAATACCATAATTTCCTTAGTCCTTAGTGATGATTAAAAACTTTAGTTTTACCACCCCTTTAAGAATAAAACAGAACCTCAAATTTCCAAACCACCCCATAAAACCATATATCCCTCAAGTCCCTAACGTTCTTACGCAAAAAAAAACAATCCTTTCCGCTGACAAAGCAGTTGAACCTCCAGGAAAACCCCCATCGAAACCCTACCACCCCTTCAGAACCGCGAAGGAACTCAACCCCCCAGCCAACGACCCCTGAGATTCTTCCAAACCGCCGCCAGTCAGCTGTTGGAGCCGCAGCGACTGCGACCGGGTTAAAGGACCCCCGGATCTTCTCGACAAGAAGCTCGGAAGGATAAAATAAATACGGGGGTGTGGCTCACCTAGGCCCATCTTGCGCTTCAGCTTCTTGAGCACCTTCATTTTGCTGCGCAGGGGTGCTAGTATATTGTTGTCACTGTTGTTGTTCGGCTGTTGCAGCTCTCCGGAGGTGTTCTTGCCGGTGGGATGATGGTGGTGGTGGTGCTGATGGTGCGCGTGGTGCGCCTCGTGATGATGATGATGGTGGTGATGATGGTGGTGGTGTTGCTGCTGTTGCACGTTCGCGCCGGGACTGGCGAGCTGGCTGCTGCAGCAGTGACAGGGGTGGCTTTTGCTGCCCTTGACCGCGCACTCTCCGGACACCCCCATAAATGTAGCCGTGGTGCTCTCGAGGTGACGAGAGCGGCCCTGAGATCCGTGGGGGTGGGAAAGGGGGGGGACCCGCGGCGGCGGGGGTTGTCCGCTTAGCGTTTCCGAGGATTTGGCGAGGTAGGATCGAACACCGGCTGTTTCACTGATCGCACCACCCGAGCACACTGATATAGTCGCGGTGTCTAGCCACGGGGTAGCCGGACTACCATGCGGAGATTACTGGGGAGTCGAGACGCGCGGTGTTTTACTGACTTCTCCCGGCACACACTGAGTCTGACTTCCTCGAAGGCCTCGCGAGAGTACTATGCCCCGGGAGGCTGGAGATCAGACGGTGAACCGCGTGACACGAAGGGCGAGATACGCGGATGCGACGACGCGCGACTAATGGGCGCCTTCGTGCGCCTCGAGCGGCCAGGGACGACTGACTGCTGCCCGAGCGAGCGCTAGAGTATCGCCGAGCGGCGCGCGAGCCATCGACCAATCGCTGCCGGCCTCACCCCACCAGGGATGCTTCGACAGCGGCCACGCGTGGAGGGGCGAGTGGCACCTGGTGGACAGCTGCCCCTTACCTGGCCGCGACACACCGGGCCACCCCGTGCGCCAACGCGGGGAGGCCGGGGTGGACTCGGCCGCTCTGCCTTCTCCTCGACCCGAGAGGCGCGCGGGGTTGGAAATTCGAACTGGTCGCCGACTGCACGAGCATTGATCCAGCTAGACGCGATTACTTTCTTCTTCCTTTTTCCTCTCCCTCGCTGCAGCCAGCTTACACAGTCGCCAGCACTGAAAATCGCCCGCAACTCTGGCTTACGGATTGCGATTCGTAAAAAACGCACCGCGGACTTCGAGGGTTTGGAGTAAATATGGACCTGGTCCATTATCGCGGGAGAAATATAGAGGGTTGTAGTAAACTCGATGGTTTTTACTGCCCCAACCACTGTTTTAGTTGCTTGTAGTGGAGACCGCGGCAAAATCGGGACGTTAAGAGTAAAGTTCATAACTTTGACAGTATTAAGCCTTAACTGCTATCCTGTTTTTTTTTTCTTTTTTTTTTCAAAAGTAACAGGTATATTGGGGTCGTGGCAGATCCCAAATTAAAAAGGACACAGAAATTTGTAAAGTCGACACTAGATCAACCTCTATGAATATTTTGTTCTTAGGTAATGTATAAAATAATAGAAACGTAGAAAGTTTAACTATTATTATAAAATTAATTAGAAACTCAATTTACAAACTTAGACAACCAAAAATTTTGCAGCGAACTTTTGCGCGCTTGGAGTCATGACTGACCCCAGGATATCAGTTGAAGGTTAAGTAAAAAAAGAAATTGCAATTAGAATGCATTAGAATAAACTCTTTATAACCGACTTCAAAAAAAAAAGGTTACTCCATTTGTCACGTATATTTCATTATGTATGTTCACGCATAACTTCCGTATAGGTGCACTGATTTCGATGATTCCTTTTTTATTTGAAAGAGTATGAAGAGCCGGTGGTGCCATGTTAATTTTTTATTATTATATAGATACTCTAGAATTATCTAGAATTCCAGTATACCGAAATAAAAACAGAATTAAATCAGTTTCTAAATCGCTATCAATTATAGTCCATTAGCACACTAACGCCCGGGAATTAGAGCGCGCAAAATTTTAGTGGGACGTCACGCGTTGAGGCGATTTAAATTTGTTTCTATTTTGGCACCGACTTCAAAAAAATTACTTTATCCTTTTTTAGCACACCTTTGAAGTCGGTTTTTTACTTTGTTTGAAAAAGTTTATTATTTAAATAATAGTACATATCCAGTTTTTTAATAGAAGAAAAAATACAAAAAAATAGTGTTTTAAAATATGATCCATTTTTGGGTAATGACTTTGCGTTGATTAATAATAGAATTGGCATGCCTGAGTCAACACCTATCTTGAATGAGAAGATTATAATTGTCAAGGGGTTGAATTTTACACAGCAGTGAATTAAAAGTATAAATAGGCTGGAAACACTTTCCACCAATCAGATTAAATCCCAAACACAGGGTTCACTGTTACGAGCTATAAATCAGCGTCGCAAGTGCGTGCCCAGGCCTTACCACCCCCTCATCGTTCAACAGCTCGATAGTTATTCCTCGAATTTCCACTACCATGGGTAGCTTTATTTCACGGATAACATGAACTCTGGGAGTGAAACTGCCAAACTTATGACTCGGCCTGGTGATACGGGACTATGTAAATAAAGTCGTAGAAACATCGCCGGTGAAATATGGTTGGGATTCTGCGTTGAAAACGGTCCAAGTGGCAACGCCCGTGATCATGAATAATGCAGCTCGGGAGAAGTGTGCACACGGGATATATCCTAAGTAGAATTTGGCGTTTCTGGCGAGGCAGAAGGATTCTCCGAAGACTGACAATGAGCTCGTACAAGGTACAAGACACACGTTGAATTTTGTTATTAATTAACCCTTTAATGAATAAGTACAAGACTTTTTTCTTGCTACTGCAAAGAAAGATTCGTGTAGTTTCAAGCAGCGTTTCGTTTAACCCGTTACGATTCACTCTCCACGCGGTTTAACGAGGCAAAGTGCAGCGTAGCTGTCCACCGTGACGACTGAGGCTTGTTTTGGTTTGCCACTTCGAGTTACAGGATCGAAGTACAACGGTAGAAATATCGTGTTTCCATGGGACTCGGGATGGGTTTCTCGTCCCATGACAGAGCAACGACGGTGACGTTCAGAGACACGATAAATTGCACGAAGAATGGGGGGAGGGGATTTTTGGTGGATGTCTATCCAATTCAATTGGCTTAGAACGAAACTGAATGATTTCAAATTTTTGTAATTTTCCAGGGATTTGAGAGATTTGATTTTTGAAAGTTTAACTCCGTGGAAGTAATACTTTGTCAAAGAATTTTGAATTTACTGTAGCATATAAATGTTATTAATTCAGAGAAATATTTTGTTATTGGGAAAAATGAGCAATTGATTTAACGTGTGTCTTGAGACACTTCGTTTGTAGATTGAGGTGGGACACCCTGTAAGAAGATGGGAAAAGAAAAGATCATTAATCACCTGATTGGAACTCGTTCTATGCGTACTGGACTCTTAGGTGGCCTGAATGAACACGAAAAGACTGAATGCATACATTTTTCTATACAGGTACCCTTATAACGGAGTTACCTTTCGTAACAGTTTAATAAATTTAAATTCCCCATTCTTTACACGCGCATCGCTTGCCTCGAAATGACGTCGATGCGGGCTGTAAACCCAATAACGAAGATATTCACGCAACGTCACAATCTGTGGCATTCTTTGTCAATTAACTACGTGAATGCCCTTCTTATTATATCATTGACGAGATTAAAGAGTTTTACATTTCTGTTTCTTTGGAATTTATATTCCCCTTCCTCGATAACAAAGTAACTGACAATTCTGGTAGATCATCCACGTGAAATTTTATTAGAATACCTGCTGCCACAGTACGTTAATTAAGTCTACTTGAAAAACAGAAGTTAAGTACCTATTAATCTCAAGAACAACTTCACCAACGACACGAACAGCAAATACTACTTAATTTCAACGTAAGGAAATTATTCAACAAACTGACACAAGACTCCAAAAATGATATACGATTAAATTTAAGAAAAATAAGTATCCCCTCTAATGACAGCCCCTCAATTATTCGAAAAAAAAAGAACATAGCAAGTACAGTAAATTAATAATTCTAATGAAACAATACACGATTAAATAACCAAAGAATACAATACTGCCTTTATGACCCATGTTGATTCTTTTTTTTATTAAGTATTCTTTAGGTACTCCTTTCGTTGAAAATTATAATCCCCTAAAATCTCCGACCCTTGTTTCTTAAGACCCTGTAAATAGTAAAGAATATTCCAACACCGAAAATCAAATAAATCCTCGAAATTCTATTGCATACAAACCAGCACACAAGTGGCCCCAGAAAGCACGATAAATAAAATCGATTTGCAGGGGATCGCGGTACACAGAGACGAATGAAACAGGAGGACGAAACGCTCCCTGAGGAGCATCGTTCCCTGCTCCACGCAGGAAACCGCATTGCAGTCCTGGGAGTCCTTGCATCCTTCCAGCCGGAGGAAACTCGATTTGCGGGGCACTCGGAAGGAGGCGCGCACCCGCGCGTAGTTACCAGGGCAAGGAGAAACGACATTAGGGACGGAAATTAGATCGAAACGGAGAACGTGAAATCGAAGGTGGTGTATAGCTGGGATCGATCGGTGTCAGGAATTATCCGCTGGAAATCGATACTGGTATTACGCCGGTCTTCGTTGCACTTGCGCAATGCGCATCGGCTGGTGGGATCCGATGCGAGCCGATGGAATGCGTATCAAGGTTGACGTGCTCGAACAATGATTGACAATCATCGATATGGAATATCTTCGCCTATGTATATGGTGTTTGAAGCCAATATTGTTTTAGTGTATGGAGTATTTCGGTTTCATATGAGGATGAATTTAATGTGCCAGGGGTTGTAAGTTATTTAATTCTGCCATGGGCTTTAGTTTATTGTTAGCTTACATTTGGCATGTGTTAATTAAAGAATGCGGAACAAACGTATTAGTAATAATTTAGAAAGTTGAAAGGGTCTTTAAGAAATGAAAATGAGAAAAGGTGAAAAAGACCCGAAGGACGTAGGAGGGTTAATAATAAATTTTTTTAATTTATATTATCTTCATCAATCCATCACTGAAGGATTAATAGACAGTATGCTTAATAATTTTTTTTATAGAGTGTCTTTAAGCTACATGCGATTACTTCTCAACGTATATTTTTATCTTTTTATCAAACTTAGAATGTTATTTTCAAGGATTCAAGTTTACTTTTATTACTAAAAGGATTGATATTTCAGGATTATTCTATTTAGAGTAAAAAATCTCCACGCAATTTGTTTATGCATCCATTTCGCCCTCAGCAACAGGTTAAATTGGAAAGTCGGATGGGGGAGGTTTTACAGAGTCGTCCAGGGAAACAATCACGGAGAAAGACGTTTTATACCCTTATTGTCGAAGGGTGGCACCAGCCCAGCGCATTACGTGACCCCTTGCCTTCGATCGTGACTACCGCAACCACTATGATTCACCCCATTCGATTTCATGTTACTATCACATCAGAGGATTCCTTCCGGTCCCTTAAACCCTGTCTTCCTTCGCGGTTCAACGAAGCTACGGAAACAGATGCACAAAGAAGGAAAATATCTAAATCCTTTCTGCAAGTGTCATACTACCCTGTGATTTATATCAAAACATGAATCACTTCAACTCTTCTGTTACAGCTAGAGAAATCTAATTTGGAATTAACTATTAAGATTTTAACACAACTACTATTTTTCTTTGTGTAGCTGATGGAATTCTGCAATCTAATCAAGTGCCAAGGTGTTAACCCAAAAACTGAGCGTTTTAATATAAGCGATTTATATCAAAACATGAATCACTTCAACTCTTCTGTTACAGCTAAAGAAATCTAATTTGGAATTAATTATTAAGATTTTAACACAACTGCTATTTTTCTTTGTGTAGCTGATGGAATTCTGCAATCTAATCAAGTGCCAAGGTGTTAACCCAAAAACTGAGGATTTTAATCTAAGAACTAATTCACCATTACACGATAAATATGTATTGTTGCTACGAATTTTAATAAAAAGTACCTAAAAGCATTGTTAACCCCAAAACTGAGCGTTTTAATATAAGAACTAATTCACCATTACACGATAAATATGTATTGTTGCTACGAATTTTAATAAAAAGTACCTAAAAGCAACAGCCAAGTTGCCAAGTTAACAACTCCACCCTCCAAAAACTCTTCAGAAATATCTTTCAATTTTCCTTTCACTCTTTTTCTACCCAAGCACAGATCTTTTCATTTACAATTCATGCCCAGTACACGCGCTTCAATTTCCCGACCACCTTGTAAAATGCGTGCCTCCGCGACCAGCAAGCAGCGAATTAACAACGCGCCAAATGTACACAGAAGCGTGTACAGTTACGCGCGTATTAATGATCGAGCGTATGTGCAGCGGGTCGCGTGCACCAGCGAGCCACGTTCACGTGCACAGAACAATGCAGCGTTTTTAGATCCGCGCAAGCTGGAGGCATAATGGCTGGGTAAAAAGCAGCCAGTTCGAAGGAAAACTAGCCCCGTACGATTTAACGCAATTATTCTCTAATTTCGCTTCGCGGGCATCCCAGCAGCTAACTGCCCACTGTACTCTAATTAGTCGCCTTGATTAACGATAGATGGAAATCAGCTCATTGTTGTTGACGAGTCCGAGGCTCCCTTCGGAGGAGTTTATTGAACGAATGTCGGGCGAACGGTGGGCTACAGTTAATTTACTGTAATCTGGAATATTTACTTGAACGAAGTGTGCTTTATTAATGGCGAATTTTATTCAGGGATGATCTTGAAATTATAAAATGAAGAATGAAACATTAATGGTGCAACTGTGTCTCATTAATGACGAATTTTATTCACGGATGATCTTGAAATTATAAAATGAAGAATGAAACATTAATGGTGCAACTGTGTCTCATTAATGGCGAATTTTATTCACGGATGATCTTGAAATTATAAAATGAAGAATGAAACAGTTGCTACGACCGGGGAGAGGGAAAGATGTTTCCCATTTCACGTGGGAAAAGCTGTCGAGCACGAGTGTCTACAAGATAAGTGAATGCGAGTTACGAAAGGCTCATTCATTTTTTACTTCGACGGGGGAATACTGTTTCAATTACTCGGGCCATTGTTTCCTCGCAAGGCGATGTGTACAACTATGCGTGAACTGTACAGGATGCTTCTGAAGATGCATGGCATCCTGTATCGAGGAGTGCAACCGAGAACGAAATTAATTTATAGTAGATTATCGTCTAGTTGACCGAGCTGTCGATAGGCCTGGTAATTTAACACTCAACCCTTGAATTGGGGGATAGTTGAACCACTCTTTGAAATTATTACGTTCTAATCTTTTTATCATTTAAAATCCTTAAGTGTTTTAATAGATAAATTGGTAATATAGTTTGATATTTAGGTGGCATCTTCTACAAATATCAAATTAAATACAAACCACCCACAACGACGCTCACATCCCTCTCGTCTGTTATCTCAGAATCAGAGACAAACAGGAAGTCGACCCCCTGCTCTCGAAATTAAAACCACCCCCGCAAATCTCGCCCCGCCGCAGAGCACAACTCCCGCAGTTGAAGATAATCGTAAAAAGTGCCTCGGCGAGAAGCTTCCTTCGAATTTATCAGAGGCAACAGCGTTTCCGTGGCATTCGTTTCGCCGCAGCACGTTGTCTCGAGGTCCGTCGGGGTAACACAGTGAGTCGGGCGAAAAAGGGGCGCCCGTAGACGGGTTCGCCCGTAATTTCGGGGATTCCGGCAATTCCGCGGGCAGGAGATGGCGAAACTCGTAAATCCACGCGACTGCCCCGGCCTCGAGGAAACGGAGACACGCCTCGGTTGTTTACTCGCGCGAGCAGAGTCTATTCCAGAGGCGTTGCAGCACGCCGCGGGGAGCGTGTACTTGCAAAGCGTTTTATCGCCGCGGCAATTAAACGGGCACCAGAAACGGTGGGAAAGATAATGGTAATTTCTGCTGTCGGTTCCCTTGAATTGTTAACGGGGAACCAACCACCGTCCACTCGGCGAGACGTTAAATGGAAACTTCGTAACGCGCCAGTTTCCTTCTATGTTTATGGGGAAAAAACGGGAAAACTTTTGCCATTGGGATTTACCGAGGTTACGTATATCTAAATGGATATGTGGAGAAAACGTGGAGATAGTTTTTGGAGCAATGAAAGGATAAGTCTGCCGTGTTAATTGGACAGGGCGTATCTGCAACTTTCGTTTAAATTGAGTTATTGCTTCCAGGTGGCACAACAATAATTTATTCATATGTATATGAAATAAGAAAGCCATATCTGTATTAAAACTGAAGATATAACAGTTTATATTTCGGACGTATTTGAAATTGATACTTGACTTTGGTCGTATCGAACTAAGTTTCTTTTGGAGTTTATGAAATATTTTAAGGGTTTGTCACAAATATTTAGATACCTTTTTATCCAGATTTAATATTTAACCTAGTTCGATTTATATAGCAAATTTATTATAGCGATTTATACAATACAAAAATCATTTATCTCAGAACCACTTTTTACCAGATGCGCCTTTTTGAATGAACACGACAGTAGTATAGATTTATGTAGCCCTAAAGTGAGGATAATGAATTTATGGAAATGACGAGTTTATAGGGGAACTGAAGTGTGAATGTGTGGAAGTTTCTGTGAAGGTGCGTTTTGACTTTAAACCAAACGAACGAATGCTCGTTCACCCCTCATTTAGTGTAAACGACAATCTTCACTTGCAACTTTTCATTCCTTGAATTTTGTCGAAGTGGAGGGGACGAACGAGCATTCGTTTGTTTGGTTTAAACGCACCTTGATTAGAACAGAAGCGTCAGAAATAACATATTTTGCAATTTCTCACTGCAAAACCTACAATTTTCGCTTTTTTCTTCACCTTTTATGCATAAAGAACACATATAATACTTTATAGTTTATTGTATACCTACATACTACTACTCAACAGTAACTTAAATAGAGAATATTAGACTCCCTTATTCGTCCTATAATATCCTCGTTGCCAAAACTAACCAGTTACCTGAATCTGCTAAGAAATCATACACAAGGAGGATCTCGAGCGATACAGCTGCTTCGAATTTGCATTTTATCAGAAGCTGCAAGGGTCTATTAGCATTGAAAGAGCTGAGACGTCGTTTGCAGTCGCGCAAATCACGTGGACTGCTCGAGGCACTCGATTACTAATTAAGTACACGCGAAACGGCGTTAATACGCGGGGACACTTGGAGGCAATTATAGGTACATAGGGGCATCCTGCACACCACCGTGCGCAAGCTTGTAATATAATGATCGGCCTGCGAAGCCAGCGTAGTATAATCGTACATTAGCCAACGGCGGTTACTGAGGAAGTATAACGGTGGTACGCGAACCTTGGGATTATTAATTCGCTGTAGGCTTGCACGTCGAGCAGCCAAGTTTCTCAGACTACTACGTGATTAAAGGAGAAATGGGAAAAGATGGAAATCGCGAGGACGCGGGCTCGCCTAGGGTTAACACGCGCTTCTGCGCGCGTTGAAGTCACTCATAAGCATTCTCGTGTGAAATTGATCAAACTTGAATATTCAAAAAAGGATCTGTGAATTTGTGTAAAATATTTGAATTATTTTGTTAAAGTACTTTTTCATTTTTTAAAGTAGTTAGTCTTCTTAAAGATATTTCCCAAATAATTTGCGGTGTCTTTCAGTATTGGAATTTTTGTTAAGAAATAGAATAGATTCTAAAGAACCTAACAATGTAATATAAAATAAAATAATTTAAAATCTCTTGAATTCCAAAGTGATTCTACATTGATATACAAAATTACAAAAGAAAATCTTCCTACAAGAGTGAAGTCACATTCAGAAACAGAGGTGGGCAAAATGTTTATTAAAATAAAATAACGAATCAAAGTTAAAAAAATTATTCGTCATTAACCCGAGTTTACTTTAATCGATACATGACGAATAATTTTTTTAACTTTTATTCGTTATTCGAAACGTTATTTAATTAAAAATGTTGCTCATCTCTGCTGAGAAACAATCTCCGCGACTGAATTCCACGAGAATACAGTCGCCAGGCGACCTCGAGGAGTGGAAACGGCGACAAGTGTCAGTTTTCGCGAGTTTCCCCGAATGCGAATCACAACGAGCAGCGTCAAGGTGTGCTGGGTACCCAGCATCTGTCCCCCGCGACGTCTGAGGCTCGTGGTGCCCCTCTATCTCCTCGGCGCGGAGAAGTGCAGATGCGTTTCCTATGGGGGTAACCCCGTCGGCGGGGACGCGTGCATATAGCATAATGTGAAATAGCGGAAGCACGAGGCGGATGGCAGGAAGTCGGAGAGACTGGCGCGTGCGCACCCCCCATGAAAATATAGAAGACGGAGGCATTTTAGAGGTGTATTGTCGGCTCGGATTACTATGGGGCACCGAAGGAGGGGGATGGACTGCGGTTCCCCTGGGCGGTTGTCAACCTCCTGGTTCCGTTCCACCAAGATTTAAGGGCACCTCGATGGCTCGTGATCTTGATGGGTTTCCGCGCTGGTAGAGTTACCGTACTTGCCAGTTTTATCGCCACAATTTCATTACCAACGAAATTGATCCTCACCTTTACTGCTTCAACAAGTGTGCGAACAGTGTAGTTCTTCTGTGCTCTAGCAAAACACTACTTTGAAATTTTAGGGAAGCTTCTGTTATAATAATATTCTGTTATTAATTTGAGACTAATGAAGTGGAATATATATATACTCTATGTACATTAATACTTTGATGAATGGTGGAAAAATTTAAAAGAAATCGACATTAAAAGTATCACTATCCTATTAACTATTAAGGTAGGTGCCCAATTAATGAAATTTAGCAGAAAATTACTCGTTTGTTTAAGGTATGATAGCAAAGATTCATGACATTAGTGATAATGTTTAAGGGAAGCGTTATACGGGGAGAGTTGCTGCAGAAGTTTCGGTAGAATCTTGGAGATGAGAACCGCAGTTTTATAGGACATCCCTTGCAATCCATTCCAAGTTCGCCGCCCCTTCTTCGGTCGGGGGAGACCAACGTACATCTGACAGAGCCATTGACCGAAAATACAATCTTTTACTCGGGTTCTTATTTCGGGAAGACAGACGGGCTGCCAGACGACGAGAGGGCCGAATGCGCCCTTTCTGCTGGACAGGCAATTAGGAAGCCCTTGAGGGAACAGTACGACGTGTTTGTCCATTCAGAGAATGGAAGATAGAAGAAGGGAAATGCAAATCATGGAATTCGCGATATACGTAAATGGAAATGGGTACTCCGAGTCTCCGTGACAAGTGTTCCTCGAGAGAAACTAAAGTTCGTTCGATGTAAAGTAATTCTGTACCCACTCGTGTTCTTGTAGATCTATTTTTTGAAATTTAATAAAGAAATGTAAATGTCTTTTTAAGTAGATATGCAGATACTTCAAACCGTTATTTTTGTGTAATTAAATGTAAAAATAGGGAATCTTGATATCGTTACAGGATGTGTTTAATTTATTCAGTTGGGAGGAGTAGATTGCTCGAGATCGGAAACAATTCTAAGCAATGCTGACACATCAGATGGTAATTCGAAGGATTTATATAATTTATAAATTAATAATTTATCTTACACACAATTATTTGTGTTTAAGTGTACTGTAACTTTACTCCAATCCCTTAATTACAACTTAAATCATAATTACCCCTTTCCCTTTCCTAGAATTCTAAATTTCACAATTTCACATTAGTCGATCAAGCAACTAATTTATCAAATGATTTTGTCAGACTTTCGAGAACCCCTTATGAAGTTTTATATTCGAAAGTTGTTATCTACGATGTGATCGATAGATGGTCAAAGTTGATCATCAGGTATGCTAGCAAAGTGGCTCGTAAGAGTATGCCTGCCAGGCAGATTCTACGAAAAAGTGGATTTTACAACACACGACGCCCTGAGAAACGCGACCTGCTACGGAAGCCTCGTCCAAGGAAGCGGAGATACGGTCCGCAACTCGAAAGCGGAATCGACTTCGGCGTCGAAGGGGCAATGCGTCCCAGCGATTCACGAGCCGCTTCGAAGGATTTTGGCGTTCACGCAGAATGTGCAATTCTTTTCTACGGATACACCGAAGACACGTCGCGGTAGCCTTTCTGCATTCTGCAGTAACTGACTTTTGCAATAAACATGGTGCAATGCACTTTTTTCATTTCTTCGACAGATGCATATGACGATTATGTATTTATTTTTAATTGCAATTACCTCCATAGTAGATTTTTTTTATTTTCGAAAACCCATTTCGGCGGAAAACTGTCAACTATGTCAGCGGAAATTTTTTGCAGCCCTAAGTTACTGGTTCTGCACAGCTTATAAATCTGCTTTAAATCAATTTTAAAAAACATATTCGTATAACTGAAATATCCACTGAAAACTCTTGAAAGTTTAAAAAAGATTCATTACGTAGTTTCCTTTTAATAAATTTCCAAAGATAGCTTTACTTTTCGGGCCATTACAGTTGGATCCCCTCTTAAAAAATATATTTATGAGAAAGAAAATATATGGTCCTATTATTTGTTAGAAAAAGGTAAGAATAACAGATACAATTAAATTAATTTCCCATTTTCTTTGAAATACTAAAAGAGCTACAGTCTAACCCAGTTTCTAGAATCTACCAGCGCAACAACGATAATACACTTTTCTGCGCTGTGAAGAGGTTCGCTGGCTCGAGCACATCGCGTGAAATAAACCCTCGATAGGTCTTCGCCATCGAAGACATGGACCTCTAAACGAAGTTGACCTCGTTGTACAGCAATCATTTCATTATCGTCCAATTCTCTGGCACATGAACGCCCGTGGGCAGCTACGTGCAAGCGTCATAAAAAGAATCTTCAAATTGAAATTCAGCAAAATTCAAAGCAAATTTAATTAAAGAAAAATTCAAATCACGATTTATTAAAATTTAAGAAGCTCTTTCCAGCTCGACGACCCACGCGATCCAGAGACACCAAAACTTCATTCGAGTCAGTGGCAGATCTACGTGATCCAGAATCACGAAAGAATCCCAACGAAGGCAATGAGACGTCGGACCGCGCGCGATAGAACAGGCAACACGAGCTAAGGACTAAGCAATTAAAAGGCAAAGCAGCTGCATACGGGCGTCGTCTCTCGCGCAAGGATCTTTCAGGTGCTACCACAGCTTCGAGACCATACTCTCCTGTGCCGTAGTTATGAACAATGCGGACAGCACCTGCCCTCGCGTGACAGAAAGCTCAAAATGTTCACGGGATACTTGCGCAGACAGCGTGCAAAATTCACGTCCGCGGACGATGCGGGTCGTTCCCCATCCGCGCAAATGAGTTCATTTCGAGAAATTTACGGCCAATCGCATATTTCAATTTTCAAGATTCCCCTGTTAACACAGTTGACAGAACCACTGATGATCGCCTGCCACGAGGCAATCTGCGTCTTCGTGCCAAGACGACGCACAGTGGCGTTGAACCAATGGGAAGTCGAGACAAAAATCATAACTTCCGAAGTAATCAGTTTTCGACCTATATACCTCAATACTTTTTTAACCAGAATATATAGATGCATCGATTGGTGTATAAAAAATATACAGTTGCCTTAAAAAAAATTGAGGTGATTTTGACAAATACAGTATCCTAGCAAACATAACCGAACTCGATTCCTGAACGTCTTGATGTAAATATTAGATGATAATTATCACCCCGCAAAATATTTGATTTTTCAATTTTTGCCATGCACTGTGCGACGTGCAAAATGGCACCTTATCGCTAAGCGGAAAGTGGTATTGAAGATTTCAAGGGAATATCTGAAGATCTCTCGAAGTTCCTTACTAAGTAGTTTCCAAGTGAATTTAGATACCAAAGTTAGTTGGATGGAAAGTGAAGAGATTTACAACGATTCAGATTTACTTTGGATGGAATTAAATCCGTTTGGATGTGACATTTTTTAAGTTAGAATTCTTACAGAGGTCACGTAGAGAATTCAGAGTATTCGTATGTCATTTTGAACCATCCTGTACGGTTTAAAAAGAGAAGAAAAGTTAAAGTACACGTGCACCCGGGCGATTTGCTGTGCGCGATTAAAGGCGTGACACGAATTAAAGGAAGAAAGGTTTTCCCGGGAGAAAAGCGCGAAGATAGAGGCGTCGGTTAAGGGACAATCGCGGCGTGTAATCGGCTTTTTTGGTAGCGACAAAGAGGACTATTATCTCGTTATTCAAATAAACCGCTTATCACTGGCTGCGATTGAGCTAGAGGCTGGCGCAAAAGCAGGGTTCCACTTTCAAACTGCCATGGTTTTTTGAAGCATAGACATTACTTTAAGTATAATATTTTTTTAATAAAAGCAATTACTTTTAGAGCAAACTTTTTTCTCAATTTTCACTCCACCTTACCGCTTATCTTCAAATTAGAACAAAATTCCTATAAAAGGTTGAAGTCTCTTATTCCACAGAGGTGAATTTAAAGGAAAATGCCTTTTAATAATTTAGTATATTATTTTATTTAGTTCTCCATGAGAATATCGAATTGGTTTGGAATATATAAGAAAAATCGATGGAACTGGAGTTCGGTGCTTTGTAATTATTGCTCCAGGCAATATATATTTTTCATTTTGATTCATTGTATTTTTCACAATGAAGAAAGAAAATTGTAGATTCTTGTTGGGGAAAGACAATATGTACTTACACGAGGCATGGGCAATTTACGCGTGTAAGATAACCGGTGCGTGGTTTTTGCGGTTAAAGTGGATCAGGTGCAGTGGTTGGAACCGTTATGGACGCTAAAAGTTCGATACCAGAGCGAGATATGTCGCGAGCCTGTGACATAATTAAAAAGTTCTCGATATCGTGCGTCCCGATCGAAGGGAACGGAAGTAACAGTACGTGTTGTAGGGTTAACGACTGAATAATTAACTTGATTCATCGTCGCGGGATTAAAATATCCGGATAAAATCGGCGAAATTAAGCCGACACCAACTAATTCTTTGATTTGAACAAGATTTCACTGATCTGCAACAATACGTGTTATCTATATAAAAAAATTCAATGAAACAAAATTTGAGATTCAGGTAAAGTCCAAGTGTAAATAATGGATAGGTACAATCTTTGAGGAATTGATAAAATTGTCTGAAAAAAGGAAAATATGCAATTGAAATTAATGAAAATAAATGAAATGAGAAGAAAAATGAGATCAATTATTAAAATATCATTAATGGCAAGAAATAAATTCCACTGAGCTAATAAAAATTTATTTCCTACCAATTTTCTCTTTGTTCTTCGACTTTAACGTAATTTCTAGAAATATGCACCTGTATACTGAGTACATATTTAACAAATAATTTCACAGAAAGATGACTTTCCGCGTGCCTAAAGTGTGTCTAAATTCCTTATCTTTATTTGAAAAATAAGTATAAGACGTTCCACTTTCTAGAGTTACTTTTTACAACGAAGGTGTCCTCGTACACTTTTACTAGCTAATAAAAGTGTTAAAGCCCGCCTTGCTATATTGTTTATCAATCCAGAAAGTGGCTGCAGCATTCACAAATTAGATTCTCTCAACATGTTGCGCGAGGCAGATGTTTGATCTTGGAAGATAGAGGCTGACTTCCATCCCCCAAAAAATGCTCTTAGGAGGAACAGGTGCATGTTAAAAAATCCTCTTCGAGTTTCAGAGGTGAACGGTTGCATCGAGAGGTTTAAAACTGCCTATCCCGCTCGGGAGGAATACTTTTCGAAAGGGAGACGGATTTAGTGGCATCCGAAAAATAAAAGGAAGTTCGAAAAATAAAAGGACTCTGGAACTTTCGGCGTAGCCCAATCTTAACGTCTGCAAAGAAATATGATTATTGAATGGAAATGGAACCTCAGGCATTATCACATTCATTTAGCATTCTCCGCGATTATTATTTTTGCATTCAATATTCTAAATGCAGTGAATTTTATTTTTAGAAATATATATTATTACTCTTCAGGCATTGGATTTAAAATACAGATTTAGTTTATTTTAAATATTTCTATATTTATTGTCTCCGCACTTGTCATTATTTTTCTCAGAATTTTTTTTAAGAGTGTTTATTCTTTCTTGCGCAAGAAATGTTACCTTGTTTTACTTTATAGCAAGGTTGGTTGGTCATTTGTTATTTACACAGAACCTCGCCCTTTCCATTTAAGTTTCTCAAGCCATGCTTTGTTGCTCGCAGCGAGAAAACCTTACAGCCAATGGAATTCGGAATTTCTCAAACGTAATGGTCCTTTAAACAGTTTCCAACGAGGGAGGAAGCTTTTGTGAGGAATTTTGGCAAAGCAAACGACAAGAGGCGTGATCCCAAAGGATCAAGGCGAGTTTCCAAGAAGAGAAATACTTTTTGCGACCTTCAAGATTCAGCACGGTGGTTTTCACCTTCCGAAAAGGAGAAAATGAATTTACTAGCATAAGATTTCAGATATAAATTAGAAATTTACATCGACAGTGTTTAAAGAATATTTTCTAAAGAATAAAAAATTAATACCAAAAAATCTCACTAACGATAAGCTTCTCTAAATCAATAAGAATCATTCCCTCACAAATTTGACCCTATCCCATATATTTCTTAGTAAAAACTAGATGCATATAAAAATACAATAAACCACCATCAAAATTAATCCGAAATCTGTCACGAAAAGGTTTTCGTGAATATATCTAAGTTCACTTGCACTGTCAATATTTTCCATCGTTTGCAATCTGAGTAATAGCCTAAGATTTCCTCGAGCCTCGGACATTGTGCAAGAAGCTTTCGGTTCCGCTCCGATACCCAGCAGTGAACAGAGATTCTAAAGCTCGACGCGAAACCTTTTAAATGTCCCCATTCTAAACCGGCGACGTCTACGCAACACTTTTCCGCCTTCGAGGAACAGCTGAGTTCCGACCTGTCTCTGACTTTAAATCACCGTGCAGGTAAAAAGTCGGACGCAACGGACTTAGAAATCAGCCGGTGCAAGGAAAACAGATCCAGCTGAGCATTCCAGGAGTTTCCTTTTAAAATCAGATGGCCGGCCTTTTAGAATCACGGGGACGAACCTCAGGTCAACGTTCCGCGGGCTTTTCTTCGATTGAAAATGTTGTGAAGGAACGTCACACACTAGCAAAAGCGTTCGTACCTAAGAAACACGTTTGTTATTATGTTCCTTATTATGAAAGGACTTGCAAACGCAAGCGAATAAAAATCTAGCCTGAAGTGTGTTAAGAAAAATCTTACTATGAATCAAAGCTGATTCGAGGGACTTTTACTCTTGTCGTCCCACTTTTATAATTATTTATCTATTAACTATAAGAAATTCTTAACCAGGAGCCTGTTGCTTTGAAAAGAAATAGAAGACAGAAATTCAATGAATGTATTAAAAAATATATGAAATAGTAATACTAATGGTAATAAAGTTTTTGAATTTTTTGGAATACGTGGACCTCCCCTGTTATCGCGAACAGGGCATTGAATCCCCCGTTACCGAGTAGTTATCAATCCACGCGATTGATCCGTTGATCCCCGGTCCCCCTTTGTTCCCGTTCGTCGGAACCCATTTCCGTCACTCTTTATTCCCGGTTGTACGGGGCGGAACTTTCTTGGCTCTCGGTGCATGCGTTTGTTCTCGGCCGGCTCGACAAAGGTGCCTCGAAAAAGAGACGCGGTGGCAGGTGCGTACGCGTGCCCGTCGTCCAATGGGGCAACGCCGTCTGTTGCCCCGTTCACCGTCTCGTACACGGCCCCTCTTGCCTGTGTCTTACCTCGGCGCAGCGAGAGCGAGAGAAATCCAGACGGAGGGACAGAGAGAAAGGAAGGGGGAGAGAAATCGAGGGAGATCGAGGGAGGAAGAGAGAAATATGAAAAGAGGGAGTGAGATATCGCGGGAGATCGGAAGAGGAAGAGAGAAATTGGGGGTGGGGAGAAAGAGGGAGAGAGGAATCGAGAGGATCTACCAAAAGAGGGAGATAAAGACTGCGAGAGATAAGAAGATGGAGAGAGATCGAGAGAGTTCAGAAGAGGAAGAGAGAATTCTGTCCAGAGCTGGGCAGAAAGAGAGGGTCTCGAAAAGAAGCAGATAAATACTGAGGGAAATGAAGTGAGGGAGAAAGAAAGAGAGAAATAAGAGTTCGAGGAAGACAGTGGATGCAAAAGTAAGGGAGACGGCGAAAACGGACACGGTGCACCTTGCGCGCCAGTCTCCCGAATCCCATTGACAGAATTCTCCCCCGATTACGTTTCCTCCCGCGGGCCACGTCGTCCTTCCGAAAAAGGGACGACTGAATTAATTGCCAGCTTGGGCGAGCGTGCCCACTATGTGGGCCACGCGTGTCCTCGTGTCGAATGAATTTACCTGATACTGTCGCGGAGCGTGGTGTCGAATGGTGCCCTTTTACATGGGCGAGTTTAGTGTATAGAGCATCCCGAAAAAGGACGATGCAAACTTTTAGGGGTTCGCAGCGGTTTCGTAACGGAAGAGCCTTAATATACAGTATGTACTGGAAATATTTGGTGCATCACAGTCAAAGTCATGTGTTATGAAACGATCTTCATAATTACATTATTAATAAAATGCAATTGTAGTTGGTATCCAATTTATTTTAATCAAGACATCGAGCATTGTATGCCTATTCAATAATCGCTCAAAAGTACTTTTGAATTGTATTAGTATTAACTAAATAGGTAGGTACTTAGTATTAACTGATATTAAGTATTAAATATTTAGCTAAATATTTAAATACTAAAATATTACATATTAAATATGTAGCTAAATATTTAAATACTAAAATATGAAATATTAAATATTTAGCAGAACATTTAAATAGTAAAATATTGAATGTCAAATATTTAGCTAAATACTTAAATACTAGAATATTAAATATTAAATATGTAGCTAAATATTTAAATACTAAAGTATTAAATAGTAGATATGTAGCTAAATATTTAAATACTAAAATATTAAATATTAAATATGTAGCTAAATATTTAAATACTAAAATATTAAATATTAGATATTTAGCTAATATTTAATTGACACTAAACTTTAGTTAATACTAACTATTTGAGTATTTAAATATTTCAATTTATTTTATTAGTATCAACTAAATTTTTAGTATCAATTAAATGAGGTGAAAATGAACGCACGCTATATATTCGAGAGATGCAATAAATAATTCCAGTACTGTATATACGTATCCTCCAACGACAACGCTTATCGAAATACGAGCGATGATGGGACAGGATCATCGAATAGTGCAATTCTTGATTGTGGTATTTCAAGCCCAATATATCTGATTTTATCACTGACTCGATGGCGTATACTTATGAATACCTATCAGTATATATAAACGAAGCGGTCTTCGAAAGCCCACAAATTTTTTTACGACCAAGTGCTGAAATCTGCCTTGAAATGGGAGAGGAAATGACGGCGAACACCTGCTACAGGGATAGCACAGTGAACCTTGCACATTTCGATATCTATTACAGGCCACGCGTGAATTAAGGCTTTTCTACCTCCTCGAGCAAACACGTCCGACATCGATTTTCCCCGAAATGTCCATTCGAGACAGGATTATTACGCTCCCCATTAATTCCATTTATTCTTCCGCGAAAAAGTACCCTGTCCGAAGCTACGTCGGCACATGCTGCACGGAAGGTAAAAAAGTGACTCCATGTATCGAGGGGACGCGTAATTTTGCGTGGCCCAGCAATTATGTACGTCTTTCAGCCATCGGCGCGTGCCAATGACAACTGCAACGATCGAAGGCGAATCGAATTGGCCTGAAACGGAACGATAGCAAGCGGTGTTCAGCTTTCTACGGTGTTACGCGGGAATTCGTGCGAAGAACGGGCGGCAAAGCGACAACTGTAAAGGAAATCGAGTTCGCGAATCCGACAGGTGAAATGCGAGCCTGATCGACCGACAGGAGCATCGATCAGCCTGCAGGATCCATGCTTTACTCGTTATCGTCCACCTCGTGCTGGCTGCAATTGTTTTAAAGATTTCTGACGAATGGGAAGACATGGGAACCTTATTACAGACTGTTGAAACCATGCCTTTCAAGTGCAAATTTTTATAAAATACAAACCGTTTTCGTGTGTCAAAACAAAATTTTTATTCGCGAACATTTAAAAAAAGTTATGGCCAAATTAAAAAAATTGCCGTCCGCACCCTCATGAACATTTTTCATTAATTTTCGTGTGGCATGTGATTAATCGATATTATGAAATATTATTCGGCTATTGTTTAGATTTCTAAGCCGATTTTGTTTTAACTATCAATTCAGGTAGCTTTTGTAATAGAAACTTTTATTACAATTCAATAACAATTATCCCATCACTCTGAAATACAGCAGAGGAATTAAAGTAAAAAAACATATAAAATGGAATAAATAATTGGACTCAAAGATAAATAATCGACGATACGTGAATTATTCTTACTTATATAGAATATTTTGAAGCGGTATCTGTCCATTTTATAAATTCTTTTAATTTAATTACTCTGTTGATATATTGCACAGTGATAGGGGAATTGTTATTGAATTTTGATGACTATGAATAATTTATAGCCACCAAAGAATTCATGTAGATTAATATGGAAGTGATAAAAAGATCGTTGGAAGAAGATTTTTAATCTAATTACATATTCTGAAATTATTACTGACTACCCTATTATTTTAGTATCTGATCTGCATTGGTATGCGTGAAGGTTTGCTCGAGCTAGAAACAGTTGCTGCAACATTGTCAGTGTCCATATGCAGCTCCTTCGATAAAAAAAAGAGCTTCGTCCGATATACTTCATCACCATCGCTGCTTGCTTCGGACTTCGCAGCTGTGCCGATCGAAAGATAAAACTTCCAAATTTGCAACATGGTAATTCACAAAATTACCGAGGATCGAAGAAGCTGCCGCATTACCAAAACAAGATGAGACACGGAGAAACTTTTTGTAAAAGTAATTATAGGTATGCTTCAAGAAATTAGTATCTTCTATAAATTATATTCATCGATGAATTCACATTTCCGAGAGTAGTAATTCATTTTTAAACTGACACACACGTGCTGAAAATTATCCAAAATTTATAATCTTAACTAACTGCATTCAAAATTTGACAAATTAAATTAATAATCCTTTTCCTATGGCTCACGTTTCGTATTCCTTCCATATTAATTCATCTATTTTTCCCTATCTTTTTTTAACCTATTATTGTCTCTACTGAGTATGTAAATATGTCCCAAATATTTCCAAGAAAAGTGTCCTAACATTAATTATTCCGACGCTGTGCGTAAAACGCCTATAGGCGTCCAGCACCTATGCTTAACAGATACACCCAGAGGGTTTCCGCACGCTGCATTTGCTCAACATTTTAATCCCACCACCGAAAGGTTTAAATATCGAAAAATACACCTATTGAAACCGTAAGAAATTTCGCGATCGTTCGACATGTTCGAAATAAAGGTAACAGGATGGTAAAGGTAGGCTCTGCAAAGAAACGTTTAATTTTGAACCATCGAATCGAACTTCCACGAGTGTTCACCCCGCAAACAAGCTCCAAACACTCGACAAAGTCCTGTTAACCGTGAACACGCTGCGCACGCCGACGCAACAGGCTTTGAACGCGGAAAGCAGGGAACGTGCGTGCAGTGTGCACGCGCGTAACATAATCGTGCACGAGGAAACGCAATTTCCACACGCCGCAGATCAAAGTGAAACTGTTTCAATGCGTGCGCCTCCCCCCCGGCGCTCCACAGACGGCCCTCGAGTGGATCGAAGAGGGAACGGGCCTTCGAGTGGAGGAAGATAAAAAAAGAAGGAAGAAAAACGGGAAGGAAAAAAAAAGAAGAGGTGAAAAAAGAGAAGCAAGTATTCGAGCTCTTTTTCCGCCAAGCACCCTTCAATACGCTATTCTGCCCGCGATACGATCACCGGTCCTGGCAGACCTTCATACAAATGCGACTTCGATCTTCCGAGGGAGGCCAGTGGAAAAGCACGATGGTCGTTAATCCTGACGTAGATCGCGTGCTGTCGTACAATACATGTTACTTTTCTGCAGTTTCACTTTCAGACGCGTGGCTGTGGTCCTCGCCCCTTTTGTTCCTCTGTGATCTTTTTTGCTTTGTTTGTGAGAAATGGTAATGAAGTCACTGCTTTTGTTACTTTTTCATTGATAACTGGAGGTGACTGTTAATTGCGTGTTAATTGCTTTATCAGCTGTTTTATATAGTTACTCACAAAAGTATCCGTCCACCAAATCGAGTTTAAATTTCAAAGTAAAAATTTTGTTTTTGGGTACATTTGATTGAAAAAGTATGCACAGTTTATTTAAAAAAATATTATTCGTGGACGTAGCAAAGATTGTGCCAAAAATATTTGCCTAAATTTAATATTTAATTTATAATATTCCTAAGATTCGACTAATTATTTTTTGTGAAATTCGGATTTATGTTCTTCTATAATTCTTGAAAAATTTCTTTGATAGATGGTACTAACTAGAGATGAATTAATAGAGGTTTATATTAATGTAAATTATAATGGGTAATTCAGAATTTAACATTACTTAAATAAGTAAAATATTTATTACGTATGACGTGGGCAGAAACTTTTGCGAGTAACTTTATGTACGATTTTACAATTTTGATATTACGAAGTAAGGATCTGGTATAGTCCTACAGATAATGTAAAGACGAAGATTACTGTTAATAATATGTAACTGCAAATGTTTTCGAGAATCGATGACTAATTTGGAAATTTGAGAAATCACATACCTTTTCCAATTTCGTAAAATAAACCTTAGAGTACAGAATTATTCAAATTGCACTTTAAGCTACTCAATCATTGCCCAGCATTCAAGTTTATACCTTCACCTATCGCGAAATTTCTTATGGTAACCCTTAATTATAAATAAAAGCTCATGCTCTCGAATAAAATGATTCTCTCACCGAAATCCTGAAGTCATCACCCACGTAAAAGAACCACACACACTACTGACCCGCGGTCGTCAGTCTCTTCACTTACCTGAAACAAACAAAGGCCTTGACAGTTAGTAAAAGAATCGCAAGACTCACCCCAAAATACGCTTACACCTAAATCTTCCGAACCGAGCGTGTCGTGCGCGGATAAATCAATCGCGAAACAAGCAGGAAACGTGAAATACTGGTTTCCGTGGCAGGCACGCGACCCGGGGAATGAAAAATTTCAATGCGCAACAGGCGAGGCCCGATTGAAAAGGTGAAAACATCTGGCGCCAGGGTGGCTCATCCTGCACTATATCGGAATGTCAAAAAGGGCAGGGGACAGGGGTACGAATATATTTGAATAAAACCAAAGGTGCAAGAATGCGCGTCCCCCTTTCAAATCGGGCACCCTCCCCTAGTCGATGAAACCAGCTGAAGCCCCATTTCAACCCCCCGAAACTATTCCATGATACTATTTAGCTAATGCTCCTGGTCTATACCTCAGCGAACGCGATTTTCTGAATCGAAAAATAACGTGCTACTGCTTCAATGAATATCGCAAATTGTGAATCTAAAGAGTCTACCTGATGCACTACTGCAGTGGTGGTCAGAAGAAAATATAAAACTGATATATTCTTGGTAATCTCTAGATTCTATGAAAGACAGATAAGCTATAGAATATTGCTTATAATATTAAACTTGGAATATTTTCAAATTACGTCATATTCACTTTAACTATATTTCTGTAATAAATTAAGTCAGTGCAAAAGCTTCTTCGCTCACCGTTAGCTAATTTTAACCGTATAAAATGTCTTTTTTATTACACCTATGTGCTTTTACCAGAAAAGTGGCAAAAGGTTATAAATTCTTTGATTAAAAGCACTTATAATATATTTTTATTTTGGTTCCTGTTCCTCATCCGAGAGGAGCAATGTTCCCCAGCGTTGCAACTCCGCGTGAAACTAAATCTTCTAGGCCGACAGAATTGCGGGATGCTACAGGTAGCTGGGGAGGAATGCTACGCGAGCAGAGTCATAAACGCAGGGTCGCTAAATGAAAAGCAGCCGTCCGAGGCGTGAGGGACTTCGGCATGTGGTACCCAGGTGTCAATTTAGCCCTAGATACTCCCCGTGGAAAACCAGGTGCTTGAGGACGTCCGCCGATACACGAAGGTGGATTCAATAGATTCCCCGGTTGAAACCATTGATTTTGGCGAGCCGCTGATCATATAGAAGGAACACAGCTGCGTGCCAGAAGTCGGACGCTGACGGATTCGGGAGACACAGGAGTGGATACTGATTTCTGTGTGGTGATTTCGCGCATACCTGTTTCTATGACCGAACTGCAGTACCGAAGATATTTATCGTGTGGCTCTCTATCTTTGTCAGAATAAATTGGACACGAATGATTTTATCAATCGTATAGGGTGGATGTACCAGTAAATGAACACGTACCAGTGAATGAACATTTTTTATTAAAATGAGTAAAATAAGTTATGAAAGTAAGTAAATAATTAATTGGAGACATCTTTTCATTTCTTGCTTCATATCCAAACAATTCTTGCAGCACGTGGAATCATTCGCGCTGCAAACATAATTTTATAATAGTCTTCATTCATTAGCCTTAACTGTTCATTTACTGGTGCGTTTACCCTAGCTACGAAAATTCTGCGCGTATTTTCTATTTAATTTGAGTGACCGTTTAAATTAAACTTTATGCCGCACAAATATTAAACCAGACAGGAGACAAGACTGCGTTTTCCACGCGATCCTCTCAGCTGCCTATCGATCCCCCGCTTTTTCAGGGCAACTGCTGCACCGAAAACAGTTTGCAGAGTAACTGAATAGCCACGTGGCTTATCGACAGGAAGCAGCCTTTTTTTCATTAACCATCCCCCGTGATGAAGTTGAGAAATCCGATACATTAACGGACATTCAAATATTTCTAGATGATCGATGAATCTGTCTTCTGGGGCGCGTTTATACGTCGTTTAAAATGTGAAGCTCTCGTTGCAGCCACTGTGCTCCCAGAGATTGTGCGATATAACATTTTCAATATTGGTAAATAAAATCGCAGTCACTTGGTAAGTCCAGTATTAAACTTCAATTATTTAAATAAGGAATTTTCAACAAAGTTGTAAGGAACTCCCACTCTTAGAGGCTCCCACCCTCGTGAGGTGGCTGTTAACCAAAATTGACGACTCCTATCGCAGGCGCAAGAGCGAAACAGTCGACGACCCCGCCTTCTATTAATTTTTAAGGGGCCCACGTTGCGTGCCCCGTCTCCTTTGTCAGACAATAGATCGTAAAAGGTTGCACAGGAGTAACAGGTTGCAGAGGATACGGCCAAGCACCCGTTGGTACGCTACATAATTAAGAAGTTCGAGGGGTCTCCCGGAGGAGGATCCTTAATTCGAGCGAGGGGTGTCTAGCTTTTCAAGTCCTACACCGCTGCAATTTGCATAATCGTGTAATTATGGAGATAACCTAGTTCGAGGCGATGGCTCACTTTAGGGCTTCCCCTCGTCAAACAATTTTTGACACGGGAAGCGCTTCTCGCGAGATCTATCCCTCGTTAACGAGAATCTCTTTATCAAACACTTGTTCCCTGATTCTGCATTTTCCATCGTCATTTCGGTTGCCGGATGAATCTTTTTATACGAATCTAATTGCCCCTCGTGATCTTGTAAGATGTCGGAAAATATGGGGGATTTATCTTCATTGTAACGTGCGCATGATAAATTATAAGGATATTAATGAGAGAGAAATTTATGTTCTGTATACTTTGCAATGTAATTATACGGTAATTTTATACGCTCGGTGTAATCGTGTGTAGTGATATTACTTGTATTTGCATTTGCATGGGGGCACGTGCCCGAGAACATTTGTAATTGACTGAGTTGTATCGACGTATCGACAAGACGCCGTTGAAACTTTGAACGAGTAATAATTGTTCCACACGCGGCGAGGTAATTTCAAAAATTACGCTCCCGGACACCTGCACCCTCGATTCGAAATTCTGCAGTTGAAATTACAAGAGTGTTAATGCTCGTGGATAATGGGGACTCCTGAATGCCCCAGGGAAAACCGAAATGGAAGGTCTCGGAAACATTCTCCAGGAGCATTTTCAATTAAACGCCGTGGCAAGATAGTATCTACAATAAACTAACTCTTGATAGCAATCATTTAATATTCCAAATATGAAACCCTTCATGATCCTCCGAAATAATTCAGCACGCAACATTTAAACCACTTTGAAGCTATTTTATTCAGACTACAAAATTGAGGAACATGCTACGTAAAACTTTGAATAATTTCATGCGTGACGAATTCTGACTTATGAATTTAATAAGCTACTAAATAATAATCCTAACTTCAAAATTGACGAAGTGAAACGAAACGAACGTATCTACCAAAGAGAAACACGAAACGAACTCCATTTAGGTGATTTTAATGCTCGATGAAGCCAAATTATTTCGCAAACTTCGCTACACAAACTAGCTCTCGGATTCCCTTTGAATCGCGCTCGAACTTTCTACAGACCAGCAAATGAAACATCGCAAAATATACATAACCTCGCTTTCTCGGTTATTGCAATTATACCATTTTATCGCGGAAAGCGTCAGCGAATCGCTCGATAAGGTGCAGGGACGCTGAGAAATCGCTCGTTTCGCCCGAGATAATTTTATTAAAGCGGTTGTTGCCAGGCGGAGGTGCTCTTCCTCGCAGTCAGGGAATGTCAGCTGCCTCCTGGGGTCTCTCCCGACGTGTACAAGCCAGACGCCATTGTTCGATCAACAATACACAACCGAACCGCTCACAACATATCCCATTCATTTCATCCACCCACTTTATATTACCCCCGGTGCCCACCCCCGACACGGATAAGGGCGAAACAGAGGGGCGGGGGAGGGAGAAGAGGGACAACGAGGAGGATGAAGAAAACGGCGTGTCCGTTCGGTCTGCGGAAGAAGCCGTCACCCTCTTCGGCAAACCCTTTTTTTTTCCTTCGTGGATTTCTCTTCAGACTGTACGGTGGTTCGTGGTGCTCCCTATTCGCGACATTTTTTTTACCTCCTTCGCGCGCAAAGTATATAGGTACGCACGCCAGCTCGTCGAGGGATTCGGTGGCGTTCTTTCGGTTACAAAAGTGATTCGAGGGGAACGGAATAATAAAGGAAACGTATGCTAGGTGTACTGTTGCAGAAAGAAAAAGGGTGTACTTTGGAAGGAACTGGGGGATGATTAAGAGCGCTGATTGTATAAAAATGGAATTACTTGGGGAAATGAATTTTGTGAATTGTGGAAGTCTTCTTTGTGTTCTTGTATCAATGTAAACACGAAATGTTAGGGGGTTTCCTTAGTTTGAGGGTCTGAAAAGGAGCGCGATGCATTGCTTTTTAAAGAAATCTCTCTATCACCTTCCAGACTTCGTTAAATGCCATTACTAATTTCACTCAACCCGAAACTGCTCTGTCACAGAAATATAAGAAACGACAGGTACCTGGGTGCCTTGAACGTGTTCAACCTGAAGGCTGTCGGTGTCGTTGCACCGACTCGTCTTGTAAGGATCTAGGAGCCTAGGCCCAGCGTTTAGTGTCCTGCGATCTTTGTTCGACAGAAGGAACCGAAATCTGTGGACCACGTGCCTAGGAGACCCTCGAGTCAATGAAGCGAGGAAACCGACGGCACGTTCCTGAAATTTTTCAGGTAACAGGAGAGGTACTCCTTTCATGCGAGGACACGGGGGTAGCCAAGCTTCTCCTTTCTTCGGAATTCATCCCCCGTGCGGAGTCTCAATTCCCCGATATCGTTACTGATGACATATTATAGTCTCCGTGATCGACATTCCTCTTTTCAAACGCAGCTTTAAATAATGGCTGCAGAACTGGGCCACAGCTCGTGAATAAGAAATCAACGACTGAAGAAGTGAGCAAGTGAAGGGCTGCAGAGAAATCTGAATTTCCTATAACGGATTCATTTCTATGCATCTCTTCTAGAGAAGACAATTACAGGCGAAGCAATTTTCATTCATACTTCGCGACCGTTAATCTAAGAATATTCCAAGTGGCCTGTTGGATTAGTAATGACGAAAGTTATTCAATCAAACCTTCTTCACTACAACCCAAAGGGTTAATTATTTTGATAGAGATTATATTAAGATTTAATTGGAGGTTTAAAAATGAATATAATTTTAGTTAGAATTAATTGAAAATTAAAGATTAGATCATTCTAAGATATAAATTATATTAAGATTTAATGGGAGGTTTAAAAATGAATATAATTTTAGTTAGAATTAATTGAAAAGTAAAGATTAGATCATTCTAAGATATAAATTATATTAAGATTTAATCGGAGGTTTAAAAATGAATATAATTTTAGTTAGAATTAATTGAAAATTAAAGATTAGATCATTCTAAGATATAAATTATATTAAGATTTAATCGGAGGTTTAAAAATGAATATAATTTCAGTTACAATTAATTGAAAATTAAAAAAAAATTAAGCTTTAAAATGAAAGGTTAGCTTTGCAGAACTCTAGCATCCTCTAGAATCTAAGTAGTACTTTACACACTCCATCCCACAATTTCCTCCTAGAATCTTGCCAGACAACAGCCATCCCCATTCCCAATTTCGTCCAACCGAGCTCCCAGTTCCGGTCGAAAACCGCCTCCTAATAACTCGCGGCCTGCGACCACCGATTCGAAGGGAATCGACAACTGTCGCGCGGCCATAAAACCAACGGATCGTTAAGATCGATTGTCCCGATGTTTACGAGCTCAGGAACAAATGGTGGACGAGCCTGGACACTGGTCACTCGGGCCCTGGCCGATTCCGAGCGATCCAAATGATCCATTGTCCCGGGTCCAGGCTGACAAAGGAAGCAGTCGGCGTTAGAGGCGATCTGCGGGTAAATTGCATTAACGAGTCGCGTTTTTTCACCGTCCCGAGCGCGATTTTTATCGGCTGGACAACACGTGGTCGCGGCAGGATGGCCCCGTTAATAAAGTGGAAAGGAGGCGAGGCGGACGGGCGCAACTTTGTTCCCGAGCGGAGAGCCCGGCACGCGCCAAACCTGGAGTCAGCTGGTGATGATCGGCGCGGCGAGCGAACAGGTACCCATACGATGCCCGGCGCGTTCGACAGCTTTTTATCTCGAAACAATATCGCGCGGTATTTCGAAAACGTTGTTAGTCGACTACCGAGACACCGGCAAATGGCGAGGTGAAAGGGACGAGAGGATTCCTGTACACGCGCTCCTCTGCGGATATGGAACGAGATCGGCGGACCGATTGCGCGAGTGTGCGCAACATTGGCCACTAGATCACGGGCCACACGGCTGGCGGAGAAGCTTAGAGGAATTTTATTCTGGGCGGTATTAGATTAAAAGACGAGTGGCAGTAAATTCTAAGTAGAATCTTCGTAGCATCTATTACCCTAGACAGAAGATCTAATAGCGAATTCGAGAGACCCGCACTAGCCGCACCGAGTGCCAGTTTTCTCGCTTCCAATTGGCTAAAAGTTGCACTCAGTGCGGCCAGTGCGGGTCTCCCGAATTCGCTATAGGTGGAAGCTACGCACTGCTGATAGCTATGCATTTGCAAATCTTATTCCAAACAAAGGAATTCTGTAATTGCGTTGACACTAGCAGAGCAACCCCCGACATTTTTCTTATTCTCTAAATGCTCCGTTCCCCTAGAATCTAGGAAGATAAGAGGAACAGTTCAACGCTCCCAGACTTCTACAGTACACCTCAGTCTCTCGCCTCTTCTTCTCCTTCTCGTCATCGTCATCATCGTCTTAAGTGTCTCCTACACCCCGTATTTATCCCCACCGTGGCGGCCGGATAGCCACGCGCCACCATGCTCCATTGTCTTCTCACCAACAGTCTCTCTCCTCTGCCTCTCTCGCTCTCCTTCTTTCTCTCTTCCCCTCCGCCGCGCCGCATCCTCCCGTTCCCTCCTCCACCGCTCTTCGCTCTTTCCCTCCACGATCCTTCTCCCGAGTCTGAAATTTTCAACATCTGTCGAGCCTCCTACCACCCTTAATACGTTCACTTGGTAACAACGCCATCCCCCCCGTTCCTCGGCTGCTTCCTGTGATCCCGAAATCCCAGGATCACCGAACCGGGTACGGAGGAGCGAGGCGAGCGAGTAGCACTCGACTCGACCTCGTCTTTCGCTCGACTTGCAGCGAGGCAATCCGTTGCCCGACGAATAGTCGACTGGACTACTGAATTATGCATGGCGCTTCGCGGGGCACAAGCGGAGGCAGGAAACGGAGACAGGGAAATGCTGGTATTATCGATACATCCAGGGTCGTGATCGGCGGCGTTAAATAGCTTTAGAATAACCCGAGATTCAAGGTGGAATCTTGGAAACAGGTCGCCGGTAGTAGTGCTGATTTGTGCTTTGATTCTACAGTGCTTTCCGTGTGTAGGGAGAAGTCTGAAGAGATTAAACTTTGATGGCGGTTTTAAGTCGTAATAGCTGCTTTGCTCCAGCTAATGTCACTGATCTAACTCTGATTCTGGGTAAAAATAAAGGAGAAACGAGGAGGTGTACAACGAACCGAAATTCAGAAAGCAGATTTCCAGTTGCAGATGAATCCTCGGTGTATTTCAAGAATACCCAGTCCCATGAATGTCACTCTTGCCAAAAAGATTCTCGGAATCACGAATAATTTGTTTTAAAATTTTGTACCGAATAGAAAACGATTCAGTTACCGTAATTATTACAACCTCTGAAACTTGAATCATACAACCCCTAAACTTATTCAAAAACGCTGCCGTTGGCAAGTATTAGAACACTTAATACTCTCCACCTTCTACTCTGTGTGGAATAATTGTGAAAAACGTTGGAAATTTATAGAATAACTTTAACAAATTTTACTTACAGTAAATTAAAAACAGTGACAAGTATCGAATGTGTACCAAATACCTAATTTTCTGCAAATACAGAAGGTGTCTCAATACTTATCAATAGCAATATACCTCTCACTAACACTAGAAACCAAAAAACTCGAAACTGAACGCATAAAGCTCGCCACTTCGACGATCCCCATTCTCCCTGCCGTCGCCTATCCCCACGGTAAACCAATTCCCGTCGACTGGCAGCTCCGCCAGGGCAAAGCTCGTGGAGTTGATATCGACTTCGCTAGCGACTCGCTAAAACGCCTCCTATCCGAGGACCGTACCGGCCAACTTTCCGCGGCATTATCATTTAATTGCTCGGCGTGTTTCTCTTCCGTGTACGCCGCTGTTTGGACCTGTCCAACGGACCAGGAGGCAATTCGAGGACGTCGGGCACATCTGCCCGTTCGTGGCAGGTGGCGACTTATCCGCTTCTCTTCTGCTCCTCTCGCGCTCCATCGCACGCTGCCTGTCCCTGTCTAGAGCACGGCGCCGTTGTCGTGTCCCCTCTCTCGGTCCCACAGGCTGGGGCCCTCTTTAAGCGGACGAGCCACGCGACAATACCGCGGCAGGCGCGTGTCAGCGTTCCCACCTTGGCGGGGAGAGTGTCGTGTGCCCTCGGTAGAACGGCCCGGAGCTAGTGCGCGGCTTGTAATTATCAATCATTAAAATTGCTCCGCGGTCGTCTGCGATGGGAGGAGCTTTTCCTTTTTGCTCTTGGATCAGGAGCGACGGGGAATCGGCTCTTGGTGATTGAAGTTTGTTTGTAAACGGTGTGCTTGCGTTCGATCTCGAGGGGGACTGATATTTCTTGGGGAGGAAGATTTCTTGTGGGAACTTGGAAAGTTTGCAGAAACTTCTTTACACTTGGAAAGTTTGCACAAACTTCTTTACACTTCAAAAATTTGCAGAAACTCCTTTAAACTTGGAAAGTTTGCAGAAACTTCTTTCAACTTGAAAAGTTGAAAGAAACTTTTTTACACTTGGAAAGTTTGCACAAACTTCTTTACACTTGGAAAGTTTGCACAAACTTCTTTACACTTCAAAAATTTGCAGAAACTCCTTTAAACTTGGAAAGTTTGCAACTCCTTTAAACTTGGAAAGTTCGCAACTCCTTTAAACTTGGAAAGTTTGCAACTCCTTTAAACTTGGAAAGTTTGCAACTTATTTAAACTTGGGAAGTTTGCACCTTCTTTAAACTTGGAAAGTTTGCACAAACTTCTTGAAACTTGTGCAAACTTTCGCAAACTTTGATAAGACTGAATATTAGGGAACTAAGGGATGCTCGTGGATGGAAGGTCAAGTGTGGCTAAACATTATCTGTTGCTTTTCAAGTTTCAAACACTGGGAACCTTTCTAGGGGGTTGATTGATACTTTCACTATTAGTAGGCAAGTCTTTCAGATTTACATATTAAAATAGTCGAGCTCTACTTATCTAAACACAGGGGATACAACAGTACGTATAACGGGTTCCTTGGGCTAGTGAAAGTTCATTGTTGCCTCCCCTATGAACGCCAACTCACAACTTCAAATATAAATACAATTGCCAGGAATGAAGCTAAACAATTAAAGCTTCCATAACCCAAGAATCTAACTCCTTGAAGAAAACGAATCAACGTAGACCACAAACCAATATCCATACCAAACAATGTATAAAACCACCCCACTGCCATTATTTCCCCTGCACCTGCCTGCAGGTAGAAAAAAAAAATGAATAATCGAACCTCGAACTGCCTGTCGTTTCTTCGTTAACGTTGGCATTTACGAATGCCAACAATAATATCCCTCAATATTTCCTGCCCACCGTCAAAATGAAATAATCGCGCTTCAGATGAACAATAAACGCCAGCGACGCAACCCTCGCGCCTCTCGCCGCGCCTGTGGCTTCTGCAGCAACGTCCGCGCGCGTCTTTATTACGAGCTTGACAAACAGGTGGTTGAAAAAACATTTCTCCTCGAGTCACTCGAGGTATGCGTCGGAGCACGGGGCAGCTCGGCTTGTATTTACAACGAAGCAGGTGCCGATCAATTTTCCACGGCGCAACAATGCCCGGAGAGGCCCGCGACGGTCCAGTTTTGTAATTCGACGTGGCAGGCGAGCCCTAGGCCCAGTGAATTTTCGCAGACGCGGGCGACTTCCGCGAGCAGGCGGGGAATTATGTCAGCGAACCAACGGATCGAAAATGTCACGCTGTCATCGGTTCAATTGAGAAACGTGACGCGCCAGGGAAACGGACCGCGGGCCATCAGGAATTTTTAAACTCGCTTAAATTTAGCACGCCTCCGCGCGTCAAGCGTTCACCTGCGCGGGAGCGCGTGCGCGACGCTATGCGCGCGAGTCCATTTCGAAAACACCCTAATTAACGCGTATCGACGAAAGAGACGCCAGAGTTTTAATGAAATCTTCTGACGTCAAGCTGGTCTGGTGTTTTGATAACGGGACTTGAAGTCTCTGCTACTTTGTGACTTGTTTTTTCACGGAGATGGAATTAGTTGTATTTTTTTTAGATGATGAGGATTTAGTGGGGCATTCAAGAATGATACTGTTGTTTTCGTGGGTGACTTAACTTAATTTTAGTTCAGTCTACAAAGTGCTGGCACTAATTACTACCGACCCACACTTATATTCTTTGCTTCTATGTATTAAGATTCATATTGTGTTTTTGTAGCAAATGGAACTCGTAAAATTTCACGAAATTTAATTGCAATTGGTCCGAATTTTCCTCCCGATGCACCCCACAGTGCAGTTGCAACATTATCGACAACCCATCATCAATCATCAAGTGATACATATTATTAAAGGGTGAAAGTGTTAAACTGTGTAGTGTTTACATATGTTGAGGAAGCGGTGCTTAATTGCTACTTTCTTAAAATGTTGCAGGAGAAAATTAATGTTTATTTCGTGATAAAGGTACGGTCTGAAGAATGACAGTGCAACGGGCACGTGCCCGGAATTTATGCGACAAACGATAAGATTAATTACGAATTGGGATTGGACTCCTGCGAAATATGTAGCACAGCCTGCTCGTTATGCAAGGAAACATTACTCACATCTGAAAAGTAGATTATAAGAATCCAAGATAATTGCGAACTGTCGCCATTTGGTACCAAAATGGGACTTGTCACTCGGTATAAACACGTATGCTGCAACGAATATTTGCACTTAATGAGTAGGTGCTCAAAATAATCTCTAAAAGGAAATCGATGAATTTAGGGACGCCTAGTATTCACAAAAATAGGCATGAAATGTCAGGCCAACATGGATCCACAAAGTGATTTGAAATCTCTAAATCTAGCCTGAGTATATAAATCCATTAGGTTGGTGCATATGAATAAAAATATTGTTTGCCTTTTAACTACCTATTTTTTTTTCTGTATACCAGAATTAGCATTTGTTATTGTATACCCACCATAAACAAAGGAACTTTTACGCTAACCGGAATTGGCAATTTCATATGTAATAACTTCTATACTTCAATCCTTTTTTTAATTCTACATATGAACCTCTAAATTCTTCAACTTTATTTCCAAATCCCTCTAAACTCCTCAACTTCATTTCCAACTTCCTCTAAATTCGTCAATTTCTATTCCAAATCCCTCTAAACTCCTCAACTTCATTTCCAACTTCCTCTAAATTCGTCAATTTCTATTCCAAATCCCTCTAAACTCCTCAACTTCATTTCCAACTTCCTCTAAATTCGTCAATTTCTTTTCCAAACCCCTCTAAACTCTTCAACTTCTTTTCCAAATCCCTCTAAACTCTTCAACTTTTTTCAAATCCCTCTAACTCCTCCAACTTCCTCTCCAAATCCCTCTAAACTCTTCAACTTCTTTTCCAAATCCCTCTAAACTCTTCAACTTTTTTCAAATCCCTCTAACTCCTCCAACTTCTTTTCCAAATCCCGCTACATACCACCCCTTCTCTTCCTCCATCATTGCAAGATACCCACCATCGCCGCACTAATCCCAGATCTCATTCCCAGTTACCTAAAACCCGCAAGAAAATAATGTCAACTACCCCAGCACCCAAAAATAATATCTACCATAACTCGCCAATTATGCATCCAAAACAGAAGCCACTTCCTGTCGGTCACGCGAGAATCTTATCTTATGTCACTTGCACCGCTCCTGGCGCACACCCAATTAGCGGCCCTAATTCACAAAGGGCCGAAATGGCAACAATCGTCGAAATTAGAGCTCATAATGGCAAATTGCTGGCATTTGCCTGGGTCGTGTCCACAGACTGTTCCAAGCGGAGTCTTTTCGGCGCGCCGGCTGCCAGAACCAGAACGGACCCTCGTTCGCTTGTTTCCTGAGAGAAGAGGAAGAGGCAGCGGCGAATCCTTATTATTGCCGAGTGAATGCGAAATCCAACGCGCGATGTGGGACGATGCACCCTTTCGCAGCACAATGTGCAGACGTCCACCGGGCCCTGCACCCCACCTCCACCTCCGCCTCCGACATATACAGGGTGTCCCCTAAACAGTGGTATGTACAAGCGAAGGGATGGTGATTCTACATGAAAAACTAAGTCCAAAATATACAATCAATTTTTCTCACAACTCGCTTAGTTTTCTAGAAAATGAATTCTAAATTTCGCCAGGTACAAATCCACTGTAGGATGCAGTTTTAGGTTCCCCTCACCTCGGCGGGCCCCTCAGACGCCCAAAACTGTCCCCCGGTGTAAAAGTACTGGGCTAAGATTGAAAGTCAATTTTCCAGGAAACTAACCGAGTTACGACAAAATTTTATTCTGTATTTTTTATTCATTTTTACACGTAGAATCAATACCTTTCCGCTTGTGCCACCGGTTACGGGACACCCTGTATATCCTCGTCCTCCCGTTCCTTACTTTCTCGGCGGACAATACAAGAAACGATCGCGCGTCTGCGTGCATAAGGGCGCCGCTGAATCGGCCTCAGTGACGGATACAATTTTCCAAAGTATATCGAACCCTTTCACGTCTGGGGGCAGCTGATCCAGGACTTGCAAACCCTCGATCATTGTAGCTAATGCGAGTAAGCAGCGCTGGATAAACCACATGTCGTTCGAAGAATTGCTACATCCTCGACAAGTGTGAAATAGGAATATGTAGCACCGAGTGTTAGTAGCAAACCTTGTGCCTTTGGTTTTAATGAAATGATATTTGGAGAAAAGCCGCGGTATGGGGTATTTAATATAAATAGTTAAGTGGAAGATAAACGAGTAATTTTATTTTTGAGGTGCTTGTGACATTTTTGACATTTGAAATGCTTGAACAAATTTATGACTCGTGAGGTACGTGAATTTGTGAAGACTGAAAGATTTTAAGCAATTCTAAGCTTTCTAAGCTTGGTGCGATCCGAAGCAGCCCGTAACCATCGACACTTATCGCGCAGGAAGAAACGATTAAGCCTCCACAGAAGAGCGAAAAAAATTCGTCGCACTGTGCGTTATCGTTCGAGCGTGAATATCCTGTGCGTAGCCACGTAGAGGGTGGAAATCCTCGCGACGACAACGATCAAGGGGTTAATTCAAGCCATTAGTACTTGTCGCGAGGAGCAAGTGCTGCGTTTCCCACTGTTTGTTCCAACGACTATGCTGAGTCGATGAGTTATGACATTTCGAATGCGCGAAAGCGTCACGTAGCATTGTAACCCTTCCACAAGGGTGATACTTTCGAAAAAAATGCCATAAAAAGTGCACAAAAACCGGACAACCCTAAGTGTATCTATTTCAGTCATGTGGGGTGGTGAGTCGAACGAAGACATGAATTGAGAACAAATACACAAAGCTTCTATTCATCAACTATAAATATAAAATATAAACACAATTGAAACGATACCCCAATGCTTTTCTCTAAATAACTGCAGTTCAAATATAGATGACTAATCTTTTCACTAAATAATTTCAATCTTCCCTAATAAAAGATAAAATATAATATATAAAAATTCTTTATGGCACCAATAGATATTAGAAAATAATAGGAATATAAAAAAACAAATAAGAAAAAATAGTAGAGTTAGAAATTTTATAGTATACATATGTAAAAGTAGAAGTAAAGTGCAAAACGCGAGGTCAATATGTAAATACTAAACCCAAGTCACTTATTATTTCCATTAGGCACCACATTCCATCCCCAAAGAATAATAAGGGAAGCAGAAACAAATTTTCCCCTTCAAAAAAATTCATATATTCTCAGATTAAATGTCACCAAGAATTGTTGGAATATTCTTAAATCGCACCAAGTGTAATATCAATTAAAGAAATTCAGCAGCACCCAGCGAAACTTCCACCTGGTAGCCGCATCTTCCGAACAGATCGATACCGGCTTCAAGTTCAAAACGAAGCACAAGCTTTTGTTCTTGCCCGCGATTAATTATGCGCGGCCACCCTTGGCCGCAATTAAACTTCGAAATTTCCAAGCGCTCGCCGTGCGTAAATGTCAGGGTCGACGCACGAACCGGAGGGGGTGGCTCGGGGGTGCCTCGCGAGCGCAAGGGTGAACGGGATAAAGGAAGGTAAAATAGCATTGCGAGAGAGACTTTTATCCCTCGTTAAGGGAGGAGGATGGTAACCCTCGCAATTATAGAAACCACCCTTCGACAAACTTGATGGGGGTGAAGCGCGGCCCTGCCCTTCGAGAAAAATTTGTGCGCCGACAGGAACGGGGGATTTAATACCCCGTTACCAAAAGGGTTTCAGACGCGTGGGTTTTGTCTGAAGTTCAGGCACCGAACGTAGACGCTGCATTCAATGAGAAAAATAACCGTCGAACTTAATTAACGAGCCTGTATTATTATCGTTTTTAATCTATTACTTTAACTTAAAGTTAGGTACATCATATCTTTGAAGGTAGCTTCTCCCATTTCCCCTTGAATTTAATTCACTCGCGCCGAATTAATGAAATTCGTAAAAAATTCTTGCTCCATGCAAAATATTCGGAGGCACGAGATTCTAATGCCGATTCATAGACAGCTAGTGGACGCGTCCAAGCGTTTCCGTGACCATTAAAAACGGAAACCGCGAACGAGACAGCCGCGAATCTACGAGATGGGAGTGGAAAGGGAGGGGGACGGGTTCCTAAACCGTCGTTCCCTCTTAAAATTAATCCGCGAGGGTTGCAAATAGCCTCTTTGACGAGCGGCCAATTCTCTCGCGCGAATCGCGTGGATGCCACTCTCTGCGTACTTTCGCCTATTCTAACGAGGAGAAGACGGAGAAGAGGAAACGAGAAGAAAGAAACGCAGACGGACACGACGCGTGCAGTGGTATAGAATCAATTTTTAGCCGGCCCAAAGCACGACTTTCTCCGCTCTACGAAATTCCACCTGGGACACTGTTGTGCACAGCGGCAAACGAGGCATTTCTCTGATTGACGGAATTTATTCTGCTAGAGTGAAATCATTTACAGGCGTTATGCAACTGAGGTATTCGGATTCGGTTCGGTTGTTTTTAAAGTGGAATTTACAATTCTTTCGTAAAGGAAGCTTCAAAAACAAGAGGGAAGATTATATTTTCTTGAAGGAAAGGGGTGTGGAAAATGAAGAATGAAATTTTCAAGTGTAAACTGCTGGGTTTGTGATTATTTTTAAATGAGGAACACTTAGAGTAAAATGTCTGACACGTGAAGTGAAAAAGAAAATTGTAACCAAATATTCTAAAGATATTAAAACCCAGTATAGTTTCCATAAGTTAAATAATTTTCTCCAATTTTAATAGGTATTCAGTAGTTTCGCATACAATTAGAGAACAAATTTTTTGGCTACAAATTGCTAGTCTGTGTACCTATATGGTATAGAAATATATATACTTAAGCGCACGTACCACTTACTATGAAGCTCTATTTACTAGAAAACGAAACCCCGATCAAAAAAAAATTATCCCACCTTTATTCGACTTATGTTTCCGAGAGACATCTCTTTCCTTTAACATTTCCTTAATCCATAGCTCAAAGAATCTACGAAAACAAGGAAAACAAAACGTAACTACCCTCTCCTTCACCCTCCATCTCAAAGACTTGATTCCCTAAAAAATTCATTTCACGAAGCTTCCCCATACTCATATAACAATACAACAATTTTAATTTTACCTTATTCGTCCGTCCCCATATTATGTCTTTTCATTTTATTATAATATACCAAAGGGTTACCCCTAAATAAATAAATAAAAATTTTGATCCCGACCGTTCATAACCCAACTTTATCCATCAAATTCCTCCACATTAATTCTCCTTTCTCCATTCCTTGACTAAATTATTCTAAACAAATCTACATTCTCATATCTCTGATCCCAATCACCCCCTACCCCCACAAACTAATTCTCCATACACCAAAAACATATCCACCCCCGCATCCCACGAAAGCCGAAAGAAGAGATTGAGAAATTTCGTAGTGGACACGGTGTCAGGTAGAACCTGATGCTATACCGGTGCCGGCGAGGACGAGGCGTAAAGCTGGCTTCAGCGACGAAGCGTCACCGAAGATGGGGTCCCGGCGAGTGTTTAGCCGCGCGGTTCGCGCCCCGTGGCACGAGAGGAACCTTTTCCAATTGACGTCATAGACGCACTCTTTTGCCCTTTTTTTCCTCCCCCTTTCGTCCTCTACGCTCGCGGCCCACCCCCCTCGCCCCGCACGCCCCACCGTCGCGGCGTGCAACGGGTTAAGAATACAGCGTGGCGGGATTACTTTCGGCCTATGTGTTGCAACGTTCTGCACTGGGAATAGCCGGTGGCCAGGGCTGAATTAACGACCGCTATCGGGACTATACATCTGTGTTTTGTACCCGCGTCGTCGCCCGAATTCGCCTCTTTCCACATTCTTTCGCCCTCCCCCGATACCTCGCGGTGCTCGCCCGCGCCCCCGTTTCCACCCCTCGACTCCGGGCCTCCATTTTTTTTTTCACCGACTTCACGCAACCCCCTTCGCATCCCCGAGCTTCCCTAAAAGCACTTTCGAGCTTGCCTTCCGGGGCTCTTATCGCGTTGCACGCTTTACAAAGAAAACCCAAGGGTTGGGGAAGAAGGGTAGGTGTGTTGCAACTCCCTTCAGAATTATCTTAACTTAATTTCGGGGAAACTTCGCGATCCCAAAATCTGTTATTTCTTTGCTGTCTTTACTTCGATCATATTGGGCCAGTGCAGAAGTTCGTTCGCTCACTGCTAGGTATAAGGAAATGTCTTTTTTTACTGGAAGCTAAATAAGGGGGAGATGCTAAGCAACCATAACTCAAGAGTTTATCCAGTAAATGTAGGGTAAAGGCAAGTAATCTGGAACTTCGTAAAATTACGATAAAAAATAACAAAAGGAAAATTCCTTTACAAAGCCGCCATTTCCTCACTTTATAAGATAAAAAAATTTTATTCCAACTTAAAAATTGATTTTCTTCACTGTAGCGTACGATTTTTGATGTTCGAATCGCTGACAGGACACGGCGATAGATAATACTATATAACTCCGCCATTTTTAAACTTTCAGTAATAAATATTGTATGAAAATAACGTCAAAATGTCGCCTAACATCTCCCAAAAAGATTCCGAGATTTCACGGAAAAATTGCCCGAGAAAACAAATTTTAAATTTATAATCCATCTAGGCCTACAAAGCGGTGTGCCCCGTTAAAAGATCATGTAATTTATTTTCACATTTTGAATAAAACGAACGAGCCTTTGCACCGACCTAATAAATATGCATGTTTTTAAAGGCCACTTGGAAGGATCACTGATTTATGCGTCGATTCGTAAGCTCCCACGCCACTCAATTAAGGGACGTCTGCAGGGAAATCAAAAGCCGGATGCACCGCCATAAGAAACCTCCTATCCCCGTGCACGAAAATACCCACCGTGTTAAGATACACGTGAGCCAGTACTCCATATAGAAAAACCGACACGTGGTTCAACTATGCGTATGCCAACACCGCGTATTTCCGTGTTCATATGGGCCATCGTCCTCGTCGCAGGCGCCTCCTGCCCGCCATTAGGCCCCTTAACACGAGCGCTGACGTTCTCTGATATCGCGTTTAATAGGCGCCTTTAATTCGCAATAAACTAGCGACCCGCACGAATCTCGAGTTCGTGCCTCTTAAAATTGGGAGATCGACCGATACGAGCTTACTTTTCCCTTATTTCGCAGAAAGCCAGTTCTTCCTTCGTTTTCCTGTATTTCGGAGAAGGATATGTAGTTCGTTCCACGTTCGACATCGAGAATGCGATGATCCCAAATAGTAATGAGAACCAGTAAAATTCTTGGTAAAAATGTTGTCAAATTTGCGAAGGTAATTTGATAATGGCAAATACGAGGTAACAATAGTGGCATTTTTATTACAGTCGAACCTCGATAACTGGAATCTAAAGGAAAGAGAAAAAGTCTTGGAATTATAGAGGCTTTGCCTTATCGAGTTTTCGAGTTGCAAAAATGTTTACAGCGGAGAGGAAGGGAATGAAGAAAAAATTCGATTTCTGGAGGTTTTCGAGTTATCGAGGTTCGACTGTATTTCAAAAAAAAAGGAGAATCTCGAAATTGCATCGACTTCGGAAGAATAAAGGACAGAGGAGCGGCGGCACGTCAGTGGAAGTTTGTTTTTGTCGAAGCACAGTGAATCAGAGAGTGACTCAGCAAGAGGAAAGTATAGTCCTTACATTTTAAACAGGTGATTCCTCACGAACAGTATCACTACATTGCACAACTGACGCAACGATAAATATTCCCGTACCCAGTATCGAATTCGTGAATCTTCTCTTCTTATCCCCGAAGCAACTAATTTATTCTTACGAGTGTTTAACAACTCGACAGGTGTAGCTGACAATGGAGCATCGGGCCATTTGAAAAAGTAAGAAAAACTGCGCGATAAAACGTCCATGAAATAAGAAAGGCTACTCATAAAAGTAGTAGTTAAGACTCGACACGTGGCAGTTTTCCGGGACAATTTGCATTTCGCCCAAGTTTATTGAAGAACCACTTTTATCGGCTGGCACTTCGCCTCGACGCGAGACGAAATCGATGATTTTACTTTCGCGGAACCAGAAATCAGCCGAGTCGGGCGTAGAATCTCGTCTTCGACTCGCGCTACTTACGAGCCGCTGTTGATCCCGCGTTCTTATTTATTTAAGATGCTGGGTCAATTTAGATTCGTTCCTGTTGCAGAGCGGAAAATCGGGCTCATAAAACATTCGCACAATTCTGATTAGTTCGCTTAACTTTCTAAGCACAGTAGCACGGAAATAAATCAGCCCAAAGTGCAAACTAATAACTAGCTTTGAGAGAAACTATCAAAAAGTACGAACACGTACCTCATTTCTCTTCCGTTATATAGGCTAATTAATAATAATAATAATTTATTATTATATGCTTCGTTGTAGCTAAAGCTAGAGTTGGGCAAAATGTAATCTAATTATAAATTACAAATTCCTTTTAAAATATAATTGTGTAATTGATTACACCTTATTTTTTGTAATCGTTAATTTAGGTAGTTGAGAAAACTGTGGTCAACCACCTAAATTATCCTAAGATCGTAATTTGTAATTAGTAATTAGATTACATTTTGCCCAACTCTGGCTAAAGCGTACTTCCCGTTAAATAAATAAATAAAAAACCATTCATCCCACAATTTCCCAAAGTGAAGATCTCTCAAATAACTTCCAATTGCATCCCCACAGATCGAACAAGTTTTAATCGATACATAGGTCCATCAATCTCGTTTATCACCCGAGACTCGAATTTCCCAAACGTTCCACGCGACTTATCCGCATTTCTCGCGTTTCACTTGCGGTTTCCATCTTTCCATTGATCCTCCCGTTCTTCCTGCTACCTGATCGCGTCCTTCGGCCCAGCTGGACAAAGGACGTCGCTCAGGTTGCAGGAGCCGCCTTTCGATTTGCGCCACCGACTCTTCGAGGCAACGAAATCTTTTTTCACGTTTAACGGGAAAGCGGCACGCAACTGGGACGGTTTAAATCGCGAACAGAAATTTTCCTGATGTTCCTCCGTGTCGCACAAAGGAGCCTTTAAAGTGGCGTGCTCCAAAGGCGAGTCATTGTGCTCTATGTCGAAGCTAGAGCTCCAGTCGAGATCAGCTGGGCAGAGGCCGCGTGGGAGGATCTCCCAGCTGAGATTTATAGATCGCCTTTCTCCCGAGGAAATCCCCCGACTGTCGCGCGAAAAGGCTCCTGCGAATCTGGGCAACTCGATCATCCAGCGCAGAGTAAACACGCGAACGAGTGTATTACGATTGAAATTGCCGAGATTACGTGAGATACGGGAGCTCTCAGTGAAACGTAACGCGAGTGATTAACGAGGGCGTTTCGGTGGCTTTTGATGACAGAGGGGATTGGATAAATTGATACTTCTGAGATTTTCAAGGGTTCTGTGGGAATAAGAGCAAATTGAATTTTCTGGAAATTGCAGTCGCCTCTTGGATGAAGAAGTCTGGGATTTTTTTAAAGCTTACTGGCACGCAGGTGACACGACACGATTATTATGTAATTTCTAGTTGCAAGACTTTTAATTTTTTTCACTGATAAAGGAATTATATTTTGAAATTGAGACTTTCCCTTTAACGGTTTAAAGTGCTTATGAACAATTAATATGGAAGAGGAGAGATTGAGGTAAATCCCATGTGACATTTAATTCCCTGCATGACATTTCCAAGAACAGCTTGAAAGTGAGTCTCGACTTGGAAATATTTTTGAATATTTTGAGTGTATGCAACTAATCAATGCAAACCTAAAAACACGTTGACCTTCGTGGTATTTTTGTTTCCAATTGTGTGTTCAATGAAACGAACGTCATCGATTCACGTCAGAGATACTTCTATCCTCTTATGCCATAGTTCCTGAACTAAATTTTTCAATTCTCTTATACGTACTCGGCTGTTTCCTCGCAGCCTTAAGTCTCATTAAAACATCCTTCTATACGAAGACATACTCCATCAATTACAACTCTCAACGAAACTTTTTACTTAGACATCCCCGACTTCCTGATCTCGCGACCGGCTGCGAAACTTCGCCTCGCAGTTAATAACCAAGTCTCTGAAACTTCTGCCCGCATTTAATTCCGCTCGAAGAGTTTTCAAACTTCCCCTAGTAACTCGTCATTTTGCGCTGGGATACGGAAAGTATTTAAATACGTTTATTATTAAGCCATTCCTCGTGAACACCTTTCGAGATTGTGTGGAAAAAGTATTGCGAAAATTTCAGACGAGGAAAATAAAATTTAACAGACACGATACGAAGCGAATTCCATTTACGCCAAAATCACCCGCAACCCCAGTGATTTTTATTAAAGTAGGTTCTCCTATACGCGACTGGGCGCAACGTGAAGAATTTGAATGCCGATTTTCTCGAAAATGAAGCGAGATATCAAAAAATTTTATTCCTTTTTCTCGACATATTTACTTGTTATAAGTCGAAAAGGAGGAGTAACTTTTTTTCATATCGCGCTTCATTTTCGTTCATTATTGCTTTTAGCAAATAGAACAAAATGAGATGCAATCAATGATGAAAATTTTCAATTTTTCTATTAAAAGCTTCATTCTACATTTTTAATTTATATTTTCCCGAGAAATCATCCCCCGTGAGTTATACCGCCACTAAGACACTGTTCCGTGTATAATACGCTATATATCAAAATCGAGGGGTTTGCACGCAGAAAAGTGGCGTTCTCCGAATCCCGTACCATTTATTCCCCATTCCTAAATCATTTCCACAGTGCGAGGCCCGACTCCGCGCCTTGGAGCAAACACTATCACCGGGTACATCGGTTTTCCCGCACAGTCGGAATTAAATTTCCAGATTCATTAGCCCCCGTGGCGCGTCTCGTGACGCACGAGACGGCTCTCTTTTCTCTCTCTTTTCTCTTTTCCATCTGCCGTCTCTGTCCCCCGCTCCCTCGTCAGCCTCTCTTCCTCACCCTTCGCCACTTCAAAATGGCCACACGCAGCCGGCATAGCGTCTTCTGGTATAAATACATATGAGAACTGGGTCGCTGCCCTGAACCCCAGCCGCTGCATCGTCTACGAGCTTTCCTCGTCGCTCCCCGGAAGTCTTACCTTTGACCCCGGTCGCCGTTTCCGCTGGTAATTAGTCAGGGCCCGTTGCGACGGTGATATCGATTATGTTAACCAGCCGACCGAGTCTTTTCAAATACCTGCATTTCTTCGTCTCCTATTCCTCCTTACCATTCCGAGCGCCGCGGTGTTATTACCGCGGCGCGCTTGTGTTTACAGAAAATCGTTTCAAATCTCTTCCCTCTAGAATAAACAACAGGAGAGACAATGGAACCTAATTTAGGTGATTTTTTAAATGATGTTTGAAGGACTAGGATTTTCCTTAGTAATACAATATAATATTCGAGTGGGTGGCGAAATTATTATGCTCCATGAAAAGGGTTCGAGATTTTTTAAGTTTAAGCGATGGAATAGCTGCAAAAAATATTTAAAAAAACGCATTTTAACGCTTGAAGTTTCTAGTTTTTGAAACAAGGACTCATTTTTTCATCCATTACGATATTCTTTTATCAAGGTGAAGCGCAGGAAAGGAAGTTTCAGAAATTTTTGCCTAGACTGACGGTATGCACGGTTCAAAAAAACTTTTTTCGGAAAACCCAAGGAAAAGCTAGTATAGAGCAAACATTTCTCTTTAATTTCGTTTTTTTTTTCGGTTTTGGTTTATGATTTTTATTGACCGAGTTGGTCGCGAGTGAAGCAAAAAAGGTACTTTTCATTTGGAACACCTATAACTTGCGAATCTTCCTTAGTAAAGACTAAAACATTAGTAAAGACTTAAACACTAAAATACTATTATATTGCGTAATATAATATTACTATAGTGCCTAAGGTCGGGGCCAGATATATTGGCCGGTGAATTCGTTTTCGCAGCTAACGCACACCTATTCTGATGTATGTATCTCTACGCTAAGAGCTCGGTTTGGCCTACACGCCAAGAGCTTGGCGCCATCTCCACCACTTCTGGCGCACTCTTTTTCTGGCAAGGCGAGAGCGAGTCAGAAAACGTTGAAAATAGAAGAATACTCCTCACGAAACTCACCGGCCAATATATCTGGCCCCGACCTTAGTAGTGCGCTGCTTTCTCCAACCCCAATTGTTAACAAATCCTTCCCAGTATGCAACAGTACGTCCTCCCTCGATGAAAATACCTAAAGTTACCATTCGTTGGAATATTCTTTCAGAAGAACATAGCTTAAACGACGAAGCCCCTAGTAGTAGCCTCTATTTGCAATTCATACTGTCCCTTCTCCCACAGTCTAACACTAATCATCCTGTTAATAAAAAGAGAAAATTGTTGTACGTGTCCGTTCGCGTGACTTCCAATTAGATAATAGCAGGGGATGTCGGCCAGCTACCGCAGCAGGATTTCTGTGGACCTGTAGTCGCGGTTTTACGGGTCCGAATCTTGAGCCGTGTGTCTGCCATATGACAATAACATCTGTGGCCCATGCCGAGGTGCGCGTACCTGCGCCGTACTACCGTCGGACCATCTTGCAAGCCCAACCGTACGAAAACGAAATCGAAAGGTGTTCCTCGTGGAGGACGGCGCAAGAAATGCAGCTGGCAAAATATTTGTACGGAAGGGAAACGTCTCGTCCGCGAGCAGTCTCTCAATTAATTATCGCTGCTGCTGATCTCTATTTCGCGTGAGGCGAACGAAGGCTCTATGAATCATGTCGAAGACACCAGCAACAAATTAAAATTAAAAGGCACTAAATGTTCTTCTTAGAATCTTGAACACTCAGTGAATGTATCAGACTGTGAAACTTAAATATGTAGAAGAAGAAGAGTTGGGGGATCCTGTACGGATTGAATGAAAGTAGATTTTGCGAAATTTAAGTTAAGACGCTTAGAAGAGAGGAAGGAGTTTAGAGAAAGTGAGGAGACTTAAAAGTTTCTGGTTTCCTTCAGGAAAAAATTTGTTTGCTTTGCACCGATAGGGTGAACAGAGAAATTTGTGCGAAGTTTCATGAGATTACTATTTTAAATTGTGTACTCTGTGCTGTTGAGAATAAAGGAACTGGTGTTTGACTCTTCGACAGAGATGGGCTAAAATTTTATCTGAATAAACATTTCGAATAACGAATCAAAGTTAAAAAAATTATCGTCGAATGAAAAAGTTAACTTTATTCGTCAAATAATCTAAAGTTAAAGTAACGTTTATTTGATCCGTTATTTAAATAATTTTTTATTTAGCTAATGCCGAACTCTGTTTTTCGACCTCCTTAGAATAATTAAAAATGCATCAGAAGGTAAATAAGAAGACGAACGGTTGATAGTTACTGCTATACAGTAGCACAGATTTAGATCTCTTGCGGTGCGAATCCGCGATGAGATTTTACACGAGACTTTTTTATCGCGAGAAAAAAATCTCAGCAACAACTAAAGTAAATAAGGAAATAGTCGCGAGAGATGAGATTTTTGAAAATATAACACGAAACTTGTCTCGCGAAAGTCTAGTTTCATGAAACTAATAACAAAGTAATTAAAAAATAATAAAACAATGAATTAAAGTCTCATGTGAGACACGATATTTTTTTCTCGTCATGGATTTGCACCTTTACACGAATCAGGATTGTTTCGATTGAACATTTCGACACGCTTCTATCACTCAAACGAGGAACAGTCCGTAAACATCGTCTTATTCAAAGGCAACCATCATAATGACTACTTCCAATATTTTTAATTTGACATAGATACACCCAGCTGCTGTTTCTTACAATACAAAAGCTCCCCTGTTTCTAGCACGATTGCAATATGTTCTATTATTTGCTTGTTTGGTTGTAAATTCGAAGAGAATAATTTACAAAAGATATTTGGTTTGGGGATGTAGAAATGTTTGTATAATCTGTTCTCAAGTAAACGATTGACCAGCATTTCTTCACGACGAACACGAGAAAGGGTTTATTGTATAGTTACATTACTTTATAGCCTTGTGTACATAGATCACTTGAATATTATTATTTTATTACACTTCGTATCTGCACTTTGTAGCATAATAAAGTAGCAATTCCACTATTACCGACTAAGTTGCGCGTGCTACTTCGTAACAGATGTCGCTCACGTACGATTCACCCTCGTAAACGCTTGTCGGTAAGAAAGACAAGCACATAGTTGCTACCATCAATTTAATAAAAACAACCACTAATTTACTGCAATCAACATTCGACGTAATTGCAACGATGACATAGATAAATATTCTCAACGTTGTTCATGTCCAAGGAAAATTAGAACGAGCCCACATAAACCATAATACACACAACAGTGACACTACTAGTAAACACTAACATAGTTGCACAATTGTCCTGCAATCAATGCCGATACTGCTTAAAACTGAAACGCTCGAGAACCGGAAGAATCATTCACGATCGGCGACAGTAAACACAATAATCGTTCCCGTTGCCCGCCGATGATTCAACAGTTACATATAATCACGCGTAATAACACCAACGATTCAGAGAACAGTGATTTCAATCTTATTAACCACGACTGCAAATCGCTGGCCGCGTCTGGATTAAAGAATCCAAACACTAGTCGATAAAGGAACGGAGAAGCACCAGCGGACCGGCTGAAGCGAAAGAAAGCGCGTACGGCGATAACGATCGTTTTGCGCAGATTCTGGCGAATGCGTCAAGGAAAATCGACGATCGATGGCCCGGCGGGGAAACGCACGGTGGTAGAATATCGAAAATGAAAGGCGGAGACGAGGGAGCGTGTACCGTGTCGCCGAGAGCGAGAGCCGCGACGGGACGACACACGGCGAACGAAACGCGAAGCGATTACGCGATTGCCGTGCGAACGTCGATGTGCAGCCGTGGACCTAACCTCAAACCGATCCGTGATCGTCGGGCAACGGGACGGCGAGGTACCGTTCGCTTTCCCCAGCCCGTTCAGAGACGGCCACGCCGCGAAGGCTCCCTGGTCGGTAGAAAGCGACGCAATGGCAGGAAAAAAAGTCAGCGAAACTTGCGCAGGAGCTGGCAGCAAAGTCAAGAGCCCTCGCAGTTGACACATGTCAAGCGTGCAGTGCGACTCGAAAAAACGTCGGGGCGGCCCGAGCACGGCGACAACACACAGAGTCACGGGTACGGGATATGTAAAATCGCCACTCACCGCTGTGCCCGGTGTTGCTCGACCTCTGGCCCATTATTCTCACGCCGACGGCGATGGCAGGCACGGTACGGGACGCTCGGTGATCGCGGCGGGCTCACGTGAAAAACCGGACGCATGAGTGCGCGAGGGGCCGACACATTTTTTCGAAAAATACTATCGGATCGTGTACCCGCAGTGTCGCTACGTACAGAGACGGACGGCCGCTCCGAAGCGACGAGGTGATTGGCCCGCGCGCCGCTGCGCATGCGCGACCCGCGGGATTTTGAATCCTCTCGCGTTATCTACGTGCACACGGGCTTAATTAATTCTCTATCAGCGGCCGTCTGACGGGCATCCTATCGCTGGCCCGCCTACTTGCGCGTTACTGGCGAGGTAACCCGGCGAATGTTAATTAAAACCGGAGTTTTAGTAGGTCCCCTTCGTACGCAGAGTGTGTTCGTTCGAATAGTTGCGTTCTGTAGTGAGTAGCTTTTGATTTCAATGTACGATGTGTGCTTGCGTTGCTTCGGAACCGTTCCAGAGAATCGTTGTGAGTGTTTGCTTGGTTGGAGATTGTAGTTTCTGTTGTTTAGAGAGAATCCTATTTTATCTGGTTACTGGCGAGTATTTTTCTAACAATAAAATTTCTGAGGCACGCTATGCTTGTTCTACTTGCACGTTATTTTATTTTGTAATATATATGTTCGATGAAGTCATTTAAGTATTCTTTGTTATATATTGTAAAACTGGAATGAAGCTTCGTTATAGATGCTTATGCATAATAAAAGAAGACTAGACATGATGAATCAAAAAGCTGTGATTTTCTTGCACGATGAAGTAAAAAAATATTAGAATTTGGATGTTTAGAGCAGAGATGGCGAACCTTGTGGCACGTACGAAATTTTTTCTGGCACGTCAATGGTTATAGGGGCTATCGTTAATATCTGTATATTAATCTAAAATAATTATTATATGGTTAGATACACCTACGAAAATATTTTTTGCCTGCTTTTACTGTTATAAGTTAATTCCAGAGATGGGCAAAAAATTATTCGTGATATGTCGAATGAAATTGCCCCGAGTTAATTTTATTTGTCGAACAACTATATTCGTCAAATAGTCTGAAGTTGAAGTAACTTTTATTTAATCCGTTTTTTAATAATTTTTTATTTACTTAATGCCCAATTCTGAGTATAACTGGGTTTTTATGAAAATCCATGTTAATTTTTAAACTTGTCTCAATAATATTTTGCAATGATTAATTTCCTACTAATTTGTCTTTTAATAAACACTTCCCAGCACGTCAGCAATTCGATAAATATTATTTACAAAATTTTTGGCACGCGCAGATAAAAAGCTTCCCCTAGTATACAGTAACTTCACCCTCCTCCATTTATCAAACTTTGCACCACCAAAACCTCTACTTATCTGATCCACGCAAAATTTGCAATGCAAGGCGTGACAAAAAATAATGAATATTTTTCAACCAAAATTACTTTGCACACACAGAATTACACACAAATAAAGCTTGCCTAAAAACTCGTAAATTTCTTGTTACTCGACCCGAATCCACAAAACACTAGCACATTCAATGATCCCAAGAATCATCCAAAAAAACCGTGCAAACGTCGTATACGTCTACGTACCCGAATGAACTACAAATCGCCTTCGGCTACGCTCGATTACCGGCAACACGCAAAAGTACACTCCCACGACACTCGTCCCATTTCCCAAGCCTAACACCTCGCCAGCACAAAAACCCATATACACGCACGCGGGTGGAAGCGTGCCGCGGAATTGCACGCACCTGCGGGTCCCAACTGCGCCCACAATTCGCGTGTCGCATGCTCGAGCTTTATCGTTCTCGCCGCGGAATGGTATCACGCAATTGACTGGCCGTGTCGATTCCAGGCTGTCTCCGGGTAGATTCCACCCAGGTCGCGCGGAACTTTCAAGCAGTTCCGCGAGCAGAGGCCGACTGGTGACGTTCTAAATTCCGTGGGGTCCTTTCGGGTCGTCGCAGACCGTACCCCTGGTGGAAGATCATCGATCAGCCGCGAATCTTTCGAAAGGAAGGGCCGAACTAACGGCCACGAATCATCGCCTTGGTAACCGGCCGGCAAAACATTGCGTCGCCACGACGTGGAGTGCGGTACGTCGAGGAGCGTCGTCGACGCGCACAGTGCTCGGCTTCTGCATGGGCTTCGCGACCAACCACTCGGTCCGATCCGCGTCTCCTCGCAGACGTTGACCTTTCTTTATAGGTGGCACCGTTTATTCCGTCTGACATGAGCCTGCTGGAGGAACTGGACACGGAGCCCCAGGCATTCAACAGCTGACAGACCGGATCGCTCGCGTCCTGGGAAAACCGATCGGTGGAAAGATGGACGTCAGGTTCCCCTGGATCGTCCCTTTCGCCCTCATCGTCCTCCTCGTTGCCACGCAAGGTCAGTCTCCGCGGGCGAGTGTCGTTTAGAAATTAAATTTGTACTTTTTCTGGGGGTCAAGTACTGTTAGCGGCTCTTTCACAGGGGATAGATCCTTTGATGCGAGGTAGGGTAGATTTCTTGGAAGAATTATTGTGGTTTTATAGAGGATACTGTCTTGCGAGTAGGGCTGTCAGCTGTCCGTGGTTTCCACGGATTTACCCTCTTTTTTAGGGCGTCCGGGGACGTCCGGGGGGATTTTCTGTAGTTATCCGGGGTTTTCGATGCTGCTCGCTCAAAAAGTCAATAATAATTTCCTACTTTGTAGAACTATATTTTCTCTTTGTGTCTTGATTGCAGTTACAGTCTATAATTTAGAGAATTTTTTTGTCTTGGAATATCGTACATAATATAAGAAATAATTTAAAGTGTCCGGGTTTTAAGTGGAAAAGTCCGGGGTTTTAATGCCCTCGGTCTTAGATTAATGATTTTACGGATGGCAGCTCTACTTGCGAGGAATGTTAGTGAAACGTTCAATATTCATTGCAATGGAACTTTGCGAATTTTTAGAGTACTAGGGTGTAGTGTCTTTTGGCTATGATAGTTCTAGTTTAGGGGTTGAAGGGATTGGAGATATGTGAAAGTATTTTTAGACAAATATATATATTATGATTTTTGACAGAAAATAATATATTCAGATTGGCAAAGAAATTTAACAATTATTTTTATTTAAAACTGATATTACCCACTCTAGGGAGGACGATACTTTAGACAACGCTAAAACATAATTTTTCTGGAGAAATTACGAAGCAAATTATTTTGAAATTTTTATGGCTTTATATTTAACTTTTGAAGACACGAAAAAATTGCATTGTAGACGTATGTTAGAGAAAACTATTCAAACAATCGACTTGCCCTTACACATACAACTAGATAATTCCAAATTATTGTCAATGGAGTTCAAAAACTAAAAAAATGTCGAAAATTGACAAAATTGTAGAGCTTAGGAAAAGAACTGCGATTTTGCAGGAAATTTTTTAATCTATTTATGCCACATTAAACTATTAAAAATTTTTTATAATACTAGAGGTCCATCGACAATAGTTTGGAATTATCTAGGGAAGGGAAACTCGATTGGTTGAATAGTTTTCTCCAAATTACCCCCACCGTTTTGAAACTTCGGCGCCTACGCTGTACCAAAAAGCGTCGATAGCGACATCTACAACGCAAATTTCCAACGTAAAAATTTTTTTGCATCTTCGAAAGTTAAATATAAAGCCATAAAAAGTTCAAACTGATTTGCTTCACAATTTCTCCAGAAAAAATTCCCAAAATCGACCTGTTCTAGTGTTGCCTAAAGTATATTCCCCCTTTAATGGTTTCCAAGATATAAAACGGGTGCAATTTTCGAGAATTTTATCCCTCACACCTGACTTTCCATAACTAAAAAAAAAATGTGACCCTTACTTTCGAGTACTCTAGAAATCCGCAGTTTGCGAATATCCCAATTCCTAAAGGTGACACGAAAAGTTCCACTGCAACCGGATTCTAATTTTAAACCCCTCGAGATGAAAGCTCGGCCATTAAAAAGTTCAACTAAATTACATTGAAATTCGCGGCGAATATTAAGACACACTCGATATGCGGCAGCACAAGCGAAATATAGAATTTCTAAGGCGTAGGAGTTCCTCGGAGCCAGCTCCACTTGCAATTGTACTTAACGCCATTCTTTTTGCTTGCCTACTTTTTTCGCGGCAGGCTGGGCCATCGACTGTTTCAAGTGCGTGTCGATCGACGGCGACAATAAGCCCTGCGACGACCCGTTTCACAATAACGGAAGCCTCGCTTTCTTGGAGTCGCCCTGCTTGGGAGGTCGCAAAGGCCGCGACGGTCTGTTCCCGGCGACCGCGTGCATCAAAATAGCGGGCATATACGGTAAAGCTTCCTCTCTTTTTTTGTGATTTCGAGTGACCCTTAACCCCTTTCGGTGCAACGTGTTTAACGAATCCACTATAGTTCGCAACACGCCTGCTGTCAGAGGCCAGAGCGTCAAAAAGCTCAGCTGCCCCGAATAATAATCTGCAACCGGGGCAGCGGTTACATCCGCCTCCGGGGGGGGTGAATAGACTCGCCTTCCAATTAGCGAATAATTATTACAGAAATCTAGATTAAGTATTGCTCGCGCGACTAATGCCGCACTTGTACGTAGAAGCCAACTAGTCTCGAAACTTTAAAGCAATTTAATCTATCGGTAACCTCGCGTTTTAACCCGGCTTCATATTAACTTTGTAGAGCCCCGAGCCGTGAATGTTTACTACACCGTAGTACGTCTGAAGTATTAAGAATTGAAATAGAATTAATCGTGCTGAATCTGGAATTTCTTGACGAATTAAAAATGAACGTAGAATGCATTTGCAATTGACGTGTGATTAGACGAGTCTGGGGTCTCTCTGACGGTGAGGAGCTGCGCACTGGACAGTGGGACTCTGACGACCGACTCAGAAATTATCAGAATGTCTCACTGCGGAGGATTCTACTTTGACGAGAAGTGAGTCGGTGCTTGGCTTTCTTCTAGCCAGTATTAAAAATTCTAAAAGTTACGCGATCTGCAATTGGGAATTTCCCCGCAATTGAAAACCGAGAGAAAAATAATTCAACACTCCCTTTTAAAGCGCGACTACTTAGAATTAAATTTTGAAGTCTTGCTATTGCGTCTGATAATTCTCGCAATGGCAAATAAGATTTAATTTTCGATTTCACATCGCGTAACTCGCAGAACTGCTTTGGGATTGAAGTACAAGCACACGTGAATCGCGAAGAGGCCCGCTGTTCTAACTATGAATCATAAATTCTAGATACGTTCGAGGTTGCGTTCAGTCGTGCAACGACGCAGACGCCTGCAACGAATCATCGCGACGAGCAGCTTCAGTCGCGCTTTTAATTCTGTCGATTTTTGCCCGACTACTTTCACAGAGATACACTCTACATATCATGCATCGATTAAAATCATAGACAATTGTATATAAAGACGCTTCGGTCGCGCACCCACGTGCGCAACGTTTTCAAAAGTCCCTCGAGGCCGTTAAAGAGCTCCGAGTGGATTCTGCCTAGCGCGCTGGGCACGTGGGAGCGTGGCTTAATGGACCACTTCGAACTTGAAACCGTAACATGACCAATTAGCTGCGGACCAAATGGAAGAATAACAGAGGAATAATATCGTAGGAGGCAACGGGCGCTTTTCCCGGAGCTCGTTGCCTCGCGTTTATCCAGTTTATCGTACGTAATAATAATTATAAAAGTAACGTAAGGTCCAGATATACAAAATATTGCCTAAGGTATGCAACAATCGAATCTACGAGGCCCACTATTTGATACAGTTAAGATAGTTTGCTACTAGCGACGACGAGAACTGCCATAGTAATTACGAATACGCAATCGTTAACGTTTTACCATCATCTACGCCTACATATCATACCTAACTGTAGAATATGTTATACAAGGTGACTCGCCAGGAATAGCATAATAGATTTCTAATGGAATTTATTAATTTAGAGATTTCCTAAGAAACATTTCGCCACGTTCTGCCTGATAGAAAGAGAAACTGATGTCGTCCTTATTTGAGAAGGAAATGGACAGTATTTGATCTAGATTCTCCCTAATAAGAACGCTAATTAAGAGCTCTGAAATATGTTGAAATTTTCACTGTTTGATTACAGATACTTCGTATTGTGGCACGTCATTGAGCTAATCTCGATGTCACCACTATTATATAAGATATCAAATATTATATTATATAGAAAAGTGATGGGAGAGAAGGTCTCGAGAAGAAAATACAAAACGGATATCAGAACTTCTGTTTCTGGTTGCTCACCGTGTATTTTACTGATCATAAATATCGCTTAACGACACTGACAATGAAATATACATTAATTCAATTATCGCAGACTGTATAACATATCCAATAAAAGTGATTTTAAGTTAAAACAGTGTCTACTATTCTGTATAAAAAACCGCATCCCATCTATTTGTATAAATAAAAAATATAGTTTTAATATTCTAAATGGGGGAACGATTTTTTAAAAAAATACACCCTGCGCGTCTCATTTGGCACTCAGAAAATTTAAATCATATCCAAAAAAATTTCCTCCTATCTCCAAAACTGAAACAATTACTTAACCCTTTTGATTCTGATAGACTGCCACGCATATAAACCACCATGTTCCTTGAAGACATTTAAAAGGAAAAAATAGAAAATCCAGAGACCTTGAATCTTCCTTCCACAGACTAAACAATATTCGCTCGACCCGAAGCCAACGACTTGCGACGTAGCAAATTCAAATAAAGACTAATTCTAATCAGTGTCACAGTTCAGACTGAAAAGCACGCCGTCGTAGACAGAAAAACACAAGAGCAAAGGTCCCTGAATTTATCCAAAGTTAACATCGACGCCCCCGATGTCGCGTGACGCGAAAAATGCGTCGACCGCGAGAGTTTTGCGCATCGTCTGTGTAAGACGCCACGAGGGGATAGAAATCGAGGAATAAGCTATGCAAAGGCAGCAGAGATCTGCCGAGAACTATCCCGATCAATCATGAAAGCTCGCATGTCGAGCGCGTCGCAGCTGTTCGTTGATTTCTCATCGCGAGTGGTCTGCTGGCTCTGGGAAACCCTCGACAAGTTATTGGACATCCTTCTCGATTTCCTGGCGAGGATAATCGAGCTGATACTAGCGGTGATGAACCTGCATTTCCAGGTGATCTGCTTCCTAAGGGACATCTCCATCGAGGCTATGCAAACGTTCGCGAACGTTTTTAGAGGGATCGTTAATGTCGTTAGCAACATCAACTGCGAGGAGGTCGAGGACTTTGTCTCCGCCTGCATCGTCGTGCTCCTTTGGATCGGGGCCGTTAGGATTCTCAAGAATTTGCTCAACCGAGTAGGGACTTTATATGCATTTTCCTCTTTTTCTTTTTTTTTTAGGGGAATTAAGTAATTGGTTCCTAAACGCTAATCTGAATTCTTCGAGCGCGAGCTTCGACCCTTCGAATGATGGGGGTGATTTTTAATTTTTAAAGTCGATATTTCAAAGAGTCAATGTACCTATGATATAAAATGTGTAAAAGAAATATTATCAATGTAGATCGTACAGGCTATATGAATTATTTGGTGTTTTTAATGGAAAGATTCTGGAATTGATAATCGAGAGGCCACTTTGAATGCAAATTTTTAATTTACTCTTGTTAGTTTAGTGCACTTCACACTTATAAACGAATTTGGAAAATGAATTATACCTGAGCCAAAATAATAAAAATTGATTCCTTAATTCGCTATATAACATTCAAAGTAATGCCATGTTTTTTTCTCACATTTTATATCATATATTTCTGTTTATATATTAAGATCCAATTAAGAATCACCCTGATTTGGGAAATGGTCTTCCCAAAATTGTTTTGAGCAGTCTAGAAAACGTACATAGAACTGAAAAAGGAGAAGATTCGTTATTCAAAAGTAAGTCGAAAATATAGAATAAATTTTGTTTGTACGAGCCTTCGTTTTGCAAACATAAAGAAATCGAGTCATGGAGATCACTGTTTTCGTTTTGAAAGCATAAAGAAATCGAAGCAATGGAGACCACTTTTTTCTGTATTTACAAATATAAACAGGGTCATGAAATCGGAGTCCTCAGAATACTCGAATTTACCATGCTTTACGTTTAAATTTATCAGCTAAAAAAATATTTCAAAATACTCCTCACCCTTGCAAGTGCACACGTTTTTTTTAGTACACCAAAAAACTACTCTCTGAGCGAATATAAAAATATTCTCAACATTAACTACAACTTCTAATAAACTAAAGCCCACCTATAGAAGTAACGTGCGCGCGTGGCTTATCGATCGTTAAACTCGATTTTCTCAAAACACAGAAATCTACACAATCAAAATTTATTCTATATTTGCGAAATTTCTCTTTCCACTAGAGAATCTTTCCTTTCATAGGGTACGTTTATGTTGGAGCTAGGAAAGAAATTATAAGAGCGTCGATTGGACGCTTTTATCGTTGGTCCTCTCTATTAGAAAACGTAGATCTGCTCGTTGCTCCACTATAAACACTTCAATTAAAAAACAATGTAGTGTATTTCTACGCTTCGCTCTGATCGTTTATCGCAGCTCCAACATAAAAGTACCCTTAAATCACGAACCACAAGGTATCACGCATGTATATTATTCTCAGCTTGAACGTACCTGTCGATGACGGTGAACCACCACCATTTCTTTTAAAACCTGCTATCCTTACGAGGGACTGAGCCCTCACTTCTACCACCATGTCCTCTGTCCCTCGCTTCTATATCACCACCATACACGTGAATAAAATATTCTTATTCAACGGAACCGCGTTCGCGAGCCGAAACCCTCGCGGAGCCATAAGAGGCGTCAGTTTATGGCCGCGGTTACCGTAAGACTAACTGAATGTTTATTGATTCAAGCGGGTAGATTCAATGTCATATCTATATCCCAGAAGCCCCGAGGCCACGTGTTCGGTCTGTTCGGTCAAGAGCGCGGGGGAAACGTAAACAACGATAAATTGCTAGCCGCGAAATTCGGGCAGGGCAATTGTCCCGGCCCGCGGAAAAGGACAGCGAAGAGGACGAATCGGCGTAATGAGAAACGACCTCGAGGCGATACCACGGAAGAGGAATTCAGCGACTAAAATAAAACAGAAGGTGAGACTTTACAAGGAGAAAGAAACGTGGATACGTCTGCTTTTCGCTAAAGATAAAATGCACGGTGTAGAAGTACACAATAGGGGCACTGATGCTTACCACTTTTCCTTCTTAAGAAATTAAATTTGTTCGATGCTAGATAGCTATTAACGAATACGTAAAAATCCATTTCGGGTTTAACGATGTTTGAGAAGGGGACTTTATATTTCGTTACGATAATCTCGTGAATTCTCTTGCTCCACAGAATCACACCTAGAGAACAAGGACGATCGCTTATGTAACGCGTAGTATGTATAAAGTTTGTATAAAATTTATAGAAAATAAACTACGTTATTTTCTTATAAATATTATGCCTTATGTTTTATTTTATTACACGTTCACTTTATAAAAACTGGTAGAATCTCCGGGCAAAAATCGTGCCGCAATTCCAGGATTCTCTATTTACAGATACGTTCGTTACGTGTAACAGTGTGTAAACTCGTATATCAAATACAATTACACTTTATAATTCGCGTTCTATTATGTACACAATTAAATATGAATTGTTAACAGGCATCAACTCGTAAAAGAGAGGCGCGCGGAATTTCCCACGGCAAAACGCGCGATATATTCTTTAGGTGAATCGAAAAATATAAATATAGTTCGCCTCTACTTTTACACGCTGATATGCGAAGTCTTGTAGTTCCGTCGTTTGCACGTATAACCGTACCAGCGCGATGCACTTATAAATAACTTCTTTGAAACCCACTTTGTAACAAGATTAGATAATACTTTGCTTACGTTAATCTGTATCCTAGATCGACTTAAACGTAGAAACATGTGAACCGATTCTTTCATACTCTCTCAGTCATTTACAACGGTAATAGTTAATTTGTGTTCGGGCCAGGAGAACGTCTTTGGCAATTGAATCTGTAAATCGTATTAACTGTTAAACACTTCAATCGAGTCAGTAATATTTCGCCGAAAATTCTCTGCAATACTATTTACCTGATTTGGCGAACTTAAGATTTGAAATTCCTCGGCCATTTTCTCAGACAAATCGTCTGGGAGCAAGACTTGCAACCATGGTCCTTGAACGACAAATGGATTTTCTGTGGAGACCAGAGTGCCAGTCACTGACGGCGCTACAATGGTAATGGCAGTGTTGGAGAGTATGGATTTGAATGTGAAATGCCTCCCGTGCATCACGCGGCCCCTATTAAAATTAGAAACATATTTTTACTGTTCGATTAGCAGCATGTGCTGATAATAGTAGGGGAGAGTAGGGGAATTACGAAGACTTAAGGGAAAAGTTAAATTGAAACAAAAGTACTGACTCTAATCAGATTTACTTTATAGATAAATGAACTTTGCTTCATTATCTACAAAGACAACTCCAAGAATTATAGATACTTTATTAAAGAAATCATTGTTTGAAAGAAAAACAAAACTCTTTCAGTCCGCAATTTCCCGTAGCTAGTGGGGTAAATGTGAACGGTTGCTTAAGATCCCTTGATCTTTACTAAACACTGGTTTTCTTTCACGCTTGGCTCTGACACAATCTTTCTACTTGTTTCATCGAATTTTGCTTGCTCGTGGGATTGAATATTTCTTTGCTGCTTGAATAAACATAGCTAATTACATCATGTAACAATATCGCGAAACCAGCAAATATCGCGGTGTTCGAGTTCACCTCGCGTTCGCAATTCCCCTACTCTCCCTTATACGCTAAAAACACGTACTTTATTGCCAGTGGTAATAAAGATCCAGCTTCAAGGTTAAAAGTCAAATGAAGTCCTGGCAAGACTTTGATAAAATTGTCGTGCGATAGATTTGACTCTAATTCACAGGGCGACAATCTCTCTGACTTTATAATTGGCTTTATATCTTCGTCGTCTTCGTCGTCCTCGTCGTCAGACTCATTCCTTTTTTCTCTGTAACTTTCTGTACTCTTGTCGCTGTTCACTTGAACCCACCTGTAAGAAACACACCAATATAGCGTTTATTCCAAACGTCCATTCAATTTCCCTGAAAATGCTGAAAGTTACTTGCCAACACTTTGCAGACACGCCACTTAAATTAGAACCCTCCCTCTCTATCCCAGTTTGTATCTTCTCAGCTATGGAGGGGTCGTCCTCCATAACAGAATGCATCCTTCTCATATCCGTTACTAGCCACGGTCCACAACCGCGGCTAGTCTTCAACAGATTTATGAGACCCAAGCCGTTCCAATGCTGCGCAGCCTGTAATTCTTCCGAAGTGACTCCTACAATTTGAACAAACGAAACCTGCAACAGTACGCGTTAAATTCATTGCGGGCTTAGAGTTTGGAAATACTTCGCAGGAGAATGCAGGAAAATACAAATCGCAGACCCGTGAGATGGGAATTAAGTTTAATTCTCCACAAAGCTGAATTTATCAATCGACTTACATCTCCATGAGGCGTGCATATAGACGTTGGAAGCTGTGGATCCTTGCCCATTAAAATTTGTGTGATAGAACCGCTGCCATTATCCAGCGGGGCGTGCCATGAGACGTGATCGCCCGGCAGCAACATATTGCCAGAATTAAAAACATATTTTGCTAATTGCTGCATCACATTCGCCGGCCATGTAGGAGGAGTCATCTCGTTCCTTTCTCTGACTAGTCTGAAGGTCAGCTCGAATCCAAAGCCACTTGGATAATCCGGGCCACTCTTGGGATGTATCCGTCCATCCCCGTGAAGATCGGATAAGCCGAAGCTTTAATTAAAAGATACGACTGCTGTACAATGGACCGGGAAAGTGGATGCGGGAGTGGAGATCGCGTTGAGTACTGTAGCTCTCTGAACACGAGACGTTCGAGGCTATCAATAGATCGAATATAACTCTAAACTTAATCCAGAAAGAAATAGACTGGATTTAGTCAATGGTGGAGCGTATTTAGATAGGGCAGACGGAACAGGGGAAGTCCCGCTCGTCTATTTCCGACGCGGCGCATTTTAAACGACTTTATCTTCCTGTACCCTGTACACTTTCTATATATAGAGAAAGAGGGAACTATTGGAACAGCTGCTCCAGACTGAAGAAGGAAGGGTCACCCATTACAAGCAAAAAAAAAAGAGGAACACCCTTTCGCGGTGGGCCATTCGTCATTCGGCGCCTAGGTTTTAATAAGGAATTCCCGAAACGGGGATTCATTTATCTCTCGACAACGTGAATAGCTTCGAGGATCTTTCATACAAAAACGAAATTAATTTCTATGCTCGGGCGTGTTATTTTAATTCGCTGTACGACCTTGAGTTTAACGGAAATTAAAGTTTCGGAATCGTAATAATCATATTTAAAGTACCCCTCGTTTCATAGTGGAGGGGTAAATGAAATTTCCCGCTTACAGGAATGCGTGTCGCATACACGTGTCATCGAGACTATGTCTGAAAAATAACAAGCGCCTACATCAAACAGAGGCACACTCCTACTACTCAACAGGGTGACACTGACGAATACCCGACTTCCCGTTTTTTTTCTCAACTCTCGGATTCTTCCCTCTTTCCTATACTGTGAAAGGGGGGGACAAAAGAACGCGATCTGTCTTTTCTGAATGAACGACCCGCGGCTTCGAAGATCGGGGGAGCCGCAAAAGAAATCGCCAATACATCGTGAATTTCCATCACGAAGGTATAAGTTTCATTTATAAGATATTTATATTTTAAGTTATTTTTTAGTTTCAGTTTAAGCTTTCTTTTATTAACTGTGCGGAAATCAGTGATCATAAATTGTTAAACATATGTGTAAGTATATATATACAAATATATCGAAAATTTGTGAAGTAGTTAAATAAGGAAAAGAAAATAGAAATGCTGGATTATAAGAAACGTTATTTTTGTGCTTACCTAAGGTAATGCCAATGGGGTGGTACACCTAATTCAGGACAGCCAGGATTTTCGTACATGCTTATGTAGTCCAGAGGATCCGGCCCACCCAACCTAGGCAAAGGTGCACAGAAAATCCCAGTTATTTGGTTTTACATCCGGTTAAATGTACATGCGACTAAGGGTGGCTAAATATAAGCCGCCTTCCCTTCCTATTGCAACAGTTCCATGCAAACCACCTTTCCAATCAAGAATCGTAGTCTCTTTAACTCCCCATCGATCGAAAAATACGAAAATCAATGACGACAAAAATATCTATTCCATTCAACCGCGCGTATTATCCCAATGCATTTCCACGCGTAATAAAATTTTGAAAATAAAAAGGCGCTTCGCCAAGAATATTAAGCACCTTGCAATACTCATTTTTATTTCAAATATAAATAGGATCGATCCTCGTGAGAATTCCAAGAAAGGTAAAAAACATGCAGAATCTTTAATTCCATTTCCATTGAACTAACACGAAAGTTAAAGAATCCCAAAGACGCATGACCCTGTAAGTATAATATTTACAACCACACGCTTCCTGTTTGTCATCGAGATAGAAACGTCAAGCGTGCAATTCGATTTCGAGGCACGTATATTATCGCGACCGGGGATCGCTTTCAAATGTCACGTTCGATTATCACGAGCGAGATTCTTACCAATATTTCACGACAGCGGTGACAGTGAGCGGATTGCTCTGGTCGGGATAGATCTCTTTACAAAGGCTGTGGAGTGCGTCAAGGCCCAGGGCCCGTGCCGTCGGCGGCTGGCTGAGTTGTCCCGGTGGAAAGCCTCGGCAGAACTCTTCCCTCTCGCGCATATTTCCGTACATGTAGATGAAAGCTTCCACCTACGCGGTGTACGGCACAAGGGGCAATGAGACTACGCGATGCACGCGATCCACTTTGTTTACGGCGGTGCGCGACCACTACGTGCACTTTTCCACCGAGCGCGGAACACACGGCAAAACAAATTCCTCCGGAGCTGGCGACCGACTGACTCCGAAATCGCTGCGCGTCGCTGGTGGCTGCCAGGAACGAGGGAAAGCTCCACCGCGATTGGCCCATGCCGTTCGAGACGCTCCGGGATTAGCCGAGCCAGTCGGAGGAGAGAGAAACCTCGATCCAATAAAATCGCGCACGCACACAAACGCGTCTTACTTCCACACAACGCCGTGTTATTGGAAATGCACTCTGTCGGTGGATTTCGATGAAGTTCGAGGAGAGACGTACATTTAAAAATGTTTAACGCGGCAAGATGAGGTTACGATACTCGGTTCTGTTCCTCGCCTGGCTTTCGTGGGATTTACGAATATGTTCAGGCAGCGCGGTGGTAAATAAGACCACGGAATGTCAATACAGACCCGAGGGGCCGTTGGTGTTGTGCAAATTTCTGTGAGTAGACTATTCGTATTCTATGCTCCAAATACTTTATTTTTCTGAACCGATCATTCCTTTTACTTCAACCGTCTGTTAAATATGTATTTGCACGTAGACCGAAGGATTTCATAGAGTGCGAACCACCCTTCGATCACAATGGTAACAAAACTGCCAAGGAAGAACTCGGACACGGCTGTGTGAAGGTAGAGTCGCATTAATTTATTTTCTGTTATACGTGGTAACGTACGTTAGATAATAATTCGTTATGCATTCTGTCCCCAGTTCGGAGGTTCCAGGTACGAGGATGTCGAGAAGACTAAAGTCCCTTGCACCGTATTGCCAGACATAGAGTGTTGCGGGTCCAAGACGTTTTTTCGGGAAGGAGTTCCTTGTATAAAATACAGCGACCATTATTTTGCTACCACTTTACTGTATAGTATATTGTTAGGCTTCCTCGGTATGGATAGGTTTTGTTTAGGTCAGACCGGCACAGCCGTAGGTAAATTATTGACGCTTGGCGGAGTAGGAGTCTGGTGGGTCGTCGATATTATTCTCCTAGTCACGGATTCGTTGAAACCCGAAGACGGTAGCAATTGGAATCCTTATGTGTAGGACACCAAATAAGATTCGAACAGACATCTCAGAGATGTAAAAAGAGCGAACGTTTATATACTATTTTTTTTATATTAGCGTTAAATAATCGGGAACTCGCAGAATCAGAATGGTTTTCGTGTAATGAATTTATACCTGCTGTACATAGTGTCTAAATAAATATTTCTGTTAAAAAATTGGTGTTCGAGTATCAATCGTTGCAGTTACCTACTTTTTACGGGGAAAGGATTTTCTGAAAGAACATTATTCTTGTGTTCGGTATTTAAAAGTAGTACGCTACAAATGTAGAAATATAAATACGTTTATGCTTTATAATTCATAGTCGTCTAGATGGTATAATTCACTAAGCAGTCTATAAACGTACGACGGTGCATTTCCACCCCTGGAATCAGAACACATCGCATAGTTAATATATAAGATCACACAGAGAGATGAATAAAATCTTTGCAATTAATCTTACGTATTTGAAATAAATAATGTGACCAGCTCTGGTGGCACGTAGTCGAAGACTGGATTGTAGGCATGAATTCTTTCCAACAGAGGTGCATTAGCGCAGTCTATTACACCTTGCGTCGGCGAAACATGCTTATTGAAACCAGCCTGTTCGTGCGAACAGAGGTAAAGTGGAGAAAGCTTGTAAAGCGGCAGTAGCACCATTACTGGAACCGAATAATGCTTCGCAGCTTGAGCAACTGTGTGCGAACCCGAAATCGCCCTCAACCCTCCGTTCGCCATAACAGTGTGCGTACCGATTATTACTTTATTCACACGTGACATCATTGCGAAGATTGCAACGTCTGATATTAAAGTGGTTTTGATCTTCGCTTTCGCGAGATTCACTGCCATTTCTTGACCCTATGAATACAACGCTATTTTTAATTGTACAGACAATGATGCTACGTCTGAATTATCGTTACTCGTACGTTTAAAGATGGTCCGCCTTCGGCTACTATAACTTCGAATGCTCTTGTCGTGGCTGCTTCCTTGAAAAATTCTTCTACTAATTTAGATTTGCCAATTGTCAGGATGATTTCGTTAGAATGGATGTGCTCGGAAGCTTGCGCGGTAATATTTTCAGAGCTAAAAGGAAGATACGCGCGTATCGTGCTGAAAATGCGTTATAAAATACAGCTCGGTATTTTTGTTACTGACTAGGACTAACCAAGTCTCTAACTCTGCTTCGAATTCATTAATGTGTTCTATGAGAGCTGATTTCAGAGAAGGCACCGACATATTAAAATCGGTCTCCTGATCCCCTTCAGCAGTGAGGATTTTATGTAAAGACTCTTGCGGATCTGTCTCGTCTGTTTTGTTTTTCAGTTCCGACGTGTACTCCTCCCTAATTATTTTCAGTATCCTTCGCACCATATTCCCAATTGAGAATTCCAGGGGTATAGCTTCTACTAAATACTTTCCGTTTCTTGTTATTACACCCATTAGGTGTCTTTTAAAATAAATAGGCTTGATTAAAATAATACATTCCCACTTTGCATCGTGCGATGATATACGTGTTATTAAAATTGCATGGACCTAAGGAGCCATGAACGAAGTATGAGAAGCCAAAATTTTTTGCTAACAAATTTTGCTGTATATTTTTCATGTACTTCTTTATATAGAATTATCAGTTTTTGGTTCTCCTAGTAATTACAAGATATTCGATATGGCAGATTTAAGAAAAAAGGCCCAGGTGACACACATTCTGCAGGCCCATTTTGGGGGGAAATGAAGAGGTACCTATTTTACTAAAAGGAAGTAACTATATAGAAAAATATAGAAAAAAAATATAGTGCTTGGGTAAAATCAGAAGTTTTTTTAAGGCAGGGCCCTAGGGGGGCCTTTGAGCAGAGGCCCATTTTGGGGAAAATGAAGCTCTGGTTTGCTGAAAATGGGCTCAGTGTAATAATATAGAAAAAAAATATGCTTTGGATATAATCATAATTTCTTTTAAGGATGGGGCCCTGTGGGGCCTTCTGTGTAGGGGCCCAAGTGAAAATTGCTCATCAGCCGCGCTGTTAAATCCGCCACTGACATCGACGATCTTTATTAGAAATTCATATTGCTTGTTCATAATGAAAATTGACACTTCGATATTCAGTGGTCCTTAGGTTTGCACGAAATCGTTTAGGTTAAGAAAAATACAATTCCTACTTGGCAGTAGTCCATTCTGTATTATTTAAAATATCCTTTAAAACCGCTATAGTAGCCACCACGATATTGTGTGTACCTTTGATATCGCTGAAACACAAAATATCATAACGTTTGCTCCATATTAGGTTAAGTGAACTTAAATTCTCACCCGTAATGAATATCGCTTATTAATTTTAAAACTCCTTCGTTAATATCCTCATCTTTCTTGCCCACCATTTTTATCAAAATTTATTACAGGCTATTCTAAATATTATTAGAAAAGAAATCGAATAATTTATCCCACCACGACAGGTGAAGTATACGAAACACAGAATAGACTTCGCATCATAGGGAAGTTTCTGTCACGCGACTGAAATAGTGGCAACCCGGTCCGAATAAGTTTTTGCGGTCCGGGGCTATCAAACCCTTGATCGTTGGTTGGAACCCCGAGGGTTGGAGAAAAATTGAAACAATAACGAGTTTAAATTCTTGTATAACGAGAATTCACTGTAATTGCGTGCGAAATTTCAAATGGAACACCTAAAAATATATGGATATGTTTCAAACATATAAAAAACGAATGATTAATATCCTTCTAAATACGTATCGGCGATCCAAATCTTTCTCAACAGGCTGAAATCCTGAAAATATACTAAATAAATAAAATGTCTCACCTCTGCAGAAATTGAATGGGACTTCTAATCCTAATCGAGAGGTGTCGTGTTCGATGGTTACGGCGTTTCTTGGTTCATGAATTAAACAAGACCAACATCATAGAAAGTATACAAATGCAAATGACCCTGGACGTTGCCTGAGGTTCATAATTAAAAGAGGAAATTGCTTACACACGATTCCCGTAGCAATACATCGTTCGTCGTGTAATCCAAGTGCGTCGGCTACTAGGAAACTGGAGCAATGATCAGTTCTGTTTCTCTAGCGTTGTCATTTTACTCTGTTACATCGCACGTGTGTTCCGTGACATGTGCATTATGAGTTTGATTCTCTGCCTCCAGCGTGCAACGTTATCCTAAATATCTCGAGAACTATCTGTTAATTCACTCGCTTCGACTTACCTTCAAATATAATAAAAATGGCGAAAATCGGAGATGTTGTGAGTAAAATAAATTTACATTAGTTTCATACATTCTTTCGTTGGGAAGAGTTTCTTAACCTGCTCTGCATTGTCTCGACTATCTACAAGATTTATTTCAAATTACAAAATTGTCGTTATAGTTTCATCTTTCTTCTAGAGCGCAGATCAATTGTTGGCCGTTAGTAGCGTACTGTCCAGGCCAGCGGATGAGTTTGACAACGATGTAAGTTATGATTTGAAAAGGAATCTGTTAATCGAACATGTACTATATCCGCACGTTTCTTGTAGCCTTCCGTGGAAGCCATCTGGGCAATGAAAGCGATGGAACACGCCGAGATTTATTTTAATGTAAACACATGATTTTAAGATAATTTATTTCTATATGGGAAACGGCTAGGATTTAAATGTTAAATACCTTTCTCTTTTAGCTTTTATGTTCAGTTGATCCTAAGTTTTTAAAACTCACCCCTCACGACGAACAGATATATAAAAGCTTTCGAGATGTTTTCCATGACCTCAAAGTAGATAAGATAAATGAAGACGAGTTAAAGTCGTCGGAAGGGAAGTCGAAGTGGAGGCCGTTTTGCGAGCAGTTCAAGGGTTTCATAGAAGATTATAGTTTCGGTACACTGCTAAGAGCGGACTGCGACGAAGATTACTCCGAGGAGAATAGCATACTTACGACTAGAATACAGTTTTACGCCATCGAGCTTGCCAGGAATAGAGAAGGTTTTAACGATGGTATTAGGAAAAAGTACAAACCTAAACAGGCCACAGAGAAATCGTAAATCACGCTGATATCTTCATATTTACATGTTGAAAGAATATTTGAATAGTATGTAATTTTTCATCTACACGTTTTGTACAATTTAAATGTATGAAGGCTTACAAAGTTATGCATTTTAATACAATGTTATTTATAGTGAACAAAGACAAAGAATAAACAAGTTAAATAAAAGAAAAATCGTATACGAATCTCTTTTATTTCGATTTCTTTATTTGTAGACTAATTAGTGGATTCGAAGCGCGGGCTTGGTGTTTCGATTGCGTAGCGGTGGACCTGGACCCTGCGGCTTCTCTGTCGAACTTTCTTTTCCTTCTGCCGACACCTATGAGCCTTCTCAAAGTGGGCGGTACTATGTAATCTGGCACATCCTTCAGGTGTGGCTGTAATTTTACAGTATGCAACGCTTTGTCCTGCCTCAGGGATTGCAGATCCCTTGGATTGTCTTCGAAATAGCTTTTCAGTTTCGCGCAATTCAACACCTCTTGTTTTATTTCCTTCAGTCGAGCCTCGCGAACGGCTATTCTCGTCACTGCCTTCCAGGCATCCTTCGCTCGATATCTGTAAAAGGAATCGTTAGAAATAGAACAAAGAAAGAGACTTGAAGTTCACCTACCGAAATCCTTCGACTTCTTCCAATTTGAATTGATACGTCTTAAACAAGCTTTCCCGATTGTAACAATGCTTCAATTGATCCTCAACAGCTTCGAGAAGCGGTCTTTCTTTTATCGACACGAAACTTAATGCCGTCCCTTGGTTCTTTCCTCGCGCAGTGCGCCCAGCTCTGTGGATATACGAGTTCACGTCCAGAGGGAAGTCGAAGTTAATCACATTCGACACAAATTGGAAATCTATGCCACGCGCTACTCCGGATTCTTTGTCCCTTTTCCGCTTCCCTCTTTTAATTTTCATTACGTGAGGCTGGAAGGAGTAATGAAATATTTAGAGGTTTATAAATCGCAATTCTTCTCGATCTTTGACTTACTTCTTCCAACGACTTTTCATCCGACGCTATTATAATATCGTACGTCCCGGAATTAAATTGAGTCACTGCTCTGCACCTCGAAACTGCTGGCAATTCAGAATTCAAGACGCACGTGGGTATACCGAATTGTTCCAGGAATAATTTCAATTTGTAACACCTGTCTACCGTATTTACAAAGATAATGGTCTTCCCCCTGTACAAAGAAAAAGGGATAAACTGCGTATCCTTGGAATTTAATTTCTCCCTTTAATTCTCCAACATTTACCTAATCAAATTCAGTTTCAACAAGGCGTACAAAATAGCAGCTTTATCGCTCTCTTGCGCAGCGAGGCTGTAGTGCGCTAACTGAGACAGCGGAGCTAACGGAGGTTCCTCTAATTTCAAAATCGCTGGATTATGAAGCACCAGTTTCTTAAGAGTTACAACATCTTCCGACAACGTTGCGGACGCTAAAGCCGCTTGGTACACGGTGGGCAAATAATTCAAAAGGTTCTTTATCTCATCTTCGTATCCGAATGAAAATATCTGAAATATAGAAATGATACTGTTAATCGTGAATTCACTGCGTCGCGTGCAAGTCACGTACCAAGTCGGCTTCGTCGATGATTAACGTTTCGAGCGACTGCTTCAGCTTTACGTTGTTAGCTTTCAAGTGCTGCAATAATCTGCTCGGAGTGCCGACAACGATGTCAGGTTTCTCCGCTAGCAGTGGTTTCTGTGCGTTTAAATCTACTTGCGGGCTGACGTCAACGACTCTTACTTCTCTGCTGCATTTTATAGTGAGGCTAGCTACGACGTCGTGTATCTGTTTACAGAGCTCTTTGCTAGGAGCTATGATCAGGCCTTTGATTTCTTGCTTCTTTTGGTTCCGTTTATTCAACAGAATCTTCTGAATCAGTGGAATAGCAAACGCTGCGGTTTTGCCGGACCCTGTACGAGCTCGAATCAAAATATCTTTCCCTTCTAATAATAATGGTATCGCTTTCTCTTGTATCAGTGTGGGTTCTAACCAACCTAACTTCGCGACAGCCTGAAATTTTAGAAGTAAGTACAAATGTGCGTTGAATTAAGAGACGCAAGCGGTGGTTAAAATTTTATTGATTCGAAAATATAACCTCTTTTCTACTTTAAGCAAGGTGTATTCGGTATTTTACCTTTAAAATTCGATCGTCTAATTCCAGCTCGTAGAAATTCTTTGGCTTCTCCTCGTTGTCTTCGTCTACTTCGATTTCATTCGACGTCATGTTAAATAAAGAACTGTTAATTGAATTTTAAAAACGGCACGTGTCGATCTGTCAGCAAAGGTAGAGTTGTTTACTGGAGTCGATTGCAATCGACTGTGGCGCCGAACGCGCGCATCTTTCAAATTATCGAGCGCGTAAAAAAAGACCATTTAAATGGTACAAATACTTTGTAAGATTCAATTTGATGTTATTTAAACTAAATGCTCATTATACGTTTTCTGTTTAGAGTTTGAAACTTACAGTAGTTATTATTTAATATACCTTTCGTTACAAGTGCTTTACTGCATGGGTGAATCAAAGCGTAGTTAAGACGGCTAAAAAGGAAATACAAAAACAGTGGCGGATTTAAGGATGTATCGGATCTATCTTTAAAATGGTACCAAGTCGATGAAATTTTGTCAGATTGTTCTTTTTAATATTTCTGATGTGCTTTAAAATTTTTAAACGAATTCACTTAACGATTGCTAAGTTATAACGATTTTAATTTTCACTGATTTTACATGTACTCTTATGGAAAGAGACGATCCTGACGGATAAAACAGCTGAAAAAATGGTACCAATGTTTCCAATTTTTTTTGTATATGTAGTATATGGATAGATGAAAATATCTGCCGAGTTTCAATTGTTTTCACTACACAGTTTTAAAGAAGTAAAATATATATATTGGGAAAATTGTGAATTCAGGGCACTTTCACTGCCAAAAGTATATTAAATAATGCTTGAAGAAGCATTTGTAAAGTGAAAAATACCTCTCTGGGAGTAAAATTAAGACTCCAACTGTTGTTGGAGTTCCTTGCATCTAGATTTACTATGCATAAGGCGTAGATATTCAAGTATTTCAAATTTCATATACTTTTGTCTAATATTGTACGTCCTATTACCACTTAGGCCACGCCCAGAAGGTCCCCCACAGCCTCATCTTCAAAAAATATTATGATTTTGTCCAAACACTACATTTTTTTTTCTTTCCCATAATTTTCATACCACAGGGGCGTAAATTTATTTGTATTTTTCCAGCTTAAATCCGCCACTGTTATAGAAAGCTTCTTAAACTCCTTCTACAAAGAAAAACTCACACTCACTGACTTAAAAGAAATATAAATAAATATTTGGGAGATTGGTGCGCAATAGATTCGACAGTAGAGACCATTTCTAGAATATATTGCTATATACACACTTTAATAACCAAAAACAAACATTACAGTAATAATATTGTTATTAATATAATATTATGTAATAATAGAATCGTTTATCAATTGGTAGTGTAAACACTAAAAATCTTGCTTCTTCTTTTATTGGAAAGAACAATGCGTTCGCCTTGCCTCTTTTTATATTAATTAATATTAATCCATGATCGCCGCGAAGCGGCCGCGCTTGCGACTCGGCGTCGATCGCGAACGAAAAATCATTCCCGCTCGAATTTGGGAAGCGTTCCTAAAAGATCCGTCGCGAGTGTCGCGACCGATGTGAGCTCGTCGTCGCTGTCGCGCCCCGATCGGCGATCGAGGCGCGAGGCGATCTCGGGGCTAGAAAAAGGGGGGAGAGCCGCGGGCGAGGTATCGCGAGCGCGGCGAATCGCGACCCTGTTGTCTCGTTTACCTTAGTAATAATAAATATTATATAGTGCAATATCTAAAAAATCTGTCTTTTTTATGCAACTTACACATTCAAATACAGTGTACTCGAAAAATTTACAATCGTTATTGCCCTTACAAACATTAAATCTCTATTCGAGCGGTGGTAAATCCGCGATCCCTCTCTCTGACCGCTAAAAAAAAGAGAAAAAAAAAACAGAAGAAAAGAAACGAAAGAGTCTTTGATTCAAGACCGTGTGGCGATCATGAGTGCGCGTGAAGAATCGAAGAAACGTGGTGCAGCCGTTGCTGTAATGATCGATCCGAAAAAAACACATTCGTCCCGTGGTTTCCCTTCGTATATACGTCTTACACATACGCATGAGTGTACTCTGCCCTACACGTGTGTCTGTGTCAATTGTGTCTTTTGTACGCGCGATCGAAGGCCCCGATAGTTCTCCGTTCCGCCGATCGCGCGGCTACGATCTTGAAATTAATAGATCCCTTTCTTTCCGTTCTATCGATTTGTCGCCATTTCTCCGGCACTTCTTGGTCGTGGATAAACTGTGCGGGGTTCTGTATCCCCTTCGTTATACGATACATAATATACATATTATATGTGTACCGTTTATAATACGTGTATTATATATTCTCGCTAGTGTGTATCCTTGTTGGAGCGAACGTTACTGCTCGGGAGCCTTGGCTGACACTCGAGTACCACTCACGGATCACGGCGCAAGTGTGCACGTCTCGTAATCTATGTACAATCGATGAATGCCGACACATCAACCGAATCGTTCAAGTGGCAGTGCAGAACGGGTGCGATGTGGTGACCGTCGGCCCCTTCTGCACTGCCACGCGTAATACAGGTGCAATTAAGTATTCGCGTGCGTACACGGCGTTCGCCGTTCGCCTACCTCCCGCAGGGAAACCAAATGAATCGTCGTGGATAATTCGGCAACAAGGGGAACCCTGACGCGCGAATTAAGTCAGCTCGGCACGCGTGTCCAAGCAGAAGCAAGTTCGCTGTTTCCGAGTTCCTTGCTCGTTGCGGTTGAACGGAGAATTGTATTATTCTCTGCAGTGACTGGAGAGGGAACTTTTGAGCAACCTAGGCTTATTTAAGAAAGAAAAGAGAACGAAAGGGAGGAACGGAAATCATCGTGAATCATAGAAAAAGCTTCATTCGTGTTCCGAGATGGAGTGCTGCTTGAAATCCGGTGGGATGGGGAGCCGCACGATGAGTTTTCTCGTTCTCCCTTGCAGCCAACTAATTAACAAGTTTACGTAGAAAGTATCGTCGATACTGATAATATGTAACAAATAGATTGCCATGAGAGAACGTTGCCTTTGAGCTTGTTCCGAGATGAAGAATACACCGACAGTCGTACCAACAACACTGGCCAGTGATCGTAAATGCTTAATCTCTTCGAGAGCTTGGGTTCTGATTGCACGTCACTATACACACATCCGCGGGAGCAGCGTTTCTTACGATTTATCACAATAAAAGGTCCTCGATCTCCGCGGAGTAGCTTTCGACTGGGTACGACGATGAGTGGGCACTGAAACGATGGCGGGACTGCGCGCTGAGAGAAAAATATACGACATGAGACCTACCGACAATTTTCTAAACAGACATAGTTTCTTAAAAATAGACGTATCTCGGGGAAGACTGAAGACTGGAGACACAGGAAGATCCCGAAGAAATGATGGATATTGGAGGAAGCTCTTAACGAATCGATTCCAAAAATCGTGACGATGACAATGCACCCCTAATGACTATATGCATCGACGCACAATCTGGAGTACACAGTAAATTCTCGTTATAAGCTCCGCGGAGCTGGCGGCGAGCTTACAACGTATACTCGAAACGAGCTTATAACGAGAATTCAGTGCACTACACACGATTTCCTTGAATAACGAAGCTTTGTACGCGACGAGTTACTGTACAAGTTACTCGCAAACAAACGACAATACAATGACAAGCCTACGTTGATTAGATCCCTAAGAAATGAAAAGAAACCACATGGCTCCTAGACATTAAACTATAATTATTCAACACCTCAGGAGTTAGCCGCCCAAAGACCAGTACGCTGCACGCACTTGGATCTACCCGTCTACCATCCTCACCGATATTAAAATCTCCGGGAAAGTAACTCTCAAGAAAAACTGCCCTTTATTACGCTATTTGGTCCTTCGAAACAACAGTTACTCCCATCAACCTCGTGTATCAAAAGCAACGAAGATACCTCGGATGAAAATGTCAGGTGACTAACGGTCGCAACTTGTAAGCGTGCCACAATTTTCTCTCAGCACACCTGATCAAAAGAAAGCGTCGCCGAGGGCGAGGATCAAGAGCAGAAGTTCAATCACGGATAAGGCACGCTGCCGTTATCAGGTCGCGTGCCTTGGAACGTTATCTATCCGGACTTTCCTACGAAGAAAAACATACGAGTCTGACGACGGTGTCGTCACCTCGAAAGAGTCTAGCCTCTCGTTATTCCCGACTTCAACGATCCCACTCGATCTTATCTAGCGATGGTCGCCTGGTGATCATCGACCGCGGGGTACAGCTGCGCGGCTGTCAGATAACGGGGGGCGATATAGTAGCGGCGCAAACGGCGATTATAGTTGCGGTTGGTAGCGGTAAATAGTAGCGTTAGTAGCGGTAACTGACGATACAAATAGTCTCTAGCTCTAGGATGTACAAGTGTCTCGGGGTGAGGGTGGGTGCGTAAGACATCCCAGACAACAAATCTGGCGATCTCGGGGTAGGAGGGGGGGGCGGGACCCAGATGATTTTCCGTGCCTGATCACTCGAGGGGACCTCGAGCGGGCCCGAAACCACCTCGAAGAAGATGAATTTGCAACATCCTGATTCGGTGGGGAGAGATCGAAGGATACAGAGTGTCGGTGTCCTCCGATCCACGGGCCCCGTTCCTCCGACGGGGTTCGCGAAAGCTCGCTGATAAATCAGGAGGAGAGCCGGTGGATCGGGGAGCGCACGCCGGAAATTCGTATTCGAGGTGAAGACCTTTGAATCGGAGAAGGGACTCGGCGCTAACTAGAGTCTGATATGTAGACTGACTTTGGGCCAGGTCTGGGTCACCTGTGCGTCATTCACGGGTCTACACACGTTACCTGCTACCGTGACGACCGGGCACGATCGATCGTGTGGATTCAGTGATGCTGGATCGTCGCGCTCGTCATCGGGATTGGTCTGTGTATAGATCAACGATGGCTCGATCGATCGTCACTGAATCTAATACGGTGATTATGCTCTGAAAACGAACGAGTTTCAAAGATATGTAACGTCGACTACAAGGTATAGTGTATTTTTCTTTCTCTCTCTCTCTTTCTCTCTCCCTCTTACTCTGTATCTATCTATTTATTATATATATATACTTTTTTATATATATATATATACGTATCTCTCTCACTCACGCAGTCTCTAAGTTAAAGCACTCTCACACCGGCTGAGACGATCACATGTGAACACTCTCGCAAGCCTGTCCTACATGTACTTGATGACGTAGAATACAGCTATATAAATTATATCTCTTATACACTTATAGTAATTGTATATCGTTTATATATACACATATGCCTATATGTATATATACGTATCTACAGCGCCCACATGGAGTACGGTGCTCCGAAAGCGTTGCTATCTCCAGTTGCGTACAACTTTGTACTTCTCTCCGTGAATACGTCGCCCGGTAGGATCGTTCGCCTCCACATTTACCCCACGCATTCTGCCCTCCCATTTCATCATTATCTGCTCCCTTTCGGTTCCACAGAAGCGCTCGCCGACTCGGCAAAAATTGTCTGCAACCAGCGACGGTCTCGAGGGCGCCATACCCACGCGGCACACCGTATGCACCGTCGACCCATAACAGGTGTTCTATTTCAATTTCTCTCCCACACTTGCTCGCGTTATCCTCCAATCCCTAGGAAAGGCTCGCCCCTTCTCTAAAACTCAACGACCCAGCTGCTCGTGCACCTCTAACGTACGTATTTGTCATCGAAGGGCACGCATCGCGGCCACCCTTCCTCCTCCTTCGTGCACGCGAACACCGCGCAGAAGGTTTTACAAAACGTTACCCTGGAATAATGTACTTTCGATCGGCCACGGGACGACTACTCGAGTCTCCTCAACGATCGTTTATTAACATATAAAGTTTAAAGTCAGAAGTTGCGGACCGTGATATTGGAAAATGGCGGCTACATACTCGCGCCACCTCAGAAATTCAAGTGACCATTAAATATTCAAAATTCTACCAAATTAGAATTTAAAGACACCGAATTGAACTTCAGACGTGAACATAGCGGGTGGAAAATACTTATTCGAATCACTTCATCGGAACGAGTTTAATTGTAAGACATCGATGGATTCATTTCTGCGATTTAATATTTCAAGGTGGTTTATATATTTCTTAGAAATATTTCTGTCTATTCCCTTCAAGTTACTGTAGTTTCGCTATATAGGGCACGAAGTGCTGGTGACACTCTTAATGAAAAATGTACGCCAATTAATGCCAGTCGAGGCAAGCTCCCCAGCGTTGAAAGCTGGTACTCGGAGCTGTTCAAATATGGAGCAGCACTGAACGCGTTTAATGGATCGTGGAGGATTCGATAAGGTCCCTGTGACGATCGATTCACGCTGGTATCGCGATCAAGAACGGTGGCGCACCGCTCCATTCCCTGTGCTCGCAGACTACACTCGAATTGCACGAATACGAGGCTATATGCAGCTCTATGCGCGCATATACATACATATAATAATTCTTCGCAGCAACACGTTTATAAAAAGCGACGCTTCGCTCTCTTTACCCGACGAAAACGCTTTGAAAGACGCAGTCGCGACACGTTCCTTTACGCATTCCCCTCATAGAATTTTACATCTCTCCCTTTCTCTCTCCCTTTTTTTTGTAAAAATTTTTATTTACTTTTTTTCTGTCTATCTCTCTCCTAGTATTTTGCTCATCGTTTACATCGCACACTACGCTTCGTCTTTGCTTTCTCTCTCTCTCTCTCTCTCTCGCTCTTTCTTTCTCTCTCTCTCGCTCGCTCGCACCTATTACACGATTTTTAATTCTCTCACTTCCTCTTTCACCGCGATTTAAAAATTTAAAATACTCGTATTACACGTGTAAGTATTTATGACCCTGTTTTCGTAAAGGCTTTTCAACATAAGTCGTTATCGGCCGAGGAAGATGCAAAAGGAAAGACACGTCGAAGGTGAAGAATAGAGGGTGTAACAGATGAAGTGATCGATTGGGTGCGGGTGCAAGGGAAACAGGATGTCTTTCGTGTCTCTTGATGTGCTTCTCTTACGTGCTGAGCTTCTCCTTGAAGGATTACTCACATTGCAATAGAAAGGACCAATGAAGGATGGGTGGTTTGCGTCGCTGTCGAACGATCCGCGACGATCCATCTTAATAAATACTGAAATATTATCAATCGATAATATTGAAAAATAATAATTTAAAATAAATTAATATTGGAATTATTAGAAGCTTAAGCTGAAAACTGTGTAACACCGTGTTAAAAAATAGAGAATCTATATCGATATAATAAATTCTTCCCAGATTCGGAGCAGGAGTTGTAAAACACGTCAGCGAAAGTTTACGACCTTCCCAAGTAATTTTCATAACTTTTACAAAACACGAAATGAATTTTTTTCAGTGCAACTAACAAAATTTTATTAACATAATTCTTTAGAATATTCGTAACACCCAAGTAACATTTAAAATTCTCTGCTGTTCTTACAGTCTCTTTATTAGCAAAAGGACATTTTCCATTATTATCTTGCCCCAAAATTAACTCAAATTATCAAATTTTAATTAAACTCTTATAATTTCGGGTTTACCGCGAATCGTCCTGCAGCTGGCAACACCTAAAGTGCATTCACCATTCCTACGTGGTATTATCGACTACCGAAGGAGGCGAAGAAAAAGAAGAACAAAGGGGGACGGGCAAGGGGGTTGGAAATCACATCGAAGGGAGCAAGTTACATTAGCTCGCTTGATTTCCGTAACGGAAGCGCGCTACCCCGTTATCTTCGCCAGATAACGCGAGACGATCTTTCGAATGGATCGCGAACACCGATGCGAAAAATTAAAGCTCCAAACAGTGTAAGGTCATACTACCGTACCTTTATATAATCCCTGTCTCTAGCGCCCGAGGGCGCGCTCTTAATTTACGTACGACTTTAATTGCCACTGAAAACGTAATTCCCTTTCTTCGCTATTAAACCGGAGGCAACGTATGAAATATCCACCGGAGGAACTCTCGCCTTAACTCGCATCGAAGATCGGCGTCTGCGCTTCTAAAATTACTAAGGAGACTTTGCAACAGAGGCTATAAGTAACAGTTTGGCACTGGTAGCCGATTCGTAACTCCGACTGAATGCGGATCATTAAGAAATCGACAAGAGCACTTGGCACAAGTTTCGGGGTAGTTTCCAGCCAACTCGATATATCCAATACCACGAGAAGATTAAGGTTTTCGATGGAAACTTACAACCAGAACGACAAGATACATTACTACAACTTTCTACGAAGACAGTTGCCGTTAAATTCCCCAAACTTTCATTCAGATATCGAACCGAGGGGAGTTCTGTTTCTAGTTGCTTCACCCCACAAGGCAGATAGTTCATACGTTACGTTCCGAAATCACCGTTCATCGCGCCACGTCGATTTTTCGTGCCCCTCCACGTTGCATATTAATTACTAATCCCCTCCTGCATGGTACAGAAAATGGTCCACCCTCGCGGCCCATAAATACAAATAAGATCCTCCGATGGATCTGAGATACTTTACGCGTGAACCAAATGCCCTTATTTAAGAGCTGGCGTCTTAAGTGTAACGGGACCTCAAGGGGCACGAGAAATTGGCAATAAGCGCCCCATAACTCGAAGAACAGCCGCAGCGATGGAGGTCTAACGACGATTTGGCACACTGTATTACTCAGTCAGCGAATTATCTAAGCTTGGCACAATATTGAGCCGCTAGCTGAACAATATCCACGATCCAGATATACGTATCTCTTCCTCCCGGTCTTTTCGTTCCAGTTTCTTTTTTTTTGGCACACATTGAAAAAACAACTAATCCTGAGCGTACACGTTCGCGTGCTCGAGTTCTCCTTCAGTCCCTCGCATTATTATCATTTCCTTTGTTAAATACGCATTATCTCTCTCTCTCTCTCTCTCGCTCCCTCTTTCTTTCAATCGTTTACAGAAAAATATGCCGTTGAGAATCTTTTGGGCGGCCGCCCGAAACGCGCTCGAGTCTCTTTCCACGCACCCTTCAGACGTGAAAGAAAAGGTCTCGCGCCCTTAATTCCGCGCCCCGCCGGAGTAGAGGCGCGTGCCTCGATATCCTATAAAAACTAAGTTATTTCTTAGCTGATTGCCTTGCGTTACGGTAAGGTTGGGCGCCCGACCACGATCGTCACGGATGTGCCAGCGCGGTGACGTTGGGTTCCATCACCCTTTAAAAACCTCCCCCTCCCCGGTGCTTAATCGACCGTGAATTTCGGTCCTCGAGCAGATCGATTACTCGGCGCTGCTGAAACCCACCACCGAGACCATTTTCCTTTGAACTATCCCCTACTGTGCTTGCGTTGGGAGATCGAAGACACAGATTTCGTCATATCGATTCCTTCAGGCATTCTCAGATTACTTTTCTGTGATTTGAAGATCTGGAAGATAAGATACCTACTATATGGCTTGAAGATGAACTGTAATTTCGAGATGGCAGAGATGGAAATGTGATGAAGATCCGTGAATGGATGTGGGGTAGACTTTTGGCTTCAAGGGTTGATATTAATACTAATGGTATACGAAACTTCGTAGGTGCCATGTCTAAGCGCTGACTATTCAGCTTTTGCTTCATTAGGGGTACACGAAGCAGCGCTCTCTTGCGAGGGGGAATGAAATTTGTTAAGTCCCAAGAACCCTAAGTCCCAAGAACCCCAAATCTCAAGAACCCTACATTTCAAGAACCGTAAGTTCCAAGAACCCCAAATTCCAAGAACCCTAGGTCCCACGAATCATTCCTCAGATTTCCTTCGAATTTTCGCACCCGGTCTCTTCGAACACCGCATGCGTTACATATGGCAAGTGTTAAAAGAGAGATATCACCCTAACGGAACCCAAACGCGTGGCACTCACGTGACGAGCCCTGGCCGGCGCCCGCGCAGTAAGGATAAGGCCCCTGCACTAACAGATTGCTCTACGCCACGATACGATCGCGTTCCTACCGACGTTGACGCGCGCAACGTCCTCGATTCGAATGAACCCCTTTCGAGGGCAAACGACGAGGTGGAAAACTGGGGGTGTAAGGGACTGACCGATCAGCGTCCTTCGCTGACGATCCCACAAACGCGTTGTGTCTTTCGATTTTCTCGAACCAAGCTACTCGTACTTTGCGCTCGAGCATCGCTAGAGCTCGTGTCTGTGTCTTGTGTGTGTACGCTGCTGTGAAAAAGGGCGGTAAGGGTTCGCGGGCACACGCGTGCGACGATCGCTCATCACCTGAACGGGGACCATTCAACGATTTAGATTCTGTCCTTTCACTGACGCGAAGAACGACGTTGAAATGGTCGAGTTCCCTCCAGGGCGCAATTGATCCAGGTCGTCTCCTGACACCACTGCACCGCTGGAAGAACGACGTGACTCTAGGGGTAGAGGCTACTCCAAGTGCCAATACTCTGATGTTCACCAGCGTTCTTCCCTTGCCTGTCTAAGTGTCTACCTGCTGTACAATCGTCCCGAGAGTGTTCCCCCGATACAGCGACCTGGGAAGGAACAGCTAGACCCTTTTTGAACACCCCTGGGGCACACGTCAAGTGCCCCGGACACGCTGTGACCCGTTCAGCCAAACCGGAAGCCTCGAAAACGCGGCACCTTCTCACCGTTCAACACGAAAGAATTACAATGGATAGACGATCCCTTAGCGGTTATCACTAGACACTACGAAGAGTCGACTGGACCGGGACCGTGTATCTGCGAGATACGAGGCGTCCCGACGAAGTATACAGTTTAATCGATCGAATTCTATCCGAGAGCGACAATACACGCCGAATAAATATGAGCTTGCTTATCGGAGCAAAAAGAGAGATTAATTATTCGTAGCCTAGTCATATGTGTCACCGGATATGCTTCTGGAGTATATCAGCCGCGACGATGGTTCCTGATCCTCCGAAATGGGGGAGAAACTAGGAAAACGATCCTTGCGTGGGGCTTGAAGATCGGAGCGCAATGCGAGGGAACCATCGCGGGCCTCGGTACATGATGGGTTTTTGGCTCGATCGAGGCACAGCGGCCGGCGACCATGTTCTTCGAGCGTAGACGCTGTAAAATGTAAGAACAAGAAGAAACAGAGGACCCCGTCGCCGGCCACCGTTCTCCGCGTGGAACATCGAGGAACCAAAAAACTTACTGGGACATCATGGAACACAGGTAGCTGTTGGTCGCCCGTTCCACCGCGACGAAGCTCTTCTTCGAGGCGATAGAATGCACGGGTGTTCTCTCCACCCTCGATTCATTACTAACCACTTCCACCGGTGGGACCCGACCGCTGTGCAAACGCCGCGTGCGGGAACCCCCTGGACGCATTTACGGAACGTGCCGCTTGGACGCCCATGGGCGTTCGACGCACGGCGCTATGCCGTTTCAGCAGTTGCATGAACAATGTTCCTCAATCATTCCATCTGACGCATTAGATATGTTCCGGTACCTTTCCATCGCCAATACTCGATGGAAGGGGGTGAATCGAGCGAGGAGATCGCAGTGTGTATGTGTGTGTTTGTTTATACGTAAACGCGCGCGGCAATCGCCTCCTGATTACTACTTTTCAAATCGATACGGGCCAGTCTGTCTCGACGAACCTCTAGATCCCTACACGGATCATGGTGTCTAGCCTTGCGTAATGCCTCTCGACGATCCAGGAGGATTACACGCACGCGCGCACGTACCTGGTTCACCGTCGAAAGACGGGGGTGAGAAATTAAAAGACGAAAATCTTATCCTTGACATTCCCTGACGCGTTCGTTATAGTTCTCTCGTTCACCCTTGCTCTCCCACTGTCTAGCGCGCGCGCACACGCACAGTCTTCTCTGTTTGTCTGCCGTTTACTCTGTTCCTTGTATACAGATACACGCTCTTTGCAACATCGACGGTGATCCCCCATTCATCGGGGGCCCACGTAACACTCGATCACTTTCTCACACTCTCTCTCTTTCTCTCTGCGATGTGCCTTAAAAATTGTCCTTAACTACTTACTAATAATCGATTCTAATCACAGCAATTATTTATTGTTGATATACACAATCATACAGCGTCTCTCACTAATTATTTCATATAACTTACGTGAGTGTGTGTCTGTGTGTTCTTTTCAATTAATTCTCGACCTGCCTTTGTGTCTTCATAGCAGAGGCGATTTTCATTCGTCCGAACAATGATCATCGTACCTTATTGCTTCCTTTCGTCTTTGTTTTCTTCACTTCTCTTTTTTTTTGTTGCGTTCGTTACGCAGTCATCGTACGTTCGACGATAGAGAGCGGAGGGGCAAAGGGGGGGTTTGCGAATGAAGAACGAGGGGTGGACGCCGAAGGGCGAAGAGATGATGCGGTCGTGAAGACAAAGAGGGCAACGAGAAGATCCTAGCAGGGTGGGAAGGGAGAGTGTAATATTTTTTTGCTTTTCCACTTTTCTTTTTCTTTCTTCCTTTCATTCCAATGGCGTGAGCTCTGAGGAAAGAGAGAAATGCTTCGTCGAAAACGCCAATGTGCGCGTAAAAAAGAAAAGAGAGAAATTTTCGTCGTCGCGATCGTGTTAAAAATCATCATAAATAGTAACGGTAGAAATAAGTTAGCGTACTTAACTTAGCGTATAAAAAAAAAAACACCGAGGCGAGAAAAAGAAACGAATCTTCTCCCTCTTTGTTTCTACATCTAGCAACCCGAAAGAAAGACACGCAATAGAAACGCAGCGCTTCTGGTTAAAATAAATATCAATCGAACAGATTGAATTAAAAAGGAAAGAAACAGGCAAACGATATCAAGACAGAATAACGAAGCGCGGTAATAAATAGGAAAACACGAGCTGATGGCTCCACGATAACGAACAGAGAAACGATCCGACAATAATCAAGAAATATGTACAACGAGAAATTAGAGGTATCTATATATTTACAATATACGTGTCGAATCGCGATAAATCGTAAAGAATTTTGAGCTAACTTAGGCGAGTCGAAGGGGTCGATCACAGATGAACTACGAGAAATCAAATTCGGGGTTGTCCTTAAATTACGTAAGGGTAATTTTAACAATTTCTTGCCCTCATAAATTCCTAAGATTTCAAATTCCAACCCCCTCCCCACGTGATATTCTTAACATTGCATTTTTTCAGTAATTAAAATTCTTTTAAAAGTCTATATAATTCATTTAACTCGGTTTCGGGAAATTTAAACTAAAATTACTTTTCTAATTTGCATTTATTGAGAATTACGTTAAAAAATATTACGCAAGACGCTACCTGATCCACCCCTAAAATATTTACGCAATTTAAGGACGTCCCCTTAGTGCGCGACGCCATATTGCACACCACTTCGACGTTCGACGATAAAAAAAAAAACAGAATACAGAAAACACGGAAAACAAAGAAAAGCGTACTTCGCGCGGCGACGACCTGCGATCTTTTCGTTTCTATTTTCTTTCAAACGAAATTTGTTTAAGAACGAGACCGCTGATAATGATTTCGAGAGCATCGACGTGGGGAGGGGGGGAAGGGATACACGAATCACCCAGGACGAGGAGCTTCGAGAGATGTGCGACAGGAAGCACGGGGATGCGCGTTGAAGAGCGCTCTTCTGTAACATTTTCCAGGGAATTTTCGCGCGTATCTTTGGCACAGATCGGAAGCTATCGACGCGGGAGTATTTCCTCCCGATTGATACTCACGTAATATAGTCCTCACCAAAAACCTACCACTCTAAACAGTCTCTAAAACGAACCGAAACGACAAAACAAAGAAACTCGGCCGCGGTTATTGCACACGCTCCGAGACCATCACTCCACTACGCAACAACAACGCAATCGAAATCGAAGAGACCGCCTGGGGGGCATGGATTTCCGCCCGCGATTCTCGAGAAGACACTGAATTTACCCTGCAACGAATACACCGAAGCAAATACACGATATATATTTATGTATTATATCCTACGAAACAGCGTTCCACGAGGAAACTCGGGGTTTGTGGGGGGGTTAGAGCGGAAGAAGAGCGGAGGAGGAGCATGAAGATGAAGATGTGGATGAAGAAGACGCCTCCTGATCGAAGCTGGGCTTCTGAGCTCGCACCTTTTCAATCGCGATTTATGTCCTCTAATTTTTTTCACTTTTTTCAATCGTATAATAAATATATATCATGTGTATATATATATGTGTATATATATACACGTTATTTATATTCCACGTAATAATTTAATTTGTTCCTTCAACAGAGGAGCGCGTCCAGCGACGTCACGCGACGAGTGTCCCCGACTCGCGTAGAATGCATCGTTTAAACAAGATCGATGCCAATCGGTGATTGTCGGAGACCTCGTCGACGTCGTTCGAGACGACGCTGAGGACGCGCGCTTTAAAACGGCCGCGATTTTTCCCATCGACTCGTCGCCCTCGGAACCCCAAGTCTGTGTCAGTCTATGGCGTTCCGAGAGCGAGATCGCTGAGCCACGGTCGCTTTCAGAACTGAAAATCTCCCTCCTCGTTTTTGTTTCTCTCGCCGTCAATTTTGAAATCGAGTCTCGCATGCAAAAACTACGGAACTACGTAATTATCGCGGTTAATCGTCACTTTTCTTCGGTGTTCCGCGCGCCGAGGCGCCCGCGGCTGGTCGCTCGATGCTCCTCGCGGCTTTGAGAATCTCCGAGTCAGGGGAATCTTCGGTGTTTCGTCATTAACGAGTATTCAGGTTCCTTGGAACTCGCTGATGGAGAGGCGAACACCCCTGGCCGATGGGAAGCGATTGTTTTGCTACGAAAGCTCGGAATTTAGGGAACCGAAGATACTGTAGGTGCCAATTTTAAGGCACATTTGCTAACACGCTAGGTTCCTTTGGAAAGGTGCCAATCTTAGAGACAGATAGATAAATTAAAATTTAGAATAGAATTTATTCTTTAAAGACTCAGTCGATGCAGTGGACGTCTGATTTTTCATTTGCTTCATCCACTGTCTGTGAAGAATCCTTATCATCGACTGACTCTTTACCCCTTGATGTTAAAAAAATAAATATCTAACGATGGATTTCACAGAAATTACTAAACGTTTCAATTAAAATGTTTAAAGATTCTCCTACATCCCAAAACTAATTGACTATGAAATTAAATTAAAACGGATGAAAGAGAATAAATCTTTTTAGAGGACCACTCACCTCGTTTAGTTAAAAGTTACTAGAAGCCCTGTATCACGTCTAAATAAATAAATAAATAAATAAAGTGGCTGGTTCCACGCGACCGGAGGGACGACTGCCCTCCGACGTTTTCGAAACGAAAGATCGAGGATCTCGGCCGACTGGTCGCGGGGCCGTCGAGCGCGGGCGGAACACCAGCGATAGAAAAAACGCTAACAACCGGCCTAATGTATAGTTACTCAGCGTCCATGTTCACACATTCATGATTAATAATAATTATAATAATTCTCTCGTATTTCTCTCCCGGTCTCGTAATCGTTTTGTTTTTTTTTATCTCGTTTTAAATATAAAAATGAAAACTAACGTATCTTTGGCTTGTTCCCTTTACCAATCGGCAGCAGCCCCCTGTGGATGCGGGCTGCGGCGTGCTTCGTTTGTTGTTGCTGTTGTTTCTTCCTCTTCTCTCATCATTTTTTTTTTTTCGTTTGTATGTACGCTTGTTCGTTTAAATATCTTTTTGTACAGTTTTGTACACTCGAGTATAATAATATATATCCGTGTACGCGCGTGCGTGCCTTCTTCGCCTCTACTCGCGTGTTTAACGCGTGCTCAAGTAATCCCTTCTGTTAGCCTTCGCCACTTATGTACACCTCCCAATCTCTCTGCCTCTCTCATCGTCTTATCGAGAGCGCGCGCGCGCACGAGTTGCGATACTCTTTAGCGAATATCAACCCACACACGCGGTGCGTGTGTGTCTATGCATGCCGTGTACCTCGGTACCTACCTATCTAGGTACATAAATCTGCTGTGTATCCCACGTGTATATACTTCCTCTCTCTCTTTCCGACCAAATCTGTACCTATACGTGTAAGTGTGTAAACGTGTGACTTCCTCTGCCTCTGTAGTGTCGCTGTTCTCGTGTGCTCATTTCGCTGTTGTTGTTGCTGCTGTTATCGGTATTTATTATTTGTTTGTTTTGTTTTTTTGTTTTTTTCATGCAAGTGTGTCGATTAGCAAGCTGGTTGAACACATTGCGTGGCCCAGCCCCAGATGCCATTGACAGCCTCGCGTGCGCGTCGTGACGCCCCGCGTCCTTTTCGACGACGACAACGACATACGTGCGTGTCACCACTTTTAGTGGATCGGCGACTTAACGATGTGGTCCGGCGAGATGAAGTGGTACGCGCCTATCGGGATTCCCGACGTTTCCTGCGATATCCTGAAACAGAATTGGCCGAGTCTGTCAGAGAAGTCAAGCTCGGGCTGGGGACAGGGGTTGTACCGTTGGACGAGGAGGCAGCGCGAACACGCGCGAGGCCGCGTCGCTCGTCTCTGCGCCGGCAAATTAGGAGATCTTCGCGAAACTTCATCCCCTTTTGGGTGCTCGACGAGTGCCTGGGGGGTAGCAACCCGCCGTCAAGCGACGCTTCGTAAATATTAATATGCAATGCCACCCTTTGGAGTGCCATGAGACAGGGGAAAAAATGAGCAATGCGCGATTTTACTGAGTGGGGCTTGTAAACCGGGGTAATTTGTGTACAAGATGCTTGGGATGCGTATTCTATTAATTGTAGGGATTGTAATAGTGATTCTATAGATACACTTTGGGTGGAATGATAGTATTATACAGGGGTGGATTTGTATTTAGGCAAATTTTGGGCGAAAGAATATGGAAAAAGTGTAAACATAGAGGCTTGATACTACTTTAAAAACAATTCACTTCGTTTTCATGTAGCAAACTAGCAATAACTCGGATGTGAGTTGTCAGATTGAAATAATTTTAAAATTACCTCAACTCGTTTAAGAGGGAGTCCTATTTAGGACGCTAGGAATAAGGTGATTTTTGGGAATTTTTTTCTAAGAAATTGTCGATCGGATCTTTTCCAAACTGTTGGGCTATTTTAGTTCACATTCAAGGAATAAAAATTAATTTTTTCGTTACAAAGTGTTCGGTAGAAATGGAGAAATATGAACACGTTCTTAAGGACTCGCGTGCCGGAGTTGCAAATTTGAGATCATGAAAGAATTTTACCAATTCTTTGCTAAAATAAAAAACCAAGGATTTTCTTATTTATCGTATAATTACATTGTACGAAATTTCTCCATTTCTACCGAACACTTCGTAACGAAAAAATTAATTTTTATTGTTTGAATGTGAACTAAAATACCCTGAAAGTTTGGAAAATATCCGTTCAACAGTTTCTTAGAAAAAAATCCCAAGAATCACCTTATTTCTAGCGTCCTAAATAGGGCTGCTCCCCCCTTAAATTAAAATATTTTATAATATTTCACAGAAGGGGCGGCAGAAAGGAATCTTTGTTTGACTTGATAGGGAAGATTTTAATAGAAAGAGGGGATTAATGGAATGTGGTTTATAGATATTTGATAGAAAATTACCTTGACAGATTCGCAATATTTTAAATGTTTCTTTAACACAAATAGAATATATCTGGAGATCTACAATGGTTGTCACAGAAAGCTTGAAAGATGAAGAATCACTTCTGAATTAAATATAAAAACTATGCACTATGTCTCATATTATAAAGATCGAAGTGCTTCCGGAGAAAACACCCGAGATACCACTTGAATTATTAATGCAAAATATTAAGTTCAAGCTTTCTTCAACCACCACAATGCATTTTCTATCAAATAATTATTAGATGTTTCAGAAGCATCCTGTACACAAGCCACTGGAAACTTCACCTCCACATGAGGAAGTGAAAGCTAACAGGCCATAAACGAAGGAATTTATCCCGACTCCCCGAGTATGCGAAGATTTCCAATTATTCATGACGCTTAATATCCAGTACTAAGTTAACTAAAAAAAATCTCAAAAAATCCTGGAGTATTCGAAACGAGCAACGAGTCACGCATCTTCGCCTCTCTCTCTCTTTGACATGCGTCGGATCTACGGAAGGAGATCCTCGATCCTCGAGACGTTATCTCGATTTCAGCCAGCCGACGTCGTTCTACGAACAAATTTCGTACGAAGTATCGTTGCAAGAATCCTGCAAAGCTCCACTATTCACCCTGGAAAGCCATGGCAACCGGTAAAATCTCCGCGACACGATGAAATTCGTAGAAAATTTGCTCGCATTTTACATAAGGATACACAACCGAGACGTCAGCTGTTATTCACGATGGAATCGTTTCCGGAGGGGTTTGGATGATTGGTCGCATATGCTCTGGTTGGCCGAAACAACTGTTGGTCGCGATCGGTAGACAATTTAAAAAAAAAGAAAAAAAACAGTGCTAAAGAAACGGGAATCGAAACTGAGCTTACAAAAAAAAAATATAAAAAAAGTCCGAGAAAACGAAATTTTGTCGTAGCCAACGGTTCGTATAAAAAAAATATGGGAGAAGTGTCATTTAACGGGACTACAAAGGAGCGGATGGTGCTTACCAAAGACGGGCAGGAGCCTGGGTCAAGTTGGTTGGATGGATACATCTTCTCTCTCTCTCTCCCTTTCTCTACATCTCTCTGTACGAGTCTCTCCACTCTTGGTACGTTTATATATGCACGTGTGTACACGCAACATGTGTATGTATACGTATACATGGTATGTACGATTGCTACACATATAAAGCTTGCTTGTACGCCGCGCGAAGAACCCTGCGATCGATGGATCGCAGCGAGGCGTAGCGGAAACACGCGGGAGAAGAGCACGTTTTGCGCGATGGGGATCGCGGAACGTTGCCCTTGTCCCCGTCGAGAAAATAAAAAAAAAAGAAGCTCCACCAAAAGATGTCTCGCACCAAGCGAGCATGGTGGCTCTTCGTCGGTTCGGTCGATTCGGTACACTGTTTACTCGCGACGCGTTTGCCGTGGACGCTCGTTTCAGACTGGGTGCAGACCAAATGGACGTGAGATGATGAATCCGGGGATCGTTAGTGCTTTTATCAATCTGTGGGCTAACAGAAACGTTAGTCGGTTGTTGCTTTCGGGCCAGAGCCTGCGGGTACTTGGGACAAGCTGGCGAAAGTGCAACGATTCGTGCAATATAGATATGCAGATGCAATTTAGGTTTCTAGATCTCTATCCCTCGGTTAATAAATATTCCAACATCGAGCCACTGGGGCGCTGAATTTTCCACGAAGCCATTACTCACTCGATACCGAAGGGGCAATGCGGAGCTGGGATATAGAAACAAAAATGTATCGCTATCTCCCAGGTGTTTCAATTTTCCAAATTTCATGTAACTTTGCTCGCCCCCTTGGTTCTATTTATCCAAGTAATTTGTATGCCAAATTTTAGACAAATTTAATAATATTTAGGGGTTGCACAGTTCTATGACTACTTAGGATGAGGCCTGGGGCGGTAGTAACACTTTGACTTTGGAATACGATTACGCAGGAACTATTACATTACTGCATTATTACTATACTGCGAGGACACGAGTTTAAATTTATCAAAGTATAAATCTTCCTTAAACTTTAGTTTCTTTTTCAAGGACTTGAGAATAAAAATAATTGCCATTGGAAATCGTGTTTCCTTAGCCTGCTACATAATATTTATCGTACGAAGTGTGCAACCCCTAAATATTACTCAATCTTCCTAAAATTTGTCAGATATTCTTTTTATATTAATAGGAATCAGGACATGTGCAAAGTAAAAAAAGCTAATATTTTAATTTTAACCCTATAATATGAAACACCCGGTCCCAGGTCCCCCGAAACGTTGCACTATCGCCGCATTGTCACCCCTTTCCCGGATCATCGTGCTTATCGATTTGGTCTGAATCCTGCGTAACGTTCTATTTGCGTCGAGCGGTACGCTGACTGAGCCCCACTTCTAAAAGGAGGTAGCAACAATAAAATGCAGCGCGCCAGAAACGTGGTCGCGCAATGTACTGCAGAGTTAGTCCTCCAGGGACTCTGGATCGGCGGCGCCTGTGCAAACAACAGGCGCGTGCAAAGCCGTATGCGCCTGCAGGTACGAGTACGGAGCGGCCGTGCTCGTCCCTTTCCCGAGCGTTATCAAACACGACAGAAGAGTGCGTTGCGGGACCCCGTTCGCAGGAAGGCCGAGAGACAGTTTGCTTTTTCTCATATTTTTTTTTCTTTTTTTTTTCGTATTGTATTAAACACGCCTAGCTTTATTTAACAAGGTGATACAGGGTAGCTAATGCCTGGTAAGCACACAAGCTCTGCGACATCGTTTATAGAGACCAATATACAGTTGAAGACTAATTACCTACAAAAAAGATGCTGCGTGTATACTCATTGAATCCTGATCGATCTCCCCCGTTCCCTCTCGCGCCGAGAAACTCGTAACCCCTTCTAATCCTATTCCCCCGATTCGAAAATAAAAGATTTATTATTGTCTCGAGACGAGAAAAACCAAAATGTTAGGGGAGGCTACGTAATGTGGGAGCGCGCGACGAAGGGTGGGTTCGCTCCACGAGAGCGCGATCGCGTTCACGGTTCCCGCGGGATGGGATTCACGATTGACAACTCGAAACCGCCCCCACCATGTGCAACGCGACTCGCGATGATTGCTGCTCCTTCTCTTCCCTTGATTCTTTATTTCTCTGAGTACAAAAACGATCGCCGACTGATCCGCGATCGCGCCGATTTCGTCGAGACCGACGGTAAACGCCCCCCGTTCGTAAACGTCTACGCTCGATTCGATCTCGCTAACGTATGCAACGCACTTCCTCGCTACGAACTAGAAATTGAGCACACAAACATCGATCTGGGATCTCCTGTCTCGTTCGTTTCGAACGAACGCGATGATGCACCGCCATTCCCACACCGAGTCTTTCCCTCCTTTCTCTCGCCAAAATCCTCTCGATTTTATGTCGATCGCGGCTGATTCACAGAAACACCATTCTTCCCGTGACTTTTTATTCTCATCGGTGGATACGAGGAAGAAGAGGAAAAGACGATCGATGGCAGCGCGGGATGCGATATCACGAGCTCTTTGAAAAAACACGACCCTTTGCGTCTTCTCTGGCATTTCTCGTGTACATTACGTGTATGTGTACGTGTCTGTGTGTGCCTGGAAAGTGTATAGGGCGGGGGGTTTACGTATCTAAAATGTTAAAGAGTTACCGCTAATTATCTGTACTCGCTGGAGAAAGAAACGTTAGTTTCTTTTTTTTCTCTCTCTTTCTCTCTTCCTCTATCCCCGTACAATTATATGTCGAGCGTGTTTTCACTGATGAATGATTACGTTCTGTTTATTGTATATAATTATTATATCGTTACAATAAAACGACCACTATTGTAAATTGGTTGATTACCTCGTAATTCGAATATATATATATTCACTGACGACATTCAATGAAGCTACCTCTCGTCATCGAGGTATACGATATAAGCTCTCTGATTATATTTCTCATCCGTCTGTCTCACTGTCTCTCTTCTCTTTCTCTATCTGTTCTTGTCGGTGGTAGACCGTATCATTTCCGGAGGAAGTCCACCGTCGTTTTAAAGCACGTTTACATGATTACGACACGGTTTCTCATCTAAACACGCCGCTTCGCGTTCGCTTTGTCTCTCACACGCACATACACACGCGCACGCACTCTCTCGCTCGCTCACTTTCCCTCGTATAAAGAGTAAACACATAATCGAAAAGAAAAAAGGAAAGAATATTATAATTATCTCATACACACCCTGGAACCTTGGTTTCTCTAACTTTCTCGTCCGTTCAATCGCGCCGTCATTATATATCCTCTCTCGATTCAAGTGGTCGGCTACTATAATATAACTACAAGAAAAAATTACATCGGAATCCCTAATGCTAGTAAGAAGAGCTTCTGCTTCAAACATTAATCCAATCAATAATTCATCGTAAATTATATATATATATATATGTATATATATAAAAGGCTGCCTTGCGACGGTGCACAAGCAGTTGCGTCCTCCGAGTCGTCGAAAAGAACCAACCGCACATGACTCAAAGGCGACGCATCTAATCTTAACGCGGTATCGTACGACACTAAAGGCTTAAAAAAAAAGAAAGGCAAATATTAAAAAGGTGAAAGAAAACGAGGAGATCGTGACTGGTCTCACGTACCCCTTTCAAGCGACACGTACTCTTCGCATCCGATTGATGGAGAGACGGAGTTAGCTATAGACTCGGAGGACGTGTGGCGCTAGTGTGATTGGTCCGAAGACTTAGCGTCGGATCTCGCCGGCTCCCCCCGGAGTGTCATCGGAACGTAGGAAAAATGCAACAGAACTCGAGAACGAGAAACCATCGCGCGTGCGCGCGATCTCTTGATCGGAGTGATCGGAAAGAAGGAAAATGGAATTCAACTCGCCGTGCCGTGATCGACCAAGATCTATTTGATCCCAGCGTTCGCCGGGCGCGTCTTACCCCGCGTGGTTGTCATCGTTTCAAGACGAAGGAGGAGAAAAGAAGACGAAGAAGTAAAGTAACCAGGGTTCGTTTGAGAAACTGAAGCGGAAAGAAATCGTGGTCCGATCCTCAGCCAAGCCTTGATCCGGACCCGCGCTACCCTGGCGTCCGTACGCACTTTTCTCCGATGTAAATTTCGTGTTCCGTGTGTGTGTGGTGGTGGTGGTGATGGTGGTGATGGGTAATGCGTGTCGAATGTGGTGTCGTAATGATCTCCCTGTCGCGTCTCTCCGTCGTCGTGGTGGTCGGTTGTCCATTGGCTCAGTACGGGTTGTACTTGGTGCGCTCGGATTTGAATTTGCCGCTGTCGGTGGGCCCAGGTGCGCCTGGGCTACGTAGCCTCGGCGTGAACTTGTGCGACCGGTGCACGCCGGTTGTCTGGACCGGGAGCGCGGATGCAGCCGCGCCAGCAGCACCACCTAGCAATTCCGTGAGTCCGCCGAGGGCGGTGAGGCTAGATAGGGCGTTGAGGGCGCCTGGCTTGCTTAGCAGCTGAGCCAAGGGAATGGCGCTGGCCAAGGGAGAGGCAGTGGTAGTGGTGGTAGAGGGAGAAGCACTGGCCCCGGATGCCCCGGGAGTGGTACCGCTGCCAGGGGTTTGGGTATTTTGGGCCTCTAGGTTAGCTTTCTGCAGTTCAACACTGGGGAAAAGACACAAAATGTAAAAAGGTGAGGGTGGGAACGTTCCTCTCGTAAAACGGTATTATGTGCGCGAGTTTATATTTTCTTTTTTTGTTCTCTTTTATTCTCTTTGGTCTCGCGTGTACCAATGTGAGCGACGCTACCGCTTGAAAGCTTGGGGGTTCGGCTGGGTGGAAGGCGTAGTGAGGTACTTTTCTTCAGATCTCTCGCGATATCCTTTTCGTCTGGGAATTCGGAATTAATGATTCTGCGGGATACAAGCTTCGCACTCTATTGTACAGTTCTACTTTTTTTTTGGAGGTAGATGAGTGGTAGTGGTTGGTAAGCAGTTGTATTGATGGTAATTAGATGCGGTGGATGGATGAATTAGTTTCAAGCTTTCAGATGGAATGGAGGAAATGTTGTCCCCAGATTCTCTCGCGAAATAAAGTCACCGCGGTGTGTTACTGACAAAGTATGAGGCAGGTTGTATCCGTAATTAGTGACGTTTCTTGTTTAAAAGATTCCCATGAGAATCGATGGGTCTTTATATACAGAAAGATTTCTAACTGGAAGTGTAGGTACTTGGTGTTCTCCTTCGACCAGAGAATCTTCCAACAGAAAACGACCTGGAATATATTTATCAGCAAAAGTCACACGAAGACTAAAGGAAAGGAACGAGTCCAAAATAGTAATCGTTCGACCTCTATTCCACTGAGTTACTACGGGACACATTAGACAAGGAAATCAGAAGCCGGTGTTCGATGTAAAAAAAGTGACAAACCAACGAGAGTGCCGAAACTACATAAGGCTGTACTAAAAAAAAGAAAGGAAGCTGGATATCCCGACAAAAAGGACATTTCACAAAAAACAAGTACTCACATCAAGCAAACTTTACGTAATGCGCACTACTGACGTATTCTTTCGTGTCTCCGCATACAAATGAAAGAAAAACACTTGGCAATAAAATCGAAGGGTATCCTCACTAACGCGTGCACCCAAACCTTCCAGCGGTAGTGTACGTGTGTTGTACGCGTGTATACATGAGCAGAGATCGCAGAAACAGAATCGGTGGCGCAGAGAGTGAACGGAAATGAAAGAAAGAGATGTGGCTAGTAGAGAGAAATCATAACAGCTTGCTAGAAGAAGAGTTATCGATTAACAGAGAGAAAATGCAGCGCGAAAAAGACATGGGCGGCTGGGGGAGTGAATAGAGAGAGAAAAAAAAAAACAGTAGAAAAGAAAATGAGAACGAAAGAAATCGAGTCGCAGGGTTTAAAAGGCTTCAGAGAGTTATGGCACAGGTGCTCTATGGAGCGTGGTACTCTCGCGTACACCGGCTACGTGGCTCATGGGGGTGATGGGCGGGTGGAGTTTGTTTCGCGGTCGGGACGCGTTTTGTCAGGTTTCAGAAGCCACCCACTTGGAACAGGACGCGACTAACGATCGAACCAGATGGACGGCCACGCTTCGTTCGTCTTCCAGGTGGCCCGCGACACCGGACAAATCGCGTCTCGACGCTGAGGACGCGCTTGAAAGGAGGCGCCGTCGAAATGGACATGTATTCGTGCCAGCGACCGATCGACGAACTAGCTACTAACATCCGGAGGCCCGCTATCCTCGGCAAATACAGAAGATGATGGAGGATCTCTCGCGAATACAGTGTCCATTTCTCCGGCACAGCAGAGCCATGGTCCGTTGTATGACGCGTGATGATCAGACGCAAGCAAGGATCGGGAGAACTCTATCCCCCAGACGGGGCTGTCTATGTGACGATGCTACGACGGCGCTGACAAAAGCTGCTGTTTTCTTTTTTTTTCTTTGCAAGTGGTATCGTATCACAGATACGTTGGGCGAAGCGACCGAGCGGTACCCGCGGTAACGTATCATGGCTCTGCGACTGTAGTCACTGAAAAGCGGAAATCAAACTAAACGAGGCGCAGGACGTGCACTCTGCCAACGGCGATAATCAGTCAAGTCTGTCGCCGATTTGGCAAATCGTGGCCACCGCCCGCGTTCAACCGGGCCCCGGCTGAGGGATCGACTCGATAATTGGCTCGTACATCACACGCGGCTAGACAGCAACCGGAACGGTGCGACAGGCAGAGTGCAGTTCTTGGCCGTCGGGGGAGTGGCGATGGTGGGGGATTATACACGGTAATGTAACAATCACGGCGACGACGACCAAGTTATGAGCAGGCACAAGAAGTAATAATATCTGGGTGGGGGTTTTGGGGGGGGGGTGGGGGGGGTGGATGATGAATATTCTGTCGCTATTAAATGCAGTAGTATAAAATATGAGTGACAACAATCTGGAATAAAATATAATGGATTATAATTATAACGTGGGGCGGGGATAGCAGTGTTTGGAGGTATTCGACCCGCGCGTCCGAGCGGCTGAAATACTTTGGAACATCCGTTTGGTCGTGCTAGTCGAGAGTTACGGGTGGGTTTTTTTGTGAATACTTCTTTCTTTTTTTAAAAGGTTTGCTGCGATATCGGGACGCGTTAAATCTTCTCGAATCTCGTCAACGACTACGTTAGTATCGTTCCAGCCATTCAAGTGTCGCCGTTTCGTGAGGAAGGTATATATTAGTCCCATAGCACGATTTAGGAGGGCAGAGTTCTGCGCACGCGAACATTTACAGTATGCGACGATGTCAATCAGCGAGGAAATGTAAAAGTCAAAATGCAAGGGGGCCCTTGGCGAAGGTGGAGTTTCTGGCATTTATAATTTTTTTGGTCAAATGATTTTCTATTAATTGAAAGGTCTGGTGGAATTCTAACGATATCGAGCTTAAGATAACTTAATTTTAATCCCGTCAGGAGACATATTAAAAAAAAAAAGTTAAAATAAAGTGAAGAAACCGAAAGGAGAAGGAGAAATCAGCGAACCTTCGCCAAAAGCATCCTCGTCGAAAAGAAACGTTGGATCGTTGGAAAGAAAGAACCGAGACGAGGTGGAGGAACTTTTGTGATGCACTTGCGCGCGCGTGGGACTCATCGAGGATCGTTAATCGCAATCAAACGGGGTAGACAATTGCTAGAATCGTTCGGGGACTACTGCACGGTGTCGTTTCTGTCTGGTATATATATTTTGTCTTTTTTTTTTTTGCTTGAAAGGACAGCCAGCGACAATGGGGGAAAACAGATGTTGAGCGGAGATGTGTCTGCAGGATACTCAGGGTACTGGGCCTGGAAAGCAGGACCTGGAAACAAAGGATTAAGAATCCTCTTCCGTCCTGGTAGATGTCTTCCGTCGACTCCACGTAGACACGCTGATCCCTCCACGTTGCTGCGACGTCTTCCCGTGGCTATGTGACCTTACAACTACGGATATCTCACCTGCTTCTCGCTCTAGACCGAGGTGGCGTTACCTGGTGCCGCGCGCACGTACACGAGAGAGCGCACAGCGAGGGAGAGATATTCTCTTCGGCTGTGGCTCCGTGCGTGCTTAGTTCTCTATACAGTATCGCCACCTTTTTCGTGATACGCTGCTCGCGTCGACGCGCCGGCGTGGACGACACGCTTCTGCAAGTGTCCGTCGCGACGCTAAATAGAGGAACGCCGAGGTGTTTCCTATTCAATTCTCTTACAGTTACAGGGCTACGTGCAACGCACCGAGGACCCGAGGTACCCGAGCACTTAACTGGCGGTAAGTTTCAAGGTGAGGACCGAGAAACTTGGGGATCGCGAACCGGCGCGTCGACGCCACAGCCAACATTAACAGTAACAAACATGATGGGAGGTGCTCGCGATGACGGCAATTCGACTAATTCCCCTTAGTCTCACTGATCACCTTCAAGACACCGAGGCTAAGAAAGGTCGATATTACGGGAGGAACGAGTAACACAAAACAGACGAGTCGTTGATAAAGGGGGGGGTATTTTGGTGGTGGTTGTTCGTCGAGGATCATCAACGTGTAAAACTCTACAACCGGCGACATACACAGCCCGAGGTGGTGCCGGCGATCGATCGCCGTAGATGAGAAAGAAAGAAATAAGAAATAGATACAGGGGGGGGGGGGGGTTTGTATTGGTTGGTGGTAAATGTAGCCGCGATCTACCGTAAAACGTAGCCGGGACGAGTTCGACTTGTTTCGATGGGGTTGTCGGGGGATGGTACAAATAGTTTGTTTCTTTTTTAAATTCCTTTTTCTTTTCTTCAAACGGAACAGAAATGTGATCGAGAAGGAACCTTGGACAGCTCTCCGGAGGCGTTGGGACCCCCTCAGCGCTGGCGCTCAATCGCTCAACGTGTACCCTGTGTGCGGGAAACGCTTCGGTGTTATTCATTGAGCATAGCCCCCGAACGCCTCGTGGGCGTTCTCCGCACACGCGCTCATCGAGCGCATATATGGGTTCGTAGCGCTGAAAGGGTTTGAGACGTTAGGTCCAACGTTCCTCGCAGACCCTTGGGTTCGTTCGATCACGGTGCAAACCACGAGCGAGGCCGTCGCTCTGGTCCCCCGGTACTCACCTCATGTTGATGAGATATTGTGCCAATGCCACGGCGTCCGGGTTCCCGGTTATGGTGATCGTACGATCGGTGGCTCCGCCCTCCCTCTCCTCGCAGTTGCTGATCCTGATCATGGCGCCGGAGATCTGGCGGATCTCGGCGATCTTGGTGCCACCCTTGCCGATGATGCAGCCGATCAGCTCGTTCGGCACCGTCATCTCGTGTGTCTGATTGTTCGCCGCTGGCTGCTGTCTATTCGTATTGCTGGTTCGTAACTGGCTACCAGCTAGTGCTGCTAATGCTGCGAACGGAATATGTTCGCAGATTATAAAACACTTAAGTCCATCATGGCACTTGAGGCAATGTTATGGACTTACGGGAGTTAGGACACTGGACTAAACTTGGCCGGGGAATTTTAGGATTTCAGTGACCAATTGGACTAGGACACTTTGAGTAAAAAAGTGGAGGGTTGGAAATACGTTTTGCGTAGGTTGTACATAGTATTTTATAGTTACAAAATTATATAGGATTATCGAGGATAGGTGTCGAAGTGGTCTTTTATCGTGTTATGAAATAATCCTTGGAAAAATATCACCCTTTTGGTTAGTTCTGCTATTCTCTATGTAGCTTTCTCTGGAAGATGGAGTAATTGGGATGGGTAGAGTTACAGTTTATTATATTATCGATTTGATTAGCTTCTAGCACGTGTGGACATTCCAATTAGCTGCTTTAGGTGGTAAGAGGTTTAATATGATGAAACCAGAAGAGCTGAAAGTCCAGACGTGATCTTACCTGCTGGGTTGAGCCCACCGGTGTTGGCGGGTGTGGCAAGGCCTCCAAGGCCCAGAGCTGCGAGCCCAGCCAAAGGATTGCTACCGAGCTTGCCCATCTGTAACAACGTCGAAGAAATCCATCGCTCAGCAACAGAAACAGGAGGAGCGCAGGGAGGAAAGAAAGAACACGAGCCACTGCTCAGAATCGTTAGAGTGCTTCAGGGGTATACGAAGACACCGAGATAAACGATATCTAAAAGGAACGTATTAATAATCTGCCTGCTTTCCTCGCGCGTCTCACATTCGAGGATCGTTGATTAAAAAGGTGTCGCTTAAAAGGATCAAAACAAAAGTCTAAAACGAAGAAGAAGATGAAACGTAAGGTACGGAATAATTCAACGAATATCTCTAGGCTCATCCTTCGTCGATGATCCTCGTCGATCGCCTTGGATTCTACGGTCGTGTCGGCACGCGCGGTTTAACTTTAGGTAACGCCTGTTCCCACAGTCTCCGCTACGATCTCGACCAGCAGGATGTCCCGACTTCCTGGGACCAATCCAAAACATTCGTTCCACGACGGAGCCGTCGGACGCGAAACCGTTGACGTCACCAATCACACGGACTATAAGCTCTTCCCAGAGCACATGCTGCGCGGGATTGACAACCAAAGAGAACGATGAAATTATCGGGAAATACTAACGGAAAAATGGTGTCCCAAGTGGAACCAAACGTAAACACCAACACAGGGAACATTGAAAAATTCGAGCGGGTACCGATGAAAAGTTTCCTGCCAGCTAATCCGTCGATCGAGTCTCAACGATTCATTCGGGGAAGATATACAGGGGGTTCGAGGACACGCGGGAGAAAATTTAAGGGGTGATTATACACGAACAAATAAATAAAGGATGAGATTGTTTAATATTGCGCTTCGTTTTCGAGAAAATTTATTTGGGATTTTAGCTGAGTACGCGTGTACCGAGGTATTTTGAATTTCAGTCGAGTGGGTGTGCACCGAAGTAGTTTTAAAATAGCTAAACAGCTAAAATTGAAAATACTTCGGTGCACGCGTACCGAATCAGCTAAATTCAAAGTGAATTTTCTGGAACACGAAGGACGCTATAAAAAAATATTATTCTAGATTATCGACTTATTTGTTTATGTAAAATCATCCCTTATTTTCCCCATGTGTAGTTGGACACCCTGTATATAAATCGCATCGACTAAATCGCTACTGGAGAAGGAGCTCGATTCAATGTGACGCGACAAAGGGGATCCCTTCCGTGGCAAGAATCCGAATTACCTGCTACCATGATCGACCATTGCTTCGAGTCACAGAAAACGATACTCTCGAAATTTTATAAGTGACGACTGCGCGAGTGATCACAGAAGAAAGTATCGATATCTGTCGATCGTTTTTCACTCTATTTCTATGGAAATTGGCAGAACCGAGTCCACTCGACGGTGTGTATAGCAATGTACAGCTTTGCAGACTGGGAGATCGCTTCGCGCTATCGTGGGACCGGAAGTCGAGGTGTCCAGGACGTTATGAGCGGGACAGAGGACACGATTCAGGGTCCCTCCAATTCCTTTGCGAAACGGTGCTGCTTTGAGCAGAGAACCTATCGGTAAAGTGGAACGTCGAGGAGCAAGGGGAACAGAGAGATAAAGGAGAAAAGAGAGCACGCGACAGCCATGCATCTACGTATCTCCTCGACATTGAAGAAGACAACTTTTTCCCTGTTTCTTTTTACAATAGTACGACTTCTCCAGCATGCTCCGATGGCGTCCAATTAAATCGCCCTCTGTCGAAATACTTTTCTCTTGCCCCCTTCCCTCTCCTTTGGTCTATGCAACTGGTTATGCATTTTTCATCCGAATCAACGACAGAAACGAATTTCAACGTCGATCGCCCGCTTCACCGTCGGTGAATTAGAATTTTTCTCGTTAACCCGGCGAATAAAACGAGCAGAACTGAATGGGACGGGGCCGACCCGCTTTCCATTTGCGCGCCTTTTATATACTAATTACGAGGAATATCGTGCCGCTTGAAACTATTGGGGTGGTCGATGAATTCTCAGATGGAGCTTGAAACTATCGGGGTGGTCGACGAGGTCTCGGATGGAACTTGAAACTTGGAGAGCGCTCGCGGAACTTGGCGAACTTGCGGGGAATTCCGAGGCCGATATCAATACAGACCTGTTTCCGTTTAAGCGATTCACGACGGAGGGTTAATACTTCGCGGAAGTGCATTGGGAAATGATCGATGTTGTTTTGAATAGGTATTATTTTCGATAAAGTAGTTCTGCTTTGAAATGCGCAGTGCTCGGTGTAATCAGAAGATTGGACAGGTAAATGATTTCATATGTTGATAACTCTGTTACGGAGAGTTTAAATGAATACATTCATAACTTTAGAATGATTTTTTTACATAACAAACTTCATTGTGTGTAGAGTTCTTGTGTCCAGACACTTTGCAATCTTTTTTGAGAGTGGAGATGATAGTTAAATAGATATTGAACAGAATTGCTAATTTTGTATATGTTTACAACGGTTACTTAATGTGAGCAACGCGGACTAAGTATACGTAAAATATATTATTCTAGTATTTAGAATAATATATTTGTTAAACTCAATGGTGCTATAAGGTGAGGGACGAGTGGATTTTAAGGGAGCAAGGAGAATAGGCACGTATGTGGTCAGACACCCTGCTAATAGTTGCATGCTTGTGGAACTATTTCCCTGTAACTTTTTATATGTGGGGTGGGTTCGAAGCTAATTTTTAAATTCTCGAAACTCGAAACCGGAACTTTGTCTGGCTTCGAAACTCTAAACTGAAACTTTGTAACGCTTCGAAACTCTCGAAACTTAAAGTGCTGTTTCTGTTTTGTAAGTAAAAACAGCTTAGTTCAAGAACTCAACTCAACAAAATTTTTGCGCAAACCTCTATTGACCGTAATTGAAGAAAATATAACAATATACAAATTCTCGAGGAAAATAACTTATATCTCATTTATTCATACTTTTTCTTATATGGCTTTCGAATCACAAAAAAAGTGCAAAGTTTCGAATTCTCGAGTTTTTCTAGTTTCAACTACAAGTTATCGAGATGAGAATTTTGGAAACAAATACAAATTGCAGCAATATTTTTTACTTATTTCGGATGAATCTGAAGCCTTTTTTCTGTGTGGAACGAAACTCTTCACACAACGAAGTTTGAGCAGTATATTTAACACGAAAATAGTTAATAAATAAATTTTAAGAAATCGATGTATTTCATAATATCTTGTCTCAATATTTTGTTAAAGAATGCATTCTAAACTATTTCCAATGGAGAACATTACTATTAACTCTACTATTCAGCACTACATAAACTTTAATTTCAGAGGAATTTCTCAAATTACAGCAAAATGAAACAAGGTTCACTCGTTACGCTCATGCTGCGATTCCAATTAATAATTCAAGCTTGCCCAGGAATTCATGGACCACTCTAAAAACTGGTAACAACAACAAACTCGGTAATTGCCTCGTAAACGTTGCAATAGCGGCGAGCCACTGTAAAACGCTAATTACAGCGGAGCATCTTCTCGTTTAGATACAACGCGTAGCAGAAACTGCGATAACTAATTACTACGATCGTAAAGTAGTACGTAAATGCATACCCATCACGTGTGGAGTGAAACCAGACTGAGAGACGAACAAAGAAAATACAAACGAAAATAAAAAATAAAAAAAAAGAAGATATACACATAGAAAAAATACATTCTCTCTTGCTCCTTGTCATAAGGAGGACGAGATGGCGGGGGTAAAGATCTAGGATTCCCTTAAATCCTACAAATTGCGTCCTAAAACATGAAAACCCAAAGTGTGATTGGTCTTCTATCAGCAATATCATCTAGACTAGCCTATGTGCACGCGGTATAATTATACATTACGTATACCATGTGTCTTCAAACGTCGCAAACGCCGTCACAGATCACTGTTCCACGTGGAAAATCGGCGACGAAGCTGACCGTACTACTATATCAACCAGTGGTCGTGTGATGACCACTATCATCCACCATCATCTCCATTATAAACGAACTCTCAGCCAGAGTGATCTTCAAGCTTCACACTAATATTGTATAAACTAAAGTGAATAACATTAACCAGCCATTTATAAATTATTTATCATAAGACATCACTCGACCACCAGCAGGCTGAAGCGCGATTTTCCCGCGGAGCAGGATCAGCAGGGAACGACGTTTGCCAGCTAGGTTTCAGAAGGGGGAAGAAAACAAAGATACATGATCTCCACGGCGTAACTTCTACCCTGCTCAAGATGGTGGAGACGTGATGTCAGGGCAGCCCACCCTCGCGCGAACTTCTTGATTCGTAGCTAAAGAGAGTGCTGGAAGCCATGCTGTTCTAAGATAGGATGGCGAAAGGGACCATGGACAGCTCAGGGGGCGAAGGCTAAGAGACGAACGAAAACGAAGAGACAGAGAGATAGAGAGCAGCTCGGCGAGCTGTTTGGTTGGTCCCGTGGCCGTTGCCTCGGCGTCCTCTTCGTCGCGGCGGCCACCGAGGCAACGTCTGGCCGCGATGAAGAAGGAAGAGAGTTCAGAGAAAGACGTATGAGCGTGTGAAGAGATAGAGTGGCGCGAACGGGGAAGGGAGGGACGTCGGGAGAAGTGTGTTTGGCGAAGCCGTGAAAAGCGAAAGCGTGTACGTACTTTTTCGTCGCCTCGGCGACAAGTGTCTCGCTTTAGGTTGGTCTTTCGCTGATCTTTGAACGAACAGTGCCAAAGAAGCCGAAGTGATCTTGCTTGCGTCGGTTCACCTTAGGGGCGCACGTTCAAAGCGCAGTGAGTGAGTTCACGGTGTGCAACGGAGGGGTAAGTTGAAACGCGGCGAAAGCTATCAAAATGACGGTGGTTCGCCATCTTTTTAAGATGCACGACTGGTGGTGTATTAATGTGGATGGAACCACCCCGTAAATTCCTCCTCCGCAAAAGTATTTAGCTTTTTCTTTTTTTAGTTCGGAGTAGCTTCGATTGCGATGAAAGACGAGTGAGCAAGCTTACGGAGGCTTGACCGAAATAAGCTTGCGAGGAGAGGTTGCGATCGTATCGAGCCTGCTTTGGAACAAAACCTGGGCAGAGGTTGGGGTATTGTAGGGAATTAAGGGTAGGTATTTTGCTGATCAGTTTTAAGTCAAATAGAATCTGTATGAAACGAGGCTCTACTTGTCGCGATGGTATCACAGTTTTAAAGATAGAAATCAGAGGTGTAGAATGTTGGAGCTTTGAAATCCTCGGGGATTAAAAAGATGTAAGAACCTTTCTTTTTTTATGTTAAGTTTAATTTACTAAAAAGGAGACCTCGATTAGACAATATTCAAGATTAAAAGATAAAAGTTTAGATGGCTGGGCTAAATAGATTTATGGTTGGAATAAAATTGACTGGTCTTCTCAAGAACACTTGGGGAACTTTATAACTTAACTACTCTTATTATTTCCTTTTTATTATACAATAATGATTCGATAGACGTGGCAAAATCTCTGTTCGATAGTCGTGATTCTCTATTCTCATATTTTTGTTCTATTTTTACTAAATTAGCTTTAATATATTAATGCAATTTTGCTGATGAAAATAAGACCAAACACGAAATAACTTGGATAATTCCCCTATCATATCCCATTTTTCACTTTCCACTGTCATCATAAACATCGAATCATTACTGTATTCCCTCCTTCTCTACCGAACAAGGAAACTGAGAAGACGCAAAAATGGGTATTGAACGTGTCTAATAAATTGGAAGAAGTGGTATAAAGTGCCCTTGATCAGCCACTTGATGTTGTTGCAACTACAATATCCTGTAGCCTATTCATGCCCACCAGTTTCTGTAATTTCAAGCTAGCCTGATTCAAAAGCAGCAGCTCTCGATCGCGATCTCTCCTCGCCAGACGCATACAGGTGCAAAGCAGGTGCACGTACACATTTTTGTCCATCCTGATTCGTCTTTTCTCAAGTCCATTACAATTAAAAAAGAAAATAAAACGATTCCACGTAATTGATTCAGCGACGACCTGGACCGTTTGAAAGTTTGCGGACAGGCTTCAGAGTGGGGATCAGAAATAGAGGACTTCTGATCAGACCTGGTCTGTCTAAGAGCAGAGAAATCAGAGACAGTGTACGGAGGACAAGAAGCCAAGAAGTAATCGTGTTCTGTAAGCCGATAGACAGAGAGAAAGAGACAGAGTGTGTTCGTATCAGGCAGACTGAAGGGGCAACGAAATAGAAACAGAAAGAGAACTGAGAGAAGAAAGATGGGATCGTGACAAGAGAGAGAAAGAGAGAGATATAAAGCGCAATAATAATACCTATTTAATCTACCTTTTCTCGTGCCACGCATGCATACTGGTCTTTGTTTCTGTTGTACACCTCGCTTAGTGCACGCGACAATTGTCGACCAAACCCAAACCCCTCAGCTAGCGTCTCCTGCAGTGACATATCTCTCGAGGAGAACCGAGAAGAATGGAGCAGAACAGAAAATGGGGGGTAAGACGAAGTAGAATCAGAAAGAATCAGAAATGAAGAGAAACGAAGAGAATCAGAAGGGTAACGCAAAGAACAGAAGGAGAACTCGTCGGTGGCCGCGGCTAAGCGAGAAACAGAGATTTAGAGGCCCTGTCACCCGCCATTTTTCCTCCGTTCGTATCAGCGCGGCTTTTCCCAGGCCTTTCCCTCGCACGCGTCTCTGCGGCACCGAAATCGTGGAAGTCGGGCTCCGTGTCAGTCGTCGGATAAGCGCAGACAGAAACGAGAAGGCGGGACAAGAGGGGTTGAAGACACGACGACAAACGCCACCCTGATTGGGGTTCGATCAGCCGGTCGATCGATAGTCGATCATTTCTCCGGTATTTCCAAACACCCCCCGGCCCCTTCGAGCTTTCAAAAACGCGTCGACGCAGCGACACCCTCTTTTCCCTTTTTTTAATAGAAAAATGAATGAGGGGGAAAAAACTACCCTTTTACGCGATGACGATCGAAACGAGGACAAAAGGCCGCGCTGATGAACGCGACACGCGAAACCGAAATTGGAAATTTATTTTCCCCCGAATAAACCGTTTTACGGCGAGACCTGGCAAACTCGTTTCGCGTAACGATGAAAAGCCCCCGAATCATCCCCCTCCCTTCGTCCTCCACTCTTTTTCCCCCTGATTGATCCCCGGGTGCGAATTAAAAATTCCGACGCAGACGACGGGTCCGTTGGACGATGGGACGAGGAGACGCAACCTTTTAATAATTCGGTCTGTCAACAGGCTTGGGCCAACTGGAGCGTGCGCGCCGCTGTTTGCGCTCCGTCCACGCACAAAAAGAGTTGCTAATTAGCAAACGTCGCCCCGCTAAAGCCGGTAATTATGTTTGCAGGGCGTCGTTCGCGCGCCGCCACTGCGTCGACAGATAGAAAATTCAGGATCAATTGCTTTGGCAAACGAGTGCCTGCACCCCCAACCCCCCTGCGTCGCCATCCGCCGGGGAGGAAAAAAGCTCGAACCCGCGAGGCTCGTTTGAACAGCGGCGCGCCAAAGCTTTCTTTTTCCGCGATTCGCGTAATTAGAGTGTTCCCTGTCGGATGATCAACGGAACGACGCTAATGGAACTGATGAAACTTTCAGCCAGACGTATTGTAGAGTCGTCACTGATTCTGCTGAATGCTTTAGATAGTTGGAACTGTTGGAGGCTGCTGGATGCGTGATTTCATCCCTTTTGGAGAATAATTCTAACGTTTTGTTGGCGACACAGACGAACTAACGAGGAACCCAGGGGTATCGATATGTTTAAATATTGAATGTCTACTTGAATCGTTGGGTAGTTAATTAACGATCCCAAGTTTTAATTCAGGGAGTGAATGGAGTGGAACATTGCCAGAGAGACTGGATATTACGTAACTACTTTTGAATCTTTTAATCCTTCGACTGATTAACTGAAAATCGTGAATGGAAATCAACGATCTGTGGCAAATGGGAGATAATATAGACGACTATGTTTGCTTTATTAAAAGTGGAAATTTATCACGAGTTTTTTTTAATCAAAGCATTTAAGGATGTTTTGAAATTCGAAAAATTCTTCTAGTTATAGGCGTTTGAGTAGCGGCGAATGCGTGGGTAATACCCGCCGACTCGACGGGTATTACGTAGAACTTTAAACGCCTTTTCCTCGAAACCGTGATCTCTAAATCGGTGGGGTCAATTCCTCGAAAAGTTATTATCTGGTTAATTTGAAACTTTTTTTATTTTAGGGAAGAATATACTTCTATGCAGTGGAGAAACCTTTAACAATTTTAAACAAAATTGAATAGTTGTATTTTTTAAGCTGTCGAAGGGACGAAAACCGTAGGGAAAAGGTGATTTCAAACTTCAAGTGTTTTTATTTTGTAAAAAAAAAATGTCACCTTTGTAATTTTGAAAGCTATGTTCACAAAATCCCACCGTTTTGGATGATTTTTGTGTCTCCATTTGAACAAATCCTCAGTGCCATTCGCAACGATTACGTACAGGAAAAAAATATATTTCTACACTTTAAGACATTCTTAATACAATGCAAAAAGTTCGATTAAATTATCTGTGGTAGTCTTCCCTTAATTAATTCCTAAAGATCACGTATTTTTATGGGCTTTATACCTTAACATTGCCTAACAGAGAACGAATAAACTTTTGCACCTAATATATTTCTAATAAAAATCTTTGTTTATTGATTCAATTTACTTCCCAAGTAAAATAACCTATGCCATTGCACTGAGATATCAGGAAACAGTCAAAACCTCGACAAGCCGCGCCGGAACGATTTTTCAAATGGACTCGAAGCCTTCAACAGCTCCAACCCCAAGAATCTACTCCACAATATTCTTAAATACCGCAGCTTGCGCGGCTCTGAAAGCCTAAAATCCAGACGATGAAAGCTTCTAGCGCCGCGTGCTCAGACGAGCCCTATTCACCACGTCTTTCTAGTCAGCCCTAGCGTCGGACTCGCCCTCTGGCTATCAGGGTGGCGTTTCATGGCATCTGCCGATCGATCGGCCGAACGAGTTTACTTCGGAAGTGCCTGGTGAGCAGCCAACGAGCTACAGTGGCTGCTGCACAGCTTCTGACCGAATCCAACGACAAGCCATGACGAAGAATCCATCGTGCGACCCGTGAGTAAGCGTTCATGCTAAAGCAGGCTCGATCATTCTGGAAGCTTCACGTTCATCTTCTGACACGTGGTTCGTCCAAGTCTCTTCGACTAGTAGAACTTCTCCGCGGGCATCGTACTCGACTGAACCAGAGACGGGATCTTAGAACACCTAGTGACAAAACGACACCGCGTCGTTTTTGCCATCGCTAGGATAGAAAGGTCAAGCTTTTATAGTTTCTTATTTTGTGTGTTCTCTAGTGGTGGCTTTTCTCGTCAAATACGATTCTCGCGAAGATCATCACAACGTCACGTATCGAAGGGAACGCGCGAGGAATGGACGCGAGGCGGAAATGGGACGTTATATTCGTCGCGGACGAATCTGTTTTCCGCGGGTCTAGCCGCTGTAAATTCTTGCCTCTCTTCAGAGCCAGAAGCTCCTCGTGGCAGAGATCAAGGCTTTCCTAGCCGTGCGCGTTTAATGATAGCGGAAAAGCAGCGAGGCAGAGAAACTTTGAAACCGGCTTCAATTGAAGTCGCTGACTCGAGTCGTTAAACTTCAACCGCGATAAACAGGTTTCAATCGGCCACTTGACGTTTCATTACGTCGGCCATTTGCATAATACTCTGTGCAATTTCAATCCTGGCTGCAACGAATATCTGTCCGGAGTGTCCACTGTTTGCTTTGACGGACTTATTGAGCGCGGACGTAAATGCAAATCGATTCGAGTGCAAGAACACCGATACCGATCGCGAGCCGTTTGAGACCACACCTCGGTGAATTGAAAAGGAATTGTTGTTATTGCAATCTATCAACTTTTCTTTCTATTCAAATCGGAGCAAATCTATTTTTACGCGGGTAAGTATAATTAACTGACCGGTAGGTACCGGTTTGCCAATAGTTCAGGCTGCTTCTGATCCTTAACGTTCTTTGGCGCTGTAGATTATCATATTTCGTTGTGCATGTTTGTTATTCCAACTACTCTTTTTGTTGCACACCCTGTCCTATTCATCGCCTTTTCTTTTTCTTTAGAAGCCTTTATGGTTTGTCAATTAGCTTATATTATACTCAAGGTTACGTCTACTAAAGCGCTCAACTGCAACTCTGCTTTTTGCAGCGTGCCATTTTCTTGTCTTCGTTTACATGCATTTTACTGTATAATTCGATCCAGTAAGTGTGTCACTGGTAGTATTTCTTAGGGACTTTTACTTTTTAATTATTTGAGTATAACAGTTACGAAGGTGGTCTCAAACTGAGGAACGATTAACTATCAACAGGACGTTTCAGTAACTCTATTACTAAAGATTCACTTATGAGTAAATAATTATAGTAAGAGAAAATTGTAATATTCCACCATTCTAATTAAAATACTCAAATTCAAATTATCTAAATCCAATCGGTAATTTTCACTTGAATACTCAAATAAATTCTTGATCCAATTTTCCTCGGCACAGATGTTTTCTACGATACCATTTTAATTTCCACGCGATAGAGTCAATAAAACACTCCGTATAAATATGTAAACAGCTGATTACGAAAGACACAATAATTTCCTTCAACCCAACACAGTAATCTCTGCCCGTAAAAAGCTTCCATCCCGCGATGTGAAGAAACCCGAACGGACTCGCGATCGATTCCACTGTACTAACGCCAACGAAACCGATTTCAGTCTCGAAACAAGTAAGAAACGATCGGAATTTCACCGAACAATCTGCTCCCATTTCCCGCCTGGCGGTCTTGCTTATCGCGCGTCTCGCACGATCGTGTATATCTCATGTGGCATGCAACGAATTAATCTGTGCACCGTGAAGGACGGCAAGCGGTTTCACAGGCAGTCAACCCACTACCAATCGCAAGCACAAGAAAGGGGTAGAGACGTAAAACACACCGAGGGGCCACGGGCGATGAGGCGGTAACACAGATAAGAGAAGCACCGGTGAACATGTACACATATATGACAAAGAAGATAGGGGAAAAAAAATAGACAAAAAAGTAGAGGAACGAAAAAATCCACAGACGGCCGAGATACACGTAACAGACACGTGCGGATCACATAAAAAGCAAAGCACATACCAACGCGTGACTTCCAGAGAAAACGCTGGGAACAATCTCATTAAAATACACCGAGCCCGCGATCGGCCTCGATCATTCATAGAATACAGCGAGCACGCGCGTTTAAACCTCGACTGACCCAAGCAACTCGGCCGGGCGGCAAAGAAGAGAAAAGAATATCCAAACGTTTGAATCTTGACCGGCGAAAAACAGTGCTCGCTGAGAATATTTCGTTTCGCTCGGATGGATAAATCTCGTGGAATGTAAAGCTGTTCCTCGCGAGGTCACGTAGTTGGGGAACGTCGACGAGTAGCCTGCAGCCTCGAGTGCCCTCCCGGAAGAAGGGTAGCCGGGTCTCGAATAATCCGGTCCTCGCCAGAGAGGAACGAAAAGCGTTCGAGTGGTTAGGCGAAGATCTTGTTTCCTCGGGGTGATTTACCCTCGAAGCTGCACGGGATCGTCGATCACGGAAAGCCAAGGTGTTTCGGAAGGGGTGGGTGGTCGATGCATGTACGTGGACGAGGGTTAGGGGGTTGTAAAAGGGCTTTCCAGGACCGGGGACCAGGTGGCCTATAGAACGGCGGAGGCATTCCGGTACACGCGGGCAAACATTCTACGGGACGCTACGGCATTTGGTGAAAATTGGATATTTCCGCGGCGAACAGCTCGGAGACGAGGCGGAGAATTGAAACGGCGCGGCGAGACTCGCCACCGCGAGTCGCAACTCGCAGTCGGAGCACGTCCCCCGTGAAACTTGCAATTCCTTCGACGCCGTCTGGCTTTTGTTTTTGGATTCGAAACGGTTCAATTCGGGGGTTTAGCGTGAATCGAAAACGGGGGAGATTGATATGTCTGGAACATGTGTCGGTGATCTATGCAGACTTGTTGCAGGTGATTTATTGATCTATTGCAAGTTTTAGATAATGAGTTCAACTTAGCGTGTTGTGGAATTTTTTAAGGAATCGAATTTTTTCTATTTCAAACTGTCAACGAAGGTTGCTTCTTATTATTCTCGGTGAAGTTGATGGAGTAAACATCGCAACCTTGAACTGAAACATGAGTTTCGTTTTGTGCGTCGCAATGAAGTTATTTATAACTGTTCTTGACTTAATACACAGTAATGTAAAGTATTCTGAATAAATGCAGGTGGTATTAAATTTTTTTATTGTATATCACCTTATGTATCTTCAGAAGTATCGAGGGAATCTATTGTTTTTATCGAGAAGGAACAAGTTTCGGGTGTTTGAAAATTCTCGATATTAGCGGAGCTCGCGATAAAGAGACGGGAAAATATTATCATGTGTCTTGTCTCATTTTATTTTCCTGCTCGATTTGCATTTTTATTAGATTCAGGCAGAGTGACGGATTCATATCAAACCGCTCGAATTCACCCCTACTTTATCAGAGTATGCAACTGATTGTGAGTCACTTCAGCCTCCATCCAGCTAATTACTCTCACGCAGCAAAAAGAGTGGCCGTACCTCTGCAGCAGCGTAGTCAAACAAGACACACGTTCAAGCCAATCTACCTCATCCTCTCCTCCCGAGTTGATCCCTCGCTACGCACCCCGTACAGCCCCAATGACCAGAGACACCCCTCGCGAGTCCCAGAAAACCTCCCAACCCCCTTTCCCGCACAGGACGGAGCGAAAGAAAAATAGAAAGCGAGAATCACCGGCCCCGACCGTTCCCCATCTCCGCGAACTTGCGAAACCAACCGCCACGTACCCCCGGAGCGGCGCGCAATCAAAGATGAATCAGCGCTTCCCGAACAGCGCTCCGCCACCCGAACGCTGGCACTCAGAGCGGCAAACAATGCTCCAGACTTCCACCAATTACCGCAATCGTCGATGGGGTGAAAAGGGTTGTGTGCATAGAACCCGACTGGAGGCACACGGAGAGCGTGTGGTGGCGATTGAATCGGTCAGGTGGCGTGTAACGGTGGTGATCGAGGGGGGTTCTGAGAGAGCAGAGTGATAGGGGGGGAGGAGCCCGCGCTCTATGCATTTTATATATAGGGATTCGTATATATAAAGCGCATGTGGGCGTGTGCACCGGTCGGGGGTTGTACGAGGGGGGGTACGGTAGAGGGGTCCGGGGCGGTGTAGTATCTCGTGGGGTACAGGGGGTACGGGAGAGGGTGGATCACGAAAAACAAAAGACTTACGGCGTCTGCCACGAGGTGTGCGGGCGGGAGGGCTGCCTGCAAGTGTCCACTCTTCAGCAGGGGGTCGGCGAGGCCTGCCACGCTGGCGTGTAAGGGGCTCGGGTGGAGAGGATGATGTGGGGTCGTAAGGTGGGCCGTGGATAGGAGCGGATGCCCGTGAGAAGCGGCGAAGGCCGAGGAGGAGGGGTGGGCCGCGAACGGCGAAGTCGCCAAAGTTTGGGTGTTCAGCGAGGGCGGGGTGGGCCCGGCAGCGGGCGCGGGCAATGGCAATACTGTACTTACGTCCGAGTGGGCGGGCACCGCGTAATTACCCTGGATGGTGTAGGCTTGCCCACCAGCCAGGATCACTGGCCCACCAACTTGGGGTTTGGGGCGATAAGGGATCGTGGCACCTTTGGGAGGGGACTGAAACAGAAAAACACAACACGCACGAGTGCGAATACACCGATTCCAAGATTACTGCCGGATAACGGCTAACTCAGGCGGACCACTTTTAGAAGCCCACGAAACAGTTGTTGGGAAACAGTCCTGTCGCTGGAATCAACCACGTTTGAAGTCATTATCGAGGACAGAAAACTGTACCACGAAATTGTTGCTGTTGGTGGTTGACACACCGTGTTTGTGGTTGTAGTGGGCTTCTGAAGTGGTCCGTCTGAGTTAGGACTAACGGGGGGAGTTGGCATCACGCCATTGATCCCTCCGTTATTTTTTTTATTTAAAGTATTCTTCTAATTTTGGGTATGTCACCCTGGAAATCGTGATACAGACGAGTGGTTTTTGAGGAGACTGGATTTAAATTGTAAGGCTTGGTGACCAAACTTGGGACTTTAAGGCTAATTAAATAGAAAAAGTTGAGTGCTAGTTGAACAGATATAGCGAAATACTGGGGAAAAATACTACCGGATTCTCAACAATAGAATTTGTGGCATACGCTTTTCGCTAATCATCTACAAGGTACCTGGGCCCAAAACGCCTTTCCACCTTAGCGAACCCTAAAGGGGCCTCCAGACGCTGATGCATGTTGCAGTGAAACATTGATACATGCTTCATGAAACTTGCATCTTGCTCACGCGTCTAGCTGGTGAGCAACATGCCAGTTCCGCTTCTGATGCTGAAACGCGGAAACTCATCTACAAACGTAGTAACATGTATCATGAAACCTGGGAGTGGATGCATGTATCAACGTTTCACTGCAACATGTACCAGCGTCTGGAGGCCCCTTAAATCATAATATCACAGTGCTCAAATACTTCTCCCCATAGATAAAAGACCTCTGACACATATACAATTTCGCTATGATCTGCCTTACCACTTATACGCACATAGATATGCCAAGCAATAGTGACATTTATAAAAGTTAAAAGATGAAGAGACTCAAAGAAGTCCTGCCTAGCAAATCACCCACCAAGCTTCATCTCCACTAATCGCTGTCCCATAATTCGCAATATGGAGTGTAGCTAATCAACTTCGTCCACTGCCCCATCTTTTATTTGAATCTACGCACTGAAGACCCCACTGTTGCTTGGCACACCTACACCTCTCTGATGAACGAATCATCGCCCCTCTTCAAGGTCCACCGTCAATTATCCTCTAGTCTGTATAAAACGTTCGAATGTCTCTAACTTATCGCGTGAACCAGAGTGACACGGGCGCAGAGACTAGTGGGGTACGTACCTCTAGCATAACACAGCAGATGTGGTATATGCACTGCGTGATTGCCTCGCTGGTGCCTGATATGGTTACAGCACGTTCCGTCGAATTGGGCAGCATGTCAGAGGCGACTTGAATCGACGCCCCGGTCACTTCGCGGATCTCCTTGATCTTCGAGCCACCCTTGCCGATGAGGGAGCCGCACTGAGACGCGGGCACGATCAGCCTGAGGGTGATGGGCGGCCTAGGCACGCCACCACCGCCCTGGATGTCGTGGAACTGCGAGCACCATTCCTCGAACTTCTTGCATATCAACGTGAACGCTTTGAAGATCGAGTTCGTCGCCCCGCTGACGGTCACTATCCGCTCGGGGCAAGTTCCATCGGAGATGTTGATCTTCGCGCCTGACTGTAACGCACAATTCCGGGGATCTCGTTAAAAATCTAAGACACTAAGACACTACATGGGTCCAGTTGTTTGGAGAAAATGGCGTTGAGTATGGTAAAAATAAGGGGAATAATTTGGAGTAGAATAGAAACCAGACAGATAAGAAAGAATAACTGACTTCGTAACGAAAAGTAAGGCATTATTGCTATTAATTTTAGTTTAAAATAAGTAATTCAATTTGAAACTTTCAATTTACTGGTGGACTCATAGAAGGTGAGAAGTTTTACAAGGAAATTTATGAAAATCAGTAGTCGAGTGAAAATGAAGCAAACGATGTCGTTACCTCTTCGCGGAACCTCTTGACGATCTCTCCTTTCTTTCCAATGATGCTCCCGACCTCCTGCAACAGAATGGTGTAACGTTACTATCACGAGCGGTGCGCACAAGTTTTACGACACACGTAAAGGCAACACGTAACCATAAACTTTGAAGCATGCGCTCGATTCTGCTTATGAGTTGCTATATTTCGAGGGGAACAGGCGACACAGCGAATGCTCGTAAATAGCAGCAGGTTTAAAGCCACCGGTCGCTCTGATGCAGCTTTTCGATAAATTAATGGATTTGTAACACCTTGGCCGACCGATAAATTCCAAGTTGCAGCGTGATACGGAAGATGAACGCTGTTTGCTGCTCGTTAAGCCGCGATCCCACGTGTTCGACACGCGGTGCAGGATATTAACCCTTGCCAACCCTTCTACAATCTCGATGGATACTGTTACAAAATTCTACTATTAAAAAATATGTAGCACATGAAGAAAATAACTTTAGATATAAAGCACCTGCTTAGTGTGTGTAATATAAATTTAGGATGTTTTGAAAAATTAAACATAGAATTTAAAATTCGAGGATGGAAACTTCTTGACTAAAGTCTACCATTATTGAAAAAGAAAATTATTTACCACCCATTATTAAACTATTTACCAATTATTATCACCCCTTTAGTCGCAAGTTTATAGAAAGATATTTCGATTAAAATTCGATCCATTGTTCATGTGGAGTATCAAATTTTATTCATGAACTCGAAGGAAATAGAGAATTTCTGATAAACCTCTATTTTATGCAAAAATCTATCCAAGTGTTCCAAGTGTGTTACGAGGCACGTGGGAACGCGGCTTAACGCAATCTACGCTGTAATTTCATCTTCGAAAACGTGGTCCCACTCGAGCCCACCCACCCGCGCTCGCAGCGCCAATAGTACAAGTACGTTAAATGTTCGTTGCCCCGTGATATGCGTGCACCTGACACTTGGTAATCACTTGCTAGCGCCCAATTACCCGCATAATATATGCGGGATGTTCTATAATTAGTTTCGCGTACGAACCGCTGACCAGTGCTCAATCAGCAGTGATTTTCATGACGCGCCCTGATGTCGTTACCGTCCATCGCTTTTTAACGCCTCCGAGTGCTATCTACGTTTCGTTTCACGACCACGCATTCAACAGAGTATCTGGCAACATTTCCTCCTACCATCAACACAGACTCTCATTGTCAGTTCCCCTTACGACACGCTGTCCATTTTCTGCTCATTATTTCTGGCGATCTCATTGACTAATTAACTCCTTTCGTTTTATCATGCATCTTAATGGGTTCGTCCAGCGAATAAATAATACCTCGTGACCCAGCCTCATCAATCGATTTTGCTAAACAGAAGATGATACTTGGGGACAGCGAGAACAACAGTGTTGAGAAGCCTTCCTAGGCTGGTTTCTTTGGATGGTTTCGGCTTAGAGAGTTAAGAAGCCAAGTTGCTGGCGAAACGAAGAATGTAGCACGATAGGCAGAGTGCTGGTGGCATGGTCTGCCGAGGAACGGGACGCTGGCATCTCAGCGGGCTGAGGCTACCGCGTGTAGATACCATATCTAAGTTTAGAGGTAGCGAGAGCAGCAGCGCATACCTGCTCGCCTAGAAGCCTGAGCGGTGACATTATAGCGGGGTCAGAGCGTGTCAAGGAAGACACGGGATCTGGCTGGACATTGGCTACGAACAGGCAACTAATTATAGGCCCCCCCATCGAGTCCACACTATGTATCCCGCGATCGTGTGCGGTCTTGTCGAGTTCCGCAAAGAGACGATTGCCTGCTGAAGCGGCGGCTTTGTGCCCTGTGGAATTATTAGCTATCGCGGCGTGATTAGGAGCCGACGAAAGCCGGCTGGCCTTCTCATCAATTTATCGCTTCTAATCGCTACCGAATGCCGCTAATTCCTGCGATGCGTATACTACGCACCGAAATCCACAGCTTCAGGGAATATTAGAGACTTATTTTATGCTTTTGCTTCGAAGCTGGACGGTGGAATTTTCTTGGTACATACTCGGGTTGTTGAATGATCATTTGGAAGTTGGAGTTTGAGGAAGGAAATGCGATGGAAATCTTCTTTTACTAGTTTAGAAAATTATAGGTGGGAGTGCATTGGAATAGCTTTATTCACTTTTGATATTAAGGGGACAGTGAAATATTTGCGGTTGATTTTATAATAATTGTAAATTTAGTTATTATTCTTCCTTAAACTGAAACAACTTGTATCCAAGCAATTTCAATTATTTTACACAAGAGTCTGAATTTCATTAAAGTGTCGTTAATCGGCTCAACAGAGTAGAGGCTAGAAGCAAGTAGAACAAGTACCCCGTTGGAGCGTAGTAGTTTCATTTTAAGGGTAGTAAAATTCCACTCTGTGCGCAAGTTTCACGGGAACAGGGAAAAGGAAGAAACGTTGCAGGAAGTTGCAAGATTTCGTCGCGCAATTTCGCGAGTTAATCGAGTCACGACTATCCAGCGCGACAAGCAAATCGTTAAGGCTGAGTCGCGGCTCGCGACAGATCGGTGAATAAAATATTAAACTTTTCAAAGCGTGCGAATGGAGTTTTTTTCCCCTCGCAACAGAATTGCGTCGGTCTCAATGTCGCGGTTAATTGAATCGTTTAATGGGGCCAGCACCAGGGAACTAATTACCCCAAATCCCGTGCAAACGACTAATTCTGCTGCGAACGCGCGAGCTCGAGCGAGCAACTTCTCTTTCGAAAATGTAAACTCGTTTGTCGGGCTTCATTCAGCGTCCGAGCGAATAAATGGGAACTTAAGTGCGCCGAAGCAAGAAAAAAGTATCATTCGCGTTGAATATGGAGGAGACTTCATTAACTGTACTTTCTACCGGAAATACCTGGGTAATGATCTATGCCGTTTATGACGAAATCTGTGACGTGAAACTTGAGTGGGCATAAATAATGTTAACGGAAGTAAATTGCCCCGACTTTCAACTCCTTTCAAATATACATTTAAATGAAGACACTTTTTCATCAATTTGGTGCACTGCGTGTTCAGAAGTTTAAATTAAATGGAGGAGATTTTAATGAAAATTGCTTGTAAAATACTGCACGCCAGAGGAATTATTGGAAGATGTAGCAAGGTATGATTGAAACGTGACTGGAGCTTCGGGGGAAGAGAAGGTACTCGAGAAAAGGAGATTAAGTGGAAGTGGATTATCTATGGTCAGACGTAATTTGCGCCCACTACAGCGAGCGCTTTATCTTCATGCAACTTCCCGTGTGTGCACCATTTCGGAAATTGTTTCAAAAGAAAGTTACTCGAATTGAGAAAACACTTCGATGAATACAACTGAAAATACTAAACGGAACAAAACGGGAAGAATTTATTTTCGGAACGAAAATGATCAATAAACCCTTCGTTTTCACATGGAGTTATCGCGCCTAGGATATATCATTCCCAATATTTCTATAAATTATTAGATATTAATAATAAGTTTTTAAAAAAATTTAACAAAAAATAAAAAAATCGCTTTTATCCAAAACCTTTTTTTTTTCAAATACACATTTCAACGTATCAAAATTTACATTTCAAGAAGAGAAGACTAGTGGAGCACGATTGGATGAGTATTACGAATGTACAATTATCACTCAAAAGTTAAAAGATTCAAGAATACGAAAATAGTAACTCGAATAAATAGAAAACTCGGTTAATAGAAAAAAATGAGAATATAATAACTATTTACCACAGTTGAAAACAATTTTGACGTTGTCTTTACAACAATTCCCCCAGTAAACGTAAAACTTTTCCCCACCAATTCCTCCCTCGAGTAGGCAATGCTTCTGCAACTATGTTCGCCTTTACCAGCGCAACTTGCTTCTTTGTTCCTGCATTAGGTGGATTCTCGGCCAGCAACCCGTTGGAAATAACCGATCGCGCGGGCCCCAGGCCCCCTAAATCATCGCGAGCCCTCCCCTTGGCCGCGCGATGGCGGCTGGACAAGCGCGTCACCGTCGACGAATCTCCCTTGGAGGCAAATATAGCTGGAACAAGAAGACACCGAGGAGACTGTGCGAGGCCCCTGGCGCAGGGCCAATTAGAGAGGTCACTACCGCTAGCCAGGGCGAAGCGCAGGAGATTCGACGGTGCTATCGAGCCATCGAGGGAGCCCCTTATTTCCTCGAAGCGGAAGACCAGAAGGCACGGCCTACCGGGCCGCCGACTGGATACCAGCAAAAATTGCATCGGCTTTGAATTATTAGACGAACAGACGCGCGCGATCCGCGAAGACGGCCGGTTGGCCGCTGGCCCTGGCTCCATTCCAGCCTCTCCACGCTGGAATCTAGAAGACTCTTGAAAAGCCTGCCCAAAAGGAGGATGTCGCGGCCGGGCAGCGTCTTTTCAACGTCGCTGAGCCGGGTGACCGATCCCCCGGACTCGCTGGATATATCTCTTCCGCATGGCTCGGCCTTTTACAAAGGGCCGCTTCTCCCCGGATAGCACGCGCGCGAAAAAGACGGGAAACATGGAAACGACGCCGGCAGATAAGACGCCGTTGGACGCCGGCCAGATATTTATGTCGATGCCACGATGGCAGTGGAAACGACCGTGACATTGCGCGGGAATCGGGGGGAAAGTGTGGCGAACTGGAGGGCCGGGGAGGCTGGAACTTCGTCTTGGATCGATGGTCTCATGCGGCGGTGGATTTAGCTGGTGGAATTGATGTGAGTCATATTTTCAGAGACAGTCAAGTGCGAGGGTTAATTTGGGAAATGTGCTTTTGAGAATTTGTTACTAGGTAGCTGTGATGGATTTATGGAAAAGGGCCCAGGTGGCAAACGTTCTGGGTAATTTTGTATATATAACAGAATTATAAATAAATTTTCGCGCGTCTGGGAGGAAAATTGAGGAAAACAAAAAGAAATATAGTGTTTGGATAAAACCATATTTTTTTGGAGCATGGGGGCCTGGTCAGTAGCCAAAATGGCAAGTGTAGACGTAGAATGAGTATCTGTGGTGCATTCTGGGACTTAAAGAATGAAGATTTTTAAAAAGCAAATGCGTTCTTAAATTGTTGGTGCACCATACTTGATATTTCGAGATCAATAGTGTCTTTGAACTTTTCTGGTTTTAAACGTTGGCTATTACTGTTCCACTAATGATATTTATCTGACTGTCAAGCTTTCATTATTGATGTAGGAAGTGATGCAGAGAGTAGTGCAGATGGGTGTATCTTTGAAGCTCCAATTCAAAGATATCGAGATAAAAAAATGAGACATTGAGAACAAAAATGGGCTAACACACATTGTTGTGAAATTGAATTAATAGCAATAATGTATTCCAATAGATTGTGCTAATCATATAAAATAGGAAATATAAATTCTTTTTTATGTAGATTAGTCCGTTTTTGCTCTCAATGCTTCAAATATAGAACGCAGTATATTAGATGAAATTAGTGAAGCAGAGCAATTGGTGTAATTCAATGAAGCATTGAAATGTTGCATTTGCATTCGTTTCATTAAGAACGAAGCTTTACTCCAGAGAACGATAAGCGACCCCGCCGCTGCAATCAAATGCTTGCAATTCTATTTCCATCTTTAAAAATGAGATTTCCTTAATGCATCGTTACTCAACTTTTCCAGAATATGGGGGACAAAAAACTACGGCGTTGCGAAAACGAATGTCGAGCAGCAACCAGTCGAACGGTTTTTACGTAGAACGAAGGAAAAACGTGCGCGTTAAATGTATGCATTATTAGCAATAACGGATCGTACAGTGCTCCCATTCAGAGTCAACAAAATCGACGTCAAAAACGGCATGAAATTGCGTGCTGTTTAAACGGCGCGAAACCCGAGTTCAGCCGAACCAGACCACTGTAATTCGACCAGCTAAGAATGAAGTAATTACGCGCTTAGCTAGAACGCGGCCTAAAAAGATCAAGTATCTTAATCGATCAGGGGAACGCATTGCGCAACGCGGGCTCGCCGTGTCTGATTTAACGAAAAAGGGACACGCGAGCTTTGTGAATTGCATCTCGATGAACGTGTTCAGAACAGCTACCGAAGGATTTCTCCTAGTCTTTTTAAAGATGAGAAAACAAAACTTTTATACAATATCTACATTTTTTTTTATTGAAATTGATCAAATTGCACAGCCAACTGATTAACCCCTTGAAACTTTAAAAACGAGAGTTAGTGTATAATATTATTTAATTATCTAAATTATTTAGGATAAGAATTTGAAAAGTTTGAGGACTTAAAAGAAGAGGGTCTTCTTTTAGAGATTTTGTTATTCAAGCATGTAGTTTTGATTTTGAAGCAGCCTGTATGGTCTGAGAAATACAGGCACAAAGATATGTTGGAAATGGAGAAGAATAAGTGCACTTATGCGAGACATCTGTGTGCCATTGAAAAGATAATGAAATCATGATAATTCGTATTGGACCACATGATTGGCTGTCAGCCCTGGCCACTGTCCAGCCTGTCCTACGAGCTCGCGATGCATATTCTCCTCGCAGACATAATGCTTCTCTGGCCAAAAATGCGGCCAGACGTATTTATTTCGTGCGAGAGCGAAAGACTCCACTCGCTTAGTCGTTTACTCGTTTGCGAGCAATCCAAGCGGACAGTCTTGCAACACGCGAGGCTACGACATTGGTGTCCTTAAAAAAGACTGCTGAGATCGCGTGAGGCCGCGTTCGTACATGCACGATTTAGGATGCAGAACAATCTCTCAGAACCTCAAGGGGAATTGCTTTTCGAAAGTACTTTACATTAGGGAGACAGATTTTTTCTTGTGCCACAAGTGGGAGCGTGGCTTAATTAATACACGTTATAAAACAATTCTCCCTTCTCACAGGAGATGAGAATTGATTATGAAATATCGTTTCACTTTCGATGTGAAACTGTAATACTTAAATTATCGGAGCAGAAGGACAACCCACACTCACTAACATAAAGTCGCGTTCCCACGTGTGAAAATATTCGTGCAAAGCATACTTGAAATGCTGAAGGAGCAATCAAATTTTAATCGTACTTTATTTCGTGAAATATTATAGTATGTGCCACACGTGGGAAAGTGGCTTAATAGATGCACCTTACAACAAATTTCTTTTTCCTCACAGTAGTTGAGAATTGATCATGAAATATCGTTTCACTTCCGATATGAAACTGTAGTATTTAAATTACCGAAGAAGAAGGACACCTCAGACTCACTAACATAAAGCCGCGGTCCCACGTGTGAAAATATTCGTGCAAAGCATACTTGAAATGTTTAAGAAGTAATCAAATTTTAATCGTATTTTATTTCGTGGAATATTATAGTATTTTATGGCACACAATGCACGCGTAGGAACGCGGCTTAAGGCGCGATGACGAACAATTATTTTTCAACGCTTCGTTCGAGTTCATCGCGCGGATATTCTTTCAGCGAAGTGGCGATTGAATTTAGTTTCGTGCCCGCGATGGGTAAACAAACGATTTTTAGCGCGTTTACACCAAGCCAATTATTAATACGGTATGATCGATGTATCGCGTTAAAGTTAACGCGAAATTCACGACCGCCCGCTATCAGAGATTAATTGGAGAACAAACAATCGATGCGATCGGTAGTTTGTTATTACGTGAGATGCACCGCGAGCGCAAATTTTATTTAACGGTGTGTATTCGAAGATTAATTCGGTACAATTGATCGGGGCAAATTCCGTAACTGAAATTTTATTACGGCGTTCGATTAAACCCGGGAGATTAAACAACGCTGTGCAAACAAACGTATATGCGATGAATGGGCTTAATATCGTGGGTCTAGAGAATGTTTGGCTATTGTTTTCGGATTTAATGGATACGTTAACAAATATAAATTCGAACTGTGAATACGAGGGTTTGGGGTAAAGTTTCTATACCTACATGGAAATTTTCATTAACATCGTCATTCATATTGATGATTATAAGCAAACAAGTGGTCAAGGACACCGATTATGAATATTATTATACTTGCAATTGCTTCCGTCGCATCTATCAAATATTTCACTAACAAGAGTAGCAATTTTCAAAATTTCTTCTTCACACAAGTAAAAGCATGGAATTATCAAATTTGTACTATAATAATCACTACACTCTTTTTACATCATGTTACATTATTACGTGCAGCATTGTAGAATTTTGTAAGCTAAAGTAACACCTATAAATAGGTACGTAAATCCTCGCGCATTTCTTCCAGATTGATCCATCAAAACCTCCCCTAAAAATGGCGCAACTTCACCAGCTTGTTATCTTCAAACTTCCTCGCTCAAAAATAACTCTCACCCGCCAACGCATACAAATACACGAACAATTGAGAAAACCGTCATGAAAAGTCTACCAAGCTGAAAAAACTTCAGGAAAGAATCTTCGCCGCTCATCAAGCGGGCTCGACAAGAAGCAGCACGTGCTACCCCGGCGACTGCACTTCGGAGCACGCACCAATCTCGAGACGCAATCATCGCCGAGGGGCCTCGGAGGCGAAAACAAAGTCCGCGCAAAACCCCTTCGGTGCATCCTGCACACCATTGAAAGGAGGAGGAAGAAAAGGGGGACGCGCCGCCATTTGATCCCATGGTGCAGCAGCTCGCGACAGGGGTGGAAAAAAAGCGGGGTGCACGCACGTCGGCGGAGAGAGAGAGAGAGAGAGAGAAGAATGATGGCGGAACGGGGAAGCCCCATCGACGTCGCCGCCATCGGGGCATAAAAACGTGGGTGTAACGAGATTTGTCATGGAAGTACTTCCCGCGAGCGAGAAACACGAAGGCCGGCCGAGGAAGCCGCGAGTAGGTGGGGGATACACGGTTGCTGCCACGAGAGAAAGCACAAAAAGAACGAACGGGAGGGAGAGAGGGATGGAAAGGGGCCATGCAACTGGCGAGAGGGAAACCCTCCAAGAGGGTGCCTCGCCGAGGGTGCCGCTCGCGCGCGCGCCGATAGGATAAAGGGAGTCGAATGAGCCGTCCCTGGGAAAGAGAGCCCTATGGAGCGGAGCATCATTCAGATATGCAGAAACGTGCAATAATTTCCGTGCTGCACTTCGGCACGAACCGGTGCCAGTGTGTATTGGCACACCAGGGGCGCATCTGTGTCTGCGCGCGCACCTAACGTGCGCCGAGCAGCTAGTGCATGGTCAGGGCACTCGAATCGCTCGAGTGGCTCCAATATTTCGAGATGGTTGACGAAAATTCGAGTAGGTCGCTTGTTACGGGTATAAGTCGCAGGAAATTTCAGCGATACTGCTACTCGAGCATTGCGCGGGAAAAACTGGAGTGGCGGCAATAGAATTTGAGTGGATTGACTATTTGTGTGGCTTGAATGAATTTGGAGTGGGTAGATTACTTAGGTCAGGCATGGAACTAAAGTGAACGCAGCGGCCGTTTTTCGGAGGCAACGCCTCCTTTCTCCCGCCGCGCGTCTTTGTCCCCGCGGCGGGCCTAGGAGCTTCGAGCGCCTCAGACCCGTACCATATGAACCGCGCGTGACGCATTGGGGCGACATTGTATCAATAGGTTTCCACATGGACCCAGAGAGCACGATTGTCGATGCGTTTTTGTTATGTCAGCGCGCCACACGCGGTTCACGTGGTACGGGCCTGAGGCGCTCGAAGCTCCTAGGCCCGCCGCGCGGGCGAAGACGCGCGGCGGGAGAAAGGAGGCGTTGCGTCCGAAAAACGGCCGCTGCGTTCACTTTAGTTCCATGCCTGACTTAGGTGGATGGTTTCCATAAAATCGGAGTAGCTAGATGGAATGAGTGCGCTGTTTTTATTTGAGTGAAAATAATTGAGTGCTCAGTTCGATTCAGTATAGTGAACTTTGCTGGGCTTGAATGTCGAGTGGCTGGAATTTTCGAACGTTGGAGAATCTTAGAACACTTATAATAAAGGGTTACAAACGAGAAAATTAAAACAATTAGGAATCTTTGGGAAAAAATTACCAAAATCATAGCGAATAGCCTACTCTTCTCTCAATCTGATACATTCACTAAAACACCACAAAGTAAACAATTCTCAGCATAGAATACTCAACAAATTCACGTTCATCCACGAAACCCTCTACTTCCAAATTTTCCACACCCCCTACCCTGTTGCAATTACACTTTCAATTGCAATTAGACTTTCCCGCAGTTTTCTGAACTAATCATTCCACTGACATTAAACTCGAACTGTTACTGTCACCATAAATACCAGCCAGGTCTGGCAACTATATTTCTGCCCGCCAAACTTCGGTGGCCAGTTAATAGCCGGCGTAACAATGCGCGCCGCAAAAAGATGCCCGAGCGGGGACGTTCTCGCGCGGCTCGTTCGGCGTCTACGCGGGACGATTAATTGCCAAGACGGGGGGACATTAATTACCAGTGTGCTACGACCACGCCGTGGCCTGCGCGACAATTAATTACGGATCCAGGCGAGGCGGTCGCGTCTCGAGGCGCGCCGCGGCTCAACCGCCAGCGCTGGACGAACTTCGACACCCCTAATGGATCGTAATAGATCGTGAAATCGGCTGGATGCCTTCTTCTCGAGCCCCCTTGTCCCCGCGTCGAGGGTGTTTGCCAACACGGCCGTTTACTTAGTTTCAGATGGCCATTTCGAAAACGGCCCCGTCGCACCGGCGATTACGAAATCGCTTAACGAAGGGGCATTGTGCGTGATTTATTCATCGACGAAAAAATAGAAATAGATGCGCCCCGGGAGGGGATCGGCGAAGGGAAGGAAGTTCAAATTCTTGGCAGTGCGTCAGATTCACGGTGGATCGCTCGTTTTTGGCCGTGTCGAGGAGCGCTGGATGATTTGCTCCTTTTTTTTCTGCTCTTTGGTGATATTTGGGGGATACTTTTGTGGCTCGTGTCATAATTTGTTCTTTGGTTTTTGATCGCTTGAATTTACTGCGACTGTATTTGATTATTGAAGACACTTGGGGCGATTTCTCGTGGGACATTTGTGTATCTTAGAATTAATATGTGAAAATAGCAGCCGTTCAACGGAGATAAAAGAGTACGGGAAGTATGTCAATGTAGAAATGTCATGTGTGAAAACGGCTTCAGGGTTTTAGAGTGTTTGAAATTGAAGTATTTAAACAGGACTTTTTGAGAAGAAATATGAAACGTAGAAGGTAGAACAGAGATGAGAATACTATGTTTTGATTTATATCTTCACAGGAATACACGAAGTTTCTTTTTACGAAATGACAGGGTGTCACTTACTTCACTTAATTCAAATGTAATTATTAGAATGTTTCACAAGTCATACACAGTAGCGGGCAAAACATTTGCCACTTTTTCGATCCACTTTACTTCTATTACTTTTTAACATGAATTTAATACTGCAGCATATGCTCAATATATATTCTGATAGAGAATTAAAAGCTATATATAATCCAGTTAAAGTTGAATTTATTTAATTAACAAACAAAAACTTTACATAACATTAGAGAAGACAGCACACTTTTAACGCCGACAAAAAGTTACCACTTAAGTAATAAAAAATCTAATATTTTGTGGGGCACATTTTGCTTATAAGACGACTTAATAAGTTATTAAAAGTGGTAACTCCTTTGCCGGCCCAAAAAAACATGTTCTCCCGTTCAATGCCACATAAAACTTTTGTTTATTCATTAAATGAATTCAACTTTAACTGGGTTTTATAAAGCTTTAAATTCTCCACCAGAATATGAATATTAAACACATAGCACAGTTCCAAGTTGACGCTAAAAAATAACAGAGATAAAACAAATGGGGAAAAGTGGTAACTTTTTGTCCGCTAGTGTACTTCCTACAATAACACTAATTAAATAAAAACCAGGTGAATGCTAAAAGCCTGTAAAAATAAATGTAAAAATACTGCCATTAAGAAAAGTTACATTCAATTTATCATTCTCGTCAATTCAATAGACTCGCCTTCCACTCGAAGTTCAACGCTAAACCAAGACTACTGTACACGAAGCCTCAGGTAGACCGTTAAACCTAAATTACACAGTGCGCTTCGAAACAACAGGTGGGCCATTTTGTCATACATCTAGCAGCAGAAAAAAAAAGGAAACCGTCTGTCTCCGTTTTAAAAAAACATCTACAAGTTTCGCGAGCCGCGAAACGTCAGCTATAGCGACCTCGGTAAACACGAATAATTCCAACCATGATTTATCGAGGTTCTTAAACTAACAAGACCCGAGAGCAACGAAAGAGAAACCTGGGCGACAAAAATCTGTCGATTAGTTTCTGTTCTTTCATATTTTCTTTAAACGCGTGGACATCGGTGGCTCCCCGCGTATCCATGACCTGGCTCAATAATAAATCGGTTATCACGTGTGCCAAGACGCCCGTGGCTTCTGCTTCACGATTTTATTTTATTTTCGTCGCGCGTTCGCTCTTTCGACTCGGGTCCCTTGCTTTCCCGTTACTCAAACGACCCACGCAAAGAGAGATCCGACTCGAACCAACGTCCCTTGCTATTCCGTGCATTCAACCCCCTTTCCACCCTCATCTCCCGAGTTCACGCAGTCTTTGACATTTGCCTCTCGAGCAGCGTACTACTTAATTCGCGATATTACCCGCGGGACCAGGAAAAGGGACACCCGGTAAAAGGATGATTAGAAAATAGTGGGTTGACCAATGGGACTGTGTTCTTAATAAAGACAGGCGGGACTTGTAAACCAGAAAATATTGAAACCCTATTCTGTGCCAAAGGCAGGCATTATCTGATTAGAAAATAGCTATGTATGTAAATAACACACAATTTTATTGTCTTCATCTTTCACTGCAAAGTTTCGAATCGCCCACCTGCGGTCACTCGTAATTTAATATTTAATAATAATATTAATATAATGTCCAATAGGCAATTTTTATTCAAAGAGAAATTTTCTTTCCCACCCCCCTCAGTTTTATTCACAAGATTTCTAATAATATCCCTCTGTAATAATTTTGGAGGCATGGATCTTTTCCAAGCAGACTCATCAAGTAAAAGGAAAGCCCGACTTCCGGGTGGAGTGTTCCTCGAATCATCCGAGAAAGATACAATGTGATGAAAGAGGATGCTCGTAAATATGCTCTGACAACCGTCAAAAAGGGTACTTACACCGCGAGCGGATCGACGGACGGCCACGCTCGAATTTACAGCGGCGACGCGAGCCAAGACGATATCTATCCTCGTCTCGGGGCTTCGACAATTACGATTTTTATTTTCGACCGCGGCACATGGGTGGTATTCTCGTTGGACTTGGACTCCGAAAATAACCGCGCTACGCGTGAAAGCGGGTTGCTGGAAATTTCTAATCGGTGACTCTACTCCGTGTATCGACACGTCCGGTGATCGATAATATCGCGCCAACTTGCGCAATTTAAGTTGAGTTTTAGTGGAGTGGAAACTTTTGATGGGGCCTGGAAATTTGAGTTGGAAAAAGTTTAATGGCGAAAATTAAATGTGAGTTTCAGCCGTGTTTTGCACCTCTTTACGTAATTAATTAATTTTATATGCGATATGGAGGACTTATGAAGTAAACTTTGCTGATATCAGAGCGACCAATGGACTTCTATAGATAAATTTTGCGTCTCGTTAATGATTAATTATGTATGCATCGCTGTACTGAACTTAATATGGATTTATCATCAAATATGTACTTTAGGCTATAATTTACATAACTTCAAGGTAAGACTATTTTATTTTTCGAGCTTTAAACAGGTATTTACCTGTTTGAAAAAACAACAAGCACGTGTCTAATACTATTTTCCTTGCAAATCTATGTTGATTTTAATTAAAAAAAAAAAGCTGCAGTCTTGGGATATTTCCTTGTCAGATTTCAGTATTTAAAAAGCAAAAAAATCCACTTGAACTTAGATAATCCCCCTCGAAATAAATATAAACAATTAGATAATACAATACACCTTTGTAAACATAGTTTCATACCTCTAATCTTAAAAGAAACAAAGTTGTATTTCAAAAACAACCCCAAAGTATTAAAAAACATGAATTTAAGAATTAAAGGCGAATTATGTAACTCGTTTTACGCTACATAATCTTGCAGGTAATAGCTTCACTGAATCTGTTCAAGTACAATTACTACCCCTTCGCACTGAACTGACTCATTCAGCCCAATATAAAAGATTTTCCAAACGTCTGGTTAACTCTTCTCGACCCAGTGAGCAGTTAACGTTGCAAGATTAACAGGTGGCTCCTGAAGGGCCACGAAGGTTAACGAACCACCTAACCAACGTTAATCGATGAAGTGCGACAGGAGGTATGCTAATGCTTCTTACCTTGCCCTGCATAATCAGGCGGATGGTTAGGGTGACCGACGGATCGTCGTTCAAGGCTGGTTTGGCATCCATTCCGTCCATGGCGAAGTCACGGATTCTGTGATTGCGATGGGGTGTTTTCTTCTCGAGATTTGCGGAGGGAAAGGGTGTGGAGGAGGATAAGGAGGACAGGGGAGAGGTAAGGCGAGTGATTTTGGCTGGAGGGGTCTCGGGGGACGTGCTTCTCAAACGCTCCCAGGTATGCTCAGTCCTTGCACTGTAATCAAAATTTTCAACAGATTAGTAAATAAATCGATAAAACAGGATGACGTTAAAGCAACCAGTATCGTGTTGTCATTAGTTTGCCTTTAACGATATTGCTTTGAATCATTTTAAGGTACTGTATTTTATGAAGGGGATACCATTTTCAGAATTTCACAAAATTGAGTTTTATTTGTAGTTTCTTAGAGTTTGATATTTTTAGGCTACTTTAGTAAAATAGTAAGAAGGAATTCAGAGTAATCGTGCTCAGATAAGGTATTTGGTCATAAAGAGTCTCATAAATGAATTTTTAATTAGATTACTCAGAGACTAAATGCTTATTCGATTAATTTGAAATTTTGAGTCTATATTCACAATAACATTCTCTATACTCAAACGTATGCACTTTTTAGTCTCTCCAGTTCTTTTTTAACAGAAGCCTCAAAAACTAAAAATTCCTGTGATTCTCTATCTCTCCTTTAAAACATTGCCAGTCCTTAACAAACTAAAATATTCAACAATTCATACATCCACAGATATCTACAATCATATACATTCTAAAAATCCTAATCTTTTTCTACGTCAGCCCCTTAAACGTTAAAGTGACTCAAAGTGGACATGACACTAGGAGGCTCATAAAATTTCCCATCAGTCCCAAAATTCATTACAAAAATCACTCACAATGATCTAGCATACCAACGAAAGATTTTCTTGCATTTATCATCTCTTCCAAAAAATTCTAAAAGTCAAGCTTCTTTTTTTATACTCAAAGTGGTATCCCCGTCGAACACATTGGAGCATAATTCATGGCAAGACGACAAAGGTGGTGATTTTCTGTTGGAGAAACGAGCATGGGACGTGGAATATTGTTCCTTCATACGACAACCGCGTGAATTCTATTCTCGTCGCAATCACGACACGCGGATCGGAAAACAGAACCGCGAGCGCATCTGCAACAATAACTGCAACACGCGGCGTCACTATCGTTAGCGTGATGCGCAAGGCTTCCAGGAATCGTGAGAATCGCGCCCAACCGGGCTATACCTCGCGCGATCCGTAGGCAACGATGCGCCAGGCTGTATTTCTGTTTTCCGCGCGGTTACAAAGAAAATTCCGTTCCGGATCAACGCTGTTTTCAACGCGCGCGTGTATAACGTAGGCACTTCTCTGTCCTTTGTCGTTACTAACGAACCGCTTCCTCATTACGGGCACGTGTATAGAGAAGCCACTTAAATATAACTTTCTATCACAAAGAAAAACCACGAGGGAATTGAACGACGCGGCGGGAGGATGGAAAAATCAGTTCCGTCAACGCGAACCTTTCATATGGAAGTATTGCAGTATACTTTAAACGGTGCTGTTGTGTAGTTGAACTACATTATGGTGTATCAGTTTCAGTTCAGGCGATATTTTATGGGTTTAAATAAAATTTAATAGGGAAATACGATTCGATCAGTTTGCACGAGACAGAGGAAAAGTATAATGAGGTAACGATTGCTTTCTTAAATGCAACGATGCACCAGAAAAAGTGCAATTGCACTTTCCTCTAATTTTGTTTTCTACGCAAACTGATTCTTTGGGACATCCTGATGAATGATGATACAGGTATTTTTAATAAGCTAAAGAAAACGTATAAAAAATAGGTATTTCAGAATATAATTCTAACTGAAATGATATCGGCGCACTGGTTCGGTCACTTTAAACAATTAATTTTTAATAAAAAATTGAAAATAAAGAATCATAGCTATTTTGCTATTATTAAATATTTATATTAATTTCCGACGTTTCGGTCATTCATTTTTAATTCTAACTTAATACTATTAAAAAAAATAATAATAATAATAAAACACCGTAGCGTCATCTCAAAAAACACTTCTCGACCCACCGGTTGGGAAATCACTGTAATTACTAGGATGAGATATATACTCAAAAAATGATTTCTCTGTGAAATATTTCCAATTTCGCAATCAAGTGTCTTTTTTATTAAAGCTATTTAAACTTTCCACTGTCAAATGATGATAAACAGATTATACTCGAAAGCCAAATGTCGAACAATGTTTAGAATACTAAAATACTGTTTGTAGATGCTAACGTGTAAAATGGTGTTCGACGAACGATTACCCATCATCGAGTTAGGATGTTACGATGGTCGCGCGCCAATGTCCCTGCGACAAAACGCGCAAGGGGATTCACGGTTACGAAATGGGTAGTAGGGAAATGAGGTGTAATGCTTCCAGCCTATGGCTTCGCGCGTTCAGTTTTCAGGTCAGGCGATAAACACCTAAAAGTGCGACTCGGATACGACACGGGCCGACACGAGGAGAGCGTACGCCGTCGCTTATTTTACTTTCATGCACCGAATGCAATTATACGAATCCCGAGTTCAAGGTTCACAGTCCATTCCGTCGATATGTATCTCGGTGCCGTTCGGTCGCTTTCGTCTGCAAGAGGACCACGGAATTTCTTTCCTCTGGAACGAAAACGATGTCGCCTGTGTTTGAAGAACCAGGCGTTTTGTCGATTCGTTGCTTTTGTTTGCAGTAGAATTTGCAGTGTTTCAAAAGAATTTGTATTTACTCTGGATGGAGTAAGTAAAGTGAACTGTTAAGTGGATCGTTTTTTAATCAGAAACACTTCTAATGAATTGCAGAGTCTTTGTGGAAAATACTGTGAGTGACAAAAATCAAATTCCGATTGAAATAAATTTATTTAATTTCGGCAGTTACAATAATTAGTGTTTTCTTTAAGAACTCGTCAAGTGAGAATGATTAAAGGCGAATTAAATAATTCTATTTAGCACAAACATTTACTCCTGTTGTATGAGAATTATTCAGCTTTTGAAAAGAATTTTGTCATTTTTTTATTGACAAATTGACTTAGAAAGTTTGTTAAAGCAACTGCATAACTAGAACTTATAAAAACTGATGTGAGATTCGTATAAGATAAATGTACCACTTTTCAAATGCATTTGTTTGATTTATCGTTTGATGTTACTGCGTGGGTGTATCGGCACCACATCATAATCATGTGCAGCGTGCGTCATAATTATAAAATCGAATATTTAACAGTGCCGCTACTCCCTAGGGCGTGATGCACCTTTATTCTCTCATATATTGGTGGATAACTTGCTCAATGAAGATTTAGTATTCTCCATTCGCAATCGTATCGACTGACCAACAACTGAAACTTTTCCAACTCCTGATCACATTATCCTTCCTCTGAATAAATACTGCATTCAACCACGTCCACAGATTTACCGGAAATATACCATAAACTGGGGGAACATTGGCGTGTTTTTGCAGCATAAAAATTACCATTTTTACATTTGTTTAAACATCCTATTATAACATGGCATCTTTTATGATTGCACTCTACAAGTGTCAAAATGCAAAAAAATTTTATCCTTTTCCTTTTTCAATATATATTCAGTGACTGTCAATTTTCCCCAGGTTTGCGGTACACAAACTCATTATCGCCTCTTCAAATAACAAGACGACAAAAAAAAGCAACCAATAAAATGGGAAGATATTAGGAGCGAAATTACGAAACCTGATTTGCGATTCGGAAGCAGACTCTCTTGCTTAAAAATTCTTACATCTGATCACACTGCAAAATAAAAACATAAAATTTTTCTTGAAATTTTTAAGCAAGAAAATCAGCTCCCGAATCGCAAATCGAGTCCCGTAATTTCCAGAATCCGCACACCCCGAGAAGCTAAGAAATTAAAGACGAATAAATTCTACTTTAACAAAATATGAATTCTCCTTCTGCATTTTCAATTTCCCACCCCAGTCGATTCACAAAGCCATCAAGCTCCATTTCCAACGTTCCCCACTTTTAGCGGCGAATGAAGTATCATAATTAGACAAGCGGTTATCCGCCGGACCAGCACGCGCAGATTCCAGCCAGATATACTTCATAAACGGTGCTCCATTCTCTGTGGGAAACGGAAAGGGGGTACCAGCGTACGTCGCTACGCCCCTTTCTCGGTGCCCCCCTCGGGCCCCCATTCGTAAAAGTGCGCCAGACGGGTTTTCTTGCCTCTGTCCGTTACGAACGGCGCTTTCAGCGTGCACGCTGGGTGCGCGCGTCGCGCGAGCACTTTGCTACGACAAAGAGACACTGGTCGCATGTTCTGCATGCCGCATTATCAGCGCACAGAGGCGTTATCTCGGCCCGGACTTTTTCCATCGGGCCGATATATCGATCCCGGCGCGGTATCCGCATTTTTAACGGTTAGTGGATTTTACGACGATATTGCACCGAGCGTATTACGCGCTGATATTGCACCACACGCGGCTGTATATATCTCTCTCTGTCTAATATTGACCCACTCTGTAGGTACTGTTGCACTGCAACTGTCGATTTTGTATCGCGGAATACAGAGGATACGTTTGAAAGTATTCATAGAACTCGCATTGCGAATAAATTAATAGAAACTATGTGTTTTGAATAAGGAATATGTTTTGGGTAAATATCGAGAATGGAGGAATCCCTGTTCCGGTTCTTTGATATTTCAATTCGAATGACATTAATTTTTTAATTGGAGCTAATACAGATGTGTTGCAAATGTGCAACTTTTTTTCCATCTGAATGTAAGAATTTGCATAAGGATGGCAGTAACGCTTGTACGTTGACAATAATAAGCAACGTGTGTGTTGGAATCGCCTAAGTGTCCATCATTAGTGATCGTGATCGGTAATGTTAATGCACAAGCACATTACCATAGTACATTGTACGATAGAAGTCATATGCCGATCGTTATCGTCTGAAAAACGAGCTCGATAATATCTTCCATTGTGCAGAAATTGGCACGTGGTTCGTGGAGAAATATTGGAATTGACCTACTTAGTCTTAAAGTTCCATGAAACATGCTAGCAATCGAAAAGTCTGATACTAAAGCCAAAAAGAATTCCAACTAAATTTAAGACCATTGATCTGCTGACACAAATTTGCGAAACGATATCAAAAAGCAGTGAAACAGAGTTAACTAATACACAAGCACTGTTCTAACAAATGATATCCTCCGCGAAAGCTCGAGCAACGAGAACACACGCCGTCTAAACTCCCATTCTTCGTGGTATATGTATACGTCGCGCGACGGTGCCACGCGTAGGGGTGACGCTAATCGCCGCGACGCCGCATCGCGGAGTATCTGAATTTCAAATTGAAAAGCTCGGTTAACGCGAACGCCCTATATTTAGCCTTCCCCTGTCTTTCTAATCGCTACCACGCGCCTCTACACTGTCGACTGTGACCGTTTCGCTCCGCTGCTGTCCGCAATGCAATTGGACTGTGGAATTTAGTGCAATCTGCGTTCCGTTATACCTGCTGCGTTCCGCGTGCGCGGTACCGACGGTCGACGGGCCGCACGGTATCGTTAAAACCGTCGTCGAACGCGCCGCGGCTCGCGAGCGATCCGCGCGCGGTGGCCGTTTCTCGTCCGTCATCGTAAAAGCATCGTTTCGCGAGCGTAACGAGGGTCGTTGCACCAGACGATATTGCGTAATGTTAACGGACGATCCCGTCGCCCGACTAATTCGCGCGATCACGATATGTCCATAATTCCCGCGGCACGTACGCGTGGCGGAATCGCTGCGATTTTGTTCATTCATGCCGGGCGGACGTGAAGATTGCGCGTTTTATATCGTTGGGGTACTTTGTGGATTTAAAGGGGAGACATGGATACGTTTGAATGTGTAAATTGTAGCGTTCGTTACCTACTGGTGGTTACAAGGAGTGAGTGGAGTTATAAATGTTTCCTAGTTAGGTGAGGCTGGAGAGAATTGGTTGGAAGGAAATGGTGCACAGGAGCATTGTCTTCGCACCATGTGTTTTGCGAAGGATGCACTTGTATGGAATGTAATTTATGTTTTAGCGGAGCTAGAAAGACACGCGGATCTAAATATAATCGAAAACTGTTGGGAGACCTTGTTAGCGCGGTGGCGATTTCAAAATATTGGGTAATTCGAGGAATATAGTCCACATGAGTGGAGACAATTAGAATTAGTTCATCTAGCCAACATATTACTAAAATAGTACAGTTTTCCTTTGACAATAGAAAAAGGTTATTGATATTCTAAGCAGGCACATTTTGGAGTACCACTTTGTAACACGTTCTTTTAAAAATATGTATCTAAGAACGTTTGTGTATACAGCAACACGCTTACAAATAATAATATTTCAGTCTAAACTGTCCAATGAAAATTGAATAATTAATAGAATGCGCTATCCTTTTGTCCCCGACTGTACGCGTTCCGTCTCCTTCACTACGTGAGTCAAGTGTCCGATCGAGGCGGCGGTAACGGTCGTCGAATGCAGAACGAAAATTTCGGATAATATCGAGATCGGAAATGAGAAAATGTCCACGGCGTCCCGTTGCCAACATTATCGCCGGTTCCGCGCGAAATTTTCTCTTTCACCGATAGCTCACTCGTTCGTGCTCGCGCGCACGCCACGAGCAGAAACCGTGGTGGTCTTTATATAACACGCAAACCGGCTTTTCCATAAACGCGACCGGCCAACGGGTTCCGCGGAACGCGATAGTTATTTCGCTCTAGCCCGCAATTCGCGCACTATCAATTCACGAGATAAACCGTAATCCTCCAACGGGATTACTATGATTCCATTCTGCACGATCCATGGAACCGTGCGTGGTCCGTTTCGCGACTTTCCGTAATCGAAAATGGAGGAATGAAACGCGGCCTAATCACAGTTACCATTGGAACGCACCGAGGCAGAAACGGTATACAAATTCGCGAGACGAACGGTTTGCGACGAAAGATATGACTAATACGAAGAGCGAGGGGCACAGTGGAAACGTAACAATGCAGTCTACCTAATGGGAGAGCACATTTAAAGGCGTACGTGTGCAGAAGTCGCATCCCTTTCGGGATCAAAAGCGTGGAGCGAGATGCAGCATTGTTTCGGGGGAGACGGTAGCACGCGGTCGTATATATGGCGCGCGCGTATCGAATGCGTGGAAAAAGGTACGGCAGATAGCAAAGTCGACGACCAGAAGCGGTACAGTCGCGAGAGAAAACTAATCGCGAGGCTAGAATGTCCCCCGTCTCTCTGGCACACGCTCGCTCACACTCAAACACACACACGCGCGCACAGAGGCATTCGTTCTCCGCGTGTGTCTCGCTCTGTATCTCTTCTTCTCTCCCTCTTTCGTTAATATCCGGAACGGGGCAGGAGGGGGACGAGGAAAGAACCGATCGTTCGATTTGCCAGCAGCGAACCAGCCACGCTTCCCTATCCTCCGCGTTGCTCGTTTAAATTACGCAGCCAACGGAATACGCTAGAATAGATACGGCCGCGAGATACACGCGGCGGCGAAAACACCGCTGCCTCTGGTTCACCGACGTGCCAGCGAACGATAAGATATTAACTAGCCGTGCAGCATTTATTACCCGCGTCCTACTGCGTACCGCACAGGTTCGCGCGCGAACAAGCGAGAAAACTCCGTCCCGGCATCGTTTGCTTACGAACCTTCGGCCGACTCTTTCGACCGAATCAACGTTGACGCGGCGTCACACCACGCTGCGAATCGCCGTCTCCCTCCCGGCACCGTGGGGGCTCGCGGCTTCCTTCCCGTGCACACCTTGCCAACGGTTTTACGACACACGCGATCTATTCCGAAACGAACGATACGCTCGCTAATCGCCGTCGCACTTGCCGCGATCCCCGACGCGTAATACGCGGATAATTTAATGTGGAGGAGCCGTGCAGAACGGGCAATAACGCCGGCGCGGCGTGTGTGCGCTATGGTGGCGCACCGTAGCTGTTCGTCGTCGCGAGGCGTCCCGAACGGACGGGGATCGCGTTTTAATGGGGCGCGGCCGTGTATCGAGAGAATACTTTAATTACCTAAATGCACTCCTTAATCATCGGGGATAGGTCTGGCTCGCTTCATCGACGCACACTACACTCGATCCACGGAAAACGAGGGGGGAAAGGAAGAAAAACACTACACTCTACGCGACACTGGAAAACTGCACCACCTCGGCGGAACGCGAACGAGTCTACCTCGTTCTCTCTTACGTCCGGTCTCGCTCTATTCCGTCGATGAGCGGCGCTGTGCGCGCCGCTGCTGCGTGTTCGCCGCGCGCCACTGGCGCCGCCGCGCGACGTCTGGGCGTATCAAACGCAACCGCGCCACGCCATTGGCTGACCAATAGCGTCCACGATTTACCGTTGCTTCGCGGCAACGCGGGTGATTTGAACGTTGTTTCTTTCGGCGACACGTGATGAATGCGAAATTACGGTGAATTACGACTGTGATATATGTTGCCAGATCACTGTATCGTATTCAATTGTTAATAGATTCTTTTCTGGTAGAAATGTAACTGACAATGTATTTATTTAAATAGAAATAAATGTAAAGATTGATGTCTGAAAAATATTATATTACAATTTTAATAGTAATTTTAGAGTATCTAATGTTCTTGCAAAATGAGAAGTCCAGAAAATTGTTATACTTTGATACAATTTATTCTTTAATAGTGACATATGTAAATTAAATATTCTAAACTAAAGAATATTGAAATTATTTTTTATAAAGTTTTATTTAATACTTCTTTATTAAGTTCGAGCCCGTCCAAATAATTTTAATTTTCTCTACTCACGCAATAAGTTTATTTCCATATATATTTTAACACTTTTTTCAAAATTCCCAAATTATATGCACGTGATTACTTTTCCTATTTTACTGTTACTTTCAAAACAAACAAAGATTAATCGGGACCTTCGATCTATTTCAAATATTATCGCGCGCGAATAAATAATTCACAGCAGAATTGCAATTATCACAGAATAAATCAGCAACGCTGCTTTGACTATAAACGACCCTGATAACAATGCAAATGATTAAATTATTAGCCAGCGTTTACCATATTCCTTTACATTTAATATAAACAGAATTACCTCCACTTTAGCGCGATATCAAGCGTTCAAATAAACATCCGCGCTTGCGAATTCGCAGAACAGAAGCGACGGTATTTGCGTGCCATTGTCAACAGCATCGGAACGATATTAAAATCGCTCCTCTGTAGCGTTAATTTCGCCGACTAATTCGAAATTCGACTGCGCCCCCGACTGTCCCGTCGAAAATCAACGTCTCCGTTAATCGACGATGAATGGCCGTAATGATCACTGTAAATCGCATCTACAGCAGTTTGCTGTAACATCGGTTGCCCGGATTAAACCGTTTTGCCGAATTATGAGGCGTCGCTAATCATTCCGCGGCATATTGGCGGCCGATTCCCGATGGAAACACATCAGGCCGCGTTTCTCAAATCGTTTCCTCGTACCCGTGCAACTTTTCTCCGTCGATCGAAGGACAGTCGGTTGAAACGAACCGCGGCAGCCTGCGCAAAAGTGAACGTGGTCGAATCAAACTTGATAATGAAAGGTGGCACGCGCGAAGGAACGCGATCGCTCGCAAGACGAACTACTAATAAATAAACGTTCTGAAACACCGAATTCAATTTCACGTCAGACTTCACTGTGTTTGTTTTGGGTGGCAAGAAGTCGATAGATGCTCAAAAAATATCGAAGATCCAATGTTTAGAAGATCAAAGTGAGTTACATCAAAGTTTACGTACGAATTTGGAAGAGGAGGCAGTGGCGACCAAAAATGCAGTGGCGTATAATTGAGGATTTAATTTTGGGGAGGGCTAGTTCGAGGAATGAAAATATTTTTAAAGCAAATAGAATAAAATTCTCCAGGTGATTATTAAAATTTATTTCAAGCATAAAATCCAGTTTCCTTTTCTTTTTAGAAAATCCCTCTTTTGGGAGTTGCTAGAGCCATTTGGGTTCTTCTTGATGCCATTGGTAGAATAAATACTAATTCAAAAATAGATGTGTTCTAGCTGGTGTGGAGTTGATACTCGTTAAAGAATGAATGAGTTCCAAACAGTGACGCACCCAGAGGGGAGTCAAGGGAGTCTAGCACACCTAAAAGAGGAGTTTTGTAAAAAGAAACGAAAATTGGATTTCATTCTTTAAATAAATTTTTACAATCACCTAACGAATTTTATTGAATTTGCATTAAAAATATTTTTATCCCTTCAATTCGGTTTCCCCCAAGATTAAATCCTGAGTGGTTCCAAATACTTCCCAAATCAAAATTGCATTTGCATTTGAATCCTTCTTCGCCTATATTTCTGCGCACTATTATAATTCCCTTCCACCTGATATTCGAGGGCTAAATTCGTTTCCTGATTTTAAATATAAAGCTCGACGATATATATTTCTACACTATTCCTACGTCACCTCTATATTCTTTCTTTTCTTTGTCTCGCTCCTGTCTGTCCATCCACGTTTACACTTTTTTATCTTAATGCGCCATAATAATTTTTCTGTTTTTTCTTTTCTTTCCCAGTTTTAGTCCAAGTAGTTTAAATTATTTATTTACGGTTAGGCTTCTAACAGTATTGCACTGCAGCCTCACTTGTTACTCCGCTTTCTTTATGTATTACAGTTCTTCGAATATTTCCAAGTAATAAACACGAATAATAATAATAATAATAATAATAATAATAATTATCTCATGAGAACTTAGAAATCTGCGTACTCTGGAATAGAACCTCCTGATTCTATATATCTTTTATGTTACTCTGGAAGATTATAGATACCTACTACTATAATCTCTACGAACCTATTGCTGCGATGCACCGCTAGAACGGAGATCCCCACAGCTGGCGTCAGCAATTCTCGCCTCCCGCTGGTTGCACAATATATTTCGGCGCTTCTTTCGCGGGTTTGACACAGAGTGACATACATCCTCGTGGAGCAGTTACACGGCCCATAATTCCAAGCGTATCGCGCAGCTGTTCGCGGGGACAGCGCGCGCATAAACAGAGGCTGTTTTGAAGCGGGGGCGCAGAAAACGCGTGTAGTAAATGCACGATTAATTAAACGTTGCTCCGCCACCATTTTGTTCATTACCCCCGGAGATGTTGTTTATAGAGCATCCTTAAATGTAGCCAGGACTTCCCTTACGCCGTGCTCCTGGAAAGGCCATTATGACGACAATGGCTTGCCATGGGTAATAGCGCGACCAGGAATTTAATTATCATTTTAGGCGGTGCGGAAAGCAATTATCGGAAATTCAGTTTGCAATGGCCAATGGAACCTTGGGGTCTAGACTAACAGCAACCGCGCCACTACTTCTCTACGCCAGCGAAAGAGCGAGCTCATTATGAACTACATACTTCCTTTGGCGAGTACAACACGTTTGGAACCTGCCTGGCTGTTGTTTAACCCTTTGCCAGCGAAATTCTTTCGTGTACGCATTCTGCGATAACAGGGGCCTTGTAGAGGGCACAGGAAGGTATTATTAAAGGAGCATTGGCGAGGAAGTAGTAGATTGATGCTGTATTAAGAATTTATATATAGCAAATGAGAATTGATTTGCTTGGTTGTGGAAGAAAACAAGTTTGTTGGAAATCGGTAATAACTCGATTCTGAGAACGCGATGTCAATCTAGCGTCTCACGGAAAAGCACTTCGCGGTATTATATATAAATAAAAGTTGGATGCAGCTCTATAATTGGCTATAGAAGGATACAACCAGCGACTGGCAATTCGCTAACGCTTCATTGACATTTCTGCATGAGGAAATACGTCAAACGAGAATTTAGTAATTATATATTGTTTCCTAGAAAATAGTTGCAGGAGACAATACTGAATAGCTGTAGAATTATTAGAAATATCCAAGTGGTGGACGAGAAAATGAGCCTTGTACGGAAATTGGGCCATTTCGGACCGAAAGGGGAGGGGGGGTTAATGGAGAATTCCCCCTTAAATAACTAATAACCGTTAATAATAAATAATATTTTTTAAAATTTGATATTTTAATTTTTTTATTGTAGCAATATAATAAGTTCTATAATGAAATAAACCGAGTTTGGTTTTGGATGCTCGTTTCTTGTAATATTTATAATACCTACTGTGTCAATTTAACCTAAATTTGCTTATCCATGTAACTTTACAAATTCCGTATAAGGGTTAATAGCAATTGAATAATTCCCCGATAAAAGAGATTTACGATCGACACAGCCATACGTTCTCATTTGTGCAGAGAAAGAAACGAAGGAACACGCTCGAATCTCAAAGTTCGGGGGCGAAGCCGGTGCTTCGTGTTTGTTCGTGCCGCACTCTGGAAAATTGCGGACAGTTGTATCGTTTCAAATAACACATCGTTGGAATCGAAGCAGCGGGACGCGGAACGTGGGGATCGCAATACGGTGGATCGAGGAAAGGTATAATATTTTCTTGAGTGGTTAGAACCCGGGATATCTGTGCACTCGGGGCCGCGACACAATTCTCAAGACGCTCTCCATCGCGCGCCAGCGGGAATATACCTCGAATATCGTTTCTCACATACGTTTTTCAATGGGGTCCCGCGAGCTGATCGAGAAATGGCGTTCGGGGATGTGGGCTATTAAGAATTTCCCTTCGATCGACATCTATTCCGTCTCGAGAATGGAATTTCTTGGTGATTCTTCTGACCAGAATTAGGAAACATCGCTTGGGCAATTTTTCTCTATCCACGTGCTCCTCAGTTTTGAAGTAACTTGAATTAGGAATGATGGTAAACGTTGGGAACATTTTTTGCGAGTCAGTTTCGCGTGTGTTTGCATGGTACAGTTGTCTCGTTGATCGTTAGAAAGTTGGGAGTAACTATTTAAATGTAGGGAAAGATTGAAAGGCACAGTGTTTGTAAATTCAAAGTTATGAGTAGAGAAATTTGATTTCGAAAGTAAAAAGGATGAAGTATATACTCCGCCGCTCTGAGAAAAATTATTTTTACCACCTCTTATATTTAATTATAAATAATTATTTTAGAATATAATTTTTGACAGAAACTGAAATTTTCTGTAGATAGATATTTGTTGAATGACAAAAACAGTTTGTTTTATAAACAATTTCATCAATTACCAATTAACTAATTTTGCCGCACCCAAATTTGTCGTTCTGAGCAGTTGCAGTTGGATTAATTTATTCGTGTAATTATACATTTATTAGTAAGAATATTTAACTGAGAAGACAAATGAAATTTTGTTCATGTGATATTTCGGGGTGGTATTCACAGCTTTCGGAAATTCAGCGTTTGAAGTGATGTCTAGTTTCCACAAATCCATTTTAAACCCCGGGTAACACCGACCACATAGTGAAATGTTGAAAGAATGCTAATCCGCGGGTTTAAATTTGATTCAAGGCTCGCCAGCTGGCTGCAAAGTTATTGTCTACTATTTCATCCCCTTCGTTTCTCCCTCAAAACACAAATTAAACGGACAAAAGTCTGGCAAATTCTGTGCACGCCAGTGAAATACTATTATTACACTATTACAATAATTACACAATGCGATTAATTCTGAATACCACCTTCATATTTTTCGAAAACCACAATTTCAAATTTCTACCACGCAAAAACTTTTCAGAACTCATCTACTCCAATTCCAACGATTCCCATACGTTTTATTTCATTCCAAAATTCAAATTACCCCCACGTTTTTAAAAAAAAGTGGAATACGTAATCATAAAAAAGTTTACACACACAAATTCAGTCTCTGCGAACAGAAAAGTAAGCACCACAGCAAGGCGAGTGGAGAACTACCCTTGAAAAAATGAAGTTTTTCGAATTACATATTTCGTTCCATAACGTAAATGAGATATCCCAAGTTTCAATCTTCGCGGAAGGAACCCTTTCGAATCGGATTGAACTTCCATTCAATTTCGAGCAAGATCGCAACTGTTCCCCTCCTCCCGTTTTACCGTAGACGTTTAATTGGATTTTAAGCCACCGGCGTTATACAGATTACCGCGATGTAATGTCGGCTAGCTGCGGGAAACAAATAACGCGGCTGGTTCGGAGCGAAGAAAAGTACGAGCGAGCATCGAGCCGCGTCGGACGGTTTTTATCATTCAAGCGGCGCTTCCGCGACGGGAAAATGGGCTGTAAGGGAAAAATGCAATTCCTCTTTATACCTATCAGTGTCTCGTTATATCCGTTTCACGTACATACGACAGATGCAGCCGAGAATAGACACGCTTTATTGCCCCTCCTCGATTCTGCGCGCGGAGCAGCGATTTCTCCATTTTCACGCTCGCGGAAGCTGCGAGTATTAAGCGTGAATTGAAGACGCCATTCTGGACGATGGCATCGATAACTGGCAGACGGAAAGAAACCGGCAGCTTCGATCGCGCGCTAGATTGAATCGGGCAATGAACTGGATGCTTATAGTCGCAGTTATGGTGGGTATAAATAATTTTGGATCAACAGAGCTTGAATGGTGTGTAGAAAATGTGTGTCATATCGAAATGATTGCAGGACGATTTAGAACTTATGGCGTGGAAGTGTGTACAAATAGCGTTAGTGTGTATTAGCACCTGAGACGAACTGAGACAGAAACACGATAATACAACTCTCGTGTTTATTTATTGTTTAACATGTGCGCTCTTTTTTAGAAGCTTTTGTGGTGCAGCGAGGAAAAGTGACGACTTTTAGAGTTCCTTAAACCTATTTCTTAATGAGTTTTGTATAATTACAATTGTTAAGAAGCAGAAGCACTCTAAAAAGTTTTCGAAGAATTATCGTCACCATTAATCCTCAATTGTCACAGCTATTTTTTCGAATGTAGTAATTTTCAATCAGCTGTTGCTTGAAAACTATGTGTGAAATTAAGTCGCAAAAATTTTTTGATAAACTTTGAACATTGTAGAATACGTCATGTTTAAACAGTAGTGCCATTTCCAATGAAGCCTCAAAAGTATTTTACCTCGAAATCAAATTGTGGGTCTTTTTATTCCGGTGTGAAAACCAAGGGTTAAGTATTCAAGTTGTAATTTTCTGGCAAAGGTAAGGGTTGTAAAGTTAATACGGTAATAAAGGAAAGTTGAATAAGATTCAGGGCCATTTTCCGTGACAACAATGCTGATAATACTTTATGGTTGGGATTATAACCGTAACCCTAGGAAGATTCGGTTCTTAATGATGTGTAATAACCCCAATAATCAGGTTACCCTTACACGATGACAGGTCGTAACGCCGTAACCCGGTTAACCAGTTTCTAGAGTGGGTTACAGCGTTGCATTAGCTTTAAATTCTGATATACATCACGTGTAAGCACATGTATGTAAAATACCATTTGCATGTGCACGCACGTTAGACGTTACATGCAATATTCACAAGTTAATTGCACGTTCTATCAATCAAAACCAGTTCTGAACAGATTAGCCTGCTCTGTAAACTATTTAGAAATGTCAGCTGGTGGTTGTTATGGGTTATATTAACCCCAAATCGATAACCCGTCCTTTAATTTAGATCACCCAACGATTGCAACCCCTGCTCTACGATTTTTGTAAAATTCCACGCGATATGTGACTCCATAATCCAGGGATCTGCAACTCGGGACTTAAGAACGGCCAAAAAGTCGGAAAAATACACATTCTTTGCTTTTAGAAGAGCCATAGAGATTTAATAACAGAAAAATATATACTCAACAAGTATACGATACGCCAAAGTGATTGTGAATACAAATTTACAGTACCTAAATATATAAATTCATATTAGGTGGCGGAAACTTTGCTAATTTCGCCATTCCTTCAAATATCAAAAGGACCATATTTAGATTAGAATTATTCGAATAATTTCTTCGAATATTCGATCCATTAACGAGCATTATGGTTGAACATTTAAATACATTAGGTCCCTAAATTTAAATAGAAATTATACCTTTCGTTTCAAAATGTATAAATTTATCAGAGATTAATAAAGTTTCAAATTTATCGGTTCAAAAACAAATAATTGTAACAATAGTGATCGGGACTATTACGCATGGTAAAAACGAGACACTAACGAGGAATTACTGTACTCCTAATTATTTGAATCTCAAATTCGAATTCTCTGATATTAGAATCTCAAATTCGAATTCTCTGGTATTCGAATCTTAAATTCGAATTCTCTGGTATTCGAATCTTAAATTCGGGTTCTCTGTTATTCGAATCTTAAATTCGAATTCTCTGGTATTCGAATCTTAAATTCGGGTTCTCTGTTATTCGAATCTTAAATTCGAATTCTCTGGTGTGCGATTCCCAAATTCGAATTCCCTGGTATTCGAATATTCGAATCTCAAATTCGAATATTCGAATCTCAAATTCGAATTCTCTGGTATTCGAATTATTCGTTAGAGCCTTAACGTAGCTACCCAAAGAGCCATAATCTAGTTCGCAAGTCACATGCTGCCGACCGCTGCCTAACCCTGTCAACGAACATGTTAAATAAGAATCATCCCTCCCAAACGCGTCTCCACAACACAATCAATCACTCCATTCGACCAGCCCTCTCTGAACTCCAGAAATCATGCTTGACCGCGAGAGGCGAACCCAGCCGGAGGTGAACGGTCGAGGAAGCCAGAAATGGTAGCCAGCTCGACCTCGGCCACCTTCATCTCGCCGCCTCCATTTCCTCTGGTTTCCACGCAGACGTCTCGTTCGCCGACAGGGGATTCGAGCTGCGCAAACAAACGCCTCGGTACGCACCGTTCGCGAGCGGCGACCCTTCACCGGTACAGCTGCAGCCCTGGTGGCAGCGGGGGCGGCTCTCAGCCGAGAAATCCGCTGGAGGACGCTAAGGTTGACGGAAATGAGGTGGTGTCTGCGGCCGTGAGGAGCGCGACAAGACTTTCGAGGCGGCGTGGATCCTCCATATGCCGGGGGAAAAATCGCACGGCGCGAAAGGAGCAAGGGGGGGAGGTGCGCGCGGAGGGATGATATTGGGGTAAGTCGTACGGTTATTGGAGCTCCGCGCCCCGGTTATTGGAGCGACTCTTTTCCAGGTCCGGGGCGCGTGAATGACGCCCGTGTCTGGCGAACGAGTGGCCCTTTCTCGCGGCTGGAGAACAGCCACGGGATATTGAGCTGGAAAATTTTCTACGATTCAGGGAGCCCCGGCTTAACGAGGTGACGCGGAATTACCGACGGCCATTCGTCTGTGTTAGCCTTTTGTGCGCGGCTGTGCAGGCGGCTGGCAAGTGACGGTAAATAGAAGGTAAATGCGAGTCTGCGGCTGCTGTTTTCGCGAGACTGCTTGGGAATCGAGGGACGGTGTTTATAGAATTTAGTCATATTTTTATGCATATGTGTGTGTAGTTTATCGTGTATAGTATCACTTTAAGTGAGATGGACAGATTCTTGTTAAATACTTTGCTCTTTGTTTTCAGCACTACTGTGTGCGACGGTAACATAAGCATTGACCATTTTGCTCCTCACTAAGGTCGCCAGATATATTGGCCGGTGAATTCGTTTTCGCAGCTAACACACACCTATTCTGATGTATGTATTTCTACGCTAAGAACTCGGTTTGGCCTACACGTCAAGAGCTTGGCGCTATCCCCACCACTTCTGGCTCACTCTTTTTCTGGCAAGACGAGAGCGAGTCAGAAAACGTTGAGAATAGAAGAATACTCTTCACGAAACTCACCGGCCAATATATCTGACCTTAGGTATATTTTAGTCACAATTAGTAATGTCGGAAAAGGGGAAAACTGGTGATACCACAGGCAATCTAATTCGGGACTTTTCGATATCCAGTAAATTCTTAATAGAAATTGAATAGGTGTCTAATTTCACTAAATAATTCTCATTTTCCGAAATAGCAGAATCTCTCCGAAAGTAGAGTTGCAGTTATTACACAAAGTACATACGTAAAGCGATGCCCCACATTCCAGCGAAATGGCCCACTAAGGTGCGACGACCTAAGCCCTAAGCAAACATTTTCGCGCCCTCGAATCCTTGCCGCCACTCTTCGAGCATCAGCTCCTCGTTCATTTACTGGAAACGTCGTTTCAAAGGGGCCTCCACGGTAAAAACGATGGTCACTGTTTTGTTTCAATTCGCTTGACTAATTGCGAGCGTTTCAGTATCAGTAGGACGAGCACAGAGGGAGGCGGAATATAGGAAAGCCTCCAGTCGCTCGGGGCCAGCAAACTCTTTCATCTAGGAGGCATTGTTCTCTGGCTCTTCTTCGCCTACCTCTTTCTTCTCTCCCCCCTCCTCCCAACCATCTATACGTCATACCCTTCCAGCTTTCTTCCGCGGCAGCTCCATCCAGCTCTAAGGTTTCCCTGGGCTCGGTTAGCCTGGTACCTTGACCGGGAAGCGTGTAGTCACTTGTTTAATCAGGCCTCGTTAGGAATAACCTGGGGCAACGTCACCTCGCCTCGTCCCTCGCAGCAGATGCTCCTAATGAAATTCTAACGAGTCCGGATATTCGTTAAGTGGATTATAATTTCCACGTTGTTCGGGGCGAGCAGTAAACGTGCATCACGGCGAACGAACAGGCTGCTTAAATCGCATCGACAGCCGATAATGCGTCGATCGTCAATGTATACACACGTGCACGTGTAGAAGCCACTGCTCCTAAGTATTCACCCACCTACGCGTTCGCTGTGGTCTCAGAAGCGCGACGAGTTTCTCGAAAACGTCCCTCTGCATTACAGGAAACCAAGGAACTCGTAAACCGTCGTTTTAAAGTGGAACGATTAGCGAAGACCGAGGCAAGTTGAAAGGTTTCTCAGTTTTCAATTTTTGCCATTTTTATTTGAATTAATTACTTAATAAAAAATATGATAAAATACACTTTGCCCCTTCCTCTTGAATATATTGTAAATGAAAACTCGAGAAAATATATAGGAAGTAAATGAAAAAATGTTATTTGGATGTAAAGAAAGTGCATCAATTTGTCCTGGTCTACTCTGATATATAATTGTCAGTCAACTTAGAGTCATTACTACTCAGTGGTATCGTTAAATAGTTTTTTCTAGATTTTAGGTACTAACTCTCGTTTACTATTTCGAGCATTTTCAACGATTCCAGAAAGAATTAGAATTTTAAATTAATTTCGGGAGAATCACGCGTCTCTGTTGTCACCCTAAATTGCGAATAGAATAGAGAAGCTGGTCGTTGAAAATTGTAGTTAAGTACAACGGGCGCTTCTTTTTGCCCCTTAACAACTTTTGCATGTAAATGGCAGGCTGTTGGAAGCGTTGCTTTGGAAAATCAGCGAACCAGAGCGCGAGAAGGAAAACAACAATTTTGCATTTGTCTAAGTCCCACCCTCCCAGCGTCTGTTTCATTAATGGAAGCTGTTTCTACCGCGCAAAGGTTTCCATTAACCCTGTTGAAACGTTGACGGGCTCGGAATTTTGGTGGTACATTCTCTATTCCGGTAGCCGGGTCCTCCTGGGTCGGCCACCGACCTATAAATCACACAATTCTCATCCACCATTATGGTTAATCTCCGCGCACACGCTGTCTCCCCGTGTCTGACTTTGGATTTCCATTCCACGTCCGACGTTTCATCCACTCCATCTCCCGATGATTTTCGAATCAACGTCAAACAGAGATTTACGAGGACACCGTCTCAAACCGTGGGGAATGCACTATTGAACGTTTGAGACTGTAAACGCTATCAATTTCAGGCTATTCCACTCTATTGTCCTCGATCGCTCGAAATTGAAACGGTACGTATGATAGGAAGCGTGCTTCGAATATAAAGCAAGGAAATGCGGACGCTTTTAAATTTCATTGAATTTTGTTTGCAAACTCCGAGTCTCTGGCACGACGAGAGATTTTATGATTGGTCTTTTCCTTCTATTTCTTTTCCAACAAAATTTCATCATTTTTTGTCAGAAGCCCGCCATGTTTTTATTTTTCAAAATTTTCAACATTCAACCCGTCGCACCATAGCCACCTGCAAATAGTTTTTCAAACTTTTTAGTTTGCTGATTTTAGAAGAACCGTTTCGACGGGAAACTGTAACCAAGTTACTGTTTCTGTACAATTTATAGATCTGCTGTAAATAAACTTAAATAAAGATAGTCTTATAACTTAAATATCCAATACAAAGTCCTGAAAGTTTAAACAAGATTCATTAAGTAGTTTGCTTGTGATAAATTTCCAAAGATACCTTTACTGCCCTCCTCCATTAAAATGTTCCACCTAGTAAAACTGAAGTTTTATCATTTTCTTTGTGTCGTCCTTGTAAAACAATAAATAAATTATAGTGTTTCTAGATCTCTGCGAAGCACGTAGAGTTTTCTAACTTTACTTAAAAGGTCAAAGACGTGTAGGACTTCAAATATTTCAAAATTTCTTGACAAATGGAAAAATGCTATAGTTAGGACGGGAAATATTAATTAGAAATGGAAATATTCAAAAGTTGAAAAAAATTGGAAGAACCTCTAATCTGGATAAAGAAAATCTTTGAGAGTCCCAACCCTATCATCTCATATAATCCTGTAAAGAACCCCAATTACTGCAACTTGCCTTACAACTGACATCCTCAATTCACGCGGAGAGAGCAGGAAAATGCAAAGTGTCTACGTGTCTACATTTGACAGCGAAAAAAAATGGTAGTTGATAGGAAAGGTTCGAGTCGAAACGAGGCATAAAATTTCCGCGCATGTTTGCTAATGATTTGGCAATTGGTCGGAATCCAATTTCCACGAAGCGTCATTATACGTATCGTGGCCCTGCGCCCGCATGCATATGCATACGAAGTTCGCGAATGCACATAGGAAGCGCAGACAGAGGTGATGTGTGCATAAACACGCGATGGCGTGATCGCAAATTGTCTTTGCACTCCGAGGTGGCCTCAGGGATGAATAAATACGAAGCTGACGACAAGATTCTTCTCCATTGTTCCCCGCACCCATGCTACATATTCTGTATTTCCTTCCAATTTTCTTTCCTTTTCCTTGACTTCGCTTCCAGTTTAGACCTACCGTTTCTCGCATCCATTTTCTCTTCTCCGTTATTCTGGCTCATTTTCTCCTACTACTATCTCATTCTACCGCTTCCTTCTTCTTTTTTCTCTCATATACAGCATTGTTTATTCTCCAATTTGCACTTCATTCTCACTAATTCTCTGCCAGACGCGATTGTCCTCTGCGCAGTGTCCACCTCTTGCTTTCATTTCTACTCTTTTCCCCTACAATTTTCGAGCACTCCTTTTTGCGACAGAGAATGTAGAATTCAAAGCTGAGTGACCAATAAAGCAGAGAAGCTTCATTTTTTAAATATGAAGAGGTGCAGCTGTTTGTCTATTGTTAGAGATTCTTCACACGAGACTCTTCTCGAGATATATAGGTTTGGTATTTTTAAGAAATTCACACGTTTCCCAGCTTTCCTATCTTTTTTAAGGATGAACTTTAGTAATAATTAGAAATAAGAGGAAAGCTTTGAAAATTGGAGGAATGAATCTTTATGCAATAGTAAAGCACTCTGAAAAATTGTGGAAAAATTGATTCGGTAGTTTTTAAATTATTTCAGTTTCAATTTAACATGTATTCTTAAGGGAAAACGTAACATTGAGAAATATAATTACAAAATTAAGAGTGAAATAATAGGCCAAAGTTTTGAACCGAACAAAATTGTCACAAAAATTCCAGACAATTGATTCGGTGTTTTTATTTATATGAAAGAAACTGACACGAAAACTTGGTTTTTCTTCGATTGTCAGTCGAGTGACTATGAAAGTGCGGCAACGCACTTATAAACATTTTATTAATATAATTAAGATACATATGACTAACGCTTTTCATATAAGTAAAAAGAAAAATTATAGTTTGATTATGTCATTTGTAGCAATTGCATTTCAGGTAGGTACATTCCAAAAAACAAGTTTACGATAAAATATAAAATATCTATTCAATAAATTGACAAAATAAAATAAAACGTAAAGGCGAATTCCACTGAATTTGCGATAAAATTACACCATTGCCATTTCTGACTGGTTTTCATCACAGGAAGGAGCCTTATTAAAATCTTGCAAATTGATTAACTTTGGCTAAGTCACTAAAATTCATTCTTAAGCCACCACTATCTCTGCCATGAGAACATGCTCGAAATACCACGCCGCAGACACAGATTCTCATGTGAAAGGATCCTAATTGTCTCATGGCAACATTTTTCTCATCGTATCTTTATGAGATCTTCCCATCTTCCGTGCTCCTGCATCGACAGCGTTTCGTGACCCCCTCATCTGACCGTTAAAATCAGCAATTAAAGCAAAGTTAATTCCCGTTGTTCACGGAGCTACGAGGCTGGAGATGCTAATTAGTATTGACTCCCATCGTCGTGTTTACAGCGTGGAAAGTTCGTCTCTCGTCGAGACGAAACTTCTAGTCGACGACTTATTGCAGCCTAGCGTATTTAATCGAAAATTTTGCCAGCTAACCGTATCTGCAGTTCAAATGTCTCTGGTAGCCTGCCTCGTTCCTCCTGTGCGAAATATCGTCGCAAGGATGCGTGGCGATTAGTTGGCACCTGTAATTAAGCGATGAAAGAATGGGAGCAATAATCTATGGGGATCAGTAGTGCACTCAGGATTTAATTTATGGGGCAGTCGAGTTGAAGGGATAAAAATATTGTTAATGTAAATTCAATAAAATTCATTAGGTGTTTATAAAATTTGTTTAAAGAATAAAATTCAGTTTCTTTTTTATTTTACAAAGGTCTTAAATTTCTTTAGTTTTGGTTACATCAATCTCCCTTTTCACTGATGGGGATATTTCATGCAGGAATCACATTGCATCTATTTGCAATTTTGTACACTTTATGCTTCAATATGATTTTGCTTTTTGATTAATTAAGAATTTAAGTTTCAGTCCTTTACGATAGAAACTTCTCGTTTGTGAACCTATTGTACATTTAGTAAAAGTCTGACGCAGGTTTTGACGTGCAGAAAGTAATTTTTTGGAAGCTTTTTTGAGTTTTATTTTGTGTGTTGAATTTAATTTAAGTTTTGTGTCTTGTTTTTTATTTTCTTTTGTAACCAACAGCTTGTGAAGTCTTTAGATGCATATGTCAATATCGAGAATGAGGAATTAAGTGTTTTAGAATTCTGCACCACGTGAAATCGTTTAAATGATCAATATTTTAGGAAATTGTGCTAAGCAAAATCGCTTTGACAGAATATTGTAGCATTCGAATCAGATTGCTGTTTCGATTTTAATAAATGCAACATTTCCGGAAAGCGAGCCATTAAATGTGACATGAAAGCACTTCCATTTTACAGTGTGCGTTAAAGCAGATTTTTGTAAACGAACCCACGGAAAATATTACAGAAATTGCCAGAGGAAATTACTCGGAACGTTACTGAAACTGAAGCTGTCGTTCTTGGTCGTTTCCATTAATATAAACGAAACTTCAATAAAGTGTGATTTAATGTACGCAGTTTTGATTGAAATTTTTTCAACGACAACCAGTGATCAATTTAACGTTCTCGTCCCTAAAATTAACCTTCCGAAGTCCACAATGGGGTCAGCCGTGACGCAGTATCTGTGTTTTCAGTTACGATTATTTTTGTCCCGACTTTATCGAAGCGCAAAACACAAAAGCGTGATTTTTAATATATCATTACTGCTAACGAAGGGGAGAAACTAAATACAGAACAAACAGAATTTCTCTGCAAAATGGCAACAACTCTGTGGCATCAATGAAAATTGCATCCTAAATTAATTCCAACGCTTAAAATCTAGTGAAACACAATGGAAGTCTATTTCATTTTGGAGCGCAGAGCACACAAATAAAAAAAGTGCTGTCGTTCCTTTTTCTCCTGCCTCTGTGGAGAGGAAAGTACACGGAGGATTTGTGCCAAGTGATAAGGAAGAATCAGCACATCTCGCGGCGTTTCGGAAAATACGAAATCTCATAACGGGGACGCACTGACACGAATTAAATCAAGGGTGCACGGCCGATACGAACGACAAAGCGTTTTGTCGCTCCTTTTTGACAGGCGCATGAATTATGCTGGAAAAGAATGCAGCGACGCGTCGATAGATTCGAAGCAATCCGCAGACTTATGAATTTATGCATGTTTGTATTTATACGGCTTTCGCGCGCGAACCAGGTAGAAATTCCAACGAACGTAACTTGCCTCCCCCTTCTGTGAGGAACAATATTTTAACTGGCGGGAAATTGCGGGCGGAGATCTGGTATCAAACCGCGATTAATTGGACAAAAAGTGAACATTTAATTGCGGCGAAATGGATCACGAATTGTATCAACTTTGTCTAATTGAAATTGATATAAATCCTGTGGTGCAAATTCTTTTAAAATTCCCTTTCAAAATTGAAAAGATTGTTACGTTGGAGTTACTGAATCATTCCTCCGAGAATATTACGTAAAATAAATTTCTTAATATCTTCATATACAAGTCCATCTTTGCAATTTCTTTTACCCCAATTTCCCTTATCAGTTCCTCAAATTCCTTCACAAATCCATGTATCTTGTAATATGTATCTCCATACAATCAAAACTAGCAATTTTTTTCAAATGCATTCAGTTGTCCATTAAGAAAAATAGAAGATGCGAAAAGGTATCGTTGTGCCCCATCTGACGTATAATAAATTAAGTGAAGCATTTAGTAGATTGTATCCTGACAGCAGAAAACAGACTCTCTTTGATGTCTGAGCCTCTGTGAACATTAAATGTAGCGTAATGTAAATGTAAATAAATGTATAAATTAAAATATGGCCATTACATCTATGTTGAATTTTCATAATTTCTATAATCTTCGACTCAATTCAGCTACCCCTTTGTATATCTAAAGGAACAAATCAGGGTAGTAAGACATACAAAAATATTGAATCTTTTTTACCTTTCAAGCCCCACTTCTTTCCCCACCCTTTCTATCTTCCAGCAAAAATGGAAGCTTGTGATTCTTTCAACATCCCCGTACCTTGCACCGAACCCTACCCCCAACCCCCAGGAGGCACCTAACCGAGCCCATAGCTAACATATAAGTCCTCCTTCGAAGTTCTCTTTTTATTTATGCGTAACGAGTTTTCCAACTGGGATGCTCGTGCTTCATCCCGACGAACTATGAGCGGCCGAGCCAGCACTTTCGAATAAGTTCCACCCCCATTTGCCTGTGCACAAGCGCTCGCTCGCGCGCGCCCTCCACATAAACTCCCACTCGACAGTCTTACATATGTTCCCTTCGCGGATGCCACGAGTTCAGCCTCATCTCGCCCCGGAAAGCCGCGTCGAACTCGAGTTATTAAATTCGCCGCGCTTCCCAGACATCCGCGGGCCAAGACTTCCACTCGTTCCTTTTCGCAGGGATGCTGGAACGAATGGGGGGGATTTCGTCTGGTGCTCGAAAGAACCGCGGGGATGAATGATCTCGCTGTTTCCGTGTGTTCAGACCGTCGCTGAATGGAGACGCGAAACAGTGAGCGAAACTCGTGTCGTTCGCCCCAGGTCCTTTTCGGGGCAAGAGGGCGTACGTAAGTGAACGCAGATATCAGGGTGGTAGGAAGTGGGTAAAACGTGGCTGAACCAGATTTTCCTTTGGAAGCTTGTTTAGTGGCAGGGCTGATTATGCACTCGGGACTGGGTTACTCAAGGGGACGTATTTTAGAGATGAAAATATTTGGTGTCTCCGATTTGACGACACTCCTTACGCAGGGGGATTTAGTATTCTATGAAAGGACAATGCAGAAAGGAGCATTTTGCAATGTGGTCTGCAAGGTGGTTGCGAAGAGTGCAGCGATTTCTAAACGCCATTGAAAAGATTTCGTTATGACGAATCAATTATAGGGGAGACCGGGACTGGTAGGCCAGTTTCTCAGTTTTTGATTTTTAATAAATTATGTGGACGAAATATGATTAAACCGGTTAGTAGATTTGATAGGCCATACATTTGGCTATCTGAGAAAATTATTAAAGTTGACTTAATGTCAAGCCCCATGATCGGGGTTGGTTGACTTATAATATGTGGTAGGTTGACTATAGGTACAATCAGTTAAGAAAATGTTATTAGTAACTTATCTCAGTGGTAATAAAATAACACAATGTCACTAGAGTTGTTTCATTATAAAATATTAATTTCTTTCTTTAAGGGTTAAGTTGAAAAACAGTCGTGACTGAACTTCGCCTGTGCTTGTGTCTTTGTTTACTTTCGTTCGTTGTTATTTTCTGTGTTTGCAATAAAGACGCTTAATAATAATAATAATATTTTAATAATAAACTGAAAAATTTTATCAACTTAAACATAAATTATAATGTATTTATAACATAGTGAAATAGGGACCTCGGGTAGGTACTTGAGAAAAATCCGAGGGATGTAAGCGATACTTTATTCTAGGACCGTTTTGGGCCTGCGATTCTTTTCGTTTTCGAACTTTACAGGCAATTCCATCCTAACCCATTGTAAAGGGCTCGTTATAAAGCACATTTGGCGCTCCAGCCTGCCAGAATATCTCTTACACTCTTCGGTTGTTCCTCAAGTGTCTACCTAAGGTCCCTCAGACCAGATGGGATTTTACTACCAGCTTCTTTTCTTCAAAACATCAAAATCTCGAACTTTGAGGGTATTTTCAAGATGATCCTATCTGATTTCGAAGTTAAAGATAATATTAATCCAATCGTCTTGCCGAATATTCGGTAATTGCTAAACTGTTCCCTAAAGTATTCCCATAATCTTCATATTTTCCTTTAGTTGTGACTTGATAATTTAATAACAAGAAGATTTTTTATGCAATTCTACGGAATCATTATTTTCGCGATAGCAAACTGTAGCCATGTGCACCGTTTCGCAACAAAATAAAAAAGAAGACGATCTATAAACGCAAGTAGTACATTTTCAAAATACGAATTCAAATTATGCCAGTTGGAAACGATGACGAAGAACACCACATGACTTTTATTTCATCCCATCAGGACACTTTCTCTCTTTGACGACGAAGAATATTTGAAGGAAGCCGTTTTATAGCTCCAGAATAAATCACCGGTGTTTAAACTCGAAGACAGACTGCCAGCGTCGCGAGCGACGGCTCGGTCGCCGGTGCTCGCGTTTTGATGCCCAGTTGTTGGTGCAAAAGTGAGATTTGCGTCGCTGGATGACGCTGATGATCATAGTTTACGGTGCACCGGCAGGTAATCGAGGAAGCGGCGTAAACGAAGTGCCGAGGAATTCGCTTTGTTAGCGCGCATATCCCAGCGAACGTCTCTCGGCCACTGACGTTATTAACCGTGTAAATCCACGGTAGAATGCAGATGGGATGGTGATTTGCTTCGAAGGTTGTGTAAACTAAAATACGGGAGCCCGTCACTGGGTTGGCGCATCGCCTTGGCCGCCAGTATTTGGGAATTCATTTGATCGAGGCAGAGGCAATTACGGATTTTTCGATTAAGATGCTTCTACATTTTGAGTAGCTAGAAAGTTGGTGCGTTCAAATGGGAGAATATTATTTTATATGATATTTTGTTACTTATTTGGAAACATCAATATTTTGGTTCAAAAGGAGTCTTACAATCGTGATGTAAAATACTGTTTAGCGGTACAGAGAATGTTGTAAGGAACTGAGCGAGTGGAAATCTATTGTTAGCAAGTCTGGTGAATCTGGAGGCTGAGATAAGACTATCTATTCAAGTCTCGATATATCGGTATTTTACTTGTGGCACGTGAGGATTCGTTTTATCACGAAGTAACGCCTTTCAGGTTCACCAGAGTCGATCTTCTGTCCATGAATATTTGTTGGAGGTAATTGAATTCTTACACGCTGATGGAAAACAGTTTGAAAAGTGATAAAAATACCTTGATATAACGAGAAGGATTTTATTCCTGTCTATGTTGCATAAAACGTTAAATTAAAGTGACTTAAATACAAATACAAAAATACTATTTCTATATTTCGATCGACTACGTAAACGTTTTCTAAATCAGAAATTATTAATGGGTTAATACAAATGGGTACGTATACTATATTTAGAACACAATTTCCTAGCTGTCTATGTGTGGAAATATTATTGATACAAAAGCAATCAATCCAGTTCCTACATTCGTTCTGCTTTAACGAGTTTTAATCACCTATATCGATTTCATTGCGTAAATCACATTTGATAGCTATCTGTGGAATGGCATCCGTCAAAGCAGCCACTCCAGCACGAAGACCTGGTTTCCGCCTGCAGGTATAGCAATTGTTGAGCGTCGGTATGCGACCAAGCTCGCGCTTCTATCGAGTCTCTGTTTGTAGTGCAACTACGCTGCGCAACCACATTGGCTGTACGATATATAAATGTGATACAGTCGCGTTGAAATGGGTAGTTATATTAAAGTAGATAGAAAAAGAAGAACGTGTTTTTGAAAATATTTAGCCTTCTGTTCTTGAAGGATTAGTCATTGAATTGGGGATAGAACAGGTTGTTGCAATAATTTATTTAACGTTCTATAAGGCTGTGTTCTATTTAGCAACTTCCTTCTAATCCCACAATTTGTGGAAATTCAATAACCCAGGGTAAAGGGAATAATGGCTTTTCACTGTCGATTATTAAATATTAAATAACACACTGAGCCTTTGTCATTTGGCGCTTTTGGGAGTGGTGAATGGATATTGTTGTGGTTGAATAAAGCATCAAAATGGGAAGGTAAAATTCCTCGTTTGAGGAGTGACAATTTTCCATTTTCGAGAACTTGATTCACGTTTTAAAACTGCGATTTGAAAGAGAGAAGAGAGAAAAAAGAGAAGAAAATTAGTGGTGAGATCAGCCAAAAACACAAACTTAATCTCATTACTGGTAAGAACTCAACAAGAAGGAAACACCTCAGACAACAAAACCTGCATATCTCCAAAAACTTCCCCCCATACACAACCTCGAATTAACCCCGTTCCCACTTGAAGCAGAGTTCCGATCATCGAGGCTCCACTATATTTCCCAACCGAGGCGAAACTATTTTAGAAACCACAAGAATTTTGAAAGCTCCGTTCACGACGCTGGAAGCCCCAGCTCTTGGCACAGTTCTCCCACCTTAACACGAATTATCCAACCCCAAACGAGATGATCCCTTCGCCCAGAAAACGATGGCTCAGCTCTCGAGACGCCCGCCATGCTCGTTCGCGAGTTTCGCATCGAGCCGCGGCCTCTGGATTTTTTAGGGGTCGCGTGTAATCAGCCGAAATTCCCCGGCCCCGTGAATCAATACCCAACCGTCTCCGCCCTCCCGTCCCCCCTACCCTAAGCTCCCTCGCCGTGTCGACGTCCTTTCGATTTCCGAAACTTCCGCCTCATCGTCTTCGAGGCGTTATTACCAGCCCCCACCAGCCGGAGGCATTTTCATTTCCTAACCCCAAATTTTCCATTTTCGATGGTTAGGGATAGACCTCGCCTCTGCTGCGCGGAGAGCAGAGATTCGCCCTGTTGCTGGGGAGGGATAAGCCGGGGACCTCGCCAGGATATGCAAGTGGAAGCCAGTCCGCGAGGCCTAGCCTTTCACCAACCCCCCCCCCCCCCAGATACCCCCTTTCGCGGCTCGACCCTCTTCCAGAGATTCCACGGCAGCTTTCTTCGCGATGGACAGATACAGGTAGTCGGATAGAGGCGCGGATCCTCGGCCCTGTTAACAGCGGTATGGAGATCCCGCCTGGCTTATCGGCTGCCCCTCCACTTCGGCGGGGGTGGAACGAGGCTGGATGGTATTTGTTAATGGTCCCCTGGTAAGTGGCTTCCTCGTGAGTCGTGGGAACCCTGCTCTTTGCTGGGGGATGTTGGGTGCTGTTTCTGGTGGCAGATTTCTTTTTTCCCTTCTCGGTGTATTCTCCAAAGTGAATGTATTCGTATTTTGTATTATTTCATGGAGACAACGGTTGAACGAAGTGTCATTTAGTCTCGAAATGTACTCACATAAATGAGTCTTTTTTGTAAATGAAAAAAAGATCCGAGGGCGATGGGACTCGAACCCACGATCTGCGGGTCCTCTTTGTATTGGGCAGCCGCGTTACCAATTCCCCCAACGCTGACTCGCCGGTGTTACTCCTTTCCGAATTTTACATATAGGTACCCAAACTAACGGGGTGCCATCAGGGTTGCCACCTTATCACCACATAAATCCCGGAGTGTCACACATTCCAACCCGGAGATTCGAATATAAACCCATAGATGGAAAAAGCAAAAAAGTTTTGCTCTCGAATATCCGGAAAACAAATGTACAACTCTTTTAAGCTCAAGCAATTCAGAATTTAAAAGTATCCGTTTTTTAATTAAACTTTTATTGTATATAAAATCTATATCATTGTATAATACAACTATTTCTTATTATCTTATTTTGTTCTACAACCCAGAGATTTTTCCAATAAAACCAGAGCCCGGAGATGCGCTTCAAAACTCAAAGTCTCCGGGGCAAAAACCGGAGAAGTGGCAACCCTGGGTGCCACCTATGTCAATTGCGCTATAGGCCGTTCCCAAATGCCTACATTTTACTTAAAATAGTGCTCGGTTAGCTGACTGGGGTTCGGGACCATGTTTGGTCATCTATCCGGGGAGGCACAGTTCCAAGAATTCGAGTGTGCGAGAAACAAAGATTGAGTACGAGTAAGATATCGAAATCTTAAGACACTAGGAAGCTGATGACGGCCAGCTAGTAGCGCAGGCATTGAATACATGCTCCTGAGAATCTCTCAGGAAACAAGCCTCAGGACCCACAGGTTAGCTTCTCTAAGAGCAAGCAGCTTAACCCCACTAAAAATGTGTATCACCGAGGATAAACAGCTGCTTGCAAAGTGTGGTTTCATAAATTCCTCGGCAACGATACCTCCACGGGGATGATGTTTCGAAAAAGAAGAGCGCTCGCTTCGACTATCCTATCGGCGGGAGAAGCGCTAGCTTATCGTCCAGGCTACAGCGCGATTGAATGGAGCTCGGAAGAGCAGCGCGCACAAAGCCTGGATTCCGCGAGTGCCTTTTCTCTCGCCTGGCACCCCGCGTTGTGTACAAAGGACTCGTCCAGCCCCGCGAGATTTACGAGATGAAAGAAGCGCGACGGAAGTATCTGCGAGTTCCCCGTGGCGCGGCCAACTGAATCACGTAATTAACATTTTTATTTGCCTTAGTTACCCTTCCGCGGTCCATCTCCAGTCTTTCTTCCTCTCCCAATGGCGGAAGTTTACCGAGGAACCGGCGAAAAGAAACCACGGGGCGGGGGATATTGTTCGCGGAAGAGGTCGATTAGATAATTACTCAGCGTCGAGGACGGGCCAGTTTCTCGTGGATCTTTCTATCTCCGCTCGGCTCTGGCTGTGAGCCTCGAAACGTCGCCGCCTAGCCTCTTCCGTCACGCCATTGTGCCCGGGCGTAGCCTTTTTTCGGGGCTTAATTAAAATCCGCGGTGAAAGGAGTCTGTTTATTTTTCATCGCTCGCGGATCGATGCCGATTCACTGGCCACGGGAACGCGGACAGCCGCCAGTCTTTCAGGGCTTCTGAAGGGTCGAGGGACAACACCTTCAGCGAGAACCCTGACACCTCGGAGAAGGGGGCCATGGCGTTCATTACCACTACGTGAATGGAGATGTGCTAGAATCCATTTCTCTGGCGATGCACAGACTGTGGAGTGATTCGCGTAACTAAGTAGAAGGCAAAGTGTTTTCGTAGTGGATATTTAGGGACTTGAATTAATTTTCTAATAGCTATTTTTAGATAAAAATTGTACTTCATAGAATATTTACTGTGAGGAATTATAAGATGAAAGAATTTCAGTGATTCTTGTATAATTTCTCAATGGAAGCTCAGAAGAAGAACAGAATTTTAATTATTTTTCATTAGTGGAGGAATATATTTCTGTGTGACATATGAAAGAATTGATTTACTTATACAAGGAATTGTATCAGTCTGATATTAAGTACCTACTTTGAATTAGCAAGAAAGCTTTGAGCAATAGAGAAAGTTCGTTCGTCTTCATTAGCATAGAGTTCACTTCAAAGTACCTTTCACGATTTACCTTTTGCTTTCATGAAACAATTTATTCCACCGTTCAAACGATCCGCGTTACTAAACGTCGCGAAACAAATGAAAGAACCGGGTCGAGCACAGTGGCCCCCAAGAATCGTTGATTTAACGTGTCATTCTTCGCTTAAACTTCGAGCAGCACCCACGTGCTTCTGGCACACGAAGACCGTGCAAAGGCAGCTCGTGCCGAAGTTTATCGGTCGTCATCATTAACGCGGAACGAGGACGTTGATTTTACGATACCTCGCGGGGAATACTGTCGTCGTCGGATCGCCAACGATCAAAGAAAAGTTTCGACAACGAGGTTCGTGCTGATCGCTCGCTAAACGACGCCAGATGGGAAGCTTCTCGACTAATGTTCGCGCGGAATTTGGCACAATAAGGTGACACATTTGTCAGCGAGACAAAAGTTGTTGGGTGCAGCTAGAAAATTCGATGGCATTCGGTACACGAAATTGCAAATGATTTAGAAGAAATAAATGAAATATAATTTGGTATATGAGGATTATTTAATTACAGAGTCTATTCATTTTGAACTTGATGCAGTAAAGTAATTAATTTTGAATTGAGTGGAATTTATCTTTACTTCTGAAACGAAGGATGTATTGGCGGATCAATAATTTATATCGAATTTACTTACTCGAAGATTGAATCGTGGACATTAATAGGTTTGGCTCACGAATGTTTTTGGGAAGAAGGTTAAACGTTAAATGGCAGATATCCTTACCTGAAACATACAGAATTAGGTGTTAGTTTGAAAATTCTTATAACCAGTAAGGGAGAATATCTCAAATACTTAAACAGTTATATTTATAATATATTTAGCGTGTTATTAAATCCATTGAAAGGAGTTTCCAGGATTGTATTCGCAATATGAAAAAAATACTTTTTTAAAGATCACAGGAACAATTTCTCATTCCTTCTCAATAATGTAACCGATCAAATAAATTGAAATTCTTAATAATATTCCTGATAAATCAATTGTAACAGTTTTAAAATAATGCATATCTTAAACGGTATAAAAGACAATATTAGAAATAAGTGGTAGTGGTCCGTATATGATCAGACATGCAGATAATGCCTATGATTATTCCCCTATAAATCTTCACACGAGCATAATTTTAAAAAGTGTTTTCAGTAAACATTATTCAGATTGCTAAGAACCTTACAGCCACGCAAAAATTTAGCGATATAAATAAATAAAATGAATATAATAATTTACTCTCTTCCGCGTTTTCACGAAATAAAACTCCCAAACCTGAATTCACCAATTGTCAATGGTCAATTCATCCAAAGTAATAGTCCATACATAATTTCTCAACATTTACAAAACCAAAGTAAATCTTTTATTAGCAAAGCATACCTTGCCACATCAAACTTGTACCACAAAAACAATAATATACTACAGACCGTCACATTACGTTCAATTAACATCGTCAACAAGTAAGTTCGCATTAGGAATTCACTGTCTAAATGTACACCGATGTTTCTCAATTAATTAAGCCGTTATCAAAGACAGCCTTATTATATAATAACCTCGTACGGTGTCTGATATGCGCACACAGAAGCGAGGCCCCCCGTTTCAAAGACCGTTTTGTCTCCTCTTTGGTCCCCGCGAAATCCCCATTCATCCTTTTCCGGAGGGCTAAAGAATTGTTTCAAGGAGAAAAGAAATTGGACAGTGGAGGAATAAGATAGAGGACGAGACAGAATTGTTCGGGAGTTACCGGGCTTACGACGTGGGGAGGGACGGGAGGGTCGCAAATACGATAAAATATCCGCAGGAGGAAAAGGATGAAAGGAGTTCCACCTGTCGAATAAAATTTTCATTAATGAGAACATGGGACGCGAGGGGCGGCGTTTTGGGAGTAGAATGAAGAATGTATAATACTGTATACGTATATAGCCGATTCGCATTATTCGCGTCGAACCGATGGAGAAATAACGACGGTCATTAGTCCGCCGTGAAATTCAGAGAAGCGAGCGCAAGGAAGTCTCGCCGGGAGAACGGAAGATTACTTTCCTGTCGAAGACGCGGAAATGAAGGGGTTCCCGCGTATTTCGTACGCCGCGAGTCCTTCGTCATAGTGCATTAGAATGACAGAATTGATCGTGGTTGATCAAGTTGATCGTAGTGGAATATCAGGAATGGGATTTCTGGCAAAGTTGGCGCAAAGGCTGGCACTCACTTTGGATTTTGAATATCCAAATAACGAGCAAGGTAATGTCTATTAATTTTAATATCACGTGAGTGCAAACACAGTGGTACTCAAAATCATACAGTTTCCACGTGGATTTCTTTGAAAATGGTACTCGTACAGAATCACTTTATTCTACATTTCCCAGTTATTATTCCAAAAGAGGTAGCTATAATACTTCACATCCATTTTCTCAAGAATATAAAATAATACTTTCAAGAAACGTAGCTACCAATCCTCTCTGCTCCACTAACAGGCTCCCATTCCCTTCGCAAAATATCCTGAAGTATCCCAAGAAGAGATTCATGCTGAACCAACTCTGCAACTTAGAGGAGGCAGAGAGGAGCTTCGGAGCTGCGTCGAAGAGGAAGCAAGCCTCACAATTACGGTGAACAGGAGAGGAGATGGAACAGGTTATGAATTGACGAGGCGCAGGCTGCTCCTCGAAACCCTTCACGTTTGATTCGTTGTCGAATCTGCCCCCGATTTTTCCTCCCCCGCGACGAGGCAGGTGAATCGACGGGGCGGAGGCTGGGGGTCCAGACCCCGGTGACAAATCATATGTAACGCCGTTCGAGTTTCGCGAAGCGTATATAAAATGCACGGGAGATAACTGACTGTCTGGACGGGCAGCCCGGGCATTTTTATTCGAAAGGACGCCACCCCCGTAAAATGCGATCGGGATTCCTCACGCCCTGGGATATTTACGCGCCAAGATGTCACAGGAAGTCCGTGTACATTCGAATTCGCCGGGCTTCGGTAGATTTATATTACGGTTCCGCGCTGGCGAAACGAAATGCTTTTTCATCCCTCCGCCGTCTTTTCGAAAGCCCGAGTTCTCGAGTTGGGAGGATTTAATCTGCACTGGGATTTTTGAATTATTTTAGTCAGTGAGGTCAGGTTGAAGATTGTGTGGATTTATATCTAACAGAGTTTGTAAAGCAGATTTGCAGAATAATGAAAAATATTTTATACGTATTTTTTGTTATCGATAATTGTTCATGTGGAAGTGGTGAAAATAGCCTCTAAAGTTGGGGTCGAAAATATTTTTTCTGGAGTATTTTGAGAACTATTAGGCGTAGGAAATTTTTTTTAAAGACGAAATCCTGCTCAGTTTTTATAAAATTTCGAAGATTGTGACTGCTCCTCGTTTAGTCGTTTATTTACCCCGATACTCAGGATGAAAACGCGGTTTCTCGCCAGATTCTTCAGAGACGTTGAACAGAACGACGACCCTGTCGACGCAAGTAGCGTGAAACTACTAGGAAACTTCGAATTCGCGAGGTAGCCCCCGGAGAGGCCTTCTACTCGCGCGCTACGAATCGAATTTGAACTTGTACAAGGGAGATTTGTCGAGCAAACGGAATTACCAACTCCGACGCGGCGTCGACGGCGACGAGGATGCCTGCGTCGTTCACATGCCACTGATTTTTCTTACAGTTTCAATCTCTGGGGCTTCATTCCTCGTCCGTTTCATATGAAATAGTAAATTCGTTAATTGCACAGCTGGTATATTCGTGGGAAGAAAGAAACTTCTGTTCTTTAATCTTTGCGAGGATTAACGACTGATGTATCTTTGAATTAGTGGTTGTTGAGTAACATTAATTTATAATATTTAGTATCTGAAATAATTATGTTCTAAGATTTTATTCCTGAGTCGCTGAAACTCTCAAGAACTGGAAATACAGATTAATTGTACTTGTATAAAATAAATCCTGGTTCAAGTTTTAATCCTGTAGACTCGGTCGACTCATTAAGTAACTTAAATAGCCTGATTGGTGTAAGAATTGAAACTTTCAAAGAATTATTATCACCCCTTTTCTTAAATAAATAAATCTAATGCATTTTAACCACGACTATCAAACAAAAAATCTAATTTCCTTGAAAGCAGATAATATGATATACGTTAGCGACTAATTTGTCACTAACTCTGTAATAAATCACTGTTATCTGAATTTCTTGAAAACAAGTGGCACGATAGAGGAGGAAATATGCGTGAGAAACGAAAAAGGAGAACAGAACGGAAAGTATCGTTTATAAACCAGGAAGTATAATTACACCTTAAGAATAATTCTATTTCCCTCCTGCAAAGTTTGTGACAAATACACGCGTTATAATTGCAGGGGAACGAATCGATCTTAACAAGTTGCGAGACTAAACGAAGAAACTTCTCGCGAGGGCCCGCCGCCGTGGCAGACTTTGTTTAATTTACTTGAAAATTGCTGTCATTTGCCACCGAGGAATTAAGAAACAGAGACACCCTTCGTTGCCTTAAGTGCTCGCCAGGAACTTTCCTCCCTCGCAGCTAGATCCCCTGCAACTTCTGCAACCGTGAAACTTTCCGCTGTTTACTAGGCTCCTTTTTTTAAACGATGATTAATAACTGCAGATTTTTCCACTGTTTACGAGCGAAATCGGCGGCCAACTTTCCTCCAGCCGTATCGATTAGGCATTCATCGAGGCTACGCCAAGGTAACCCTATATCTTTGGCTTCCAAACACCTTTCTATTATATCTCCCACCGTATATCACCATATAGAAGCTCTTCTAAAAACGATAAAGGTTGGTTAAGGATATTGAATAAAAAATAAATGAAAAATTACATGAGGGAAGCTACTAGGTGAATCGACTTAATTAATTAGTTACGCGCAGCTTCGTGATTTCACAGGCATTTGTTACGAAATTTAAAAATAATAATAATAAATTTAAATATTTATTTTCCTTTGTTACTCGTGTAGAGTAATGAAAAATGTTATCACGACCTACTATATACTTACTTCCAGCACCTATTTTTCGCAAAAGGGAAGTGTCCAGAGGGGCACTAGAAAATATACTCCACAGTGTTAGAGGGAAGGGCTAATCAAACCATTTCATTGCTTAAAAGACACGCTGAAGCGTAAAACGTCGCGCAAGCTTCTTTATCTTTCCACATATTTCCCCAGCTTTCCTCCCGACTTCCCCCCTTTTTCGCCAAAGTGGCTCTGAGCACTTTGTCCGAAATTTCCGCGCGATTGAGCTTCGAAATTGGCAGAAATCGCTAGTGCAAAGTTGCCACGGACTCTACGATGTGAGGAACGCCCGAATATTGATGGAAATCTTCCTGTGGCTGCCTTTTTTTAAAAGCGGACCAATCTGTCTTCGTGACTAATGTGAAACGCAATCGTTTCCCAAGTACCTAAATCTCTCCTTCTTTTTAACGCTTGAGTGATGAATGAATTTTCCCTTCGTGTGTCCCTCGTGTGCATGTTTCCTTCGCGCGGGAAAGGAGCTTGATCGGGGGCACGATACTGAATACTCGAATCGAGTCAACGTTTGCACGCGATTCCAGTGATTTTTTCGAGAATTAAGATTGTGGATACTAATTTATAATTTCCAAGGGAGAATTCTTGTTTACTGCTACATTTCGAGAAGGTATGTATTTTTGTAGTGAAAACACTTCATACTTGATTCAATAATATTTGGTGTTCCTACGTTCAAACGTCATGTAGTGCTCGAATAAGCAGCAAATAGTACACAGTCAAATTTGAAAGTGTTTCGAGGTAGATTTATTCTTAGATTTATTCCTACCCAACAATTTCATCAAATTCCATCTCCTTTCGCAACCCACAAACGACAAAGCCTCGCGTTCCAACTTGCCAGATTTTAGAACTAATTGATTTCTCGATAAAATATTATTGGACCGCGGTGGCGATTGCACTCCCTTACAAAAGGCCCAAAACGTCACCAAATTTGCCACTGGTCGAACGCAGAAAAGTTTATACATCGCGCAGAACAAAGGCTCTCTAGCGCTGGTATATAATTCAATGAACTTGGCTGGCTGCATTCCCGCGATGGACGGAACACGGATTTCATTCGTTATAATTAAACGGCTTAACAAGATATACTGGTTTCGCGATACCGCCGCGGAATTTATTCACTGCGGAGGGTAGGCGGGAGCTTGTCTGATAGAGATATCGAGGGCAAATGTACCTCAAACACCAGTGCGGCAGACAAGAACATAACCCGTCAGGATTTAATGGTATTATGCAGGGGGAAGGTCTTCGGGCTCTGCTGTGCAAGAAGAGCGACACGACGGCCATATATATTCGAGGCAGAACGTCGTTTAATAATAAATGATGCTTAACCCACTTCAACCTAAATTTCGCGTCGTTGCATTGGCTTCGTTAAAAAATACTGAAATCGAGGCACAACTGGAGTTCCGTTTCATGAACAACGCGGAGGAATATTTACTCTGAATGGGGATGAAAAATGAATAGGAAGTGGGGAAGTAGTCTGTTTTGTGCTCGTTTAATTTCGTTCTCCTGATGGGCCATCCGTTTCGCTGTGGGAGAATTTGTTTTCTGCACTATTTTTGCTGAAGTATCTTCGACTGTGATTGTTGCACGAGCTTCACATTCGAAATTGGGGTTTATTTCGTTTTTGTTTCTGTTAATGTAAGATTGAATAATTGTGAAGGTTTCTTTTGTAGATTCTTAAGTTTTGGTCCAAATTGTGGACTTTCAATTAGGGAGATATGTTGTGTGGGAGTGTGGAATGTAAATATAAAGATGAGGAAGTATTGTGAAACACTGGTTAATAAATTTATAGTTAATGAAAGCTGCTGTTAATTATACCGGTGGATTTATTGGTATTGTTAGAATTCTATTTTCTTCTATGCTCCACAAAGTTTCGTATGATTTTCATTCATCTTCTACTCTGGGGAATAATTATACTAAATAATGAATTAGGAAATATGGTGTATTTTATTCTCAATTTAAAATAACCAAATGTAAACAATTTCGTTTACACACGAGCTTCGCCAAAAATCCCATTTTATAAACGAAGAAATTAAAAGCACATCCTTAAGCTTCTTAAAATCACCGACATCTTAGCATTCACTGTACCTTCCATCACAAAATCCTTCGATTAGGTATAATTTCCCTAATCACCAACCACTGTTCCTTCGCACAATATTGCACCGCGGCGCAATCCGCTTCGCCCACTCAGAAAGGGAATTCACTCGTCTCTGTCTGCATTATAATTAAAATTCTATTGACGATCGCTTCGAGGAACGCGACGGAATTAATTTCGCGACAAAGCCAGGTGCGCTTTGACAGCTCGAAAGTTCAGAGAAAAGAAAGGATTTCCAGTGATTTTTTACGCTACAAAGTGGTGGGCACCGAGCGTAAAAAAAAAGAAGAAACAAATTAAAGATTCAAGAAGAACGTCTGTGCTGCTCGATCAGTTCGTCGTCGCGACTGTAAATAGTCGTTTGTCAAAGGAAACGTTACGTTAGTAGGCTAAAAGCCACTCTCAGAGATTGGCAATTAGGTAACGGCCCGTAGTAATTGATCAGCACTGAAATTCCAGGGCCGAGGATGGTCTGTAGCGGCAGCAACGATAGATCGACCATTGCAACCGCCCCGATAGATTATTAACTGCGCTGGCTGCATCCCTCGATTAAACTGACAAAGCGAGTTTTCGTAACCGCCGTCTTCGTCGCGTGTGAGCAAAAGATTAAGGAAGGAATTTACGGGGACGATGCTATATAGAAAATTGCACGGTGTTGGCTTGACCCATTCCGGGTATATTTAAGCGTCCTCGATCCAGAGGCAGTGTGTCGACGTCATAAAGCCTTTGATTTTAAGGGTGGCTTTGTACGAGACACTTTGGTGGCTCGCGACTGGAGGTTCAAATACAATAGTGGCCAAAAAAAACGTTTAAACTGTGGACGATATCAAAAGTAAGATAGTTCCATTACAAAGAATTAAAATTTATATTCCATAGGTTGGGGGTTGCTAGAATATACAAGTGAAATTAACATAATAATTACAGCCTACTATTAAGTTAGTTACGTAAATATAGAAATATGTTTTTAACTTTCTTTTGACCACCACTGTAAGATAGTTCCATTACAAAGAATTAAAATTTATATTCCATAGGTTGGGGGTTGATAGAATATACCAGTGAGATTAACATAATAATTACAGCCTATTTTTAAGTTAGTTACGTAAATATAGAAATATGTTTTTAACTTTAAGGTAAAATTTGTTTGGAAAAAATGCAGGAAGGTAGGAAAGTGATAAATACGAAAGTATCTCGCGTGGGAAAGCAATACGACGTCGCGTGTTTCTGCTGGTCATTGAAGTATAAATACGAAAAAGATGCATGAATAGAGAAATGATCGAAGGAATTTGGATAAGAAGACTGTGAACCTGTTTTTTTTTATTAAGCAAGTCGTTTTTAGAAGTTCTATAGAATTCTGAAAAATATATAAAATAACTTAATTGGCACTCTTAAGCACGTCCATACGCAGTAACTATTATAATAATCATTAACCACCTAGAATCAAATTTCCCCAAACTAATATCATTCCCCGACCACACCACCAATAATCCCAAAACGACTGTATCATTCCACCTATCATCGCCAGAACTGATTACTACTGAAACTGCAATTTGAGGGAAACCAACACTCTACCAGCTTCATAAATGTTCACTGCATATTGCATTTGATAGTTCATACACGAACATGTCAACTAAATTTCCCATGCATTTTAGCGTACCCTGGGTCTCCAACTACTAACATCCAACAATCAACTCATCCCTCGCCTGTCACCATCTTTTATAATTATTAAACGTTATTACACAGAAGACAGATACAAAAAGAAACGAAGAAAAAACACTTTGAAAAAAAATTTCTCTACGCCTAATAGTTCTCGAAATATTCCAGAAAATATATTTTCGAACCCTCAACTTTAGGAACTATTTCCAAAATGACTCTCTTCAAAATGGTCAATTACCGATAACAAGAAATACGTGTCAAATATTTTTCACTACTCTGCAAACTGCGGAGTCTCATCAAAATCAGCGTGTGTGTCTGTTCAATATGTTCCCCTGTGGGTTCAATACGTTCCATGGATTTTACAAACTCATTGCGTCAGGCCCACGAAAAGTACACTTTCACTGTGCAGAGTATGATGAACTGAATTTCTATCCCACGTCCCTCATTTTATTTCCATCCAGAAACTCGGGCGTCATTCGAATCTGATCGCGACGAGTTTAATACGATCCGCGGACAGGGGTGTGGGACCGTATAACGCAGAATCCGAGGGGCGTCGGCCGCGAGGCAATGGTGCATGCGGCAAGCCTGACACATATCAATCAGGCAATGGAATCCTCCGTTGCACTGACGAACCGACAATCCTCCGCTTCGCCCGTCGTCTGTGTCCCTCTAACGCCCACCGCGTATCGTCTGTGACGCTCGGCATCGCGCATACCGTTATCGAGTACAGAGCCTGTCGTCGGCTTGGAATTTCAATGCTAATCAGCTGTGATGTCTGATTGAATGGCGGATACTGTGGTCCTTGAACAGACCCACGTTTTCGATCGCCACGTGACGGGATTAAGGTTCCCGTGACCACGACTCCTTGGACAGAGTTCTCTTAATCTTTGGGCGAGGAAGTGGTTGGCACCAGTGTTCGAGGAGGAACTGGGTGCAAGAATATGGAAACAGCTCGTTTGCTTGATTTTCTTCGGTAGATTTTGAAATTTTAGGGTTGGTTCTCCACTTCATTTTTGTGGATGAGGTTATGAACTTAATTGGGAAGCTTACTAGTTGAATTGAGGGCTATCGCAGATTTTTTTTTGCGAAATTAAATTAGTCACAGAAATGTATTCCAATAGGCTGTAGTACTAATCGCATAAAATAAGAAAAAATAATTTTTTCTAATGTGGGTTAGTCCGTTTTTATTCTCAGTGCCTCAATTAGTAATAGTTGTGACACTGATATGTTTGAAATTGATGGAGCTACGCCGTAGGTACACAATAGATTGTTATACGTGTGTAAAGGTCTGGAAGTTTGAGAAGAAATTGTGTTTTCCTTATTTTCGTTTGACAGGAGGTTTTTATACATATGTATCGAGTTTCAAAAGCATCCAAGAAACTTTACGCGCACCACCACTCGTTTCAACATCACCAAAGCATCTTGATCCGCAAAGAATCACGCCACGACGGCTCGTCGAGTATCATGCAAATCTCGTTAAAGGAATTTTTCTTTCGACGCCTAGAGTTTCAGGGATAGGGTGGTTATTACCGGACTGTAGTCAGTTAAGTTATCTCAGAGGGTTCGTTTAATGCGCCCATTCTTGTCTAGAATGAGGGAGAACGAGCTCTTCGTGAAGTAGATTAAGAATGAACCGTGAAAGAAGAGACTTAAGGAAGCTGAGCATCAAAGAAATTTAATGTCGCGTTTTCATATAGAAATGTGTAAAGTATGAAAAGTGAAATTCTCTCGCTACTTTCATTACTTTTTTTTTTACACTCCAAGTTAAATACAAATTGGTGTAATAATTTTACATTTACTTTGTTTGAATTATTTTAAATTATTCAAACTTCAGATAATTTTCAACGTAGGCACAGGCTGATTATCACACTCATTACCTACGCCTATCTGCTCTAAAAAGTGACAGTAAGTCAAGTGGTGTCACGTTTTCAGTCGACAGTGCATTTCCACCCTATACGGTCCTTTCCCCGTGATCATCATCATCGCTAGATCGAGCGATCTGCATCGAAACTGTGTCGAGACAACGAGATAAGACACGGAAACTCGCTCGTGAAGATGAAGCCGCTTCAGCCTCGAGTATCTGCACCCCAATTTTCGCGCACGGGAGAGAGAATAAAATTTAAACGCTCCAGCGTCTCTGGTAATGCAACTTTGCATTTTTGTGGGCAATTATTGGTTACCAAGGAAATTATAGCAAAGGAAGGTACTAAGAGACCTTAAATAATTATATTTGTATTTAAACGCACCATTTTACTGTGTATCTCTTAATTAGTGAAAGTAAATATCCCCATAAATATCCAAATATGAAATATAATAGTTTAAATTTAATGATTGAAATTAAACTAAATTATCTCCTCTTAGAATTACGCAGATGTCATGTTCCAATGTCAGAATTAAATATTTTTCTATTTGCAAAATGGTATACACCAACCCCTAAATATTCTAATTTTAAAGTCAATCCATTTGTATCATTTGTAGTTAAACTTTGTAATGGTCAATCAGCCTTGTGATTATCGTTGATTGCTTTCAATTTATCTTCTCCTTTTAATTAGAAGATTTCACCAGACCGCGACGGAACGAAAATATCAAACAGAGGCTAATTTCTCCCGTTAGTATTAATTAATTCCCGCAAACCGATACAACCAACAACGCTCGTCAAATTCCATTAACGTGACACACACCGTCCGGTTAACGCGCCAACGCCGTAACAGGCGACGAATCGACACCCATCGAAACGAAATTGATTTCCTGAAATCAACGTTCCTCATAAAATTACCCTGGCGAGTTCCCTTTAAATCCAGCCGTCCGTTTTCACCGAGGAAAATGTCGTTTTCACGTCCGACACATGATCCCAGCCTAATTAAATCCTCGCCTACGGACAGGAAAAAGCGAATCTCCTCGTGAAAGGAGAGCTTTCTTCTTTTTTTGGGGAGGGATGGGACCATGTCTGATACTTCAGCGTTTCTCAGAATCTCTATTTTATTTCCCGCCAGTCGTTTTCGTAACGAATAGCTTCTCCCCTCATCTGTGAAATTTTGAGAGAGGAAAGTATTCCCTCAGTATTTTTCCGGAGGAAGATATGCTTTTTTAAAATGCTATTTTAAGTAGTAGCTTGAGAATATACTGCTATTATTTCTCTTGAGTAATTCAAATTTGATTCACTTATTACAGTAAATTTATTACTTTCAATAAATAATATTCTATTAAATTTAAATATGGGGAACTCTACGTTGTATATGCAGTTATTAATTCGTAGAAATTCAACGTCGAGTTGAATTGGACGTAATACTTCGTTCTAGGTTATGGTGGGGTGCTGAAGGTTGAATAAAGCCTTATGAGAGGATGGAATTTTAGGGAGATGGAAAGGGACTCTTGTTCATCTGTGCTGATGACGTAGGGGCTGTTGAGTTGCTAAATAATATTCCTGATTCATCCACATACTCTTCATTCACTAATAATTCCATCTTTGTAAGTGTTTAAAGAAATGGTCAGTGTGTTATCGCATAGAAGCAACTTAAATGGACGAAAGAAATTGGTAGCATACATTAGGGATCAATACTAAGAACCTCCTCACACGAGACACTTCTGTGACTATCATTTCCAATGCATTCACTTGGCAGACACACTTGTCAGTTTCAAAAACACAGATAAATATTTCAAACCCGTGATTGCATCCCAAATATAAATCGCGAGGTACACGATCTCCGCAGTGGATTAAAAAAATATTCACGAACCCCTGAGAAACTTATACAACTACAGTCACCAGAGAAGCACAAATCAAAGCTAAAAATGTCACCTTTCGAAATGAAGCCCACCCTCGAAGCTTCCTTCCATTCCCCTCCACGTATAAACCAAAGATCCAAGGGCAGTGCCGCAGCCCCTATCGCAGCCGTAAATTAAACGAGAATGTCCCGTTTGATTTTCTGTTTGCCGCTTTCAGCGGGGGTGGCCGACGACATTATTGCCAGCGCTTCCACGTCCATCGAAATCGAATCACCGCGGTACGGGCGAGCTAACTAAAACTTCGGTTACATCGACGGATGGCTTCCATCGATTTATACCGCTCCCAAGGGGGTGGTAGGGGGCTTGCAGCCAGAGATGAATCCCAGAGTCGAGTAACTGCGAGCCCCTCGAAAAAGTCATTACTGGATGGAACAGGTACCACCACCCGCGCCCACCATATCCCACGTTAACGTGGATCATTAACGAGCAACGATCGGGGAAGCTGACCGAACGCGAACGGGGGAAACGAACGGGAAGAAGCCGTGAATAATTTCTTTCAAATAAAAGAAACAGGGGAATGGAGAAACAGGGAAGTTACCATTAAAGATCCTCGTGGAGGATTTAGGAGGGGATTGTCGAGACTGAGTTACAGGGGCAGGTCTGCGAGACACCGAAATTATTCGTGGACTGGTTTATAGCAATTAAAAGCTAAGCCGCTTTCCGCGTGGACAGGGCACGAGAATAAGGTTCATTACAACCGCCCGTATTTTCAGCTGCGCACCGCGAGCACGGCAAGGAAAAGAAGGAAGACACTTGAATGCACTTTTAATCCTCTCTGTTAACCGTGACCGTGTGGCATTCTTCTCGACGGAATTTTTGCTGGTAATCTTTAAAAGGGGTAGAAAAAGAGGTGACGGTAAAGGAGGGAAATCAACGATGGCCCCATGGATCTTGATGATATTATATTGTGTGTAACTTATCGGTAATGATTTTTCGAGTTAAATAGGCAATTAGTGATTTTTTTTGTGGAAAAAGGAATTGTAAAAATATGTAGAAATGTACTTACTTCTGTTGAAAATAGAAATGAATAGAGATGTAGATTTATCGAAGGAGGAAATAAGTAGAAAATTACTTTGACTCGTTCTGCACGACGACTTTTCATTTAAAAGAAATATCAATTTTAAAATACAGATTTTCCGTTTATCGTGTAACCGGTTCAAGGAAGTCCAATCAGACGTAATAGCTTTTACAGTGGTGTCGCGCGTCTGACGTGCAATTTTCGCGCGTTCCTCTATTTGTAAAGTGTCGTTGATAAAATGCGACGTTCGGACGTGAAGGCCTGCGAAGCACGTCGCCAACCAAGTGTTAAAAAATGGAGAACGGTGAAACGGGAAACTATGGGGCGCGAGGATGCGAGGAATAAGAATCCGCTTCCTTTGTACGCCTGTACGTTATATTAGGATCGTGTTCCCTAGCACGTAACACCCAAGTGAATTTCTGTTCTCTGAAATGAAAGAACCTGGTCTAAAAAATATCACGCCTTTGACTATAAACGCTTTCTCTGGTTTCTAAAACAAAGGGAAGCTAATAAACCCTGATAAATCAATCATAAAGTAATTCATTATAAAAATAAAATGCCTAAGCACACAGGAAACAATTCAATTCCAATTTTTACCAACTGCATTGTAGATTGTAGAATAATGAAATATCATTCCACTTTCTTCCTATCATCAAAATCAAATAAATTTATCGGAACAACATTTTCAAATTTGTGTAATTGACGAATGAACTAATTGGGGACGTACTCTGAGCGAGCTTGAATAGCCAGTTGAATTTATTTCGGCTGCGGAGTCCGAGAAAGAAAGAGAATATGGGAACAAGTGGAAGAGGTCCATACAGGGTCAGACGCGCTGTGCTGGATACATTCTGCCTATAACTTTTGATAAGTACATTATCTTAAAAAATGTTTCAAGTAAAAATTATGCAGATTAATAAGAAGCTTAAGCACACGCAGTTTGGTATCAGTAGCACTAACGATTCTCAGGTTACACCTTTATTTATCCTTTTAACAACAACGTAAAGTCTTCTTCTCCATTTACCATATTCATAAAGTCTCTTTATACCACGAAATTTAATAAGAAAGTTTCACCACTGATTAAACTCTTAGCAACGGAATTAGCGAATCTCCCTGTATGCCCTCTATTATAATAATTTCCTCTGCACAAATTCTGAAGATCCAAAAAGCCAACGGCGATGGTAAAGGATTATTTCCCAAGTTTCTGATTTAACACCAATAAATTCGAACCCTAAGAGCTCCATTGCGAGCTTTAAAAAGAAGCCAGCAGCGAATGAAACTGTTTCCCTTGCACGCTGTAACGATATATTCCAGCCGCAACAATCGAGAACCCTCTTACCAGTTTAAAGTCATCCGATTTCGGTCAGTAATTCACTGCCTCGCTAAGAAATCTCCGCGACCGGCAAACCTTATTCCCACCGTGTGAAATGGGTGCACGATAAAGGGGCCATTTTTCTGGGCTTTTTAATCGCGAGAAAAGCTTCCCAACGACGGAAATGAAAATCTCTGGTTGCTCTGCCACCTCGATGCTCGCACGGTTGGTTACGTGAAGCATGGTGCAAGTAGAGATTCAATATCGATTCGATGTCGAAACTCGCACACGAGTTTACATACACATGTGTACGCTTTATTCAGTATGCAGTGTGAATGTCTGAAATGCTTCGACCTCTGGTTAGGAATTGAATAGAGTCTGCATAAGGTGCACTGTGAGATCGGGGGAGCAGTGGATTGACCCTCGCGGGTACAAGGTACATTTTGACTCATTTTAAACATCAAACTACATGTGTTACTTATTATTAGTATTACTTGTTGATAAAGATGAGGGTTTTAAATTATAACAAGATGAGAACCTAATTAAAAACTTGTTAAGAGGTGTAATTGTGCGTCTAATTAAATTGCCTGGGATATATTCGTGTAACAATTCCCGAAATTTATGAATATTTTTTAAAAAGCTATTGTTAATATTGAATTAAACTCTTTTGGGATATATGGTGGCATCTTTAGACTTGTAAAAATATTTTTTTTATGTCGATCCTTCGTATTGTTTATTAATTATTGTGGAATCTCTTCGACGATGTTGGCTTCTCGGATAACTCAAAAACTAATTGACTGATCAATTTCTCTATAAAGCTCACCTTATTCGTTATACATTTCTCGAGGTACTGGATCAAAAATTGAATTTGGTTTTTATTTTATAATATTTTTTTCGACGATCTAAAGAATAAAAATGAAAAATTTGTCTCAGGAAAAAAGTTACTTTTTCTTTCAAACACTATAACTCTTTCCATTTTTCATTTTTTTCTCTAAAGTGGACCAATACCAGCGTAAACTATCTAACTTTAAGAAACTTTAAGAAGAAGTGGATAAGATTCCACAAAAATTAAGAAGGATCGACATAGAAAAAAAAAAAGTTTAAAGATGCCTCCTTATATTCCAAAAGAGTTTAATTCAATATGAACAACAGTTTAAAAAAAAATCTGAAATATCAGTTACTTTTGGGGTTGTTAGATGAGAATCCCCTTTAAGGAACGATGGTGATAAACTAGAAATTTGCGACTTTACCTTTTATCGCACCAGATTTCAAGAGCAATAAGCTTCCATTATACCGAGATTTATTTAACTCTGCTCCAGTAGAATCCAAAATAATAATCTGAGACAATATCTCCATCTCCAAATCGATCTCACAATTCCCAATCCACTATTCATAATTTAAATCTCAATGGGGTACCTATTTAAATCCTACATCAGCCCACCCCAAGAAATAAAATTTAAAATCCAGAGGCGACTACTCAATCACCAGACAAAACCAACAGCTTTCCCACACCTCCAACACCCCCGACTACCCAGCTGCCATAGAAGCCACGACTTAAAGAAACCTCGACGACCTTCGAAGCTCTAAGACGAGAATGATTTCCAAGGGAGCTGGTTCCTTTGAATAGTCGCGACTTCGTATAGAAGCCAAGACCTTGGAAAACACAGCGCAGGTACACGTGTTCTCTTTCAGCGGTGCAATCATGTGTAGTTCCGTGTGCTCCATACGGAAGCACGCACCCCGCCCCTGATTCTAACCGCCATAGCCGGGGGCTGAGAACGACATAGATAAAACCGAAGACAGGGGGTTTGGCGAGGCGGGGCGGAGGTGTTTTAGCTTTCGTCGGGCCACGCCGACCCACCCCTCCCTTGGAAGCCACTTTTCTTCGTAGTTTAATCCCACTTCGACCGCCCCCCGTGCCCCCTTGTCCAGGCACAGTTTACCGTGCTCCACGGAAGGCGGAATTCGCCGTTGCTTCCTTTCAGTGGCGAACGTTTTGCCCCTTTTGTCCTGGCCCGTTGCTCGGAACGGGTCAAAACAGGTCTCGTTGCTTTTTCTTCTCGTTCGCCCAACGATTTCTTCCCTCGTGCCACGCGGGGAAAAGCGATGCTTTCCCTTGCGCCCGCTGTTGTTACGGCTTGCCCTCGCTCGTCGAGTGTATTATTTAAGGAGTTCGTTTCTGCTGTTTTTTATTGATAGAGGGAAGAGCGAGACGTGAGAAACGGAAATGGAGGATCAAGTGGGTGTTTAATTAATATGGAGGTCGCGTAAAGAGGATGGAGGGGACGAAGCAACAGTCTTGTTAAGGGTTGGTGTGGCGTAGTCTGTGTCGAAGAACGAGGGTGTGGGAATGGTGGTTTGTACAGGGAATGAGGGCTTCAAACATGATTCTACCCTCTGTCGTCTTGCAGGAAAGGAAGAGTAGTTATGAAGATTCCCCTTTGTAAAGTGGGACATACTTTTGCTGGCGTGAAAGAAGAATGAGGAGCACCTGATTGATGCTGGTGGAACTTGTGAAATATATTTTATGCGGAGCTGTGACTTCGAAGGGAGATTTCGTGGTATCCTTATCTAAAACGAATCCAAGTTCTGAAACTATCTATCCCTCTCTACAGAATTCACGTTGTGCTTAGAAATGCACTGAGATAGTTAGGGACCCCTAGGGAATTTCACGCACACAAATTTAGCCACTCAAGTACCTCACTTTTCTAGCCTTGCCGATAAATCGATATAACAGAGTCCATCAACTGGAAATAAAGAATGCAATACATTCCATACAACAGTTTTCTATATTCCCCACAATTACCTTAATGAGTTACAGCATTAAAGTATTACTGTTTAAAAAATATAGTTACAATTCTTTTTTTATATACCAAGCGCGTAGAATAAAGCCCTTAACACTTCGTTGACACACCTCTTTTTTTTATCAATTTTAACATACCTGGGTGGCTTAGACTCAAAGAAATTTTTTAACGACTTCCATTCTCATCAAAAGAATCCAATCGTAATGAAAAAAATCTGGGGCCAATTTTAAGGCCTCTAGAATGTATTCCATTAGTTTTTTTTCAATCAAATTTTATCACAGTTTTTGTAAAAAATTCTAGATTACCATATGTCGAGAAAAAACGAAGAACGTCTTTAAAAAATTGTAACTTTTACAAATTACAATATTAGAAGCTAAAACTCTTCAGCGTTGTTGTTCAGATATAATATTTTGAGAAAAAAGGTATTTATTTTGCATATAGAAAGTTAAAAAATTAACTTATGGGTGGCTCACACCCAGAGTGCCAACGAAGGGTTAAAAATTTCTTTTCATTTATGTTCTAATTTCGCCCCAAGAAATTCTGAAACTTACATATGATTTTCGGACCCCAAAGGTGGTCCAACCCCTTAACAGCGATGTCCTTTAAAAGTATCAATTTCCCACACATCCTCGTGCTCGTTCCTCAAGGCACCAAACCGCCGAATCCTACGAAACTTACAGCTTCCCAAGCACTCAAACTTCCGCTCGTTCACAGGACGCTCGCGTCGTCCCACCCCCGCGCCATTTCCCACCAGGACTCCCTCGAAAACGAGCTCACGATCTCCACCCCCAGGAGATTCATTAGCAAGTAAAAACGGCGAAAAAAATATTCTTCCGCCGCCATCTGTTACTGCCTGTCCTCCTTCGGCGATTCCTCCGTGCAGCCATCGACCGACTCCACATCCGCAGCCAGTGTCCTCTCGCCCTCTGTCACTCACTCCTCCACACTCTATCCCCGTTCCACCCGCCAACAGCCCCCTACGACAATCTTCTGCACGCGCACAAGCGACTATCCCCTTCAGCCAGGCGGGCATTGTTTCTCGAGCGGCTATTCGCGTCGGGTTAATTAGTCCACGCTCCAGTTAGTGAAAATTGAATCGAAACGGCCGACCCGCGGCTCTTCGTTCGCCCTGTATTTACGTTGTAAGCAGCCTCGGCCCGCCGAAAACCTGGCCTCCCTATTCACCCGTGCAGTTTAGCTCCCGATAGTACCGCTAATTAGTCGTCGCTCACTTTTACGCCTTGTTCCTCGAATAAAAAAGGTAAAAAAAAAGGTTCGCGCCGCCTCCTAGCGGCGTTCCTCCGCCTGGGAAGCTTGGACATGGTTTTTCTAGAATGCCTTTTAGCCGATCAGCCGGCCACTTCGACGATCGAGCTCGCCCTCCTAGTTAAATGCCTGGCCTCCGGTCGTTTCTCCGCGAGTGGCGCGACCGCTTTGTCGTTGACTTTCAAAATATCACCGGCCACCGTTATCCGTCGATTAAATGAAGCCCGCTGGACCCAGACGACGTCCCTCTGTGCGACACACAGCGCATGGATTGCCGATCAATAGAATTCTCCTCGGCGCTTCGTCCTCTCCCGCTCGTAATAGGACAGGGCCGCGAGACAGGACGTCTCACCGCAAACTCGATCGCTCGATACTTCCTCGATTTTCGATTTTCAATAGACCGATAATATCGTTCCCAGGCACGGCCAGACGGCCGCGTAGAGAAGCGATCACCTCGCCCCTCGCCCCTCCGCCGGAGGCTTGCAGCTTTCGTCGCGAACTAATTCGCGGATGTGCTCGACGTGGACGGTATGCGAAAATTGAAATCCAATGGAAAACCTGGCCCCTGCCTCCGGACGCGCGATTTTTGCACCCCTTTCAGCCTCCCCTTCACTGTTCACCCTCTCCCTCCTCTCCTCCACCAGACGATCGACCCTTCCCCAACGATGACAAATATGAATGGTTTTGAAATCGGAACTTTAATTACCCGCCACTATCGAGCATCGTCGAGCGAGGGTCTCCACGGGGACAAAAGAAATGAAATGCGCGCTGATACGTCCACGGCGTTGTGGGGCTCTTTTTGGGCGGGGGTGGTGACGTGATTTTGTGTAGATTTCTGGCACGAGATTTTTTATTGCAGTGTGTATATCTTGGGTGGGCTGTATTTATTGTAGAATTGCTGGTTTGGGGATTCTGTGGAGTAGGGGAGACCGGGGCTACAAGTTCCGAGGGGTAAGTTGTCCCGATAGTTCTATCTTCAAAATGAAAAAGAGCGTTGTACTTTAAATTATTTTTTCCGTGTAAGTTGATCACGCCATTCTGTGGAAAAATATTTTAAAGTACAACGCTCTTTTTGATTTTGAAGATAGAACGATCGGAACAACTTACCTCCGGAACTTTTAGCCCCGGTCTCCCCTAGGTGGGATTTGTGAATTTGAGTTTGTTGATTATATAAAGGCTGTGTGAAATTAGGAGCGTTAGGGTAAGCAGAGTTTTTTAAGTTCTGGAAGGTAAAGTAGCACTAATATGAGACACAAGTTTATCTCCACTACAGAACTCTTGAATGTCATAGAGATGCTATTTCTTTACTAACTAACCGTGTATTTCTTGTTTTGTCCGCACAGAGGCATTGTAATCAATAATTAAACGTCTTGAGCAAGCATATATTTTTTAAATACGTCGCAGAAAAATTTTGAAGTCCTTCGATTAAAATACAAATGCCTCTAAAGTGGTAAGTGTTTAATAATTTTCACAAATACTAAGAGGAAATTTATGTCGAAAACGTGAGAAATAGTTTCATCAAATACATGGTTACAATTTAACTTTATCAATATTTTTTCGGAAACGCCTTTCGGACTTCGATAATGTCTGCTTAATTATTTTTTGTAAGTGTAATACCGCGTAAAAACTGTACGATGGACAAATGAAAGCGACGAGCGTGAATTCAGCGAAGGACAGTTAGTAATCCCGGCGATGATTATTCAGCCACGCGTATCGCGATATTAATGAACAATTAACGCGGCTCTATGCATGCGATGCATACGAAGGGCGCAGCACACAGCTGGTTGTTATCTGTCAGAGTGCAGGCACTGCTGATCCAATAAAGCCGACCATCGTTTTCGACAATTTATTATAGCGATACGACGACGCGGCGAGGATCACGTAAGTCGACGATAACTGCACGCTTTTTAATCCATCCACGCCCAGCGTCATTTTAGAGATACACTAACGAACACTGAGGCATTTCGTGCAGCTGCCCTGATTTCAACGACGAAATAATGCAGTGGAAAAATAAATTAAAATTTGTCGGCGATTTTTTAATGACTGAATGATAAAATTGATTTATTATTCCAAATAACAAGCTATTTTATTTCATTGTTACTTAATTTCTGAAACACTCTTATATTACTTACTTCACTTAAAAAAAATAATTTGAAAATTATAATTGAGTTTCAAGGTTAATGCAATAAAGAAGTATTGCACTTCTGAAGTATTATTCACTCATTTCGATTATCCAGTTATTCTCGTATTTTTCTGAATCTATATAGAAGCAGGTTGGTCGGTACTATAACGAATACCGCTACTTGAATGCGAGCTAATGGAATGTACACGAATAGAATCGTAACTGAATGTACCCAAGCTCGAATAAAAATCATGTAATAACATTCTGGGGGGAATAAAAGTACCTCGAGGACCGCGCACCGCCATACGTCGATCATTATACCGCGCTCGTAGATCCAGGCAATCCGATTACTGACCACAAGTGGATCCTGAGTAAGCTATTATGTCGCCCCGCCGCCCCATCGACCTCTTAGCAAAGCCACCCTCCGTCTTTGACTGTGATCTAACCGCTGGAATCTGCTCCGTTTACGGGCTGTTCTCCAAATGAGATTCGAGGACCAGCACTTTCATCTTTTATGCCTCCGAGGACCGTAAAACGCGTTCACCCCCTTGACAGGTTAAATCTCCACATCTTGTTCGGGGCTTAAATCATTTTTTAAGAAGGGACACATTGTTTAAGCGACCATTAACATGGACGCTCGTTAAATGTAACGTAAGTTGTTTTGCAAAATCGTTGACGGGATAGTTGATACAAGCAAAATCGATTTATCATTCGATTCAACATAGGAAATGATCAACGTACAGAATGTTTCGATAGAATTTATTACACCCTTATTCCTCATGGAAGAATGAATTGAAAAGGTGGATTGAATATTTATCGCAAGTGCTTTTCTTTTTAAGAAAATCGAATTTGGAAGTGCATGGAGCAGGCATACATTCAATGCACATACATATGTTTCAGCTTCGTTGATTAGTGTTTACATGTTGCGATAGACAAGCGAACTTATACGTCGATATCGGGCAGACAATCTACCTCAAGCTCCAACTTTTTTAATTAAATTTCACCCACAAATCTGTTGCTTATGTATCTAAAAATTTAGTTTACATATTTCATGACACTTTAGGAATATTATAAATAATCTACATTCCAGACTACTCAAACGTTTCAAGGATCCTTCCTTTTAATCAGATTGGTGCACATGAAATTGCAGTTTCGCTAAGGGAAGTTTGAATGAAAAGACTGTTTCCCTTTTTCCTATTTTATTTATTTTTAGAATTTCTGGAACATTTCGCGTTACTTAGGTATTATTCTTGACAAGTTCTCTTTTCTGGTCAATACTTCTTATGAAACAATTAATTTCTTATGCAATGATGTTCATACTTTTTATTAAACAAACACAAAGAATATGATATACATTGTTAAATAAAAATAATACCTAATAGTTTAGTACTTTTCTTTATCTTATGGAACCTTTTATAATAAATATTCTAATCTAACTGTTTCCATGGAACATTTTTTTTATATATCTGTTCTATAAGAACACTTTCTAAAAAAAATCCTAAGGAAATAACATTTCTTTCAATAAAAATTCCACAGGAACAGATATATTCTTAAACGAAACATATAAGTTTTCACGGAATTTTTTTAAAAATAAGAGTTCCAGAACTTTTTCGATCCTTGCTATAAACAAAGGAACGTACGCTATCCGCGATCGGCAATTTCATATCTACCAATGCAATACATCCTTTCGACACTATCTTCCATCATAAGTGATGATTTCGAAGCGACCTTTTCCGAAGCACGCCCACACAACCAGCCATTAACATCAATTACCCGCAAAGCGACAACTTCCACGAAAGAATATTTATTCCATTCTCCCCTGTCGACTAATTCCTGCGCGAGGAAATCGCCCCTGTCTTCCGAGCCCGTCATACACGCGCGTGCATACGGTTCAATCCTATTAGCCCCCACGACCGTGTAGACAAAAGTATTGATCATCGATGAGTTTGGCGGGCTTTCGAGTGACTTTCCCTCCTTCTCCCACGGTATCTTCCTTCGTTCACACTACCCACCTTGTCCCTCCCTATCCTCGGCCATTTGCGTCTCTCGTTCGCTGCACCCCCCCGCCATTGAAATCCTCGACGCTGCATATTAATGCAGGCGCATAAATCCCGCAGCTAACCGCCCTCTTAGTTTACGGAGAAGGGCCTCTCCGTCTTGCTCTCTACGTCGCTCGTCGACAACGGGCTCTCCTTGATCGCTGCTTCGACGGATAATCGGGGTCTGAATACCCGAAACTCTCCCATTTCAAGCACCCACGCCCGAGAAACCTCCGCTTTGTTTTCCCTCGATCTGCGAAATGCCGCGCTGACGTTTCCGAAGATATCACCACCTCACTACTGGGGCATCTCCTCGGTGTACAGGGTGGGAGATTTTTCTGGGTCTCGGTGCTTCTAAAGGATCCTTTCAACCAGTCGAGTTCGCAATTTTTGGGCGGGTCACGGCGGTTTAATAGTGGAACTTGAATGCTTGGCACATTTGTGGCCTTCGCTCTCACTGTCGAATTGACTCAGGGAATTTAAATGTGAGCTATTAATTATTATTTAGGAATAAAGCTAGGAAAAATGATCCCCGTTTCAAAAATGGGCAGTGGATGTTCAGATAGGTATGGAGTTTTATTTTGTGAATTTATTCGATTTTCTTCGAATTAAAAGAATCAATGTATTTTCCCTAGTTTTCCATTAATTGCACGCGTGCTTTCGTCAGAGAGAAAGAAGTAGCTGCTTCGCATAATTGTTTCAAACTGACTTAAATTACTTCCTGTTGCCTGCGCGAATTACCAGAGATTTCGTATAAACGTTCGAGCGTCAGGTTTAGAAGCTTTAAAGCGCAAGAACCGTCGGAATCTCGATATGGAAAATTAGAATCAGGTTGAGGGGTCGAGCACGTGCTCAGAATGTTAAGGTCCTCTCCGGCTGGCCGTAATTGAAATCGAGTCTATCGAGAACTTTGCTGTAACGAGTTTCCAGGTTGCCGGCAGAATCGAACGAATCGCCAACAATATTATTCATTGATAGGTTGATTAGAAGCTCTAATTGCGCGTCAACTAACGCCCGCCCTAAATTGTTTTCGCTTTCGTGCTTGCGCAGCGCTTCGAACGAAACTAACGAGAACCTAAATCGATTTACGAGCGTGCAAATGAGTTTGGCCCGGTGTTTCCGATATAAACGAAGAGTCGACGGTTTCTCTGCGGAAACTGTAACTTCGAATCGGTTAACGTCGACTCTGACAGCCGCCCCCTTCGATTCTGTGCACGGATGTGAGTTAATTTTCGTTCGATGGACGAAAGGGTTCGGAGCCGTTTGTTCAAGGGAGCAACTGACCAATATTTCAGGAAGTCTCTCCTGAAATTCAGAGGAACGTGGTGCAGAATTTCTGTTCAAGGGGATAATGCAGAATAATCGTGAAAATTGTGATCTCAAATACTTTATTTAGCTGTGTGGAAAATTATTTAGGTATAAAATTATTGCTTTCAGCGATTAATCAGGGGAAATGATGCACCTGACGACAGTGGATTAAAAAAGGGGTTTTGAACTGATGGATCTTTTCGTTTTTATTTTGAGATTTCCATTTAAATATTGTTAGAAACCATGTAGACAAACTGGGCATAATTGGAACGGGATATGTCACATTAATTAGCAAATTCCTCATATTTCTACGGAATAATGATGCAAAACATACAGTAAAAATATTCAATCAGTTTCCTACACTCCAGGAAAAAAGCGAGAGACAATAAAACACAGTAGCCATCATGCTAATTAGATCTGATGCCCACAGGATTATTATGTGACCAGCTGAAAGAAAAAAGCTGGAAAACTGTCCATCAAAATGTAAAAAGAAATAGTAGAAAAAATCGAGGGGACGCACCGAATAATGGAGGCGAGACTTCAATCTTTGAAGCAATTTTTTTGCCAAATTCATTAATTAGAACACTTTGGTCTTCTAAAATAAAAGACAGACATAAGATTAAAAAAGAAACAGATTGCTCCGTCTTTTCCCTTACTGAATTATAAAATAATGCTTCGCCTTTCCGCTCAGTCTGGCCTCCTATTTTTAACCGGTTGCGCAAATATTCCAGACACTTTTCGGGGAACAATCAGAGCCGGGCGCAGAAACTGTATGGACATTCGAATATTCGAATCAGAACCGTGCAAATAAGCCGTAATTCCTGAAATGCTGGTTCTCCAGACGAGAGGACCCCTTTGGACCTCGTAATCCGATCTCCACGGAAATTCCGCGAGACTGGAAACGTGAAACCCACGAGATTTGTTTGTACACGCTATATCGCGAGGGCGCTGATCACGGATAATTGGAATTTCGTTCCCAGATTGTCTGATTTATAGATTATATTACCACCGCGGCGACGGCGTTGAAACGTTCAAACTTCCGCGGACTATTCCATGAAATATCATTCCACAAAGGGATGGACAAAAAGCGAAAGAATTACAATAATTCTGCTGGGATAAAGTGACTTTGATAGAGAAAACACTGAGTTTTCGATGTCTGGATCGGTTAACCCCTGGTTCGATTGCTTTTTCAGTATGCGTAGAAAACAGAATATTCAGTGAACTGAAATTTCCTCTTTGATATCTTACAAAATGAACGCGAGCGGTGATTTATTCAAACAAATCGACTATTACTAATTATTTATTACAACATGTACGCTCTTTGAATCACGATTCCATGGTAATTAATAAATCGGGGCACATTTATCGCAGTACTTCATAATAAAATTTATCTCCATGCTTTTACTCAGTTATATGTATATAACATTTAAGTTACGTGAAGTTTTATGAAATTCTATAGAGTCCACTGTTTACTAAAGAATCTTTTTCGCATTAGGACTTAGTAACAATTCGAAGTAAAGGATTTACAGGGAATTCAGGAAAGGTGGCTATAATCTCACGAGCTTTCGCATGTATTACAACCCCTAACAACAAAGCTAAGCTCAAATATCTAAAAAATTATAGCATTCTAATCACAAATTTAGACACATAACATTCCTCCTCTGCCGCTACTCCAGATTCATTTTTAAGACTCCAAAGCCCACAACACCGATAAAGAATTAAAAATCACTTTCCATTTCTTATTTGCGCAACAAACCAATCCCACGAACTTCTTGGGAGCCAGCATTTTTAATATCTCGACCTTCTCGCCGCCGGCCCTTGGAAACTTTCTCCACTACTCTATTTGCACGAGGAAACTCGCTTAAAATCACGACTTCTTGGTCGTTCAATAAACGTTCCTTCTTAATCGTCGATGGGAAGCTGCGTTTCGATATCAACGTCGCTCTCAACTCCGTCCCCGATATCGACTTAACGTGCAGTTACGGTTTTCAAACTTCGCGAATCCACGACCATCCCCGTTCTCGAATTGACCCTGTAAATCGTTCGAGCGGAAGAATGCATTTCATTACGATCACAAGTCAAATTTCCGTCTACTTCGAATAGCCAATTACGTCCACCATTCTCCAGTATCGTAAAGCGTCTTCAACTCCATTTTATCGCGCAACTTCTCCCCATGCGCAATTTGTACAATCGAGAAGTTGAGTTCTGTTCGATGCAACTAATTATCTGGTGGACAATCAGGACGAAAATAAAATTCATCGATTCTATTGTAACAGTGTAGGTACTGAATTCTCCTTTATCACTTTCTCAAAGCGGATGCAGGGTCCACTTCGACCCACTGCGTGAAAATACTCACGCTCCCTCTTGATAGTATCACTCCATTACGAAAATAAGCGTATCAGGCCAGAATCGCGTCTAAATTTAGCTTTTAGATCTCTACGTAGAAAACTGCGGTCCGAAATGGCTACCGCCTAGTCGACTCCCACGACCTATCCGCCATCCAAGGGTGAATGCGAGAGACTTTAGTACGCGGAGGAGCACGCACACGCATTCGAAACTAATCTGCCTCGAAAGCAGAGATTACTGTGAAAGAAATTCACCATCCACTGATTTTTCCGATCTAAAATTGCCTTACCTTTCCTAAGTTGCATTTGATGTTTCAGACCACGCTGTATATTCATGATCTCCATCGTCTGAGATTAAAGCCGATCAACGTTGGATTCGACCCCGTACACCGTATCGATTGCCCGCTAATTATGAATTTTCCCGGCCTTTCATGGTGTAACCGATCCTATGGGACGCAGTTAAAGCTCCCGGAGTCGGTGACACGGCACGTCGCGAACGGCGTTAATTAAAGCGCTTAGTAAACCTCGTTATCGAACGAGTCGTTAGCAACTTTGCTAGCTGCCGATCTACCCCCTCCACCTCCCCCCCCCCTACGGCAACCCCTGGAAACCGTGGCTCGTTTTCAACGATGCCAGCGCGGATGACGCGATAGATCGCCTAAGTGGAACGAGTCGACAGCAAGCCGAGCGTGTATTTGTATTAAGTATTCGCGCGACGCGATTATCCGGTCTGCTGGATTTGTTTATATAAACTGGCACAAGCTTCCCCGAAATACTGGTCAACTCATAAATTATGGGATGACGGGTTTTCGTGTGCGGAGATTTTTTAATTGGGCCGCGAGCCATTTGCGAACCTTTGCCGATTCAAAAACTTTTTTGAGGGGAGATACCTGGTTTAAAACGCTGGAAAAGGCGATTTTTTTATAAAAAAAAAATGAATTCGATCTTTCCAAAGCTTTAGGGATATTTTAATATACATTTATACAATACGTAAGAAAAATTTAATTGAGAAATATAAAGTTTGATTCGTGATTGATTGTGCCTCGCCACTGGAACTTTGAAATTTTTCAATTAAATTTCTTTTGCACTGTATAAATATATATTAAAATACGGCTATAGTTTTAGAAAGATCGAATTCATTTTTCTATGTTAAAGAAGATTCGTAAAAATCGCCTTTTTTCAGTGTCTTAAATCATCACTCTTTGTATACTCAAATTGCAAATAGAAGGCGAAGCAGTTTGTTGAATCGATGCTATTGCCTAGGAATATTAAGCTTTTTATTCAAGAAAGTGAAAGAGTGGCTTACAGATTAATCACGTTAGTAATCCCTAATTGTACAGTGCACACGCTAGTTGTTGATATATTTTCATCTAAATATCCCCAAGTACGATTAACGGAACACTATAACAAATTACTATTCTCTTTCCATCTATGGAAGCCACAATTTGGGGTAATAAAATCACGTAAAATCTAGAACGAATACTCGAGAGATTAAAAGCAGCCCGCTTCGATGCTCCCTTCCACGTCTTTCCGCAAAACGCCGCGAAAAGCTTTCGTCGAAACAGAATTCCGTCAACGAAATACAGCTTTTATGGGAATTTATAGGTGGCCCAGGCACATGGAGTCGTTCCACTGTTCGTTGAAAGTCGGGACTAAATCAGATTGGCGTGCACAGCGTGCAGTACATTGCTGCGCAGCGTGAAAGCCCTCGCTGACCCGTTTTCTTTAGAGAACCAGCCCGGTTTGTGGTAAACATGAATTTTCATTTGCAGGTTAATTCGACCGCGCAATAAGACTTTCAGCTTCGACACACAAAGTTTGGTCATGGGGTGGGGGCGCGTAAGTAGATAAATAAATTTGACCGTTATGGATCATTTTGAACGAAATCTGGGGCTGCAGTTGCGAATACAGAAATGCACGGAACTATTCGTGCACCTTAAATTTATTGACATTCACGATATAAACTTCAAGTAATAATGGACATATAAGCTTTTGTACTATGCACTAGTATGTATGATTGTAGAATTTATTAAATGCATGTTAGTTAATTATATTGATATAATTCAACATACAAGGCGATGTAAGTTGAAAGTACACGTATATCTGTCGCTGTAGAAGCAAGAATTGTGTGGTTTAAAACAGTATACGTGCTGGAGAGAAAATTGGATCAAGAACACTTTTCTTGGAACTTCGAAGACTGACAGTGTTTCCCCGACGCTGAAAATGGTACGTTTCTTTTTCAGATTTTTAGAAAGCATGAGAAATTCAATTTAAGATACTTGCTGTAATATAAAATGTTTTGTATTTGGTAGACTGAAAATCTATAAATGGAATTCCTACAGGAAATTAATATAGAGACGCTGGGACCTAAGATATTTATTATAATGATACACGAATAAATATTCTCAATATAAAAGTTGCAATTTTTCTTTGAACATAGCCTACAGAATTTTCAAAGCTGCAAGATACAGCTGTTCCGTAAATAACTAATTTAAAATTCTTTTAAACAGAGTTTTTAGAAATGATTCTCTCAAACACCCTGGCACACAAATTCTCGATGAGCACACACGTACGTATACTTCCAACGTTCTCAAACAGGCCTTGCGTAGGGTGACTTTAAATTCACGCCGCAGGCGGACATAGCCAATTTCGAAAAATTATGCCCTGCGAAATACGGCGACGACAGAGGGGCAAAAGGTTGGTTAAACGAGCCTTGCTTCTCCGTCGAGCTATATCAGATTTCCCTAGATTAAACGAAATTACATCATCGTCGCGCGAGATTAATTTTTACGGGACCACGTAACGCTGCGGTCTCTGTTAACCCTGGCTAAAATTGAATAAAGTATCCTCCAAATCGTTCTCTGGATGCTTTCTACGAGGATCGCTAAAATCCACCTACTTGCCTCCTCGAAATATACTACTGGATTGTTTGTGAATACATACTACTGCTTGCTTGTTATTTAAAGGCTACTCGAAAGGCTTAGTAGTATGATAAAAATGAATACCTGTGCATTGCAGATATTGGATGGCAACTTTGTGGAATCTACTTACTCCTCGAACGCGCTTTCGTAGCTACAGCTTTTGGTATATGTCTCAATGGAGGAGATGGAATGTAGTATTACAAGAGTTCCTTACCTGTAACAAAGAAAATTAATTGTTAGAAAACAGTGTCATTTGCGGGGTGGTCGTTTGTGTAACAAATAATAGGAGAGGGTTTCCTGAATTTGGAAATAAGTAGATTTAGAAACCACGAATTAATCCTCAACAACTCAACATTAGCTACTCCCTCACTAATTCTCAATAAACGTCCACATAATAATAAAAATTGAATCAAAGACACAGCTGAAAAGAACCAAGCTTCCCATTAACGCCCACGAAAAAATTCCAAGCTCGTCCAATTTACATAAATTCATACAAACTTCCAAACAATAGTTTTAAATTTTGAACCCTTTGATACTGAAATGATTATTATTCATTTATTAACGGGTTGTGACTCTTTGGTACATTTTAATGACACGAAGAGGCATAATATAAAGAACAGACAAATAAAATAAAATGGCAAATATTAAACAAAAGAAACTCTCTTACAACAGATTTACAATGCTACTTGTACTTCCTATTTGCTGTTCGTGTTACAATACACTCTTTTCAAATTTACTTTAGTATCATTTTCATAAATCGCGTTGCGGCCAACGCACCCCACCTAAACAGGTCAAGAACCCGATGAAAGGTGATCGAACCGCGTGGGACGAGCCTCGAACGGGGCGCCAAATGTTCCCCAGCGATCGACCCCCTAACCCGTAAAATTTCACGCGGAAAAAATTATGCGATCGTTTCGGGCGAGCGTCCAGAAGAGGAGCCAACATTGGGCATCGCAGCCCAGATTGTATCGGGCTCTCATCCAGCCGCAGTCTCCAGCCTGGACTTTGTCCCGAAACTTTTGGAATTTCCGCGACGAGGCGGACGGGGATGCGGCGACTGTGCGCCAGGCTGGATCTCTGGATCGAAGTCGCGGCGGAAGAAAGGTGGATCGATCGGCCGTTTCCGTCGGGGGACCGAACTTTTCTGGCCCTCAGCTCGCTCGTCTTCTCCATTGTGCCTTGCCTCCGCGATCGACTTTGTCTCGAGAGCCCTTCACGTCCCGCCGTACGAGAATTACCTTAGCTCTCGACCTTCTCCCCCCGTCCCTGTCCCTCAGCCCGGTTATAAAAAAGAATGGAGGAAGAGAAGGAGGAAGAAAAATGAGGGCTGCGACTTCGATGGCCGCCCGCGGATTCCGCCATTCGAGTCGTGCAAGAAACGTGATCCAGTTCGCTTCCTTCATCGTTTCGTAGCTTCGTGGCTTGCACAAGTTCTGCGTTCTCCGAGGCGGCCCTCCTCTGAGGGAATTTTACTTGAGAGGATGCTTCATGCGGAACTTGCCGAGGCCACGAATGCTGATAGCGGGAGTGAAAGCTTCTGCGTGACGGGTTTAATATCGTTTTACGATGTCATTGGAGGAAAAGGAGCTTTATGAGGCTTGCAGGTGCCACGGATGATTTGAATGTTGATATGGTTATGATAACGACGGTTTTCAACCGATGCATTGATGTCGGAGGGAATTAATGGAGATGGGTCTCTTTGGTGTCTCTTCTTTGATTTGGCATTGAAATTAATTGGAAGATGTGTTTCGAGAATGCGTTAGAGTTAATAGGCGAAACAGTCGTGTTTATTTGCTGGATTTCGATGTGGTGGAAGTTTTTTTATACTTTGGATTTGAACATGTTCTTAGCATGTTGATGGTTTATGTAAAATACAAGATGTTCGGAAGAGGTAAAAAAATTTGAAAGCTAAGAAGTGTTTTTTTCCAGTGAGATCGTGTACTTTTTAATCTTTAAACTTAAAATAAATTCATTCAAAGGAAATTCAGCGATAGGTTTTCATGAATCATAATAGGACGTGGAGAAGGTGCACAACATTTTTGAAAGCATTATTGTAATATTATTCAAAGTGATATAATTGATATCAATTATTTAGTTAAAGGAGAAGTAAATTATTGAATTCCAAGAAACTGAATATAATGATAGAAGGTACGTTCGAGGAAGATTTCTTAGTGAAAGGATTAAAAACGATCGAGTCTTTCACCCACAAACACCAGCAGCTGCCTGAAGGCATAAATCAGAAAATTCATTTTCACAAAGGGTTCGTATATATCAAGAAGTATGATTCTATTAAGCGAGATCTCTTCCTTCTCCTTTTCACTCTTTCCTCCTTTTATTTATTTCTCTTTCAATAAAACGTATATCATCCATCTTGACGCACTTTATCTTCTTTACTGTGCGTGTTTCAGGAAATTTAAAAGAAAATTCCGCCTCGAATAGTCTCGTGCTTCCTTCGCCCACCCCAAGAGAATTCACGTGCATTTCAACTTGGATGTTTTATTTCCCCTTTCACCCCTGACACGATTACGCGTGTCAACAATTTATTTTCATATCATATATGCAGTTGCCTTATGCAGTATTTAATAGAAAGCGTTTGGTGCTTGCCAAAGCGAGTAAAAATATTCTGTGGTATAGCATAATCATCGAAGCAATCCCCAATGTAATAATCAATATTGCCACGCAAAAGTAAAAGACCAACAATAAAACCCAGTGAAAAGTGCTTACATAACTCTACATATAACGTGTTGTTATGCAAATTCGTTGGGTCTACCACGAGCATGAAATTTGTACAAATTTCATCATAATTAATTAACAAACCGGCAGTAGTGCACCGTAAAACAAAATACAGCAAAATCTACTTAAACTTTCAACACGAAATTTTCCCAAAAATTCAATCATAATCAACGAACCAAACAATAACAATTTTTACAAAAATGTCAGCATAATCAACGAACCAACCCTCAATAAATAATCGATAGGCACTGCGCCGCAAAAGCAACAGGCTAAGAAAAAATTCGAATAAAAAGCGCTTACATAAACGTTATCCAAATTCCTGGAGCTTATCAGAGTTAGATTCACGAGCACGCCGCGGACGATCAGACACGAGAATCAGTTGGCGCCCGGTGCTGATTTCAATGTTTACGAGTGGCCATAAAAACCAGCCCCATTTCGCGCCGACAATATTCCCGTGTCGCAGTATTTTTTTTCATCGATCCCGTTCGCGATACATACTTTGTGGCGACGCAATAAAGCCCACTCGTCGCCCAAAGCAGATTCCTCGTCAGGACGAAGCTCGTCGACCAAAAAATCGCCAGCTATTTCCCTCCGGGGGCGGAGGCGTGGGAGGAAGGAGCTCTTCGACGATCGCCGCGGTGGTAGAAGGGAAAGGGGAAGAAGGAAGCGAGTTCGAGGGAGGTTTCCCAGCGGTTATGCATGCGGCACGGCGCAACATTTACGTAATAACTGGCCCGATAATTGAACGCAGGATATTTTATTATTCTTTCAGGACGTCGGAACGGAAGGAAGAGGAGGGCTCGTGTCTCCATTTCCATGGAAAGGGGGGCCTCTGTTCTCGAGTAGGAGGATAATAAACGGTTGATCGTTGATTCCTTTTGTTGAAGAGACCGCGACGTTCAATGAGGGCCAATTTACCAGATGGTCATTAAGCCACCGTGCGCCGACATCGCGAAAACAGTATTACCAAAGAACGAGTGGTTGGTTAAACTCGGCTTTCCGATCGCTTCCAAGGGGCGCTGCTTTTCCAGCGTCTCGCTGACGCTTGAAAGGGGCTTCGATCATCTTCATCGTCCTTGGTGTTTGGTAAAAATAGAAGGGACGTCATAACATCTATTGATAGGAGGAAAATTCAAGAAATACTGGGACAGTGTAAAGGATAAAGGGAAACCTGATGTTTCAATTAGATCGAGAATTCAATTACGAGGTTTGCTGCTCGTTTTCTTTTATGATTGTGGATGAATGTATGTTTGTTAACCCTCTAGTGCATAGATTTTTAATTCAGTTGGAAAAATTAGTTTACTCTCATTTGAGGATGAAAATACCGAATCCGATGTCAGTTTTCAATTTGGAGGAAATAATAATAATAATAATGTGTGTAGCTCCAAAATGCACTTCAAACTAGATTTTTGTCAAATTGAAGACTTAGATTGATATATTTCTTAGACCAATATGTGCGCTGTGGCACTATTTTTGGGCTGGCAAATGAGAATTCCCAACCCCTGGACTAAACAGGTGCCCGCCTTAAGGCAGGCGTATACATTAGAGGGTTAAGGAGGTACAAGTGGCCCAAAATTTTGGGGCTCAATGGAAAACAGGCACCTGCCAAATATGCATCAATTTTCGTTTCTTTATACCATTAACTGGTATAAACTAACACCACCGCCTAATATAATCATAAAGCGGTGGCATGTGTCTATTTTCCACTGGGCCCTTCCATTTTACTGGTCCGTTTCTAGTGAACTGACTTTGTTATAAGTCCCAAATTAAAGATTGATACTGATTTTGATTGATCGACACGAATATCTCCATTGTTTTAAACTTAAATGAAAGCTAGGCAATGGTGGATACTCAGCAGCATTTAATTTAGAATTTAATTTAACTTTTTATTTTTCTGAACACTGTTTGACTGTAACGAAACGAAGTTTCGGTATTACATCGATTTATAATGCATCCATGTGTATACAATATTGAATTTCTGATCTTCAAGCTAACATTGTCCTTTCTATCCCTCCTAGTTCCTTCCAGTTAAATTTTCCTGCAAATTCTTCCTCCTGCATCCATACTTTACCTACTACTTATTTAATCATACCTTCTTTACTGTTACTACTTCCTCGAGAGTATGCCATACATTTGAACAAACCATCCAGCTAAAAGTTTTCCTCATTCTTTCCCTACAACTTTCTGTAACAAACCTTACATTTTCTCCGTACGTTCTGAAAACTCTTTACTCTTTTAAAATCCAAATAAACTCTACATCTCACTCTAATGTTCCACGGTAACGTTCACTAATATCTAGAAGCTCCCAGAAGCGCAATATGAATAATAATAAGAACAGTAGGATGTACCTACAACGAAAGGAACTCGAAGGAATCGAAATCGCAGTGCCATGGAAACCGATACATGGCCAGGGGAGTTTTTAATTGTTCCTTGGGTTGTTCGTTATCCCGCTACGTGTCGCGGAATAACTATTCCCGGTGTTTGGGGACGAGAATCGAAAGTGTAGCGGGGCGACGCGCGACCACGTGAAAATAGGAACCGGGGAATGCTAAATCGCGGTTAATTAGAATTTAGCCGACCCGTTGTTATTTTCGTCCGGGGCCGCGGAAGATCGCGACGCGCGGTTCGCCGAGGTGGCGGCTTTAAGGGGATTTCATAATTAGCAGCGGTCGTACGGGCTCATCCAATAAAGGCGAAGCCCTCGCGGTGCAACCTGCAGACCTGCAAAACGTGCTGGAAAGAAGAAGGCCCTGGCACGCGACACCGCGCCACGGACATGGGCTCCTGTGTGGTAGCGATGGGATTTAACGCGCTGCTATCGTGATTCGAGTGTGTAATCAAAGTGGGAGTCACTCGGAGCGGATGGCGGGAGAGCTGAGTCATCTGAGAATGTGTGACGGAAAATTCGAATCTCTTCTAGCAGATGACAATGAATCCAGTCAATTTAAAATATATGATAGAAAAGTCGAGTCATCTTAGAATGCAGGTATGAAGAATTGAATCTCTTCTAACAGATGACAAGATATTTGAATCACCTTAGAATATATGGAAGAAAGTTTGAATCTCCACGAGAAAATGATAGAAAAGTTAAATCACCTTAGAATGGGTGACAGAAAAGTTGAATCCCTCCGAGCAGATGACAAGAAAATTGAATCACCTAAGAATATATGAAAGAAAGTTTGAATCTTCTCGAGAAAATTACAGAAAAGTCGAGTCACCTTATAATGTATAATGTAACAGAAAAGTTGACTCACTTTAGAATGGATGACAGCAAAGTTAAACCTCGGAACACATGGCAGAGAATTCAAATCTCATCGGTCATATAACTAAAAATTCGAAACACTTCGAATATCACTCGAATCATAACAATTTCCGAAATTTTGATAAGCCTATTGCCTCTCGCTCGATACCCAACGATTTGCCAATGGAAAATGCAGCAGCATGCATACATATGAGGGTTGGAATTACAATTGCAAAAGCTGCTTGCGTATCTACGCGCGCTAAAAATACATTCGATTGCCAACTCGTCATACATGGAACGAAAATCCAAAAACTCATCAAGACTTAAAATATTAGCAACTCGAACAATCCTCGAATCCATTGGAAACACGACAACTATCAAATGAACAGAAAATCTGGAAAAAAGAATCTGAACGACCATCAACACTGGATAATAATAAAAAAAAAGAGAAATTATACAAAAATCATAATAGAATCTGTGTTCTAGTCATTTTGTTAATTAAGAGCATTCCACGTTAGGATATTAATTTAGAGAAGGTGTTCCCAAGGTTTTGTAATTCAAGAAAATACGATAAGCCAAAAATCGATTTTTCTCAAAGTGTCCAGGTGCGCATGCATAACCTCTTAAGAGGCCCCTCCTCGTATAGCATGCTCTGGAGAACGCGTTTTCCTTCCTCGGGAAACCGACCACAAAGTGGAACGGCGTCTATATAACGCGAAACGCGTCGTTCTATCGAAGGAAAGCGGCTTTAAATAACTCTGCACCCTCCTCGTGCGCTTCTCCTACGACCCCGATACACTCGCGTTTGTTTTGCAGCGGCCGCCCCTCTCGCGTGTCTTACTAATGCACCTGGAATGCAACCAGCAGAGAAGAGCTTCCCTCGCGCTGTTGCCCTGATGCTGGTTCACTGAACTGGCCACTTTTTGGTTAAATAAGAGATAACGCGGCTCGAAACTTTCCGGGGTGAATAATGCGTGGTGCTACTGAATGGTAAACAAGTCTTGGTGTAAACATAAGTGGAAAATGTGGAGTAAATTGCGTTTCTGTGAGGCTCCGTTCTGCAGGAAACTGAAGGAAAAACTGCTGGAGTTGCACTGTGTCTGACTATTACTCGTTGATTCTACTTGGATCAGAGTCTTTGTAAATGGATGGTGGTATGGTTTAAAATTTAAATCATAGATTGTATTTTTGATTATTAAGAGTTTGTTGTGTTGAAAATATCTACTTTAAATTATTTTAGAATATATTTATGTATTTCCATAGTTTTGTAGTTTCCTTAATTTTTGCATGGTTTTATCCATTTATTGTAAATGATTTTCCCTATTGAAGACTTTACTTTACAAACTTTTTTATTAATGTGAGATTAATTATCTGGGGAATTTGTGAGTCAAGGTACTATACCAATGCAATTACAATCCATAACTATATTAATAATAAAAAAAAATAAAGTAACAGAAAACCGAACGATATGTAAAAATGGGATTTATTATTTAAACTTAAACCACCCATCGACAACGTTTAGAAACAGTTACGCGTAAGTAGAAACAGCAAGCAGTGGACAGACACGTTAGCCAAATCTTAATTAATTTTCTCCAAAACGAAAGCTCATATGAATTAATTTCATACGAAACATTCTCGATTTCTATTTTAACGAGCACAGTATTTTAAACTCTCACAATAGAAGCTTACTGCATATATCATTTAACAGGCTAACTATCGCCACGATATTCATCTGGATTATTATATGTATATTTTCTGCCTGCGCAACTAGGCACGTACTTACACACAGCCAGCGTGCATGTTTCGAATGAATAGACTGTTCTGCTAAAAGCACGCCATTATTCGCTTTAATTTATGTGGCGGCCTGGAATGCTTCAGACTACTCGTAATCTGAGTTTTACGCGAGTTCCTGCCAACCGAACAAAGAAAAATGGACCGTCCGAGACGAGAATTCTCCGGTTCCAGGAGGTTCGTTAAAGAAAAAGGGTTACGCGAGTTTAGAACATTTAATGCTGTGAACGTTTTCATTCCTGCGAGCATTGCCTCCCCGCTTCTAACGTGCATGAACTTCTGACCGCAATCTCATTTTCTTCCCAGCCTGTTGTTTGCTTTTGTAATAAAGACTCGCCACAAAATGTATTTTTTTGGTGAAAGGGAACAGCTCTTTAGGCGTCAGAAAACGGCACGAAAACGTCTCACCACATTGCAGTGTGCGCTTTACGTGTCCACGAGAGATAGTCGCGACGTGGAGAGGAACTTTTTGAATGAAACTGGTCTCGAAATGCTGGGGCTATTGAATACACACAGATCCTAGAAACTATTCGTTAATGAGCAGTTTTAATAAGGAATCTCTTCAAACAAACTTTTGAAATCCTTGCAACTTCGTTGGAATTTAAGGACTTTCGGTAATATGTACTCTACCAATCTAACCAGGAATAACTGAATACCCTCCAGTTCCACCAACACTAAGTACTATAGGGTAAGTCGGGGAGAGATGGCCCACTTTTTAAAAAAATCAGCACACCGTAAATTTAATGGTTTTATAAAGGACAAAAATATATTTGCAAAAGGAATTACCCTATTCTAAAAAAATATATAAAAATAAAATAATTAAAAACTTTATTAAAATTCAAATTCATCCATTAATACCCTACCAATTTAACCACCAACACCTGGATTCCTCAAGTTCCACTAGCACTAAATAATGGGCTACAAAAAGTGAAAAAAAAAAAATACCCCATGGAAAGTCCCTCAACGTTTACAAGTATAATAAAATTTACCGATGCTCCGTCAAATCTTCTTCAAATCAGGAGCATGCTTCGCAATCAACTTATCGATAACTTGATACCGCCGACCGATGCTTTTATTAATTTCCATCGAGTCGACGGCTGGGAGTTGGAAAAGTTCGACTGTTTGCAGGACGGCTACGCAATCAGCAACGTACGCACATAGGCGGACATGCAAAGGCGGGCCAATTGCATTATGGCATGACGCTGGCCCAACTTTCCTGGCCAGTTCGTAAACTGTCTAATTCGCGAGGCCGACCGCCCGTTAATTGCGACACGATAATTAAGTTCCACCGTAGAGGGGGTAGACCTCCTTTCTGCATGGCATCGGTCGTTCCGGTTAATTTTCTCTCAGATCGACACATGCCGTAATTTCGAACGAGCACTGGTCGTTGGGGAGCTTGGGCGATCGCAAGATAGTGGAAGCTGTGAACTAATCGCGTAATAATGAAGTGACTGAACGGCTCTTTAATTTCTGCTTCCATTTCTTCGTTTGGCAAATATTGCAAATATTCTAGATCTGTATGCAGTTTTGGCGCTTTGGATTTTCTTGGAGTGTTTGCTCGTTATGTAGTAAATTAAGTAGATGTGGAGAGTAATTGTGTTGGAGCGATTTGATTTCAAGTATTTAGAATGTAGAGGAATTTAGTATCGAGAAAAATAATGGTATCAGGATATAGTATCACCACAGTGAATTGTGAGGGTGTTGCTGAGTTTGCGTAGGTTTTTGTTTGATGAAGTTTGAGATATATAATAGCAGGGTGAGATATACTTTGGGTTGGTGAATGGAAGTTCCAAGTGTTTAGAATTTAAAAGAAGTAGGTATTTTAAGAAAGAGTGGTATTAGATTACAGCTTCTTGAAAGCGAAGTGTGTAGGTGTTTCTAAGTTCGCGTAGGAGTTCGTTTAATGGAGTTGAAGCTATGGAATAGCACATTTACAGAAGAGATATATGTGAGTACGTAAATATCAGAGTTCTTTTTAATATTTCTTCAGATTCCCTGGTGAGGAATGACTGTTCTGACAAAAAGGCAGTAACTTCTATACCTTCAACGAAAGTATAAAAAATGAAGATTTCTGAACTGCAATACTCAAAAGTGGTAGATAAAAATTGTTTAATTTATTGTATGTAAGGAACAGAGCTTCATACCATAAATCAATTTAATTTGATTCGGTTGGCAGGCTGATAATTTTGTCATGTCCAAGCTTCCGGTGAAACTAGTTACGCAACGCATTTGACGACGATGTGACAAAGATTGATAGTAGGACTGGCTGGAGATGAACGATTATACATTTGTATATCTCGAGCTGTCTGTTCCTGCAAATGATGAAATGATCAGCCGTCCAGCGTGGTCGGTAATCTTTCCTACTATCAAAGGAACATCTATTACCCTTCCTCCCTGTGTAAATTTATTCCCATTTTCAATCTGGCCAGCAGATTTAGCAATAAAACCTACTCCAACAGTACCCCCACTTTAAAACCCATTAATACTTCAAACATTTGCACGATTGCATTTTTTAAAAAGGATCCACAGTATCTACAATCATGCTTCTTGCACAGAATCAATTTTACTAAACTTTAGCAATAAGTGACAGGAGTATTAACACAGGAAAGTTAGATTAAAAACCACAAATTTTCTCTTTATACATAATAAATGGAACTGAGGGTCCTATAAAAGGAAAACGTTAATACTCCATTATTTGATAGACTTTTTTCGCAGGTACGTTCAGTAATTTAAATCGTTCGACAGCTTTCAATTCATCCTACGATTCGAGCCGAAACACACTATTCAAAATTCAGCGGGATCGTTCATTGTGCCCAGCCCTCTGACTTTTCTATTATTTCACTCTGTTGCATCCACGCACACGCTGCCGCGTGGTGATGATGGTCCAGATTCAATCACGTTATCCATTATTTGCCTTGCACTATTGCTCGTGACGTTGACAACGCAACAAAAGTGCTTCGGGGCTTGTTCTTCAAAGTCTTTCAACTTATAATTGCTATAAAACAAATGCCATATTTCTGAATTTATGAGATCACTCAAACCTGATTACCAATTCAATTATTATTAATTTCATAGCAAGACAGATTTTTTAACGAAAATAACAGTATCGCATTTAAAAAAGCGGACAAAAATTTCAACACTAATTCACATTTTTCTTTTCATTTAATAATATTTCATTGGCGATCGATATTATTCAAAATAAACGTGTGAAATTTTGGATATCGCCACTTAAAGTAATTTAACACAAAACAAATAAATGACCACATAAATTAGACTAATCGCAGAATTCCTCCACGGCTTAAAAAATCCCATGGACACGGTAAGTACCTTATACCAAATTCACGAGGCTTTAAATTATTACAATCACTATCCAGCCAACTATCTTTAGTTTGCCAGTAAAACCGATAACGCAGCAGCCGGCCAACGCGAAACATAGAAATCGTTGGGACCGTTTTAAAGGCCAATACTACTTTCCCCGATAATTCTTCGCCCGCCATGTTTATCCAATCCCATCGATAAATGCATTAACAACTCGGTCCCTCTGATATTCGATAGCGAGGGCAGATAACTTTGTTAATTAACCACGGATCGCTATTATCTCGTGGATACCTCAATGGCAGACTATTGTCCGATGCTTCCCAGCAAAACGTTATTAAATCATCGGGCTGCGCCTTGTAATTGATCATTACATGCCGATGATGAGCGTTCGTAGATCGATGCGCGCTAAACATATTTATAGGAAGCGCATTGTCGGCGACGGCCGGCTGGCTGATGAATCGCGTCAGAAAACGAGCGATCCTCGATCATTTTCATCGTGCGACCGCCTCCCCATCGAAAACGATAAATCATTCGTGCAATATCGGTTATCGACCACCCCCTCCCCTCCGAAAACAGATAATGCAGTTTATTTCGTCGATCGCGGGGCCATTCCTTCCTGATGATCAACGGTGCCAGTGCACGGTTTTATATTTAATATCCTCAATTTGTTTGAACGGGGACAGGTTAATCGAAACGATTCTGCGCCGCTGATGATCATCAGCTGGCCATTTAGAGCGTCCACCTTTCGATCCTCGCTACATTAATAGTTAATTCGCGATTTTAAGCGAAATTAGGATGGGAAATTTTTTATTAAACAATTTTTTATGCCTGTTATTATCTTTGGACAGGAGATGTTCGTATTTCGAATGGAAGACGTATGAGTATTTGTGATTGGACACAAGTGGGACGAATGAAGGCTACGTTGCTTAAAAAATATTGGGTTTCGTTGCAAGAGACGTGCAACTGCATGCATGCAGATGATAGAATAGTAGGAATGTTAAAAGGTGGAGCATCGAAAACCAGTATTGCTTTCTTCCATTTCCCTTTTGTAGCTCTTAATTGTTTACTGAGACACCCCGTGCGCTCCTGCATTTCTATAAAAACAAATGCACAACACATGCACGCGCGATTTCTATGTTCGTGGTATATTGAATAACGGAAACCACCTATAATTGAGAGTTTATAAAATAGAACCACGGTTAATCGAGCTCCCACTGTCCTTTTTTCCGTTTCTTTCTCCGATCGATTTCCACTACCGTGGTCATTTAGCTAGAAACATGCAGGTTTTAAACGAACTTCGAGCCACCGACGCCAATCACTCACGAAGATTGTAGAAAATTGTTCATCTTAAAATAAGCACTATCTATTTTTTTTTACATTTTTGTATATTTTATATAAGCAATTTTAATATTAAATTCTATTTAAAATCCTAGTATCACTACTTCATCTGGAAAATTCGCTCGATTATGAAAGATACAGATATGGATAAAGTGCTCCATTATCAGGTTACATTTTTTTAGAACTCCTTTAATCTCTGTCCTTCCTTTCCACCATCGCTGTAATTTTTACCATCTGGGAAAAAGTCAAATATTAAAGCTTTGGGATTCCACTGTTTGCATATACCATGCAATTACAACTCATATTACGCAGGGTAATATTAAGTGAAGAAATAAAGAGAATTTAAAGCTACCTCTTATTTCAATATTATTTTCTAGGAGAATTAATACAGAATCTCGCTTAAAATAATAGTAGGTAGTCGCGTCTGAATTTCGGAAAGATCCAGAATAGTATGAAGTATTTTCAAGAAATATTTTAACAATCCTCGCTAAAAGTGATGACGTACCTAACATTAATTTCATTCTATCACAAATTACGATGTCAATGTCAATGTTTATTCATTTCCACGCGCAAGAGCACCTTTTAAGCCCCTTTCACACGACTCATACATTCAACCCTTAAATGACTAACGACTTTTCAGTCTACTGCATGATGAATACAAGATCCATTTCAGGCAAATGATTTCACCCACAACATAGTAAAGTATCATTATTATGATCTAAAACTCTGATGTTCCTAACCATACAAGTGGAAATATTTAATGCATCATTCAAATAAACACGTTATCACTTACACCTCTTTTATTATTAACACGAGGAAAATATTATTGCGCAATTTATTTATTGCAGAAATGTGTAGCTCACCATCTTGTCCAAAATAAGTTGGAAACGAATCATTTTATCAATCGTATTGCTATGAAAATTCTGCTTACTACATAAATTCGAGAGTGATGCAATAAATATTTTCTTAAACCACCACTTTATCATCCCCCATTGACCTTAAACCAACATTCCTTCCTAAACGATTAACTCCAAGCCCCAATCACGGATCACAAACGTGTCCCCACAAGAAGGCACCCCTATTATCACTTTCGTGGATGAGAAAGTCCCTACAAATCCAAGTCATTCCCCGCATATCCCCCCCACTTAAATTCATCACGTTTTTCATTTCCCCTCGACGCATTCCGAATGCAATTTACCTTTCCCCCACATTGTTCCTGCGAACTGCGCCCCGCGGGCGCAGCCACCGCGGACGTATTTCTGCGGAAACCGATGGGAAGCCATCGTTTCCGCTCGTTTCGCCCTCAGATGCGTTAATCTTGCCGCTTTTCGTCCGCGCCCTGCCACGGCCATTCGGTAACAGCCAGGTAGGATATTTCGTGCACGTAGTCAATTTAGCCGGCTAGATGAGCCGGCTTCCCAGATGATGGATTCCTCGACAGGGCGACATCCCACTGGCTTCGGGGGCGGCGCAGATAAGCGGGCAGAGAGACAGAGTACAATAGTTACACAGATTCGGTCGTAGATGAGAGAACAGCCCAGCCAGTCGTTGCCCATTGTCTGGAGCGGATAAAATACGCGAGCGACCAGACAAATTCACCGGCCTCCCTTTGTGGCGACCCGCGACTGCTACGTCGTAAATGCTCACAGGTTGGCTACCATTGGGGTGGTCAGTACTTCTAAATGACGTTTTCTAAAATCGTTTGCAACAAAGGAACTCTTCCATTTGCGCAGAATTGCTTTTCGATGTTTGAGGAATATTATGCAGTGTGATTAAAAGTTGATGGGGGTGTTTAGTGCATCGTTAAACTTGGAGTTATGTATACTTAGTTCTGACGGTACTGGGTTGAGTAGTTGTGAGTGAACGAGAACGGGGGATTATATAGTAAAGGTATTAGAAGTTGACAAAAGCGATGGTATATGTAGAAATTTTCTAAATTTCGGAAAATTTCAATGGAAAATAGGGAAGTTGTGTGTTGGAGGCTTTTAATTAGTACCATTAGCGGTCATTAATAAATTATATGCAGCTTTTTAAAAGGAGAGAGTTGCGATTTTCTTACGTTTTCTTACAAGGGAGGGAAGAGGGAGTCAAGTAGCGTCTTACTTAATATTCTTTTAACCTAATTTTCAGTATGAAAAGCTTCAAAACGACATTCATCCCACACATGAAACCGAGTTAAATAAGTTATGTAAATATTCAAATGAGTTTGAATAACTGAAAAATTTGCGATGGAAAAAATGTTACGTTAGGAAGAGGGAGGAGGGGGTTGAAATATGAAATCTTAATAATTCTTATACTAGGTGAGGGGAGGGATAAGAAATCTCTATATACAGAGTACTTTCATTACTTTTCATGAAGATGTCTTTTTCCATACGCGAAGAAGAAGAAGAAGAAATAAAATTGTAGCTTAAACTCTATATTCTGATTTTCAAAAATATCATTCTAAGTGTCGAAGAAATAAAGCAATTTTTTATATTCAGGCTAAAGAACTAAATATTATCGGAAGGGGAGAAATGAAGTAGCGTTACAAAAGAGAAAATTGTGCAATACAGTTTCATATTTTCTTGGAAGCCAACAGTACATTTAATGTATGAAACTATTTCTTACGACTGTTTTATTTCTCGGTAATAAAAAAGGAGTTTAAGCGTTTTAACCTTACGGGAAGTATCACAAACTTTAGCAGCCGCCTGATATAATCGTTTTATTCAAGGCAATGAACACAATGGGTCCCCTCCTCGAGGCTAGCTGATGTAGTAGAAAGTTTGATGAAAATCCAGGCAAGCTGAGAGGGCCAACAATGGCCGTCAACGTACATTATACTGGACTTAAAGTGTGTATAGATCGTGTTCTTACTTGTCGACACAATAATTTAGTCATGGCTAGTGAAACTTTAAACCTGCTCGCTGTTCAACGAAGGTAAATGGAGAACGCACCCCACATGCAACATGCTTGTCTGCCAGCAGTTCGGAAATGAGTCTCTCCTGGAAGCTTTGTACACCGAGAACCGGGCCAAATGAGGAAACCAGCAGCAGTAAGTGAAGGATTTCTTGTCAATTAATGTTTAGTAGAAATCTATTAAATTTAATACTTATGCGATGTACAAAATCTGTCATTATAAATAAATAATTATCATCGAAGAGAATATTTGAATTTAATGGGAATTAAACTTTGTACTGCACTATAGTTTCATTTCTATTAAAAAAATTGTTGGAACTCAATGGTAGGTTAATTAGTACCAATTCAAACTCCATCTATTAATAGTTGAGCTTCAGTTAATTAATCCTCTATTATCTTAATAATTCCTAATTTGTGAAAATTCTAATTCCTGGTTGAGATACGATTCAGCGCGGTTCTACTTCAATTCTCGACCTACATTTCACTGCATTCAGCTCTCTCATGTTAAAGTACACCAGGAATGTACGCCCCATAATTAGTCCGACAAACGTTTTGTTAAAAGAGCTGGTACTTCGTTCATTTCTTGCGTCCACTACAGGGTTACCACAGAATAAAGTTTAACTGAATGACGGAAATTAAGTAGTATTGAACCTTTTCAGGTGAGACACTTGTGTGGCCCTCGACTAGGATTTCAAACACATTCACTTGGTCCTCATTTAGAAGCTATGAAATATATATGAATATTTCAAAATAACTGCCATGAACCACGATACCATTTTGTTTAAAAGTATCTGATTTACTCTACTTATGGTACACGGACGAACGAAATAACTTTCAATCTAAATTACACTATCTATACCTTATGCAACGAAATATCCCAGAAACCTCCACATTCCTACCCCTTTTCACTTCAACTCAATCACTCGTCAATCCATCAGACATTTTTCGCTGAATCCAGAACTTTGGAGTAGCAAGAAATATAATACCGGCATTTCAAAATTAATAACACACCCAATTTTAAATTACTCGAGAATTAATCTCGGGGAGCCGAGTTGAAGGGGTAACAATATTTTCAATGAAATAAATTCAATAAAATTCATTAGGTGATTATAAAAACTTATTTAAAGAATAATTTATTTTAAGAATGAAAGTTTTCTTTTTTATTTACAAAGCCTCTTCTTTGGGGGTACCAGAGCTCGTTTCCCCCTCTCCCCGCTTAATTTGGTGCCTCATTGATTCATGTAGAATTATATACACAAGAATTTATTCATAAATTCTTTCCCTTTTAACTGAGTCTACCAGTACGTAACTTTAATTCACACTTCGGTATGCGATACCTACACTCCCAGTGTGGAGGGTTAAAATCCGAACGAGCCTATGGATGAACCTACTAATTACTGATAACACTCGTTACAGCCGAGCAGAGCCCCAGGATGCATAATTCATAACCATCCGACGCATGCAATCATCATCAAGGTATTTGCAGAACTCGGGACTCCTTCCCTCTGATTTGCATGCTTCTCCCCCCTTCTGTGTCTCAGTTTCACGGCGAGGGGGCGCGACAAAAGATGCTGGCTTTCCATGCAGTCGAATAAAACCGGCGAAGGAAGGTGTGCGGAAGGGCAGGTCGGTTTCCCCGCGATGCCAGAGGCATTAATATTCATTTAACGAAACCGCCTGTATGCTTGGGATCACCCTCGACCTATATCGTTCGCACGCGTGAAAACTCGTACACAGGCAGGGTTAAAACTGGGTTATTCGCGCGGCGTCGCCTTCGCGACGTAAATCCCCTCTATTAAATATGCAACGACAATTCCCCTCCCCCTTTTTTCCGCGTCGAATTTTCCTGGCCAAAAATACGCTTCCACGGGTGACGTCGAGGAGAATTACTCGGAAATATTCCTCACATTTCCCTGGTCGTTCCAGCTTTTAATTTCTCAGGTATTTGCGCGGCACCATGTTGCTCAGCGACTGGTTTCGTTTGAACCTTGCTGTTCGTAAGAGAAGTACTGTAAGTGAATTAAATAAATTATTGAAGATGGACGGCTGGACTTGGTAAATTTGGTACTTGTGTTTGGGGCAGGTCACGTGGGATACTTCTGTGGCTCGCGGATTGTGTCTCGAGGGTATTCACTTGGCAGGTACAACAGTAGATTAAAGAAAACAGAAAAAGATAGGAAAAGTGCGAATTTCTTCCAAATATCAATTAGGTATGAAACACAAAAGTGTCTTATGTGGAAAGGCACCAATGGCCTCGATTAAAGAATTTTGTATTTTATTTATTTCAGTTAGTCTGCAAAAGTCTACGAAATAATCCCACAGAAGTCTTCTTTAAGTTATAGAATCTTGAAAGGCTAATATTAATTTCAAAATTTAATTGTCATTCTAGTTGAAATCAGTGGTCGTAAAATAAAGATTGGCTATTCTTAAACCTCAGTTTCTACTGATTTATCTAAATTAAAAGGAGTAATGAACAGTAAACACCTGATTTAGTAGCATCAACGCAAAGAACATTAAAATATTCTCTAAGGAATTCCAAACACTTCGACGCTCATGAGTAAATTGTTTTAATATTATTTTTCAGTAGAGAGCGTTCTAACGATATTTTCTAATTACTCGCGCCTGGATTGGCGCTCTCTTTCACCTCTTAAACACGAATGAAACGGGTGCTTCCTTATAAAACTCTCATCCGTCAGGCGCAGCAGCGGTCAGAATGGGGTTTAACTACAAAGGTCGGTTGGTCTTGGGACGATGACAACGCAGCAATACAACCAAGTTGGCCATTGTCGAAAGACAAAAGGCTCCGCGTAGGTAAGTCATAACTCTCCTCGCGCTGGTGCTCGACCAACTTTTGGGACGGAACACGATCGTTCCGTCTCTCGTTTCGCCTGTTTCTCCCTTTCCCTCTGGTCCTCATCATTTTTAATCGAGCTACATCCCCGACCACGCTGATAGAATCATGAACACACGGAAATAGAAACTTCGAGGCAGATTTATAGCGTTCGTAGCCACGCGGACTCGTTGGCTCATGGGAGCTTAGAGATTCGCTTCGAGTACGGTGCAGTCTGAGGGAGGAAAAGTGGAATGCACACTTCATTTTTTACTTAAAAGTGTTATATACTGCTTCAGATATTTACTTAAATTATAAAATTCGTTGTTCAAATTAAAAATCGTTCCTCATTATAAATTTCAAACAATTTGATTGCACAGTTTTATGGAGCATAAAAATCCATTCAGTTTTCATTCTAAAATTTTTTTTTTATATCTACTACATTTTTACAGGGAAGTAGGAAATCATAAATTAATCTGTTTTCACCCTGAAGAACCAAAAAAAAGGGGACACGAAAAATTGCCTGATACTTCTATTGAGGGTCTCACAAAGTCAGTACATAGCTCACAATCAGTATATGAATAATGTACCTATTTAGGGGTAATTCCATTTCAAAATAAAAGAAGTTAAACAGATGGGAAAGTAATTCAATCTAACCTCAAGAATATTTCTTCCTTTCCCATCATTCGAGCACGAAATTATTCTCATAAACCTCAAAAGAACTTCCTCTTACATATCACAGACCTAATGTCTCTATAATTCAGACTCAAGACAGCTAAAATACAATTAATCGTCGTTTCAATGCAATCATCTCAAAATACGTTCGTGCAGAGCACAGGAGGCTGCGAGAGGTTTCGAAAAGATGGGAAGCACGATGGTGATCATCGCCGAGATCAATCCCCCAATGGACGTTTAATCGAGAAATTCCACGACGGCGGACAGCTCGCTAATTTTACAGAATTTTCAAGGCGAACCGAGTAGCCGTATTGTTCGCATTCGGTGCACGATTTGAGAAGTGGCGTTGGCCGCTTGCCTAATTACCTCGTCGATCTGAGAAACACGCATCGTCCCGATGCATCATGAAGTACGGATTGTTTTTGCACGGTGTAATTATAGACCAGACGACCTGCAGAAGTTGCCGCCACGACGGAATCCTCGATCGATCCACTGCTTGGACACGAATATACACGACGCTAAACACACACAAACAAGCGTGTAACACCAATAAACTTGACGGATTTTTCAGATTTCTAGCATTTCTTCAATGATGGCGTTACACTGCTGCTTCTTCTTTTTATAGGGATTACGTGGAAGCCTTTAATTTTACACCTTTCAAGTACATTACTGGGGATATTTATTGTATCACTGTTATTAATCGCCCTTCACTTGATATTTATTGCGGGGATATATATGGTTTGATTGTTGACTAAGTCTTCGGTGCTCGATATCTGAGCCAAAATAAGTTGGATAGTAACCACTTTGTTAATCGTCTATGTAGCTATGAGCTATTAAAGTTATGCACTCTACGTTGATTTGTGTATTATCAACATCGATAAATGGGCCCAGTTATGCAGAAACCTACCAATCCTCAAAATGACAAAAAATTAGTTTAGCGCAGTAGGGATCCCATAATTTTGTGACGTTTATTTTGCGAAACATTATCAAGCCACAGAGCAACTTTATACAATTATTAAAATTACAAAGTTACAGTTTCATTTTAGGCTTAAAAAACAAAAGCTAAAGAAAATTTAAAATAATATTAATTACACTACTCACTATTAAAGAACCCATTGAAAACATTGTAAAACAATACTAAGAAATAAAATATACCCAATAGAAATAAATCCACTTTTCTTTAACAATTAAAACTTCAAATTACTCAGTTTCAGATTATTGAGGGTTGGTAGCTTTCCGCATAACTTGGCCCAAATGAAAGTGCCTCGTCTAAAAACGTCCCACATGTATCACGCATACGAAATTTGAATGAAAATATTTTCTGCTTGTCAACTATTTTATTTATTTTATTTATTGAATTTTGGGTGATATTTCTCAAATCGTAAACAATTGTTATTGTATCCCCACTATAAACAAATAAACATTTACGCTATCCGCAATCGGAAATGTCATGTGCAATAAGTGCAAAATCGAAATATGCAATATCATCGATTATTGTTCCCATATCTACTCCACGATCAATAAAAATCGACATTCTGAAAAATAGAGCTGATACCAAACGCTTATCTTATTCTAAATATTCGTCTCACTCCCCAATGAGAATCAAGAATCTTTCCGTCAGTACTTGCGCCGCAAATTACAAAACACTCTGCGTGCACGGTAAGAAACATCGAGCTTTGTAAGAGTTTTCGATCCACTTCGAGTTTCGATTCTCCGGTAAATGGATTCGGACGCGTAATGGATCAAAGGGACAGCGGAATAGATTCGTAAAATTCCGTTCTACCCGTCGACTTTGCTTTCACAGGCGGGCGAGTGATCGAGAAATATCGACGATGACCTGGAAACCTTTTGTTCTAATGGATGCAGAGGTTTCCACGTCGAAAAGTTGCATTCCCCGTGAATCGATGCGCAAGGATAATTTTCTTTACGGTCCCTGGGGCATCGCGAGATAGAAACTCGCCTGAAGTTGCGGGGCAGTACAGCTCGGTGCTGCACACTTTGAAAATTTTACTCGTTCGGATGTGAAAAGCGCAAGGGGTGTGTATCGAAGACGGGCTGGGAGCTAATGGATCACGCGATCACGAAGTTCGACGGTGCAAGTTCTGCCTGATGTAAAATTAATGGGGCACGATGATTTAGGAAATTGATTTCTTAATATCCATCAGTTGAATTACTGCAGAGTACCTACTGTGTTGGATAAATCGATCTTTAAGAAAATCAATTTTTTTAATCAGATTGTATTTAGTTGAAGAAATTTTCGTGTATTATTCTGATAATGAGGTTAATTTAAGAAGATATTTTTCTCGGATATTTTCTGTCCATTTTTGTGCATACTGTGTTCGAAGAATTTAACTTCGTGAAAAGAAACTTTATGCGATAAAATTGAATTATTGGATGAAAATGCTGTCGCGTATTATTCTGATAATGAGGTTGATTTAAGAAGATATTTTTTTTTATATTTTCTATCTATTATTGCGAGTACAGTATGGCTTTGAATTCTTCGATATTTCCTTTAAAACTCATTATCGTGGATGCTCGAGAGGGGCATCAGTGAAGATGATAAAGAAACTAGTTTTATTTCGGGATAAAAAAATTCTATTATAAATCAAAATACCTGCTCATCTAACAAGGAGAAATTCTACAGTTTAAAATTCAAGAAATTATAATTATCGAGGTATCTCTAGCTTCCAAACCTTCTATTTTTGCAAATACTGGGAAATGGAAAAGAATTTTTGTAAGCAGGCTTATCATTCGAATTTTTCAAACAAACGAAATTATTGAATACACTTAAACCCACCCAATGCTTTTTTCAATTTACTTACGTCACTTCTTGTTACTACCATTTTGCAGGAAAATAAAAGTTTCACACTATTAATATTAAAATCTATTATAAAATGGAGCCCACGCAGTAAACTATCAACTTATCCACCATCGACGGGCTCAAGACTCCTTTCTCTCAGAAGATGGGTACTTCGAATTGAAATATCGGCCGCGATCGCGTGGCATTCGCGAGGTGGATAACGAACGAGACTGGAATGGATTATTGATCGGTCCATATTTCAGCGGACGTTTAAATTGATAATGAAATCGCTGTCGGTTTACCAGGCCTCTCTTCGCGGTTTCCAACGACGATCGTCATCCTCCCACCCATCGATATCAGTGTAAAATTTCCATTACGCTTCTTTAACGCTCTCGTCCGAGCTTTTTCTTATGTTTCTTATTTCCAATCCACAATGACACCGGAGAAGAACCGACTACAAAAGGAGTATCAGTTTTCAACAGTGGGACAAAAATCAGGTGGCTATTTAATGGCTATCCTCTTATACAATTTCTGTTTTACAATATGTAACTATAATCGGTGGAAGATATACAGTACTGGAACCATTTATTGCATCATTCTCAAAAGTAGAATTAAAAAAGCCCGCATAATTTTCAAAACAATATCATTCATAAAATGATTCGTATATTAGTTATTTTGGATTAGCTATTTTCCTAGTAATAATAATAAGAGAGATATAATTTCAAACTCTACTATTTTTCTCTTTCTGGTTTCCTTATACGTATTATTTTTTTTTATCTTTTTGTTATTTTCGTAATGTCTACTGGTGCAATAAAGAATTATTAAATTATAAGTGGTAACTTGTTTACTCGAGTGATGCAATAAATATTTCCAGTACTGTACACTTTTAACCCTTTATGGAGGGTTAAAATGGAAATTGAAATTGACTACCACGTGCGTTGCTGTAGAGTTCATATAGTTGGCCTTCATTTTCTGAACACTTCTAAAAATATTTCATCAATATTGTTTTGGCCAGAACCTGTGGGGTGGGTTTCCCCTAGCACCATGTTCAGGAAATATTGTAGAAGAGTCCAAGACACAGATGCTAACCATATTTACAATTCGATGGGCTGATTATATGTATACAGAATATTTTTGGTAAGTGAAGGAGTATTATAAAGATGAATTCAAAGTATGTGAAGAATTAAAATCTCGACATGCACGTGCATATGTCTTGTATCATGTAGTATCTCCATTACACTGTTCATTTAAGACATCAGTTGTGGTTGGTAGCTCGAGCCACTCCTTCGCGGCGGAATGAGATGAATTTCATCCCTCGGGGAGAAGAGGTAGCGTTTTTGGGTTTTCACTTGGAGAAACACGTGACGTGCACCGAAATGAGGATTCAGCGATCCGATTTCGATACGATTCCAGTTCTATTCGAGTGGAGTTGGAGCGGAGGAATTTTCAAGTAGAGGATTGTTGGAACGTTCCCATGCTTAGCAGAAATTCATTTCTTAGTGGATATGAAATTTCAATGAGGGAATATTAAATGCTATTTCTTTTCTATTCCTGTACGATTCTGAAAACCCTTTTCAACACGCTTCAAGGAAAAGTAACTTATAGATTAGTGAAATATTCTCTAGATTAGAAAATTCGGGGAAAATTTTCCAACACCAAATACCAATCTCCTTTTAAGGTATTTTAAAAATTCTACGAAATAGCTTGCCAACAGTACCTACAATTAAAAAGAAGATAATTCTCCCCAAATGAAATAAGAGATCCACGAGAAAACACTTTTAAATAAGCCTCTTCTTTCAACAAAATTGATTTCGAAAATATGTACATATACGGAGCAGAAGCTACGGTCCACTCAGGGTCACCGAGCAGCCACCCCCATCTTCCATTTAACCCCCCGTGCGTTCCACCTCCCGCATTTATTCCCCTGTATTCCCTCAAACACGAAGGATCTCCTGCGAAAAAATTTCTCCCACACTCCAACCCCTTTTTCAATGAAAAACCACTTCCTCCGTTCACCTATCTCGTATTTCGAGGCGTTTCTATATACCCAAATGTGTACGTGTATACGTATGCGGAATTTCTTTCTCTGCTGGTGCCCCTCTGACGAACCGACAGGCGCGGGAGGGGGATGAAGGCCGACAGAGATAGCGGAATTACGCCCCCGGCACTAACGACGCCTCCTCTGACAAACGCGCACGTCCCTCTTTCGCTTATTCAAACTCCCGCCAGCTCTCTACCATCTTTACGGTAAATACTCGCATACCAACAGGGCGGACACGTAACTGGAACAAAAGTTTTCGACACACACCGTCAAATGCCCCGCGTCCAAGATAACGCGATAGCAGGGTTGCTGCAGGATTTTGGGGGACCGGGTGAAATAGGACGGGGGGTGTGCTTTCTTTAAAGACAAAGCAAAAGGAAAAGCAGACGAAGGTCCGAGGGGGTGGTCCCTCGCCGCCTGCGAGACGGTAATTGCAACTTGATGCACAAGAAGGGATGCAGTTTTCGCGAGCACAGCTAACGAAAGCCAGAGGGGGGCTACAATGCGAGAGGCATCAAGTACAGACGCGCCAAAGAAGGGGGACGCTCCATTAATCGAACTATGTTGAGCGTGCAAGGCTGCAGCATCATGCCTGGGAACGGAGGGTTGTCTTATTCGGGATCCATGCAGGGGGTGAGAGAATTGCGCTCGGGCATGTAGGTTGTTGGAATTTTGGATGTTTACGAAATTTGTGGATGTTGAATGTTATGCGATGTACAGTGGTGGTTAAAAGAAAGTTCGAGAAGTTGAAAATAATTATTATTCATTTATTAACGGAATATAACTTGTTAGTACATTTTAATAAACATGACGAGATTATAGAGAACGGAGAAATAAAATAAAATAACAAATACTAAAGAAAAGAAAAGAGAAATAAAATATAATAATAAATTCTAAAGAAAAGAAAAGAGAAATAAAATAAAATAACAAATATTAAAGAAAAGAAAAGAGAAATAATATAAAATAACAAATACTAAAGAAAAGAAAAGAGAAATAAAATAAAATAACAAATACTAAAGAAAAGAAAAGAGAAATAAAATAAAATAACAAATACTAAAGAAAAGAAAAGAGGAATAAAATGAAGAGAACAAGTATTACAGTATCAGTTGTCTTAAATTTAACGAGTGGGAATTATCTTATCTGTCTTTTTATAGAATTAAGAGATTGTCGAAAATAGACTAAATATTAATGTCATTGTTATTTAGGCAGTCTCCTATCTGTGTGTCCTATAAATAGATAAATTATCAGAAACAAATTAATTCTGCTAAAGGTATGTTTTCTTAGATAATCGAGCGCGAATGAGAATATGTTATAACGAAAAGTGTATCAGAATTATCTTTGATATCAGACACGGAGGTAATCAGATGAAAGACAATATGTACACGAAACTACTAATATCTTAATGAGTATTGATTATAAGACAAGTGTATTTGTAAAGAATTGTACTGAATAATTGAGAAGGAAGTGAAGCTTTCTATACGAACACTGAAATGGAAACCGAGAGCAGTGATGAGTAATGCGTATGAAAGATAGCTGCTGATCAGAAATTATCATTTTGATGATTCACAGCCAACTTGACATCCAACAACTTCAGCGAACAGAGTTAACAGCGAAGTTAAACCTTGTGCTTCTTTTAGCCTCTTAATCATTGAGATATGAAATACTGCAGCTTATCCCGTGAACGACTTGCAAATACACTTTGCGGACTTAAAAAATTAACACAGCCTCAAAGGCTAAAATTGAAATAAGCTACTTCAAAAATAAAGTCACAAGTGTCTATAAAGTGTAAACTAAAACTGATACCTACATGTGTTCATTCAAGCTTTTAAAATGAAAAGCAGTTTGATTCCTGAAATTAAGAGAAGCCATATCTGCAATGGTTTGCCATTCGATTAGTCGATCTATTCCTCTATAGGATTACCTTAAGCAGCACTTAAACCCACTCGTCGATAATTTTTATCTTCTAAACAGAGCTCGTCTATATTTTTCTCTTCGGCTGAAGTATTATGCAACTTATCCCTTAGAAGTCTCTTGTAACAAGAAGTCTGTCGTGAAAGTTCTATGTATTCAGAGAAGCTGCTTGTAGAAGACAATTGTCATCTCCAGACACTGCCAAAGGCCACAGGACCTTGTTACTTCCATTTCCACCACCGCACCACTAGTTTAAACGGCAACAACTTTCAGAGAAACTCGAAGCTCGAGCAGATGCTTTTCTAAAACTTGGCGAAACGAGTCTGGATACAGAATTAAATAAGGTGAGAATTTGATCTGTGAAATAGCTGAAGAACCCATGGCAACTAAATAGGACTGAAGATACAAGATGATAGTCACTGGAAATAAATATATTCCTGTCCATAAGTTACGAGACATTTGGTGAAGTTGATAGAAGAACGATTTCATAATATAAAATGGCTAACATTGTGATATAAAGTGAAAGATATTAATTGTTTATATTGTACAAAATCGGGGTTTCAAGTTGGTAAATTAAATAGAATTATTATTCTACATTTTCTTCTCATCAACGTATTCACTTTTTACTTTCCTATTTCTGAAGCGGTTTTTATCCAACCAGAAAAATAATTTTCTAATTTAATCTAATTTCTATCAAATTAGAAAATCTTCTCCACAACTCCTTCTTCGACTTTGTTCGCGTCTTTCTTATTTTTCTAACCAGTCTAATTGGGTTAAGGTCAAGTGACTGCGGAGACAATGCCACAATTTCCATTTCATTATTCTTTGAAGCAAAAATAAAGTGTCTAAATATACCAAAATATAATAATAAAGTCACTTTAGAAACTTCTATCCAATTTCCAATAATCAGTTTATTTAAACGCGAGAATGTCCGGTGACTTAGAGAAGGGAGTGTATATCATTATCCAATTTCCTCGTAACACCTCCACTTTACAGTGCACACTTAAAAATTGACAGAAAGTTGAATGGAAAGTACAAAGTGCCGATCTGAAATAGATACTGCAGCCCCTCGTTTGTGATCAAGAGACACGGTAGTGTCTCGCGCCAAGTATATATATAGATATATGCGCAGCGCGAGACACAGAGTGTATCTATTACGGCAAGCCGCGCTGTTTAGTACCCTGAGATTATCGAATCTCAATAACGGCTGATCCGATTAGACTTTGAATGGTCTTAATGGATAGATTGGGTTTGATTTACATAAGAAAAGTGTCTTCGTTTTGTTCCTACGTGCCTTAGGAGCTGAGATATTTTGATGTAAAGTTGCAATTTGCCGAATTTCATGTTAAAATCTTTCATAGTCATCGTCCTACGCTTCTAGGCAAGAGGGGAACATGAAAGGGAGAGGAAATGTCTCCAATATCCACGTCGCTGATTCGCTGAAGGTTTCGGCACTTTCGGCCAATCGCGTAACAAATCGTTGTCACGTGACAGCTAGCAGAGAGCAGAACTGTCGAGGTAAACGTAACCTAAGTAGCTAGTGTCAAACAATTATAACCTGTCAAGTGTGAAATAAGGAAACTAGTTAAAAATTTTTAAGTGACAGGAGTTTTTACACCACAGAGGACACTGAATTATTGTCTCAATTAACAAGGTAAGTCGCCAAAATTTTTCAATAGACTATTTACGTAGAGCATATAGAAACGGAGGGAACGCACAGACTTGGAAGTTGTCCGGAGGAGGTTTGACAATAAAGCATCTTCTTTCCCAGAAGTTTCGACAAAATAATATATTGTTTTTATACCAGCAAACTATTTTTACATTAGAGTTTTTATGTATAAAGCTTATAGAAATGAATGAAGGGGACGCACGGGCTTATATAGAAACGAAAGGAATGCACAGGCTTGGGTAAAAATGAAGGGGACGCACAAGCTTCGATAGAAATGAAGGGGATGTACAGCCTTGGAGGTTGTCCGAAGAAGGATAGATAGACAGAGAAGCTTGAAAGAAATTTGTCAAATAAGGTAAATCGACGAACTTTGTCATATTAGCGTAGCATTAAGAATTAAGAAAATTATGGCGTAGTGCTTGCAGTGTAAAGTAAGTTACATTAGTAAAAAAAGTACGCTGAAAATGCATCTCCCTCGATACTTCCTAATCTTTTATGAAAGATATTCGTAATACTTTATTAAAATCTACAGTAGTTCCCACGCTAATCATTAATTTTATTAGTTTCACATTACCAATATTTAAATTCACTAATGAACATATTAAAATAATTTTATTCCAACACCAATAAATTGTGCGTTAAATATATTGGAGCTCTTCGTTCATTTTTGATAAATTACAACAAGAGTTTCTGCCATACGCTCTCACCTCCTTCGGACACATTATGTAGTCTCCACGCTTACTATAGGAAAATTCCACCCTTCTTCTAAAACTTCTAAGTTATATTGAAACTAAAATGTGGATTTTATATATTTATTTACAGATAACTGAAGCACAAGATGATGCAGTGTGATCTACGTTAGAAAATTTTTTTTTTGTAATATAGTATAATATTAATTAAACTTCAATTAAACTTTTATTCAGCTTCGATCCTCTGTGTGCTTCTTGTATGTTTGCTTCATATTTGAAAACTCAAATTTAAACCAATTCCACCAATCCAATTGTCTTGTAGCTTTGCAGGTGTGCGTAGTTTGGACGACAATATAATATATTGTTAATTAAAAAAAATAACCTCGACGGAGTGAAAAAATTATGCAGTCATCAATAATAAACACTACAAAATGTGTGAAATCCTCACAAAATTACCTTTTTCAAAAAAAGGTACAAAAAAGAGCGCCAAGTATATAATCCCATCAAAAAGGATCCCATTTAAAAACATTGTCGTAAATTAATAGCTTTACAAAACTAATGATATACACCAATTGCGCCAATTATCGCAATGACTATTTATACAAACAAAAAAATGTATCAAATAATAGTAAACAGATATATTTTTATACAAATAAATATTTTAATACGAATAAATATTTTATTCAAAATAGTTGGCGCTGCTCTCGGAATTGGTGTTGCTAAACTGAATAAATATGTCTGAATCAATAAGTCTTTTATTTATTAACCAAGACACTTAACATTTTTTTCAGAGAGCAGCGCCAACTATTTTGAATAAAATATTTATTCGTATTAAAATATTTATTTGTATAAAAATATATCTGTTTACTATTATTTGATACATTTTTTTGTTTGTATAAATAGTCATTGCGATAATTGGCGCAATTGGTGTATATCATTAGTTTTGTAAAGCTATTAATTTACGACAATGTTTTTAAATGGGATCCTTTTTGATGGGATTATATACTTGGCGCTCTTTTTTGTACCTTTTTTTGAAAAAGGTAATTTTGTGAGGTGAGGGTATACGTGACACAGTTTCACGTTGCATTAGTATATATCGTGGCGATATTCTTTAAGCACCTAATCTCTGCCTCGTCGCGGTTAATTACAGAGTGCTGGCCGCTTGCGAAACGCGCTGTTGACTGAACGCGTGCAGTCACAGCGTCGACTATAATGAACACTTGTGTCAATAAACGTTTATGAATATAATGTTAAGATGCCGAGTGTTATTGTACGCCTGCAATGAGCACTGTTTTCTCAGTAAACACGAAATGCTTGCCCCGCTGGCAGCTTCTTAATTTCATTCAGAGATTTCAGAGCGCCAGCTGACTGAATAATTACTGGTGGTTAAATTTGGACGTTTTTGGATCCAAACATTTCGATTTTGGTTTCTCCGGCCTTTTAAAGGCGAGGTTTACTATAGGAAGTGGTAAAACTTCGTAGTAGCATAATATTACGACGTTGAGCGTCTTTAGACGACGATTGTAGCATAGATGTGTCTTCCACAAGTAGAGGTAAGTAGGATATATCAGCCATTCTATTATCTCAAGCTATAGTACAACAAGTTATACTTTGGAGTAGAAGTATTGAAAGTACAATTAAAATATGTGAATGATTAACATCGATCAACTCGGATTATTGATTATGCATTGTAAAAGTTTGAATTAAGTGGTTATACCTAGTCAGGAGGCCGAAAAGAGGCGATTTTTTTTTAAAAAGCGGAAGCATATATTTTTACAGAACTTTTTGCACTTAAAAGAGCAACATTTAAAGAACATTTGGTAATTTTTTTAGAAAAATATTTACGTTTATAATAAAAATACAACGACATCCAAGAAGCCTTTTTAAAAACGGTGAGCAAGATATCTCAAAAACTACTGCACCAATATTTCTGAAATTTTGTGGGCTTGTTTTTTATATAAGAATCTACTGAATGGCGATTTTTATTATAACGTAAATATTTTCTACACAAATATTACTAAATGTTCTTTAAATGTTGTTCTTTTAAGTGCAAAAAATTCTTAAGTAGAAATAATACTTAATCCTTTAAGTAGAAATTACGATATAAATAAAGTTCAGCAAAGATGATTCAGAATATATGAAATAAATTATAAAGAAATTTCATATGTTAGAAACCACGCCCACGGAAGTTAACAGTAGAAATGTAGAAATTCCGCGGGGTTGATTGTTTGCGAGGTCGATTGTTCGCTGGGTGACGTAGTCACCTTTAATATTTGAAAAGCCTGCACACTATTTCCCACCTTCACCGATGTTTAATGCAATACGCATCCCTGCGGTGCAGAGAAAGCGGGACAACGAGACCGTGTCAAACATATTGCGTTGCAAAACGTAACGCTGTGAACGCCGAAACGTGTGTGCAAAATGCTGCGTAGAAATGCAAAGTGTGAATACGATGGCATAGTGAATATATGTATACAAAGGGAACGTACTTTCAGATAGTTCCGTCCAAACTGAGGAAAATGATGATAAAACTTCGGAATGATAAATTCAAAGGGTACATTTTCAAACGCGTATGTTGGATGCAATGCAAATTCCTATTGAAGGTATGCTGTGAAGAACCTAAGCGCAGAAACTACTGTGCAACATCTCTACTTGAAACAATTCAATTTCTTTTCTAGGGGCACCAAAAGAAGTGTTATATTTTTTAATAATTGTATTATCGATACATAGTGATTTGTAAAATAATTTATTTAAATATGGTAGACACTTCGAATGAATTTGTTTTAATTTCTTCAAAGGCAGACAGTTTTTTAAGGAACATATTCGTTTAAGAAGAATAACAACAATTTATAAATGCAATATACATGTATTCTTTATGTATCAAAAATAAAAGATCAACCAGAATGCCGATTACAAGCGAAAAACTTTACAGATTAAACTGGAGGAGATGAGTCATCCAGATGCAAGTAGTCAACGATACGCGACACAGACGAAGGTATAGTAACAGAAAAAAGTATTCACACATCTCAGCGCAATATGGCCTGAGAAATAAACAAGAAAATTAGAGAAAGCCCAATTTAATTGAAATAAGTATCGAAATAACAATACGTATTTTCTAAAAGTTAAACAATTAAACTGCACGATTTGGTGCATATAATTTGCAATTTAGGAACTTGTAGAAAAGGTGCAAGGATACTTGTTTCTGCCACTGTAGTTGGCAATAAACGTCTGTGTTGTTCGAGGCTCGAGTCAGATAGGTGCACTTTCATGCTAGCTAGCTGGAAATCTAACATCGTTTCGTCTTCGTCTCCAAGTTCGAAGGTTCCCTCCTTTCCCGCGGGTCACCTGCAATATTAACGTAACGCCCTCGAGGAGGCAGGAGACGTCGAAAGAAGAGGGTAAGGGAAGGGAGAGAACAGAGTTCCCTTCCCCTAATATATACCCTGGCTACGTCGTTTTAATATTCTAACCCTAAAATCGAATAACTCGTCGTCAAGGAGGGGTAGAACACTTTGCTCCCAATATCTGCTCTGGAAAAATATATTCGTGCATGACAGGAGCCAGGCGCCAGGAAGAAAAAGAAGACTCGTCGACGTGTACAAATAATAAGAAAAATCGAGAATGGATCGCTTACAAATAACTCATCAAAACTCTATAATAGTAGGTGATTTTCTACCGTTTTGCAATATTTGTTTTGGAGAAGTTTTACTGCCTCTTTTCTGTAAGATATTTAGGGATTATTAAGAAGGAGGAGCGTAAGAATTGCTGGTTACTTTAATAATATTACATTGAATATCCTAAAAAGAATGATATAGAATTCAATATGATAGAAAATAGTGAAAACCAGGAGTAAGTTTGAAGATTCTAAAGCAAGTGATAAAGGTAATGTATAAATTTGATGGAATTATATGAAGGGTCATATGCGTGAATATAATACGTAAGGAAGATTGCTAACTGCAAAGACACAAGCTACTCTATCCCACTATGTTGAAGAATCTAAACACGATTAAAATTTGAATTAATACTCAGAATATCTCCTTAATCAACCATCCTTAGAGACAAAGCACATCCAACGCGTATAGAAACCATAGGAAGTATCCTCATTAAATGTACCTCAGCGAGGAATAACTCCACCTGTCAAGAACACTCCTTTTATGGTATCCCCAAACTCCTCTCCTATTCTCGTTACACGTTTCATCGAACATCTTAAAGGTGCCTCCACCTTTTGACATTAATTACAAATCACTCGGCGTAACTGAGTTTTCAGGGTGGACAGAGAAAATAGAGAGAGAAGTGGGGGATATAGAGTTTGCTCGCCTGTCGCATTGTGCTTTCTCGGAAACAGAGCAGAATCATCGCAGTTTACGCGCCAACGAAACAGAAAGGCATCGCGGACAATATCTGTCGGTTCCTTTAATCCTAACGGGATAATTATCGCTTCCTACTATGAATTCTCTGCGTATATCGAAGAAGAACCAAATGGTTTTAAAAATAGTTTGAAAATTTTATACCCCATTTAATTTCCATTCAAGAATACGTTTTAATTATATCCAATTATATCAAATTATCTGCAAAGTGGCTACGGAAAGGGTAAGTTTCTTGCTTTCGAAATGAAAAATTTAAAAATAAGACCTGGCACTCTAAAAATCCCAAAGAATTCTCTTAGACCAATGCACCTAAGGTGCTTGTGTTTATTTAATCAATTTCAAACTTGCCCATTATATGGACAATTATCTAATAATATCCAAAGACCTGAATTACAATTTTCTTAAACAATCCACACTCACACTAGATCATAGTAAAATAGTAAACAGAACTAGGTCCAACAAATAACACAAACATCATCGTTCTATTCTTACCCTACACTATTCTAACGATAGAAACAACTTCATTAAATTTTCCTCGACATTTCACACCCTTATTATAACTTTTTAATGAACCAACTATGTTTCTCTGGTTACAGAAAAATTTCACCCCAATTTCTCACCACAGAAGATGCCAGCAAAGGTTGCACGAAGACCTCCCAAAGTTTCACAATATACATATTCCGAATCTCCTGCTATTTTGGAGTGCTCCCTTTGACAGCTGCTGGAAGTATCCAGGATATCTTGATCACCAAGAAACAGTGGACGATCCGATCTCCAACCCAAGTGTCCAAGTACACCGCTCTCTAACGCCCGTCTATTTTCACCGACTGGCAAGTTATTAGCGGAGCCTCGCTCCACGTCGACGATGCTCTGTCGCACTTGTTGTCTAGATGTAATAATAGTCCCCCCTAACGATAATATTCGCAGGCACAAACAAGTAGACGCTCAGAGCGAATTCTCGCGCGTCTTTGACTCACCACTGGCGGGTACTTCGCGAAGATCTCGTACCGGTGCATTAGAAGCGAAAATTAGAGAGGGTTTTCAAGCTTCTAATGAATCAGATGATTATTTTCTAGACCATGACATAAGATATAAGGAGAGGACTTCTTATTAGGCACTGGTCTATGGAAAAATGGATGAATTTTGTATTAACTTTTAGAGGCTGATAATTATCTCCAAGGTTGAGTGGAATGGGATAGCAAAGGGAATTATAATATAATTGTAATTTGTTTCCTGAGTTTCAGGACGATATTGCCTGGGGAATATGGATTTCATTTATTCTCCAATTTGCATTTCCGTAAACAGAATGTATTTGAATTTTTGATTGATGAAGGTTAAAGCCTGGTGTACGTGGAATTTGATGAATAGTAATTAACATGTTCTGTGCCATGTGGGTCAATTGTGAACGATGGTAGCTGTAGCGAAGCTTTTATTAAAATAGAAACCAGGGGAGGAATAAATAAAATTGAAACAGTGAGAAAGTTAATACTCCTTCAACCTTTTCGTAATTGAATATTGCAATCCAGCCTTTAAAATTCTATAAAAAATGTGAAATTTCACTGTGCTACTTAATTTACATGAAAAACTGACAAGTTTTTATTAAATTCTCATAAATGTGTAATTCAAAAAATTGTTATTATTCTAATTTTACAAAATACTGTTAGAATTTTGCATTACTGTTCCCGCCATATGTATCCTTTCTCGAGTAAAAAATTCCACGCGATATGAAACATAATATTTGCATTGTTTTGTGCAATGTCAGTTATTTATTCACACTATTAGTCAAAGGAATGTATATTTTTTATTAATTCAGCGGCCCATTGAGCGTTGCTCGCAGAAAAGCGCAGAGGTGTATTCAATGCAATTAAACGTTAATCAACGTCAGGCGCGACTTCACGTTTTCATATTAAGAAGAATCAAACATTCATTGCTACACGAGGAAAAGTTCAGTGGGGCAATTTACCTCGTTCTCTCGAAAACACAAATTTGTGAAACTTAATATACAGTGACGTGTCAACTTATGAACAAGTTACCAGAACTTTGGTCATGACTTGCGCTGTTTCTCGCTTGACGTTCCATTAAACAAAGAACATGTTGACAGTAAATTTAATTAAACGTTCCTCGAAGCATGAAAAATTCCTGTGCTGCTGGAAATTTAATGTCATTTGTAATCCTGAAAATTGTAGTAGTTCATGTAAATATGTTTAAAACATAAAATTCTAGAAAAAGATTCCTTTCTGACAATTTGTAATATTCAGAATGGATCCCTTAACTCGATAGTCTCAACTCTCCTATTTTTTTTCAGTCTATTTAATTTGAAATGATTTTCTACTCGTAGAGAAATTTTCGGAAATCTTTGAAAATAAAAATAAAAATTTGGATGAGGGTAAAAGCAAGATATTTCTCGAAAAGTGTCTTCAATTCTTTTTTATCTTCAGATAAGTGGAAGTTATTTCAGTTAAATAGATTCCAGAAGAAAAAAGGAGTTAAAATTTATGCTATCACATAAAAAGATCCACCTAATTAAACGCACGGGGTAATGAAAGATTCATGGAAGAAATCCTGCAACGTTAGAAAAAGAAACGGAAAGAAAAATCATGGGGAAAGAAGTTCCAACATTGTTACGCTTGCTTTAGGTGTAAATTACGCTTGATGGGGATTTTTAAAGAGCTCCGTCCACGATATATTTCATTTCCTAGTGAAAGGAAGAAAGTTGCGTGAATGTTGGCGCGGCGAGCAAAAAAAAAAAGCTTAACACGGCAACTTTTGTAATTACGAGTGTCGTCAAAAAAGGAAAAAGCCAGCTACGAGGAAACAGCGAGGAACTCGATTAAACGTTTCCCGTCATCCCGGGAAAATCGGCTCCGTTTCGTTTCTGTCTTTTATCGCTCGAGCAGATAAAAAGGCTATCAAGTTTCCTTCGATACGTTAAGTGTTATCGAGACTTTCTTTTTTCTTTATAAAATCAAGAGCTACTGTGACTGTCGAACCGTGGATTTGCAAATAATTGCTCACATATATAGCTACGATTACACAGACTGAGTGTCCTAATATCGACGCCAGAATTTGCGATTAGATCAATGATGATATCTAGCCTACGAATGTATACACTGAGTTGTGTAATATTTGAGACCTGCAAATGTATACAGTGGATCGCCTAGTATTGGAACCTAAAATTTGCAATCAATTGAAAGGAAATGTGCTTAGGAATGAACATATTATATCGTCTAATCTTCAAGTTAATAACCGTCTTGTAAATTCAATACATTCCGTAATTGTTCATCTTTAATAAATCTCTGGTAATTCTCAGCAAAAAATTTTTCAAATAATTGCAAGAAAGTATGCCTAATGAACGCATAGAGTCACCTAAAGTTATAGCTTAAAATTGGCAATAAATTGTAAGAAAATATGATTATGAATGAATATACTCAGTCACCTAATATCGGATACTAAAATATTGCTTGCTTTGAGAGATGGAAGAGATCGTTTAAATAAATTTATATAGAAGTATAGATTGTGCTGAAAATTGTTTCATTTATAATTAGAAAGTTAACATACAAGTATCATAAGAGAAACGATGGAAATTGAGAAGTTGATGTTTTAATTTTGGATTTCAATGAGCTTGTGCTCCGAAACAACAAAGGAGCAGCATAAAAAAAGGAATAATCATAAACATTGTGCATGCGTGCAAGCATGAACTAAAAAAGCAGTATAATATTTACAAAAATAAACAAGAGATACCCAGTTAATTCATAAACATAAAGCAGTGCATTTTTTACTGGAATGATACAAGTGATTTACTTCTTTTTACTTATTAAACATAAGTTGTGCACAAGTAAAAGTTATTATTGATGGATTTGATACATTACTGTGTAATTAGAAAATGCAAAAAATAATTTAGAAATTTTTCGTAAATGCAAATGATCGGCCTTGCTTACTCTAATATTTAATACATATATGTTTTATTTGTGTAAATAATAATTATACCATAAAGAATTGGTCGACCATTTTTAATCACTATCTATATATAGATACGAGATAGAAGGCAGAAATATTCGTACAGTAATAAAATTGTTATGAACGAAATTACAATAACTAACTGAAACTTTATTTTAATTCGTAATAAGACACCATTCCGCCATCTGAGTTACTAATAACGTACGGACCAGTTCGCTAATTCTATGTACTAAATATTCATACTAGAGTAGCCCCTTGCATTGACAAAAATACTTGTACTTCGCCCCTTCACATTTCTTTGTATCAATTTAATCTTAAAAGTTATTATCCAGAATAATGCAAAGTAAACAGAAGATTCCCTACTAACTACAATCAACAAATTGTTTCACAATATACAAATATTTATGTCAATATCACATATTACTCCAATAAAAGCACTCATTGAAAATTCATTATTAAACAAATTCCCTTGCTTTACAAACGCATCTGTCTCGCACAATAAACAAAAATTCCAATTCCTACATTATCAAGCATCAAATAGCAAATAAATTTACCAGAACCCGCTATTTCATAATTTGTAGCTCAACAAATTCCTCTGCAAACGAAAGCACGTGAACCACGAGATCGTGTTTAGATCTCGAAGCTGAAAAATCGTATCTAGAAACCTAACCACCCGTTCGCCAGGTCGGAGCACGGTGACAGGGCGTTTAAATCAATTCTGAAATAAATCTCCTGGCAAGATCCACCGAGCCCGATAAACACTCGTGTAAAGCGCGCGAGGTCGCGGACTCCGTAACGATAACAAACTAACGGGACGCGTCAAGTAAAGATTCGTTGCACCGTAGTCACGTGACTACGGTCGAAATCAATGGCACCTGATGTACGCGTTCGACAGTCGCGTCACCGCGAACCGTCACCGGGTCCGATGAGTGATTTTTCGGCCAGCGGCCGGCAGAGGCGGCGAAACATAATGGTAATTAAACTTGCCAGTGACGATTTAATCCAGCGTGTCGAAAGGCAGAACGTCCAGGAGCACCACTACGGCGACGACGTTGACGGCCACGGCGACGACGACGGCGGCGGTGAAACACTGGTTGATCGACTTTTCACTCGACAACGTGGCAATCGAATAAGTTAGCCAGGTTGTGGTGTCGGCGGATGGGTCGATTGGGTTAGGTCGGTCGGTCGGTCGGTGGTAAAAGAGAAGAGAGAAAGAGAGAGAGAGAGAGAAAGAACAGGTATAGGTTCTGGACCTGGATGATGGTACGTGGTGTAGCAGGGCCGGGGGCTGACGCGACACTGTCCGCGGGCGCGTATACGCGCGTGCTTCCTGCGCATCCCCCCACGCGCATCCGGCATCGTCATGTGCGCCGACCGATATAGCCAATCCCGGAAGCGGAATAAAGCCCGAGGGGGAAAAACTACCCGGCGGAGGGTGGGTTCCACCGGCGCGGGATTTGAAACACGATAGGATAACTTTCATGTGCTGGGGCGACAGAAAAAAAGGGGAGAGAGACGTTTCGAAACAGTGAAACTAGACACGCGCTCGATTTCCTTCGAGCGTTTCCCTCGATTTCGTGTTCGGCCATGAGAGTTTAGTTTGGGAAAGGGAATGATCAATGAACATTTCGAATTATCGAGGCTCTCAGGGGAGATGAAAAAATATATAAATTAGTGCGTATATTCTATATTTAACACTATTCCTACCGACACATTTCACGTCATTTGACCGGTCGCGTTAGGTAAGACAGACTACAAATTTTTCTCAGAAAATAAACAATAAAACAAGAAGTCGATATTCAAAAATGTATTATACGTATATTTGAGGCAAAGTCGTGAAGTTTAAAAGCGATTCAATTACGTTGTATATAGGAAATTCTAATCGACATTTTAAAAACGGTCTTTTTGACCGGTTCGTGGTAGGAATAGTGTTAATACGGCGTCCAATTTTTCAGATTATAGGGCGATTACACATAGGATCGTTTAGGATAATAAGATATAAACAAAGTGACCTTGGAAATAATTTTTACTAGAAGGAAATATGAAAAATTTGATTGGTATATTATTTTCTTGTTAGAGCAGAATATCTTTTTCTCTTGTATCGTTGGAAAGATCAGAAATATAAAAACTTCTGGTAGATGGTTGGTTCCTTATATACAGGATTAAGAAATTGCAGAAAACTGTAGGCAGTTACAAAGTGTATGAAGCTAGAGTTCTAAAAGGCACAGAATCAGAGCTGGAAAGGACTACTGGGCGTAGAGAATTAGGTCAGAGTAACGGAGAGTGGAAAGTAAATTTAAGAAGTTAGGATTTCAAGATTTAAGCAGCTAAAGTTCCAAGATTTTCAGAGTGTAATGCGAAAACTTTCACAAACAGAGCGCGCATAAACGAAACTCATATTCAGTGTATACAACTTTAGATAGTTGGTATGCACTTAGCTTCACTACATCTAATTAGAAAACACCAAGCTGAAACAATTTTCAAGAAATTTCTTCCATCAAGTTTTAATATATACCCCAAAAATAATATAACAGAAATCAATTTTAAGGAAAACCTTTAAGTCCAAATTAATTCTCAACGCAAACTAAAAAATATTTTCACGAACGTATTAAAATTTCAAAATTTCCGTCTCCATGGGTTCCTATTTTCAGTAGTTCTGCCTGTATCTCTCAAAAAGATGTTCCACAGTTTCATGCACGTTACAGCATATTTTCATATTTCCGAGTCACCTGTTTCAATCACACTTCGCGATAAGATAAAGCGACCTACATGCACGCGAATATTGCGTGGGAAGAGTGACTTCAAAAGGGTGATCGGTTTCATTTCTCGCTCCGGGGCGAAAATTCTCGTCACGGCGTTAATGCCTGAAGGCCAGGAAGGAAACATTATGGCACCACTGAACTTTGCCCAGTGGACTCTCGATTAAGATCAACAGAGGTGGTTGGTCGCAACAGGTGAGGTCTGGGGACGCTTTGCGGGATCCATGATCTCCCTTTCGATATACAGACCTCGCTTTTCCAAGATAAAACTCCACTCCGAAGGAAAACAACGTCCCGATACTATGTACACGCGTTATTTGTTTGAGCCGAAACCTCTTGAAATTTCCGAGCAATGGAGCACGTATGATATCTACCAACGTCCTTTGAAGCTTTCCATTCAACGAAACAATGAGCTCCCGATTTTATAGACGACTATACGGGGACGTTTTTAAATCTAAAACAATCAGGTTTGGAAAATAAAGGAGCACAATGTATCCAGGTTCTTCTTCAATAAGACTTGCTATTTTCTTGGATGTACTATAAAATATATATGAAAGTCCTCCGAGTTATAAGAGAGACATATCCGGCTCTCTAGAGACGCTTTACTTTGCATTTTCACTGGGCAAGAAGTAGTCTTGACGGATTATTCTAGCGGGACACCGCGGAATAAAGAGCGTAAGGATATTTATTGGCTACCAAGTTTCACGTTGCCCGAAACGAAAATACTATGTGAATTTTGTATCCATCTTGAGGTTTCAAACCGTGTTGGCTGGCTTAAAATATATCGTGTGTCCTTCTGAGATATGTATCTCATAAAGAATGTATGAAAGTACTGAATGATATACGAACTTTTGAGTGGGAAGCTATTCTTAATGCAAGTAACTTTCAAACATTGGAAATTTAATAGAAATGTGTTTGATTAATTAATATTCTTAATAGCATTTATAGATTTTGTACTCCTTGCACGGGTTTTGACTGTTCAGAAAATGAGAATTAGGTACTAGCAGAGTAATGGCTGAGCATCGAAGAAGTAAGAAAAGATATTTTCATAAAAATAAATCTTCAGGATCCTTAAAGGTAAAAGATTCGAAGAAAGGTTCCCATAAACAACAGTTTACCTTTTGTATCTTAAACTTTTTCATTCCAAAATTTTCTGGGAATTGAATCTTGTTGTAATCGTCTGCTGATCCTTATTCCAGTAAAACAGGACACCTTGATAAATCTTACCACACTCTTGTGAATGTAGAAAATATATCTGATCTTGAAATAAATTTTAAGAGAGGCTACGATGACATTGCGAATATTTCCATCCATGCTCTAATACACGAAAGAACACAATTATTGCGGGGATAAATATGTAGGTATATTAAACATTCTTTGGTCGTGGATCTTCTAATGGCAAAGGAAAGAGAGTTGGAAGCTTGAAGAATGGAAAACAGAAGCGATCGTAGGAAAGTAAAAGCGCCTGATCGTCAGCTGGCGCAAAAATAAGACACGAAATCGTGGGAGGATCGTGCGACGGGGAACGTGGTTCTTGGGCAACAGGTGAGAGAACCGCCACCCTAGAAAAGCACGTAACTTTTCGCGAGGTCGACTTTCGGCAGACCTGAATATCGATGCCCTCTATTCGTACGTAATATCGTTCTCGCAACCGCGCAAAGTTTTTCGTCGCACCCTCTAAGCGCGACTTTGCTAGCAACTTTCGCACCTCGAAACGTGCACGGAAGCGAAAACACGCAAGTATTTCAGTGTTGATAAAACGAATGCGATGCTCACGAATATGATGAAGTTATATCGTATTAAGGGGTCTATCTAGTGTGACCGTAGAAAAAAAATAATTTTTCTAATCCGGCATCCGGAAGGATATTCTTCTCGCCGCGATATTTATACTTACAATTTTTAGTATAGTCTTAAAAGATAATGGAATAAAGCTACAAACGCATAAAATGATACATGCAATATTTGTTTCTTTTTAATTCCCTAAAAATCAAGTTTTTTTTTCAACCATCGCACTAGGAAAGACCCCTTAAAAATATAATTAACGAGGTATAATACTTTATGTTCATACAAAATTATAAAGGGTCGTAAAGAATTCTTACTACTTACGTTAAATAATAAATAATAATTTACGAGGGAAAGCGAGAAATATCCCCCAAATAATTTCCAAAAATTCATGACATTTTATACCATATATCTTCTCATAATTCTTAATGAAGTCCCTTCTTCGACAGCCACTTCTTTGAAACCTCCCTCGGAGTCAAGAACATCTCCCCAAATCCACCCCCGGAGAACTCGATCCAGGTTCGTCCAAGGCGCGAGGCCCGCTGGAAATACCTACAAATTGGCCCGCCACAGGGGGCGCGTGGGCGATCCCCGTTGCGCAAGGGCGAAGATCGCGTCGATGGCTTAGAAACGAAGCCCCCCAATGGGAACATGTGACTAGAGGCGGAGTGTTACGATGATAGTCCAGCTACGCGAACGTATTCGTCGACACGATGGATATGGGGCATCGGGCAGCACGTGACATACGTGCACACGTGTAGCCGGAGGCAGAGGCAGGCGCTCGTACACGTGTATTCGCAGCGAGACGGCCGACATTAAAGAGCCTCTCGCAATATCGGAGGAAGCACGGGGTAGAGAGCGACCGGGCAGGACCTGGAGGATACGGAGAGTGTAATGTAAACTAATTAGCAGGGAGTCTACGGCAATTAAGGCCGCTGGAGTGCCTCGCGCTGCCACTCCGCCAACAGGGCGTACCAGACACCAACAGCATTGTCGGCCCTGCCAGCACTACGCTGAGATATAGCCGAGATACAGAGACGGAAAATCGTTGCCGGTTCGATCGTCACGCGATTTTATGGGGCCATTTTGTGAAAAGACTTTTATGTAAAACGGTGTTGCAAGAGGAATGTGGTTTCAATGATTTCTCGTTTATGGAAGGGGAGATATGCGCTGGTGTATGAAAGTTTCGGGTGGTATGTTGATGAGGAGGGAATTATAGAATTTTGTTATGGTGGGATGAAGGTTAAGAGAAAACATGTAACAAGCTGCATGAAAGTTGCAGGAAATATTCTGCCTGCAGTATTAGAGTTTAAATCCAGATTTAATTCGCTGTTTCAGTGAAACGAGGACATAAAGATTCCTTTTTGCTAATCCATTTAAAAGAAGAAAAGTTTAAGGGGTCATTTCTGCAATCACGTTGTAAAATTCGGTAACATTCAGGTTTTTTTTTTAGTGAATACAACGAATAACAATGTCAAATTTTTTTTTCTTGTATTAAGCTACTTATAATGAATAATTTGAAAGTCGTAATGGAGCCTTTGAAAAGAAATACGTTATTTCAGCTTACAAACGCATCTGAAACAAAAAAAGGAACTAATTCTTAATCAAATTTAACAAAATTGCGCGGATTCAAATTTCAAGAAAATATGGAAAATTCCGAGACTTGAAGTTTAAATTTCAAATGATAAGAATCATTTTTTTTTGTTTCAGGTGAGTCTGTAAGCTGAAATCACTCCCGCCAGGAACTGAGGTAGGTATTTCTTTTCAAAGTCACGATTTCCACCTTCAGATAACATTGAAAAAACACAATTAAAAGTGTATTTAAAAAATTGCTCCGTATACATTATAAGTAGCTTAATAAATGAAAAAAGGTTTGACATTATTATTCCTTGTATTCTCTAAGAAAAAAAACCTGCATGTTGCCGAATTTTTCGACGTGATTACAGAAACGACTCCTCAATAACTCATTGTAAATTAGAGGACTTAACTTCTAAACCCCTTTATTCACTCCTTCCACCAAACAATCACAAGATTTCTGAGTATCATGTCACCTATCCAATAACACAGCACTCTTTCCACCAGCAGGGACAATTTTATCCGCCACGGAGCTGCCGGATTGCCATTACACCGCTATCGCCGATAATTACAATGGCAACTTCATCGACAGGTCCAAACGTCCCCAACACGTACACAGTCACCCCCACCCCCGTCGTTCCCTCGTTTGAACCCGCCGGCTGATCTCAATCTCAGCTCATAACCCCAAATCGACCTGTCGTATACCTTCGGTAACACCCTTCGCGCGCGCCCCTCGGCACGGAAGGGTTGGAACTGACTTGGTCCATTACTTTCGACCCTCTGTTCAGGCCCCCGGCCACGTCGTTTACCTCCTTAGAAGCCCTTTACCGTCGTCTGTCCATAAGCATCGATAGGCAACCCGCACGACCCGTTCCATCCTGGCGTGTAACATATGATCAATGGCCGTGCGCGTGCCTTATATCGGCACAGGTCCCCAGGGACAGCCCGTACGTCGTGTTATCGACGTACAAAGCGGCCTCGGGAGCAATCGGACCAACGGAACGGGTCACAGTTCACCCTGAGCCCCCCCCCCGCCACAGGCCGGGGGCACGATAATAGGAAAACACTAAATCGGGAAATTACGTTCGTCGCGCGACGTCTGCCACACCTGCCTGATCGATCCTGCAACGCAATTATGCCGAATAGGGTGCGAAAGCGAACCCTAACACCTGCACGCCTGGCCCCCCTCAGCCGAAAATCAACGGCGCCCGCGACCCCGTTCTGCACGCACTCGGGAATCGAAAGACCCCCTCTGCCATTCTAGGGGAGATTCATTAGGTTTTATATGAGGTGGCTGGCGAGAAACGTTTGGAAGTTTATGGGAATGTTTTAAAGCGAGGTGGGAGGCTTCGGGAAGGACTTCGTAAAATCCTGTCTCTGAGGCACCTATCCAAGTTCCGAGGTATAACGATAGTTGTATATAGTACACTTGGAATAGATTTAAATACAAGAATTGGTGGCAGGTTTAGATAAAGTAAAGCACGTTTAAGACTCCCAACAGGTACATTAAATTTCCATACAATTTGCATAAATACCTTGCGTGCGCGAGGAATATACTATCAGCCGTGCGATCAATGATAAGTCTCACGAAATTCCTTAATTCCTATCTATCTTGCAGGCTAATTGTATATAAAGTGATAGCAGGCACCGGTATCCTTATCTCCACCCCCGCAGAAAATTCGAAATCGCACGAAGGCCTGAAAATATCTACGGTAAAAAATTCCTCAAAATCACTCCGAGCTTTTACGAGTCTGTGCATTGGCAATCAGAGAGGCTCAGGATCGCCGAGCATCGGTATTAAAACGTTGCGTTAAAGGCGCGAGGGGGTTTAATCAGTCGGAAGCTCTGGATTCGATTAGGCCAGAGGGAAGTTGGCAAGTTCGATCGGAGAAGTGACGTGATTGCAGGATTAATCAACGGCCGCGAGGCAGCGCGGGCGAGGATAGCGCAATCGAGAGGATCGATAGCGGCCGTGCGTCGGGACCAGCGATATTTTATTCATAATTCGAGATACGATCCAGGGACGCGAGGGTGGCTTGACGCTATTTATATATCGCATCCCGCAGGAGGACACCGTCAGCTACGTCTCGCCCGCGTCCTCGTTGCATTGCGTCGAGCCGAAATGGATTTCCGCGGCTGAAAACTCGTCGACATTTCCCGGGGACCTGGATACGTACGCCGAGAGGAGGGAAATTTTTCCCCAAACGCGATCCTCGCGATTCCAAGCCATCCGTTTTCTATTTAACTGAACGCGCGCGAGCTGCGCCACGTCGACGGCATGACGGAGGCATTTGCGTCAGTGGATCCAGAGCGATGGATATAGCCGATCGGAGAGGAAATGATGTGATGGAGATGTTGGTAACAATCGTTGAGAGGATATCGATAGCTTGTTAGGGTGGCTTGAAGGGTAACGTGGGGTAAAGTGTGCAGAATCCTGGATATTTATTGCATCGTCCCTATGAAATAAACTTCATAACTACAGGATGGACAAAGTAGTTGGTGTACAACTTATTTTAAACAGGATATCGGACAGTGTATGATTAATCAACAACCACGCAAAAATAGACATAGGCAACACTTTTTTTTAAATAAAATTTCGAATAACGAATAAAAGTTAAAAAATTACTCGCCATGTATTGAATAAAGATAACTCTGGTTAAGGAACGAATGACGAATATTTTTTTTAACTTTCATTTGTTATTCGAAGATTTATCTAAATAAAAATTTTGCCCATCTCTGCTCAAAACTAGTTACCGAATATAATACTGTATAATATTAAATGAGGTGGAAGTGAATACATATACGCTAAATATTCGAGTAATGCTGGGTGTTTCGGTTTATGAGATGAGTTTGGGAAAATGTTTTAATGGTACTGTGTATCATAAATTATTATTACAAATTGTAAATGTGTTTGGTAAAATGTGATACAATTATTACAAATTATAAGTAATTTCTCACGCGGATGGGAGTAGAAATACAATGAAATTTATTCAACGTGGAAGTACAGAGGGGGAAGAAAGTTTACACCCTTTAAAATAGCATAAATTTTTTAGAATTAGTCCAAACGAATTGAGTTCTTTTTAGAAGTTGATTTCGGGAATTTCGCGATTTTCGACCTTATTCTGTGATCTTTAAATTTTTTATGTTAAAGTAAAATATTTTAAAATTTTGTGAAATTTTCAGCATGATTACAATTTTCTTAAATTTACAAACGGGATTTTCGAATTTTCATTTCAGGGGCAGAGAAAAAAGTTTAAAAAACATTTACTATTTTTCTTGCTATTCCGACAAATTGCAATTTTTTTCAAAGCGACGAAACACGTCACTGAGCAAAATTAATCTTTCTAGCTTCTCAAAAAAACCCAATTCATTTGGACCAAATCTAAAAAAGGTATGCGATTTTAAAAGGTGTAAACTTTCTTCCATCCGCCACTGTATATATAGGATGTACAAAACTTCGACTGCGTAATCATTGTAGTTGGACAGTTGACGAGTCCTGGTAGAAAACACTGTAAATGCGGAAATGAAAAAAAAAGTGTTATTTATCGGGAAATATTAATGGTAACACTATAGTATAGAATTTGATTGCTGACACTTACAGTGTTTTCTACAATTAATCTTCAGTAGTTTATCTTACTTTACCAACACGAGTAACAGCTACTGGAACCCCAGCATCCACAGTCTCTCTTCAAGAATAATTTAATGCAGTCCATTCATAGAAGTACACGTAGTAGTTATGATGTCAATGAAATCCCCCACGAATACATCTTCAACCATTCCTTAAATGAAACAACTAACGAAGTGTCACCGCGATGTAGCGTACCCAAACCTGTAGTCCTCTAATTAATATCCAATAGCAGTGAACGAAGAGTCGTAAAACATCTTTAAAAGCCTGCCAAGGTGAGCAGAAATTTCCACGAGTTTCCACGAAGAAGCTTCAGAAGGTTCTTCTGAAGACGATCGAGCCCAGAAGCCGGCAACCGGGAACTTCTTGGAAGCGCAATATACCTTAAAAACATCCCTTGCCGATTGATGCCCCTGCGATGGGAATAAATGTTCGTCGGCTAGCAAATAAAGAGCGTCGGGGTTGGTTGGCCCGCGGCCCGTGCGGGGGAGAATCGTAAACTTAAAAGCATCGATCGATTCCATGCGCTTCCAGCCACTTGGAGGACTTCTCGTCTGGGCGGCTTTAACCTCGCGGTTAATAAGGACTTCATTAAGTTAGCGTGATCCAAGACGAGGAGGAGAACTCGGGCGAGACGAGTGAGATTGCACAGATTTCGCAGATTATATCGCGAAATTGGCTAACCGGCCGGCGCGGGTAATCGTGGGTAAATTTGTGGAAAACTTGACATTACAAATTGGAAATAAGAAGAAACGACATTACCCCCGGCGAACGGGAGGCCCTCCTAAAAATTAATCCACGGTTAGGAGAGCCCGGATTAACGATTTCAATCTACTCTCATGGCCGAGGTCAATGGAATACTAAACTTCTACGGGAATGATGATTGTATAATTACGTGGGAAATTGATGATTAAATGATCCCGCTTCGAATTTGGCGATTGCGAAAGCGTGTGCTAGTTTCAGGTAGGTACAATTGCATTGTGTTGCAGTGCGGCATTGGCAAAGCAGCATTCTCAGTTTTTATATGAAAGTAAAGTTGGTCAAGTGTCCCTGGAGTGTGGAATCGAATAATAAAGAACATGGTTCTAGTGGTATAGTTTAATAATAGAAAATGGATCGAGAGAGCGTTCCACTGAAATGCCTCTGTTGCAGTACGAGTTTTGGAAGATTCAAGGGTTTTCACTGTTGGTATGAAAATGAAAATTTCTTTTTGAAGAGGCTGTGAAGCGATGGTTCATAAAAATCGATTGACACAAATTAATCTTTCTGGCGAAATCGAGGTTTTAGTTTAAAATTCATAGCTCTAAAGATATTGGATAGGCAATTATTAAGAATGAAAACAATAATTGAACCCACTTAGGAATTTTGATGATTTCAACAAGAAACAATAGATTCTTAGTAAAAATCGTACGAAGTCTTTGCAATCACCAGTTAATTGCATGCTCCGAACCCCCTCGCTTCCACTTCCTTAGTCATTTCATCGTCTCCACCCACCGTTTTACGTAATTCCGTCATTTCCCAACTCTGTGGGGGGCGAAATACGAAGAATCACGGACTTTCAATTCTACTTTTCTGCATTATCTCTGCGGAGAGCTTCGATCTTCGATCGAACCATTATTAACGCCGCGATTACACCCCGCCAGATTAAATGGATTTTTGTTTGTCTCACGGTTCGTTCAACACTTTGCGGTCTATCTACTGACTTCGCGGATTTTTACAGGCTACTCTGCTTTTTACGCTGACACGTTTTAGCATTAAAACACAAATATTTATTTTAGTAACTAGAAACACAGAAAAAATTAAATTTTTAGGATATTTCTTAAATGATAGATGACAGAATACTTAATGATAATTAAATAATAGCTCCTGAATATTACAAGAAAGTTAAATATAAATAATTTTAATAAACTTTCCACAGATTAAAATGATAATTAAGTATTCCCAAGAACTACTCTCAATATATAAAAAATGGAGTTTTACATTATCAATTGAATTTGGAATAAGAACTCTTGCCTGCTAGAGGATACGAAATTATAATTGCAATTATTGAAGAATGCAGTTACAATCGATTTAATTTCCAAAATCCAAATTTTGCGTGCACAGTATTGATAAGTAGAACACTAAGTAGTATACCTATTTATTATTGGACCTGAGAATCTCGATAAATAACAACACTGACAGTCGTCTGTAACATTTTCAGAGTATCGTCTCGGACACACTCCAAAGTCCAAATCCACATAGATTCTGTCTAAACAAATTAGCTGCGGTGACGAACAATTTAATTCACTTCACTAAACTGCGGCAGCGCCACTGCAACTCTCACTCCATCTAATTAACTTAACTTAACATCAGAATGCAGTTACGATCGAACAACGCGCATACGAAATAACATGTCGCCTAAAAATTCTGTAAGCTGCTTAAAATTAGTCCGATTTTTAATGCCCCCTCAGACATTTGAAATTCAACATCTTTAACGGCTTACTAAATAATTGTAGAATAAACAAACAACAAATGTATCATAAAATAAAGTGAACATAAAAATGAAAGTCAGCGTTTCATTTTTCTTTTACCTATTTTTGGATTACAGATGTTTGGAACAAAATGAGAGGAAAATGGTATCTCCACGCTTTTTTGCACTTGTTGGAGAATCTCGTTGCAACGAGTTTAAATTTTCACGAGAAGGTAAAGACAAAGTGGCGACACGGCTAAAAATTGGCAGCTATATATTCTTTGCAGCAAGTTTTTCCATTACGCGCCTATCTCAGTGCGTCCTGAAAGGGAAACGGAACTTCAGGAAACTGAAGCAAGAGCGCACATCTCGTGTTTCTCCTGTGATAAGCTTCGTTCTTTAACAAAGAACTTCGTAACAAGAATATACTGGGTAAGAAGCTTTTTAACCTCGCATAATGCGCGCTGAACTATTTCCATACTTTTCGCCCTTACTTTTGCATTCTTGCCACGTCGAGTGAGCGGCTCGTAAATAACAATTGCTAATTTACGGCGCAAAAGATGATTCGATTTTTAATAAATCAACGTTGATTATATTTCTAGGCGAAGCAAAAAGTGATGCGCCTAACTGGACTGGTCGATAGATGATAGCATTAAACAAAGGTTAGGGGTCACTTCATTTTCGAAGGGAGAGTTTGCTCGATAAGAGATAATAATACTTAGCGTTAAGTGCATGCTTGAGTAACTAATAATCGATTTCTCAGAGCATGATATTCTACCTCCGCTAGGAGTTACCATTTAAACCATCACTCACCATACGATTTCCTCACAATTTTTCAAAGTAAAATCGATGTAATAAGTAAGTATATACACATTAAAAATAAAAGGGTAAGAAAATTGATAAGATCACCGAAAATTGAACGTCACTAAAATTTTCGAGATTATCCAATCACATTTTACTGGTAAAATATATAAATGGGAGATAGCGAAGGGAAACTATTATGTTCACTAAAAATTAATATAGGTATAGGGAAAAGGTGGAATAGTTGATCATCGGGGATACATGATCACATCAGTTTTTTAATTAATATATAAATGTTATCGCAACACTTCACGTTGCAGTTTTCTTTCGGGAGCACAGAACAATGTGTTTTGAAGCTTCGATCTTATTTGTAGCCAGGAGCTAAATATTTCGGTCACCTTGTTCCTCCTCCTTTTCGACTGAATATTGCTTTTTCAACGATTTGAAATATACTAAATAAAAATATTAAGAACGACTAAATGCAAGTAAACGAAATATAGCTATCCTTCAATAAAGACAAATTCCCCACCCAAAAAACCCCTCAAACCTGACCAAACGATCCACCTATCTGATTTTGCAAAAATCCAACTACACCCCCCTTGGAATAAATTCCGCCCCTTGTTACACGCCCAAGAATTCGAAAATTCTACAATCCCTCATTCTCCCCAGAAATCTTCATGCTCGCCGACTGAGAAGCGCCACTATTTACCGGATGACCCGACATTAACCCCATTCCGAAATCAGAGCCAGCGCAGCCAGACCAGCTGCCCCGAAATTAACAAAGCCCTTCCACCCTCCTACCCCCTATTCCAACACGAATAATCCGGCGGTAATTCAGTAACCCCCGGGCTGATCCGTTGTTTTTCGACGCGCGCCGTCGGCTGGAAAGAAAAACGTAAATAATTTTCGCGTGGACGAGGCACGCCTGCAGTCGGTAGACGCCGAGAAGAAAAGAGAGCAGGCCGTCTGCTCCCAAAGGGTGGCCCCGGTATGCACGCTCCCCTCACACCCTGCCACACGACAGCCGCTGGAACAGGGGAGGGGGCGAGGGTGGGCGAAAGAAGAACTCGCAGGGGTGGCAAAGAAGAGGCTGGAACAGAAGGATGGGGGAGAAAGAGGCAGGAAGAGGACGGAAGGGGCCCCGTTGAAAGAAAAAAGGGGGGGTTGGAAAGAGGGAGTCGGAGAACTAGAGGAGTGTCACAATAGCCTGCAGATTGGAGAGGCAGACGTACAGTCCCTGACCTGGCCGTATACAGTCCCGTTTCGAGGGGCTATGCACGCCCAGCCATCGTGTAAAATAATGCTCGTTGCATGGCCCCTCCGCCCCCGCAGATCTGGCCCGGACCGATCCTGCCCGACCAAACCGCGATATTACTACTTGTACAAATACAAATATATGCCGAAACACCCTCCCCCTAGGGTCGCGAAGCGCTGCACGAATGACCCGTCGGTGGTTCTCAACCTTCGTGGATTTTCCGGCCCCCCTTTCGGGGTACAGATCGGCGCACCAGCCGCGCGGAGCACCTTCTGTTTGCGTTTCAGATTGAAATTTAAGCGTGAACGTGTAATTCCGTGGACGCGGACGGTTTGGCCGGTGTACGACGGTTTATTGCCAGCGAATAGGCTTGATAAAGGGGGGCAGGCTCGATCGGTGACGGGGATGATGTGGTTGTTTAAGATTGGGACATCGTTCTTCCGCTGCGATTTATAAGAGGTGTTATGGGGTAATGTCTAGGGGAGGTATTATGTTTTGTGGTGGACGTACTGTTATCGCGGCGAGTTCCTTCTAAGTTGAAGATATAGGTTGTGTGGAGTTCTACTTTTTGTGAATGGGTACGTGTGTTTTTAATGTCGATGTTTGCAGCACGTTACTTGACGAGTTAGTATGAGAGTTAGAATGAAGAGGTCGTGTGAAGATTATAGGCGAAAATTGCGGGAAAGGATGGAAAGAATTTTTCTTTAGAATTAAGTAGAAAGGTTGAGGATCAGACGTATATCGATAGGTCACTTTAAGGGTAATAAAGTGCAAGAAGGTTTAGAACCCATACATTGTATACTTTTTTCTAGGAAAAATCGTAAAAGACACCTACGTTTTCGCGTGATTTTACTGGGGGTCCTCTTAAATTGAGTTATAAATATCAAACACTGTTAGTAACTACAGTATTCTAACATTGAACGTACCTAAAATTTCTAAATTTCATTCTTCGTGTTTAGAACGATCTATTCTACCTTCTATATATTCTATCTAGAACGTATCTAAATTTCTAAAATTCATTCTGTCTATCTGGAACGATCTATTCTATCAAGAACGGATCTGAATTTCATTCTTTCGTTCCACATATCATAAAAATGTTGTGACACGTAGCAAATAGTTTCCTCTTTATAATGTTTGCATCACCTTATTAGTAGAAAATTATGCATCAATTAAAAATTTGGAATCTGACAAATGAATTAATGAAACTCGCGAAATTTTACATTCTAGGAAAGGCCAGTCCCCAAAGGTGAGAAGTTTTTGTTTAGCTACAAGGAATGGCGGTGACAAGTGAAGTTATTGTGAGGAAACTATTTTGATGGAGCTCGTTCCCCAGAGGTGAAGCCCCACTTAATGTCTGTTCCTACTCTCGCCACGCCGCGAACAGAAATGGCAGAATTTTGGCATATCAATCGGGGAAAAGTTTTTGCCCGTTTGTCTACCATCGCGTCACGTGCGCGGCAATTGCTCCATCGCGTCACGTGATAAACGACGGAGAAATTTCCATGCTGACGACCGTACATCGATGGGGTCCCATTTGTCACGGAGACCTCATCTTTTTTCAACAACACTAGTTTTCCATCTAACTGCCCTGTTCGCGTTTGCCTCGGCAACATAAATTGCGAGCTGTAAAGCCAGAAGGTCATTTAATAAAAGATGATCGATCAACGTCATATCCCGCGCGAAAGATTCGAAATAGAACACATTTTTTTTTCAAAGCGTACCTCTCGACCACTATAATGATACAAGAATGTGCTCTTCAGTAAATTTCCTTGTCTTGAGCAAGCCGCAGTTCGAAATTTTGTATTCTACTTATATTCAATGCTAGTAACAAATTAATAACTATGCTAAGCGTTCTGCTATAAGTACTTTTATACGATGTCCTGTATTGGACAAGGTATTCCAAATGAGACAGCATCTACTTTGATCAAAGACTCACATCACTCTAAAACACGAGACACAAATTTTTCTAAAATAAGATACTAGAATTACTTCGAATATTACTGAAAATTAAAAAATTTCAAAAGATCCCAAAAGTTTCGTTAAATTTTCAAAATTTCACGAGTCTCTTGTTTCTCACATGCTACATGAACGAAAAATACTCTCAAAGAAACTCATCAAGACCCTTAAAATTGTTTACTTAACAATTAAGTTGACCCTTAAAATTTTTTAAGTTCCAAAGAAAGAGTTACTCAACATCCCACTGGGGATACATTCCCTATCAAGGTACAACCCCCAAAGCACAATTAAATAAATTAAGGAAGATCCCAGATAAATACAAATGCATAATTAGCACCACAATAATCGGCTTTATATAAATCGTGACCAAATGCAAAATACAAGATGAGGGCTCTCGCCTGTTTCTTGATCTGAGAAATCTCGTTACGGATTCTTTGGCGCGATCGCGATCCACCACCGTCGCCGGCCCCTCCCCCCTCCCTCTAATTTCTGGCTTCCGGTTTCGGGCGAACTTTCGGGACGAAAAGTTGCATTTCCTCTCAGTCGGATGCTTCGAACAGGAAGAAGTTCGTCTCGAGGTCGGTTTGGATGCCGTAGCTCTGGGGCGTAATATTGATCATAGCGTGGGCGGCTTTTGGAGGAGGGAGAACGGGGGTGTCTGCACGACCTCTCCTCGCCCTCTTCCTCCTGCTGCTTCTCTACCTCCATCCCTCTCTTGAGGGGTAAAGTCGGCGGGGGTGGAGGAGGCGGAAGAGGGACTAGCTGAAGCGTTACAACGGGCCCACTCGTTGCATACGCTCGTCAATTCCACCGGGTGGTCGTTAAATGTCGGTGGAAAAATTGCGATTTTTATGTAATCAATATTCGTGGAAGGGACACGGAAAATTGTGGAAAATTTCGATGCTTTTATTGGCGACTTTACGCTGGGCGCTTTGCAAAATTAGAATTCTAATTTTATTGGATACGAGGAAATGTTTATATTGTTTGAATTTTATCCAATAGTGGCGATGATTCGTGGCAGATGAGTGTTATTAAATGATATTGGAGAAGGTGGAATAAAAAAGTCTTTAGTTGAAGTTGATGATTATGTAATAATTATTTGTAGTGAAACGAGAATTCTGTTGGAAGAAGAGTGAACTTTGGAAACAGCAGATATGATTATACGAATTTTTCAAATATCGTTAATGTGGATGAAATGTAAGAGGCCACAGACTACAAGCGATAATACCAGCACGGTATAAAACAATAATAGAGAAGCGAATGAAGGGGGAAGGTATTTTGCAACACAATGCTTCGTCATAATTAGAACGAGATTATGTTCGATATTGCATAACACGATTTGGAGGATTACGAAAATGGTTAAGGGAATTTACACCATAATGGATTATAATATTACAGTAGCAGGTAACTGTAATCACTAGCTCCTAGTCTGAAAGCTTTTATTATTTTGTTAAGAAATATTACACTGCAGGCTGTTCATTATCATGTCTAAAAGAAGGTTGAACAATTATCAGGAGTGACTGCATTTCCATCCAATAGGTTACAACATTAAAAAAGTATGTAAATAAATCCAACTTCGTTTGCCCAGAAAGCAAATAGAAGTGTATTTATTTATGGAGCTATAAATTTTCGTAAATTCCAATACACGCTTCGTAAATACGAATCATTCTATTTCTACAGATTTGACCACTGTTATCTGTGAATTTGGAGTTCTGGAAAATTGTTGTTCTTCATTACAGGCGTAGACAGAAATGGAATTACACGTTGAGCTACTAAATTGACATGTACAGTAATTTCGAATCCCCGCAATTGTATTATCAAATGTAAATCCGAACAATTTCTTTTCATGAAAGTTTGAAACTGTTTGCAGTTACGCATCCATGTAAACGCAGTCAATAAACAGCAGTTCGTGGCTGGGAACGTATTGCGACCAGGAACAGGAGTTTCAGACGCAAATAATGCCACGTGTGAAATGAATATAAACGTTAAGCACAGTTACACGTGTCGTTCCCAGAAAATTTAGTTACGCAAAATTATTGTTATTTCAGAACTCACTTTATCGACTAGCATTGCCCCAAACGCCAGTATTTTAAACGTTTTTAACGAGTTTGGAAAACAGAAAAATTGAGAATGAAAATTAATCTGGTGTCAATATCTTTTTTTTATATCTAAAGATACAAACTGATACAATTTTTCTACGAAAGAAGTACTTTAAGAAGTAATTTCTCTTAAAAAGCTTAATACGAACTCGTGCAAAGAAATTTCGAAAGCTTTTCTACCAGTTAAGACAATTTTTCATATCAGAACCCATGATTTGCTGAATTCAATAAAATTCTTTCTCCCACGAAAATGAATTTTACTAAATTCCCCAGAAACTTTTTCCTGCTAAATCTGTACAACCCAGTACACATAAAATCCCACCACCCTGATGCACGTGTAACAGCCCCGCGACTGTTATCGGCGACTCGAAAAGCAACCCTCCAGCCCCGCTACACATTTCACCGAAATCTTCAACAAAGCATCAGCCGCATGAAAAATGCATTCAAAAACCCTATGAAGACAAAGAAAGCCACCCCACCACCTCGAAACATTTCTCCAAACGAGGGCGGCCGCCGAAAAGCATCCCTTGAACGAGGCCGAAGACCCCCGAAGCGGCATCGAGAGCAGGGATCGAACGATTCGTCTGCAGCATCGCGAAAACTCCGTGGCTGAAGCTGCACGGTGGCCTCGCCGTCCCTTCCCCCTGCCCTTCGATGGAGGTTCAGCACGCTGAGAACCGCTGAGTCTCTTTCGGGATCGAAATGACAGTCTGGCCTGAGAGGCGCGAGCTTCGAAAGCTCTCCTCGGTGGGGGGTGGAGTTTCTGTGCCCGAGCGGAACGATATGGGATATAACGTGGATGTGTATACACGCGTGTACACCAGACCCACCCCCACCCCCCAACCCCCGCGCGTCTGCACGCGTGTGCCGCGAGGGTGCGCGGCGCGTGCAACGCGCGCGTATTGAGAAGAGTAATCGCGCGGCGGTGTGAGTGCGAGCACGAGGCAAAAAAACTCTTTTGCGAGAGGCGAGAGGGAGAGAAAGGGAGGAAGAGTGAGATAGGGGGGAGGGAAGGGCGAGAGGGAGAGGGGCCACTACAATACAGCTTTGCAGGTGGAGGCCATAGAAAAGCCTGTCTGGCTTAAAGGGTCAGGCCTCGGACGAATTCGCGATGTATCGTCCTATCGGCGGAGAAAGAGACGACGAAAGGGGGTGGTTCGCATGCATCGTCGGTAATATCTCGGTGATTAATAACCTGGCTCTTGATTTCGAGGAAATGGCGAGGATGGACCCCGGGGGGGGGGGGGGTGATCTGTGTCGTTGCTTTTTAGGTGCTTTCGTTAATTGTTATTCGTTAGAGTCGCAACGGCGATCGAGTTTGAAGGGCGTAATATGCATCGTAGGTGGAGGAGGGTGATTACTTTTCTAGGATACGTTTTTTCTTTCGGTGCTTGATTGCGTCGTTGAGTGATGAATGTTTTGATAATCGAGGGGAGAAACGCGATCGAGTGTGGTGGAATGTTTAATTGTCAGGTGGGATGCATTGGCTGTTAAGGTTATGTTGATATGATAGATTTGCAGGTAGAATGCACGGTGCATCGATCATCTTTTGGAATTCATCGTGATTTTGGGAAATGGAGCCTGTCGGAAAATGCAGTCGTTCAGATTCATCCCCCTTAATGTATTCACGCGGAATTAAACATTCTATATTTCTAAATACAGAAATTCATAGCGATACAAATATTCTTTCTTATGGCTATTAATCAATATACCAGTTTCAGCTACCTCCAATCTTTAACTTCAATCAGACTCTCGACGTCCAATTTATTTTATCTAGAATAATAAACTTTGAAAGAAGAAAATGATAGTCATCAACTAACTACACTTTGATTAATTAAGTCCAGGCAAGAAAGAGGAAAAGCTCCCGACAGCGCTTAGATTTTTAACCCTAAAATAAACCTGCAAAGCTGTGAGTAAATCGGTTCATTAATTTTTCAGTTATGTGTGTCACCTACATTGAAAACATGATTTTGAGAAAAACGTGTTTAAACTTTTGGGTCTGCGCGCTTCACCGAGGAACATCTTCCTACTTACAAACGTATAACTTTGTCAACTTTAGTCGGATTAACTTGACACATTCAGGGAATATTTTCAAGATGTTATATTTCAAGAAAATATAAAAATCAATTTTTCGGAAATTTCTAGGAAGGCCTCCCCCTTAAATGATTAAAAAACATCCCCGTCGATGGGACAGATGCCTCGCTGCATAAACCGTTTCATACACACCATCCCGAGGAAGAAAACTTCTGCCCCGAACAATCGAGTCTACGAACGCAAAACGTGAGCACTTTTACAACCCGAAGGGAAACGATCGATAACGAAATATGTAGGTACAGTCGGGGGCTGCACGCTTTATTGCTTCCTGGGCGCATATATCGGTATACCCCCGCGTGTATTGATGATTCGATGGGGAAGAGTTTTGCGCGGGAAAATCGCAGTTTAATCGTATCAGCCCGACGACGCGCGTTTAATTGGCTATTCAGTTTCCGGTGTTGACGGGCCCCTCGGCCAGTGGAAACGTAATTATTATTTCTCACGGCTCGGAAATAAACCGATTAGCTAGTCCGTCGCGTGGCACGCACGCAGGACGGCCGGGAAAAAAATGGATTTTTCTGGCAGCCCCGCGATGACGAACGAGGCCCCGCCGAAGAAAATAAAGTTCTCGCGGCATCGTCGATAACGGGGGATGCACGCGGCGTGATTAAAATTTCTTTTCTCCCCCTCCCCCTTCCCCCCCCTGTGGCCATGATGCACGCGGAACACACTGTTTGAAGTTTAATTACAGCCTCGGCGCGCCTTCCAGTACCGACGGTTTTAAAGTAGAGAGGGAATGAGACAGAGAGAGGGTGGAAAAAAATCGGAATGCCATGACGACTACATTGTGCTTCCATTCGCAATCTGATAATCCTCTAGATTTCCATTTAAGGAGGGAACAAAGCTGCTGCGAGCATTTAATGGTAACGTCATGGGAAAAAAACTGGCCACTGATGGTTCCTTAGTTTAATAAATCCTCCCATGAAAAGCTTTCGTTACGAATAGAAAAGGGGAGGAGGAAGGTACGGAATGGGGGCGCACGCCGGTGCTGTATTCTTTTTATCGATAAATTTTATCGCTGCTTTTTCCTCTGCGAAATAAATTTGAATGTATTTTTGTTTGCGAAGCTGCTCCGCTCCCGTTCCTTTTTTTACAGGCTTTTACGGAGCTTATCGATTACAATGTGGCGATAAACAAGGAGGAAATTGGATTCTTTGTTGACTCTGAGCTGTTGGCAATGGGAGAATTCAATTCGAAATGTCATTTATGGGTACGATAATTTAACACTGTTCAGGAGGATATTAAAACGGTGCGGATTAATGTTGACCATAATTATTATCGTACCGTGTCGTAAATACTAACATGGATAAATTTCTGTGGTGTGAAACACTTTGGACATTTGTAAACAACAAGTTCAATAAAAAGGGGGTATTCTACAAGAAACATGTTCCTAAGACTTAAGGAATACAACTTAAAGAAAACACAAAAAATACAATTTAAAGAAATTATAAAAGAAAATTCAAAAGAAAAAAGGTACAATTTAAAGAAAATACAAAAGAAAGAAGGTACAATTTAAAGAAAACACAAAAGAAAATATGCACAATTTAAAGAAAATAGAAAGGAAAATGGGTACAATTTAAAGAAAATAGAAAGGAAAATGGGTACAATTTAAAGAAAATAGAAAGGAAAATGGGTACAATTTAAAGAAAATCTCAAAATCAATCGGGTTAAAATGTCCAATGCAACCCCTCGAAGCATAGGCCAGCAGGGTCGAAGTGGAATCACAACGTTTTGGTCAGCCATCGCGGTGTCATGGAAAGGCTTCGAAAAACAAGAGCATACACGCTCCCCGCGAATCTGCATGTTTCCACGAAAATAACGAAGAAAAAGTCGGGTGGAATAGTCACGTCGGGGTCCAGAAAGAGGGGAGGGGGGCATACGAGGCTCCCCACGATGGCGGGAACGGAAGTGGATGCTTGGTACCGCGCGGACAAAAGGGGCGCGCAGCAGTACCAGTGGTTCAGACTTCTCCAATTACCGAGCCTGCCACCTATCCCTCTCCCGTACGTGTGGCGTAGGTGTTTCATTAATTTTAATTAAATATTTTTAATTCTCACTCGGCGAAAGAGGCGCGAGCGAGACAGGGAGCGGATGGGAAAGAGGCGGCGGAGACGGAGGGCGAGAACGGGGTTGGAGGTTGGACGCGTGTAAAGTCCGAGGAAATGGGTAGCGCGCGCGTAGTTATGCGTGACGAATGTAATCGTGTTGTTTACGTCGTCGGGGGGCGCGCGCCGTCGCGGAATTACGGCGAATTTCCCGCGACTCTGGCGAAATAAAACGCGAGCTTGGCATAGCTGGACGGGAATCGCAGCCCGGCTGATGATGGCGGGGGAGGAAGGATATCCAGTCACGCCGAGGCCACCAATTACGTCGTTTACTGGCTGTACTTCGAATGGATGTGGACCAGCATATGTAATCGAATACTTGATATTCGAGCCAGAGTGGTCTACGATGAACGATAATTGGGAGACCGAACGAGTGCCTTGATAACGGGCGTTGCGATAGTAAAGTGATGGGAATTTCCGTGATTCATTGCGAATGGGGGCGGTGAGGCGATACGCGATTGCTTTCTGATTCAACAATGGGAAAGATTAAGCAGGCCTCTGTAAATGTAGCTTTTCTGCTTTTGGGAGGAGGGAGAATTTTTTAGTGTGGTGGAGTACTCGAAGCAAGGTAGGGAATTAATCGTCTTCGGTTTTGAAGTATGAAAAAATGTTTAGATATTTTAATAATAGTGTTGTTTCTTTGCTGCTGGGAAAGCATTGAGGCTGTCTACTTCATTCAAATGGAATGCCTTGTTTTTTTATTTATTTACTCCTAATAGAGGTTTCTGAATTATAATAGAAAATAGTTCAGTAATTTTACCTCTAGGGGAAATGTGCCTAAAATGATAAAAGGTAAAGTCTTTTTCAATGTTGTCTAACTTTTGTCATAATCGGATTAGTGTGACAAAATAATAACAATAATTTAATGTATGTTTCGTTACCGAATTTAATAATTTGACGTTACATTCAACTTGTTACTCACTTTAATTTCTGTTTTTATTTAAATAAATCCAAGTCTCACTCATTAATTCTACTAATTTTTCCATTCATCTCTTCTAAAAAATTAAGGCAATTCTCATATAAAAATTTCCACTTTCCAAAAGACCACTTTAGCCTACTCTTTCCCAAGCAATTAAACCCCGAAACCTAAATTTCCACAACCACTGTCCCTTCAAAGAGTCTATCTACATTTAACCCAAAATGAGTTCTATTGAAATTACCAACTCGTTCCCGTTCTATTACAATCATTCCAAGACGGCAGAGGTTTGAAGCACTCCATTAAACGTCATTCCCAGCGCAGTCTCGTAGCAAGCATTAAATGTGCATCACGAAGTGGAAGGGCAGCGAGTTTCCTCGGCACGGGGAGAAGCGGGACGATAGAAGACGAGTGGCTCGATGGGAAACTGATCGGTATGCCGAACACGCGGTGTCTAAACCGCCGATTATCATATTTATGATGTCTCCTCATTTCGAGGAGCGAGACGCCGATAGGTAGGTGGCTTGTACGCGGAGATTCGCCGAGGATTCGCCGCATTTTCCGCCACGGGACCTTCTCCGTGATTGAATAATCAAGCCCCGATCGAATTAAATCGACCCATTAACGAGCTCGTTTTTCCTTCCACAGTGACTCTAAAAAGAAAGAATAAAATAAATATTCATAGCGCTCGCGGGTCCTTCCGACACTATATAGTTATCCTGCTGACGTTTATCTGGCTTTTAAACAGATTTTCTCCCCATTAATTATGAGCAAACAATTATCTGCAGATGAGTGAAGATACTTAATGCCGCGAGAGGTGTGAAATGAAATTTTTATAGCTCACAGCTTCGATCAAATTTCCCGCTCGCTATCGATCTCTCAATTGAATCAATGACGGTTAATTTAATCGACGGCTCTATAGTGCAATATACTCAGGTCTAATAAGTGGATCAAGCGGGTCTGCGGAACCCTTGATCTCCTAATATCACGATCAAACACGTCTCCAGTTTGAGAAGCATAATTATATGAACACTACCAGTAAGCCAGCGATATTGACTGCGAGAGAAATACATATTTATTCCTCAAGAAATACTAACGAACCGTTCACTCTCCAATCACTTTGAAAGCCGAACGGGGACTTTTATACTTGTAATAATTTCCAAACAGCAACCGCGCTCCCGTCTGAGTTCCCCGAGAACGGAAGTTCCAGGCGGGTTTGAAACTGTAACGCAACGAACGGTCACGTGCATGCCTCCGTATTATGGTTTGAAGCTTTCTAACAGGAAGTTAAACAGAGGGTAACAGGCGAAACGAAGCCGCAAAGTACACTTTGCGTTCTGTTGGCGCAATTAATGTGTCAGCGTGCGTCAAACACGCAATTAATCTATTTTCTGGAACATTAATAACTACGGCTGCTCGCGGGAAAAGTAATTGAAACGCGTTCACGGACGTCGCTTAAGCACGCCGTAGTTACGAGGAATAATTAGAACGTAATGCGATTCCGCGGCGGCGTAGTTCAGTAAATCGCACGAAATAACGCAGCTTCCGTGTCGCCGGGGGATGGTCCATGCCCGGCAAACATTTATATTACGAATCAGGCGACCGGCATCGAGTAAATTGAATCCCATTGTACTTTTAACGGGAAGATTTGTTCAGCTGACGCTTTGGTGCCGCACTTCCGCGTGCGCGGCTCGCGACGCGGCTCACCCTTCGAGCGCGTAAAATCGCCATTCAGGGACCACGTGGACCGAGTACCGGAAGCCATCTTGTATCCCGTTCTGCGTGTCCCGCGAGGAAGAAAGTGGTTTATTGGAAATTCAGGTGGGAGCAGTAATATTATGTACCTACTTCTGAATTTTGGGAATCAATCGAAGTGAGGTTCATAGAGAATTTAAGGGTTCCCTCCTATCAAATCACTACAACAATAGGTATTCATTATTATAAATATTCAAGGTCATTTTTAGAATTTTATTTAAAACAAATAATCGTCATAGTGTTATAAAACTTTTTGGCCTGTATCTGGACATCACTGAAGATAATTAAAAATTATTTTTTGCATATTTTATGTTTTATATTTTTTTCTTTAGCAAAATGTTGTAATCTGATGTTTTATATATGTATTTATAAAAAGAAGAAGATTGATCGAAATAAGTCATTTTTAGAATTTTTTTCTGATTGCGGTATCAGCATTACCCCCCACCCTTTAAAACAAAGGAACTTTTAAATCCTTAAACACAAAAGTTATTATATAGGAGGAATAGACAAATGGAGGAAAAGATAAATGGAAACTATATGTGCCGATAAAATCTGGTTTATAGAATAAAATTAAAGTGAAACAGTTCGACTGTATATTAATATCCTCCGCGCACTATTCTCTGTTCGAAAACGGTAGCGTCTAGACAGTTACTGGATTAATTGGATTTAAAACTCTTCCGTTCCCAAAGAGTTAATTCCACTGGTGCCCGTGACAGAGTTTCCGAGCACGTAGACTTAAGCTAATTTAAAAAATTCTACGGTATAATGTAAATGTAGTGCACTCACCCTATGCCATAATTAAGAACACTATGCATAATGTCTACCCCTCTCTCGACGATAAATCTGAAGAGACTCGTAATTTTATAAGCGCGCTTTGTTACGAGGAAAATACGGGCTCGGACCCGTATATCAAATCATTTGGCGATTTGTTTACATTAACCAGGTTTTGGTACAGAGAATATATTTGCCAACGGTGAATATGTTAATTATTATAAATTGCGAATGTTTGATGCACTGTGCGCGCGAGTTAGATTTACTTTGGACTTGATTACATAGTTAGAACTACGAAATATTTTATAAAACAATCTGTGATATAAATATCGAGAAGTACGACTCCCTACCATACAAAATAAATTTCTAACAGGAAATATGAAGTGTAAAAAGTATTATAAAGAGGTGAAAATATCGTCTGCTTTATATTGTTAATTATAATTTTCATTAAATTCTTAGCGAGCTCGTTGAAGTTTATTTCTTTTACGCGAGAAAGAATATAATATTGCATTTAAAAAGAACAATGTTAATTGGTAATATTCCTGAAAAGATGAGGGAACTTTCTTTTATAATTTATATTAATATCCACGAGTATTAATTCTGTTGCAAACAAGGAACACTTCTATTCCTTATTATTTAAAAAATATTTCCCATCAAACTTGAGTCAAGACGTTCTCCTAGATTACTCTAAAACTTAACGAAACAAGATGACACAGAGACACTCTCCACAAGATATTAATTCCACATACTCTCACATCCCACAGATAAACATGAATGTAAAACAAATAGAAAACTACACAAAACATATAAAAACTACCAAGCCACAAATCTATCACGTACAAAAACACCTTAATGACCAGCACTTTCCTCAAGCAAACGCCTTGTCGCCGCTTTTCTGTAATCGAAGCAAAGAGGTAAACAGTGCAACGCGTGCATAAATAAAGAAACACTGCTCCTAAGACGAACGATAATGAGTCAATTAACACGTCGGAATCCCCTGAGTGTTAATTCCCTTTAATTGCCTCGCGATAACAGAGGGACCTGATTCGACGCGCGTTAATGAGAAACGTCTCCATTATGAGAGCAGCAAACTGTCCGCCGCGAAATGAAAAGCGCGGTTGGCAATTAATTTGAATGAATATTCGCGTAAGCACGGAGTAATCTTGTTACTGCACGTTAAGTAATCTGGGAGTAAGGTGGCTCGTTTCGTTCCAGCTAGAAAATAGAATCTAATGCGAGCTAGTGGCAGATGAGGAGAGGAGAAAAAATGGGAGCACGACACGGGGGCTCGGAGAAAACGGGGGAGCTTTCCAGGTACTGAGGTAAGTTATTAGACCAAGCTTGAAGAGGAACAGGCGGATCTTTCATTTCCAACAGCGGATCGTCCATAAACGCGCGAGAACTCTTTTATTGGTTTAAAGAAGATTGATCGCTCGAAATCTATGACTCGCAGGAACGACGATTCCCTCTCCGTCTCGATCGTCTTACTTCCACTTCCTCGGTCTCGGTCCTTGAATGGAAGTAAAAAAAAATAAAGGCTCGTCACTGTATTCAACTGTACGCTTTTGTAAACCTCGCTCTCCCTAGTCGCTCGAGTTTTAAAAGTTTCCGACGAGATCCGTTCCTACTTGTTTCTTGGGAACTCAGCAAACAAGATTAACTGGGAAATGTTTCTATGAATGAAGGATTAAGTGTATTTGCCACTTTCGTTCGGAGCACCGTAATAACGCCCAACTGCACGAGTTTCCAGTGATGCGGTGAAAGTAATTCCAACAATAATTTCCCTTTCCCTCTGTCACTGATAGAAAGGCAGTTATCTTAGCACATCGTGAATATCAAGATAGACGTTTGAAAAACATTCAAGCGCCAAAGTAATAGCTTCCCATTTTCAATTATTTCACGAGTAAGTTGCGAAAAGTAAACTGTACATAAAAAATAGATTTCTAGAAAAAATAAACTTCCTGAAGAACTCGCAAAGCTTTCCTTCATTCTCCATTTAAATGCCACGAAAGGGGAAAAAAATAGATTCATTTTTAGGAGGTAAAGTCCTTGAATTAATTTCCAACCCCGGCGCTACACTACGACCGCGTGCGTACAAAAAATTGCGAACAAAATTGCGCACGCGGAAAGTACATTTTAATATTTTTCACGTGTCCGCGTTTAAAGGGGAGGAAAATAAATATACAGCTCGTTCGACGGAAAGCGTAACGAAATTCGACGCAACAACGAAGGGGCGTTTTGAGAGACGCTCACGTGAAATCAAGGCGGAAAACCACGTAACCGCGAAATCGTTTGAACGTGCCTATATCACCCTCGCGCGAGTTTGTGCATTTTTTGCACGCAGTTTTAAGCGGTGTCACGGTGGCAGTGTCCCCATGAATGTTTCATGAGGCCGTGCTCTCGCACACCCTTCGAAACGCACACCCGTGCGTGTCCTTGTTTGCTGGGCGTGAATCCAGACCGCGTAAATCATTGTCTCCTCGCTCGCAGTACGTCGTTTGTCGGTCCACCTTGGAAAAACGTATCGAACCGTTTCTGTCTTTTTCATTAAGCTATTCACGTGGAGACTCTGAGATTCATCTGTTTAAAATTAAGTGCGAAACGATTTTATTATTCCGAAGGGTGAATTCATAAGGTAAGAGGGGAAGAAAGATATTACGTGGGTAAGGGTTGGAAGGAGTTTTGATTTTGGAATTGTTATTCGTGGAGGAAAAGTGCACGTCTTGTTGATAATTGAAAGAGAGTATATTTGAAATTATTATTCCTACGTGAAGCGTTAAAGTGGAGAAGTTATATGGATAAAGTTGTTTTAGAGTTGGAGGAATTCTGGCTCAGTAAGTTTGTTGGAAAGATGTTACTAAGAATGTAGAATGTTTCGTTTACATTGTAATGGAATATTTATTAGTGTAATATTAATTTATAGAAAGGAAAATGTACTTCTCTTGAACACATAAGTCAAAGAATTGTGTATGTTGAAAATTTTAAATGGGAAGGTACAAAATTTGTTCATAATTCTAAAGTTCGTGTCAATTTTAATAAGTTTTACTTCAAAGAGTTTTTAAAATAACGCACAGGTGAGAAGATATAGAGAAATGTAACTACGGTCACATTGGTTTGCAGAGCGCGTCTGACCATATACTATCTACTTCCCCTTACCCTATTACGCTCTGCTCTTCCCTCAAGCTCTAGTAGTATAAATCAACCATACCTTTTTATATCTTCCTGGATCGTTTAAAATAGGTTTTATTTAAAACATTGTGCCAAGTAAAAGTCACTCAACTTAATAAAAACTTTGTAAGAATACATTCAAATTCTAGAAATTTCTTTTAAGATTCTCAAGGTAGCCCCTGTTAAATAGAAATAAGACAAACCAATAAATTACAATTATTCATTCTGATGAAAATAAATTTACCTTCGTGTTGACATTGGAAAATAGTAAATATTCAAATACTTATAAAGTGCACAGAGTTAAAGAAGATCAAACTTTCGTCTGAAACGAGTTTCAATAAATGGAAAGGGAAACTTTGAAAATCCTTGGAAAAATTTACACGGAGCAATTTAATAACAATAACAGCATAATAAATAAATATTTAGACAAACTGAATGCATACCTTATATTGCTTTGCTCGATGCATCGTGAATTTTTAACTTATTGGAAAAAATAATACATCGACACGTGAATTTTAGAAGGAAAAATCATTTCCGCAAGAAGAAACGGGAAAATAAATAAACATCGTTTGTATCCCACTGTATGCATCAAATCGAGCATCGTAAATCACGGTGCACGCGAAAAACAGTTTGTTGAAACAGCCACGGGAGAGCGAATGCAATGTTACGTTGTGAAATGAAAAAGCTACAACGGTAAATATTCATAACGACGATTACACAGAGAACGGTGGAGGAAAGAAGGTTGGGAATAAAACGAAAACTCGTGCGTCTTGTTCCAGCAAATGGAAACGTAAGATTGAGACTTCATTTCACGATTATTCAGTAATATCATCTGCTAACAAACGTTCCGAGAAAAAAAGAATTGCCATTTTGAAATCTGTTAATGGCACGATTATTATGTTAATTAAAATTTTACAGGTTTCGCTGAAAAACGTATTTTGTAACGCGGTAATTTTAATTACAGAAAAATGGTACAATTATCATAAGTAATCGTGTTACTTAGCAAGCGAAGTGTTTTAATCAGATTGCCTACAACGATAAATTGCAATAATTTTCTATGCATAATTGACTGAATGATACAAAGTGGAACTAAAAACTAATATCCAGTAATAAATCTCAATGTTTACTCTGGAAATTCAAGGCTTTTGGTTCCAAAAAGGTTCCTTTTCCCTGCAGTTTTAAAAATCTTATAGATTCAAATTTAAACATTTAAATTTCCAATCACAGCAAATCACGTTTCTCACTTCAGTAACAATGACAAAATCAACTTGGATCATTCGGATTCCCACCTTCCCTCAATCACATGCCCATTTTCCTCCCAAATATTGATTAAATACCCCACTACTACTCGTGTCCTCCAAATTTACACTCCCAAGAAAAGCTATTACAGAAAGGGCTGTACCTAAAGCTCACCGTAAAGGATCTCTGAAACACAAGATTCAATCCATGGCAGAGAAGGCCACCGATAGTTTCCCGAAACCGAGGAAACAAAAATTGTCTGGAACTCGCGACGTCGCCGAGAACGAAGGTTCGATTCGAGAAGGAAAATTGAAGTCCGCCACCTTCGGATCGGAGTTGAATTCAACCTGGGTACAAAGTGAGTGTCAGATATATTGCATGAGTTACGCTGCCAGCCACCTTCTGAGAATGCCTTTGGAAGGACGAGAATCTGTCTTCGGCGACGTGGTACGGTGAACTCGTGCTACGATAAAACGCGCGCACTCGTGTACAAACAACACCGATGAAACTTTACCTGCGTCCTTTGACGCAGCCTGGAATAGCTCCTGCTGCGCCCCACAGCTTTTGTACGAGCTTTTTCCAACGTGGGTACCGCGGAAGCCACACGACGATGTACTTCTGATTTGTTTGCACGCCAGTAGCCACTCGCGCAATAATTATGAATACCATGCAACGCATGTTTCTGCAAAAATTACATTCTATCATGGTGTACACGATGCTGTGTACTTCAGCTGCTATTTCCAAAGTTATTTGCAATTCTGTTTTCACGGTTTGGAAAGTTTACTTTGATTGTTATTCCCATTGTTAATTCCCCTATCGATCGCATAACTCGTCATTCAATATTGAACATCAAACAAAGCTGTTGTGAACCATTGAGGTGTGTCTGGACACGTACTGGGTGTTACTACTTGCCAGCCCTGTGTGGAAATAAATCTAGAAGAGTGGAAATACATTTTTCCCACCTACAGAAACTTTCCTATAATCTGCATACATCTAAATAAACAAAAACGAACTTTGTCAATTCATACCTTCCACAAAATCAACCCTCTAACATCTACTGTAATTCTAAATTCGTTACTTTGTAACTAAAGTTAACCGTACACCATTCTACATTCAAATTTACCTTAATTCACCATTCTCCCACTATTTTCCACAAACATCCACGCTGACAACCTGCGCCCGCGACAATCGTAATGGGTACTGCTCGTTAGGCGCGCGTAAATAAACTGTTTCCCGCGGGGAGTTAAATAAATAAAACAACACCAGTGCACACGAACGAGCCCCGTCCTTGTTGCAGCCTACGTGCGTCAAGCGCGTGCAACGTCCAGAACGTGGTAATTAATAGGCGGGCGTGCAGCCACGCCGATATCGATACGTCCCTAGTAGAACAGATCGCGCATTACTCAGCCGGCCAGCAACTTCAGGTGGAGGAATGCGGAATAGCGCCTACGCAACGCGCCACGGATTATTAACGTCCCCGCAGAGGCAATGCATGTATAACGAATAACGACACGGGCTGCGTGTGCATCAGGTGTCGCCCATCGCGCGCCCAAGCTGTACACGCCTGCTGGAAATTCCCAGCTTTGCTGCTGTGGCTATTCCCCTGTGGGACACGCACCCCTAGCTGGCAACAGATCGCGCGTGCACGGCTTGTCTTCGCAATACGCGGCCCCGGAGTTCGGCATTATTCCAATTGTTTCAAATAAATATGTGTCTAACAAGAAAACGGACATCACGAATATTTTGATTCTATTGAAACTTCGCGCAAATGTAAAGCACATTGGAGTGTATAGGGAGGAATTTATTCACTCTGCACGGGTGAAATCAACCCTTAATGTTTTTTCGTTGTTTAGGAATTTTAGATAGAGATGGGGTTTGTGGAGAGCAGTTAGGAGGTGTTGGAAAGTTAATTATTATTATTTTTACGTAAAGACGTAATTCATAATAAATAAATAATATAATAATTTATATGAGATCAGCGATGGTGATAGTGAATAACTAGAGTAAAGGCGAGGCTGCAACTGCTGCAACTATTATATAACTGAATCTAAAACTTAAAATTAAAACTAATAAAAAGAACTAAAGTTACCTGAACGTAGTTAAAGTAGAATGGAAGGTTGTGTTTTAGAGGTATAGGTGATTTTGTGGTTTCGGGATATGGGAGAAATCTTTTTAGGGTACTTTTGTGGCTCGCAATTGGTCGTTTGTAGCCTGAGGCGTTTTTGATTTAAAGAATATCTTAAAATGGAATGCTTGTATGAAAATTTCACGACTCCTCTTTTTTGATATTTCAGTGGAGGAAAGTATTAAGTGTTTAGGTAAAAGGAACGTGAAGCTTCGTTTTAATATTTATCCAATTCTGTTCTGTTTTAAAACGTGATGTAGAGTGGAGGGAGTCAAGGGTGAAATGGGAGTTTTATATCGAGGTCTTGAAACTTCATCGGTTTTCTTCGTTTTACTGTCGGTCTTATTGAATTCATAAATATGGCCACTTTATTCGAGGCAGGGAAAATTTAATCTACTGAATATTTATTAACCACGATCATATTACGAAATACTGATGAAGCCACAGAATGAAAGGCTATGTATTTTGATATCATTGCACAGAAAGTCCTGAAACGAAGCGAAATGCTTTACAATTGTAAAATTAATTCGAACGAAGTATCTTTAACGATGTGGCGTCAAAGAAATTTCGAAATTCAATGCATTATTGAACGGCCTCTATGATCAAGGGTACATTGCAGATTTTGTTTTAAACAATTCTCGATACAAATAGAATGCTGCAAAATCATATTTCTCTGTCTACTCGAGCATCCAATTTCACTTCGCCATCGCTGATATTTTTCTAACTTTTTGCGGTATCAATTATTCTCGGGTACAACATATCGGACCGAGATGTCGATTTCGCCAGTTAACCCAAGCTTTACATTGTCAAGCCCAGGGATAAAGCGGATAAGCGTTTTTCTCTTAACTTGGGCCGTTTATAAACGGAAAATGTTGTAAATTTATCACGTCCAGGTTGTCACGGCCAGTAGCTTGTGCACGAAGAAGGGAAAGCAAATTTTACAGGTACACCATGCACAGCCTCCAATGTTCCACGAAGTGAATGTGTAAAATAGTATAGTCAAACTTCAAAGGTACACGTACATTGACTACCAACACAGACATTTCTTTCTCTTTCTGAATGAAGTGCCCCAAATTTTTTTTTCTGCTTTGTTAACTGTAATTCCCCCACACGAAAAGCAATTCCGAAATAGAAGAACATCTCCCAATGTTATCAAAAATTTCTATTGAAAAGTTTTTAAAATATACTGGTTTCAAAAACCAACTTTGAATATTTACATTTGGATTTTTTCAATTCTAACAAAATAAGGCTGCACGAAAATACCTTATATAAGAATAATAATTTTTACCCTTGTTTCACCTTTCGGAATTCAAACGGATCAAACATGAAAACTTGTTCTACGTCTTATATCTTTGTCCTCAACGAGGAAGCAGAAGAAAATCGATTGTCGAAGAGTCGAACAATGCTCTCCATGGTAAGAGTGCTTCTCCACGAAGGAATGAAAAACGTAACGGAGGCCAATGCGCAAAGAATAGCAATCTGAAGGGAATTCCGATCCATCGAAGAAAAGTGCATGTATCGTGGATAGTTAAGAAAGAATATATTAAGCTTTACTATTCCTATATAAACTGGCAATATGAAATATGCAAACAATGTTGAATATTCACATTTGAATTACATTTGACCCCGTTCAATACCTTCAACATTTAACTTCCATTATTCATGAGACGACCTAACAAAATAATAATAATAATTCGTCTTTATTGCATCAAAAAATTTACATTGTATTAATTAAGCGACGAATAGGCGAGGTTCAGCAAATAATACTAAATAAAACTACTCCTCATGAAACTTAAACTCCATCTTCCCGGAAGTACAATTCTCACCCCTGTTTGACCCCTTCGAATTCAGACTAATCACCAATAAAAACCTACTCCACCTCTCACGTCTTTGTCCCGAACAGCGTGTGGCAAGCAAAGAAAAATCGATGAATGGACACCCGAACAATGTCCCCCATGGAAAGAGTGATTCCCCGCGAAGGAAAGAAGAGCGTAACGGAGACCAGCACGCAGGGAATAGCAATCTGAAGGGAATAAACGCATTTCACTGTAACGAAACAGAGCAGCGTCGGTTTATCCGTAAACAATGACTCGGTGACGCGCGCAACTCCGTTCCGTTCTGCACTGTCAGAAGTTGTCTCTCTCCATTTTTCACCCTCCGCCTCCCCCGGCGTACCCGTCGCCGTTCCACCCTGCGTGTCTCCTGTCCCGCCGCCACCGACGGTACTCTATTCAATTACACCCGAAGACCAGACCAGCCGCGCAGATTGCAACTGCATTCACACGTTACGCGTATACACACAGCGGGCCCGTCTGCGTCGCGTCTTCTAGCTGCATTCAGACCTTCATAAACGACGCACTGGTAAACTCCAGAGACATGCAGCCTGGCTCCGAGAGATACGGGGACGTTCGATGCTCGTTCGTTGGGGGTGCAAATTTTATTTCGGACCAGACAGATGCTGGTGGTCCGCGATAGAAATCTGTGGATGGGGTTGATTCTACGGAGATCGTGCCTTCGAATATCGTGGCAGTTAATTTAGCAAAATTCGTGCTACAGGTAAAAACCATGGTAGAATTTTGTTGCAGTGCTAGGTACAGTGCAACCTCCATTATCCAAATTATTAGGGAGACATCATCGTTCGACTAAGGGAACATTATTTGGATAGAGGAAAATTCATTTTCCTCGTGGTAAATATTCTGTATTTCAGAAAAATGATATAGGAAATAGTTCAAAAAATGAAAAGTAATGTGAATGTGATTGTAGGTATATTCTTGATAATTTTTTAGCACTCGAACGAAAATATTTTCTGCTTTTTAACTATTTTATTTATTTTATTTTTTTGAGTCTCTGTGATATTTCTCGAGTCATAAGCCAGCGCTGCAGCGATAGCAATAGCTGTTCTATCTCTACCATAAATAAATAAACTTTTACGCTCTGCGATCGGGAATTTCATGTGCACCAATATTTTCTAGCTTTTGAAGAATGTATCTTCAGTTTTGTTATAACAGTTAATACTACACATATATATAATGTGTTACTGCTTGCAATGTGAGTCGCACTTTCCTGATTATTATAGACACACCGTACTGAGAAACTGTGGCCGACGAAGATTATTTGCTTCGAGCTAATGAAAGTTAATTCGCGAAATTGGTGTTTCCGTAAACAAAGCACAGAACGCTTGGCTCCTTCTGAATAGGAGAAACTATTCGCCTGGCGAAGGAGCCGCTGGCTGCAGAACGGTTTTCTAACTGCCTGAAAATTCTATTTGCATCTTAATTTCGAGCGGGACAGAGGACACGATACGATGAAAAAGATAGGGACTTTCATGTAAAATGAAGTAGCCGACCGTTTGTTCCGGCTCGTTCGTGCGGTACAAACGCTCCGAAATTGCAAACCCGCTCGATTGATCTCGAATGAATATTTAAGCCCGCTGCAACTCGCACGGTTCGACACTTTCTCCCCTATTTTTTCCCCCCCATTTACCTCGTCTCGACCTGGCCAGGCAATGCACACGTTCCGCCGGCTAAACGATTAGAATTCTTTTTGTTTCTAAAGACGAGATACTCGCCCTGAATTTTACGCCGCCCCTTAATTATATCGCGCGAACTTTACGATCCACTTCTGTTACAATGCATAAAGTTTATGGTAATGACGACACTAAAGAACAGCCATGACTGCAATTCTGAGTCAAATATCGGTACCGTAAAACGGAATTACCCTTTATTCTTTCTAAGGGCTACTCCGTGTCGCTGGTTTATTGCTAATTCCGCTTGAGTACTGGCACCAATCGCTGTTCGCGATGTTACGTAGCAATCGATAGGCTTTAATGAACTTTGACGAATTTATTGAGGGAGGAATGTGTCTTTTGAGTGTGAAATCTGTGGAAATGTGTGGAGATACAATTACACATTTCAGTAGTATTATCATTTTCCATTTACCCTTTCAATTATTTAATAAATAATAAGTAATTGTAATTTGTCAAACTCTTCCGAAATATTAAGTAAATGGCTTAGACATTTTTAATCGATCAAAGGGGAGAATATTAAAGCCTCGATAATTTCGGAATATAATATTCTTCCTGCATTTATGAAACCTATTTTAAGAAGACACTGAATTAATTTGCTTCTGCTTTTTTAAATTTCTTAGCCTATAAATCCACAACTTTCATTTATTCCTTAAAAATTCACGCGATAAATTCCACTTATCAAAATAAAAGCTATTATGCTTCACCGTCCTATGTGGCTACTAATGTGATTTCTTCCAAAAAGAAAAAGACACTATAAACTGGTCAACAATTTATAATCCACTCTGTACATACCAACCCCCTTTCAGCTCCAACAATGTTAAGAAATCACTCAAAGAAAAGCCAGTGTAAACCATGGGAGAAAAGGTTCCAGACGTCCGCGAAAACATCGATCGAACGACGTTTTAACAAAACATAAAATTCCCGGGTACGGTGCAGTTGGATTTGCTATACGTTTAATTTCCTCCCTTTGGCTCGTGGGATACATCGCGTACATGTCGGTGAACGCCTGCGAGCCACGATGCTTGGCGCAAATTAAATTTTATCGGGCAACTTGCGCCCCGGGTAGTAAACGGAAGTCTGCGCACGAATTACACCGGATAAGCGCGTTAAAGATTTTTCAACGATGCTGGAGAGACCGCGGGCCACGAACGATACGGCGAAGGCGAGGGTAAAGCGCTGTCTCCTGACACCCTGACGAGCTCGATAAACATAAGCTGCATGGCGGTATAACGAGGGAAGATGAGGACGATGAATGAATTGTCACGCTGCATCTCATTGCACTGAGAAGATCGAGGAATTCGTGGAGGAATTAAAATTCCACGTTTATCGGACAGTAGAATATTTTTTCTCTCACTCTGGAATAACTCTGTTCGCATATTTAGCGCGGAATTTAACGGAGAAATAGCTTGGACATTGCGAGGATGAAATCGATGACCGAATTAGTGAAGCTAGATTAAAGTGGATATTAATCATTAGACTGGGTTTGCGCGGCTGTTAATGCGTTTAATATTAGATTGAAAGTGTGGAATAATAAATGGACCTCGAGCGTGATAATTGCTTTAGGTCGGTGTTGTTTAGTGGAACGGTGGGTGAATTTGTAGTGTCTTGAGATTGGAGGAACAAGTTTGATTGGCGTATGGAAATTGTAAAAGTGGAGAAACTGATTTTAAGCATCGTAAATCTTGAATAGGTTGGAAAATTCCACTGAAATAATTTGACAATAATGTTTAAATATATAATTAATTTTATTCACTATCTGAATTCACAGTACCTACTACTTTTTTTACATAGAAAACCTTTTGCATCTGTGATGATGCTGATTTCTTTTCCTGCATTACTTCTTTTTTATTAACTCTACTGACAGCAAAACAATTTGCATATAATTTTTTCACTAAGAATTGAACAGTTTGTAATGAGTAACATATATTATACACAAAAGATTTGATTCCCTTCACGAAAGGGAATCAAATTCATGTACCTCTTTCACCTAATACTTCACTAAGTACCTTCAGAATTTCCCGCACTAATTTTCACGAGGCTGCATATTACAAAATAATGTCTATTCTCCTTCACGATTTAAATTTATGTTAAACCCCTATCGCTACAGAAAGCCCCATGCAAAAGGGCACGTCGGTTCAATTGTCGCCGTTCGAACGACTGTTCGCCGTGCTTTGAATCGCATGCAATTTTACACCCCCTCTTTGTCTCATCCCCCTTTCACGGGGACGTCCTTCAGCTAAACGTTGTTTTGATTAATATTCATCCCACTAAGAGAAATTCAGTAAACGGCCATGAATCTCGATAACTTCCACCCTTATTGCTCACCCCGCACTCCCCAGAGGCTGCAGAGATCTGGTTACATCATAATTAAAGTCGACGGTTCTTCGGGACGACTAATAATATCCCCGTGTACCGGAAGATTGTCTTTCCGACATCCTTCCGCGTGCACAGAAGAAAAAGGGGGCGGAACAGCGAGATATTCGATTGCAAGGCGAGCTCGGTATATATACCTATCGTCTCCATTTCGTGGGCAAATGGATGAATGAAACGTGAACCGTTTGACTTCTTTGGAAATACATTAAGAGTAGTAGATTCGGGAAATTTCTTGGGAACACAAGTGTCTGTGAATATATTTGTGACTGTGTTGAAAGGGTAGGAGGTAGAAGCTTGCAAATTATCATATAATTTGAGGGCGAGGAATTATTTAGCGTATTTAATTTATTATCTAAATTAATTTAATATCTATACGATTTATTAACTTATTATCTGTCATGCGTGAACCATCGTCATTTTATCAGAGGCCCAATACTTTTTGACGATTCTTAACAGGGAATTGGAAAATATAGAACTTTTGCTAGTAGACTAATTTTTGTCATTCAAGTACCGGAAAATAATGTTAATAAATGTTAATAATTAATGTAGAAATAAAGTAACATTAATGATTTGTTTATTTCATTTTACTCGCCATAATCCCACTTGTAATAAATAAAAACATTCCATTAGAAATAATGAGAAATTAAAGAAATATCACAAGTTTAAGTTTTGGGTGAAGTAGGCTTCATGCGAATAATTGTGTGACACAAAAAGGTGCGACTAATTAAGGGTTAAAATCTAATATTTGGGGAAGATTTAGTGGGATACGTAAAATATTAAATAAGCTCCAGGATACTGAAAGTAGTAACTACAGAGAAAGTAGTATATAAAAAAAACGGTTTCTAATAAACTTCTCGCAACCTATGTCACTCTGTAAGAACTTTTGTTTCGAAAATTTGCGAATCTGTTTCTTTTCCGCACGTGTAACCAACCTTTCAATGGAAGCACGAGTCTCGAGAGCATGATGCATGTGACAGAATTTCATATTCGATACCTACAATTTTTGCAGTGTCAAGAATGGGATGCATGTTTCAGCATTGCTACAAAGAAGAATAGGATGCTTGCTATCGGCTATTGTATATTACTTTCCTGTCAACTTCGGATAGAAAATTGTAGCTTGCTGTAACAGTACTGTGGCGGAAACTAGCAAATAACTTCAGTTACGAAATATCACAAACTCTCGAAGTATTCATTTATATAAAGCTGGACACTATTTTTTACCGATTGGTCACGCGAAAAGTTAAACGAAATTCCCGTAAAGTGAATTATAAGTTATTAGTTAAAAGAAGGTGACGTAGTGTTTCAAATTAAAGAATCAGTAAACAACTGACTATTCAAAGCAAGAAACTTGATCGTCAAAAAAAATGTGTCGCATTAAATTCAGCCCTTGTTATAACTTTTCGAAAGTTGTATGTAAATTTTCAGTATTCAAATTGTTCTCTTCATACATGATTTTTAAGAAGATTGTATATGCATTTTCTTGGGCATTTATGCAAAAAAATCCTGTAAGAAGTTAACTATAAGTTTGAACCCCAAGTTTTTCTGATCCAAGTCGCTTGTCAATCGACTTCTCTGAAATACATCTAACATAAATTTCTCTTCAATTAGTATATTCAGATCCCCATTAAGAATTTTCTTTACAGATCCATCCCCTTCTCTGCGATCAAGAGAATTCATTAGCCTTCTCCTCCTCAAACGCCGAGTTACTTCCACTTCGCAGGAAACATTTCCGAGATTCGCAGCTGCTTCCAACAAAGCTAAATCGACATGCAAAATACGTGCATAAATATATCCAAAACCTCGTATCCTGACCCAAAGTAGCTTCTTCCACGTACGTCGATATATTCGAAATAAAGAAGCTCGAAACGAAGGCAGAGATACCGTGGAATCGCGCGATGTAACTTCGCCCACGCGTGTAAACAATTTAGAAGCACTTTAGCGCGGAAATTTCGTACGTCACAACTTAATAATGGAATGGCTGGCGTCAGTGGGGTCGTTACAGCGGCGATTTCGCGTGATTCTCGCCGGCGGAAATCGCCGCGGGGCCGATCGGCGTCGTTTGTCTCGGGCGAGATACAAATTGCAGCCCGGTTACGACGCGTGAGAACGTATGCTCGTCGAAGACGGGGGCAGAGTGGGTCGATAACGGGGCCGTGGCGGGAGGAAATAATAAAAATCGTGGCATTTTCGATAAACGAATGAGCGACGAGTTCGTTGGAACGCGGACGGCTGCATTTCACGGGGAGGGATGGGGATTGGGCGCGCTCCTAACTCTCGCGTCGCGGCTTAGAGGAGTCGGAAATGAAATTAAAATAATGCACCGTCATCTGCGGACGCGTCGTTACGTCGCGGACGGCCCACGAATCGCGTGGGTTTGTAACGGTGTAACGGGGAGGAGCGGAGGGGGAGGCAAGAGAATCGCAGACGGACGAGAGGGTAAAGACAGCGCGGGTTCGAGGGACAAAAGGGATTACGGAATGAAAAAGAAAGGGAAGGAACGGCGGACTAGTAGCTAAGAAAGAGGAGAGAAGTAAAGATAAAAAGGAATGAGGTAGAGAGGGTGTGGAGGGGGTGAAGAGAAAGTCGGATCATTCGGGGAATGAAAAGAAACACGGAGGGGGAAGAGCAGACAGCGTAAAAGCAAGAGCGGGTAGAAAGAAACAGTAAAAGAGCCCCGCAGTACGCGGAGGGGAGGGGGTAAATTAAATAGGGTAAGGAGAAGAGGAGGCAAAGACCGAAACGAGAAGAAACCGCGAGCGCAATTAGATAGAGGAAGAGACGTGCCTAGACAGAGAGGGGGGGTGGTGGTGGTGGCAGGGGAGGAAGGGGGAAGGAAGAAAAACGTGACAAAGAGAAGAGTGGAAGCAAAAGAAAGGGGTGGACGGCGGGGGAGGGCCGGCAAGATGGAGTAAGACGCTAAGTAGAAATGAGAGCAGGGTGGCGGGAGAAAAAGGGAGAGAGAGGGACGGGACTATGAAACGGGCTATAATAGAGACTGAAAAAGAAAGAACAAGCAAAAGGGGAAAAAGAGAGAGCGGAGAGACGGTCGGTTAGCGAGATGGAGGGAGAGAGACGTGACGCGTGGCATCACGTGGTGTATTGATCGTCGCGCAGCATCCACGAGAGCCATTCCGGCTGCCAACCTTCCTACCTACCCCAAGCACCTACCCCTTTCCCTCATCCCCATCTCCGCCCCACCCACTTTCCTCCAGACCACCATTCTCCTCTGACCTCCTCCTACTTCACTTCACCCCCCCCTTCGCCCACCCGCCCGCACCTTTCAACCCCCTGCACGCTGCTCCTGCAACAAACCACCCCTCGCCCCGTCGCGCGCCAAACCCCCCGGCGAAACCCCGTCAGACATCCATCGTCGTGTATCCAGCGAGTTAATTATTAAATGCATCGTCGTGCCTGCCAGAGGGGGGCCCTCCCCCTGCAATACGTCCCCCTCGCCGCCGCCATCCCCTTTCCCCGCGGCCATCCCCTTTCCCCGCGGTGGCCAGACGTCGTTGCTCCTTCGCTAACCACCCTCCGCGTCCCCCTCTCTCTCTCTCTCGCGCAGCAACGTCGATTCACGTACAGTCCCTTCGTCTTTCGCGGGCCGGCTGTAAACGCCGGAAAGTAAACGAGCGGCCCTACCGGGGACTTTCGATTATTGAGCAAGCCTCGGGGATCGATGGCGTCGCTAGCGCGAGAGGGAAACGCTGGCTGGAGCGTTGACTTCGCCGCTCGCGGCGGCGGCGGCGTGCAACGCACACGCTACGTGCGCGCACGGTACCCCCCGGTATAATCTGAATTCTCGATCGTTGACGGAGACGGCGGTTCAACGGCGGCAATCAGACTGCCCCTCCCCTACCCCCGGAACGAATGAATAGCTGACGGCGTGTGGGTTGATAGAGCGAGGGTTGTTGGATTTTAATCGATTCATTAGTAATTTCGTTTGATTTATTGGGAATGTGGAAAGACGTTTCGGTGAGACGTTGCGCGGTGCATTGCGGGGTCTGCGCGGGCGGAGGGGTTTCAGGGGGACGAACGGGGTTGAGAAACAATGACAATGAACCCCGATCGATCGCGGAAGGGTGATGCACGCTGGGCAGTGTTACTTTTGATACGATGGAACCTTTGGCTGCAACAATATTGCACTGTGCAGCCTGGGTAATATAATTAGGTGTGACTGGGAATTAAATTAAATCGAATTATCGGGAATTCATCTCGCTCGTTAAAAATTGCACCGGTGATCTATTCTCTTACACTGAATGGGTCATTTATGTATGAGAGTATGTGGAAAAAACGTTTTTTCTGTGCCATTTCTTTTTACAGAAATTAAATTACAAATGGCAATTCCAAACTATTTGAGACTTCCTGTAATATTTCTTTGAAGGGTTTTTAACAACCCGCATAATTAATGAAGCAATTTTGGAACAGATTTTCCCAAACGCGAAACGTGCAGTGGTAAAATTTTTCGAAGCAACTTTAAAATGATTAAATAACCGTCTAGGAATTGGACGGTTGACTTTCTAGCGAAACAGGCGCGACAAGTTAATCATTAAATGCATCGTCGTGCCTGTCGGGGTTGGTGGTACATCATTCCGTTAAGCTCCCAATGGCACGAACAAAATCTCTCCAACTAACGCCGCGGCGAAAATGCTGAAAGGCTGTAGCCGATTGAAAGCTTTTGCACAGGCAATTACGTTAGAGGAGCATTTAGGGGGGTTAGAGACTTTGAGGATCAAAAATCGTGATAATCCCTGCGATACACGTGTGTTACGTTACCATTGACGAGTGTCTCTCTATTTCACAGCGAAATATAGACGTCGAGTCCCGATGCAATTTAATATCTTACTATACTCACGGATTATGAACAGAGATATGCTCGAAATTGCGCTGGAATATTTTGGCTAATTGGTAATTAACTGACAATGATTGTGCGCGAATAGGAACAGTAATTGTTCTCGCGAGGCTCGCGAATAGCCACCTCATCGAATTCGGGAAATATATGTAATTGTTTTGCATTTGGAACAGAAAGACTCTGATTACCCGCTTCAAAGTCTAGTTTATTAGACTGCATAGAAGTGGAAGCTTTATCGACTGATAGAGTCAGTCGATGTGATGAAATTGTAAGTAGTACGAAATTAAATTCTATTCTATTCTTAGTACCTTTGTTTTTCTCACGTATCACGCTCTCCCATTCTTTAATCCTTACGCATATATACAGTTAAATATTCGGTTGAAATAGTTGGAAGAGATCTCATGATTTTGGTACAAAAATAAGTTCTCCTCATTATCGCAAATTATTCTAAAAATATATAAAACTGGTAATATGTGATATTCACCATTTACGATAACAAATTCCAAAGGAAATCTCAGAAAACTAAACCCTTCAGAATTAAATGAACGCACAGTGGCGTCACTCACTAATCAACTAAACACGAAAGAAAATCGCAGAAAACCGATTATCGTCAATCGCCCGAGAGCTTCCCCGCAACTGTATTTCGCGCGCTGGCCAATCCAGTGGAACGAGAAGCCAAAGCGTCGCCCGTTCCCTGCACCTTGTTTCGCCCCAGCCACGCTCGTACATAACGCGATTTCACTTAAACAACGTCGACAACACCGCGTGAAACGGACGTCAGAAGCAGGTCACCGTGGTGCATGTACGGGTGCATACGTTTAGGAGAGGCCAACCAAAATTGCCGCGACGTAGCTTTGCGCCCCACTGCCAAGAACGTTACTCACCTGCCGGCGTAAATTGCCAAAACGCATTGCCGATTGTCACATCGAGCCGCGGCCCGGGCCACCGGCGATTCTTCACCGTCGAAATTCCCATTATCGCACCGTTATCTGACCGAGCTCGTCAAAGCAAACGCGTCGCTTGCGCTGCCTCGCGAGGCTACCAACGAAATACTTTAAGAAGATTTTAAGAGCGACGATTCCGCGCGAAAGAAATTCAGCTGTTAATTTGCCAGCGATCCAAGCCAATTTGCACGCGTCCCTTCAGCGACGGGCGAGCCTGAGACAAAGGTGGAGCGCGCGAAAGGGGTGTTCCTTTAGGCAAAGCGCCCCTCTCGTCGAAACTGAAACAACAGCCGTTCGAACGGGTTGACGACACAGTCGGGGCAAGATTCACGCCACCTCGTCGCGTAAAGCGATCGAGGTGTTGCCTTGGGAATGGATCTTTACTTAGACCATATAGGGTAGATGCACCATTTGTGGCCACTTTAAGGATTTCAGTGACTTTCATCGTAATTATCTTTAAAACTGTACTTCAAATCAGGAAACTAAAAGCTTTACTAAATTTTACACTATCTTTACTATTAATGTCTAAGTTACCATTAACTAGAGAAATCGTTAAAGAATTAATAAAGTTAAAAAATATAAGAAATCCATTTTTCACCGCTTGTGGCCACTTGCCACTTTTCACGTAAGCAATAAATGTAACCTTATATTTCTTGTGCTATACTAAACAAAATATTTATGATTTGAAATTCTACACATAATTAAGTGTCTGCAAGCAATTTCGAGCTAAAAAACGCGATAATTATACACATGGCCAAAAATGGTACAATGGCCACAAACGGTACATCTACCCTATACTCATAGACGCGGCTCCAGATAACTGCCTTGAAGCAAAGATAAAATCATCTACGTGACGTCACATGTGGGCAAAGTAATGATGGAAGTCCCATAGGAATGTATAAATATTTATGAAAATGCAATTTAATCATTGTCTTTGCAATTCTTTATACAACATGCTTGCTTCACTATTAACCCTTCGTGGTCACACGGGGTGTATTGTACCCCAAGAGCAATTTTTTATTTGAAATTCCGCACCTTTACATCTTCCAAAGGGGATTTATCGCAAAAAAAAAATAAAAAACTTTTTAAAAAATCTGTATTTACCACGACGATGGAAAATCGCTCGTTTTCAACTACAAATTTTAGCATATCAAAATTTACATTTCTAGAAAAATACTATTAGACCATGACTGTATAAGTATTACGAACGTAGAATTATCACTGAAAAGTTAAAAGATTCAAAAATACGAAAATGGTAACTCAAAAAATGACGCTGGGGTACAGTGAACCCCGTGTGACCAACTTGTGATTATAAGAAGGTGTGACCACGAAGGGTTAATAATTATTAAAAAATTATTCACAGAAAAAGATATAACCTCACTTCTACATATGGTCTAACCATTTCGAATTAGCTTTTGCCCATAAGTGACGTCACTTGTGTGCAACTTTTCCGGGTTATCTTTGTTTCACTTCGACTCGTGGATGCATATAGAGCGGGCCGTGTCTATGAGTATATGTGGTCTAAGGATCTTTACCCCCTCTTCCCATCGTCCCGCTGAAAATACTAAATAAACACGCACGGAGGAAGAAACGGTGAAGGAGCTTAAGCGACGATTATCGGGGTGAGTTGCACGCCCGGGCATCGACGGCCACGATCGGGTAACGCGCAATCGAAGAAACTAAGAGGGACGATAAATATTTCGGGACGCTCGGGGGAATTTACGGGACGTAAGAAATCGAAGGGGTTGGAGGGCGATAAGGGGGAGAGGTGACCGGCGAGAAGAAGCATTCGCTGGTCGAGAAAGGGCTTTCCCTCGGCGCCGCCGCGGAGATACTCGGTCAACAAGCGGCACGAGTCTAAGTCCCTTCTTCTTTTGACGCCTACGTCGGCGGAGGCGATACTTTAAGCCGCTGCTGGTCGCGCTTTTTGCCTCGCTCGAGATACCGTCACGGCTTTATCCTCTTATTTAGACGTCGAGTGGACTCGGTAAGAAAACCCAAAAAGCGACTGGGGGTGGCTGGCCGCGGAACCGGCCTCCAATTATTTCTCTAAACTGCCCGTTTCGCGGGGGCCTGTGACGAGGTTACGCGGCAAAGCGTACCTAAGTCTGTGCGCAATATATGGCACTTAGACGGCAATAACGCGGACGGGATGGAGGAGGGTGGAGGGGCCGCGACGGGCTGCCGTCTCCTCGAGGGGCGAGAAATTAAGACGGGGTGGCTGGAGAGGCGGAAGATACGAGACCGAAAGGAAAAACGAGGACAAAGGCGGGGAGGAGGGGGAAGACGAAGCGGGAAGAAGGAAGAAGCAAGAAGAAGCAACGAGTACTCACCCCCTCAGGACGAAAGCCCTCTTTGCCAGCTCCAGCTTGAAGACACTCGGTCAACAAGCGGCAGAAGCCCGTGTCTTGGCCGTTTTCCTCTGGCGTGTACAACCGTGGAGAAGGTCGTTACACCGGCCGTTCCTATCACTTCTTCGCTTCACTCGGACGCGACACTGTCACCGGGTTTCGCGGGGGAGAGGGCGGGGGCTCGAGTGGGCGGAAGGTAAATAGCAGAGCGGAGTCACTTTTTCGGGCGGATCGAATGGGGGGCCCCCGTTTTTCGAATTTACTCGCCCGGCGGATGACGAGGGTTTGGACGCGTGTACGCGGGCCGTGGCTGGCCCGGGGATTCGGTGAGAAGGAGGGTACAAACCGACGACGACGAGGCGCTAGCCGACAACCGGGTGACTGCTCCTCGCTGGCTGTGAGGATGATGGCGATGGAGGAGGAGGGAGGGCGACCAGGCCGAGCCCGGAGGAAAAAGAAACGACAGAGTGGATGAACGGCTAAGTTTAGAATACCCTACAGGGGCCTAAACGAAACGGAAGAGGCGGACGTCGAGAGGAAGGAGCGAAGACACGGGGACGAGTACAATACACCTTGAAGCCGCTCTCTCTGGCGGCCGGGATGGGACACGGGGGGCAGGCGGACCCGCGTTGGCCAGGCAGAGGGGTACGACTTTAGATTCAGTGCCAGAAAAATCGCCGGCCAATCGCGAGTGGCCCGGGGACAAATCGAGATCGCCATCTCTCGGCCAACTGGGGCCATCGAATCACATTAATAGACCTTTCTCGAGCCGATCGTGCCTCCTAATTGCCGGGAAGTCATTACCACTGATAGACTCTTCTCCGTGGAATGGAAAGGGGGAGGGAGTGGTTGTTTGATCGTGACTGATTCGCGACACGAATGGTAACGGGAAGATGGCTAGAGGCTGAAGATGAATCGGAGAAGCCTCTGGTTTAAGGGAGTTTGAAGATAATTTCGATGGGAGGGAACTTGTTCCAAGAAAGAAAGGGGTTTGCCATTGATAGAGTCTTCTCTGCAGAACTAATCGTGATAGATTTGTGACAGAAATGACAACAGGATGGTGACAGATGGCGGGAAATGATGTGGGAATGTGGGAGTAAGGAAGTTTGAGAGTTGGGGTTGGTATGGTTGGATGAGAGGAAAATTTTGAAGGAAGATTCGCTTAGGTGCAGTACGCGAAAGAAATGTGAAGGTGAAGGATTCCGCCGTCCGATAATAACGATAAATGATCGTACTTGGTTGGACGCTGGAAGCCATTAATCAAGATATGGTTCCGTAAAAATTTATCGAAGATAAAGGGATGCGATAAGTTAGGAATATTTCACTGCCAGGAACCTGTACAATGCTTCCTGAATAACCAAATATTTACAATTTTAAAAGGAAAAATGGAATGATACTTAAAAACTGATATCCCATCTAAGCGTACTTAATATTGCCTAATCAGGGATCGAATGAAACTGTTAAAAGTTTCAATTAATTATGAAACAACTGTAATTCTATGACTATTATCTCTTTTGCTCCGAGAAAGCTGTTATAAAATGCAGTGTATTAACTGAAACTTTTTGTCCATACATTTTTCTGTAAATAAGAAACTTTTATTTTCTTGCAAGTAGAATAAAATTGTAGTTGAACAGGAACATTTATTCTGCTCTGAAAAGTTAAAGTTTTGACAATCACATTTCCTGAAAATGTTGTCGAGTATGTAGATAGATCTGAAGTTGAAACCTTAAACCTTAAACTATTCGATGAAAATAATTATATAAAAATCACAATATGTTTTCTCTTCTATATTTATCCTGCTTCCAATTCCTTAAATAATACAAATTAAAAAAAATATTCCTAACGTTTATATTTTACCCTTAAATATTGTTCAAAAGTTCCTTCAGAACTTTTATCAATCGAACATAAAATAATGAATAAAACTGAACTCTTACAACAGAGTTAAACTGTTAACATACAAAATCAACTTAAAACAGAAAATAAATGATTTAAAAGTGAAAAGTTCGATAAATAACTCATATATAAACGTTAACAATTTCATTCAACGACTGTCCCTAACATAATAACTCCCTCCTCACGAAAAACAATGTTCAACATTAAAACCCCAGATCTGCATTCAGAAACACTAAAAACTTTCACAGCATAGAAGCCCCAGCGTTTTAGAAACTACACCCAAGACATGAAACTAAACTCCCCATGACGATCACCCCCGCACATGAAATTCACAATGTGAAAACCGTCCCACGTGGATCTCCAACCTTCCCTACATAATTTGTTCGTCGGTTTATGGTCCTGCAATTGTATCTTGCGCCACGATATACACAGAGTTCCGACTGCCAGCAGAGTCGTTGAATTTGTCACATTTCGATAATGGGATACGCGAAATCTCTGCGTACACGTGAACGCGAGCTTGTGAATGTTTACACGCGTGCAGGGAGGGCATAGCTGGATGCTGGTATCGTGGCAGAGATGACATTATCGGCTCTGGAATTTTCACTTATTGTTCGGTCAGGAGCATACATGTGTACGATGCACAACGTGCAGCTCCGGCATTGTCGTAGTTGGTACGTTATTATCGGTATTCATGCCGTGCTTGATACTCGTCCCGTGGATTTATATTTACGTGCCCGTTCAACGCGTACTTCTAAACTTCGTGTTTGCAGCGGATCGTTAATGTCACACGGGATTCCTCCAAGAGCTGCCAACGCATGTCTGTTAGCCGCTGTCACTTAGATAATATTATCCGTGCTATAAGTGTACATTGTCTTTCCATTGAGTGTTTCGTTCCACGTTGATTTCTATGTTTGTCCTTTGCAGACGTTTATATCAATGAAACAGATTTACTGTCGAAGTTAGGCTAATTGGTAATTAGGACACTGATGAATTGATGGGTCCATTGTTTGAGATTTTAGTGATCATGGACGAATCCACACCAAGGAAAAATCAAGGGTAATGACAGAAGTTATTTAAAGTAACTTTTGGCTTACACAAATTTTTATTTAAAATAATTTTTGCCATTACTCAGAGATGGGCAAAAAATTATTTTAAATAAAAATTTGTGTAAGCCAAAGTTATTTTAAATAAAAATTGCTCACACTAATTTTTATTTAAAATAATTTTTTGCCCATCTCTGAGTAATGACTGCAAATAATATGGATTTATGATTGCTTAGAAAGACCAGGAGCATAATACTACTAAAAATATAAGTGAAACTAATCTACATATAATAAGACATTGTCATTTCAGGATTGCCATTGAATTCTTCCAGGTTCTAGTTAGGTATTCAATAATACATATTACGATACAAAGAATTACAGTTTAATAACTTGAATATCACAAGAAAATTTTGTATATGAAAATCAATTATTTTAAAAATCTACCATTACTAAAACTTTTCTGTTTCTTTTACCAAGCTCTGTTAACCCACTTAATTTTCCACCCACGGCCCTGAAACGCCCTACTATTCTTCTCAGTCAAAGACCTTCCCCCATATCACGGTCACGATGATCTCGTAATCGGGAAATCCTAATCGGGCAACGAACAATACCACAGCCGCGAAGGCTTAACTAGCACGAATGGATCCCGAGAGGTATAGTGGTAATGAAGAGCTACAGAGCTACCAAGGTATATATAGTCGCGGGGGGTTGCTAGATTAAAGGAAGATAACTGCATCGTAATCTCCAATCTGAAGTTGCCCATGGGAAATACCGACGCCATTCGCGACGTACACGGAGAGAAAGGAATTACATTCTAAAAAGCTTTCGCGAACCACCTATCCCTCCACTCCCGAGCCATCCTTACCCTGACGGTTAGTAATTTCCGCGTGTTCCTTCCGACTTGGATTTTCTATCACTCCAAGGAGGATAATGGAAGAAGCTTCGATGAGCTTCCTGCGACCAGCAGCGTCGAATCTATGCATTATAATACCCATAGCATTTTAGTAATTGGCTACCACTCTTGTCCGTATTAAGGTTGGTATATTAAGGATACCCTCCTATGAAATCTATCCAATAATAGATATTTGTTAGGATTTTAGTTAAAAAAAAAAGTAAACGCTATTGTGTTAAAAAACTGACCATAGATGATTCCATGTACAATCTTTTAGACTTTAAGAATTTTCTTGGTTTGTTGATTTCAAGAAATTCTATTTTTTTACCCGTAATAACTGATTTTCAATTTGGAAAAATATTTAAAGTATAACTAGATAATATGTAGTTATTTTTCCTCTTTTGTTTCAGTTATTTCTCTTAAGTATAGTAACTGAGAAAAAAATGATAAAATTGAGTTATCCTTAAACCTGAGAGTAGATACCTGAAACTTTACAGAATAATGGTTCAGGTGAGGGTGCATTGTTTAACAAACAATAACAGCAAAATTTATCACGGGGGCCGTTTACTCATGCTTACCTTGCTAGACTCTTTACCTCCTGCCTCAAAAATTTTACATACTTCAACTTCCATGAAACAGATCTCATCCCACCAGTTGACGAAACTACCAGCACCGCAATAAATTAACGGTATATTAATTGTAAACACAAATTGCCATTCTACGTTCGGGTTTATTGCGCCTCTGACGATTCTAATTGTTCGAGCTTACGGTCGTATCGCGGACTGCATTTCGACCGACTCTTTGTTACGTACGCTGCCATTTCGAGCATAGTTTATGGCGCAAAGTTATCCCATTTACTCCTGTCGGGGACACAAGAACAATGTCGGATTTTCCTCGATGTTTATGCATTTGCAATCACGCCGGAACAACGATACAATGCGCACACAGCAGTGCACTTAGCTGCACCTTGGTGCATCGTTGCACACACAAATTCGCCCGCTAACTAAACTGAATAGTCGATATCATTACAATACCATTGAAACTGAGGGGTAACAAACTACTTTTAAAATAACGAACCTCCAAAAACAGTATATGAAACTTTTACCCCATAATTGATTTTCCCAAACAGAATTCCATATTTAAATCTCCCCCTTTTCAATGCAATAATTTTATTAATTATTATATATGATACTTCGTGGCCTGTATTATTGTCAAGGGTTAATAGAAAAGTTTCTCCCTACCTAGAAACATAAGAAAGGAACTTTCTCGCGAGTGGACCATTGCTCCTGGAAACTATCGTGCTGGTAATCGTTCTCCGATAACTTGCAAAATCCTAAATTAATTCCGTCGAGCCGGCTAACGGTCGCCTGTAATGAGTGTAGACGCCTTTACGAGGTTCGTTTCTCTCGGCTGGATAGCTAGGACAGGCAAAATAACCGAAAACGAGGAAGAGGTCGAGAGGAAATGACAACACGCCTAGCACGGCAGATGAGACAGAGCAAAGTGGCGTGAAAATAAACTTGAGAGCGAAGCCGTCCCGAGGAGGTTTATTGCGTACGACCGATTTTCAGGGAGGAGAACAGACTAGGCGGATGCACGAACGGGTTACTCTCGAGGTTCTGCAAACATGGAGAACTGGACTCTTTCTGCAATAGCGACACGAAATAAATAAATTTTGCATTAAAGAGCAGAGGACTGAGTTTCTGTTGCTGAGCTGCGTGCCTTTGTTAAATGTGTTTGGTAAATAGACAGGACTTGGACACATCTTTAGACGCCTCTAGACGTCTCCGGACGTCTGGAAATCTATATCGAAATTTTCACGTACCGTCAAGAACCCAGTTCCTGATCAGAACCCAATTCCTGATCAGTTTAGTATATAAATACCAAACAATAAGTTTATCACGATACAAATTTATTCCAAAAAATTATTAAATAATTATGAAGTATTTTTAAATTTATACGCAAACATTTGATAACTCATAGTAAAATGTTTTAGGTTGATCAGAAACTGCTCCCTTTGCATCTTATGTGATCAGGAACTGGGTCCTTGACGGTATGTATCGATATTTTTGTGTGGGTATCAAACAGGTATCGATATTTTCGTGTAGGTATCAAACATGTATCGATACATTCGCGTATGTAAGTATCAAAGACGTATCGATTCCTTTCGATACCTTTGACATTGATATGTAGGCATCAATACCAGATCGAAATTTGTAGAACGGTATTTAGAGGTTCTGATGAAATAGTACGCTGGTCGAAATACTTGGAATGGCATTTACTTTAGTAATAAAGCTTATAATAAGGGTGTTAATTTTGTTATTAATTTCAATAATTGTCACTTGAAAGAATGTTTAAGATATTCTATGTGGGAAGAGTTAAAATATGCTGTACTGACTAATATTCTACTAATTGCATGGCGTGTCTGACTACAGACCATCCGTTTTCCCTTGATGTCTGGAACTTGGTTTTCCTTTCGTAATTAACTGTAAGCATAGGTACGATGAACCTTTTCAAATTCTTACCATATTATTGAAGATATGTATTATTGTATAAACTGTATTTTATAAAAGTTCCTTAGAATAACAAAAATTCTGCTTACAAAATATATAAAATTAATATATTCTTATATATAAGTCCACAAATGATGACATCATTCATATCTTTCTCTTGACTTGAAATCCTGTGTTCCATATCCATACTGTCGATTAATCTTCAAATTTCTACGATATTTCATTATAAAAAAAAAGATACAAAGCAGAGCAGCCCAACGTATCGAATGCATTCGTAACACCTTACAGCAAAATTTACCAACCTTCTTTGCATAAAAGATCGGAAAACAAATCAACTATGTTTTCCCAATAATCTCACAATTAGAACCACCAAATCACCCCTAACTCCAAACTTGTGAATACTATCATTTATTCCAAAAAAATCTGAATTTCCTTACTCGATTAATGTGTCAGTCTTATTTGATATGAAACCGATGAAACTATTATCGCTTGCCAAATATCAAAGCCCCACGGAGACTAAATACTGGCTAAATTACGATCCGCAACTACTCTCAGCGATTTCACTTGTCGTGGAAAAGTTCCGACATCCGGTTAGAGATGTAACGTCCGTGGAGCTCGTGATCCAAGGGCGGATATGCGCTGGGTGGATGGATCGCTATCACCGCGGAAGCTTAGCCTTGAATCCGTGCAAATTGAGCTGCGGAGCCTCGTCTTAGGAAGCTCCCGCGTGTCGCCCCCGTTTGGAATTCAGAAATTCCCGCCCCACGGCGTGTGGCAGCGAGCAAGTAAGTGATCTCCCCCGGCCTAATCGATTATCCGCGCTGTTATGCGACAAACGTATTCCCCGCGATCACTGTAACAGGCTTTCACCTGCGTTCAAGGTAACGTCCATTAACGAAATTACGCTGTTTGCATACGAAACACGGGCGAAACGCTCGTTTGCGCGCGACGCCATTGATTACGTGGGTGCATCGCCGACGGCCACGGGGAAAAATCAATTTCACCGTCACTTCACGTTTCTACGTTTTCGGACGTCGGGATTTTCGGATGAGGTAGGTACTTCTGCGGCTTGCAACTGGTGTTTTAGAGAGAGAGAGAGAGGGGGGGGGAGAGGGAGAGAGTAGTAGAAGGGTGTCGTGTGTGTATGAAGCAGAAACGAAAATAGTGAGGAATATTCTGTCCTTTTATAGTTGCGATAGTGAGAGATTACTAACTCGATGATAATAACGTGGTCTACATATATATGGTACTTTAATATCTTTTTAAATATTAGTGATAGATTTATGAAGTAATGTAATATCCTAACTGGGCCGAAGATGGAAAATCTCCAATTTAACGAAACGTATGATATTTGCATTGTTCAAAGTTTATAGGTAAAAATTAACAACTGCTTTTTAAGTTTATTATCCTGGCGAAATAATTTGCCGAAATATCCGATTACCCGCTATTTCACTCTATATTTATATGAATTTCAAAAGTATGTTTAATACCAAGAACTTTTAGCATTTCCCTCGATGCTTTTAATTGCTCGGAGCGCTACATTTTTAATTAATTGTCTACGTGCGCGATGCAGTTTGTGAAAATGCAATATTGGGAGTAAATTGCATAGACCGTGTTGACTCGGACATTTTTCAATATTTCAACGTATAAGGGCATGTCCAGGGACCGACTCATACATTTAATGTTTAATTAAACAATGTGTTAAAAACATAATTGAAATTAAGAATTGCCCAGCAAGTGGAAAAATTCGTGGAAATTTAATCTGTGAAATCATACCCTATATGAACTGAGTCAGTTTACTAAATACCGCGTTTGAGAAACAATACACTTTCGACCATTATCCGTTTAATATTTATCTCCACAATTGTTTTCTCGTTGAGAATACAAATTAATTTAAATTCTGTTCCTCAAATATAACACAGCATTACGAAAGTTTAAATTATTTAAAATTTATACAAATCATAATCATCCAAATGGTATTCTATTTGTTTTTAGTTTCAAAACTATTTTCGGAGGAAAAAGAATTAATTAAAATGTATCCTTCAAATTCTACCCTTAGTATACGTTGTTCATTATAATTCCAATTAAAAACTGCAAGAACTGTAAATTAAAAAATTTGTCATTTCGAAAAGCAAATATATCTTTCGGCGCAATTATTTAGGTACACCAAAACTTTAAACATTACTTAGGATTTAAAATACTCAAATATTCGCCTCTTTCTGAATAACAATTAACTTATGAGACTTCACAGACATTGAAAATTAAAACTATGAGCCACCTTTGGAATTTTAGATTATTTCTAATGATACCTATTATTTATGTTAAAAAAATTACTTTAATTTCATTCGGTTCAAAAATTTAATCTAAAATTTTAGTATTAACGTCTGACCCATCTAGGTTTATATCCCTTGCAGTACCAAAATGCAGAAAAAAGTGAAAAAAATACTTCTAATGATCTGACACCTTTGCCAACATTCAAGACTCTTCAAGAACCTTTTACAAGCCGCGCTAAAGTTAGATTTTCTCTTCGAACTTCGATTCCATTAAATTTCTCAAGCGTCTCTACGTAAGTTCTCGAAGGTTTCAGAATCAAGTATCTACATTTCTAACAGTTTCTGTAACGAGTTCACTGTGGGCTGAACCACTCGAAATTTCGCGATGTGTCTCGAATCTAGTCAATATCAATTTCACATGATCGCGTTTTGTAATTAGAAGCCTTGATTCTCAGCAAATAGACATAAAATAATGGAATTGCTCACGGTTCCGAAGAGGGGAGCGACATCCGCGTGGCAAGTTGTCTTCTGCTGTTTTCTTGGACTTGAAAATTCGATGACCCTCCTCCTGCTGAGCTCAAAATTAGTCAGAGTCCTGTAGGCTTTCTCTGTGACGGTATTTTCACCAACTGAAACAAATTTACTTTATTTCTTACAGTATTCTTGCCCATAGTAATTACTAGATATTTCATTTTACTTTAATCAAACTAATCAACATTTTCCTCCCCTTGTGATCTTCTTCAAACTAATTTTAATGAACAGTAATATTCGAATCTGATAAATTCTTGAAGTCATACATTTTATATGACACTTCTACCTTTTAATTAAATGGAGAATTATAGGTAACGATATTTCACGCGATCAGATTCCACTTTGCAAATAACTGTGGTTATTTTCGGGAAAATTTGCTATTCTAAATCGTCCCACTTGGCAAATTCACTTTCCGTTTTGCGACTGCATTAAGAAGGACATGCCTACGTTGGTAGCCAGTGTTAACTTCTTCTGTGCCATTATGGATAAACTGTTTGAAGCAGGAAATAAAAGTATTGTGCTTCCAGCGAAGCTATTTTAACGTGATGGTTCTACATTAAATGTTAAGTGTTCTTTTGACTACCATATCCCTATAATAAAATAGCGGAGCTTTATGGGATTCTGTAAAGCGGGAAGCATTTTTAGTAAAAACATAGGAGCCTATAAGAGACGGGAAATGATATCGAGAGAATTGAAAGCAATTCCAGGGGAAAAGAAATCTGGCACAAGTGGATATAAAATAAATAAACAGCTATGGCACTGTTTCGATATGGCCTGCACGAGGTAACGGGGCACGTAATCTCAACGTGGTTCCGGTGACATTAAATTAAGGGCACTTGCCTCACATCCGCCATATTGAATAATCAATGGGGACTCTGCTGCAACTAGCGATAATCGTTCAATTCTATGTCTCGGGAATCATTAAGCGATTCCATCGTCTTGAACGGTTCGCGTATCTTTTATGGGCATCGATAATCAAACTACGAATTCAAATTATTTTCTCATAATGAGATACAGAGTAAAAAGAAGAAGATAATCGGTAAGAGCAGATCGTATGTAGGTATTTAAAGTAAATTAGTTGTCGTTATAGAAGTATAAGGAAGAATTAATTTACGTAATAAAGGACCTAAATACAATTGTTTAAAGAGTCAGACATAAATATCAGAATTGTATTGGGAAAATTTAAATAATCTGAAGCATATTTTGGAAACATGAACAGATTTAGGAGTCACTGCACGTTTAAAGGTTAAAGTAATAAGAAGAGATTCGAAGCAATCACTGCCTCTACTCTCCCTCTACGCTTGCTCTCTCTCTCTCTCTCTCTCTGCTCTTTGAATTTTATATGCAAACACGTAGTACATGTTGGAACACCACCGTAACGTGAAGTTTTCAAGCGAAAATGCTTGTAGGGCGAATCGCGAGCCGACTTTTTTAATTACTAGGCGTGTACAACGAAGTAACAGGGTTATTCGCGAAACGCAAACCAGCCGCGCGTTATTACAACTCGCGTTTAATTCTGATATCGAGGCATTTTAAAGACCTCGTTTAGTTTTCGTAGCTCTGACACCAGTTACTTTATCCAACGTTGAAGAATTTCAAGAATTTCTCTGTATTGATATTTATTTATATTGCAGGCAGCTAGCCTATTTAGGTATAGAGAGACTATGAAGAAAAAAATCGTAGAGACTGAAACAAAATAATAGTGCAGATAATAACAAATGATAATTTATTGTTAGCCAGATACAAAAGAGAGCAGAAAGACGTCTGACAAAAATTCTATGTATATGTTTTAACCTCAAGATTCTGTACATATATAATTTGAAGGCAGAGGAGGACACAGAAAGAAAAAAATTAAGAAATCAAATTGTTGTAATAGGATCATTATTGTCGGCTTTAAAATATAATTTTAAGGTCTGAAAACTTGAGGATTTGTAATAGAGACATGTGGTGTATTAAACTAGTTATCCTGGATTATTTACCAGTTAATTAACAAGTTTGTGAAAAAACAAAAAGTCAGAGACAATAATTATTCTACAGTGAACATCATGATGGTGTGTCAGTATGACTTTATAAGCAACCGAATTGAAATTATGTACAATTTAATACTTCGGAGCTTCAGATACTTCCAATGCACTTTTGCACAGCTTAATGAATAATCCTACCAAATGAATTGCTGACAATTGTAATTTTTATTCATTTGAAGGAGTTGGTTTTAATACCCCGGAATTATTGCAATTAACTGAAGTAACCGAGCGTTTCAATGCCTTGTAAATCTGTCCTCATTAGTAATGACAACGAGGGAGGAAAAAGAGTGCGAAAGAAGAGAGTTTGTCGATTAATTTTCATAAGGATAATTGGATCTGAGTGCTGGAAGAAGAAATTTTCTTATTCATCGTTTTCTTAATCTGAATAATTAAATTCGCTCTCCAGCTGAGCGTTATTATACATGCAGTAAATTTTCCATGACGAAGAAAATGTAAATAATTCGTTGATAATAAAGAATTCGCGAAGACCACGATTCATGGACTTCATTTTTCCCCCTACTATACCAACTTTAAACACGAACTGACGTTCTTCCGGTGTGCAATCTATCTTCATTTACAAAACTCGTACGTGAGACGATCCTTATACTCCTTTCGCAGCCCAAAATAAATTCCAATCTGAGAAGTAGTTCTATAGGGTAATTCCGGGAGACGCAGTCGGGCTGGAGTGTTGGTCGAGTTGCTATATTCAGACTCCACATCTGTGTATATGTAAAAATGTGTTAAGGTTCAGAACAATTAATTCTCTAGAAATCAACTGTTTCGACCAACTCTCCAGCCCGACTGCGTCTCCCGGAATTACCCTATTTCACAATAAGTAAGTACATTATCCCAAAATAACCCTAATATTCTCAAATCGAATTTTCACACCTTTGAAGTCTCGTATTATATTAAAAATTCAAAACTCCAACCTTTGACACTTAAAACTCCAACTGCCAAGATAATTATATTCATTACTAATTTTAATATAAATAAAAAAAATCCTACAAAAATTTACTAAATAATTATAGATAAAAACCGATTTCGCTCACGTCGAATTCAACTCAAATCATGTAAGATCGTAACAGACTTAAAATTTTCGAACAACCAACCACCCCAATTTCCCCAATAACCAAGCCCACACTCATCATCATTCTTCACTACCACCCATAAAATCAAACTCAAAGCCAGCAGTCACAGTAAGTTACAGATCATTAAGTGAAACTGCAGATTAGTTACCAAGGAATTTAGTAGACCCACCGTTCCCGGTCCAGTTTGCAGGGGCCATGGACCTCTAACCTTACGATCGCCCCGGAAAACAAATTTCACCGGGCAAAGATTAAATACTTTACTCGAGCACCGTTTGAGGAAAACGCCCCCCCGACGTCTAGGGATACAGGAATATTGCAGTCAGCTACAGAATGGCGGTATTGTATGGCAGATTCAATTTCAATCTCACTGCGTCGCGATACTTCGTTAAGGACACTCGTCCGGGTCCTCTCCATGCTCGTAAGAAGTACTTGCTCGGCTCTTCTCTTCTTCACGCAGCCTCGATTCAATTTGGGGCGGCGCGGACCGTTGTCGTGGCTCGTCGCTCTCGTCGTTAACCCCCTGCAGGAAACACTCGTCGGGCGAAACTTCGCGGGTAACCCGATTTTCAGGTAAATTTCACTCGTCAACATTGCCATTAGGACGACACGCCATGGCTCTTAGCCGGAGTACCGTGGATTTAGCCCAAACACCGCTCCTCGGCTACACGGCCGCGCTATAAGCCACTTGCAACACGCTAACCAGATCGTGGGCGATTGTAAAAATGCGCGACCCGTAAGCCAATTCTTGAATAACCAACAGGCGTTGTTCATTTAATGGGGACGAAAGTTTCCTGCGGACCACTTCCACATTTCATTTTTAACCGTTATACACTCCTGGTTTGGAGTGCAATGAGCTTATACTTGCAAAATGGTAGATGCGAATCTATTAGGTACTTCACTTTCTTCAATTAATTACCATTTGAACAATAAAGTTTAGAAAAATTGAGTCCTAAACATTCTTTCTCTCGTTTGAACTAGGAATTTATCTCTTGAAGTATTGACACAGAATTAAAAATCAGCCCCTGAGGATGAGTATGTGACTCAATCCTCCTGCACTTTGGGAACTCGATGCTTAAAGCTGGTACTTGAAACGAGGAAAAAAATGAAGATCAAATTTTCTAACTTTTTCACCATTCACCACTCTTTTCATAAAATATAAAAGCTTTGCTATTCTTTGAAACAAGGTCCACCTTGTCCTAGAAAATCTTCCCTTAATGAACGTTAAAATTTCGACCAAAATTTAAAAATTACATATCTCTTCCCTTCACAGACTAAAAGCTATAATTACAAAAATAAATCAAAGTATTGTGTCTACTTCGAAAATGAAAGAAAAAGTCGTAACATACAAAAGATTTATGAGCAAATCTTCCCCCACGCAGCAAGGGAATTAAATTCTAATTAAACAAAATGGCAGGTCGAAGATCCAGGATGAACTAGGGAACAGGTTGCAATAAAAAAGAAATCTCTGGCGACGGTTCAGTCCCCGTTTGATAGTTATTGTTCCTGGGGAAGAGAGGCTTGCAACGGCTGAACACTTAAAACGACCAAACGACGGTCCAGCAATAATTCTGCTCGGTGGTATATTACGCCGTAACTAACATACGCGTCGCATGAATATCATGCCGACTTTATCGTCACGGCGAGGATAGGACGCTGAAAATTGCATGAGGGACAACGTTGCGCGACTTAGAATTTGAATTATTGCAGCCACTGCCGACTAAATTTAAATTATTGCAGGTCTCTGGCGCCTCGAGTAGAATTATTACCTCCACTGGCGAGTTTAATCAATGCAATCGCGAATAAAGAAGAAGTCCCATTCGAATTTCGAAAATCAAGTCCACTCATCAACCGTAGCATAAAAATTTGATTTTGTGTGAAATTAAAAGCTGTATCATTCAATTCAGCGTTTTCATTCCCCTCGTTCTGCCACTCGTTAATTATATCGTCCCCATCGTCATCCTAGTCGAGGCTATTTTCAAGCAAATGAGAATGCATAGCTGTTTGCGCGTTTAAATGAATTTATTCGCCAGCCGAACGCGAGAGACACCGAATCAATTGGCTCTCAGACGGCGTCGAGGCTGGTTAAAACTTAAGCGGAATTTGAATTTAAATTCAGCACCAACCAAGGGGTGGCTAGGATTTCGTTGGAGATTTAATCCAACCGCTGAGAACTGTTTTCCTTTGGCAAGGAAGTGATTCATGGGAGATAAAAATCCTTTGCAAGTTCATAGATCCATTACAAAAGTCTATCAACTCTTCAATTTAGCTGACATATCAATGATTTACAGGAGATATCATGAATATCTGTATATTTATCTAAAATACTTATCATATGCTTAGATATACTAAAATATTTTTCCCCAGATTTTCCTAGGCGACAATGTGTACCCATGTGAAGTTATGAGTTAATTCTTACAAAATTCTACGTCAATTTTTAAACTCGATTCCATAAAATTCTACAATGATCGATTTTCTATTAATTTGTTCCCCTATTAAAAACTACCCGGCATGTCAACAATTCGGTAAATATTATTTATAAATTTTTGGCACGCTTTGGAATGTGAAAAGCGTAATATCCAGACAAAATACAAAGATCAACAAATTCGAGAAAGTAATCCTTAAAAATCTCCCGTATAGAATTCAACCACCACAGAGTCAACGAATCTGTTCAAAGAAAACGGAGCAGACCATTGTCCAAGCAGCCAACGACAGAGTAATCCTTTAGAAACCAGGAGGGAAACTATCGTTCCTCGGTTCGAGACAGCGACTCCTCCTCGACTGGACCCCTTTTCGGATGCGAAATTAAGACGACGCGAAAGTTGGCGCGACGAGTGTCCAATGTTTAGAAAGGAGTCTACTTGTCGGACGGTGAGACAACAGAGAACTCGATATCGATTTTTAACAGGAGGAAAGATAAAAAAAAAAGAGAGAGAGAAGAAGGTGGAGCGGGTGGAGGACGGGGTTGGGACATAATGGTCCATTCTTCGGCAAGCTGCGGAATAACCGTCGCTGGAACGAAGGGAAACATCGCGCGGGGGCAGAGAACGTCTTGAAAGTCCCCGTGGCGGGGATCCTTTTAGGGAATTACGAAGTTATCGGTAAAGTTCCCAAAAGGGGGACACGCCTCGGGGTATTACATTTAATAACGTCCAATAAACGTTCCTCCCTCCTTTTTTTTTTTGCCCTCCCTCTTCCGCCCTTCCATTCTTTTCCATTAACCGTCCTCTCGTCTCGTCGCGCCATCCACGATCCGCCGTTCGCGGTCTTGAATGTTCTTACTCGTGTCACGTTAAGACCATCGATTTAGGTCGCGATATCATTTATCCCCCGTCACGGGAACTGGCATCGACCGATCGGCTCTATGAGCTGCCAGCTCCCACGGACGAATCGAAACGGCGCGGCTTGGAGGATTGTGCTCCGTGTACTGCAAGGAATGCTTTGGACTTCTTCAGTGGGGACGCCGCTGACTTTGAATGCATTTCTACATAGTAATTTCTATCCTCCGTCTTCTGCACGATTCTCCGCTACTTCAGCTTGAATATGCGTGTCCTATGTGGGCTCCTTGTAACAGGAAAATTAAGAATGAGGGGGAAGGGTGTGATGTAGATTTTCACGCTGTACTGATTTAAAATAGATATTAATAATAATAATAATAATATAGTTTATTTCAGCCCAACGGCCTGGAAACAGGTACTTGGTTGGTTTGACTCACAGAAACTATATGCACTTAAACCTAAACTTAATAAAGAACTGAACTTTATTAACACTTAAAATATATTTTATAAGTTCTTGTTCTATGACTCTTCCTGCATGATTCCTATTTTTTTATCACGTCTCTATATTTTGCTATAAAATAGGTATTATAATTTATAACTATGGTTAGTCATGATGAAATGTATGTTAAAAACCCTAAATATCTCCGAAACAATTTCCATGTATGTACATAATACATGTTGCAGAAGCTTTGCTAGACAGTTTAACTGCTACCGTATCTTGCGGTGACTAATCTGGGGCTCACTCAAGTGTTAAAGCAGTATGAGGGTGTAAATTAGAGTCACTTGCAATATTGTGTCATAAAAATTAAAATCTGGGGGAACGGTATATTTTAGTGGTGGAGAACTATCGATGGTTCTCACGATAGTTATCGATGGTTCTCACTATCGAAAACTATAGATGGCTTATTTTCACTATCGATAATTATCGGTATTGAAAATCGTAGGTTAGTCAATTAAAAAATAATAACAGCTGAAATTCAGAATCCCAAATTTAATTTGTAATATTATTAAAAATTTCGATAGTGAGAACCATCGATAACTATCGTAAGTATCATCGATAGTTCTCCACCACCTATATTTTAGAAACGTTTGTGTTAGAAGAATATTGAATAACGTTTGTGCCCTAGGGTTAAATTTGTACCCACAACGTTCCAACGCACCCTGCAATTTTATACACAGACCACCCTCGACATCGCGATTGTAATTCCATGTACGACACCCAGGAGGGAGCGGGGGAGGCAAGTGTTCCTCGAGGGGGAGGGGAACCGATGGTTATCGATAGCGTTTGGTAGAAAGCACTTGGGAAGACGCTTCCCATAAGATTCTCGAGAGATGTTAGGCCGGTGGCCAGTTGCCAAGCAGACACAATCCATACTATAAATACTGTTGGACACCACCACCGTCCCACCCTGGCCCGCCGTTCCATTCCGTTCCGCGCGACTACCCCCGTCCTCCAACTTTTTCGTCCAGGGAGCATTCCGCGCTTCGTTAACACGGCTAAAACGTTCGGATCGCTTTAACGCGTCAGATTCACACTTCTGTCCTGTCCACGTGGTTTTGCACGCCGCAGAGGCTGCTCGAAATGCTTCTCCGAACACGCTGGACCAACGTTCTTCTAATCCCGATGCACGCGCGACCAGCGCTAGGGTAGTTCGCGATTACAATTTTCGGAGGCTTAGATATTGACTTGGAATTGGTCATCGAGTACTTGGGACTTGAAGATTTCACACAATTTTCGTCGAGAGGTCAGTGATTCTGAGTTTTTTGCAGTGAGAGATAGGTTTGAGATTCACCGAATGTTAGTGAGGAAATAAATTTGAAATGGGAAGAATTTTCTTTTCAGAGGTAGAGTATTATGTTAATGAGGAAGGAACTCCTCAGCTTCTTCTACTTTTTCTTGGTAGAACTACACCCGCTATGTATGAGTACTGGTATTAAAAAGAAAAGTATTATACAGGAGATGCTTCCAAGGCTGTATAAAAATGGTAACCATGTGTCATGTATTAAAATCTTGTATGGTACTTTTAGTAGATACTTATAAAAACCACAAATTCATGAGAAAATCAATTTTTACGCCGTCATATTTCCTCTCCTCACATCAAAACCCAAATCCTAAAACTGTGTACAGTGGCGGCCGAAAGAAAGCTTACACATTTAAAATCGCATAACTTTATTAGAATTCGTCCAAACGACATGAGTTTTTTTTAGGAGCTAGAAGGATTAGTTTGCTAAGCGGCGTGTTTCGTCGTTTTGAAAAAAATGCAATTAGTCGGAAAAGCAAAAAAAAATAGTAAAGGTTGTTTTTTAAACTCTTTTTGAGAGCCTGTAATGAAAAGTAGAAAAAACCCGTTTGTAGATTGAGGTAAATTGTATACCTACATGCGTAAATTTTCATAAAAATCCGTTAACGTTGCTCTGGGCTATAAACGCTTAAAAATCGCAGAATAAGGTCGAAAATCGCTGATTTCGAGAATTCCACAATTTTCGACCTTATTCTAAACGAGCGATCTAATCCTTCCAGCTTCTAAAAAAAACTCATATTGTTTGGACCAATTCTAAAAAAGGTATACGATTTTAAAAGTGGTAAACTTTCTTTCGTCCGCCACTGTACATCAGAAGAGTAAATAGTCCATTACCAAAAAGTTCTTCTGCCCTAATATTTCATTCTTCTTATTACTTCCCATAATAAACAGCCTCCATAGACAGTACAGAAGAGCTCCAACCAATACAATGTCGAAAACCTACCAAAACCATTTTTTTACACAATTTTATTTCCACTCCTCGCATCAAAACCCAAAACCCAAAGCAATTTACATACACCAGAAGAGTACATAATCCACTATGTACCCGAAAATCCCCCTTCCTACTACTCCCTATAACAGAACTTCCGTCGTAGACAGTACAGAACAATTGCAACGGAAACAATTAATTACCCATCAAGGAACGCGTGCTTCGGAATCGAGCCCGTAGGAAACGGCGGGGAGATGGAAGTTTGGGGGCTGCCAGACGATTAAGAGATTCATCAAATTGACGGGAAGAGATCCTCCCCCGGATACTCCTGGCCGTTTGCTCATGACGTACAGCCGAAGCGGGTCGTTTATCCAGGCCGTTGTTGCCTGCGGGGATGAATCACGCGGAGTCGAGTCCGATCGGTGGCCGTTCGCGAGCCTCGACCTGGCTTTTATTAGACCGGCTGACACCGAGGATCACTGCCAAACTAGGACCGCGCTCGAACAATGGCTTCCACGTATCGAGCAGCCCGTATCGAAAATAACCACGGCTCTACCTGCCGTCGCTTCCTGTCGCGCTCTTTCGCGCTTTAAAGTCCAACGACCGAAAAGGAGATGGCCGTCGCGCGTCTACCAAGGAACGCGGCAAAAGGGAGAACAGCGACTCGCGGCAAGAAACCAAGAGCCGAGGGGACCAAGAGCGCGCCGGGCGTTAGTCCGTTTGCCCGTGGAAATAGAAAAGGTCTAAGGTCGGGCGGAACGGAGAATTCGCGGATTTCTGTAGGTTTTTTCCCTGAAAATATTTGCCTGTGCGAGCGCGTGCCACGAATCCGTACCCGTTGCCTCGATCTTCAGCCACGGGATTCCCAGACGGCTTCTGGACGCGACGGATCGATCCCTGAATCCCGTCTGGAATCCCGTGGACGTCGCTCCGGCATCGAATACCGTCGATTTTCTACGCTCGTCGTGGGACACGAACGGGGGGAGACTGCGTGCGCCAGTGGACAGAATTTGGGGAGGACATGTGTCTGTTGATCTGGTGGAAATGTACCTTCTTTCAGGGAACGCTGGGGATTGGTTGGATCGCGTGTTAGAGAATGGTCGATCGTATTTTGATGGAATTGATGGTATTGTGCGCGATAGGGGTGGGTCGGCGATGCTCCATGGAGGACGGAGAAATCCATCGGGAAGTGTAGGAAATGGCGCGGAAGGGAAGTCGATGGAGCCTTTGAAAATCTCGGCTGATTCCGCGAATGGGCACTTTTCATGGGCTAACGCGGAAATTGCCAATTGATATGTGCATACCTAAATACGCGAATAAATCCTTGTAGGGTGTAATGAGATCGAGTATCTAATATTCGACGTCCATAATACCACCTTATGTACGATCAATGCATATTTCCAACATAAATTTTTTTTTTCGTATCTTCGAAAGTTAAATATAAAACCATAAAAAAGTTCAAAATGCTTCGCTTCATAATTTCTCTAGAAAAAATCCCCCAAATCAGACTGTTTTAGTGTTGCCGAAAGTATAGTCCCCCTTAATTAAAAAATGTACCACCAGAAATAAGATCAAAATTGCTCTTAACAATCTCCATCGCTCCTAATCCCAATATCACTTAAGAAAAATTCTGCCCTCTTTAGTTAAAATGTCCTATCTAGCATTTTGAAACAACCGAGAAAACTGAAGTTTTATCATATCCTTTGCACCATACTTATTTTCCTTCTTTCAAATTAAAACATGTTGTCATTATTTCGTAATAGCCTAATATCATTTTTTGTAATAGTTGTACCGGTAGGGAATGTATTATTAACGTACGAATTAATTAATTCTTTCAAATAAGGTATTTTAACCATTTTAAAAAAAGTTAGGTTAAATACATTAGACTGTTTATAAATCTTTATGAAGCACGTAGACGTTTCTAACTATACTTAAAAGGTAAAAGACGTCTGGAACTTCAAATATTTCAACATATCTCAAAAAATGAAAAATTGCTAGATAGGACAATTTAACTAAGGAGGGCAGAATTGTAGCCAAAGCCACTCATGACCGTCACTGTATTAAATACGAATGCACCTCAGGATCGTCAACGCTGCACTTACAATTAACAACTCACGTCATTCCGAATCCCAATTCTATCCCCAAAAAAGTTGTCAAATGTAAGGGTTGATGTATTGCAAACACTGCAAAAAAACCTTGCCAGCGTTGACACTCAATCCCGACAACATGTTAAAAGACATACGAAAATCAGGCTCGTCAAGCGGGACTGCGGTGGATTCGATTGGCTTTGGTGCACGGACGAGTACGTGCGTTATCCAGTTAATTCTTTCTGGCTGGCTCGGCGAACAGAACCGGAAGCGATGTCTCTCTTTTCGTGTCAGATGGCCCGTGCTCGTTGGGCAGGTCGATTCGGGGTTTTGATCTACCATGTGGAAGGATCCGATCGCTATGAAACGAGCGTCCGTAGCTTATGGGAACCGAACCTGTGATCGGATGACTGAAGACCGTCCCCCGTGGCGGCGAAAGGTAACCGCTGGTGAACATAATCAACGACATTTCGGACCTAAATCCAACAAGCGCCCTGCTTCTCCCTGTTCGAGATAGAAGGGAGGCGCAAATGAAGCGTCACTGCGTGGCTTCACGGCGATAGAAGATTGTGGATGGGATTTGGAGTCGAGTAAAAACGAGATAATTGGGAAAAAAGCTTCTGCTAATTATTGTAGATTATATATCGGTGATTTGTTGATAAATATAGAGTCAGTATTGATACACATTTTTTAATCTATTTATAGGAGAAACACGCTATTTTATTTTTAGTCCGATATTAATATTTTCTCACAGAAACAGGATAAAATTAATTTTCCCTCAAAAGGGGTTAATATTCTTTAGCTCCCACAGAGCCAACTGTACCGTAGTAAATTTTGAAGAGTATAACACAGATTGCAAAATATTCGGAGCTACGATCGCAGAATATAAAGTACACACAGCCGAGTCTCAAGTGGAAAAATAGAAAATTGTTTGGAATACAAGCACGTGCAATTAAAATACTCATAGAGAGCAGATTCTAGCAAACGGATCTCACACTCGAGCGAAGGGTGTATTTCATTTTTGATTGCAATTTTAACTCCCTGCCCCTCTCGAGGGAGTTTGCGTCTATTGGATTGATTTCGATTAAGCCCCCTTGAACGGCGCGATAATATGTACACGGATGGAACTCGGCGAGGAGAATTTTATTAATTAATTTCATCGCATCATCGCGCGTAATGAAGCATTATACGCTCCCGGGGCTTCGTTATGTGTAATTTCCAATATTGTTCGAATTCAAACGGGTAATCGACGCGGCGCGTGCCTCGCGATATCGAAAAATCACGAGTGTTTTTGCAAGCTGTGCAAGTGTACCGTGTATTTTTAACTACACCTTCAAAAAATTTCAAGCATCAATAGAGCCGAAAGCAACTTCAAATGAAAATTTGAAATTGCGTACAAATTGAAAATCGTGATATGTGCACCTAATGTAATTTATTCATTGCTTATTAAATATAAAATTATTTGTCCATTATTCAGAGGCCATCCGTGTATCATTTTATCTAATTTGATTATTTCTCCCCTGAATGTATGAAATACATATTTCATAGAATATCTTGAATAAACTTCGCGTGAAAATATTAACGTTCGCTCCAGAATATAATTCGAAGAACGAAAAGAATATATCAAAATTATGAGTAATTTGTAGCCACCTTAGCCTCCCTTTTTGATTCTCGTCTTTTTCAACCTAAAACCAACACGTCCTCCGGGAAATCTGTTCGACTATGTTCCAAACAAATCCCATCGATACACAGAATGTCACATTAATAAAAAGCACAGTGTCGATAGCAACAATACAAATTTGGAGTAATTTATAGCCTCCTCAGTTATTTATTTTTAAGACCCAAGAAACAATATTCTCGACCTTCTCCACTTAAATCGACTCGTGTTCCAAAGAAATCCCATCCACCCACAGAATGTCACGCGGTATAGAATTAATAGAGGCAACAGTATCGACTGGAAGCTATAAAAATTAAGCTCGTTGATTCTCCAGCAAATCTGATCGATTCGTGTTCCAAACGAATCCCACCGAGCCAGTGGATTTCACGCGGCGTGAAGTTAGGTCATGCTGTAAAAACGTACTCGCTCGCGTTCACCACACTATGCTCGCCTACATAATTCGCAAGCCTGGAGACTTCCAATCGTCTACACTTCAAAGGGAGGCCAGGGCACGGCGTACATGGGCGCAACCGTTCGAGGCCACCTTCGCACGCACGAATAGTCAGGTGGCAGCAGAGCGCAAAGGGTTATTTTTAGTGCAATTTGTCGCTCCAACGATACCATAAAGTGAGCCGCCGTGTGTGTAACGGTCTATAGAAATTTTCACGTGTTTGTACCCACGACTAAACGCCAGTCGCGTCGTTAAATGTGTCGAGTGAAGAATAGAGAAAAAGGTCCGCTTTATAATCCACCGTTTGGCCTTTCATGAAATTCGTGAAAAATCGTGTGCCGGCCGACGTACTATCATGTGAGGATAATTTTGGATTGATTTAGAGGAGATCGATCGACTCGTGACCCATTTTGCATACTTCTCAGCATTTTAGAATCTATTCCTGACATCACTGTGACGTTCTATACACATAATGATGCGAGGTGGTGTCCTTCGTAAGAATGTATCATTACAGAATGCGTGATCGTGTGATTTTGTAAATGGGATGTAAGATTTGAGAAGGAATTTAGTTAGCTGAAGAATATTCACATATCTAATCTATTTTTGGAAATATCGCATCACCAGAGTAGCATATTTCCAGAAGTTTCTTATTTTATTTAACCGAGAAAGAGGAAGGAAAAATATTGAAAACTTTTAAAGTATTCAATTTAGAAAGTATGAAAAATTCAGCATCAACAAATTTTGACTCAACATATTTAGATTTCTCCAAAGCTCATAAAATCACGTAAAAGTAAATATGTACGTGTGAATTACGAGAGATTCAGGGGACCACAATTTTACAACCAGATGCACTCTCGTTTCTAATAAACTGGCAAGGTGTAATAGATTAAAAAAGTTGAATCCGCAGCAAAGCTTAAAGCCCCTTAACTGCACAGTGATAACGTATGCCATGGAAGAGGATTACGCGGAGGGAAGACGTAACATCTAACTGCGTCTTTGCAACAGATATAATTGGACTGCCTTAATTACCTCGTCTCTGGATACAGCCGTGAGACGGCTGGATAACGCATTCGATGCGCATTCAGACACCCAGACCGGAAGATTAACAGCCCCAAAGGGAGCAAGAAGGATGTAGATCGTCTCAGCTGAGATATTAAGACATTCAGCTGATCTGGCAGCTGTGATGGTACTGAAATAAAGTGAGAAGTGGATATCCTGTCTTTCGTTGAAAAAGTAATAGGCGATACAAGAGAAGCTTTGCTCTTGAATTAATTATTTCATGAAAATTCATCGTTATACTGATTAATCTTTCGGAAAATGGAATCCCACTAAATACAATTAACCAACTGCTCTTATCCAATCATTTCTTGTCACTCATTTAGTTTCACAACTTATTGGAAATGAATAATAAAGTGACTCTTCAGTTGCACTTGTGAAGGTGGTGAATTTTAAAAATTAAAATTGAGGGAGCATTGATAATGAAAACGGAGAACGAGAATTGCAAGAAAAGGGGAAATTTGTTTTCGTTTTAGTAGAATGTTTAGAATGTAGTAGTAAAATGAATACAGAATGTACGAGGATTAATTCACTAATGGAGAAACGTGAATTCACAGAAAGTCCTATGAGCCTTCTAATCAGCACTAAAGCATTCCTATGAATAAACTCCTATTTCATTCGCACAGAGTCTTCGCAGTGCGTCTTCTCTACATGCACCTTCAAAATAGTCAAGCACGAGATCACAAATTGATATCACCGTGGCGCACAGAGAACCATCAGATATACGTACTACCTTCTGCTTTCCATTCCTCATTTACTCGTACGCGTTTATATGCACCTGGAACACCGTTATACGGAGTTTCCAGCATTTACCCGCGATAAAGCGTACCTTGCCCCCAAACCCCAGATTCACAGGGGCACGAAGTGAGTGACTAAGAGTAGCAATCTCAATGGGGTATGTACGTGTCGGCATGGAACCACACGCTAGAGTTGCAACAAAATCTACCGGACGCTCAAGATCACTGCCACGCAATTCAATTTTTTAAACTATTATGAAGAAGAGATCTATTAAAAAAATAAGTATCGACCTCAAAAGCTCCAATGCCTACGAGAACGATTTTTCTATAACCCCATTTCTAAACTCAACTTATTTTCCCCTGAATTCAAATGGAATAAAGATACTTATACAGTGTGCTCTTAAGTGGCCCACCCTCTGCAACTATTCATCAAGCTCTGTGAAAGTGATGAGTAGTCTGAGCCTCACAACCGTACCTCCGCATTTCGAGGGTGCGTGTCGACAAGGGTGCAAGCCCTTTCTAACAGGTGCAGATACCTGTACCCCAAATATATTTGGGGCCAACCCCTAGCGTGGGGTTGGAAGCAGCAGAGGAACAATTGACCCTTGCAAGCCTCGTAAGAAGCGACTGGGAGTACCCTTGTCAGGCCCCTATTTCCACACCCTCGACGAGCGTCAGGCCCTGGGGACTAAGGTGGTGACAGGGGAATGGCCACGGGTTAACCTGTTAACTGAGGAAGACGAATTTAATCGTCACTTGAAAATGCCTCTGTATTTAGCTATATGAGTTCCTCTATCAGGAAATTTTAATAAAATTGCACTGCCACGAAAGAAGTGAATATACCGTCAAGGACCCAGTTCCTGATCACTTAAGAAGCAAAGGGAGCAGTTTCTGATCAACCTAAAAGATTTTACTATGAGCTATCAAATGTTTGTGTATAAATTTAAAAATACTTCATAATTATTTAATAATTTTTTGGAATAAATTTGTATCGGGATAAACTTATTATTTGGTATTTATATACTAAACTGATCAGGAACTGGGTCCTTGACGGTAGGTATTCAATATGAACACATGAATTATTTCCCTTGTAGTCGTTACTGATTGTGAGTGCTCATTTGCGTAAAGGTACAACTACACGACGACACATTTGTGTCTAGATCAAATGTATACGACGCTCATAAAAAAATTCGGGAAGACTGGAAACTGCCTAGAGCAGTCCGCGTTGCAGATAGAGCTAGACACGTGATGTAGCCACGAAAGTGTCGTGTAAATGTACCTTAAGTTACCCAATCTCTGTGTTAGTCGACCTGAGTCAGGTCACAACTAGTGTGCTCCTGACGGAGTCGTTCGGAACAGCAGGAACCACATTGTGGGCGCCGAACGATTTTCCTCTTCGACTCGGACAGCAAGTGTGCAATCGAATACTCATTTCGTGCTTACCCCCGTCTTTCCTCCTTTGCTGAATTTGTTTCAATGGAGTGATTGCTTAGCTGTTCCCTGGCTTCTATATCTAAACTGAAGAGATGGATGGAGCTTTGTTTCCATCTATCTCTTTGGTTTAGTAGACTAAGGTTTCCGTGTAAAGGGAGATAGATGGAACTTCGACTCCATCTATCTTTCTACGGGTCTCCAAACGCAGCAACCTCTTCGTGGTGAGACCTAGTAATTGGTGAGAACTGAAAGCCGACCTGCGATTGTCAAACACCTATTTCAGTTAGATATAAGAATTTCTTTAACTTGGAAGACTTTGGTAGAATGTACGAATAAATGTAACCTGAAAGGTTTGTAACTTCTACATGAAATAAAGATATGTGAAATTATCAACTGTTGTTCGATTATTCCTTACTCAACCCCCGCATAGGAGTATAGTGTTAAGATAAAAGGAGCTGTAAATATTTGAGCGAGTTGCTGAAACGAATAGGATTTTGAAAAATTTAAATATCCTCTCTGCTTCAGCACCTTACTGAAATATTATTATTATTATTATTCGTCTTTATTACTCAGGAAATATACAACGAAAAGAACCAGTAATACATTAAAGCAGATCTAAGTAAAAGATAAGACTGCAGTGCAAAACTGTTAGAAACCTAACCGTAATTTAAAAAAAAAAAAAAAACTGAAACAAAAACTGGAACTCCAAAGCAAAAAAGAGAAATATACCAAGTTTCACTTCCTTGGTGAAGTATTCCAAGCTACATCGTTTCCGGTAACTCTGCATATGACATTAAAATACTAAAGGGGTCCTAGGGCCCCACAAACACGGAACAGAAAAATGCATTAGATGTCAGGTCTACTCTATACCTCGCCTGTGGTAAAGGGTAACGCGAATAAGGAAACGTTGCTTTTGAAAAAGCCAATAGATGATTTCTCTACAGTGCCTGGCATGGCGGGAATGCAGATTGCAGATGTAGCGTCTAATGTGATTCACAGTCGGGGAAATGGCCTTGAACAGCCGTTTCATTTTGCCCTGATTATAGTCTACGTGTGCAACTATATGTGTCAGCAGACGCGGATTTGCACGTTTGCAGGGGGGTCCATGCAAACGTAGGTACACACACATGATGTGGGTTAGGATGTGGCCAATGAAGCATCGGATACGATAATGATGGCGGTCAGGGACGGCATTAAGGGACATTCACACTGGCGGATTTTAACTGGTAAGTCTCATTTGACATTATTAATCAAGAATTTATATTGCTTGGATATTAGCAATGTAGGTTGAAGAAGAATCGACGCATAGGATCCTGTGTCAGTAGAATGACTGCTCCATTTCTAAAACTACATTTCCATGTGGTTTAAATAAATAAAAATGCGTTTATTTGATGCACATTGTTTTTGACAAATTTTACTTCTTTTTATTTAACTCAGTCAATTGAATGCTATGTTATTCACAAGATACTATATATTTAATTACCAAATTAATAATACTAATTAGGTTAAATTGTACGGGAGAGGAATTTGGCGATGTATATTAATTTTAAAAATAATCTGTCGACTACTTCTAATGCCCAATTTGTTTGTTCAAGCGTGGGGTGAAGTTGAAAATGTTTGAAACTGTGAGATTTCAATGATTGTCGTGAAACGGAAGCGTTAACGATGTTTCAAATTTTGTAACGAGACTACACGACTTTGATAATTAATACTGCAGGAATTAAACTCCACTAAAGCGACTGCAATTTAGCGCTTCACTCATGAAAAATAGTCACTGGTGGAAACGAGGTTTCTGGTTTCGAAACTCGCATGATAATTCAATTGAACAAAAGACGAGCGACAAAAGAATGCTATCCTATTTAAATTACGCTTAATTAGCGCATATTAATTTGCGCGAGGAGAGCTTTAAAATATCCAGCAGCATTTATGTGCTTCCTTTTGTATAGAAAATGGAGGTACTTTTGCGATTAATGTGTACTGAATATCAGCAGCATAAGTACACAATTAAGTAAAATACAGTGTGTCGGGATGGAACTATATATGGATGGTTGATGTAATTAATTAACTTTTAACGAAATTTAAATCTGCCATAAGCTACGAGTTTCCAATATCGATTTTGCTGCGACGTAATATGATTACGTATCGAACAAACTATGGAGCATGTTCCTTTATCAAATCATTTCTCCTGATGACATTAAAAAAGTAGCAGACGTAACTTTGTATAGTCTATTTACGTAGAAACGTCTAATACTTGAATATGCAATTAAGGACAAATATGTCGTTTTAATAAAACCCTAAATTCTCGTTCAAAAATATACTTCTTCCTACATTTACTCAAAATAAAGCCACGTGCAACAATCTAATAAATACGTAGGTAGAAATATAATCAGTCGTTACGTTATCTAATAAACGAATACATAATCAGTCATTAGACTAACTAATAAAGTGGTATATAACCTGTGATACAATTAATAATCCAGTCCTCAACCTATATAATTATGTAGCTACTAACATCTCGTATCTACAAGCAAGTGGCTACACGAAAACGGAACGCTCGATGGTCGCCTGTGAAGATTATTAATGAAGAAGCTCATAGAACGCGACGCGGTGTCCACGCCACTTTGCGTTGTTGTAAACAGCGCTTTACACGGTCTCGAATCGAAATCAATAAACCGATTATTGGGCCAGGGGGAGCATGGGGGTGGAAAGCTGAACGGAGATTACGTTGCTTTGAATTGACACCCCGACACGAGCTTCACGCCTATTGAATTTCGCGGACTTTCGAGACGGCCGGACGTCCGTTCCAGTTCCTTTTTCCACGTCCGACAGCAGCGTAAAATCACGCTCAATGTAATCCCCGCGGACGATCCGCGAGGAGTCGACCCTCCTTGCGAGGGGGCGAGCGAAGTTTCCAGGCATTATGCTGTGTGCAGCGATATGCGCTCGCAAACAATGCTGGAAAGGGAAAAATAATGTGGCGCTTCGAGTCTCCCTTTTTTTAACGTGATCTACAGGGTGATCGAGAAGTTATCCCCTATTTTGAAGGGCAACGTGGACCCTTTTGCTATTTAGAGTAAATTGTAGATGTTGAAATAATGAGGGAAGTTTGTGTACGTGCAAAAAGTAAATTAATTTGTACGATTTGAATTGGAAATTGTAGTATTTTGGAATCATTTTTAAGAAGTTGGATTGTTATTTTTCATATTTATGTGATAACTTCGGAGTTGATAATTCTAATAAATATAATAAAATGTACATATGTTGTTTAATTTTTTACTTTTGTGATTATTAGAAAATTTCGAAATATCGATGGAAGACTTTTAAAGATTTTTTTCTCAATAAATACAACATGTATTGAAATAAATCTTTTGGAATTTATTATGCGACTCTTATATTTTACAAAAAAATTAGGTCGCTATAAAAAAACATTTGAAACAAATTAAAAAAATCTTTCTAAATTTTTTTATATAATACAAGAGTAGCTTAATAAATTCCAAAAAGATTCATTTCATAATATGTTGTATTTATTGAGAAAAATCTTTAAAAATAGCTTCTTTTTCGGCCGATCAAAGTAGAATGACCCCCTAAATACCTAATATAAAAAAATGAAATTTGTAGTATTATTGAGGAAAATCATACTCTTTTAATACCAAAATCTTAACACTAATTTAAATTTATATAACATCTGCAGGTAGAATAAATCTAACGCATAAATACCGCAAGTTGATCGGGTCTTCGCAAATAAATATAAATAGTCCACTTTACCAGAAATAATTCATTGCTCCAAGTTACTAAGCAATTAATATCAGAGACTGTATGTACACCATGCAAACTGTTCCCCGACAAACATCAACCATCCATAGAGGACGGTATGTGCATGTTTGTTGTTCCATACGAAGAGGACGTCGAACCAGTAGATTGATACAATTACAAGTACTGGAGATTCTGTGTCCACAGGCACCATGGGACAGACTGTGGGACGAATGCCGAAGACATGGGACAGTTTGCTAGAGGAAAAGGATCGTGTGTTGTATTGGAGTGGTGAAGTCTTGTCGAAAGTGGCTGACAACGTTCACGAAGAGGAGGCGCTTCAGATTGATTACAGCAGCGAGATCATCGACGAGAAGGTCGACACGTGGATCGAGACAAATCGAACTAGAATCGAGAAAATCTTCAGCGAACATCCCGATGTCTCAGAAGAATGGGCAAGGCGAGCGATGAGTGGAATCAAACAAGTGATTAGTACTTTTATTAATTGAACCCTATTCTGTTAACGACGATCCTGTACCAGGAAACAGATAATTTTGTGTTAACGAGGCTACGTGGTTGAATTGAACTGAGGAAAGATAAATATAACTGGTGATTTCTGGTTTATTCTACTAAATTCTGTTACTCACGATTTTGTTTTCTATTGTTGATAACTGCATTGCACTGAAGGCAAGCGTACTTTGTGATTAAACAGCATCATTAGCACAAAATTATTAAAAAAGAATACAAGATTTAAATAATACAAATTTAATAATACACCGATTACAGATTTAAATAATACAAAATTCAATATTCTTTTTTGCGATGCAAATGAGGGGTAAATAAATGGCAACGCTAATGTATTCTTATTACGTGTAGATAAGGGAAGAATTTCGACTGAAGGTGAGAAATGATTACATAGATCGATACGCTGCTCTCGAGAAATTCACGAGAAAAGTGGATAAACTGGGGAAACGCCAGCGCAAGATACACTGGAAAATTCAGAATCTCGAAGACACCTGTGCTGGCGACGTGAAGAAATTTCGCAAGAAGCTCGGTCGTTTGAGGCTAAAAACGTTCAGAAATCTCAGAGTAGGTGAGAAACTGATGTTCCAGGACAAAAGACTGAAAGGGAAATTCGTTAAGCAGGTACTAACTCGTGCTTCTAGCTTCCTGTTATTCGAAACGATAATAATTAGCACACTTTTGTAACATTAGGTGTTCAAAAGCGATCGTAAAAACATGATGGACTGCGCCAGGAGGTTTGATAAATTAATCAAAAAGAGTGAAGAAACTATGCTCGAAGAGTGACAATGGTAGAAATAAAAACAAGATGGAAATGGATGTTGGTAAGGCAGAATTACAAAAATATTTTTGTGTATGAAATGGTAGAATGTTAAAATAGTAGAAGAATAGAATTTAACAAATAGAAATCGGATGTCAAATTACCACAAATACTTTCATCGTAATGTAAAGTCACGTGGGAATGAGGCATTAGGAAACGTCACATTACCCGCTGACGCAAATTTGCATTAATTGAGTGTTGGCAGCGAGAGAATAGGGCTTCCTAAATGATCGTTTGGCAAATAGAACAGCGCGAGAAACTATTGTTGCACCGCAGAAAGCAGTGATTTCAGATATCACGACCCACGTGAATACAGTTTTACGTTTCTGATTATAGCCAGTTTGGATTGCTTGAGCCTTGAACTTGTTTATAAATCCTCGCGCGTTAGCACAGAAACTGTTTGAACAAGATTCGATCGACGATCCAGAAAAAGAAAATTATCACCTCGTAAGAATGCGCGAAACGAGGTTAATACACGTCTCTTGTGAAAACAGATAAAATTGTACATCTGTGTATCTGAAACAAGGTCAGGCTTTGAAAAAATTGTTCATGCGTCTGCTTCATTGCGTGCTGTTTTATGAAATGTATCTGTAAATTTCTATTAAACAATTTAAAAGCAATAATACTATTATATACTACTAATACTAATAAACTAAATAGTGTCTAATAAGTGAATTTGCCACATCATTGATTTTCCATTAAGAAACGAACTTAAATAAGTATTTGACAGAAACAGCATTAATTTAAAAAAAAAAAAAAAAAAAAAAGTAAAGACTGAAAATTGTGTGAATGAGCCCAAAATATCAGTCATGGGCTACAAAGGGTTTGGTGTGAAGAGACCTTAAACTTTTATGATTAATTATTTATTAGCCAAGAAAACTCAAGCTCCAGTTTCCTGTCCTTTATTTCTGGTTGGAATTGGTAAACTTCTAAAGTTTACGAATTTTCTTATATTCATCGCCAAAAAATCATTGCAACAGAGATATTTTGAGCGGAATTTTTCCGTCGGTACTCATGTTTTTATGTAACTATCTCGTGATGGCCTTAAACGCGATCGATGATACCAGAAACGTATCTTATGTAATATGTTCTGCGGGAGCGAAAGAGGGACAAGGAAAGTAATGGAAAAAGACGAGAATATAAGGCGAAGCTGGCCTATCGTATTACTAATGCCGTTGGGGTAGGCTCTCTCGGAGATTCTCATTATCAGGAGTGCAGAGTATGCAGAAGGTAGTTAGGTTTAGATTACAACAGGAGCGTATTCAGTCGACTGGCATAGAATATCCATCGTCGACTCACGTCTAACACATATGAGATATCTACTCCCTAATAATTGCCAATTATTATATAATAATGTGGAATAAATTTATTTTAAAAAAACCTTCTGAATATATTAACTACTACATTCGATTTTATGGAAAGAGTAACCGGAATGTTCGATTGCCTTCCTTTTTCCGCCGAATAAATTCAAAATTCAGGAAAAGCTTACAAAAACGACGAAAGAATAGTAAATTATATGCATGAAGTTATGCTAACGCAACTATTCAATCTCCGATCTTAATTACAGCTAATTGTAACACGTCCGTGATTTTCACCCAAAAACTAAATTTGTTATCGTTCATAATTATTCTCATTTTTACTGTCCACGATAAGATATTTCGAAATTCATAGTTAAATAGCGTTTAGAATATAATCTATAAAACTTAGATTCTCTGGACGAAAGTCGAAGACGTGATAAACGACATACAAAATGGCAGTCGTGCGCTGTGGCACGTATTTGTTAGAACGGTTAAAAAAATTTAAAACCTCAATCACCTATCACGGTAGAAATATATTGAAGGAAATTCAAGAAATACACTTAAAGTTGGTAAAAAGGTAACGTGCAGACTAAAGTTTTGAGGTTTAACAATGCCTATGGCTCGGATATTCAATTGAATGTTCAATATAGTTGGCGCTGGCTCCCACAGATACACACCTGCGTACAAACTGCGCGGGAATCTTCGCCTGGATATCTGGCTGCGCTTAGAAGTCCATCTCTATACAATCGTCACGTGGCGTATATCTTCCTCACATCCCACACGGCACTGACAATCTTTGCACGTTTTTACGGAAGCTACTTTTTTGCACGAATGGAAACACTGTTGCTAAAACGCGACGCACGATAGCAACAGCGACGGTCGCGAGAAGACGGACACTACTGGGAGAACAGGAGCGCGAAGAGCATTGCGCATGCCCGCTAAAGTTATACGTGGCGCCAGCTTTCGGAACTAATAGCAACTACAATTCCTAAACCGAACGACGTGCTCTGTGTGGGTGGCGACATCTATACGTGATTATTCTCGATTACTATTATCACAGCAAGGTATCGTCTGTGCTTTTATTAAAAATTATTAATTATTCTTATTAAACTACATATAAGGCATTTAATTATTCATCTGTAATTATACGAAAAAAATATATCTTGAAAATGTAAATAGTTAATAAAAAGTATTAACGATTAAATAGTTTCAAAAAATTCTTGGAACACACATAGAAGAAAAATCTGTAGATGTTTATTTCAGTTTTCTTGTTATTATTACGTAAAATATACTTTTTTACTTTATATGCGTTTTTAAATGAATCAAATAAACTTGCCACATATTATTAAATATTATTTAAAGTATCACTTAATATACTGCTGTTCTTATTACAAGCGAAAATAGATCTTTTTTATTTTATTTTTTAATACTGCCTTTCTATCAAAAAATAAAAATATTCGTTGTGACCTTCGGTAGCCGTGATCGTCTAGTGGTTAGGACCCTACGTTGTGGCCGTAGTAACCCAGGTTCGAATCCTGGTCACGGCAATGTGAAAACGCATTGTCACGGTGAAGGTTTTTTTTTCATAATTAGTTCAATATAATTACACAATCTTCATTAATGTAAATACATCGTCAGCAATATTTTCCTTTTAAAAATTTCTTAATCTGTTTTCACTGTACGAATAATACAATTCGTTGAATGTGATGTAAGAACAGTTCCGAAAATTAATCACTGAAATTTAAGAGTAAACGATGCTATATTTTCTATTTTTATTCAGCAAGTATAAACGCGCACGTTACAATCGAAATCCTTATTGCATCAATGATTCAAGGTCTGGTGCAATTCTTTGCAACCATGCACATCGGAGTAAGCGTTTATATTGTGTATAAATGAAAGAATTGTATTCATAAATTGTCAGCAGATTCTCCGTTGCAAATCCAATAAATTTCAGGCCAACTTGTGCGCGACTCCAGTGAACATCGCGACTTTGAAATTATTTTCACTGAGATACTGCTGCTCAATTCTTTGAATACCGATCTCTTCATGCAATTATGAAACTGTATCGATTATTATCTTTAATTTTTATTTTATATTGTACTGGATGGTATAGTTGTGGTGTCTCTTGTGCCAAATCTAAAAATGTGAAAGCACTTACTTCGATAAAAGACGATACTTCTAATTTACAAAGTCATCACGAAGGTAAAACCATCGAGTTACATCTCTCGTATATATAGCGCAAAAAAGAAATACTTCATTAACTGGTAATTTGTTATTTTTCAGATTCTGACCAGGCGATACGTTCGCAAAGAGAATTAAAAAGGACTGATTTCGGTATTGATACTAGCGATCGTCCGACCCAAGAACGAGATACGCGTGGTACACTAAACTCCCGAAAACACCTTAAGCCACGTAAGAAAACAAAGATATTCTGACTAGTTCTTTAGGTTTATTTGTCAAGGTGAAATCTTGAAAACTAATTTTGACCCACTTCACACCACACTATTCGAAGTTTATTCATAGCATTCGAATACTTGTAAAATATTCGAATATTAAATTATTCGAATAGTCTCAGCCCTAATTCTGACACAGAATTATGCTACCATGTTCTTTTATGCTATTTCAAATATTCTCAGATGATGCCAATCAAGTTGCAAATTACTTTCTAACTGGAGGACCACTAAAAGGCCACACTCATTTCACAAGATCATTAAATTGTGACGCAGGCGAGAATGAAGCTAACGTTGTTGGAATGAGTAATCCATCAACCGACAACAATGCAGATTCAACTACAAACGACGAAAATTTCGGCACAAACTCTTCCGATTACATTGTCGGTGCTTCACATATACCTGGATTATATGGCCTACCACATATTCCCCTGAGGACTAGTTTGTTACGCTCAGTTCTACACCCTGCTTTGCACCCACACATTAATAGACTGCATAGTCTGCCAGGCACTCTGCTGAGAGCTGCTTCTTTACCAGTACATGGTTTACTTCGGGCACAGTCAGAACTCCATAAAGTATTGCAACCACCTTTACATCATACACCTTTACATCATACACCTTTACATCAAACACCTTTACGTCAAACACCTTTATATCAAACACCTTTGTATCAAACGCCTTTATATCATGCACCTCTATATCACACACCTTTACAGCAAGCACCTTTATACCATACACCTTTATATCATAGATCTTTACATCTGCCTTTAAGATCATCTTTATACAGACCACTTGTTGGAAGCAGTAACCCAGTAAGTAATATTGTACAATACAGTGGAAACGTCTGTAATAATCATTGATACAAAATCTTTATTTTCCCTTTCTTTTTCAGCTGATACCACATAGTAAAATTAAAGGACATTCTCTGAGTGGCTTGACGCATTTAACAGGACTACATTCGCCTCTGCTAGGAGCAGCATCTCCTAGCAGCTTCGATAGTAAAGTAAGTATGGAGTTACTGTAAATTTTTGTGGACTTGTATGTAGTGTCTAACGCACGGAATGTTACAGAACATGATCCACCCGAATTTTCTTGCACATTCTGAACCTCTTGGATACATCGTGAAATATGTACCCCATGCTCCTGAAGAAGGATCATTATCCCCTGTTGTTGGTTCAACGCAACAAGCTTCTAACTGTATAAATAATGATTTGAACACAGAACAAGACGCGGTAGGTGCTGTTAATAAAAATGAAGACGCAAGTGAAACCCAAAACAATGGAGCAGTGGATGAGAGTAACGCTAATGATAACTAATAAAGAGTCATACGATGCGAAGGAAATGGTGTTGAAATATTACAGACTGCATATTTGACGTTCTGAAGAATATAAAATACGAAATGTATATGATGAACCTTTAAGAGCTGTATTAAATAATTGTGTGAGTAGGTATGGAATGTTAAGTTTAAAACTCTTCATTAATAACTTTATACAAGGTGTAATACAGCTTCTTTTTGTACATGACCATAATTTCCACTAGGAGATTGAAATATATGTGAGAAATATTTGTAAACCCTAAGCATCCCCATTTTGCTTCGTTACTTCCTTCCCTTTCCCTTTCCTTTCTTTGACGTCGCACCAGATGACTGCGAGGCTTGCTCGCCCATACTCTGTTTCCCCTGGCGACTTTTTAACTTCGGAATCGTAGTGCCTAAGTAAACCAAAAGGGAGTCTCTGGTAGGGAATTCGGATTTCACTGGAGTGCCATCGTCGTTTTTCAATTGCACACGAATTCGGCCACGGAATAACAGTTCTTTGCTACGCTCTCTTGGGTGGAGCTTGTTCTCTACTCCGACACTGAAACCAGCTGCCACCAAAACATCGCGGATCTCTTGATGCGTAGGATTCTCTATGCATTTGTCTTTCGCGAGTTTACGGCCACCGGCTAATGTTCGTTTACTGTTTAAGTACACTGGATAAATACATATCCACCTGTAACAGATGGGTAATAAATTACGCGTTATGGTTCTGTCAGTTTCTCGTTAGAGAGGTTAAGTAGTAGATGGAAGGCGCAACAAGATGTAGTTTGAATAAATCCGATCACTAATGAATTATGTTTTAGATAGTCCAAAGATAACAAAGTATATACAAAATTTTGTAGTAAACATTTGAACGTCTTAATAAATATACCTTTCACGATCGCTGTGTTTCTTTGACGGGTTATACGTCAGCGCCATTTTTTATATATGCGATCTACGACAATCTACGAGTAATCGATAATGAAATATTATATATAATTTTGCGTTACAGGAGACTGTAAGTAATAGTATTTTGTTGGAACATGAATAATAAACGTATAACGTATTTTAGTATGTGGATTGTAGATAACATTTGAAGTAAATAAAAAAAATATACCGCTTGGGCTCGTCCGGGATTTGAACCCGGGACCTCTCGCACCCGAAGCGAGAATCATACCCCTAGACCAACGAGCCATGTAACATTCATTTTTTAATAACACTATAATAATTTGGTTGAACAAATGTTAAACAAATTTTTGTATTTAACAAGTTTTAATGTAAATAATTTATAGATATTCACAACATATGAAATATAAAACACTTATATGCTAATGAATTTACTATATGATATCAAATTAATGTGTCATTTGCTATAGTATGCACATTGAAAATTGACTTTTATTTTGATTGTTTGAATTACATTAACGATGTAATACTCTATTGATTCTAAAATTTGCAAGAGGAATTAATACAGAAAACTAATATGAAACAATTATTTAAACGATTTTAATGCCAATCAAAAATTCGCGGGCTTATTCATCTGTGTTGGCCACCTGGTCTGTGCCTATACCCACAGACGAGGTATAGGATAGATCTATCACCTTATGGATGTTCGTGTCGCCACCGAAACTGTGTTACCGACCCATATTTTGAGGACTTAATGTAGTGACATCTGCTCACGAACAGCGTCCAACTTGCCAACTACTCTGAAATGTGTTGAAATGCTGAAAAGTGTGTGCGTGCTTGTATACGTGTAACTTGTTTGAAGGCAGGATTTTTCTACGCTATACTTATTCTTTGACTCGGCCAGTCAACGACTCACGCGGATTTCTCTGCGAAAATCCATTTCGCGGATCAAGACATTATGGTGCGCAAAAATGGTATTTCTTCAAATCCTGTGTAAGCTATAAATTACAAGATGACATTATTTATTAGTACTTTGCATGCAGTAGAACTCTTTCACGTATCGTACGCCGAAAAGTATTAAAAATTCACGCTGCTACTGATATTCCCGCGAGTTACTAATGCACTGTTTAATCATTCTAGTAAAGTAATAATAATTGGATTCTATTTGCCCCGAGTATTAGTTTACTGCCGATATTGAAATTTACAGTAAAATCTAATTCTTGAAAGCCACGCAGAATGTTGCATGATGCAACTGCAAATCGAGTTACTTTTTTAAGGGGTTATATACGTTTCTTAGCTCTAAATCGTGGTCACTGTTTGCGAATGATTCAGGGATAAAATATTAATCCGATTGGTTTAATTCCTTTTGTGTTTTATAGGTATATGTCTATATACTTATGGTTATATACCTCAGACATGAGAATTGGAAAATTTATAAAAATGTGGGTTTTTCTCAAAGCATCATTTTCCAAGACGGTGGGCATGATAATTGCCTCACCGTTCATCCGATTAACTTCATTGTTTCCACACATATTCTACATAAGATTCGTTATCGGGTGACGTTGAGATTTTTCAATTAAATTCAACTATTTTTTAATAACAAGCAAAAACGTACGACTTTTATAGCGAAAATCACGATCCTTTTCTTCAAAGTATAACCATTTTCGCAATTTTTTTTCGAAAAATGGCGACGTCACCCGATAACTATGATCCCCAAAATTGTTAAAAAATCGGTGATTTTTGTTTCGGACCACTCGTAGGGACTGAATCATGCCCACCGTTTTGGGCGGCGCCAGAAAACATGTTCTACGCCACTGCCCACGAACGCCACATTTTTAAAAATTTTCCAATTCTCATACATGTTTTATAATCTATAAACGTATACCTATAAAACACAGAAAGAATTAAACCAATCGGGCTTATACTTTATCCCTAAATTACTACCAAACATTGACCACGTTTCTGCGCCGAAACAACAAACGAGAACGACACCGACCTCTGCCAAAGTCGCGCGTCATCGCCGAACGATAACACCTGCCAGTTCAACGTGCGAGGATATTATTTCGTGATATATCGATTCCTAAATTAATTTCATCGATTACTGGACCATGTGGGAGGTCGCTTAACAAGATTCTACTGCATTTCACTCAGTATTAGGAGACTTCTTGACCCACTGCTTCGGTACATTTAAAAATTTGCAGTGCTTCGTATTTAAAAACATGAGATGGCTGTGCGTTTTAGTATTGTCAACGCGAGTGTGGAGTCAGTATTTTTACGCATCTTGAACTAGTTAAGACTCAGCACCGGTGCTCAAATTGCTTTTTGATCGTGAAATTAAAGTGACATTTAAGGGACACAGTAACGGGCCAAAGAAGCTGACGATTTTTAGACGACGATAATAAGAAAAGTAAACGATCGATTAATATAAGGTTTTGTGGTTTAGTTCACTATATTATGAACTATTAGAAAAGCTTATAATATTTACAAAATAGCATTTGTATGCCGTGCAATGTCTCCATTTAAACTGTCCTTTTTTTCGGATGGCCAACTGGTGGGCCGGATACCAGGAAATCGGATGAACTGAATCAAAAACCCCAAAAATGTCATAAACTATAATATATTTCCTAGGCATTGAGGATCCAACATTTCAATTTTTGCGAAAATTGACAAAATGGCCGATGTTTGAAAAATAATGATCAACGTTTATATTTTGTACAATAATTAAAAAATTTGAAATGTTGGATCGTCAATGCCTAGGAAATATATTATAGTTTATGACATTTTTGGGGTTTTTGATTCAGTTCATCCGATTTCCTGGTATCCGGCCCACCAGTTGGCCATCCGAAAAAAAAACGAACAGTTTAAATGGAGACATTGCACGGCATACAAATGCTATTTTGTAAACATTATAAGCTTTTCTTATAGTTCATAATATAGTGAACTATAACACAAAACCTTATATTAATCGATCGTTTACTTTTCTTATTATCGTCGTCTAAAAATCGTCTGCTTCTTTGGCCCGTTACTGTGTCCTAACCCCTTAAGGGTAGAGGTGCGCTTGCTTGTCGAGAGTGACACCTTTTGTATTTGCTTTTGCTTTCTCTTAAGATTAGTTTCACCCTGCACCGTAGATACGTAAAAATTTGACTCCAAATTCGCGGTAATACTACTCTAAGGAGATTTACTCAGAATTTCGTTGGCGGCCTCAGGGTGGAATTAGATCTGGGTTAAGCTTTACTAACATTGTAGAGTAAAATTGGAACATTTTTTTGGCATTGCATGCCATTAGCGCCTGACGAGGCTGCTGTTTTCACCTTACAATTCGGAATTAATATGCGCCCAAAGAGGCTGCTTTTCTTCCGTCTTGTTACTAGGCGCCCATAGTGGCTGCCGTTTTCTTTTCTCATTACAATTGAAAAGTATTAGGCGCCCAAAGGGGCACTCCTTTTTTCTATCAATCTTTAAAATCATTAAGCGCCCAATGTGGCTGCTCGAAATTTTTCTGAATGTCCGAATTGCGTGGCGCTCCATGCGGCTGCCTGGAAATTAAAGCAAATTTTTTGGAACTTGTTTAAATACAAATTGTCTGTTTCAGTAATAGTTTTTGTGATCGCTCGTAATGCGATCGTAGAGTCAGTGTTTTTGCGCAAGTAAAATTAGTCGAGAGCTCCGGTGCTCTAATAGCCTTTTCACCGCGAAAGTAGAGTCATGCACGAGTCCAACTGGAGCTGCTGGGCTGAGGGCTAAAGGGGTGCTGAGCTGAGGGGTGCTGGTCAGAGGGGTGCTGGTCTCAGGGTTGCCGGTCAGGGGTTACGAGTTTGCAGAGATGCAGTACTCTTGATGACAGCGAACGGTGAGTCACTTTATAACTCTTTGAATGTGGCTGCATGCAATAGAACATAATGGTTTCTGTAGAAAACGTAGCGTAGCCAGCTCTTTAGATTCTGGCCGTTCCAACACAAATGCGCGACATGCAGGGGCCCATTTCACATGGTCGGTATTCGTTTCGAGAACACTTATGCAATATTTCGCGAATATGGTCTAGGGCGTCTAGGCAGTAGCCTCATGACGTGGCTCTTTTCTAAACCATATTTACGAAATATTGCAGAAATGTTCTTAAAACGAATGCTAATTATATGAAATGGGTCCCTAACCCCTGCGCATGTGTTGGAAAGAGCAGAATTCAATGAGCTGACCATACAAGGTACTAGTAGAAGTAGTATAGTAGATATAGTGACATGCATGTGTCTGTTTTAAAATCAGAAAATTAAATCAATACAACAGTTGCTCGCGATTTTTCCAATTCCGATTAATAATTCGTAACATAATCTAATTGATCGAGTCGAGTAGAGTCACCGCGAAAAATTTGAGAAAGTCCCTAGTGGAACCAGACTTCCTAGCAATCTTGCAGTCTAGCAAGATCCTTTGTGGTCGCGCGTAATGCGATTGTAGAGTCCCCGCTTTCTTCGCGTCCATCTACATATTTTTATGAGCCCCGCGGCTCTTATTTAGAGTAGCATTACCGCGAATTTGGAGTCAAATTTTTGCGTATCTAAGATTTGTTCAGAGCACCGCAGCTCCAGTTGAATTTTCTTCGCGAAAGTAGATCCAATTTTTTGCGCATACAAACCTCGTCCAGAGCACCGGTGCTCTAATTGCTTTTTTATCGCGAAAGTAGAGTCAAATTTTCGCTTAGCTTCAATTTTCAGCTTAGACTTGCCAATGAGATTCTAGGCCCTAGAGAAGGCCTAGCTCATGGGCCCTGGAGAGGGCCAGAAAATTAAATCAATACAAATGTTGCTCGCGATTTTTACAATTCCGATTAATAATTCGTAAAATAATGGATTCGCTCGAGTCGAGTAGAGTCACCGCGAAAAATTTGAGAAAGTCCCTAGTGGAACCAGACTTCCTAGCAATCTTGCGGTCGAGCAAGATCCTTTGTGGTCGCGCGTAATGCGATTGTAGATTCCCCGGTTTTTTCGCGTCCATCTACATATTTTGATGACCCCGCGGCTCTTACTTAGAGTATTACCGTGAATTTGGAGTCAAATTTTTGCGTGTCTAAGATTTGTTCAGAGCACCGCAGTTCCAGTTGAATTTTCTTCGCGAAAGTAGATCCAATTTTTTGCGCATACAAACCTCGTCCAGAGCACCGGTGCTCTAATTGCTTTTTTATCGCGAAAGTAGAGTCAAATTTTCGCTTAGCTTCAATTTTCAGCTTAGACTTGCCAATGAGATTGTAGGCCCTAGACAGGGCCTAGCTCGTGGGCCCTGGAGAAGGCCCAAGACACGGGCCCTAGAGAGGGCCTAGCGCGTGGGCTCTAAAGAGGGCCCAAAAGGGGGGCCCTAGAGAGGGCCTACCATAGGCCCTAGAGAGGGTCCGAAGCATGGGCCCTAAAGAGGACCTGCAGCATATGCCCTAGAGAGTGCCTAGGTACACGCTAGCTTGGAAGCCAGCGAGGATGACAGGATGACAGGATGGACCATATTCGCCGACCGGTGAGTCATATTCTGTACTTGCATGCGATAATAGACACAAGTATCTTGTATATCTGGGTAGTAATCTTTGTGCGTGCATTTTGGAAGGGTAAGCATCCTACCTAATTGCACGCAGTGCAGTTTGGTAGGATATGCATCCTACAAAATGCATGACCCACCGAGTCCATTCCGAGAGCAAGGAATGTGATATAATTGAAATCCCCCCCATAAACATGACTCATGTATGAAAGAAGCTAATTCCGTTTAATTCACGAAAAAAGTTCACACGCAAAGATTGTGAAATCATCTTTGCTAATTCCAATTGTACCTTTAATCCGCGATAAACATTAAAAACGTTCTCACGCAAAGATTGTGAAATCAACTTTGCTAATTCCAATTGTATTCTCGTTCTCCGTTCGAACATTGATTCCTCTGTCACTTTTTATACTTGACATTCCTTTATTGGCCACAAATCAATTCAGTGCTCAGATTTTCAAGGAATTTGCGGGCGATGTCTGTAGTTGACACAAAAACTTTTATAAGAGAGACATCTTCTATTAAAAATGTCGTATGAAAATCGTTTTATGATGGAAAATAATAAAAACTTGGTAGAGACTGATTTAAACGAATCGAAGTCGGTAATAGATTAATAGCACATTCGGCAACCTGCACTAGTGCCCACTGAATGCGAACTTTTTCGCTTCCCATTGGCGAAAATTCGCACCCAATGCGCACCATTGCGACCGTCCGAATACGCTGTAAGAGAGATGCGGAGAATATGAAACATTTTGTTTTAAGTCGACTTTATAGTTTTTTTCTTATACAACGCCCGCCAATTCCGTTTTTAATGTTTTTCGTGAATTATAGGGAATTAGCTTCTTTTAGACATGAGTCAAGTTTATGGGGGGCGGGGGGATTTCATTACTTTTTTCATAATTAGTTATAAATTTTGTAAGTGCCATATTTCATAATGGTCTTCATCATGAGCGCGGTTCATATTCTTGTATTCTTTTTTTGCGTACTTTTTAAACGATTTTTTAGCTTTGATCCTCTGTTTGTTTAATAGGTTTATATGATTTCATCATTTTTTTTCACAATTAGTTATAAATTTTGTAAATTTTTTAATTTGCTGCTCTTTTTTCAAATTAGAGCTACCTCTATACTATACCTCGCAGCGTGTACACACATATGAACCCTATAGACTTTAAAGTAAAATCTTTTGAAAGAAATTAGTGGAAAGTGATTGAGAAAAGTGATAGTGAAAAGTGATAGTGACAGAAGACACGTAAGGAAACCTAGGCTAAATTATTATAGCATTAAGTATTTAAGGCCCCATGTAAAATTGCCAAGCTTTGTTGCACCTTCGTAGGATGGAACTTTCTTTCCATCTATTTGTTTGGGTTAATAGGCTAAGATTTTCATGTACAGGGAGATCGATGGGACTTTGATTCCATCTATCTCTCTACGGGTCTCCAAGCGCAGCAACCTCCTCGTGGTGAGATCTGGTAATCGGTGAGAACCGAGCCAATGGCTGCGATTGTCAAATACTCTACTTAGTCGGATATAAGAATTTCTCTAACTTACGATACTGTGATAGAATATAAGAATAAAATATGTAACTTTATGATAGAAGAATAAGTGCAAGTTGGATAGAAGAAGTCGTTATGATAGAAGAATAAGTGCAAGTTGGAATATTTCAGCGAGATACTGGAACTGATGCGTTTCTGACAATTTTTAAAATCCTCTTTGCTTCAGCACCTTATTGAAATATACCAACTGACAATTTGTTGACATTCAGGTATTCCATGTTACATCATGAAAGCATGTCTTCCACAAATAATGCTGTTGTTTATATAAATTCTTATGTTAAAATAATTTGTTTTGCGTTTAATGAACTTGAATAGGATAGCAAGGTTAAAAGGCGTATGTGTTCTTGTTTTGTTGTGATCCTTCTTTCTCTGTTGTTGCACGGAATACGTTTATAAAACGATCTTTAAATTGTTACTTTAACAGAATCATTTGTAACTCGCGGGTTTCAAATGACCTAGGCCGGTATTCATAGTCGCTACTTATTCTTCAGCAAATGCTTAAGCATTCGGCATCCTTTACTAGCTATTAGATCAGTAGAAGATGCCGCATGCTTAAGCATTTGCTTAAGAATAAGTAGCGACTATGAATACCGGCCCTAGTTTTACACGTGTTGAATTTTAATTCCTACCATGCGTAGCGTTACAATCTGTTTCCAGACTTTACCGGTAACGTTGCATGCGACACTAAAATGGTAAGGGGGTCCTAGGACCCCCCAAATCGGTGACAGAAAAATGCATTGGTTGATAGGTCTATCCTATACCTCGTCTGTGCTATACCTCATCTGTGATAATATTTTGTCACAGACCAGGTATAGAATAGACCTTTCACTCTATTGTCTTCCGTGTCACTCGATTTTGGGGCTCAAGAGCCCCATTACCATTTCCGTGCCGCATCCAACCTTAACGGCTAAGCATGAAATAAGAGTGCAGCGCTATAAGCGGTAGGAATGGAAGTTATAATAGCGGTAAGAATTTACATACAGGGTGTCCCGATGTCAAATTAATACAGCATTTTTAAAAGGCAAATAAATTTCTTAATTTCTTTATTAATCAGCAACTCTACAGACTTATACAACGGAGAAGCATTGTACAACTTCGCTCACGACGTAACGAATCTCTGCTATCTTATAATTCCCTAATAAATTATTTGCGGACATGGGTTTATATAACTTTTCAACTTTTTCAATTGTTTTCAACCGTATGCCCGGGATATGTACTCTGTATACAGATATACACTTTCCTTTATCATTTTGAACCCTTCCTATAATAACTAATTAAAAAATGATTAATCAATTATGGTAATCTTATGATATGTGTCTCGTATCAAGCAGCAGAGTAGTGGTGGACCCATGCCTACATATACGCGTAACTCTACACAATCAAATCGTTCCGAAGTCTTTAACAATTTTTCCTGACCAAAGGGTTGCTTTCCTTCATATGGCTTCTTTCAAACATTATCCCTTTTCAACATGCAGAGTACGTTGATGTAAAAAAAATTGGTAAATTTGTCGAAAAGCTACCTATTCACCGATTTCAATGACCTTCACATATGTTTTCAATGTCGTCATTCTCAATGACATTTCTCTTTAAACTTTTTAATTCTAGTGTTAAGTAAAGTTTTTTGCGAATATTTCGTAATCCAAAGCCGACCGCCAAAAAGTTTAAAGGGAAATGTTGTTCAGAATGATGACTTTGACAACATATGTGAAGGTCATTGAAATCGGTGAGGAGTTTCGAGATGTTTACCAAAAAATTTAACATTAATTTTCAATGTTATAAACAATTTCGCGGACAATTTTTTTTACAAATGTCCACCGAACCAGAGGTGTAGATTCATCCCCCAAGAGCAACGACCAATAAATTTTCTACACACTGTGCAATGAATGTGGAAAATGAGTAGATAGGAGTCTTCTGTGGGAGCGAGTACTGTTAGAAAGAGTGACGTGTGACGTGATTTCGGTGTGACTGATTTTTGGGGTGTGTGATTGTGGCAAGAGTGAGGTGTCAGGCACGAAATAGTATCCGCATCGCGTTAGTATCACGCTGCCAGCCCCGATCGTCGCATTACTGTATATTGTATAACATTGTTAGGTTTAGGTTTAGGTTTAGGTTTAGGTTTAGGTTTAGGTTTAGGTTTAGGTTTAGGTTAATATTAAAAATTAAACCTAAACCTAAACCTAAACCTAAACCTAAACCTAAACCTAAACCTAAACCTAAACCGAAACCTAAACCTAAACCTAAACCTAAACCTAAACCTAAACCGAAACCTAAACCTAAACCTAAACCTAAACCTAAACCTAAACCTAATCCTAACAATGTTATATACAGTAATTCGTCGTTAGTGTCACGTTTTTACCATGCGTTATAATCACGCTCACTATCCCCACCATTTCATGGCATCCTTCAGTCGAGAGTGAGAGAATCCGATATATGCGAGACAGAACAAAAGAGACGACGCGAAGTTGTCGTCGGCACGAAATAGTATCCGCATCGCGTTAGTATCACGCTGCCAGCCCCGATCGTCGCATTACTGTATATTGTATAACATTGTTAGGTTTAGGTTTAGGTTGTATGGAAGGGGGCGGGGGCCCATCCAGTTCCACGCCCCTCAGCACGGTTGCCCAGAGGCCCCCCGAGGCTGGCCCCAGTGGGGCGACGCAGCAGCATCGGCAGCAGGAAAAAAAGAAGGCCAAGAGGCTTAGGACCTCCCCGTCACCCCAACAGGAAGCCAGTAAGAAGAGGGCTCTGTTGGAGGTCGGCGAGGGAGGGAACAACCTGGTCGAACTGGTGGAACTAGATCACCCGGCGATTCCGTTGGCGCAGGATCCCCTGGTGGAGAAGGCCAGGGTGGGAGCAGCTCCTCCGGAGGGGAACATACCCCTTGCTCCCCTCGATGATGGGGGGAAACAGCCGGGGAGTGCGAACGAGGGTCCCATGGTCCTCATAAAGACGAAGGGACAGATTAGGAGGGAACGCAGGGAAGCGAGGAGGAAAGACCTCCTAGCCCAAAAGCTCGCCGCTGGCCCACCAGCGGGGCGGCAGTGGGTACTCGGGGAGGGGCTGTCCCCCCAACAGTGGCCGATGCTGCAGCCGACCCTGACGGGCATGCAGTCCCAGCTGTGGCCGCAGTGGCCTCCTCCTCCCCAGGGACCCGACCGGGTCCAACGACTGCAGTGGCCCCCCCTGCAGGGACAGCAACAGCCGTTGCAACGGCTGCAACCGCAGCAGCAACAACAGCAACAGCAGCTGCAACAGCAGCAACAACAGCAAGTGCAGCAGCTGCAACAGCTACAGCAACAGCAACTGCAGCAGCAACAGCAACAGCGGCTTCAACTGGGGCAGTTCCACAATCAGCCGCGGCATGCTCAGGGGGGATGGGTGGGGACCCCCGGTAAACCCAAGGGGGGAAACTCTAGGGGCGGACAGGAGGGAATGAAGATCCCCCTCCCGAAGCCACCACCCCGTACGAGAAAGAGGCCAGAGGCGGTCCTCGTAAGGGTCCCCCCTTTGGGGACGTACCTGGACACGTACAAACTCCTCCTGTCAAAGGGGAGGGAGACCCTGACGGGTGTGAAGGGAGTGAAGAAATCCCACCAGGGCCACATCCTCCTCGAAATGGAGAAGGGCACCAAAGCGGAGACCCTGGCCCAGAATATTAGGGGAAAGATCGGGGCGGGGTTGGTCTGCACCCCGCTGCAGAATAAGGTGTCCATGGAAATCAGGGACCTGGACCCGACGGTCGAGGGCCCTGAAATATTACGGGACTTGGGGGGGGCCCTCAAGGTGGCCCCGGAACTGCTCGGGCTGAGGTCACTGAGACTTGGCCCGAGGGGCACGCAGACAGCGGTGGTGGAGGCAGCCCTGAACGACCTGAGCAACCTCCGCGAGGGCGGGGTTCGTTTCAGGTCCGGCCTTACGTGGGCAAGGGCCAGGGTCCTCCCGCGTATCACAAGGTGTTTCAGGTGCCATATGTCTGGGCACATGGCCAGGGACTGTCCCACCGTGGGGGAGGGGGAGGAGCTGTGTAGGAGGTGCGGGGCGACCGATCACCTGATCGCCCGGTGCTCCAACCCCCCCAGGTGTGGCGTGTGCCTAAAAGAGGGGCGTACGGGACCAGGAACTGCACACGTCACAGCATCCCTGGCCTGCCCGTCCAATAGACCCCCCAATGGAGCTACACCCAGGACGGAGCCGAAGGGACGCGGGGGTACTAGCGCGGTGAATGGCCCTTAAGGTGGCCCAGATAAACCTGAACAGGAGTCGCCTAGCCCAGGACATCATGGAACACGTGATGTCCCAGCTCTCGGCAGATGTGGTGATCATCTCCGAGCCGTATCGACAGCTGAACTATTGGTTCAACGATGCGGCCGGAGATGCCTCCATTTGGGTAACAGGCTTCAGCGGCCACTTCCCAACGATGGCCCGCCCCGTGGTGGCAAACGGGGTGGTCGCGGTCAGTTGGGAAGGTAAAGTGCTGTTGAGCTGTTACCGCACACCCAAAGCCACACTGGCGGAGTTTGGGGACTACCTGGATACCATCGAGGGTATCATCACGGAAATGAGGTCCTCGGGCATGGGCGTACTCCTGGCGGGCGATTTTAACGCGAGATCCCCGGCCTGGGGAGGGGGCCGATTGGACAGAAAGGGGACGGCGACCCTGGATCTGCTGGGGAGACAGGGCCTGGTCCCAATAAAGGTCCCAGAAAGGTACAAATTTACTTTTGAAAGGAACGGTAGGAGATCGTTTATCGATATCCTGTCCGCGGACCGTGTAACAGCCAAAGGTGTGAAGAGCGAGGTCCTTAGCCAGGACTCGTACTCGGACCATAGGTATGTCCTTCATACCATCAGAAGGACAAGGTCAGCGATCAGGACGGTCACCTGGCAGGCATACTCCACCAAGGACATGGACCCTGCCGAGGTGGCCAGGCACTTTGGGCTGTTACACGGTCGGCAGGAAGGGGACGGTCGAGGGGAACCAGGCCCAAGGGGGGAACCGAGGGCGGAGCGTTTCCAGAGGACCCTTGAGGAGGCCACCAGGGACATGCTCGCAAAAAAGTCCCTCCCCCGTGGGACCAGAAAACCAAACGGGTGGTGGTGTAAGGAGGTTGCAGAGGCGCGGGCTGCCTCCTTTAAAGCAAGGAGAAGGGCGCAGAGGCGGAGAAAAAGGGGCGGCCCGGAGGCGGAGGAGGCACGGAGGGCCTACTCCGTGGCCCGGAGAGGGGTTCAGGTGGCGATCTGGAGGGCGAAGGAGGCCCAATGGCAGGGCCTATGTGCCCAGGTCGACCTGGACCCCTGGGGGAAGCCGTACAAAGCCGTCATGTCAAAACTCGGTGGGCGTCCACCGAGGATGAACATGACCCCGGCCCAAGTCGGGAGGGTATTGGACCATCTCTTTGTTACGGCACCCCCCCCTCCCCTCCCCCCCTCCGTTGTCGCCCCCGCCCAGCCGTCTATAATCCCGGCCCTAGTGGCACGTGGCCGAGCAGCCGGTGGGAGGAGCCTAAGGGGGGGATATGATGACAGCGGGGATCTAATGGCACCTGAGGAGATCCCAGAGGTGGACATCGATATGGTGCAAGAGGCCATATCCCGCCTGAAGCCGAAGAAGGCCCCAGGCCTGGACGCGGTACCATCGGAGGTGGTGGCCGCGGTATCGAGGGCGTTCCACCTGGACCTGAGGGAGGCGATCGAGGACACATTGAGGAGAGGGACTATCCCTCCGGCCTGGAAGAGGGCGAGGGTGGTGTTGATACCCAAGCCCGGCAAACAACCCACCGAGCCCAATGCCTATCGCCCGATCAGCGTGCTCCCAGCACTTAGCAAAGTGTGGGAGTACGCTGTGAAGGAGCTGATTGAGAGGCACATTGGCCGGGACCCCTTCTCCCCGACCCAGTTCGGTTTTAGGAGGGGGGTAGGAACTGTGGAGGCTGCTCGAGAGGTCATGGCGTTCGCGGAGGGCTGTGTGGCCACCACCAAGCGGAGACTATGCGTGATGGTGTTGATCGATGTGCGGAACGCGTTCAACGCCATCCGCTGGGACACCATCATGCGGGAACTCGTCAGGAGGCGTGTGCACCCAGCGGTCAGGAGGGTCCTCAGGGACTATTTCTCTGACCGCTGTGTTACAGTGCACACGCAGCATGACGAGGTCACGACCGGAGTCTACGCGGGGGTCCCTCAGGGCTCGGTCCTGGGCCCTTTCCTTTGGAACCTCGTCTATGACGGGGTCCTGAAGACCGTGGGTCCCGGGCGTTTCGTCAAGGCCATCGCTTACGCCGACGACCTGGCAGTTATGTTTTCAGCTAGGGACGTAACCCAGGTCGAGGCTATGATGGCCGAAACGCTCGGGAGGGTTAGGGCCTGGTTCGAGGCCTCTGGCCTGGAGATGGCCTCGGATAAAACCGAGGTCATCGTCCTGGCGGGCCTTCGCGAGGACAAAGGGAGGGAATTCCCGGTGATGGGATCGATGGTGGCGGCCACAGAGTCCGCCAAGTATCTCGGGGTCACCCTGGACTGCCGTCGGAGGTTCAGGACGCACCTGGACGGGGCGGTCATACGGGCCGACAAAGTGGTGGGTGCCCTGTCGGCGCTCCTCCCAAACGTTAGGGGTCCCTCGGTTGCCTCGAGGCGACTCTACTATAACGTTTGGGAGTCGGTGCTGACGTATGCCGCCCCGGTATGGTCGTCAGCCCTGCGGGTGGGCGTGAACCTCACCTCCCTCCGCAGGGCGCAGAGGTCAGCCCTGATAAGGACGACTACGTCGTATAGGACGGTGTCCCGTCAGGCGCTCTGCGTCCTCGCTGGAAGGATGCCCCTTGAATTGAAGGTGGCGATGTGGAGGGAGGTTTATGACCTAAGGGCGGCGGACAGGGCGAACCCGAAACTAAGGGACGACCTTAATGCGATGAGGGTGAGAGCAGCCGACCACAGGAGAAGGGCCCTGGTGACGGCCCTCGCGAAGTGGCAGGAGACCTGGGAGGAGATGGGCCCGGAGTATTGGACCAGGCGGCTGGTGCCCGTGGCGAGTACCTTTGCGGTGGGAGCTGGGTTCGCACGTCAGCTGGACTACTGGCTGACCCAGCTCCTCACCGGACACGGGTCTTTCGGGGCCTTCAGGAAGAGGATAGGGAAGGCAATAAGTGGGGTATGTGAGGAATGCGGGGCGGCGAACGACGATGCCGAGCACGTCCTCGTGGTGTGCCCGGCATTCGAGGAAGAACGGCGGGCTTTGGCCGTGGCCCTGGGGGCCCCGATAGACCCCAATACAGTGGTCCGCCTCGCTATGGGGGCGGATGATAAGTGGGCGCACCTCCGTGCCTTCGCGTCCACAGTCATGGGCGCGAGGGCCCGGAGGGAAGCGTCAAAAGAAAAAGCCCTGAGGGATGCCCGGGCAGCAGCCGCCAGACTGGAGGCCCAAAGGAGGGCGCAGGAGAGAAGGAGAAGGGCCCAAAAAAGGAAGAGGAATGGGGCGGCCCAAGGAGGCAGACCCCCCCCCAGCAAAAGGGTTAGGAGGACGGTCCCCTCCCCCCCATAAGGTGGGTCTATGGGATAAGTGGGTGTTTATCGCGTATTTATTCCGACGTTGTACTGTGGTGGCGCGTATTTATTCCGTCTATGTTATAAATGTTGTGTGTTTGTCGTTGTGACACGTACCTATTTATTTTGTGGTGTCAACCGCGTATTTATTTCGTCAATAGTAAATAAGTATCGTGGTTGTGCACATGTGAATGTATGTACATAGTATTTATTTTATTTATAAGTAATTTGTACATAAGAGGCGGGGCCTACACCGTAGGGACACTGTGGTGGAAGTAATGCACCGAGGTTCCCACCACAGTGAGTAGGCAAGATAAGGCGGCCATGAGAGAGGGGGTTTTTAGTGGGTATCCCACCATTAGGGTGGGGAGTCCCACATAACCCCGGTATCCGTACCGGGGTATGCATAAAGCATTTTCCCCCTCTATAAAAAAAAAAAAAAAAAAAAAAAAAAAGGTTTAGGTTTAGGTTTAGGTTTAGGTTTAGGTTTCGGTTTAGGTTTAGGTTTAGGTTTAGGTTTAGGTTTAGGTTTAGGTTTCGGTTTAGGTTTAGGTTTAGGTTTAGGTTTAGGTTTAGGTTTAGGTTTAGGTTTAATTTTTAATATTAACCTAAACCTAAACCTAAACCTAAACCTAAACCTAAACCTAAACCTAAACCTAAACCTAAACCTAAACCTAAACCTAAACCGAAACCTAAACCTAAACCTAAACCTAAACCTAAACCTAAACCGAAACCTAAACCTAAACCTAAACCTAAACCTAAACCTAAACCTAAACCGAAACCTAAACCTAAACCTAAACCTAAACCTAAACCTAAACCTAATCCTAACAATGTTATATACAGTAATTCGTCGTTAGTGTCACGTTTTTACCATGCGTTATAATCACGCTCACTATCCCCACCATTTCATGGCATCCTTCAGTCGAGAGTGAGAGAATCCGATATATGCGAGACAGAACAAAAGAGACGACGCGAAGTTGTCGTCGGCACGAAATAGTATCCGCATCGCGTTAGTATCACGCTGCCAGCCCCGATCGTCGCATTACTGTATATTGTATAACATTGTTAGGTTTAGGTTTAGGTTTAGGTTTAGGTTTAGGTTTAGGTTTAGGTTTAGGTTTAGGTTTAGGTTTAGGTTTAGGTTTAGGTTAATATTAAAAATTAAACCTAAACCTAAACCTAAACCTAAACCTTTTTTTTTTTTTTTTTTTTTTTTTTTTTTTTTTTTTTTTTTTTTTTTTTAGAGGGGGAAAATGCTTTATGCATACCCCGGTACGAATACCGGGGTTATGTGGGACTCGCCACCCTAATGGTGGGATACCCACTAAAAACCCCCTCTCTAAGTCCGCCTGACACGTGCCTACCCCGCTGTGGTGGGAACTTCAAGGCATTACTACCACCACAGCGTCCGTATCGGTGTAGGCCACACCTCCTATGTACAATTTATATATAAATACTTACTTACCTAAATAAATAGATAAATAAATAACAAACAAATATGTACACATTCACGCACCCAGACGTACACAGCATTCATACCCACACAAGCCGGAATAAATACGCGGTGCATCCATTCACACAAACAAAAAACGGGATAATTTACGCGCCGCCCACCTTACGTCTCGGGAATAAATAAAATAAATACCCCGTGTCGACCCGCCTTTATTGGAGGTGAGGAGGACCCAGCCTCCTCACCCTTTTACTAGGAGGGGGTCTAACCCCTTGGCCCGCCCCACCCCTCTTTCTCTTCAGGGCCCGTCTTCTTCTTTCCGTGGCCCTCCTTAGGGCTGCTTCTTTGGCCGCCGCCGCCCGGGCGTCCCTCGCGGCTTTTTCCGCCAGGGCCTCTCTCCGGGCCTTCGCACCCATGACAGTGGATGCGAAGGTCCGGAGCTGCTCCCACTTATTGTCCGCCCCCATCGCGAGGCGGACCACTGTACTGGGGTCCAACGGGGCCCCCAGGGCCTCGGCCAATGCCCGGCGCTCTTCCTCGAACACCGGGCATGCCGTGAGGACGTGCTCGGCGTCATCCCACGCCGCCCCGCACTCCTCGCACGCCCCAGTAGGGGCCTTCCCTATTCTCTTCCTGAAGGCCCCGAAGGACCCATGTCCGGTCAGGAGCTGGGTTAACCAGTAATCTGGCTGCCGCGCCAGCCCAGCTCCCGCCGCGAACGTCCGGACGTCCGGCACCAGCCTCCACGTCCAATACGTGGGGCCCATTCCGTCCCAGGCCTCCTGCCACTTACCCATGGCGGCGACCAGGGCAGTGCGCCTGCTCAGCGCCTGCTTGGCCCTCAACTCTTTTGGGTCCCGCATTAGGGCCGGGTTCGCCCTATCCCGCGCCCTCTCGCCGTGTACGTCCCTCCACATGGCCACCTTAATTTCCAGCGGCAACCTCCCCGCGAGGACACAGAGTGCCTGCCGCGACACCGTCCGATAGGCCGCCGATGTTCTGATGAGGGCAGATCGCTGGGCCCGTCGGATGGAGGTGAGGTTTACTCCCACCTTCAAGGCCGACGCCCATGCCGGGGCGGCATACGTCAGCACTGACTCCCAAACGTTATAGTATAGCCGCCTCGAAGCAATCGAGGGACCCCTAACGTTTGGGAGCAGCGCCGACAGGGCTCCGACAACCTTGTCCGCCCTGATGACCGCCCCGTCGAGGTGCTTCTTAAACCTCCGACGGCAGTCCAGCGTGACCCCCAGGTACTTGGCCGACAGTGCAGCCGCCACCACCGATCCCATCACCGGGAATTCCCTACCCTTGTCCGCGCGGAGTCCCGCCAGGACGATGACCTCGGTTTTATCCGAGGCCATCTCCAGGCCAGTTGACTCGAACCAGGCCCCAACCCTCCCGAGCGTTTCGGCCATCATCGCCTCGACCTGGGTCACGTCCCTAGCTGAGAACATGACAGCCAGGTCGTCGGCATAGGCGATGGCCTTGACAAAACGCCCGGGACCAATGGTCTTAAGAACCCCGTCGTATACGAGGTTCCACAGGAAAGGGCCTAGGACCGAGCCCTGAGGTACCCCCGCGCAGACTCGGGTCGTGACCTCGCCGTGCTGCGTGTGCACCGTGATATAGCGGTCGGAGAAATAGTCTCGAAGGACTCTCCTGACCGCTGGGTGCACGCGCCTCACGACGAGTTCCCGCATGATGGACTCCCAGCGGATGGCGTTGAAAGCGTTACGCACGTCAATCAACACCATCACGCAGAGCCTCGGTTTGGAGGTAGCCACACAGCCTTCGGCAAACGCCATGACTTCCCTGGCGGCCTCCACTGTCCCGACCCCTCTCCTAAAGCCGAACTGGTTCGGGGAGAAGGGGTCCCGGCCAATCTGCCTCTCAATCAGCTCTTTCATAGCGTACTCCCAGACTTTACTCAGTGCTGGGAGCACGCTGATCGGACGGTACGCACCAGGCTCCGAGGGCTGCTTGCCAGGCTTCGGGGCAAGCACCACCCGAGCCCTTTTCCACGCCGCAGGGATGGATCCCCTCCTTAGGATGTCGAGGAACGCTTCCGCGAGCTCCTGCCGAAACGCCCTCGACACCGCTATCGCGACCTCAGCAGGGACCGCATCCAGGCCCGGGGCTTTGTTGGGCTTGAGGCGGGATATGGCCTCCTCGACCATTTCCACGTCCACCTCAGGGGCCGTCAGCAAAGCCCTCAGGGCCCCGTCCTCCGGAGCATCCCCACGGCGTGTGGGGAGGGGGAGGGGAGGGGGAGGTACCGTAACAAAGAGGCCGTCCAAAACTCTCCCGACCTGGGCCGGGGTCATCAACATTTTCGGTGGTCGCCCACCGAGCTTGGCCATAACCGCCTTGTACGGCCTCCCCCAGGGGTCCAGGTCGACCTGGGCACACATGCCCATCCATTGGGCCTCCTTTGCCCTCCAAATGGCGACCTGCACCCCTCTCCGAGCCACGAAATAGGCCACTCGCGCCTCCTCCGCCTCTGGGCCGCCCCTCCTCCTCCGCTTCTTCATCCTGCGCCTCGCTTTCAGGGAGGCTGCCCGCGCCACGGCCACCTCACTGCACCACCACCCATTGGGCTTACGGGTCCCGCGGGGGAGAGACTTCCTGGGCAGCACTTGCCTGCAGGTCGCCTCGAGGGCTCTTTGAATCCTGTCCGCCCTCGGCTCCCCCGGGGAGCCAGGCTCACCTTCGTCACCGACATCCCGCCGCCCGTGCAACAGCCCGAAATGCGTCACCACCTCGGCAGCATCCATCTCCCTCGTGGAGTATGGCTGCCAAGGGGCCGCCCCGACCATAGATCTTGTCCTCCTGATGGTATGGAGGACGTATCTATGGTCGGAGAACGAGTCTTGCCCGAGGACCTCGCTCTTGGTTCCAACCTAAACCTAAACCTAAACCTAAACCGAAACCTAAACCTAAACCTAAACCTAAACCTAAACCTAAACCTAAACCGAAACCTAAACCTAAACCTAAACCTAAACCTAAACCTAAACCTAATCCTAACAATGTTATATACAGTAATTCGTCGTTAGTGTCACGTTTTTACCATGCGTTATAATCACGCTCACTATCCCCACCATTTCATGGCATCCTTCAGTCGAGAGTGAGAGATATATATGCGATATATATCGCCGATATATGCGAGACAGAACAAAAGAGACGACGCGAAGTTGTCGTCGGCACGAAATAGTATCCGCATCGCGTTAGTATCACGCTGCCAGCCCCGATCGTCGCATTACTGTATATTGTATAACATTGTTAGGTTTAGGTTTAGGTTTAGGTTTAGGTTTCGGTTTAGGTTTCGGTTTAGGTTTAGGTTTAGGTTTAGGTTTAGGTTAATATTAAAAATTAAACCTAAACCTAAACCTAAACCTAAACCTAAACCTAAACCTAAACCTAAACCTAAACCGAAACCTAAACCTAAACCTAAACCTAATCCTAACAATGTTATATACAGTAATTCGTCGTTAGTGTCACGTTTTTACCATGCGTTATAATCACGCTCACTATCCCCACCATTTCATGGCATCCTTCAGTCGAGAGTGAGAGAATCCGATATATGCGAGACGACGCGAAGTTGTCGTCGGCACGAAATAGTATCCGCATCGCGTTAGTATCACGCTGCCAGCCCCGATCGTCGTGATTCTAACGAGGCATTACTGTAATCGTTCAATTGGTTTATTACACACGCCTCACATAGCATGTTTATATTTTCAAGAGTAAAAAAACGCTCTTTCACGTTCGTATTTATTGTTTTACTGTATTATTTCCGCATTCAACGGCTGGCTATCCGAAATGAACTGAGCATAGCTTCGAATATGTTTCATAATCAAAGTAATAGGATGGACAATTTTGAATATCTCAGAAACAATAAGTTTTAGGATTAATGCACTTTAGTACTTTCATACTCAGAATTCGCTATTCTATTGAATTTGACGATAAAAAATTTGACAGTCCATTTGAAAAAATAAAATTGGCCTCACATCCAATCTATCCCTGTAAATAAACTAGTTTCACCGTGTTTTGTGTTTCTTACAACGAGACAACTTCTATAAATAATATTTTCGCTTATTACTTGAAATAATAGATATTTAAGGGAAACCGAGTTAGTGGGACACCCTGTATAACACAGCTTCTATACTTTTCTCGGTGATACCGGCAGCTTTACCTGTGTCAATGCTAGAAATACATTATGTTTGCCGCACCCACCGCTCAAAAATCCGAGAGGGCGCTCGAAAACCAGTGGTTGTTTCAGAATATCGGTACTTCAGAACGGTGACACCGAAGACAAAAGAGTGAAAGGTCTATTCTATACCTGGTCTGTGATTTTGTATTGTATTGTATTATAATTTATATATATTTTTTCCTGAGTTTAGCAGAATGAAGTATCAAGCATATCGCTTATATTGCCCAACGAACTGTAGTCTCTATAATAATTTTTTTTTAATCCCTGAATTGAAAAACCTGTTTGAATGTCGGTAACGCAGATATTTGTCACATTTTTGCGATCAATTGTAGATGTCGCTTGCGGTGCGTTTGTGTTTGAATCGTACACAGCTGAAAATAAGCGCGAAAACGTCTTCCGTTCTCGTTCTGTCATTTCGGTCGGTGCGCTAACAGAACGTATCAGTATTTTAGGTTCCTAATCCAAATTATGGCAAGTCTATTAGACCTTTGTGACGAGTACTTCGGTACGCGTGACTTTTATGAAGTTCTGAAAATCACAAGAACCGCAAATGACAAGCAAGGTAGGTGTACATAACCTCGTAACACCTACAACCTTTGTCTTCAATTTCAGCGCAGCATATGTGAAATTAAACTACCTATTGCTCTTAATACCATTGTCTATATCAAATTACAATTGTTCGTCACATCTTTTTAGTGAAGAAAGCGTACCACCAGCTGTCTCTACTCGTACATCCAGACCGCGTTGAGGATGAAATTAAAGCAGAGGCGACAGAAAAATTCAAAGTTCTCGGACGAATCCATTCCATTCTAAGCGATACCGAGAAGCGCAAAATCTACGATCAATCTGGCCAGTACGACGAGGAAAGCGAAGATGTTATGATGAGAAATTGGGCGGATTATTGGAAGACGCTGTTTAAAAAGATAACAGTGGAGGATATAAACAATTATGAAAAGAACTACAAAGGATCGGAAACAGAGATCAAAGACTTGAAGCGCGCATATACCGACAGTAAGTCCCTTGAATTTTCTGCGATACTTATATTTATTATTCAGTAAATAGAAACAGCTAGGAAAACTCAAACGTTGTTCGCAGGCAAAGGAGATATGGACTACATTTTGGAAACTGTTCCATTCACGAACTGCGAGGATGAACCGAGATTACACGATATCATTCAAAGTCTCATAGAGAACGGAGAAGTACCAGAATATAAGGACTTCACACAGGAGAGTGGTAAAAAGAAACAGCGCAGAAAACGAAAGGTAAGTGAACAGTTACCAGAGTTAATAAACACACTATATGAAATGGATTTGTTTTGGATTTGTTTTGTATTTGTGAAATGTTATATTAAGTTATATTAAGTTATATATTATATTACTTCAATTTTGAACCCTGGTTTAGTTAATATAAAGAAGTTAATGTAGTATAATATATTATTATAAGAGAATTAATATTATACATTTTAAAGGGAAGAGATTTCAAAACAGTAGACTGGTTAGTGTAGAGCACCTTTGATAGAAAAAACGACATTAACGCATAAAACCAGATCCTAGACACTATATCGATATACTCGATAAGGATAATAAATTTCGGTAACACTTGACTACATTCTTTTCCATATTTCTGAATGCTTGATACTGCACACGCTTTCCACGTATTCCATTTCCGTATCGCGTTGCAATATGTAGCGTAAAAAGGGCATCGAATGCTCGCAAGTGGCGATGCGGGTCATAAATTTGATCTTTAGTCTCTCTGCCTGCCCCTTCCCCTTATCTGTGCTATACATTACCCCAGAGGTCTGACGAACAAGTGAGCAGCACGCTATTTTCAAGCTTCTCTATTTTTATCAATAGACAGTACTGCCTCATGATTGGAAGTAGTAGGAGGTGGACTAGTAGTATGAGAGGTAGGAGAGGGGGAATACTAGTAAATAAGTAAAGAGGGAACGCAAGAGTAGATTCAGTCTGCAGAACAATTAGATCGGTTCTAGCCGCCCGCTAGATGCACCGTAATTTTCGGCTAAAATCCCTACCACGATGACCGTGTACAGTTGAATCGTCGAGGCGTGCGTGGAAAATAATGATATCGCGCTTTCAACCGCAATACCGTGACCGAGAAGCGTAATTGTTTTTTTTTTTTAAATAATTGGACGGTTCTATACTTAAAAATGAGCGAAACTATCGGACTATTATTGTTGACTGTTTTGTGTGCGAGTGTCGGTGGTGTGCAGGGCGAGTGCAGGCACGTGCAAAACGATGATATGATAGAATATTCGTGCGTGGGCGGTCAGCTGTCCGATTTAGACAGTCTTCCAGAGTCCACTGGAAAGCTTCGCATCACGAGCATGCCGATGTCCCGAATAACTGCCAATACATTTTCAAGGTTCGGCTCGGAGCTATGGGTCCTAGGTTGCTCCCATTGCGGTGTGGTAGACATCGAGCCTGGTGCTTTTCAGCGTCTGTCGAATCTCCAACAGTTGAGCTTAGATAACAATCGCCTGACCACTGTCAGAGAGTCCTGGTTCAGGGGTTTGGATTACTTGACGTACTTGGATCTGAATTACAACAACGTAGAATATATCGAAGACGGTGTGTACAAGAACCTCCCCAGCCTCATCGATCTGAGGCTCTCTGGCAATCGCCTGGAATGCCTGGATCTGGAAGCCATGTCGCACCTGAAGGACCTTAAGAGAATGTTCCTAACCGAAAACGCCGAGTTCAAGTGTCCCAACGCGGTGAGCACGTTCCTCGAGAAACACGGGGTGAGTTTCGAGAGGGACGCCGAGTGGAACAAGCTTCCTTACGATCTGGTCTCGGCGGAGGGCTCCTTCGAATACGACGACGACTACGAAGACACCACTTCGATTTCAGCGACGCCGTTGCCCACCTACCGCGAGAGGTTGCACCTGACATCGCCGACACCGTTACCCCCCGTGGAACCGACATCATCGTACCTATACCCAAGGTTTTACACAACCGAGGAAGTCGTCTCTCGTCCCGTGCACGGTACTCCAGATTGGCGAACGACGCCAAGGTCGTCGACGCCTCCCTACGATGACAGAGACCAGGCTACGTCCAGGCCACTCTACGACGACAGAAGAACGTATACGCCTCCTAGAACCATCGCACCTATCGAATCCATGCCGCACGAGACGCCGCAGAGTAGCTGGGACGAAACGACCTTGAGATCTTGGCAGAGATTCCCGGAATCCACCAGTGTCAGACCTGGATTCCCGCTTTACCCTCCCCACGAGACCGAGGATAGACATGACCAAGAGACGTATGACTCGAGCGAAGCTACTAACCCGTTCCCATTGGCACCAGGCCCGAGCTACAAAACGCCGTCTTTCGTGGAATCCGATGTGGAGCGCACCACTGTACCCTACAGGGTTGACTGGTCAGAGAGGAGCACCGTCTCCATAGACCCGAGATTCCCATCTGTGGACGAGGACAGACCTCCAGAGTACAGGGTACAGCCTGTGGATAGCTCACCTTCGACGCAAGCTGTCCAGCCTTTACAGCCCACACTGCCACACATGATTCAAGTACCTCCGCCAGATATCGTTTACCAAACGCCCCATTACGAGCACCCGATCACCGTTCATTCACCGCCGTTAGGAGGCAATCAACCAGGCTTGGAAGAAGGCACGCCAGGAGTCACGTTAATTGAAACCACCACCGATAAACCGTTACCCAATTGCTCTCACAGGAACTTGTCCCCGTTGGCGGAGCGTTCTATAGGCATGCTCGTCCTGTCGGCTCTCCTGGTTGTCATGGGGAATGTCCTCTTGGAGGGATTTTAGCTAGACTTTTAACATCGTACTTCCGTTTTGGCGCCCGTGCTACCACTAACTAACCAATCACTGTCGACGAAACGAATCATCAGCGCGAACAACCTGCCGGGCCGTTCACGCCTAGCGTTGTAATATCAATTAATGGAGCTTAATGGGACATTGAACGACGTCTACTGGAACGATTAATCACGACGAGGATCGAATTGGATGATTGGGGTGCAGCTGCTATCAGCGTTTTCTCTTCGATCGCGACACGGAACCGATTGTTCAAGTTGGTTTTGTTTTTTGGATACCACGGAGGCTGCAGAATCCATAATGTACGTACAGCTTCGAGCTTCAGCTAAGGTCTGGAAAGTCGTTTATCTGGTGCAACGTTTCCCAATTGGGCTTCCGGGAGAAGTTATCTTATAATAAGATTTAAATATTAGAAAAATGTGTAAATTAATTAACGAGAAACATACATCTGAGTGTAAAAATTGAAACGGCAAGGCGTTGTCAACTCACTGTGTATAAAAAGAAGTGTTGAGGTTGGGGGTTCCGTCGAATTTTAGTTAGTTTGCAAGGGTTCCGTGGTAAAATTTAATTGGGAAACGCTGATCTAACGGATTAAACTGGGATGTATACTCTTCATACTCCTGTCTTTTTTTTTTAATAATATTACACAGTTCCTATTTGCAAGCAATTAACCCTAGGAGGATTTCTGTTGAGTTTAATTTCTAGAGTTATTAACTTTGGTCTTCAAGTTCGTCAGGTCTCAATGAAATAAATTGTCTTGAAAATTAGTATTTCTCAACATATGGTAAATGAAAGAACCTTAAGACAGTTGTATAGAGCCTGAAGCATCCCTCTGTGGCGACCTCTTCTTCCACTTGTACAAAGAAGTACGCATTAGTAAGCTGAAATCTCTACAAAATAGGAAGGTAGAGTTTGATTAAATAGTTCTCGTGTCGTTAGAATGTTAAATACCTATGCTCGATCATTGACTTGCGAAAATTCTTTCTAATCGCTACCTGTTCGCGAATTCCTCGCGCGATTACACCCGTAACCGAGCGCGCAACGATGATAGAAGCACAGTGGCATTGTGCAACATTGTTTGCCATGGAGAGGAATGCTAAATACGATTTCTGCGCGATGCTGAATATCAATTGAAAGTAACGAGCAACGAGGGCCACGTTGTATCCGGTGTGGTAATGAAATAATTACCAGTGTCATCCTCCAATCTAGTGCTGGGTGTTATGCAACGTCCTTGACCAGTGCATTTGATCAAGATACCGCGTTTCTGCGATTCTGTGTTTTGTCAGCATCACTGACGAACGCGGTCAACACAGCTAACGGCCAACTTTAGCGAGCTGTGTCGCGCATAAAGTGATCTGATCTTATTGGAGCATCCAAGTAACGTTGAGCTGGCCATGGTCGATAGTTGCGAGTGATGGTCAAATCTTGAATGAAACTGGGCTTAAAATGTAAAAATTTATGAGAAAAGTGATCGTAACTTTTAGAATATCAGCCGCTAGTGGGTAACTACTTGCAGAAAATGGCTGAGTCATAACTTCAGTCATTGGACTTTCAGGTCGTATGACGGATTTCTTTCAATCTTGAGGAACTTTTCGACTAAGTAGTAGTTTGGTCATTGATAAGGTGTTTCGAAATTCTAACGCAGCGTTTCGTAACCTTTTTTACCATGCTCCACCTTTAAATATCTTTTGTTGTTACGGACCCCCAAGCTCGAAATCCTGAAGTGCGTCAAATATTTATTTGAAAGTTTTCGCCATCAGCTTTCGAATTTGGAGACGAGCGAATAATAAATATATACGTTCCCTAAGGCGTAAGTTGACAAGAGGCGCAAAATGGTCTTTTAATTGTTGGCTTTTTGTAAAATACAGTTTTAAATGAAATATTACAAGTTATACTCTAAATGTTTTAAGTTGCGAATAAAAATTCAGAGTGAGGTCATCAAAAAGCTCAAATAAATTTAGGTACCTATTATAAATAAAGGGCGCAATTTGGCAAGTTCGCCTAGGGCGCAAGGAAGTCTCGAGCCGGGCCTGCTATTATAATATTTTCATTAAAATAATAATAGGTTATGCATATTGAAAATTGATAGACTACAGGTTACGAACCGCTGTTCTAAGGGGTTGCACTAGTCTTCATACTTCCGTTTCCTATCGTGTTATGAAAAGATTGATTGTAGGTAGTTGTTGTTGACGGAATAGAATGCAGTATATTTAGCTTTCATTTATTATCGTTCACGTGTAATTACTGAAAATGTAGCTCATTATGTATTCTTCCTAATCGGAAGCCAGAAATCCCCATTAATAAGTTGTCTTAAGGTTTCACATATTTTGCCATGTCATTCGAAATCGAATACGATGAATTTTCTTTGAAGAATTCAGACCAGGTCTGCCTTAACTAGTGTAAAAAGTTTGAAATTTGAGTTTTCATATGCATTAAATAATTCTTGACAATTTCTTTATGCTGTATAAAAATCACATTCATATTTACTTCATAAATTTGTCGAAAATAATATTTTTCTTCACCGTATGCCCCTGAATTTTATATACCATTGCATATTTAAAACTGTTTTTCTCGAAAACGCTACAAGTGTACATACACTATTAGTGCGCTAAGCCATCGACACGTGTCCACGCATTTTCCACCCCTTTTCAGACCTCCATTACCTCTGCCAAGCGAATACCTCTTCGACACCACGAAAAGCATATAACAAACGTTCAACTGGTGCAGTAAAGCTGTCTGTATTCGACCTTAAGCTCGAGAGGAGGCTTCCTGCGTTCTTGCAACAGGTGTATTCCTCTGTGCTGGCGCACCCATGCCAACTCTGAATAGCAGAGAGGCATTGAAGTGGCCTTGCAAGCGTTTCGAAGAGCATCGATTGAAGGGGACCATTGTGGACGAAGTATCTTTGGATCTGCCTGTGCACACGTGCATCATTAACACGTCCAATGGCGCATCGTCGCGTTGCTTCACCCTTTGCGCTTCGCGTACTCCTCCACAGAAGTTTAAATTAACTTTAAATGCTGATTGCAAAGAACTCTTAATTCGTAGAATTAAACGAATCGCTGATTGAGAAATTACTCTGTCGCATTAGTTTCTATTACAGAGTAGCGTGTTTAATCAGCTCAGCATTGAATAGTGACATTATCTTATATCTGGTTAATCGATTGAGGAACTGAGTCGAAGTCCAAAGGGTTAATTCCCGCGAAATTCCACAGCGATGACTGGATGACCGAAGGGAGCGCGTTACGCAACGGTTCGCCTCGAACCCGAACGACTATTTTCAATTATTTCGTGATTCGAATGATTTCCGGAGCGCGTCAGGCTCGCGGCCAGATCTGTCGTTTGCTCTAGACACCGGGAGACTAGATAATTCAAGGTTGCGGAAGCACATCGCTCTGTCGACGAGCGACATGTACGTGTGCAGGATGTTCGTAAAATCGTGGCATGGTAGACGCAGGTATGATAGCAATACTTGCATAAGAACCTCGTTAATCAAGGTTCTTAATGGTAGGGATGATCAGTTACGAAGGATAGGCTCCAAGTGCCCTCCTCTGATTTTCATTCGCTCTTGCAGAATGGTAGAATATCAGTCTCTGTTATTTTGTATTAAATATTGGGTGGAAAGCTTAGGTTTTTATGTCAAATATTGGATAACGTCTTGTATGTAGATTGCAACGGGAGTTTGTGTGAGGATGTGTTGCAAAAGCTAGTGAAATTGGACGAGAACAGTGGAAATCTTTTTCTTAGTAACAGATGACTGTGTGGTATTGAAAGGAGAAGAGAAAGTTTCAGTTTTAATCTTTTGCACCACAAATATGCTTCCTAAGGAAATGCAGTAGGTACTTCAAATTCTACTTCAAGAATACTTGTTAGACTATACTTTGTATATAATTTGCAGTAGAAGTGATTACTGAATCATTCTGCTATCATCGCTTCTATATCGTAAAGAGTTAATTTGCTCTCTATATCTGCGCGAATTTTCCGCCTCGTTTCCTTGCGAATACATATCGAGGCTCTATTGTAAAGCTTTGCATGCATGTGACATTCATTAAAACGAACAAAAGGATGTTAAAAATAGTTGATGATTGTTTCTGGGGAAGTATAAGCTTCTATTTCTGAGACCTTAACATTTTCGATAACAAAAGACACTTGGAATACCTTCTACAAATGTTTCTATTTTGTACCTCGAAAACCATTCGTTTGTAAACTCACTAATACATTGCGGTTTATTTTGGTGAGTGCTGCTTACGTGCAAAGTGTGTGGCATGAGTTTGTGAACACTCTGTAGATGCACATGTGCGCATACCATCGGGTGTAGATATTTTGGCACGACTTTGGTTCCTTAAATAGCCCGTGAGAAGGAATTAATGATTGATCACCAATACTATTTATTATTATATAAACGGTACATATATATATGCGATATAAATAGTACAATATTATGTCAACAGTGGAGGCCAAGTGGTGGATGCACTGACTTGAATTCTATGAATTCAGTGAATTTTATGAAAATCATCTGAATTTGTCCAGTCTGGAAATATAGAACATACATATATTTATTTTATTTTTCTATTTGAGGTATTGTTTTCGAAAGATAAATTGAATAAAAGTCGGTTTATTATTTAACTCTATTTACAAATAACATTAAATCACATATTTTAATAAGTATTACATTCCTTTCTCTAAAGTATTATACATAGGTATGTACAACATTATTTGGAAAGTTAGTTGTTACTAACTCGAAACTACTTAATAAAGTTAAAATTTTACTGTCAATAAAACATTGTTATTTAGGAATTAAATAGCGGTTGCCTTTACAAATCGTTAAAATTTAATTTATTTAACTAGTAAAATCCCTATTTTATGAAATAGTAAAAGAGAAGAGAATATACGAAATTATTCGTGGCAGTCTCTGATCGAAACTTCCTAATCGAATATAAATTAAAGTTGTTTTGGTGCGGTGAGGCCTGCGCATCGATATTCGTCTTTAACAATAGTTCCCTTGCTGCTTGACATTTGAACCGTATATGTACCTCGGTTAAACTAGTTCGAATGCAGTAGTTAAATCGCTGTCTTATAGACTGTGTCGTATATTCTGGAGTTGCAATTGAAATATCCACGATTTGGGGAAAACTAATTGAAGCAATGATCATAAGATACGTTTATAGATCAAAGCCCAAATTCTAGTATATCACTCGTACACGAATAAATATTTTATCAGGAGCAAGCCTCTATTATCGATTAGACACGATAAACTTTGTATACATTGTATAAAAAGTTTAAAAGATTTTTGAACTTATCGAAAAATTTAAGAAATATATTTTTGAATAAGAGTACTGTTTGTAAAATACCTTTTCTGCAAAATTATATTTCAGGTATATTCAATGTTTACTGGTTGCAAATAGGGTACTCTGATTTTTATTAATAATTTAGGACCTACGTTAATGTTCAATTTTAGAATCGGAAAATTTGTTTACATACATTTGTATTATTGCATTCATAATTGAGAGACAATTTCCATCATTGTCGGACAGGAAACTATGAAAGACGTGTTTCAAAACATTTAGGAGACGTTAAAGTCGATACTCGAGTTAGTTTTAGTGACAGTAAAACGAAGGATAGTGATTTATATATTTAAAGACATTTAGTTTCCGTCCAAATAATCATGATAATATATTACTTTCAAGTCTTAAGACAGCTATGCTCCTGAAAATTATTCAACATGAAATACCGCGTATTCATTTAACGAGAAATGTTATTTGACATGTTTTGAATGGTTGTTTCAAAATAACACTGATGTCAACACAACACGAATAAATTTTCTTCAAGTTGGACATTCTTGAAATAAAATTATCCGAAATTATAATAATAAACCAAGAATTGTGCAAGATTAGTACAACAGAAACTATTATCTTTTTCTTTAAAAAAAAAGCTACTTGTTGCTGTTTCATCGAGTCTCAGTAGAATGCCATTCTAATAACCAGTGCATTCAGAATTTCTTGAAGCGTTGTGCAATGGCCTAACATTAGGATGCCTCTCGGATGTACTTGCCAGAAATTATAAATAACGGAATTTCCTCAGCGCCGAATTATGGAGTAGGTCACTGGGAATATGGTACATCATCGACAAGTATGAACTAAACGCAGTCTAGTCAATTTCTCGGTAAAGATACCCAAATAATTCATAAAGACCCCCAAGAATAATTTTTCTATTTAAAAAATTGTATCTTTCACAAACAATATTTTGCGCTTGCAAAAGAACCTTCCACAATTTTTCTTGTCTATATTATTATGGCTTGACTTGTCCAAAATAATTCTAAACTTGAATACTACTGAGTAGTGAACTCTTCAAGAAAAATTCTGCGTCACACGTTTTATCAGTGGCAACCCGGTTTAATAGTACCTAAGGGTGCCTAACCGGCTTATGTTCCGCGTGAGATAAGGGTACAGGTAATTTAAAGAACAAATTAAGTGACTTTTATTCATTATATTTGTTCCAATTTTACGCTGAGTAGAGATCAAAATCTTTCTCAGACGCCTTCTGGGATCTCTTCAAAGTTACCATTGCGCAAAATATTGCGAGCTCACGGTGGGCGTTTTACTGTCTGAACGACTGGCCAGAATCAAAATTCCTTTGGCAAGAATGACATATTTACGCTAATGTGTCTGTTGTGTCACTTTTCAACTTGTCTGGTACATTAAAAAAAACATACAAGAAATTGTTGATGTTTCTTTATCATTTTCGCTGATATTTGAATCTATCATTTGTGACCGCAGTCTTAATATTTTTCTTCCAATGATAGGTGTCATAACTAGACACAAGTCAAAGGTGCATGAATCATTTGAAATTTATATTTAACATGGTTCAAGAATTAGATCATCAGTTGCAACAAAAAGTCAATTTGAGAAGTTTTAAAGCTTGAAGAAGGTTTTTCGGACGTCGGCAGTGGCGGACTGGGTCTAAAAATATTGATACCTACAACTATAACGCTATCACTTAATTTTTATAAGAAATAAATAAAATTTCCAAAAACCACAAATGGCAAAAAAATACAATTAAATTTTTTGTGAAATGAATGTATATTTTTTAGTAATTACAGTGTTTAAGAAGGCCCATTTGCCATCGAGAAAGCTGACACCCTGGCCAGTCCGCCACTGGACGTCAGACTATTATAAAGCATAGTCAGCTATTCCTAGCTCTTACATTTCAATTTCTCCCTTACACGTGGAACATCCGGCTTCGCCGAATTCCCATGCAATCGACGCCCTCTCGTTAAAATTAGCCCCCCTTAACTAACGAGCATCGACGGTAGCCCGATAATCGAAAGGGTAACCGTATGGTCAGCGTCGTAAATAGAATTACTCGGTGTCGTGGAGTGGTCGCAATTAATTTCGATAATAAGGCTGCTCGTGTGGCTGCAGCCGTTCAACGTGTGATATATCGATCCTCTCGGTCTTATCCGCTAACTGCTAATCGAGTTCCTCGTTTATGTAGGTCAAGTGTGATACCAGCGAATAGGGTGGAAGGTAATTGGGCAGCAGGCTCCAGTCGCTTTTGCACTCACTTTATAATTAAACTTGAGGATGGAACGCAAAGATTCTAAATAAATCGGTGCTTGAAATCCTTCGTTTATTTACTCTGATGCACGTCATCCAAGCACCGTTGTTAGGTTTTGTCACGTGGTCTTTGTGTGCCCATTGATTTTCGTGAAAAAGGCATAGGTGATTCAGGATATTAATTATGAGATGGATGATGTAACGTAATCGACTTAGAGTCATCTGCATTTGGGGTGCAAAGCAAGAAAATATTATATAAATAGTGGGTAAAATAGAGTATTAAGCATTCTGTGTAATTAAATTCGCATTCAGTGTAATACTTTAAGCACTTGTAACTGGTTGTCAATTGAATATTAAAGCTTGGATAATGTATACAAGTTCATAGATTTTATTCATGCTGCGTGGTTTAATGAGAGTTTCTCAAGTGTTCATGGATTTCTGGGGATTGGCGCGCAGTCAGGAATGAATCTGTACGAATAATAGAAATAATAAAGTGAACTCTGTTTTCCCCTGTTTTTTTTCGCAGTGGGCCAAGGAGGCAGAAGAAGCTGAACGTCTTGACAAGATGCTGAAGATCGAAAACGCGGAGAACGCAGCTGCAAACAATCTAGCACTGGCGCTCCAGAGCCGCAACGAGGCTCGGGCCAGCCAGTCCGATAAGTTCTTCGACTCTCTGATCGACAAATATGCTAAGAAGGTGCAGAAGTCGACAAAGAAGAAATCCTCGCCCGCGAAAAACGCGAAAATCACGAAACCTACGAATAAAGCAAAAAAGAAGGCGTAGAATAGTACCATTTGTATACGAACCTTCCTCCACGTAAACATACTCTCGCGACTCTTTTTTAACTTAATTATTAATTACTATGAAATTCGTATCAATTTACTTTTGTGGGACACTCTTTTGTGTACCCAAATAAGTTTTATAAAATCGCCAATCGAGAGAATCGGTAGTGGAAATCTTTGTAATTATATGTAGGCACAGCATGTTCAAATATAACATTTGAGTACATGATTTTATTCAGTTCATTATGCGAGATACAAGTGGATTAAGTGTGGTGGCTGATGGAAAGAACCAAAGTTAAGTGTTCCTTGCAGAAAGCTTTTGGAATTTATTTAGGCTTTTCACGTATTTTCAAATATTTTTATGAATTCGTTGTGGATTCCATGGAACGTCCGTTTTTTACAAGCACTAGTCGATTCTAACAGAATGTTCTTTAAGTACGAAATTGATTGATATTTATAAGTAGATAATGAACTTCGATCCATCGTCATTGATCAACTTTGATTTCAGAGAATTCAGCTTTCTCCAAAAAATCGATAAATAGGAATCGCTCTTACCATTCCATGGTCGTGTACCAGCATCATCTCTCTTGCACTCTACCATTCCCACTGAGCTCAGAATAAAGCCTACAGATTCCTGCAATACCCTTCCTCTATCGGTAAAACATTTTCAGTGGTGCTCATTTCTTCATTTGAAATTATTTTTTAATGAAATCCTTGCATATAACTGTTTATTTCACAGTATCAAGTTACATCAACTACATTAAATAGTCAGTCTAGAGACTGTTAATTAATACGCATTAGAAATTACAGAAATATTAACTGATACGTAAGTAATTACTTTTATTTTAGAACACGTTGTTACTACCTTTACTATCCAATGCATCACATCGTTAGTTATGTAAACTATTTGTCATAGAAATTAAAATGATTAAATTTATTATTTATGGAAAGACTAATAGAAGAAGATAGCTAATCAGCCTCTGTTATTTTGCCCTTTTCAAGCACAAATTTAATAAGCCAAGATGATGGTGGCGAAAATAATGTTGATGCTTCTAGATTAGTATTGGTAGACATGGTGTGTGTCGAGCATCGTAAGTGGCCGCTTCGCATGGTGAGTCTCGAGTTACGTCTGGTCTGACTTGACCGACAACACACACCACACATCGGATGACACACTTTAAGGTAAACGGTACATTGCCTTTTTGTCTTATTGCAATTCAAATTCCCGCCGAAGGGGGTCCAACCAGTAACTTAAAATTACATGTTTATAGACCACAATAATTTTCAGTGTTAACGATTAAAAATTATAAGTGGAAGAAAGCAAAATATAAAATAGTAAAAAAAAATAAATTTCCATAGAGATCCATTGAAATCTATTAATTTGAATTTCTGTTCAAGCACCTATTCTATCATTATTGAATTACAATTTTTACACCATTTAAAATTTCGAATGAAAATCTCGAACTTAATCGCGACGATCCGCGTGACATTTCGATTGGCGCGAATTTTGAACGCGTTGCCCGTTGTGCGCGTGATCCACGCGCATTTTCACGGCTATCACGCGCAGGCGATCATCTTATTACGGTTGCGCAGTGTAAACGTTCGGTAACCCTGTGTAAACCGCCATTGTTATTAACAAGACGTGTAATGGCAGACCGGATTGGAATTGTTGAAAGAGCCGAAGCACAATGGCAGGTTAAGCGCCGCGGTTGGAATAATATTTTTCTACGGCTCAACGGGGATCAGATACAGCCCCGATGTTGTACCCGCGAAAGCTAATAATCCGTCTCTAGATGGCCGATTGTTTCACCCAACATCGACTCGATCTTAATCGAAACCGAGAACGATGGAATTACAAAGCGAAACAAGAACATCGACCGCGAGAGGTGCGCGCAAAACATCCTGAATGGATTGTGAGTCAACGGAGCATGAAATAAAACATTATTCATGGTGCATCATTGTTCATGGTGCTAATTCCCGGTGGGAGTTAATTAAAGACAAATTTAACACTTTCAATGCCGTGCAGAATTCGTGGCTCCCGGATGGAACGCTAAAAAACGGGTCAGCTGGTTGCATTGTAACGTTTCCACTGCATGAAATCGTTTGCCACGCTTAACTTTCGCGGTGTCGTTATCGGTTTTTGGTAGAGGCAAATCGAAATTGGATGTTACTCGTTGGCCGCGCTACGAATGAAAATTAAATTTGGGAAAATGGTATTCAAAGGTAGAATAATAATAGAGTTCATAAAATAATGATAATTGATGATAAAGTAGGCAAAATTGTCGTGATAATGAAACTGTTTATAAAATTAATCTACAAATCCAGAATTACTAAGTAGTTTCATTTTGCTATTATTATTATTTTGAATATCATTAGTTTTAGTTCGGTATTTTTAAGAGAAACTTAATTCGAAAATTAGGAAATGGTATTTATACATTCTGTATAAACTAATGCAAAGCTATTAGAATCCCAAAAGGAGTGCCGAATGCATCGTATAAAATTGCAATTTATTATACGAAAGTATTGATTATATGTAATCTTTACTGGAAATACTTTCATTTCTTTTTCATTTGAAATACTTAGCTTCCTGCAAATACTATGGATCATCGATAGATCATTGATCTACTCAAGATCTATGATTGACATAGTGTGCAACGAATGCATGATACCAGAATAGATCGACAGAAAACTTTTCGTCATATAAACTGGTATAATCAGTTAGCTGTAAAGAATTAAACGATCGTAAACCATTATCCGTGTCTCATTCAACGTTTAACTCTCGTGTGATTCGCGCGTAGTTTCTTGTTTATGGATCAATAAATCTGGCGTGGTGGAGAAGAGCGCAGGGATAAATGAAATCTAACATCGGCCGTGACATTTAGTGAAGTCGCGTGTTAGAGACTATTAACGCAATTATAACGTTTTCCCTCCTACTCTACTCTTCGACGAAACTTGATTTCGCTTTCAGACCGAAATATCTTCAATTTCTACGCAGAAAATCTTCCTTTCCTTAAACTCTACCACGTATAAAAGTCATACTATTAAGGAGGGAGACCTACCTAGAACGGTCAAAAACAATATGCTTTTTCGGGAATTTTTTCTAGAAAATCTGATGAATTTTGTTATTAAACATTAGTCTATTGGAAAGAGTACATCTTTTCAGTCACCGACTTTGAAAACATGATTTTGAGGAAAACGCGTTTAAAGTTTTGGTGTGAGCACTACACCGAGGAACACCTACCTACTTACAGACTTATAACTTTGTCAATTTTCGGGAAATATTTTTAAGATGTTATACTTCAAGAAAATATAAAAATCGATTTTTCGAAAATTCCTAAGTAGGTCTCCCCCTTAAGTAGCTTTTTGGGACAGGAAATTTATATTTCACTATTTATAAAATCATTCACTCAAATATGTATGCAAACGACCATCATAATTCTATCTTTAACATCCATCACACACATGTGCATCCCACACAGAAATAACCGAATAATGCCAATGAACGTATTACACACTACACCGAGCCTAATTTCAACCACAGTCGACCGTTGCAGCGCAACTTTGTCTTCGTGATTCCCCCAGGCCCGCAAGATCCGCCCCCTCGAAAAAGAGGGAAAATAAAACGCAGAAAGAGCGACAATGCTTAGAGCCACGATCAACGCGCCAATATTTTAAACCCCGGAGCCTGAAGTTCGCAGGTTCTCCTTTTCCCATATGCACTCCTAATCACGAGTCGCATCGGCAGATATAGCGTGTACCACGATGCACCCTGTTAAATCTCGGTAGGGAATCGAGGGAGAGCCAGAGAGAGAAAAAGAGTGAGAGAGAAAAAGAGCGAGAGAGAAAGAGACAGAGAGAAGCAAAGAATGATAGGGTGAAGGAGAGAGAAAGGGGGAATGGAAGAGTCGGGGTTGCAGAGTGGAGATAGAGGAAGAGAGGACACCGAGAGTTGGAGAAGGAACGGAGGAGCAACGCAAGAGGAGGTGGCGGCGGGTCGTATCGGCGAAGGTGGAGGAGGAGATGGTGAAGGAACAGAACAGAAGGAGAAGGGGAGAGCGACATTCCAGAAGGCGGCGGCGGCGGTGGTTCTCGTGGGAAACCAAAGAGAGAGAGAGGAGAGAGATCTCGTCTCAAGGAGAGGTTGCGGGCCTTAAGGCACCGTTCTCATCTCCCGACGCGCGACAAGACCGCAGAGACTTCTGGCTCAGGTGCTGCCGACAGTCCTCGAATTTATGAATTCGTACGGAAGGGAATTCGTAAGTCGAACACCGGCCACCCTCGATACACCACCTCGACGGATCTCGCGGAGCACCTCGAGTTTGCTCGGCGAATCCTGACGAGGTGCACAGAGGATCGACGCTCTTGGTGGCTGATAAGGAAGCGGGGTGCTGGAGTTTCACCCACCCCCGCGGATTATTATATCGTTTTACTATCGAAACGCCATGTAAAGGAAATTGGATACAGCCCCGTCCACTGTTTTCAGCTGCGCGAACGTTTATGGGCACGTTTGATATATTAACGGCAACAGGCGATAACGCCTGTGGACGCTGCGCTTTCTTACGAGTCGCTTTCTTTTGTTTACCCTCGTGTTACTCCCTCCCCGATAAAGCCACGGCAATTGCAGCGAGCCGCTGCAACCCGAAGCCTCCGCGATAGAATCGATAGCAGGTGATCGCGATAAGCAGGCTGATCCTGCCCACTCTGCGAGAAGGAGCTCGACAGATACGTGCCAGTATGCGCGAAACGTGTCGGGACATGCCCAGCCATGAGTTAATGACGCAATTAGGAGTTTATATGACATAATTAATCCCGAAGGATGCCGGTTTCACTGATCACTGTCGACAACGGGGAATTGTATAAATTACCGCCGAGGGACGCAGCCGAGGAAGGACCCTCCGGAGGCCCTGTGAATGGACCCTTAGGGCGAATCTTCGCAAAGCTCGGGACAAGTGACTTCAAGCCCAACGAACACACGAGAGCATATGATGTTAAGCCCGCGAGGTTTTCGATCGCGACCAACGATCAAAGCTCACATTGTCCCCATGGAAACTCTCGTCCTGGCCGTGGATAACGAAGGAGGAAATTGCTACAAGAGCGGGAGGATGATTCTGCATGATAAACATACCGCGCATGACAATGTGTCAATTGGGTATTCGAAATGCGCCCGTAACAAGCTGCCGCGATGTACTCGGGACGATAATCTCCTTATCTGACGGCCGGCTACTGGCCGCGTAATGACAGCGGCAATGACAACGTCTCGTCACCGTGGTCGATGGTATATGACGGCAATAAGCGCACCCCATTATTATTATTACCCGCCGTAAGTCAAAGCGGGCCTCCGAAGCGCGCACTGCTTACAACACGATAATCGCTCATGCGTGCAATCGGTATCGGCGACGACACGCACCGGACTCGATTACGCGCGAGGATAACGTCCAATTAAACGGCGCTGAAGAAACTCAACACCGGCCCACCAGCCGGAATATCCGTTTCTCTGACCGCTGACGCACCACCGAGATTTCTCCGTCCTTACCTCTGTCGAACAACCGTCCCGATCGCTCGAATCACCGTCAGGCATTCTCCCCGAGGGGACGCGTCGCAGTTAGCGTGCTGATCGGATCTGAATGCTGACAAGTGATTAAAACAATCAAGGGGAGGCCTGGAGGGTTCGTCATGGTACGATAACACGAGCTGACGTAAAACGAGGACCGAGCAGACAGACCGGCGGTCCTCCCGTTCCCTGTACTTGTAGCGGATCCGAGGTGCACCATTGATCAGACAGTTAACGGGACACTTGGGTGAGACAAAGGTGCAGCCCCGAGTCATGCGTCGAGGATTTTTGGCAGGGGTTACGGCATACGTGGCGAGGAACACCCTGTATAAGGCGCAGGGGGTGGGGGGCAGAGGCACGTCGGTCCGCGAGATGAGAAGAAGAAGGAGGGAAGAAGGTGGAGAGTTAATTGAATCCGAGCAGCGTATAAGTGGAATGGCCTATTCCTCCTCCGGTTCGCTCCTCTTATTCTTCTTTCTTCCCGCGTGCCCTCTCCTCCTCCCGTGCTCTTCCTCTTGCTCTACCATGTCTCCCTTGGCCTGCCTCGCGCCGTCCTTCGTAGCTCCTTGTACCCCCTTCGGACGGGGTACCGAGGTGGATCGGTAGGTGGAAGGACGCCGGAGGACCGCGGGAGGGAAGCATTCCTTTGTCTCTGCGCGCACGGACCTAGATCACATAGTATATGTAATGTGTATAATGTGCATGCGAATGCGCAACTATATAGGAACGGACATGGGTGCATTACGCGCGCCTCCGCGCATTAGGGGGCCAGAGATACGGCGAGGGACGTTGTAACGAGGCATCGTGGAATTTTCTGCAACGTTGGCTCACGTTAACGCCGAAATTTAAGACAGCCGCGCCCGCGAGAATAATCCATTTCTGGTGGAAACAGCTTGGGGAATATTAATGAACCTTTTATCTTCCTCTGTAGAAATAGTAGAAAGGCATTGTAGTATCCTATTTTGTCATTGAAATGAGGATAGCTGTAGGTGTTAGTGTCTCACAGGTTGCGCAAGGTCCCTTAAACTTTGGGGCCCAGTGAAACCAAGATCCTCATCTTCCTCTCTACTATATTGTCCCGCGTACAGCGAACAATTAACATGTCTGACATCTCAGGCTCTGGGGTCGTCAGCAGTGAGTGAGGTTGTGAAGTAAGACTCATTCGACTACCCCGTTAGCAATGCAAAGCAGTTTGCAGATATTTCATTTGCCCGTCATGAGGATCCTCTTTGAGTCTACGTGACGAAGGTCACGTCCACTTTATTAGGTGTACACGTACACAGTCGCAGAATGGTACCTAATACTGCGCGCGTGCCCATGCGTGTGCCCTTAAGCTGTCCTGTCGCATAGTTCCCTCCAGGAATCTGGAGAACGCGGGGCCGTGAATTCGTCCAGTCGATAGCTCGTCTCGAAGGATCGAGGCGGGCACAGAGACTCTCAGGACAAATGGCACCTCCTGTTTCAGCAAAAATCCTGGTACCCGCGGCAACCGGACGGACGATGATTTTTGCCGATGACAGTCCTCTGGGTTCTCACCGCGGGTGCTCTCCAGCACCCCTCGCACACGCACTCCGCGTATTTGCGTACCCCGAAATAGCCGTGCCCTCCCCCGCCCCTTCGTCCTCGGGACGGCGGGAGGACGAGGATGGCGAAATGGTGGACGAGGGGGCGAAGGAGGGCGGACATGGGGTGCGGGGAGGTGGAACGGGGCATGTATACCGCAAAACCAGTTCGCTGGTGAGTAAACAAAAAACGAGAAGGAGCCAACGCCGCGGCGCGGCCTCGTTGTCCGTTGCGAGGGGAAGAGAATCGCTGCTTTATTGCTAATTCGAAGACATTCGCCCCGGCAGAAATGAAACTTTATAGTCCCCCTACGGGGCGGGAGGGGCAGGCCCGCGTCATCGAACATACGTAGGAGCTGATACAACAGGCACCCAGGCCCTCGGCTACGCTCCTGCCAGGACAAATGCCTCCGCTGTACGGATCACTTCGAAATCCTACAGGTTTCGTGCCGCCAGCGGGGATTCGCCAGTCCTCCTGCATGCACTGGCACGTGAACGTTTCGAAATACCACCGTCACGGGGGAGGTGCTGGGAGGAAAGTGACATCAGTGCGTCCCGAGTCTTTTGATTTTGCCCGTAAATTGGTAGTCAAGGGTCCCCCCGCTTCGGGGGGGAACTCAATTGTTACATAGTATCCGATATCGTGGGTTGAATATCGTGACGGAGTAGTAAGATCCGAGAGCCTGCGATGCTCGGAGCTCGGGGAGCGGGTTACTGAGAAATCTGACGATTATTTTCTCCGAAATCGTTCTCGGTTTCCAGCACACTCTCTGGAGCGAGGCCCAGCGGGTGGCTCGTGTCACGGGAATGCAGCTCGTGGCAGCGAGGCTCATTACGCCGGTGTGTGCGTAAGAATTTCGTACACGCGATGCAATCGCGGCGGTGTGACTGACGCGCGAAAATCGCGCACCGCGGGTCGCCGTATCGGTCGGGAGTCTTTGTTTTGGTTTTTAAAAAATAAAAATAGTCACCGCTGGTTTCGTCAGGTATCTCCAGTGGGTCTGATAGCTGGTCCTGTCGATAGACAAAAGGAAGACTGGTGCATGTCTCATGCTGAGTGATAGAAGAAATGGTATCGCGTCGGAGCGTGTGCAGCGCGGGGCTCGCGTGGGGGGACGGGGCGCGTTTAAATTCGCGCAGGAAGATCGCACGGAGATTACGTCGCGTACGGCAGCCGCTCAAGTGTCGCAGTTGCACGTCGTTAATGTGAGGCAGGTGCTAACGCGGAGAGAAAGAGACGATAGGGAGAAGGTGGCGGCGAAGGAGAGAAGAGAGAAGATGCGCCCGGATCCCGTCCTCCCCCTAATTGACAAATTGGAATCTTATTAGAAGCTCGTGATGCCGGAGGTACCCGAGGCAGGAGGAGCCTCCGTGGCTCTCTTCTGGCTGCTGCTACCGAGCGAAAGACAGAGAAGGGAGTGTCGGGTGGGAGAGAGACCGGCGGCGAGAGTAGCCGTGAAAGACGAGGAGAGAACGAGGGGGCATAATGCGTGGATGGTACGACACTAACAGGTTGTACGGCCCACGGTGGAACGGAGAGAAGAAATACCTTACGCTCGGCCTGCCGGCCGGCAGGCGAATGCCACCCAGGAAGCGTTCGCGCGTGCGCGATCTGTGTGGCCTCGGCTGGGCTCGACCACCGGGCCCAGCCGAGGATGCACGAGCGGGCCCGATTTAGCACGAGGACGCCCGAAGCCGACGTGTGCTGGCCCACCCGGTAGAGCGCGCGCGTGCCGCGTCCTGTGTGGTCTTACGCTCGCTTCTTCACTCTTCCTATTCTTCCTTACTACTCTTCCGTCCCCCTTCCTCTAACTCTCTGTCCTTCCCCTCCCTCCGTCTCGTTCCCTCCGATTCTCTCCCTCTTTTTTCCTCCCGCGCTTCTTTTTTTTGCTCCTCGCATTATTCCCTTTTTCCTCGTTTTGTTTCCCTCGCTCCCTTTTTGCTCCCTTTTCCACTTATTCCCCGCGTTTTCTTCGTTTTCTCCGCTCCCCGTGCGACTCCTCTCCCCCCCCCCTGGTTGGGATTCTCGTGTGTTCCACTACCGAAAGTTCCCTCTCGACTTCGATCTTCTCCACGGCGAGTCCGCTCACCGAGAGGATCGGGGCTACGCAGTTTCCTCCTCCCTGCGTCGCCGCTGCACGGTCCAACGCCACGGTCCTCTTGCCTCTTGCCCGGGCCGCGAAGATGAGGTGGCCCCCGAAGACGAACAGCAGATGGTGGAGGTGCTGACAGTGGCGTAAGTAACGAAGGATCGTGTAGATCGCGCGATATTGCCGTCGACAGGGCCGCGGAATGGAATTCTAATTAGGCGACTTCCTCGTTACGGGCATAAAATCGGGGACGGCCGCCGATGGGAATCTCAAAATCCACCCGGGCAATTTGTACACGGGCACCTCCCGAGTTGTCCGTTCTTCTATTATACCCCCACACGATTATTCATCAATATTTTCCCATTTGTCAGGAAGGTTGCGAACGATCTTTTGTTATTCGTCGCACGGGGCCTCTTCCGTCGTGTAAGGTTGTTCCGAGTTAAGTGGCTTCACTGGTGACTAGGACGATCTAGGGAGGACGGCCACTTCAAAGGGCCATGCGTCTCCATTATTACTATTCGTCACGAAAACAGTCTCTCGGTGTCACGTTCACAAGGGCCACGTAGAATTTTATCTACGTCAGTGGCCAAAGAAAGGAGATGAGGTGGTAAGCCCACTCGACCCGTCTTCTCGGTTTCCTTCGCACGGCTCGCCTCGACCACGTGCTAACTTACGAGCTACGATCTCTGTACCCTTCCACTTTTCTTTCTTCTTTCATCTGCCCTCCCTCTGTTCACTCTCTCTCTCCCTCTCTCTTTCTCTCTCTCTCTCTTTCATTCCCTCCCCCTCTTTTTGCCCCTATCTCTCTCCTTCTTCGACTCCCCCCGTTTTTCTTTTTATCTCTGTGTCCTCTTCCGTCTGCCCTGTCTCTCCTTAGCCCCGATCCCCTGGCGCTGCGTCGTCTCGCTTTTTCGCTCCCCTCGAGACTTCTCTCCACGGGATTATTAATCCACCGACGGGAGAGGATCCGTGGCGTTCGCGGAGATTATGGGCCGAGAGCATGGTCAAGGTGCTGCTACGTTAACAAGCATCGATAGGCCGGCGCGGGCGAGCGGCCAGGGATCGCAGAGCCGTGGCTCCGAGGATGAGAGATCGCGCTTTGTTGTCTCCCTTATCTGCGGAGCATCTCTGACGAAATCGGAGCGGGCGGATGGACTTTTGGCAATTTGGGAGAATTATTGGGGACCTACAGTACAAACTGGAAGTCCTTGGAAACCTGGAAAAGATACCTCGGGACTTGGACCAGTCAATCTTACGGGGGAGCATTCTTCGGACGCGGTCCGATCTCGGAGCAGAGATTCGCGGAGGACGACGGACGAAATCGCCCCCGGTTGTTCCCAAAGAGCTAGATCGAACGTTGGCGGACCGCCGAACAGATGCGTTCCCAGAGGCGAGTCGCGATCGGAGCGTTTATCTCGGCCGCCGGAATAGCGTGCGCGTGTGACGCGAATAAACTGCGAGGAGGGGGCGCGATGATTGGCCCCCGCTCGTAATGCGTATTTTCGCCTGTAAAATGTAAATGGCGGTGTTCCCTGTGTTTCTGAGGGCCGGCCAGTTTCCCCGCTCGTGTGCACGTGTGCGTGCCGCAAGCATCAACTGGGGAGGGAGCAGGGAAAGGAGAGAAAGAGGAAAGAGAGAGGCGAGCAGGGTTCAAAGAGCCGACAGTGGTTAAAGAGCCTTCTTCCTCTCTCCACCTCGACACGCACAAGTACAAGGCGCAACCTTTCGAGCTACCCAGAAGAGTATCATCCTTCCACCTTTCTCCCTCTCTCTCTCTCGCTCTCTCCCTCTCTGTCTCCCTGCCCCCCCTCTTTCTCCCGGCACCTTGGCGCTCACCGTTCCTTACCCTGCTGGCAGAGCAAATTTATTTCACGTTCCTGCCTTTTCTGGACCTTTCACAATATTTGGCCGTGCTTTGGCATCCAGCACCGGTCGCGGCGGGCACCGGTCACCAGAAGATACGGCTTTGAGCCCTCGGTGATGGATGGTTCGCTCTCCAGCCCGCCACGAATTGCTGCTTCTACTCTCTGTCCCTCTTCCTCCCCGCTTCTACCCTCTTTTTCCATCCACCTTCTTCACCTCTCTCGCTCGCACCCGTCGCCCTTTTACCAGCTCCTCTTCTCGCCGTAGACGATGCTAGACTGCCGCTGATGGGGCCCAGGGCCGGTCAGTCCCAAGGTATACTACACACGTGAAGTTCCTCGCCGAGGTCGGTCGACCCACCTTGCTTTTAAAGTTTCGGGTGTCGAGAGCCGCGCGTTCCTCTGGCTCCCTCGTTCCCGGACGCTCGCCCTCGGTTCGTTATCCTTTCGATCGAATATGCGCGCTTGTCGTCGCCCAGCGCGTCTGTATCCCAAGTACCAATGCGATCGTGTAATCGGGACGACGTTGAGTCCCCTCCGGATTAATTGACCCTGAGGGAGACGAAGTGCGCGAGGAAACGTAACAGACTCCGAAAGCTCGAAGAATGGGCCCAGTGTTCGGATATCGAGACAACCCGTCCCTGGGTCCGTGGACCCGCAGCCCCGGGACCGTTCCACCGAGTTCGTGCAGGTATATAAATTCTGGTGCTATTATTGGGGTTTGTGCCTTCTCACAGAGCCCTCTGGGGCCCGCGGCGGCCCCTTTGAGCTACTCCTTCTGCCTCTCTCGTTTCCAGCCTCGCCTCTCTCTGTCTGCCTCTGCAGCCTCTACTGTTTCTACTCTCTCGGCTGCCTGCCCTTTCTCCTTCTTTCTCTCTCTGTCTCTCTGCCTCTTCTCCCTCGGCCTTATCCTACCCAGCGCACCGTCTCCTCCTTGTCTTCATCCTCCTCCGCCTCCCACCTCTTCCTCACCCTTTAACTCGCCCGCCCTCCCCCTCCCGTCCCATTCTCCACCTCGCTGGGCGATCCTACACCGCCCCTGACTTGTTTGTTTTCCCTCGCGTCGTCTTCCGTTTGCTAAACGCACCTTAAATTACGCGGCCGATGATAAATATTTGAGCCGTCCATTACGCGAAAGGGCCCCTTCGGACCTCTGCCCCGACCGGTATTACCTACTCGAGCCGACGCGAGTCGCCCGTGGATCGTGTTACTTTGAAAGAGGGACACCCGGAGCAGAGCTGCGCGCCGCGCCCGGAACGGTGCAAATGGTGGCAACGGGATTTTCTCTGACGATCCAGCACCGGCCGTCACCTTCACTTTCTGCCTCCGCCACCTTCCCTCCCTCTTTAATCGCCAGAACCGCGCGGTTGCATCGCCAGATTACCATCGGCAACCGACGGACACGGAATTAATGCGCTCCTCGTGGAACCGCCGCGGAACGGACAGAAAAAGGAGGACGGTAAAAAGCGAGAAGTCGATGCGCAATCTGAGGCATTTCAGCGATTCCGCTTAAATAGGTCGGATTGGACCCTTCGGGCGGAGCGAGCGGATATATAGGACGCGTAAGATCGTTTATACGGTGGACCGAGGGGACATATACCGCCGCGTGTTTGTCGCCACTTTTTTGGAGTAGTACGAGCATGAAACAAGATTCCCAGCGATTCGGGGCTAAGTAGCTTGTATTCGGGAGCAATCAACCCTTTGATGACTTCACGTACCACTTGACCAGACCAATAGGTACTACAACCAGCGCAATGTTAGAATTGGAGTCTTCATAGCCAAGTGCCCTACTACAATATCTCTATGAAAATGAATTTTCTCGAAAAAGGGAGCTTTTCCAATGAACTGCTACTCCACATGTCCAATTCCTTTTTACTCCAAGAGTTACACTTTGCAGCTAAAGGGTGCACCTTTGCTCCTCTCAAGCCCTGCTCCGTCGTCGACGAACAATCACCCCCGATGCAGACTGGTATCTCGCGTTTTTCACGCGTTTTTCAGGCGGCACGGCAACGCCGCGCTATTCCTTGCACCTCAATAGTTGAATTTTATTTCCGCTCCGCGCCACCGCAGCTGACCACAAAAGTCAAAGTGCCTCGTAACAGGATTATGAAATGTTCCGGAGTAGCGTTCCACGGATCTTTACAGCCCGCGAATACTCGTTATCTTTTATTGCCGGGGAGTTTCAGCGATTCTGGCATCGGCTTCGTTAACGAGCGACGTTTATACTTGCATCGGTCCGTAACTCTCCCCTGTTCGCGTACTACGCACGGGGCATAATGTAACCATTGTTTTTCCGTCGGTACTCGCGCCTCCAGGATCGCCCGCTCGCGGTCTCCGCGGGCCCTGCGCCTCCTCGTCACGGGAACGTGTCAGCGACGATGAAACCGACACTCCACGAGTTCCAACGGGGGAGCTCGACACGAGCTGTTGTCGGGGTTTTGTTTGGCGAACACCATTTTTATCTACGCAGGTCAGGGGTACACTAATCTCTGATCCTTCCGCTAGCTTGGCCCTCGACCGCTCTACCGTTTCGTATAATTGAATATCGTTGGATAAAAAGAAAACTATTCCGATCCTTTTGCCCGTTCGAGCACTTTCTTGCATGCTGAAACATGGTCGACACTTTCTTCAATGTTGTTTTATGGAATCTATAAACTACGCATCTTAAGTACATTTGGGTTAAATTGCCAGGGAATTCATACATTTGAATATCACGAAATATGGTTATTCTTGGTGTTGGTAGGAATGTAGGAAGTTTATTATTGTTGCTTCTGAGGAGCACATACTTGCTTCTTCATGGCATATTGTCTGCGCTTTATTCACGTCTTGGACTTGTGATATATATCGCAGATCTTCTTGTTTATCTAGATAGACTGCTATTAAAGTTATACTAATATCTTGTGCTCCAAAATCTTAAAAAACATATCGCCGCTTTCATCCCCCTCCTGATTTTCAACCAGAATAACCGAATCCTCCCGGGAGGGTTACCGGGTGTTCAGTACCGTCTGATGTAATCGCCGACAAATGCTTTGCAGCCGGAGCGAATTCGAGACGTTACGCGAACGCGATGGAACGTATTTGCAAAAAGAAGCTTCTGGCGCGGCGCGCTAATTCGTATTTCCCTCGGAATTTCAAGGTTCCGTTTTGTTTATACCGTGTAAATTCGGATGTGTCAATGATAGATTGCCGCTGGCGGGCAAGAGTGGGGCGGCCAGGCGTTCACAAAAGATGTTTATTATCAGTAAACCGAACACTTTGGTAGGCCGCTCATCGTCCCTCCCCTCCTCGTCCTTTCGGTAGACTTGGACTTTCATATCAGTTGGCTCGTAGCTGTGACTGCGTGACGTTTGGTCGTGTGCCACGCTACACCCGTTGTGTCACCGGAATTTCCTTCCACTGAAATTCCCCGTCGCGGCTATTCTTCAAGTGTCTTGTTTATCTTCGCGATTGCGACAGGCGCGCGATAATCAACGGCCACCTGGCGATAATTATTAGCGCCACTTATAAGTGGAGATCAATAATTTCGCTGCAAAGCGTGGCCGATCGAATCACTTGTGCACACACCATTTCGTGGGCAAACTCTGATGTTCGACTTAATAAGACGTTGCTCGGGACGTTTGCTTACACGCGGTAACTGTCAGGCGTCTCTTTGCGCGGCGCGGATCTTTTAAAACGGCGGCGCGAGGAGCATGGGAAAAGAAGGAAAGCGTGCGAGTCCGCCGAATACCGAAGAGCGCAGGAAAGCCCAGGGACGTTCTGTTGAATAAAATCCCGGGGACTCCCGACACGGTGGAGGAATGCGATAAAAGTGGTAATCGGCGGGTGGAGCGGAGGGAGCAGAATCGTAAAGAAGAGGGAAACTTGACGGGTGGCGAAGTCAAGGTCAGCCCACCCCACGCCCCCGGCCACTTGGGGTACGTGCTCGCCGTTGCTCGGGGGTAGACACGGTCATTGAGAAGCTTCTCGCGGACGCCGGCTTGTTACCCGGCGTAGGGATCTCGGGGTGCAACGAGGAGGCCTTCTCGCGGGGAGGGAAAAGGAGAAGCAGCAACAAGGTAAAACGTTGTAACGACGACAACGAAAAGGACGAATAGGAAGGAAGATCAATCGACGGCGAGGGTGGGGGATCGGGTGGACACGTAAAAGGAAGAGGGACAGGCGACGGTGGAGGAGCCGGAGAGAACTGAGAGATTGGAAGGAGAGAAAGAGAGAGGGAAAGGGAGGAGCGAGATAGAGAGAGAAAGACGGAAGCTGATCAAACCGAATCGAACGAGGAGAAAGCTAAGAGGTTCTATTCCTCTCCCTTCGCCCTCTCGCGCTCTCTTTCTTCCCCTCGTTCCATCCCTGTCCGGCGTCGTGCACCTGTCCTCGTTTACCTGGCAGCACGCCCCGCCCCGACCAATGGAGGCGCGACGGGCCCGGTGACGTCAGTGACGCGTACGAGGAGGGCCCGTGTGGTGGGAGCAGGATCATCCACCACCACCTTCGGAGGCCGTGAGAGCCCCACGGGGGCCAGCAGCTAGCTGCAACCAGCGCCAGCGGCCCGGCCGGCCGTTGGCCAAGTTGGTGGGGGCAGGAAGAGGGGCACCCTGGACCCGACCAGGCCAAAGGAACAACGTAGCCTACCCACCGAAACCCATCACGCATTTCCCACCACTGACTCGTCCGGAAAACGTGCGGTCAGAGAGCTTCCGGACTCGGTGCTCGCATATCGAGTTCAGTCAAGTGAGTCAGGTCGATCGGATACAATACAACCTCTGGGAAAACAAGTCGGCGACACCGGGCCAAGTCCGAGGATCTCGAGTTCAGTTTCAACGTTTCGGCAGACGCGCGGATTCCGGCGTGTTATCCCTTATTTTTACTCGGGGCGAGTGGGTGAAGCGAGAGATAGAGTTCGCGGTGACACGTTGCACGGCGATGATTCCCCTCGGTGGCTACCACGTAGGAGCCAATGATCGAGAAACTTTGGCCGCGACGACGTGAAGCTCGCTGATAGACCAGCACGCGAGGGGTTCGATGAGCGTCGAGTTCCGCGCCTGCATCGGTATCGTCGCCACTCTGATAACACCGAGCGAGGGAAGGATAAAGAGAAGGGAATAGAGGGGAGAGAGACTCTCGTTTGGAGGCTCTCCTAAGTGGCGAACGTATCGGAGTGTGCCCGGTTGCTTCGGTGCCTGTTGATCACCCTCGATCCCTGGTGCTTCGTCGGGTAGAAAGCTCCCGGCACGGTGGTTAGCTGTCGCGGGTGGCGGTAATCCGACGGTCGCAGCTACGACGGTCAGAACGGTGATAAGAGTGCGCGCAGGGGGGGTGTGTGATGCCCTGGTTATGGTTAAGCGTGAGTGAGGTCAGTGGCAAGAGGAGGATAGGAGGAGAGACAGCACAGGCAGCCCGTCGCTCGAGTCGTTGTCGTCTAGGTCGTCGCCGGTCTGTCAACCGTGGAGGTGGAGGAGGCACTGGTGGTGGTGGTGGCGGTGAATACTCGGTGGTAACGTCGACGTGCTCGACGCCGACGGCTGCAACGACGTCCGTGTACACGAGGATCACCGACCACTGACCAGGCAGGGTCGTCCTCGAGCCAGAGCCACGTGATTATGGTGCACCATCATCATCGTCGTCGCGGCCCTCAGGCGAGCCATCACTGCGTCGTCAGGAGGCGAGGCACGACACCCTCGCTTCTGCAGGTCCTCCTGCTGATACTCGGTCTCTGGCTACCGGTGCTGGATAACGGTGGCTTGGTCCTCGCTTGCGGACCAGGCAGGGGCGGCGGCGGACGGAAGAGCCCGAAGAAACTTACGCCGCTGGTGTTCAAGCAGCATGTGCCCAACGTCAGCGAGAACACGCTGCCAGCCAGCGGGATCAGCGAGGGCCGCGTGTCCAGGTACGACTCCAGGTTCCGGGACCTCGTCCCGAACTACAACGCCGACATCATCTTCAAGGATGAGGAGGGCACCGGGGCGGATCGTCTCATGACACAGGTAAACGAACCTTCACACTTTCACTTATTTCCTCGTTACGCGTTTCGTGTGTCTTTTGGGGGTAATTCTCTGTTACGTAGCAAATTCGGAGAAACATAGTGAACTGGTAAAATATTAGGTCCACGCAAAAGGTTCGCTCTATTCGTCTTCATTAAAAGTAAAAATATATTACATACTTTTTTAGTTAAAGTATCTTAATTTTGCCACTTTTGTGGTACCAGTACAAGTAGGTTTAATAAAAACACTAAGAGTACGAGGTTGTATTTGAAACTATCACTGGGCAGGTGTTTTGGAGTTCCCACAGCCATATGAGTGGCGAGGTTCACCTTTGACGACTTGTACTCTCAAGAGTATCTCTTTACATACCACTCAAGCGAGATCGAAGTTACTCACTGCATTTTTTCCATCTCACTATAAAATTACTCGCACGAGTTTTACCTTGTGCTATCTAAAAGCGCCAGGCTTTGTCGAACGCACCGCCAGGCTTGTTATTCCCGAGCGCAGAGGGACACGTACCTACTGGTGTCCAGGGGATTCATCATTTCTCGCGAGGGTGTTTTCGAAGCATCGAGTGTAACGTTGTCTCTGATAAAGTGCCGTCGTGTGTCAAGCCGCGATAAAGGCTGTCGTCCTTGAAGCAGCCCGCCGGTGAATCATCGCAGGGGCGACACGATATTTCACCAAATAGAGACCGTCGCTATCGGCCGATCGATCTGTCGATTTGGGAAAGAGGTCTAGGTGGCTCGGAGCCCGCAGAAGCCTGGATCGTGCAGGGCGAAACGGCTCCGCGGGTACCAGACTTTGCTCAGAATCGCGTTTCGCGTAGGCGTAGGGAGCTAGAAGATTCTAGAAAGAGTGCAGTCAGTGACCTTTACGTCTGATTCCGATAATAGCACAGTGATTCACGTGCGAATGTACCCAGAACCGCGAATGGTTTCTGTACCAACGTGCGATATTTGGTTATTCAGTGGAGCTATACACTTGCAAGTCATAATTGCCTAGGGAGCACGATGATCGGCCCGCCGCGAGAATTCCAAAGGTGATCATAGTGAGACCAACATGTTTGTCTCGTCGCTAACAAGATCGTCACGATTCCTAGATACCGATTGACAGGCATCGATAAGCGGGCCAGTTCGATGATCGATTCAATTTCATTACATAATACACTGTTTGCTTTTCGTATCTACGGTATTAGCCATTCATTGGCGCGCGTCGAAATCCTTGGGATGGTCATTAATCACAAAACGCTTTGATATGTCCTCGAATAGTCGCTGCGCTTATCGCTCCGGCATTGAAAGAATTTGATATTTCGTCGCCAGAATTTTCTACGACCTTTTCGAACGACGCTTCGCCCGCTCGTTGTACTGGAATTAGAATGTTAGAGCGTTTGCGGGATCCTTGAGATTGATTGCGTCTCTCGTTTAAAGTGCAGCTTGACGGGCGCGTTAACTGCAGCTACGCGTGTTATTACTTCAACGCGTGTCACCGTGCTCCGCGGCCGTATGACAAATTAGCTACTGCATGTCGTTAAACGTCGTCAGGTGATTCACGCGAAATGCTATCCGCCCGATAAGAGCCTCAATCGCTCCTGAATACGTTTCGCGTGTACAGGATCGATACCCGAAGCTCGGACGCATCGTAGGATTTCATGCGAAGCTGCTGTAACGAACGCCTGCCTGTTAACTGTGATGTGACAGTGGGTATAATTAATAGTAGCGTCGAGTTTATTGCACCATGAACGGAACGATATTAAATGATTAATAGGATTAACCGGATATAGTCTAGAGTCCAGATAATGGAGAATAAGCAAGGTTCGTTATCGCTTAGTAGATTTAAATTGGATAAGAGAAAAACAGATTTCTAGAATCGACCTTCGTTTCTTCATACAATTTTGCTGACTGACTTCTCTTGCGCAATATCAATTGAGCATCATTATGTCATCTACTTGTGATTGTAAGAGTTATTTTGGGGATATTATACGAAGTGGAAGATACTCCTTGTAAATAATAAAATATTTTTATACTAAGCTTACGAATTCGAGAATAAGATTTTTGTTAAATTTGCAATTCTACTCCATGCCTTCACTGGTCTATTTATCTTCTGCTTATTACTTGTACATGTATTTTTAATTTTAAACAGTAACATCGTTATTTGATTAAACCAAAACTGTGACGCATTATTCCACCATTTCTCAGTTCTAATATTTCATAAACTCACATGAGATTCTTTTCCCAAAATTCTGAGGCAACTAGGAAATTCCGAAGCAAAAAATAGAAGGTATTAGTTTCCATTTCAAACTCTTCCTTCGCGTCCGCAACATCCAGTTTGAATGCAAAATACCAGCAATCTCTTTCACGACAACTCCAGCGACTTATCAATTCAGAAACAGCAGAGGGGCAGTATGTACTTTTCAATTTCACTTCTTTTACCTTTCACCATTCACTGCGCAGAAGACTCGCGCTTCTCCTTTAGGCGACAAATCGACAGATTAGGAGGCCGATGAATAAAAGGAAAGGAAAACAGCGGGTCCTCCGTTGTCACCACCTGTGCGCCGGCCTATAGTCGTTCAGGGTGCTCGTCGATGTTTATTCCCTGTCCATAGAGCGTCCATTAGTGCTTTATTCATGCAGTTTTTATCGGTGTTTGCCTTCCACTTGGCGCCTCCGCGGACCGTGAAACGATTCTCCTAACTCCGGGCCCGTTGTATTCCAATTTGTAAGTCCCACGTTCGTGAGACTTGCGCGGCGAACAAAAGGGGCCAGTGAGCACGGCGCCGGTTTCCGCTCGTAAACCATCCCCGCTGGAAGGACGCATCGCCGGCCGCCGCCACGGGTTTCCCTCTCGAGGCATCGCGCTGTTTACCCGCGTTTCGCGAAACCACCCGGCCGCCGTTTTTATCGATGCGTTGAACGTTGAACTGGCGCCGCATCTATCGTTCGCGGCGATGCTTTCACTCGTTCAAATATTATTTCAAGATCTGCCTTGTCGCCATCACCTCCACTGTCACGGATAAAGGTCGCCGTAGCAGAAGGAAATCGTCAGCTTCCGGGGAAACAGGCGCTTATCGCGTTCTCCAGTGAATATCTTCTAACCTCGCCTCGATTAAAAATGTTTAGAAGCTGGATTTATGTTGAGAAAGTGTTGCAAGCATCTGTAACAGGCAGAAGGTCTGATGAATTGATCATCAAAGAGACGCGGACTCTCGCTGAAAGTTCGAATAGGATTCAATGAGATATTGTGTTGGTTTTTTAAAAGTCGAGCTATCGTATTTCTCTGGAAAGTTGCAACGGTCGTTGTGCTGCGGTGTTGCATCATGGTGGAGCGAATTGGCAGATCGGAACGTGCCTCGGTGTATTCTCCCCGTGCATCGATGTCTCCGGGGCGAGAAGGGATCCGTCGCTGACTTGGTTGCGCGCTCGTTAACGCCATGTTTTGCGAGCATGAGCCTCGTGTAGCGACGAGAATAAGCTTCTTCACTGCGATCGTAAAGCGACGGTGCACCCTGGCCAATTAGCGTGTTCCGCTGATTGACGAATTTAAGTGCAGCGAATAACGCAACGTTCTTGCCACCCTTGAATTATTTCCCGAGTAAACGATGCACGGAGTTCGAAAGTCGAATCTTTTGCTTTGGATTCGGGACATGCAGATAATTTTAATTGACAGAAAGTGATTTAATTAAAATATCTTGCTGTTACGGTGAATTTTCGCTTTGCTTTCACGGAATGCTTTGTTTTTTCTCTTGAAACTCAAAACACTTAGGTGATACCAAATAAGCAATATAAATAAATTAACGACGAGGAGGGTGTCCCTTTCACTTGTAATAACACTTCTGTCTAGCCAAACCAAATTTCGTTTTCAACGAGATCGCAATAATGGGATTTGCCTCGAGTAAAAAGTTGAAAGACGAAAGTAATACGAGTCAAGGAGCCAGCGAGTGGCAGGAAATTGCTTGCAACGCCTGGTTCGCCGTTTTCGCGTGTTGTTCTTCGCGGTGGGTTCTTGTCCTCGTATAATCGCGGCACGAGGAGGCCAGGTCGCGCGGAATAAATAGTGGAAAAAGCGCGTACCGCGCGCCAGCTCTAAGTGATTGTGGGTAGGTTTATGGCGGCCATAACCGGTGTTTGGTTTGGCGCGTTAAATCTCCCCCAATTATGGCAAATAAACCTAATGGCCGAGCTTCTCGTTCCACCTTTCCCTCTCGTCGACCAAGATGATCCCTCTGGTCGAAGGATTCCTCGATATCCATCGGCCTATCGTCCCAAAATCGATCCTTCGCCCCGGAGAACCTCCACCGGCGATGGTTTCCAACCGTGAGAATGTTCGTGGGGTACTTTGAGAATGATAAATGAAATGATCGCGCGGACGATCGATCGAAATTCGATATATACGGCGTCGTCTATCAATTATATCGATCCAGTGTGCTGTGACGAGTTAATTGTCTGCACCGAGGCGCGGTAATTGAGATTTACTTTGAAACGTGCTGTGGAAATATTGGAGTGTTTAGTGATCTACGCGGGCTCAATAGATCACTGTGATGGTATAGACTGGTGTTGGAGTTTTCGGGGTTGTTGGTTTCTGTGAAATGTTTAGTAAGCGTTAGGCATCAACAATATGTATATTGAAAATTTCAGTAAAGTATTACTAAACTTCTGAGTCTAAGGAAGAAGTAAGGGAAAACTTTGGGTGGTTAATAAATTTTGCAACTTTACTCTAAACGAATATATGTGTTTAAACTTTAAACTATGAAAATTCAAGTAGAATGTTACCTTAATTCGCCACAAACAGTTCTTGCGCAATGTCTGACTCATCCTGGCTCAATCTACTAACTCCGCAGCCACGACATATGTACTCGTATTTCATTCAGAACGAAAGTAACGAATTAAGAAAATTCTTCATTATTGAAACAGAATTAGCTGCGTACACTAAAATATTCTAGCGTCAATTTCCTTAAGAGGACACTGACCATTGACATCACTATTCGAACAAATTTCTTCCTTTAAATTGAATAATTTTTGCCACACGGCTCGTCACGCTTTAATAATTGGAATAATGGAACCGAAGATCCTAAAGAGATTGTAATGGCCCACAGTGGCACACCGAGGCTGCCACTGCTCGCAGCGACTTAGAAATGGTGTCCGATGACGGGCAATGACAAACCAGGTAACCCGATAAGCACACTTGGCGCCACGTGGGGACGTTTTCGACCCTGTGGAGTCAGCTCGCGATGACACCGCGACGTCGACGACGCTATCGTTCCCGTTGAACGATCGAGAAACGATAGGAGGGAAGTCAAGGTGAACGTCGCTGGGAATTCGAAACCCGCGGAGTCACTTTGCCGCGACTCGTTGACTCCGGACATTGAAAACGTTTCCAGGTATCGTTAACGGGTGGGAAAAAGTAGCAGAGAGAAGTATTTTAGTACGTTATTCCTCACTGATACGCGTACGTTTGGTATTCGAATCAGTGGTGCTTGAATTCCTCGCGTATTTCGCGTGTGTGAAGCAGTGGCCGAGTACTGGCGAGGTCCTCGAGTTCTTTAGCCGTTTATAAGGCACCCGCGGATAAATTTAGCGAGAATATTTATGTGGAAGTAGGGGAATAGTAATATAGTTTAATTGTTATATTAGCCCTCCGTTGCATAACTTCTTCGATTTTGGAAAAAATACATTTTTGGACTCGTGCAAGTGATAATAATAAGGGAAAAATAATAAAAAAAAATGTATTCTTTTTTATTTTCCCACTTTTTCTACCATTACGATTATGACTACTTAAAAACCGCGGAATTACAAGTTCAGATTGGTAAAACTTTAGCTGTTAGTGCTGTTTATAGGTATGATGTGTCAATGTTACTCCGTAACGAAGCTAATTAACATGTATTATGGAAGAAAAGGGACACAAATTGTATGCATTTTGACACTTGTAGTTAAATTCACAAAAGATGCAATATTATGATAGGATACTTAACTCTTTCGCTGTGTATTTAAATCTTTGGACGATTCTTGATGAGTGTCAATTTTCCACCAATAAAAGAAGTTTTTAATCTACAATTTTTCATTTTTTTCGGAGAACATTGGTGAGTACCACAGTACAAGAGAATCCATTTTTTTTAATGTGTGGACTGTAGTCAAACACCGGAGCGAAAGGGTTAAAGCAAATGCACAAATGTCAATTTTTATATTATATGGCCAATGTTCTCCCAGTTTACGGTACATATTTTATATTTCTAACTGGAATTTTGTTTTGATATACAGCATCCTTAGTGGAAACATTCTTTGCGTTAACAATTTGCAAAGACAGGATTCTAAATCACCGACAATAAAACTTTGCCGCACGAAGTGATTAGTAGGTACACACTCAACATCACATAACTTCTTCGTACAAGCTTATTTGTCTCGCGCACCCATTCAACGACAACGCAAGAAAATACATCACGAGTAGTGGCATAAAAGTCGAGAACAATGATCCGTGAATCATCGCGCAATGACTAACTTGTGCTTCCCCTTTAACGAGCGTGCAGTAACGTCAATGTCCAGCATCGAACTTTATTAACTGTTCGCCGTTTAACCAGAGCCTTGGTCCCGCCGCGATTCCATTCGCCAGGCGATTTATCGATCGCGAACAGTGTCCCCGATCCACGGTGGCCGCGGCAGGCGATAATTCGCTTGCGTAAGGGGGAAAACGTCGTTTAGGAAAACTAATCACGCGCATCACGCGGCGCTCGCGCGCGATTATTTACGACGCGCCTTTTAATGCAACCGATTGCCCGCCGCAACTATTTATTTTCCGCCGCTGGAGCCGGCGAATAGGCCGCAGCCGGGACTGTCCGTCGGACAATCGCGTGCATGACGATTTATCAGCGTGGCGTAACGCATTGGCAACGGGACCGCGAGATTTCTCGCGCGCGGCCACGGGCCCCGTTCGATAAGAGAGGCTCTGTCTCGATCGATCGACGTAATCTTGATCGACGCGAATTCACCGAGTAACGATTTATTTCCCTCCCGTTAAACGTCCGACCGTCTGGCCAGCTACAGCCGCGAACGATTATTACCTCTATTTCGTGGATCGATACCGCGTTGCATTGTAACGCTTGTTGTCAGCGGTGAGTTATGGGCGCCCTGTAACCCATGAAATATCACAATGCACGCATCGAATGGCACTCGTGGCTAACGCCAAGGCGGATTCGATTCTTTCGATTCTTCACTTTCAACCCTTTCAGGCCCTTTGTCGATATTAATAGATGGAATTTTAGAGGAAGCCTCGCCACGGGAGTGAGTGCGGTTTTTAGGCTGGAAGATGATCTTCTTTTCACTTATAGTCACTTGATTGGTCGAACCACGTCGCATCCAATTGGAGTTAATACTCTGGGTGACGTCGACGGGTTTCCACGCCGAGGGATGTTCCACTTGCTGCGCGCGGCGTTCGCGTTCATATTTTCTGGGAAGGCAGGGAACTTTTTAACTTCTATTTTCTAGCATGGTTACCCGCGTGTTGTACTTTTTACAACGTCACGACTTTATCGTGTTATTTTTTTTAAATTTTACCTGTTTGTTTTATTTGGTATTCTTAATTTTTGTAAATTAAAAAAAAGACTTTCCTTTCAATATAATTCTATATTAAAAACTGAAAGGTAGTTGCCTTTAAAAAATACGGAACAGAGTAAACGACTACTATTATAAATAAGTATTGTAAAAAAGGTGTAAAGGAGACGGAGATTTTTCATAAAGTGCACAAAACCAATTGGTCGCTCTCAGGCAGAAAAAGCAATAATTCACAACTAGGGTAAACGCACCAGTAAATGAACAGTTAAGGCTAATGAATGAACACTATTATAAAATTATGTTTGCAGCGCGAATGATTCCACGTGCTGCAAAAATTGTTTGGATATGAAGCAAGAAATGAAAAGAAGTCTCTAATTAATTACTTACTAACTAATTGCTTACTTTAATAACTTATTTTACTCATTTTAATAAAAAATGTTCATTCACTGGTACGTGTTCATTTACTGGTACATCCACCCTACTGTACTTTTTACAACACGAAAAGAAAACCACCATCGTTTCTGCTTTGTAACTCACCACAATCGAGTGTCACAAACTCCGCCACCGAATCCATCTCAAACGCCATCAAAGGCTGCACGTACCCAGGTCTTCCAATCAAGCCCGGACAATTTTCCACCGCGCATTAAAACTACATATTCCGCGCGTGTTGCGCGCACCCGACGCGCAGCAGTGGTTTTAATTGCCCCGACCTCGGCTCGGCCGACGCTGATTTACGCCCCATGAAAATTGAATTAGGAAACTCGCGATTACCGCCGCGGGGCATTAATACGCGGCTTGTTGTGGCTATTTTGCGCGGGACGCCGGGGCAAAGTTTGACATTTGCGCGGCGCAAAATGAATCTACTCGATTTAATAAGCGCGAGTCCCGCGGGATCCGCGGCACGGAACGCCGCGTTGCTCCGGCGATTTCTCCTCGGCACCGATCGATCAAGCGAACCGGTCCTCCGGTTGAAAAGTCGATACTCGATAAATATCAGCGAGGATCCTGAAAACGCGGTGGCCGGCAGACACTCGGCCGGCTAACATATGGCCAGACGTCTCGCGCTTGCGTTTTACTAATGCCCGCGCTGGATTAGCGTCCGCCGCGGAGCGCATCCACTCTCGCGCTCGCCTCTCCTCCGTTCTGTGCCGTTATCTTCGAAGCCATAACCCCGCAAATCCGCGGACATTTGTTTCCTGCCCCATGGACGTAGGGGTTACCTCCGTTAACCCTGATGCAATCGTTCTTGCGTTTACAGCGACAAATCGCTGCCTCTTCCTCGTGCCTCCTCTTCCTTGCTCTGCTACCTTCCCGGCCCTTCTTCGCGCGCACCCTCCTTTGTCTCTCGCTGCACGGCACCGCTGGGGAAATCATTTCGCGCCGCTGTCGCTGGAGATCATCTGCGAGGCTTTATCGACGCGACAGGGGCGATCGGTAAGTGGGGATTCGGGGAACTTGTGGGACACATCAAGCGGGTTGACGAGCTGGAGGATTGGGGGTAATCGTGTGTGATGGTGAGTGATTCTCGAGGGTAAGTTAATTGGGGTTACGTGGGGAATTAGTGGGCTGATTGCTGATTGCTTGGGGATGGTTTTCTTATCAGAGCTGGGCGAAGTTTCGTTGAAGTTAGATCCCAGGTTCTAATTTTTAAAATTGAGTTGACATCGAAGGGCAGTAGTTTTGCAAGGATCCAAAGTGACAAGGGTATTTGAGAGAATGTCAAGCAAGCATTGTGACAGTAATGCTGTCAAAATTTAAGCTGGAATAACTAAAAGAAAGAAGTTGGAAGTGTTTGTATTCTGTAGGGGGGAGCAAAATTTGGGATTTATTTTATAAGAAACCAGCGATTCGATTCATCGGAAATTTGGACCATGTTTTGATACATCTTTGAAGAAGCTGTAGGTTTTTTTTCATTAATTTTTAACCACAAATATAGTAGTTATGCATGATCCACCATCACGCCGCGCAAAATTCGTCGTTCGTTCGTGTGCATGATATTTATTTACCTGGTAATCTGAAACAGGAAAATGAAAAGGCGTTTTATTTTATACATATGTAGCTTGAAATTGATGAACTAGCAAAAAAACAATTTTGCACTGCGGAGAGTTTTCAAACTGAAAGTTCTGAACCTTTAGTTTTTTCTATCCAATATTGCGCAAATATTTTTACGTAATAAAAAAAGTACAGAACTGAGCGGTATTCTGGTTCATCAAATTCAAGCTACATATATACAAAGTAAAACGCTGTTTCATTTTTCTGTTTCAGATTACCTGGAAGGTAAATATCATGCATACCAGCGGACTGGGAAATGAATAAAAAATAGCTGTAACTTCTTCAAGGATGCATAAAAGCATGGTCCAAATTTCAGATGAATCGAAATGCTAGGTTCTTAAAAAAATTCATAAATTTTGCTGTGTTTTTAGCCCATAAAATAGTATTTAAGAATTTTTCTGAAACAAACTGTTCTTCATACCTATGGGATTAAATTCTTTTAGGATATAAGGAGGCATAACACAATAATCTACAATAATTAATAAATATTAAGATGGATTGACATAAAAAAAATATTTTCTGCAATCTTAAACATGCCTCTTTATATCCCAAAAGAGTTTAACGCAATATTAACAATAGCTTTTTAAAAAGAAATCATAAATTTCGGGGGCTGTTGCACGAGAATCCTCCCTTAACTCAGCAATTTTCACGCCGAATCGATAAAGTCGAATTCAAAAATAGTTTCCTAGAAATCGCGACGGTCAGGTCCGAAGATTCTGAGTGGACGGAAATGAAGCTGCGCAAAAAGTGGGAGAGCCTTGTAGCTCCACAACCGGATACCAGCGCGATTTATCGTCGGCTATTCATCGGCTCTCGGTCGATCGAGAGGTTTCGGTGGAAGGCATGCCTATCTCGATGTGCACGGTGCTTAAAGTAGAAACCGCAGACCAGGATGCGTATAGACACCAAAGGAGTACGAGGCGAAAGCCTTGGGTACCTTTGCTGCTTTCTTTCTCCGTCTCGCTGCCGTCCTCTCTGCCCCTCTCTGTTTCCCTCTTCTCGCGGCACGTTCGATTATATGTGGGATAATACGGGTGAGAACAAGAGGGACAAAGAGGCCAAGCTGAGGAGCGAGCCGATGGGAAGAGGACGGCGAGATGGCAGAGTGCTAGCGAAAAGGAGAGAGAGAAAGAGAGGGACGTATAATCTGGTTGGTCCACCGAGTTTCAACGGGGAAAGGATGAAGGAAGGGCCGAGGGCCTCGAGGCGGCCGCCATAATGCATCGTGAGAAGTGTGCATGGGGTCAAACGGGTCAAAAGAACGTCATGGCGCTGCTCGCCCCTATGGCGGACCCCGCTTATACACGCGTTCAAGCCCTCGTCGATGCTCGCTTAACGTCGAACCCTCGAGTACGTGACGCCTGGACGACTTCATCGCGATTACGATGGACCTTGAATCGTAAAAATGGTGGACGGCTGCCTTGCTTCATTGGTAACACCCTTGCGTCGTGGTAACAACTTCGAATCGTCTCCATCGAAGGGTAGGTTCAGCCAACAATAACAACGCTTGTAGCGTCTTACTAGGAAAGAGGGTTGTTTTGTATGAGCGAGAAGAATATCTTCTTTGCACATAGAAGTGAAGTCAGATTAAAAGCAAGGGCTGATCCAGAGTAATAAAATAGAAAAATATAATGACATCGTGTACTATTCTGTATAAATGATCAATGTGAATTTAATTATTTAGGCTATAGTATCAGATAGGGATATTAAAATATAAATTACTAACTAATTTTAAATCTCGTAAAAGAAGGTTAAAAAATGTACTTAGGTATGTACTTTTACATATTTCGCCCCCTCCAAGAAAGACTCCCGAATTCGCCACCGATTAAAAGTGACCTCGCCTTATTAATCAAAAAGATTCTACGGTTTTTGAAGCACAGTTGGCGAAATTTCACTGCGGCCCGTAGGTTAAAGATTTAATGCCCTAAATTTTAATAAGTAAGCAACTGTCAAGACTACGATTCTAGACACCCAGAGAAACACAGTATGCTCCCAAAGTCCCATTACTTCTCAAACATTACACATGCAGGTTTCTCTAAAACATCAAAGGTGAAGCTTGAAGGGTTTCCAGGGGCTCCTTAAACAGGACACGTAAGCGAGTAATAAGAATTTTCACGAGCAGCCATATCCGCCGAAGACAAACCCTAAACAACTCAGTCTGCTCCTTCAATCGTTCCCAGATTTATTAACGCGATCCCTCTATATCTTTCCCCCCGCACCCTTGCCGCGCACTTGGACGCCTCGGAGTACCGATAAAATTGAGCCAGCCGCACGGCAACCGCGAGACGTGCGCGCGACCCGAGGGGACGCGGCCTAACGATTTGTCAAACGCGTTGGAGAACAGCGTTCCGCGCGTTCCTCGTATTCGCTCATCGCGGTGCCGCCGACGACGAGGTCGTTACCGCGAACAGGGTTGGCAGCGCGGAGAAGAAAGTTTTGCAAAATATGGCACGGTCTTCGCTGTAAAATGATCTTCCCGACCACTTCCTTCCTCCCGTTGCGACCGGGGATCCGATGACCAGTTTGAGGTCGGCGATGACCGACGTGGGAAAGGATCGTCACTGCCTGGTCTTCCTTTGGCCCTCGCGCTCTTACTTCTCCTTTTTTCTACTCTTTTTCTACCCTTCTTATTGTTTCTCCTCGCTCACCCGTCCTCCTCCGCCCCCCCCTCCAATGCCCGGGCGTCGTCGTCGTCGTCGTTGTTTCACCTCGGTTACACGCTCCCTTCGTATAACTTATCAATTTTCTTGCCATTATCGCCCCCGGGAGGCGGCATACCTTTGTTAATTTTGCAAATTCGCCGCAACGGCCCACCCCGTTCGCCGCCACCCCGTCCCACCCCCTTCGATCCTTCTGTAATTTGCTCGTCGCTAGCGAGGGGAAGCCGATCGCTTCTCCCCTATTGATATTTATATTTATAACGCTATTATACGCGCCCATAAAAATCGTCTTTCTTGTTTGGTTTATCGCGCGACGATCGCCGGACGCACGTTACATTTTACGCGAAAAATCACTTAGCCCCTCTCGCCCGCCCGGCCGCCCTCTCCACCACAATCTTCGTGTCGGCCGCGGCGCGTAAGTGTAGCGTTTGAAAAGAAGGTAATACAATGTTTCAAGCGGAAGGAGATCGATCCCGATGATCGAAGTTTGACGTTCGCGTGTAATAACGGGCTATAAAGGCTCGGCCATAAAAGTTGATCACGAGGGCGGAATTCCGCGGGGTCCCCCGTGGACGGGGGGCCCGTCGTCCCCGTTGCGGCGTGGACGCTCGACGATTGCTCGCCGAGGAATTATTAATTCGACGCGTTATGGCTCGGATTCCGTAACGGTCGACGAATTATGGGAAATTTGAACCTGTCGCGTCCAACGAAACCCCCCCCCCCCCTGTCGCCCCTCGGGAATCTTCGCCACCCTGGGTGCAATTTGCGCCCCCTTATCGAGCCGCTTTATTTTTGCGGACCCGCGCTCGCAAATTGCGCCCCCTCTGAAATTTGAAATTCATCCGCGGACGAGCGACACTTCTCGTTACGTCCCTCCGTCGTTTATTGCTACGGCGACGTTATTAAATTTACGCTTCGAAGTTTAAAGGCTCCGCCAACGAACTGCAATTCAGCTCCGAATTATTTACGCTCGTTCGCGCCACGCTGCTCGTCGGGTTAATTCTACTTTCTGTTTCGCGGCTCTTTAGTGCATTCGTAAAAGAAAAAATATACGTTGCTACTTGTTACAACTTTATCCCCGGCTTCGAGGAATCTCGAGCTCCGCGCGTTATTACTCTCCGCGGTCCGGGATTGAAGAAGCAATCGTAATAAGGATGACTGAAAAGACGCGATTCTCGTGTTCGGGAAAGTGTGTTAAAACTGTAAACGCGCGCTCTTCAGCTCGTAAATACTTGCCACGGGCACTCGTCATAAAAGACGGGTCGCCGTCGTCTTTTTCTTAACGAAGGGATTGAAAGCGATATAACAGAAAGCCCGGGGCGTATTATGTCTCGATGCGCACCGGCGATAAAATTGAAAATATCTGCTACCCCTCCCTCTCTCGGAGCCCGTGTCATACAAAGTTACAAACGACGCGGCACGATGGTTTATTGACGCGGACGGGGGATAATAATTCGCGAACAGATTCGAGATAAGTGAGACGGGTGAAGATTTAATGCCGTTAGGCACGGTCCCACGAAACGTAGGCACATAACCGGCCGAGCCATATCGGCGGGGACGATTACACGCCGTGGAAGCCATTGTTGTCTTCCTATGGAAATTAATTGAATGTATTTGAATAAGCGCGTTGTTCGCCGCTTGTTCCTACTTGCCCACCTACGCCGAACAAGCGCGCGCGCCATAAACCGAGCTTCTACAGGGCGATGCAGAACGGTAGGCTGCGGTCTGACGAAACGGTAATTCCTTTTTAAAAAGTCAGACTTTATTGCGCCATTGGTGGCACAATAAATTTATATTTATTGGTTATTTGTGGAAGATGGTCGAGAATATTTTAAAAAGAGGGGTTTGGTTTTCAGGGGCGGACCCGGAGGGCGAGAGACCCTGGCAGCCCTAAAGAAGGGGCTTTGTAAAAAGAAAAGAAATATTGGATATCATTCTTTAAATAAATTTTTATTATTAGCTAGTGAATTTTATTGAGTTTTCAATAAGGAGTCTCCCTACCGGTGGTATAGTGCTTCAAATACAGCGCCTTACAAAAATCATATGCGCATGGTTAGCATAAAATCAGCCGTTGTAGTTGTGTGAAATAGACAATTTAAAAATTAGTGTATATAAATACAGAAAATTAAAAAAGAAATAGCAGGGTCTAAAACAGACTTCGATTTCTGAAAAAAATTCGCTATTTTGTTAAATCGCAAAAGTCCCATTTTGCAAAAACCGACTTAGTTTTATTTCCAACGAAAAGGGGACATCTACTGAAGATATATACCAAATTTGAAGTATATCGGGTGATTGATTTTTGCGATATCATACTAACCAATTCGAAAAACATACTTTAAAGAAAAATGCGTTTAAAGTTTTCAGTACCCTTCTTTTAAATTAATTTTTTTTTAAATGTTGCCTAAATATGTACAGATATATACATAAAGTTCTCAATTAATATAATTTTAAGGTTCCTCTTAAAAAAAATCATAAATATCGCGCTACTTTTCATGCCGTCAAAGTAGGGATATTAACCCGTTGAAAATATTTTTATCCGCTTAAATCGGCTCCCCCAAGATTAAATCCGGAGTGCGCCACTCTTCTTCGGCACTTCCTATTACGAAGGACCCGAGGATTTGATTCGATGTATAGAAAAGTAGGTACTAAATAATCAGCGCGACCACCTGAGTTTCTTATTACTCCAAATTGGAGTGCTCCAAATTCTGTGCAGCGGATAAATGATTAGAGTATGAAGAAATTGCGGGAGCAGGATTAAACCTTAATAAGTACCGTACTGCGTGGAAGTGGAGCGTTTAATGCGGCATAGAAGGAAAGTGATTACTATATTAAGAGACTGAGGCAGGAACTAGTAAACTTCGTTGCTAGGTTCACGTAATTCGACGTTGATCCGCCAGGATGGAAGAAATTGTGCTCGCGAGCTGGTTGCAGAAACGACCCGTGTGATGCAAATAATTCTGCGCCTACCTGTATAGCTACGTGTAATACGCATACCCAGGGCAGCGCATTGGGCCCCCAGGCCATAATGCATTGCAACAGATAGGACATTGTGTTACTGCAAGGGCAGCTGCTCCAACGAGTAGCGCTGCCTTCCGTACAATGCACAATAGGCTTGTACCGTGCATTATACAGTTATTTGTTTATTTATTAACCGCGGCACCGTGCTTTATGCCGCTAGAAGAATCCATTAGTTTGACTGCTGCTGCTGTACGGTGACTCGAGACTATTTGGTGCTACTGGCTCGCCATTGCTCGCGCGGGGTGCAGGTGATATTCATCTTGAAAGTTTAAGGCGTCTCCCTACTTTGACGGCCTGAAAAGTAGCGCGATGTTTGGAACTTTTTTAAGAGAAACTCTCGAATTATATTTAGTTGAAAACTTTATGTCTATATTTGTATATATTTAGGCAACGTTTTAAAAAAAATTAATTGGAAAAAGGTACCTGAAACGTTAAACGCGATAATCGCATTCATTCAGATTACACAAATTTTTAAATTTTATATTTCAGACAACTACAACGCCCGATTTTATGCTAACCATGCGCATATGATTTTTGTAAGGCGCTGTATTTGAAGCACCATAACTCCAGATATAATCACTATTTTAGCATACAATTTTTGTTTCATGTTCTCTAAAGATCGACAAATGAAGCCACAAAGGTGGAAGTAAATATATTTAATGGTTTTGTTTTAAAAAATTCCCAAACTTCGCATCATTTTTCGTCCGTCAAGGTGGGGTGACCTCTTAATCAGCTTCTAAGTAGTCGATGTTCTTGATAAAAATATGATAAAATCGAGTAATTTCATTTCTGGAAATGTTTTATTATATACCCTACTACCAATCAAATAAATCCTGAAATATAAAAAAGATTTAGATAAAGGAAAATAAAACGTCACCAATTCTATACATTCTATCCAGTACAAACACAAATAATAAGAAAAAATTGAATCATACTCGATCTAGAAACTGACGGCAGACATGTTTCTCTACTTACCAGGAGAAGATTAATTTCTCCAAATAGCAAAGAATACTCCAGAAGAGAAATAAAATTCTCAATATCCCGCGAAGAACTGGCAAATATTTAATTCGTCGAGGGCGAACGATGACCAGCGCCCCGCCAGCCCCCGGCGCGATATATCGAAACGAAACGAGATTCGACAGGCGGGATTGTTGAGTTCGCAGTCGACACGCCGATTAGCCGCGTAATTGTTGGTAATTCGTAATTAAATCCCTTTTTCTCGGGCCCCCGGTCGTTGGATATAATTAATCGCTCGTTGGAAGTATCCCGAAGGTATTCCGCGGTGCATCGGGACACTAGACGGAGAAAAGCTGCGGCGAGAGAACAAGGGAGAGAGAGAGAGAGAGAGAAAGAGAGGGAGAGATATCGGCGTATAGCAAGCTGTGAATGGCTGCGCCCTTGATGGAACAGAAAGGAGCAAGAACGGGAGGGGAAGTACAAGAGGGGCGGTTAATTAATGGGGCGGCAACCGACCACTTCCCTTGTACGTTTTCTCCTTCTACCTCTTTCCGCCTCGGTCTCTCCTCTTCTTTTTCTGATTAGCGTTTCACGGCGTCGTTGATTTTCGCGCTCTTCCTACTCATCTACTCGCCTCACCTTCCCTGGAGGATCCACTCCTAGCGGACGTCATGGAAGATGGCTCGTTTCGCGTAAATATCTTATTAAATAGATCCAATCTTTCTTCTCTCGCTGAGATTCAGTGGCCATTGGAACGTCCGCATCCCCCTAGCACCCTCTCTCAAAAATTTCTTTTCAGAGATGGAGCACGGCTTTTCTCGTTCACCCCAGATAGATTGAATGGATAGAGATCTGAGATAAAGAATATTGTCGCTTTTCTGTCTTCATTCCCTCATTTACTCCATTCACTGCTGTTTCAGTTTCATTGATAGTTTAGAGTACTTATTGATTGATCATTTTCAAACTTGATTTCTTCATTCCTTGCTAAAGACATTTTCGTTAACTGTACACACTTTTCTATTTACTTTTTGTGTTTAATTCTACAGAAAATGTTTCGTCGTTTTTCTAAATGCTCATCTCTTCATTGATTTTCATGCAAGAAAGATGGTGCGTGATGTTTTCCGAAGGTTAAAATTTTTAGCTTCATCTGCGACCATCGGAGATTGCTTTCAGGTAGACGATGGTGTATTGTTAGTCGGCTTGGTGGTAACAATCGTTGATTAAGGGTATTAAATCTTTTTATGGTACTCCGCCTCCTGCTTTCGGCCACTTTCGAATGTTCATTCTTCTTCGTGCACTCTACTGCCCTCGAAGGTGACGCCTACGCTGACGTCGCCGCGTCGTTATTTGTCTTGGAAGATACACCGATTACTCATCCAGGACAAACGATATTATATAAATCGAAGGATCTCTTCGTTTACGCCACTTTGACCCTCATTTTTCGCATTGTCCCGTTCTATCGCTTTTCCATAGAAAATTTGCTTAATTTGCTAACAGTTCTTAGCGTCTTCAATGCCCCAATTGTATCCACCACAATTACTTCCGCTTTTAAAAAATTACGATAAAGAACGAGAGATTACATATATCCCACAACCCACAAGTCCCTTAAGGGTGTTTGTGAATTTTTTTGAAAAAGCGAGGGCGTGTATTTGTATAGAACTTTTTGCACTTAAAAGAGCAACATTTAAAGAACATTTGGTAATTTTTTTGTAGAAAAATATTCACGTTTATAATAAAATTGCAAGCGACATCCAAGAAGCCTTTTGAAAAAGCTGGTTTGGGGTGAACACTGCCATTCGGAACTAGATTATCTAAAATCAGAAAACAAATAAAATTTCATTCAGAAAATAAAAAAGTGGCGACTATTTAAAGTTGAAGTCTTGATTTTTAAATCAAATTTTTCGCTCAAAAATCAGGACTTCAAATTTAAATATCCCTCATTTTGTTTTAAATTGCTCACCCCGAAACAACTTTTTAAAAAGGCTTCTTGGATGTCGCTTGCAATTTTTTTATAAACGTGAATATTTTTCTACAAAAAAATTACCAAATGTTCTTTAAATGTTGCTGCTTTAAGTGCAAAAAACTCTGTACAAATATACGCTTCTCCTTTTTAAAAAAAAAATCACAAACATCCGCCTCTTTTCGGTCGCCTGACTAGGTAGGTATAACCCCTTAAAACACGATTTCCGTTTTGTGATCCAAACAATGTCGTGTTCGTGCGCCATTTTATCGAGATCGGTGATTTGTCGAGCGCGGGCTGCTCGTAGAATTAGAGGGACACGGTTAAAGGGTCATTAATATTCACGATCGCCGTTAGATAGGTCGATATAATCCGTCGCTTCCTCGTAAGATGTATCAAAAACACATTTCCCACGTGATACCCAAGCCGAAGAATGCTTCTATCCGGTATCATCGGACTCCTCCAGATCCTCGATAGCATCGCTGGAATCCAATGCTCGGTAATTTGTCCCGAGATGACTCTTCGGAGTCCGCCCGTCCTCGGTTATCAAATTCCTCCGCGACGATCCCCGAGAATCTGTTAAATTTACATACCATCGGGTGAACAGACACGTCCATCGAGGGCGTCGAGAATTTATTAAACGATCCCCTCGAGGCCTTTCATTACCCGTTTTCCGTATTTTTCCTGGAGGATCGGGGCCAAATATTGACATTTGCCCTCCAACTTTCTCTAGCCTCCCGTGTTTTACTTTCCGATAACCGCCAACCCGACAGATAAGGTATTACCCAAATTCTATGAAAACGCGTGTTATTGTCCAATTCTTCTCGGAAAAAACCTCTGTTTATTTCGATAAAATGTGCCATTCAACAAGAAACCAAGAACTCTTGGTTGAAGCAATACAGTTCATAGTGCGTCCTGAATTAAATATGGTGATCTGTCTTGCGAGTGAAATAATAGAAAGTTGGAAAGAAGAGAAATATGAAATATGTAAAATAATCATTGATTTGATTGATTTTATTTCATTGCTCATATCAGCAAAAAGGCGACGAAGAAATTCAAAGGAATTTTCCCGAATTTTCCGCATCGACGTGTGTAGCTTCTTGTCTCCTATGATTCGTTATGGAGAATCGATCGAGAAGGGCAGAATTTCGCCGCTGTGGATGGAAAAATGACGCGGCGCTGGCGGGGTGACGCGCGTTCTCCAGGTTTCTGGTCCGCGCGCGCTCTCGGCGCGCTTTCTAAAAACCAGTCGTATTTTTCGCGGTACAGTCCTGGAATTCCACGATGTGAAGCCGCCGGGCCCCGTGGGGCGGTTTTTCCCCAGTCCTACGGGGGCCCCTTTTATTCGTGTCGTCCTAATTCGAAGCGAGTGATCGGAGCGCGGACGGCACCGGAATGTCCGCTGGCATGCAGTGCCACTCGTTCTACTCCTCGTCCCTTCTTCTTCCCGCGGCTGTCCCTCCTGTTCTCTCCAGCTGGATACCCCGGCTTGGAACCCCAGTAATTAATTTAACTTCTTGCCCCGACGATGGCGGCTGCTAATGGTTTTCTTGTACCCTGCGCGAAACTCTCCGCGTCGTCTCGCCTTTCCGTCCCGCTTGGCCACCGGCCGCTGCGACAACTTGAAATATTCTCCGCGTACCTCCACCCTGGCGCAGTCCTCCGCGGTTTTCGGATCGTTGGATATGTTTTCTTTTGCTCGGCTGTGCTCCTTCGTGCCGTGGTTCCGTTGGAAAATTGAAAGCGATTGGAGTTTTTGCGTCGGTTGCAAAGCTTGATTATCTTCTGTGATTTAAGTCTGTGAGTTTGGGGGTAATTGCAATTACGATTTAGAATATAGGGTGGCTTTAAGCGTACATTCTTGTTCAGAGGGTCCGTTAGGTTTGGCAAATTCAGAAAATGTCGATGCTTAGTGTACGCGAAGGTCTTCACTCAGACATTAATTTCCTAAAGCAGTAAGACACCGCTTTTCAGCGAAATTCGAGAAAATCGACTTTGGATTGTTCGATCGATTGTTGAACGAATCTGCTTTTGCGACGGTACCTATGTGGACACCTTTGTTGGGTCCTGGGCGTATCAGTTGCCATTGATTGGCGCAGAGTTCATATCTTTGAGTGATTTATGGGCGCCATAGCATCCCCCAGGACCTGAGGCTTGTTTCCTGGGCGATTGTCCCCAGAAACATCCTCAGGTTGGGAACTGGCGATCCCGGGGTACGCGAGCTATTTCATCAGAGCTGAAAGTTCTCTCCAAGCTTGATATCGAGAGCGAGGGTGTCGGAAATTGGAGTTCTTACTTCAGAAGAATTCCTCTGTCGATCACGTTGAGGCTTGCAAGTGTAGGAACTTCCCGTTCACCTCTCAAACTAGACCAAACTTTATTGTGTGACTGTCATCAGCTGGAACTTGGTCGTTGCAATAATTTCTTGAGCAGTAATCATACACAAAAATACACAGGACACTTTGAGCCTCTCAACAAACTTCCACCTCGGTCATAAAAAAGCGATGACAAATAAATATCGTTGGGGCAACAATAACGCGTTGAAGTTCCCCAAGCAGGACAAACTTCACCTCCAGTACTCAGCCCGCCTCGATTATTCACCCAGACAAATACCGCGAAGGAAAGGTGGGATGCTCAGTTCGTCGAAGAAAAGCTGACAGCCTTCATCCACCATGTTCGCCTACCGGAGATCAGCCGAGGAAGCGTTTGCACTTTGAAATGACAAAGCACGGCGACGTCGTGGCCACGATGGGCGCGCGATCGCGTGCCAAGTAGCGGCCGGCGTCTTTCGCGCGGTTGGCATGCCAGAGAAAGGCCGCCGCCGCGAAACAGAACCTGTGAAACCGCCGAAAAGAAAACCCCTCGACTCGGTATCGCGGTTTCCCCTCGGAAGAGCTATTCTCTCGGGTTCCTCCGCGGCGGGAGACCTTCACCTTCGAGGGGGAGGAGAGGAGCGGGGGGTGCCAAAGGCGGCCGGTAAATAGCTGCGTGTGCAACGTCCGCTCTGGCCGCGAGGCGTTAACGAGGCGGGCAAACATGAAGAGGACGAGGAGGAGAAGCTGGAAGAGGCGCAGGAGGATGGACGAAGAATCGACGGGTCACATGTGCGTGTGTGTGTTGGTCGGAGGGATGGGAGGGGGGGCAGTGAGAGGGAGAGGAGACACGGGACGGAAGGAGATGCTGGCGATGGTCGAAGGATCGAGGGGTGAAGGGAAGGAACGATGAAGGGGCGAGGGAGGAACGGAGAAGGAAGGAGGAATGGAACAAGGCACGAAGGCGCCTTTTCAAGGCAAGGTGTGAACTCTGCCGCCCTTCGACTCCCTCTATCGGCCTCCTCTTCGTGCGCCCGCCAGCACGAAAGCACCTCTTTCCACCTTATTAAGACCCCCGACCCGGCCAGCGTACAACAACCGGACTCTCTCACGATCCCCTCTCTCTTCGCTTCCAGCAGCTTCGTCTCCTCGCTGTTCTCTCTTCCGTCTCGTCTCCGCCGATGCTTCCCTTCGCCTTCGCTCTTCTTCCTTTCTATTTCACCTTCCTTTGAGGCTACACACGCGCCGACCGCTGTACGTACCGATGTACCCCGGCCAGGATTTGCTTTTTAACGATCTACCCGCGCTAGAAAGACTTTCAGGAGACGCTCCTCCGGGTACAGCCTCCTACCTTCTCCTCCTCCTCCTCCTCCTCCGCGTAATATATGCCAGGGAACGGAGCGGTGATTCTCGAAACGGCGGAAATTTGTATTAGCTCGAGGCGTATTTTTTTAAGAGCCTCCTCTGTTATCTTCGTGGAGTCTTCTTCGTTTAAATAGGCGACTCCGAAATGGTCTCTTCCATCCGGCGCTTCCTCGTGGACGTCGAAGCTTCGCGGTCCTTTTTCACCGCCTCTTTTCTGATTGTTAGCACAGCGGGAAGGGGCTAGATGAAAGGGCGCGGTGGTTTCTCGAGCAAACGTCATTTATTGAAACAAGAGAAAACTGGAATCCGTGGGCAACGCTTTTTGGTGTGCTCCTTCGTTCTTCTCTGGCTTTTGATTTCAGGGAGCTTCGAGAGTCTGCACTCTCAGATTCCTTCTGTACTCTTGACAACTGTGTTTGGACATTAACGTGTTTAATCATTGTGATGCATGGGACAATTAATAAATAGTTTACCAAAAATGTCACTTGTTCAATGTGGTCTGTGGGAAGTTTCAAATTCTGTCGTGCAAATTGTGTACAAAGAATTCTTGGAAACTCGAACCGATTTCTCATCCCTTCAGGCTCATCTCAATGAACACTCGATTATTAGCACTACGCATAGATTGAATTGAAACAATCATCCCCTCTTTAAATTTAAAATACACACATAAATGAATAATCACGTCATTCCAACTGCTTCGTAATATTTTCGTCACGACTCCGCGACAGAAAATATTCACTTTCATTAATGAATTTCAACGCCATCGTTTAATTGGTTCGCGCCCGGGAGTCATTTGTCGTGGCAAGGTAGTCAAAATAAAAATTCGATCGACCCCGATTGTCGCGCGAAACGGACACGCGGGAAGAGGAATAAAAGGAGGGGAGGTGGTTGCCGGGTAGGGGAGGCTGTCGGGCAGCACCTTGTTTATTTTAATCGGGGCTCAACGTGCCTTCGAGATTGTTTCGTCTCGCGGCACCACGATGTTTAGCTCGCCGTTTAATCGCCGTTAACGAGCGGTTATCGTTCACCAACTGGAAACACGACGATGCAAACGAGGCGATCGGCCGGAAGCACGAGCCCTTTCGCGTTCGCTCGCCACGCAGGATTCTTCCTTCTTTTTCTTCCTCGCTCCTCTTTCCCTCGTTGCTCCTCTATCGGTATTTCTGTCGCGCATTTTAACGCGCATTAAAGGCTTCGTTCTTTCTATCCGTCCACAGATTTTGTGCACGCTTGGCCTCCTTTTATATTCTTAGAGTTCGTATTATAAAATTCATCTTGATGGTAAATTCAAATTTTTCTCGTTTTTAAGTATTGCGTTGATCAGAGGGTAGTTTGGAGAATATTTTAGAAGGGAGAGTGTTAAGGTTCTGTGAAACCTGTGTACACAAACTTTTGTTACAGCTTGTATTTTCTGTTGAAACAGAGAGATAAGTTTCAGCCCTTTAAACTTTCGTGGTCACACAGGGTGTATCGCACCCCAAGCATTTTTTTCCTTTACTAATATTTCTATACGTTTTTAGATCCTAATACTAAAATTTTAAAATTTGGTGAATTGTAATAAAAGAAATCGTTTTTACTCGAAATTTACATTTCTAAAAACAACTATTAGAACATGATTGTATGAGTATCACGAATGTACAATTATCACTCAAAAGTTAAAAGATACAGAAATGTGAAAATGATAACTCCAAAATAACGGTGCAGGGAACCCATTGTGACCAATTTGTGATTATAAGAAGGTGTGACCACGACGGATTAATGTCGATTCATTTTTTTTTTTATTGAGATACTGTACGATTTTGTCACGATCTATCCAGCAACCCCAAATCATCCAGATAGACAACAAGTATCTATTTACCGTATGTAGTCTTCAAAATCAACCCTACAGAAATAATATACTTTACAGTCCACTAACGCATCTAACATCCACTCTCATTCTTCAAAAAAATTGCACCGACAATGGTACAAAAAACTTGTGTTCCTTTTATCACGTAAACCTGCAAGAAATTCCACTTTCAATTTTAAATTACACGGAATACCAGACAATTAAGTACGTAGCATCAGCGATTAAAGACTAAATTCTCGCCACGTTCAAGGGGTTCGTACATTCGATAAGCTTGGGCGAAGAGCCGGGTAGACGACAAAAGGTCTTCCCACTCTTTTTTCTCACTTTCCTGCGCAAAGGAACGTCGATTGTCAAAAATTCCTTTTAAGGATAACGCGCCGTTGCGTCGGCTGTGCACGTCGCGGACAGCTGACCGATATTCGAAGGTCGTTTTTGCGCCCTTTCTCCTTCGCAAGGCTTCCAGTAGTCGGCCGGGTGGCCGTTTGCAAAACAGAATTCGCGCCACTTCGCCTGAGAAAGGGGCGCCACGCCGAGCTCCCGTTTCAACTGGATTTCCACTTGGTCCTTGTCCTCCCGGCTGAGCATCCCCCTCTTTGAAAAATAAGCCGTAAATCAGGCGGGGCGACTGCTAGGGCGATTTGTTACGGAAAACAGTGGCACAGTTGCCTGGGCAATAAAGGTAGCACAGTTGTCGGGGCAGCGGGGGTGAGAAAGCACCTCTCTGCGGAGGTATCTATGTAAATTCGGTTTGAAAGTTTGTGTTCAGGACTCGTAATTTTATGCCACCTTTGTGACTAATTGTGAGAAAGATAGGTGTAAATATTACAATTTATATACTTCTAGTTTTATTTTCGTGGCTTGACAAGATTTGTTGGATGATTTAAGGGGAAGCCCTGTTTAGGACGCTAAGAATTAGGTAATTTTTCGAATTTTTTTCTAAGAAACTCTTGAGCGGTACTTTTCCAAACTTTCAGGGTATTTTAGTTTACATTCAAACAATAAAAATTAATTTAGAAATAAGAAAGTCCTTGGATTTTTTATTTCAGGGAACAATTGGGCCTCCAACATTTCGACCGAACACTTTGTAACGAAAAACTTAATTTTTATTGTTTGAATGTGAACTAAAATACCCTGAGAGTTTGGAAAAGATTCGTTCAATAGTTTCTTAGAAAAAAATTCCCAAGTATCACCTTATTCCTAGCGTTCTAAATAGGACTCCCAACTTAATCCAGATTCATGGTTTTTATTTCTACTTCAGGGGTGGTTTTATTGTGCCATTTTTGGGCACAAGTGAATGAATACTTTGAAGCGAATATTCTTGAACTTTCATAACAAGGAAGATAGAAGTACTCTTCGTGTTTTAAAGCTTCAAGATTATTAAATTTCAACCTGATTTCAAGAATGTAGAATATCAATTCTAGCACTACTAATTTAATTTCCAATTTTAAAGCAGAACCCCCAACTATTATGATTACAAAACCCAACCCTGAGAAAGCAAAATCCGAAACAGACCAGTACTAAAGCAAATAAATAAATCCTCACAAAATAATTACCCGAAAAGGATACAAACAAATCACCGAGCCCGTCTCTACAATGCCTCCCAGTGGAAATCGAAATTTACGACTCAATCCGCCAAAAAGGAGCGTGTATACACATAGTCCCAAAATTCTATTCCATTCGAAGCTTTTTATTTATCTGTTATTTGCCAAGCGGCGAACAATGAAACGTCCCCTTTTCCAGGGAGCCGCGTTTGCCACTGGTTAAACAAAAAATCTCACGGGGGAAAAATCGCGTGCCCCGTGACCGACGTGACTCGTCACGGGCCCTTTTTCGTAGCTTCCCGTCGTCCGCTTACATTTCTCGCCGTGAAACGGCCAGGGACGTTCTTCTCCGTCCTTCTGCATAGCGAGCACGGAAACGTCGCCCGTCCACGTCCGTTTCGCCGGGGCCCGCGACTAATCGGGCCGCACAAATATTTAGGGCGAAGGTCCCTACTTCTGTTTACCGTTTAACCGGCCCGTCGCACAGTAGTTGGCCCTTTTCACCCTGGACAGGGCCCGCACCGTGGAGAATCGCGAATCTGATTGCGTCCACTCTGCGTGGACACCTTCCCGGGGCCCGTCACGGGCTTGCCAAATAAATCTACTCCCCGGAAGCTGGAATCCCTGGATTCGTTTCACCTCGTCGCTAAAACGCCCCCACGATGGGACCTTCAACACGCCGTTTCGCTTTCTACGAGCTTCGTGTCCCGCCTCAGGGTAGGCGAAAGTGTAGCAAATGCGATTTTTCGCAATTGAAGGGGACACGAGGGAAGTGGCACTGTTTGGCAACTGGTTTCGAGAGAAAATGAGCTTGTGACAGAGATACGAATCTGGGGCCTTTTATTTTGGGGGAATGTTGGTGTGTTGGTTGCATGGAGTGGATTCTAGTCAGAAACACATGGCTGGGAAATTACATTGCGATTTTTCGTTTTAATGGTGTTAATGAATTACTTTCTTTCTTTCATTCTGTGATACGAGAGAACGGAGAACTTCTGATTTGAGCTTTTGAATTTTTCCAGTGAAATTCTGACGATGAATTTCTAATGTGGATATTTCAAGGATTTAGTTTACGCAGGTGTAATAAATAATTTACTAGAACTGCAGGGTAATGATAAATTCGAGTAAAAAATTAAATTAAATTAAAAATCTTGTCCAGAGTGAATACAGCTATAATTTCAAGAAGAGATAATTTCAACATTTGAGAATTCTATCCTTTTCTCATCTTACACCTCCATCTGATCACAGCAAATCAAAACACGATCCTCTTTTTCTTGCAACTGGGTATACGCAAAGGTGGGGACAGATTAATCCTCGTATTTTACGAGGTGGATACCAGGAGTCAGTCTTATACGATGGTTTTATTAAGACGTGAATTCGATTCGGTGGTGGCGACGTTTCTTAATGATTAATCAAGCCCCAACTGTCACCCGTCGTCGGGCCCACGATAGGTACAAAGGATGATGGCTTTAAACAGGATCAGGGGGAAAAGGATCTAGAAATGGTTTGAGGCTGTTATGCACATGATGATCGCGTTATGATCGCCATAAGATTTTACAGCGGTCATAACGGGCCCCGGGGCTTTATTGTTGGCTGGGCCAGGATGGCAAAAACCATGGGGACCTCTGTTCATGGTCGGGACCTCTGGGTCTCTGTAAATTCAGCCTGGTTAGGTTGAGATCTACTCTCACGGCCCTGTCTCTCGGACAAATATTGCCAAGGACGAAGATAAATAAAAATGTTTATTCTTTTTCCTGTTGTCGTGGCGGTAAGCCTTCGGTCCACCAGCCTTCGTCACTTAAAGCAACCGTTTTTGTTCTGGAAAGCGAGAGACGGGAATAACGGGAGATTAGTCGTCAACTGCTCGACGCGAATCGGGTATTCTTAAGACACTGTAGGAAATTACTGCTTTAGCAGTATCTGGATACTCGTGGAAGAATTTTTGAGACACTATCGTCTTTTGGTTCCTTAATCAACACGGTAATATATTTTGCAACACTCTGGGTAAAATAAGTATTTGCACACAAAATATATTTCTTAAGAAATTTTTCTTTATTGTGGTATGCGCAAATACTTATTACTTTTTGTAAAATTTTCATTTAATTAAAATTTCGAATAATGAATAAGAGTTAAAAAAATTATTCATCACGTGTCGAGTAAAGTTGACCCAGGTTAACTTCAGGATCCATTATTTAAATAATTCTTTAATTAGTTAACGCCCAACTCTGCTTAGGGTTCTAATACCATATATCCATAAAATTCAGAGAAATATGATAGAAATTTTTATAACTTCTACCATTCAAATCTGTCTTCATGCGTTCATTACTTTTTCAATATTTAAAACCCAGCACTAAAAGTAATTGACCACAAATTACTCTAGCTGATATTTTCTATATTATATACCTTAATTGAGAAAAGATACAGATCCTTCAATCTCGATTAAACTCATCAGTTGCCATCTCATGAACGCAGAATGCGACCCAGAGCATATTTTCTGGCGTACCTACGCTGAAGACAATTAATTTTTCAAGCAAAAACGGTTGGTCGATTACGACGACGATAGTCGGGACGGGGTTGCGAGCGTACACGCAGGGCGACGGATTTCTGCCGTGCTCGTCGATCCAGACACACGACCGTGATTTTTTTATTTACACGTACGTCACAATGGGTCGGTCTGGCAGGCGTGATAAATCCTGGTAATGGTCGGCCATCAATCTGGCAGGAATTACGCGCACCGCACGTTCCCTTCGACAATGGGCCCACACCGAGCTAGTACGAGAATGGGCACCCCGTCCCCACAATGGGGCCCTATTTATAAAACCACGGTATTAACAAACAAGCATGGCCACGGTGGTTATTAAACGCCTCGGGAGTAGGCTGCCTGCCACGACCCACGACACTATCGATCTCTCGTTGATTTGTCCACAACCTCTCCTCGAGATCTCAATACGTTTTCGAGAAACGAACCACTGATCGACGTCGATGGACATTAATCTTGGGATTTACTGAAACGAAACGAGAATTTCGATGATATAGTGGCAGGTGTGTGTACCTGTGGCTGATTGAGATTTTATTTCTCAGTGATCGTGGTTGCTTCTTAGGAGTGGCGACGATTGAGTGCTTTTTTTGCTACTATGTTTCTTTTTCTTCTTTTATTTTTACTGATTTTTCGAATAGGAGTCATGATTTTCTTAAGAATTGGAGGTTGCTATCGTTGTTTTTTGGTTTGATTGTTACTCAAAATACTGCTTAGGACGATATCAATTAGTATTTCTTCAGTTGTAATATAGTATATCAATTAGATTTCACTTGATTATAATAATTATAATAATAATAATTATAATTTGAGGCATTAAGAGCAAAAGCGGACCAACCCGCATTGAAGAAAAATTATTTTTTCCCATTTTATATGATCAGTACAGCCTATTGAAATACATTATTGCTACTAACTCAATTTCGCAAAGAATGTGGGTTAGTCAGTTTTTGTAATAGTAATAATTATCATCAAATGGAAGCTAATTGCAGTTCTATATTATAACTGAAGAAATACTAATTTATATAATCCTAAGCAGTAGATGTCGATTTTGAAGAGCCTTCTTAGAATCGATTTTCTTCAATTATTATTCGATATTATTTTACTTATTGGTTAGCGTGGAATCGTTCCTTTTTGTATTCTCCCACCAGTTCGGTGGCACTGTGCGCACGGTGTCGAGGGTCCGCGAATTTTCATCCAGCCTCGAAGCATCCCTGAACACGGGTCCGCGACGGAATTCACGTCGATCTTCGCGCCTCGTCCCGTCCGTTCTCTGGTCCGGGGCCTCGTTGATCCTCTCCATGAATCTCTCGGGGTGTAGATGGTGAGCCAAGATAGGGGGGCTACTTAAACTTAACCCTTGCTCGAGCTCGTGCTCGCCGGGGCCAGGAGGACCGGTGAGACCGGAGGCCACACACCAAGAAAGACTAATAGCCGGGAAGATAACGCTCTTAAACACTTTGCCAGGCCAATGCTTCTTCTCCCCTGTTGCAACCTGCTTCTACCCGACGCTCCGCGTTCGGTCCCCTTGCTCCCAGCTTCCTATACCTCGTGGAACGGGCTACCATTCGGCAACGGTAAAGACCCCTGGCATCGATCGACTTCCAATAACGCGAGAATATGTGCACCCAGCTCATTCGATTCTGCCCAATGCAAACACGCGGCAAGCTGTCCATTTCAGACGCTTAGCTACCCGCTTCAGAAGCTGTTCTGCAATACCTATTTCGCGAATATGGTGTTAGAGAAAATCCATGTAATTAGCTCCTGTTTAAATGTTCGCAAAACGAATGTTAAGTGGTAATTATAATACTGGAAATATTAATTGCATCACTTGAATATTATACACGTTATCAGTTATAACTCTGTTATTATTAGTCCTAGAGAATATTATTGCAAAATTTATTTATTGTAAAAATGTGTAGCCCAATATTTTGGCCAGAATAAATTGAATACGAATCATTTTATCTTAATATATAAAGCAGAAAGTATTTCTGTGGTTCGCAAAAAATATGCAAAAAAAATTTTTGTTATAAAATCAAAATCTAAATTTCGGGCGAATCCGAGTAGTAAAGATCCTCAGTTATATTCCTATGAAAATTCTGCGTCCTACGTAATTTTGAGAGTAATGCAATAAATATTTCCAGTAATTTTAAAGTCCAATAATTTCCATGATTATTTTCCTAGATTTTAGATTTTATTTGATGAAATTACATGGAATTTTCTATGATACCATTAGTTCTAGAACTTTCATTGCTAAAATTCTCCAGGCATTAAAAATATATTGGCTTGTCTAGGTTGTTTGTTTTTAAATGGCTCACAAGAAACAGCGTTATCAATGTTACTGTTACAAACGTTACATCGAATTATGCAGTGCTGTTTGCGTTCATAATTTACGACTCGCTTTTAATTATGGTATCTGCAAAGAACGACAAGAATTTTGGAGTACACTCTAATTGGCCACGGCGTGCCAATGTAATTAGCGCCGCCGCTAAAAACGTTTAAATGGAATCGATAAATAGTCAAGTTTGCAGGTACCGAGCTACCGTGTATGCTTTATTGCGGCTCTCGACTGTAGCACAGAAGCTTATTCATCGCCTCAATTAACGTTTTCCCTTTGAAAGTAAATCTCGAGTCCATTAAGAGTCCACAAACCGACTCTGGAATCCATGAACCTCGCTGAAACGATAAGTCAGTTTTAAACTGACACAAAGAAACACACTGCAAATGAATTTCACTTGAAACTTGCTCAATCAGTTTCATTCTTGAATAATTAGTTGAATAGAACGCTTCTGCATTGTTTACGTAATTAAAATACTAAACAAAAACTTTAACATGCCTGTGGAGGGCGGGCAGTCGAGGATAAATCATTTACCTTCAGCTGAAGCAGTTTCTTTTTGTTCTTTTTTGTGAATTGAATTAAAAATAAAAGTTTCTTTTAACCAGAGTTGGGCTGTGACTAAATAATCAAAGTAAAAGTTACTTTAACTTTAAATTAGTTGATGAATAAGTAAATTTTTATTCGACGAGATTTTTTTTTCGACGAATAAAGTTAAGCCGGACCAATTTTATTCGACACATGACGAATAATTTTTATTCCTTATTCGAAATTTCATTTAAATAAAAATTGAAATTAACACCTATAATCTTATATAGCAATTTAAGTATCTTACTGCAAAACTAATAAATAATTCTGACTTATACTCCCTTGCCTGCCCCACAAAATATATATTTAAAATCATCATAAAGTATTAACTAAAAATTCAAACCAATTACATGCTACACAATACTAATCCCTATTACTCTCAAATGAAACCATCGCAACACACATTTCTCTCTAAATATAAAAAAATTCTTAGACCCCAAACAGTTCCATAGCCCCCAGCCACTATACCCCCTTCGCCCGACAAATAATTGGGCCTGATTTCCATCCTCGATGATTTCGCATCGCCGGAACAGCTTCCACAACGTCGATAGATTACGCCGAAGAGGGGGATCCTCGTTATAATTCCATGGGGGACTGTGTAGCAGGCATTAATTCAATTCTTCACACTTGTACGGGCAAGCAGGTAGCCGCGAGTCTTGTCACGGGGAATTAAGATTAACATTCAGAAGTGGCGTGTACTGGTGGTCGTTAGCGATATTTACAAGTATGTACGGCCGAGCAATAAACTCGTTGCTGCAGTTATCCCGGCCAACTGTAAAGCAATAATCGAGTCGTTATCCCGGTTGTAGGTGAGCGAGCCTCCTCGTTCACCGACGAGGGATCCAAATACCTTCGCGTGTCCTCGTTGCTTTATTCAACAGCTTATCCCGGCGCAGACATGCTACGAACAATTATCGATTAAGGTAACAACTTGTCGATGATATTACTACGCCACTGACAGTGTACTCGGCCGGGCAGTGAAACGTGCATTACATTGCCTGGCGTTTGGTAACGCGAGCGTTTGGTATCACGTGTCTTGCTGGTCACTTAAACGGAGATATGGGTACATAGAGTGCTTGTCGATAATATTGAAAGGTATTATTATGTCTCTTGAACCTTCCTCTATTGGGTTTGCATTTGTTCAATTAGCGTAACGTGGGGAATAATTTTTTAAAAAATTTTACTCATGGTGCTTGGATGGTTGATTAGGAAATGTAGTACAAGTGTTTTATTATTTTTTTTTTTAATGGTTGTGATGGTGCTTCGTTTTTGCAAGATGTACATGTTTTGAAGAGGAGGGTTTGGGGATATACTGAGATTTTTTAGTGTTAGATTTTGTGAGTTGGGGGTGTGTATGCACCGATTTAATGCTCCAAGTATTAACTTTCAGAAAATCCTTCGCGCGTCAACATTCTAAACTTAGCCGCCCACGATCACAAAGGCTGCCGCTCGAAATCGGTTCTTGCGTCATTGAAATATACATGGGTTTGGCTTCTGTGAAAAGAAATGGAAATAAACTCTCTTTCAAGCTGAATGAAGAAACATTTACACGACATGCTTGACGCAACGATCAAAGAGTTACTTTGATCTGCGCGTTAGGAAACAATTCGATACGATTCAACTCGTTCAAAGTCGAGTATACTCCAAACTGAATAAGGTAACGAGGAAACTTGATATTCCTCTCTCTGACATGTTTTTAAAGCATTTGTAATCACCGAGCTATTAACACACTCATTGCTGGGTATTTAATTTAAATACCCGCAGATAACTAACATTTTCACAAAAAGATGAAATCGAGTGAGATTAACTAGAAGTGAACGAGACGAGGAAAACGTTGGAGGCATTCGAATCGACAGTTCTGTAGTTCCAGTCGCCACCAACAAAATATGCTATAAATCGCACATTCCCGAAAAAAAGTAACATTCCCCGTTTTTCCCGTTACCCTTCAAGTATTAACTTAATATCCATTATCTAAACACCGAACGTGTTAATAGAAAAATTTCTCCGAAACATTTCCTTTCTCAAATATCTTCATCGACACCCAAACATTTCCCAAATACTTCATTCACAACCCCAAGTAACTAAACAGAAGGAGACCCTCTTGTTACTCCCGAAGCTGCAAAAAGAGCCAGCAACAAGTCTGCTAACCCTTGCGATCGGGTATCGCTCGGAAATATGCGAAACAAATTTGTGTCTCATTGTGAGCCGCTTGTAACCGTAACCGTGCGTTGTAACGAACAGTGAGAACAAGGATGGCCATCGTAGCGACGAGGTGGAAGCCACGTTTCGTTTCTACCGAAAGGCTGCGTCTCGTTCCCGCTGTACAAATACAAAAGCAACAGGTGGCGAGTGGCTTTGGGTTTAGGTTACCGGTTCAGCTATTCAGTTTTATTCATGACTCCTTTGGAGACAGAGAGGGGCAGAGTGGCCGGCAGGCAGAGAGAGAGAGAGGCTCGTACATACAAATCTACATCCGTGGGCCACTCGACCCCTCGAATTCCTTCCTCGGCCGACCTTCGGGGTCCCTTACAGGTTGCGCACCCTGTTGTAGCCCCTTCACAATGGACTTAACGATCGGCTTACAACGCTCGAGTGCGGTCGACATTACGCGAAACTCGTGTGAGATATCGATACCAAGGGGTGTCTTCGCGATGGTTGTTGAGTCTCCTTGGCGGGTCAGAGGAGAACGTGGACAGTGTTTGAATGAATGCGTTTTGAAAGGGGTGGGAATTTAATTTTGGGAAAATTGTAGGGGTTGAAGAAGATTTTATGGGAAAGTTTTGTTGATTGCAATATTAATATCTATGTGATGTTCGATAGAGAATATCGATGTCTTGATGCATGAATATTCTATGTCCACTTTTTGTGACGATTTGAGTTTTTATATGCAACAAATTGTTCACGCTGATTCGACAACTGTCATCGACCTTTTTAATTAATTCAAACCACATAGGTACAGACAGTTCGATCAGTGTCTCTTTCTAAAAAGAAAAGAATGAAAATCCTGTTAAGAAGTTTCCACGACAAAAGAGCCTCCGAGGATCCCCCGAGACGACCCATTGAAAACGGTCCAGAAAAGTCCGACAGATTTCTCAATGATAGGCTTCCAGTGGCAGGCAGTAATATGATCACGGTCCGACATAATTAAAGTCCTCCATCATCGCTATCTCCGCCTCATCGACGGTGGTGTGCTTTTTGGTTTTCGTGAGTTTCCGATCCACGCGGACGCGTCGCGCCTTCCTCCACTCTCCAAGCTCGTTCGTTCTTTATTCTCACCGCGAAATTATCGCTTCGGACCCGGCCGGCGCACGTAAACGAATCCATCGTAATTACACGGCTGGGGTTTTATGCTTGTGATTAACATATTTATACGGTGTGGCCCATTCACGCGGGCCCGCAGCCGCGGCAATTACGAACGCATATTTATTGTTACAATACGTAGTCGTACCGTTAGCCGTGGAAACTGGGCATTATAATTTAATCCTTCGTTATAACTGCACCGTGAATAATGGCCGACATCACAATGAGCCATAAAGTATATCGGGACTGTACGGCGGGGAAATGCCCGATACCTTGTAACTTACGGTCAACCATAGTCGGGCTGCACGAGAGACAGGGGTGCACGAGTCCCGTCACGGTTTAATCTCGATCGTAATTGAATTTATGGCTAATACGAGCGCGCGCCCCGCTCTTGCCATGGCTGCGCCACTTCGCTCGCTTTTCGCGTCCGACGTTCTCCAGAAAAAATCTCGGTCTATTGTCTGATATTTCTTTTGGGACCGGTCACTTGTCAGATTAGAGGAGCTTATGTGTCATTTTTTATATTTACACTATGGTTGTTGGTGTTGCGTGATGCTGCTCGTTATTTTATTTTGTTTTACTTTATTATATTGAAAACTCTTTCCACATTTAAGAATTTAAAAATTATTGTCGAGAAATGAGTAAAAAATTAGACAGGTGCTGTGTTAGTGGTTGTGACTCTTTGTGATTGCACTGTGAATGAAATAAGTGGAAGTTGAAAAAAATTGAGTGTGTTGAATATCGTAGTAACCAAATCAGTTTGGGTTTGAGTTGTGGAAAACTCCTCACTCGGTTTTCTGGTGAATTTGAATTAGTTTATTGAACAGAGGGGGGCAAAATTTTTATCTAGGATGAATAACTTTTATTCGTTATTCGAAATTTTATTTAAATATAAATTTTGTCCATCACTGATATTGGAGAAATTTAGCCATTTAATAATTTAAAAAGAAAGACCAAGTCTATGGGGCATTCTTCGAGAACTTGTGTATTTCTTTAAGTTGATTTAGGATTACTCATAGGGCTTTCGACATGAGTCACTTTTGTGGAATTTTGGAGGTATTTATTTGCCGGAAATAGCGCTCGTTTGTTACGTTTGTTATGTGTTTGAAACACCAGCTGTGCATGACTACTTAGTTCAGCTTTATAATTAGGTATTAAATGATTGAAGAATTGAGTGCAAACAGTAGCTCGCGATAAATAATTGCCGCCATGGCCGTTGAAACGAAGGACAGATGGTCGAGTGATTCGAGATAAAGAAAAACATGAGCAATCTGAACGATCATAGTTTCGTTGTTGCGTGCAAGAACGTGCAATTTATTTATTAGCACAACAGCACTTAAGGTCACGCGAAGGAATGATAGTCCCCTTGTGTAACACGAACGTGATGCTTGTTAATGAAGATTGCGATGCTTAACAGCGCGGATAAATGATGAAAGAAATAAATGGAACAAACACTACCTTGAAAATTAATCTTCCTTTTTCTTAAGTTACTCGCGCTCGCTATTTATTTAACAAGTAACAAGAACACGTACCTACCCCAAAAATTCAAAGAAGATTATTTGCTTAATGTGTAATAAAAAATTCCAAAACAGCTGACTTCCCTAAAAAGAACAAATTAAAAGCCAAAATCACATAACCACTGTATTCTAATTACACGAATGAAAAATGTCCTATTTTGACAAAAAACAAAATGCCTAATGCCCCTAAAAAATAATAAAAAACCTCTCACTCGAGTAAAACCTAAAAGAAACTATAGAAATATTTCTCTAAAATAATCCCCTTTCGATTCACATGTGAAGGTTAGCCTCGATCTCACGATCGCCGATCTACATGAGTCACTTTTCGATTGCTTTGGTTCTCCGTGTTACATGGTTACCTCTAAAAATTCATCGCGTTTCCGGTCATTCGGTCGTAGGAACGAGCGGCGATAATCGACACGTGACGGAATTCAAAATAACAAGCCGATCCGAATCGATCCTTATCTGGGGATCGATTGCGCCGCTGCTGGCAAAGGCTTCCGACGTAAACTTTCGGCCAGGGCTCGTTAGTAAACACGATTAAAGTCCACTGAATGGAGAACAGAAATCGACTTGAACAACTTGTGTAGATATACGAGTTCCCGATCGCACGAACGATCCAGAGAGCTGACTGCTTGATCTGCACTGCTGTTTAGAAGGCAGATTACATGGCTGATTAGAGGCACTCTCCGTCTTCGTACGCGATTACGATAGATTCTTGGATAGATCCCCGATCGCCTTCGATAGATCTTCGCGATGGGACGCGAAGGAAACTCGAGAATACGAATGGTGGACGTTTCGGTATTTTCGTTGATTTCTTTTGTTAAGAGTAGGTAAGTTCAAGATTAAAGAATGATCGATGGAGATTACTCAGTGCTCCGAAAGTGATTTTAATGAATGTTATCTTATGTTCGTTATTTGCTCAACTTTGTGGGGTTAAAGTTTAGAATAAATATTCAGGAAATAGCAAATGACGAAGTTGATGATTTGTGGAGGTCTATGGATCCTTGGAAATTACTTTTTAGTTCAGTTTTAGTTGTGACGCAAGATACTTTCTATTTCGTCTAGTTTCATTTTAATATTCACGCACCTCTGTACTTTTTCAAACCTTCTCATAAATTCTTAATTTATCTATTTTGCCCGCAAAAAGTCACTCATCCCAACAACTTTTTCTCGACCACGACAGCATACCGGCCTAGCCACTATTTTTTCTCATCTCTGAAGGAGCAAAAGATTTTCCCTGAACAGCGGCCAACAAATCACACGGTGGTTTATAGTTGCCAGTGGAATATGCGCACGTAGGCGGACGATTATTTATCTCGTCGTTCCTGTAATTACTTCGTGGCTATGGCCCGAGCTTCTAAAGCGCGTTGACTGTGAATCACGCCAGTTTCTTCCTGCGCAGCGTGGTTTGGGCGCGAGAATCGCGAGTTCGAGTGTCATATCCGAGGCAGACCCTGCGTCCACTAAATCAATCAGCCGTCTCGCTGCCCGGCCATGCTAATTAACGCTAATTGACCGCTGGTCGAGGCTAATCTTGTATCCCGTCCGTTGCAGCCGTGCCGCATTCTTTCCACTTGCTACTTCTGCGCTTCTAATATGTTTAGACGGTATTGCTGTTAAGTCGATCTTTTCACTGCTGCTGTACCGGGTGTCTAGTAAATCGTGGCTGTACCGAGCGAGAAATGAAGCTTTGTGAAAAACAAAGGACATCAAGAATATAAAATAAAATATTTTTATTGTAGTAAATAAGTTTAGTTTTTTCCCTTCGGCCTCAAAATGGGGTTGCATATGTTTTGTGTGCATGTGTTACTGGGACTGTGAACTCAAAATAGTACTTTCGTTTTGACTTCTTCCTTCCTCTTGGGCTTCTTTTCTTTTCCTTTTTTTCCAGAACCATACGCATCCACTCCGTTAATTATTTTTATGGGTGGATTACTTTTTGAGAAAAAACACTTTGGACGTAAGATTACTCTTGCGTATATTATTATGAACCAATGTATATAATATGAATGAAGTGAATCTAGTAGACTACAATTTAACTATAATTACCAGCTGCCAAAAGTTGTTGATCATTTAAAATTTATTAGAAAATTGAGTGGTGAGAAACATTAAAAAAGATGTGTCGATTGTTCTTACGTCGACATGAGTGAATAACACAAGATAATCTTCCCATAGCTACTATATCCACTAAACATTACACATCTGTTTACCAGCGAGTATTTCTACGCGACGAGCAAACAATTTGGCGTCCTGTCGCGCGAAGCATAGACCTGAATCACTGACACTTCTCCTTCCTCGCTCTGCTGCAATTGCGTCGACGATTACCTATAAACAGACCATAATGAATACCCTAACAAAATAAGAGTACCAGAAAACTCTTGACCAAAACTTCCCAGAGACATGTTGTCCCTTTATTTCCCAATAAATTAGAACATTAACCACCTCGACAACTCCTCATCAAGAATTTCCCCCGAAGTCTCACTTCGTCCCCGGAATGGCTATCTTAAGTGCGCGATTTAACGGCGAAATTAACGATCAATTAATCCGAGCGATTAATTAATTGACAGCCAGGTAGTTATGTCAGTGTGCGGAGTCCACGCACGTTTAACACGCGTCCGTGCATGATGCTTGACGTCTTAATTGCGCGAAGTAACTCTTGTTCGCGCGAATAAACGACGCTGTGTGGCAATCGAGAATACCAGCTGCATTCGACGCAGCCGTGTAGTCGATAATGCAACAGGCCTTTCGCTAAACATTATCGTAGCCACTGATTAATCGCAACAATAATAGTACGTCTTTATAACATCAGCTCAAGTTACCAGAAGCGCTCGTGGTGAGGTCCAGCTTAGCAGATACGAGGATTCACTTGTAAATTAAATGGCACAGTAGAGGAATCATATAAAACTAATGTAACAGGGGAGTATTATAAAAGATAAGATCGCGCGTGTAGTCGAACACGTTGGGTTTGTGCTTGGAGACGAGGATGATTGTCGGGCTGACATGGCGCGGTATCATTTCACTGATACGTATCGCGCGGACAAGAAGAGGATAGAATCGAGGGGAGTCCTTTTTAAATGTGACTCATTGGGAGCTCACAATTTGGGAAAAAGGTGATTGAATATTCACCACCATTAGCTAACTATTTTTTGTACAAAGTGGATTTAAACATCCATATGTCTTCCATATATAATTTCTTCTCCCAACTCATTCCTCTTTCATTTCGAAGCTTTGTTTCAACCGATATTCAATAATTATTTTAATATTCTACTCTGTTTCGTAAAACCGTCGTTAAATAAAATCCTAATTTTGTAAAATTAGTAGTGTTCAGAATAGGATATCCAGCGTTGTTGGATTCTAAATCCGTGATTTAGTCAATGGCTGCCACATGGCAAGGTACTCTTTCGTACACAAGGTCAAAGCCAACCTTCCCCAGGCTTTCGGTTTCATTCTACGGCATCTACTCGAGAACAAAGGTCAGTTCTGCCATGTTTCTGCACTTGGTTCGTGACGGATCGGGAAGTTTGCTTTTCCAGAAGTCAGATTTAGAGCGGCGGTATTCTGTGCTCGTGCCGCTCGAGAAAATAAGCAGCTTTTACCCGCCTGCATTCATCAACGAGAAAGTATTTCCAGATCTCCGACCCGTCGGTTGCAAGCACGTTTATTTCACTTGCGTTTGCGTTCGAGGAACATTTTATTACCCGTTATGTTAGGTATTACGATCGTTGGAGCTGAGAATATTCACTTGGCAACTATTATAATTCAATGCGTTTACTTAAACTGATTTTAGTAAATTTTTAAGAAAAACTTTGACAAACATCTACCTAATTGTTTTCGCCACAGCAACTATATTATATTGCTTAATTATTCAAAATTTACTAACAAAAAAATAGGAGAAGTGAAGCTATCAAATAAATTAATATTAATATTAAGTTTCAAAATTTCTTTATAACAAACTTACTCCATCACATAAAATTTGTAATCCACTTCAATCTCTAAAATCATTTCCCTGCTCAATAATTCTCTTCTACAACCAAAACCCATTATTACTCCCTCGATTCTTCTCCACGCTGAAGACCATTTCATCCACGGAAGCCGCGCTCAATTCTTTCTCCCCTTCGTATCCAGAAACGGTTTCTGGAAGTTCTCGCGGAACTTCCTCGACTTGCAAATGAAACGACTTCTCACCACCGCCGGAAATCGTTGGCGCGAGTCCCCCGTTCTCTTTCGTCCCGTGTTCCTCGCGATGTCCTCGACGATTTCGCCTTATAAATCGAGATTTACAGCGGCGTTTACGACAAGTGTCGCTATAAAGTTTCGTAACCCTCGCGACGTACGTGGACCTCTTTCCTGGCCTTCGCTTCTTTCAGCATCTTTTTCGTCGACGAGTCCACGCAGACCGAATTTCACATTCGTCTTGTAACTATTCGTAGACGACAGCACGCGTCGGAGGTAATAGCAGTGATCGATAACAAGAAAACACGACAGTACAAGCTACTTGCATCATGTACTCGTGGTTCGATTAAATCGTTGCTCGGCGAGCTTTATCGGTCTGATTTGTGGAACGATTATCCTGTTAGAATACCGATGTAAATGGTGTGTTTTTATAATCCTGCATCAAAGGAATCGATTAAACAAGCCAGCGAACGTGGCCGGTCGATATATCAGCAGGTAGAACTGTTACTTTCACTGGGACATTGATTTTCTCTGCATAACTGGTCGCATTGAAACGCCATGTTGAGTAATTTGTAACGTTGCTCCGTTATTTTCGTGATCCGAGCACGCGTGGGTAAGAGTGAGAAATTGTTTGCATACGTAGACATCGTAGTTTCCGTTAGTCGTCTCGGAAAGCTTCGGGAGTTTTATGAATGGAAGTTTATGAACGTGCCGAGGAATAATAATCATGCCAGGGCTGACTGCGTGGTAGAATATGGTGGTTGGAGTGCAAGGGGTTAAATTATATATAAATGGAAAATAATGGCCAATATTACTTTACCTTTGATCTGTGTCTTATCATTTATTCATCCATTGGCATATTTATCCACTCCTTTATTCACGTATTCCTGTAGAAACTAAAAGTACATTCAGTTACAATAATACAAGTCTCTGCAATACCCTTGCAATGATAATTGAAGAGTCCTCGTAGAAAACACTGAAAGTGCTAAAATTAAAAAAAGGTTTCTTTATTGGAAAATGTGCCAATAGTAATACTGTAGTATTTTGGGCACTTACAGTGTTTTCTGCGAGAACTCTTTAATTGAGGACCTTGCAGCAAGAAGAGTGCAGTTCCATTTTTTACAGTTTTTGAGTTTGATTCATATCCGATAACAAATGAGCAATTTATTGCAAATAAATACAAATATTAATATTTTTATTACAGAATTTTTGTCGCCAGAAATAGAAACACAAACTGATCAACTCAATAACTACAACTTATTGTGTGAAAAAGTATATTCTACAATTATTAGTGTTCTCTTTTTAATGTCAAGTCAAACCAATAATTTTATAAATAGTTTTATCTAATTTACTCGAAGTTGGTAAACATGGAGCTGTACCCCTCTTACATTGCTGCAAGGTCCTGAAATGGCATCCTATGAAGGACACTTATCACAACATTTCAAAACAATAAGTGCATAAAAACAAATGGACCTAAATTCTCTAACGACAAATCAACCCTTTGCAACCCACTATCCCATCTAAGTCAGTATCACAAACGCGACTGTATCTCATTGTCCTACACTCACCGAACAATAACACCTGCCCAAAAAAGGAGTTTCCTCAAATTTACAGTAAATTTTGATACCTACCATATGTAGCGCAATTTGGAAATTACTTTACCCGAAAAATACGAAGAATGCAGCTCATTGAAATCGCCTGTTTATCATACTCAAACTCTACCCCGCCCAGAATTATTCACCTAAGTATCAAGGGAGGAAGAAGGGTTGAATGTCAGGCAGCGTAGGAGGGTGATATAATTTCGTGATTTAGGGGCACGTGACACCGTCGTCACGTGTCGGTGGACGTCGAAGCGACGATTAAAAGCTCGTTAGGTCGGACGCGCACCAGGCATTCCTGCCGCTACGCCAAGAGATTTAAGGCCCGTCCACAGGGTAGGTCCCATCCACGACGTGGCGGAGGCCCCCAGAGAGATAGGATCAGGCTGCTACATCCTACAGGATCGTGGCGAGGCAAGACCTTCGGCCACGGTATCTAATCTGGCCACTTTCGGAGCCGCGGGTAGCCGTGTTTTGGCCGGGGATCGTGTTAAGGGGATTTACATTCATTTCGATCCTAATAACCCGATCCCTCGGATCCCGATTTGGAACACGATATCCAGTCCTCTCCGTGTACACGTACACACCCACCCTTTCCTTTCCTCTCCTCTCCTTTCCTGCCTCTCGCTTTCTGCCCGTTTCTCCTTTTCCTCCTCTAATCCGCCCCCTCAGGCCCCCGTGCCGCGCTCGACGCGTACGAGCTTTTAAGTTAAGGACACCCGACGTCCTACACCTTTCACCCACTGGTGAGTTATCTCGTGACTTTTCGGGGCTTCCTTCGCCGCCGAAACTGCCGAAAAGAGCGGACGTCGGGTCGATTTTATTTATAGCTTTCTTCAGCTGCTTTCCTCCTTCTTTCTCAGCGAGCTCTCGAACACTTTGGGTTCGGATGTACGAAATGTGTATTGGTATCGATGGCTGAGGGCGGTGTTGGAATTGAGGTGTTGATAGGGTTCAGCGATCTGGAATCTGGGGTCTGTTGGCGTGGAAGACTGAGCCCTGTGGATTGAGGATTCTGAGGGGAAGAATTTTAGGCGATTTTTCTTTTGCTTTTAGGAACTGTTGAGATGGAAAAGATGTTTGTAGGGGATGAAGTTTAGGTTATGAAGTTGTAATAAGGTTTCTTACAAACTTCTGGTGTTGGTACAAGGTCCGCGATGTTAATTACCAGATAGGGTGATCATTCCCACTCCTGATTAAAAAGCCAAATATTAAGAAGTACAAGCTTAGAATGTACTTTTTTACAATTTCTTAGTTTTCTTTCACTACAACACTGCAAAGCCTAGTAGTTGAACTACACATTTTATATTTGACAATACCACAAAAAAGTCTTAAAGGTAGTGGTCAGAAAAACGGCTGCGTTTTAAGCGTTTCTTTTTAAATTTTGATAAGGAGTAGGTAAGAATATTTTGTCGCTTTATAACTAAGTGGATTGAAACACAGATACTTTAGCATTTTTCTTGTATAAAGTAGCAGGAATTGTCACAAGTATTCTAAATATCGTGCAACTGTTTCCATCGGAATGTTTCACAAGTTTCAACCTAATACAAGTTTTCCGAGCTGGCCTCATTTCTCTTGTTCTATTGGGATTCTTCTTCGTTCAGAGATTCATATTGCCTTCGATCTTTAACCTCCGTGGTGCCGTTACCTGTGTCAATAGCACCTCGGCTTTCTTCGAGAGAATGCGAAAAATGTTCTGTCTTTAATGGTCTTCTTGTGTCCGTATGTTTCGAGTTTATTGCTTCCTTTGACATCCTCCGTGTCTGTTTAGAATAGTCTCCAGCAGCGAGTAGTTGTTCTCGCAAGCGTATTCTGCTTCACGATAATTCCTCGACGTTCTGTGCCCCTTTTCCGGCACTGGTGAAAGTCTTTCGACGCTGTTGCGCGTGCTCGAAGAATGAAGCATAAAAGCCTTTTCATGATGACAGTCAATGATGAGCGAACTTTACGGATGTGATAATTATCGCGTGTAATAGATTGAGTAATTGGTAGTGTTTGTACTAATTGATGTGGTTGTAGAGATTTTTTTGAGAGTTTCTAAGAAAGTGAGCAGACTCCTAAATTAATTAATACACACACTTAAAATCCACGATCATAATTCGAGGAAGTATACAAAATTAGAAGAAAATACGTCTTCCTCTTTACGATCATCATTAGTTTCTCCAATTATTCATCATCAATCAGGCATAATAAAAGTACAAGCGCCACAAGAAAGCAGTTAAGTGTTCTAATTAAAAGAATCCCGAAATCGAGCACGTATCGCGAAATCCCCAGCCGCGACAGAAAATCATCGGCGGACCTAAGAAGACCTACGTGTACTCGATGCTCGAGCAATTCGACATCCTTCTCCCGCGGCAGTAACAAAATGGTTCAAAAAACATGAGCGCGTTGGTTGAGGAAGCCGTGGTGGATGCATCGAGGCCGTGGCGCGAGGAAGCGACGATCTCCTCGATGAGAAATAAATGAAAAGGGCTGTCGAGGAAGGAGGAAGCTGGCGAGATTGAGTGCCGAGGCACTGGAAGCGACGAGGCGTGCTTTGATCGCGGCGGACGAGGCTTCATCACCCGTGGTCGCCTTCGTGGATCCCCCAGGTCCCGTCCCGACGACGGGCGTGATGTGCCCCGCGGCCAAAACAACACGCCCCTGTTCTCTCCCCTTATTCCTCCCTGTCCTCCCCGTCAATCTCTGTGCGCGGCCAGCCAACTTCGCTCTCCTTCACCTTCCGTCGCGGTAATCCGTTCCCACAGACAAAAGGGCCTCGCGGCCCGTCGACTTCGATCTCCTTCCGCCACCTCGACTTCGTGTACCCGTGATCGTGTCCACCGTCGCAGGTATGTAATAAGGATGTAACCCGAGCCCCACGGGACACGGGACACGGGACCGGCGACTACGATCGGTTCCACGGGGGGACAGGTCCGAGGCTCCTACTCGATGATCGCCCGACGACCGATCGATCCACGCTTCTAGGAACAACGACGAATATAGCGAGCTGGAAATTAGCCCCCCGGGGTTGTTTCTTCTTGCGGAGTAGTCACCAGGACCGGTACTTCTGGGGGACTGATGGGTTTCCAGTGTATTTGGATTGGAGTACTGGAAATATTACTTATACCTCTGGGCTTATCACTTATACGTCTCTTATTAGTAGCACTACGAGAATATTACAGTAAAATATTTATTACGAAAATGTGTAGCTCACTTGGATACAAATTGTTTTATCAATCGTGTTTCTATGAAAATTCTGCGTGCTTCGTAAATTTGAGAGTGATGCAGTAAATATTCCCAGTGATATTCGAGTTGAACGAGTCTCTGCTAGGGAACTGTGGGAATGGAAGTTTTTTTATTGTGAAATATTTATGTGACAGAGGGATAAAGAAAATTGTGTGATTCTTCGGTATATGAGAGTATCCTTATGTGAGGTGTATGGATTTATTCGTGTTCCTAGGGAGACCCCTTAAGTAATTTTTGAATGGAACATTTGAGGTGTTAGTCTACACTCTACACTCTATCTATATCAAGTTTTCACAAAAGTAATAATATTAATTACATTCATAATCCTCTCACTCGGCATCAAGATTCAAGAACCAATTCTTCAAATTGATATAAAACCTACATACACCTTTCATTCCTATCATATCCCGTCAATTGCAGTGAAATATTTGATCCCACGATGCAAATACTCCACAGAAATATTGATCGGAAGATTCCAAGATTCATCGCGAGCGTTGAATATGCAACATTCTCCATCGTTGCTCAAAGCAAGTCGAAATGCCATTTCTCTTCTCGATTTCGCCATGAATTATTTATTCGTGGATCTAACCCGGCCGCCACGTGACGCTGGCCAGCCAGTCTTCCTGCGATCTCGCGCGTTTTCCTCTCCCGGCGTGTCTCGCCGCTTTGCGCTCATGCAACGAGGATGTAACCGAAGCCAGTGGCTGTCGAAATCCACGATCGAATCCACGACAGCCCGAAAATTCCACGCGGAGATCGAAAGAGTTCACATCGAGGGCTTCCAGGAAGTGTCGTCTGGTCGTTTGAAATTTAATTCGGACGCGCGCGGAGAGGCGAGCTCGCGCCAGACCGCAAATTGCGACATCGATGTGTTCACCGCGTTCTTCATTCTGCCCGGTGGTTCGCGACGGCGATGGGCTTCGAAACCTTTCGAATCACTTCGAACATCTGACAAAAAAGTCGAATCGCTTCAGACTGTATTCAGAAATTTTGAGGGCCTGGCGGGTTTCGGAGAGTTCAAACGAAATCGATAGTGATTTAGAATACCTTGTGACAGGAGACGAAAGGCTTTCAAAGTTTATCAAGACCACTAGGATCCACCGAGTGTTTTAATTTAATATCCTCAAAATTTGGCTAATATTCGAAGACATTTGCAAGCGAAGGGAAGTGACTGAAAATTTTGCAAGCTACCGTGTCCATCGTCCATTCGCGGGAATAAAAGGAATCGATCGCAAGCAAGATTGAGCAGCGCGACCTTCCCTTCGTGTCCCCCCGTGTTTGCTTTCGGATGTGCCTCGGTCAGCTGAAGGACGGGTAATCGTACACCGTGCAAATGAATGACTGTGGAAGAGAGGAGTAGTCGAAGGAGAGTCGGAATGAAGATGAAGAAGCGTGAGATAGGCCGTCCAGGCCCGGGAGTCGCTCTTCAATGCTGGCTGGGCCCATCTAGAGAGCTCGATAAACACTCGACACCGAGTTCTCGCGTGGTTCTTCTTCAAAACACGGGGCCCCATTGTTGCCGTGTCATCTCTTCCAGCTTCGGGGCCATTGTCCTCGGCCGCTGGCATTACCAATCGTTCGAATCGATCCTGGTTATCCAGAGTCCCACCGGCAAGCATGCACACCGAGTCCCGTCGAAGAGACACTGTAGCCGATCGCTAGGAAAATGGCGGGCCTGCTGCCGGTCTCTGAAAGAAAGTGACGCGGAATTAGCCCGTGGCCTTTTAAAGCCCCATAAAAAAACGACGGGCCGGGTCCATCTCACTGTCTGAGAATTCGAATTCCTGGCGATCAGCGAGCCGATAAAAGCCGACGTGTCGCGGAGGTGTCGTGGGATCTGTTTCCATCGAAGGGGAGCCGACTTCCTGGGAGAGATCAGCTGACGCCTGGGCGGTTCGTTTCGGGGCCTAGTGAATGGGAATATCAAGAGCAGAGCAGAGGTGCCCGGCCACTCTCACTCTTCCCGCCTCGTCCTTTCTCCCTCGCTCCCTGATTTCGGGGCCCGAATGTGGTCAGCCCGAGAGCCGCTGGAGGTGGAGGTGACGAGCACCGATGGTGGTGGGAGGGGGGGGGGATGAGGGGGGAGGGCAGCAGGGGCAAGAAGGAAATCGGCGGAGTGGCGACGGCGGAGGGAAGAGGGAGAGAAACGAGCACGTTGAAACAAGAAGAATGGAATAAAAGGTTGGCCTGGCCGCGACGGCCAAGCGAAAAGGGGTCGGAGGAGGAGAAGGACTCGAGGAGAAACCAGCGGGGGCGGGGCCCCGACTCTGGATGCTGGGATGGAGCCCAGTCCTCCTTCACCATCTTCGTTCATCTCGGACCCAACCCCTTTTCTCATCCGAAGCTGGCCCATCTTTTGCCTTCTCTGCCCCCGCTGATTCTTCTACACCAGTTTCTTCGACCCCTTCTTCCTCTGCTTCTTCCCTTCGCCGGTTCACCCTTGACCCGTCCAAGCTGCGCCGTTGCTCCTCTTCGCCAACGATCTTTGCTGATCCATCGCTGACCGAGTTGAAGTTTGCATTGTACTGATTCGCGGCAGGATTAATAGTGTAAAGGGACATTAATTGGCACCCGGGCAAGTAATTTGGAAATCAGTTGAAGGGGCTGCTGGATACTAAAAAACTGGATATGACTCTCCGCGGAATATTATTCTGAAAATTAGTAGAATACATTTTTCCCAAATTCGGTGACCAAGGAAATCATCACAGACACTATGTAGACCTAGAATAATCAAAGCTGAGAGCCGTTTGAAATTCGTGTTCGATCGATGGTGCTCTTGGTTCCTCTGGGAACCAAAGCTGGTCGAGTTGCATCGCAGAAGAACGCTGCAGGGGAATACGGGAATCGGAATTGCCCGCGGGTTAACTAGCGGCTGCGCGGGGATTAACACGCTGGCTTGCTAAACGAGATAAGATACGGTGCATGTAAACGAGGTGTAAGTGATAGACGCTCGATAATTAACGGGTATCGAGAGTGAGAGATGAGGCAGAGATAGGGTGGCTCGAGCCAGGAGGACGTTATACCTGTCGCATCCAGTCCATCATCCGCTGGAACTGGTTTGCTCTTTGCCTTTCATCTGCCTTTCGTAACGTCCGCCAGGCGCAGTGAAACTCTTCTTCCTCCCGGAGACGGAGAATTCTGCGCTCTCGCGTACCTGCCGCGCTCGCGCCATTACGCGTCGCTGGGGAATTGAAACAATGTTACTACGAATGCGATCGGTGCGACAACACACGGGAGATCGGACGCCAGCGAGCTGGCGCGCACGCCTCGCTGACTTTGAGGCTCCGGGCGCTCCGAAACCTATACGACTTTCACTAACCTTTCGCAAACCGATTTTTGCCCCGTATCGCGTTTCGTCGTTCACTTGCACGGCGAATAAATACGGACGGCTAGGGACTTTCTACTGTGGAGGAAAGAAAGGGAGGGCTTTTGTTTTGTCGAGTTCGTTTGGTCAGTACAAGATAGAAAGTCTTGAAATTGAAAGATGAAGAAGTTGAAATAGCTGTCACCACGTTGATCCCCTCTTAAATCACTAATTAATTCAGTTTGATTACTGTCAGGGTTCTTTAAAGAATAAATCTTATTTAAAATTAAAATGTACCGATGAATTCCATTTTAAAATCGACTACCCTCTTATGTAATTAAATAACCACCATAAATTTGAAATATTTGTAATCCTCTCTTTAAACACTCAAGTACATTTCCACCTCACTGTTTTATACAATATCAAGTGCACGGATTTTTGAAAAATTTCATAAATCTACCCACGAAGTTATCTCCGCTCGTTTCCAACGATTCCTCACGGAGTCTTGCACAAGGATCGCGATTTGTTTTGAGGATATTTCGCGCGCGGCTTTGCGGTTGCCCTTTTTTTTTCTCCATCCCCCAACCCGTCCCCCTTCCGCCCTTGTGCCCCTAATGGATTACGGGCCAGGCCATTTTTCACCCGAAATGGATTTTCATAAGGCCCGACATTCTCGGCTTTGCCCAACCGCGCGCATTCTCCACCATTCTCCGTTTCACTCTATCTCCGCTCCGCCAAAATGTTTGTAAATAGATGTAAAGTCTGGGAGGGGCCCAGGGGGTTCCCTGCTGGGTGAACAAGGCGCCCCATCGTGCACCACGGTCGGTACATTTCTCGGGCTCTTCACCATTCTTCCCTCTCTTTATACGAACCTATACATCGGCCACCTTTTGTATCTCTTCCACCCTCTTTCTTCCTCATCTTCTTCATTCTTATCCTCCCACTCGTATTCTTTCCCGTGCGTTCCCCCTATGTTCCATCTTGCCTATCTTCTTCGTTTTCTTCATTATTAGTCATCCCGGTCCTTCCCCCCAACCTCTTCGATCAGATTTTCCTCCATTTCTTCGCATTCGACTTTCGATTCCTTCTGTTTCCATTTATTCAACCCTCAATTTTCTTAATCTTCCTTTAGCGTCTATTTCACTGATTTCGTGCACTAAAATTCCACAGTTTTGTATTCAAGTGGTGGACGTAGGGGCTGCGAGAGTTGAAATCAAAATCGACCAGTTAGATTTTAAATTCAGGTGGGGATCATAAGGCAAACTTAACTGACCCTGAAAACACAAACTGTTGAACCGAAGAAAACTGGGAAAGACTTCTTCACCCAGCGCAATTCTCCATTCATTTTTTCACTCCCTCTCTAAAGTCAAATATTTCCCTATCTGTTTGACAACATGCTCTAGCATAGCCGATTGTTGGCCGTGTAAATTATTAACAAACCCGTTCAAACACGTACACCCTTCGGAAGTGATAAATCATCGGTATGAAAGCACACATTGTATTTGTCCTGTGCACATCTTGGCTATGTAAATTCGCGGCGGGATCTACTACCAGGAACTCCGTGTGTGCGCGAATTCAATGGAAGTCGACGATAACTGTGAGAACAAAGTTAATTTCTACCGTCGGGTGCAGCGTTAAAGTAGCGATTCACGGTGACAAATCCTGTCCCGAGGGAACTCGATCGCAAAAAGGGTCTTGCGGCGCGTCCGATCTATTGTCTTGCAGTGATTCTGCGATTATTAGAAACCATACTGCCATACTGTCTGAACATATGGCACTTATACGCCTAATATGTGCACAGAGGGTAGCCAAATTATTATATTCAAAACATTTTCGTCAATTTTTGGGATAATTTTAAAATGGATTTAATACAATTAAAAAAAAAAATCTTAAATTGTCGACTAGCTTTCCAAAACACTCATGAAAATTTGTTTACGATCATGAGTTCGCAAGTTATAGGTGTTTAAAGTGAGAAGTACCTTTTTTGCTTTGATCGCGAATAACTGGGTCAATAAAAATCATACAACAAAACCCCCAAAAACAGAATTAAAGAGAAATGTTTACTCTATGAGAGCACTTCATTGGATTTACTGGGGAAAAAATTTTTTGACCCGTGCATATGTTCAAACTAGGCAAAAAAATTAGAAACTTCGTTTCCTATGCTTCATCCTGATACAACAGTATCAGAATGGATGAAAAACAATTTTGTGTCTTTCATTCAAAAACTAGAACCCAGATTTACAAAATCTCAAACCTTTTTGTTTGAGTAGAATAATTTGGCCACCCACTGTATGAAGAGGGAAAGGAAAGTGAAATTAGGGATGAAATGGAGAAGACACTAGCAATAACTAAATTAAGTTTAAGTTATATTAGGTTTTGCTACGATTAAAAATGAAAGAAATATACTATTTTAATCCTTATAGGGGAAACCATTTTTCTCTGAAGCTAGATATTTAGATAATCCTCGTCCTAATATACAATATCTCAGAAATTATTTTATATCACGAAAAGAAGCACCATAAAATATTCACAATTGAAACACGCTGTAGAATAGTACCAGAAAACGACAGACTAAATAATTTCTAGGAGCCTCCATAAGTGCCCCTTTTTGTTTGAGTAGAATAATTTGGCCACCCACTGTATGAAGAGGGAAAGGAAAGTGAAATTAGGGATGAAATGGAGAAGACACTAGCAATAACTAAATTAAGTTTAAGTTATATTAGGTTTTGCTACGATTAAAAATGAAAGAAATATACTATTTTAATCCTTATAGGGGAAACCATTTTTCTCTGAAGCTAGATATTTAGATAATCCTCGTCCTAATATACAATATCTCAGAAATTATTTTATATCACGAAAAGAAGCACCATAAAATATTCACAATTGAAACACGCTGTAGAATAGTACCAGAAAACGACAGACTAAATAATTTCTAGGAGCCTCCATAAGTGCCCCCAACAACTACCCCCTCAATACCTTCAACGTCACTACCACATTGCACATTCCCAGTATTCCCTTCAAATGCCACGCTCACAATCATTTCGCGTTGCCACTGCAAAAAGCCGTGAATCCTCTTACATTCCCCATCCACGAACCTCCGACATCCCCCATTCCACCCTGACATCAAATCAAGCGCTACCAATCACACTTTCGCCAACTCTAACGCACCAAAGCCCCGGCAAAAAAGGAATCCGAGAAACGAAGCAAATCGATCACAATCGATCACCACAAAGCCGAGGCAACCTCGAGAATCCCAAGCCAATCGCGATTCCCCGCTTCGTACTGCACGGAGAGATCGCGTGGCCGTCGAAACGTCACAGCTGCGGATCCGTGGAAGCTGCGGGGCCCTTCTATAAATTCGCCCGGAGTGCCTGGTCGGAAAGGGCCACGGGGGAATTAAGGCCGGCTATTGAACGGCGATATCGTGACACCGCGGTTGTGGATCGTTCGCCGGGCGAGTCGAGAGCGTAGCCCGTTTCATTCAGAGGCGGTCCGCGGCCTGGCCGCCTTAATGGGAATTCATCCGACAGCCGATGGGCGTGCGGATTCGCTTGTGGCGATCGCGTGCACGTGGCCGTGACACGTCTTTGCTTTTCACCCCGGCGGACGATTCGAAATGCGGGGAGGGGCGAAAAAGGAGCAGAGGGAAACGACGACGATAGCGAGAAGCGCCAAGGGACGACGAAGACGGAAGGAAGAAAAGGCGGGACCGTTCCCTCGAGCTGTCGTGCACAGCTCAATAGGGGCTAATTGCCGCAAGGAGAGCTGCAAATTCGTGGTATTGTAAACCACGTTTCGTTTCGTGTTGCTCGCTTGTCGAACCGAAGTCGCATTGTCGGCGTTCGCGGCTCGCCCCACGGACAGTTTGAGGCGGAAGATTCTTGATGAAAGGGGCGAGTATTCCGAGGGGCACAATGCCTCCGCGGCGTTGAATCAACGAGTTGTAAGCCGTGACTACGAGGATGATAGTTGGAGGATGATAGATCGGGGGATCGTTGCTTCGTTTGTGAAGACGGGGATGGTAATTAGCACTGCCGCTGACGATGGGCAGGTGTCCGAGTTGCGGGCTCTTCCACTCTGAGTTGCTTCACTCGTGTAGCGCAGGTGGGATGAAAATGGCGGATGTGAGGTGGGTTTGGGTTGGAATGGAGTCTCTTGGTGTTCTGGGCGAAAATGGTGGTGGTAGAGGAAACGCGATGGTTATATTGAGAAACTGTTTTTGAACAAACGTTTGTCTATCGTGGGAGCAAGAAATCTATTTAGTAGATTCACGATTTTTAAGGAAAAACACTTGGTAAGTGATATGAGTACGTTCCTAGTCGGACTCCATTCATTCTCATATTTCTCTAGAGTTTACTTGAGCTATCACAATTTTATTTATTCTCGCGTACCTACACGCGTGCAATTTGTTTTAAGGGTACTAGGCAATCGTTCCTATCTAAAATGAAGCATTTCTGTTTCAATTAATTACAAAGAAACAAATTGAAACTGGGACTTGTTCTTTGGTATAAAGTTTATAAAAGTAAATATTTTTCTACTAAAAAAATTACCAAATGTTCCTTAAATGTTGCTCTTTTGAGTGCAAAAAGTTGTGTAAAAATATATGCTTCAGCTATTTAAAATAAAATTCACAAATATTCGTCTCTTTTCCTAAAAATGATCAGTTTGCGCAATGTAGATAGATCACCGTTATCATCACTTACTGAGTCACTCTTTAAAATTCAAAATCAGTACTTCCTACTATATGCACAAACTAATAAATTATCTAGCAATGGGACTCCTAACAGCAATACTATCTAGCATCATATCATAATACAAAACATCAGTTCCATGGAATGAACTCACATCTCCCAAGCCGCCCTCTCCAATATCGAAACACCCTTCACACCTACTTACGATACAATCTCCCCCGACGATGTCCCCCCAAAAACTGTATTCCCGTATTGGCAGATCGAGCGCAGAAAAATCGACGCGACTTTCACGCGGTGAAAAGAGACCCCCCAAGGGGAGGGAAGGAAGGAATTAGCTTCTTCCGCGCGGCGGGCCGAGGATAAAGCGCGGGCAGAAGGCATCGTTGCGAGGGAGAAGGGGGGGCACGCTTGTACGGGCTCGTCGAGGCGCATGACACGGCCCCCGCGTGGGCGATTACCCCTCGGAAATCAACTTAAACAGGGGGGAGGAGGGTGGAGCAGGATGGCCCTCGAAACGGGGCCCGACAATGGCCCGCGGCTTCGGTCAATGGGGAGCCCCTTGGGCTTTTTAGCTTCTCGCGCCCCCTCGATGCCCTGCGTTCCGGATTAAACGGGGGTTTACACGGATCCACGCTGCTTCCCGTCAGGCGAAGTCAAGCCGGCCGCGTATACCCGCGCGCCTCCATGTTCCCCCGTGCGCTCTATTGACCGCCGCGCCGCTGCGGCACCCGCGTGCCCCGCCAGGTAGATGGCCGAGCAGGGACACAGAGGGGAACAAGAGCGCCGGTTAAGAAGAGAAACGAGAGAAGAAGAGGATCGCCGTGACCGAATGATCCCCGACACCGGTCGTATTTATACTCCTGTTTGCCCCCTGATTCGCCACAGGCTTGGGCCCTTAAAGGGCAACCCCCTCGAAAGGCCCCCCCTGTCCGGTCAAAACACGCATTCGTTTTCCGCCACCTCTCTGCTTGCCACCGTCCGTTTACCTGGCCGCTGTTTACGCGCCGCACGCCCCCTTTTTCCGCGCGCACCCGCGTGAAATCGACGGCTTTTCGGGCAAATCGCGTTAAGCGGAACTTCGAGGAAGCAGGGGGTAGCGTCCGGGGCTAGTAGAATAGAGGCTGGAGTCGGCGGCGGAGAGTTTCTTTGGGACCAGGAATCGAGGCTGGATTAGATCTGCACCCGATGGTGCCTCACGAGGAATGGAGGTTGAAGATTGAGGTTGAGGGGCTCCGTGCAACGATAGCCTTGGGATATTATTTTTCGAGGGTTGGGAAATTGGTTTGTGGCTGATGGGAAATGAGGCTCGAGGCTATTTGAGTCGATGATGGAATTGGAAAATCTTAAGAAAACGTTCTAGGAAGTTTATGTAGATACGTACTGTTTTCGGCCGAAAACTGCTGAAATGTGTGATTTTCACAAAATTTAACAATTTGTAGCTCATAGCTATGTTAACCGATTTTAATTAAATTTTCAGCACGTATACAACTTACTTAAATCTACAAAAGGCATTTTTTAAATTTTCATTACGAGCACAGACAAAACTATTACTATTATTATTAAACTTTACTATTTTTTTCGCTATTCCGACTAATTGCAATTTTCTTCAAAACGACGAATCGTGTCACATAGCATACTAATCTTTCTAGTTTCTCAAAAAAAATTAAGTCATTTGGACCTATTTTAAACACATTATTCTGTTTTAAAGGGTGGCCGAATACTTTTGCACGCCACTGTATTTATAAAGCTTCGTGGTTTGAATAAAATTTACTTTTTCCAGTTCCTAGTAGAGCCCTACACAATTTCACTAGCACAAATCATTGACAATGTACCTTCCCAGAACTCTCTAAAAATAAGTGCCTACAACTTTATCAATAATATAATTTAGGCTTCCTAATCCCGTGATCACGTCTTCACCCTGAAGACAGTTTCACACGCAACACAATGCGACGTGTCACGCTATTTTACTCCAACAGAATTAGCGGAATTATTATTCATACTGTGCTGAGTCCCTTCCCATTGTTACCCGAATTTATGGTGTACATTAAATCCTCGTGCCTAGTACCTACCCCAGCAGCAATTAAGTCGTTGGATCCTCGTTAGCAATTCAATAACCCCCGAAGTGTTGTTGCGTGTTACAGAGATGCAAGGAGAAGCTGAACACCCTCGCTATCTCAGTGATGAACCAATGGCCGGGGGTGAAGCTGAGGGTGACGGAGGGCTGGGACGAGGAAGGGAAGCACGCGACGGATTCGTTGCATTACGAGGGTCGTGCCGTCGACGTGACGACGAGCGATCGGGATCGCTCCAAGTACGGAATGCTGGCGAGGCTCGCCGTCGAAGCTGGTTTCGATTGGGTGTACTACGAGTCCAGGTCGCACATCCACTGCTCCGTGAAGTCTGGTCAGTTCTCTTTTAATTTCTTCCACTTTATTTACGAAATATTCCGAAGTCCACAGCAAATGTGGATGTAAATTGATTACTTTGGACACACGACATCGAAAAGGTGGAATAAAGTTTTTTGATACATGACTTTGTTTTTGAGAAAATAAAATTTGGAAGAGTTTCCATAATTTTTACTTCTGTAGGTATTCAGAAATATGTAAATCAGTCATTTAATAATATCCCTGTTCCCTTGTTTTATTTTGTCTTCAATTTCTCTGTCATTAACTGCGAAAGTATAGAATGGAAAATTGTAAAACAAGTTTCTCTGAAATTAGATTATTTTCAAACAATATTTAGCCTATCCTTTAATTAAAAAAATTAGTAATTTTGAGGTGCTCGTCGATCGGTAAATCCCTAGGATACACCTGTGAATGGTGTATTGTTCCATTGCGTTCATTTCAACGATAAAAAAGAAGAGGAATTTACTCTTGATGTCTAGCTGTCCCAATTTAAAGCCAGATTGTTAATAATGCGTATTATCGCTATTAATCCACATTCCTCACAAGAGGCGCGTTTTGATTTCTAGCTTCGTCATGGCTACTTCATCCATTACAACGGCATAACGTTGGCAAAGACGCTAATCGAGTCACGTATCGATGTTATCGCGAGCCGTGTCGACCACCTAATTTCCCTTTAAATCCCACACGGTATTTAAGATAGATCGTGAGCAGATGTCGAGGGGTTTTATCGCTCCTCGGCGATTACGATGCGATCAGATATCAGTGAGGCAATATAGACCAATATTTTCGTCTTCGTTTTATTGTCTTTTAACAATTGAGGTGATCGAGGTAAAAGATCCGCGACGATATTAAATTTTTGACACCTAAAAATCGATAGATACCTAAATAGAAAATAGGGAATGATTTAAAAATAATATAAAATTCAATGGTTTTGCAATTTTAAAACAGCCGATTAAATACGTCGGTTTGTTTCGTTATATTTTATTAAACGTTATTATTCTTTTTTTGCAAAAATTTTCTTCTGACGGAGCACCACTGTTTTAGGGAATATTCCAATCGCCGCGTGACTATATCTCTCTGGATAACAGAAAGTTATCTGTTTTACCGACTTCCATAGATCTTCAGGGTATTGCAGAGAATGATCGAGCTTGTACGAAGTTGTTCCGTGAACGTCCAGTGAAATATTGCACAGATTTACGGGTACCTATCCGTCGAGGATAACGGAGAATAATGCACAGCGATGATTTAGCGCGGTAGTTTCAAAAAAGAAAAGTAGCGTTCGAAATTTAAAGTTAGAAATTTGAGATTTGTTAAGTAGATTAACCAACGTTACTTATTCCCATTCTCTCGACTATGAGTTATGTACCAAATTTACTTTTTTCTCAGAGAAAATATTTTTGTAATATAGACTTGCAAAAACAATATTTCACTATTCTCTTTCAGTAAATGGAAGTTCGCCTATTATAAAAAATATCTTTGACTCAAAATAGTTACCCATACATACATGTAATAATTCATACGAAAAACTATAATTCAAAAGACCGTCGCTAAGGATTTAACAACGCGAAAATCGCTTATGGTTAGTGTATTACGTTCTCCTCGAATTTCCTCAGGCACTTGGCGAACAGGACGGGAAGGGGGCGAAAAAAGCGTGGAAAAAATGCTTTACGCTAGCGATGGGGGTGGTTTTGTTGCTTGATCGTGGCTCGTGTTTCAAAATAAATGCCGATAAATCTAGCCGCGCCTGTCAGCTCGAATTAGTCTCCGGGGTAACGATCGCCGCGAAATCGATACGAGCCGAAAGAACGATATTCGGTGACGAGAGGAGAGGAGATCACGATTTCGACGCCTGCTCGATCCTTGATCTTCTTGATCGATCCTCTAGTTTCCGTTGTGGAAGAGGCTGTGGCCACAGCTTCCGAACAATTGTGGGATTTATTCTACGATCGAAATGAAAATCGACTTTGGACACCTTCCACCAATTGTCCTGGCGCCAGAAACTATTTCTACACGCATTTTAATGATCAATGAATCGTATGATTAAACTTGGGCATTGCTTAGTGAAAGTAGTGATGGGTACGAACGCATCGCGAGTAATTTTGTTTGAATAAGAATTACTTATGGAAGAAATGGCTATCATTCTTGAAACTGATTTGTCTCTCTTTACTCTCGTAGAGTTTCGCGATCCTGTAAATAAGCAGATTCCACACAAAAAGACACTCGGTAGCGAGTATGTTGTATAGAATAGCGCGAAGAAATTTACATGCAAATGATACTCGGTTAATCTTACACGCCGCGTGTACAAGTTCTCTAGGGAAATCGCGGAAAAGGTGCGAACGAGGTAGCTCATTATGTCGACACCAATATCACAGGCCAGATTATCAGGAGTTCTTCGTGGTTGTGGCTAGTTTTGCCTAGTGATTTTTTCGTTCTACTGTTTCACTCTCTGATAGGTCAGTGATTCGTGTGACTAGTGGCGGGAGACCAACGGATCCGATTACGTGATCGAATCGATCGTTTCCCTTCAGCTTCAGAGGCTCTAGCCACAGGCGAGACCAGATTCCAATGTTCCGCGGATTCTATTTACACGAATCGACTCAACTTTATAAAGAACTTTTATTGCACGATATTGAGTACTGAGTGGTGATGTGGTGGAAAGACTATTCACATTCAAGAATTAGATAGTTTGAAAGATTTCTGATAAACAACCAAAAAGGACCAACTAGTTATGGAACTAACTTCATAGTATTTAAAAACAGACGCTTAGAAACAACTCACTCAGCACCTCTTAAACCCTTCACTCAATCATCAGTCTAGCTGACTCAAGTATCTACCCACTCACAAACGCTTTGTAACACAAAAGAAATGTTTACAACCCCACCCAAAAGAACTCCCCTAAGTTTTAAAAGCCACCGTACTAACAAGCCCCAAAATGCTCTGCTTGCAGAATCCTCATCCGCAGGCAAATCAGGTGGCTGTTTCCCAGGCAGGAGCCTGGTGCGAACGGAGCAGGGCACCACGAAGAGGCTGGACCAGGTGCAGCTAGGCGAGCGGATCGCCGCCCTGGACTCTCGCGGCGAGGTGGTCTACAGCGAGGTGATCGCGTTCCTGGACCGCTCCCTGAAGGAGAGGAGGCAGTTCGTGCAGCTGACGACCGAGTCCGGCCGCGTGTTGACGCTGACGCCAGCCCACCTGGTGCCCGTGGAAGGCACGTCGTCGACTTTCGCCGGCAGGGTTCAGCCAGGTGACAAGATCCTGGTGAGGGACCCGGCGAACGAGAACGAGGTGGAGCACCGCCTGCGATGGGACAAGGTGGTCGACAGTCGGCTGGTCCTGGAGGAGGGCATCTACGCGCCGCTGACAACAGAGGGCACCGTCCTGGTGGACGACGTGGTCGCGTCCTGCTACGCGTTCATCGACGACCAACAGATGGCCCACTTGGCCTTCCTCCCCTACAGACTCTGGAGCAACCTGAAGTCCCTGTTCTCGAGGAGCCCGGGTGTCGAGGACACGAGGCAGCTGGACGTCAGGCAAGAAGAGAAAACGGTGAAGGACGGCATCCTCTGGTACGCGTCCTTCCTGTACTGGGTGTCCTCGTACGTCACTCCCACGAGTATGCTCTATCAGTGAAGACCTCCCATGGCTGATCAAGGAGGACCTGAGACTTACTTAGTTGCGGAGAACGGACCGTGAAACGCGTCCGACGAATGTCAGCCTCGTTGCGCGGACGCCTCGACGAACCAAGGATTTCGAGCGTCCGCGGAGGACGAACGCGTACAGGAACGCGTGCTCGCGGGCACCAGAGCGATCTTGGACGCTTCACGCTCACGCGTGCCCCGTGGCTCCTGTTGCGACGATTAGCCGAGAAATTGTATCTAGTTCGGGGGGAGACAGTGTCTTCCTCTTGGTACATATTCCTTTTTTCTTCACCCCTTTTTATTGTTCGAAGAACGTACTCGATGCGTGGATGACGTTGAAGACGAAACACGAACGTTGAAGAGACTCGAAGTTCGTTGGCCAGTGACCCACCTCCGTTCACCGAGTGACGTGTAGTATATTAGATATGTAGGACCAGGAAACGAAGCTTTAGAGGGAGGATCGAAGCTCTTTCCTCTTTGACAATTGTAGCGTGTGTACCATACGAATATATATATAATATAAAGATGTTTCCCCCTTCCTTGTTCATCGAGGGGACGCGCGCGTTCCGCGGTGGAACTGCGACAAAGCCCGGTCAAACGTGACGAACGATGTAAAAATCGATAAATTAGGTAGAACGAATTGATAAACCGATGGGAATCGGGACCGCCCGCGCGGAGATTTATCTGGAATTCAATTGCGAGGCTTCGTGTTTGCGAAATGCTTGGACACAGTGTTTCTAATTATACGATTTCTGCTCGATGCAGAATGCTTGCTGAATGCATTTCGATGCGCTTGTTGCGTGTCCATTTTTATTGTAAAATGTTGGTAGCGACTGGTTTAATGCCCTCCGCAATATGCTTGCTAAATGTCTCTGATTACACGCTTCCTGAATATTTCGCAACAAGCACTCGGCGAATTAGCATGGACATTTGTGGTGGTTGACGAGTGTTTTTTATTTATTCCGTGGGACAGCTGGAGGAACATTTCTGATTTTATAAATAGCTTGTTAATCTATTTCCATTTACTCTGTTTATACATTTTATGAAATATTCAACAGCACGATTGGTATTTCGATTTATGTAACGTGGAAAATACGTCAGAGCATGGTTTTAACAGTGTTTTATTGTTCGCACAAAATTGGTGAACATTTCTGATTTTTTAAGTACCTATTTCATAAAATATTTACACTTTTCAAAAATTTTTGGCAAAGCTATCCTGATATAAATTTTATATTGTCACCAAAAAGATAAAACGACTGCTCTTATTTTACAAAATACTTGGAAAAAAGCAGCCACATATATTTTTAATCCACCTCGAATTTTTGCAATACTTTGTTTATATTCCATGAAATTATTGTAACACGGATGAAAGACACATTCGTGTTCGCTGCAACGTACTTGCCCCTTCTAATCGCTTCTCACCCCTTCGATGTCTCGAGGAGATCGAGTTTCCAGCGCTGCATTAACCCCTCGCGTTTTCTAACGTTAGAAATTATTAATTTATAGAAACGAACTCCTTGCATCCTGACAGCGCTTGCCAGGTTACGCTTCCCCTTCCTGCTTTCATCCCCTTAAGGTAACAGATTCGAAAAGGAAGAGAGTGTTTCGTCCCTGTCACTTGCTCTTAACCGATCTAGGAGAAAAAATAGATTAAGGACGCTTGAAAGAAGGGAAAATAATTATTGTACATAGTCCCCTATCTATTTTATCATTATGGTCATACTTCCCTCTCATGGAATCGTGCTATAGGTAATGTTGCGTTTTCTCGGCTCGTTTTAACTCAATCCGTATCGATTGCTGCATTTAAAGCTATTCGCAGGATAAAATATCGAGTTTCCCCCCCACGTTGTATAGTAATCCTAGCGTCCTGATCGCATTTCGATCGAGGATCATTGAAATCCATCTGCACGAGATTAATTATTCCACGCTAGAACGGTTGCTACATTCACGCCTAAGTTATCCCCAGAAATTTATATATATTATATATTATTATATTATAGTAATTATTATTAATATTATTATATTATATTTTATTATATTATTAATATTATTATTTGTACGTAGCGCAGAAACAAATTATAAATTATGTATATATATACCATCGATAGATTGAATTAAATCATTAAATTGAGCAGAAACCGGTGGCTTATGACTGATACCCTTTTTACTTTAATTAATTTCTTTCCTGATTTCGTATGTATATTTTATGGAGAAAGAAGGAATTACTTATAATAAATTGCATTGGTGTATAAAAATGTATTTAAATTAAAATTGATGAAATATCAAATCGAAATTTACAGTGCTTAGTCTCTTATTTATTTCAATACAATATTCAAGATACATACTATAAAATTTATTTAAACTTCCACGCAGGAAATTCTCAATTAATTACTCAATTTTTCATGAGAACGTAGAACATATAGAATTGTGAAATTCTATAAAAAATATCTGACGTCTTCGAATAATGAGCAAGTATAATTTGGAAAACTCAATGAGTACCATCTCTACCTTCAAACTCCACTTTTTCGATTGCAACGAAAAGAAAAAGAATCGTGCTGAAATTCACACCTTCCGACGTTCCTTTGTTCCTTCGACCTTTGCGAAACTTTCACAGCACCGATCGACCCTCTGTCAATTTATTTCATGCAGACGAGCTGCAGCCATTCTCGCGAAAGGCAGCGAAGTAATTAAGCCAGGTGCGTGCTCGGAATGGAGGATTACGGGGATGTGGTTACCGATAAAAGGGTGAGCATTTCTGAGTAACGATTCACAAAGGTTATGGACCATCGCATTGTCAATGAGAAGTCATTGAAAATCGCATTACAGAGACTTTAATTATTTCGTGTAAAGCTTCAGGAGTGTGAAATCAGTGAATTATTATCCCACTAACCAGTCTGCGCTGTTTCAGCCCAGCGTGATAATTTCGTATCTGCAAGACCTGGAGAAGACTTTCTTCGAGCTGGTCGCCACTGGAACCATCTCGGATGTGAAGCAATTCTTGGACAGCAACTCAGACTTCAACATCAATGCCGTCGACTATCAAGTGAGCCATGACAATTCAATTTAACACGTTCCGCGTCACGGTGGAAATTCAGATCCTTAGTGGGACTATAAACAGTAATGAGAAAAGCAGATTATGATATTCAATTATAGTAAAATCAGCCTTTTTTCTTCTACTTCCATTTCGACACTGAATTGAGACACCTCTTTCCTATGCAGAAAAGAAGAAATCGATGTTCAAAAAAATTTTAATGGGAGTGTCCCTTAAGGGTGTGGTGGACTATTTCAGCTTCAGAAAATCGATTATCTTTTTTCACCGATTTTTAAAGTGTTATCCTTTATGAACAGTTTAAATAAAATTTCATGAAAAAATTCAAAATATTATAGAAGTTATAGCAGTGAAAATTTTTATTGCACTGTCGATTAACGGCCTTGTAGAGCGGTATCGGCATAGCGGACTTAACTTTGAAGCCGTTTTTCTCGAAACACCATTTTCAAGCACAGGGTACATCATAACTCTTCAACCAATGAATATTTTCAGTTTAAATTTCTACTGGATATGTATAATTCCTTCCACTACAGAGAGGAATTCCCACATCAACATTGGAAGTTTGTAAAACATTTTATAACTGATAAAAGACAATTTTTTTCGTAAAAATGTGGAGAAAAAATTGATCCGCGTATAACTTCCACAATTTTTGTTTAAATTTATCGGCGAAGTTCCACTCTGTTGATTTTGTTGTATAAAGTACTCGCTCCAAAGCATTTTGCTTTCACATGATTGGCTCATCTAAATCGATGTACACTACCTGCAGCAGCTCGCCGTACAAGGCTGTCTTCACCGATTAATAACTCCGACAATTTTATCCATCCCAACGATTTTTGTTGTTTTAATTACCCGCAAACCTGCCCACAATAGATTGTTAAAAGCACGACTATAATGATTATTTGGTATCAAAGTAATTTAGCGTCAAAGAAACTAACGAATTTAAGTATTCAATAATCCATTACCCCTTTAAATGAAAGTATCATTAGGTGTCACTTCTGATAAACATTGTGCACCAGTGATAACACGAAACGTGTTAAATTTTTTTTTTTAAAAATCATTCGATCAACGGTATCGGTATTCAAACAGCACACCTCGCTACCAACAAAGTCATCTACATCGTCGCTGCCGATCACTTCGAATCTCCTACGTGTACAACTATCACTTCACCAGTCCCCATCCGTCAAAACAGTTGCACAAACGATTATTAATTAACGGTCTCGTTCCGTCCGGCCGGTCTGGACCAAAAGCATCCGCAGACACAAAGTGCCCGCGACAGGCGGCTCGTAAAGATGCCCGGGGCTTTATCTCCCATCGCCGGTTTCCCGCAACATAACCGTAAGTGGTGTCGGCCGTTCGATTCACCAGAAGGCGCAGGTAAAGGGCCCGGTTTTCCTCTCTTTTCCCGCGCCGCGATCACCGACTCTGTCAACCCCTTTACCGGGGGATCATTCCCGACCGATGATTTACACGGGGCCCGGGGCCCGCGTCTCGGGTTCAAAGAGCAACGCCGTCTGGTCGCGCGTTAGGCGCCCGGAGGAGGACGCGGAGGACGAAGAGGAAGGTGCCCCGGGGCCCGTGGAGTGGAGGGCATGGTCGAATCGGAAGAGGAAAGCGAAAGACGCAAGACGAGGCCTCGTTATCTCAGATCTTCACCCCGTCGTGGTACACGTACCCCCCGTGGAATGTTACCCCCTCCTCCAGGCTCGTGCTGGTCGTGTCATCCTCCTCTCTTCAGGGTTCCCAAAACGCCCAACCCTGGTTTCGCTTTGTGGCAGAGGCCGCCTCGAGTCGGACCGGAGATCGCGGAGCACCGAAGAGCGAGAAAGAGAGAGATAGAGAGAGAGAGAGACAGTGGGGGAGGAGGGGGCGGCCGTGGAAGAGAAGGGAAGAAGAAGAAACGGTGGATATGGGGAGGAAGAGGAGGGCAGGAGGAAGAAGGAAAGGCAGGGAGCGCGATAGAAACGGGATGAAAGAAGCTGGCTGCCTCCGTGTATCTACGGCCATATTTCAGGCCGTCCTTTACAAGACAATGGTTTCAGCCGAGGACCGATAAAAATTATTCAAATGACTCGTCCCGCTGTAAATTCCATCCGGGAATCCCCTCGCCACCGTCCTGCCCGCGGCTCTCTCCACCTCTCGCGTTTGCTCTCGTTTTCGGAGGCGACCCAATATCCATGAGATATCGGGAGTCATCCAGAGAATCTCCATACCCCCCCCCCTCGGTTATTAGAACAATGAGCCCGGTCCTCGGGGCGCCTGGAGGGATGAGGATTTTTATAAACTCGATCGACGGACTCGGACTTTGTTTTAGTTTGGAATATAAATCGAAGCTTTCGGGGCACTCGCTGGGGACTTGAGAGCACATGTGTCGTCTTCGCGTAATATGGTGTGTGATGAAGACGAAGGATCGTGAAATATTTTCAATCTATCTGAATTGTGTACAGATTAGTGGCGAGTTTAACAGGGCGGCTGATGAGCAGCTGCCACTTAAGCTTCTGCACAGAAGACCTCCGCAGGGACCCATGACCAAAATAATTATGATTACGTATAGGTATCCAAACACTACATTGTTTTCCTAGTCTACTACATCTTGGCCCGTGGCCAGAAGGCCACCTATCTTGAAAAAAAATTATGATTTTAAACAAACGCTATATTTTATTTCTGTACTACTACACTTAACCCATTTTTGGTTAACTACCTCTTCATTTTCCTCCAAAAATGGGCCTCTCAGAACCATTGCCACCTGGGTCTTGTTTCTTAAATCCCTTAAATCTGAAATCTTAATTGTTTCTTGAATCGATACAGACGCAGTGCAATAATTTTAGAAACGTATACTCGTATCACGCTACATACTCCAGAACAGCATCTACCCCTCTAGAATTGTCACCTTGCAGCTACAGATACATTAACCAGAACTCTATTAGCAGTAACAATTGTCTGCATCCCTTATTCTCCCGGTCTTAAATATCTTATACTATAAAGCAGAAAGTTTATATGTTTGTTACATATTTGTGCTTATTATTCCTCGCTAATCCAGATGAATGTGACTATTTAAAAAAAAAACCTAAAAAATATGTATAAAATCAGAATTTAAATTCCGGGCGGAGCCGAGTAGTAAAGCTAGTGTTACAATTAAATCGAGAAGATCAATGGGAGTTTCTAACAATCCAAAAATGCATGAAGTCCCGAAGGCCCATAGAAGCTCCAGTTTTTGGACCAAAGATTCGAACTGGCATCTAGTTTACCTCACACGTGGTACATCCCCCCGCAAACTGTCTAATATTCACATAGTATTTATGCAACCCCCGGCGTTCGATCAACCCCACGAATTCTTCTGGCGAAAGTGATGCACCGATTGTTTCGAGCGACGTTTATTTCACTCGTCCTCAAAAAATGCTCAATGGCGACGAGGGCCTCGTGCTGGACAGCTGGCTGTCGTGAAAGGTGAGGGCTCTTCAACGAGCATATATCACAAGGTGGCATTGTGGCGGTGCGTGTGGTTGCGCGTAGGTCCCCCCATAGGGCCCCGCCGAAAAGCCAGGATATCACGGAATATTGTGACCGGTGCCGACGGCAACAATGGAGTCTGCCCATTGTAGGGGGTTCCGCTTGTGTAAACGCAGAGGCCGCAGATGGGGCGACAAACGTCGTCGTCCCATTCTTCGTACAACAAGGGACACGGCCGAAAGGAAGGAAGGGAGGCAGGATGGAAGTTCGAAAGTCGATTTCACGTGGGACAGGGAAGCGCCGCGAGGGCTGGTCACCAGAGGAATTCCACGCGATCGTGGAAAGCTGTGATGGAACCCCTGAAGCGTTTTGAGAAGCGCGCAAGTCTATTGGGGATTTATGTGCAATCGCATGGAAAGGGGAAACGTTACCTTCTATGGAAATTGGAAGATAGGTTTTTTGTTTAGCACTGGGAGCATCTTTGACGATGGGTGCTTGACGATAATTTGAGAAATTATAAAAACTTAACATTAAATGGTAGAATAGGATACTGAAATTTATATAATTCTAATAATCAATATCTCTCAATTAATAAATTTACAGGAAACAGATTGCGCAATTGAACGAATTGCTCCAATATTGAATAATACAAATTTGAAGCTCACCCTCAATTATTACAGAATAAACTCCCAGTTTTAAAACTCTTAATAAATATAAAACTCCAATCTTCATTGAATATAAATTTAAAAAAATGGATAAATTAACCACATTGCTATAGATAATAATAAAATTAATATAACTCTCAAATAATATAAATTCATCTTATCAATAAAAAAATTCCTTATTTAATAACTTAATCACATGACTGAATGGTCGCAATAGCCCCATTACCCCTTCCTTTCAGATCTGAAAGGAAAAATACGGTGATCGAAAGATCCTTTTGTAGAACTCATCGTTCACAAGTTGTCAAAGCTGTCCTTTCTCAAAGTGGAGTAAATTTTCTTAATGCTTCAGTGAAAGGGAAGTGAATCTCCAAGGATTAGGAAAGTGGATGGATCTCAGAACGCTTCTATAACATTTCTTTAAAACATATTTTCAGTGTCAATCATCCCTGATATTCTACCCTAATCCTTACATACTGACAATTTCGTTTTACTACTAGGAAGCTGCCTTTAAACAAAACAAACGTAACAGTCTTCCCTTTATTATTCCACTGTATCGTCGTCCATTTTTCAGTTCCTCATTCCCAGGAGAAGCGCAATTACGTGCCCTTTCTGTCCAGGGTGTCACAGCGCTGCACATCGCAGTTCGCGACAGAAATATGTCACTAGTGAACTATCTGCTGTCCCATCCCGACATCGATCCTGGCGATACACACCTCCACGCCATCCGGGAGAACGAAATGGAGATCACCTCTGTTATCTTAAACAAATTGAACGAGCTGGCATCGGGCCTCGAGTACGCTGGCGTGACCCAGAGCGCCGATTTCTTGGACGACACGACGCCCCTGCTGGTGGCCGCGCAATATGGTCACTTCGAGATGATCAATTTCCTGCGCAGACGGCAACACTCAATCTCGAAGCCGCATCCACCCAGCTGCAACTGCGAGGACGTGTGCAAGTAGGAAGTTCCTTGATATCAAATATGCAACTAGGTTTATGCCACTAAAAAGCAATAAGGTAACAAAAATCACAGCTAAAGACTTCGTACAATGCATAATAATTTAACAGTTGTATTCAGGAGTATTTCTCAAAAAGGAACCACTGTAATTGTAAGTTCCACTTGATTATACGTACTAATGTTTCTTCATTTTTTTTTTTTATTATATAGGAAGAATATTAACTTTGGTTAAATCTAATTGATAAAACAAAAGTACTTGTAATTTAAGTTTTAACCATAAAATTTTTGTAATAGTTGTTTGGTTGAAGAATATTTATTGAATATATTAGTATCTTTCATCGAAGCAATATTTACTGTTCGCAAATTTATTTGTGGGTAAACAAAGAAATAAGTCGAAAATCTGTTTAAATCGCCTTTATTATACGCATCTTAAGTAGTTTCAAAAGCCAATTTGAAAAACGTGGGTCCGAGAAAAACCTGTTTAAAGTGCCATTTCGAAAAAAAATAAAAATAAATCATCTTGATGCTACATAAGATGTGTATAATAAAGACGTTTAGGCAGACTTTCGACTCTCTTGTTTATTTAGCCACAAACAATTTCCAAATGTACACTACGTTTTGGTGCCGCTACAGTGGCGTTTCCCCTTAATTGCACTATACCTCTAGTTTAATAAGGCAACATTCAATTAACGTCGTTGCCGTTCGACAGCGCAGAATTGAAAGAGAGAGATCCGACTTGCTAACGGTGGAGAAAATGCGATTACTCGCTTACAAGGCCGTCGCGAACCCAGCATACATTTGCCAGACTGTCGAGGACCCAATTATGGAAGCTTTCAATTTATCGTACGAGCTCGACAAGGCCGCCTCCTTCGATAGGGAATTTTATTACGACTACAAGCACCTATCCGAGGTTAGCCCGCCGTTTACTCTAACAGCGAGCCTCATAATCGAAACTCATTGTCCCCGTTTCTATTTTGTCACAGAACGTCTCGCAGTTTGCCACCGATCTGATCGGCTGCGCCAGAACAGTCGACGAAGTGGAGGTGATCTTGAAACAGTCATCGGGATTCGCCCACTCCTCGAAGTTCATTTATCCGCGGCTGCTCTTCGCGGTGCATTACAAGCAGAGGACTTTCGTGGCTCACCCAAACGTGCAACAGGTACAATTATCACTCTACCACACTGTGTATACATAAAGACACTCGGAAACACAAAAGCAGCAGGAAATATCGTGTGCACATTTTACTACCGCGAAAAGAAAATATCAAACACTTGAACAGAGGGTGACCAAATTATTATACTCAAATCATTCTCAAAAAAAAATTTTAAATTGAAACTGAAGGTTCTGAAAGGAAAGTTTCTTAGCTTTCCAAAATAGTTATGAAAATTTCTCTACGATTATGAGTTCGCAGATTATAAGTGTTCAAAGTGAAAAATACCGTTTTTGCTTTGATCGCGAATAACTCGGTGAATAAAAATCATACAACAAAACCAAAAAAATACAAAATTAAAGAGAAACGTTTGCTCTATAAGAGCTCTTCGTTGGAATTAACGGAAATTTTTTTTTTTGCCCGTACATACGTAATGGATGAAAAAAATTGAGTCCCTGATTCAATAAATAGAAACTTCAAGCATTAAAATGCGTTTTTTAAATATTTTTCGCAGCAATACAGCCATTACATCGCTTAAACTTACGAAATCGCAAACCTTTTTGAATGAGTATAATAATTTGGCTACCCACTGTATACTGATTAAACAAAAATGGTACTTAATAAGAAACTTTCTGAAACTACCTAGTAGCAGAAACTTGACAAATATATGGAAAAAATTGCATAGGCTTATCACACTATTCCTCACACCTAAAAGGATAACAAATACATTACAAAATTCAAATCTCTTCGAAACGTTAAACCTTATCGAAGCCAAAAACGGACTTGCAGCTGATCTCGAGGAAATGGATCGAAGGCTGGTACGAGTGGAAGATAAAGCAGCCGTGGATGAAATGCCTGTTCATTTTTTGGCGTATCGTCGAGCTGCCAGTGATACTGACGGTCGCTATCTTCATGCCGAATTCGAGATGGTCGAAATTATGGCAGACCCCGGTTAACAAGTTCCTGTCGTCGACGGCCAGCTACCTCGTCTTTCTGTTCTTCGTTTTCCTCCAATCGAACGCGGACAAGAGCGAGCAACTCCGGGGCCCGCCAAACACCGGTATACACACGATTTCCTGATGTATCGGCGTATGGAAAGAATCGAACGCTTCCGCTACGACTTCTGACCTCGGGGTGCTTCTTCAGTGTACGTCTGGCTTCTGATAATCTACGTGATCTCGTATACCTGGGCGGCAATACGTCTCTGCATAATACATGGCGCCAAGAAGTACTTTACGACACCTTGGTACTGGTACGGTTTCAAGTATTACAGGGGTTGTTGCTGGTGGAACTGGTTTAATAATTTATTCTTATAGGATGATGTAATAATCGAGTGTTTTAAATGTTAGAAATATTATTATAATTTCGTCGCAGTTAAATTTTTGCACGGAACATCAATGTGTTTAGACCTGAACTATTTAGAGTTCTCTATGATAGGATATGATATTTTTTTTTTACTTATTTGGTTACCTATTCAATTGAAAGTTTCGATTTGAAGGATTTGTGAAGTTGAGGACTATGTAGCTTTTTCACTGCATTAGGCATTTTCAATGCTACTGTTATTATAAAAAGAAGTTTTCAAATTAGGAGAAAATAAGAAGACTTGGAATTAGTTATGTTTTAAGTTTCTATGAATATCGATGAGGCTAAGGAAAAGCAAAGAATTACTAATTCGACGGGACTGATTGAAATTCCACTGATGCAGGTTCGATTTAACGATGATATTCCTCTTTATTCTGACCTTCATGTATTGGATAACTGCTGCCCTCGACGTAAGAATAAATGGGCAGCTCGAACTGGAAAGGAAATACTGGCACAGACACGATCCCACTCTGATCGGCGAAGGGATCTTTTGTCTGGCAACGATAATGGCCTTTCTAAAATTGCTATATATCTGTCAGCTAGATTATCACCTAGGACCGCTTCAGATCTCCTTAGCGAAAATGATCAGAGACGTTGGAAAATTCGTCGTCCTCTTTTCCATTATCATGCTTGCCTTCACCGCTGGTAAATATCCCCACTTATACATTTTCCCAAAACACTACTTCGTTTTATTTATTAATTATGGTGGGTCTTTCTATGATCCTTAATCACATCACGCTGATAATATAAATTGCCTTCACTTTCTGTGGAAATCACATTGCACAAAAGGCACTAAATGTCCTTCAATTTAGGGGCCGTCTTTAAATCATGTAAGGACAATTTTTACGATTTCTTACCTCTTCCTTCTCCAAGTTTTAGAATTCGTGAGATTTTATATTCCAACCCTCTCCTTCCCCTTCCTTACGTAATATTTTTTACTGTGCCTTTTTTATCGTTTTTTAAGTTACTCATCTTGAAAGTTAGGTTAAACAAATATTACGTAAGCCGTTACCTAACTCCCCCCACCCCACTTGTAAGAAAACATAAGAAATTCGCGACACCCTCTCCCCCCAGAAAACCTTACGTAATTTAAGGACGACCCCTTACTATGTACGGTTCAATAAAATTGGTGTCTATAAAAAATTTTACTTTTGAAGTTAAAATAAAGCAACTCGAGGTGGAAATATTTCTGCACATAGAATGGCATTTCTGTCATCAGTTTCATTGACAGAATTTCCTGTAATCTGTTTCAGGCACGTGCAGGCTTTACCAATATTACACCGACATGGTGCAAGTCGACGACGAATCGAAGATCAAGACACAGCAAGTCACTTCGTTCGTCGACTTTTGGTCCTCCTTGAGGACCCTCTTCTGGGCCCTCTTCTGTATGAGCCCCGTCGAAAGCGCCGACGTGATAATTGAGAATCTACCGGGGGAAACGGAGACCGAGACTATTATCAATCATCACACGTTCACAGAGATGATCGGCTACATATCCTTCGCTGGTAAACTGTCGACCTAATTTTTCGCCCTTTCGCATCGAGAATACAAATGCGAGTTACTCGAACTTCGGTGTACATGCTTCCCGAATACACACGCGAGGGAAATTGATCAACTTCGTGCCACTTGCAACTACAATTTACAATATTTTCTACTATTTGCAGCATTCCATTTGAAAAGTACATAAACAGCTAAGTAAATAAGTTGAGGGTGCAAAGTTGGGGGTTGATAAGAATTGCTGCAAGGGGTGGAAGAATTCTTAGCAGAAATGGGTTTAAAAATTAATCAATATAATTATGCTACTCATTTTCGTAAATTAATAATTCTTTATTCGATTACACAAGTGTCAGGTTACGTAATAAATTTTCCATAGCGAATTCTCAGAATGACTTCTTATTATCGTATATTTCCATATTCTCAAATTAATTAGTCTCGATTATTTTTTATTGTCTCCGTTTGCGCTGATCAATTCCACAGTTTCAAGTGGGCTTAGTTATTAATAAGTGCTTCAAGTTTGACTAATAGCGATCATCTTTATCCAGGATTCACGTTCATCAGCGTGATAGTGATTCTTAACATGTTGATCGCGTGCATGTCGAACACGATGACGAAAGTCACGGAGAACGTGATCGTGGAGTGGACTTTCGGTCGAACACAGGTTCGTGAATCAAGCAGGAGTCACTTCGACGAAATTAAATATTGGTGTCGAGAGATCGATCTTACGAGACGTCTCGTTTTTCAGACTTACATCGATTTCATGCTTACGACAATGCTTCCACCGCCGTTCAATATTATTCCAACGTACATTGGTATGCAGCCAGTGATCGAATTTGTGAAAATTTGGCTGAAACCGCCGCCGGATAAACGAGCTCAATGGGATCTAAGTCATTGTTGCTACATCGTTAGTACTTGAATAAAAAAATTTATACACAATTTAATACAGTAGAACCCCTACGATCTGCACATTTGTATTAAACCTTCGTTGACACGCCTCCATTTTCGATCAACTTTTACATAACTGGGTGGCTCCCACACAGAAGAATTTTTGAACGATTGCCATTCTCATCCAAAAAATCCAATCGCTTTGAAAAAAATCATGGATCAAATTCAAGGTCTCTAGAATGTATTCCAATAGATTTTTTATTGAAATTTTATCATAGTTTTTGTAAAAAAATTCTAGATTACTAGATGTCGAAAAGGCACGAAGAAAATCTTAAAAAAATTGTAACTTATACCAATTTTAATATTAGAAGCTAAAAATCTACAGAGTTGTTGTTCAGATACAATATTTTCAGGAAAAAACAGTTTGCAAGTCGGGTTTGGGAAAGGGTTATTTATTTTGGATATAGAATGTACAGTGCGTCAAAATCAGATTATGGGTGACTCACACCCAGAGTGTCAACGAAGAGTTAAAACAATGGGGGTATATTAAATGTTCCACACTTTCATTAATCCCTTTAATTCGTTATAATTCCGGGAATAAAATTAAACGTATAACAAAGTATCACATTAAATAGTATACGCAGTAAGAAAAATGGCAAATATAAAATATAAATCTTCTCTCTCTCGACTCGCGAATGCGTCCCCCAAAGTATTAATGTATGTTTAAGAATCATCGTGCATTGTATGACTAAAAGAAAGTATCGTGTTATATTCCCCTCGCCTCCATTGGCAGAAAGAGGGGTAACATTAGAGAAGTAACTGGTTGGATTGTGATTTTGATAGAAATCCCTGGAAACGGAGTCGAACGAGCAGTTTCCCATGGTGATGTCGCAATTGGTGCAACGATACTTCCGGCAGAAGGACAAAGAGACGGATGAGAACGAAGTGGCGGCGTTGAAGAAAGAAATTGTAGATCTTAGGAACCTTTTAAGGGATGCTTTGTCCCCTGAATAACAGCGCATCTGAACGCGAGATTGATCGTGATTGTTTGTTCAACGGAGTTCCGAGAAATCACTGATACTTTGATACCGTGTAAACCGGAGAAAGATCCGAACGACGAACGTTTATACGTAGGACGATTCTGGAAAAGAAATAATAGCGGCTATTATAATTATCAACATCGAAGAAGAATAACAGCTTTTCATGAGAAATGTGGTCCATGGATTTCAATCTGGAATGGGGAAAAGAATTCTCAAATGATGAACATAGACAGAGGAAAAATCCTTACTTATTTTTTATCAAAGAATAAGTGTTGCTCTTTTGAAATACTTAACTTGGTAAATTTCTAATTGAAAGTACTATTTTTTATTAATTGCGACCGTTTATTTTATCATTGAGGCTATTGCAAAAAGATACGAATGAAAAAAATTATTTTGTCAAGTATTGGTGAAAAAAGATAATGTCTACAGTCTCTTTGAACATTTTAATAGCTTGTTTGATACGCTAGTATTCTATATTATGTTTTTCAAAAATTGATTTGAAGAGTGTCCTAAATGTCAGTGGAATTCAATCGTTTCGAAACAGTAAAAAAAAATACATGATTTGATTGACAGAAAATTAGCTGGTTTCGTTTGATGTTTAATTTGATGTTTCGTTTGATTTCCGGAATTTCAGTTCAATTCTCGTACGTTGAGAGTACGCTTTTACTGGCTATAAATTTTTCACTGTTTGCGTATCGAGCAAATGTGCAGAACTTTGCAGCTTCCACAGGGAATTGGTTTTATTGTGACGCCAGCAGAAACCTGTGTAATACGCAAGGCCAGGTCAAAATAATGCTAGCAGAATGAAAATATAATAAGAGCCACGAATAATTTTAAATAATGCATGTTGGTAATAATCCAAATGATTCCATTAATTAGAATTATATTGATTTTTCATGGCTAAGGAGTTTCAAATTTTCAAGAAATGATATATTGCAAATTTCAACGAAGTAAAGTATTCCACATGTTTGAGAAAGCATTTCAAGTGTCTGTGAAATGAGATATTTAAAAAATTCTGAGAAGTAAAATATTTCAGTTTTCTGATAAATGAAATAGTTCAAATTTCTGCGAAGCGAAATATTTGAAATTTCTTACGTACCATAAAAGATTTAACGATACGTGAGTACTTATGAAATACCTTCGCTGTGCTTGCCCATACACAGCATCAAATTATTATAGCCACAAGCGTTGAACTAGGATTTTGGCGTGCACACTGGTGAGTAATTAACAGCGGTATTGGGTACGGGATTTCGTTACGCTTAGTTTAATAGAGTTTAATCTATCGGAATACTAAATTTTCGTGGAAAGTTAGCGGCTAGTTAGGGGCAACGCTGGAACTGAAAGCTTTCGTTTGCCTGCTTCCAGCCAAAGGAACCGTCGAGCAGATTCAGAAGGATTGATATCGCATAGAACGCTTGATAATTGCATTTAATCCCTTTCCTCGAAGTTTCCACATTTCGCGATAGTAATTAATTTGTACAATTTCGAAGAGAAAAACACTAAGATGAAGAATCCGATCACTTTGACTTTCAAAAACTACTTGTAGAATTAAATTTGAACCCTGAATATTTAAACTAAAATTTTATATTTTCAATTTTTCATGTTCTTCATTTAAATTTTCCTGGACAAAGCACGTCGTTTTACTTTGTTAACAATTCTTTGTAATTTGTGCTATTCACCTTTCACATCGAAGTGAATATTAATGACTGAGGGTGATACAGTTACCATTTTCACGTATTAAATAAAAGCTGTTCCCGTCACGTTCGTATGAAATATCTGAAAGGAACGTAATCTTGTTGTCGTAGCGTGAAGCTCAGTTCCTGCGGTGATTTAAAGGGTGAAAGAAAGCAACCCCATTTTCCAACGCATTTACGCAGAGCTGTAACAGATACATATACTACTAGGAATATATAGAAGCCTCGTGAATAAAAAGGTTAACGAGCCCTCGCAGGCATGCAGGACCTTTGCAGGATATTTAGAAAGGCCAATTCTTCTTGGATTTCTTGGATTAAAACAAAAGAAAAACCAACTTTGCAGGGGTATTAGTTTCAAAGATAAAAAATTATTAGCACAGGCTTTCTTCATTGAAATAGGAAAAGATGACGATCCTAATCTTTCAAACAAATTGGAAATCAGGAATGTGATGACTTAAACTACCCCTAATTTCACGCGAACTACCCTACATATCAATTTTTTCAAAATCCTTTTGCAAAAACCAAGTGCAAAGGTGATAGATCTCTCGTCGATAACGCTTTTCATTATTACTTAAAATATATCGACTAATCTGAATATAAAAAGAGTTTCGACTACGTATATTAAAAACATAAAAGAAGTCTTATTTTACAAGGTATTTCGAAACCATAACCACAAACTCAAGTGATCTATAGAACTCATGAGATAAAAGATAAAACGAGAAACATGGACTAAGTAGGTATATGTTAGTCCTCAAATTGCTATCGAAGTTCTATTCAGTTTTTTCAATAAAAAGTAGATATATTTGCAGCTCCAAGCACGTTTAAAATTTTATATTACATTACTCTTTTGTTTTACTTCCGTTGCTCACGCAGGTTTGTACCTTCATTCCAGAAAGGCCTTGTACTAATGCATTATTGGAAAAAGTAGCCAGCAGCAAACACGTTTTTCTACTTAATCGATACACGTACTCGAGTAATCAACCCGGAATACACGAAATTACCCCGCGGCCATTTCCCCCCTGCCTTGCGCCGCAATGTCAGCGTTTAAAGAACGAAATCGCTCGCGCCGCGGGAGGAAGCTGCAATCGATAAAAGAAGACACCGTCGATTCGCTATTAAGCAGCGTAGTATAGACGAAGTAAACGATAATAATCTTCAGTGCCGCCCTACCACGGAAACTTTTCCTCCCTCGTCATTTATTGCTTTGCCGATAGTGTGTTTGCGACGGTTCTCCGATAGCTACAATTTCATTACTGCAAATCGTTTTGTTCCTGACGTTGATCGCGAATTACATTAGACTTACCTCTTAGAAAGTGCTCCGGGAATGGATTTCAAAGTAAACAAGCTGTAAGTGATCGGATACGCGGGCTCTTTTAGCAATTCAAGAACTTGTTTAATCAACTTTGTAATTGAAGTAGGCACAGGATGACTAAAAGCAGAAATGTGTTGGTAGTCGAAGAAGTTTTTGCCTAGATTACTACCCATCATGAATAAATTATATCTACTTAAAAGTGACGCGATATCTTAAATCAATCTTCAATTCAATGTGACGCAAAAGGAAAGTGGAAAGTCTATACGTGAAATAAGATATCTTAAATAATACTCATTATAATATATTATATCATAACTTTTTAATTATACTACTAATTAATTATACTAGAAAATACACCCGCGCTTCGCTTCGGGCCTAAAACACATTTCACTTCTCGTTGATTAAGACAAAATCCTGAAATTGGTATTTAGGTATTTATGTGGGTAACCTTTCGAAGTAAAAACCAAGTTGATATATCGGGCTTAAAAGATTTTGAGGAATCCATGAAATTACATTTCACCCCTTTTCATCCCCTTTTTAAGCATTTGTGTGGATAAACTTTGTGAGCAAGAATACATAGCTTAATCACAACTCCTCTCTAAAAACTAATCTGACAACTAGGGTTATCCACCTTGACACTTACAAATCTATCTTCTTCATACATGTTTCACGAGGTCCAGCTTCCAAATTATAATTCCCAACATTTCCATTTATATTTTCCCACGAAGTCACTAGTTTTCCAATTATACCACCCATTACGAAACCGTCCATGCAACAGTGGCTGCCACGTGCGCTCCAAATCCTTCCCTCCTGTTTTCGATCACCCCCAATGCGGGGGTGGACTTCTTAATCGACAGCAAGGCATTCTGGTCCCAGTCCCTTCCCACGAAAATAAGTCGCAATCGGGGAAAGTGCACGCGCACGAGACGTACACGCGTTTCCTTTCCCTCAAGCATCACTGGTACACCCTAAATCCTAATCCCAGCCCCGGCACGAACCACTTCGCCCAGGATTCGATCCCCTAGAGATTCCTTCGTCTGGTACGACCGCGCGAGAGGACCGGCGACGTAAGGGTGGAGGAGGAGCGGAGCTGCTCGTTAAACGAGTGACAAACGATATTCGGGGCGGTGAATTTCCTCCGAGTCGGGGAGACTGGAAGGAAAGTTTCGATTGTCTGGCGAATCGTTGGGAAACGACGCGGACGGAGTATAGCCAGATACGAGGCGAGCGTTCTGCGGTGGACAGTTGCGAATTTTCTAGGATTGACGAGGAAATCCGAGGGATCGAAAAGTTATCGCGTTTTGGGACTGTCAAAAGGTAGAGGGGTTGAAGTTTTTCCAGTTATTCTGCTCCGTTCGTGGAAGTGCGCACCCTCCTTTTGGGAGTAAAAATGGAATTGTGCTGAAGGGAGTATTGGAGTGGAGAATGTATAAATTGGACCCAGGAAGGGTGCGGTAATAGGATTACTACTAAAATCAAGCTTGTGATGATTTAAGGCAAACATCACAATGGATAAAGGAAAGTGAGACAATTCGGTAGGGTTAAACAAGGTATTACCAGAAGTTGGATCTAGCAGCGTGTTTAAATGCAGACCAGGTTGGGGGAGAACGGATTTCTGAAGGAAGGGAGTTGTAAAAGCCAGAGGGCACGTGTGAAAAGGAGATCTGAGATTTAGTGCGGCTATAAAAAGGAGTGGGTAACAACGATTGTAAGAATAGATTGAAGTCTGCTTTGAAATTGAAGTAGGAAATAGCGATTTAAACCAACGTTATCGTATTTTATTTGTAATCGAGTCAAATATTGATTCAGTGCCCACAATAGCAATTTCAGGATGGTCTTTATTTCCTTTTAAACGCTGATGAAGAAATAATGTTGTATTAATACACGTGAAACAACTAGCTGTTTCCTTAATCAAATAAAAAGAGATGTCGTTTTTTAAAGCTTCGAGTATTTAATTAAAATAGGGTTGAAGTCCATTTTTCATATTTCCTTCGACAAGCTTCTAACGTGGTTTTAACAATTCTTTTACTTGAATAAGATTTATTGTACAAGCAGTACATAGTTGAGACAGTTTATTTAGTAAGTAGCAACATCACTATGGAATTATTAAATAGCTATATAAATGGTCATTGCGGAGGAAAATATAAGAAAAAATAAGGTACAAAGTGTTTATAGTTCGTTAAACGTGCGTTAGTAGTACGTGACGCTATTGGTCAGACATAAAGCCTCCATGCTCAGCAGCGGAAGTAGTATGAGATAGGAAAAGTCAGACTACATACTGGATCGAATTCACGTATACATATTTATAAAACATGAATAATATATTCAACAAAAGTTTGTTAACTTATTCATAATCAAACATAGTTTACCCATTTGATAGAATTATTTGTTATCCGCGTGACAAATATTTTAATCTGTTTGATGTAATTGCGTAATTAATTTCGTAATTTCAGGTACATATACCTGAAATGAGGAAATCAATATTGTAGATGGTATTTTTAATGAGCCTTACATTAATTACAGCTTCTCTTGAATTGGGGCAGTGGATTATGATACTTATTTTAAATATGAAAATAAATAAGATGAATACACAATACGGTCTATACACAAGTCGAATTCTTTCGACTCTCATTCCACTCTCGCTACTACCTTAAAAGGTATTTACCCTCACGGAACCACACAAATTCACGAATAATGCTGGCCAGCATTCTCTGAATCTTTATCTCTAGACAACGCAGAAAATTTCCCTATTTGGGAAAGACCCTCCGATCCCTCTCGATATTATGAAATTTTTCAAATTCTGTGACACGCTCGTTAGTCAAATTTCTCAATGGTCCAAAGCAGAATTAGTGCAGCATATATTCCAAATATCTCAACCTAGATCGAGTTCGAGGAAATGCATGAGAATTCGAGGCAATACACAGGGATTGGAGGCTCACGCAATTTATAACTCCAACCACGTCCATCGAGAGTTATCTGTCGATTTTTCCCGCAGTTCTCTGCCAGTCTGTTATTGAGTGAACCGTAGAATCTTTCCCAAGAGGAGCGTAACGCACGACCCTCCACACTTTCTACCCCTGGATATGCTTTCGAAGATAAGATTCGTGGATACTATCATCCCCTTTGAGGGTATCATGAACTCAGTGTTAAAGGCCCCAATCCAATGCATTTCGCCTGTACAAATATTTAGACATCGACCCCTCTGTCTTTACCTCTTCGTGCAAATGAATCCAGATATTGCACATTGAACGTAACTATTTCACTGAATCGAATGAAAGCAGATACTTAAACGAGAGTTTCCCGATGTACAGATTAATTACTTTTGCGCGGACCGACTGCTGTGTATCATGATGGGGAATGATGTGAAACTATTACTGAATGTAATTTCAATTGATATTTATACGAAAAGAAAATCGTTTTATACGAAACTAGCAGAATTTTAAAAATATAAGAAATATAGAGGGCTACTACTGATATCTTCAAAGAAATATTCTTTGCAAAAAGAGAGTAGTGCTTATGTTTTTAGGCTAATTAAATTTCTTCCTGATGTAAAAAATTCACGTTGCACGGAATTAAAGAGGCAGAAAGAATCACTTTACTTTTTATACAGTCCCACTCCCAAATCCCCGCGTCTCATTATCTTTGCCACTGCAATGGAAAAATCGTGAAAGATTCACAGAGGGAAAGAGAAAGAGAGAGAGAGAGGAGATGTACCTAGGTACTAAAAATACATGACTGCGCTTCGTAAAACATATCCCCCATAAATGTGGAGTTCTTCCTAAATTCATGGGGTATTATCTTCGCGATATCGATAGGAAACAATTGAAAACAAGTGCACCGTTCGAAATCGTTTCCTTTCGCATACAATAACGCAATATTCTCATTGCCACTAAATTTTCATAACTGTATCGTCTACAACCAAGCAATCTCCTTTCGCGAAATTTGCGATGTTGCGGGGAAGTTGAATGTTGCAAATGAAATTAGATATTCAAGGGAAGGGTGGAAAGCATCGGGAGGGACAATTCACTTTTTTTCTTCATCTTGGATGAACGGTCGTCAGTGTCCCCGCAGTACCGTGCTTCCATAGAGAATGACGCTTCTACCATAGTCCTTTTGGCGGAGGGAGAGGAAGCGCGATAGAGGAGAGGGTGGGGAGCAAGGGTAGAGAGACTAGAGAGATTCGACCTGCTCGCAGTTCTCGCGCGACTTTCGTACTGTTAGGATCGCTCGAAAGGGTTTTCATTATACGGGCAACGCGAAAGTATATCGGGACGGTCGGTGATCCCTGATGCCGCACACCCCTGACACCCCCCCTTCGAGGGGGTGGCTCGGTTTATCCGCGAGTTTCGTGAGCCGTCGGTCCCGCTTACCCACTTCCATGCAAAAAATGAAACTCCCTTTCGAGTACGCGTGTTGACTCTCGTGTGTGATGGAACATGGTGAAAACAAGTGGGGCACAGTTGAAAGACGTGCACGGGAAGATATTAATTGGAGTGGTGCGTCGGGTCATTCTGTAAGTTTGTAAATAAGTATGAAGTAAATATATGTACGACAATTATTATGGCGGTGCAATGGTATGATTAAATAATAGTATAATAATATAATAATGCATTACTTGAATAATAATGACATGGGAATAAAATAATACATGATAATATTTTGATATTCTTCAGTGACGTCTTAATATTACAATTATCGTAATAGTTTGTTAAGGTAATTACAATAACGATAGTGATATCGATATTTCTCGACAGCAAAATGCGTATCAACGGAACTCTGTATTAAAATATTGAAATAGTCGACGCTCGATACAACCTGCAGTGGAAGCAAATTAATGTACGAGAGAGGAACGGACCATGTGTAAAGGCTTTTGAAACTTCGTCGCCCAACAGTGACAAAGCTGCTGTATTTCGATGGGTCGGTGGGTCTCACGATTTCGTATGCGGATTTACGTTGCTGCCCCGCCATCCCTCCGCGACGGGAATTTGTATGCAAATTGTTATTGCATCCGTTGGAAAGGAGGAATCACTTTTCATCGTTGCGGAGCTTCTTCACGAGCGGAGAAGCTGAAAGGTTCGCTGATCTATGCGCAGACGTAGATCAAATTTTACGTCGTAAATTATCGCCGAGTAGGATCAACCCTTTTCCTGGATAAACGGAAACACTCAGTTCGAGGGAGATTCCCGGTGTCTACCTTGGGAATGGCCAGTGTTTATGGGGGAAATCAGCATTTCGAACGGGGGATTTATGTAAACCAGCATGAAGTGGAGGTATTCGTAAAAGTAAGAGGACTTAAGTATATTTAAATATATGTATTGGTTGAAATAATTAAGATTTGGTGCTTTGGACAAATTGGTGAAATGAATTCTGGGGAATAGAATGTAGCGAAGCTTCTATATGTAGTTTATTTATTTTAGTAATCATTTGATAAATGGAGTGTTACTCACTTCAGTCCCCAAGAGGGTGTAAAGCTACTAACAGTAGTTGTAGCAATTTTAAGAAATGGTATTTTATCTTATTACCTTACCAAATGAATTCTTCAGAAATGAAAGATGGTTAAGCTGCATCAATGATTTTAATTAAATAGTCTTTTATTGAGTAAAGAACAGTGGTCTTAGTGTTCGCACGAGAATGAAATGTTTTACTAATAATGTAACAGAAAATTCTGTTCCATCACATTAGTTTATTTAATGAATTTTAGAGAAAATAAGGTAGATCTGGAGGAAAGGTCAATAATTGAATAATTTAATTGGTTGGTAACATTGGACGTATCGATTTATTGGACCAAAGTATCCAGTCAGCCTCCTAGAATCTATATTATAAAAAATGTAAGCGTACACCAGAATAATTTTTGTTTTAATAGACTGTTATAGGCTATAGAATAGTTCCAAAATCCGCATGCAGAGAGCTACACTTATTTTTTAAATTAAATGTCAAATTAATATATTTTTATATTTTATAAGTTCCATTTCAACTAGAAACTTTTACTTCATCAGTTCTCATGGAAACTTATAATGTGAGAACATTTTGAATAAAGTTCCACGCTCCATGTTTCAAATAGAACCTATTGAAAAGTTCCAAAACACTTTCGAGCCCTGCTAACAAGTAGTATTCAGTTGTACTTCATCCTAATTAAGCGATATTAACCGAGGATACTGATAAAATGCAAATCATAAATCTATCTCCTTCTTCCAATTTCACAACTACCAAAAAAGTGATTTCAGTATTTTCCGCGTTGAAACGTGTATCCACTCACATTCTCAAAGCAAATTCCACCCTGTAAAACGATCGACCCCTCAGCAAACAGCGCACCAAAAAGAAAATACTTGGAACACAGTGCAGGATCGTATAATTCCATAAAAAATGTACTGCTGCGTTTAATAAAAGCGCCGTCCTTCGTGGGAAATGGCCAGAATAGGCAGGGCTTTTCGACGTCAATTTAAGCCGCGAGAATATTTCGTGCTCTAAAGAAAATGGGAACAGAAGCGCGAGCTATGAAAATAAAAACGCCACCGGGTAACGGGGCGCGGAAAATTTCACCCTTATACGCGTTATTGAGTCACGCGGCACATTTTCCGGGCTATCACTTCTTCTTCGTATCAACTACGGCTTTATACCGCCCCCGTGGAATATTAAGGACGAGGCATCGCGATATCAGCTCACGTCTCGTGCTGTTTGCTGAACAGACGAGTTTAATCTCTCGTCAAAAATTTGTCGTCCCGTGGAGAATTCCGTGGAACAGATTCAGAGCTCCTCGACAGAGAAAATTGGTGTATTTCGTGCACAAGCTGTGCTGCGATGCAATACATTTATTTGGATATTTTTAGACAAACGTTGGATCCTGTTACATTTAAGCAAAACATTTTTGAAGGACGTTTATTGACAAGAATTGAGAGAGAATATTTATATTTTTTCTCTGTCGTTAAGAGTTTTTCTTTTCGAAGGATAAATTGTTGCTGAATAATTTCAAATTTCATGGTTTTAAATTTGAGTATAAGAAATAATTTTTCTAACATTTCTAATTTTATCTTTTCGTAGAAATCAGATTTTATAAACGTCGTTTCGAAATACAATTTCTAGAACATTATAAGTCTTAAAAGTTCAACTGGATTTGCTGAACTCGATACATTTTACGAAATGTTGTCGTTCTATCTCGAGGATACAAATTCTACGAACTGCGTCTCCTTTTTCCTCCCGCATTGGTCATTTCTCCGATTAAATTTCCGTGTTTATTGCGCCCTTCGCGCCATAATTTCACTTCCCAGCAGGCGCCAATTTTCGAGCAATCTTCCAGCACCTGCTGCACAATTCCACAACCAGACGATCCCCCGTAAACCCGTTGTGCCCCGCGCGCGAGTCTAATGAGACACGACAGTAACTTTGCGGGTTAAATTCCCAGTGCTGAAGACAGAAACGCAAACTACGGTCGTCGATCATAATTCCTCCTAATTCATTAAAAGGGCGTTCAACGTTAACGTTGATTTAAACATTGGCTTCGTGAAAGGAAAGTCGTGAAAATTTGAAAAAGTATCGAATACAGTAGACGACTACGTTTGACTTAATTTGACGTTCTTGCACCTGTTGATTTTTTAGTAACGACAAACTTAGATTGAGTAAAATATACTTTTAGGGGTCGGACTGTTTAGAGTTTGCGGGGATTAAATATGTGAAATATGATGAGTTAGGAATCCGGTGTATATTTTTTCTGACAGGGAAATGAAGCCAGGTCGTGCATAGGAACGTGGAATTGTGATTGGTTGGTAAAGTTTAATTACTGGCACTTATTCGTTTTCCTCTTTCATAACGAGGGATCAGATGAATGGAAAAGTCTCCTGAGTTTTGCACGCTGGATATCTACACATAAATATATTGGGTGTATCACTTGTTCTGTTTTACGTTGTTTATTTTTTTAAATTAATGAGGGATGTTATAGTGTTTCAAACCGAGTTCGTTATTCTTGAAATGTGTAATTGGGTACTAAAATGTGAAAGATGTATATTTTTGTTGGTGAAACTTGAGAGATGAAATAGCTTCTTGATAATTGAATCTTGTTTTTCTGTAAATGATCAGTTTGAAATATCTGGTATTTTCTGATGAGTTTCAAATACCTCATAGAATTATATTTTATGAAAAGTATAAAATACTTAAGTATATTTTAGAGAAAGTATAATATAGTTAAGTATACTTTAGGGGAAGTACAGGTTACTAATAGAATAAAAACAGTATGCTTGATTCGCAATAATACTTGACGGTGATAATTTAACTGCAGCATGGTGCGATTCGACATTTCTACGATAACGATTTCTGACAGTGGAATGCTAATCGATACGATGATGGGCAATCATTCCAATAGAATGTCCGAAATGTTTACCCGTTTGCGATGCTGATTCCATAGCGTAATGATGTTGGCGAGGAATACCTGGATTTTATATAAAACTGGGCCTCGTTAAAATAGATTAACGAAGCGTGCTTTCTCTGTTTAGTTATAGTTGAGGGAAAACGATACGCTTACACCAGATACAAGGGAAATTTTAATTAACGTACTGACTTCTTACCATTACTGGCATCAGAAAATTAATAACGAGTTTTAAAAATCCTCTACGAATATACAAAATTGATAAAACTAATTTTGCTTTGTTCATTCACTAAACTTCGCATGCGCATCAAAATTAGTATCGTAATTTTTACATAGTTTTCTAATACCACTTCTTTTATAAACAGCCACCATGCACTGCCCATTCGAGTATTTAAAAGAAACCTGGCGAAATGCATTAAAAAACAAACATTCTAACTTAACAATCTCAAAAATACCTTCTTTGAGATGCAACATGTCAGAATCTAAACGTTGCTAAACATTTCACAGCGGGAATGTGGAACAGCAATCCACAGAAGTGGTTTTAACGGAAATCAGCGTCAGGCAAGTAGTATAGAACTATGATATGTCAGCCGGTGCATAAGATGGAACATACTTGTGGGTTCCTCGAATTGCTCGTAACGCAAACAATGCTCGCTGATATAATCCGCTGTGGTTGGTGTATAGCTAACGAACAAGAGGCCAAAATGGTCTCCATTGATAATCACCGTAACTATTATCGACGAACAAAGCTGTAGGTACTGCAATCTGCGTAATCGCGAGATACGGAGAACATATTCCCTTCTGCGTCGATTATTCCACCAATACGACTATCGATTAATTTCTCGCATATACATACATTTAATGATAACTATTCCAAAATAGGGCACGAGTTCATTTAAACTTTTAACAGAATAAAATGAATAAAAGATTCCTCCGCGGTAGGAATTGTTGATTAATTGAATTACGAACAGGCCAACGTAATTACGACCGTACGTGACAGTAGAAAGATCTGATTAGTAGAATCATTTACATATTTCGCAGAATTAATTTGCCAGACTCAAATTCTTTAAAAAAAATCACAAACATATCACTTTCCTCGATTTTGTCTCTCTTTTATGCTTGTTCATACCCAAAAAGCGAATTCGTAAAACAAAGCAGGTTTATTGGGCATCCAACGAACAGGAAATGAATACGGAATTTCGTTACTGCTTTTATTCGAACGAAATGAATACAAACGAATAAGTATTAAATTTAATACTGATTTAATTTTTAACGAACATTTTATGACAGTCACATTGCTTGATGCACTTGCTTGCATATTTAATATTTAACTTGCAAGTTATATCATATCGAAGTTTTTATGCACCCCGACTAAACTTTTACTCGGGATATTGAATACTTTATTAAGCGTTGGAGTTATATCAGTAGACGATTCTTTAATTATTTACAGTTCTGTATTAAACTCCCTTAATTGGAACGACTTACTAAAGTTTACAGCTACTTTCAACGCGTTGCGATGCATCGTATTTTTCAAATATTGGGTCATGAAATTTTCAGGGAAATTCAGTTGAAACCCAGATAGAAAGTTTACGAACTTCGTGGCGATGGGAAACGCAGCTGGGCGTCCGAACTTCGAAACGAAATTACATACCAGGGAAAAGATGCGAGTAACGTATTGCTCGTATTCCCTCGTTTAGGAAAATACGTTTCGTATGTCTCCCTTTTTTAAAGCCCTGCCATTCGAGATATCGTGATGTTTGTAGAACTCAGTCAAGGTATGGTTCAATATTTGACGTCGAAAAAAAATTATTTTTCCATTCTCTGTTTCATCCAACAGGGGAAATCGAAAATAGGAAACACTGAGAAAGATTTACATTTAAAAAAAAAAACAATTATGTGGAGTACAAATCCAAACAGTATGATTGAATAATTATAGAAATTTTTCGTAAATTTTTTTATGGAAAATGCCGCCGTTTTATTGATATAATTTTATTAGAGGAATGAGGAATACATATGTTTCGAAAGTTTTAATACTGTGGATATTTCTGATCTGATAGTGTAGAATAAAAAACGAAGGAAAATCTAAAACTCCTAGAAAATTCACATAAATTGCATTCGTGAAAGATTCTCTTGGAAAGGAATTCGATTCTTAATATTACTTTGAGAAAGCTTCATCGATCGTACAATTTTTCGGTCCACCAAATTCCATCTTTCGACGTATATTCGGAAAAGGAGCAAATTTTTACGAACTTTATCAGATTGAAACAAAAGTTTCACTATTCTCATAGTGAGTTATTTTCATCTTTTACTTTCGCAATACGAAACTACTACGGAACTTTCTTCCGGACATGTCACATCCTTCTGAATTTAAGTTATCCATTTTCAGATTTTTCCGAACCGAAGCTCAGGGTGCGCTTTAAATTCAAAATACATGTATAGTCGTCCACATTCCGATATTTTGAGCCTTAAATTCAAAATATCGGAATGTGGACGACGATATTTCAACTTTAAGGCACACTCTGAGCTTCGGTTCTGAAAAATCTGAAAGAGGATATCTTAAAGTCAGAATATGAACGACGAGTTTTTCGAAAGTATCCTTTTCCCCGAAAAGAACAGGTAGCCTGGCTAAAAGATTAATGATAAAGAAATATGAAAAAAAAAAATGATATCGACTTGCACACTACAGAACATAAACCCAAAAGGTGACTGATGCAGCGTCCTCGATACTTCTTTTAAACGTAGTCATGCAAGAAATAGCACAGATACGGAACAGACAAGATTTCATCCCCTAAAGTAGCTACACTTGATACAGAATATTCCCTCGAGCGATTCGCTCAACGATTTTACGCGCGTACGTGACTACCAACGAATAAATTGGATTATAGGGAGAGTAGATTGTAGATTGATCCTCCAAATTCTGTATCCAAGAACGTTTCGTTCCGAGAAAAGCATGGTCCTCCAAGAGGAAAATTAAAATTCCCTTTACGTCTGACTTTAAATAATGCTTGACTATAAACTACTCAAACTATGTAATACAAACTAATCACCATGCTGAATTTGAGGGATAGTTTATTAACGAAATTCATAATTGATAATCATTCGTTTCAAACACTTGTACACCACAGGCTAGTTATTGACGCATCGGTAATGCAATAGTAGTTGTCATTCCAATTAGAGACAATTAGCGGTATCGATCCATTGGACAAATTGTGTGGCTCTTCCGAAGCATAAAGCAATTTCTTTCGTTGAGTTACTAAGAAAAAAGTGGGATCACCATCTGTTGCACGCAAAATTAATTTTATTACCTTGAAGGGAAGTAATGATATCGCATCTGTCTTATTAATTAACTAGCTTTACTACTCGGCTTCGGCCGAAATTTAGATCCTGATTTTATAAAAACAATTTTATTTTTTGTGAAAATAGTCACATTCATCTGCATTAGCTAGGCATAATGAGCTGGGACACATTCCGTGACCCCAGAGTTTACCTTTCGAAAGTTTTTAGGCGACAGACAAACACACAAACACTTTCTGCTTTATATATTAAGATTTAAGTACCAAAGTTCTACATATTATTCTGTATTCGTCCAGTTCTACTGAATGTAATTTGTTTCCCTCGATATTGCAAATTAAAAATCGAAATGCAAGGGGAAAGTTTTTTTATGATTTATTCTGTCAATTATTAACAAAGACGGAATCAGTAGTCTAACGGAAAAGTGTAATAACAAAAACAAATGTATGCTCTTCTTTGAATAAGTCTACAATAGACTGCTGTGAGAACACAAGTTTTCAAATCCAGGGGAACTGAATACCGAACGCGACAATTGTGATACATAGCGTGGAATGGCAAATTTCTATTCAACGCACGTTCTTCCTACAGAAATAGTATGATGTATTCAAACCCCGTACTACACATTTTTTCTCACCAAAAATCGTTTGAAGCGTTGACAACACCTTTGCCTTTTTCAGATTCGATAGAAACGAAGTTAAAACTGCGAAATAAGTACAGGATAGACGATGAGCGGTGAAATAATCCTCAGAAGAGTGTCTGCTTTTCAAAAAATTTATTATAAAATATAAGTCCCCAAATTACAGTCACCTAAGAAAGTTTAACAATCCTTTCGCGTAAATAATTATCTAAGAATTGTCTGACGAACCCGTAGAAAGTAGATTTTCAATTGCAGATATCGCCTTAAAGTAGCCTATAAAAGGGACATTGTCTCCTTTCATGGCAGTCGTAAAAAAGCCATCCAGAAGTTCTCTCGTTCCCTTGATAAAGTCGGAAATAAAATGAAGATTGTCTCTTTTTTATTGGCGCTCGATTTAATGAACTTGACCAAGAATTTAAACCGACGGAATCATCTGCGTTTCAGTTCATTTATTCCTACACCGACGCTAATTCCTCGATTTTCTTTTACAGATGTTTTAAAGCTGGCAACGCTATCCGAAATATAACATGAGCGACGAAATATCGATCTTCTTGGTGGTGGTTCTAGCGATTGGAGGCTTAATGATGATGAGCGTGCTGCTAGCCTGCTACGCCTGTATTTTTCGGGATCTGTGCTGCAGACCCGAGGACAGAAGAAAGAGAAGACGTCCCCAGAGCCCTCGCCACGAGGCTGACGACCCTAACAGGCCTAGATTGGACGCGATACTCTTGAATGACATTACGCAAGGGGAAAGCATGCCCACGGAGTCCGAGAAAGTTTAATTAAAAGAATGTGAACGTATAAAATCTTGTAGCGAACAACTGACAATACTGGAAGTACTGGAAGTAACCTAAGTAGAAATCGGATTAACAATACTTCGATGGGCGTGCCTCGCGCTCCGATTGTAAATAAGAAAGAAACATAGATGGTTGGATTATTTCAAGCTGCTATGTCGCAGATTAATGTATTATGTACATATTCGGATACATTCGTTACATATGCACACACGTACGTTGTGTATTCATATATATGCAGAATTCATGTAATAAAAAGTCTCTGGTAGAAATATTTAATATCGTTCCGGTCGCCAACAACGGCGTAAGGAAATTCTGTGCCAGATTACACGGCTATATCTACATCAATATTGGTATATAAAATAAATTTCTATTTGTATTTCTCATGCGATAGTTATGCTACCCGTATTGCATATGACACACACACTCCCATCCTTTCTGGTAACTCTACTGGTGACTGATCTAAGTACCCGCGAAACATTTTTATAGACATCGTATTGTGCAATCACGAACTCTAACGATATATTCGACTAGCTGATCTGACTGTTAAGCTGCTGCAGTACCGACAGCACTACTTCGCGCAGAGTCTGAAACATTTTATACATATTTGTTAGACACTGTTGAATAGTAAGACATATGTAATAGTGTTAAGGGGGGAGGCCTAACGAGAACGGTAAAGATAACATGCTTCTTTGGGAATTTTTTCTCGAAAAATCGATAAACTTTTATTATTAAACATTAGTGTATTGGAAAGAGTAGATCTTACGGATATTTCAGTATTTTTTGTGGTAAAAAGGATTGAAAGGTTTGCGAGTTATAGGCGATGCCCGAGACGTCCTTTTTTTTTAGGCGCTTAGCGGTGACAAGTGTAACTCGGTGCAGGATTATCCAAAATTGAAACTTCGAAATTTTTTTAGACAATATACAAAATTAAGTTGGCGCCATCGAGCCCGATTTTGGAAAAATTATTTTGAGACAAAATAGCGGCTGTGTAAAATTGAAACATCGATATTCGGCAGAAACTCGCTCGTTTTTCGAGTGCAAAAAAAATCTAGGTATAAAAAGGAAAAGTTTCCGATAGCGCTTCGATTTTTAACGCTAAAATAAGCCTCGAGTAGGTTCGTTAATTTTTTAGTTATGTGTGACACCCACTGTGAAAACATGATTTTGAGGAAAACGCGTATGAAGTTTTGAATTTCGGTCGGATTAATGACACTCAGGGAATATTTTCAAGAAAATATAAAAATCGATTTTTCGAAAATTTCTAAGTAGGCCTCCCCCCTTAGGAAATGATTCACTTACCTGAGGTTTACAATGTTCCTCCAACCAGGTGAATACGCATCCAGACAATTCTACGAAATTCGCTACAGAAATGTTATTAAACGTTTGGAACAGACGATCCATAATTGCCTGGAACTACGATAATAGGTTGTAAGATATCTCCAAGATAATTGACTAAAATTTCAGTATCATAAGAACCTCGCGATACTCTAAACATACCACTTGAAATTTCGTTTCGTCCGACACGCGCATTTCCGCGTGCCCCGGCTGAGTCTGATGCGCCTTAACGATTTGCTCGTAATTAGCTTGCATTATGCGCAGAGCGACAACTTCTTTTCTCAGCGCGTTGCGTTCTTCTTCTTGCTTCTTCTTCTGTTGCAACAGAAACTGTATGTAATCGATGGACTTCTGCAACACAGTCGCCTTGGAAAGTTTATATCCCGACGAATCTGTGTGCTGGCAAGTTGGAACCAAATCTTGAAGAGAATCGTATCCTTTCTTAATAGCGTCTCTTCTCTTCTGCTCCGCTTGGGTATGCGCTTCCCTCCTGCGCTCTTTGTAACTTATTGTTGAATTCTTGTTGTCGCTGTCTTCATCCTCTAGAAACAAACGCGCGGAATCCCTTTAAACTGACGATTACCGTCAATCGTCCGTCAAGACTCTGTCTAAGCCGTTTACCTGTATTATGAGCGGACGAAGACGGCGTGTTCACAGAGCCAGTGCTACTGCAACGAGTGAATGTATATTTTTCTGTGGGGCTAGACGGTTCCAGCTTCATGTCACTGTCCGCTCCCATGCTGCCAGCTCCGCCACGCATTGCCAAATTCGCTATCGACGTGAATGAAATGCAGTTTCCAGACAGGGCTCGATACTTACGAGAAATAGTTGCGATAAAATACAATTCCACTCACATATCTCGTATCCATCTTTGTGCAAGGTGTCTGCCATTGCGTCAGCGATTTGTTTGCCGAGGATTAGCGCGAGAAGGTGGCAGAACGGTATCAAAATGCACACGTGGAACGGTTAGAACGGAGTTGCAACAAGTAAGCTGCACCGAGTGTGGAGGAAATCGGATCACGGTTATCCATAAAGATTCGATCGGCGAACTGTCGCGCGAGTAAACACACAGTCTCAAAGAGACTCGCTTAGAACCTGTGCGATGCCCGATCGTCGAACCATAATAAACAATCCCGTGATTACGCTAACATCGTGTTATCAGTGGCACGTATAATGTGGACACTGCCATCTTCGACGGAAATGCAACTGTTGGGAATGCTAGACACTTGGCAGAAGCAGGGTCGCCACCTATAGAAACAAAGGGAGTAGAAACTGTCAAACGGAGCCACGTGCTGGGCTAGCAGACGAAAGCGAAAGTCAAGGTCGCGTTACACTAATGAGTTATTCAATAGACTATTTTCGAAGGTAGAAAATTTCGAATGTTTCTTTCCGACGCCAAGTATAAAAGGCAACTAAGGGTATGTTTTATGTTAAATTACGTTTATTATAAGGTGTATCTAATATATATATATATATAATAATATATATATATATATATATTTGTATATACATACACATGGATATACACATACATATATATACACACACATGCGTATACATATATACATATACGTATGCATACATGTATATATGTATACATATATTTACAATCGCTTTAATACATGTAAAACCATTTAAGATAACTCATATTCTTCGGCGGTACGACGTTTCGGGCCGTAACGCTGGCAATTGTATTCCTATGCTCCAACCTCGTGTGTGTAAGTTTCGAAAGTACACGTGTACGGTAATATTCGTCCTCTGTAATTGCTTATTCGTGTACCTGTTCCGGAGGCCATCACCCTCATGCTAGTATGTACATACCGCGAACGAACATGGTCCTCGGATTAATTCCTGACGAGTCGATATCGGATATCATCCCTCCGTAAATCCCCCGGTTCGCAATCCTGACGCACAGCACTACTGATTAGGAGAAATTAGTCTACTTCTACATTGTGTATTCATCGTTACATTCGATTGTATATTCCTTAGCAGAGTCGATATACGCTGTACACAACGCTACATCTTGCATCGTTCGGGGACGGATAATGTCGGAAAGCCGAGGACTTGTGAACTATTTTTTAAGAGAATAAACTGGCGACGCGTACCGTCGGAATTGTACGAAGATTTCAGTGGCTGTACGTAATAATGGTGGTCGACCCGCGGATACAATTTTATCCGGAGATCGCGTATCGGCTTCGCTGTTACATCAGGGGCCCGGATGCGTGCGTTCCTCTTATTACCACGGTTCAATGTTGTGTTTCCTTTAATCTTCCTCGCTCTGACCTGTCGAGACGTACCGCTACTCGCGACATAAGCATACAATGCAAGCATTTTGAAATTTCCGACACGGCGACTTAATTACGCCCGCCCCCGCAATCCTATTCAACGTAACATTAAGTAAAATTCACACGCTTTCTTTGTGTGTGGTTTGTGTGTCTCTGTGTGTTTGTTTCTTCTTTTTTTTTCTTGTAGCCAGAAACGCCCCACGTGTATTTTCATTGAATAAAGGTCACTTTCCCGCAGTTAAATCGATAAAGCATCACATCATAAATTCTCATTAAGTTTGAATTTAGTATTTTTCATATATATATATATTTGTATCACGCGCTCTTGTATTCTCTCGCTCGATTTCTCACATACACGCGTGTCGCAACGTACACGATTTTCGTCCGCTCGCTAAGTTCATTTCTTTTTTCCTAATTAATTTTCGACATCGATAAAAAATTATATATATATATATTTCGATAATTATTTCATCATTAATTATTATATCTTATTGTTCCATTTAAAGTTTAAACTAAACTGCTCTGTGCGGCACTGGCAAGTACCGTACTCACATAGATATATATATATATATATATATGTGTGTGTATATATATATATTTATGTATTTATATATTTATAATAATCATTTACTTATTATCAGTATCCTTTATATTTATTAACTAGAATCATGAATAATAATAACTCACAATACTTCGAGCTACGCATCTTTGAGATTAATTAGGATTCGTGCAAATAAAGTAAGTAATTGAATCTAGACAGACCGATCATCGAGCATCGCGCAGGGTAACCCGTCCGATTTTAAATGAAATTTACGTAAACGCGAAATTTCGATCGAATCTATTTAAATAATCGTTTCTCTTGCTGTCCCACCGTTTCTTTTTACAAATGAGGCGTGCTATTGGTCGGCGTTAACCAACGTGATTGATAAATTGGAAAATTGGTGTTCCGAGATTTTTTAAAAATAATTAATTAATCATTTTCCTATAAATAATTTCCTAGCGCTATTAATATTGCAATATGCACCATCCGGCGGAGTGATCGCTCATGTAAAGGATGGCGTTTTAAAAAGAAAAGAAAATAACACCCTTTAAGGTATTCAGCATGTCTCGCTCGTGCTTTCAATTCACTTTCTCTCCAACGTCGCATTTCTTTTAAGGCTCACAGAGTTTTATATCATTTAAAAATCTTTTGATTTCATCAAGGTGAGCTTCTCTACTAAATCATAAATTCGTTCGTCGATAACCAGGCAGATAAACTCATATCACATCTCCGTTATGCAAAAAGCAATGCAGTTTTCAAAGCCTTTGACTTTCACTATCCTTTTTTCGGGAGGGGCTAAATCCACAATGGCGCGAATAGTATACACAAATCATTTTAACAAGAAATCATCTTTCGTTCGTCGTCGGTTGAGCAGACTTAGATAAATTAGAAAAATTGATATGAATATTGATGAACTTGGAGTACCTGCGCGAACCTGTCTTCACTCAGTCCTCTCAGGTACTTATTTATTGATACTTCAAAATAAAATTTGCTAGAATCATATCTAACGTCCACTCGAGATTTTTATATAAAAATTTCTACAAAGACGAGAGTATCCTCCCGCTTATACAGCACGAAAATTCATCACGGTCGGTGGTTGTTTTTTTTTTATTTTTTTAAATTGAAACTGTAATAAACAGTGGCGCATGGAATCGAAACTTCTCTAAAACGCCTAAACGATGATTTGCGGCGGTTTTAATGCAAAGAACTCCAATTTTGTTTCGCTACCAAACGTTGCATTCTCCATCTATTCCTGTATTGTCCAGTACATATTTAATAAAACCATGACGAGATAAGATGGTTGCGACAAAGGTTTCTTTACAGAAAAAAAGAACGAACATTTCGCGAGTAAATGGTAAATTAGTGCATTGTTTTGTGTTCAAGGAATACAAAAAGTGAATTCCTATCCGCCGCCCTATGCCACGTTCGATCTGCTCTGTTCAGCGTGATATCGTTTGTAAAATAAACGTTTCAAGTGAAAGTTCAATCCCTCCGTTCTCCTTGTGTATAACACCGCGAGAATAACGTAAGAATTAAAAGGGTCCGAAATAAGTTGCTCCACTGTTACCTTTACGACCGACGCGAATGATCAGCTATCATTTAGAATATATGTAAACGTCAGCACGCGTGAGTGTGCGTGTGCGTGACGAATCCGTCCGTAATAAAATAGGAAAATTAATCCCATCGATTCCCTTCGCGCGGCAACCGGCGCGGCTAGAATTTTCAAAACGAGGCTTCGTTGCGCGAAATTGCAGGACGTTCAGGAAAGAATTTTGTACTTTATCTAAGATCATTCGATCGCTGGCGTAAAGAAACACGTTTACATTAAATATAGAAAGACCTCCTCCGAAAACCCAGTAAGGATGTTAGATAGATATTTTTTTTTGTACCATCATCAGAATCGAGTTATATCTTCGAACGTTTGACCTGACGTGACTTGGCAGTACGACGAGGCTTCTTCCCAGCGTCGTTCGGTGTTTCCTCTGCGCTTGATTTTCGTTTCGCAGATAGCGAAGGCACGGGAGCCTTTGGTGGTGCCATTTCCACGGTCGGCGGTGGCGATGAAGGCTGTGTAGCTACAGGTTGCGGAGCTACTTCGGTGGGGCTCTGCGCGTCTGCTATAGGAATGAAGTCCAATCCTTCATCGAGGGTCTCTGGCGGGGCACCTTGGTTTGTAACAGCCTGTGTATTGTCTTCTGTCGGTGCTAACATAGACTGGCCACAGACCACACACACTGGTATCGCCGGAGACTTCGATCGCCAATACTGAAGCTCTGTTTTACACTTGTTCAATTCCTACGCAATATATAAATCTATAATTCTCCGAGCCAAAGTTATCCAGGAAGTATTAAAACTCTCATTCACCTTTACATAAAAGAAACGTTAGACTCTTGTTTCTAATCCATATTTTCACGAGATATCGAAATACCAACACGCTTTCGTGCATTTAGAAATACATCTCCACTGTCACACGTTATTCTTACAAATACTAAGTGTACCTTGGTAAATACCTGTAGGAGTGTGCTAAATTTCCGGGACGTCTCTTCGTTCTTCTTATCATTCTCATCAAGGCGGGTAGCGTATTCAACGATCTGTTTCTGTTGCTCCGCTATTTTTGCCTTGCAGCTCCTCAGATCTCTCCGCATTAGCGTCAACTGACTATTGTATCGTTTCATGCCCTGCTTGATCTTTCGGATCCGTTTCCGTAACACCATGTTCGATTGCGGGGGCGATACGCTAGATTCTAGGAGACCGGGGTCGTCCGAAGAATGCGGCGGGGAGCCCTCCTCTCCGCTATTGCTTCCTCCCTTACTGCTTCCAACAGCCAGGGGTGTAGAGTCCAAGCATATAAATGGCTTGCTTACGTTACTAGAAGCTGCAGCATTTTAATAAAATGCGTACGTAAGAGTTGTTTCTTTTAACGAATTTAAGACACTGAAATTAATTTGCTCACAGGAGAACGTCCCAGCAAGATCTAAGAAATCAGCTCCAAAATAAGGGATTTCTGGTAACGTCGGTTCGATACGTTCCTTAAAGTACTCCATTGCCATAGTACTTAAATCAAATAATTCATCTGTAACTTTATACGGTCGGGCTAATTTCGGAGTGACTTTTATATAATGTAAAATGCGATAAACTTCATCTAAAATCTAAAATACAATTCAAAATTAGAACCCTCGTTTGTTCCATAGTTCTACTTCAGTCCGCCGTCGACCTTACGACCTACGGGAACACTTCAATTTACCTCTCCGGGAAAGAAACAGCAATGCTTGCGTTCTATGTGCTTGCCGAAGCTCATCTGAAGCAAAGTGAGTCGCATATGCAGCGTCTCGATAATGTCTGATTCGCAAGCCAAGGGATGATTGCGACGCGCCGATTCGCGCCTTGGCATCTGCGCTTTAATCGCCTGAAAGCGGCTGAGCATTTGCGCTTGGAGCTTCTGAAACGTGGAGTTCAAGATCGATCCGCAGACTCGATCCATCTGGTGGCAGACCTAAAAAACAGATCGGGCGGCATGTAGAATTAAATAAGCTATTTGGCAGAAGCTTTTAAAATTTGATAAATATTCCATACTGTATATTAAATACATGTTGCAACTGTAACTGTAATTTCCACTTACTGGACGTAAATGGGCTACAGTATTATAGTCCAAATAGCTGAAAATCTTTTCAAGAATTTCAACCGGTAAGTCAAGAAGGTTAAAGTTACTAGTAAAAGGTGGATCCGATACGGATGCCCCACTATAAGAACTAGCCATTGCTACAGATTGATGTCTTCTGGATGGACTCACATCTGCAACTTCGGTGACTGGCCCACCCCCATTACTTCCTACCATATTACTCGACTGACGTGTCGACACCATATTTGTGTTTTTAAATAATCAGCCTCTCCGAAAACCTAAAACCATAATTTTGTAAGCACATGAAAATAATCTACAGATAATATCCTGGTGCAATGACTCAGAATATTTTAGCTATTACAATTAACAGGCATGTTTTAATTACATTAATTACTACGGAAACATATTTCATTCGTAATACCGTAATCTCTGCAATGTTATTATTAACGGTATCATTGCGTTACGATTTTTTATTCTATTCAGAATTTTCCTAATTCAATTATCCCTAAAGAGTTTGATTAGACGAAGGCCTTGTACAATAACTGTTGCACAATTAATATGTGTACACACAGTTGCTTGTGTTACAAACTGTTTCCTTATGAAATAAGTAATTAAAACTGTTCATCTAATGCACGAATTTATTTCCACAGAAGATTGGTACAATTATTTCGTATTCAGGCAGAAACTCCTCTGTTCGATTCTATTACAACAAAACGATTACAAAACGACAGAAATATTCAATCTCGGTAACGAAAAATGAGACGGAATTTCTCGCTTACGCAGTCTTGTGTTTTTCGAGTGCTGTTTGAAAAGAACTATACTGAAAGAACTGTACGCGATTTCGTCATGGTATCGTTGGAAAACAAATTCACGGAATAACCAACGGAGATTTTCGTGGATTCTAACGCGTACGTTCCATTCGTTCGATGAATTTTCGAGAAGTGAAAGACAGGGATATAGTGAATTTCGGCCTCGAGCTTCACCACCGCGAATGAAAATCGTCTGTCGAAAAGAAAAAGTGGCCCGACGATACGATCGGCGATCAGTTTCGGTAACGGCGAAACGCGATTACCAAATATCTCCGTCGATTATGTACGACGGTTCTTGGTTATCACCGACAAGTAAAAAGCAGAATGAATACGAGCAGATGGGCATAAATACATTTGCCCGCCACTAAAACGAGATGGCCGTGGCGTGTTGTGCACACAACACCAGGGGGGCCAAGCTGCCCTCTTACGAACGTTGAAGCAGAGTTCGTAGCGCCTCCTACCAATAAAGTGCGTACTAAACTATGAGTGTGTGAATCGGTGTGAATCGGAACGTATGTGTAAGTGTATACGTGTAATGCATCGCTTTATAACCTATCCACGGATCGTCGCGCCAGCGACACGTATGCAGCAGATAGAAGGATAAACATTGAAATTGAATATTTCTTCTTTTCATAGGACACCAAAATATATTCAATTTCTTTGTATATCCTTCTATCTGCTGCATACGCGTCACTGACGCGACGATCCTTGATCAGACGCAAGTGAGGACGCCATTTGACAACGTCGAAAGGTTGTGTGACGTGCTCACTGATGCACCTAGGTATGTGTGTGTGATGTACCTAGCGCCTCCTACCAATAGAGTGCGTACTAAACGGGAACTTCAGGCAAACAATGCCAGCTTGGCCCCCCTGCACAACACGCACGACAAATTTATCAAAGTCAAAGTTGGGTAAAATTTGAACTAGAAGCACAGTAGAATCTACAGGGAGGCACATTAGTTCGGATGAGAACGTTTTCGCATTCGCATTTCTGAACATTCAAAACGAATAATCAATAAATAATATAAAGAAATTAGATTCTTAGAAATTCATGGGTTCTGTAAATTTCGGCTTAAATCTTTTTTCTGATGTCAAGAGAAGCTTGAAAATTCGCGATGAAAACATTTTTCTTTCTTGGAACCATTCAGTCTTGTTGATTTTATGTTATTTCTAGCAATTATACAAGTTTTAATAAGAAAGGAATGATTTTATAAAGACATGATTTATTCGGATAGTAATGGAATATTCAGATAATCGATGGTCCACTGTATTTGGAATATTGCTTCAAATAATAGACAACAAAGCAAATGCAAAGGCATTCCAAATGTAACATAAAACCTCGAGCAGTGAAGTAGTTTTATTTAAATAAAATGGAGGGAAAATATTTTAATATAGTTTAATACTTTGAATGTGCTGAATGTAATATTTTATTTCTAATCCAGAAGCATTTGAAATATTTGACAAATTTATAATATCATGTGATGCTGAAAGTGAGGCTAAAATGGACTCCGAACCATAGTTGAATAATACTTGAATACCATACATATAGAATGAGCGAGAGAAGGATATTTATAATTCCTGTGAAATATTGAAGTAGTTTAAAATCTGTTTACATTTTTTGTCGCAATGAGAAAGGGAGTCAAAAGAATGTAAGAGCAAGCAACGCGTCGTCGAGCACGTATGTAATTCTAAAATTTGTCTGAACAATTTTTAGTTACATTTAAGCGATGCTGAAGAGTTCTGCTTGCAACATAAATTAGAAACAGTTCTGAATTTAGTCGCATTCTTAAGGCTTACCGTCGCAAAGCGCAAGAAACTGAGACTCCGAACGAAGCACTTGGTACCCCAATGCGAAGCGCAAGACTTTCCAACTTGCTGATGCAGAAAATATTTTCCTTTTAAATTTTACCAATGCATGGTCTGTACTTCATTTCAGCCTGACTTTCACTGTCACAATGTGCTTGAATCTTTCACATACATGGAAACTGGAGATCCCTAAATCAGACTAAAGTATTTTTACTATACAATCCTTGAGTCATTCGAATGGAACTGTTTCACTTTTCGAATCTTCGTGACGATTTCGAAACACCATTTTATTTGTACTCACTTTGGCATGCACCATTCGACATAGTATCTGAAATACTTCTGTTTCGAATAATACCCAGGTCTGAACTTGTTTACTTCGACTAAATGACTGCGAGTAAAACCGTGTTTCTATTTCCACGGGGAATACAAATATGCAAAGTGGTGTTCCCCGATACTGTCTGTAATTCGACGGAAGCGTGATGGTACTTTATTTTCGATTGCGAAGCAACAGACACGGGAACGAGACGGTGGCCGTTTCCTATTTACTGTTCGAAAGGTGTATTTTACCGAGGTTTTTGATGGAAACAGAGGGAAACCGGGTGACCGTGCGCAATCGATGCACCTATGACATTTCTCTCTCTCTATTAAGCTTCGAAGAAGCTGCGTATGCTTCGGACGGAGAAGCGACGAGGACACTTGTCCCGTGGGCACTGTACGAAATAGAAAAGCGCGAGGAAGTCGGGGAATAGCAACGTACCCCCTGTTAAATGACGAAAACCAATCAATGTATCCGCGTTCGTGTTTTCAGCGACATTTTGACGGAGGTCCCTTCCTTCCCCTCACGACCCTTGCTAACGTTCTCGTTCTCGCTCCGTTTCACTATCGAAGCCTTCTCCCGTTTCGCCTCGAGTAGCCCTATCGCTCTCGTTCGTAGACTACTTCCCTATACACCCGTCTTTTTTCCTCTCGCCGCCGATATACTACGTGTAACTATGAGCGCACTTACACACGGGCGAATCGTACCCGGAAAAAAGCCCGCGCGTGCAGCGTCGAAATGGTTCCTCCTTCTTTCTCTTCGTCACCTAGCCGCGAGGGCCGCTTTTGTCTCTCCCATTCGAAAAGATCGTCGTCGAGTGCATCAACTTGGTCTCTATAAATACCGGAATAAAGAGGATAACCGACGATGCCAGTTATCCAACGGACAGCTCTTTCGATCGCAAAAACAGAGAGAGAGAGAGGGAGAGAGAGATAGAGAGAGAGGGCCCTTGGAGGTAGAAGTTTACTCTTTACTGTTTTCTGTCCGTTTCGCTTGTTACGGGGAGATGGTTGCTTTTGATAGATAGAAGGATCGAGATCGGCCCACGAATATCAACGCCGACGTCGACAATCACGACTATCCGCGACGACGGACAGCGGCGACGGAATGTACATATGTGTGTATTCTGTGGTGTAATACCGTCACTTTGCTCTCCCAAACGGTTCTCTCACATTTCTGTGGAAACGTATCCACCGACTCACGAACGATCCGAGGATTGGTCGACTCGCGCAGGCCAGTCCGCAACGCACGCTACTCCAGCAACAACAACATTTCAATGGCTATTCCACAATCCGTGTAGGCAGAGAGATCATCTCTGCCCTCCAGAGGATGCGTGTTGTCCGTTACCACAGTAGCGTTGCAGCACAGGCAGAGACACTCGTCAGAATTTTCTCATCTCGGAGCGTGCGCTGGCGACATCTGTAGACCGACTGGGACAATCGGAGGAGCGTGGAATTTTGAATCGAAGAATGGTACAAAGGTTTCCTGGATCATTCCGTAACGATTCAGCGACAACGAAGCGGGATTTGTTGGGAAATTAGCGTCAATTTAGGATGAAGTAGATGAAATTCATTTCCACAGTTTACCTCCATTATCAAATATTTACAGTCAGAGTACAAAGGCAGGGAACAAATGAAACACCAGTTTTCAATTCAAACTATCTTATTCGAAATTCGATATACAGGAAATTAATTAAAATCGTATTTCCAATGCGCGTCGTGAAAACATCATTGTTTTAAGAATTGCAAAATTTTTCTGACGCGTGTCTAACTATATAGCACAAATCTATAAATAAATATAAAAAGTGCGAAAATATCTGCAACGTAGCTTGACACCAAATCGAAATTATCATATCCAGTTTTACTTCTTTAGTTTTAAAAAAGAGACATTGATAAGAAGTTTAATTGAAGTCGAGCTTAAAATTTGCGACATCGATAATACAACGTGATGTAATAATTTTTTAATTTCATCCACGTGGAAACTCAATACAAGTAGGAGATTTTCCTCGATTTCTCTACAATTTCACAAACACTAAATGGGTAAGTAAGACCTTGCCAATTGAAAACTCGAAGCACTCGCATTACCCGAGTTCTTTATAACTTATTCAGTGTTCTTTCAGGTAAACATTGCTCCATAAAAAAAGATCATACGCTGCAGCAACGATTATCAAAGAATGGCCGACGACATAAATCACCTCCGACCTGTCCCTGTCACTCGAAAGTGATTATCTAGTTGACCTTTGCGAAGGAATCCGCCTTTGCCCTAGCCGTCTCGCGAAATATATTGTCCCGAAGATTACATTTTTACACAACACAGGAATTTCTGTAACCGTTGCATAATAGTTGCGAAACTGGGTCTAACAATCTACCCAGCGGTTTTCATTGAAATCTTTATTCGGCAACGTGTCAGGCGCGGGCGACCTTCATGAAATATTTCAAAGGCTCGTCGAAGTAGCTGCAGGTTAATATCGACAGTTTTGTATCGTATTTGTATAAAACACGAAAGTGTCTCGCGTGGAAAGGCTATAAGACGTCGCATGTTTCTGCTGTTTCGCTTAAAGTAAATAGCTACTGCCCATAGAAAAGGAAATGCACCTTGAATCTATGCGCTTTAATATAATGTCCGCGGCGTAAGTTTGTAAACTATGCACCATTTGCCGTTGCAAAACGTATCGACCAACGACTATAACGCGCGACGACAGTTTCTTGACTGCCATTGATATCTTGCCCACACAAAAAGCAGGATGCCATTAAGTATTTACTCGATTGCGCCTAATGCGCCGATTAGGGAATGTTAGGTAATGTTTGGATAAACAGCCGAACCGAATTTTCAAGGCTCCACGAATGTGGTCGCCGAGAGAAAACCGTACGCGGAAGGCAGTCGCGTCAAACGGAAGTCGATACATCCGAAACGCGATGTATTGGGCTTTTATTAACTCGAAAGTACCGCAAGCCGTCACCTTTCGTACCACAAGCATTTTAAATAGAACCACATAGCGATAAGCGTCGTGCCCGAAAGTACGTTTCCATCGATGCTTTATACGCAGAAAAAAAAGTAGAGGAAAAAAGAGAAGAATTCAAGATAACGATATTTTTGGCACGCGCGTCGATGTCTGCAGCGTCGAAGCGTGTCTGCCTCTTTCTGATTCTTCTTTTCGTATATCGAAAAACGAACGTGTCTCTCTTGAGAGATGTAGAGGAAATCTATATTTAAATCCACGGGATCTCAAAATGCGTTACGCGATGCGTCTGATCGGCAGACACTGCAATAAACGCTGCAAAACTAGTCGCATGCTAATTACGTGTAAGTGAAGTTCAAAGAGGCGTGGATTTTTTATAGACATGCTTCGTGTATTAATTATTCGAGTGACCATGCTTTTCGATCAATGAATACGTAAAGGATTCGTGTAAAGTCGTTAGCAAAATGCAGAGACATAGTATTGGCAGTTAGATTTACATATAACAAAGAGCCACGTGTCACGCGTTAATCATCCCAGCTATCAAACTTTTCGATCGACGAACAGGGGAAAATATCTCCTGTCATTTTCCCCGGGGAAATTACGGTAGAGATGCACGGACGGGAGAGTTGGACCGGATTTAAGTAGCTTTCAAATTATCCGTGTCTATTTTATAAAATTTTGACGAAAATCAGAATTCTACTTTCTGGTAAAGATAATAATTCTCTGCGTTGTCATAAGAATTAGTACCACTCCGCAGGGCCGGCGTGAGTTCTATGAAATGCGTGGAGTATTCTACATTTGAGATTTTGCTGTGCGTGGAATTCCATATTCAGGAATTTGAAAGCCTTTTTATAATTTTTTTCTTTTTTGTTTGTACTGATTCTTAGGCTGCTGGAATTTGATCTTTTAATTTGTACTCCCCCTACCTCGACACTTGGGGAAAATTTGCTCCGCCGATCCTGCCACTCCGTTGTTTCGTGAGGTGTTTACACCCTTCGCATAAAATTAGCTTTGCAGATATAATGCAAGCCTGCAACGGTGATTATGAAGCCAACTGTAATGGCGCCGATAGATGGTCCACTATACCACGCGATTCTCGATTAATGGACCCAGTGGCGGATTTAAGAAAAAAGGCCCAGGTTGCAAACTTTCTGAGGGGCCCATTTTTAGCGGCGGATGAAGAGGTAGTTTACTAAAAGCGGACCAAGTGTAGTAGTACAGAAAAAAATATAGTGTTTGGTTAAAACCATAATTTTTTTAAGATAGGGCCCTAAGGGGCCTTCTGGGCAGGTGCCCATTTTTCGGGAAAATGAAGTGGTAGTTTACTAAAAACGGACCAAGTGTAGTAGTACAGAAAAAAAATATAGTGTTTGGTTAAAACCATAATTTTTTTAAGATAGGGCCCTAAGGGGCCTTCTGGGCAGGTGCCCATTTTTCGGGAAAATGAAGTGGTAGTTTACTAAAAACGGACCAAGTGTAGTAGTACAGAAAAAAATATAGTGTTTGGTTAAAACCATAATTTTTTTAAGATAGGGCCCTAAGGGGCCTTCTGGGCAGGTGCCCATTTTTCGGGAAAATGAAGTGGTAGTTTACTAAAAACGGACCAAGTGTAGTAGTACAGAAAAAAATATAATATTTGGATACCTATACCTAATCATATTCTTTTTGGTCGTGGGGCCCTACGGGGGCCTTCTGTGCAGGGGCCTAGGTGGCAACTGCTCATCAGCAACATATACTCGGAAGTGATGGACCGCCCGGTTCATGTCACCCACAATGTTTTCGTGTAAATATCATCACTTAAATTTTCATTGAATGCAAACAGAAGGAATTTTGATTACAGATTTTCAGATAGCGATGAAGAAGAAACAAATGAGAAATCGTGAAGGTTGGAATGAAAACAGGGGCGTCGATTGTGGCGAAGATTACAACGGAACAAACAAAACAGATAACTGGATCGAGCATATTGTCTACTCTCGCTGGCATCGTGATGAAGGTGTTCTAAAAAAATAAATAAGTGCTTGGTAATTATAACTATATTAAGAATAGGTACCTACAATAAATCTTTCTCTGTTTACTGAAATATTATTTCCGTTAAAAATAATTCCTACAAATCAATATAACTTTTATCAAAGTGGTTCAACTCGCATGTAATAGTAAGGGTGAGATGGACCACGTCCCAAAATTTTATTTACTCAGATGAGCTGAGGTAATCCTCGGCTATTTACAAAGACATTGTGTTATGATCATTACATGTCTTAGAAAAAATAGTTCTACCAATTGCAATACTCAGTACCTAACGTTTAAAATGGAGGTTCGATACCGGAGACAAAATAGTGAGAAATCTTTGAAAAGTGTTTTAATCCAATGTTCAAAGTGTAGTCCGCATTGTGTAAAAATTTCAAGTCGATTGACCGCACGGAATTTGAGAAACTTGAAGTCAAAGTTGCGCTTTTATACACAGGCTCTTATGGGAGAAGCGATAAAATTTCTATAAAATGTTACACAGAGTCCTTAAAAATAGTGAGAAAGTCCTAAAGAATGTTGCAATGAAAAGCTTATGTATTCCTATGAAATTAAAAAAAAAATCGGTCATGTACCGTCTGGTTTATTAGATAATTGAATAAATAGACAGCAATGTGCTCGTTTTTTTGGAACTGCCTGAAGGCACTGTTTGAAACGTGGCAACGCTGTACGCCGGATAGTCATCTATACAATATATACTTGTACAAAGCATACAGTAAAAATTTGTAAAAACACTACCAAGATGTAAACATGTATTTAGTAATTTATTGCGAATCAGTACGAACGCGCAAAAGGACGCCAAAAATGTGAGATGGAACAAGAAAAAAGGATGCACCCGAAGCGACGTTGCCGCATTTCACCCACATATTTTACGCTACTTTTAATGAAAATATTGTGTTTCTAACTGCATTAAACATACTTTTTGTTTAATTGAATTCCAAAACAAAATATATAGTAATAATTTTATTAAGAATAGAAATGTAAATAACATTTTTGTCTACATAATTTTTTTTACCCAAGATTGGTATCACTGCAGAGCTTCCATGTATAAGCATAGGCTTACCCCTCTCCTCGCCTGCCCCGCAAATGAGGTATCGAACCTCCTTAAAAACGCGGTCCATCTCGTAATTCCCGAATTACCCTACCCCTTCCCGAAGGTTTACAATCGGAAGCCCGTGTGGTACACAATGAAGTCATTGAACCACCGTGGGGATTCGAATATGTTCCCACAGTCCACACCCCTGCATTTGTATAAGTCTCTAGAATTACCAGATAGGGGCATATCGGCGGTGATTCGTCGGGAAACATCCCGGAGAAATACACTCCCCTTCCTTATATTCCCGGTGTCGCGTTCACCTGGCCATCGGGAGCTTCTTCGCCTCCTGGCCGGCATGGAATTCGCCCAGAGCCGATGGGCCACCGCGAAATAAAAGCGGCGCAGTCTCTTATTTAACATAGCCGGCAGGCCGGCACTGCTCAGTCGACCATCGACCGTAACAGAGCATTCGCATTTCTAAGCCGGCGCCGAGGATCGGCGGTCAGTGTTGAAAAGTTTCACGGTGTGAAAAGTGATAGTTAGTTCGCCCTCATCATGACTTTCCTCGTCTTCGCTTTGGGCCCGCTCCTACTTTCGAGTAAGTTTTTCTACGATTTGATGAAAAAAACACTTCAACTTATACTTTCACGCTGTTGCCGCGCGCTCTTGCCGCCAAATTCATGCTCCCGCGGAGAATTTGAAGTGACAGTGTTAGTACAAAATCGTTTGCTTAAAACGATATTTCTCGGATTGAAAGCAGTTAGACAAGGGATTATTCGCTGCATTGTTATCGAAATTATCTTGGCGATTCTTGACAGAAGCCGTTGACACCGCGACCACGTGAGAACTCTGCCATCTAATTAAAGAAGAAAGAAACTGAAGGGAAAAGGGAAGTTTGTCTGACAAATTATACGGAGAATAATTCAGTATAGATATTATATCAAATAATTACAGAAAAGAAACTGATTAGACAAAAGTTCTAAGTTATTACTTCTAAAAATACTTCTACTATAATCTAATCAAGCAGCTATGGGGTACAGATTTTCCCCACTGCTAATCTTATCAATAAATAACAGATAATTCATGCTGCTAATACTCGTTAGATTTATTAGGACGTGCTGTAAGCTCCGATGCCCGCGCACTGTAGTCGCTTCTGTATTAATAATACTTATCATTAATATCACGGAATTGCTTAAAATTCATGGGGGAACGTTGGCGTCGCCGATGCATATACAACTCGGTCAACCCTTGCACCGCAGAGACGGATGTGCGAACGACAATTAGAATATTGCCGAAGACGTCCAGCAGGCGGAAGCGAGGAGCAAAATCGTTACATAAAATTCATGAAAAGGGAAAGTTGAGCATTGCTAACGCGCAACATGCATTTGTTATTAGCACGAACAAGTACCAGGAATATAATAGGCCCTCTCGACTTTACAGTAATAATTCTCAGATTTCTTTCAATATTTAGCTGGTCGAGACTTCGTACAGTTTAAGGAACCGCGTGTGAAAAGGTACTTACTCCGCGGAATTATTAAACACTGGCAGTCGCCAGGGGCCCCATGATAGTAGATGCCTCAAAATAAAAAACAGTTATTTTGAAGTCCTACTCAGGGGCCCCAGTGCTTTGCTTCGCCCAGGGGCCTATAATGATCTTAAGACGCTTCTGACTGGCAGTGATGCAAAAGGACAAAGGAACTGGCAGATTGGCAGGTTCGACGCTTGTCTTCCCCTCGTGAATTCGTAATAGGAATATCTCACACACGTGGCGAATTATAATAAGAACAATTGCCCGAGCGTAATCGGAGCATAAATCTAATCAGCTGCGGAAAACATTGTCACTTACGAATCTGCAGCCTTATGTAACGCATTGTCAATGCGTGTGCGCGATGCGCGACATCAAAGTGTAATTCACATTCGTACACTTATTTCCTATTTACGGGGAAATGTTTCTGTCAACGTTACGCCAGCTTCAGCGCGACGCTTTGAACTTTACTTTCTTCGTTATTCGAGGCAACCAGCCGATCGTGACGAGTCCAGCGATTGAAATAAGATGGGATGATAGGATGTTCCTTGAGCGAGGCTTGAGGTTAATTAGCGCAATTTACCATTTAAGAAATCGAAACAGTCAACTACTGTTTTTTCGTCGAATTGCGAGTTGCCTATTCCCACGCTCAGATGAACGATCTTGAAGTTCTATCGAAGTAACATCGACACTTACGTTCTAAGATTTATCGTGGGTAGTTATAAAAATCCGGGTATCGCAACAATAATCAGATAGTGGCAGATTATTAAATAAGTTTCGTGGGTATCATAAACCTTCGTCTTCTTAAGTTCCACAAAGGGGGATTTCCACGTTTCCTGTATTTCCCCTAACTGATAAACATCGCGCCACTAATTTGGGCATCAACCTTCTAATTCCACCTACGCTAGATAAGCACGCACTCATCTATGTACTTCCAGCAGATCTTTTGATACAAACGTACCCATTGTAAACTTCTAACTGCAGCTCATTAAATGCCATGTACACATCTTCATTCAAGAAAGGGCAGAGCCGATGATAATACTCACCTTCGACAATGCAAATTGCAGGAAACATTGATTAGAAATTAGAAGCAGTGGCGCACTCAGGATTGAATCTTGAATAAAAATATTTTTAAAGTCAATAAAATTTATTAGGTGATTATACAAATTTATTTAAAGAATAAAATACTAGAAATTTGAAGCAGTGGCGCACTCATGATTGAATCTTGAATAAAAATATTTTTAAAGTCAATAAAATTCATTAGCTGATTATACAAATTTATTTAAAGACTAAAATACAGATTTCTTTTGCGGGGTGCTAGGGCCCCTTGCTCCCCTCTGAGTACACCACTGTGTCTCCACAAATGAACTACTAAAACGAAAAGGAAAAGGATGAATTTTGAGATGGAGAAATAGATAATGCGACCACGTAGCAGCTTTTACTTCGCCGTCGAAGCACATCCTACGACGAAACGCCAAGTGCATTTTTCTATTAGAAGGACATCTCCAGTTCCGTTGCCGTGGACATTACGTACCCCGGAAAAATATGTAATACCCATAAGCATTTCGCACAATTTGCTGCATGCCACTGGTTGCGCAACGTTCGGAGGAAAAGAGTCGTGTCAAAATCGAGGCGTGTTCGCGGCGAGGTTCGCCGAGCGATTAGAAAACCGCGGATTTCCCAAAAATCACGCGAGATTTTAATGCCTGCTTTGGAAACTATATTTGAATAGCTGCCAGAGTCTCGCGGTGCATATCAATCGGACATGGCCATGCGAAATAAACGAATGCCACAGAGTTTTAGATTATACGGTGCACGGGGCTTACGGCCAGTATCAAATGGCCACGCATACTCGCAATCGCTCCTTACGTTGAAAGTACCTTTAAACGGAATCGGCGCCGATCCGTTGTACGTGCGATATGCTAAAACGTAATACAACTCCTTCCTTTGTAAACGATAAGTGAAATTCTAGACGGCACTGCATGATGAAAACAACGTTCGCCGAACGAATGCAACATTTCGGGTGGGCACTCTTTGTCCCTCGTTCATTCACACTGAGCATTGCAATCAATAAAATTCTTTCATTTTTGCTGATGAGTAAAAGTATGAAAGGAAGATTCCAGGTTCAGGGAAATATTCTTCGTTTAAATTATTATCTGCACAGTTTATAAAGTTATTTTATTGAAAAATACAGAGAATATAAATGAAGAGATGTTTCATCCTTATCGCGCAACACGTAACACGACGAAACTCGTTCTATCAGCTTTTTATCTGTTACAAAACGAATTCCATATTTCTTTTAAATAAAGACACCCGTGACCTATAAATATCATAGGTTGCAATCTTGAGAATTTCCAGCTTGGAGCACGATGGACTTCTTTCTGCCGAGCTTCGTCATAAGCAGTGACTAAACCTGACCAGTAGGGATCAATTATTGGGATCTCGAAGGGTCGTCAAACTGTACACACGGAACGTTGAATCATCGTACATCGGTGTTTCCTTAAAAGTGTAGAACACCCATACCACGATATTAACATATCGGAAGGTGTCCTTCGAAGTTTCTTCTGTGCATAAAAAAAGTTGAGAACATAGGTCAGGTTCGCTGCGCATCCGTCGCTCCTTTTTTGAATCGTCATCTCCGCACGTCTCGGAATACTCCAGCTGTCATTGACGTCTGCTCGCGGCGATAAAGATTTCGTACGTCGAAATGACAGCCTTGACGTCGAATGTTCACTGATATTATTCACTTAAATCTGCCTTATGGTCCCCCGCGAGGACCTCCTGCCTGGCAGCACCGTTTGCCTGGAAACGATATCCGTCCTAAAGAAACCGTCGTCGTCATTCGAAGCACGTGTCGAACACATGCGTAGGATCTAGAAGCACGGGTATGCGATTTATCTTTCTAAATAGAAGAGGGGAACTACCAGGCTGACTCATTAACCGGTAATCGAGGAGCGTCTTCGCCGCGGCGCAAGGAAGTGGACCATTTCGTTTTCCACTGGGAACGCTTCAAATTCATTGTTAGATTATGAATCGTCTATACTTTGGTTAAACAGCTACTGTGGTTCATTAGTATATTCTGAGAACGTGGAATTTTTATCGCAGAGACGCTTCGACTTCGAAGAAGGGCTGTTACGAATGTTTGAATATATTACGTATTTAAATAATATTCGAGTACTCCTAATTATTCGAATACTCCTAATTATTAGAATAATATTCGAATATTTGAATACTTCCAAATATTAGAATAACATTCGAATACTTTTAAATGTATTAGAATAATATTCGAATATTCGAATACGTCTGAATGTATTAGAATAATATTTGAATATTCGAGTACTTCGAATTATTCAAATAATATTCGAATATTCGAGTACATCGAATTATTCAAATATTATTCGAATATTCGAGTACTTCGAATTATTCAAATAATATTAGAATATTCGAGTACTTCGAATTATTCAATTAATATTCGAATATTCGAGTACATACTTCGAATTATTCAAATAATATTCGAATATTTCTAATTATTCGATATAAGCTTCGAATGCTCCTAATTATTAGGTAAATATTCGAAAATTCGAGTACTCCTAATTATTCGAATAATATTCGAGTATTCCGAATTATTCGAATATAATATTCGAGTACTCTTAATTATCACAATAATATGCGAATACTAATGATTAGAATAATATTAAAATATTCGAATACCTATTCCTAATAATAATCGAATTATTTGAATCTCAATATCGAATTCTACTGGTATTCGAATATCTACAGCTGTACCTGAAGCTGTCCCTTGCAGCTCATAATTTCCTGCGCTTACATCGCTTCTTTCGATGGGTAAATGGTTCTTATAAGTAGACAGTATAAAGTTACATAGAGCGCAAAAAGTTACAAGTTGACAAACGGCCGTGCACTTGACGGTAAGTTTTCATAGATAAAAATACGCCGTCCTTGTTACATGCATTGGACAAGTTCACATTGTATTATTCAAGAGCACGTCACACCGGCATGTATTATCTAGGACTGTAGGTGCAATGGCAACGATCGAAAAGTAACAGATCGATGTTAATGCTCTGAACGTTGACTGCAGTACACAACCTCTAATAAGGAGGCTGGAATAATTCATCTGTGACGAGCCGAGTGCAATGCCAGAGCGGACTTGAATCTTTCGCGAGTCGACTTTCACTGGGGTATCGGGAACTTCTCGGATGAAGCGTGAAACCGTTGTAAATCTATCGTTGCGCTTGTAACTTGAACTAAAACGGCAAGCCTTTTGTGCATTTACTTTGTCATAACTTCGCTCAATTCGATCGTCTTCTTTCCAACCAACATTTACTACATCAACAGCCCCGGGTATTTTTTTCTTTTATCCCGATACCCGTTTTCTATAAATACTTAGGAATTCGGTTGAGCGAGGATTAGCGAGATTCTTGTAATTGTTCGGTGTATTGCACGTGGATAATAAATTACGTTTGTTAATTAAACGCAGAACCTGAATCAGCCAAGGAAATTTATATAATGCGCAATAATGTGTCAACAGCACGGTTTCATGAATTTCTCAACTTTGCTTTCAGAGATGGTCGTTGGTAACTTCAGCTACGATGGGAATCAAGGTGAGTTAGTGACGAATACTCGTATGAGTGCTAGATGACTCAAACATAATCGAAGTTACTTTTTTTTTAATTTCCTCGGGCACCTACTTAATATCTTTTTTGCTTGAATATTAAGATTAATGCAAACTCTCATTCTTTGTCGCCTCATCGCGATGTTACACTGCACCTGTAGCTCGCGCTAAGTTTACTTGTCAACGACAAGTAGAAGCTTGTCTACTTTTATAAAAAAAAGTGTGTGGGAGGTTCTTTCGCGTTATCATTCTTAACAACGGAAATAATTCTGCGGCGTAGCATAAATTATACCGTGCCGATAACGATATATACGTTTGTATGTAGAAAAGTTTGTTAGTCAGTGTTTGAGTTCTTACTATTATTTAGCTCTTCCGCAATAGCAAAACATTTTCTTCTTTATTTTAGTGTTAAGTGGACGTAGAATAAAAATTTCTCTTTCCAGGCCCGTCGCATTGGGGCGAAGAGTTCAAGAGTTGTCTGGGGAAGTACCAGTCTCCCATCGACATAGAAGAAAAAGATGTCACCCTCGCCGTTTTTCCTCGTCTACAATTTTCAAAAATACAGAATCCTCTTCGATCTTACATGACGAACAATGGGCATACAGGTATGAAATGGCGAGATCAATATATTGTTGACAAACACGTGTGCTATAACAATTGGGGGTTCAATGGAAAACAGGCACGTGCCACCGCTTCAGAGGGAAGCGAGTTGAAGGGAAAATTGTAATTCTCTTCAACAATACTCGAATTAATTTTAGCTACAAAATTAATAATTCCACTACGTATTTTTTTCTCAGTATGAAGAAAATTTAATATAATTCTGCTCGGTGAAACGTGCATGCCATTATAGATAAATATTAAGAGGCAGTGGACTTACACTGCATTGCAGAAACGAATTAATGGTCAAAAAATCGAAAATCTATATATATAAAATGAAAAATCGTGACTGATAGACTGACTGGCTGACTGACTCATCGCGATTTCTCTGAAACCACTGAACCTATGACCATGAAATTTGGTAAAAAGGCTCCTCTTAGTTCCTACGGGCTCGCTAAGATTTTTTTAAAAAAACTCCAACCCCTTCATGGAGAAAAGATACACATATAACTCTGGCAACGCCGGGAAGTTTAAGCTAGTTTATTCATATGTGGCATGTTTCTATTTTCTACTGTTCCCTAGGGCGGTGTAAACTTTTGCGGGACTGGATTCCAAAATTATGCGGGGCCAAAGGAAAAGTGTTTATATTTACTTCTAAATTTTGTAGTTATAAACATCTATGCACAGGGCTCTGGAAAATTTATGATGAGCTTTTCATGGACGGGGGGGCCTTTTAAAGAAATTTTATAGTATTAAATATCTGTGCATAGGGCCCCGCAAAATTTACAATGAGCTTTTTGTGACCGTGGGGCCTTTTAAAGCGCGGGGCTGTGTTCCATGAAACGCTGAACCCGCCTCGCGCCGACCCTGCTAGACCCGTAAATTTCCTATAGCGTCCAATACCCCCTATAACACGTTAATTAAATTAACCACAAGAGCCACGATTACATTTCCATCGTCGACAAATACAAATAGTAATAGAAGTTTCCAACAACCATATTAAAATAATGAATACTCCGCGGAAGTGCGCGAACCAGCCAGCTCGATTATAATTATTCCACGCGGGCTCTCCACGCATTGCAGGAATGCGGAATATTCAAACATTTCCTGCCGTTTCCCGGGAAACGGCGAATTTCAAAGTTCGATCAGTCCGCTGGGATTAAACACTTTGAATAGTTTCGAGCGTACGCCATGCATGGCTCTCATCCTTGAACGACTGCAAATTAGCGTTGATTATTATACGTCATAGACATTGTCTCGCCGCAAACAAGACAAACCTTCAAGGTACCACATAAGTATCGGGCAGATGGCATCTGGGAGGCGAGGCTGTTTACCGAGCTAAACAAATTTCGCAAGGATAAATGATTGATATATTTGCTTTGTTTGATTCATTCAGTGATGATTCAAACTTTCGATACCGAGCTGCCTACGATATCGGGGGGACCCATCAATGACACGTACGCTTTCCAACAACTCCACTTTCATTGGGGGCAGAGCGACGAAAGAGGATCCGAGGATCTTATTAATAATCATTCGTTCTCGATGGAGCTCCACGCGGTTTTTTATAAAGAATCGTATGGGTCACCCGAGGAGGCGATGAAGCATCCCGACGGACTCACCGTGCTGGCATATTTGTACGAGGTAAGGAATACTGTGTCAGTGGACGTTGATAAGATTCGAATCGAATAACCCCTCAGGCCTGACGCGAACTCGCGGTTATTTCTATGATGTCAATAAACGCAGGGCTGAAATTGACACTTCGATAAACTATCTTGAAAAACTGAGACTTGTCTGTCAGGTAAGAAGTGTAAAGAAGTATGCCGGTGGTCGACTCTATCCGATAAGGTTCGACCACACAAGAACGTAGAGAGTACGAGCTAAATAAATAAAATGCTTCGGTCGTTTTATCTTGAAGGGCCAATGGGCATGGAAACTTCCTATAATTCTGGATTGCAATCTTTGTGACTTGATATCTGAGATATTTGTACAATTGTGGCAAACATTGTTCTGAAGAGTACTCAATTTTTTATTACCTACTACTTACAAGGGAACATCCCTAACCCGGGAATTGGAAAAATTCTGAATCTTTGTGAATACGTAGAGATTTTCCTCCTGATTACAACGCAATTCTTCTTTGCTACTCAAATTCACTCTGAGGTGGTGTAAAATAATTTTTTTAGCAAATGATAGATCTAATTAAAAGAAGTACCTTTTGTCTGGAAACTTTTTTCTATCTCTTAAAGTTCGGGAGTTATAACACGAAATTACATCCCCTTGGAGTGAATTTGGGCAGCAAACAAAAATTGCGTTGTGATCAGGAGGAAATCCCCTACGTATTTACAAAGTTCGAGAATTTTTTGAATTTTCGGGTTCGGGATCTTCCTTTGTTAGATCAGTGGGGCAATCAGGATTTAATCTTGGGGAGTCGAGTTGAACAGAGAAAAATATTATTAATGCAAATTCAAAAAAATTCATTAGTTGATTATAAAAATTTATTTAAAGAATAAAATCCAGTTTTCTTTTCACGAAGCTCTTGAATTATTTCAGTGGTGGTTACATTCATTTATTTTTTCCTTTTTCTTTCAGGGTGCGCAAGAGCCTCTTGCCTGTTGCCACCCCCTCCGCCTCTGAATGCGCCACTGTACTAGATTAATTAGAATTAGGATTTAATTTAAATTTTAAAGAATAATTTCAATAACGTCAAGTGAATCCCTAATATGTATTAATTTTGGTATCTAATATAATTGAAGGTTGTTGATAAGTCAACGGCAAATGAAATCGTAAAATCTGATCTTATCAGCATTTTGTTCGACATTGGATTCCCATTTAAAGAGATGTTGCTCTCGAGATAATAGATTTTAAAGTAATTCAAGACTGAATTTTATATTTCTTGTATAATTGTTCTAGACTTTTTTTTTATATAATCCCTTATCCTCAAGCTCCTGAGTGTTTCAGGTCTATTTTAAGTCGCTGTAGAAAATCTACTTGAATTTTTTTCGTTTGGAACGTAACCGCGAAAAAATAAACGGGCATAGCGAAGATTCGTGTGTTTTTGATCCTGTTTCGTAAAAATAGATCTGTACACATTCCATTCCGCGTAGTTTGGTACATATCAGCAAGCGTGCCCGACCACGTTTGATGTTTACGGAGAAATGGAAAATTTTCCTCACGTCTGCTACTTTTTTTTTTACAGGGAACCGATGAGCCGAATCCAACTTTCAATTCGATCGTGTCACAAGTACCGGATATAACGGCGGTTGGCAGTAATGCAACGATAAATGACACTAATCTCTTAAACAAATTGATCGCGCCAAGTATAGCCTCGGCGCAAAATTATTATACATACAAAGGATCGTTGACCACCCCTCCTTGTTCCGAGATAGTGCAATGGATCGACTTCATTAAGCCACAGACCATATCTCACGATCAGGTATCTCCAAAGTTCTAAAGTTCATAAGAAATTCGGTTAAACTTTAAAAATGCAATCTGTGAATGTTTCCTTTTGGAATGAAAACTGAATGTCGGAACAAGTGTCCTCCTGAAAATTCGCGATATAGTAATAATAAAGATATCTACTATCGAAGTTTTGATTAAATATTCCCGAAGCACGTTGCATTCGCGGGAAAAAGCTCCTTGGTAATTGAAAACAATCGAATATTTAAAATCTCAATGGTAACATCGCAGTTCTGGAAGGAAGCATTTGCACGTAGGTTTTAAATCTCCACAGGGCACTCAAAATTCAATAAATATTTATGTTAACGTTATAAAACTGACGGCCTCGCCATTTAATTATTGTGTACATTTTCGTAATTTACTTTCAGTTGGCGGCTTTCCGCAGTATTCAGTCCGCCGATGGTGCCAATTTGACGCATAATTTCCGGCCAGTACAACCCTTAAACGACAGAGTGATTTATCAGAACAATATTAACGAGATCACGGAGGCTCCTGAAACAAAAACTACAATGCACCACAATGATGCGCCGCAGAATACGAACTCAAGCCAACATTCTGGGCAAGAAAGGACATGGCAGGCATCATGTTCGTATTTCTTAGCTGCTTCGATTTTCAGACTTTTTCTTCGTTCCACTGTATTTACGTCTGCGTTATATTACGATTTTATTTTGGAATTCACATTCCCGTAAATTTTTGTTGCAGCGCTCGGGGTGATACTTGGAATCATATATTTCCTGCCATTCTGATAATGCACTGGAGGTTCTAGTCAATTGCACCAGCTGTACGCGAAATTTGAAGTGGAGGTATAAGAATGTTCTAAATACACATTAACATAATTAAGTTTATTATGACAGAGGTATTACAGTCTCAGAGATATAATTACAAACAAGATAATAACAATTTTGATAGCTTATTCGACAAAAGTTATCTCATTGCTATATACTAAGATACATTATAAGTTACACATGACACAGAAGATTAAAAACTATTTTTAAGTATGGTTTATGTACCAATAATATTTAATCACGAGTATTTTAAATATTGTACATATCATAAGCACCAGATACGCGATTTTCTAATTGTAAGGCAAAAAGATAGGACAACTTTCAGAAATAGTCTTTGATATTGGCATGCATCTATCTAACAGTTCCTATTGCTGTCATGGTAATCGCTTATATTTAACCACATAAATAATAAGCTTCCTTTACGAATTTATTTCTACATATATTATGTGAACTATATTCAACCGAAATAAATCGCGACTTAACAAGTCGACGGCCACACATTTCACGCAAGTATGTACTTTCACTCGTAACCGAAGTTTTTCGCGTAAATTTTATTACTTGCCGCCAGCGCTTTTCGCACAGTTGTTCATAGTGCAATTTGTGTAATTAGTGAGAGAAACATTGAAGTCATAATTGGTTAAAATTTGTAACCTAACCTAGCGACACCACGCTTACGCGACAGCGGCCGACAAAGTGTTAAATTATAAGTACACAAGTAATACACTTTATGACATTTTATTGAGACTTTATATGTACAAATTTATTTAAATCCAAAAGTACAAAAATGTATGAAAACCGATAATGATATTAAGTGGGTGATTCCTCCTGACCTTTAGGTGCCATATTCACGACAGCGGCTAAATCGTGTTGTCCCTGTTTGAGACGTTCCCTTATAAGCTCTGCTATCGCCTTCTGAGTTCTCCTTTCCAATTTTTCTAGTTTCTTAGAGACGTCTCGCTTTAAATCCCAATCCGGCTTCCTGGGCGCGAGATTGCTAATGTCCTAAAAATACAGTTTAGTAAGTACCAATTGGTAGTTGGTGTAATAACGTCGCGAAGTGTTACTTACGAGTTCTTCAATAACAACTTTGGTATTTGCGGCACTCAATTGATCCTGTACTTCCGCTTCTACGTTTCCCGGTTGCGCGTCTTCTAATACTCTGTCTTTGAGACTTTCGTCTTGTGGCTTGTAACTTCGAAACTTCGGTCTGTGAAAATGAAGTATATATAAAATGTACATATGACTTATATCGAATTCGGACGGTCGCACTGGTGCGAACTGAGTGCGACTTTTAGCCAATTGGAAGCGAGAAAACTCGCACTCAGTGCGCACTAGCGCAGGTTGCCGAATCTGCTATTAAATTATTTTGAGGTTAGTTGAGGTTAGGTTTTAGAAAATTCTCGGAGATGTTGAAACTTACTTCGGCAATTTACCATCAGCATCGTTCTTATTTTCTTTGCTGTCTTCTGCTTTTCTTTTTAAGGCTTGCAGGCGTTCTTTTCTCTTTAAAGCTTCGTCTTCTAAGGAACCTATGTGATCTTCCGGCATGTTTAATTCTTACTTGTTTTCACTTCAACGCTTTGCGAACTCACTACTAGAGGGATGCGAGGAGTAATCGATGGACATGTTTCTTTCAATTCTGTATATACTACTGTTGATAATGTGATTACATCGACCACAGACGAGCTATAGGATAAACCAATCACCCAATTGCCCCCAATGCATTTTTCTGTCACCGAATTGTGGGGTCCTAGGACATCATCACCATTTTAGTGTCACATGCAACATTACCGGCGAAGTCTTGAATGTTGTGATCCTCGCCCTAGCGGTGTTTGGTGTAAGTTTCTGAGGCGCGAAGTTTGAACTGAACAAATTAAATTTATTTAACAATAATATATACTGGGCGTTTAGTGTAAATGTTGTTCACATTATTTATCATAGTAATAGCCACTGGAATGAATACTTTAGCGGAAATATCAATTTTGTCGAATAATTCACTGACTTTCGCAATTGAAATGTGGTTTTACCCCTGTTGAATTCTAATTCTTACCACGTGTAGCGTTACAATCTGTTTCTCGACTTTACCGGTAACGTTGCATGCGACACTAAAGTGGTAAGGGAGTCCTGGGACTCCCCAAACCGGTGACAGAAAAATGCATCGATTGATAGGTCTATCCTATACCTCGTCTGTGCCCGGAGTGCTCACTCGCTCGCGGCTGCGTCTGTTGAACATGCCGGATCTATAGAATTTCCAGAATTTTTGAGATTTTCTTCATTTTTAGGATTTCTGAGCGCGGAGCATTTTTTTATTTCTTTTTGGATGAAGAATTTACAATTTTATCTTGTTCCATAATTTGAAACTTTCTGTATAATATAGTATCAAAAATCTGTATTATAAAAGTCGTATAAAACTATAAATGACTTTTTCTTAAGACGATTCTATTTATACACATAATTTCAATTAATCATTGTTCCTTCACAATAAAGTATAGTAATTCAAATATATCCAGGCCTATTGTCAATTTTTATAGAGAGTGCATACATTTTCTAAACATTTATTTAAATTATTACAAATATATTTAAACATCCTTTTGTTTTTTTTATGATTTATAATATTGTTACGGCGGGTTGGAGTCTCCTCGTTAGTCATTTTTGTTTATTCTCGGTATAATATAAATTAAGCAACACAATACCATCACAAATAGTTCCAGAGCTTGGTTGGGCAATAATTCTGTTCGCGAGTACGATTAGTCCAAGACTGACGGCAAATCGATAACAATTTCGGTCGGTCTTTACCGACTGGTCTTCTAACTTCGGACGCGAGCACCACTAGGCCATGACGTTATACACAGTGCTCGTAACAATATTATTGAATGTCCGAAGTAGGAATAAATAACGGTGTTTAATATATTTTACATTTTTAATGTTTGCAGCGGTAATGTGCCATAATCTGTTAAATTATACTTCATTATTCCGCATAACGCACACAAACAAATTAAGAATTTGTTTAACGTGCGTAATGTCCCGGTAACAGTAATGCAACCTTCTATTTTGTAAATCAACCGTCATTAATAGCTACCACTTGTAGTAAACAGCCGTTCCTCTTTCACGTATCAGTTTTCATTTGCTTAAGTATCGTCACAAAAATGGTATAGTCATTGTCAAAATATACTCTGCTTTTAAGGAATTATAAATCAACAAAGTCAAAGGATATATTTGCACTCGGGGTATCAATGGCTTTTAAAATAGTTGCTGGGGTATGTAAGTAGTTCAGTTTTAATCAGTGTAATCAAACTTCATAAAAGGTACACAAGATCAGGGTTTTTCGGTTTTTAAAAACCCGAAAAAAATTTTTTTTTTCTGAAAATGTCTAGTGAGACTCGTACTGTCAAAGGGCAATTCCACTTCGTATTGTACTATTAATAGATGTCTATTAATATTCTCTATTAATATTCTTCTAGTAATGTTTTCAAAAAATGATGAAACACCATTCATTCCGACATACTTCATTCCACAAATCTCTGAGGTGTCACTCTTTAAAAATAACTACCATTGACTAATCGCCTGATAAGAATCGTCATTGCGTAAATGTTAAATTTGTACTGCACAGATGTAACGTATGTTCTATACATTATGATACCCATGACATATGTTGGGCGGCATTTTGAAATACAAAAATAGATGAACGTGTATTATTTCTTTGTTAATGTAACGTGGTAAGAAATTTTTGTTAGACTTACGTTCATTTAACAGCATTTTCTTATATTTTCTCCTCGAATATCTTGATAAAGGTTGATGAAATTGTTTTCTACGCATCTAGAAATAAGTTTCCCATTGTGTATTTTAACGTATGGCTTGGAGGCCTAAGTAGTCGCGTCCGCGTGATAGACAGACGTGAGCGTTACGCGGTTAAAAATAAAGGTGATGAATCTGATAATTTGAATTTCTAATTACATTTTCCCATTGACCTATGCAGAATATTATTTTTCATCAAAACTTGTACGTATCTTCAATAATCTTCAGGCTAGCATCAGAGGGGTGAACTTTCAAGGGTAGTTTCATCCCTAAAACTTGATTTACGGTAGCCAGAATGTATACGCGTCCCCTACATTCGTCTGGTCTGAAAACCTATCCAGTTTTATCAAAACCCACATTGGACATTTCGCAAATGCCCTTATAAATAAAACACTCGTACTTTATCAACATAATCCTGCTATATACAGTAACATTCACCAGAAACATTACTACGTACGATAACCATTGCTTCTCATTAATCATATTATCCCTCAGAGAGTATTTACTATCAAATTCATCCTTGCTATTTACTTAGTAGTTGATAGTAATTCCCAAACTTCTCCGAACTCCAATCCCTCGGTTACCCCGAGCCCAGTGCAGAAGCTTTAACGCTCCCCGCATAGATCCTAAATTCCTCGAAGCAACATTACAATAAAATAAAATCTGAAAAATTCGAATCCCCATCATCGCACGGAAGTTTTCAAGCACGACTCTCACGTACTTGCACAAAAGGAGAAATCCTGCAAGGCTTTGCCAGGCGCGTCCCCACAGCCCGGTGCGTGGTGCTGGTAGCGCACAAAAGCTTGCAGCGGATTTAACACGGTCAGATACCGTTAGGTGGCCAGGAGGGCGAGCGAGCGCAGCGCGGCGCGCAATCAATAAGCTCGCGGGACGCGGCGGTGCCTCGTGCGTGTGGCAGCTCCGGTGGAGCTTTCAGTCGGGCGTAAGATCGCGCGTCGAAAGCTCACCAGGCTCGGGTTGCTCGTTGGATCGCGCGTCCCGCCGCGTCGCGTCGCACCGGATCGTCGTGGGAGCCGCACGGGGGTGGCGGAGTTGTGTGGCAGCCAACAAAATGGCGGCGGCGATACCAAACAAATGACTTTGCGCGAAAAGCTCGGTGGCTAGCTGTACCTGACTCGCTGCCCGCCTGGGGCCATGGAGATCTCCTCTCGCCAAGCGGTTCTTCGTTCGCGAGCTTGACGAGCCGGGCTGAGTCTAGCGGTGAGGAGGACGCGGCCTAGGACACACGCTCTACCCTAGCCGAGTTGGTTCTGTTCTGGGGAGGACAGTCTTCATCGGGAGGTCCGGCTAGAGGGAGAGAGCAAGGTGTACCGCTGAGAGGACGCGGTGAACGCTGAGAGAGCCGCGGCCGCGATGACAGAGCTCGCCGGAGTGTTTTGATCGCGTGCTGGCTCGCGTAAAGGATTTTTGGCCGGGTGCTCGATTATCGATCGGAGATCCTCCAGCTCGGGACACACCGGATAAGCGGGGCTGATGGTATTAGAGGGTCGCGTGTGCTGGCCGGTTCTTAGCTGAGCGACGATCGCGTTGGTCGGCAGTCTCGATGGCTTGACGAACATTCCAACGGCTACACACTGGTCGAGTCGCGCGATCATGCATTTGCACTTCGAAAAGGACAACAATGCCAAGTGCGACTGCAACATCTTGTCGCTCAGCTGGATGGGCAAGGTGCCGGACGAGTCGCTGGAGGTAGGTGATTCCTTGCAGGGTTACCAGAGCACACAGGTGTTACTGAAGCACAGCAGCAGCTGCTATTAGAAGTAGAAGTATAATTTGCCGAGTGGTCCGCGCTATGGAACACTGGGTGGTAAAAGGCAGACGGGTACCGCGATTGGATTGTGTTCCTTATTTGAACAGCAAACACCAACGATTGCACACTGATAGGCTTCTATGCAAGCTGAGGTATAGTGCCTATATAGGGCGTTGTATAAAGGAAACTACATATTCGAAAGTGTTGGAGTTGTTTGTTTTCTCATACCGAACCCTTGCCCGACGCAATGCTGTTATGTTAGCGGTAAGTCACAGGCGGCAAGTGACGTAAACGCCAACGCACGGCTATCATGCTCACGGTTCTCACCTTTTTATCCGGCGAATTTTTAGCTCGCCGCTACTGCCGCCAGCTATTTTCGAAAGCCAGGCGTTAGCCGCCGAGTGGGGTTCGAAATTGCCGCTTCTCCGCGGCGGTACGTGACGTCCGAGCTCTAGAGTACAGGCGATGGTACGTTTGAAACATCGAACGCTGTCGCGCTAGACCACAGCGCTCTATGCGTCCACGCGTTACGTTCTGTATTTAGCTCGCGAGGACAAGCGACCTGGAGGTTCTGTTTCCGCGGGCGCGACTCTCGAGTCTCGATTAAAAGACGACGCTCTCCAGCGAACCTTAAGGGCTCTGCGTTCCGCGCGGACGGGCCAGAGGACAATGCTATGAACGGAAGCTGAGGAAATCGGGGTTACCGTGGAAACGTCGATTCAATTTACAGCGCGCCGCGTGAACCGGTTAAACTGTCATTTTCCCGTGACTGGCATCGAACAGAGCATGAAATTAACACTCGAATGCTTTCATCCTGTATTGAATACGGTTTGGCACAGATGCGCAAAGTGCCGTGCACTGGTTGGTTACTGAAGCGCTATGTTTTCCATCCGGGGCACCCTTCGAAATGCATCTGACTGAACGCAATTTTCTTCTTTGTGCCTAGTAGAGAAAATGTGGGAAACTTCTGATTTAAGAGTTAGCGTGGGACAGGTGTAGATTAGGGTCTGATGCTTTCTTAAACATAGATTAAACTGTAACACAAAATGGGTATTGAACTAACACTGATATCATTAATTTTATCAGAGTCAACCTAATATGTTCAGAATTTTATGTTGATTCAGAAATGCTGATCGATATTTGCTTTAAGCTTTAATATTGTTGAAAATCGGGTTGAAAACTGAAGTCATCACCTCTACTATCTTATTATCCAAAACATTAACGAAAATTAACTTAGAAATATATTTTAAACACGATCCTTTACACCACTGTTTGATAAAAGAGGTTCAATGTAGCTTCAACTGGAATTATGTAAATGTGTAAAGATTTGGACGTGACTGCCCTAGTTGGAGGTTCGAACGTAATTGTTCTCGCAAATATTCTGCAGACGCGTTGTCGATTTAAGCCTCGAAAATAAAGCTGGTGGTAGAATCTTTAGGAATACCCTTATTGGTCAGTTCTAACGTTAGACATTTCCGAAAAAAGTCCTTGTAAGTACTACACAGTGGTGGCCGCGAACTTGGCTGCGTGACGTCCAAAGGTACCGTCAAATGGGGTAACTTTCACCACAAAACTGGATTTTAAAATAAATTCCTCTAGCACCTATTGTATAACAGGTATTATTCTCAAAGTGTCTTGGAAAGCTTTAATTGCCTACCTCAGAATGCAGTTTGTCTGCTAATAACACTTCTTATGCACTAGGTGCTAAAAGAATTTGTTTTAAAATCTAGTTTTGTGGGAAATGTTACCCTACTTAACGATAACGATTTATATTAGGTGTAGGAAAGAATTCAGGTTTCACAGTGTATAAAATGACTTCAGACTGAGGTAGCTTCCTGCTCTTTAGGTCGTTTACAGCGTTGGCATTCACTTGTTCTTATTGCGGAGCGATATCAACACCGGTTGATCAATTTAAGTGACGAATTGGAGAAAAGGAGACCATTTACTGCTGTTGCTGCACGGAACCGATTGTATTTTTTGCAAACTACGAAACAAGTGAAGATGTCTATTTTTCGTGATTTTGCGATTTATAGCATAAGTATTTTGTTGGTGGCAACTGAGACTACTGAACTGTCCACTCACAAAGGGTTATAAAGTTCAAATACCCCCTTGAGGGGTTAGACCACCTTGGCCACGTCAACAAATATTGTATCTGTGGGAATTTATTTCTAAGTGACAAAAACACTTTTCAAAAAAAAATTTCAATGAAGCTGTTGATACAATTTTGCATAGATGTTCTTACGTGTATTTTCTATTCTCTAACCGTTAATTTTTTCGTTATTTTAATTTTTACCTAGATATGACCATTGGGAAGAAATACGGAATGTCCCCACTCTTTGCTTAAGCACAAACTTCTGTCGTGAAGTTAAGTATAAAATTGCAGAAGAAAATTAAATTCACTGAACCTGTGTTTTTTACCGATGGACTAAAGTATTAAAACTCAATTTTCTCGATAAATCTGTTTCGTGACATTCCCTGTTTTCCCCCTTACCCTTCAAGTAATCTTCAGCTTGAGCTAGGAAATTCATCCGCACGCGGCATACTCACGAGACTGAGCTCCAAGTGATTACCTCTTGTCTCGGTCATTACAACACTACCTTGCCGATACACACTTGCACACACCTGACGACGACCCAAACTATATCGATGATTTTATCTCGTCAAAGCCACCAAGTTTCTACCTCAATAGCATCCGCATTCATCCCGACAGATGAAGTAAAGTCATTGATACCAATGGCCTTTTCTCAATTTCTTCTAAAGCAAATAATGAAACTTTGTCAAAAAGAAGAACAGAACTCTTCACTACACCTAATACGTCCATACCGTTGCCTGAATTGAAATGCAGGATGCATACCTACCTAAGATTTGGCACGTGTCGTCTGCACGCCAGAATTTCGCCCGGGGGTTCCCAAGATATTCCTGGACTTATGACTAAACAGAAGGCTGGCAGAAAATCTGTCTCCGTTTTAACGCGTTTCTTCCAGCTGCCCCTCCCGATCGCAGCGCAGTGTCGTCCGGGGATTAATTATTGAAGTTGCTTCGTTAGTTCCGCGCGGTGGACTCCCAGACAGGAGGACGGCTGTGGGCGCAATATTTCAAAACGATAGGTCGACGAGAGGCTCGTCCGTCAAACAGAGTCAAACTGCAGGCGGTGGGAAGCGGAGGTTCCTCTTCGTTCCTCTTCGTTTCGCGTGCCGTGAAAGCGCTGGCCGTGGCGACTCCGTCGGGATTTCGCCGCCTCGGGTAGCCGAGTTAATAATGCCGGGGAGTGTTTCGCGGGCACATCGAAACGGGGTGGAGATTGGAATCCGTCGGGGCGAAGCGGAAGCGGCTTAGCGTCGAGGGCGGGCGGATATTCGGAAGGGTGACGACTCGTAAGTACGCGCGCGTTGGCCAGAGCGAAGATGAAGTTCGTGCTTGGTGTCGCGATTAGGTCTTTTTCCATGGTCTGGCCGGTGGAAACCGGGGGTGCTCGGCGTAGTGGCTTTGTCGCGCGCTCACGGGGTCGTACAAGTGGCGCGAGATCACAGTGGAATATCCCGCTAGGAGCAGCGCGAGGACAACAGGGAAGGATCTCGCTGCTTCGAAGGGAATGCAACATTTATTGATTTTCCGTGCACATGCTGATGCCGCACGTTTGTGGGAAACGTGCTTGGGATACGGTTTCTCAGCAGCTGGCTTTGCCTCCTTCGGGGGTGGTTCTTCGCGTGGTTGATTTGGGGCACTTGGTCCTTGTAATTGAGGGAATTCGATGGTTCAGGTAGTGGCGGATTTAACAGGGCGGCCGATGAGCAGTTGTCGCTTGACCCCATCGTTAAAAAAAATTATGATTTTATCTAAACTATATTTTATTTCTGTGCTACTACACTGAGCTCGTTTCTAGTAAACTACCTCTTCATTTTCTCGTAGAAATGGGCCCCTCAGAACGTTTGCCACCTGGGCCCTTTTTACTTAAATCCGCCGCTGGGTTCAGGTGCTGTTCCCTTGGCGGTTGTTTCCAGTGCTTCAAATAACACGCTGTTTTGACTTCATAGGGTATCACGAGATTTTGATAGGAACAAATAAAATTGTTAGTTTCTTTTCTTGCTACACGCGTTTATTCTTGTCACTCGCATCATCGGCATCTCAAGACTAACTGTTGAGTCATCTTCGAATATCCCCGGTCGCTACAGGAAAACTGTGTGCAGTGTTCGCTCGGTCATATTGTTTTTTTTTTATTTCATTTTATTTTTATGGTTGCATCAACCCATTTGGGTCATTAGTATTAAATTAAATTAAATGGAAAAGTTTAAGATGTTTCAAGAATTTCAATACACTTAAGCATGAATTCGCAGTTCGAGTCACTTCTGTAGGAGTTACGTTGAGTCAGTATAACCTTCTTTCACGTTGATATTTCGGGCAAGATGCGGCGATGTATTCAATTGAATTTATTGTTACACATTGGCTGACCTTCCTTTTTCAGCAGGGAGGCATGTCTGAGGTTTGTATCGCCAATCCTCAGGCTTGTTAATGCCACCTGGTGTTTTCTATCAAACGATTATGCAGGACTTGCTTCATAAATATCATTCCTGATGCGGTGAATATATGTGGTATCTGAATTTTTCCAAGAAATGCTGCAATGTTCTTTAAGAATTCTGTCGAATGATTTTAGAATCTCTTTATGGTAGGCAGGTATACTTGGGTTACCATACAACGAATTTGCAGTCTCGTTTGCAATTCTGTCAAGATTTTCGTTCCCTACAATTCTTATATGTCAGTGATTCCCAACCTTTGGGTCGTGAAGTGTTTTTCGGGAGGTTGCCATGGACTTTTGGGTTTCTTTTTTAATATAATTAAGTTAGAATTATATTCTGAAATACCTATTTTTAAAGTGTTTTCTTTACCTTACTTATATATAATTTGCAGGTTATTTGATTATTATAAAAGAGGATGGCGACACAAAAAAGTTTGGGAAACACTGCTATTTGTGAAGCAACCAATCTAAACAGAATTTCAGTGGCTCTTTTGTTTAACAAAATTGAATTATATTTCTGAATAATTTGCCGTACTGTTGCCTCGCGATTTAAACCGCGCTTAATATCTAACCGAATTATATTAAAATGGGTGTTAGTCGTAACTTTGTTACCGTTTTAGTGTGGGTACATCTTATTACTTAAGTAGAGCACGTCCTTGAAGGATACTCTTTATGTTGAAACATTCTTTTACAAGGCTGAAGTGTAATTGTAATTGTCACTGTGATAGCATGACGGCGTATGTTTGGCATAAGAATTTCATCAAAGTTAAAACGCCTGGTTCTAGCTGCGCTGTAGAAATAAAACACGAAATTAAAAGCAAAATTAGCAAGGAGATGTTGAAAGTAGAGAAGCTGAGATCCCTGGCATTAAAAGCGTGCTTCTTAAAAGTATTTAAAGCATTCATATTATTAGAAAAAGAGCCGATGTGATTTAATAAAACAAGAGTACCTAATATTACTTCTTTATATTAATATTTCATGTCTATTTTTGACATGTAAGTTACTGAATGGATTCAAATCTACGCGTATTCTATTATTCGAAAATTCCCTTACAGAAGCAAATATCTATATTCCTCCTGCAGTTCGTATAGTCGAAGTTTCACTGTATTTTAAATTTATCATGTACTAGGTAAAGAATTTTATAGAAGTATAAAAAGAAAATATCTCGTGACTTGGTAAACGTTTCATGTGCTAAACACGAGATGGTATAGGCGGTAGATGTCTCGTATATTTCTCCATTATCCTGCACTTTCTACAAGGAAGCTTTCTGTCCAAGAACTTAGACTCCGCGTATCTGGTTTTATACTAAACATGGAAAACTGAGGGAACAGAAGTATCGTCGAAAAGAATACTTTAATAACTTTTGTTGCCGGATATTTCCATTACATTAACCCTTTAGTGGTGTCACCTAGATCTCGTTGAAGGAAAAACATCCCGTCTTACTTTTATCGTTAAAAATGGTCCATATTTTTATATTTTTACATAAAATTTTTTGCTGAGGTTAAAATGCACAAATGAATACAGGGTTCAAGTAGGTCTATCCTTCTTCAATGAATAAAACTACTCTAAACATGTACTGGTGCAAACAGCGAATTGCGAATGCAAACTGCGAAGCAACAAAGGAAGGGTTGCAGGTCCCTAATCTCATTACAAAATAGCTATGATAAATATTTTATAAAAAAACCATTTATCAGAAGGCTTGGTCAGGGTTTTTACAATAACGCCGATTTCACAATTCTACCCTCCTTATTTAAAATGTCCCATCTAACATTTCGAAACTGAAGTTTCACCATTTTCTTTGTGTCGTCCTTGTAAAAAAATAAATAACTCAGACTTCTTCTAGATCTCTACGAAGCACTTAGGGTTTTATAACTTCACTTACAAGGTAAAAACCGCGTGGAACTTCAAATATTTCAACTCCTCTTGAAAGATTAGAAAATTAGATAGAACATTTTAATTAAGGAAGATAGAATTGTCCTGCGCAGTGTTTTGTATAAAAATCTTGAAGCTATTCTAGTTTCAATTATTCCCAAAGTGTTACTAAAAAAAGAGTACCTCGTTATACAGAAAATAAACTAGAAGTCATCGTAGCATTTGTATCAAACGTACAAAGTCGTAAAAACCGAGCCTTGTAGTTTACGTGCTGTTCACAACTATAAAACCTGCAGTTCAACGGTTTTAAAAATAGGTGTCTGCCAAAGCGCGGTGGAGCGGTGTTCACAGTAGAAACGTTAAACGAGATCGCTTGTACATTCCATTTCCACCTTGACGACGTGCACGCGTACAGAACGGTTCAGTCGTCGTACGACTGATGAAACTGTGCCAGGCAAGCTTTGAGTTCACGCGTCTCTGCTTAAGCAGGCTTAATTCGATCACCAAAGTTCGATGCGCGACAGGACGCAATCGATCAGAATTCATTACGGTCCCTGTGTTTCTTGATCGACGAATTCACCGTGTTCGACGACTAGTTCACCTTCCGGCACTAATCGTTGATTAACGATTCGGCGGAATCGTTCCGTGCGCCAGCTGCAGCGCCCGGAACGTATTGGCGCCGAGATAGCTCCATTACTGGAAAAATAATTAGGTTACGACCGGGCGACAAAGTCGATTCGGACACTCGTGACGCAGACCTTCGCTGGAATTCGATCAACGACCTAGTATTCCCTATCTTTAACTATTTCCTGACCCAGATCGCCCCTGATCGATAAGAATCGATCGTAACCGCGTTGCACCTATCTCACCTTGTCGACGTTACTTTACTCCAGCTATTTTAAAACCTATGTTTCGCAATCACACCGACGTTAGGCACTTTACCGGAACGTTTAAGGGCCATTAAAACGGTCAGAAATTTACGACGCGTCCCTCTCCCCCTGGAATGTCCCCTGGTATAAATGGCGAACCATTAAAGGAGACGGACGCGAAATGGACAGCCGTCTTCGGTTTATACCACCCGGTTTAGGTTACCCAGAACCTCCTGGGCTCACCCTTCGGAAAAACGGAAGCTGGTGAACTGGGGCCATAAGCTGTGTGAAAAATGAGAAACTCTAACTTTGTCCAGTAAATGTCCCAGGCTAATGACTCTAAAGTAACGAATGCTCCAGTTTGATTTTATCGAACGGGGAGGGGGTGGTAAAGGGAAAACAGCGATGATCAACTAGGTGAAATAAAGTTCCTCCTGGGGGCAATTATTTAATTCTTTCCATAACACTTTCTGACATCGTGATCAGGCTAATAAATCAACAAGTTTGTTAAATTTCTGGAGTTAGCTTCCCCTGGGCTTCGTATAATGCGTTACGCGGCAGGAAGCAGAATTTTGTTTAAAAGAGGTTATATTCATCCCCGACGTCGTTACGCTTGAACGTCATCGATACCGTGCCAAACTTGGACGAGAAATACCATCCATCTTCTAACGTCAGCCATATTTCTAATTAACTGCGCTTGTTTCCTGAAATCTGGTTTACCGTGGCACGAGATAGTGTGACAGAAAATGACAAACGTAACTATGATGGTTGAACACAGTTTTCTACATGAAATTGTGTAGAATAGATGCAAGGAGGGCATGTTAGGTGTCCACCCCCGGTTGTTTTGGTTTTTGTTTGGGTTTTTTAGAGGATCGAAAAATAAGAAACACCTGTTTTTTTATTTCAGCCCAGTTGCAAATTTAGGGGGTAAAAGCACCCTTCAAATTTCATAAGAAGAGGTACAAAAGTTCCCATTCTTAGTATAAAGAATATTATAACATTGTGTTGAATAAAACTTGATATAAATTGCGTTTGCGTCATAACTTACTGTATGCATGCAGTTGAGTGGTTAAACCACCCCTTAAATATGCAAACGAGCCAAAATTAGGGACACGTATTTGTTCTATTCGGGTGCTTCAAAACATATCCAAAAACAAAAGCAATCGGAGGCGGTCACCTAAAAGCCTCTCCTTGTTAGATAAATCGACTCTTTGGTGGAAAGAGGGCGACCCTTATCGTTAGCAACCAGATGAGTGAGTCTGATTCCGTGCGAATTTGTACCTTGAAGTGGAAAGCGTGATGACGAGTCAGTTGTTTTGGACGGAGTTGCTACACGGCCCTTATCAAAGAGATGCCTAGTGACCAACAGAACAGGAAGCTGGTCATCCAGCAGCTCGCATCAAAGGCGAAATGGACCCAGATAATAATGGCATCGATTCAACCACGATGCAAACATGGGGAAACTCGGTTATAGATAATTGTTCGCGGTTAAACGGTAGGGAATACCGGAGCTAGTTGATACATTATTCTGTTTTCCATTGTTTTCATTTTTATTTGAATTAATTACCTAATAACAAATATGCCAAAGTATACTTTGGTCCTTCCTCTTTAATATATAGTAAGCGAAAACTTGAGAAAATACATACAAAATGAATGAAAAAATATTATTTGGACGATCAATTTGAGTGTATAAAAACTATTTACTTTTTCTCTATATAAACGAGAACAGTTAATAAACGATTGTTAACGTCAAGGTACATAGACCTGCCCTGCGGTATCAATTTACTTCTGTATCAACTAGCCTTGTTCGCCTCTACTTCTTCAGCCACTCTGTACTTTACTGTTCAGAGGGTAAAGAAGCACAATGAAAACTTCTTTCAGTATAATTTGTCAACGAAGAGACGCTTATTGTGGCAGAACAGCTGTCCGGAAAATGGTGAAAGTCCTGTTGGAGTTTTTAAACAAGAACTCCATAAATAACGCTGCATTTATACTTCATTTTATCCCAGTGGCTCCTGTGCATTTGCGAGCTACGAATTCCCGCTAATCTCTTTTTGCTGCTTGAACCTTTGCCACCCCTCGCCTGTCTTTTTGCTTTGGCTCGCGAAGAAAGGCGCGCGGGGTCATCAATCACACCCCAGGAAATGCTTCCACCCAGTCGATGCGATGGTAATCGCTAATGAAGCACTCGATGGAAATAAGTGCTATATGTATAGTGCATATGTCAGCCTCTGAACGAATACAATGTTAATGTACTCGCACGTTCGTATGGGAGTGCATTAACGATTTTGGTTAGCTAGGATTGAGGAATGCTGGCTTTTGATATTACGAAGACTAGAAATTACCATCCACTGGAATAACTTTGTCCATAAAACTAATTGTAAGTAGATTTTAAAACAAATTTTTAATGGTTTCTTCAAGATGCAATTTGTCTGAGAATAATACCTGTTACACAATAGATGCTACGGGAATTTGTCTTAAAATTTAATTTTGTGGTAAAATTTACTCCCATTTGATGATGCTAGTAACGAAATACGAAATTCTTAGAATACACTGAAAAAAAGTATTGTATATAAAGTGTTTGTGAATTCGTAAAATGCAAGTCTAAAACAATGACCCACAAACAGAACATGTTGACTACTATGGGGTTTACCGATATCTGATGTTTGCTCGCAACCAATGAATATTTAAATCTCTAAGCCCTTAAACAATATAACTGTCACTAGGAAAGTTATAAAATATTAAACGTACTACAGATTTATGAAATACTACTACTTTCGACTAATCCACTCTAGAACCAACTGACATTAAAAATATTTTTAATATTGAAAAAAGAAGACTATTTTAACTAAAAATCACAGATCGAAACCTAAGTGACCCGTTTAAACCAGAAATCGAGCAATCCACTTCGAGTTTCAAAATTGTATTCAATCAAGATTTATATTTATTTTGGAGTGTTCAAAAAGTAATCAATAAAAAAATAGAATATTGTAGCACTTAGTTTAGAGTATTTCATTTCAATTTATAAGTTGTAAACTATATAGTAGAATTGAAGAAATTTGATGCGTGGAGTGGTTACTAATATTTTTATCCACTTTCTCCTTTACGAAAAAAAAAAACAGAAGAGGAAAGAAAAGATTACTTAAAAATGTATTGATGGACCTGTTGAAGTTTTCTTCACGAAGGTATTCCTGTGAATAAAACGGCTATTGGCGCTGCTTCACCAGAAGGGTTACGATTATTTCCTACCCCAACGAGAATCCCTGTCTGCGGGTGCTCTACTATTCCACTATCGAGCAAAACTACCCCATAAGCCGTAGTGTAACTATGCTCCGACGCTTAAATACATAAGCGAGCATATGCTTCTGCAGCGTTGACTGTATTCGTCCACGTGCAGAAAATCATATGTGCGCAGAAATTGCTTTCCTATAATCCTCTTCAAATTTTAGAATGGTGTACTAGAAGTATTCAGAGTTGCACACAGTCTCTCTGTATTCGTAATTAACCCTTGCTTGATAAGAAGAAATACTTGTTGCGGGAATGGTAGAATTAAATCTATTTTATTCCAACGAAAAGAATATAAAAATATTCTGATAAAATTTTCTTTCAGTAAAAGTAGTAGTCTTATTTAAATTTTTCGTTGAAAAGATGTGTCTTGCAATTAACTAAATAATAACCCTACGCGTACATAATATGTATCTCTGTTCTCAAAAATAGGTATAATATAATTATGGGTTCATATAATGATTTTGAATTGTTTTGCACTATGTTCAATTATTAAGGTACAGGATTAACGAGAACCCTATGAACTTTTCAGAATACCTACGAGAATCAATATCGTGTAAATTAAATTCAAATTATGTTATAGCCTTCGAGAATTAATGAGATTTATTGCATACAAAATGAGATACTAACAATTTTTCTCGTAGATTGATTGCGAGTAACATAAGAGATCAGGTCAAGTTAAAATTGTCAATTATAAATGCAGTTTATTTAAATCAACTAACATTAAATCGAGCTCCCACCCCGAGCTATTGAATAATTTAAATTAGATTGTGAGGGAGAATTGCGAGAGAAGAGAGGGTGGGCAGAGGTACGAAGGGCATTCAGGAAGGAATCGAGGATGATCCAGGGATCATTTAAATAAGAAATTCGATTTGTTCCACTTCATCACTGACAGAGGAAATTCGACTTCACTGTCTCGTCTGCTATCCGTTTCGACTAGAGACGAGATGTGAACATAAAACTAGGAGTCGCTCTTCAGGTTATCGAAAGTTTGGCGATTCGATTCGTTTCGAGGATCCATCAAGACAAACGGCTCTATTGTTCTCCACGTTAAGCTATTGCAGGTCTTTGTTCTTCGAAGTAGCTACTTACCGAGGATATAGGTTCTCGTTCTAGCTGTAGCGTGAATTTTACACGAGAAATTTCACACATTCAACGAGGGTAGATCCTCAAGCAATAGTGGAAGGTTTGGAACACTGAGAAAATGTGAAACACCCTCACTGTTCAAATTTTTCCTCAAAAGAATGAGGCGAAGTCTCGAAACACGAGGTACTCTTCCTTTTCTTTTTGAATTTCAACCCCATAAGAGGTTGAAATAAATAAATATTTTTCCCAAGAAAGTAAATTGGAAAATTCTGTTAATCAAATTTATAGCAGAATGTTATTGATGACTTAGAAGACTGTGTAGAATTTATGAATGGACATATTCCAATGGATGCTGTAAACATTTATTGTCGTATTTGATAATTTTTTTCGGAATTATGTATGTATATTCTATTCTAGTAATTTCTAATATGTAGTTTCGTTAATTATTTACAGTTGCTAACTGAAAGTATCAACAGTTTCGTATATTCAATTTGCTTCGGTAAAACGAGCGGTCGAGATTGCGTAGCATGTAATAACTATTGGGTAAATCATAAATGAAATGATGAACTGAATTACGACAGTGACAGCATGATACACATTGCTTCATTAATTTAATCTCGTGCAGACTGTAATACGTTTCCCACGAACTGACCAGACTCTGGCGATGCTGGACATTCAAGAGTGAAACGATCAAATCTCCTCCAATTTCACGAGAATATGAAAGCCATAACGTTCAATTTCTTTGTCAACACGATTTTATTATAGGGAAACAAAACCTTTTCACATCTTAAAGCCTTCCAACATTTGTGGCGATTGTTTAAATATTCATGATGTAAACATTACAGTAGTGTAATAATTTAATACTTCAAAGGTTATTAATTTAAATGTTTGGTGAGTAGCAACTGAAACTTATATTATTCAAAAATTTTTATTTTCCATATCCAAGCTTAATAGAAGAAAAACAAAGGTGTTTGAAAGAAGTGGGATGCAAATAGTGAAACAGGTTTTTATTATTTCTGAACACTTACTTTTCCAAACTTTCTCACCGTTTTTATCTATATTTTTTTTAGTTAATATTACAAGGATTTGGTCGAGTTTAATTACCTATTATTTAATTTTGATGATTTTACATTTTTCTAAATTTATTAAACGACGTTCTACTTCAGACATATTTGTCCTACCTCTTTCATCTTCTGCTGAGAACTTTTTATGTTGACACAGAGCGACAATTCAGTTAGAAGTTTTCTGGCAGCTATGTGATCAACACGTAACCTAGTTGCGCGAGCAATAATCAAATCATTCTGCAAAGTTGTTCAGGTTAAAGTAAATTGAATTTTTAATGGGAACAATAGCAATTTGTCAGATGCTACTAAATTATTCACGATCCCCGTATAATTGGATAGAGATTTTCACAAAAACATTGTAGAATGTTATTGATTTTTTACACTTTCATGTTTCAAACAACGTGTGATGCGATCAACTTGAATATTCGAATTTTCCACGTTTCTATTGAAGTGTTTCTGCATTGCGTGACGCCGTGTTTGAACCTATTTACTGCTGGATACCATAATGGCGACCACTAATAATAGCTAATCTAATGTATCAATCGCATCTAGTTAAACATCTTTTTCTAAACCAAATATTTGTAGGGACAATTTTCCTATGTAATCCCAATTTCTGATTTATTAATCCGTTATTGAGAAACGAATTCCCTGAATATTCCTTTTCCAAAACCCTTTAGTGACCGAAATTCTGTCCATACTACTAACTTCTAATCAGTAGAACAAGAAGTGTCACATGCACCTGAGTTCGAATGTTAGTTCACTTAAAAATCCACAACTTCGTCAACAGTGTGAATTTCAGGATAGCATATTGCAAGTATATTCTTAAGACTTCGTACGTGAAAGGAAACAAAAAATCCTCAAATAGATTCACTTTAAAGATGCCCCAAAACGATGGGTTGAAATAAGCCATGCAAATTCCTGATGTTATAAAAAATTGAAAAATTACTCTCTTTTCGCGTCCGTAAAAGGGTTAAATGTACAAATGTATTACAAGTTTTTTTGATCAAAGCATTTCCCATGGACAACTATGACTTTTTGCTTAACAGTGAACCAACAAATTTTTGCGCTGACGTAATATATGTGGCGTTGGTCTGTCACGAGAAATCGGAGTGTCACTAGTTTCTGACACCTAGTAGCGGATGTGTTAATGAAACTGCGATACTTTCGTGTCGGAAACAAAGCACGTTCTCCGTAACCGGATATTTTGAAAACTACTGCCACGTTTCACGCGGCTTTAGTTCACCCTAGCCATTAAAGGGATATCGAATATCCGAGACGGTTCCCACTTCGCTGGAGACCAATGAGTTTCCTTGCAAGCGCACGATCCGGGGGGGAGTACTAGCAGAGTACTGAAAGCTGTACAATTTTATTTAAGTGTACTTTTAGGGACCGGAGGATATCGGGACCACTGTTTCGTTTGTACTTACAGCAGCACTTGCGTCGGAAAGAAGAAGATGAAAATAATGGAAACGTAGAGTTTCATTTGAAATGCAAAACACGGTTTTTCAAATATTGTTTCTACTGAGGAAAAATCTTTAAAAATACCTTAATTTCTTGGCCGATCAAAGTAGAATGGCCCGTTAATTTAGAAGAGTGAAAATAGATATTCTCGATTGTCTGAGAACTTAGAAAATTCTACTTGACACGTAAGAAATATCCAAGTGCATCCTAGTACCTACTGGGAAGTAATTTTCGTGCCATTTTTGACAGTTCCCGAAGAACTTGTAATAATTCAAGCGCTCCATCCCCGAAGATTTTGGAAAATGGTAATATTTAAAGTCAGTCTCTTGACATTTGTTACAAGTACCACTGTTTCATCGTAATACAATAGAACTATATATACGGCTCTCCCATCTGATAGCGTGTAAAGGCTAAAAAATTCATTGTTCATGTCACGCGATCTTCGAGTGAAGAGCATACCGTTAATTGCCGAGTCAACTTATTGTTCTCGAGTGAGGTATTATATATGTACATACGAAGTAGACAGAACAAATTGGGGTTGAAGGGTTCAGTCAATCGACAGGAAGGGTTCCGACAACTAAAGATGCGCCTCAATGAACAGAATGAAGCACTGCTTAACGTGCTTAAAACGTTCTTACTTTATTTTTCAATGCAAACATTTGTAGTACTGCGTGTCCGTACACACGGCAAGTAAATTGGAATAGATAAGATCCCACGCGATGGATATTGGAATTGAAGACCTTGCAGCAAGAGGGGCGCAGCTCTATTTTTACCAACTTCGAGTAAATTAGAAAAAACTGTACAATTATTGCTTTGACTTAATATTAAAAAGGGAACACTAATTGAAAAATATATATTTTCATGCAATAAATAGTAGTTATTGCGTGGGTAAGGTTTCATTTCTGTTTTTGGCAAATTTTTCAAATCCGGAGCTGCGCAAAATAAAAATAGATATAGGTTCAAAATCTGCAATAAATCGTTGATTTGTAATCGCATTTGCATCAAACTTGCATCAAACAGAGTAGATTGGTTTTCACGAATAAAAATTAAATTTTCAGTATGTATAGAACTTACTTTAATCTACAAACGGGATTTTTAAATTTTCATTACAGGCTCAGATAAAAAAATTAGAAAAAGTGATCTTCACTATTTTTTTCGCTATTCCGACGAGTTGCATTTTTTTCAAAACGACGGACACGTCACCTAATAAACGAATCCTTCTAACTTCTCAAAAAAACTCAAGTCGTTTGGACCAATTTTAAAAAAGTTATACTAGTTTAAAAAGTGTGCGAATATTTTCGTGAACCACTGTATGTGTTACACTTGGGGACTGAAACTTTCGCGTTTATTGTTTATTTCAGTTTGTTGCTAAGCGATCATTCTTGCCATTTGTCAGCTGAAGGGTGCAAACCAGCGTTCCATGCCAGTGTCGACGTTGCAAGAACTTGAGTCCTCGTGCGTAGACTGATGATCGCGGCGTTTGCACGATGTCTCCAATGGTAGAAAAGTTTGCCCCGGGTAGAAAACACCGCGTGCTCAATTTCGAATGCGACTCCTTCCCATTTTAAGTGCTTCAAGTGTTTTTTGCGCCGCTTGTTAAAGGCAGAATGAATGTCGAAACCCTCTGCACGTGCTGCACAGCTTGTTGCAGAAGTGTGAGCGTACTCAGCTAGCAGCTTGTTTCACACCTACTTGCCAGGGTCGCATTAGAACATATACAGGGTGCGCCATATAAATTACTGCAAGCCATTAATGGAGAGCATTTGCTGTTTATCGAAAATTAAAAAATAGTTGGCAAGCAATATTGCTAGTTATAATTTTAAATTATGGTGATGTGTGTGATACAATTTTCATTTCTTCCAGTTCTTTCCAAAATAAAAATACGCTTCTACGATCAGAATTCTAAGTGCAACACCCTTTTGTGACTCGCATAAATGGCAATCGATAACCGCAGACTGGAATCTACGTACGGAAATTGCTCTTTGGAAAATGCTTTATGAAAATGCTGTAGGTATTAGGTCTTAAACAGATAGAAACTACCAAAAAATTGAGCAGGGAGCTGGATTCGTCTTTAAAAAACTCATACTTTAAAAAAAATTGTCCTACGCCTAATAGTCCACGAGATAAATATGTTTTCGACCCCCATATTTAAGGGCTATTCGCTTTCCTTCAACATCTACGATTGCCAGTAACAAAAAATCGAGTTAATTTGTAGACCCTGTCGTTCCCTTCCGCATAATTGAACGCCGCTGAAAAGATACCGGAGCTTTATATTCATTGCATACACGTGGGGATGGCGGTTGCGAGGTGCGAGGAGCGAACACGTAGTTCGCAACGCCACTACCAGTCGAAATCTGCCAGCACCTCGCTGGCTATTTTTCTAAGGGTTCGTGCCGGCTCGAGTAATTACGTCTACATATGTATGACAGGTCTGAGAACGAAACCCTTCTAACATTGAAGCCCTCGCCACCTGACGCAGCCGCGCTTAAGTGGAAGAGTTACGTGCCGATGAATAATAATACCAGCCGCTGTGATTAGAAGGCGTACTCCCGCACAAAAACCGCGAAACTTCGCCCTATACCGAAACCGGTAGCCGAGCTGACCGAACGAAAATTTATAGCACCCAGGAAAACAGTTATCGCTCCCTTTCGCTTTTTGGGTCCCGGATTAATCGTGAAAATAATCACCCCCTTTCCTATATCAACAGGAGAAGGAAGGGGTGTTCAATGAAGCATTATCGAGAATTGTAGGCATGTAAAATTTAACGATCCTGTAATGCGGGGTGGTAATTTTTTACGATTTGTAGAGTCATTTTAGTATCGATTTTTAAGGCTCTGTTCTTTTTATTCGTTAGTTACTAGGCCTTCTTGAATTGAGATACTTCCGTGATTCACAAATGGTATTTTGGATATATTCACTGGGTAGAAATAGAAACAACGTTGCGCTGGTTTGAAAAATATAGAGAATGTGTGAATAGGTCCGAAATGGTTCAGAAAAGTGTCTCATGTGAAAGAACATTGTTTATGCAGTATCAAGAAACAGTATGGGATCATGCCCTTATAGGGAAAACATGCAGCATTGCTGCATGAGAAGCTACGTGTTACTGAAGAATAACGAGACAGTTACACGTCTTTAAAAGTAAGATTGATGGTGGCTGAACAAATCTTGTTTGAAGTTGTTATGGGGCTATTGGAAACTCTAGTTCAGAGTAACTATGAAGATTTGTATTTTTCTTCTATGAAGAATTCTGAATATAACCATAAGTGGAGAGTATGAAACACATTTATACTTTAAGAACTACCTTCTACCTTAAAAAAACTGTGATTGCTAGTTTATCTAGTTCTTATTAGATTGCTAGTTTACCACAAGTACCGTGATAATAATTTGCTACCGTAAAACAAATCGAGGAGGAAAAAGAGTATTATCAAATAAATGACAAAAAAATACAAGAAATGAATATAAATATAAGAAAAAGATTATGAATCATAAAAAATTAGAAGAAAGTAATATCACAAAAAAATAGAAGAAAATAATATAATATCTCAAAAAATATAATGATTTGCTACCGTAAAATAAATATTCATAGTCATAGACATATTGTCACAAAAGTGCAGCTTCAGTTCGGCCTAATTTTCTCGTTGAAATTTTGTCGTTTAGTGTAGCTAGTAACTACTTAGTTTCACACAATATCCATGGTAGTGATAGTTAAAGTACGAGTAATTTATACCGCTTTGTAACTTTACCTCTAATGTCGACGGGTGCGAAAATCAATGGTCGTTGGAGCGTTTTCCCGTTAGCATGCTCGCCGTGTGCAACGAAGTATTAATCTGAACTTTGGTTCTCAATTTAAGTGGAAGGGAAATTTATTTTTCATCAAAATCAAATATGTGAATTAGAAGAACTTGTTATGTTTAGGATTCACTCATAATTATATTTCATTAATCAGTAGTTTTAGCTTCCGGCTTTGCCCGGAATTTAGATACAGATTTTGTAACAAAAAAATTGTATACTTTTGGTTTTTCTCAAAATAGTTACAGCATAAAGAGCTGAGACACATTTCGAGACCCCAGAGTTTATCGTTCGAAAGTTTTTAGGCCACAGACAAACACACAAAAACATACACACTTTCTGCTTTATATATTAAGATTTAGGCTTTTATTAATTTAAAGTCTTCCTAATCTTAATAATTCAAAATAATACACTGTAGATGCTTGCCCCAGAGAAAGACTCAAGAACCTTAGAACTAGTAAACTTATTTACTACAGTTATATACACCAGAGTTTCAGCACGCTTATATCCTTATCCTGACTTTCCCTTGACGTGCATGTTTCCATAAGATTAATAAAATATTTAAGAAATGGGGGAAGTAACAGACCGTGGAAATCTACTGCAATATGTCTGGCCTGACTAGGTTATTTCCACGTAAATTAAACTTGAATTCTTCACGCATTGACAGTACCTAGTCGCATAATAACAATTCGCGTGGGTGCCCCTCTGTTCTATACCACTATCTCATTTGCAAATGCGAGCGAAATTTTAATTAAATGAAACGTGACTCCTGATTCCCTGGCGCGTGAAAAGATCCGCTGGCACAATACCCGTGCGCGATTTGACTTTCAAATTCTTATTAAAGGATAGCTTTTGCATTTAAAGCCGAAGTAAATGTATGCCACGGAATTCACTAGATTCTGGGGATTCAAATCGCAGAGGCTGCGGTGAAATCTGTGGTATAAGCGAGGACAAAGTGATTGCTCGTGTAAAAACAAAGCGAAATATTAGAATACAATTGTTCCGCGGAAAAGCCTCGTTTCCGAGAGAAATGGTTTGACCATTTTCTCGAGTACGCCTGCACTTATTTCGGCTTGGCTCGTTGCTAATGGGAGGGGAGTTCGTAAGCTACTGATACAACGTTCTTAAGTAAACAGGACGACAAAGTAACGATCCTTCCTTTCTTATTTAACAGGATGAAGGATGGAAACTAGAACGTACAAATTACTACCAAGAGGGATGGCTCGCCACTGGTAACGCGCGTGGCCTCGTGGGAGTGACATTCACTACGTCCCACTGTCGAACCAGGGCCACGGAACTTCCACTGAGGGCAAATTACAACCTTCGTGGACATCGCAGCGAGGTAAGACGTTTCTCTTTGCTTCTACACACTTCTCGCGTGTCTTTTTCACGCGGAAGTGGTAAACGAGACGCTTAACAGAATCGTTTAACGTTCAAACATTCAACCTCGTCGCGAACTTCTATTTATCTTTCTGCTCTGGCAATAAATACACGCTAAAATTGACATTTCAACGAAATATATTGAAAAATTGTATCTCACGAGGAACGTCACTAATTTTAATCAAATTGGGTGCATGGATGGAGTACTAAGAAACCAGAAGCACATTTCTTTTTAAGGGTGAGAAATCTAAGTTTGTAAATTTCTCACAAACTGATGGAAATAGAAAAAAATATGGAATACGAAAAGTGCTTGATATTCCATGAAAATTTTGACTTATACACTAATATCAGAAGATAAGAAAAGTAAAGGAAATATATTTTCTAGAACTTTAGCCATCTGTCAAATTTCATAAAAATTGTAGATTGCTAATTGGATAGTTTTCATTGCGAATATAATCCAAGGATTTTCAAGAAGCATGCCAATTTTATGATAACATTTATGCACACAACGTAGTGAAAATTAGGCAGACGAAACAAATTGGACCGCGCCATGTGGAGCCATTGGGCTTTAGGGGTTAATTCACCCTTTTCCCCTTTTCCCAATCGTAGCAGCGGTTAATAGTGTTGGCTCGTTTGTTCCTGGCGTTTTTAGTAGCCTTCGCGAGGGGATAGCAGCCTGCGAATATTGACAAAAAGTCTGCTACCCAGGGCCACGAGTTTTTAGGAGCATGAATCACATTTACCAAGGCAGACTCGAGGCTCTGGTACAATTCGTGCAATCTCGATCGATCCTCGTAGTTGAAAGTTTTTGCCCGGATTCTCGTGGACGTAGTAGTTACGACAGGAAATCGTAGGGTTTGGGACAGGAAAGCACGAGCAGTTTTGAACGAACAACGCCATACTATGCGGCCATCGAAACTTTTGGCGGATGCAAATTTGACCTCCGCACCGCGATGCCTCTGAGATCGAAGTGCTCGAGATATGCTCGGCTGTGTACAACCGCGCGCGACAACAGAAGGAAAATTGGCACGACGTCAGGCCGAAAATAATGAAACGGTATAAGCGTTGGACAATGCTGAAACTCTGTATGAATGGATAAGTCGCCGTCAGATCTTCTATTATTTTGACCGGCGCACGTGAGTCTCACTCTGAATTACGTTGTATACGGCGCTGATCCTCTGACAAAGGAACTGGGTGTAGGTGTACGTGTGAATTAAACTGTGACTTAATATACCTGCTCTGAAGCGTGCTTCACATATCCGATTATTTCGCGACGACCACGCGTGAAACGATGAAAGAAAGAAATGAAATATACAGTGTCGCCAAAAAGTATCAACAGACGAACAGAGATGACCAGAATTTTAAGTAAATTTTCTGTGTGGTAAGATGTTAAAATTCAAGGACATGATTGCTGAAAGTATTGACTTAGAGGTAGAAGAAAAGTTATACGATATGGTTTTAATGAAAATCGCCAGGCTTCCAAACTGTCAGGATTTAATGATTAAACTGTTAAGTTTGGTAAAAATGTTACCAAAAAAATGTAAATTATGAATGTACCTGTTTATTATGTTTTCTCGATTTCAAAATGTGGATGACTTATTGATACAAGACTGACATTATCACTTACAAGTTGAAAAGTTTTTATTACTCTACCGACTTCGTGTAGATTTAAACATAAGGTGATAATGGCAGCAGATAATTTGAAATAGAAAAAGTAAATACAGTTGATTTATTCTTCTATACTAATGTACCAAAAGCACATCTGTATTTGCTTTTCTCAAAGTTCGTGTTTCACAAGTATACGTAACTTGTTAATAAAGTTATTTTTAGGTACGTCGTAACATTCGGATTTTATTTTTTCTTATCCAAGATATACTGCTCGACAATATTTTTTACAGCTCGGTTACGCAAAAAGTGAAAAGAAATTCATGGAAAGTTACCTTAATAATATTGTTGTAAATTATCAGTTATTAGTTAGAAGAAGATGGCGTATTGTTTCAAATATATTCAAATTGTTATCTCTGTCTTATTTATTGCTTACTCGATTTTTAAGGAGATTGTATATGCCTTTTCTTGGGCATTTATTTTTCAATTAATGTATACAAATATATATCCGCAAAAAATAATATCGAGTAGTATATTGGCACATTTTGATCATTGAATTCGAAAACACCCTGAAGAAGAACGAGTCACAGAGATTTCACGTTCCTTAATTTTATCGAGAGTTGAGTTAATTAAATGCAGCTTAATTGAATTGAAGTCATCTAAAGTTTGCTCATTTGGGTAACTGTCACCATTATCTTTTTTACAATATTATCATGTTTTACATTAGATACTTATATGTACATCATCTACACAATATTTTCAATATTTTACACATTATAATTATAGACAGTCATTTAAAATCTGTTATTAAAACACTGCCATCTTCATAATCCTTGAAAATTACACTACTTTTCCCTCAAAATTATTTTCAAAATCCATCCGCATATACACCCTCCGAATCACCCCACACATATCCCCAGTTTCTTTTCAAAATACGCACACGCTTCTACGCTCAGAATTCTAAATTCAACGCCCTTTTGTGCCACGCATAAATGATAATCGATAACCGCAGATCCCAATTGACCGCTTCAAAGCATTCAAATATATCACACAGTGCGACAATAAATTCGCGACGTTGGGGTAGGGGTCAGGGCGAGTGGAGGGGGCGTATCGCAGTTTCACAGCCACCATGGGGCCTAATTTTACGGCTCACTCCCGAGCCCTCGATACCCCCGGAGTCATCGATGTAGCACGCTGACAGGTACGGTCGCGATACGAGTACCCAGCAATTTTCAATCGGCGACCCATTTTGCGGCAGCGCGGAGCGAAGCCTACGAGAAGTTATCGAACACGCGCAGGGAACATTGTGCCAGCGTACATACCCTCTATCTGGCAGAAGCCAGTCCATGACAGCCTATTACATGACGCGGGCGCGTTAAATCGAGAAAGAAATTGGATGGATGCGAGTCACCGATAACGCTCCCGGGGATAATATTTTGGCGGCGTATGGGAAATTTTTGGCTTCTTATCCGTGAATCGGGGCGAACGCGAATGACGTCTGGAGTGTGTACGGTGCTCATTGATTTCCGATTTGCAACGAACGCGAGGAATCTGGGAAAACGACCTGCCACTTTCCGCGAATATGAGGCACTACGCGCGCCTTGACGCGGCATTGCTTTTCGTTCGGGAACGGAATTGGTTTAGGCGAGGTAAAACATTTTTTCGGGAGGGAAGAAACTTTGTTTCGTGCGACGTAATGTGTAATATGAGTTTTCAATCGTCATTGTGTGAGATTATATCGTTGGTTTGTTGGTAAAATTAACCAATTTCATCATGGAAATGTTAAAATCCTTAAGGATTAATGGAAGCAATTATTTTCTATGTTTTTGATAAAAATGGATTAATAAAAATCCATATAGGGAAAGAGTTATGTATTTTGGAATAGCTTTGAATGAATTATTACTTGATTTATTGTAATAGATTAAACTTTAAATTTGCATTGCCTGAAAATTAAGAAATATGGACTTGGACAGTTTTAATACCAAGCATTTTAATTATGAATTCTGTTTTCTTTTCTGTTGAAAAATCAACCACTATCATTTTAAAATAATGCTTCAAAATATTGACATTTGTTCGTAATTTTTTATATGGTAACGTACTAGATTAAGTTAAAATAATAATGTCTTCGCTGACTTGACAGTAACTATTTTCAGATCATGTCAGGCGTATTATTTCATTCACATCCGAGTGTTAAAAATTCAATTCTTTCTGTCAAACTGATTAACTATTTAGTTACATATTTTCAATACTATTTCTATAAATATCAGTTCATTTTAATAAATTTTCAACTATATACAAGAGTTTATGTGTATGAGTTCGTTAAACGATATAATTAGAAATATTTAAAAATAGTGTTGCATATAAAGGATTTCAGTAACTCTAATAAGAAATGTTTATCGATATAATTTATATAACATGAGATCATCATACAGACGTATCTTCTGCACCAAATTTGACAGCACAGAAAGGCTTTTTATATATTTACATAGAAAGAATATATGTACATCTCCAGACTGCAGAAATAGAAGTACAACTCCAGAAAAGTAAATAGAATTGCTATTAAATTTATACACATTTTGCACCCTTCTATAATTCAAATCCATAGCCAAAACAATTTTCAAGATAACACACGAAACATCAAAGCAGGAAGTGTTACCGAGGAACGTAGTTCCTGGGTATACATATTAGCCGCAAAGCGCGTCTGACCATATACGTTCCTCTTTCCCTTGTTCCCCAACGTTTCGCTCCTTCCTCACATTCTAGCCACATAAATATACATCAATCATACTTTCCCCATAAATTGTTCCATCATTCAAAACATTTCCATGATTTTCAAAACTACCTCGAGAAAATTTATCCCAAATAATATACAAACAATTTCCTCGCTTCCCAGGAAGCAATACAAGTGCTTCGATATAACTTTACTCGAACTTTTTTATTTCGTATTTCAAACAAGTTTCATCCACGCCTGAGTGAAATAGCTTCCAAATTAGTTCACGCGAACTTCGCCGAAGAATTCGAATAAGTTGTCGCAGACTTTGCCGCGGAAATTAAGGTTTCCGTGTACGAGTCGCGTGCTTCGGGGTGACACAGATTTCTGAAAAAGCAAAGGACTCGATACAGCGGCTACATCCATCGGGTCTATTTCGCACACTTTCGTGCAAGTTTTCGCCGAGGGTAAACCGAGTGCAAACAGTGTCGGTTCCTTTGTCGAGGGGCCACAATCGATATCAAGCCGTGGGCTGTTTTAACGAACCGCAACTCGGCTGGCTCGGTGTCGTGCAACTTCGCGAAATATCTCGTAAGATTGGTGGCCCCCAAGAGCAAATATGCAAATGTTACCGTCGCTCGCGATATTAATACCTCCACTTTTCACGCATCATCGACCCTCCCCTACTTTTTACACGTTATTGCTCCAAGTCTCATCACGACACTCTCTCCTTTCGCCGTCTTCCAGCGAGCGAAAAGCTTCCTCCATCGATATTCCCCGTCGACTTTCGACGGCCCGATATTCGTCTGCAACGCGGGCATTAACGTGCGCGCACCACGCAGCTCGCTTTCATTTCCCCCGCCGTCTTTCACAGGGACACGCCTTTCTCGTTTAAAACTTCGACACCCCGCTCTACAGATCCGAGGAAAAAGACCCGTAACTGTCTCGCAGATTTACTCCTCGGGGGAGCCAGACAATTGGAGCTTTCGGTCTGGCGAAGCTTCCGGTGGCTAAGCGCTGTTATTGCATTGAAATATTTCGCTGTGTTCGAGGGCGCTCGGTATGGTTATTAAACTTGCTGGCGGCTATTTGGAAAAAAAGGGTTCCGCCGCTCGCGTGAGATTATTCCGCGGACGAAAATGGTTAGCTTGTACGGTATTTTGATGCAGCCCGGACAAATTTAAAATGGTCTAACGTAATTGGATACTTGGGAATGTGGGTTGCGAATAAGGGCTGTGTAATTATACAGAGTGGGGTGTAATTTGTAGTATAACCCAAAGCAGGATGAATTTAACGACCTGTAATGAGATGACCTTCGGGTCACTTTGATCACGAAAGTTTGTATGTGTGACACTTCTAAATAGTGTAACCTTCTGTTTTACTTACTTCTAGAGTCTGTTAGTATTACTCTGTCAATAATCACAGTGCAGGAGAGTTACCTACGTGTTACCGAAGTGACTGCTACTGTGAATTCTGATCTGAATATTGATTCTGGCTCGGGAGCTTTTCAGCTGATGCGAACAGAAATTTTGTGTTCCTGTGTTACGCTGTTAAGGGTGATTTAATTTATTTCGATGTCAGATGCAACACCCCATAACGGAAAATATATTCGTTCCATTTTAAAAACTTGACGTGGAATATGATGTGGAAATCTGGAAAAATATGGGTTTGAAAGAAATAATTTGCCAATCATATTTTCCTGAGATATTTTCTTGTGCTGGTAAAAGAAACGGAGATTTTTAGAGTAATCACAGCTTAAGGCACATTCGCACGTGAGCAAAAAGCACACTAAAGAAACTTCTATATAGCAAGCTTTTTGAAACTACCTGAAATATATTTTTCTCCAGATGTTGCACAAGGGTGGTTTATAACTGAAAGCTTTATAAACCTTTTATTTTTATGTACACTGACTAAGCCACTCTCTTTGGTGCTTATTTCAATTTATGAAGAGAAATAGTCTTCGTCTACCTTTCAGGATTAAAAATAAAGTGCTCTTGGCCCTGTGCTTTAAGTGTCAAAGTTTCAGCAAAGGGTACTTAAGTAGACTTGCTTTAGAATTCCATGGCAGTGATATAGAACATGATTCGACATCAGTTCAAGCACTGTACAATTTGATAATATGCCATAATAATTCTTACTATATTTACAAGCTTCTCAGAAACCACCCTAAATTTTTTCTGTCATTACGAGACTAATATTAATAACATCTGAAAAGCATTTTCTTTGACAATTATGAATAAATTTTGTCTACATTAAAATATACCTGGTGGACTTCGAGAAAGCTTGACGACATAATCCCTCGGCACGTGATCCGAATTTGAATTGTCTTGACGGTGGTCAATGAGAACTGTAAATTTCATGCGAGCCAAGTTGGCACAAGGCTTACCAATTCCACAGTCAAGCTGAAGGATTCTTAGGGAATGACGTCACTGGTATTTACACGAATTTTCTACGAACAACGGTGAAGACTAGAACGTGTCTTTTGTGTTCACTTCGGTTCACATTTCAGAGTTTAAGGGTAGCCGGCGTGGTATCGATCTGGCACGCAGTGCTGTTTTAAGACAGTGGCTCTCAACCCCATCCCCGAAGGTATTCCAATTTCAAACACTTTTGATTCAAGTGCCCCTTTTTCCTCTGCAGACACGGGGGTGTTTGAGCGTATATCAGCTAACGTAATTTTTCTTTTGTACCGTGTAATCCGTTTAATGCCTGTAAATGAGATCCCAATGCGCTGTTTCCCTCAGGTATATTTACAGTCGGATAATTTTCATTTACATGCACATGCAGAATTTATGAAGAATCTTCAGGTTGGTTGTTACATTTTTGTAGCTTGAAACAAAAATAAATATCATTTCGAGTCAGACAGACTTAAATAGAGTTGTTTAATTCCAATTCTGTTGATCGTGCGTTGTGTAGTTTTGTTTAATTGAATTTTTTAAGTACTGTATGACAGAAATAGTTTCAACTTGTTTCATTCTGCTATATAATTAAATAAGGTATTTTTATTTACCTCAAAAATACTTTTGCATATAACAGTCAATGAAAATTGAATACGATTTATACACAAAATTTGTGGAAACAAAATTTGCGTACTTGAATGCATTCCAGTAATTATAATCATCTCCAATTATTCTTTTCAATTATTTCATTATTAATTGGTGAGGATCGTGGAAGCAATTTAAAGAACTCACATTAAAATATCCTCAGTTCTCTGAAGAGCAAACACCTGTTAGTATGGAGCATGCACTTACAAGTACTATTATTGCAATTATAATATTCAAACAAATGGAATATTGCACTCCTATATTTTGGGAACAATTCAACATTCAGAAACACAACCCTTTTTCCTTTCTCGTATTGCTCGACAAAATTCCATTTTAATTTTCATAACACTGCAACATTTATACTGTGCTCCTCTTACCAAGTGTTGAAGCAATCAGACTCACTGTTTGCATTTCCCACTAACAACATTTGCACAGAATTACCATTCGTACGTTCCCCGCTTGCAGAGCAAAGTTTCTAAATATATGACATTTCAATGTGCGATTTTATGGGCACGGCGAGGGGAATATAATTACCACAGAAATCCATCACGATTCCTTCGAGATAACACAATATTAATTGAAGTTATGTAATACATTATGTATGTAGGTACATACAGTTACTCACAAAAGTATGCGCCCACTTTGGGTCTAACATATTTTACTTATTCAAGTAATGTTAAATTCAGAATTATCCATTATAATTTACATTAGTATAAACCTTGATTAATCTACCACAAAAATTCTAAAACAAATTCTGTTAGAAAAATTGAAGAAGATAAGCCCTAATTTCATGGACAATTAATTGAATCTATGCATAATAGATTAAAGTTTATAATAAAATCGCAAGAATATTAAAAGAATAACTATATGATACTTTTTTAAATAAACTTTGTACAATTTCTCAAATGAATACATCCAATATAAAAGTATATTAATCAGGCTTTATATTAACGTGAATTAGAATTGCGAAGTCTTCCTTTGAAGCAAAATTGGGCATTGAGTAAATAAAAGTTACTTTAATTTTATTCGTTATTCGAGGCTTGAAAATCCGAGTCAACTTCATTCGAAATATGACGAATAATTTTTGTTAACATTTATTCGTTACTCGAAAGATTTATTTAAATAAAAATGTTGTTCATCTCTGCTTGGAAGTTAATTTAATCTGTAAAATATGATACGCATAGGATAGACGGTTACTTTTGTGACTAATTATCTAAGTATCGAAAAAACGAACGACATAATACCTTCCTGTCAAAAGTCATGTCAGAGGTCCCTGAAACCGTATCAACTAAACAGAATGAAAACTGATAATAGCCCACACGTTTCCTAAGGACATGGTATCTTACAGACATCCGTCTGTGTTCCGGGGCATCGACAGATGATTTCATCAGACTGTCGTTCATTAAGACGTGTTCCAAGCTTCTCCCTGTCAATACCAACGCAAGGCCAATTCTGGAACACGCAATCGTTACTCGCAGCTAGCACAGTTGCTAGTAGTGGTTCGTCGAAACAAGCCAGCCGCGATCGATGGTGGGAAAATCAAATCTTCGCTAACCAGGCCGAAGAAAGCGGCTACGATCGGAATCATGTTATTCCGCGATGCTCCGCGTGCAACTAGACGGACCGCATAAGCTCGCATTTTCATCTATTTCTGTTCTAGGCCGCAGCAACAACGGTTCGAACCTCATCGAATCGATACCCCGCGATTATACGTGCCGGGTTTGTGCTGTCGCTCATTAGCCGACCGAGTAAATTTCCCTTCTCCTTGCCGTCAATTACGTGATCAATTTCATCGCCACCCTCCCACCCACTGCTCCTTTTTGTTAATCAAACTTGTGCGTGCACGTGGCGTCTACCGTGACACCACGCCGCCATTCCTGCTGGCCACGCTTAGTGCCAGCAGTTTTTTGCGAGTTCGCTGAACGCACGACTTAAGATGAAACTTCGGGGACAGTTTCCGTGGCTCCTCGAGACCGCAAGACTTTTCTACGGCAGAGAATATAACTTCGTACTCCCTGCTCTTCTTCATGCTTCGCTGCTTCTCCCTGGTTGGATATGCCAGCTTTGTTGGAAGATTAAACGTAGTGGTTCATCGGACCCGTAATTTGGTTTAATCAGACCTTCCCTTCTGAACATCCTATACTTCGTGGTTATTCATGCGTCTTTCAAAGGCGATGAATTGGGAGTATGTTTGTCGACAAAGTTATGTTTGAGGAGAATTGATGTTTTGTTGGTGTGTTGGAAATGTGAAAGAGGGCATTTCTTTCTTCAGAAACAAGTATCAAATACATTTTTCTTGATGAAAATATTTTGTTTCGCAAATCAAGTTTAAAATTGCATCGAGTACTTGTGCATAATCTGAGTCTATATTTATAAAAAAAATTTAAGGGTGAGAAACTGTAGTGGAGAGGGGAGGAATGTAAGAAACGAGATTAATTCTAAGTTGTCAGTGACTGAAAGATAAATGGGAACTGCCAGAACACCAAAATCTGATTCATTTCAAATTTTACTTGCAAATATACATAAAAATTCATCAACACTTGAAATACAAAATGATTGAAGAGATTGAAGAAATGAAAAATGATCGATGGGACTAGTTACGAGTCCATGCATCTTCAATTCAATAATCAGAACTATAGATACTTATGACAATAGAGATTTGGTTATATAACAAAATAATCTCCAACTATTTGTGCCACTTAGTTGAACCTCGCCATTTGTGCAGTTATGTAGATGTTACGTAAACATAATCATCACCTTCGTTCACAATAATTATACAAGTAGTCTGTATATTTTTTAAATTAAGATTTTTCAAAATATGTAATATCTGGAACGATAAAATTTATTCTAGGATTTCCTTGAATTGTTCCTTCTCCGTTGCACTATGAATTTCTCCTCACCTTGGATACCATCCAATCTTCATTTTTGTTTCTCGAATTATATCCACTTACGACCTCTGCGAACCGCAAAGCATAAAAAGTGGAATAAATCTTTAAAAACTCCAAATTGCGCTAATCCTCCGGGACTAAAAGCTGAATTACTTGCTACCTCCAACTATCCGATTAAAATGATGACTACATGGAATATCAAACGAACGTCGTAGAAGTCAGAAAGCGAGTGACTCGACAAACCAACTCAATCACAAATAGATAGTTCTTGAATACTTGATTGCGGAAGGTCTGATCGAAACGTAGATGAGTAATTGCTCACGAATTATGAATTTATTTAGAAATAGAAGTGCTGCACTTCAATCAAGACTCTGTACTTCAACCCTCTTGGCACTTAAACCCCTATAAACACTCCTTCCCATCCCGTATTTGCCACTCTGACTGCTCAAAAAAATATACCCGCAACCAAGATAAAATAAACTTGCTATTTTAAGCGATCAACAATAGAATCTTTAATTAACAGTCGACTGTTTGAAATAAGAAACGTAAGAAATTTATTTCAAGAAGAGGGAATGATTCATGTTTCGGAAAGAAGACCTTTCGTTAATTATTATTAGCCACCGTTACTCTGAGAACTCTGAGACGTGCAGAATCTGTTTCGCCACTTATCAAAGATTTTAATGGCGTGACATTTAATCGAAAGGCTCGACATTCCCTTGCTTAACGAAGCAATTCTACCCCAGGCACTATTTCTGGTAACGAATAAATTACACTTGGCGGAGAAGCTCATATATCAAGGGTCATATCGCCGAGATTTATCTTAAAAAGAGACGCGATAATAGGCCAGGAGCGTTTGCCGATCGCGAATAAATCTTGCCCGACACTGCTTGACCCCCCAGCGCAAGCTTCTATGTGGACCAATGGAGACGTAAATGCCGAGACAGGATATACCAAGCAACGTGGAAGCGGAGCCAAAAAGGGGAAGTGGAATCTTCTTCCAGATGCATGGCGCATAGACTCACCTTGACACTGAAAACACCGACAGCGTGGAAAGGAACGTCATTGATTCACGAAACGAGTTCAGTGAGAAACATTACAGCACTTGCCGCAGCTTTTACTGCAATGCATTAGCCGGTTCAAACGTTACGCGCCATTCCTTGCTAAAAAAAAAAAGGAGACATGACGTTAAAGCACCGTGTCCAAAGATTCGCGTTTCTCCAGCTTCTTTTTCCAACGAAAGGGCGTCTCGGCTGTTAATTGGCGATACGACGACGCGTGCTTATCAAATTAACTAATTTCAGACGAGTAAACGGGAAAAAATCGTGGGTAATTATACGGCCTGGCGGGCGCAGGGTAGAAGCCATCGCAAAAAAAGAAACGAGTCGCGGAGATAACCGCCCCTCGGAGTGTGCTCAAAGGATTATGCGACATGGAACCGAGCGAAATCCTCGGCATTCGTATGCGCCAAGTGCCGACGGAACGTTCCGCGAACGCGAGAATTAAACCAGGATATTTGCATTGCGCAAATATCAGCGCGAAATATGTAACGAAATAGAATTGCGAGGTGTGCCCGTAATCGCGCGTGTTGCCACCTAATTGGAACTGGTGCCTCGCAGTGTGGCGGTGGATGTAACCGCGCGTGGAAAAACTGGATAGGAAATTTAATTATTCTTGATGTGATAACAGCGACTTGATTATAAGACGCGTAAGTCGGAGAGTTTATATGAAAACAGCCTAGATTTCGGATTTTCATCGTGAGAGGCATTTAGAAAGGTCCGATTAATTGCTTACTAATACCTATACTCAGTTGGGACTGTTTAATGACCGTAACTAGTAATTATTATTCGGTCAGTAATTATAATTGTTGAAAATTGGTTATTAATTATTCTAGTGAAGTAAAGAAATATAATTATTATTCCTCCAATAATTGAGATAATATTCCGAGAATGTTCTGGAGAAATGGAAGCTCTAATGTTTTGTACATTTTGAGAAGTGTTGAAGTAAGTTAGAAGATAGTGTATATTTCAGTAAAAGATGGTAGCTTCCATCCCATCACTTCGGTGGAAAAAAAAGACGAACTGTATGTACAGTAATTGGAAAGTTGAGAGAAATAGGAAGGAAGTACAAGATTTCATAAATCGGATCTAATTATTTAAGTGAAAAATATGCAACTATTTTTCTAAAAATTATAAATCCTTAAGAAGAAGTTTCTTAAAGGTAGCATCATTAAGTGTTACAGATGAAGAGAGAGATTTTTAGTTTACGTGGCCAAGAAAGAGTATTGGCCGTCTCCCAAAGAGTAAAAGATCCATAGCAGTGTAGATTTCAAATTCTGGTTATCTCAGGAAAACAGTAATAATCTCCGTAACTAACAAATTAGGTACATCACTTTGTTTCGTAATTTTTAAATAAACTTACCTTAAATAAATAAACCTCCGCTAATTCCACATGAACCACGTTGTATTACAATTTTACCAAACTCCCTAATATCGAACAGAATCAGTTATCGATTTCGCGTGAAATGATCCAAGTATAGTTTAGTCGCCTTACCGTGCATTAAATACTTCCCAAGCCCTAAACTTCTCTCGACACCTTACAACAGAATTCCGAGTAAAGTATCGTCACTCTGTGGTCAATAAAATTTTACCAACCACATTCAAACATTTCTAACTTGTCGAACATACCTTTTCACAATTATACAAAAGAAATGTACCATTGTACCTAGACGCACACTCACATCCCCCAAGAAAAGGCACGGTTAAGTCTCTCGAAAGAACTGTTTCTCCATTAAATGTGTTTTATACTTCGCCCTCGTGCGATTAGTGGAATAATCTCCGTGGCATTGTGTTCCCGCTGCACCGCGTGTACCTGTTCCGCCAGGAACAAGGATGGGAGAGGCACGGGGAAAAAGAAAGACCGGAAGACAGAGTAGAGAGAGCCAGTGGAAATGTACGAACAAAGGGCACGCACAGCTTCTGCACGTAGTATTTTCCACGTCCACCTGACCATTGAGAAAATATAGTATACGCGGCTGGACAAGATGGCCTCTCGGCGATGTTTGAACACAATGCCCAGCGAGCGGAATGTACGGCGAAACGCAATGCCGGAAAATGAAAGCCCGATAATTGTACCTACGCCCCAGATCGAGGAACCCGATAAAAAGCAAATAAAGATCGCGAACCCGACTGTCGTGCACTATTACCGAATGCTTTCACGAGCAGATGTGTTCTCAGCCAAGGCATTAACGGTTGACGTTTCTGTTCATTCGATCAATTAGCTTCTTCCGCTACCGCGGTGCCGAAAGTTTTTAATAATTCTTTGCCATCTGTACATTGTCTGTTAATAATTTTAGCGTTTCGTTGGAAAATAGGTATATTATGAGACAGAATACTTTTTATTGGTGTTCTTTTTTAAGAAATGTAATATTAGAGATGGTAGTTGTGTGACAAATTCTGGACCGGAAAATGGCATGAGACAGGATTGCCCCTTGAGCCCTATATTGTTCAATATTTTCTTATGAGATTTGGAAAGAAGTTCTCACACCGAGGCAAGGGAAGGTTTCCAAATTGGTAGAGACAGATTTTGTGTTAGTGGCGGAAAAAGAGGAAGTTGTGAAAAATATGATGCGGAAATTAGGAAAATATTTAAATAAGGAAAAGGTAGATAATATTCAATACAGATAAGTCGAAAATTATGGTATTTAGAAAAGGAGGAGGCAGGGGACAGAATATAAAATGGGAATAGGAGGGAGTAGGGGTGCAGAAGGCAGAAGAATTTATATATCTAGGTGTGTGATTTCAAAGAAATGGAGACGTAAGTAGTCACATTACAGAACATGTAAAGAAGGAAAATGTAGCGATGAGACAAATGTGGGGAAAAGGGATAAGAAAGTTTAAAAATGATTACAAAAGAAGAGAATCTTTCGGTGGAAAGAAACGTCAGAAATAGAACGGATTCAGACAAAATATCTGAAGTGGTGCTTAGGTTTAGATTACTACACACCTGCTTATACAGTAGGTATTGAAAGATACAAAGAGGAAGAAGATTAGCATTAAAGCAGAGAAAAGAGCATTGAGGATAGAGAGAGAAGGTAGAGGGTTAGTTAAAGAATTTCTGAAAAAAGGAAAAGAAAATTGTGACGGCAAAAAATAGCAGTGAAAGAGAAGAATATCTGCAGAGAAATGGTTATAGCCAGCTGAAAGAACCTAAGACTGCAGATATAAAGTTAAAATTCTGACTAAATGGGACAAAGAACAGCAATGCCAGGTGCAGTATAATAAAATCCCGAGTGCCAACTATAATAAGAGATATAAATATATAAGTACAGCGGGAAAGGTTGAGTGTCTGGAAAAAGATGGAAAGGGAAGCAGCCAAAGGCTAATTGCAAGAGCAAGGTGTGGAAACGTCGAGGAGGGAAACCGATATTGGTTAGAGGGAAAAGGAAATGGAACCTATGTAATCTAGAAATAGGTACAATAAAACATTTACTAAAGGGTTGCTATAGGATAGAACTATGAGGGGAGGAAATTGTGGAAGGCAGAATAAATGAGGCAGTGATAAGCTGGCTAAGAGTTATAAAGAAAAAGCGTAAGAATATAAGGAACGAACTAAGCTAGTATGCAGATATGAGGAGGAAGAATGAGGGGATGGAAAATATAGATATGAGAAGAAGAAGTGGGTTAAGTTAGCTTTCATAGAGTTAGATAAATGTAAACTAAGTCCAAAAATTTCGTGGCTGTGGAAATGAAATAAAGAATTATTATTTATTAGTTGTAGTGTGGCAAGTGGCAAGTGATAACTGTTTGCCAGAGGTTTTCCATCATTTCGAAGATTTGATACAGATTCTAAACTATTAATGTGAAGTTAATTATTTTTATAATGGGAAGTTGTAATTCCATGTACGACTTGCGTGTAGAGAATGAATGAAATGGGATTATAAAATGAAAGAAATGATAGAACAAATAACATAACTGGAGTTATGAAGTAAAAATAAAAAATAGGTAAGCGTTAAAATTTGGGAGTCTCAGGTGAAAATGATTATTTTAATATATTTGAGAAAATATTGAAACTGTTAATGATTTTTAACAATTTTAATAATAAAACTTATCTGTGTATCTACACCTTATTGCCCGTATGAAATCATTCAAATTTTTTTTGAAGATTTTTTCTCATTTACAATTTGCAGTGCAATGTTATCAATGATACGAGAAGAAATTTTTGAATACATATTTCAAGGTTCATGCTATCTTTCTACCACCATAACTTGTAGAATTAAAAGCAGCATTGCCTGCAAAGTACATTGACATCGTTTCCCCAAAACGGACGTCTTACCGAAATAGCACTGGAAGAATTTAGATACACTTTGGACGAAACTGAATATGGTAGACTGTCAGGTTGCTGGCTTTAACTTGACACTAATATAAATGCATACAACACACCACTTTTGTTCACTGGTTTATTTATTTAAGAGCAACCTCGTGATGCACATTACAAAAGGTGCATTGATCGAGTATACTAGTTTCATTATTATTGATTTATTATATAATACATTCATCAGTGACCGAATAAAATTACATTTATAGAAATGGTAAGAGATACGAGAATTATTAAACATTATAAATGAAATATATTCCCTCGGCTTTTCAGAATTATTTCAAAGTCCATTTTATATGTTTTAAATAACGTGCTGTATTTTCGCTTCACTGCATCGCGCATATTATTTTAAAGTCGGTTTTAAACGAAGTGGAGCGTTATGTTCGCAATGCAGAAAATTGGTTAAACGAAGTGACGACGCAAGAATGCTATATAACAAACTACTGTAACTGTTTACAATTTAGAGAAAATTTAAAAAACATATCAAGCTTCTTAAGGTCTCCCAATATTTTTATAACACAAGGATTATGTGCCATTTTATTTTTACTTTTAAAATAAAATACTGAAATTAAAATGGATAATACCCTAGAAAGAAGAGATGTCTTTTAATGATTCTGCGATATCTGAACGTTAATCGAAGTATGTACCTACCCGTTGTCGTGCTCGCGAGCAATTAATCGAGACGGTATAAAACCAAGGACTCGTTTTACGCTCCTTTTGTTCGCTGAGAAGCAAGCATTCAGCTGAATAAACACAATATTATTCGCTATCGCGCAAGTTATTTAATTTTCCGCTATCTCTGCGCGGAATTTCTTATAATATAATAGTGTCTGGGGAAGAGAAACTCGTATAAATCTCGCTGGGAGAGAGACCGATGTTTCCTCGAAGACGGAATTCACGACGACTTCGAATATATTGGTTGCTCCAGACGTTTCCCACAATCTCGCATTCTGCACGGTTTCGATGCCACGAGAGAATTCTACGCAACCATAGCTTCTTATCGATCAGCACCTTTATTCTGTCTCTGTCGTTCCCCCGACTTTCTCGGGCCAGTCATGTTCTGACAATTTATAACATACTTTTCATCTGCGTGGGTCGCCAGATTTTATTATCCTCCCGATTGTTATACCCTCGGTCGGTTCTTGGAGGGGAAAACGATTTTCGTTTGCTTATTCTCGCTGACACATATGTGTCACGCAGATATTTGTACCATTTGATTCGTCGTGTTTAGTCACGTTAACATTTAGCTTGCCAATAAAGATCAATGCAGAAAAGCCTTATGCAAGAAATAAACATCTTGCATCATGTATAAGAGAAAACATTGGCAACAACATCAACTGTAATACAATTGTATTTTAACTAATATATACACAAATATTGTACAAAGAACATTGTTAGTCACTTGAATTGAAATATATATGTATAAATTGTGGCCACTAATACAGATGTGACAATAAATAATTAAAAGAAAAATATTTGGCTTGCATTAAATGCAAATGTAATCTTATACTATAAAGCAGAAAGTGTATCGTATGTTTGTGTGTTTGTCTGCCATCTAAAAACTTTCGAATGGTAAACTCGGAGGTCACGAAATGTACTTCAGCTTATTATGGTTAATCCAGATAAATGTGACTATTTTCACCCCAAAAAACTAAAAAAAAATTTTTGTAATAAAATTAGAATCTAAATTTTGGTCAAAGCCGAGTCGTAAAACTAGTAATTTATACTTAAAATTATTGTATGAATCAGAACATTAATTAAAGTAAACGTGGGTGCACTTCTTTTTAACAACACAAATACAGTTGAAAAGAGAGTTCTTATTAAAAAAAGAATACAGAAGGTTGTTTAAGTAAAGAATCGGTGTTTATTGAATAAATTCACTTCAAGTAAAAACGGTTTGTATTATCTCTTGTACAGGGGTAACTGGGTTATTTAAATCCTTTGTACACAGCGTATTGATAAACTGGCTTCTATGCCATGCTTCTTTTCAATAATTTTTTATTCAGATAATGTTGATTTATAGATTCAGCCCCTCATTAGCCGTGAACTGCCAATAGATCTTTTTATAACTGTATGTAATGAGTGGTTAAAAAATGATCTGGTTGCCTGATATACCATGCTACGTGTTAATGCTAATGCATGCTAATTAGTAACTTAGAATATGAAATATCACATTTCCTCAGTTCCTTTGACCTTTTGTAAATCACATTTTTGAACAATCACACATAGAAAATTTATATTTATCCCCCAAAGTCATGCCTGTTAGGCCTATGATTTACTTTTTTTCTATAATTAATCATTGCAAATGGCAGTGGAGATTTGTTGAAGTGGAGGCGTCAAAAAATTCATCCAAAACGGTGGAATTTGTAGCACCTAAACCATTGGTTTGAAATAAAAAACAATCCCAGATTATTAAAGGGCATGAAATTCCCTGGTGAACATCGCTTTAAAAATGACAAAAAATGTTATTTTTTGACAAGACAACGACACTTGAAATTTGATATCACTTTTTCCCCACGTTTTTTGCCATTTCAATGCCTTTTAAAAACAAAAAATTTCGAAAATGTATCAGAGCTTTTTCCACTGCACAAAAATATATTTTTCAAAATAACAAAAGTTTCAATCGACTCGGATAATAACTTTTCGAGATATTTGTCCCACCAAATGCCTGTAACTTCAGAAACTTTTCAAAATTTCCAAGAATCCATTTAAACACGAATTCTTAAACGGTTGAGCATTAGAAAAATGAAATAAAAAAATCGATTTTCAGACGGGAACCTCCCCTTAATCTGCTACTGCCTATAAACGTAAATGCAGCTGAATTTGTGCCCACGAATCAAACGAAAGAAGCTATTTACACAAAATGAAAGCAGTTAGTGCGACGCCTAGGTTTAGCCATGGTCGGAGTTAGGTGTTCGCACCAAGGTGAGGAGTATTTTCCGCAGATGGCAAGTGCGCGAAGCCCGCCAGCCTTGGGGGTGCAGTTCTGGCTTCCCGTTGCCAGTCAAAGTGCTAATCATTACGAGTACGCATAAACCAGCAAGAGGTGCCAAGTTTACGGAGTATCAAAGCAGCCGGCGATGGAAAATTTCCGTACAGTGAAAAGCGTTCCACGGAACCATCAATAACTCCCTCTTAAAGCCTCTGCTCTTCCACGCTGACGAGTATAGTTATAGCGTCATATGCTGTGGGGTGGCTCCGCTATGGTGTACGTAGAGCGATCGAAGTACCTTCTTGTCACACGTGTCACGTACAAGATCCTCTTCCTTACTTTTTCACGATTGGCGTTGCGACTCTCCCTTCCGCCGACTCTCTTACCATCTCTTCCTTGTCTTTTTGAAGCACGTGCCCGAGCATCGATCGAGCAACCACATTGAAAAGCGATTAATCTAGAATCACTATTTATAGGCTGCGACATCTTTGCGAGCAACAACAATCTGTCGTTAAGCATTATACATTGATAGAAATATTAGTTGTGGAATTCAGAAAATATTATTATTATTATTATTATTCATAAACGGGTTAAAACTCATTACATGGGCATGGATTGAATAACACAATAAATCTACATAAATGCATAATATATCAAAATATACCTAACTATGAAAGAAAAATGGAAAATAAAGGTGAAGAATGAGTAATGAAAATGAGAATGAAAATGAGAATGCAACTGAGAATGAAAATGATAATGAGAATGAAAATGAGAATGAAAATGAGAATGAAAATGAGAATGAAAATGAGAATGAAAATGAGCACGAAAATGAAAATAGAAAACACATAGAAACTAGAATAAAAGTGAAATGTGAAAGGTGAAGATGGGCAACATTTTTATTTAAATGAAACGATAACCAAACGTTGATAAAAAATAATAAAATTTACAAGATAAATGGTACATAGTAGCATGAATTTAGGAACGACTTCTCCTTGGTACCATTCTGCACGTGTATCGGAAAGGCTCCTTCGTTAAAATGTAGTAGGTATAATTTAGATGGTAAAATCGTACGCGAGCATGCAAGCCACTAAACGGACAACGCTCATCGATCGATGGGCAGTAATATGCTTTCATGACGGTGCAATGACATGCCACTAAAGATAGCTTAACGATAGATCTGGATTTATTATTTGCGGAAAATATCTGTGCTGTGCTTTCTGCTGTATGACGTTCATAGACACGTAGCGTGCAAGGGCTGCGGAGTGCTAATTATAACGCCACTTTGATGTATCTCTCCTTTATCACGGATTGAACATCCAAAGTTACTCCTCCTCGAATGTTTGGATATTTTTAAACACCCTCTCGTGCTCTAAATACGATTTTATGATAATACCTGTGGCCATGATACTTCTGGGATTGTACCCTTAGATATTGTTAAATTAGTAGCATTTAAATGTTACATATATTTATGAAATTTACGGTATCTGTCGAGAAGTTTCTTCCAATTAAATCTTCCTGGCAAGGAAACCTCACCAACCAGAAAATTCTGATTTTAATGAAATTTCGCGTGAATGTAGAGCATATTTGAGTATGCAAGGAGCAACTTTTCTTTCTGCGGAAATTCACTCTGAATGGGTGAAATCAACCCTTAAAGTTGTGGCGGTTTTTTTCGCTTTTTAATACAATTTTGTAAGGGTGCGAGATAGAACAAAACTTTGAATATAAGAATTGTTTAATTTTTTATGCTCTATCATAATGTCAGAAGAAAAATAAAGTTAACTTAACGAAAGGAGCAACTTTAAATACCTCAAGTATATGATGTAAATAAATAAAATGTCCTCACTTATAATCACATTAGAAAAATACTTTATTTTATGTAATATGATGAAGAAGCAGCGAGAATGAAAGGAAACGGAGTCGCAATGCGATTAAAAAGAATGAATCATGATGTAAAAGAGTGAAAAAGGCTGAAAGCGTAGTTAAATATGAAATACGATGGCAAGGTTTAAATAACTTAAAAGTAGCTTTTAATAGATTCTTATTAAATCTGAAATGTACATTGCATGTAAATAATAAATGATTATAAGTAGCTAGTAGGGGCATACGCGTTTTAGTTTTACTTATTGAAGACCATGAACTAAGGGGCCATGGCAACGAAGAAAGGAGGCACCTGCAAGTTCAAATCTTTCAGCTGCACACTGAGACGCGGATAGTCTTTGATCCAGCGAATGTAATACTCTTCCCCAGAGAAGAGGAGCAGAGGAGTAAGCACAAGTAACAAAAGATGTCTGCGCATGAGAAATCTGTAAGATCAAAAGGCAGACTTCGTTTGCTCGCAAGACATCTGACTTCCAGCTGAATTATGTCAATAAAAAGCTGCCGAGTATTTTGCGGATAATTATAGTGATGCTACTACTATCGTGTAACAAACTTTGAGCCAAAACTCGCTGCTAGAATTACAGTGCTTGAAGTTTTCAAGATCCTCCTACAATCTTTATCTAAATTCTTCGCAGAAATTAGATAAATTAATAGATATTCGACCAATCCTATATATTCTTTTGATAGAACACACTCTTCTTCAGGAATTTCCAAACTGCAAACATCGCTCAATCGAAAACAACCGTCTGTGCTTGCAACTTTATGCAGAATTTTGCTCACATAGAATTCAAAGGCGTACGATTTTAAGAAGCTTTGACTTCATTTTCTTCTTTCAAGAAGCTATTACTGCCCAGTCGTCGAAAGCACTCGTCCGACGCGTCGTACTCGAGGTATTTCTTGAAGAGTCCCCGCAGACGTAGTTCAAGTCACACGTCCTGCGCCAAAGTGCACGCACCGAGTCTGAAGCAGGTCGCTTAAGGCAAATTACGTCGTGAATAACGTACTACATTAGCTGAGACTTTGATGCTGTTGGGGTGGGTTTAGCAAACTAACCCAGAACGTTATTCGGATTTACAATAGTAACTTGATTTTACTGTGAATAAAATAATAAATAAGAAGCTTATTAATTTGATGCAAAAATGGGGAAGGAAGTATTCGGCGAGAGAACGAATGGTACGATTTATTATTGGGTACCATAGTGTTTGAGGCAGATTCAAAGTGCTGGAAAATTGTTGGCATATGCAGTAAGAAATTAAAAGAAGTCTCTAATTAATTAGTTGCTTATATTAATAATTTATTTTACTCGTTTTAATAAAAAATGCTCATTCACTGGTACGTGTGCATTTTCGGGTAAATCCACCCTACTTGAGCTCGTGAAATTAGTGTAACGTGAAGGCAGCGACGACTTCTGTACAATAGTTACGTGCTACTACAGGGCGGGGGAAGGGTGGGCTGGACACAGGAAGGTGGTCAACAGTTTGAGCCAGTTTGAACTTTTAATGAGAGGCTATAAACACGTTTGATGGCTTGAAAGTTTATGAGTGTCGTTCTACACCATGTACTCCAATTATTTCTGCGATTATATATCTTGCAATTTCAGAATTCATGGTAGCATTAATTTTTGGAAGGATTTCTGACATTAGTATTAGATCGTCCTTTTGCGAAAAGAGGAAAAAATTGTAAATCTTGACATCTTGTATTTTTTAACCAAATTCGGACACAGAAATCTTCCTTGAATTCCACATGGACTATAATATAGTAGTGTTTTAAAACCTTGTAAGACCTCATTGGTTGTTTTAAAATATACTATCTATGTCAATAATATTGAAAGACCAGACCAAAATATGGTTAATACATATACTCTTTATAAAACCTCTTTGTTCCATTGTGTTCATTTATTTCTATCACAACTGTATGTAAATTGTTTATTCGAAAATGAAAAATATAATAGGTGCTTTCGTTAAACTTTTATTTCAAACTGGAGCAATAATTTTGTGGCGCTAAGTCAGTGATTCCCAATCCGTGGGTCGCGAAGTACTTTCTGGGGGGTCGTCGCGTTTTTTTTATTTAATATTATTAAGTTAGAAGTATATTCTGAAATACTTTCTTTATCTTATTAAATTTAGCTTACCTTATGTAAGGAGGAGGGTCGCAGGTTATTTGAATATTATAAAAGGGGATCGCGACTCAAAAAAGGAGGGGAAACACTGGTTTAAGTGTTTTGTGACACAAAGTTCCTTATATTTGTAACCGCGACTTGTAGAAAGTGTTGAAAAGGTGAATTTTGTTTCGCAGGTGATACTCGTGAAATGGAACGAGCCTTACCAGAAGCTGGCCTCCTGCGACAGCTCGGGGATCATTTTCGTATGGATCAAATACGAGGGAAGATGGAGTATAGAGCTGATCAACGACAGGAGTACTCCGGTCACTCATTTCTCGTGGTCCCACGATGGTCGAATGGCACTCATATGTTACCGGGTAAATCTCACTATGAAACTTCAAATAATTCATTGCAATAAATGCACTGGGAGCCCTTGATAAGAAAGCTCTTTTGTTAAAAAAATTTAACGTCCAACTGTCTAGCTTTAGACGAACAGATTAATTTATCTGGTATCAATATGCAAAAATAACAGAAATTTTTGTCAGGAAGTCCCTGACGTACAACAAACAATGACAGCTGCACAAATGTAAAATTGAATCCTGAAGAGGCTTTAGAATTGTCACTTGAAAGTTCAAGGAAATAAGTGTTGAATGTCTAGCTGAGAACAGTCGAATGAAAACACATCCTACTGGCTGTATGCAAAACGCCGCGATAATTTATTCCACGAGGAAATATATGCAAGCGGCAATGCAATTTAGAGCTCAAATAAAATGTAAATTGTAGGTACACTGTACGCATCGAGCTGAAGTTTGAAGTGGTGTCTGTTGGAATATTATATAAACTCGACGAAGATACCGTGCTGTTCGTTAAATTGGTTTTCATATGAAAAACAGCAGCTTGATAAATGGAATACAATACGTTTTAAAATAAATTCCATTTAATTTATGCAATAAATTATTAATTCGTGTAATAGATTGAGTATTATTAAATTTATGTGAATATATTTCGAATACGGTTGAAATCAATATTCAACTCCAAACTGTAAATGGGAAATCACGAATGGCAAAACAATTGAAACCTCATGTCACCAATAAATTACTCTTTTCTGAACATGCTTTTACAATGTTACGATTGTAATATTTCTAAATTACCATATAAAACTTTGCAGAGGTAGAATAATGACATTGAAAGAAGTAGGAGAAGAAAAACATCACTTTGAACATAAGCAATAATATGTTACAGTTGACTTTTTTTAATAAAAAGTTGCATAATTAGCTCAGGTGAAATGAATTATCATGTCAGTTTGCCCCTGTGTTTTAAAAAAAGTAGAATCAATTAATTTTGTCCTGATGAAAGTGCAGATTTCGATCCGAATTTTCATTTACTTTATTGCAATTTCTGAAAAAGAAATGCACGAATTGTTTCTTGCTGCAGGATGGTTTCGTACTAGTTGGCAGCGTCGCTGGCCAGAGGTATTGGTCGTCGATGCTGAATGATAAAGCTACGATTACTTGTGGCATTTGGACACCGGACGACCAGCAGGTAAATCGTCAAATAGATATAGAATTAATCTTGAAATCTCCTAATATTTTCACCGAAGAAAAATAATTTTGCACCCCGTGTATATTGCAAATTCTGTAAAATACTATTTTTTCGCCAAAAACCAACAATATTTAAGGTTTAATGGATGAAGGACCTTCAAAATACTAACTGTGTTTATTAAAGGGTTACATCCACCTAGAGTATAACTTTAGAATATCATTCTAAATTTTTATGAGATATTATTATTAACTAGAGGAGATATTGGCTTGGATATGACTCGTGTTTTTTTAAGCGTTAGCTGATGGACATTCCCCACGCTAAACAATGCACCTGAAAGCAAAAATTTAACTAGATTTTAAAAATAAATAACTTTCAGAAGTACCTGACGTTCTCCGAATTTGAATTTTGTATTTTGGTAAAACAGAGCGGCCGTTTGAAGTTGAAATATCGTATTTCGGTGGAAAAAGTTTCTCTTTTTTTTCAACAAGCCTTCGCAGGTACTTCCATTTTTATAAAATTGAAACCAAAATTTAAAAATATGAGTATGTCAGGTACTTCTGGAAGTTATATATTTTTAAAATCTGTTTCGCTTTCAGATGCGTCGTTTGGCCTAGGGAATGTCCATGAGCTAATGCTTAAAAAATACACGACTCAGATCCAAGCCAATATCTCCTTTAGTTAATAATAATATCTCATGAAAATTTAGAATAGTATAGTTAAAAGATGAATCTTTTATTAGAAAAACATTGTGTATGATTTTCACTTATACTTTTCTCAAAAAAAAATCCTGAACTTGTATGCTTTTCCGGACCTCTGGGTGGATGTAACCCCTTAATAAACACGGTTAGTATTTTAAGGGAAAAATATTTGGGTTATAGGACACGCTGTTCTGTAGTCTTAATGCGTATTAATGAACGAAATCAACAGCAGAATCCACTCTTATTAACGAGAATGCACGATATAGTGCCGAACATGACCCTCATTTTCATTAACCCTCATCCACCACTTTAAAGGATACCTCACACGGGAAATACGATAGGTCGATGTCTGCTTGAAATCTCGAAGTACTCGCGTTATTACGGTGTAGCATTACACTCTATCATAGCTGTCAGGGGTCTATTACCAAGTAAAAACTTTCTTAACGATGCTAAAAGGTTTATCACATCCGCGTTAACGTTTACATTGCTAGACGTCTCTCTTTACAGATTTCTTGTTCGATTCTAACGTCGATAAATTATGAAAAGCAACACATTCTCATCCAACATCTGTTACATGAATCGAAAATGAATTGGGTGTAATAGACATCGCGTATAAAGAAATACTCGATATTTCTCAGTGTTTGCAAAAGCATTCTCTTATCACTCTGGGAAGAAAATAATGCCCTAGCCAAGCGTTAGTCTAGAAATTAATGCTTTTAAAAAATTAAAAGGCTGAAATCTAATCGTATTTGAGGTTTTTAGAAAGTACTGCAGAGATCACTTTTGGAATGTAGTCATTTGTATTATAGTTATAGTCGATTCCTTAATACTACTATTTATTTCATTAAGAATTCTCCATCTTCTTAGTTGATAAAACTACAAGTTAATTATATATTAAGTATATATCCAGTTAAAGCTATATAGCAGCGTTTCCTAAACTTTTTGGAGTAAATTTAATAATGTAAAGAAAATATTAAAAATAGATGTTTTGAGAATATAATTCTAACTTAATAATATTAAAAAACGACCCGAAAAATACTTCGCGATCCACCAGTTGGGAACCATTGATATATAGCTTTAATACCGTTACCAAACTCAACTGCCGTTATATTTTTAACCCATACAATATTAAATGTCCGTATCGACAGGTATATTTTGGAACAACGGCGGGACAATTAATAGTAATGGATGTTCACGGGGCGATGGTATCAGAAGTACAATTGGCGGCTGGTGTCACTTCGATGGCTTGGAGCGCCGAGAAGTTTACAATGGAAGAGGGGGATGACGATATAACGAACGATAGATCTCATAGAGGTACTAGGTTTCTGTAAAATAGCACGTTTTCACGTAGTTATGCCCTTGGCACTTTTAAATTGCTGCATTCGAATGAATTAAACGCGAACGTTACAGCAATAATACGTACATATTTATATATATGTACTATACTTTCAGCTGTACATTTAGTTTAACAGAAATTGCATTTCAACCCATTTCAGAACTCATTCTCGAGGTAATCGATGTTAAATAACCAGAAAGAACTAGAATATACGAAGCAATTTCTTTCAATCATGAAAGCTCATTTATGGTTAATGTAGTTGTGCACCTGCTACAATATTTAGCCTCTAATATCATATAAACGAAACTTAGTCTTTCTTGATCGACAAAGTGGACAAATATTCTAGCCTCAAGGGGTTAATTAAACTCATATCACATTATAATTAATTGCACCAAAATCATACTTATATATCTTAACAAATACGCTCTGAAATGTTAGCAACACTCATTATCAGTATTACCAATCAACTAGGCAACTCAAAGTTGCTCATTCTAGAGACAACTCTGCTAATAGCCACCCTGAACAATCGTTTCAAGATTAAACAGAAACTGCTACTGTGCAAAGACTTCCTTGATAGGAATCCTTCCGACTTCCTGCCTGATCGATCACACCCCTGTTAACTTCCTACTCCCCATTTCATCACTGTCGATCTAGAGAGGGCACTAAAATTACACAATTGAAGAAGGAGCACTACGTGTTTACAGACGACAGGAATTACGTGCTAGCAGTCTGCCTCGCCGACGGCAACATCGTCATGCTGCGGTCATTCGACGACGTTTCGCCGATCACTATACGTACGAATCTAAAAGCGCCGTTGCACGCGGAATGGAGTAATTCGAGAAAGTTGTTAGCGATCGCTGGAACGGAAGACTCGGATAGCCCGCAGAGCAGCCCGCACGAGTACACGAACCTTTTGAAGTTTTATTCGGTCACAGGCACCCTTGTCTACACAACGGCGATACCGTACACGCAAGTACGTACATATCTTTTTTAACAACGGCCGCTTATCTATCCACGGCGTTATGTTTCTAACGCACGTTCATTCTGCGTTTATCGATATCAGTGCCCGGTGTCGGCGCTCACGTGGGGGCACAACGACAGGAGACTTTTCGTCGCGACCGGGGCGCGTGTCCACGCGGCATGGGTGTCAAGGTAACACGTATTCCTCTGTATTTAAATAACTATTTTTGCTGCAGAGCCCCGCTATCATGCTCAAGTATCTGAGATACCGCTCATATATTTTACAGGCGGGTAGCCTCGTTGCAACTGTTATCTCGCCTGGCTGTGAGAGCAGCTCTGACAAGGGAGACTAGTGTCCAGCAACTTCCATTGCCGCCGAGATTGAGAGCATCCGTCGCCGCACTTTTCGCTAGTACAATAAGGTAAAACATCTCAACTTTCATCGGAAAGGGAAACGTATGCATATTGCATCTGCGTTGCGATACTCCGTTTAAAATGCAAGGTATCGAACGCAACTGGGTCAGGCTGTATCCTTGAAACCATTAGCATTAGTGGAAAAAGTCATGAGGCACAATTAAATTGTTGGTGTATGATTGTATTTTTATCTTAATGGGACTATGTACTTGTTGGTGTGGGAAGCATAGTGTAAGCTGAAGATTAAATGGAATATAATCAGAGTAGAAGGGAAAGGTGTTTAGCTATTGTGTAGTGATGAATCTTTAATATGGAGTATAAATATATTTGAAATTAATATTCTTTTGTGCGCCAATACCCAAACACTTTTCTGTAATTAATGGAAAAGGGTCAAGCGTTTCCTTTATAAAACTTATTTAATCCCAAATAATGTATCCCACTGTGCCTGTAGATGTTCGGTACCAGAGCCAAAGGAGCTGAGGCGTTTCGTCTCGCGACCTCCTCCTGGAGGAGGAAGATTACACTGCACCATGCTCAGACACGCGGTGGAACCGGTGCCATGTTACACATTATATCTAGAATATCTGGGAGGATTAGTGCCCCTTTTAAAAGGCAGGAGGACAAGCAAAATCCGGCCAGAGTTCGTGATATTCGATCCGCAGAGTCAGGACACTCTGCAGGTCGTTGAAGATACATCGCAATGCCCGTCGTTCAGTGATGGATCCGATACAGAAAGGGACACAGCCGACTTGTGCGGCTCGCCCAGGAACAAGAGGAAGAACAGGCGAAAAAGGGAAGAGAAATTGAACGACGAGAGTGACGACCTCACTTACGTAGACACCCTGCCCGAGGTAACACTTTACTTTGACTTTCATACCGCTGAAAACTTCATCGCTATAATAACTCGCTATGACATTCATTCGTTTGAAAATATCCCCCGTGTAATACAAGTAAGAGTCCACGCCGCGCGTCGAGTCGATGCAAGATTGCGTGATGTAGCAAAGTTTAACGAGCCCTCCGAGCCTTAGGCTACATAGTAAAGTCAGTCGCGTGACTAGCAGTGTCGCAAGACGTATCTGTTTGCAGCACGCGAGGCTGGTCGAAGTAACGTCCAATATCTGGGGCACGAAATTCAAGTTTCACGGGTTGGCGGACTCGGTGCCTGCGAACTTAGGCCAAGTTACTTATCGGACGTCGTTGCTGCATTTGCAACCGCGACAAATGACCCTGGTGATGACGGAACTGCGCGACGACGTGCCAGCAGGTACAAATCGCGATCGAATAAAGAGGAGCCCATTAATCCTGAGCTGGGACACTTTTCTCGCAGGTCCAGACCCGACGTTCAATCCGAACCTATTTTCCGAAGACGAGGAGGAGTCGTTCCAGGAGCTTCAAGGTGCCACAAGAAGCACCTCCGAGGCGCAAGCCCCTCCAATAGCGCCGATGACTCCCCGCAACGCGCGCCTAAACTCCAATCGGCCGAAATCTCAAATTTCCAATCAGTTTATGGCCAGCGAAGCCTTACCCGCCACCCTGTCGAGGGTCGAGAATTACGAGAGCGAGTTGCCCTATGTGGACCTGCAGGAAATGGGTAACTTGTACGAGAACTTAAGAACCACCTCCACGAACACCTACCGAACACCGCCGAGGCACAACCCGCCGAGATGTTGCGACGTCCCAGCGCTTCAGTCCCCTAAGAACGCGGTTGCGCCCACTCAGACCATCATCGCGACTTCGAACACAGGTGCAGACTACTCGAACAACATCCAAAGAATGAAGTCCGCTCTAGCCGATCAACAGACCGGCATGGTTACGAAGAAAGAGCTGGAGAATAATAAGTTCAACCAGATATCGCAGGATGATAAAACTGTGCTGACTTCCTGCGCCTCAGCCATCATCCCGACGTCCATGCACAACGGCCAAACCAGTAGCGAGGAAGCATCGAGCAGCCGCGGCTGTTCTCAAAGCTCCATCGTGAACGGTTTAGACAATAACAACGGTGGTCCTCAGACCCAGACAATATTCTTCAACGGTCTGAATAATATGGCGTGCTCGAGCAACGTGAGCGGTATTCAGGGTAAAAACAATCACAACGCGAACGGCAGTTCAGCAAGCGCCAGTCAGACGGCACCGATAAGCTCCTATTCCCAGAACGGCACTTTCAACAAGAACGGCATACACCTGACCAGCAATCACTCGCCGGCGTGTTCTTACCAGTTCCCAGAGAACATCGATCAGTGCATAGGACAATCTTGCTCGCATTGCACGTTGCAACTTAAGGACCCCAAGGGTCACGAATCGTGTGGGAAAACGAGCGCCAGCCAGTCGAACACTTTCGGTTCCACGACGGGTAAAGCCAGCGAGATGCAGTTCATCGACGACGAGGCTCGTGGTGAAACAGAAGCGTTGGAACAGTCGCGAGTGGTTCATAGAACGCCTACGGTCGTCAGTATCGGGCCACTTTGCGTGAACGACTCGATAGTGAGGAGTTGCAGTGTCGGGTACTTGGACATGGTCGACGCGCAACTGGTCCCTTGTGATGTCGCGCTGAGAATGCTGCGGAAAGAGGCGCCCAACAAGAGACTGGTCCTGGTGTCCAGGAAGACCAAGAGGAAAAAGAAGAACAAGGCTCAGCACGAGATCGGACAGCAGACCTCTAAGTCCCCGAGACTCCGCAACTGCGGCAAGTCCAAGAGCCTGGATTCCAGCGACATATTCCCTGCCAACGAGCAAATCGCCTTGCCGCCTAAATTGCCAGAGCACGTTGAAGAGGTAACGGGGGCTGCTAATTTCGAAACGACCGAGGAGAAACCTCAACAGCCACTGGAGGAAACGCCGGACGCGATAGAGGCGTTGGTTCAATGCTCGCAACACGTTACGGGCGCCATCGCGGTCAAAGCTAGCGTGGAATTCAGTCGACTAGAAAGCTGCAATTCGCCTGTTAAGTAAGCGGATAACAATAGCGATACGACGAAGCTAATTTAATTCCCATTTTCAATTGTGTTAGAATCGTTGTCCCTCGTTGAACAGCTTTTGTTTATAAATATATTTCCACATACCGTAGGATGATATGCAAAGTAGTTTGGTAACACATTTGTTTCGGAGAACAGGAAGCTTCAACTTTTCCTGTTCAATGCTGACTCGGAACAAAGGCTGATTCAGACACGTCTAGTAATTTAGTCGAGTAGCGAGTAATTTAGTAATTTTCCGTGTGTGGACACTAAAATTTAGTTGCGTATTTTAGTAAAACAATGATAAAATTTCTGTAATGCACTTGTAGAGGATCTAGTCCAAGCGGATCATTGGCATCATCCTTGGATGGTCTCGCTGCGCGACTCCGAGACTTCGACGAAAGTCATTCTTTGCCACCACCATCACCCCGTCCATCGTCTAGGTAAAATATATTATTTCACACAAACTATTCAATGAACGAGCTTTTCGGTAACAATTAATATTCTTCTCAGATTGCCTAGAAGCTCTCCCAGTAGTCCTGCACCCTCAAAGAAAGGTAAAAGACCGGCATCAGCCTCGCCAATTAGGAGAAGACTTCTATCGAGTCCTTTGTTAAGTAGAAAAACGCGGAAGAGTCGGGGTGAAAGTTCAGACGAGGAAGGACTACTTCAGGATGACTCGTCAACGAGCTACAGAGACCTCGAGACATTCCAAAAGGCTCAATTACGCCAAAAGGTTGGTAAAAGCAATAAACAGGCATGAACGTTAATGAAATACACACTGGAAAGTTATACTATTCTTATTTAAATATTTATTACTGTGTAGGTAATCAGAAACACTTTCTAAAAAATGTTTATTTGAAATTACATGATGCATAGAAGATGAGAAATGTTTAAACCCCTATTTACAGAATACAATTTCTTTTTTTTATTCTATTTAAAGCACATGACATTGTTACCCAGTTAGCAAATTATACTTTTCGATCTCTGATGACATTATTTTAATACAACTCAAACCTCCCCGAGGACGCTTTGCGAAGTACTAATGCATTTGTAATTACTATGTACAGCTAAAGCAAAAGGGAGTAGTAATATCTGGTCACAAATCAGAATCAGTAAGACGAGAGCTTGTGATGCATAATAAGGCGCCCATGTGGAACGAATCTAGCCAGGTATATCAACTCGACTTCGGTGGTCGGGTCACTCAGGAAAGCGCGAAGAACTTTCAAATAGAATTCAAAGGCCGACAGGTAGGGACTCGATTTATCGGGCTTATAATTCAGCTACACGCAATCGAATAACCACATCTGTTTCATTCTTGCGGCAGGTCATGCAATTCGGAAGGATAGATGGGAACGCCTACACGCTAGATTTCCAATATCCTTTCAGCGCTTTGCAAGCATTTGCAGTCGCCTTGGCCAACGTTACACAGCGGCTCAAGTAAATGTTAGTCGTCGGTACTTCATTTGATACAAGTATGTAGTTAATATTCTTAATGTATGTTTGTTCAGTTGGTTTATTTGATTAATTTCAAATAATGAGTCTAATTCCATGTATTTAAATACAGTAATATTTTCACTGAAAGTTTTTGAACACTCAATATGTTATTGACCAATAAATCATTTAAATACGTAATCCTTTAAATACTTTGTGGAATACACTTCGCTAGAAAACGCTAATCAAACTATAAAAATTTTCGCATTTCCATTGTTGCTCGTTTTATATCAGCTAAAATTGATTTTCAGGTTCGTGTGAAGTTTGGGACACGAGTACCCAGAATGCTACCCGGAATATATGCTGTAATTAAATCGAGATATTCGTCCAAATGACAAAGGAGAAGAAAACTAACAAATCATAGGGAAACTAAAGCTGTAACATTACGCTACACATAGAGTTACAAAGAATGAAAGACAACCTTTAAATACAAGCTTTTAAGCGTGTAATAGAGCCACATGTCTTTCGATTATTAAAACTAGTGACGGGCTAGACTAAGTCGTTTAAGAAAACGAGCGAGCGTTGAAAAGAAAACGGCCATCGCCACGATAGAGATTTGTTTGCACGAGATCTCGAGCTGAAAGCACATGGCCTTGCGTGTAGCGCGAAAACAAACAAAAAAAATCTTCTTGAGGCCTTAAGCGAGTCCTCTCGAACCAAACGCCTTCAAGCTAAAAAGTAAACTCGACACCGCGTCACTTCGCGCGATCTTAGCAATACAGAAGAAAAAGAAAAAGAAGAATACAGTTGCTAGCGATTTGAATTTGAGCGGAACCGAAAGATTTTGTGGCATGGAACCGTGCAATAAGATTTCGTTGAATGCTTCTTCGTCGTACCGTCCAAAATATTTCGTTTCTCCCAACTTCGAGTGCTCATTTTTGTATAGTTTATGCGACACGTTGGAGTCTAGTAATGCTGTTGAAAGTTCACCTCGTTCATTTTTGCGGTCCGCCGGGTGTACTCGAATTTTATATACATATATATTGACGGACTCGCACATCCACGCGAGCGTTTCATGTTGTTCGATTAAATGTTTCTTAACGGATATTATAAAATTAACGATAATGCTAAATGATAAACGTTTAACACGTCCGGCCTGTGTTCGTCCCCGCCGAAGCGGGGCAGACGAAAGGTGAAAAGGATGCCAGATTAGCGCGAGGGAGAAAAAGTATTCGCCTGTATGCCAATGTGTGCACGCATTAAATTAACTGTCGTCTGTACTTAACCCATGGTCGTTGTATTTCATTCGCCTAATTGTAAGTAACGTGGATGATCGATTTCAGGCCTACGCGAGAAGCGCTTGAACGGATGCTTTTTCGTCGAGTCGAAATTTCGAGAGCGGGGCACCCTGAAAAACGATGATAAGACGACGCTAGTAACATGATTCTAAGTTTTTGTTGCCGTGTAGGTACATACAGGCTAACAATATTCAATTTACAAGCATAACAATCTTCGAAATCGTGCAAATGTCTACTCAAGTATTATAGAAAAAAAAAAGAGATAGGTTTGATTTTTTGTCAGCGACGAATCTAGTTCAAGTTGCAGTCACGCTTCTTTTCAAAAGTAATTACCCACGAATGTTTACGTGGAGTGTCTCGATCCGGAGGTGTTTAGGATTAGTCTCCTTTTCCTACGACGTTTATAGTTACTGTTCAGGCCGCCCCATGCTCACGAGTTAGCGATAATCAATAAATATTTATGCCACGTATTGACAGTAATGGTCAGTATATTAAGTCGCTAGACCATACGATTGTTTTGGTTCCTAGACAACGTTGTGTCCTGAATTATCTACTATCACCAGTAGCCGATAGCACGTATATACCTACATGTATCATCAGTGCTTCATCAGCTTTTGGTTTGCATACCGTTGCATTTCAACTGCGAAACATCAACCGCAAACTCATGGCGAAAGTGTATTACGCGAGGAGATGTTAGTTTAAAAATCTAACGAGCATTTAGATTAATCAACATTGATTGCCTGAACCACGTAATCGCGGCTTAACAACCGTTCAAGAGTGATCGTTCAAGTTCGCCATAAGTTCGCGGGTTTCTATCGAACAGGAACGTTTTGTACGAGACCTTTGCAGACTTTTCTTTGTTTACGAGAACGCGATGTGTGTAAGAAATCATTTTAAAAAAAAGTGCGAAAAATGCAAAAAAAAAAGAAGAAACAGAAATAAAGAATCACGTTAAAACCAAGGTTCCACGATGGTTGACTTTTCATACTTGCACGAAATTTTGATATGGAAAAATCCGCATCAATGTCACCCGTTTATTTTTAATATCTACACTTTGTTGCATCTGCCGAACAAAACGAGCTTGAGTCACGCAGCGGGCAAAATTCACCATCGATCGCGAGCAATTTTTCTCACACAGTTACTCTCTTGAAGCTCCGCCAAGGTTGAATAATCAACGCTGTGATTATGATTAACCACGTAATGGAAATTTGCGCAGAAAAACTGTCACAGTGGAACCTCAATAAGCCGATGATAAACCGAGTCTTCATACTCCAAGTTGCGCTCCAACCGATAATTCAAATTCATCGAGCGTGTGTATGTGAGTGTTTCGCTTAATTCGAGTTGCGAATAAATCAAGCTGGGTTGAGCCCCACTCACTTCGGATTATCGAGTCTCCATTGTACATTCGGAACAAAGTAAACTGGTTGTTCGAAACCGCTAATGGCCTATCCCCAACATACAGTTTGGCTACTATCACCAACCCATGATCTCTAGTTTGTTTGCACAAATAGATATGCTACAGAAATGAGACACACGTCTCGTGTAGCTCAGTGTTGACAGCCTTGAGCGGCTAGTTGACTTCAACTCAACCATAATAGTATTTCAGGATTATCACAGAATGTTTCTTTGGCGATGAATAGAGTGCCTATATCTATATAACTTAACCGGGATAGTGTGTTGAATGCCAAAGTAGCGTGCGGAAGCTGTCAGTGGTCATTGTAAAAAGTTGCTCGACACTGCTGTTGCACAGCCAGTGGCGGATTTACCAGGGCGACTGATGAGCAGTTGCCGCCTGGGTCCCTGTCCAGAAGGCCCCTCAGGGCCCAATCTCCAAAAACAAGTTATGATTAGGTATAGGTATCCAAACACTATACTTTTTTCTGTACTACTACACTTAGCCTGTTTTTAGTACACTGCCTCTTCATTTTCCCGAAAAAAATGGGCCTCTCGCAATCAGAACTTTTTTCTTAAATCCGCCACTGTGCACAGCAATTGCTATTTCAATGGGTTACATGTTGTAGCCGCACGCGTGAACCGTGACTGAGTTCTAAACTGTTCGGCCAAGCTCAAGTCAGATTATTGTGTATGTATGTAAATTGGGTGAAAGGAATATAGTGAGCTCGTTATATGTAGCGATGAAAGCGTACTTGAGTGTCGAGGATCAAGAGCCCAGGGACGATTTCTGTACAGGTTTTGAACACAATAGTCAGATAAGTTATATAGCTACTTAGTATGGTGTATAAGTAGAAATGTAGCTTGATGTGGTCAACAGTAGACAAAGTAATCTTGAGCAGCCAAATAGAATCTTGACCAGGCCATAGTGCAATAAGGATTTGTGCATATCAAGGTGGACAAGCGTTTAGAGTTCTAGAGGGAAGCTTACTATATTCCTTTCACCTAACATACATTGTTTCATAGGTACTTAGTATCCGATGTCTCTTTCTGTTAATACCTTGTTTTCCTTAAGCGTAATATCACGCTAAAATTACGCTTCTATAAAAACGCTGTCACGTGTGAAACTTTTGCGACTGAGTATTATAGATAGGGTAACGACACGAGCCACATAGTGTGCAAATGGTATGAATATTGTTTTCTCTCCTACAGTGAAACTGTTGATTTCCCATCTTATTAGTGCTGAACCGATCGTTCTGTATACGTGCAATGCAAATTTTGTTACCGAATACATTGATGATTATCGAATATTTGTAAATAAAGAACGAAATTCTACACGGCAATGATACTTTCATTCTTCCTGGTTTCTACTAATTTTTAAACGACTTCAAAAAGGAGGATGATATAGATTCAACTCGTACATATTTTTTTTATGTTTGTCCCCGCATAACTCCTCAGCATATGGACCGATTTTGTTGATCTTTTTTTTGTACTGCATCGATATTAGCCCAGTATTTTGCTAGTTTTAATTAATAAAGACTATTGTCACCTAGTTGGTATTATTTTATATACGTACGCGTATATCTCCTCACCATGCTGTGGCAATATATACATAACCATGAAATAAAAAAATTTAAACAAAATTAAAACCGATTTTGAAAAAATAAAAATGCACTAAAAAGTAAAAAAATTTTTTCCCGTATTTAATCTACGACTCTCCATTATTTTATATCGGCGCCTCATCATTTGCATCGTGTAAATCTGACGCCGACTTAAAAAAATTGCGAGTCGTAGATTAAATAAGGGAAAAAATTATTTTGAATTTTCAGTATTATTTTCAGAATTATTTTTTCCTAGTAGGTTTTAATTTTTTTTTAGCAGTTTGTCTCAACGTATAATTGAACCGACGAATATTTTTTTCTCTGATATACACAGATTTTAGGTATTAAGCCTTAAGTAACGGAAACGAAATGATTACGTAGATAAGATAGCTTTATTTTGGCAGATAAAGCTATATTTGGTATCGTGGACAGAATGATTCGCCAAAATGGGGTAATTACGAGGTTCGATCCAAAGTTCGTGGTATGTATCTATGCGAAGAACAGTTTAGAGCTGCCATCTGTAGTAAATACTTCCGTACAGAAATCATTCTGCTAGCAGTAGATCGTCAGCATTGTGAGTACTGTGAGTAGTTACATTCTACCTGATTTTACCTTTCGAAACGAGCTATTGTAGGGTAATGTTAGCTTCCGTTGCATTTGTCCGAGTTATTGATATTGTTTATTTTCCCGCGAAGCTACACTAGAGTTTAATGCGCAGCGCGTTTTAAATAATTTTGCTACGTATTCAGGAACTAAAGGTATTTGGGCGCACCTAATGATTAATGATTGTGTAAAGTAGAAGTCAATGTTACTTGAAACGATCGAATGAGAAAGTAGATTAAGGGAAGAAAGAAAGAAGAGAGAAAGTGATGTGTATGGAGAGATAGAATGAGAAGAAAGAGTGTGCTTGTACGAAAAAGTGAGAGTGAGTAGGAGAAAGTGAGTGTAAGCACCTATATTTTATACAGGTTTCTTAGTAATAGCATACATTAAAGTACATGTGTCATAATTACTGCATTTATATGTATTAACACAACAGAATTTCTTTTTTAGGTAAATATGTTGTGCGTTCATGGTGCAAATGCTCTAAAGGAATTTGTAAATAATTACTTCCAAGGCAAAGAGCCATGGCAAATAGTAACTATAACAAGTACAACTGTCTTAACTACAGTTTGGTTGTGGAACTTTGTGTTCCAGGAAGAAAGTATGTTTTTATACTCACGCAATATGAATTTATGTAGACAAGATTAAGTTCAGTAATTGAAACCTATTCTCATTTAATTTCTAGGCCTCGTAGTACGAGGAAAGAAGCAATTTTTTACTCTAATGAATTACATACCAGCCGTCAGAGACAGAATTAATAAAGAATTAAAAGATATCGATTCAACATTTGCAAAAGAAGCTTTGGAGAGAATGAAGACTGTTCCATTTATTCTAAGGCTTCCAAATGACGGTTTGGAATCAAGCGAAATAATAGAAAGAGTAAAGGAGTGCGTTGAGTTGGGTAAAGAGAACAAAGATTAAAAGTGTTAAGTCATTCGAAACAAAGAGACATGTGTGTATATGTTCATTTAGGTGATTACGACTGGGAAAATGGTAAAGTATCTGGTGCTGTATATAGAATTGATACTACACTGTTACAATTAATGGGAAACATTTATGGAATCGCTTCATATACAAATCCCTTGCACCCTGATGTGTTTCCTGGGATATGCAAATTGGAAGCAGAAGTAGTAAAAATAGCCTGCAATTTGTTCCATGGTGACGAAGATTCGTGTGGCACGGTACATTTCTTTTGACTTCGATCATTAAAGTAACAAGCGAAATACATTGAAATATAATAAAATTGTTTTAGATGTCTACTGGTGGAACAGAGTCGATATTGTTAGCGTGTAAAGCATACAGGGACTATGCGAGAGAAACGAAGGGCATCAAGAAGCCAGAAATGGTGATACCCATAACAGCACATTCCGCTTTCGACAAAGCTGCTCAGTACTTAAAGATTAAAGTCCGCTTGGTACCTGTTAACCCACATAGTTACACTGTTTCGATTAAAGATATGGAAAAAGCTATCTCGGGAAATACAATAATGGTAAAGAAACATTTCTCCCTCAAGTTTTACAATTAAATCGATGGATACAGCGGTGATGTAATCTTTATAACAGTTGGTTGGATCAACGCCAAACTTTCCATACGGAACAATGGATAATATTGAAGCGATCTCTGAGTTGGGTTTGAAATACAACATTCCAGTCCACGTTGACGCTTGTCTTGGTGGATTCTTAATTTGTTTCATGCCGAACGCAGGTTTTAACCTTCCACCGTTCGATTTCCAATTGCGCGGAGTTACCAGTATATCAGCTGATACGCACAAGGTAAAGAAACGAAAACATTGTACATTTGACTTTAAGAATAATACTGAATTTTGTTATTTTAGTACGGATATGCTCCAAAAGGCTCCTCAATTATTCTTTATAGGAGTAAAAAGTACAGACATCATCAATATACTATATCTACTGATTGGCCTGGTGGCATTTATGGCTCTCCAACAATAAATGGGTCAAGAGCCGGTGGAATTATAGCATCTTGTTGGGCCACGTTGATGTACTTTGGTTACAGTGGATATTTAGATGCAACAAAGAAAATTATAGAAACTACCAAATACATTGAACAAAAGTGAGTAGCAGAATCTTGAATTTTCTACAATTTTGCGCCATGTTTGCTTCTATTTTACAGCTATAACTATTAAACTGATTTCAGGTTGAGAACACTGGACGGGATTTTCATTTTCGGCACTCCAGCTACTTCCGTTATCGCGTTAGGATCGAACGATTTTCATATTTATGGACTCTCGGAAGGTTTGAACGCCAAGGGGTGGAATCTGAATACACTTCAATTCCCCTCCGGTATACATCTTTGCGTTACTTACATTCACACGCAGCCTGGTGTGGCAGATCAATTTTTGGAAGATGTTGAAACGGAGTTGAATATAATTATGAAAAATCCCCAAACCCCAGTCGAAGGAAAGGTAAATATACGCGTGTAATTCAACTTTGAAGAATGTAATACGAGTATAATAATATATTGTTTTTCAGCTTGCTATTTATGGAATGAGTCAAAGTATACCGGACAGAAGTATTGTTAGTGATTTCACAAAATGCTTTATAGATTCCATGTATTATACACCCGAAGATGAAAAAGCAATCAGTAACGCTCCACAATAATTTTGATTTTGCGATTATCCGTTAAGGGATGCCACAGTGAATAAAACATTAATTTGTATAAAAATTCCAATATGATATTGGGTGTTTGAAAGTTTAATTATGAACTTGTTTCTGATGTACATGGTAATTTCTCAGTTGCTCAAATGATACGTACAAAGTCATAATGGACGCAGTCGTAAAAATACCTCCACATACTTTTATTAATAAACGCAAATCTAACGTGTAATATATATTTTGTATAAATAGCATTATTACTTGTTTAAGGAAATAATTTTAAGTGAAGTTCTAATCACAATAATGCCTTTTCTTAACAGTATTTTTATAAATTCCACAAAAACAAGCGACACAACACTGGACACAAATTATGTCGAGTTACAGACTTTTTGTCTCAACAAACAGGTTTTTGTCAATACTAATAACATTATACTCAAGGAGATATTTATGTATCCTATATTTTATATATTTTATTTGTTACACTCATTTTTATAGGAAGCATGTGTAACATAAAAACATTGTAATAAATATATTTCATTTATAAGATATTACTGAGGAAGTTTATATTTATCTTAATGCTATATACGCTTAAGTGAGTTACAAAATTATTTCGATATTGGTCGCTGTTCCACGATTTATTCTACGTATTGTTTTTACCGCTAAGACACTTTCACCACCTGGTCCACGCTGTGATCGATTCATATTTACGTTGTCACGTAGCAATTTTCAACCATGTTAAATTAGTTTGAATTCTAACCGTTAAGTAGGATTCCGATCGATTTTCACTCTAAATCGATAGCATTGAATGGGACACGAAAATGGTAAGGTGGCTCTGGAGTAGATTGTTTCAAGCCGCTGGAAATATGTTCGAACTGCTACTTGTTTCGAGCCACTCGCTTCTTTCGAGTTGTCGGCTCAGATCGGTTATTTGAACCGAGTATATCCCGGCTCGATTTTTCCGAGTATTCAAGCTGCTCTACATACTTGAAGTTGAAGCTCGTGGCATCGCTCCCATCTCGTTCATCAACGCGTATAATTTATTGACATTCTCATAGCGATTCGAACGAATCGTCCACTGGATGTTGTCGTCCCTAATGCTTAGGATTATTGCATCCTCCAAATACGCGTCAAGAATCTTAAGTTTCACTTGCCGAATATGTTGATGTCTCATTCAACAGTCGGGCAAACGTTAATAGTCGTTTAAATTGTCTTAAGTGACTTCCACGTGTGGTCGTATTTCTGTTCCTCATTGAACACTCGTTGCAATTTTAATTATGATATTATCATCACTTGCCGCACCCTTTTCTCAGTTTCCGCGTTATCCCACGGCGGGTCAAATTTCGGCACAGAACATTCGTCGTTCGCAGATCTTGTCGTCACACTCTTCAACTCCCTTTTGAGCCGTTGCACTGTAACACTTAACACTTATTCGCTTCGCGAACATTTTCGCACTCGATCGTTAGAGCGCCGCACCTTGTCACGTGAACGTTTTTGTGACCGATCCCGTTCACGATCCAGCGAACTGTTTCGCGAATAACTTCGCCGCTGATTTCGCGAAGAGCTATCACCACAGTCTCGCGATCGATGACGTATGCGACTCAACGATTGGCTATTACGTTGAGATTTTTAGCTACTGGGGACTCGTATACACGTTTACGATATCTTTTTCCCGTATCGAAACAAAATGTATATCGACTATTGTCCCAGAAGTTTGCGATGCGACAGTTGGATCGCTGAAGGACTATATAAAAGTAAATGTAAATGAAAATAACCGTATGTACTTAATTAGTAGAGAAGTTTTAATATTTGAAATAAATTGTGTTGTGTGAAATACATGAGCTCTTATTTCAAACTTTGGAGGGGACTTCATCTTCATCGTCTGTGCACGCAATACCTGATGTTGGAGTCGGTGACTGATTATTTGGAGGTGGAGTAGGTGAAGATGAATCAGAATACGTTGCTGCAACTGAACCTGGTGTGTACGGTCTCTGAGATGATACGTGTGGTTGATCAAGGTATCCATAATTATTTGTCCCGATATATTTCCCCATATCCGCGTCAAAAACAATATTGTTTATGGCGTGCTTAACGTGCGCCAATGTTCGCGGGTCATATTTTCTTAGCTCATTGGCAATATGTTGCCCAAAAATAATGTACGGATCTGTGGGGGAGTCCACACGTTTATGGAGATTATAAGCGTTTGTAAACATAGCGTCTTGATCTGTGTCGGCCGCACGTTTTTTTCTTGAATGTGGTGCTGTTGGAATTTTGTAAACGGGGGCCCTAATAGTCTGGATAGAGCGATTGTCAGAGCAGATCGTCGTTTGTGTTTCCTTGTCTTCACCTGTTGTTTCCATAGCCGCGCTAGGTTCCTGCTCAGTAGCAGCTTCAGGCTACATCGAAAATGAATTATAAATAGTTGGAAATATTTTTAAAATTTAGATAGTCTTAAAGGAAGCGGTTGATGCGTATATTAAAAATTGCAGGTGCTATCTTCTGAAGAAGAGTTGCTAACTGTTGCAAAATTTTGAAAAGAAATGGGACTTTCCTCATGCTATAAGCGCAACGGATAGGAAATATGTAATGTTATAATTGCCTTTGAACAGCGGCACAGAATATTATGATTAGAAATAATTTTTTAGTGTCGTCCCATTTGCGTTGGTTATCGTTATTACGTCGGTGTCGGATGTAAAGAACAGATATCTGATGGCGGCATTTTGAAAAATCTAATTTATATAAAAAGTTGGAAAGTAAGACACTGAAAATTTCAGTTCCGGAAATTCTGGCAGTGTCATATGGCAGGCCCGTCCAACTTCTGCTCTTGCCTTCGAAGAGCAACCGTGGATGGTTGTGAGTGAAGGCAAGAGGGCAGCCGTAAAAGAGCGGGAATAGTGGCATAGTGTAAGTGACTAACGTAAGTAGGCCTAGAAGGGATCGCCCCGGCCTCTACAACTACATTCACAATATTTCCCCACCATGCGATTTTTACTCTTGGGGCGCGAGGGGCCTGGCGTTGTGCCTTCAAGAGCGAAGAGTAACTCGCGGCTGCTCATGCGAGCAAATGCTTGGACGGACCTGCCATATACAATAGAAGTACTATATTTGATACTGGCTGATAAAGCATTTTCAATGAACGAATACACAGCAAAGTCTTTTGGAGATATTCCAGGCAAAGGTTCAACTGAAAGAATGTTGAATTATCGACTTCGAAGAGTTCCGTCTTCCGAGATTTAAGTAAACCACTACTGTTTCAGAACCCGAAAAAGCGGTAAAAATTATATCAGCAACTATCTACCTACATAACTCCTTGCGAAGAAATGGCCATTCTAGTCAACTTTATATGCCGCCAGGATGTTTAGACACTGAGGAAGATGGACGGGTTATTGCAGGTAGATGGAGGAATGATCCAAAGACCAACATATAATGCTAAGGAGATATGTTTACATTTTGCAAGGCATTTCATTGCAAATGGGTCGACACCGTGACAAAGTAATCAATAACAAAAATAAAAATATGGGGTTCTTACGTCAGCCGTAGTATCTGTTGTCTCATTCGGGGCGTCCTTCCCGGACAAAAAACTGAAACAGTCGAAAGCGAACCATTTCGACGTGTAGATGCCTCCTTGCGCTGTATAACGAAAAACATAATCGCTTATTTTCAAATCCACAGCGAGCCATTTCCGACCGAAAATAAGACTACTATCAAGTGTATTAGTGAAAATCTCGGGACAACAACCGGGTAAGTCCAGATTTTGGAAGTTGTCTGATTCCTGCACCAATCAGTCGACAATGTATAAAAATATATAAAATACAAGTACAATTTCACTAAATAATGGATTTTCTCGGTTTTTGCACAAAGGTCTTCAATAGTTCTTGGAACTAAGTAAAAATTAAATTTTTTTAACCAGATCTGAGCCTGCGTTTTCGCCTCGACTTCTCTCTTCGGTAAGATCCCATTAATGCTGTCATTTTTCTCTTCAACTCACAAACTGGTATTTGCATTTCATTGCTTATTGCTCTCCAAGCATCTTCTCTGTATTCTCTATTGTGGTAATTTTTAAGCTTGGCATCCCATAGCACCCGGTGGATTTCATACTTTCGAATTAAAACCCGGCACTGCTCGTTGTCCATTTTTCTGAAGATATATTCTTTTCCGTTGTTTGCGAGTTAGTTCGGCTTGCGAGCGCTTTGATGACGACGAGGCAACTGAGGCACAGCCACACGAAACGAGCGACTCACCCCGCGGCACCTTTGGCACGTCGAAAACCTGACGGAAATGGCTCGGACGTGGCAGCCTCGCATTGAGGCGATCCCATGCGCGAGGCATGCCTCGCGCTGTTGCCGGGCGTCGCTGCCGCGCGCTGTTGCCGCGCGAGGCTGCCGCGCGAGGTCGATACGCAGCTTTACAACACAAGCGTACTCCCGATAGAGATGTACGGAAACGTACAATATGTATAAACCTGTGTATTACACACACTAACTCTCCGTTCAGCTGCTCCCCACTCTATTGTAGAACTCGCTTGACCTTGAACGCGCCCGAGGTTGCAGACGGGGCCCAAATGGGCGCCCGCGCCCACCAAGGGGATAGTTTGGCATGCCGGATCTACATATACTATTGAAAAATGAAATTTTTACATTTGCACTTTAGGAGAAAGAGGAGGAGTTTGGCCGTGGTTGTGTTTGGCTTTTCATTCGACCGGAAAATTTTATACGATATGCTACAAATCCTGGGATAAAAATAAAAAAGAAAAAGTAAAAATCTCATTTTTCAATGGTGCAGATAATTTCGTCTAGCACGCGTTCCTTTCTTTGGCATGGTTCCTGATGACTAGGTACTTTCTCTTTGTTGTAACGTGGGTAAATCTTCAAAAGATACCTGGACCCCTCCGCGGAGGGGCTTCGTCCCCCTATAAAGCTTCAACAACCATTATATTATTCACTTTAGATAAGTCTGTGAGCAGATACAGCGTTCTGAAGACATAACCGTAAAGTTCAACGTGAAATTAAACGTTAAAAATACTCATTATTTAGAAGAGGGATAGGAATAGAAGAAACATGTATTGTATTGTAGTATATTTAAAAACAGTCCGAAAGTCTTAAGCGTAAATTCTGCATACAGGCAATTACAAAGGAGGAACGAGCAATTTTAAATGAAAGTTTAGATTCTTAACGGCAAAGGTTTAGGTTGCGCTCGATTAGGTAAGATCCCAGAGTGTTTGCACATTGTCGAGGCACATCACGGCCGATGATTGATAAATTTAAAAAATTCTGGTCGCCACGTACCACAGACCATCCAGTGCAGTTTTCTGTTCCGGTTTGTGGGGTCCTTCTAAAATAGATGGAACTTGGAATACTTACCTCATCAAGGAATTGGAACTCGGTATATTCCAGGAAGAGTGCAAAAGACTTCTTCTATACCTGGTTTGTGCATATACATTTGTAAATTGCAGGTTTCGTAAATTTTATGCTTGTCGAAGTCTAATTCCTACTACCCGACGCGCGTGGCGTTACAATCTGTTTCGAGATTTTGCCGGTAACGTTGCGTGTGATACTAAAATGGTAATGGGGCCTAGGGCCCCTCAAATCCGGAACAGAAAAATGCATTGGATGTTCAATCTCTTCTATACCTTGTCTGTGGTAAAACGATGTAGATTTAATGTGAAAATTCATGTAGAACAATTTGTGTTATTCGCATTTGATAAAGTGGTAATTGAGTAATATAACATTTTTTATTGAATAATATAAAAATAATATAATAAATCCTTTTAGTTGTTTTTTTATTTCATCAGATCTGCTAAAGTTTTGCATTATATATGAAGATATAATTTCTGTGATCTCATCGATAGTTGGTAAATGATTTTCAACGGTAGGTATTTAATTTTCGACAATAGGTATTAAATTTCCGACAGTAGGTATTAGATTTCCTACAGTAGATAATGGATTTCGTAGAGCTCCTTGCTCTCAATTTCTTCCCTGTATTTCATATTTATATATTGATCAGAAGAATCAATGATTTCAGTTATTTAAATAACTAGGATTTTCATTCAGCCTTATGTCTCTGAAGCATAAAATAGCAAACTTGTATCTTTCAAATACGAATCAACTAAACAGTGGCGCACTCAGGATTTAATTTTTTTTGAGGGGGCGGCGAGGTGAACAGAAAATAATATTTTTAATCCAAATTCAATAAAATTTAATAGGAGATTGTGCAAATTTATATAAAGAATAAAATCCAGTTTTCTTTTCTTTTTACAAAGCCTCTTCTTTGGGGTCGCCAGGCCCCTTGCCCCCCTCCCTCCCTCTGGGTACGCCACTGCACCTAAAATAGTAGAGATATAAATCACCAAGAAATGCCAAACAATGAAATCCTAAATGATTCATTTAATTCTGTAAAGAATAATTTACAGTCTTGCAACTTCATAGAGATCATCATCTCTCATTCAATTTAAAATTTTAATACTTTCAAACAAAATGTAGAAACATTAATAATTCATAAGCGCGCACACGTATCTACATGGTAGTTCCTCCCCTGCCAAGAAGTTTCTTTCTACTATTTATCAGACTTATCCAAGTTATCCCACGTTCACCCAACATAAGTTGATTCTACCCTGATACACAGTAATTTCTTTTCCATGGATCGAAATTGTTAATCGATAGAGCTGCGCGATTTCCAGTGAACATTCTCAGGAAGAAATGTACGTGTTCTTGGACAAAAAACAGTTGCTCGTAGCGCGGTACCCCTCGGTATTCGACTTGCATTCCCCTTTCTTTAACCTCGTTTCCACGCACAACTCGCATTGTTATGCCGCGTATAAGCGGACCGATGGATAGAATGGCCTACAAGACCCGAAACGTTAATTCATTCGGCGTATAGCTTCGCTTTGTGCCTTCAATAAATCACAATATTCCAGAATACGTTTAAAGTGAAACAGCTCGTTGCTTCGAACGTTCCATCGCTGGGTTTCTTCAATGGGTCTTTCCGCTTTACGAGATACAGTTGCTTCCATTTATATTGTAGCTCTATGTTCGTTGCTGGGTACGTTAACAGAATTGTTAAGACAATAGATTGATTTTCCATATCGTATTCAGTTGATTATTTTACCACGCAGTTAAACCAATAATATTCCTCTGAAAGCATCATAAGACGTTTTTCCCAGGATGGAAAAATTGCATAGATCGATGAACACAATTATCTATTGCTTTCCCAGAAATTTTCCTTATAATGCCAAGGTAGTGGAAGAGGAAATACAAATATTTTTCCAGTGGATTCTAGTTCGAGAATTTTGATGGAGAAATGTGATAGTACATACCATTGGTTTGATTTTCAATGGTTGTTGAGGTATGTATATGTTAACACTTAGTTCAATGAATAATAAATAGACCAGAGTGTGTTTTAACTGGTACGAACATTTTCCGATTAAAATTGTCTTTTTAATTTTGCCACATACAGTGTTTTCTACAAGGACTTTTCAATTGCTTTACTTTCCACGCATCATAAGATCCAATTTACACACGAGCCATTTGTTTTCTTATTTATCTCCTCGTTCTTCATTCTTCCGTTTAAAAAATACTGTGCACCCAGACGGACACCTTTCGCTTTCACTTGACCGCTTTGGACGGCCCTGTTGTTGTCTGATAGCCGACAAGAAGCGTTTAAAACTCGCCCATTTCTCGGCCAGGCGAAATTACTTCGTCACGTGTAATCCCCTAGACACGTTTCCATCGGATCACGCTAACTATCCGTTCGGTTAGTATCGCTAATCGAGAATAAGGCTTCTCATCCTCCGTTGGAAAAATGGCCCCGACCACTTTCCAAAACCGTTCAGAAACGACGCGTGTAATAACCTGCAACGGTTACGTACGATAATCCATCGTAATCCATTATCCTTCCGTTCTCGATCATTAAAGCGTACCGCGGTAATTGCGATATCTCGATAGAATGTTTGCTGCTACTGTATTAATTGCTACTCAGGAAGCGATTCAGTTGGGTAATTGGAGCTTGGACAGAGGCGAGGCGCGTTTTCTCCGCGAAAAGGAATGTAAATACCCGCATCAACGGGTGTAAACAGCAGCTTTGATCGGGGCAGGTTGGTTAATGTACTGGAGTGTCGATTGGCCGGAAGCGATGAATTATAGAATCGTTCTCAAAACGTGGAAATGATAGAGTCTGGATTTCTCTCGGGGAAAGGATGTTCCTCAGATGATTAAAGACTTCCTATTCATTATGAATATGGCAGAAAGTTTGCTAATTACTCGAAGCACCTACGAGGATGTGGATATTAATATCTAAATGTGTAATTGATACTTGCAGGGTGATTATTATAACGCGATCGATGCGATGTTCAACGTGCATGGAATACTGCAGTAGTTTAGGGAAAGAGTGGAGTATTTAATGTGAAACGGGATGTCATGTGTTGAAAATGTATAGATAGATTCATTATTTTTTATTTATTTAATATATCGGCAATCAGAATTGGGTTCTATAGGCTGATGCATTGACTTTGGACTTAACATTAGAGTCCTTTGTGTGGCATGATGTAACCCAGACCTCCTGTCTCTCATCTGCCGTCGATTTGCCAGTGTCTTTTTAATCTTTGGTAGTCCTGTTGCTGTAGAAGTGGTTGCACAAATGAAATTTGTACGGCGTGATGGTCGATCATGCATAACTACTATATTTGTGGTTAAAAATGAATAAAAAAAAAACTGCAGCTTTTTCAAAGATGCATCAAAACATGGTCCAAATTTCGGATGAATCGAATCGCCGGTTTTTTTTTAAAAAAATCTCAAATTTTGCTATGCCTTTAGCCCCAAAAATGGGATTCCTTCTTAAGGACAGAAGATGTTATATTTTTGAACGGTTCGTTTATGGTTCCCAGTCTTCAGCAATCAATACTTAACGTTTCATTTTATCCTAGTATATTTTTTATACTTATACTCTACAGTAAATATAATCCTCGAGAAACTAAAAAAAGCAAAACTTCACGTCAAAAAACGCACCCCCAACATTATAAGCTACCATTGCTAAATCTCTCAGAAATAGTACAATAACGTCTTCAAGCTTCGTCGCGAGAACTGAAACTTAACCTTCCACTAAATAATCGCTCGAACGTCTTCGATGACTTCATCACGGTCGATTACTCAGCATCGAGTCAGTTTCCCGAAGAAACCGACGTGCTCGATCTCAATATTCCATTAGTCCCCTGAAACAAGATAGACGAGAAAGAAAACCAGGACGACGAATCGATTACCTCTCGATCGACGGAGGATCAGGAAATCGTAATTTTGTCGCGGGGTAATACGGTGAAATCGATCGTTTACTCGGCGGCGGTTGGAGTAGGCGAGGAAGAAGAAGGGCTGGCTGAGCATCCTGGAAGGAAGGAGCAGCGTTGATCGCCAAGAACCCGGAAGGAACAAGTGATCCTCATCTGCTGCGAGCAGCGGATTCACGCTGTCCAGGTGAGCACAGGTAAATACACCCGGTCCAGTGCACGGCTGGCCGTCGACTCGGCAGGTAGCGTGTGCTGAACGAGCCAGGGAAGAAGGGACCGAGTGCGTTCAACTCGTGGATCGCGCGTGATCCACGCCGGCCGACCTTGACACCGCGGGGATCACAGGACGCAGCGACACGGGGATGACCAGGATGGACGAGCCGGAGGACGCTTATTGCCTGTAAGTGAGCACAGAATCTGGGTGGGTCTGTTCCTTCGATGGCAGAATTTATAAGGAGCGGAAGGATCGCGGTTAAAAGACGTCGAAGAACACGGGAACTTGGAAAGCAGGTTACCAGGCTATCGGTGGCCCGTGATCCGCGATGAAGGGAACAAAGGGGCAGGAACGGGGGAAGAATAAGGCGGAATATTTATTCCGCGAGCGATCGAGCGTGGAGGCGCCGGTTGAATTTCAAATCGAGCCAGGCCGCCGTTTCCCTCGCGAATGGCCTGTCGTGTCGCGAGGGATCGTTCCGAGCGGTCATTCCACGACGGCACCCGTTGTTCTTTAACCCCTACGTCGTCTACGGTGGGTGCAAGTGGTGGGGCTTGTTTTGTATTAGCATTTCGAGAGTGAACAGAGGGATCTTTTACTCGTACTGGACAGATTTTCTTCAATGGAATCTGAAATATTTTTAATACGAATATGATTCTTTTGGTGCTTCCAAGTGTCGTTGGTCGAATTTTTGTGGAATCGGAAAATATTTTACTGTGGATTTGTGCAATACTTTTTGGATCAAGCGTTAGAGATTTTCAATTCTTTCAGTTTTCGGGGACTTAAAGGGGAAGAAAGATTTAAATAAACGGTACTGTAGGATTTATCTTCATATTAGTTGCACTTTATTCTCACTGAACTATATGTGCATTTCTCTACGTGAATGTATTTGTCTACGTGCACAGTGTGTATAATCATTAGTCGAAAGAATTTTCTTCAATTACTAGTAATAATAATAATTCGTTAGTGCGCTAGTAGAAAATAACAAGAAGATATAATACATAGTAGTTACTACATAGTAGTAAATATCTATATGTAAATAAGAAAGAGAAAAATAGTAGAGTTAGAAATTATATTTTATGTGATGTTGAAAATAGCAAGAGGGAGAGAATTAATTGCTATTATTGATACCTAGCAAATAATAATATCGCTGCAAGTTTGAAAGAAGAGAGAGTGGCTATAGAGAATTGTACTAAAAGGTGTAACATTAAGAAAAGGATCCTCAATTCAACAATTTTCTACTCTCTTCAAATCGTAATAATTTTACAAGAATCATCCAGTGCACAGTGTGCAGAACCCTCCACAACTAAAACTACAAATAAGAAACTAATGCTTCAACATCAGTGGACGACTCAAAGCAATGAAATACATGACAGGGACTTCTCCATTACCAAACAATGTTTTATATCAACACTACCACTCTACCACTATCGATATGAATCTTCAGTTTCAGTCACTCCATCGCATCGGTATACATAAATACACAAAGAGTGTATACGAACACGATTCTCGCGTTAGATGTGTAGTATGCACAGTAGTAACACTCGTGCGTACGCAGATGTAATATTACGCTTACGTGTAAATAATTGCATTAGACGTGGGGCAACATTGCATTATCTGCAGCGCGAGTAGTCGTGTCGAATAAACAGATTAAACGGTACTACCAGTAGAACTCGTGGCATCACTGACCTCTCGCACAGTCGACCGCTCCGGCAAAGACGTCGCAATCGCCGGTACGATTACTTCGTATCCGCACGAAAGACCGGAATCCGAGGCGATTATCCGTTCGCAGATCGGCTATGAGCATTACGAAAATCGCTGGCAGCTCTCTCGCGTAACGCGTTGGGGAGTGTAGATTTCGGTCGAGATTCATGCGAATAAATATTTTCTGGGATCCAGGGAAAGTGGCTGGTAAATCCGTAATTCGTGGTGGAATAAAAAACAACGGTCCATGGTTGTTCTTATGAAAATGAAACGAAAATATGAGGTAACAAATTCGATTTTGAATATTCGGTTGATGGAGTATGATTTAATTCACGTGTCTGTGTATGGTTTGCTCTTTCTACTTACGCGTTATCGGTTTTAGTACCAATTCTGGTCTAGCGCGCGAGTTTCTTTACCATTTTTCAGAATTTTTATGGGCAATCAAAGCAAGTATAGTATACAACGTTTTTTCTAAAAATCTTAGTCGTCCTTTTAACTATATTTACATTTTCTTTTGTCGCGAAAGAAATAGTGTGAGACGTCCAATTAACTGCCACGATTCTGTCCTTCGTAGGCATCTGAGACAAATGATTATTGAAAATTTTTATTCAGGGAGAATATAGCTATCGCCTCAACGGGGAGTATGTATTAAAATTAATTTTTCACAAAATGGTGCCTTGTTAAAAGAAAATTCCGTTTTCTTCTCTTCAATTGTGATACTAATTTATTAATTAGAAAGAAAGGTATGTAGATATTATTATAATTTTCGTTCACTGTGGTTCGTCTCTGCATACACGCACAATCTTCATGTCTTCGTACGGATATCTTATAACGTGAAATGGACTACTAAGATTCTAGAAAAATCGCTGTGTGCTATACTTACTTTGATTGCCCATAAAAAAAATGGTAATGAAACTCGCGCGCTAGACCAGAATATCCCCGCAAGGTTTATTCTTCTTTGTATTTGGAACACTTGACGGTTCCCACGCACTCGTTTAGTGACTTAGATGAATACTGGTTTGACGAGGAAGGTTACCGAACCTGGAATCATTCATCGCACGAGTTGTAATCTATTTCTCATTATCGCAAATATCTTCCATTAATCCAGCACTATCATTCCAAAACATTCGACAGGCGATGCTGAGATTGATAGCTATGTACGATCCTATAAAAACAATCTTTCACACAAACAGCAAAAATTCATCTTAGCCAAGGATCATTTACATTTATAGCATACGAACGTTTCCACCAATGGCACAAGGGGAAATAAATCAGTACACCAAAATTTATACGATACAATGCTCACCATCGATCATCCTCCACGAAGGAGGATCATCTTTCTATTTGCACCCCGAAAATTCTGTTTGTTTCGCGAAAAATCGTTGCACTAGGCGTGGCAAAAATTACGCAACCATTTGCGGTACGTTATCGACGGTTACGTAAAGGCAGAGCAGACGAAATCGTTTGTCAAAGAACACCGTTAATGGTCGGCCATGAACAATCGTTTAGAACTTGGCTCGTTCCCCCTTCATTTTCGGTTCGATTCGGTGTGGGCGAAGTATTCCGCATCCTTTAACGAGTCCTGCGGCCCAAAGGGTTTTTCGTTGCTCCTGTTAATTGCGTAATCGAATCGCTGGAAACTGCGCGGCGGTTCCGGCGCTGGGCAGCAGTTGAAAACCGGCGGAACTGGACGGCGAACTAATTTTAACGCGTAACTAGTTCCACGCCGTGCCCGAACCGAGATTTTTATCCAATGCATTCCTAGCTAAAGGGCACCTACACCGTATGCAATTATGCGAATGGCGTTTCTGCAGTCGGCAAGCGTGTGATATATGTTATAGCGAGTGTGAGATACATTACATCATGGATAAATTGAAAGGAGAGTATTCGCGATTTCCTGTTTGTGGCAGAACTTTAATTAGCTTGAATTATCCTTTGGCGAGGGCAACGTTAAATCTTTTTGAGTTTTGGGGGTGGTTTGAGAGAGGGCAGTGTGCTGTGATTTTTTTATATTCATTTTTATTCTGACAATTAGGTGATGTAGCTTGGAAAATGGTCCTAGAGTTTTATAATTTAGGAAAAGACTATAATCGGATTTTTTTAGGGGTATCAGGAGTTTTGTTTTGAAAATTAGATGGAAATATCTTCGAATCTTTCATTCGATTTTACTTTAAAATTTTCTAAAAGTTCAGAAGTCGCTGTGTAGACTTAATAGTGGTTTTTCTTAAATTACTCCTAGCACAATGAATGTATTTACGTAGAAAATTATAGCGATATCAAAGGGAGAACTCGTGGAGGAAGAAGATAAATTATGAAATAAAAAGTGTAGTGGTTTTGAACAGAAATGAAAGAAGGTTACACTGTGTGAAACTACGTGGATGATTAAAGGAAAGGTAGGGAAATGAGATAGAACGATGTTGGGTGATAATGAGGAACAGGTGGTGACTGAATAGAGTGGGAAAAGAAAGGAAAGGAAAATTTATTATATGCAGAATTAAAATTCTGCGAAACGAAAGCCCATTTTCAAGCGAGCGAATTTTTAGAAAGAAAAGGTTTACAATGAAAAATGTATTGAGAGTTGATAAATTTTTAACGTAACAATTATAGTCTTCTTTTTTATTTTCACGGGATATTTATTCTCGTAGAATTTTACACAGTTTTTGAGACTTGTAAGTGGAATGCTAGTATCATGAAATATTCAGGTTCGACGGAGGGGTGGCTAATTTTAACAGAGAGTAGCCAGAATACGTTATCGTCAAAAATCGATAGATTTCGATATTGGGTACACCCTTAATTTAGGGTCTGACACACTTTCGGAAATCACCTTGCGCATAATGTTGCCTACGGACTTAATTCCTCACGGAGCATGTCGTTTAGCTGCATTAAATTTTGGACTTGACCCATTTCTGCCACCGAAGTCCTTCAATTTTATAGGACTTCAGGTGCCTCGTATCTATCACGTTTTTTTCATGGGTATTATGATACTTAAAGACGAAGTATCATCTTGCAATTGTGTTAACGTTATCAGTTAACACATCAGATTTTCTAATCGATGCAAGAAATGCAATTTAAATGAATATTCGATATGTTGTTAGACACACACGTACACTTTGATACATATTTTTTTTAGAGAAAAGATTGTTTATAATATTCAATGTTAATAGAATTATTTTTATAATTTCTAAGAGGTTGTATATTCCTTTTAACGTGATCATGAAAGTAAAAAAAGTTTGAAAATCAGGAAACTAGCCAGAAATAAGATAATTACCAAAAATTTTAATTAAACTTTCTACAAATTATTGAAGTCTTAAACAGAGAAAAATTTTCCTTCTAAAATTCCCTCGTGAGACGTTCAGCCACTTAATATTGTTTTACACATTCTATGTTCTATTCTTCCTGTTTCCCTACAAGTTCCTCAGTTTACTGAAATCCCCGTTGACTTGTCGAGTAATTTAATTTCCTTTTGCACTTTTCAATTCTTATTTTTCACATTCTGTACGCTCTTATTAATTCGTAGTGTACTTGACTTCTTCTGCACATTCAGAGGATATTTAAATTCTGACAAATTGTTTCCCATGAAACCCACACTTTTTAAATAAAGAACTTTCAATTTTATTAAAATTGAATATACACCATCGTCCGCCCTTCAACAGCAACTGTTCGTGCTACTATTTCGAAGTGTGTCTACCAGCAATTGCACAAACATTCCTTGTCAATCAAAGATTACTTAATTCCACGTGTGACACGAGCTAATATTAAAATTGTCGCTATTTCTGCGCCATGAAGAATGTCGCATGATCGCCAATCCATATTTTTTTATCCTGATACTTTATCCACATTTCAGAGGCCCATTCGCCGTGAAAACATTCCGAGTAAAGAAAGGAGAACCGTATCCACGAACAAGCGAATCCGGAGACCCACTTACGCCGAATTCTTTTGTTCATCCTTGACAACATTGGCACGATTCTAGTGTCGTTCAAATTACCATCGAACACTCGAATTTCACGGTCGACGATCCTTCCCGCGAAGATGTTATGTAGATCACGTTGTAATCGAACACCGCGAAGCTCATCGCAGTGGTAGTAATAATTGCCTTTATGACGGCGTAACGCATATATTTAGCATAGTTTTCGGAATCCAGTTCACCCGCCAACTTTCTCTGACACGCCATAAAGTCGTGTCCATTATCCGCGAGCCAGCGATTAAACGATCGCTGCTGCGGAATTATGAAACTAATAACGAGTACATAAAATTATGAAATTCAATAATCCCAGATTCCGGGAATCTGTAGTTACAAGACTGGTATTCTCGTAGCAACATATAGATTGTTTCAGTGAAATGAAACTCTGTAGGACTTTGTGTTCATGATCGTAGGTAAAAATTAGGATTATGATTAACACTTTGAGTGGCGTAAACGTTTGCAAAATGATACTTTAAGTCGGAAGGGTTAACCTGAAAAAATTGTGGAGATTTTTTTAACAAATATTTTCTCAAATTTTAAAATGACAGAGTTTTGGCTGTTGAATCCTCCTTTAAGTGTTTTACTTTGCCCCTGTTTTCCCTACTTGTGTCTAACTACTTAGCTCAGAATCTCCAGCAACTTATGGCACCTCGCTTTCACGAGCTTTAACCCCGCGTTCGTTCCAGAAAATCGAATCCTAAGCTCGCGGAGACGCCCGGCGGGGTCCATTTTGCTGGGCACGACGACCCGCCACGGTTGACGAAACAATGATCATCGGACCGATGATCTGCCCGAGCGTGTCCTGCTCGACGATCGTCGCCCGAGCGTGACACGCTTCCGCGACGCTCAACCGATCATCGGCTCGTCGATCTCCTAGAGCTTCGATATCCGTTGCTCAGCATTCCACGCGAATATTGTTCGGGCGAGTGGTCGCCGTCCTGAATGCATGGAAACGCGGGCGACGAACGTGAGACGCTCGAGACGATCCAGGGGAACTTGGAGTCGCGTAATTTATGATTTACCGTCGAGACGACAGGGGTTGGCGACAGCTTTACTGGGAGAATAAAAGTCGGGGAGAGACGGCATTGGCCCGATAAGAAGTAATTGCAGTTGGATCGCTAGGACCAGTAGTTTCGTAGTTTCCAAACGGTTGAAACTGACTTTGTGTTTTATTTAGGAGCTGCTTATTTTATTGGTTGAATCAGTATCAGCACCAAGTTCTTTTACCATTTAGTACCTTCAACTTTCCTAGACGAATACTTCATCATCAATTTGTTGGTTCACATTAATCAAGTTATTTGACTACCTACAAGTTGCTTGAATTCAAGTAACTTGACTACAAGTCGCTTGAATTCAAGTAACATGACTACAAGTCGCTGGAATTCAAGTAACTTGACTACAAGTCGCTGGAATTCAAGTAACTTGACTACAAGTCGCTGGAATTCAAGTAACTTGACTACAAGTCGCTTGAATATCAAGTAAGTTGACTACAACTCGCTGGAATTCAAGTAACTTGACTACAAGTCGCTGGAATTCAAGTAACTTGACTACAAGTCGCTTGAATATCAAGTAACTTGACTACAAGTCGCTTGAATTCCAGTAACTTGAAACTACTTTACCAATGTGAGCCAGTTATTTACTTTACTTGAAACATCCTTTCAGGTTTCTTTCAAGTTTCAAGCGAAGTAGAGATCCTTTCAACTTTACTCGACTCGAAATACAACTTGGCTAATGTGAACGAGGCTTAAGGAAACATGAAATAGATATAAATTCTGTTCAAGATTCAGAACAGACCTTTCAAATTGTCATCAAAGCTATGAGCACAGTATCGCTGTCCACCACAAATTTTCATTACTTTCAATTCTACCGGAGATTTTGCCGTGGTTGATTTTTCGGGATGAGCGTAATAGCGCATAAGTAGCTACAGCGAACCGCTTTTGGGACGATAAGAGTCTGGTGAAACTGTACCTAGCTCGGTCTGGCTCGAGTGGAAAAGTGAAAAACCAGCTCGAATTAGCGAGCCACTTTCCTCGCCGCTTTCGATAGATTTTAAAGTGCGCGAGGCGTCGTCGGGAAAGAACAGATGGCCGATTTCGTCGGGCACGCAGGCTGCTCACGACTTCCACTAAATTGCAGCAGAGGAAAGAGTGCTTTGCCCCTGGTTTCTTGCGCGCATCCGCGATGCCTCCGATGACAGAAAACGAAAGATATTCTGGAACACAAAGTAAAAAATAGCCGTAATCACGAAACGAATTCTTCGGTCAAAAGTAGTTATGTAATTCAAATATGTGAGACGAATTGTTCATTTTGGAGTGAACTTAATGAACTTAATTCCCGTGAATATGTGAGTATTTTATACTATTTAGAGTAATTGAAGATTTTGTCGAGTTTGAATTTTATTTTCTAATGGCCTTGTTTTTTTGTCGTTAGACAGAATTACTTCTACGTTTGCGCAGCATTTTTGCTTCCAAAAACTTTAGCTTCCTTCCATAATGATACATATATGCTTATAAATAAGTGGGAGAATTTTTATCATCACACTTCTGTTTTTGTTTCTCACCATTCCTCAATCCTATGCAATCTAAAGCCAGTTTTTAATATTTATTCCCCCGCCAAAGTCGATGCTGAGCAGGTAACTGTCCGGAAACTTTTACCTAGCGGTGTGTATACTTGTTCGTAATTACGAATTTACCTGTTTCCACGGTGGTTTCTTGCATCCCGCGCAACGTGACCGTGGCTAAGTGGATATTACACGTATTTATACGTCGCCTGGCACGGAACGAGCCCTCTCCTGTGCGACGTACGTTCGTCCACGCTGGAGACTGCCCGTTGCAGCTTCGAACAGGAATTGCAGTCGCAAAGAAGGGCAAGGTCGAAACAGAGAACACATTGTGGACATGTGCATCAACGACATGCCCAGTGTCCGAGAAACGATCGAACGATGGTTAAACGTCGCGTGCTTTCAGAGACGGCGAAGAACTAACATCGCTCAGGAATTAATGGCCAACATTCTCTTCCTCTGAATTATTGTCGGCAGGCGTAATTCGGTCTTAATATTAATAATGTGCAGCATCGGCAACGAGGCGAATTGGCGACGGCTGTGGTTTCCGAATATTATAGTTATAAACAATCGTCTGTTGTTGAAGACAATTGAGGGATGAAGGAAGTAACGAATGTGAAAAAGGTATAAGGGAATTGGAATTTTGTGCCTTCGGTACCAGACAGAGTTAACCCTTCGTGATCACATGGGGTGTATCGCACCCCAAGAGCAATTTTCCAGTTCAAATGTTGCGTCTCCACGACTTCCAATGGGAATTTATCGCAGAGAAAATCACCTTTTTTCACAACCATGGAAAATCGCTCCTTTTCAAGTATAAATTTTATCATATCAAAATTTAATTAAAACTAAACTTAATAACTGAACAAACATGTTCTTTTAAAGCTACAATGGTAATAAAGTTTGTGTCAAAGAACAACTCTCACTCAGTTCAACTTTATTTCTTTGTAATTGATTAAAAAGAAATCCTTCATTTCCGACAAAAACGACGGACTAGTTTCCTTAATTCATTAGAAAAACCTGAATAGATTAGGTCATCAATTCATCTTCAGCCTTCAAAGTCCATCACACTGCCACCTAATAAAAAAATTATCTTTATCTTCAATTGTAACAGAACTACTTTATCTTCCTTTCCTTTAACTCGCCTCCAAAAGTGCAGTAAGCATACTCTGCCGTGTTAAATTATGATTTAAGCTAAATGATTAAATTAAATATTAAATCTGGATAAAAGGGTATCTAAATATTCGTAAGAAACCCGTAAAATATAAACTCCAATGGAGACGTCGGTAGAAACGTCCAAAATAAGGCATCCATTTCATATAAGTATAAATTGTTATATTTTCAATTTCAATGCAAATAGGGTTTTCTTATTTAATATACGTGCAGGTAAACTATTTTTGTGCTATCTGGCAGCAACTCCATTTCAGCGAAAGTTGCAGATTTGCCCTTTGAAATTAACACGGCGGTACTGTGCTGCATAAACCGCTTCGAAATATTAACCGAACTCACTGGGAACCCATTGCGCAAGATAGTCGTGCCGCAAAGGGGTTGAAAATAATAGTCTCTAACGGTACAGCCGCGTGGAACCGTTGTTCCGTTTCTCCGTGCACATTGGCTGACCGATAAATCGTTTCAGATTGCAAAGAAGCGCATAATAATGTCCGTTGCAGCGAAACTTCCGTTCTTGTCGCGTGCGCGCTCTGCAACTTTCGTTCTTGCGCGCACCGGCGTGTGCAATCGAGAGTTATCGCTTATTAAGATCGACGTGGATTACGTTAATCGTTGCTAATTTACTTGGAAACATCGTTTTCTTTGACGGAACTTGAGCTTCGTTTCAATCGCTAAGGCGATGTCTTTCCTTTCGAGGTGTGCAAAGATAGGAGGACAGGGGTAACTTTGAAACTATCGAGTAGGATTTGCGATATGCAAGGCTGGAATCTGTCATATAAATTCTACTGGCATTATTCTTGCGAAATTTGTAGAATAATGTAAGAAGCTTGAAGCAGGGTTAAAGGAGAGATCGAGTGATATAGCTCATTCTCTGCTCGTTAAAAAGTTAACGTATTCATTGCCGCATAATGATATGTTTTTATGAAGCTTCTAGTTTTGGCACTGTGCTAAGTGTCTTTAAGTACTTGGCTTGTGGAAACTTTATCAGATTGATTTTTCGAAAGAAAGCATTCCACGCAATCTGGTACCTTCCTTGAAACCAGTTTGGACTTGTTGCTCCACCAACTTCCCACTTGTCAATTTATATTTTTTTCTCTATTAGTGTCTACTTTAATTAGTATTCCATGACGTTTGGTATATGTTAGTCATTTCTTCATGAGACTGAGGAAAGGTCACAAATAATCTAACTCACTTATTAGTTTATTATTGAAATCCATCCTAAAACTAAAATTTCTAATAGAATTATTTACTCAAAGTAGAATTTTTTTTTCCAAGTATACAGAGATCACACGATGTTCAGCATTTTTTTATTACTGTTGATAGGCCAGCAAAGTAGTAATAAGTATGATGAAAGAAGACTTCCTTTTCAACGTTTACGCGATCAGGGAAATGTTATTCGTTTCCTGTGTGGTCATAAGCACTTGTAAAAGCTAGAGAAATTAGAAATAATTGTTCTTTAATTGTCTTGATACGTATACCCAATCTACTTGAATTATTTTACACGATGGTAGCAAGTACTTCTTCCAAATAATAAACAAAAAGGACACGTTGAAATAAATGTAGCTTCCTTGGATACGTCTGTTACACGCGACTCTTAGAAAACAGGTGCACCTTTCAAGGGCAAAGTTATTAGTTTAGTAAATAATTAAATGATTGATGTAAAGTTAGAATGCACCACGTTCGAATAATTAAGAACGGTAGATGCTATGGGCAGCTTAGTAATGAGTACATAGTTACCGTTAATTGATTGCATACACGAAATTGTTGCACTAGTATCTGTCCGTGCCAAGCTACATATTTGGATTTTGGAAGGTTGGATAATCCATATGAAAGGCCGAGGGGCTTGCCAAGCGATTTACATAACAAGAACTTCGAAGCCAATAATTCGTCACAAAATGCTGGAATATTCGTATCAATTTTTCTGTCGCTCCGCTAACTTTCTCCCCATCAAACTTGATATTTACAATCCATTACACTTCACAACTTAAACATAAGTCTCAATATCAGCTCCATCGCACTCGACGAGTTGCAACCATTCCATCGACGCAAAGTTCTAAGCCATAGGGACACGCCATGCTCCGCGCGACCGTAGAATTTCAAATTCTTCCTAATCCCAATTACAAACTACAATATTCAACCACAAAGAAGTATCATTCCTATAAAACTTTCCACAACTTAAACCTCCATGTCCCACAGTTGAAGGGTAAGGGGAAAAAAGGAGGAATGTCACAAAACAGCTTTATCGAGAAAATTAAGATTTAATACTTAAGTCCACCAGTAAAGAAAAAAGATTCAATGAATTTAATTTTCTTCTTAAACAATTTCTTCGCACCACGTATTTTATTAAAGTGTAGAGTGGACATTTATTATTTTCAACTAGTATACCAAATCTTTAACGTTACATTTATAAACCTTTGTTATTCGACAATTCTGTAGTCGCAGTTGCTACGAACAAAATATGTTTGTTACAATTACCTTCATCAAGTCTTTTATTTATTTGGGCCATCAGTGATCCACGTCGTGATCTAAAAATGAAGAAAAGCGAGGTACGCGAGGAATAAACCGGGAGAAGTGGTCTATGTGTGTTCTCCGCGATGAAGTTTCCATGGACTATGTACCGAAAGCGATGAAAATCCACTTCTGGCTTCTCCCTTTTCAACCACGATCCAGTTGATACCGTGCCACCTGTCGTCGACGCCAGGCCAGCGTTGCCCCGCAGCTACTTTCTGCCCCACGGACGAATTCACCGACACGTCCGGTTTTATCGACAAACAGTCGTCAGCTGGGCAAAAGGGTGGAGCTTGTCTAAATTCATTCGTCGAATCGATCGGTCGGGCGGTGGCATCGAAAGCTTATTTCGGGTGCGGCGGCGACGAAAGCCGGATTGGCCTGGATCGATGGCTCGCGATTAGCGACACTCGAAGGAGACGAATTAATTCGGTCCTTGGGAATCGCGATTAATCTCCCCAGCGCGATTCAGGGCTGCCTGCCAGGATGTAAATTGAGAAACATCTGCACCGCCCTCGCGTTCTTTCCGAGGCGCTTGGTCGATAATTCAATCGGGGGAGAAAGGGGAAGTCATCTGATAGTGGAATAATTAAGATGATGCTTGCGACGAACCAAGTGGGAGAACGATGATTTAGGATGTAACTGTGTCTGTGTAAATTAGGGGGAGTAAATTGTGCTGGTATTACGAAAGTGGTGTATTTTTTGTTTCGAGATGTTTGGACTGTTGCGTTTGAAAAATATTTTTCCAGTATTGAACGAACTGTTTCAAACAACATATATGATATTCTAAAGTTCGTGTTATCTATCATCCTAAAAGTTTATGAGCAATTTGTACGAAAATGTGTTTTTTAAACCTTTGAGTGTCTCGCAAATTTCAGAAGTGCTTAAATCTAGTTTTTCGATTTTCGCAATTTAATAAATTCAATCATTTTTTCGAATAAAAACAATTTTTATTGTCAAATACTTTGCCACTAACAAATTTAGCATTTTTGGTAATGCATTCTTTATCACAATTTCTACTAATTTTTCTCATATTTTCACCAGAATTAAGTACTCTATTTCGCCGTTTCTTTCTTTCTTTTCTTGCCCCAGTTTTTGCCTCACAAATATGTAATTACTTCCCTTCTCACAAATCACTTACAGAAAACAAATGACTACACCACTATCGAAATGAACGTGAGACTGTCGCGGCTCATTACGAAAGTGACGCTATCGTGTTATTGCTTACTCGAAGAATTCTTTCAGAATATTGAAACATAAATCAATATAAAATAAAATAAGAGAAATCTCAATTTTGAAGGTTTTTTACTTACGCCACTTTGATAATCATCTGCACAATTGTGGTACAGGATCCGCGAGTGCTTGAACTATTTAAGAAAGAGTGGTAGGATTTCCAAGATGTAGAGGTAGGTAGAATAACTTCATACATTAAAAAATAATTGTATATTTCATGCTAATGGGAGGTGTATCCATCTTTTTTGTGCCATTAGGAAATTGGGCGTGTTTCTAAACATCGCATGGGATGCTTGAACACTAATTACGATAAAGTAATTATCGAACACGAAGTATGAAATAACTCCTCATGTGTTAATTATAGTAACACACCAACTCCACATTAATACACGTAGACATAGAATAAATGTACCTACGTGTTTGATGTTACAGGCAGATATTGGTTTTCAAAGCATGTCTGACTATAAACAGTCCCTCTCCCCTGCCTCTGCTACAAATTACTTTTCGTCTGCACACTAAGCCTATTGAATTATACATAATCTTGTCTTATTACCTTAAATATCATTTCAGTAAGAGTAGTTTGGGTTACCAAAATCTTCATTAACATGCACGAATTGTTTAGTAATTCCGTTCGAGATTTTGAAATTACACTATCGTTTACAAATGTTTTCATGCCTCATTGCAAGTATGACCACATAATTCTTTTTAAAAGCATTCTATTAAAAAATATTCAAGTAACCTGAGAATCTAGAAAGTTACTCGAATAGAAAACCTCGCAAATTTCCACCTCCAATGTCGAACAAAGCGTACACGAAACCCCCGCCGTCGTAAGCGACCTATGACCCAAGAATATTTCCACGTAACAGCAAGTCTAGCGAGAGTCGTTGTCGTTGGCCAAAGTCGTTGAGGCGGACGCGTCCACTGTCCCTCCCCAGCCGAAAGTGAAAATTCCGGATCGGGGGTGGAGATAAAACTTCTCATCCCCGACCAGCTTTCTGGCTCGAAAATCGTCTCTGCGGCGCTTCCCCGGCCGTGAAAATCGTTCATTCGCGCCCACACACGCGGTGCAGTTCTATCGCTAACCTTTTCCACGGTGGCATGACGATTCTACGGTCGCACGGAGCACCTGCGCTGGCAAAATTAACCCGTCACGCTTATCTTATTCGCTCGTCGATGGGACTAACATAGCAGAGTAATTCCAACATCAGTAGGTACTTCGTTTAATCCTAAGAATTACGAATTTCACCATCCTTATCAAGTTTAATGAAGTCAGCACAGAACGTTTTAAGGGGTCATTCTGGTATCCGCGCTGATAAGTTAAACGATTTTCCAGAATTTATTGAGGAGAAAAGAAATATAGTAATGGCATAGAACTGTTTTCTATTTATTAAACTACATTTCTATAGCAAGTAAAAAATACAAAGGTAATAAAATTAATGTTTTTAAAATGTATTTAAAAACGGTCTTGATGAGGTTTTTGAAAAGTGATGCCTCGCTGGTGCAAAAATCCAAACGGATTCTTGATCAATATGACCGTCCCTATCGCTCGGATTACAATTAATGAATTGTCTTCAAAATTAACATGATGGCGGATAAAATTGCAGAAAAATGAGTTTGGCTATATTTGTCCAGAACAAACAGTTCAAACCACAACAATTCAATTCTCTTGACAAGAATTAGATACACATGCCCATCTGCAAATCTCCATCAACTTCGTCAAAACCATCTGACGACTGATTCGTAGGCACAGCGATCCTAATACTCTTTTTCGCTTTTACAATTCCTCTTTCCATCGACGTGCCGCGCCAGGCATTGTAACGTTTCCGGCCAGGGAGCCGCGCGGTCCTGGCCGCCAAGGCCTCGGATCTCGTTCCCGCGACTCCTCTTTTATCGACTTCTCCCGCCGCCCTCCCTTCGCCTGACCCATTGTACACGTGGAATCGACGGTAACCCGGGGAATCTCGTATTAAAACCCGAAACACAGACGTGTCGCCGTTGCCCGTCGTCGTCGGGCCGCATTGTTCGACGCGAGGAACCGTAACGACGGTGCAAAAGACTCTTGACCTCCTTCCGCCAGCAACCTCGCACTTCACGCTTCACGTTTCCGCGTAATAATCCGCAGACGCGAGAGGACAGATACTCCTAACGAGTTCCTCTGCATTTTCGCGGCCGACGATGACTACGGCCGTGTGCACGCGCCTACAGGCAGCGTAAAGACTTTCAGCCTTCCAATCCTTTGACAACGCGGCGGATACTCTGGACACCGATGCTGGCACAATGGGGATTTTAATTTCGAGAAGGGTAGCTGCAACGGGAATAGGGGGGTTCGATTCTTTTTGCGCGAACCGCGAAATCTTGCTCGGCGGGTCGCGTTTATGAGGAAGTTTATTTGCTTGTCTGTCAAAACTCACAAAAAAGAAAATCAAGAAATATAAATGACTGTGTAGTGGGTGATTTTTTTTAATATATCGCCGAATTTTGGAAATTTAAGTTCAAATTCGTTGTTAGTAGTCAGCAAAACCTCAGGGAATAATTGTTTAAATTATCGGACCGACCTAAAAGTCCGTCCATCGAAGCCTATGGGCTAACACGTTAACGAACTTTCACTTCATTGACCTCCCATATCTCAGAAACTCTATGTCACCTCAACTTGAAAATTTCGTGTGATTTATGTCTCATCATAAAGTATCGTTTGGCATAAAATTCAATTCCAAAATCGTGGTACTAAAAAGAGGCGATTTCTTGGGTCACTCTTTATGTTCAAACTTTAAGGAAAAATGTTAAAAAGTTGAAAATTAGTATAATTTAATTATTTATAAGCTACGGAATAATAACGAAATTGAGAACTAAATAGTTTGGATTATCTAAGATATATGGAAACAAATTTTTCATTAGGCAAGGATCACACTTAAAAGAACAATTTATTTCATGAACTGATAAAAAATTAGTGCCTGATCAACAACTAGTTCCTTAACGGTAAATCACGAGAAGAGCTACGAGCAAGTGAATGAATAAAGTAAATGTTCGAAATTACAGCTTGCAGTTCGTGCATAGCTTAATTCGATAACGGTTCCTCTCGACGTCTTCATCTCCGTCCAAGAATTTCCCGTCGTTCCACTTTTCATCTCCATTCCCTTGTCCTTTATCTCCCTCCGTATTTTAGGTCTGCATATTCTGGCTTTAGTTTGATTAACCTTGCGCCATGTCGAACTTGTTCATATATTATCGTCCTGAGGTCGCTTGGAAGATGCGATTGTCTTTGAACAAAACGGCGCCGACGGTGGCTATTCTCTCGGCGCGTGTAGATCCTTTACTGCTCGTCGTAACATCGGCGAAATCCTTCAGAGATGCTTGACAGAGAAACAGAACGCTCGGAGCAGGAAGAAGCAACGTTACGTTCCGTTGATTGTATTGTTGCATGATTGGCCTAGAATCGAAGGGAACCTTGAACTAAATTAAATCCGTTCGAGCTGTTCACTGCCGTATGAATTAATTAAGACCCTTCACAGGCTTCTTAAATCATTTATACCCGCGATAAATGAACGCCTAGCTGTCGACTGAACGCGATTTTTATGGAATCTCGTTCTAGTTCTTTCTTATTTAACGTTTGCCTCTTGAGTTGAAATTTTTAAATGCGTTTCAAGTGATGTAAATTCACATATTTAGGCATGCAGGATATTTCACTAATTGTTTTCTTGAAAGGGGTGGGAGTAGAGGGATGAGGTAAAAAGTTTTAAATAAAATTGTTTTGTAAAATTATGTTATCAAGGGGAAATACTAAATAATATGTATAAAGATTCACGTGCTTTTGACTGTAATGTACGTCTGACCATACGCGAGCTTCGTCTCCTAGCTCCCTTCCTGCGTGTCAATTATGGTTTACTGTAACTACTTACAAGGAACGCTATTTAACCGCTGATGGGATCGCACAGATTTTTTTAAATAGATCGAAAGTATATGTCAGGGGGGTCACAAAAATGTAAATTAAAGATGCTACCAAAAGCTGGTCTGGCCTTGAGAGTTCAATAAAGGCAGAAGAGAGGAAAGAAGAAGGAAAGAGAATGACAAAACCGTTTCTTCAAAATTAATTATCTTATTATATAAAATGCCATATAACAAATGAAAGATAATAAATTAATGACAGATAATAATGAGACAAAGTTAATGATAATAAATGAGAATATTAATGAAATCATAACAGTTATCATTAACCATTACATTTATGATAATTTTGTCGATAAGAAGGTTTAAAAAAAGTGAATTGAAGGAATAATAATTATCACAATCACTGCAACGAGCCAAACTGTTTCGATCACACTTCGGAATTTTGATGTTTAGACTATCTATATAGTTATAGATAATCGTTCGGATGATTATTTTTAAATCTTTTATCTATTATTTCTTCTATTTGAATATCACGATTAAATAGATAAATATCGTATCTGGATGTGGTTTTAACAATTCAGAACCTCTCTAGTTTACATTTCAGGTGCGTAAGGTCAGGGATTTTCTACGCTCACTCCTGCATTCAATGTTAGAACAATTTCTTTCACCTTTTGATGTACAAGCAGAGAAAGTTCACGGAACGTTTTTCAATTAGCGAGTTTCGTTTAGAAACTTTTTGAAACACCCCTGCTGAAACCTTCTGGAGGTCAGGCTATAATAGTACTGTAGTACATTTAAAAATCTCCAGTCCCCGACCTTCCTGCGCGTGTTCCATATTTCACGAATAACTTAAGGCGATGCTTAGAAACAGAAGAATATCCTGAAACATGTGTTCTCTCTTGGCACCGATCGGCCACCACCCCGCAAATGTCAATGGTGAAACTGCTTTCCATCGATCGCGAAAAGCTCGTTTCACTTTTGAATAAATTCTACGACAGTCCGGTGAAACTTGAAATCGCGTCTCGCCTCGCGATAGAATCTTGACGGCGGTCCAAGATTTTAATAAAGTTACGCCGCGAGTTCTCGCTCGATTTTAATTAACGCTCGACGCCAATCTAATCGAGGGAGAACACCCTTTTTCTCTGACTCCGCGGAACGCTCTTATTAGGGGCCAATAAATCGCTTTTTGCCTCTATATGTAGAAACAGAAAGATTTTCTCTTTGTTCACTGCCGTTAGGTTTTTCTGAGCGACCCGCGTTTCCAGCACCGCTGTTTCGGTACGGCTAACCGCAAAAACAATCGAGCGTTACAGTTCTCGGCTTATTTGCATGATTCTGTCCGCGGTACGTTCACTTTTCCCCGGTTAATTCAATCACGTCGCGATTACCTTGGAAGGTTCTTGCCTACAGGTAATGCTTAGATCGAAATCGCGAGTATTGTCTACCGTCAAATGCCTCCAATTTGATACTGGTCGCGATAGGATGTTTATTGGACACCGATACCGTAATCGTGTGTTTTTTACAATCGTTTCATCGGGCTCGGAAAGTGCGACAAGAAAGTAACGAGTCTGAGAGGTAACTCTGTAATACAGATGGGCAAAATTTTTATTTAAATAAAATTTCGAGTAATGAATAAAAGTTCAAAAAATTATTCGTCATGTGTCGAATTAAGTTGACTCGGGTTAATTTAGTTAAACTTTACTTTATTCGTCGAAAAATTTAAAGTTAAAGTAATTTTTATGTGATCGGTTATTTGAAAGAGTTCATAATGCTTTGGTTCAGGATTTAAATAATTGCAATTTTATTGACAATCATTCAGTACTATTTTGAAGTTTAATTCTTCTTCCGGATATTCTATTCGGTGTATAATGCAGTCTAAAGAGACTGCATCCTGATTTCATATAATTTATGTACATTAATTTAATGCATATGCTGTTGGAAGTCATCTGATTTATAGTTTTGTTTAGCTCTACTTTTAGATTGTCCAGGAGATATTTAAGTTATTATAATTGCAGTGCTGGGAAAGAATAGGAGAGGTTGGATATTTCGTAGGAAATAGCCTGATCGCTATCGTACTTAGACATAATCGAGGGCAATAAAGTTTTCGTTCGTTACTCGGACTATCTTTTAAAAGGAAGTAAAACGAGCCAGACTTCAATGCAGCTGCACTTAAGGTACATCACTTTCTGATATGAAAGTGAACAGTAAATGTATTGTAGATGCAGATAGCACGGAGCTGCACTTGGCGTTGTTATTACTTCCGTACTTCTCTAAATACCTACATTGAATGATAGTTCAAATTGTGTTATAAAAATTTTGTGAAAGAAATCGGTCACTGTACTACATTTCACTTCCTTTTCTCTATGAAACTTCACTTTTCTACAATTTTTAGCGTTTATTGCGAGCAGGTTTTCCATATTTCTTCAGTCATTATCACGGTTCTAGACACGATCCAGATAAAACGTTAATGAAAAGGAATTTTTAAGAAGGAAACCAAATAAGGAACATGTTGAAATACAAGAAATACTTAGGTGTGTTTACAATAGTAGAGCGAACCATTTGGCACTTTCTCACCTTACGTTGAGTCATAAATCTTCAATACACGCGACTGAACTTTTGAGACTGAGTCCCCACTGCATGCACATTCTCCCACCATCCTTAACTACCTGCGTGATTTGTTTCGAGTCCCCCAATTTTCGCAGGGATTATCAGTGCACTCCCTCTCATAATTTTATTACTTCGGCAGCGGACGCAAGTACACGTTTTGCAATAAAGTCGCGATTCCTTACTGCTACGTCAAAGTGAAAATCTCTGTGGCGTGACAAAGAATTAAAATTCGTTTTCACTGACTTGGTAATAGAATGAATTCTTCCACGTTTCAACATAGGTTTCATTTCAACAAGGACGAAACTAAATATTTACACCATTTGTATCGCGTATGAGTGTGTCTTTTTCCGTGTGAAATTATACAGTTCCTTTTACTACGGTTGAAAGTGAGAAGGTTTTATGGGAGCGGACAATAAGTGTGTTTGAAGTGGCAAAAGTAAAAGGAGTTCGCAGCTTTGGTGCGTGAGCCATTATCGGGGTGAGTGAAAATGTGCGTTTCAGGCTTCCATAATGTATTAGAACGTTCACTGTTAACGGTATACTGTACGTGAATCTGCTCATATCTCTCGTCTGCGAGTGCACGCGTCGCTGACATTTAAATAGTGAAGGCGATTGGGTCGTACCAATCCGGAAGTTCTCGATATCCACGGTTCCTCGACTTCTCTGCCTCTCTGCTGGAGAGCACCCGGTCTCGTCAACTGCATATGCAATTAGGTTTTTTTAGGCACTCCAACAAGTACTCTTTATTTTCCTTGATTCTTCAATTGCTCGGATCGCGTAGAATGATTTAAATGGGCGATGAACAGAAACAACATAATGAATAATGCCTGGCGCAGAGAACGCGATTTTGGTCCTTTAAATTTGAATTCGGATGATCTTACAAGGGAACATATCCAAGTGACAGTCACCGATTTCGATGCGACTTTGGTAGAAAGTCCACTACCTACATCCCACTTTCTTAGAACAAACTAGCCTTCATTCAAACAAAAATACTCGCGATACGTTCTAACCCATCACTACTTTCTCCGAATAACGCCCAATTTTGATCACACTTGGCACCACCCAAGGATATGAATTGCCTAAAAGTCTCTTTCGACGTGACACCATGCCACAGGCCCCCAAACCCGATCCTAGAACAAAACCTACCATTTACCATTATCGAATCGCTTTACAGTTCACCTAAAACTCTCCAACTAGCAATCCGTCACAGTGGTCCACGCCGTTTAATACCAAGCCACACCAAGTCACCGTGCACCAGCGACGCGGTGGTCAGTGGCCGCTGAAAGCGAAAGGACGAATATCCTACGTTGCCGCGAAAGGGGGGTGAAGCGTCGGATATACGAACGACCTGTACGCTGGCGAACCATTTGCCTGTTCCTTCGCCGGGGCATGCGGATCGCGGTAAACGTAGTCGGTAGCGGGAGCGTGGTGTATCGGCGTTGGTCGCCGTCTTTGCTGAACCGAGCGACGTCGAAAGTCCCAGCGCGGTCCCCGCGTGGGGCAGCTGGTGGACCGAAAGTGGTGGACGCGCACGGCCGTCGCCCGGCCCGCGGCCAATGCCAGTCACCAGTGAAACGTGAAACGCGAAACTAGGCGAAAGTTTCGCCTCGTTGGTGGGCCAGCCGAACGGTCGAGCCAAGAAGGGAGGGCGGATTTAGCCGCGAGGGCCTGGAGGTACGCGAATTCACGCGGTTCTTATTAGACCCTGCCCGGAGGATCCGAACGGGTCATTCGGATGACGAGTGCCGCGAGGTGTCCTTGCACTTGGTGTGGTTCTATGTACTCTGACTGTGGTGCACCGTTTCTGGTTCCTCTGCTGGGGAGCATAGGCTGAGCGAAGGTCAGTAGACTAGCGATCTTCTGAAGGACGGTTTAAGTACGGGCGAGTTAAGTGTCGAGGGATGTCTGAGGAGAGTGCATAATGATCTGGCGAAGAATTTGGGAAAATTTTTTAGGTGTGGTGTTATTGTAGTTGGGGGTTGTTAAGGTGAGGTTGGGGATGATTTGCAAGGATTTAGTAGGGAATGTGGTAATTGTGATCGTAACTGTTATGAGGAGAAGTTGGACGAGGGTAGTTGGGAAGCGCTAGTGTAGATTTTGAAATGGTTTAGAACGATTTCCTGGAGAATGTGGTAGTTGGTGATTCTAACTGTTATGAAGAGAGTGATTGTGGATTTATGACGGAAGATGGTAGTTAATTGCAGTTATTATTAGGGCACGTTACATTTGCTAAAGTCAGACTAGCTTTTTGTTACTAAAAGTCTATATGAACTGAAAAATATGGAAAAAAATTAACCCGTTGTTTCTTCTCATTAACTTTATACTTGGTCGCAACTAATCAGTTTCACGTGATTCATTGCTGGAGAACTTCATTTGAGCAATTGCTCAGGAATTCGTTTGTATTACTTCTAGTCCGCGTAAAAAATATATCGGACGAATAGTATTGTGAAATAATGAAAGTCAGTTTTCACAGCGTTTAAAATGCGCATAAAAGAATTTGTTGCGTGGTTTGTCTACAATTAATATCTAGTTCCTATATTTCTTCTTTTCGAGTTATTATTGCAAACATTTTGTAACTTTTTTGAGCATTTTCTACAGGCTTGCAAGCAGTTGTAGGAAAGGTAGAAATTAATATATCCTGATTTAACCAAACAAGCTACGGACACATCTACCTTCTCATCGTATAATTGCCATTTTTGTGACGATAGTAACCCACAACAAAGTATTACCGTTGAACAGTCAAGCACATTTCTTACGTTCATTGAATCATTACAGTTACATTTCTCACATGGTGCACATATTTTTGATGAACGTTTACGTATGCTGTCAATACCTACCACGCATTTTACGGACGTAGATTAATGCTGGATGTAGTGACCCCCCCCCCAAAATAAGAAAAAGTATCATAGTTTGCAATAAAATCGTGCAAATTAATTTATACGATTTGAATGTTTTTATTGCTTCTCAAGTCACGAAGAAAAAGAATTTCTAAGATGGTCAAGCGTTCCTTTTCATCTTTAGTTGTGTTCCCAGTTTTTTTGAGCAGTCATTAAGAAATAAGGTTCCTTTTTTAATTAAGAGGGGCACGCTGTCGCAATATATCTCGTGTTTATTCAGCATTCAAGCTTAAGCACGTTTCTTCATACAATCTCGTACACGTTGAAACATCCCAGGCATTTCTATTATTCCTCGACAGCGATGTTAAACTCCTAGTTTCACCTCGTTTAAGATAACAACTGGTCTATTGAGAATACTACAGTATTTCACTTTTAATTGCCAGTTACACGTAAACTGCACCTGCTTTGTCACTAACAATAAGGTATGCTACGATTTCTGACTTATTACCAATTTCTATTTTTTAAAGACTCTGTTAGTTTCCCTAATGCTGAAGAAGGCTAGTTAATATGAATAATTTAATAAACTAAAATGTATGCATACAATTTCAAGAAACTTGGTTGGACCAGCAATAGGCTCGATTTTTCTCCAACCCTGTCACTGTTGGCCACTGCATTAATCTAACTCTTCCAAGTTCTAAATTTCCGCACCAGCAATTAAACAAATTAATAGCTGTTATATTTATATCTCCTACCACTAAACGCTTCAAGCTAGAACAAAATCGGAAAATATACATTTCCTCTACCAACGTTTCAACACGTTACTATTTTCCTCAATGAAACGATCTATCAAACTGCATTCTCGCGCCATGAAGACTGATACCGTTCACTGGCGCGACACAGGGCACGTAATTGAGCGAAAGTTCAGCCTCCTGTTCTCCAAGCCAGCCAGAACGGAAGTTACACCGTTTACGGGCACCTTGTTAGCCCTATTCCATATAACCAACAAGCTTCCTCCATCGAAAGATTCACCAAGCCCCGCTCGCAAGCTAACCATCGAACTATCGAACGCACCCAAAGTCACAGTTTCGTCCAGTTTCGCCCATTTGCATAGCCGCGACACGGCCCGAAGTTTCTGCGTCCCGATGCTTGCACGCGATCAAGATTAATAGGTGCCGCGTCCCGAGGCCTTGTTGTTTTTGTCGTTCGATCCCGACTTACGGGGGAAAAAGTCGGGCGATCGACGCAGGGGTGCTAGCGGTGCGCGCCGCCGTTAATTAGTATCCTTGAAGGGTCCTCGAAGCACGGCGCTCCATTGTCCCCGTTTGAAAAAGGGGCACGAGTTAATCGCTACCAGGGAAGTTCCGGTCTGTCGAGGATACGAGAACCTAGCTATTCCTCTTAATTCTTTTGTTCGCCGTAGGGGGTCTTCGTTGGGCGCGAGGGACCGTTAATGGTAATCCCGTGGAAGAATTCACTTAAGGGGAGATTCTCGTCTAACAGCCCCAAAAGTAACTGATTTTTTAGAACTTTTCTTCTTTTTGCAATTAGATTGCCATCAGCCTATACAAACAAATTTGTAGGTGTATGTCCTCTCGTAACCCTCGTCTAATGGATGTGGGGTCCTTCAAGTTATTTATAGAACTTCTTATTTAGTATCCACTTTTTAAGAAAAAAGAATCTCGGATTCTAAGAAGATATATCTGAAAAAATCTGACCCCCAGATGTGCACGAAGGAAATTACAGGGCAAAGGGGGTTCTGTACAGTAGAGTATCAATTTATCCCCCGTCCAAGGGTTAAAGCAACGTATCCAGTTGCTGAGCTGCCTCTGTTCTCCTAGTTCACCCGGTAATCGGATCGTGTCATCCCCGTAGAAAGTACGCTGCCGCTGTCCTTGCACTTGGAGCGCTGAAATTTATACGGCTTTCATTCCATGGCTACTTTAAAGTAGGTTCGGTATTTCACTTGTGCCCGTTCCCTCTCCTCTCTCTGTGCCCCCTTTGCGGCTCCTTTCGCTGTTCCTCGACTTCCTGGTCTACGATTCATCAAGTTCGCCTGGGTTCGACACGCATTTTTTAGAACAGGCGTGAAGCACTGGCCGCGGGATTTGTGCGGTGTGAAAGGTCGACTGGGTTATCACGGGTACAAGGTTTCTCCAGGAGGATGCTATTACGAAGTGGCATGGCTGATATTTATTGAGGCGCGATTCTCTAAGGCGAATGTCCGCATTCGCGACCATGGCCCCTTTATTGGACAGGGATACGATATTTTTCTGTGGAAAGTCAGACATGGGTGAATGCATCGAGCTAAAGAGGTGAAGATTGACATTCCTTCTATTTTGCATATTAATTTATTCGCGAGTGCACGTAGTATGAAGTTCATTCATAGTCTCAGTAAATACATGCTTGTGGGATTATTCATTGAGATGTTAATGGGTACACATAAATTTTAATATCAGTGTAGATACACGTTATTTAAATAACAAGAGTCCAAGCTACAAAATAACCCGTTAGCGTTAATAAGGAAATTGCAGCAAAAGAATTAATTAGTAGGAATATAATATTATCATTGGCAAGCAGAGTTAACGGTGATAAAGGCGTAGATTTATTGCAAAAGTTATGTACTCTATTCTGAAAAGTTGGTATTTCATTTCGCGCACTCAGATTGAAAGAAGAACTGTTAAGTTATAGATTTAAAATTCATGTTGTGGAGTCATATTTAGACTTTTCGTAAGTACTACTTGCCTTTGACGGCAGGCAAGCTATCGATTAAAAAAAAGCTTGTAAGAAGCACTCTCCTCGAGTGTCACTTGACACAAAGCAGTTAAGCTGATTGAAGACATCTGAACTGAGGATCATAAAAAAAGAAATCAGATTTCTTTTCCGTTGTGACGGGATTCGTAGAAGTCCTCGATGTATCATGAGGTTCTCTAGTATGTCAGATTGATTGACAGCCGCGACTCGCGTAACGCCAATTTGTTCGAGTTACGGTCACCAGCACCGTCGAAAGTGAAATCGTGGCGTGCAAAAACATCGACACAGATTTTCGTGGTAATTTGTCGTCGAGTTCCTAACATTCCTCCTACGCAAAGAACGATGCAGCTTTGTCACGAAGTAGCAGTCCGCTGATCGATCAAAATAAGTTCTCATTAGGTTGACATTCAAGTAATTACTGATTCTTCGATCGGTACCACATGATTCATATTCGCTATTAGTTTGACAAAATCGATTTTGAGAATCAGTCGAGCCCTCGTTAATTCGCCCCTTCGTGGTTGCAACCCCAGAGAATTTTTTTTCTTTGTCTATATTTCTATAATTTTTAGATGTTAATAGTAAAATTTAAAAATTTGGTGAATTTTAACTAAAAAGTTTTTTTTTTTTCACAACTATTTTTCAATGCTATTTCCTCGAAGGTGCAATTATCACTAAAAAATTAAAAGATTCAGAAATACGAATATGGTAACTCAGTGAACCCCATATCACCAATTTGTGATTATAAAGTGTGAACACGAAGGGTTAACTAAAAATTATTGTTAGTTATTCTACAAATTTTATCCATTTTTAAAAAAGTATTCATTTCCCCCAGAATTATCCCACATTCACTACTGCACCCTTGTAATTTTTATCATGGCAAAAATTTTTAATTCCCATTTCCCACTTACTTTTTATCAATTTATTCTACCAGTTCGACGTGACCTTGTATAACTTCCAGCCCTCAGTAATTAATAAAATAGATTACAATACAATTTCACAATTGCCACATTAAATACAGAACGTCATGTTCCATTAACCCCACAATTCCCAAGATTCTCTATAACCGTTAAACAACCTTTACTTTCCACGCGTATCACTACAAAATCTTCCCACTAAGCTCACCTCGCGATCGTCGAAACAATTTCAGTTTCACGCATTCCGTTGAATTTTACCGCCTCGCGTGGATTTCCCGCTATAATATATACAATTTCACCCGCGGGAACCATTACACGATCTGGCCCACGCGAATGCATTACGAGCGTCGGCTGCCCCCCCCGTTGCTTTCTCTTTAACTTGAACTTAATTGCACGGCAGGCACAGTCTTAGCCGCTTCCCTCTCGATGCCAAGCGTCGTGTTACGCCTCGAACGTGGGTTGCATCGTTTCCTAACCCACTAAAGTCTGGCCCGTGCTGTAAACAGAGTAGATGCCTCCTTCCTCTCCGATCCGATCGCGCCAGGGACCGCCTGGTTCTCGTCTAGCACGAACAAAAGCGCGTATTCGTCGTTCGCCTCGTGTGCATCGTCTGCACGCTGCATCGAGCGCAGCCCGGGAAGATGCAGCGTCACGGTGCAACGCACCCAGCATTTCACAGTCGACGATTCACCGTGAATAATTTCAGACATGTGCGAGGGTAGCCCGTGAACGCGGAGGAAGAAGAAGAGGACCGAAGATGACGCCATCAGGAAGAACGATGCCTTTGGTTCCGCAATTGCTGCGTTGCTTAGCCGTAGCGACATTCCTGGTGCTCTCTACTCGCCTGGATTATGTGACAGGTATGTGTACTGCAGATGTTTCGTTACGGAAGATTACTACTGGGAGTGGACGATTTAATCTTTTCAGAGCAGGTGAGACCTGAGATCCTGTAGGTCGAAGTCGTAGTTTCTTATTGGGTGTTTCTTTTTGTTTAAATTGTTGATGATGGGGATGAGATTTCTGTTTTGTGCAACCCCTCTTTTAAGAGGCGAGGGTGAATTAATTTGAAGTTTTTGTCACTTAGAAATAAATTCCCAAACATGAGATATTAGAAAAATTCGCCACTTTCTGGTGATGGTTTTTATAATGAAATAAACACTTAACAAAAAATCTTTGTTGTTTGTTTATTTTACTTGTATACTTCAATATTTCGCAGTGAAGTTGGCGTTTTCAAAATTTGACCCTTTGCTGGCGGTTGAAATTTCGGATGACTGGATCATCAGAAATAAAAAAGACCAAACATATTTTTAATTTCCAAAATTGTTCTTTCGCGGTATACCAGATAACCACACATCTGCGAATTAGAAATATGTTTGGCATTTTTATTTCCCATAATCCAGTCGTCCGAAATTGTAACCGCCAGCAAAAGGTCAAATTCTGAAGACGCCAACTTCGGTGCGAAATATTTATGTAAATATATTAAATAAACTAACAACAAAGATTTTTTCTTGTATTTCAAGAGTGGTAGAATATACCTCCCAAAATTCGAAAACGTTAAGTATTTATTTCATTATAAAATCTATCACCGTAAAGTTGCCAATTTTTCGGCTCAGAGAGAAGAATGCACCCTTAACCGATTCCCCCAACGGCGACAACTCGAGGTCTCGATGTTTCGGACTCAACTTAACCGGGCGCCACCTATGTGCCAATCGCACCTCAGGCCGTTCCTAAACGCTGAACTCCCGCAGGATCTATAACCGAGAATATCATTATACTTGGTGCAACGGAACAGAGAAATTACCGCTCCCACCTCTGTGGTTTTGTCTCTACGAAAATTTCGACCCGTTAGAATGGCCTTCTGAAAACAGTTTCATTAAATATCGTGATTACCAGGGAGAGCGGTGTAACTGGATTTTATACGCGCCGAACTCCACACTCGCGGCTCAGAAATGCGAGGAAAATAAAATGAAGGAAGTCCGGCTCCCTGTAACTTTTCGTGCATCGCAAACATTTCCCGACCGCGAATTATTAAAGTGGAAGGAGAGCCTCGCAACTCGCCAGCCGTTGCTGTTTACCGATGAAAAAGTAACTCGTCGAGCTTTACGCCACGCATAATGAGAGGGGAAAAAATAATGAAAATAATGCAGGTCCCGCGTTGCATCTCCTTCCCTCCCCTCCCGGCGGCTCAAGGTAAATACACTTGCTCGTTAGATAAATCTATTCCTGACCTACTATCGCGTGCCTGCGACACTTTCAGAAACGTTGTGCCTCGCAAAGATGGACCGTTGATTCCCATCGTTACCATTTCAGATCGTGAGATCGAGGCCTCGCTCGTATTCAAACTGCAATTTGTTTGCCGTTAATGAATCTTCCCCTGCTCGTTCGAGCACAAACGAATTAATTAATCCATCGTCTCATTAGATCTGATCTTTCTGTTAAGATTTACAAAAATTTCCAAAACAAACAAGATGATAATGCAATCGTGAAAAATCACAGGTGAAGGAAATGAACGTTATTGGATTCTATTTAATATTGTTGATTTTAATCAGCTGCCTTCAAGTTCATTCCTTATGAGACCTTCGAGAAATTTGTTATTAAATTCTCAATTTCTGGGTTATTGAATATATGAAGTTTCCGAGAGATTTGATTATAAAAGCAATTTGCGATAATTTCTGTTTCATTTTCGCTGTCTTCTGCGTTGCTCTGTTTATTTTCGTGGGCACCGATTACGCAGGAAAAAATAGTTTTCTTATTAAACTTCATGGTACGAAGAGATCTTTCCTGTGATTTATGTTGGACAAAAAAACTTTCTGCATCTCTTGAAAGCGTGAACACGAGTATAAATTAAGAATCTGAAATAGAGTTGCAATAAAATATATATATCTAAAGTTCTTGTCAATTCGGGTAAGTTTTATTTGAAACTGTTTTTAAAATAAGACTCGACTAAAAGGTTAAGGGAGATGTAGTTGCAGTCACATGGTTCAGGGAAGCGTGTCTGACCACAGACGATCCCTCTTCCCTTGTCTCGTATTTTGCTTTCTACATACACTCCTGGGCACACAAATCAATCGTACTTTCTCCTACCTTCCCGTATCGTTTAATACGTGCATTATTTCGAACCTGCTTTTCAATCGATTGTGTGGAAATTAACAAAAGGCTCATAAAGATTCATAATTTGCCACACAGTTTATTCTATCAAGATAGACCTGACTGTTTTTCTATTGAAATTTCTCTTCTCTTTTTTTTTCATTTTTCATACTATCCTCATTCAAAAAGAACAATCTTCCTCTGTTCTAAAACTAAAATCTGACTCGTCAAATTCTTTCCACAGAATTTCCAAATTTTTCACAAAATATTCTTTGTAATACGCGTTAAAGCATTCTTCTACCTAATTTTATTCGCGCCTGATAGTCTCCGATCCAAAACTTAATTGTCAAGCCACGTAATGCGATTCACCCTCCATAGAGAATCTTTGATCGCTGGTGTAAGGTGTATTTAGCTCCGGCGCTCTGGAATTTCGAGGATCCTTTTCATCCTCGAATTAACGAGGACATTCTTGAAGGGAGTAAGGCAAGAAGGGCTGGAATGCAGCCCACAATGCACTATCATAAACCGGGGGAACTACTTGAACGCGCGTGAAGTAAGTTTAAGGCCAGTTTTCAGTGAACAGAGGACGAATTATTTCGCCCAAGTTCCCCAGCCATCGCCTGTGCGTATTAATGATCAAGATGCTGGAAAGTTTGGACACTCTAATCCGCTTCTAGGGAAACAAGAACTGCTCGTTGTTCGCGACACGTTTACACCGACGCGTTCTTTTTGCCGAACAGATACTTTTGCCAAATCTCTTGGTAGGATTTCGAACACGAGTGTGCGCTGGTTTTCGTTACATCCCCGAAGCGAGGCTTCCACTGAGTTCAAGGTCCACTGCTTGGATGGCTGACCAAGTGACCATCCAGGAACTCCCATGTGCTCTTGGCGCATTGGTGGTCCAGAGCCCACCTCGAATCGAAGGTCCCCAGCTAATGATCGATAAGGGTCAATGCTGCTTTAAGGGCCTTTTCACACGAGACACTTCTGCTCTCTCGCTTTTAACTTTTCTATCTCGTCGAAGCAGGTGTTGTTTATGGTAAATGAGAACACAGAAGTGTCTCGTGTGAAAACTTCCTAAGAACCTTCTGTGGAACACAATTGAAGAGTCCTTCTAGAAAACACTGTAAATGTAAAATTTTTAAAAAAAATGTAATATGTCCTACGTGCTATTGGTAATATTATAGTATAGAATTTGATTTTTGGCACTCACAGTGTTTCCTACAAGGACTCTTCAATTAGTATTTGGACAGATTCGCAGTTCACACTTTGTCCATTTTTCTAAATATTCTTTAAACCACCACTGTCTCTTCTAACTCAATATATTCGAAATACCAATAGTGAATTCTAGATGTATCACGTGTTAAAAGGTCCCAAGGGCTTTTTGTAGTAATTTCGGGATTCTCACATACTTTCCACCTTTCTCTATATTTTTTAAACCAACCCTGTCCGTGAAGTGAATGTATCCATGACACAATTCCTGAGCCACCGAAGTGTCGAACGTGAAGGGGCCCCGGTACCAAGGAGCAAGCCATCGAAAACGGGAATTAAACGCGATTGTAATCACAGTCATTTGGTCTGCATCGAATTGTAACGTCCAAGGGGTGTCTGAGACTTCGGGGCAGTGATGAATGGCCGCGTCCAGCGGTGCGCTGGTGTCCGCGACGTAGCCCCGTCGAACCGTTGCAAGTGCGGAAACGTGCAAAAAGCTGGCCGACCTTGTCCCACTTCCGTCGGAGCTTTGGGGAACGAGCTTACTTGTGTAAATGCTACACAACACATGCGGCAGCCGCGGCCTGTGGCGCGCAGCCGAGCCGTTTCGTTATGTAATCGTTCCATTATGTATACTGGGCGTTTCAGAACCGTGGCTGCTGCAGGTAACAGTCATTTCGACGTTTGGATGGATTGGTAGGGTTATACTGAACAAAGGGACGTGGAAAGGTACAATTTTATTAGACGACAGGGCGTAATTTCTTCTTCCAAAGGCAGTTCCAGTGAACGATGCGATTCTTCACTAATTTTGTCTTCCAAATTTCTCAAAATATCTGTCGCTTTTATGTACGATTGTACAAACAAGGGATTCTGGGTTACAATTTAAAGGACTGATTGTATTAAAAATAAGTTGTTTAAAGATCTACATTTATTTGAACTGACTAGTTTCTTTTAGTGAACTCTATTGAGTAGTTGAGTTTGTGACTTTTAAAACAGGAAAATGTTATATTAAATTTTGTAAGTAGTGTTTAGGTATTTCCTGTGGCATGATGATGAAAAGAAGATGGTAAAATGTCATTTCGGTCATGGATTAAATCATAGGGTGGGCTGCTATGTGTATTGGAAATATATTCCCTTCTCGATTTTATGCCCGTTCGTCAGGCTAGCTGAAGTGTGGATTGCAGTCATTTCGGCGGTGTATATAGCTCAATGAAAGTTGTGTTGATAGCTGGGAGAGCAGTTGCCTGGCAAACAAGAAGTTCCAAGTTTTGGAATCCAGGAACAATGGTCCATATAGTCGACTCCTCTCGAGTGTACAGTACGAATTCAAATGGTAGTTAGAGTTTATGGAAAGATTCCAAAAGTTCTGACAACGATGGTATTGCACGCAAACAGTCTTAGATAAAACTGTCTTCCTGTGGTGCTCGATAGTTCGGTTTAGTCGGGGCTTAAAGTTTATACTCCGACGCACCATCGCCACCTGCAATTTCAAACCCCCTGTAGAATTTTAAAAAGTATTAAAAAATTCAATTCTACGACACTAGAAGATGTATTAAATTCATGATTTTCGCTCAATATTACTTTAATATTGCTTAAAAAAGTATACCTTTTCTTTGCTCTGTTCGTCGTAAATATCGTACTCATAACTCAACTGACATGAACAGTTTTAAAATTTGAAGTACTGTAAAAATACACAAGAGTCTAAACTTCAATTAATAACTTTTTAAATGACAAGTAAACACTTAATTTCAGTTCCTATTCCAAAAGGAATAAAAAATATAAGGACACTATTTAATCACAAAGGGGTGCTGGCAAAAAAAGTTGATTTGCCTAATCTTAGCAAAAAAAATAAATAAAATAAAATAATTATTATTATTATTTTTATTTCCCTCACTATTCTTCATGAGTGAACTTACTATTTCTATTATTCCACTGTTACCACCGCAGAATTTAAAACTACATCCACTTTTACGGACAAAAGATCTGAAAACGATTAGCACGTCGTTTGGAATTTCCACAAACACTTGAATTTCTACCCCAGATTCTGAAACATTCTGTATGACTTGACGCTGCGGTGTGCAGACTGCAGGGGGGCATACAAATACGTCGTGTGCCTCGCTCCATTGTCGTGCGCTCAACATATAACGTGCTCCGTTATAGATTCGTCTGCCACGTTTCTTTAGGTCGCCTCTGAAAAGTAATTCCTCCTCGAGTCGACTCGGGCGAGGACAAAAACAGATAGAGTGAAAGGGGGAGTGGGTGGGAAGCGTGATAACGGGGAGGTAAGAGGCAAAGCGGAGTAGAGAGAAGGAAAGGCGAGATTTGCAAGGAGATTTCTTTAAAACAGGCGAAGTCCTTCTCCTGTCTATTTACGATCCTCGGAAGCGCCCTTCCAAGTAATTTGACAGTTCCTACAGCCGGAATTTCCCACGGATTATTTCATCTGGACGATCGATGGGAAGAATCTAGCGACGATTGTACTCGCTAACAAACGTAATTCAGCTTTCGCAAAGCTTCGTTTAGAGTCCTTTGATATCAACGCTTTTGATAGCTACTGTGAAAGAATCCACGAGATAAAAGACCGATTGTACCACTTCTACATTTTACAATACGCATTGGTGAAACTCACTCTTCACAAATTAGGAGATATTGACCTCTACATTTCGATCCTAGTGCACTACTTCGACAAAGTACAGTAGTGGAAATATTATAACTACATGATTGATAAATTAGTTGGTGTGCGATTTATTTTGTCAAAGATATTGGGCACTGTGTGCCTAGTCAATAATTGTGCAAAAGCTCTTTCAGAATATCTACTAATACTAAACAAGGTGGGTGTGAATACACGCTAAATATTCGAGTGGTGTAATAAATATTTCCAGTATTGTGTCAATACTATATTTAAGGCGCTATGCTCAGTCATGAAGCCGAAAAATGATTTCTGAGAATTCCTTTCCGCAAAAACAGTGAACCCTTTTTACAAACTATTGGCGTATTTTAGAAAGTATCCCATAATTTTTGTATTTAAATATCTTTGTCAATAACGCAGTTGTGATCAATCTCCTGGAGGTCCTCTCAAAAAAAGATATTTTGCTGTGATCACTGCTGCTCGGTACTGGATAATCTGAAATTAAAAATTCAAAAAGGATTTACATATTTAATATATTAAATTACCTAGTCTTTGAACGAAGGACTTATTTTCGTTGCATTTCTTTTTTATTGACTAAATAACCATGGGCTTTTGAGTAAAAAATTTAAACTTTAGTTTAAAGCGTCCCCCGTTTTGTCCCAAATTAATATTTCTAAAAGCCCTTACAGTTTTTTAGAAAAAAATCCCCAAAATCATTCTTCTTTCAACCTCCTGAATGAGCATCGCCCCTTCAGATACCAGAAAGCCATTGAACAGAGAAGAAAATTGTGATTACTAGTAGCGTGCCTAGTAATTCCAGTCTCCCGTCGAAGCCTATCGACGCAGGTGTCAGTGAAAGGGTTTCGCGAGAAAAAGCATACAAATCTCAGCTAGTAATGCGCACTGTTACACCTTTAATTAACCAAAACGCGTTAGCCTGTCCAGCAACGTATCGGATCAGTGTCGAAATTCGCTGTGACTGCTCGATTTTTTATTCCAAGGAGTCTCGCCCCCGTACATACTCGACAAAAACGGCGTAATAACGCCACATTGCGTTGCGGTCAGTGCATGTGCATTAAAAGCCGTCGTTACCGCGTCCGAACAACGAGTTGTGACGTACGCATGGTCGATAGCCGTAACTGGAAAAACCAGACGCGAAAAAAAAATTCCCGAATCGATCGGTACCGCCGTTCGACCGCGTACTTCGATGCGTGTCCGAGTTTTAATGGCGGGCTTCGAATCAGCATGCAATCAGGTGAAAGTACTGTGTAATACGTATATTCTGGAAACACCTATAAACGTTTAGAAATACATGGCGCAGCAATGGCAGCGAGTGGCGCAGCGAACCTTTGCTTCGAGGCGGCTAATCCTAACAATTAGCTATGGACCACCTATTCGAGCTGGGAGCAACGAAAGTGAATTTTCATTTCCATGCTTTCCTCGCTTGGTGTTCTTTCCACGGTATATTCTAACGAGTTTGTCAATTAAGATGTCGACAGAAGTGAAGGAACCATTAAGAAGGTGCGCTAGCAGTGAGACATTCACTTCCTGAGTGAAATAAAATGTCATTTAGTTCACACTTTAAATTACCTTCCCGTGCCATTATATCTCTTCACGGAACACAATTATAATTATGATATTTTTAATTTGATGTTCACATAACACTTCTTAGGTATACATTCACTCCCTGAAGTATTTATTTATTTATTTACTTAAACGGAATTCCTTGGTAAATACGAGAAACAGTCTTAATATATAAAGCAGAAAGCTTGAACAATGAATTCTGCGACCACGAAATGTGCCCCAGTTTATTATGCCTGACTAATCGAGATAAATGTGACTATTTTCACAAAAAATAATTTTTTTTTATATGAAATCAGAATCTAAATTTCGAGCGCAGCCGAGTAGTAAAGCTAGTAATATATACACTGAGCTATAAAGCGCAGATTAGAGAGAGAATTATGCAAGTAATACGTAAATAAAGTGGAAGCAAAACGCACATAAAGGTGCACACACAAAACTAAAATAAATAAAATAGCAGCTATGTAGTTACAAATGAATGTATGAAATGAGAAGTCGAAGAAATGCAAAGAATTGCAGAACTCGTATAGCTACGTAACACCTCAGATTTTACAGAATTTCCCTTTCTTTTCGCCCATCTTCAACTGGGAATATCGTTATCATCGTTGCACGCGTTCCTCGCATGTTCCGCCGATTAAGAATTTCCTGTTTGATCCTATTTCAACGAGAGGATCGCGCCAACGTTGAACCTGTTCGAATCAGGCGCGCCGGGCGCTCATCGAATCAGCCCGAGGAACTGCGAGCGCGTTGCACGATCCCTGGATCAGATCGACACGATGATCACGGCCCTGAATAAATTGAGATAGCATCTATGCGCGCCAAGAGACACGAACTTCCTTCGCTGCCGGGTTGCCTACGGTTCTACTATCGTTTCTCGATCTTTTCTGCCTTTCGCAGTCGGAAACAGTGTTTTACCCCGCCGTCCAGTCCGAGCGAAGCTAATTAGTCAGCTTGCCAGGTGGATTCAGCGGATCCACTTCAAATATTAATCCCGCGCTTTGCAGTGAAAACGGGGCACGAGTAAAAGCTGGCTTTCATAGCCACTCGCAGTTTGTGTATTGTTACGAAAGTCAGCTGGGATTTTGGTTTTCTATTAAAATTCATTTGCACTTAGCTTGGAGTACTCGTGGTCTTATGGTAGTCGAGTTTCTGTGCTATGATTGCAAAATTGTTATGCAGTGGCTTATGGTATTTGTAAAAATGAGGGGTAAGAGGAAAATCAGGGAATGTCACGAAACACAATTATCAAGAAAATTAAGTTTTATTGCTTTGGTCCATCAAAGAAACAAGGTTCAATGAATTTAATTTACTTATGTAATTTTCTTCTTAAATAATTTCTGGGTTTTCCTTGACGACAGAAGATTGTGCTTGGGCCAGAGAGGTGAAAATTTTTTATTTAAATATAATTTCGAATAACGAATAAAAGTCAAAAAACCCAAATTAACTTTATCGCTGGATACACCGTCGAATAAAGTTGAAGTGACAGTTACAGTTAAAGTTGCAACATTTATTCGACGCTGAAGTTGAAACTCACGACGAAGAAAAAAATTAACTTTATTTGTTGAATAAATTTTCATCGATTTAAAAACTTAACTTTATTCGTTGAATAATCTAAAGTTAGAGTAACTTTTATTTGATCCTTATTTAAATAATTTTTTTTTAGTTAATGCCTAACTCTGGTTTGGGCAAACAGTGGGGACATTTTTTATTTTATTCAGAGTGGACTTTTCCGATTTTAATTAAATAATTACTTAATTATTACGTATTAATTCTAGTATGTATCACCGGTTTTCGAATTTTACAAAGATTTTAGAAACCCACAAACCCTACTTTAAGTATTGCTTACATTCTCATTGAATGTTTGCACAAGAGAGTGGCCAGTTTCCATTATACAAAAGACAAAGTCACCGATGGCGATGTTCGAGATTCTCGACAGACTTTGCGACTTTACGACGTTAAATGACGGGGTTCGTGGCGGTAAGATCGCGCGAGGCTAGCTGACGGATGCGTTTAGAGGCGTGCAACCGTCGACCTTTTGAACGCTTCCTGAACGGGGAGAAAAACGTGATTACGTCGCCACGCGTTACGGCACGCTGAACCGTTCCAATCCTCGGGACAGATTAGAAGGGGAAAAAATAGTTTTATCGAGTCGGACACACGCCGTTTTTTACGGCGTATCAGTCGCAAAAATGCTACAGACTCGTTTACGCTGGAGCTCGACAGTTATCGACATTTCGAGCGAAACATGCGCGCGCTTGAGAAACGCGTGCTACTTAATTGCAGGGTGCAACATTTAGCCGGGCATATGCACGAAACGAGTTTCGTAACTCTGATAATGAAGCTGGAACTGACCGAGTGCTCTGAGAAACCTCTGTTGATCTATCAATTGTTTGCACAATCCATTAAAGCGTTTCTTTTAGTAATTGTCTTTCTTCTGCATGCATTTCTCGCCTTTGGTACTTTGTCGCCTAATTCTTGCTGCTTCTTGTTGAAAATGGAGAGGATTGAACGAGGTCCTATAACATTATGTTCCACTAACACAAATTTTCGTGATTCATGATGTTCGTTTGCTGTCATTTGGGTTGCTGGCTGCTGAATTGAGGAGTGATTTTTCAAAAGGGCATATTTCCACATAGAAAACATTTTCAATAACCGGAAAAACTGTGGTACCAACGTCTATTAAAAATAGATCTTTTTTATTAATTACACGTACATTTTATTCTTCCATCTGCTAGCGAAAATGTTTTAAATTTTGCGACATTGTTTTAGTAGTTATTTAAAAAAGACTGTTGGAAATAAGTTCCTTTGATGGAAAACTATAAAAAAGCCAGTATAATGTTTATGTTTACTTTTGTTTTGCTACATTTAATTGTAAAGTTTAAAATTTTTAAACTAATTTAGTATATATTTGGGTAACTCTGTGGAATTAAATTCCTTTTGTATTCTTTACAATTTCCTAGATGAGTATACAAAATATGTCCGTTTTGTTTCAGACGAAAAAATTATTTCACTATGTCATCAGACAAACTTGGAAATAAGACTTTTTGTATGAAACATATATTTCCACTTTAAATTTTCAAAAACAAAAAACGTGTTGTATGTACTTCGGGGGTGTAATTTAACATTATTAAAGCGATGCTATCAAAATTTGCTTCAAGATCAAAAATGGAAATATGCCCGTTTAAAAAATCAATCCTCATCATGGTCTCTGTATTAGTCTCTGATTTATTCAGAAAAATATGGACGGCGTTTTAGTTTTTAAAAAGTACCTATGTTTGTAAAAATAATCTTATGGCTAACATTTGTCCCTGTCATTCAAAGCATTTTGCCAGCAAATACTTTGTTGAGTCGTTAGAAATAACAGAAGATTTATATGATTTGATTTAAGAGATAGTACTCGGCGTTACATCCTGTGAAGCGAGAATAAATTTGCAATAACACGTCGTAATTGGTCTACTTTAAAGCGTAATATGCGTTATCGTAGATAACTGAAGGCATTTGAATTACTTAACGTAAACAAGAGACCTGTTCACGTGGCATTTTTCGAAATTGAATTCTGAATTCACGATACCATATTTTGGCGCGCCATATGTGGAACCCGTTTACCGTTCTACGAGCTTTAATCGCGATAGAATTCGACAGCCAAATTGAACCTACTAATATGCAAATTTCCTCAAGAGTCCTTTCACTTATGAGTGGCACCCCACATTTATTGGAAAACGTGAAAACGTGTTTTCGTTGCACATGCACGCAGGGGCAGGTCGTTTAGTGTTCCTGGCATGTAAATCTGGTTTGTTTAGAGAAAAACTGTAACGAATAAACGATGATAAATGGGGCTGTTATGCTTTTCCGATAAGGAAGAAATGGGAACGTTTGACTGTGACTGGTTACTGGAAAGTATTTAATTACTTCCCTGAATTCTAGCTCAAGTCGTGAGAACGAATGACCACGTTCTGATTTGCATTTCCTCGTAAATTGGGTTGAACTGTGAAGCATTGAGAAGTAAAACCTTTAATGTATCCGGGACGAAACGGCAATTGCAAACACTTGCGTGAAATTCTCAAAATGTTTTTGTAACTTTAATTTTTGATAAAGTGTACAAAATCGTTATTGGGTCAGTTTGTGGCAAAACCATCATATTTTGCGTTGGACGTGAAAGATTTCGGTAAAATCGAACTATGATATAGTCCACGTGAAATTAGGCGGTGTTTAAGTCATCATTTCGCTGACTTCGAATTTGTTTAAAAAATACAGGACTTTGAAACTTGTGATATAGCACTACTATTTGTGTACTAGACGATTTATTGCAAACACGTCTAGAACACGTCTAAATTGCACACAATCGTATAATAAATCAATAAAAATTATTTTACATTACGAGTTTGCATAAATGCATGGCATTAGTCTCCCTCTCTGTTTCGGTATGAGTCACGAAAAGGAGGCTTGACGAATGCAGGCTGAAAAATGTTTGAATAAATGAATGTCTGATCAATGTCTCGTTTCTGCTTCCATGTATTTCTAATTCTGAAATTACATAGCTTCAAGTTTTAATTACACTTTCATTTTACATAATAAAATCAGGATTACTCCCATCATTGTTTCTTCGACAATAATTCCTCGTGAACTTGTAGTTCAACTCACGATTCGTTTTACACAGCAGCAGTAAGAGTTATTTAATAACTCGCTAATTAATTCCTTGCAGGATGTCAGTTCTATCCGATTGGGGAGTACCTGAAATTCGTGCGAGTACCAGAGAACCTGGCGAAGAGTACGGAAATCTTATCCTTGGAGGCACATCCCAGAAACCACATCTCGATTATGCCTGTGGATAAAGTGAGTACTCATCTTTTTTTATTTCAGAGTCCTTTCGGTTTAATGCACACTGAGCAATCACTAAATTTGCCAGATGGACGTGCAAGTAAAAGGTTAGAATATAATTCCAAGAAGGGTCGAATAATCTGAACTGTAAAAACATATGCAGCCCGTTAAAGCATCAAGTTTATAACTGTCTACCACAAACTCGAATTATTTGAAGGATGTAGTTCCACTTCTTTTACTCGTTATTAGGTAATCAGCATGATTAGTATATTTCATGGGTTTGAATATGTGATTGGCGAAAGTGAACGAAAGTGTATTAATACGCATAGGATCCCGGTTATAATAATTCATGAAAATGTAAAGGAATACAATGTTATATGTAATTCTAGACAGGATTTGAAAGTGAAATATCGAAACTGGATCATTATTAATGAAATAACTTCGAGCTGTTATTTGTGAGAATATCTAAACGAAATTATCGTGGTTTGGAATGGCGCTTGTCTTCACGTTTCTTTCATTTTGAAAGAAATTTCAAGTTCCTTGAAGAAATATATAATTGCCAAGAAACTCACAAAAATACACTCAAACGTTTCACTAAATCCAAAAATCATGGAAAACTATTAGAAACCTTACCGTTCTTTCAGATAGAATTTACACAAGTTAATAAAGTTTTGGTATAGAATAGAATAATGTTTATTAACAATAAGTAAAATTGAATACAGTGGGAAACCCAGCTGTGCTGTCTTTAAGGAGTCATTCTACTTTGAACCGCCGAAACATTAAGCTATTTCTAAAGATTTTTTTCTCAGTAAATGCAACAGAAAAAAATCTTTAAAAATAGCTAATTTTTCGGCGGTTCAAAGTAGAATGTTTTCGTGGTATGTCTCTGCACCATGGAGGTTCTGCGCAAATTAAAAGAAAACTGTCGCCTCACATCCTTCCTTGAGTCCTCTCTGCCCCTAAAGCAAGACAAAAAGAGTCCTGAGGGCCAACGCTCTCCAAATGCTATTTTCCTTCCACACATAAATATCGTTAAATTCCAACAAAGATATCTAGATTTGACAAGCATCCTTGCAGCAAACCGGCGTTATAGCAATCACAGCATTACCCCAGCGAAGCTGGAAAAGACAGAGTGCAGCGCAAAGAGTTAAACGAAACGTCCGAAAAACTTACTTAGCCGCGAACAAGACAATTACCTCGAAATGCCGCGTGTACCGTTGAACGACGTGGATAGATGGCCACCAAACGAAACAATTATCCTCGGGCAGCCTCTGTACCGTTGAACGAGCATATGCCATCGCGTAATCGGCTCGTAACTGTTACAGGACGAAGACGCCCGGTTCTTCAACTACAAAGAGACGAACAAGACGCACGTATCCTTGGTGCTGGCCCAGTCTCTGGAGGATCTGGTGGACACTGAGACGCCTAGAAATCTGCTCAAGTTCCGCGTGGTCTGCGACTACACCGATGGCGGCGATTCTCTGGTAAATCCTAGAAAGCATAATACTTCGCGCGGGCGCGGTCACTTCGCCGTTTATTTTCACTAAACGCCCTGCGACTCGCGGCACCGTTAATATTATTAACGGGCATCGTTATGGTTTCACGGTTCTTTAAACGTGGCGCGCGGCCGACGTCCGTTTCCGTGTTCTCCGTGGGCGTAATTAGATCTTAATGCAACCATCAAATTGCTGATGATGAATATTACAACGTTGCACATAGGGGTATTTGGCCGATCTGGGCGACCAAAAGTCGGTTATAAAAATTTCAATGCAGATTGATAATAAAAGATAAAGATCGCTATGAAAATAAAAGAAATATGAAAAATAGAAAATATTGCTATATAAAAGTAGATTATTTCGAGTACTCGAAAAAAGCGAGTGCAGCATGGCTCGGCTCGAAAAACCGAACCGAGCCGAGTACTCGTAAATACCGAAGTACCCGAATTTTTTCGGGCGGCTCGAAGAGAATCGAGTACTCGAATGTGGATGTTTTTTTTGTTGAATTTATGGAAAAATGCCTACTAAAATTCTATGATTTCTCCGACGAGCACAGGAAGGAAATGAAGCATAATTTTTCGCGTTTCGAGCCCGAAAAGAACCGAAGATGGACTGGAAAAAATTTTTGTTTTGTTTATATTACTGTTTTTATTTATGCTTTATATTAATTGGATTAGCCTAAGAGCATCTTTGGAACCCACTGAAGTAAAAAAAATAATTTTGACCGCCTAGATCGGCAAAATACCCCCATGTGCCGCCAAAAGAGTACCGGTTCCTCCCCTTTTTCTATTCCTTAATTTTGGGAAGGACCCGACAACGTTTCGTAGCTCGTGTCGTTTCGCCAATGTTCGGGCAATATCCCGCGACGTATCCCACTTTTCCACCAGGTGTCTGGTTCCTTTTTCACGCGCGCCAGGATAACTGGAGCGTGCAGACACCGGTCTCGATAGAGCGAGCCGGGCCTCTGCTACCGGTTTTCCACCTCTGCAACGCGCTAATCAGCATTTATGCAATTATTTCGAAGGAATGCAGTAGATCAATAGAACCGTTACGTTGCAGATTACGATTTTTCCTAGGCTTCGTGCGGACATAATTACCCTTACGTGTTTATACCGCGTGGTACGACGTGTCGATTTCGAGCTCGCCTAGAAAACGAAACCTTCCCACCGCCTTTCGGGATATTACGTCTGTTATTACTTGGATTTATGTACACTCGAAATTAATTTCGACAGGGCGCACAGTGGTTCCAAAATGGGAAATTTTGGAAAAAAATTGGGTTCTCTATGTATTCTTATAGAAAATTTTGCGCTGATTCCGAATATATACCATGTTCCTATACCTAAAATAAACGATTCATGTGTTTTTTGGCCAAAAACCATGAAAAATCACATTTTTTCACATATTTTGCGATATTGAGCAGTTTTCTTCTGCCTCAATGTAATTTTGTCCAATAGAAAAGTTGTATAGAATTAAAATATGCGTTTTTTTAAATTCTTTAAATTTATTTGTAACTGTCAATATTCGTTTTTTGAACGGATTTTGTACTTGTACAATGTTTAGACAATTTTGTCTAATATATCTAAATATATCAGTCAACGATATATTTTCTGGATAACATTTTTTTTCGCCTCGAGAATGTTGTTATACGATGGGAAAATGTTATGGCCGATGTCTTTCACCATTTTTCTAATGACTTCATATTGATATTTATAAAGTTTAGCCTGAGCCTACTAGACTTGAGGCGCAATGCACGCCCGCACTCGCCTTCGGTTGTCTTTTGGCGGGCACCATGGTGATTTTTACACGCGGCGCGGAAAAACAAATGCATGTGACCATGCACTAGTGTCCAACAATGCGTCTAGCACGGCAATAGTGCCCATTCAGATGAGCGACTTAACAGCTACCTGATTAGTATTATTTGTATACTTGAATAGTGAATATGGAGAAATTTGCAATTAAACACAAAGTTTTGTGCGATATAATTTTTAATCGCGACTCTTTTGACAATTTGTTACAAGTTAATTACCATTACTTAAGTGATGAGCAGTGCGCGTATATTATTCAGCAATACCAGAAGATATTCCTACCCCATTTCAATAAAAAATTCAAAGCAGTCTATGAAAACAGAAAGAAATTTCTTTCAAAGTTTCAAGTCTGGCTACAAGGTTATTTCGAGGTATCATTATCTCATCTACCTGGCACGTCTGACAATTCAGCATCTGAATCATTAAACATCATAAGACGTGGGAGGCCATGTAAATCGTTCGACGAATGTTCCAATCGTGCCAAAAAGTACAAAGTTCAGAGTCACCGAGAAACATTTTCACAAGATTTAATTGATGCCGCTTCTTCCAAGCCAGCCGATGCACATTCTTTTCAGAGTAGCTCTGATTCGAAAATGGATCCCGATTTGGCACTAGCCATGATGACTCAGGCTAAACTTTCTAAATATCAATATGAAGTCATTAAAAAAATGGTGAAAGACATCGGCCATAACATTTTCCCATCGTATAAAAAGATTCTCGAGGCGAAAAAAAAATGTTATCCAGAAAATATATCGTTGACTGAACATTCAGCCAGTGTTCCGCTTCAGGACTTGTTTGATCACACCACTAAAAGGATCATCGAAAGTTGTCCGAGCATGACAGGCACCGATACTTATGACCTGGTGCTCCACACCAAATGGGGATTTGATGGTGCTTCTGGACAGGGTCAGTTTTCACAAAAACTCACAGAAGAATCTGCCAGTGTTTCAGATGCCCATGTTTTTTCCACTGCTATCGTACCATTGAAGTTAACGTGTATAGGAAACGAAGAGGTTGAGTTGTGGAAGAACTCTAGACCTTCGTCCACGAGGTTTTGTCGACCCGTAAGATTTGCCTGCACGAAAGAGACTCCAGATATTGTTATAGGAGAAAAAAATCGAATGGAGAATGAAATACAATGTTTACGAGATTCTCTAATCCCGTCGGATGGGCACACTATACGTGTAAAACATAAATTATATTTTACAATGTTTGACGGAAAAGTAGCTCAAATTGTGACCGAAACAAGTTCTGCAAGCAACTGTGTGATTTGCGGGGCCAAGCCTTCGGAAATGAACAAATGGCCAAAACTTATGAAAAAAGAATTAAATGCTGAAGCCCTTAAACTCGGAATGTCAACAATGCATGCCAGAATCAAATTTATGGAGTATGTTCTCCATCTGAGTTATAATTTGCCGTTGAAATGTTGGAGGGTCAATGAATCGACAAAAAGCATAAAAAAAGAAAATAAAATTGAAATTCAAAATCAGTTTCGAGAAAAACTTGGATTACTTTTAGATATCGTTAAGCAAGGGACAGGAACAACTAACACCGGAAATGCATCAAGGCGATTTTTTGAAAATTACGCGATAACTTCAGAAATAACTAAAATTGATGAAAATCTTATTAAAAGATTTAAAATAATATTGGAGTTAATCACGAGCAATTATGCAGTTGATTCAGTTAAATTTGGTGCATATGCTCGCGAAACCGCACAGTTGGCTATAAAATTGTACCCCTGGTACTATATGCCAGCTTCGGTGCACAAAATTTTATTACATGGCCAGGAAATAATCGAACAAGCCGTTTTTCCAATTGGAACCTTATCGGAAGAAGCCCAGGAAGCGCGAAACAAAGAGTACAAATACTTCAGAACTTTTAATACCAGGAAATCATCTCGAAAGGCAACAAATGAGGACATAATGCATACGTTACTAATTTCTTCTGATCCATTTATATCAAAATTACGACCGGAGTTAAAAATAAGGAAACTTCCTTTGAGTGAAGAGGCAAAATGTTTATTGCAGAATTAAAACGATCAAGGTTAGTATCAGTGATCATTTTACGTACTTTGTTTCGACAAAATTGTCTAAACATTGTACAAGTACAAAATCCGTTCAAAAAACGAATATTGACGCATATTTTAATTCTATACAACTTTTCTATTGGACAAAATTACATGGAGGCAGAAGAAAACTGCTCAATATCGCAAAATATATGAAAAAACGTGATTTTTCATGGTTTTTGGCCAAAAAACACATGAATCGTTTATTTTAGGTATAGGAACATGGTATATATTCGGAATCAGAGCAAAATTTTCTATTGAAAGGCGACACCCACAAGAGCGATCGACGGTCAACAGTAGCAATTAGGTATTAACCTGTTTTTACGAAAAAAAACTTACAAAAACGTTTGCATACGGTACAGACGGTGATTGACGGTGAAATTTTTTAATGGGAATTGTACCTCAAAATATGTACTTTCAAACCTTTCCAGTTTCGTTGCGGAGGTAGACGGAGGTACCTGAAAAAAATGGTGATTTCTAAAACACCTCGGTATTTTTGGAGATATTGTTATATTCTGACAACAGGTTTCAATTCTACTTCTTTTTGCTCTACACTATGTAAAAATGAGTAATAAAACTACTCCGGAAAAAAAATGTCCACTTAGTGATATGTAGAAATTTTGGCCATACTTCTTTAGTGCGAGTTTTTCCGCACTTGTAATCGGTTTTAAAGGCTAAGTGACAGGAAATGATCAATACATAACCGATGAAAAAATATACCAAAAAAAGCAATACGAAATTGTGACATGATTTTTTGAATTTTTTCCGCCTCGGAACCACTGTGGGGCGGTCCGAGAACCGAGGCTTCCAGTTCTCTTAAATGGCTTAGCTAGATATTTTTGAAAAGCTTTTCTAATTTGCTCGTGTTTTGGTAGAATGGGAACAGTTCCGTTGAATAGGTACCTATGATATTGATCTTCACTACTGAAAGGATGTTATTTAATTACCATATTTATAATGCACGAGTAGAGTTCAGTATTAGCTGAAACCAGTGTGTTTAATTGGATCTACTTGGAATAACAGTAGAATTTTTCTAAAATTCATGAAAATAAATTTTGTAGGGGCCATAAATTATTTGGAATTAATTGAAGAATTACTATGCCGATGAGTGAAACTTGCCGGAATTTTTCACCTCTTTAAACTTTTTATTGCCAAGTACAGAGAAATACATGTCCAATATTTCTGAATATTCTCCATATCCACGCCATTTTCAATAAAAAGAATAATTCATTTGGCAACGTGTTCCCAAGGAGTCCCTTTTTCACTACGCATTTCATTTTTCTCAACGCGAAGAAAATTTGAGATGTTGAAAAATAAGGGCCACCCTAATGTGGCATGTGCCTGCTTTTCATTGGACTCCTCAATTTTATGAGCAAAACTTGGACAGCCTCGAAGAAATTCTAATCAGACCTACAGTCACAGTTCAAACTCATTCTAAATTCCCAGATTGTGTTAATTACATCGTTCGAAAGCAGTTGCAGTTAAGTAGCCTGAAAATTTACGTTTCTCCAATCTGTAGAACAGACTGCATCGCCGCAGGTGATTCGTTCATCATCGATGCAAGTGCCTTGCCACTTCTCGAAACAAGCATGCAGCCGGGGTAACGCTGTTTTACACAAGTATGCAATAAAGCGGGCAGAATGTAGACGCGGAGTACCGTTGTTACGCAGTGCTGGATCGTTTCCGTCGCGACAGATCCGACGAGATGTTTTCGTGCGTTGATACAATCTCGCCAGATAAATGTGAAGTAATACTGTTATGCGTCCTGTCTCGTCGCAGATATTAAATACTGAAGAGATGTAGAAGAGGGGAGGAATGAGGAGGAATCTAAGGAGGGAAAGGGGGGAGAATATTAATATCGGTTCACTGTACAGGACTAACCAAATATCATGTCCAGAAAGGATAATACAATTTTTCTAATTTCTGTTATTACGTATTGTTCTACTTTCTATTTTAGTCTCTCTTCTTCTATACAATGTGTCGGCATACTTTTCAGAAGAAGAGAGGCAAACACAGGGAAGGGAATAAGAAACAAGTGCTTCGCTATACGTGTCCTTTGTTTCGTACTTCGATTCTTCACTTTGTTCTTCGACAAGCACGTGCATTTGTACTCAAGTATATGTGAGAATCACCATGTCAATGCACAGTTGTGAAATAAGTGCATGGTTGATACAAATGGTGAAAGTGTATCGACGTATCCTGCTAAATATCTTGGCAGCCAAACGAAATGGAAGTTGTTTATTTGCCGGGTGGGCAGTATACTTTACTGTGAGTTCTGGCGTGATGGACCTGAGACACTCAAGAGGACGTTGCGTGAGATCGTTTGCAACGGGTAACAGGAAGGAGTGTCTGAAAAGATGCTGAAAATTGCAGATTTTCTCCTTCTATTCAGGAAACTATTTTCTCTAGGAAGCTCCTTGTATTATACAATTTAAACATTCGGTAAATGCTGAGCGATATTAAATACACAGAAAGTGTATTGTACGCCTTATTAAGTATGTAAGAATATGCTTAAAACAGTATTTTTTTCTATTCTCCATAGTCCAGTAATTTTTTTAATTTAGGATTTCTTAACCCTTTAAAAATCTGGTGAAGGGTATGTAACCCCCCCCCCCCCCAGAATAATATTTTCAAATACATAAAATGACAGATATAATGGAGTTAGAAAGGAAATCAATGACATTGAAATATAGTTCAATTGAAAAATACTAAATTCCAGTTATACAATAAACATGTAACTTTTTCCCTGGTTCTTAAATTCCTGGATTCTCCTCGCAAAAAGATCCTTAACCAGGAAATTAAAAAAATCACGAAACTGGGGATATGTAGAGGATGTACATATAGGTATGTATCTCGCAATTTTTTGCTACCCAACTCGCGAATTGTAAGAGAAAGAAAAAATATTTTCAGGCAAAAATTGTATCCTTTAATTAGGACTATCATTTGGTAACTTACACCTCCTTAATTCTTGGTAGTTCTTGGGTAGCAAAAATAAATCCACAATACATATCTATATATTCTCTACATATCCCCAAAGTTTCATAATTCTTTGAACTCCCGAGTTGGGGATCTTTCCTTGTCAATTCAATTCACTCTTCCTCGAGTGATTTATGGATCCCAGGACAGGAACCAATACTCCAAATATTCTGAGGAAAGTATTATTATAACAGAGACCTGATATAAAAGAAAACAGTGGAAAAGTTCGGTAACATTAATAATTAGCGTAGCTAACATGCGAATATTTATTTCCGCAGGTGACATCGCACCTGTCCGTCACGGTTTACGTGGAAGACATAAACGATCATGCTCCCAAATTTGTCGATGCGCCTTATCACGTGACAGTGGACGAGCTAACGCCAGTTGGTAAGATACACTGCATACGAGTTACTTTTCTACGCGCTTCGAAAACAGATTGTATCCATTCTTCTCATTCGCACATCCATCCTCGCTTTACCCTCTACATTAATAATGCACTTCCATCTAAAGAGTTGAAAATAACACAGAGATGTCACAACACCTGCAATCGCCATTACCGTTCCATGAATAAAATACCATTCGATCGTTCACGCTCCTATTGTTAGAAAAGCGACGAATGTCTCCCCCTTGTCGATGGGCCACTCGTTCAAACACGGTGAAACGTTCCACGGCCGATTGGAGCTTGGAAAGTGTATCAACACTAGCATCCCGCGGACCATTCCCACATTAACATGAATTTCATTATGCATCGCGAAATTCCATCTCCACTCTACTGACAAATTGGGGCCCCGTCATTGGACTGCCAGCTAAATATTTAGAAGCCAGTATTCATGAATGTCAAATGGAGAGACACGAGCATTTCCAGAGAGTGCAATCCGTCCATGAAGAAATAGGCGTGTTGTTCGCGAGCTGCTAGCAATAAGGTGAAACCAAACTCTGGTTGTTTGATCGCAGGTGTGACGATATTCCGCGGGATTCATGCGGTGGACGGCGACAAGCCGAACACGCCGAACAGCGATGTCCACTACGCGATAGTGAAAGGCAACGAGCAGGGCAAATTTTCCCTCGAATCCGGCCACAGAACCGCTCTCATACTCCGTAAACCGGTGGACTACGACAACGGTGATCGCGAGTTCACGCTGGTCATTGCGGCCACGGTGAGTACGCGAGACGATATTACACGCGCAGACGATACCGCTCGTAGAAAAGCCGGTGAAAGTCCACCGTCGTCGATATTACGACGATAATTGAAGACTTCGCCGGTAAAAACGTGGGCAGCTACCAAATGTATTCATTTTTCGAGTTAAGAGGGTATTTTACTGTGGCCTGTGATTTTTTTAAGTTTTTTCAAGATATTTTTTATGGACTTAATGAAAGATTTTTAAGCTGAACTTTTCACTGTATATTCGTTATATCTTAAGCTATGAATAAAAATTTGTGTTGGTTGAAAATATGAAATAAAGAAGGCGCAATAGCACATGAAAGCCGACCGCGATTATTCTTCGTCTTTTTCGGGTTTTAAAATTCAAAGAAGATTAGAAAAGAAAACTATTTTAAGCTAATTCTGCTAGGGACGATAGTGACACGTCTGCTGAAAATGAGTGCACAAGGTGGGCTCAATCGGACAAGTAAAATTTGAGATCTCGTAGTAATCATTTTCTAAAACACCATTTTGAGGAAAACGCGTTTAAAGTTTTGCACCCAGTTCTAGTGAAGAAAATTCTATATTCATCTAATCTATCACGCCTGGTCCGTAAAAAGAATCTTTCAATAAGTCCATAAAAAATTCCTGAAAAAAGTTAAATACCCCCTTAACAAAATAATTTTTAGAGATACGAGTAAGCTACCTCAATTTCAAGAGATTATGGAGCTGCCTCCATTTTGCAGCAAAGTTTTCAATCGTTTCTACAAAGCGCATTATTATCGGCTCCTCTGCCCATGTGTTGCAGGATCGTGGCGTACCTGCCAGGACCACCAACACCACCGTGAAGATCACGATAGTCGACAATGATGACCTGGATCCGAAGTTCACGCGGGACGTGTACAGGGCGAAGATCCACGAGTTCTACCCCATGCCGGTAAATATCAAGTTTGCTGGTGTTTGATAATGACTGTTAGATGGGGATGTTTATGTATAAGGTATTGGGAGCAAAAACGGACTAATCCTAATACTCCGTAAACGAAGAATTAGACGATCTGAAAAATAGGGTTTCGACCCGATTCTGTTTTGCAAGTGTTGTTGCCAATGTAGTCACAATCGTTAGCTTCTAATGAAGGCATAATTAATTTCATTTCCCATTTAATTTTAATAAATTTTCTGCTGCGCAGAGAGTGGCCACCACAAAATGTCAATGCAAGAAGTGACTTTATTATGCCATATGGCAGTGTTTATCAACCTTTTAAGTCGCGATCTCCTTTTATAGTAGTGAAATAACCTACGACCTCTTTCCCATATAAGGTAAGGTAAATATTTCCTTCCTCTTATGTATGAAAAATCAGTGTTACATCATTAATAGAAAATGGTAATGTAACCATATGCGAATAAATAAGTGCTAAAAAACGTCCAAAACACTTCGAGACCCCTTACTGGGTCAGCTCGAAGGTTGGGAATCACTGTCTTACGGTTTTAAATTAAAAAAAATTAGTTTTGACTATTTTAAGGTTCCTCTAGTTACTCGAAGAATATTATAATAAAATGAACACAGACCTGGAATTAGGGTCGTGGTGAATCTGATGAATGTTAATATAGTAAGATTATTAACATCTATTGTATTAAGTCAGTGCAAAAATTCGTTCGCTCAGTGTTAGCCGTAGGGAAAGGTTTATTTTTTCTACACCTGCACTTTGACCAGACAAGTGGCAAAGGAAACAGATAGCTAAGGCAAATACTATGATTAGAAAGACATTTGTTATTTTTAATTTAATAAAGACTGGTTCAATAAAGCGAAGTAACATTTGCAGCGACGTAATAGATGGCGCTGTAACTTATCCAACAACCTCGAGGAACAATTTTCTTCCTCTAATTGATGCTGTAGCGATAGTCAATCGTTTAGTTAAACGCTGCTTAGATAATCAACCTCCTACCACGCGTGAAATTAAAAATTGGGGTATTTGAAAAGTGTGTCAGGGGTGATGAAAGGTTTGCAGTGATTGTTAATCGCCTTGTAATTCGATGTTGGAAAATATCGGAGTTTATATTAATGCAGAACCAGTGATAATTAAGCATCAAGCGGAGGAGACTCGATTACGAAATCGCGGGACGACCGCACTTTGCCACTTACGTTAGATATATCCGCCGGCAATGACCGCGTCAATGCGCGACGCTGGATGATCGTCGATGGAAGTCGCGTATTACGGAACAAACCGACTCTGGGGAACTTTCTACGCGTCCATCGAGGCGCATCGCTTCCTCGAGCAACGACGTTTGCACGACAGCAGTTTTTCGTTCTTTTTATAGAAGTAAATTCAATCGATTCGTCGCCGCGCTGGGTTCGCCCCTTAACCCCTTGGCGATCGTTTCCCTTCGTCGCGTAAGCCACCTCACTCTCGAGCAAATAATTGACGGTGCAGATAACTGATTCTACAGATTCGATAATAATATAAATTTTTCACATAGAGTTATTGAAATTAGTAGATTTTTTACATGCTTTAATTACAAATCTGGTGATACAGATGCATAATGGAGGGATTGCTTTGATATAAATAAAGAATTTGAAAAATTGACCTATCAATCTTATTAGAACATTATCTAAATTCTTGTAATAGTGAGTTCAAAATGATAACACAAATTTTAAAAGTTATGGTACAAGAGTTAATATCTTTAAATGAATTTGGGTTCGAATTATTATTATAAATGATTAAATTTGTTTTTCCTGCCGGAAATCATTATCGATTTAATTTTATTTTGGTTACGATTAACGATTATCAGTGACAGAAATTTAATTTTAATTATCCGTAACCATTATCGATGACTCGAATTTTATTTTAATTAATCATTCATAATAGTTAGATGTAATCAGAACAATTAAAAAATAATATTTTTTTAATCATTCCATTATTTGAGAAATTTTTACTTAAGGACTTTCTTAAAAAAAAAAATTAAAATAACTAAGAAGAAACAAGTATTTCCTTCCGAATTTCCGTTTCTAAGACAATCGTATTCGGAAACTTTTTGATCCACAAACAGACCATGAACCTCAACAGAATATTCATTCCCCAATCTTTCCAAGCTCCTCCTCTGAATTCGTTCTCTAATTTCCAACGTTCTCTGTCAACAGAGCTCTTCACCATGAATGACTGGATTTTTTCGACGCCGCGTAAAAACGGCGGTGGGTTCGCGGCTGGTGCCATTAAATCGAGTTTCACAGTCAAGCGCGCGCGTAATGGCTGGACTTTCAATGTCGATTTCCTCGGCAACGGATCCACGTACGATAGCAATCCATTCTCCGAAAGTTCGATACTGTTTTCTGTCCCATTAGCGTCGGTTATTCGTGGCGACGAACCGTCTCGTTCCTCGATCAGTGGTACGCGCCACCGCGTTAATCTAGGCTGTGCCACATCGCGCTCACAGCGAATGCCAGAGGTTAATACTTTCCTTCGCGAAAAACCTTGAGGTATAAATTTCGTCCCGAGTGGAAAACATGATCGCGCGGCACTGATCACCCACGATATTTATCATTGGCCGCCGAGAGTTCGACTTTCGAGCGATACTCGCGGCGCGTAGTCGTTCGCGGAGATTTATTCAGCGCGATTACGCTCGACGTTGGACTCGGCCGTTGGTCAAACGCTCTGGGAAGCACTTGGAAAGTGAGTTTTCACATGCCAACCAACTGTGTCATTTTCCGTCGAATTATATTCCATCGACAAAATTGAATTTATGGAGACCAGCTTCGCGTAATCCCTCATAGATACCTATTCCATTAGCTGAGGAGGAAATTTCGATTTGAATTTTGAGTACCGGCTGGTCAGTGGCGGATTTAAGGGAAAAGGCCTAGGTGGCAAACGTTCTAGAACACCCTGTATATGTAACAGAACTTCGGGAACTGAAAAATTCAAAAACATCTAAAACTGTGCAGAAATGTAACTATAGTGATGCTAATAACGTAACTATTTTATTATTCAGCAATTAACCGGCACTACGGGTGAAAACACCCCCTCAAACTTAGGGCGTTGTGATAATTGAAACACAATAAGTGCTCTAAATAGTTCATAGTGTAGTATTACTTTATATTTATGTCATTGAACGAGGAGATTGCTGAAGGTTTTTAGTAAGAATCCTAAAATTCATTGGGTTACGATGAAAGTTAAATGTTCGTGACGAAAGTCCCATCGCAATCTCGTAACGATTCTAAGACGTTTTCCTAACATCTGAAGAGTGACCAGAACCCATCGTCTTCAAAGTAAACTGATACGCGACAGGTGTATCGCTTAGAGTAGCGTTGTGTCTTGAGATCAGAAACGTCCCTAACAGCCTCCCTCCTCGTCTCTTGCAGGAGCACCCCATCTTCACGCAGATCAACTTCACCACGCCAATTCAGGCGACCGATTGCGACCTGGACATCAACGTGCCGGTGCGCTACGACATAATCTCTGGTAACGAGCGAGGCTTCTTCCAACTCGACCCCAAAAACGGCACCCTGTTCTTGAAACGGGCGATCGACCTGGACGCTGAGAGGAACTTGCCGTCCAACACCTTCACCCTGCAGATCCACGGTTCGCAAGTGGATAACCCCTTGAAGACAGCCGCGGCTCGCGCTGAAATAGAAGTGTTAGATCTAAACGACAATCTGCCCGAGTTCGAAGTGGACCTGTACAACATCAGCATCGTGGAGAACCTGCCAAACGGCTTCAGCGTGTTGCAGGTGATTGCTCGCGACAGGGACCAAGGGGAGAATGGCCAGTTCGATTACCAGCTGGTAGACCCGTCTGGTGCCTTCGCAGTGGATCCTAAATCTGGCTGGCTGACAGTGAAGGACCAGTCGGTGCTGGACCGCGAGAAACGAGACCACTTGCAAATGAAGGTCCTCGCCATAGAAAGAAAGCCCAGCGTCGTCACCCGAGAAAATGGCTCGTCCGTGGACGTGGGGGTCACGTTGCTGGACGCCAATGATAACAATCCGATCTTCGTACCTGGGAACCTCTACGAGTTGATCGCCAGGACGGACTACAAGCTGGGCACTGTCCTTGGACAGGTGCACGCGGTCGACGACGACCTCGGACCCAATGGTATGGTGAAGTACAGGCTGCAGAAGCCTGGCAACTCGACCACTCGCACGCCACCCTTCAAGGTGGACGAGGACACTGGTATGATCACAGTAGCTGAGAGCCCCATTCTTGAGGGAAGACACGCGATATTCGTAGAGGCTGCGGATCAACCGGCCAACCCCAGCGAGAGGAGGTTCTCCCTGGCTGTTGTCACTATTGATGTCTTCCGATCAGACGGTGAGCTGTTTTTGTGTGAATTTTTGGTTGGAGGAACGTGGAGGCATATTGTGCATATTGAGTGAAGAAGACTGAGGACGAAATGTATAACTGTGTTTATTATTTATGATGAATAGATTCTTGGGATAGTCAGGGTGTTTTTACGAGCAAGTTTATGGGATTTTTTAAGTGAATGATTTGCTAGGAAAAGATCATATGTATAACATCCGTGGACTTTTACGACCAGTAGATTTTTGGATTCCTGAGGGATGTTCTTAGGAGGTGCTTCGTAGAATTCTTTCAGTGAAGAATTTCCTAAAATGGCACTCATGTTTATTGAGCTGTTATGGGGAATTAGTTCCTGAGTTATATTTTGGGAGTAGCTTTTTAGATTTTTTAAGTAAAGGCTGTTCTAGGATTAGATATAAAATAGAATGTATCATTTTCACTGAATTGTTATAAAAATTAGGGTTTTGGGATTTAGGAGTAGGATTCTTTATGCGAAGAATTTCCTAGCGAAATACTTGCGACGAATAGAGTTTTGGCTTTAAAATGGGGGATGTTTTTAGAATCTGCTTTATTAGATTGTTTTAATGAAATATGTCCTAAGAAAACCTAAAGTCTTCTTTACTTTTTCATGTTCTCTCCAAAATTCATTTTTTTTATACAATGCTTTGAAACGAGACACATTTCTACAGAACAGAATTTCAAAAGTGTCTGATTGAAATACTTTATCGGACTCTTATCAATCTAGCTGCTCTCCAACCCAATCTATTCGCGACTGGCACAATTCGGATATCATTGATATGGTTTTTCCCTGCTCTGCGGTTCATAAGAATCTAGATACATGAAGAAGCACGTTCTTCCAACTGTAAGAATCTACGCGTCGTATCTCTGGGGTATTCGGTGAATGTAGCACAGATATTTTCCATACATCGGCTGGAATTTTATCGCGCGACACGCGAGAAAGGAAATTCTGAAGCATTCCTGCGGAGGGTATTCTTCGTAATACTCCTGAAATAGAAGAAACCTTTTCATAATATTCGAGATGTGTTGACGACGCAACGTCGATGATAAGGGGGTCTCCCCTCAGAAGGGTGTGCCACCACCCTTTCGACAAATTAATGTCTCCAAAACGAATTGCGAAATAAATCCATGTGGGATGGTAGGAACTTGTAACTTTATTATAAGATGTTACTGCTATGAAAATAGCTGTGCAAGAGTGAAGTTTTATGATGTGAATCCACGACGAGATTTTACATGAGACTTTTCTATCACGAGGCAAAAATCTCAGCAACAACAAAATGTAAGTAATTGAAATGAAAGAATAATAATAATGGAGATTTAAGTCTCATGTGAGACACGATATTTTTGTTTCATCGTGGATTTGCAACTTTAGGCTCGTCGAGCTCGAAAAGAAAACAGGAGAGGTGGAGGTTTTTGGAGGAGTCACCAAGATTTCTGAACTGGGGTGGTTGTCCTTGGGGAAGGGGCTCCTTCGCGGACAGCTCTTGGTGTGCGTCACCGTACGAAATTTCCCTAACTCGTAGCAGAGAAAGTCCAGCTTTTTGTCTTCCATCCAGAGATAGTCAACATTTTTATTTAAATAAAAATTTCGAGTAACGAATAAAAGTTAAAAAAACATATTCGCCATGTGTGACTAAATTCTCGTCGAATAAAAAAATTAACTTTATTCGTCGAATAATCTAAAGTTAAAGTAACTTTAATTCGATCTGTTATTTGATTAAATAATTTTTTATTTAGTTAATGTCCAACTCTGCTTTCAAACCAACGTAAAAATGGAGGCTTTGAACCTTGGTGGTCTCTTGCCACACCTGGAAATAGCCATTAAACAATTTATTAAAGACTATACAATAAAGACTACGCAGGAACAAAATGATTAATGCAGTTCTGCTTGTCTATTCGAGTCTCCAGCTACAGATTACGAATGGTAATAAAATTTCCTATTTCCTGTTCCTCTTGTAGGGGCAACATCCCTGGAACCGGACTTCGTGGGTGCTCCTTATGAATTCTGGGTCGGTGCCAATGTGCCAGTCGGCACTAGCGTCGGTCAAATCCGCTTAAACGACGCTGTGAAGACGAATGACTTCATCTATGATCTTTTGCACGGCTATGAGGACGGAGGTATGTATTCGAGAGTGGATAATTCATCAACAGGTGCAACTTCGCGATGTTCTTTTAAATGAGAACACGAAGTTCCGCTTGTGTGACATATCTGCCCTTCTTCAAGATGTAATTTTTTTTGTAGGATTCCAAATCGATATGCATCTACTGTATAATTTTGTGGAACGAAAAGTATTGTTGATTTTGCAGGAAATTATTTTAGACAGTAGGCACTTACGATTCGGTAAGATTAATTATTCTCCAGCGTGTATGTAGGTGTTAATTAATGATTACACGAGGCGATTCTGAAAATGTATGAACATGTATTGCTTAGGCTTCATTTTCCAAGTTATAAGGAATTCGAGAAAGTGATGCGTGAATTATTCATTTGATGTACCTCTATAGTTTCAGCCCAAGTGTATTCAGTTATTCTACCATTCCTCACTTTAGATACAAGTAATAGCGCTCAGGTGTGATGAGCTTAATGTTTTATAATATTCATATTGGAATTAGGAGTAACATTCGTAAATATTTCATACTCTAATCTAGCCAGTTAAAAGGTTTGCCAGATATGAGTACGATGTAGATTGTAGAGTGTAGTCGATAATACGCAGGAGAATCGAAAAGAGCGCGAGTCTTCATTAAAAACCGCGATGAGGATCTTCTACAAATTGGTCTCAACTTTTATGCTCGTACCTAATTGAGTTTCAGAACTTTTTATGATCCTCTCTAGTATTGCAGCCTCCGCAAGTAGCCGCGGAAGGAATACTATTACTTTCACTTTAAAGTTTGAGGTAGAACTCGCAATCAGAACGTCTTTGGAAGTCAAACCGTAATCTGGACGTTTTAACAACTTACAGTGACCATAAGGTTGTAAGAAGTTGAGCAAGCTTCGTGTTTGCAAGCCTTGAACTTCTTGAATCAGGTGCTGCTAAAAGTAGAATTAATAAGACGCTCTAATTCCATTTCGTGTACTAAGTGTTCTTCAAATATTATACTTATATTGCGAGCAGGACAAAGGAGCTAATCAGGAACTTTGTACACTAATTATTCCTTAGAATTCAAAAAAAGTGAATTCAAAGCAACCACACTATATATCATTGATCTTTCGATCAATTTAAGAGAACCTAGTTTTCCGATAAAAGTTCTAAAATCAGGGGCCAGTTACAAAAATTACGCTAAAATTAACCCGTCACTTTCGAAGCTACATCCTGGGAAGTCCCATAATACGCAGAATATCTGAATCCTTCTTCAGATTTCTGAAAACAAATTATGGTTGTATCCAAACACTATATTTTTTGCTGTGCTACTACATTGAGCCTGTTTTTAGTAAATTTCCTCTGCATTTTTCCGAAAAATGGGCCCTGACCCAGAAGGCCCCTTAGGGACCAATCTTAAAGAAGAAATTATGATTTTACCCAAACACTATATTTTTCTTTTTCTGTACTACTGCACTTAGTCCATTTTTAGTAAGCTATCTCTTCATTTCCCCGAAAAAATGTTGGTCACTGGGCCTTTTTCCTAAATCTGTCACTGCTATACATAGACTCAGCGCATACTTCCTTCGTGAAGTACAAGAAAATTATATTTCCCTTTTCCCCCACTTGCCGTTCTGCCTCGAGATTTAGCAGGGTCGCCGATCAGCCATGAAATTCCCGAAGGCGATGGAAAATTTGCGCCCAGGAAGGGATAACGAATACCGAGTTTCACTTCATAGGGCCTTAACGATCTCATAAGCTTTCGCCTAAATAGGCAAGCCTAATTTCCGCGCATCAGCCGCAAGAAGCGGCTGTTTCGTCGATGCTAATACGCAACACATGCTGCATACATGCATACCACTGATGGGATTTCAGTTCCTTTCGCCGTGGAGGAGCGTTCAGGAACGATCACGGTCGTCGACGAGATCGAGCGGTTCGACCGGTCGACGTACGACTTCGAGGCGGTCGTTACCGACGAGAGGGAGCTGATGCTGATCACCAACGTCTCGATCCACGTGGTCGACCCCAACGACCAGAGGGGCATTTTCACGAAGTAAGTGGAACTACCGTTTATACACCGGCAGGGCGGCATTGCACGTTATAACGAGCTCAAAGTGAAACGCGCCACGACGCCCGCCTCTGTTTCTCTTGCTAATGAGAGAATCGAGATCGGCTGTGTAGATAGCTGACCTTCCCAGGCTGTTCGTCAGGCTTAATTTCTTCGTGGACAGTTGTTCGAGGTTGCCCCGATGTGTTACGTGCGGTAGAGTTCAATCGAGCCAGTTTAAAAAAAACGGGCCGCTTTATTTGACGAGTACTATTTCATTTCTATGACTGTACAGCTCAGAAATTTGAGGTTTATGTTCCGAAGTGTATTTTGAGTGTTTTTTTTTAGGGAAATGTTGATTCATAATGTAAACAAACGTGTAGTATCCTTCAGAATAATTCAAATAATCACGTCCAGAAGATGAACGTTAAACCTTTCAATTCTCGATCAATTCTGAAAGGAAAGTGCACGAGTCTAGCCAGAGACACATCTTCCACGATGAATCGAAGAGTCCTTGTAGAAAACACTGCAAGTGCCAAAAATCAAATTCTATATTACAGTATTACCATTGGCACGTAGGACATTTTCGAATAAATCTTTTTAATTTGAGCATTCAGTGTTTTCTACAAAGACTCTTCAATTGAGAACCTTGCAACAAGAGGGGGGCAGCTCAATTTTTTACAATTTTTGAGTTACGAATGTGATAATATATGTAAAAAAAATTCTACATTGTTTTGTGCACACTTGATGCAAACTCGATAACAAATGAGCGATTTATTGAAAATCTTGAACCAGCACCCGTTACTATTTTGTGCAATATTTTTTTTTGGGGCAGCTCTAAATTTGAAAATCGCCAAAATTAAAAATAAAAGCTGGTCAACTGAATAACTACTACTTATTGTGTGAAAAAATATATTTTTCAATTACTGTTCTCTTTTTAATGCTAAGTCAAAGCAATAATTTTATAAACCATTTTTCCTAATTGACTTGAATTTGTTAAAGATGGAGTTCCACTCCTCTAGTTGCAAGGTCCTCAATTACCCTTCCCTATTTCCCTAAAACAAGTCATCCAAGTACCTACAGATCTTTCACTTATAACCCCCATCTAAAATGTATTCAATCTCCCACCCCGTTCATCCCCAATATCTTCAAAATGTAAAAACGATAAGGTCCTGCCCCTCCGTTGTCGTCCATCATCGCGAGGTCTAGATTGGGAGATACCTCGCGGTTCTAAAGCGAGCCTCGATGGAAGGGAAGCTCGGCTAAGGGGCGCGCGATTTCTCGAGGGGGGCGCGATCGATGCGTCGATCTCGCCGCGCGAGCCCGTCGAAAGGTCAGATGTCGACGACTCCGTCGGAGTTCTGTTTGCTTATCCGAAACTCGATGGCTGTTGATTGCAGAGGAACGACCACCGCTCCTCTCGTCTTCCACGCCAAGGAAAACGTTCCTGGCACGTACATCGGGCAAGTGCTCCCTCAGAACGGCACTGGCGCGGCCACCACCACCCGCTTCTTTATCGTCAATCAACAAGATGTCCCCGATATCTCGATCACCGAGGACGGCGCCCTGTACGCGCCCCGTGGTCTCGATCGCGAAGCCAGGCAGAATTATAGCATCACCGTAATTGCAGAAAGCCCCCGCGGAGTCGGCGTTTTCCAAGTAAGTCCTCCACAGATAATTAACACCCTCCCCCACGCGGAAGAATACAATACAGGACTAGCCGCGCACCGAGGAGGCGTCGTTGCGCGCGTCGAGTGCGACGAACTTATTAAATGATGCTGAGGGAAGTCTCTTTCTGGGCGCCAAAGTAACGGGAAATTGATGGGGTCCATTTGTCTTTGAGGGGAGGGTGAGGGAGGGCTGTATTGACATTTGGGTGCTTACTGGCGGATAAAGTGTAAATTGAGGAAAATAGAGGAAGCATTGAAAGAGGTTTTGTATTTAAAAGAGCTCCTTCTTATTTAGAACGAATCGTTATTTAATGATTGTTAATGAGTTTGCCTTTCTAGAAAAGTGGTTCTAAATGTTTTTTTCCGATGTGACAATTGTCAAATTTACAAGTGTAAATTTAATATATTTTGTTCTTAAAAATTTTCATAGATTGGTTTATTCATTTTGCAATTGATTTACAAATTCCTGCTTCAATAGAAGATTCTTCGTATAAAAATATCAAGAAACAACCCTTAGCTATTTAAACGACAGAGTACTAACAAATTTCCAGCAGACAGCGTGCATTCAGATCCCACAGTTCGTTTTCAATTACCAAAAAGATCTGCATCTTTAACTATCTCAAGAATTATAAGAGGAGAAGGTGAGAGAAAAATAATAAAAATAACTTTAGAGAACCAGTTCTGCGGTTAGAAAGTAGACACTCGAAACTAGAGGCTAGCGTTATAGTCCTTTCTCTCAAAATCCGCGTCATTGGATAGCCTAGAAAGTTTTACGATACAATTTGGAGGAAACAAAGTGTTTGTCGAGCATCTTTCTTACTTTTTCGATTCAGATAAAACCGTAGGCAATGGTTATTTGAATAGTAGGTCATTGGTTGAAAGCCGTCTGTGGCGAAGATACATAGTTAATGTGGTCAGGGCGGTCATTTAAATTTGAACCCTGGATCTATTTCTTGCTATAAACTTTGCAGGTTTCTGGAGCAGTTGAGATGTAACGTTTCGTATGTGTATGAGATAATGCTATTGGACTGTAGTTATGTCTCTGCCAGTTCTCTCCCCCTCCTGCGGCTCAACGTAGGGTAGACCATCCATCATGCTCGATTTACGAGGGTGTATCTCATATTTTACACGAGAATCGGATATACAGTACTTTAATCCGTATAACTGAATTCGAAACTGACTAGGCCTCACCTTTTGTTATGATGATTTAAGGGACAAGTGTTTGTATAAGGGGAGCTATTTCTGCTTCTTTAAAAGCTTTCAATTGTTGGAAGATTTATTTCATATTAATTTTTATTATGTGGGTTGAAGTTTGAATTAATATTGGGCTCTGTATTGTAGGGTGGCTTAAAGAATGTCGTACGTGCGAGCTTGTTTAGAAGGAGAATATTTTATAATAAAATTAAATAGTGTATTTCATGATAAAATTAGAAATATTTTCGAAACGTGAATTCAGTCAATGTTTAAACTATATTTTTAAAAACTAAAGTGAAGAATTTTACGATACGTGACAAAGATCTATTTCAGTTTATCATAGTCTCCCTTATATGTATGTCTTTCTTGGACACTGGAATATTGACTTTATTTCGAAGATATAAGGACGATATCGAAGAGAATTCTACTCTCTATAAAATTGTTATATCCAAGAGCCTTGACCCAGACTTTTACATTTTAAAATTCGACCATGGTATCACTCTTCTAATAAATTTATCGATTTTTGCCCTACTTGACCGCAGGTGTTCAGAATGTCGTCCTTGAACCGTAGGATGTTTGCAGATACAACTTTTGGGATATTGGTGTGTGGAGGTTAATAGGAGTTTCAAGGATGTGGCGATGGTTTTTAAAAGTTTTAATGTAAAAATCCGGATGTAGGTCATGTTTGCGTATTTGATACAATGTACTCCAACGTTATCTAGTTTTTTTGTGATAAAAATGCAGCCGTTCCGAATTTAGAAATCACTCAAGCATTTTTAAGCTGAACAATGTAAAATACATAATTAATTCCAGTAACGTTATCTCCTGCTCTAATATCTTTGTTTATGCTTTTATCTATGCACTAAGTATTTATAATTTTCGCCCAACTTATTCTTGAAAAGTATATGGTCATTTCCGACCAAATATTTTTCCTGAAAATTTATGAATAATTTCAGGTGACTGTTATCGTTCTCGATGAAAACGATCACCCACCCATGTTCACGTCGGCTTTATACGAAGGACGAATTCTAGAGAACAGTGCACCAGGAACGAAAGTCAACCTGACGATTCCTATCGCTGCTACGGACAAAGACGAAGGTGTCAACCAGAACTTCGCCTTCACTCTTCACGGCGAAGGCAGCGAGCTTTTTAGAATCCATCCAACGACAGGTTTAGTGTATTTCGAGGGAATCGATGATCGTACACTGGACAGGGAGGAAAAGGCCAACTACAGCTTCAAAATTGCCGCGACAGACAGTGGTGAGTTCTTTTTTCCTATTGATATCAAGTACAGATCTTAGATCTCCAGATTGTAAAACGATGAAGGTATAAATAATATTTTTTCAAAAAACAAACATCAACCTAATTCTTTATATTCCAATAAATGTACAATAAAGGCCTTCAAACAGTTTTCGAATCACCACAGTTCCTCAGAAACTGTCCTTCTCGCAGAAATGAAACCACAATTGCCATTTTGTACAGACCCTAACGCAAATGAGAATCCACACTGGCCAAAACTCACACATTCATTCGCCCGGTCGACTTTTCAGGCGGCCTGGTATCGGAATCGGACCTGAAGATCGCTGTGACAGACGCGAACGACAATGCCCCCAGCTTCATCCGCATGATCGTCCTGCCGGATCAGGGTGTTCGCGTCTCGAGCGAGCCCGATATCGAGCCTTCCTTGGAGAGGAACGACGTGCTCGATATGAGCGAGCCTGTTGCCGGAAGCCAGGCCCCCAGCAACCGTCGTTCTCCCCTTCTTCTGGTGCCGGAGAACGCGACGATCGGCGCCCCGATAATACGGCTGCTAGCGGAGGACAAGGACGAGGGTGCGAACGCCGCGATAACATATAGTCTGGGCAACGAGACGACTTCCGGCGACGCCGTTAGATCGCTTCGATTCGACACCACCAGCCGCAGATACTTCCACCTCGACCCAAGGTCAGCAGAGATATCCGTGGCCAGAGGACTCCCGGCGGAGAGGAGCATCCTGCTGTTCGTCCTGGCTAAGGACAGTGGCGGTCTGTCTGACAACATCACCATCAGGATCCACGTGGTGGACGTGAACGATCACCCACCAATCTTCGACAAGTCGTGGTACACGTTCGACGTTCCCGAGGGAGTCTACGCGGGCTACGCCGTTGGCACCGTCAGAGCTGTTGACTCAGACTTCGGGCCGAACGCGAACGTTACTTACGAGATCGCTTCCGGCAGCGAGAACTTGGAGAATCCTGGCAACGTCTCGGGGACCTTCGACGTGGCCCCCTACGAAGGAATCATCAGGGTCAGCGGGGTCCTTGACAGAGAGAGCGTGGCTGCTCATCGCCTAGTTGTAATAGCTCGTGATAATGGCACGCCGCGGTTGAGCTCCACGGTGGAGATCGAGGTGAACATTCTGGACGTGAACGACAACCCCCCAACATTCTACGGCTACGACGAGACCGAGACAGACGATCGCGGAGACCGTCTACCCGTGTACCATGCCTCCATCTTCGAGAACAGCCCGGTGGGCAGCCAGGTGATCAAAGTCCACGCCAACGACACGGATTTCGCTGGCAACGGGAACGGATTGATCCTCTTCGACCTGAGCCAACAGGAGCAGCCTGAGAAGCAGTACTTCGCTATAGACAGCAAAGAGGGTCTCGTCACCACGATCGGCAACCTCGACTATGAAACACAGAGCAGTCATCGTCTGTTGGTTACCGCCAGTGATCTTGGGTTACCAGTGAGTCTAACCTCCACCGCAATGGTGGTGGTCACAGTGGTGAACGTGGATGACGATGAGGATGAAGCTGAGAACGAAGTGCAGAGGACTCCCACGTTCAGGCATCGGTATTACGAGGTGGAGGTCGAGGAGAACGCTTCGACGCCGGTTTTGGTGGCGCAGCTGGACCTGGCTGATGGCCGCCAGAGTGACTATATAAGGTACAGCATCGTGGCAGACGACTCGGATTCCAGGGAGCGGTTCTCGGTGGACCCGAAGAACGGCTCGCTGTACCTCACTACCGACGTGGACAGAGAGGTGAACGATCGATACGAGGCCAAGGTCAGAGTCGACAGGGTGAAGATTGGTCGCGGGATGCCCGTGATGATTTACCCGGTTGTCGGTGAAAGGCTGAATGGTCTGGCGCCTAACGAGGCCAGGGTCGTTGTCAGGGTGAAGGATGTTAACGACAATGCGCCCAGATTCAAGTCAAAGGGCCGACCCATCCTCGCCGCTATACCCACCACTGCCTATTATGGCTATGAGGTCGTGAAAGTAGAGGTACGTATGCTCGCTAGCATTCACCGCGAGTGTATCTTCATCGGCTGTATGCGCCCGCGAGACCTCCAAGTAACCCGGGTTTAATTCATTTCGCTTCTCGCGTCGCCTCTTGCATTTTCCCTCCCCTTTCATCGTCACTTCAGAAGCCCCGGCTTTCTTACCCCCTTCTTTCTCTCGGCTTCTTTCGCCCCCTCCACTCGTCACGCTCCCCTTTTTCTCCTGTGTGTGCGCCTCGAAACTCGGCAATGGGCTCGTTCTCCGACTCGACGCGAGCAATTTCTCGTGCGGCTGGGGAATAAACAGGCTTTACTGCGGGGATTATAGTATTGAAGGAGGATGAATTATAGATTGAAGGGGATGTTGGGGCGGAAAGGAACAGCTGCTTCACAGTTTGGCGAGTTTAATATAAAGACAAGTGTGATAGGTAGCGTGCTCTGTTATTTCTATAAATACGTGCTGGTAATTGATATAGTCAAAGCGAAGAATATTAAAATAACAATTTCAAGTTATTTTACACATCTATCGAACTCGTCAATATTCTTTTGGAACGAAACTTACTCAAAAATCGAGTATTTCATTTAAAGGGGAACACTACTGTGACAGCCGGAGAAGTAAGCCATTGTTATGATTAAAATTTAATTTCATATGAAAACTGTAAATTATAAAACAGCTTACTTTTCCGGTCGTCGCAGTGGTGTTCCCCCTTAAATAATTTCCAAATTCTGCAAAAGGAAAACAAGAAAGCAAAGAGACTATTAAGACAACGCACGCCCCACAAAAATCGTACAAATTTCGTAAGCAGCGAGACAATCACGTGCCGCACTCAATTCCCCCAAAGTATCATGCCACGCACAAATCTTCGAAACCCCAATAGTTTCGTACCACATAAAGCAAATCTGCCAGCGAAGATTCCGAGTGTACTTTGGAGCCGACAAGATTGTACCTGAGGGGTTCCATGATCTACAGTTAAAGCTTCTCGACTTCCCCCATAGAATACTTTCCTTCGTGATGCTCCTTGTAAATCGTGCTCACTCCAACATCCTTTCAGAGTCCACCCTACCTCTACCTGCACATCCCCAATAGTCAATGAAGATCTCGACTAAAAAACGTTCTCGTAACCCAATTAATCGCCCACAGGCGGAAGATCCTGACGAGGGCGTGAACGCAGAGATACGTTATCAAATTCTCGGCCGGGAAGACGCCCCACGATTCGCCATTGACCCACTGAGCGGTCAAGTACGATCCGTGGCGAGTTTTGGCCGTGACGCTGGACGCGTATTCGGCTTCGACGTCAAGGCCACGGATAGACGGGGCGCTGAGAATGGTCGCAGCAGCATTGCCAACGTCTTTGTAAGTTCCTACCCCTTTCACACTGCGCCGTGTTTCACTCTACGATCTTAATTACCCGCCGCTAGAGACAGAGACAAAGCTAACTTGCTCTTCACCCTTTCTCCCTCGGTCTGTAAGATGGAAGCCTCGTCTTGATTCAGCCTTTCTACCTCTCTTCCATTATGCTACCGTTGTTTGTTTCGAAGGTATACGTGCTGGACGACCACAAGCAGGTCGTGATGGTGGTCGGGCGAAGACCCATAGACCTGGAGCCACAGCTCGAGAACATCACTGCGTGAGTATAGTTGGGCTCGGTTGGGGTAGTTGGTGTTTGCAGATTCATCGTTTTCTGGAGATTGAACTTGTTTATAGCGATTTTTATTGTCTGAGGTATGTTTTTGAATGATTGGAGTTGTGAATTTCATGTAGAATACTGCAAAACGTGACGGGCCTGGACGTCCGGGTGAGGAAGCTGGAACCACATATTGAGAAGAATTTGATCGATACTATGTCGTGAGTGATTAAATTCTGTTGGATTTTCGAGAAACTTGGAAATCATTGGAGACTGTTGTACAATGAATATTCTTCACTTTTAGCACTGATGTGTATCTTTACGCTATCGATCCTCATTTAAACGTCATGATAGACATGGACACTTTGCACAAGTAAGTGAATCGATTCGTGCACACAAATTATTTGAGAAACCATTTTACTTTGAACCTACGAAAATGTTTAAATTAATTTTAATATTAACGTTAGAAGATTTAGTCTCAAGTTTTATTAAAAATCTTAAGCGATATTGAGCTGTGTAATTTTTAAATTAAGGAAATGTAAGATGTAAGTTTTGTGGTAAATATTCTTTGAGTTAGAAACGAAGGAAATTGTATTTTTTTTATATATATTTGAGCACAGAGTCGTACTATTTTTCAGTTAATTAATTTATACGTCCGTGGTTAATCAAGTTCTCCTTTCAGTGTGTTTCGCACAAAGAAGAAGGAGATCAAGCAGGAGTTGGACGAGTACGATGTCCTGGACATCGCCGGAAGCGCTCCGCGCCGAGGTAATCAACGTTACCTGCTATCCACTCTCGAAGTGGGTGTCGTGGTGCTCGGATGTGTCGTCTTTGTGGGCGCCCTCGTCACCGCACTCTGCGTCACGTGTGTTCGTCGAAATAAACGGTACGAGATTCACGATTTTCCATTATCCCCGCTCCCTCTGATCTCTGTGTCACGATTAAACACGATACCCCAAAAATTTTTTCAATTTCCAAATCAATATAATCTAACATTTACATCTCTCAACACAATTCACATTTCGTTAAAGGAATATTCCATAATACCTGATACTAATTTGCAATATTAAATAGTTTCACGTAGAAATTTTAAATTTTAAATATTTTTTGCAAATAATGCTTAGAAATTCAAAAAGAACAGTTCATTTTCTCTAAATATCTAGTCATCGAGTATCATTTGCATGTAAAAATCATGAAAATTAGTGGTTCTGGTTCGCCATGTTCGTTCTGGGAACCCGTTTATTTAATTCGACGCGGTCACGCCACGTGGATGTCCGTTCTAAACGGGGATTCCTGAATTTCAACTCGTCAGACGGAAACGTCGGGAGAAAGCAATGTTCTCGACGACCAGCCCGATTGGCTTCGCATTGGCAGATCCAACCGCGACGTTGCAGAAGCCGCCGCTGTTCCCGACCTTCGTCGACGGCCTCCACTACGACCCTGAACCATTCTGCACAGACATGCCGAGGCGACAGAGTCTCTGCGAGCACGGAGCCAACTGTGCTCGCTTCCACGCGTAAGTCCATTAATTGATGTCACCGTTCACCTAGGGTCTCGCGAGCGTGTGAAGCTTCACAGTCGAACGTACGAAGAATTTAGGCGCGCAGACGCTCGAGTGGAGCAAGAATGGCATTTCTTAGTAAGGACGTTCGGGATTTTGTGGTGTTGAACTATGCTCAAAGTGATATTACGGTTTAAATTGTTGTTGAATATTGGTTAGGGATTAATTGAGTTCTTATTATTTAATCAAATTGATACCGAGTGTCAATAAGCGAGATGAGGGATAAAATTTAGGTTGCTTACAATTAGTATTCAATTGTGTATTAAATTGTAATGCGGAACATGGTCGAGAGTGAGTTAGGGTTGATTGGATGTTCAGGTAGTGAAGAGTGTATTAGAGATTGAAGGGGGATAAAGAGAAGTGTGGGAGGGGTTGGTACTTGCAAATTATGATATGGATATCATTATATGGGGTGTGGTAACATTTCGTAAATGAAACTTGTAACTTTTTTGAGAAAAGTTTTTTTTAAATTTTCTAGTTTTAGAATTGCTAGTATAGAAATCGTTTCTAAATGATGGAGAAGTAGTAGTATTCATTGCATTAAAGCGGCAACTGAAGGAGAATTTGATATTAAATTTCAAATAGTAGGGTAGATTGGAGCTAGTTGATACGTTATTCTCTTTTCAATTTTTTTCATTTTTATTTTAATTAATTACGTAATAACATATGCGCCAAAATATACTTTGGTTCTTCCTCTTTAATATATAGTAAGTTATTATATAGGCATTTAACGTGCATGATGGTACATTCGATCGCTCTAAGTAGTATTATTCATGCATGGTCAGCCCATTCTTGCAGGACGTCTACGCGTAACTCTACGTTCGTAAAACTTTAGAATTTTAATTTAACGATACTCGTATATTAAAATACTATCCTTCAGGCGATTATCGTCATTTACTACCCCATGAAAAAGGTAAGTCGAAAGTGCAGAACAATGTTTTTCAAAATGAGCTTTCATTTTCAAGGAAAGTGACTTTCAATATCTATTAAATTCACCTCCAGAAATCTAGTAAATGTTGTTGTAGCTATTTATCACAACCTCCATATTATACACACATTCAGAATAGATTTGCATACGAAACCTTATTTAACCCCTACAAGGAGATTTCCCTAAAAACCCCAAGAAATGCTGCTCGATTACAAAATCCATTCCCACTTACAAAATTCTTTAACCTGCACCCTCGACATACTTTTCCACGGAGAGCCAGCTTCTGCCGAATTCTACCTCGAATAACGAACCCCCTTGAGCGCCCACCGAACACCCCAACTCAGCATCAGCGGGGGTGCACGGTGAAATAGCGCGACGACCGATAAATTCCGCCGATTATCGACCGATTCCTCCCGCAGTATATTCGGTGTAGCGTTGAATGCGTGCCACCGGCAACAATCGCGTATTTTTGCCGAGCTTTCGGTCCGGCGGACGCTCGCCGAGGCTGTGAAATTTCAGCGAGCGCAAACAACGCGGCCGAAGTAGCCGTGGCAGCCGAGGAATTAAATAAAGCGCGACGGAAAGGAATGCATTTATTATGAGAGCGTCCGGCTTGAAGCTGGCAAGGCCGATCCGGCAATATACCAAATATTGTATCAGGGAATTTCCATATCTTTCGCGATGTCGATGGTAGAGCGTCGGGGGTGGTTGCAGGATGGGCGGTTGTAGTAAGCACGCCGGGAGGACGACAGGGACCCCGAAAGGCCTCGAGGCATCCGCGACGTCCTTGCATTCCAGCGGTCAGGATTCTGGGATCGTGGCGCGCGCCTCCTGCCACTGCAGTCACTCGTCGAGCCCCTCCAGCGGCGAGAGCAGCAAGTAAGTCGAATTACTTACCGAGCTATTCCTGCTATCTAAATTGAAAAAGAGTCTCGGCCGGGGCCAGGTCGATCGATCCTTCGCTCCTGGATCACCGCGACAGATCTCGACGCGGGCGCTCGCGTAGAATTTTAACGAGATCGCCCGCCCGATGCAAAGACACCCGGGACGCCTTCGGGGTTCCTTCCAGGCGAGACACTCTCCACGGATGGAGACTGATATCCTCGACACGTTCGCACATTCTCCGTCCTCTTCCAGATTTTCTTCAAGTTTCCTAGATTTTCTTTCAGCTCTGGGAGCAGTGCACGTGCGTTGGGTATCGGTTACCGGACACTGAGTGTCTCGTCTGAAATGGATACTTGTTCCTTCCTCTTTGATGCTGGAGCTTTGTTGGTGGCGGGTAATGGTGGCAGTAACGTTTTATAAACTTTCCAAGTTACATGGAAGCTTCGTTGAATGCTACTCTTAAATAAGTTCGTCAAAGAGACCACCTTGAGCGATAATTTTCAAATTTTCCAGCATACTGTTATCTATGAAGCTAGTAGTTGAGGAAAACAGAACAGAATTTTTGTAGCCTAAATTCATTCCCATACGTTGCCATGTGTTGCCGCGAAATTCTTTTCCCTTCACTTTGTCTTTCATGCTTGTGTTTTTGATTTTTGTTTGTATAGTGGGTACGAGGACTCTCTGAAGTCCCTGCAACGTCGCGAGAGGGCTAACGATGTTTCGCGAGGCTGCCACGACCCCTCGATCGTCGTTGGGAGACGCGTGAATCAGGCGACCTCCAGGAGGCGGCAGCGTTTTAACTCCCTCTCGAACGGAGAATCCGTTTACTCCCAGGAGATGACGTTGCAGCGGGAGCAACGCTGCTGCGTCGGGACCGAGAAGAGGCGGAAGAACGACGGGCACACGCGCGAGCACCGTCGCGCCCACTCCGAGGCGGAAAACAATATCACTGAGACGGTGATACACGAGCATCCAGGAAACGAGATCCAACTGTCGAGCTCTATGCAAAACACGTCGAGCCTCCACGGTGAGTCCCTTAGATTCCTTCCTGCAAATTCGAGATTCTACCGGGAAATATTTAGGATAACTCTTTTATCCATATTAATTTCCGAGTACATTAATCACGTTATTAGTCGAATCCATGATACAGGAATTATGTACAAAGAAGTTTTGTATTTTTGATAATTTTTATATTACAAAACTGTTTTAATACTGTCTGGATGGAATGAAAGTTTAATTAAAAATGAAATGCAGTAGTTAGAGTTTTCAAAGTTCGTCAATCTAAACTGCTTCACTTTAGTGGAAAAGTAAACTTTGAGTCATTTTTATAATTTCAGAGCAGAGATGGGTAAAATTTCTATTTGAATAAAATTTTTAAAAACGAATAAAAGTTACAAAATTATTCGTCATGTGTCAAATAAAGTTAACCCGAGTTAACTTTATTCATCGAAGAAAAATATTAATTTTATTCATCAAATAATCTAAAGTTAAAGTAACTTTTATTCGATTCGTTATTTAAATAATTTTTTATTTAGTTAATGCCCAACTCTGGTGCACAGTTTTCAGCAAAATTATTGATACATTCATATACCTTCACGAGCAATATTAAAATCATTACACAGTTTAAAAATCACACTAGGCCATCGCAAGTTTAACAAGCTACAAAAATAAGTGAAATAGGCGTGTTTATGGTCAGACGCAATGCGATCCGCTGTGACTGAAATTGTACTCTATTCTCTCAAGTGTACGTGCATCATCTTAAAGATTGTTTCAAGTAAGAATTACTCGAAGCAACCTCCGTATCCATAACGATCTTATTAAAGAACTTAGCAAACGAGGTGCAGTAGATATTTTGAATGTGTCAGTCCATCTACTTGCTAAATAAATCTCGAAATTAAAAATTGGTCTGATTACTCCTATATCAGGTCACGTGGATATTTATTAATTGAGGTTTACGCCTATGTTGCAGCTGCAACGAGAAGCACCCACATGCTGTATTAATGCTGGAGAGACCTAGTGGAGGGAGAACTTTCGAAAGGGAGCAAGATAATAGTCTTCCTGGCCATGAGTTTTTCTTATTGTCCATAGCATTCGCTGTGTAAGGTTCACGGCTTTGCCCGCGTTCTCTAAGGGTTGTCTCTTCTTGCACGATGCTCCCTGTGTAACGAGCGATAAGATTAATTTCCTTCGATGATCCGTGCTGCAACGGCAGGGATGGTTTTTCAGCTCCGCTGGTTCTGTTCCTTTCTTGGCGCGCACCGTTCATCCTTTGATACGTGCAGGATGATCGAGAAGTAGGTCGACGAATTTCGGGGACGGCAGTGCACGAGCCTCTGGTAACGTTTGCCATTTGTATTGTCTGCGAAGGTAGAACTATTTTTATTCTGCACTTCGACGGGATAACTACGTTTGTTTTCGTTGCTGCTACTTTTCAGATTCAGATTACGTAAATTAAATGCTGGTGATTTCTTTTAGACGTGTTCTTATTTTGAAGTGGATTAAATTTTTCTGATACTCGAGGATGTCCTTTTTAGTGATTTTCAAATTACAAATCATGCTTGTCGAAATAATTTATTATCTGATTTTGCAACAAACTTCGGATACTTAGTTAGTTGAATATCATTTTCTGTGTAGAAAAAAGGTTTCCTACATGAGACTGTTTCTTCGAAAAATTGAGATAAAAGCTGCTTATTTGTCAACTTAAGAATTGATATTCAGTCTGCTGTTGGGGACACTGTGTCTCCCCGAAATTCGATGGGTATTCTGTGAGTGATGCCGCGAGCAAGAGGAGGATTCTGCGCGACTGAGAAGTGTTCTATTTTTTAAGAAGTTACCAATAACGTTGAGTCTTGAGATGCGAGGGAAACGAAGCATCGACTAGGAGCAACACGTTTGCAATTCGCGAGCCACTTCCTATTGTGACGTGAAGTTACGTTCACGCGAAATGTGTCATCTCGTTACCAAAGTACTTGTCGTTAATTCGCAAGTCGTTTCTTGTAAATCATTCTTGTAAATAGGCGGGAAGCTTTCATCGGTACTTTGAGATTCGTCATTAGTGTTTCCTTTTCTACGTGTTGCATTCGTTATCACTAGGCTTTCGCCGCGACTTAAATATTATTTATCGTATAGGAATATTTTTCTAACGTGTAAATGTTTTGTGTACAGTACGTTGTAGTCGTGTGAATACGTGTGTCCAAGCGCTGTAGTCGCTATTTTTTATTTCTCTTCCTTTTTTAAAGATTTAGAAGATTTGCTGAGCTCAAAACTCCAATCAGACGAATTAAACTCGATTACTTTCGCCGTTACAAACATTCCCTTCGTCTGCTACAAATCAAATTTATCGACAACGAATAAATTCTGGTCACTGACTTCTTGCTTGGATACACCCTTCTTTTTTGTGAATACACGAATCTTCCAATATCCGTCGCTATTTCCAATGGATATATATATATATATAATATATTTAAAAACCACTGTAAGAAAGTGTATCATATGTATGTAATACTGTATAATTTATACATCATATATCGTTAATAAAGTTATATGCAATGTTCGTAATAATTCTTGCACTTTTGAACAAATTCAGCAATTCATGGCAAGATGGATTCATGCATGCAATTAATCTTATGGACGCTATTTTAATCACTCATTTAAAACTCATTCCCTCGATTATAAGTGGAAGAGTGAGAGTTTCTGGGTACATATTTGTATAACCGTCTTTCCTAGTCTTTCTAAATTTTAATTCATATTTCACATAAATTGTTTACTCGAATATAACCCTAGGTGTTTTTCAGGAACCACTCAAGAACACTATGATACCAGTTTCTCACCAAGAAAATCTTCCTTTAAAATAAATTATGTCCAGCTCTTATAACTTTTGGCACAGTATTCCGCATGGAATTCACATCCTCAGACCCTAAAAAAATTGTTTTTCATTTTTTTGGCACTTTCGTCGATTACCATTTCCACTCCTCAACTCTTGATTCTGAATTCTCCTAGTAGGTATTTTTTCCAGGCACAAAAATTCTCGAATGATACTCATTAAAACGACTTCCTGTCGCGGTCTGGCCGTTTCGAACGATTCGACTGCTCGGAATGCTCATCCACCGCGTTCCTTGTCCTTGACACCTTCGAAGGTCACTTTGACAATGGCACACCGTAATTCCGTATGGTGCTTGGGCACCTCAGGAATCTCTTTCCCCGATCAAATCAGCGTGGGTGTTTTAATTACGGCCAAATGAGTCGTACGAGGAGATTCCTGATTTCCTACCCTCTGTCACCGATATAACGTTGTTCGACCGGCCTTGAATCTATCGGTGTAGCTGCGGCCGAGCCGCGTTCTAGGTCTCGGGGAACCTTTCGAGGACCTTGGAAGCTGGTGACAGTGGCATTGAAACGACGGCGATTCGGTAAAAGAGCTTCGCCGAATCGTGGTCAATGGAAATGAGGAACGTCGTGACGGGAACGAAGAAGAATCGTCGACGGGGACGTCTGTGCACCGCTGAGGTCGTCGAGGTTCCTCTCGACGAGCGTACAGCGGAATGCAAATACTCACCGTGGTGTTGCAGTTTCGGGAAATTCTTTCGACACTCTGAAATACAGGTTTAAACGTCACACAGGACTTTTACTGAAGGGTGATTTCTTAGATAGGTGGATGCTGAGAAAAATTGTGATCCTTTTAAATAACAGTAACATCATTTATTTATGGTAGAAGGTAGAGAAATCTTGCAAGAAATATTCTAACAAATATAACTCTTTGCGAAGTGTTTATGAAAGAAAAAGTGTCCGAAGATATTTTTTACAAATGTGACTTTCTGACAAAATAAGATAATGAGTTTAAACCAAGTCATAAACGCTTCGGGGTAAAGCTTTATGAATATTTGAGTATATGTAATTTTTAATTGCTGGAAATCTGCCAGGATTCACAAGATTCGTGTAAAGCAAGGGTTTTGCTTTCCATTCAACCGAGTCGTATGTTATTTTATTAACAGATTTTATAAGGATAATATAAAAAAAAAAGATAGAAAAGTTCCTATACAAGCAAAAGATCTGTTTGTTTTAGTGTACATCGATTTTTTATCGATCGCGAAGGTAACAAATACTACGGAAAGACTCCGTTGAACAGGGAGAACTGGTCGAAGGTTGCAGACAAGATGGTGTCGCGCGCGGAGAAGTAACGTTACGGGGTCGTTGTGTGCAACGCGTGCTAATTCTGCCGAAGGCTCTCATAAGACGCCGAATAAATCATCTGCAAATGGGTTGGGCCGGTTGTAAGTGTTCCACTTACACATCGAGTAACTCGAAGATGTCAGGGACGATCGCCGTGAGAACCAGAAGACGCTGCAGCTGTATCCCGTAAGACGCATGTCCTGAGATCTCAATTCGACCATGGTAATTTTCTAATTAAATCACAATCCTCGTGGACCTTCGTTCTAATTGGAATTGCAGAAGTAGTTTCGTGGCTCAGCAACACTTGTCACTGGAAATAACACAAATACACGATATGCTAAAAAAATGGGCTGATTATCGTTAATTCTCTTTTATGAAATTAGATGAACTTGAGATAAAATTCAATTGTTTGCTTTATTCGTATATTTAATATTCAAAATACTATTGCTTAACTCTGACAATAAGTTACTTCTATCTTCTATGACGTAATATTATTTTACATTCACTCTTTCATTCTTGCCATTTTGTGTCACAAGATCTGCAGTTACGTTGTTTAATTATTTTTATTAATCTCATGCTTCCTCGACATAGCATTCAAAGTCTCAAAGTGTTTGAAAGAAGCGCCACTTTTCACTTCCCAGTTTCTAAAATTGTGCACATTTACAGTGAGGTGCAATTAAATCGCAGAATAAATTTCGTCCAATTTTCGTACTGCAATAAGTTGAGGAACTATAGCGAAGGCTTTCAGAAACTCTTCGCTGTATTTTGCTCGCCGGCCCAAGTATTTCGTCCCAGCAAATATCATAGGAGTAATTAATTTAAAATGTGCCAAGTCATCTAGACCCACTTTGTCGGATGATTGCTTCTTCTTAATCGTTCCAGGGGACCTCAAGGTCCTCCTTTGAACGCGCAGTTACCGACATTTTTCTCCTTCGCGACGAGATCGCGCGCGGACCGAAGCAGGCAACGGAAAAACCGATGGAACACTCGTGGCGTGTGAAAAGTCGCTGGTAGTCGCCTGGAAAAACCTCCCTCCGTCGAGATTGTCGCGCCTTGGATCGTAAATCATTTCCGAGGGGCGCTAGCTTCGGGGTGATTGCAGACGAATATCGCGACTCGAGCAGTAAACGCGTGGGAATTTGATCGCTGTTTAATTTATCGGGTGCAATGAACGCGGCGCACGGTGGAACCAGTAACGAAGCTAGACTGAGAAAGTTTAAACGCTCGAAAACAACTAAGACGGGCTTTAAAACGTGGATTAAATCCCAGCACACGTACTCACGTTTCTCACCCCACGAATTCTGATGCGTGAGTGTAAGTAACTACGATTGGAAAACAAATAACACGCTTGTTTCCCTAAGAGTTTTGGCGGACGAAGGATTCGGGAGCGCGAGCCAATGCAGTCTAAAACTTAAAGGAATTAGCTCTGGTGTCTGTGGAAACAAAGCTAATAAAACAGAACTGCACTGAGATGGAACGAACGTTGTCTGCTTGGACGCATTGAAGGGAATGCTAGACGGCTGGAGTCTTCTGTTAACCCTTGAAATCTTCTCACCAATAAGTATGTAGGGTGGATGTACCAGTAAATGAACACGTACCACTGAATGAACATTTTTTATTAAAATGAGTAAAATAAGTTATTAAAGTAAGCAACTAATTAATTAGAGACATCTTTTCATTTCTTGCTTCATATCCAAACAATTTTTGCAGCACGTGGAATCATTCGCGCTGCAAACATAATTTTATAATAGTGTTCATTCATTAGCCTTAACTGTTCATTTACTGGTGCGTTTACCCTACCTAGCAGCTGTTGTCTTCGACTTCCAAATTCAAAGAAATCTGATTCACTTCTCCAATAAGTAGGATAATGAAATATTCTTCAGATTCAATTTGAAATTAAATGATTACTTTAAAAGCACTTTGTTTTCTGCAAGAGTTTAATCCACCCTTTATTTTATTCTGTCAACTTGACCTTGCAACTTTGTTTCTATGCCATATCGTAGCAAGAAACTGTCGCCAGAATCTGTTAAAATATAATCGATCTGCCTGCCCCAGCACAGGATCCTTCTCTCTGGCAGACCAAAACGCAATATCTCCAATTAACCAGTGCGCAAAGTGGCGCAGAGGCATGTAGCCAAAGATTAACATCGCGCGCTGCTGATCATAGCTGTGCCTGATAGCAATCGATACCTCGCTGCCGTGGTATTGGCCCGGGTACATCATTAACGTGCTTGGATAACAAGCTTGCGTCTCGTAGTCGATATATCGAATGCATGTTTCGGTGGTGTTGGCTGCGTGGGACGCAGCCAGTCACGTTTGCCTGTGACGGACAGTTCGCGGTGTCGATTGCTTTGTTCTAGGCTCGCGAGGATTCCGCTTGCGAACCAGGCGTCCTGCAACGGCAACGGGTTAGGAGTGAAACGTTTCCCACGACCTTCATCCAGAGAAATGCAGGAAATTCTAGTTGAAATTCTTGGAGGCTTGAATCATTCCACATCTTGCAATAATCTGCAGATTATAATGGCAACATTATTTTACAAGAATATCATTTCATTTTTCAGGTCCATCGATGTTTAAAAGAGATATCATTCTGAACATTTTTTCCACTGTGGTCTAAGTGCCTCGAAAATCATAAATAATTTAATACAAGAAGTATTGTAAATATTTTTTTTTCATGCACTTTATGGACTGGTAAATCATTTGTAATAAGTATTTTGTTTTATTTTTCTTAATACAACACCTAAAAAAATCCTATTCCCGGTGCGTTGGCTTAGAAAACTTGCTCTCTTCCTTCCTGAGTCACATGGAACACTCTACGGCTGCTATAATGGTCTTAATCGATTTCTAATAACTTCGAATCGGTATTGTAACTCTGCTGACTTCCTCAATAATTTCTATAGTTCCTTCAATCGTTCATCTCCGATCGCCGTCCGTGGTTCCCATTCCCCTTAATTTTTACCTTCGCGTTCCCTTTACCTCTCTCCTATTTCTCCTTACCTTACTTGTCTGTTTATACTCGTATATTGATTTGGCTATTATGTTTGCTACTGTTATTACTAAGAATTTTTATATCTATTTTGTAACTATCATTAACGTTTCTTTTGCTCTTATTTCCCTGCTTTTGTTTCTTCTAATTATTTTTCTTTTGTACTGCCTAATTGTTTGTTTTAAGCTTGTTTCAAAATTGACTGCGATTTGTACTTCTTGTAACAAAGGGTGTACCCCGTTGATATACTTCAATAAATAATAATAATAATTATGAAATTTTCGCCGCGGCTAGAAGTATGTAACCCCTTAATTCCCCTTCAAGCCTTTCATTTTTCATCGCTTCCTCACTAAAATATTTTCACTTGCTTGCTATTCACAATCAGAAAAATTCTATTACAAGAAAGATAAAAAACCTGCAGGTGCATATAGTTCTCAGCATCAAGACTGAAGGGCCTTGGAAAAAGAAGAAGCTCCGGTCAAAATTGAGGGGGTTTGAAAGGAAGGAGAAGTTGTAAGGAAAATTGAAGAGGTTTTACGAAATAGGAACAGTTTCGGGCAATACTGAAGGGGTTGGGTACTCCCACTTCCCTTCACAATCTCGTAAATTTTGTTCCTGAAAATTATAGACCCGTAAGACTCGATATTTTCGGGAGATGAGTTTTGTCCGGTCGATCTGGTCTAAACGAATCGAATTACCGCGCGGTTAATAGGATCGCGGGGGAGGGTGTCGAGTAGCTTCAAAGGGGGGCGATTAACGTCGCGGCCTTGACCCCGTGGAAGGATCCCACGGGATTCCTGGAGACTGATATTGGTGAGGGATTGCGCTCTCGCGCAAAACGGTGGAACCTTTGACGAGGGAGGGGGCGTGGGGCGAGGGCTCGATGGAAAAGTCGGAAGCTTGCCCTTGCTCCCGTCACGGAATAAGTAGCTAATATTTCACCAGAGTATTCGAATAACGCTCGAGAAGACGGGCATCCTGCAAACCGAGACCGATGTCGTCGAACACGTGCAGCACGAAGGTTGCAACCTTCAATTTGATCTCGAAGACGCTCGAAATCCTCCGCGGCTTAATATCACTGCTCTTCTACTTGCTTCGAGGATCGCCTCGAACGCCCCACGGCTTGAAGAGCCCGTTGAATTTTTTATTCAGCCCCGTTTTTCTGCTTCATTGATCCTGGGAGTGAGCCTGGCGATTGATTTCTCAGGCATTCGCAGACATTGTTCGTAAATGTGCACGTGTGGGCATTAGGGTGGCTTTTATTTACTATTGTTGAAAGTTTTTTCAAGATTTCCTTCGCGGTACCACCCGGAATAGTTACAAATACTAACAAAAAATCTGCGTAAAGCTTGAGCTCGATCGGATAACGGGAAAAGGTGCCCTTCGACCCTTGAACATTTAAATAATTATTTATATAATATCCTCTAAGTTATAGATTACATAAAAAAATATGTCAAATAAAAGCACTAGGAGTAGTCACTGAAGCAGATTCAGTCTTAGAAGCACTGGTTATGGGATAAAAAATAATTTGCAGCTGATGAGAAGTTTGGAGGACACCAGAGCTCCACAGCTGTGTACCGCGGCACAGGTTCCGTGAAAATTTTTGAAACGTGCCCAGAAACCAGGACAATGGACACCTATAACGGTGGCCCCCGAGCTGGTGCCATTTCGCCAAGTCCTCGCGGTCAAACGTTATCCTCCACCTTCTCCTTAAAATCGCACTTTCCCCTTTATAAAGTTTATCGTAAAAAATATTGTTTTCGAAGCTTCTAACCATCCATTATGGCAGTCCAAGGCTTCTCCTAACGGTGCCCATAAACTCGCGCCACACGTGCGACTCTAACAATCTACACGCTGCGCGGACGTAACGTGTTTCAGCAAAAGTTCGAGCAATTTTCTATCGGATCACTTTGTATTTACGGGCGAGCGAGCGTTGCTAAATAGTCGGGGGACTGACAACCAAGGGGCGGCCGGGATTAAACGAAGTTAATTCGCAACGATGTCAAGGATACTCGAAGATCTTGTGACATTGTCGTTCCGCGGATTTTTTTTCTTTATTTAAACGGCGAGGGGGGAGAAGGGGGAGGCGAGGGCGAAATTAAAAAGCAGCGGAATCGAAACGAGACGCCCCCGCCGTCTAGTGTAAATCTATCCTCAAATGGAACAAGAGCAGAGGGCAGGTTGTCAAGAACTTTCGATGCCTTCGGGGTAAAATCGAAGGCTGCAGCCTCGCTTCTGCATCGAAGCCACGCGGATACCGTCTTGTTTCGCGGACGGCAGCATCTCGAAACGTTATTCAAATATTTCGCGATATTTGTGAGGAGCCTGCATGCCTGGATAGAGGATGCCGCACCGAAATGGGAGGTCGTAAAGCTGCGGATCGTTTCATAACTAAGCTTCCTCTTTCATCAGGCGAACTGACAGAACCGTTTGAGCCGTTGTTAACCCTTGCATGCAAAATTAATGCTGGGTTTGATGAATACCGTGTTACTTTCGTTGGTGCATGTGAAATTACATTTTTCTTTCGGACGTGGAGAACATAAAACTTTTTTTAAACTTTTACGTTGTTGCTGCGTGTCAATGTGTTCGCCCTTATGAATAAGTAGTGTGGTATTTATTTGATTTTTTTTTAGTTACTTATTGGGTTTTTAGGGGGAAAAGGTAATTTTCTTTTTGACGTATTGTATTTTTTTAACACATTTACTTATAATTGGAATATCATTGCAAAGTAAATTTGTGAACCAGAAGTCTTTGAAAATAGCCAAATCATATTTATAAAAATCTAGTAGTAATGGTCACTCGCCAGAGCTTGTAAACTGGGTTGTTATTTGCTATTTTTAACGTAGAATTCTTGATATAATGATGCTAGACAATCCGACTCTTAGACATACAGAGGATCTGGTGCACGAATTCGTCTTAAGCAAAAAATAGAATTTTATTTAAAATATTAATAAGCAGGTAGTAACCTCCAAAACATTATGAAGTATAATAAAAATTTAACCAGGCACGTTTTTCAGTACAGAGAACAAAATGTTATATTTTAAAAGTTGGATTTTGGGGGCCACCCTTATATACAGATATAAGATTTATTTTCAGCTGAACGGCCTTGAAAAGGAACTTGGTTTTCCAAATTTTTCATTCGTCCCTCCACTCTGACCCTCCTTCCAACTTATAAAACTAAAAATCAAACTCATCTTTCCTTTCTTTAAACTTCCTTCCTATCCCTCTCAGCCACTCTATTATGCTGCCATTTACTGTACCTTCTAATACTCTTTCTATACTCTCCTCGTCCTCCTTAATTCTCGTAAATATTAAACAAACGAATGACCAGACAGATTAAATACGAGGGACGCAAAAAAAACCTAGTATTTTCTACGAAAAGTACAAAAGATATAGAATAGAGTGTTTGAAGAATGAAAGTCGTGTGCTATGAGAAAATTGCCAGCAATCGATGACAAGGTTGAATGCTTATCTCTGTTATAATTTACATCGTGTGTTCGATTCGAGCCTTCTCTTCTGCGATTCTCGTTCGATGGCTAATACTGGTTCGCAGAAAGAGCATACTTAAATGCAATTTCGCGATCATGTTTTATTATAGCAAGGTTGTCTGTCCCGGCAGCACATAAACACTATTTGGAATTCACAATACGGGGTAACATCGAATGCAGGGCTCCAAGAAACTGTTCCAGGGTGCATAAGACTTTCTTCTATAGCGACGGCGAACGGACGTGTCGAATGTAGAGTAGAATACGTGATTGCTTAAAACTATTAGAGGATCACGTAGTTCGCGGGCGACCTATAGAAGTGGGTCATTGCCTTTAATTTTTAAACACTTCGCTTGATATATTTATTCATCCACCGTTCTTAATGGAGACACCAAAAATGTTGTCTGATAAAGTGCAGATGATCGCTAATTGAAATATCACCCTTTCATGACGCAGTTTTTAACACAAAAATAAGTTTCTCTAAGCAATCACGGATTTAAGGGGGGAATCCTATTTTATAGGCTAAAAACATAGCAAAATTTAGGATTTTTTTTTAAGAAACTAACATTTCGATTCATCTGAAATTTAGACCACGATTTATTCATCCTTGAAGAAGCTGCAGTTTTTTTCATTCATTGATAATAATAAATATAGGAGTTATGCATCATTTTGCATAATTTTCTGAATTTCCGGGTTACCTAACTTCCCTTGTCAGCGACAGGATGCAGTAAAAATTGGAAAATGCCGAAGACATGCCAGACACAACGTACATGCATGCATAAGTAACACGTAGTGGGAAAGAAGAAAGCAGAAACATAATACTCAGAAGAGTGAAATGGTTTCAAAATTTCAAAGCCTTTTCTCACAGCGAAATCGTTCGCAACCTGTAATATCCGACTAACGATTACATGCAAGACGAATGGTTTGCGAGCCCTCGTGCAACTGCAACTTACAGCTTTATCAATCGTGCACGAATACAGGTCGCGATTACGTTGCGCGAAATTAAAGGCGTGCAGCAAGCTACGGAGAAACGTATTCCATGTATACTTTATCGTCTCCTATCTATGCACGTCAATAACCGCGCCGTTCGACCTTCTTGTTGCAGTGCTTTAATCAATTTCACAGCCTTCGAAGCGTCGCGCGAAGCGTGTAACATTAAACGATTTCTCTCGTTGATCGTTTCTCAAATTACTTCGTCAATTATTAACAGCGAAACTTCGTTGCTATCTTCTGCCATAGATCCCAATTTCTTACGAACTTCCATCTTCTTCTGCACAGAATTGAAATAACTCAAACATTTTAGACATTTATCATTCAATTTTTAACATAAAATTTCTTCTATAATTTTTATCTTCGCTCGAGATACAAAGCAGAAAGCACGCATTTCATCGTACAAGTAGAAAAGGAAGTTCGCTAGCAGCCATGAGACAAGACCACTGATGCGGCTTTCGCTGAAATATCGATCCTCTCGCCATGCCGAACTACAGGTCTCGTGTACCGAAGTCCGTGTTGAAATAATTCACACACTAAATCGAATGTAGCCAGACGAGAAGCGATATTGGAACTATATTACACGTGTGTATGTAAACATGCAAGATGGTTGCTGATTGTTTCATGTCTCGGGATAGTTTGAGTATGATGTTGTCCTAGGTCGGTAAACTTTCTTATGGCTCTTATAGTCTTCAATGGACGGTGTCCATATAATTTTTGTTTCAGACACTTCTCTTCATATTTTCAAATGCAGTGAAGAAGTGGGTTCCAGATCATCCGGGCCGCCCGTCTATACTTTGAGGTGCTCCGTTTCTGTATAATTATTACCAAAGTAACAATGTTCACGGTATTCAGGGAGGATCGCGGCGTGCTTTAGAACGCAAATTACGCTAACGCCTATGTAGCTCCCACTAATGGCCCTAATAATGGCTCCCATAGCGCTCCCAGCTGCAGGAATGTGCCGATTAATTGGCCATAGTCGAAGCTCCGGCGCGAAGTTAGAGCAAAGAATTTCAATTTTGATTTTACGCCAAGATTCCGACGTCCACCCCTCTATCGCTCGTTTCTTGCAAGCTGCGCGATTCTTTCCACCGTGAATTAATCGCCTTTTAATCGCAGCCTCGCGAAGTACTGCAGCAGTGCAAGGTCGTGAAATGTCATGAAGGCCGTGATCTTTGACGGTAGCCATGGGCTCTGGTAGTTTCTAAAATTGATCGTTGTTATATCTGGAATTGATTGTACAATGGTGTTTCAAAATGAAACGGTAATTAAGGACCTTGCAGCAAAAGGGGTGAAACACCATTTTTACCAACTTCGAGTGAATTAGAAAACATTGTTTATAAAACTATTGCTCTCACTTAACATTAAAAAGAGAACACTAATTGAAAAATATATATTTACATAGATTAAGTGCTTAGTAGTTATCGAGGTGATAAGTTTTTATTCCCTTTTTCTGGCGAATTTCAGTCTTCAATTTCAAAAGCATAAGCATTAGCTTTCAATCAACAGTTAGCTTTCTGAAATAATAGCAAATGTAATTCACATCTAAAAGGAGAAATTCTTTTTGAGTATTAATCATTTTGGTTTAAGGAGACAATCGTTTAAAAATTCACCCTACTTCTTTTTAATTAACCATTTCAAGCGTAAAAACCAAAATATGATATGACAAATAAATTCAACTGGGAACGATTGTCAATTTAAATGGTCAGAAGCATTTCAGATTCGAATATGTATCTACTTTGCATTTTGTTAGTTAGAAAGATTCAGGTGTCTTTGTCAAAATTTAATGCAAACTGCCAGTGCAAAAAGTTATTTGTCCGAACTGTAGAGGATGGATAAAAGAATTGAAAGGTCTAGTGGACCGTGTTCATAATAACTTAGAGTGATTTAATCTGATTGCGGATATCTATCCCCGCGACACTCCAGAATATGATCGGACTGCAAGGAATGGAAGTGAAACGCATAAATTACTCTTTTGAAGCAACGCGTTTATGACAGGAGGAGATTTCTATGAGAACTTCGTTTCAAATTAAATGCGAGAAAAAAGATTTCTTTCCAACAAGATCGACAGTAAATCTCTGTTGGGATTAAATAAATTGAATGGAAATTTCTACCTGTTTTAATGCGGAAACATGGATTTCAAAATTAACACGAAAATGATTGATCACTTAATGATACGCGCATTTCATTAAATAAATTCATATTGAAATCATTGTTGCGACCATGGTTTTCTTTTTTAAACACCCTCGATCTGTTCTGCTTCGCGCTCTGTTAACAATTCCAACGCATGAATTATTTGATTTCGACAAACGAACGAAGCCCTCCCCGTCGAAGGATTCTGTTTGATATCCATATTCCACAAGTTGCCTGATGTTTATGTTTCCAGGGGAAATTAAGCCACTTGGCAGCGGAGTTCTACATAACTTGTAATCAACTCTGTGTAATTCGATTTTATTCTCGACTATCCATTCGCGGAAAATATGCTTGCTTTCACTAAAATTTATAGAATTCGAACACCAAACCAACCACATGCAGAGTAGCATAGATAGTCATTTGAACGATGAAAATTATAAACCAATAATCCTCTTCCTTTAAAAAAAAAAAACCAGTCTCAATTTCAATAGAACGTAGGCATCCTTCACAATAAAAATTGTGAATTTTCCATCGTTACTATTCATTACTACGAAGAGTAAATTTCAGTTCTCTCTATTTCCTTCTTCCAACGCTTTCATAATTAATTTTTAATTCACAGTCGCCTCACAAATTCCACGCATACCATAATCCATGAAAATATTCATCTGGCCATCGACCCTTCCCTGCAGAAAGTAAACAACGATCGCATAATGGTGGAAGTAGAAATACCATCAACGAGGTGGCCACAAATCCCGCGAATAAACTGCAGATTTCTCCGGCACATTGCGGCCACAGCTGTCCCTGAAAGTGGCGGAGAACCGTGGAGATTCAAGATCGAGTCGGTGGTGGCCGCGAACGAGAACATTGTCCGTCTCATTGACTGAAAAATACCCGTCGTTGCGACGCGATCGACGAGAAAGTTGCGGCGACTCCCTGGAGTTCGTTTTAACCTGCTCGCAAGAACTCGATAGCCGTTGCACGCGGGTGGAGAAGAGGCTGATACATCGGCGACGAACACCGACGATGCTACGAGATTTATGATACCGATCGAACTTTCCGTCCAGCTTTTCTTGTGCGGGGTTGTCGTTGCCTTGAGTTGTCACGCGACGCGGGGCCCCGTCGATTGAGCTTCATAAAGTCTCCACGCGGATTCGACGTCGGAACAATTCTGTATCTTGGGATCGTTAATGATATTGATGTTCGCAAGAAGTGGCCTCATGCTTCGCATGTGGTAGCGACGTGGAAGGTTTGAGAAACAAGTCGGACATATGAAGCTGTGTTTAATGCAATTCGGTATCAGAGTGAGTAGAGATGTTGTTGCTGACGGAGTGAGTGCATTCAGTGTAATGGGCACGAGAAGAGAAGAAAGCATTGGTTTGCGGGGCTAGACTACTCTGAGGTAGGTAATCTTCTGATGCAAATTGTAGCGAAACTAATCATCCGGTTAAATTCGTTGAATAACAGCGTGTTGAAGATAAGAATGCCGATTTCCGCGGAGAATTAAATCGGTATTTTCTTTTCCTCAACGTGCTGTTATTGAATGAATTTTCAAAATATTAAAAAAATGGCTACGTTAATGCTTAGGCATTACATTATACTTAATACATAAATTTCCTTTTTTTTTGTTTCAGATACACCGTTTATTCAACGTAAAAAAAGTCCAACGGTTGGGAGCCACCTCGTGACATATATCTATATATATTTTCTTCATTTTTATAATTGTCTTTAATGCTGTACAATATGATATAATTAAGTGTCAAACTGCAATGACTGCATGGCGAATATTTTTTGTAACTTTACCATATTTCTTCGCCAGCAAACCGAGTCAGCTAAAAAAATGAAGAGCACAGTAGTAATTACGAGTACGGTAACAATCTATTTGGGAGCTAAGTAATATTTTTCTGTACATAAAACTTTCTGCAGAAATGTTTCATTATTCTTAATCTCTTTGTAGAATTCCACTACAAATCGAGAAATAAGAAAACTGGGATATATTTGTAAACCGATCGGGACACCCGGGACAAGGGTTGAAAACCCTTATGGTAACCCTAAGCAGTTTAATACGTATGCCGTACGGAACTTTTGAAATACGAGAGAGGAATGCAATATATAATATTCAAGGAGACCTTTGGGGTAACCAAGGATTATGAGAACAAAAAAAGGATTGAGTCATAATATTTTATTTGACAAGGAATAAATAGTACAGTTCTAGAAGTATTATAAAGAAGTAGGACGAATAAAAGAGTATTAGTTTTTTTCTGAAAAATATTCATTCAATAAAGCTTGACAGTCGTTGACATCATCGGGCCTGTTTGTATTCGTTTTCTTTTTACTACAAACAATTGCAGTTAACAGTAGACTATTTAGTCCCTAAAATGTCTACCGAACCAAACAATTGAATAATGAACAAAAAAATAAACTTTTGATTCAGTGAATTTGTTCATCTACTAACGCTTTAATTACCTAGAAACAATCAAGGATACGCGTTTTAATTTGTAGGAAACAATTTGGAATCAATTTGTTGGGTATCCTTGGAGAATCCGGTTTTACAGATTTACGAAAATCTCGGGATTAAGGAAAAAGTCGCGGTGAAAAAACTGGGCGACGTAAAATGTGCTGGGATAGAAGCGCTAGAAGGTCGAGAACGAAAGAGTGAGAGAGAGAGAGAGAGAGAGAGAGAGAGAGAGAGAGAGAGAGATGGGGGAGGAGGAAAGGATGGTGTGAGGAACTAATCGAGATTCTAATTGAGTTGCCACTGTAATCGCATTTTCGTCGATAATCCCATGCCAGATAGAATATGTCCACAATTTGGTATCTCATATCCGTTAATTAAACTGAAGACTTCCGAACGGGGCACGATGGGCGAATATTCTAATCGTTTTCCGGCGATCGGGAAAAAGATCGGCTACCATGATGCTCGGATGAGAAAATGAAAGGGAGAAAAGGACGGCCAGTGGAATTATCTACGAGTAGAAAATTGAAACAAGATAAATCGAGCGAAAAGTGGGGAAGACGAAGCGAAGAAGGTTAATAAGGGGATGTCGCAGGAAAGTATGGGTGTCGTGAGGACATGGTGGATGATGAATGAATGGTCGTTAGAAGTTGTTACATTGATTTGAGCAGCTCAAACGCGAGACGCATATGCATTACAAGTATAATTGAAAAAAGAGATAATACGAAGCATTATGTTGTATTTCATAAACATCTGTTGCTTATGCATTTGAAAGCTGCGGCACTGATGCAACTGTTAGAAAATTCCAAAGAGAACTTTACATATCGTAAAATTTGTTGTGTTTTTAAGAAACACATATTTAAATATCTACATAAAATTCAGGGACATTCAATAACAAAAATTAGATATAAATGTAATTTTTATACAGCATAAAGAAGCAGTCGAGAATTATTTGTTGCATATAAAAACTTAAATTTCACAAAAAGTGGACATACAATTTTTGTCCACTAATCCATTTATAGATCCATAGTATCATAGAAACTGAAAAAATCAATTAATGCTGGTTATTCCCTTCAACTGCAAAAGAAATGATCAACAAGTATAAAATCCAAGCACACCTCTTTGTCAATATCTGACAAAGTTGTATCCACTCAACCAGCGATTTATCTCTTGGATAAATCAGAAATTCTAGGACAGTCCAGCGATTGGTGTTCGTTTTTACGTGACCGGAAGAAGCGGAAATGTTCGAGCGCCGAAGCGTGAGTGGCAGCACAAGAAAAGTCGTAACGAAATCGACCGTCAACTCGAAACAAGAAGAACCAGCGTGACAAAAACTGGATATAATATCGCACACTGTCTTCCATAACTCCTATTAAAATACAGATCGTTCCACAATACATGGGAACATAATATCACAACAATTCCTATAGCAATTCCCTCTGTTCTCAAATTTAAGAACCATAACTGAATTTAACATTGCAGAATATAGAATTGAAAAATTCCCAAGATGAAGTCACATTGTAAAATTACGCACCCCGTGAGTTTAATAATTCCTACATCATATTAATATTCCCTCGTTGCCTAACACGAGTGGGCCACTACTTATATTTTATATTTACAAAATTCGAAAGAAATAAGGATCCCAGCATCTCGTTGTCCGCTTCGCGGGGCGAACTTCCGTGGCGTTGAACTTCAAAAGCTCGGAAGATGCGACGGAGTGTGCAGGTCGTTGCCCCTCCCTGTAAATTCATTCAAACGCGCAGTAAGAGTTTCCCCTGCATTGCGGGCTTTTATTTTCAGGCGGCCGAACGTTTCGCGAGCACGTGCCCCCAGATCGATCCTGCGTATTTCCTAGGAATCACGAAACGCAGCTCGACGAGCACCGTTTCTCTTTCTATCTCCCTGGAAGGGTGGCTGAAGGAGGATCCTCGCGCTAGCAGGACCGATCTCGTTTCGATCGGTTAGTTCGCGCACCATGCCAAATTCAATTCGAATTCAGTTCTGTACTCTCATCGGTCGACGATTGCACGGAAAGATGGGGACGATTCGCTGCACGCTCGGCGTATAGTAATCGCTATATCTGCGTCTGAAATGATCGGATAATAAGCATCGTCCAATTTATGCTCTGCGGAGAATTGTTTCTGGCAATCGGAGTGTTCTCTGTGGATTGAAGGGGAGGTGTCGCCGAGGATGATCTCGTCGACGAGTTGAAGTTAACTTGAAGCATTAACCTAGTGCTACGTACCTACTTCGAGGAAAACTGCTTGCAGAGATATTCTCACAGATGATATGGTGCAGAATCAGTCGAAAGTGGTGTTTGAAAGTTTGCGAGCATATTGTATGCTTGGAAATGAAGAGGCTTTATAAATGTAATATTTAATCTACAAAAATAGTTTGAGAATTTTTTCAATGTCTACTTGCATTTTAGATGTACTCAAGTATTCTCCAGAATTTTCTAGTTTTTTTTTTAAAGAGCTCTGTATCTGCCACGTGAATACCTATTTAAATATCAGTCGTGATACAACTGGAAACTTACAACTTTAAATTAAATTATCCCAATAATTACTTACATTTGCATTGACTAAGAAATATGAAAAATATAAAATTGTAAAAATTGAGGACTTTGCCAAGTCATCAATTTACCAAGTTCCAGTTTATAAAATTAATGCTTTGAGTTAAAATTAAAAAGACAACGCTAATTGAGAAATATATATTTTCACACAATAAATAATAGTTATCGAGTTGATAAGTTTTTCTTTCCATTTTTGGCAAATTTTTCAAATCCGGAGCAATCGTATCGCACGAAACAGTAAATCTGACGATTAACCATCACTCCCAATAAACGAGTTCACTTTACAATCAAGAAATCAACTTCTCGATTCAGTGTCTCCTCGCGAAACGAGAAAGCACGTACCTAAGCCACGATATTTCACGGACACCGGCAGTCAAACTGTAACGAAATCTTTCCGAGCCTGCGACGGGGGGCTGAAATAAAATGAGTTAGGTGTCCGCTCGGTGGCTCGTGCAAAACGAATTATGAACTCGCCGGAAGTTCGGGAGGAGAAGCAGAGCCAAGTACTGGGAATCGGAAGGCGGAATCACTCGTAGCTTCTCCCATGGTTCTTCGTTTTGAAGGAGAACCGGGCATGGAATACAAAAACCTTATTGCAAACCGTCCCTGATATCAGATCCAGCATCTTCGCGACGAATGCAGAATATCTCCTCGTGCATGAATCGTGTGGTGGATTGTGCTTCAGCTACAGAGTTGCTATCGAATACTGAGCGACCCTTGCTGCGGCAGATGCTATAGAATATAGATAGTTGCAATTCCATTGAATTAATGCTGTGAGCTGTGAGAGCTAATTGAAATGGGCGTGCTGTGTGATGATAAATACTGCAGCGTGATAAGTGGAAGCTGGTAGGTTTTATTTATTGGACAGAGTAGAGTGGTGGTCTACGTGGTAGCTGTGTTCTTCCATACGTATAATTCGAATGAGTTGTTTCGCTTTAACTGGAGTTTTTTTAATATGTAAGAAGGAATATGTCCACTTGTATATGTGGATTAATCTGAATGATTACATTAAAATTTTTAGTTGGAGGAACTAGATTTTAGTAAATTTAGTTGACAATAATTTCTATTTTAATTGATTACATTCAAATTTCTAGTTGAAGGACCTAGTTAGGAGATTTCTAGTTAGGGAACCTTCTTCCCAAAAAATGGTTTTTATGGGGAAGAAACTGGAAGAAAAGACTGAAAGGATTCGATCGCCGACGTCTTATCTATTACATAAATACAATTTGTAGGTGTTCGACGAGACGTTTAGTTTCCACAAGTTCGAAAGGATTCGTGTGGCAGAGTCTTAATTCGATCGAAATCTTCTCGCACGAATACCAGCGTGCCAGGAGCTCAATCGAGGCTTCTCCTTCGGAATCGTATTACAAGTTGGTCACGGACGTTTTGCGAGGGAAACGTTCAGGAATTGCGGACTGTATACTCTAGTTTTCTTATTTAATTATTTAGGCTTTTATTCATTTTGTCTAGCATTCTTTGATCTCTCCTGGATAATTTGCAATACATTTGACTTCGTTCATATGGGTTGCCGCGGAAAGAAGTTCGGTTGATATAAAATAGTATTTAAAAATATGGAATATTTTTTTATAAAATTTACAAATACTTTAACGTGAACTTTTTATTTATAACTTAAATCTTAAAATACTCGTTTGTTTTAATCAATTGAAGTTTCGATAATAAAGGAATTGCATAATTATTTATTTTGAAAGTGTTTTAAGTCCATTCATGACCCTGAAAAAAGATATTAGTCTAGTTAATTCTTAAAACTACTATTTTTATAATAAATTTACATCCACTGAAATCCATACAGACGTAGACAAACTAAGTAAACTATATCCGGATTATTCCATCGATGGAAACGCAAACACTTCAATATTTCAAAACAAAGGAAAATAGACTTATACCACTTTTAAAATAAATGGTCCATATATTCTTAAAAGTAATAACACAAACAATAGGAAAAGTGGGACGAAGCAAAGAAACATTCATTTCACGATCCATTTCACATCAATCACCAAAGAAACTAATATTCTCTAACGAAGCATTATACCAGAATCCCATTCTGCATATTCGCACGCATTTACACATGTAACGTGTGTTTGCAGATCGGTTTACACGTGATTAAATATTTACTTACCTCTGTACATCACAATAGCCTGCGTACTATATAGAACGTAATTCCTGCATGGGAATTGATAGATTCTGCACGAATTTATGACAGAAATATTCTCTTCATTTTCATCCCATCTATCTCTAATAAAGCCATAAAAAATGTCAGCTAATTTTCTTTATAAATGGCTCATACCATTATCCTAAATAAATCAAAAGAATGTACCAATGTTCCAACTAGTTTTACTTCTCCCCCTAATTATCCCATCACCTGTTTGATGAAAGAACTGTAAAATGCTCACAGAAAGGTACTTCCCCATCCTCAAAAGCCCCCCTCCTCCAATCCTCGATTTCTTCCCAATAATTTGCAATAATCGAGAATTGATTGTATTTTCATATTGCCAGAGCAAACTCAGTTTCGCCCAGCAACGACATAACCACAGGGGTTTCCTCCAGTTGCCTCGCAGTCTGCGTCCCTCTGATCGCGCGTACATCGCATGCGGGTGCATGTGCCGGTGGTTGTGCACGCTTGCGCGGTGCTCGCGCGCCGCCAGACAGCCCGCCGCTACGGGTGCATCTCGCGGCAGTTCGCAGTCGTCTTCTAAAGCAAGCCCATTAGTCGCTCAGCATTCGGCCGGGACACATTTTCGTCGATCACACACCGCAGACTTTGCTCACAGAACTCTACTCACGTTTCCATCCCAAAGGACACCTGCCTCCTCCACGCCTCTCGCTCTCCCTCCCAGTCCACGGAATCCCCGTCTCACCGGGCTCGCAGGACGTTATCGGTTCGCCACCCGTTGCGTTGGAGCGGACGGTCCAGCCAGCGAGGGGATGCAACTGAACTCGATGGGCTCCCGTGCACGTGCCAGCTGACTCTCGAGGAGCGTCGAACTCTATACGACCACGCGCTCTCTCCCTTCCTACCAAGCGGAAAGTCCCCGCGACACAGCCGAGACGCCGAGACGTCGCACGTTCCCGCGAGATTCCCTCCTTTGGATGAAGATGATTTCCAACTGGCTCGAGTGAAGCACCTGTCAGTGGAAGCCTCCCAGTTCGCTGCCAAGCTGATGTCAGAGTGTCGGGCTGAGGGTGTCGCCGAGGTCCCAGCAGGACAGCCCTGAACGAAGAGTTTCTATCGAGTACGTACGCCAGAGAAGCTCACCAGTGGGTCCGGGTAGATCGAATCCGAGGGTAGCCCGAGCGACGGACTCGGTTGGGCTGAGGTCGTCGACACGGTAGTGGGGAACCGGACGGAAGAGGACGGGGTCGGTAACGTGAGCCAGCAAGCGCGGCCGATGGTCGAAAGCACGTCGATCCAACGCTACCCGATCAAGTTTCCCATGCTGCAGCCACCGTCTCCCCTTCTGGAGATGGCATCCCTACGTTTGCCTGACTCGGAGGAGTTCAACATGGACACGCGACGTCGAAGCAACAACGGCAATGAGCCGCCCACGACGGTCGCCATCGGCTATCTCAACCTAATCGCCGAGGCAATCACCACCAATCCGCGGACCACGATGGACGAGCACAGCGGGCTGTTGAACGCCAGCAAAACGGCGAACCTGTCCACCGCCGAGCAGATACCTGACCGCCTGTACAGGCACAGCATGGCGATGTCGGCGGTCTACTGTGTCGCCTACGTCCTCGTCTTCGTCGTTGGCCTGATCGGCAACAGTTTCGTCATTGCGGTGGTGTATCGGTCCCCGCGCATGAGGACTGTCACGAATTTCTTCATCGTCAACCTCGCGGTGGCCGACGTCCTCGTCATCGTCTTCTGCTTGCCAGCTACCTTGATGAGCAACATCTTTGTTCGTGAGTAATTTGTAATAATCTCGTACACCTTCTAGGGACCAAATGTAGAGCTGTGAATAGCTTCTTGTCTTTACCAATTCTCTCGACCTCGTCGTGTTTTATGGTTTAGAGGAAACGAACGCGAAGGGGGTTGAAAGTACGAGGGAATCGATCTCGCGTATTGATCATGCGTGGGGGCTCCGCTGCAGGGTACCTACACTTGAGAACGCGTTAATTAGGTTGAAAGTGTTTAAAAGCGCAGCAGATCGGGAACGATAGTGTTTGTCCATGGATTCGTCGATGCAGCGACTCCCGTTGCAGTCCTTGCACCGCTTCGAAGGGTGGCTAGCGGCAGGGTCGGTGGGGTTTCTCCCTTGGTACCAAGGAATCGATCCCTTCGCGGCTCCCCGTTGCTGTTCACGCTCTATGCACCGGGCGCATCGCGATTCCCCTTCGACGGGCGACAGCTCCCGGCTAACTGTAGATAAATTATTCGATAATGGAATCGCGCGATAGACATGGACAGAGTGCAAAGAGGTTTTCGTAGCTTCCTTTCAATTTCCGAATTCGATTGAGCTTCGGGCGAAAACCATCCCGCTGAACGTCGGCCGATCGATAACGGGGAGATGTCGTAGCGATATGGTTGTCGATTTCAACCGATCCCCAAGAAAGTGCAGAGAGACAGTTGGTACTCGGTGCGCTTTAGGTTTGCTAAATAGTTTAAGTGGAATATTTTTGTTAAGTAGGGTTACAGGTTCGTGGGGAAAAAGATTAGTCAAGGTCGCTGATATTTTTAGCATACCTGTCAGCGGGGTTTTAAATTTATTTTAATTCGCGACATGAAATGAAAGACGCTAAGCTTGTATAGATGTGAAGGACCGGTTTGATCATCAGGATTGATTAAGTGGGTCAGTTAATTCCGATAGCACCAAGGGATAACGAGGTGTATGGTGCACAAATATGAATTTGCCGCTGGGACGTCGCGCAATTAAGCAGAGATCGTTACGTGTGCAACGCGTATTCGATGTAACATCTATCTAATTACGATTGCGGGCATTTGTAGCTTAAGCTCGATCGAAGGACAGCCTGCGATTGTGAACAGTGCCTTTACTCCTTCCTCGTTTAGTGGCTTCATCGGCGGTTAGGGGTGGTATACCTACTGATCAGACCCCCTGGGGTTTATGAGGATCTAACAGGATCATCTTTCCTATCGATCAATTCTGATCGCGAAGACTATAACACTTTTGTTTCAATCTCACTGTGCTGGCCTAGCAACGCGATATTACAGGGGCGTTGTAACTTATTAAACTAAGTAGGATCGTTCCTTCGTGTCATTTTATAAGACGATAATTTTATTTCTTATTTTTGTGGTACTTTATTATTGTTAATGAAAGAGTGAGATTTGTCGTGCTACGATTTATTAAGAGTCTGTTGGAGTCGTTTCTCTTGTCAACTGTCTGTGTCTCCTTTAAATGACTTTCTTCCAAGTTGATGGACGCTGACCAGTCTTTTTTGAATCAGTCTCTTCCTTCGATCGAAAATTAACTATTTCTCCTATCTTCCTGTTCTTCGATCGCAGATGAAGTGCCAGTGGGATCGGCATAGCGATTTAATAGAACCATGTTGGACATCGAACCCTTTTCTTTATTAAATGGAAGAGGTGAATCCAGATCCAGTAAAATTCAAATGGAACGAGTTGTTGTATCGATTGTTCCCCCCCTTCTGAGGAACTGACAATCGAGTTATCGAGGTCAGGAGTATTTTCTTGAACTGGTCCGCACACTTCTTACCTTTGCGTGTTTCAGACATCAAGATGGCTTTAGTCTAGTAACAGAATATTGTCCTGATGTTATCTTGAGCTCAGAAAATTCTTTAAATAATATGTCGTGCTATAATTGTCGATGGGCTTGAGAGTTGTCTGAAGGAATTAGTGATAACAAAGCCAAAACGTGCAAAACAGGTAGTACTAATTATAACAGAAAATAATAGACTTTATATTAATGTAATAACCATCAGACTTAGGAAACTAAAGCATAAACAAGGAAAAGCAAATTTTTATATTCCAATTCATATAATAATATAAGAGATAAAAACCTATGTGACCTGATCTGCTATCAAGAAGTTCAACTCTGAGTTCCAGGACCATTTTTAATAACTATTTCACATGATGTTATCTTAAACTTAGGTATTCAATGTAGTCGCTAATAACCACGAAAGTCCATGCGACTCAAAACACTCAATTAATAAAATAAAAAGGAGTACAACTATTAATGCGAATTTTCGTTACAACCACTTTCATCGATCATCTGTTTTAGTTCTAGTCTTGATATCTTATTCTTAATTGATTCCAATGACAGTCAGCTCGCATCAGAGTCATTTATGCTCCACATATCACAGTCTCGATATCCTCCAACCTCTCATCCATCGATTTGAGCGCGAGATCTCCGTTGTTTAACGAACGATCGATGTGTCAGTCTGCTCTCGAATTCCAAAGGTCGTCGTAATTGCATATAGAAACGAAGCACGCGGCCGTGAGCCTTCAGACTCGTTTCCAGCGGGCAATTGTCGGCGAGTCGCATGACTAACGACGTCATTAACACGCACTTGCGCACGCTTACGTTTTTCGTAAGGAATTCAAGTGTCCCAGACCCGTCTAGAGCGCACGACCCGCAGCTCATTACGCATGCAAACTACAACCGCCAGTGCTGCTCTGTTTTCATCCTGCGGAACGTTGGGATTCTCTTACGACTAGCTTTGTGGATGGATACCCAGTGCGTAGATAGCTTAGAAATATCTTGGAGAAGTTACGGGTGGACCGGAAAAAAAGCGACCAAGACAGTTCCTTTGCAGGATTCAGAAAAAAGTCCCAGCTAGTTTAGTGAGTCACTTTTGGAAAACTACTGCGCTCTTAAATTATTTAAAAAGGTATGCTTTGGGGGCTTATTACATACACACGTAACTTCGATTAGATACGATTAAAATATGATTGAGGGCAGGAAGGGGCAATAAATAGTGAAACAATTTTTTTTATTGCATCTTACATATAATTGGATAGACAAAGAAATCTGTAGGGGAGACCGGGGCTACAAGTTCCGAGGGGTAAGTTGTTCCTATAGTTCTATCTTCAAAATGAAAAAGAGCGTTGCACTTTAAATTATTTTTTCCGTGTAAGTTGATCACGCCACTGTGTGGAAACATATTTTAAAGTACAACGCTCTTTTTGATTTTGAAGATAGAACGATCGGAACAACTTACCTCCGGAACTTTTAGCCCCAGTCTCCCCTACACAATTTAATTAATTTTTATTTTTTAATAAATTTATTTCGTTTTGGACTGGCGATTTATTTCTTCTTTTTTTGGGGGGGGGGGGTGGCAAGCGCCCACCCGTGCCCCACCTTGGCTACGCTCATGATCGAGGAAATTATAACGACGCAGGCAAGTAATCATCCAACGCGAGCAAACATTCGACACCAGTAAGATACATTCGGTTTGCGTTCGATACCTACACTTGGAGTTGGAGATAAGTATTCGATACTTGCACAATAAGCCAATTACTAGTTCTGCTCGACACAACTGTGCAAATACGGTATCCAATGAGCAGATATCAGTCGACGATTTGTTGGCACTGTTCATGCAGAAGACACATCAGAGTTGACATACAAGAAAACTTCGATTATCCCTGTAGCGTTATCAAATAAAGAAGTGTATAAAGAACTGCATCAAAACGTCGTATATTAGCGATCAAATCTAAACTTTTAATAATTTCATTGGAAAATGGTGAAGCTTGATTCAAAACCTAATATGACAATTATATTTTAAAAAATAATATTCCTTCTCACTCTAAAGCTTCTAAGCTTCAGAAACATATTTCACGCGTTACCAAGCGTAGAAATAAAACAAGAATAACAGAAATAGTAAGCTTAAGGCAGTCTTATTCTTTATTAATAGTATAAGCTTTAAGAAACATGTTTGGTTCGCCCAAAAAAAAGTTTATTTGGCATATTTACATATTTTTGGCGATACAAACGTGTTTTCTTTAAAGCTTATGATGTCAATAAACATCAAAGAAAAAGAAAAAGTCTCAGGTTCAATTTATTTCTTTGTAATTAATTGGAAAACAAATGCTTTATTTTTGCCAAAAACGACTCTTCAATACTTAAGAATAACCAAATGACTCGTAATCTTCTATTTGCAAAGGCATGCCTTATTTATCCGCAGAAAAAGAGTAAAGCTCACAGAAGGAGAGTTAAATCGGCCGGGCAGGTCAATTCTATCAAACGCTCCCGCCCACTTCACGCTCTACTCCACCAGGTCGATTTTATTTATAAGGTTAAAAGTAGAACGTGGTTGCTACCGAGTGTCGTGGCCCTAAGCATAATCCGCCGTACAAACTCATCCCCTCCTAATTAAAAGGATACGGAAACGTGTCGACTAATTGTTTGGAAGCCCGTGGGGAGCCACATGATCGTCAGGTTTTTCCTCGCTCGAGCAATCCTCAGCTTCGACCCTCTAATTACCACTAGGCGAGACTACACGATGGTGTTATCGTTCAGCGCCGGTGCGCCATTGTCTCCTCCGAATAGTTTCTACTATCGTCGCAGAACCACAAACTTTCCAACGTCCGGCGTGTTTATCCTGAGAAAGAAAGCGGAAGTCAATAATGAAATTGAAGCCTTCCCCCGGCGACCATGTTTTTATCACGCCGCACGGGGGCGTTGGCCTCGTAGAGCGACTGCTGAATGGCCAGAAGAACATTCACCCGCGTGATATGATTTTCGCGAGCAGAATAACAAGCGTTTCCATTCGGCTTGCTTCGGTTATTTATTGCCCCCAATTCACTCAGGGCTTGGGGACTCGTCTCCAGACGGACTCTGCCACCCCGGGTAGCCCAAAATAAGTTGTCAGTGATGGAAAATAGAAAAAGACACATTAACCTTTAAGGGGTGTTTTCACCCCGAAGAACCGAAAACCGACACAAACGAAAGATTGCCTGATATTTCTATCGAGGTTCCTTACAAACCTGCACAGTTTAAAAAAATTCGGAGTGTTCGAGTAACATCCCTTGTAAGTTGCGAGCACTTCGTTTGCGGCAGCCATCCTTTTTTTCGATCGAGAATCAATTTAATCGTTACTGAACAACGCCTCAGCACGCCTTTCTGAGCACAAAGCGTTACACTCGTTCCCTCCTCCTGAATCAATTTAATTGCATTCCACGGTATTATTACGCACTGATCAATAGTCAAAGGGAAAAGTTGACCGATGTGTTTGCTTCGTAATCTCGCCCGATTACCCCCGTTTCGCATTTCACTGGAAGCATCATCGAATCAGGCGGTTATATCGTAATTATAGTAAACTCGAGCAGGGCTCGCATAGTTTTGCAGGGTTTCGAGGAGCCTCGAAATTGCGCTTCGAGCACTCTTCCGTTAACCAAGCCCTCGGCGAACAGTTGCTGAAAGTCCCAACACTTTCGGCGGGATGTTTCGGAAAGCTTGCCCCTTCAGATCAAGCCAAAGCCGCCGAGCAAGCTTTTATGATCCGTCACCACTTTCGAGACGGGCGAAGTGCTGTCGACGACTGTCTTCCATTCATCGCCCCCGTTGTTTGCGAAGTTCCCTCACAGTGGCAACAGCCGATCGAAGAGGAGCAGAATAATAGTGGCAGGATTTAAAATCAATAGGTGCCGGTCGAATTGATAGGTACATAAATTAGTTGGAACTGAACTAGCTAGAATTGCTGAAACAGAAGCTATTGTAACGATTCCTTTGTGCCCTCGCTTGAAGATAATGGAACGACTGACTGGGCTATTTACGTTCGCATTAAGCCCTTTCCTCATTAAAATGATGACTACATCGGCCTACTACGTCGCCGCAGCCGAGAAGCTTGCGGAGGCTAACCAGACTTTCACAGGCGAGCGAATTCCTCGCAGTGGAAATTCTCAAGTCGCCCTCTTGATACCTCCTCGACAGTGATATTAGCTGAACGGGTGTGCATTCGACGTTCCTAAAACGGAATTCTCGGCGCATGCAATATCCGCCGGAAGCGTCTCGTGCTCGAAGATCCCCTTTCCACGATAAAAGTAGATTTCCGCCATTTCTGCATCCTCAATTTCCTATCAAACGACTACATTTATATCAATACGTATTGAAGGACATTTAGGAGATCGAACACTTAATATCACAGATTTTTCCAAGCTTCTTCTCTTTTATGGTAGATTTTTCTCGAGAGCATGCTAACAAAGGGTTGCACTGAATCGATTTAAACTATGAGGCCGAACCAAAGTGTTACTGAGGGCAATTCACAATTTAAATCAAAGTAAATGAAGTATTGGAACAGCGTTTGTTAACAAATTCCATAGGATTGATGAAGTATCTTTCAGACGGATGTTAACCACCGAAGCAGTTTCCAAAACTGTGCCCCTATTTTATAGATTGTTTATTGAATTTCCATGGAAGAGATAAAAAAATAATAGTCTAAATATTTGATGAATTTTGTTTCGACAAGCAATTATTACAGCTGCTTTAACTTTGGTTATTACCTTCTTTGGGATTTCTTATCTAGTTACAGTAATGCCTCGTTAGAATCACGACGATCGGGGCTGGCAGCGTGATACTAACGCGATGCGGATACTATTTCGTGCCGACGACAACTTCGCGTCGTCTCTTTTGTTCTGTCTCGCATATATCGGATTCTCTCACTCTCGACTGAAGGATGCCATGAAATGGTGGGGATAGTGAGCGTGATTATAACGCATGGTAAAAACGTGACACTAACGACGAATTACTGTATCTTCAATTTGAATACAATTTTGTACATTCAAAATACATTTAGAAATTTTTTTTATATAATATATACGTAATATAATGAATACATCTTTTTTCTCAACATGATAATGTATATCATATTTTTTCTGAAATTGATAATATATAGTATTTTTTCTGAACTTGCTAATATATATGTAAATATGTACTGCGCAAATACTGTGCAAATTAGGGTTGATAACATAGAGTGGTTGGTAGAGAGTTTAGTTAATATCGCGGGGTTCCGTATTCGGAAAGTTTTGAGTAACTGCAGAAACATTTGCTTTGAAGAATATTCCGCTAAATAGCCCTGAAACATTACGCCCATTTAGCTGCCATCGCGTAGACCCAGATTCATCAACGTACCAAAACGACGAGTCTGCCAAAGGCTTTCGCGTATTCTCGCAGGTCGTAAAAGCTAGGCGAAAAAGAGAAAAATTGAGGCGACAGAGGAGGACCAAAACGATTTTCCCTGCAGTAGGAAGGCGGCCACGATGGCCGACGAGGTTATTCAGCTTGGAAAATGCAGCGACCCCAGCCGGTTCGCGATCTCCGTGGCGCAGCAGGGTGCAGGTGAGCAGCTGCACGCAGGACATGACCGCGTGGCTCGATTCTCGTTTGCTTTGAAATGGAAATTGGCAGCGATCTCGGGATTCTAGACTAACGACATGGCAAATCGAATTACTCGCGTTCAGAGTCGATCATCGGACCACGACGTCGCGTCAGGCTGATTCCATCGTTCGCGTCCATTTAAGCATTAAAGATCAAAATGCACGATAGCGTTCCACGCTGTTGATATTATTATTATTTCGACCCTGGCTCGCGTAACTGCTAATCACTTCGACGAGTTCGCGTTAATAATAGGTGATGGAAATGAATTTGGAAAAAAGACTTAGTAGGGGATTTAAATTCTGTGGTTGCTAAGGGTTAACTATAATTCTTTGATACATTACGTTTATCTATTTTTAATCGTGTTAATGAATAAATACTCACTGTCCCTTCAACGAAAGTAGTCTAAAGGGTCGATTGAAATGGGCATTTTGAATATAAGACGTTTTATACCTTTCTTCGAAACAATGGCTTTACTGCTATCCACTTCGAATGGAAGATTTCAGTTTTATGAAATGATATACATATTCAGATCTCGGCGGGTGTTTCGTCCTTGATGGGATCCTTGTAGACATCTTCAGTGATCCGTTTAGCAGATTTTGCAACCTTCAACTCTAAATGGTATCGCACTGCTTTTGAAACGTATGAGGAATTGAATTTTATAAATACTTTGGTGCAAGTGTTATTCTGTTCCACGTAATGAATATTTTCAGTAGTGTTGTAATTATCCAATTATTCTCCCGTTTATTATAACATTTTACAGATATACTGCTACTTAGATAAATCTTTTCTTGATAAATTCGTTACGAGAAACAAATTCCACTTTGTCTATTCTATGTTGTCTTTTTTACACATTATACTTAATGAGCACAACACTCTGGAACAGAATTATTATACGTCTTCTTACGAATTCCATGGTTTTCCTGCAATTTCAGAAGAATGGTTCCAAGTTGGACAAAATTTTGGAGATTCTATTTGGTATCTTTCTTTTATGGACGACACAGTTTTCGTAAAGTACGTCGTTGTAGCACGACTGTAAAAAGAGTAAAACGACTAGGAGATAAAGGTACATTGTTATTAATCAATGTCACCCTCATGGTCGGTTATCGCTTATCTTCAGGATTTACTCCGAGTCTTGTTCAAATAGAAACGCCAGAGATCAGTGAGATTATCCTTAAATCCCCAGGATTGCATTTAAATAAGATTGTGTCACTGATTGGAAGACCCAAATAATGGGATAAGGAATTATTGTGCAGGTTCATGATTGGTTTAATTGCACCAGTAACTGCAAGCAGTAAACCAATTGAAATTGATTCAAACGATGATAAATTACTGGTTTCAATTTTGGAGAATACTAGTAAATATTGTTAACTAAAAGTTTGCGAGATTATTTATAGAACATTGTCTCCAAACGAAAGGCAGGTACTCGCGTGGCTCTGGAAATTCAAAACAAAATCAATGGGCACATATAAAATGATCTTCAGTCTTCAAGAATTTAAAAGCGAATTTTTCAACAAGAATTTTTTAGTTCCTGTTTAGTATTTTACGAATATTCATTTCTTTAATTTTGCGATACCTCGATGTTCGAATTTCAACGTCGCACGTGCAGGGACGAAAACGAGGGTCTCTTAATCTTATTCTCGCGATACTTAAGGCTCAAGGTAAAGCTCGGTCGATTTATCTTTAGCGATCTTTTGATAACTCATTTGATAAGGCTTTCATTCCACCGCGGGGCGAAGTGGATGACATGGAACAGTGTCGAGCGACAGAGTTTGTTCGACCAACGAAAACAATCGATATATAATGCTGTTTAGCGATGACTCGACAAGGTCGTTGGCAACAGAAATCGAGAAAGCAGCGAGTGAAGCGAAAATATGTACTCGCGTCTGATAAGATCGTGGTCTGTCTTTGCACACCGGTGTGAGGGAACGGTTCGATGAACATCGCGAAAATTGGTCGCGTTGGGTTATCTAATATTCCTGGAAACACGTCTGTCCACGAAGTTTTGCGAACTGAAAGTTACTCGATACTTAGAAAGCAGTAGAGTTGAGAGACCTCGTATAGGGCACGAGGAATTATTCATTACTCAGATTTCATTGGTCTGCGAGAATCCATTGCGGAAATCCTGAACAACGAGTCGATTTTTTAATGGACTATAATTCTTACACTGCGTGGATAATAATTGAATTATTTTAGTACAAATACTCGAAACACTATATTTCAGGATGCGCTATATTTCCAATGATCCATCGCCTTCCTTTTCCGAATTCTTCACGAAAAACAGAACGTGAAAATACTTTGCATAGTAGCCTTGAATTTCCCAATGAAAAGTTTATGGAATCATATAATCTTTCACGAAATTTGGAGCAGTCCTTAGCGAAACATAAATGTTCTATTGCTTCAGAACAAAACCATATTAAAGAACTGTAGAAGCTAATATTTCTTGTAAGGGATGATTTGTGCTCGAATCTTGATATCTCATTACATCCCCCTTAGTCACTCACAGACACGATCTGTCGTCTCATGCAGCATTTCAGTTCAGAAACTTTCTCGAATTATTGGGGGACGATGCTTCTCATTTCGAGCCGAATCTTTCGAAGTCCACGTAAATCCTTTCTGCGGCTAATGGAGCGCAAAAAAAGAATGAAAAAGAGGCAGAAGGGAAGTAAAATACCGAGTCAGATTAATTGTTCCGATCGTTGCGCCGATAATTGGGTCGTGGGATCGACTATAGCGCCGCGAGCGAAGCGGAAGTACGAGCGATTATGCGAGGAAAAGGTGCCGTATATAACGAAGGTGTTGACCGATGTACAGGGTGATTAAAATATTATCGTCCACCCTTTCCCCTGTAAATGATTTGTTATAATAACTTTCAAGTATTTCAACGAGTTTGAACTTATCGAAGTTGTCTCTCTCCTGTATTCAAATTTTCACTTTAGTTTGAGCTATTTTGTGCTAGAAAATAGCAAACGATAATGTCAGAACTAAATGTTCGATATAAAGATATGCGTAAGCATAATTAACGAGGTAAAGTAACTATTAGAACTAAGAGTTTAAAAAAGAGAATCGACCCTAAGAAAAAGTCAATGAAATATTGTAGGAACAGGATGTGAAAAATTGGCAACAATCTTGTAAATGACTTCTGGTATGTTGTTCCTCAGTGTCCTCTTACAAAGTGCTTTATAATCATCTCCACCCAGTGGCTACATTCGTAAAGAACTCTTAGTTGATATTTAGGCAGTGTATTATTAATACCTCCCTTCTAAACAAGAAATGAATCTTCCAAACAAGGTCTAGACTCTGTGGCGACGATCCCAGGCAGAACAGACCCGATACAAACATATCCCTTACATCGAAAAGTGCTTTTTGCTGTGTTCCATAAAATAGCAAACCGAGGCTTCTTTTACCAAAACCAAGATCTACTGAAAGCATGTATATCCTATAAATAAACGCCACCCTATTCTGCGAGTTTTCTCTACAATAAATTTCCTCCGAAAGACGAGCTTCACTCACCAACCGAGTTGCAAACAATTGAATAAAATAGTTGACCTTGATACAGGGCTTTACTCGATTCCAACTTCGTGTACCCGAATTTCGAGAATTTACTATGTGGAGACCTCCTTAAAACCCTGATACCAGCAACGTGAACACCCAGTATAGGTGCGGCTGTGCACGGCAGACTACTGGGTTGTAGGTTGGATGCAGCGGGACGTCGGTGGAGTTCAACGTGTACGCCCCCGCACACGCAACAGAGGGTGAGTGTATCGAGTGCGCTGGCTGCACGGGGTGAACGGCCCGAGGTGACCGCGTCCCGCACCCTCCAGCCTGCACCGCTTCTGAGAGTCTCCTTCAGAAACTAGGGCTCGGTTCCACTATGCCGGGCTACCGTGCTTCGATCCTACCCTCGGCGAAACGCAACGACCCCTCCTAGACACCCCCCGATACCCTCGACTCAACTGTTAACGTCCAGTGTTTATCAACATTGCCAGCTATCCGGGGTCGAGTAAATTCGTTTAGGATAACGTTCCCTTTTTCCATTCCAAACCCCTCCTCTTTTTTCCTTCCTTAACCCTAGAACACGAAGGCTCGACATTTTTACGACTGACAAAGCTTTTGCCAGGATAACGACTACTTTTCGGGTTGTTTGCAACGAAACATTTTGTAGGGAATGGGGCATTAATGTGTACTAACGTCATGTTTATGATATAAAGCTATTAAGGTAAAGGGCCAGTAGTTGACCATCAATCAGTAGTTGACCTTTGTTCAGAAAAACATGAAAAATAAGGTTTTTAGAGAACTGCACTCTCTAACTGCATTTTGTTCAAAAGGTCGTCACTTCTAAAAACCTTATTTTTCATGTTTTTCTGAACAAAGGTCAACTACTGATTGATGGTCAACTACTGGCCCTTTACCTTAACCAATGATAAAATTTGCAATATTCTGTCATACAAATAAAAGTCTGCAGAAAGTGGTTTTTTTATGAACGTTTGTGTTCTAGGGCTCAAGTTGGATATATAAATTTTGGTCATTCTTTTGTATAATTTGGATCTGGTATGTGTATTAATTCAACGTATAATATTCATTCTTTCGAACAATTGTATTGTATATTTGTGAAGGTTTTGGTGATAAATTAGAGGGTTTGTGCTATATATTATCTGAGAGACTGTTCCCTTCGTTGGTTTGTATTCTTGTAGACCTTAGTAAGCTTTCTAGTCACTTGGAAGGACGAATGTTTGTAAACATGGAAACTGGAGGGTTGAAAGATTCTCTAAAGTAGGATTCAATTTCTGTAAGCTATTGTCTTCTTCTTGCTAAACTGTTGTAGATCCACTTTTTCATCTTCAGTAATAATGTGGTTTAGAAATAGTTGATCTGTATATATTTTAGCATAGAAGTAGCTGGCGTCTTATTGGTTACAATTTCATGCAAGGAATATGGTTAACCCTTAACATTTTTCCCATATTTTCTTCCTTTTCATTCGAACTTGTTTTACAATATGTCGTGTCACGAAGACAACTTTCAGTGGTTTTAAATAAAATATGGAATAAAGTCAGTAATAACACCAGTATATTTTAAGAATAAATAAGCTTGTCATTATCAAATTATTAAAGAGGAATCTGTGTGACTCCACGTCACAGTTTATGTCACAAAGTGGGACGTCACCGGTTAAGGGTTAAGACAATAGAGATGCCCAACCTTTCCCCTGATAAAACTCAATTCTCATCGGCCCAGACGAATTAACATCGAGCGTAATAGAGTCTAGAGTCAATCAACTTGTACAAACAGTGTCAAGTGTTCAAGAATTGATGTCCACTAGTACTTTACAAATATTACGAACTCCTTGGGAGAGAGATTGCTCGATCACCAGAGTAAAGTTTGCTCGGCGGAGTTAACCCTAGCAAATGTACCCTTGATTTTTACGTTTATCGCTGGATATTTGAAACGAACAGGTAATTGAATCACGTGAATGGCCCCTCGTTGTCCGTGACAGCGTTTCTTCAACAAAGCTGGTTTAAAGAGCCGCTACACGAATTACCAAGGCATTGTTCGTCGTTTACCGCAGCAAGCGACCCTTACAGTTCGTTTTTCCAATTAACTCCTCCTGCAATTTGCTTCTTCCAACGAATGAACATCACCCGCACCAATAACTCTTAAAAGTAACTCGAGGGGGACTACTTCTGAAGCTGAAGCCTCGATATTTCGTTATAGAAGCTCCCCCTTTCTTCTTCTAATTCTTCTTCTTCGGCGAGTCCACCAATTCAGTTCATTTCGGTGATTTTAATCACTGCAGGCCTTTGCTGCATCCACGACCAAACGAAAGCTTCGTGTTTATTGGAAATCGTTGGTTCAACGAGTCTGAAAGCTGAAGGGAAGCTTTTCGTAACGGTTATTATATCCTTAAGTTTTTCATCTTTTGTGCTACTCGAGCAGTATCTCGCTGTTAAATCTGTGCCATTAAATGGCTTTCGAAAGAAAATGTGTCCTGGGTATTGTATAGAATTATTGTTCTTCTAGAAGAAGGAGGCAAATAATCTTTCTAACAGATTATTCTGCAATATTGACATTTTGTATACTATATTTGTCGTGTAAAACAATCGTTTCTAAGTAGTTTTATTTCTACCATCAAAGGTTCTGCAAACACAAGCTTCAACCTTAGAAGAAGAAATGAATGTAAAATCTTCTCTATTAAAAATACCTATTACTATTGTTAGTGTTCCAAAATGTTATTGTCAGAATGGGATGAAAATATCAGTGTCCCTTTCCACCTTGATAATTAGTCGTTTAGAATTTTTCTGAAACACGATCTGTCAATGTCTTGGAACAGTGCAGTACAGTGTAGTTTCTTCGTTACGAGCGAACTATCCGAAAGCAACACCTTACGGATGAGCTACGACGGTTGTCAGATCCAATCATTCGGAAATTTTACCTTGAATCCAAGGAAAGCGTAAGGGCCATTTGTGCGGGGAAAGGGAAAAATAGAACGCACTGGAAAATTGTGTGGAAAGATAAAAAAGTTAGTACACATTTTGTACATGAATGAGTTTTATGAAGATAAAATTCCTTTCACTCTTGAGTGAAAAATGCATTTGTTGAAAATATACGTCACCGCATATAACATGTCAGGATAGTCAATAATTTATTTTGGACGTTAGTCATTCGATACAGTGTCACTGAGTCAGCAATTTCATTCCAACATTTTCAGTAAATATCACAACGTAATTCTAACCACATTTATAAAAAAAAAATCGTTTCAATCTCTCCACGAGACAAATGATCACGCACCGTCAAGGTCACGCTAAAATGTCGATAGAAAAATACCGAGAAAAAGCGTTAAACGTTTTGAAAAGGTAGCAACGAAATTTCGTTATAATAAATTTCCAGTACTATATTCCATATTTGATGGATGTATTTACTTATTGTAAATGATATTTTAACGTAATTTCAAGTCAGAACATTAGATAAGTCCACGGCATAAGATACTGGCGCTTGTCTGATCACACACTGACCAGTTCTACTTGCTCGCAAGATACCTAATAGAAGAAACAACGTAAAAAAACAACGAAACGTTTTCTCGACTTTCGTATACTATTTTTCCATTATAATCTTGATACGTATAATTATTTTATTTTTCAACAAATTAACAATAATTTACAAACACAAATTGAAAAATATACATTTACAAAAATCTGAGTCACTGGACATGACCTACAGTCCTTCACCTAAAACAAACATTAACTCGATAACATAATGTCCCTTTCAAAATCAAATCCACAAAAACATCCCCAGGGGAATAAAAAGTTTCAAAGCTCTACAGACACAAGTGTACAAATGCTTCCAATCCGAAACTCTGCATAATTAAACCGTACTCATGGTAAAACTCTGACCATCGTTCATCCATATTTACAACTACTACACGCCCAACATTCCCCACCCCTCATTTTCATTTCCCCTCGTTTAATTCTCTCCCCACTGCATCCATCGCGAATCCCCTGTGCAGGAATGCCTAGCCGATGCCCCGGACGTAGATTAATACACTATTAAAACTGTAATATCGCTTAAGCCGCGGCCGATCAGCGGGCGGAGTTTCTACGCGAGCGTGCAAGAAGTCCTGGTCGGAATCGGGGCGCGACATTATTTCTCAATCATCCACGCAATTAAAGCAAAAGGTTTTCCAGCGGCCGCTAGCACGCCCAGCCAGAGTCCCGTGATAAATCATCGACCCTGACACATATCGCGGGCGACATACGCGAATATGTGTCAGCGCACACGAACGGGCACGGTCATGGATGCATTTGTACAGGTTCGCGGCACATGCACACGCGCGCACTCATGCAGGGACGAGCTGCTAGCATATGCCGGTTTGGAACGTGTCTATTCAGCCTGCCTTTGTCGCGGCATCGCTAACCGTCACATGCTTTGTGCACACTTAATTACAACGTTATTGCGCTTCGCAGGGCGCCGTTAAGTTTTCCTCCTTGTAGCCCCGGCCCAGAAGGTTCGATGTGATTCTGACTACTTTGGTAGCAGCGACGAAGGGAAGATAACGGAGTAATGGCTGTGTGGCTGAGAACACTGTGCCTGGTATCAGCAATTGTACTTTGAGTACACGGAAGGGTTCTCAGCTGAGACTAGAGTAGGGGACTTTAGTGATGATTATACAAAAGCACAAGGTCCTAATTCCTTTGTGATATTTCTGTTTCTTCGTTTTGGATTAACAACTTCATTCGAATATTTCTTCTTTATGTTTGAAGAAGTATAGTATTTTAGGCCACTTGGTAGGGGAGACCGGGGCTAGTTGATACGTTATTCTGTATTCAATTTCTTTCATTTTTATTTGAATTAATTACTTAATAATAAATGTCTCAAAATATACTTTAGTCCTCTATAAAAACGAATACACACGACAGAAATGTTAGATTAGAGAACACCCATCTGCATTTATCTAAGAAAACTGAAGCATCACATTTGTATTGTAAGGTACGTTTCATGTTAACCCCACGAATAACCTCAAGACACGTTTAAACATGTCAGTACAAGAAGGTGAGCAACCACTTTGGATTTGCACAGTCCTAGAATAAGTGGAGAAAAATAGATTTAGCACTTTGGCATTGGCTGGGTTTTTGCTTGCTGACTTTGGCCTTCCACACATTCTGCGTGGATGGAAAAACCTATATTAGTTTCCTCTCTGTTTACATTTTATCGGGTGACTCTCCGGGTAACTTTTTTCAGTCGCGTTGACCAATACGACCCCTGAGAAAGGAGGGTGCGAGGAGGGGGTAAAACCTCAGCTCCTGTATATCTGTTATTTCATAACGTGAACAGTTATTGTCCTTTTTTGCTGAGCAAATTGATGTCTATGAAAGCAAGTATCAAGGTTCAGTAAAAAGATGCCTCCAGGGTTAAACCCCTTTTGCAAGCACTCGCCAGTTATTTGCTTTAAGAACGAAACACGACAAGAGCTTTTCAGGACATTTAAAAATGATTCTTTGGTTTGTGGGTAAACTACTTGAAAAATCTTTGGAATCGAGTTTGAAAATTAAGAAATTCAAGTTGCTGCTCATCCCTTGTATCTTTCTACTTGCAAATAGCTTTAATGCCAAAATTCTATGGACCCATGTAGAACAGTTTTGAATATATATACTTACATAAATCTAAGACACTGTTTTTATTAAGACTTGTTAATGCAAAAATTGTTGGAAATGCATTGTCGACGATATTCACATAATTTGTGATCACAGAGTAACAAAAGCGAAGAATATTTATACACTACACTAATTTCTACACTGATTTATTTACTGCACTAATTTCTTTCCCACTTTTCATTGTTTTTCTAAAAATTATTCCTCTTTTTTCTTAAAGAAGTTCTCTTCTTTTCTGTTAAAATTTTCCCTCCATTGCAACATTTCAAGCATTCCGTTGACTGTTTCTTCCCCCAAATAGCGCTACGTTAAGAAACCAAGCTAGCCATCTTTGACAAATGTGACTGTGACGAGGAAACGTTAAAAGTGAACGTAACAACTTAGTGAAGTTATTACGGAAAGGGAGAGTTTCTGTTATCGTTGTCATCGTTGGCGAATTAATCGAGCAGCAAGTTTTCCCATTTGTTGCCGGCGCAGGAGAGCATGGAAACTTCAGGGAAAGTGTATGGACCCCAACGACATCATTACTTCCGCTTACGCCGAATATTCCCCGCGTACACTCCGGTTTCCTTCGATTTCAGCCAGTTTAAATTCGTCTCGAACGGCTAAGTTTTCTCATTATATCGCGCGAGCCTTTTTCCCCCTGTCCGCGATCGGGCTCCCATCGAGGAGCGCTTGGTTCGCAAAACAGCTCTGGTTCGATTGGACGAAAGAGAGAGAAGAAGAAATATACAAAACGACGACGAAACGGCGCCAAAATGTTTCCTCAGGTGGGACGCCAGAGTCGTGTACACAACTGGCGACTTGAATACGCCGCGCCGAATAATTGAAAACGCGTTATTAACGGCACAATGAGGCCCGTTCCGCGGGATGAATGACGCAAAGCGTCTCGTCGCCAAGTTTCGTTTCACGCATGGTTTCGTTTTAAACGAGGCATTCTTCCTTTCTCCTAGCCGAGGCTCTTTCATATTCCTAACAGCTAGACGTCAATTGCTAGTCTGCTTACAGAAGTGTTTGGATAATGGGGGAACTTTGGTTCTTCTTGGTGCACCATTGCTGTTTTGGCTTCTGGAAAAATTTTAACATAAATGTCTGGGAATGTTTACTCCGGATTCGTCGTCGGTCCACGGGAATGCAGACTTTCCTGTCTCAGCGAATATAGTGGCAACCATATTTGCCGAATGTCTGAGTTCGAGACTTGTTTCAGGGTCATATTGTTCCGGGTGGCTACACTCGAGTTGATCTCTTTTAGAATATGCAGGGGATAAAAGTGGGTAAAGTCAGTTAAGAGGAAAATATCTTTGAAGTAGCGAGCCAGAGAAATAGGTACTAGGGTTTGAATTTATTCAGAGTATTTAATTATCTTTATTCAACACAGACTTTCATACTTTCTGTGTGGATAAATTTAATTTGAAACATTGTTTAAAACGTTTGTGTGACAAGGTACAAAGGATACTCAATCATAGTGCTTTCTAACGAGTGTCTGACCATAGACGATCCACTTCCCCTTGCTTTTTCACTCTGTTTCCATCTCGGGCTATAACCTTAGATATCAATCATTGTTTTTTATATCAAACAACGTGCACCGTTGAAAATATTTGTATTACCAGACGCTCGTTAAAGCTCCGTGTTCGAGGTTGTTCAAACATGTATAATTTTGTCAATGTAGACGTGTTCACTAACAGTTTATTCAAACAAAAGACGTTCTAACTGTGTCAGAGGAGATTCTTGGAATCTGCTACAAATTGCTTTCAGCGAAACATGAACATTTAAACATCGATATTGTGGAAATGTGACATTATTACTAGCGGAAGTTTATGCAAGTATGATATTTATTACGATAATTACGACCTCCCTATTGTAAGAAAATCGAATACACTATATCATGGCGGCTACTATACTCGAGCTAAGTAAGTTCTGTATATGCTAGAAATAAATAAACAACATTTTTTAAAATAAAAAAATATATTTTGAAAACCCTCTAATGACGAAATATATTTCTATCAAAGTTTCACTTGTTTAGTCCATTTCTATAAAAATGTATATTTGCATAAATATCCGCGGTCTAATCACTACGTTCAATTATGCATCTCAAACATCTGACGCTTTATGGATTGATAAAAAAGGCAAGAGGAAAGGGTTGGTTCCACCGTCGCATGCATCCATAAATCGTTGGGAAGAACCCTCGAACGTTACCAAGCCTCAGTCATTAACATATAACATCAACCGCTACAGAAACTAGAGCCCTAACAGTTTCCTACCGAAACTTTCAATCCCCACGCAACGTTTCATAGCTGATATTAATTTTGCCAGCGTGACAAACTGTATCTATTGAAACATCATCGTTACGATTAATATTTCTGTCGATTGGCATCGTCGGCGTTGCCCGTGCAGTGTACCGCAGGAGGTTCGATCAAAGTGTCAAGCTCCCGCAATTAATTAAACGCGCCTCCCCACCCCCGATCCCTATCCACTGACGGGCAGCCGCTCGATTATCCATGCATTATTCCACGCAACGCGATTCGTCGCCGCGATATCTTGAGCGGGCGTCGCGGCGTTGAAAAAGCGGCCTGGAAGAGCGGCTGGTGTTGATTTAACCTTGACACGAGTCGCGCCAAAAATCAGGCGCGCCGCACGCGGATCGTTAAAGGTGGGGCGGAACTCGAAATGAAATTCAGCGGCACGATAAAAATTCCTTGCGGCAGGTGCGCAGCGCCGCGCGACGAGGACGTACCGGGCCTATCGATTAATTCATTATCCGCCCGGCCGACCCTCCTCACCCTCGGCTCTGTTTCCACCGCGGGGTCCGCCTTGATTCGGTGTTAACGGTCCCGACACGCGGCAATTATTAATCGGGCGTTATCGCGCGAGAATGATAATCGCCGGGGCGAGCTCCCTCGCGCCAGGCCGCCCGCCATCCCCTCCCGTCGAATTTCAAGAGTTCCGCGCATCGATAGCCTGACCCAAACCCCGAGATCCATAGAACCTGTGTTTGTGTCAAGGCGAAAGGGGCCAACACTCTCGCCTGACCTACATCGGCCGATCACACTCCTACCCTACCCACCCCTGCTTCGACCCCGTTCGCGACCCGGCTTCCCACCTGCACCCTTCGGCGAGCACCACCCTCCCCCTCAACCGCCCTCCGGCCTGGGCTCGAATATTTTTCCGAACCCGAGGCGGCGAATGTCTTACCAGAAGGGCCGGGCCCGCCTGTTGCTTGACCCCTGGGCAATTAAAAGGGGGATGGCAGATACGCTGGTCGAAACAGCTGGGGGAGTCACGTTTTTGGATGGGTCAAGAGCACGGGTCGAGGGGTGAAATGGTCCGTAGTAGCTCGTCGCGGAGAGGGAGCTGGCGCGATGGGAAGGGATGTTAAGGCATTGTTCGATAAATTTCTGTTTTGGTACCAGGTGAGCCACTGGTCTGGGGATTTAGCTTGATGCTTGTGAGGAGAGGGGTTGTTAGTGGTTCTTTATGTTCGGAAGGGTGCTGCCTTGTGTTTAGCAAAGTAATCGGACCTGTTTCGAGGGGTTTAACGATGTGCTATGTTCCTTGGGCGAGAATCTGCTTGTGGTAATTGATAGGAAGGAAGTTTTACTTGGCCAAGTCGTTTAGAGTTGTAAAGAAACTGTGGCAGGTCTTTAGAACATGGAAGCATGTTGTGTTAGTTATGTGAACGGAGGGTGATACTGGTTGCGTGTCTTCTTCTGTCCCGGACTTCTTGTGTGTATAGTAAAAGTTTGAATGTTTTCCTGAGTTCTGAGTTAGGTTTTGTTTGATACTAGAAACAAATGGTTTATATCTGCTGTGCGTTGGAGCGTTTAAAGTATCACACCTTATTGACACGCTATTGGACGATGAACTCACTTGTGAGAATTCACGTGTCGGGTCGCCAGTTTGATGGATAGAGCAATTCTAATACCCAGGCAATATATATCGCAGCACTTTCGAAACATCTTGGGCGCTTAGATTTATGGCCGTGTGTTCTTGTAGAAGGATCCGCGTAGAGGTATTGCCCTCTTTCAACGCTTTATTCGTCAATACACTTCAGACGAAAAGGAAAGTGTTTTACGAGAGTTGTCCAAAAAAGTTTAGCCGCAGAAATGTACATATATCCCTCGAGCTATACGAACTTTCCTTCTCTGCGAAATTAAAAGCTAATATTCTGTCGGAATTTCTAGCGAAAAAGGCTCTATACCTACTGCTGAACTTTATTTTTTGCCGATCATGCGAAAAGTTAAACGAAATTGCTGTAAAGTGAATAGTGGATTAACTTATTCGTAGATCATCAATTATTAATTTAGACGAAGATGGTGTATTGATTCAAATTTAATAATTAGTAAACGAGTGACTATTCAAAGCGACAAACTTTATAAGTTGCTCTATATAATTGACTCGTTATAAGTTTCCTAAAATTGTATGTAAACTTCGTGTATTCAAACTGTTTTCTATGTCTTATTTACTTCCTACGTGATTTGGGGGTGCCATATTAGGGGGTGAGAGCAAAGAAATAAGAAAAAAACTTCAGCACGTATAAATAAGGGCTACTATACATATACTCGACCAAAAATAGTGTAGAGCAGTATATCAAGGTTTAAGCTCTACAACCTTGCACTTGTTATAAAGTAATAATATTCTTTACATTCCTCCATCAACAATAACAACATCCAGCTTTAGTCTACCTACAGCTACTTTCAATTCCCTATTGAAATGAAGATCTACGAAGCAGCAGAAGCTTCCTACAGTTCTACCTACTCCAACAGTTCGCTCGAAGAAACATCACTTATCTATATCCATCGACAAGGAAGAAGTTACCAAGTAGCTACACCTGATAGACAACTATAATATGCAATGCGAATGACATTTTACTGCCCACAAAGATCAGAATCCCCGAAGCAAATTGACTATCCCCAAGCGTCTTGAATTCGCCGAAGGATTCTTAAGTTCGTCAGCAGCGAGTGTGTCTCTAAAGCGAAACATCTTAGAACGAGCCACTGATCAGAGTAGGTAGAATCGGCTGGCTGAATTGGAGCAAGAGGATCCCTGCCAAGGAGAGCGAAACACACGGGAGTCGTGCACGCGCTGTCCTTAGCCCCAAGGAGCGATAAGGCATTACACGAATAAAGGCGTCGCTTACAAAAGGGATTCGCGTGGTTGCGTGTACGATGGAATTGCAGCGGTTTCGTGGCTACGTGCAGGGTCGTTCGTCGACGGACCGACATCCGCGGGCACGGGAGTGTTGGCACTGTTTCTACAGGTGTATTAACTGGGTCAGCGTTCCAGTTGCCGCGGCGGGTGGCTCTGGAGGGGGTGGTGGTCACCGGGGCGAGTTCACCTGACTGGTGTGTCGGCCGGCGTATAACGTTTTTCGATCGGGCGAACATCTTCTTGAAAGACATCCATTTTATATCAGCCATCAATATCGGACGGACCTATAAACCGAGCACCCTTAAACGTCGACATTTCCAAGGAGACCCCGTTAGGAATCCGAGGGAACTCGATCAGCGGCGGCGGTCTGTTTTCTCGTAACTTCAAGCCGTCGCGATTAATCCGACGGCTGATGGCAATGAAATCGAGGCGAGCAATCCCGCTTGCCGCGGGAGCCGCGCGCGCAGAGAGGGTTGGGGGGCTGCCGGGGACTGCATTAAATCCTGGAACCGGCTGCTATTCCTCCGCGTGTAATTAAAAAGGCGACGCCGAGTATCTCGAATCTCCATTAAAGCGGATTAATTAAATTATCCCGGGCGATCCTTGAGAATTATGACATATTATTCCCGCGCAGATGACGCCTCCGAGTGTCTCCGATTCTCGCGCCTTAAAAGATTCGTCTAAGAGCCTTAAACCGAGGGAAGGATATATATATATAGATAGAGAGAGGGAGGGGGAGTGGCAGAAGGGTGGAAAAGGTGAGCAGGTAACTTGATGTACGAAGTAAAACTGGCAGACAGAGACATGGCCCAGTTCGGACTTGGCCCGTCCAAGGTCGTGCCTCGCGAAAAGATAATTACGTATTTAGGTCAGACAGACGGATATCTGCACGGTTCGGCCATGATACAGATAGTAGGCAGAGGTGGCTACGTGCATGTACCATTCGCCTATTAATTCTGATACTGAATATTTTCCGCTATCTTCCCTTCGACCTGTGCCGTTTCGTTCGCAATTGAAGTTGGGATTTATTCGCGAAATCACGCGAGAACAGAAGGAAGGATCGCGGAACATTGTTCAGGGACTGCGTGCATGAGTTATAGGGATGCAAAGGAGGTGAAATACTTTGGAACGTTTTGGGTAAAACTAGTAGTTGGTTTTGATTCTATTATATGAGGCGCTTATTGTCTTTTATCGAGGCAACGGTGGTGTAGGTACTTGGAAGAATTGAATAAGCCAGTGTTAATCTGAGAAATGTGGGATCATTCCTTTATTGTACTTTACAAACACTTCTACTTTGATCTGGCCAAGATCTGGAGTGAAAAAGCACCATGTGTTAGTTTAGGACACTTTTGCCAAGCTTTCTATTTTCAAGCGTGATAAAGATTCTTACTTTCGAGGCTGTCTATTCTGCATACAATTATCCACTGATAGAATAATGTGATAATCGGATGATGAGATGTCTGGGGAATATCAAGGATGATATAAACTTTCCTGAATCTAATCTCACGCGGGACTCCGAAGCTTCTTGTCTTCTGTGAACTTGCGTGAGATCTATTTGCTCAGATTGTACACTTTTCCTAATCCTTGGCTGTGTAAACGAATAGTTTCGTAGCTTATATCAGATTGTGCTGCAGCCTCAGGACACAATGCTGATCTTCACTCATCAACACACGTTTCCTGAATCATAGCCTTCCTTCACAACTGGTACCGAGTGCTTTACTAAATAAATTTTGTTGGATCATTTTGGAACAGAGCATTGATTTTAGAAGTCTTTGTGTGTATAGAATATCAATTTCCTGCTTATAACGGTTCAAGAAAAAAACATTCATCAAGAACATTCGAGCTTAAATCTCAAACAGTCAGTTTTTTTTCGTGCAGGTATTTTTTTTAAAACTATTTTCAAAATTTTGTTAACGCAAATTTGCAGTGCTCATTGCATCAGTAAACTTTTGTTTGAAACATTTTTTTCTGTCTGTTGTAATTTGGAAGTTATACGCGAGAAAGTGGAAGCGCTTATTTGACTTTGAGGTTAAGTTTCACCCACTTAAAGGGCGATAGGGTCCGAATGAAACACAACGTTGTTCTTATCTTGAGTCACTCTATAAACCCACAAAGTTGCGTTCCAATCGGTGAGTGAGAGTTCGCGGTGTTCCTTTGTAAGTCGCAACTGCAACCGATTGCATACATTTTCCTGATCAACATGTCAATTCCTCAGAAGAACATAAACCTTTTTAGCCACTCCGTAGGTATCATAACATAAAGAACAAACGATTACACTTTTAATGTTACATTTAAAATATCCATCAGCGAGGTGGAAAATATATTGCAGATCCAGCAGTTGCGACAGTTTCGCCTTCACAGTTGACTCCCTTTCCAAACCGCAATGTAATTTCCCGTCGAAGCTTCCCCATCGGTCTTCGTGGTTGCGTTCAAGGTCGGCCCGCGGTGCCGTATCTTGCTTGCTCGTCCGGAGTTGTTCAGCAGCGAAACACGTACCACGGGAAAATTCTCAAAATTGTGTCGCTCAATTTTCGCTGGCGCCCCGCGAAACACGTTCGTTCGCATCCCCGGCAAAGTGGACTCGCGCGACTTCCGCGGCAACTTGAGTGTCCGCTTCGCGCTGCATCGACGTTGCCGGACTCCATTGTTCGGACGAGAGCCTTTGGTCAAGGCCCCGCATAAATCCGCAGGAGCAGCCGCACAGGATCGCAGCAATAAACTAAATTTTCAGACTCATTGATGACGAATGGCGGTGGTTGCGGCGCAGTTTCCGCTGCTGGTTGATAATTCAATCGGCTGGCAACCGCGCCTCGATCGTCCCATCGATCTTTCGATACAACAGGTAGTCGCGAATAAACGTCCCCTCGATCGGCCGTGACAACACGTAAGCGCGTCAACGATGGCTCCCCTCGGATTGATTCCTCAGCTGCCTGGTCGTCGGCAGAACTTGCCCGTCGGCTATTAAGAATGTAAGTGGACAAGTTGCCGCTGGAAGGCTTCGAGTCGGCAAACTTTACCGTCCATGCCCGACGATAATAACTCGACGGAGTTGAGGAACGACGGGATTTATTAAAAGACTCGGCCCCGGGAGCACTTACCCTGATCCGGACGGAACTGTCTCTTCTATAAGCAGCCGTTTCCAAGTAATCTGTTAAAGGCAAAGAGCACACCTTCGATCGGTCTACTTCCAACTAGTTCGCCCATTACGGGGAGCCCGTCGTTACGTAACGGCTCGATTAGGTTATAGCCGGCCGACGACCAGCCTAAGCCTGGAATCCCCTTTGTAAGGTATACCCTGTTATCAGTGGCGTGTTTGCGTCTTGTATCGAGGCAAGCTGGAAGGAGGCCCGTACACAGGGTATCGAAAGATCGATGGCATTTCCGTTTTGTGCATCCCTCGGGACCACATAGCTCTTTCTCCACCCACCACTACCATCCTGCCCGAAGGCAGTCGGTGCCTCGAAGGGGGTAGAGGCCAGTGGGACACACACCACACCTGTACAGCACCGGTATTCGGGTCATGCATCTCGGCCACTTAGACTAGGTCACTACCTCCCTCGTCCCGACTCCTTCCCCTCCCCCTCGCGCGCTTTCTCCTTCACCCCTCCCCCTACCACCCACCCCCCCGCCGTAGCTATTCTTCCCGTTGCTGCTTTTTCCTTGAAATTATTTTCTTCGTCTCCTTTATTCTTCCCTCCGCGATCCCCTCTCTACCCTTTCGCTACGCCGCGCGGAGGGAGGACTCGATAGGACTCGCGATTGCTATCGATTCCCGAGCGTGCCTCTCGATGCCTGCATGCTAGGTGGAAAGCAGTCAACAGCCCCGAGTAACGGCGGACGCATCCAGAATTTTGAAGCTGTCCCCTGGATCGTCGGGGTATAATTGAGGAGGTCTTTGGCGCCAGTGCTTCCTTGCCAAGTACGTGGGATGAGGGATCCATGGACAAAGAAGGATGCTCGATTGTAGAGGGAGGCATTCGTTGCCTCGGCTATGGTGAATAAACATCGCGGGATTTTTAATAGGGAAGGAAGGCCAGCGTTAAACCGGGCGTCTTGAAACTACCGTCCCAGCGCAATCTCGGCGTAAGCCGCTTACAATTACCGGGGGAACTGGATCGTCACATAAATTAGTATTCCCCAAGAATGCTACGGCAAGGAAGAACTGACCCAATTAATAAATTCGCCGTCTGCGCCGTTCGAGCGCGTTTGTATCGCGGCGGTGTTCCCGGCTCGATGGCACAATCTCGCCGGCGGTGGCAGGGATGGCTGGCAAATTGAAACGATGGCGGCACGCGACACGGCGAGGATGATTGGACGAAGGAGGTAGCGGCGATGCAACCGCTTCCGGTGCATCGACGCACCTGGATCGCCCCGGAGGAGCGGGGTCGCACGGTGGGAGCCGCGGGACCTTGAAGGTACTCGAAACCGGGGCAGTGGCCGAAGAGAGGATCCGCGCAGCCGCAGACCGTCGGCCGTCTACGCCGAGAGGCAACGCCAGGTTGGCCTAGATCGGGGCTGCTCCACCGCTGAACTCGGGGTTCGCACCTAGCGAATCTAGAACAGAAGCCGACTGGTTCGATTCCCCCGAGAGCTACCCGTTCGTTACTTGCGCGATGCTTCATAGAAATTTCCATTAGGGATCCCGGCAAATACATTTTTTCTTCTATCCCTTCGACGCTCTGGGCTCAACGCCACCTCGTAATTTGGATTTATCCGACGAGAAGCTTGCTTTATTTTACTCCCATTCGGCTAGAAGCTGACCCGCATCGGGTCGGAGGCTTCCTCGCGATAGGGCGAACGTGTGCAGGGCGGTTTGGAATATGCATGCCACGCAACGTGACGGGACGTGATTTTCAACCGAAAGGCGAATCGAAAATGGGGAAGGTTTTCTGTATGAGCGTTCTTGTTTCTGGGAATATTCATTTACGTGAATGTTGGGTGAGTTGCGTTTGATTAAAAATCACTGGCATATGTGTTGGTGTAAAGTTGGTATGTGTAGGGAATACAATCCCGGTCATTATTTATTATCCCCGGATTTTTTAAAGTCTATCTCGGGATTCCGGGAATAATCTCGGGATTGGGTAATAGAAAATTTCAGTGATTAAAATGATCTATAATGTGTTGAAATTCTAAATCTTTATTAATTATTCAATCATTATTATTATTCTAAATCATTGTTATTATTGCCTTTATTATTACAAAATAACTATGTTTAGTCATTCTATGCTGTTTATTTTTATATCTTTTGGTGTTCATAAAGTAATTCACATTTTTAAAAAATCCCGACAGTCTCGGGATTAGTTATATCAAATCCCGAGATTTTTAAAGTCCAAAAAACAAGCGGGATCGCCGGATTGTATTCCCTAGTCATAAGTTACTGTGACTGGAGCTCAGCGCGGGGCGAAATTTTATTTTTCTTTTAAAAATTCCATGCTCTTGAAGTGATCGTTATATGATCGAGTTAACTTCTCTGCAGGTTATAGTATGTAGGTCATACCAAGATCATGTTGACCTTTTTAAATGCCACCATGTGTTTTCAAATACTTGTACTCACAGCCCTTTTAGCGAGGAGTTAAATGACCATAGACAGGCAAGCTCGTGTCATGGTCATAACGAAAAAATAGTAAATAAAGAGTCAGAAAAGGATTTCTGTCTCGAGTCCCTTCGTGAACCGCTTCATTGTCGAATACAGCGAGAAAGTAGAAGCGTTCAGTATATGGTCAGACATGAACCAGTTATTACGACCGTAGCGTCATTTCTCGATGCACGTCAAATTAGGTGACAAATTCATCATTAGTCTGTTACTTACGAACAGGGGCAGTCTCCAATAATAATTCAGACAAGTACAAGACACTCGTGCGTCTTATTAACCCCAAATATCAATACACATCTTAATTGCAAAAAAGTAACGAAGCCAGCAGCATTTATTTCAAGTGTCAAGTAATTATAAATTTTTATATCGACCCTTGTTATGCTTCTGGATACTTGTGATTTAAAATGACCAAGAATTTATTTAACAATATAATAAATCAGTGTAAAAATCACCAGAAAGAACACTTCTGTCATTTCGTTACACGTTTCCTCTTCCCTCTGGTTCCCGTTCTTCGGGGACTAGTGGTCGTTCACGATCCAACTGAGCCAGGAAGTTTTCTCCTTTTGTGTAGACACACTAGCTGCAAAGTGCAGCACGAACGCATTTGTATCCGGAACGGTGGATGGTAGGCAGTCACGTATCAGAAAGCGAAAAGATAAACGGTGCACAGGGTCCCTAAGAGGCTCTTCTGCGCGCCTACATACAAGGGCGCGATACGTCTTCCGGCATTTTCAGAGAGTTGTCTATGTCAGGTCGATAAATACTATCAGCGTTTTCTCACGGACACAGCGCCGTTGCGGGACCCGCGGCTTCAGGGCTCTCGATAAAACGAAAACTTCCTTTGGCTCGTGCATCCGAGAATTTCTTAAATGGAGCAATGATAGAATAGGATGATATCGAGTATTTGTGGGAAAATTTGAAATAGCTTATGGACGATAAAGGTGGCTGTGCTGTCAGTGATAAAGAAACGGGTTAGATGATAGATGTTGGAGCACACAGGCTAGACTTGCAATAGAATTGAAATTCAAATTGATACACTCTGTGATCGATCAAACTTGTATGATGTTAAATATTACTTACCGTACTTCAGTAGTAACGAAAATTTTGGTGAATATAGGTTTGCTGTGGATGTAAGGGTAGTAGAATTTTTGGAATAAACCCAACCTTGTAGAAAACCTACATTTTATACATAAAAAATGGACCACCCTAAAGAGTAGTAAAACTTTATGTCTTATATCATTGACACTTTTTGCAACATTTTAAAAATAAAATAATACGTTAACTGCTTAAAAATCTATACTGCAGGGAAGTCTAAGATTTTAATAATAGCTGAAGAAGCTAAAAAATGCCTGTATTACTGAAGTATCAGTATTCAATCTTTCTTAATCGATTTCCACCGCCACAGAATTTCTAGGTAACTATTAATCAGGAAAAGGGGAGTAAGTTTTTCTTTCATTATTCCCATCGACTGAAAAATTCACAGTACTACTCCCTATATCCTACGACTAACGAACCCTTATTGTAGCGAAAGGTAATAAGTTCGACTTGCAAGCCCAGATCCTTCCCCGAAGGGAGCTGTCGAATTGGAAATTTCTTTCTCCGTTCTTAGAAGTTCGTTTCCTCGTAACTTTACCTTTCGTTTGGCGGATCAAGAATTATCGCCACGTGTTTCAATTATCGTGTCTCCTCGCGCAGCACCCGCCTTTGTTCGAGAAATTTTCTATTGAAGATCGCCATTCGCTGTCGTTTTCCACCGTCGGCTGGTATCTGTCATATCTCCTCGCGTTTTTACTTCGTCGGAGCCTCGTGCAGATCTCCGAGGCACGATCTGAGACTAGGAAGAAATTAAGAGTCTTTTCTACTCGAGCAACCTTCGCCGCGAGCGATTTATTACTTTCTGGTAAATGCACAAAAGCTATTGTTCTTTCAGAGTAATCCATCAACCACTGTCAAAGATACATTCTATTACAACGCGCTGTATGTGTTAAGTGTATGAAAACAGCTGCTCCGTTGGTGTTTATTGGACAATTTTATTCTGCTTTTGTGCGATTTTAGCTGCAGGCACTTTGTGAGTTCTTCGATAGAAGCTTAGGTCGAAAATATTTAGCATAGACTTGAACATTGGTCAATGTACTAAATCAGTAATGAGTCTATTCGCTTTCACGTAGATAATGAATCACTTAGATTAATTTAATAGGCATTTAATGGCATATAGCAGTTATGCAGAAAGCTACCAACCCTCAAGATAATAAAAATTTAGTTAAACACAGTACGGAACCCATAATTGTATAATCTTTATTTTGCAAAACATTACCAACCCATAGAGCAACTCTTACATTATACAATTATTTAAACTACCAAACCAGAATTCCATTTAAGGCTTAAAAAACATAATCTGCAGATAATTTAAAATAATATTAAATATACTACTCACTATTAAATAACCCATTAAAAACTATTGTAAAACAGTAAAAAGAAATAAAATATATCCAACAGAAATAAAGCTACTTTTCTTCAACAGTTAAAATCTTCAAACTAAATTTACTCATTTACAGATCACTGAGAGTTGGTAGCTTTCTGCATAACTAGGTTCAAATATCATTCAAGAATTTCTTGTTATCTAATTTTGAGATAATAATAATAAGTCTTTATTACATTCCCATCTGCATACAATGGACAAAAATGAACCATTTTAAAATAATAAAAGCTTATTTGCATCAATAGATTTAATGAGGGAGACTCAGCAATTTGCTGCTCTTAAGTCTACCCGTGAGAATAATAAAAAATACTAATAATAATAGAAACAGGATATAAATACTACTAATTACAAGAATCAGGTTTCTGTGCACAACTTTCGCTGAATATTTACCACGCAATATAATAAAATCGCGTTTTCATTTTCTGAAGTGGAATTCGCTTTTCCGGACAGATTTCAGTGTCCCAGTCTGTGCTGGTGTTCTCGCGTGTTTTTTCAACACTGTCACCGAACTCCGTAATCCTCACGCTCGATTCAACTCGACGCTCGCTCATCGAAACGCGAGGGGATCTCGTAGTTCATGCAGCATCGTATTATCGTCCCGGTAACGACTTTCTCGCGACGCGCTTGCCCGTGGATTGTAGCTGAAATTGTATCTCGTTCAAGGCCGGCACTTCCCCCCCGTTAATCTCTTCCACGGTTCGTCGATAATAATTCGAAATCTGCTCGTGTTCTCGCGGTCGGGTAGTCGAGGCAACCGATGCCATTACTATAGTTGTCTCTTGAGCGAGTGAACCCGATACTGTAATTAATTAGAACGACAGCAGCGAAACGGTGCCCTCGACTCTCAGCTCTATGGCGAAAAAGACTCGCGTGATTCAATCGTGTGTGAATTGACTGGACGCAGCGGTACATGAGTGCCAATTAAAATATTTATACTTCCGCTGGTTGCCATTTATCTGAACATTATAACACCATTTCATGCTTTTGACATTTCGAACCGAAGCCACCGTGAAAGGAATAACAGAGAGGTGCGAGTCGCGATGCTGGTTTAGTGGTAAAAGAAAAAATGAAAGAGAGCCAAATTAATAGCTACCTACTGCCGACTTCGTTGAATGCAGTCCAAATAGATAGTTATTGGTATTTTTCAGGGGAAATTTAATTTTGATGAATATATGGCACAATTAGGGTTCGTCAGTTTTAAAGAACAGGGTTTAAAAACCGTTTTATTTATTTTTTAAATTGCATCCATTACGTCTGTACAAATACAATTTCTAAACTCTCTTCTTCTCTCCAGAGTGTAATTTTAAGTAATCTTTCCCCTCCACCCTTCGCGAAAATCCCCGTTTTTGGAAATCCTCAAGGAAAAGGACATTCCATCACGAACCACCTGAAGGTCGCCTGAATAATCCGTTAACAATACGAAACAGTAGAAAAGTGACGGAAGTAGTACATCCACTCTTCGAAATCGCGTAAAACATTCTCCTACGCGCCACACAGTTTATAATTCAATTGACAGAGTAGAGAAAAGAGAGGGTGGATCATGGAATTTGAACAGGACAGATGGCCCCGAGGGAGCCATTTTGTTTTCCTTGGCGAGATCGAGGACCACTCGTCAGAGAGCTCTTAAGGGTTCAAGCACGGTTAGTTTGAATTTCAATTTAACATCGAGACTCGACGATTATGCGTTCATTTCCCCGCGTTCTCGAGGGAACTTCAATTGTCCGGCGATCAGGTCGCACCGAAAGTATACCGATCGCGTAAACCTGGCCTCGCGATCAGCAGGATATCGCTGCTTTTTTATCCACCGTCCACTTTCCGCTGCTGCACGCAAGACCGTTTCCTCGCAGCTATCCCTTTCCTTTCCTGCGCGGCGAATTCGGAAGAAATCCCGTTCGATTAAACGGCCTGACTGAATTAAGAGAACTGGTTCTCTCGCGGTTCGGTTCCATTAGCAACCAGTCGTTGGTTCGCCAGTGTTTCTACGCCATTGAACGCGCGACCTCGATCCATGGAACGGCTGGAACAAAACCGGGGAAAGGGAAAAAATCGGCGAAACGGTACTCGATTTACCACACTTCGATGTCTATTATATGTATCGGCGATTAGGTTCAGAGGTTTTCACTTCGGTCCACGCGCGATTTCACTCAAGGACCCGACCCGACCCGAGGGGAGCAAAAACTGTTCTGAAAGGATCTGGGTTTCGCAAGGGGTGCTGAGTTCCACGTAGAAATTGATTTTCGGTGATCCACGAGCGATGGAATTGAAATTCTTCGATCTCGATTTCTTAAACTCTGTGGGGCATTTTGGTTTAGAGAGGGGTTTGTGAAACGGGGAAGGGAAATGGAGGCAGATTGGTGGGCAACGCGCCCGGATGGTCGCGAGATCGAGACGGAAAAGGGAGGCCGCGTCTGCGAACGTTGTTTCCATGCACGCGATATTATCAGCTTGCTCGAAAGTGCAGCGCGTAGCTGAGACATTCATTTTATGTAACGCACGTGGCTGGCACGGACTTTGGCTGTCGGTCGACTGTCTTATGAGATAATCGACGAGTTCTCCTTTTGTCCTGCGTGGAAAAATGGATCGTGTTGTCCATACACGCGTCGACACGCTGCTGCAATTTGTACGATTTAATCGGAACCGGTGTTTCGGTGGCTATGGTGGATTTCAAATATTTGCATGCGAATATTGTTTCCGAGCAGCTGTTGCGTGGAAATCTTTGACTTGGGTCACTTGAAGGTCTTCGGGAATTTATATTTCATCCCTTAAAATGTGATTTACCGCATGTGAGACACACGTGTCCCTTAATAGGGTATTCTTGTCTAGAGGGTCATTTTTTTGCCCTTCTTTAGAGTCGACGCAAAACAAAATACACAGTTTTACATTTATTAACATTTCAGTAAGTTGTGAAAGAAATTTCAGCCATACATAATAATTAATAAACTCTCTTCGATCAATTATTTCCATCACTTTTCCACCACTCCCACAAAGAATCTCTTCAAAAATATTATACATTCATTCTTGTTTATCAATTTTGTATTCATACAGATGATCGAAAATATTCTGCCACTTTTACACAGCCACCACCAACTGCTAACAGATTCTGTTTGCATCCTCCGCGAGTTCTTCACGATTTTCGTCCGCGTGGTACTCTCAGAAGCGACAGTACTGACAATTTACAAGGGTTACGAGGGGATTACTCTCTCGACATTGAAAATCTCAGCTGAGAGCAATGCAAACAGCTCCTACCGTAATCACGAGAGTGACTGTAAACGGGGAAGCATCAGGGACCATTTCTAGCTATCTGACACGAGTGGCTACGGTTTGGCCTTCAATCGGTTTAGACGAAAATCCTATGAAGTATCATAGGATCAAATCCATCGAGATTAGTGCTGTATAGATACGACGACAATAAATCAGGGGAGTCAATCGCACGCGTTCGATGTTCGAATAAATCCTGCGACCATGATACAGGGGATAAAATTTTTCACACTGAACTTCGGTCTCCACCCTGGTGTCCTGGAATAGTTTGGAAACTTTTGTTTAGCCTCGATGAAAAAAATAATTAAAAATTCAACCTATAATTTAATACCAGTGTGATCCGTTACTTCAGCTTCTTCAACCTCGCCTCTACTTTCTACATTCACCAGCCACCCGGAATTATCCGAAAACGAATCGAATTTTCCAATCACCTCGCCGAATAAATGTTTCCTAACCGTTGAGTCACAATGCTTCGCCTCGCTGGAGCAGCGAAATGAAGGGTGCGCGTGCTCCGAGTAACAGTCATGTTATTAAAAACAGGCTACATATTTTCCAGAAGCTAGGAGAGCTTCTCCCAGGAGTATTTAGCTTAACTTGAATACCTCTTGGCTCCAGGTCCTATATAAGTAAGAAGCACCAGCAGCTATTTTCTGCGGGAAGAAGAGTGGTGCGCTGAAAATCGCGAACGCTTCATTACGGCACGGTTGATAGGAGGTTTTTTTTAACTTTCCAACTTCCACGTCCAAAATTTGACACCTGATTTTACATACCACTTTAAATATTCTAAGTGTCTTCTTGCAAAACTAATAATTCTGACTTACACTCGTTTGCTATAGATATATTCACTTGACAGGGATCGGATTATTTTAGAAGCGATAGCAAGAGATTTAAAATATGTGAATTTATACAAACTATCATTTGTGACACATGAACGTGTCCAAAGTGTAGAAGAATCCTTATAGTTTCATTGCTGTGAATGGTATTTTGGATAAGTTTACTTAGCAGACAGGTGAGTGTGTGTGAAATACTATCTGTGAGCTACAGAATACACTTATGGCCAGTTGGCAATGTTCATTTAAGAAAGATAACAAAAATGAAGGAATACGTGTTTACATCTGCAATACAAATCCTCCTTCATTACATACGATCTTTTTCATCCCAGTAAAAACAACTAAGCTGCTAGTACATATAAGACAAATGAGACAGCGTGTATAATGTAACATGTTTTTTCTGTTTCATAGAAATCAGTGGTGTACAAAAACAGTAATATTAATCAAGGCTCTAGAACGCAGCCTTGTCGACGTTCTGCGTAAGCAAGACAAATTCGTTCGCAAAACGTTTCATACCTTCGACAATAAACCATTCTACGACGTCGAATACAATTTCGCAGAGTTTCTTCTTTCCCCTTGGAAGAACGCTCGCCCGAAGGAATGCAACCCGCGCGCATATTCTCGCGGAAGAGAAAAATCTGGCGGCTGCCAAGGCGAGCTTTTACCAGCAACCGAAACGTTTCTCGGCGAAGGTGAAGTCTAGCGATAAGACGTTACGTACACCTGGCGCGCAACGTCTTGCCATAACGCGCTTTTGCGCGGGTTTTATATCGCTCAGACATCTAAATCGAAGTGCACTTAAAGCATAAACGGGTGTAGAGGCACATTTGCTTTAAAGTTCTGTTATTATCGGTCGTTGTCTTCGAGGAACTTTAAAGTGGGCAGAGTTTACTAGTCATTACGGGAAAGTTCTTCGTTTAGGAGTGCTTAAGGTATTAATTAAATTGCAAGTAATTGAATCAAACTCACGGGTATCAGTTTAATAATATCAACAGGGCAGTTTGTTGGGATCGATTAGTACTCCAACAAAAAATGTTTCGGTTTCACATATTAGTAAAATATTTGACAGCATTCAAGTGATAATGGATTTAAAACCCATGGCAATTAATTGTTCAGCAATCTATCAGTTGCCGTGTAAATATTCTATGATAATGTTATCTTAATATATAAAGCAGAAAGTTCGTATGTTTGTGTTAGTCTTTCGCCTAAAAACAACTATTATTGTTTTTACATTAAGCTCGAACTTATTTCTTTAAATTTCGATTTTGTTAGTACCGATACCTCACAATTTTATTTTTCAATGTACTTTCTCGTGTTTCCATTGCTGTTCTGTTTTTATTCGCGATATGCTCGACTCCATCACTATGAACCATACTTAACTGCATCAACTATGCACGAGAATTAAAAGACAGTTGTTTACCACTTTTTCTGTCATTTTACGCAGGCACGTGATGTGGATAAACAGCGAGCGTTCCTCTCCTTCTGTTTAGTAGACACTAAGAATTTTAATCGAAGCGTTGAAATAGCATTTAAATTAATAATGCCCATTTTGGTTTCTGCCTATTACATTACGATTTGTATCGCCTTTCCCTGGGATTAGATGTCAGTGAACGTACGATGCAATTAAGGATAACGTTCAGCCCACGATTGTGTAACGCAAAGTGAATTACACGCAGGGGGAGTTGGTACGATACCTAACGATTATTGAAAATAGAACGGTATAAGTGACTTTATAGCCTAATACACTTCTGATATTAATTGCAGCCATTTAAATTATGTATATCCGCCGTGGACCGATACATACAAATCGTGTAATCCTTGAAGACAGATTCAATGCTATATGTTGAGCTATAGGAAAATACATTACGCTTACAATATTATTAAATTTCGAATTATTTCAATTTCAAAAAACAGAACTGTTAGCTGGGTAATAACCTAACAGCCAGGGCCAGCCACAGAGGGGTTGCAGCGGGAACAAGGCAACCCCCAAAAAAGGGAAAAATAAAAAAGAAGGAAATGAGAATGATTTTTTTAATTCATTCAAATTAATTTAATTTTAAAAACCTACTTGAATTTCACGCTCTAAAACAGAATTGGAAAATCTACAGACACACCAAAATTGTGATTGTATGGTGGCAACCATACCATAGTATGCGGGACTATCAAAAAAGAAATTACAATTTAACTTATAATATAATAATATAATAATCTAAATACGTGAATGTTTACACCTTTTATTTTATTTTCTTTATTATAATTATCATCATCTCTTTCTTTCTCAAAAGATGTTATGCTTTTTTACCCTTGACAAATTCTTTAGGGCCCCAAAATATTTCTTGCATTCGGGCCCCTTTATAGAGAAATCCAGCCCTGCTAACAGCTGAATATTCCTCAAGTTCTATTAATGAATTTAACTACCCATACATCAAATCGTAATTACATTTACAAATTCAATATTCCACACCCCCATTATTGCCAGTTCCACTTAATACGCGTACCACTTCACTTGCAACGGCGGTAGAAAAGCAAGGTGGCCAATAAAGCAACCAAGATAGCCAGCGAGGACGTCAACCTCATTGCACGTGCAGCCTATTCCAGGTTCCGCATATTCTCCCCATCGAATGCTAAATCCGCTCGTACACGCGTTACATAACCCCGCGTAAAAGTGTCCTCCGCGCTACTACGCAACGCTGCCCGCGAAAGTCGATAACAATGAGCAGCCCATGCAGGATACCTAACCGCCTACCAATACCGGGCTCGATAAGAGTCGCTTGCGCCTCGAGAAGCAATCCAATTTCAATTTGTACGGTACTCTACGAGCCGCTAATAAAGTCATGCACGTTCCATCGACGTCACCGCGAAGGCTGGCGTCGGGACGGTCAACGCCACCGTCGACGACGCAGAAGCATCCCCCGAAGGGCCATTTCGCCATCACCGTGATCGCGACACGGTAGCGGAAACTTTTCGAAGCCCATTTAACTCCCCACTTAAAGGGGAGAGGCTGTGGCGGTTCGTTAAATCCACGGCGCCGATTTGTCTCAATAACCAGGTAACAGGCTCGCAATTAAAATAACTCGGTTATGAGTGGCAACGGGGTACTGTTTGCCTGCTTGGTCGATCGCTGCCCGTTCTCTGCTCGTTTCCCTTTATTCGAGCGGGCCCCGCTCTGTATTCACGCGGATCGGGGGAACGCTGCCCGTGTACGTGTGCCCGTTACACCACCGGCTTGTCCAACAGAGCGTAGACAGTGAAAGTAATATGCGAGAGCCGACGGATATATCGTGTGTACGTGAAACGAAACGCGCGGTTACACGGTGATCGGGAAATTTTGACATTTAAAAGGCGCACATGACTTTGCCCCCTCGCTCGCGGCTCATTAACGCCCGCCTGAGAAAGACAACCTCCTTTTCGACTCCTCTGTTCCCGAGACTCGGCGCGAAGGCGTTCCTGGAGCTGAGCGGTCACGTTTTATTAGATTCGTTACGGTTTTTTCGTTTTCCCAACGGGGGGAGAAAGATGTTGTGTGTTTTGAGGATGTGGGGATGTTTGGCCAAGGCTTTGAGAATGGAATTGTATTGTGAGCTAGTGTAGACACGGCTTGGGGAGGATTAGGGTTTTAGCGCACCTTAAGGGTGAGAGATTAGGTATTAGCCTGCTTAGTGTTACGTTTGAGACGGACAGCGTGGTTGTTGATTGTTTGTTTATGGTTGAGGATCGTTTTAGAGGATAATAGAGGTAAAGGTTTTTTTACTTACAGGGTGAGTTAAGGGGTTAAACGCAGTAAGAAGGTAGAAGAAGAGTGATTCTTTGGGAATTTATTTCAAAAAGTTTAGAGGCATATTTTAATGCAAAGGTTTTTGTATTCAGATGAGGGACACTGTAACAAGTTATTATATTATGTTTTGGTGTAAAAGTATTTATTTATTGCACAATTACAACTAATTTCTCGAAATGGGCTTTTCGATTTCTCAAAAACCGCCTCATCAATCTTTCTGATACTTTGTAGGTTTCTTCTACACATTGGAATCTAGTATTTAATTGGAGTATTCGTTTTTCCAATGCGTAGCTTTTCTTTTATGGATGAACAATGAGAGTTTTTTCATTCATTGCTAAACATTTAGCAGTATTAGATAAAATTTCCATTTTTTATTATCTTTAAAGATGTAAGAATACAGGCCAAAAAACTTTTTGTCATTTACTTTATTTTTTAAATAAAACCCTAGAAACGGCCTATTTCTGAAGTGATTTGATGGGAGGGTACCCTTAAGGAAAATTGAGTGCAACGTGCAGTAACGTCATGCTCTAGCATAATAAGATATCTATTGATCGTACAGTTTCCCTTCCTACTAACGGTGCAGCAAAACCTATTTAACGTACTTGATTAATTTGTTACTCGTTAATTTCACTTGAAGCGATTAAATAGTGTTAGACACGTTCAGACTGATATGACCGGATCTAATGCATGACACATCGGTCACGTTCATTGATTTACTACAACTTGGTAAACTAAATTAAATTTTCCTTTTTTATTTGTGCTTTAGATTTGTGTCTTATTAGCACACTATCAAGGACCACTTTGTGTAATAATTAACAATACTTCTCATCGCGCTTTAATTTCGCAACATTTAAAATTCATTTTACCTTTTGCTGCGAAGTTAAGAAACAACTACAGATATTAGCATCCCTCGTGTATAAGTTTTTTTTAATAAAAACGAATTAATTCCTGAGCGTTTAATTGACTATTTATAGTTAATCCTAGCATCAAAAAGGTTCACGAATGAACATTGAAAGCACCTTGAAATTTGAATACACCAAGAAACTTGAATCGCAAGAAATAATTACTGTCTATTAAAATTCCATTTAGGGAACATTCTACTTTAACAGTTATTTTTATCTTCTGAAAATCGCTCGACGTTTCCAAATTGTCACCGTGCTACGGTCGTCTGCCAACGATTGCGGCCGTTGTATCGACGAACGTTGATGCTCTAATCGTTTTGATTTTCCGTGTGATTCGCGCGATTGGACGGCGAGATTTCGCCAGGACCGAACTGCCAGCGAGGGAGCACAGGATAATCTAGAGGCGGCATTATCTGCTCAGCATCGAGCCAGAGTAATCAGAATTTGCTGTATGTTCGGGCGTGAAACGATCATTCGGCCCCATTGAAAATTACGGATGTCAGCAGAAGCTCTCGCCAATAATACACGCGCCCATTAAAGAGGACATTCTGTTTGTAATGAGCAGTGAGATTCCAGATTTGATATTTTCAGGTGCGAGTGACAATAGGACTATGAATTTATTATTAGGGGCAGTATAGCCTTGAACTTGCCAGTAACGAAGCTCGTACGAACCATCGAAATTCAAATTCTATTAATTCAAAATCAGTGTATCCATAGCTTGGTGAATTTTAGACTTCAACTGAATCGCTGGGTTGACGAAAAAATTCGAAACACTTCCGATACAAAAATCATGCATTGAGCTCGATAAACTTTAACTATCGTCACGCCAGTGTTTTGAAAACTTCAATGAGATTCGTATACCCCGTCATTAAAAGTTTTAAAAACAGAGCAACCCACATTTTTGGCGAAATTGAATTAGTAGCAATAATGTATTCCAGTATGCTGTACTAATCATATAAAATAGGAAAATATTATTGTTTTTCATTGTGGGTTAGACCATTTTTGCTCTCAATGCCACAATTTCGAACGTGCAGGACATTTTAAGCGAACGGCAGTGGGATTAATACGAGTGTCGTAATCACCTTCTTCTCGATTGTATCTCGTAAGCTGACCGTGGCTGAAGTTTGCTCCATTACTTGGCTACACGCGCCTTTAACCGCGGCATTTCACGTTAATGGCCCATAGTATCTCAGCGTTAATCGTCGGAGGAATGCGCGAAAAGCTGTCCCGCCTCTCTTTCGCCTGTTACACGTAAACAGATTAAACAAATTATCCGCGCCGTAAATTATGCGTCTTGCAGACCCGACTCTGTAATTTACGGCCCCTTTATCCTGTTGTTTTCATGCGTGGCTCGACAAGAGCCAATGGTGGGAGCAAATTCAATATGTACTAAGGAATATCGGTTAATTCGATACTCAAGCTTCGTTTCATTAGTGTAAAGTGGAATGCAGAACAATGAGTGTCCAATTTCGTAGACTTGCGATGTGCTTGGTGTCATTCAGCTGGACTCGAAGTTTCCAAAATCATGGAAGGAATAAAAAGCCGAGTAGTGAAGCTTGTAATCATGTTAAATTCAAATATGTTTCATCAAGTTTCGATATTACTCAAATTTTATTGAGGTCCATCACTACCATAATTCAAGCATATTAGCTGTTTTACTTTTTGGAAGCTTGGAAACGTATGAAGTTCACGAAGAAAAAGGCAGAAGCGACGCTTCGAGGGACTCGAAACTTGTCGAGAGCACCATCGCACGCGTGCATGCGAGATTTATTCAGTGGGAAAGTTAGGAAACGTTACATCCACTGATCGCGAGTAGGCCTGGAATTGCAGCGGATTTCGCGAAAGTTTCCAAGCGACTTCATCTCGGTCAGCATGGCCTCAGAGGATGCACACAGCTAATGCAACTTGCTCCATTCTGCCCAATGAATCCGCTACCCTCTGTTCCATGTCAGCATACATGTGGCCCTGTCACTATTGAATTTTCACGAGTCAACGAGACACACGGCGTTTGTCTTCGACGAAACGATGTCTCTTCTTTTCTTTCACCCTGTAACAGAGAGGAGCAAAGTTTCTGAAGCGCAAATTTCCCACTTGCTGGGAAAATAAAGTGCAAGAAACACCATTCGAGGGATTATATCCGAAACTTGAAGTATATTTGTAAAATACTTCGTTCTGTTGTATAATAATAATAATACATCTGTTTATATTCCCATTTGCATACAATTACCAGAAAAATAAACGAGGAACAAAAAATAAACAGACGCAGCAATTTGCTGCTCTTAAGTCTAACCCTGAGAATAATAACAAAATACCAATAATAATAGAAAAAGAATAATTACAAAAATAAAATGCAAAAAACAAACGCATTGCAAGATGCACGTTCTACCTTACCACGAAATTAATAATACTTATTAACCAATAAAATTATTCAATATACAATCTTAGTGAGTAAAAAGAAACAAAAAATTAATTTTTGATTTTCTGTTTTTCTGATATTATTACACTGGTTTTGAATTTGTTTGTTAATCGCACAGGTAAATCATCTTTTCAATTGGAGAGTGTGATTCAGATATACCTTCCCACATGTACAACGTGCACTGTTGAAGGTAGTCAGAAAAATTATTATGTATAGATGTATCAGAGTTTTAAGTGACGTTCCCACGTATGTGCAAAATATGTACACTTAGAACTAAGTAATCCTGTATAAGGTATTCGAAAGATTCAAACGTGGGAAAGTGGCTTTATGTTAGGAGAAAATAAAATACTATATTAGCATAGATAAGAGCAGAACCAATAACAGAAAACGACAAGGCCACAGATTGGGAACGAAGTGACAGAGTTGATATCTTGGTTGAAGTAAAAAGACAGGAAAAAGCGAAAGGAAATGTTTACTCGTTATGTAAATTATGCAGGGTAGATATCGAAGAATTTCAGATAACCACGATGGTTATTGCAAATGTAGTCGTATCGACTCGCGTTTGGACTTGGAAGTGTTAACAAAAACTGCAGTATGCATCTCGAGATCGATAGAAAAAAATTGATTTTCTGAGAACTGTGAATACGTGATGTAATCATGAATAATTTACGAAGGTATAATAACACGAAGGAAAATTAAGATGTTATCGTAGGAATGACATAAGTAGATCGTGGGCAGACTTTCTACGAAGTCGAAATGAAACGAAAGGTAGGAATTCACTCTGTCCTTGTTCAGTCGTAAATTAAATAATTGACCACTTTATCTTCCCTTACTTACTTTATCTTACTTTCCTGTCGCCAGGAGATTGAAGGATAAAGTTTTAAGAACTGAAAAGCGTTCAACGCAATTCTAGAAACGTTCCATCGTACCTACGATCTTTAACGCTACTTCACAGTCATATTAATCAGAATAATAGTATTTATATGGCTGTCCTAGTTGCCCTGGAAAACAGAGCAATTAGTATCGTCTTCTAGAAAATCAAATAGAGATTTATAAAAATGATGCTTTCCCCCAGAGTAGACAATTCTTTTCATCGTAAAAATTAAGCAAAAATTATTTAATGTTTGAGAATCTGTAATAATTTGCTGTCACGTTGTTTTACGCGAAACATCGACCTGAGGGATTAAGGAGGAGCTTCCAAATCTCATTTAAGTCTGCAGGTTGCAATTAATTCCTGTCGCGGCAAATTAATCGCGTCACGCTGCTCGTCACGCGTTGAGGCTTCACAGGCCGATAGATTGTACATTAATTGTAAAGTGCGTTTACATTTGACGCTGCGATTGACTGAACGCATTAGCCAGCAGACGAATTCGCTGTGCATGGAAATATTCCACAATTATTATCAAAACCAATTCTTTCCTGATTTATGAAATGTTGGGAAAAATGTAACATAGAAGATTCTAAAACATTAGTGTTCTAAGATCCATTTACAAATAGATTTTATTCCATTGCCTCCGCAATGTAAATGAAAGGGAAAGTGGAAAATTGATGGAAGGAGGTAGCACACTTGGGCAAGAAAATTCAAAAGATCTAGAAACAATTTCCCATAGTTTCTCGATATCAACAGATTAAGGGATACACCACCTTGTCGGCCTGAAAGAATGGGTAACTTTGAAAATTGTTTCCGGAGGTAAATTTTCAGTGAAACATCGGGATCTTTTAGGAGATGTTAGGCAACGTTTTAACTTTATTCTCATACATTATTTATTACTTAAAATTTTTAACTGGCGGTGTTATATAACATTGTCTACCATCGTATCTTATCAGCTGACCCTCAGCGGCAAAATCAATTGGAACATAAAAAAATTCTTCTCTCAACTGAAGGAAAATAGATTTTCTTCACTATAGAGTAGTAATTTGCTCAATTCTTGTAACCCTCCAAACCCGAATTGTTTGAGTGGTCAAAAAAAATTTTTTACGATGCCTCTTAAGAACATTAAAATCTCAAAGAGTGGAAACATGGAAAATCTATATAATATTGCAGTGTAGACCCAATTCACAGCTTATGTACTCAAGCACCTACCACTACCACCTGTTTCTGTACTCATTCATGAACCTAGTAATTTTCTAACAAAGCTCCGCCCAGTACTTCTTTATGTATCATTAAAACCTAACACAGTCATCAAGTTTGACATTACACTTTCCCAACCACCCCTAACCTAACGACCAACTTTTCATTCTCCTGCTTGGTTGGTTTTCCCTAATCTGTCATAACAATTAAAATGCCTTGTCACGATCTCTCTGGGAGCGTTTAGAATCAGTCGCTTAATCGTAATCACAGTTCCACAGCAATCGAAGCTCAGCCATCAGAGCCAGCCGCGACACACGCGGCCTATATACTTTCTACAATCTGCACGGTCGAAGGCGCGGTACACGCGCTGCGAATTATTATTCCACATAAGTGGATTTTGACGCACGCGGCGACTTTATCGGCTGCCGGCCGGTTGCGTATTCAGTGGAATAAATAATTATTCGCGCAACGCTTGATCTACGGCCCACGGGAAGTTCCTTTCTACGCGGCCTCGCGCACACCCTTCACTTCACACAATACTTTCGGTGATGCCGTACAATCGGCCCCGATGCAGGCTGAAAGGACTTGCTACTCAAAGCGTATCTCGAGGGAAAAACACGCGACTGTTTTTTTACGCCGCGCGATTTGCACGCCACGCGCTGCGAATTAAACGTTATTGACTCTCATGATTTTTATTCAACACCTCTGCGCATCGCTGTGGATGAAAGTATAGCGAGTCGACGAAAGTGGTGGAACTTTGGGGTGATCAATGAGTCGCTGCTTCAGAAGATGAAGGGCAGATTTGCAGTTGGAAAATAGAAAGATTGTGTTAAATTTTTTTATAAGATAGCACATTTATAAACAGCCTATAATTTAATGCAGCACGTACGTATTGTATATTCAAAATTTCATTGATATCCGACTAGCCGTTTAGGTGTGAAAGAAGAACAAACAAACAGACAACGATTCATTTTGATATATTAGGTAGTAAAAGTGTAGGTCGAGGAGCTGTGATCGACTGTCGATGACTCATTGATAGATAGGCACAACTTTCCTAACGCAATCGATCGAACGGTAGCAAAACACGCCAATTAACTTTACAGAGAGCATTGGATATGCACGTTGAATTGGAAACTACCATGTTAATGATGTTTCGCAGTACGAATGGTGTGGTGAAGTTAAAAAGTATCGATGTGCAACTAAATCAAGCACATGGTTCAATGAACTTGTTACTGTAATAATATATTGCGATGTTGATGTCTACAATAATTACTTTATGACATACCACCTAATTAATGAATATTGACCAGTGTCATATCTCATCCAACACAACTTTCTTTTCCTCTAAAAATGCTGTAATCTCCGCTTTTTATTAAATTCAAATTTATTCATTGTCCGGAATAAAATTATCGAAGCAACTAATAAAACAAAAAAAAATAGAAATCTATGAGCGATATGCAGCTGCTTGCCAAATGCCACTCAAACAATTTTACTAATTTTCCCATTTACATTTATAAAAATCAGATACTGCAGATAACATACATGTACGCGTATCCTTCTTTATACCTTCCTCATAACCAGAGTTGGGCATTATTCGAATAAATTTGTATTCGAATGATCTCACAATGATAAAAATTTATTTGAATAAAAATTTATTCGTTATTTTCGAATAACTTTATTTTATTCGAAATTTTTCTTCGAGATCATTCGAATAAAAATTTATTCGACTAATGCCCAACTTATAACCCACCCGACTAATAAGAAAACATTCAGAGGAACCCTTTCTTCTCAAATAATAGTAAAAATAGTCAAATCAAAGAATCCCTCCCATTCATCGAAACTTCTATTATCAACCTCCCCTTATAGCAGTTTTTCCAACGTTTCAAAATCAATCTCAATTTTCAATCAGAGAATTCACATTCCTCCAACAGCATAGTACAAACTTAACATTTCTCTTTCCCCTATTAAATCCTGTCTTTGTTTCTTTTCGATAGAGCAAATCCCTATTCTACGCGGTGTTAAATATCGAATTCGTTTGTTAAAGGAAAAATGACCATGTACGTTAACCGTAAGTTGATTTTACCAGGCAGCTTCTAACGATAAACCGTGAACTTGTGTTTCAGCGTGGTTCCTGGGGTGGTTCATGTGCAAAGCCGTCGCTTATATACAGGGCGTCTCGGTGGCGGCCTCTGTCTACAGCCTTGTTGCGGTTTCCTTGGACAGGTATGTTACACGTACATTGAACTTTTCAAAGAATTATTTCACCGGTGTTGGCCGGCAATCGCCCGGGACACGAAACCGGGCACATTATCGAGAAACGTGCCAGCACGATCGGCGTGCCAATCATTTTTGTAATTTCACTGTTTTCCTTCAATTACACCAACTATAGGACGACGCTGCATCAACGCTGTTCTTTATCTATAAGTGCGTGATTATGTCTCTTATCATGGTCGCAGAAAATAGTAAGAGACTTGTTTAAAATCGAGGACACTTGTTGGTGCGTTCTAATTAAAATCCTAATCTTTAAGCTTATTGGGATATTGCTGGCATTGCCAATTATGATAGGAGATTAGCATCGAGAATTATTTTGCAGGGTAATGAGAAGGTTTAGAACTCACACTCTTTTTTTTTAAGAGTTCTATTGTATTGAGAAATAGTCACAATCGATAGGAAAAGATTAACAGATTCAAATTAATTGATATTCATTTATCAAAGGCATAGAACACCTAATCATAAACTTAAATCAGTTTAAACTGTGAAATGTATTTATATAATTTATGGTGGTCAGCACGATATTTTTCAGAGATAAATTTGTCCCTACAATATTAGGACGTGACGATCAGTGCATATGCTTCGATCTTTCTAGAGATACCTACTTTTCTGTATCATTGAAAAATAATTAAGAGGTTATCACTGTGAGAATTGCTCCAGATGTCTCATTACGGGGACATGACTAAGCGCATTCCCCAGCGCGCGGGAGAAAACAAGAAATCGTACGAATGTACCATTACGTCTTGCGAAATCAACGAGTCGGTTGCAACACGTCATTAACGCATATATTCCTCGCTGACACGTTTATACCTCATCTGCATAGCGATGTGTCCCGTCCGTTGTTAACAATTACGGGCCCCGTTACGAGCAACACGCGCCTATCCGTCTATTCCCGAGTTATTATGGCGTTCCAGCAGCGTTTTAATCGGCGCCTGCGTTAGCATCGTAATAAGAGCAAGGTGAGCACTGTATCATCGAATCGACGGCCAATCTCTCTGGGAAATATAATCGTTGATCAGAGGAATATGGAAGAAACGGAGGAACAGAAGAACTGACATTCATGATGAATAATATGAAAAATATAATTAATGACCTGGTAAGAAGCGAGAGATTGTGTGTGTAAGAATACTTAATCATAGTTCTAAGCACGTACTGTGAATAAACACGCAGTAATAACGTCGAGACGATGATAACAATTTGATTTCAATTTGTGTGGTCATTCAGGGCTTGATAACATGTTGTTTTATTAAGGGATTCTGGTTTACTTGAGTGTGCTTCCTGGAAATTTGTAGGAAATGTATTAATCCTTGTCATGTTTTTCTTCTAATCTGAATTACTGTCTGTGGAGGTCTGTCTGAAGACTGATTCGAGGAACTTGACATTTTATTTCCCTTTTGTAGATTTTTGTATTAATATATTAGGTTTTCCAGGAAAACAGTTTTCCTCTCAAAGGAACAGTGTAGGGGAAAATAGTATGTGGTAGTGATGGGTATGAGAGAAAGAGTTTACAAACAGTTCTTGTGTCCCCTTTCAGTTAGTTTGCCAACATTGAAATACTAAAATATTATTATACGATAAACTATTTCTAACATGACTGTGAAGTAACATTAAATGGGACATTGTATTATTTTTCATATTAGTAGTTCATCTCAAGTGTTCAGGAATTCAAATTAAGACTAATGATGGGAGAAGAGTAAACTGTGAAAGTGTTAATAATTGAAGCATAAAATTTAACGACTCTGATTTAATTTTTCATATATCGTCATCAGGATTACTTAGTTTCAGCTGTGAACATTATTATTATTCATCTAATTACAATATTGCTGTAAGAATGCAGGCATTACACCAGGTCTTCTCGTGGGAAGCTCACCTTTGAGACTTTGTGGACTCATCTGAAAAGATTTTTACCATTTTTGCCAGCGATTTATATTACCTGTCGCAAAATACATGGCGCAACTTAAAAGTAGTTGATTTTCCAAGAAGAAATAAATGATAAATGTAGAATAAATATATCAGCAATTCTGATTCAACAAAGATTCGCCAAACAGCAATTAATATATCATTTTTGCCATTTCACTGATTGACGAGTCGTTAGTTAAATGAAGGTTACTTGCAACTTTACCAACACAAAAGAGGATACACAATACTCTTCGATTAAAATCCCTTTTTTGACCCAGGAAACTATTATCCCACAGGTCAAATAAGTATGGCAATATCCGACCAACCCTTAATATCTCTCCTCACCGCGAAAACGGTTATCTATCACCCCTTTGAAACTGCAAAGTCTGAGGCCAACATTTCTAATGTAGGCTTTAAACTAATCGCATTCGATATCTGCACCTAATTCTTTATTTATATTCCGCTAGCGTTCACGCCGCGCTGTCTCTCTATGTCGTAATGGAAATGATGCACGTGTTACCTGATCCCAATAAACTATCCAAGTTTCACTTTTTTTTTCGCAAGACACCACACGTGGGTGATATTACTTCCTCGACGCACTATCGCCACTTTTCCGATTAAATTACTTAACGCCTACGCAAAATGTGCGCAATCGATGAAGGAAATTTATGTTCCGTGCGTTTTCACCTGTAGCTTGAAAACTATAGTTTGTGAATACAGTGGCGGATATAAGGAAAAGGGCCCAAGTGGCAAACGTTCTAAGAGGCCCATTTTTGCAGGAAAATGAAGGGGTTTTTTATTAAATCAGTCTAAGTGTAGTAGTACAGAAAAAAATATAGTGTTTGGATAAAATCATAATTTTTTTTGAAGATGGGGCCCAGGTGGCAACTGGCGTTAAGGATATATCGGACCTATCTTCAAAATGATACCAAGTTGATGAAACTTTGTGAGATTCTTCTTTTTAATTTTTCCGATGTGCTCCAAAAATTTTAAACGAATTCACTAAACGGTTGCTAATTTATAACGATTTTAATTTTCATTGATTTTGCACGCACTCTTATGGAAAGAGACGATCTTGACTAATAAAACAGCTGAAAAAATGTTGAAGAAATGGTACGAAGTAACGAAGACTTTTGCAGACGTTGGCGAGAAGGACATTCAGTTTTTCAGTCGCAAAGCAAAGCAGAAATGAGAATGACAGGACCAACATATACTTCTTCGTCAATGTCCAAACACTCTTTTGGTCTCTATTTTGCATAACTTCAGCAATGTCACGTAACATTTCCAGTACAATGGATTGCATTCATCCATCTCGTAGCAACTTCCAGGACCATGGCTCTGATTTTCAATAGCACTCTTTGGTTCCCTCGTACAATATGTTAAAAGCGTTCCTCTATAATTCTTCCATTTTCAATGGATGCCTATTGAAAGCATTTGCCTATAGCGGAAATATTACCATCGAGCTATCAAGTACTAATACCTCATTAATAGATGGTTAAATCCTAAAAAGGCACTCCTGACATTTATCTATGCAGCTTCATCCCATCTACCCTTTTTCATACAAATAAACTCCCAACTATGTATTATAGTCATCGAGCCAAGCAATCAAATCACTAGTATTTGCTGGGCATGGAGCCATCATCTACCAGAAAAAAGTCCCCTCTGTCAATAACAAATTGTGAAACATAACCTTTCATCTATTTCCAAATAACTCCAACAATAAACGTGCTCCAAGCCCAGCTGGCACAATCTACTTCACCCCCACAGAATATCAGTTTCTCCCCATAGAATTCACCCCTGATACAACTGAATGTAGTCAATATATTGTGTCCCATTAATTTCAAGACAGACAACGCAGCCGTTGTTGCAAGTTTAAAAGACAATTTTATAAAAACCGCGATGGACATCGATCTCGTTGAAATTGCTACCCTCGTCGGTGACACGAGCATGTCTTACCCTCCAATCAACCGCTGGCTAGCGTTACCTTCTCTGCTCGCCACTTTTCCACCCCTTTGGCGAGCAGCTACCGCCTGACGTGCATGCATCTTCCTCGGTGTTTCCGTCTCGTCGCGAGCTTCTTGGGCAAAAGTTGTTGCTGACCCACCCGTCCAACGTAAATCCACTAACCCGTCGAGCGGCGTCCCCTCCCGCGCGTGCATCCTCCGAGGATGCAAGTTTGAAACGTTATTATAGCAGCTTGACGCATGATGGGGCTGAAATTGAATTTGGGGCGCTTTCTTTGCGAAGGCCTGGCGGGAGCTGGCTTCTTCAGTCACCGTGGGGGAGGAACACTTTGACACTCTTTGTAATTCCTGCTGGGAACGTCGATTTCCTTCTGTCCCCTGTCGACGAAGAATAGGAATTACTGTTCCACCTATTTACGTGGATAGGGATTCATGTGATCGGGATAATTTTGTGTCAGGGGATTGTAGAAGTGTATATTGCCGTGTTAAGGGTACTTTTCCATCAAATGACTTAAAAAAATAAATCATTTTTAGGATTTTATTTAAAAAAAGTATACCTCATAGTGTTCAAAAATTTTTTAGGCTGTAGTTGTACATCATTGAAGAGAACCTGATTCGATTTATATAAAATACTATAATTCATTTGTCTCAAAACTACCTTTTTACCAAACACGCCCTTCCGAATTAACACTGCGGTATAATACGGTAATGGAATTTTGATGACACTGTTTAGGGCATTGCAACTTGGAAGCTGGTGTGAGAAGAAGTGGGATTGTTATTTAAGGGCTTGTTGTTAGCAAAGTAAATCATCCACGCACATTTCTCCTAAGAATACTTTCTCCCAGATCAGCTCGTTTAGTTGCAAAGAGAGTTTAAGGCCAGTCTAAAATGCAAATCGTTGTGAAAAAATCAATACCGAAACGGTGAAACATGTATTGGTCGCGGATTTAGCCGCAATAGATTCTGCATTTATCGCCGCGCCCCCTCGGACGCGTAAATACGGATTTAGTGGAGAATAATAAATTTTTCTGCAGCGCGAGATATTTATGGCCGAGCCATACGCAGGCCTGCTCGATAAGCTATCATGACACTGGTCTGGATTTAATATTAATAACTGGACGAGGGGATTTCGTTAGCTAATTTCGGGCAGCGATTCGGTGACATTGTTGGACGCCACCACATGTCAATCCGCAATTTTTCATCCGTCGAAAGTCGCGGGCTGACTTCCGTGAGGTTGACACGCGATACCTTGCAGCACTTGCTACATGCCTTGACGTTCTGTGGGGATTGTGATCCATATTACGACACCCTGGCGTGCTTCCTAATATGGCGTAACACTGATTGAATTACACAAAACGTAACGATGATTTGACGTAGAGCCTGTGAAGTTTGTTTGGATCTTTCAAATAGAAGGAAAGGAGTCTGATATATTATGGATAGCGATTTTCTACTGGTGGTTAAATAAGAATTTAAAAAAGAATTTGATGAAGAACTTGAATAAAGATTTAAAATAGAATTTGAATAAAGATTTAAAGAAGAATTTGAATAAAGATTTAAAGGAGAATTTGAATAAAGATTTAAAGACGAATTTGAATATGAATTTGAATAAAGATTTAAAAAAGAATTGGAATAAAGGTTTAAAGAAGAATTTGGAGAAGAGCTTGAATAACGATTTAAAAAATAATTTGAAGAAGAATTTAAATAAAGATTTGAAAATGAATTTCTAGTTGTAGAAGATTCTTTCTCTATAAAATAATTCCTGTTTGAGAAAGTTACCAATTTCGATAGAATGCTAGCAAGTAGATATTTCTAAATACACGAAGGTATGTCTATTATGCACGCTCGCTCTTTTGGAGTAAAGAAATATTCTTAGATAGTAGATTTTTTAGGAAACCAGGCACTTTAAACAAGAAGCACTTTCTTTTGATTCATTCCAGACCTTGCATTAAGCAGTGATTTGCACACTGCAGCAAGTGTGACTTATGCTACATTTACAATTGGGTGGCTTCACGGTTCTAAGTGGCTGTAATACTTTTTCAATAGACTGTCTGGTGATTAAGCAATTCCTTATAGGTAACTATTTTAATGTTTCCTATTCGTCAGCCTGCGGACAAGAAAAGCGAGCTTTTTTCTCTACTTACCACCGACACGCTTCAACCGTAACATATTAATTACCATTATTTTTTACGAATTGTTCGTATATTACTAATCACGGATCTGAATAATTATCATCGATAGTAACGGAATAGTGGGAAATACGATGCATTTGCTAACGTTAATAAGCGATTTTGAAACAGTGGGAACACATATACGTGAAATCTTGATTTGACGGAATGTGTTGCCATTTCTTGGGTGCTGATCGTTAACCGACGAACATAATTTTGTTGAAAAGTTTCACACCAAAGCATCATTCAACCGTGAATTATTTTTAGCCTCTGCCTTTTTCTTTCCAAAGACTGCACACCGTATAATTATTTCAATGATAGCGATCCCCAACTTCAATTCAATCTTATGGCTTCCTGCTTCACATTTGTATCTGAAATTTTTTATGTAACAGAATGAATTGCTCTGGTTTAAACTTAAACTCCAAGAGGAAAAGAAGAAGAAGTTCCTTGTCTCTAATGCAAAATAGGATCTTTCAAACTCATGAATAATGGTGAAACTTTTTTAATTAACTTCTAAAGACGATCTTCAGCTACTGACATACTTTAAAGCGCAGGATGCTTGGCTGGTTGAAATATCCTGTCAATCGTTAATAGTATATAAGACACCGAAACGTGAATTTATTATTAATATCGTTAATCAGTCTTCGTGTAGCAACGAAGCACAGCTCTACTTCAGTGATATAATCACTTTTTGGGTTGACAGTGTGCCATTTTCAGTATAAGAAATCTACTGCTACGTCGCAGAAATACAGAATGGAAAAATATCTAAAGTCACTAAAATATCATTCAAACATTGTTCATCAGATAAGAGGTGATTCTTTTTACACTAAATTTAAATTTAAATAAACAAAAACTCGATTACCAGGAAGAGATAGAATTTTAAAGAGAACGTTTTAATCTAGAAATTCCCCATATAAAAATGTCCACATTAGTCCACACGCCGTACCCCTGAAATTTGGAAAATCGAATTTTTCAGTATTTTCAAAATATAGCTCACCTCTCTGAAATACATAAAATACATAATAAAAAAATAATACCAAACCAATACGCACGCTTATTTACACGTGACTTTTACCACAACTCAATAAAAAAAGAAACTACCGACCAATATCAGTAACGTCTTCCATTAACAACAAATTCTCCGTACAAATTTCAAATTCCATTCAACCCACGTCCTCCCGAGGGTTCGAAGAAATGGGCTCATCCCGAAATCACTTTTTAGACACTAAAAAGCCAATAGGACGTGTTCATCCGCCTGCACGATGCTCGCAAAGGAAGAAGACCTTGGCTATCATTTTTTTCCCCGCAAAATCAGTTTGCATTTAGAGCGTATGCCTCGCCGAGCGTTGTTTTTCATCGCTCGCACAACGTGCACTTACCCTGGCCCGCTGGTTGTGTGTCACCCGCACACACGTACACACACGCCCATGTAGCGTGTATCGCACGCAGGCGATTGAACTATTTCCACATAACATGTCTTAACCCAATTCCCCGGGACCGATCGCGAGGGGTTGAAAGCAGGCGATTGGCTAACGACGGCCCGTTTCGCGCCGACACTGCACTAGCATTGGGTGCACAGCACCCCACTCCTTCAGCCAGCTGGCTGACTCAACAGGCCGACGCATAACGTCAGACTGTCAAATGGCGGGCCACGTGATCAAATTTATAGCGATTTTTTAAAATCCACTTTTGTATAAAAGGACCGCCGCTCGGAGGATCCAGCATAAGCTTGCTTACTTTCGAGAAGTAAACAATCAACTCACCAAACCAATCAACATGTTCAAGTTGGTAAGAAGAATTACTTTTTCCACTATTACGCCTCGATTTCGTCTTTCCGTCGTGACATACGAAGTCGGGTTAGATAGTTGCACCGGCGAAGTTCAACGGGATAATTAGACAGCACTTGAATGTCAAGTAACACATTTCGCTACTAACGTGCCACGTAAGGAAAATGATGTTCACATCTTTGACTCATTTGATCTCGAAAAAGCACGAGCTTCCTGTACACTTCGACTACTCCTTCGAAATTTCCCCCACTGGGGATCGCTACTTCATTTCCTAACCATACAGTGACTAGAATTCTACACTTTTTCTTACTCTTTTCTCTCTGCTTCTATTCGTCTCATTGACTTTCTTATTTAATCCCACTGTTCTTTCAAAAATCGTTCAACAAGATTCGCGTTAACACTGAGACGAACACATAGACCGTTAATATTTATAAAAAAAAAACGTAAGTTTGTTGCCCTCGGATCAACCAGCGGCTCGAACCCAGCCCTTCTGCAAGTTCGCTTGCGCGCAGACGCGTTCAGACTACAGCCGCGTAAATCATTGTAAACGGAAAAATGCCTTCGCCTCGATTAGCTTCGTCTCCTTCGATAGATAAAACGTCGGCTCTCGACGCGATAGACTTTCCTCTCTTGGCGGGATACCATTATCGCGGCTCTCCCGTCACACGGTGACCTTTCCGTTTCCCGTGAAACATGTGCTGCACGGGGCGGACCCTTACGTTCACTGGAATGGGCACCGTGTTTCCATTCGGTCACAAAAATCCCGAACGAGCGAAACCACTGAAGCATGCACATTGTTAGCCAACATCGGCCGGCTAGTCGAGTCAAACGGCGAGCCCAGCTCGGACAAAGTGGAATGCAGCTCCAACACTTCCCTCCCACCCTTTCTATCTATCTCCCTCTTTCGAACCCTTCGCGTAACCGATCTCGCGTTTTCCCGCGCCGCGCGCCTACTTATTCTTGCATCAACGCCGCCTGCTTCGCACCTCCTGACACGCGATTAAACTATCCGAGTATTGGTTTCTCCTGGGAGGTGGCATTCGCGCTCAAGACGTCTATTGACAGGAATGGAAACGTTGCTTCTATCTGTTCCAATTTCTCATTCGTCTTGAAAAAATTTGACGTTCTGTTTAATATCGTAGATTCCCTCACAGATATTAATTCGAAGGTATCGTAACGGCAGCCTAAGAAAATTCATCCAGAAACTTCCCATCGCGCTCCGTTCTCCGCAATACTCTAATCGCTCAGGGAGCTTCTCACTTCCGTGGGAAAATCTCGCCGAGCTCCCCCTCGGGGTCTGGGGCGACAGAGCGTCGATCCGCGACTATCTACGGCTACGACGATTAACTTGAAAGGGGATAAGGGGCGCGAAGGATTGGTAGGGTATATAAGTGCGCGCTAAGTTGCACATGCTGCTGTTCCCACAGGCCGTCTTCGCCGCCATCCTGGCTGTCGCTGTTGCCGCCCCCGGTGGTCTCTCAAGCATCAGAGGAATCCATGACCTTGGACTTGGCCCGATCCACGCCCCCGTGATCACCAGCCACGCTGTTTCCCTGCCAACTGCGCATGTGGCTGTCCAGGCCATCGCCCCCCTGGTCCACACCGCTCCGATCGTCACCAAGAACGTGCTGACCGCCGCTCCCCTGCCCCTCCTTTCTGCTCATGGCTTGCATTAAACCACAGACGATTCTATCTTGCAACCACCCAAGTCACGACGAGACAGCCCCATAGAAAAAGTACCACCCCTCCACTCCTCCTCCCCGTAAATCGCCACCCTGTAAAACGAAGGAAAGACCCGAGCTCGAGGAACGAACGGAGATGACGGAAGAAGGAAGACACCGCACCCTCTCTCCCGGCTCATCGGCACCGAGATGACGCTCGAACATCGAGACACACCAGGCGCGCCGGACGTCGACGTCGACACGGCCCCTGGTAGCCCATCCGGTGGACGTTCGCGACGCGAGCCGACGATCAGGATGATCGCGTCAGAATCGGCTGGCCTCTTTCCTCTCCGTGCATTCGCGATTCTATGATCATCAACGCTATTCGGACATACGCATCTCAATCACTGCACCGTCATCCAGGACCCCTCCCCTTTGGTCATACGGAATTTTAATAAAATTTTATTTAAAAAAAAAAACACACAGGCTCACGCCTGCAGCCTTTTCAATTGTTTCAAGCCTCCCAGCGGTAGCAAAGCTATCGAACATCAAAGACACTCTGCGCTCAAAAGCGATAGGTACATTTGTTGCTGCGTTTCGTAGCTTCGCGAGAAGCCTCGACGAATCTTGTCGTCGATCTCGAGCGTTCACCTTTCCGTCGCATCCCTGGGGAGAAAAGCTGAAGCGCGTGCCGCGATGTTCCGAGCTCCCGTTGGTCTAGACGCAAATACATAGACAGTCCGCCGCTGTAGATGCAAGCGGATGGCCGTTTAAACGACAGCACTCGAGTGTATTTATCCCATATGCATGAATCTGGCCTCCGAACCTATTGCGTACGTTTTACGACCGCTCCTTTATCTCCGCTGAAAGGATTCCGCCGCTGCTGGGAACGTTGTTAGCTCCAACGAATCGCCGCGGTATCAGAGCCCAAAGGAAACGGCCCCTGGAGGTTCTTTCCCGTTGCCAACTGTTGTCGCGGATTTTACAGCCGGCATAAAGGACGCAGACTGGAATTAGTCGGGGGTAGGGACTTCGATGCGACTGCAGTTGCTGCCTCTGCGGCATCCTTTATTTATACAAATACATCTGAAATCGGTAGAAAATGATTTGGCGAGCTACGCCAGCCTTGGAGATTTCATCCAGGGATTATTGCCTGTGTAGAGAGCGCTGAGCGTGGTATGGCCTCAATAGTAGTAGACTGAGCCAGGGTGTACCAGATTGTACCCGCTGTACCCGTGGCTGTAAGACAGAGGAACAGACGCAGGGTGGACTGGTAGAATCTTCACGTAAGGCTGCGGATAGACCAGGGGGTGCGTGATCACTGGGGGCACCGGGGCTGGTGCAGCTGATACAGCCACCATGGCTACGGCCAGCAAGAAAATCTGTGGAGAAATTTAGGCAACGTGTTATTGAAGCTGGAGTCTGGAAGCCACTTTCATTCAAATGAATATTGCAGTTAAAATTAATGTAAAATAAGTTATATAGAAGAACAAGGAACAGTTAAAGTTGAAAATTTTATTCGACTCTGAAGGTGAAATGCTCGACAAATAAAAAAACTTACTTGATTCGTCGAAGAAAATTATATAAAACGAGGGTTAACTTTATTCCACACATGACGAATAATTTTTTTAATTTTTATTCGTTATTCGAAACTTTATTTAAGTAAAAAAATTCCCATCTCTGGTACATTTTAGGGGGCTGATTGTTTTCCAATTAGCTTAAGTTATGTTCCACGAGAAAATAAATATGTATATAAGTTATGATAAATTAGTTTTTTTTGGTAGAGAATTTAGATTAACAGTGAATGAATATTCTTCCATTTTCATCAGTGAGTGAAATTTACCATTTGGGAAGCAAGCAGAAAACGATTATATAGCAGCCATGGTCTATTTTATCCAATACTCTACACACCCGTGGAATATCGATACGCGTCAATGCATCGCGCGTTTCTTCCACGCGGTCGAACGCTAAAGCAACACCGTTTCAAACGGTCGGTCACGATTCAAATTTTATGCAGATCGAGATATCAGCTAATCGTGAAAGTTACGTGTGAATTTTTTTCATGCGTGTTTCTTAATACTGCTTAATTGCAGTTGCGCTTCGAATGGAAAGAGACGTAATCGTGTTGACCATCGAACGAACAGGAGCTGGACGATTGAATCGTTATACATACTCGTTTCAACAGTTCTACGCATGGCGGAGGATAAAAGAAACTTGAGACACTTATGTGAAACCAGACTTAACAGTGTTTCTTCGTTTTTTACTCAAAAATATGCTCGGAAAAGAAATTCACAATTTCTAATGCATACGGTGATCATTTAATAAGCAAAACGTTTTAATAAACATATATGTATATAACACTACATATAATAAATAATAATATAGAATAAAACAATAAAATAATACGTGGTTGAGATATAAGCCTTAATGGAGGTAACATGTCTGCAAACATTTCAAGCGAGCAATTTAATCGACAAATTGTTTTCTTTCTAATGCAATGTTTTATTTCTCACTCTATTGCAATGATTGTATTTAGATATTTATTACGTAGCTTTTATTAGTTTAAACTTTTTCAGAATTGCATGGAAAACAAAATTGTGCTTCGTATAAAAGAACGAAGTTCACTTAGTGGTGGAATTTAAAAAATGTGGAATAGGATTTCAATTACGTGAACTTTGTATTGTCTACGTCCCTTTGAAGTACTTATTGATCTGATTAACGTTCATTCGATAGTAAGGAATGTACTTATGAAACGTTACAGGAGAATGAGTCGCAAGTGAAGTAAACGCAAGTGCGAACAGAATATTTCAAAATTCATTGGAAGAATGGTGTGTAACTTGACAAAAAACATTTCAGTGATATAGCTTTTATCAAATTTTAACTAATTCAAAGTTTGGAGAGATTATAAGGGAATACTAATTCAGATAAATTCATACCAACTCAAGTTTACTATTCCACATTCCACGATACGATATCGTACATCATTCACCAAACAACTGGTCCCAAAGATCCCAAATGGGATTGCTACTAAAGTACAAGCTTCTAAACTCCCATCGATCTGACTAGGTAAAAGAAGTTGAACTGGAAACTATTATCCCAAGAATATATGCATGAAAGGCTACCACGACACGGAGTTCCTTTCACGTGGGTTGGAATTGCGTCTGACAATAGACGATCCGCTTTCCCTTGATCCCTTACACTTTACCCCTCTCGCGTACTCCAGTCACATACATAAATCAAATCAACCCCGCTACATTTTTCTTTGCATCTTTAAACACAGAATTTTCCTTGAAAATCCCATCATACCCAGATTGCACAATAAAAACATTAAAACCATACACAAGGAACTCACCACCAAAGTTAAAATATTTATGAACAATCATCAATCTCTAAAGAAAAATTCAATCGCCATTACAACCCTCCCACAAATCTGCCCAAAATCCATAAACCGAAACGCGTATTTCACGGCGGAATATCGCCATCAATTTGATTCCGCAACCGAGCGTAACTTATAAATTTCTTCCTCGCTGGTATGTGTACGAAGACCTTTTTAGCCGCGGCGTACGCAAACACAGAGTCGTATATTAAAGTAAGCGCGCGTAGGTATGATGGATATACTTGCCAGCTTGAACATGTTAAACGTTTTATCGGCTTTTCCGTTCGCAAACACGATGGCACGCAAATCGATACTGCTGTTCCCGCTACAGAAATCGAACTCTTTATATATCCGCGCCGAAAGCTGTGTCATCTTCATTGTTTGCCGCCCCCCGTGGTGGCGGCCTCGCCGCCTCGATCGCGCCGATAATCCGTAACCGTGAATCGAGCGATTTTTCTCGTCCTTCGTGCTTGCATCCTTCCTCGTACGGAGGCGCGTACTTCTGCGTCATAAATATGCAACGGCCTGGCCGCAGAGGGGCGCGCGACATTCGGAAGTAACGTCGATGGGAACGCTCGATAGATCGGTATCGTTCCCACTGATTTATAGAAGGACTTTCTATCCACAGCAGCGGCGTTCGTTCGGTCGAAGGACACGACGACTGCTCGGAGCTCCGATTAAAAGCGACGCGTCATTCTCGCGAGCGAAAGCGAGGACCTTCGCGGCATCACCTTAGAAACAAACATGTAACAGTCCTCCCTGGCCTATTCTCCAGATACAAATCTCGTGTCACCGGCTACTTCCCTCTCTGCTGGAGGTCAGGTGTAATAGCGCCTGCAAGTCAGCCAGGTCGGGAGAGTTGGGAAACCGTAGACCTGTTTCACGGTGGAACGTGATCGTTTGTTGGAAAATTGTTTCATTTTGTCGTTGGGACGATGTGTGACGAGTAACGTTCGTTTTGATCGTGCTTGCTCCGTGGTTTCTGTCTGGTATTTATTTTCTTCTTGTCGAGTGCCGTTGCGTCGTGGAGATACTTTGGTGCAGCTTTTGGAAAAAATATGGTAATGGGAAAATAGAAAGGAACTGTAACCTGCACGGGCACAATCAACCGAAAAATTATTACTGTTTGAACACAAAAGATATTAAAAGTTGAAACTTGGCATTTTTTTCAAAATCGAATTTCTCGAAAACTAAGGGGGATGCCGACCAACGGTTTGCGGAATCGTATTCAGTGCATAAAAATCTATAACAAGCGGCTATTGAATACAGAACAGAAAAAAAGTTGAATTTCGTTGGACAGTGTTATCGGTGGGCACACAGAGTTTGGGAACAGCCTATGGTGCGATTATAGGTGGCACTCCGTTAGTTTGGAAATTTGTAGAGTTCGGAGAAGAGTAATATTGCGGAGTCAGCGTTGGGGGAATTGGCAATGCGGCTGGCCAGTACGCAGGGGTTCGAGTCCCATCGCACAAGGATCATTTTTCTCGTACAATAATTACTTTAATTCCGCAGAATCTAGTTGACTTCGAATCTGACAATGAAGTCGATTAAATTCCCACCATGCAGTAGCCGAAACTGCACTCCGTACTTAAACCTCTTCACTCACATCATAAGACATTTCCATGCGAAAGATGAGCGAAAAGGTCCATTCACTAATAATAATCGTGGAACGCTCCTCAGGGGACCTCCAAGATGAGAGAAGAGAAGTGTTCGCGGCTGAAAGCCGCGCGAAGTTCGTTTAATTAACGAACCAAGGGAGAAAAGAGAAGCGTCTCTTTCCGCGTTTCTTTGATCCGCGTTGTCTCCTCCGCTTTGCATCATAAAGGGATATCTGCGCGCCGGAATCTCCGCTGCTTTGTGCCCGATAAGGGTAACCCAGAGGCGAGAAGCTCTCGCCTGGCGAACGTGGAATTTCCAGGGCTGAGAATCGCGTCTGATCTGCGGGGAACGTTGCTTAATAAATTGCCGAGGAACGACGCCTTATCGAAGCAAATGCATGCGCGCAGCAATCAGGCTTGTTTCAGAGACCGCGGCACGTGAACGTGGAGCGTTTCCATCGCGTGGCATGAAACGGGCCCTGCTGTGTCTCTCCAACGTTGCTGCTCCGATGCTCGTCGAAGCGTGGCGGAGTCGAGTCTCTTTCGAAACGTTTCCATAACAGAAGGATAAAAATGAACGGCTAGATTTTGTGCTATGCGAGCCCGTTAGCCGCGTAGGTGTCTCCCGTGACTCGAACTCGTATTCCTGGATCGTAAAATCGCTCGGGCCTCGAAGGGAGCTGTCCTCCTTTGGTGCTCGGGCCATATTCGCTGTTTCCTACCTGCACGAAATCGGTCATCGGTGAATTTTAGCGCGCAGTATTACCTTAGTTATGATATTCTTGGACGTAACTATTGCAACGAAACTTCTAAGGAGATGAATGAGATGGGTCCTTGTGAATACTTGAAATGCTAGATACAATTTCTTCCTAATGCAGTAACTTCGAGTCCCTTTTTGATGGAAAAATTCTAAGTCTTCGAAACGACAAAACTCGTTTCGTGTCATGTGAAAGCAACCAATGAAAATTTATCAATGCCTTAGAAGGATATATTAAATTATAATACTGCGAGGAATATTCTCAAAATTTGTATATTGTCATAAACATCTTTGTCAAGTTGCCTTGTACACTTGAATGCAACGAAGCTTGATTTCGAGTCGAACTCGATTTAGAATAGAATAAAGTTAATACACCATCTTCTTTGAATGTCATGTTTCGATATTTAAAAGTATCGTCTCGATATTTTAACATTTAATCGCTCCCTGATGTTTGTTCTTAGATTGCCTTCAAACAGACGCTGCGCATGTTTTTAAAGTTCGTTTCTTGGAAGAGTCCACGCTCCGGTCGATGTAAAAATATACGCTGAAACGTTTCTGCTAGCGAGAGATTCGTGACAAAATCGGATTAAATGCTGGAACGGTTTGCTTTTAAAAAATTGGAGACCATTTGCCGTGACTGGATGCAATAACGATTCTGGGTATTCTTAATCTGTGGTTGAGCGACAAAATGAGTTCCGTGAAGAAACGGTCGATACAGAAAATGTTGTAGAAGGGGGGCGAGGAGGGAGAATTCATATTACATCATCTTTTATTAGTCGCCATCACTGATCGATTTATGAACATTCTAAAGTACTTTTACGTAATATGTAAATTCACACGTAGTGTGCGGTGACGGACTGGTCGGTGTGTTAGCTTTCCCGACGGCAAATGGACCCTGTGAGTCCCTGATGAAGTGGGCCCCCTTAAACATTGCAATTACTAAAAAATGTACATTTATTTCACAAAAATTTTAATTGTATTTTTGGGCATTTATGTAGGTATTGTTTGAACATATTATTTATTTTTTATAACAATAACATGATAACCTTCAGGTAGGCTCTCATTACTACATGTAATTAATGGTAGAATGGGAATAATTAAAATCTATACATTTACCAATAGACTTGTCTATTTTACACGTTCATACAAGAATTCTCAAATTCTCCAATATAATTCAGATTATACTAACCTTTACTTCAAAGTAGACTCTTCGGATCAACTACTCCCAGATCACTATGAAGTACAGAAGCATATGTACCTAATTTGAAAAAGATCCCAACTCTGGCCCACCTTAATAACCCTACTGTCCCTGAAAAATGATCTAAAATTCCACCAACGAGAGAAAGTGTCCTACACATGTATGGGTGATATTAATAAATAATAAGCCAAAAGTATTGCAATAAACAGTGACATGAATCTTCTGGTTTCCAGGTTCCTGGCGATCTGGTGGCCGCTGAAGTGTCAGATCACGAAGAGACGTGCCAGGCTGATGATAGTCGTGATCTGGTTCATCGCCCTGTTGACGACCTCGCCGTGGCTGTGGTTCTTCGACCTGGTCTCCATTTACGACGACGAGCCGGACCTGAGGCTCTGCCTGGAGGTGTGGCCGCACCCCGAGGACGGCACTCTCTTCTTCCTGATCGGCAACCTGACGCTCTGCTACGTTCTACCGACGATCCTGATATCCTTCTGCTACATCCTGATCTGGATCAAGGTGTGGCGCAGGCACATACCGACGGACACGAAAGACGCCCAGATGGAGAGGATACAGCAGAAGTCGAAGGTGAAGGTGGTGAAGATGCTGGTGGTGGTGGTCATACTGTTCGTCCTGTCCTGGCTGCCGCTCTACGTGATCTTCACCGTGATCAAGCTCGGCGGCGACGTGGCTGAAAGGGAGGACGAGATCCTGCCGATCGCCACGCCGATCGCCCAGTGGCTGGGGGCCAGCAACTCCTGCATCAATCCGATCCTATACGCGTTCTTCAATAAGAAATACAGACGGGGCTTCGTGGCGATCCTGAAGAGTGGTCGGTGCTGCGGCAAGATCCGGTACTACGAGACGGTGGCGATAATGTCCTCCTCGACCAGCATGAGGAAGTCCTCCTACTACGTGAACAACAACAACAACTCCTCGACGAGGCGCGCCTGCCACGGGCCACCGGTCCACCAGGACAGCAACGTCTCCTACATATTCAACCACACTGGCGTCTAAACCGGGGCAGTCCTTTGTCGTGGAGATTTTGATGTACGGGTTATCCGTGGCTGACTGCCTCGTGACGAGTTTCGCGTGAGCCGGTCCGAGATTACAGGCCACGCCGATATCGCGCCCCGATTGTCGCTCGGACCGGAAGCCGCCGGCAGAGCGGAGAGCGAAGGCGCGCGGCTCACCGCCGCGGAAACCACGGCCGATTTTCTCGCATCGCGACCGTACATGTATGTTACGACACCTGGCGGGACACCGGGCGGCTACTGCATCCCCGGTTCTCTTGTTGTCGACGAGGGGAAACAACGTTTCTCGGATCCGTCGTTTTGTATTCCACCGCGGAGATTGTATTTTGTTAAGCGAGGGCCAATTAGACGGCGGTGCCACGGGCCAGCCCTCGGCTCGCCGTTGCCACGGATCCCTCGCTCCGACGTATCCAGGCGGTGCTCCTTGGCTGCCGCCTCGCGTCCACGGGGCAGCTGGATACGTCGGAGGCTTCTTCCTTTTTCACCCGGCATCATTCTAGATTTGTAAGGAATCCAGGGACACAGGGACCGAGTCGCCAGCTTGCAATTAGCGGGATGCCTGGTAGCGGCGATTCGAGGGATCGTAAGGGATTTGGGGGAATTTAGCAGCGCGAATGACGGGAAGAATGGAGGACGCGCGTGTGTTAATATTAATGAGGGATGGTGCATGTGTCGTTGGGACGGGTGGTTCGAGCATCTTGTTGTCTCTCGACGGTACGAGACGCGTAGCACACTGCCACGAGACACAATTAGTTGCACGCGGTACTCGTAAAACGCGAGCACAATTATTACACGAGGCTTCGACTGTTCCGTAGCCGAGGTTGTGGCCCGTGGCGTCGATCGAAGATCGTGGGCAGACAGGGATAGGAGCCGCGCATCGTCGGCTCGATTCGACGGTTACTCATAAGTCCTTAGGCTACGTAACACAGAAATTTATCCGTGCATTGCATGCTGCGATTTAAGTGACACTAATTGCATAACACCTAACGTTACCTTACACACTACTGGCATGGCATGTACGAGCGAGAGGGGCTGGGAGAGGAGAGTCAGACTGCGCTAGTGACAGGGAGACGTCGAGAGAGAGAGAGAGAGAGTGTGAGAGTGAGGGAGGACGGGAGAAGGAAAGATCGCTAGCCGATCGGATTTCGATTAAACACTACCTCCGCACGCGGGAAAAGCAGATTTAATTAATAGGTATTCTACATACTTGTACTTAGCACAGTTGACTCCAACAGGTATATACACATATATATTTTCTTATCGGAACGTTAAACGATTCTAGTCTTTTTGGGATTTCTTAAGGTGCCATACGTACTACATATGCCTGTATGAAACTATCGTAGTGGCTAGGTTTAAGGGCAGATCTCCCGCGGGAGCGGCAACAGCGCGTAAGGCGATCCCAGTTTCAACCGACTCGATCGGCAACGATTAAGAATCCCCGCGCTTCTCGTCTTCGCCGCGTTATCAACGTTGCATCGCCCTTCCCCTTCGATCGCCTCTCCCTCTCCCAAAACCACCCCCTCGACCCCCTCCGTGTCTACGTGTTCCAGAGAAAGGCGGAAGTGACCGACTTGCCGTTTTGTCTCTAATTATTCACAATCGATTACACATGCGACGAATTAACGCGGTCACTGGCGACAATAACGATCTTCTACGCTCCGGGAGGGGCACCTCCTGTCAGCGAGCTAGTTCAGAGACCATGCTGCGTGACTGCCAGCGAATGGTCCACGACAATTGCGTCGCTATCGCGAAGCCTGTTCACCCGAACAGAAGGATGGGACTCGATTGTCGTCGGCGACTCCCCACGTGCACGCAGCTTTTCTTAGAGCTCGATCTCTCCAATCGAATTATCAGGAAGATTGCCTAGGCATGTTTCCTAAATGGCTGCGCGTTGAGGTTGGTCCGTCAGCGTGCAACAGCGTCACGCACTTGCACGCATTAATCGGTGTACCTATAATTTCAATCGGATTCCTTGAAATAAATCCTTCTTTCTTTGATAATTCATCGACGTCGCGATGGTCAGTCGGACTTATTTTACTTGAAGCTTCGGACACTTCGTTAAAGATTCTAGCAGAGCTTGTTACACAGCTTCCTTTTCACGCTGGCGGGTTCAAGGTTCGTTCATCTCCCGCAAGACTTTTGCCGGGAGCCTTGCGTGGCACTTCTCGATATCAGAAACGACACTCCGTCGATCAGCAGCGGATTGTTTCCGCAAGGATCGTGTACTGGGATGGGAAATCCAGACAGCATCGTCCGCCCGTTAAGTCGCATTCCCACGAGTGCGAATCGCGACGCAGAGGCACGTCTAGAACGCTTATACAGCGCGGAACAAAGAGCCTTAGGTCGCGCTCTCACGTGCGCGAAGCATGGTACGAAACGATCGTTAAGTAGCTTCATGGGTCTACTTTCAGTGCACGTTAGGGTGGCACCTTAATAATTGTGCTTCGGATTCCACGCTCTCCGCGTGGGAACGCGGTCGAAGACGCGGCGCGACGCACGCGTGGGAACGCGGCTTTAGACGTCCAAGCGATCAACGAAGAGACGACGAGTGGAAGGCAACGGGGACCCGTGTCCTCGGGCTTCTAACTAACTAATCATGAGATTAACTTTGACACTTTGTAAAATGTAAGGTGGTACGTCGTAAGAGCTGCGGGGTTTTATGATAGAGCAACTATTTTCGTAAGGTTTTTATACGTGGCGAGGCAGTATCTAGTTATAACGAAGCGTGCAAAAGTATATGTATAGACGGTCGTGGGGATACTTTATTCATATCTGTCGTGGCTCAACGGAATGCCAGTGGAGTCGCGTATTTGTAGGATAAGGACGATACCGTTAGGGACAACAACGTAAAAAGAAAATAATAACTTACACAAGGAGGAAGACGAGGAAAAGAAACAAATAGTTGTAAAACGGAGGGCCCACGTTGAGGAATATTATTAAATCATGCGACGCGATTGTGCTCGCACTAAGCGTGACTATGCATTTAAGGTATAAGATATTATAAAGCATAACGTTGTAATGTTTATATATATATATAGTGTATATTACACGTGGAAGTAAACGTCTATCTGCTGTGTCTATGTAAATATGTAACTTATTACTCGTAAGTGTATATCGTTGCGATGTTCTTACTGTATACACCGCCGTTACCTCTGTTTCTTATTCGCTCCTCCATCTGGAGACCTTACGTCTCGTCGACTCTTAACGTAAGCGAAGGCACGTTGTTCATTCGTTCACTATCGTGAGATACTTTCCGTGCGTGCAGTCAAGCGAATCGCCTCACTTTGAAATGATCCTCTCGATGCTCGTTACTAATGGTGATACTCCGAGACGTGCAAGGTGGTCTGAGGAGAATCAGTAAGAATTTAGGGCTAAGTGGTTTGTTCGTAAAGATGAACAAGACGGGGTTCAAGTGGCACGGACCTGCAATTGCTGCTGGGAACTAATCCTGCTTTTGTACCATGCGAAAGAGAGAAACGCGGGCGAGCTTGTGGCTGACGCAGTTGTAAGTTTGTCCAAGGTGTGGTCGGAGTCATCGATTCCTTAGAATTATTGGTTCATTTTGATCTAGTTAAGGAGAAGAAAATTGGAAATTAGTAGTCAGATGGATTAATTCATTGAATTTAAATTTCCATTCTATTTGAGCTTTGACGTAAACTTGTAGATTAGGATTCATTTCATATTGACATTTCTTTCATGTTATTTACAAAGCATTCAAATATTTAGAGTTCTTACATGTACTTGCAATTGTTTTTTAGAAATCGCTGTAATCATTGTAGATAAAAAGATGTGTAAATATTTTTCTTATTTCGATTGAGGGCTGATAACCGCAGTTTACCATCTCGAGTGAAATAAGAAATCATATACAGACAGTAGAAATTATTGTGCAAGCTAGAAATGTCTGAATAAGAGTAGAGAATTATGATTAAGGGTAGCAATTTTATTGATCAGACAAGAACGATGTCAGGATAAAATTCTGAAGGTAATTGAGCATTTCTTGTCTATTTTTACGAGTACATATTAAGTATCTTTAAATCGCTTAAAAAGATTTCTTCAGATCAGCCTGCACGATGTCGATTGTAAATATTTCAGCGTCTCAATTGTGGCGGCTGAGATTGCGAATGTTCCGATAACATTGTTATTCTGCTGCTTAAATTTTTGTCAACAGCATTGCCAACAGTATCGTCGGCACTCCAATTATTCTGATATTTCAAACATTTTGTGAATATCACTGTCTACGATGTAGTTAGCGTTTCAAATATTCCAACGATCCAAGCACTAGTGGAAACCGCTGTCAATAATACTGTTGGCGTTTCGAATATTTTTGTATCTCACGTACCACTGTTAACGCTATTTTGAAACGATACCGACCACGCTAGGACTTGTCGAACGTCAACGCAAAGGGAGCGCAATGAATAATGATAAATCGACTGTTCGCATCGGCAAATTTGCGTGACGTTTAACTGGCCAGGTAATCACTCTCGACAACTGTCTGCGTTTTCTGAATGCCTTTCGTCCTTTACTCGATAGTCGGCGATTTAAGGAATCACGCGACATTTATTTTTTATACAGATGTACAGCATGATACTAAGATAAGTCGTCAATGTTTAGGAGCGTATTATAATAATCATGAAAGCGTACAAGGTCCATGGTTATAAATAATTCATTTGCAGCAGAATATTGCAGAAACGCCAGAGAAATTCAAAGAAACGTGACATTGCAATGAATAATCCTCTGGGTTCGTTTTTTTTTTAACTGCTAGAAAATATCAGACTGCTCCCTGAAAATGCGAAAACATTTTCTGAATAATTTGGATCGTTGAATCAACTGCGAACGTCATCTTACACGAGCATAAAATGTTAAGAGAAGCAACTCTTAGACTATTCACAAATACACTACAAAATAATGTTTAGCAGGACTTTGGATGTCTCTGAAGGATGTATATCAGTGTGCGACATTTTCACTTGTAATTCATAAACGCCCTGCATAGAATGTGGAATGATTAGATCGATGAATGAATAGACAGACGATGGATTGTAGGCTTTCGTAACCAAAGGTCTCATAGTTCACAGTAAAGCTTATAAAAACACTTTGGTTGACGTATAATGCTAATAGTCTCACACAGAATTTACTAGACTGCACGAAATAATCGAAAAATGGCACTTGTTTGTAATTTAGGGAATGGTAAACAACAGGAATGACAGATGAACTTTGTTTTTTGTAAAGAAGTAGATACTATTGCTGAATATCTAACAAACCGTATATTATATTGAAGATTTTTAGGAATTGTATACCTCGTAAATGGATAAATTCGACTAAATACGTGATGAAATTTGATTGCCTTGGGTTTAGTGCAAGTGCTTTATAAAGTCACCATTACATATCTAGAAATTGTTTCGCAGAGAGTAGATTTTATTTCCTCGGTTGAAGCGCAAGTGGTTTATAAAGTAATGCGTGACTTAGCAGATATAGTATTCCATACTTGATTTACTATCATCGTAAATATCACCTGCCACTAGATGTTATCACTAATGTAACGTATAACAAGCACGACAATACCATAAACCCCTGTTGTCACTACATCACTGATAAGTCTGATCTTTTCTTGCTCGTAATTTAGTAACCGTTGCAAATCTTGCGAGGAAACTCGCGGAGGCGTGCATTCAAATGAGTGACTACCATTGTGATACGTGGTCGTATAAACATTGGTTTACAAACGAATAAACTAAATACTTTATTGCTAAAAACTAAAAATCAGGAACTTATTCATTCAGGCATTATTCTTCCCAATGACTACTGTCAGTCTGCAAAGTCTTTAGTCATAATTTATAAACATTCTGTTTTCCAGCAACGAGCAAGTGTGTTCTATCTCTCAAATTTTACAATACAGATAAAATATTCGATGACTGTATTGATTACAAGCAATGTCACTGTTTCAACAGCAAAATAAAATAACGCTGCAATTCCCAACTGAGACGTTTCTGCAAGATTCTGCGGCATACAGAAAGGGATAACTCAGAAAGTGATTTTGTTACGATATAATAATACTTCTGTAAGACTTCCTTGCTGCAGTACTGGGGTGCAAGCAAGAGTTTTAAGATTAAATCGACTCGGCGAATCTCTGACGCGAACGATCCTGTCTGACGAGCAATCTTCAGTAGAACATTTGCGCAATTCACTTGTTCGTGAAAAAGGGATGACCTTAGTGTTCGATTACTAGATGAACTTTGTACGAATTTAGGCCTTGAAATGGAAAATTAGTGCAGCGATGAAAGATGAGCACGGAAAGCGAGGGAAAAGTGGTTAACTAAATAGTATACTGGCTCTAGCCTAATAAAAGGATTTTAAGGGGGAATCCTATTCTTTGGACTAAAAACATAGCAAAATTTGGGATTTTTTTTTTAAGAATCCAGCGATTCGATTCATCTGAAATTTGGACCACATTTTGACGCATCTTTGAAGAAGCTGCAGTTTTTTTTTTATTAATTTCTAACCATAAATATAGTAGTTATGCATGATCGACCATTACGCCGCGCAAAATTTGCCGGCCGTTGCTATGCATGATATTTATCTTCCAGGTAATCTAAAACAGACAAATGAAACGGCGTTTTATTTTATACATATGTAGCTTGAAATTGCCGAATCAGCAAAAAACAAAAAAAAATTATTGAGTAGTGTGGAGAGTTTTCCAACTGAAAGGTCTGAACAGATGCATAACTGCTATATTTATTATTAAAAATGAATAAAATAAAAACCGCAAATTCTTCAAGGATGCAGAAAAACATTGTCCAAATTTCAGATGAATCAAAACGCTAGTTTCTTATAAAAAAATTCCTAAAGTTTGCTATGTTTTTAGCCCAGAAAATAGGATTTCCCCCTTAATCCAACATACGGCTTCAGGACGTTTCCTCTTCTTCAAAATCGCCTTGCAATAATTTTTCATGCGAGAATCGGGTAGACCTACGAATCCATGTAACACTATGAAACTGTACTAGTGATCTAAATGCTGATAGTTTGTTGGAGTTCGTGGCCTGGCCAATTAAATCGTCAAGCTTCTGTCTATCGACGCAATCATCCGCCCGGTGATTTACAATTTACACCTTCGATTTACAATTTATTAGACCTTGATTTGCCTACTATCAGAGGCAGTTCCTGCGGAGAATTTTCGGTTCTTCAATACCAAAACGGACAATCGTGCTCAACATTGTCAATTACATGTTACTTTTCTCCTTTACTCGTATAATTGCAACCTGTTCCACAAATTTCGCATCAATGGTATCATGGAAAACTAAATTCTGTGTAGAAATTTCTGGTCGTTTAAAGTTGAAGCTCTTCAATAAAGTTTAGGATTCTTAGATGATTTATTAATGAACGCTACTGATCGTTACAAGCCTCGCACACGGCTGGTCGACTTTACGTAATTAATTGTTGATCGATAGACACAGTTTGGATTAGTGATGTGCGATATTGGTCCCAACTGACGGTAATGCTTATCGATATATATCTTTTCGTTCAATATCGATACATGAAATATATTATTCAAAAAGTATTGATATTTATAATATCGATATCTTATTAAAAAATTAGCGACATATATTCAAGAGAATATCATTTTGGATTATATATAATTTTCTAAATTAAAAGTTTTTGTATAGTATTAGGAAATTATTTTATTTAAATTAAGATTCAAAGTGTTAAAATGAAGACAAGTAATTTACTTTTCAAATAATATTTATATTTTAACAAGAGACACCATTCAATATGAGAGTATGAAAAAGGATTACTGAATTTTACTTCCACGTAGTAAATCGAAAATTATTAGCTTTAATTAGTTTGAACGAGAGAAGGTGCAGTAAAGATTATCGATATTTTCACCAAAATTACCGATACCTGTAGTTATTAGTGTTTGAAATATCGATATTACGACAGAGAAATATCGAGATATACAATTATTGATAAATATCGCGCATCACTAGTTTGGATCGCCTGATCTGGTTGGCGCACTAATATTACATAATTACTGGATTAAATTGTTCGTCCGTTTGCCACGGCAAAGGAGATTCCACTCTCGACATTAGCGATATCTTAACGACGTATTCATTTCACCGAGGTATGCAAATTATAGAATCGTTGCAACTGACACGTCTCGATCCACAAAAATGACGTTTCTGCGTAGATCATAAGGACATGGAGAAAACACGTGTCATTGAATATCTCCTCGCACAATGTACGTGGAATTTGAGCAGCACAATTGTTTCCGCCATTCGAAACGCGCAAACGTACAACTTTGTTAGAACATTATACGCAGCAATATACATACATATATATATATATTCAGTATGACTTAAGTTTAAGTTTAAGTTCGAGCGTAGCTTATTCCTGTTACTATCGCGATAACGGAAGACTTCTTCTAATATGTAACTCACAAGAAGGCGATTTTTCGAATCGATTAATCGAGAGCGTGCTGCACAGAGAAACGCGTGACATTCCTATTTTCCGCGATTTATTCCCATTGTGCAGAAATACGATTACGATACGCGATTGCACAAAGTGATCGCGTTCAAAGGGTGATTTATCGGTCGCATTGTTTTACGGGCTCGTTAGCCACACAGCCCAGCCTTCGACACGCTTCAGCATTCACTGGAAGGACGTTTTACACTTAAACGAGCACGATTCGAAGCTTTCAGCGTCGATGTGTTAATCGGAATCGGGCATCTTTTTAAGTTTCTAACGCCGCGTTTTATTCGACAGAGCGTGTTGCTTCTGGAAAGTTCCTAGGCCTTTGAATACTGTGCCGCGAGAAAGTGCATACGGGTTTTGTCAAACAGTGTCGATATTGATGTAGTCCAGAGGAGAATAGATTAAGAATCAGTGTGAAATTCATGGAGAATGTGAGAGGATTTCGATTTGGGCAGTTTATATTTTTAATATCAGAGATAGAGCACAACATTTTTTTTATGGGCAGTTTCGTAACGAAAACTTTTGAGCTTACAAATATTTCGATATTTATTTGGGTCCACGTTATATATTTGAGTAAAGTATTTAATTTTTTCAAGCTTGAATAATACAAGAATCAAATTAAAATCTTCAGACATCGAATTATAGTGACTACTTAATCAATTTTTCATTGATCTTTATAGTTACATTAACGAATTTTTACAGTATTTCAACGTAGACGACTTTCAAAATTGGATGCTTCTTTGCGTTCCTCAATTAAAATTTACTATTAATGTGACCAATTAATTTTTGGAGAATATACTGCAAAAGCTTCTGCTAATTGTTACTTTCTAAAGATCATTTTAATTGAATAATAAATTATTCGAGAGGTTGTGCCAGCGACTAAGAATTAACAAGATAAGCCACGAAATCTGTTATCAAGGATCAGATCTGAGCGTGTCCTTAATTTCAGTTGAAATTTTGCAGGAAACGAATTAATTACAAATTTCCATAATTCTATCAGCACGGCACCTCGTTAACGCAGAAATCCCGCAGAAAATTAAAGCCATCCTAAAATGATCCCAACAACCTTCGAGCTTTCACAGAACAAAACCGTGCGTATATTTCACCGTCGCGCATGCAACATAACAAACATTATTCGAGTCCGCGCGTGCGCGCACCTTAGAGCCGCGAGAATATTTACTTTTTTAAATCTTCGTTTCTCCGGTACGATTCTATTTACGTAGCTGCATTCGCTAGGTTTGCAACTAGAGCCGTGAACCGGCAAACTTAAGCGATTAGAATCGCGGACTTTGCCGAACGCGAGAGATTTCGAGAATATTCTTGGCGACACAACGTTTAAAAAAATATTATCAGCCGCCTGGATAAAAGTAGTGATCGATTTAACCCAGTTAATCATAGAAAAAAATGCAAGGAAGATGAAAAAAAGAAGGAAAACCCAAAAAATTGAATTGTATCGATGTACATTACGTTTAAGGAAGTCCCGTAGCTATCCCTCACGAGTTCCGGAAACGGGGGTTGGAATTGGCCTCCCTGGAGGTTGAAACTTGTATTCGCGAGCGATGCGGCACGCTTGTCGGTAAATTGTTACACAGCGATTGCCTTTCGATAGTAGTCTCTCATTCATGCGGTAATCTCGAATAGTAGCGATGCGCAGAGGGACGAGAGGAGACGATCGTTTCGCTACGCAGCTCGCAACCATTCAAGGATCAATGGCCGAGGCTGCCGGAGGACGAGCTTCAGCTTCGGCGAAATCGCGTCTGGATATCGGTATCTGTACATTGTAATTGTAAGCCCCTCGGTTTAACGAACTTACATAGGACATTTAATATTAAGGGAGTCGCGCGACGCGACACGCGTTACGTTTCGGTTACGTTTCCGTTGCTTTGATGGGTACACCTGTTATATTGGATAAACCGCATTATCCGAATAACGATGAAATAATAGAAACATACTAGGTAAGGTAAAGATGTTTGCAAACGAAATTGATAAGTGTTTTAATATTGTAACAAAGTGTGCGTGTAGAGAGAGAAAGAGAGAGAGAGAGAGAGAGAGAGAGGAGGGCAGCGTTAAAAACGCCGACGCCTCTTGCCACCCTTTAAATTCACTGTAACGATAATGATGCACTTTCGCGAATAAGGCCCCGAAATACGTAAACGTCGCGGGGGGTGGTCTCTGTTTGTTGTACGTTTTTGGATATAGCGTCTGATATTGTCGCGGGGCGACGATTCCGGTGGTCGGTCAGCCTCCACGTATTTCGTCCACTAACGTTTTTGCCTGTCTGGTGGAAAGTAGCAATAAACTTTTATTTCCCTACTTTGTCTGTCCCCCGTCAAGACTTGCTCGTCTCAGACTTTCTGACGGAAGCGATCGGACACCGAGTCGCGTACCGCGAGGATCAATGAGTTGCGAATAAGTATACGTATTTTCTCAAAGAAACTGATAAAAGAATATATATATATATATATACACATACATATATATATAATAAAATACTTCCACTGTAAGTTCTGTTTCTCTGAATCACGACTCCTGTGATTTCGTCCGTTTCCCTTTTCGTTCAAGCGACGCATGCCACTGACGAAAGTGACTTTTTCTAGGTTTTTTAAATTTGATCTGTAGATAAGTTTAAGCATTGAGGGCAAAAACGGATTAACCCATATTTTTCTGCGAAATTGAGTTAATAGCAATAATGTATTGCAAAAGGCTGTATTAATCATATAAAATAGGAAATTTTTTTTAGTGTGGGTTAGTCCGGGTTTTCTCTCAATGCCTCAGTTTATTTTAGAGATTGAATGGATTCACGGAGTAGTCTGTTTTTGTAGAGAGTAGATGCAGATTCTTTGAGTTCAGGGGGTTATTCTACTTTGATCGGCCGAAAAATGAAGCTATTTTTAAAGATTTGTTTCTCAATAAATATAACATATAATTAAATAAATCTTTTTGGAATTTATTAAGCTATTTTTATATTATACAAAAATATTTTAAAAGATTCTTTTTAATTTGTTTCATGTTTTTTATAGCGTCAAACATTCAATGTGACACCTCAAAAAAGAGGTGATTTCCCGGCTTAGGTTTACCTGAATCAAAAAATTTGAAGTGATTCTCAATCTGTATAACAATTTTTGTTGAAGTTGAAATTAAGCTCTTTTCTCTGAAATTCGGGAACCTAAAATCTCACTTCTTTTTAGCACACTCCATTTGTGCATCGTATACAATTTAAACAAATCCCCAATTAGATATATTATATAAATAATTATAAAATAAATTCCACTCGTCACTAGCAAAGGCATAGCCTAAAGTAACGTTTAATATTAACCCACGTTGAAGCGTGGTCGCAGAATTATTCAGAACACGAGCCTCAATTCCTTGGGAACTCTCGTAAGTTTGTAGAGTGGAAATTCTTTAAACTTTTTGTAATTCCTGCAACATGCTGCGCGTTCCGACGGCAGGAATTTCATGACATCGCGGGATTGGTTTGGAAGAATTGATTGCTTCACTTTGAAATAGGTCGCCAGAATGGCACGGGAACTTGTGCCGTGTCACAAAACGTGATTTAACTCTTTCTGGCATGACGTACTGTGTACATAGGGTGTCGTACAATGAATGGTACAACCGAGAGGGCGGCGAGTTTACATGCAGAAACAATTGGAAAACATGGAATAAAATATTTTTCTTCGAATATCCGTTCTCGAGAAAATCGAGTTTGAATATTCTTCAGGAACGCATTCTTCGGAGCTCTGAAACCGCGACTGTTGGGTAGAATAAGTTCTACTACACTTGTAATCTCGAGGGTCAGATTCGAAGTATAATGTTAAGTCAAAGCAATAATTTTATAAACAGTTTTTTCTAATTTACTTGAAGTTGGTAAAGATGGAGCTGCACTCCTCTTGTTGCAAGGTCCTCAATTATAATTGGGATCAAGCGTGTTTGACAGTACCGGTCTTCCTCTTCACGTTGACAAAACTCGCGTCTTATCTCGTACTTGAATCACACCGAAGCGATTGTATGGATCTGCAAATTAATTCCAGTACTATCAGAGCCATTGGTGCTTCCAGAACACTTCGGTCACGTGGACCAAAATTTTAAAACAGTGTTATTTTATAGGAATCTAAATACTACTTGAACGGAATGCAACGTGTAATAATTTTGATTAACAAAATACATACTGAATAAAAGCTTGAAATTTTTAATCATATAATTGCCACACGACGTGGCGAATAATTTGTGTGCTTCACATAAATAATGTAATTTTATGGACGAATAAGGCAACCAGTGTACTCATCACGCGTCACGTAAGGTCGCGAAGAATCACTTTCTGATTACGAAATTTACACATCTCTAACCAAATTTCTCACTGAATCCCTCAAACTAAATACGAACGATTCCATCTCAAAGAGTACGAAACCTCTGTTAATGGAGAACTAATTGTTTCACGCGGACTCTACAATGTACACAAGTACAATACTGCGTCAAAGTTGCACTGACACCGTGCTTCGCATTGTCAGTGAATTTCCATAAAAGGAAGAACGTGGGAGATCGAAAGAGGGGTAGTCTGTTCAGGTGACATGTCTATAATAATACATGTTATCTTTGTAATCAATACGTCCAGGTAGAATGGTTAATGTTCAGCCGTGCCACAGTGTAGACACGGGAATGGCACACGCTGCGACGAGATACTTTTTAGTCAGGTTCACGCGGTATTTGATGGAAAAAGCGGTAGTCTGTTCACTGACGTGACATCTCTATAATAATAAGTGTTGTCTTTGTAATCAGTACATCCAGACAGATTGGTTAATGTTCAGACGTGCCACAGTGTAGACACGGGAATGGCACACACTACGACGAGATACTTTTCAGTCAGAATCACGCGCTGGTTGATGGAAATCATAGGTTTCTGGAACGCGCAGACTATAAGGGAACAGTTACGGCTGCGGTTCAACTTCGCGTACATGTTGATTGTTCTCGTTTCAAGTTTGGGCGTGGAATTGCTAGACCTTTATTATTCCCGGCATAATCTCGACGTAAGTGCACTAGAATTTTTACCGCAAACAATTTTGTATACGATAAAGGAAGAAAATAATAAATGGAGTCACGTGTTACCGTAAATCGTTGTTACTCTGTTTCGTTGTAATCTGGACGCTGGGAAGCTGAATGAAATCGTTAATAAAATATAATAATTCACGATGTTGATTCAAAGGTTCTTTTTATGGAGAAATAATTATTGCTCTTCAAACTAAGCAAATATAAGAATAAATCAGCCTGTTAATTTGAAGTAGATTCTAAAGTTCAGTATTGGAGAATATAATGTGGTACCTATATTGTTTTAATAAAACAAATTTCATCGGAGTTTTTATAATGTAATCGGTGTATTATAAATCTCTAAAGGAGATGTTTTACAAGAATTAATTTTAGGATATTGCTTTATATTCATTTCAATTTTAAGGATAGCGTGACACTGCGGAGTGAAATCGAACGCAAAATTTGGAATTACTGTTCGGTGTGGAGTCTTATTTCTATATGGAATTTTTAATAGTCTTTTTCAATATGAAGGAATTTTTAATTATTTCACTTGGGGAAAATCACGCTGTTCTAAATTGTATCGTCATCGCTAGTTATTATTCGACTTGAATAGAGATTCTGCTCGAATAATTTTGTAGGCGTTTACATATGCTGCTTGCAGTACAATACCTGTAATCGTAGTGCTGATAAAGACGATCACGTTCTCGATTCGGCAAAAAGAAGTGATGTGGCTAATTGAACATTCCGAAAAACACTTTTGGAACAAGAAGTACGACCACTTTGAGACAAATGCCCTGCACCAGCTTGACAAGAGGGCGGTACTAATTTTATTATCCTTCACAATCCTAATTAATGCAACGACCGTCATATACGGTGTGGCGCCACTGGTTGGTAAGTTTTCTAAAAATTTATTATGCTTTAGTATTTTTTTTATTATATTCAACACATTTTCATGAAGAATAGAAAACTATAGATATTATTAATTGCTGCAATATGAAATATGGTGTCCCATTAAGAAAGAAAGATACAGGGTACAGCCTAGGGTGGCAAATTTTGGGCAAAAGAAACTGAAAAAGGAAGCAAAATATTTGTATTTTGACTCTTTCGACCGGGTGATCTTTAAACACAGAGGCTTGAGGCAACTTTAAAAACAATTCACCTTTTTCATGTAAAAAATTAGCAATTACTCATATGTGAGTTGTCACGTTGAATTAATTTCAAAAGTGTCTCAACCCTTTAAATTTAAATATTTAATGATATTTCACGAAACGAACGACAGACATTTGTTAGCCTAGAGCAGTGGTGGCGAACCTTTTTCTCTGCGCGTGACAAAAATTTATAAATACTATTCTTCGAATTGCTGATGTGCCAAAAACTTGAAAATTCTTTTTCAAAAAATCTTTTTAACAGAAAACATGGGGAAAAGTGCCGCTGACAGAATACTTCCCTTTACCTTCAACTGGTTCGGTTTGCCGATATCGACAACGCCACTTTACGAAGTGTTGTTTGTGTTAGAGGTGAGCGTACAGACGGGATAAGGAAGAATGAAAGGCGTTAATAATAAATGGGTAATAATATTCGGACGTTCTATCTCGTAGATGGTGTTGGCTACACACATGGGAGTATATTTCTGTTGTTTCGATAATTTTTTGTGCATGCTGTGCATGCACATCAGCGAACAGTTCAAGATTCTGCAGCACAGATTAGAGACACTACTTGCTCGCGATTGTTTCAAGAAAACTGCGGACAAAACGTATGACGAATTAAAACACTGCGTCGCGCGTCATCGCTTGCTGATTCTGTACGTGGAGAAATTGGAATTCACGTTTCGCTACTCGATTATGAGCCAGTTGTTTATATCTAGCGTGGTACTGTGCATCTCTGGATTTCAGCTCTGCTTGGTAAGACTATTACGTTACAATTAGATAATAATTCGTGGAGCGTTCAATTTCATTCAGCAATACTGTCATCTGAGAGGAGTGAAGCATAAATGAAGTACTTCTGATTTCTGTTTCAAAGGATCATCAACCAATTATGAAACGGTTGCTGTTCGCCACTTACTTTATTGGAGGCATTTTTCAAATATTCCTGATTACGTTCAACAGCAATAATATTATAGTACAAAGCGATGCTGTAGGGAATGCCGTTTACAATTGCAACTGGGAAGCTAGCTCGTACAGACGGTACAAGAAACTCAGGAAGCATCTTCTTATTATAATGGCGCGATCTAAACGCCCGTGCTACCTCTCGGCAGGGAAATTCTTTCCAGTTTCCCTCGAATCGTTTATGAAGGTAAGGGAATCGTGAAACCACTAATACCATTTACTACAATTCAAACAATGGCAAAAAAAAGGATAAATTTTACTGACATTTCCAGGTGATAAGTACAACTGCATCATACTTTGCTTTGTTACGTGAATTAGACATTGACAGCGAAGAGTAATGAAATACGGAAATTGGAGATGTTACTACAGTGTAAGGAATATATCTCGTGTGGTACGCAACGATTTAAATCTTAATGAAAATTGATTCGTGTGTTTAAACAGCTAAGTAGGTATACTTAAATAACCGAGATAAAATGTTGTGCAAATAATGGTATGTATCTATGTATGTGTTGTCAAGTACTACAAAATATGACTATAGAACGTGTAACGTCTGCGATGAATAATTTGTACAATTCTGATGAAAAAAATAGAACCGCATATGTTCTTGAAAACTTCGAATTTCTTGAAGCAGAACATAAATAAAACACTATGTTGCTGTTATTTCTAATAACCATAAGCAAAGAACAGTAATTGTGAACAGTACAACATTGCTGCTGAACAAAATAGACAGGAACTGCAGTTAGAGTGTGGTATGTGGAGTCTGGGCTGAAGTAAGACGTTGCGATACAGTTTTTAGAGGCTTTTGACGAGTCGTCAATGTAACATGACAGGGTGAGATAGATTTTTAGGATATTCGTATTAAGATAATTAAATCTGTTAAATTAGAATCCTATTTTGAAATACCTATTTTTAATGTGTTTCTTTACCTTCTTGAATGTTATTTGAAAATTACAAAACGGGGACGCGACTCAAAAAAGGTTGGGGAACTGCACTGAGGAATGTGAGACAAGAGGCTTCTATGTATAACCGTGTGAAAACGTATCCAAAATATTACTAGAATGCCGTAAAAGTTCGTGAAAATGAACACCAAGGGAAAAGATTAAAAAAATCTATAATTAACAATATAAGAATGACTTGACATACATATACCTTGAAATATTCTGTTTAATAACAGTCTTCAGCTACTCTCTGTCCTTGGATACTCTTTCCAATGCTCCTTTTTGATAATCCGCTGCTACCTCAGTAGTGTCATCCTCCAGCGACTGGGCTCAAAGAGATGCCGCGTAGCACCCCGTTGCGAGCTCAAACCCCCGCGGTGCCTCCCCCAATTTTATGGCTTTCGATTCTCGAAGGGGTTGCAATACCCAAGAAAAAGTGAAAAGTCTTCCGCATTTCTCATCATATCTCTGCGAAAGCGACCCCAATCGATACCTTATGTTCCTCCGATAAAAATAACTCCAATAACTGCGTAATTCGGACCATAATAAAGAAAATAAGATTGCAAATTGATTTCCATAATCTCCATCTATCTTCGTTAAAAATAGACCGATTTGCATGACATTTGGTACTATTTTAATCGGGAGAACGCTAGTAATCCATTATACCGTCACACCCCGATTCTATTACAAGGTATCCCAATGACGCTAACACAGTGTTTCGCAACCATTTTAGAGTCGTGATAACCTGCGACCCTCCCCTCTCTCCATATAAAATAAAATAAATTTAATAAGGTGAAGAAAACAAATTAGAAATTGGTATTTCAAAATATAATTCTAAGTTAATAATAATTAAAGAAAAAAGCCAAGAAAACACTTCGCGACCCACAGGCTGAGGACCACTAACATTATTTAGTAGTCTAACACTACCTGTCCTACTGGCGTACTTTTACCGCTGACCAACAGAATAGTGAACCCTACGCTTTCGTTCGGATCACCTTTTCCCTGCAACCGACTCACACTTGCACGTGGTTCGAGCATAACTGAAACTTTAGTTTTATACACATACACCTAAGCAGGTGTAGACTTCATTGTCATATCCCTCCCCTATCATTATCCTTTCATGCTACGTCGGGAGATCCCACCGGATACTACGTACAAGTTCGATCCTTGCAAGGATTAACACGTGACGGTATACCCGTTGCGCGTTATCGCGAGGGGCAGCTGCATTTATAATTCAACGGTTAAAAATTCCTCTCCTTTATGCTGTCAGGCTGGTGCGTGCCGCGGCAGAACGTCACGCATAAGAAAAGATCATGGGTCACTCGTCATCGGTGGACAATTGTCCACGGCAGATCAAAGTGATGTCAGACCGGAGCATCTGTGAAGTCTCGTGGCAATTTTCAACTATCGATCCCGGAAATCGTACTCGAGTTTCAAGTCACAGACCGGTCACTGGTGCACCACAATGCTTTCGATGAGCAGGGATATTTCAATCGACCTCTCGTGCTTCTTGATGAAATTCTCGGGCATTTGGTTGGCAACCAATCGGCAAGAGCAAATCTACAGGAATATCACGTTAACGTACACCGTCGTTACGCTCTCTTTCGGCGTGTACGTCGACATAGCGGACTTTTATAACACTTGGGGTGACGTGAGCGTGAGTAGACAAATTACTCAATGGGGCTGCTTATACCAGTGTTTCTGTTTATCATAATCACCGTTTAGAAGAGTGGTGACGAAGTAGAAATTATCTATAAGTTCGGTAGATTTTAATCGTGCAGAAAAACTGGTAAAAACATATTTGTTTTTAAAATATATATAAGTTGGAGAATGTGGGAAATTAAATATTAATCTACCGTAAGCGTGGGTGATTTTGTGAATAGTCAGAGGTGACTGTGAAAAATAAAATATTCCTACCGTATGCAGAGGTGGCTTTGTAACAGTTTTTGATGTTTTTCAAATATCAATCGACGAAGTAGTTTAAAGCCGGAACCTCACATTCGAAATTCAGCGAATGTGTGGTTCGCCTTAAAACAAATCATTGATTACTTTTATAATTAAATGCAAATTATAATTTGAAGTATTTTTTCACCTATGAATAATACAGGGAAATAAAAACGTACGGAGTAACCCCATTAGTAACAGAGTCACCCACGCTTACAGTACTATTTTAGTGGACACTCAGTACTAATTGGACTCGCGGCGTGAACGTTAAGGAAAATTTTATAATATTTTGATTTCAGAACTGCCTATACATGGCTTGTAACATTCTATGTATCGGCATGGGGCTGTACAAGACTGGCATATTGTTCATACATAAATTAGACTTCGTAGATCTGGTTCTGTACGCGCAACGGAATTTCTGGCACTCGGATTACGATGATCATGAAAAATCTCTTATAGCGGAAAGTCGAAAGTTCTTCACCGCGTGCGTTACCTTCACGTACGTTGTCACCCAAGCCATTGTGGTCAATTACGCTCTTACGCCCATCATTGGTGAGTCGGTTGACTTAACTGTAGGAATACAATTTTTTGTGAATTATTCGTTTCTTTGTGAAATTATGGTTAAGGTAAACTGTATCTAAATGTAAGTATGGAAGTAGAAAGATAGAGGGAAGATAGAGTAGAAAAATTTTAAACCGTAAAGAATAGAATACAAGTTTGATTATTAAGAGGGGAAGTTAGGCAAGCCGGAAATTCAGAAAATTATGCAACTTTGTGTGGAAGTAGAGTAGTTGATGCGTAACCCAAACATATTTTTTGTCGATGCCATAGTGTAGTTTTGGGAGGTGAAATCACCACTTAAAAAATGTGGAATTTTCTTTTTTTCGAAATATCTTGAGAACGGTGGGATTTTTTTTTTTAAACTGTGAAGCTGCGTAAAATTAATTAGTTTTACGCTGTTTTGCAGATATAAAGAAGATACGCAACTTTTGTTTAAATTTCTTTCCACTATCTCCCACCATTATTATTATTATTTAGCATTTTTGGAGTTTTTTATTTTTCACAGCTTGGATCTTCAATTTAAAAATCTTAAACGATTCCCTGATATGTACCTTGGTAACAGAAATGTCTCTGAATTTTTAAAAAAATTTCATTGCACTAGTGTAGTAGAAATTCGGCAAAAACCTTATTTTCTATTTCTACCCTTTATCCCCCCCATGTCGAGATACACAGTTGAAACTTGTCACAAATGGTTCTTTTTTTATAAGCTTTCGAATGACTCATCGCGAGTTGAATTCGGTTAAGGGGCAAATTTGATCATCTCTTCCTTTCACAGTGGTTCGAAAAGTCAACTTTGTGATAACAAATCCATGAAATGGACGCTGCAGGAAATGCAACAAACTTGTCAGGTGCCCCGAGAAAATATATTCGCTGTTTCCATTTATAATATTTATATTTTAGCAAATTTTGGAAGAAACAAATCGGACAGAGCACTTCCATTCAATATGTGGATAAATCTACCGCTAAGTGAGACCCCATATTACGAAATGATGTTCGCCTTTCAGGTATTCTTGACCATATATTGCAACACACCAACATTAGACGATTACTCATGAAAACGATAGAAAGTGCGTCAGGTGGACATAGAGCACCAATTGCACTGATTAAACGGCATAAAAAGTTACTTACTGTTTACTTAGACGCTGTGCGTGTGCCAAATCGCAGTGTGCTACGTTTGCTTCGACAATTTCTTGTGCATGATAAACGTGCACGTGGCCTGTCAGTTTCGCATACTGCAGTACAGAATGTCGAACCTTTGGGCTGTCAATGACGAGCAAATGGACGTTGTGGAGCGTAAGGACAGGCACAATGCAATGTTCAAGAGATGCATTCGACAGCATCAGGCACTAATCGAATACTGCAAGAAGGTCGAGAATGTATTCACACTGACGGTTCTTGGTCACCTAGTAGTTTTCAGTGTGTTAATGTGCTTGGTTGGATACCAAATATTTATGGTATGTACAGACACTAATTCTGATAGTAATTATTATCGATGACGAATATTTAATTTTGATTACGAATATCTTGTAAATTGTTTCTATAATTTAGAAAGCTTGAAAAAACATTTCTCCAAACCTGAAATCTTTGTCCGTCACGTTCAATTTGATATTTTGCGCCACACAGGCAGAATCATCCACCCCGAGGCGCCTCATCTTCATCTTCCACATATCTGGCAGCTTTTTCCAAATAGTACTATACACGTACACCTGCGACGGTTTGATAGAAGAAAGCTCGAACATAGGCACGGCTGTGTACTCGTCGGCATGGACTACTTTACCAATGGACGAAACTGGTAGATCATTACGAAAGGACATGCAACTGATTATCATGAGATCGACGCACCCATGCTACTTAACGGCTGGTGGATTCTTCCCGGTGTCTTTAGAAACTTCTACTGCGGTACGTGATCTGGCTGCCTTCAATCCCCACTTTTCGCAATTTTATTCAAGATATACAATTCTTTTGAAACGTTATATGAGGCATATAAAGCAAAAACGGACCGACCCATATTGAAAAAAAATTTCCTAGTTTATATGATTGGTATAGATTATTGGAATACATTAGTGCTGTTAAATAAATTTCGCGAAAAATGTGGGGTAGTCCGTTTTTGGTATCAATGCCTCATACTAAAGTACTAGGGAGCATTCCTTAGAAGAGACATGTACCTTTCATTGTGATTTGCAATCTGGAATTGTCAATTACAGGTTCTCAGTTCCGCAATGTCGTATTTTACACTGCTGAGAGAATCGTCCCCTACGGTAGAAGAGTAGGTAATAAGTGGACGCTAAAACGAGCGTGCATCTGTGAAATGAGCATGTTTCTTTAAAATGAAAAAATAAACTTGACTATTCTTATTCGTTGGGAAATGCATAAAAGTAACGTGCGACGAGTTGTTCACTCGATCTGAATGGCATGTCACGATTTTGCAAGTAGTTGGCGTGTAACAATGCAATCTAACATTTGTATTCTGTTCAAATATAGTTTCTAAGTTTATGACATTTTTAGTGTAGCACGTCGTAAGTGAAATACTCGAAATAATATTTCCGATATTAAAGGGTAAGTTACGAGAACACTGTTGACCTACTTACACGCGTATAACTTCGTCAATTTTCGTCGGATTAACTTGACACTATCAGGGAACATATACAAGATGTTGTACTTCAAGGAAATATAAATTTCTAGGTAGGCCTCTCCGCTTAAAACACCATAGGAATTCGAACTTTGGCAATCTTCAACAGTATCCACCACCTTCGTTCTCCACTCAAGCAAAATCGCGGGAAAGTTAAGTATACCGCACTCCCGTGACAGTAATGACACATTCGCCGGCGCCAGTTCCGTTTCTGTGGAACATATGGTACAATGATATAACAGGAAGCCGCTTCTCATTCTCACTGCGAGTGCCGAAGGCTGCTGTCTGAATTATACATTACAAATCGATCCAGCATTTCATTTCTTACCTCCTTTGAAAGATTGTCACATCGCATCACGTTCAACGCGCTTTGTCGTTAGCCCTGCTCCGCTCGCGGAGGATAGGTATCGCATAGGACAAAAGCGTGTGATTGACGATACCAGGGCTCGAGCGATCGATGTAATGCTTAGAGGCGTCTCGTCCTGTAAAATCTGACGTGTCGCGATTAAACATGGGAAGGCACCACGAGTCCTTGGGGCAGCTAAAACTTCTCACTTCCGATCGTTCAGTGGTTGTCAAGCGTGCTCCTCAAACTAAAGATGTCTCTATACTCTTGACATCGTTCTTGATGAAGATCGTTGGCCTGTGGCTGGCGAAGGACAAGGAGGAGCAACGTGTGAGGGATTTAACGTTGATTTACACGGTGATCGCGATTCTGTTCGAGGTGTGGGTCCAGACGAGGGACTTTTATTATTCCTGGCCAAACTTTGGCGTAAGTAATTCTTCTTCTGGTCTGGATGTAACGATGGATACGCTGGATAAACACTTTAGTTCCTTCTCGTTACACGCTAACTTAATATGCTCGGTTACAGAGTACAAGTCCTTTTGGATTTTGAGATGTAATTTTTCAGATGAATTTGATGGCTAAGTGAAACTGCTTTCTATAGAATTTGAAGAGGAACTTTGGCTTGTAATGAGAGGAGTAATTAATCTGTGAGTCCATGGATGTAGGTAGATATTTTGAAAAAACTGCTTGCCATTCAAACACAAGTATATGTCTTTTATTAAATATTCTGCTCAACAAGCTACTTTTTCTGGTGAGCAATAATTTTTTATAGTTTAAGCAACACAGTTTGAATAATTCGTTGTAAAGAAATGGTTGGTTTTAAGTAATTCTTTTCCATTTACATTTGAGTTTCGAAGTGAAAATTAATTTAGAGAGGTTTTTTGAGCGAATGATTCACTGACCCAGAAAGCTATGATAAATACTTTTTTAATGGGAGACACTTTTGACATTCCAGGATTGCGCCTATACAGCTTGCAATATTCTATGTCTGAGCATGTGTTTACTAAAACTAGGTGTTGTATTCATGCAGAGAGAGAAGTTCATCGATTTACTTCTGTACACGCATGAAAAGTTTTGGCATTCCAACTACGATGCCAATGAATCGGTGTTGTTGGCCAATTGCAAAAAAATCTGCACATTGTTTCTAGCTATCATAAACGTCTGTGCTCAAGGCACAATCGTTAGCTACGTGCTAACGCCGATTGTGGGTGAGCATATTAATTTCACATATCACCATGTAACTACAACACTTTTAGGCTGAATATCTCATTTGTTAGATAATCATTGAAATAAATAGAATTGATGACAATGATAAGAGAATTACATTTGGTAGACAATATGGTCAGTAAAAAAATTTTTATCCCCACGGTATCTATGTGCACGTGTACTTTAAAAGGAATAATATAACATAATATTTTCTGGAAAAATTGAAGAATTTTTTCATAATCAAAAATCGAAACTTGTGAAATTTTAAATATAGCCAAATGAGATATTGACAATTTTATTCTTTAAATAATATTAAATGAATAGAGAACTGTTAGGAATATTCCACAACGAGTTTAGATTATTGAAAACTATTATGTTAGACAATATAGAATACAAAGTTCCCGCGATTATACAGGGTTTCGCAGAATTGAGGGACAATCTGGAACATCCAGTATCCTGGTGCAACAAGACATCGAAAAGTTCTTTACCGTTTTGCGATCCGAGGCTTCGTTCTCGAGATATTAACAGTTGAATATTAGCGGTGAAACTTCCGGGCCGCGAGGTTTAAAGCCGAAACAGCTGGCGCGGAGCAGTGACCTCTAGCACGCACACGTAGGAGGTAGTGCGCGCGAGCGTACGGTAGCGCGCGCTCCCGTGACTCGGCTTGAAAGTTGAAACCTCGCGGCCCGGAAGTTACACCACTAATATTCAACTTTTAATATCTCGAGAACGAAGTGTCGGATCGCAAAACAGTAAAGAACTTTTCGATGTGTTTTTGCATCAGGATACTGCATGTTCCGGATTGTCCTTCTATTCTGGGACACCCTGTATAAAAGCAATGAAGTTTACGGATCCATATGCGACTACGTATTCAAAATTCCGAATGACCATCTGTATTTCAGCAAATTTAGGAAGAAATGGTTCAGACAGGGTTCTCCCATTCAATATGTGGGTCAGCCTGCCTCTATCTGTGACGCCGTACTACGAGATAGTATTCGTGCTGCAGGTACTGCACTTGTTAACAATTTTCGTAGAAATTCTTATATGGAAAGTATAGTCTTTAAGGAGTTGACTCTTTACAAATTTTCTCCCAGTAATTAGGAAGCCTTTGATAAAAATTCTCACGTCGATCATCCACATATTACAGTAATAATCACAACAGCAGATACATCTATTTTTTGTAGCTGTTCGCATCATATCTAAAATTTTCTTAATTTAACACTTTCGTCGCAAAATCAGGAATACCGAGACACGACCTGGTCTCCCTCATTATTTAAAATATAGTCGAGTCGAAGGAAAAATTAAATTTTCCGATGGAAGCAGCTCCTCCAACAACAGAATAATATCTATTATTTATATTAAAACTGTTACTAAATACTACTCACCTGTCAGTGACCAAATATTCAAGTGACGAGGCTCCAGAGACGATTCTTTTTCTTCGACTCGATTATAGATACCAGATAATACTCTTCATTACCTAACTGTTTTATATATACTCGTTTTTAATTAAACTTGAAGCTCGAAAAGCTTGCTGTTTACACAGGTTCTGTCATTGTACCACGTTGGCGTGTGTTACGTTTGCTTCGACAACCTTTTGTGCTTAATAAACTTGCACGCAGCTACTCAATTTCGTATACTGCAATACAGGATGAGAGATCTGTGTGGCGCAAATACCAGATCCGTGGGGGAAGGAACATCAAACGAACTTCCGTCAAATTATGGGGAAACGTGTTACGCGTCGTTTAAGAACTACGTACGGCAGCACCAAGCGCATATCCAGTACTGTTGTAAAATTGAGGACATATTTACGAAAATATTACTGGGGCACGTGCTCGTTTTCAGCTTGCTACTGTGCTTAGTGGGCTATCAGACATTTTTGGTTTGTATTAGTCATTTTCATACACGGCATGAAAATTGTCAAATATAATAAAATTATTCCCCTGTACTGCACGATAAGAATCTCAGAATTTATAAAGCTCACAAAAACACTGGCACACTAAGCGAGATAGCTAGTCTCCCTTAAATCAAATTCGTATTTCGAATATAAAAGTTGAAAAATTGAAAATTTTATATGACGGTTGTCCCCAAATGGTAATTTAATTATAGAAAAGGCGATTCCTTAGAAGAAATAAATCAGAAAAACTGAAGCAAAAGTTGCTTACAGTGCATATTTTTTCAAACGTAGGTACTTGACACTCTGGTTTGATCCGACCCAAGTCACAAACATTTTGTGGTAAAGTTTAAACATTGCAGAATATATGTACATCGTTGAAAATTATCCTTTAAAGTATCATCACGCTTAAAAAAAATTTAAAAAAAAAATGAGTCCCGAGAAAGTTTTTTTGTTTAAGAAATTATAACTTTTTAATTTTTAATATTTTTCGCTAAAAATTGGTGTTATACTCTTGAGATATGCTGCTGTATTATGAGAATATTTAATAAATAAAATTGCACTCACTCATGAAATTACTACTACTTACCGCCAGCAATGTCATTTTTAATGATGTCTCAAAGTTATTTTACCTCAAAGTTTACCTAAAATTTTGGGTCATTTTTCGACAGTATGACAACCGAGAATTAAGACAATTTATTTTGAATACTTCTTAAGGCGTTGATTCATTTTCTGTATTGGCAGTGCATATTGTCCTACATGTTTATAAACACCCTATTGTCTTATATGTCCCCAGGCTGATTCAGCTCCTACGAGACGTCTTATTTTCATATTCTGTGGAACGGGCAGTATTTGCCAGTTATTACTGTTCACGTATAGTTGCGATGGTTTGATAGCAGAAAGTGCAAACATCGGGGCAGCAGTCTATTCAGGGCCGTGGGTGAATTTACCTATGAATAAACTTGGTAGACTACTCCGAAAAGATTTGATGATGGTCATTATGCGATCGCAGAAACCTTGCTGTCTAACTGCCAGTGGGTTCTTTCCTGTCTCTCTGGAAACCTGTACCAAGGTATTCAATCACTTTCTTCCAAAATTTCTCAGCCACAAATCCAATACACCAGTTTTGAAATTCTCTGTTTCAGGTTCTTAGTACTGCCATGTCTTACTTTACTCTACTAAGGCAGTCTATGATTAATTGAAATTTCCATTGTAAATCACGGAACAGATTAGCACTCTTCGAGTAATGATAGTTGAATATTTGTCTTTTCTATCAAATGCAAAGAGAGAAAGTATTTTTCTTGTGACGATAATAATATAATTCATATAAATAAAGATTCTCATAACACGTGGGAATCAAAATATCATTCACTGAATAATTTCTGTATCCCCCCCTTAACAGTTCAACATTTTCTTTTTAACGATATAAATAGGACAAAAAATCTATATGTTTCACTTATATTTCTAAAATTCTATGTAACAGTAATATGTTCACTTTATTTCTTACGTCACTGATTTCTGGATTCTCTCTCGTTTACAAAAAAAAAAACGAAAGAGAATTTAACTTCATTGTCACTTTACTCAAATCTCAATAAAAAAAAACAATACTCAAAAATCAATACTAACAACTTCAAGAATAACTGAAAAAAATATGACCGTTTCCAACAACAAATTTGTACACAAGGAAAGCACTGCACAAATTTTTAGAAAGAAATACTTACTTCACCCACTACCCCTTCAAAGTGTGACGCTCACGGCAATAGTCCATCCTCGTTAGGTAATAATATAAGGCGTCATCGCATTGCCAGTTAAACTTGCCGATAGTCTGGGGGGAAGATCGCGAAGGTGTCGCGATCGCACGCTACTCGATGCACCGTCCGGGTTGCTCTACGTTCTTTGTTGTCGGCAGGGGTGTTACGATTACCACCCTTGGATCATGAATAATTCACCACCGATCAGGGCTCTACAATCCCTTTGTTTCACGCCAGCCAGGGCGCGTGGCGCGTAGAAGGAATAGCCCCGAGACTTGTGATCGTTGTTCAAGGGGCACTGGACAGGTGAAAATGGGTTGTCAGTGGATAGCGGTCAATCTTTACTCTGACATTTCTCAAATATCCATGGTGGGAAGCCCTCCACGCAGGAGAAACAGCAACGCCACCAGCTTATTGGAAGTTCGCTATGCGGATGATGCGGAACAAAGACATATCCATCGTTTGGACGTGCTTCCTGATGAAGATAGTCGGCTTGTGGATGGCCACGGACCTTGCTGAACAACGTCGCAGAAACTGCGCGTTAATTTATACGGTCGGGGCGATCTTTATTGCCACGTGCATCGCGATACGGGATTTTTACTTTTCTTGGGGAAACTTTAATGTAAGTGAATGACAATTCATTTTCACTCATTCCTTGCACAGTTGATATTAATTATTATTGGGGAATGGAGAGCATTCGTAGATGTACGTGTGGAGGTTTGAATATTTGAGGCATTGCATCTAAATTTGGGGTATAGATTTTGGGTACTTTGAAAAAGAAAAAAGTACTCAAAATCTGTTTCCTGAATTTAATTTTATTCTTGGATATACTTTCCGACTACAATGCTCCAGAATTGTTGCATATGAAATGCTGATCTCTCACAATCTCTCAATGGGATGCAGTATGAAGCCTGAGAGATCTACTTCACTATAATATTTCTTTAATCAGAATTATCGAATTTCAGGACTGCGTTTACATCGCCTGCAACATTTTGTACCTGATGATCGTGTTCTTCAAGATCGCGGTTTTATACGTGCACCGAATGGAATTCTACGATTTGGTCGAGTTCACGGAAAAGAACTTCTGGCATTCGAATTATGATATCCAGGAGAAATTGATTTTGGATAAGTGCAAGAGGATATGCGCCATTTTCATCGTTGTTCTGAGCTTCTGCGCTCAGGGCACTTGCGCTGGGTACATGGTGACTCCTCTTTTGGGTGAGCTGTGATACATGATTATTGAGACATCAATCTTTTGGAATAAATTATATTTGTGAAGTTTCCATGGATTCAAATAATTTTGGATTCAAATTAACCCCGCTTATTTTGTTCAAGTTGCAATGTATATTGAAAGAGAACATTTCTTTCTCCCTATTTTAGCAAATATTGGAAAAAACGAATCCGAAAGGATATTGCCATTTAATATGTGGGTGGACTTTCCTACAGCAATGTCGCCATACTTCGAGACACTGTTTATCATACAGGTACAGTCAATTTCGATGTTGCACGCTTTATGGAGGAAAATATCAAAAAGTATTAATGCCATTAGTAGATTTTAAATGTTTACAACCCTTCTCCATCTGTTGCACAAAAATATACATTTGCATAGACATCCCTGCACAACCATAATTACCAGAACTATCAATTCCATCAGATTTAAAGCCAAAATGGATTACAAATTCCAGGATATTGACAATGGATTATCTCTTTGCAGATTTTGTGCGTGTACCATGTTGGCGTCTGTTACATCTGCTTCGATAATTTCTTGTGCCTGTTAAATTTGCACGTGGCTAGTCAATTTCGCATACTGCAACACAGGCTGAAAAGTTTAAACGACATCATGAAGATGAACATCGTTGTTCCAGCTTCTGACAAAGGGCGCCTAAGTTACACGGATACCTGCTATTCGAAATTGAGGAGCTGCGTCCGACAACATCAGTCCCTCACAGAGTACTGTAAAAACCTTGAGAATATATTTACAATGATCGTGCTTGGTCAGGTGCTGTTCCTGGACATGATCATATGTCTCGTGGGATACCAAATATTTTTGGTCAGTATGCAATGCGTTCTAAATATGTACTATACTGTATCCTTGCATACATTCGTAATAACTGAAATTTGACTCTCGATTGCTGAAATTATTCACAGACATCGATTACTTAAACCGAACACAGTTTCGAAATTTATCTCCAATTGTCAAGAACTGTGTGTTTCTACAATTTAGTGTTTTTATTCATTTTATAGTAAAGAATAATTGAAGAGTGTTTGTAGAAAACACTGTAAGTATGAAAAATAAAATTGTATAGTATAGTATTACCATTGGCACGTTGAACATTTTCAGGTAATTTTTTTTTAATTTTGCCACTTACAGTGTTTTCTACAATGACTCTCCAGTTGTCATTCAATTTAAGATGAATCTTGTGTATTTTTTAGTTACCAAAAATAGTGTTTTATTCTTTTAACAATTTATGTAATTATTTGGATTTTTATGCAGTCAGACTCACCTCCATCCCGCAATGTTAGTTTGGTACTCAACATGGTTGGCACCTTGTGTCAACTCTTCATGTTCACGTACAGTTGCGATGGCTTGATACGACAGAGCACCGACATTGGTCCAGCGATATTTTCTGGGCCATGGGCAACTTTGCCGATGAATAAAACTGGCCGATCCCTGCGCAAGAATATAATTATCATCATCATGAGAACGACTAGATCATGTCATTTAACAGCTAATGGATTCTGCACTGTGTCTCTGGAAACTTATACTGGGGTGAGACATTTGTCAATAGCCTAATGTTTTGCGAGAAAACACTTTCATAAATTTGGAATGTTTTTCTAAAAAATAAGTACATTGCAATTATAATTTTTTCTCTTAATTATAATTAAATACAGTTTCATTACTATAGCACAATAATATTTTCAATAAAACATTTATTTACTTAAAGAAATTTTTCTTTGTTTTGTGTATATACTTAACGTTATTATTGAAATAAAGTTCTTTTCATACAAGTCTATAATCTTCCTTTATATAATTTATTTCATGTTTTATATGTATTTGAACACTTGCTGAGAAGAATGAGAAAGTGTTTACTTCATAAACATTTATTTTTTTTTGTTTTAGGTCCTTAGTACTGCAATGTCGTATTTTACTCTACTACGGCAGTCATCTTTGGACATGGAAAATACGTAACAATGTTCGTTAATTACATACAAGTGATATTCCAAGATTGATAAATTAATTAAATTATCAATGTTTGACATATGAGCACGAAGTTAATATGAAAACAGCATTGAAGGTAAAATATCATCGTGTGTCCAACTCCGTTACTCGTTCCAATTACATAACAGGAAAGTGAAATGCACATTAATAGGGGAGAGTAGGGTAAAATGGAACGCTTAACTTGGAAAAAAACACGGGGCTTTAACAGGAGTCTTGAGTAGACTTTAGACTATAAAAAAATCAAAGCCTTTGTTAAGAAAAATATTTTTCAACAAAGGAAAATGAGATTTAGCGGAGGTCATGAAATCTTCGCCTCGCTCAAGTGGTAGGGTAAAGCGGAATACCCACTTAAAGACCATGTAAACGTGCAAAATTTCTATTTTTATAATTTAAAAATTATTCATTATGTAATAAACTATAAATATATGTTTTAAGTATAAATATTACAAACAAAATATAACAAAAATATATATTATACACGTAAGAAAAAATATTTTATTAGATAACATATCAATTACTGAAAATAATCAAATACACATGGATGTTTACATGAATAATGAATATCAACACGTGCAGGAGAATTTTTTAATTTTTAGCGCATTTTAAATAAAATTGGTTAACTTACAAATTTTTTTGTATATTTTTTTTATTATTTATGTTAGTTTACAAGTGATTTGAATTTGAACAAAAATTATAATACACACTTTGAATATTGTAGAATATGGAAGAGTCGCGTTTTAGTAAGAAATTAAATGACAACTTGTACCAAAAAATCTGAAAGTATAAAGTCCTGAAAAATGAGTTTTTTTACTAAAACAATCATACCTTTTTTATTTTCCAATTAATTTTCGTACAGATTGTGGCTGATACGAATAAGATATATTCCTTTTAGAAAATAGACAATTTTATACTATGCGTTTAAAAAAAAGGTATTTATTTTGTGACTTGAAAATGGTCCATTGTGGAGTAAAAACTGGTCGAATCGAAATTCCATTTGATGCAATAAATATCGTTCTTTAAACCACAGAAATTTTTTAAAACTATTTCACATAAGACACCGAAGGATTTACTATCTACGAATTCTAAAATGTCCCTTCAGAAGCAGCCTACATCGTTTAATATCGCGGATAAATTAAAATAATTAAAAATTTGATGTTTCACGCGACTCCCAACGAAACTGCGTATCACAGCCCTGTTCAACTTTTTGTATAGCGATCATTTTCGCCAGCACATTTAGATCATTTAGCTACGTTGATAGCACGTTGTTACCTGATTTTGACGAGCACTACAGTAGCGTACACTTTGCACCACGAATTCGTGAGCGTTCTGAGTGTTTCTTCGTCCAGAACACCGTGCTTGTTAACTGGCAGCAGGCGTATCATCGCGCCAAGTTACACTGAATCATTCCATCGTTTGTAACTAACGGAAATTGCAAGCTACAACCCACGCATTGTCGCGGCGACCGGGCGATCACACCCCTAGAATCATGCATTATGCATTGATCCAACATGTCCCTCCCATTTCACACGAAAGAACGGCAATTACGTCACTGTTTCGCGGCAGCTGGTCGCTCGCCGTGAAAGAGGCTTGAAATGAATGGGTGTTTCGCGCGGGGAATGATGGACAGGAGGTGTAAGTAATTCAGAGCGGCGTCGCGTGGAATTGACTTCTCGTTCGTTTGTCAAGTTCAAAATCGGAACATTCGCCATGACCGCGGGACAGAGGAACGACATCTCACTGAGAGTCACGGCCTTTTACCTGAAATATGTTGGCTTTTGGGTAGCAGAAAATCGCGGCGAGCAACGACGGAGGCACATCGCGTTGGGTTACACGATCTGGATGCTCCTCTTCTCCACGGTTATGATATTGCCGGAGCTATATAACACCTGGGGGGATTTAAGCGTGAGTGTTTGAATACTTAGTTATTGGACCCCTCTGATCCCCCGCGAATGAAGCTTCTTAAATGGTAAAACGTGAAATCAGACTCGCGGATCTTGGCGAAAAAGCAATTGGTTTTTATACGATTCGTCAGGGGAAAATAGTAAATAAAAATATTCAATTTCATTCATCCTATCAAAGATGGAAGAAACTACAACGAGATCATACGTTTACCACATGTATATAGCGGAGAGGTGCTATAAAAGGGACAGCTTTTAAGTAGCATGACGCTTTACGCTTTTTTTTCGAAAAAAAAGTGTTTCATCCCAGTTTGCAAACGTTTATAATTTATACAGCAAAATAGAGACATGAAAAAGGTTGCAATTTTTTAACGTTTTTCTAAAATTTAAGAATAAATAATATTGCCTTAGTATGTTTAATTAATCACGTTATGCAGGCAACACTTTGAACCACTGTTTTCAGACAAAATCTTCGTAGACTCGTGTTTTTGATTACAGAACTTCATTTACACTTTGTGCAACATTATCACGCTATTTTTGGTGTTATTCAAGATATTTGTCTTGTTCGCGCACAGAAAGAAATTCCTCAAGTTACTTCTGTACTCGCAAAAGAATTTCTGGCACTCGAATTATGATTATTACGAGGGCAGATTGGTGGCCAATTGCAAGCGTACTTGTAGTTACCTTATTTGCATCTTCTGCTTCTTTGCTCAAGGCACGGCTATCAGTTACGCCGTGGTCCCAATTGTAGGTACGTTGATTAATTTAAATCTACAGCAAACCAAATGATTATAGATCACGGATTGTAAGCTACAATAAATTTTAACGTTCATGTAATGTTTGCCAATATGTGATACCGTAAACTGTAATTGTAACTTCTTCAACCGTTTCATTGCCTTTATAGATTCTCAAAATTTGTAACTACATTGAAATTATGATACCAAGTATGGTGTAGATAGATCAGATGACTTCTGATATAAGAAATAAGTCGTTCGTATCTTTCTTTTCAGCAAACATTGGAGTAAACGAAACAGATCGGATACTTCCGTTTAATATGTGGGTCGACCTGCCACTCTCCACAACACCATACTTTGAGATAGGATTTCTGATCCAAGTATTGTAAATTTTCGTAAATTTACATTTCTAAAGAAAAAATGTACCTACTTGTCTTACAATTAGTCCTATTTTACTAAAAAAAACAACAGTTGATCAAATCAAGTTCTTTTCAAACACTCGAATCTGATTTGCTTCAATCACACCAATCTGATTTGCTTAGAAAAATCGAACAGCCAAAATATTCAGATAATACGCTTTCCTAATAATTAAGTAGCAAATCTCTCTGGGTTATTTAAAAATTTCCATTATATATTTCCAATATTTCCGTTATATATATTATTATTTTTTGGAATTTCAAGTAATATCAACAATCATCAGGTGATCATGCTTTGTTATGTGTGTATAGATTCTGGCTCTGTCCCACATTGGTGTATGCTACCTTTGCATCGATAACTTTATGTGTGTTATCAATCTACACGTGGCTAGCCAGTTTCGTATATTGCAATACAGATTGACAAACATGCACGTGATAACAAACCATGAGAAGCAGATAGAGTCTGCGAGCAAAGACCCTTCGAAGGACGCCATTAGATGCTATGCCAGGTTTAAGAGATGTGTTAAACAACATCAGATGCTCATTGAATTTTCCAATCGTCTAGAGCATATATTCACAGTGATTGTACTTGGACAAGTGTTGATCTTCAGTATATTAATGTGTCTGGACGGATATCTGGTACTTATGGTCAGTACATGATACTATACAGATTGTATTTCATTATTTATTGATTTCTAGATGCTAATCGTAATAAAGATTTAGTTAATAGATAAAGCATGCTTCCCTTCAATTCATTATTAGATTTCTTTTCCACGAGATTAATATAGGTACGTTCAAAATTAATTATACAGAATTAATAGGTAAAATAATATTCAATTTGTGATATTATGAGGTTGAGAATTATTTTTATACTTCTTATATAGGATATATTAAAAAATGGCCGAGGTATGTGTTGCCCCATTCGCTTGAAATTTTAATAGTATCTTCTAAAATAGATTATCTACAGAAGTACATACGAATTTTACGTTTCATTAGACACTTTTTTGCTACAGGCAATTTTTGACAAAATTTAGACTTAAAATTTTAATAGAATAAAGCCGTTAAAAAGTTTTTTCGTTTCTTTTATAATTTCTGAAGCTTATAGTTTTCGGGCCTCCAAGGTACCCTAACCCCTTAATGAAGAATCTTAATGGTATTTACAGCTCCAGTAATTATCCCGCCATTTTCTTAGCTACTAGAATAGTTGTAAATAATAGAACGAATAGTTGATAGATTCCACATGTTATTTCAATGTCTCACAACCCACAGGAGGATGCACCCACAACGAAGCGACTTATCTTTGTATTTCACATAACGGGTTGCATGTGCCAATTGCTGATGTTCACCTACAGCTGCGACTGTTTAGTACAAGAAAGCACAGCAGTTGCTTCAGCAGTGTACGCGGCACCCTGGTCACTATTGTCTATGAACAAAGATGGAAAAGAACTGCGAAAAGACATGATGCTTGTCATGATGAGATCCAGGGTACCTTGCTGTCTAACTGCTAGCGGATTTTTCATTGTATCGCTGGAAACTTATACTAGGGTAATGAATTTCAACTTTATGACGACGATTAATTATTTCATTAATTAATTGCTACCTTTGAGAAGCATTATATTCTTTCTGTGCGATAAAATATGCAAATGTTACGAAAATTTCATTTGCCCCATGGCTACTTGTAAGTCCTTTAATTTTAATTATAAGAAGTATTCTTTTTTCGTGTAGGCTATTTAGTTTTTATTTCTCATGATATAATTACATTTATATTACACAATCTACGGTTTTGCCAGTGTAGGTACATTTTTAATTAGGTGCATAACGACTGGGAAGGAGAGATTCATTTCATGTTTTGCCAATTTGGAAAATTAGACCTCAGTCAGGGCTACATTTATACTTTTCAAGACCTTAGGCCTTAGGCGCAATATCATTATGAGACCTCAGAATTTTCTTTAGCTGCCCCTAGTTTTTATATTACGAATTTAATATTTAAAAAGAAGTATTTTATTGTTGTTTGCGAGAGTAAGGTTTTAAATGTAGTCCCAGCTTGCACCTAGTGCGCTTTATGGTAAATGCAACCCTGACCTCACTTATTTTATGGATGTAAAATGAGTAATTTTGCAAATGTGGGATACGTACTGACGAACGTGTTAATTCTAGCAGTGTTATAAAACCTAGGTTTTTCTGAATGCAGGAAAGATCGACCACAATTAATTTTATGACTACATTTTTGTACACGATGTTCAAAACTTTACTTCTCCCATAAATTAAAAGTGTACGTGTCACAAATAACTTTTCCCCAACTTCAAATTTATTTACATTCATTTCATTTGTCACAGGTCTTGAGTACTGCAGTGTCGTACTTCACGCTATTGAATCACTATTAAAATGAGATATTGTATATGTAAAATAGTACACATGTATTGACATTATTTTAAGGAACATATGAAATATTGTTACGTATTTATACAAAGGTAAGACGAAGAGATAAAGTAGATTCGGACCCAGATTTAGAAATAAAGAAAAATCTCTGACGCACACTCGAAAGTCGTACACCTTAAAATTTAAATCATCTTTCTGCAATATTCCAGAATCATTTCGTGTGCTTCCAAATGTCTTCCAAAATTATATCAGCCAATCAAGAGAATATTTGAGTGCCTATTCATAATCATTAATCTTCAAATTTAAAGACGAAATTCGACTATCAGTTTTCATCCGAATAAAGTATGTATTCCCATGTGTATTTCCCATAAAGTATGTATTTTCATTAAATAAAAAATGTAATTTCTTTCATGCAGTATAAAAATTAGAAATAACATCCCTTTCTTCGTTATCTCCTTAATTAATCTCGGCGTTTCCAAACGACAAAAAAGATCTGTCTCTAACACTCTGAATGCACGAGTATTAAATTTAACAAAATACTGATTTTAAACTCACTATTTTTCTGTATTATAAACTATTTGCAATAGTATATAAACTCACGAAACAACTTTTCTTATAAATCCGATTCCTCATTCGCCGTCTTACTACCCGATCCATTATTTAAAAATTGAAAGAATATAACAAACAATAAAATTCAATATCGTCACTGTTTTTCTTAATTGCAACTACGACTTTCATTTATAAATCGAATTTTGCAACAATTTACATATAACAATAAAAACTGTTACACTGCTACTGATTCAAGTTGAAAATCTTCCACGGACGGTGAAAAATTAGGACACATTTTTCAAGCAATAACTACAATCATCAACACTTGTCAATCAGTACCGAATGCGCTTCGTTTCATTCTCCACTATTCAACTCGATAAATGTACCAGAATACACAATCCACGAAATTGAGTCCATGATCTCGAGCGCTCAAACCGCACTGAACACTGACACCGAGTAAGCTCGCAAATTACAGGCGACAGAAACGTTCAAGGGTTACAGAACAATAGTTGGTCCACCGTGACGTATGCCACACTTCTTCAGGGACGGTGTGAGCTGTCAGTGGCCCTGAATAATACAGAGCGGGATCGATCCAGCACCCTCATCTTGGTCTTTGTTCGAGTGCAGTAATTGATTCTACATCTAACACCGTTCACGCAGGCTTCTTGCGGTCGTGAATACGAAAGAGTCACCTGTTACTCGATCAATGGGCAGAGGGTACCGGTAGGTCGATGCAATGTCACATTGAAATTAATGCTTCTTATGATAGGATTCCTATTCAAAGAGACGCGTCAGGCATGGTGTGAAATGTAAATGCTAGGTGCCTTCGGGCACTTGACACTGTTCATGGCGATGGAAGGGTACTCCGATGTTTCGATCAAAATGTCCACTACCTTCATGAAGGGTATTGGACTCTGGATGGCAGGCAACACCATAGAGGACCGTCGAAGGAAGATCACGTTACGCTACACGCTCTGCCTGATGGCTTTCGCCACCGTCGTCCAGATCAGGGACTTTTACTACAGCTGGGGTGATTTGGGTGTGAGTCCTTTAAATTCATAAATTTAGAGCTACTTAACATTCTTTGGATATTTAAGTAACAGTGCCTCCTCTTTTCCGATTGTGTGGATAAGGGTATAGACTTGCTGTGGTTTATTTCAGACTATCCTTTACGTCAGTTGTAACGCCCTAAGTCTATTCATGGTCTTGATCAAGGTACTTGTCGTAATGGCTCACAAAGCAGAGTTCGTTGAATTGATCCTCTACATGCGAGAACACTTCTGGAACGCCAATTACAACCACCACGAGAAGGAAATCCTGGCCGATTCCAGGAAAATTTGTATTCTGTTCACCTTCTTCGTTACCTTCGCTGGCCACGGCGCTATTGTCGGGTACCTGATCACACCGATTTTTGGTGGGTGAGAGTAGTGTGGTTTTTGTGCGTAGTTGTTGCTGCCTGTGGTCTTCGAATGTGAATGATACTTCACGAGAGATGTCGACGAAAATATTTCGTGAAATTTCCAAATCAGTATAATATTCGACAAGTCGCTTCTTGTTTCTAGATTCTTCAAAGCTGTGTTTTATAAGTGTAGAACGAAACCAGCTCCTTTTTTATATCAGGATAATGAATAATCCAGTTGATAATACTGTCCTTCAAAAGTAACGGGCTGGGGTCTGTGATAAATTCCCACGGTTTTAGAAAATTTTCGCACCCGAAATGTATTCAATTTTCCATATGGTAAAGCTTCAACAAATTTTAGTTAATAGTTGAGTAAAATCCACGGTCAATTAGATGTGTATTGATATTTCGGCATCTTTTTTTTCTCCACTGTACAAAGTGTTTTATGCAAGTAGAAATATATAAGTACCTAACTCAATGTATTTGGGTTTCAGCAAATATTGGGAAAAATGAGTCTGATAGAATACTTCCATTCAATATGTGGATCAATTTGCCGCTATCGATTTCACCATACTATGAAATGGCATTCTTCATACAGGTATTGCAAGCTTTGGTAATGCATTTACTTATTAGGTAATTCTGAATTGAAACTGAACCTTTCGACTTCATTTACGTTAGTCGTACTCTATAACATTATTACAATCCAGGATCATATGAAATATATATTGTTTTCTTAAAATAGAAGCTAATTACTCAGACGTTTCTAATGTAAATTGAATTGACAGAATAATTTGTTGTCGATATTAGAATTTTGATAGGATATGATTCATAAATTTGCCGACAGGTGCACGATTAATGAAATACTTTAACAATTTAAATTATGTAATTTTATTATTTCGACAGTTTTAATATTTTTCTTAATTTTCACTCTCGTTTCCTCTCACTCACTCATATCCTTTCCTTCTAAAAAATTAAAAAAACAAAATATATCAATTTATCGATTCGCGGAACTACAGCTGGACTTCGTTAAATACCATGCTTTTATGAGTGGCTCCATCCACTAACTTTTTCGTAAATTTTAAAAATTTTTTATGGTTTCTTTTGAACTTTTTTCCTTCCCATTGAGTAGAGCACGTTTCTGTAAACATCAATCTAACATTAATTTCCAATTTTACAAACAATTTGGCGGCAAATTTTTTTATTTTACTACTGTCAATCAATCCAGAGGTGTAGATTCGCCACTACAGTGACCATTACTTATTATACACACTGCACACTGCCTTTATTTTTAAGAGCATGTAAACTCACGAGCTTTTCTCGCTAATTAATTGAATATTTTCACAGGTGATCACGTTGTATCAAGTCGGTGTGTGCTACTTCTGTTTCGACAACTTTCTGTGCATTCTGAGCGTGCACGTGTCTGGTCAATTTCGTATACTTCAATACAGATTGGCGAAACTATGCGATCAAGAGGAGCAAATGAAAGATCAAAACGCGAATACTGATCTAGCGTATTATGCCGACAAGTCTTATGCAAAACTTAAAGACTGCATCCGGCAGTACCAGGAACTCATCGCTTACTGTGTAAAGCTAGAGAAAGTGTTCACGCAGATCGTACTTGGACAAGTGCTAATCTTCAGTCTCTTAATTTGTCTCCTTGGTTATCAAATATTTATGGTGCGTATTAGTCGTAACACAAACACTGCGGAACTTTTACAAACAATTTGTGATTATTCGTTGTCACGAAAGATAATATCCATTATTCTATCTGCAAATCAAAGATAAATTCATAAATCATAAATTGAGTTCCTAACTTTATTCATTAAAATTCGATTATTTCAAGTGTTCAAGCTGACTAAAAAAATAAATTAAGTTAAAAAGCTTGTTAAATTATAGCACAAACGATTTTTCTAGTTATGGACTTACTGGAACTTAAGCGAAATTAGAACTTGCAAAGAATACTAAAGTTGTCATGCATTTGTAAATGTTTCTCGGTGCGTTGTTTTTTTTCATAATTCTTTGCCTGACCCTTCGCAAATTTATTTGTGAAGAAGTGTATAATTACGAAGATTGACAAATAGAGTGTGAAATAGAATAGTATAAGGGCATACAAATCGACGAGTGAATCCAAAGTTATACACAAAATGTATACGATTAAAATGTGTATCCCACATGTTCGTTGATTTTTTTTTAATTATCTTGCAGTGTGTAGCGGAGTATTTTCTTTACAGAAATATTTTATAAAGCTTCTTTTTCGATATTTGTGATAAAGGTTTCACTACACTAGAATTTAATTTTCTGATTCTTTTACAAACGCAGGCAAACTCATCATTTACGAGACGTTGCATTTTCATCTCCAGCACATGCGGCAGCTTGTCTTTGTTGTTGATGTTCACATACAGCTGCAACGGTTTGATAGTGGAAAGCGATAATGTAGGCACAGCGGCCTACTCAGCCTCGTGGACACTTATGCCAATGAATAAATTTGGGCGAATGATTCGAAGCGATTTAATGTTCACTATACTGCGATCAAGAAAAGTCTGTTGCTTAACTGCAAATGGATTCTTCCCTGTGTCCTTAGAGACTTACACTAAGGTAATAGACATAAGTTTCTTTTATCCGTTTTCATATTTTGAATAATTGAATCATTTTCTCTGATTTTATTATAACAGTGATACACGAATTGCACGTGTTTAATGTAAGAAAGTGTGTTTCAATTGATTCGCTATTCGTGTATCGAGGCGCAGGTGGAATGGAAATTAGAATCATCGTGAAATTTGAACTTTGCTTTCTATTTTTACAGATTCTGAGTACTGCGGTATCGTACTATACGTTACTATGTGAAATGTAAAGAATGCAACGGAATGTTAATTCAATGACAAACAATTGCCATTGTAGATACTAGATACAGAAATTTAAAAATTTTAAATACAGAACATTTAAATGCGGTTGATTGAAAATAATACAATTTTGAAACAAAGCAGTCGAACTACAACAGATGTTTGACAGTTGCTGGAACACAACGCTTCAGATTTTTCCAAGTAGCGTATATACAATTTTCTACTTTTGTACTGAAACTATCGTATCCACTTCCAAACGCAATTCACCATCATTTTCATGCAAGTATCGAGTTTCTATTATACATATTTGTGTTTCCTAATTATTAAAGATTATAAACTTGGGAATACCTCGCTGGCAACGCAACGATATATATTGCGGCCCCATTTAACCTTAAATTAAAATTAAACCATTGCACACTTTGGACCTTATAGGCCCATATCACCAAATCTAGAAATGCATGGATATTTTGGGGAAAAAAATGTTTAGACTGCGCGTAATCTATTGCACATAATCTTTATTAACAGAAATATTTAATAACAAAATGAAATACTGAACAATTATCTCTTAATATATTAAATATATCATTTTCAATATCACGAGAACTGCTGACTTGGGCCTGTCAGGCCCCACTTGTACACAGTGGGGCTAATCGATTTACACGATTCTACAGACTAGCACTTAAATATTAAATAATAAGCAAATAATCATAATAATAATCCAATTTACTCAAGCAACCTTTGACTGACACATAACAATACAATCACCTCATCGTCGTAGAATATGCATATAAATATACATTTGTGTCTATTTACCTAGATCGTCTACATGAATGTCTTCTGGGTCCATTATCCTCTAAGGCATCGAATGATACGTCACAGAAAATTAACAGAACGATTGTTCATAGAAGAAACCAAGAAAAGAACGAAGAAAACACATACGACAGCAATGTTTCAAGATCACTTAAAATTTCTGTGCCCAGTATAACCAAGTTCACTTCCACACAAATGTAGGCGAACAAGTATCTTAACACATCCGACGACTTTCTTCGCGAGTTCTCGATCAAGTAAAGCTGAAAATAAATTACAGGAAAGATTCCTCAGAGACATTCTACACTTCGTTTTTAATATTTCCTTTTCCCAACGAGGTGCACCTGTCAGTCGCTATTCAGTTTCACATGGGTATCATAGAACTATTCGCACTGCCATGCATACTTCATCAAACCTATCTGTACATTATATCCCACGCGAAGGGTAGTTATTACACCTGTACGTTCGACGGAATACGTTCTACTTTACGAAAGAAGTAGACGTGAATGTAGTAAGAATAACTATGAAGAGTATTACCGATAAATAAGAGGACGGGACCAGATCAAAGTGATAGGGGTCTTCGTTCGATTTTATACGATGCAGCCCGTCACACAGAAATTCAATAGAATGTTGACAACTGGTGACGACATTTCTCTTATGATAGTGTCCACTTTTATGAAGATTTCCGGTCTTTGGCTGGCTGCTGACGATCATGAGCAACGACGCAGAAACATCACGTTACTTTACACTATCGGTCAGATCCTTTTCGGCGTCTATCTTCTGACAGCCGACCTTTTACACTCCCTAGGAGACATTGGCGTAAGTTTGTTTAGATTTATTAATTAAAATAAAACCCGGTTGATTGAAAATAACGAAATTTTAGAACAATGCGGTCCAAGTATAATAAAAATTAAAATTAAAGATTGTTAGGATCAGTGATACTTTCAGCTCATTGTATTCGTATTTTAAATTTCTGTGTTCACAGGACTGTCTTTACATCGCGTGCAACATTTTGAGCGCAACCATGTCTCTGTTCAAGATAGTTGTCCTGTTTGTAAACAGAAAAAAATTTTTTACTTTAGTTATTTACTTGCAGCAGAAATTTTTGCGCTCCAATTACGACGTTTACGAGGAAACTATTTTCAACGATTGCAAACGTACTTGCTTTATCTTCATCAGCCTTTTTACTTTCTTCACGCAAGCCACCGTTGCTAGTTACGTCATAAGACCGATTGTGGGTAAGTCCGTATATTCAAGTCAACAGAAGTTTTGAAAATAATTGAATCTTCGAAAATATACAAATTTTTTTCCAATTTGCTGAGACACACCAACTAAGTAATACACATCTATACATCTTTAGTAACTACATTGTACACTTCTACTCTCCTTTAAACGCTGGGATTAATACTCATTTTTCAGTTTCATTTAAGTTATTTCTATAAGGTGACACTAGATTTTGTAGGTACAATTTTCTTTGGGATTTTATACCGTGGAACTCATATCTCACAAGTCTCACACTGACCCTTAACTCCATCGTCCTGCGTACATTTTGCACACCGAATGAAATGGATTGTTGTTGATGTTGCAGCAAATATTGGAAGAAACGCGTCAGACAGAATCCTTCCATTCAGATTGTGGTGGAACCTGCCGCTCACTGTCACGCCGTACTTTGAGATAATGTCCATTATAGAGGTATTAACATTTTTGGTAAAGTTTTATGTATTCGTGGGTAAACGTAACACGTCTCACAAGGAAAGATCCCGAACCCGGAAATTCAAATAAATTTGAGACTTTCTGAATATTTAGGGGATTTCCTCCTGGCTACAACGCAATTGTTGTTTATTGTCAAAATTCACTCCAAAGGGGTAAAACTGACACATTAAATTCTGACTATTTTCCGATTTTGTGTTATAACTCGCGAGCTGTAAGAACTGCAACTTACCAAATGATAATCTTAATTAAAACAAGTAACTTTTGTCTCGAAACTTTTTTCTATCTCTTACAGATTGCGAGTTACAAAATAAAATAACCGAATTTTCCGGGGTTAATTTCACCCCCTTAGAGTGAATTGGGACAGCGAATAAAAATTGCGTTTCAATGTTTCAGATGTTTTTTAATTTCCGAGTTCGGAATCTTCCCTTGTCAGAACATCCTTTATCTTTCAGATAATTACAATGTCCCGTTAAATACGCGCCCCTTTCATTCCACCACTATGTAGAAAAATAAAAATTTGACTTACGCCACCTCGATTTCCCAGAACTGCATTATTATAAAAATGATCGAAGTTCGGACTTTACATTGAAACAGATATTAGCGTTGTACCAAATCGGTTTCTGCTACTGTTGCTTCGACAATTTTCTATGCATTACGAATCTGCACGTGGCTGGTCAGTTTCGCATACTGCAGTACAGACTGGCGCACATGAACAATGCGCGCATAAACAAGGAGGATGAAAGTTCGAATATGACGTCTCCGTATCGCGTTGATAGATATGGCGCAGCGTTTAAAGGATACGTTAAGGAGCATCAAGCATTGATTGCGTATTGCGACAAGCTCGATGAAGTATTCAGTGCAATGGTACTGGGGCAAGTTCTCATGTTCAGCCTAATAATCTGCCTTGACGGATATCAGATTTTTATGGTCGGTACATATTGTACAAATATTGTTCCATTAGAATAATGTTAGTTTAACTATTTTCTTACAATGAAGTGGAACCTACTATAGGGATGAATTCAAGTTTTTAATCACTTTACATTTACTTACCTTTCGGATGAAGCTTTCATTCTGTTCACAATCAATTTGCATGTAGGTATGCCTGTAGACGTTTCCTTGTGAAAATTCTAGGTGCTGCCCAGATCTGTTGGCAATCTTGTTAACCTGATTCGACTTGGAGTTCTGTCAATAATTAAATTAAAATAAACTCAAACTGTAAATCTAATGGACTCAAATCTACGTAGATATCAAGCAGACTGAGCAATATAAACTGCACATTTAAAAGCTCTTAATCGACTCACCTAAAATATGGCGAAGCATCATCGTGCATGAACCACATGAGGCTACGCTTACGGTTATACTGTGATGCGTATTCGGACGACTAGCTCGTCGTCCGTGCATGAACGTACTTAGGCGCCGTGCGGGTGAACGAATCAAACGCCCGCCCCTAAGAACAGTGGGAGCGGTTGTACTGCACGCATATCGGTTGTCCGTTGTCGTACGAGTTCTCCTGTATACGCAAGTCCTTCAAATCAGGTTCATGTTTCGTCCGATCTGTTCCGACGTTGCGACTGATGCCACAGTTGATCAAGATCTATTAAACGAACTTTCTATTTAAAATTGTATAAAATGGGTAGTAGAAATTTATAGTTATCGTGTTTCCGCATAATAGTTTGTGGCACTTGAAGAATAAGAATTACCCTGGTAGGGTTTTGATACTTATTAAAAAAATTTTTTTGATGTTTTGACCAAAGAGTACTCTTAAAGAAAACATTTCACTCTCTCGTTCCAATCTCCCACGTGTTAGTAAGATTCTTAATACAGGACTGTCCACGAAATAGTAACAAAAAATAATTGCGACCTAAACTTCAGAATACGCAGCCAGTGTAGCAACACACTTCGGACGCCGAATTCGGTCTTATACGAACGACGAGCTAGTCGCCCGAATACTTTTAGGTGAGTCGTTTAAAGAAAAAAGCATACTCACCCAGAGCAGAAGTAATAAAAAAAATAAAGGTAATCAACAGTAATTAAGTCAATTGATTTAGCTGGAGTACATTCAGAACTACTGCTATACAAACATAGCTGGTCCTGGGTACTGAATCTATTCCTTCAGTGTTTAGTGGGTTTCACTTAATTACTATATTAAGGTACAATCTCGTGTATGGTTAAATTGCATTTGTAATATATTTTATGTTTTAGGCAGAGGCAACCTTTGCAAGGCGAATTATTTTTATATTTCACTTAATGACCTCAATAAGTCAGCTATTCATGTTTACCTATAGTTGCGACTGTTTAATGCACGAAAGCGCAAATATTGCCACAGCAATGTATTCGTCACCGTGGATGCATCTGCCAATGAATAAGGAAGGAAGGACGCTGCAGAAAGATTTGATACTTGTTGCAATGAGATCTAGGTCGCCATGCTGCCTAACAGCCTACGGATTTTTTCCTGTAACCTTGGAGACATACACTAAAGTAATCAGTGGTAGATTTCCTGGGCCATTAGCTTGCTATTACATCCCCTGTTTCTTGTAATTCGTAGTTGATATTTAAGTAATATTTTTACACCGTAATCATGCTAGTGCATCTTGAAGATGATTATTGATTTTTACCAGTATGATACTCATTTTTTCATCAAATAAACTATTTTTTCTGCAGAATAATATCTTGTACCAGTTTTGTAAATGTTAATTTTGCCTGTTCTTGATACATTTATAGAGAGCACTCCAAAAACTTTGCGCGGAGCAAAGGTCCCTACAGTTCAATAGCTTATACTGAATTGCTATTAAATGTAGAATTTATTAAATTCAATGTTTTTGCAGGTTTTGAGCACTGCAGTGTCATACTTCACCCTATTAAGGCAAAGCACCGAAGATGTGACTGATTCTTAATTTGTTCCAATTGTATAATGCACACGCGTGGGCATTGTTAATACATAGACAGACCATTGTTAAGACATAAATGAAGACCATTGTTTAGTACATAAACCGTAATTATAGCTGTCAAATACACAAGAAAAGATAATGTGAAGAAAAAATCAGAACTGTTGTAATAAAGAATTTGTGAATATGCATATAATTCGTGTTATATTCCCGAGAAAACATTTAGTTCAATTACGGTGGGCCCATTTCAAATATTCTTTGCCACGTATAAAAAACAATGTCTTGTACCAACATCGAAATATTTATGTGACCATTCATTAATTCTGCAGAATCCTTTCATACGTACCCAAATACATGGGAGTTCCTCGGGCGTATGGCTAATGTGGCTATGCATCGTAATCTTCAATCTTTCCTAAGAATATACCAGTGATGCAACAGGACACGGGTTTCTACATTTTTATTAGCACTGGTTAGTAATTGATCCTTTAACGTTACAATTTAGTGTTACTTTAACTAGCTACAATTAGACATTTCTAATCATGCACACAATGATCTTTTTTAGATACAAAGGAACTTAAGAAATAAAACCTTGTGCTTCTGCTATCTTTTTTAATCACTAAAATTTTGATAATAATACTTTACGTAGCTTGTATGACGATCAATGAAGAAAAATATTTTACATATTTATGGCACATCTACGATCGACCGTATTCGACATGTAAGTAACTTGAATCATATTGTAATGATTATTAAGAAAAATAATAAGTCTGAAGTCATTCTATAAGCTTGAATTGTAAATCGTCTAAATTATATAGAATCTAATATAGTAGTATAATATAGTATATATGTGTACATATCACTTTGGAACCGTAAGTGGTTAAGAATAAAATGTTTATTAATAACCCAATTTAAGTACTTATAAATTCCACAGTTACTAGAAATCTGCGCCTGAGATTCAAATATCGTGGTACATACAACTATCGGCGTGTATGAAATTTTCTTATTTAGGTAATTGAAAGTATCAAAAAGATCGATTGAAAATTTCTTTAAAAAAAATTCCCGAAAAATATCCCGATTTTCAGTTAGTTACACCAGGCTCTCCCCTTAAGGGGTTACATCCACCTAGTGGTCCGGAAAGAGCATACAATTTCAGGAATTTTTTGGGGGAAAAAGTATAAGAGAAATTAAATATAATATATTTTTCTACTACAAGATGCATCTTTTAAATACGTATTATTCTAAATTTTCATGAGATATTATTATTATCTAAAGGAGATAGGTATCGGTTTGGATATGAGTCGTGTTCTTTTTAAGCATTAGCTGATGGATATTCCCTAGACCAAACGATGTATCTGAAAGCACAAATTCAAATAGATTTTAAAAATAAATAACTTTCAGAAGTACGTGACATTCCCCGAATTTGAATATTGTATATTTGTAAAATAGGGCGACCGTTTGAAGTTGAAATATCGAATTTCGGTGGAAATTTTTTTTCTATTTTTTTCTAGAAGCGTTTGCAAGTATTTCCATTATTGCAAAATTAAAAGTTATATTTAAAAATATAGGTATGTCAGGTACTTTTGCAAGTTATATATTTTTTAAATCTATTTGAATGTTTGCTTTCACAGATGCATCGTTTGGCCTAGGGAATGTGCACCAGCTAATGCTTAAAAACAACACGACTCATATCCAAACCGATATCTTCTTTAGTTAATAGTAATATCCCATGAGAATTTAGAATACTATAGTTAAATGATGTATGTTTCAGTCGAGAAATATTGTGTATGATTTTCACTTATACCTTTCGTAAAAAAATCCTGAACTTGTATGTTTTTTCTGAACCTTTAGGTGGGTGTAACCCCTTAAGTACAGACACAGTTGTCAGTTACAAATGTGTGCATAGGCCAATGCCGCCAATAGCTCTCACCTCCAGAATAATACACATATCCACATAAATGATATCTGAATTCCTCATCATTAAGGGCGTCGACCACTTTGTCACAAAAAATGCAGGATGATTTTGCGTAGAAGTTACCAGAAAAAGAACGAACACGAGCAATGTTTTAAGATCACAAGTTTTAAATTCACAGACACACATCTGTAGGCGAACAAATATCTCCACACATCCGACAACTTTCTTCGGGAGTTCATGATGGACTAGAGTCCAAAATAAATAGCGGGAAATATTCATCAGAGACATTCTGCACTTTGTATTTAATATTCCCCGTTTCCAAAGAGACACACCTGCCAGCCGCTGTTATGTTTCACACACGGTATCGTATGATTATTCACATTGAAATGCATATTTCATCAAACACATACATTAAACCCCGCACGAAGGGTAGTAATTACATCTGCATGTTAGACGTAATACGTTCTTCTCTATGCCAGAAGTAAACGTGAATGCAATAAGAACTATGTAGAGTATTCCTGATAAATAAGGGGACGGGACTAGATCAAAGCGACAGGGGTCTTCGTTCGATTTTACACGCTACAGCCTGTCCAACAGAAATTTAATAGAATGTTGACGACTGATGAGGACATTTCACTTATGATAGCGTCCTTTTTCATGAAATTCTCCGGAGTTTGGGTGGCTGCTGATCATCATGAGCAACAGCGCAGGAATATCATGTTAGTTTACACTATCACTCTGCTCCTTTTCGGTGTCTACCTTCAGATAACCGATTTTTATCATTCCTTCGAAGATATTGGCGTGAGTTTGTTTGAATTTATTAAAAATTGTGAACATCTGTGATACTTCTAGCTCATTGTAATCGGGTTTTACCATTGTGTGTTCACAGGAGTGTCTTTACGTCACGTGCAACGTTATAAGCACATCAATGTCCGTATTCAAGATAGGTGTCATGCTTTTACACAGAAATTTTTTTTTCAAGTTAGTTGATTACTTCCAAGAGAAATTTATGCGTTCCAATTACGACGTTTACGAGGAAATTATTTTCAACGAGTGCAAACGTACTTGCTTTGTCTTCATCAGCCTTTTTACCTTCTTTACGCAAGCCACCATTGCTAGTTACATCATACGACCGGTCGTGGGTAAGTCCGTATATTCAAGTCAACAGAAGATTTGAAAATAATTGAATCTTTGAAAATGTAGACAATTTTTTCCAATCTGCTGAGACATACTAACTAAACAATTCACAACTATTCGCCATTAGTAAAATAAATTATACTGTTCCACCCTCCTTTAAACGCGGGAAATAATACATAGATAACATACATATGTAGGTACGAATTATACAAATACGATTCATTTTGCAGTATCTTTAAGCAATTATTATATAGTGACGGTACCTACCTTTTATAGGTACAATTTTCTTTGGGATTTTATACCGTGGAACTCATATCTCACCAGTCTCACCCTGACCCTTCAGATCATTGTCCTGCGTATATATTGCACAACCAATGAAATGGATTGTTCTTGATGTTGTAGCAAATATTGGAAGAAACGATTCAGATAGAATCCTTCCATTCCGAATGTGGGTGGACCTGCCGCTCACTGTGACACCATACTTTGAGATATTGACAGTCATGCAGGTATTAAATTTTTTTTTACTGTTCAAGGGATTCGTATGTAATAGTAACGCGTCTCAGAACAATATTAAGTTTGTGAAGTTCTTGGACACAATTTATTAATCCCACAGTGGACTCGTAAATTAAAATTAGGTATACCATTGCACACGATGGGCCTTACCGGCCCACATTTTCGGAAGAGCAATATTTCTGGACCCACTTACTGTATTGACCTTAATCTTAAATAAGAAAAATATTTGTAACAAAATGTAATACTGAACAAATATCTTTTTAACATTGCGGGTCATATATATCTAAATCTTTTTCAATATCATGAGAATTGTTTACTTGGGCCTTATTAATACATAAGATGTGATAAACTGTATGTAGAGAACATACAAATTTCGTTACACCACTCCGATTCCTCAGAATTGAATTCTTATAAAAATTATCAAAGTTCGGAATTTACATTGGAACAGGTGGTCGCGATGTTCCAAATCGGTGTCTGCTACTGTTGCTTCGACAATTTTCTATGCATTACGAATCTGCACGTGGCTGGTCAGTTTCGTATACTGCAGTACAGACTAGCACACATGAACAATGCGCGCATTACCAAGGAGGAAGAAAGTTCGAATGTGACGTCTTCGTATCGCGTAGATAAATATTTCCTTGCATTTAAAGGATACGTTAAGGAGCATCAAGCATTGATAGCGTATTGCGACAAGCTCAATGAAGTATTCAGTGCAATGGTATTGGGACAAGTTCTACTGTTCAGCGTAATAATATGCCTCGATGGATTTCAGATTCTTATGGTTCGTACATATTTTACTAATGTTGTTCGATTACAATAAAGTAACTATTTCCTTATAATGAAGTGGAACCTACTATAAGAATGAATAGAACTGCGGAAAGTGGTCAAAATGCGTCGTATAAAACCTGTGATCCAGTTCACTCGATACATTTTCGTTTCTAATACTTTTACATTTACTGACCTTTCGGATGAAGCTCTCACAATGTTCACCATTGATTTGCATGTCACCCTGTAGAGTTTTAAGTCATGGAACTTGTAGATGCTATTCAGGTCTGTTTGCAATCTTGTTAAGTTTATTCAAATTGGTGTTCTGTCTGCGACATATGCTGCGACAAACATAGCTGCTCCGGTGCATTGAATCTATTCTTTAGTGTGAAGTGGGTTCCACTTGCTATATTAAGGCAAAATCTCGCGTATCATTAAATTGCATTCGCAATATATTTTGACTTTTAGGCGGAGGCAAGCTTTGAAAGGCGTATTATTTTTATATTCCACTTAGTGACCTCAATAAGTCAGCTATTCATGTTTACCTACAGTTGCGACTGTATAATGCACGAAAGCGCGAATATTGCCACAGCAATGTATTCGTCACCGTGGATGCATTTGCCAATGAATAAGAAAGGAAGGATGCTGCAAAAAGATTTGATACTTGTTGCAATGAGATCTAGGACACCATGCTGCTTAACAGCCTACGGATTTTTTCCTGTAACGTTGGAGACATACACTAAGGTAATCAGTTGTATATTTCCTGGGCCATTAGCTTGCTATTACATCCCCCGTTTCTTGTAATTTGTAGTTGATATTTAAGTGATATTTTTACACCGTGATGTGTTGTGAGTGTCCATGGGACGTCTATCGCATTTAGCGTAATCATGCTAGTGCATCTTGAAGACGATTATGATGTCGAGATCTTATTGCTTTTTTAACAATATGGTACTCAACTTTTCATCAGATAAACTACTCTTTCTGCAGAATAATATCTTGTACCAGTTTTGCAAATGTTAATTTACAGTTCAATAGCTTATACTGAATTGCATAAAATGTAGAATTGATTAAATTCGATGTTTGCAGGTTTTGAGCACTGCAGTGTCATACTTCACCCTGTTAAGGCAAAGCACCGAAGATGTGACTGATACTTAATTTGTCCCAATTGTATAATGCACACGCGTGGGCATTGTTAATACATAGACAGACCATTGTTAAGACATAAATGAAGACCATTGTTTAGTACATAAACCGTAATTATAGCTGTCAAATACACAAGAAAAGATAATGTGAAGAAAAAATCAGAACTGTTGTAATAAAGAATTTGTGAATATGCATATAATTCGTGTTATATTCCCGAGAAAACATTTAGTTCAATTACGGTGGGCCCATTTCAAATATTCTTTGCCATGTATACAAAACAATGTCTTGTACCAACATCGAAATATTTATGTGACCATTCATTAATTCTTCAGAATCCTTTCATACGTACCCAAATACATGGGAGCTTCTCGGGCGTATGGCTAATAGGGTGGGCCGAAAAAACGTTTTTTTTTATTTTCGTTGGAGCCTAGCGTGGAAAAGTTGTGTGATTAGGAGTTAAAGGCACACGGAAAACTTGGGGGTCGTGCCTCAATTTTTCACCGGGCCCAAAGCCTGGAGAAATTTGTTTTTAAAAATTTTTTTTTTCAAATTTTTTTTCTTAGGGTGGGCGGGTGGAACTCCTGGTGCAGATACCTCCACGTGGTGAGTTCTGGGTTAATTCGGTATTAAGCATATATTATTTTTCATGCTAAAATATCAAATTAGGCGAAAGGCTGTACAATCAAAATAAAAAATACCTTCATTTACTTACTTATTTATATTGTTGACCCATGGAGGCGGCTAAATAATATACAAATGACTTCAGAGTTTTAGGGGATACTGAAAAACACACAAAAAACAGCAGGTAAAGAAAAAAAGTTGAAAAAAAAAAATTCTCCGGGCTTTGGGCCCGGTGAAAAATTGAGGCACGACCCCCTTGTTTTCCGTGTGCCTTTAACTCCTAATGACACAACTTTTCCACGCTAGGCTCCAACGAAAATAAAAAAAAAACGTTTTTTCGGCTCACCCTAATGGCTAATGTGGCTATGCATCGTAATCTTCAATCTTTCCACGAATATACCACTGATGATTTCTCTGTGCAACAGGACACGCGTTTCTACATTTTTATTAACACTGGTGGGTAATTCATCCTTTAACGTTACAATTTAGTGTTACTTTAACTAGCTACAATTAGACATTTCTAATCCTGCACACAATGATCTTTTTTAGATACAAAGGAACTTAAGAAATAAAACCTTGTGCTTCTGCTATCTTTTTTTATTACTAAAATTTTGATAATAATACTTTACGTAGCTTGTCTGACGATCGAGGAAGAAAAATATTTTACATATTTATGGCACATCTACGATCGACCGTATTCGACATGTAAGTAACTTGAATCATATTGTAATGATTATTAAGAAAAATATTAAGTCTGAAGTCATTCTATAAGCTTGAATTGTAAATCGTCTAAATTATATAGAATCTAATATAGTAGTATAATATAGTATATATGTGTACATATCACTTTGGAACCGTAAGTGGTTAAGAATAAAACGTTTATTAATAACGCAATTTAAGTACTTATAAATTCCACAGTTACTAGAAATCTGCGCCTGAGATTCAAATATCGTGGTACATACAACTATCGGCGTGTATGAAATTTTCTTATTTAGGTAATTGAAAGTATCAAAAAGATCGATTGAAAATTTCTTTAAAAAAAATTCCCGAAAAATATCCCGATTTTCAGTTAGTTACACCAGGCTCTCCCCTTAAGGGGTTACATCCACCTAGTGGTCCGGAAAAAGCATACAATTTCAGGAATTTTTTGGGGGAAAAAGTATAAGAGGAATTAAATATAATATATTTTTCTACTACAAGATACATCTTTTAAATACGTATTATTCTAAATTTTCATGAGATATTATTATTATCTAAAGGAGATAGGTATCGGCTTGGATATGAGTCGTGTTCTTTTTAAGCATTAGCTGGTGGATATTCCGCAGGCCAAACGATGAATCTGAAAGCACAAATTCAAATAGATTTTAAAAATAAATAACTTTCAGAAGTACGTGACATTCCCCGAATTTGAATATTGTATATTTGTAAAATAGGGCGACCGTTTGAAGTTGAAATATCGAATTTCGGTGGAAATTTTTTTTCTATTTTTTTCTAGAAGCGTTTGCAAGTATTTCCATTATTGCAAAATTGAAAGTTATATTTAAAAATATAGGTATGTCAGGTACTTTTGCAAGTTATATATTTTTTAAATCTATTTGAATGTTTGCTTTGAGATGCATCGTTTGGCCTAGGGAATGTCCATCAGCTAATGCTTAAAAACAACACGACTCATATCCAAGCCGATATCATCTTTAGTTAATAGTAATATCTCATGAGAATTTAGAATACTATAGTTAAATGATGTATGTTTCAGTCGAGAAATATTGTGTATGATTTTCACTTATACTTTTCGTAAAAAAATCCTAAACTTGTATGCTTTTTCTGAACCTTTAAGTGGATGTAACCCCTTAAGTACAGACATAGTTGTCAGTTACAAATGTGTGCATAGGCCAATGCCGCCAATAGCTTTCACCTCCAGAATAATGCATATATTCAACATATCCACATAAATGATATCTGAATTCCTCATTATTAAGGGCGTCGACCACTTTGTCACAAAAAATGCAGGATGATTTTGCGTAGAAGATACCAGAAAAAGAACGAACAAGAGTCATGAAACAGCAATGTTTTAAGATCACAAGTTTTAAACTCGCAGACACACATCTGTAGGCGAATAAATATCTCCACACATCCGACAACTTTCTTCGGGAGTTCATGATGGACTAGAGTCTAAAATAAATAGCGGGAAAGATTCTTCAGAGATATTCTATACTTTGTATTTAATATTTCCCTCCCCCAAAGCGACACACCTACCAGCAGCTGTTCTGTTTCACACACGGTACCGTATCATTATTCACATCGAAATGCATACTTCATCAAACACATACATTAAAACCCGCACGAAGGGTAGTAATTATACCTGCAAGTTGGACGTAATACATTCTTCTCTATGACAAAAGTAAACGTGAATGCAATAAGAACTGTGTAGACTATTCCTGATAAATAAAGGGACGGGACTAGATCAAAGAGATAGGGGTCTTCGTTCGATTTTACACGAAACACCCTGTCCAACAGAAATTCAATAGAATGTTGACGACTGATGACGACATTTCACTTATGGTAGTGTCCTTTTTCATGAAATTCTCCGGAGTTTGGGTGGCTGCTGATCATCATGAGCAACGGCGCAGGAATATCATGTTAGTTTACACTATCACTCTGATCCTTTTCGGTGTCTACCTTCAGACAACCGAATTTTATCATACCTTCGAAGATATTGACGTGAGTTTGTTTGAATTTATTAAAAATTGTGAACATCTGTGATACTTCTAGGTCATTGTAATCGGGTTTTACCATTGTGTGTTCACAGGAGTGTCTTTACGTCGCGTGCAACGCTATGAGCACAATAATGTCCCTATTCAAGATAATTGTCCTGCTTCTAAACAGAAAATTTTTTTTCAAGTTAGTTGTTTACTTCCTACAGAAATTTATGCGTTCCAATTACGACGTTTACGAGGAAACTATTTTCAACGAATGCAAACGTACTTGCTTTATCTTCATCAGCCCTTTTACCTTCTTTACGCAAGCCACCGTTGCTAGTTACGTCATAAGACCGCTCGTGGGTAAGTCCGTATATTCAAGTCAACAGAAGATTTGAAAATAATTGAATCTTTGAAAATGTAGACAATTTTTTCTAGTTGTGAATTCTTTACTAACTAAAGAATTCACAACTATACGCCATTAGTAAAATAAATTATACTGTTCCACCCTCCTGTAAACGCGGGATGTAATACATAAATAACATATGTAGGTACAAATTATACAAATACGATTCATTTTGCAGTTTCATTAAGCAATTATTGTATAGTGACGGTACCTACCTTTTATAGGTACAATTTTCTTTGGGATTTTATACCGTGGAACTCATATCTCACCAGTCTCACCCTGACCCTTCAGATCATTGTCCTGCGTATATATTGCACAACCAATGAAATGGATTGTTCTTGATGTTGTAGCAAATGTTGGAAGAAACGATTCAGATAGAATCCTTCTATTCCGAATGTGGGTGGACCTGCCGCTCACTGTGACACCGTACTTTGAGATGGTAACAGTCATGCAGGTATTAAATTTTTTTTTACTGTTTAAGGGATTCGTATGTAATAGTAACGCGTCTCAGAACAATATTAAATTTGTGAAGTTCTTGGACACAATTTATTAATCCCACAGTAGAATCGTAAATTAAAATTAGGTATACCATTGCACACGTTGGGCCTTACCGGCCCATATTTTCGGAAGAGCAATATTTCTGGATCCACGTAATGTATTGACCTTAATCTTAAGTAAGAAAAATATTTGTAACAAAATGAAATACTGAACAAATATCTCTTTAACATTGCGGGTCATAGTTATTTAAATCTTTTTCAATATCATGAGAATTGATTACTTGGGCCTTATTAATACATAAGATGTGATAAACTGTATGCAGAGAACATACAAATTTCGTTACACCACTCCGATTCCTCAGAATTGAATTATTTTAAAAATTATCAAAGTTCGGAATATACATTGGAACAGGCGTTGGCGGTGTACCAAATCGGTGTTTGCTACTGTTGCTTCGACAATTTTCTATGCATTACGAATCTGCACGTGGCTGGTCAGTTTCGTATACTGCAGTACAGACTGGAACACATGAACAATGCGCGCATGACCAAGGAGGAAGAAAGTTTGAATATGACGTCTTCGTATCGCGTAGATAAATATTCCCTTGCATTTAAAGGATACGTTAAGGAGCATCAAGCATTGATAGCGTATTGCGAAAAGCTCAATGAAGTATTCAGTGCAATGGTATTGGGACAAGTTCTAATGTTCAGCATAATAATATGCCTCGATGGATTTCAGATTCTTATGGTTCGTACATATTTTACAAATGTTCCTTACAATGAAGTGGAACCTACTATAAGGATGAATTCAATTGCGGAAAGTGGTGAAAATGTGTCGTATAAAATCTGTGATCCAGTTCACTCGATACATTTTTGTTTCTAACCCCTTTACATTTGCTTACCTTTCGGATGAAACTCTCACAATGTTCACCATCAATTTGCATGTCACCCTGTAGAGTTTTTGTCATGGAACTTTTAGATGCTATTCAGATCTGTTGGCAATTTTGTTAAGATTATTCAAATTGAAGTTCTGTCTACGACGTATGCTGCCAATTGCGGCTTCCACCAGCAGCACGTTCAGCTGTCTGATTACAGAGTTCAACATGATTCTCTTGCCAATCGAAAGACTTTGCAACAGTATCTGCCCTCAACATTTGCAGTTTCTAATATGCAGTATTCATTATAGAAAAAACATACCCAGACTACCACGAAGTGGTAATATAAAAAAAATAAAGGTAAGCAACAGTGTCTGAGGGAATTGATTTAGCTGGATTACACCCAGAACTAATGCTACACAAACATAGCATCTATTCTTTTAGTGTTAAGTGGGTTCCACTTGCTATATTAAGGCACAATCTCGCGTATCATTAAATTGCATTCGCAATATATTTTGTCTTTTAGGCGGAGGCAACCTTTGAAAGGCGTATTATTTTTATATTACACTTACTGACCACAATAAGTCAGCTATTCATGTTTACCTACAGTTGCGACTGTTTAATGCACGCAAGCGCGAATATTGCCACAGCAATGTATTCGTCACCGTGGATGCATCTGCCAATGAATAAGAAAGGAAGGATGCTGCAAAAAGATTTGATACTTGTTGCAATGAGATCTAGGTCGCCATGCTGCTTAACAGCCTACGGATTTTTTCCTGTAACGTTGGAGACATACACTAAGGTAATCAGTGGTAGATTTCTTCGCCCAATCGCTTGCTATTACATCCCCCATTTCGAGTAACTTGTAGTTAATATTCAATTGATATTTTTACACCGTGATGTGTGGTGAGTGTCCACGGGACATCTATCGAATTTAGCGTAATTATGCTAGTGCATCTTGAAGATTATTATGACGACGATATCTTACTGGTTTTTAACAATATGGTACTCAACTTTTCATCAGATAAACTACTTTTCCTGTAACTTCTACCAGTTTTGCAAATGTTAATTTTGCCTGTTCTTGATACATTTATATTTTATACATAGCACTCCAAAATCTTTGCCCGGAGCAAAGGTCCCTACAGTTCAATAGTTTATACTGAATTGCTATTAAATGTAGAATTTATTAAATTCGATGTTTGCAGGTTATGAGCACTGCAGTGTCATACTTCACCCTATTAAGGCAAAGTACTGAAAATGTGACTGATTCTTAATTTGTTCTAATTGTATAATGCACACGCGTGGGCGTTGTTAATACATAGATGAAGGAGACCGGTGTTTTCTGAATTAAACGTAATTATAGCTGTCACTTAAACGAGAAAAGATATTGTCAAGAAAAAAATTAGATCTGTTATAATAAAGAATTTATGATTTTTCGTATAACTCGTGTTATCTTCCCAAAGAAACATTTAGTTCAATTACGGTGAGCCAACTGCAAATATTTTGCACTTTGACACGTATACAAAATAATTTCTTGTATCGACTTAGAACAGGCATGGAACTAAAGTGAACGCAGCGGCCGTTTTTCGGACGCAACGCCTCCTTTCTCCCGCCGCGCGTCTTGGCCCCCGCGGCGGCCCAGGTTCGTGGAGCGCCTCAGGCCCGTACCACGTGAACCGCGCGTGGCGCGTTGACAAGACAAAAACGCATCGACAATCGTGCTCTCTGGGTCGATGTGGAAACCTATTGATACAATGTCGCCCCAATGCGCCACGCGCGATTCATATGGTACGGGTCTGAGGCGCTCGAAGCTCCTAGGCCCGCCGCGGGGACAAAGACGCGCGGCGGGAGAAAGGAGGCGTTGCCTCCGAAAATCGGCCGCTGCGTTCACTTTAGTTCCATGCCTGACTTAGAAAATTTAGTACGACCATTCTTTAATACTTTAAAGTCCAATCACGCGTGTCCAAATACGTGTGAACTTCTCGGATGTAAGGCTAATGTGGCTATGCTTCCGAATCTTCAATCTTTTCTACCATAGTTACTAGAAATTTGCGCTGGAGATTCGTGCACGTATCGTGGTACATACAACTATCGGGGTGTATGAAATTTTCTAATATAAGGAAATATCATATCCACTTCCGAATTTAATTCTTTCCAAATATCTGTCAATGTACCGCCGAGATTCTCGTGCAACTATTGTGGTTCTACAGTGCACAATTGTCTTCTTCACTGAAAAAGGCTGGAGAAATATTAAGAGTGCCAAATATGCGAAATGACGATATACAGGGTGTCCCAAAATTGAGGGACAATCTAGAATATGCAATATCCTGATGCAAGAAGACATCGAAAAGTCCTTAACCGTTTTTGGATTCGAGGCTTCGTTCTCCAGATATTAACAGTTGAATATTAGGGGTGCAACTTTTGAGCCGCGTAGTTTAAAGCCGAGTCACAGTCACACAGAGAAGACATGAGTACCTATATACAGACCCATATATAGAAAAGCCAACACAACTGATCCCTTTTCACAGTTTGAACCAGAGCGGTCGCCTCCACTGTTCGGATTAATTCGCTACGTATGGCAACTCTAATCGACTGTTTCATTTCTCCGTTCGAGTTGCAGGATTGCAGAAATGTAGGATGAAGTAAAGGGAATGCTAAGACGTAGCCGTGTGGTAGTTATATAAGCCTAGCGTAATTTTTACGTACTCACATAGTTGTGAATTACGAATGTGTGCGTGGGTCAATACAGATCGCCGAGGCAGACAAGCGACATGGCAATGGTTACACTCCCACGCTATGATCGGCCAATATTTCTCACCTCCACAATAACAAACATATCCAATATATCCACATAAATGATATCGGAATTACTCATCGCTAAGGGCGTCGACCAGTTTGTCACAAAAAATTAGAAGAATGATTTCACGTAGAAGACGTGAGATAAAGAACGAATGGAAGACATGGAACAGCAATGTTTTAAGACCTCAAGAAACTGGGATCCTGAGTATAACCAAATTTCACATCCACACATATGTAGGCGAATAAGTACACATCTCAACACATCCGACTACTTTGTTCGCGAGTTCATGATCGAGTAGATCAAAATAAATTATGGGAAAGATTCTACAGAGACACTCTACACTTTCTATATAATATTTCGCTTTCCCACGGAGGCACACCTGCAAGCCGCCGTTCTGTTTCACAGAGGGTGTCATAGCACTATTCACAATGTCATGCATAACTCATCAAACATATACATTGTAACTCGCACGAGGGATAGTAATTACACCTGTACGTTGAACGTAATACGTTCTTCGCTATGAAAGAAGCAGTCGTGAATGCAATAATAATAACTATGAAGGGTATGTACCTATTAGCGATAAATAGTAGGGGGACGGGACTAGATCAAAGTGCTAGGGTCTTCATTTGATTTTACATGATACAGCCTGTCATACAAAAATTCAGTAGCATGTTGACGCCCCATGACGACATTTCTATTACGGTCACGTCAATTTTTATGAAGATTTCCGGTCTTTGGATGGCTGCTGACGATCATGAGCAACGGCGGAGGAATATCACGTTAGGGTACACTATCAGTCTGATCCTATTTAGTGTCTACTGTCAGACAACCGACTTCTACTACTCCCGTAAAGATATTGCCGTGAGTTTGTTAAGAATTATTAAAAATTGTTAAAAGCAGTGAAACTTTTCACTCATTGTAATCGTACTTTATATTTGTGTGTTCACAGGATTGTCTTTACATAGCGTGCAATATTTTAAGCCTATCCATGTCTCTATTCAAGATAGTTGTCTTGTTTTTAAACAGAAAAAAATTTTTTACTTTAGTTGCTTACTTGCGGCAGAAATTTTTGCGCTCCAATTACGACGTTTACGAGGAAATTATTTTCAACGAGTGCAAACGTACTTGCTTTATCTTCATCAGCCTTTTTACCTTCTTTACGCAAGCCACCGTTGCTAGTTACGTCATAAGACCTATCGTGGGTAAGTCCGTAAATTCAAGTCAATAGAAGTTATGAAAATAATTGAGTCTTTGAAAATGTAGATAATTTTTTTTCCAATCTGCTGAGACATCCTAACTAAAGAATTCACAACTGTACGCCATTAGTAAAATAAATTATTCTGTTCCACCCTCCTTTAAACGCGGGAAGTAATACATATATAACATATGTAGGTACATATTATATCAATACGATTCATTTTGCAGGTTCATTACGCAATTACTATAAACAGTTGATACCTACCATTTGTAGGTACAATTTTCTTTGGGAACTCATATCTCACTTAAGTTTCACCCTGACCCTTCAGATCATCGTGATTCGTACATTTTGCACAACGAATGAAATGGATTGTTCTTGATTTTGTAGCAAATATTGGAAGAAACGCGTCAGATAGAATCCTTCCATTCAGAATGTGGTTGGACCTGCCGCTCACTGTGACACCGTACTTTGAGATATTGACCGTCATGCAGGTGTTAAAAGTTTTTGTACTGTTTTAAAGATTCGTGTGTAATAGTGATGCATCTCAGTACGATATTAAATTCGTGAAGGTCTTGGACACAATTTATTAATCCCACAGTGGACCCATAAATTAAAATTAGGTATACCATTGCATACGTTGGGCCTTACAGTCCCATATCTAAAATATCCTCAAGTCGAGGAATGCATTGATATTTTCGGAAGAACAATATTTCTGGAATTTAGAGCTGTTCGAGTACTCGAAACATTCGAGTAGCTTGAAATGCGATCCGAGCGGGACTCGATTTTTCGAGCCGAGCCGGGACCCGAACGGATCCGAGTAACCCGAATGTTTCGAGTAGCTCGATTCTTTCGGGTAGCTCGATTCTTTCGGATAGCTCAATTTTTTCCAACAGTTCGAACGTATTCCGCGCAACCCGACAATGCCGGGCAGTCTGCTTGCTTAAAGTACATGGGACGTTTTGAAAGGAGGAGATTATATCTTTCTTTGGTTGAGTTTTCTTTCGAAATTTCGTCAAAAACGACGTAGGACCAGCCGTTTAGGAGATACGCAGCCTCAAAGTGTCAAAAAGAAAACTCTGAATTCCATCTTCTAAACGGTACCGTCGTTGTCGCCGTCGTCTTACGCAATGTTCAGATCGCTTCGTTTTTTATCTACTCGAAAGAGTCGAGCTTTCCGAAAAAATCGAGCTACCCGAAAAAAATCGAGCTACCCGAAAAAATCGAGCTACCCGAAAGAATCGAGTTACCCGAAAGAATCGAGCTACTCGAAACATTCGGGTTACTCGGATCCGTTCGGGTCCCGGCCCGGCTCGGTTTTTCGAGCCGAGCTTGGCTCGACTCGATTCTTTCGGGTACTCGAACAGCTCTATTCTGGATCCACGTAACCTATTGGCCGTAATCTTAATTAAGAAAAATATTTGTAACAAATTGAAATACTGAACAAATATCTCTTTAACATTGCGGGTCATAGTTATTTAAATCTTTTTCAATATCATGAGAATTGTTTACTTGGGCCTTATTAATACATAAGATGTGATAAACTGTATGTAGAGAACATACAAATTTCGTTACACCACTCCGATTCCTCAGAATTGAATTATTTTAAAAATTATCAAAGTTCGGAATATACATTGGAACAGGTGTTGGCGTTGTACCAAATCGGTGTTTGCTACTGTTGCTTCGACAATTTTCTATGCATTACGAATCTGCACGTGGCTGGTCAATTTCGTATACTGCAGTACAGACTGGCACACATGAACAATGCGCGCATGACCAAAGAGGAAGAAAGTTCGAATATGACGTCTTCGTATCGCGTAGATAAATATTCCCTTGCATTTAAAGGATACGTTAAGGAGCATCAAGCATTGATAACGTATTGCGAAGAGCTCAATGAAGTATTCAGTGCAATGGTATTGGGACAAGTTCTAATGTTCAGCGTAATAATATGCCTGGATGGATTTCAGATTCTTATGGTTCGTACATATTTTACAAATGTTCCTTACAATGAAGTGGAACCTACTATAAGGAGGAATTCAACTTCAGAAAGTGGTGAAAATGTGTCGTATAAAATCTGTGTTCAAGTTCACTCGATACATTTTCGTTTCTAATCCTTTTACATTTGCTGAACATTCGGATGAAGCTCTCATAATGTTCACCATTGATTTGCATGTCACCCTGTAGAGTTTTTGTCATGGAACTTGTAGATGCTATTTAGATCTGTTGGCAATCTTGTTAAATTTATTCAAATTGGTGTTCTGTCTGCGACGTATTCTGTCAATTCCGGCTTCCACCAGTAGCACGTTCAGCTGTCTGATTACAGAGATCAACATGATTCTCTTGCCAATCGAAAGATTTTGCAACAGTATTTGCCCTCAACATTTGCAGTTTCTAATATGCGGTATACATTATAGAAAAAAAATACTCACCCAGACTACCACGAAGGGATAATATAAAAATATTAAAGGTAATCAATTGTGTCTGAGGCAATTGATTTAGCTAGAGTACACCCAGAACTAATGCTACACAAACATAGCTGCTCCGGTGTATTAAATCTATTCCTTTAGTGTGAAGTGGGTTCCACTTGCTATATTAAGGCACAATCTCGCGTATCATTAAATTGCATTCGCAATATATTTTGTCTTTTAGGCGGAGGCAACCTTTGAAAGGCGTATTATTTTTATATTACACTTAGTGACCTCAATAAGTCAGCTATTCATGTTTACCTACAGTTGCGACTGTTTAATGCACGAAAGCGCGAATATTGCCACAGCAATGTATTCGTCACCGTGGATGCATCTGCCTATGAGTAAGAAAGGAAGGATGCTGCAAAAAGATTTGATACTTGTTGCAATGAGATCTAGGTCGCCATGTTGCTTAACAGCCTACGGATTTTTTCCTGTAACTTTGGAGACATACACTAAGGTAATCAGTGGTAGATTTCTTGGCCCATTAGCTTGCTATTACATCCCCCGTTTCAAGTAATTTGTAGTTGATATTCAAGTGATATTTTGACACCGTGAGTATGGATACATGTCCATGGGACATCTATCGAATTTAGCGTAATCATGCTAGTGCATCTTGAAGATGATTATGACGACGATATCTTACGGATTTTTAACAATATGGTACTCCACTTTTCATCAGATAAACTACTTTTTCTGTAGAATAATATCTTATACCAGTTTTGCAAATGTTAATTTTGCCTGTTCTTGATACATTTATAGAGAGCACTCAAAAACTTTGCACGGAGCAACGATCCCTACAGTTGAATAGCTAATACTGAATTGCTATAAAATGTAGAATTTATCAAATTCGATGTTTGCAGGTTTTGAGCACTGCAGTGTCATACTTCACCCTATTAAGGCAAAGCACCGAAGATGCGACTGATTCTGAATTTGTTCCAATTGTATAATGCACACGCGTGCGCGTTGTTAATACATATATATAGGAGACCGGCGTTTTCTGAATTAAACGTAATTATAGCTGTCACATACTCGAGAAAAGATATTGTCAAGAAAAAAATTAGATCTGTTATTATAGGTAATAAAGAATTTGTGATTTTTCGTATAACTCGTGTTCCCCCCAAAAAACCTGTAGTTCAATTATGGTGAGCTAAGTGCAAATATTTTGCACTTTCGTACGTGTACAAAATAATTTCTTGTATCGACTTAGAAAATTTTGTACGACCATTCATTAATACTTTAAGTCCAATCACGCGTGTTCAAATACGTGCGAACTTCTCGGATGTATGGCTAATGTGGCTATGCTTCCGAATCTTCAATCTTTTCTACCATAGTTACTAGAAATCTGCGCTGGAGATTCCTGCTCGTATCGTGGTACATACAACTATCGGGGTGTATGAAATTTTCTAATTTGAGGAAACATCGTATCCACTTCCGAATTTAATTCTTACCAAATATCTGTCAATGTACCGCCGAGATTCTCGTGTAACTATTGTGGTTCTACAATGCACAGTTGTCTTCTTCGCTGAAAAAGGCTGGAAAACTGTTAAGAGTGCCTAATATGCAAAATGACGATATACAGGGTGTCCCAAAATTGAGGGACAATCTAGAATATGCAATATCCTGATACAAGAAGACATCCAAAAGTCCTAAACCGTTTCGGGATTCGAGGCTTCGTTCTCCAGATATTAACAGTTGAATATTAAGGGTGCAACTTTTCGGCCGCGCAGTTTAAAGCCGAGTCACAGTCACACAGAGAAGACATGAGTACCTATATACAGACCCATATACAGAAAAGCCAACACAACTCATCCCTTTTCACAGTTTGAACCAGAGCGGTCGCCTCCACTGTTCGGATTAATTCGCTACGTATGGCAATTCTGATCGGCCGCCTCATTTCTCCGTTCGAGTTGCACGTCTGTAGACAGGTAGCATGAAGTAAAGGGAATGCTATAACGTAGCCGTCTGGTAATTATATAGGTATGCCTAGCGTAATTCTTACGTGTTCACATAGTTGCGAGTTACGAATGTGTGCGTAGGTTAATACAGATCGACGAGGCAGACAAGCGACATGGCAATGGTTACACTCCCACACTATGATCGGCTAATATTTCTCACCTCCACAATAACACACATATCCAATATATCCACATAAATGATATCTGAATTACTCATCGCTAAGGGCGTCGACCAGTTTGTCACAAAAAATTAGAAGAATGATTTCACGTAGAAGACGTGAGATAAAGAACGAATGGAAGACATGGAACAGCAATGTTTTAAGACCACAAGAAACTGGAATCCCGAGTATAACCAAATTTCACATCCACACATATGTAGGCGAATAAGTACACATCCGACTACTTTGTTCGCGAGTTCATGATCGAGTAGATCAAAATAAATTATGGGAAAGATTCTACAGAGACACTCTACACTTTCTATATAATATTTCGCTTTCCCACGGAGGCACACCTGCAAGCCGCCGTTCTGTTTCACAGAGGGTGTCATAGCACTATTCACAATGCCATGCATAACTCATCAAACATATACATTGTAACTCGCACGAGGGATAGTAATTACACCTGTACGTTGAACGTAATACGTTCTTCGCTATGAAAGAAGCAGTCGTGAATGCAATAATAATAACTATGAAGGGTATGTACCTATTAGCGATAAATAGTAGGGGGACGGGACTAGATCAAAGTGCTAGGGTCTTCATTTGATTTTACATGATACAGCCGGTCATACAAAAATTCAGTAGCATGGTGACACCCCATGACGACATTTCTATTACGTTCACGTCAATTTTTATGAAGATTTCCGGTCTTTGGATGGCTGCTGACGATGATGAGCAACGACGCAGGAATATCACCTTAGTGTACACTATCAGTCTGATCCTATTCGGTGTCTATTGTCAGACGACCGACTTCTATTACTCCCGAAAAGATATTGCCGTGAGTTTGTTTAGAATTATTAAAAATTGTTAACAGAATTGAAACTTTCCTCTCATTGTAATCGTACTTTCCATTTTCGTGTTCACAGGACTGTCTTTACATAGCGTGCAACATTTTAAGCCTATCCATGTCTCTATTCAAGATAGTTGTCCTGTTTGTAAAGAGAAAAAATTTTTTTACTTTAGTTGTTTACTTGCAGCGGAAATTTTTGCGCTCCAGTTACGATGTTTACGAGGAAATTATTTTCAACGAGTGCAAACGTACTTGTTTTATCTTTATTAGCCTTTTTACTTTCTTTACTCAGGCAACCCTTGCTAGTTACGTCATAAGAACGATCGTAGGTAAGTCCGTACATTCAAGTCAACAGAAAGTTTTGAAAATAATTGAATGTTGGAACATTTAATAAAAAATCCATTTTGTTGGGGCACACTAACTAAATAATTCATAATTATACGCCTTTAGTGAAATAAATTATACACTTCATAGGTATATACTACATTTTTTTTTTTTTACATTGTATTGTGAAGTATTTTAAAAAAAGTTTCAGGTAAAAAAAAATGAAAATCCGTTTTTGACACTGTCAAACGGTTATACCCCCTTAAGTCATTACTGTAAACTGACGCTGCCTTTTGTAGGTACAGTTTTCTTTGAAATTTTATAACGTCGAAATTCATATCTCACAAGTCTCACACTGGCCCTTAAGAACATCGTACTGTGTACATTTTGCACACCAAATGAAATGGAGTATTCTTGATGTTGTAGCAAATATTGGAAAAAACGAGACAGACAGAATACTTCCATTCAGATTGTGGTGGAACCTGCCGGTCACTGTCACGCCGTATTTTGAGATAATCACCGTTGTACAGGTATTAACACTTTTTGTACCGTTTTAAGGATTCGTGTGGAAATGTAACGCGTTTCACAACATTATGAAATCCGTGAAGTTCGTAGAAAGAATTTATTAATTTATTAAGTAGACTGATACCTACCTAGAGTTCACAAATTTCCTACTTTTCGAGTGGCATTTCTGAATTAGAAATAATGGGAGCGGTGTATGTCAATTAAGGACCTTGCAGCAAGATGGTTGCAACTCCATTTTTTATAGTTTTTGAGTAATGACGTGTTTTTACTCAAAATCTAATTTACACCAATCTAATTCTCTAGAACTGAATTATTATAAAAATAATCGAAATTTGAACTTCACATTGGAACAGGTGTTATCGTTGTATCAAATCGGCGTGTGCTACTTTTGCTTCGACAATTTTCTATGCATTATGAATCTGCACGCCGCCGGGCAGTTTCGTATACTACAGTACAGACTGACGCACATGAACAATGCAAAGGATGAAGAAAGTCCGTATACAGGTTCTCTGTATTGCGCAGATAAATATTACGCTGCATTTAAAGGATACGTTAAAGAGCATCAAGTTTTGATTGCGTATTGCGGCAAACTTGAAGAGGTATTCAATCTAATCGTACTGGGGCAAATTCTAATGTTTAGCCTGTTGATTTGCCTCGACGGTTACCAGGTTCTGATGGTCAGTACATGTTATCCAAATGTTGGTCGGATAAAATAATTCTGTTCAACCAGTCGCTTATCTAAATATGTTGCGGATTAGCCGACGAATGTTGAATTTTGATTAGAATTCAATAATTTTTCAACGAAACATTAGAACATGTTTCACATAATTACAATGAACTGGCAACACATTTTGTCTTCTAGGCGGGTGCATCCTTTGCCACGCGCCTTATTTTTGTATTTCACATAGCGGGCTGCATATCGCAGCTGTTCATGTTTTCCTACAGTTGCGATTGCTTAATGCAAGAAAGTTCGAAGATAGCCTCAGCAATATTCGCCGCGCCGTGGTTTCGTCTGCAAATGAATAAATATGGAAAGATGATGCGAAAGGATTTGATTTTTGTGATAATGAGGTCCAGTACACCATGTTGTCTATCAGCCCGCGGATTTTTCATCGTATCTCTGAACACATTCACTATGGTAAACAGTATTGGGCATTCTCGGTCAAGAATCTTCTTCTAGAAAATTGTATTTTTTATTTTTATTTTTTATTTTCCTACATTATCTGCTTCGTGTAATTTATACTTGATATTCACTATTTATTTGTCGATTCACTGAATGTTAATGGACGATCTTTTGTTCTAAAAATACTAATTTGTGTTATAAGAAAGTTTCAATCGAACTTGACTTTCATATCAACATTGTGTTCAATTGCTTATTATTAGTATGATCACTCAATTTTTTACTACTTCGTATTCCTATTTCCTACCAGATATCTAACTCATTAAATTCATCTTTGGCAGGTCATGAAAACTGCAGCGTCGTATTTCACACTAATAACTCAAAACAGCGAGGATGTGGTTGATTCTTAATTTGTTTAAATTGCGTAATGCACACACGCGAGCATTGTTCATACATGGATAAAGAAGACCGTTGTTTAGTAAATAAATCGTAATTATAGCTGTCACCCACATAAGCAATGATAATGTCAAGAACATATTAGATCTGTTGAAATAAAAAATTAGTGAATATACATATGATTCGTGTTACCTTCCCGAGAAAGCATGTAGTTCAATTACGGTGGGCCTATTTTAAATATTCTAGGCTATTTATGTATTCAAACCATTCGGTTGTGTGAATTTAGAAAACTTTTTATAACCATTTACTAATATTTCAGAATCCATTCATACATGCGAAAATACCTCGGCATTTTGGTCCAATATTTCTGTGTGCGTTTGAAGTTATTGAAAACCATCTGACATGTGGTTATGCTACCAATTCTTAATTTTTTTTTTTAAATCTACCGATGATAAGCACTGGTTAGTAATTTATCCTTGAACGTTACTTTGGCGATTGGGACGTTTTTAATTTAGCACAGAAATAATTTTAGGGGCAACAGAACGGAGGAAATGAAACGTAGTATTTCTATGTTTCTCATCGCTTGAATCGTGTCAAAAAGATTTTAGGTTGTTTTCGCATTACCGTCGCTGCAGGTGTTGCAAAACCATTGTGAATTTGAATATCTACTATGGTGAGTACTGAATACATTATCTAAGATGCATGATAAATCCAAAACTTAATTGATTCAATTCTAATGCTTGAGATAAAAAATCTTTGAGTTTGAAAGGTAACGGAGCAAACTGACTGTCAATGAAAAATATGGAAATGTAAGTACTTCATTCGATACTGCAAAATATTTGCATTTTCTGTGTCCATAATTGGTAATCCAATTGTTAAATGACTTAGACGTAATAGAAACATAATCTGTAATTTATGGTCAGTTATTTAAACACGTCACTAAGCCTATCAGACTATCAGACTACTCAAGGGGCTGATGATTAGAAACTTAATGGCAAAAAAATAAAAGTAAATACTTACCACATATTTAATTCAGGAATAACGCTCATTTTAATTACCACCTCAGCAAAAACTCGTGTTCTGCATTCAACTGCTCAAAGAATATTACCAGCATCAAGCACTGTCATACGTATTCCTCTTCTGCTATCTTAAATCCTCTTCGATCAACACTTCGCGTAAAACTTGCATTACGACTGATCCACATATTATCCTCTCAACAGTTCGTATTAAACACACCAAACAAATCTTCGTCCATAACAGAATCCAGCCTTAGCACACATTCTTGCTGCCAAGATTAAATCTGCAAAAAACTTCTTGATAGATCTGAGCCGAGTCCCGAGGCGAGCACCACTTCAGACACCATAATGCCAGGCTTCTACATGTGAAACGTACGTCTCTTCGACTTTCATCAGTTTAGACAGAGAGTGTTTAGAGTTCGAGTAGTGCAGCCGAAGGTTTGCCTGCCATGTGAAATCGAGGAAGGGCCTCAGCACCCTGGACGAAAAGCAGTGGCGGATTTAACGGGTATCCGATGAGCAGTTATCGCCTGGGTCCCTACCCAGAAGGCTCCAGGCCCCCAATTCAAATAAAAAAATTACGAGTTTGTCCAAACACTATACCTATTTTTGATTCCCATACTACTACGCTCAGCTAATTTTTAATAAACTACCACTTCATTTTCCCATAAAATGGGCCCCTCAGACCGTTTGCCACCTGGGCCCTTTTCTTTAAATCCGCAACTAACAAAAGGAAAGGCAGTTTCCTTAAAGCATGAGCAACTGTAGTGCTGCATCCTCATCACTTACACCACAATGAGTTGCTGTCGTCTTCGCGCTTGGTGGTGTCAAGTACAAGTTAGAAGACGCAAGTCGCAGTACCGTAGGCATTTCGAAGCGTGGGCTTGGAAATGCCGTAGAGTTGCAGCGAGATATAGATAGAAGTTCATGGCAAAGTCTAAAGTACAGGCCCAGATGTCGGAAACTGGCATTAGGCGTGCTCGGCTCGGGGCTCGGCTCAGATCTGAACGCAGCCTGACAGCTGCTAGTGGACACTGAGTTCACAGAGGGTTTCGTCGTACAGCCACCGGTATCATGCATAACTTATCAACCTTATACATTGTTCCTGGGATGATGGGCGTCAATTACGTCTACATATATATAATATTACGGCTCCTCTACCATCCAGCGGACATGCGAATACCAATAAAGAGTAAATACAAAGTCTACAACTGGCGAATAAAAGGATGTCGGTAGATCAAAGAAATCTGGTATTGGGTGGACTGAGCCCTGATACGTAGCAACAAAATCGATACGCACCCGTAGTTTCTACGTTCAGTTCAATGTCTGAGCTGAACATCCAGTCACTGGAACATGACGACGTCTCTGTCAATTTTACGTCCGTTTTTTTGAAAGCCTCTGGCTTCTGGGTGGGAGGCAACCGCGCCGAGCAACGGTACAGAAATCTCGTGCTGACTTACACGATCGTGTCGTTCCTTTTTATGGGTTCGACCATGGTGATAGACATTTATTACACCTGGGGAGACTTTGGCGTGAGTGTGTCAACATATACATTCCATTAAGTGTTCGAATTAGAGAGATTAAAGTTAACATTTTGAGCGGTGCAAGGTTTTGTGAAATGTCCCCTCGAGTCGGTCAAGCTTTCCTGAGCGATCGCTTCTACCGAGAAAGTTTTGCTTAACTCGCCCTGAATTAACATTCGAGGGCACACGCAGAATAGTTTTGAGGCTTCTCAGAACCGAGGTGCCCAGTGGGAAACAGTGACATGCCACAGTTTTATGATTTTAGAGGGAAGCAAGATGAGAAAAATTGTAATTATTTGAAACGGTACTTGAGTTAGATGGTAATTGGCGAGTATTATCACATTTTAGATGAAAAGTTAATTTTATTAGGTCACGTGTTCTCGATGAGTCGAATATTTAGGGCCCAGTGTGTCAATGGGCCCCTTTTCCACGACGGATTTGTTTTTTTCTCAGTGTGAAGAAAATTTAATATGATTCTACTCGGTGGAAGGTGCGTGCTATTATATTTCGAGGTGGTGGGATGATACAAAGCAACGAAAATTTATGCACATGTCGCATGTGCCTGTTTTCCACTGGGCCCCTCAACATACAAACGTGCAAGCACGCCGACGCCACTTAAAAAGTTACAACCACCTAGGGGTCCGGTAAAAGTATACAAGTTCAGGATATTTTGGGGGATAAGTATAAGTGAAAATCATACACAATGTTCTTCTACGAAAAGATACATATTTAAACTATATTATTCTAAATTTTCATGAGATATTATTATTAACTAAAGGAGATATTGGCTTGGATATGAGTTGTGTTTTTTTTGTTAAGCATTACCTGGTGGACATGCCCTAAGCCAAACGATGCAACTAAAAGCAAAAATTCAAATAGATTTTAAAAATAATTTATGTAACCCCTTAAAGTGTTAAGTGAAATAGCAAAGTCTTCAGTGGAATCTACGCGAGCACTCGCTACTGTTGCTATTTACCTACTTGATATACTTTGAGAAAGTGTTTCATGCCTGCATACATTGACAGTTTCAGCCTATCGCATCAGCCTTTTGTATTTCTGTGTTCGTAGACCTGCCTTTATATCGCGTGCAACATTTTAACGCTGATGCTGGCAATACTCAAGTTATTTACCTTGCTTCTACACAGAAAGGATTTCTTCGAATTGGTCGTTTATCTGCAACAGGAATTTCTTCACTGGAATTACGACTCCTACGAGAAAACGATCTTGAACAGGTGCAAACGCATCTGTACCTTCTTCATTTGTTGCTTCACCTGCTGCGTTCATGCAACACTTGTCAGCTACGTCATATGCCCAATCGTAGGTGAGTCGATCAATTTAAGGATGAACTTTGGGAATATTAAACATAATTAAAATTTTTTAAAATTGGAGGAATGAATATTTATGCAATAAAAAGAACTCCCTGAAAAAATTTAAAAAAATGTGATTCGGTAGTTTTTAAATTATTGAACTTTCAATTTAAGCAATATTGAGAAATATTACTACATAATTATGAATGAAATAACAGGCTAAAATTTTTGAAATCTTATGTACAGAAAGAAAAAACTAAATACTCCAAATACCTACTCGCCAAATATTAAGTAGTAGTTCTGCGGATGAAAAGACTGTTGTTCCTTGACTGATGTCTTATAAAAATATTACATTTATTTTATTCTCAAATTTTGAGGATAAAATATCGAATTGAATTAAACACCACTGAAATGGTGATTAGTTTCAATGTTTAAAGCCGCGTTTCATAAAAATTTCCGGTCAATTCTTGAATTCCGTTTCATAGTGTGATTCGAATACAGATCCAACAGCGATATACAAAATATACCACCACATAAAGTGGTGGAAACCTTTCAACTTACTTGGCGATAAATCATTTCAATTCTTATTGCAGCAAATATCGGAAAAAACGCCTCAGATCGGATACTTCCATTTAACATGTGGGGGGATTTGGTGAGAACAACTCCATACTTCGAGATAACATTTGTACTACAGGTATTAACTGTCTCCTTTAATGAATCTATAAACAAAAAATCAAGTTTCTTCTAACATCAACGTATTGAAAGAATAAGAAGAAGAAATAATACAACAAAACGACTGTAATGATAGCACGTCTTCAAAGCGAATCTTTCGTTTATGTACGCAGACAGCTTGATTTTACATTTCAATTATTGTTCAGAACTTTTTATCGCAAAAATTAATTGAATTGTGTGTTATATGTTCGCGAAGGCTTTGTTCATGTACCAAATCGGTTTGTGCTATTTTTGCTTCGACAACTTTCTCTGCATCATGACTATACACGTAGCTGGCCAGTTTCGTATACTTCAGTACAGACTAGAGAACATGCAGAAGGTGAAGAACAAAGGAAATCCTAGTGGGAATTCTGCAAGGGAATATTGCGCTGCCTTTACGCACTACGTGCAAGAGCATCAGGCACTGATCGCGTATTGTAAAAAGCTTGAAGGTGTTTTCAGCATATTCGCATTTGGCCAAGTGTTAGTGTTTAGCATGCTAATTTGCCTCGACGGATATCAGATACTTATGGTTAGTATATCATGTTTCTACACTATAATATACATATTTAAGCACTTGCATAGATAGTGAGCTAGGAATAAAGTCGCCGTTCTCCTTTCATTATTATTAACGTTTAGATTTGTTTTCTTTTTTGTTGGAGAATTTTCCATTTGCCAGGGACTTCGAGCTCTTTCACCGCTTTGAGCAAAAATGATCACTGCCGCCCTTTATATTTAATAATAAATAATTATTTTAAAATATAAGTTTTGACAACGAAAGAATTTTTTTTATATATTCGTTGAATATCAAAATCCTTTTGTTTTATAAAAAAATTAGTAATGATATGGGTGATTTAAAAACAATTCATAACTTTGATACTAAATTCAAACATGTGTTTTTATTGATTTTAATTTTCTTTTTCTGTTTGTGCAAACCAAGTTTGCCACTCTGGCAATTGCTTTGCTTGCAACTACCTAGATCGGGCTCTATAGGTATTGTATTAACAGTGGAGTCGAGAAGCCAATAGACATCTCCTTAGCGTTGTAAAATATTGCTTTGGTAATTTAAGAAATTCGGATTTTTCGAAGGAGACCCTTCAGTAATTTAAAGTACCGATATACTTTTGATCCCTCTGTTAACATAGTTATCAGGCACTTAGCGTTCAAATATGTTTTGTATAGCATATTTGATATGATTTATATATCATATTAGTGTGCGATCTATTTACGCCTGCAATATTTTGCAGGCAGACGCACCAACTGCAAGGCGTCTTATTTTTGTGTTCCACATTATGGGATGCTCGTCGCAGCTATTCATGTTTACGTACAGTTGTGACTGTTTAATGCAAGATAGTTCGAATGTGGCCAGGGCTATGTACGCAGCACCATGGACACGGCTACCAATGAATCAAGATGGAAAAATTATGCGTAGAGACCTGTTGCTCGTGGTCATGAGGGGCAGGCTACCTTGCTGTATAACAGCTTGTGGATTCTTCGCTATATCCCTGGAAACCTACACTAGGGTAATTGTTAAATATTCTATTCTCATTGTTATGCATCTATTCTCATTCGGGAGAAATTTAATTATTCATTCAATATGCGTCTATATCTTACAATTAGCTGTTTTATAAATTTAAAGTCCAAATTTATTCAACGATTGTACAAATATGGAGTGAATGTATTCTGCTGTTTTAATATTGTAATTTCGATCAATATGAACAAAGAAAAATAAAGACTCTTCATCCTCGTAATGCATTTGTGTGGGATTTCGCAGTAAATATTACTATATGTACATAATCAGAATTTTCCCATGCAATATACATTATTATGCTAACAAAGAAAATTGGGTAACTCGAAAATTCAGAAAATCATGGAATTTTTCTGTGCAAGTAGAATAATTTATCCGTAAGACAAACCTATTTTTTATTGGTGTCATAGTGCGGTTTTAAGTGGTGAAATCATAACTTGAAAAAAATGCAGAATTTTCTTTTTCGTGGAATATTTCGAGAACGATGGGCGATATCGAAGAGAAGTTTCAAGAAAAGTTTAATCTTTGTTACAGATTTTAAGTACAGCAATGTCATACTTCACTCTGCTAAAGAAGAACACTGCGGACGTAGAAAACACATAATTCGACCCGACGGTGTAGTACCATAAATAAACAGCGCCTCCTTTTGGACAGAATGTAATCAATTCCTCGTATTCGTTGCATACACCGGCAACAAAAATGTAAAGAGATATATTTTTAATTTTGCTATAAGAAAAAAGTCATCGATATCTGCCTATTGTCTGCTACCCTCTCGAGAAGTAAATAATAAAAGGGTTGCAAGATGGTTTAAACATCGTTTGGTATGTATAGACAACAACCTTTTATTTGTGCTTGACTATAATTTCACAAAACAATTTTCCAATGTGGTAGAACTTGTGGAACTTTATTCTATAATATATCGAAATACTGAAGATTTCACTTTAGATGAATTTGACGTATAGAAGTAACTCGTTTTGAAAGGAAAAATTTTGAAAATCAATCCTCTCGAGACCTCACCACCCTACATAGTCTTTGAGTCAATTCTGTTTCAAAGAATTGTTTCAGTCAATTTAGATATACAACTAATTTTCTTGGAAACTACTTACTCCCTCATGTCCAAGAAGCTGTAGGAGGCAACAAGAGACATTTCGCGATAAAAAGCCACAGAACACATCAACTTACTGTTAGTTTGCCAATTTAACATAATCCTCACATCCCTTTTTTTCAATGTGGTCCTTATTGATACACATCTCGCGTGGATTAAAAACAATGAAGATTTATCCACGGATCACTTTCGACAGAACAACATCCATATTCCTTCACGACACATTCCATTCGCGGAACTCTTAATAACGGAATCATCTAATTCCAGAGACAGCTGTTGACCACTATTAAGGTTCGCAGAGGGTTGCATTGTAGCCCCCTAGAATCATGCATAACTTATCAATCCTATGCAACCCATGCAGCAGGGGGTGGGGCAGTAATTGCAACTTTACCAGCATCATTTCACGTTTTCTTTTTCCGCCAAATAATGGTGTACAACTAACAATAACAATAAATATATAGTTCACAAACGATCGATTGAAGGATGTCAATAGATCAAAGACATCCCGTTGAACTGATCGTCATCGTTACATCGCTGCAGTAGTTACCGAACTACATGCGCGAGTTCAATGTCCAGAGTGACCATACGGTTTTTAGAAGATCGATATGATTTTCGCTCACGGTGGTGACATTTCCATTGCCATAACTAGGCCCTTTCTGAAGATCATTGGCTATTGGATAGCAGCTGATCGCGTCGAGCTAAGTCGCAGAAACCTTACGGTATTTTATACTGTCTTCGCCATCGCTGTCTTAGGTGTGATTTCAGTGATAGATTTATCTTACTCAATGGACAATATCAGCGTAAGTGTGCAAGGTACTGAGTCTGTTATAAGCAGACAGTGAATTTAACTGTGATGTGCTATGCAAGATAGTCGCTAGTATGTTTAGGTTACTAATGGAAACAGGTTCAACGTTCAATAAACCACTGTTTGCGCCTAATGTGAAGGGTTTTGATAAAATTTGAATAGGATATAGTCCACGTGAATTTTAAGGTAGACTCTCACTACGCCTCGCCTCTGTTCCTCAAAATATCCTCGAGGAGATATGCTCCGACCGAAGTCGCGAAAAGGCATAAGAAAAGCATAGGAAGATTCAAAAGAGTCGAGGTAAGGCATAGTGAGTGCCTACTTTTCCACCTCCCGTAATTTCACAATTTCACGTGCCATCATAATCCAACTTTATGAAATTCCGTCAAGTCCAAAGAATAAGCGGTTTGCTATGGAATTATCTAATACAATGTTCGCAGAGTGAGTCGTAGAGAAGTGATAAATTTAAAGTGCGAGCAAATAATGTACCTAATATAACACTTCTGACATAGCAATATCTCTTTTATCTTCAAAATACTAAAATATTAGATACTCGCTACTTCATTTAGTACATTATAAGATCACAGGTGATTTTTGGACGCCATGTCATAATCACACACTGTCTCCTTGTTCTATGCTCCATATTTACGCCCCATAAATATTGGAGCAACCTTAAAAATATCCTCGATTATTTTCCATAATTTCGAAGACTATAAAATCACAGTAGCCAATTAAAAATACTTCCAGTACCTATTTATATTTATTAGTATCTAATAAAAATACAGTAGGTATTAATAAATGTAGATAAGCCACATTTGCTATACGACATTGCTACTTCATATATTTTCCCTCCTAGGACATGCTTTACGTCATATTGAACCTGGCTACGTTGGCGATGTGTCTAGTCAAATTATTCACCATACTCGCCAACAGAACGGAGTTTTTCAATTTAATCATTTACATGCAACGGAAGTTCTTGCAATCGAAATACGATCTCTACGAGAAGGCAGCTGTGGACACATGCAAACGCAACTGCAGCATCTACATTTGTAGCTTTACTTTTTTCGCTCTAGCGACGTGTATCAGCTACATCTTAAACGCGGTTGTAGGTAAGTCAATCGACATCGACCTATCCCTATACAAATCTGTACAGTTCATCCCAATACTCGAATATCCCGAATTTATCAAATTGTGGACAGAACGAAATCGACATATCATTGTGACAAATGGTCACTTCCCTCCCCACGAAGTACGGTATTTGCTATCTCTAATTTTATACCGCGATAGTGTGCTCTATTTAAGAGATGGCATGTCTGAAAAACAATGGATAAAGCATGATCGTGATACACGATACCGTTGAGTACCTAGTACTACTGTATCCGTGAGGGACCAGTTGACTTCGTTCCTAACACTATAAAAATTTGTAACTATACACTATAGAGTGACTAATGGTAGGCTCTCATAGGTATTTATTAACCCTCTTCGGGCAAGAATATTTTGCATGGTTGAAATAAGATTTATTGAATTATTTGCTTTTTTATCGTAGCGAACATTGGAAAAAGTGGCTCAGATAGGCAACTTCCACTGAATATGTACATCGATATTGAATCCGTGACACCATATTTTGAAATATTCTTCACGATTCAGGTATTACTACACTCGGTGAAAACGAAAGCTTCGGTATTCCTAGATTTGAAGCAAACATTTAATTTTGAATAATACATTCGCACAGTCTGCATTCCTGTTACAAGTCGGCGTGTGTTACTTTTGTTTCGACAACATTTTGTGCATTATATGTCTGCATGCCTCTTGCCAGTTTCGTATACTACAATACAGACTGAGAAACTTAAACAAAATTAATGATGAAGAGAAGCGTAATGAAATTTGTTCAGAAAAATATTACGCTGCATTCAGAAACTCCGTCCAATACCATCAAGCACTAATCATGTTTTGTAACAAGCTCGAGGAAGTATTCAACTTATTCGCGCTGGGGCAAGTGGTAATATTCAGCTTGTTAATTTGCCTCGACGGATATCAGATATTTATGGTGAGTGTATATTATATTATTAAAGAATAGTCTTCGTCCACTAAAAATTCGTGATTTGTATTAAATGACTCTTTTATTAAAACATGTTAAAAATTAATTTGCACGCGACAGCCATTAGTAATTAATGATACATAAAATAATTTCTACCTAATTTCCATTTTTTCACTCAATGTAAAATGTAATTTTATTTTCGCTGCTGGGCATTGTTTGAACTTTTTTTATGAAAAAAAGTGTGTCTTCGTCTACGTACTCTATGATGTAATCGTAATTCTATGTACTTATCATAGAACCTATTTGTACTACTTTAGGTTAATCTATTATTGTGTACTTAACTTATACACGAAATATATTACGTTCTGCAGGCAGATGCACCCCTTTCAAGGCGAGTTACTTTCATATTCCACCTAATGGGCTGCATGGTCCAGCTGCTGATGTTTACATACGGTTGCGACTGTTTGATGCGAGATAGTGCGGATGTTGGCGCTTCCATGTACGAGGCCCCATGGTTACTTCTACCAATGGATAAGCATGGTAGGATGATTCGTAAAGACTTGCTGTTTGTTATCACCAGGTCAAGAGTGCCTTGCTACCTGACAGCTTGTGGCTTCTCCGCCATATCCCTGGAAACGTACACTAAGGTAACTCACGATTGATTGTGAAACTTACTAACTTGTTAGTGCCTATGTCGAGTCTACGGTATATCTTTCAGTAAGTAAGTGTACCGGTATGTAGTGAGGACCTACTCCACTTCTAGTTATCCAATCTAGTTATCGAAGAATTTTTTTGCATGGTTTGCAAAGAATTTCTGCGGACTTCTTTACTTTCTACCTCCTCCTTTCAAGTTTCACTAGGAACTTTACAATTGCCGAGATACACCTGTACTATGTTGTATACTTAAGCAGTGCACAAGTATTTATTTAAAATAATTTTTTACCCATCTCTGCCTTCAAGTCATGCAATGCTTGCAAATTAAATACTCCTGCAATAAAATGTTTTCACATTTCGTCACTACAATGGCTTCGTAGTCTTCTGCAGGTTAAAATTTCTAACAACTTTCTTCAATCTATCTGTTTCAGGTCTTGAGTACCGCAGTGTCATACTTCACACTGTTAAGAGAAAACACCGAATCTATAGAAGACCTGTGATTGCTCCCAATTTTATAGTACAGACACACAATATGACGATTTTTGTATTGAAAAAGATTGTATAGGTATACTTCTTGCATACATGATCAGAGAATATCTATAAACGATAAAAATATATAATTGTAATAATAAAAACTTAGTGAATGTGGAATAAGTTATGCATTACATTCTCGAGAAAGAGTGTAGGGTAAGTGTAGTAAGATATTTCAAATTTTATTTAGTACTCACATAAGAAGTAACTTCCTAAGCATGTATTTAAAGAAATTTTACACAATCATTTTGTAACATTTTGGAATTGTTTCACACGTTTCGCAATTGTTGCATCAAACACTTGAACACATACACGGGAAACTTTTGAATCAATTAAGAAAAAATCAATGAATAAATTACTACATTTTCTACATACGACTGCTTACGACTTTCTACATTTTGTATTTAATATTTCCCTTTCCCCAGGAGACACACCTGTCGGTCGCTATTCAGTTTTCAAGAGGGTATCATAGCACCATTCACACTGCCATGCATACTCCATCAAACATGTATGTACATTATATCCCAGTCATGACCAGTTGGAGCATTTGGGAGCACAGTCTCCATTATGTTTACGTACCAGAGCCGCGCGGAAGGCGAGCTCGAAGCCAATGATACCGCGGGCGTACAAGTTGTGCCTGCACCGCACACTCTACTACAGTTTTTCCCATCTATTGTACGCTCGCGGTATGACTGGAGTCGAGCTCCCCTTCCGCGCGGCTCTGGTAAACATTCTGCAGGCCGAGCTCCCAAATGCTCCAACTGGTCATGACAATATATCCCCTACGAATTATAATAATTACACCTGGACGTTCGAGGGAATATGTTCGACTTTGTGATAGAAGTAGACGTGAATGGAGTAAGAATAATATTACCGATAAATAAGGGGACGGGACTAGATCAAAGGTGATAGGGCGTTCGTTTGATTTCACACGATACAACCCGTCACTCAGAAATTCATTAGAATGTTGACGATTGGTACCGACATTTCTCTTATCGTAGTGTCCATAGTAGTGGCTGTTGTTGATGATGAGCAGCGATGTAGAAAAGTCACGTTATTTTACACTATCGTTTAGATCCATTTCGGTGTCTACCGAACTTTTATCACTCCCTAGGAAACATTGGTGTAAATTTGTTTAGATTTATTAAAATCCAAAAATGAAATTCTACGATTTTTCCACCCTCCAGAAAGCAAATTGCAAGCATTTTGTGTAAAATTCCAAATTTGACCACGCCCCTCTTAGAATTGATCAATACAGTCTAAGTGATTTTCATTTTAAAAAATTGTGATAAATTTTTACTTTAGGGGAGGCATCTCCGATGACCTTTCAGAAGGTTTTAGCCGTCGCTCGGTATTGTTTATAAACTCACTAATTATTGAACATACAACACAAAGAAACATGTGTTTGGCAATGAAGTTGATATATGTACATATATTCAATTAGAATATTTATACATGTATTTTCTACAAAAATATATTCCATCCCATAAGAATGACTGATCGGAATAGATTTAGCGTTAGTTTTCTTGCTGGGCAGAGGATACCGCCCTCATAACAATATACGAGATTCTACTTGAAATGATTTAATTTGTAGGCAATTTGAGCCATCTCAAGTCCCAACTCGTCTATTGCTTTGAGGGAGGGGTGGTCGGAAGGTTTCACTTTAGATGAATTTACTTACAAAAGTGTGTCTTGAACTTGCGGTGAGTAGCGAGAAGCAGAGAAGTGACTCGTTTTGAAAGGTAAAATTTGAAAAATCAATCCTGTGTTCCTTATTGATACACATCTCCCGTAAATTAGAAGTAATGAAGACATCATCACGGATCTACACATTATCCTATACACCGATCACTGTCGACAGAACAACATGCATATTCCGTCACGACACATTCCATTCGTTCAACTCTTAATATCCGAAATATCTCTATAACAGACAGCTGTTGTCCACTATCAAGGTTCGCAGAGGATTACACTGTACTCCCCCTAGAATCATGCATAATTTATCAATCCTATGCAACCCGTACAGCAGGGGATGGGGCAGTAATTGCACTCTTACGTGCATCGTTTCACGTTTTGAGGTATGCCAAATAATGGTGTACAACTAACAATAACAATAAATATATAGTTCACAAACGATCAATTGAAGGATGTCAATAGATCAAAGACATCCCGGTGAACTGATCGTCATCGTTACACCGATGCAGTAGTTGCGGAATTGCATGCGGGAGTTCAATGTCTGCAGTGAACATCCGATTTTTCGAAGTTCGATATGATTTTTGCGCACGGTGATGACATTTCCATAGCCATAACTTCTCGCTGTCTGAAGATCATTGGCTACTGGATGGCAGCTGATGGCAAAGAGCGAAGTGGCAGAGACCTGATGAAAGTTTATACTGTGATTGCGGTCGTCGTCATAACTGTGATTTCAGCGACAGATTTGTCTCACTCCCTCGACAATACCAGCGTAAGTGTGAAAGGTATTGTGTCCGTTATGAGCAGACAGTGAATTCGTTGTTTCAAATGATTCCTATTGGTCACAAGCAAATCGTGTGTTTTTCAAGGCTCCATACTCGCGTGTGACTGCTTCGAATAATTCTCCGCGGTATTAATATACCGATTATTCATGTATAGTTACCTCGGCATCACCAGAAGTTCGCTCCGGCTTTATCGTTGTGTCCGGCGCAATCTTCAATCTAGTCATCACTTGTCGAATTCAGCTTTCCACGGGCATATTGTGTCCATAGAAAGTCTTCACGAACGACAATGCTGTTTGTCATTGCTTCGCCTGTCTTTCTAAGGCTGACTTATATTTCCCACTCACATCTAATCTCGGCTAGGTTTGGTGTTGCTCTAGCTGAAGGTTCCCGCGTGCCTCAGTTCACATTTGTACCTGTACCACATTGGTACCATTCACAATGGTACCTCTTCTTATGAACTTTGAGGGGTGTTCTCACCCCCTAAATATACAAACGGAGCAAAATAAAAAACACATAATTGTAATTTTTCGATCCTTTAATAAATATCTAGAACCATAACCAATCGGAGGTGGACACCTGAAAACCTCTCCTTGTTCTATGCTGTATATTTTCGCCCACATAAGTATTGAAGCACCCTTAAAAGTATCCGCGATTATTTTCCATAATTTCGAAGTCCACCTATAAAATTGCAGTAGCTAATGCCAAATACTTCCATTACATACAATTATTAGTAACAAGCAATACTGTGGGTATTAATATAACATGTCACGTGGGTATAATAATAAAATAATATAATATATTATGTAGATAAACCACTTCTGCTACTTCATATTATATTCTCCTTCGTAGGACATGCTTTACACTATATGCAATCTGGTAACCTTGGGAATGTGTCTACTCAAATTATTCACAATATTTGCTCACAAAACGGAATTTTACAATTTAATCATTTGCCTGCAACGGAAATTCTTACAATCGACATATGATCTCTACGAGAAGGCAGCTGTGGATAAATGCAAACGCAACTGCAGCATCTACATCTGTTGCTTTACTTTTTTTGCTCTAGCAACGTGTACGAGTTACATCATTAACGCGATGGTGGGTAAGTGAAACAATATGGATCTATGCAAATTCATGAAATAATTTTGCTCTAAAAAGAACCTATACAAATCTGTGTCTTTCATCCCAATACTCGACTATCCCGAATTTCTAAAATTGTGGGGAGAACGAAATCGATTGATGACTCAAGGTCACATCGCTCACCATGAATTACGTTATTTACTACCGCCATATTTATACCACGGTTTTGTGTTCTATTTTTTAAATAAAGTATGTAAAGCGCACTCGATATCATTGAGTAGTACTACTGTATCTTTGCGGGACAAGTTGACTTCGTTCCTAACATAATATGAATTCGAACAATGGACAATAGTGTGGTTACTTATTAAAACCTGTTTAAAAAAGAATATTTTGCACGATCATAATATGAATTAATGAATTATTTGCTTTCATATCGTAGCGAACATTGGACAAAATAAATCGGATAGGCTACTTCCATTTACTATGTACATCGATATTGGATCCGTGACACCATATTTTGAAATATTCTTCACGCTTCAGGTATTACTACATTCGGTGAAAACGAAAGCTTCGGTATTCCTAGATTTGCAGTAAACATTTAATTTTGAATACATACTACGTTCGCACAGTCCGTGTTCCTGTTACAAGTCGGCGTCTGTTACTTTTGTTTCGACAACATTTTGTGCATTATATGTCTGCATGCCTCTTGCCAGTTTCGTATACTACAGTACAGACTGAGAAACTTAAACAACATTAACGACGAAGAGAAGCGTAATGGTGATTGTTCAGAAAACTATTACGCTGCATTTAGAAACTCCGTCCAATACCATCAAGCATTAATCGCGTTTTGTAACAAGCTCGAGGAAGTATTCAACTTATTCGCGCTGTACCAAGTGGTATTATTCAGCTTGTTAATTTGTCTCGACGGGTATCAGATAGTGATGGTGAGTGGATGTCACGATTTTAAGCATAAACATTAATTGCATTATTAAAGTATTATCTTTGTCCAATAAGAATTCCTGATTGGTATTAAATAACTCTTTTATACAAAAATATTGAAAATTGATTTGGATTCGAGAGCCATTACATACTAATTGACATGAAATAATTTCTACCTAATTTTCATTTTTCTATTCAAAATCAACCCGAATTCTTATCGTTGTTGGGCATTCTTTGAACTTTTTCTATGCTGCAGTCGTAACTCTATGATAGCGTAGAAGCTATTTGTACTACTTTAGGTTGGTCTATTATTGTATAATTCATTTAGACTTGAAATATATATTACGTTCTGCAGGCAGACGCACCCTTGGCAAGGCGACTTACTTTCATATTTCACATAATGGGCTGCATGGTCCAGTTGCTGATGTTTACTTACAGCTGTGACTGTTTGATGCGAGACAGTGCAGATGTTGCCTCTTCCATGTACGAATCCCCATGGTTACGCGTACCGATGGATAAGGATGGCAGAATGCTGCGTAAAGACTTGCTGCTTGTTATGGCTAGGACCAGAGTGCCTTGTTACCTGACAGCTTGTCGCTTCTCCGCCATATCCCTTGAAACGTACACTAAGGTAATTTACGATTCACTAGCTTGTTAGTACGTCAATTCTTCGGTACATCTTTCTGTAAGTAATGAACAGATGTAAGTGTACCGGTGTGTACTGAGATCTCCAGTGCGCATGCCCAAACAGAGAATGGCAAAGTCGGCGCTGTCATCGACCTACTCCACTTCATAACGCAAATTCTGTAGGGACAGCGATAGATTTAAGGTTTGGCGGGCAATCTAGTTATCGAAGGTTTCTTTTGTATGGTTTGCAAGGAATTTCTGTGGGAATTTTTGCTGGGGTTTTATGTTAATATGTAAATAGTCTGTTGAATATTTATGCTTTGAGAACTCATTATTGTTCAATTGAGCGTTGAAATTTCAGTTGTATAAGAAATGCATTTTCATTTAAGATACATTAATTTCTAGTGTAACTGTAATTGCAAATATGTAGTACAATATTTTCTATAAAAGAAATTATATTTTCTTAAATAAGAATTGTGCATGTCTTGCTTGAATTTATATCGTAATCTGTAACATTTGATTGTTTTGGCTAATTTAATCTGTAATCTTGAACTACTCTTGTTATAAAATGTAGGAAAATTAGAGAGAGTAAAGACATGGAATTTTTATAAATTAAATACTCCTGCAATCAAATTTTTTCACTTGCCGACCTCACATTTGCATCGTAGTCTTTTAGAGGCTAAAATTTCTAATGTATAACAATTTTCTTCCATTTATCTGTTTCAGGTCTTGAGTACCGCAGTGTCATACTTCACACTGTTACGACAACACACCGAAATTGTAGAAGACTCACGATTACTTTGAATTTTATAGTACTTAGGCACACACAAAAAACAGAGCGATCTTTTTATTGATAACGATTGTGTATACTTCTTGCATACATGACCAGAGAAAATGTATAAACCATATAAAGATATTATATTTTTGTTGTAATAAAAGTTAGTGTATGTGGAATAACTCCCGAAGCATGTACTTGAAAAAATTTTACACGATCATTTTGTAACATTTTGGAATTATTTTATACGTTTCACAAGTGTTGCATCAAACATTTGTACACGTACACAGGAAACATCTGAATCAATTAAGAAATGTATTTTCTTATTTTGATTAAATCGGTGAGTATTCGCTTCTTTGAAGATTCAGTCCAGTAACGCGCATCTATATAATTGTTATCACTTTGAATTGGGTGTTTTTAAATTAACATCTATATAATTTCTTTCAGATACTGTTGAACGATGGAAAGGAGGCGACTTTTGTTAACGTGCGTACTCTTATCTCGCTGATGGAACATAAAGGGAATCAAATACTCGACGAACACCTCAAAGTGACAAAACACCTGATGTAATTGTATAAAATTTCTCCAGCCATTAATAATTTAACGAGATGATGATTGTTTTAACAGAACACTCCATTGTCCATTACTGTAACCTACACTGTGGATAACACTGTGTATCCTAAAATTCCTGGACCTGCCATTCACACTGCACTGTATCCACAAAAAGCGAGGAACACTTAACATTTCTACGAATCCACGTTGATTGCTCGAATCATTGTACACTATCGAATTAACCCCAGACATCTTACATCGCGATTGACTGCATTCGCCTCATATTTTACGTAGAATTTGATTTCAAAGAAGTTTCTGGATTCATCATCCACGAAGATCATCATCTGGTCAGCCAGTTTTCGAATCTACTTTCACCAATCGAGGAACGCAGTTACATATTTTCTATTGCACCTTTTTGCCATTCCCTCGTGTAGTTACTTGTATTTATCTCGCGTGTTACACGATGACTCGGTTGCTTGCGTGATAACGTTTAAATAGTTGATATATATAATAACACGAAAGGTCGTGCTTCTACAATTTTTTCTACTGTTTCATTCTACATTAACAGAGAGTGGCTTATGTTCCCCATCTCACGAGATCGAATGTCACTCAAATTTTCGCATTTTCCTACGACTGACTCACCATCAATTGCAGACACTATAAATAAAATTCTACTTCTACCTCGCTTTGATTAAATTTCCGTGGTCGCGAAGGGATACCTGATCCTGTAATGACTGGTTATTATACGAATCTAGTATCATAAAAGGCTCCATCGAACCAGTTCCCCCAGTCATACATAACTTATCGACCCTATGCAATGAAGCCATTTTAGAGGCTTGCAATTGCACGCATATCATTACGACCAGTTCCGTTGTAGAATGATAGTACACGGCTAAGGCTGAAAGCGAATATAAAGTGTACGAACGATGAATAAGTAGACGTGGTTGGATCAAAGGCTAGATCGAGCCGGTTGCTTGTAATACACTCTGAAATATCGACGTAGAGATTGTACATACATATGAGCAAACATCAAATCGGCACGATTACTTTGCGCGAATTTGAACATGAGTCTGACGCACGGGAGAGACGTCTCCGTCACCATATCGTCTTTCTTCGTGAAGTGTGTCGGCTTCTGGTTCGCGAAGAATCGCTGCGAGGAACGTTTCAGAAATATCATGCTGATGTACACCGTTTTCATAATGTCTATGTCCGTGTGGATTCAGATACAAGATTTTTATCACTCCTGGGGAGACTTCAGCGTAAGTAAGCTTGTGGTTCAAGGAGACTGGACTTTAAAGAGGGCGGTTAAGTAGTAAGAAATATTAGATCCGTCGGGATTCATATTCCATTTGGATTGTAGGTTCATTAAATCACTCCAAATGATGAGCAACAGATTATAGATTATAGAGTTAAAAGTGACTTTTCGAAGTTGATGTGTTTATAATTTAACCCTCCGTGATTACATCTTCTTATAATCACAAATTAGTCACTGTACCCCAACCTAATTTTTGAATTATTGTTTTTGTATTTTTGAATCTTCTAACTTTTGTCAATAATAGTATTTTTCTAGAAATCTAAATTTTAATATGTTGGAATTTGTATTTGAAAAAATAGTTGTGGATAAAAGCAATTTTTTTTTGTTACGATTCATCAAACTTTTAAATTTTATTATTATGATTTAAAAGTTTAGAAAACTATTGGCAAAGACGCATCCTGGGGTGCGAGACACCCCGTGTGACCACGAAGGGTTAATATTGAACAGGGTAGATTTTTAATTACCATCTGCAGTCAAGGCTTTCAATTTTTATATTTTTTCTTATTATAGTCCCGCACGTACGTTGCATGCAACATTCTATGCCTCAGCATCAGTTTGTTCAAATTACTTATCCTGTGCGTACATAAGAAAGGATTTCTCACATTAGTCGTGTACATGCAAAAGAATTTTTGGAATTCACACTATACTGCACACGAGGAGACGATTTTTATTAAGTGGAAACGACTCTGTGCATACTTTATTTGCTCCTTTACACTTTTTACTGAAATTTCAAATATCAGCTACTCGGTAAGGCCAATTTTGGGTAAGTCGACCAATATCAAAAACCAACTTATAATATGGGGTAATTAAAGTACTTTAAAACTACAGACATAAAGCAGTAATTACGAAGGCATGTACTCATTCAAAATGCTCACAGATTCTACATTTTTTAACTAAACATATACAACTGTAAACATTTAATTTAAAATAATATACTTCCACTACACATCATCAATAAAAGTAACTGTACATTCAGATAGAACATTTCAGGAGTGCCTTCAGAATGGAATAATTAACTTGTGATTGGAGACTGACACCGTTCGTTCTTTCATTATAGCAAATATTGGAAAAAATGAATCAGACAGGATACTTCCGTTCAATATATACCTCAACCTGCCATTGTCCATGACACCATACTTTGAAATAGCATTCGTGGCGCAGGTATTGCCAATTTCTTCTTAACAAACCCGACACCTCTATTAGCACTGTTACATCCATGTAATATTAACGAAATACACAAATATGACTATATCCGATTTCATAATACAATTTTATTACAATATTTCTAAAATAAACTATTTAAGCATCGTGAGATACTTTTTGATCGATAGTTCTGAACTTTTGGGTATTAAATCTCAATTCTGGGTTGAATTTAATCAATACTATTTCCTTCCTGTCTTGAACAATACTTAAAAGAACCGTATTAAAATGCCACTTACTAATTGATTTTTTAACTTTCCGTTCACACAGATTTTAGCACTGTCTCACGTTGGCATCTGCTACATTTGCTTCGACAATTTCTTGTGCATGATGAATCTACACGTGGCCGCTCAGTTTCGTATACTACAGTACAGATTCGAGAACATCCACAGGTTGAAATTCAACGGACGTGTGCCCGAGGAACGTCTGGCCACGAGTTTAGAGTACAGTTCCGACGAATGTTACGCCACATTTAAGAAGTGCATTCAGCAGCATCAGACGCTAATTGCGTACTGCAAGAATCTCGAAGAAGTGTTCAGAACAATAGTACTGGCGCAAGTGCTGACCTTCAGCTTGTTAATTTGTTTTGTCGGATATCAAGTAGTACAGGTCAGTATACGACGTTCATTCAACTATGAAGCCACGTACCCACACGTGGAAAATGCTATTAACAAAAGATGATTTTGTATGTATATAGTATTCAAGTATTATTACATAATTTATACGATTCATTTGATACGATTCATTATACAGGAAGATTTATCCATGGCAAGGCGGTTTACTTTTATAAATCTATTATTGTCGAACATGTGTCACTTATTCATGTTCACATACAGTTGCGATTGCTTGATAAAAGAAAGTACTAACATCGCTACAGCGGTGTACATGGGACCATGGACTAATTTACCAATGAATAAATACGGAAAAATGCTGCGCATGGATTTGCAACTTACCATTATGCGATCGAGACAACCATGCTGTCTAACTGCTAATGGATTCTTCCCCGTGTCGCTGGAAACCTACACCAACGTAAGTATTTTCAAATAATTTTCACTTAGTTTTTAAATTCTTCGAGCAGAGAATGTGGGATGTTTGAACTTTTCATTTGTAGAATACTTAGCTTTTTTATGGGGTACCTCTGTTATTTTCTATTTGTCACTGCCACCGCCTATTTTTTCGTATTCCTGTATTTTCACAGGTTCATCCAGTCTTTCCCTTGCATTCACAATCTTTCCAAGATTCTATCTAACTTTTGTCGCCTTTTCAGTCTTACCGCCTCTTTTTCCCGATTCCAATCCTTAGGCTGTTATACAATGTATTCAAGTTTCGACCATAGTTTCGATGCAACAGTTACGAGTAATATCTTTGCAAATATTTTTTTAAATATTTCTCATGGATACCGGCTTTCCAAATTCTTCAAATGGATAGTATCTACAATTTCAAATCGAATGTCCCCTTCCACTGAACTCGTAAAATGATTTTGGGTCACCTGTCTAGCAAACAGATCTTAGATGTATCACACTTTTTGCTCCCTTAACTAATTGTCTATTTAGAATCACTAATACAAAATGGAATCTCTGTTTTTTGGAATAGATATTGAGTACCGCAATGTCATATTTTACGCTGCTAAGACAGAGCTCTGGGGACGTAAAGATTACATGACTTTTATCGCAATTCTAATATTACATCGTAAGGTAGAAAGCAATACATTATAAGTTTTGGATCCGCGCACGAAAACGACGTAGATGGGAAGTAGTTTTACAATTATAAAGAATATTCTTCATATCTGAAATTATTTATTATCCACTGAAGAATTCATGCAATGTACGCCCGAAAGTTTGCGCAAATATTACTTTACGGTAAGAGCAAAAATTAGTTTCTTTTACAACGAATAATTATTAACATTCTTTCATATTACAGGCATTTTTTCATATTTATACCAATACCTGTGAAAATTTGTAACAAAAGCCCGGACTACATCGCACAACCGTGAAACCAGGAAATTTCAAATCGTGGATGTTCAAATACTTTCGATCCAAATTAACACGTTTGCCTCTAATTTGGAATTTTAGACCTATCGAAGTATTTTTCTGTAACATCAAAAGAAATTCCGTGTTTTTCTTCTTTCAAGAAATACACAAAAAACTTATCGTCCAAAGCGCTACTTTACAATAGCTATATAGTTTCACTCATTACAGAATAAAATTCCTAATTTGAAGAAAGAATTATCCAATGAAGGAAGTGAATAAAGAACCTGGTATTTTGGCGATGATATGTTGATTATTCCTTTTGCATGTTGAACCTTTGCCCCATGTTAAATAAACCTCGTAAAGCTGACTCGAAGATGATGTGTTGCGCAGAGACAAGTTGTCCACGAGAATTCCACAACGCACAGTAGCCTCAACAAGTACACATAAGTACAGCAGTGTTCGAATGATTTTGAACGTATGCTTCAAGTGATTCGTATTCTTGTCTTCTTGAGTGCACTCAAGACTCACAAAGTCGCAAACTCACAAAGCACACAAGTCAGCAGAATACACTCCTAACTCTAAGGTGAAGAAGTAACTGCTAAAGAAAATGGCATAGGGGTTGAAAATTATGAGCAAAGACTTCGATCGTTGAAATATACAATGCCAGCTATATCCATTTTCTTTAAGAATTTATTGCTACGCTGCAATACCTGGCGATATTACAGTTCACATCCTTACGCACCTTTCATTAGCCTGCAATTATAGGTTGATATAAATTCCGCATCGGTGTGCTGTATAGAAATAACTTCAAAGACGCGTGGTTAAAGCACCGGTCCCCTACCGTTACATAATGTATCAGAATCTGCCGGACTTGTGGGTTCTATCAGCGCTCTATTAAATACATACAATGTAACAGAAATCTTGCGAATAAGAATAGGAGGACTGACGTGGAAAAGGCAGTTAACAGATCAAAGTGGTAACCTTTGGACGTCTCGTGCGTGCACCAACGTGGCTCAAAGATGCTTGGCAATGAGGTTTCGTATACGGTTTGTCAGTTTTTAAAAACCGGTTTTTATTTATAAATTTGTAAAATCCAAAAACCGCTTTTTAAATTTAAAAAACCGGTTTCATATACTAGAATTAATTTTCAGAAATCAATTAATTATTTAATTAAAGACGTTAACATTTGTAGTAGGTAACAGTTTACTGTAACACTAATCTTCATGAGTTCATATTTTCTGGAAAAATAATATTAAATGCAATAAAGATTTGTAATTTAGTACTGCCTTTCACAAGATTTATATTTTATACAGATTTCAGTTATTTTAGTTCTTGTTTCATATGTTTTTGTATATATAGAGTATATTTTATTTTGTTTTACTTTTGTAATTCCATCATATTAAAGAAATTGACGTTTTTTAAAAATAAATACAAATATGTATTTACTATTTTAATTATTTTTTTTGTGAAAATTCGAAAACTGGTTTAACCCGGTTTTTGGGGAATAGTGGAATTCGAAAACCGGTTTTTTCAAAAGTCGATTTTTGTATAAACCCTTAGTTTCGTATCCGCTGCGAAATCACGATCTCGATCATTTGAAATTCACCGTTTGCTGGTTGCAGACTCGGGACATCTCTGTACGCATGTCAGTGTTCTTCATGAAACTGGTCGGGATCTGGTCGGTGGACGATCCCAAGGATAGAGTGTGGAGGCATTTGGCTTTGCTTTACTCTACCGGCTGCGTGGCGTACGCGATGGTTACGCAGTATATGGGTCTTTACTTCTCATACGGGAACACCGACGTGAGTGGATCAATTTTCTGTAAAATAAGTAGCGCCAAGCTCCGTGCTACAAAACTTTTATTTAAATAAAATTTTGAATAAAAAGTAAAAGTTAAAAAAAATCGTCATTCGTTTGTTAACTCGAGTTAACCTTATTCCACACATGGCGAATAATTTTTTTAACTTTTATTCGTTATTCGAAATATTATTTAAATAAAAATTTTGCCCAACTCTGGCCCCCTATCGCAACTTCTAGCTCGAACGCGTTCTTGACGAGCAAGAGTGTCACGCACACGTGCTGCTGGATCCTGTATCTTTCTTCGTGCTGTAGTACATTATCGTTGCAATCCTTGAGCGGAGTTCCATTCAATTTTCGACAATATTTCGTGGCGAGCACTGTGAAATGACGATTTCCAATGTTCAGCATATGTGTTTTTTTTTTTAAATTATGTACCCATGTGTTCCAAGAATTTTCTCGAAACAAAGCGCGATATTAAAAAATATATTCTATATTTTCGTCTGTTTGGGCATATAGAATCAGCCCTTAAAAGGATTGCCAGCTGTAGTGAAACACCCTGTATTATAATAAATGTATCGAGTTCGATGTCCATTAATGTGAAATTTGTATTCCATTTGACGTGGCTGGGATTATGATTTTGGAATTCTAGGAGTTCCTTTATATCTTAGGGACTGCCTTGACAGTCGCCTTGGTGTTGTGCAAGGTGTGTTTATTGTTTATGCACAGGAAAGGATTTTTTTGGTTATTCCATTACATGGAGAAGAATTTCTGGCATAAGAATTATGATTCTTACGAGAAATCGATCTTGACAGAATGCAACAGAACCTGCTCTTTCTTCATCATCTTCTTTGTTTTATTTATTCAAGGCACTGTTATTTGTTTTGGCGCACAGGCAATTGTGGGTGAGTTTATTGAATTACGTTTATAAGTAATTACTTGCGCACTCGAGTACAGTTATCAACAATAGTTTAGTCCACGCACTGCACTTTCTCACTTGACACGCGATACTCTAATTATCATTTTCAATCATTTTTTAAATTCCAGAATTAGTATTGCCTCTCGATTAAACTTCGCCACAGGTATAACTTAGTATTTGTATTACTTGATGTTATCCTTGATTGCACGCAGATTGTGAAGAAATGATTGCTTCACCATATTGTCACTTGAGTCAGCATTTACCACTTTCTCCTCTTTGAAAGAAGGCAGGAATAAAATAATAAGATAACATATTAATAGGAAATTCTAGCGCGGCAAGAATTTCTAATTATTATCTTGTAATACTGGAGGGTTGTTAAATAACACAGACTTTATTTAGACAGGTTAAAAGCGGACAAAATATATGAGAAACATTTTCTAGTGTTTTATTACTCTTCTCGGATTAGTTATCCGTATAATCATTTTTTAAGGGCGTGTTCTTAAGATTCTAAAGTAAATTCTACCTCCTTTTCAACACCCTGTATTGCTAACAAAGAATCACATCGACTGTGTTATGCTAATGCTTTGAGCTTATTACATAGAACGCATCAGGATTCTACAATTTAGAATATTACCGCTTATTTTCATCTTTCTTTACTCACGTTCACCGATAAAAATCACGTTCTTAATAGAAGTCATGGAAACACAAATCAACTGTGAGTATCTATATTTTAGAAAATAGTGGGAAAAATGATTCGGATAGGGTACTTCCGTTTGCGATATGGGTCGACGTAAAATGGTTAACCGTGACACCTTACTATGAACTATTATATTTTAGCCAGGTACTGCCAACCTTGAACTCCCCTTTTTCGCTTCGTAGATAGTAGAATTTTATAATTCACGACAAGACTATGCGAGATGTAGTGAAAAATGGGATCCCTTCGCGGAAGGACAAGTTTCTTCACGCTATATTTAATAAAAAATTGCTATTTTGCTGGCTATCGACAACTATTAACGTGCAACGTATAATATAATTCGTTCAAAGGCCAAGCTAAATTAAATTATGAACAGATAAACCGAGGGAACATATTAAATTAATTTACGGATATATTTAATTTAGTGACACAATAATTCCACCAGCACCGTACAAGCGTTCCTCGGTTTACCAAGAAACGATTCGTTCTAATTCCAAGAAAGAAGAAAACGTAGCAACAGTTATAACTTCGACTTACTAAGTACTCCATACCGTGCCACAGTTATCACTGCATCTCGTAGGACGTAGAATGCAGTTCCACTTAAATTACAATCACAGTAGTGCCACTTTCACTTTAATATGCTCCTCAAATCGATAATATATATTTGCAGATATTAAGCTTATACCATATCGGCCTCACCTACTTTTGTTGCGACAATTTCTTGTGCATCATGAGCCTGCACATTGCGGGCCAGTTTCGCATATTGCAATACAGGCTGCAAAAGTTATGTGACTTGAAGGCCCTAAACATGCGCGACAAAACGTCCGACAAGGCCCTCTTGTATTACGCGGAGCAATGCCACGAAGCGTTCAAGCAATGCGTCCGAGACCATCAAGCGCTCATCATCTACTGTTACAAGCTTGAAACTGTTTTCACAGAGATGGCATTGGGGCAAGTGTTAACTTTCAGCGCGCTAATGTGCCTGCAGGGTTATCAGCTGATACAGGTCAGTATACGTTGCTTGTAATTGTCAGCGACAATCTTCTCAAGATAATGTTTACACGATGGAGCCATTTTCAATTCACACGAAACATTTCCATTCTTCAGAATAAACGTGTATTTTATTGGCTTTTGCTAAAGCCACGTTCCCACGTGTTGAATGCGTGGTAGGGAGGCGCACCCCCAAGAATGTCTACTTAGTCCCCTTAAATATTACGATTCGATTCCTCAGAAGCCAAGTATATTAGTAAAAACAACTGTACTTACAGTGCGATTGGTACCATCGCTACTTTTGTCAACAAATCTTCTCTACTTTGAGTATGCATACCTGTGTAATGAATATCCATCAGCTACGGAATGAAGACTTTTCCTTTTCTTCAACTGTAGATGATTCAAGTGTATCCTGCGGCGGTTGAACACGTGGGACAGTGGCTTAACCAGTTAACATTATTAGTGTAGGCTGTTATACCAATGAATGTATATTCTTGTCATATAACACGTGCATATTTGTAATTCACGCGACATGTGTGCAGTCAGGTGCTCGGATTATGAGGCGTTTGATTTACATATGCTTCTTCACGGCCAGCATGACCCAGCTGTTGATGTTCACGTACAGCTGCGACCAAATCATTGAAGAAAGCACGAATGTAGGCACTGCGTCGTACACTGGCCCCTGGACACATCTGCCAATGAACAAATACAGCAAAATGCTGCGAAACAACATGTTGATGATCATGTTGAGGTCCAAAGTACCTTGTTGCCTCACCGCCTGCAGATTCTTCCCCGTGTGTTTGGAAACTTACACCACGGTAAACCTTTTCTTTACCTTTGAGGTTTTCGTTTGGGAAACTTAATAAAAAAAATTGCGGAAATTTATCGTTGAGTAACACGCAAATTCCATTCGATTTTTAATTGCCATCGTTCACCAGCAAGTAGAAGTGAAGTGAAGTATACATGAAGAGTGTATAAAATATGCTCAACGTGGAAATTTAAAACAAAATAACTTTTTTAAAATTTACCCAAACGGCTTGAGTTTTTTGGGGAAACTAGAAGGATTAGTTGACTAAATTTTCAATATGTTTTCAATTTACTTAAATCCACAAACGGGGACAAGCTCCTCAAAAATACCCAAACCTTTTGGACAAATTTTAAAAAGTTATTCTGTTTTATAGGGTGTGCCAATAATTTTCGGACTCACTGTATGTGTAGACGATGTTTTACTGAATGATGGTAAACGTTTCTTCCAGGTGTGCTGATTTAACGATCTTGTTTGTGAAAATACGTTTTCTTTTTATAGGTTTTAAGTACAGCGATGTCGTATTTTACACTGCTGAGGCAAAATGCGCTAGCGTAATATCCCACGACAATGCGCAGACAGGCGCGGTTTTATATTGTTACCTCCGAATATAGTAGAAACAAATGTATTACTCGTAACTCTGGAAATATTGATTTTATAATAAAGTAGTAACTTCGGAGGATTATTAAAACGCCAGTGAGAACTTTTCTTATAATAATATATCTTTTGCACAACAGTACAGTACGATATAGTACACCTTTACTACAGCTTACCACGTTGGGAATGTAAAAGGAAAAGAAGAAGGAAGTGGAGTAATATTTAGAGTTCTCATTAAGGGGGAATTAATTTTTTGTTCAAAAACTGTTCGACAAATTAATTTGAAGTTTGGCAGGCTGTTTGATAGTACGTTGAACTATTGTTCTGAATTTTTGTGTTCCCACAGATAGCCACATTCCCATAGATCAAGAATCTCTTTTCCTTTTTGTATTTCGGGTACTTTCCTTCAACGCCAGGACCACCCTTTTTCAACACTCTCAGTCAGCACTCTGTATCTGCTATACAATTTTCTTATCGTCACACAAAAATTCAGAACAATAGTTCAATATACTATCAGCCAGCCTGCCAAACTTCAAATTAATTTGTCGAAAATTTTTCGTACTAAAAAATCACAAAAACTTCCCTAGAATCGCCCCTTAAAATCTAGAATTTTCAATTGATGTGACCAAAGAATAACAAACAGCTCTCGAATTTCACTTAATAGAAAGTTGACCACGTTCTCCCAATTTTTGCCTACCAGCCCACTCGTAAATTGTCGCGAGGATATAACAAACTTTTCTTCCGATTTAAAGCTGAACTCCCGCCATCGCCAATAGGTATTCAACTGCTGATTACTATTCAGATCCAGTCTCACCGAGGGTTCCACGAGACTGCTTCCTGAGTCATGCATAACTCATCGATCCCACCCATTACAGTCATGCTAAAGAGTAGCAATTGCACTTCCATGCATATTATAATACCGTTTTCCTGTTCGAATGACAGTACACGGATGAAGCGAAAAGCAACTACAAAGTAGAGGAGCGATGAATAAGAGGATGCCGCTAAATGAAAGACTAGATCTAACCGAATACTTTCAATTCAATTTGCTACATCGGCGCGGGGATTCTATGTGCAGACATAACATTTGAACGTTTAGTTTATGCGAAAGCGAACATGAGCTCAGTGCACAGCAAAGACGTTTCCCTCGCCATATCGTCCTTCTTCGTGAAGTGTGTTGGCTTCTGGTCGGCGACTAATCGTTTCGAGCAATGGCTGAGAACTATCACGCTGATGTACACCGTTTTTACGATTGGATTCTCTGTGTGGGTCCAGATGCGAGATTTTTATTACTCCTGGGGAGATTTTGGCGTGAGTGAGCTGGTGTTTCGATGGAACTGGACTCTAAACGAATGGGGCCGATTATAATGAAATCTTAGAGTCTTGAGGCTTTCTGGTCATCTTCGTCATCTTTCCAATCGGCTTCATATTTCGTTCGAGCTATAAGTTCGTCATATCATTCTTAATAATGAAATAATGAAACTGTACCGATTAATTTTAAGATTAACGTTTAGAGATTTATTGCGTGCAAAGACAATTTCAATTAACACAGCTGACGCTTCCAATTTGCATATTGTTTCGTTATTATAGGCCTGCACATACATCGCATGCAACATTTTATGCTTGAACATCGCCTTGTTCAAAATACTTGTCCTGTTTATACATAAGAAGGGATTTCTCACTTTAGTCGTGTACATGCAAAATAATTTTTGGAATTCAAACTATACTGCACACGAGGAGACGATTTTTATTAGCTGGAAACGAATCTGTACATACTTTATTTGCGTCTTTACGCTGTTTACTGAACTTTCCATTATCAGTTATGCGATTAGGCCGATTTTGGGTAAGTAATTTAAATATTGTAAAGTTATTGACGTTAAACAGTATTTCAGGACCTTGCAGAAAGAGGGGTGCAGCTCCATTTTTTACAGTTTTTTAGTTATGAAGTTTAATATATGTAAACAAATTCTACAGTGTTTGATGCAAAACTGACAACAAATGAGTCATTTCTTACAAATTTTCAATCTGCATCTATTACTGTTTTGCGCAATACGAACGCTTCAGATTTGAAAAATTTGCCAAAAATAGAAATAAAAACTTATCAACTGAATAATTAGTACTTATTGTGTGAAAATATATATTTTTCAATCAGTGTTACCTTCTTAATTTTAAGTCAAAACAATAATTTTATGAACAGTTTTTTCTAATTTACTTCAAGTTGATGAAGATGTAGATGCACTCATCTTGCCGCAAGGCTCTCACTTACAAACGCATTCATACTTTCAAAATGTTCGTAATGCCACAGTTTGTACCTGAAAATGTACCGCTATAAACATTTAATTAGAACCTTATTATTATAATCATACTGAAACTGTTATTTCGTTACAGCAAATATTGGAAAAAATGAGTCGGAGAGGATACTTCCGTTCAATATGTGGCTCAACCTGCCTTTGTCCATGACACCATACTTTGAAATAACGTTCGCGCTGCAGGTATTATAAATTTCTCCTTAACAAATCTCTATTAGCACTATTACATCCATGTACCTAATATTAACTAACAATAAGTACACAAATACTAAAATTAACTATTTATGCATAGTGAGATACTTTTTGATCGATAGTTCTGAACTTTTATGAATTAAATATCAATTTTGGGTTGAATTTAAACAATACTATCTCCTTTCTGTCTTGAGGATTATTTAAAAGATGCGTATTAAAATGCTACCACATTGCTAATGAAACGTCGTAAAACCTTAGAGATGTTAATTATTACAGTTACTAATTGACTTTTTAACTTTACGTTCATACAGGTTTTAGCACTGTATCACGTTGGTGTCTGCTACATTTGCTTCGATAATTTCTTGTGCATGATGAATCTACACGTGGCCGCTCAGTTTCGTATACTGCAGTACAGATTCGAGAACATCCACCGGTTGAAATTCAACGAAGGTGTACCCGAGGAACGTCCGGGGACGAGTTCAGCGTGCTGTTCTGACAAATGTTACGCCACATTTAAGAAGTGTATTCAGCAGCATCAAGCGTTGATTTTGTTTTGCAAGAAGCTCGAAGAAGTGTTCAGAAAAATTGTACTGGCGCAAGTGCTGACCTTCAGCTTGTTAATTTGTTTCGTCGGATATCAAGTAGCACTGGTCAGTATTCACCGTTCACTCAACTATAGTAGAACCTCCACTATACGCATTAATACGGTGAGATGATAGTCCGGATAAAGAAATTTTTCGGATTTTGGAAGACACACTTTCCTTGTAGTGATTATTCTATATTTTAGAAAGGCGATGCAAGTAACTGTGCCAGAAATTAAACATAGATAATATGAATGTACTATCATATAGGTATATTCTAGCTTAATGGATTTTTTACAATTTTTCGACACTCTTATTATTTTTTAGCTTTTGAAGTAGTATCTTCCGGTTCATTACAACAGCCCATACTACACGTTTCCTCGTTGATGGCATTACATATTAATATGTTAAACTGAAAAACTGAAGGAAAAAGAATCTTTTTTCTCCAATTTTGAAAGTTTAAATGCTTTGTATTTATGAAGGCGAACAAAAAATTGAACTTTTATTTTGGAGGACTATTTTTTTAAACATTTAAGGGGTGGCATATACCGAAATATGCCGAAAAAATACCCCGTAGTATTAAAGAGATATTTCTTCAGTATTTGTTATAAATATTTTTCTTAAGAACGATTGAGTGCAATGCTGTCTAAAAATATTTTTTTTCTCAAAATAACCAAGCCTTCCTAAATTTGGAGATATGGGCCTGTGAGGCCCAACGTAGAACGCTCGGATAATAAATATGTAGATCAATGGCGCCGTCAGGATTTAATCTTGGAGGAAGCCGAGTTAAATGAATGAAAATATTTTTAATGGAAATTGAATAAAATTCATTTGGTGATTATAAAAATTTATTTAAAGCATTAAATTTTCTTTCCTTTTCTTTGCTTCTTACAATGCCCCTTCTTTGGGGGTGCCGGGGTCCCCTGGCCCCTTCTACCTGCACCCCCGGTGTGGATACTGGAGGTTCTACTTTACAAAATGCTAAAAATAAAAAATGATGACACCTCAATGGTAACAATGGAAGACTTTCCATATGTATATAGTATTCAAATATTGTTATATAATTTACTGATACTAGCAACATGATTTACTACCCAGGCAGATTTATCGTCTACAAGACGCTTTACATTTGTGAACCTCTTGTTGTCGAACATGTGCCACTTGTTCATGTTCACGTACAGTTGTGATTGCTTGATACACGAAAGTACGAACATTGCTGAAGCGGTGTATGCAGGGCCATGGACGAATTTACCGATGGATGAATGTGGGAAATTACTACGTATAGATTTGCAACTTGTGGTTATGCGATCGAGAAAATCGTGCCGCTTGACTGCTAATGGATTCTTCCCCGTGTCACTGGAAACCTATACTAGCGTAACTATTTTCGAATAATTTTCACTTAGTCTTTAAGTTCTTGAAACAGAGAATGTAGGGTCTTTTGAACTTTTCATTGATAGAACAATAAAAGTCATAAAAGGGAGTATAAAAAATAATATTTCCGGTGAATTGTTTACGATATTACAAATGTATTTCTGTATCACCCTCTATTATTCCCTATCTGTCCCATGAATTCACTCTTTCCTTCATCCTTCTTAACTTTTTCTGCACTTTGCAGCTGCACTGTTGCATCCTTTTCTATCTCTCATAACCCCGACTTTCATGTAACAGTAACAAACCACCGAGAAGATTTTTCATAGTAATTCTACTTTTCTAATTAATTCTAAACTAAGCTAAAAACTAAAATTCACACTTCTAATTTTCACTGTACCGATAATCCTGAGGTATCTAATTCGACGAAGTGTTAGAATCTCAAGTAGGGTAATTCCGGCTGAGATGGAGCGATCACGTTTATTTTTGTCGTTTATAAAACCACTAAATTTACAGTGTATTGATTGTTTTAAAAAAAAGTGGGCCATCTTTCCCCGACTTGCCCTAAATATTTCCCTTTCCTCTGCCAGGAGAATCATTTTGAGTCACTTGTGTAACCAACTTTTCTCATGCACCATCGTTGTTTTCTCCTTAACTGTTTGGCTGTTCAAAATCCATAACATAAACTACAAATTTCTCTATATTTATTTTACAGATATTGAGTACAGCAATGTCGTATTTCACGTTATTACGTCACAACTCCGTGGTTGCATAGACTGCATAATTTTTTCCCATTCTAATAAAGCAGTGTGTTTACGGGGCATTATATTTGTCGGGTGCGAGTACGAAAAATAAAGTGAAAATAGTTTTACAACAGTAAAGAAAATTCTTGATATCCAACACTATTCGTTATCTGTCAGAAAAGACACGTAATGTATACACAAAAGGATGTAGCAAGCACCCTACGGTAAGGACTTCTTTTTTCGAGACTATCCATATAACAATAAACCCTTTGTAAAATAATGTAAATAGTAACACTGTTCAGGGTGTTCGGCAACCGGTGTCAGAAACTTTAAAGATGGAGTGTACAGGCGAAAATAAGACGAAAATCAAGAATGACGAAATTGCGTTTGATGCTTCGCTTTCAAAATTTAGACGCATTTTGTATCTAGATTTCTGAGTATGCCCAATCGAAGTGAAGATATTCTATATTATCAAATAATTTAAATTTGAAACTATAAACAGTATTTTGATTTAATTTCAAATAGTTACTAATAGAGCACAGATGATTACGATGACAGTTACTTTTGAGGCTTTGAAAATTCAGGAACGAGGTACATGGTTGACCAGAAACTGTTTGTTATCAACGTAAGGCAATAATTCGAAGAAGGTTGAGGTACTTTACAATTCATCGACCTACGATAAGGTGTGAAGCTAAAACGGTGTTATCACTGATAAAATATATTATTGCCATGTAGGTCTATCACAGGATAAGGTACCATGGAACCGAGTGTTATCAGTAGCTTCGATATGTCCCTGATAACGAGTGATTTTACCATCAGTCGATTTGAAAGCATTGCCTTTTTAACAACTCAATTTTCCATTCCTCGATACGAAGGATATAACATACCCTGTGAGCCCAAATTAGGCCAATGAAATACATTCCTCAAATTAATTATGTGCAAGAAAGTGTCTGTTTTAAAACGATGCAAAATTATTACACTGAAGAATTGTGGTTTGATCGAAAATTTCCAGAATGGCATTTATTCTTGACAATTGATTATAGTACATATAGTGGCGATACCTGAGTGGTTATAGTTTCTAGACTAATCTAGTGTACTTAATTTAATTGAACCTCAAGTAAGGCATACTACAATTGAGTGCTTAAGAATACTTGCACAGGAAAAATTATAGTCACAGAGAAAGAGACTTTAATCGTATCAGAGAATGATTCAAGTACTTTACTCTTTTACTCTCTAAAATACTTAATATTTCCAATGCTGCTTGAACTAAATAATCCACATACTCGACAAAAATAATTATCCCATTATATAGAAACATTTCCCTTATAGAGCAAATAGAGCTACCGTATTTAGTCAACAACTAACAGAAAACAGAAAGCTATTATTGAACATCGATATATAAATTTCAATCAGAAATGCAACGTCTTATTGGTGTAAATTATTCCTGTTTGGAGTCTTCGAGGAACTTCTTAAGCGCCTGCACACCTTCGCCATTAGCCTTGCGATACCCAGGCGCGGAGGATTTTATTTTCTCCATCCACTTCGCGACGTTTGGGTACATTTCAATCTCGAAACCGAAAACCTGCAATTATTACACCAGCTGAGCTCACGAAAATAATTTTCAACATCTCTGATCCACGTCATTTTTACCTCTGCAGTGGACACAGTGGCAGCCACAGCAAGATCAGCAATGGTCAAGTAACGCCCGGCGACGTACTCCTGTCCTTCCAGCAAAATGTTCAGAATTTCGAACGCGCCTTCTACCTTCTTGTACTGTTCTGGATCGTAAACATCCGCCTTCCCGAATGCAACTGGATACTTGTTGGAAAAAGAATGCATTCTTAAGGTGCACATTATGAATTCTAAATTAAATCCATGAACGTCTGTTCTTGGAAATTCAATCTAGGAATATTATACAGTCCGGGCTGCGCAAGGAGCCGTTTTCAGCGCCTAGCTGCGAGCAACCTGCCGAGCGCCGAGCTGGCCCTGCTCTGCACTGGGGCCCCACGAGGAACCCAGCTATATACATCCTTGCGCAGCCCTGCTATACAAGGTGCTTCAGCACTCGTAGGGATTGTAATATAAGCCAATACAGGTAGGTATTGAAAATATAAAGAAATTGGAAATAAATGATTAATTACCGGTAAAAATTTCAGGATACTTCTCGCGAGTAAATTTTTACCGGTAATTAGCCATTTATTTACCATCTTTCTTATATTTTTAATACCTTAAAAAAATACCGGTAAACTGATTTTGATGGAAAATTTTACCAAGTTACCGGTATAATTGAAAAGGACGGTTTTAGAATTCTTAAGCACAGGTGTCATTTGAAATACTGTTTTGTGTAGTGACAGTGAATGGAATTTTCTTTGCCTTTGTGACGTGGAATTTGTTTGGATAATTGTGATGCTTTTTTGAATTTCTTGAAGACAAAGTGAGAAACATGAGTGAATACTTGCATAATAATTCTTCACAGCTTTATACAGGGTGCCAATATCAAAATGTAATCGTTGGTTGACTAAAGCTCGACCAGTAGGTGTATGTGGGTTCAGTCGAGAATTCTTGCCATACTGATCCACCAAATAGGACATAATGGCCCGGCTGAAAGTGTCCGCGAAATAATGCATCAATCCATGAGAGCATGAAAATGGAAACTTTCAGAAGCAAGTGACTTCTCATTTGATTTTACGTCAATCTCTGTAAATGTTTAAATAGCGTGCACCGTACAACCATTAATTACGAACCTCTCCGTCAGTGTGTAATCGCCGTCTACAAGAAACGGAACTGTTTTCTGCGGGTTCAACTGTAACAGTAACATTTTCACAATTTTACAACACTCGCGGCTGCTCGCAATTATTTTCATAATCGCATAGCCGGGATTTTATTTTGAGCCGCGAGCAAGAGCAACGGAACAGAATGGCAGGAGGATTAAATGAAGTTGATTAAATTCAGCCTCGAAGTTGATTAATTTCCAGAGATTTTAATTATTTTGAAACGTGCGTTTCTGACGCTGTTACTTGAACACTGCACGTAATATCTAGTTAAGTTTTTTTAGTATTTTTCTCTTCTCTTACTTTTCTTGAAATAATACTGCTAACCGATGGGATTCCCGCTGAAATATTTTAAAACGGATGGAAGGGGGTGCAATACGAATGAGTAGGTAATATCTATACCTTGAATTACACAAAAAAAATAAAACATTCGATCACAAGTGAGTTATCACATTTTTGAAACAAGTACCTTTCCACGTTCCAATCTCTATAAAACACTAGGACATAAAGCTTACGAGCAATCCTTGTATCGTACCAACCTGTTCAAATTCAGGCTTCATATGTTCCCCACCAAATAAATCAATTTCTTTCAGGTTTAAGGGAAAACCAATTGCCTCCGCGGTTAACAGAACCGCTCTGCACGGTGAACTGATTGGCGTGTAATACAAATCCACTGACATGTTTATTAAATTGGGCTGAAATTATAAAAAGAACGTGTATAAAATAATCGTAATATTAGCAATTAGCCAGGAAGCACTTACTTTTATTAAGAGGCATTCAAAGTCAATTATTACGATTTCACATGAAACATTAAAACGTTATACATGTACACAACCCAGTAAAACTCTAACAATAATTTTCACGTGAAAGTAGAGAAAGTATAATGCAAGATTATGTAGTACAAAGATAATTAAATTCATTTTGATTTTATCTAAGTATTGTATTTAAAAAGTTAATTTCAACGTTTACATGAAAGAAACATTTATCCGTTTGCATTGCAGATATGCTCCACAAGCGGATCGAAGTTTATTAATTAACTTTACGCGCTAATTTCATTAAACCTTGTACAAATAAAAGAATTCATACTTCCTCTGATTAAATGAATAACTGGTGTTGAAATTGCTTTACTGTTGTTACAGTGGTCTGTATTTAATGACGGCAGTATGAAGTACTAATATCGTTGTTTGATGGATGTGAGAATAAATTGGATCGCGGAGGATTAAGAATCCCTTGAAATTTTCCACACTACGAGAGAAAAATATGGAAATATTCCGTTGCATAGCTCGTTGAAACTCTATCAACTTCGGCCACAACGATTTTCTATGGAATTAATATCACCGATCGAATCAATATTTATAAAGTCACCGAACCATCCCTTATATTTCAGGTCACATTTATTGCATATCCTTCGATGATTAAATAACATCGAGTAGAATGCCAGTGCATATTACTTTAGCAAAATACTTTAAATTCTCGATTCTCGCTGTCCCCCTTCGGGGATTTACAGAAAAATATTTCAGCGTTTTTACACATCATTCTGAACGAAAGGAGTTACATAAACTTTGGGATGTATCCCATTTTTTGTCTAAATAAGTGCTGTTCAGTCTTTGGATGTCACAAGGAAAATGCACAAGTTCCGAGTCACCAATTTTCCAAAATCATGCAAGTAGTTGGTCCATATCATGTATAATAAACTTTTAAATACATGGGATGCACAACTCAATGTTAAGAGGAAATCAAATTCAAAGTCTTTTCCAAATTTGGTACATAGATCGATATGTAAGATCAAAGCAACTAATTATAACAACAATGTAATTAATTATAGGAATAATTAAGGCATCGACAGCAAAAATTTATAAAAACTCAATTTTGCAAAAATGTGGGAAGTCCGTTTTTGCTCTCAATGCCTCAATTAAGAATTATTAAAGTCTGGAAGAAGGTAAACATTGGACTGGATTTTCTCGAAAACTTTTAAACCTTCAGCCTTATATTTCCGATACATTATTACACATGTTGTGTCATTAACTGTATGCAATACTTATATGAATCAAATCTGTAAATTAGACCTTGTACACCCCCGTTGACAAGCTTGTCAGGCGATGAAAGGCAAAAGTTATTAATCTATTATTCCAGAGTGCAGAGTCACTGCAAATCGATACTGAAACCGATTTTATCACCTTTCCTGTGAATTTTCACCGTCTTACAGTAGTTAGAAATATAACTAACGGCAGAATCCTTGCAGGGGAATTGACAGTGTGCGCAATCCGTGGAGAGGATGCAGGAAATGCATTTCAATGTGTCTACCAGTATTCAGTGATGTGAAGATGTGAGTTTCTCTGAAAATCCTGCTCGCGTTTTACAATGCGGAATGACAAAGAACGTCTACGTTCCAGAACAGCCGCCGGTATTCAACTACAGCAATTCTACTTCCGCCGTCGCAAAAACTGTATAGGAATGCGATATATGTACATGTATTCTGTGTCTGTACACATCATCGTGCGCAGTGAATAGAAATAGTCTAGTCAAAAAGTAGAAGCAAAACTGAGGACGAGAATCGACCCACATCTTCATTGATGGCTACCAGAACTGCTGTTAAGGCGAACCACTGATTATTTTGTCAATATTTGGAAATACATTATCTAGGTACTGGATATATTTATTGCATCACTCTCAAATTGATTTACAAGGGAAATTCAGATATTCGAAAATTCTAAAAATCTGAAACTTTGCTGAAATGTAGCTGAAGTAATACTAATAACGTAACTATTTTTTGATTCGACGATAAAACGGTCCTAAGGATAATAGCACCCTCTCGAAAAAATTTTAAGTTATCAGATTTTCATGAATATTTACGAAACTATAAGTTAAATTCAAAGTTTTATAGCTTTCGATATCTTACAATATGGTGATAAAGAAATTCCGAGAAAATTTTTTTTTTTCACAATTTATACCGGGATTTCCTTATTAGTGCTTATTTTGGCCAAGATAGTGAGCTACATATTGTTGCAATAAATAAATTTTGCAATATTATTTTCCCAGTACATATCAATAATAATGCTAACGTGTTTATTCGACTGATATAATAAATATTTCCGCTTTAGCATGACCTGCCAAGAGAAATGCACAAGATTTGTCGCTCACTTTGCCGAACATCCTAAATAATGTTGAATTTTATTTTCAGCGAGGGGGCCATTAAACGCCTAACGAAGACTTTGCAAAAACAGATTCGCGGAGCAGGGAGAATAAAAGGAAAAATGTAAAAGTCCGCTTCGTCTCTGATTGGATCGTATTTCCAGAGTTCTGTATTCAATAAACCACAATCGATAGAACACGCTTTTTCCAGCGCTAAGCCAGGACATACAGGGACTGATATACTGCTAGGTGCACCTACTATTAACAAGCAATCGATATACGGGTATGAAACGAAACGTGCATTGAAGGAAAGACGGAAACCATTAAACCACGATCTCAGATACATGCATATGAAGGGTAAAGGAGAAACATAGGGAATATCACAAAACAGCTTTATTAAAAAAAATCAAGTTTTAATACTTTGGTCCATCAGTAAAGAAACGAGGTTCAATAAACTTAACAGTATTATTCATAACATTAACAATTTATACTCAAATTAGGCATCAGAATATAACAGAGCAAAAAACCATTATTTTACATTATTTTAATATTTTTCAAGTGAACATTGCAGAACACTGTAACAAAATAAATGTCCACGTCTGTTATCATCAAAACTTAGTAAGTACTTAGGAAAACTGCGGACATTCCTTGTTTTGTTCGACTGTTCTGTGGCCTCAGTTGCCACCAACAAAATATGCTATAAATCGCAAAATCACGAAAAATGTACATTCCTCGTTTGTCCCCTTATCCTTCATGTACGGTAACCGTGAAAAAAGAGATAATGTAAACGTGAAGGTGAATGTTAATTCCAGAAGTTCCTTGTTGCACCTCATAAATCGTTGTGCTTAATACGATCACAAACGTGAAAGTGTAACCTCTTACCTTCGTAATAATATGTTTACAGTGGTTGGTATTGGACTCGTTGCTGATGGCTATGAAGCTTGGTGCAAAAGGTAATTTTAATTTCTTCGGTGACAAGAAAGAGCGAATATACGTCGCTGCCTTGCTGACACGAGTAGACTGAAAACAGCAATAGAGTTTCAGTTTGTGTATTGACCTGTTAGATATATGTATGCGAATATAGACATAGCTTAGGTACAGTATATGGCGCACCCTCTGTCTTTGTCCTTGTACTATGAACTTTATTTCCTATTTCCTATTCACTTTCAATGAATGTCGTTCATAAGTAGCAGTTGTTTGGCGAGGTTGCTAGGCGTAGATAGAAACATTTCTGTTCCGTCGTCTTGTAAGTACAGAGTGCTCTATTAATTAATAAATGCATAAAGGGCTTTGCTCGGTTTTGAGGGTACGATAATAATTTCTTTTCATGCCAATTTAGTTCTTGTATTTAATATTACAGATTTTGATGGAATGGTATGATGATAGTTCATGCGAAATTATGGGGTGTTTAAGTTGCCATTTTGCTGGTTTCGAATTTATTTGAAAAAAAATAATGTTAAACGATTTTATTAAAAATGCACTGAAAAGTAAATTAATATGTACTAAAAACTAAAAAATAATTCTTTTCTTGGACTAAAATTTTGATGGTGTTAATATCACTTTAAATAAAATCTCTTTAGAAATTACAACGAATCCTTTGACTGTAAAAGACGAATTATTTCCATTCCAACTTAAGGGGAACCTACCCTTCCCGCAGTGTCAGGCAACAAAAGTGACTACCAACGTTCCCCACTAATTATGACACAGTTTAATTGTTACCACTCGTGTTTTGCGTGTCACGCGTGAAAGAAAAGAAGTGAATCAATGTAACAGGAATTAATGGCTCTTCTGCACCGTGGTTCGTTCGATATTCACGCGCGTGCGATAAGTTACGGGGTTCGGATTGAAGAATCGCATGCTGAACGGATGTAAATTACGAAAATACCCTTCGTAAAAATTCGCAAAGTCACATCAACGAATAACAATGGGTACGTGCACAAGTAAAACTGGGATCAATGGAAGTAGAAATTTTCTCGAATGAGTAGTAAAAACTGGCATTTTATTCGTAAGAAATTATTTGCTATACAAAACTGTATTAAAAGTACATTAAATTAGTGACGCGATGTTGCTGGAGTCTTCGTATACTGATAAGTGTATTATCTTATCGGGTCGTTTATTTCGTTACTTTGTCGACGAATGCTCTGAAGTCCTTTATACTTGGCTCAGTGATTTCTTGGTATTTTGGAATCGTCGACTTCACCTTCGCGTACCACTTGGTGACGTTCTTAAATTTGCTGAAGTCATAGTCCACGATCTGTTGTCAAAATGGCACGTTGAATTATCAGTGGTACATAAATGAAAACGTTAATCCTGTCTTATCAATGTGCAAACTTGCCAATTTTTTTCGCTAAGATTCGTATACTATAATTGCATAGTTCATTTAACATTTGTCCTAATGCTATTAGTTTCTAAAGGAGAGTCTAATACATTTTGCGGCAAGATAAGCAAAGTTCTTATAAATTTTTCGTGTATTATAGTCGATAGAAAGTTTCATCGAACGCGATTCATAGCAGTAATTGGTATTTTCAAGAACATTACCTCGTAGATGGAAACCGTGACAACGATGGTCACATCGGCAAGAGTCAGAGTGTTTCCAGCAACGAAATCCTGTCCTTCGAGGAATTTATCTAGTAAAGAGAAGGCTGTTTCTATGCCGACCTTTTCCTGCTGATTTTTGGGCCCATTGTAGAAAAGTTCCGGGTACTGAAAAATTATTCAAAAATATTCAGTTAACTAAATTAAATAAATTTCATTCGTACTTGTCTGTTTAAGATTAGCTATTAATCAAAGTCACGCGAGACATTTGTTGCGGACACCGGTTCCCCGTTCACCTAAAGTAAATCCTACTCGTACACAAGCAGACAAAAGAATTATCACTTTTTTTATTTATTCTATTGTTGTTGTTTTTTAGCATAAATTTGCAACTGTGGTGTATGTAATATATTCTGATGGAGAATTTAAAGCTGTGAAAAACTCAGTTAAAGTTGAATTTATTTAACTGACAAACAAAACTCTTATATAACATTGGGGCAACACATTTTTTGGGCCGGCAAAGAAGTTACTGTTTGGTAACTTTTTAGGTTGTCTTAAAAGCAAAAGGTGCCCCCACAAAATATTAGATTTTTTTATTAATGTTCAAAAAGTGGTAACTTCTTGGCTCTAAAATTTTGTTATCTTGTTTAATGTTATATAGGGTTTTTGTTTGTTAGTTAAATACATTCAACTGCAACTAAAAAAGTTTTATACAGATTTTAATTCTCTATCAGAATATGTACATATATTAGGCCCATGCTGCAGTTTTGAATTAATATTGAAAAGTAATAGAAGTAGAGTGGTTCGGGTAAGTGGTAACTTTTTTGTCCGCTACTGTAGTTGAGAGGGAACACCTACAGCACACATTGACACATTACTGCCGCACACAAATACCGCAACTGCTGTAAGTCCCTCCACTACGAGTAGGATTTATTTTAGGAATTCCGGACCGTCCCTGCCGCTAACCGTCGTGTTTACCTCTGCCTGCAACACCATTTGCCGCGCGTTGTTAGTATGTAACTGTAAGCTAGATCGCGAAATCCCTGTTGAAACCCATTGGTATCCGAAATCACGCGAGGCTCCCAACTACCAATGGGAACCCATAACATGTCGCGTAGGAATGCGGAAGGCGATCGCGTCGTTTGGACGGCGTTAGAGGCTTATGCGCTAGCTATAGAGACGAGGCGATAGACTGTCTCTCCGGGAGAAGAGGTCCAAGGTAAATAAAGTTTTCTTTCCCTCAAACGTAAAAACGGTGTGACTTCGCGAACCCCACTCATTGTACACGTCCGTTAATTCTAATTTTAATTTTATTATATCATCAGTTTTATTATTTTCTGCTTTTTTTTATTTTTGTACGGGCGTTCTTCGCTTTTCTTTTCTTTCCCACTGTTTCTTTGTTAACTTTATGATTTGTTTATTGTAAACTAAAGGGTCTTTCCCCGGGGAATGAATAATAATAATAATAAAGATGAAAAGAATTAAAACACTATTTATATTACACACTAAATAATGTTTAAGGACACCCAAATTGTTTGGGGACTTACGTAGTAGTCAGCCAAGGCTGTGTACAATGTGCAGGCGTCGAAGTACAATCTTTGGTTAACAATTGCACGTGCCTTAGCATCTTTCGGATACAAGGAGTCGTTCTTTCCGTATTGTTCTGCCAGGTACGTCATAATGGCACGACTACGAGGAAAGTAAAGAAATATTTATTACAGTAGTGATTATTGACACGATATTCTAAAATAGTGACTGTTCTGTAATTCTCATAATTACTCCTCATTAAGTAACAGCACTATCATTGAATAAAAGAGATTGTTTAAAGAAAATTAACATATAAGAGATGATTGTACAATAAAAAGATCTTTCTTCCATGATTTACTTCATCATACTTTAAAATTAAATAGCAGATCTTATTGAATCTTACACAAAATTACGAATTTTAGAAAATCGTAAAAATCAATATAAATTAATGAAAAGTTCAAATTTGAAGTATCATAGGAGTTAATTATACAATCTCTTTCTTTCAGCGGAGAAGGTTCTCTATATACTACGACATTTATACAGAATTATCTAAATTAATTACTTATTCGAAAGACTCGAGAATTTTATAATAAAAAAGAAACATTTAGTTTCTACAATTCTTACCTTTCCCACAGGTGGAAGCCATTGTCGTCAATCGTGGGAATCGTGTGTTGTGGATTTATCTGAACACAGAATAATATAAATTGTACATTTATATTCAACGTAGAACATTAATAAATCACTCAATTTTTACTACTACATTTATACCAAAATAATAGCTTCATTTCTAAATCGGTCAGCTCAATGTGACAAATATATTAAGCTACACACTCTCCTAAAAATGCAGAATACAGTTACATTCCCCAATTAAAGCAACGATCTTAGTTACGCAGCCTTGAATAAAAATGTTATTTTGCTCGGCGTACCTTCAAAAACTCTGGCTTCAAGTGTTCCCCATTCTGCAGGTTGAGTTCCTTGGCGTTCAATTCAACTCCAAGCACGGCGGCTGTCAAAGCAACAGCGCGGCACGGAGGACTTCCGGGAAGTTGATAGAAATCGATCGGCATCTTAATTTCTGTAATAACATGCCAATTATTTAGACACATCCAGCCACGAAACAACAAATTGAATTAACAGTATGTAGGTCAATAAAAGAATTCTCGTCGAGAGTCATTTGTGCTTTAAGTATCGTTTTTCTTCCTTTAATACACTCAACTTCGATATTAGTCTGTTATCGGGAAGACGGATTAAGCTTTCAATATTTTTTCTCCCTTTTTTACTGATATTCGCTTCAAAGTTAGTCTATCTTCACAAAAATATAAGATAAAAAGATAGGATGTATCGAGGCCGGCAAAATTTCGTGCCGGCACTACTGCTGTAATATAACAACTCAAGCAAGCATTTCAATTAATCCGTAGAAGAATCCAAGCGTTACCAAGGCCACTGTGTAGTAAGTCGATAACCGTGCTGCCGAATAACATCTCTGTCTTTCAAATAACGAAAATGTACCACCGAAATCTATATATTTTAATAGGTTTGAGACTTTTTCTCGTAATTCTTCCGACACGATACACTGAGTTCTACCAACAAGTTTGCCTAAAGTTTCCGACCCGATGTCTATCTAATGGAGCCCGGCGCGTTCATTTGAAGGTAAACGTTCGTTCGTCGATCGATAGATTCCGTTACGAACTGAAAGCACAACCGACTGTTAGCCGAAATCTACCGCAATGGCGACACACTGATATTTGCGGAGCGAACGTGATGGAAATCAGACTACGTACTTATCTGCGAACGTAAGACAAGATAATGGAAAACTGACTGGTCCAGTTTGTTCCCCAGACTCTTTATAAATGCCACGCTGGCTGCTATGCCGCCTCCTTTTTAAGCAGCCGAAGGGACTCTACAGCGCAGACCCCAATCGGCTTCAACCTGTTACGTTACGATCACGAAGGCGTCGTTCCCTTGATTCGGTTCCTCTGCAATGATAGTTCTGCGATAATGGTGAAGCGATAACGGAAGAGACATATGGAAAAAATTTTAAGTGAACCGATTTTATTTAACTTGGTCATTAATGCACTAAAAACTAAAAGGAAATTGTTTTCCGTACTATAATTTTGAGGGTGATATGTGAACTTAAATAAAATTATACAGAATCTGTGATTATCCAATTCACAATTGATTTGGACAATTCTACCGGATAATCACAGAGTTTGTACTATGATCTTATTTAAGACATATCATCATCGAAATTGTAGTACAAGAGAAGAATTGTTTTTTTTTTAGTTTTTAGTGCATTATTGATCAAGTTAAATTAAATGGTTTGGCTTGAAAATTTGATTTTAAATATATTTTGTATTTTTTAATGGGGTGAGTTCTTGAATGTTTAGTATTGTCACCGTAACTACGTTAGTTTGCCAAGTTTCAAGTCGATTGAATTTGTGGAAGTAAGTTAAAGTTGAGTTACAAGATTTAAACGAAGCAAGCAGGCAGAGGAGTGAAGTTAAATAAAATCGCTTAATAAAAATGATAACTTGGGACTGTGGTACTTTTTCAGTGGAGGAATTTTGAATCGCAAGCAATCTCAGAATTTTATTAATAGTTTTTATCTGATTGTCGTTGAAGTGCTGTTAGGGTAAAGAGTACAATGGTTGGCCACTTAAGTAAGAGTGTCACATAAATAATGAATTATAAATGTGAATTTAGTAAATTTGCATTGGAAATCGATTTAAATAAGTAAGAAAAACTCCTAATAATCTAAAAATAAATAGGGTTTATTTAAAAAAAAACAAGAATTTATAAAAATATACAAAAAATGTGTTGACTACGAAAAAATATAATTATTGGCATGGTCACGACAGTAGTTGTCCGATCGGTTCGACAGTGATTGGCCGCTATTTGACACATAATATAACCTAAAAGAAAATGTTATATGATTTGATGATAGAAATGGGATTAAAATTATTCAATAAAAATGGATATATCTTATATATTTATGTGTTTATTAAATACAAATAAATATATTTGTTCTTATACATCTTATATTATCACTATTCTCTGACAAGGTATACTTTCTTTGGGCATCTTTCATTGCTTATAATTATTGGTTTCGCTGTTTTATTTTGAATAGTATTCTCCTTGTTACTGATTTTCTCTTGCTGCTTTAGCAGCCTTGCTAATTTCTTTGCTTCTTTCTCTTTTTCTGCTGCTTCTTTCTTTTTCAAAATTTCGCATTTTTTAGCATCTTTCTTTTTTCTTTCCATTTTTTGTTGGTAAAATTTCTTTTCTTCATTTAATTTTCATTCTCCACTCATTATATACTGTGATTATATATAAAAGCAAATAGGATGATTCGGCTTTGAAGCTTGCAAATTACAGCCATTTAATCAAAAAACCATAAGAGTACAGTTGAAAGTTTACGAATAGTTTAATGTATTTATGATATGTATATCTCTCATATTCGGTATATATCGATAAATAAAAGTTGAAACTTTATAAAATAATTATTTATTTGTTAAAATTATACATATATTATGAAAAATACTGGGGGCCAATAACTGTTTTACCGTTACTAAGGTTATAAAACAATCATTGGCCGCCCGGCCAATTATTGCCATTCAACATTATTCATATGACAGTTGTTGGCCCCCTGTATTTTTCATAATATATGTATAATTTTAACAAATAAATCATTCTTTTATAAAGTTTCAACTTTTATTTATCGATATATACCGAATATGAGAGATATACATATCATAAATACATTAAACTATTCGTAAACTTTCAACTGTACTCTTATGGTTTTTTTATTAAATGGCTGTAATTTCCAAGCTTCAAAGCCGAGTCATCCTATTTGCTTTTATATATAATCACAGTATATAATGAGTGGAGAAATATTGATTACATCCGAAGCAAGAAAGTACAAGGAATATGAATATGTTCATTAAAAAAAGGCATAACATTGGTATTTCTTAATATTCATTTATTTCTCAAAATATGGCCAATCACTGTCAGGTGGCCAACCACTGTACTCTTTACCCCTAGTATATCGGATTTGAATTCATTTAATTTAACTTACTCGTCTATGTATGCTAATTCTAATTCATTTCCAAAGAAAACGTACATATAAATATTTTAACATAAATTATCCTTAAACTTAGTGCTATTCTCATAAAAAAGGGAAGTAACATTACGTAATATGAAATAAACGAAATCAGCGGTGTTTCTTCTAATTTGCAGCGAAGTTTGTGATGTGATAACATCAATTTCTTATCACAGCTGTAGAGTAAGCGTTATTTTGTAAATTGCAAAATATTGTTTCTAATTTTTAACATTTCTTTAGTACAAGTTTTTCTAAGTATTTTCTTAGAAATTCAATCAAAAATCTATTCAACGAAATTAAAACTGAATCATTCTAAAATCTTATGAAATTAAAAGTTTCTAAATGAAATCATCAAGTTACAAAGTACTTAGTGATTCTATCATTCTCTCTTGCATAACACGCAGCAAAATAAAATGTAGTGTCACGATATCGTCATCTCTTTTCTTCTCTTCTGTTCTCTTCTCTTCTTTCCACTATCTCTTCTCTCTCTCCTCTCTCTCTCTCTCTCTATCTCTCTCTCCTTCTTTCTCGAGAAGGAGAGAGAGAGAGAGAAGAGATAATTTAGACGTTAATTTGAATGTTATTTCCAAGAAGTTCCTTGTTGTACCTCGGAAATCGTTGTGGTTAATACGATCACAAACGTGAAAGTGTAACTCTTACCTTCTTAATAATATGTTTACAGTGGCTGGTATTGGACTCGTTGCTGCTGGCAGTGGAGCTTGGCCCAGAAGGTAATTTTAATATCTTCTCGTGTCTTGACCTGTTAGATATATGTCTGCGATTATAGACACAGCTTAGGTACAGAATATATTGCGCACTCTATCCTTGTCCTTGTACTATGAACTTTATTTCCTATTTCCTACTGACTTCCAATGAATGTCGTTCCTAAGGTAGCAGTTGCATGTCAAATTAGGGGGTGTTTAAGTTACCATTTTGCTGGTTTCGATTTATTTTTCAAAATACAGACCATCGAAGTTTGAAATATTGAATTTTGAAATAGATTATGAAATAGAAATGATAATTGTATAGATTTGATTTAGTTTGATTCACTACGGTCATTAATGCCTTTTAAATGGAGACATATACTTTTCCTCTAGATTAATTAATCGCCATTAATTATACTGCGACACAATTTATATGTATAAATTAATCGATCATGCAACGACCTTCGCAGTAAATTAACAATTATACCCAGAAACAGCTTAAATCCCTAGCATTCATTAAGGTAAATACTAACTGGAATGTTTAGGTCGTTATAAGTAGAAGGAATACACAAACGGACGCTGTAAATGGAGATATTCCCTCCCGTGGCTTCGCGAAAAAGGCAAATGTCGATTAGAGGCTGATACCTGCTGGCCGTTACACAGTAATTAAAACGCATGTAAAGCCGAGGTCGAGGATAATTAGCGAATGAGTATCGAATCAAAAGGGCAACTACCGTTGAAGTAAATTGTCCGCGCTGCAAACAACAGGCGGCCACCATAATTACAAGGTTCATTAATTCGTGTCCGACGCAGATTGCACTATTTACGGAATCCCATTGTGGTAATACTAATTTCACTTCAAGCTAGATCGAAAAAGTCCTCTTTCTTTCATACAGCAATGGCAATGCTTCTAGTAACAATTGTATCTAACAAGGGAATATCTCAGATCCGCAGACACCGATTTTGATGAGACTGCAGATTTGCAGAATAATGAAAAATATATAACACGTGTTTTCTGTTACCGGAAATTCTCCGTGTTGCAGGGGTGAAAACAGCCCCTAAAGTTGGGGGTCGAAAGCATATTTTCTGGAATCTCTCGAGAACTATTAGGCGTAGGACAAGTTTTTGTTTATAGTGGGAATTTTTTAAGGACGAATCCAGCCCCCACTGAATTTTTAAAAATTTTTTGAAAATATTACTTCTCGACTCCTGACTCAAATCCATTATCGCGAGTGTATTATAATATAATAGTTAGGCCAAAGTAATCTAATTTCAAGGTAGACTAAATTCTAATAAATAGTGATGAATATTCAACGATATTATCTCTTTATAAACTACGTCGAATCCTTTGACTGTAAAATGTAAGACGAATTATTTCCTTTCCAACTTAAAGGGAACCTACCCTTCCCGCAGTGTCACGCAACGAAAGTGACTTCCAACGTCCCCCACTAATTATGCCACAGTTTAATTGTTACCACTCGTGTTTTGCGTGTCACGTGTGAAAGAAAAGAAGTGAATCAATGTAACAGGGATTAATGGCTCTGCTGCGCCGTGGTTCATTCGATATTCACGTGCGCGCGATAAGTTACGGGGCTCGGGTTGAAGAAATGCACGCTGAACGGTTGAACGCACGGCACCAGTGCTATAACCAGAGATGTATTTAAACATTCAGGTAAGTTGGCCTGCTTCCATTCTGCACTTACGCGATTGTGTATCGCATTAATAATTGTCGAGTGGGCGTGCGCGAGGTCGTTGCACCCGTGATTTTCTCTCGAGTGGTTCTCATTTGTCATGGAGCGCTGACGAACCTACTATTGCACGGCACACCTGTTAGAACTGGGACAATTATGTAACAGACTGTGACGAGGACTCTAATTATCGTTCATACGATGCCTCTGTTAACACTAGGGATACTTTCCTATGCACCACTCATTTTCTGGCAAGTGTGAATAACTAGAGTGATCACTTGGGGACCTGCGCTTGGGGGTTGTTTTTTTAACGCATTAGTCACGCTCGTTTTCCATTTCAAAGCCTACACTCGTACGGAGAGTGATTCTCTTCTAATTTAATGCTTTACAACTATATTATGGTTACTGTATCCTTACTAATTAGTCTTGTACGATTTGTATAAATAGACAATATATTATAACAGAAAGAATAATTGTAATTGTGTAGCAAAGATTAGACAGATGTTGATTTCAAGTGGGCGATAGCTAAGTTGATAGAGGAGAAGGAAATAGAAAATAGATTCATAAAGTTTGTGGAATAGTTAATAGAGTATTATCCTTGTTATTTAAAAAGACTATGGTGTTATTTACGCCCATAAATTTATGCAATTCCTGTGAATGCTTCCTGTGAAATATTCCTTTCCGAACAATAAAAATATATTAACAACAATTTGAAAATTCTTGTTCTCGTTTTCTACGTCTTCTTCGTCCTTGACAGATTTGGTAGTATTTCATAATTTACAAACACCCTGGGTATTTGCAATTAACGTTAACAAGTAATTGAACTGGAATCGATGGAAGTAGAAATTTTTTCGAATGAATAATCAGAACTGGCATTTTATTCGTAAGAAATTATTTGCTACACGAAACTGTATTAAACGTATGTTAAATTAGTGACGAGGTGTTGATGGAATCCTCGCATACCAATAAGTGTATTATCTTATCGAGCCGTTTACTTCGACAATTGGTCGATGAAAGCTTTGAACGCATTTACACCTGGCTCAGTGATTTCTTGGTATTTTGGAACTGTCGACTTCACCTTCGCGTACCACCTGGTAACGTTCTTAAACTTACTGAAGTCGTACTGCGCAACCTGTTGTAAAAATGACACGTTGAATTATTAATGGTGCATAAATGAAAACGTTCATTCTGTCTTATCAGCGTGCAAACTTGCCGATTTTTTCGCGATGATTTGTATACTATAATTGCATAGTTTAAAGTGAACGTATACACAAAGATATATACTGTTAATATTTGTTCCAATGCTATTAGTTTCTAAAGGACAGTCTAATACACTTTGTGAGAAGATAAGCAAAGTTCTTATAAATTTTTTGTGTATGTAAGATCATTTCTTTGAGCAATAAAAAGGAAAAATACAGTTCGGGTACGGACTATAGTGCATACATATATACAGTTATAGTCGACAGAAAATTTCATCGAACGCCATTCATAGCAATAATTGGCAGAATTGGTATTTCCAAGAAAATTACCTCGTAAGTGGCAACGGTGACAACGATGGACAAATCGGCAAGCGTCAGAGTCTTTCCAGCAACGAAGTCATGTCCCTCGAGGAATTTATCGAGTAAAGAGAAGGCTGTGTCTATGCTCTCCATTTTTTTCGGGTCTTTGGGCGCTTTTTGGAAAAGTATGGGGTACTGAAAAGAAAAATTATTATTAAGACGGAACATCACATATTTCTGCTATTCAAAAATTTTCAGAGGTTCATAAATTAAATAAATTTCATTCGTACTTGTCGAATAAAGCTGGAAAGAATTAAAGAAATATAAATTCTGAAGTTACTGTTTATATTACCCACTAAATAATTTTAAGAACACCCAAATCGTTTGGGAACTTACGTAGTAGTCAGCGAAGGCTTTGTACAATGTGCAGGCGTCGAAGTACAATCTTTGGGTAATAACTGCACGTGTCTTAGCATTTTTTGGGTACAAGGAGTCGTTCTTTCCGTATTGTTCTGCCAGGTACGTCATAATGGCACGACTATGAGGAAAGTAAGGAAATATTCATTACTTTAGTGATTATTGGCACGATATTTTAAAATAGTAACTGTTTTGAAATACTCATAATTACTCCTCATTAAGTAACAGCACTATCATTGAATAAAAGAAATTGTTTAAAGAAAATTAACATATAAGAGATGATTGTACAATAAAAAGAACTTTCTTCCATGGTTTACTTCATTTTACTTTAAAATTAAATAGCAGATCTTATTGAATCTTACACAAGATTTCGAATTTTATCTTGCTTTCCCAGAAAATCGTAAAAATCAATAAAGATTAATGAAAAGTTCAAATATGAAGTATCGTAGGAGTTAATTATACAATCTTTTTCTTCAGCGAAGAAGGTTCTCTATGCAGCTACTACGATATTTATACAGCATTATTTAAATTAATTTACTTTTTCGACGGACTCAAGGATTTCACAGTAAAAAAGAAAGTTAGTTTATACAATTCTTACCTTTCCCACAGGTGGAAGCCATTGTCGTCGATCGTGGGAATCGTGTGTTGTGGATTTATCTGCACACAAAATAATATAAAATATAAATTGTACATTTATATTCAACGTAGAACATTAATAAATTACTCAATTTTTACTACTACATTTATATCAAAATAATAGCTTCATTTCTAAATCGGTCAGCTCAATGTGACAAATATATTAAGCTACACACTGTTTTAGAAATGCAGAATACAGTTACATTCCCCAATTAAAGCAACGATCTTAGTTACGCAGCCTTGAATAAAAATGCCATTTTGCTCGGCGTACCTTCAAAAACTCTGGCTTCAAGTGTTCCCCATTCTGCAGGTTGAGTTCCTTGGCGTTCAATTCAACTCCAAGCACGGCGGCTGTCAAAGCAACAGCGCGGCACGGAGCACTTCCGGGAAGTTGATAGAAATCGATCGGCATCTTAATTTCTGTAATAACATGCCAATTATTTAGACACATCCAGCCATGAAACAAGAAATTAAATCAACAGTATGTAGGTCAGTAAAAAAAGTTTCCGCGAGAGTAGATTGAGCCTTCAGTATCGTTTTCCTTCTTTAACTCTACTTCGATATTAGTCTGTTATCAGGAAAACCGATTGAGCCTTCAGTATCGTTTCCCCCTTTTTTACTGATATTTGTTTCAACGTTCGAGTATCTTCACAGAAGTATAAGATAAAAGGATAGTACATATCAATGACTTAACGTCCGTTTACATAGTGTGGACTTGCAACGAGCTAACAAAAAATGGCAAAAGCTGAGTGTTCACTGGTACGCGCAATTGCGAAAATAACATTGTATTTGCACACTAAGGTGGCCCTTATGTTCAACCTGCGTTTCCTTTTGCTCTCGCAACCTAATATGCTTCCATTTCATAAAAAAATAGTCCTTGAAATAGATTATTGCAATAGGAGAACAGAAAAATTTAAATTTTCGAATTCATGAATAGTTTGAATTTGAAGAATTTCTAAAAAATGGTAAGCCCTATCGAAATTTTGTTCAAACAATATCACAAGAGCATTCAAGTTTCTACAATTACTGTATTTATAAATTTTTTGTGCTTCCAATCGTTTTTTAGATAATAGCGTTTGAATTTACAGAGGTCGGCACTTCGCGCGTCTCATCTGAACGACGTGACGTTTGTGTATACATGCGTAATGCGGACTTCTCTATATTCAAACGTTATTATTTGAAAAAAGATTGGAAGCACGAAAAAATTATATATGCAGTAAATGTAGAAAATTGAATGCTCTTTTAATATTATTTAAACCAAATTTCGATAGGGCTTACCATTTTTCAGAAATTCTTTAACACGTTGCGTGCGATTGACGTGTACGCTCACGTCATGGGGAATCCCTATCGTATGGCGGATGACGTGTACAGTCACGTCTTTGGCCCGGTCCCAATAAATGTGGAAGTTGAAGAAGAATTTTTCAGATATCGAATTTTCCTTTTGCATACGCATTCAGCACCAACCTGTTCATCACTGTGTGCATGCCATTACAAATTTTCAGCGTTTTTCACCATGGTGCAGCTGTTCTTTGTATTTAACGCGTCATGCTTTTTTTTTTAACAAATACAAATTATTTTGGGGTAAAATGTTATAAAACGTCGAAAGTAGCATAAAAGGGTGCACTTTATACAAAAATCTATTTCCGACATCTGGGACGGTCAACTATTTTTGGTGCCGCACGCAATGTGTTAAATCTAAAGTATTGATGAATTCTAAACTTTAAGGCCTAGTCGGCACACTTTCCTGTTGTCCAATTGCAATAAACTTCTTCCGGGACTATTTTTTTTTTATCAAATGTCACCGTTCTAAGGAGTGAGTGCAAAGAAATATAAAAAAAATTCGATTCCTATAAATAAGGGCCACCCTATTGCACACTTATATGACGCGCAACTAATTGCGTGTATCTGTATCGCGACTACTGACTGCAGAGCAGATAACGGTTTTATAGGGCGTATCTACTGGTCGTTGACTTTCACTAGAACCGCGTGTCATTCTCAGCAATAAGCGCGTGGAAAATTCCATGCCGGCACTACGGCTGTAATGTAACAATTCAATCATTCCATTAGGAGCAGCTCGATTAGTCCATAGAAGAATCCAAGCGTTACCAAGGCCACTGTGAAGTAAGTCGATAACCGTGTTGCCGAATAACATCTCTGTTTTTCAAATAACGAAAATGTACCACCGAATGCTATATATTTTAATAGGTTTGAGACTTTTTCTCGTAATTCTTCCGACGCGATACACTGAGTTCTACCAACAAGTTTGCCTTAAGTTTCCGCCCCGATGTCTATCTAATGGAGCCCGGCGCGTTCGTTCGAAGGTAAACGTTCGTTCGTCGATCGATAGATTCGGTTACGAACTGATAGCACAACCGACTGTTAGCCGAAATCGACTATAGCGGTAGCACACTCGAAACTTGCGGACGGGAACGCGAAGAAAATCAGACTACGTACTTATCTGAGAACGCAGCACAAGGTAATGGAAAACTGTCTAGCTAAGTTTGCTCTCCAGACTCTTTATAAATGCCAAGCCGGCTGCTATGCCGCCTCCTTTTCAAGCAGCCGACAGGCCGCTATCGCGCAGGCTCCAACCTACGTCAACCTGTTACGTTACGGCACGAAGGCGTCGCCCCCTCGCTTCGATTCCTCTGCAATGATAGATCTGAGATAATGCTGAATCACGACGCGAGGCCGGACACGATTTATGGGAAAGATATATGAAAAAACAAATTATAGTGAAACGATTTTATTTAGCTTCGTCAATAATGCACTATAAAGTAAAAGGAAATTGTTTTCTTGTGCTATAATTTTAATGGTGATATGTGACTTTAAATAAAATCATACGAACTGTGTGATTATCTTTTTCACAATTTTATTGATTTGGATAATTATAATCGTTTGATAAAAATGAGAACTTGGTACTATGATACTTTTGCAGTGGGGGCATTTTTTATCGAAAGCAATCGAGATGTGTAAATAGATGTTAACGGATGGGACACCCACGTGATGGATGAGGTAAAAGATCGATTGGTGAATTAATGAAGGCGGAATCGATTAGTTAATCATTGAAATGTACTGTGATTTAAGCGTGTTGTTTATTCTTTAAATAAATGATCGTAAAATAGGATTTGACGCGATAGGTGCCGTTTTGGAGTATTTATTTCGAATGTAATATTGATTCATATGGGTAAATGAATAAATATATTTCTTAAATTTACGTGCTGTTAACAGAAGAATGAGTAGATAATAGTTATGCAGAGATCACTGGGTATAATTAAATTAGGAATTTGCAGCAATAAGTCATTAATCCTTGAAGAGAAGAAGTAAGCAGAACTTCTGCTCAAATTACTTTTACATAGTCCCATTTACCATGCCAAAACAATTATTGGAATAATTATTTTTACTGATTACCACTGAAGTGCTGTTAAAATATTGGATTTGGATTCACTTAATTTAACTTACCCCTTCACATATGCTAATTCAAATTCTGTTCCAAGGAAAACATACACATGAATATTTTTACATAAAATAATCTGAAAGTTCTGAAAATAGCGTTATCGTGATAAAAAGCGAAGTAAGATTACGTAAAATGAGATAATCGAAATCTGATTTGTTTAACAAATTTTTATAAGTATTTTCAAAGTAATTCACTCAATAATCCATCAATGAAATCGAAACTGATTCATAAAATCTTAAGAAATTCAAAGTTTCTAAAACGAAGTGTCATTCAATGAATCACCAAGGGACAAAGTAGTGGTTTTATCATTATCGCTTGCACAAACTCGCAGCAAAATAAAAATGTAGTGTCACGCTGTAGAAGACGATAACATATTGATTTTATATCTCATATTTTATTATCATTCCCAAATTGAATGTAAGACCGTGCTGCGATTATAGATTACTTACAGAAACAGTAATTCAGTGTGAGTATTGGTAGGTTAATTGAGTACAGGAATATTACCACATATAAGATTGCATTTTACCCACAACAAAATAATGTGTTCACGCTGTTCTAACGAGAAGTTTACAGGAATTCAATCGTAATATGCAATCACGTTTTTCGTATACATCAAGCCGGTTATTCGAGGTGAAAGTACCGCCGAGGCCTTCCATTCAGCCTTGAGCAGAAACTCCAAGGTCTCAGGAACAAGGATCGCTATTATTCTGGACGGTAAATTGGAGCATTGAACGCCCCACAGGTCAGATTGATAGAGAGTTCGTTGCACACAATGAATGAAATTCTCAGTGCCTCAAGTATCCAAACTTGCAAGCATACTTAAGAGATGCTACTCGAAAATGAGACTTTCGGTAACTAGGATGCAGTAAAGACTATTTGAGAATGAAGTCCAAGAAATTCTATTTCACTCGTTAATCACCATGAAATGAACTAATTGTTTACTTACATGGTGTTATGCTTGCGCTATTGGTTTAGTTCAGTATCGCAACTAGATAACCTATTGCAAAGCTACAATTAAGTAATCGCAGATATAATTTGAAAGCAACATGTACTAGCATAAAAAAATTCTTATCAAAAGTGTACTAAGATAGTCCTGCAATTTCGAGTTGAAAATGTGATCAGCATGATTAGCAGAACTGCTAATCAACTTTTATCAACGTGTTTTGACCACAGTTTGTATATCAGGCAAAAATAATTATGACAGTATGTTTCCCTAATTGTACCAGTAAGAAATACACTTGAAAATTATTTCCAAGTTAAATATCTGAAAGATAATCATGAAATACGTATCACTGAATCTTACCACGAGTCTCCACCAAGGCGAACACGAACAAAAACAGTGTTCGCGAACACGAACAGAGGAAAACGTTCGCGAACACTGTTTTTGTTCGTGTTCGCCTTGGTGGTGACTCGGGGTAAGATTCTAATTTCACTTGGGCCATCGATGACAATTAATGTTCTCAACTAAGCAAAACTTGCAATCTTAATTTCCACTGAAAGAATTCAAGCCCATTTGCACTAATAATTTATCAAACACGTTTCTCAGTTTTCCCCAAAAACAGTTCAATAAACAACAAGCCCAGTTCGTGCAACAGGAATCGATCTTGAGCTCGTAATTGCGGTGACACAGTTTCCACTCGGTATTTGTAGTCCATTGCACTCGGGTCATTTTCGCGAATCGCGTGTCATAGAAGCGCAGAAATTCAAGAACACCGCAAATCCTTCGATTCCACGTCGATACGCGCGCGTATGTCAGCGGAAACTCAATACTAATCGTCTGCGGTCATAGCAAGCACAACACACTTCCTGGAAACTTATAGTTAGACCGACTAATGGTGCTGGATGGAATTCAAATCGTAAATAGCGAGTGGGATAGGTGATTTGAAATATCCTTGAGAGGAATCCTATTTTATGAGCTAAAAACATAGCAAAATTTAGGAATTTATTTTTAAAAAATTAGCATTTCAGTGCATCTGAAATTTTGACCATGTTTTTATACATCCTCAAAGAAGTTGTAGTGTTTTTTATTCATTTTTAATAATAAATATGGGTGTTATGCATCACGCATTTGTACATATATGTAGCTTCAATTCGATGAACCAGAATACCGCTAAGTTCTATACTTTTTTGTTACATAAGAAAATTGGCGCAAAATTGGATCGCAAAAATTAAAGATTCAGAATTTTCATTTTGAATTTCGTTTCATTTTTCTGTTTCAGATTACCTGGTCGATAAATATCATGCACACCAACGGACGACGAATTTTGCGCGGCGTGATGCACGATCATTCATAACTACTATATTTATGGTTAAAAATTAATAAAAAAAAACCTGCGGCTTCTTCAAAGATGCAGCAAAACATGGTCTAAATTTAAGATGAATCGAATCGTTGGTTTCTTAATTACACGCCGTAAATGATTAAATGTAGAATTTCGTAGGAAAAAAATTTGGAAGCTTTGAGGATATAGACGTTAAAGAATATTTCTGTTTTTCTGTTTGTCACTTAAATTTTAGAATTTGTTGTAACCGTGAAGTCATCTGTGAATGTGCAGGAGCATTGGATTATTGAATTTGCAATCAAGGCGCATCTGGCTCTCGGAATGACAAATCAATTGCCTGATGTTTCAGAAGATTAAGAATTCAAACGATTTCCTTAAGTCGAAAGGAAATTATGTTTCTCTGTGCTTGTAAATATTACAGTAAATTCAAATGATGTGAGCATTCCATATAAAACCAAATACCTAATCGTTGAAATACCTTAAAAAATTCTGCAAGTTGATAGAAATACAGTACGTCAATAATCCCCCCGCAATGTCAATCACAACTAAAAATTTCATGAAAAGGACCTTCTAACCAATATTCTAATAAATCAAAGTGAAAAAAAGTACTGAAACCACGGAGATTTTAACAGTTTAACGCAACCTCAATTTCGTTATAACTGAATATCGCGATCCAATGTTTCGGTCTGCTTTTAAATTCCGATCAAGAGCCGCGAGTTCCACCCCAACAAAGAACGCGATAAAAATGAATTTCACCCGAATCCCATATTCTCAACGCCGCAAAAAAGCTGCAGAATCAATTTCCCTCAGAAATTATGAAGTTAAAATAATAATCCAAGAGAGGAAGTGGGTATTATGAAAATATCTTCGGGGAACTCGAAGCAAAAGATCGCTGAAAATAGCAGAAAAGGGAAAATTTTTGCGGTACGTTCTACGCGTTGCAGAACTCTACCTAGCGCTCTCAATTTCGCCTGTAAAAACGTTATCCGCCCTTCAATGATTCCTCCGGCGCGATCAACGCGGTTGGATCCCCGAAATGGTCCGCGGGTTAATTAAATTCAGGAACGGGGAATGCTGCGGAGCGGCGGACAGGAATTCCGGGAACGGAAGCAACGGGTTTTTCACGCCCCGCGCTAGAGCAGGATTACGGGGAACTGTTGCGAATTCTGCAGTATCATCGTCAAACATCAGCCAAAAATCGTCCGTTACGTAATTCCTGACACGTATCTGTACGCGACGACGGAGTGACTCCACAAAATGCTTGGGCCGCGGGTCTGTCTAAACGAAAAATTATGAGGGCATCGCGATGGTTCTGGTTCCATGGAGTCGAGGCTATTTTTTATTGTTACTCAGTTCGGTTTATTAATGGAACTGAATTAGCAAAGCGGTTGATCTTGTAAAATGGCAAGCGGTGACTATTGGAAACAGTTATCATCGTGAGGAAAGCTTTACGTAACGATTGATAGCGGGGACATTTGAGTTGTTCTGTGATTGTTTGTAGTAGGAGGCTTATCTAAGTAACACATATGTGGAACGGAAATAACTTTTTGTTTGTGCTTTTATATAGCTTTCTTTTAAAAAGAAAAAGAAGAAATTAAGATTAGGAAACGTTTTACTTTGGAGGCCAAATATAATATTTTTAGATCCTCTTTTCAGAATCACTTACAGTTTAATTGTTTGTGGACTTTGCACATTGTATTATTATTTTAATATTAAATACAGTAAATTTGTCGCTCAAGCTTTGTGCTATTAATTTTGGCCTCGGTTAGCAACTCTATAGAAGCTATTTTTAGGTAATTGTTGTTGGCGATAAATGTGTTGAATAGCACATTGTAGGAATTCTTACGTAGCAGAATAGCGCAACAAATGACTAATAGCTAGTTCACGACCGTCAAGGCTGTGGTATTTCTCAATCGTTCAAGGAAAAACTGCATGATCACTGTGGTTATTCAGCGCGTAATGCTACAATATCAGAATCTGTAGATACACAATGTAAAGGAAGTAACAACTGCGATGAAAATATTGGTAGTAAATTAGAAAAAGAAATGAAAAATAAAGAAATTACACTTTCTAGCATAGAAAATGTTTGTGTGAAATGCATGTGATTGTTGTATCGTTGCATGGAAGATTCTCTGACAGCTAACAAAGTAGTTAAAAGTTGAAATCAATTAACAGAGAAGTAACAATACAACAAATGTTAAGGATAAAATAAAATTAAATAAAACAAAAACCATTCAGACTAAAAGATAATTCTACGAGATAATATAATTTATAGCCTAAAATAGATTATTACATTGTACCTAATCAATAGTTGAATAGATTATTCGGTTTTACATTTTGTTATAATATATTCTACAATTAGATTTCGAGACTGCCTAATTTCCTTTGGCAAATGCAATAGGAATCGTTGAGAGAATGAAAATTTTTCAAAGCAATTGTTTTTATATTACTTAACAACTCTTCCGTGGCTTCTACGGATATACAAATCTTTGTGAAGTAGCCATAGCAGGACGAACCAATAACAATTATAATCAGGAATATAATTATTGTTCCCAACTTCCCCATTCTGGCAGGCCGAGTTCCTCACTTCGAATACCGATTTAATAGAACCCCACGCTCTAGTGGGGACAATGTTCCAACGACATCGATCGATAGATTCTATTACAACCTGCAAGCATAGCCAGCGAGGTGGTGAAATAGCGGAACTCTGTCTCTGTCTCTGAGCTAGTACACTCGAAACTTGAGGCGCATGATTTGTGACGGATAACTGTTAGGAGGGAGGACGTAAAGCAAACCTATCTACATGGTCTCCAACGAGGAGCATAATTGCAAACTGTCTAACAGAGTTAGTTCCCGAGTCTCTTTATAAATGCCGCAGGTAATACAGAGCCGCCTCTTTTTGCAACGACCAGCAGTATGCACCATACACAGAAACGATCGTCTTATATCTTCTACACGTGGCTGTTAGACCATTGCCTCGTTCGATTCTAGAATTAGTTTGATCCTCTGTAAATTGACGTGAATCGTTAAAGTGGCGTCGATTGTTGTCCTATTTGATTTTATTTAGACATGATTGGATCCTCTGTCATTTTATTTTATCTAAATTATAGAAACGAACATCCTGGACCCTGCAGAGCTGTCAGATCACCGCCTTGTTAGATTCTAAAGTTGATTAAATACTTTATTATTTAACGTAGGTTGCAGGAAATGGAAAAATGGTCTTTAATATTTTAGAGCCATCAAATCGTTCTCATGTTATGAGAAAATATGTAACTGATAAGTTGAATTATGCAGATGCATTCATCATACTTTATTGTATTTTTCTGTCGTTGTTATTCAAGATTTCCTCTCACAATGAGTCTTAAAATTTTTCTCGTTATGTCATCATTATCTTTAAAATAATGAAGGAACGTACGTTGAGAGGAAGAGTTTTTTTTTGGTAATAAATGTGCAATGACAAGGCTTGCAATTTTACATGAAACGGTAACTTAAAACTGTCAACAGTGATGATCAGTGATCAATGTGATTCTGTGTTCATTACATACATATATCCAATTTTATGTTAGTAGATTAGTAAAATGTTAGTAATTTAAATTCAAATGGGCAAGCAAATTAGGCGTGGATGAATTGAAACAGAAACTCTTTATTAACTTTATTACTCCATACATACAGTAATACTAATTCAGAGTAACTAAAGTTTCAAAACATTTAACTCCAACAAGAAGAGGATAAAGGATTCACTGCTGTGCTTTAATAAATGCAGACAATGCAATATTGTAATAACAGAAAACGCAAACAGAGAAGATGTGACGTGTTGCTATCCTAAACAAAGTATTCTTCGGTAAACGATTCGATAGGTTTCCTGTTTAATCTCGGTCGTCGTCGAACGATTATCGATTTCGTGCTTCTACAGCCACGAACAGTGCAGTAGCGGTGTTAACTGGATTCCTGTAAGTTAGCCCGATAGTCTTGATACATCTCCCTAAATATTTTCGTTCCTGGATCGTGGACTTCCTCGAACCCAAATTTATCCATAACTTCCTTGCAACGATTGTACCAAGCCTCTACCTTATCGTATCTGCCGATATCGAAGTCAAAACACTGCGAACCGAATACAATAGGTACTTATGGTTAATAATGTTTACTAGGGCATTAGAATTAGGAATTGCTAGAATTATTAAAGTACGATAAATTAAAAGTAAAATGGAGAACTATGGTTCCCGTAGTTTTTAATCCATCTCTGTTCTTTAATCTCATTCGAACTATTATTTTTAGCATTTTCACAAACAAAAATAATTATTTCGTAAACGCAGATTGCAGCACGTGTACATATTTTATTTTCTGAAACTCTAGAGTCAAACAGAAAACAAAGTATCAAAACATAAATTGCAAAACCGATTTCTTTGATCTTTCCTTACTACAAAGAATAAATTTTGCTCATTCTAAGGAAGCAGAAATTAAAATAGTAGTATGTAGAAATTAAGGAAACTAATAAATCTTTCGAACATTCCTGCATTTTTATTCAATGCTGTGACTTTTGTTTATTAAATAAAGAAGCCGAAAGGGAGGATAGCCACAGGTTTACTACTGTCTTTGAAATCTTTCTTGCTCTTTCTCGACATAAAGGTGTTAAAGTACTTCAAGTGCTTTCTTCTTTATTGCCGAGCGTGTCGCTACACGTTTCACGTGTACCACCTTTTATCGCTCGTTCTAACATTATACGACTGTTTCATACCCTGTTCCAGAATACTTACCAGCAGAAGGGTGATGCTAGTGCTGATGGCGAAATCAGCAATCGTCAGACTGTCGCCAGCGACGAACTCCTGGTCCTCGAGGAATTTATTTAATAGTTCGCAGGACCTCTCCACAGTCTGCACGTCCTCCTCGCGCACTGGCGGGCCTTTTCTAAGCACTGGTAACTGATATATTTACTGATCATTAGTCATGCGTAATTATAATACATCTGTCCTGTCAATCGGTGTATATGTATGTATCTTTCTCAAAAGATACGTTCAAAATTTTTTAAGATTCACTCGCCCACTTCGACGGTATCATTCAATTCACACGTTTGAAGTTAGTGTTCTACAATTCATCCTATTACGTATTCAGAACCGAAATGCAAATAGGGTAGATGTTCCAATTACTGCTAGTGTCGTAAAACGTTAAAACGTAACGTAACAAAAAAATTATTATTAAATTGGGACTGTTCTTCTTCTTTTTATTATTGTTATTGTACACTAATCTTTATACGTTACGTTTTATTTATGTAAAATAAATAAAGTGGCAGTAATTAGGAAATCTATCCTAGTGGCGATATCTTTCTCCCTGCATCATTTTAAAAATTTCTTCTTTCGCTCGATGTGGAACGTGTTACAAATACTAAATGGTGTGCCTTGATTTTGGAAATCTGTCCTTATAATACGTACTACGTAGCATATTATAATGTTTTCGGCGAGGCTGCCAACGTCGAAGTACAGCATTTGGTCTACCATGCCCCTCTTTTTTGGATCCTTCGGGTACAACGAATCGTTTTTCGCGTATTTGCTCACCAAGTATCCCATAATTGGACGGCTACAAACGGATGGTCTTATTAATGGGGGAAACGTTTATGTAACTCAGAGATGACCGTTGAGTACCTTTCGCATAAAACGAAGCCATTGTCATCTATCGTTGGTATTACATGCTGTGGGTTTATCTAAAAAACGAAAGTATGTGATAAGCATCACAGGCAAAGGTAACACGCAAACTTTGCTTAATTAAAAACTTGTTAATTCTTTGAGCTACTATGATGTAATGAATAAATTAAATCAGGTGGAATTATTGCTGTGAGCAATTTTCATATATTTGTACGTAGAATTCTACGTAGAATGAATATCATAAACACGTGTAAAATAAATATGTATATAAACTGAATACTACAGGATGAACAACGAATCACTTTAGTTACTTGTGATGTTACCTCGTGGGCCAATTAAAATTTTTATCTATTTTAGATAACTCTAAATGGATCTTTCTAATATTCTTTCACTCATCTCCTCGTCTAACAGTGAAAACGAATTCATATAACAAGTCACTTTCAAATCATCTGTTATAAGTAGTACTGTTATTCAAAGAATACTCCCATATATTCAGAGACATGGAATACTACTTATTATTAGCATCCTCCATCATCCATCGTTTGAAAAAAATATACCTTCGATATTTCCAAAAACCAAGCCCCTCGATTATGCTCTACCTCGATATTCAGCGAAACGAACCTTCATAAAATCCGGATTCATGCATTCTCCCTTCATGACGTTGACCGACTTCATGTTCAAGTGAACACCAACCGCTTTCGCCAATAACAAAACCGACCTACACGGCGGACTAGGTGGAAAGTAGTAAAAATCAATCGGCATCGTGCTCTTCCCTCGCCACCTTCCTTCTCCCCTTCAAGCTTCTCCTCTCCTATCGGTCGCGTAACGTTGCTGCGCAAACGAGATTTTTATACAGCAGCCACCGAGTAAAGAAAAACTTTCGAATCTCTGGGCTTTGCATCCCCCGTGTACCTTGTTCGCATACAAATTTACCCGACTGCTCTGTTTGGGATCCTATGGATTGGAAGGCCATCTACTAGATCGCAGGGATTTTTATGAGGGTCCCCTTCTGAAGAATATGGCTGCGTTGGAATATGCAGAGCGGACGTATACGGACGAGCTCCCTGCAATCGACAAAGGGGCGTCTTTTAATTACAATTATTCAGGAAACTTTGCAGACACCCTACAAGTTCGTAGGGTGTATTTTAAGAATCACATCATTTCCTTTGAGTTTCTATATATAACAATATTAGATGCATTACTGTACAAATATGCTTAAATCGAATTAAAGGGGTTATTCTACTTTGATCAGCCGAAAAATGAAGCTATTTGTATAGATTTTTTTCTGAGTAAATAAAACATATAATGAAATAAATATTTTCGGTATTTATTAAGCTATTCTTTTATTATGGAAAAAAATTAAAAAGAATTTTTTTAATTTGTTTTAATGTTTTATTTACAGCGACACCTAAAAGAAGAGGTATAATCGTATTTCACGGCTTAGGCTTATCCGAGACAAAAAATTCGAAGATTCTTAATCTGTATGAGTGTCCCTATAGCCCGTAGCTCAATTAATAATTTTTGTCGAGAAATAACCGAGATTTTTTCATGGAACACCCGAGAATACATCCTTTTGGGTGTTTTGTCAAACTTTTTTTCAAACCTGCGCCATTTTGTTACTTTTCAACAAAAATTGTTAATTGAGCTAGGGGCTATAGCGACACTCATACAAATTAAGGATCTTTTGGAATTTTTTGTTTCGGATATGCCATGAACATACCTCTTTTTTTAGGTGCCACATTAACACTGTAAAAAAGCAATTAAAACAAATTACAAAAATTCTTTTTAAATTTGTTGGTATAATATAAGAGTAGCTTAATAAATACCAAAAAGATTTATTTCATTATATGTTGCACTTACTCAGAAAAATATCTTTAAATGTAGCTTAATTTTCTGGTGGTTCAAAGTAGAATGATCCCCTAAGGGTTTTTGAATGAAATTCTTTCTGACTGGCTGAACTCCCTACAATATTTTTCTACCATTTCTCTACTTCTATTTTATGAAAATACGTATTTCTATAAGCATCTGCATGTACTAGTCATAAATCGCCCAGCTCTTCTCAGGTCATTCCCAATGTTTACATAAGCTTTATCGTTGTCCTTGTCCAATATTCTTTACCCACACCATGAAAATAAAATCCCCAACCATATGATGATCGCCCGCGAACTTGCCCCAATTCATATCACCGATCGAGCAAGAGAAGAAGGCACGTTCAAGGAGGTTATTTATACCAGCAGGTCATTACGCGTAAATAAGTCGAGTAGACAACATCTGTTGAACGTGGGGGCACAGAACGCGTTTATTACGTGATACTCAGATAGTTTCCCATATATTTCTAATCTTATTAATTGCGTTCAAGTGTAGTTAAGTGAAAGTGAATGAAGAATTCTTCGTATCACGAAAGAAATTTGGTAAATCAAATTTCAGGGGTTCTTTTCTGTTTAATTAAGTTTCAGCTTAAGTTCTCCAGATTAAATTTAGTAAATTTTCAACGTCCATTTTCACCTTAATTTTAATTATACGTAGTGCTTTTTCTACGTTTTCCGGTTTATGCAAATTACTAGTGTACGTTTTTACGTACTTTTTCGGATTAAAGTTTTGTTATCTTTTAATGCTTAAGTCTCTGGAAAAGATTTTAAATGTTAAAATGAAAGTGAAACGTTTATAGCATGAGAAACATTTGTCGCAATTTTCAACTCTGTTCGATAAATTATAAAATTATTGATAAAAAGAGTGATCCTTTAGAAATATGCGAGTAAAATGTATAAAGTTATTTCTCTGATAAGAGGTCATTTTATGAAACGCCTTACAAGAGTAAACGACTCCGTTTAAATTACCTCCCTGGTTTAGGCATTAAGTCCGCTCTATTTTGGAGAAACAATGCGATTACTCGAACAATTCGAATTTACTTTCCAAGCAAAGTTACGTTCACCCTGCATTCAAGCTCGTTCTCGTTTCCATATTTCGCGTAAAACAATCACCATTGTTGCACTTGTTAGCAACTTCTATTAATTACGAGCGCCAGGGATGCTCGATTCTGCCGCAGCCAGGCCAAAAATCCGGAAGGCGAAAAAATTACGCGGTCTGCCGTTGCGGTTGTATACGAAAAAAATCGCGATAAAATAACACGGGGAACCGGGGCAAATGTAATGAGCTCTCGAGGAAACCACTTCCCCTTTGTTATAACTCAGCGTTCCGCGGTCGAAAATTGTCAAACGCAGAACAGAATCCGTTCTTCTCGTTCAGCTGCTTTTATTATCCTTTAATTAATTAGCATTTCGACGGCGAATCCTTTGCTCCCCTCCATCGGGCACATTTTAATCGAAACGATCCCCCGACACTTTCGCTCGCACCTTTCAGCCCCCATCGGTAACAAGGCTCGGTTGGCCACGCTAGTAAACCGTTTTCCCAATCGATCGATTAATTGAAACCGCGAGCAAGTTGCGTTACCTTGTACGTGTCAGCGCGGGAGAACCGTACTTTCTGCGGGCGGAAGCGGCCAGAAGCGAGGTAAACACGGAGTCGAATGGTACATCGAGTTGCCATAGTGATGCGGTAATGCAAAACATAAGCGTCCAAGTGTAGCGATGACATTGTCGGATACGTTCGAAGGCTTCCACTAGGAAGCGTGGGGCGATCGATATGAAAACAACCCCTCAGGTGATCACGATTGGAACAGGAAAGTTATCGGTGTCGCGTGTAACGTACATACGTATGCACGTGCAACGGCTTGTTGGTAGCGATGGGAATAAAGCGACGCGTGGGATGCAGGAGATGCTCGTTTATTGATGGGACGCCTCTTAAAGTTGGATTTTGTGCTGAGAAGACATAAACACGTTTGCTTTACTTTGCTTTTGAGTTGTAAACATTTTTGGATTATATTCTGTTCATTTCAGTTGAATGTTGAGGTGCTTCTTTTGGCAAAGTAGGATTTTATAAGGGGTTCCATTTAATTGTTCAACACGAGATTTCATTGTTCGACACGGATTAGGGTGGAAGTCACAATGACTGCTAGTGTCCCTATTACTACCACTTTGTTTATTTTAATTAATAAAAACGTAACGTGTAAAGAATAGTGTACATTAATAATACATAAGAAGAAGAAGCACAAGAACAGTCCCAATTTAATAATAATTTTTTTGCACTATTCTTTATACTTTACGTTTCTATTAAATAAAATAAATAGAGTGGTAGTAATAGGGCTACTGGCAGTAATTGGGACATATATCCTGTGGTGTGGTAACTAAACTATATGTATGTCGATGGCTTAGTGCACAAATATTGTCCATATGCCCATTTTTAAGGTTTTCGAGAAAAACAGGTTAAAACATGCAATGGCACATAAGATTCCGGGGCATACAATGAACGAAACTATTATTTTTGACAAATTTATAAAGTAGATGTAAGTATAGTTTCTATACAGCCTAAAGAAATAGTGAAGAAAAATATTTTCCATATAAAAATTCAAATTTCACAAAAAGTGGGCATAATTTGTGCACTAAACCATCGATGTAATATCTTTTAATGGTTAATGTACGATTATAATAGTGATGGTGCATAGGTAGTATCTGATTTTGTAGAAATCAGGTTCGCATTGCTCCCATCACTACTTGGTGGTCCACGTTGACGAATAGATAGAGCAAATCGTTTTAATCTCTGAACAACGTGAAGGCCATTGAATCCTAGGACCCCCTCCTGCAGGCATGTATGTTGCAATACGGGGTAGTCGCGGGCGTAACAGATTCTATACAAATATTTGTCGTGGATTGCCCTAGTGTTTAGTACCATTCACGAATCGCAGTCAATGTTATTGTAGCGTTGTAGTCGCTTTGATATGTGAGTTCATGAATTAACGCACGCTGGGGCAACGCTGTGCACCCGATTGTAGAAACGGGTTTGTATGGTTGTCATTTCGAATATTGGTACCACTGTGAAAAATATTTTCAATTGCAGACAATATGTCAGAGATTTGTGAATATAATATCTGTAAACAATGTGCAAAACAGGTGTTTATAAAAATTAATAGAAAATACACGAAAGCTCTCAATTCAATATTTGAATAAATTATGGCGTTCGAACGCATGGAAATATTAAAATTTCTCTCCGTTATCTGTAAAAAGGGTGCTGTTGGAATCCTTTGTGTAAACGCGATGACCATATGTTGGCAGAAAAAAATTGATAAATATGAGTACGTACATTGAAAAGATGGTCAAACGAACATCTTCAATATTTTCCTCGATTTTAATCGGGCTCGGTGTGTTAAAAATTCCAAACTTCATTATCAAGTTACCTTAACGCAAATACACCAATTTGCAGTTCGTCAAGCTGTAACAGTTTAATGTAGGTACATATAGGTACATGCTACTCGCAAGTTTCTCGCGCGATTAATTATATCTTGAATTAAACACGTACAATGTGCAGCAGAACTTGTAATAAATTCCTGCAATTTCATACAACAATAATTTATTCAATATTCCTCACAATAGATGTTGTAATTAGATGCTCAGTAATTCATGCGGTAGCTCGATGCGTAGACTAATCAAAACAATTTGTAATATGCAGTAACAGAGTGGTGATGCGCCAGTGAGGAACAGAATTTGGGTGTAGAATGCATATTAATTTCCTTCATGAATAAAATAGAAGAAATTTAAATTATCGTGATTAAATCATCAAAATCAGAGTGGTCCAGGTTTATACTAATATTGCCTCGTATTTCAATTTAACAAAATAAATGACATGTGGCTTCTCACATTCGGTTTCAAAATTTTTTCGTAGCTTCAACTGCAAAAAAATGCATAAAATTTGCAAGGATACTGCGATACTTTATTCACTCAGTTTCCGGCAACACCGCGTTCTATATTACACTCGTAGACTCTCAGAAATATATGAATAGGGGGAATTGCATTTAAAAAGCTCGTTCACTGAATTACATGGTGACTCGAGCCTGATTTATTTCAAGCGCCAGGACTCGCTACTGGACACGATGAAAAATCTGCCCAGCGTAGCCGATGGTTCAGTAACAACGCGATAGTTAAATAAGCCGGCGCCGTTAAAGCAAAATTGGCACGATCGCGCGTCCATAAATTTTCATTTGCTCAGCTGCTATTGTGTCGCGACAGAAACAGAAGGTTGGGAGAGTAAGTCACAAAAAAAGGAAAAAGAAAGAACGAACACGTAATTTAGTCTCAATTTCATATTCCTTTTCACTACATGCGATTACAGTGGAGCTTTGACTTTGTGCAAAATACAATTTTAATATGTTCTCTGCTATGAAGATATTTAACTTGAATTTAGAATTTTTCCTCGGAATCACATTTATTTCATATGTACATAAATAAAATTAAGGCTATCAGCGCAATAGTGGCTCTAACCCATAATTTTGGGTGGATTGACATTTCAGCTTAAACCATCTCTTATACAGCAAAATTTTAATCCTATAGTGGCTGCAGCAATCTTCTAAACACATCTAGAAAATTGCAGAACAAAAACGAGTTTTTTCACTGAGCACTTTGTTGATTTACGTCGCGCAATATCAATTCCCCAATATTCATACATTTACAGACATATACTAATAATACACACCTGGGAAATTATATTTTTTACCAAATCATACCGATGTGCCTAAAAAGAGAAATTAAAGCAACGACTTTAGAACGTTAATAATTTCATTAGCCGTAATCTCGAAACAAAAATGTTGGATTTACGCCACTATTGCGCTCAATTGTGAGTCCAATCGTTCATTAATTTTACAAAATCAAGTCAACGAGTTCAGAAAACATGGTTTCCACAGAAACACGTTTAAAGACTTAAGTGCTTCTCGCCTGATTAATGGGAGATTTATTCCTGAATCTCAAATATTCCCCTCTTCCCTAATTCATCTCCCCTTAACAAAACTCGATTTCGCAATAATATCCAAAACCTCATTACTCAAATTCCCCATAATGGAATTATCATAATCAAAAAGGCAATTAATAATCCACTTCGAAGCAAACCCTTCTAGCTCGCACTACCCCTACGAATTTTAATAAAATACTTTAGAAGCAGATTACTATTAAATCTTAACCCACGAAAAACTGCAAAAGAAATTAATTTCCCATAGTCCCTCGTTGCGTTATCCTCCTAAAAACACCCAATTTCCACATCGACGGAACGATACAGAAACTAACACAGTGTTCGGTGTCCGTCCTCGCTCGTTCATCTCAATAAACTTCTTTCATTACCGTCGTCACTAGAACGGCGCTGACCCACGATCTCATTTCCCTCGGACAATTACACGCGGCTCGTTACTGCGACATAATTTTAATTGCCTGCGAAAACGCACGGGGGCTGCGCGTAAGATAACCGAGTCGCAGCACGCGCCATTTCAATGTGCAACGACGGGGGCTGTTCATAAATTCATAGGGAAGCGTGGACGTGCCCTCGTTCACCCCCTCAAACGATATCCCGCTGTCCTACCAATTATTCCCGCGTTTAACATGAGCAAAACGCGGCGTTTTAAACGGTGTCACGGGCAACCGGAAGCATCGATTACTCGACGAACGAGCATGTAATTTGGTCGCGAGCGAGCGCGTCGCCACGTCGTCGCGCCGGCCCGCGTGCAATTTATTCGCGGACGTGCTACTCGTTATTTAAACGGTTTCGTTATTTATCATTATCTAAACGGTTATCGAGCAGTCGTTGACCGTGAACGCGTGGCACCGCCGGAATGGGGCGCGATTCATCGTCGAAATGCCTGAAATAATGAAAGCGAGTAATTGGGGACAGAGTGATTGGTTCTCGATGATACGCACTCCCATACGCGCAATTAGTCGTTGAAATGTTGAGGATGGAATAAGTTGGGTTAACAGGAATTGATATATGTGGAGGGGGAAGAGGTGCGAGTGTGCGTGGATATTGTTTGCTGGAATTTTGAGTGTTATATTATTTTTTACTGGATTTTTTTATTGGTAGCGAAATGTACTATGTATTCGCACTTTGTGTAGATTTGTATGCTTGAAATTGTGATTAGGTGTAGGGAGGTTTTGTTTGAAGGGGGTTTGGGATTTTGAAGATTTGAAGTAGAATGAATGTATTTTTAGGTGAAATAGCTTGACAGATGAGGGATGAATTTTATTTTAATTAGGCAAATGATTTTCCTTCTCCTCTTCATTGCATAAATGAATAGTAATCTTGTGATTATTTTATATTTATATCAGTGATAGATGATTCAGCTGCATTTCATTCATTTTCATACATGCCTCATATCTTGGTAACATTGTATACTCCTTTAAAACTTCCTCGTCTGCGCTTGACAGGCATTTTCTGCTCGCCGAAGCAAGAAATTGCTGTTTCTTATAAATTACAAAGTTTTAACGCAGTAATTGTGATACTAATTAATTACAGTCGTTAACTATATTTAAGTACTTTATAATATTTTAATATTACTTTGGTAGCTGATGCAAACAAATCATTTGCCACGTCAAAATGAGAAATTTCCTCTACTATGCTTCCATTTACTCTCTTTTACTACGTTTTACACTTTCTGTGCCTTAAAATTCTACACAGCATATTTCATTCCTTCCTTCCTAAAGAATGTTCAGAATTATTGTATTCAAGTAAGTCGAATGGCTATTTTCTTCAAATATTATATAACGTAATATTCATCTCACATAATATAATATTCAAATTATTATTCTCGCAGTTCTGGCTAGTCTAATATACTTTCAAATCCTTAAAAAGAATTATTAATAAACTGTTATTATTTTCTAAGTCTTGTTAATCTAAACAAATCATTCCCAAAATACTTTTCGAATCAAGTCCCATATTAAACTACGCAAAATTTGATTAATAACCTAAAAAAGCCGTTTGCAACAAAATAAGGGGAAGAACTCCGTGCATGGTCAGACACACTCCAGGATACCTGTGAGTGTATCCCAGTGAAACTTCATATCTCTTACTTTCGAAAACACTGCCAGGAGTTCCCCTAATTTTACACTCCGTCTAGCTGCTGCTCGTTAAACCTCGCCCCTTTTCCACCCCTCAAAGGCCGCTTGAAAAATTCCAGCAACGACGTCGACGTGGTCCCACCAACGTTCCCCTTGACCGCCCCGAATCGCCCGTAATACCCGTCGATCGGTCGATTCCATCAATTATTTGCGGGCTCGCGACTCGAACGGCTAATGAATGCCGCGGGGCTCGATCCGTTGAAAGCGTAACGAGACGGAACGTACGATAAAGCCGCGAGCGACGCGCGGATTTCGTACCTACGGCTGGTACCACGCACGCGTTCGATCACGTGGGAGCTTTCCCCAACGCGGCAAGCTTCCTCGAGCGCCGATCCTGGACGCGACTCGCAAGACACACCCTGCTGGATGTCTCCTACCAGCATCACGCGTTCGGCTCTCGGGCCTCTCTCGAGATAACCAGCGGCAACCATCGCGATAGCTGGTCGACTGGCTCCATCGAGGCTTCGATTCCTCCGGTTCCGCGCGTGTCCCATTAAATCCGCGAAAATGGCACTGATAGCCGTTATCGCGTGCCTGGCCGACCGTCGATAACGTCGTGGAATGATTTTGCATCTGCCCGCCAGCAGGGTCTCACACCCGTTGCCCACCCCGCGTTATCACGCTGGGTGTGTCTGCGCTATGGCTATCGATTAGGCGAGCGCCGATCCACTCGGACGGAAAATGGAATAGCGGCGATCGTTCTCGCCCCATCGGCGCCGTGTCACGGGGTTGCTGTATGTCTATCTGAGATAGCCGCGATTCGTTTCCATCGCTGCGCTAAAATGTTCACGCTCGGGGTTTCGGGAATGCTTCCCGGGTGATTATTCGATAGAAGCATGTCCTCGAGGTGGGAACTCAGCTGGCTCACTAGTGCTGAGGCTGCTTCAGAGGCTCGACTGGTGGACTTTGTTATTAACCCTTAACCGGTTATCATAAAAAACAGGTGGAAACGCCGTAGAAAACAGACCAGGTGATTTCAAGTTTGTCGACAAAGGAAACCTGTAACAATCTCATTTATATGGAATACAAAGTGTGGACTAACGATATGTCTGACCACGCGGAGGGCGTTTCTACTTGCAGGCGAATACTGAATAGAGATCGTCGAAGTAGAAATTTTTCTAGCTGCCCAGAAAGGAAACCAGTAACAAAAAGTAGCACCCGTGTGGATAAACTTCGACGTCTCAAGTTGTTTATTCAACGATATCCTCAAATTAAAACCATCAATTCTGAGTTTCTCATTTTTGGAATTTTCGTCTCAGCATTTCTTCGCGTTCCCTATTACATGTAGCAGCTCGTTCTCCAAGAAATAAGTCGATGCTCCAAAGTGTCTCTACAGCATTTCCATAAAAATGGGTTCACTCGATTCCTCTTTGACGCGAGCTCTTGAACAATGCAGATGAATCATGACGCGTTGTTTGCTCGCAAATCACTCTACGGACTTAACGGCGTCCTTTCCCTTTCTCTCGCGTTTCGCTCGTTTAGAATACAGGAACGACGGACGAATGATGGACACCTATGTGGCTCCCTGCGCGCTCGGTACCTACGTGTCGTCGATGCTTTATTTGCGAGAGGTGCGCGGGTCGTTCGGGTACACGCGTTTCCGCGAAACGGATGGAGGTTTAAAATTTATTTTGAAAGCGGAAGAGCACGGGGCGAAACGCTGCGACGTGGGTGGCCTCGCGAAAATGCGTGTTCCCAGCGTTTGTACGTACGACCAGGAGGACTTAACTGCCCGCCACGCTGGGATTTTCGCTGGGATTCCCATACACCGGCTTGAATATTTCATTTGTAGAAATAGCTTTGTTCGGTAGGCTATGAATAATTCGATGGACTCGATGGGCTCGATGGCCGGCTTTGCTTTTTCATCACGAGGTTTTTCGTCGCGGGGTGCGGTTAGCGTTGCTTGTTTGGTGGTGATATCGGAATGATGGATTGTGGCTTACTGCCATACATTTCCTGTCACAATTAACGACAAGCATCGTTTTGGTTGTTTGGAACGTGCAATGGTCAAGTAGAGATGATTGGGGAATTGTCCGTTTGGAATATGAGTAGCTTTCCGTGTGCTGTGCAAAGTGTTCAGATGTTTGTGTTTATCGATTATTCCGAAAAGTGTAATAAGCGGTAGGGAAGACACTGATTCTCTGTGTGAGATCTGAGTCACTAGGTGTACTGTAGTTTATCTGAAGAATCCTTGTAGAAAACACTGTAAGTGTCAAAATTAAAAAAAAAGTTATTTTAATCGGAAAATGTTTTACGTGTCAATAGCAATATGTACTATACCTAGTATAGAATTTAATTTTTGGCACTTACAGTGTTTTCTGCGAAGACTATTCATTTCAATGCAAACTTATGCTTCAAGTCCAATATTATTAAAATTACAGGAATCAATGAAAGGAGTACATTGAAAAGGTTAACGGAGAAGAAAATCGTAATGGAAAATTAAAATACTTTAGATACACTGTATATCTATACAACAATTTTAATCGTCAAAAATGACACTTAAAAGAATCCTCCGGTATTACCAAAGAGTTCGAATTCGAATTGACCGGTATTTTGTATTTATCCACTTAAGGGGGAATCGTATTTTTTGGGCCAAAAACGTAGCAAAATTGTTTTTTTTTTCTTAAGAAACTAGCGATTCGATTTATCTAAAATTTGGACCATGTTTTGATACATCTTTGAGGAAGCTACGGGTTTTTTTTATTAATTTCTAACCATAAATATAGTAGTTATGATAGACCATCACGCCGCGCAATATTTGCCTGCTGTTGGTGTGCATGATATTTATCTACCAGGTAATCTGAAACAGGGAAATGAAACGGCGTTTTATTTTATACATATGTGGCTTGAAATTGAGAAACCAGCAGAAGACAAAAAAAATTATTGGGCCGTGTGGAGAGTTTTCAAACTGAAAAGTCAGAACCTTTAATTTTTGCAATCCAATTTTGCGCCGATTTTTTTATGTAACAAAAAAAGTATAGAGCTTAGCGGTATTCTGGTTCATCGAATTGAAGCGATATATATACAAAGTAAAGCGTCGTTTCATGTTTCTGTTTCAGATTACCTGGAAGGTAAATATTATGCACACCAGCGGACGACAAGTTTTGCGCGCCGTTATGCATAGCTCCTATATTTATTATTAAAAATGAATAATGAAAAGACTGCAACTTCTTTAAGGATGCATAAAAACATGGTCCAAATTTCAGATGAATCGGAAATGCTAGTTCCTTAAAAAAAATTCCTAAATTTTGCTATGTTTTTAGCCGATAAAATAGGATTCGCCCCTTAATTCGTTGCCAATATGTAATTTGTTAAGTAGAATGCACCTAGATTGCTACTTATCTGAGCCACAATTTTATCCACTAAAAACAGCCTTTATTTACAACCTACATCAAAATTGTCTCGTAATACTACTCCCTCGTTTATCGAACAAATGACTGAGCATATTCTTCCCCGCGATAATTACCATTATGAAAACAATTTTTCCCCCTCCACTCAAGCGAATGATCCGCCATATTAACCTGTCACCGCGTTCAAACATCATTCATATTTGGCGCCGCTGAGTAATTAGCATCTAAATTTCCGTCGCTCCCGCCTTAATTGATCCACTTCATAACACATTCCGCGGGCTTTATGACCCGCCATTGGACCACTGTTCTCGAAAACTGGCCATCGCTTTCATCGATATCATCCCGTTAAGGCAGATGTATTTTACGGGCGCGGGTTCAAGCCAAAAGTGATAAATTTAAAACCGACCGAATGTCGATTATATAACCCTGCTCCTCCCCGTTTCTCTGGCTGCCGCCGCCGTTTGCCCTCGGGGATTATTGCACTCGCGCGCCCGCGCGCGCAGCCCCTGTACGAGCCATTTCCGTCTGTCTTTCTTTTTCCGCGCGCGATGCCTCAATTTCTTTGGGCGATGCGCCTTGGTGGCTTGCATTCTTGCACGTACGTAAAATATACCTTTATCGACAACTTAATGGCGATTAAAAACATCGGCCGCGAGTTCAGGATGGGACAAACGAATTCCTGTTTTTCTTTGACGATAATGTGCGGTGAAGTTGGGGACGAAAGGGGAACAGGGAAGGAGGTAAAACTACCACTCGATAAATATTTTTATAAAGATCGTTTTTATTGTATTTTAAAGTAGTGTGGCAGAAGCTGTGCAGAATGTTTTCTTTCGAAAAATAAATATTTTCGAGATCTCAAAGGTACCAGGATTTTTGTAAAAGGATGGGGTATTTTTATTTTAATAATGAGCAAAAAAAATGGGAAAATTGACTGTTAAATCTATGGTTATATACTTCTAAGGGTTGACAGAGTTCTTAATCTAAAATTTGTTCTGCTTGTTCATTCTTCTTTACTCAAGATTCGCCACCTTTCTTTATCACCAGCCTTGAAAGGTGTTATCTAGTACTCTCTTAAGCGATCTGCACAATGTAGCAATCAGGCAAAAGCGTCAGCGTCTCTCAACCGAACATAATTCCCCAGGTATTCTACCTCTGTAATTGTGTAACCAAATTTTCTGTTGTATTACACAAACAATAATCCATTGTTTTCTACAGATTTCAGTTCTATAAAAGCGACAATTTTCGAGAGATGGATTATGCGATGATTAAATTGAAATTCCAAAAAATGATATATATTTGTTTATTTATATCTTCTAATTAATAAATCTTCATTTTTAGTAACAAAAGTAGGTGTTCCATATTAGATACCACTTTTTCAAATTGTCCATTTTCTCTCTTTTTAGTTATTTTCGTATAACTTCCAAACATTTGAATTGTTTTACATATGCCTATTTAAATATGATTATAAATTATTTCCTACATCCCCTCATATCAGTTTTATTTAAAAAAAAAGAAACTCCCCTACTTTTAGCAAGCTTTTGAAATCAGGTCTTTCATATTATAGAATATACTTCCCCAAGTGTTCTATTTCCTTATGCAAACAATAGCCTAGCGTTATTCACAAAGTTCACTTTTATAAGAACAGAAGTATTATTAGAAATACAATAATTACCATCCCCTATCCTAGAATTATTTCTCAAAAGACGTTTACTAAGAACCTCGCGAAAAGGCAACAAGGGTGTTAAATCCATCCAAGAGCGTAACACCTCAGGAAAAAATCAACGATTCAGATAAGCTTTGCGTACAGAGGCTAACTCGCGGGTGATCCATCTCCCGCGATACAGCGATGCAGGCTTAATGAAATCAAAGGCGCGGAGATAAAAGTGTTGCCAGTAGCTCGTCCGTATGTTCTGCAGTCGGAAGGCGAGCAGGACAGGCCGCTATGGACGGCCGAGGTAAAAGATCAAAGGGCTCCAGTGACTAGCGACCACCTCGACGACTACGAGCACGACTACGGCTTTGCACGTGCGAGAAGGCACCCGGTGGAAGATAGCTTCATCTCCCTCTATACATTTCCAAGCTGTTCCGTTCGTTGTCACTCGAGAAGCAGCAAAGATATTACGAGTTCCAACGAGTTCCACAGAGTTACGAACCGTCTTTCAAGGGACGCGTTAGTTTCCGTCTGCTTTCTCAAGGCGCCGCCAAGGGAATTGGTTGTTACGAGACACGCTTGTCATTCCGTATCCGCCCGTGGAACGGCATCGGTTCTCGTAGAATTTTAAGCCGCCTCTGCTTAGCTCTCGCTGGCGTGCACGCGAAATGTTCATCGATCGAGGTCGGTTAATCTGATCAGCGAATGATAAATACATTTCTTTTCTCCGATGCGAACGTTATATCCAAGCTTTAATCTTCCCCGATCCTCGCGGCCGGGCTTTTGGCGGTCTGTGCGGAAAACCTTCGCCTGGAAAACGCGCATTTTCGAGGCTCTAATTAGAACGGAACAGAAAAAGCTTGAGGGACAGCCGCGCGCAAAAGGGACCACTGAAATTTCATAAGCCTTCGAAAGTTGGCTCGGTACTACTTTGATCCGCGAACTCGGCTGGAAGTCTCTGAATAACGAACGTCATGCAAGAACCAGCCCTCTGAGTTTCAAACTTGGATGATTACGACCGACTTCCCGCGCGATATGTAATTAGTAGAAGTCGCGGATGGGGAAAACTGCGAAGATTCGGGTGGCTCGATGCGACTAATAACCTCGGATGAAAGCACTTTTACCGATCCTTGTGAATACGGTACAGATGGAAAGTTCGAACAGTCGCAGAGGTAATTGTGTTTTATGGGGTGTTAAGCCTCGTTCGCATTAGGCGAGTTACTGGACTTCGAGTCGCTTGAATTCAAGTAACTTCACTTCAAGTTTGTGTTTAGTAGCGCTAGTTGCATTCAAGTTACTATTAAGATTACTTGAAGCAAGTAGATACCTAAAATGACGTCAACGAAGGATTGTGTGTGGTAAGGAACGATATTACGAATGAGTTACTAAAAGTATTTTAAAAAAATGGTTAAAAAGAAACGAGCAATTTTAGTCACGTTTTATGATTTCATATAAAATTTCATTTTATTTATTTTTTTTTGTGAAAATAGTAACATTCATCTGGATTAGCTAGGCATAATGAGCTGGGACACATTTTGTGATCCCAGCGTTTACCGTTCAAAAGTTTTTAGGCGAGAGACAAACACACAAACACTTTCTGTTTTATAATATAAAATATTTGTTTTGCTTCGTGGACTTAATTTTCATCCTGAAGTATTCACGTGTAATTAAGAGACGCCCTATGTATCACTGGATGAATGCAACATTCAATTACGAAGTGCCATATATGAGAAACTACAAGAATATATTTGAAACGGGAGAAAACATGGATATGTAGATGAAATAATAAACGGGTAATAGTAAATAACGTTGGTTTTAAATCACTTTCGTGCCACGTACGTCACTTTCATTGTATATTTACGACTCGTGCTCAAATTAATGGCCTGGGGGTGCTTTTGCTTTGCTGTTGTTTTCGCTCAAAACACGTAAACATTGGCATTGAGGGATTGTAGTTTTTAAACAAGACGAAAATAACTGTGTCAAAGATAATATAAACATATACCGTAGTTTGAAAAGTTAATCATAAAAAATTATTAATTGTACGTGAAAGTAGGCGTGTAATACCTTTCACAAAAATATGAAGATTTTTTTGAACGAACATTCTCACTTCGTTCACTCTATAGAACCTATATTCAACCATTCCTTTTCAATTCTCATTTCGAATAACTTCTGGTACGTTTTCCCCTCTGAAGGTAAAGAAAGAGGGGAACGTGGGTTCCAGTAATATGCAGCCTTGCTTTTATGTGGGTTGTTTCAATAACTCCGTTACAAGGGGTGCTCCACGTTTCAGTTTCATATGGAAAGAAAAATCCCAGATTGCTGTGTAAACGATAATATAACTTGAGGATTTGGAACGGAATTGCAGAACAATTTTTACGTTTTTATGAGGCCTTTGTTGATCTGATAGAACAGTATGATTTCGAAATACATTTAAAATTATAAAGATGTCAAATGATAGAAGAAATATAGAAAAGTATGATTTATTCGGACGATTAAGGCGGAATAGTAAAATAAGGGTAAGTATAGGCAGATAAGGGAAGCAAGTCCGTATATTGTCAGACGCCTCGTGTGACTGGTACGTGACGGAATTATACACGTTTATACCACTTCCAACGTGAATTATCTGAAATAGGTACATAAATGTTATTGAAAGCAATAAGAACTTCAGAAACCCCGCAGCTGTTCCATTTGAAATTCTAAAGCGCATTATAAAGTTTAATCACAGAATTACTTGAACATAATTGAAACATTTGTCGAGAAATTTTTGTAGCAAGGTTCGTGGTGCACTTCGTGCGAGTGTGTGTGTTTAAAAGAAAATAAATTTAAGGATTCCTTTGTCGCGATTACGGGTCGCCGATTTTTAAATAACAATGAAACGCGACTGCCCCAGAGACACAAAGCGATGTTGTTAATTAATATCTACTTCGTCGACGTCGTAAGAGACGAGGTTGCTATTGAAATAATATTGAAACGTTTTCTGTACAGAACCGACTCGAAACTTTTCATAGAATAAAGCAAGATGCAGAGCTTTGTCTCTCGGCGAAGATCACGGAAGAAAGTTGGTTTAGGAGTTCCGTCGCTTTTATTACCGTCACCTTATTGTGACATCGATGTTATTGCTCGATAAAATGGTTTTGAGTACTGGAGGAATCGACGAAATTGCCTTGCAAGTCATTCTGGGATGTATATCGCCGTTTGAAAGGTAACGGTATCGTCTCACGCTGCTCACATATTCGATTCTAAATATCGACAGAATTTTCATTGGAAATCGTCGCGCATGATCCAATAGAATATTCAGAATATTTTATTGCACCTGAGGGAATCTGAAATCTCGTTTACGTGGATTTTGGAGAAAGATTGGAAGTGGAGATAGCGTTTCCTTCGCTAATTGCTTTAATTCATTACATTCGTGACGAGATATCACTCTTCTTACTTCGTATAAAAAGATCTGAATTGAAAGGTTTTGCCATTTATATTTGAGGCATTGAGAACAAAAATGGACGGACCCACATTTTTTGCGAAATTAAGTTAGTACCAATAATGCATTCTAATAGGCTCTACTAATCCTATAAAATTGGAAAAATTATTTTCTTGTCAATGTGGGTTAGTTCGTTTTTGCTGTTATTTCCTCCTTTTAGAAATTATATTTTACATAACAAGAGGGTGAAGAACTTTTGCTGTTTCAATTTGTGATATGGCTCAATGACACACTATTTTTGGAAAATTAGTAGGTACTATAAACTTAATCGTGTAATCGTTAGTATTGAAATAGGATTAACTAATAGTCAAAACAGTATGTAATATGAAAATGTAGAATTTTGCCAACGGTGTGTATCTCATTATGTCGGTTAAAAAGGTTGGTACTAAAACAATATCCCCAAATACCACACCCCTTGATTCCCAACTAATCATCTTAAAAAGAAAGTCCTCAAAAAAAGAACCTAACAAACTCTCCCAACTACAAACTACCAAACAATTAAAAAATTCTCAAAATCAAAGAAAACCTGAATGCATTATTATTTCCCTTGCACAGTTCTATGATTCACTCAATAGAACCCTGTCAACGTTATCAATATTAAAATTTCCACCAATATTTCACCCAATGAAAACCAAATAATCTGCCAAAATACAACACTAAATCATTCAACCGACCATCACCAACACTCACAAACACTACCACCAAAGTACAACTAATTCTCCATAACCAAACAAATCCTCCCAAATCCTTCAAGCCTCCACAATCAATTTTCTCGAAAACACGAAGACCTCTGGTTCCACACTTAGCCTCACATTCACACGAGAAATCAACCTCTTGCATCTCCGCGGCGAATCATGCTGCAGCCCCCGTGCTCGCGGGATCAGCCCCCGCTGACAGCCACGTTCCCTTTGCGCGGGTAATGGCAATTCATCGGGTAGCCACGACGCAACAATAAGCGGTAATCTTCTTAGCTGCTCCTCCGATTATCCCTATCTGCGTTGCCCATGCCGTGGCTATTAGCATTGGCTGATCGGCGTTGCGTATCAATCGGTGTGACGCTGAGTGGCCGTGGCGCGCCTCGCTTTCAAGAGACGACGGAGGCCCTGAGCGTTCAGGGGCCTCGGATGTTTCTGCCGTGGATGTGTGCGCAGGCGGGCGTACCTATGAATCGGCATTAATTCCGGCCAACAGTTTGCTCTCCTCGTTGCTGCAGCGCGCATCGAATTGTGGCGAAACACCGAGAGGGTGGTACAAAACACGCGGCAAATACGTGTGTGCACGTAGAATCGAGTATTTGCGTGGTGGGTATACTCTCTCCTCCTCTGGTCCCCCTGCTTCCCTCCGTCTAGCTCTGAGGAGGAACCGGCACGGCGGAAAGCGCAGAAGGAGAGGAGGAATCAGCGAATCTGGAAAGATTATACGTGCGCTGTATGTCAATTTCTATCGGGGCTTCGCGTATCCTCGAAAGGGTGACGCTTTCCAATGGGGCACCGCCATGAGTTTCGGGATACTCCTCTATCGGCGGTGGTCCGCAGTTGGAATTTGAGGTCCTGGCATCCGACCCCCGTGACTGCGGCGGCGGAGTAATAATATTCGCATAAATAACACGGTGCGGGAGGTGATGGGGGGAACGAATGCGAATCGCCCGGAGAATGAATAAAGATTTCGGGATATTAATCTCGAGATATACTGCCAGGCCACCCTGTTGTTTTTATTCGTGACGCTTCGCTGGGTTTAATGGGAAGTCTCGATGTGCCTTTCGGAGGTTTTATTTGTGTAGAGGATGAAGTGTAGGATGTTGGGTGGGTTCGTGGAGGTGGGCTTCTGTGCGTGTGAGGCATCGATACTGGATTGTACAGTGTGCAGGTTGCATGTTCTTTTGGAGGGTGGGTCGGTGCACGTTTGGGGGCATCTTTGGGAATGGATTGAATTCATGAAGTTGAATATGAGTGGTTTCATTTGTTGCACTTAATACACTTCTTCTTACAACTGAAGCATTGAGAGCAAAAACGGTCTAACCCACATTGGAAAATAATTGATTTTTCCTATTTTATATGATTAGTGTAGCCTGCTAGAATATATTATTCCTACTAACTTAATTTCGCAAAATTGTGAGTTAGTCCGTTTTTGCTCTCAATGTCTCAATTATAAATATTACGATGTTCCATCAGTTTAATGATTTTTGCAAATGAAAATTGACTGTTCCTATGTAATTGTACATTTTTCAACTCGACAAACAGTTTGAGATTTCTTACGGAAAAACTGTTGTACTGTGTCACGTCCAGTCCCACCATGAGATCGCGACAGTTAGTGCTCGTCAGCACCACCAGAGGTCTCATCTTTCAAACTTTTTTCTCGCAAGTCCTATGTTCCAGTTCCTTTCGTATATATACAAATTCCAAGTTTATTCCTCTCAGTCCCCATGATGAAATTCCCAAGACAAAACCACACCTCAGAAAAGTCGACCCCTCCTCGATCCTTAAAACGCCAATCCACCTGCCTGCACACTAATATCACTATGCGTAATCGGCTTTTTAAGGGATTATTATTACGGTTAAGCCGGAGGCGGTGGGGCAACAGAAGGAGTGAGGAGGATCCCTTTCTCATCCAGGAACGGCGATCCCCCCGGACTTTTACAATAGTGTATTATATACGAATTCTAAAGTGGTGCTTCGCCTCCAAACCCCGTTCATCAGCGAAAACAATCCAAAACATTTAATACTATATTCCAATATTTCTCAAATTTATACCATATATAATTTAACTCAACAAAAATTGGTTCCTCAGAGATGTCCCTCTATAAAAACTAACTCCTCACATAGAATATTGCATTACAATTTCTGTTCCCCATTTCCCAGCAAGAAAACGATCAACTTCACCTAAACATTCTCGCTCAACTAATAGGTATTACATCCCTTTTAAGATATCTAATTCCAATTGAACGAGCATAGACTTGGATTAGGACCATCACAGACGTCTTCACGCCTGAGTGGGGTTGTTTGTGTCACTATAATTACGCACCTGCAATTCTTCCCTGTGCAAAATACACATCACTTGGCATAAATCATGCGGAAGGTAGCACACACCAATGGCGAATCCCTACCAGCTTAAGCACACCTGACTCTCCAGGAGGACGCTGAGATTTTACTATGTAACTCTGTTCCCTCGGCTCGCCAGGATACCGTGGCTCGGGTAACGACGCACGACGTTATTTCCCTCGGTTTCAATCGCGATATGCATCCAGGCGGCTGGTAATAAGACGTGACGGCTCGTCCCTGTGATACACAAACATCCCCGTCCTGATTTGACGTGATCGGGGGGGATTCTTGAAAAACACTCTGCTAGGCGGTGGCGCGACGTCGCTGGTATGAATAGCAGAGGGAATTGATAGGTCGGGGGAGCACGGCGGAACCATTAGAAAGTTGTACCGAGCGTCGCGCGAATTAGTCAGCCGAAAGGATCCCGGCGCAGAATCTGGTAAATGAAATTCCTCCTGTCCCGCGTCAAGTGACTTTGATTTCTGGATGGCTTGGTCGGTTCTACAAGGAAAGGATCTATACAGACCGCTCCAACTCCTCTGGGAATTCCCGCGTTTCACGAGGCCCCCGTTTCCGCCGCTATCTCTGCAGATAGAACCGTTCACGTTGGGAAACAATTAAAAACCACGCGTATGAGGAAAATATAGTGGCACCGCTAATGGTAGCCGATGTGTATCCATGGTGCTGATTGTGTGTGTTTATCGGTGGATTTAATTGGAGAAAGTAATATCGGGGGTACAAAGCGTGTTTGATGGATGTAGAAACGGAAGGTTTAAATCTAGACTTTGTAATGTAGATTCTTTTGAAAGTTGTATGCTTTAAGTATGCAGAGATACTTTTGAGAATGTAGATGGAAATGTTATTGGGTAATAGAGTTCGTAATGGGGAATGTAAATCGCATTGGAGTAGTGCACTGTGATTGTCTGAGGACAGATTGAATTGTAAGTATCTTATTGTCACTAACTCGAGGTACATTTGCAGTAATATGTGCCGGATGTTTTAGGAAAGGGTTGCAAATTTGTTTGGTAAATGTAGAGTAAAGGCAGGTAATATGGAACATCTGATTTCAAAAGCTAGTAAAAAATAGGGGAATTTTTTTTTTAAGAAAACTGACATGAGGGGATGCATAATCATATTTACATAGTCAATTGTAAAAAAATCCAATTTTTTGCAATTATAGTAAAACACTGAAAGGAGTGAAAATGGGTCGTTCGAAAAATAGGTTCAAATATGGAACACCTAGAAAATTTGTAAAGACAACTCAAAAAATTTTACTTTTTTTTTACTAAAACTCATTCTCAGCAAATCAATTCTTCCATATCCTCCTCTGGCTGTCACTCCGTTACATTAACAACATCGCCGATAAATCGAAGCTTATCATCCAGCCGTTCCTATCTTATAGCCGAAGCGTTAGCAGCGTCTCTACATCGAGAACTTTCCCGTTCGAGACCCTTCATGAATTCTCTACTTCCGTTCAGTCGTTTACCTCTCCTTCCATATTTTAAGGATGAACACGGTTCAACGAAGTGTCAGCAGAACCGTGTAAATACCGTCTGGTGTGTGCAAGTCCTGGAGCGTCTGTGTGAGCGTCGCAGTTGTATAACCGTCGGTTAGTCGCGTCGCAACGAACGCCTCCGCGTTTATTTCCCGGCCACAATCTACGACGCGTCTCTCTTATTTACCAGGATGCGCGATTTCGTGCCCGTTTTCCGCGTACACGCATCTCCACGCTTTCGCGCGCACGGCATCGACTAACGACGGTGCAGTTCGTTGACGGATGGGGGAAAAAGTCTTTCGGCCGCGGGAAATTCTTTATTAGAACAAACGAGGGGGCGCGGAACGACGTGGTGATACTCGCGGAGGATTCGTGTCGGGCGAAATTTAATGTGCGAGGTAATTTCATGGTGGAGCTGTGTGACATTTTTGGAGAAAAGCTTCGGGAGAAATTGAGGAACGAATGCATTAATCGTCTGATCTTCCCGCGCTAGTTGAATCTTCCTGAAAGCTCAAATGATTCTCGGAATAACCGAGTATAGATATGGGTACTGGGTCTGACGAAAAGAGCTTCGTTTGTCGATAATTTGGAGCTGTTAGAATACTCTGAGTAGTTAGACGCCTTTATTCAGTGGTGCTGGTGACAGGCATGTGAAATTGAAATTCTGATAGAGGTGATAATGTGAATTATCTGGGAAATGTCACTTTATAAGGTGTTTAATATGTGGACGTATATTTAGGGGTGAATTTATTAATTGAAAATAATAAAGAGAGATTTGAGTTAGAGACGTCAGCGTGTTTTAATAATTCTCCTAATAAAGTCTAACTGTAGTGTTGGAAACCATTTTTTGTTGATCGATCACGCGAGAAGTTACACGAAATTCCTGTAAAGTAAATAGTGTATCATGTGATACATAAATGGTATAGTTTTAAATTATCAATTATTAATTAGAATCAGTAAACAAGTGACTATTCAAGCGATAAAGTTTATCGTCAAAAGAATGTCTTATTCTCTTCTCTGTCTTATTTACTTCTTTCGTGATTTTTAAGAAGATTGTATATGTCTCTTCTTGGGCAGTTATATTTCAATTAATTTATACATAATCATATATTCAGCAAAAAATAATATCGAGCACTATACTGCACTCCTTAATTAAAATGTCGTATCTAGTATTTTTACATTTTTGAAGAGGTTTTGAAGTATTTGAAGTTCTACACGTCTTTTACCTTTTAAGTTAAGTTAGAAAGCCCTACGTGCTTCATAGAGATCCAGAAAAAGTCTAATTTATTAATTTTTTTTTTGTACAAGAACGGCAGAAAGAAAATAATAAAACTTCAGTTTTCTCGGGTCTTTCGAAATGCTAGATAGGACAGTTTAACTAAGGAAGTCAGTATAAGTCTAATTGAGTTAACTATTACGCTGTGACACAAGTAATATCGTTTCTAACCGAGTTCAAATGGAAAATACTTTGGAATGATTTTTTAACACATTGCTAAATAAGTATCCACGAAACGTTAGTAATATGTAAGGTGCAAGGGATTTGAAGACCTATTAGAAGTAAGATTGAAAGTCCGTGCTCACCTCACAGAAAATTTTCTCAGTGATGTACCAGTAAACTGGCAAAATTGTATTTTACCGGAAAGCATCCTTAAAGGATCTGAAACTTCTTCCCGTTATTCTTAGCTTCTTTGCACATGCACCTACACTTCTTTAGGGAAATCCTCTTACACGCGTATTCTTCTTTGATAAAAAATCGCGTCCTCCAAACACTTGTTAAAAATTGGGGAATATTTTAAATTAATTACAGTTCAGGGTGAAAGAGAGTGTTCTGTGTGAATCGTAACCGTTTAGCATCCACCAATTTTCCATGCGTGTGCCATAAACCGGGCATTTCGCATTTAAAGAAAAAATGCACGCTGCCCAGTTTATCAAGTCTGGTAGCCGGTTGGCTTTACAACACGCTCATGAATTATCCTCCACTTTGGGGTCCGAGAATTTTTAATTATTTTGCTGTTCAGTAAAAGTAGAGATTATTATCTGACAGGAGAAATTAGTGTTTCATTTTCTAAAATCCGGAATGTTCATTTTTTATCGTCTCAAACTGGCGTCGGTACTTTTCAAAATTAGAACGTAATACATTCTGTGGAATTAGAGAGTTTTAGTGAGAGAAACATGACAATGTTTCTGAAGAGACAGAATTTAAACTAAGTGATTTATATTCCCAAAGCAAGTGCTCAGATATTATCTCTTTCAAGCAATTAGGCTTTCGCTAGTGAGCAGCCAGGCTTAATTTAATCAAAGTATGAAGCACGTCTTACCCTGTGTTAATTAAAAAATTCTTCACGAAGCACTATAGGTCGCATTTGTATTAAAATACACCACTTGGATTCTGGCGCGAAGTGTTGAAAGGCCTAGTAGCAATTTATTTACTTTTATTCGTAATTTTTACTTTACTATTACATTCTTCTTATTCCTTATACTAGATTGCAATTTACCTGTAGTGCTGTTAATTGATATTAAATCTTGAAAGACAAAGCGTTCCCTCCTGGTCCTCGGTAAGTCATTGCAGTATCGTAAGGACAGCGCCAGATTTGAAACGGGGAATATGGGATCGCTGACCTGTTTCCTAAATTAGGGACACGTGCAGCATTCATGCGTTGCATACCTGTACATCTCATGCAGAGGATTCGTGCATGGCGTACGTAAAATTTAGAAAACTACCCCCAAGACCTCCTATCGGCGTCATCGCGTCGCCAACTCTACCTCTGAACAAGAAAAGTTAATACCATTTCCTAGAACTAAATACACGATCATTGTATTCCAATTATCAAATTTCTGAACTTTCGAAACACTGGGTCTTCCAACTCTTGAACTATCCAAATTTTGAAACCCAAACTTCGTAGCAAACTAATCGACCTACTACAGACTAGTTACCAAGCTACGTACAAAATTTCATCTATCTCATACGAGTATTCAAACACTCCAGACAGCTCAACGAAATCCATCGCCACCATGGCAGCATTGAGACAAGATATTAATAATTCTCAGCAATCGTTCATCTTCCGAAATCCTAATTCGCGGCAGCGTTGGGCATTAACTAAATAAAAAATTATTTAAATAACGGCTCAAATAAAAGTTACTTTTACTTTAGATTCTTTGACGATTAAATTTAATTTTTTTATTCGTCGAGCGTTTCAACTTCAACGTCAAATAAATTGTTCACCACATCGAATTAAGTTAAAGTTAAACTTGAAAAATTTATTCGACGCTGAAGTTGAAACGTTCAACGAATAAAAGATTAACTTCATGCAACACATGACGAGTGATTTTTTAACATTTATTCGCTATTCGAAATATATTTAAATAAAAATTTTGCCAATCCCTAGTTCCCATCGACCAACGACCAAAACACACCTCCTCCACAAAAACCACCCCACATGTCAATCGTCACGTGGTCCCCCGCTCCGTGAATCCGCGATCGGGACACGCAATTCCTCGTCGAGCATCCCCCAATCAAGGAGTGAATTACCCGCCGGCTGAACCGGCCCCTTCTTCCGAAAATCCTGTCCGCCGGCTCGCTCGTTAACCGGACACACCCCGCGACACGGCGAGCCAGATTCTAGCGCGGTCGCATCGGCGTCTTGCAACCCTCGCAGCGAGGGGCCGCGTCGGGGGAGGGTCGCACTTGATTTCTGGTTAATAAAACGTTACGGAAGACGTAAAGCTATGGGATGATGTATCGTGGCTGGAGTGCACGCGGGGCGAAGGGTGTGCGGCTGCGAGGCTACGTGTTGCGGCCGAGGGGGATGCGCGGCCCCGCGACGCCGGGGGGTGGACGGGCAGGGAAGAATCAACGCGCACCCACACACAAAAGGGCGGGGAACGTTATTACAGGGGAGAGCGAGCGCGCACGGTCGCCGGCGTGTTGGCCTTACATCTCGCTCGCCCCCCCTCCCCGGCCCCAATCCCCCGCGCGAATAAGGTCCTGCGTGTACGTGTGTTTAGTTCCCTGTGCGCGCGAACGGGTGAGAAGCGTAATGGGTTGAAGAGAGGCGAAAGGGCGCAGTCGCGAGGCCGGGGGAGAGCCTCCGTCCTCGACCCCCGGCGGGCAGCGGCGGCAGCGCCGGCGTCGGCGTCCTCGTCGTCGGCGTTCCACCGGCCCCCGAGGAGACTGAGTTCGTCTCGCGCGAAGCTGCAGGCCGCACACGGTACGGCGTCGATCCTCGAGCGTTCATCGACGAACGGCGCGCTTCGGTGTTACACCCCCCCACTTCAGCAGTGTTTGATCGTGTCGGGTGGATCGATCGGATCGACCGTCACTTCGGTGATCGTGACCGTCGAGGCGAGCATCCGTGGTTAACGCGAGCGTTGCTCCGACCAGCTTCGGTCGCGCGTTATTGGGTTAATTCGAAGAGAAGGGTTCGCTTCTAAAGACGGAAACAACGGGAAGGGAGGATTTTATCTGCTCGTCCAAGGAAGAATGATCTAGCGGAGCCGGGGGATAGTGACGGCACAACAGTGGACCGCGTCGCCCAGAGAGACTGGAAGGATTCCAACCGTGAACCCCGAGGCACCACGTCCCCGGCGAGGCTATAAGTTTCCGAGAGTAAAGCATCGTCGGAGTGAAAAGCGTGCGCGTATGGGTGTGTATCCTGCTATGGCCTGTTACGATTGAGTCTGCCGCGAAGCTCTCTCGTACCGCCCCGACGAACACGTAAGTACCGATTGCTCCACAAACGCTGGCAGCGATGAAACAGCCGGCGTCTCGGTTACGCCACGCGGGTATGGATTGTACGCTGGCGTCTGCTGGAGACGACTGAGAACGGGACGTCCGTCCATACACGCTATTACGCTTTAGAACTCTTCGCCTCTTGGAGCGAGTTACCTGCGGTTCCTGTCTCGCGACGGCAGCTTCCGCTCAGCTAAGAGTAATACTTCCGTGTTGCCTCTTCTTTGCGGCGTGAGAGTAGTAGTCGCTTGAAGCGATTCTTCGTCAATTGCCCTTTTCGCGACGATCCCAGCGATAACAGCAGAAACGCGCCGGAGAGATTCCGACTCGAGCGAGTATTTAACACCGACAGGCTTCCGCAGTGGTGTAAGTGTACATTCGCTTACCCATCGAGGATAAATAACCGAACGGTTATTGCAATGCGATTCGACGGTTCTGGTATCAGTCCCGCGGGACGAATTTCCGCAATATCCGCAACGAGGATGGATATTTCTACCGTATCCGACGGAGGGATCCTCGGGAAGGAGCGGTTACCGCTCGCTACATCGGATCAGGAGGGAGGGGAATTAATTCAAGGAAGAACGGTTCGATTGATCGAACGATAAAAAAAGGGAATAACGGTCGAACGTCAAGCGAATGTAGGGCATGCAAAAATATTGCTGTCGGGCGAGCTGTGCTTGCGTCCATCGCCTTAATTAAAACCGTTCGAGTGACGGCGCCCCCCTTTTCGAACTTTTTCTCGTTAATCCCGTTTCTTTTGCGCTTTATCAGGACCCCTGTCTAAAGTTCCCATCGTCTCGAAACGTCCGTACTTAATTACCATCTGTAGCGCCCGGCCGCTCGCCACGCGGCCCGCGTCCGATCAAAGCCTCGCCTAATCCCTGTGTAACTTTCGTCGCAGTTCCAACGACGGCAATCTGGCTTCCCGATCCCGTCGACGATCGAACCCCCGTCGGGGAACGACGAAATCCCAAACGCCCGGCGTACCTGGTACTCGAACGCGCTGCTGGCGAAGAGCGAATCAATTGGTGCACCGTAGAAGAAGTGTAAAGTCAGCCATAGGCTATAGTCGGGGGAGTAATTCCAGCTATACCGTCCACTCGAAGGGTGAAAGTTACGGCACGACCGTTCGATACGTATTCCACGTATTAGAGGGACGAAGGGCCGATGCGTTATGCCGGGCACGTAGAACCGCGAGTATAATGCGAGATCGTCGCTGGATAATTTCATTTCGCCGAACAAATTTTCCGCCTGATATTACGGCTCCCTCCTTCGAAACCCTCTTTTTTTTCTCGCCCTGCCTCGCGATGGGGAAACCGAGGGGGGTGAAACGACGCTCGAACACCGCAGCCAGCGGCTCGCCAGCGGCTCGACAGCAGCCGTCGCGATCGAAAATCTCTACGATTGGGCGTAATGATATTACACGCCATAAATCTCGCGCCGTTGGTGGCGCGGCTTCTGAACGCGTTCGCCGAACCTCCGTCGCGTCGCTTCTCGCGTCTCGTTGCGGATTTAAGCACCGACGAGAGAATACAGACGGTGGCCCCCCTGCTTCTCTGACGATATTGGAAGGCTGTCGGGCGCGGGCAGCTCTCGGTGCCCGCGATCATAATTCAAGCGTTATTAGATTTCGAAATTTTGGCACGCGAACGGAGGCGGGCCGCGCTTGGGGCCACCGAACGCTCGTAATTAAGAGAGTTCGGAACGCGCGGGCCTGGCTAGTGGAACGAGGGGCGGTTAGGCGCGACAACCTGGTCGACCGTGTGCCGTCGATTTCGCCAGGGAAGCATCGAGTGTCACGAGCCGATTTTAAAGAGAGAGGGTATAGGATAGTTAAGGGGGAATCCTATTCTTTGGGGTAAAACGTGACGAACTTTGGGATTTCTTTTTAAGAATCCAGCGATTCGATTCATCTGAAATTTGGACATTGTTTTGATGCATTTTTGAAGAAGCTGCAGGTTATTTTTTATTAATTTTTAACCGTAAATATAGTTGTTATGCATGATCGACCATCACGCCGCGCAAAATTCGACGTCCGTTGGTGTGCATGATATTTATCTACCAGGTAATCTGAAACAGAGAAATGAAACGGTGTTTTATTTTATACATACATATGTAGCTTGAAATTGATGAACCAGCAAAACACAAAAGAATTTATTGAGCGATGTGGAGAGTTCTCAAACTGAAAGGTCCGGACCTTTAATTTTTGCGACCCAATTTTGCGCCAATTTTCTTATGTAACAAAGAAAGTATAGAACTTAGCGGTATTCTGGTTCATCAAATTGATGCATAACTCCTATATTTATTATTAAAATTGAATGAAAAAAACTGTAACTTCTTGGTGCATAAAAACATGCTCCAAATTTTTGATGAATCGAAATGCTAGTTTCTTAAAAAGAATTCCTAAATTTCGCTATTATTTTGCTATTCTCCCTTAACAGAAATTGTATAATTATTGCAATTCTTAACTTTTTACGTGTGCAAAGTTCTTTTAAGGGATACAATAGTTCTGTGGGAAGGTTCGAGGCTTGCACCTAATTCAGAAATACCATGTTCAACAACAGAATTTTGTAATTATTTCCAGTTTCAATGCTTGGAAGGTAAAGGTGGAAATATTAAAACGTTTAACGTCTCCTTGTATAAAATTGATGCCATGGAATTTATTGTTAAATAACTTGTGAACTATTGAGTATCCATGTCAAATATTTCTCGCTCCTCTATTTATTTACAAAGTTTTGTATGTTCGGAACACAGCGTGTGGTTCCCCCGTCCGTGGAAACGTTTCGCTTTTGGCTTATGCCATGTGCCCGCACCGTCTCGAGGAGCTCGAATTTCCTCGCAGACGGATTGACGGAACACAATATAAGTTATTGAGATAGGGGAGGCCATGGAAATCCCATCTGAATGTATGTGGATTCCCGCGGTACTTCGTACTTCGCCACCCCCGTCCGGTCCCGTATGAAATTTTTAGAAGAGAAAATGTGTCGGTATCCGCGAGAAATGAAACTTTGCGCGGACCTTGTGCAGTGAGTAATGGACGTGTTCGAAAAGGAAAAGGGTCAAACGTATTCTGTGGGAAAATTACAGTGTTCTACAATTTATGGAAGGGAGTGGAAATTATATTAGTGGGTATTTATTGGAAGATTGTAGATGAGCTTTGAAAGAGTTTATTAATTCGAAAGATGAAGTATTAAGCGTTAATAATAGCTAACAAGAATTAACAATAATATTTTAAATATATATTCAGTGCTTTATACAAAAAATTACACTCCCGTGGGTGAAAAAATATAGATCACATCGAAGTGATCTGAATTTTGTGAATGGTAACGTGTGATTTTAGGCACTACGTTTGTAAATTAATTTTTTGACATTTATAATGTTGATACGCATGGATTGTAATAGGAAAATAGTGAAGAAAGGGCAGAGAAAATGCTTGCTGTTTAGTTCTCTTCGTTTACCGTTTCTTTACCAAGAAAGACGGGCAAGTAAAAGCGCTCAGTGTTTGGTCAGACTTATCAGTAATTCACGCTATGTACGCCCCTGACGTTACATTTCCGATTGAGTTATGAATGCACGACCAGTGTATAGACCATTTCAATATTGAACGTCATATTTGGAATTTATTACCTTGAAAATTCACTCTTTGTTATTCGCAGCAAAAATTTAATGTCTCCCGCTTTGTAATCACTGCTTTTCCATTATGATGTGCGATTTCCCTCTATTCTTTACACGAGGAAACGTGCTGCTGATGCATGTAACTCTTCTATTGCGACTGCCTTTGTTCTCAACAAAGTTCTTCTGCCCTTATACACATAGATTCTCAGAATCTCGTACCATATTGAATCTTCTTTGCATCATTTCCCATATTTCTCAACACGACTTGCCATTTTTCTACCAAAACATAAGAATATTTCTAAATCCACGCGTATCTCGTCTTAACTATAGTAGTGTAAATAGAAACTTCACCAATTAAGTTCCACTGAAATTTCTCATTCTACCAAGCAATCGTTTCTGCTGTGTCTATGAATTGCTTGTTCCTGATAATGAGGTAGATAAACTGACTCGAGACGAATCAATAGGAAGTGCGGAGGAATACAGCGATTGCTGTCGTGATAACCACTATTTGTCACTTCAAACACTGTGGTTATACTTATCAAATATTAAATTGTCGAGTTCTGCCAAAATCCTTGGAAACGAGACACAAATTCCTGAAAACGATAGCCACTAAAATAAATGCAGCCATGTGTTTTCAACACGATTAACAAGTCGCGTTCCTTTCTCGATAGGGGAGACCTAACCATCCATCGCGTATCGTGACCTCTTAATTACCACAAAAGTGCTTAAAAAATCCATATAACGGGGCGATAAGTTGGACTGAGACTGGTGCAACTATTTTCGTGATTACACGGCGGCCTTATCTGCGGCTAGGGTTAATTCGTACGTAACACGAGCGAAAGTGATTTACCACGTGAATTTTCCAGCGATTTTCGATGCTCCCTTAGAGCTCGCGCCGAACGAGCCCCGACGATTTTGCGCTGACACGCCTAAATTACCGTCGTACGTGCGAGGGCATGCAGACACGACGCGCCTAAATTGTCTACGTACACTGCCGATCAAAAGCTTGTGTGCACCTGCGTCGCTTCCATTTCCAGAACGGATGGGAGATACAGCTTGTGTCCCCATGTTTTTCCGTAAAAAATATTCAATACGGAGTCGTAAAAATCGTGGCTCGATGACTCTGTGGTCGGTGTCTCGTTTCAGGGAGATTCGGTTTGAAACGAATCATGCTATACAGGGTATCAGAAAAATTCATACAAATTGGGGGATTAGTTTCTTTGTAAGTTTATCTTCAACGTTTCTATAACGTGGTGGTGTTAGATCCTAATTCCAAAGAGCGCAGAAATATTTACGATTAATATAGTTCAACGTTTTAATGGCAAAAGGTAATTATACATCGTCGATAATATTTAGTTCATAATTTTCAATAGTTGAGGATAACTCCTTTGTTAAACCAGTGCTCTGATGCTTTCTGTTTTAGTTTATGGATTAAATTAGATCTACGAATTTTTCTTTGGAAAATGATTTCTTATTCTGAACAGTGTTTTTAGTTGGACCTGGGGTATTTCCGTGTGTTAAAAATATTGCAAGCTTACGACGTTTGATTAATACGCGCGCAGTTAAAAATTATTTATCGTTCCAAGCTTCTTTGAATAAGGAAACTGAATCTCGCGAAATGTTTAACAAGCAGACAATAACTCTTCCCGTGTGCTGTAGATTTCTTTTTAATTAACGTGAATATATCGTCACCGTTAATCTTGGTTGATCTACTGTTTCGCTCTTTACCTTCCGAAATGAAATCACCCTCTTCAATCTTCTTAAATTAGGTTGGAGTAGCGTGTCCGTTAATAGCATTGTCACTGCACACATTAAAGACTTCTCTTGTCGCCTGCATCACATTTTCCACGTTTCCAAAGTAGGATATTAAATTGATAAATTATTTGTATTATACTAGCATATTAAACAATTCTTGTATTATACTAGCATATTAAACAATCCTTTCAAAATATTGTTTACTAAACAATATCATTGTTTAAACTGTTCAATATACTACTATAATACAAATTATAAATTATAATACAAATTGTAAACTTTACACAGACTAAATATAAGTTCTATTGTCAACGCTAAAGGGACTTGCTACTCAACCCAACAATTTCACCTAAATCACGAACTCGATACTGTCAACCCTGTTATACCCCGACAAGCTTGACAGAAATTATTATCCTTTCAAATTTATCGATCGGTGTCTACACTGGACAAATGGTTGTCAATCGTAGGTACACTCTCCTAACTGAAACTTCCACTAAGAATTTTCCCCATTGTTCAGGAATCACCTCTCATCTCATGTTGTGGCAGAGTGTGGCTTTCTTTTAAGGTCGTAAATCTTCACGATTCTCTGACGCTTCTCTTGCACTGTGATGTCGTGCTAGAGCCCAAAATTTGAACTGATGTTCAAGCATGAGGAGCAATGTGATGGGGGTGGTTGAGTAACACAAAAACATTAATCTATATTCTTAAATAGAAACACAACGATGGAAAGATGACCGGAGATGTTCAAACATCTTGAAAACAAATAAGTGGCACTATATGGCAAGCAGCACTCGATGGTTTTTGTTTGAATTCTAATTTCCTTCTGCCTTGACTGCACAAAATCTCGCAAATAACGTCTACGGAATCCCTCTCAAGCGTGGAGTCTTAAGACTACGGTGGTAATAGAACTTAATTATTGGTGGAGTTACAAAAAAGAGGTGGTGCGGGAAGCTATCTATTAGCGGAGGCGTGTTATGGTGATGAAGCGTGAGGAAGAGAACTTTCCAAATCTCTCGAAAGATTTCTCGAAACATCGATACGTAATTTATGTCTTCAAGATGGTGTATTGGCGACAGTCGAGACAAATCGACGCGAGGCCACCCGACTGGAAGCCTTAACCCCTGGGAATTTCTGTTCCGGCTTAGGCAATGACTCTAACCTCGGTAATGAATGGCTGTAAAAGAGCCTAAAGGTTGAGTTGACGAAAGTCAAACCGCGTATCTGCTAACTTAAACGCGACGATACGCAAACGACTCTTACAAATACTCGATGGTTGGAAGCTTTCTGTTCTCAACATCTCATTTTCAACACTGGTTCCACGAATAACAAATTAATTTCAATATCCAACCATTGTCTCACAAAATCACTAAAGCGAACCTAGTAATACTGTTCCCACAAAAAAACCCACATAATTCCACTGATGTTCTCTAAAACACAGCTACCTACATGCATATATATTCACGAATATCATCTCAGTCCACATTCAGATGCACCCTGAAACATGAAGAGGCACGTAAGTCCCATTCCCGTCACCAACCATTCCCATTCCCAAATAGTTCAGAACCCTCAATATCTTCCCTGGAAAGCTTTTAAAGCTCGAAGAGACCTGCCCACGCGTGCAGCCGCCAAGCAACATCCTCCATCCCCGTCCACTCCCACCCAAGCGAAGTCGCGAATGCCACGTCCAGCGTTGGAAAATCAAGCTACCGTCCAGCACGATTTCTCGAGCACTGGCCAGAGGTCAATTACCGATAAAGTTGGCGGGAACGTAAGCTGGTGGCGCATAAAAGACGGTGGATCAAGTGGCGGGCGTGAAGGCGCGAGTGCTCCAGGATGGCAGGAGGAGTGGGACAGAAAGTGTTGCTCGTAAACTCGGCAAGGTATACGGGCAAGGCAGGTCCCCGGCTGTAAAACATAGCCGTGCCGCGGTAGCGAGTTAAGAAATTGTCACGTGAGCCGACGATAGCCGGCTGTTTAGAGCGAGTAGAGGCGAGAAAACCGGCCGTCGACGGTGTTCCGCCCCTGATTTTTGCGAGATTTAAATCCCCGGGCCGTGCCGGTGTTGTTGGGTACGCGCGCACGTCCCTTGGAGGGGTTGACGTGACGGGACGCGTTTAAGGTACGGACGCCCGGGCGACGGGGAGGACACGCGATCTCCTCGTAAACGAGCAAGAAATTTTTGACACGTTTATCTTCGCCCGGGGTCCTTTGTTGCCGCGGCTTGGCTAACAGTGTGGATACAGCCTCGTAACGAATGGACAGATAAGCGGCATAATTTATAACCGGCTACCGAGTATTCCGCGGTATCGATTTCGCTTTTTATAAATACCACCGCAATTGTTGGGGGGCTGGGTGGATTCGAGCGTGTGCATTGATCGAGCATGCACGACGAAGGGGCGAGCTGCGGGCTCTTAGGGGTGGTTGATGGCAGATCAGCAGGTAAAGGTTGTGAGGAGGAAAGAGTGTGGGAGGTGTGGAGTTGAAGGTAGAGCTGAAAATAAGGAACGGAAAGAAAGGTTCATCAGTGATGCCTTACCTAGCAGACCCTGCCTTAGAGGCGGGGGGTGTTGGGAGGTCGGATGAAACAGGTATATATACGAATCGGTAGTTGAGGAACAACGGGATCGGTTCGAATGCCCTCTTGTGGCGAGTACGTAGGTATCGCTAGAGGTGAATAATGCTGATTGGTGTGGGAGCGTGGCTGAATGTTGGGGTAAGACAGTTTTGGGGTGATGGTTTATAGCAATGGCGGATCTAATTTGACCCATTTGTTCTACCTTAGAACAGGCTTCTGTGATAGATTCTGATGCTGTCATGATCTGGAAGCCTTATTTTCTTCAAGAAGTGATGCTAATAGTAATTAATACTTATAGTTTGATATTTACGATGGGTCTAAATCGACCTTGGAGGTTAATATTAGCCAAGCAGGTTTGTGTAGTAGTGTCTTCAAGCTGCAAAGTGTAATTGCACTTTTTTTTAAATGTTACTTTATATTCTTCAATATATCAATCGATAGTTTTTCAAATTCTGCAAGGAACTACTGTGTTGGTTTAAAAGTCCTTTTAACATTAAGTTAGCAAAGTAGTAATTGATTCAAGTTATGCAGATATGTAGTTACAAACTCTCAATGATCTGAAATTGAGTGATTTTAGTTTGAAGATTTTAATTATTAAAGGAAAGTAGCTTCCACTGGGTATATTTTATTTTTGTTATTGTTTTACAATGTTTTGTAACGGGTTATTTAATAGTGAGTAGTATAATGAATATTATTTTAAGTTTTCTGTAGTTTTTGTTTTTTAAGCCCACTATTAATAATTGTAAGAGTTCTTCTATGGCTTTATAATTTTTTACGGAATAAAGGTCACAGAATTATGGGATCCGTATTGTGTTTTACTAATTTCTTGTCATTTCGAGGGTTGCGTTTTCTGCATAGCTTCGCCCAATTGTACTTTCCAAGCGCATCCATGGACAATAAACACATACATATGTATCTTACCCCTAAAATATGTAACAACATAACGCAATTACGAAGAAGTGAGTTCGACGATTGTCCCTTAAATTAATAAAATTGTCGAGGCCGCGTAAAATTAGTTTAGGCATTTGTACTAACATAGAACGTTACAAACGAGTAACAACTCCCAAATTGCCAGTCTCCAAACACCACCACGACTTTGCTCTGTTCGTACCGCTCCATCAGTATGCCCACATTATTTTTCAAGCGAAAAGTTGTCCGAATCTTCTTCCTCCACCCTGCACACAAGCGTATTTACCGTGGCCCCCGCGCCCTGAGCCCAACAAGTTTCTAAATATCAAACAACGCTTTCAACCTACCGCACTTTCAACAGTCCCTTCCTCGCGACGGTGCGCAAACAACATCGAACAAATTTACCGACGACTCCAGTGGCGCGGGGCAACCATCGAAATACATCGAGCGGCAGCGAACGATGGCCGGTTGTATCCCTCCCGTTCAAACCACATCGCCGCTCATTAACAGCGAGATACGTCCTCGCTGGATAAAGGTATCGGTTAAAAGTTTGATTCCGAGCCTTTATGCTAGTTAGTGGGAATTTGCGCTTCCCTATCTATCCTAAGGACCCTGGATCACGACCTCAGAACGGGATTAGCGGATTATTTTACCGGTACTTAGACAATGTAAAAAGGAACGATTTTGTGTACCTCAAAGAGTCCTTTGGTAGCTACAACTCATTGTTAGTTCATGAATCTGAGAATAGAGCGGACAAAAATTTTATTTGTGAAGAAAACAAATGTGTTATATTGTGTTGATAGCAAATAGTAATTTGTAGACGGGGATTCAAGATACTGAGATTGGTCAACCATGGCGTTACATAGTGAGCAGGATGGAAGAACCCGAATCCGGAAATTCAAACAATCTAAAACTTTGTGAATATGTAAGTGATTTCCTTCTGATTACAACGTAATTTTTGTTCGCTGCCCAAATTCACTATAAAGTGGTGAAATTAACCACTGAAAATTCGGCTACTTAACGACTTTATTTTATAACTCGCAATCTATAAGAGATAGAAAAAGTTTCAAGATAAAAGTTACTTCTTTTAATTAGGACTATCATTTGGTAACTTACAGTTCGCGAGTTATAACACGAAATCGAAAAATAACCAGATTTTCAGGGGTCACTTACGCCCCCTTAGAGTGAATTTAGGCAGCAAAGAAAAATTGCGTTGTAATCAGGAGGAAATGCCCTTCATGTTCACAAAGTCTCAGTTTTTTTTTAATTTCTAGGTTCAGCATCTTTCCTTGTTAGTGAGACTTGGGTATCTTTTAAAATTTAAGATGTCGGAATGAAACTTGCGCCAAAAGGTAGGATAAAATTATTCCTCTCCAATAATGTATACCTAATTTACTATTTTTTACATTTATTTATATAATTATTTTTCAAAATTTTTACTCAATTGTGATAAAAAAAGAAAACTATTTATTTGGTAATTTATTTAATGTCCTTTTAAGTGGTTTAACTCGTATGTTGGGGAAACTTTTCATTTCCAAGTTATAAGGAAAAGTGGAGTTACAAGTAAAAAGTATTAAATTATACATAATTAGAAAGGAATAATTTTATCCTATTTCTGTGGCACAAATTTCATTCCTATATCTTAAAAGATATACCCAAATGTGACTAAATTCTTGAATCCGGCCACTACGCGTCGCAATGGCAGACTATTTAGTTCTAACGCGATCCGCGAAGCTCAATATAGAACCGACACAAGTTTGGTATGTCGACAGAGTGAATGTGTTCTGTGATATAGATAGCAGCCAGTAATTTAGAGATGCTAAGAGATAGGAAATCGGGATACTGAGATTGGTCGAATATGGTATGGCTGTGGAGAACTAGTTAGCACCAAGTGGATTCACGAAGCTGAGTATAGAGCAGATAAAGCTCTTATTTGTTGGAGTAAATGTTATACTACAGAGGTAATAGTGAATAAGTTAAATGATATCGAGAGATTAGACAATAGAAGTACTGAGAGTGGTCGAGCATCACGGTGGGGGAACATAAACGCTGCTGCTCTTTCAGTAAATTAATACACGCAAGTGTGAGGTGGATAAAGGAAATGGAGTGGACTATGTACTCCAGGTTGGTTAAATGATCTCGATGTGGCGCACGCGGGCCTGTGTAACGAAACAACTAACTGTATTTAAATTACAACAAACAAGTGCGCGCAAATGAGGACACGTGCGGTGTGCATGCTGGTGGGTGGTCGGGGATTACGTTTGCTGTTCGATGTGTGGATCATTACTTGCCCCTCGAGAAGTGTTAGATGCAGATCCGAAATATTTACTTATTAGTTATTTTGGTAGTTTAGCGATGAATGTATCCGAATGTGATTGGTTCTTACACGTTGGTGCAAGTATGTCCTATTGAATTGTGTTTTGCAGTGTATTGTCTTCAAATCTTGAAGCTTAACATCTGATTATTATTCCTGTGTCCAGGAACCCCAGTTTACTAAATATCGCAGATCATACTGTAATGCAAAATATAGTGAACTTGCAATGGAACTCAGACACAGTACTGCAGGCGAAAAGAAGAGTCTCGTTGTTTGGATACTTCTGATTCGATACCGAGTATTTTTGGTATCAATACTTGTCGTGCGATACTTATGAGGTATCGAAAGAAAAGTATTTCAATCGAATCGAATCGAATACGTGACAAGTGATCTTTTAAATTTTTTTTTAATTGTCAATCACGTCAAAATAATGAAGGACCAGGGAGGAAATTTGTCAGTGAGCGTTTTTTCTAGTGGGCAACGTTTTTTTGTTTGTTTGTTAAAAACAGATATTAAACCATTTTTTCTTATTACTTTTGGAATGGTTGACAGTGTAAAAGGAAATGAAAACAGGAATCGAGGCACCTTGGATTATGCAGAATTATTTTTCTCACGAAGAATAATAATCTATTGTATAGCAATATTTAACTCTAAGGCGTTTTGAAAATTTGCTTCCGCAAATTGAAGAAGGTTCCCCCCAAATCTTATCGGCAATAATGGCAACAAACTTCGCGTGTATCAGTAAGTGAAGTCTGATTAAAAAAATAAGTGCGAGGCGCAAATGTGCAATGTGTAGAAAGCATAACAGAAAAAGCAAAATGCATTGTGTATCAAAATCTGCCGTCGCGAAAGGGTTAAAGGTGTCGATACTTTTCCACCCACACCCGAGTAGTATCGATTCATCTATTTCGATCCAAGTAACAAGTACCACCACGATGGTATCAAAACAACCCTACTGACCAGCCACCTACCCAACTCCAACGTCAACTCTCCGATTCTACTTTTTTCCGATCTCTACAAATACCAATCGCACCGTAATCCGTTCCCAAACACCAAATGCCCACAGTGCACATCTGTGCATTTAAACACACAAACACACACACTTAACTTAAAAGCCTCTTTAGCCAGAGCTCTTCCTGTTTCACCGCCTACATCATTATTATCGAATAAATCAGTAGCCGTTTGACACCACGCAAGACCTGTCCTCCGTTTCGCCAAGAATCTTCCACCTACCAACTGCTGAAAACGTACAACGTTGATTTATTACCGCGCCAGCTTACCCCAGCAACCTCTTTCCCGACTTAGCCCTGTAATTTTTGCTTAACTCACTTCCGTCTCGAGAATTCCTACCAGCCCGCAGCTGCGGATTATTATCGCGGTTCGTAACAAATAATTCCGTGCATGAATCTTTCCCCGTCAAATTTAAATTTCCTCCTCGCCCCTCCGCCAGACTTCGCCCGGAAGATTTCGCCGCTTCTCGGATACGCAACTCGGCGCAACTTGGACGGAATATAATTAAACTCGGTGCGCGATGTTTTTCACGCAGCTTCCGTTTCGTCGTCCCTTTTCTCCACGTTCTTTCGCCCGATTTTTCGGAATTGTCACGCTGGACACGTGGCCGTTATCGACGTTATGACTCCGGTGCTCGTTAAGTTGGCCCGGCGCCAATCAAAGGTGTACGTACGTAACGGCGGGCTTTGTACGGGGGAACGGAAGTCATCAGAAACTTCCAGTTGGCACTGAGCGACCGAATATCCTGCATGCAATTACCCGGGGCGCAAACGGTGCCGCGATCCCCGTGCTCGCAAGTTGTAATCGTTTCACGGTGCAGCGACTTCGAAAACATCCGGCGACGCGACGGATTCTAACGCCGTGTCGAGACACGGCTGTTCTCGCTATAGACACGTTGTTAGGTGTTACGGATTGCGTATCTGGCGATAATGTCGTTTAGGTATTGACGGCGCAGGGAGATCATAGGATTAAGGAAGATTGTGAGATTTACTTGTCGTGCCACAAGTGTGTGGATTGATTCTTGGTGGTGTAAGGTCATTCCACGACAAATCGATCAGGTTTTGCACGCGGTGTGAGGGAGTTGGATATAATTATGGTGTGATGTAGTTCGTGGAAAATTACAGTGGGTTTAAGTCATCAATTTGTTGAATTCGTGTTTGAAATAGTTTCGGCCATTCTATGCTAAATCGATCACTTCTTACTCTTGGTCTGACGGATTCTGAGAAATTAAAGTATGGTGCATAATAGTTCACGTGAAATTAGAGGAAGTTTAAGTCATCGTTTTCTTCATTTCGAGTTTGTTTAAAAAATACACGACATCAATGTTTACGATATTCACATTTTCGTAGGTCGTTTTTCATTTGTTTTAATTCAGAATAATCGGTCAGTTGAATAAATATTACTGCTGGCTGAAAGTTCCCGGCATTGCCCGGGATATATATATATGTTTTTTCGGTGAAGGAGAGGGAGTTTTTAAACACATTTCCTCCCCTAGGAGCTAAGAGAATCAACCTACGTTTCAGGGGTTATTCCGGTTAAAGGGGTTGCCAAATTCGATTTTTTCAAGAGTGTACTATTAAATTTTCATGAAAAAATCCGATTATTTTTGCATCCACAGAGGCATTTTGTAGGGAGCGCAGAGGTTCGGTTTCTATAGATGAAAACTTTGAACGCATTTTTTTCGTGAAGATAAAATTTCAAAGTCTATCGAACCGATTGCTTTATAAATTCTACTGCTTATTCTGCACACCCGTGACTCTGGCAGGGACTGCAACCAAGTATTTTCATTGAGTCTAACCTACTTTTAAAATTGAAAATAGCAAAAGGGAAAAGCACACTTGTGAGTACAGTTCATAGGGAAGACCGGGGCTAGTTGATGTTTTTCAGTTTTCAAGTTTCAATTTTTTCATTTTTGTCTGACTTAATTACTTAATAACAAATATGCTAAAATATACTTTGGTCCTTCCTCTTTAATATATTGTAAATGATAAGTTGAGAAAATACCTACAAAGTGAATGAAAAAAATTTTATTTGGACGAAGGTAAAATGTATCAATTTACCCTATTGCGGGGCTAGTTGATACGTTATTCAGTTTTCAATTTTTTTCATATTTTATAACTGTAAGCTGCAGTTGCACTCTATTAAACTCGCCACTCGCAACGCGCTATTAAATGGCACCATTAGGTGTCTAATCACAGAAATCTCTGTAACTCTTCCAGCTAATAAAATTCCATTCCACTCGCTTTACACAGCCATTGAACGCACGCAACTTCTATTCAACCAATCGTTCCCCAGTAACATTTACGTAAATCACCGTAAACATTCCAAACACCTAACTCCTCGCATAATCGCGTCACAGAATCACTCGGACTCCCGCAAACCACCTGCGTTTAATTTCACTTTCTCTCGGCGAAGAGCATCGCGAACGTTCCCATCAACAAACACCAATATCCGATCAATAATTGCTAGCGGCACCTCGTCGGTCGTTCGCGGCGCAATTGTCAGCCGACCGGAAAGAACGGGGATATTTGATCTGGCGGCGAAACGCGAGGAATATTCGCGGCTGGCGGGAGCCGGGACACGCGTGCAGGAACGTATCGGCGTGAAATTGGCGTGAAAACGTCGAAAGAAAGGGAAAACTGGTGGAAAAACGGCAAACGAAAACATCGGCGGCCGACGTTGACGCGGGACGCTGGAACGATCGCGGGCTTTATTTCCGTCGGCCGATGGTTTTACGTTCGTTTAATTGAAAACACGCCGCGATTCTGAGTTTATTCCCGCCGATATTCCGCCACGATAACGCCCCCGAACGGCGTGCCACGTAAACAACGAGCCCTGTCTCTACCGAAATTCCCGCTAAAAACAACGTTACCGAACACGTTGATGGGTCACGAGATGGTTGTCCAATTAACCGGCGACGGTGCAGTAAATTTCTAGAGCAGACGCGTTGGGAAATGGTAATGTAGGTGGTGTGTTTGAGTCAAAAGAATCGCGATTAGAGCACGGATTGGGATTCACGGGTTGGTACCGTTTCACTGGCGAAATGCGGGTAAGAAGCTCGAGGGGGTGGAGCCGCTGGCAGGCTGAAGAATTTCCTGCGCCGCATTCTAACACGCCAGATCTATCTATATCGTTTCCTTTTAACGCTGCCCAGAGACCTACGCCAGGCTGAAAGTGTACAATCCACGCGGGGCTCAGGAAGACGCTGATCGTTGGATTCTGTAATACCCGCATTCTTTGGTAGTTTCTGTAAGGGGAGATTGGGGAAATGCTTGGGTAGCATTGTTCTGTACTAGCACAGGTTTTCGGTTGATAAGCTTGTAAAGGTTTAAAATGAATGCACTGGTCGTTTGGATATTCCTCCGGGGTGGGTGGAACGAGCTTTGTCCTCGCGGAAAGTTCTAAATTTTTGTCGCGTAGGGGCAGCAAGTGTTGCATTGGGTCGCGTATGAATACCGCGATACGATCTTGGAATTCCGTGGAACTTAAATGTGTTATAGACTGAAATTATTACTAGTAGATAAGTAAAGAAGAAAGAAAACAAAGACAAAAGCCAAGGCGAAGTTCAGTCAGAGAATATTTTTCAATATAACCTACATTCACGTCATGCACAGATATTTCAACTACTTTATCCTAAATTTAAGTTTCAGATCGTTTAAAAAATCGTGCCTATTTTTATTCCTCACATTATTATTAAAAGCTACGATAGATAGCCAGAAAGCTTCGTCTTTAATACAATGCAGCTTACATTTCTCACCCCTTAAACCTTCATCGTTACAGAAAAATCTACCAGCTTGTACTTTCAACAGCGTTGAAATTTTTCACTCAGCCGCCCTCGCAGAAAGTCGAATCCGCGATAACGAATGAAATCACGCCACAACTCCCAACGAGGTATCGGGTTCGCCTCGGCGAGCGTCCAGGTGTTCTTGCACGTAGACGCGTTTCCGCTTAATAAGACTCGATATCGCGGCAGATTTTCCGCGCAGTAATGACGCGGCTGACTCGACGAGCAAGAAACTATACGCTGTGCGTCGATATCAATCGATTAATGCCGTTGCGATAACCGCCAGGCGAGGCGGGCGAATAAGGGTGGCTGGGTAGAATCCTCGCGGCGGGTCGTTATCGAGCGTAGAACGTGAATTAGAGGAAAAAAACGCATTAGCATCGGCGGAATCGTGGGCATTAGAGGGTCGGATGCCTTTTTGGGCGGCATGTCGCGACGATATTGCCGGTTTGAGAATTTATTTCCCAGTCATTTCGCCCCTGTTCAACCTGCTTTATTGCCGCCCCTCTGACATCCACCATCGAGCGTACTTATCCGGCGTACAGGCGGTCACCCCCCAAGAGCAAATTAATAATGGTTACAGCTGCGTAATTAAAAGTTTGAACAAATCGTGAGGGACGAACTGGAAACGTAGCCTCGGACGTAATCACGCAGGGGGTGTTGAAAAATGAAACGGATAGGGGATGATGAAATATAAAAACGGGGTGATGTTTTCAGTTAAATGTCGAATGAACCATGCGGGTGTAATTAATTGGAGATGTGAAATGAAAAAGATAGCACGTTGGGGAAGTTGATTTTACATAGCAATTTGAAGGTTTTGCTTTGGGTGAAGGATTTATCCAGCTTTTTTAAACGATTTTCGTGTATTAGTGATGATGTAGGCATCACAATCAGCTTTATAAATATGATCCCTCAAAGAGATAATACGCTTTTAACCTTCAAGTAATTTAATATAATAATTTTTAATGAACTATCTTTTTAATAAAAAATAATTGGATAAATTTTTTAAAATTTAAAATATTTAAATGTCTTGCCTATAAAATATTCTATTTTAATATAATTATTAAATAAATTAAAATTAATTATAAAATTCTATAGGGTCTTCTCATCCCATAATATAATTTGAGTATTTGTATTTAAAATTTAAATTAATATTTTGATTTACTTTCGTAAGAGTCTTCCAATTTTGAGGCAAATGAATATTTCCTGCAGAACAGAATATTTTAAAATATTTTAATTATTTCAGATTTTGAGTGCAAGAATGTTTCCTATATATGTGACTTTCAAATATTAGTTGATTATAATGTATTTACTCCAATTAAATTTGGAATGGAGATCTACAGGATATTAATGTTACTATTAGCTGCTTACTATTAGCTAATTTGTGGGAATATTATATAAGCAGACAGTATACCAAGTTACAGAATATCATCTCTAATATTAAACCTGGTCCAAAACAGAATTTTTGAGCAGGCTTCCCAAGCAATCCACGAACAGATTAGATTAGGGCCCGGCGCGGCGTTGATATCAGGGAAACGATTATTTCCCTAGTTAATTAAGTAGTTCTTAATTGCTAGACGCCTGAATCGCAGCCAACAGTCAAGTAGATAATGACGTTCTGGGTACTGTCGGTGTGGAATTTGATCATCTTAATCGTCCAATTAAGATTATACAGAGCGATTCCTCGCACAATGCAGACCAACCCTAAGACATCCCATCTTTCTTTGTCTAACTAAGGGACGACTTTCGAGTTGCATGGCGTTTCTACGATTGCATACTTACAGGTATCGCTTGCCGCAGCTCCTCAAACTTTAACCATTCAAAACACCAGAAAGCAAATATTTACAAAAACAAACAAATTAATTTCAAAAGCAATCAATTCTTTCGTGGATTCAAACAACCCTCAATTTATAAACATCAAACATTGCTCCAGACCCTGTAGCATTAATTTGCAGTTGCATTGAGCCACTCATACCCACGCGTTTCCACAGCTATTATCCAACCAATAGCCCACTTACGTTAAAGCAAAACGTTCAATAAACGATGCAAAGCCCAATAACACCAATGCCACAAGTAGCAGGAGCTGACAAACAAGCGAGACTCTGCTCGCGAAAATCAGAGCGGCAGCGTTGATCGTAGTAGGCGCGCGCGAGCCACGCCAAACAATTGCCACCAAGTCAAATAAGTGATCAAGCCTCGCAAATATTACACCCCGTAATATTTGCATACCGTGGCGCGCAGGTGCGCCACATCAAAGATAACACGATCAACGTTGCCAGCCGCCCGTCAAAGAGTAGAGCCTCGCCTGCCACAGCGATACCCGGAAACATAGGCCCTCCGGTGTAATGCGTTCAAAGGAGAAACGTCGAAAAAGTGGCGTCGCCGGGCTTGATCATTCAACAGGCGTTAATTTCTCGCTGGGACACGTAGCGCAGCGTGCGGTCCCCGCCCCCGTCGCGATTCTTTTTAACCGTGAATTTATTTCTCGAACGTGCTTGACAGGGCGCGACAGATGTACGCTCGAGATTTACGTGACCCCCGGATGAGGAATGGGGCACACGCACGGGGCCCGCCCCACGCACACCGCTCCGTCGCGATAATTAATGGTTAGTTTTAAGGCGTTCCAAACGCGTCGAAAAGTCGACGAGACTTTCTACTATGATTTACGGCACGCGAAACCAGCCCTATCGCGACGTCTACACTAACCCCCCCCCCCCCCTGAAGTGCATGTCTTTTGGTCTCTCATTTGCATACGTTTGCGTATTGGCGCGTATAACTTGACGGAGTTTAACACGTTCGCTACCACGCGTCACGTATGTGTGACGCGCCGATTCTTCATGGGAACACGCCGTCACGTATGCGTGACGCGCCCATTCTTCATGAGAGCCAAACGTCAGACATATGCAGAAATGGGCAAAATTTTTATTTAAAGAAAATTTCGAATAACGAATGTAAATTAAAAAAATTATTTGCCGTGTGTCGAATATTGTTGACTGGGGTTAATTTTTTTATTTGTCGGAAGCTTCAACTTTAGCGTTGAATAAATTTTTCAACATTAACTGTAAGTTTAAGTTGAGCGTTGAAAGGTAATGTTGAAAAATTTAGTTGATGCTGAAGTTGAAACTTTAACTTGAAGTTAAAGTTAATGTTAATGTTGTTAATTATATCGTAACTTTAAGGTAACTTTAAGTTAAAGTCGATGTTGAAAATTTTAGTCGATGCTGAAGTTGAAACTGTATTTGTCGAATAATGTGAAGTTAAAGTAACTTTTATTCGTAATAATATTCGGCTAAAGTCATAATTCGTAAACTTTTTTCTGGAACATTCAATTTCTGTTCCGAGATTTTTCTGTTAAAGAAGAAAGAAACAGCAATCTCTAACATCTGGATGCATTTCTGGAATTATATCTAATGCTCGGATTCAGCTTTCAACGTATTACGTTCAGCCTTCACGTTCATTCTTAAGAAATTTAATTCTAATTGGAGAATCCAGTTTCTCGGTTAGCTCTGAAATTCGCGACGCACATCGTTGCAGCATATAACCTTCGCAGCTTAAAGCAAGAACGCCTAATGACAAATTTTCCCGGAAATAAGATCTTCGTCGAGGGCATTAGCTAAATAGCGTCTCTGGTTCTCATTGTTGAATAAGCCAGCGCTGCCGAGCGTTTCGGTGCAAACGCTTTAATTATCTCGCTGTCTTATGTCCCGATTTAACGCGACGGAATTATATCGTAAGGAGAGTCTAACCGAGCGTAATTTCCTGCAAAACGACCGAGTGGGAACGTAGGGAGATGGAAGGCCGGCTCTACAAAAGCCATCGTTTGCCGAAATCGAATCCCCATCCATTGTCGTGATCAAAATTTGATCCGCACGTCAAGAGTGTTTCCCTGTCGATACGTCGGAATCACTTCGCCTGGCAAATAACGAACGAATTTACGAGGATGCTTACTTGTCAAAAAGCAGGCCCTGCTCCGGCGGGAGTAAAAGCATTCGCGTGTCTTCGAATTCAATAGAATTGGTCATTGCCGGGGCTATTTTTCATTCGATTTTTCGCGAAAGCGATGTGTAATGGAGCTGGAATGTTTAATGGATCCATTACGGGAAAGATTTAACACCGGAACGGCATTCAGTAACATCGAAAAGGAAATTTGATATGCGGGGTAAGAAAAATATATCACAATTTAGTAGCGGATAGATATACGGGGTAGTTAAGTGCCGAGCATATGGTGATTCTTTGCAGAAAAATAAATAGAAAATGTGAAATAACATTTTTCTCTATGATCCTCCGTTTTCGAGAAAATTCATTTCATCTCTCAAGATTTACAACTCTCAAAATTCAACAATTCTCTGATACCGGGGAACACATCTCTCAGTTTTGTACAGTAATGAAAAAATATTTCTTATATCACTCCTAAACTTATTTGTAGTAAGCTATGATACAAATTTTCACAATAAATAAATTTTGCAATAATATTTCCCTAGTACTAATACTAAGAGAGGTTTAAGTGATAACAGATATATTTATTCAAGCGATGCAATAAATATTTTCAGTACATATTCTACGATTCATCACTGACAGAAGTTCGAGCAACTCTAAAACCGCCTTATCAAACATACATTCACAGATCAAACTGTTTCCATAGCCCTTCCATCAACACAGAAAAGTATCAATAATTATTTTTTCTCCGATGCAATTTGAGTCACGTTTCTCCGGGTTCAGTTGGAGACGATTATTCTCCGCGATACGATCCTCTGCCGATCGCTAGCTCGACGCCGGAGCGTAAATACATTTATGAGCTCGTTATACGTAGCGATGTATGTAGATCGAAGCTTGATACGGCAGTAATCTCAAGAGTTCTTACCGTACTGGAGGGAGCGATCGTTTTCGGGCCGCGTACCGCGCAGTTTACGGTAATTAGTCAGGCATGATGTATTAGTTGCGCGGCTTTCCGCGAGGGTATCGTGACGTATGGGGCTGCTGCCATACGGGGGATCTCCCAAGTTTTACTCGGAGATTACGTACTTTGTTCGAACCGTTGGGGCCAACGCAGCGAGTTAATAATGGAGTGGCGCGATGGCTGCGCCCTCTTCCCACCGGAGCTTTACTGCTTTTCAATTGAGACGCTGACTGGATTAAGGGGACGGGACGCGTGCGAGGGCTTTCCCATTCAGTGAACTGTGACGCGCTTCCCAGCAGACTAACCGAATACGGTTTCAATGCCCCCGCCTCTGTGTATCGTGAACAGCATAGGGATCTTAATTCGAACGATCGTTTCAATAAATGGTCGGCGAGGTTTGTGCACTTCGCTCGATTTTACTCTTCCAATCGGCGGTTATTAAATTCTGCGGGGGTTCCTTCTGAAATTGAACTTCTGGCGAACTTACAGAATAGCCAAGTTTGAAAAGTTGGCAAGGGAAAAGTGGAAATTGGAGGTCGTAGAAAAATAGTTTTTTAGCGACAGTTGTAGATTAAATCAATTTTATATGAAAGAGAAAATGGAAACAAAAAATAACACTTCGTTTCTTCATTTTTTAGGGAAAATGGACTTAAGTGCAGAAATTTTAACATACTTTACAGTGAATGTACAATTTATGGTCATAATAAAATGTTTCACTAGTGAAACATATGTGAAGTGATGTAGAAAATTTTTCTAAAAATTCTAAATTTTTTCTTTGTCAAGGCAAGACAATTATGACACTTTTCTTCTTTAAACTTGCTTGTAGGGCTCCTTTATTTCATATGAAATAGAAAGTTGGAAGTCCTTGTTAAAGTGTCGCAACTTTGAAAATCTTAAATAGTATAGCGGATTGATTTTTACATTTGCAACAAATCGTTGCTGTGAACTATAAAAGTAAGCAAAGTTTAATCGAAATGATTTTCAAAGTAATGCATGCATTAAATGGGACAGACATCAAGATACAGGGAGGTATGATTGATGAGCCAGAGGAGCAATGTGTAGGAGAACAAGGGAAAAGGGTGCGTGTAAAGTCAGACATGCTTGACTGCTAGCATATCTCCCTGTAATTTTCGATAGGTGCATTATTTTAAAAACTGTTTCCAACAAAAGTTGTGTAGATTGATAGGAACTATAGAAGCAGGAAAAAATTTTACACAAACTGTAGTGATTATTCTTAACTTCCACCGTTATTCAGTCATTCAGGAGAAATATAGAATCTGCTTTGTCAATGACATTTCAGAATCTGTTTCATTTAACGAAGTGCAATGAATATATCATTCAAGTATTATTAATACATATTCCACGATCTTTTTGTAAAAAAGTTAACGAAACTTTCTGTACACGTCACTTCGAAAACAGTTTGGAATAATACTTCCACAGAAGCGTTTGAAACTATGCCACTTTCAAGAACCATCGTTTACTGAACCAGAGAAGATTAGACATTTTCTTTCCCACGTGAACTGCAAGTACCAGTTTCATGAGAATGTCACAGAAAGTCATTCCAGTAGTGCGAACACATTCATAAAAACTTTTAAATCGAACAAGTAAAACACAGCTCCTATTACCTTTCTACTTCTTCACGTTTACTGTAACTCAAATTTATTTTTCTGTGGCATATAACAATGTTGTAATGAGTAAACTACAACTGAACGTTAGAGTGGACAAGTGGTTGTTGTTTCATCGTAAATTCTCGTGCAATTCAACGCTGTAGCTCGCGAACAAATTATCTTCGAAGGAAAGTATTACGTTGCACACTGTCGTTCCAGCAGCTTTGAAAATGCTAGGGAAGATTTTGTTCCTTGAGTATCTTGCTGCGAAGTTGCAAAGCCAGTGCAGATATTAATACTGCAGTCAGTTTATGATCGCTCTAAGCCCTTTATACTGGTGCATCGACATGTAACTGTCGTGCACTTCCATCGCGTTACTCAAGTGTCGGGATGTAGACGATAAAAGCCTTTATGCTCTGCTTCACAGGCAAAATTCTAATATTATCTGCACAGTTTCTATATGAAAAAAGCACTTTGTATTAAGCCAAGAAACTTTCTGGGGCTTAATCTTCTGTTTAATCTTGCTCGACATGGTGCATCAACCTTTAACGAGTAGTTCCGCTTTCGTCGATTAGTTTTCCCTTTTACAAGTTACTGTAACGTTCAACCTCGCCGTTGAAACTTCGATCGTGAAATCTGTCTTTGCAATACTTACGTATACACATTAATTGGATAAATTATAATTACTGCAAGTTCATTGTAATTGCTATTACAATTTTCTGGAAAATTACTCATAGTGTCTTGCAATCAATCTGGTTCACTAGCAATTTTGTCTTAAGGTAATTACATCCTGATACTGTTTCGAAGTCACCAACGCGTTGCTGTGCGACTTTGCAGAAAATTAAATCTGCTCGTGCAAATTACACTGACGTCAAATATTCGTAAGTTTGAGTTGGAACCGCGGAAAGTAGAGCACCGTGAGCAAATGACAACTTAAACAAGAATGAAACAGAGGAAGTCCATCAGTGTTGGTGCCCCTACAGGCTTCTGATGAAGCTGTGTTGTGGGTAAAAGATAAAAACGGTGCTTTATAAAGATACTTCACTTTCCAACTCGAAAACGTAAAAGCACACCGCAGAAAGTATTATTAACAATTAGGATTTGTCGGTTTTTATATACTCTATAGATAGAGTATATTTCATTTTAATATATTTTTGTAATTTCATAATATTAATTAAACTGGAAAATTTTAAAATGTGGATAAATATTTATTTACTATTTTAATTAAATTTTTTTGTGAAAATTCGAAAACTGGTTCAACCGGTTTATTGGGAATAGTGCAATTCGGAAAGCGTTTTTTTCAAAAGTCATTTGTATAAACCGTATTAATAATTGTTATTCAAAATTGCCCTGGGTCATGAATTTGTCTTCATCTTGTGTCTTAATATATAAAGCAGAAAGCTTCTAATTAGTTTGTGTGTTTGTCTGTCGCCTAAAAACTTGCGGACGATAAACTCTGGGATCACGAAATATGCCTAAGCTTATCATGCCTGACTAATCAAGATGAATGTGACTATTTTCACCAAAAAAATTATTTTTTATATGAAATCGGAATCTAAATTTCGGACGAAGCCGAGTAGTAAAGCTACTATATTATAACCAAAAACATTCTTCCCACTTAATTAAGCGTTTCCTCGCTAGATAGTACTCACAAGTAGTAACGCCCAGTGCGTGGTCAGACGCAGACCAAAAACCCAAGCCGTGGCGTTCCAAGCTGAATTTTAATTACAGTATTAAAAGTACCCCTTCGCTTTATTATCCAAACGATTCACCAGAATCTAGAACAAGAATTCGATCCAAGAATGCACCAAGAATCTAATTAAAAACTGCCAAAACCAGTTTCCAAAATATTTGAAAACGTACCAAATAAAACACTATAGCTCACTAAATCATTTATAAAGGTACTTTCAGCTTACACACCCACTAAACTATACAATAATTTGCCATTTCTGTTCCATTACCGCGGCGAATTGCGGGCACATGAGCGGCGAATGGCGATCGCGCGTCACCAGAGCACGCGGCTCTCTCTGGCCACCATTCAGAATTGGATTGCGCAGAGGGATGCAAGAAAATTCCAACAAAATTGCGTATTTATCGGCAGCGTGCTCGCGCTAATGCACGTATTTCCGCGGCGGTTCGAAAGCCCGATAATTTCTTTCCACTGGCACCACTTCGGCAACGATAACGCAATCATCGCGGTCGTGCAGACGCCGCTGTCTATTTATTCTTTCGGCACGTAACCGTGCCACACGCGATATTCAATTGTTAGATTTAGTAGCCGCCTCTTAGATCGCTACTGGCCGCGTTGCTGTAAAACTCGGCGAGCCTTGTGTACTTACCTATGTGAAAGCAGACTACCGCGGTCAATGGGAAAAAAGGGGGCCAACGAACGGGCTTGGATGATTAATTGCGTGCGATGCGTGTTTCATATCGGCCCATTGGCTAATGTATCGCGGTTACACGAACGGAGATAGTCACGAAGCTGGTATAAGGACGCTCCCCGAGGCACGATCGAATCTTCTTTGCAATTTCTAGCTTGCCGGCACGGTCGCGACGATAGAAGACTCGAGCGTTTCAATCTTCGCGAGACTCAGCTGCGTTTGAAGATCGCGGTGCTCGCGATCTCAAAGTGCATCGCGGAAATCGGTGTTTAGTGCACCGGAATTATTTAGGGCGCTCTGCATAGACACAGCATGCGCGCTTCTAGTTCGTTTGATCACACGTACCGAGGCGAGTTGAATTTGTTTATTTGTCAAATTTTTGTTAATTCAGTCAGTGCTATGTTTGGAATAGAGTTCTTTAAGATTGTTGTGTGTTTATTGAAATACGCGCCAAGATCATTATTAGCGTCCGACTGCGCCATCTGTTGCGCGAGTAGATTCGGTTAGGCGAGTTCAGGGTTGCCAAATTGGCTTTTCTGACGCCAAATTCCAGAAATCTGGCTTTTATAACTTGGTTGGCGTTGGAAAATTCATTTGGCTTTTTCTTACAATCCTTTCCCTAAAACTTTTTTTAAAAATAGTTTCAAACGCAGCAGGTTTGGATTGGCTTTTTTTTTTAGTATTATTTGGCTTAAATGTAAGATTTTAAGTTGGCAACTCTGGGCGAGTCACGCTGTTGTAGCATTTCCAATTGGAATGAGTGTTCTACGCGTACTTTTTCGATTATGTTCGTATTACCAATTTAATATTTTTTTGTGTGTCAATTAAAAAATAATCTTCAAACGTAATTATGTATGAGAAGTGTGAAAGAAGTGACAAAGATTGTTAAAACTCGCGGGCGTCCTAGAAAGTTTTGATGAGTATTCTGTTATTAATTTAATACATGAAAAGTTAATGAAAAACAAAGGCCATTAAGAATAATTGAAGTTGCACGAAAATTTAACTTAGTTATGAATGGAAGTTTAAGTTTAGCAAAGTGCGGAGCTAAACTGGAAAACGGAATTAAGGAGCGAAGTATTTTCCGAAATCAGTAAAAATATTGCACCAATTCGTTTAAAGAATGTCAAACATCGTATATTTAAATGCAGCATGCACATTAGCATCAAAACTGACACCGTGGTGCCAGTTTTAATACATAATTGTAATTGATGACACGTTTCAGCTGCAGGAAATATGTTGAAACGACATTGGCGGAATTTAAAATTTGGAGGTTAAATTCAATTCTTCTCCTATAAAATTTAAATGTTTTCAATATTCATAAAATTGTTGCTACAATATGCACAACGCAGCTGCGCCGCGTCCAGCTATTATAAATTTATTTTATCGACTATCACGATTTTAATGAAAAAGGCGAGATTAATGGTAAAAATTTTTACACCCAGAATATTATAGAATCGCGAACGCTTATCTAAATGACGTGTGTGCAGAAATTTACGAGACACTTCGTGACTAAAACCTAACGAGTTAATTTCATGAATAACTTTAATCAACCTAGTTACGCGGGAGATAAGTGAAACATTTTTTCCATTACCTGCTGGGTCATTTTTACATGAAATAGTGTTGCATTTATAACTACTTACATGTTTAGCTGATTGCCATTTTTTTAACAACTCGCGATAAACCATTTGTTCTATTTCTAATGATAGTAATTCTACAACTCAAACTTGTGTGGCCTATTGTAACAATTATATATTTAAAACACAACAAGCCATTTTAAAAATAAATACATTATTTTTGTTAACCACTATTTGGGAATAGTATTTCAATCATTAGAAGTATTTTCAGATAAGAAGAATAAATGGCACTTTTAATTAATTTGTGACTTTCTGGGCGGCATTTCGCATAAATTTTATATCACGCACCCTTGAAAGAATCATCAAAGCAAATGTTCGAAAGGATAGGTTGAGTTTATTAAGCAGAAGGCACAGCGCGTTGGTGAGGGTAAAGGCAGATGATCGCGGTCGATTATCTAGCTTTAACGTTAGAATCCATCGAGGGTGAAAATTTGAAATAAAACAGCGACAAGCGGTCACGAAACGTCGCTGTTTTCGTAGATTAAATCGCGAGGTAATAATGCGATAAATAAAATGGGAATAAAGGGACATGCAGGCTGGACGATAAACACTTGCAATTACTAAACTATTCATCACACTTCTGTAATTCCAAAATTCCAAAAATTCACAAAACTTTGGGAATACAAAGTGATAAACGATCACCCTTTAACACTCGATTTCTTCTCCTTCCCATTTCATTCTCACTTTTCTATTACATTACTTCGCGCCTTCTAAATACTCTCAGAGTTTCAGAATTTTTCCAATTTCCAACTTCGCCAACTCCCCTTCGTAATTACAGCCCCTCCCGCCGCCCCTGAAACTCGTTTTTATCGTTTCTCCTCTCTGTCGCCGCAAGCTGCTCCCGGCGTTATGTATTTATACGCTCGGGGCATTGCGTCGGGCCTTTGTTGCGCCGTCAAACGATCCGGCGACCCGGCGTTATTGGTTCGCCGATATCTTTACGGAGTCTCGTTGCAGTTAAAAAGAGGCTTGTAAAGTGTTTTACGGGACAGGGGCTTCGTGACCTCGCGCGCAGATCCTCTTATAAGTCTCCATCCAGGTGTTGGCAAATGAAATTCAGGATTAAGATTGAAAGCTGTCGTCGCTGATGGGGGTGATCCGCGATGAGACACGTCGCGACGAATCGTCCCGAAGGTTCATGAAATTTCATAAGACCGCCGATTCACGTCCGTGCCCAGACTTGGCGAAATTATGTTAATCCGAGGGCCGCGATTCCAATGACAACGGAATTACCATTGTCCTGGTTATCGTTCCCGCGTGTCGGGCCAGACGCCAGCCGACTCTGACCGACTTTTTAAACCGAGCATTACGTGATTACAGATCCAATCCCGGGATGATGATCCGCGACTATCTGATGCTGCTCTCGTGGCTGTGCGCGGCTCAAGGGAAAATAGGTAAATGCATGCACGCTGTACGTGACTGTGCCACTTTAACTTTCTCCGCGAGTGTTACGTGCACACGCGCGGGCAGGTCTGCGCCGTGTGACTGGCCGCGTACATGCCAGTCGTCAATTATTAAAACCGAGGGGGTTGGAGCTTTTGTCGGATGTGGGTCGATGTTCTTCGAGCGCGGTGGGGGCGGGAATTTATTCGACAGTCGTGCATACGTTCACTTTACCGTGCACGGTTAAGTATGGATGGGATTAACAAGCCACTGTGCGAGCGGTCTAATAACGTTATGGAAGCGACAGTAATACCTTGACCCAATTTCGCGAGCCACTTCCAGGAGTGCGAAGTTTCCTTCCAGCTTCGTCTGAGTTCGTATGGAGAAATTGTTAGAGTGGGGAGCGAATTAATTTTGTTAGTAAAGAATTGTAGTGTCTGTCAAAAATTGATTGGAAGCGGGATTATTTGAAAGGGAAAATTAAAATTATTGGCAGGGTGTAATGCTCGTGAAAGTGGGTACGAGGGGAATTTGGTTTTTATTAACTTTATCTGTTTTCGGACGTATTTTTGATTCGTGAAAGTGACTTTATGTGTAGCACCTTTTGCAGAAGAATTTTTTTTGTTGAGGGTAAGGATACCTATATTTTGGAACAGTTGCTGTTCTTCATAAAACATATGCATGCGAGGTAAATGTCCCCCTTAGCGACCATGTCTTCTTTATTGATCGGTCACTTCTACTTTCCAGTTGGTCGTGGCATCTGACTAGACGCATTGAAGGAAATAAAAGTACAGTAAGATACGTTCATAAAAGTCTGACAGAAATCTAAGTCGTTATACTTCAAAAGTGGAGCGTCTAACAAGTTAGACAAGCCCGTAGTGACACTCATAAAATAAGATCCATAAAGTAAAGAAAAGACCCTTCGTTGACACACCTCTTTTTTTATCAACTTTGACATACCTGGGTGGCTCACATCTAAATCAATTTTTGAACCACTGCCATTCTCATCTACTGAATCCAACCCTTATAAGAAAAATCATGGGTTAATTTCAGGGTCTCTAGAACGTATTCCAATAGTTTTTTTATTAAAATTTTGTCACGATTTTTGTGAGAAAAAAAATCTAGATTACAATATGTCGAGAAAAAATGAAGAATATCTTCCAAAAATTGTAACTCTTCCAAGTTTAAATATTAGAAGCTACAAATCTACAGAGTTGTGTTTAGATATAAGAAAAAAAAATAGTTTGTAAGTAGGCTTTGAAAAAAGCTATTTATTTTGCATTTAGAAGGTAGAGAGCGTCAAAATCAGCTTATCGACTTATCGGCTCACACCCAGAGTGTCACCGAAGGGTTAAGTCAATAAAGAAGACAATACAACGAGCGTACTTTTCACTGTAACTGTATTACAACCGTGCACATTCCAATTTAAAAATTCGCTCACTTAGAAGCCCAGATGCATCAACGAAACACAGTCGCATTCAAAGGATCGCATTCTTACATGTCCAAGTATAACGCAGGCCATATAGGCCTGTAAAAAAGTCTAAGAAAGCGAGCTGAATCGCGAATCGCGTGTTCCCTCCGCATTCGTATTCCCGTTGCCCTCCTCGTTTGTTTTGATAAATTCCGCCGCCGTATCGGGCCCGATTTCCTATTCTAAGTACCTGGCAAAGTGGCACCCTGCCTCGCCCACTTTCCCACGGGACGGGGCTTGTACAGTTAATTTAAAACAATCCACGGTCGCGTCAAGTAATCGAGACCGTCTCGCAATTGAATTCGACAGCCTGGAAATTCACCGCGCTTCCCCCACCCCTTTCGCGACGGGGCACGCCGCGAGGGTTGGAAAAGGAGCGGGCGATCGTTTCGCCCTGGTGATTGCATTCGCGAAAGTACGCGTCGCACCGCGCCGTACGCCGCGACGTTACGTCAATTTACAGGGCAACCGGTAGGAAAAGTAACGGAGATATGCAAATGCGGACGGGGACGTACGCGAATAAAAGCCGAGACGCAGAAGGTACGAGGGTCGTTTCTCTGCTTGCAGGGTATTTCTGGCACATCACCGACATCCACTACGACCCGAAGTACTCCACCCAGGGAGACGCAGCAAACAGTGAGTATCCATCGCGCCGTGTGCGAAGCCGCCAGGCCACGCATGCACCCTGTTCACCAACTGGCAGCCGCAAGCCTCTTTTATGTTTGGTCCCCGGTGCTCCCTGCGCGGTGCCTATATCCCCTCGGTATTTACCGATCGTTTTAAAGTAGCTGGCACGCCTAGCTGGCACGAGGCTCGCGTGGAATAGCGGTGCACCGAATCGCGGCTCGCGAGGAGATGGCGCGCCTTGGGCTCCGTCGCGTATTTCGCGACGTAAACGGTGGCAAGTGCGCGTTTCAATGTGGCAGACATGTTGGTTACTGCGACGGCGAGTGTTTCCGAAATAGGGGAGGAAAACCTACGGTGTACTTTGCACATTGAAGAGGAGAATAGAAGGGAAGCGTTGATAGACGTGGGGATTATTTCTTGTCTTCTAGGTGTAACTGATTTCGGTATGGGGTTTGGACATCCAAGTTTGAGAGATCGAAATTTTTCAAGGAAAATAACAGAGAGGCGTACTGTAGAAGTAGGTTTTGTAATTCGTATATGTTTCGGGAGACACGGAAAAAAGGCCCTCAGGCAGTGGGACTCGAATCAGAGATGGGAAAAGATAATATCTAGATAATCTCAGATAAAAGATACTTTACGTGTATCCGTTATTCGGAGATTGAAAAAGAAGATTTATTATTATATGTTTGCGCAAGATTGTATCTATTGCCCATTGGTTTCGAGCGTCGAAGACCACGAAACTCAGCGAAATGCATGTTACGCACTATCAAAAGGATCTTCAGGTGTGGCAATTTCAAAAAATTTTGATACTTAGTATACGTGAAGGTCTTCACTCGGACATTAATATTCCAAAGCAGTAAGACGCGCTTTTCAGCCAAATGTTCAGCTGTATATATTCCAAATGTCATTTCTCATCACATAGGTACTCATCCAAAATTTGTGTTAACACCTATTATATACTTTGAGATATTTAACGTATTACATTCGCCCCTACATTCTACCCCACCAAGCAATTCTGAGATTCATAGGAGTTAAGAGGAGGGAGTGGGAAACAAGAGAGTCTATAAGGGGTCCTTGGTTCTCAGCCAACCAATAGTAATGCCTCTCCATTAGATGACTCGCCAAATATCGAACCCATTTATCGCGCTTCCTCAACGACTCCGTGGTAGGTACTTGAAGACCTCGGTATTGCTTGGACTACCTATAACACTCTTTTAACAAAGAAACGTAAAAAAAACTGTCAAAGCCTGCCTTTCCTCTGACTCCCTGTCATTTGTATGTTAGCGACGGAAGGGACGTGACCGTGTTCCCTTCAAAGTTCCTTCGTCTCCCTCGTCTCTTCTGCCCCTCACCCCGTGTACACGTGGCATTCGCCCAGCTCACCCAGAACCCTTCGCCGTGTTTCAGTGTGCTGGAACACGAGGAACAGCATGGATAACGGGCGGGCACGCATCGACAGGAAGCTGACAGGAGAGTTCGGCGACTATAGCTGCGACTCGCCGTGGGCTTTGATCGAATCAGCGGCGAAGGCGATGAGATCGCATCGCGGCGAAGGAATCGAATTTGTCCTCTGGACAGGGTAGGTACGCTTAGAGAAAGGGGTTGGGAGTTGGTGCCCGAAGTGACGCTGAGGAACGGGAATCGACCTCCTCATAATCGATTAAATCCCTCAGTCGTCGTGCAGACCGGATAAAAATACTGCCGCGGTATTATGTTTGCTGGGACGTTAATTGGACGGCCGTAGGAAACTCGACTAACGAATCTTATGGGGATAATCGGCTCGGGCGGGGCGTTATTCAATCAGAGGGCTGCTTGGACGGTTAACAAGCGTTTGATCAGTGGCCGGTAGGTCGTTTCAATCGGGCGAGCTTGCTTCATAGTAGCTTTAGCATCCGCGATGAAAGAATATAAATGGCGTTATTTTAAATTGCATTATTATCATAACAGTAACATTTATTATACTACTAATCAAACCGGGTTAAAGACGGATATCGCTTTTCGAAAGATTATCGAGGATAACCAGAGGGAGACACTGGGAAACTGATAAGGGAAGATCCCCAACTCGGAAATTCAAAAAATTATGAAAATTTTGAGATATTTAGAGGATATACAGGTAAGTATATATTACGCAATTTTTTTGCTACACAAATTCATTCTAAGGGGATGAAATTGACCCCTGAAAATCCAGCTATTTTCCGATTTGGTGTTATAACTCGCGAACTATAAAAGATAGAAAAAAGTTTCCAGGCAAATGTTACTTCTTTTAATTGGGACTATTATTTGGTATAAAGTAATATGCGAGTTATAGCACAGACTCGAAAAATAGCCAATTTCCAAGTGTCAATTTTACTACCTTAGAGTATATTAGAGCAGCAAAAGAATCACCATTTCTATATATTCCAAAGATTCATAACTTTTTGAATTTCCGGATTGAGTATCTTCCCCTGTGAGTTGCACTGCCAAGTCTAGTGAGATTAATGGAAGCGAAAATAATTATTCGGTTTAGTAGTAAGATGAGAAATGACGAAAGTCGATTGTAGAAGGACCTCTAATAGATGCTGAACGTGAACCTAGGAAATCGAGCTAGATATTTGTGTGAATGTATAAATACAGGAATTGTTTCGCGAGCAAATAATGAATCGTTTGGATAAGTCAACGAAAACTGATGGATACCAGGCGCGAAATTTTGAGCACTAATCCGATGATTGATAATTTGCAAACTCGACGGACAAGAATGCAATGGGCCGTAAGCATTTGTGTTTGCACGTCGCGGAATTGGTCCAGCCGCGTATCCTGTATGAATTAAACCGTACAAATTGCTGGTTTAATGGAGTTTGATCAATTCATCGGCCACAGAATTGGGAATATTAATACACTTATGAATAAATTGTTGGAACAAGCGGCAGTGCCGTCGCGACACTTGGGATCGTAACGAAGATTGATGAATACTGTTATAATTTTATTACCCGGCTTGTCTTTATTATTTCTTTCCACTGTCAGAGGAGAATAATGGATACAGACGGCGCATTTCATTGCAATTTCATTCGCGGTTCCCTTCATTTTTCACGTCTCCCATTTATCAACAATTTGTACATATTTTATGAGCGACTAAATTAGAGAATATGACCTCCGCGACGATTGCATTAATTAAATCTTTTCTTTTAATTCGTCGACTGATTTATAAAATCGTCAGAAATTTTACACCGTGGATTATCACTCCTTTTACGCTTGTGATTTCAAACACACTTTTTTGCAATCAGTTAAGGTTCCAATTTTCATTCGTAACAGAAGATATACTTAATTTACTTTATTCAATTTTACACAAAAAGTTCTACACTATTGTGCGTTACGTTCTTGTGTACATACTGGACTTCGTTCCATTTAAATAAATAATAATAATAATAATAGCAAGTCACTTCAGATCGGAAGTCAGATCTAGAACTTATATAATTGCTTTTACTTGAATAGCAATAGGTCTGCTAAAAGGCCTTTCAATTTCTTGCAAAATGAGAAATTTGCTTTTACCAACCTTCCCTTAATTTTAAGGGAATTCGTATAAATAATAATTCATGAAATGATTTTTCCAATTACACTCATGTTAAACACAAAACCGAACTCACGTTAAACCTGAAATGTAATTGCAGGTTAGTAGGAAGCTGAAGTATCAGACAGTGCATGTTCACTGCTGGTCGATTTTGAGCTTCCAGATGTTCCGAATTCATTTCGTCGATATCGTATTCCATCGTCAACTTATAGCAGAATGCAGATATTGCACTATTGCACGGACAACCTACATTTTTCGGTAGAATTGCACGCGAGTTCAGCAACTCCTCCACTTATTTCTAGCGATTTGCAACGCTCGGGTTCCCACACTTTCGATTTAAACCAGTTCCCAACTGGCTTACGTGAGTCTCGTGGCAAATCTCCGTGGTTCTGAAATTATAGAAATTTGAACGAACGCTAACTACGTGACTATTAGTGGCTGCAGTTCTGGTATAAGGTTTCCCAATTTCAATGCTAGAAAACGAGCGCATAAAATGGCCACCGCAAATGTAATACAAATTCGGTATTCAACAACACGACGCCGCAGAATCAACGTACATTCATGCAAATAAACGGCGCTCACTTGTAACAGAGGACAAGCCAATCTTCAATGGCTTCAATCGCGGCTGTCGCTTCAACGACGCTCTAGTAAATCGCGTTTTAACCTTTACAGGTTGCCGATTAAGTTGTAGCCACACTCGTGCTCACGCGACACCTCCCATTCCTCGATTCATACCATTTGGCTTCTCGAGCCTTTCATTTCGTGCCTCGAGCTTCGTTACATTAATCTCTCGATACGTTTCAGTGAATCAGATATATAAGAAATTCCTACCGTTCTGATTTGTGGGCTTATAGCCGCCGTGATTTAGATTCCTCGACTTTTCTGTACTTAAATGGAAGGAAAAATTGACGGAGCTGAACAATTCTGTGAAATTATTGTAGCGCAGCGGAATCGAATGGAATTTAATAAAGAAAAAGCCGCTTATATCGCGAAGGAAATCTCGCTTCGTGGACAAAGTTCAATCGCGACAATCTTTCAAATGGCCATCCAGTGAATCGCACTTCGAAGTTCGCGCGTCGCTGATTAAATTGTACGTCACGTTTTTCTACGCAACATCTACGATCCCGCGATTTAATCTTCTCGATTCGTACCGCGCAGTTCCTCCAACTTTCCACTCAATTTCGTGTTTCAAATTGGCACGCGTAAATCTAGCGTTTCCCCGGCGCGAAATCGAAACTTTGGGGATTTATGGGGATCAAGGAACTTTATGAATTCTGTAATTCGTCGGGTAGAAAGGATGCTAATAACGTAACGTTTTAGAGCGAAATTTGGGTTAATGGCAGAAACACTCGGGATTGAAAGAATTACAGAGAAAATAATAACTGACAGAAATATCTAATTTCTATAAAGCTTTAATAACGTTCCAAATGTCGTTCTAACGAGCAATCAGCAGTCAATATGAACCACTTTATTCCACGTACTCAATCTTCTAAAATTTAATTACACTTCAATGAATCCCCCAACATTATCCTGCACAAATATCACAAATCACATGAATACAAATTCAATGCCTGAAGATATCCACTGAAATCTCCCACTTTCAACGCAAAAGAGGAACAAGAAATATTATATCCCTTTATTTTCAACACTCGCATACATACTTCCCATAAAATAGTCCATCAATTCTGAAAGATATTGTCACGTCACAGTCCCATCATAAGAGCGCGACTGTTAGTGCTCACATCCAAACTCTTACTCGCAAGTGTCAGTGCCGTTCGTATTTATATCAGTTCCAAGTTTATTTCTCTCGGCTGTAGCCATTCTTGCACCAACAGTCCAAGGTAAAATTGCACGAAAAATTTCCCACTACTAAAAAGAATGTACAGTGAATTCTCGTTATAAGCGTACTTCGACTATGCGTTGTATGCGCGATCCGCTAACCATTTCTTGGTGGAATACTTTGCAGCCGAAACCCAGGAAAAATGAATAAATCAAAAACCTCTCAGAGTACAATAAACTACTCCCCATTAGCAGAGAGACAATTCAGTAACTAGCGCAAACTCAGCTGCTACAACAACCTTAGTAGTGTCTGAGCAAATACGGGGTGGAAACTTTTGCAGTCTGCTGATTAAGCCGTAGCTACACGCCCGCGTACGCATTCCCGCGGCACTATCGTTTCTTCGTGTTTACCAGCGAATCGGAGTAATTCTCGCAGCCCTCGTCGTATGTAACCAGTGCTAACGAGGTTGTAACTACTTGTTGCAGTGACGCGCTGACGCGCACCGCTGGCATGAGCCCCGAGCAGCGGCTGCAGTGTTTGCGGAATTTGACCGATCTGTTGTCTCGCACGTTCAAGGAACAATTTGTGTTTCCTGCGCTCGGACACGAGGACATCGGGGTGAGCTTCTCCCAGCTGGCAGTGCTCTGGCAGCAATGGCTGCCGCAGGAGGCTCTGGACACGTTTCAAACCGGTGAGCAGTATATATCGAAGCGTTCTGATTGCGTTCCCCACCGAGAGCCTCCGCTTGCCGGGGGCGAACGCCTCCGGTTTCCGAACGGGCACGTGTTTTGTAATGGTAAACAAGGCACGGGGAAAATCGGATTAAACGGAACGCTCTCCCCGGGATAACTGAAATTTACGGGGACGGTTTTTCCGGGGAGTGCAACGACTCTCGCGATTAGGATTTTTCGACCAGTGTACGTGCCTGGGAAGGGGAACGATGGCGGAGGTGCAGCCTTGCGGCACTTCTTGGTGAAACGTTTTTGTTTATTCTTGGACTACTTCGACGTGAGTGAAGGGTATAGTTTTAGTGGAGAGAGTTCTATGGGCAGGTTTGCTCAGACTCGTGTTTCGTAATGGTAAACAAGGCGTTGGGAAAATACGGGCAAATTAGATTAAATCGAGGGTGTGCTTCCCTCGGAAAGCAGAAATTTAGGGGTACAGTTTTGATGGAGAGGACATGGCCTTGCGCAGACTTATTCAGTTAATGAATATCTTTAAAGGGGATGGACGATAATAATATAATAATCATATGTATATAATATAATATAATAATCAATTGTTTGACAATTTTTGATTATGAAATATTTTGAGAAAACACTTTATCAAACAGAATTTCTATGGAAAGTTACATTCTCTTATCTTCAGTTTAAGCTAGTCTCTTCAACATCATTATGAATATTACAAAATAGCAGTTTTGTTAACTGAAGTAGTAAAACGACGTAAAAGCTAAGGTAATTGAGTTTATAAACAGTAGAACGATCAGGTTTCTGGCGTCGATTATTCCAAAGCTCGAGTATCGAACACGTAGACGGTTAAATTCATCTGGAATTGTTGCGATCAGAATTAGTTTCTACGTTTACGGTTGAAGTTTCACTAGGGGGGAGGATATTCTACAAATGCATTCAGATTACGCAACGTTCGAGTAACGCTGACGTATTGAAATAACAAACTTGGAAACGGTGGGAGTTGCAAGGTAGAAAACGTCGATCTGAAAGTCGTTGGCAGAAACAACGAGAAGCGAAGCGCAAGCTCAAGACTCACTCGACGATTTCAAACCCTTGTTACAGCCGGATATTATACGATAGAACAGCGCTCGGAGAAGTATCGAATCATCTTCCTGAACACGAATCTGTGGTTGAACACAGCCGACAACCGTATGCTGCAGCGCACAGGAAGCAGCACGATCGATAACACGCAAGATCCTTACGGCCAATGGTCCTGGTTCCAGTCGACCATCGAGAATGCACGAAGGAAGAAGGAGACGGTAAGCTCGATCCTCCTCAATCTGTAATATTAACCTCCTAAAGCGTTCTGTTATCGTGCATTGTTGTTTCCCCCGCTTTTATTATCTTTCCCCGAGCGGCCGCTGCGGCCGGACAAATAATATCCAGCTACCCACCGAGTTATATATCACTATTAAACTCGCCGCTCCCGAAACTTTTGTTTATCCCGAGCACCATCCATCGCGTAAACCGACAAGATTGCGCGTCGAATTTTATCCCTTTTAATAAGTTGCACCGCGGCTAGCCGCTGTTTAAAGGTTGCCCCGTGCTTTCGCGAAGCCGAGGCAACGATCAGTTAATCCCCCTTGCGAAATTAAAACGGCATTACTCGCCGCTTTCGCGAACGTGTTTAGCGCTTCTGATAATTTTCACTTGGGCTTCTTGATAAGTAGACGTGTAACATTACATATTAAGTGCCATTGCGTTTGTTAAAGGGGTTGCAAAGGGGTAATATGGAGTTTTTTGGGAAGAGTTAACGGTGTTCTAAAATACTTGTTTTAATGTAGGTGTTCATTTTGGGGAATGGTTTCATCTTTAGATATAAGAGAGATTTAATTAAAAATGAAATACTATAAAGTGATCTCTACCATAGGATACTGACTTTCAAACTGTAATGCAAGGAAATATAATGTGTCGAAAAACTTTTGTAATTTATAGAAATCTTTCTAGTTCGTATTTTTGTATGAATATTTAGGAATTTTTTGCAAAGATACCTATGCGCTAAACTTTTCATAATTTTAAGGGTTCTTTATTTAATATTATAACAAGTAAAACAAAATTTTATAACAGTATAATTATAATAAATACAAAAGAAATAGAGCAGTGTCTGAAGTTAAGTTATCTGGTAGTTATGTGAAACAGACTAAAAATTTTTTTTTTCAATTTATGTGTCAATTGTACGAATATGAACCAGAAATGATATAAAAAAATTGCATATTTTAAGAATGGCGGAACTTCAAACAAATAGGTGTGATTTTCGCCAAAAATTCGCATTTTATTTGTCTAAAAACAGTAGTTAAAATAATAATTTGCAAAAACATGGTTTCGAGAAAAACGACCCATAACTTTGAGAATATATTTTTGAAATGTTTTAGAAGCGATTTATGGAAAAAAATTCTGTTTCTATTTTTCATTCGATTTATATTTCTTCTCCCCTTAAAGATATCTTTTTAAAGCGGGCGACCCTTTTCCCGTGACCAAGAAACCGATCTCCTTTACATTTTTTTCTGAATCAAAGACTCGTGAATATCCCAAGAGAATTGCAATTCGATAATTCCAAGAACCAGCACGGTCAGGAGACTTTGAAAGAACCGAGGCACACAGAGAATTTGTAAGCATTCATGTCACCCCCACAGACAAAAATCTCTTCCTTTCCTGAAATAACTGCAGCGAGGTTGTCCCGGGGACACAGGGAAAACGCGGACCGTTAACATATTTGTGCACCACGGGATGATTGCATTCCTCCCCGTGTTCCATTCTTGGGAACAAACTTCCCACTCGACCTCTCGATGCGTCTGAATTCGTGGAACGTGGAGTGATAGCTGGGCCCTCTTTCTTCTACACGGCGACGTAAATCGACGTTTATTATGAAATTTCTTCGGGAGCTGGCTGACGTTCTTCGTGAAACTCCTGCGACTAAGTGGTGACTGTAAACTTTTAATTGCCAATTCTTTGGAGCAGCCCTTTCGGACGAGTATCCTCAGCGAGAGGGGCGGGGGGCGAAAAGAATTCTACGCCACAGGCAACGATACCGACCCTCTGTTATCAAACGTTACATCGCGAGCGCAGACGTGTTCGTTAAAGCGAGGAATTCTAACGAGCAAACAAAGAGGGAGGGATATAGGACGAGCTACGGAAACTACGCGAAACGGGTATTATTTGCGTCTTCCTGTTCGCGTTTCCGTTCGTCGCTGGGTACCGCCTCGTCTCGCGCAAAGGGACGATACGTCGCCGCTCCGACAAAGGGTGCGAACATTATTGCGAATATTCCAAGGGTGGAAGCGTAACTGAGCCGTTAAGTATATTTAACTTGCCAGAACGGTTCTCTCTTTGCGCAGCGACAGGCTCGATAATTAAAAGGATCAAGCCAGCCGGATAGGGAAGGGTCGTGTGTGTGTGTGTATGTGTGTGTGTGTGTAGGTTTGGAGGAGCTAGCGAGATTCGAATGAACAAGAAGGAAATCCAGTCGGCGACGAGCGTAACGACGAGTTGGCGCGGAACTTTTATCGGCGAAACGTCAATTTCCGGGGATGAAAATGCTACGACGGGGCGCAGTATCAATATCGACTCCGCTTCGTTTCCTCCATTTTGGTCTCTGTCGCGATAAATTATTTACACGGGGCACGGTTATCGGCACGACAGGCTATCAGTCAATAGCAGAACCGCCAGCCGCGGGGCTTTATAGTCGGGAAAACAGCCGTCGAATCCGCTTTCTCCGAAGCGTCTATGAGGGTACGAAGGTGGCATTAAACATTCGACGTTTGTGCGACAGCTCGATGATTGTAACGCCGCGTGAAGTAGACGTGTACCAGTTGAACGCTATTTTTTAGGGGCCGCCTCGTGTGGAATATTGTGAATTTAGCTGATCGTTGTAGTACGTGGAGTCTGGAGCTACTTTCTGGCAAGGATTGAAAGGGGCATTATATTTTGGCAGGTTAAATTAATAGCTCTGAAAAACGGATTTTTGGTAATTATTTACAAAAAAGTTCTCGCCGATTTGTTGTCAAAGTTAACATTCTGAACAAGCAATTATTTGTATTAAAAAATCAGACAAAAGTAAAAATCAGCAAGTTAAAATAAACAATAAGTGGTTTCAGCGCACTGGTTCGGTCAGTTAATAATAATTTAAAAGCTATTTGCAATTTTAAATTATTAAAATGCGCTGAAACCACTTATTGTTTATTCTAAAAATACGGTCGATATCACAACTACTTTAAATCAGCAAGTTAGTCAAAAACCCCACTAAAACCATTTTTCTTAAAGTTTGATAACCAATGCGTCAAACAGCAGCCATAAAAAATCCTCCCGCTCTTGCGCCTGCCCCAAGAGTCAGTCAGAAACCAGTCATTGTCTGAACCGCAAGTCTTTGTTCTCACGGCCGTCGTTCGTGATATTTGTTTCCCTTGCTATTGTGTATTGTGTGGGTTAGATAAGAAAAAAAAGATTTCGAACATGGAAGATGAAGGTAGGTATATACTTTATTTTAAAACATCATTTTATCAATTTGCTGAATGTGCATATGTTTTAGAAGATGCACGTCATCGTGTAGGTTTGACAGGTTGTAACGAATAGTAAAAAAAGTATTTCTGGATCTATGTTTGCACGACATTTTTATATTATTATAATTATTATTAACGTCTTTATTGTACTAAGTTTCAAGATAAATTTAACAGCGATAGAGAAGACGAGAAATTCTTATCTACCATGATTAGTGAAGTATCATAGTAAAGTTTGATCAAACAGTGTAGGAACTTCCTGTTCATAGAACTTCAATTTTGAGGGTCTGCTTCAAGTTTTTGTGTAAGCCAAACAAACTCCGCCGTGTGCTAATCCAGCAGATACAGCTAGGCAAGATGATAATACGTAACAAAGGGGATGATTTAAATTGAAACTGCAGATGGAATTTGATAATATTCTTGCATAATTATACTCGTTGGAGGTTATTTAAGTAACAACGATGAATAAATAAATTTCTCGTGCTGCAAGTTGAAACTCATGCACCTGAGTCATTGTTGCGTCTACAAGGCTTGAAAGGAAGAAAGGGATTTCATTTTAGTCCTGTTTAATACCCCCAGAATTTAAAATTCTGCGTCTTGAGTTTACCAATAATTTTCTGAAATATTACATTCCTCGAACTTATTATGACCATCGAACTACGTTTCAAAGGTGATTGTACTTCTTCGAACATTCTGCGCGTAGATCGATATTTAATATCCACGCTTATAAGTTACGGGAAACAATACAAAAACTAGCGCGGCCCAGTAAGCCCGAAGTACTTAAACTCGAGCCGAACTTTAAAAACGAATAAGGTTCTGCAGCGTCCTATCAGTTCGTTACATAAAGATATCATTTACCTATAAAACCACGTTACTTCAAGTGCAACGCACAATCTAGAAAATATTTCAATGATAAGAATTCAGTAGATTTTTATTAAAAACGTTATTTTAATCAGAGTTGCCTTCGAAAGTGACTTCACGTGAATACAAACTCAGTGTGTATCCTCAGAGACATGTTACAGATTGTAAATTATAACTTTATTTCTTCTCCTAAGGCAGTGAAGGTAGAAGCATAAATTCCTTTTTATGCTATTGATCGAAGTGCTCTTAAAAATATTGTCTGTGCTATGGATGGCAATAAATAGACTTGATATATACTCTTGGCGTGAATATCATGGAAACGTTTTATTTTTACTATCATATCTCGTGACACAACCTACGCAGTTGAGACCATTCATGTATTAACAGTAAACCGGTATTAAACAAAAGTAAAAAGTGGAGTAAAGACATAGATATCAAAGGTGAAAACCCGCGTTATTTCCCAGATGGCGAAATAATTCCACGCATCTCCTTCCAAGAGAAAGTCTAAATGTATTTTCGACACTGAATTGAGGCATTTGATAGAAAAAGGGCAAATACACCAAAATGACATTTCAAGAAAATCAATTTCAAGGTATAACTTAATAAAAAGTAATGCAATTAAATCCATTTTTTAAGGATGTAGTACCGTGTGTTTTTCAAACGTTCTGAAAGCAGAAGTCGATTTAAACGATTTAAGGAAAAAGGGCACATAAGCCTACGTGCCTTTTTCCATCAAATCCCTCAATTATCTCTAGAAAAGCAAAACATAATCCCACGAACATACTTCCCAGAGCTTTCGTGATTTCAACTTGCACGACGATCTCCCCCAATAACTTCACTCTCGAAAACAAACTTCCACCGTCATCTCGACACTTAATTGTCGAGTTGCTGGAATAAGGATATAACCGTTGAAAAGAGTGTACTTTCCCAGACCACAAAACAATCCCCGGAACATGCCTCCCACAGCTTTCGCGAGCACCTCCAATCATTTCACTCCCCGAGACAAACTTGAATCGCCATCTCGACACTTAATTGTCTCCCGCAAAGTATCTTTTCCCCATACATCGAAATGATTTCGTAGAAACCGAATGGTAACCCAGGCAACGGGTCTCGCCGACCAAAGGCGAGCCTCCCCCAAGATTTGCTCTGGGCTCCAATAAACGAGTCCCATCTCCCCCCTACGCGAGATCGATCTATCCGGAACAAACGTCTATTTCATATGGTCGTAGCCGCTGAAAGAAATTCCAGCTTGTAGCCTGACCCGGGTGGGGAGAAGGGGGTGGATGGCGACAGACTTTATGAGCCTCTGGCTCCTCCAAACGGAATGAGATCGGCCGCGAATTTATTCCACGGGGCAATTACGACCCGGTCCCCGGTTCTTTGCATCGTGGTATCCGGTCCCTCGTGAACCACCGTCGCGATCTCGATGATATCGGTTGTCGGATAACGGGGCTTCGAGATATCGGTTATCGATTACGGCCCCGAGGCGTTTAGAACGAGGCGAATCCTTCAGTGCCTCCCTCCCCAAAGGCTGGGTGCTACGACCGGTGATAAATTATGGAAGGACTTTGAATTCCGTACACGCTACCAAGATCCATACACCGGGACCGTTGCACGGCGATACCCCATTGATCTCGATCGTATATAGTCCGCCCTTTTCGCGCGCGCCTTCGCCTTTGACATCGCCCACCCCCACCGGCGCCGCGCTGGAATATCTCGCGTGCACGTGAAAGCGACCTGTGTCACCCCGTTACGCATAAACCCGTGAATCGCGTCGAATCGAATGAAGGGGGAGGGGGCAGTGTCGTCATCAAAATTCACCGCGTCGCGGTAAAAACAACACGTCCCGGAGCCCCGCGCGGAATACGCTCGATGGGATGATCGGACTGAAGGGTCCACTGACCACGTTCGAACATTTTGTCGCTGGAAGGGTGGCGGCGAGATGGACCGACTGGAGTGTGTACATCTGGGATGCTGCAGTGTTTGGGAACAGCGTTAGGGGATGTCTGGAAGGGGGAAGATTCTGGAGAGATTTTGTGGGGTGGTCTTAATTGGAAGATAATGAAATATTAGTTTAACCCTTGTACAGAAATTGGGAAGTTTAGATCGAAAATTGAGTCACAAATCCTCATTCCTCCTTAAGTATTGTATTATTTCGGACTGAAACTCCTCGATTTTCTTGAATAACTGATAATCGTTAACAATATATTTTGTTTTTAATTTTTAAAATTGTAGAATTTTAGTAAGTTCTTAGAATATTATATCGTAATAATTAAATGAACGGAGCTTTAGTTTTTGATACTTGTTTCTTGTGAATATGTATTGGGTCAATTTGACTCGTCACTTATTTGTGTAACTTTACAAATTCCGTATAAAGCTTAAGTAGGCATTAAGGGCAAAGAATGAACTAAGCTATATTGAAAAAAAATTAATTTTTCCTATGTTATATGGTTAATACAGGCTGTTGGAATATATTATTGCTAGTAACTTAATTTCACAAAAAATCTGAGTTAGTCCGTTTTTGCTCTCAATGTCTCGATTAATGGTCGTAGTAGTTGATGAATTGACAGGTGTAGATAATGTTAACTTTAACCTTCCAGCAAATTCAGAAAATTTTAGTCAATTGAATTAGGTAATATGAAATTATCATGTTTGTGTTGAATATGATGTCACATGAAAAACTATTGTTATCTATAACACAGCAAACAACCTAGAAGTTTTACATCTTGCAATTGTTAATAGCCTTATCAGTAAGATATGTCCAACAAAATCCGCCACAAATACACTTTTATCAGGATAGATAGGGGACACTGGGGCTAGTTGGTCCGTTATTCTGTTTCCATTTTTATTTGAATTAATTATATCATAACAAATATGTCCAAATATACTTGGATCCTTCCTCTTTAATATATAGTAAGCGAAAACTTGAGAACATACATAAAAAGTGAATGAAAAAATATTATTTGGACTATCAATTTGGATGTATCAAAACTTTCTCTCTATATAAACGAAAACAGTTAAAAAACTATTGTTAACGTCAACACGTTTGCTGGAATAATTCGTCTGTAACAACCTGCCCCTGTATCAACTATACCCGGTCACCCCTGCATATAGAATAAAACCATTTTAATAAAAAAAAAGTGTACTAATCCATCGACACCCGTTCACAAATTTGAACAAGCTCCATTCAACGCATAATCTGACAGAGAATTGGCCGAAGAGCAAAGAAATGTACAAAAAAAGCGATTGAAACGCGACGTCAGCTTCACGGGCTCCGCAAGAACACGAACAGGAAGGAACGGGATTAACAACGATAATTGACAAGCGAATCAGCCGCGCGTCAGCTTTTTAACCCTGGAACAACGATAAATCCTTTCCAACCATCCGCGAGATAGCACTGTGCGCAGCATCTCCAGAGAATCCACGTACAATGCGCCGAAATCCTGCGGGCCGTGTGTACCCAGCTGAACAGAAGATAGAAATCCGATTTCCCCTGGACAGATATAATCCTTTTCACCCCAACCACCTCTTCCATTGGCGCAGCGTTCGCTCGTAAGGGTTTCGCATTGAACGGTCTCGTAGGCCGTCAGAAACGATCCCGGCGACATGCTTGTGAATCAATGGATTCCCCAGAAGCCGATAATACGATTACAAATTACGAGCCGTTTAGACGCGCCTGACCAATCAACGATACCATTGTCGCCCGAATCGTTCGCGATCTGGTTGAATGTGGCGGTGATTTTTCTGCCCACCAATGTAAAACTCCCGATTTCAAATCAAAGGTTCAGCTCGATCATTCAGCGTATGGTAAAAATTTTATATTCGAGCTTCACCTGTATCCCTTTATAGGAATTCGCACTATTTATTTAGTGTCTATGAAAAGCAAAATTTGGTTTTCATCTTTTCAGTGCTCTCGAATTTTCTGTATCAATTTCGCTGAATAGTCTGATTCAGAGTATTATCAACTCCCACTTCAAACTGGTGCTAAATATTCGTGAAAAGATTTAGCTGATTTCGTACATTGACATCCATTTTGCACGTGTAGATACGTGACAGGGATTTTTATTGCTATAGAAAGCTACAATTAGGGATAAAAACGAGATAAATCAGTATTGAATTTTTGTATATGGAGCAATCGGTGAAGTAGAAAGGGTCGATATTTTTAGAATCTAATCGAGAAATTATTATTCCATTTAAGTGTGCTTACAAATCTTGTACTGTATACTCAAAATAGATGTTACAACCGAAGTGTTTTTTGCTGAAAGTGAACGATATTCCATTCTTCTGCCAAGTGTAACACCTGAACCACGTATTTGTCAGGCGTTCACCGTTGCTTTCCTCCGCGTCGTTCGTCTGCAGTGATTGCTATGAACGTATGCGGAAGCACGGACATGTAAACCTTGCTATCATATGCAAATTCTTTGAAAGCATGCTGCGCCCCCATTTGGTTTGTATGCCTGTGTCGCAAATTGTATGTACAGAATCCGTGGAAAGGTGAGTGCTCAGGCTTGCAAGAATTTGAATCTTGTCTCTCTCTTCGATTACATATGGGCACGCTAATCATTGTACTAGTAACTGCTGTCACGTTTTGTATTGACTTCCTCAGGTTAGGTTATGATAGCCTATAGAATAATAATTTGATGCATTTAATCCTCTCAATATTATTTATTTATTGCTTTAAACCAAATATAGATTATACAGTAAGTATATACATGTAGTTTATAAATTGCTTACAAATAAAATACATACGATTTTGAAATTACCAGCTACAAATTTACATACCTAATGATGTTTACGTTGTTTAGTATTATAATATTTTATATGTTTTACTTGGCAGTAGTTAAATTCTAAAATTGTATTTCTTAAGAAAATTGAAGATAACGTTAAGACCTTTGATATCCGGTTCATAGAGAAAATAGCTAGCACACAGTAGTAGGTAATACTTGCTTTTGCTGAGCAGATTTAACAGAATTAAGCGTACGTCTTCATGTTCGGAAAATAACCCTCTCAATATATTAAATTCTTTGTACAAAGAATCTTTACAAATAGAAGAAAAATTTAAAATTATTTTTATTTAGATAGCAATATTTATCTTTTCGAAATTCTTATTAATTCAAGTAGCTACTATTTAAAACGATTTTAAAACGACGAATATGTTAAATTATACACCGAGTGTGGCATTATAGCTGGTCTACTTGAGATGAGGTGATTTTCTATGCAAAATAAATTCAAATTTGAAAATAACTTGGTTTTAAAGCTCTGACTTCTTTTCTTAGACTTTAATCGTCCTTTCTGTATACTATGAAATATATTTGATTACCACAGTATCATTTTAAATTAAAGTATAGATCGATAAAAAGAGGAATATATAAGCTCGAAAATTATTAAAAATAATTAACCAGCAGTCTGATTTCAGAAACTTGGTTAATTAAAACGCAGGAACCAGAAATTGAAAACGACTATTTTAAAAAAAAAGGCAACCAATCTATCATCTTCCGTTGTAACACATTCGAACGGGGACATAGGATTTCGCAGATATTAATTTCTCGATATTGCTGGGAACCGTTGCATGTTTCGTACGAAAAATGAGCTTTTTCGGTGCACAACGTGACGCGGAATCCCGCGCCAGTTTCCCTTTACCTCAGAGAAGCCGCAAAAGCCCCAGGAACGTATATCGATTCCATGCATTGCGCTCGAAATAGTTCAATTTCACGCTGCAAACCAGATTTTTTCGGGCTTCTTCTAATATACAAGCGTTTCGATTCAACGCGAACGGGGCCAATATGTTCCGGCAGGAACGGAAGTTCTTGAAAGGAGAGATGGAAGTTGTTCGGTAGGCGATGAATGCGTCGAACGATACGTACTGGGAATACAAAATTGTTGCTGAACTTGCAAGTAGCAAAAGCCCCAAGGAAAACTATCTACGTGTGCTTTAATACACGTTTTCAGTTTCAAACGTAACCAATATAATATATACACTATACACCATTAAATTGTGCACATTCATTTCTTGTCAACTCTTTTGTCACATAAACAAATGAAAGCTTCGTAAATATATACAAATTCACCAGTACTTTTATAAAAATATCACAAATTACACCACCACCAAATTCGCGTTATTAGCAGGAAAAAGCTCCAGCCCAAATTTGAGTATTTATGTATACAAAATAATGCTCTTTGCCTAAAAAAAAACACTCAGAGAAATTTCAGATCTCTAACCCCTCTCGTTAGGGAGATATTAGCATAATAACCCTAAACATTACCAATTTTGTTCTCAACAACTAAAATATTCGATTGGTTCAACATTCACGTAGTAAGTACTTTTAAGCTCTGCTACCTATACTTTTTTTTCAATATTTTTTTCAAAATTGTAGATCAATCATTAATGGTAGAAATAAAGGAATTTTTTGCCCTACTCGGCTCCACGCTTTGAAAACAAAGATTTATTCCAACTTCACAAACTATTCTGAAAAGGTCCTTGGAACGAAGTGAACAAAAAGCTTGATATATTCTAACAAAGTTGAACTTTGCCTATCCCGCAGAAGAAATGGAAAATCTTTGCTAAAATGCCATCATGAATATTAAATATCGGATCGCGAAAAGAAAAACGTCCCAGAATTCGCTGCCTCCGCGACGCCCTGCGAATTTCCGTGAAGTTCGCGTGGAAGTTAAAAACGTTCTCGTTAAACGCAGTTCTTCGACGTCCAATATCCAGCCGCCACCACGTAAAATTCAGCTGCCCGGCGAAACTGATCGGCGAAACGTTCCGCGAAACGAAAGAACCAGGAGTTCGTAATATCGGAAGGTACCTAGCTGTGCCTACCGAACCGCGTAACACTTATCTCTTTCGGCCTACAAAGTTTCACCCCCCAGCTGGCCGATCGGCGATATTCACCGTTTAAAGAAATCTACTTGTTCCCAACGGTGCAATTCGTTCAGAAAGAATCTCCGCGCGAATGGTAAGGAACTTTTCCTCCCCTTTTTTCTCTTATCTGCTTAACGAGCTCTCTTTCTTTATCCACCCCGATAACGCCCCACTCCCCCGTCCCTTGAACAACTACTCTTTTTTGTCCCCCACGATTCAATTTCTGTGTACCTTTCCACCTCCTCTTATTCTTCCATTCCCTCCCCTCTCATTCAACAGTCTGTCTTTCGCTACTTCTCTTTATTCTTGCGCAAAGGGTCCTTCTTTTGTTATGCTTTCCCTGGGATACTTAATGCCGAACCCCTATTTTCCAGGTTCTTTGATCTTCGGGTTTTTTTTTTTTATTCCACAGCTGTTCCAGTCGACTCACTAATCCTGTTTCATCTGTGATCTGTGGGCGACTTTATCTTCATTGTCCTCCCCTGCGCGATTGCTTCCTCCCTCCTCCACTCTTTACACGCTCGCTCCCTTTCGTTCGTGCCACGCCTCGGCGAATGCAACCAGCTGGCTTAGGAGCCTCCGGGTTGCGAGATCACCGTGAGCTACGTCTAATTTCGTGTACGTGCTCCATTAGCTGCCTCGTGCTTCCTTACGCGGTAGATTCGTATCCTAAGCCGATTCCGCGGCGTGGATAATGCTCACGATATTCCGTTTGCGGATGCTAACGAGAATGCTCTATGCTGGGACGCTGCTCGCATTTTACGCTCTCGATTCTCGCCGCTAGACGCATCCACTTGGTCCAAACGCACGTGATAACGTCGATGAACTTGATAGGGTTGGGAGTTTATGGTAGGAGATGCGGGAAATTCGATTTTAATGGGTGGTGAAATAAGCTAAATCACTAAAACTAGTTGACTTAAGGGGAAAACCACTGTAAAAAATCGGAAAAATCGATTTTTTCTTTTTCACATTTGCTGAAATACGTACGTACGTTTCAAGAATGTTCTCTAAAACACCCTTACTTTTCAGAAAATTACAGTGATCTCCCCCCTTAAGTTTGACAGTTGGTTTGAAACGAGAAACTATTCTATTTCACATTTCCCTTATTATTCAGATATTTCTTTAAAAACAATTTCCACGCCAAATCAATCACTCCCCGTGGTCGATATTAGGGATTTTGATAAAATTGAAATACAATGTAGCCCGCGTGAAATTAAGTGGAGTTTAAGTCATCATTTAACTAGTTCAGAATTTATTTTAAAAACTGCAGCCCATCAAAGTTTTTAATTTTTCCCTATTCATAAAAACAATCTCTCTATATAAATTTCTATCTGCAAAACTATGACAAACACAACCTTCATTCCTCTCAATTTAACCAAGAAAGATTGCCCATTTAAAATAAATTTTTCTACACCACAACCAAAAGCACTTTTCACCAGAAAAATTCAAAGAAAACTCTCGCATTGCAAATTTCAGGCCCCCAAGTTTATACCGCAGACCAACCCTTATATCCTATATTTTAATATCTCATTTTGCTTCATAATAAATGTGCTACACGATTGTTGCAGGTGTACATCGTGGGCCACACGCCACCAGGGGTGGACGATCGTGAAAGCGGCGCGGCGTCTCTCAGCGAAAGGCACAACGCCAAGTATCTGAAACTGGTCGCCCTCCATTCGGACATCATTCGCGGTCAGTTCTTCGGCCATTGGCACTCTGACACGTTCCGCGTGGTTTACAGCGATACAGGTACGTCTCTGCTCTTTTCTTGCCCGTAGGCAGTGGATCCGGGTTGAATCGACCGCCAGTCGAATCGATTTGCCAACCTTTTACACTCTGCGGTTCCCTCGCCGAGCGGCTACCTCTGTCGCCCCAATCTAACTTGCGCTCGCTTCGCGCTACACTCTCCCCGCTTTTACAGCATATCTCCGCGACATCCCCGTTGGTTTCCTTCGCGGTCCGAGCTTTAATAGCGCGGAATTTTCGCGTGGCACGTTTAATCTCGCCGGCATCGAAATGGAATCGACGTCCTTGCAGGGCTGCTCGTAAACTAACGCGTTCGGGAATATCGTCCCGTCCCTTTTTTCCCCCCGGATGGGCTTTGTTTTATTGTGACTTTCTCGCTGGCAGATTGAAACGCGGCCGTTATTTGAGGTTTTTTTAACGGGTACAGCGTGTATTGGCTGAGCTCGAGCGTGTCCTATTTCAGGCACAGGGGGGGCGCGGGGAACTGGGCGCTTCGATTCCTTTATTAAAACTTGTCACGGACACACGTTGACAGCGAGATCCACGAAGCGCATTCAGCCTCGTCGGGATTATTATTTGCGTAACCGTGCCACTTTGAATGTGTTAATGCAGGGGCTTGAATGACTTGCGGTTGAAAGAAGACTTGAATGAACTGTGATAGAACTTACTGGGGAATCCCTTTTCACAGGGAATCAGAAATAGACACATCTTAAACGTCACCGCAGTATTACAATGCAATTATTTTTTCGGGGCCTGATAAATGGTAAAATCGTGCCTAGAGCTTCTAGACTCCCCGGACACTTGCTACGAGCCTAAATTAGAATAAAAGCCATTGGAAGTTTTCTCGCCAAGACACTCGAGCCAGCGACAGCGTACGAACAGACGTAAATTCACAGAGGTATCTCTATTGGGTCGCGTATCGACTCATATTCCCAAGGAATTCCTTCGTAAATGCCAGCAGCCAAGAAACGATAATCAATAAATTCCCCGCGTGTGCCGTTTAGTAGCGGAATATTTTCCTGCCCGTTTTACAGGCCTCTTTTATTGGTCACGCTACGGCAGTTGATGCGCTTCTAGAACGTTCTGTCTCCTCCTTTTTTATTTACATCGGCGCATACGTAGACCGTACATCGGTGACATTAAGGCCGCACGGCCTGGCGCTTGTACGGGGATAATAGGAAATTCGTGGAATTGATTGCGATCGTGAAACGTCATATACGTGCCTGCCAGGTCTGCCTGTGTCTTGGATAATGATGGCGCCCAGTGTATCGCCGAGCACGCCCGGAGGGCCCAACAATCCTGGTTTAAGGCTGTACAAGTTCGAAACTAATACCGGACAGGTAGGTGGGGGAACGCTCGCGAGCTTCCATAATCTTCGTACGTCTGTGAAAGTCTATTTATGTGACGTCTCGATTGAAAGAGCCCGGGAATATATGCGCTCCCCCCTCCCGCTCCCCCGTCTCACCCACGAAACCCCGTTCTCTGTCGCATTCAGGTCCTGGATTATACGCAGTACTATCTTAATCTACCGGAAGCGAATTTAAACGGGAAGGCGAACTGGTTGGTCGAGTACTCCATGCTCGAGTACTACGATCTTCAGGAAATAACGGCGATCACTCTCCACGACTTGGCCGACCGATTCACGCAATCCAATGATTACGCTTTCGTCAGGTACGTATAGAATTCTGCCGGTGACAAATTTTTCCCTGTCCCCCCGTGCTGGACGGTGGCCACGTGACCGTGATCGTATCGCTGGACAAGAGTCATCGATCATCTGCGTTTGACTTGGGCGAATTAGAGCGCCGCGCTTGCGGGAAAATGGAATATTACTTCTGGACGCTTTAACGCGATATGTTTCGACATTTTTTCGATTTTGTTCTGAGAGGTATTTTTTTGCTGTCGGTGTTGCTGGCGCTGAGTGGAATTGCGTTTATGGTTTATGGAGGTCAATATCCGTGAGGGGATTTTTAATTTCTTTGGATAAGGTACGTTGTTTTGGAGCAATAATTTTCAGGCAACGGAAATTGTCATAAGTCCTTATTTTTAGTTACAAATGTATTACTCTCGGATTTTTCGTATTGGTTTTTATAAATATGTGTTTTTCAGACGAAATTCGAACACTTTGAATTAGTCGAATACTCCGAATCATTCGAATAGTTAGAATTATGCGAATATTCAAATATCATTCTAATCTTCGAATTATTCGATTAAATTATTCAGATTCAAAATTATTTGGATAGTTCGATTATTCGAACCCTGAGATACGAATTCTTACCCCGATCGTATATTCGCCCAGAAATGTTACATAGTTTCCGATAAAGGACGCCAGAAATTATATTTCAATCGTGTCACGAAATCCAACCCTATTCGTAATTATTTTCAGTTTAATACCCTATATTATGAGAAAAAATTACATGCCTAGTTCGGAGATCGAGTCACTTCTATCGTTGTAGAATCTATACCGTCACGAATTTCGTGTTATAACTTTTACTGAGTACTCTCCAGATACTATACTACACATATATTATGCAAAAAAAAATCGATTTTATAAAAAATGTTAATGAGAATGTCCCCTTAACACGAAAAACCTCCAAAGTTCCAAAACTACTTCCACACAACCCCCAAGTACTCCGAAGCTCCTAAAACTCTGCAAAAACTCCGTGCCGTCCAATAATCCCCAAAACTCCCTTCGACATTCCTCCACACACCCGAAATATCCGCACCCCCGTTCGCAATAACAGGAAACGTGCAACCTCCCCGCCCAAGGAGCCTTGAAATATCTCCCTCCGGCCCCGAGGCCCAGCTAACAAATGTCTGACACAAATTGCTCGTGACAAAGTAACCCCCTGCAACGCTGCACACCTGCACCCCCCCCCCCCTCCTCCTCTTCCCCCTATACGCAGGGTGGCAAAGTGCTCGACACCGTCCAGCACCATTTACATGATCCGATGCGGCGATTGCGTGAGATACACGATCGCATCCTGGCTAGCCGCCGGTGGATTAATAATTTCCATATTTCTCGAGTAATTATCCGGCACGATAATTCCCCGGCCGGTTGACGGCTGATAACTGTCTACCCTTTTCAACGCAATCGCGCCATTACGATGCTAATTACGATCCCCGATAGGGCCTCCGCGCGGCTCACGCCTGCCCTCCCGGCTAATCGGCTGATTATCTTTTCCGCGCATGCCGCGCCTCTGTCCACGCAGATATTACGCGGCGAACACGGTCTTCCTGCCGCGCGACGTCGAGCAGATCTGGGGCTGCGGCGGCCCTCTGAACGGGGCCTGCGCCCTCCACCACTACTGCACCGTCACACGGCTGAACCCCGAGTCTTACAAGGAGTGCTACTCGTCGTACGCCTACGCGCTAGAGTCCGCCGGCCCGTCGCCGCCGTCGTTCCACCGGACGCTGCGCCTCCTCGTCCTGCTGGTCTGCGCGGGTCTGCTCTGGGACCGGTAGGCGGCCGCAGCACCGTCGTCGAAACGAAAGACAGCTGCGAGACGAGTGGCCGCGACCCCGACGCCCCGGGCGTCCTCTCCAGCGGACGCGCACCACCATCCAGCGTCCCACGGACGTTGAATCCGCTGGATCTTCCCGCTGGAAGGTCGACGGGACCGCTCGTGCACGATCCTTTGGGGCGGGACGGGGTGGAGGAGGCGAGGGAGCGTCGATAAGCGTCGCAGCGAGCGATCCATTGTGTCTCTGTGTTCTGTCTCTTTGTCTACGTCTTCTCTCTGTCGCGACGCGCGAACCGCTCGCGGATGTCGAGGGGAAAATTAAGGCCCCCCTGAACAGCGGCGATCGGGAGTCACGCGCACCGCGGGGAATTGATCGCCGGGCGAAAACGAGCGCGGTCGTTTCGGCGCGACCAGCGATCCAGGGGTCGTTTAATTACCCGACCCGCGAAATTTCACGGTCCCCGGCGCAATTGGCGTGCGATCGGTGGCGAGTGGTTCGAACGTGGGGGTGGCTTTCGGGGGGGGTTCCGCTCGGAGAAGTCGACGCGACGATCCGACGCGATCGCGGAACGAGAGGGAGACCGAGGGGGTCGTCTGGTGTGAATCGTTTTGAAAAAAAAAAAAATACAAACAGTCCTTGATGTTGTACTTACTTCTCTTAAACGTTCGGTGTACGTTGTTTTAACACGAGAGAATATTATAGCGCGAGCTGCGTGTCGCAAGCGACGACGTAATGAAAGTGTGGATGAAAGTGATCGGAGAGATCGGTGACGCGGAGCCGGTAACATCCTTCCGTGGCGTCGTGACTTCGGCTGCATCTCGACGGGATACGGAGTCGGCGACTGCGTCGGAGGGTAATTAGCTTAAAGGGCCATGATATTCGTAACACCATTTCGCGATTGTCGGAACGATACAGTATTTCTTAATAAACGAGACATGGATTTGTACCGAGTGACTGATTACTTCACCCTGCCATCTTTCCTGCTGTCAAGCAACTCATCGGGTTTGAATACTCTATGTACGTTGCAAATTTGTGACATTTATTTGTTTCTGTAAGCACTTGAGTTATTAAGAATTTTTGCAAGGAAAATGGGAGCTCTGCATACTTTTGCACGCTCACTTCCACGTGTAAGTTAGTATTTCTTGAAGTAAATCCAGAATGGAACATAAGGAATGTGAGGTGCACAAGTTTTATTACCGAAATTATAAGTTAAAGAAAATTTTTTACTAGCCATACTGTGAGTTCAGTTTCTTGTTTATTATTATAATTATTAAATTGAGTATTAGGTATTTAGTATTGGAGCAGAATATAATATAATGTTCTTACTTGTAGATAATAGGAGAAAGGTGCGTCAAAAATTTATTAATAATATTAATGTAATTTGATTATTAAACTTCGAGCCATGAAATATAGGATTTATATTTTCCTTCAAATCGTGAAGTTATATATAAATTGGGAACCTTAAATGCATTCAAATTCTGCCAAAATACCTTTCGAAGGTTCTTATTAATGCAAGTAATTTTTATTTCAATCAGTTTTTAAGCTGATTCCTGTATGAAGAGTCACAAAAAGATTGTACCTACTACTTGCTACTACAGTGGACTGCGCGTCTGACCATGCGCAGACCTATTCCACTTACTCTCCCAAACTTCACGTCTTCCTGTCACTTTAAGACATATGGATAAATAAAATCTACTCATATAGTGTCTTGAACTTCGTTTTAAACAGCGTTTCAGGTAAAAGTTGGTCAACTTAATAAAACCAGCGTGAAAACTTAAAAATGAATAAATATTCCACTGAAAATTTGTACCAACTTCGCACTGTAAAAAAGAATTAAAAATCCTCCTAACACCTAAATTTACTACGAAAATATCCCGCTGAATATCACCAAACTAAAAGATACAGAAAATCTGAATCCCCTTATAACAAACAAATACGTTAAAAATTCAAGCGCTACATAATCCCGTCAGAAAAAAAAAACAATACGTTAAAAGTAATTAAATTTGCAGAAAAAACTAAATGCGTCTGTTATCATTGGGGAATGGATGTTTCGACAAAAGTATGGAAACATCCCGGGAATAAATCGCAAGCAGCCAATTTCGGGCGATTAACGCTTACGAGCCGATCAATTCGCCGGGAGAATTTCTGAAGGATTCAACAGCACCGAGTTTTCGGCAATCCAACTGCTTCCCGATGTCGAAAAAGGTTACCGTATTGCGTAGGCTTTAGCTGGGACGCAAGAGCTGACAATCTTGTCACGCAATCGGAGAAGGAAAACAACGTTGGGCAATGTAATTTAATCGAAAATCTCGCGAGGTTGCACGAACGGGAACAGTTTACACGATTAAGGATCGGCTAGTTTGCTCCGTGACCGAACGAACGTTCGCGTCACCATTAATTCCCGTGGTTAGCTTGAAGCTCGCCAATTTCTTTTCCCGATTGCGAGGAGAAGAACTGCTCCATTCACAGACAGAGTGCTGTCCAGTGTCTCTGGAGAAGTGTTTATGCCTCTCGGGACACCAGTTCTTCAGTCCTGAATGCTTTCTATCACGAGCATCCATTGCGTTGAAAGAAGAGAGCAACCGAGGGCTGTAGATCTTAAGTGGGGATCTTGATTTCGGATATTAATTCGATTCCCGTTCTGATCAGAGTCAGGGTAAAGCCTGTGCCATTGCGCGTAAAACACATAGGGTGTAAGTACTACTCACAAGTTTTCTAGAAAAGTGGGTCACAGTTCTGAGTTCACCTGTACGTAGATCTAAATTGTAATCAATAGTTGTAGTGGCAGTTCAACTGAAATTTATATAATAATTCCAAGCATACTTCTGTAAATTAGATACCACGCCATAGAATAACTCTTACATTATACAATTATTAAAATTACCAAGCCATAGTTCCATTGTATGCTTGAAAAATAAAAATTACAGAAAATTTAAAATAATATTAATTATACCACTCACTATATTAAATAACCCATTAAAAACATTGTAAAATTACGCGAAATAAAGTATACCCAATAGAAATAAAGTTACTTTTCTTTAACAATGAAAGTCTTCAAACTAAATTTCCTCAAAAGGGAACAAGGCAATCCGGAAATTCAGAAAATTAAGCATCTTTGTGTGCAAGTAGAGTAGGTCATACGTAAGACAACTTTTCTTCTTCGTGGAATATCTCGAGAACGGTGAGAGTTATCAAAAAGAAGTATAAACAAAAGTTGCATCTTTTTTTTCTATCTACAAAACTACGTAAAAATAATTATCGAGAAATCCATACTTTTCAAGTTACCCACGCCACCAGTCCTCTCTTCGATAATTACTTTTACACAGTTTTATAGATAGAAGAAAATATGCAACTTTTCATTAAACTTCTTTCCAATATCTCTCACCGTTCTCAAGACATTCCCCAAAAAAGAAAATTCTGCATTTCTGCGGGGGGTGATTTCAGCCCCTAAAAGTGCACTATGACAATAGGTTTGTCTTACGCACGAACTATTCTACTTGCACAAAAAGTTGCACAATTTTCTGAATTTCCAGGTTACCTAACTTCCCTTGTAAGTTTCAGATCATTGAGGGTTGGTAGCTTTCTGCATAACTAGCCCAATTATACTCAAAATTCCACCCTAATCTAGCCTAACTAACACTTTTCAATCCGTAAAATTATACAGGAGCCTGTATATCTGCTGACGCCTCATCGACTCCACAAAAGAGTCGTCTCGTGGACTGAACACTTCACTCATCAAAACGTCGACAGTATGACCTAATTATGCTTGCGCGCATATTGCGTTGTGGTTGCAAATTTTGGCAACGTATACTCGAAGCAATGACCGAGCAACGTCTTCCCCTCGGTATCCTTATTTTTCCACGTTTCTAATTAGACGGGCGGGCTCGCCGTTCCGGGACACCGACGAGCAGTTACACGAATCCAGAATTTACTCGGATAACAAGATAGACCGGCGAGGAGGTCTCAATTAATTCCGTAGCCGGTATAGTTAGCGGCTAGCCAACTTCCGTAAACGAGCTCCTGGCCGGGCGCGCGCGGTGACAGCAAATATGAAGATAAGTCGTTCATTAACACGAAACGGACGTTTAGCGGAAAGCGCGAGAATTTTGCCCGGGGTAATGAGACTCCGGCTTTCCCTCCTGCGGGACCGCGTGGAAACGAAGATCTCCTGACCCCTTCCACCCCCCCCCCCCCCCCGCCTCCGTAAATGGAACCTCCTGGGCGTTGCTCGTTCGAAAACATTATGCAGAGGGGTGGGCTCGCGAGTTCTCGGCAAGTCTATTTTGTTCTATGAAATTTCGTACAATAGATTGTAATCTTCCGAGAAAGGACCATCAGGTTCTATGGCTTCAACGCTGGCGTCAGCAGCCACCAATCTTAAACGTCAGCAACAGCAAATAAGTTACACCATCTTGCTGGTTGTTGTGCCATTCCTTGGAGCTTCGGAGAAAAAGGAGTAAGAGGCTGTAAACTGGCCAGGGACCATTATGGCTCGTGCTCTGTAAGCACTAGTGGTAGTGATGCTTCGCAACGCGTTGCGAATCTAATGCGCAGATTTTACGCCCATACTTGGGGGATTTTACCTCTGCTCCATGGACACCGATACGCGAACCGGGCCAATAAAATCCCTATTGATGTAAACTCTTCCGCGTCGTTTCGCTCGGCTCACCGATATTTTTCAATGGCGTGCTGGCTATTCCCGTCCTCGCGTGCATGCAAAATTCAGGAGCCTAGCCTGCGGTTCTGACGGCGTTGTCGGGCTTCGATGGCGGGAATTTGTTCGAAATTGACTTAAGCACTGGGAAGAGAGTGCACGACTGTGTGGACAGGGGGGTGGACTTGTTGGAGGTGGTTTGATCGTGATTGGAGCAGGATTGAAACGCGGGTGCATCGTGTTCCAGCTTGGTTGCAGTGGTGGATATTTTTGGAGACTAACAATGCAGGTAAGGAGAAGTGGGACTGCTGTTTTTACATTTTGGAAGTTATTATATCATTTGATTTATCTGAATTAGGAATTGATGGTTTAATCGAGGGTTCTTAATACATTTTAGTTGAATGTTGCTAATACTAGTGAGTTAATGATTCTGTGTCTCGGTAAATATTGCTAGTAGTGTAGCGTCCAAGTAATATTATTTGTATTAATAAATAGTAATATAATTTTGTAAGATTTGGCTTCTTTTACGAAAAGCAATTGAAGAGGAAGAAATTAATTCTCAAGGCAAATAGACGTGTACGAAAACAACCCTGATAGATGTTAAAGCTACTAAGTAGTTTAGTGCTTTTGAATTAAGATTTTTTAATGTGGCCCTGCTTTGTATGTTTAGTAGTTTAATAAAGGATATCCTTGCGATTTCCTACAGACACTTGAATAATAAGCTCACAGAGAAGGAATTTATTGTCAGTTTGAATTATAGACCCATAAGTCCAATTATCCAATTGTCTCTTCCTAGTATTTAAAAGTGAGACACTTACGTCTCCGCGTTTTATTTACACCTCGTTCTCATATTGTTTTAATTTTTGAGTTCTCCACGTAATCAAGAACAATCACATTCGTGAGACTACTTAGTCGAGGTATAAATGGCGAACATTTCGAGTAATATGGATAAAGAATTTACCGACGACCTAAGCAGTTTGGTACTCCAGTGATCTGATATACGAAAAGTTGAACTTAAATCCCGATGCAGCAATCAAGCGACTATTTTTCTCCTCGGAAGTAGAAGTTTCCCTGATAGTGTTAGAAAATACCAGAGACGATCAAAACTTGCAACACCCTGGACATGAAGGAAAACTGCCATCGTGGCAATCTTGTTGTAACAGCTCTCAAGAGAGTTGACGAGGGGAAGATTTTGAGAAATAATTCGTCGTCGACTTCATTTACCAATTCTATTTCGATTTCCAAAATGACAGTATCAGTTTCACATAATCTCTGTGGTTTTAGTAGAACTGTAGTATTTTGTTTGTGGGATTTCTGCGGATGTATCCTCTAATTAACGAAGGAAATTTCCGAAATATAAATTTAAAACGAAATGAGGACTATTTAAAGTTGAAGTCCTGAAAATCAGGAACTCAACTTTAAATAACCCCCATTTCGTTTTAAATTAATATTTCAGAAATTCCCTAATTTAATTAGAGGTTACATTAATATACTAACGACCTTTTTTTCTTTTGGGTAAACTGATTTATTCTAACATCTGATCGCAAAACCACAATCCACACACCAACAACACAAAAAGTGCCCACTATCAACAACCATTAAACACCACTCAAAACCAAGAACACTCGAAATTCCAAATGAACATTTTACAACTCCACTTCTGTCCACGATGTCCGTGCCGAAAGTGAAGATCGCCTTCAACATCCAAGTCCCCTACAAACTAAAATCCCCAAATTAACAAAATCCGTACACCTGCGCCGCGAGCCCGAGCAGCATTAAAAGCCTCCGTCCCGACTCTCCTCCCCTCTCGCAAGGGTGGATTTCCACCGTTGCCCTAATTCCGGGTTCGCGTAATCGCGAGGCACTTTAGACGTTCCGTTCTCGTTCGACTTTTCGCCGGCGTTCCTTGCAATTCAAACGAGGATCGACGATAATGGACGGCATTCCGTTCGATATAAAGTGTCCAGGCGCTCGTCACGCGATCCCTCAGCCCGCCCTCGTGCACCGTAACGAGTGGAGAAAGGCATCCCTACCCTTTTTTTTTATCGGATGTCGTGTGAAACAATGGGGGGCTAACGTTTAAGTCGCGGCGGTGGGTGCGGGCGCGTTACGCGAATGTTTTTCATTACCCCGTGCGAACAATGACGGCACGGCGGACAATTGAATGCCCGTGCCTCGCTAGTCGCTCGACAATATCCACCGTACGAACGAGAGCGTGTGTGCGCGCGACGGTGTACCCGCGCATCTGACGATGAAGGCTGTCACACACCAGAAGCTCGAGCTGTACGTCGCCACGCGCTCCTCATAACTTAGGCCGACGTAATGCGGGCACGAAACGCGAGCACGGGAGGAAAGTCATCGGCGTCATCGATCAATCCGACGCACAAAAGGGCCGCCACCCCTGGGACGCGCGCTGAACCAGTTACATACACTGCGAATGGTGCGCGGCTGGGTCAGTTGGGGAAGTTCGTTTTTAAGCGGACGGCGAGAGTGGACGACGCTCGAGTTATTAATGAGAGCCGAGGCAGTTATTCTTCTTGTATCGGCGAGTTGGCGTTGGTGAGGAAGGTGACTGCGAAGATAATGATCACGTCACACTGAATTTGGTAATGCCGCACCATTTCTGACGTTCACACACTGCGAATTGAAGTACACTTTTGTTTTGTAATGAGTACGACGCTGGGGAGACAGGCTGAACCTCTAATGAAACTGTATGCTATTCTGGTTGCCTTTCTTGTGTCGGTAAGACGAGGCTAGCTGTTATTTCCACCGAAATTTATGGCCTGTCGCTGTCGAGTGTCTTTTCGTCCATTCTCAGTCTCGCGCACTCGCCGCGGCGACTATAAAAGAAGAGATATAATTTGATGGAAGAATGAGTACGGGGAGGTGCATTATAAAAATACACACAAATGTAGTCCCAATGCTTTCTCAAATTAGCAGTGTTATTCCAGTTCATACTGTGACAAGTGTTTAACACACATCTTATAAGAAATTTATTACTAAGTGGTTACATACCTTTGACACTTTGTTATTTTGGTGAATTCTTTTCTCATATAAAAAACTCTTATTTTGGAAAATCAAGACATACACCTTTTTGTGTATAAATTAAGCTGTATTCTCTTTAAGAAGAAATTTGATATCTTAAAGGTGCGCACCCACGATGGGACAGAAATATCGTGTTTCACATTAGACTTTAATCTCATTAGACTATTATTTCATTATTTTATTATATCTTAATTATTTTGTCATTAGTTTCATGAATTTCGATTATCATGACACAAGTTGCATAATATATTCTCAAAAATCTCATCTGTCGCAACTATTTCCATTATTTACATTTATTGTTGTTGCTGAGATTTGTGTATCCTGATAGAAAAGTCTCATGGAAAATCTCATCCTAGATTTGCACTTTAAGAAATGATGCCATAGCAGCCCCTTCTCCCAATGCCTCTTCATAATTACAGCATTTGCGGTGCCAAAACTATCTCAGAGATTAGTGGACCGATTTGAATAAAATTTTGCACGAATATTCTTAAGACTATAATCTAGTACTTCTTATAAGAAAGCTTCGCCCACTCGTACCGTGTACTCTTATTACTTCACACTTGACTTTAGGTGTCTGAACGCATTATTGTACATTTCCATCATCGTATTATTGTAACAGATGTTCAAACGTCACTACCACTATGCAATTCGATCTCTCATACAAAACTACCCCACATTACAATCCCAATATCTCTATTTCAATCTCGTGACACGCAACCTTCGTTTTCAACGGACGTCGTTGACATCCAGCAAAGATTCGAGACACATTCGAGCCCTCTTTTTTCTTAAATTAAATGCAAAGCGATCTAACGCGCCGTGAAACGTTTTAACGGGGCCCTTGCGGATCGGTTTCAGCGGCGGGGACGCGTTTACATCCTGCGTGGCTATCCTTGTGCGCGCATGCACGTTCGACAGCTGTACCCGCGACAAATTGTTTCCATATCGCGCGAATGTGTTACAGTGGCGAGCAAGAGCGAGAAGCTCAGCCAACTATGGGCTTGGTGGAAGCCGTTGGACCATGTCGGCAGCGTAGGGCCGTCAAAGCGACATAAAACGCGACGGATACTTGATGTCATTTAGCGCTTTGTCGCGCCAGCTTTTTACAAGCCTCGTTCCTTTGTCACAAGGAACGCGCACCTTTTGCTCCTCTTCGTCAGTGACTCGTCGATATTAAAAGTATAGTTGATGCAACGACGTTGTAAAAACGGCAAGAGCGATAGATGTGTAAGTGCTCTGAGCAAAAGCGAGGTGGTTCCTCGGAGGAGTTAGAAATGGAGGGTAAGGAGCGAAGGAGTTCATGGGACCACGAAATCGACTCTGGACGCTTGTCGATTAACAGTAATAAGTCGATTAGGAGCGTATAGTGGAGATTCGTCGATCCTTGGTACGATAAAATAAGCGAAAATAGAAATTTATTAAAATGTGACATGAAGGCAATGCAAGACCTGGTGTAAGTATATTCATAACGTAGAATGTTGTAAATCTTTCCTAGCAATTCTACCAAAAAAATTGTAAATTTTGCTATGTTTTTTACTCATAAAATAAGATTCACCCCTTAAATTGTTAAATTGATATATAATCGTTAAATCGTCTTTTTATTTAGTTGTAATTTTCTTTTAATATTCTTTTGTTAGTCATGAGTAAGTTTCTTTCACTATAATTAAATTTAAACAGTTTTTAAATTATTATAAAATTCAATGCTCGCGTTTGTTTATGTTTCATACTCGGGGATAGCAATAATGCATCTTCAGAGGAAGCTGTCAACTCAAAAGCAAGTCTACTTTTGCAGTATAGAGTATACAGATTCAACTTACTCAATGCTCTCTTTCAAATTAGGGAAATATAGATTAGAAATTCGACACTAATTAGTTCATACCTTCAAGAAGAAGGAAATCACTGTTTACGTCACTACCTTCCCGCTGTTGTAATCTTCTTCACATTTACATTTCTTTGCTTAATGAAAGGCATATAATATAAATGGACTGTACCTCTTAAATCTTAAAATATACAGAGTGCCACTCGTAGACATCACTTAGTTAACGAGTAAAAGTATACAAGAATTTTCATTTAAAGAAGTATTCCTTGAAACTTGAAAAGAATTCAAGGAACTTACTTCGAATGCTTAAAACACCTTTTCTCGTAAATATCTGCAACAGTAAGAACATCGTAGAAGGGTTTCATTCGAGTCTACTCTTCATCCTTCCTTGCATTCATCCTCGAGATCTTTAGAAGGTACTCGTCGATAAATTCACAAAGAAATGTAAGGTCTGACACAATTTACATTATACTACTTACCTATTCGTCGTAATATGTGCTCCATACGAAAAGTCGAAAACAGTAGGTTTCAACAAGAAATCTTTGCATCGTGAATATCGTTGGGAAACCTTGCGCATTCAGGAACGAGAAGAGATTATCCTACAAGATAATATTTTACACAGGAATACATTCCATCCTACGTCACATCTGTTCTCCCTCTTGAATAGAAAGACATTGCTCGCTAAAACTCCCTCACCTTTTTCTATTTTTCTCTGCGAACCAACCCGCCGGAAGTCTGAAAAGACCGTAATGAACGGTCGGATGAATGTGGCCACACAGTCGAAGAAATTTTCGTCCAACTCGCTGCGTGCGCTGGTGAAATTTCTACGGAATGACGAGCTTTCAATACGGGATACAAACGCTTTTGTTCTCAGGCGTAAAATGAATCGGGCCACGCCGAGAACCTAACGTCGTTCAAATGTAAGGGGATACTTTGAAAAAGTTTCAACTTGCTCTAATAACGGTGAACAGAGCGAGCAAATAGTGTTTCAAAAGTCGATTCGGCTATTCGTTTCATTTTGAAAATTATCGTCTTTCACGACAATTTGTTCATGCGCACATGGATTACGTTGAGAATCCTCTGGCGTGTGTGCGCAAAATGCCCACCACAAACGAACGCATCAATCCTAACAGAAACTGACCGGAAAGGGCATGAAACGGCGGATCGAGAGCTCTCTAGGTGACTGTGCTATTTCCACACAGCGGGGGCAAGCTGTGGAATTCAATTTTTCCAGGAATTTCTCGCGCAATTATTTTTTTCCACGCGCTGCTCGCATTTAAACCTCTCTCCGGACTGTAGATCACAAAGTTGGACATACGTGTGCCTCGTTTACGCGTTTCGCAGTGGCGTGCCAAAGTCCCGGGTCAGTTTATTGTCAGTGAACGTAGTAGACCTCAAAAACGAACGAGAAGCTATAGAATTTTTAATAAATGGCTCACTCCCCAGATATGCGAAAAATTCGATAGTAGGATTTCAAATTGTTTGGTGTTGTATTGGTACTTAATTACTGGTAAAAAATTCAGTTTGGTCAATTTCATAGTTGAATAATTGAATATTCCACATCTGGCTTGATTGATTTTCATTCTTCTTCGTTCTTCAGCATTAAATTTACTAAGTACATCTAAATTTTAGATAGAAGTAGTACTCAATAGCTCTATTAACTACTGGATAATATAATTAGAGCACAAGGATTCTCATTAATCAACTCAGTAAAGAAACAAGGTTCAATGAATTTAATTTTCCTAAATAATTTCTTGTTCTACCTTGACGAGAGAAGCTTGAAGCTTATGCTTAGACAAAGAATGGGGACATTCCGTATTTTTTTCCAGTGCACAGTAAACATTTCCTTTACATCTTTGCAACCCTTTGTGATTCGATAGTTCTGTAGTCCCAGTTGCCACCAGGAAATATGCTATAAATCCCACAATCACGAAAAATGGACATCCTCGCATTTTCCTACGGTTCAGAACAATGAAATTGCCCGTAACAGAACTATTAAAAATTCTATAAGCTATAATTGGTAGAAAAATAAGAAAACGCAAATGCATTGTGCGAAAGACCCTGGTATGTAGAATAGTTATTATAGAAACATGGTAGAGTGTGACCATGAACAAATAATATTAAGTAAACACTTCTATAAACGTCCCCAAATTAGTCACCTTATTAATAACATGACACAACTGCAAAGCAAAGTTTAAAAATTCATCAACCTGCCACTACGTCACAACTGCCTGACCATTTCGTCGTTCAAATAGCCTCAGATCTAAAATGCAACGCAACTCTACTCTCATTCCTTTCCCCCACAATTTACATTCCCCATTCCCCGCGTCATACCCTGTGAAAACAGCGAAGGCAAACGAAAGGAAGGATTTATAAACACGGAATGTTAAAAGGGAGTGGCTAGTAAGAATCCAATCAGTGGCATCGGAACGGAACGAAGGCTTCTGCCTCATTGTCGGCCGCGACTCGGCTTCGGGGTTAAACGACCCTTTCCAAGGGCTCGTTTTCCCTTTTACACGGTGAATCAATTATTAATAATGGGGGACGAGGGGCCGGGGGCACGGTCCCAGTGGGCCGTCGCAGGGGGAAGTCAGCCGGGTGGCTCGAATTTAATTTAAAACTTGAATCCTGTCGTAAGGCTGCGGAGAAAAGCCACGGCAATTAATTCACGAGAATTACGCGGCGGGCAACTTTCGCCCAAGTTCGACGGGGGGCGTCGGGAGATTGGTTCGGTCAGCGGGAACGTCGAAGGCGAACGCCGCGACTGTTCTTGTCTGTACGTAAACTCATTACAACGGAATGCCGGCCGATCTCGGGATGTCACTCGGTTCGAGTGGAGGAGCATCGGGTTATCGCGTTAACGCTCATACGGTCTATCGACCGGTAGTACACTGTTGGATAAAGTAGCACGTATTACGTACCACAGACACGCGCGTATCACATGGCCGAGCATATGTGCATAGACACGTATACGGGGTGTCCCCGGAATGAATGGTACTTTGCGGAAAGAGGTGTTTCAACGTGCAATATCGAATTGAAAGTGTGGAGTAGGGTTTGCTTATAGGGGCCTTCGTTTTCGAAGCACTCGAGTTCAAAAGATATTTAACCCTGGTTGTCCTACTTAGTTAAAATGTCATATCTAGCATTTTGAAATATCCGAGAAAACTGAAGTGTTATTATTTACTTTGTACTCTACTTATTTTCCTTCATTCAAGTTAAAGCATGTTGTCATTGTGTCGTAACAGCCTAATATAATTTTTTATTAACGTACCAATTCAATAATTGTTTTAGATGGGATATTTTAACCATCTGGAAAGAAGTTGGGTTAAATACATTAGACTGTTTATAGATCTCCACGAAGCTGGTAGAGTTTTCTAATTTTAATTAAAAGGTAAAAGACGTGTGGGACTTAAAATATTTCAATATATCTTGAAAAATGAAAAATGGTAGATAGGACAGTTTAAGTAAGGAGGGCGGGGTGTACTCGAATTTTTTAATATAAGTATATTTAAATCTTGCTTTATATTTCGTATACATTTTACAGTAAAATAAAGGGTCCGTCGTATCCCAAGAAATCAAATTGGCTGAAAATGGACAAAGTGATAATAGCAAATGTGGTGTAATTGTGTGAGAAATAAATCCTTACGCAAGAACAAGTTGAGATTGCGGAACAACGTTATATCTAGGACGTTTCGTTTTGAATATAAATTACATTTTGAGAACCTGCTGGGATGGGAGCATAAAAAATTGAATTGGAAATTGATTTCCCTGGAAACAATACCCAGTGAAAAAAATTATGTACCACGTACCTAAAGAATTTTCAAACTCCATTTTATCGAAAACAAAGGCTGCTATAAACGAATTTTACTCCACATTTTCGTCTCGCTTTTGCATAAAGCACGGCCATCTCTATATCGACGCGCGTTACAAAGAGTATCACATTTTTTTCTTACGGACAAAATTGCATGTAGGAAAAAATGAAACTTGCTACTTTTCGTAACGCGCGTTGATATATTCTCGTTCAAACACGTTATGATTATGTGAACTTTACGAGTTTCTCAATATAATTTTACACGTGTATTCTATACCATCAGCCTATACAAACAAAGTTCTACTTTCTCAAGTTTCTCAATTAGGAAGACCCTTTAAAGAGACGGTATTAACTCCGAGGAGCCCCGAAGTGTTAAGTCGTCCGTTCTACGCAATATTCAAGTCCAGCTGACATGTTCGGTCGTTCCATTTCTCGGGGTTCACCCTGTGCACGTGCACACAGTGTTTGTGCATGTCGGAGCCGCTCGAACGGCCCGCTGACTTCCTCCTCAAAGCGACGCGTGTTTGCGATCAAGCCTAACTATTCCTGTCACATTCTGTCGGGCACGGGGCATCGTGGCGAAGATTAAAATTACAGGAGAGGCTAATCTGTCCCCGTGCCCCGATCAAAGATCTGCTTAGAGTACTGCTTTCGTGGAAGGGATCGAGTGGCCAGGGGGAAACGAAAGTAGATTCAAAGCGGTGGCAAAGCGACACGAGCCTCGACCGGAAAGAGCTGCTGGAATGTTAATGCTATCAGAAAGGACAAGGAAGATAAAAGAAGGCTTTGTAACCGAGTTTTGGGCGCTAGAAGGATCTAAAAAGTGGTAGAATACACTTAGTTGTACAATAGGGTACACCTCAGTTTTCAACAATGAAAATATTATTTTATTACCATCTCAATAGTTCCTTTTTGTAAAAATAAAATCGAGCGGAGTATGAGCTCAATGACGGTGAAATTTCCAGTATACGTGATAATTATATGGAAGGTAATGGAAAACTAGATTTTTTTAGATGCATTCATTTGTTCATTAATAAAAATAGGAACTGAGAAAAGGTGCCAGTGTGGCCCATCTAATAAATAATTAAGTAAAACGATTAGTAGATACTGACTGATGTCTCTGTCTCTGTGAACAATAAATTTAACAAATTAACAAATATAAATGTAAATGTATAAATTAAAACATGGCCATTATATGTTGAATTTTCATAATTTCTATAATTTTTTGCTAACTTAAAGGGGGATTCTCGTCTAACAGCCCTAAAGTAACTGATATTTCAGTTTTTTTTTTTTAAAACACTATTGATCATATTGTTTTAAACTCTTTTGGGATATAAGGAGGCGTCTTTAAACTTGTAGAAAATATTTTTTTTGATTGCAAAAAAAATAGAAGTTTCTTAAAGTTAGATAGTTTACGCTGGGATTAGTCCACTTTAAAGAAAAAAAAAAAAATGAAAAACTGAGAGGGTTATAGCGCTTGAAAGAAAAAGTAAGTTTTTCCACAGACAAATTTTTCATATTATTCTTCACATCGGCAGGAAAAGTATTGTAAATGTTTCCATATCTAAAGTAAGAAATCAGGGTGGTCAAACATAAATTTTTTTTAACCTTTAAGCTCCACCCCAATGTAGAAGCACAAAGCACTCACATGAAAATATAAAGACCTCGTAGATAACATAGTGTCCCGGAAACTACCTCCGATGGTGTAAAGTGCAAATATTTGACTAAAAGTGGGAAGGTTATCACTTGGCAGCGCAGTCCGGTATAATTTGTGAGCGCATGGCGTTGGTTCAGCACGGAGATTTTGCAGCGTGTTAATTAAATGCACAACGTACGTGCTCTCTATTTACCCAAAAATCCATTGTGTGACAAAGAAAACCTTCTGCTCCCCAAAATTTTACACCAACGGCTGCAATTTGAAACAGTAGCCAAGCCGCTAATAGTCGTTGAACCGCCTTGCACGCCCACAGAATCCGGCTTCCACTCCGAAATTAAACCCCATCTGATTTACCACCGCCTGTACCGTTCCACCACATCCGTCTTGCGCGAGGCTTCTTATCTCCGGAAAAATATAGCCTCGCGCCGCGTCGTTGAACACGCCCGATCAACGGTCGTAATACCGCGATTCTGTGATCCGTTTAATAACCCGTGGCCGCGCGGGGGACGTGACTGACGCGAAGTCAAGGCCCGCGGGCACACAGACTCGCAGGAGCGCATCCGCCTAATTGAAACGAGCGTGCTCGAGCGCGGACACCCGAAGGGAACGTCCCCCGAACGCGTTTTAAATTAGCTCCCTGGCCGTCGCTGTCCAACCGCGAAAGAGGTCGAGCCTCGGAGTTAAAACTGTCACCGTCGCTTCTTATTTTAATCGCGATAATGGCCCGCTCCCCCGCGTCCTGAATATTCCCCGAATAACCTGAACGGCGGAACGCCCCGTTCACCTGACAAAAAGTTTCGGAATTGGATGGGGAGGGAGAGGGCGCGTCGCGGCGCTGAAGACGTCGAGGGAAGTTTCCTCGAAGACCCGGCGAGCGAGCGATTCAGCTGAGCAGGCGCGTGCAAGATTTTAATTACGACACGATCGAATACAACGACGCAACGCTAATAGAAGTTAATCAGCTGCAGAACTTAATCAGCGAATAATCACGTGACGCCCGTCCCCGTTTGGAAAATTCAATGGAAACTTCGTCTCGCTGCGCGCCGCGGCGTATTTCACGCAGGGCCAAATGAAATGCCCTGCGATCGAACTGTAATCTAAATATTGCACCGGATGTTTTACCGGCTCTCCGTTTTACCGCGCCGCCGGGGGTAGCAGTATCCTCCGGCGGAAGTCGACACACGATCCAGCGATTAATTTTGAGCTTCCTTCGCGTACGTCTGCGCTTTATCGGCACCTGCACGCGAGCCCAGAGAGATGTGGAATGACTTCGTGGGTTATACGTTTCACTCGATTCATTGTTTATTAGTCGGAGCACTACTTCTCCGCTGGTTCTTCCTGCTTTGTTGGCGATTGGTTGCTCGCGTGCGCCTGTTTCATCGACAGTAGGAAGAGTATGTTCTTTTGAAGAGGTCATTTTAGTTTTTTTGAAGATTTTTTTCTCAATAAATACAACCTATAATGAAGTAAATCTTTTTGGAATTTTTTGAGGGGGTACTCTAGTGTTACTGTTCGTTTTTCAACGTCAACTTCAGGAATTTATTTAACAAAAATTATAAATTTATACTATCTGACGATTTGCCTGCATATTAAGGTATGTTTGAAGTAGTACTCAGAATTTTTTTAAACTTTTTTATCACACATATAGTCGGTGGCGCAAACTTCTTAAAAAAAATTCTTTTCCTCATCACTACTTGATGTGGGAACTGTTGTAGTCATCCAAAATGGAAAAACTAAGGTTCATTTTCTTTATTATGTTTGCCGCTATTAAGCCACTCTTATATTATACAAAAGAAATTAAATAGAATTTTTTTAATTTGTTTTAAATGTTTTTTATAGCGTTAATATGGCACCTCGAAGAATATCGATCCACATAACAAATTCAATACATTATTAACTGAGCACCACGTTCAAATCAGAGTTCTTCTCTCGCGATGATGACTAAGACTGACTTACGGGGTAGCAGAATATGAATTAATTTTCAGTCTTCATATGAGAATTGCCAGAAAATATGCACGAGCTTATGAACTTACCTGATACTACTGCACGTGATGGTAGAACCGCCCACCTACCCTTAAATGTCAACCAACTACAGGCCATTCAAAGGTTTAAAGTGTTCTACGCGACGTGCCGTAATGAACTATTACGAGTGGAAATTAGATTGACTCGGTGTTAAATGGAACGCGACGTAATTGCGTTAACAGCGATAAATATTAAACAACGAGATTTACGTTCGTCCTACGCATTCGAACGACGGGAGAAGAATTATAGGGCCTGGACAGAGGTGGCGATCCGTGGGCTACATTTCGGTAACCGTATGAAATCTGGAACGGGCCCGCATTAACGATAGCTATCTTGCCAGTATTGATTCTTTTCGCCTGTCCGTCGTAGGTATATCGCGGCCTGATTCTTGCAGGGCAATCGTAAATTCGCAAAGCCAACGGATCCAACTGTTCGAAGTTTAGAAATTGGACTCTCCGTTTATAGTCCCGTGCCACGAACGTACCATCACTTTTCAGCAATTTCTAAATCTTACCTGCATGCTTCCCAGATCGATGCAACTCAACTTTACTCCATTTGCAAGCTGTACCGAATTTCCATGCACGATAACGGAAGAATTATGCACCCAGGGCGATTTTTAATTCTTAGTTGTGTGCTTCTTAAATCGATGCGATTTAAATTTCTAAGTGTTGTACCGAATTTTATTCTGTAATTTAATCTAATCTAATAGCTATGTCCACCTTCATTTTTGTCTAAATTAACGTGGTTGCTAATGACCCAAATGGATTGATGCAACTTCAAAAATAAAACAAAATCAAAACTCTTAAATTTTACCTAAGTGCTTCTCAGGTCTGTCGATGTAATTTAAGTTTACTCCACTTTATTGCATATTAATAGAAAAGTCAATCGGCTCCACGTACCTAAAATAAGAATCTTACTCTTATTTCACGAAGTTCATCAACCGAAAGATCACCACCATCTATTTGGTTACTATAAATTTTATGTCAATAATTCTTAAATCTTGAAATTCCATTTAACCGTACCTAATATTGATCTGGCATGAAGAAACTAGTTGTGTCAACTGCTCGTAACCTTAATCGAGTCTGAACTCGTTATCCAATATACACGAAGGAAACTGCACCATTGTTTAAATCCACTGAACAGTACATTTTCATGATCGTCTGAAAACTGGGTCACTGACGCTTATGGATTAACATGGCGTTCGATAGGATGAAGGGTGTCTTTCCCAGAGTGCCTTTTGCATCACCGATATTTCGGCGAATGGTTTTCCTTTTAACTCTTTAGACTCTGTAGAACTGTGCAGACAAAAGGAAAAGACGAAGACAATGAGCGTCGCATAAAAGCAGCCGAATATAAATCGTCTGTTTTGTTTGTTACGAGAATGTGTGGCGTGCTAGCAAATCGATGCACCCGCTCTCATTATTACCGATAAATAATGAAGCGTGCGCGCGTGGGAAATACAAACTCGTTTGTTAGGCAGCGGTCTTTATACTAGAGCATTTTCTTTTTGTTTAACGTGTGAATTATTAACTGATATCGAAGCTTATTTGTCTCCGCACGTAAGGTCCCTTTGTCCTATTTTGCGCCGCTCTATGCTCGGCCCAATGTGGCAATAAAGTATTGGAAAATTAAAATCTATTGTTCCCGAAGAATGCGTTAAATGGCCGTTAAAAATTGTTCCCTCAATTTCGTAGTAATAATTCCTAATGGAATATTCAATGAAACCTTACAATACGATCGTTCGAACGTTTCCACAGTGAATCGATGATTCAATATCGAGATAACCTTACATCCATTTTAAAGTCTCCCAGAATTTCGCTTCATTCTGTTAAATTGTCTTTCATAATCGTCGTTTACTAATGAAAACGATAATTGGGTTTCTGTTCCTCGCAAAGTAAGTCGTAGAACGACATGATTGTTAAATACAGAGCTCCAGCGATATATTGTAGCGAAAGTTACATTTTGTAACAATTGAAGCCTTTCGATTGTTTCAATGTATGCTAACGAAATTGCAAGGGGTCGAAATATAAACCTACTTAATTGACCTTTTTCTGTCACATCATCTTTCTAATTACTAATCCATAAGTCTGAATCAGACACGTCGGGTAATTTAGTCGAGTGGCGAGTAATTTAGTAATTTACTATTGCTTTACTAAACTACTCGGCTAAATTTTATTGTCCACACACGGTAAATTATTAAATTACCCGCTACTCAACTAAATTACTCGTCGCGTCTGAATCAGCCTATAACGTAAGTCCGATATTCCTCGATCAATTTCAGGTAGAAATAAGAAACAAAAAACACGCGGTTTTTCAAAGCTTCACTACTTTCAGCATCTAAGTTTAGAAGAGGCCGTTCTTAAATTACGTAAGAGTAATTTTGGCGACATATTTCCTCCTCCTTCAGTTATTAAAATTCTTTTAGAAATTTATAAAATTCATTTAACTCGGTTTCGTATAAGGGTTAACGTTAAGATCCCGGTGAAGAAAAAATATTCCGTTTTCTTTTTATCGTTAAAAATGGCCTGAATTTATATATTTTATAAAAAATGATTTTTTTAATTTCTTCCCCGGTTAAAATGAATAAAACCAATGAATCCATGGTTCAGGTAGGTCCAGCTTTTTTTAGTGAATACAACAACACTAAACATGAACGACTTAAACTGCTGCAAAGAAGGAATTGCGAAAGAAAATGGAAAAAAAGTAAAATATCCCTCTTCCCCGCTTGTAAGAAAACAAAAAAATCGCGACCCTTCCCCCTCTCCCAAATGCCTTACCTAATTTAAAAACGACCCTCAAGCCCTACAACCTATTCCCAGTCGCAGCCAGCTCCTCGACACAAAGCCAATATAGTTTCCCACAGAAATCGCAGACGATTAAAGCCTGCCGAAAGCGTCGCGGTCGCCAAGCTTAAACCCTCGAAGCGGTTTAAACACCAGTGATACCCGTTGAAGGGGGTCACTAATCTCTAAAGTGTCCTTTGTACCCCCCGTTCCTTTCTGTAGGAGATAAAGCTGCGCGACACCATCTCACACAATGAAAAGTCGCCGATCTGCGGCTGGACCCCGCGCGACACATTCACGGGCGCGTCACAGGGAGACCTAAGGTCGCCGCTGAGAGAAGCCAAAAGGGTAAAAGGAGGATACAGGGAGCGGGACAAATGGAAGCAGGACGCGAGAAGCAATAGCCGAGAAGCAATAGTCGAGAAGCATGGTCGTCTCCACTGTCTATCAGGCAGCCAGCGAAAGGATAAGAAGCTCGTGGTCCCCCCGGTGCGTGCCCCTCGCCGTGGCATTTTTTGCTTCGCGAGAAATGGCGGGCGATTTCGTTCGAACGAGTACCGACGCGGCGTCCCTCGGTAATGGAGTTAATATTTTAGCGGGACGAGCGGGAAGAGGCATTACGCCAACGTTTACCCAGGAACTGCGACTGCTGCGAACCCCCCTCGACTGGGGGGAGGGAAATGACTGAGGAAGTTCCTTGAGGAACTGCCTGGGGGTCCTGGAACGGGGGGCGCATACATTTCACGCCTGTTTTCGTGACAAACGTTACGAAGAATTCCTCGACACTCGAGGGGGAGCGAGTCGAGGGAAGAACAAAGTGCCTTTTTCCTAGCGCGTTCCGCTAGTCTCGATCCTGCGCGGCGTGCCGCGCCTCTGACGGCGAGGACGGGTCCCGTGAACGGCAGCTTGCGAAACCAGCCTGGCACGTACGTCAACGTTTATTCCTCGCCTGGTCGGGAAGGCGCGACGATTTGCGTCCCCGACGGTTTCGACGATCCGTTTTGCCGTCACCTTTGTCGGCTCCCGTCGATCGATCCGCGTCGGAGCGCGATAAATCGGTGTCGATGAATATTATTCGTCATCCGCCGACGACGTCGTCGTGTTGCTGAACCTCGCTTGTTTCGGATTGGCCCAGAGCTTCGGGGTATGCGTCTTTCCAATGGCTTCTCAATTGCAATACCGCTCTGATGGAGGAGAGTTTCTCAGCTTTTCTTGAAATTTCTTATTGTTTGGACGACCGATTTATTCGATTGTAGCGGTTCTGACAGGAATGCACGTCGGGATGTTGAACCGTTCAGATGGTTAGCTTTGCGTTTCGTGAAGATTTCTACAATGTTTCGTGAATATGGTGGGAGGCTGTGGTTTGGCTCTGGCTTCAAATAATTATTATATCGTTATATGTACTGCAATATTCTTGGCCAGCTTCTACTATCTATACGACAGTGTGTATGTAAAGTTGAGTTCACTCTTGTGAAATTATAATTTTTAAACTTGTATCAATAAAATTCTGCAGTGATTAATTTTTTACTGATTTTCAGCCTCTATTAAAAACTGCACGACACGTCAGCAATTCGATAGATATTAATTATACATTTTTGGCACTCGTAAATAAAAAGTTTCGCCATCACTGACCTAGGTCATATTCACGAAATATTATAGACAAATTTAGGAAATGAATAACACTCATGTGTTTATGTTAAAGTGACTTGAATCAAATGAGCTGATGGTACTGTTCGCGTTTGAGAAGGGTAAGTTGCTTGTTTCGGTATGATGTAAAGTTTTTTTGGATATGGATTCCTTGGAGGTATTCTTTGGTATACCACTTTGAAATAGTTTTTGAATTTGAATATTGATTTGCCTGCAACCCCTAAATCCATCATGTAAACTTATCTTATACACACAACATCCATGTTGTCTTATCCTGTACTTCCCCAGATGGAAAACACTCACCACCTTCTCGTGGTTTCCACCGAGCAATGACACTTTTATTCCATTAATAATCAAAGGAGTAGTCAGCTGACAGTTAAAAATTTGATTATCGTGGAAAAAGTGTAATTGGCCAAGAGTGGGTTGAGAAAATCGGTTTATCATTAAATGGCTAAAATTTCTATAAATTGCGTCGTGTGTTTTTAACTATCTACGTTTATATTCCATTTCTTGGAAACTCGGATAACCATATATCAAAGAAATAGTGGGTAAAAAGAGGAAAAGAATTTCTATCGTTCTCTGTTTCCGCGCGAGTTGAGACAAGCAAGTAGTACAACGCTATATGTGGTCAGACGTATCTGATTGTAAGTAGCTCACGTCTTGCACGCATCTGCCATTACACTTCAGTGAGTTAGAAACACACAATTACTAGAAAGACTGGTTTAATACTCAACACGGCATTGGAAATTCATTATTTAAAAACTTTATTACCTTTTCATCTGAAAAGAGCTTGAAAGTTTTTAAATCATTACTAACTTATTTCTCCGTTGCAAAGTTAGTAATGTTACTAACTACATTCAGTTTACACATAAAAAAAATAACTATAAACGAATTTATTTAAAACTACACGATGTTACCAAAAAAATCACGGTAATTTTACAATTATAATGTAATTTACAGGCCTTTTACTAGGAAAACAACAACTCCATCACACAATATCTCTCTTGTGGTCAAACAAATATAGATTAAAATTGATCTCATTCTCAACTTCTACTAACACCATTTCCCACTAAGGTTACTAAAAAATACGTCACCTACTTTTTTACACAAAATGTTACATGCTTTCGTCAGCAAGGAATACCAGTAACGTTTTTAAAATAAATACGTAGTGGAATATGCATACTGTTTCAAGAATCATTCAATCATTCAATCATTCAAACAGAATTCCTTTTTATCAAATCATGGCAATCCCAAGTCGCTGAGAGACGAAGATATCTTAATTTCGGGACGATTAAGTTCTCAGAGTAATGGCGCTTTAATCGCTTTAAGCGAAATATTTTTGTTTATTAAGTTATTCCATCAAGACAGATGGAGTTTGTGCTTATAATTAAGAAATCTAATAAAGCAATCGGAATGACATTATACTCGAATTTCCATTTATTCAGAATACCAGCATCAGTGTGTCATTTTTAACATCCAATATAGACGGCGAAGTTTATTTCTCGAGGGTGGTAAATTATACTTTTGGTCGTCCATTTGATTCACGTTTCTGAATTCATAAGATCTCTCATTTTTTTTCACGTTTTCATCAACCACACAAAAAACTTGATTAATAGAATTTTTAAGTGGAAATTAAATGCTGAGGATTAAAACGAATGGGTTCTCATTTCCAACAGTCGACGTGTATTTCATATTCGTGCGGTGTTCTGTGGTAAAATAAAATACGAGTACGATTAAACGGAATCATCGATTTGGTGTCATTAACAAAAACGTTTTAAACCCCAAATTAATGGAGCCCTCTCTATTCACGTCTTTACTGTTCCTTCCACATATTCAGGTTTTAACGTTGCAAGCTTTTGCGAGTATTGTGATAACTCGCTGGATAAAATGAAAATTAAACGCATACACAATCGCCCATAGATTATATTTTCATCAATAGAAGGGGTTTTATATTTGAACGGATTGCGACGTTATTTACACACATGCGAAAAACATGTTCGCGAGCAAACAGGTTTGCGCAATATGCAGCTGCAGTGAAATATTCTTTCTAGTGTAAATTTATATCTATGTAATAAAAATTCAAAATAATTCCGAAACGAAGTTATTTCAGTGAATTTGAAAATGAAAATTTCAGTAGCCAATTCTCCCTCTTGACACAATTTATTCATCAAGTGGGACAACATATTACTACGTAATTTTGTAACGTATAAACAGTATGTAATAATCGATATATGCTATTTTCTGAATAATTAACAAAATAATCCAGAATAGCCTTAATAATTATATTAATTTTGAGCGAGATAGTAATGCATTTTAGAGTTGTAATATTTTCATAGAAATTTAGAAAGCCCGCTCATTGTGAGAAATAAAATATCTGACAAGTAATAAAATGAGTGACTTTCATTGTTTTGATAATAATAAAAGTGGGAACTTCTTATTTTATTTCTGTAGGCTGCCCTGTTCAAGCTTGAAAAAATATTAAAATAATGTAAAACAATTATTATTTTATTGTTTATTTTCTTCTGATGCCTAATTAAGCTATAAGCTTCATGTTATGAAGAATGCAGATAAATTCATTGAACCTTGTTTCTTTATTGGTGGCCTAAAATATCAAAATTTAATTTTCTGGATAAAACTGTTTTGTGACATTCCCTTATTAGAAAAAAAAGTCTTCTTCGATTGTCAATACTACTTGAAACAAACAGCTGTCAAAGTGGCTGGAAACATTTGCTGGATAAAATCTAGTCGATTCGTTTTACCTCGCTATTGCACCACGGAAAATTTCGTGATGTATGTACGTATGGTTCCAACTCGACTGAGTGCTGTGCAGCCAGGAGCATCAGCGTCGCGCGGTATCGTTGGCAGCTCGTTGTCGCGGGAACGCGAGAATTTGAATCGCCTAAAGAAGCCCGGCGATTGCATGGAAATTCGTTCCTTCGAAACTGAACGTGACGCGAATCCGGGCCACGGCGCGGGCAATAAAAGCCGTTTCAACCACGTCTGTTTCCTTTTCGTTCGCTCGCTGGCTGCTAGTTACCTCGGCTACTTATCCCGTTCAAATATTGAAATCGCGGCCAGCTATAAACGTCGGCCGCCAATCGGCGCACGGTTGCAGCGGGAACAAATCGTTTTGCAAGGAGAACCGAAGGGTTTCTTAAAATGTGTGCGTAGCTTTGTGAATAAATTAGGAACACGAGAAGGAGTGGGAAAATTCGTGCGATGGTTTGCTGGGAATTTAGAACGAGGCAATAAGAATATTTTTATTGAAGAACCAACATCAAGAATAATTTATATTAATTAAAAAGATTTACTGCGCGTTAAAACTGAACGAAATAATTTTGCAAAAAGACGACATAAATAACGTACAATTACTAAATTCAGGCGGCCGAAAGAAACAGAATGTTTGTGAATTTTTTTTGAAAAAGCGGAAGCATATATTTTTACTTTTAGGAACATTGAAAGAACATTTGGAAATTTTTTCGTAGAAAAATATTTACTGTTATAATAAAGTAACTTTATTGTTTAAAAATTTATTTTTGCAGTGAGTACTGCCATTCGGAACTAAATTATCTAAAATAAAAAAACAAAAAAGATTTTGTTAGTATATTAATGTATCCTCTGATTAACGAAGAGAATTTCCGAAATATTAATTTAAAAAAAAATGGCGGCTATTTAAATCTGAAATCCTGATTTTTTCGTGCAAAAATCACCTCCGTTTGTGAGTTATCACTACAAAACAAAAGAAACATTTTTAAAAAAATTCTTCAATGATCCATCTGTAGCGTCCTATAAAGCATATTTTTACCAAACAAACATGTTTTTTAAAGCTTAGTTAATAAACTTCATGCCAAAAAACAAGTCTCAGTTTCAATTTGTTTTTTGTAATTAATTGAAACAGAAATGCTTCACTTTAGAAATAGGATCCTCTCACTAAATTAAAAAAAAAACCTTCTCATTTCCTATTAAACAAATTTCCCGTAAATCTTCGCCCAACACAAGTCACCCTTGCAAGCACAGCTATTCGAAAATGATCATTCCAGATACGACACCCACGTTGCGCGGTAACTTTCCCATAGCGAAGCATCGTCGTGTCGGTGTACGGCAACGACGCAGCTGACGATCCGTCCTCGTTGCCCCTTTTTCCTGGAGCGCTCCACTAAAAACAGACGCTATTTGTCCAACGCGGAAGAAAGACACAGAGGGCGCGACGGGAACTAGGGAGTCGCGAGACAAATTGTTGGTCGGCCGCTATATTTATGCATTTATTTATTAACCAAGTTTTATTCGTCCCACGGGCGGAATAACGGGCGGCGTAAACAAGTGGCGCGCTGCAGCGACAACTCACGGCCCTGCCACCGCCAATTGCGACGATTCGTTTTATCCAGCGACGTCCTCGATCCGTCTACGTTGTACGTCAAGGCATGATAAATCAGTGTCGCGTTGATGGGGAGCATTCGCCGGCGATGGGCAACCGCCACCAGCGCCGACGTTCTCCTCCGCCCGTCGATTCAACAGTTTCGCCAAGTATTCCGCGGTTCGTGCCATTCTTTCCCCCCCTCCTTCCATAACCCCCCTCCCGAAGCCCAATTTCCCCGCTTCCGGTGGCACGCGAATCTTGCCGATCTTTCTATTTCTTCTATTTTCAACGGCACGCTCGCATCCGGCTTCATCTCCTTCGCGAAAAATTGAAAATCTGCGGCCAAGTTATTATTACAGTGTGGGGGTGGCTGGGCGGGATGGAAGGGGTGCATTTAATAGCGAAGGTAAATTGGCGGGATGAGAAAATTCGTGAAAAGCGGGACGACGAAATGAGAGGCGTGACGAACGACAGGCGAGGCCCGTTTTGTGTACCTACAGTTTTATGCGAACGCTGTTTCCTCGACTACGCGATACTGTTCCGTTACATTTTGTTTGGGGAAATCGTTTTTAATAAGCGGCGGGTATTACATTTCGGTTATCTAGCAGGTTTTTTCGTAATATTTTGGAGGGTTTTATGTGGGAGTGACGGGTGCGTATGATTTAGAGAATATTGTTAAGGGAAGCAGCCCGTATAAACAGCTTATATTTGTATCAATTTTTAGGAATTTTTTGCAAACATATCAACGCGCTAATCCTTTCGAAATTTGAAGGGTACTTTATCTAATATTATAACAAGTAAACAAATTTTTTGTAACAGTAAAATTATAATAAATACAAAAGAAATAGAACAGTACTTGAAGTATGTTTTTTTCGAGGTGCAAAACGGCGCCAGTTGCATCTCTGGTGAGCGGACAAACCAGTACAAGTCGAAATTATTAGTTTTGCAGGAAGACACTTATAGCAGAGAATATGTACTTAAACCGCTGTGTAAGATTAGGTGTTAAATTTTGAACATGAAAGTTGGTAACATATATGTTAAAAGAAAATTTTATTTTTAACTTCGATTCACGAAAAAAAGAAAAGAAAACTTTTTAAACTTGAAGTAAGATTTGACTTATAGGTACTCATTTGGCTGGTGACACAATTGCGTAATTAATGAATTTTTGAAAAATCGAGCGCACGCTTATTTGGCAAATATTCAAAGTTATTTTTCTAAGAATGGAATCATCTTTTTGTCGACATCTTTCATTTAGAATCATCAGAATCTTAGGTGCATCAGTAGTTACAGGACACCCTATGTATCGAGGCACTTAAGTGTCCAGAATCCGAAGCAATTTTGGGAATGGGAGGCTTAAAGATCTGTCGTTTACGAAATTGCGAAGTGTATCATAAATTCATAAATTCACCTGCTGGAATTTACCCTAAAGCTTCCATGCAAAAACTAACTAACTAGTCCCCCTATAAATCCTCATCGCATCTGCAAAGACCACGTTAAAATTTTTCAATTTTACGTACCTCCGCTTTGAGAAGGATAATAAGAATAATCTGCTATATATCCCACAATCACTTTGCATAATTTGCATCCGCAATTTCTAATTTATTCTTGGTGCTGAATTTGTAGGACACTATTTTACACCAGAAATTCAATCACACACCTTTATTAAATAACATCAAAGAATATTTTAAATAAAAATATAGCATATTACTGCTTCTCATTTTTACGTGGCGTGGTTTACTTTTTTTTCGCGCGGCAGTGTAGCTCGAGCAAAGACAAATATCGGTCCCTTTAACGTCGACACGCGCCCCCATTTCGATATTATCTCCACGGAACACGCACCAACACGAAATTTAATGAAACGTTCGAGCCGCCCGGTCGTAAGAGTAATGGAAATAATTAATTAAACGCTGACAGAAAGCAACGCTGGGTCCCGGGTACGGCGGCACGGTATCCAGGACGGGCGTCTTGCTTTGTAAAAACATATTTCCTACGTTTCATCCTTTTCATTCCAGCGAATTTGCGCGAGTCCGTAAAAAGCCCGACGACTCGAACTCGCGTTCGCTTTTTTCACGTTCAGTTGGATTATCGCCCGCGCACCAAGGGAAGGAGAGGAAAAAAGGGAAACGGCGAACCATCTGCTCGAAATGGACGGACGAGGCTCGCGTTTCAATTAAGTTAATGAAAACGCAGCTAATTCGCGATTTTCCGCTGGCTGTCAACGGATCTGGCGTTCGAATCGCGAAGGCCCGTGCAGATATCGTTTGTTTAAATACCGCTGTCGGCTCTGCGCTTGTATTTCCCACGTCCCTGAGGAGCCTTATTCATCGCTTCTAACTTTATTCCTACGGTGTGGATCGGGAATATCCTGGCTCTGTGCTCGCGCAGCTTATCCGATACGATTCTGGATACCCGACATCGGTATGCAATAAACATTGGTCGACAAATACCGAAGAGTCGGTCAACTATTCCCACAATGCCGACGTGAACCTGCGGCGAGCTGAGGCAGCGACTTCTGCGCGCGTAAAGACGCCTTACTACGTGTGTAACGAGCGCTGCAGAGTGATATGAAACCGGGTGGGTAAAAGTCATATTTGCAGGGCCGGCTTTGCAGATTTGATGCCCTTAGGCTAGCAAATGTCTGCCACCTTTTCCATGAAATATCATAAAATATTTTAAATTAAAAGACTCGAGGCAATTTCAAAAGTGATTATGAGTTGAAAAGTAATTTATATATTAGTTATTGCTAATTTGATATATGAAGGAGAAGTGAATGGTTTTCAAAGTTGTCTCAAGCTTCTGTATTTAAACCATTCGCATTTTCTTCCGCTCAAAATTTGTGGCTCTCCCAAATTCGAAGTTGCCCAAAATTTGATGCTCCTCAAAATTTATCGCTCCCCAAATTAGTCGCTCTCCTAAATTTGATGCTCCACAAAATTTGTCGCACCCTAAAATTTTCCACTTTCCAAAACTGGATGCTTCCCAACTTTTCTTACTCCCTCAAATTTGACGCTCCCCCAATTTGATACTTCCCATATTTGCCGCTCCCTCAAATTTGATTCTCCCCAAAATTTATCGCATCCGAAAATTTGCCACTCTCAAAATTTATCACTCCCCACAATTTATCGCTCCCTCAAATTTGCCGCTTTCAAAAAGTAGAATGTTTACCAAAATTTTCTGCTCCCCAAAATTTTCCGGGCTCCCAAAATTTATCGCTCCCTAAAATTTGCCCCACCGCTAATTTTTCCGCCCTAAGCTGCAGCATATTTGCAGCTAGAATTCCTGTGAAAACTATTAATTTCGTAAAATTAAATTATGTATTTCTTAGAACTTAACGCCCCTTGAAGGCCAATAGGGTAACCAATATATAGTTAAGCGTGATTGTGATAAAGTTTCTAGAGATTAGGGAATCAATTTTGCGGCTCAACGAAAGAAGAGCAGAGTATTTCTAAAATGCAGGAAAAAATCTTCATTTAACAAGTGACGATATTCACAATTCGATGCGCTATTTCATCCCTTAAAGTTAAGTTTCAGCGCAAATAAAGCACATATCATCAATTTGAAGTGCTCAATCAGTAAAACACGTCAAGGAGAAAAAAATCAGCATAGACACTTGCATAGTGTCCCCTGTTACACGGAACAGAAGAGAGGGTGAGCTGGCGCCTCAACGGTCTCTTCCTTCATCGGTGCTCGACAGACCGAGAGCAAAACAGTGGCAGCAACTAGCGCCAGAAAAAGGACAGGCGAAGTCTTAAACGAAGTTACAGGCGCATGCAAGGAAGACGAACGAAGTTGTACCCACGGCGAAGAAAAAGGTCTAGCAAACATGTTTTTTATCACTGTTCTAGTGGGGAGGGGGGAAATGTGTGAACAGCAAAGTAGAGAAAAAAGAGGCACGATCTGCAAAAAGAACGCACGAAGACGTAGATGCGTGCAAGAAGGGTAAGCGAAATTGTACGCGCGACGGAAGAAAATGGTCTGAATCGAGGCAAACGGGTTGTCTCCTTCAGGGTGCGCTATTTAAGCATTAATCTGGCATATTTATACACAATGTTGGGTGCCAAAAAGTCCTTTTTCACGGATAAGCACTGTACTCTTTAGATTTTCAAAACCCATGTGTGCATTAATTATAATTGATTCCATATAAAATACACAGGAGATAAAAATATACAAAATGATTTTTAACATTAAGGGGTCATTTCTTGACTTAAGGATCCATTCTATTTTGTCGGCCGAATAAGAGGCCCATTTTCGTGAATTGTTTTTCAGGAACTGTTATACGGATTTTAATGTTTTTTTTTGTTAAATATTTATTATACGATTCTTTTTTATTATACGAATATTTATTAATACGATTCTATACAGCAAGGAATAATAAACATTTAACCCGGAAAAACATTCAAATCCGTGTATTAGTTCTTGACAAAAAAAAATAAAAATAAGTCTCTTTTTTGATTGACAACGTAAAATGGACCCTCAAAATTAGAAATTGCACACGGACCTTCATACTTTCAATAAAAATGAAATCACATCGTGCCGCTCATGTAATTATTTGTATTGGATAGAGATATCACCAATCTTGAACCGAATATGCATGAAAATACGGTCGACTTCGTGAACGTCAGCACACTCGTCAGAGATGCTGTTACTTCTCCTCAGTCACGCTGCCTTTTAATTCCCGTACTTCCGTGTTACAGAGAAAGTTCAGAGCCGTGCAACGGATCAGTTTCAGTTTACTTAGCTTCAGCGTAACTTTAGAGCGAAACTAAAGTCATCCCGTCGCCGTGGCGGCAGCCACGGTTCAAAATACCCTCCCTCTTTTCTGGGCGGGAACGCTCGCTGGTCGTACGCGATGCGCTAAATAATCGAATAACGTAGTGGATTAACTGTTTGCAGATGGACAGTACTCCACTGGACGATATTTTTTCGCATATATGTTTGTACATGATGTCACTTTGGTCGATTGTATTTGAAACATGCTTCCACGGAAGCACTGGAATATTGTTTCACGTGTAATCAATCTGTCTATGGACATTTTTGTAAAAAAATTGTTGTATTGCTTACTTTGATCTTTTTGTGGAAAATAGTCCAGAAATTTTGTAAAATATTTTATGGTTACGAGTGTATTTAGAGAATATCATTGCTGTTATAATTATCGTTAAGGGGTAGGTATAAATTCGAATAACATCTGTTATCAAAAGGGTATTATCCTCCATATTTTCAGAAATATCGGATAATTTCACCATTTTCGTAAAATTATACGTATCTGCGTAGAGGTCTTAATTGAAAATTAAATATGTAACGAGCAACGGTAATGAGATGCATACTTTGTTGGAATGTTCCTATCCGTTTATTTTTCAAATGATTCAAGCTCAGGATCGAATATTATTTCGATTATTTCCTGCGGCCGCGTATCGTTCCTGAAATTATGCAAATAGTTTATAATTCCATTCCCGTTGATACTAATTGACACGAGCAGTAATGAAGGTGGTTATATTAGTCACTGCATCTGTCTATTAACGTCCTCTTACATCGAGATTATATTGAGATATATTCAGATAATAATACTGCGCTACAAATAACATCTACTTAGTGAAATTGTGTATATATAAATTATTTTACTAATTGAAGCATTGATTAGTTTCTTTCTAATGTATCTAACGTATACATACACTTCTTGATTTTGCCATGATATGAGTTTGTAAGACTTATATCGCAGTATAATTTAAATCTGTGTCAAATACATTTATTATATTATAAAACAACTTAAATTTGAGTTATCTACGAAAGTATCATGAAGCTGTATTAAAAGTTTGCATGTATGATTCCAATATTCCATATATAATGACTAACGAAAGCATTGATATTGGAAGATGTTGAAAAATTCACCTCTCGGAATAACCAAATTGGGGTTGCCGCCATTTAAAACCCGGTATTATTCATAACTTTGTAAAATTCGAAAACCGTTTTCTTAAATTTATATGTAAAAATTAATTCATCATTTAATAAACAACGTTAACAATTTGACTTGAAATTGCCTCGTGCACAAGCATAACTAATTACTGTAAAACTAATTTTCCTGAGTTCATAGTTCCTGAAGAAAAATACTAAACGAAATAAAGATTTATAATTTATATTTTGAACGGATTTGAGTTATTCCAGTGTTTTCTTATGCTTTGTATGCAGTATATTTTATTTTCTTATATTTTTGAAATTCCATGAATATTAAAAAGAACTCAAAAATTTGAAAATAAGTATAAATATTTATTTACTGTTTCCATTTTTTGTAAAAATTAGAAAACCGGTTTTTTGGGAATAGTGGAATTCAAAGACCAGTTTTTTCAAAAGTCAGTTTTGGTATAAACCCTAAACCAAATACAAAATTATAGTTAAAAAATACGAGTGGAACTATGGAATACGTAAATGGCTCTATTACAGTAGAGAAATATTGTATAACAATTAGTAGAGTTGCTGATCATACATTCGTTATGAAAAGGAGGCTGCTTTAACATCCAGATATGGCCATTATACAATACCCCCATGTATCACCAAGTCTACTTCAAAGTCCAAACACAAACCCCATTGAACAGCCCGGGAAAAAAGACAGCAAACTCGGCAGAGAGCTAAACCACATGTTATTTAAGTTCCTAAGCGCTTATGATTGATATAATCGTTAAGCATACGTTCTACAGCGCTTAAAACGAATATATGTATTAACGTGAAATAAATTTGCATGAAGCTGCTATATACGCAAACACACAGCCACTATGTACATTTAAGCGTGTTTTTCATTTTACATCTTCACATGGCCACTCAAAAGCATAATCCACTGGATCCAACGAATTGCTTAAAAGCTTAATTCCCTTTCAAATTCGTGAACATGTATTTACAGCGCTTTTGCTATTACACATTAAATTCTTCTTTAACAACTCACCATACGTTCCATAATCTTTTGAACACTCTATGGTTCCAATACTTTCATCCCTCACGGTGTATTTCTTGATACACAGTTGCATCCAGTGCGTCGTTCAACTTTCCTTCTTTCCGTATCGCTCCTCTGTTTTGTCATTTCAGGGAATGCTTCCCCGTTTACGTACCTCTCGACATCAAACCTATCGCGAACATCCGTGCCCACCTGACACAGTACGCTCCATTCCTCGAAAGCGTATTTTCCCTGGGGGCTCTCCATTCTCATAGCGATTTCCTTGCGCGCGTCCACGTCCTCTGCCTTTTAACCCGAGTCTCCTCCAAAGACGATACAAACGTCGAAAGGAAGGAAGATTTCAGTGATCACCGTGGCATGCTGCGTTATTATCGATGCTTTTCTAATTAAACACTTCCCACGTGGATGCACATTTAAACCTTGAATGGCGGATTCATTCCAAAGATGGGTAAAATTTGTATTTAGATAAAATTTCGAGTAAGGAATTAATGTAAAAAAAGTTATTCTTCATGTGTCATCTTTTCGTCAATAAAAACTTTATCCGTCAAAAAATCTGAAGTTAAAATAACTTTTATTTGAGTCGTTATTTAAATAATTTTTTATTTCTGACCCATAATATATTATTTTAGAAAAAGCTTTTGTTTGTCTGTAATCCAAAATTCTCTGTTTTTTAAAGAGGTAATATTAATAAATAACATAAGTCATAAGTAGTTTAACTTGGAAGTTCGGTCCAAATGGACCCCGTATGGAAAAGACGGAAGATAGAAAGCAGAGCGCGTGTATGTCGCGGACGTAAAATTGCATTAATTTTGAGTACACTTTGGCATGCATGCCTGCTGCAATTATATACGGAATAAAATCATTTTTAATTATATACAGAAAGGGCGGGCATCCCGGAAGCTCGTAATTACGAAACGTAAATTCGCCGTGTTTTTTCTGAAGCAATAGCAGAATCGATATTAACGCAATTTCCTCCCTCGACGAAGTGCCGCTTGCAATATTGACTGTTGCCTGCATTTAGATTCTGTTACACATTACATGGAATTAATGGATTCATAATGTAAACTTTGCACTTTAAATACTCGCAACGTGTAGCTATGCATAATGCGCGCGAAATGGAAAGGGATTAAATAAATAATCCCTGCATCGACTTAGTAACAACATTTCATTTTACAGAATATGCATTTTATGTCTCTTTATGCATTCGAGAATATTCAATGAATACTCCACTGTGTCAACTTACCTGATTAGTTTTAATATACTTACGGTAAATAGTAGTGATTAATAGTCACCTAAATGCTGGTGCCATTAATTATATATAGACGAATTAGTATTTTAAATATTAATTCACAGAATGTACTAAAGTTTTGTAAAAAAATTATTTCCTAGCCCGCCCTTATAATAACATTTCGATAATCGTGAATATAAAGTTCCACAAAAATCTATAAAAAGGAAAGAGATATTTCTACTAGAACTGCTTTTAATTAAGTACTTGATTACTTAGCAAGCGCAGAAAGAATCCTCGAAGCCGAGAGTAGCCAAAGAGTTCTAGTGCCATCGAAAGCAACTTATTTACTTAATTATTCGCAAAGGTAGCGGACGCTGCAACACGCTTTCACAAATTCGTTGCCACAGTAGTAGCGGGCATCTTTGATCAGACGTCGAGCATTGATCCCACGCTGTCCCACATTTCCCCCCTAATTAATTCCAGTAATCTACTTTACTGTTGTGTGTATTTCACAGCGGGGGCTCGTCGCAATCGATGGAATAATTCCATGAACATCGGCAACCTTTTGACGGGACGTAACTAAAGTTAGAACGCCAGATCGGCGAGTCGATGTCAAAGGTTGGGGGGGTATGTACTTTATCGAAAGAACTAATGCAAGATACCTTTGAATTCCATTCAAAGAGCCTGCGACACTCTTTCAAATAGCGCGGCCTGAAAGGGCAGAAAGGAACCCTCAAGGTGATTTAAATCGATTGAAATGCCAACAACGGCCAGAGATGCTTTCACCGGCTATTGCTGAAAGGTAATAGAAGACAAATAATAGTCGCGTAACAGGGTAGGCTTCGATGTATAGAGGTATAGATAACTTTCACTCTGAACTAATTAACGTTCCATGGGTTTCACTTCGAATATGAGAAAGAAGCTGTCCAAGATCAAATATGTACCGGTAGGCGGCAGGCAGCGGGGCTTATAAATCTTGGGAGGTAAATACTGAAAGTTCGGCGATTGTTTGCACGCTTGAAACAGGTACCTGGAACTCTGAAACGATGCTTGTTGTTAGTAGTAGCTGCTCCAGCTCTTGTAGGTCTGAATATTTGCTCGTTAGAGAAAACGTGTATCAGTTTCCAAAAGATCTTCGATTAAATTGGCAGAGGCCTGGTTCTGTTAATTGGCGTTCTTCGTGCACGCGGTGTTTTGCCGCCGTTATATTAGCAGTGATTTGCGCTCGATATAAACAAAGGCGGTGGCGTTAGCAAGTTGTTGAAGTGGATGCAAGCATAAACCTATCGATCGGAATATTTTCGTATCACCAGGACTTAACATACATCACTGGCTACGAATATATACGGTAGTTTATGAATATATAGGGTGTACATTGGGGCAACTGAGAAAGAAGTGAAAATTCTGTATGAAAAAACGAGTGACCAGTATAGAATAAGTTTTTTTTCGTTCGTTGCATTGTATTGGGAGAAGAACTTTGAATATAAAGTCGCTTCTAGGTTATCCTAGTTATAATTGAATTTAATATTCAAAAGGAGACCTTGAGGTCTTTTAATTTAATAAAGTTATAATTCCAGTTGAGTTAGAAATGGCAAAAATGATTAGAATTTTCTTCACCTGTAGATTTCAAATTTTATCGTCTTCTGATTCGAATTCATTTAAATTTTATTCACTGAAGACATTTAAAGTGTTACCAGCTACTTATGAGTTACAAGATTTATGATGATTAGACTATGCTTTTCATAAGAAATACTGTGGCGTACAAAAGTATTCGGCCACCCTTTAAAACAGAATAACTTGTTTAAAATTGGTCCAAAGGACATCAGTTTTTTTGAAAAGCTAGAAGAATTAGTTTGCGAAGTGGCGTGTTTCGTCGTTTTGAAAAAGTTGCTATTGGTCGGAATAACGAAAAAATTAGTAAATGTCGTTTCTTCAACTTTTTGTCTGTGCTCATAATGAAAATTTTAAAAATGCCTTTTGTAGATTTAAAAGTAGCAAAAAGTCGTAAAAGGTTGCTTTAAAAGTGGCAAAGAAAGTCATCCATATTTCAATGAGAATTGGATTTAGGGTGTACATTTACAAAGACATTTTCTTCACACATAGGTGACTATTGAGAAGCCTAAAGTTCTTAATACTTTCCTCCAAAAACCACTGTAGGCTCCATAACCTGCGATAAGAAAATGTAATAGGTCAGTTACCTCTCGTAGTTTAAGAACTTTATCATTCTATTTTGGCGAGGTCGAACATTTGGCTAAAGTGTACAACGTCTGCATTGCATATATGCATCTCTCGAGAAACAGTCCAAAAATCTCCCCTTCAACTGTCTGAGAAGAATGTAAAGCAAGGAACCCGACGTATAAGATAACGTTTAAAACTGAAATGTCGAAAAACATTTCTTAAAATTACACAGTACCTAAATAATTAAACGCGTGCAAACTCTAACCACTTCGTAACTAATATATCTGTTACCAGACACTCCGCCGTCCATTAACTATTTTATCACAGACGGTGTCTAACAGATTGAATAATTCTAAATTAGACAGTCATAACATAAATACATTCGGCGTGTAATAATAACTTCGTTGGACGAAATGCAAAGCTATCGCGCCATATTCCCTACAAACCAACGTTTCCATAATTAATTTACGTCCGAATCAAGAACCACCCTTCAAAACGTCGAAGTTTAGCCGAACTCTGATACGAGGGAATAAATTCGCCTGGCCCCGAAGTGTATCAACGTATTTCCACATAAATTGCTCGCGATTTAAATACTCGGGGCTGTTTAAAAAAAAAATAGATAATATTGCAAGCATGACGGTGTTCCCGTGTACCGCGGGCGCCCCTATGTTACAGATACCGGCAATATGAAGCGAACGAATGCAAATAAAAACATAAAATCAGGTTTAATTTAATTCTCATTTAAATACGCGGCGGGTCCGCAAGAAATTCTCGTTCCGCCGTCAGCACGGGCCAATGATCTTAATTAAGCTATGCATAATTTACTCGAGCGAACGGGGAAAGAATCGCCCCCATCCGCCTATTAATGCCTTGAATTATTCCCGTCGTTGGGGTACGTGTTCGATATCCGTTCTCCAACATGGCGGGGTCAACGGGCTTCCTCGCATTTGCCGAAGGTCTGTGCTTAGGGGACGGTCCCTGACCATTTCCCACTTTCCTCTCGTATTACTTGCCCGCGCGTTTACTGGATGTAAAAAAATGATGAAGAAGAACGGCAGCACCGGTCAGATACAAATTATAGCCGTGCTGCATGAAGTTAGATGGAAACTAGCGCTGGGAATTGAGGGAAGCGCGCAGGGAAATTGCTATACACCTTCCGCACGCCCCCGCCCTCCTTACCAGGCATTTATCCTCTCTATTCCGGCCGTCTCCCCTTCTGGCTACTCCCAGGCGAAACTAGTATAATACTGGTCATCCTCGAGCGCTGCAAATAGCAGTTGGATCTTTGCTGAATGTACAGAGTGAAACGCGGGCAACACCAGAGATATCGGCGATGTCAAAAGACGTTGCTTGGAGAGCTTCGAAGGATTTTAGAAAGCACGAGTTTTAAGATAATGTAGATTTTTGTGTGGGAAGATTGTAAGTAGATTATGATGTCAGTAGTTTTTGTCAGGGTCCGTATATTCAACTATGTGGTCGATATTTGTGTTTTACTTGTCATGCACAAAATGTGTTGTACCTACAGCTTTTTGCGATGTTCAGTGGCGACTGTGGGGAACTGAAAGGGTATTTCTTGAGTATTATGACAGGTAGAAAGGTAAAGTAAAGTTTAGCAAGACAGAGTTATTTAATGTACTATTCATTCTCGTGCAATGGGTTTATAATGTGTTGGTAGTAGAGTTGCAAATATTCGAATGGTCGAACTATTCGAACAATTTCGAATATTAATAGTTTATTCGAATAATTCGTGAATTCTAATAGTAACGAGTATTCGAATATTCGAATAAATCTGAATATTCGAATTATTCGGAGTATTGAAATAAGTCAAAGTGGTCGAATCATTCAAAGTGTTCGAATTTCATATTGTAACGAATACAAATCTAAACGTTTGAGAAACAAATAATTGTAAAGGCCAATGTGAAAAGAATTTAACGATAAAGTGTGAAAAAATATTTCATGTTCAGATTCTGAATCAGTGCAGTCCGAAATTTGATCGCTCCGAATATTCGAATTATCATAATTGTTCGAATAATGCTTGAATACTCCTAATTATTCGAATAATGTTCGAATAATGTTCTAATGATTCGAATAATGTTCGAGTCCTCCTAATTATTCGAATCTCAAATTCGAAATCTACTGGTATTCTAATATTCCGATATTCGGATACTTAGAATATTCGAATATTTGCGACAGCAAATCCCATTTGGTAATATCAGAATGTATCCGTAAGACTGTATTCAACTTACCAGGAAAATTTAAAGAGACTCCAAATCATATCATTATCAGAAATTAAATCAGAAATTAAATAACTACATATGATACATCCGTATTTACTAATAATACTCAGAAGAATAAAAATAAAATTAACACCACTAACGTTACAGTAAAAATGATATTACTCTCACGCGATAACGTCACATTCCCCTCCCCTCTCTTTTCCTCCATCACGCGATTCGCCGCGGGGATAGTTCCAAGATGCATTTTTCCACGAAAAACGGGTTGCACCGAGATCCCCAAAGCCAGCCAGTTAAAAAGTCAGGCGCAAAGATAAGATGAAAATAGTAATGCGCGCTGTTAGAACTACCCTCGGCCAACTTTATCTATTGATATTGCAACACCGAGGGAAGTGGGTTGTACCCTTGGGTTCCTCCCTTGCTACGCTATCTCTGCCCCTTTTCTCATCCCTCTTCCATCCCTCAGTGGCCCCCTCAGCCACCCCCTCGCGGCGTTCCCTTTCTCTGCCACGCTGTATCCTCTTCCCTCGGTCCTCGCGCTCTGTGTTTATGAGGGGTCGAAGATTCGCGACGTAACACCTGGGGCTTATGATTCCAGGCATTATTGCCCGAGTAAATTAACCGTGCGATATTGCTCTCCTCCCCCAACGTCCTTGCCTCTGTTCAACAAATTCCTCTTGCCCTTTGGATTGCAAGATTTTCGATTTCGCCCACAACCCCTCGTGTCGCATCCTAATACACCCCTCGCTGTTTATCATTACACCGAGTTTCGTGCTCGATTCCTGGGACATCCAATTCTGTGGTCGATACTCCATTCTTCTGTAATGAATATGGGGTGGGGGCGTGGTGGATTGTGGTGTAGGGAACGTATACAGGCAGCTGATACTCTGACATCTATAATTTCTAATCAGGAGAGGTAATTGCACGTCTGATAGTGTATTAGGTTGCATTTCATTTAGTGGTTGGAAAAGTATCTGTCCCCTTTAAGGGAAAATTATGTTACAAGTTAAAATTAAATTATAATTATTTTATAATGCAGGGTGTGTGCAAGAGGATCGATCATGACTTTGGGGGATAAATTTACGTATCTAGATGAAGGGAGATTTATTAAATAGATCTGACTCGACCAGGGCCACGCTTTTCTCCATTTCTGCGTATTGTACTAGGTAAGAGGATAAAGAATTCAAAAGGAACTCTTATTTTAGCTGCATAGAGGACTTCATTCCCAGGAAGCATTGATTATTCGTGAAAATTTTAATAATTTCTTCCGATGAATCTGTTCGTTTGTAACAGCCTATTCTTTTCGAACTTTTCATCGCCTTTTCAAATAGATTTCGTAGGTCTGAAAGGGAAGATATATTCTACCTGCAGTAAAATCTTTCAACGAATCTCCACTGATTCAGACAAGTAGATTCAACCATGAATACCATGATTGTTATCTTTCTACAGCCAATACTTTGACGATATTCCTTTTCCATAAACTGCAACTTTCTCCCCCATTTCACCTGGTCAGGGTTGAATTAATTCTGTGAATAGAAGAATGCAAAATCTGTGAAGAAGGATTAGTATCGATTTCCAATAACTTTTTCCTAGTACAAACTTCAGTGACATAAAATTCGATTTGTCAAGTTCAATGAATTTCTACAACATCTTGGAAACTACCCGAAAATTTAAGTTACATAAACCTTACACACTTAAGGGTACAAAAATTACATTTGTGATACGTGTGACACTATTATGATACAATTGTAAATATGTAATTATAACATTTCACGAACTACGTAATTTCCATGTGTGCACATAGACACGTACATAGTACGAATATAACTACACCGTTCGCCAGACAGCGTATCGGTTGTCGTTCCCATGAAATTAATTTCCTGCACCGAGGATGTTCGAAAGGCTCTCTAGAGGACTGTATATAGGTACTGGTACGAGCTCTGCAAGCACTCAAGATCGCCGCCTAGTTCGTGGTTGAACCGCTAAAGTCGTTGTCTTACGACTCCGACTCGAACTGCAGCATAAAGGGAGGTAAAAGGTGAAGCAACGGAAGAGAGGAGAGCATAATTGAGTATATACTTTATCGGTTTTTAGTACGTCGTGCTTGGTGGACGAAAACGTTCCCAAGGTGAAAACAGACGATCGAACTTTTCAACGATCAGAATTACACTGGAAACTTCACTATCTCTCCAATCAAATTTTATCCTACCTCTCAACTATCACGCGATACATTGTTTTATTTTATAATACATTCTGCGCGATGGACGAAAATGATCGTTAACAATGGAGGAATTACCAGAGTGAAAAATAGGGGAGTCTATCCACTGAATGCAATGCTTCGAAGACGTTCACGAGCTTGAGGAGCTGATGCGCCCCGAGCTTCTCGATCATTCTGAAAAGAAAGTTCGCAGACAGGAAGCAGGAGCAATGTCTACCTCCTCATTCCATTAAACGCTTCTCAAGCGATTTAGCACAACGAGTATCTAAAGGTATTTCTGGATTATTCTGCCGGGGTGGCTACACTCTCTTAAACTTAAGTGGCTCACTTTTCCCGACTTCCCTCCAGACGTGACACTGTCGAGCTTCTTGCACCCCTCCCCAACGTGAACCATCCGAACCCTGGGCGAACCTCGTTCACTATATTCCTCGAGTTACCGCAGAGCCCTTCATTCATTAGCGGCATCCAGCGGCAGGAATGTTGAGACCATGCATTTTTAATTTAGCAAACAGTGTTGCATATAAAAGCAGCAACCACATTTCCAGTAATCCCTCGTCTAATGAAACGGGCAAAATCCAAGTCAAAACAAAAGAAACTTTTTTAAAAGTCTCTTTAATGATTCATGTGTTGTGTCATGTGTAATGCAAATTTTTTATTAAACAAACATGTTTTTTTAAAGCTTAGGATGTTAATAATGTTTGTGTCAAAGAACCAGAGTTAGTTTTAATTTATTTCTTTCTAATTAATTGAAAAACAAATGCTTCATTTACGACGAAAATCTGACACCTTTAAAGGGGAACATCAAGTTGAGCATTTTTAGGGCAGCATTTTAAGGATGTGGAAATTCTGTTGAAATTTTTCGAGTGATTTGTAAGAAATATATATTTTTGAGAACCTTAAAATATATGAACAATTTGTTTTGTTGATTTTTGGGTTCTTTGGTCCGAATAGTACGAAATAAAAATGTTAGAATGTATAGAAATAATGTGATTATGAATGGATTCTTAAAAACATTGATTTGTTGAAAACTGATAGGCTTTTGAAGAAAAATAGTAAACTTTCCGCAACAAGATAGAAGTGTTTAATGATTTTCTTGGAAAATATAAGAAACAGCAAAACCAATATGTTTGTGAAAAACACCATGTCTGACGTAATACTTTTAATTTCGTGTAAATTTTCGATGAATATTAATTTCTGAGAAAGTGCAAAAAAAGAAATACCAGTCTCATTAAGTCGCCAGTGTGGTGGATTCCCTTAAATTTAAAGTTTTCTGCGCTTCGGCTCTTTAATATTTGAAGCTAATAATTTTTAAGCTGAAAGTTTCGCCCTGGGTGACGTTAGCACCTATCGTGAACATCGAATGGGTGATGTTTGAGCAGTGCTTTACGACACCAGGCTTTACGTCTTCCTCCTTGAAAGACATAAATTCGTGTTTCTGGTCGACGGAATGCTGAGACGAGTTGCGAAACTCAAGTAATTTTAACTTAAATTACGCTGTCATCTTCAGGAGCTAATATTGTCCAGCAAACTGCTCACATGTAGTTCTCTTGGGAATGAAAATTTGGATTCGCGTAATTGCTCCGGCAATGATCCAATGCCTACTCTCATAGGGTCACCGTAAATCGATTAATATTATAGAGGCTACCACGTCGAATTAATTAACAATATTAAGAAAAGATTTTTATTCTTGGTAATATATTTGACCATTAAACTCGCTGATTATTCGATAGAAACTCAATTGCTGTCAATCTATGCAGTTATCTACTGCCAAGTTAAAATTCATCGCTAAATATCTCATTTTTATCAGATGCCAATCTGGTTATAAAGTAAAAATCAATCATGCACAAAGTTTCTAACTGCTTTAAAATTCTAGGTTTTCAGGAAGCAGCGTTATTTTCTTCACACTTCTTGGCACCTTCCACAGGATGATACAATTTCGTTTAAATATCCAATACCTTTCAGCAGGTATTAACAAAACAAACAAAAATAATGAATTTTCAGCCATCGACGTTCATTGCTCCCCTCAGAAGTTGCTCAATTTTTATTAACGACTGCGTTATAACGAATTACAATCTAAAATTGAAACTACAGTCACATTTTTACTAATTATATGTATCATACTTCAAGCTAATTTTCAAGTTTACCAAAACTGGAATAATTGATCCCATTATTTAATCAAACTTCCTACTATTTGTAATTCACCTATCATTACTGGAAATTAGGAAATATTCTTCCTTCAATGATGAACCCAACGATAGAAACAATGGGAAGGATTCCTCTCGATTAACCGGGAAGCCATGCAAATTGAATGCAAAAACGTTATATCTCGTGAGACAAAAGTGCATTAAACTCGAATCTCGTAGTGGAATGGATAACCAAAAATCGTATTAGTTGATCCGCTTACAGAACGTGGGTAACAGGATTACGAGTATGCGTATGAACAATTTCAGGAACGATTTTATAATTTTTTTCCAATCACAGTGTTATATGACAGACTGGCGCAAACTACGATTCATACGGACCACGGATTCCACCGTTTGGAAACTAGGTGGTGGAATGTAAAATTTTTAAAATGGTCCTCGACTCGGAGCCACTCGTAAATCGATTAAACAAACACTTTGCGCGGATTTTCGAAGGAAGGTGTGCACTCTTTTTAGTCGCAGCCGAAGACGAAAGACAGGTGGCATTTTTAATTTCATTCCTCCAATTGATTTTGAAATTTTGATTTCAATCTCGGATTTTTATCTCGTCCAGGAGAATTACTCAGCATTCTGCATACGGGATCACACGCTGGTGGATTTTGGAATTCGTTACTGTTTTTGCGCATTCTCGTTAATCGCATCGTGATAAAGTATTGTCGCCGAGCAGATTTCCGTGCGGGGGAACTGAATGCTTCGTTGATGGCCTTTGTTGGTAAAGTCGACAATATGCAGTCATATATTTTGTATGATTTTGGGAAATATGTGGAATTAAGATGTTAATTTACCTTGGACTTTGAATAATGGAATTTTGTTTTGTCATTCTTCCATTATCCGTGTGTTCATAATTATCTGACGTTTCCATTATCAGATGGATTAAAAACATACACAGTGGTGATATAATGTGACACGCCCGCGTTACTTCACTCTCCTCTGTTTATAAATGAACGGCATAGGTGTGTGGCTCGAAATTTCGTTGCTTGCTTTAAGAGCGTTGAAAAATTGAAGTTTATGAAGCTCATTTTGGAAGGAATATTAATTCTGAGAAACTCAACTTCTGTGGTTTATTTACGGAATATAATTTGAATTTAGCTTGCTTGAGCGGTGCACCAGGTCCTTCAACTCCGTAAGATATAGACGAACAGAGTGTTCTATTAGTAAGGTGGTTTGACGGTAATGGGAGCCTTGCCAGTCTGTCTTTTTTTAGGAACGGCCGTTAAGGGAAAGCCAGTTAATAAATAAGGAGAGAATCCAAATGGCACTGGGCTATAAAAATAAATTTTACTGGTCTGAAGTATGTATAACGTCAGATTCTACTACGAAATTCTGCAGTAAGATTGGATTAGAGAGGGGCGAGACTCACGTAGACAGGGATTCAGCAATCTTGAAAAATTCATATCACCAATCTAATAAATAGGGTATTTAATATATAACATACATCTTAAGAATAATATTTATAGTAGTGTAGTACGACACAGCTATTTATATTTCTAATTGGAGCCGCATATGCATGGAGGTCATAACTCCGGAGTTAACCATTAAATATTTTATTTGCGAAATCTTCTGATGTGTCTATAGGCTATGAAGTGTGTTGAAACTCGAGGATAAACGTATAAGTCTTAATAATAGCTGTGCATGTAGGTCTTATAATGTCAAGAGACTCTTCAGTGCATAAATGGTTGACCTGTACTACTTAAAACTGCACCTCATTTATAGTACGTACTCCCTGAAAAAAAGTAGTACTTATTTCCATATTAAATTTACCATCAGATCCCCTTCTTTCTCACTTTACAAAGCAACCAAACTAACTCTAATTAGCAAGGCTAGCGAGATACTAACAAAAAACACTACAACTCTACATCCACTTATTTTCCCACCAGTACAGAAGAAAACTAATTCGCGGCACAAAGTCTCGCCTATCAACTCATCACCAAACAATCGTCGAGTTGTTAGATTACCACGAGTGGACCGGTACGATTAAATAGTTTGCAAGTAAATTTGGCTGTGAATTACATGCCAACATTCGGGGAGTGATTCCACTCAATTCCGCGTCCCTTTTCGCTTACAATTTCCACATAGTTGCGACACGCGGGGAGGGTCGTCATAAGTTGCAGACAATTTTCTCCTACCCTTGCGACCGCCATCTTCATCCCTGTCCACGTTACCCACAGGCGGGGAGGACCGAAAACATGCGACGGGGGCTACGGGGAGGATAAACACGGCGACGGAGACGGATAGAGGGCTAAGCGGGGCAGCAAGCAGAGAGGGGGCCGGGGTAAAAATACGAGAGAGAGAGTAATGCGAAGTAAGGGAAGTGGTCACAGAATAGGAGAAAATTGCCTGCGACTTATGACCCTCCCACGACGCCGTAACTACGTGGCATAACTGTACGGTGTTACGCAAGAATGATATCGCGGAAGACTGGCGTAACTTATTGCCTACTGTCCCCTGGTTCCTCAACAAATTCCACCATCGTGCCTTTTAATGGCCAGATGGATAGGATCGCAGAAACCCGGCGTGGAATAATAAGTGTGGAGTGGGGAGGGCGTTAATATGGAGGTGGTTTGAAAATAGGGTATATGTGGAAGAGAATAACGTGCCATGGAGGGTGATATGGTCGAAGGGGAAAAACTGTGTGTAGAGATACGCTGCGAGATAATCCAGAAACTGTATTGGAGTATTTAATAAGTCATTTTGAACAAAAAAATGTGATATTTGGAAAAAATTAATGATAAGGTGATTGGAGACAAATGAACAATAGAGAGTGATGTATTTGTATTTTTACTTGTATGTATGTCGTAGACGTGAAATGTTAAGGGTTGTGATTTGAAATCGAAATTAACCTGAGGGTTTAGGTGTTCATCGTTACTACATATTTACGTACAGGGTGTTGAAAAAGGGATGGTCACTGCTTTCAGGGGTGAATCTACAACTCTGGATCGTTGGAGACTGCTGCAAAATTGTTTAAAAGATTCAAAATTAATGTTAATTTTTTTCTTTGCATCAACATTAATGTTAATATTTTGAAAAATTCTAAAATGAATCATATGTCGCAAGCTCACCGTTTCCTAAAAAAATTGATAAAGTTTTGGCCTAGACGAAGTGATCCATATATTTGATGATACCATTTTTCACTTTTTCGAGAAAAAGGCCCCAAAGTTGCTTGGGAGGTGGAGCGTGGAAAAAAGTTTGCGGACGCCGTTGGGTGGAAAATGAAGAAACAAGAACCACCTATAAGAATCATGCGCTGAACTGTTACAATAACCAGTGACCTCAAACCACCCCTTAAGGCAAACATCTAAAAACACACCAGAAGCCTCCACATCCACCTTCATTTTCCATTAATACCCCAACAAATCCAAATTACAGTCACAGTTACTCTCTCCCAGCGCCAGGCCGATACCTCGCGCAGCATCGAACGCGATTTTCCACAACTTTTAATAATGCTGTCTGCTTTGCATGCCGCTGCTATCCCCCCACCCCTTTCCTTTTTCCTCCGCCCGTCCATTGGAGGACCGAGCCGAGAACGAGGCAAAAAATACGTCGCGGAACAGGGGATCGCGGGCATGGGACGGCAGATTTATGTATAGCGATTCGCGTTGGGAACCGAAGAACAGGGGATGCAAAGTGCGATGGCCAGGCGTCAGCGGCCCGGTGGCCCCGCCTTTATTTTGATTCTCTCGCGACGTTACGGGCCCATGGGGTATATACCGACGCATTATGAAATGTGTGGCGTGCAGTCTCCGGGGCAAATAAGTTTTCGAGCTCGCGGAATACATCAGGCAACACGTGTCCCGCAAAAAGCCGAGTTTCGCCGGCCCCCGACAATAAGTTCATGGAAATATAGTGCCGCGGCGGGAACAGGGCGCCCCCGTATTAAAACTTTTTCATCAGTTAACGTATGGAGTCGAACGTAATTCTTGGTTGACATCCGCTGTATCGGTGAAGGGCTGGTATCGTGGAGGAATGTTGGGTGCAGGGTGGTGGTGTGAGAAGCACTACTTTTTCTATGAATAGGAATTTATTGTAAAGTAACGGATTGTAAGTCTTGGTTGTTCGGTATTGTATTCTCCTTCGAGGATGTGGACATTGATAGGGGGACTCTGCGAAGTTTGATGTTTCGATTTTTATATTTTTAAGTAGAAATGCAAGAAATATTTCAGCCATGGGCCTTCTTGAGGGTGGTATTCTGTATCTAATTAATTTTTTGTGGGCAATCAAAGTAAATGTACTGCACAACGTTTGTTCTACAATCTTAATCGTCGTTTGAACTATATTTACAAAAATTTTTGTTGCGGAAAATGTCTGTATGAAAACATGAAGATTGTGCTTGTTTGCGGAGACGTACAAGTAGTTGCCATGATTCTATCCTTCGTAGGCATCTGAAACAAGTGGTTTACTGACTAGTTTGTTTAATGTTAACGAGTTTAAACTTCTTTGAAGCAGGTATAACAGAGGGGGTTGCAGAATTTGGTGGTCTAACAATTTTATAATCTAAATAGAAAAGCATACTTTTTCGTTTTGCTTCGTTAGAGTTTGTATTGTAAAGAGTGTTTTATAATTATGCATTTAATATTTAAATATACTTCTTACAAATTTTGGAAGAGAAATTGAAAAATATTCATAACTATTTCTTTACAAACCTTTGTTATGCAAGTTTTATTGTTAAATAATTCGTGAACTATTAGAGGCCAAGCATATTATTTATAATAGTTTATAAAATCACATATATCTATCTCTTAAAACTTAGTTGACATTGGAAAGCATATAAAACTTACCGTTTTCCAAAATAACCAAATGTCACTATGTTTTTTTTTTCACAAAATTTACTCTCTTCAATATTTTGGTATTTAATTACTCGGAAAAGAGCAGACATGTGTGAAAGCGAAAATTATGAAGCAGAAGTATCATTATTAAAAGTTGCATTAAACCATTTCTCATTTAATACTGTGCTGCGGCTCAAAATCCATATTGGATCGTGACGTTTCTGTCTACCAGCTGGTATAGCCTATCCCTTTGACGAGTATTGTTTAATGATTATCGCATGTTAACATGGGAACGTCGTGTCCGCATTACGTTATTGATTAAAATTGAATTGACAGTGCTGAATAAATGTGTCGTTTCATTTGACGTTATCTGCGATAATGTGGATCTCCATTGGAAAATGATTTTCGAGTGACGCGAATGTTTTTGAAATTTCCTGGATAACGATTTCAATATTATAACGTTAATAAAGTCGTTGATATCAAGCACCATTTCGCATTTAATGATGACAGTTTGAATGACACGTGAAATCGAGGCGCATTTAAATTGATTAACATTTAATGCAGAGTGTATAAAGCAGTGTATTTGAGACATTTATATATTCATATTTTAATATGACAAATTAAACTTTCGTATGTATCCACAGGATAAGTGACGTACATCAGTTTAAATCTTTTAACGTAAAAACATTGAGTAGTGAGTTAAAGATAGTAGTATTTAAGAACAATTTCGTGAAAAGTCGTGGAACTTTCGAGAACGTGAACTGTAGAAGTATGAAGGGTGGAATCGTCTTAAGGAATGAAAGTGAAAGTGAAAGCGAAAGTAATGGGGAAGAAGACAGTCAATAGTGGCAAAAGTAAACTTACGAAAGGTTGGAATATCAGTGGCGAAGCTTCGTGTAACGTAGTACCGAGTAAATATTGAGTCAATGAATGGATAAGTAGCAGCAGATTCAACAAACTTCTATTTTCTATTTAAATGAAATATGGAAAATTAGCGAATAATAAATAGGAGATAATATTAATAAACATGACAATATCTAATGAATAGACATTATTGGAATGAGAACGTGAAGCATTTAATCGATCCAGTCACTTTGCAGGCTTTGCCAGAAATGTTTAATCAATTACCTATCTCAATGCGTTAATTATGCAGTTAACTCATTAATAGGTAATTATAGATGTAATATTAGTTAATATTGCGTTTATTGAAAAGGAGGTGAATAACATGGCTTCACGTATTCTATTGCCAGAAACTAATTACGTTTCCATGCTTAACACTTTATAACAATTTATAAACAAAATTGACAGAATATTGTTGTATTTAAAATAAGATAAGAAATCTCTCTTACTTTTAGTATGATTTCTTTGAGTTTCCAAATACATACAGTATGCTGCTTTTTTGTACTGTGTAGTGACATTTCAAGGAATCAGTAGTATAGGTCAATGATTAACGCGTCCAGAATGATTTCAGCAAATGTGTAAACACTAGGCGAATTAGAAACTAATAGGTATCGAAATTATTTGGAGTACCTTCCTTTTTTACAGTAACATAAAGTCATAGGGATTTACGAAAAATATAAACATTTAAAATAACAAATACTTCGAACAAATAAATAATCGAGAATATACATTACTAATTATATAGTATTCCATCTTTTCTAATATTCTTCTCATTCATTACAAGTGACAGTTAAAATAATTATTCTTGAAATGAATATTTTCAAAAAAATCTGCTATAATTATTCAAAAATACTTCTTCCAACAGAATACATGTCCCCCCCAAACTTGTTCAATTAAATTATAAATAACTCACTCGTATGAAATTGTTCTTAACATTGTATGTAAGTAACATTACTGCCAAATATTTTTTAATATTAATATACTAACAAATCTACTTGTTAAAGAAACATTACTTTCTGAAATAATCATCGCATGATAATCAAATAAAATTAATCACACACCTAGCATAACTTAGCATCAGCTACATAATAATGAAGAACGCCCTTTATACACCACTTAAAATATCTTTTACAACGTAAAGAACATCATGTGTACTTTAATGTCCAAATAATATTGCCGTTTAAGTGCACTGTTACATTCTTGTGACATTAAGTGTCTGGAATTCACTTGACTATCGCGCTTCCGACCTCGTGATGCGTATCACTCGCAAATCATCGGTTAGTTACATTACAGAAGACAGAAGCTACAGTGGATATTTCGCTTTGTGCCTCTTATTAATCACGTTTCCCGCCGATCTCGCGTTCCTGCACATAAATGCGCGATTTAGTACGCGTGTATATTTCCCACAATGTGATACCGCATCGGTTCGCGGTTACTCCATATTCACGCACCAAGTGGCGAAATTTGAGTCGCGCCCGCGCGCACGAATTCCTCTTCGCGGCCGAAGAGGGAGCAGGCAGAACGTAATTTCACGCGAAGCGTGCACAAGTCGTCATTAAATTAAATTTCCGCGGAGTCGAACGGGTAATTAATTCGCGATTGGATAACGAGCCTAATAACACCGAAGCATTCGTTGTATTTTCTGTTTAATATCTAAAGTGCCCGCGGTGGTAAGGCAACAGTTTTGTAATTCCCTTGGCAATTTAATTTACGTACTCTGCACTGTTAATATTTGCACTGCGCTTGAGTATCATAATTGATAATACGTATTGCAGTTAATAATTAGGAAATTAGTATTAATAGAAGCGTGTTTAGGTAAATTTTACTTTAAGACTAAAGTAATTTATTACTTAAATAATAATATTTACGAAAATACTTAAAATCCTCAAAATTAAAAGGAATACAATTTCAATTGAAAATGGACGAAATTCATTTCATATTAATTAAAAGAAGTGGGAACACATTTTTAACAAATTTCTTCCACACTCTATCCTCCCCCACAATATTCTCCAACATTCCTCCAAATTCCTTTCACACGCTTACAGAAAATTCACGTTTAAGTACCAAATACTTATTCACGCCAGATATGTGCCATTTTTACTACTTAGTCACCAAATCGTTCGTCATCACGTGACTTTTTATATTTTTCACCAAACAAGCAAAAATGCATTGCACACATTCTGTTACAGTGCATCACCCTACAGAACGAAAGCATTCCTGGCTTCGTGGATCGATTAATCGTCGTTCATGCGAATCTGCTCGTAATCGACATCAATCTACAGTTACCAATAAAATACCCCGGCTTCCCCGTATCAATTTACGACGACGTCGCCCGCCAGCCGAGCGTTGCGCCGTCCGAAAGTGATAACAACAGCGATTTCGTCGATTGTAATTAATTAGTCCTTAAATTATTTGAACGGGCCGCGATTACACGTAGATTGCGTGTTCCTCGGGCATGTAACCAATCCAAATTCGATTTTGGGATCAGAGTCATTGCAATTCCCCCCCCCCCCTTGTCGGGCTGTTTATTCGAGCAACCATTACGCTAATTACCAGGTGCCTTTTTATTCATGCCCACGGGCTCGATACCGCGTGTATATTGCAATACGATTTGTATTAAATCGAACAGGCAATCAGAAAGACATACACATCAACGAGTCGACATTTACGCGCCATTACAGGCTGTTTTATGACGATGCGGTGCGATGAAAGCATCATAATCCTTCCCTTCTCCGCGCTCACGCTTTTGGACATGTAAAATATTTATTACCGTGCTGGGGAGCAACCGGGAAATTACTGAACGTGTGAAACGCACGAAGCATGCGGCGATGTCTTCGTTTCTGATAATCTCCAGTATTACAGAGGTAATCTGAAGTATTACAATGTTCGGTGTTACACGAGAAACGTCGGTGTTGCTTGTGTTATAAAGAATTAAATGAGATCGTTTTAACTCCTTAACGACACACTAACTTATGGAAAAACGTTAAAAAATTATCAAACCTCTTTTTATTTTTCTATTTTACTATGTACATGTTTATAAACTGGGATGAAACACTGTTTTGTAGTAGTACCTAGTAGATTGACTCTGAATATACTATCACTAAATATGTACAGACGTAGCAGCTCTTTAGATTGCAAAGATTCTTTGCGAAAGGATTTAAAGGGGTGGGTTTCAGTAATATTACACTTCGCTTTAGTTGTTTAATTTGTTATTTTACACTCTTACAGGTGGATAGATGGATACATATCAGATGGGTTTACTACTTAGAAATCATTAGCAATAATAACAAAAGGGATAATGAAGTTATGGAATAATTGTAGCATCTTTCAGGTGAAAAGGAATTCCCTTGTGGGGCAATTCTTCATTGCCAGATAATCGATGATTTCCGGCGAAAGCAATCCAGTGTAATGTATTTTCAACAACCAAATCACTGTAATCTAAAGTAGATTACCTTACCTGATCATGAATTTTACTTTCCATCCCTTGAGCCACTCTCAAAACATAATCACTCAATCCAAAACCTGTTCTCACGAAACACTTGTTTAATATTTGAGACAAATTCACACACACGTCTTCAAACCAGCACTATTTTTGCCAACTAAATCTATTCAAAGTACCAATCACATGAAATGTCTCTGGCAAACAAGAAGCATAAAATAAAACCCACATAAATATATCCCAAATATCACAAAAGAAGAATCCCTAAAATTATTCTCATTTTGTGGCTTACCTTGCCCACAACATTAACGTCCAATTAAAATCCCCACTGCCTCAACTAATTACGCTAATAGTACTACCTCGATCAAGTTGCAGCTCGCCTTCATTACAACCCCCACTCTGGTTACACTTTCCCGCGCCCTGGTGGGTCATTTTTTCAGTGACCTCGTTCCGCACGAAACGTATAAAGCTTCTGTGCACGTGAAACTGAAATAACGTCAGCGAGCGAAAATTTCAAGCGCTCCCCGATCACGACTGGATACTGTCGTCAGGTCGGGATTATAGAAGATGAAAGGCTGAAATAATTTATGTCGGTTTATCCGCAGGCGCGCTGTTATTTCATTTGTTTAATGGCCAGCGAATGCATTACTCATCGACGGGGATTAACGTCCCCGTACTCTTTCCCTTGGAACGATAAACTCTGATTCGGTTGATCTCGTCGAATTACCTTGAAGCAAATGATTTGTCGAAGGATTATGGCTGACCGCGTCTATTAATCCCATCGAGCTGGTCCTGGGTTCGACGGTTGATTAAGACGGCTCGAGGATGCCCTATATATCGGGTTCTTCGTTAGTTAACTTCGTAGCAAGATGAACACACACGCTGGGTCGCCATTATTCTCTGTCGTGTAAATTCAGCGAAATAGAATTCCAATGGAAAAGCTGGTGAAAAGTCTTTGTTCTTGTTCTTAGAGATGGAATAATTCGCTATTGTTGATTTATTTAATCTTTAGAATTTTTGGTCGGGCTAGAACAACACGCTTTGACTCCCTCACAAGGCGTTCGTGCGTACGCTCAACTGAATGAGAGGCAACAGGTCTTTTTGTATATGAAGCCTGTGTTAAAACCTGACACTAACTTAGGTTGTGTTCCAAAGTGTCTGGTGGCTGGGCTTTGTTTCTTTTACTTGCCATTTTCCTTGATTGTTGAAAAACTCGAGCCTTATTATTATTAATTGTCTTTTTCATGTGAGCGATATATTTTTTGGGGCTGGTGGACTGGTAGGTTTTTATACACCTGTACCGAGAAACGGATCTTTTGCCCCTCCGTCTCCTCCGGCGTAACCGTAATACCCCTTAAAAGCCGGTTACGCGCAGTGGAATAATTATGCAGGGTAGGTAGGATTTTGTATGGCGTTTGAAGGATCGGGAAGGACCTTCCTCCCCCGAGGTGCGTTTTTTTCGTCCTGGGACCCTCAGCCAGACTCGTCAGTAGGGCCACAACCGACGGACTGTGCCCCAGACGCACGAAGACCGAGAGGAATAAACTTGGAACTTGTATACGAACGATACTGGGACCTGACCCTTGCGAGGAAGAGTTTGGAAGATTAGACCTCTGCTGACGCTGGCCAGTACTAACAGTCGCGAACTAATGGTGAGGCTGAGGCATGACAATCCATATACTTCGTATTTCTTTTTGTATTCATTTTTATATTTTTATATTTATATTTCTTTTTACATTCATTTTTTGAATCAATGTTGCTTGTAATAGATTAATATATCGGGTACACCAATAATTGTACCTTATGTAAAAGGGATTTTATTTTTCGTATTTATTTCTTTTATCCAGCACTAACAATTTTGGGAAAGTAGAACAATTAGGCACTTGGACCCTAGTAGCCCTGGATGGGTGCAGGCTTCACACAAAGAAATACCTGTTGCCCTCCCTTACACGAGCTGCACGCATAAACACCCTCAGGAAAGGGGAGCCAAGTAGTCACCCTACTAAATTCTGAAGCTTAAAGAAGCCAACTTCTGGCTGTACGAAAGAATCAACGTTCCACCTCGCAGCCAGTCAACCTATGGCTAGTAACGAGTAAGTCTGGAATTATTTCTGTGGTTATATCTGCGACTATAAACTCTCAGACTTTATTGTATTGTAAGCGATTCAGATATTTCGATCTCCTACTATGCTAAAGTGCCTCACAAGTTTCTTTCACATATGTTAAGACGAATAACTAATTATCAGAGCTTAATTACAGGGCTCAATTTTTTTTTCTACCATCAAATTTCCTGAGAAAATTATTTTGCCCAAAACTTATTTTCCTGTAAATTTCTAGTATTACGGTATGTATCTTTTTTCCACTGGGCCCTTCGATTTTAATATCAATAATAAGGCTAGACGTGTACTCTGTTCGAATGTAATCGACTGTTTTTTGTGACCAAATTTCTGAGTGACTGTAAATCGAAATACCTTTACTGTTGAGTCGTCTAAAATGGAACTCGTCACGTACGATCGCAAAATTAAGAGCAACGTACGAATAAAACAGTCTCACGAAAGGAAGCTATTATTTACAGCAAATTCAATAATCGAGTGTATTACGTCTACCGGATTAAAATCGACAAACATATCCGACGTGCGCTGGCTGATCACCAATCACGTAATTCGTTTGATAGGAGTTCATCAATTCATTAACTCGGCTGACTGTGACCGATTTCCAGTTTCAACTACGAATTAAATGGACTAACTAATTATGTTCGCAAAAGGGATCCAGTTAGTGAAAATGCCACCGGTTTAATGATTAATGTCGCAACTGTCTTCCTCATTAGACTAAACTTATGCTTATATATTATAGGTAAAGCACATTACGAAGGCCTCCAATTATCCTACAATTTTATTGGTCTAATGGCAACTATTATTATTAGTTGATAGCCATTATTGCATGTAACAAAGTAAATGTTATTAATTTACATAATTTGTGTCTATGAGTAAAAAGTCGTTGGTAATTGAGTGATCCAGCCAGCTTATCACGAAGCAGATGTCACTTCTGCGGTTGGTTTACACAGCATCAAAATGCAGTCATCTGTTCAAGGCAACTCGCACCTGCTGTGCTTACTGCACTTAGGAAACTTCAGTCCGTTGGCGAAAGGCAAAGTTCAACGAAGGTTAACGATTATATCGCTTGCAGTCGCTTAATATAATGACATCGTTGCGCGCAACAAAAGCAGGCTGCAATTGTGTTCGCGCCACTAGAAGCTGCCTTTGGTCTAACAACTTCGTGAAACTCTCTCTTTATCTGAAACATTTTTCCAGATGGTACAGAAACAGTGCAGTTTCGACTGGCACATTTACTTATTAATTTAAGTTGAATTCATAGGGAATCTGGAGTTAATGGGTTTTGTCAGAGAATAATTGTAATATTTCAGACAAATATTTTATGTCATTACAGATTCTCTGTTCCTGTTTCTATTTTTCGGAAAATAATATGTCGTAGAAGATTTAAATAATGTGGTTTTGTTTGGGATTAGATAAGTACTCAGTACTACTCACATCTTAATGGTAAGTTCTATTTATTTTTTATTTAATAATTTTGTCCATTACATGAATAAAATATTATCATATTTAGTGAAATATCTTCAAACGACAAGGTATTTTGTTTCTCACGTTTCTATTAACTGTATACCACGCACTTAATTACGGGCACACAAATTAGAGAAGTGAAGTCGACATAAGGCTCAATTTGAGTTACCAAGAAGATGAATTAAAACCTTCACTAGTAAAGACTCTGAGTACAAACGAAAATCGTAAGAGTTCAAAAGATGAAGAATTAGAATAAGTTTCTAAAACAATATATCCATCCCCACTAGATTAAGTAATTTCGATTACACAGATGTTCCTAGACCTTTCGCACAGCTTTCTAAACTCAGCCACTATGTCACCAGCTGCCACATCCTGCCAGACCTTGCCTTATCTGTTTTTCAGATCGTTCCTCATTTCTACGAGGGAATCTTCTTAACTCAAACTTTCTACCCCCTCTTCTAGTCTAAAATCCCTTAAAAACCAACATCTCAGTCATTCACACCCACAGTTAAAAATCAGAATGACAATTTTGCTCGAAGCACCTCTATCAACCCAAAAATAAACTTGTGCTGGAAGTGGGATCTCCATTATACTAACCCAGTTAAATCAGGATACAAATTTATCATTTTGTAAAGCCCGTGCACTTAACCTGTCTGTACGTTTCCATCCCTACAATGTTAACGGATTCGGTTATACAGTCCTTGTGCAGCGAGGAAATCTGAGAAGACGCGATGACAGAGTTGGCATTCCCAGCGGGACGGCACGTTCCCCGGAAGATTTATGAAAAGAAATACTCGTAAATTATAAACATCGGGCTCTCGCGAGCATGATGCAGCCCTAGCATGCGGTCGGGAGCCGGTTTGATACACGGCGTGCAAACAGAGCAGCCGTACGAACAGCTAGGAATCTGGCTGACGTTTAGTATCTATCACCCGCCGTGGCCCGCCATAAAGCACAAAAACTCGTTGGCGTTCAACCGGAAATTAGGACGTATCTCCATTTCGGTCTGTATCTTACCGAACGTGCAGCTAATAGAGTTTCACCGGGCCGTCGAACTGGTTTTATATCCCCCCTTGATTCTATCTCTCTGTCTCGTAAATCAGTTTCGCGTTACCGTGTAATTCTTTAGCGCGCTTCTCTTTCGATTATGCGATATGGAGAGCTACATGGCGGCTGATCGCGATAACTTAGAATTCCAAATAGAAGTTATGTGGGTGAATAGGGGATTGACAGAGAAGAGGAATTGCAAATTATGCTAGACGAAGAATTTTAAATTATGGAGGTGTACGTTGTGTTTGGTACATTTAGAAGGGTGGTGTAATTTGGAGTATATAGGAATTTGCAGAGATGAATATTTACGGTGTTGTAGATATAATGGACCCGAAATTTTTATTTTTCCAGGGAAAGTCAGTTTTGTGGGAAAAAGTAAATTCATTTTGGCTTGTGGGCTAGCTACACCTCCTAATTTTGTGGGAAAACCGAAGTTTTGAGGATTTTTTGGGAAAAAGGAATTATATTTGGCTTGTGGGCTAGTTAGAATTCTCATGTGTGTGAAAATTACAATTTGTGGGTCGTGCGGTGTGGGGACAAAATTCTGCTTCTCCTGCGGGTGCAGTACTTCAAATGAGAGGAAATTTTTTGCGCTGTACCTACAGGAGAAGTGACGAGGCGAAAAATTGCAGGTTGTTTTTTGCAGGTTGCATGAACTTGATAGTCTTTAGCGTTTTCGTGAGGCGGTAACTATAAAGGTTTTCAACTTTGCTACACGTTCAGGGGACGTATCGTGCGTAGTTTGATGTGTGCAGTGTGTCGTGAAACTTGTGGTGTGTATTAAGGGAAATGCGAAATGCAAAGTGCAAAGTGCGAAGTGTGCAATGTGGGGTGTGATGTGTGAGGTTTGAAGTTTGGGGTGTGAAGTATGAAGCACAAAGCGTGAAGTGTAGACTGTGCAGTACAGCGTGTGAAATATAAAAAGAGAATTGTAAATTGTGGAGTGTTATCTGTAGTGTGGAACTGCAGTAGGATAGGAATCGTTGCAGTACTACAGTAAAAACAATGTGGGTATAATGTAGCAATATAATAGCAATGATGGAAAAACGTGTATGGAAACTCGGCTGCAAATGATATAGCATGTAGAATATGTAAAACTGTGATGCATTTGAAATATATGTATGGAATATAATGTATAATATGCATGGAATACGTAAGACAAGTGGACAATGATGGATATACATAAGATCCGTGGAAATGTGAGATATAAGGAATGTATGGGAATATATATGCAGATTACACAAGCCAAACATGGTGCATGTAGAATAAGTAAAAATGAAGACACGTAGTTCATTACTTTAAACTTTATTCTCCATTTCCAACTACAGATAACCGCGTTATAACGCCGGGACTACGTTCCGCATTATATGAATCCGCGTTATACGAGTCCCAACGGTTTATACATGAGTTACCAGAAAGAACATATTTATAAAAGATGTAAGATTTTACTGTAGAAGATATAAAATGTATCTTTAAAGTAATAACAGTAGAATATTTTTTATTTCATTTAAAAACAAAACAAAAATTCAGATGAAAGAAGTTTCTTCATTCTGGAATGTTGTTTATTATATTTATCCACCCTCGGAGCTATCCGGAAAGTTCGTATTTTAAATATATTGTCCTTGAAATGAGAATCGTCAGCTGGTAGAAGTCCGCTGAAATCTACTTATCCGCTTTGAAAATTTTCTGTTGCTCGACACTGTCAGGTTCGCTCACGAGAACCATTGTGAAACAGACACTCACACTTGAATTTCGAGTGAAGATCATTGTCCAGTTGAAAGTAACACAATATGTATCGCTAATATCCCCTGTTAATGCCCTTCGGGGCTCACTGTTAAGCAACACATCGATTTGCGTTTCCGAGCATTCATTGCACCATTAATGAAATCGATGCTTCCAATGCTATTATGGGCATACAATATCCTATGCATCTCTGAGCCATTTAATGTTCACCATCGCATTCAGCTGGATACAGCGCATTCATCTAATCGAATTTTGCATTCACGGTCCTCCATTTAGATTTCTTACCACCAAAATTAATATATCGGCAATATACGATCCTTCTAAACAAAGACAGATTATCTGTCATAATATAATGCATTTCGATCCTTCGTTAGCGAATATATTCTCAAATGTGCAACGTGCATTGCATCTATGATATCAATGTGATTTAGAATAATTTATTAGGATTCCTCTAAATATTCTGAAGAATCCCAGCCAAGAATTTCCTTTCCAAGAGAGTATCTGAAAAAGAAATTTAATCGACGTTAATACATATGTCAAAATAAATAAAATAGTTAATAATACGAACGCATTTCTTCCTATAATTTACAAGAAGTAAATTTTAATTCCCGCATAAGTTGCTAAATTTCACTCAAACTTCACCAACCATAAGGCTAACAATATTCGCTTGCTGCCACAACTTGTATTTTGGAAAATTTGGTTTATCTCGCGTGCTTTATTCCATTACATTTCTTGGCCACAAACCTGTCATTACTTTCGTGACTCGTACAGTTATTTCGTTAATTAACGTGCGTGCATGAAGTACCTAATACTTGATATCGGTGGACATTAATTTCCATAGTTCCTTCGTTTCGTGTCATAAATCGTACCATAACATGAGGATCGCAAATATAAGCGAGGACTCGAAAAGTCCTGTGAACCTGGTTTTAGGTCTTACGAAATCCTGCTCGCATAAGTGATTAGGTTAGTAGAGGCTCCTAATTAAAGGAAACCCTTCCCTTAATCCTCGAATCCATTACAATCGTCTCTGCGTGCGTCGTTCAAATGGTCCTCGAGATAAGCTTGCAATATGTCGATTGGCATCGAGCAATAGAAATTAATGTCCATCATCGAGTGGTTAAAATTTCAATGCCACTTGACAATAAATTGACTCTTCCAAACGATAGCTAATACCTTACTGATAATAGAGCTTCCATCTCGCACGAAAATCTCGACTTTTCTAAAATCTTGCAGGTTTACAGGGGACTTCCATAGAAAACATTTTCCTGAACATCCTGAAAGCTCGAGTAGATATTCACATCAGAATAATAGAACAAAGTCCATACACGCATCAAGCTGCTTGAAGCTTTAACATTATTCGAAGTGTAGACGTAAGTAGCTTTGTGAACATATGGACTTCGTTTCATTATTCTGACAGATGGGATAAAGTTTTTAATTACATACTTCAAAGTGAGATTGCTGTATTAGGGCATTGCACTAAATAATGCATAGTTCCCCAACAGGTATCTCCCCCTTGTGTTTCGGCGAACAAAGAAAAATCTTATAATTGAAAAATTATGAGACACACGTGTATACAAACTTTTTTACCATTTCGAGGCGTAGAATCAAATCTGATAAAATATATTACAAGCTTCAGCTCCGAAAGAACACCGCACAACCATAAAACATATTAGGTACGTTACCATAACATTTTTAAGGGGTCATTCCGGTTAGACGGATTAAAAAAATCGACTTTTTTAAAACATTTTTCGAAAGTACGTATGCTCAAGAATGTACTGTTATATTTTCATGGAAAAATTCCAATTATTTTAACTTCCAACAAGGTATTTCGTAGGGAGCGCAGAGGCTCGACCTGTATAGATGAAAATTTTGACCGCGTTTTTGTCGAAACGTCACCTTTTCACATCGTGAAGATAAAATCTCAAAATCTATCGCACCGATTACTTTATAAATTTTACTGCTTATTCTGCACACCTATGACTCTCGCAAGAACTACAACCAAGTATTTTCATGGAGTCGAACTTATTTTAAAATCGAAAATAGCAAAAGGAACAATCCGAAAAAAAATTTCTTGCATTTTGCCAGCCATTTTGCTAATCTTGAAGATAAATCACTAATTATAATCCGAGCGATAACGACAGTCGTACTAATCAAGAAGCTGTTTGGATTTTTGGTTTCAGATAACTCTAACTGCTGAAATCGCCTGCACGAGCGAGGCATGAATTTTTAAACATGTCATCAAGACCACTTTCAAAAGCATTTTAAAATCAATAATTTTATTACTTTTATATTTTTTATTTACTGTAGAAATATAGTTTAATAAATAGAAAAAAGTTTTATTCAATTACTATAATTATTTCCGCCGCAATAAATTCCTGAAAATCGCTAAATTTATCGGCGCGCTAACCAAAATGACTCTTTAATGAAGCAGATTTCGTAAGTTGCTCAAAATGCTTTTAAATCACGTTGACATTTTCAATCGGATATTCTCTACCATCCTCCACTCTCTATTAACGTTCCTCCACGTTCTAGAACGTTAATAACTTCTTCGATACTGCTGCAAATTCGACGGAAGCAATTCAAGCGTTAATTTATGCCCATCGAAATTGATACGGCTGCCTGTTAACGAGTAGCTGTCGACTGCTTGTAACTTTCCTCGCTTTTGTCCACGATGCTCCCGTGAGTGATAAATGTCAAGAGCGTTTAAGGATCGAAGACTCCAATCCTCCGGTTGCCTTTTCAATGACATATCAATGCCTCGTACGTTCGTTATAAAACCTACCCCGACGGCTCGCGAGTTTCGGCACGCTCGGCTCCACACTGACGTTTAATTTTCCTCCAAGCCACCATGCACGCCAGCAGATTCGCCCCGCAGACATCAGGCCCGATGGAGCCCGCAGACACAGAAATCTGTGTCTTGCATGTGATTTTGTTGAAAGTACACGTGACACGCTGGGAACAACGTATCGCGCTGCTCGAACGTGAATACGACGACAATTAAACGCCGCGATAAAGACGAACAATCCAGCCTGGTTCCCGAGAATCGTTACCGCGGAATTATAGCGAAATGAAGCGAAACTTGGAGTTAATAGGGTGGCGAAACTTTTACGTGTGCTCGAATTTTTTGCGGGTTTCAATGTTTGAATTAAATTTTTCGCAATTTCGCGTTACACCGTAGAACAGTTACCTCGCGAGATGTTTTTTTTTTTAGAATGGTGAACAAAAGGCTTCGTTACAAACCACGGGGAATTTTTTAAAACATGGAATAAGCGAAGACGTAGGGGAAATGAAGCATGAGAAATGTAGTGAATGAAATTGATGTTAATTGTAACAAGAGACTTGTATGTAGAGATGCGGAGAAGTTCGTTTTTTCATGAACCAGGATTGGATTTCCGTTATCCATAATTCATCAGCATAAATGGAAAATTTGACGTTTGAAAATTTCTCAAAAATCAGAGGTTTATATTTCGAGTAATGAACACCTTCCATATTATTTCAAACTTCGTCGTTGCAAATATTTAAAAATCGAAGCAGAAGTGATAAATTACAGAAAAATACCTTTTGTACATTTTTCCTTTCGCAAAAAAGAATATAGATTATCCACTGATTTTTTTATGCACTTCAAATTTCCCACTTCTCGTGCCACAAAATCTACCCCAAGCGATATTCATTACAAGCGTCATTGACTCCGCCTTTTTTTAAAAAATATAGAAACAATTAACGCACGAGCAAAAGATTAGTTCAGCGCGATCCGCCATTATTCCACGAGTCATTGTTTTTCGGGGCAGGTGCCTCGTTGTTCCGCGTATCGGGCCCCATAAATTTCTTCGGATATGCGCGTAAATTATCTGCTAAAGAGACGTTTACGCACTTGTTGCACTAAGTCCGCCGCGTGCCCGGGTTTTTTATGATTTCCACGTGTCTTTATGGTGGCCAATTCATCGCGTTAAACAAGACGAATGGGTGGCGCGCTGTGCACGCTCCGTCGATGAGGGTGATTCGTTGCGTAAATGTCGGGCCACGGACGGCGTATGAATATGTATCAACGCAAATTCTTCGTTTGTCGAAGCCTCCAGCCGGCACTCCAACCGAATTGCCTCTGCAAAGTGATCTGAAAGGAAATACAGGCGATGTTGGCACTAGATTCTGCAAACAAATCTTGGCGACACATGCACGTGCGTAATATTAAGGTATTCGTTGTTAAAATAGGCGTGAAGGGTGGATATTCAAGGGTAGCCAATGCGCGGCGAAACTGTGCCTTTTAACTAGTCTTTGGTAAATTTTGAAAAAAGCAGTATAAAATTCAAGGAGTATACAGAGAGGTTGAAAATTATAGAGAGTAGCATTCACCAATCTATATAAAATTATTATTATCACTAGATTGTTCGATATACAGCGTCTCATTTAAATTGATCCACGTGACTGTCTTCGAAATTGTTGGTGGTATCGAAAAATGCTTAGAGGAAAGTTAAATGGTTTAGAAGGGAATATAAGTTGGTGTTAATAACTATGTTTTAGATGAATATAAAGAAGACGATTGATATAAAATTGTGCCCATTTGGAAGCCACTCAACCCTTATTGGAAACATTTTTTTGAATCACGAATAGTTTCAAAAATAATCGCGAGGATTTATTTAAACAAGCCCTATCGCCTTGATCCAAAATGGTTTGCTGCAGAGAGTAACTAAAATAGTAACGTAAGTTTCTACAAACAGTTCCAAAACTTAATTACCTATGTATAATGTATTTGCAATCCCCTTTGGTTCTATGCATCTATATCCAATATAGAACTGGCTTTTCTTTAAACATTGATTGGAATAATTGATGGATCAGTAAACCGCGACAAAATTAGAAAAGAGTGATTATAGGGTATTTGGGCGATATTTTTGGCATATTTGAATATGGTTCTCTATCAGAACCCCAAATTAACTACGTTTATTTTTTAGGTATAATGTGCTTTCGAAAGTATTGACTGACACCTTTAAATGGATACTGGAAATGGCATGCGACACAAGTTGCAACAGTGAATATTATTGCATCAGTGCCTAAATAACTACAAGCTTCGGGTCGACTATAGAAAAGTGCTCTCAAAAATAAAGCTTTGTATGAATCATGAATGTATTTTATTTGCACTTCCAAGAACCTATTCCGGATTTTAAACCCGTCTGCTCTGCAATGAATTCTCTGCTACTGACAAGCGTAATTATTAATATCTTCCTAAATTCGTACACCATTGGTTCATTAATTTCATACAGCTAAATACAGATCCAGACCGTTTTAGAAAATTATTCATGCAACAGAGTAACAGAGTTACAGAGTGTTTCTATTTAATCATAAATTATTATTAATAGTACGACACTCGCCAAATTAAAATTCAAAATTATAGAACACCTGTTTCGTTGTATATATAATGTTACATTTATGTTAACCACCATAAATTAACGATCTCGCTATGTGCCAACATACTAGTAAAACTTATCCCATCTAAACCAATTGTTAAAAGCAAACTAACAAGGGAAAATCCCGAACCCGAAAATTCAAAAAATTCTGAAACTTTGTGAACATGTAGGGAATTTCCTCCTGACTACAACGCAGTTTTTGTTTGCTGCCCAAATTCACTCAAAGGGGGTGAAATTAACCCCTGAAAATTCAGCTATTTTCCGAATTTGTGTTATAACTCGCGAACTATAAGAGATAGAATTAAAGTTTCACGATAAAAGCTACTTCTTTTAATTAGATCTATCATTTCGTAAAAAGATTATTTTACAGTTCACGAGTTGTAACACAAAATCGAAAAATAACCAGATTTTCAGGGGTCAATTACACCTCCATAGAGTAAATTTCGGCAGCAAACAAAAATTGAATTGTAATCAGGAGGAAATTCCCCACATATTCACAAAGTTTCAGAATTTTTTGAATTTCCAGGTTCGGAATATTCCCTTGTAAGACAGATAACTAACTACAAACACCTCTCCAAACAAGTTACCCGGCAGGTGCTACACGAAATCTCTTTCAACCATTTTTATAATACGTTACACCCCGTCGATTAAAGTAGCACAGTGATTGATTTAAAGTCCTGTGACGTGCCACTTCCTCGATCTACACTTCCTCGAACTGCGAGGCAATCTTTCACTTGACAACAATACAAACGCGAAGTGAAGTGGCAATGCGGAGGAACGGACCGAGAAGAAAAATTCATCGGCCCTTGGAGCTTCGTTTCTCCCCGGCACCGGTCTGTGGAAGGGGCGGATAAAAGTTTCACGGAGCGAAATCTGGACCGAGCGTCCATCACTGAGCGATACTGGTCCTCCACGGTTCAATCCATTAATAAAGTCGATCAGCATATTGCTCTGCGCTGCGCGAGGAGAGCGTCCTACAATGGCGAGCGTACATCGTCATCGGCACGTGAGCGCGATTCGTCGCATAATCGCCACGTCGTACACAACGTTTGAATATGCAAATGTAGGAACGTACGCGCATTATACGCGTGGTTCGCTCTAAATTCGCCTGGCGAGTTGTACTGTAATTAATAATCATGACTGCCGATGTACGTACATATGCAGTGTGGGCCGCGCAACTGGGGCGTCGCAGTTCTTGTTTGGCTGTAATTAAAAGCAAGTGGTGGAGGAAAAAGTTGAATGGTATAAGGAGATACATTTTTTTATGACTACGCAACTTTTAACGCAAATGCAATGATGCACTGAACATTAGAGTTGGATACAGTGGATGTGTAAACCAAATCTGTATAGAGTTATGTGTGCATATTCAAAATTATGGATATAAAACGCCTGGCTTTTAAAAACTGCCATAAAATTTTAATCTCCACTTTCTTTTTCTTAATTAATCTGTTAGTAAGCTTAAAATGTCATTACATACATAAATTTGCAAGGAAGGAATACACAAAGTCACATGAAATTATTTCATTATGCAAGAAAGAAATCTAAAAATAAATATTCATATGGATATAAAATACCCACGCGTTCCATAGGAATTGCACCTAAAATTACGTATTAAATACAAGAGTACTACTGCGTTAAATTATATTACGCAAAAGTCAATCAATTCATCGATACTGCTACACTGGTTCGAAGCTATGGTGGGGATAGTGATGATGCAGCGCAGGTTCGGATAATCGATGGTTCGATTTATCGATGTTCGGATAATTGACGCTCTACTGTAATTAGAGAACATCGCTCAGCATTTACTAGACATTACCGTGATTCAATTGTATAAACTATGACTAAAGAGTACGTAAAACGTTCGAATAAATCTTCGATAAAGTAGTGGTGGAAAACTATCGATGGTACTTACGATAGTTGTCGATGGTTCTCACTATCGAAATTTGTAATAATATTACAAATTAAATTTAGGATTCTGTATTTCAGCTGTTATTATTTTTTAATTGACTAACCTACGATTTTCAATACCAATAATTATCGATAGTGAAAATAAGCCATCTATAGTTTTCGATAGTGAGAACCATCGATAACTATTGTAAGTACCATCGATAGTTCTCCACCACTACGATAAAGGTACTTAAACTAATGGAACAATGAGAAATTTCTGATAAAGTATTAAAGTTTTCAGCACCATATCTTACACTTAAATATCTTCCTCTAAGCTTTATACACGTAATACAGAATAGGCATGGCGATAGAGCATAGACAACGACTGCTCATGAGGATCGGCTAAACGAATCTCCCCGTGGGTGTCTTCCAGGCCGCTAAAAAGCGGAAAAATTGCTCCTAAATTATTCACTTACGACTACCATGGTAATCGTGGCCGCTTTGAAACGACCCGCTCCACGGTTCGCGTGTAATGAGCGTGTCTCTCTGGACGAATATAATGGTTCGCGGAATTTCTCTCTTGACAGGGAATTACCATTAAAGATGGAATATAATCGTAGGCGATAGAATGATTGGCATATAGGCATCAGATTATTGTTCTTACAATTTCTTATTGGGAAAATAATTGCTGTCGATCTTTAAGTGGACAATGCCAGTTTGTGTCTATCGACGCTTTAGATATGGAGGTAGTATTAAGACGGTTTGAGAAAGCAGTGTCGCGTTTGTGTAGGTGGTAGTGGATGCTATATTTTATAGTATTAATTTTCTGGTTCTTTAGAGGCCTAGCATTTAAAAGATTTCGAGATCCCTTTATACAAAGTGATCACTTCAACGCAATGTACGTGATTTCTTACGCATTTCCAATAATTTGACTAGAAAGTGTTTCTAACATAAGTTAGATTTTAAAATTCAGAAAATCTCTATGGTAGCTTTTCTCCTGATACCCTAAGCACGTGCTTATTTTGCCTCTTGGTTAATCCAGCACTGCTTATTGCAGTGGTTGAAGGGAAAGTAAGAAGAGGCACGCAGTAGGCAATTTCGCCTTGAAGCGCGCTGCAGATGAAAATTCAAAGTACATATACGTTACTGCAACTTATAAAAGTGACTTTTTTGAAGTTAAAAGATAGAGTAATAGTCTTCTGGAGATAGAGTAATATTTTTAGTTACATGATTAATTTTTGTTCGCATATTATGAGATATCAGCTTCTGCTGTCTGTCCCAGTATTATTGATACACACTGTATATTCTTTACTTGTATTTTGCGTACAAACTCTCAGACGACCACTGGTACAAGAAACCCAAATTTCTTTCAACAGAATGCTCTCCACGTTTGCTAAACAACTGAAAGTCCCATGAAAATTTCTTTGGTATTAACCAGTTTTTTCAATCAACATTAACATTCTCATCTACAGAATCCAATCGCTATGAAAAAAATCATGGGTCAATTCCAGAGTCTCTAGAATGTATAGCAATAGATTCTTCATTGACATTTCGTCATAGTTTTTGTAAAAAAAATTCTAAATTACAATATGACGAGAAAAAATAAAGTATCTTAAAAAAATTGTAACTCTTACACGTTTCAATATTAGAAGCTAAAAATCTACATAGTTGTGTTCAAATATAATATTTTGAGAAAGAAAATGTTTATAAGTAGGCTTTGACAAAGATCTATTTATTTTGCATATAGAAAGTACAGAGCCTGAAAATGAGCTTATGGGTGTCTCACACCCAGAGTGTCAACGAAGGGTTAAAAACAGAATGATCGCCCTGATCATCTGATAAATACTAGCAGCAATCGTTAAAAGTAGCTCGTCCCTAATATTTTCCCTCACAAGTGCACCAAATATTTACACGCCTCGCTATACTCTTCCCTAACTGCAACAAAACTAAAAAATTTGAAACAGAAATGCCCGAAACTGTTTGCCAGTCCAGAACAATTAATCGAGCTTAATTAATAATCGGGGTGAAAAATCGTTAAATCGCCGTGAAACGTGTAGGTCCTCCACTAACAAAATATTCTGTTGCCGTTATTTTCACCGGCGTACAGTGGCTTAACCCCGCGTGCGAAATGTACCGCCATCATTTTTTGATCGAAAATACTAACAGGCTCAACGCTGATCCCAGCGATTATCGTCGCAGAAAAACTAATTCTTTTAATAGCGTGTCGACGATCGCGGATTTTTCGCTTGTCCGCGGCTCGCAACACGCATTATGAATTCCCGTGTAACCGCAGGGAACTTAATCGCTCGCAACATACATGGTGTCACGTACGTATCGTTGCCTAAAGCCGGGCGTGCCGTTTCTCCTGGAATTTGCATTCGTTCGAAATCCGCGCGGCCTTCCTCGCACGGAATTTCCCAGCAATTTTATCGCCGATAATTGCGATGGGACGAGATCTTCTTTGAGTTCAAGCGGCCCCGCCAGATGCAAAATTACGCGTCAGTGTTAATCACTCCGTGGATGCGATGCGCAAACTTCTCGGATTAAGTAAATACTACATTATGGAGATCTAATTGGCAGTTCTCTTTACGGTTCAAAAGCTTCGTAGTAATTACATTTCCCGTGACGGAACCGCATTATCTGCGAAGCTTAAGCTAATACGCGCTTTATTTTCCACGCATTCAGCTGAGAATGGTACTTTTATAGATTGCTTGATCAAATTTTATAGTACCTATTCCAGTTTTAAATCGCAATTCATCAAATCGAGTTTAATGTTGGACGTAGAATAGCGTTTTAATCAGTTAAAACAGTGCTATTGAGGAATTTTGAATATATTAACACGATTCGTATTACCCTCTATTTTTTTTTTTAATCCACCACAGTATTTGTGAAGTGAATAGACCTAAAATACCAGTTGTGAGCTACATTGCTAATCCAGTTTCTGATTTTTGGAAATATTCAATTGATTGGATATCGTATTGGTTGAATTAACTGGTGTAAATATTTGGCACTAAAATTGGGCAAAGTGTGTAACCTTTTAACTGGAGAAGACGAATTTCCTCGTTATTTGAAAACTCTTTCGTGTTAAATAAGTTGAATTGACACGTCGTGAGAATTTCAAATTTTCACTCGTACAAATGGAAGCGCAATGTATTATGTGACTCTTCGCATTTACTGTGGACGAAATGAGTTAATTCCCTTGTAATCCTGATTAAATACAGCAGAGAAGTTCCTTAAATAGGATTATCGAATTTATATACCATTTGCAGTGATGTTAAAATCTCTGAATGGATTACAGCTTTTCCAAATAAAGGTAGAGAAAATGACTGTGAAAAGCGTTTAAGTAGGCGATTATTTCTAAAACTAAGTCGGTTTTTACATAATTAGACTTTTGCGACTTAAAAAAAACAGCGAATTTTTAGTAGAAATTGAAATTTCTTGTTTTAGGCGGTGCTATTTTTTTTTTACTTTTCAGCATTGCTCATTTTTTCTAGATCTTCGTTTTAGAAACAACGAGAATGGGATATCTATTGAATATGTGTACCTACAAAAAACATCGTTTTGAGAAAGACGCGTTTAAAATTTTAGTTAGTGTTATTTTTTTATTACATGTATTTTAAAATGTACAATTACAGCCATACAGTTTTCAATTAATATACTTGAGGATTTCTCTTAAAAAAAATCCCAAATATCGCGCTCCTTTTCAGGCCATAAAAGTAGGGAGACCCCTTAAGAATCATATTACCTCGCATTATCTCAATTCCATATTACATATCTGAGAATCGAATCGCAGACATGTCAAGACTCAGGAATAATTCTTCGAGAGCGCATTTCCAACGACTGAAATGCACCAGTTTCTCGTGGCTGTCGTACTGAAACGGTTTAGATAAATACCACGCTCAAGAATGGCGCTGACTAGACGCGCAATGTTTATCCGTCCATATTGCCCAACTATTCCTGGAATTTGCATAGTTGGTTCGGTTTGCCTGCAGTATTGCCTCGTACAGTTACAGGATGTCCAGAAGAATCCTTCATTTAGCAAGGGAATATATTCCCCGTGTCGATACACATTGGTTCGTGTTTGTCAAATCGAACGCGCGTAATGTACTTCTGTTGTAGAACGTCTGATAATTTATTTTAACTTTAATAGTGAAAAGTGAAAAGTGAAAACGAAGGTACATGAATTCATGGACGGACGAGAAGTTATATGTCCTCGTGCAGTATTTTAAGTAGTAGATCGTCATTTCGTCTTTAATCCTTTTCTCAAATCTGTTTTTCAATTGCAATTGAACAGTTGCGCCTAAGGAAACAATTACATACGTCAGTAAAAGATATCTTTTAAAATGATCTACTACTTCCTATGTTGTTCAAATTTTTTGGGGTCTTGCAGAACAATATATATTTACCTCCTCTATTTCTCCCAAACAGTAAACCTAACACTAAGTAAAATTGAAGTTGAGGTTGAGATGGAAGTGGAAGTGGTATTGAAGTTGAAGTTGAAGTTACAAACTTCGTTCAAAGTTAACGTTGAAAACTTCGTTCAACGCTGAAGTTGAAACGCTCGACGAATAAAATAATAAACTTTATTCGTCGAATAAAATTAACCCGGAATAATCGAGGCCCGAATAACAAGTAAAGTTAAATAAACCTTCATTTCATCCATTATTTAAACAATTTTTGATTTACTTAATGCCCAACTCAGTCACCCGTGCCGCAAATACACTATATTCAACCAATTTCTAATCACTCCAAACACTCTCAACACATTCCACTACCCTTGACTCCCACTTCGCCCCACTGACAAGACAATTTTCTAAAACATCGTGCTGTACATCACAAAAGCAGTAGCATCCCCCTAACAAAAACTTGCGCCCTAAACAGTCTGCGAACGACCCGACGCCCCACTCGTTACGCAAAACTTTCAATCTTGCATTCCTCGCAGACAAGTCCGAAAACTTGCCAGCGAACTCGTTGGGAACGGCCGCCCCATAACGCTGTCCAGGATTTCGCGCTCCACTCGCCGCCCGGATACCGAGTTTGCCGGGCTGCAGCGGTGCGCCGTGTCGAAGAAAATTCTAATATTTACGGTCCTGTTTCGGCGTAACGTCAAACGACTCGCGAAACTTTCGAGCATCCTCCGCCGGCCGAACGACGACGCCCGCAGTCATAATGCGGGAAACCATCAGCGCCGGCTCGTAGCCGTATACAGCGCGTATGTCCATTTGTTTCGAGCATTTTTCCGCGGACGACTTTCGTGCCGGTCGTTTGAGAGACTTGTCTCCCGTTGCGCGCTACGAGTCCCAGCGCGGCAAAGGGATCGCTTCCCTTTTATTCGCTGGCTCGACGATAACGCGGCGAGATGTCAGGCAACGCTCGCGAAGATTCAACCACCCCCCTACCCCCCTCCACCTCCCCCGCCGCCCCCGTCTGTTCTCGTTAAGAATATTGCATCGAAACGGCCGAACGAAGGTGGATGCAGATGCTGCCTGGATTATAGCATCCCTGTAGTGGTATACTCGTATCGCAGCGTTATCCGAATATACAATCGGCCCAGTCAAGATAATCGGATTACCTTGATCCTAATGCGCCGTTACTCGTTTATTCTTCGCGCTCAGACGGATACGTTGCCCCTTCGTATCCACGGCATCAATGTTTTCACGGATACTGTCTGCTTATTAGGAGTCCACGACGCAGCCTGTATCTACGCGACGGAATGTCTGGCGCGTTCTATTTTCATTCGCTTTCGTCACGACTACGGCAATAGCTCCCCCGTGCGGTATAATTGATGCCGCGGTGCGCTACGTCTGGGAGATGCCACTGTCGTTCGAGACTCTCAAGTAGGATAATAATTGATCAGGGGGTGTGACTTGGTGCTTCAGGGGTAGGTGGGGATGGGTTGACTGTGCAAAGTGCGACGTTAGGGGTGTTAGAAGGTTGTAGGGGGTGCGACATTTTTGTTTCTGTGGGGTGTTTTGTGTTCAGGGGGATGAAGTACATTTTTTTAGGTGGATGCGTGGAAATTATGTGAAAATCATCTTGGTTTTTTTTTAAATGATTGTATGATTTTAAGTACCTACAGCTGTAGCTTGTTTCTTGATATGTAAAATGATTTTGCAGGGTCATAGTTGTGTGAAAGTCGTGAGGAGTTTATAATAAGATCATAGTGGAGATTATAGAGGAAAAATGACGACTAAAGAAACAGAAAATTTTAGTTTGCAAGCCTCCATCTCAGCTGTTTTCTTAATATGTGCGAGGTGCAAGTAGAACTACCCTGTGCGAGGTCAGACCTGCAGTAGAAAACAACTTATAGACATTTAAAATGTGCAATTTTTTTATAGTCTTAATACGTTCACTGTCTCTCATGCACCCAACAAAACAACAGAACGCTTAGTTTAAACATTTGTATTTTCATCTGTCTACACAATATATCGCAATTCTTTTCTTCAGTTGTTGGATAGCAATGAGATAGGATACGCGACTAGGAAATCTAACGAGTAAGTATTTTTTAAAAAAGAGTGCTATCGAATGATAAAATAAAATTCCCAAGATCCAGGAAGTTAATAATTTTTAAGTGGCTCGCGGTACCTCAAAACATTTATCGATGAACTTGAGATTTTGACAGTTTAAATACAATTATAAAGGCAATTTTCGCCAACTGTAGTAGAAGTCATAAATAATAAAAAAAATTGTGCGAGATTCTACAAGAGTAATGCTATTTACATTTCTATTGATAAACTTTAATTCTCCTACTTGATCGATCAATTTAAAAACACAAATTATAAAGCAAAAGAATTCTTACCTACTTTATAACGAAATAAAATTTCTCAACAGAATAAAATATATATTCAGGAAGAGTTATAAAAAATAATAAATTTACAAGATATGTTTAAAGTAAAATGGAGAATAAGACACAGAAAGACAAAGCATGCAGAATATAAAAATACACAAGCTGCGGCAGACACGAATCACATTTAAATTAATCCTCTTCTAAAAGGATAGTCCTTCCTACAAAACTATGCATATTCAGCCATGCGCAAGTAAAGCCGCGATCACTTCAAACCAAACTGAACTCTAAGGTAAACTTATTTCTTCAGAACAACCCATTTCGAGTGCTCTCCGTATCTCTGCCCCGCGTTCCACAGCCCCATAGACGCCGAACAGTGAAGCTGTCTAAAGTTTCAATCGCAAAACCAGGAGCATAAGACTTGTTCACGCGTCAGAATAAAATTCAATTTATTTCAGTTTATGCCGGCATTCGGGCTTCCTTCCTATTCCAATAAAACCGTTTCCTCCTCCGTTGCGAACGAATCCGCAACACATTCCCAGGCGCTCCGGCGCTCCCCCTCGTTTTACTCGATCCTTGAATAAAAGCGGCGCATAAAGGGGACTTTGTTTAACGAATTGCGTCAAGTGTACCTCTAATTTACCCTTTTACTCCGCTTCCCGCGTATAATGAAAGGCGCCCGTTATAAAGGAAGCACGCGTCACGGCGCACAGTCGTTCGGGGGGGCCCTTTAAATTTTTAGATAACCACCCCGAGTGCAGTCATAATACGGCAACGTGTCGTGCCTATCGCTCCGAGCAGGAAAGATAAATAGAAGTAGGGGGGGCACCGCTGTTCTCCCCCACCCCACGGGAGCATTACACCGGTCGTTCCCTTTCGCGAGCAGGTGTATCCAGAATTTGCATCCCCGGGACAAGCAGCGCCGTTGCAGTAGACACGTGAACGCAGTGCAAACTCCGGAAACGTCAACGTTCGCAACTTCCTCTTCGTTTGACTACTCGTTACACCGGAGTCCAAAATATTTGTCTCGAGTTCCCGACACGATCCCTTCCGATCGCTGTTACGATTCAATGTTTGTTAACGTTTAGAGACGCTGATAGTTCAGGATCGTTCGCTACTTCGGCGTAGATATTGGCTTTCGTAAAATACGCTGTACCTATGTGAGTCAGATATGTTTATAATTGGTGCGGGAATATTGTATTTCTGTTATTGGAGAATGCAAGGCAGAGATCCACAATTTTCCGGAGCAAATCAAGCACGAATATCACGTTTCTACGTGTATGTTCTACGGTTATTTCAGGAATTTAAACGCTGGATGCAGGAATTTATAAATTATTTATGTTTACCTTTTTCAGTTTACTTACGTATGGGAATGAATGTTAATTACATTTAAATTTTTATACAGCTTGGTATTCTCTATAAAAAAGGATTAAGGTGTATGTGTGGAAAAGTTGTTGGTTTAGAAGATATTTTAATTTAAATGGAGCTAAACCATCAGTCCTTTACTGAAGTGATAGATTCATTTACAGTAAAAGTTCAATGTAACTGCAATTTACATCACGAAATTTGTGAAATCGATGAAGTAACGATTTTCTTATATTGTGTAATGTATCGGGTGATATTTTATTACACTCAGCGATGCTACAGTAAGAGAGTGGTGGTTTCTTAAAATATCTCGTAAACTAATACCTTTTTTATATACATGGGTTAATACTTTTTTGTAGAGAATATCAAACTGCATCGACTAGTGTATTAAAAAATGTAGTATAACGTTTAAAAAACAAAGTTGACCTTTATATATCCTCTACTCTTCCACATATGAGAATCTTACTTACACAAGAAAACGTGCCCCCTGAAACCATTTCACGTTTGTCTAACACATTTTTCAGTATCATCAACAGTTTCGAAGATATTTGAGTGGGTCGATTTAAATGAGTCACCCTGTATAATGAAGAACTTTTCATTCATTTCTTAAGTCCATTATATCTTCTTGCTTTATTACGACTTCTATTAATGACTTCTGTGATGTACCTTAAAATTATCTTTAACTGCGATAAAAAAAAACGAGGAAAATGGCTGAAGAAGAAATTAAATTTCCATGTAACCTTATCAATAACTGCAATTTCTCGCACTTCCCTACGTTTCTACCGTCCATTACGATTTAACGGAAACGCATATCTAATCAGTAATTCACTTTAAAAAAAAAATGATATAACCTACATCCTGTAATTTAATAATATTTCTTACCACGATACTTTTAAATACTTGAATATTTGCCAACATTTACTCTACTAAGGAATAAGCAACTATTCTAAAACTAGAAACACAGAAGCCTCACTTACAATTATATACCATATATTAAATCATTTAAAAAAAAACTCTGACAAATTTTTTAATACCACTAATCAGTAATTCATTTTAAAAAAAATTATATAACCTACATCCTGCAATTTAATAATATTTCTTACCACGATACTTTTAAATACTTGAATATTTCCCAAACTTTACTCTACTAAGGAATAAGCAACTATTCTAAAACTAGAAACACAGAAGCCCCACTTACAATTATATACCATCTATTGAATCATTTGAAAACTACTCTGACAAATTTTTTAATACCACGAAGAATCCACCAATTTCCCCTGTGTTTTCATAGAAACACAGTAATCTATCGAGTCGGGATGCGGCCCGCTTTCCCGTAACTGTGTCTAATTCAATTCGGAAGTGCATATGCCAATTGTTCGTCGGGAGGCGGGCTGACATACTGATACGGGGTTGGGAAATGTTCCGGTATCGACCGCTTTACCTGCGAAACTATGCGAGTGTATACGTGACCAGCCATTGCCAGAGGAAACTTCATTACCCCGAAGTTAGACCGCTCTATGAATTTGCTCTGTGATTGCGGTAAAAGCGAAATTTCACTAACAGCTTCCACGGCGGAAACATTTTCCCGTGTTCCACGTGGCTTCTTTCAATCCCGTCGACTAAAATCTTATTAGAATTTCGCTGATAAACGTCAAGACAGGCAGAACACAGTACATATGTGGGTAACTGTTACTTGCTATAACGCGGTGTATAGGTTTCGAGGTGAAGTTGATTTGAGAAATGACTCGAAAAATGTGGAATAGGGGAGACCGGGGAAAGTTGATGGGTTTTTCAGTTTTTCAGTTTTCAATTTTTGTAGTTTTTGTTTGAATGAATAATTTAATAACCAGTATGCTAAAATATACTTTGGTATTTTCTCTTTAATATATTGTAAATGAAAACTTGAGATAATACATAAAATTTGGAAGAGTTTAAAAAAAAACACCTGAGGGAAAAAACTTTCTGTCGGGTACTTCTGAAAGTTATTTATTCTTAAAATCTATTTGAATTTTTTATTTCAGATGCATTGTTCAGCCAACGAAATGTCCACCACCTATGCTGAAAAAAAACACAAAAATTTAGAATAATATAGTTAAAAGATGTATCTTTTAGTAAAAAAAAACATTGTGTATGATTTTCAGTTATACTTTTCCCCAAAAAATTCCTGAACTGGTATACTTTTTCCGGATTTCTAAGTGGATGTAACCCCTTAAAAGGCGATTGGGCACAAATCAAACATATCGTTATTCTTGTCCTGAGTCACTCCATAAACCCACAAAGTCGCCTTCTAACTAGTGAGTGCAGATCCGCGGTGTTCCCTTGTTAGAAATAAAGTCCCAAAGCTGCGGTATTTGTTGACCTGACCAAGGTACTCTAACCCTAACTTTAAAAGAGGTCAATGCCACCTACGATGAGTAAAGTGTGTCGTTACGAATTTTCAGAGTTTCACTCCCGTCTGATATCCGGCACCTCCCATTCATGGTTTCCAGTTGGACAGCGGTACAATTAACAATTTGTCGCTAATGAATACCCCGCCTTTACTTCTAATTATTATTTATAGCGATAGCCGGGTCGCTTTCCCCGTGTAAGTAATTAAATTACACAAGCCCGCCAGAGATTCCCGGATCACACATGTACCTTTAAGCAGCGCCTGTGCCAGAGTGACTGAACTTCACAGTCACATTGCTCCGTGCATGGCGAACTGGCTCCCCAGATGAACGCACACACGTGCAAACATATCAATTACAAACTTTCCCTGCACCGGTCCCGTAATTCCCGGTGCACAACAACACGGCCACGCCGCACAAAGCTGCATTCCCTTAATACGGGTGTAACAAATCGAATAACAGCGGCAGTCGAGCATCACATCGAGCGGTCTTAACGAACGGCCATCCAGCAATCCGAAAGCGAAGCGCGATACTCTCAGCCAGCAGGTAAAACTGCTAATCGAGTTTAGCTCCGCGTATTTTCCAGTACGTCAAATTCGAAACGTCTTTGCTTCGCATCCCCTCCACTGGCAGACGCTCTGATTTGATTTCACGCGACCCGGCTCCCAATGAAACGGTAAAAGCGTCCCTTATACGGCCTCGCGAGCAGCAAAAGCGACCGGGATGAATAGTCTATTTGGAAATAACGAGGGGCCCCGCGCGCATCCCGATCGATTCCACGTTCTTAGCTGCCGTCGGTCTCGTGCGACGATTCAACGCGGCCATCTTGGATCCGCGTGTTCACCGATTAAGAGATAATTGTGTGTTCTTGCCTGTCGTCCCGGCCGTTTTGTCCCCGGAACGCGAATAAATGAGGGGAACGAACGCGCACAGAGGACCCCGTTCATTCCCCTCTCTGCTCGCCGCCAACCCTCGACCCCTTTTTGTTCGACCACGTTAAACAGCCGCCCCTTTGTGCGCCACCCGCGGATCACGGCTACGCGGAATTATATCAGAACCGGAGTTGTTATTTCCCCGCGTATTGTTTGCCGTCATTCGGTTTTCCGTTCTCGCCTCTGGGTATTATGGCGGCGCTGCCAGCCGCGCGAATAACAAAACGACACCTGTATGCTATAACTTTTGGTTTCTCTCGTGCGCGGTTTTTTCATTTTCCCCCCCTTTTTTTTTTGTTGTTTTCACAGGGCTCGTGAGCCTGTTGTGTTCCCGGCGAGTAAAATCTATATCTTTGCCCGTCGATACGCGAATTGAGTTACACAACGCGTTTTGGAATCGTTCATGGTGGTTTCAAACGCGCGCACCATTCACCCAAGGCTATGGAATGGGTTTCGACAAACGCTGCTTGATAGGCGAAGTGTTTCACCTGCAACGAACGATCAGTGAAAGCGCGGGTGTTTTTAAAAGGCTGCGAGGTAAGTCATTGTTTTGTCCGACGAGGACTTTTCTCCGTCGATTTATTTGAATTGATTTCGTAAAGGGGTGGTATGATGGTTTGAAGAAATCTTGGAATACGTGCATTTATGGAAAAGTGATTTTTTAGTGAATAAAGTTATTTTTGTTGAGAGGTAAAGATGATCTCTGATGGATCAGAATTTAATCGCTTGATCGGATCATTTTAGGGTAAAATTATTTTAGTAAATTATTTTGTAAAGTTAAACAGATTGGTCCACTAACTAATGGGTGGATAATTGAATTATTTATTATGAAATTGCTACTAAAGGTTGGGTAAAATTATATTGTAGTATCATTACTCGCTTGCATTTCTACTGTTATGTGTATTTTTCAGTTGAATGTTAAATTCTGAATCTCACGACTTTTATATTTCACGTTTCCTTGTTTAAGGGAATTAGATAGTCAAAAAATCGATTTTTTATTATATTTTTCGAAAGTGTTATCCTTTCTGAATAAAGTCCCGTTTGGTTTATATTCAAATTTGCAAAATTGTTGATTTGGCAGCTGAAAAAATCAAGCGTCAACTTACAGGGACACCTATGCCTAGAATGCTTTCTATTGAATTTTTTTGTAATCTTCAAGAGATGTATAATAAATGCCATTAATCGGATTTTCTATTGAGTTCAATATCTAGCTCAATATTAAAATAAAAAGCATTGCAAACAAGAAACAAAAAGCTTTCGTCGCAAGGAACTTAAATAGAAGAAGTTTTTGCAAAGTAATAAAACAAAATGTTTCCATCAAAATCTGAATATTATTTTTCTACGACAGAATTTTTTTAAAATCTTGTGGTTACTAAGAGCAAAATCTCATTTGAAACGTATCGCAATATTGTGGTGAGTTGGAAATATTATATAATAAATTTTAAATAATTTTGGTACATTATTTTCAGACACATCCTGCAAATAATCTTTAAGTCTTTTCAGTGACAAGTTTTTGATAAATAACACGAAATAATTAAACGTTTTCATTTAAACTCTGCTTTCAAATCTGCTTATCTTCGTTTATATGGAAAGCTTTGAAATATTTTGTATGCGGCATCCTCTTATGTAAATACATATAATATAACTTTGAAACACTGGACGGTACACACAACTTTGCCATTAGACCATTAACCAGGATTAATGTCAGTGAAACGTAAGAGAATAAAAATAAACGTTTCCTAAGTAGAGTTTGGCTTGAATATGCCTCTGAGTTAAATTCCCTTTTGAGTTAAAAAGGAATTAATTATTTAATTAATAACGATAACATTTTTACTGGAAATCGCCTCCTACACAAGCATATTGTAGTAGGTAAGAGTTTACTGTAAAACTAATCTTTATGAATTCATATTTTCGAAAGAAAAATACTAAATAAAATAAAAATGTATAATTTATATTTTGTACGGATTTTTTTTATTTTAGTTTTGTCATTTGGTCTTGTACACAGTATATTTGAATGTGTTATATTTTTTTAGATTCATAAAAAACTGAAAATTTTTAAAACAAGTACAGATATTTATTTTTTATTTTAATTATATTTTTTGTGAAAATTCGAAAACCGGTGTTTGGAGAATAGTGGAATTCAACAAGCGGTTTTTTCAATAGTCGGTTTTTGTATAAACCCTATTCCTAAGTGACAGCAGATATGAAACTCGCAACCAGTAGCGGTAACACCAACGCAGGCAGAGAGCTTATAGTTATATTATTCGCTGAGACTGACACTGTCACGGAGTTTTATAATATTTTGCATAGTTCACAGGCCAGTGAGTCGAAACTTTTGTTTTACGACCCTCGCTGGACTTCCAAGAGTCTCAGCCAGAATCTCACTTTATTGAAAGTCGAAACAGTACGTCCCAAGAGTGTGCCATTGTGAAGAATTCTCTTTAGGCTACACTCTCCTGAGGACTGCATCGACTTAAGGCACTAGTTTATAAAAATTCAGTAAGTACGTTAGTGTGTTCCAACGAAGTCTTTTAATACAGTTTCGAAATTTAATCAAGACTTTATAGAAGCGATGTAGTAGAGTCTTAGAGTGTAAACTTGTGTGGTTTTCTGTGTAAACTTGAGCTTCAGATATATTACTTATTTTAAACGACTGAATACAAAACCTAACATCTTACATTTTACTCTCCTGTTCTTATATATATTTAATAAATAAATCAGAAGCGTCCCATCCTTAGCCAACGCAAACAAACTTTGCACCACAAATCAATAATTATCAAGCCCATTTATCTGTTGAGGAGAGGAAGTCTCCTCATATCAGTGGCACCCCGCAAAGAAAAAGGTATAAGGAGATTAATGTAACCAGGACTGAAGTAATTCATGAGCTTTGTAAAAATAAAAGACAACTGAATTTTATTCTTTAAATAAATTTTCCAAAATTTGTTCAACTCAGCTTCCTTCAAGATTAAATTCTCAGTGCGCTACTGCCTTAAATAAACCTTGCCAGCATATCAAAACCCTAACCTGGTAATCAATCTGTACTTTCCCTTTCCTATAAATTTCAAACACCCATTTCTAAAACAGGCTCCCTCGAGTTTTGCAACGCCGAAAACTAACAATTTTTTTCCGAAAAATGAAAACGTTTGAAACACTAAATAAATGGTTTTCAATATTCTGTACCAACTTTTCTTTTAAAAAATTTCTGAAACTTCGCCTTATTTTCAGAGCGTCAAACCAGGGAAGCCATTAATGGACTTTTGTGGTATTAAAGGAAGATTCCGGTCTAAAAATAGATTTTTTTATTTCATTTTTCGAATCTTCAACCTTCATTTAACGCAACGGTGTTGTATGTTAAGCGTCCCGAAAGACGTACATGTACATATTTATTTCTGCACAACCGGCGCGCAGATCGCGAACAAAAGCGGCTTTTCAAACTTCAGCGCCCCATTTTGCGCGATTTTGGTTCGCTCTCCCAATTTACGTGTCGTACAAAGAACTTGTGATAGCAAAGGACATGAATACCTAAAAAAAAACTATTAGCTTGCAGAGCCACATTTTTACTTCTTTTCATGAATTCTTTTGACGTATTGAACGGAAGTTCCGGTCTAAAAATCGATTTTTTGTTATTTCATTTTCCGAATGTTCAACCTTTTAGAAATATGTGTTTAAAAGGATTTTTTGAATTTCGTAAAATTGCCGATTTGATAGGCATTTGAGTAGCGCAAATGCATGGATAACACCCGGCCACTCGACACTCGCGTAAAACTTTAAACGCGTTTTTCTCGAAACAGTATTCTAAAAATCGGTGAGACCTGTACCTCCATAAGTCCTTATCCGAATCGCCTGAAACATTTTTTATTTTAAAGAATATGCTTCTGGCTCGTGGATAGACCAGTACAATTTAAAAAAAAATAAATATGTATAATTTATAAAGGCATTGAACTAAGGACGTAAAATATACAGAAAATGTGATGTCTAGCTTCAAGTGTTATTATTTTCACAAAAAAGTAATTTCTGTAATTTTTTCTAATCTCTTCCACGAGCGAGTTTCATGCCCTTCAATAATCTGGCATTGTTTTTTACTTCAGACCAATCGCCTATTTTTATGTTCTCTAGACCGGAACAGCCTCTTAAAATATCACAAGAATATGACTTTGAATCCCGAAAATATGCAACCTCCATTCTGCCACAACATTGGCAAAAACAAAACTTTTCAAAGCATACCACGGAAAGGCAACCACGAACCCGTACGCATAAATAAATTGTGATCAAAACGACCGAGAGCCGAGAGCGCTTCCCCAATCGCCTGGAGCGTTAAAAGAGTCGCGCTTCTGGGTGGATTGCTTGAAATCCAGCGCCGTTTACGAAGCGGCAAAACGGTGAAAAAGGCCAGTTTATAATGAGCCGGCGACACACGGACGCGGCCGTTCCACGGATACCATTAAACGTTCACGGGTTTTCGCGTTAATTCGCGAGACACGCGCCAGACGGGGACGCACGGCTGCCGGCGCGGGTGTGAAAAAGCCATTCAGCGCGCGGGCCAGACTCGCGACACTCTGCAAGAACCTCTTTACGCTTCGAGCATTATGCGCGCCGTCTTGGATGGGACGGTGGCAAACACGCGACTCCCTCATTTAACGTACACTTGTTAATTAGCGTTAGAGGAGGAGCGCGTTACGCGGCCTTTCTTGTCGGCTTAGCCAACTGAGTGGCGGTTAAATGCGCCCCGCAAAAACCGAGCATTCGCACCGGCCGAGGGAAGAACGCTCGCGGCTGTACGCTTTAACTGCACTTGCAACCCACGCGTCGATACGTCACTCGTGGGAACAGAGGGGAGGCGGCTGATAAGGGATCAAGACGGGGCACGATTTTCCCCCGTTGGCATAAACGCGCTAGCGTTATCGGATTCATCGTTACGCCGAGCGAAATTGAAGCGGCTGATGGAAGAAAAATATATATCGGCCAGATAGCCGAAACATGGGGAAAAATCGAAATGCTTGGTCTGCCGCGGTGGGGGAATCGATACGCGATTGACTTGTCTGTCGGGAAGTTTGTAAAAGCGAGTGATGAATGTCGGGATTCGGTGGGTACATGTTTACCAAAGGGAGATTTAATTGGTTTAGGGGTTGTATTCGGAGTGTCTATTTTTGGGGGTTGTTGAAGACTAGGTACTAGTCATCTTTTTCATTGTTCAGGGTAGTGGCAATTTTCGTTAGAGGGGTCCGCTGTCTGATTTCGAACGTGAATGTAGTATTATTGGACAGGCAGGCTTGTGCGCTGCGCGCGAATCTATTAGTTTCGATATTGAATATTGAAAGGGAATTGAATTATGAGCTTTGAAATGTCAAACGTGTGAATTCAACTAACATATGTGGATAATAAATGGATCTAGGTTTTGTGTAATACAGATTTTTTAATAAACTTGTTACTTTTTAATATATTTTTTAAACAAATGAATTTTTTGAATAACTGTTTACATGACTCAATTTGGAGTTTGTAAAGGCATAAGTTTGTAATTTAAATTTTTTGGGTATATTGAATAGTTTTCGAGATGTTAAAAAAATCTGTTTTCAACCCCCAACTTTGGGGATGTTTTCGCGCTTTCCACATGGACGATTGGGGATAAAAAAATAGGGGAAATAAAATCAGTTCGATACATTCCTTTGTAAGTAATATTATTCATCGAATTCTTTAAGTTCCGTTTGAAAGAATTTTATTTCTGATGCAAGTTATACAATCGAGGAAATATTCGGACCTGTTAAAACGATACACAATGTATATTCCCGCGACAGGTTAGGATTCTCACCTTTGATCCTAAAAGCGCGGTGTACGTCATGTTTCACGGGGTGAGCTGAAAAACTGGGGAATTAACCTGGGCAGGAATCCGTGAAAAACACGAATCGAACAGAACTGCGGCATTAAAACCACGCGGAGCGCTCAAATCTGTGGGATAAATTATCGCTACGGAAAACTGGCCGACCCGTGTTTCCACCCGGAAGTAATCCACGTAACGACGTAATATCGATGCTTAATTAGCAATAATATATTCATTTCGGTGACCATGGGTCAACGATCCTCCAACGCATTCGATACCAGGAAAAATCATCCACCGTGACTAAATTCGTGGTGCAAAATTTCTAAGGCGATTGATCGTTATAATTTTGAAATTATATTCGTACATCAGGTCCGCATTGCTATAAATTCCAGCAAAATGTATGTTTCGCATAAATTGTTTATGAAATGCAAAGGGAGTTTCGTAACTGGCATTTCCTGTGCAAAATGGTCGTCCAGATGAAAATAATGGGATTAGTACGAAAGATTTATTCCAGCCTGATAAATTCCATGGCGTGAAAGACGGATAATAATAATAATAATAATTGAGAAAGGAGAATGATTTTCATCGAACATTTTAAGAGAGTAAATTAATCACAGAACATAATATATAAAAATAAGTCACACAGTAGTATCTACGTACTCATTGGTTCCAGAATGGCTGACGTAAGTGGAAAAAGTCGTAAATCAGCGTGAACGTGAAGCAATTTAACCCTTCGTGGTCAGACGTGGTGAATCGCACCCTAAGATATTTCTAATTTTTAGACCCTAATAATGAAATTTAAAATTTTTGCGAATTTTAACCAAAAAAATCGCTTCCATCCACAACTACTTTCTCAAATACAGATTTCAACATATCGGAATTTAAATTTCTAGAAAAAGACTACATATTAGAGTATATTAAGTACTTTCAAAATTAAACACTCACAATTTAATGGAGTAACAATCGTCGGAAACAATTACGTGACTATTTGTGTACATTTTGTACAGCTTTTATCACTTGCGTCACAAACTGTCGATTAATCGATTTTTAACCCAGTTGCTATTTTTGATGCACCTCCATACAATTTATTACCCAACCATTTCATTACTTCAAGCTTCATTCTGGCACGTCAATGTCATAAACTGTATCGACTAATTCAAAGGGATGCAAATAGATACGTGAGCATGAAATAGACGCGTTCATAAAATGTTTGCTTTCGTTTACTGAGCGACATTGTTTGGATAATTAAACGTTCAGACGAGCTGCGTCCAGATAATCGAAGCTCTGCTTATCAAGCTTTGGAAACATTATTACGGACTGCTAGTATTGAAATATTTGTCCAATAAAAGCGATTGCGATGAGAATTACAATATGCGGTCTGTTATACGCAGGTTATTTAAGTTAATATACTTCTTACTGACAGAAACAATATTTTCTTCGATATTGGAAATGAATAACCAAATATAAATATTCGATAGAAGGCAAAAATGATTGAACTTCATAAGCAGTAAAACATTTTCATGCGAGTACAAAGCAGTAGATATTTGGACCAAATTATTCAGAACTCTACCAACCCCCAATGAACTGAAATTGAGTAAATTAAATTTTAATTGCTAAAGAGAAGTTGCTTTATTTCTTTTGGTTTATATTGAATTATTGGTTTACAATGTTTTTTTAATGAGTTATTTAATAGCGAGTAGCATAATTATGTAACATTATTTTAAATTTTCTGTAGTTTTTGTTTTTTTAACCTGAAATGGAACTATAGCTTATTATTTTTTTGCAAAATGAAGATCACAAAATTATGGGATCCGTACTGTGTTTAACAGATTTTTTATCATTTTGAGGGTCAGTAGGTTTCTGCATAAATATTTGCTCATTCAGTCTTATGTGTTTCTCATCAAACTGCACGTATCGAAAAGTGATCGTATTATAATAGAATTTTATAGACTTCCACGTGAAAGTACGCTTAAAAGTACATGGTATAATTGAAAAACTGGAAGCTTAAAATGAATTGAAACTATTATTAAGTATTAAAATTAAATTACAGCCAATGGATAACATTTATCTAGTAATAAAGGGGGTCTTAGCGCTCAAATTGGTTTTTAACAAGATCCGATAAAACGGTACAGGTCGAGTCTATTAGATTCCAAATATTTATAATGCTTCTCGAAAAATAAGCTTCAGAAGCTACGACATGGAATTTATCTCTATACATCTTTTATTCCAATAAAATTTCTATAGAATTAAGTTTTGAAAGAGGATCACCACTCTTTGTGCCTCTTATACAGGATAATTATAAAAAGTATATAAAGGAGACTAAGACCTTAACGTACCTGTCTACCAGTCCTGCAATTTATTTTTTAAAAAATCGATCCTAAGCTTATGAAACCAGTTATGGATCTTATTAAATTTGGTGGACCTAAAAATTTTAAATTTTTAACGCTGGTAGTCTTGCCTTCATTAATCTAATTCTTATCGAATTTTTATTTTCACTAAATCAAATTGGGCTGTCTTATAAGAGGGAGATCAAGAAGAAGAGTTCCTTGACTTTCATAAATAAGTAACAGGAGGCATTGTTTAGTTTCATGTTCTATATCCGTAGCGTGTCAATCATAATTTGCATCACTCAATTATTTAGATAGGTCTCATTCCACAAACTGGTGGCCACAAAATGGACCAGGCCTGTCAAGGAAGTTGAACCCCGTTAATTAATAGATGCAATGCACGAATAGACTCCAGTGAAGATACACGAAACCGTGGTCAACAACTAAGAAGAGGTCGAGAAATCACGTCGTATATAGTTAACGTCTCTCATTATCCTATTTCCCAAGGATTTTCCTTATCACTTTTGAAATCGATTAACAAGCTACGTTTTCGATGACTTTTAATAAAAAAATTTTAACGAATTATACAGAAAATGAGTAGCTTTTAGTGTCTGCAAATTCAGCTGGTATACCAAGCAAAATGCTTCTCTTATTTTTTTCTCCTGTTGTAATTTAAATAAAGGAGGTGGAGAAGTAGAATTTAGAATCTATTTTGAGAGAGACTGAGTATCAAAAGTGATATGTTGCTGTGATGAAACGTTTAGTATAAAATGATGATGATGAATGAGCTCGGGTATCCCGAGAGCGTCAGTTCCCGACCTGAGGACATGTTTCCGGGGATAAAATACCCATGAAACAAGCTTCAGGCCCTGGGAAAACATGTACTGTCCAATCACAGACAACATCGTCACATTTAATCATGGTAAAGAATTTTTTCAATCCGTGCACATGATTTTACACGTACAGGGTGTGTAAAAAAGGATGGACACCGCTTTCAGGGGAGAATCTACACCTTTGGAAAGTAAATCTGCCGCAAAATTGTTTATAACCTTGATAATTAATGTTAAAGTTTTTCTACACCACCGTGTTCTGCTCAATGTGAATAGGTAAAGTTTTTTTACAAATGTCCATCATTATTTTTGCACCCTGCACTAAGCTAACAAGCGTCTGCCGCCCTTTTTCGTGAAATATCAACAAATATTAAATTCTTCCAAATTTAATATACTATGACAACTCACATATCAGTTATTGCTAATTTGCTACATGAAAAAAGTGATTTTTTAGAGCAGTAAAAAAAACCGCGATATTTTTGTCGAATCTCTTCACCGCAAAAAGGCTGGAAACGAAGCAAGTGATAAATCAATTCCATAAGCCACTTGCCGCTATCGTTACTCGGCGAGCCGAAGCAATAAATTCATTTTCATCATTCATAGCGGTGTTCCGGGCGGGCAGCCGTGTACAAACAAAAAGGAGCAAGGAAGAACGTTCGTGCATGTTTCATCCCCGAGTATCTCGGATCCCCCCCGGATATTCTCCAAACATTAATTTCGTAATGGGAGACGGAAGAGCATCGATAGCATCGCCGTCGAGGGCGGTTTCAATCTCTATCGGTCCCGATCGCAGGCCGGCTCGCGTTGTTTACTGGAAAAATTTTCAAGGAACGCATGAACGAGCGGGCACCGCGGGCAAACAAAACAGAAGCTCCGCCGCGGGTTTATATTTCCTCGGCACGAGATCGTCGCGGTACAATTTGCTGGCGTGATTTTAAACGAGCACGATTGGCCGGTCGGAGTCGACCGTGGGGGATGGGGGATGGGGGCGAGGGGGTGTCTCGTTTCGGCCTGGCCCCGAGCACGGTTAAATAGGCGGCTCTTGCAAATTGCGTGCGGCATAAACCAAGTGCAAGGGGGTGGCCAGCCATCGGGCACCAAAGGTCTTTTAATTACTCCCCGCTGGCTGTCACGCGAACCATCGATCCTCCTCAACAGTCACGTAATCGACTCCTGCCGCCAAAGCAAATAAAAGGCGACGTTAAAGTTCAAAACCTCGGCCGCGCTCCGGCGCGTTACGTACGCCAGTGATGAAAGTCGGGGATAAAGCGGCCGCGATGGAAATTCTGTTACGCCACCCGGGGTGTAGTGCGTTTCTAATAATAAGTCGGCCCCGAGTTGCCGAGCTTGGCTCCCTATTCGCGGAAGTTCGCTGCGGTTACGATCTAGATGGAATATGCAGAACTTCCCGCGCTTTCGTGAAGCTGAACGGAAACGGGTATTAATATCCTTGTCTGGGAGTCAGTTAAAAATGTAGAGTAAAGTTTTTTCGTTTCCAGGATCGTTCGGTATTCCGACTCCGTTTTCGGGGTAATCGAGTTGCGCGGAAACTCGTTGTGTTTGTGGAACGGGCAGAAGTAAGGGACGCGTGTCTGGTTGCAGAGGTTGAAAGTTACTCGTAAAATAGTCTTTGCGAGGGAGCGTCTAAACAGTCGTTGCGGTATGATTAGAATAATACGGTCGTGCAATGTGTTTCTTGAAAAACTTAATAACTTGAGCTTTGAAATTTTATTTAATTTTGTGGTCATTATGTATTTAATTTTATGTTGATTATGAATATTCAGAATTGAAAACGTTAGTTATATTGAATTGAAAGATGATGAATTATACTGCTGCACTGTTTAGTTAAAATGTGTTATCTAGAATTTCGAAACATCCGAGAAAACTGAAGTTTTACCATTTTCTTTGCAACGTCCTTGTAAATAAATAAATATATTAGACTGTTTCTAGATCGTTACGAAGCACGCAGGGTTTTCTAAACTTTATTGAAAATGTGAAAGACTTATGGTACTTTAAATATTTCAATATTTCTTCAAAAATGGATAAATGCTGGAGAAAACATTTTAAGTAAGGAGGGCAGTTTAGAAAGTTGTGAATAATAGCATTTTGAAAACTTTTACGAAACTACCTTAATTGCGTGGTGGCAAAATTATTAAGAATTTTCTGCTTAAATTTAAAACCTGTGCTAAGCAGCATACCTTTCATCTGAAACAATTTTTAAAAGAATGCACGTTATTAGTAAAAATGTGAGTATTAATTTACCACCAATTTCAATTAAACTCCATCGTTCACGTTCCCTTCTGTAATTTTCCTCTGTCACAAAAGGCTTTCCCATACGATACACTTTTCAAGAAAACATGTTATTCCGTTCGAGGATGATAATATGATAATAAAAATAAGATAACTACAGTGCCCTATTATTTACAAATTAAACAAACAGAAGTTAACAAATTCCAAACTTTAAGGAACTCAAAGCCAAATGAAATTTTCTAAAACTACCAGCAAGAAACTCTCGATACACGAGCATTTTAATTATTTACATTCTGTGACAGAAAATTCCCAATACAATATATCAGAAAGCAATTTCTTCTCCAATAAGAGTACACAAATAATTACACTTCAAATCGATATCGTACAACGTACATCCTAACTCGCCCTCCCACTCGCGTCACATTTCATCCCTTTCCTAAATCGAGTTCGATTCTCATTTCTCGCGGTTCCTCATGTCGCCGTTTCCGCGCAGAATGGGATCTCGATACTCCCCGTCGCTTTGTTCATCGTTACGCAGAATTTCGTATCGAGTTCGCCCAGCAGCGTTTATAGTGACTCGTGACGCGACGGCTCTACCCCTCTGCCCCCAACGAATCCGTCGAAATCAACTTATTACCGTCAGAGAGGGGCAAAGGAATCGTAAGACTTCCTGATTGCGAGATAACGAGACTTTTAAGGGGCGCTCGACTGTCGTTCGGAGAGTAACGACATCCACGTCGAGGGGAAATTGTTTCGTACGAGTTCTACGCCGCTCTGTCGGAGAATTCGAAGGCGCCTCGATCAGGCGAAGATAAGGTATTCGGGATGCCGGAGTACCGAGTATCTCGCGAGTCTGGTCACGATCGAGTTGGCGTAGCAGTTCGCCACGCAGAACGCATAAAGACGACTTGTCCGTAAGATTTCTTATACTGGCAACGCGCGCCACTTGAACCCGGAAAGGATGATCCTTGCGCGCGCGCGTGCACTCTCTCTCTCTCTCTCTGGCGCTCCATTCCTCTCTGTGTCCCAATTTTTTTTTCTCTACCCCGTCTCTCGAGCAGGTCCACGATAAATGAGATTACGACTTGTCGTTTCACCAGGGGCGTTATCGGAACGCAGGGAACGATGCCATCGGTACGAGGGCCAACGGGGAACAGAGGACGTCGTCGAGACGTAATCCAAACTCGATTTCCAACGAGATCCCGGACGAATCGGCGAACAAGCCAGCGTGGAGGTTCGAGTGATCGTTTAAATTTGTAACCGGGCTGCAATAATTGAAAATCCAGCGACGGGGGCGTTCTCGATCGGAGGAAAATCCGATCGAGTCCTGTTGCGTCGCGACGCTGTACTGGTGAAGTCAGACGCAGCTTCAGGTAGCGGAAATGAAGGCAATGGTGGTAGTAATCCTGATGGAATGAGGCTGGAATATTAATTTATCGCCGAGTAACGGTAGAGGGTCGAGCTTGACCTCAACATCCATAACTGTAGTGCAAGGATCGCAGTTGGTCGAAGGTGAAGGGTTAACCTCGACAACTATAATCCCATTGCAAAACCCAAGCTCAACACCTGTAACTACAGCGCAAGAATGATCCACGCATAAATTCGATGCCCAAAATCTAACGCCACAATGGAAGATTTAATGTTCAATCTGGGCCTCCTCATCCATGGTGATTCGCGTCGCAGAATTTCACGGGGAAAAAGTGTTTCCGAGTGGAATGGAGAGCTCCTGGCGTCGGATGCGTCGCGGAATGGCGGACGGTTTCTCGCTGCACGGGCGATCAACGCTGAACTTTCGCCACCCAGGAGCTCGTTGCTTGGGCTCGATCGGCCAGATTGGCCGCGTTCGATGGCCACATAAATTCGTAGATTCGGCTACGCCGCGAGTACGTTACTCCGCGCGGCCTGGACCAAGCGATTTGCAAGACGTATGGTCGGTTGTTAGCCTCCTAACGAGGGTTTAAGCTCCGGCTGAGCGATGCCACTCGTTAACGGTGCCTGCTACGGCTGTATACTTACTTTACGGATCCCTGCGCGACGCGGGGGCCATCATTTTTGTCAGCGTCCCCGTGACATTGATCGCCGTCAATGGGGAATTGCTATCGTGCTCCTTTCGAGCATTAAATGCAACGTTCACAGACACTTCCACGTCTTTCTCATCCAAAGCGCCATGGCTTCGCGGAGGACGCTTCGAAATTCTAGTCTGCTTTTTAATATCTCAGTGGCTGAGAATGAAACTATGAGGATACTATTTTGTTTTGCCTCAAAAGCTGTCCAAAATTCTAGGTGTTTTAGAATTTCTTCAGATTTGCTATATAAGGAACTTTGGGGTCGCCGATTTTGAATCTCATGTCCAAACTTGAAAATTTAAAAGGACAGCTCCAATATGGCGTCAATAATGAGGAAGATGACTGCAACTTTTTTCCACCTGTGACGCCACCAACACCCATTCCCATTTATACAATACATAAATGAAAAATTCGCGCGCAAACAATTCGCACATACGCACTCGGGCGCAACCACAGTACATGCGCTAGTGGCGCCATCTGCGCCGAGCTTTGCGTCATCTTCCCCATTGCAGAAAATTGGCGAAAATTATTTTTTGTTGTTTAATGAAAAACAAAAATGCTTTATTAATCTTAAGAAATATATTTGTGTCGCAATAAAATAAATCGATGATCAATTAGCTGATGATGCAGCAACAATTTTAGGAATTACGCGAAATTTTTTAAATCGACATTTGGCTAGCCAAATATTATTGATTTCTTTTAACCTATTCATAAGACCAACCCCCAATAAAGAGAATGTGTATCGTTCCAAATTCCACGCCCCGTATTCCATAGTTAAACTTTAGAACCCCCATCAGATGGGGCTCCGTCTCAATATTCGTTACGCGAATGGAGTGTCGCGTACACGCGTCCCTTTCTATTTCCCCGAAGGGGATCCACGTTCCTTCTTTTGCGTCTCGTCTGTCGACGATAAGTGGCGCGGCACGAGAAACCGATAGTCGCGAACCAACTCCGCTGTCAACTCGCAGCGGATGTCTTGAGACAAGTCGAGCTGCAGCCGTGTTCAGTCGTATCAAAAAAACGCAACGTTAAGACCAGGGGCTAGCCTTGTCCCCGAGTTCCGCCTTCAAGATGAGAAGGGTCTTGGAGACTCGGGGCGAAAAGAGAAATGGGTGGAGGATAGACAGACGGCGCAGCAGGTTGTTAGAGATATTGCTTCGTGATTCCGGACAGATCTCGAAAAACTCTACTTAAGAAATTACCCGCGTAACGGCAACGCGAGGTCGATTTACCGTCCTTTGGGCTTCAACAGACAGCCAGGCAAACTGCTTTCACTGGCCAATGAGATGGTAAGGGTCCCGACTGGCTTCTGGGAATTTCTGCCTCCACCTCTGGGAATCTGTTGGTGTGTGCCCAGGAAAATTTGATTTTCAACTGATTAGAGTAGAAAGGAAGATGTCCCTAATTGATAATTTGGGCAATCAGTGCCTTGCATTTTGAATACTTGAAGGTTTCGAAGTTTTCAAAGGTTCTTGTAGTTGATATTGGTTTATGCTCCTGGATCCAAAGTAATTAAATGACCAGTTGACCAATTACAAAATTGTGATGAAAGTGTATCACTGTAGAAATACAACCCCATTAACCAAGGAGGACGATATGACGTTGAAGAAGGCGAAATGAACGCAGATGACCGAGCAAAGAGACACCTGAAATCACTTCGAAACTTGGAAAATAATTCTCAGTGCTCGAGATTACTGGAATATGAAATGTGAACTGTCGTTTTTCCAAGTCCTTCTTCCACTTTCCGCAAGGCAGCGCCTACATTATTTGTAGCTACGAATGGTTCTGCCAAGGTTCATTATCGGGACGTGAAACAGTATCCTGGCAAATAACGATCGAGTAAAAGGACGAGCTGCTAGGCAGAATGGGATGATGGGAAAAGAGAGGAAGAGGGAGAAGGTGTGAAGAGGGAAAGGGTGTAAGAAAATAGGACATGGTTACAGAAAGGAATAGCACTCGTATTTTGTCACAGAGCAGAATGCGATGAAAGTGAGACCGTAATGTAATACAGACTGTAGAAGTCGCTTCAATTAAAACAGAAAGAAAACCTTAATTATCGCATCAACGTTTTCACATGATTTTTCAAAGTTTCTTTTCTGAAAATCGACTTACAACGAAGGTCTCCGTTTTTGAAAAACAAGGTAACTGTTTAATCTTATATAAAATATTTGTTTCTTAGTTAAATAAATTCAAATTTAACAGGGTTTTGTGCAGCTTTTAATTCTCTATTGGAATATGTATATTAAACACATATTACAGTTTTAAGTTGATGTTAAAAATAATAAAAATAAAAATCAGGAAAATGGTAACTTTTAGCCCGCTACTGGACTCCTACTTAGTACTTAGTAGACAGACAGTACGATATTTAAAGATTTTAGGAGATACATTTGCGCTTCTAATGGGATTTTCTCAAATGAAATTAATAATTGAACGTGTGGAATATTTTTTATCAACTTTTCAGTTGATATTGCTATGAAAGTGTATAAAATATTTTTCTATAACCCCCGTTCTGTGCCACGGTAAATTTATTTTCTGGAATAAATAACGAAATATGTAGCGAGTTTTATTAATTTGTGAATTAAATGCAGGAGAAACAGCGTGCTTTTTGAAATACTCAGTAATACGAATCGAAAATAGCACGAGGCAGAGGGTTAAGAGCAGAAATTCGGTATGATATTATTACTTTGTACAAAGAAGGTGTTTCATCACGAGAAATTGCAAATAAATTGAATATATAAAAAATAAACAATAAAAAATTCTCATATTTTGTTTTTGTAAAAAATAACTCTACATGTTTATCTCGGCTAGATGGATTAACCGCAACTGTTATATGTACTAATAAAGTCATAGTATTGACCGTGTTAATAAATATACATGTTAGCGTACCAATGTTTTTCCACAGAATTGGAACGAAATCTGTGTACAATGAAATCTACTGCGAATTTCGTCGCGACGAGACACAATCAAGCACACACTTACTCGACAAACATTTACAGTTACTTGTCTCGCAAACAAAGCGTCGTATGAAAAACATTTTAATGTTCCGTAGAAACGTGTCACGTAGATCCAACCCCCTCTCGTTTGTACCACCAGCTGCATGAAACTCTTTATAATGCCATACGCTCAGGAATAAAGCGTCTTTGCAATACCAGCAGAATTCAAATGTATCTTGCACAAAAGCTGACAGAAAACTAATTGCGAAATTCCACAAATTTGCTCAGAGAATACAGAATACTGCCAAGGAAACAGCCAAATAAGAATAGGGCACCTCGTATGCTGCTCCGTCTGAATCTATCAACAAAACGGGAAAAGGGGTGACATACGTTTTAACTTAAGCGGTTAGATACGTTTAGCTGCGGCGAAAATGAATGAATTGAGGAATTTTTTTAGGGGTTTTATTTTAAAAAAATATAGCATATAACTTATTACATATTATTTATTAGTCCATATGGTGCACGAAAACATTTAGTTACAATAATTTTTGTATTAAAGTACTTGTGATTTTTTAGTTTCTTGAGACCATTGCAGAAAAATGGTCAGCATGATATATCCTTGAAACATTGATGGATTTGAAAAATAAAATGATATTCGTGTAAAGTAATGTTGCCATTATGGAGTAATGAGCCATTTTGTTGATATTTTGTTTAATTATTTATGCACACTTACAGAGCAAACTTTGCAAGAACAAAAAATCATTTAACTTTAGAGTGCCATAAATTGTTTTTTCTTTTTAATTAAAAAATTTGGCCCGTCAGCCCATAATTGCAACATCATTTTACAAGAATATCATTTTATTTTTTAGATCCATTGATGTTTAAAGGAATTATCATGCTAAAATAAGAAACCTCAAGTATCACAAATAATTTAATACGAAAGTTATTGTAACTAATTTTTTTCGTGCACTTTATGGACTACTAAACGATGTGTAATAAGTATTTCACTTTATATTTTTTAATTAAACCGCTAAAACAAGATTCCTAAAATGTGCCCTTTGGATATGTAACCCCTTAACCAACCATCAAAAGCATTTAAACCCCTGTTCTCAACACAACTGGCAACTAAAAACCTACAGAAACTATTTACCCGCTACATTTTCCTGGTAGCCTCCGAATTCCAGAAATCTACACGATTTAATACTGAGCAAACCCAGCGGAGTATCAAGCAATAACACAGTTCAACAAACTGACTTTTTCCGAACTTGTCACATTCAATAGCCGTTTCTTATAGGTTTTCGTGCGCTGAAAACGAATCCGTAAGCCGAAAAATGTCTGCTGCATCGCGTGGAGTAGTCAGATTTTCTCCTGGACCCTTAGTTTTGAAAATAAATTGAAAGATATCTGCAAACAAATGGGTGTATTTCGGGTGTTCCTTTCCCCTTGATCATTGTTTAAACATATTTAAATGTTCCTAATGCACTAATAACATATACCATCTAACTATTACTGTTTCGACACAAAAGATATTCTAAGTTGAAAATTTTCAGTTTTCTCCAAAATCGAATTTCTCAAAAACTGAGGGCGATGGCGACAAACGGTTTGCGGATTCGTTTCCAGCGCACAAAAACCTATAAGAAACGACTATTGAATTTTACAAGTTCAGATGGCTGTCGAACTGTTAATTAATTCTTACAACGGCCACCCCACGTCACAACCCCCAACGGGTTTCAGCCACTCCGAAAATTCGCGCCAGACCATCCCGAGTCGTCTACAAGAATCCCCTCCAGATTAACATTAAGTAGATTCTTGACGCGGTTTACCAGCCGACGAAGTTCGGATTTGAAGCGCGGGCTCCGATCCGCCGTTTAAGTATCTGTAAGTACTTTTCAGTCGATGCTCATGCATATGCACGGCTGAAGGTTAAATGATTATTCTGGGCATCGGCGAGGGGCGCGGGAGGTGGGAAAGGGAGGGTGCAGATGTGCTCGAGGAAAATGCGCCCTGAAAACTAAACCGGCGCAACCGCAGCCAGCGCCACAGTCAGCGCGACGCCAACCGCGACCGGTATCCAGTTTCCCTCTCTTTTCCACCTTGCGTTACATCTCTTCTTTGCTTTCCACGTTATTCTATCAGTATAGGGTGTCCCAAAAACCGGCGGTCAAACTTTCTCCACGACGGGGTTAGGGAAGAATAACTAGCTGGATTGGAGATGCAAGCACCGGTGTCAGTCTTTTCGGGGCTGGTATATTAAGTAACGACGATGCGTGGTGCGCTGAATTTAGTAGAAGGTGGTTTTAGTTCTGATAGCAGAGCCGAGGCTCCGTTGGGGGATGTTTAGTTTAAGATCTCTGGGGCTGAAGGGAGCGAAGGAGTGTACAAGCGTTCGTGAGGTTTCTGTGACAGAAAGTACTTGAAAGTCTCTGTATGGAGGCAGAGAAGTGAGAGTAGTAGACGAAGGGCCGTGAAAGTGGGCTCTGAGTGCGTTCACAAGGCACAGTGGCGTGAATTATAGAGACAAGGCAGAAAGACCCTGCGTTTCTAAACTTACAATTAGTTACTAACTATACGTAAACTTCCGGTATTAACTGGTGCCTACCCCGGCAGCTCCTCCAAATACCTAACGAGGGATGGATCTCCACGTCGGTGGAAGATCAAACCCCCGTGAAGCTTCGAGCCACCCCTCGCGTCACTCTACTCTGTCTAAAAGGAAGCGCCTCTAACTGGAAACATACGCGTTCCTCAGCGTGCAACCATTCGGTTTTCCTCCATCCCTAAACCGAGCAGAACATTTTGTCACTCATTTCTGGGACACCCCGTGGGTCTATCCGTCTCTCTCCCTGCCGTTTTTCCGTGCCCGTTTCTCTCTCCGTCGGGCTGTCCCAGCGCTTTCGGTTCTCTCGCTTCCGCCAGCGCACGCCTCGATCGATCACGGACCCTCCGGTGCCATGTAGAGCCGTCGAATCGGATTTCAGAGCGACTCACCTGAAATTCTAATTTAAGACACCGAGAAACCCGGGGACAAATCCTTCCCGCTCGCTCGTGCGAATATCGGCCGCGCCTTGCGCTGCCCGACGAACCGTTTCGCTTAATTGGGGGCTGGCGCCGACTCTCCTGTCCAAAATTTGTCGAATCCACGCGGACGAGGCGTCGCGGCCCGTCCAGAAAAATGGGCGACGATCTCGATTCTCGGCGCTCCAGGTGGCTGCCTTGCACCGCCGATATAATCGGATAGTGCTTCCGAGTCAGCTACGCTTCTGGACATCTGTGCGGAGGACAGAGCTGGCGATCACTTATGCCACGGCGGAAAAATACACGCCGCCGCGTGAGAGCGCGTATCGATTTAGCTCGAAACCGAAATCTAGGTTAAATTCCACGCTCCGCGCGGTCGAGATCTCGTTAACGGGATCGCGGCGAGCTTGTCGTGCATCGCTTTAATAGCTCCGGGAGATTATCGTCGACCTATAAGGTTTAACTTTTGAGGCAGGATTGTTTCTTGCTTTTTTGGTTCTCTTTTGGATGGGGGATACTGACGGCAGGGTGAGTATTTTTTATTTGTATTTGGTGGAGGGATCGGTTGTCACAGTGAGTCAAAATCGCCTACAATTTAATAATAATAATAATAATAATTTATTAATGAAAGCCCTTTAATACGTAAGTGAGAAAAAGAACAGAAATAAGGTGAAACCCAATTTAGCTAGTATTGGCTGGTAAAGGTGACAATCCAGTGGTATGGGATCTGTGAATTTGGCTTTAAGGTAAAATATCTTTGTGGCATCTTTGAAAATGACACTACTGGCACCAGGTAGTAGCAACTTCATGTATCCTCTACTTTTTAATTTTATTTATTAAATATTTTTATTAAAGTAGCATATCTCAAGAGTGTAATCACACATTTTTAGCTAAAAATTTTAAAAATTAAAGTAGTTATGATTTTTTGAAGAAAATAAACTTTTTCTAGGAATTCTTGTTCTTCTAAAATTTTTTTAAACCTAATGATACCTCAAACGTTAATTTTCAACGATGAACATTTATTCTACAATGTTCAAACTTCATCTCAAAATTTTGAATTTTCATACAGAAGCTGATTGAAAATTCCCTTGGGTCGAATCGACACAGTGTGACAGCTACATTCGAAAAAATTGTTGTGACAAACAAGGATTAAAAGAAATATTCTTTTTGTTTTATTCTGGACGAAGTTTCATACGGTTTGTTTCAGAAAATTCTGTAATGATAACCTGCGTGTGTCTTAATTTCCACATCCTTTTGAACTTTCGAATTCAGTAGCATGGAAGAAGGGAATGGGGTAGTGTAATTACACGGAGTGATTCTGGGGAAGTCAAAGCTTTGTGGTTTACTCCACTTTTTGACAAACATATTCTCATACGAATGGAATTGCTGAAAAGTTTCTACATCTTTACAAAGTCCTTGCGTAATTGAACAACTTTTACTCGAAAGAATTTCGAAAATTACGTACACATTCAGTGATAAAGTGAGACACAGCTGATCAGTAAATCGGAGCGCGTGTCTCGTGGAGTCAGGGGAGTAGGTCCATCAATGGTCAGACGCGCTTTGTAAACCAAAATGACTGGAGCTATATGCTATATGGAGCTATATAAATCCGGCAAAAAGGTAATGTTCCATGAACCGAATGAAGTTTTCTATACAGATTACATTTATGTTACAACATCACAACATTGAAGAAAAAAAATTAAAATAGACGAAACAACGCAGGTAAAATCTGAAAGAAGCAGCTGAAAGTACAGATTCCACACTTTCAAACGATATTTTAAAAACCATTTGAACTGGCTCCCATGTTTCAGGTGGCTAGAGGTGATCCCTTAAGGGGGCAGACCACTGTAAAAAATCAGAAAAATCGATTTTTTTATGTATATATTCGGAAAAATACATACGTTTCAAGAGTGCTCTCTCAAAAATTTATGTAGAAATTCATAAAATTGACGGACATACACTATTTTCCGTGAAACAGTGTCAAGGACGCGACGGAACCGAGCGAAACGTTTTTCTCTCAGAATGACATTTTTCAACCGCGTTGACAGTATACAGAAAAAACTATACATCCAATTGACATGAACAAGGCCATTTATTGTACGAAAAACCCGCCTCTACTACGTGACGATCATTTTTTTTTTTAATTAAAAGCCTCCTATTTTTTTTATCAACATTTCCCCTAGTTTCTACCCCCAGAAAATGATTTTTTAGTGATCCGTCATTTTGATTTTTTTTTTGCGATATTGACTTTGTTTGATCGTCAATGTAATAAACACAGGCTTGTAGTTTCTAAATATTTTTGATTTTTGAATTCAGATCAACCATATAGCTAAGACACTGTTAACGCCAGAGGCACGATTTTGCCGCCACGTACACTTTGACGAAGAGTATACCGGAAACGGATTTATGAATTTGATTGAAATTTTTTTCTTACCCCTCAATATATACATATTAACTATACTAAACAATACATTTGATTTACTTGCGTCGTTTGCTTGGAAAAAATTCCCAAACACACCCTTACCTTTCAAACCATTACAGTGGTCTGCCCCCTTAATTATATCGACGAGTGTAGCCCCGACTAACATTCTCGTTTCACTTTCATCGGCGCCAAGGTCTCGCGCATCCGTCATCCCCAATTCCACCGACTCCACCAGCCGCAAATGTAAATTAGTCAATATTTAACATCGCCCACGTGCAAACACCGCAATCCCCACGCTAACCTATTCCACAGCACACATATCCATGGGGTCCTATCCACTCATCGATGACGAAAACGATCGACATAAAATTAAGCACCCCAGAAGAGTTCCCACCCATCGAACGCACGTACTGAACCCCGAAGCTGCCCCATAATTAGACCCCGCGTCGAGTCCGCTTCGCGCGGACCGACAAGCCCCTCAAACAGGACGTGGCGTTCGTTCATCTGGGACGAGAAGCGACCCGGAGTGCGTCTGGGCCCGTGTTTGTGCTCCGACGATGGTCGGTGAGGCGTCGGTGCGAGGTCCTTTCACGGCTGCATGTGTCCGTGAATGCGGAATCCGGGCCGGCATTGGAAGCGGGCAGAAGTGTTCTACCGCTTAAATTCGGAAGAAATGTTTGCACTCGCGCTGCCGCACCAGCTGCGCCGTATCCGCGGCTGTACACGGAAAAATGTTTTAACCCTTGAAAACAGTGCTTGTCGTACACTGTTCAGATGAGTGCTCGGTCATCATGCGGTAACGTGTTCAGCACCGTCGCTCTCTATGTGCGTACAGTATGTATGTACCATGCGCGCATCGAAAACAACGACGAACGGTGAGCACCGAAAATATCGGTGCTCGCGCATCGAGAGCGACGGTGCTGAACACGTTACCGCGTGAAGACCGAGCACTCATCTGAACAGTGTACGACAAGCACTGTTTTCCAGGGTTAAAACATTTTTCCGTGTACGTGTGCACGGCGTCGTGTCAGTGTTTGCACGCTCACGGAGCTAGGGTTTCTTTTTTTTTTTTTTTCAAACGGAGCCCGCGGCATCCTGGCATCGGCTCAATCGTCAAATTAGCCCGATTCCAGATGGCCCGCAGCTAGCCTCTTGCCACGTGCTCTTTATCACCGTACCCTGCCTCCTCGCATTCGTTTCGCCTTTCCATGGCCCCGGGCAGCATAGGCGCGCTGAATTGTCCTACCGCGGCTCCGTTGGCCACCTACAATGGTAATGTTGCTCTCTGATTTTCCTTTGGCCGACCTTACCAGGCCAGACCGTAACCGCCGTCTTCTGTACACCCGGCCGTGTCTCGCTAATGGTTTCTCTCTGTGGCACTGGCCACAGGCGGACCTGAATGGCCCTGCGACTCGCCTCCGCTCCGCAATTCCAGGATTCGAGGGAACGTCGTTAAGGAGCTCGGCCGCGCTTACGCTTTCTTGGCGTGCCGTGTTTCTAATTGATCGCCGGGATGCAACGTAACGACGTACGAGCCAGCACGCTGTTATGAAACGGAGACGACGGTTAATTTCATCCTTACGGTCACTCGCTCTGCAAACTTCTAGAGGAGTTAAATTAGATGGATGGACGGGGGTGGTAATGGGGAGTCAAGGTTTGGAAACATACCAGTGCATTCTTTACGGCTGCATTTGTTCTGCCGGCGATATTACTTGCGGGTCCACGCGAGTGTTTGCGGAAGATAGTGCAGCGTGGGGATTGGAAAATGCGTGTAACGTGATTTGTTTTAGCTGGTAACGAATTTTCCTAATGACATTACTAATAGGGTTTATACAATAATTTACTTCTGAAAAAACCGGGTTTCGAATTCTAATATTCCAAAAAACCCGGTTTTCAAATTTTCAAAAAAAAAATATAATTAAATAAAACGGTTTTTAAAAACTGAGAAACCCTAATTTCTAAGTTAAAATTTCGTGGATTAGTTTGAAGCAAAAGTTCTGTTTTTTAATAAATCAGTATTTCCTCGTATTTTCTAAAGTAATTTTTCTGTACTAATTCGAACAGCACTGAACTCAAATTTCATTTAACGAAATATTTCACTTCACAACAAAATTAATATAAATTCCATAGATGCGAATAATCAAGAGACTGCATTTCAATTTCTGTCAAAAATGCCCTTGCTTTTATCAACTCATTGACGCGTGTTGTTCCATCGGTTCGTAATTAATTTCTCCTTACCGTCGAATTTAATTCGCCGCCCGTAGAAATTTGCTCGGCGCTGATTTAATTATTCCCTGTTCCGAACCACGCGTTTTATGTCACTTTTCTGACACAACGGCCATACGGAGCCTCCGCATTGTCATTCTTTCACTGTTCATCGGCGCAATAAACAATGCTCGGCCGCGCGGAAGTATCAAAATTACTCGCACACTTATCGACCGAGCTCTGTGCAATTTAATTACAACAGCCCGTCGTCGTAGGAATAGTATTATCTCCATTGCTAACGACCCGCCGCCTCGTTATTTACGTGTAAATTTATGCATAAATTTGCGCGCGTCCCCCGACGCTGAAGATTCCGCGCGGCGTGCAACAATTATTTAACCGAATAAAATATCGCTTCTGCAAACTTTCATCGGCAAAGGGACGAAAGTATTCGCGCGGCGGCGGCATAAATTATTTACGCGTGAATTTACGCGCCCCGATAAAGAGAATTTATACAATCGGCCGGGTGAACGAATGAAAACCCAACTCCCGCGAACTTTGACTCAACAAAGGGACAAAGGCATTCGCGATGACACGAATTGTTTTGCGAAACATATTTTCGCGATCAAACAACCCTTGGTTCGCGAGAATAAAATGTTTGCTTGGCGAACGGGTGACGTTAGCGATGGAAGCACGCTCCGCCAGCGTAATTCTACGCGATTCCAGGAAAGGAAACGTACAAATCCAATTACAGATCTACTATTATCGTTACAGATTTTGTTTTGAGAAATTCGGTTTCTCGGAATTATACGCAAACAATTGTACTAATCCTGTTGCAATGGATTATTCAGGTATACAGCGGGAATAATGGCGTGTTATTTTCACTGGGCTCTGGTTAATTTAAATAATCCCTGCTTGAAACAATTTGTAAGGTAACGCATGTATGAACAGTTACAAAGGGAATATATGAACATAGTTCTCGTCATTTTAAGTACGTTTCCCATTTCTCTGTTACATGAAGTGGTATGCGGAGTGCAGTGTAACCGTGGAAGGAATAACTGCGCGTCAAAGTAAGTCGAACTGTTGGAATAATTTTTCTTAGAACTCTCTGTGGATTAGTCAAGTCCCGTCAATTCAACTCGAATCTCCACAAAATTACTGTTACCAGGAATTCGAACTCTAGATTATTCGAGCCCCACAAAGTTGTCCTCAAGTTTCTCAAAATCCCAAGTATCCACGAAGTCGAAATTTCTAGATTGTTTAAACTCTACAAACTTACTCCACAATAACTTATTACCAGAGATTATTAGGACTATTCAATCGCTAATAAATTGTAAAAATTCCATTATATAACACATAGATAAATTATCAGATAAATTAATCTATTTCAGGGTCAGATTTTAAAAACAGCATCTTGCAAAACCCCGCCCATTGCATCACAAAAGAAAAACCGGTATACTTATAATAAAATTAACTGTATATGTACCGTGTAACATAAATTGATGGTGCAATAAGGACGCATTATTATTATTACCCCAAGTGCCCTGGAAGCCGAATTCCACATTACTGAAACCCCACCAGCTCGTCCCAACTTCCCCAAAATACCAAGTGTCCGCGAGCCTCCCCGAAATTCACGCGGCAGATTCAAACCTCAGCAGACAAAGCGACAAGAAGGGCCACGTTCAGTCGCCGTTAATTCCGAATTAACGGCTCGCCATCGATTCAAATGCCGTCCAACACGTCCGTGTACCTATCTCTGAGGGAGCATATCGATTCGCAGTGAAGCGGTTTCGTAAATTACGTACACCGCGGTACCAGTTGCCGGCGCGACGGGTTCGCGAAGAATGCGGCGATAAGCCCGGCTCTGTCCATCTTGCCGCGAGTTGGCGCGTCGCGGAGCGCAATAATAAATTTGCCTGCCGGTGTCGCGCGATTATGCAGCCCCCCCCCCCCCCCGCCCCCCCTGAAAATACCTGGCCGGCGACCAGGAGCCTCGGTAAAACCGAAGCTTGTTTCCACCGTGTAATTCACTCGCGCTCCGCCCTCCGTATTTCCGGGTTAAAGATCATCGCTGCTTACCACGATTTCAAATGTACCGCGCACGAAAGACGCCTCGACAGCACGGGCTGTTTGTCCTGCTCTGCTTCAACGAGTTGGGTGAAGGAAAATGAAAGAAGGGTAAACGAAGATTTAGGGGGACGGGTGAGAATCGAGAACGTGATGTTGGAGTAATGCTTCGATAAAAGGAATCGAACGGGATTGAATTAATTAATTAATTAACACTTTAATGGCGACGGCGTTTTTTCACGGTGACGGATTTTTATTTAGCGCCTGGCTTTGGCGTGTTTTCATCCACATATTTTCTGGATAGCATCGAAGCAGATGAATGGAAACTCTTACAAGGATGTAAAAAAAAATGGCTAGGAGGAACTTGCTCGACAAAAGCAGCAGAAATTTCACGAAACCTCGTACCACTCACAGTATTAATCTATCTATATTCTTCTATATAAAAGAATATTTTTATTATGACGTGTATTGTTTTTACGGTGTAGACACTCACAAAGGAGAGATTTTTGGAAATTCCATCCCGAAGGGGATAAAAAGGGGTAAAATGTATTTTCACGGATCTCTCAATATCTGTTAAGCACGATTAGATATCAACTTGGTTTTACTTACAAACGTCACCCACACAAAGGCCTAAAAATAAATTTCAGAATTTTGTCTTAATCAACCCTTAACCCGTCAACTCTGGATCCGGTGACAGATCTCTTTACGTTGTACCAAGGAAAAATCCCGAACCAATTAAAAAAAATCAGAGACTTTGTGAATATATAGCGGATTTTCTCCTGATTACAACGCAATTTTTGTTTGCTGCCCAAATTCACTATAAACGAGTGAAATAAATTTTTTTTAATTTCCAGGTGCGGGATCTTCCCTTGCAAGTGTACATTGAATTGTTGAATTCAATTTAATTTTTTAATAGTAGGTGTGAACGAACATATACATAATAAACGTTCATCACACAAAGCTTACTTTACAGAAATCACTTAAAAAACCGATATAAAAATAATTCCTTTTAATTATTCTACCGTATCGAAGCACGGTATTTTGCTAGTTGTAGATATTAATGTATGCAATTTTATTGATGGCAACTCCGAATATAACGATACGATATTTGAGAAGAGTCTTCAACCTACTCAGCCTTTCAATAACCAAGGAGCTTCACGAATTAATTAACGCGTTACATGCAAAGTGAACGACGATTTTAATGAAATTCCCTTAAAATTCAATTGCATCTATTAATCCTCCACGGAGGCACTCCAAAGAACTCAATACACAAAAAGCAAAACCGCTTCGTAACCACGCGGGTCCGTCATTCTGTAAGCGAGCATTCTTCGCCCCAGCGGCGAGGGGTGGCAAAAGACGAAGCCGCGTCTTTACGATTCCCCGCGATGCTTGCAAGCCAGCGTTCGCCGTCGTTGATAAAGCGGACGAGCGGCGACGAGCGCGAAGAGTTAGCAGGAGACGTCGCGGGGATTTAATTCGTCCGACGGCTGAGTCCTATAAAGGTCGATTTATATTATCCGTATCCGACACGGAACGGTTCCGGCGTGCCAGTGGTAAGAAGAAGAGGTGCGTAGAGGGTCTCGTCGTCTTACCACTGGCACGCCGGAACCGTTCCGTGTCGGATACGGATAATATAAATCGACCTTAAGGCGTCGAATGGGGAGCGTCGCGGATCGCTAAGAGTTGCCGTAAGTCGACCGCGGTGCGATTAAAAAGGGGCGAATCCGCTCGCGTGATGAATAAACAGCGGGGGACAGCGCGCAAACGAAGAAGCAATTCAACGGGCGGGTAATGGAGAAAACGAAACGCGGTCGTGGCTCGAGTATCGCGCGCGTAGCAATTATTCCTGACGAGTGGCGACCGGTGAATGCGCCACGATTTATGGCTCGTATTTGTAGGAGAAGACGGTCCCCGGGTTCTTACCCCCGCTATCTGTTTCCACGTCGTCCTCCAAGAAACGAGCATCCGCCCGACGCGCTTTCATTTTTCACGTATATACTTGATCCTTTCTTTCTCGTTCTCGCGACCCTTGCAAGATCCACCTTCCCGTTGTCTTTCCTCGAACTCCGCCCCGCCCCACAGTGGTTCCAAAGTGACTTTTTGCGGTCAAAATTCCGTATCTCCGTCAATTCTCAACCGATTTTTGATTTCTTTTACTCATTTTGTAGGGGATTAAATTTGCTATAATATCAAATACCGGAATTGCAACCAAAACCGTTTTTTTCTATTCTTTTTTCTGACAAAGTTGGATGAAAACTATAGTAGAACAATCTTTGGGGCTAATTTGATAAGATATTGCTTATCTAAGTAGTTTTTTTTACGTTAAATCTTCAATTGGCACTGGGCAATAGCGGAAATATAAAATAGGCGATCTGTTGACACGTCAGAATGTTTGAAATACAATTTTATAAGGGCTGAAAATTTGGAATGTCTACTGAGTTTACTACAACCACAACCGTCTAAAATATCAATTTAATGTATGATTCTGGAACCTAATAGCGTTCAGAAATATCGAAGAACGTCAAATCTGCGATTTATTTTTGTACGTTTTTATTATTGTTTATTAGTGAATAAAACTTTATCGATTCTTCCCGATCCACAGTTTGGGCATTTGATATGTGGGTAAGAATGTGATAAACAAATTAAAAAAAAGAATTAGCTGCCACCATGTGCCACTGCGGTGTCAAATAAAATTTACAAGTTCCTAATTTTACAAGTTCTGTCGTGTGGAAGCAGCGTAGACCCATCAAAGTTCCAATCTTTTTCTTTCGAAACGGCCAAATTTTTTATTAGGGAGTATGGATGGTATTTTATGCCATCATCAGTCCACAAAATTTTAATTCACGGAAAAGACGTTTTAAACGCGACTATTCTGCCAATTGGTCAGATGTCGGAAGAAGCCCAGGAATCTAGGAACAAAGATTTTAAAAGATTCCGACAATTTAATACAAGAAAAAGTTCGAGGTTTTCGACAAATGAAGATATCATGCATAATTTATTAATAACATCGGATCCTTTAATTTCGATTTTGAGGTCCCAATGGCCAACTCCGGTTGTTGAACTAGAAAAAGACGCAAAATATCTGTTGTCTAATTATGAAGATGTAGTAGATGTAGAAGAAGACTAATTTGTTTAAATTTGAATTGTTTAATTTATATTTCTTTTATTTTATCTCGTTTTAATGTTTCATGAAAAAACTGGTTAATAAACTCGTTCTTTCGGAACCAAGAGTTCAGAATTTGTTTTTTTTTAATCTCTAAAGAAAATTTTGGAAAACTGACTGTGTGATATTTTAGCAAATTTAATCCCCTACAAAATGAGCCAAAGAAATCAAAAATCGGTTGAGAGTTCACGGAGATACGGAACTTTGTCCGCAGAAAGGCACTTCGAGCGTTATCGCCAATTAAACAAAATCGGATTGACACCGCAGTGGCACATGGTGGCAGCTAATTCTTTTTTTAATTTGTTTATTACATTCTTACCCACATATCAAATGCCCAAACTGTGGATCGGGAAGAATCGATAAAGTTTTATTCACTAATAAACAATAATAAAAACGTAAAAAAATAAATTGCGGATTTGACGTTCTTCGATATTTCTGAACGCTATTAGGTTCCAGAATCATACATTAAATTGATATTTTAGACGGTTGTGGTTGTAGTAAACTCAGTAGACATTCCAAATTTTCAGCCCTTATAAAATTGTATTTCAAACATTCTGACGTGTCAACAGATCGCCTATTTTATATTTCCGCTATTGCCCAGTGCCAATTGAAGATTTAACGTAAAAAAAACTACTTAGATAAGCAATATCTTATCAAATTAGCCCCAAAGATTGTTCTACTATAGTTTTCATCCAACTTTGTCAGAAAAAAGAATAGAAAAAAACGGTTTTGGTTGCAATTCCGGTATTTGATATTATAGCAAATTTAATCCCCTACAAAATGAGTAAAAGAAATCAAAAATCGGTTGAGAATTGACGGAGATACGGAATTTTGACCGCAAAAAGTCACTTTGGAACCACTGTGCGCCCCCCCTTTTCGCGAACTCTTCACCCCACTGGCTCCTTTCTTTCTTTCCGCTCTGTTGTTCTTGCCCTTCCCGTCGCCACCTTTCGCCCCCGTTTTCTTATAAAAATACTCGGGGATACGTGCCCCGACTGGGCAACGACGTCGAACGCCGCGCGATGACCGCCACCTCCCGATCTTAAATAAATTCCACCCCCTTCCGCGCGATCCACTCCCCTGACTCTGGGTGTCATTTACTTAACAACTCGACGTGAGGTTTTTCTGAAGGATGTGGGGGGTTTAATATGGCTCCCCTTTAGGGTGGAGATTGACGGGAGTTACTTTGAGACTTATCGTGGGAACTAAGGGAGTTGATTTTAATGATTTATGAGGTGATTAGAAAGCATGTGGCGTGAAAGCCACAACTGTGCGAGAATTGGTAAAGAATATGAAGAAATGTTGCAGTTGTCGGTTTTGTAGGTTGGGATAAATTAGTGTTTCCCACCTTGTTGTTCATTTTTTTTTTTTTTTCATGGGAAGATGGTTTCAGAAGAGAAAGGGGTTAAATCCCAAAAATCCCCGTTGCTCACATAATTTACTCACAAAATGTAAATAACTCCATGAAGAACCCTATTTTAAATGGTTGGTGGAAATGAATTACAAAATTAATTTAATTCAAACGAATTAAACTTGAGTAGAGGCTGAATGATAATATTTACTAGTTGCTATTTCAAAGATCGTTCCACGTTTTTCTCACAAATTATAGTTCTTGGAAAGCTTGCACAGAGAGTTCAAAGGGACTAGGTAACTCCAAGCTTTATGTTTACCGTAAAGTCAGTTTGCCTTTTTAGGACATTACTCCGCGCTCCTAAGAAAATTAGTTCCAAGCGCTATTTACAGGCAAAGCAGAGCGAACTAAAAATTTCGCCCCAGAAAGTTTCGAACGAATAGTGTCTACGTGATTGTGTTTACAGCAGCGTACAACCGGACAGCTTAAGTGTCGTTATAATGTGTTTGCTTCGCTGCAAATACGGAGGCAATAATGAAAGTCTAAGTTTCATACGAGGTTACTTAAGACCTTTGTTTCCTAAGGAAAGGAAAATATAAAATTCTGCGAAGTAGTAGAAATACTGGCAATATGTTAAAATAAAATTTTCAAGAAGTCAAAATTTCAAAATTGACTATCTTCCTAGTTTTTAATGACGTTTATAAAAAAAAACTATTGAAAGATTAAGAAACGTCAGAAAAATGTCACTACAAATTTCAATATAATCAATTTCAAATAAACAATTTAATAATATTCCTTAAGTAACTGTATCAAAAAATAACTTGCACACCTTGAAATCATAATTTTCATTATTGCAGAAATATGAGACAAGACGAAACAAGAAAATTCCTCATGCCATAAGAAATCAAAAAGTTACTTACAATTTTGCAAACTGAGATGTCGTTTCCAAGATAAACACAGTTACGGTTTAACAAATCAACTTCCGGTGCCTGTAGTAGCTTCGCTAAGCTTCTCGTGCTAACATGAGAGTAATATAATTCTTTCGATTTATTTAGTCACTGGTTACCCGAATTTTGCTCGTGTATTAAAGAATGTCAATGGAAACGAGTTTTATATCACTGACACATCGCTCGACAACAACGCGTCGCGAGGAATGTCCTTCGAGAGCTCCTGTCGCTATCACGGCCCGAATAATACTGATTGCTCGACGCTAAGCTCGACAAGGGTATCGGGGATTATCCCGAAATTCCGAATACACAAAAACTCTGGTGTAGATAAGCAGGTAAGACAGATGGGAGAGTCGGTCAGTGATAGATGTATATCCGCAGTAACACGTTCGCCTATGTACATGATTTATTTATCTGTATAAAAAAAGAGTAAAAATAAATCGCTGTATCGACCGATGTTGGGAGACACGAAATTTAGAAAAATAGTAACACGAAATAAATCTGTGATAATATTATATTTTTAGATATTCTTTTGAATACAAGTCTTCAGTCTTCGTCCAGTTACACACTCACACATTTTTCAAATAACTTACTTTCCACTTTCATGTATTCTGGATTTCGAGTCGATAAACAGCACCATGTCTGGCCACTCGAAATTTAAAAAACGCTGCTCAGAAGTCCTACTCTCGAATTTAAATTCATTCTTTCCGGCCTGATTTATGTGTTCCTGTTTGTTGCATAATATTTGGTAGGTGTAGCTTTACAAATTTCACTTCCATCAGTTAAATCACGAGCTACCTGATTTTTAGAACTACCCTCCTTAGTTAATAACTTCAGAAACATCTGATCCACCCTTAGCATGCCCTTATTCGCGTCCTCCTTTATAATTAAAATCCAAGTAACCTCACTGAAATTCAGCAGTTGATGCGAAGAACTACGTCTGCATTTCGTTCAACGACCCCTTGAAACCAAAACGTCACTATCAATGCCACCTTTGTGCATGGAAATGCAAACTATAACTCAAGACGTATCGAGAGTGGCGATAACGAGTTTAAAAATATTTAATAATATTCCAGCGCGTAGGTTGGTGGAAAATGTACACGGGGCCACGGTGATTGCGGGGCAAAAATTACGTACTTCCGGAAATTGAAGGCGACTCCGTGGGATCGAATCGAAATAGAAAATGGGACGGGCGGTCTGGTTTCGGTGAGAGTTATTTAAAATTCGACGGAGCGAAGCTCATCTTGATAAACTGACATCGGACGGCGTTCGCCGGCGGAAAGTTTAATTGCATTTGTAATGAGCTCCCATTGGACCGACCGGGAATAAGTATTTTCTGGGCTGGGGCATAAAGAACTACACGAAGAAAATGTATTCCTCTGTCTTCCCCGCGGTGTCATTTCTACTCGAAATGGGGCGCGCACCCGAACGAACACAGAGGACGAAGTTCAACGAAATGCGATATTCAACCCTCCCGATAGCTTGAACCCGCGTCACGGCTTGTATCTGGGGAGAAATTGAAAATTCGAGAATCTCCCGTGACTCGCAATATTCCGCAAAGAAAGCGTTCCGCGGTGCAAAGATGCTAGGTCGGTTTAAGAAACCAAATATTCTGTAATCCTACTTTAGAATTATAGACGGAATATTCACTCTGTGGAGCGGTTCTTAACATTTCGTCACATACTTTTCGGTAACTCTAAAATGTAAATTAAAGAGATTCAATTCTTGCTTGCCCACACGTAGCTTTATAGAGAATTTCTCGAGAAAAAGCGAAGTTTCTGATTTCTCATTTCTCGAGAATTTTTTCGCGAAATATTCTACAAAATATTACATTCTATAAAATTCATCCCCAATTTTAAATCAACATCCCCACGAAATGAACGCAATTTTTCGGTTGCTAATGATTTTATGACAGAGAAACAAATTCGAATCGCCAACTCAAGATTAGGTGCATTATTCTTTTTAAAAAACTATTTTAAAAAACAAAATTAAAACTTTTAAGATAAATAAATATACATCTCAAACTTTTATTATTACCAATTTTCATTTCTTTGATATATAGATATATAATATTAAAATAATAAAACATCAAGTTCTTACAACTTGTAGAACTTTCATTGTCCTTCTTTATTTATTTTAATAAAATATTATTATTACACAGGACGTGTTTATTTAAGAAATTGATGTTTGATTATTTCAACATCCACTTGCAACAAAATCGAACTGAATCTAAGCATATATACTATTATTAATAAATTTTCCGAGAAATAAAAAGTAAAATATATATTCTGGACAAATGAAAAATATCGAGAAATCGAAACACTACTCACACGTGTTATAGAAATATAAAAAAACAAATCGGGGTATAACATATTCCGTGTTCATTCGTCATTTCAATTGAAATTACACGTAAACGCGAAATCCCCTCTCAGATTTCTATCCAATCACAAAACATTCGGTCTAAAACTCATGCAACCCCAATAGAGCTGCCGCCAATTAAATTAAAACAATTGCAAACACAACGCATCTCAAATAAAGTTTTCCCAAATACAACATGAAATATCGCTTTGCGTCGATCACTCACTGTTTTTCACCGGAGTAATTTACAAAAATTTTTAAATTCACTAGCATTCATAACAATGCAATATTTCCTCCCGCACTCGTGTTTATAACGCTCGACAATATTTTCCAAATAAACAATCATTTTCGGTGGCATTCATTTTAACAACCAGCGAGAAGATATTTCGGACCGCATATTGTTTTATCATTCGCTAACTGTAAACTGTTTAAAACGCCGTGCTCGGAGTGGCGTCAATGCTGTATTATGCGTGTGCCCGCGTCAAATATGCAATTGACGAGAAAAAATAAATACCTAGGTAGTGGTTTTACGCGCCGTTCTCCACCGGGGAAGCTGGCAAATGGGCGCTCGTTCGAGAGGACACATTTTTATCGCGGCACGGAAACACATTTTCAACGGATCCGTCGATCGATGGCCACTTCCCGGATGACAAAGCGCGACCCGCGCTGAATTTCGAAATGACAGATAAGAAAAACCGATCGGCGGGAGGTCCTCAGAATCACGTGCGCGATAAAATTATGATCCTTTGCGGCACGATCAAAGCGCGCGGAAAATGAATTCATTATTCGAATCGAGATTCGGCGCGCGTCTCCTCGCGACAGAATTGGACGCAATGAAATAAAATGGAAAGAAGAGGAGGGGACAGGAAATGGAGCTTTAGAGTGATAAGTAAGAATTACGAATGAGTAATGCCCGGATGCAGCGAGACCAGCACGATCAATCGATAACAAACAACGGAAGATTGAAGTTAATTAATTGCACCCGTCGGTGGAATGAATCGATGCGAGCGGTGAATATACTTTGTGAAATCGGACAAATTAAGTTGAGCAAATCTAATGGTAAACTCTCGCGAAACAGGGAAGGGAAGAATAACGTTATGATAAAAATGTTATTGTTCTCCGTGATTTATTCAGGATTTAAAATTCGTGTTAATTCTAGCGTCGGAGTTTTAATTCTGTATACGATAATCCTGTGGTTTAATTTCTATTTAAATGACTTCTGTATTATTATTGCAAGAGTGCGGGGAATAATTCCTCCGTACAGATATTGGGAATATAAAAATGTTTTCTGGTCTCTTTTCTCTTCAGTTTTCTCTGTGTATTGAACGGATACTAGTAGAATTACGAATTAAAATACATTGCTGCGGGGTATTTATAGAACTAATTGCCATGCCGATACGATAATAATTCTGATACCTGCAGTTTATACGATCCAAAATTAGGGTTTATATATTGAATATGTAAATATTTAAATTATACTGATATACAAATATTTGAGTATTGAATATTATTATTATTATTGTTATTATTATTAAGCGTCTTTATTGCAAACAAGAAATAATATATAATTAATATAATTAATATATAAATATGAAATTTATATTAATATACAAGTATTTAAGTACCTGTTAAATATTTTAACCTAAATAAGTACAAATATATTTCACCGTTTTAATTATATTTTTTTGTAAAAACTCGAAAACTAATTTTTCCAAAAGTCGGTTCCTCTATAAACCCTATCTAAAATACTTCCACGACCGAAACTCATCCCTCAGCGTGCATCCTCCACTGCGCAACTTTCGTCCGCGGATTTTCGGCAATTGTTCCCATAAACACATTCGCGCGTACTTCATTGAAGCCCCACTATGCATGCAACTACCGGGCATGCATATACATGCGGCGCGAGCTTAAGGTCTTTGCAAAATTTAGTGGCAATTATGCACGCACGATTAAAGCGGCAATTTTCTGAGAAAGAGACAAGTGTTTCCCGCTCCACGTCGAGCCAACTTCCTCCACGCCGCTCCAGACATTACGAGAATAAACTTCCGGTCGATATGCGTCCACTTCCGCATCCGCCGTTTATTCCAACGTAAATAAGTTACGCGACGCGGGAATATTTCGACGGCAATTTCGCCGCGATTATGCATGCGGCGTTTAAACAGTGTATCCACTTTTTCCCATTTCCAAGAGAGAAACCGGAGCGGCCGTGTACTTTTCTAACTTGATTTTCCCGTTCGTTGTTATCGCGCGAAAGGAGCGGGACTCGGCCTGGTCGGTCAGGACTTCAATTAAATCAACCGCGGAACTAAACTGCACGAAACGGCGAAGGCTTTCGATGCCTGCGCTAATAACGCGCGCAAAAAACGCGCGGCTGGATGTTCGATGGCCCCGTTACGTCGGGATTATTCGCCCGTCAAAGTCCGTCTAGTTGGTGGGCCACAGGAATCGTAGCGGGAGCTTGAAAAGTGCGGCGAGTTAGGCGGCGCTCGCGGTCGCTACGTAATCCCGCGAAGATCGTGCACCAGCGATTTCATCGGCGGGTTAATCATGAACGACAAATGAGCGGACCGTCGGGGGACTGTAATGGCATGCGCGCGGCATCGCGAAAACTCCGCGTTCGAATGCGAACGCCAGCGTGCCGGGTAATTCTGCGCTCGTAATTAGTGTAAAATTTCGCGCACGTGCGCCCATTAACCTGGACGATCGCGAGCGATTGACACGCGGCCGCGATTGATCGTTTCGTGCCGCTTCTCTGCCACGTGACTCGATGGAACGGATGAAATCGTTCGGTGAAATTCGTGAGATTGATTTTTTATGCGGAACCGCTCTGCGGCTTATTTAGAAATAATAGAAAGAAATTTCAAAGATCCAAGCACACTTTCGCATTTATTATTTTAGTAGGATTGTAGGATTCAGTAAACTCTCGAAACCGGTACATACATAAATATAGAACTGTTATGGAACCGATATAATATCAGTTCTACAGAACCGAAACCGAAATCGATAATCAGATATTTCAGAACAGTTAACTCAACTTCAAGTTAATTCAATTTCAAAAGCAGGTATTCAGAATATCGGTGCTTCATAACTGTTTCAGTCAGAACCGACATATATAACAGGTTTGAAACAGATATTTACTGAACCGCTTCAACCCATCGTCGAAAACCAAGTACCTATTACTATTTCTTCGCTATCATCATCGTTTTCATCGTTGATGCGTAACAAATTTTTACTAAGTATAACAGATTTCTTTTGATATGAAGTAGACGTTAAATTAAATACAACGAAATGATTTCTGCGTAGAGTTTTTCCAACGTGCCATTTTACGAAACTTGAAGATAATAATAATTCTTCTTCGGAATCACTCGTCTTTAAATGGCTCACCTTTGCGGAATCTTCAACGACTGAAACTATTATTCTCACAGTTCCATTATAAACACAACAAAAGAAAATATTTTTGAGCAGCTTTTATCGCAGTCGCAGCTACAACATAAATGTACTCTGAGGTATATAGAAGTGTCTCGTGTGAGGAGAGGAGTAGATACATACGTACATAGACCACTGACGAAGTGAAATGCAATGCTGATGAAACTTTGGAAATTTTCCAAAGAGACGCGACTGCCTGACGACCCGCAATACGGAATTCGACTTGCCAGTTTCTTACCAGCTACTGTGCCACAAACCTAGTAAAAACAGCATTGGTTTGAAAAAGATGAGAAATATAGGAAGTGAGTAGAGTGAATGAACACCTCCCAGTGAATAAATGTTGCTCGTACCATACGGAAAATTAAAACCTATCACTCTCTTTTCACGTTGAAATTTATACAGTGATTCTTTATGCAACTAAGTTCTTTATTAAGTTCGAGGTAAGTCTTGTCGTTGTTGATGTTGATTTTCTTACGTGTCATTCATTGTTCATTCACTGGACGGGTCCTCCTATGTTCGAAATACAACTCACGAGTCACAGAAGTGATTTGAGTGGAAAGATCCCAAAGGCAAAATCTATGGCAGTGTAGTTATTTAACGCGAGTATTGCTACTTAATGTAGAAACAAATTCAAGTGGAGTAAGAAACTATAGAATTCCTCGAAACTCCTAAAGATTCCAAGCAAACTGTTTATAATTAAGGAGCAAATTACGGAGAATAAACTCACCCAGGGGTGCAACAAGCTCAGAGCAAATTTGGGGGCAAGAAAATTGGGTAACTGGTAATTTATGAATACTAATTTTTTTTAATAAAACAGAGAGCGTTTGTCATTCAACAAATATCTACAAAAAAATCACTCACAATTAAAAATGATATTTTAATATAATTACTTATAATTAAATATGAGGGTCAGCAAAAATCATTTTTGCCCAGAGCGGCGGACGAGCTAGATCGGATTCGATTAAACTTTGCAAGCTTACATCGCCGGAAATTCACTCGCCCTGTAAATATCTATTAGCTGCTGATGCTCAAGCGAGAGCGATAATATTCCTCTTGAACGTACATTTACGGAAAGCTTGCGAATTCTTTCAAACAAAATATTAAACGTACGGTATCCACGGAGTGGCAGGAACTAGGGCGAGCCATTATATTAAATTTCGCACATCAAAAGAGCACATTTCGAGGAATAAAAGGCGGCAGCATGAAAAGGGCTATGTACGTTCGAACTCGACGGTAGATTGTTAATATTTAAAAATGCTTCTCGCCAGAGCAGCCTCCTCCTCTGCGCGAACTCCATCCTTTCTTGCCGCGATAAAAGAATATTCGCACCGCAGTCGACACCCCTCGTGGCAGAATTGAAAAAATACGGCCGATAAGAGGGGGCGGGAATAAACAGGCGAAATATCATTGAATCGCCGCGCCACCAAACTTCGACTCGTTGACAAGGAAAGCTCGCCCAATTGTTGCCACGAATTTTATGTCAATTGCGATATCGTATTTATAGACGCCAGGGCGGCTACGACTCGACCAATTACAAGCTACGATAAATTCCGCTGCAGCTGACTGCGCGTGGTGAATGTTACGTTGCATTTCATCGTTCTAAAATCCACGCTCGTTCGTTCAAGCTAACGGGAATATAATCAAGCTCGAATGTAATATTAATGTCGAGTGAAATATTAGAAACAGCCCCGCTCAAATACAGCCAATAATAATTAAATCGTAAATCTGTCGGGGCGGTCCGTTGCATTCGTATCTTTAACTGTATGGGTAATATCGACAGCAAATAGAATACGATTTGTTTGCCCGGGTAATTTAATGTAATTTACGGGAATATTTTATTTGCGTCTATGTCTGCGTTTACCATTTTGTGACTTCAAATGACAACCGTACTGCCGAGTTAATTCGGAAAGACGTATATATCTGCAACTCTCGCTTAAGGAGTCATTCTACTTTGAACCGCCGAAAAATTGAGCTATTTTTAAAGATATTTTTCGCAGTAAATGCAACATATAATGAAATAAATCTTTTTGTTTTGCACGATTTTTGGTAATAAATATCAAAAAGATTTATTTCATTATGCGTTGCATTTTCTGAGAAAAATATCTTTAAAAATAGCTTAATTTTTCGGCGGTTCAAAGTGGAATGATCCCATAAATTTAGTTAACCCCTGCCAGACGGCATAAAATATTTTATGTATAAGAATGTATATTAAATACGAAAGCTATATCCGCATTGAAACGGAAGATATAATAGTTTACATTTTGGACTTTGGTGAAATCGATTCCTGATTATTAAACGAAATAGCAGTAACTGAAAATCTTAGAAATAAGAGGTGCAACTACAGTTAATTTTTTAGTGCTTTTTTAGGGGTTTGTCACAAATATTTAGATACCTTTTTATCCAGATTTAACATTTAACCTAATCCGATTTATATAAAATTCCGATGGCATAATGCAAAATACTAAAAGTCATTTATCTTGGAACAACAAAAAATGCGAAATAAATAATTCTCTTTGAAAGATTGGTGACTTGACTGACTTTTAATTGTTTCAAACGTAATATTCAAAGTATCTGTGAGCTCATTTGAAAAAATTCTTGAGCCTTATCCCTTATCGTACGTCACACGTGTATTCACTAATTACAAATTTAATCAAAAATTGAAATGGTTTTAAGGGGTGTGAGTTACTGGCTTATGATAACCAGAACATAAAAAAAACATTGAAGTTGTGGCAATTTAATATTTTTTAATTACCGCTATAATCCGCTTTTATAGCTGAATAATACCCCAAAGGGGAGGATTGAAATTTTTATCGCCGACAATAAATATAGCGAAGATTTCTGTCGCTCTGTAATTTATTACAGCCTAAGACCAGAGCCAAAGTATTTGATAAATGCATTATATCAGTTCCCCAGCTATAACCGCATACTTTCCTTTACAAGTTTACGACTTGCGGTGTTATTTAGAAGAAACACGCGGAATTTCCCCGCACATCGTCCGAAGAATGTGTCTTTTCCTCGAGGGCAACCCACAAGATGGCAGCGGCCACTTTGATCCACTAGTCTACAAGGTGCAGTTGTGGTTTTCATACGAGAAAGTGTTTCAAAGTTGGAGGGTATTGAAGAAGGCGTAACATATTATAGACGACAGATGGAGAGCTTCTAGTGGAGATATTTTGAATATTTAACTGCGCTCTTTATTTCATTCATTTTATATGAAATCATGTGCCTTTTCTGGATAACACTGTACCCCCAAGAAATTAGAACGCCCGGAAGACTGTTACATGAAAGTTTTCAGCCACTCAAGCTAATTAGTTTCCTTCTAAAACTACTCTTCAAAGTTCCACATCTGATATTACACCGGAATTTCTTATCAATTTAACAAAATCTAAAGGAGTTAAACGTGAAATGTTATTTTCCTGTCGACTATCAATTATGACACATTCGTCCCTCTTCAATAGAGTTCAATCATCACAAACTCCCAAATTCATTCATTTAGAAATACTCCAGAAACATGTTCCTTTACAGCAGGAATCTAAAAAACTGATATATAGGTATGTATTTTGTGTTTTTTTTGCTACAAAAACGCACTCTAAGGGGGTGAAATTAACCCCTGAAAAATCGGCTATTTTCCGAGTTTATGTTATAACTCGCGAACTGTAAAAGGTAGAAAAAAAATTTCCAACAAAGTTACTGTTTTTCAATTAAGTTCTATCAATTGGTAACTTGCAGTTCCTACAGTTCGCGAGTTGTAGCACAAAATCGGAAAATGATGGGATTTTCAGGTGTCAATTTCACGCCCTCAAAGTAAATTTGTGCAGCAAAAAAATTACACAATACATATCTCTAAATGTCCCCCAAGTTTCATAATTTTTTGAATTTTCGAGTTGGAGGATCTTCAGTAGTACATTTCACTCAACACCCATTAAATTTTATTAAAGGTCCCGACCGGTTAAACGATGGAGAAAAGTCATTGAAAAAGGACGCAAATCACACGAATGCTTAAACTTACTTGAGCGTACATTTTCCTTCGTAATAAAGTTCAGACAGAAATACGCAAGGGCTTTTGAAGTAACCTGATATATTTCCCCCGAACAAAATACTCACATCGCTTTCACGCCCCTAACCCGTAGCGAACCCGATCAAAGAATCTCTCCGAAGCCGTGCAACTCGAGCAACTAGCGAAAAAGAACGCGCTCGATTAAGAGACAGAACGTGAAACCCGTTTCGGAGGAGTCTTTGCAGCGGTGAAGATTCCCATCCGATAGGAAAGCAGGCCACTGGAGTAGCGACTATTTAAAGGATTTTCCTCGAACACTGTGGTGTTTCTTCCTCCTTTTTCGCCAACGGGGCAAAAGGGGGGCAGCAAGCACGTCGTTACACGACGTTTCAGCGATTACGAGCGACGGAGGAGGGTAAATATAACGAGCGGCCGACTATTTCCCAGGCCGAATAGTCCCAAGTCCTCCTGGTATCGCTGTAAAAAAAACGCTCCCTAGCAGAAAAAAAAATCGCGGCACATGCGATTAAATAATTAACGAGGGAGGCCCCGAGCGGACTTTCCGCCTCTTCCTCCTATTGCCGTGGCCCTTGGGCGCGCGGCGAGTTCAAGAGAACTCCTGCCACCGCCGCCGGAAGAGACCCCATAAAAGTTTCAGCGGGCCGCGAACGAAACCGCGTAACTGCGCCTCGCAACGCTGCGCGTTCGATACGCATCGGCCGCTCTGCTGGAAAGTGATTCCAGAGGCAAACGAATCAATGGGAATTTTATATGAGCCATCCACCGACCATCCGCAGTACCAAGCACTTCCGGGGTCTACTCGGTTGGTGCTATAACGCCGTCAAAACGGAATTTATTGCGCAACCAGATACCGTGCATTATCCACGCCGCGACGAGTTTTCGACTTTGAAAGTCCGCTACGCGAAACGCGAGGTGGGTTGCGGATAAATGATCGTGTTATGGAGGTAAATTGCTGGGCGTGTTCTTTTTGGGCGGTTCGGAGGCGAGGAATTAATTGAGACAGTAGGAAAATGTTCTGTAAGTAAAGTAGTTAATATACAAAATTTATGAAAATAACCCTTAACAGTTGCAAAAAATTAAGGAAATCAGCTGTGTCGTCGATGGTGCGTTATTACAAGCAGAAGTTTCCATGTGTCCGCCTCCGATTGCTTTGGTTTTTTGGATATGTTTTAGAGGCCCGAAAAATAAGATATATGTGTTTTTTTATAGCGGCCCGTTTGCATGTATAGCGGGTGAAACTACCCATCAAAGTACATAAGGGGTACAAAATTGTGTTGAACTATACGCATTTGAGAGACTTGAAACGTGTAAAAAATTATGAAATTCTTAAAAAAAACTTAGATATCATTTATTTAAAGATGACACATCAGTGGTTTTAGGACCACCCATCGCTAGGAAAAACAGTCGAGGCGTAAAAAAATTCATCCAAATCTTTGGGACCTGTACCTCCAAAAGTTATGGTCCGATTCGAGTGAAACTTTTTTATTTTGAAGAATATACTTCTGACTAGGGGAGAAACCAGAAAAAATTACAATAGCACATTTTTTTTAGAAAATAGCGATACTGGAAGTTTGAAATCACCTTTTTTCCATATTTTTCATCCTTTCAACGCCCTTAAAAATGGTAAATTTTCCATTTTCTTAAATTTTACTGATTTGCACCCCTAGCCAGAAGTATATTCTTCAAAATAAAAAAATTTCAGTCGAATCGGATATTAGCTTTTGCAGATAAAGGTCCCACCGATTTTAAAAACACTGTTTCGAGAAAAACGCGTTTAAAGTTTTACGTGCGTGCCGAGTGGCCGGGTGTTACCCATGCATTTGGCGCCACTCAAATGCCTATAACTTCGGGAATTGTACGAATTTCCCAAAATTCTTTTAAACACGTATTCCTAAAGCTTGAACATTCGAAAAATAAAATATAAAAAATCAATTTTTAGACCGGAACCTCCCCTTAACACGTCAAAAAAATTCATGGAAAGAAGCCAAAATGTGGCTCTGCTATCACAATTTCTTTTTACGACACGTAAATTGGGAGAGCGAGCAAAAATCGCGCAAAATATAGCGCTGAAGTTTGAAAAGGCGCTTTTGTCCGCGATTTGCACGCCGGCTGTGCAAGAAAGAAATATGTACATACGTCTTTCGGGACGCTTAACATACAACTCCGTTGCGTTAAAGTTTTAGGTAGCAGCCTGTCCCGCGATTCACGGCGTATCTTGTAAATTAGATGTAGCGTGTTGCTAACGAGCGAAAGATCGCGGAAAGTTTCGGTGCGCTCAACCAGCAAGCTCGACGAAGATTAGCGCGTTTACTTAGAAAAGCAGGGGCGTTTTTCATTTCATCGCGCGTTCCTACATGGCTGATGAATAATTTACCGCGCAACGCCGTGTCGCTGACACACGAAAGCATATTGGCCAGACAACTAATTAAGCAACGTAATAAACGTTTTGCGCCTCGCGTATAATTATGTCAGCGCGTTGACGTGCTAACGCTGCGGAACATAATGAGCGTGAAATCGTTGGTTATATCGGGAGTTTGAAATGTGCACGCCGATAACAGAGAGTAATCAGGGACATTTTTTTTTATCTAATGATTGTTGAAACCGGAACGGTATGAAGTGGCACGGTGAGGTTATCGAGTTTGCTATTGGTAGTCGAAGTGCAGTAGCGTGCCAAAGTAATCAAATGCTTGGAATGAAATGCATTCATCAGCGCGGTATAAATATTATAAATTAATTCAATTGAGTGTTTTTGGGTGATTGGGATATTTTAAGGTTTTAAGGGGAAAAACAAGAATGTGACAAAACAGCTTTTTTCTAGAAAATTAAGTTTTAATACTTTACAGTTTAATCCATCAGTAAATTAACAAGGTTCAATGCATTTAATTTTCTTGTATAATTTTCTTCTTAATTAATTTCGTGTTTTGCCTCGACGACAGAAGCTTGAAGCTTGTGCTTAGGCAAAGAGTGGAAACATTCGGTATTTGTTCCTGTGCAGAGTGGACATTTCCTGTTTTTAACCAGTGTAAATACTAAATTTTTAACGTTATATTACGGGGGGTATTTGAATTTTATAAGCCTTTGTGATACGACAGTTTTGTAGTCCCAATTGCCACGAACAAAATATGCTTCCTCGTTTTTTCCCTTTACTCTTCATATTGTTCTGTTTAATAATTGAGATCAATTATATATATTCATGCTCAAGTCACACGTCACTGAACAGTGACTCCAATTTTTCACGTCGAAAAACCCTGATAACGTTAATAGAAACATTGAAATCGACTTAAACGTCATCTGAGTTACCTTTTCCTTAAAATGTCAACTTATTATTAATCACTCAAAAAATCAAATAATACATGTGGCGAGGGTAAGAACTTGGTTTCTTAAATATCTAAAGAAATTAATTTCACCGGAGGCATTAATTATAATCATGATACATCTACCCATTGAAAATTCGTGAATAATTTGTGGACTTGAAACTAGAAATTGTGGAATAGAGAAGTATTATGCAGTTAGCCAGAGAAAGACGAAATTCTAAACATCACAATAGCGAGTCACATTTATTACAGGCTACCCAGAGTTCCCCAACTGACTTTAATTTGGTTAGGCGATGGAATTACATAGTTTCAACCGGGCCATAGTTTATGATACGCTATAACTATTGACACGATAGAATTAACTATTGGCGAGGCACAAATACCTAACGAGCTTAACAACTTGACCAACAACTAGAAAATGGATATTTGTTCTGTATCCCTGTATCTCAAATATAGACAGTAGACCGTCGCTAATATTAGGAGGTCAACGTGTGTACAATGGACTAAGAAATTACAATAAAAATACGCAATGTTTTAGTGATTTTACCACAAAAGATAATCAGTAACGTTGGCATAATTTGCTGCATCAAAGCTTCATGCTTTATCGTAAAGGATGGACAGAGAATCTTAAATCGATTCAAACATTCGATAAATAGTCTGAAATACTCCTGCTCGAAGCAATTTAAAAAAAGTGGTAGATACACAAAGCGCTACAAAGAGAGATATACTTCCAGTCGCTTACGTTTACAAAGTGTGTCTGACCATACATGAACCTTTATCCCTTGCGTTCCTCCGCGCTGCAACAGTGCCTTCCTATGTTTCGATGTTTGATTTACATCTGCACTACACTGAGCATTTTCTCAGGTAAAACTTATCGAGCCCAAGGGAAACTTAATGAAAACGTATTAATTTATTGAAATTTTCATTTAAGAAATTCCGCTGAAACGGACTTGAAATTTTTTTAACACGCGAGGCAAAGAGACTTTAAAAATGAAAACCTAATAGAATATTTGTGAAGATATTTGTTCTACAATAATACCTACAAAAAAGCATTTTTTGGCAAAATAAGGAATTCCATTTCACTTAATTCAGCTCAACCAGGCTTACCTTCATTCTCTAAAATTAAATCCACTTCGGAATTATGTAGAGAAGACTCCAAACACATAGTAAATTAATCACAGTAGATTCTAAATAAAATAATAAATACGTTCAAAAAGTGTTTCCAACAGCTTCGCCAGTGAGCAGAAAACTGTATGACACCTTGAGGGAATAATTCAGAGAATACTGACAAAAAGATTCCATTTCAAGTCTAACATTCCCCAAATTCCTGCAATCCCAACAAACCAAATACACAGCCCCATATTCACCACTCTCATAATCACAAGCCACCCCACCACCCTCCCCAAAAATCCCACTTCCGTCACATAAACTGATACCGCGCGTAATTACATTCCGCACTCTTCGATGCACAATTCCTACCAATTCTACTACCGATTCTAATTAGTCGGGCCATTAATCACGCCGGTGGAACAATACCAAATTCGAAGTGCATTTACTGAATAACGAGATTTAACGGCTCGTATTATCGCAACGGCTGTAAATGCGCGTTTACAATATCGCGGATTACCGTGGAGGGATTGAGGCGCGCTCGATAGGCCGCAGATTTTTACCAAACCTGTGTGCACCCGCGACGTTTGCCCAACCATCCCTTCCGCGACGTTTCAGCCATCCCCAGCCGCAGGCCAGCACCCTCGGCTCTCGAGGAGCAAAAGATCGTGCAAGGGCGGCGTGCTGCTTCGTTACGATAATTCGCGTTGGTTATTTGCGGTGCCACCACTTGAGCTGCCGCCCCGACAATGTAAACGGCGAATCGCCCTTTTCGTCGTGTGGCCGCGCAGGGACGAATGGGGTCCGCGGGCGCGTTTTCAACGCAAATATTTACCAGGCCGGCGCAGTAAATATTGTTTTGGCCTATGCCACAACGGACCGCCGATCTTTTCCATTGTCCCCGTTAAGCGATATTCCTGAGGGCACGTGAATGTTGTCCATGCGGCGCAAAGAGCGAGTCGATAGTGTTGTGGGGAAATTCGCAGACGTACCTCGCGTCTTAAAAGAAATAGGAAAGATGTAATATGAAGGGTGAGTGTTAAAAGTACTCCCCGTTTTTAAAAATACTTCTCGGATGTCGTTATATTTTTATTATAAACGTAAATATTTTTCTACAAAAGAATTACCAAATGTTCTTTAAATGTTGCTCTTTTAAGTGCAAAAAGTTCTGTAAAAATATATGCTTCCGCTTTTTTTAAAAAGAAATCACAAACATTCGCCTCTTTTCGGCCGCTTGACTATAGGTATAACTTCTTAAGTCATCACTTTGCTGGATTCGAATTTGTTTAAAAAATACCGACCTTCAAGCTTTGCAATTTTTTACCGTTTTCGCGAAAATGGGAGCTATATATCCATTTATATCTCCTGAGGTATAAAACACAGGAAGTTGGTTCTTCTTTCATTTTAATCAGGAAGGATTGGTTTTCCTGCAAAGCAGCCTGCATTTTTCATCATCGCGAATACCTATGCTCCTGTTTATTAGGTCTCGCTTTATTAGTTTAAACCGCAGAATGTACCTGCAAATTTCCTAACAGGACTAGCAATTCACTTACGCCTAAGGACCTCGGAGAGCCCTAGCCAATAGGCCTCATATTGAATTAGTAACCCTACAGTGTTCAGTAAATGGGAGATCACTGAATTACGAATTTCTGAAACGTGGACTTGGAGTTGATTGAAGTGCAAGCCCTAACAAGCCTCGGAACCTATGCCCACGTATTTTCTGGCCATAACCACTGCTCCAGAGAAAGTAAACCCAATTACAGGGCGACGAAATGGAAGGAGAATAAAACACCCCTATGACTTGGGAGGCAAAAAGAGTTCGCAACCCTTGCACATCTCGTCAGGCTTAACAGAGTGACTAATATCTCTGTCATGAGTGTCATGACCTTTGTTAAGCCTAGATGGAGCTGTTACAAACTCACAGGATTATTCTCAGTTGACACTCTTGCACTGTTTCAACGTCTCAGCACTGGTAAGCCAGCCTCGGGACGCCGGGATCGGCAGTTCGCGTCTTGAGGACATGCTTCTGAGGTAGGAACGCCCTTGGAAGTAAACCTCAAGCCCTGGGGGCGAAACCTACACTACATGTTTCAGAAGAATATACATATGTAGAATATATGAAGAATATAATATAATAATACATAGCTGTACAAACTAATCAGTTTTCATCGCCAGTTGCTCTTTATTATTTGCATATGCAATTACACGTGTCATAAAGTGAGTGATACTTTGAGAAGTCAGAGTTCATAAACTAATAATTCCACAGGGAATTCGATGTGAGTGCGTTTTATTATTTATTTATTTATTATGGCATAACAACCCTTCGGCTTATTATACTTAAAATTAAAATTAAAATAACAAGTTTCAAAGGAAACAACAGAAAGAAAAGAAATAAGATAAACAGATATTACAAATACAAGTAGCAATATTGCAAATTAATCATACAGTATAACCAGAACTGAATTTCTGAAACTAGATAAGGAAATAGTGAAAAAGCAGTCCTATCTGTTTATTATAGACCAATTCCAGGTTCACATATTTAGCTACTTTGAGGTTCACTTACAACCAAGTGGAAGTATAACATTTCGCTTCAGATAGTTTTTCGGTACCTGCCAGTGGCTATTTAATTTTATTCTACCTACAGGACTTCATCTACCAGCTGAAGTTTGTGCTTTTCGCCAACAAGATTGGATGTATCCAAACAACTGTGAATAACAGTTTCGAGACATCAACTCGAACTTTATTCAACCGTGAACCCTGTTTAGCACTCGAGGCACTCCGTAAGAACGGTGGTATGAATCGAGTGAACTTTTCCACTATGTTCGTAGCCAGAAGTTCCTTTTAAACTTAATAAAATACGAGCAGGGAAGCTTCAAATTCTAATTAGAACTTCAAGGACCAGCTTCGGCTTGCTTCTCAATAGCAATTAACGTGTCATAAAGTGTGCTGTAAGGGTGATTACGAAATGGGAGACTTTAACGAGCCTCAATCAAACGGGCATCGATTTCCTCCAATCAATTCTGAATATATCTTATGTGTGTACAGAGTACGATAAACTCATTGGCAGACCGCGTGAGTAATCAAACAATTTAATTGCACTACGAAAATACTACAAAATTGTTAGTCTAAAGGTGGGTAATTGGCAATTACGCAAGATAGATGCAACCAAATAATAATTCTATCTATATATACACTCGCTATGTTCAAAATGGGTGCCTCGTAATTGTATGTCAATAGAGAAATAAATCCAGGGCATGCGAATACGAAGAACATATTGCACGAGGCCTACAGTAGCCAATCTTCTAAATTAAAATACACCAATGCTACGCACGAACCCAAAAATCCAGCTATTTTCCAATTTTGTGTTATAACTCGCGAACTGTAAGAGATAAAAAAATGTTTTCCAACAAAAGTTACTTCTTTTAATTAGGACCATGTAATTACCATTTGGTAAAAGTGATATGCGAGTTATAATACAAAATCGGAAAATCGACGGATTTTCAGGGTTCAATTTCACCGCCTCAGGGTGAATTTAGGCAGGAAAAAAATTGCGGAATACGTACCTATATATCCTCTACATATCCCCTAAGTTTCATAATTTTTTAAATTTTCGGTTCAGAGACTTTTCCTTGTCACGCGAGCCCATTACGTCGAGATCGCGAATATTTTTCATCGTGTATCGTAATACACTGCTGCGGTCGCGAAGGATCCTGCTCGAGGAGACGAGGGGAGAAAGTTTAATATGAGAAGAAACCGTATCGTGGGGGAAAAAGTTGCCCATGTATCTGGGCAATGTTAGCACACCCCGTGCCACTCCATCGGTCTGTTCTATCAAATACTACGTTATATACGCGGTGAATGAAACAAGGTATGTTTGCCACATATTCCGGGCGCGTGTGGAAATAATAAGTAAGAAGTATACCCGCTGGAAGACGTGGAAAGTTAAATAGAGCCCGCGTATCGAGGGGGAGTAACAGTGCAGGAGATATAAACGTCGGTCTCCCGGTGGTATTGAAATTTAATTTGCATCGAGCCGAGCGGAACGGCGGATAAAATTGTCGGCGCAGTCGTCGAAACGTATCGAAAAATTCGCAACCCGCGGGTAACTTGAGCGCTCCGCGAAGTAAAATTGAGACACTGGGCGGGGTAAATATTGACTTACTCTGCATTTGATGGAATTATAATAAAATAACTTGCGGCAGACTTTGCGAAGAATAGGGTTGTGTGACGTCTACGAATGCACTTCAATCTGGTTTATGGAAAATATAATAATTTAACAGGATGAATGTTGATTTTTATATATTTAGTATAAAAAAAATTAAGACGTTCGCATTTGAGTCTACAGTATTGAAAATGTTTATTGCATCACTCGAGTATTAAACACGTTGTCACTTAAACATCTCTTATTATTACTGTTGTGGAAATTTTATTGCAAAAATATGTAGGTCACTGTCTTAGCCAAAATAAGTTGCACACAGATCATTTTATCATTCATATTATTATGAAAATTGTGCGTGCTACGTAACAGTGATTAAATGAATATTTTCAGTAGTTCTGGGTTAGGTTCCTTAAGATTTCTTAAAATAAAGATTTCTTACAATAAATACTTCCAGTTTCTTAAAATAAATATCGGTTTTGTGTAAATCGATCGGTATTGTGCTTTCAACTGAATTGTATAAATTGGTAAAACCGGGTCAGTCTATTTTATGTACCTGAAATCTATACTCGCAGAAACTGCTTCAGGCTATTGTATAAATTCATCAACCCATCCAAGTTGTGTTCCAAGCAAACGGATATCGCGAACAGACGCGACGATGCACCGGCAAAACAGGCTCCTTAATGTACCCTGAAACTAACATTACATGGTAAAAATATTCCGACGCAAGTGGTCTTATAAATCGCTGGAGCATAATTCTTACAAAATTACATTGATTAAAAGAAAAATTATCGGAAAATGTTATACAATGGTAATATTAAAGTATAGAATTTTAATACAATTTCCCGTTGTAAATAAGTTACCAATAGTGCTAAAAGATAGTAAAATAATGTAAAAGCCAATTAGCTAGGGACAAGCAGGATTGTCACTTACAGTGCTTGTAAATTTAAATAAATGACACATTCAATTTTCCCCACAACTAAAAGGTGGCACACAAAAGGTTTTCTTTAAATGCAATTCTTTTCTTCATGGATTTGGACTATATTAATTAAAAAAAAATAAGGAATTTTGTGTTGCATTTGCGTTATTATATTAGTAATCAAAACAAATCAAAGTTCATAAATAATTTAAAGTCGAGTGCGTTTTTTTACAGTGTTCTCTACACGGACTCTTCAATTTTTTATAACTGTCATACTGCAAGACGACTCTAGCCCAAAAAGGTCTACTTCAAAATATCAATCCTTCTTGCTAAAAAGAAAAAAAGTCAAACTCTCGACGATTCATAGTTTGGAGAATATAAAAATTCATCTCGTTCCTTTCAAATAAATTCCAAAGCCTAAGTATACCACCCACTACAATTTTTTCTCACAAACACTCACATGCTCAAGAATACGCAAAACCCGCCAAACAAGCCAAAAGACTGCAATCTACTCGATACTCCCTACCCCATGTTAATCTTTCTCTGAAATACCGACAGAATCTTATTCACCTCAATGAACAGTCGACAGGATCCGCTGGGCGAAGTGCCTGAAAGCTCTTGGGACTGAGGAGGAAGCACCGTGCATGATCCAGTGCGCCGTAGCGTATTAATTCGGAGCCTCGCATCGGCCTTTTCGCGACAGCATTCTTGCCGCGAGCAATACGGCGAATCCAAAGCAAACATTCTATCAGTCGACGTCAGCCCGATGCTTTCCTCAGATTTACGTGGAGATTCAGGCCGCGCCGCGTGCGTTCCCGTGTACTCGCTTCGACGGGCACGGGCGACGTCCTTTCCCCGACCATCGTCAAGGATTTCGTGGATTAGAGGGAACGTGGATCGTGGAAAAGTAAAGAAGGACGAGCGCAGTCAGTCGTATCTGCGTACCGGGGCCATAGATCGCGCAGCATCCTCCTCGCCCCCGTCGTCGTCTGGTGAACGCCCGTCACGTATCCCGGATTAAAGGAGAGGCCAGCAACAAAGGGTCAACGACAGGGGATCGACAGTGGGACGTAACGTCTCCGAAGGGGCCATAAAAATTATATCTCCAGACGAGTGGAGACTTGTCCCTTGCGTAGACACGGATCAGGAAAAATAGCGACGGTATCCCGGCGGAAGCGGATTCCGGGATTCCAGGACTACGGGCTTCCAGGATTCCAGAAATAAATACGTCGGCCATTCGTGCTGGATCGTAGAGGAGAGGTCCAAGTACCCTCGCCCGTAGGTATTTCCCTCGAAAGCCATGGTCCATTCAGCGGGTCGGTGGTTTCAGAACTTTATGAAACTGTGCGTACAAACTTGACGCTACTTCGGGGTTGAACCACGTCAGGTAATTCTTGGGGTCGCGCTTCTGGGTCACCACAATTAGTTGCATAGGAAAAATGGCGGGAAGGGCGGAGAGGGAATTAAGAGGCTTTTAAGGTTGATTCGTGGAGCATCAAGTTTTGAGGGAATTCTTTTTTATTATTTGGGAAAGCCCCAAGGTGATGGACAGGGTAACGGGATATTTCCTCGAGAAATGTAGGGGAGCTCTAGAAATCATGGAGCATTTTAATAACTTACAATTAAGGTAAATGCACCCGGCCATATCTCAGTACTTGAACAGTAATGCGAATTTTTTTTATTGTTAAGCTTCATTTTTAATGTAATTCAAAAGAAAAATTAGTATCATAACGCGTAAGTATTTAGAAATATTAATTGAAGTCATTATTATAGAAAATTGGAAATCGTTAGGTAGAAATAATTATTTTGATACAGCTTCTGTTAAGAAAATATTGACTACATTTCTTAGTTATAAGTATATTATTGTAATATATTAGTATAATGGTAAATAGATTTAAATTTATTTTATGATGGTTAAAGTTGCAAGAAAATTAAATTTGTTTGAGTATAACTCTATTTACTGGTAGAAGAATTTCCTTAATCTGCCAGTAGGTGACACATTTTTAGGTTGTCCGCCTACTGGGACACCTGCATATATTCGTATTTTCATTAAAAAATAAGTCTATTTTAATACATAAACTTTTATTCCAGTTTCCGATAGTATAATATTGTCTTATCTTCCACATTTCAACAACATTTGTTTAATTCCTGATGGTTTTACAAATTAAATTAGGAGAAAACTTTGCAGCTATTCCTTAAGCCCCTTAAGCGTCCAGGTATTGGTACATTTATCTTAAACAGGGAGATATTGTATCTCTTACGCCTCGTCTAAAACAGTATTTTCCAATTTTTCTAATAATACAGCTAATCAATTAAAAAATTCCATATTTGGTAATACCTGACCCGTGACACCAGCACGGTACATAAAACAAAAAAAGCACAACTTCTACCCTCAACCCACAACTAGTAAAAATATCTAACTCCATTATCTCACATTTTCGTGAAGTTCAACTTAGAAATCCATCTCATTTCTAACGTCAACTTTTGGGTAAATCCTCTTTCCCCAAAGCCCATAGTTGTGTTCCGGAGTACCGTAGGCTGCGCATTGTCGCCAAATAAAAGGAGTCGAAGCGGATCGCCGCGAGCTACGGCGATGACCTCTTGCCTCATGCGAGGGCGCACTTTGGAAACCGCTGGACGGCCAGCTTCCCTCCCGCGCACGCATCCCGTCTCTATTTTTATTTGCATCCCCATCCCCGGCGCAACGTGGAACGGGGCTGAAAGGCGGGCTAAGCGAGAGACCGCACTAAAGCGAGCGTTTACAACGCTCGTATAAGTACGGGCGGTACGCTCGTGCGCGCTCCATGATCGCCGCTTAAAAGCGGAGTGCACCGCCCCGAAATGCAGTCACGTCGTCGGGCTCCGCCGGGCACCGGGCGCGCGGCTACTATTTGCTCAGCTGTCTTCGGTAATCGTTCCGGCTATGAAATAATTAAACGGAGGATACCGGCGGGCGGACAGAAGGCTGGCGAGCCGGCTACGTGCGCGGGATTTATTAGGGGGGGTGAGCGCGCGCGGCGAGCGATGTTGACTGGAAATCAGCGAGGTTCATCGTCGAGGGGCGAAAAGAGACCGCCAAGTCGGGAGGAACGCGTGCAGGATGCGGCGCTCGAGCATCGTTCTTCGTTTACCGAGGCTTCACGGTTGGCGAGGCAGATTTAGGGATGCATGGTTCGGGGAACGGATATGGCGCACACTAGAGCGCGTAAAGTGATATTATTAGGGGTGCAACTTGGTAGATTTGTTTTTTTTATAGGTGCTTCAGAGCTGTGCAGATCGAAAATGTTGTGGTATGTTGCTGGACACTAATGATGCGTGATATTTATCGGTAAATGTATATAAATATGTCTCGGTAAAATTACATAGTCAATGTACACGTTTACCGGAAAATCTATACAGATACCAGCTTGGTTGGTAAAAGTGAGTACAACTTACATTTACCATTCATTTCTGGTAAATGTGTACATTTAACGTTGGCAAATGTGGACATTTACCGGTAAATGTAGAGATAAGAAGGTCTTCTTAGAAACTGTACCTATCAAACTGGTAAATGTGTACATCTACCGATTTTATACTTTTACTGTAACATATATTTCGATATTTGCCTGTCGATATATCGATATTTCAAATACTAGTAATTACAGGCATCTATACTTTTGGTCTAAATATCGATAATTTTTGCTGCACCTTCTGTTGATCCAGCCAATTCAAACTAATCATTTTTTAATTACTACGTGTAAGTAAAATTCTGTATTTATTTTTCACACTCTTATATTGAATGATGCCCATGTTGTTTCTTATTAAAATAAAAATTCTACTTAGTTTGCCTTATAAATATGATTGTGTATATATTAATAATTAAAAAATAAATGCCCAAGGAAAGGCATAGGTGTAGGTACAATCTTCTTAAAAATCGTGTAAGTTGCAAGTAAAACAGAAAAAACAATTTAAATTCAATAAATTTAGCACTTTTCATGTTCTTATGACAGAAAAATGAACGCTGTATTTAGATTCCTCTGCTTAGCATTTTATTAAAAAATTTCATATGAAAGGTAAATGTGATACGTTAGAAATATGAAACAGTATACTAATGTAGGTACCTATATAATATGCCTTATTCACTTCCTTTAAAATATATTATACTTTAATTAACCTGACGTTAAACGAGACTTTAATATCCTACAATTATTCATCATGTATATTATTTTTAAAAATACCACTGCACTCTATACTTGCAGCTATCTGAAATTCGCTAATTATATCTTTTTGTATCAATTCACTAATTATTCCTATCAACTGACTACACGTTTACCCACTTCACAAATTTTAAACACATATAATAAATTCATATTGATATAGATTTAATTTCGCCTACCGTTATTAATATCCTCCAACTGCAATCGAGCCACATACAAATGTATCGCTTCAAAGGACATTATTTCATTTTAATTACTGCAAAATATAATAGACATACCTAATAGCACGTACGAGGCATCTACTGATAGTTCAATCGAATATTCACCATCATTACTCTCGTCAAACAACCCCTACAAGAAATTCACATATTTTCCCTATCGTATTGTAGAAACTATCCAACTTTTGATACTAAATACGAATTAGGTACAAATCTAACATAGATTTAAGTTAAGTCTGGTCTAACAAACGACACTCGTACAACTCCGCTCCATTATTTCATTGTTGCTAACCAAATCCAAGACCTCACAAACACCCCAGGGCAGCATTCCAACTTTTCTCACGCCGACAATTACCTTACGTACCTCCGCTAGTGCGATAAGGGAAACGATCGAAAAGTTTAATTCGCCTGTAACTGTACACATTCGCGCATCCGCCAAAACATTTGTCCACAGCGATCCCACAGAAAAAAGTCAGCTGCAACCAGACTTTTGTGCTCGCCTGACACTCGTCAAGCAAGAGTCGGACACGAGGGCGGGCATGTGAAACATGGTGATGCCCGATCGCGCGTGAAACGCTAGGGACATACGGATCAGCCACGACCTACGTGGAACGCGATGTATCCAAACGTCCGGGCGGAGGGTAGTATTAAAAGATGAAAAATTAACGGGTAGAATAAATAAATGGGAGGGAAGCAACAAAGTTCACGCTCCTCGACGCAACAGAGGGCAATTGTTCTGCTGATTGCAGCTGGCGAAGTGAATACGCGCCGCGGCCGCTCGTAAATAACAGCGTAAAAACCAAAAAATTGCGGGCTCAGCTTTGGCGCTGGTCGGGTATCGGGGAACAAAGTCGATCGAAAAACCGATAGGCTGATCACGGACAATTCACGGTGTATCAGTTCTATGTGCGACTGGCGAGACGCAACAACGCGTATTTGATATGCAGTCTGTCTGTTCTCTCGCCCTTGTTCTTTAATAGGCCGATTGTGTGCTTTCGCCGCGTCCATTGCGAAATTTAAGGTGAACCTCCGAGCGGCAGTTATTTGGCAAAGCCGGCCAATTTTGACCGATATTATGAGAGTTTAAAATCATTCCATTTAAAGTTGCAAATAAACATTTGTGTACTTGCTAATTTGTTTATGAAATCTGTGTTAAACTTTGCTAGGAACTTCTAGGTTATTATATTTATCCTCCCTTGTCCTTCTATATATACCGAGGTATACACTATGTATTCGCTAAGAGCTCGCGGCTCAGTGTCGGCAATGAGCATTTAACGTAGAGTGGGCACGATTCCGAACGATCCTTTCTTGAACGCTGTATATTTAAGGCAAAAATTGATCAAATTCAAACAATGATTTTATTATTTATTCTTCAAATATGAAGTAATAAAATCCAAAAAACATTTTTATTGTATGTCCTTCAGTTTCCTTTTTTCCAATTCATGAAAATCGCGTATATTTGAGGCGTTTTGACCGAAGGATACTCTTAACGTGTAGACCAAACCGAGCTCTTAGCGAATAACTGCTGTAGATATGTCAAGCAAGATTGTAGAAGTGACAGATGAAACAGCTAAATTTATCAGCAAAAAACGTGCAGTTAAACTAGAGTACCCCCTTAATATTGAAAAATATAATGCATCGACATAGGTACTGAACATTAAAATTCTAACGCAACTGCTACTTTCCCACCACTACTCGCCCCGAAAATGTGCTCCGCGTTTATTTTCTCGCACGCACGGATCAGCAAATAAACATCGACAATCACTGCGCATCCCAATTGCATTGAAATCCTAATTAATCATGAGCCACTCCCAATCCCAGCAACACGCTCGATCGGCTTCATTAGCGCTCCCTCCTTTGCTAAACAAACTATTGCTTCCGCTTATTGATCATTCGCCTCGGATCCAATCCCAGTTATTCACAAACGAGTTTCGCCGAATTCGAGGGCCCTCGACCGACTTTATTAGCCCCCCGCCCTTCGCTCGCCCTTTCTAAACAAATATTTTAGCCGGGAATCTCTGGAAGTAAACATCACAGGCCTCTATGCCGGGCACGCCCGGGAACGTTCAATTAAGCTACGACCCGGCATCCCGCCTGCGAGATCAAGGGCGTCTGCGCTCATTAAAAGTAATTAATTATACCCGCGGCCGACGAGTCGCGAAATCGTCGATAAAAAGGGCGCGCGCATAGCCGGGGAATTCTCCCTCCGGCAAGGCGCGGATTTTGTCGGCGGCTGTAAACGAAACAGCTACGGTGTTTACATACGCGGCTGCGAGTATACGTGCAGGCGCTCGGGCACAGTTGCAGCGGAGTAGCAGGCAGGCGTACGTGCGAGCGCTCCCACCAACATGACCATTCTTCCGACCCACGTCGAACTCAATTATAGCTGTGAGTTTACTTCGCGCCCACCCGTCACTCACCCGGACCTACCCCGAGAAATCGATGGTGAGCGATGGCTTTTTTCCCTTGCGCCCTACCCGCCGCTGTTGCACCGCGGCCCCGCTGTCTCCACCCTTCCGCGTCGAGTCGCGAGCTGAACTTCAGACCGTCGCGCGTTCGTCTGGCTGTTCAAAGAGGTCGAGAAGTCGCGACGCAGCGCGAGAGGGACGCACCTTTTGATAAAATTGATCAGTCAGCCGAAGAAAAGGGGGCATTGTCAGAGAATGGTGGGCGCTCGCGTACCCACCGGCGTCGTAACGGTGTTCAATTGCTGATGGGAGCTCGTAAAGGTAGCAGGGATCGAACACGATGCGTGATATAATATTCTCGAAGTTAATGCAGCTTACGCTTTTTATATATGTAATGTGGCAAATAGTTTCTTCCGTGTCTTCCTATATTTTGTTTTGCTATTTTTGTGTATTTTTAGAATGTTCTAAAGGTGCTAATCCACGATGAGATTTTATATGCGATTTTTTTATCAGCAGACAAGAATCTCAGCGACAACAAAATGTAAATAATGGAAACAAATGAAATGTTATAATGGAAATTAAAATCTCATGTGAGATACGATATTTGGTTATTTTGTAAGAGCTAACAAGGGATGGTCGGCAACTCGAAAATTCAAAAAATCTGAAACTTTGCAGAAATGTAGCTCAAATGAGGGTAATAACGTAACTATTTTTATATTTGGCGATGAAACGGTCCTACGAGTCAACACACCCTCAAAGAAATGGTGAGTTTTGATATTATCGTGAATATCTGAGAAATAGTAAATGATATCGAAAAAAGTTCAATTCAAAGTTTCAGGGCTTCCGATATTCTACAACGTGGTGGTAAAGAATTGTCGAAAAAGGGATGGCGGGGGATAAATTTTGAAAAAAATAATATTTTTCCCAAATTCTTTATCGTCGATTTATTGGACATAAGAAACCATAGAACTTTGAATTGAATTTGTTTTTATATCTCTTACAGTTTCGTAGATATTCGTGATAATTTGAAAACTCACTAATTTCTCGAGGTAGTGTTTTCACCCCTAGGGCCGTTTTATTATCGAATCAAAAGATCTCTTGACCTCACTTATTTCTGGAAAGTTTTAGATTTTTTTGAATTCTCGAGTTGCCAAACTTCCCTTGTAAGCAATATGGGATCGAAGAATAATTACTGACACGTTATTTTAATTTGCAATTGACTGCAGCTTGAGTAACCCACACATGCAGAGTAAATTCTATTTAACTAAGGGTTCATTTAACCCTTTTAATTTAACTAACAGAGATTAGAACTTCGCAGTGATGCCGACGCCTTTATTGGAATCGAGAGAGACGGTTCGATTCTGTCACGATCGAAACATCTTTTTCCTGGGCATCCAAAAGCCATCCGGGGATCGTCCGTGACGAGGAGTTTATATCGACGCATCGATTGCTCCCGCTTCTCGCCAGGGAATAATCCTGTAACGTTCCTCGGCCCGGTATCTCTTGATTAATTGCATCAAAGAATGACGAGGCCGTCGTGAATTATAAATCACGACACGGTTAGACGGTGCTGATCGAAACTCTCCTCTATTTTTCTGCTGCTTATCGTGGCCCGCATTTTCCCTTTTTTTTTTCAAGTGTCTTATCAACGCGGCGGATCGAACGGCGTTAATCGCCTTTTCGTGCAGCTGCACGGGAGCCGGAATTTTCTTCATTGTACGAGCAATTCTTTTCTGACGTTGCTGAAAAGTTGGGCGCAAGGCAACAATGAAAGTCGAGGAAGAATTGAAAGATTAATGTCCAATGGAGCAGTTTTCTTAATCACGAGGTGTAGAATGCGCGAAAATCACTAATGGACGTTATGTATTAATAAATGCCCCTACGTGTTTCCGTACGTTCAAAGTGTCGTTGCGTGGCAAATGCAAGTGAGGGAAAAATTCAGTGTAAAATGTGAAATTGCACGCACCCTGAACTTCCACGCTGATAACATCAAAAACTGCAACTAAAAAATAATTTCACAGGGAACACTTTATGTGTCTGTTGATTAGTACTTTGGATACTTTCAGATGACAAAGATAGTGGTAGTTTCGAAAAATTTGAGGCAATGTCGAATTGGGATCAAAAATATTGCTTGTCAGGAGACAAAGAGGGATCACACCTTATTATAAGACTATCACATAACCCGAATCAGAATTATTTTTTCAGAGTTGTTTATTATATTCTTAAATATAAAGTATCCACGAAAAATGATTTTATTAAATTTTTTTATGAAAATAGTAATATAACTGAAATTTTAGTTGCATTGATAAATAGTATTGAAACTTCAATTATATTTTCAAGCTACTAAAACGTCATTCACATTTTTAACATATTGTCTGATATTTAAGGGGTCATTCTACTGTGATCGGTCGAAAAGTTAAGCTATTTATAAAGATTTTTTTCTCAGTAAATATAACATATAACGAAATAAATCTTTTTGGTATTTCTTAAGCTACTATTATGTTATAAAAAAAAATTAAACAGAATATTTTTAATTTGTTTTAAATGTTTTTTCACAGCGTCAATATGGGACCTAAACTTAATATTCTAATTCGTGGCGTAGGGGATTTCCCGGCTCAGACTTATCTGATACAAAAAATTCGGAAAGATTATTCATTTAGAATCTTTCCTTTAAAATTCGTAAAAAATAGCTTCATTTTTTCCCCGATCAAAGAATTACCCTTTAAGAGGGCCCACTTGCCATCGAGCAAGCTGACACACTGGTCAGTCCGCCACTAGGCAGAGGGATGGAAAATGTGTTTATTCAAAATACCAAATGGAGACACGTTTGAAAAAAAAAACATTTGAATAAATAATAGGACCAGCTTCACAAAAACCGTGAACCAATCACGTTCCCATTTCATTGCAACCCTTCAACGGAATAATAGTATTAAACTTTAAACAGTTATATATATTCCATCCATCATCATCCCCTTAAAAAATTACGTCTCAGTCTCCATTACAATCTGCGTTCTGCACTAATTCCCAATAAACCCTCCCTCGCCAAAGTGGTTCCTAACTAAAACACACCTCACCCCTACACATCTGCACCTCCCTAATTTGAATATTCAAAAGATATCACGTTCGACACTACCAAATCCCCACAAATAAATGGCAGATAACTAAAACCTAAAGAATTCCATCGAAAACTCGACAAAGTATTCACACCCCCGCCAGATTTAATAGAAATCGAAAGCACTACAACTACTCCTACCACTTTTCGTTCATCCCTATGTAATTGTAACCCACCCGCGAAAAGTGTGTACGATTTCACATTCAAAGGACCGTAATTCAGTGGTTTCACGATTAACCACAAAAACCCCATTAAATGCACCCGATTCTTTACCGGGCAAGAGAGGAAAGCTACTCAAAGGTTTGAACAACGACTCGCGAAGTTTCGTATTTACGGCAACCGTGCTCCATTGGTCTAGCTTCCCTATAGATTTTGGTGTACGTGTAAAGGGCGTGAATTACGAGCAACGAAACCGCCAACAGTTTTACCAAAAATCAAAGTACAGCCAGCAGCCCGGAGCTGTTCGAAAAGTTTGGAACAGCAGTTTCCCGGGGAGTAGTTTGCTTCCGAGGCCGCAATCCGTCGAAACTGCGGTCAATCCCGTGAAAAATCGCGCTCGCCTGATTTCCCAGCGTTTGAGGCGAGCTCCGCGGCGGGGTGTCTAAGCCGACGCCGATGACCGCGCCCCTGCCTGCCGACATTTTCGTGATTTCATCCCCCCGATGACGCGCCATTTTTTTTCCCTCGCCCCGTCCCACCCCATGGACATAACGTCCGCATATATCCCGCCCCGGTTTCACCATAAAACGTAAAACGAATACCGTGTTGGAGGCCAGCGATCGTCAACCATTCCCCGCTGTTCGTAAATAAGTAACAACGTTCCCAGGTCGGGAACAATCCTCGACTTCCTAGGTGGTACGTCGAGTTGTCGCTTCGCTTTAACCCAACGAGGACATCTGGGATCTCAGCCCACCCTGCGCGTTCCTGGATTATTCATCCCTGGGCTGCTGGTGCATATTTTTTATGGAAGATTAGACAGGGAATGGGATCTGAACAGGAATTAGTTTCATAAGTCAGGGTAGGGTGGCCCTTAGTTTCAGCATGCGATTTCTTCCGCTCTCACCCCTAATATCGTTCCATTTCATAAAAAAAATAGTGCTTGAAAAAGATTATTGCAATCGGACAAGAGAAAAGGGGGCCGATCAGGCCTTAGAGTTTAGGATTCATCAATGCTTTGGATACAAACATTTTTCAAAAATGATAAGCCATATCGAAATTTTGTTCAAATAATACTAAAGGAGCATCCAAATTTCCACAAATATTCTATACACAATTTTTTCGTAATTCCAACCATTCTTTAGATAATAGCGTCTGAATACATAACGCTTCCCACAAAAAAAAATTCGGCACGTATAAATGAAGGCCACCCTAATGTTGGGGCTTGATCGACTCCGACATCTATTCTGCTTGAGGTTCTTGAAAATATCATACGCGGTGGAGGACGTTAATTCTTCTATGGCCCCCACAGAGAATATATCTATTATACTCTCGGGATATCGTTTTAGAGAGCTTTCGATGTCCACGAAAATAAAAGTTGAGTGGTTACGTTCATAACTAGGAAAATGAAGCTCGAGAGTCCATATTATAACGCATTGGTGGCATGACAATTCTCGTAGATTTACTACTTAGTTCCTCCAAAGCATCGTGCAATTAGAGATTGCCCCACTGCGTCGTTATTCGCATCTCGATTTCCCCAAACCACGTTCCGCGTCGGCCGCATTTTTTCGCCTCGATAAATGCACTATTTTAATCCTCCGCCGGCATGGATAATTCCCTCCCCCGGTTACTCCTTTTCTCCCTTTTCCGTCGATTGCCATTAAACGTTTGTGCATGCATTAAAACGGTATCGACCGGTCGATTCGTAGCGACGGTTAACGAGCGTACGTCGCTGGAGAAGATTTTGCCCGAGTGGCTACGTATTATTCATGGCCGGCCCGTTCGGGTCGGGAACAAAGTTTTACGCGCGACAAACGGGAATAAAATCTCTGCTTAATGAAGCAGCAAGAATTGAATAAATCTATCATCTATAAATCTGCCACCGCCCAATTCCTTCCCGGCTGGCTTCGCAGGATTAATTGTTTACCAGACACGCCGCCGACCGTGACCACGATTGACGTGCTCAAATATTTTATGGTGATCTATCCCAAGCCCGATATAATTAGCTTCTTAACCAGTTGCCGATGCAGCTCGATTTATCGAGCGGGCGTAAAGGCGCGTTTCCACGATTACAAATTCTTTAGCGGCTACTTTGATGGATCCTGGAGTTTTTTGTCTGGACTATGTTGTTCTTAAGCAACGTTACGCTTTTTATAAATTAATAGTTGTCAAGGAGGGTTTATTAAGAGAACTGTAATTTCAGTTTGCAAACGGTTTGCAATGCTAATTTGAAATATAGTAATTGACTTTATTTCAACTAAACAAATATTAGAAATTGGCACTACAATCAAGCTTTTAAAGACAGCGAACGTTAAAATAATATCGTTCCTATTAGAGTTCCTCGTTGCGCGTTACATTGGGGCCGTCTTTAAATTACGAAACTTTTAAAGATTTATATACTTCAATTAACACGGTTTTGCGATGAAGCATCGTTTTTTAAGCTACTCATATTGAAAATTAGGTCACAAAAATATTACCTAAGACGCTACCTGACTCCCGTTACCCCTTGTAAGAAATTCACGACTCCCCCCACCCCAAAAACCCTTACGTAATTTAAGGGGTTAGCCCACCTTGGACGAAGCAAAGTTATAGTCATTTCGGTATTTTTTTTTAGGAAGATAATGAAATAAATGGGAAATTCAATATGAACCTGTTATTGTAAAACTCTCGACAGAAAAAGTTGTATTTTTTTTCGTACACAATTTCAGCTGTAAAGCCGTTTTCCACTCTGTATAAATGAGGGAAAACCCAAAACTTTTATTTTCTTCGTGCTTAAAATTAAAAAAGTACATGTGGACATCCATGAACATTCATTTTTACCGAAACGGTGAACATGCGGAGGAAAGTGCATTCTTGTTTTTATAAAAGTGTCAATTGCAAAAAATACGTAGAAGATGTTCAACGCGTCACAGCCGTGGGAGCGCGGCCTAAGGTCGCAGAGTTCGTTCGCCCGCTCGTTTCATCCACCGTTAGGGACACGTGCCGAGGCGGAGAACTCCTCTTCCCACCTGCCGAGGGAAGAAAATCAAAGCGTGTCGCGCATCCTCGCCCCTCTCAACAACCCCGTGTAACCGCGCTTTGTGATCTATTGTCGCAGAAACATTGAGCGCTGCGAACGTTTCAACGCGGACTGCCTGCGTCGCGGAGCAACGCGGAAAAAGAGGGAAGCGCCGCGGTGGAAGCACAGCGACAAGGAGGGCGAAATAAAACGCGACGGGGGTTGAAAGCGTTCGAGGACGATCATTCGAAATTTCGTCGGGGTCGCGAAATTCACGGGGCGACAACCGATATACGCCGAGTTAACGGTGGTGCGGGGGAAACGCGGCGTCAAAAGGTCGGTGACGAAGAGATGCCGCGTAATTTTCGCAAGGAGCCGGCGGAAGGGTGCACCCGCCGGCGGAGGAGACAAAAAAGGTGGGGCAAGTAGGAAAGGGACAGCGGCGCAAAAGGGAACGGCGGTTTGCGAGTAGCGGCCGCGGGGATTGGCAAAAGGTCGACGGAGAGAAGAGGAGAGGATTCGGTTTGCATTCGCCTGCAAAGGTACGGGCGAATGGCGGGCTACAAAGCCGCGAAGCTGCAAGGGGTAACGGGTAAAGGGTCGCCGCGAGGAGGAAGGCGCCGAGTGGGTCGCGGTGATTTCATTTCTCGTGCGTCGCATTCGCGCGCGGGAACCCTACCATTAATTAAAATATGGGGAGAAAAACGAGTAACGGAAATGCTGTACACGGAATGTATAAAAGATTCCCATTTCACCGAAGCCCATACCGCGGAATAACCGCGGGGGGTGGATTCTGACAATGCTGGCGAATCTGGCGAATAGATTTGCGCGAATCCCGTGCACAGCATTTATATTCCATCTCTGCTGGCCCCTCTGCCTCTCGCTCTTACACTCTCCCAGCTACCGTTTCCCTCCCACTTCGATCGACGCTCGTTGTCTCTGTCCGGGCGTCCCAGTCGCCCCTCACTGACACCACGTAGCGGATACGTGTATTCATAATTTTCTCCGCGTGTGGGAACACCGGCAGACGTGTATCTAACCGTGGGCGCAGCGAAGCGTCGCACGAAATTCCCGATCAGAATTGGTCGTTGTAGGTTGTGTCAATATAGTCGCGCGGAATCAAGCCTCCCCCGCGTCTGCTCCGTCCGCGGCGATGAAAATGAAAGACTGGGGGAGAAAAAAAAAAAAACGAGCACCGGGCCGTTTTTACGATGCCCACCGCAGATGGGATTCGCTCTTTGATGGATCGTGAATTAGGTCGATCGTCCCGCGGTATAACGCTCCCCGAAAGTTAAACCGCGGAAGGGAGGGGGTTGGCGCCTTAGTGATCGCTGATCTCGGAGCCCCGCGAGGGGGAGAAGTCTGGCGGTAAACGTTCTCCGCTTGAATGGAGGCAATCAACGCTCTTCGGGCCGTTTCGTGGAACGCATCCCTTCAACCCTGAACTTCGGGAACCGGCGTCTTTACGCGTCGTAATTGTGTATCGAGGCTTTGCGGAGGGGGTAGATCGAAGCTCGAGGCGCGGAGTTAACTGACACGTGGTTCGTGAAAGGGAATAAGAGAGCCTTAATGAACAAGCACGTGCTTTGGGATTGTTTCGAAAGAGGAATTAATTTTTTATTGGGCGAGTGTGGATCTAATAGCCGAGGTTTTTTGCTGCCAGTCGGCATTGATTTGGTTTTTAGATATTGTTTAGACTTTAGAGGACAGAGAAATAACAAATATGTGTTCTTTTATTTTGGCCTGTTTACGTATTTAGGGGGTGAAAGCACCCCTCAAAGTTGAAAGAATGTTATAACATTGTCTACATTCAAGTATCTAAACAAATATTTAACTGTAATATTTCGTAACAATTATAATATTGTTTAAATTAATAGTAGGGAGTTTTCTACCCCTTCTTATGAAGTTTGAGGGGTGATGTCACCCCCTAAATATACAAACAAACCAAAATAAAAAAAAACACATTTATTTTTCGGTCCTCTGCAATATATCCGAAAATCAAAGCACTCGGAGGCGAACGCTTGAAAGCCTCTCCTTGAAAGGGAGGTCGTTGTTATTTGCACTGGTTCAGATAAGGAGCTAGAAAGTGTTCTATTGAAAGAAATATCGTGGGAGTTACGATACATTTGTGGTAGTGGATAATATTTCTAATGGATTTTTAAGTCAACGACCCTGATAATTTTCAAAATTGGATGTTTGATATGAAGCAGGGGACCATTTATCATTTTTCTGTGGCCATTACTATGTACTATCACTGATCATTCATTTTTTACCACTTCTATCAAAGTTTATACGCCCGTTTATTCACCCCCATTCTCTGCGTTACTAAATGCACTGGATTAATTTCAGTGTCGCCTGGAAGATAAGCATGTTATATGTTTTGGACACGGACGCCCCATTTAACGTTTTATCGAGAGCATGCCACTGTAATGAACGTTGTTAATTTACGCGTTGCTTTAAAGCTCGATATTTTCTGACAAGAACGTGGGGAGTGTTCATAATGTTAGCTTTATAATTAAGTTCCTATCGAAGGAACGCCGAGATTCAAAGTATACTATTCAAGGTACACCAACTAACTTTATAATAATACGATATGCTTACCTTGTACAAGGGCGCTTGTAAAAACCTAGGTAGAAACTTTGAACGTGCGCACCACTCGTCAAAGTAAATAGAAAAATATTTGTAAACACTGGTTCAACAGCGAAAAGTTTCTACAGTATACAATCACAATGTGCTTAGTCGTCGTAGAAAATGATCTTCATGTTTCCCTCGTTTAAAATAAAACTCAGGAGGTTTCTTCGCTGGTGATAGTACAGACTCGAAAACACAGCAATCCTGAAATTGTTGTCTTAATTCATCTATAGTATTTCGATTGTCTTCTAACAGACAAAAAGTGTCACTTGGAAAGAATGGCTGTTGGACCCATTTTTACGAAATTTTACGAATATTGGGAATATTTGAAAAATACCCTGCATAGCTTCTCGTGGCAATAAACACACGAATTAAGGGGTAACACCACGATGATAGGACAAAAATTGATTTTAAAGAACTTTATTAAAAATATAAAATAAGATTCTTACGATATGTATAAAAAAACAATAGCCGCACACTTGATACGTTTTTTCCATTTCAGTCATTCAGCGGTTTTAATTACTTAAAAAGCAGCTGCAAAGTTATCGTACTATTTTTTACCTCTCATCGTGACATTATCCCTTAATTTCACGAATACTGAAACCAATATTTCTGTAGAATATTGAAAGAGTACCTATTCTATTTTCCATTCCACCAAAGCAATGCTGTATTTATATTTACCAATTTTAAATTGAAAGGACCACCTCGGGAATTTTTATATCTGTAATACCACAAACAAATTACAAAACCAATTAATTCCTGCATTTCTATAAATTGAAACGTACAGGATCCATTAATTTTTTAAGGCCATTCGCCAATATTTCTGCTATTAGAATCGTCTAATTTCAAACTTTATCTGTTTTCCTTAAAAACAGTCAGTGATCTGGCTGAATCTAGTTGAGCCATCAAAACGCTTCCCCCCGAAAATAATAAAAACGAAACTTTTCACCAGCCTGTTATATACGTGTCGAAAAAACCTGTTGAAAGTTACTGGCGATTTTTCCGCCTCTCCTTCGAGCTGCACGCATCGCTTTTGACAGAAACGAAAGGCCTGAAAAACTATTCACTGGACACGTGACAAAAAAATTCATCACGTTCAAAGTGTCCGATCCGTCATCGCGTTTCATCGATTCATTAACGGCTCAACGCACCGAAGCACCCAAACACACTTGACGTACAGCGATTCGTTTAAAAATCGTTTAATTTAATCAGAAAGCCCCTCTTTTATTTCCTTGCGCATAGATTTCCGTGGGAAACGATACGTAGCCGTATTTCCCTCTCTGCTTTCACTGCCCCGTATTTTGCAACGATATCTGCACTCCTCTATAAAAGACGGAGGGGGGGAGAAACAGAATGCTTTACGATATTGAATTACGAGTGTAAATCCGAGGAAAGGGCAATCGTTTCCCGATTACGAAGAAAAGATACGACGATCGTTCACGGAACAAAAACTATTCAGCTCGACGAGGAACACTGGCCATTAGTCAACTGCGCTCAAAGTATCGCGAGGGAAGTTAAGTTCTCAATGGTGGAAGTACCTTCTGATAAATTAAACGATTGCCAACGGAGCAGATATTGTTCCAAGAGGGTCGTAGTTACAACTTTACAGGCATTCGTCGCGAGAACTTGTTTCAACTCGCGATTGGACAATAAATCAATTAAATTTCGGAGATACGAAGCCACTTCGGCGAGACTTCCGGAGCACAACAATTGAGGACCTTGCAGCAAGAGGGATGGAGCTCCATTTTGAACAGTTTTTGAGTTATGACGTGTAATATAGGTAAGTAAAAAAATTCTACATTGTTTGGTGCACGTTTAATGCAAATTGAATTCAAATAAATAAAAATAGAAATATTCATATTAGGTACTATTAATATTTTTGTTATAGAATATTATCCACTTAATAACTACTACTTATTGTATAAAAATATATATTTTACCATTAGTGTTCTCTTTTTAATGTTAAGTCAAAGCAATAATTTTATAAACAGTTTTTTCGAATTTCCTCGAAGTTGGTAAAGATGGAGTTGCACCTCTCTTGCTGCAAGGGCCTCAATTTAAATAATTCCTTTTCCATACCGTAGAAGAGTTTTAAAGATACTCGATCCCAAATAATTTGTTTCCCATTCCCTGATATTAAATGTTTAATAGGAAGAAAAATATTAAACTACTCATTTTCAATATCCCCGGTGTATTTAACAGACAGCAACTTCCATCAGAAATTGCCAAATCTCCCACCATCGACTTCAACACTCCCAGCTAACACATCCCCATTCCAGGCATGTACAATTTTTAATATTCAACTGGAGCCAGACGTAAACTTTGAACCTCGAAGGAGCTTAGCGTTCAACATATTGGAAAATGGCCCGAATCGGCGAGATAAAGCGTCGTTGAAAAAAGAAAACCGGGAGAACATGTTTTGATGGGATTAAACGGGCGCTGGAAATATGGGGAATAATTTAAAGGGAAACGTGAAAGCCAGCTTGCCAGCTTTGCTGCGCGTTTCGTCGTGAAATCGCTGCCATGGGCTGCGCACGTTGATCCTCGCGTCACAAAACGGCAACGGAATTCTTCGGGGTTCCTCGTTAAATCCGGCTAATCTCCGAGCATCGGGTGGAAACGAGCCTTGACAAGCAGACAAATTGAGAATGAGCGAGAAAAAAGGAGCGGGAGGAGAAAACAGCAGCGGCGATCAGCCGGTCTTATTTAACGAATCGATTCGCCGCGTGTGCGCTGTGAACGATGACGCTCGTCGCTTGATGAAAGAAGTTTCCCCGGAAGTAAAGTCGTTATAAGCGAGCCAATCTCCGAGCTTTCCTTAGAAACCGGCCCCAGAAACCCGAGTTACACGCGCTCTATGGTAATTTCTGAAATTTTTACCGATCAATGCTGGCGAACGAAGAATCCATGAGTCGCGGTATTTGGTTGCTGCGCGACAGCTAATTATAATTAGCTATCGAGTTACTGTCAGGGAACTTGATGGCAAATTTATTTTGTTCATACGTTTTCAGTGGTATTATGTTTGGTGGCTTTTTTTGTAACAATGGGCGACGAAGAAAGGAAATATTGATTATGAGAAATTTAATTAGCGAATTCTTAATTCGGATTCTTATGAAGAGGATATTAATTTAGAGGGTTTAATAGTAGGTACTGGGGCGAGAAAGGGATGCTTAGTTGACGTAGATTCAACAAATCACCCTGTTAAAATTGGAACCTATTTTTGAGGTTTATTATTCTATAAACGACGATTTAATTATATACACTATTACAGTTCCATTAACGGTAAATTAACTTGGCATAGAATTGGAAATTGGAGCATCAATGTAGAACTTTCGGAGCAGCAAATGGATTTCACTATTATTAGACAAACAAACGGGATGAATTAAAATAACTGTAGGTATGGATCGTTTTGAAATTAGTTCACCGAATGATTATTAAATTCCATATCCACTTCGTCGAAACATAACTACTTTTTGCAGCTGAACACTTTCAGTTCAATCTAAAGCAAATTATAAGCCATGACGGTCAGCGTGGCGTAGATAATTTAATTATTTAAAGTCTTGGAAAAATTGAAACTGAAATACAGAACGTAGTGAAAGATATTTTTATATTTCCAAAGTGACTGATACCGAACACACAATTGTAACTAATATTTGTAAAACCGCAAAGCATTTTATGCTACTACCGTGACGTAATACGCTATTTAATATTTATAGAGTTGAAATTTCAGAATATCGAAGTTTTGAACGCAAACTGCTTTATACATCCAAAACAGGAAATTGTATATGACATATAATACTATCCAGTTTTGTAACATCGTTCGCGTTTAATTATCTGATGCAGCGAACAAAGGAAGTTTTTCCGTTTATAAAATAATTGTTATCTGTTGGAAAACACGACTGATCGAACAAGTTCATCCATTTTACTGCCATTGATTTCCCACACTCCTCGTTCCTACCTTCTCGTCATTTGTCAAATTTACAATAACTGATTCACTTTATAATTTCCATTTCTCCTAAAATATACTTTACCCGCGAGATATTTATACTTTATAGAAAATGACGTAAAGCTCTTCACTTCCAGAATGACTATTCTCAGTCTTCAAGAAGCTGTTTCATTCCTTATTTTAACTTCAGTCTGCATACAAATATAAAGGTACACATCTGTAGATTTTTGCATATTGAAGGTCCATCTGGCTTTCCTGAATAAGCATGCCTTCCAACGCCTTGTCATGTCCCTAAGAGGTTTTTCGCCAGGTTCGAGTGTCCTTAACAATTTTCGATTGTCAATAATATGACCCAAATTCTTGAAATAACCTGGGATCTACAAATACGTACATAATATGTATTTACTTATTTATAATAATTCCTAAGCAATTTTGCTTGTGCACAGTAATCTATTGGTAGCTGTAATATGTTATGATTTCATTTAATGTAAAATTCTGTACAAACGTTACAAGAATCGGTTCTATAACTGCTTTGGAATTGATACTTATATAGAACCTAAAAAATAAAAGTTGTAGAACTATATAGGAACCGTAACTTAAATTGATATAGGCTGACATTTAGGTTCTTTATAACAGTTATTCAAAATAAAGGTTCTTCATAGCTGTTTCAATCGGAACCTTTATACAACATTTTGAAATAGTTATTTTCGGAACCTATTCAAGTCCTGAAGACATCTTCAAAAGACTTCCAACGAACGTCCAGCGAAACGTCAGTGGCACTTCCCAGAAATGGAAAGTTACTTGTATAAAATCAAGCATTAAGCGCAAAAACTCACATTTTTTAAAAAATTGTGTTAGTAGGAATAATTCCATTAGGCTGCACTAATCATATAAAATAGAAGGTTTAAATTTTTTTCAATGTGGGTTAGTCCGTTTTCGCTCTAAATGTCTGAAAGTCACTTGTAACCGTCGAAAAATTCATTTACCCGCGTGTTTGGAGGTATCGGATACGCGCCGTCGCGACGGCCGATGCACACGCGTGTCACGCTGGGCGCTGCAGCCCCGATGTTTCTCCGCTCGATGGAACGCGAATGCACGTGCATCGCTCGTTAACAGCGGCCCGCACCAGTCCTAAACTCATTTGCATAATTAGTGCGTGTCGGTTGCAGCGGCACGCGTGACTACGGGCTACGGCGGTCGGGGATCGAGCGAGATATTATCGCTGATACGAGCGATACGCGCGGTCGAGTCCGCCGCTATCACCGGACACCGCGGCATCCGTTGCAACTCCTGGCAACTGCGTCGCCGCTCGCGCCAACTTCGGCGGCATTTCCCAACTTCCGTGGCCGTTTCTGGGCGACGCCGCGCCGGATTTAACGATCCGTATAAACGCCACCGCGATTTTCCACTTCCGCTGCCCGCTCGACAACCGAATTTTCCACGCGCTCTTTGATACAGCTCACTCCTTCACCGAACCTCCCCCCTCACCCCCCTCCCTCCACCGATCGCAATTCTGGAATGGCATTTAAGGTATTCCACCACCACGGAGGCATTGTCACGGTTTATTTGATCGTGGTTACCGAAATGTACTGCGCAATGGGAGAGGGGTGGCGAATTGAGGGATGAAGCGGTGTAGGGTTTCGATGGGACTGCTGGGGCGGCGCAGTCGCGAGGTTCGAATCGCTCGTTTTTTCGCTCGAATCTCTCGGTTAGGTGACAAATTGTTTCGCTAAATGGGAAAGCGTATGGGTTGGATAATGAGGAAAAGGGTAAGGGGTGGTTTGTTCGAAGGTGTTGGAGTCTGATTTCCACTTCGTGCGAGCTGTAATAAATTTGTGTAGGCGAAAAAAAGAACCCTGGTGATGGGACTTGAACCCAAGATCGGCGGATCCTCGGCGTACTGGTCTGCCGCATAACCAACTTCGCCAATGCGACTCTCCGAGGTTGGTTTTTTTTTTCGAACCTTACATATTCGTGTAGGCGACGCGGTATTTGTTTACATCTTGCGAAGCCACGTGCGAGGCACGATTGCTGCGTAGAGCGGGCCTCACGACCGTTTGTTATCCTCGACGCTCGCTTGAGCGCCGGAAAATCGGGCAATACTGTCGGAACGTCGGCCGTCGACGTTCGCGTTTCGAAGAGGAGTCACCGAGACAAGCTCGAAGAGAGAGCACGTCCTCAGAGAAGATTTTCAATTCATTTAGATGTGCGATGACACTGTCAGTAATGTTTCTCCCAGAATTTGACGTTGGAGAAACGTGACTGATGTAGTTAGACCCTGTTCCTTAAATCAATGAAATATGTTGCTCTCTCAATACAACCGCGTTATGTCCCCAAATAGAAACACATAAAACAATATATAAAACACTATTTCACGTGTTTATGTGCTCAAAAAATATTTTCTGATGTACAGCAGTGAGATATACAAAAAATTTTGAAACTATTCCGAGGTCGCCAAACTTGGTAAAAAATTAAAAACTTTAACCCCGATGCGCGAGGGTCAAATATTGACCGATTTCAAATTTTTTTTGTCTCGTTTTGTCTTCCCCAAAAGCAACTTTACCGCACTAGGCCGTTGCGAGTTTCGAAAATTTGGATTTTTGTGCTTACTCTTGATACCTGCTTGATACTTTTACACAAATTCGATAAACCCACTTCGTCATTCAATGCCGTTCCAAAAAGGAAATAATTAATTTCCCCGTTTCCCCCGAGGAACACACCTAAATATTTAAATTCCAAAACTAGCATAATAACCAAATGCTGAACTTGCACATTCGTCAATTGCGCGACAGTAATAGCGAGCCTTCGATTTTCAATATCTGCGGCTGCGTCTATTTCAAGCATTCTCGGGTCCCAAAGCAGGCGACCGCTGCTCGTAAAACTACGGAACAGGAAACGACGACCGTCTAGAGTCTGCGGAATCCAAAGATCACAGTGTCGTCGATTATTAATATCGAGGAATAATACGATGCGCTCGATAAACTTTTATGTCCCGCCGTTAACAAAGTTTTCTTTCAATTACTCGGGTCTCCAAGAGGGCGAGGGAATCTCACGCCCCATCCCTGCACGACCCCACACCCTCTTTATCGAACAATGTTTGTCTTCTCTGAGGATGCTGGGTATCGCTGTCGATGCTGCTATTATTTCTTCGTGAAACATTGAGCAGAACGCGCGCGATTGTCCTTGATGGCCCTTAGAAGAGAGGAGTCAGGGAAGAGTTCGCTGGAATCAAGTCGATCTTTTTCTCCTGTTGCGCCTTGTGAATTTTATATCACACTGGAACTTCGACGGCCACAATTTGAAGTTAATTGTACGGCACACAGTGGTATTGTCCACTGAGAGTAAATTATATTAAACAATTCAATATATATCTCGTGATTGGTAGACGAAGGGAAATACACGATCTTCCTATTAACAACCCTTAGATGGCGAATTACTTGCCAATCGTTAGTGTAGTGGATGCAAGGTCTATTCTGACCCATATAATAATTTCCTTCCAACACATCCTATAAGCTTTTATATTAGATTTGATCCTACCATGATCTAAAGCCCTTACTTTTTCAAGCAGTGATAGTGTAAGTAACTACTACCATAAATAGCCTGAACGGACACTATGCCAAACCCACCAGGGAAAGGTTAAGCTCGAATAGGGTTATCTCATTCACAAAATGCTCCCAGTTGAGCCTCCAGCACAGCCTCAACACGGAAGAGCCAGCTCGGGACCCCGGGATAGCTGGTTCCCGTCCTGAGGACATGCTCCTGGGGTTAAAACACCCATGGAGACAAGCCTCAAGCCTTGAGAGTAGACATGATAACAATCCTTTGACAAACAAACACTGCCTTTGACCGAATATATGGGAATATATAGGTCTGTACGTTGTTAGTAACCACCCCCGTTTAATCAGTCACCATTAAAGGGGGACTATACTTTAGGCAACGCTAAAACAGGCGGATGACAATAGTTTGGAATTATCTATAGTTGTATGTGTAAGGGCAACTCGATTGGTTGAATAGTTTTCTATAAATTACCCCCACCTTTTTGCAACTTCGGCGACTACGCTGTAGCAAGATGACTCGATAGCGACATCTACAATGCATATTTGTAACATAAATTTTTTTGTATCTTCACAAATTAAATATAAAGCCATAAAACAGTTCGAAATGATTTGCATCATAGCGTTGCCTAAAGTATAGTCCCTCCTTAAGGTGCAAATCCACAATGAGACAACAATATCGAGTCTCACATGGAACTTTAATCTTAGGAGACAAGTATTTCATTATTTTATAATTTTTCATTTATTTTGTCCTTAGTTTCATGATTCTAAGTAAACTCTCACGAGAAGAGTTTCATGATATATTTTCCAAAACCTCATCTCTGGCGACTAATTCCATTATTTACATTTAGTTGCTGAGATTTCTGTCTCATGTCAAAAGAGTCCTTTACGTAAAGTGCATATCCCTGAGATAACATGCGCATTAACTTTGAGTTCTTTCTCAACAACGTGCAGATGAAGTAAAAAAGCTGCTCTTCTGAAATGATCTCTGAGTAGGGAACATTAGATAAATCTACGAACAAGAACAACCTAATTTCTGAAGAGTGAAACGCCGCTTTGGTATCATTGACTTTATGAATGCATTGTTTTAACGCAACAGCTCACTCGCAAGCAGTCTAGTCTACCTATTATGATTCCCTTGGACGTTCATGTCGTAGCAACCGCATCCACCCGTCTCCCGTCTTCCAGCAACATCCCCTTACCCTGCTTTTCCGTTTCGACGTACTCCCATAGACGTGCACCTCCGCCAGCCAGGCAATCAGTCAGTTATTGATTCAGTGGCCAATGTTACAGTGACGTGGAGTTAAAATCACACCCGTGACGTTTAAACAACAGGCCCAGCGCTCCGGAATTATGAGCCGTCGGGTCTTCTTTGTCCCACGGACCGCGTTTAATCAAGTCCAGTAGAAAATAGGATTGTGCCTGTTCATTGTCCCCGGGGAATTAATCGATGAATGCGGGAAATTTAATTAAACGTAAACAGCCGATCGTGCGGCCACGTGACGTGGGGAAAAAGGGCGTATCGAGGCGAGGCCGGTGGATTTCATCAGCCACTGGAATTTTCAAAAGCCGGATACACGGGTAATTCGAAAATCGCCGGCCCTTCCCGCAAACCGTTGCTAATTCGCCCACGTTTCTGCTGTGTTTTCGTAGTTACACGCTGGGGGCAATTTAAATTCGGCGAAAAGGATACCATTAACATATTCAGAGTTCGGGCATTAATTCTGGTTTAAAGTCTTGCGGGATCACGAACCGCGGAGTTGTTATAATAAATTGTAGTAGATTATTGTAGCGATTATTCCACTCAAGTTTTCTCAGCAATTTTGCAAAGCCTTTTGCTCAAGCTTCAGCAATAAGTTGACGAGAAGAAATGCTATAATTCTTGTAATGAAAATTTTTCAAATTCGAAATACAATAAATCTGATAAGAATCGTCTGATGTTTTTGTTATTTAATGCAATTTAATTTTTTTCCAGTATTGTATATAGCTTCTATTATACTGGAACGAGAATATTATTTAAATGCACGTGCCTATTATTCCTATTAATCACAAGCACGTACTAATTATTTAGAAGCATTTATGTTGTATGGTAGAGATATATGATACTGAAGCTGAATTGCATTTCGCTGAGTTAAATGGAATCAGTTTCTATGTCATTTGAAACGTGTACGATAATCAAGTCCCATAGAATATATTTATTATAATTTTTCAAACTAGCAGAATTAAAAGTGATCAAAATTTGCAGAAAATATCTACGTGACAACGACGAATGAATACAAGCACGACACTTCAAAAGGAGTGACGATTCCGGACGGATCGATTCATTTAATTGAAACGACACACATTCAAGCTGAACTCAAAATTCGACGTGATTTTACGGTTTGTCGCCAGCCATTTTTTTATCCATCGCCATTTGTTATCGGTAAAACCATTCGGATGGAGTGCGAAATAAACAAGGCCAGATTTTTGACGATCGGGGAATAATTGGGAATCGATGAAAACGCTTGGAACGCTTTTTCAAATTCGGATTTCCGTCGCTAAAGCGGAAACATAGAGTCGGACGGTGCTTCCAATGTTTGACACGATTAGAGCGAGTTGCCCGCTGGGAAATTAAGCGTCTGCGTCACGGAGATTTCCACGTAAAAACACATTTTCTTTTTAAACAGGAAGGTGGCTCGTATCCGAGTGGAGTACAATGGCGTTATTCCTTGCTTGTTATTAGCTCCTGAAATTCTAATGAACTAATATTTCATTCTATTTTATACGAGTCGACTTTCTGCAGCGAAATCTCCCATTATTTCAAGAAATTGTAAATGTGACGCAGAACTGGAATATGGTGTTTAGGTAGGCTTCGAATAAAAGTCAAGGAGAGATGGGAAAGGAGAGGAGAATAAAAGAAAGGAGAAACAACGGACTAAGGATAAATTATATGATTCCATTAAAAGATAAAAGATTGCAATTCTAATATATAGATACACTGTTACCTCTATAATAGGAAAAGTATGGTTAAAGGAGGATAAGAGGGGATCTCATTAAACGATGCTACATTTTTACAGTATATACTAGCAATAAGTCTGAGGCAGCATTATATAGAATGTACTTTGCCTCTGAAACATTCAGGTATATGTATACATGCAAGTATTTTTATTATAGTATATACATTTTGCTTGTAAGTATTTACGGTGTAATAAAAATGTTATTATTTATTTGTACCACTGTGCCCTATTCACATTTAAAGAAGAACTGTAATCTATCCTACTTTCCATTATTAAATACGTCACGGTACTCATTTACTAATTATGCAAATATAATAAATCGGGTGCGTTTTTTTACCAATCTATGCTTTTAGTAAATTATTCTGATCTAAGTAGCAATGGTTATACAGAATAAAATATTCTAAATTTCTCAATATTTAATTTAATTTAATTTCAATTAGAATAGACGAGTTAGACAACCCTTTGGTAAAATTATTTATGTTTGCCATAGAGGGTTCCATGAGTTTTTACGTTAAAAAAATTACGATGCCTTAGGCTCTTAGTGATTACATCGAAATTGAGTTGTTTTAGTATGGGTTGACAATTTATTCGGCTATTTATGACATTAAGTTATTATATATAAGCTATTAACGTCAGACATTTGCGTCGAACGCTGTCGATTCTACTGGAGTGTATTTTGAAATAAGGAGACCAAATTGTAGAACCATATTCGAGATGAGGCCGTACTATAGTATTATATAAAAGTGAGATTGACTTGATAGATAGATTCGAAGAAAATCGATAAATAAAACCTAAAGTTTTGTAAATAGAGTTGATTAATTTTTTATATTGATCCGTGGAGGATAATGTTGACATAAAGATTATCCCCAGATCATATCCTTGTAAAAGAATACTACAAATTATCGAGCTCGAAATTCTAAAGAAAATTCACACTTTAATACCCAATAGCGTAATTTGTAAAATAGGCAATACCGGAAAAGGCTTGAATAAGCTTTCAATGCGTGTCCAAAGAATACGAGGCTCAGACACAGCCCCAGCTATCGCGAGCAATGCACACATCGAGTTCTCTCCCCCCGCGTAAATAAATCACTTAAGCTAATGTCACTATTAGAAACCACTTTGAAGCATTAGGGATCATCCCCTCGTAGCATGGGGGAACTTCTCGTCACTGTTCGCGGGTCGACATTCTCTGAAGGCGCCTCCGCTCTTGAACCGCTCAGATCTTGATTGAAACATCTTCAAAACTAACCCCCACCCCCACCCCCGAAGGGGGTGAAATTAATACCGGATGCCGAAACGAGGAGCGAATTACGCATGAAGGATAGATGGGAATGAAGTCCCATGGGACTACTTTAACGTTGATCCAAGAAAGGGGATTGCAGAGAAATGCGTTTGCCCTGTGGCAAGGCACAATCTATTCTATAAATTGACATTATATCTCGGCAAAAATGATTACACGGGCGAAATGTCGTTTAAATGGGTGGAGCTGTACGCCGTTATTAACATTGTTCTACAGAATTTTCTGACGATAGAAAAGTGGAGAGTATGAATGGAAATTATTTTTCGAGTTTCAGTGGATAAAATAAGGTCTTTTATGGGATGTAGTGACCAAAGGTTTCAAATCACTGTGGAAATATATAACTTCAGGTGGGATAATCTATTCGTGTATATTATTAAGGCTTCGAATAATTTGAATATGTTTCGTGGTAACATTTTCAGTAATAATGTGGAATAATAAATTGTGCAGAGAATACAACTGTTAGAGGTTTTCTACTGTAATGTTAAATACCAAATTTCAATGAAACGCAAACCCTCGTTTAGTGAAATAATAGGGAACATTGTAAAAACCTCGTTTACTGAAATAATAGGGAACTTATATAAAAACCTCGTTATAATGAAAATATCAGTGTCGAAAACGTAAATGCAGCAACGATCGTTTAACGTTCATTTGAAATGAAAAATTAATATGAACGAGCATCAAATATCGGAGACATAAATGTGAGTTATTAAAAACATTAGTGGCCACATCAAAACATTGGCACGAGTAGAAAGCAATTAAAATGTCAATTACGAGTTCTCGAAATAACGGTACTTAAAAACGTTTTAATAGTTCGAAATTTGATTTGGGAAAACTTTACCGTGTGCCATTTAACCATTTCGAGCAATTAATTTATACTCGAGATTAAATATTCCAACGAAATAGACAACGAATATTGCTGAACGGTTATCAAGCATCGCGGGGAAAAATCGATCTGTTCGTAAATACGTCGAAATCGAGAACACTTCGTGACGAATCGCGAAAACCGCAGATGCTTCGCTTCTAGCGAGCTCAAGTGCTATAATTATCTATCTAATATCGTGCACTTTATATTCGATCAAATCCCACGTCATGGTAACTCGAGAAACTACATTTCTAAACTAATTTCTATTAGCCTGATGGAATAATTAGGAAACTAATAAATTATAGAATCAATAACCGGTGCAGCGAATCCATTTCGTTACCAACATCCATCTAATAACTGAAACCTGTAATTTCAATACTGAAGGTATCCCGAACATTATAATTATTAGAAGTATTAGATGCCATTCACAGTTACAACTTTTTGAAAACCCAAAGGACCCAGTTCCTGATTAGAACCCAATTCCTAATCAGTTTAGCATATAAATACCAAATAATAAGTTTATCACGATACAAATTTACTCCAAAAAATTATTAAATAATTATGAAGTATTTTTAAATTTATACGCAAACATTTGATAGCTCATAGTAAAATGTTTTAGGTTGATCAGAAACTGCCCCCTTTGCAACTTAAGTGATCAGGAATTGGGTCCTTGACGGTATAGAACAGTGAGGAGACGGATATTCTTCGACGATTTTAATAGCCCAGATTAGGAAATAGATCCGAATTCATATTTGCGGGTGTGCGAAGCTTCCACGGAAAATTTAAATCTTCCCTAGTTCCCGCGTGCACCACGAAGGATGTCGAGTTTGCCCCGCGATGTGGGAGCTCGCACGGGGCAACAGGGAGCGAACAACAATGGTAACGAGTGTGCAGACTGCATAATAAATCGGAACAATAAATTTCGAGTCGTCCTTCGAGGCGGGAGAGTGGAATCTCATAGAAATTCCGGTTAATTGCCGTGCAGCTGGGTTAATGGAAGAGTGGCTTGGAACAGCAACGTGAGCTACAATTAGCCATAGAGATTCGGGAATGAGGGGGAGAATGGAAAGCTGCGTAGCGAGCTAAAACGCCCTATTTCGCGTGTCAAAGCAGCTGGGGGTTAGTGTCAGTTGAAGAGACCATTTTTGGCCGCAGTTCGAGGGGCCCAGGGGCTACAAAGTGGTCGCATTTCCCGCAGTTCACGCGTGTATGAAGAACGTGAAAGATGCGCTGCGAGCTGATGCGGTGTCATAAAGAATTCAGTATTCACAATATTATTAAGCGTGTGGGGCATCCAGCATAAATATTATGCAATATATTGCACAAGAATATTGACCGTCTACAGGCCGCTTAAGGACGGAAGAATTACTTTTTTTTGCGTAATTTTTCCTGCTTTTTTATACTCGTAATCCTGCTGTTTCTCATTTGCCCTCTCTACCTCTTCACGAGTGCAACGGAACGTGCTTCTATTGTTAGTTTAACAAATATTATAACATTGTGTTGAATAAAGCTTTATATAAATTTTATTTGCGTCATAATTTGCTACATTCATAATATTCTTCGTCAGTCACTTTTGTCCCCCTTCTTATGAACTTACAGGGGTGGTTTCAACCCCTAAATATGCAAAACAAAAAACACGTAGGTATTTGTTATTTTTCGGTCCTCAAAAACATATCCAAAACCAAAGTAATCGGAGGCGGACACTTGAAAGGCTCTCCTTGAAAGGGAGGTCGTCGTTATTTACACTGGTTGAGGTAAAGACCCCCACATATTTGCGCATCTCCACCAAACAGCCCCACTTAAGTTATTTAGAAACCTAACATTAAATCCACCAAGGGTACACGTGTCACGCGTTAGAGCAAAGCTCGCGAAAGTTCGCGGGCAACATCGAAAGCGATCCGGGAGTTGAATTAAATCGCAGCTCGATTCTGACGGAGTAATTCTCTGGCCGGCGGTTTTCCTTCGCCCGTGCAAGTAGTATTCGTGTTCAATTAACGGCGAACCGCAACTACTATCCACGCGGACGCGGTGCCAAAAGAGCGAACGAACGAGCGCGCGGAGGAACTAACGAGAATTAAAGACTAATTGCGAGTGCTGACCCGCTCGAGAAATTCTTCGACTAAATAACTCGTTTTCTAATTATTTTCACCTGCTCCCACCACGTCGCCGTTTGCTTTCTTGACCCCCACGCACCGTCTCCGCCTAGAAAACTTTTCCCTTCCACGATTCCCCCCTCCATCTCCGACACCTGCTACTTTTTATCGCGACGATATCGTTCGCGTACAACGCGAGCGCACTTTGGCCTAAGGTTCCTCAGGAGTTTCCCCCAGACGAAGAGCATTCGTTATCGTGGTTATCGGCTAAAAACCGGCCGGCCCATAGATAACCGCTGGCAACGAACAGAAATTAATTATCGACGCGTGCAAAGGCGACTTAGTCGCGTCCCCTGTACACAGGTAGCACGAGCTGTTGCGTTATCGAAGTTGCTACCTAATTTCGCGGCGCGTTACAGCTGCGTCCGACGACTCTCCTTCGCCCCCAACCCTTACGCCGATATAAATTTCCCTTTAAATCGTTATAAACTAGCCACTATTACTTCGTTATCGCGCTCAGATTATACCCCGCGGCACTTCTTTTCTATCCCTCCAACAGCAACCCCTGATTCCTTGCCCAGGTGCTTGTTTTTCTTTCTTTTCCCTAGCACCCCTTCTCGCGTGATACGTAAAGTTTCTTTCCCCTTTAAAGCCAGTCGTACGGAATTGCATTAGTAAATACTGGCAAATTTTAGTGCTTCTGTATTGTGGTTATAATTAATGGGGAAGTTAAAGTGGCAGAGAGACAATCGGGAAATATTCTGGGGATATTTTAAATTGCAATTTATGGTTGATTGGGAGTGTAATTAAAAGATTGCGTGGAAGGAGATGAGATAAAAATTGCGAATGTTGATTTACAGAATTCACCAGGTATTTCGTTCATTCATTTTTGTCGGACAGATTTCTGATGTTTATTTTTTAATGTAGTTAAATGAAATTGCTTGGTTTTTTTTTGGAAATCCTCTAGCTTTCAGTATAACTGATTGGAATCTTTACATTCAATATAAGTGATTGGAAACTTTTTTACGACCGCTCTTGTATTAAGAAAATTAAAAATTCGAAAATAAAAGCTTGCAGAAGAAAAGCTCTGGTCGAGGTTTGCGATCTGTTTTAGGATTGTAACCACCACGTTTCAAATTATACCAGCGATTTTGAAACACTCTAGATTATGTATTATATTGTATTATCGATTTCGCATTACACTATCGATGAGGTATTGATTTGTTTCTCACTCTACTTGCCTTATATTTATACGAGAAAGAGACTTGGACAAATACTGAATAATTAATCTTGAACGGCAAAATTACTCGCAAAACTTAAACTTTTCCCAATACCGAACTTCTAAACAGTATTGACCGTAGTACGTATTTGGACTCCATTACGTATTCGAACGAGAATTTCTTGCTAAGCTACATTTACTATGTCGAACACATTTGAACACGTAGTATCTACTAGGTTCAATAGTAATACACTTGTAAAAATATTTTAGAAATGAAAAACTGTGTCTCCAATAAAATACATATGCACTAGCAACCAAAGCTTATACAAAAATCGATTTCTGCGATTTTTTGAATTCCAGTATTCCAAAAAACTGGTGTAATCAATATCCAATTTTTTACAACGAGAGATATGTACAATTAAAGCAGTAAAAAATATTTAGGTACACATATTTAAAAAATTTTGCATATTTTGAATATTTCTGGAATTACAAAAATATAACAAAATAAAATATACTGTGCCTATATAAATTCAAATAAATAAAACCTAAACTGACTAAAATCCGTAAAAAGTCTAAATTATAAGTGATTATTTCATTTAGTATTTAGTTTTTAAATAAATAACTATTTTCACAATATTAATTCTACTTAGTATCTAAAAGCGGGTTTTTAAACTTAAACCCCGGTGTTCGAATTTTACAAATTTATCCCAAAGAACTGTTTTCAAACCCGGTTTTGAAAAACCGACAAACCCTGCTAACAACATTCTCAATTAAGAAAATATATCTCTCTATGAGATAAATAAATTGAAAAATTTTCAAGTAAGAAGAATATAATAGTATCTTATCTACAGAACGCATACCTTCGATCCATCAATGTCCTTCTAGAGTCTAGACCCTCCCACTTACATTGCATTCACTCATTTTATCTATTAATTTGTTTCATTTCAGACACACTCAGTAACGAGACTCAACATTTCCACCTTGCTCAATAATCTTTAGAAACGTTGAAAACCTAGCACACAGTTTTTTTTCTCTCCCACTTATACTTGTTAATCTCTTTTACAACCAACTTTAAAGGATTATCGCCTTTGTTTTACTATCGAATTCTCAGAAGCTGAATTCAGTTGCAATCACCAAGAAGCGGTGAAAAATTACAAAGAAACCAGCGGATTCGAAAATACTACTAATAATGTGTAGACTTACGTTCAGGTTCAGACAGATTCGTGGCATTACGAGCGATAACGGTAACGTTATCGACGTCGCGAGCAACAACGTGCTTAATTTCCGAGGAAAAGTGCAGATAATGAGAGTGATACTCTATCCGTGGCGAATTAACCGATAACGAAATGAATACATATTGATTAAAGTTTCAAGCACGTCGAAATCTGCGTGATAAAACGCCAGCAATACTGAAACTTCGACTCAGCGGTTCAGATGTTACGGGATATCCAAGCGCGCGCTTTCTTCGGGTTTCGAACCAATTTCGGGGGTTCCAATCCACTCTTCGCTGGTATTTTTGACCTAATTTCACGTAACGTGGATCGCAATCAAACGTTTAAACAAACGCGGAGCGCTGCTATTGCAACGAGCAATCGAAATAATTGGCTCTCCGAATGTACGCGGAACACGATAGAGGAATAAAAAATTTTTAACCACGACCGATGCTTTCTACGTTCCTTTAATTTAAGCGCTGAAAAGTATGTGAAGGCTTCGTAGGAAAACGATTTCTACATCAGTCGCAATGTTCATATTCAAAGTGTAAAAAAAAAACTGAAACGAGTAGGTATCCATTTAGTAATATTTTGAGTGTGCACTTTCAACTGAAAATTTTGCCTTCTCTTTACCATTTTTGATTACTCAATGGGCGAACAGTTCCTAAATCTTGACAGGTTTTGAATGAAAAGAAGCGATTCAAACGAAATACCTACTAGATTTTTATCATTAGACTACGTAGTATTTAAAAAAAAAAACACGAGCCAAGATAAACTTCTCCCGATAAGAAAGATCGAAAAACCCTTTCCCATTCTGCAATCAGAGCAATAATTATTAGATTAATAATTAAGGTGGCGTTACAACTGATTTAAAGAATTTTAGTTGGTCATTCTAATGCAAGCTTAATTGATAGATTCAGACGATCAAAATTCTACAATCCCTATGCATTAACTGATACCAAATATAATTTCATATATCGTAGTTTTGTTTGCAAAAAGATAAAAAAGAATTATGATACCCATGCAATAAATCAGTGACACGAGTGGAATTTATAAAAATACATAGGATGGATAATTCAGGATCGGGCGAGAATTTCGCAAATTTGTATGGAGATAGGGCGAAAACTCCTCCATCATCCATCGACATGCACGCGCCCCAGCAAATTGCCGACAGATCAACGGCCGACTGACATTCTCATTAACGTGGAGCGCAAGCCACACTCTCGCCTCCTCTACATTCCCCATAAGACGCAGTACAAGCGGCCGAGATGGCCGCGCGATATTGCCACCGCGTCGGAGACACGGAATTCCTCTCATAAGGGATGTTTCATCGCATTAATTAGGTGGAAACACGGGGCGTGGACAGCGGGACATTCGCAATTTTTCCAGGCTTGCTCGATGCAAAGGTGGACCGGGTGGTAACGAGGAGGCTTCATTCAGATCGACGTAACGCGTAATGGTTTAAGCAGACAGGGTTTATGGCAATTTCTTAAGCATAATTTACTTAACGGCGTTGGGAATATTTATTGCATCACTCTCAAAATTACGTGGTAGGTACGTGCAATTTTCATAGCAATATATAGCTGCACACCCAGAGGGGAGGATAAGGGGCCCTGGCAACCCCTAAAGAAAAAGGAGATTACTGCAATTACGACGAAAGTAATTCAAGAACTTTGTAAAAAGAAAAGAAAATTTTTGTAAGCACCTATTGAATTTTATTGAATTTGCATTGAATATATTTTCATCCCTTCAACTCGGCTCCCCCAAAGATTAAATCCTGTGTACGCCACTGCAATGATTCGTATACATATGACTTCTTTTGGTCAAGATAGTGAGCTACACATTTTTGCAATAATATTTTCCTACTTGCAATTAGTACTAGTGATAAGAGAGGTGTAAGTGATGAACTGTTTATTCGCGTGATGCAATCAATATTTCTAGTACTGTATATTAGATGTGAAATTGCAGCTTATTCTGAGGAATGAAGGATTGTTCTCAAATGGGAACAGAAGAACAGATAAAAATGGAGAATGAATGTCGTTGGTTTAGGAAGAAAGTGGGAGGTAGGTACTATTCGGGTAAAAGTTAGTGGAATAAGAATAAGTAACAACTCCAACCTGTGTATACGTATATAAAAAAATCGGTATATTTAGTCGTTTTGAACTGATGACATTAGACTGTCGTCACGTGTCAGAAGAAAAATGGGATTGGAAAATAGTGAAAAGGCTCTAATGTGGTCAAAGTGCGTGGATTGTGTTGCATTACTCAAATCAGAATTGTAGTATATATCTTTAGCTTTAGATCTTATAACGTTTAATACTGTTTAGCAAATTTATGTTATCGATCATTGAAAGATTTTTATTGTGTGGCAAATCATTAAATTAAAATGACAAAAATGAGACTATCCAATTTGTGTCGCTGTATGAAATATAGCAACAAAAGGAAACTTTAAAAAGTATATATGCAAATTTCTCACACAAAGAGAAAAGGAAAATTACTTTTCCATTTTTCGTAATTTTACATCACGAATGATTAATGTTACCACGTCTAATTTGGTTGCTAATACGTACATATCGAACAATTTTAAATTTCCATATGACGAAAAATGAAATTTCCATATCGATTTTTAATTCGTTTCGCAACTTTAATGACATGTCGAAATATTCTCGACTGAATATTTAATTATATCGTAATAAAGTGTAAATAAATTGTACAATTAGCATTTCGATATACTTTAATGATGAATTTTCGAGTTTTAAAAAGTTATATGACTCTAAATGCTGTTTCATTACCTTTCAATATTATTCTCATATTTCACCAAAATAGTCGCAATTGCAATACGCGTTCTTGGTCCCAATATTCGATAATTAAAAAACGAATATTTCATGCAATTTCCCAGCACAGCTTTCAATCGCGAGATTCAAGAACGTGATTTAAAAAACGATTGGGTGCGTGAAGGAATGTGAATATATTCCTCATGCTAAAATAAAATCGAAAAACTTTCACCAATTCGCAAGCCGACCCTTCACTTTCAAAATTTAAGAAATTAAAATTGATATCTGACTTACTGCGCGTGTTATTTAAATCTTAAAACTTCGTACTTAGACACGAGAAATTGAAGGAGATATACATATATGTAACAGTTTAGAGGTTTTTCATACAAGACACTTCTATATCCCATAAACAACATTTATACAACACACGGATAGAAAATTTCTTGTGTGAATAGGTTCTAATAATGAATACATCAAATGTTATGAGAGTTGCATTGCATACGTATTTTTAAATCTTGTAAAATATCTCGTACGCCAAGACTGCGTAAAAATTCTCGAATTCTGATTGCTGCTATTCTGAAAACAAAGTTTCATATTAGAAAACGGTGAATAACTCAAATTATTTTACACTTATCGCCTCGAATGTTGAAACGCCCTGTATAATAATCTTTGATACGAAGTCCGACGAGCCATAAAGAGCCTGCGTCGTGCGCATTTGTTCACGATCGAACCACGAGTTCCATTTAGAGCGCGGCGTTCCGAGTGAGCTCCAAGGGTGTTCTACGCCACTTGTTGCGGCGGTATGGGCGTCTTTTAACGGCGAAACGCTCGCGCGAATTCAACTCGCCAGTCTGAACACGGTCTAACGCCATCGTGAACGGAATAAGGATACGAGAAGGCAATCTACGTTGCCCCTGACAATATCGTCGACAGCAATTTCGCCGTTGAATCGACTTAACTTTTTAACACGCGTTAGATCGCTTTAAAGTTGCCCTGCAGTGGACGCCGGCTGAGCCCGCGTTAATTCTTTCCGGGCGGAAATTACATGGACGAGAAGCTAGATGATTTTACGCGCGGCTGAGTAACAAGAATGTGGGTGACGATAGAAATGGGGATAGAAATCCAAGTGGTAATATAAGCAGGGATAAAAATTTGCTTCTTAATAGAAACAGGAAAAGGAATTTGGGATAGTCTAGTATTCGTGTTGGAAAAGTTTCTTAATTCTGTTTTCTAACACGTCCACTAGGCCATACGAAATTTCTCTTCCTACTTCTATATATTTTACTTTAAAGTGCCATAAACTTTTCATTTTTTCGAATTAACATTAATTTAGAAGAATATCCTTTAATTTTTCAGATTCATAGATGTATAAAGGAAGTATCATACTATAAAATATTTGAATACAAAATTTATTTACAATAAATGTATGATACTAATAAATTTTATTAGTCCATAAAGTTTACGAAAAAATTTATTTACAATAAATTTTGTATTCAAATATTTTATAGTATGATACTTCCTCTATACATCTATGGATCTGAAAAATTAAAGGATATTCTTGTAAATTAATGTTAAATCGAAAAAATTAAAAATTTATGGCACTTTAAAGTAAAATATATAGAAGTGGGAAGAGAAATTTATGGACTAATAAAACTTATTAGTCCATAGAGTAATCATGCATAATGTGTACTTTGTTATATATTTTTTTAATAAAACCCCGAAGGAAATCGTAAAATCATTCATTTTCTCCGCTGCTAAACGTGTGTAACCGTTTAACTTTAATCAAGTCTGATCTCTCTTTGGCTACTTACCTTGCATCCCTATGATTTCCTTTGGACCTTACGGAGCTACCTCTGGACTAGGCAGACTTTCGATTCCATTTTTGCTTTTCAATTACGTTCCGTGGTTTCATGTTTCCCATGCTCTTCGTTGCAATTTCAGTACAATTCCATTCGACGCAATTTTCCTTATTCGAGATACCGCGAACAGAGAGCTTCGAATGAAATGCCGAATCGCAGAAGCATATTTGCTCCTCTGAGAAACATGTAACTTACAAGAAAACAGTAAGCTTTCACTGCTGGTTATTAGAGTTAGATCTCCGTTGTTTGAAGAAAATACTTCAAAAGAAAGTAGAAGATGGTCTTGAAGAGTGAAATTTTGAGACCTTATCTTCTATCGAATAATTGTCAAAAGTATGAAATTCGTATTACTTTATTGCAGAAAGACCAAAGCACTTCTGCTTATCGTATGTGTAATGTACAGAATCGATTTATTTAAATAAACAAACTCTGAAGAAGTGATACTGTTAGTATCAGTTAGATCTTAAAACGTTTCTGTCATGATAATACTAAATACGAAATGATAATTATAATAATAAATAGCACTAGTTCGTATGGGATTAAAATCAAAAACAGAGCCTGTAAAGACAACCATTAATTGAATTTTCTTGATAACGTTCACAGGCTTTGTCATAAGCAGAATAATTGACATCCCCTTTAACAAACTGCTGGTAACGTTGAAATAATAAATTGCAAGCTACGAAAACAAATTTATATGACACGCTGTTCGTCCTTCTTTACACCATGCAATATTCGCCAGAACGTTCGCCGATATCGATATTTACGGTACTATCGATATGGTTCTAATTACGCGGGGCACCGTGTATATTAAAAAACCGGGACACTTTGAAAGGTAAAATTAAAATCGGAATTCGTGTCGAAACTCATATTCACACAAGTGGAAATGTTCATATTAAAATATTGCTACTGCTTCTTTTTATACGCGTAATGAAATCGAGATACTGGAGCTATAATTCCTGTTTAAGTGAGAGAGAAAATGTTGCACTGCTTTGCATTTCTGTCTACCTATTTGTTACCGTACTTTTACGAAAATTGCGCAAAAGTGGATTCTTAACGTGAAATTATGTGCATAATTTATTGCACAGATTAATTTGTCTTGTTATTCTGCGTACAATATATTTTAAGAAATGGTTATCGATAAATAAATGTTTTATTGCAACAAGAACAAGACACAGAATAAAGAAAAATAAAAACACAACATATTCGATTCGCAGGTTTGTGTTGTCTGCTTTTTAAATGCGAATTTAATTGCGTTCTATTTTAAAGTATCCTGTAAAATATTTACTTTTTCATGCTCGCAGAGTGTTTCAAAACTGTAGGTATATATAACCTTAATTGAGTACTGGAACTCGCAAAAACAGGCTAACAAGTTTTAATAAACGCAACCACGGAAGCTGGTCGGTCTGTAAATATGCAGTTGTTTAGTAAAAAGTTTTTTAAAGCTTCGTAATACAGTCGACCTAGCAATTCAACATCGCACAACGCGAAAATCCATCAGATGCCATTTTAAATTAATAAACTCACTGTAAATCTCTATATTAAGGCCACCCTCTCATCAAATCACTCAAACATAGGCCATTTTAAAATTTTATTTGAAAAACAGTAAACCTCACAGTGTTAAAAAACTTTTTAGTTCTCAGTTACCATGAAAATTCTTAAAGTGTATTAGATTGTTTATGGAATCATACATGGCCATAGAAAAATATTGTAATCTCACACTTTGGCAGACGTTTGAACCACAAACTTCGAAGAAACGGGTAATTTTAAGCACGAGAATATTTATAAAAAGAAGAAGATTGTTCGAAAAGTTATGATCGTAGATGATTCCATGAACAATCTTATAAACTTTAAGAATTTTATTTGTTTGCAGATGCGGAGCTTTTTTTGTATCACAAGGACAATCACAGGCAGCAATATTAGATCAAATATGCAAACAATTTTTTTAGTATCTTCAATGATATACAAATACAGGCCAAAAAGTTTTTTAACACTATGAGGTTTACTTTTTTTTTTAAATAAAACCCTGAAATGTTCTATTTTTTTAGGTGATTTGATGGGAAGCTATCCTTAACGAAAATCCATATAGAAAAATTCATGCATAAACAGATATATCGATAATTAAATATTCATTCTGCGGTCACCCATTAATTCGTAACACCAGCCAACTCTGCACACAATTTTCAAACACTCTGCCTACATAAAAATCCGAGAAAACAATATTTATCATATCGTTTGAAAAATGTGCAGTTTCACTTTGTAAAGAATTCAATGTACCTTATAAAAAACACAGTTCCCCGAACTCTGCAACATTTCTCTCAACTAATTTCCCCTATCTTCGTGGAGAAAAGAGTTACGTCCACTTTCCACGACCACCCCGTGCACCTCACCACATTGATTCAAATGAGAAGTCGAAGTATTACCCAGAACACGAAACAGACTGCAACCGTGCAGGCGTTCTTTACGAGCGTTAATTTAAAAGTTGGAACGAAATAGGGGATCGCAGTTTTTACCGCGCGTATTGGAAAATATGGAATAAACCCAGCCGTTAACGCGCCGCAGCTCTTCTAACACGATACACCTGTTTTTAGAAGTTCGAAGCTATCTTTTACCACGCGGGAGGGTTTAATTGTTGCTCGAGCCAGATTGAACGAAGAATGGGGGATGTTTGGAGAAATATGACGAAGGGTGCAGTGAATAGAGGCAGTCGGAGGAAAAGCGTTTAAACGCGGAGGTGACTAGAGTCGTATAAAAAAGGAAATAACTTTTATTGATTCATAGAGCGTCCACTGTGTACAGTTGGTCCCCGGACGCTTCCGCCATCTTGATGGACGCCGTGGATGGGGTGTCGTTCCCTGGACCTTTTTCCGCAGCTGGACCCCACGACTTCGTGGGTCGAAACAAACTACGGTCCCTCTGCGGACAATTAAAACGAGCGTCAAATACTTTGAACAATCGCCCACTCGAGCTTCTGCAAACAATTCCAGTCGCCTCTCCAGCGACCTGTTCGTCCACATTTCAATCGAGCTGGCAAGCCGTCAATTGGATGAAAGATTCCACGGATTTCGTCCAGGATACTCTACGTAAACTGAGCGCAAGCATGGATTTGAATTTCAGAATCATTCGGATGCTTCTTAAGCGAAGTACGTTCGTGGAATAATTCTTGGGGTGTTTCACTTTAGAAATCTGTGTCGCGACTGATTTCGATGATGAGAAGCGATCGGGATCTGCATCGTCACGATGCAATTTGTCGTTAGTGAAAAGAAAATCGACTGAATAATTGAGAACAGAGTAGCTATGCAGTTCAAAATGGAATTTTCAACAAATATAAAGACATCTCCTTGTGAAAAATTCCCCATCCTTTGAGGATTCTTTGTGGACGTTGTTTGTGGAAAAATCTCACAGGAAAAGTGTAATAAACTCACAGCAGACAAAGTGAAATTTAGATGCCTTTTCACAGAAGACACATCAACTGGTATTTCAGTTGTCAGACGAAGTAAAGTTTTTCGCTTCGACTAACGTGAATTTATTACCCAAAAACAAAAGAAGCTTCCATCAACCTGAAATCCTAAAAGCTGGTGAAACAATTATCACTAATTAAAAGAAGAACTAGGGTAAGTGGCCCAATTACGGATGGTGTCCCTATTACGGTGGGCTAACTATATTTTTACGAATTAAAAACACTGTATTTATGCAACACCTGAAATAATTTTTTTTTCACTGAGGTCGACGCTGATTTTATTCGGGGGAATTAAAACATTTTTACTTTAAACTCTTATATTTATTAAATTTCGTATTTTAATACTGATCCTGCCAATTTTGTCGTGATTCTTGAAACAGCTAAGTGAAAGTGCTAAGAAGGCGCAGCTGTATGTAAGTAAAGATTAATGTATACTTTTATGGAATGAAGTTTCGATTTTCCTTTTATGAGTAAATATTACCTAGATATTTCGTACAAAACGAAATAATCTTGAGTTTAAAATGCTTTTATCTAATAAAAATTGAAATCCGTGATTGGTACCGATGTATTGAATATGTTCCTATTACGGAGTCAGTAATCGATAGTTTCCGCGAATTTGACATTTAGAATTTTATTAACTGAAATTATATCCAATTAATAGTTTCTGCAATTTTTAATGTAAGTATATATAATTAGTGATTACATTGGTTCATAATTTGTAAAAAATACAAAAAAATTTTTTTACTTTTATTTATTTATTTCAGAAAAATGAGTAAACAACCAAAAGTGCGACGCCTAACCTATAAAAGGGAATCGTTGGACAATGATATTAGGAAGGGAATGCCTATAAGCACTGCTTTATTTCCCCCATTATAAGTATATATATTATTACCATTTAATTAAATATGTAAATAAAATTCGGAGAACGTCGCAATTGGGGCTCCATATGGAGTCTCGAATCCGTAACTGGGGCTCCATATGGGGTCTCGAATCCATAACTGGGGCTCCATACCGGGACATATTTTCCATAATTGGGGCTCCGTAATATGTCCACTCCAGTTTTGAAGGCTCCGTAATAGGTGCAAAAATCTGTTTTATTCGTTCCATCGGTATTCCTCTAATTTTTAATTATTCTATACAAAACTATTTTTAGGGGGTTCCGGAACCATTAAACTTACTAGAGGCACGAAAAAAAACAATTACCCCTAATTTGTTATTATTTCTAAAGAACAAACAGCCCGCAGTGCCACTAATCTGTCCGTAATTGGGCCACTTACCCTAGAGTTTAAAAGCAATATACGACGGAATGTGATTGAAGATTAAATCGAGGCGAGTGGCGAAGTAAAGTGTAGTCGCCATCGATAACGTTAACGTCGATCCAAAGGGATCACTGCTCCGAGCAGCGAGGGGGTTGCGCGGCGTCCCTTTCTTCGCGGCGGTGGCTCTCTTCTTTTTCGTTTCGCCGGGTCATATCTCCGTGAGCCGCACAAGTAGTTTCGAACTGCGAGGGTGGTCGAAAACAGGAGGAAAGGAGATAAGAGTAATAGTAAATTTATCGGGTAACACAAAGCGGAAGCGGTCAAAGGAGGAGGGATGGGGAGGGCCGGAGGAAGGTACGACGGAAATAGATTCGATCCGAACGATGGAGCGCGGACGAAACTTTTCGTTTCAAAGTACGATTACCTACGTACCGTGGAAAAACTTGTATTAAGACGTTCGAAGTTCGCGAGATTTTACTGCAACAGAGGCAACTTTTAAAACGGTGCACACCTCCCCGGGGGACCGACGCCGACCGACGACTACGTTATACTCTTTTACAAAAAATTTGCAATACGTCGACCGCTGAAGTATCGCCTTGGTGCAGCGAAACACTCTGCGACTGCTTGTTTCGCGACGAGAATTTTCTCCGCTTGCTCCAGTTTCGTTGTTTAATATCGCGAGTGCAGGAAAGGTGGGTGAAATTGGAAATTACGAAACGAAATCTTGGAAGCTTGCAATTTCACACGTCGACAGAAATAAAATTCATTTGCATGTTACTAATTTCTGCTGATTATATAATAATTTATCTATGGTAATGTTAAAATGTAAAATCGATGTATTATATAGTGCAGATTGTTAAATAGATTTATGCTTCGTCTGAATTTCGACTCAGTCCTTCACAGTTAAAATATTTTATTATGACGGACACTTATTAGAATTTCATTTGCAGAGCGATTTTCGGATATGGCGCATTAAGGTTATTAAGCATTAACAGAGCTTGTAGCCATAAATTAATGTGACAATCTGAAATAACTGCAATGCATTTATCACTTTGCCCATTACAACTTTCAGCTGGAATTAATTAAGTAATACGTTATGCAGTCGGTGTTATAGCTCGGACCTAGTTAATCATTCATTTTTAATTACTGTTAATCGATATGAAAGTGATGTGTAGAAGTTTCTTTAAATTGGACCAGTCGAAGAATTCGCGATTTTTTGAAAATAGGAGCAGATGATTCAAATATGTTTTTTTACGAACGATGTGATACTGTTTTTCAAAACTCGGTTTTTGTATAAACCCTACCCAGTATGGTGGTCGTGACATATAATTTTTATACACCCTGTACCACCTACTTCGCCACTCTTGAACCCGTCTTTGCAACACCCTGTATAATATTTCCAGTATTTTACATTCCCTTTGGTGCATATTTAACTTCCTCCATAATTTATGATATTAATGTACTCCGTACTCTTCGTCCATCAACTCATTTATGTCAAATCTTTATTAGAATTGAAAAAAGATACAGAAATTTAAAACGATCTCGCAACTATCATTTCCAAAAGCAGACAACTTAAAAAATTCAAACGTCCCAGACAATGAGACAATAAATTCATAATGCACCCGTTAGTGCCTTCCCAACTAATTGCAAAACACTTTTGCGGCTAACGACTAGTATGCCTGACACATTCGTACATTTCCCACCCCCTTTTCGCTCCCTTCAAAGCAAACCCTATCTCCACCAAGCGAATGCATTCAAAATACCAGTAGCAAGTTAGAAAAGTGTACCATCCGAAAAACTTCCTACCGCCGAAAAGCAGAGCATTCCGAAAAACGCAAGTGTGATTGAGAGCATCCCTCTTAGCGGAGCCCTTGAAAAGAAAAAGTCCATTACCGTCGGAATCACTGTAAACTCCAAACAGCACGGACTACCCGTTTCAGCTGAAAACCCATCGCGAAAATTGAGTGCAGTTTGCATAACAATCTCCAACTGTTCGGGCATTATTCCAGCTGATATCTGAATACAGTTCTCTGTCTGCTCGCGTCTCCCATAAACTCCCATGATTTGATAGCGGGCAATTACCCGTAATCGTTCCATCGAATTAACGTGCCTGGCCCGCGTAACGATAGAAATTCGCGGAGATTTAAGGGCGGCCATTATGGGCCTCGTGACAAACTTACCGGACCGTTCCAGAGGCGTCGGATGAGAAAGAACGGCATCGGGGCGAGGGTCGACAGGCCGATCAGTATTCCAATCGCGTTCGCCCAGTCAGGGAATATGTACTTGCCGTAATAAGGCAACTGGTACGTGTATATTTGATACACGAACACCCCCTGCGGACAAAAACAAGGAAACGCCGTTATTCCTGCTGCCAACCCCGCGGGGCAAAAGCGATCGCACGGTACACAGGGCAAATTAAGAATTCGATATTTTTAATCGGAAGGAACACCGCCGTTTCCCCTGGAGCGTGCTTCCTACTCGGCGGGGCCGAGCTTTCGGACGAAATAAACATTGACTAGCGCCTCCACCGGGTGCCATTTTTAAACTTTACCAATTGAAATCGATTGAAACGCTGCTGGGAAATGGTGAGGCGTTGCGGCAAATGGGTAGCATCGTTTGCTGAACGATTGTCTCTAAATAAGTTTTTCTTTTGATTAATTCGTACGATTTCTTTGTGATAAATGTTAGTGGTATTTGTGGGAATTTTCTGTGGGAATTATTGGGGGTTGGAGGAGTAAGGGATTTAGGAAGAGCACAGGAGACATGTTTTATGAGTTTCACATGAGTCAAGTGAAATCCGGGGATGTTATTTTATTATATGCTTTAGTGACACTGCGTGTTGACTTATTAGGTTTGTTAAGTATTTGGGGATGTTCGAGCTGATGTAGGAAATTCGGGGGAACTGAGTTTTGATGATACTTGAAATGAAACAAGGAAACACCACTTGTTACATTTTCTTCTTACTTTTACTCAAGGGCGAAATCGGACACTTTGCGGAGTAACATTTTGGATTTTGGTAAAACTAGATATGTTTTTAGTGATATATATATATACGTATTTCGAAGGATTTTTGAAAATTTAAAAAATTAGGGATCTTACAGCTTTTTGAAATATAGCGTTGACTTTTCTTCAATAAATTATAACTGTTAAACTAAGAAACTAATAAAAATGACCTTTTGAGTGCTTACAGTAGACAGATAAGAGAACCTAATAAAAATGATTTCAATTAAAAAAAAAATTTTTGATCATAAATTTTGGAATTTTTTGCAAAGTTTTTAATAGCAGGGCACCATTTAAAAATTTGAAAAATGTAGGATATAGCCCAATTTGTCGCCTTTATGGACACATTTTCAGAAACGTGGAAACAGAAAAACTTTTACTGTTTTTTATACCCAACATAATAGGGGATGTGAATTTTTGGTATTCGCCATATTTTCCGTCAAACGAATTTGACCTTTTTTTTTAAATGGAATGCTATATATTTGATTACCCGATATGAAAACGACTGTCACGAAAAAATCAACCATATGGTATACTATCACCACCAAAGCTACGCAAAGTTAGGAATGAAAGAAATAGATTCAATCTAACAGATAGGTAGTTTAATATATTTCTACCTAAGGTCTCTAGAGTACTCTAAAGTCTAACTCATACAAATTATGTCACGAAACCTGAAAAGCACGAATTAAAAAAGAATATATCTAGCCCCTCCTATCGAGGAGCCTATCCTTCTCCATTAAAACACAAGAAAAATAAACTGCCTTGGGTAGATAGCTTCAAAAATAAAAGTTAATTTAAACTGCCACTAAAATACGCAAAAAATACACAAACTTTGGCGTCCAGTATTTTTTAAACAAACCACAAACCAGCAAAGCGATAACGTGGATCGCGTTATATTTCAATTTCATAGAATTCCACGAAATTGGAATTAATAATTCTTTATCAAGAAACTAAAGAAATCTCTGCAACGAGTTAGTCGTGGAGCACTCGCGCGTTAGAATTTTTCTAGCATGAACTTTTTAATTCTATGCCATTGCCTGCAGTCAGAGAAAGGTTGTTTATGAAAATTAGATGATTGATGACCGCACCAGGCGCGCTTGCTTATCGGGAAACGGCGATACATAACTCCGCGGGGGATCGCGCTCGATTGGCCGCGAAACGAAACCCGGCCGTGTAGTTTCCGTTGTTTTTTCCAGCGGCCAGTAAAAAGCAGGGGGTGATCGAGCGAGGCAGCCACTCTTGTTCCCAGCGATCAGCTCGTTCCGTGCTCGGGACAGAAATTATGTTATCCGTTCAATTGGCTGTGCCGAAACAGTGGCCGTAATCGGCGTGAAAAGGAAAAGATCGAGTGCCACGGGAATTTCCGTACGATTCGCGATCGCTAAAGTGGAACGTGACAGGGGTTTGAGCAACGTGTTTTGCTTCCAAGGGAGTAACAAAACGCACGATCTTCCTTTTTTCGGGATGAAATATCGGGGACGCAGTAGCCAAACGGAGAAACAGAAAAGAACGAAATGAAACAAAGTGAATTCTCCGTGACTGACAACACGACTGCAGAGGGAAATTATTTTAAATACAGGCTACTTAATTTTGCAATACTCCCTTTAGCTATCTTTTACTTGAATTCAGAATGAAAAAGGTAAAAAGACTATCTACCGAAGATATACAAAATTCCTAAAAATTTGATCGTTAATTAAAACGTTAATTACTATTTCAACAGAAAAGAATTTTAACTCATCTTCTACCACAACCAAGTGTTCACAACTCGCGGAAGAAGTGACTCTACAGAGGTCCATTTCAACCCTCCCTCATCCCCAAGATGGGACGATGAGCCCTCACAGTTCCTTCACCTATTTCCGTGACCCACCATGCAGCAGGATCGAATTGGGGAAGTTCATTAAAGAAATAAAGGGGAAGGATACGGAATCGAAGCCGCGTGTCGTCAGACGAAGCTGACGCCGAAAATGTCGCGCTTAATAAGACAGTCGATCGATCAAGTTGACCCGAGCCTAGCACTCGAGGCTCTCGTCGGTGGGGCGTGGATCCGAGGGCGAGAGGGATCGGTGAGTGTGTTACGATAGGAACTGAATTAATGACGGGACCGAAATCTTCGCCCAGGCGAGGCTCGACTTAATGATGGAGGTCTGCAGAGGCGTCGCGAGTGGGAATCATTACACGGTTCTTCGCCGCGTTCCTCCAACTCGTGCTCCCCGCCTGTTCGTCGATCCAGATCCTCTGCAAATTCGTGTTTGTTAGGAGTCAAGTGCGGCGCGATGGAACGTAATTATTTAAGCTGCCATCTTCTTTTTTTTATTCAATAACACCCACACGTGAGTTCGCGCACTGTGTGGGCTGCGCAGAGGTCATTTGCTAAACGAGATGCGGAGGAATAGGATGCAGGAAAAAAGCGACCGAGAGCCCAGGGGGGAAAGAGTCTAAAACAAACGGAAAATCAATAATGGAGTAAGAGCGTCGCGCTAAATACTTGTGGGCCGAGAAGCAAAACCGCGATAATATCCTCAGCGAGGACGCCCCGCTAGAAGGAGGGATTAACATCTTAACCGTCGGGCTCGTGTCGCAAAAAGAGTAGCGTGGGGTGGGCGAACGAGTACGTGTTGCAAAAAGAGTGGCGAGTACTTGGGTCCTCGTGTAGCTGAAAGGGTCATTTGATTGGATAGGATCGAAGTAATTTGGTAGCGAGAGGTATAGCGTTTGATCGTCAACTGGGAGGGTGGAATGTTTGGTGATTGATCGGAGGAGTGGGCTTCGATCGCGTTTGAAAAATTGATGGAATGTGCAGAGTGTAGGTGATACATACGAGTAGATGCGAGACTATGTTCAGCTTAAGATTATAACGTTAGGCAACTGTGAACTTCTCCGCCACTTTATCCAAAGTTCAACAACAGACTGAGGTATATATACGGAGAAAGGGTACTAAAGTTCTGAGTTCTGGGTAGACAGGTGATGCGTATAACTAATCTGAGACCATGCTTTGGATTCCCTTATACATAATTCAAAAATTCCTCCGACAAGGTAAGGATCCCGATTTTTAGCTTCTGCACGTTGGTGTATATACATCTATAATTGGCAGTATGAGGTAACATTGGCAGTTACTTAATTAAGGAAGGAAAAGGACATCAATTTTATCCATTCTCACACTTGTAATGCAATCACAAACGGTGCGATGTTATAAATAGGATACCTAAAGCAGGTGTGACACGGAGGGTGAAAAATTAAATTTCACAAGTGGCTAGTGGCAGGTAGTAGCAGAACCTGTAGAACTTGTAGCACAGTAAAACAGAATAAGGATGAGGAATTAAATCGGGACCAAGAAGTAACAACAGTATACAGTTAGCGTTACAACTATAGAAGCAGGTTCGGTAATCCGAAGGAAACAATAAAATTACAACCCCCCACTACTAGCACCGCAACACCGTAACGGAACCATACCGTAACACATTCCAGGCATTTCGTTCGATCAGCATTCATCCGCGCAACGGAGAATACCTACCTACCTGCCATTGGTAGCCGACGTTTGTAAAACAAGCTCCACACCGCGCCAGCTAATTATCAGCGAATAACTTCGGCATAGTTGGGCCCGGCAGTGGCCCTAAGATCGAAAGCAGAAGCGGGGCATCGCGCTAAGACACGAACGGCGTGGATTGCGATCGCAATGCGCTTACCAGACAGGTGATAGGCGCGAGCACGACCCAGCTGAGCCACCAATAGTTGCGGAGTAAACAGCCGAACCGCATTTGCATTTCGGCGATGTTACACAGGAATTTGTTGCAACCGTAACACCAGGCCGCCGCGCCGACCTCGGCGGTGCCGATCAATAGTATCGCCCAAGAAGCGGTGTTCCAGTCCATCAGCTTGAACAGGTAAACACCGCCGTCGAACACCATCGGTACAGCGAACAGCCAGCAAGTGACGCATATCCCCAGCACCACGTAGCTCTCGTGCTTCCGTAAATCTGGTCGCAGGTCCAATATGGCGGTGTTTATCGCCTGCACGCCTGCGAACTGTGTGTATCGTAAAAAGTAACGACCGACCGTGTTACTCCGGATTCGATGCTCGCCCGCCGGCGTTTCTCGTTACCCTTTCTTCTCTCCCGCGGATTTTTTTTCCCTTCTTCCTTTCCCTCGTTTTTCCCCTCCTCTTTTTTTTTTGACGCAGTCCGTCTTAATTACCCTTGAGCGTAGCAGGCTACAGAGCGAGAGGACGGAGAAGCGTGTAGGAAACAAAGGGTCCTTCGCTCCCTTGCTTGCTCTATCCGTCCCCCCAACCACGGTTCTCCGTCTCTCTTTCTCTCTCTCTCTCTCTCTCCCTCCGCGGCTCTCCGTCTCGCCCGCCAGTTTACGCTTGCCGCGGTCTCCCCGGTTCGAAGGATAAAAAGGGAGGAGAGGGGCTGGAGGGTGGAAAGAAAGAGGTGTGGATTTCAGCGGGATGGCAAACCATAACTCTTTCCATGATATACGAGCCCCGAGGCGGAGAGACGAGAGGCGATGCAAAAGTAACACGGAACGATCGTCTGGCTACTCGCAAGCACATTCTCGCCCGCAGCTCTTTTGACGAATACAGCGACTGGCGTTCCGGTTCTCCCGAGCCACTTGAATGGCGCCTTCTTAGCCGGGCTCGGTAAGGACGAGAAATTTTTCGCCGTTTCCCTCCTCTTTCTGGCAGTAACTCCGCGCGGCGAACCAGGCCCGCCTTACTTTAAACTTTAAACAACATGGAAATACGGAGCCGTTCATTTTCAAAGTCTCCACGCCTCTCTGCTTTACCTACTCTTTCCCCCTTTGCTCCCCGCAGCGCCCCTCGACTCTAGTTTCTTTTCCACTCCGACGCCCGCGGAACCGACTCGCGCTGTGCTTTTCTTCAACTTCGAGGGCGCTCTATTTTTTTTTTCAACGAACCTCCAAGGCGCCTCGGTTCAATGACCCCCTTACACTGCGTTCCACATTAGAGCATACTGGTTTCGCGCAGGGCTACACTGTTGATTGGTAGTAAACCGGCAGGGAAAGTGCTAAGACCAATCCTGAAAGTGCTACGACTAATCGCGTGTGTCAGATCCGTGGGAGCTGCGCAGATCGGTCGCAAATCGGTAGGGACGTCGGTATGCTGTTGTATGGAACGCAGTGTAGATCGAACGTTGTTTTTGGGCGAGGTCCGCTGCCTTGGGCGACGTACTCACTTGGCTGCCGAGGCCCAGGATGAACAGCATCACGAAGAACAGGACGGCCCACAGGTTCGGCAGGGGCATCCGTACCACGGCCTCCGGGTACGCGATGAAAGCCAACCCCGTCTCGCTCTTGACCACTTCGTCGATCGGTAACTGCATCTCGTGAGCCAGGAATCCCATGATGGAGAATATCGCGAAACCCGCGAAGATCGAGGTGAGCAGGTTTGCGAATGTCACGAAGATCGCGTCCCTGAAGGGGGAAAGAAAAGAATGCTGTTAGTCGCTTGCGAATGTGATGTATACAGTTGGTCGAAAAAGTATTGGCTCACACATTTCTGTTTAAATATCTTTGTAAATTGCAGTAGTATATTAGTACAATAATGTATTTAATAATTATATCTCGAGTGTGCCAACACTTTTTTGAGTATGGAATTCTCGGTTTCTTTCTGTTATTTGCTTAAATTATATTATTCAGAGTTTTGAAAAATACATTACTTCGGTATATAATAATCTAATTATTCATGGGATGTTAGAAAAGTTTTGCGGAATTTCATGTTTTCCAGCGTTTTATTTATTCCGAATTTAATTATATCTAATTGTTTAAAACAACATACGATATTTACTTCAATTTACTCTGCATAACTCCAAGTTTATGAAAATTGTATTAAATGTCTATGTATTTCAAGGCAAGAACGAAAGCTTTTTTGCGAATGAAATATACAGACATACCCAAAGGCATGAAAAATTTATAAAACAGGGCACCATGCATCGTCGACTTCACATGCTCCATGTAAATGTTGCGTAGGCTGACGTCCTAGTCCAGAATCTGACAGCAATCAACTCGAACGTTAAAAAAGGTACTCAAAACGTCAACTATTACGAAAACGAGCGCCATATTCTTTACTTATATGCACAAGATGTTTGCTGAATTATGTAGGCGCGTATAAATATTTCACGGGCGACCGTCTGCGATACAAGCTAGTATCAGAGTGTATCAGTCGTGACACTCGTCAGAGTTACTCGTCGAAAGACGTCGTGTGTTTCATATTCACGTCGTCGACGACTTTCCAACTCCGTGTCGACATCATGCAAGTTTCTGGAAAATATAGTTGCCGCGAGGGATGCGCTGAAGAGTTCGTAAACATGTACTTGTTTCTTGCTAAATAGGAAAACTCAACAGAAAAGGAACAACGACCCATACAGGTACGTTGATTAGCATTACGTTACGGAACACATGAGTGACTCATATGCGTATACATTCTTCAAAGGTGGATCTACGCACTAAAATAAGTAGAAAATATTATATGAATATAAGAGGTACGCACCATAGTTTCTCAATTATAAGTAGATCAAATCGAAGTGTTTTCACATTGGACAGTTTATTTAGAAATCGGTAGTGGAATAATTAGATGTGGATTTTCTCTACTACTATATAAATTACTTTCAAAATAAGAGGCCTAAGAGATATTAAGGACTTTATAAAAACACAACCCCCTTCGGGGTTGATTAGGGAAAAATCCTGAAATTGTTTTTTAGGTATTCATGTGGGTAACCTTTAAAAGCAAAAACCAAGTAGATATCTAATCAGGCCTAAAACATCTTAAAGAATCCGTGGAAACACATTTCACCCCTTTTCACTCCCTTAGGGGTTGATTAGGGCAAACTGCTGAATGTGGTTTTTAGGCATTCATATGGGTAACCTTTGTAAGTAAAAACCAAGTTGATATCTAATCGGGCCTAAGAAACAATAAGGAGTCCGAGAAAACATATTTCACCCCTTTTAACCCCCTTCTAGTTAGAATTTAAAAACATTCCTTCTTATCGAGCACCTACGTCTCAAAAGGAATATACCCTGCGAATTTCATGTTTCTAGGGTCAGCAGTTTGGGCTGAGAATTATTTCAGATTCTATCTACATATTATAACAACCCGAACAATAACCCCAGCAATTTTTGCTTAACAAACAATCGCCCCAAAGTGTTGCACCGACTTCTCCAATCACCCCACACGAAACTCAATGAAGCAATCTCCATCAGATGATCTACGAGACCCTCCACAAGAATATTCTACGAAAAGAAGGACACACAAAGGCCACCAGTAAATTATTATTCAACTTATTTTCCCATGCGGCATCAGTAAATTTCGACCTGCGCCAGCAGTTACGGGGCATCCAGTACAAATGTCTGGCGATAAGGGCAGCGCGACGTAGGTGGCTGACGAGGAAGAACAATTAATAGCCGCTAGTAAAACTTGGCCCAGCCGGCGCGACGAATTATGCTTCTGGCGCTTGCTCATTCGACTTGCGCCGGCACTGATATAATTTATACGCGATGCAACGTGCAGCGAATTGTGTCGCCGTGGGGGGGGAGGGACTTTAGAGTCGGATAATAATGCTAATTACGACTTCGAGCAATATTTCGAGGACGCGAACGGTCTGACCCAGGGTATCGTTGCTCTAAAGCCAACGCTTCGACCCACCCGCGACGGCACCGTGGTCCGCCTTACGACTGGCATCGCGCGAAATGAAATATCTGACGGACGCTTTGAGCATGTGTATCGCGTGGACGCGTTTACCGTCGAGAACACCTCCAGAGAGACCGGTGGCCGTACTGCGAGCATTACGCGGAGAATTACAGTACAGTATCAGAAACTCGACATGGTTAATTCGTCGTCCGGGATTTCGTCGTTCGGACGTGTTTCACGTTTGCAACGCGGCCGTTAAAGGCGCGGGTATTAATAGCCCTCGTGTTCGAAATCCGCGAGTTAAGCGCATAACCATCGCTGCTGCCGTGGATATTTCAGCTGGGGAAGTCGGGTTCGTGGGAGAACTAGTTCAGGGCAGGTTACTCGTACTCGTCTGTACTCCGCGCGTGTCGCAGTGGGCGCAGCCCTGATTGCGTGTGTTCTGAGCTTCTGGTGGAGGACTAGTCGAATTTGAATTTTTTATTTGTACGTGGTGACGGAGAAGCCGATTTTTTAAAGTAGTCGAGATATTTTATGGTGGATGGTAAAAAGTGGATCGAACTTTTAGGATTAATATGAGGTTGAAAGTTCTGGTATTCTAATTTTATTACTTTCTTGGAGTTATTCTATCAATGTAAAATGTAATTTTATTCGATTATTCAGGCTAACGCGGGTTCGTATATTTATGACGCGCAGATGAGCAGTGATGTATGGCCGCTTAATTACATCTGATAATTATACATTCTTTATGAAAATAATTACGATGTTGTTATCGCGGTATTGTGTATCAAGCATTCAAATATTATTTAATTGGAAGTAATGAAAAAATCAAGAGTATCTGGAAATAAATAATGATACACAGATCTGGAAATATGTTATTATTAACGTGGAAACACGAAACTATTGTTATAATGTGGAACAACTGGAGCGTTGCATAAATACAAAGACAAAGGGTGCGTGGAAATTATTTTGTACGAATTCAAAAAATAACAGTGATTATTAATTATAATGGGCGCATGAAATAAATATGTGAAGCAGATTATTTCAACGTTGTTAGAGTAGAACAAACTCTGATGTATCATATGAAATTCCCCTGCAAGAGGAAAATAAAATACCCATGTTACATTTGAAATTTACTTGCCAACTAATGAGGCAACCACTTTTCTGCGATCCTCAGAGCATTGCAGAACCATGTAGCCTCACCATTGGAAACAAACATAGCAAAATGAAAAGCAGAAAGAAAGAAAGAAAACCGATATTATAAGTCGAGCTAGCAGATATCACACTTGCTCACAAATTATCGTTTCAAAAAGTTCAAAATCATATTATGGAGATCTGTAAAGTGTAACTTTTATAAGATCTGACAAAACGTAGAAAAATTTTTAATAACTACAAGATAATTTAGAGACCTACCGAAGTATGCTCCAAACTTCTATCTTCCCAACTACGAACATGCTCGAATATTTCGTCCACAGTGTGTTAAATTACTCTAACAACCCAGCACTTCAGACATTTAGGGAAACTTGCATACTCGCCTGTGACAATTGTTGGTAAAGTTGCTGTAGCTCGAGAGAGTGATTAGAGATCCACAACCGATGCCAAGTGAATAAAAGACTTGAGAAGCAGCGTCTGCCCAGACAGTAGCGCTTCCCAACGTTGACCATGTCGGTGTGATGAACCACAGAGAACCATCAGCAGCACCGTCCAGCGTGACACCTACAACATATCATTTAATCGATTAATGTGTTATCAGATACAGTAGTTCTTTTTTTAAGAATTAAGATCTCTTCGTATTTGGAATAAAAATTTTATACAAAAATTATGTGAATATTTTGTGGGAGGAAGCTCCCACTTTATTATTGATTGCACTACTCGTTTAGTTCGGTGAATAATTGTGGTTTTATAATGTTAATTTAAACAGGTCAAGTTATTTGTACGTGTACTGTATATGTAATTAATTATATTCTGTTCTTTTACGTACCAATCCCCCCTGGCTTGAGAAAAAATCGTCTATTTTTTTAAAACTAATCTTCATTAAGGTCATACTAAAAAAGTGAATATTTTTAAATTTCAATTTTAAAATTTTTAATTAAATTGGCGCTACAAAATGACATCGCCTGGAAAAAAGTCTGCGGACGTCCTTGCTACTGATTATGAAAAGGTATTACATTAATTACATTATGAGAAGCTTTTTTAAATAAATAAATTCAGAACAGTATTCGTGATTTCTTTGCCCGAAAAACTAATTTTCAACCCATATGGAGGTAACAGTGCTATTTACAAATGATAAAACTCGGAAGTTTAATTTTGAAAAACATAAAAATTAGAAGAAATGGGTAAAGATGAAAAAACATTTACGAAACAATCGAACACCTCCCAAAATCACTTTTGTCCCCGACAAATTTAGAAAGGTACGTTCGAGAATGAAAACCTGACAACCCGACTCGTTCCGTAATGCATGAATTCGAGGGTACAAGCCTTAAATTCGATGCAATAATGCAGTCGATCGGAGAGCGATCTTTCTACTGTCTCAAAGGCTTCGCAGAGAATAGGACGATACGCTTGGATAATCCTGATTTTCAGAGGGCTCGCTTCACTGGCCGCCTATTGATGAACTTCATTTTTCAAGTGACCCCACAGAAAGGGACCTGGAGATCGTAGAATCGATACTCTCGATGGGGGTGGGAAACCACTATTCCATCCAATCCAACGGCCCGGAAATATAATACTCAGTGTCGCCTAAAGTTTCAGGATCATCTCAGAATTATTCTGCATATTAAACAGGGTGCCCCCATGTTGGATGTACAGTCTACGCACGCGTGCAATTTTCAACAAATTAAATAACTATTACAAGACCTGAATTCGAAAACCAATTTCAAGTGAATCTCCTAAGTTATATTCTATTATTTCTTTCCTGTCAATCAGTTAATCGATCAAATCGTTAATAATTTATAAAAGTGCGGCCGAAATAATGGTACAACCAGACATTGAGTGATTCCTCATTGTCAAAAGTAAATCAAACGTGCAGAATAATTTCTTTTTATAGAAATAAAATCAAATTTGAAAAATCGCTAAGTAAATCAGACTAGAAAATAGCAGAATTTGTGAGTAAATATAGTTCACATGTGAATTAAAGGAATACTCGTGTACAAATAAATTAAAATTGTGAACTCGATTTTTATTCACGTGCGCACGTTTTTTTTTGGATCTTCTGCGATAAGTGGTATAGAAATTTTCTGTCATACGTTACGCGTAGACTGGGATATGCACCACTGTATGGTTAAGTCACAAAAGCCTTCGATAGAATTATACGGTTCAGTTCGGCCTTTCTTGACGGGATACGCGATATAAGGCACCATAAATACGCGGAAATGATCTACTGCGGACACGTAGTGATTTTCGTCGGTATATGTGTATAATATCACGTCCACGGGGCAAAACTACCCGGCAGCGTATTTCAAACTTGTCCACAACTCGAATTAATTGTGTTTTGGCATAAATAATGGGAGGCAACATTGCGCAACAAATTCAGCTGCACCAATCATAATAGATACTAGCCGGGAGCATATTATGAATGATTTATAATCTCATGCATTATTTAGTTGCCAGTACGTAGATGTCACGCCGTTTCGTATTTTCACGCGACAAATGATGAAATGTATCAATTTTTTATTAACGTCGATTTAATAACCCTTCATTAATCTGTAATTAGAGATCTATTTTATTGCTCATGGATGTTCTTTCGGTGTCAATTTACTGACGATCATATTTGAGGGTCTTCCTAGATGCAATTTAATTTTACTAAAAATATTTTGGGTGAATAATTGGATCAATTGGAATGAGTTTCTACTAGAGCTTCCAATATATTTACAGACTTACATGAATAGTAGCCATTATCTCAACATCCTGTTACGTGTCTTATACCTCATATAATTGCGGACAGAAGAGGAGTTTCGATTGTGTCGATCAAGAATTTTCTATTACACAAGAAACGTTTCTCCAGCCTCTTACCTCGTATCAGCAACGCCGTGAGCATGATATAAGGGAAAAGGGCGGTGAAGTAGACGACCTTCCCGATGGACTGGACACCACGTATCAGGCACAGGAAGCAGATTATCCAGGCGAGGGTGAGGCATCCTAACAATTCCCACCTTATGCCTCCGAAATGTTCCCACGTGGCTCCGCGCAGACCCAGGACGTAGTCGCTGGATTCGATCAACGATAATATCCGATCACGATTACATGTTTTACCTTTCTTCGCGATTTTCTTGCTTATCGTCTGGCGCGTGGATGCAACGAAAGCCAGCTTCCCTCATCCGATTAGCGTGCACCGTCGAAGCGAACGACAACGAAACGATCGTTCCGAAGAATTTAAAAAACATAGGTAAGCATTTCATTGCGATAAGTAGGAAACTAAACTTTCAGTAGAAATTTTATTGGAGTCTATACTTAAAAGTCTAAAAATTTTGAAATATTTCAGTGTACACTATCATATTACTGAGACAATAGATTAACGTGTTAATGTTTACAATATTGAATTTTTCTTTTACTGTAACATGTCTCGTTTTTCTTGAACTTACTGTATTCATTATTATTATATAAATTGGTCTTGTCCCGTAATAAATAATAATAAAAATTCTCTTACATTACATTAGGTTATTGGTTCCATATAAAAATGATTCAATAGATTAGAAGGCCACAAATATTAATAACAGTAATATAAAAGTTCCACTTAAGTTCAGCAATGTGACGAACACGACAATGCCCACGCGAAGGGTTTCGAAAATCATCGTTCGTTGTCGCGTCAGATTCGACACTATCATGCATGGATACACGTACTTGAAATACTCCTCGGAGGACAGCACCCTCGTGTACAGATGCCGAAGTGGCGTGGCCCTGTCGCCGTCGAAGCAGTGCGTGACGTTCCCCCCGCCGTAGTATCCGAAACTCTTGCACACCAGCTCGGCGGGCAAGCAGGTCCTGTTGTAAAATATCGTCGCGGGATCGTCCTTTTGACACTCGATCTGCTGGAGGCCGCTGTAACAATCTGTCCCGCGTGAACGTTATAGCTTTACGACGTGTATCCGATATTGTTGCCCCGGCTACACGGTAATTAGGGCGAAACATCAAAGCCCGCGGCCGCTGATTGAAACGAAATAGCCGTCGTTTACAGAATACGATGCGTCGTAGAGAATCGACGGTTCGGCATTACGCGCGATAAGGGCGCGCGTACCCGCGCCTATATAGCCACGCAGGTACTTTGTTACGATCGTCGAGAGACAGGACTAATTACGCCGGCGCTTTGTTCCTCCCCCTCCGATCCCCTCTCGTTTAATTTAGAGATACTTCGTCGTAACACAATTTCCAGTCGGGGTGCCTCCGCCTAGGCGCCCGTTCTAATGGCAATATGTTAGGAGACGTGGCAATAACCCATTGAAGAAGCTACTTCGTTCGTCAGCGAAAGAAAGGTTACTCGAGCTTGCGGAATATTGCGAAAGACCTCGTTCTCGTTAGAGTTTCACGTGCTACCGAAATTGGACTTGTTGTTAGATTGGTAGCAAATGGATTGCGCGTTTAGATAAATAAACGGCGTTTGGAGGATATTTAGGGGATTGTGGAAGAGGATTCGTGGAGAGAGGTGGCTCGCATAATACACATTTGGCGGGGATTGTTGAATGGTGGAAAGGTAGGGTGGAAACAGTGAAAAGCAAGGTTGCGTTTGGTCCTGGACCTGTTAGTGGACTCATCAGTAAAGCCTCGTTCTGATTAGTTAAGTCGCTTGAATTCAAGTCGCTTGAATCTACTTGAAACTTACGTTACCAATGTGAACCTGTTATTATTAAACTTGACTTGAGAAATAGGTGGAGAAATGACAAGATTACTAAATTCTTAGAAACATATGAGAAATTATGATATTTTATGGAATAACGAGAAGAAGAGACCACCTTCTCCCCGTTGATGCCAATTTAGATATCTACTTGCTTCAAGTTTAATCTTAAACGTCACTTGAAAGCAATTGACAGTACTAAAGACAGACTTGAAGTCAAGTGACTTGAATTATATTAATTATCCGTGTGTTGAATTAATGCAGCCTCAGAAATAATGAGGAAATAATGAGAAAAGCGTGTGTTATATTAATAATTACTTTCGTTCTTATCACACTGTCTTTAGATTCGATCGATGTCTGCTCTACGCACTTGAAAGCGAATCCAACTTTCAGAACAGCTCCTAATTTGAGATAACAACTGTTTTTTATTACTTCACGTTACGATCTGCCGTTAGGACGACCAATAAGTTTTCGAGCGGCTCCAAACTTTTATGACGTCTACAAAACTTGATAAATTGTTGTGTAATTGAAAGTCAACCCTCTTCAAGCTTAAACTACATATTATGGAATTTATGGTGGCTTGTTCAACTTATGAAAAATATATTTGTCTGCACCTTGACTATTGAAAAATCACAGCAGTTTCTCTAAAAATGTCAACTGTTACGATCCATGTCAACTTAGATTAGAGCTTTGAAGATTCTAGTGTATTCTATTTTTTCGAAAAAAAATATAATTAATAGAATAATTATTCTAACACGTCTCCGTCGCAATTATAATAAATAATAATTACAAGCAACTAAACAAAGCGTTCTAACAGAAAGGTGGCAAAAATATTACTTCACGTAATTTCTACATATTCTTCAAAGTAACACGATTCAATTTTAAAGAAACGAACCACTTCGTTCGTTTAAAACAGCTCTACTAGCACTTACAATTTTACAGCGACGATAAACTACGTATGTTGTGCGATAAAACGTTGCCTTCGATAACAAGATGGGTGTACTAGCAAGAAAATCATCAAACGTACTCACAAGGGATCTTCGATAACCCGAAAATACCGATATTTTTAAACTTTGCGAGTTTGTAGCGAATCTCAATGGAAATATCAGACAATTTTTTCTACTACATTTTGGTTATTCAGAGTGAGAACGCCCTTTAAATATTAACGTTTGATTTCCTATTTTCCTGTGCATCTTGAAAACTATGTAGATATCAAAGAATTATTAGAACGCAAATATAATGGATTTTAGTTTAGTATGGATAAATAGTTTAAAACTTTTAATGGGAAATGTTTTTTATTTAACCTACACGTTAGAGCACAAATTCAAGATACCTATATAGGAAAATAGGAAAGCACACATTAATCTTTTAGAGTTCCCACGTTGAAGAACCAAAAATAGCAGAATACAAACAGTATCAGAATAAAAGTAGGTCTGTTTTAATAAATAAGAATAAGCTCCTATTAAAATTCCCTACAAACCTGAAAAGTTTAAAAAAAAATCGGAATTTTCGACTTACCAACATTCCCTTGTCAGTGAAGAAATACGAATTATAATACTCGCCAGATAAACTGCCATTTCATTCTGTACTCACCGTTCGTGTTGAAGTCGTTGTCGCAGTATGCCCAGCGAAGTTTCGGCATGAAGGATACGAAGATGTAGAAGAGAGTCCAGGCGACGATCACCATGTAGTAGATCATCACGAAGAAGATGACGACGAGGGTGCAATAGCCGACGCCTTGAAGCGCCGGCGCCATTCGTGCGAAAGCCTCGTTCGGTCCGAGACCGGAATACTGTCCGATCACGAGCTCCAGAAAGAATATTGGCAGTCCCATCGTGATCAACATTAGAATAAACGGTAGTAGGAAGGCGCCTGGGAGCAAAGGTAACGACAAAATGTCATACAAGCCCGCATACGTGACCTGTATTTAAGGCCACTCGCTTCACCACCCGGCGTTCGAACGGCGCGACCGGCAAGTTGGATCCTGAATTTTGAATTGCTTGTGTCTGGAGATAAAATCATCTGAAGATTCTTAATGTCAATTTGTACTGGTCTTTTTTTTATTCTTTTTCATACTTTATGGAAGATTTATGGAAGACGTCAGCTGTGAAGGCTAAGTGACTAGAGAATAAGTCAGAGTCGGGAATTAATTAAATAGAATATTATTTAAATAATGTATCGAATAAAAGTTAGTTTAACTTTAGATTATTCGACAAATAAAGTTAATTTTTTTATTATTATTTTATTATTGTTATCATTCGAGTTAACTTTATTTGACACATGACGAATCATCTTTTTAACTTGTAGTCGTTATTCGAAATTTTTATTTAAATAAAGATTTTGCCCATTCCTAAATACGGGGGAGAGGTCCCATCTAACAAAAAATTACTATTAAAACTAGTACTGATATTGTTTATTCCATCAGAATAAAGTTTGCGAGCGAAGAAACTAATATGTTTCAATATTATCCCAATGTGAGAATATTACACCCATCTATTTTGGCGAAAGCAAGGATTAAAAATATTAAGAATTTTTTATATTCCCAAAGCACGTATTAATAAATAGAAAAACTTCAATTTAGTTAACACATTCTTTTAGTGATAAAGAAAAGTTCCCAACAACGGTACATAGTTTTTTAGGGTGTTACAGTGGAAAAAATCCTCAACAGCGAAAATCATGGTGTAACTTGAATAATTTTGAAATGCTCACGAAGTGTGTCTTCATAAAACTTTTGTTAATTCAAGAAACTACAAGTGACGAGAATATTGGAAACAATGCGCGTATGAAACTAGAGGAACATATCATTGATTCGTGCCACTGGAGTGCGTGATAGAGGTAAACTATAAGACAGCAAGGGAAAGGGGATCGTCTATGATCAGACGCAGCCTGCAAACCAATCTCACTGGATATATGTATGCTCGTGCCTACATCTCCCTGTGACTGTTCACATGTGCATGATTTCCAAAACTGATTCGAGTGAAACTAATCTAGATTGATATTCTCAGTTTCTTTACTGCCCTAATTTCGTTTAAGATTCCCAACATACACCTTCATCACATTATCTTTAAACCATTAAGAGGGGCATAAATTGGTCTATTCTATGTAACACAAAAGGTCTTTTTATGTGAGGTAGTTTAACAAGAAAATTATGCTAATATCGTTAACACATCCGCGATGAACTTTATGTAAGAAAATTAGCAAGGCAGTTCGTACATTTGATTTAATGCTGCGCAATGTCTAATTCGCTCGTTGAGATTTTTGAACCAGGGGAATGAATCAGAAAATCCCATTGTTCTCAATGTTCATGTATCGTCGAAATGGTTTAAAATAAAATGAATATGACGAAGGAAAATCAAATGTTTTTAAAACAGACAAACTAGTAATAACAGTTGGCGCAAAAGTCATCATGCAATGTTAATAGCTCCTAATTTTATATGTCAGTGATGTTTTGACATTTCAATAGAAGAGACTCACGAAATTTATTGCCCATAAAGATGACTAAGTGTACCTTCCAAGAACGCGGAAAAATTGTGTCGACACTTTTCCGAGCAAATTAATCTCCCGTTTTCGTGATTTGTTGTGGCCATCCAGATCCCCCGATTTAACCGCCCCAGACTTCTTTCTCCGGGGCTATTTGAAGGCATTGGTTTACACGAATAACCCACAGGCTTTACAACAATTAAAGAATCGAAAATCTAACCCACAATACCATGGAAAATTCAATAAAAAGAATCCAAATTTGCATAAATTCTAATGGCGGTCATTTGTTAGATACTATCTATGGAATTTGATGTCATAAAATTTATAAGTCTCAATAAATTGTACCACAAAAAAACGCTACGTGGTGCCATTTAAAAGCAGAGTTACACACTAAGAAAATCGGACGATGACTTTCGCCGCAAGCTTTTATTTGTTACACTGTGGCAATAAGAATTCAAAGTAAACAATGACTAGTGACTGTTTGCAGTGTCTCGAAAACGCTTGAAACCAGACGTGAGCCTAATAATCGTTTTACGTACGCGATATAAAAAATAATACCCCAATTAAAGGATTATAGAAACGATGGCAATTGATAGCATTACTTTCGTGCTCGTTCTATCATCCAAGTGTTGATGGATATCTGACGGAATTTCCTGTTATTTACCTTAAAGATTATCAGCCTCTCAAAAGCCTATTGATCAGAAATTATCATAAGTACCCCGACTACACACTCCCCTCCGAATGACAGCGGCCTTAAATCGCTCCACTACTAAAAAGAAAAAGGGATCGCAAATATTGAAAACCGTGGGGCGAGTATGCTTTAGAATCAGCAGCGAATGGAAATGTTCTCTATCTCGATCAATGGCCCGTCAATAATCGTCCGCGATGAACCACGATGGGTGAATGTACACGATGGATCAGCACGGCTTTCCCGGGCACTATCAGCCGGCATTAATTGAAATTTATCAGACCCCTGTGTCTGATTAACGCGATGAAATACGACCGTTACGGTGGGACGCGGCTAAAATGCCCGTGCTCTTTTCGTTCCCGATCTTTCATTAAAAGCCGGCCAGTGGAACAATGAAGAGCGGCCGCGTAAATAGAAAGGTATAAAAACGAGGAAAGGGGAAGCTAAAATAGAATAATTAAAACCCAAGCGTTCAGAATACTAGCTTCTCTCTCTCTCTCTCTCTCTCTCTCTCTCTCTCCCTCTCTCTCTCCCTCTCTCTCTTTCGACGTTTCGCAAATAAAGCCGGGGGGCGAGCGGACCATATCAACAGGCATAACCGCACACGCAACCGGGGAAAGATTTATTAAATTTGCCAAACGCTCGGTCACAAGCTGCCAAACTACGCTTAATTATTCGAATTAGCCGTTTCGTCACGTCGACCACGCGCGCGTGCACGCACTAGCGGTCGCGCACCCATACTCGCCGGTGCATGAACATCCCTCTCGTTGCTCTCTGTTTTTTACCCTCGTTTCCATGAAAACGCCCGGGCACGGGGATAAATCATTCCGCGTAATCCACTAGTTCGTTTGCCGGCTCCGTGGCTGTCTGTTTAGCGAGCATGGGGACTAGACGTTTTTCCCGTGGCGGGCACGCGGCGCGCGGCCGTACATACGCGCGTACATCAATGCATACGTACCGCCGCCGTTGCGATATACAAGGTAAGGGAAACGCCAAACATTGCCAATGCCAACGGCATACCCGATGCAGGATAGAATAAACTCGACGGGGCTGGCCCAGCTACCCCGTTTTGGATCCTGTGACAGCTCCACCAAGGCGCCGCCGACCCCCAGAGAAACCCTCTTCGCCTGCCAATAACACCGTACACGTCATACTTATGTAACACGTGGAGCCGCGGGGCCCGTCGGCGCTGTGTGCCCTGCGGAACACGAAAAACGAGGGAAGGAAGGGAGGATCGAGCGAGGCGGAACGCAATGCGAACAGCGGGAACTGGGAATTTGAGACAAAAATAAAAAAAATGATTCACATTTTCGTATAAAAAATTGTTCTAAGCTAACTGAAATTAGTAAAATAGTAAAAATCATTTTTTAAAAAGTTATGTTAAAATATATTATAATAAAATTAGAAAAGGCAATATTAATATTAACAAAATAATAAAAACATATTTTTTAAATATATATAAGAAACAAGAGATTTTATCTTCAATTAAATCGCGATTACGAATCGAGTTTCCTAACAAATAGATAAATAACATTCAGTTATGTATATATAGCAGTTTGTAGCAGACAAAAATGATATGGCAACGTATAAAATAGATAAAATAGATTCGTGATAAAAAACAATAAAAATTAGAGGATGGTTCGAACCGCTTTTTCTTAAACCTCTTCAGTAAAAAAATGAGTTTTTTTAAATTGCAATTCAAAATTAAGTAACGAATAATTCACGAGGATGCTAATTTTTCAGTGTTTGTGTTACAACAAACCAATATAAACCAATATATTTTATATTCCTATTCCTTACTTACTGAATAATGGTTATACAGGATAACTAAATCAAAATTGAGCATTGATCACTTCGATTTTTATCTATTACGTGCCGCACTGTGGCTGGAAGACTGTCCATGGTAATCACGTAACGAGATTAGGGGAACGCGCCTGAATCGGACGAATTTATCTCTAACGGCGCGAACGTCGGTAGTTTAATCTACTAACGCTGGAAGCCACGGATAGATAAGATCCATCGAATGCTGTTCTTTTCCGTGACAACGTTATTGTTGTTGTCGCGTCAGTGCATCGACATCACGACCACCGCGTTTCTACGGCCAAGGCTGTCTCGGTTTCGCTTTCTTGCAGACAGTTCCGTTCGCGCGACAGCGATTAAAGTCACTGGTGATCGCATCTCGCTACGGTTATCAGGCGCAATCGTTGCTTTCCGAGACGGGGATCGAACGTTCCGTCGGGAATGTTGAGCCTTTGATCGATTGGATTGAGTGAGGTGCTGTGTGTGGCAAACTCGCAGCTGCTATATTTTGCTAGTGCTGCTCTATTCTTGATTGTGTGGCTTGCAAAGAGGTTGGTTCGTGTTCTAGCTAATAATCGTTTTTCAAGAACTGATGTTTCTAGTGTGAGAAGGTAAGTAGGAAATTGTTGGCATACATGGAAACTTGCTGAAGAAGTTACTTATAGCGGAATGAAAGGAGTGCAATTTTGAATTAGATTTTCTATGAAAATAAATGACCACTAAATAGGACTAATTGATAATTTCCAGCCTTTTGATGTGTAAAATAGTAGATTCTGTGAAAGCAAGTGAACCGGGAGATCTTTCGTGTTTTTTTTTTCAAGGGATCTGTGTTAAGGGCAGTATAAACTGCACGTATTACCATGTTTGGCAAAGGTAAAGAAAGAAATGCAGAAGTCAGAGATACTGTAGGTTACCGCTGGAAAGATGGCGAGTCATATAAAGAAACTGGGACAATGATAAAAAGAGTGAGGTAACGTACAAAACACCGTGAAGAGGGATTAAAATAGGAGAACTGTAGAAAAGATATGCAGATATTTCGCACTTTATGAAACGTAATAGATATTCCTTCGTTGCTATTAAATAGGAAGCAATATTCAAATCGTTTTCTGAAATGAGTGTTTGGAATGAAACAGTACAAAGAATGTTCAAAAAGCACTCTTAGATTAGTCTTTGAAAGAGCGATTACAATTTTCCAAGAAGTACAAACCAAAGTTAGTGACTTGTGGCTCAACTTCATATTTTATGATGAAAGCAGAGCAAATATGTATATTCATCAGAGAATTATATAAAGCTACCAAATAAAGCTCCTAGAATTCAGGCCAAGAATCTACCACTGCCAATAATTCCATGACGCACTGTACAATGCCACTTTACCACGATTATCAATTTCACCACCACTTCAGCTGAATGCTTCTATATACAAAACGAAACAAAGCTAAGTAGGTAGTTCCATTTAAGCCAGAAGATAACTCTCGAAAAATTAAAATTTCCCATAAAATACATCTTCCAATTACATCGAACTGTCCCAAATAGAGTTGTAAATATTCCAATATTCGAACAGTATGGAGTATTTGAATATTCACGTAATTCTGAGTATTCAAATAATTAAAAGTTTTTGAATTTCGGATTAAAATTATGAATCTAAACATTTGAAAAACAAATACTTAATTGTAAAGGCCATATGAAAAGATTTTCTGGATAAATTGTAAAAAATATTTCATGTTCAGATTCCTATTCGGTACAATCCGAAAACTCCTAATTATACGAATATTAGTAGAATATTCGAATACTTAAACTATTCGAATTCTTAGAATATTCGAATACTTAAACTATTCGAATTCTTAGAATATTCGAATACTTAAACTTTTCGAATTCTTAGAATATTCGAATACTAAAACTATTCGAATTCTTAGAATATTCGAATACTTAAACTATTCGAATTCTTAGAATATTCGAATACTTAGAATTTCAAATACTAAAAATATTTGAATACTTAAAATATTCGAATTCTTAGGATATTCGAATACTTTAAGTACTCGAATACCTACTTAGAATACTCGACTATTCGCAACACTAATCCCAATACAAGTCCCCAGGTCAACAGAACCCAGTTTCCCTCACAAATCTCAAAGTACGCGCGAATGTCCGCGTCCTAATGACTTTCCATCGTGAAATACGAGCAGCACTCGCCTGGTTCGGGCATCGATCAGCGAAGGACAGAATTTTCAGTGGACGCGCGATATCCGTATCGCGCGTATCGTCCCAGAGGACGGCAAGCGGCCGTACACGCGACACCTGACACTCCATTGTCTGGCAACCAACGAATTTCGCGTGTTCGCATTGCGTTCGGTGCGGCTGGGTTAGGCCACGGGGACAAACAGGACACGGTGTCACTCTTACCTTCGGAGAGGATGGCACGCTTCCCTTCGTGCTCGTCATGGCACCGGCTGGATAGCCAGCGGTTGGTTCGCGATCAGGACAGAATCTCACGGGTTCGGCGTAGGCGCTCGGAGTCGTGGGCCGCGGCTCGTCGACTTCGAAATCGCAATTGCGTTCGTCTGAGCAGCTTCGCGACGGTTAGACAACTGTAGCACGTCAGATACCGAGATAATCGGCAGGGGCCATTATCGGGAGGTGGGTTCCGGGATCCACTTCATAGCGTCGTGACCATAAATAAAACGTCTCGGTTCTCGTAAAACGTAGCGCGAACTCTGTATCGATTGCAGGGCTGTTAGAAGCGAAGAAAGATTTGCCCCTCTCTCTCTCTCTCTCTCTCTCTGTCTCTCTCTCCACGATTTGGCCGCGATTCATGATAATACGATATTAAAAGCGCGTCGAGATAACGGATCGAGCGGGAGAGTGGTTCTTGACCGCTCGTGCAAATGCTTCAACTACAACACCTGTAGCACGACCGTGGCGGCAACGTTCTTTGGGCCTAGTTCTTTCTCGCGCTTTATTTGATTATTGATAGGCGGCACGCGTGAGTGACGGGCATCGACGACGGTCGATGCGCATTTTCTCAGCATCGTGCGTATGATGAAATTCTGACGTCGCTGTTTGGACAGCTTCGGCGGGATAAGCGCGAGCAAACTCAAGGCGATATAACCGATCCGTCGTTGACAGAGCATGGAACAAATACCGATTTCACCGCGTTTTCCTTGTACTCGTCTGATAGTATTTGTGAATCGCGTTAATGGGGCACACTGACCTGCTTCAGTCAGGAATTCTTCTATTTTCGGATTTCAAGAGCAAGATCACGCTGCAGGTTAAACGAACAGAATGCAAAAAGAATTTCGCTGTGCACGAGAGGTGATTGAAATGTGTAATTTTGTTGGAGATGATGGTTCGTCTCATTTTAATGTCAACAAGTGACATAGGAAATAGAGGAGGTAGGTAGACATGTGAGAATTCTAAATTTCAAGTCAAATTAAAGGGTCTCCCTACCTTCATCGACGAAAAATGATGCGAACTTTGGGAATTTTTTAAAACAAAACAATTAAATATATTTACTTCCAGCTTTGTGGCTTCATTTTTCGATCTTTAGAGAATATGAAAAAAATTGTGTGGAAAAATAGTGGTTATATTCGGAGTTATAGTGCTTCAAATTTAGCCCATTACAAAAATCATATGCGCATTGTTAGCATTAAATCAACCGTTGTAGTTGTCTGAAATAGGAAAATTAAAATTTTTTTAGCACTTAATCTTACATAGCACTTTAAACATTTTAAGTTTCTTCCTGCAAAACTAATAATTCTGACTTATATAGTATTCGTTTGCCCGCCCACCAGAGAGATATCGAAATCTTTCGAAAAGAGTCAAGTTCAAGATTGAATTTGTGTGCTTCTGTTTCGTTGTGAAATCAAGTTCGATCAGGGTATTAGATCTTTCGAATGAATTTCGATCTCCTTATCGATTGTAACAATGTAAAGTACCATACTTATCACAAAGCGGCTTAGAAAATGTGATACAATAATTCCAAAAAAGTTTTTGCATACATGCATCATCGTTCGCCACGATTGGTTCGTGATAAAGTAATTAAAAAGCGATACAATAATCTGCCTCTTTTTTAATCGCTTTATCGACCTGGAATATTCACCGATGAATCAAACATCACGATTTTAGAGATATTGGAGCGAGAAATTCGAAAAAAAAAAAACGGACCGAGACTTTCTCTACTCGTTTTTCCCCCGAATCGATTGCTTTTAATATCGACGCTTGTATCTTTCCGATAAAATTATTATCCTGATTATTCGAACGGATCAGCGATAAAGGGGATCTAGCCTGTCAAAGAGAAATCCACTTTGCCAGATATTAATGAAAGACGGGAATAGAAGGGGGAGTAAGTGCTAAAGGAATTTTATTAGAACTAATACGTCGCGTAATCGACTCGTCGATCGCTGAAACGATAGATTCCTTGGCACTGAAGAACGTAAAACACAAATATTTTCCAATATTTCATTACATTTGAACTAGCGCGACATTGTTTCAAGTCCCATTTACTTCAAACTATCGACAACCCTCGATATATCCTACCAGCAATATTTTAAAACTACTGAAACGAACTTTGCAATGAAACCGATTTAATCATAAAATCTTCTAAAACGCCTATAGCTGGAAAAAACGTCCCCTTCCCCATAACTATCTGGCTCTCGAGCGTGCAGAACATGGATGGAGGTGAAAAAGGCGACGATCACGCTATGATACTCGAAAGGCAGGAATAATCCAAGATGATTTCCCAGACGTCTGATGGCCGGCAGCTGTTTGAAATTCCGAAAGTTGACTTGCAGAGATGAAAGAACGCTCGAGAGGAAAAATGGACGAGCCATTTTATCGCGGGGCTGTTGAGTGCAAAAAAGTTTTATATCCGGGGGAACAAGCGAGGGATGATCTCGCTATCTCCCGATCGCGTGTGCGCGAGCGAGTCGCGAGAGAGGGGTGGACGGTTTGAATGGGGGAAGGCGAACAAATCTGCTTCCGCGAGGTACGGATAAAAGGGACGATTTGCAAACTTGTTTTCCGTGGCGCATATGGGAGGCCGGGTGATTGTGAGGCAAACAAAAGCGGCTTATCGTTTATAAAGAACCGACGGTTACTCGCGAATTCCACGAATTATAGAGCTCCGGGCGTGTAATGCGCGCACCGCCCTGAAATATTCCTCGGGATCTCTGCGTGCTCCCAGCACTTCCTTCTCCATCCGCCCTTCGTGCCCTTCTCTTTTTTCCCCCGTTTGTTTTTTTCATTCACTTTGTACCGGCACCTCGCGCATTCAACGAGCACGGGGGCTTTCATTAATCCCTATTCACGCACGTGAAAGCTTTGGCGACGCGCAGAACTTCGATGATGCTGTGAAATTCGACCTCTTGTTGTCTGTAGTCGGACTGTTGCGATGAAACTTCGCCAACGGAGGTCGAAGCTTTCTAATTTTCTTTAATCTGTGAACGGATCTGGTTTCTTTTTGTTTATTTTCATTGCTCGGGTGTTACAGCCACTTGTTGTCTGGGATACCGTGCGATTTTATAGTTGATCACAAAACTCGAGTTTTTTTTAAATATTCGGGGAATGTGTCATTTTTCAGGCGTTGCTCTTACGTGACACTATTAGCTTTAAGGTGCCATTCCACTGTGAAGTCGTGAAAAATGGTCCTTTTTTAGGATTTATTTTTTTAGTAAACGGAATGTTCAACGTAAATAATATTTTTTCTACTTATTAATTCACTTATTCGCAGTATAAAAAAATTTTGTTTTAGATTTTTAAGAGTTTTTTTAAATATATATCGCACTGGTGTGAGCGCCTTGCAAAAGCGATGTAGTGTTGGTGCACATTACATGTTATATCTATGTAGAAAAAATCTTTAAAAATAGCTCAATTTTTCGGCCGATCAAAGTAGAATGTCATCAAAACTCTTCAGCTTCTCATTCTTTTCCTTTGCTTTCTACTTTGGTTGCAATCTTTACGAACCATTGCTATTATTGGAATATTTCTAGATAATAGAAGGAGATTTATAAAATTTCCTTAAATTTTTCAGAGGAGAAGCTTCAACCAGAGGAAGAACAACATTCCTGGCTCTCCAGGAACCAAGTAGGTATATCAACGAAAATTTATCCTAAATCATACTTCAGGAACAAAATCCTGGATAATTATATCTGCTAACTGCGAATACTCCCTCGAGGGAACTCTCCCTAAGTACTTCTACCAAGAACTTCGGTAAAACTGTCCCTACGACTCAACAGTTTTCCAGGGCGTAGCTACAGCGAATCTGAAGGCGATCGGTGGATGAAGAGATCACGTAACGACAAACGCGCAAGCAGAAGAAGGAGCAGAGCGAATGGGTTAGTTATTGCGAGTGGCAACGGCGTAATAGTCCGCGCAAAAGCGATATCTCGTGCTCTGTCAATACACGGCATCGGTTTATTGTATCCCGTTTTATTGGGACCGGTCGCGTGCTAGCGCGAAATGTTTATCCCGGGTGGAGCCGCTACGGGCAGATGCGATCAATGCTGTCGATAAATTAACCGTTAAATCGCAGAACGTAGCGGGCCGGCCGAAGTCGTGGCCGAACTATCGCTGCGAATGAAATTAACAGAAGCGACCACGGCGGAAGGGACGCTATTGGCAAACTTGGTAAGCTTGCGTCAGGGTCAATATAGTCCTGTACCTACGGCTACGGCTATCCACCGGTCTATATGTGTACCGTTTTAAGCTCGCAGTTTCAAACATTTCGGCCTGATTGATTATATTGCACGCTCGTGTGCCCCTACCGCCGTGCACCGCGCGCATCATGCACTCGATGCAGTCCGCGCTGCATCCGTTTCGTTTGATTTACAGCCCGGGTCATTATTATCGAATCATTCCAGCCACTGACACTGCGCGTTCGATCGTTTTACATCCACGCTTTCGTTGCTTGGCATACATCCTCTCGCGAGACTCAAGCGGTGAACACAGGTCGCGTGCGGGAATCGTTTAGCTGTATCTCATAAGCGTGCTGGATGGACGCTCATAGGCGTTCAACGCACTCAAGGGAGGATGTAAGAGAGGGAGGGGAGTGAGGAATTTATTAAATGCGAGGCGATTGGCGATGTGTAGCTACTTAAGGGGTCATGTCCACTTTGGAGGTCTGAAAAAAATGTAGGTATATTTGGGAATTTTAGACAAACCTTTATGTATTCGAAAGTGTAGGGTAAACAAACCAGTAAATGACCAAATTGTTGAATGAGAAGCCCAGTAAATGACCGCATACTTTTATTAAGAATTGTACTTATTAATATTTGTTTAATACGCAAAACTAAAAATATGGGATATTAAAAGTGCAATTACACTGTATTTATAAACAAATAGTAATTTTTAAATTTATAATTGACATTTCTTTGCCTAATGGTCATTCACTGGTATGCGGTCAATTACTGGTTGGTTTACCCTACATCATAAACTACTTGTAGTAAAAAATATTCAGCGACTGCTTGCAACGCGCAATGAAACATATGAAGCATGGCAGAAGATACCTACTTCGACCAATGACTTACATTAAACGAAATTGCATGACGAAACTTGGACCAAGGTGCCGGCGCTACGCGCACCACGTTTGTTTCGTTTCATTTCGCGGACAGTTGCGACGGCATCTTTAATTTCCACGTCCTCCGTAGACCCGTGCGCCATGGGCATTGTGCAAATGTGTATCATCCATAATTTGCTACCCTCTGCCAGCGGGCCCGCCGTTTCAATTTATTCCTCGCTTTATTCCCCCACATTCTCGTCTCCGCTGTATTTATTTGCATAGCGTCGTTCGCGTAAGCATTATACGGGCTCCACGGCAAAGCTCCTCTCGGGCTTGGCCGACTTTAGCTTCCCCTTGACTTTACTCGAACGGTGAAAAGCCAAATGGCACGCTCGACGGAACGATGGTAGGGGAGAGAGGAGCGGGCCGATCGAAAATCGACGCTTTATGCGCTCAGCTCGGCACTCGACTGCCGCGATACCTTTTTACGCGTTAATAAAAGTACTCGAAACGATAATCGCTCCCAACTCCGACCACCGAACACGTTCCCTAGCCTGCAACAGTCCCGCGCGATACCTCGGATCACCCTTTCGCCCGACGAAATCGTCGGTCCGATCAATAATTAAGAAAGAGGGCTTCAACGGTACCGCCGGCTGTTTCTACTTTTTCCACGTTAGCCGTGGCCGACCGTTACTGATCTTTACTGCTGCCATTCAGAAGGATTCGCTCCAACACAGCCTGCAAACGCTACATCCGTAGATGGTGTTCTCGCCGAGAGACTCTGATGCAAGCTACTGATCGATCGGAATTACTGCGCGACTCGGTAAACACTATGCCTGGCGATTCAGCTGTTGTATATCAGCGCTTTTGATCGAAGAATGGGAAAGAAGATTGAATGCATTTGAGCTTCTCTTTGAAGTTAAATGAAAAGGATGTTTATGCATCCTTGATTTGCACGCGTGTGTTTGGACTTCCGGTGGCTAGAAACTGCTGACTGAATTTTTGTAAACACTGTTTGAACTGTATTATTCTGTGACGATTGACGTGGATTCTAAAGGAGAACGCCAGAGTGGAGGCAGATTGGAAATAAACAATTTCGAGCAGTTTTCTCGGGTTGCAGCATGTACTTTCAATTGCGTGCCCCATGCAACAAACTTGCATGAAGTGGATGTAAAAAGCGATTGAAGTAATTTTATCGATTATGGTAAATGAATCTGCTGTCGGATTTTAAATTGGCGCCCAAACATACTTTCAAATAAATCGCTTCATAAGAGACGATTCACAATTCTGGACTTATAAAAATAAATGTTTATTGTCTATACGTATATTGAAAGTTTTATTGTTTTTAATTATTTAAACCTTTAACTGCATTCTCCATACGTCGCATGGTGAATAGTAAGACGCGGCTGTCGCGCTACGCCGTGCGTATACACCGCGCACTCGTTATAAGCCAGTTTCTACCATGCGTTGTACGCCTGGCGATTATCCTCACCATTTCTTGGAATCCTTCCGACGAGAGTGAAAGAACCTGAGAACGGTCGAGAGGATATATCGTTTCTCTTCGCTCGCGCTATTGGCCGCGCGGAATAGTGACCACAACGCGCTGTACGCCCGCCGCCAACTCCGTTCGTCGGGCTTATAACGAGTGCACAATGTAGTGAGAATATTGGGACGCGACCGCCGTCTTGAAAGATTAATTAAGTATGTTCCACCAACTCGATTATCCTACAACTTTTATACACGATAGTTAGATAATACAGTATTATCCCTGATTTTTTCGGTGGCTGTTACTCAAAGGATAATTTGCAAAAACCACCCGCATAATTTTTGAAAAAGCGATAACAAAGTAGGTAATGCATGTTAAATTTATCAAACTTATAAATTGTTTTCAAATCACCCATATAATTCAGAGTATATATTCCTTTTGTGACGTTGGTGCTCGATCAGAAAGGATTTTTTTAAATTCCAACCCGAATGGTGTAAAAAGGAGTGAAATATGTTCTCTCGGACTCCGTATTATTTCTTAGGCCGGATTAGAAATCACCTTGATTTTCACTTACAAAGGTTACCCACAGAAATGCCTAAAAACCAGATTCAGCATTTTGCCGTAATCAACCCCTAAGGGAGTGAAAAGGGGTAAAAAGTGTTTCCACGGATTCCTTGATATCACTTAGGCCCGAAGCGAAGCGCGGGTGTATTTTGCTAGTTAAATAGAAAGGGCGGCAAAAATGATTTTTGCCCAGATCGGCGGAAAACTAGATCGGGCCCTGTGTTTGTTTTAATTAATACTGTGTCAGTACGGGAATATATATTTATTTGCTACTATGATTAAATTTTGTTATCAATATTTTACAAATGTTTTATGAGAATATATTGAGCCGGCTTATAGATCAGAACTGTTAATTAATTATCGCGAATTAGATACGGTCATACCAGTAATTAGAATACCCCACCCGCGAATATAATAGTGCAGCCATCTTCAGGAAATCATATAAAAAACATTGTTCGCGTCTGTCGGTAAAGAACCGACCGAGTTTTGTAATATGTCACAAGTGTAAGAAGAACGAAAACAGTGGCAACGGGATTATGACAATCCACAATTTGTACATATTTTCCAAAAATGGGACGCTATTGTATTACGCTGAGTGGAATAGGTTAAATAAATCTGGCATTACTAAGGAGGAGGTGAGTATTTTTAAGAGACTATTACTGTAGCGCAGCGAGAAAACCAGAATTTATAACCTCTTCGACGTTAACAATCAACGAAATGTTCCACAATATCTGGTAGTAATTATATCTGCTAAATTGCTTTACGTTGCCTTCAAGAAACTGTCTGAAACTTAGGAAGCTAAACTAATGTACGGAATGCTGTTTTCCCTTAAATCCTTCGTGAGCAAGATATCACCGTTGGATCCAAAAGAGGGATTTTTATACTACAAAACTAGTAAATACACGTTACACTATTTTGAAACACCGTCTGGGTTGAAGTTCGTATTAAATACTGATAACGTTTCGCAAAATGCGAGGGAATTATTACAACAGTTATATAGAGAGGTGAGTATAACCTTAGCATCATAAGTCAAATTTTTTAACAAATATTTGGTCATAGATACGAGAAACTTTTACAAATATAATATTAATAAATCCTGTGTGATTTTATAAGATTTACTACATAGTTCATTTCTTTTCCAGGTATACCTGGAGTACGTTGTGAAGAATCCTCTTTGTCAATTAAACGAACCTATCCAAAGTGAGCTATTTAAGCTAAAAGTAGATGAATTATTTAAAAAGTCTCCCCTGTTCTTAACCAGATCCATATAGCTTAATATAATAATAATTCAAAATGTAGTACACTTAAATATAAGTATGATTTATAAAATTATTCAACTATTCCAATTTCACTCCCCAAAACATTTATTATAAAAATTATAATTCATCGCGAAGATTACATTTATTTGAATACTATTATGGAGATATTCTTATAATATGAAGAATATATTATATTATTACTAGCAGAGATGGGCAAAATTTTTATTTAAATACAATTTCGAATAATGAATGAAATTTAGAAAAATTATTCGTCAGTCGTTCGTTAACCCGAATTAACTTTATTCATCACGTGATTAATAATTTTTTTTTAACTTTTATTCGTTACTCGAAATTTGATTTATATAAAAAAAAATTCCCATCTCTGATTTTCACTCAAAACAGTGAAAATGAAATGTGATGTTTAAAAATCATGAGACAATCCGAAATATGCAAATTCCTAGTACTAAAAGGAACGAAGATTGCATTTTCGCAAGTATAAATATAAATAAATTGAACACTGAGAATCGCGTTAAGTCACTTAATTGCCACTTCTCTAACTGCACTCTGTTCAAAAGATCGTCACTTCTAAAAACCTTATTTTTCATGGTTTTCTGAAAGTGATCGACTACTGGCATCTTTACCCTACTCCTGCAAATTAAAAATATGTTTGATTTTTTATTTCCGATGATCCAGTCCAACGAAATTTTGACCGCCAGCAAGGGGTCAAATTCTGGAAACGCCAACTTCACTGCGAAATATTGAAGTAAACAAGTAAAATAAACAAACAACAAAGGTTTTTCTTGTATTTCAAGAGTGGTACAATATACCTCCCGAAATTCGAAAACGTTAAGTGTGTATTTCATTATAAAAACCATCAGCGAAAAGTGGCGGATTTTTCGACCGAGAGAGTAGAATGTCCCCTTAATAAGTCTATAGATTCTGTTACTACCGATAACAATCTATTAGTGCTCGCTATTAAAATTCTACAATTCTACTTTACTGCACTTTGACCAAATGTTTTATCATACATATATTAGACAAAAATCTAAGTTAGATGATACATTAAACCTTGTTTTTATTTACGAATTTACATTCATCATAAAAGAAATATCATTTTAAATGATACACTTTTGTAATACAATAAATCGCGATCATACGAAATGTACAGCGATTGAAGAAGTTTGGAGAAACTAATGGTAAACGTTGTAAAAGTATAAGTTTCCTCTTTGCGGGCTCACATACGTTGTTCGTATTAACGCATTAAAATTGCACCCCTGCTCACGATAACGAATCGTACTTGTGTAATTTACATATCTGAAACCATTATTTAAAATATGTAAAAATATCGGTAAAAATGCGTACTCTTAAAAATTTGTCTACGTTAAGCTTGCCTTTTTTTTCCTTTATACTTCGAACCACCTACTAGTTACTCTAGGCACACTTTCGAAAGATGCCTTACTTAACTAAAAACACCTACCGATGTATATCATTCTATATATTAATATATATGTATGATGATGGTACGACAGCGTGTGCCGCATTTCGCAATTCGGTTCCGTCGGGACCGCATAATTCCTTCATTAGAATACGCATGTATATAATAAGCTTTTCATAGATTTTTCTTCAGTTGGACGTATGACATTAGCTTATGCAAATAGGTAACGAAGCTATCGCTTATAAACAAAAGATATATATGTATGTATGTATATATATGACAATAGAGATAATTTTACAAAAATTCTGTACATGTGTTTAAGTTCGTCGGAACTTAGGATTCGTAGAACGTAAAACCGCTAAAATATTTCTTACTGTGATTGTTAGTGACTCGTACGTTATAAGATTATGTAGAGGTGTATACAAGGGCAAGAAAAACAAACCAAAGCCTTTCGACGCGATTAATAAAGCACCTGAAGTGAGTATATATATATATATAAATGATAGTGGGAATAGAAATAAATAAATGTAAGTGAATTATTGTAGACTACCGTGCATTGTTTATAGCAAATGTTAAAGTTCTTCCCTAAAACACTTTAAAGCTCAATGCCAACGACGTATTCGCTGCCTTTAGAGATTTATGTCATTACTATATATATTTTCATACATCAAGGACAACATTTAGAAAATTTGCTCATATACAAAGACCCTTACGATACTCGTACGCCCGGAAACATGATTGGCGAATTGACGGGTGCGTCATGTACAGGAAATGATAATTGTTATTTGACGAAAAAATGCAAGAGTATAAAGCGTTCGTGAAATTGTAAGATTTCTGCTTCATGTCTCAATATAATTACCCTCGCGTTATACTACATAATGTCAATTTCTCTGCGAGGGGCTCGCCTATTCATAAATAGAAAAGTTCTAACAAATTCAATACTTCAGATTCGTAAACACTGCGCTTTTTATACGAGAACGTAACCTTTTCGCGTGTGAAAGCAATATTTATTCTTGCTCGCGGAAGTATCGGCGTGGAACGAAACTAGCCACGTTAAAGTCCAATTATTTATAAGAGACTTGAGGCCTGCAGGTACGTGTATATATAATATATAAACCAGCGTTATATATCGTATATACACACACCGGTAAATGAAGTGTCTGTACACATTCGTACACCCCTGAAGTATGAATGCATATACAGGTTCTATACTTCGATGTATGTACTTCGCTTCGCAAATGTAGATTCAACTTGTTCCCTCTATTGCACTCGCGGCAGATTTATACACGGTGTGCATGAATATACAGCAAGTCCAGCGCTAATACAGCACGCGATGTACATATAAATACATGTATACACATTACACACATATGTAAATACGCATTTACATATCTCGTATTTAAAAGACGCGTGTACATTATTACAGAAATACTCAGTCTTTGCTTTGTGTTTTATTCTTCTTTCGTCGATTTTTAAGAGCGAGAATCATTCTCCACGTTGCTGGCACTGCATCCTTCGTCGGAAGATGTGAGGAAACGAACGCCGTTGTTCTGTGACCCTACGGGGAACGGCTCCTGTATCACCGACAGTCGCTTCTCGCGATCCGCGGATACTGTAGAACTATGGAAGAATACGTTTCTCAAAGTGGCAACGTTAACTCGTTCCCGCGACACGTTGTCGTCCGCAGCCGAGTCGGCCTTTGTGTCGCCGTTAGAATTTCTGAAAAAATAAATCGCCGGAAGAATGAGAATAACGCGGGCATTATATCGTTTGGTAATTAATTAACACTCAGCTGGCGGGACACGAAAGTCTGTCAAGCTGGAAAGTAACTCATCGAGATTAATGAGTGCCATTAATAAATAATGAGATATGAGGGAAGAAAAACATGAACGTGCTGAGTCAGTAACAGGTATTCCACCGAGACAGAGTAGTATTACGATTAGAGGCGATTGTAAGCTCTTGTCACGTCAGCCAGCTAAGTGTTAAGAGGGGAGTCCTATTTCGTACGCTAGGAATAAGGTGCTGCTTGGGAATTTTTTTCTAAGAAACTGGTGAGCGGATCTTTTCCAAACTTTCAGGGTATTTTAGCTCACATTCAAACAATAAAAATTAATTTTTTCTTTACAAAGTGTTCGGCAGAAATGGAGATATGTAAACACGTTCCGTAGAGACTCGCGCGCCCACAGTTTGGAAAAACACTTTATTCCCAGCGTCCTATAAATAGGGTTCCCTCTTAATACGCTGTTTGTTCGTACTTTGAAGGTTTTTGAGCATCTGTTTCTTGTTCCGTGTCCTTGTTGCGCTTACGTCTTCCAGCATTTCGACTGTTCATCCCGCACGTATTGACAACCCCCTCTTGATCCGCCTCGATAAAACTAACGTGATCATCGAATCTGACGCGTTCAGAACCGCCATCTTCTCCGCATACTGTCCAATTACTCGAATCGCTACACTGACGATCCAACGTCGGTTTGCGTCTAGCACGTTTCGCTAAACCAGGCGCTACCTCTTCAAGCGAGCTCAAAGACGTAGCTTGTCCGGCCGAATCCATGTGACCACCCGCGACCGAGCCAGCACCCTGCTCTCCTTCCGTACTTCTACCGCCGCTGATTGAACTGCCATCCATCTAAACGTTTGACACAATCGAAACGTTAATCACTGAGATAATTGATTTGAAATTCAAACTCTGACAATTAAATTCACTTTTGTCCTCGCTTTTGAAGTTGTACAAAATACATTTTTTGGATGTTATATTTTCTATTTTCTCTGCGTCATCACATCCTCTGCATTTCAGAAGGATTTTGAGAAATAAGAATAAATTTAGAGGTCCTGCGATTTAATTGTCAAAGTAATATTTTGAGGGGAATGTGAAATACCTTGAAGTTGAGAACGGAGCCCGCCAAAGCTCTCGTCGAAGCTGCACCATCGTCCAAAGCGATGGATGTATTTACAGATTTCTCTGATAGACTGGTTGTGGCAGACGCAGTCTCACTGTACAAGCTAAATCGTTGCGTTGACGTCACATCCGCTTGAACCTCCAATCTGTTTCGAAATGAAACGCGCACGTAAGACCCACCCGAAATTTCCAAATCAAGGAAATGTCCTCACTACCGACCTCGTCCTCTTTACTCGCCGATTGGTTTCACTTTTCTATTAAAAGTGACGCGTAAATGAAAACGTGAAAACATGAATGTTAAAAATATATTATTGAATAGTTCATTCGTTAATGTTTTGCTATCACAATGGAACAAACATCGATACAACGGATATATTTTGAGTCGTTGCATTAAATAAGAAAAGTCTACGAGGTTGCGATATAATTTACTAATGTTAATGAGAAAGATGCAATTAACAATCAATAAAGCAGATATTTTAATGACTCACGTTTGCAAAAACTAAATACAATGACTCAAAATAAATTAATTAAAACTCAAATTAAGCAATGACTTTAATTAAATAAATTTCTTCGACGTCTGGTAGATATTATTAATGGTACTATTCGTCGTACCTTCTAAAAACTGGTAATATACAATTTTAAAGAAAAGAGAGAAAAAGGAACAAAAAGCAGTTGAAAAGGAAGAAATTGAAATTTCCTTGAAAAAAAGAAAGGAAAGGAATAAAAGGATAAAACTGTTACTCTTGAAATGTGGAAGAAGATAAATCTAGAAGGAAAGGAACGAAAACAATAATGGTATAAAATTAATAACAAAGAAACACTCTTTGCAGAAAATATCGCTAAATGTCCTTCTGCTTATTCTTCCATTACGTTTTGTATAATTATTTAAAGGAGTGAATGGTAACGAGGGTACTAGGTAGCCGTTAACAGGCACAAGGAGGTCAAAACTGGGATAAAGGAGCGTATATACTCTTCAATGCAATCTCATCAAAACATTCATGTTAAACTTAAAAGCTGACCTAACTCAAAAACTACAGTTTCAACATTCTCGTTATCCGTAGTCCGTGCAAATATTATATATTTATCAATAAAATATACTTCTGTTTAAACGATCCTCGCATGTTCTGTAATGGGGACATTTATCTTAACTGCGGTGCACACAAGCCAGAGAAATTTATTTTACCTCTGACCGCCCGGAAGGACACTGGAAGCTATACTTCCGGCAAGACTGGTTCCAGCGAGGCTGGTGCCAGCAAGAGCTACGTTACTGGCACTCTCACGATCATTCTCTCGACCCAACTTTTCCAATTGGCTTCCGCTGCCTAACGAAAGCGAAGCTTCTCCTATCGATGGATTACCGCCACGGTGACTCGCAACGTCTATCGATGCTGCATCTGTGGTACATACAGTATAAAAAATTGTGGGTTTAATTCTAAAACACAGGCGGAGTCACTATAGCATTTTTAAATAACACTTTTACTACTGACATTAAAAAAAACAATTTTAAATAAAGCACACCCCTTAGTGGGAATTTAAATATCCCCAAATACGAGGTTAAATAGAATTTTCTCTCTGCTCATGTTAGCTAAATATAATTGGATTTTAAACAGGAAAATAGAAGGTATGAAATTAATTATGATGTTGATAGTGAATGTGCTAAGATTCTAACTTGATTTCTTTAAATACTTGTTCTCATAATCGTGTAGCTGACAAAAAGAGGATGATGTGGAGATGTTTTAGGTGTGAAGCTGCAGTGACTCGTTCTGTATAGCATTCAAGTATGAATTGGTGGATTTACCTCCGCCGTTACGGGCACCCAAGGAACCCATCAACTCGTTTTCATCGTCGAAGTCGAATCGTACCCCGGTGCCATTTGTGGTGACACCGCAGCCACCGCTTCGGCATAGAGAAACAGGTACTACGCCATAAACGTAGAATAACAAAATGGGTACACCAATACCCACGGCCAATCCTGCTAGTATTGGCGACACTAAAACCTGCAACAGCGGAATAGTCGTTTTCAAAACACATTTCAAATCTAAATTCCCAATGTACAAAGTATATATACAAGATACAAACAGGGGCAGATTTGGGTACAGGCTAAGTAGGCTGCAGCCTATTTAGGACGGCAAATTTTGGGGCGCAACAAATTTGGGGGCGATAAATTTGGGGGAGCGATAAATTTTAAGGACCGATAAATTTGAAGAGCATCAAATTTGAGGGAGCGGCAAATTTTGAGGACCGATAAATTTGGAGGGGCGGAAAATTTTGGGGAGCATCAAATTTTAAGGAGCGGCAAATTTGGAGAGCGATAAATTTGGGAGATCGGCAAATTTTGTGGGGCGACAAATTCGGGGTAGCGATAAATTTGGGAGATCGGCAAATTTTGGGCAGGGACAAATTTGGGGTAGCGATAAATTTGGGAGATCGGCAAATTTTGAGGTACGGCAAATTTTGAAGAGTGGCAAATTTTGGGGAGCAAAAAATTTTGAGCGAGACAAATTGGAAAAGGTTTAAACACGGAGACTTGGGACAACTTTAAAAACAATTCACTTTTTTCAAGTAGCGATTTAGCGCTGACTATTATGTGAGTTGCCATATTAAATTAATTTTGAAATTATCTCGAAACTTTGAAATTCAAATATTTGATGATATTTCGCAGAAAGCACGGCACAGATGCGTGTCAGCCTAGGGGCGCCAAATCTTCAAATCCGCCCCTGGATACAAACACAAATACTTTCCATCACATCTCTGAATATGTATTATCGTAATATCGAGAGCGCATTTTAACGCAAAACTGGTAAAAAATATTTAACACTCGGTGCGTAATGTAATACGTGCGCTGAAATCGTATAACAATATCTTTCATGTTTCTACTGTATTTTAAAAACTGGAAAAAAGGTACTTCGCAATAACTGGTAGAAACAAATGGCCTGTGTAAACATTTTTCGAATTGTATATCACGACACGAGTCGTTGCGAGTTTTTTTTAATTAAATTTCACGATTTCAATATTTTTTAAATCCACTCCCTTGTAATTACTATTTTCAAAGATGTAACTCACGACATATAAAATAGAACTGTTCCACAATTGTGTCACAGTTGTATAATTTGAGAAAAACTATAGCAAAGACCACCTCGAATTACAATTAACTTTGAAATTAATAAAGTGAAGTATACAGAAATTACAAAACAGGAAACTGTTTGTTAGAACCAATATACTAAAGGGCTATCTTTTACTCGCCTTTCGTCAAAGATTAGTGCCATTCATGGAATGAAACCAAAATTACCAACATCACACATTTTGAGAAAAAAAATTAACACTGATTAAAAATTATCCCACAATGGCATACAGATTTTTTCTTTACACTGTCTTAGTGGTCAAAATTCATAAGAATCTTTTGCAAGTAAAGATTTCTAATTAGTACCATAAATTATGCTCTAATCATTTCAGTATCCAATAAATTACCTTCAATGCGTCTTTATCTTCTACAACGGTCAAAACGTCTTATTTCCGTAGTTGTGTATTTCATTGCGTTGCTTTTCGTGCATCCCACATTTTTGCAATTAAGCACGGTGGATCACGAGACACGCTTCTTCACGATACAGACATACTTCGTAAGAAAAACGTACGTTTAGAGTAATTGTATATGAAAATCATAACTTTCTCGGCTTTGTGTTTGGTGAATTATATGCTTTGGCAACGAAGCTGGTAAATCGCAAGGCAGTTAATAAATAGAAGGAATGTCTGAATATTCGCTCACGCTAAAAAACCATTAAAATCTGCACAGAAATTATGTCGTAATTGATTTTTTTCGGAATTAATTGCGATGGTAAACAACGAAGCGATAAGAAACGCAACAAAACAGCATGTGTTTTGTTTAAATGGAACACAGCCGCAACTCTGTATTGACTTATGAAAATTTAAAGGAGACAGGAAGTCTGATACTACACTGCAAACTTTCAACCGTAGCCGGGACCATTGTTGCGTAGTTTCATACTGCCGGAAGTTTCTGAATGCCTGCTCCACAATTCAGAATTACGTGTTTTCTTTTGCGAAGCACGCTTTTTCTTCCCTCGAACGGGAGAAAAATGCAGTAATTCACGGGATGCTTTAGATGCGCTTCGTAAGTCACTTCTAATTTGTATACAAGGACATAAAAGCATGCAAATCGAGGATGCGGGAAAGTATCTTAATTTCAATTTCAGATGCGCCCGTATTCATGTGACATTACTCTAAAAACCTGCTACGTCTCTAGAATAATAATTTCTTAATTCTACGACGCCTTATAACCGCGAGGAAAAAAAGAAACATAAAAAAGTAGGACTTGCAAATTGATGAAAGGCGGAAGATTTTAGTTTCGGATTTCCGTAAATATCGGCTGATTCAAAAGTGACTAAACACTGCCAAGAATACGTCATTCAATAACTAAGTTTTGAATGAAAAAGATTTTGGAGGAATCCACATATTTTCTTTCCCAAAATATTTTGGCGCTTGAAAAAAAACTATGAGAATTCTCTTAAAACAGAACGAGGGGAAGTGAATAAGTTCACAATGGAATCTTTCTATCAAACTTACAAATATTAAATTTGCACCCATTGCTAATATTGACTTTGACAAAGCTACAGGAGGAGAACGAAATAAATGAATGGAATATAGAAATTTCAATGCTGCTGCAAAGCATGGTGGTGGCAATGTCCTAGTTGAAGGCTACAATAGTGCAGCTAGTATTATGCGTCAAAATATTTATCCCAATATTTTGCAGGAGAATTTACACTGTCACATAAGAAAATGAAATCTTGGAGAGCTGTTCTCTCAACGAGATAACGACCTGAAGTGTCTGGCGAGGAAAGTGAAAAATTGGCTGCTTCATAGCGTGCCCAAACAACGCCATACATTCCATGATCTCAGGATATGAACCCCATAGAACACACATGGTCTGAGATAGAAAGACGGAGAAGAAAGTGATATCGTAGTAATATACACTATATTTCTAAATAAAACAATTTAAACCTTGTTTATCTACTTCTGACCGACGATTACAGGGTGTTAGAAAAATTTAATAAAGTGTAAAAAGATAATTTTTGCATTTTTTTAAATAAATTAATTCTCTTCATTATTCTGTGTATTAACATACTTTTACAAATTTCTTAATCAAATACACAGCACGTGATTGGTTATTCAACATGATGCTCGACCGTCCCACCATCACGTGACGAGAATTTTACGACCCATATCTTTAAGCTTTTCCTGACAAAATTAGGCTATTCGCTGATTTGCCCTAATCCATTCGATTTAATTTCCCAACTGAAAGAACTGAAGAAATGGACGCGAATACAATTTATTTTTTAGATGCTCGTACTGGCAATCGTCGAGAAAATTCAAGTCAGACGAATATCGAAGCGAAGCTGACGACCCTCTGCATTCTACCCTATAACAACAAACGACATACACATTTCAAAAAGAAAGTGTTCCTATGAAAGACTCAAAACCGAACTAAAGAAAATTATTTTAATATAAATAACGATCCACTTAATTCCACCCAACAACAAACACAAAAGAAACATTTTATAAGATTCTCATTACTCCACGATCAAACATTCGAGTCATCTCTTTGAGCAGAGCACATGGCTCGTTAAGAAATTATAAATATCTGCCGAGATATTCATTTATCGAACACTTGACCCTAATACTTCTGCACACAGACCGTCGAGAAGAATCGATTTACCCCCAAAACGTGATTAAAAAAGAACAAGTGCAATGGCAGGCTCACAGGTGCATCATTGCACTCGTGAAAAACAAGCGAAACCATAGGAAAAAAAATCTCCTTTCTGTACCATTAAAATTTCTCCTCCGCCATCATTTTCCCCCGGCTACAAGAAAAAAAGGGCCGGTGGGGGGACGTTTCGTCCCCGTCGCGTGACACACCCTGTACGATGGAAGGTCGCGTGCATTGCATAAAATTGAACGAGGCGATCGCGACGGCTAGGCATGCCTCGGCGAGTGATGGGACGTGCGGCGACGAGTCGCCGAGATAACCGGCGGCGGATCTGTTTCCCAGATTTCCATGGTGCGCGGAAAGGAGTCGCGTGGCCAGCGGAACAGGAGGCAGAGAAAGTGTACGTGGAGCGGCAGAAGGCGCGGGAGGCGCGGAAGGAAGGATATTGATCGTCGGGGTAGGAGTGCGCGCATGGGAGATCCTCTCTGTCCCACCCTGCGGCCTGCATCCACCTAGGTGGGTGACGGCGGAACGTGCATCGTGTCAGTCGGTACTTTAAGATCCACACCGCGCTGGGAGCAAAAGGGTCCGGGGCAAACATCGGGATCGGGTAGAGTCGGTGCCTCCGCGCCAAGGGTGTGTCGTGCCGTGGTAGATCCGTGTCCCGATGCGAGGACGTCGAACCACGCCGGCCCGAGCGTTTCTGGAGCGGTCGGCGTAACAGGAAGCGGAGAAGGGACACACGCGACGAATCCATTCATTATTGGCGATTCCGAAGCCCCGACGAGGCCACGTATAGGCGCGCTCCTATGCGAACAGTCGGGACTAGGCGCGTTCTGCCTATTATCGTTCCACCAGCGTACATGTGGTTTATTAGCGTCGGGCAGAGTGGGAGCAGCCACGTACGGGCAACACCTAAACACCGAGGCACGCGCGCGTTCTTCATCTCGTCTCTTCTCTGCCTTCCCTCCTCCCTTATCACCCTGCCGGCTCTCGGGACAGCCACCGTCCGGGATCCGTTTTTCGCGTTAATCGACTGAGCCGGAAGGAGGAGCGGAGCCGAGCCCGGTGGTGGTTGAGGAAAGAGGGTCATGGCGAATTGGGAGCCGAAAGGCATGGAATGGGATTGGGAGGATACAGAAGATTCCTCCAGCGGCGAAGAGGAGCAGAAGCCGGAGATTGATAAGGAGTGGCTTGATGGTATCCTAAAGGAATTTCACAAAGAACCGGTTAGTTCGGTAGTGATCTATGATTGATTTCCAGTTAACAGTTGCCCTGCGCGAATGTTTTTGCACAGCCATTTGTGCAGCTATGAATGAGAAGCTTGTTAGAGATGCGAATGCGGCAGTTTGAGAATGTAGCGTTTCCCCGAGAATGTCCTTAAACTCCCTTTAAACATTAACCCGTAACTGAAACAGGTCACGATTACCGAGTGCAACGTGAACCCGGGCTGTATGAGTAACGAAAGCGCGCTGAGCACTATAATTAGCGTTAAAGTCAAATACGTGTTGAACAACTCGAACGCGACGCAGGACCTGTCCCTGATAGTGAAAGAACTCCCGAAAGATGCGTTCAGTCGTTTCTTCGTTAACGAAGGCCAGTTCGACCTGCGGGAGATCAAGTTTTACACAGAGGTAAGCGATCCAACTGAAATATTACCCGCTCAAACGTCCCGCCCCTCCGTCCGCTAAATAACAGATCTGACTGTTCACATCAGGTAATGCCCGACTTGAAAGAGTTCCAAAAGAAACAGCTGGGTCTGGGGGACAACAAATCGAACGACGAGATCCCCTTATCGGTGCCGGTGTGCTACCACGCGCAGTACACGCCAGCCGAGGACACAGAGGACAACCTCGTAACGCCGGATTCGATCCTGGTGTTGCAAGACCTGCGCGACTCCGACTTTTGCAACATTAAATTCCGAAAAGGAATGAGCTACGATCAGACCAAAGTCGCGCTGGAGGCCATCGCCCGTATACACGCGCATTCCTTGGCGATGAAAGTCATCGAAGGCCAGTCTCTGTCGGAGCGTTACCCGTTCCTCTTCCAAACGGCCAAGGCGACGGACTCGTATCAGCAGCTAGTCGAGCGCGGCTTGCCGCAACTTGCCAAATTTTTGAAGAACACTGGGCTGGAAACGATACTGGACGCCCTGCTCGTGTTACGACCCAGGACAAAGCACATAATATCCGCGCTGCTCGCCCCGGAAGGTCCGTTGACGCTCATCACGCACACCGATTTCTGGTGCAACAATCTGCTCTTCAAAGACGGGCCCGACGGCCTCGAGTGCTGTATCCTCGACTGGCAGATGGTCACTTATAGCAGACCGACTAACGACATTGCTCTGCTGATAGTGAGCTCGTTGCCAACCGAGCTGCGCCAGAAGCACACCGAGACCTTCCTCGACATCTATTGGAATACGCTAACCAGCACGTGCTCTCGCCTAGGCGTCGATATCCCCAAGGATCTGGGCTACACCAGGGAGGATCTTAGCAAGGATTACAGGCGATCGCAGCTGCTCGCGCTTCTGCTCTGCATCGGGTCGGTAGACGTTGCCTTAGGCGATCCCGATACCGAGCAACGGCTGATCGACGTTCTGAAAGATCTCCACAGCGAGGGCGTGTTCACAGACGAGACTGCCATCGCGACCAGCGAGAACGATTCTTAGTCAGCGTTATTACCGCTACATGATAGTGCTGCAATGAGTTAATACTACACAAGATGTGAATCAAAGGAACAACGGTTACGAGACTGATCGGTGGTGAGCTCGATCTGTCGACCGTGGATGATAAAAATTGCGATCAACAGGATCTCATCCCGAGGATAAAGCTTGTGTCGATAACGGTGTAATTGCGGGTAGTTGGGGAATTCGAAGTCGCATTGAAATGCCCACCAATGCCATGGAAAACATAGAGTTCGTGTTAGATTCCTTGCGTTCGGAAATGTTTGGCGAGAAGTGAGATGTTAACATGCATACGTAGAACAGTGCATTTTTTCGATATACATTTGAAGACCGTACCGAGTTGTTCTTCAAGCATTTACTTACATTTTTGGTATAACTTAAGCAAACACAGTACCGATGGATATTGTATTGAAAAATAAAATTGCGAATCATAGAAAGGTTGAATAATTGCCCACAGCCCGTCTATTGCAAGATAATTTAAACCCCTAAACGATCCACAAGCGTCTTAACTAAAAGCATTTCATCCGAATGTTTCTCTGACGAAATTTCTCCCCGCAATTATTGTAATGGCTGTAAGCGACCGACGTTTTGTTATCGCAAATTCACATATGCAATAATTATATTATTCTCTTTCTTTGTACAAAACTATATAAATAAAATATACCTTGATGTTGTCACGAACTTGTAGAAATGTCTGTGCCTACGTGCTTAATAATTATCCCTATATTTTCATTAGAATTATTTCAACAGCTTCTGTTACTTTCGAGGTTTTGTGAAAGAAATACGTTTATTGGTAGTGCAACACACGATACTCGTTACTTTAACTAACCGCAATATATATTTGATCAAGAGAAATAATAATTCGATCAGGAATCCAGTTCGATATAAAGAGTATGTATAAGGAGTATAAAAAATAATATTCTGACTTACGGATGCTGTAACTCCGCCAACAATGAAGGCATTCCTCTTATGTTTGTTGGCTTTCTCGTATCTCGTATACAACTCCTTTCCCACCCACACTGGTATACCTGTAACAAGAAGAAACATTGCGAATGTAAATCTATGTCTGAGGAAGAGATCTCATGTGCGAAGAATATTTTCCTTGATAAACATCATTCGATTCGTGTATATTATTACTAACCTATAATCATAGCAGGTACAGCTATGCCAGCAGCGAGACCAATTCCGACAGGAGCTCCAACTAAGGTTCCCAGCTGCCAGAGTATCTTCTTTTTTCTGGACCATGGCTTTTTCCCCCAGAATGTGCAACCGGAAGGACTGTCAACAAACACGAGAACATAAAATAAAAGAATTATATGCATACAAGGTGTTATTCTACAGAAAGTCAGTAGTGACGAAATTGGGGTAAAGACTTCGTTTCTGAGGAAACTCAAAGTCAATTTCCTTACAATTAGGGCTACCATCTGTCCCAGTTTCCCTGGATTTCTCCTCATTTTTTAGAACGTCCAGTGGGTTTTTCTGTAGTGATCCGGGTTTTTCAACGCCCAAAAAGTCATAAATAAATTCCTACTTTGTACAACCATATTTTCTCTTGGAATATTATATCTAATATAAGAAATAGTTAAAAGTGTCCGGATTTCAACTGGAAATGGCAGCCCTACCCACAATGGAAAAATATCAAATGAAATTGACTTCGAGTTTCCTCGAAAACGACCCATTCCTATTAATATGATGAAAAATAAAGAAATTCAGATTCTGTATAATCGATGACTCGGACCACAAAGATTCTCGCCAGTTACTCGAGCTTCTAAGATAGAGATGAAAAATTATTCGAGGCCCAAAATGAAAAGCCTTCGAATAAACAAAGTATCTTAGACCGTCGTATGAATTCCCGTCGAATAAACTGCTTCATCCGTGACACTTCGAATGAAGCTAACTCGGGTGATTTTTATTCGACGACGAAAAAAGATAAAGTTTCTTTATTTGATACGTTATTTAAATAATACCCATCTCTCCACCCTGTGTATAGAGCAAGATTTATTACGCAAGACGATTGTAATACCTTAAGTAATGAAGATCGCTAATTTCTTTCATGCACAACCAACAGAATTCAGCGCCGCAAACAGCGCAGATCATGTGATTGCAACTTCCGTCATCCATTTTAACAATGAGAACTTGACAACTGGGACACGGTTTGATGTCATCTCCTACAAAAGCAATCGATGTAACCCACGTTCCATTAAATTATCAAAACCTCCGAATGAGAATAGTGAATACATACTATGCTGCGAATCGCTTTGACTAAAACTAAGAGAAGAGCTACGTTCGTAGTACTGAGTACGCCGAGCTCTGGCAGCATCGCACGTTTGATTCGGGTGCCATTGCGCTTTACAATGGTAACAGAAATACGAATCGCACCCTGGCCGCCCGCAGCGCAACTTCGGGCACGAAGCACAACCGCTAGCAATAACTGCGAAGCTACAATCTGGCGCTGGACACCATCTTGCGTCTGGTTCGACAGCAAGGACTCTTCGTACCATAAAATCCTCATACTTTTCCAACTGCGTTTGGTCATTTAAAATCATTCGAATATCTGTGTAAGAAAAAATTTAATAACAACAGAATGTAACTCATCGATTGTATAACATACACGTCTTCTTTATCTGTCAAACATTTACCATTTGGATGTAACGGTTCCGAGCACTCGGGACAAGCTATATTAACCCTAGATTCCGAAATTTCAACTCTAAGATATTGCTGGAAACAGTTGTAGCAACTGCGATGGTGACAGGATTCGATCACAGGAAAACATTCCACTGGTAATTCGGACAAGCACAACGGGCACTCCATCAAACCATTCTCGTTACTCTGAAATAATTATTTCACAATTCTCAGTTGACCGGCACAGTTTCATTTCAATGTATACATCCTGAAAGCTTCGTCGCGTAGATATATTCTTTAAATACCTTTCCGGCAGAAGAAAGTACGGAGCCTTTGCTGGAAGCACGCTGTAGATCTACGTTCTGAAATTGTAAATGGCCCGAACCATTACTTACTCTGGCTTCTCCTTTCTCAACGTCCGTATTCCTGCCGCCAGTCGGATCTTTCGCTAGAAAACATAGTTACGTTCAGAAAATAAAACGAATTCATCCCTATCGTTTATTTCGTTGGTTATTAATTACTTTTAGCGTTCCTGGTGCTTGAACTAGGTGTCCTGACGATTCGTCGACCGATGAATGGACTCGAGTATAATAATCGGCGGAGGGAGAATCGCGGTAGTAGTCTTCGTGCTCGGGGAGCTGCGCCGCTGCAGCCTCCTGAAGTGCTATCATTTTCTTTGAACATCCTGAGAGGTATATTTGGGGTCACTATAGTCTCATACTTTGTTTCACAGAATCAATGCGACTCGATCCACGTCGAACCATGCGAAGAAAGTTATCGCGTAAAGGGTTGGATCGAAATAGTTCAACGTATGCTTCGAGCGTCACTTAATATTGTATAACCTAAATGTAACTCGCACGTAACAAGTTAGTTATTATACAACTGTCTAAAGGTTTTACGCTTCAATGCCAGATATTAAGCGAACGGTAGAGGTGGAACAATTACATGAGATTGCAAATGAGGAAACTAAAAAAAATGCTCACACGACGAAAATACTTAATAACAATTTTGTTATGAAAAAATTTACAATAACTGTGGTTTTCGTGATAAATATTAAACTGTAATGTACGCTAGATCGTTTTATTTATAAATGTACTCCATTCCAAATGCATGATTGTTATTAACTAATTATGCCTGTTCCAGAGTCTGTAATATGAGTCGTTTATAAATGAATTTTCTGCTTCGTTAATAATACACATCGAATAAAAGCGTATCGCGGAATCTATTCTCGAACTAATTTTATCTTAAATGTCCATAATTGAATGTTTTTCTAGTAACGCGTTGCACGACTTCAATGACACTTGGCGTAGGTCATGGTATAGATAAGATGCTTATAACGACTAATACGAAAGGAAAATCTATGTATATCGATGTACAGACGTATTAAACACATGGTTTATAGGCGATTATATCTCGCGTCAGAAATTCACGTGCGGTGTTACACGTAATTACATCGATCGTATTTATGCACGACATAGAACAGGTTAACGCAACGGCGACGTTACGTTTTTTCTATTTACTTGGCAGTGATAATAATAATTTTAAGTAAAGGTTAGAACATGTGACATATTTCTCGTCTTATTCTGGAGTTGAATCTAATCGCTGCACTAATTTTTTCTCCTGTGCTCTATCTACGCACAATTTTAATTACATACATACGTACTTTTATCAGCTTGTAATTTGCATAGAAATGTCGATCATACTTTTTCACGGATATATTTCGTATTTAATCTCTTGCGCATATTGACTTTCCTACTTTCACTAAAAAGGGAATTATGTAGTCTGTCAAGACACTTGTCATCAATTACGATTTCTCCGCGTTCACGGGACGCATAAATAATCTGTATGTATTTCGAAACCCTCCATGCGTGGCACAAAGCATTTCTTATAGTACACCGATTTAACCAATGACAATGCGGTGTGTCAAATAGCGTGTCACCAGGAGGTTGCAATTATTTATTTATCCCAGTGACCCAATACGAACGCATGTGAATTATGCCTGATTCGTGGCATAACCTGGCGAACGATATATGGATCACGGCGGAAGAAAATCTATGAATAAAAACCGTTGATCATAAATGTTAAAGTGCAATTATGACAGTCGGTATATTACATGTTCCGAGTTTTTGCATCGGCGTGTACACGCAGGTTTAACTCGCCAAACGTCTGAACGGCGGAATTTAAATCAACGTGACGCGTACTTGGAATACAAGTTGCAAATACAGCTTCCACTAAGTCTACGTCTAATTATCATTATTAGAAACGTAGATTTAGTAAGAGGCACAAAATAATCGCCATTTGTAATGGGCTTAAAGGTACACCGGGCTCAAAAATATATTTCCAACTACCACAGATGCACGTCGGGGAAGGTATCCCTTCCTAAGCGCCGGTCGACTGGAGGCGATGCGCAGGCTGAATGCGTATGAAATTATTATGTCGTCCGCTGCTCGATGTGTCGGATGACCGAAAAGTATAACTTACGTACTATATCACAATAAATGTTTTGTTGCTGCTTCGTTATTTCCCACCGCGTTTGTAAACATTTTATAGATTCGAGTATCGGGGTTATTATTATTAATTTTAATCTACGTACTTTTATCAGTTTGTAATTTGCATAGAAATGTCGATCATACGTTTTCAAGAATATATTTCGTGTTTAATCTCTTGCGCATATTCACGGTCATCGGAGTTATTATTACATTCACGAAGTCAAAAAATGTTACATACGATTAGAAAATCAAAATTTTCTTTCGTAACTTTATGTTACGAGAGCAACATAAAGACGTTCAAGCGGGGAACATTACTTATTTCAATGTATAACAGATGATATTACCCAATTTAATCTGTTAAATTTCACGCATTCATTATTGAGTAATAATGTCGAATGTTAAGTTCAGATAAAACATCTGACAGTGCATGGTACTGGCATGCATAAAAACAATAAGGTCAAAAGTTACTATTCCAATGAAATGCTTTCGTAACACGAGTTTACGAATGAAAGTTTTGATGTTCCCACCGCGAATAATTGCATTCCTCGACTTCATAAATTTACTGTTGTTGCGTAATAATAATATTCCAACGCGATGCTCGAATGTCTAAGAAGTTTACGAATTTAGTAGAAAATAAGGAAGTGGAAACGAAAGATTTGTTGTGATACAGCATATATGTAGGTTATAATTTGCGGTCATCCGTCACATCGAGCCATTGAGCTCTATACTAACTGGAGTGTGAACAGCAGTTGGAAGAAGTAGAGGCGACAGCGATCAGAGAGAGAGGGGAAAATAGTGTGTCCATGCATCCTTCTTCTTCCTACTATCCCTCTCTATATCTCTACTATCCTGTAGTAAATTTGCGTGTGGTGGGGGTATAGACTGTATAGACCGGTAAAGACGCCGCGCGGGACAGAGGCAGCTCTACCCACTAATTTGTGTACCTTGTCTGATCGGCCGCCATTGCTCTGTTCTCTCTCCAGTTAGTATAGAGCTCAATGCATCGAGCAGCGGACGACATAATAATTTCATACGCATCTAGCCTGCGCATCGCCTCCAGCCAACCGGCGCCTAGGAAGGGGTAACTTCCCCGATCTACATCTGTGGTAGTCGGGAAGATATTTTTGAGCCAAGTGTACATTGCAAAAAGTATACATGCAATATGTATACATTTTATTAAGAACGACTTCTTTCACTCTAAATCGATGTACTATCACTATTGGCAGCACCGAATGACCTGTCTTCTGAATGCAGCTACGCGAAGAATTAGAACGGTGTATTTGAATTGAATACTGAGAAACCTTACATATAGATGACTAGCATTAATGCAGGTGTGAGAAGTGTCGGAGCAAACATCGACCAAAGTTGATCTAACGGATGTATAAACGAACCTTCTTTCTGTTAACGAATGTTTTCAAACTTGTAACACTTTCAATAACAAATAACAGAAGTACTATTGCAGCCACACACTATTAATAAGTTTCACTGAGTTTGTTGGTTAGAGATGTTCACTCAACAGCTGACGGCTTCCGACTAGAGACTAATCACGGACATACTTTAGATGAGAAACAGTGGACGAATGCGAGGAAACGGCGATGTTTGCTTGGTTCACCACCAGGGGGCTATTAACTTCAATGCTAACCCACATAATAATTCCTTCCAATAGCAAAATCCTTTCATATTAAAGTATTCAAGCAATTAACACACAATCTGTTATTTATAAACGCAATTAGCACACCAGAACAGAAATCTATTATGCTTGTTCCTAGTCTCCTTTTTTCTGTGTTCCCAAACTTAATTTCAGCCGCTACAAATACATGTGTAGCGTCTCTTCATATAAATGTATTGAATGCAACATGGCGCGGAAATTAAAAGTATCCAGTTAAAGTTGTGTGTTTTATCCAATCTTAATATTTCGCGCTGGTCGCTTATAATACAGAAAAATAGTTTGTGAAGTTTAGATATTTTTTCTCTAAGTGATGCCATCCCCAAGGTATAACTTAGTCATCACTTAAAGTTATCGATGATTTATTGATTATTAGTCATCTATGTTAGTCGTCCGACTGACAATTAATGACGTAATAATTTGTTCAATTTCACGTCTGTTGATTGTCATGTACGCAATTGTATCTCAATTAACAAGAAACCAATATTGACAGTCTGTTCAATATTCTGCCTCTTCTGTCTCGCGTTTACATTAATTTTAACCAGATCTGTATTATACCATTTCCCCCCGATATCACAGCTGATAAAAAAGGTCGATGCACTCGTGCCGAATTCGAAATTTTAGAAAATGATGTACCGCAATGAATTATTAAAACATATAATTTGAGAAATATAAGATTTCGAGCTATACTTATAGTAAATTTGTTTATCTTGTTGAAGATGCTTCGAATTTAAGGTATCCGAGATTAAACTTAGCTGGTACCCAGAATAGCAACTTTAATTATATTATAATACCTCACATAATGCATATTACGTTATTACTACTTGATTCGCACTCTACTTTGTGATTTTAAGTTACTGCATTTGAAAATAAGCGTTGTGACCCAAAAAGAATATTCACAACATTATCAGAGTTACATGAATAATCCTTATTTCGTAACATTAAAAAATTAGTTTCCTTAAATATTCCTTTTTTTTAAAAAAAAAATTTCGAATGAGATGTTCGAGACGAACATCAAACTGTAATTCGTAACAGTAAAACCTTTAAATCTAAATATAGTAGAATTAATTCTTAACCTGTTAACGGGGGAAGCAATAAGTTAATTGAGCATTTGAAAATGCTCCTATGGGCCCCTATGGGCCAAACGAGTTAATTCGGGTTTAATTATTTTTAAATATATATTTTAACATACATAAAGAGCATTTCTGGTCAAGGAATGACCCGATTAACAGGCTAATACAAGGTGAGTTGTCAGAGTGTGGGAATTAGGGATGAAGGTTGCATTTTAAAACGTCTGTCAAGATTAGAAAATGATTATCAATGTTTTGGAAAAATTGTGGTTCATCGTACTAATGACCGCTCTATGTACAGAAATGTTTTATTCTTAAATTATGCACAAACTGCAATCAATACAAATGTATCTGAAACAAGCAAGTTGGGGGATATCTCAGTTTTTTTCCGGCTGCCATAAGAATATTCAGATAAAATGGCAGCTGTTTTGTTAGGTGTCAAGTGTTGCATCAATCGCCATGCGTTTTTGCAAAATCCATGAGACACGTCCGATTAGTTGTTGTCATGTCCGGAAGAAGGGGCAACTGTTTTAAATTGACAATTCACTCTTAATGTTCACTGACAATCAATTTAAAACAGTTAGCCATATCTATTTTATAGCTTAGTATAGTAAAGCTAGTTTATTTTTTTTTTCAGACATCCACATTTCGACTAAGTAGTATTATAGTAATAAAGGTATGCGCTAAGTCTGCACTTCAGCTAGATATCATAAAACATGTATCATTCCTTCTCTGGCACATCATACATTGGTATTACTAAGTATACGTTTACTTTCTTTTTAAATCATGCGAAACAATGCAGAAACGAACTTGATATCAAATTCTAATGTTTGATATAGTATGCTTAGACTGTAATAAAAAAAAAAGACTAAATTACGTGAAAAGTGAACCCGGGAATAAAGACCGACTTCCTGTGCACACCCATCTGTGTCCTTTTACAATCAAATAAGTCATTTTAGCATTCATCATGGTATTATTAATCAACACTCAGCATTGGAACATAAAAATCTAGTGTTGTTAAATAATTCTACTAATAATTGTAAACCAAAAAAAAAACTCAATCTTGTGAAGTAAATAGAAGGAACATCATTGGGAACACCTTTTTTTTTTTTAATCAAGATATCATGCAGCTGCCGCCTACCATTGTTATGTCTAACAACGGAAATCCATTTTTCTTGCATCACATTGAGTTTCGTCCTAGTTATGTCGCGAAGCAGTTACACGTATTACGCTCAACTGTCGTTTTTTTTTTTCCAAGAACAAATACAGAATAACGTAACGTTCGTACTTCTACGCCCATGATGTATATTTTTGAACAAATCGAAAATCTTGCTGCGGTTCATCGTTTAATGAAAATCGAAATAACACGTGGGACCGATCGGATCCTGGCGTTTCGGTTATGCATTTGTGCCCTTTCGTCACGAATGTAGCGACACACCTAGGCGAAAATTGTTCAAATTGATAATTGACGTACGAGCCACGAATATCCAGCCTATTATTGGATCATTCCTCAAGTGATTAAGAGGTACTTCACAGTACGTCGAAATTACTGTTACACAAGTTGGGAGCTCGGTATAAAAATGAGGCACAGTTTCACAATCAGGGAATTCCATTTTACCAGATGCTTCTACTACCTCCCAATGAATGTATCCATATATCAAACATGATAGCATAATTACTATCATTAAACTAAACCATGCATGGATATTAATGTGTCCTTAAATGTGTTTAAGGAGAATGACAATTTCTTAAACAACTGTCGTATTCTTATCGGTAGCAAACAGTCTTAACAACGAGCGTAGACTAATCATGTCGCGTTCCATAATCGTGTAGTCCTTGCGTAGGTATGCGTCATGTTATGTGCTGGGTGTTAATAGCTCTCATCAGGTGTAGTGTTATACAACGTAAGTAGCAGTCGTCGACCGTACTGGTTATTTAGCCACTGGTACCATTAACCAGAGCTTCCTTAGGCTTATTGCTCTGTTGCAAACGAGGAGGGCGAGACCGTGATTCTCTCTGGCCCTTCGGCCCCTGAGAACTGTTGTTGGTAGCAGAAACGTCATTCGCCGGTGTCCCTTCTTTACTAGTTACTGTTGACTGGTCGCCTGGTCCGGCATTGCTGCCTAAAATATTAACACTTATTCTGAAATGCATATTCAATAGCGTAGATAAACATTTTACACGTTACACATCCTAACGAAAAACCGATCGTCCTGAAGGAGTTACTGTACCGCCTTTCACGCGCGGGATGGGGGGGGGGAGGGGTTTTGTTACCTTTCTGATCGCTCGTCGGTGTGGAGCTACGTTGCTTAGAGCGTCGAATTCGTCGCCGCCTTATGCCTTTTGGTCCTCCCTCCACACTTGATACAGACTCTATGCATAGACAAACCATTGTGACCATCTTTTTACATCAGCTTATGGGAGAAACGAAAATTCAGGTTGCGCTTAACTGGATTACACGGAAAAAGCTACCGCGCATTGTTAGTGGCGTGCGTTAGTAATCATCATTGATACTTGTTAGTGTTAGATGGTCACAAATGTTTGTTTCACAATTCATGCCACTCTCAAAGCATTTGGATTCGGTAGTATGTTCTCCTTAGGACGACACGGTTGTTCTATTGCAAGCCGTTATCTGAAGAATGCCATTACCTCTATCAATGCTTGAAACGTCTTGGCTATCAAGAACAATGTCTTCGTCGTCGGTTGTTCGACGACGCTCGTCTCTACGATCTCTACGCTGAGTTGGAGGACGACCTTGTCTACCACCCATGTACCCGGAATTGCCCGCTCCTCCTTGATGCCCGCCTCTTGGGGGCAGGTCCCTTACTCGATCTTCGCTACCGTCTAAGGTGTCCCGACGTAGCCCTGCGAATTAAACGACGTTTGTAGCGAACGATAAGCTCGAAACATAAACGCGCAATGACGAACGCAAAACATTTTAATGACGTTGCAAAACAAATGTAACGATGAAAGGTTAGTATTCTTACTTGTAGTTCATGATGATCAATGTAGCATCTAACGCATTAGCAATGATGCTCCTCATTATAGTAACAATAAAGAGTATTAATTGGGAGTGAAGAGGCATCTTGGGGACATAAGTTCATTCATTTTTAAACTTCCCCTCGAGAGATTTCTAACGTAATGTTTCTAACACGGACTGTTTATGTTTACATAAATTCATGTGATTTGCAAAGAGAAATTACGTACTAACGTGTAACATTAAATTACACGAAATAACTTTTATTAGATTACATTAAGGTAATTAACGATCTTCGTAAAAATGTATGTGATCATCAGCACCCTACATTTTATAAGTCAAAAATTAGATTCACGTGCAGATAGTTTACACGATTAATTTCATTACGAAACGTATATAAGTACATTATTAAGAAACACAATAACATAATTGCTTTTTAATTTCTTATTTATCAACTTGCAAACAGTCTGGAGTGTTAACACCTGATTTTTTAATACTCAAAGGTAATGATGTCAATCATATTAATGGTGTTGGTAAGTTAAATCTATTCTGAATCTTTCATCCTATGGTACATGCGTTATTAAATTGCATCAAAGATTCAACAACTGTTAAATGCCTGTCATACATTTACCACGAAGTATTTATTATTTTGCAGAAATTAGCTACTTTTCAGATTCATGCGAGTCCACAACTCGCACACAGAACGGAAATATATATTCTTATTTGTTTTTCCAGCAACCAATGAATCAGATGTATCACACCATGAATTACTTAGCTACTACATGCATTTCTATTAAACACGAACATGCAAATACACATGGCTGCACAGTTATTGTTATTGATTATAATTTCACGTTCTATATAACGATGTATTTATGAATGCGAAATTATTAATGCATGTGCAGATATTAATTGGGCTAGTTGAAATTAATTATGAAGGAACGTAATGAATAGTACGAATAACGATGTACAGATGGAAAACTAAATAGCTGAAACGGTTTTATAAGAGTAACTTCAAATTTGTATCATGGAGAAATTTCAACGACCATGGAAGGATAAGAATGAAAAAAAAATGTATTTTGAATAGATCGAATTATTCAGATTTTAAGACCAATACAAATATTCTATTCTGATCAATATGGTTCTTTATGCTTATATCGATATATTGCTTTTCAAAAATTTTTAGAGTTTAGTTTCTTTAACGAAGAAAGAAAGAACGCAAATATATTATTTAAGAAGCATTTGAAAGAAATGAATTACAGTATAAACTCGTTTATCCGAATTCCAACTCTTCAAGTTGCTGATGTATTTGATTTAGATTAAAAGAAGAAAAAAAAAGTTAATGCTCTAAAGTGACATTTTTCGATGTACGATTACACGAGTCATTTATTTTTTATTAAGTTTTTAAATGTAGAAAAATAGATACGATTTTCCTACCGATGAAGATCTATTATGCAATTTTGCATATATTACACGGAAAAAAAATATATTCGTATTATGTTCGAGACATTGTTATGATATCGAGATCCATTAAACCCCGAATAAACGAGTTCCTACCATAAATATTGCACGATAATAATTTCAGCGCAGAATTTACTTTAAAAGCAACTGATGAAATTTTACTTCGCGATAACGCGCCCCGTCTCATTAAAATCTTTGGGTTCTCTACTGTCTCTGGTATTTGGTCCACCGCTTCTGCCATTACGTTTTTGTGTATTCTCTACATTGTTGATATAGTCAGTAATAGTATTACCGGCATTGTGTCTGGTAGGAGCCCTACCCCTGCCGCGTCCACGAGATTGACCGCCGCGGCCTCCACGGCCTCCGCCACCTTCCTCTGGGCCTGCGATCATTCCTCGTCTTGTTGGAGGAAAGTTGGGCATTGGTCCTGTGGTCGACCCGTGCATGCTTCTTAACTGTTGGTCAATTTCTAGTTTCTCTTGCCGTAATTGTTCTACCTCCTTCGCAACACACAACGGAATCGTGATTAATTAATTGAAAGGATATTTCAAACAGGAATTACAGATAGTATAGCGTATATGTTTGTACCTTCAGGTGTGCCAAATGATATTCCAATAACATTTTGGCACTAGCAATACTTTCAACAGTACCAACAAACACGAAGGGCACCTGACCCTCTTCCCTCGGAATCGTTGGCTGAGGTTCGTTGTCTCCTTCTATTTTTACCCGTACCTGAAATTTATAACATTCAAAATCATATTGTTAAATGTATTAATGATCAAAATTCGAGTATGAGTTATTTGATTCTACATCACATCTATACTATCAGTTTTCAGTCACCCTTGTCCACTAGTGTCATCAATTGACTTGGGGAGCGTTCTGTAAAATTTCTTTGTAAATATTGTTTCGTAATTTCTTTAACTACTGTATTTCGTTTTCCAATTTTTTCAGGAATATTGCTCTTTCTATGCATTTCTTCGAAACAAATAATACATAAATAATGATAATTTATTTTCAATAATCTCTTCGTAAGACAATTGATAACTTTGAGATTTGAATTAAAAAAAAAAGATAAAAAAAATACATGGACCTGGGTGACCTATGCGTAAGGTATATAATTCTTGCTGACAATGTAGATAAAAAAGAAAATTAATCGTAACGTGGTAGGACTGGCTCGAGTGGGTTGCGCAAAATTTAAAAATATTTCTAACAATGTATAATTTAGCTGATCGAGCTAAGTGAAAAAGAAATCAAAAACAGTGAACATGATATACTTACTCTATCGGTATATATATTCCCACTCGAACCAGTTGTTATCTACCAAAAACAAACAATGTATGTATAACATATACCCAACCCACAACAAACAATTGTTATTTCCAATATAATACTAATTTTTTAAAATTAAGAATTCTCTTCAAATAATATTGTATATATAATATATATTTAATTATAATAACATGTACCTTTGCTTAAGCACTAATCTGCTATATTTAAAATATATCTGAACAAAATATAATAAAAAACGAATATATAAATACGATGTAGAAGCAAAAAGTTAGACTTTAAAAAAGTATTCCCAAAAAAAAATTAGGACAAAAATATAGAATACTGGAGCAATAATATACCTACAACTTACCAAAGTACTAAATAACAGTACAAATATACTTACTACACCACTCTTGTCCACAATTTCTTGTATTATGCGACCGTTTTTGCCAATTACTTTGCCTACCAGAACACGGGGGACTTGTATGGATTCTTCACTATATTCGAGAATGGAACGAGCTTTTTTAACAGCTTCATGTGTCTGTAACCAAGCAACCACATACCATTTAATAGTTTTGTATCACACATATGCTTGCGCATGCACAGAAACACTTTTGTGTAGAAATCTCATATTCTATAATCCAGTGTTTCCCAACCATTTTCGAGTCGCGACTCGCTTTAATGATATTCAGATAATTTGCGATCCTCGCCTCCATATAAGGTAAGGTAAATTTAATAAGGTGAAGAAAACACGTTAAAAATAGGTATTTCAGATTATAATTCTAACTTAATAATATTTGATTGTCGCAATACACATGTCTAATATTCTTAAAGATATTTAATATATTTAATTATCTTATTTAGAGTGGTTAACCGGCTTCGAAATTCACAGTTGAGTGTTTTTTAAAGCCTCATGTCGTCCTCAAAAGTCAACCTATTTCTTGATTTTATTTTCATATGGAGGGGAGTTGAAAATCCACTTTCGCAAAGATACTTTGAGGTAAATGGAAGCAATACTAGAACTTATAGTGACATTTAGCCACAAGTTATACATAACACATCAAAGTTGAGTCAGTTATGTTTCATTGAACAAATTATGTGTCGAAGGATCGTGTCGCGAATCCAAGAATTTTAATGGGTTTTGCATCAATGCAGTTCGTCCTTCTGTAAGCTCGGACAAATAACACTGAAATTCATTTTCAAGGGGTGTAAGGTGCTTAATAACATCGTTCTTCTGAACTTCATCCAGTTCACCATTTAAAGTATTCTCTACCGCACTGCAGAATGTTTCAAACGTGGCAGTGTTTCCAAGATTTACTTTCGAACGCCAATTTCGCAGTTTGGCTACAAATGCTTGAAGATTATGTTGAAAATTGAGAACGTGTGTTTCTTTTCCCCGAAGTCTCGAGCTCAATTTATCTAACTGCTCTAAAATGTCTACTAAATAAGCAAGTCTTCTTAGACAACCTCCATAGCTGAAGTAACTCGCAAGGCCAGCTCTACATTTCACTATTAGAAACATCTCGATTTCGTCTTTCAACTCGAACACACGGATGACAATATTTCCGTTCGACAACCAAAATGCCGGAGTGTGCGAAAAAGAAACTCGTGATCAGAATTCATATCTTTCCAGAGTTCTTTAAACAGACGGCTTTCGGGGGCTTTAGACTTGATGCAATTTACTATTTCGATCACAGAATCCAGTACATCTTGCAGAAGAGCTGGAAGAGTTTTATTAGCAAGGGTGTACCGATGGAACATGCAGTGAACAACCTTTGCTTGGGGAGCAAATTCTTCAAGCTTCTTCCTTTATCCGTAGAAACGCTATATACATTTTTTCCCTTCTAGTCCTTCAGTTTCAAAAAAAGAAATCTATTATCTCCATGACATCTTCACTCGTTTTGGTAGCTTCAATTGCGTCACAGAACAGCAACTCTTCTTTGATGTCACGAAGACAAGAAATTGGAAACACGAACTTACGTCCGATGATTCGTCAACTTGAATAGAAAATGATGGAAAAGCTTTGATTTCATTTAAAACCCGCTCTTTCAAGGCTCCGAATATTGTTGAAATCTGTTTCTAAATAGTGTCATTGGACAGAGATATCCGTTGTATCTTCATCCCGCTGTCTTTCCCAAGATCTAACTTCACCATCTTCAACATGCAGGATTTGATAAACATTTCTCTGATCGTGTACGGTTGTTTTTGTTTAGCAATTTCGTATGCAACTTTATATGATGCTCGCATTCTTCTTTGTTGCTTTCTTGACACTTGAGACGAGATTCGTGGTGTTGAAAGAACTCTGAACCTTTTTTAATTTGTTCCCTATGGAATGTCTAAAAGTGGTATTCCAGATTCCAGGGTTTCATAAAATAAGTACTAAGAACAACATAGCACAAAACGCATTGCAGCCGCTTTATACAGTTGCTGGTCAAGGTTGTGAAGCCAAATTCTAAGCAGTCTTCTGAATATTTACTGTATTCATTTTTCTTCTGAAAACAAGGTATCTTTAAAGAAAAATATATTTTCTTTTTGTATGCTTGGCACTCATTCACGCTTCACGAATTTGATCAAGTGTAATATCTCCCTTTTTAAACATGTGAATGTTTAATACTATTTATGGTCTGGCGCCCAACACAGTGTTTAATTAAAGTATTACACCCATTAATACTCGTAATACAGTAACAAAAATATAAATAAATAATAATTGCCTAAATGAAATGTCTTCGTATGGAAAAAATGATAATAGCGATGCAGAAAATCGACCGACAGCACAGGGAACGAGGAGCTATCGACGCGTAAGCTGGCGAGTCGCAATCTAATATCGCGATATTCGAAACAATGTGAGAACTCGACCCTATTTCATTCCTCTTTTTACTCGCTGTCCTTCTCTCCATCGTTGTCGACAAAAAATCGACTGCCACTGCACCCGAATCTCAATTTGTGCGCAGAATATTGCAGATATTTTATTATATTTTCAGCGAGTGAATCCAGGTCCGCCAAGGCGGAAATTTAAAAAGGTATTAAAGGTATATTATATTTCCTTCCTTTCAGTTATGTGTTACATCATTACTAGAATATGCAACCATATTAAAATAAATAGTGTTCAAAATCGTCACTTAAAAATAACCCCCCCCCCCCCCCACCCCCCCCCAAAGAAGACACTTCGCAACCCCTTTGGGGGTCGCGACCCCCCAGGTTGGGAACCACTGGCCTATAATCTCTGAATAAATGCTTTTCACTTATCAGATCAGCAATGTATGTACTAGAAAAGTGAAAGTGCAGACTAATTTACAAAACAACCGTGATTTCAATAGTTACCTCGCCATATATCTTAAACGTGCACGAATGTTCTTCTAGTTCTATATTTGTAATTCCGTCGACTTTTCTCGCCTGCTGAATGTTTGCGCCGTGAGCACCAATTGCTAAACCCATTAGATCTTCTCGAACGTTAAATTCGTCTGTATATCTAGAAAATAAAGCATATTTATTTAATATGTAATTTGGAATATATGTGGCGATGTGTATTTCTTTTGCTGAAATAATGCAAGAGTTATATAAATGCTTTATAATTGCATCGAATAATAATCTTACAGTTAGACAACTAATGATAAGTTTAGTTATATTGTACATTAATATCATTTAAATATTAGTATTAATTCTTATACTAATATTAACTTCAAATACTAGAGAAATATCGTAGCCAATCTTAACTGTTCGCGAATACAGGTATATTTAATATATCCCAGCAACTTTTAACAATTAATTTCTTATATTCGGTAACGTGAAATTTCGTTCGTTATTAATAACATGCAATATCGTCTTATTACATCAGAGTATAATCCTGATAAATATATTTTAATAGAATTTAAAATCCTGTCAGTGGCTTGCATCCTGGCAGATAAAAGTGATAATGGAAAAGTTTGATAAGGTACATTAGATATGCATGGCATATGTCACAGAGTATAAAGAAAGGTGATATGTACACAAGCAAAATGTATGAAATCATTCCTAAAACACCAACAACAATCCTGAAACGTATAATCGATCACTTCTACGCAACTGTTATTAAGTCCCACTCGAGATTATTCATTTAACTGTCAGCGTGCAGTACATGTTTAAATCGTTTTACACAACACACATATGCACGCACGTTCACACAAAACATTGAAGTAAACATACAGTGTATATATTTAGATGCAGTAATAAATGTATGTATTAAAAAATATATACACAAATATTAAGGAAAAAGATGGGTAGGATTTAAAGCATGCATATGCATTCTTGTTGTGAGCGTAGAAAAATTATTATTACAACTTTTTTATAACACCTTTTCGATCTATTAAAACTTAAAATTCAGTTACCCATTGTTTGAAAGATGCAAAAGAACATTTGTTTCCTCAACTAACTATATTGTTGTATGTATATTTTTCATTTGACATTTAAATGTATAGCTTTAAAAGAAATGTAAATAAAAGACGATTATAATACGACGATTAGTTTAAACTTGCGTTATATTTCCTTGCATAAATTATAAACTGTAATTCTATGTAAAAGTTTGGAATTTCGGTGTTAGAAATTTTGCAGAGCATGATTGTTTATATAAATGCAAGTAGATTTCTATTTTTATATAAACCAAATATTTCCTTATAAGCACCCACATTACACCAAGTATTATGAAAATACAATATGAATTATTTACATGTTTTACAAATGAATTTGAATCGAAAACTGAGCAATACCGTAATCGGGAAAAATTTAAGATATCTTGATAGCCTAACAGAAGTTATTTAAGTTAACATTTAAGTTTTGTTATTTATTACAAAATATTATTTTTTAATTATCCTCATTAGAATTTTATAAATAAATTCACATTGTTTAAATTTACACTTAAAAACACATGGGATAGAGCCACCAGTCATTTAATTTTATTTTTCTTGCAAGACACTTAATATATCAGTGTTTCTCAAACATGGCAGGCCAGAATATAATTTTTTTTGTATGGGATAAATCAATGAACTCTACTCAAACACACAAATATTATGGAGAAAACAACAGAAGAAGAAGAAAAGAAGAAATGGAACTGATCACAGCTACACGTTTATGCCTGTTCACTATTTTATCAATTACGCAAAACTTTACTACAGAACATATAATAAATGGAAAGTAATATGTAACGAATTTTATGTATCAGTGTATTTGAAGCATTTGGGTCTCCGTGAATGGTCTACATAACGCCGAAGCATGCACATTTATAGTGTAATTTCATTTTTTCTTTGAAGAATGCAGCTGTGTAATTTGTCATACAATAAGCTAAACTTAAATCTAAACCACGCTGCTGTGATCTCACCTTGAATTTGTTTTCACTCCTGCCTCAAAGTCTGAGACACGCTGATATATAAAGTTTGAAGATCTAATTTTGCTGAAATGAGAAAGAAACTCTGGTGTAACTCAGTGGAAACTCATGTGTAAGATGGCCCTATCCTGTGTCCCTGCCATTCTGTCTGTTTGCTCCTCACCAATAAATTTATGAACTTTCACTCCAAATCCACTTCCAATATTCTGTTCTAATGTTTCAATTCAATACTGATGTAATATTTATGTAAAATAAATAATTAGTAAAATCCTTATACCCATATGGAGGTGTTACAGTTAGAGTTATCGAGAATTATTAAATAACACGTGTTATTGCAGAAGATCTCTAAAAGAATGCTACACATCTTTTACATATACGTTTTGTTAATATGTTAGTAATTCAAAAGCAAGCCATAACATGTATAGTCGGTTTATCCTTCCTTTTAATTATATTTTAATATTTAATATTTCTTTGGAAACGTACCTGTATAAAAACGAATCGGTATCCAGAGTTAATAATATAAAATTTAAATTCTACTGAATCATTAACATTTATTAAACATTATTATCTAATTAATAAAAATCATACAAACCCGTTAATCGAACGTTTCGAAGAGTATTGTGTATATCTGTCTAAAAATATAATCTTATTAAAAATGATTACGAGCTCACGAATAATGGGGAATCGATTTTAGACAAAGTTTAGGTGCTACCAGTGGCACTAATTGTATGTATTAATTGCTGAGATATAGTAACACTGTTTATCGCAGGAACATGTGAAGCATCTAAGCTACAATTTTTTTTTATGATCTTTTGTGTCTGTTATTGTATAGTTAACTCGCCTACAAAATTTTATTGAAATTAATGAGAATAATTAAAAGTTCTCCTTATAGAAATAATTTAATATAGATATTTCGTTCGAGTATATATAAATTGGAAAATTCATGCAGATTCTATCCATTTTTGTTTTATAGTGTGTAAATTGAAATGTTGATAAAAATGACTTATTTGAATGTTTCAATTATTATTATTATTATTTCATAATCGTATCCACTATAAATTGTAAAGTGCCACCACTTTAATTTCCCCATTGTCATCTTATAAACATAATAATTCAATATAGAAAAGCAAGAAGTAGCGTAAAAGATATGTAAAACATTTAATATTACGAAGTGTATTATGAAATACATTGAACTGATCTAGTGATATCCCACACTTCTCAAAAAAAGATTAAGGGATCTATGAACCAGAAAAGTGGGGTCAAGTTCAAGTGGCCATAACTCTGGCAAAAATGTTCGTATCGATATCGTTAAAATATCGTTTGAAAGTGTGGAATCTCTACTTTCAGCTGTTTTTTTTATAGATTTTTAGCTGTATAGCTTCTCGGCAAAGTAATAGTGATAGAAACACCACTTTGGCCATTCTAAAAAATTTTGTTCAACTTTATAGTGTTACATGGGTTCAACAAAATTTTTTTACAGAAGTTACATTTATACCTGTTGAAAGGGAGTACTTTCATGCGTAAATTCAGTGGTCTTTGGTTGTTGTGCGATTTTCTTTATCCGAGTTATTCAACTTTGAATCTAACATCGCCCCTTTGACTTCAATTGCTTCTAGAAAGCAAATGAATCATCGTAGAACATTCAACAAAAAAGCAATAGAAAGATCAGTCCTTTCTTTTGAAGGAGCATCTTTCGCTTTCTCGATTTTCTTAACATTTCGATCTATCAGGTCCTTTCGAAAATACGCTTCAAAATGGCACAAATTCAATTTTTTCTTAAAATCGCTGTATCTCGGCAAGGGATGACCGCAACATCGTGATTTTAAACTTATTTGAAAACGGAGGGTCTACCGATTCCATTTAATGTCAACCGAACCCACTGCGACAATTTTTTACCTACGGCCACTGTGTTTAAAGTTAACGACTCGCAAAAATAAGGCTATAATGTTAATTTGCCATACTGCCACTTCCGCTGAAGCGAGCTCTCTTGTTCGTATCCCCACCCGCAGACATAAATGACGATAGCACCCCAACACGAGCTGAATTACGCCGACGCTATCGAATGTTATTGTGGAAGCACACACATACCTTCACGCGGTATGCCTTGGATGATGCCAATGCCACGCAGTCGCTGAAGCCAGAGCGGAACTTTTTGCGAATCGGTAACTTATAAACATAGTGGCCGTAGGTAAAAAATTGTCACAGCGGTTCAACCTGGCACTCGATCGAATCGGCAACGGTCTTTCCTTGCCGAGATAGAGCGAGTTAAAGAAAAAATAGAATTTGTGCCATTTTGAAGCATATTTTCGAAAGAACACATTACACCGAAACGTTAAGAAAATCGAAAAAGCAGAGGATCCTCCTTCAAGAGGAAAGACTGATCTTTCTATTGTTTTTTTTTTTTTTTGAACGTTCTACGATGATTACGTCGCTTCTTAGAAGCACTTGAAGTCAAAAGGACGATTTTTACTTCAAAGTTGAATAACTCGGCCAAAATAAATCGCACGACAACCAATGAGAACTGATTTTATCGAGGAAAGTACTCGCTTTCGACAGGTATAAATGAAACTTGTGTAAAAAATTTCGTTCAACCCATGTAACATTATAAAGTTGAACAAAATTTCCAAAATACCTTTATATCGCTATAACTTTGCCGAGAAGCAACTGATGTAAAATCTTAAAAAGCAGCTGAAAGTAGAGATTCCAGACTTTCAATCGATATTTTAGCGACATCGATGCGACCATTTTTGCCGAAGTTACGACCAATCGAGTTTGCTCCCATTTTTCGGGTTCGTAGAGGTGATCCCTGAATCTTTTTTGACGAGTGTACATATTTGCTGATGATTACAATCAGCAAAGAACCAACAACATAGCATTACCCTATATACAACAATATCATAAGATAAACAAAAGAGTATGTCAGCGGAAAGTGACATTCGCTAAAAGACAGATGAGAAATACATCATGTGCAAATTTATTACTATACGCACATCGTGCTCTTGTGATTGGCAGAAAAGTATGAGAAATAATAAAATGACAACTGACACATAAAGTTATATATGGATTTTAAAAATGTATTATGTGAGATTTATTAAATATCTTATATACAATCACAAATGTAATACGTGGAAATGAAAAAGAAATGTATAATAAACATTTGTAGAGTGACTACATGACATTCATGAAAATTATATGATGTTGAAGCAAACATATTGGTTAATGATTGGAAATGTTGTGAATCTTTTTTACTGCCAGTAAATGCAAACCACAGACAGGATGGTAACCAGGACAGTGTATGGATAGGGGCAGGTATAAAATATTCACGAGATTTCATGTTAATTGCAACACCAAGACTAATTTCTTTACTTACCCCCCGATTGTTTGAAGTTTAGTCGACTCAAGCTGACGTGCCGCTTCTTCTGTTCTTTTTAAAAGTAATACCTATAACATAGAAGCGTTATATTACATTAGATGCAAAAACAAACTATATAACATTCTATTGTTTAACTGGAGTATCGCCATCCATGCCTTTATATCACAATTATTTTCGATAACACGGTTTTATCGAGAAATACTCGGAAATTATTCGATTAATTAAAATCAGCTTTATAACTCACCTTTTGCGATAAGTTTCTAAAGTGCATCTCTTGGAGCATGCAGCCGTGACGTTGTAAATTTGCCCTACGGGAGATGGCCAGCAATACTCCTCGTTCAGGCACGTATCGGCACACTGCCGCCCCTATCGCTTTTTGAAATTCCTTATGTGCATTCTCCATTTTGGCACTGCGAACAGGCAAGAATATTTATACAGCATTTCTTAAACTTCATAGATAATAGGGTAACTAAACGCTCATACGTACAACTCTCTTAGATCTTCAGGTACTTCGATTTCGGTCTTATGAAATGTATTTTTATCAATGGGGGGATTAGGATTCTTTGCCCTCAGTCGCTCACTAGCTACAATTTCAGTATAAGCATATTCCCACCCTGAATATTCAACTACTAGAAAACCTCCTTTAATCATCTGAAACAACAATTTTAAAATGCATTGTAAATATCGTCTGCGACTGAAGCCGATAAAATCTATCGATGAATTACTGATCAACCTATTGAAATGTGTTTTAACGAACAAAAAAATGGAAGTACTATTTCAATACCAAGTACTATTCAATTTAAGAAAAATAACACATTTAACACCATCGTGAAATCTCAGACGATGAAAAATTCAGTTATCGGAATATAGCAGTTGCGTTAAATTTTTTATCTCCACGCTTCGGTTCGCTACGACGAATGTTTTGCTTCTAATAAATATCATGGGTGTCCGGCGACCCGTGCGGCATAAAATGTGCTAAGAAGAATTAAACGCATACATGTTTCCAAATTGTTTTCTAAAAGTAACATGCAAAGTCAATAAGAACTTTGAATTGTTACTAACCTTAATGACTGCTTTCCACCATCCACATGCTTCGTGCTCATTGGACCTAGAGAATACCTCGATCTCCTGGGCTTCCTGAAAATCAGGCTTCGGGCCATCTTTTGGAGGTAGACGTACTTGAGCAAATGGAAACTTGGATTCCGGTTGCCAGCTAAAATGTTACATACTTTTCATTAGAGCGCACAAATAACATACGTTTTGCACAATATCGCGACAGACCTCGTGTAAAGCGCGCGGTCCAAGTATCAACAAAGTTACTCAAATTATTTGTGTAAACGCGCGTCTCATGTATTTTAAAACTCTAATTCCGTAGATCACAAGTATCATCTCTTGCACTGTTACTATTTATCGAATTCAACAATCATTTATTATTTACAGATATCTATCACATTTGTTTCGTATCATCGAGAGTCTGTTTTATGAAAATTCCAATACTTCGGTTCGCTTTTGTGCGTTAAACATCGTTGCCGCTAATTCTCAAAGGATCGAAATAAAAATGTTTGTTCCGACCCAGGAAAACGAAGCCCTATAGAAACATTTACTTGAAACCTTAAATCCTTCAAGATTTATCAAGAAAAATGCATATATAAATAAAAAGCTTTTATCGTTAATATTTACAAATAATGCTGTACATCGAGTGGAAAACTTGAAAACTGGCCAAATATTGGTTGCAACTAATACGGTTGAGGGTGTTGAATCTTTTGATATTACTGGATGGAGTATTGGAAACATTAAACAATGCATGGCTGACAAGAATAGTACAACTCCTGTGCTTAGTAGGCTGCACTGTTTGTATCAGCACAGGGAATGATAGTGGACTTTTACAAAGGCCCAGCATCGAAGCTGCTGTTGGAAAGTGAAGGCAGAACTTACTCGTTTTCGAATGTTACCAGAACCTCGTCCTCAAAGACATCGGTGACAAAGGCCTGAAAAATGAAACGCAGAGCATGTGTAAAGTGACTCGTCCAGGAAGCAGGAGTGCAACGAGTGGCGTAAGACGTTCGAGCGTGATATCGCGATGGATGCGGGAGGGCCGGGAGGACGGTGTTTCCGTGAATTCGATACAATGGGCGCGCGTTTCCGCGAGTCGGCGGGACGTCGGGGCGAAGGTTGCCGCGAGAAACTGAGGAAAATCACGCCCTGTCAAACGAGACATGGCGTCGGAGGAAGCCGCGTTACCTCGCGAACATTTGAGGGCCGCGCTTTCGCGAAGTACGGACGCCTCTCTCGCGAGATTAGAACCCCGCCATGGACCGTGAGTTGGTCTATCCACGGCCTCGATCTTCCGCCCTGTTTTTTGTATACTTTTCACAAAACGAACCTTATAATATGCTCCGTTTTCGCCGCATACTTCGACTGTGAGATCCTCCATCTTGCTTTTGTGTGACGGCTCGCCTCCTTTGCAGCAGGCATGCTGGCGAGCGGGCAGCTGCACGAGTTCGTGGCTGCAAATTCGCTGTTCACCAATCGCGCGGCTCTTTTCCATGACGCGACGCCTTTATTGGACGGGCGGTGGCAGTGCTGCCACTTTCGCGCCGCTAATCCGCGATCGAAAGAACTAGGATAATTGAAATACGCACCAGCGCATACAGCAAGAGAGCTGTGCACACTTGTGTAACCGCTCTAAGAAGTCAAATCATGATTTCTTCGTGCCGTTCGCGAACCTGCAGCCGCTTCTGCCTGGCCCTAGTATTCGCGACTTTGCGAGACGCGTGACGCGCCTTGACAGCACCGATGCGGACAGTAGTATTATCACAAATCATTCAGTGCAGACGACAATGTCTGGAAGCAGCGATTCCGAAGAATTCTTTGACGCGGAGGACGATACTTTCCACCGCAGCTCACGGTAACTTTATCAGCCCCCCACTTGTCATGTGATGCATTCGAGATCTTAGATAATATCTTATTCACTCTATACGCTTCATGTAAATCACTCCTGCATATAGCATTCACAATTATGCCCGCCCGTGTATTTATTGGATAACAGCTACTACAAACTTCAATTCACGATTCTCATTTTCTTCCGCTCGCTACGTCCCCCCCCTCAACATCTTTCGTACGGACGGAAGTTTGTTCTAGATCATTTTTCCCATGTCTTTTTTTTTTTTCCCTCGTATTACGTTCCCTGACTAATTATCTTTGGTTAGGTGACCGAAACTCAACACTTCCATGCAATCGTTTTTATCATTGTATGCAGTTATTTCAGGGCCGGCATTTGCAAGTTTCCTAGGGCTCTATATCGTCGGCATCGTAGTTCCGGAAATTTGAAAAAAAAAAAAAAAACATTTTATCCTGTATCATATATTGTAAAGATACGATCGTATAATTTAAACATAGCTAAAGTGTTTAATGTATCGTGTTTTATATTAAAATATATGTACTTACAATGAGCCTATATCGTTATGTATTTTAATTTAGACACCACTTCGCGATAGAGATTTTAACACTTTACTTTTCTGTACCCCACTTGAATACCATGGAGTTTGTAATTTTATATCGACAAGTACACTGACAGTAATCAATCCATCACTTATCAAAATGGTATCTGATATCGAGAAAATAAAGCTTTCCTTTCTAAAAGAGTTGTTGAATTTTTATAGGAAAAGTAAACCACGTGATTGCATCAGTATTGAGATACAGAATAAGGACTCCTCAGACACGTCCAAAAAACTAGACGACGATGTTTTTCTGAAACCTGCTGAACCTAAACCAATTGTAGAACCAAAGGAACATGTAACCGTAGAAAGTATACCTAGTAAAGATAAACCTGTGAGTACCTATCGGTATGAAGCTTCTCTGCATTTTAAATCGTGTCACACTTTTAACGAAAGGCACGCGTTCTTTTAGGAGGAAGATGGAAAGGAATCGAGCACAGATAAAATCGTGGGTAGGAGGAGGTTTCGCGAACTCCGGCAGCGCATGCAAACGGAGGATGACGATATCCCGATTAATAGTTCCCCTCCGGATAGTCAGACGTCGTCCATCGAAGGTGTTTATCCCACTCCTTCGAAGACTACTCACCCGTTTAGAATCATAGAACACGATACTCTTAGCCTACAAAGTATGACATCTTTGGGGCGAGTAGGTCGAATTTTAGCTGGAGTCGGGGACAGCGCTTCCGCCGTGGTCGCGTCGAGCGTAGTCCCTCCTCCTGCCATCCTTACACGCGAAAGCCAGATGTCTTCTATTGCTAGTATCGCGAGCAAAGACGAGGACACGGCATCTGGTAAGGTGTCCCAGTCGTCCAGCATCCTTACGTTGTCAGGGGATATCCTTCAGGAATCCTCTGCTAACAATAGGTCCAAATACGGTTCTCACTCGCAAAATGATAAGACTGTTATGCTTCAAGAGCCCGACGTCATCGCTAGTACAAAGAATAATGGGAAGTCGAGCGAAGACGTCGCTGCGGTCGGTATACCTGTTGCACCACCGAGACGTAAAAAGAAATCAAAAGCTCAGACGCCTACTGACCTTGCTGTACGATATCCATATCCTTGTATCAATGCTTTCTGAAATCCTTGGGGGAAATAGTTGAATATAACGAATAAACATGTATTCGTGATTCTAGCCTTCCGCAGCAGAATCAGTGCTGCCTGCTTCGCCGTTACCAAGTCCAGCGAGTACCATTGAATCGATTACTAGAGAATTCGAGCACTCCCTTGATATTCGATCTGCTACAAAGGGGCAATATGTCGTTAAGCCACAAGTATGTTTCCTTGAATGTTTCTTTAAATATAGTTTAACACATTGTATGTAATATAAACATTTAGCGTTGCCACTTATGTGCAGGACGAAGATAAATCAAAAGCGGAGGGACCATCGGCTGAGGAACTGGAAAGAATAGAACGAGTAAAGGCGGAATTAATGAGTGTGAAATCAAGTGATAAATCCAGCAGCCCGTTGGGATCCATGTCCAGTAACAGCATCGGCCGTTATTCTTTAGGTCCTCATAAATTTACGGGCGTGAGCCCTCCAGGTTCGAAAGAAAGGCGGAAGTCAGCTGGTGATCAAGATATGGTGAAGCAGTTGAATATGTTCGTGAGAACGAGGACGGATTCTGGGAAACGTCTGACGGACATGGTACGGTATTAATTGAGACATTAGATAGGATGATTTCGAACGTTTTCGTATTTATATGCACGTGTTTGTTTAGGAAATTCTGGAACAAGTGACTGTGTTGAATTTAGACACTGGGGAAAGAGTGCCATTGAGTATAGCAGAAGATAAGTTACCGCAGTGTATTAACCCCTTGTCACTTCACATTATGAGACTCACTTCGGAATATATAAGTAACTCTAGTCTGGAGAAAGAAAAAGAGAGTGACGAGGAAAGCGTTGACAGTAAGATGTCTAGTATACCGCCAGACGGGGACGTGTCTGTTGGCAGAGTTCGAAAGAAAACGCAGAAGCTAAAGCGATTCTTGGGGTCGACTGTAAAGAAAACTATGGACAAAGCAAAGTCTATCGCGCAAGAAGTGTCTCATGCAAGGCACAAGGAAGATGTGATGGATATAGTAGACGAGGTATATCCCGGGGAACAGCAGTACATTAAATTGAAAGCGTCGAATAGTCACAAGGGGCCGTACGAATTCAGCTGCCTGCAACATGTCCAAGATCTGGGTGGCGAGCACGTGGGACCCGTTTGGTGCATGAAGTTCTCTGCTTGCGGACGATTGCTCGCCACCGCGGGTCAGGATCGTGTTTTAAGAATTTGGGTCTTGCGCGATGCTTTCACGTATTTCCAAGATATGCGGACTAAATACAACGCGGAGAAAGTTAGTCCAACCCCGTCGCAAGAATCTCTGGTTTCGCAACAGTCCATGGAAGATCCGAATGTTGTGGCTAGTGCCTTCAGTGAGATAGAAGGGACGAAGAGCCCCTTTATGCCAAAGCCGTTTTGCACATATACCGGCCATACCTCAGATTTGCTCGATGTTTCATGGTCTAAAAATTATTTTGTCTTGTCGTCGTCGATGGATAAAACCGTGCGGCTTTGGCATATATCGCGGAAGGAGTGTTTATGCTGCTTCCAGCACATAGACTTTGTTACGGCAATTGTATTCCACCCGCGCGACGATCGATACTTTCTCTCGGGCTCCCTGGACGGCAAACTCCGGCTGTGGAATATCCCAGACAAAAAAGTAGCCGTGTGGAACGAAGTAGACGGGCATACGAAATTAATCACCGCCGCGAACTTTTGCCAGAATGGGAAATTCGCGGTGGTCGGCTCGTACGATGGCCGGTGTATATTTTACAATACCGATCAGCTGAAGTATCACACGCAAATACACGTTCGATCGACGAGAGGTAAAAACTCGACGGGGAGAAAGATCAGTGGTATCGAACCTATGCCAGGCGAGGATAAGATCTTGGTTACCTCGAACGACAGTCGTATCCGCTTGTATGACTTGCGAGATTTAAATCTGTCGTGCAAGTACAAGGGTTACGTTAACGTGAGTAGCCAGATTAAAGCGAGCTTTAGCCCCGATGGGCAGTACATAGTCAGCGGCTCGGAGAATCAGTGCATTTATATCTGGAAAACCCATCACGATTATTCGAAATTCTCGAGCGTGCGCAGAGACCGCAATGATTTCTGGGAAGGCATAAAAGCTCATAACGCCGTAGTAACGTGCGCAGTATTTGCACCAAATCCGGATAGTATTATTAAACAGATCGAAGAAAGGGAGCAGTGGGAGGGTAAGGAGGACGTAAAAAATCTCGCTAGTTCAACCGTGGATGTTCCTCCTGTTGATCCTGTGGTTGAACAGCGCACCAAAGGCTGTGGCGGGCACGTTCTTGTGAGCGCCGACTTCAACGGCTGCATAAAGGTGTTTCTAAATAAGACGAAACCTAAGCACAGTTCCCTACCAGCGTCTGCTCTCGCGTAACACAATATCTCCGTTGATTTGTGCACTGTTGCTTATAATAAGGAAATAATAAGAACACCAATATATTATGCGCATACGTTTGTTTTACCACGGCGAATCACTTAGGGCTTCACTGTATGCTGTTTTTTCCAACACAAACGCGATTGTAATTAAAGATTTTCGACAACCAGAATATTTTGTGATGCATGCCACGAGACTTATATCGTGATAATGAAGCTTCTATCGTATAATTAGTAATACCAAAATGCTCACGACGTTGATGCTCGGAGGATATTTCGGTTGTATTCTTGAAACGAGCAGCAAACGTCAGCGTAACGCATCGTTGTAAATTTAATAACTTTCTACTATGTTTCTACTAAAGTTTTAAGTAAGCCATGCGAGACACCTACTTAGGTTTATATGACGTACTATGTTTTTAACGCCTCTTTTAAATTCGAACATTATATTTTTATCGATTTCCTCGTTTCGTATAATACTTTTTTCGGTGCTGGTCCACTGCAATCGTACATTTATACCGTTTATGGAAGACACTGTCGGGAATCGCGTTGCGGAATATACGGTTAACGTGGCATCGTTCGTTTCAATTAATTTAAATAGAAGGGAAGCGCGCCTAGGCCAGGAACAATTAAACAAATCGTAACGATAGCCGCAAAAACTCATACAAGTATAATACCTTGGTGATATATCGTTAGACAAATGTTGGATAGTATCTACAAAGTTTAATGAAAATCAAATCGGATCCTCGGATCCTAATGGTTTCTAAAATATGTTCTTAGAACTTATTACCGTGATAAGATATAGCGTAAATACATCGAAGACAATATGAGAGAGAGAAAGAGAGAAAAAAGAGCGAAGAGGGGGTGGATTCAAGTTGAAACGCATCATCGTTAAGTTTTTCTATGAACGCAGTTTATATTCCAGAGAAGACATCGCATACGTTCAATATGAAAGTTACACAGTTTAACCGAGCGTCGTATGGATCATAATTTGACGTCACGCGCTTTATGCGAAGCAGGTATCAGAGTTTAAAACCGATTAATGTGAATATGCGAGGTTCGCCTTGCGCGTAACCATGTCGTATCCGTGTAGAAATTTTATCACATGCTCACACACTCGCTAACGTTCAATATTCGACACGGCGGTGTCGTAATGCGTGTCATTTAGATCCGATTCGAAGGTGTTGCGCGCGAAATACCAATTTCGCAATGTTGTCAATTATAGCGGCAGAGAATACCGTGTAATACAAGCGAGGGCAGGCTTTAACGGTGCTCGCGAACTCTGCGTTTTACGATTCTCTATCTATTTGATAAATTGTGTCATAAAATGGATGGCGCGCTATTTAGGCGCACGCTGGTGCAGGGGAGAATGGGTGTAGCATTATGACTATGCTGCAAATAGCGTCGCAATGCTGCGATAATAATATAATTGAACGATCAAACTACGCTGTACGATGTATTTTATTTATATCGTGAATTCAATGTAAATAACGCTGGAAAGAAGTGTAGGTATTTTGTGTAAATGCAATTGTAAATATATTATTCGAGCGATAGAGCATAATCGCTTATTGGACGACAGCGGCGTGCACAAAAAACTGTTTGTTTGTGATCTCATAGCAATTCGGTTAATCATGTAATATATTAATGTACTAATAGCGCATTCATGTATGGTAATGAGTCTGTTCTTTTTTTTTTAAGTTGCCGTCACACAGCAATATACGTCAAGTTTACATTAATCACATTACAAATCTTTTTCCATGTGTCAGTTCATCGTGTACAGACGATTTTCCTCTCTGATCACTCGTTTCTTTATTTCCTTTAAGTGAAGTTGTATTCGAAATTCATTATGTATATTGTTTGGAAAATATTTTTCTAGTTGCGCAGGGTGTTTCAGACCTGTAAATACGAACTCAAGTGATTAATAGAATTCGCGTGAAGAAGCGATAATGTATTAATAAACGTAGATCCACGAAGTAGTGGTTTTTGAAATGTTCAGTTCTGCATGTTGTATGACAATAAGTTAATAGATAACGGATGAGCTCATAATGAATAATAGGTGGCATAAATTAGTTCCGCTGCTTTCAAATCTTTCAATACCCCTTTTGCTTTTATGCTACTCTTGTCTTTATCTCGTTACATACCGTAACGTAAGGTGGCACCCTATGCTTACTCTACTGCCGGCATGACGAATTTCATAAAAGATGTGTCAGTCGATAAAGATGAGAATGCAGTGTTTCCTTTATTACCGAATTAACATCATTCACTTCATCATCGACGAAGTATTACCTGATTTATGGTATAGGAGAGTAGTATTTTATCACAGACCAGGTATAGAATAGACCTTTCACTCTATTGTCTTCCGTGTCACTCGATTTTGGGGCTCAAGAGCCCCATTACCATTTCCGTGCCGCATCCAACCTTAACGGCTAAGCATGAAATAAGAGTGCAGCGCTATAAGCGGTAGGAATGGAAGTTATAATAGCGGTAAGAATTTACATACAGGGTGTCCCGATGTCAAATTAATACAGCATTTTTAAAAGGCAAATAAATTTCTTAATTTCTTTATTAATCAGCAACTCTACAGACTTATACAACGGAGAAGCATTGTACAACTTCGCTCACGACGTAACGAATCTCTGCTATCTTATAATTCCCTAATAAATTATTTGCGGACATGGGTTTATATAACTTTTCAACTTTTTCAATTGTTTTCAACCGTATGCCCGGGATATGTACTCTGTATACAGATATACACTTTCCTTTATCATTTTGAACCCTTCCTATAATAACTAATTAAAAAATGATTAATCAATTATGGTAATCTTATGATATGTGTCTCGTATCAAGCAGCAGAGTAGTGGTGGACCCATGCCTACATATACGCGTAACTCTACACAATCAAATCGTTCCGAAGTCTTTAACAATTTTTCCTGACCAAAGGGTTGCTTTCCTTCATATGGCTTCTTTCAAACATTATCCCTTTTCAACGTGCAGAGTACGTTGATGTAAAAAAAATTGGTAAATTTGTCGAAAAGCTACCTATTCACCGATTTCAATGACCTTCACATATGTTTTCAATGTCGTCATTCTCAATGACATTTCTCTTTAAACTTTTTAATTCTAGTGTTAAGTAAAGTTTTTTGCGAATATTTCGTAATCCAAAGCCGACCGCCAAAAAGTTTAAAGGGAAATGTTGTTCAGAATGATGACTTTGACAACATATGTGAAGGTCATTGAAATCGGTGAGGAGTTTCGAGATGTTTACCAAAAAATTTAACATTAATTTTCAATGTTATAAACAATTTCGCGGACAATTTTTTTTACAAATGTCCACCGAACCAGAGGTGTAGATTCATCCCCCAAGAGCAACGACCAATAAATTTTCTACACACTGTGCAATGAATGTGGAAAATGAGTAGATAGGAGTCTTCTGTGGGAGCGAGTACTGTTAGAAAGAGTGACGTGTGACGTGATTTCGGTGTGACTGATTTTTGGGGTGTGTGATTGTGGCAAGAGTGAGGTGTCAGGCAGCGCGCAAACAATGGTTGAGGGCCTCAGCCTGAGGGGGTCGCGTCGCGGCAACAATAATCTGTATAGACCAGGGGTGTCGAACTTCCCCACTTCGAGAGCCGCACGAGTCAGGCCCCCGGTCAGCCGGTTCCCCCACTTATTTTTCTCCAGGCGTTGCACGACACACGGCAGGGAGAGAGTGCGGCACCCGGAGGAGAAATTCAGCAGAAGTAGGTGTGGAGGGGGCCGTTCTCCTACGGCTCTACGGAGCAGGCGAAGAGGAGAAGGAGCCACTGCGGCCCGCGAGCCGCTAGTTCGACACCCCTGGTATAGACGGTCATCAGGTAAGTGGTTGGGGAAAACCCAAGTGGTGTAAACGATACTCCTGCAGGTCAAGATACTAAATGTCATTTTCGCTTCTCCTTTTGGAACCATTTTAGCTTCCGACCTTTTGCCTGCTGTCTAACATCTAGACCAGGCCTTCCCAAGTATAGAGCTGTACGAGTACTTGAATATTCGGGTAGCTTGAAATCCGAACCAATCCGAGACTCGGTTTCCAAGCCGAGCCAGGTACCCGAAAGAACCGAGCGGCTCGGATAGAACCAAGTACTTGAATTTTTCCAAACGGCCCGAAAGAAATCGGGCAGCTTGAAAAGCAAGCGAGTGGGCCGTAAGAAGCCGGGTGGCTTGGAATGAAACGAGCGGTCTGCATGGTAAAAACGTGACACTAACGACGAATTACTGTATATAACATTGTTAGGATTAGGTTTAGGTTTAGGTTTAGGTTTAGGTTTAGGTTTAGGTTTCGGTTTAGGTTTAGGTTTAGGTTTAGGTTTAGGTTTAGGTTTAGGTTTAGGTTTAGGTTTAGGTTTAGGTTTAGGTTTAGGTTTAGGTTTAGGTTTAATTTTTAATATTAACCTAAACCTAAACCTAAACCTAAACCTAAACCTAAACCTAAACCTAAACCTAAACCTAAACCTAAACCTAAACCGAAACCTAAACCTAAACCTAAACCTAAACCTAAACCTAAACCTAATCCTAACAATGTTATATACAGTAATTCGTCGTTAGTGTCACGTTTTTACCATGCGTTATAATCACGCTCACTATCCCCACCATTTCATGGCATCCTTCAGTCGAGAGTGAGAGAATCCGATATATGCGAGACAGAACAAAAGAGACGACGCGAAGTTGTCGTCGGCACGAAATAGTATCCGCATCGCGTTAGTATCACGCTGCCAGCCCCGATCGTCGCATTACTGTATATTGTATAACATTGTTAGGTTTAGGTTTAGGTTTAGGTTTAGGTTTCGGTTTAGGTTTCGGTTTAGGTTTAGGTTTAGGTTTAGGTTTAGGTTAATATTAAAAATTAAACCTAAACCTAAACCTAAACCTAAACCTAAACCTAAACCTAAACCTAAACCGAAACCTAAACCTAAACCTAAACCTAATCCTAACAATGTTATATACAGTAATTCGTCGTTAGTGTCACGTTTTTACCATGCGTTATAATCACGCTCACTATCCCCACCATTTCATGGCATCCTTCAGTCGAGAGTGAGAGAATCCGATATATGCGAGACGACGCGAAGTTGTCGTCGGCACGAAATAGTATCCGCATCGCGTTAGTATCACGCTGCCAGCCCCGATCGTCGTGATTCTAACGAGGCATTACTGTAATCGTTCAATTGGTTTATTACACACGCCTCACATAGCATGTTTATATTTTCAAGAGTAAAAAAACGCTCTTTCACGTTCGTATTTATTGTTTTACTGTATTATTTCCGCATTCAACGGCTGGCTATCCGAAATGAACTGAGCATAGCTTCGAATATGTTTCATAATCAAAGTAATAGGATGGACAATTTTGAATATCTCAGAAACAATAAGTTTTAGGATTAATGCACTTTAGTACTTTCATACTCAGAATTCGCTATTCTATTGAATTTGACGATAAAAAATTTGACAGTCCATTTGAAAAAATAAAATTGGCCTCACATCCAATCTATCCCTGTAAATAAACTAGTTTCACCGTGTTTTGTGTTTCTTACAACGAGACAACTTCTATAAATAATATTTTCGCTTATTACTTGAAATAATAGATATTTAAGGGAAACCGAGTTAGTGGGACACCCTGTATAACACAGCTTCTATACTTTTCTCGGTGATACCGGCAGCTTTACCTGTGTCAATGCTAGAAATACATTATGTTTGCCGCACCCACCGCTCAAAAATCCGAGAGGGCGCTCGAAAACCAGTGGTTGTTTCAGAATATCGGTACTTCAGAACGGTGACACCGAAGACAAAAGAGTGAAAGGTCTATTCTATACCTGGTCTGTGATTTTATGGGAGTACGTATCAGTCGGAATTGGTAAGGTTGTAAGGTTGCATGGAACACGGAAATAGTAACGGTGCGATTTCATACCAACTCAGTTTAGCTTTCCCGTGCTTTTCCCTTAGAGCATATAGACATGGAGGTCTCATTGAGATCTCGAAACTGTTGCCAACATCGTCGATATCGTGCGAGCGAGAGAAGTATAAATTCTCAATAATTTTCTCGCTCGCACCAATTCGCACATGTCTTTCTCTCTCGCGTGATGTTGGCGACAGTTCCGAGGACAGGAAACATAAGGCAATGAGACCTCCAGTAGTATATGCTCTAAGGGTTTTCCACTTGACGCACGTTCAAGATGGCAGTCGCACTGGGGCGCACTGAGTGCGAATTTTAGCCACAGTCCTCGCTTCCGATTGGCTGAAAGTCGCACTCAGTGCGTCCCAGTGCGACTGCCCGAAAGCGCCATTCTGACTCCCTCGTTCTTTGGTCGAGCGTCGGTCACGTGCTTGTTTTTGACGCTCGAAACGAGTGTCGGCATGAAATCTCACCTCGCCCACTAGGCCGAAGCGATGCGACCACACATCGCTCGTATGACAGAACATGAGCAGCGACGAATATGTCGCTTTGGTCGCTACGCTTCACTTAGGCGTAATGGGCGACAGCTTTAAGGGGGCTCTGAAGCTAAAGCCCCCAATCCTTGACAAAAATTCACGTCTGTGGTAATACATATTGTACGATTATTAATCGTGTACATTTCTACGTCACAGGTAAGGAATTTTTACATAAAAGGAGTTAAATCCGATCACCAACTGCATTTTGGTATGTATACAGAGATATGAAAATTCCACATATTGCTTCATCTGAATTATGAATTACATACCACATGTATCTTCTAATATAATCTATATGATGAATGATTTGTAAGATTGTATTATATCGCATTCCATTTACATATTAAGAATATCGTAATAAAAATAATGTACAAACAATGGCAAGTTTGTTCATCGTATATCCCCTTAATAAGAAAACAGTCAGTAGATGAAAGGAAGCAGGCAGTCATAGAGATTTAAAATGATTTTATTTAAAACTGTGTATAAAGGAAATGCGATGTATCTCCACGAGATTTAACTTGGTCGTCGAACCAGACAGATTAGTATGTTCTTACATATCTAACTTAATGTAATATGTTAACAAATAAATAAGCTGCAATAAAAAACTTAATTAAAGGGACCTTTAAGACGCGAATAAAAATAAAATTATCTTTCTCTTTGGTGGTGCTCGTACGTATAACAATTAGAGAAACTAGAGAATTTTTAGAGCTGTTACGAATCAAATAGCATATTTAAATTTTATATTACAACTTATCTCTTAAAAGCATTCGCTTTGACAGCTTTAATCATCAAAGACTTTATCGTGAATTCGTTTAGTTTTGAAAAATCGAGTGTCTCTATCACCGTACTCAAGTTATTCGCAGCAAAATTCAAGCAAAACTGCTCCAATTCCTAGAAACGTATAACAATTGCAGATATTTTAACAATCCTCAAACTTTGACAAATATCAAACGGAGTGTTACTTACTTTAAGGTCATGTTTCATACTAATACTGTAAAGTGAAGCCACATTATCAATTTTCATCCCACTTTTGGACAACAGTATGCAACGATCTCTTAGTACACTGTCAGAATAAGTGACCGCTAAATCTAGAAGCTCTTATCGAAAAAACAAATGACAGTTTGTAAGAAATGTTTCATAACACAGCGAACAAAATCATTAAATAAGTACCGTGGATATACTTTGCAGCTAGATAGATCTCATCTGTGTACAAATATTCCAAGAATGCTCTGTACACGTCGTAACAAAATTGTTCATGTTTGATGACACTACAAATAATACTTGATCAGCAAATTCCACATACACATATATTGGATTAAGCGACCTACCCAAGACTATTATCTGCACACTGTTCGTTAAACATGATTTTCAAGTACTGGGAACGCAACTTCAAAATAGCTTTGTGTACATAAATGGGCTTGTCCTCCACACGTATAATTAGATCACTAGTTGCCTTGAACAGACGGACAAAATAAGCTACAAAAATAGTTAAACACGCCATCATATGCGAGAAATACGTACGACATCATCAAATGCTTGTCTCAGGTTATCCGTTATTCTCATTTTTTCTTCACTATAAACAATTAACGGCTGATGCATGACGCGATACCGTGTCAAATGCGCAAAAGCATCATGCAAACATTCATATGGAATATGGATTGGAAGCAGGCATAGGCCTAGGCACAGACCCCACGCGAATACCCGATTGTGTTCACACAAAACGACACTTATGTCATCGTAAGGGGAAGCCGCCACATCCAATACTCTTCCCATTTTTTTCACTTGTAGCTGAAAACGTATTCGTTCCTTTCAATTTATCAGTATAATTGCAAAACGTTCTCTTACCTTAACTGGAGTACAGGAATTCTTCTTTTGGATCCAACCCAGTTGTTTGTGATTGTTGTTACCCCAGACATAGACGACTCCCGCATTGCTCAGTGCAAGAGTGTGTGAATGACCACAGGCTATTTTCTCTGCAAGCATATATTGTTAGTATTTGGAACAAGTTGGAATGCATGTGGCGAAACAGAAATTCAGTAATACCTATTACAACTTGGGTGGGTATCAGAACTATATCAAAACCAATCGCTTCATTAAAATGTCCTCGTCCCAATTCACCATTGGTGTTACAACCCCAACTGTAAACCTCTCCGTCATCTGTGACCGCCATACTCGATGCAGAACAGCAACGGATATAAACAAATTTCTTGCCAGGCAATGTAACACACACCATTTCAGATATATCTCGAATTGACGACTCGCTATCATCTATTTGTCCATCCATATTGTAACTCCATGCATATACCTAAACATGTTATCTCTGATCGTTACTGAGAATTACACTGCTCTTAATTCTAAGTTTCCTCTTTACCTTCCCATCATTTGTGAGTACTAGCGAGTGATATTTTCCACACGCTATATCAACAGCGAATGTCTCACTTGGATATTCTTCCATAAGAGTCGGTGTCAAATTTTGGGAAGTTGGTTCATATTCGCATAAAGTATCATCAAAATGTACCCATGAATATACCTTTTATACAATTCACCTCATTAATTATCGTAGTATCGAAAAGTACTTTGAAAATTTTCCACTAATTACATATACATTACTGGAAATAAATAGTAACTACCTCTCCTTTCTCTGTAAGGACCAAGGTATGATTTTCCGCATACGCAATGGTTTTAATACCTTTTCCAGACAATGCTTTAATTTCTGTTGGACAAAGATTACTACAAGTATCACCAGTTCCAAGGCAGCCAGTTTCATTATGCCCTAATCCATATACTAATCCATCCTTTGTTACAATTAGAGCTGAACAGCCTACATTGCCTGTTTCATAATACAGAGCGTTAGAACGAACAGTTCTGTTACGAGTAAGGTACAAGTACAAGCTGCACTTGGTCTAACAACGTAACAGGAGAACTATGACATAAGAAGAAGAATTAACAAAGTGACATCACTTACATACAAGAACCATATGGATCTTTGAAATGAACTTTGGCTCTAGCGATCTGATAATTTTCCATTTCATCAAACTCTGCCTAGTCGTATTGAAGTTCTGATATGATTTTACAACTGGAGTCTTAGAGGCACGCGCGTTAGCAGTAATTGCGAAAGACTTTTTCGTGAGTTCATCTAGTTTGGAAAAACTCGGTCTCCGTGCCACCGCAGTCATATGGTTTATAGCGAACTGAAAGCAGTACTCCTCCAATTCCTAGAAATACATAATATCACAGTCACTATGGCAGTACTCAAACTTTAGAGGTCGGACAATACCTGAAATGTTACTTACCTTAACGTTATATCGAATAGCTGCGTTATACAAAGGTATCACGTACTTAACAGTAATATCCTTCTTTATCGATCGTATCAAGCGACTCTGCAGTTCACTCTCAAAGTAGGCGTTCGTTAAATCCAAGAATTCTTTTCGAAAACAAATTATGGATTGCATAATATGTTACAGAACATCGTAACAAATGCATTTAAATATTTACCTTCTGCATCTTCTACAGGCACATTGATCTCATCTGTGTACAAATATTCTAGAAACGCTCTATACACATCATATGAAAATTCTGTATGTTCTATGATGCTACAAACAACACTTGATTAGCAACTCCATATACATACACATATCAGATTAACCGACCCACCTTTGATTATTCTCTGCCCAGTGGTCTTGAAACATTGTTCTGAAGTACTCACAACGTAACTTCAAAATAGTTTTGTGAACATGTATAGAAGTTCCTTCCACTCGTATAGCGAGATCACTTGTAGTCTATAATATATATGTAATTCCATAGAATAGCAAAAAATTAATGTTTATTGTTACATGCAAAAACTACCTACTGGATCGTCAAATGCTGCTTTCAGGCAATCTGTTAGATTTGTTGTTCCCTTAACATGAAGTACGAATGGTTTATGCATGACACCGGGTGTTGCGTAACAAGCGAGAGCATCATACAAGCATCTGTGGGGGGTAAGCGTCGGGATTTTTACATTTTGTTGTAGACATTGGCCCCAGACAAACACACGATTGCCTTCTCCCATAGCTACGCTTATGTGACCGTAATGAGAAGCTGCCATTTCCAAAACTCTCCCCATTAAGGGCACTTTCAACTGGAAACACTTCCATCGGTTACTTATTGGGCAAATTGGCAAGATGCGTGCATTACAAATGTTACCTGTACTGGTCTGCAAGCTTTGATGTGTGTAGGACAACCCAGTTCTCCATAAGTGTTTTTTCCCCAAGTGTAAAGGATTCCCTTGTCGCTTAGTGCTAGTGTGTGCGCATAACCACAGACAACTTTCTCTGTGCATACAAGTAAATATTATCACTACTTTTTTAGTACTTTGTTTAACAATCAATTGAATAGTACCTATCACAATTCCAGTGAGTTTTGTGATTTTAGAAGGCTGTTCTTGATTATTATAATTCCCATTTCCTAATTGGCCAAACTCATTATTACCCCAACTATAAACCTCTCCATCAGCAGTGACAGCCATGCTGAATGAGTCTCCACAGCTAATACAAACAATTCTTTTCCCAGCCAATGCAGACTGCACTTTCCTGGGTTTCATTGTATACATGTAATCGTCACACGAATATGGTAGATGCTTGTGTAAACCCCATTCATATACCTATTAAACATGTTACTTCAGATTATTACGGAAAATTACACCGCTCTCAAGTCCAAGTTTTCACCTCTTTACCTGACCATCGCCTGTGAGTGCCAGAGAATGATAATTTCCACAAGCTATATCAACAACAAATGTGTTGTTTAGATTCTCTTGCACAAGAGTCGGCGTCGCATTAGAATTCGTGTTGTCAAATTTATTTCCTAGTTGATAAAAACCATTGTTTCCCCACGAATATACCTATTGTATGATTCACTTTAGTAATTGGTGTAACATTGGTGTAACACTAATTTATTATATGTTGTTGCACATAATTTTCAAATACCTTTCCATCCTCAGTGAGGGCCAAAACATGCGAGCTGCTGCCATGCGCAAAAGTTTTAATATTCTTGTCGCATAATATATCAACTTTTAATGGAACCAGTGAACTCTGAGTATTTCCAATTCCCGAACATCCATCTCTGTTACATCCTAGGGCATACACCATTCTATCATGCGTCAATATTAAAGCTTCTTCACCTGATTCACCTGTATTATGTAAAGTCCAGCATTAGAATGTATTGTTTAAATTTTGAAACACTCTTTTCTCAAGAATACAGATTTAAATTAACCATTGCTCAGAAATAAAAAAAAACGGTAGTTGAAAAATAAATTTTACCATGTACAACAGCCATATCGATGGATGAAATAAATTTTGGTCCCAGCATACTTAAGATTGGCCAGTTCATTAAACTCCTTGAAATCTCCATGTTAAAGTTACAATTTTACTTATGGTTCTAGAAAGTACTAAATTTTGAAGGACTTCGTTAAATCGTTTCCAATCGTTTTATAAGCGCACACGCGATACACCACGATATTTGTTTTGTCCGCGTTCCCGCTGCGGGTCACCTTGAGCCCCTAGTGGGGGTAACACGGTGTGTACTTCGGAAGGAGACTGGAGTCCCCGAGGAGGGCTCAGGAAAATAATTTTTTGAAATAGATAAATAGAAATAAATATATTTATTTCTGCGAGTGATACAGGATTTGAGAAATAAACTTTTCTTTGAAATAGTAGTTATATAAAGAAACAGTATTTAAAATATGTACTTTAATACTAACTGATACAAATAGTACCTTTTATTACCTTCACGGTATATATTTGAATCTTCTTTAGTTTCTTTCACATCTTCAATCATATTCGCCAGTGAGAAATACATTTTCTAACACTTTCCTCATAAAATATTGCCTCACATTTATTTCGTACAATAATATTAGAATTTTAAAATATAAAAATATAGTAAATATCGTTTAAAAATATAAAATATTTATTTATACATTTAATACATTACATGCACATATAGTGTATATACAAAGTTGATTTACAATATTTTAATTTTTTAAAAATTAGTACTCCTATAAAAAGCTTCGTTTTACATTTCATGTTAGGGAACAATTTGTGAATTTTCGGGGTCAGTGTCGTTCATTAGATCATCAAATCCGAGACTGAATCTTTCATCGTTTCCTACAGAAATTTGTTTAAACCCACACTTCTCTTTACAAGTTACTATTCTTTGATTAAGAGGCACATAGGATTCACTTATATTAGCAAATTCATCAACAGATTGATCACAATTTACGATACTTTTACGACTTCGATCAAACTCTGTTTCGTTATTAATTCCCTCATCGACCGTATTAAAATCTTCATCAGTCTTCGCATTTAAATTACTTTCACTCGTAGATATGTGCACACTCTTTATGGTATTAAATTGAAAAACTCTTTCGCCACATATATTGTCGATTATCTCCGTCATATTTAAATCGTGATCGTCGTTATCGCTAATAAAATCATCCGGCGAAAGTTCATCAAACATTCTGCCCAACGTATTATTCAACATTGAATTTACTTTTTCTAGTTGCAACACTTTATCGAATTGAGGACCACGTTTCACCCTACTACTTTTCTCTTGATTTTCGCGTGGCCCGTTTGCCTTCTTACATCTTTTTGGCGTGATGCTCATTTTCTCGAAAGATTCTTCTAACGATATGGTAGGATTTTGGGTCACGAAATCATCAATCTTTCGATTGTTCGCCACATTTGTCGGATTTTTCACGCCTCTTTTCTGTCGCCTCTTTTCCGTTTTATCTGCCTCGGGCTTCTCAGCATTCGAATCACCTTGCGCTTTACTTTTTGTTGCGCGTTTCTTTGCTTTCGGCTTTCTCGCATTTTCGAAGGCTTCCACTAACTCTGGATAACATTTCAATACGGAACTTTGGGGCTCGATGCTCGTTAACTCGGATAAAACATCAACGTTATCGTCGTCGTTCTCTGCGTCCATTGCGATACATTCTTTCAACCTTGCTACTACATCATGATCAGTTTTCCAAATGATCTCGTAACTAGCGACGGACCTAATGTTTCGAATCTTCTTTATTGCTTCGGGCACGAATAAATCAGGGATCAATAAACGATTCGCGATAGAAATATCTGGAAGGTGAACCAGTTGCCATCGCGTCACTAAAGAAAATACTTTTTCAAACGCATACTGTGGCTCCCAAGACAAATGTCGTTGCAGAAAATCCTAACAAAAATCGAATCATGAATGCACGAGACTTGCTAAAAAGCTGTAAAATTTATTTTGCAAACTTACTATCAACTTATTCATTTGTGGTTGTTTCCACTGAAGATCTATTCTTGTAGGTACCGAGTCTTTTCTAACTAGAAACTCGTTTATCAATTCTTGATTGGGGAAATGTTCGTTAAGAAGTGCTTTCTTTCGCAAAGCAATTTCATTTAATATTAAGGCTCTCTTTTCTCTACAAAAATATAGCATAGCAAACATTATAGATGCCTAAACGGATTAACACGTAATTAACGAAAATTTACCTGTAAGAATCATTGCATTTTACAACAGTGCCACAATCTACACACCCTGATTTTGTGTGCTTCTGCACTTTACCACTGTGTCCACAGGATGAACACAGATTTGAGCACAATATTTCTGCTTCTTTCTGATCTAGGGTATCATCTGTTTTCCAACTTTTTATTCTAGAAAAATAATGATATTTGCCTCACGTCCTTATAGGGTGAACTGAATGGAATCGAGGGGAATCATGATTTATGTTATACCGTTCAAGTATGTCCTCGTCATTCACAATTTTAAAAAGTTTCAGAGCAGCCTCTTTGCCAACCCCATTCAATCCTTCGTCATAATCACACCCACACAACAAGGCCAACGCTATCATTTTATTTCTACCCATATTCAGCAGCCCCTCTATTTTTTCCATGCTGTATTTATCCACAGCACCACCTGTACCCCCTCGATTACCTTGGGCGCTCGTGCAAAAATTTCGGTAAACTACTTTTGCTCCATACAAGAAACAATCACTATCCTGACTTATGCACCCGTCAACAAGCTGTATGAATATATATTGCACTAACATTAAGAGATAAGCAGAATTCATATTAACAAATATATGGGGTGGGAACAAATTTTAAGAGCAAAGAGTGAAGCGAAGTTTGTGCAAAAATAAGTAGAAAGTACAGAACATATTCTTTTTCCACCCGAAGTGAAAATTACTTTATATATGCGTGTATCACCTAATCAGAACATGGTTTATCGTCCCAAAAAAACACTTTCTATTCATATCTTTATTTACAACTGACTTTTCAAGTGACTGGTAATGTTTATGAACAGTGACGATTAGTTCAGTTCTGTAGTTTTTATTACAGTCCTGAAACTTACAGTTACATCAGCTTAATTATGCGACATACATAAAGTAACTAAATTTTTTTCACAAAGCAAAGGAAATTACAAGTAATGGAATATAATAATTTGAAGAAAAAAAAAAATAAATATTATGATTATTAATTTTTATCTTTTTAAATTATATAGAAACCTCTATAATTCAAAGATATTTCCCTTCCCTTGAGATTTAAGTTATCGAGGTTTCTACTGTATAACTACAGTCAAACTTTTCTTCAAGTTTCGGCTTATCAAGTTTTCGAGTAAGAGAGGTTCAACAAACGAAAATTCGACTCTCAGAGGCTTTGTGCGACTGTTAATTTCTCGACTTCTGAAGCTGTAATGCAAGCTATAATTCTATTTGCATTGTCTATGTATGAAAAAATTGAATCGTCATTCTAATACTGTATAGCGCGAGCGCTGTTAATTACGTGTACCTAGCAGCGAAAAATTAATATTCTCAAATATAAAGTTGTGTCATTCGCAAATCATGTTTCCAATAATAATTGCGTACATACCCGGCAAAGGCTCAAGATCAATTTTCTCAAAATCAAAGCCAGGGATGAAGAAATGACACGATTAGACTGTGACCCACTTTTAACTTATTTTTGCACAATCAATCGTGACTTTCCTCATAGCGCTATAAATTTCTGCCACTAGGTAACTTAAAATACATTACCCCATCTTCGTTCAGGTAAGCACACATAGCTTCAGCCTCTCCTTGCCCTTGTACACAAGCCAAACCCATGTATTTAAGCATTTCTCTGCATTCATTGAGAATCCTATTGAACTGTGATCTGCCTCCTTTTCTAACAGTTTTTCTCTCGCGAAATCCATGACGAATTTCATTTCTCTTTGCAATTGTATTGTGTTTCAAGGTAGGTGCTTTTCCTTCTAACACAAATACTGGTGATATGCCTTGCATGAGAAGGAATGCTGTGCGAAAGTATAAATTTCTGTAATAAATGACAAGTCACTTAGCGCTATTTTAATTTCAAACGGGAGACACTGACAGGTAGAATTGACAGAAACTAACCTAAGATACATTTTTGGTTGAACGGAATTGTCGGTGATTGTTTGACTATCCACTACCCAACAACTCAAGTCAATGGCTATTGTTTTCCCCTGAAGTTCAAACATTGGTTTTCTCTCGCACAAAGGCGACAAAATATTCCAAAGATCTTTCACTCCCATCTTGAACACTTTGAATCAAATACTGTAAACAATCTTTCCTAACGAGCGCTCATGCGCGAAGGCGATACTTGTGGTGATACCACAACCTGGAAAACATAAGTCCCTATGGTACCAAATATTCAAATATTTGAATGGAAGTTTGCGTCTATTCAATGAAATTTTACGTAGCGAATGTGTTAATTTGATGAATGAAATTCTTAAAATTAAATACACAGACACAGAAAGAAAGAAACAGAATTGTTTACTTGAATATTTATGATTGAGAGTTAGATACTTGAGAGGGTTTTTAAATAAATTTTTTTAAAAGCTTGTTAATTAGCTACACTTATTTCAAGGGCGATACAAAGTATTGCGAAATATCACAGTTTTTATTTGAAGCAAAAAACATATTAATGGAATGAATACTAATATTGTAATATAATTAATGCAAAACGGAATCTAATGTTCTAGAATTCTTTATAATTATTACGTTATTCTGACTTTATTTTATATTATATTATTTTTCTGATAACGTATACCTCATAAAATAAAATGCAAATTAGTATTTTTAAAACACAAAAATAGTTGTGTAATAGCGGGATTTATATAATTTAATGTAAGGGCAAATATTATGAGCAATTTGTGAAGTTTGTATTTTTGTATTATTTTACTACAATTAAATCTAATAGATATTACTGTGAACACTGATTCCATTAAAAATACTGTACCATTTCCGTTATTGTAAATTATCATTCCTCGTTCATTAGAGACTTCGTCTATCTAAAAATATATTTCTTGATAAAGATTACAGTTTCTGATAACACGATTGTGTAATTGATTACCAATCTTCACAGCAATGAACCTGTAGTGTGATTTTTTCGTAAAATTGAATTACATTAGATTTAAAAACATTAAATTACTTTCTAACTGCATAAAAATTCAAAAGATATAACTATTTACTAATCTATGTGGTACAAAGAAATCTCAAGAAGGAAACATTTTCAAGAAACTTCCGATAAGACGCTAATCTAAGTACTACTATATCTATTTCCGTTTTATTCGTGTACAGATTGAATGAACAAATCGTAATCCAAATTGACTGTCTTTTCTCCTTAAACTATCTCTCTTTCAAAGAAGACACTTTTTCACTAAACATCGTAATTCAACTGTTATACATATACAGGATGTTACTGTACGGATGTTAATTTTATTATTCATTCTTCTGCATTGTTAATAAAAATTGTTTCGGACGGTGTATTAAACATTTATTGTATTTTTTCTGAAAATCATTTTCCATGAATTTTATTATCATAATTCAATCGCAGTACATGTAATTAGTTTTTAATTTATGACGTGTAATAAAAATAGAAATAAAAACTTATGAACTCAATAAATACAACTTACTATGTGAAAATATATATTTTGGAATTAGATAATAAAATTTTGGAATTAGGTTTCTCTTTTTAATTTTAAGTCAAAGCAATAATGTTATAAACAGTCTTTTCTGATTTATTCGAAGTTAGTTAAGTTGGAGCTGCACCGCTCTTCCTGTAAGGTCCTCAATTATTCTACAGGTATATGTGTACATATAATCCATATGGTTGATACATCATAAAATAGTGCAATATAATTTGTGACATTTGCTTCTTTACTACATGCTTAAAACATTAACGAAGAGAACGAATATTAAAAAAATGACAGATCAAATTTGACTGTAAAGTAATCATTATATTGGGAAAACGTAAACGAGAAATGATTAATAATTCTTTGTCAGTATAGTTCGATCCTTTCATAGAATATCGGACTTGTCATTAGAGCACTTATCACGTCACTGCTATGTTGAGATCGATAAGAACTCCAATGCGAAGTATGAAAAATCAGTGGTTGATAATGACGGAGAGAAAAATCTACAAGGGGTATATAAAGGGGCTTTCGATGACACAATTGTAATAGTTGCTATAACGTGATTCAAAGGAATTACGATTTGTGAACCGTGAATCAATTTCAATTTCCGAATTCAAAATGAAAGGTAAGTTCATTGACGTAACAAAAGTTACAAGATTAATTACTTAATCTTCTTGCATTGCACGGTGAATAAATAACATTTGTCGCAAGTGAATTAAAGATGCGTGTTGACAATGGTGACAGAAGTCGAATTATTTATTTGCAATACACTGTTTGTGTAAATAACAAGATTTAGAAACTAATAAAATATGTTGATCGTATTGTTTGATGGAAAGTATCTGAATTTCCGTATCCGAAGAAAGAACTTAATTGTGTAATTTCGTGAATTATATTAAGAACTAACGAAATTCCTACTAAATTCAGTAAACTGTAACATTTTACAGTATAAGAACGGACTTTTTTATTTATTTGCTCTTTTCTATTTCACATTCGTATTTCTCATTCTATGAAATACAAAAATTATTATACAGAATCCATTACCGTATACACTAAACAAAATAATGCTTTAAATACGTTTAATTTTTAATGCTTTAAAAGTTGTAGACAATTGACACGAAGTTCACCAGAATTATTTCAAATTTTTTAGCCGCACTTACAGTTGTGTTTGCTACGATTCTCGTGGCTTTCGCTTCTACCAGCGAAGCTGTTAAATGTCCAGAAGAAAATGGACCTCTAGTTACTATACTACCGAATCCAGAAGACTGTAAGACCTTCTACATTTGCAACGGGGGCTTTGCATTTTTGATGCGGTGTAGCGTGGGACTTGAATTCAACGCCATAAAAAGCGTATGCGATTTTCCGGAACGCGCTAACTGTCATGCACACCGCCCTTCAACAACAGCTGCACCAGAAATAAGTACTTCACCATCTGAGCCCGCAGTAACAGTTGAAACCACGCCGGAACCATCGGAACCACCAACTGAAGCCGAATCAACAATTCCAACAACTGCAACAACTGGAGCCATCTGAGCACGCATTGCACTGTAACTATGCAGGAAAAAGGGGCCTCAACTCCAATGACCTTGACCTTGATATATGTTGTCAAGGACATGACCCTGAGTAACTTTTCCTTATGACTTAATCGGCGGTCATTAGTTATTAAAAAGTAAAACGAGGTATGGGTTTTAGGATTGATTGGGGGGGTGGGCACGTATGTGGCAGCTAATGTGAACGTTGCTGCGGGACACCATCCCCACCTATCCAGAAACCTATACCGATACCTCGTGATATATACTGAAGTATTGTAGAATTTTGGTAACTTAGTGAGTACACAATGTAATGTAACAAGTACCATAATTTTTTTCTTAATAACTCTTGAACCACGATCGCCCCACGCTTCGGACAAAGTGCATATTACTCAGGATCTTCCTCTCTACAACACATCGGAAATTCAACAATGTTCGAGTTGAGGCCATGTTTCCTCCATAATTACCATTTGCAGTACAAGATATTAATGAAAAAATTGTGTTGAAATTGTTACAAATATAATAAATCTATACGCTGCATAAACATCTTAATTTGTATCCTTCATATTATCTGCTTAAACCTTAGAAGTCGATATTTTGAACGTTGAAATTTAAACTTTTCTATGAATACGCTGAATATGATACTGACAATTCACAGTGTTTCAAAATCATGTCCGTCATCATTCCGCAAAGTATGGCTTCGTTTTCAAAATATAGATAATTTATATGTAGGGGAACAACCTCCTTCGCGCGCTATTTAAATATCAAGCAGCGCGGCAACATTGGCAATGTAATAATATAGTCAATATTAGTAATCAGTGGAAGTAACAGCGACGACTGAAACTAATCTTTAAAGTAAAGGATGCGGGCCAAAGTTCAAGTTTATTAGCGGGATATATTGAATGTGCTCTGCTTTATATATGAGAATACTTTATTTGAAAGGTTTTCATAATTTAAAAGATGTTGGTACGCTTGGGAATCTCACAAAACTCGTCAGCTGTGCGTGGCCATCTGTTGGCATTGTTGGCAACGCTCGCAAAGCGTCGCAAGGCGTCGCCACAACACTAAACGCAACGTCCCTGCTACGCCCGTCTGGTTAAAAAAAGTTTGTGACAGTTCACGTGCCACCTTTGTCGCGTATATGTGCTTACGTGGAAGTGACGGTATAGGTCAAGTGTGCATATTTCATGGTGAATTAAAAGTGTTTTTCCTATATTTAGTTTAGTTATCTTTTGATGGCAGTGCTTATGGGCCGCGTGGTGCCAACATCACTGCAAACATGAGTGGTGCATCACGTAAAGTGAAAAATCCGTTATTGACAGCGGCTGGCGAGGGCTTCCCGTTCGAAAATTATGCTGAAAATACGCTGTTGGTGCCTGTCACGCCCGCTACACCTGCGGTGCTCCGCGATGGTGAGTCAATTAATGAAGCACCTGGGTGGGGCTTTACAGGCTCGTGTTTCTGTAATCGCATTGGCACGCGACGAAATTTCTGTATTCTGCCCATCGTAAAACATAATAGCCATCGTGCTTGCTCCTCCGCCCACTGCATCGGTTTATTTTCACGCAGCCGCGAGGAGCCTTTGTACCTGGCTAAACATCTGGGCACGCATACTGCTCCTGCCGTCGGTAACGAAAGCAAACGATTGTTGCTTTCAGTGCTACTTAATGTTTTCCCTCTAAAGTGTCACGATTATAAGCATTGTACTCCAAATGGTGCAGTATGAGAAATTTATTTCACGTATCATTGGATACAATTTCTTCTAATTGTTTTAAAATGAGGAATATTTAAATGTTGATTTTTGTGAAAAATATTTCGGGAAGATAAGTGATTATAGAGACATTGTCAAAATTTTTGCTTAGTAGCAATCAAGTAGTTGCAGAAAGGGAGACATACTAATGGTTAGAATACTTATCAATCTGCTACCGATAAGTAGTATAAAGGTAAACATGATAGTGATATGTCAGTGTAATATTGATAAGGAATATATGCAATCAATAAATTGGCCATTGAATGTAAAGGGATGTTTAAAAGCAATTTAAAAAATGCAGTTAATATACTTTGGAGTTCTTTTGGTCAAGGCTTGTTATTAAGATGTGGTAAAGTTGTATTGATGTGAGTATTTTATTATTTATTCCCAGGAAATCAATCTCCACCCAAGTAACAGATATTTATAAATAATAGCATACAATTAAAGACATAAAACAAATACTTTAGTACATCAAAATCTGTGTATCTTAGGATCCTATTGAAGTTATTTATAATCCTTATAAAACAACAAGAAAATTACCAATGAGATACTAACAATCAATATACCCATAACTAATAACGATATAGTAGATACATTCAAGTGTTAGGTCTGGGTTACGTGCTAATAGCTCACGAGAGTTTGTTTGCCCGTACTCACACATTTAAAATTTTACCATGGCCACAGTAACTTCAGTGTTCTAATACCAACTACTAGAATTGAGAAACTCTTATGAAGGAGTTATGAAAGAGGTATAAAAACAAGATTAGAGTGCTAGGAAAAACATATTGAAGATCATAGAGGAAGCTTGGAATTATAAAATAACTGGCCTTGAGTTTCTGAAGTAAAATATAATATAACTTGAAGCAGTCAGTCTTATTTAGTGCATTCGAAGGAGCTAGACTATAATAAAATTGTGTTTTTATTTTTCCACTTTTAGTCTCTGAAAAGTTATTTAAAACAGCAACGGAGTGTAATTATAATATGATACAAAAATTTATTGATAGCTCCTTATGTACATATATTTTTATATGCAATATGAATAAAACGTATTTTAATGCTAATCAGTGTTATAATAAATATACTTATTTACTACATACTTAATTTTTATACATTGTGTAGTACTCATAAAGAATTAGAAACTAGTCCTTTCAGCTTGTGCGGGTGATCTAGATCCATATCTTTGTGTATAAGGCAAATCATGACTTTTTCTTGTTCGAACACAATAGATTACTAAAAGTACAATTACAATAATCAGTAATATAGCAAGCAAGGCTCCGACTGTAATAGCTGCAATCTCTGCTTCTGACAAGTTGTTCCATGCTGAAAGAATGAATCATGTATTATTCTTAAAAATGCGTTATTTTCTCGTCACTTCGTAATTTCTTTAGGATCAAAGCAGCAGTTCTTTTGCACAGATTTACGAATAAATTACATATCAACGTCTACGGAAGAAGAATAAAAATCGAACGTTGGAGCATATATAATTTGTATTAATTAGCTAGATGAGAAATTGTAGCAAAGAATGTGAGGAAGTTTATTTGAACATTACCTGTTACATCCACTGTATGAGTGTTGTAATTATCCAGTAAATCTATCGCTGTAATTTTCACCGTTGTGTCGCAGCAAGTAGCGGAATAATAAAATGTTACGGAGCTTCTTGTACCGCTGACAAACTCAGTTCGTGGATATATTTCATTCGGGGATGAAATCACTCGTTTCAAACCTATAACGATTAAACATTCTTTTAGGCGGGACCAATTAATTTTATTTAATTACTTTTCTAAAATACATCTTTCTTTGTTTATTCATCAACTACTACGCATTAATCAATCGGTAGTTACTAGTAACATTTGAGAACCATGTTGGAAATGGTTCATGCGTCACAACAGCGCAAGCGGTTTGATAAGATAACGAAAATAATGTACAAAATTTATCATACCATATATTCCAATCGTTATCTACTACATTTATTAAAAAGATTCGAACTGTTTCGTTTAATCCTGTTTGCTCCAAAATCAGTTTTGTTTACTTAGAGATAAGATTTACACGCCGACTTTTATACCCTCCACTTTCTGCAGGGTCTTTATTTTTGTTTCCAAAAATAAAGTAAAATGGGAGCATTTTTTTTTTAATATTAAGTTTCTTATAAACGATTCAACTGATACCTGAATCGTAGTCCTGAATTGTAACGTCCACGCTCCAGCGAGATTTGTAGCATCGATCCTTTTCCAATTTTCCACCGCAGTTGTTGTTGAACGAATATTCGATTTTTGGCTTCACATCATCGGTTAACTGGATAGTATAATATAGTATCAAGTTCGATGTGGGCACGGTATAAGTAAAAGTGTATTTGACCCATCGTGGTCACACGGGGTGCTAGGATATGTTTTTGCCAATATTTCTGTAAATTTTTAGACCTCAATAATTAAATTTAAAAAATTGGTGGATTTAAAAAAAATCGCTTTTATCCACAATTATTTTTTCAAATAGAAATTTCAAAAATTTTAAAAATTTCTGTATAACATAAAAAATTTAGATGTCTAAAAAAGACTATTACAGCAGAGCATGCTTGTAGGAGTAATTACGAATATACAATTATCACTTAAAAGTTAAAAGATTCAAAAATACGAAAATGGTAACTGATAAAAGACGCTGGGGAGCAGTGAACCCCATGTGACCAATTTGTGATTATAAGGTGTGATCACGGAGCCTTAATAGTAATAGGAATAAAGAGATTTGGTTGATTTTGATTAATTCATATTCGATTACGGTAATAGTGAAGTATCATAATTGATCGATGCTTGATTAGAGTAATCATAGATAAACTTGTATCTGCCAAACTTCCTCAACTTCGTTATGGTGCTAGAAATTTAACCATGATTCAATCGAATTTATTGCTATTTATATGTGCAATTATCTAAAATGCTCAAGATTGATATGGTTAGCGTTAAATTATATATTCTAAAGCTTGTCACGCGACCGAGATTATTTAAATTTGGAGCGTAATACCGTCTATACTTTAAGAAACTGTGAACATGCTCCAGTATCTTAGATTCTCATCTGTTTGCTTCCGAAGCGAGCAGAAAATACTTTATATCGTGTGGTTTAATCATTGCTGTGTCTATCTTTACAAAACAGAATTTTTTCCTTATATTTAATTGCTGTATGATTGAAAGCTGACATTTTCTTTCTCCTGTTCTTTTTACGATGATTATAAACAGACCTAACGTTTATAGTTTTACACGTTCGAAATTTACATTAAGTAAACAGTGTATATTTTTCGAAATGAGTACAAGTAACTATTACGCGACTTATAATAGTATTTAAACGTCGTTGTGTTACCATTTAAAGGAATGACTAATTTAAATAAATTGAAGTGAAATAAAACTAAATAGAAGGAAAATGTCTTTATAGTACGGAAAAATGTAATTTGAATGACACCAGACATTATGAGAATTCTCAGTATTCATTTGAGAAACGCGCAAAAATAAACTTAGCATATGACTGCATGCTTGTATATTTGCTCGGCATTGTATCTAAAGTCTATAGATTCGTTATTTAAAATCAACGTGGTCATATATACATGCTACGACCTCTATCGCCAGATAAGGATCCAACAAGTTATATGAATCACTACTTAGTTTCGTTAGATAATGGCTCAAAATTCGTAGTCATAATCATTAGTGTAACCGAGTTGCAACAGGCGGCGAAAACAATTCCTTTCAGTAAGATTTCGCTTAATGAATACCCGTTGTAATTAATCGCACCTCTGACAGATGCATGATTACCTTCGAAAGCGATCCTTGCACGTACAGATACGCAGATTTCTCCTTTATTTCCGTGCCCGAGATAAATAACGTCACTGTATTAGCTGTATCCGCTGCGGTATTATCGGGTATAATCAAATCCACCGCTACATTACTCATCTGTCCAGGATATATCCACGCGCTGAAGTTGAAAATATGAAAACACACCCGTACTTTCATCACGCCTATTTTTGGCCCTCCACGTGTGCGTTGTTTCGAGAAATCGAACAAAGCAGTGACGAGTAGAACCTTCGCGCCCGATTAGTATGTACAAAGTAGGGCTGGGATTATTCGAATAATTTAATATTCGAATATATCAGTATTCGAATACTTTAATATTCGAATACATCAGTATTCAAATACTTTAATATTCGAATACATCAGTATTCAAATACTTTAATATTCGAATAGTATTCTAATACTTTAATATTCGAATAGTATTCTAATACTTTAATATTCGAATAGTATTCTAATACTTTAATATTCGAATAGTATTCTAATACTTTAATATTCGAATAGTATTCTAATACTTTAATATTCGAATAGTATTCTAATACTTTAATATTCGAATAGTATTCTAATACTTTAATATTCGAATAGTATTCGAATTATATTCGCCAAATAATTGAGCAACTGAAGTATTCGAATATTCGAATACCGAAAAATTCGACAAATAGTCCCAGCCCTAGTACAAAGAACGCTATAATCAGTGGTGGATTTAACAGGCGGCGGATGAGTAATTACTGCCGGCGCTCGAAAGTGCCCCATATTAAAAAAAAAATATGTTTTTATCCACCCTATATTCTTTTTTGTTCCCCAAATTTTTTATACCACACGCGCGTAAATTTATTTGTAATTCTGTTGTGTATATAGGGTGTTCCAAATCGTTTGCCACCTGGGATTTTTCTCTTAAATCCACCACTAGCTATAATTGATGAAAATTAATATGCGGAACACGCGGAATGAGATTGGCAAAAATTGCTATTTTAAAAATAAAGCTTCAGTAACTGATTATTAATGACAGAACGTATTTCCACTTACAAGTTCGGTTGAAGACCAACAACTCTAAACGGCGTGCTCTTGACTCTGTACGCATATCTGACTGGCAAAACGCAGCTGTTCTTTACGTCGAAAACTATTCTGTGCACCGTTCCAGGCGTGGCAAGTAAATTAGAATTCCTATTAACGTCTATGAGCATCTTTCTCTCTTCCACGGTATTTTCGTTGCTGTAGGTCACCAGCTCCTCCGATAATTCACGATTATCCAAAGCCTCGACCATTTTCATGGGCGCACTAAAGTTCGCTATTGGTTTTCCGATACTATCTACATCGAAAGTTTCGGTTAATCCAATCGACGATCTTCCGTGAATTTTTTGTTCTTTCTGAATGAAATAGATGCGGGCCATTATTGCGACAAATTTGATTGGCTAACAATTAATCGTGTTACGCTGAAATGTTGCGGGACATGTTTTAGTGACCAAGAAGAATTTTGCTATTTTACCTCCGTTGGAAGTATTCTGTCCGAAATTTTCCGATCGTTATTGGAACTACTCGAGGAAGTAGTTGCGTTTCTACCATCGTTTGTGAAACTAGCGTACTCAGCGTACTTGACGACCACATTTTCCGTGCCAGAATCGTCGACAATGTTTGCCACTGTCGCTGGAACACTTTCCTCTTGTACGAACGATTCATGCTCCAAAGATCTTTCTCGAGTTATTTTTCTCTCGTCAACTGTTTCAGGGTTGATTAATGCCTGCGAGTTTGGTCGTTCCAAAGGAATTATTTCTGAGTCAATAGTCTAGAAGGATTTAAAACGCATTTAATATTGAATTTGTGTATCTGTTTCAAATACTTTACGAGGAAACTTGCTGTCTTGAATCTTTGAACGATCAAAATCTATTTTTAATAATAGATATCAAGTCTATTATGAAGTTGAAATATAGGCGATGCCCCAAAATGATGAAACAAGTCGAAATATCAAATTTCCTATACCAAGAGAAAATAAATGGTTGTAGAATTGATTACAATTTGAAACTTCGTTTTCGAATTCTAATGAAAGCTCGTGGATTAGATTATTAAGCACGTGCTGGTTACATGTCAGTTAGAAAACGTGAGGCTATGCATACGCACACTTATATGTACGTGAAAAGTTCGCATACATTCTATCGTTAACAGTAAACAGAGGTTAAAAATAAACTTAAGATTAGCAAACAGTAAAGAGAATTTAGATTTCATTTAGCTTGATAAATTTGCATATTTATCTTCTATTTTGGAGCACCTATCCTTTATATTGGTATCATAGGCAAGGTATTATATTATTGGAGAATCTTATTATCAAAAATTTACTCGGATTATTCAACCAGTCGTGTAATAATTATTGTATTTGGTGAGGTAAGAATATAATGCGACCATCTGTTTTTGTATATTAAAAAGTAATGTTCGTTGGCCTGAATCATGTACCTTTGCAAAGTCATCGAATGTTCTTTTGCTATCCAATTTTGTATCGTCTCTTATTTTAACACGTGAATAATATCTTGGAGCCAGTGCTTCGTTTAAGTCATCTGCAAAGAAAGTTTTTAATCAGAAGATATTGTGCTCCGAAGTGGAATGAACCGAATACTGATGCAGTATTCTGTATTCGGCATCCCGAAAGTATTGAGTTTATTTAATTTCTCATGGGAAATGGTTGAATTTATAAATAGATGGAGGCTTGGGCTGTTTGAAAAATGTTGTACGAATAAAATTGTTGAGTGAAGCTTTTCCATTCACCTTCTGAGCAGTGTAGTTTAATTAAGAATCATGTAAACGTCTCATAAATATTTCAAATTGTTTCGAAAAATTCATTTAAAAAATTATTGTTAAATTATTGATAGAAACACAAGTACATTATCTTCTTCAAAATTGAAACGTCGAAATTAATGTTTGTAAATTTACATATCTTGCATGTGACGTATTATGTGATTCATACATTCAAATTAATGTTCTGTTATGGTTGTAGAATAATTTTGTACAACAAAACATTAGTTTGGTAGGGAAAAAAAGATCCACTTTTTGTTAAAAACGTTGGAGTCATATGCTCGCAAATATTTAGTTGTACAGTCGTTAAATACTTCTCGTATGATATCATTAAGTTTATCAAGTTTAAATAATTTTTAGATAAATCAGTTGTAGGTGAAACATATTCTTCTTATGTTCATTTGCTGTTGTAGGTTCTACGATTCTTAGTTTCCAATTCAGTATGTATATTACTCAACAGTCACAAATGTTTTGTTTATGCTATAGACAGTCTTTATCATGCATGAGCTGGAATGAATGCATTTATCAATGTATAGGAAATGATAGCTTCGATCATATCGTGCGTAAAGCAACATTCACGAAGCGAGACATGGAAAATATTCTAAAAGGATTTCTTCAATCTCGAATTTCTCAATATTGAAGAATAATTGTATTTTTTTTTTTAAAGAGTGGAGAACACAATTTGTTAAAGATATAGATTATAATATATAAATGAAGAAATACGGTATCTCTACTTAATTCTTTCTAGTGGAAACACGGTGATGTCAAGGGATACAAATTGATCGAAAAAATACCTACGATTTGTAAGGAAATAGTAAAACTGAAAGATGACTTGAATGACAAGAACTCAAGATGAATGCTCCACAGTTTTTTCGTCCTTACGTTAATAAAAGCGACGAGAATTGCTTTTTTATGAATAATTCACTTTTTAACACGAATAAAACATTCTTTAAAAATCTGTAAAATATCTCAAACTCATAACGAGTTAGTGTGCATCCCTGATGAAACTTTCTTCACCTAGAATTCACCTCATTTATCCAAAATACCTCCAAGACAAGTTTCTTCAGGCTCCACATAAGCTATCTTCTTCTAATCTATAAAGTCACCCTATTACACAATTCACCGCCCCCACAGAAGGAAAAGAAGCATACACCCAGATCTCCTCCGAGCCAACCGACCCATCCTGACGCACAACCACCCCACCAAACCTACTTAACAACAGCCTTAACAACAGCTGACTAACATCGTTTCACTTCGCGAAGCAAAATTAAACCAGCGCACGGAGAGGCGAACGAAATCGGAAGCAAAGTGCACGGTCAAGATACACGACTAGATAATAATAGAAGAGCGCGCATGGGGGACCAATCTAAGCTCGTGGGGCAGCCTCTTTGGTGTCTCGCGGAGCGTGCATGGAACACCCTCCTGTTTGCATCGAGGCTGGAACGAAAAAAATTCGGGAGCCTCTCGTTTCCGCACGAAGATCATCGTGCGTCAACGCCGCGGACGCGCGAGCTGGCGATCAAAGGGCAGCCTCGCCGTTCGTTGCACAACCGTGAGTATCTGCCTGCCAGAAACCGTCGACTCGCTTGGCAGTTGTCAGATGGTCGACACGTTGCGAGCAAGTTTCGAGCACGGCGCGTCACAGAATCGCGAGCAACCACGACGATTCCGTTCGCCAGGTGCCTCTGGATCGAACGATCAGGCTTCAGTGTTTCCCCGAGACCGGACGGCACGCCAGGCTGTTCCCGCGTGTCGCTTGATCCCGCGCCTCGAGATGCTGCTTGGCTAGGCCTCGAAATTGTGTCAGTGGCTGGGGTTTAATTACAGACGAGACCTGTTCGAGGGACATGGTAAGTGTAACAGGTGCGATGGTGCTCGGTGATGGTGTCGAATTTCGTGTGCCTCGTCACCGATGGTTGTGTGATCTTTCTGCGATCCTGAGAGTCAGCGTTGGGAGTCGTTTCTTTGCGCTTGCTGCGCGTGGAGCGGTATCGATCACTCTGCTGATGGCACTTGTTCTTTGCGAGTCGTTTTAAATGTGTCACTAGTGGTGTTGGTTCTCTGATCGACAGCCTGGCGAGTGCAGTAAAGCCCTGCGTTTGCTTGGTGCTGCGAGGAGCACCGATGATTTATTCATTGATAATTATTGGCAGGCTGCTTTATACGGTGATTGTGGAAAGTATATAGAAAGTACATAAAATGTTGCATTTGGTAGTTAATGTCTTAGACCTAGTCTCTTTAAGCGACGGTCGATATTCTACGTCGAGGATGATCGTTGCCATTCTCTTGCTTCGAGTAGATTTTTATTACGCTGTTTGGTATTGGCGAATGTTTATTTGAATACGATCTTGGGATATCTTGTTGTCAGGAAAGTGGAAAAATTTCAGATTTCTTGTGGAGTTGTTTGTATAAAATATTGGTATTACGTACACATAGATATTTGTACATAGAAGAGCGAGAAGGGTTGTTTTTTCTTGAAATTACTCAAGAATTCGTGTATTTCAAATCAAAAGTAAAGAGAAATTGAAAGCTGATGGAACTTCCAGTGTTTGCACGAAATCATTTACCTAAGTCATCATTCTCAAATCACTACACAGCGTTTTAATTGATAGTTTTAAATACTTCTTAATTTCGTGTTAAAAAGGAGATATGATTTAAATTACGTTTTGTTTAGAGAAGATTCTTGATAACAGTTCATCGCACTTTCTTATCTTTGAGATGCTTATCGATATACGAATTATAATACGCTCTCTATGGGACAATATAGATTTGTCTGAAATTTTGTGGGGAAAGTGTAAAGTGTGAAATGTTTAGCATTGTTCGTAAATTATTTAATTTTTTGCACAAGAACCGAACGATTTCTCCCAACGTTAACTTAGTACGAGCGCTGTTCTCTTTCTTGGTATGTTATTACACCTTCGCAACTGCGATTGAAGGAGATACGAGCGGTTTCTTCCACTTTCGAATTTTTTTGAATAATTATACTCCATTTCGGTTACCGTTTCTTCCACAAGATTACGTAATATTTGCAGTTCGAATAATTATTACTTTTCACGTTTACGAGGCAGTTTTTCCTATTTCGTTGCGCAGTTGAAATCTTAGGTTGTGAAAAAATCAGGTTCCTCTATATTTTGTGAACACAACCACTTACGATAAAGAACACTCAATTATTTCCCATTCAATTATCTACTTTCCATAATTGTTTCTTATCTCTTCCCACTTTTGTAGCAGAATACTTATGTCCAATACAATGAAATCTGCAGCTTTCATTTTCGTAAGCAGTACGAGCTTATGTGAGCTAAGTGGAACTCAAATTTTATTATGAACTAAAAGAACTGTCTCGGAGCTGAATTGGAAAGTATTGAAGACACCAATTTTCAAAGGAACTAATCAAACCCATGGAGAATGAAAAAAGCAATAATCAGTTTCAGAATCGAGCGATCGTATAGAAATAGTTTTAAAAGAAGAATCCGATTCAGAAATCCGAAAGGGTATAGCGCCTAAGCCCTGGATCAAAAGAAATTAACAAATTTTGAATCCTTCCAATACTCAAGAAAATACCTAATCGTGCCTAAATTACTTCAGCCAATCCAAGGTTCTACTACTTAAAACTAAAAAACCTCGAAGTAATTTCGACCTAACTTTTCAACCCCAATACATTCCTCAACTTATCGCTAAAAATGTTCACTCACCATTAAGTTGATGTATCGGAAAAAACAGTTTGTCTTCCTCTTCATTCTTCCGTTCTTCGTCGAAACCCTCTGCAATGAAGTGGTAGTTCGAATTCTCCTCCCCAGTAAGCTTCATCCACCACTCGCCAGGCGGCGCGTTGCTCGTGTCGATTCTTACCCCATCCGCATTGCCCTTACGTGTCCAAGATATCACCGTCGCAGGTGACGGCACTGTTGCGTCTGTTAATTAGAATACGTGTTAACCCATCGTGTCCGACAGTTATTTTATAAAGTGTCTCCGATGCTAACTACCAGGGCTGGTTGTCGCGAGGGACATGTTTGTGGGTCAAAGCATCTGGGGAGAAAGCTTTGCAACCCTTTCAGCAACCGAAGGTCTTTCGTTTCAGTGAGGACAATGGTTAGGGGGCACGCGTGATAAAATCGTCAGGCTTTGTTCGAAGTGTCTCGCCTGGGTTTTTGTTGAATCAAGACAATCGCTGTGTGTTATACGAGGAGCATGAACTGAATCGCCCCGAGACGACGACGCGGTCGATACCATGAACGGTAGGTGAACAGTGTACGAGACTGCTTCCAAACAGTTTATTGTTCTCGTGGAGGACGAAGAGGAAGTGGCACTAATAATCGTAAATTTCAGAACGTTTGTTAGTAAGTTCACGATGGATCGTTTCGTGGAAGATACACAGTTCATTCGCGGCGTTCTATTTATATTGCTATTGCCGCTTTAAACGTTGATACAATAGGTTCGCCACTTCACTGCTGCAGAGGCTCTCTGTTTGACAGAGAAGCAATCTTTAAATTTATTGCAGTCTATCTTAATCTTTGATCACAACGTTTGGTGTATTGTTTCAGAGTGGTAAAAAGATTCAGGATTTGATAAGCATATAGTACAAGTACTTAGTTAATGAAACATAAACACCAATGGTACTGCTATGTGGTCACTTTAATGTGAACGAAAATTTTCCTAGGTAGTGATCTTTATTGCCACGTAGTTCCAGAAATTTCTGGTCTGTGCGTGAAAGGCAGTTTCTACTTCTTATTGTTTCTCTCAATATCACGGCAATATAAGCAGAAATCATTATCTGTAATATTAACTAAATAAAATTATCAATTATTGTATTCTATTTATCTTTGTATTTTGCAATAGTATAATATTTTTTATACAAAAATTATGAAAATTTTGATATATCAATAATTTTACAGAGTTAACTCTTCAGCCTCTGTTAACTAAATATTCTTTACTATTAAATAAGTTCCAAGCATTGAATCCTTTTTGTAACACCATTAATAACATCCACAGCTGAAGCTTGCGTTGCAATACTGTTCACGCCGTCAAAACGTGAACTTCTTTTTTATCCAAGTAACGCCAATAGAAACTTTCCATTCCTTTGACTTTTTTTCTTGACGTAACACCGTGGTCGTCACGGTTTCGTGTGAAATAAGTGGGTGTCGTCATTGGACGGTGACGGTCATGTGTTGTAGGAAATAAATGTGCATTGTCATCGGACATTGAACACGGACGCGAATTTATAGACGTGCAATTAATTCACGCGACAGCGTACGTTACCAGTGTCGAAAATTATTTTTAGTTTGCAATACATAACGAGATTGGCCGCGTAGCATTAAAATACAAATGCCACGAGCAGCAACCTTCATCTCTATGTAAACAGATTGACTATCTCAGGACTGATTAATTTAGTATCGATTTATTAGTAACCCTGAACTTCTGACTTTCTAATTATCTAGTTTCTTGACTTCGTTGGACTAATTATTTAGCTTCCCAAAGTTCCGTTTTTGAATTATTCAGTTTTCGACAATCTGGTTTTTTAATTATCTAGTTGCTCAACATTTGGTCTTCTAATTACCTACTTTTCTAAATTCTGTAATTTCCGTTTCCTAGAATCTGGTTTACTGATTCTACAGTTTTGAGCGATCTGGTTTTTTAAATACTCAGTTTTTGAAAATCTAGTGTTCGAAAATTTAGTAAAAATAAAGGAAGACTTACTCATAGGTATTCGAAGCACGGCGTGCGAAACATTCCCATCGATGTTAAGGATAATTCTACGTAGTTTGCTGTCCACTAGGAATTTCGTTTCTGTATGTTCGCTCAAGTTAAATCTTTCTACTATTTTCACCTGGAAAAGAAACGATTGTATTCGTTAGAACAATGTACTTGGTGGAATAGTCTGCGTAACGCGATAGAGAATGTAATTGTACTAACGAGAGACTGAAAATTGGGTTTACTAGATTTTTTGGTACTACCATCATCTTCCATACTGTTATGCACATTCGAGTGGAATGGCTTTTTTATATAATTAATGTCAGTTCCCGATTCAGCAGTTTGGCAATTCAGGTCAAGGTAAATCTAAAAGAGAAAATAAGACCACAAATATTGCTATTCGAATGATAGTGCAAGTTATGTCGAATTGTACCTGACATTTTGTGGAATCCTTGTTCATATTCTTCTCGTCGGACCACTTTACTTCTGGCATGATTAATTGCAAGTGATCTTTTGGGAGGGAATTATCTAAAATATTTACGATACAAACTCAATTTAGTTCATTATTTGATTTATTCTGCTTAATTATTAAGTATGGAATTTGAAGTAATTTGAATAATACATGATTGAAGAATAGGAAGACAGTTTAGTGATTATTCCTGAATGAACAATATGCTCTATCAGTTTCTTAATATTTTATTGAATTCAATAATAATTTTTATTATTACAAAGTAAAATTAGAAATACTTTTAATTAAGCTTCTTAAATTAAAGGTAATGCTCTTAGTGATCAACAACTACTTCTTTTGTCTATTCAATTTAATTTCTTTTACGTCATATTTTCTTTACTAGCTACTTCAATATTTTCTTCATGACGACGCTTTAATTTCCCAGGTCAAAAACAAACACGTGGAATATATTTATTTATGATTGCTTGTATAACTTCGCACAAATAAGCAGCCTGGTATCTTGCTTTTAGCTTGACGTATCTCTATCAGATACACAGAATTACTATATGTATACGTCGATGTTAGCATTGCAGTTTATCTGTGATGGATAGTCGATTCAGAAATCAACAATGAGGCAAGCATACACATAACGTAATTGATGTTTACGTAATGTTCAATGTTAATGGGTTAATGCTTTGATACTTCCATTCTGTTTCTCAGTTAGAATTAATTATTATAATTCTGCGTATCTTACCAGTCGTGGCAGTGCTATTAGCTGACCAAAAGAGATTAATGTATTGCAAATGATCGTCCTTCTTGTTGATACCCTTTCCAATGCAGTACCTTTGTGACAAATTTGCATTTTATTTCATGTATTTCATACCGATAATCAAATTGGGGTTTAGTGATATATTTTCTCTTTAAACGTAAGAGACACTAATATTATGTCACTCTTAAAATGTATTAGGTACATTCATAAAAATATCATTCTATATTTTAAATTTGCCCATTGCTATCTGTCTAAATCAAACATTCCATGTATTTCCACACTTATTCGAAATAGACACTTTGATTCATGCTTAATACACAACACTGAAGCTTTAACAAATAAAATGTTTGTCATAGCACTGGAACAGACCATTATTCAGGGGCGGAAAGGAGTTTATTTTTGTGCGTTGTTTCTGCAAACAACCCTTTGAGTATTTCAATGAAATTTTGAAAATACATTACATATCTCCTAGATTAGATTATAGGCTTTTTTATTCTGGAAACATCATAAATAATTCTCGATTTAAAGCGGGTAACGGGTCAACTATTGTTAAAATAAAACATAGGTGCTCGAACACTCCTCTACAAACAACTCACCTAGAACACTTGTCAGTGGAGAAGAGTAGTACAGTTCCTTCGATAGCTGATTCCTCGAATCTCTCAGAAAAACTAGTATCCATCCAGTCCTCTACAGACATAATCCAATACGGCGATTCACGCTGAAAATCCAACCTCGGTCGCGTCTTCTCCCCCACACCCACATTTTCCCTCAAATACTTTCGACTCTCTCTGGAATCCTCCTGAACGATCCTGTCAGAGCCCGCAGCTGTCACAGCAACGATTATGATCGAACACGTGACGCACAAGTACCGCATTACCGAATATCGAATGCACACTCGCATCTTCGGTGATGCCCCTCTGGAGAACGATCCTCGCGAAAGACTGGCCGTAAAAATGGTTCAGTCACTTATAAGTGGCGGGCTTATTCGTTTAGAAAAGGCTAAGGTGTCTGTTATTACGCCGTTGATAACGACGAGCGAACAGGAAAGTAAATCTAGGCGTAAACGCGGCCCGTCGCACAATCGCAGGTGTTTGATGTGCATACGTGTACAGGATGTGATCGCGTCTAGAAATTGGTAATTCGAGGTCCGACAGGATGCCCCGCGCGATCGCCCACGTAGGAACAGATACGTCGTATCTCTGGGCATTATCTTCGTCATTGGGACTTACGTTCATTGTATCCTGTTCAATATTGACAGTTTATGAATAATCGAACCGAGGTACCGAGGTGTACCGAATACTTTTTGATTCATTTCTTAAAATCACGGGGATGTTTAATTGTGGACCATGTTACCTACTGGTGTAACGAGTCTAATGCTACTGTTAGCCATGGGACCATTTATTTATGTATATCGTGAGCGTACCAGAAAAATCCAGTAACGAGGAGGGATCATTTTTTAAGAGAAGAAATTTCTGTTATTTATAGCAGTCGAAATTGAAGTATGCATTTTCATAAATTGACGATAGTTTACTTCTGAAAAGGAAGTAATGTGACAACGCGATTAGTGTATGGTATATTAAAAAATGGCGTAAGAATCATAGAAGTGGTGACTTCAGCTTGGAAGATAAAGACCGAAACAGAAGGTCATTCAAGAATAACGATGATCTTATATCCATGTTAACTGAAGATAATCTAGTTACTAGTAAACGGTGCGCGACACATGGTGATACCAGAACGTTAAATATTTTCCAATAATGATAACGGTTCGTCAGGATAATAATCTAATTTGATTTTTACACGAATTGGCCGAAACAAATTCGCTGGATAACATTTTGTCTTATAAATTCTTATAGTAGCAGCACAGTTGATCCGCTAACTAATTGATATGCAGGATAAAAAAGGAATTTATTAATCAGATCAAATTTATATTGAAGGAATGTGAAAATTTCGTAAAAGGTGACGGAATTGAAACAAAAATTCAACTTCGCATTGTTAAGAATTTAAATAAACCAGTTTTATTTAACGCAATACTATTTTTAATACCTAATATTAATACAATCAGAAGTGTTCTGGAGTGCCAATTTTAAAACAGTAAAATCTCACGTTCTACTGTAAAAACGCTTTCTCAATGCTTTTCGAAAATAAAGGAAATACCAGGAATAAATTGGATGTCTGATTTCCACTAAACCACTCTGTGCAAGCTTTGCACCGCACTGTTTCGCTCCGAAAAAATTATATTAATACCTTCAAGCGAAATTTTCTGTGATTTTCAGATGCTGAACTGGACAATCTCGTAGGCCAGGAACCAGTCAATTCGCCTGATTCAAATTTACCGACGAATCCAGCTGCTACGGACACCGAATTCACACCTATTCCTTTACATTCCGAAGACACCAAGATCCCAACAAGTCAGCCAGCAAGACAGGGCTACTTCACCTCCATACTTTCCTCTTTCCCTAATCTGTCTCTGTCGTCAATTACGGGCGATTCCTCGGCATCGCAAGGGAATCAGGGATCCGAATACGCGAGTGGTGTACAAAACACGAACCCTTATGTGCCTTCCCACGACCGTCGTGATTCCTTGAAAGATACGACGACGCCCGTGGTCCCTAATTTTCATGATCCCCGACGTACAAATTTCTTGGGATCTGGCGACGTTCACCCAGGAAGTGGCGCAAATTTGTCAGCCCCGCCGCAATCATCTTTGCCACCTACAGTTCCTTCCTCAACTGATGGTAAATTCTGTTACATTTATCAATTAATCGTTCCGCAGATGAGAATCTTCTGTATCGTTGTTGTGCTGTTCATTTTTCCATGTCAAGTGTTAGGTATAATGTTTCGAGTTACGAATAAACTTCTGCTTTTTATTATTTAAAAATGAGCAAGTAACCAGGATAGTGGTTACATGGTAGAAATATTGTAAATATGGTGAATAGTATTGCATCGCTGAAGATACTTAAACAGTTATCCTATTGATATTCATATGGATACATGAATAGATAAACCAGAGGGTCAGTTGCATAAGTCTGGAATTCTTGACCTTAGCGATATCTGCAAAAGGCACAGATTCCCTACAAGTATTTGGTACAAAGGAGCTAACTCTGAACGCAGAAGTACGAACGATTAAATACAGACGTTTTCGAGTGATTTTCACTAAAAAAATACTAGATTTCAGATTTTTTTTTAACTACATGTGAGGTATTGAGAACAAAAATGCACTAACCCACATTTTTTACGAAATTGTGTTAGTAGCAATAATGTATTCCAATAGGCTCTACTAATCATATAAAATATGAAAAATTACTTTTTTTTAATGTTGGTTTTTAAAATTTGTATTTTCATATTATTAGGCATCCTTGAATTCATTTTTAATTTCTCCTATTTATTCAACTGTGAATCGTGCCTCAAAGATTTGTTAAGAGCATAGTTCATATACATATATATAATAACATGATTAAATATACTGGGGTCTATTAGTCAATCTCATCATTTTTTTAAAAAAAGTAAATAAAAAATGAGATGTCTCGTTAACTCAAAGACCCATCGTTAATCCTTTGCAGTTTTTCATTTATTTTTATGAGTATCATAAACTTTATATATATTATGTATTTAACATTCGCCAACACATTTATGGTATTCTATTTATATTACATAATTAATAGAGTACAAACCACAGTTTTGTACTCGTAATTAAATATTTATAATGCGTAATGTATGTATTATAACTCTCCTTCGTTTTCTTCCGCTGTATAATCTTCATTAATTCGGAATAAACATATAATCTTTCACCTAAAAGCTGCCATTGACCGAACAAAGATCGCCATACTCAAATTCGTGCAAGTATTATGTTTGACTATTATCAATAATAACTGCGTAAGGTAATTGGGGGGGGGGGGTGCCTAAGGTTTCTTAATAATAATAATTATAATAATAATAAAAAAAGAATTCGTAGATACGAGTTTGCTAATATCTATTGGATAAACTCTGAGTTATGGTTGCTTCGTATCTTTCCTCATTTGGCACCTTCCCCCTAATTACCTTATAAAGTATAAATTAGTAAGATGAGGAGCATAAGAAATTTCTGCACAAACAAAGAAACACATAATCCCCACATAATAACGAATATATCTACAATTGCTGGTACCTATTATACATGTAGCAATTTCCATAAAATTCACTATCGACCACCTGAAACGAAACAATTTCGAGTCCACTTCAAGATAAGACAGCAGAGAGTTAAACAGAAAACTCTTAAAAGAACAAGATATCTCGCTTCCCAATGTGTATGTACTTGCTACGACACTACTTTCACAAAACACCATGATGTTTTTCCTTCTATTTCAGCGCCCATTTCGTACCGACTCGGCAATCAGAGACGTCTCAAGTACGCCCCACCGCCCGACATAACGTCGAGCACCTCCAAACAATATTCAGCACCCGCGGTTCAACCATTATTCACCCCTCAAACCGTTGCAACGCCGACTATCTTCAATCCAAACGAGCCAGTCGCTCAGCCTCAAGCTCATCAGCCCCACGAAACACCAGGTCTCACGAGTCCGCCATCGATACAGCGCTCAACACCAGAGCAACTATCCCAGGCTAATTCCCTGCAAGAGTCGTTTAGATCTAGTCCAGTAGCGACTGGAATCCCATACAGCTCAACCGGAAGTCCTCGAAGTGTGACGCCCCAGAGCCACAACTCGGGCTACGAAAGTGTCCAACTCTCTGGGAAGCCAGCAGCTCTGGTCTCCTCGTCTCGACCGATCCCCTTCCAACTCCCAGAGCCTGCAACACCACAAAACACACCTGCCAACGTTGCCTTCTCTGGCTTCGATTTATACACGAGTCAACGGGACTTCCTCGCGACGTCCAACTCGGAAAAAGAAGCAGCGACGAGGAGCATTTCCAGTCGAGCTGACTCGCAAGTTTCGAGGGAGAACGTAGCTCCGCCTAGTGAAGTTAAACCCACTGTAACGTTCGGTCCAATCTCGGCTGTTCAAGTGACAGAGAAATTGGAGCATTTGCTCGCCGAGCAGGAGGAAGATTCGAGGGAAAAGCTCAACGAGAATAAAGTAGAAAGAGAAGCTGCTGGTATCTTTAACGTTGAATCGAAGGAGACTGAAGAAAAGAGCGATTTGCCAAAGGCTGATGCGTTAAACGATGTGCCTCTAAAGCAAGAAGCTTCCGAACCCGTGCAATCACAAACAGCTCCCCGGGAACTGCGTGTACCGAACGAAAAGACCGACGTGACCCAAAGTTATGGTGTTGCATCGAATGTGCCATCCTTCCAACAGTATCATCAAACGCAACCTCCGCCATCGGGCGTCAGTTTCTTCGCAGAGAAGCCAGTGGAGCAGAAATCGAATCTGAACTATACCGAAGTTCCAGCCACGTTCTCTGGGCCATCACAGTCCTTCGCGCAACCGGCGAGCTCGTTTTTCAGCTCCTCGGAGAACACCAACCCCTTTCTTCCTCAGTACAAAGAGCACAGCACAAACGCGCGGACCGATTTAGGAGTAACTTTCTCGACGAGCCATTTGCAACAGTCGCCTTCGACCACTTTGTTCGATTTGAATTTCGCCGGGCCCCCAGCGCCTGTACTTCAGCCAGGGTGGAATGTAAATCAGATCCCTCAGGCCGGGACCATAAATGCAACATGTAGCACGTTGACTCAGTCAGCGCCGCCACCATTGTTTTACAATCCTGCGCAGTTCCAGGACGAATTGCAGAAACCTTTCTCCGCGAGGTACCCGCACGTCGCCCCTCTTGTCCAACCAGTGGTGAACGAAGCTCAACAGTACTTTGAGAATTCGATTGGATCATTGCAAACGCACCATATAGTGGGCAGAAGCGATAATATATTCGTTGCTACGCCTCCTGTGATGACAACGGTACCCGAACCGACTGGTTCGGCTACTCTAAGTCCGGTGCAAAGCTCAATTAATCCTCTGGCTGGACGCCTCATCGCGGATACCGTACCTCCAAGTCTTCAAAATTTGGTGAGATACGAAGTGGCTTGTTTTATTTAGTAATACACTAATGGAAATGTTTATTGCATCATTCACAATCCACGTGGATAAAGTGGGTGGTGTACAAATTATTTTGGTTAGGGTAGTGATTACCAACTGGTGGGTCACAAAGTGTTTTTAGGGGATCGCCACTTTTTTTTATAAATATTATTAAGTCAGAATTACATTCTGAAATACGTATTTTTAATGTATTTTCTTTACGTTATTCATTTTACTTTACCGTATATGGGGTACCTTATTTACTAAAAAAAAGTTGGTAAACTTAAGTGAGTTAAGGTATGGAGCACTAAATACATAGTCAACAATTAGGCAAAAATAATATATCAATATTAATGTTTTGTCAGACAGAAGTGATAATATGTTAAATATTCGAATAATGCAATATGTATTTTCCATTTGTGAGAATAGGATCAATTATTTAGTGAAAGTTTCAATATTATGACGACTGTTCTGCGAATAAAAATATGACTAGAAGTAATTTAGGAAACTTTTAATATAGTCTTCGTGAATAATAAGATGCGTTTTAGTTGCCCATTGTTTGTGTTAGTATAGTTACAAGAGGAATAGAAAAGATGCTTACATTTATATAAACTCTTACATAACTTAATGTTGTTGAGACTAGAATAGGATAGAAGTACTCATAACGATGAAATACGTAATACATCCTAGTTTTATATATAAAAATACCATTTTCAGTTCATCACAGTCATTTCCATTATAACGCCCAAATAATCATACAATTTTCAATGTATCTTAACAGCTTCAAACTTGAAAATCTTATTCCTTCACATTTCCCAAAACTAGTAATTCAACAAACGTACGTTTTTCGATTCTCACAATTAACAGCCGCGTATATTACGCTCACATACAATATCACGCCGGTGGAACAAATTTAAATGACGAGCACGCGTTACTTTCTAATTAATTCCAGGCTGCTGGCCACCCAGAAAAACGCATGCAGTACAGAACGGTGTACCACCATTGGTTTTATCGCAAAGAGGTGGAGAACAAGGTACTATGGCTGCCGTTCTCCATGCAGGATAGCTTGCGTTTGGAGGAGGTCCATAATTCCAGCGAGATCACCCCGGAGACCACAGTCGCCACCGACGGTGGTCGTTACGATGTTGACATTTTACGACGCCAAAGGTCCTCTGTTTACTGGAGCGGCGGGCCGGCGGAGGTGAGACGGTGTTCCTGGTTCTTCAAAGGACCCACCGAATCCAGATACATCCCTTACGACGAGGGCACTGCCGCGAGACTCGAGGAAGAGTACAAACAAGCGTGTCTGACTAACAATTGGAATCGAAGGATCGACTTGAACAATGGAGAGTACATCGTCTTCCACAGTGCCACGGTGCAGGTTCATTATTCGACACCCGCGTCCCCAGAGCTGGCAGCGTCGTGGGGCAATAGCGCGGTAAATTTCTGCTTGCAGTATTGACAAGTTATTTAGAGAAATGAAATGTTCAGCTGGAACATGTTTGAAGATTTTGTACTGATATATTTTGTATAGAATTTTGTAGCTGTTTTTATAGACGCATTTATACATCCATCATTGTCCTTCCCTAATTAATAACGCACGCATGGTTCTGTTGGAAATATTCAATCATAATTTGTACAGGGCTCAGAGGACAGTGCATATTTACAGGGTGCCGGTAGTAGACCGCGAGTAATAAAAAGAGGCCTCGACGAGTTTCACATTGAAGATGGCGAGCCCGAAAAAGTGGATCATCTTCTGTTCCTCGTTCACGGTATAGGCAGCGTTTGCGACTTGAAGTTTCGAAGCGTAGAGGAAGTCGGTACGTATTGAATTAGGATAGAAAATAATATCTGTTCAGAATATCTGAATTTTTTAAAGGAATATTATTATTGATCAAAGTATGCCTGAAAGCATGAGTAGTCATTTCTCTTGATGTATTCGCATCAGTGAAACTCCTCAGGATGCCTCGAGCAACTTCGAACATATGACGCAAGACTTTAAACATTTCGAATATCATTTCCATTTCATGAATGTTAAATATCCCGATGGGGGTTAAAAAATATTTAGAAACGTCTGATTCGACATACGCCAAATTAACGATGTATAATGTTCCTAATCGTGTGTATTCATTCGGTTGTAAAAAAAATCGGCGCAGCTTTCAAGGTCCATGAATAATTTTAAAACCCACAAGAACAAATTATGTGCATGCCTCGTATATTAAAAATAATAAAAGATGGATAGGTAATTTCAGAATCTTTAATAAATTGACTATTTTGCAAACAGTTTTTCGATAGTATTCCATTGACATGAAATACTTAAAAAATAACGAAAGGAAGCTTTCTTACATGCCCTTTCGCCTCCTACCGTTCAGCAATTATTTTACGCGCCACTCATTCAGTGACACCTTTCATAATAATTATTTATGAAAAGTTAAAGCATCCTTCGTTTTAATGAAATTCATCTAAATTAATTTGTCATTCAGTTACTTCAAACGATAACCAATAATAAAACGCATTGCACACCTATTCCAGTTGACGAGTTTCGAAGTATATCGCTGCAGCTGGTCCAGTCTCATTACCGAACCGCCAGCGAACAGAGGATCGTGAACAGGATAGAGGTTTTGCCAATTTCTTGGCACACGACGCTCCATTCCGATGACACTGGTATCGATAAGAAATTACAAGCTATCACGTTGGAGAGTATACCGAAATTACGACACTTCACCAACGACACGTTGCTCGACATACTTTTCTACACCAGCCCCGTGTATTGCCAAACCATTATGCAAACAGTTGGAAGCGAAGTGAATAGGCTGTACGCCCTTTTCAAAGAGAGAAACCCGGATTTCAATGGAGGAATTTACCTGGGCGGGCATTCGTTGGGCAGCCTGATCTTGTTTGACCTCCTGTGTCATCAGAAACCAGTATCGGATGATAAGCCGAATGGCAATGATACCGAAGTTAAGGAGGAACAGGTGAGTGAATGTGTTCACTAATTCTGCCTCAAAATCTGTACTCGAAAAACACCTTTGAACTAGCAGAAATTAATCAAAAGCGAAAAGTTTCAAATAATTTGTTATATTAACAAATTAATGTTATATTATAACGTAAATATCGCAGTTTGCAAAGTTTATGTCTATGTACCTTCTATAATTAACAAAAAATTTGGGAATATACGATTTGTAGCACAGTTATGTACTTTTCTGTTGCAGAAGGACGAGGACACTAGTCCATCTCAAACGACATCTGGCCGAGTTCTAAAGAGACGCCTTAGTAAAAAGATCAGCTACGTGGTAGGCGCCGCCGGAACGGGCCAACCTTATATACATTATCCACAATTAAACTTTCACCCACGTGCCTTTTTCGCTCTCGGTAGCCCAATTGGTATGTTTGTGACGGTTCGAGGTATCGATATGCTCGGGGAGGATTTCGTGTTGCCAACGTGCCCAGCATTCTTCAACATATTTCACCCCTTCGATCCCGTGGCGTACAGAGTCGAAGCCCTTATCAATCCGGAATCTCACAAATATCGACCAATGTTAATTCCTCACCACAAAGGACGGAAGAGAATGCATTTAGGTAAGTGTTCACCGAGTATACGGTATCCCTAAAAAGATCAATACGATATTTCGGTTGAATAATCTTATTCGCAATGAGCCACTTTGTTTTCATTTCCCGATATATTGTTTAATATACTGTCCGGCATTGCTATCAATTTTTGTTAAACGATGAAATTAATGTACACGAAAGGTGTAACATAATATTGAAGAACACCCCTGTTTCTTAATCTGTTGCTGAACCGAAGAGAAAAGGAAAACTGTGTTGACTTCTCAGCGACCTGTTAAATTACTACACGTTAAAACTTTCTTATAAAATATTTTACCTTTCACAAAAATCATTGCAGTCCACGACATATAAATTCGTATTTGTTTTCGTTGTTGAATGAAGTTTTAAAGTAGGAAGCCACAAAATCATTGTCTACTGTATGATAACTATATGACAGTAATTTTATAACATTTTGTCGCGCGTTGTAGAGCTGAAAGAAACAATGGCACGCGTTGGCGCGGATCTAAAGCAGAAGCTGCTGGATTCCGTGAGGAACACGTGGAACTCTGTCTATCAGTTGGCAGTGTTTCATAAGCCAGATAATAGTGCACTCGAACGTGAGATCGACAAGGTTGTTGAGGAGCAGTTGCAGCAAACGCCGACTGTATCAGAGCAGCAAACTAACGACGATGGTGGAGCGGATTTTAAAGTGGGCATGTTGAATGGAGGCCGAAGAATAGATTACGTTCTGCAGGAAGCACCATTCGAATACATTAACGAGTACATCTTTGCCTTGACAAGTCACGTCTGCTACTGGTTAGTACAGTTTTTGAAATTATATCACTGATAAGGGAAAATCTACTATTTTTTGCACTTGGTGTCAGGGATTTTGATGAAATTGAAGTATCATGTAATCCACGTAAAATTAGAGGAGCTTTAAATGATTATTTTGCTGGTATACATTTTGTTAAAAAAATATAGAACGCTGAAGTCTGCAGTTTTTGTCTATTTTTGCGAAAACAGACACTACAAATGATTTCTTATCTCCAAAACTATCGATCAGATGAAATTTATTCTTTTGAGAAGAACAGAACAACAAAAGAAGCCTTTTTGAATAAAATTTTGTTTCGTCCGAATAGTCATTCTTGCAATTTATTGAAATTACAAACGAATTGTCTTGCAAATTTGGTTTTAAGGTCACAATTTTAAAACTTCGAGAAAATATTACAAAGTTCTTTGAAGTCTTTTCTGTGACATAAGACTATCTATATATAGCGTGGTCACTTCAAAATTGATTTCAGTATGAGCGGTTAAGATTCGCTTCAACGGTTGACGTAACACATTATTTAAATATCTACAAACGACGTGGAGAGAAAATCAGATTCGCAATTTGAGACAAGTCGGCGATCTGAAGAACCTGCACTCCAGTTGTCAATCACCATATCATAGAACTTCGTATCTGTTTAGGGAGTCCGAGGACACCATGTTGATGATGTTGAAGGAGATATACGGTTCCGCGGGTATCCAGACAGACGCGCAACTTCCTCAGCAAACAATGTCGATAGAACGCGTGTACCCTTCCCCATCTTTGGCTTCTCCGCCATCCACGTCTACGCAGGATGACGTGAACCCGTCTGTATCATTCATAGGAATGAATCCCACTGCACCTATAGCTGAGAAACCTGTCGGCCCACCACCTAAAACCGGATTTGTCAGGAAGTCGTGATTGAGGAAGAATTTCTTCGAGCCTTGAAGAGTTCAGCGACTGTAAAGTTCAAGGTGATGGTGAACAGCTACTAGCAAACCATTATCATTATCATCAGGTTGATGCGGGCATTGTACCTGACACTGATACGAGTCACGAGTCACATGGACAGTGAAACCCATGTTCTTTGTACGAAAGTTATAACTAGGATGTTGTTACTAACGAGTATGTCGTGGCGTTTCGAAATGTTGCCCAAAACGGATTGTTCCTTCGTGTGTTCCGAACAGTGAACGATCGATCGTTTTGAAAACCGGCCTATGCAACGTGCTGCCAGCACCAAGTAACTAATCTAAAATCGTGTCTCGTAAAGAATGATTACAATAAATTAGAAACAGTTTGACGATTTAACAAGTGGAGACTTTATAACGTTGAATTTCAGATATTATTAACTGAGTTGATATACCCGTTTCACTATTTCGCCACACTTAAAGATATATGTGAAGGATCGCGGAATAAGCGGGCGTCGAAGTCGCGTGTGACGCACCTTGCCACGTTGCGAGAAGCTTTATATATCGTTTCTTTTATTAAATATACACTTTTGTCATTTAGGGTGTTGCTAGTTAATTTCGCCCACCACCGTCAATCCCAATCCTACAGATTTGTATATAAATACACATATATAACACTTGCTATTAACGCAGGAAATTAATGAACGCGACAAGTGGACAAGCGAGTAAGAGTGGGAGTTTGTAATACAAGGAAACGTTACGAGGATTAATCATATTGTTTATTGTAAATATATGATTTATAAACGGATGTATAAGTTAACCCTCGTCCGTCCCTCGTGTCAATTTGACACAGTTTTCCTGTAATATATTATTCTGTTCTATTATTTGTGATTCTTGTAAATAAGCAGTATGTCCTGCAAATCGTTTTATTTTATGCGAAAGTTGTGACAAATCTAAGATGTAAATGTTGACTCGTCAATTTGAATAAAAAAATATCGAAAACTAATCGTTTACCTTGTCATTTCATCGATTTTATACCACTATGTCGATTTCACACCGAGGGACTGATTCAGTTCGTGAAATGAGAAACGAATGAGGGTTAAATTAGGATTACAGATTTTTTCAGAATACACTTGCATTGTGAGAATCTAGATGCACGTTCTCAACCATGCAAGAATATGAATAAAACACGATATTCTATTCGAGAGCCTTTTCCATTTCAGTCCCGAGTAGTTATGTTAAAGAAACCCAAGACCAAGTATGTTTTAAAAGGAATTAGAGAGAATGTTTCAGCCTTGATCTCCAAAATAAGGATAACTGTATCAAGAAATCATCGTTTCCTTTAGAGATTGAAGATAACGATAAGGAGTATTTATATTTTTTAATTAACTTCGAAACTTATTACATTTACAATTACATACATTATTCGTCTATAGAAATCAAAAGGCAGATAATAGTCACAAAGCTGATAAAAATAATCTACGTACCATAAATTATCAAATCGATCCTATCAAAGTAATACAAAGTTTGTGTTACTACAACACACGTAATATTCTTGACGTAATATTTGTCAAGTATTATGGCAAAATCAGGAACATCATTATAACTTATCGTATTATCTTTCATGTTTCTGCTTTTATAATTGGGTTCGTGTCATGTTTTCTTCCTTCATTTGAAAAATGACGTGAAAGCAAGGCTGTTATGTCATTAGAGTAAACAATGGAAAATTCTTTACTAATTCTTATCTGTGAATTTATGTTTACTGAATACTTCACATCTATTATCTAATGTAGGCATGTACTATACGCGTACAACTTGTTACGTGTGTTTTGATAATAATCTGTTAACTTGATTATGTAGAATTAGTCATTCTATTATTTCAATTTGTTACAAGAGGCATTCTACGCGTCATGCTTTCATTTCAGAACATAGTCTCGTCGAATTTTGCACCCTGAAAAATCCTAGTTTTATTGAAAGCGAGTAACGAAAAATACAATAAGGCAATCCTCTATTTTCAAAGAATAAGTGATGAAGAGACGCAATTAAATAAATAAGTTATATTATTCAAATGGAAAATAGCCTTTTCCTCTAAAAGGATTAATTCTCTATCCAATCACTTTCTATTTAATTTCTAATCAATATATTGAAGCTGTAGAATAATTTGTGACCAAAAAGTATGTCGCGATCTCTACACGTCATTGGAAAGCTGCCTTCCAGATGGATCCAATGATACCACATTTAAATTCACAATAAAATGGGAGTATCTTCACAAGTGATCCTAACATTCGTGATTTCCAGCTCTCAAACAAAATACGCCAGTAGCAAAATCATAAAACACAGGCAAATCGAAGTGTTATAAAGGATCCCCTAGCAAGTTAAGACACCAAATATGTCTATCGTTTCTCATTACATGATCCTTTTGGACCATCTTCTATTCCTTGTGTAGCAGCCGTGTACTGTACCTCGCAGACTTAGATCTAATGAATAACCTGAGACCCATTCAAGCGGTGTGTAAAGTGATATCCTTGAGGGTGCGAACCACCAAATATGTTCCCCATCACTTGCTACAGGGTTGCACTTATTTCATTCCTACACACCACAAAGTCTTAAATCATTAATGTTCAAAAAGTATCCCAAAAATGCCTCTGAAGTGTTGGTTTAAGAGCACCACCAACTTCACTACCCTTCGTTCCTCGCCCACCATTCCACAGCATCCCCTCCAGAACCGTTTCACAAATCTGCTTCACGTTTCCTCAAGATAGTGTGACCAGTACCAATTTATCTGCCAGTAGAAAGTCTGGTACTTAAGTCTAGGTTCCTTAAATAGTTGTTGTCGAGGCTGACCTTCCTTTATCTCACACCGTTGGTTTATTTCCATTGTCTAACGAGTTTATCTGCTTCACTAAATTTCATTTATTCACCCCCTACTGCCCTTACGACATCGCTATATCTCTGCACGGTACTATAACGTCACCGTTAATATCACTCGATCTTTCGACGATCTTTTCACGCGAGCAACGAGAACGCTTCACTTCTTATCGCTCGTTTCCTTCGTCTGGAAGAAATTCCGACACAGTGGTCCTAATCGGTGGTCGGATCTGCCGTGTCCTTTGGAGCGGGCGGTGCACTTCCACTGGAGGGATCATCGAATGGCGTTAGCTTATCGTGCGAGCAGTTTTTAGTTAGCTGACATAAAAAAGAATGCTTCGGCACATGCACGGGTATCACGAAACGCTAATTAATTGCGGTGCAAGCCCGGGGGCGGTGCGGCCGCTGCTTTGCATTTTGCGTGCAGGCCCTCGTAAAACTACATGCCTGTCAGCCCGGGCGAATTTCAGCATGATTTATCGCCCCGACAGAACTAAGTTTTTCGCGATACTTCGTGGCTCCTCGGGGGTCCTGGAAGGTGAAGGCAATGCTTTTGCACATGCAACTATACATCCGCGCTCTGGGCCGGGCATAGAAACGTCTGCCCCTGTTCCTTACGCGACTCGGCGCCGTTGATCGACTCGTGTTTTATGTCCCTTCCATCCAACCCGAGCCAAGCTGAAATATGTTTCCGATTCTCGCCTCTGGAATCTCGTCAACTGAGTTTCCCCGCGGGTTTCACGTGAAACGTTCCACCGTGGCTTAACCATCGGCATCTATGTAAGCCGGATAATTGGTACCTTTAGCTCTGCATCGACTTGGTCACGCTTGACGTCAGGATTTTATGTTCGTTTGTGTCTGTTTTTCACCTGCTATGATAAGCACATTGCACTCTGTTGGAGTAGTATGATAATAACTTAAGAGCGATGAGAAATGGGTTGAGTGGTCGTTATGGGAAATGTATAATTGGAATTTCGATTTGGTCGAGCGAGACGTCACGATTTTATATTTTTAAATATCGGTTTGTAAGATACTATCGGCTGGACGTTATGATTAGTGGTATGGGTAATAATTAACGAATGAGAAAGTTATACTTTCAGAGACTGTAACTAGGAGGATATAATAAGTTGCATTTCAGTAAATGTTCCTTCGATATTTAATTTACGAGGGTATTCAATTTTTCGTTTATTTTTTGCAGGTCATAGAAATAAATGAACAAAATAATTTAATTCCGCGTAACAGAAGTTCATATTTCATGTCAGTGTATCAATCTCTACCAAAATTTGCTGCCTGATTTAACAGAAAATGGTAAATGACGAGACGTAATTCATATGAAAATTAATATCACAATAAAATTTAATACTCCTTTGAAGAATTTATAGTATGTACCTTATGAAACACGACGTGCTTAAGTAACATAGTGTAAATGGCACTTAATTCCCTATTTAATTTCATAAATAAGAGATATAAGGACATATTTTTTAAAAACGCGAGTAATTCCTAAAAGAAGAAACTGTGAAGAATATTACGAAAGAGAATAAAATAATGTTATTAAACGAGTCACGTTTACAAGACTTTAACAAGTAACATTTTATTAAATACAAATACTAGCTTGCAGACGGAGTAACTGAATGTTTTGAAACCGTGAATAAATTTAAATTACCGTTTTTCTAAACTTGTCTAATTTAATATGTAGTTACTAGATGCAACTTTTCAAAAGTAGTCGTGACAAACAACAGGCCTTTATGACCAACAGCGGTAGCAGAAAGTGAAGTAAGGGCAAAATTTTACAACAGGGCATGGAAATAGTGATTTACATCTTGGAAAAACTTCACGACGTTTACGATATCTACTCGAGAATTATTTATAGCACCTGTTCGTGTCGAGCACTTCACCAAACATACTTTTCTTTCCTTTCCTTAGAAGAACCCTGGCTCTCTATACTCTCTAGGAATAGAGATTTCTATGTGTTCATATTAGAATGCATATACAATCTGGAGTTTTATAAACTTGGCATATAAAATGCTTTGGAATATAAAAAAGATGTTCGTATGTTTGTTGAATTTATCGTACGATTGTCCAATTTTGAAATCCGTCACAAATGCAAAAATTGCTTCGGAATACTCATCTTTCCATCATAATAAATTAGATAAACATGGATAATTAATCGATATGTATTCTCGGATTGAACGAAATCACGAAGCATACAAAGGTTAATGAGTTTATGATTTATATTCCTAATGCAATTATGCACTAATGGATTAGCTTTTTATACACTTCAAACTTTGTACCCTTCAGATGCCTCACAAGCTTAATGAAGACAAAACAAACTATTTGGCTTGAACACATAGCTGAAAAATTTGAACGTATCAAATATTCGAATAGATGAATTATTCTGGGGCTACATGATTACTAATTAATTCATTCGAGAATTTTTAATTAAATCAAATTTATTATTACTGGAATATTTTTCATACAATCGAGGTTTATCCTTTTCTGACATTGGATTATTGAATTATTTATATGCATCAAGAATTAATTTAAAAAACGCCATTTTAAGGACAAAATTCTACACGCACTGTAGGTTTTAAGGAAAGTTGGAAAAAGATTTCCGGTAACTAGTTTTGAATGATAGAAAATAGAGTCGTCACACGAACTTTCTAAAAAATCTCACGCAATTTACTGAAAATAAAGTATTGTGCGACCATCCACTTTAAAGTGTCGCGTGGTGATTACTATTAAAACCTTGTTCCATACTTTGCATTATATTTTCACAGATAAAAAATTTCTTCGACTTAGGGAGACTTAAGGAAGAGTCGAAACGTGGCGATTACATTAATGAAAAGTGTGGACAATGATCTAGATGGCCACTTTAGATCGACGCAAGCGCCAAGAGCTTGCGATTCTCTCCCCACTCGCACCTATTTCCTTCCACCAACCTATATTATGCATTTTAAGCCCCCTGCACTCTAGTCACCGTGTACAAAGCTGTATTTAAATAAAATTACTTTATGTAACGCGCGTGAGTGCAAAAGTGTTGTGTCGGTTGGCAGTTTGTCGTGGTGTGAAATAGTCTCAAACAACATCATGGCGGACTCGACAGCACAGAAAACCTTGTAAGTACTTCCTAAACTGTTTACCTTAAAAAAAGGATGCGATATCATCGACTAGACACATCCTATCAACACACATCAATTTTGAAATCAATTGGCAATATTATTGGCAATATCGTTGATTAAAAAAAGTTCATATTTTAAATGAAATTGCCACGTGCTAGTGACAGTTTAATTATTTAGGTGATACTAAGCCATTTTCAAATATCTCAGTATGCCTACAATTCGACGTGATTTGAAAAGCACGTATGGAAAAGAAAAGAAATTGTGATTTTCCAATTTTGATAACATATAGTTCGCATTATTATTTTTCTGGGGTTCGTGAAGCTGCGTCAATTTCGAGCGGTTTTATTTAATTACGATCGCAAATTACAAACGCTGCGCTGTTTGAAATAAATTGGGAGCATCTTCATTTCTAATGCCAATGACATTTGGTACTGCTCTATTCTTGCTCCACTCATTCTAGATTAGTAATAGAGCGACTATGGTCTCGCCGTGCCGTTTTCCAAATCGAGCGTCGCAGCATTCGAGAATATAGCGGCCACTTTATGGAAACTCGTCAGAACCCCAGGCACCAGCATTAATCAGAACTTATGCATTTTGGAAGTTTGGATTTTTGCCTGCCTCCGTTTCGACTGTCCAGCGGGGATTTTTGGCAAGCATCCATCTCGCGCTATTTTCTGGAATTACAGACCGCTCTGTGATTCCCTTTATCAAGATTTGGCGATCAAGTTCGAATTTGAAATTAATCTTCCGCTTTTGGCCGCGGCCCGCGTTTATGGCCGTCTTAACGTGGCCAGCATTTGCGAAAATAACGCGCTGACACCGATAACAATTCTTCGAAATCGCTCGTGCACTGCTACTGTCTGATATAATACTTTATGCATCTACATATGCAGAGGACGTTTTATTAATTTCATCGCAAGGAACTTTCCGCGATGAGTTCACATTTTCACAATCATCGTAGTACGGTGCATTTTGAAATATATTTTTTTAAATTTTTACCACCCCTACAGCTTTCAAGATTTTTATCCAAACGTTAATTTCGAGTTATATATTGTAATATATTTATTACCTGTATGTGGGTCATAATGTAAATTAAAAATGGAGTGCTTTTTTATCTGTGAGGTGGAAAGATGAAACTTTCTTGCTTTCAATGAGGAAGACACAAGTAGACGATATTCGCTCACAGATAGCCGATATATTTTTACAATTTTTTTCCAGCGTCAAAGTATTCTGCTTAAAAATAAATTTCACGTTCCTGTGTAAATATTTTATATACAAAATAAAGTTAAAGAAGGTAGTTCAGTTTTTAAAATGTTGCATCAATGTTGAGCGTGTATACATACTAATTACGAATGTTATCAAAGTCGTTTCCGTGGAATATCGTAGTAAGAATCTTGTAAAAGATAATTTTATTAGTGATTAGTAATGTAGACTCATATAGCATAAAAGTATATAAATTGTTAAATATATTCTCGCAAGACTTTTCAATTTAGAATTTTTTTAGAAACTCACGGAACATTAATTTAATTATATAAATATTGACGTTTTACTAATTCGTTAATTTGTCAATTATTGTCAATACAGATACGTCGGGAATTTAGATCAAAGTGTTTCGGAGGATTTACTCTGCGCTCTCTTCTCGCATATCGGGGTCATTAGGGGTTGCAAGATCATCAGGGAGGTAAGAGTGACGTTGCATGTTCTGCCAAATGCTTCTCTTCCCCTCTTTTATTTTTTTAATATCAAATTTCAGTTTCTAAAATGATACGTATTCACGATGCAGTAATTAAAACTTAAACAATTTATGCAAGGATATAAAGTATATAAAAATATTTTATAAGAATATTAAGTAGGAATATCTCGAGAACAATTAGACGTAGACCAATTTTTTTTAATCTGCATTTTTTAGAAAACGCTCACTTTTTAGAAAATATGATTTCAACTCTCAACGTTAGGGGCTGTTTCACCCCTTCAACATGTTCGATTGCCGATAATAAAAAATACGTGTCAAATATGTTGAACTATTCTGCACATCTACAGTCTCATCAAAATCAGCGTGTGTGGGTTTGATATATTCCCTTCTAAGTAGTTTTTCTCGTGATATTCATGCTTATCTTGTTTCATCACTGTACCAAAATTTATTTGAGTATTTCTTTCGCAGATAGTACTAAATAAAAATATATTATTCACAGAGAATACTATAGAGAATAATTTAATGAGAAACCAGATAACTATATGCGTATTTTTTGTTAATTTTTCTACGATTGACTGGTCACTCGTCACATGAAAAATAAAAAACTCACCGAGCGTTTTAAAATTCTTGAGTCTTTTAACGTTCAAAGTGACTTAAAGTTTTAAACAATTACCTACATACAGAAATTTGAAACTTTCTTTTCCTACAGGCTTTTCCATACGATCCACTTTTCCAGCTCGTAATCAGCGCTTACATTTTCCATTCAGTTCTCTTTTTCAAATTCCTGAATATACCCAAAATACAAGTCGCGAACCGCAAAAGTGCTCCCCTCCCCTCATCGTGTAACCATAATTTCAAATTTACCCATCGTGGGAACCAAGAAACAGAGTTTAAGACGAACCGCACCGTACGGAAAAAGCTATTCCGTCTAACGTTGTGTCTTAACTTCGCGAAACCGCAAAAATTCTCGGGAGCCGCGCGCCTCTCTAAAAGACCACGTTGATGTTTTTTCAGAGGCACGGACGCGGGCACGCGTTTTGGTGAAAATGAAAAGGGAGACGAACCGGTTCGGAGCGTAACCGCGAAAAGAACGGGACGTGGCCAGACAGGGCTCGGGTGCGCCAAGAAATCACCGAGGTTTGTACACTTTTCTCCTTGATTCTCGTAAGATTTAGCCTCTCTACTGGTTCCCCTCCGCCTCCCACCGTCGCGCGCTCGTTATATATTATGCTCCTTCCGTACTGGTGGATTGCACGCGTCGCGCGAAGATATACGCTCGCTTCACGCGCACAGTTCCGTGCGACTTAACGCGTGCACATACGTCATACACATTCGCGTGCACACCGCGAAAGTCTTCTTTCCCTCATCGTCACTGTTCCCCGCAGCCCTGTTTCCCTCCTTTTCTTTTCATCGCCGTCGCGAGACTCGATTCAGTTGCCGTGAAATATGCCGGAGTTTGCCCACGTTTGCTGACTTTTGCGTTAATCATAGAAAATTAAACGGCTCTTTAACTCCTCTTGGGGATGGTGAATGTGTTTGTTAATGCTCTTGTCGGAGATTGTTACGTCAAATTTATTCTTGGGTATTTCTCATTCATATTTACTCTTTACGGAAATTATAGTGGAGGAACTATATGTAAATGAATTAATTTTTATAAGCTGAGTGCAAATTATGGGGTAATTCGTAGTTTATTTGATGTAATTTGTGATTACATTAATGAGTTAAGGGGGAATCCTATTTTGGGGGGTAAAAATATAGCAAAATTTGGATTTTTTTTTTTAGAAACTGGCGATTCAATTCATGTGGAATTTAGACCATGTTTTGATGCATGTTTGAAGAAGCTGCAGGTTTTGTTTTATTAATTTTCAGTTATAAATATAGGAGTTATGCTTGATCGATGTGCATGATATTTATCTTTCAGGAAATCGGAAACAGAAAAATGAAACGGCGTTTTACTTTATACATATGTAGCTTCAGTTTGATGAACCAGAATACCGATAAGTTATATACCTACCTACTTCTTTTGTTACATTTAAAAATTCGTGTAAAACTGGAGGAGAAAAATTAAAGGTTCAGAGCTTTCAGTTTGAAAACTCACCACTCTCCTCAATTAAATTTTCTTTTTCATTCTGGTTCACCAGACTAAAGCAACATATCTATAAAGTAAAATACTGTTTCATTTTTCTGTTTCAGATTACCTGGAAGATAAATATCAAGTACACCGGCAGGCGACGAATTTTGCGTGGCGTGATGACCGATCACGCATAACTCCTATATTTATAACTAAAAATTAATTAAAAAAACTGCAACTTCCTCAAAGAGGCGTAAAAACCTGGTCCAAATTTCACATGAATTGAATCGCCAGTTTCTTAAAAAGGAAATTTAGGTTTTGAAGTATTGAAGGTTTTAGAATAGCTTTCATTTAAAATGTAGGTATGTGAAAACTATTGGAAGACATAATAATATATTATAAATTTTCTTTCGTATAGTCACTTTTCGGATGCCTTCGATCGTTCTACCAGGTGCAAGGATTGTGCAAAATAGTGCTATGGAGTGTAATCGATATAGGTACACACGCAGTGTATGAAGTATATTAATTATCACAAAATTACCTTTTTCAAAAAAAGGTACAAAAAAGAGCGCCAAGTATATAATCCCATCAAAAAGGATCCCATTTAAAAACATTGTCGTAAATTAATAGCTTTACAAAACTAATGATATACACCAATTGCTCCAATTATCGCAATGACTATTTATACAAACAAAAAAATGTATCAAATAATAGTAAACAGATATATTTTTATACAAATAAATATTTTAATACGAATAAATATTTTATTCAAAATAGTTGGCGCTGCTCTCTGAAAAAAATGTTAAGTGTCTTGGTTAATAAATAAAACAAGGCCAGACTTATTGATTCAGACATATTTATTCAGTTTAGCAACACCAATTCCGAGAGCAGCGCCAACTATTTTGAATAAAATATTTATTCGTATTAAAATATTTATTTGTATAAAAATATATCTGTTTACTATTATTTGATACATTTTTTTGTTTGTATAAATAGTCATTGCGATAATTGGAGCAATTGGTGTATATCATTAGTTTTGTAAAGCTATTAATTTACGACAATGTTTTTAAATGGGATCCTTTTTGATGGGATTATATACTTGGCGCTCTTTTTTGTACCTTTTTTTGAAAAAGGTAATTTTGTGAGGATTTCACACATTTTGTAGTGTTTATTGATGACTGGATAATTTTTTCACCCCGTCGAAGTTATTTTTTTTAATTAACAATATATTATATTGTCGTCCAAACTACGCACACCTGCAAAGCTACAAGACAATTGGATTGGTGGAATTGGTTTAAATTTGAGTTTTCAAATATGAAGCAAACATACAAGAACCACACAGAGGATCGAAGCTGAATAAAAGTTTAATTAAAGTTTAATTAATATTATACTATATTACAATAAATTTTTTTTCTGACGTAGATCACACTGCATCATCTTGTGCTTCAGTTATCTGTAAATATATAAAATCCACATTTTAGTTACAATATAACTTTATTATACAATATAAAATTAAACAATATAAGTTTTAGAAGAAGGGTGGACTTTTCCTATAGTAAGCGTGGAAACTACATAATGTGTCCGAAGGAGGTGAGAGTGTATGGCAGAAACTCTTGTTGAAGGAAATTTAAATGCTAATGGTAATTTATCAAAAATGAACGAAGAGCTCCAATATATTTAACGCACAATTTATTGGTGTTGGAATAAAATTAATTTAATATGTTCATTAGTGAATTTAAATATTGGTAATGTGAAACTAATAAAATTAATGATTAGCGTGGGAACTACGGTGGATTTTAAAATAAAGTTTTAGAAATATCTTTCACAAGAGATAGAAAAGTATCAAGGGAGATGCGTTTTCATCGCACTTTCTTCACTAATGTAACTTACTTTACACTGCAAGCACTACGCCATAATTTTCTTAATTCTTAATGCTACGCTAATATGAAAAATTTTGTCATATTTCCAGAAACTTGTGCGAAACAAGATGCTTCTCTGTCTATCTAACTAAATGTAAAAATAGTTTCGTTGTATAAAAACAATATATTATTTTGTAGAAACTTGTGGGAAAGAAGATGCTTCCCCGTCAAACCTTCTCAGGACAACTTCCAAATCTTTGCGTCCTCTCCGTTTCCATAAGCTCTGCATAAATAGTCTATTAAAAAATTTTTGTGACTTACCTTGTTAATTGAGACAATAATTCAGTGTCCTCTATGGTGTAAAAACTCGTGTCACTTAAAAATTTTTAACTAGTTTCCTTATTTCACACTTGACAGGTTATAACTGTTTGACACTAGCTAGGTTACGTTTACCTCGACAGTTCTGCTCTCTGCTAGCTGTCACGTGACAACGATTTGTTACGCGATTGGCCGAAACCTTCAGCGAATCAGCGACGTGGATATTGGACATTTCCTCTCCCTTTCATGTTCCCCTCTTGCCCACACTTGACGATGACGATTCTTAATTCTTCAGAACATAAAATTCGGCAAATTGCAACTTTACATCAAAATATCTCAGCTCCTAAGGCACGTAGGAACAAAACGAAGACACTTTTCTTATGTAAATTAAACCCAAGCTATCCATTAAGACCATTCAAAGTCTAATCGGACCAGCCGTTATTGAGATTCGATAATCTCAGGGTACTTGATAGCGCGGCGTGCCGTAATAGATACACTCTGTGTCTCGCGCGGCGCATATATCTATATATATACTTGGCGCGAGACACTACCGTGTCTCTTGATACTTTGACTTGTGAACAAGGAAACATGTAAACTTATCTCTCCATAATATGATATAATTCTAAATAGAAGGTACTCTCGTATTTTATCAGTTTTATACTGAAGCATGTCGATTAATTGATGCATAATAAAATAATGAATATTTTCACATTCTATAAAAATGCCTTCCACACTCTTACAATTTATAAATTTGTTAATGTGGAATTGATGCTAGACTTACGACTGCTTTAATAAAAGTTTTCAATTACTCCTATCCCATTATGAAGCTATCAAGGAGAACAGTGTTGCCTCGTTTTGTGCCACTCGTTCCTGTCATCTACTTCTGCGTAATATTACAGGAATCAGTGATTTGAGATTTGAAGTGGTTTCATGAACTGCAGCGATAATCGATCAAAAGATTAAAATATTACTGATTCTCCTAATATCCAATTATAATAGTAGAAACGTGTTAGACAAGAAATTATTATCATATTTTTATACAAGCGACGGGTGTTCCCCATCGTTCGAGATTTCGATGTAACTGTATTAGCTGAATAGAATGATCCACGCTAGATCTTAACGCGTACAGCTAAAAATTAGCTTTTATTTAATATTTTTCATCAACCGAGTTGAAGAGTTCTTGTAGAAAACACTGTAATTACCAAACATAAAAATTTCCAGACTAGAGAATTTGAAAAATTTCCAAAAAGAAAATTACCCAAATGCATCACAAAAAGTGATTTTTTACAATTTTGACGCTTACAGTGTTTTCTGTAAGGAGTATTCAGTTCATTCTTGGGAAAGAATTTGTGTTCTGTTTCTCAACAGCGATACGTAGCTATGACATTTAGCATAGTATCATCGCGATACACAGTGTTTTATGACAACGAGTTCTTTACTAGCCTTTGCTAGTTGTAGAAAGGCAGCTGTGCAAGAATAAAATGTGGCGAAAAATGTGCCCCGCGTGGAATAACGTCGAAACACGCAACTATAAAATGCATCAACGCTAACTACACGTAAGTACAGACTACTATTATAATGTAAATTGAGGCGTATAAGTTATAACGTAATGTCCTCGTATACCTTGTTAACGTGATGTGCACCAGTACACGATCGCAATGAAATAATACAATAGTCGGTATTTATTATTTCTTTCTCGTTTCTGATATTACCTAAGATTCTTTGATATACAATTCTCAAATAGTATTTCAGACATTCGTGTAGCTGTTATTTAATTGAAGACAAATGAAGTATTGTTTTTATGAGTAGACCCTTCGACTTCCTTTTGAATTACCCTATTTAGCAACTTCAGTTTAAAGTTTATATTAACCCTAAAACGACACTGTGACACTATCTAACATAGTAGTATATCACGAAAATTGAAATGTGAATATTTAAAAATTCCCTCAACCTTACCGAATTTTTTTTTGTAAGTATTTCTCTTTAGGTAACTTTAACGAAGATATTTGCAGCCTATGAAAGGTAAGGGGAAAACCAGGAATACCCTTTTTTTGGACTATACGAATACGATTTATAACATATTTTGTTGATGGCAACTGGGACTGCAGAGCTGTCAAATCACAAAGAGTTAGAAGCTTCATGTTATGAAGAATGCAGATGAATTCACTGAGCCTTGTTTCTTTACTGGTCGACTAAAGTATTAAAACTTAATTTTCTCGATAAACCTGTTTTGTGACATTCCCTGTTTCCCCTTACATTTCATATGGTTTTCGTTCACAGTAAGAAAACCAAAATTCCGCAGTGAAAATTTGATATTCTAGTGTCTATTGACAAGTTTCTACAGAACATTAAAATTTTCCGGCGTCCCCACAGCGTCGTCAAGGATTAAATCCTCTATTCATTAAAGGAGTACTTGAAGAGGAATTAGGGCAATATTATAATGCGAAGGATGTCAGACAGGTTAAAACGACGCTCTCATTCTGTTCGTACATTCATATACATAAATCTACACGACGATAGCTGCGCATCTAACGGTTTTACGTAACGCCGTAACCGTAATGCACAAAACCTGATTCCGTCTAGAGGCGGCGTCGTTGTCCTAAGAACGTGCACCATAAATCCCGCAGGGGTGAGCCCCACCTGCAGGGGGTTTATAGCTAATAAACGCAAATACCTGCCGCGCTGTTTATGCGGAATACATAAAATATTGATACACATTAACTATCAAAGCGATAGCAACAACGACGACGACAATGCCGACGGAACGATGTCCCAAGTACCTTACTGAATAACGATTTTAATACCCTGTGTGCGCGGGAGTTTGTAAACGGCGGCAGGGACGCGTAATCGTGTGAAGCATCGAGGCAAGGGTTGGATTTAACGACCAACCAGATTCCACCACCTCGTTCCATTTGTTTTAATCCCCAAGTCAGAGCTATGATTGCGGGAGTCAAACTACACACACACGAGTATTTGTCCATGTGCAGAAAGCATGTGTTTGTTATTGTCGGTTCGTTTTTTCGTGGATGTAGGGTCGTGATTGCGGGTCGTGGAAAGAAGACTGTGTAGTATGAAGACTAACGGAGGATCAGTGCACCATTTGATCAGTTTAGTCGGTTCTGCTACTGGTAGAGTCGATTAAAACTCTTTGCCTTGTCCAATTTATTCAGAATTATGAAGTCTGCTTGAAATGTAAATGAGCATGACACTGTGTCTATTAGGCAACATTAGTTGCTTTGCCAAAAGTTTCCGCATCGCTTTCACTATTTTCTCTCTGTGCTTGTCAGGTGTGATGGATCCTCCTTCACTCTCGAATGTATGAACTAAAATGAATCAGACCTGTTGCAAAACGCCAAATAGAGGCCACGATATTTGCATTGTTCACTTCAGACTCCGGAATGTGTTTTAGTGCTTCTGCCTCAAATACTTGACGTTTAAAGTGCTCAACGAAATCGCTATATGTATGCAGATTCATAGTGATGTAAGTCACTTGCAGGGTGTTTCTCGTAAAACAATGTTTTGCATTTACTGTTATAACAAACTTTAATATGTTACAGTTGTGAGAACTCATATAAAGACTCAAAATACTACATAATAAATATGTAGGTATATACTTGAAAATTTGAAAAAAAAATTGAGTTTTCTTTTTTTTCACTCGTTAGTGCAATGCATGATCTGCAAGACATGCAAGAAGACATTTACTTAGTCGAACTTATGCCAGTATGTTTCGAAACACTCTACTGTTATTAATTAAGTGCTATTAATAAAGAGAAATGTTCTTATTTCTCAGTCAAGAATGAAATTATAACTTAATTCACTATGAACGTAAACAGATGGGGTATTTAAGACTTAAAAACTGTTATTCACTCAAATCATCAGAATTTGAATTTACACCTAGAGTTGGGCGTTATTCGAATAAATTTTTATAATAAAATTTATTCGCAACTTTTATTCGAAATTATTCGAATAAAAATTCATTTGAATAATACCCGACTCAGCTTACACCATTATGATTCTCAGCCCTCCATAGGATACGAGTTGTTGAATCGCTTAAATGTATCACTGAAACGAGGATTTATTTGGTTTCTATTGTCTAGAGCAGAACAGAATGAGTGTACCTAGTGGAGAAGGACATTGATCTGTTGCACCTTGAACAATTAAGACCGTACCCATTCTCCGAGTAAAATCGACACGATTTCCGCCGCAGCACTCAAGCAGGTTCTAAGAGTGACCGTTTGTAAACCTCGATACGTGAAACTCGATAACATGGAAAATAGCACAGGAACTGCATTCATCGAGAATGCTTTCGAACTGCACTCTTTAGTTCTAAACGGAAACGGGAAATATGTGTACCTACTTTTGTTATCGTGTCCGCAGTATGCACGCATTATTTCCACTATTATCAACTCGGCCCGTAGAATGCACCGAGAGAAATTATTGTATATCGCAGCGCCATTTGCATGCGTCTATATCCGAAGAAACACGGAACAATTTGTTTCAACGTAAAGCATACAGTGACTCACATGTTTGTGTACAAGAATTAAGAAAAATAATTGAGGACCTTGCAGCGAGAGGGGTGCAACTCCATTTTTTCTCAGTTTTTGAGTTACTGACCCACTTTCAAACAACGGCAGGCATTGCAAAACGCTTGAATATTAAATTTTTACAATGTAATAACATTTATGAATACAGTTACCTAAGCTTTTCTAAAAAGCAATCCTCAAATGCACCTTTTAGTATAATCTGCCGAGAGGTTTCATATTCGTTTTTTTTTTTTTTAATATGTTCCACCCATCTGACTCCACTGCAACTTATATAGATAATAGCTAAGTGGTGACGCTTCACTCGTGATTTTTGTCGACGGTGTCACTCAATGGCTCTTGGCAAAAACAAGCTCCAAAAAATGAATTTCATTATTTCCACCCTTAATGATTGATTTGCAATTCCGAAAAAATATATGTAGCTAAAAAGTACCTACTATGTGCTTTTTGCAGCATTCAAATATCTTAAAAAAAATTATTATTTTAATTAAAGACTAGATTTTTTCTGTATTATTACAGTTAGCCCGTTTTTAGTAAACTACCTCTTCATTTCCCCCAAAAATGGGCCCCTTAGAACGTTTGCCACCTGGGCCTTTTTTCTTAAATCCGCCACTGATCAGCGTCTATTTGACAAGGTTTTTGTGAATTTCAAACATTTACCAATCCCATAACGTGGACGAAGTAGGAGATAGGGAATTCAATCGCGCCGCCTTAATGGAATTTTCAATTTGCGCCGTACGAAAAATACCGCGGAAATTTAGCGAATGCTTTTTATCCTATTAGCTTTTGCGCGTAGGGGAGGAATTATTTAACGAAATTTCTGAATATCGCGAGCTCCTGGGCACACGGGCTCGTTGTATTACATGCTGAACTCAAGGATGGCATCCGTGACACACGAAATACGCAGGATCGCAATTAAACAGACGTCGCACGTATTCGCATCGTAGCACAAAATCCATTCGTGATTCGGATTAATAGAATATCGTGTCGGTGCTTCAAAGAGTTGCTTTGAACCTACGGACACTGTCGAGGCGTCGGTATGTGACGAGGCTCCGTGCACTGTCGACAGCTTCTGCAATCTAGCTGCTATGCACAACTACGCCGTCTCCACCGCGAGTTAATGTTATGGATCTGTATTGAACTAACGAGCTATGTCAGAAATAAAGACAAGTACCTTGGTTATGATTTCTAATGGAATCTTAAGTTACTAAAATTAATTCCTTTTGGAGTATTGAATGGGTGTTACATATAATAAAAATTAGACTGAGTGCCACCAACCTAAACTTCGTAAAATTTGTTTAATTTGGCTCTTCCTTTCCCACTTCAAAAATCTGTGAAATTCATTGCATTTGTTGAAAGAGCCAAGTCAGGCTTGGGTTGACAATATAGTTTGGTTCCAGTTCCTACCATTCTCCATTCCAAGTTACAAATTCGATCCGAGGACATTTTTGTTTGGATGTTCCCAATATTGTGGTACTCATAGGTAATTAATCTAATAAATTATTGTTAAAGTTGTCAAATGAGAATGGATACTTAGAGCTTTAGTAAAGTTTGTAATAGTTTTGATATTGAGTATTGTGTGGGAAAGATTGGAATCTGTCATTTTTTTAATTAATAACAGAATATATTTCATTTGTCAGGGTTGTAAGATATAAAATTTAAACTTTACAATGGCAATACCTCTGATTCGTAGAATCACAATTTTCAATGTTGGAGTAGCTGTTTAATCATTCAAGATTGATATTAAACACAATTAAAAGTCACGTGTCTCCCATAATTTAGTGTGTAATAAAAGTAACTTAAACATATTCAGAAAAACTAAATTAAAAATGAAAGTTCCTTCACCCATTAGTTTTCAATTTTATTATTAAACAAAAATTAGTTCATCAATAACTACGGTAGATGAACAACCACTCAGGAAAAAGGGGAACCCAGTCCCGAAACTCGTGCAAGGAGGATGCGCAAGCTCGCGGACCCTTGCGATGAAGGCGAGAGTAGTGCAAGAAAGACGGGCGAAGTTGTTTACGCGGCGAAGAAAAAAGGGTGACCCGCGCATCACGTCGCAGCGGAGCAAGTTTTTTGCCGAAAGGAGAAAAGGTGTGAACAAGAAGTAGTTCAGGAAAAAGGGCGACGGAGTCTTCAAACACGTGCAACGACGATGGAGAAGGCCGTATACGAGTGCAACGAGGGTGGAGAAAGCCATAGATGGAAGTAAGTAGGAAAGACAAGGCCGCTAGCGAGAGCGAGGAAGGCGAACGAAGTCCCGTGCGTTAAAAGAGATCGGACGAAGTAGTCTCGCGGCTCCAGGGGTGAGCCGCGGCTAAGCGGGCCTTCTTATCAGTGTTCAATGGGCAAAAAGGGCTTGCATTAGTTCAGAAAAAGGGTCGATGAAGGATTAAATGGAGGAAGGGATGTGCACAATGTCTTAGTCGCGTGCAGGAATAGGAACAGTTGTATATGCGTAGGGAGGAAGGACTTGACTGGGATCACGTTACAAATACTCTGGACATGGGACTCATTTTAATAGGATTGCTATCCAAACACTTTGGATATAAGACTCCCATATATTATAAGAGCAGCTTAACAAATGAATTAGACTTTTCTTTCCTTAGGTGCCAATATGTAAATCATTAGTAGTGGAGACCGGGGCTACAAGTTCCGAGGGGTAAGTTGTTCCGACAGTTCTATCTTCAAAATAAAAAGAGCGTTGTACTTTAAATTATTTTTTCCGTGTTAGTTGAACACACCACTCTGTGGAAAAAATAATTTAAAGTACAACGCTCTTTTTCATTTTGAAGCTAGAACGATCGGAACAACTTACCTCCGGAACTTTTAGCCCCGGTCTCCCCTACTTATGGCTTCTCTAAAACGTATTTTACTCTCCTCCTAGATTAAATTAAAAGAAACACTAAAATCATCTTACATTAGTGATAAGACAAACATTCCCGATGTGCCATAAAACCGTCAAAACCACTTAACGTCTTTTGTTGACGCGAAAAATACAGTATAAAATAAGACATCATATAACTCGTTGGCGTGTCACGCGGCACAGTGGGCCAGACAGGCTGTGACACAGCGGCGGGACACATGACAGCCAACGCGTTAATAAATAACAGATTTATTTCATTACATGTTGTATTTACTCAGAAAAAGTTTTTAAAAATAACTTAATTTTTCAATCGATCAAAGTAGAATGGCAGGCCACAGAATTCCTATTCTGGACGTAAGACTCACCTGAATAAAATCAATGTCTCAAGACTCTAGGCATGGGACTCAGCTCAGTAAAATCCATTTGTACAGTCCCTAGACATAGGACCACCTAAAGGGTAAGACCAAGCCAGTTACTTTACCAGGTGCATGCTGCTCGATCTAATCGCGAGGAAAGTGCATTCGCGTAATGTCTCGATTTTCAGCTGCACAATTACTCCCGTAATTAACGCTGGCGGGTCATAAGTGTAACACGCGGCTCGAAAAGGCTAGGCCCACCGGAGTTTATTACAAAGATATACGAGCTCTGGCCGCGCACACACGTTCACCTGGCACACGTGTGTCCCGTGTGCTTGCACCGCACCGATAGCCGCCTGGAGCATTCCAGCTATTTCCACGGATGATACATGCCCCGAAAACTATATTGAACGCTTGTAAAGTGCGATAAGTTATCAGGAAACGGCGCGATTAACGTGTACGTGACGGCTTTATTCAGGATGCAAAAATTCCTCGACGGCGTTCGCGTGTTCAGAGAAAATTATCAACGACCGTATTTAATTAATCGAAAACCAGCTGATTCGAATTCAACGTTGCTATCGGTCACGCTGTACTGTCCAGAAGTTCGTGTAGGTGAATATAATTATCTTGTATATTTATATACGCCTCAGTTATGCTTGCAACAGGTCGAGGAAACTGTGAAATTTTCAGAAATAAAGACAATGTTCACATTTCTACTCATTTCGTATTTTTCTTATTATTATAAGCGTTGCGTTTGTACTATAGATTTAAGAAATTTATTCTAAATTATTTGAACATTTACGCGAGTGCTGACCGACATTGGGACTAAACAAAGTACAGCATAAGCAACGAAAAACTTTTAAAACAAGAGACTCACGACCTTTCGATCATGTTTTAACCGTTTATGCTAAGGAACAGCGACACTATTGGTATTCGATAATTGGGCAGAAAATAGTCATAATTCCTATATTTATTAATAAAGAATAATAAAAACCTGCAACTTCACCAAAGCTGCATACAAACATGGTCCAAATTTCAGATGAATCGAAATGCTGGTTTCTTAAAAACACATTTTAAATGTTGCTATATTTTTAGCTCATAAAATAGGATTCCCCCCTAAAATGAGTAGAAATTGTGACATTTACCTTGCCTTGCTACGAATCACTTCGTCCATGCTGAACCTTTGTGACAATTTTACGTGTTCAAGCAATACAAAGGCAACTTACTGGAATGCAAAATACAAAGGCAGAAGTATGCCCCAAATCTTAACCTAAGCCAATCAAACTTCTTCCGAAATTCTCGCGTTAAAGGCTCGCGGTTCCTTTGTAATTTGTAAAACTTTGCGTAATAACAGCTTGTGCCCGGGACAAGTATCGTTACGAATCGATCAGAGGTAAAAGCGCGCGCAAGCATATGTTGATGTATAAAAAGAATGGACGAGCTGCTAGGATGAGGGACGGGCGTGAGTCAGGTTTGGCGGTTTTCAGAAGCGGCTTCTGAACAATAAAACGATAAATCAGGAGGAAGGAGTAGCAAGGGGCTAAAATAGAAAAAGCTTGTAGAGTAGATTTGGAAAGGCGCCAGGGGAACGTGCAGTCACTGGCTGACTCTGTGGCCTCTGAGGCTCCCTCTTTGCCTGCCTCCAGCTACACCACTTTCTTCCATTTCCTCTTGCTCTTCTTACACCTACGTAATGCCGTTCCGCGCGCTACTTTCGCATCTGTTTCTTTCTGTTTTTCTGTTTCCACGTCCCCCTTTATTCGTTGACGCCGTCCGCGCTTCCTCCTTTCCCGCTGCTCCGACAACCCTTTCCCCCGTGCCAGCCGCCACCCAGATCTACGTCTATAGCCCGCAGGATTCACCCCCCGGTAAATCACGTGCCAGCGGATAGTTCATAAATAAGAGTTCTCGTGGCATCATCGCTGAGATCCACGGACTTCAAACGTAAGCCCCTCGTACCTGTTTCGTATTTATCTTCTTACACCATTCGTGGCCCCTGCTCATTGGCCTCCGTCCGTGCGTCGAGGGAAGTGACCCTTTTGTTTCACGATTGAAGCGGTCTTAAGGCGAAACCACAATTTGTCTCCTTCGTGACATTTTATTATACAAGAAGATACGACTTTATAATATAGGTATCATGCTGGAAAATACATTGTGACGTACTATTGGCAGGTAACAGGTTTGTTAAATACGAATATAATCTATATTATAAAGTCACAGAAAAGTTAAGTAAACAAAATACAACAATCCATGACATCCTGCATTCCTTATTAATCATCGGTTATCACACTGGGTCCAATTGACCCAGAATTCGACTTTGCAATCAAATATCTTTGAGGCATCATTGAGAATTATACTACTGGCGACTATCAAAATACTAAACTACTAAAATGAATACCTTTTTTAAAGCTCCGAGATAGGACTATTTTTTTATCAAAGCAGTATATCTCAAGAGTATAACTACAAATTTTTAGATAAAAATATTAAAAATTGAAAATGTTATGATTTTTAAGCAAAGAAACTTTTTCTCAGACCTCTGATTCCTTAAAAAAAAATTTAAGCACGATGATACTTTAAATGTCAACTTACAACGATGGGCATATATTCTACAATGCTCAAACTTTATCTCAGAATTTTTACGACGTAATTTAACAAATAATTTTTAAATAAAAACGGATTGAAAATTGGCTGGGCAAATTGACCCAGTGTGACAACTACGTTCGAAAAGGGAGGTGTGACAACCGAGGGCTAAACTTGACATTGGATGTTCGATCACAAAAATGTTTCGCCCTCGTACCTCCGAGTCTCGTGTTTCCAATTCACGATGACATGCTCCAAAACGAGCAATCAGATGAAGTACCTGGAAAGCTCTGTTCCTCCCACACCTGTAAATCACACCAAACAAGGGATCCATTTAAAATTCCATCAGAATTGAACGTAACGTCGGAAATAAAATATGATAATGGGGAGCCTGGGAAACGAATCGAACGAGTTTTCCTTCTTTTTTTTTGCTGCCGGTTTAAAACGGGACGTAGGTTAATTACACACGGCTCGGTTATATTTCTCATTCAGTTCCCTTGTTAACGTAACAATGAGGTTAATAACGATGTTCCGTGCCATTACAGTAATCGAATACAATTTTGGATCGTAGTTGTTCCCGGTCGTAATTAGATTAATTAGAGTGACCGCCAAATAATGGGCGTTTGGAAACGATATAAATTTGGCAGTAATAAAACGGAATTATGCTTCGTTTGTAGGTGGTTAATCAAACAGACAATGGTAGGAGCACGTCAATTAGTTGGCCCGAGTTACCGCGCGTATCTTTCTGCTTTCATTAATTAACCAGAAAAAAATGTTGTTTCTACGATACAACCGGAAATACACGTTCGCGTCGTGCCTGTTTAAATTTTATTTCCCCGGAGGATTATTTTGCTCTGCTTGTTTCACTGCCGGCGTTGCCTGCGTTGTAATTAGGAAAGTTTATTAACTGTCAACCTTGCTGGAGCAATTTTTTCTCTGACGTGTTAATTGATAAGCTAACTTTCGCTTAGGAATTGGGGGAAAAGCGAAACGGGGTGTTTCTGCTTGGAACATTTCGCAAACCTCGTGTGGGAGTTTCATTTGGATATCAAACTGACGCATCTCTTTTTCATGGAGACACGTTGTATCGAAATTAGAGCTCTAATTATTCAAATAATTCGAATAATTACTTCGAATATACGAATTCTCTGATATGCAAATACTTAGATTATTTGAATATTCATTACAGCCCTAATCGAAATAAGAATGAATCAGAATCATGTGTTTTTTGTTAAACGAAGTTTCACATAAAAGAGGCTATTTTATTGTTACAATCTACTTTATTCGCAAAGGTTCGCCCACTTGTGCCATAATTCCACGTGTATCTGTCATTTGCTTTCTGAGATATTCTGATCTGTGCAATAATTTTCTGTTCTTTATGGAATCCGTTTGCATCTTTGAGAACGATTAATGCAAATTTTATCCCCAGATACCACGAGCACATATCCCCATGCAATAACTTGGCTCGTTTCTGTTGCTTGCAAGCTGCGGATGCTGTCGCGATTAGAAAAAATTAATTAGCCGTCGCTCATTTTTAAAAAAGCCCCCTTTTCTTTTCAAGCCGTGACCAATTTCAATGAATAAATTCATAAACCATTAAACACATTCTCTAAACACATTTGCGAAGATTCGTCACTATATACAATGCAAATTAAATTAATTTTAAGTAAACAGAATGGTTGTAATATTTTCTTCACTCGACCGTTCCTCAGGGCTAAAAATTTTTTTTCCATCGAACATTTAATTTTTATTTGCCCCATTTATTTACGATAGAATGAATGAAAGACTTTTAACTTGAGACGAGGTGTATTATGGTAAATGATATCAGGGCGTTGGTGAGTGAAAAAGAAAACGAATGAAATTCAAAAATGGAGGTCGCCAGGAAAGTTGCGAGGCCAATGTTCGAGAGTCAAGTTTGGGACGCAACTTTCTTCTTCGCCAAACAGGTTCCAACGTCGAAATGTATTTGAACTTGAAGAGACGATGTCATCTCCAAGTCGATGCGATACGCATTGCGACTTTAGAAGAAAATTTTTTCACCATTTATTTCAGAGCATTAATGATTCCTTGTACTATGCTCGAGTTCGTACAAAATCGTAATGGGGAAAGTATGTTTATATATGGAAGAATATGGAACAAAAAGAAGGAAGAGAGTAACTAATGTGAGAAAAGACAGCCCATTTGTCTGCTAATACGTACTTTAATTATTTCCTCACGTTGGATTCGTTAATGTTACTTCCTCCTACTTCAAACCCCATTTTTTTATGAAATCTTACAACAATCGTGGATATTTATCGTTTTATTAGAACTGCTTGATTGGCTTTAAATATTTTTCTTGCTTTTGTAGTTACTAGACTGGAACAATAAGGGAAGGTTACAGGAGAAATTATTTGGCACTTTCTAAACACTTTAACACGATACAAATATACTTTTGTACTTAGATTTTATTTAATTATCTCATATGATTATTTTCCTCCATTAATCATTTTAAATTAGCCATTAGAAAATATATTTTAATCAAGCACTCTCTAAGAGATTCTAATCCTAGTAAATTAGGTACTTATTTCACGTAAAATGTGAATTCTGAGCAACTGCGTTCAATAAGTCGAATGTAATAAGTATTTGAGCTTCTTGGACATTCTACAGCTTAAATGAAATATTTTTTCCCCTATTTCATAAATTGCTCCTATATATCTTTAAACTTTGTAGTACTCTGGAAAGTTCTGTACCATCGTTGCAACAAATAATCTTGTTAATTGTGTATTACTGATACACCAAATTAAATAATAAAGTGACAAGTAGGTAATAAAGTGATTGACATACTTTCAAGAATTTGGCATTCTTTAATCTGTCGTTTTTCATACGAACCCCCAATTATGAGATTGTCGAAATTTAATCCACTTCCTCGACTTTCACTTCCCGTTAACACTTGACTCCTGGCAAATTTTTTCGTAAACGACTTTCTATGCAAAACTTTGACGTTTCACTAACATAATTAGGCATTACGAGAAGTGAAATTACATCTCTTTAATTACGGTTAAATTAGAGACTCGGGTGCCCTAAATGTCTCATTCACTCGTGTGACTCATTGTCGGACAATTCTGCTCCACACTTTTGGTATGGCATTCAAACAAAAAAAATTTACATATTACGTACAAAATACCACAAACTGTTCATCAGATTAAATAGATATCTCCCACTCACATGTAATCTTTATATCACGAGCACGTGTTTTCTTATTTTTACTATCTACAGATTTTAATCGAACGAGCTCGACTTTAACGAAGCCATAATTGTTCCTTTTCCCAGCAGCTTTCACGCGAAAAAGTCGTGAAGATATTTATCCAAAGTTTTATTAGAGAAATGATCATTGTATACAATTTTTCTACGTAATATCATACATTCACACTGTAATTGCTTTCCTACTAATAATCACTACGATGAGTATCTGCGTGAGAAATTAATATAGCGTCAAGCAATGATGTTTCTTCAAGTTATTAAATTATTGAAATCACTTTTTCCATCCCCGAAATAATACTTTCCACTAAAATCTATTACAACCAATAATAGAACCAGTCAAACTATTATATTTATTCGAAATTTCTTTGTGACCTGGAATATCACTGTTAATGATTAAATTTTCATTTAACCGAAAGCGTAATTATAAAGGCTACAAGATGACACAAAAGCAAAGTAACCCGAGTGAAAGTATGCACGATTAAAAAGTATAATCCCTTTCATTTGTTGGGCGATCGATCGTGCTTTCTATAATTATATGCCATTTAGTGCGATTCGAGATATAATTAGTTAAGACTGATTGAGGTTTTACTAAGCTGCTAGCAAATGGCGAAACAAATTTAAATTGATTAAAGGTAGGATCGCGATACGATTTGGAGAATTAATATTTTACGAGTGCACGTTTCGCTTGCAACGTATGGAGGGTCGTTCAAATGCATCGATGATTTTTACACGTGTTTCGATTTGTAAAAGGTACCTACAGGAAACTGTACAGCTGTGCTTCCTAGTAGTGGGGGATCATCATGGTTGATGAAGAGTAAAAAAAGGAAATGATCGAAATAAAAATATATTCGATTGCAGCAGTGATTCCCAACCGGTGGTTTACGAAGTGTTTTCTAGGGGGTGGTCACGGTTTTCTTTTTTTTTCAATATTATTAAGTTAGAATTACATTCTGAAATAACTATTTTTAATGTGTTTTCTTTACCTTATCAAATTTACCTTACCTTATATAGGGCGGGGGAATGAGGTTATTTGAATATTTTAAAAGGGGATTGCGATTAAAAGAAGTTTGGAAAACACTTTAATAGTTTAATAGTCACCGAATTTGAAACGACGAAATATTGTAGCGTTTAAAATTTTTATGAAATTTTTACTGCTGAAAAATCAACACGTCGAATGCTCAAATTCATTTCACGTATGAGAATAAATATTTTCGGAGATTGGATGAAATTTTGTTGAATATTGCTGATATTTCAATAAAAAAAAAATTGGTAAAAATTGGAGCTTTGATGAAAGTCAATCAAACTTTCGAAGTGAAACTAATGAATACGAATGAATTGGATTCTGCGATGTAACATCTTCGATTTTTTGTGTTTTGTCTATGATCCTTACTCTGTTGAAAGGAAGTAACAAATTTCTGAGCGCTGGTCGTTAATCAACGAGTTACCAACTAAGTAGTTAATAAAATCAAATACTTGATGTGTTATGTCAACCATAGCAAAAGTTATTCAAGGCACCAATTTTTATGCTGCAAATATTTTATATTAATAAGTTATCTACAAGTAATAACTTCTTTGAATAATTAATCAATTTGCTAATATTTGACGAAATTCGAGGATTTTGACAAAATTGAGAATCTGTCGAGGCAATTTCCGGCGGACAGGGCGGATGACACACAATTTCCCAACGGAAGCCTTGTAATTTTTGTAACGTTTCCTTCGCAACGCGTGGTCTCGCGTGTCTCGATGGAACAGAACAATGTGTCGCGTGACCAAGGCTGGTCGTTTTTCTTCTACTGCCGATTTCAAAATGTCTAAATGCTCACGGCGAAACTTCTTAGTTATTGCCTGATTGCAAGACAACAGTTCAAAGGGGATAATTCCTTCCGTGTCCCGCCAAGCAGGCAATAAAACTTTCTGCGGGCATAGCTCTTGTTCCCGTTGTGGTACTGGGGCTTCGTAATTACTAATCTATTATTTCTAACGTTTAACATTACTACGCGATACTCGTTTATTATTCCTGCGTCACAATACAATTGAGCGACTAATTTGCAATGTAGGAAGAAGAGCTCAGCACGTACACATTTCTCTGTTGCTAACGATTGGCTGCTGATAGTTCAGACGACAGCTTTTGTTCACGTTTGCACTTGCAAAGAATCCCTCGTAGTTTTGAAATAATAATAATAATAATATGGTTTTATTACATTTATAAACCACACGAAGAGAAGTAATGAGCCCGATTCAGGAATTTTCTGCTTTTAAGTGTAACCCTGAGACTAATAACAAAATACAACAATAATAGAAAGAGAATATAAATACTAATAATTAGAAAATAAAAAAATTAAATAAAATATAAAATACAAAAAACAGACGCATTACAATAGGCACGTTGAATCTTAATTACCATGAATTACTGGCACTAATCAATATAATTATACAAAATATTTTAGTGGTTGAAGAAAAATAGAAATGACGATATTCTGAAAAAACAGTTGAATCGAGGACCTTGTAGCAAGAGGGATGCAACTATCTTTGACAGTTTTTGAGTTATGACGTATAATATACGTGAAAAAAATTCTACAGCGTTTGGCGCACGTTTGATGCAAATCTGATAACAAATGAGCGATTTATTGAAAATATTGAACTTGCAATATTTTTGTTTAGACAGCTCCAGATATGAAAATTCGCAAAGAATGGAAATAAAAACTTATCAACTCAATAACTACTACTTATTGTGTGAAAATATATATAGTCTTCAAATAGTGTTCTCTTTTTACTATCAAATCAAAGCAAAAATTTTATAAACAGTCTTTTCTAATTTACTCGAAAACGGTACAGATGGAGCTGCACCCCTCTTCCTTCAAGGTCCACAATTCCCAGGATTTAAGCCTCCCACAGTTTTTACTCCACGTATCTATCTTCTTCATCGTATCCAAATCGAAAATAAATCAATATCCTCCGTGAATACCTAATGATATCAATTCCCCTAACTCAAACGCGCCGAAATTGAAGCTCTGAAGTGACCCTAGAAATCCAACTCGTCAGACCATATCCTAAAGTTCCTCAAAAAAGCTGCTAAGTAACTACTCCGCGTATCGCTCGCCTATCGATTAAATTAAACGATTCCCTCGGCCGTCGACGAAATCAATCGCCCGAGGCGCCGAAGGCAAGACGGTCCAGGGGAATTATTAGGCGGGAGGGGCCGTGAAGATTCGGAATCGATTCCCTATGACAGGATATCCCGCAGCTCGAACGTGACTGTGGATCCATCTAAACGGGGATCTTTCGATTTAAAGTCTCCACGGCCGGGGTGTCGAGGGGACAGGCGAGGCGAGGTGGGGGATAGGGGAGGGTATGTCCCGATAGGATATAGGATAGGGGAGCGTAGCTCCGCCGTGGCGCGGGAGGTTCAGGTTTCCAGAGGAAAAGGGAGTCGGCGGAGGCCCTTTTCGCTTTTCCTGGAATTTTATCTGTCTGGCGTAGGATACCTCCGTCTTACAGGGGGTCGTCGGGCGTGGGCACAGTGGAGGAGGTGGGCTGCACTAGAGGACGGGTATAATACCGGCAGGGGTAAGATAAGACAAGACGCGCGGAGGGAGAGGAGTTCGTCCATCACTACAGCGAAATTCCGTCCGCAATCTCTGAAGGAATCTTTGGTATCTCGACAGCCAGCGGGTGTGCACAGCCCCTCCGGTGTACAGGCTTATTCCTCTTAGACCCCGGTAGCCTGGCAGTCTGGTGAAGTTCGTGAAAGGCGCGCGAGAAGGTCGGCCCCGCTGTTCTGGCGGACGGACAGGAAGGTGGGAAGAAAACGGGGGCAACAAACGAACGAACCAGCCCCCGACGTTTCTTCCGCGGCACTGATGGGGATACGAGGGGGGCGGGATGGGGTAGGAAGGAGAGCACCGATTGATAGAGCAATAGTTTCATTTCACGACGAGAAAACGAAGCAAACAGACCTGGGGAACAGCACGGGGAATTCTTTTCCCCCTGGTAGCCTGCTACCGTCCGTCGACCTTCTCTCTTCTACTGCACCTCTGACGGTATACCCTTCTCCTTTCCGTCGGGCCCGTATCCATCCCTGATCCTCGCGTTTCACGGGGCAACGGACACCTCTTCCGTTTTTGACTGACGCGGAAATTAAACGAGCGACCTACATTGCCGAAAATATGACGTTTAATAAAGACCGATACACCCTCCATTTCGCCGACGGCTGCGAGTACCGATTGGGTTTGAATTAATTTTTTGGGCGCGATGTGGGTTGGCAATTTAATGGCTGTTTAGAGTCGAGGGGGTTGAGCTGATTGAGTTATTTCCAGGTGGTTGCTGTGATCTATGTAAGTACTATCGTCGGGTGGATAGACTTCTATCAGGTACGAATCACCGGAGATTAACAATGAAGACTTATAGTACCAAATCCTCAAAATGATGCCCATTAATTTCGATACATTTTTGTGCAAAGAAAGGAATCCAATGACGCAAGATCAGACGAATGTGCATATTTGGAATCAAGGCCACATAAATGTCACGTTAACATAGGTCACTGGATTGGTCTTGATCACAAAAATAGTCTCGAAAAGTATGACCATGAGAACATTTCTTGCGTATAATATTATCCCTTTCTACAAATCTAAACAAATCATATTTTCCTCTGACATTTGTTCCCATCATAAGAAACAAGTCAAATATTTAAACCTTTGTGTAATTATTTTTTTGTCAATATTTCTGTAATTTCTTAGATCTTAATATTGAAATTTAAAAATTTTATGAATTTTAACAAAAAGGATCGCTGTTTTTCACAACTATTTTTTCAACTACAAATTTCATCATATCAAAATTTACGTTTCCAGAAAAGGACTATCAGATCACGATTAGGGGAGACCGGGGCTGGTAGGCCAATTTTTCAGTTTTTGATTTTTAATAAATTATATGGGCGAAATATCATTAAATCGGCTACTATATTTGATAGGGCATACATTTGGCTATTTGAATAAATTATTAACGTTGACTCAATGTGACAACATTTAAGGCATTTTAATGTTTTTCTAACACCTTACATGCTGGTCAACCAGCCCCGTGGTCGGGGTTGGTAGACTAACAGTATGGGGTAGGTTGACTATAGGTGCAATCAGTTAAGAAAATTTTGTTAGCAACTTATCTGAGTTGTTTCATTATAAAATATTTATTACTTTTTAATAATAAATAACAATTTAAACCTTTATAGTAGCAATAAATCTTATATCTAGTATTATAAAAATATTCGCCATCTTCTATCAACTAATTACTATCTTCACAATCTGATGTGCAATTTGTGCACTCATAGAAAAGTATATTTCCTTTTACGCATCTCCTAGTGTCTCTACAGTTTTCTTTGGGGTATCACTGGGGTTGGTTCACCAGCTTAGTCATGTAACCCCGGAGGTTATTAGTCAACCAGCCCCGAACGATCATTTTGACTTCAATACTCTATACAACCTGTAATTATTTATGTAAAATCAAAAACGCAGTCTCAATAGGTCGTTTAATAAACAAACTTTAAAATAGTCCCTTCACCTTTATTCTACTGTGACTATATAGAGCGTGGAAACATAAAATCTTTAAGAAAATATATTTACTTACGTAGCCAATTTTTCGATAAACGCTGGTAACTACCAAACAACGTGTAATGGCGGTGTCGGACACAAATGAATGACATAGTATAAGTGACTTGCTCCTACAGAAAATCGCTCCGCGGTAGAGCACACGTCGGTGGAAAGTTATTAACAATTAGTCAACCTACCCCTGGGGCCAACCAGCCCCGGTCTCCCCTACATGAGTATTACGAATGTACACTTATGACTGAAAAGTTAAAAGATTCAAAACGACGAAAATGCTAACTGAAAAATAACGCTGGAGTGTAGTGAACCCTCGCGTGATCAATTTATGATTTAATAAGCTGTGACCACGAAGGGTTAAGCTGTTGAAGTTAAGCGAGACACCCTGTATACCTTCTATAAATCATTCGCAATAAGAATAACTTTCCCGCAAGTTCCAGCTCCCGTCCCATTGAAATCGCAGAAATCCACACAGCCGCAGATCGCAGAAAGCAATAGTTACATCTGTGTGTCCGTGCGATCAAGATTTCTTACCTCCTTTCGCGTGTATCGAGGTCAAGTGTGACAATGTATCGAGATCGCAGATATGCAAATACCTACCTCGGGCTCGTGACACGGCCAGGCAATCCCGCTCATCGGCTTCCTGGAGAAAATTAAACGACGAATTAATTCCCCCATTACGCGAATTCCTTCGAGGCGTAATTGACGTGACGCCTTTGTTTGTAATCAACCGGGTAATAACGTTATATTCGCCGCGCCGTTACTTGACGCGACGCTGTTCTTAATGACAACGAAGATAATGAACGCCACACCGCGGTTACATAATGAAATCGGTCCGAAGGAAACGCAGAAATACCTTCAGAATTGTGGCATTTTCCTGTGATTACAGGAAGCTATTATCCATAGCGCACGTAACGATTCTGATAATTTCTTTTCGGATCGCTTTTAATTCGAACATCTCGTGCCCGGGTTTCGCATGTCGCGACGATAGAAAGCTGGTAGAAAGAAGGAGCAAAGAATTCAAGAAAAAGTGGAACGTCGTCCGTGGGCAACGTTATTTTTTCCAAGTGTTCGCATCGGAGGCGAGGCGGTCGGTCCTCGCGGCGCGGCCTCGAATTCCAACGCGGAATAGGGGAATTTCAGGAAGGAAGAGTTGATTATATATTAATTTCGAAGTTCCACGGGGGCCACGTCGGGCACCCTTGAAGCATGAAAAAATATGCCACTCGGTAATGCTACGAGTGGGAAAGTTATAAACCGAGTGTCGCGTAAAAAAGTAGAATGACGAAGTTCAAGAATGTATTAGGTCAGCAAGTTGGGACGGTACACGGGCATCACCTTTCTTTTTCCTGATGAATATTTCAGCAGACAGCGGTGTAAACCGTGTCGCCTTGCGATACCGACTTTAAAGTTATTTAATCAAATAAAACGAACCGCCGTACGGCCAGAAGTTTCCTCGTTACCGCGTGAGATTCATTAATTTACATCGCGCTTGGAAATCGCCGGATTTATGATTTTTTTTTCCCAGCCGCTGACGATTCCGTTACGATGAAATAGACCTTATGCTTTAAAGTAGCATCGAGACGCGCGGGCTAATTTAGTTCAGTTCAATTTAACTTCCACTTTATGGCATGCAAACATCTACCGCTTATCCAGTTTCTCTCAAATCAAACATCCCACGACAACTTTCTCTGCGAACTTTGCGTCATCCTGCCCAACCTCAACGCATTTGAATATTAAGCTCAGATTTTTGGCGGAACTAGGAAAGGCGCTGAGAAAAGTATAAATCGCAGTATTCAATTATAGAATTTATAGTAGTTGTGTTATATTCCACAATCTACATAATTTCAGTATTTTATCCTATTTTAATTTCGCCACTGGATTGAGGAATATTTTTTTCCCGTGAATAAAAGGAAAATGCACGAATCAATGTTACATATTTGTCGTATCCGTACCCCTACAGCACACTTCGTTGCAGGAACGTTGCACAAACGTTGCAGTACACTGCAATGTTGTCGTTTGATTGCAGGTTGCATTGCAATATTACTGCAACATTGTGGAAACATTACCGCGGAATATTGCGATGGACACGTTTGTGCAATGTTCCTGGAATATTGTGCACACATTACCGTGCAATATTGCAATGGCTACGTTTGTGCAACGTTAAATATATTTTTATAATATTTAGGGGAGACCAGGGATAGCTGTTACAGAGGCAGGTTAGGTTTTTATATCACTTTGACGATGAAGGGGCAACCTTCAAAATGGCTTTTTTCCAAAGTCATGGTTTTCATTTAATTACACAGTTCGACAGCCATCCGGACTTGTAACATTCCATACGAAACTTATTCCTCGAGGTATTTATTTGTCGCTCAAAGGCCCGCTTAGGTCCCTATTCCCTTATGGATATCACGTGCGCTCTATTTCAGAAAATCGATTCACCTTGCGTCAACGAATCCCGAGAAGTTACCCGTCAACGTTGAACGAACGGGCGGAACTTGATGATGGCGTTTTCAATGCGTGACACTGCGCTCGCTTTTTGGTCGTTCGTTCGTGATCGGCGTGGTCTTGTACCGTTACGGCTGCTCGACTTTCCGTGGCAGACAGGTATTACACGACGAAATCCATTCTTCCGAGTAAGGAGATTAAAAACAGACAAAACGGATGGTGTAAAATCGACGGAACGGCAGATGAACGGCAAAGGGGAGGGGGGAAGATACTTTCTCCGCCCGTTGGATCCTCGTGAAATGTCTTCGACTTCCCTCGACGGGGATCGACATAAAGCAATCAACTTTGTGGTTTGGGAGCATCGAATTCCTCGTGTTCCTTTCCTTTCGTCGGCCCGCTTGACGACAGCCTCGCTAAGAACTTTTTTACGACTGTTTTCATGTTCGTCCTCTAATGTAACCGGTCCACGAAATGTATTTATTAAAAGCAACGATGGTGCACTTTTTCATGCGCACCTTGGTATTTTATATAGGGTGCGGCCGAAAGGATGGTAGAAGCTGGCAGGAGGTGACTCCTTATGCAAAAATAAATTGGAAGTAACTATGAGGTTGACGCGACTTAAAATTATAATATTAAAAAAAGTGGAGAATTGAGGTTTTTTGGTCGAGTTCTCGAGAAATCCCGCAGTATTCACAATCAGTATTGGGAAACCAAGTGGAGGCGTGGCTTAGATTGCAGCGCTGCGGTGGTAAGTTGGCAAACTACTGCAAGTAGGCCCGGGTTCCTCCAAACATTCCAAATAAGTATTTATTAATCGAAGAAGTAAAAATTTATTGTTCAAAAATATTTAAAAACACTCGTTTTCCACAAAATGTCTATATAATCACTGATAATCGTATGGACTTCGACGGATTTCGGCCTACTGACAGTAGTTTGATTTTCTGTCACTAGTTGGCGTATCGAAATTCTTGGTTTCCCAATACGGAAGAAATACAATGCAAATCCTCGGAAAATTGATACTTAGAATTACATGACCCTCTTATAAGAAATATCTAAATCAGTATTTCTCAACCTATTTTCAGTCGCGATCCCCTTTTATAATATTCGAATAAGGCATGGCAAATTTAACGAGGCAAAGAAAACACATTAAAAATAGGTATTTCAGAATATAATTCTAACTTAATAATATTAAAGAAAAAACAACCCCTGTGACCCCAAAAAACGGCCAATCATAGGACAAAATATTTTATACAGAAGAATTACGTCTCCAAAATAAATGAACTTATACGCTTCATTGCATCCCTATCTGTTCACAAAAGATCGTACCATCGGCGATGTTCGACTTTGCCGCTACTCAATAAACAACACAAAAATTCGCGCGCCGCTGCTCGACCAGGTAGTTAACTGAAAAGTTCATGGAAGTAAAGGTCATTCCAATTAACAAGCGAATCGTAATTTCGTCGAATTTTCGACGATTACGCATCCCTCGGCGAACCAGTTGGCGATCCCCCGTTATGATACAACGGAAACGGGTGGCAAGTAAGCATAAATAAAGCATCGTTACATAATCATGGATCGTTGAACCGAATACGTGTAGCCGTGCATTGATCTCGCCGTTGCAGGAACGCAAACCTGATTTCACGCTCCGTATCGTCTACATAGCAACGGAAGGGTGTAGGAATCTGGACTGTCTGGTTACGGTTACGATCAGTTAGGCCTTCGACCACGTGAGACAGCTCGACACCTTGGCCTTCTGCCCTTCCATCTCGTTACGCAGCCGTGACACTGGCAGATCGCGTTCGAATTGAATTGCGGAACTTGGACGGAAACTTGCTCATTTCAGAACGCCGACCGATCACAGGCCATCGGGCGATCGCGTGAACCTATTACGAAATTGCACGATGCAGTGACACGTTTCCAGTGGAACGGTTCCACGGATTAGTAGAACGTTACGCAATATCGGGAGGAGGTGTACAGAGGGTGGGTCGTAAGTTCTTGCCTATTTTATACACGGAATAGATTCCAGTTTCGGAAATGAGGGCCATAGTGTTTTATAGTTTAGCTCACCTTTTTGCTAATTGGGCGATTCAATATCTCTATCGTTCCTTGAGCTTTGAGGATAAGAGGAAATAGGGGATGGAGAATTATAAGTCAGTTATTAGATGTAGTTGTGAATATTTGATAGCTTGTTTTTATAAAAAATAAGATTTCTTATTTTTTCAGATATATCCGATTGTTATTTATTCCTGTTTCTTCGAAGTAACTCAGTAAAAGGCCTCAAGCAGTGAGCTATTGAATATATAATTTTACTTATAATTAATTATAATTTTGAATGTAAGTGATGATTTTTTTGCTACAAAAAGAATTGGTTTGCTGATTAGACTCATTCTACGTTACCTTGAACGCAGGATGGAATGTTTAACCACGTCTCGATATATTAACATAACTTTTTCAGGTACCAGAAGTGCTTTGCTCCATCCAAGAAAACATCTTGGTAACTCAGAAACTAATTCCCTGGAATGAAAATAAAAGTGTCTCATAACTCACTGTGCATAAATAATAAAAATGATCATTGAGTATCTGCGTTTCAAATTCTAATTAATCTTCTAAAGAAGTAACAAAGTTCAACCTGGGTTCCTTCAAAGCAGATTGTACCAAAAATCGGTTATATTCAGTATTTCTATGAAAGAAAGTTACGCTCTAAAAAATACAACAGACTCGATAAAAGTGTAAGTGAAGATAGTAAAATGTAAATTACAACAAGTAGGTGGTCCCCATTTCTAGAGACAAAATACAGTGCTGTAAAAATGTCAGGAAATTATATTTAAAAGATATTCGTATGTGGGCCATGTACGAGCCCCGGGGAGTGTGTCAGAATTCTCGTTTCGTTGCCTTTCCAATAAGAAAGTGGTCCCAATACGAGACTCTTACAGTATCGACTCGATTTTTGGAAATTGTTACGAGAACATTAATCAAGTAGACCCGTCTCAAGAAAGCTAACACGATTTTTCGACACGTGGAGCGATTGCTGCTAAATATTTAGTCTACCAATAGAAACTCACAAGGCTGCGTTTTGCAACAGGAAGAGCTATACCTACACTTCTTTTTCTCCATTACATAAACCGTTGTCTAATATTTGTTCGTTCAATTACACCTTTATATTTACAAAAAACCCATAACGCGAAGGTGATAAAAGGAGAAGGATATCTTCCATTATGCAACCAGTGAAACTACGAAGAATTCTGCGAAATTTGAAATTCTTAAAATTTAAGATTATAATTTTAGAAAAAAGGTACCTATCATGTGATCTTTGAACATAATGAGTGGTATTAACATAAAACTGTGAGACACTGTTTTTGTATATTGAATTCTGAATGACAACGTGATTACGCAAGTGCCATGCATGGCAGCATAACAAAAAAACATGTTCAATCATTTGCGCAAGCCTTTGAGCACATTCTTAAACGGTCAGAGGTTTAATGGATCGTAAATTCGCAAATTAAGTGTCTGAATTTAAATAAAAATTATTGTAGGTTAACCAGTTCAGGGTTTGGTTACTTTTTGCTAGAAGTTCAAAATAACACCGAATGAATCCGGCAATAAACTTTTTTTAAAATTTCGTTTTCAAATTAATAGTTTTCTGGTTTCGTATTTAATATTAATGTAATGATTATATTATATAATAATGTTTACTATAATATTGTAGCATTATATGATAAATTTTGTACAAACATAGCTGTTTTGCAACTGTGTGCTGCTGAATGCTTATTATCTAGATGTAGCTACGTTAAATATTTGAAGTGAAAGTGTGATGAGCAGGAAAATATCTACATAGCTTTGCTCAGAACTTGGAAATTAATAAAAAGTTCTTCCATCGAGAATTCATTTAGATTTGTGAATATAAAATAAATATTTCTTGTAAATTATTTTTAATTATTTTCTTGGTGGAATATACAGTGACTACGGTATGTTCAATACAATTAACATGCAAAAATATTAACCCCAGCGAATTAAATTTATATTAAACTCCCTTGGGTTTGATGCTCTTGGGGAAACATTCGTACAGCGCTGTACATATAACATAAAATATAATTTTATATAATGTACAATGTAGGTAAGTGAAATGTATAATAAAGTGTCAGAAACATACTTTTACAGATGTACTTGACATCAATTCAAATTCAGATCGTTCCTTCTTTAAGTAAAGCAGCACTTGCTTCAATAGAGTCAAAAAACTTCTTCCCCTAAAATTTTTTCGTAAAACACGTAAAATATTCTAATCTCGTGAAAATATATTAATTTTCAAAGTTGGCAATAGATTCTGTTTCTCCACGAAAATGTGCTATCTAATTAATATTCCAACTTTAAAAAGAAAACTTAATAAACTTGATCTGCAAATCAATTAAATTCCTTATCAGTGACATTCTATAGGTACTTAAATATGAAGCCAAATAATCAATGTTGTCGACTCTCCCGCTTTGCAAAATTTAAAAAATCTTCTATCATTTATATATTTTTGGCTGCACAACGTTTTGTCACAAGTAAACAAATGAAACTTTGAATTATCACCCTGAGGCCTGCATCACTCGTGTAACAAATTTTATATTCACAACGTTCGCATATTTTCAGACGTGGCATGCAGGAAAAATGACGCACAGTGCACTTGCGGCCATGTATCTGAAAATTCAGGAAGTGATTACTCATTCGGAAAGGGAATGACTAAAACGAAAGTTCCCCTTGCCTCGTGTCATCGAGGGAAGAAATTTCTCTTGATACTCGATTCCACGAATGCACTTTCTGATTTAGAGCACATGACGCTGGGTCCTAATGTGTACGTGCATCAAGTGTTAATAATTCCGTTCGTTTTTATTGATGTTGCGATCAACTGTCGCCTACAGGAAATAGAAACATAGTTCCGTTTTACAAAAGATACAATATTCGTATTGCATTGAAAATTTTATACAAAAATATTCATGAATTTTTACTTTAATTAATGTATTAAGAAATTTGAAGTTTGAAAGACATTAAAAATCTGTTTATAATTGGTATGGCACTAATACTGTAAATATACAATTTAATAATAATATTGTTATTAATCACTGTAAGGAAAAGAATTTGCTGTGATTTAGTATACTTAATTATAAGATTAATGTAGCATTTTCAGCATTGACAGAATTCCTTAGGAATGACTTTGTTTCACAATCGAATTACTTGCTCGTTTGGTGAGATTGAAACTTAATTATCTCATTGCGAGGGGAAAATGCAGAAAATCATTTGTCTCACTTTTCGCTTGCTTCGCGACAAATTGTAAATTGTATACGGAACGAATTCATTTGGACACATCCGCAATAGTGTGAATGGAAGTAAAGGTTTCTCGTGCCGAGATAACTGCTCGCCGTTTTCTCCCTTTTCCTTTTTCGTTCGTCTATTTTCACTCTATCCTTTTACAATTTTCCGCCTCTCTGCTACGAGCAAATTTCATTTAATACCAATTACAAAACAAATTGTCCCTTTGGTACTATTATTTATCATTCTTTCTTACCCTACACTCTTTATATCTACTGTCGTTGATAACCGCTATATTCTATCAAAACGATAAAAATTGATACCAACGAGACGTTACAAAAATTTGAGTCCTGAAATCCACTGGCAATTAGTTTCAATTAAATCTTCAATCGAGTACATCTGTTTCACATGATTTAGGACTTAAGAATGTCTAAATATGTAACCGTCATACTTTATTGCAATAAAATTAAGTGAATTTAAATTGCTGCCTCTTCTGTTAAATCCATTTTAAAGAAATTTTGTTCATTTCGGTGAGAAAGAGAGGCGAGAAAGGTGAATTTTCAGGAAATTGTAAAAAGATTAAAGTTTTCTGCCGAATTATATTTCTATATTTTGTATTGAGTACCTTTTATCAAATACTTCTCAAATTCAACAAATAAAGAAACTTTCAGATGAATTCCCTAGTTTTTAAAATTCTATACAATTACTATTCTCTTAATGCGACGATTATCATGACACTGATCAACCATTTGTGACTGGAAAAATATAAGCAAAAATATAAGTTTCAAGAAACACCTCCAATTATTCTACGAGTCACTCGCATCAACTAAAATCATCCTAAAATTAACAATCCAGCACGGATTTTAATTTCCACACAGAATTAAATTATCCACTAACGATTCCCCACGATCCATATTAAGATCAGGTATAATAACAACCTATTAAATGCATCTCGCCTCTTATGTAAACCTTAACAATTTTCTGTACACTCTATATAATCTGAAAATTATGGAATAACAACAATCCACAGTATAAACAGAGCAACCGCGATTTTCTCGCCGAAAAGGAAGCCAAGCAGATCCCTCGGTGTCCACGAAGGACGAGAAAATCGGAAGCATAAACCGTCCTCGGAGCCTGGAATCCGTGGACGTGGCGAATCTGGTCGGATGAATGAGACTGTTTCAATTAATCCTAAACAACGCGGGCGAAACGCAGGCGTCGCGTGGCCGGTCGATCGATCAGCAGCCTGTACGTGACAGTTTATTCAGCTAAATCGAGTACACACCATTCTTATTCAGGGGGACGCGCGGCCCGTACACGGGGGCTGGAACTTAATTACATCGCGATGAGCATTTACAACGCAACGGTAAGAGCATTTGTCTCGCTGGCCGTGTGCTCTAACGACAAATTGCGAATTGCATTCGGAACGAATTCATTTGGCCACGTCCGGAATGGCGAGGACGGAGGTATAAAGGTTCTCATGCCAAGATACAACTACCGTATCCCCCTATCTCTCTCCCTCTCGCGTCCTTTCTCTATCGCCGCCGTTTCCCTCTTCGTCCCACCGCCAACTGATCGCACCCAGTCAACCTTCGTCGCTCCTCCGCTCGTTTCCCGTTAACCCTCTTCCCTCCACGAGCAGCCGCGACGCCCGTCTATCGTTGCCCACCTTCTCTTTCTTCGGCGCTTCCTTTCCGCGACGAGTGGTCGCAATTGCCGGACGACCGGGTTTTCCGGAGAAAGGGAACTGCGCTGCTTGTCGGCGGTGCCCCGTCCGCGAACCGGAACGAATCGTCTCTCGCACGCAGCGCCCCGTGAGCCTCCGGGGCCCCGGCCCCGGGGCTTCCTCGCCGTGTAATCGCTCGACGATTTACTGATGGGAGATTTACCTTACGCTTCGTTTAGAAAGTGCAGTCGCGCTCCCGATCACGTGCCCTGCTCTTTCGAACACCCCTGTCCCTTCGCCGCCTTTTACCATCCACCACTTCGGACATCTCTCTCCCTCTCGTTCGATACCTTTTGTCCCGTTCCCGCCGCGTGTCTTCCTGTCTGTCGCTGTTACAGCTCCCCTCTCCTCTTTCGCGGTCGTTTTTCCCTCCAACGAGCGATGCGACCCGACGAGATACATCGGCGGCTAGGCTAGGCCAAAGCGCCCTGTAATCGTGAGCACGGCCACGATTCCTGTGATCGATGGAAGAATGAAAGTTCCGGCCGCGAGATCAAACCTGCTCCGATGCTGATGAAACCGTCGGACGTCACGCGTGCCCCTACGTTTGTCCCGCTTTTTCGATGGGTTCTCGCGGCTTCTCGGAAACCCTTTTCGAGATCGGAAGTAATGTACGCTGGCGGAGAAAAAAGTTACTGCTTTTCCGATTTGTTACTTTTTAGCAAAAACTTGGAACTGTGGTATGTTTAATATAGATAGTTTTTAATACCTAAGCAGATGGAAAATTTAGAGTTTTATAAAATCCAGGTCAGGTTGAATTTATTTAACTGACAAGCAAAATATATGATAAATTTTGGGGCCGCAGAGGAGTTACTACTTTTGGTAACTTTGTAGGTTGTTCTAAAAGCTAAAGGTGTCCCCACAAAATATTCGATTTCTTTATTAGTATTTAAATGTGATAATTTTTTGGCGGGTTGCTTTAAAAGTGTGTTGTCTTGTTTAATGTTATGTAGGGTTTTTGTTTGTTAGTTATATAAATTCAACTTTAATTGAGTTTTATACGGCATTTAATTCTCTATCAGAATATGTCTATTGGGCCTTTTCCGCCATGAATCTACTAAAATTATGATTTTCTTCTTAGAAGATGTTAGATATGAACACACAGCGTCAGCTGGTTTACAAGAGCCAGTTATAATGCATAACAGGTGCGAGGCAAGTTCATGCGACAAGGACACTTTCACGAGCCTTTGGCGGCCATTTAATGGTCGTTCAGAACTTCTGGAAGTGTTTAATGTTTGTTTTAATTACCTTCAACATAATTCGGGTATTAATTAATTCAATTACTTAACTATATTACCATCTAGACTGCGACGTGCAAAAAATATATTGCTCCAGTCTTGTTAAGAGTAATGCAATTTAAAACATAGTTCTAAATTTTTTTCACTTGCTTATACATATATACATAATTATCACTCAACATCTTTAAATTAAACATGATTCAGCATGTGTAATGAATAAAAACTACAGTTTCCACGAAATGTTATCTTATACTATAAAGCAGAAAGTGTATCGTATGATTGTCTGTCGCCTAAAAATTTTTTAACGGTAAGCTCTGGGGTGACGATATGTACCTCAGCTCCTTATACCTGGCTAATCCAGACAAATGTGACTATTTTCACAAAAAAAAAACTATAAAAATCGTTTTTTTTTTTATAAAAGTAGAATCTAAATTTTGGACGAAGCTCAGTAGTAAGGGAAATGGAAATATGAAAAACACAATTCTATACAGCAAGGAATACCAAATATTTAACAACAAAAAAAACATTAAAATTTGTACAACAGGTCCAGAGAAAAATTCATAAAAATAGGCCTACTGTTCAATCGGCAAAGTAGAATGGACCCTTAAACAGTTTCATATGAAACGTCATACAATATCACCATCTGTAACTCTTACAACATCATTTCTCAGCTTCTTTTAATACGCAACAATAATGGATTTAATAAAAGGTAACTACCATAATAAAGAATTCACGCGTTACCTCCTACGTGCGTAAGCACCAGTTACGAGAAGGAGGTTGGAGTTCACTTTTATATTCGATAGGGGCACGATGAACCCTGGAAAAGGAGTATACGCTCGGACACGTGTCTTGCATCCACACGTTCGCCTCTGCTCAGGTGTAAAACCTCGATACACGTGTAGAGATGGTTAAAGTGGCCAGTGAATCCCACGCATGGAATTCAGTCTCTGGAGAAAGTGCACACCGATCGAGCAGCCCCGAAGGTGAAGCTTGCCGGCTGGAATGTATGTTAATGATTCTCGTGAATGGCTTCACCAGAAATCGTGGTGGAATCGTAAAACGCGCGTGCGGACGCATATGCGTATACAAAGACGACTGCATATCTTCATTTTATTGGCTATTTTCGTAAAGCGAGCGCTGACTGTTAACACTGCTTTTATTGTTACTTACGAAAGTAACACGTTACGAGACGATTACAAGTGCAGAGAAACTTCACATTTATTTTCATTTTTTTTTCACTCGTGAGACAAATATATGTAAGTTGAAATGAATTTCACTCAGCAGATATTTCACACAGTATAATGTGTTATATAATGTATTATATAACTAAATTATATAAACAATTGTTCGTCACTGTTCTATATATGTTGCATTTGAACTGAAGTGGCAATTTTTGAAAATTTATGCTCGAAAAATGAAAATTGTTAACCATAACATTACAAAAAAAATCTATTGGATATTCTAGGCGGAAGCATTTAAAATATCTTCCAAGGAATTTCCATGTCTTAATTCTCGGTCGCCGTCGTGGAGAAGAAAATCGAGGTCATCATGATCTCGAAACAGAAAGTAACGCCAATAATTAAAAACTGATTTGAATCCAGTCTACGAATCATCAATCTACCACTTCTAAAATACCTTGAACTTTTCAATTAAAAAACACGCGTTCCCAGTATTAAAAAATGACTACTGAGTGAAACAGACTACCAGTTGTGATTATTATTAACTTACTGACGTACACACTTACTTTACTTCCCCTATGCTCGTTAAAGACAGGAACACTGATCGTGTCTCGTCGTTCATTTCCATATCCTTTCGTACATCCGGTTCTCTGCCGCTGGTATGAGCGAGCACCAGGATTTCACTCCGGGTGAATCACCCGGCTTGTATCAGCTCAGTGAAAACTCTGAGGTGGCGCGTTTAAATTGTAAATTTCGGTCCGTTTCTGGCTGCACGTTCGCCCCGTACGCGGATCCGACGCAAAACGGCGTCAGATACCCCCGACATGGTCACTTCCTGGCCAGCGGAGTGACGCGATCCGCTTTCGTTTCGCGGGACCAGGCCCCACTTTAGACGCGCCAACTACTCACGCGCGTCTGATCGCGAACAGGGCGTTTCTACTTGCTTGTTGCGTCTGACCCTAGAATGACACTGTAGCGCCGCTGGCGGTCACAGGAAATTTTCATATTCTCTACGAACGTGTCAATAGATGCTGGTTTCATCAAACTTTCACTTCCAAATTTCGATTCTCTTATTGTGAATATCTTCTTTAAAGATACCTAAAGAGAAATGTAAAAGAATTCTTCGGGAATGTTAAAGCGAATTTTGAAATATTCTATTTTCAATTTGGGGTCGCCCGCGATAAAGTATTCGGTCACTTATGGAATTTTACATAGTAAAGATTATTTATAAGTTCTTTATAAGTCGAAAAGCGGGTGATGTTTGAGACTCTTTTTTATTTTTTACAGGAATATTAAAATGAAGCTTTGTGATGATTAGTATCAGTAGGTATTTGTGTGGGTAACGTTGTGAAGTAAAACCCAAGCTGATATCTAATCGGACCTAAGAAATAATACGGAGTCCTATAAAACATGTTTCGCCCCTTTTTATCCCCTTCCAGTTGAAATTTGAAAAAAATCCCTTTTTATCGAGCACCAACGTCGCAAAAGGAATATACCCTCCGAATTTCATGTTTCTAGGGTCAGCGGTTTTGGCTGGTTGGTTATAAATCGGTGACACAACGATTATATAAGTATATAGATTGAAGAAGTCTTGTAAAGAACACTGTAAGTGCCAAAATTAAAAAAAAAATTAAATCGGAAAATGTACTACGTGTCAATACTATATTAATACTAGTATAGTTAATACTATACTATAGAATTTGATTTTTAACACTGTTTTGTGCAATTACTCTTTAATTTTGTAGAATATTCTAAGAAACGTTGTAAATACGTGTGCCCGATTTTTTTTTTTAAATAAATAGTTCCTTTTTATCTAAACACCAACACAAAATACGTAAAATCGGTACTTTCGATTTCAACGACCGTCAGAGGAGTCCTCGCGCGTTGTATGCAAAGATTCTAGTGGACTTGAACGCGTGTGTAAGTAGCATGAAAGTTTCTCGCGGCCACGGTCCACATAAATGGAGCAACAAATTACAATGTTACGTTTCCATTGCCAGCAACAGGATATTACACGATCCGGGCGTTACGCCCATGATCGTTTAACTGTTAACGCACCAAGATCCTCTGATCTATGACGGCAATAGTTTCCTGTGATTATGAGAACGACGTAAAACGGCCCGATTTATCTCAATGCTCATTTCTTTGAACGCGCAAATGAAATGGTCCTGCTCTGATCGTCTGCAGGTTATAAATAAACTATTTCAAGTTTCTTCTTGAGAATGTGTTAGAGATTAGAATAGAAAAGAATGCTTTTTGTGTGAAGTGAGAGCTTCGACATGCCTTTTGTCATGTCATGTAGGTACATTCTGCTTAGTCAGTGCACTAATGCTCAATTAAGTGTAAAGCTAAATATTTAATAGAGAAAAACCTTTTTTCTTGTAAATATTCGAAATTACTCAACGTCCGCAGAGTACTCAAAAGTTTCACAGGCATTTTTTCTTTTGACAATCGAAGAGTGAAATCTACTTCGAGTTGCACAAATTTTTTTACAATTTGAATAGCACAGTAAGAAATAATCTAAGTGCACAATCCTTCAAGTGCACAAGAATAGGAAAAAAATGGAGAAATTCATTTACGTATCACGCAAGAAAACCATTGTAATTCATGAATAAATTATTAGCAGAAAACACTATGCCCCAACAAGTTAATTATACTCGACTTTTTTACAAATTTTTATTCACGTCTGCTGATGAACACTGACATTAAACATGTTCGCAGATAACAAACTTTACGGGAACTAGACTGAACTACTCGCGCGGTATCAGAAGTAAGCACCTACTAACCGGCGAAAAACGGGAAAAGCGAAGGAGTAACGAACTAGGGGTACGTGCTTCGTGGAACTGGCATTCACGTGCGAACCAAATTCGAATGGTCTGGGAAAGTTTCGTGGAACAAAAGTATCCTAACTTGCGATTATCTGAGTAGAGGCTCAGTAGATGATGGACAGAGGTGGGGGAGCTTAGATGATAAACTCCGGTAAAACACGAACGCTGTAAACTTTCTCCAATAATGGCCGGCATCAAACCAATTTTGCCCCCCTCCCCCGCGTCATTAGCCGACATATCGTTGGGGACGACGACGATGGGAAAAATGCCTGAACATTGACGCAAAGGCGAATTTCTAACTGCCGGCAGGTGACTTATCGTGGCGAAAATAGATCATGGTTCAACGTGTGCGAGCGTATTTTGCTATAATTGTCTGATTTAACCTGTATTTAACTACTATTAGTAAATGGACTCGATAGTATTTAATTTCTGTATTGATAAATCATTATATTTTTTTTTCTATTTCTTTCATTGCACCCCAACGTCATTTGTGAGTTACTATTTTCATATTTTTGAATTTTTTAATTTTTGAGTGATAATTGTATATTCGTAATACCCATACACTCGTGTTGTACATACAAATTTTGATACGATGAAATTTGTAGTAGAAAAAATAGTTGTGCAAAAAAGCGATTTTTTAGTTAAAATTCGCCAAATTTTTAAATTTTAATATTAAGGTGCAAAAATTTACAATATTATTGGTAAAGAAATAAAAATTGCGTGGTGTGCGATGCACCTCGTGTGATCACTATTCCAAAATAGTTTAATATATTAACATAATTAATATATTATAATATAATAACTCGAAAGTAGAATCTTAGGAAACGAAAGTGAATTTTACTTGCCTTGCCCACTTTCTATGGGAGTGTTAAGAATGTGTTATGTGTGGAATGATTTTACGTGCTGTCGTTAATTAACCCACGCAACACAAGTGTACCTAGTAATATTTCATTTCCCTTGAAGCACTTCCAAACCCCCACACATTTACCCCATCCCTCCTTTGCCACATGGGACGCGTTCTCCTCTGCGAATCGTTAAACAAGATGGTCACACACACGGCCAGCGCGATTCTTCCATATTTGTTTCATTTATGACACGGGCGTAAACGGAAGTGAACTACGAGACCCGAGTGTGCACTTGATGCACCTCTCATTGTTGCATTGTGATACTCTCGAGCGTCTCGTTATATCACCCGATTATGGAGACGGCTGTGTTGCGAAAACTCCGCTCGTTCCTTTTTACGGGGACGAATTTATGGAAGAGGAATACCTTGACGGAAATTACTGCGAATATTTCCCAACGAGGGCTGCTTTCTCTGGTCGAAATGCGCTGCACCACCGGTTTGTCCACAATTCACGAACATACTTTTCAACAAAAATGGTAAAACGGATAAATTTATACGATTTACAAATAATTCAACAATCATCATACGATATTGTTCCCACTTGAAGTTGCACGAGGGCGCAAGCAGAGGCACGTCGATCCTCGAAATTTTACAATTTTTATATTAATGGGTGGAGAACGGGGATACGTCAGGTACATCGATCGACAAGTTGCAATCGTTCACGAGAGTCGGTGGAAAAATTTCCATCGAGGTGTCGTCCAGTAGAATCGACACGGGGGTGGGTGTCGAATTTTTCCGCACGACAATGGTCCTCGGCGTTATTTATCAGACTTTAAAAGCGCGGCAGCAACGATACATTTAACACAAGCCGCTGTAAAGTTTACATTGTTGGCTAGCTCTATTTTTAGCGACATAAACCAAACGTTAATTCGAGCTAGTCACTCCTGAATAGCTCGCTGCGAATTGGACCAGCTGTGCTGCACTGCCAGCCAGACATTCGGCTCGTTTAGCCCCCGAGATCAGGTGCGATAAGCCAACGTACCCTGATAAATGACTCACATTGGTATTTACCAGATTTTCCGATATTATAATAATTTCCCCCCAATTAATCTGCGCGCACTAGGATCCGCGTATTGATTTAGTAAATAAATTGGATGCTGCTGCTAATGAGTGATACACACGTGTGAGCTCGCGTTCCTTTTGCAAGCCGCGTGAAATTTGTGTAATGCTTGCTTTGATGGACAGCATTCTCTTTGTTTATATAAATTAGAGGGACTCTGAAAGGTGTTAAATACGATTGTGTTCGAAGTATGATCAATGGGAATGTTATAATCAAAGAATTCTTGGAATGTTATAATCAAATGGAAATAATTCGTTGGCATGTTGTTAATTTATTGTAATAAGCGATATAAGTGTTGTAGCCTGCTTAATAAGTAGATGGAAAATCCTTGGAAAAACAGTTTTGGAGTATTACGAATGTAGGTATAATTATCACTGAAAAATTAAGAAATTCAAAAACACGAAAATGGAATCTCAAAAATGACGCTGGGGTTATAATTTGTGGTTACAATGTGTGACCACGGAGGGTTAATATTCCATTTTCTTTTTCCTGGCACGTAAGTAAATAATACTCTTTTTAAATTATACTTTTTAAATTACTCTCTTTTATTATTACACACCTGATGATCGGGTGATTTACCTGAACCACCTAGTTACCATTCCATCCTGTTCCGTGATATAATCGATGCCCTCGACGACAGAAAGAGAGAGAGAAAGAAACATTGGAATTCCTCGTAGCATGGTGGCTTTTCTTTTGAACAAGGCGTCTCGTCCAGTGATTTCTCCAAACGTGTGTCACATTGGCGACCTCGAGGAGAAGAAAGAAGAAAGTTCCACCTGGGCGTGTGAGATGCTGCCGCACCTGCGCGCATACCTCGCGACGTGACCCTAAAATTTTAACGTCCATCCGTGCGCTTACCTTGACCATGGGTCATCCTCAGACGATAGATTCGGTACACATAGCCGTAGCGCCTATGAGCCTCGGCCTAACGCGCAATTACACGGCAGGGCTCGTGGGCCTTGAACGTGAAAGGGAATGACATCCTTGATAATCATCTGCTGAATATTCAGCGAAAAGTCCTCGGCCAAACGACAAATTTACACATACCACGCGCGGCTTCACGTGAAAGTGTTTAGAGACGTTCCGGCTCCGGAGGACGCCGCGGAACCATCAATCTGTTTGTGGGCGATCAAATAGGCTTGCAAATATTAAGGTACTCGTGAGAGATTCAGTTGATATCTACGAAGTCGTAGATATGAAATAACGTGAAAGTCGGCAGCTGAATTTCTGTGATTTATTGCGAAATACCTACGTTTCATTTTATGTTCGACAATTAGAATGTTAACGGTAGAAATATCAGGCAGGTGCAAAAAGTTCGTTCGCTTTATTGAACCAGAGTCTTTATTAAAATTAACAATATACTACAAGTGTTTTTAGTTAAAGTATTTTCCTCGTAAAAGTACAAATAGGCGCAGTAAAAAAAGATACTTTCGTAGATACATCTAACATGACCTAACAGTGAGCGAATGAACTTTTGCACCGAACTAATAATGTATAGATATTCAACATAGTCTTCCAATCACACACAAGAAATGTAACACACTCGCCCTTTAACGGAACCGACGCACCAGTAATTACGTATCAATTCCCCTCTTGAAATTTTTATTCCGCCCGGAACGCGCAATCGGCCGTAATTTAAATACCGTCGGCAACGGAAGGGCGAATATACCGTGTTTGGTAAATAAAAATGAAGCCAGGTGGGGGTGGGTTAAAAATCATGAGCGTAGAGGGAGAGAGAACGCGAGGCTGGACAATTAATTCCAGCACATGTCGCGCAACTAGCCACCCTTACCAGTGTTCTGCAGGGCGAGAGATTTCCGGCCGAAACAATTTTGTCGGCGGGCTCTTTCGTTATTTTCGGGCTTTTGCGCGGGCACAGGCAGGCCGGTGGCAGCGGTGTCGACAGGCCTTTGCAAAGTGTAACCCGCGAGGGGCGGCATTTTTCCGCTGAATTATTGATGCCAACGTAATGGACCTGAATGGGGCCGCGCAGATATACGCGCACCGCTTCATCTTGTATGCACGCGTCCGGAAGCTCCGCGCCACTCTCTTCTTTCCCCTGTGCGCAAAAAACAGAGCGTCTTTAGAGCATGCACACAGTACACGGGGGCAGGATTAATTCAACTTCGTCCCTTGATGTCTGGGAAGCCTGTCTGAAAGCCGCGAACGGCGACGAGGATGCGGTCCCAACGTGAAACGCTGTGGTAATTCCGCGAGGAATCGATCAGATCTTGGAGTGGGTGCGAGGGATTTGAATGAAATTGCAGTATGACGTAGTTTACGCGATATTAGGGGGGGTTTAAGTCATCAGTTCTCAATTGGGGAGACATTGGTACTGTTAAAAAAAAAATGGTGAGGTAATAAGGTAGACTGTTTGATAGTTACATTAGGTGTTTGTGATTCTGGCCGAACAGTTAGTGGTCAGAGTTGTTAAACAGCGTTGAAGATGGTTTGATGACGATTTGCAGTTGCAATTACGACACCCCAGATCGTCTGAGTTGAAGGGTACATACGTTTGGCGTGATTTTGACACACGAAATCTAGGCTCCCACTTGTTTGGATTCGACTGGCAGCTCGAACGACTCGCGGAGCTGTGAAACAGGTCGCGTTTCTATTTCATTGTGCTCCGCTCTTCACTGAGAATTACATTACTATTGTACGATAATTAGCTGCTTCAGCAGGAATTTAGCTAGACAGTGCGCCTCGGTTTGTAGGTCGCTATCAGCGCGACCCTTGCAATTATTTGTAAGGAACGAAATGTAATCGAGCTCTGTCTGCATCCCCTAATCAGTTCGCACACTTTTGAAGCGCTTCCAGAAAGCCTTCCTACGTTCTTCTAGAAATTTAGGCTCCTAGCTTTTTGTCATATTACAGTGAACTACACGAAGATGAAAGTACACGTCAGAATTCGTTTCTTTTGTGGGTAATTAACATTTTAAGTAAGTAAGTAGTTTATTCTAATAGAAGAGATAACACGTAAAGAAGGTTTTCCTTTCATTTGCGGCAGTTTAACATTTTGAATACGCGTCTGTAACTTCGGTGAGTAATTTACATATTACAGATTGAAATTTATTCACGATATAATATTTTTCTTTTTGCACCATATTGTAATTTCTACTTTTCCTTCCCCTTTAAGTAATTCATTTCTATAATTGTTTGAAATTGTCTATTTGTTAATCAGCTCCAGCTCACGTTTCTGAAAATTTGAACATTTCATAATTCCGTCATTGTTTGTTTTCTTTTACGTTGCAGTACACTGGTGGCTTGTCTCCAAAGATTCCCTTTAAATTGTAATAATTAGTTATTGCACTAGGGATTACAACAGCTGCTAGTTCCGCGATGCGTGCAAAATTCTGTCGCATTGCGTAAAATTTTTCTGTAGAAAGCCACGAAACGCATCTATCCATACATGATTGGCTAAACCTGACTCTGTACGATAGCAGTTTAATATAAAAAGTACTGCTGGTCATTATGATTCGTTAATTCGCCATTTCTACACCGCGCTAAGTGCCATCTTAATTGTACCGCAATTACAACGAGAAACTGACACGAGCACCATTTGTTTGAAATGTCACAATGGTGTAAAATTAATGATAATGGAAATGGTGTTCATTTTTCGAATCTCTAAGAAAGCATTTCAATTTTGCTACTATAATAATACCGAAATGAAGTGGATGCTTGAGAAATTGTTCCACATCAGTGAGAAACTTTCATTTTCAAGATATATTTGAGATAGATATATGTAGATATAAGGAACTCGAACGACAGGTGGAGTCTTATTTTTACTTCTAGAAAGGTATTTTTCACTTTACAAATGCTTTTGCAAGCATTATTTGCTAAACTTTTGGCAGTGAAAATGCCCCGAATACAATTTTCTCAAGTTATAATTTATTTCTTTAAAACGGCGTAGTGAAAACAATTGAAACTCGGCAAATATATTCATCTATCTGTATACTACATGTACAAAAAATTGAAAATATTGGTACCATTTCTTCAACATTATTTCAGTTGCTTTATCTGTCATTCCCAAGAGTGCGTGGAAAATCAGTGAAAATTAAAATCATTATCACTCAACAACCGTTTAGTGAATTCAATTAAATTTTTTGGAGCACATCAGGAAGACTGAAAATAACAATCTCGCAAATTTCCATCAACTTCGTATTATTTTGAAGAAAGGTCTTATATATCCTTAAAAACAGAAGAATCTAATATCTACGTAAAAATATCTAAACCTGAGCCACAGAAACCCCAACCAATTTACATAACTCCCAAATCCACTTGCATCTCTCAACTAAAAAAATGAATGAAATCTATCCTCCCATCAGTTAGAATCCCCACAACAAAGCGTTCAAACACCTGAATACCATTCTGATAAAAAACTAGGTACATAAAATCAACGTCCCCAGAACGTCTTCCCATGATCCCTATCAGACACGAATGTAACAGCAATTACGCTTGCAGCCGCAGCCCCGAGACACGCCATACTAATTTCACGCGTGGTAAGATCATCGACGAGCATCATCGCCGGACCAATACTTCCGAGCGCATCTTTCCCCGTCGCGTCAGTGACAGGGCTAGCCTACTTTCTCTGCAAAGAGAATTTTTAACTGATGTGTGAGGGTACCCTCTCCCTGCCCTCTCATCCTGGACGTTGCCTCGACTCTCTCCCACCCCCTCCTTCCCTCTCACTTACTCTTCCTCTCTTTTTCTCTCTTTCTCCTTTCCTTCCTCTCTCTCTCTCTCTTCCACGGCATTTCACCGTCTCTCTTCATTTACTTCCCGTCCTCTCGCTCTCCTCTCTCGGTCTCTCGTTTCCTCGGTGTGCACGGCAAGCTCCGCCGAGAATTCCGACGACTGGTACCCCTCTCAGAGTCTATATAAGCCGAGTGCTCATACGAGACTGAGCATTTTTTGTGTTGGTAGCAAAGGAGTCGTCGGTCTGCGCCGACAAAAGGGGCAAACGGGCAGAGAAGTGTCATTCAGGATGGTGTGCGCGACGCGATACCAAGGATCCGTGTTCGATTAAAAGCCGAGAAGACGCTGTAAAACGGAGGGAACGGCAGCGCGACGTTCTCGTACCGAGTGAACGATAAAAGTAAAACGAGCCGCGCGCCGAAACGCGAGAACCTCCTGCTAGTGCCGTTCGACATTTGTGCAAGTGTGGCCGGCGATTTACGCGCGTGAAACATGCTGCGAGGCAAGGTAGGTGATCGAGGATCTCCGATCGTCGACCCGTCGCGCGCCACCCCTAGTCACGTGAATTTTCTATTTCGCGGCCGCTCGTCTACGTGATCTTTGTAAACGCTTGTTGCGACGACGAGCCGCGATTTCGAGGACGAGATACGATTCGCCACGACGTTTTACAAATCGTTCGCGGTGATCAGGGTACTCAGCCCGTGGCGATTGCAGCGCGGATTCACGGTTCTGTTGCAATCCACCGGAAGAACTCGTCACGGGAATATCAATTTCGTGGTGGATGCAATTTTCTCTTAAAGGGAAACTTAGGAAAGTTGTTCTTGTAGAGTTGATCCGCGTGATTCGGCTTGTTGTGACGATTGCCTTCCTGAACCGAGCAGTGGTGCATGGAATCCATGCGCGAGCACACATCTGTCGCTACCTGTTTTAAGATTCGTCGTAATTTGCAATGATTTGGTAGAAAATTAGCTCGAGACGTGTTAAATGCCTGTATAAAAAATTCTTTAACGTGGCAAGCCGAAATTAGTATTTTAACTTTGGTCAAACACTCTACAAGGAATAAGCCCAACCTCAAATAATTTCTTCCGTTAATCAACTACGAAATCAATTAGCCATATTGCAATATTTTAGCAATGGTTTTACGAATACGTGTGTCCAGAATGGAGAGAACTTTCAGTACATGATTTCTACAGTACAGTTTAATTTTTACTAGGTTTTGTGACTTTAGTGCCTATATTAAAATTCAGTTATAACCCAGGAAGACCTAAATGTTTCTCTCTCTGGAAAATTACGATCGTCAGGCTAACCATTTACTCACATTTTTTTCCGAAGGAGACTTTCGCATTAAAAATAGGTCGCACACATTACGAAAAATGAGCACGATGCAGGCGCCACGAGTATGTCCATTACCGCTAATTACATAGCGACGATTCTGGAGCATAGATTAAATAATTACAGTCCCTGATAACCGTTCATTCAGCGTTCCCTATTCTTAATTGGCCGTTCCGGTGCCATAAATCCCGAAAGATTACTCTCCCTTTCGGCAGACAACTGCCTGCATTATCATACACGTTATTAACTACGCGCTGCTCGGACTAGTCTCGCGAAAGGGGAACGAAATACCGTATTTTCCATCTGCGTATCGAACGCGTCGAGGTATTATCCCCTTCAGCTTCATCGAAGCGCAACGGTGGTAAATAAAAGTGAAACAGTATAACGGTATGGATTACCGGAAGCACCGTTCTGGCGTGAAAGTAAAATTTTTTTTGCCCGTCGAATAAAATCGCGGGTAATGTTACGTTTCCTAGAGACTCTGTTGCATCAACATGATGGGACTAAAAAACGGGATGAAAGTGATCGCCCTTTTTGCTGTACAATTACCCATGGCTGAAAGTGTAGAAAGTAGTGATTTTAATTTAACGTTGCTGTAATAGATCGATAATCGTGGACGTAAGAATGATGAAGCATTAGACGTGATTAGAGAAATTTTGTGATTTAAGGGAATTGAAGAGTCAGTACTTGTAGAAAGCACTGTAAGTGCCAAAAATCAAATTCTATAATATAGTATTACCATTGGCACGTAGATCATTTCCAAATGAAAAATTGTTCTATTTAATTTTGGCACTTAGTGTTTTCTACAATTACAGAAATGCTGAATATTTGCTTTGACCAATTATTTGTAACTATGGAAGGTTATTTAATTGGTGCTTAAATTAGTCCATTTCACCAGGTCGAATAAATAAATTGACAATTGAAGCGTGGAAAAATTCAATTGAGTTTATTCATTGCTCGATTTTACAGGAAAACTAGTTCCGCAAAAAAATTCTGTTAAAATGAATTTTTCTCTTGGGTGCTCTTTATAAATAGCATTTTTATCAACTGAAAACTGACGATACAACGTTACATTTCAAATTGAACACGAATGTGCAATTTCCGGTCTGATTCGCAAGCTAAAAGACATGGATGTTTTGAACGTGATGTATATGGGATACCGTCAAAAAATTCGAACATGCATTTTAAAATGCAAAACACAGAGGGAAGTTCCAGCAAACACGGTTCCGGGTATTTCTGGTTTCGAGATGTGCGCTGCTTTCAATTCTCGCGTCAATACATACATAGGTACTTTCCACCGCAGAGTATGAGAAATATTTTGTAGAAAGGTTCTCTCTGTAAGAGCCATTCAAAATGGCCTTTGTCCCTACACCACCAAACAGAAATAAAGCGAGGGGAATAATGTTACGTGTCAAATATAAAAACTGTGCAAAATCCATGCCCACGCATGATGTGCCTCGCGCACAAAAACGTCCCCGATCCTTTCCAGTCCCCTGTTACATAATGCCCTGACATTTCAAGCATGGCCTTGCTCGCACCACAAACCGCATTTAGGTACAATTCGTCATTCTAAAACCAGAATGTAATGTTTTCAACCAAATCGATTTCTTCCTCCAAAAGCAGTGTATCGTGGAATCGGCGAATGTCGACTGAAATTTCGTTGAAAAACGCACCCTCCGAGAGGCGTTGCGTAAAATTACGCTTGCCGCTGCGCCTCGTCGGCGATTAAACGCCAAACAAGGTCCCTTTGCTTCCTCGATTGTCAATTCCAGTGCAGAGTTTCTCACGGTATCAGGGATCTTCGCGCATGCAGCTGCCTTTCCGCGTTCTCGGCGCGATGGTCGGCTGGCTTTTTTTCTCGGGGGGGCTTATCGATTTTCAACGAAATCGAGAGTGCGCGTGCATCGGGGTGCCGGAAGCGGGGAGCACGTTCGCGCGGAGAAAAGTCGGCGTTTGCATGCGGAAGGAAGGGAAATAAATATCGGATTTTCCGGTGAATCGTATCGCTCGATAAGAAGTGACGGCTCCCAACCGCGTTACGTGCACTCGTCCTACGTGGCCCGAATCTATGACTATGCATGAAGGAGGTGTTCGACCTAGTCACAATCCGCCTGCATCAGTGCACTTAAGCGTGTGCCTATTCTGGCTGCCACCTACGTGTAAACTATTGCGTGTACGCAACTGCACGGACTGAATCGTGATAAGCGGACGTAACGTCAAAGGCGAATTGCTTGCAGGATATACGAGCCGTTGTTTTTCAAATTGGGATGGGTCCACTGTTTCCTGTTTCGAGATATTTAATTATTATTATTATTATTCAATATTTATCATTCATTCAAACGGGACTAGCCCTTGGTATATAAATTGTCCAATTACACGGAATTATTTTGTGAAATATTATCTAGGTACAATAGATTCAGTGACGGATTTAAGAAAAAAGAGTAAATTTTTATTTTGAGCCATCCGTTAAGAAATTTTGGATAAAGTGACGCTGGAATGATAAGACGAAGAACTCGTAATATTTTGTGTACGATCAAGATTAGAAATAACGATTTGAAGCAACGTTTCAGGTTTTTATTACTGAGAATGTGAGTTGGAAATGAAGAAAATATTCAATTATTTTATGTAAGTGGAATTTCTAGTGGTGAAATCTTTTTGTTACTTTCCTTTTTAAATTTTTGTGAAAATATGATTGAAATGGTACATCTTAATGTTGTATAATCCACTTAAGTTAGTATTGTAGTAGTTTTTTAAACTGATAATTGTATTTGTTCGGTAAATTTGGTGACAGAAATTTCGAAAATTGAGGAGATAGAATAATTTCTACAATAATTGTCAAAGTATTTATTAATGTCACATAAAATTTAATTGAGATTGATTTTTTAGATTTTCATTTTTTTCTATTTATGCTGATAATTATAATTGATTACATATCCGTCTGGATTACATGGATCAAAATTCTATCGATTATTATCACCTCTTCCTAATTTTTGAACTTTGTGACATTCATCTTTTTCATTTCCGCGGAAGTAACCAATATTATCTCCGTTAATCCAAATAGAGATCTCCAAAATCATATTCTTTACCAAATCATACATTAAATTCACTTTCAACTTTCTTCAACTGAAAGTGATTAAAATCTGTTATACTGTCAGTGAAAAAGTTTTAAAGGGGAAGCCGCTGTGACGGTCGAAAATAGTCGAGGCATTCTTTTTATAATGTAATGTAATTTTCTGCTAAAAATCTTTATTACCAACTGAAAACACATATATTAAATTAATATTTTATGCTTTTAGACTGAAAAAAAATGGGTAGTATGGGCACAGCATACGATAACGTTGGCTTCTGCAAAAAAATTTACTAATGGGCGGTCGTGTAACTTTCCAACATTTGTTCTGAATTGCAAAATTCGAAGGTTTTCTTAAAGTATATTGCAATAGCTTCAGTTAAGCGTACAGATTTAAAAAGATATTAATTCTTGAAGAAATGGCGGACTTTGGAAGGAATGGTATCAAAAATCCATGTGTTTTTTCAATATTAAGATTAGATTAACTATTTGATGAAAACAGTTGTACGCTTAACTGAAGATAATTTTACTTTGAATAGTCCCTAAAAATTTCAAGTGAATTTGTGGCTTCCAGCATTGGCTTCCAGCATTTTAAACGTACTTCTACCCTGTTAAAAAAAATAATATGGAGTTTTCAAGGACATCATATCTGTCATGATCAAAGATGTAACGATAAATACTATATCATAAATGCCAGCTAAGATATACATAAGTGGCTGCGATTTTGATAGCTTATCGATATTGACAAAACCGATGACATAATTGTTTCAATAAAAAATACTGAGAAAACATGTTAACAATACCTCGTATGAAATTAAAATGCTCAATGTGCACAAACGAATGAATAAAATGATAGGATCGTAGAATGTAGAAATTTATAACGAAATCGGTGCCTTGTGACTGCTCATTTATTACTGTGTACTCTTCCACAGCACTTCTCGCGGATTCACTTGGGAGAAAGTGCAGCATATTATGTTAGCCTTGCATCTCGGTCATTGTGCCACTTAAGATTTCCAAGCACGGCTCCATGATGGCATTTACAACTTCAAACTTTTACGCGGTTTCATGGCTCCCTATTTGATATCATTTATGGTAGAACAACTAGCTGTTACAGTGGAATAGGGCATAGTGAATAATCGTCACCGTAAAAAGAGCGTAAACTTTTATCTCTTATTTCTGTCGTAAGGTCAGGTAATATCCGCGAAAAAGCTTCTTACGGAGCTCTCAAGAACAAATCAGAAATTTCCATTTTAACTCGAGTAGTGTAATAAGGAGATTTTGTGAATCCAAATTTTAGTTTTGAGGAGGGGAAATCGAAATTTGAAATTGGAAATTCAAATTTGAGTTTTGAGGAGGGAGAAATCTAAATTTGTGTTTTAACGATGGGGCAATCCAAATTTGAGTTTTGAGGAGGGGGAAATTAAAAATTGTGTTTTGAAACCCAAATTTGAGTTTTAAGAGGTGGAAATCCAAATTTTTATTTGAATCCCTCTCAAATTCGAGTTTGAACTGTCCCTAATATACTATTAACTCGATAGATTCGCCGAAGTACACACCCCAGTCTCTCCAATTACATCGACCATATCGTCGAGATTAATTAGTGTGCCTTATGTCCTTAAAAATTGCCATTTGTAAAGCTTTAGTACGTTAATACTTTAGTAAAAAATTTCGTAAGCATTAGTAAAAGTAGTATCATAAACTCGGATGTTTTACACAGTATCTTAAATAAGTAATGAAGTGTTTCTTGCACAGAATTATCTGAAATTAATTTGAGCAAATAGTGTAATATGTTGGTGTAGTTGATTTTCATACATTCCCTCGATAATGACGCTTCAGCTTTCGTTGCGTTCATATTTATCTTTCAGTGGGTGATTGTTTAACGTTACAGCCAGACGTGGCAGAACAATCACAGGTTCAAGAGAAAACGCGAATTTCTTTTGTTGCCGTGTCGCGCGCCAGTTTTACAATTAACGCAATTATTCACGGGCGCATGCGTTTAATACGCGCAAGAGAGTGCATGCAGGTTCACATAATTTTCACATACCACGGGACGACTGCCTCATCTTGCGCCAGCCTCGCTTGTAAACTAGCTTAAAGTCTCTCACGGCCTTCAATAGGCGCCCGTAGATAATGTGTGCGACGCGAGCGAAACGTGTACGCGATACTGAGCTACACTTATGCTCCCGGCGAACTAATTAGAGCAAGGGATGGTGCTAGACCAGTTAGCTAACTCCCACAGCAGGAAATTGTTGTAATTTTGTATTTGCTTCTGCACATAGCGAAGAAAAAGATTTCGGGGAAAGTACAGAAAGGCCATATTGTTTAGAGTTTAGAGCAATGATACTTTACTCTGGTTAAAAAACCCTCAAGTTTGAAGAACAATGCACGAATGAATCCTGGAAACTGTAGGGTCAACGAATTATAAAATAAAGCGATAAATACTGTTTAGGAACATCGATGTCTTTCTTTGTAAAGCATTATGTCAGTACCTACTGAGATTTTTATCACATTCTGGGCACACGTAATGTTCTCCTTAGAGTTACGAGTCGGCTATTTCTTAATTATTTTATAGAGAATTTTAAGTAAGTCCCCCACATAGAACGCAAAGAGAACGCACAGTTAAGCGATACGTATCACTGACATTGTTAATGCACGGATGCAGGGATGTTGAAGGGAAGTCTGGTTTTGATTTTAGATGGCAATTACGCTGCTGTGCATCCTGCTGATCGGACACCATGCGCATGCGGTGGTTAACAAGGCGCAGTCGCAGGGACCAGTTAACAGCGAGGAAGAGAAGCAGAACGAGGTTAAAGCTGATGAAAGGATAAGCAACTTGTACGGCCCACCATCCAACGATTACGGGCCTCCCCTTGGGTCAGACTTTAATGGGCCAGTGCCAGTCTACGGGCCGCCAGAACTAGTGGGTGATCAAGGACCAACGCCTATATACCCGCCGCCACCCCCGGACGTACCACCACCACCCATCTATGGGCCACCACTGTCTTCGTACGGCCCGCCACGAAATATCAAACCGCACCACGGCCCACCGAAACTAACTTTCGGCCCTCCCCTGTCCCCTCTGCCGCCGAAGCTAAGCTTCAGCTCGCTGAAACTTCACTACGGACCGCCGAAGCAACACTACGGGCCACCCCTTTCATTGGCTTCGTTCAAACCGCCGAAATCTCAGTACGGTCCACCACTGAAATTCACTTCAGTCCTGTCCAATCAATACGCAGCATCTTCGAGCCACGGGCCAACGAAACCGGGACACGGACTTTCTATCCCCCTATCTTTGGACACATACGGTCCGCCACCTCAGAAACTCGCCGTTCAGTTCGTCTCCCAGCCGATCGACAATTATGGACCGCCGCCACCGCCGCCAGCACTTTCGTCTGCACCGAACGTTCAGTACGGTCCACCTGCTGCTGATCTCTATGGACCTCCTCCGCCTGGCCCCCCACCGGGCGTGCCAGCACCACCCACCCCGCCTGATATAAAGTACGACGGCTGGCAGCCCATCGCTGGTCTACCTGGCAACCACGGGCAGCCTGTTGAGAATTATGGACCGCCGCACAACGAACAGAAGAATCTAGGAGGTTCTGGTGGCTTGCACGTACCTCAAGCCACCTCGAATGCCGTCGTTGATGATCCGAACGTGCCGAGCGATTCCTACGGTGTCCCGATACACAACCCCGATGCCCAGAACCTAAAGAGCTCCGTGCATTCCGCTGCGAATGATAATCACGGGTTACCGCCGCCGCCGCTTCCTCAGTACGAGCCCTTCCACAACGAGAATCAAAACCTACCGAAGAACAAGCCTGAGAAGATCCTGTCGGGTAACTTGAACCTGCAGTACGAGGTACCGAAGGTCGAGCCACTTTCTATCGTAAAAACGGTAGGATTCGAGCTGTTACCCACCTCCGCATCGTTAACGCCAGACTTCAACGCAGGATCGCTATCAACCCTGAAATTACCAGTGCTCGATAGCGAGTCTCAGCTTTCTCTTGGGAACGGGGACGGTCACGCGCTTCAGAACTTGGGGAACGACTTATCGCTGTCACAAATATCAGTGAACGCGCTGTCTGGTAATTACGGACCCCCACTGCCGAGTGTTTCCTTTGGAAAACTGAACTCCATTGAATCTGGGATACCTCTGCCACCACCTCCACTACTTGACTCCTACAGCTTGCCTCCTCTTTCTTCATACTCGCCGAATGGCCCCTATCCAGCTGCCGAGGCAGGTCGAGCGACAGCATTCTCTTCCTTCGGATTACACGGTGGATCTCTTTATAAGCAGAACTTACATCATCATCGTTTCCATGGGGCTTACAGGCCCCCCTTATCCCCTCCTGGCTCTTTGATACCACCCAGGAATCGCGAGCCAATTAAATTCAAAGAACTCATCCCCAGTGGACTTCTAACTAACCTGAACCGTTACGTGCCACCGCCAAGGCACCACGAATTAATCAAGTCGCCGAAAACTTATCTCCCTCCCCTGTCCTTTGCGCAGCAATTGCCCAGCCTTAGTTCCCCAATCGCCTTTAACAAGCTACCCGAAATTGGCTCGAATTCACCAATAGCAGCGCCCAACGCGCACTACGGCACGCCACTGTCCTTCAGCGACTTCAACACCCCAGCGCCCGTCTTAACATACGGGGCGCCGAACTTCGGGCCCGCCTCTTCTTTCGTCTCAACCTCCGCCGGCTTTGGGAACAACCTGTACAACGGCATCAGCAACACCCTGACCACCACTTATGGCACCCCGATTCTAGGCACGTCACTGTCAGCAGGCGGCGGTCACGACTGCGGCTTCCAACAGACAGGCAACGGTGGGCAGTACAGTTTCGAAGACTTAGGTACTCGCAACGCGGGCCTGGGATCTCATGCTCAAAGTTTCGCCTCCTCGGTGTCTGGCAGCCACTCTTTCTCCAGCGATCTGAATCAGAACTCGCTCCTCAGAGTGGAGCCACTGCAGAGCACCCTGGGAGTCACACCGTCCCTTGGTCAACTGACCGTGCACACTCAGCCGACCACGAATCTGAAGGACAGCTATGGACAGCCAGTCGGAATTACCTACACTGCTCCTGACCACGCGGACAGCGTACTATCCAGCGATCACAGCCAATCGTTCGAGGTCGCGAACGTACTCTCCGCGCCTCCGGCCAGCCCGTCCCAAGACACAGCGCAGTCCGATACTCAGTATCACCATGAAAGTGGGATAAGGGCTGAGGCGTTGACTGCCAGCTTGACCGAGCAGGGATTCGGTCAGGCAAAGAACTTCGGCTCGAGCGCGGTCGATGCTAGTCAGTTTCTGAACACCCAGGAAGGCAGCGAGGCCCTGTCTATGGCGAAGGGATTGACTACTCACGGAGCAGGTGGGTTTGAGATTCAGGGATCCAAGGGGACGTACACGCTGCAGATCCAAGCCGCGGACGGAGGGTTAGGAACGGAGAATTCGGATGGCAGCATCAGGCACGATCAGGTGCTGTCCAACGGGCTTCTGCAGGACATCCTAGCGGCCATCGAGCAGCCGGACCGGGGACAGATACAGCTCCAGGGGCATCCCGAGGCGCAACCGCTGCAGCACGTCTACAGTGATCTGCAGCAGGTTGGGAACATCGATGTTCCTAAAGGGCATTACATCACAGTGGACGACGGCGCGCACAAGGACGTGGAGGAATTGCTCGGCCATGCCAGCGAGAGGAACGAGGCCGAATTAAACGAAGCGGAGTCTACGAAAAAGGACGCCGTTGCACTCTTCTTCAATAATCAATACGGTGATTCGAAGAAGGAGACGAGGTCAGTAGCAAAAAGCGAGAAGGTGGCCGCGGCTTCATCCGAGGATGGCAAAAGCGCGAGCAAAGCGAAGTCCTCTTAAATTATTCCACGTGATTCATCCATCCTTCATAGCCACTGACCACTTTTCTTGGCCTATTTATGATAATTTATGTATCGATCGAGAGACTCCTGTGTTTTCTTCATTGTGAGGTTTGCCGAGAATCCAACGCGTCGCCATCCCCGGCGATCCTTTTCATTCCTCAGCGAAAATACCCTTGTACGGAACATAGGTTCTATTTACAAGTTGCTGGATTCTGTTCCGCTGCCAATCGAGGGGAGCGAATTTTTCAACGTCGCTCCGACGAATTTCTCGGGAGAATTTCGGACCGTAATGACGCTCGATTTAGTACGGCGAATTATAGTGCTGCATCTTGAAAAGAGACCTGGGGACGTCCACGCAACGCGACAATCACAATTACGCCACTTCTGTTATTATCGTTCTAAAAATCCGTGATTAAAGGGAGGACGTTACCATTTGCGTAACTGCTTCCATTCCCAGCCGCCAGCCAGCGAAAGTGATAATTGCTTCTTGGCCAATGTATCGATTATCGCCGGTTATGGACGGTTACGAAGTGGAACGCTCGTTTACTCGCGGAGTCCTCTTCCCCTTGCGAATTCGCGAATCACACGGGCCAGGCAACGCTGGAGTCTTTCGCGTGAACAGGTTACACGGCTTGGGAGACGGATATCGTAGCTTAATTGCAATACAGCAAGGATCCAAAGTCTTCGAGTGCTCTTGTGCTCGTCGACGAGCAGGGCCATTCGACGGCCTTTTCGCTTGGGAACTCTTCGCCGTCTGGAGAGCTTCCACGTGAACGAAAGCGAGCAAAGGTATCGGAGTGATCGCTTTCGGGTCGCCGGGCAACCGTGTCACGGCCACCCGCGAGCGTCTCACGTGAGGCGACGGGACACGGAATCGCCGCTTTTGGCGCGCTCGATTGACGCATCGACACCCAAGGCGGCGAGCATCCGCGGATTTTGCAACGCTCATCCAGGTCATTGGGTTACGAATCGCTCGCTCTACGCGGCGCTGCGCGGCTAGAGGCGGCCGGTCGAGAAACTTTCATCGGCGGTCCGAGGCGCGGTCAAACGATCGTCGGCCCCTCAGCGCCTCCACATCCTTAACCTTCATCGAGGCGAAAGTTCAGAATCTCGTCTAACTGCTAACGATTGCCTACCTTTCGCGGCAATCTCGTTCTCGGAGTGAAATGCACCGGCTCGGCGCTACGCGGCCGTTTGCACGCGATACACACGGTTCTGCGAACCTTTTGCGACGACAACAGGCAGATACGCACACATCTAGTCCGCTGCTCTCCATGGTATACGATACTCTAGTTGTACGCATAAGGGGAGACACGTTTCCAGCCGAAAGTCACGTGTCGGCAGACTTTTCGAACCCCTGCGAGGTGTTCGTGAGCAGCTATAATGAATAATAGCAGGAACATATTAATACACTTAAGTCGGTCTTCAAACGATAGACACGTTCTTGAAAAATAAGAAAAATCCGGAAAATGGCACACAGTCCATAAAATCTAGTAAAAATAATACGACAAATCAATTAGGATTAACTAACAGCAAATTCCTAGGAAAATAAGTAGGAATATTTTTCCTCGGAATTGAAATTCAATCAAGATTTTTAAAAAGGCAAACTTATCGGACCAGTTTAAATCAAAATCGTTTAGAGACAGAATTAAGTGTACCACATATTTAGGGTTAAAGTTCGATACAATGGAAATTCCAACAGGTCGTTCGCGTTGAACATGCGGTCTTGTTCTGCTGACTCGTGTGCGCGTAGAAAGTAAAGTTTAAAATAGCATTGTAGCTGTTTCACAGCATAGCTAGAGGGTCTTTAGAAGGGAATGCATTTAAAGGTGCAAGCACCGAAAGATGCACGAGTCGACCCCGTCTGAAGGGACAGTAAACCCTGTCGCCCGACACGTTGATAACCGCCGCGATCACAAGCAGAAATATAACTGGCCAGAAATATAGGTAATAAAACGTTAACGCGTTCCTGTGCACGCTGGCGCGCTCATCGACGACGTTAGAGCCGTCGTTGCGTATCGCCGTGCGCGCATTCCGCATTCCAAGTAATCTTAAACTTCTTGTACTTTTATGGCGCTGCCTGGCAAATGGTTATGCATAACTCGGTGTGTCGCGGATACGTAAAACTAAGTAAAGCGTACAAGCGCAGGGGGGCGCTTATTGTTAAGGAATACGCAGTGACGACGCTGCCAAGCCATAAAACACGTCGACTTGCTCTCCTAACTCGTAGACACTTTCATCTCTTCTTCTTTTTTTATATAGATTTATTTATTATTTTGTACGCTAAGTCGTGGAACTCGTTGAACGCAGCGTGCGTGTGACTCTGTATTTTTTTATGTACGTGTGAAGGTGTGTTAAGCATGTAAATATATGATCTATTTGTAAGAAGACGGCTAATTTTATTCACAGCTTCCCTCTGATTATTGCCATCCTTTTTTGGTATGTCGGAACTCCCTCATTTAGAACGATTTAGGGGTTAGATTACCCTCAACCGCCTTAAATCAGGCCCTTCTTCAGGCGCATATTCTGAAGTAACAAATGAATATAGAAATAATTTTTGTTTTAATTTTTAATCGTCATTTCGTTGACTTTAATGCACAAAAAGAAAATTTTAAATATCTTTACAGAAAAAAGTTATAAATATAAATGTGAGAGCGGGTACGCGATGCACCGTTTGATGGTGAACACGATTACGGACAGGTGAATTACCTAAATCGCAAAGTAAGGGCACTTTTGTAATCTGTAAGACAGTCTGCATCTTGTGTCGGAAGCAAAATTTTGATAAACAAATTAATACAATTTTTATGTCGATGTATATGATTTTTGCCCTTTTTTTGTAGGATAAATATTTTTTATCCTTTTTTTTAAGAATTGAAATTGAAAATCTGCTCCCGGCACATTGTGCGAAATAGTTCTCTGCAGCTACCTGTAAATTTTCATTCAAACCGTTGGAGCGGTTTTCGAGATTTTATGTTCACCGTTTTGGAAAACGTAGTTTCTGGGAAATCGCGTTTAAAGTTGGACATGCAGTGTTGTCGTCATCCAATCTCACGCATAGACTCGTACATTGTGTACTGTAATTCCTTCAATTTTTTGAATTTCGGGGCCCGGTTACGTATAAAATACATAGAAGAGATGCAGCTAGCGGAATATGCAAAAATCCTAAAAAACAATTTTTGAAAATATTCAGGGTAACCTACCCCCTTAAGACTTTTAAAGAAACTTCTTATACAATAACTATCATTGAAACTGTTTGCATTAACATAACTCATCCCAGTTAATTTAGATATGTTCATTGCCATATAAAACATTTGCTTATTAGTTAAATAACTTCAATTTTTAACTTGGGTTTATACAGCTTTCAATTGTCGATCTATAAAACACATACCACAGTTCCAAGTTGATTCTAAAAAATAATAAAAATAAAACAAATCAAAGTGGTCGAGAAACTTTATCACCACTACTATATAATTATCGAAGACATTCTTGCTATAACTTAGATGGTCGAAAAAATTAATAAACAGTGAGGGAACATTAACACAATCCTACCGTCACTTATCGTTGCCCCTTCCCCCGCCCCAACTTAACGTCAAAAGCATTCAAAGTCTATCAACACCGAGGATCTCCAGGAGCTGGAATGGAAATGTTCAAAAGCCAGGAAGCCAGTAGATCGTTAAACAGCGTTCCACCGCAAAAGCCGCGTACGCATGGACATCCGATAGAATTCCCAAGCATCTGGCGGTCTGTTTATCTCGATCGCGTCGTTTACCCTTCGCGCTGTTCATTCAGCCAGCCGTAATCTCGGCTTTCAGCGGTAGAGATTCGCGGATCCATTCCCTGGGCCAACGTTTTTCGGCAACAGCTACCCGAAATGCTGGCGAAAGTGTTTGTTACGAGGAAGCAAAGAGGTATAGTGCTTTGCAGGGATATAGTGATGTCGTAAAAGCAACGGAGGGTAAAGTCAGCCGCGTCGTTGACTGTGTTTCGTCGAGCCAACACCTCGGGGATGTTTTTAGTACACTTTCTGGACATTAGTATTTTAAGCTCCTGCGGTGTGCGGGAATGTGACCAAATAAGTGCAGCCCTGTAACAAATGATGAATAATATATTTGCCGGTTGCATCCTCAGGGATAACCTTTTACACAGCATTTTAGTCTAAGGTTAGTCTCCGTATCAAGCAGAAGACTACACCAAATAACTGCAGCTTTGTGATAGCTAATGAAGAACATATTTGGTGGCTTGCACCAGGGATATCGCTTTACACATCACTTGAATAGGTCTAAGATTAATCACTATATACTATAACTGTATCAGGTGTGGAGGTATCACAGGGGAGGTTAATTCATGTCGTCCTCGTAAGTGAGGATAGGATTTCTCTTAAGTATTGTCAGATTTAAATGATCTAATGTCAAGCCAGAGTCTTCTCTACCAGTTGTATAATTACGCAATGACAATTTACTATAAAAAGTACCTACCAGTTCTTTTTGCCATCTTCTTTATATCTCACTTCATATATCCCATTACGGATCACTTTGATAAAATGTCACCTTTATCCCGCCGTAACAAAAATTGTCAGAATCGAACACCTACTATCCAAAATTTCATCCTGTCTACAAAAACCAACTCACGATCAAGATTTAATGAAAAACATTGGTGCAAACATTTCGAAACACTATACCGAACCCAGTTTATCCCCGAAATTCATTTAGCTACCCGTAATCTGGGTTTTCAGTAGCCAAGATTCGCGACCGCATTCGTTGGCCAGCGTTCCTCAGCAACAGCTCCCGAAAATGTCGGCGAAAGTGTTTGTTACGAGGAAACAAACAGGTACGCCGGAAGTTGGCCGCGTGGCAGGGGTTCCTGGCACGGCGGGAGAAACGGAAACGTATGAGGGGAATTAGGCATCCTCCGCTAAGTAGGATTACAGTTATGTAAATGAAACGTTATCGCGCCGCTTAGGTTAGCGTGGACAGTTAGCGTGGCCGGGGCTTCTCTGCTCGTTAAAATCGCTTCTCGACCACTTTCCATCGGATGGCCCCCTTCTGCTCCCCCCAACCTTGGTTCCCTTCACGCTTTTCGTTCGCTTCTTTCCCTTCCCCTCTTCGGCCCCCCTACAACCGCGCACGGTTCTCCACGTTTCCTCCATTATTCCGTTCTTCGCGCGGCCAGACAATGCGATCATAAGGCTTCCTTTGCAAACTGAAACTCGACTGAAGTATGGGAATGTTCGCACGTTTTCGGTTATAAAGCCGGGCGTGGACGGTAACGCGCAAGATTTCCGCTCGGTTAATTTGCCCCCGGGGCGTGTTAATTGTTCGCCCGCCTGATCTCCAGCGGCATTTGATGTGGCCTCTTAAAATGGAGACGCTAATAAACACGATAGGGAACAATGTCGCGCTCTGTATCTGCTTACGAATTGGCATAATTAAAGGACGTTTTTGTTTGTGGGGAGCTTCACTTTTTGGTGTACGAAATGGTTATGGTAAGTTATGGGAATAGCACGTTTTATATAGTCAAGCCACGGATCTACTGAAAAAGAAATCTAAGGTAGAAACATAATGGAAGAATTGGAGATTAGTATTCGTGATATTAGAAGATTAGATTTGACCTGAATTTCCAAATCAACTGCTTGATAAAGTCACAATGTCAAAATGAAATTCTGAGTCATTAAAAAGACGATCACACGAGGTTCCTTCATTAAGTACCTACAAGCGGCTACTGCGTTTCACCTTGGGTCACAACAATGCTTTTCCGGGGTCCTAAATCCACGACCCTCGTTCAAGAAAGCGAACAGATCACACATCGTTCCCTGCCCTTCCCAAGCCAACTTCACACCTAGTAATTCCATCCCCAAATTATGATTTCACGGCTGAACCAACCCCTCTTATAATCCAACCCAGCTCCCCTCCGTTCTTTCCTTGGTTCTGTTTCCTGTAGCCTCGTTACCCAAGAAAACGCATTCGACCAGAAATTCGCGTCGAAGATGTGACGATCGCGTGCGAACAGCACGCAAGTGGGAGGTGCCCGTCGTAGCTGTCGTTACCCGGCCACGGGCTTCCTCCTCGAGCCGTCGCCACCGCCGCGAAGCTGCTTCGCGAGCCGAGTTAACAGGGTCGAAGACAAAACGCGGTAACGACCGGCGCGTCGACAACAACGACAACAACGGCGGCGTCTAAATGAATTTCGTTGGTGCTCGGAGGAACCTCGAAGGAACGTAACGACTTCCTTCTCGTGTAGCTTTAATCGAGAGCCGTATCACCGGGTTCTCGGTTCTTCGAGGAGGGTCTGGTGACGAGGAGGGATTGCCAGAGATCTCGAAGGAGGGTTTTGCCAGGGGTAGCCAGGGGGAACGTATGCATTTCTCGCGGAGCTCGGAAGTGCTTTATTTCCATAGTGCGCGCGTATCCGTACACACCGACAGTCATACTGATCTCTGGAGGCACGTTGTTGCCTCCTGGGTGGTATACACAGAGTATAAGGCGGCTTGACAAGAGTGAGAGGAAGAGGAAGAGAGAGAGAGAGAGAGAGTCTCGAGCGTATCGTTGGCTGGTATGCTTGACGCAGCTCGTTCGCCGTAGGCAAAGTTGTATTTCTTTCGAAAAGGCGAATAGTCGCTAAAAGTAAAATCTAAGAAAATAAAATACCCCCGTGGGGGGGGGGGGGGGGCTGCTGGTCTTAAACCGCGTCGACAGCGATCCGCGCCTCTTTAGAACAGCTTAGCATGCGCTCTGGGATGCCCTCCAGGGCAACGTGTGTTACGCTAAAGAGGAATAATTTCGGCCGTGAAATTCAGCATGTGTCGTTAACGATTCATTCCAGGTATCATTTCCCTTCCTTTGAGAGCAGCTATTGCTCGGTCACAGGGAACGCCGATGCTTTGAATATTTCAATTCTCGGGGAGATTATTTCCTCGCGGGATCACTGGAGGACGTGTACTCCTTGAAGCTCCTCGAACGTTTAGTGGAACTTCTTTATTTTCTCGAGAATTCTCGTCTGTGCACGTCTCAGTTGCCTTGACATTATATTTAAATGACTTTACTCAGCTTCGATCTTATGTATGATTGGTGTATGTTTGGCATGTTTGTTTCAAATCCGGCAACTCAATTTTCATCCACTTCCACCAACTCAATTGTTTTGAAACTTTGCTTGCGTGAGTAGGTTGGATGACAATACAATTTTTTAAAAAGAAAGTCAAGTAGAAAAAAATATTTTAAAACGATGTCGAAGTAAATTTAAAAATAAAAATTAAAAATAGAATGCATCTGCATCTGAGCGACCCTATTTCTAGATTACGTTTCCGCGGGAATGACGTAGCCACGCGATTTAATTTATTTGGCGCCTCTATTGATTCTTTTAAGCGGTCAGTAATCTCCGCTTTCCGTCCTTCTTTAAATATTATAAAAGTTCTGGGGGTTATTGCTTACAGGCGTTCGTGTCTTTATTTCTCTCGATCTGTTCTCTATTGTGTGATACTTTCTTGTCTATATATTGGGCTCTGTCCCGTTTAAATAAAACAAATAAATAAAAATTTAAATATATTTTGCAGCATATCCTTCCGAATAGATGACTGCTTGCAGTCTCCTTGACATACATTTTTACAGTATACTAATCAAAATTATTACAAGTGGCAGATTTGGGCACTTTTAATATAAAATTGTGCGAAATATGATACACAAGGTATTCGAATTCTGTTGCTTAATTAAACAAACGAAGCGCTTAAATGAACGATGAATAATGCAAAATCGTTTCTTGTGAAATAATGACGACTTTTGTCGTTTCAGTAATACCTTCTCATATCCAAATGTTGAAATATGTATTTTCGTTGTGTACATTGCGCGACAACCGCAATTCATAAAAATTAAGGAAAAATTACTGAAAATCTTCCTTAGCGTAATGTATCTCTGCCGAAGCGAATGAAACTTTTTACAGCCGTAGCTTCTGTCAAACGAGGTTGTAAACAACGAGATATGAATATTAAACGCCGGAGGACGTGCGTTTCCTTCCTTTTTCGAGTGAAATTCTGGATCCTCATCGTGACTGTTGGATTTAGGTGAAAACTGAATGCATTATTGAATCGTTGCAAGAGACTGTGCCTTGTTCCACTGTGCACGGAGAAAGGTAATGCAAGATGTTTGCCGAGAGGATTTCAAAGACCTCGCGCGGAATGCCTGACCTTTCCAACAGTATTTTTCAAACAGAAGGAGAATGGCGTTCACAATTTTCTAATTTCTGGTCGTCTTAACGAAGAAAAGTGAGGCTCTGCTCGCTATCGTAATAATAGGGCATAGAGTCTAGTATGCACGAGAGGAGGCACTTGATTTACAACGGAGAGCACTCATTATTCTTATCAATAAAGCAAACCGTTTTATGCATAGTCGAAACAACTTTACAGAATGTATAAAATGAGCATTGAACGTCCCGTGTGTTGTACTGCAGCTTTCGAATTAAACGAACGTTTCGACTTTCTAAACGCGATATAAAACGCACACAAATGGTAAATAATTACATACGATGGGTTATGTGGTATGCTATAAGCTACGTCCTCGAAACCCAATTGGGCACAGCAATAAAAGAATTGATGAATATGTAATGCTAACGTTATTGCAATCGTTCATAAAAGTGACCTTTAACTCGAAACATCCTGACGTAATATGTCCTATTTTGGATTTGTTTTATTAAACGATGGATTTGATTGTGAATTTCTTAACGAAGAGTCCTTGGAGAATACACTATAAGTGCCAAAATTAAAATTTTTGTTTTTTAATCGGAAAATAATCTACGTGCCAATGGTAATACTATGGTAATACTATTCTAATATTTAATTCATATTAAAAACGTCTCATAAATTCAATTACCCTCCAATAATTAAATTAATCATAATATCTTCAATAAATCAATTGAAATTCTAATAATCTCTGGCAATATTAGATATATAAATTGAATAAATTAAAATATCAAATATTAAAAATCAAAAATATAAATATAACTTTCCTTATTTTATATAAAATTTATGTAACTAATAACTTATTAGTCTATAAATTTAATTATATACATATATACTATTTAATTTAATATATAATATTCAACATTTTTTTAATAAATTAATAAATACTATAGTAATACTATATTAAAAAAAATTGTGTCAGCTATTTCTCTTCTTAAAACTTTACTATAGTGATACTATAGTATGTTAAAACTACAGTAATTTAAAAAAAAAAAGAAATATCTGACGCAATTTTTTTTCATAATTTTGCTAACGCAAGTGTTTGGGGTTTATTGTACCATTAAACTTCGGTTTAAAATATTTTTGCATGTCGCTTCTACTTTAGGAACTGTACGCGAAAACGTGTGAGTGCCTATATGACTTTGAGGATAATTTTCAAACCCTTAAAGGGCGATTGGCCTCGAATGAACCATAAGTACCGTTGTTCTTATTCTGAGTCACTTTATTAACGCTCTAAATATGCTTTTTGGTGCTTATTTTTGTATAGGTATTATATTTAGAAATGTATGAATTTATTTTAATGAATCGCATCGTTTATATGTGTATTGACATTATTGGCCCATTCCATTGCACATCTGTGGAAATTACGCGCTTGCGGATGCAGTAAATGACAGTTGTGACACAGCGCCGTAATTAACTGTTTAACTGAGAAATATTGGGAACTTAAGGATGTGACAACTTTAAATGGATATGCACATAGTTCCTGATTAGGTCGGCGAGATTAACGACGTAATATTTCACTTGCTTAATTAATTTATCGGCGAATGAGACGTCACATACGACAGTTGAGACAGATAATGCACGATGCTCCGATCGCGAAAACGAAGCATCGTCCATTTATGCGCGACGGGTTTCAAATGCAAAATGATATTCGTATGTATGGAGCCAAGTAAATGGGATGGATAGTTATATTAAGTAACAGTTAACGGTAACGAAATATCCAAAGTCCACTTTAATAATTAAGTAAATTACTAGGTCACGCTAACGTATAAACTTTGTGTTTCGTGACGAGTGCACTCTTCTTCGGACAGTTCGAAAGTACAATTACGTCATTTAGTGGAAGAATATAGAGAAATTGGACATATAATGAACCTGAAAAATAATTTCAATAAGTTTCATAATAATTTTCATATATAGTATCGATAATTTTTGCACTCATTTTATTTATTACGTTCTTATATTTTACAATCGAGTGTAGAATAAGTGACGTGCTATTGACGAAGCACCGGAAAATTAAAATTTACCTAGGGAAATATATTACTATTCAGTGAGGAGTAATTAAAAAACATTAACATCGCTTTATAAGAGAACGGTTGAGTTACGACCTATGATTGCTTTTGCACTGTTTATCCTTTAGACGAGTAGAACACGCCACAATAAAAAAATTGACCATGAAATATTGGGTCAAGGGCAATTTTGTGGTCCACTTTTTTAAGAGATTAGATCAGCTTGGCTAGGTCAAGAAATACTGCATCTTTGGGAATTTATTTCCAAGTGACAAAAATACTTTTCCCAATTAAAGTTTTTCAATAAAGACAGAGACATCTTTGAATAATATATACAATTTTTTCCCAAATTTTCTTTAAAAACACATGCCGGTCGAGAGTATATCATGGCGTGTATGGATTTCAATGAAATTTGGAATACAGATTACATACGCCCTAGACTACCTAGATTATAGGTTATTTTTTTTAGATTTTATCTATCGGTGGACCTTCAGTTTTTTCGATATTTTAATTTTTACCTGACTTGTGCGTAAAGAAATGTCAATTTTCACAGTGTAGTCATTTTGTTATTATTCTGTCTGCTTCAAAGTGTACTCATTTTGTTATTATTCTGTCTGCTTCAAAGTGTAGTCATTTTGTTATTATTGAAGCAATCGAAAAAATTCAACTTACTCTCCATCGATCCATAGGCGTAGAATCCCGCTACGGTGTTCGTGACATATAATTTTCTTAGACCCTGTACAGCGACAACTTTCGATCCCGCGAATCAGTCTCCCCCACGCGCATTCCGCGCCCCGTTCGACAACTCCCGAAAAGCGAGCTATTCCGTTTACAGGCGTTTAGCCGCGTCGCCGTTCTCCGAAGCGAGAAGACACAGCGATGCTCGGAGAAGCGCGGGAATTCATAGACGTCAGGCGGGATATTGTTCCGCTTGATCGATCGACAGTTCAACGGGGTTAATCGGAAAATCTCCGTGCAAAATCCTGGTCCCCCAGAGGGTCGGGGGTGGCGGACGGCTACGGGACGGCTGGAGTACAAGCCGCGTAACAACGCCGGGGAAAAATGACAGACGACGACGGAAGAGGAGCGAGGGAACGCGAAGCGAAGGGCGGGATAGGCGCAGGGGTGGCGAAGAACGGGAGACAGGGAGATAGATGCAGAGAGAAGGCGACATTTCGAGCCGAAACAGAGAAGGACCCCCTGGGGCGAAGGGGGCAGGGCCGAGGGGTGGGACGAGGCTAGAAGGAATTCCATAAAAATCGGTGAAATATGCATAGTGCCGCGGAACGTGGAGGAACGTCGCGACGTCGTCGAGTGTCCCCGGGGAGACGGGAATCCCAGCACGAAGAAGAGAACGAATTGCGAGCGGGAAGAGCAGGGAATCGGAGGGAGGAGGATAGGGGTAGAGGAAGGGTGCCAGTAACGGCGAAGGAAGGAGACGCGGTATGAGCGACTGGAACGTGGCTGAAGGGGGGTGGAGGTTCGGTGGGGAGGGAGCGTACAACAGATAAAGGAAAAGAAGGTCGGAGAGCGAACATTTGGAACGTCTTCTTGAACGAAATCTAATTTCGGTCCTACGACGAAACTAAGCTATTTTCTCCGCCATATGCACGCCCTAGTGTTACATCGGCGTTTTTCGCCACCCACGCCATCTCACCCCTCTTCTCCCCCTCCTCCCCTCTCTCACACTGTACTCGTGACCTCCTTATCATTGGGCACGTCGAAATTACGAATTTTCGCGCGTTCCACACGGCAGGCGTGCGAAACAGTCGAGGAAGTTTCGATTCTCGTAAAGTAGTGTTCGATGAATAGTTACTTTGAGGTGTTCGAGGAGCTGGCAACGTTGCGAGGTTATGTTGAAGGGGTAGGTAAACGTCGATCGTCTGGTTTTCAATTCATAATGATGGTTTTTTCATTACTGATAATCCATTTGTATGAAATAGTTTGGCTGGAGGTATTATAAATATAATCTGAATATAAATAGACTCTTCCATCTACCGTTTAAAAGTAATACACGCAGAAACGTTTTAAAAGTTAGAATTTTATTAGTGAACCTAATATTTCCCGAACTGCTTTAAATCAGGGGGGGGGGGGGCAATTTGTTTCAAATATTTCAAGCTAAGGATTCCTATTTGTATTTAAATCATTCTATGTTGGTGGAAAATTGATTATAAAAGTGTATTTTTTATACAGATATAAATATCGTAAGTTATCGAGTTAACTTTGAGTGTCTCATATTATTAGAATTGTTATGAACCACAATTTAAGTTTTTTCTGTTAGCCCAGACAACATTGCTCTGACACCTTGTAGACTGTCCCGCTCCTAATCATCTGTCCCTGAGGTGCATCCCCGTAACATTCTACGCCCTCCGCGTCGTTTAGTCCCTCCATTATTCGTGTTAAGGGTAGAATGATGATGCGGAACACTAATATTGTTCTCAGGGGCAAGGAGAAACGGAAGAGCGTTGTCTAAGCTTGAAGTGAAAGAGAAAGGTTGGGAAACGCTATGCGCTAATGGATGATCTTTCAGCGTCCAATTAGGAGGAATGATTTTGCGCGAATTTCTCCTTTGTTTCTAATAACCTTCCATTCGGTAATATGTGGAATATAAATCCGAAATATAGAATTGTACGATACTATCATCGTGTCCATTTGCGAAATTAGCAAATGTATTTAATTATGCAGTATCTAGCTGACGTAATTTATTCAGATTTATTCAGATTTGAGAACACTGTGTATAAAATTCTCAAACATGTCACTTTCTGCTAATATTTATAATAGCTATTATAAAGTTTTAGTGTGTTCAAATCTTTTCAGAGAAATATTATAAGGAAGAACCAAATGATTTTAAATGCTCCAAGTTTTTGCAATCGCATTACGCATTCACGTACTTTTTGGCGCATCAATTGAAGCACTTTCTTGCTCTACGGGCGTCAATATGGTTTTGCATAGAAACTGTCAGTTTAAGCGGCGTTGCAACTTAAAGTCTGCAAAGAAAGTTTAAGCTCGAGAGAGTTTCTCTCGAGAACGATGTACATCGTATAAAAAATTGATGACGCATGCAAGAATCTTAACGTGAACTACTTTCTTTCATTTGAGAACGTTTGTAACTTTCAAAGATCTTCAGTCACTATAACTTTCGTGCGACTTTTTGGCAGAAGCTGATGCTATACAAGATCTAAAAAAATACATCTCCCGAGACTCGTGCTTTGGAGACAAAAGCACGAGCGGTCTTCATAATTTTTGGATTCCTCTTTCATTCGCAAAAAATGAAAACAGGTTTAAGGGAAAATGGTATTTCGAAGTGCCACTTTGGTGACAGAATTAGCGCTTTTCCATGTAAATATTTATCTGTTGATAATTAATGTTGATTATTGTGAAATTAAAAAATATTTTACTTCGCGTTTTTTATTCAAACAATGTAGTAATAAACTTCGAAATTTTTCCATTAGATCAAAAATATATATTCTTTCTTAATTCATGGAAGTTATATATAAATTGTGTTTGGCTTACTCACGATATTTATCGGAGCTGAAACTTTCATCGAACGGAAAAATGTATTTTTCCATCGAATATTAAAATAGAACAGGAGAAAGAATTGAGGTTCTGGAAATTTTAAAACAATTCGATACTTCTCTACAATTCACTACTACAGTCTCAGTTTTTTGTCACTTTTTAAGGGCTTACTGGGGACCTGAAATTCCACTGTGGTGTGGAACATATTAACAGATGGAATGGGCAAGTAGAAGCGTTCCGTGCGCGGTCAGACATACATCAGTAGTTAGCGTTGCGGACGTGTCTAACGTTACATTTCAAATTGGGTTACAAATACCAGTTGCCACCAGTAAATGGGACATTCTGACATTGATAAAATATTTGCATTTACTGCCTTGGAAATTTATGATATTTTTTCTGGAACAAGTACTGAACGCTTACGCTTTTCACATACGATTCTTCCCTTACAATGTAAGTATGAATTTAACCGCGTACTGTAAAGTAATAACAAAGTATTGAATAAAATGCTCACATTTTACCGCTATTAAATTAAATCATATACAGGGTGTTTCTGAAGTCATGGTACAATCGAGGAGGGGAAGAATTCTCATGTAAAAGTTAAATTAAAAGTTTCGAGTACATACAATTTTTTCATACAGAGCTTCGCTTTCAAAAAATCGATTTTTGTCGTTGACTGACAATCGGTTCGATTCTCCAATCGATATTCTCTTAAACGAAGGCTCACATAAAAAAAGTTTATTATACATTTCCGATTTATTCTTGCATAAGAAATGGCCCCTTTTTCGTTGTACCACGATTTCTGATACACCTTATATGTTACGTCCTCGATTTACTCAACAATCACTTCCTGAGACCAACGATTGCATTATCTTCACAGTGTTTATTATTTAATTAATTAGTTACTCCAATTAAACGTACTTCACCGCGTTATTATTTTTACCGAAGCCTCGAGATTTCCCAAAGTCTTCATACAAAAGTCTAAAATCATGACGCGCTACACAGTCGCACGGGACATTTTCATTTCCCGAGTATCGCACTATTCCAAAGCCCCTCCTTCCCTCTCTGAAACACCAGGCGGAGAAGAAGTAGGGAAATATTCATCGAGACCTTTGTACCGCGGAGTTCTGAAGGGCCCATCGAGTATCGGGGGAATGTGGCGGGGAAGTGTACTAAAATGGCCAAAAGGTGGTCTTCATGTGCGGCCAGGCTGGTAGCAGCGAGGGCAGGAGGATTTCTGGCCCTGCCCCCATAATTAAGCCGGCGTTGGTTTTTGATGGCCACTAAAAATGTCGCGGAGGGTCGAACGGTTAAGGAGTTTCAAGGGAACCAAGGGCCGTCACGATCGAGCGGGTTTCCACCTCGTCGGGGTGTAAGGCTGTTCTCGGCGAAGGGCGAGGGTTCGAGTGGCGTTGGAGGAAGAAAGTGCGAGCAACAATTAGGGGCCGAGGGAAGGGGACAGAAGCCCTTATGCTCGGATATTAGCAATACCTAGTCTCGTAAAGTCGACTGTGCGGCAATTCGAATCACTTCGCGAAACTCTTTATATACCCCCTCCCCTCCCTGTACCTGCTGTCTTTCGTGAACCGTGGAGAGCGTAACACTTCGAAGGGCGGGGGGTGGACGACGTGGATGCGAGAGAAGGGGGAATGAAAGGGTGTGCAGGAGGACGGTTGTGTAGGTGGTTGAAATACTAGCGAGGGCAGTGATTTTAATGCGGGCTGGTTCTTAAATTTTACGTCGCCTTTCCCACCTACCGCCCCGGCCCAGCTCCGCGACGACCACCATCGCCTCCTCGTGGACGCGACGTGGAACGCGGGATTTAATCGTACCGAGGTAAACCTGCACCAAGGTTTCCCCGGTGTTAATTCGGTTATGCGGGTTAGTCCGTGGAGGGTGCCTCCCGCCCTTCCCCCCCGTGAAACGTTTCGAGCGTTTCCAGTTAGCTCTTCTGAAAACTTGTTCTATACCGTTCTGCGAGATAGCGCTGAAGGTAGACGTAATAATACGCCCGCCCGTGCGAGCCGCGGCACAAACGAAAATATAAAACGGTGCAGGTTTATCCAGCGAAGGAGACCGGGATCTGTTTGGACTGTAAGGAACGGCTGTTTTTAGACTGCTTTCGGGATGGTTCTACTGTAAGGATATTATTGTGTGCTTGTATAATTACTTGCTTGTATACGTGCTGGTGAAATCGTGATGAATTGGGGAAACAATAGTGTTATTATGGTATGTGGGTTACTGTAAATGTTCACAAAGCCGGTGAATCTTAGAATTTACCGGTCAATCCTAGCATCTACTGCAGGGATGGGCAATATCTGAATAAAAAATTATTTAAATACCAAATCGAATGAAACATACTTTGTTCTTAAATGTTATTCGAAGTTCGAATAACCTCAAAGTATCTGATTCGAAGAGCCACGGATGAACGCAGTTTATGCGACTGGAATTCATCCGACGAGGCAAAGATACTTTTCTCATTTGAAGGCTTTTTACTTGTCTCAGCCCTTGAACAACGCAGGCCCTGCCGAAATTATTTGAAGTCTTCGAATAAAGATACAGCTAAAGCAGAAAAAGTTATTCGAAGCTCAGAATGAGAGACCTTCCAGTTATCTTTATTCGACGAAGGACGAATAAAATTTTTCTCTTTTATTCTAATTTTAAATTTTTATTTAGATAATTTTATGCCCATTTCTGATCTACTGCTATCGGGTGGTAAAAGTCCGAAATATTATAGAATATTTGAACTTCGGGCTTAGATCTGGGTTGAGAAATTTTCCTAGTGTGACTGTTGAAAAAAACTTAATTTTTCGGGGATTAAAAAAAGAAACAATTATCATCTTTTGAGACGCTACAAATTTTTTTTAAGTAAAAATAGCCATTAATAGCGGAAAGTAACATCGCGAAGAGAACAATATGCTTCCGGATGCTAGACCCGGTTGCCAAAAAATTAAAAATCCCGATCCATTTGAAATATATCAGGCATACTCTAATGAGATTTTAGGTTATTCAGTTCAGCAAATTTAAATCACCAACGCGGAGAATTCATTAATAATTCGTTAATTACTTTAATAATTCGTAATTTACTTAAAACGTTAATAATTCGTGAATCCATTACCTCGCACGATTTTCAATCAATTCATAGTCTCAACTGCTAGAAAGATTCAGCTGAACTTGTTACTTCCAATAACACGCGATCATTTCATCGCGATAATTGAACAAATGGCGGAGGAGGAGCGTCAGGGTACCGGTCGAAGGTCGCGGAGGCTGGCGAAACTTTTTTACTGCGCCGTGCCTCCCTGATTTAATAAGTTCATTACCTAATGAACAGGTGTACGAGGCAACCTGGCCTGCTCCTCCCTCCTGCGTCGCATCGGTCACCGTTCGATAATCAATACTTTTAATTACCACATTTTTATGTATTCGGCTACAGTTTAGCCTGAATTGGATACGAAATCGATGACACCGTCGCGTCGCCCGTAGCCAGACCAATTCTCGCGCGCCTAATTACTACAACGGGGCTTAATTTATCGGATGATACTCGTGAATGCCTCTGCGACGTCGTTTATTACCTTCGACCTTTCCACCCTCCACACACCAGTAGAATTTTCCAATGTCAGTGATTCGTACTGCGAGGCTTCACTGAATTCTGACTTGCGGCCGGCAGGCTCGAACAGCAGATTTAACGTGCCTAATGGAAAATATTGCTGTCCCATCGGGGGCCTTCCAATTTCATTCGTCAGCCTCGCCGTGTACCTTCACACGCGGACGCGAACTTCGAATGCGTCATTTGTAACTGTTTATGAGACAACGCTTTGAAATATGCAAATTCGACGTGTGTATATTTTGTATCGAATCGTAACTCAGCAACTTGGCTCGGCTCCCGGGAAATTATTCATGGAGCAGTTTGGATTGTACGAAGCCGCAGGGCCGCGGGTGAAATATGTAGAACGGGTGTGAACATTTTAAACCTTTAATCTCTCGAGACAAAGAAAACGAGGAGCGCCCGCCATGGCCGCGGCTTTACCTTCTTTCCTCTCTTCTTTCCCCCTGCAATTTCTTCCTTTTCTTCGTTCTGTACTTTTCTCCCCGCCCCGTTCGTCGATCCCCACCCGTGCAATTGTCATGAATTAGTGGAAAGAGATAACAAAGAAAGAATTAAGGCTCGTACACACCGGTGTAGCTGCTCACAGTCACGGCGGGTTAATGTATGCACCGAGGGAAGTTCTTTTAAGTCGTCGGCTTAGACCGATCCTGGCTAATGGCTGCCCGAAACTTCTTTGAAATTCCTTACTGCTGCTAGTCAGATCAGTCATCTGGCTGGCTAACGGCGAAAACGAACCGCTATAATTTACGGGAATAATTGATGGAATATTTTTCTCTGTTCTCTTTGTTCGTTTTCTTCTTTTCTTTTGTCTTTCACGAACCACCTTGGTGAAGGGTGTCTGCAATTGGGCCGCAAGGTTTCCACACCCTCTGTAATATTAATTTTTAGGACATTGATGGACATTAAAGATTGCATATAAATTGAGAGGTAGATACAGTTCAGTTTCATTTCGTAAACAGTTTATTGGAAAATGAAGAAGTACTTTCGGGAATCTTGATAGTGTCAAAATTTCTTGAACTGTGACGATTTTAAGCCACCTTGGGAGAAGGTTAGGTAAGTTTAAAAACAACATTAATTACTAGGTATTCATTTTGGTCTAAAATTAAGCATTACTTTTCAATTCATTAGAGTTAAAGAACGAAATTGAAACTGGGACTTATTCTTTGAAACAAAATTTATTAACATCATAGTCTTTAAAAAAACATGTATTATATATGACGGGATAAAGAGGCTTTTTTAAAAAAAAGTTTCTTTCGTTTCACAGTGATAACTCAAAAATGGAAGAATCAATAGATTTAAATCAAATTCGAGCGTGTTCACAAAATGTATAGTTTTGGTCTGAACCTAAATTGAAATTATTAAAAGCTCTTATTCATTATGAAAAGAAACTGAAACTTTTTAACGAAACACGCACTCTTTTTAAAACTCGCCATTTCGTAGCTGTCATTATTATAACTTTGTTTCTTTCCCAGGTTCAGTGCAGAACCGGAGTTACTCCAAACAAGAATTTACAAGCAGGTCGCTGAATTTCTTTTCATTTCGTCAAAATCGCTGCAAAGAGACCTTTTTACAAAACCTCTTAACGATCCATCTGTACCTACTTATCGATATTGCATATTTTTGGCGAAACCTATTTTTTTAAAGCTTACAATGTTATTAAACATAGCGTCAAAGAACAAGTCTCAGCTTCAATTTATATCTCCGTAATTAATCGAAAAACAAATGCTACATTTTCAAGAAAAACGCGTGCCTAGCACCCTCAAGCAATTTAATCGGTTCGAACCTGAATTAACGGAAGCATCGCATTACCACACGCTTCCATCGAAACGATATTTTATTTCCTCCGCGAATATATTACTTTGTCCCGTAGTGCAGCGCGAGAGGTCGACGGCACACGGCGATACGAGCCCTCTCTTTAATCGTGCCATTGAGACCACGAGCATTTTGACCGCCTCGCTCTGGAATCTTCCTCCGGCAGGATCCCACCAACCCCCCTTAGCTCGGTCCAACTCGGACGAGGCCTTCCTCTCTCTCCCGCAGCAGCGGTGTCCCGCGGCTCGTCTCCGCCGCCCTATCTCTGTCTCCTCCACTCCCGCGCGCGCCCCGCCGCGCGGCTCACCCTTCCCCGGGAAGCGTTAATTAACCCGCGCGGGCTGGCATCAAATAAATTTTGGTTAGAACGTGAGAAGCAACAAATCTGAGTCAGGTGGTGTCAACTACGGCGAACGCGAGCCACCTCTTACTTGAGTTACTTCAGCGCGAGGCTTTTGTGGCTGGTACGGTATTATGGTGAGGCACCAACACCCGCTGACGCTCCCAGACAGACGCGCGGTAACGCGTGCGTAGATGTATGTACGCATGGTTAAGGGAAGAGGAACGGAAAGGGCGAAAAGGGGCCACGAGAAAGAAAGTATTATACGAGAGAATGAGGGAGTTGATGCGGGGGTGGCGTGGAGACGATGGGGGGAGGGGGAGAGGTTGGTCGGGATGGAAGAAAGGGACCTGAAGGGGGTCGTAGCTACCAACAGCGTCACCGCATTTCCCGCGCGTCCTAATTAGAGAAATTTAAATTCATAGCCACCCCATGGCGCTGAACTTACCCCTGGCTCGGTCTCCTTCTCTCTTGCACCCCCGTCCAACCCTCCCCCGTTCACTTTTCGTTTTCTCGTTGCGTTCTCCTCCTCTCTCTCTCTCTCTCTCTCTGCCCTCGTCTTGCTTTAATCTTCCTCTCTTTTCCCTTCTTTACACCCCCCTCCGGCCACCCTGCCATCGTCGTTCCAGCTTTTATCCCACGTCCAAGCCCGAAGCGCGACGCACATTCCTTAACTAAAGCAATTACGAATCGCCTCCCTCGTGACTCGGCCGACTTACGCCAAAAGATAATGTCATTTTCCATCAGCTTTCTTTAGCAGCCCACTATCTTCTCCGGGGGCTCGTTGGTTTTCCCTAGCCGCGTTTGATCTGGCCGCCCGTCGCTGCGGGAATCTACGCGACGGAGCGGTCGTGCTGTTGGCAATTGATTAATCGTTGCGCGTTGGTGATGGAGATCGAGATATTATTCTGATAGATATATCGCGATGGATGGCACGTGGAGGTAATAGAAATACATGCGCTACCAATCGAAGGTCAGATGCCGTGGAATGCCGAAGATACGGGCGTGTAACGGGAAAAGAAGCGTTTAAGTCGGCGGAGCGATAACTCATATAGCTTCTGATTCTACTTTCCATTACATTTACCTTTCGCTTCTGCGCGGAAGTGAATTTTACGCTCTAGAGCCGGCCGTCTCGCTGCGAGCAGGCAAGATAAATAGTGAGGAAGACAAATTGTTCAACTTTTAAAGTCAAATACATATTTCATCGAACACTAAATCCGTCTCTAACGTAAGGGAGGGGTCGCGCGCCGGTCTTTGCACTTGGCTTCGGCCGTTTAAACGAAAAGCACACACGATTAATAAAGATGATATCGCGCGACGTTAAATTAGAATTACTCGGTGATTTAGTAATCGTGATTGTTGCTCTGGATTTTTTTTTGCCAAATTGTCGACGCGTGTGAGGGATTAATTGAAAGATACGGACTTTTGATTGGAAACTGATATAAATTATGATGTACACGCGAATGTTAATGTTATAACAAATTCACTGCTGCAGAATATTTACGACCGCTGTAGACGATGTTAATTTAGAGAGTAATCTGTCAAATATGTGGCACATATTACGAGAACATTCAGCTTCTAACAATTTAAAAGACAAACTTATTTGTCCACGCAATAAGTTGATTAAGGGGGAATCCTATTTTCTGGACTAAAAATATAGGGAAATTTGTACTTTTTTTAAGATACTAGCCATTCGATTCGACCGAAATTTTGACTATTTTTTTATGCACTTTTGAAGATTATGCTAGTTTTTTTTATTAATTTTTAATTATAAATGTAGGAATTATTCATGATCGACCATCGCGTCGCGCAAAGTTCGTCGTCCAGCTGGAGTGCGTGATATTTATCTTCTAGGTAATCTGAAACTGAAAAATGAAACGGCGTGTTACTTCATACGTATGTAGCTCCAATTTGATTAATCAGAATACCGATAAGTTATATATTTTTGTGTTAAATAAGAATCATGGAGAATTTTAATAGCAAAAATTAAGGTTTGATTTAAAAATTCATCACTCTGCTGAATAATTTTTTCTTTTTAGTCTGCTTCATCAAATTCAAGCTACATATATATATAAAGTAAAACGCGTCTTCATTTTTCTATTTTGTCGACCATACATACCTTCTATATTTATTATTAATAATTAATAAAAAAACTGAAACTTTAAAGATGCATAAAAACATGGTTCAAATTTCGAATGAATCGAATCGCTGGTTTCCTAAAAAAAATCCCAAATTTTGCTATATTTTTAAAAGAAGAATAATATTCCGAAAAATCGTGCCCAGCTTTTTTCAGTTGCTTCGAAAAATGCTACCCCACACATGGGTTAGTTTGGGATTGCCTGTATTAGAAGCGACAAATACACAGAGTCACGCGTTAACCTTCCTTTCCAGAGTCGTACAAGGGCTTAAGTTGTCGAATTCCCTGTATCCTGAGTCAATCTACCAAGGATGAATTAACGACGAGAGGTGGGAATAGGGCGAATGAACTGGGTATTTCAGGGCGGAAATTCGTAGGGTAAGCCCCTGGGTGATCTCTAGAGTGGTCACTAATACTCCCTAAGAACGCCTAGTGGAAGCTGTGGAACGCTGTTCCCCATCAGTCGGCGCTGCCTACTAACACTGAATGCATTCCTTCTTGATTAGGATCCCTTCCAAAAGCCGATTTGCTCGCATTTGAAGATCCTCCCGATTCTGTTGGCCAGTGGAGCAGCATCAATTGACTGTGATCTAAGAACCTCCATTTAATATCGGTTATTTGGTCCTGATACTGCTTCGTCCCATGGAATTATTAGGCTTCGCGGCGCCAGCTACCTCGTAACGACGTTATTAACGCAGTTACGTTGTAATCATGTTTTACTGGTGTAATTACGAACGTATGTTTCGGTCCACATCTTTGATAAACTGAAGCAAACCACATAATTTGATAGATCCTCGTTATATGTGCGTTAGGAGAAAACACAAAGTAATCTTCTGAACGGAAATTTAGGAAATCTAGGAGTCTCTTGGTTTAGATTACTATTAATTATTGAATGTGGATATTGCTTGCAGAGGGGAGAAAAAACTTGTAAGATCGAAATATAATTTTAGAATAAATTTGATTTTAGTGTGTCTGCAGTTGTGGTAGAATAATATTTTAGGCTGACCACTGATAATAGATAGAAAGCGCAATGTGTACGTACAACGAGAGTCGTTGTAACTTAGTGCTCTTAAATCAGGTGAAATTAGAAAAAGTAGAGAAGCTGCGTTTCGAAACCCCAAATTTTTCAATTTCGTATTCTCATTCACGATGTTTCAGGGTATCCTGAAAACTCTGCCTCTGCTAGTGTATATATTTCTGCCCTCGGGGATGGAGGGGCAGTTTTTGCGAGCGTACCAGCTAAAAGCTGAGATAAATCATAGGATTACTGGACAGTCATTTACAAAAGAGATCTTCGACGTCTAGCAATTGCCTCGAATCGAATGGACGTGCGGAAAGGCTTTCGCTAAGTCAGCTAAAATCTAATAAATAAATAATTCCACATTCAATATCATGCTAGTCATTGTGTCATTGTGAAATACAGGCATCTGCAATTATTAAAAAGTATTAGTGAATACTCCACATAACCAATCAAAAGCTGCAAATTCCACTTGGCAAACCCTTAATCGCCCTACACATTCCATTCTTTAAATCCCACAAACGATAGTCCACCTCACAACTACTTACTATCAATGTGATACCTGAATCATCAATGCACCAAGTTTACCAGCAGCAATAGTGCATGCAAACCAAACTGGCCATCAACCATTAACCACTTAATCTAATTACCGATCCCTTTTTCCCGATCTACCAACAAAAGTCCACAACTTTTCGATCGCCAGCAGGGCCAGTCTACTCGCACCACGACTGTATCCCTTTTCTTGGGAATTCAAACTGGGAACACCAGGTAAACAATCATCCAGGGCGCCTCTTGTTCCCGTTGGTTATGTAAATTCTCAGCTTTGATCCATGCCGGACGTGGCGGCCGCACAAGTCGGTATTCTTTGCCTTGCCGCGAAGGTGGCACCGGGCACGGATGATAGGTACTATGCATGCTGGATACTTGAATGGAGGTTCGAAGCACGTTGTACTTCTGGCGAACTACGACTAGCAGGTAGCGGTGGCGGGTCTAGGGTGCTCATGCCCGAAGTTTCGAGGGAACTAGGCAGCGGCATCGTTGGCGCTGGTTAATTTGCATCCCTTAATGAGTCGCTCACGTAACGCCCTTATCTTTACACCCTGCCATTCCCATCCCCTCGCCCCGCGCGCCCCCTCCCCGCGATTCGACCACCCTTCCCAATGTCCCGTCACCGAAGTCCTCCCTTCCTCCGGCGAAACGAGCCGCCCGTCTTCCCTTCTTCACTGTTTTCTTGTCATTCGGCCTTGTTATTTCTAAGTTGCTCACCCCCGACCCCCCCGGCCGCCCCCCTTCACCCTTCTTGCCCTGTCTTTCGCTTCTTTCCGCCGAGGCTCGTTCGTTCGCGTCGCCCCCTCACCCTTCCTGCGGCCGACCCTTCGATCTCTCGAGGGTCGAAGAGTTTCCTTACCGCATAAAAACACAGAGCAACGTGGCCACGGGGCAATAGGCATCAGGTATTCATTTGAAGCCGAGTGCTTATAGGGAGCGTTACTTCTCTTGACGGAGACCTTCGCCACGTACTCGTGGTCCGAACACTTTTTCAGAACGCCCCGATGCCGTTCGTCTCGATGTCCTTAGTGGACGTCGAGAGGATTATCAGAAGTTGGAGATTCTCTAAGGTCGTCCTGTGTTTTTCTGCTGGATCGATGACGGCAACGATGTTGTTTAAATATTTGCTGGTATTTGTAGGGTCTTTAGGCTTGTTCCATTGACTTGCAAGGTGTCAAGTGCTGGGTGTTAGTCTGTTTTTATTAATGAACTGTGTTGATAGTATTTTATTGTATTCTTCTGTGGCTCTTTTCTTAATCAGCCAAAGTGTTCGCTGTTTACTTGAATGTTTCATTTTTATAGGTATTTGTGATCAGTGAAATCCTTATCTGAAGCTTAACAATATGTGGAATACCAAAGATTTTAGGCAAAATATTTTCCAAAATTATTTTATTTGACAAGAAAGTTCGGTTACCCGAACATTCGACTTTTGAAACTGTGCAGGTTTGTAGAGGACCTCAATAGAAGTATCAGACAATTTTTCCTTTGCGTCCAATTACGACTCTTCAGGGTGAAAACAAAATTGCCATGAAGAATTGCCCGATACTTCTATTGAGGTCCTCCACGAACCTGCATAGTTTCAAAAAACTCGGAGTGTAAAGTAAAGAGGAGAAGTAATCTATTGGAGATAAACTTGTAGAGTATGATGAATATGTCAAAATTTTCTGCTTGAAGCTATTAAGTTTTTGTAATGTCTGATTATTATCACCTAGACTGTTACAACCTTATCTACTAATTAACAGTGGTTAATTCTGTGTGAATCAAAATTGTAAGAGTGCAAGTCGAAATTGTTAACTTCGTATGCAGAAATATATTCCAACTATGTAGGACCATTATTTGCACATCTACATATTTAAAAATTATGTACAATAGGACGTTTTTACAATCCACTAATTGCTTGACTTCGTAATTTGTTCCTTGCGATTGAGTGAGTATCACTTCATTAACAAACATTTTCCTTGGGGAGTATTCCAATACTACCTGCGACACTTATACATCGTTAAAGAACTGTCTCTGTTCCAAATAACGTTGAGTGGCAAACTGTTCTTGATTTTTATCACCCTAACCGTATCGAAGGGAAGACGATCCCCCTCTTTAGCGTTTCACTCCGTTGCGAGAAACAATTTTCTTCCCCGTCCCCTTTTATCTTACCACTCAAGCTCACCCTCAACGAATTGGATTCTTCTTGATAGACAAACGAGAGCTGTACGTTACAGGAGACGATCAGAATTTGCAAATTGCGACAAGGAGAATTTGTTTTAGATAATCTAAAGCGTAACATTCAAAGTTACATATTCTGGATACTATAATAAGTTAAAAGTTCAAGTTAATAGTAATATAATACCCCAGTGAATGTCAATAAAAATTATGGACTGATTTTGTCAGTGTAAGTGGAAATCGTGTGCGTAAATATATATCTAGTAGAATAACTTTTTATAAATACTGTCGTGCACACATTCAAATAGAATAATTGCATTTTACGAAATTGCAAAAATATGTGAATAAAGCTAATTTGGTTTTCTTGTTTGACCTACGGTGAAAAAAAATAGTCTCCACTTCACCCAAGCCACTCTCAGCCATTACAACACAAAAATCAATTACAAAATACCCATCACGAAGAAGAGAACAACGATTAGCCCCAATTTAACGTGACGCATAATTTCAAGTGAATCGTCCAACTCGCATACCCGCGATATATATAAATAAAAAAAAGATAATTACTGTCCAAACGTAACTTTCGCTGATCCGAGGCGGAAAATTCTCTCTGGAAGTCGGTGACAGCGTCAAACTTCTCAGCACGGGGTTCGCGCCACCGCATTCTGTCGGCCCCTGCCGTACCAAACAGCCCCCTAACCCCCTCGAGCCCGGTTACTCTTGGTCGGGTGGCTCGGTGGAAAACGCGACGCATCTGTTACCAAATTATTTTGCCCACGGGCCCGTGAAAAATTTCCCCCGGTGCTATTATTGTTCCGTTGCGCGTGAGAATCTAGTTATTTGCTCATTTCATTGTCCCGGCACCCACCCCTCGCCCCTTCTAGCGGACCCGCTCGGAATATAGACGGCGACGGCTCGCTAACTTGCCCCGAAGGCCGTCGAAAGAATTTCCCAGCGACGAGGTGTCATCGTTAAAACGGAAATATCCGTCGCGATAGGAAATTTCGGGCGAGCACGATGGCAAACGATCGCGCGATCAAGCGAACATCAAACGTTGATCGTTTCTTGCTGGTACTCATCGGCGTTCGCCGTGACGTCGCGTGATTGGGCGGGCGCTGTACGTGGAAATGCTTTCCCAAAAGGATGCGCGAAACCGATATCTGGTATTGGTACGAGAATGCTGCTCTTCGTGCATCGTTTGTCAGACGTGAATGCTTTGGTAACGTTGCTTTGGTAGTGCTTAAACCGATGTGGGTCTTGGTGTGTTTTACGGAAGCTTGCGTGGTCGTGGAAATGTACTTGCGGGTGGATTTAAGTGGGAATTGTGGGAGAGGATTAGGGAAGAGGACTTTGAGTGGAATCTGGGAGAGAGTGAAGGGTTCAAATTTTTAATGAAGTTTGAAGGGGATGTTTTGCGTGAGACATTTATTTTTCTAAAGACTATCTATTACTGATAAATACACTTGATATCGGGGACGACCTTCTCTATAAAGGGGCCTGGGTGCAAGACATATTTTAGGCCCTAAACAATTTCTCAATTGCAAACAAGCATAACATTGTTTCAACAAACCAAATCACGAATAACAATAATAAAGAAAATAAAATAAACAAATAAACATTAACATATTTAAATAAATGACATTTTTATTGCAATATCATTAATAATATTACGTTATTATATTACAAATTATCTTCTAATTTATGTTTTGTTAATTTTAATCAAATTAAATAAATTCGTTCCCATTTTTTCTTCATTTTTCTCTTTTTTGGGGGCCCCTGTACAGCCCTTAACCTCTGCACCGGCCCTGCTTGACACAGGCAGTGATTTCTTGTAGAAAATATATCCGAAATACCACTCGTGAGTCATAAAAGTGTCCTACGCGAGAAGACTCTCAATTCGTTCGTAAGTGAGGACCAGATCTCTCAGACAGTATGAAATGTACATAAAAGAAGGAAATGATTTATTATCCTTCTTTCATCCTGCACATATTTTACCATATCACGTAGATATTCTTTGAAACAGAAGAGATTCCTCTCTCCAGTTTTGACTAACTCGTAAAAATTTAAAAAACAATAGGAACTAACAATCTACGAATACCCCTCAGTAAACTTTCAGCCAAGTTTGCGAGGACCACATTAGAAGATAAATCGGGCACAGAAAACAGGATGTTCTATTTTCCACGTCCACTCCATGCAGACATACGATCCAAACTAAAAAGTTTACACATGTATCCTTAAAAGCAGTGGTAAATGAGGTTCGTCCCCTAGCCATCATCATCACTAGTGCTTGAATAGACAGTGCTTCGCCAAGTACCAACTAGAGGACGAAACGAAAGCAGTAAAAAGGAACGGCGTCTAATTCACGGCGATGGAAAGACTCCCGGCGTAATCTCTACCTAATATGTAGAAGGCAGGAGGGTAATTTCGAGAATCCACCGAGACACTGCTCCGTGATGGCTGGTGTTGCAGCAACTCGGGAACACTTATGCCGCTACAGGGGCAACATTATGGAAATAGGTCATCCACGATGCAAATGGAGAAACTCGATGAGCTCTCCTCAGGTGTACGGATCCGGGGGCGTAAGTGCGTCGTGACGGTCCCACGATACCCGTGGCAAGGAGCGCAACCGTCGCCTGTAAGGAGGTTAAGCGATTTCAGGAGATCGTTTCATAAGGTGCGCTCGACTAAGGACGGATGCTGTTGTCCGATTATTGGGAATTAATGTAAATAGGAGTCTGGGTAGGTCGCTAAGCCCGACTAAGCGACGTACGCAGCATCCACGCCGACCAAAGTTCCCTGGGCCCGGTGCATCCCTGCCAGGATCTCCTCCTAGCAAGAACCGCTCACGAGCCCTGCTGTTCCCTCTTGTCTCTGTTTCCGTCGCCATCCGCCAACCTAACCCCCGCCATTACGAACGATCGTGCATCGCATGTAGACGCCCGCGGAAGAGTTCGCCGTGCACGTTGTATCGACGGAACTTGCCCCGCTGGATAGGAAACTACCCTGCCGTTAACGTTTTCTTAGACCCGCGGAATCGACCCGAGTAAATTCTGATTGCATTGTTTCTTCGGTCATGGAGCTATTAACTGCGAAATTTTAGGTGACTTCGGGGGCTCAGGGGTTGCTCAAAGGTAGCGGAAGATGGGACATTTGTGCGGTACAGGTGGCGCTGGAGTAAAGTGTTCGACAACAGAGTTTTTTTTCTTTAGATACTAGTTTAAAGTCGCAGCAACTGCTTGGTTATTAGCGACTGCTATTTTAAGGGGTTACATACGTTCTCGGCGCCTAATAATTGATCACATTTGGGATTTTTTTTCTCTAGAGGTGTGAAATATATAGGAAATTTTATAATTGTATCTTGTTCTTGGGACTTTTTTTCACATAAAAAAATTATTTGACACACTTTTGTCATATATTGTCATATATCAGCATCATAACTTCGCTAATTTACAACCTTTTCTCATGAACTTTGCGTTATGCAGAATGACATTCTTTAACGGCTATCGGGACAAATTTTTGAATTTTTGGAAAATAAGAAAATTATGCCGCTTTGGAGATAAGGAGGCCCCCTGCATGGTTCAGAGGTTGCTGCAACCGCAGAAAACGAACGGCAATATATGACACAAGTGTGCCAAATAAATTTTTTTATGTGAATAAAGGTCCCAAGGACAAGATACAATTATAAAATTTTCGATTTATTTCGCACCGGTCGAGAAAAAAATTCCAAAAGTGATCAATTATTAGGCGCTGAGAACCTATGTAACCTTTTAACGCAGTATAGTAATACGTGTTCCAGTGTAATTAGAGAATTACAATCAATACAATATTGCACTTTTCGTGTCAGTGGAAATTGCTATCTTGCCAACAGCGTCATTGAGGAAAATTGTGGGTTCTTGTCAATGTCTCTGTTTGTAGGTGAATGTTCTGGTGGTAATTTTCATGCGCCCAAATGAACTTTGTGTAGTTTAAGTCGAGGTACTGTGGCTTATGAAGAGGACTTTGAAAGTAGTTTACTTTCCTCGTGTTAGTAGTTTAGTATGATAGAAATTAAAGGGCCATAGTAGAAGACTAAATTGACTAAAATGGGATGGGCTGAAGGTTATTATTATCTTACTAAAATGGGACTAAATAAAATGAAGATTATTATTATCTAATGTGTCTTAAAATAACAAATGCAATTCATCTCAACGAAGGCTGTTATTATCAGAAATCCAATAAATTCACTTGTCATATTTGGTAACTATGCGAGTTTCTAGCATGTAACTTTGCTTCATGCTTCATGTAACACCCAAAGAACGCCAGAGCAGCGTTGTTGCTAGTGTTGCACGACATGAACTGCAGCAAAGCGCTTTGCAAGCCTGTGACACGTTTCTGTTTGATATATGAAACGTTTGACAAATCTTGCAACCCTGCAGGTAGACCAGTTCTGCACTCGACGGAGCGTTAATGGTGTATTCAATTTTGGAAGCATCAATGTACAAAGTTTTAAGAAAAAGCTCCTCCCATATTCAAACTCAAAACTTAGTTCTCATAACGTATTTTTTTGTACCGGTGTAAAATCATCGAAAATAAAAATATTCTCAATGGCGTAAAATAAAATTTAGGTCCCTTGAATTTTGAATTAATTGTTTACATCGTGGCATCTTTGAATAATTATCTTGAATGAACTACTCTTTAGTATACTTCCGTTCGGTTGAAGTAGAATATGTTGTAAAACGTGAAGTTACAAATATTCCAAGAATTTTTCCATACTAAAAATCATAACAAATTGTAAATATCTATAATAGTAAGACTCACTATAAAATAAAAGTTTCAAAAGTTAATAGCAGCCTTTAATTATTTTGCAACCAAATAGAAGTAAAGGTCTACTATAATCACATAATTGGCCAATTTTCATTAATCAAAATATGGGGTTAGTGTAATAATAATTGCTAACGAAAAAGATCCCAGAAATCCTCAAAATTAAATGAACAAAATAGTTAGATAAAAACCAAACTATTTTTTTATTTAAACTTTCCTACTCGAAACGGCAAAACAATAAAATTGAGTATCTGCTTCTACTTATTCAAAACTATTACTTGTAAAATGACCTTTTCATCTCTATGCACCAACTTAACCCTTCACCTACCATTCGTGGCTGAAATTAAGCCGATTCATAGGCTTCCAGTAGTTAAAGTGTTAATACTATATCCATTCCCCGAAACCACGTAACTAGCAGGCGACATAGAAATTCTACCACGAGTCAACGGTCACGTAGCCCGCGTAGAAGGAAGACTTCAGAGGAGACCGAAGTCTCGTGTCCAAGCACCCGCTAAATAGGATCTACGCGGGGAATTAACGAAAGACAGATAGTACCATTAACGTGGCCGTAGTCGAAGTGGCCAGCGCATGTCGCACACGAGAGCTTCTGACCCATTAAAGTTGCTGAATACACCGGGACGTGGAGCGAAGGAGTTGAAGCTGGTTGAAGAGTCGGCGTGAAGGAGGCAGGGATCGGAAGGTGTGTCTGAGAGGACGCAGGCCGTTCTTTAGAGCGACTTGGAAAGCGTGATAAATAATATCCCGTGCCCATTCGGCAGCCGCTGGGCGGGGCAAAGGGCGAGTAATTAAATGGAATTATTTAGTGTTATGAAAGGATGCGGTAATAGGAGCAACAGCGACGATACCAGCCACCCTCGGTTGCTCTGTCCTCTGTTCGGCGGGCGATGGGGGTGGGCTCGAGGGACAGAGGAAGGCGGAACGACGGAATTAATGAGCGCTGGATAAAGAGGGTAAACGGCCAAAGGTTGAGTGAGATCCTTTTCAGGTGGGGCGGTGGGGGAGGGACGGAGGAAGGTATCCAGAGGACGGTATACGCCGTAAGGGTCGACCGCAATGAATAGTTCATTTCTCTTTGAAAGTTCCGCGGGTTGCACGGGTGATGATTAGCGGAGACGACGGTGAAATTTGCCAAGTGACCGAGAAGGGCAAGACGCGGGAGTAATTCGCAAACTGGCCTTGAAAATCGAGTAAATACTGGCGAGTTGACGCTCGCTGGAATGAACTTAATATTCAGAATTCAGGACCCGAAGGAACTTCGCCGAGCAGTTAACTCTCTCGCGGCTTACATGTGTGTGTGTTATGTTAAACGTGTCCGTAGGTGCGTTTCTGGATTTTGGGAAGCTTCCAGCTTTAAAGGGGGGAAACCAGGGTGGCGGTTCGAAATATTCGATTTTTTTGGTGTATTTTGTTAATGTCTGAGGACTTAATAATATAATGTGCCTTTGAAGTATTAAAGTAAAATTCGAGGAAATAACGGAGTTATAGATGGTTTGGTGCAGGTAGTACAGCGGTATGAAATCGGCCGCTCGCAGGAGGGTAATGCTTCTGAAACTTTAAACGCGTTTTTCTCGAATGGCGTTTTTCAAATGGGGTGTACGGATAACTTAGTTAATTTTCATCGGATTTACTTCAAATTCCCCATGCTGGCTGGAAATAAGATTATCTTCAGTTAACCGTACCGAATTTCTGATTGGGGAATTAATTTCTTCGCAACGTTGAAATAAATGCCGGTTTTCTTAATGATTTTCGACACTTTCATTTAGAAAGTCTGCTATTTTATAACAAATTATTCCTTTTTAAACCTGTACGTACAACTAAAGAAATTGCCTGCGATTTTAAGAAAATATTATAAATTTTTATTTTAGGTCTATCGTTGCAACACTTGAGGTGGGCCGTTTTAAACAAATTCCTGAATGTCTATCACCCCATTGGCTACAATAATCAATATTTTTGCATGATATTTGGGGAAAAATTTTCCAATAAAGATATTTTACAAAAACTTTCAATTTATCAATAATAGAGGATTGAAATTGGCCCTTTTTCTGACTGGCACGCTGGTTTCCCTCCTTAACAGAATATTATTACTTGTAATTTTATTCATCTGAGAAATCATTTCTCGCCACGTATATTCATTATTATTTTTGTGATGTTCCAGGACCCCATCTTCAAAAAAAGATATTGTGATTTTCTCTAAATACTATATTTTTTTCTGTACTACAACACTTAGAAGTTTCCTTAAATCTGTCACCCAGGAGTGCTTTGTCAAAGCAATAGTCGCAATACGAATTTTATTGCAAATAATTAGTGAAGATAAAATGCACGCACAAGTATATTTCCGCGATCTGGAAATTAAAAATGTGCTTTTAAAGGGTACGTATCGTAAACCCGCAGGGCACATGTGAACAGCATATTCTTGAAAGTAACAGTTGATAAATGTGTTTCTGGGAAGCTCTCGAAACGCTGAATATGAGTCAGGGTCTCGAGCAGTTGACGTCTCCAAATGAAAAATTCATGGCGAACATGGCATGGAGCCTTCCACTGTATTCTTCCTTTTCACGTTTGGTCTCTAAACGTATGTACATCCTTCGTGGACATTGTTGAAATACCGCTGTTGCCCTGCATGCCCAAGTTACATACTGGAAGTGACTACCTGCAGATCATGCAGAATATGCACAGATGTCCTGGCACTATTTTCTGCAACTTTTACATTATCCAATTTAACGCAATCAATGACTATCGAAATAGAATTTTCTTTAAATTTTCAATCTGCAAAATCGACTCCTCAAAAATGTAAAAATAGCTTATTCAGAAAGACTAATGCTTCTCAATTAAAATAAAAGATCATTTAGTAAACGTAAACTGAATATTTTTAACATCGATGACCTGTACTTTTTAAACAATTTCGAAACCTGTGAAATGATGACTTAAATCCTCTTTCTAATTTTACGTGGAATACATCATATTTTTCTATTTCATAAAAATCTACAAGGTCAATTGCAGAAAGTGATTTGACCTGGGGTAATCACACTTTAATTTCATTTCATAGTTTTATATTTGTCGTAGATGTATTTCAACAGGAATGGCAAATATTTGTTATGACATTAAGATATAATACAATTTTTAGTAACAGAAATGTAATTGATTAGATTTTCGTTGCAGTTTGAAACAGAATGCCACTTTATTTTATTCAAACGGTTTCTGCATACTTTTACATGTTCATAGCGGCCCAAGACTTGTTTGAATCCGCACTGTGAACACGTGGAGCACGTGTGATAAACGACACGTCGCCAAAATGTGCCGCTTTATCAGAGCCCTACTTTATATCGCCTACACCAGTGGTACTAACATCGGCAGTAGTATCTTCTGCACTGGTCAGCCAATATCTGGCATATTGGCAGATACTGATCCCTCTGAGTCTTCCTGCTGCACCCAGACAGCAATCTCAGAGAAACGTTATTATTCTTGGGTGGAAACAATAACTGAAAACGTAGCATATTTTACATGCATCATAAATTTAAAATGAAATATTTTGCAGCGAAATGCATCTAAGAAAAACTCATTACCTCATCAATTTAGGACTATTCTTTGGTTATAAATTTAGCGAAAGGTAATTTTTAATATATTTTTATAACCTTATAATCTAACACTGAAAATGTATTAGAATTCAGACTTGTTAAGTAAGGGAATTTCAAGTTCACAATTATAATGTATTTAGTTGAATTTGTTTCCCAGCAAGATTCATAATTTCTTGAATAATAATTATCTCGGGACGAAGATCAGGCAACTGTGTTCAATATTCTAAAAAAAGTGTATTGACTTTTTAAAGTTAAAGAACAATTAGTAGACGATCGTTCAATTATAGAGAATCGCTCGTCCCAGAAAGTTTGCCATAGTGAAATCGAAACGTATGACACACTTGCGATCTTCGCTATTTCGTGCGAGTGAACTACCTGGAAAATAATAAAACCCCATATTTCAACGGTGCTCCTATCGCTGAAGCAGCTATGCAAATTTCAAGAGGGACCTTCCCCTACTCGAGATCGTAAGAGCGTGCAGATCTGCCACTGACGTTTTTAATTATTCAATAAAAACTTGAACGCCAGTGATAGATAGTTTGGAGTACTCTTAGCTATATTATATTATCTCTCATGCATGATTTATTATTACGGTATAAAGTATCGAAGGATCGGTGCCGACTGTAATACCTTATAACAAACAGATTCCGATCTTAACAAAAAGGATACAAGGCTCGAAAGTCTTGATAAGAAATATTAATTCTTAATGAATACAAAATATGTTTCACTGTTTTCTGCAAAACTACCAAGATAGTTTTTATTTTTATATTTTGATAACTATGTAAGTACTTTCTTCGATCTTTCAATATCAATAAAAATATTAACAATAATGACACATATATTTACAAAATATTCTGCAATAGTAAACAATAATAATTACTAATGCTTAGCCCTATTTTGTACGATGCTTCTTTGAAATTGTCTTTGTTCTGTCCACAGAAGGCGTTTATACATATACAATAATATTCGGGGCACGTATCACGCCATCCGGTTCATCACAATCGTGGCGGCACGCATGTCGCCAAAATCGTGGCGGTATCGCGTGTAGTTTCTGATTTTGACCCTATTTGATGGTAGTCGCCTCGGCAGACACCGGCTTCATCTCTTTGCTGATTGTCGCAACACGTGCCCACGTCACGTATGGTTTTAGAAATATTCCCCTCTCGAATATACAATATTCTATTACCGTAGTTTATGCGTAACTCATTCAAAATCATATATCTGAATTTTCTCTACGTAGTAAATACGTATCTTGTAGGTTTTTTGTGCGTACGAGCTGCACATCGACAAGCAAGTGTACACGATAATGAATAGAATCAGGTAAGCGATTAAAATAATGTATCCTGATTTTTTCTTCATATTAATATAGGGTGTTGCAAAAATATGTGGCTAAATATTAGAGGTATATTCTATTCGCATTAAGGATGGGGAAGAGTTATAGACACATGGCTTCAGAAATGTCATTTGTTAGAAATATAAACACATATTGTTTATGATAGGGGTTAAAAATATCGTTGCCTAAAGAAGCTGCTACACATCTTCTCAAATATTACACATCATTTTTGTAGCACAGCTTGGTGTTGTTTTTTATCTAATTACTCGCACATAAACTTCAACGAATTATTAATATTCAATAAAATACTATTTTACAAGTATCACTATTTAAAATTCGTCGAATTACTATTTCCAAGGATCAAAAAAATTTGTTTACAGTTTATAGTATTAATAGACATTACCCAAAAGTATTATTAGTCCCAATTTATATTCATCTCCGTGTAATTATTTGCAAAAATACTTGATTTTCAAGCGATCTGACTGTTTAAGTAGTCCCCTTGACCATAAAGTGTCCAACTAGAGCAGCAAATGATAATTTTCATTACCAAGACTTTATTGAAGAACACACGATTGTGCCATACACACCTAACTGAAATAGTTTGGAACACAAACTCAGAGCACAATTTAAAATTTCATCACGCCTTTTGTTACCGTGTTGGAATTTATCCGGCGTTACACTGCTCTATAATTCTGACAGTACTTGAAACTTTAACCGTTCAAGGTGGTTACAGGCTTGATGTGTGTAAGATACGTCCTATACCGAGAGATCCATTTCAGTTGCCTCACTTGTAAGCCCTAACTTGCACTCCACGGGCACGTCGGGGCAAAGCGTATTTTGTACTCCTCGAATGCGACTCCTGAGTCACGGTTCTTCATAAATATCAGATGACCACCGAGAGATCTTACAGCACTGCGGCCAGATATTTTTACTGTCTCCTGCTCTTTTTACTCGCCCCAAAGCCAAGAATTGTTCCACGCCAGTAGGGTCAATCCAAATTTCCGTAAGGCTCGATCGTGCCCGGAATGAAACAACCAACCTACTACAATTTTCAAAGGGCACCGAGACACGGGACGGAAAACACTTTACGATACTCTGTGCGTCATTGAAACTATCACATGTTATATATGAAGCACATAGTACTGTACTTTTGTACCTTCGTGTCGAATTCTGTTATTTTACCCGAAATGGACGGTGTACGTTGAACGCCTTGATTATCTCTATTGTCAAAATCAAAATTTGATCAGTGGACATAACTAAATGCTGCAAAACGTTAGCAGAAACAAGTAGAATTTTGTAATAGGTTTTTGTGATGGTAAAGGATTTGAATCTATAAATAATTGTAAAATTAGTGTTTTGTTTTAATTGAGTTATTTTAAATCGCATCAAGCTCTAAGTTGGGTTATTACTGACTCGATATATAGTAACGATATTCACAACTCTTGAAGAAGATTGGTATTTTTTAGGAATCTCAGAAGCTGCTTTAATTCTTTTGCTGGGTCAGAGAATTGTTGTTGTAAAGAAATAAATAAAGATGAAGTGTCTTTGATTTAAAGTTGACTGAAATTCCCTTGTTCGCAGTTGATTTATCCTTTATTTTAAATAGTTTAATGAATATTTCACTGTTCCTTTACAGATTCTGTATCTGAAATTAAAAAAGAGTCGAAGAGAATGAACAATCGGAGCAATGTATCTCAAGGGGGAAATTAGGGATCGACTTGTCGTTCGATTAACCATTTTCTCTGATTTCCTGGATCGCTATTCTCTTTTTGGTTCCTCGCCCCGTATTGTGGCAATTACCGCCGAGCCGGGAAGCAATGAAGTTAACCAAACAAAAGGCCGTTAAAGCCACCCTCGATATCTGCACCTCTGCTTCCTGTTCTCGTTTATTTCGTTCCAGTCTCTCCTTTCAGCTTCGTTAGATATTTCGGTTGATTGTTGTTTTGTACCTTTCGAGGGAATTGTATCAGATAGTATTGTCTGTAATTACGCCGATTTACTGTAAAACCTTTCGAAGAAGGGCGAAAGCAGTGCTCCGCACATTCGCTATATTATTAGCAGAGAAATAGGAATTGTTGGAGACAATATTGTATTAAAGTCATTGTTCATTTACAGGGTGAGTGTGCATCGAAAGGAATCCATTACTTATGGAATAACATTAATCATGTAATGTTAATGAACTATTGGTGATGAATAGTTTTGACGTTAGTGCAGCGCTGCCAAAAAGAGATTTCTAAATGGTTACTACAATTTCAGAAAATCTACTGGACTCAATCCAAAAAATTTTGAGGCACTTGATTTTAGATTTGAAAAGTTCGCTAAAAATAAAAATAAATACTTATTAATTCGATGACTACTACATATTGTATGAAAATATATTTTTTTTCAATTAGTGTTCTCTTCTCAATGTTAAATTAAAGCAATAATTTTCTAAACAGTTTTCTGATGGAGCTACATCCCTCTTGCAGCAAGGTTCTCAATTATTTTAGATTAATCAATAACTTCAGATCCATCGATGTTTAAAGGAGATATGCTGATCATTTTTTCTACAGTGGTCTAATGAACCACAAACCTCAGAAATAATTTAATACAAAAGTTATTGTAAATAAATTAGTTCGTGCACTTTATGGACTACTAAATCATGTGTAATAAGTATTTTTCTTCATTTTTTTATCAAACCGCTAAAAAATTCTCAAAATCATTCATTTCCGACGCGGCTAAATGTATGGAATTCCTTAAACTTAATATATAAAGCAGAATTAAAAAGTTTCAAACGGTAAACACTGGGGTCACGAAATGTGTTCCACCTCATTATGCCTAACTAATTCAGACGAACGTGACTATTTCCACAAATAAAATAAATAAGACAGTTTTTATAAAATCAGAATAAAAATTTGGACCCAAGCTAAACCGAATAGTAAAGCTAGTATACACCCCTAAATCATTGCCGTGCCAGAAAAATTTTCGCCTGTGCCATAGGTTCGCCACAAGTGCTATAGGCTGACTTCTCGCCTACACCTGTTTCGTACAATACAACATATCTACCATTAAAAGTGCTATGATCGATCCGAAAATAATGCCCCCCAACCGTTTCAACATCCTTCAGGTTTACATCATCCCATTGTACCCAATTCGGGTCCCATCTTCCATAAAGATGACGCGTGACATAAGCACTTACGTACCTCACTCCAACGAATTACTCAATTACGCAAGACCGCCCTCGCCATCGAAGATGCAGCTCGCCGCGAGCCGGAGCTCGATCGGCAGGTCCTGCTAAGAATTCCTGGCGGACAAGGCGGACGTAACGGATTGATTAAACCCGTCGCCACGGTGAAACGAAAGCGGGCGCGGGTCTCGGGACGCACAATGGGTGGGAGCACGGATCGCGTATTAAGTGGACTCGAGACACTCGAGAGTTAAATGGATCAGCCCGTATGAAGCCACGAACGCGAGTTACCAGGGAAAGCAGCGACGGTCAAAGCGACGCTCGCTTATCTCCCTGGTTATTCAATTATGACAATTTGTTCGAGAAGAGGGCCGCACGTTCCATACGTCGGTTCACTTTGTACCAGCGGGCGGTGGCCGTTTCGCGATAAATTGAGCTCTCAAGGAGCTCCACGATTGCTGTATATACGCGAATCGGTGTGGAAAAGGTGAATGGGCTCGGAGCAGTTCCGGCGACACTGCTGGAGAAAGGACAACGACGGTGTCCCTTTTTCCATCTTCTTCTGCCCCTCTCACCCCCGCTCCATTCTTCTCCTTCGCTCGCCCTGCACCTACCCCTTTCCCTTTTTCCGCGATCCACCCGCGCACACAGCCAGACGGAGTGCTCGATATGCAAAATCGCTGAATACGGCCGTAAAACGCAGGCGGCGTGTACGGCAATATGGCGAGCGTGGCTGCCCGCGCTTTTCTCCCGTTCTCTTTGCTGCGTATCGACGTACAACGGGGGAATCCGGGATATTAACGCTAACGTTCCGCCAAAATATTCGACTACGTCCTTTCCCGTTGCGTTGTAAGCATAGCTGTAAATTAGCCTTGCTCCTTCGAGAGAAAATGCTCGTTCTGTGGAGATATGTTTGGATTCTTTGGTTAAAATTCACCATTTTATACGACGATTTTGTGGTTGTAAGGATCGCGATAAATTAGTGTACGGGAAATGAGGTAAATGTGACGTTTGACAGTTCAGTGTGCACGGTTGTGGGCGAGCAAGCGCGCGTTGGTGTGCCCACTGGATCTTCCAAAACTGTGGAAAGTAATAGCAGAGAGTAATGAATTGATTGCGAAGAAGTTTCTTTTAATTTCATTTGAAGGGTCTTTTCAGTGTGATGGTTGAAAAATTCGATTTTTAGGGAATTACAAAAAGAAATAAGTATTGCATGTTGGTAGCTTTATTCTATCACCTTTGAAGGATAAAAAAAATTGTAGGCAAAAATATCCATTTATGGCAAAATAGGAGCATCGTAAGGAGAAGAATATTCTTCCGGATGCCGGACCTGATTGCCAAAATACCAAAATTCCTGATCCACTTCAAATAGGTGTATCAGGTATACTCAGTAAACGTTATTTTATCGTTTGAACTAGAATTTTGCAAATACTTGCAAAATTGAATTATTATGGTCAACGAAACCATAATTTTATTTTGCTGAAATGGATAAAAAAATTTTAAGACGCTGTCCAGGTGTTCGTTTCTCGAAATTTTGAATTATACTTGTTCAGATGATAACGACACGTGTACAGATTACCAATCTTTTTGAATTTTGTGTTTGAGATAACTACAATTGCTGATATCAGGTCTGGTATCTGGAAGGATATTGTTCTCTTCACGATGCTCCTATTCCGCTATAAATGGATATTTTTACTCATAAATTTCTTTTTTAGTCTTAAGAGGTGATGGAGTGAAACTACGGACGTACAATACTTGTTTCTTTGTGTAATTCCCGAAAAATTGAGTTTTTCAGCCGTCAGACTAGGAAGACCCCTTAATTACTCTTTGCACGATATTAATACACGATTCTTTGTAAGGAATCTTATAATACTTTGGTAGTATTGCAGCTGCTACTTGCGCTCGGAGACAGTGAAGGATTTGGGACAGAAGAGGTAACACTTTTGAAATATTAGTACATTGAATCGATAATAACTCTCCTTCTCTTTATCGAGCATTTCACAGGCGATCATAACTGTGAAGAACACTACAGTAATAACTACGAATTTGTTCCCATTTCTACAATTTCGATCTTTAGATGGTAAAAAGAAATATTAAAAATTAAAATTTTAAAAATGGCCCGATGGCTCTTACATAATATCATTCTGCATAGATTAACGCAAAGTTCATGAAAAAAAGTTATAAATTGGCGAAGTTATGAAGGTGATAATGTGCCTCCCTGCTTGAGAAATCGAACTTCAATATACATATGACAAAAGTGTGTCAAATAAATTTTTTTTATACGGGTAGAGGTCCCAAGAACAAGATACAATTATAAAATTTTCGATTTATTTCACACCTCCTGGGGAAAAAATCCCAATAGTAATCAATTATTAGGCGTCGAAAACGTATGTAACCCTTTAATCATAAGATAGACAAACTGGAAATGGCAACTGTTCCTTTGTAAATCCTGTGAAATCCATGGTGTTAGGGCATCCACACTACCACAATCACACCAGCATTATCCAATCACTAGGCACAAACTACGCACACTTATCACAAACCGTCGAACGAAATCATTACTTGCTGAAAGATGTCACGCGTCGCCCAAGACTTCGAGGTTCCAGCCATCGAACCGTGTTTCCAGCGATCGGTCGGTCGATCCAGAGGATCAGAACGCTTCATTTCGCAAAGCGAATGCAATCCCTGCATCGTCTGGAACTCTCGGGGCTAGGAACTGGACGAGTTGGTGATTTGCAAATGATCGAATCCGAACTGTGGACATCGCGACAAACTGGAGGGAAAAGGGGAACGAGCCGGAGCCAGGTTTAGCTTCTTCTCTCCACCCTGCGCGGCATAACGAAGGGAATTCTTTTCTCGTTACTTCCTGTATCTCGTTACGCCACGATTCCCCGCGATCAAGAATTCTTCGCGCGCTTCTCTACAATAAAGTGTGATTAAATTCGAATTTCAAATGCTACGAGCTGGCGGGTGCTTAAAGAAGTTGCCACTTTCTTTTATCCTTACCCTTTCCTTCGTGATTCATTTGTCCACCGCGTCCTCGATTCCCTTCGGAACGATCCCATTACTTGCTGGTAACTTAGCGAGATATACATTTGATTGAAGATGGACACGACGTATAAATATATTTTATTCTAAATTTTGCGTGGAGTTTGAAGTATATCTAAATGTTTAATGGTCTCTATTTTTGGTTAAGCGTGCTGGTTAAATTTGTTTCGTACGTTTTTGGGCAGACTGAAATGTTCTTTGAGAAGTTGAATTCCTGCGTTCAACTCTGGTGAAAATTATTAGTTAGGTACTATATTATGAGTTTCTGAAGAGATTGCGTGTTGTGTTGAAATTTCATTTTAAGGTGCGAGCATTTAAATTATTCTGGTCTGACAGGTATATTGATTTTGGAATATGATTCTGTTGAGCGAAGCGCAATAAAAGTTGTTACAGAATTTACGTTAATGTATTCTTTATATAACAAGTAATATTGAACAATTGACACATTTGGGTTCTTTTAACGAGGAGAAATGAAATATTGTATTGAATCTTTTAGATAATACGAAATGTAGTTGTTTTCAGTTTGTACGAGTATGATTGTAAATATGTAAAATAATCTCAAGTTAACTGACAATATTGTTTGCCAAAAATATAATTATGTATACATTAATTGAAAAATAAATGAACAAGAAAAGGCATATACAATCTTCATAAAAACCATGCAAGAAGTAAAAAAGACAGAGAAAACAATTTGTATATATATAAAACTTTACAAAACTGATAACGAAGGCTAATTTATTGTGATACATATTTTTTAAGATAAAGTTTGTCGCTTTGACTAGTCACTACTTTACTGATTATTAAATTTGAAACAATACGCCATCTTCTTCTAACTAATAACTGATAATTTAAAACAACGTCATCGATGTATCAGATAATACACTATTTGCTTTACGTGAATTTCGTTTAACTTTTCGCGTGACCGATGGGTAAAAAATAGTGACGGAGAGTATAATTATCTAATTAGTGTAATGTACTAACGTGGCGCAACACCTATCTTGGGACTTGATAAACAAGGAAAGCAATAGCTAGATATAAGAAACTCAATTTACTGTTGCCTTATCAGAATCTTATTATTTTCGCTTCTAATGCGAATATCATGTTCAATTCGTCACGATAATAGCAATTCGTTTGGTTCGTACGTTCGTAGGTTTATCTGAAGTGCGAGATATATTTGACGAACATTCTGCCCAGACAAGTGGTACTTATTACTTACTGAGAATTTCAAACGCTAGTGATCGTCGTAAAGATTGCATCGCGAATAATTGAAAACCGTGAATAATAGAAAATTCTTACAACGTTGGTTGATCACTTTTGATTTTCCTCTACCAATGTATCATTCAGTGCTTTGCTATAAAAAAGAAAGAGCTACACCACTTTTTTTTTAAAACAATTTAAAATAAATTTACACACTATATAAAATTAATTTTTTAGGACTCATAAGAATACACCGACGATATTCTGACTATCCAGATGCTTATTATTGTTGAAATTTATTTTCATTATATTAGAATATTGCCAAATTTAAATCTCCCAAAATAATCCTATAATAATCCCAGATTATATATCTCAGATTATAAAACTGGAAACAAATTTTGGGCTGATAAACGCAGATCTGTCAGATAACCAACAGGCATATACGTACCGGTTTGCGATGTGTGATGTAAAAAAAGTTAAATTATTGATAAAAATGAGGATAATCCTAACGGATTAACTGCAGGACCGGATGCTTTAAGTACGAGATAACCTTAAGCACACATCAATATCCGCGCGTTGTAATTCTGATAAAACAGAGGAATATTCATGCAAAAGAACACTGCTCAAACACAGAAATCTTCCCTTATTTCTGACTTAATAATTCACGATCTAATAGTTTTGGTCTGTTAGCTACTTTGTCATTTACTCTAATTCTTACATCTAATAATTATATAAATTGCGCGATGTATAGAATTTAAGAAACAATGGCAAAAATTTTAATATTGTGTTCCTATGCTGATGTCACATACTTACACTTAGTGTGAATTTTATTATTATGCAAAAATCGAGCGAAATTAATGACCGAATCTTAGACACACCCTTCTTCAGAGGTCGTAAAGGACAGAACTTCGAACTCGGTTTCTTCTGAAAATTTTAAATATTTCAACCCAATGGTGCATTCATAGCATGCAAAATTTAAACTTCATCAATGACCTTATGCACTGCCACCCTTCGCTCTAGTCGCGCGTGAGCCTATGAAGCCCGCATTCGCGCGCGCCATGAGATTCCGAGCCCCGAGCGAGGACTCAGGGTACCGTTTTATCCCTCGGGCTCATTTCCCCCCGACAATGAGTTTCCTCGGACCTGTTCGGGGAAAAAAGGAATCAATATCTTTCTATTCCGCGGCGTTCCACTGGATCTTATTGCCCTTGCCAAAACCTAAGGGTTACGCGGACCTGGTCGTGTCAGGGGGCGATGGTGGTTTTCAAGAAAAAGCAACGTGCGTGGGTCTTTGAGGAGAAACAGAGAGGCGACGCGATGGCCTAGACCAGGCTGTTGTGTGGAAGCGTTGGCACACACGTTTGCACGGTGGGTTACTCGACAATAGGCATTGTGTACCCGCCATAACCAGGAACCGAACGCGACAGCACCACACCGGCATTGTCCGAATGTCAGGCAAAGTTCCTTCTCTCCCGCTCACCTTCCTTCTCTCTCTCTCTCTCTCTCTCTCTCTCTCTCTCTCTCTCTCCTACTCCCACCCCCTACATACATGTACGCACACTCACCCATAATATCGTTCTTGCTCTATTTCCATCCTTGCATTTCTTCGTTTCCCCTCACTTTTCATAAACACCCACCTCTTACGATTCCATTGACACTATTTCTTAATCCCAGCGAACTCACACATCGAAGCTTTGGGCTCATCGCGTCTCGAGAGTGATTTACTTTCTTCGAATGGCTTTCGAGGTTCACAGTTCGATTATGTTCATAGAGGTTGAATAATTCAGTGTCTCAGTGTTGCGGGCAATTTTCTGTGTTTGTTTGGTCCCTAAGGGGGGAAGCTACTGTGAAGTATTTTCTTCCGATTTTTCTTTTTATATATTTGGGGCCTCAAAAATATACCTGCATAATTTTAAAGTGGATCTGGAAAAATTCTGGGAGCCACGGAACGATTTGTATAGGTAGGGCAGCGCTCGGATTCACTTGAAATTTTGCCATTTCGTGAAAAATTAATATTTGCTTAAATCTGTAAGTTCAACTGAGGCTATTGTGATATACCTTAAGAAAACCTTCGAATTTTACCATTCAGAGCAAACATTGGAATGTTACACGACCGCCCGTTTTGTAATCTTTTTTGCAGACTCTGACTTTATCGTATATGGTGGCCATACTACTCAACATTAGTTAAATATATGTATTTTCAGTTGGTAATAAAGATTTTTCGTAAAAAGTTACATTTCATTGTAAAAGAATGCCTTGAAAATAGCCATTATTTTCAACCGTCACAGTGACTTCCCCCTTTAAACGGTGTCATTTATAGTGTTTGGCAAAATTCTATAGATACCTTACTTTTCGGGCGTCTACATTGCATTGCCGCTTTTAAAAAAAATAAATTCTTTTATAAGATATCCGATGAATTGAAATTAATTGAAATGCCTGAAGTACGTGAAAGTGAATAGTGCTGCGTGTTAATGCTTGCAATAAACAGTTATTAAATATCTATATATGTAATAAGAAAGGAACCTGTTTGTCGCACACGCGTTGTTCGACGATGAGAAAATACTTAGTAGCCAATAAAGGGACCGTGGAACTACGATCAAAACAAAAATTTGAAGCACCTGCAAATAAACTTATGGGCAAGCTACTTGATGATATCCAATCTTCATGGAACACTTAATCTCCAAATGATCGATTCTTTCTGATCTTTTATTTGGATAATTCGTCGGAGAGCCATAAAGTTATCACAATTGCAATTGATAAGAATGGTAGGTATATAAAAGGTGTTTGCTACTCGATGCCAGAATTAATAGGATTTGCGGTAAAGCTGAATCGAAACACTCAGTGATCTTCTATTTTACGGAAAGAAAATGAAAGGTACCTATCCTCCTAATCGCGACACGTTCAAATCTCAGTTCCCGCGACGTTATGTGAATAGACAACGTTGAATAGAAGTAAATCGTGTAGGGTGTGCTTTAACTATGAAGTGTAGCAGACGCCGAGTGCAGTTTGCTCGTGATTAATTTCGCGTAAAACCAAGCATTTGAAGTGACGCGAATATTCTGCGTAGCTTAGTAACTCTAATTTACTGCAATTCTAATTTAGTGCAATCCACGTGTGGTCATTTCTGATATAACACCAATCATTGGTTACTTGCTCTGTCATTAAAATTATAATTCGCATATGTATAACACAAATGCATATAACTACTAGGCGTGTATAATAGTGCATTAAAGAAGGATTGCATCTTGTTGAGCCGACAAATAGATAATTCTTTGTGAATTTTTGGTACAAAAACGGTTCGATAAATTAATTTGAGGTTGGGCAGGCTGTTTTATTGTATCTTGAACTATTGTTCTGAAGTTTTGTGCGACAGTGAAAAAAAAAACATAGGGAGAGCGTTGAAAAATAATCGGGTGGTCTTGGCGTTGACGAAAAGTATCGTAAGGGTTATCTGAAGCACAAAAAGGAAAAGAGATTCTTAATCTATGTGAATGAGGCTATCTGTGGTAGTAGATTCATTAAGTAAACTAGAAAAATATTAAAATTCAGAACAATAGCTCAAAATACAATAAAACAACCTTCCAAACCTCAAATTAATTTCTCGCGCCGTTTTTCTAGAAAAGAGATCACAAACAATTACCTACTTTTCAACCCAACAAGGCGCAATCCCCCGTTAAGGAAAATTCAGTTTCAGCTATTTTATATTTAACATATATACCATGTAACATTGAAATTCAAATTCCGTGGAAAATTAACTGGTTCGCATGTGCCTTCTTTCAGCAATATTTGTAGCCTTCGCGATTTTCGCGGTCTACCTGTACACTGCGAGCAGTCAGAAGATAGATTGCCCAACTGACTTTAAGGACGACAAAGATTACTTTTTAACTCGAGATCCATGCAACTGCAGTGCCTACATTGTCTGCGTACCAGGGGCTCAGTTTAATATGCCGTGTCCTGTAGGCCTCCACTTCAACAACGTCCGGAAGTTATGCGATTATACAAATAAAGCACACTGCAAGGTAGATGCAGGTTGCCCCGCTGCAAAGGCTTCTGTGTCTAGCAATTAGTCGTAGTATAACAAACGAGGGAAAAGTATATTTATAAAATGTCAGCTGTATACATCTCCACAGTTGACTTGTGACACGCTGCATATAAAGCCATAACTTATTGTAATTATGGCAGTTTTATGTACGTATATTACATAACTATTTGTAATAAATTACTTCTCACATAATAACACGTACATTTTCGACAATATACTTGTATGTATGGGAATAAAAAACAAACTTAACCGTTCCACATTGTGTGTATTTAATATTTACCTCTAGTACAAAGTTATTGAGCATGTATACAAGGTGGAGCAATAAGAATTAGCACCTTGAATGTCACCTGAGGCTTGGAAGAATTACACTTTTATTACAAAGTTTGAAAATTTTATTACAAACTTTTATTCCAAATCTTTTCTTCCTCTTTTCATGGTTCTAGAGGTATTCAAGGTGCTAATCCTTATTGACCCATTCTATATAATAAGACAGACGGTAACTTGTCGTACAGACATAGGTTGACACAAGTAAACTTCGGTGATCGAAAGACGCCTGCGAAATGGGAAGCTGTACGTTCTATGATCTGCAGAGTTCGAAGTATGATTTGCATTCCAGTCTATAGACAGATTTCTTGAAACTATGGAGATCCTGGCAAGAGACAACAGATTGAAATGATAAATTTTGAACTTTTGAAATATTACATCTGTATTGCATACAGTGGCGGATTTAAGTTTCTATTGTTAGTTTGAAGAATTTTATAACATTCGATTGAATAAAACTTGATATAAATTTCATTTGCGTCATAACTTGTTGTATGCATAATGTTCTTGTTATCAGTCCCTTCTGTCCCTCTTCTTATGAGCTTTGAGGGGGGGGTTTGAACCCTTAAATATGTAATTTGGCCAAAATAAAAAAATAAGTATTTGTTATTTTTCCGTCCTTAAAAATATATCCGATAACCAAAGTTGTTGAAGACTGACGTCTGAAAACCACTCCCCCTTGTGAGTGACCGTTTCGCGGGATCTCGAAAATTCGTACGAACTACTCCACGGATCGCAGTCCACTTGGAGGTGCCTTTCTTCAACAGCAGCGTCCACATCCTTCAGTTAAAATTTCGGACAATCAAATTACCGTCAAGGACCCAGTTCCTGACAGAACCCAATTCCTGATAAGTTTAGTATATAAATATCAAATAATAAATTTATCACGATACAAATTTAGTCCAAAAAATTATTAAATAATTATGAAGTATTTTTAAATTTATACGCAAACATTTGATAGCTCATAGTAAAATGTTTTAGGTTGATCAGAAACTGCTCCCTTTGCATCTTAAGTGATCAGGAACTGGGTCCTTGACGGTACATAGTTGACACCACGATCGTCATTTTACGGCCGATTTCTTCAGCTTCAGTAATCTTCCAGTTAATGTTATGTTCCACATAACTGTCAAATGATAGGATCCTATTGGCTTAGAGCATTTAAATGCTCTAAACCAATTGGTCGTTCACTGACCGCAAGATTACTGAAGGTGAAGAAATCGGCCGTTAGTCCAAAACCGGGTGACCAACCATGAGTCCTCTTTCAGACGGCGATACACGTACATGCTATACGCGTATGATAGATTACCGATTTTCATTGTTTCGTCGAGTATCGTCGTGTGGATGGTTCCATAATGATCAATGTAACATCGGTATCCGTCATACACGTATCGCGATACATGTATCGCCGTGTGAAAGCGAGCTAGGAGTATCGAATTTATCGGTTATCTCTGATGTTGATTTGGAATATTGAACGCTTGTAATCTTTACAGCCATCGCAATTAATAAGATCCCGGGAAGGGGCGAGAGGTGAACCGCGAATACCATCACTAGTCTCCGGAAATTTAACGCAGTAGATTGGCTATATAAGTATATAAAGAGAACCTGGAATTCGACCAGGCAATTCTTTCCCAATAACACCCATTCAGAACAATCCGCGAACTTTTATTCAACAACGGCAAAATGAAAGGTAAGTTGTTAATTGCAACTTCTTTGTGTCACAATTATCGCGTTATAGGTACTACGAACTGACAGCATCGATATAAAGTACATATGTAGATCCTGCGTGTAGTGCGTTGGCTGTGAAGTTAGCATACGTCAATTATTGTTCGGCTGAAATCGATGTTGTGTGTAAACAGGTCGTTTAAAGTAGTTTAACAATACTGCGTACTATTGTATTTTAATTTCCAAGTGTGTTTTTTTTCAAAATTTAAAGACAAATTCTTTTCAATACAAATTGGACCTGTTGTGCTGTTTCAGCGATATTTGTAGTTTTCATGATTTTCGCCGTCTACCAGTGCACTGGAAGCAGTCTAAGAGTGCAATGCCCAACGGATTGGTCTTGCGATACCAACTATATCTTCATCCCACATCCATGCAATTGCCAAAGTTACTATGTTTGCCTGGGGGGGTTTGAACCAATCTCTATGTTGTGCCCAGAAGAGTTACATTTCAACAAGGCCACGAAAAAGTGCGAAACTGTGCACGCGGCGCAATGCAAACCGGATTCGCAGTGTTAACAAACATTCTGACTTTCCCTTATACTATACCAATCATGATATCTAAAAAGGATGTTTACAATGTCAATAATGTTATTAATGTATCGGAGTATTTAACGTTCCAGCCACCGAAATCAGAGACATTGATTAGCCCAGTGTAAATAAACTTTGTTATTTGTATGACAGTCTTTCGATTTATTTAAAATTGAGTAAGAATATAAGATTGAATACAATAGTTATTATATACACTGCTGGTAAAAATTCGATCCTTTAACCGTTAGCGAATCGTGAAATATCGAATTGATCCGTTACTATCTCTGATATTGATTTGGAACATTGAACGCTTATAATCTTTGGTGCCATCGCAATTAATAAGATCCCGGGGAGGGGTGAAAGATGTACCGCGAATGCCATCACACGTCTCGGGGAATTTAACGCACTAGATTGGCTATACAAGTATATAAAGAGAACCTGTAATTCGACCACGCAATTGTTTCCTAATAACACCCAGTCAGAACACTCCGCGAACTTTTATTCAACAACGGCAAAATGAAAGGTAAATTTTTAATTGCAACTTGTTTGTATCACTAACAGCATCAATAAAAAGTACATATATCCTGCGAGTTGTGCGTTGACTGTGAAGTTAGCATATGCCAATTTTTGTTCGGCTGCGATCGATATTCTGTGTAAACAGGTTATTTAAAGTGGTTTAACGATACTGCGTACCATTATATTTTAATTTCCAATAATTTCCAAATGGTCGATTCAACATTTGAAGACAAATTCCATTGCAATATTAATTGAACCTGTTGTGCTATTTCAGAGATATTTGTAGTTTTCGTGATTTTCGCCGTCCACCAGTCCACTGCATACGATCTAACAAAGGCATGCGAAGACCCATTGATTGCAGATAAGACGTACACCGTGGTCCCACATCCATGCAATTGCAAGAGCTTCATTGTTTGCTTGGGAAATTTCCCCGTACCTGTATTATGCACAGCAGGCCTTCGTTACAACGGCATCAAGAAGCACTGCGATTTGTCGTATAGGGTGACTTGTAAGACGGATCCATTGTGTTATACATAAATACTCTAACTCTCTCCTATATTATAACAATCATGATAGTTAAAAAGGATATTTATAATGTTAATAGTGTTTACATTCCCATCACTGCATGTATATAATATATACAGATGTATAGAATACCTGTACATAACGAAATCTGTTATTTATATGATTGTCATTCGAGTTATTTAAAATTATGTATTATCGACATTGTATTACATAGATACGCAACATACTTAAATATAAGGAAATAGAAAATAAATAATTCTGTATTATCTCATGCTTATTTCATATTTTTTCCCCATGTATAGTCTTTTATTTACTTTCAAAGTTCGTTCCACCTTTCATTATCTTCTGAAAACCAAAGTATAGGGCTAAGCTAGTGCCGCGGCGATTGTATAGATATTTTTAAGTATTTTCTAGGTTCAGCGGTTTTGACTGCAGTTGTTAGCGGCCAAACTTTTCAAATCGTGTTTTCAAATCCCCGTAATACCAGCTGGAAAACAGTATGATAGCTAGTGTAAGCGACTCACACACGCGCGAAAGATTTTGCCTTTTTTCTTGGGGTCGTTAGGGCTGATTAACTTCGTGGTACGCGGTGCTGGTGGCGTTATCACTTGCCAAATAGATTTTAAGTGACTGATTTGAATCGTGACGAGAAGAAAACTTGTACCACTGTTGACCAGAGGAGGTATATGAGGTCTATGTCACGAATGTTTGACTAGACCAGGTGATGCTGTCTGAACGATGACTGTATCAAGAGTGCCAAGTTGCTGCTGTCCGGACGATGATGTTCGCAAGAGAGCCGATTTAGTTCTGGTCTTGTCCACCTTTTCAACGTCGAAGGTAGACAAGGTATCAGAATTTTGGGAGGTGCCAAAATTCCTGATTGGCTAGCTTCTCCTCGAAGAGGAGGAACCTTCCATCTGCGATTTCTGTGGTGGAGGAGGAAACCTCTCCTTCTTGGTGACGTAGCGGAGGAAAACCGGATATCTGGCTACCAAACCTAGCCAGGTTGATCAGTCGTCTCGCCAAGGTCGCGGTTTGTTACCGTATTGCCCTGTGAGTCAGCGGTGGATGACGATATGTGCCGGTCCGAAGTTACCGTATACCATCCGCTGACAGATCAATCAACAGATTATCTCAGAGCGAAGACAGTCGAAATCCTCCTCAAAAACGGCACAATGCCGATTGCCCCTGGTCATCTGTCAGACAAATGGTTCTCGACGAAAGCTTCGAGAACAAGCAATTGCCCACAGTAAATGAAGGAAGAAATTTCGCTTTTATAAATACTAAACTGCCGACTGTGAGAATGATTGAGTTCCTGGCTTGCTCTGAGCCTGCTCTTGTCCCGTAAGAAGGAGCAGCTAAGTAGTCAAATCGTATTTGACAAGGAGAAGATTTCAAGCATCCGGCTCCGATTGCTTTGGTTTTCGGATATGTTTAGGGGACCGAAAAATTAAAAAAATCCTGTTTTTTTTTTAATTTGGCATGTTTGTATGCTTCGGGAGTTGAGTTAGAAGAGATATAAAAGCTCCTATTGTTAGTTTAAAAAATATTATAACATTGTGTTGAATAAAACTTGACATAAATTTCATCTAAGTTATAACTTGCTGTATGGATGATGCTCTTGTTGTCAGTCACTTTCGTACCTCTTCTTATAAACTTCCAGGAGTGGTTTTTTACCCCCCCCCCCCCAAAAAAAATACACAAATGGGACAAAATAAAAAAACCGTATTTGTAATTTTTTAGCCTTCTAAATCATATCCAAAAACCAAAGCAATCGGAAGCGCACGCCTGAAAACCACCCCTCTTTGTGAGTGACCGTTAAGGGGGTACTCTAGTGTAACTGCCCGTTTCTCTTAATACTCAGAATTGTTTTGAATATTTTCCTACGGCGCGTGGCTCGCCGAGTCGGCTCAGAACAGTCGGCTGTTAACGGCAGCACCCACATACTTTTGTTAAAATTTCGGCCAATGGAAGTGATATATATAGTTGACACAACACTTTCCATCTTACAAGTAGTTCAGAACAGGGGGACCAATTATGGTGCTTTCGTCGAACCTGATCCTTCATTTTTTTCGATTAAAAAACCGGCTCCATATCAAAACGACACTTTACAAAATTACACTTGCAATTTAGGACACACCAGAATAGTGCACAGAGGATAGTGCACGTACAAATTAGATCACATGAGATTTATAATGCACATACAATTTAGGAAACATGCGATTTACGACACATACAATTTAGAACACATGCAATTTAACTCACATTTTTTTAGTGAAAATCAGGATAGCTCATACCAAGATTTCGCGCACGACCATCTACTCGTCGCCGTCGACTGTTTCACAGCTGATGGTATTAGTATTGGTTGGGGTTAGATCAGGGCGGGGAGCGCGCGCCCGCTCACGGGCGCGTAAAGCATGGTAGCGAACCGATGTGACTTTGGGAATGTTCAAAATGATAATGCGGTTACAAGTATCGCGCGATGGGGTCAATATCGCTATTGTTAACAAGGTAATCATTCTGAACATTTCAACACATACTCACATCGGTTCGCTACCATGTTACGGGCCCACGATCGGACGCGCGCCCCACGCCCTAATCTAGCCCCAACCAATACTAATGCCGTCATCTGTGAAACAGATTATACTGTTATGCCGAAAGTATTTTATTGATATCTCCGAATCTAAGGTCGACCGCCAAAAAGTTTAAAGGGAAATGTTATTCAGAATGACAACCTTGACAACATATGTGAAGGTCATCGAAATCGGCGAAGGCCCAGTTCACCGGCAAGTTTACTGTGCTATCCTGTTTTACACTAAATCAAATGTGTGTCAAACAGCATGTGTCCTAAATTGTTTGTGTCCTAAATCGCATGAGTCCTAAATTGTATGTGTCCTAAATCGCATGTGTCCTAAATTCTATGTGTCCTAAATCGCATGAGTCCTAAATTCTATGTGTCCTAAATTGTATGTGCACTATAAATCTCATGTGTTCTAAATTGTATTTGGACTATCTTCTGTACACTATTCAGATGTGTCCTAAATTGCATGTGTAGTTTTGTACTGTGTCGTTTTGATATTGGGCCCTTGCATCCAGTTGTTCGGATACAAGGTGTCAACAGTGGCCAAGGGACTGTTGCATGGTCTGGGCTGGAATTAATATTACCTGGCAATAGGGCCCAGTACAGGGGCCCAGAACAACTTTTGGCGCGTGTCGCCTAAAAACTACATCTCCTTCTAGCGGTTCTCAGTTGTCCTGGACTTGCAACACAACACACCTAGCTGAGTACGTTTGTGACACATGTTGATAGTTTCTGTAAAGAGTTATTAAATATCTATATAATAAGTAAGGTGGCGATGAGTATTTGAAAACGTCCATTTTTAAGAAACACAGCATGGGACTTGGAAGAATATTTTCAAAATAATTGTTCGTTGTACTTGCAGATAAATATTTAGATTAACTTGTTCAAGATATCGATCCTTTTGCAAATCATGGAACATGGATATGATCGGTTATCTCAGATGTTGATTTGGAATATTAATCGTTTGTAATCTTTCTTGCCATTGCAATTAATAATATCCCGGCAAGGGGCAAGAGGTGAACCGCGAATGCAATCCCTCGATAACAACAATTACGCAATGGAGTGGGTATATAAAGAGAATCTGCATTTCGACCACACAATTGTTTCACAATAACAACCAGTGAGAACACTCCGTGATTTTTTATTAAACAAAGACAAAATGAAAGGTAAGTTGTTAATTGCAACTTGTCTGTGTCACGATTCTCGTATTAGGGGAGAGTCGTGCAGTACCGACCCCTTTAAGTTTTTTTGTTATATCTTGGGATAGAGTCGATAAAAATCAGAAATTCAAACACGTGTTTGTAGTATAGATAGAACTCAGTAAAAGGAGTGAAATTATTTTTATGAAATTTAATAATAAGAATTAATAAATCGCAAAAGTAAAAAAATTGTAATTTCTAAGAAACGAAAAATTGTCGTCCAGTACCGACCAACTATTAAATTACTAGATTTTAGGCCTAAATGATGACCAATGTTAATAAAAACACATTTTATTACTACAATACAAGATTTTTTTGAAATTTTATTTGTACAAACTCGCAAGTAAAATAATTAATATTGCCCAACCATCACATTCGGTATACTACACCCAATCTTTGTCAAATGATTTCTTGCAAGCAGAGATGGGCAAAATTTTTATTTAAGTAAAATTTCTAATAATGAATGAAAAAAATTAACTTTATTCGTTTAATAAAAAATTTAACTTTTTTCGTCCAATAAATTCTCATCGAATGAAAAAATTAAATTTATTCGTCGAATAATCTAAAATTAAAGTAAGTTTTATTTAATCCTTATTTACATAATTTTTTATTTAGTTAATGCCCAATTCTGCTTGTAAATAACACACTGGATAACTTCTTCATTAAATCCCAGCTCCCTGTTTGTTAGGTTATCATACCTATCCTTATTTACTTTATTTTTCTGCGGGAAAAGCTAGAAGGAAGGCTAAATGAACATCTTAAAAATTAATCTGAGTTGTTAACAGATTGAACTTACTGATAAGAAAAATTTGGTCTCTAGTGGTTGACAGAGTCTGTTGGTCGGTACTGCACGACAGTTGGATGGTCGGTACTGTACGACAAACACGGGGAAACATTTTAGATCATGGTATATTATGTACAAAAAAATATTGCAAAACTAGGACGTTTTAATAAACTTAATAGTCTAGAGATAGTATACATAATAGGATAAAATCATTTATTTACACAAGAAACAAAAGATCAGGTTTAAGAAATAACTTTTAACCTCCCAAATATCAACGTATACATTTAATGCCTCAGAACATCGAGAGCAATAGAGTAAACAATATGGCCCCGAAATATGTTATAGAGAATTGGAATTTCCATTGGTTAATTCAAATAAAGTGCTAATATTTGGTCCAAGAAGCGAGAACTAGCTTTGGTCGGTACTGTAAGCTGGTCGGTACTGTACGACTCTCCCCTATACTACGGGCTAACAGTATCAATAAAAAAATGTATATAAAACAAGGTTTTTATGTTAAACAATTTTATTCAAAATGCACTAAAAACTAAATTAAAATGCACTAAAAAGTAAAAAATAATTCATTTTTTGTACTACAATTTCGATGATGATATACTATGAACGCCTGCAAAGTTTTAGTTTTACTATTAGTACATACGTGACGGATCATTTCTCGATAAATTGTGAATTTTCGGTAATCGCGATGCGACAAGCGACCCAAACGTAGATGCTTTTTGGCGTTTTCGTAAAGAACACGAGTGGCAGATTTCAAGTCGTTTGGATTTGTGGTTATCGGTTACATTTATTGATGATTGGGTAATTTTTTACCCCCTCGGAATTATTTCTTTTAAAAAATTATATTGTCATCCGAACTACGCACGCCTGCAAAGTTTGAAGACAATTAGATAGTTGGAAGTTGGCTAAATTTCAGTTGCTAGATTTGAACCATACATAGGTACAAACATACAAACAGAGGATCGAAGCTGAATAAAATCGTTTAAAAACTATGTACGTAGATCCTGGGGGGTCGTGCAACGAGTGTGAAGTTCAGTCAATTATTGTTCGGCTGCGATCGATATTCTGTGAAAACAGGTCATTCAAAGTAGTTTAACAATACTGCGTACGATTGTATTTTAATTTCCAAGTGTGTATGTTTTTCAAAATTTAAAGACAAATTCTTTGCAATACTAATTGTACCTGTTGTGCTGTTTCAGCGATATTCGTAGTTTTCGCGATTTACACCGTCTACCAGTGCATGGGAAGCGGTCTAAGAGTGGAATGCCCAAAGTATTGGCCCGGCGACAAGGATTATGTCTTGATCCCGCATCCATGCAATTGCAGTGCCTACTATGTTTGCCAGGGAGACTATGCAATCCCTATGCCATGTCCAGAACACCTTTATTTCAGCGAGGCCAAGCAACAGTGCCTTTTTAAGAATCAGGCGCATTGCAAGGAGAATCCAGCATGTCCGAAACCAGCACTCTAACTCTCTCTTATATTATAACAATCGTGATATTTAAAAAGGATGTTTATAATGTTAATAATGTATCCGAGTATTCAACTTTCCAGCAACCGGAAACACAGACATTGATTAGCACAGTGTAAATGAAATCTGTTATTTGCATGATTGTCTCTCGAGTTATTTAAAATTAAGTATCATCCACAATGTATTGTACAGATTCGCATGAACATATTTATACATAAATAAATTGACAATAAATGATTCTGTATTATCTCATTCTTATTTCATATTTCCCTGGTGGACGGGCAAACAAGTATAGGTAAGTTAGAATTATTTGTTTTGCAGGAAGACACATAGAATGTTCAAAGCGTTATGTAAGATCAGGTGTTCAATTTTGGACATTACAGATAATAACATATATGTGAAAAGAGACTTTTATTTTTTTGCTGCGATTCACAAAAAAGTGCAAAAAGCGGAACTGTTTAAGCTTCTTAAGGTAAATTTTGACTGATACTCGCTTGCCGGCCACCAGAAATTTGTTCCCCACGTATCGCCTTCTATTTATTTTCAAAGCTCGTTCCACCTTTCATTATTCTCCGAAAACCAAAATACAGAGATAAGGGAGTGCAGCGTCCATTATATACATATTTTTAAATGTTCCAGGGTGAAACATAAACCTCTATTGTTTTCATATTCAGAGAACTGTCTTTAACCCATTACAACCGAAAATTTTATGACACTGATAGACATTCAAGATTGCTTGTAAATTAAAGAGGTAATTATTTTCGAGAGGGCAGTTTTCACCCATTTCGATGACTTTGAAATATGTTGTCAAACTTAACATTCTAAACCACTTTTTCCTATACAAATTACCGTCGCTCGGCTTTAGTTTTCGAGATATTTGCAAAAAACTGTGATCGGTAGTTGGTTCGGGTTAGATGGTTCAGCGGCCCACGTTAAGACCAACTATCGATCACAGTTTTTTGCGAATATCTCGGAAACTAAAGCCGAGTCACGGTAACATTTATAGGAAAGAGTTATTCAGAATCAATCCTGGACAACATATTCCAAGGTCATCGAAGTCGGTGAGAACGACCCTTTTCTAAATAATTACCATTAGAGGTAGTGTTTAATTTCAGTTTATAAACATTTTATTGCATAACGAAAGTTTGTGATTTCTCCAAGTCAAGCGGCGTTACTCGAGTTACTCGAATATTGATATATTTACTACCAAAGACTAGTCTAACTTTAAGGAAGAGATTTATAAGACCCTAGTAACTCGAAGTAATTCGAATATTTGCGAGTAACTCGATAGTTGGAAATCTGTTCTAATATATTCGAGTAATTCGAAAATTTTCAAGCTAAAAATTTGTCTCCAAGTAATTCGAAGTCATACGAGGGCTCGAACATTCGAGTCGTTTGACTTTTCCAAGTAGCTCCCATTTTTTTTCAAACAGTTCGTCGATTTGAAGCGGCTCGGAAAATTCGAAAGTTCGATTCTTCTCAACCGAACGATCATTACTCGACTAAGATCATTACTCGAGTAAACCTACACATGCCAGTAATGTCTGTGTCTGTGTTCTTGGCTGCGCCACTTCCAAGGGTAGCGATTTACAATATTACTTGACAATAATTCCAAGTCCAGGGATGCAAAATTTGCCGCCTGTCGACCAAAAACCACATCTTTTTCTAACGGTTCCCAATTTCCCTGGACATGCAACCCAACACACATAACTGACTAAATATATATGTGGCACGTGTTGATAGCTGCCATAAAGAGTTATTAAATATTTGTACGACAAGTAAATTGACGATGAGTATTTGTAAACGTCCGTGATTAAGAAACACACCATGGGACTTGGAAGAATATTTTGAAAAAAGTGTTACATTAAAACGTAGACTAAGCTTCAAGCTGTTCAAGATATTCGTCCCTGAGCAAGTCATGGAACACGGAATTCATTGATTATCTCTTATCGATTATGTCTTAGAATATTGTACGTTTATAGTCGTTATCGTCATTGTGCTTGATAACATCACGTGAAGGAGCGAGGGGTCAGCCGGGGACGGTATCCCTTGATAAAGGCAATTAGGCAGTAGTTTGGGTATATAAAGAGTACCTGGACTACGATTTGCCATATCGTCTAGTCAGAAGATTCAGTGAATTTTAACTTTAACAAAGGCAAAAATGAAAGGTAAGTTCTTAATTGCAACTTGTTCGTGCCACGATTCTCGCGTTACACTACGAACCAACAACGTTAATAAAATGCTTAGATGCTCTAAGATAAAATGTAGATCGCGTAAGACGTGAAGCATTGACTGTGAAGTTAGCACATCGATGGCTAACTGTAAAAATATTGTATGACCACTTTTTCTGAAACAGTGTAAGTATTTCTTTAATTATAAAGTACATGTGCATTCTGAAAACTGTTTTTCTCGAAAGCACTATAAGTGGATATACTCGTACAATATTTGTGTAGTGAACCATCGATACGTCGATTATTGTTCTAACGTGAACGATGTTTTGTGTACAGAGATCCTCTAAAGTGGTGCAATAACAAACACTTTTATCATAATATTCTAATGTTCCTTAATTTCCATATTTTCTAAATGCCATGCAATACTAATTGGACCCGTTGTGCTATTTCAGCGATATTTTTACTTTCCGCGATCTTCGCGGTCTACCTGTATACTGCAAGCAGTCAAAGAGTGCAATGCCCAACGGATTGGACCGGCATCGACGCGGACTACATCTTGGTACCAAATCCATGCAATTGCAGTGCCTACTATGTTTGCCAGGGAGAGTATGCAATCCCTATGCCGTGTCCACCAGGCCTTCACTTCAACGCCGCCACGCAACGCTGCGATTATACGAATAAGGCGCACTGCACGAGGCATCCGAATTGTTAGAAATCAGCACCCTAACTCTCTCTTATATTAGAACAATCATGATATTTAAAAGGGATATTTATAATGTTAGGAGTGTTAGTAATATATCCGTGTATTTAATATTCCCGCCACTGAAAACAGGGACATTAATTAGCGCAGTGTAAATGAAATCCGTTATTTGCATGATTGTCTTTCGATTTATTTAAAATTGAGTATCGTCCACATTGTATTGTATAAACACCCAACAACATATGTATACATAAGGAAATGGAGAATAAATGATTCTGTATTACCTTATTCTTGTTTGATATTTGTTTCCCACGTATATTTAACTGTTCCCTTTATTACTATTAAAACGAGAACCCTATCAGTCATGAATATGCAGCCACAGTACGATACAAATGGAACTTGGAACGTTATTGATGCCCAATTAAAGCATCCAGGTTTCGTAGAAATTAAAGGTCACTAAATTACTATTTTTTTAAATTACGAAGTTATTTGTACATCCGCGACACAGTACACAGTGAACGTTTGTACAAGTCGATAACAGTTCACAAGCTTTCATTTAGCTTCGCTGGTTAGTTCGTTAGTTATATAGGTATTTAACTAAAAAGACGACTGAAAAGCATAAAATAATTTGTAGTAAAAAATGTAATAAAATACGTAGAGCATTATAAATATTTATATAAAAAGGACAGTTCAATATTTATGCCCCACGCTTTTATTTTTAGTCATATCAGGCAACTCTTCCAATGTAGTTGGGGTTTATACAAAAACCGACTTTTGAAAAATCCGGTTTTCGAGTTCCACTATTTCCAAAAAACCGGTTTTCGAATTCCACTATTTCCAAAAAACCGGTTTTCGAGTTCCACTATTTCCAAAAAACCGGTTTTCGAGTTCCACTATTTCCAAAAAACCGGTTTTCGAATTCCACTATTTCCAAAAAACCGGTTCTCGAGTTCCACTATTTCCAAAAAACCGGTTTTCGAATTCCACTACTTCCAAAAAACCGGTTTTCGAATTTTACAAATTTATAAATAAAAACCGGTTTTTAAACACGGCTTTTAAAAACCGACAAACCCAAAATGCAGTTATTTAGGCCGGTATCAAAATCACTTTTTCCTTTTTAGCACATTTTAATAAAACCTTGTTTTTAAAACAAAATTATATTATACATTATTCAACCTGTAGACGTAAGAACCATTATCGCACAGATGCTAAAGCACACAGGATCTGCTGGCAAACGACAGCCCGACGATCCATATCGTTAATGTTCTGCTAACTAAACACCATAGGCATCGCCGGCGTTCATTTATCCTCGCGGAAGCTGGAGACTTTACAATTCAATCTCTTCCAGGCCCGTCTATCCGCTTCGTTCGCCCTTTCATGAATAAGTTGCGTCGTTTCTGCCAGTAAAGTGGGACGGTTCGATCCGAGATTATCGGTGCGATCGATGGAAACTAGGCGAACGAGACGTGGAAAAGAAAATGAAGACGTAAGCGTAGCGATGAGGAACAGATGAAAAGGGGCGAGGGGTAGGGTTGAGGGGCGCGGGGACTTACAAGAGGACTTCTGAATTCTCAAGGGATCGGCCCGTGTATCGTGTGCAAAACAGGAGAGGACGTCGTACCGACGGGACGAACACGGGAGGGAAAGGGCTGCTGGGAAGTGAGCAATGCCCGTGGAAGGGCGACGACGAGAGGGAAAGGGAAGAGATCTCATCAGAGTGGCGACACTTAAATTCCCTATTTCGTTTGACGCTGAATGCAGCTACGGGGGCCACGGAGTTTCTCGTGCTCGTCGTGCGCGCCGCCGTCGGTGACGACGTCCACGGCGTTCTCGTCCGTCAGTTAATGTCGTATTCCCGATGTAAGAAGGAGAACGAGGGCGGGAGGAGGAAACGACAGAAAGAACGGCGCGAGCGAACGGATCGAGACTTCTTATCGGTACGACTCAGCTACACCGGCTGCCAGCTTCGTACACTCGCGCCTCGTATGCTCCTTTTCCTTCGCGAACCTTCCTTTCCTCTTTCTCCCTTGGCCCCCTCCCCTCCCGCAGTTTTCGCGCCCCCCTCCCCGACACTTTTACCACTTTCGTTGGTTTCCCGCGTTCCCTCCTCCATTCTTTACCGACGCTCAACGAAACGTATCGGGTCCCAAAGACGGTCGCTGGGAAATGTTAATGGAATCCATTCTCCGCCGAATTGGAAACCGATCGGGGGGCCCCCTCGTGTCGTCAGCTGCTGAATCACCGTGCCTCGGGAAAATATTAACGGTAAACCGATGTTTCTGTGTACGTACAAAACGATCCTGTGAAATTAGTAACTTTCTTTATTTAAATATTGCTGGTTACTCGGCGGCAGAGTAATTGCAATGTTATGGGTCCAGTAAGAGTGGATACTTGTTTCAATAACGTGGAGGATATTATATAAATTCGACTTTGTGATCTGTTGAATAATTATTTAAATGTTCAACAGCCCAAAGTCTTTTTTTCCCGTTATCCAATCGGGCTCAAACTTTACACAATTTTTTTTTATTATTATTTAGGACTATTCTGGGGGTGCCGTGAAGAAAATTCAAATGTCGAACATAAGAGCCACCCTGGTGCGCAATGAAAAAATAATTTTATACGGCTTTTAGTACGTATTTCAATGCTCCAAAGCCTCAGCGGTCTCGTTTCCAAATATCACAGTTTTGCTTACACACATTGTTCTACATCAACGAGCTGCCCATTTGCATTCAGCGACATGAGAAATATCTCGCCAGGAGTGGGCTCGCTTAGTCCGTCTCCGCGTAGTCGATGTTGTTAGCCACGGCTGTTACGTTCAAATCCTTCCGAGCTCTCGTCCCGAGTTTTTTCTTTGCCCGCGGAACAAAGGAAATTTCGAAAGGCACGATTGGGTGGTTAATTTATTCCGTCCGTCTTGCTAGGCGGTACGTTCTGTCAAGCTGCTAGTCCTGGCAGGAGGTGAGATCGAATTAATAGCCAGACATTTTTCTGCAAGAGAAAGCCGAAGGGAGGTTCAGATGGGAAGGGAATGAGAGAAGGTAGAGGGACGAAAGGAATATACCGATTATAAAACGCTCAGATGGCGTGCAAAGAACGCGACGGCCCCCGTTGCACGAGACACGCGGCAAGCTCAGGCTTGACTTGCCTGTAAATTACAGTTTTGTTGCGTGCTTCCCTGGACATGTACATTTATTACACGGCCGGCAATTCTCCTACAACTGGATTATCGTTTTTTAATCACCCTCGAACGCCGTCTCTTCTTTCTACCTGCCGCATTATTAACCTGTACACGAACAACGTACATACTTTTAACCCCTTCACCACCGGAACTGTGACTGAATTAGTGAACATGACGCCACACGATGTTCAAGGTTGCGTGAATCTACCTGCACTTGTACAATATTTCAACCCGAGCGCTTAACTAATAAAATCTCGTCCTATCAGAAATTCAATTCTACTCAGTCTGCAGTTCAGCTTTCAGACCCAAGTGCGTTATCATCTCGCACGCGTGCCGCGTTGCAAACAGCTGTTCCATTCAACGACAAACTCACCCATCCAACTTTTACGTAAATAGCCTCAGAGTCATTGGAATGGTACATCTTTTAATTACACCTGCTCGCGATGGACGTTTGCCAAGGAAAGAATGTCCATCCAGACACTGCTTAACGCAGTGACTCTCAGAAATCGATGTTTCCCCAAAAATATGGATGAAGAGAGTTCACCTCAAGGTTTTGGCTTTTAAAACGATAATGGTATAGCGCAGACGTCCCCAATGATGGAACGCAACGGTCAGATGTAAGAATAAAGATTTGCAAAGGAGCCAAGTCGCGTGGCTAGCTGGCACGAGCGGGGTGTTTTTTTTTTCGAAAAACCCTCTGGAAGCATCGAGGAACGGCGTCGTAACGGCGAATCAACGAAATCTCTCAGACGTGGAGGGAAATAGAAAAAGGGAGAAGGCTGGGGTGCGCTTGCTGGACATTCTCCGTGCCCCTTCCTCCCGCCGAGGAAATCAAATTATCAGAGCCGACTGGCGCACGTACGCATATGACGCGGTGAGGGCCGAGCACAGGTGGCCCAATGATATTGGTTTTGCTTCTGAATTTTGTGGACACCCCTTATAGCTGCACAGACGCACCGGACTCGCCGCGAAGGGCAATTACCCCACTAAATATTCACAAGTTCATTAAGAGCGGAGTTGGACGCGTATACTCTTCCCTCAGCCTCTCCCAGCCCCCTTTCGCTCGTTTCTCTTTAGCTTCCGTTTCCTCGATAGAAACGAACCTCTGCCCATCGTGCACGCAGCCTTCGCGTCACGGTAGATACTCGTGGAATGCGTGACGTTCTATCGACTAGTTCTCCTAAGCGAGGCCGTTGTTCAAGGTTTCTGAAGATGGGCATCACATGATGCGTTATCTCACGATTTCAAAGGAAATAGATCAACCATGCTTGGCCATTTGTGTGGACAATGATTCATGAAGGTGTTTATCGCGGTCCGCTATGTGAGCCAACGGTGGTCCATGATGTTTATTGTGAGTGAGACTTTCATTGAAAGGGAAAAACAAAGGACCTGATAACTACTACTTTTTTGTCAGCCTTTAAAAGAGTTCTGGAACATTTCAATAGATTCTATTTGAAACATGGACCGTGGGACTTTTGTTAGAAATGTTCTCACATTATAAGTTCCCATGAGAACTGAAAAAGTAAAAGTTCTTGAAAATAAAAGTTCTGGTTGCAATGGAACTTATAAAATATGAAAATAAACATTTCTCTATAACAGGAACAGATATTTTGTTCATTAATATAAAAAAGTTCTCAATTGTTGTAACAAATACTGAATACTATTCAAGGAATAGTACTACAGTAATAATAACTAACTAGGTACTTATGTTATAATTTTTTAACCTTGTATTAAATAAACACGAAGAATATGATATTATATTGTTGAATAATACTAGTACCTAGGATTTTAATATTTTTTTCGTAAATGTGTAAAAAGTGTACGTGATTGAAGAGGCTTAATGCGATTTAATGGAGAAGGCCGATAAGCACGTCTTGAAATATACCAACTTAACATCTATCAGTTAAGTAAAGATTCCAATTTTCTTCGCCAGATAATCGATCTTATTCTTATTATTACTTAGTCGTAACTCTTGCAATCGACGTATTTAACGTGACATTCATTTCACATTAATCACTTGTCAAATTCCGTTGCGTTATCGCGTAGGAGTATTATTCGAAATATCGATATGAGTTATGCGTATTTTATATCTCACACAGTCACGTACACCAGAATTTTTATATACGATTCCATCACCAGAAAATCCTTCATTGCTCCTGGTAATTAGATACCCACTTAATTAAATTTCATTAAACAATAATACCATACTTGGTAACAAAATAACGAAGTAGAATGAATAAGTAAACAAATTGTTAATGTAAGCTTTCGATGGAAGAGTATATCTTTAATAATTTAAACATTGCCTGCGCACATGTTTACCTATAAATATAATTCGTTCCAGTTGCACAAACACGCGTGCAACGAATCATCGAAATCACATCAATTGATTTAATTAATATACACTCCACGCCATTTCCATCGTTCAATTCACACTTATGATATTAAAATTAATGCCGCTGTATTTTGTTCGACGCGATCCATCAGCCCATTATTATTATACCAACTGTGTTACAGCGCAGTTTCTAATCCGTATTTTTTTCGATCCTAGGCTGTCGGTGTAAACTTGGAGCAGAGCGAACAGCAGCTTTCAGTGCGCAGGGCGGACGCGCCGCTGGGTTTTCGACAAAAAGCTCATAAAAGTTTAATGGATCGCCTGTCCTGAATGGGACTGCAGACTTTTTACGGCTTATAAATGCTCCGTTTGACCGAAAACAATCTCCTCGGATCAGGGGTCGGGACGTGAAGCTCGAATATACCATCAGTCCAGAAACACCCTTCAACAATTCTAATCGACTAAGCGACCCGGGTTTTAATTACTCATCGTTAGACTGTGCCCCCGTTTTGTTGACCTAATGCGGTGAATTGAAGAAGTAACCGAATCTATGAGATCTCTACGTGAGTTAAAGAACTACTTGTGTCTCTAAATGAAAAGAATATTGAATGTGCGATGCTTAGTGGCTAATTGGTTAAACAAATGAGTCAAACAAACTTTTTTGAGTCGCGATCCCCTTTTATAATATTCAAATAACCCGCGCCCCCTCCATATAAGGTAAGGTAAATATATTCTTCCCTTTCATTTATGAAATATCAGTGCTCCATCATTAATAATATCTGACAATGCAACCATATTAAAATAAATAAGTGCTAAAAATCGTTAACTAAAAATAATCGTGGCGACCCTCCAGAAAACACTTCGGGACCTACAGGTTGTAGGTTTTGATATATCCCTTAATATATCCCTTCATATTATTTCTATTCTTAATGGAAAAAATTCTGGACATAGTACGTGCATTGGGATGTTTCAATTTAGGAGGCTGAGAAATGCATTTTTGATGTAACTTGAATTTAGACGTTGCATCTGTAGATAACATGATTTAAACGCCAAACGACAATTCAAATTTTAAAACACAATTTCATTTTTGGTATAGCCTACACAAATTAACAGCGCTTATTGGCATGCTAAAAGTGACGCATTTACTTTTCGGTCACTTCATGAAAATATCCTCCCTGATCCAAACAACAAATTTCACAAATTGAGAATTAAAATGTACATGCATAATTTCTTAATGAAATTACCAATTTCTTATACTCCTCGAGAAAGGAAGTTGCAAAGTTTATTTCAATTTCGAGTTACAATTCAATGGTACCTACCTACCTTTATAAATTTTACTTACAACTGCTTTCACGCAGGTACCTGCGCAGAATACTCTGTAAAACGAAACCGACATTTCTATGGCGGAGCTAAACTGCTGAATAAAATCGAAAGCTTCACGAGTTTTCCATCCGCGAAAGCTCCAGTGCAATTACAAAATGGTCCCCCGACGTTGCCCTCTATTACGCGTGCTGCACGTCAACGCCGCAACACGCGGAAGATGTTGAGATTAACCGAGCCGAAATTCGACGGGGGTTGCGCCCCGGCGAATGCTTTTAATTCGACACACGTAGAGAATAATACACCGTCGCGTATTACCACGCGCACGGCCAAAGTCGACGATGACACATCGGGGATTGATTCCTGGCATATCGCGTTTTTACGTGGATTTTCGAGAGGATCACACGTCAGCTATCCAATTCGACGAGGTGGCCCGATTAAAATTCGATCGGTTATCATCGGTACGTCGTGTGATATTCCGGCAGAGTTTTATGTGCGAGGCCCCGATAACAATCCGTTGGGTTATTGAAACCCACGCATCGATTGATCGACAGCCACGATATCAGGAATTGCTGTGCCCCTCCGCAGGCGTCAGTTTCGATGGTGTGTGTGTGTGTCGCGTGTCGCGTCCACGCCCGGAAAAGCGGCAGCTACGTGTAATACTTCCGATTTTCGAAATCTCCGTGCTGCTCGACCTTTTAGCCGGGAGGAAATGTGTCACAGGGAAATGTCAAGTTGCGAAACCATCGCTCTCCACGGTGTAATTCATCGATATGACATCGATTGCCTTATGCTACGGAGACGACTCGCACGGAGGCGGCACCTGTGGAAACATTTTAATCCGGCTGCAGAGCATTGCACCGATTACGCCGTGAATCTGGAGGGAAGCCTTCAGTTCTCGCGTAACGATACTTGGAGCGTAGGTATATAAGTGTAATTAGGGGAAAGTGGGGTAAAACGGAACACCATCATGTTTCTGTTAGGTTGAGTTGGGAATGAGTTGGTACCGCAGGGATCTTATAGTCTATCATAAAATGCTATGAGGACCCTTTGGTTCCATGTCACGCGGTACCAACTCATCCGCAACTCTTATCTAACAGAAACATGATGGTGTTCCGTTTTACCCACCCGTTCCGTTTTACCCCACTTTCCTCTGCTCCGAAGTTTCGATTGCGTGATAATAGAGGAGGGATAACAATGTCACTTTGTGATTTGAGAGGGATAGATATTTATTTATTTAGTCAAACGAATGCCCTGTGATCGATACAACAAATGAGCAATGAAGGGCAGATTAGAAGAACAATTATGTGTACAAATAAAGTAGAAGCAAAAAGCACATAAAGGTACAAACAGATAATATATTTTTTAAAAACAGTAAAAACCGACTTCAAAGGTGCGCTAACATTTCTATGAAAAGATTATTGGAGCATGATTGTATGAGTATTACGAATGTACAATTATCACTAAAAATTTAAAAGATTCATAAATACGAAAATGGTAACTAGAAAATTACACTGGGGTTCAGTGAACTCCGTGTGACCAATTTGTGATTATATGAAGGTGTAACCACGAGGGGCTAATGCAACATGTGGCTTAGGTAAACAATTTCTCCGTGTCGCTGGTGATTTAATTTGCATAATTGGGAAAAAGAAACTAAGTGTCGAGCTTTTAATTTCTCTTTCCTGAAAAACCGACACTCTACTTAGTGTCTTCCGTGCCAGCGGAGTATTAGTTTGTCATTTTAACGAATACGTTGTGTCTCTTGTATTTACTTTTACGAAACTGCTAATTAGATATGCAAACGCAACGTAAAGCAGCGGTCAGTTATTTCATTTTGCTGTCTATGCAGCCGTGCTAATTACGATGTTCGAAATTTCCTTCTTAGAACACCGTGAAACTTTAACTAAACTCATACAGATTTCAAGACCGTCACGAAGATCAAAGTACATAGTAACGGAATAAGCTCTGCAGCGTACGAACACTAACGATAAGTGCTAAGTTCCGTGGGAGGCCATCGCGATTGTCGAAGTGCCTGAATGCGCCTGTCACGAACGGTGAAGTGTTCATTTTCGAAGTTAGGACCATTCTGATTTCTCTGACTAATAGAAAACTAAATGAATCGTGCTGATTCCCCCTGCTAAGACATCCTTAGAAAATTCTGCCTGCAGGTAGCATGTTCTGAACATTCATCTGACCATCACCTGAAATTCATCTAAAAAGAAGTGCTAATAGAAAATTCGAATCTGTCGCCTGTTTGTGTCGAAATGTATCGTGGGCACATTAGATTTTTTAATTGAAGTTCAACGTGAACTATTAGAAAGTATCTCAGCCGAATAAATAAGAGTTTGTTCGTGTTCTTTCATTCTTTCAAATTTACTGTTGAAGATGAAAAATTAATCAATAACATATCGAGGAAAAAAGTAGAATAATTATATATCGCTGGACGTTGGCATTAGTAGTGACAGAAATAGAGCGTCATCACAAGATTTTGTTTTGCATATTGTCAATAATTATATAAACTACTTAGAAGCTGTGTTTAAGAATAAAACACCTACACTCGACAGTATTCGATTACACACAGTAGTTTCTATTAAAAGAAACTCCGTGGCTTGGATTGGGAATCAATTAACCCACCACAATATTTTTCTGACTGAACGTCAGACTGTCATCTGATCCGGACGTTGTATAATTCTTTTTAATAGGTAATGAAAGGTTTTATAGTTACGAATATTTAAGGAGTTATATAACGTATATTTGGAGTTCAAGAATACGTTTTTTTATAGAAATGGAATGAATTACTAAACACGATATCACAACGAATCAGAAACTAATCTTGTTGTTTGTTCGAGTGAGAAGATCGTACTTTGCAAACGTGATAAGTGACAGGATGTTGCGACCGATGATAAAGAATTGTTTCAAAGTAAGTACAAGATAATACAATGAATTATTCTAGGAAATGGGATTTCCTGTGTGTCTTATTTTTTCATAATATATCATAAAAGACTTACGATTGAATTATTTAGATATAACGTAACTTTCGGTCGATCTTATCGCTCTCACCTTGATGGATAAGAATTAGATCAGGGATAAAGCAGGTGAACTGTCGTGGGTGGATTTTAACACAGATAATTGATCTGATACTTAATCAAATACTACAAAATGTATTTTGGAAAAATGAAATTTAACATCATTTATTTTATAGTGGAATATAAGAATTAGGAGGCACAAAAGTAAGTAAATGTATAAACATTAGTTTCTTAAAAAATAAGGAAGTTTCCTGTAAACATTCGTTTAAGTTTCAGCATTTGTTTCTCATATTCAGTATGAACTAGGTACTCATTAAAGTACGAAAGTACCATACATTTGTATGTTATTTATATTTCTCGAGTTTAGAGTGGAAGTGTTTCCTTGTTTTTATAACAGTTTTGAAATTCTCTACCAGTTCTATTTTACATGTAATACTTAGAATTCTAATTTTCGGGCTAAAAACATATAAAAATTAGGGATTTTTTTAAGAAACTAGGGATCCGATTCATCTGAAATTTGGACCATGTTATGCATCTTTGAAGAAGTTGCAGTTTTTTTTTCTATTAGTTTCATATGAAAATTATAGTGTGAATTTACAGTGTGAACTATATAATTCCATCGCCATAATTATAGTGGTATTAGTAGAGCATTTCAATAATTTGTTAGCCCTAAACAATTTTCATATGAAATTAATAGAAAAAAAAACTGCAACTTCTTCAAAGATGCATAACAGAGTCCAAATTTCAGATGAATTGGATCCCTAGTTTCTTAAAAAAATCCCTAATATTTATATGTTTTTAGCCCGAAAATTAGGATTTCCTTCTTAAGCATCCGGCACTAGGGGAACTCCCCCTACGGCTATATGACAGTATCAAAAACGAAACAATATTCCTGACGCATTCACGGCACAGCTCCGCCTATCGTTTTACGTTCGAGCGGAAATCGAAATCGAATACAGAGGCAACTTTATGCAGTCTTTTTTACAATTCATACGGGATCCGTAGCCTGATAATCGTACCGTCGGCTCTATGAAGATATTGCAGAGATGCAAAAGAAGGCGTTACGGTGATTGTACGGGAAAGAGCGAAAAGGGGTCGTTCTCTCTTCTTCTCCCTCTGGCCTCGTCGAAGTCGATCTGGATTTACGATATTGGTTGCAACACCACCTGAACCCATCCCGGCCGACCCTGCTTTAAACCATCTCAAACCAGTTACCTTGCCCCGTAAGCACGTTAGATCGGCTTCCTTTATTTATTTCCACATCTTGTGTTCCCCTTTTCCCTTCGGCTCGCGTCCGTCCGTTTCCGCGAGTGGACTTGTCGGAATAAGTTATGAGTGCCCTTTATAACATCGTTGCATTGCCTATCGAAAGAAAATGGCACCCATCGAATCGCGTTTACGGCAATAAATTCTTGCGATTGCAAAGGCGGGGGCCGTTCGCTCGCAGTTCGATTAAACTTCTATTGAAATTATTGACGAGAGCCATTAGACGAAGGAAATGTGCTGTGCCTGCGAAGTGAACTTCCGTAGCAAATTCTGCAGAAGCGTCAAACTCGTTGGCGACGAAATATCACGGCAATATCAACTACTTTAAATCAGTGTTCAATTGCTAATGGCTCCTGCAGTCGATGGGGCCCTTAAATCCCAAACAAAAACAGAAACCTGTAGGCATCGGATTACCAAACGTTGCGGATGGTTGAAAAATAACCAAATGGTTACAATTTGAAGCAAAAAGCTCTATTTCGTGGGTAAGAAAATGGACATTTATCTATACATAAGTAAGGTAAAAATTAAAATAGATACTGAAAAAATTGGACGCCGGTCAATAGACAAATAAGTTTTATTTAGTATTCTATTCTTAAAATTTCGTTTCAGGAACCTGTTCGTCAGAAATAACGTACACTATATTTATTTTGTAAAGAAAACTTAAAATTAAAATTGCATATATTATTCAAAGGTGTCTCTATCTTTATAGAAAAATGTTAATCGAAAAAAGTGTTTTTCTCATTTGTAAATAAATTCCCAAAGATGCGGTATTTTTTAACCTGGCCAAGGTGGTCAAATCCCTTAATTAAGCTTTCAAATGCAGCACCTTCGTTGAAGGCACGAATTAAGATATCAGTCTGGTACAGAAATAAGTGTAACGATGTTTATGCGTGTGCAACGTTTCGAAGAGTGTTGCGTTCCATTTCTATAACGGGCGGGGGAGTGATCTTCCAATGGCTGAATTTATGTACCAGCAGATAGGAAGGACAATATAAATGAGATTTTAAGTATACCTATCGCGAGCTTGTTGTCGGGCGCGTGCGCTGCCGGCAGCTCTCCCTTTTAAGCATATTTTCTATTTTCCACGGCGAAAGGGACGCGATAAATAATCGACGCATAAATCTCGTCGCGTGGCACGGACGTATTCGATCGTTTAAAACGGGAGAGGGCAACCGCGCTATTATTTTCTCGGCGCGCACCGACGACGGATTTTCTCGGGGAAATTCACGGCGCGCCTTTCTTTCCGAAACTTGAAAACTTCTCTGATCGTTATGAATATTTAACCTTCAGAAACGACTTTCCTTTCGCTGGTAATCGACGATAAAACGCGCGAGGGTGCCTCCTCCCTCGAGTTTCATCAATTCTTAACACTTTCGCCGCTCTGTCACATATTTGTGATCTATATCGCGGTTTATTAAAATTCTATAGCGTTTGTTCAGGCTTTAGTCTTATGTTAAGTGTCCATTGTGACAGACACATTCGTATGTCTTTAAAATAATTGAGAAGTTGAAATGGTAAACGATGTAAGTGTCAGAAAAAAGAAAAATAATTTTTTTAGTGGAAAAGGATGCGAATTCCATGCGAAATACGGTGCCAAAAGTTATAATTACATGAATAATTTATTTTGATTGTTAAAGCTAAAACCGTAAGTGCCAAATTCGCTGTGGTGAAAAACGGTGAAACTGACAGCAATTTTCACGGCCATAATCTTGTCATTTCCCTCTAAATGTGTAAAGGTGGTATTCGCTGAAAGTTTATAGCGATAAACAATCAACTTGAGGTAAACGAGTGATAAACGATTTAAGTGTCGAAATAGGCAGATATGCATTTCCTGTTTCTACTGAACATTTTAACTGCTGGATCTTACGTACATTATTTACCAATTTAAGTCCTCAATTTTCCTGCCATGTAAAATTGAATATATCGTACTCAACATGACAGTTCTTACCTTCTTTTTAACATGAAATGAATATACATCAGAAGAAGAAGCTTGCATGAGCAGGCGGAAGATATAATAATACGAGGAGGATTGGCGGTAGATACATAAACAGTATTGTTTGCAGCAATCTATAAACAATTTGTTGGTTAAGAGAGCATTGGTTTTGTACCACATGCGAGATTACCGCGTTGATTATATCCAGTCTGAATAAACGTGGAAAAATATAATTTGCTGCATAATGCGTCCATTAGGCTGCATAATGCGACTAACACACGACGTTCTGTAATATACGAAAAGGTTTCCTGAATACTATATCGCCAGGATACGTGGAGGAGAGCGGGTTTAATTAACTCGGTTAATTGCGCTGATGAACTAGAAGTTACGGTAAGTACAAGCAACGAGATGAGCAAATTTCAGAGACCTTTAACCTTTAATCAGGCAGTCGCGGTTTTGAGAAGTGTTGCAGCGTTTTTTCCTTAAAACCTTAGACAGGTTCCATTTTCCGCACATTTTATGTGGGCAATCACGTACTTGATTTTATATATTCTAGATATTGCGAGTTTATATGCCACTTTTTGAAAATTTCAAATAAACGTACAATTTTCTGTGAAATGAAATAATCAAACAACAAAGATTTTCTCTCGTACTTCCAGAGTGGTAAAATATACCCTAAAAAATTCCAGAAACCTTAAGTGTTTATTTTATTATAAAAACCATCACCAAAACCATGGCCGTATTTTCGGTCGAGATTGTAGAATGTCCCCTTAAAGTGAATTCATAGTTGTATGTTGTATATAAAAGTGCATATTTGTATGAACTGAGTTTGGTATGAAAAGTAGATATGAATTCCCTTAGACAAGTCCCTAACTCGAATAAGTTCCCTTTTCTGTGACAAAGGATAAGTAGAAATGACTTTTAATTAGAATTAGTTAAATCTAATCCAAAATCAGAAACTGATCGTTCCCATCTAACATATCCAAAAATTTTCTCTGAAATTATACACCTCATAAAACGTTCATTTGTCGGACCAACATTACCGTCGTCGAATAAAAAGATCATAAAGAATCGTTGAATCAGAAAACCAAAGTATAAATACATTCGCGATTTATCCGAGCTACGGTGAACCAATAGAAGCACGAAAGTTCAACCACTCATTTTTGTATTTCATTTGAATGACTTAAGTGAACCGTGCATCAAGAGGTCGAAAGCCATAAATTATTCTGCACGCAAAATTGTCGGCGCTCCCGCATCCGCAACATTTATTAACAGCTATTCCGCGATCGCGTGGAACGAGAATTAAACTTATGACGAATAATATGGTTATTGTGAACAGTAAAAGTACGAAGCCCATTCGCAGGCGCGCCGACGCGTTATATTATACTCTCGTTAAAAGCGGTTGAAACAGCGAAAACGTAATGGTTGCTTTTAGTACTTGTGCCCGGTACGCGATATCCAATTGCCAAAAATCGTTCATAATGCACGCGCCGTTTCGGCACGGAGGGCTCATAATAAATTAGGAGGCTTTCAGCAGCCGCGCCTATTAGCAACAACGGGGAAAACAAAATGATACGCGGATATAATTCAATACGTATGTATGCAAACCCGCATATCCCGGGCATTACGGTCCTCGGTTAAAACGCAGAAGGAATGGAAAGGCGGGAGACCGTGTCGGGTAACACGCGCTGAAAACGAACGGGCGCGAGTGGTCAAGGGGGATGATCGAGGGGAGGGATGAAGTTTCGGTGCTTTCTCGTGATCTAATAACAAGCACGTCGCTGGGACGTCTCTAACGTTCCGTACACAGCCGCGACATCGTTGTCACATTGCTCGTCCAGTAATTGACCAGTGCCAGGGCGCGATGTAGGAGCAAAGCCGTCGTTCCAGTGATGTCAGCGTTGGCTGATGCAAAGTGAAGTGTTAAAGGACGTTGAAGTGTGGCGAAGAGGAGGCAGAGGAGAGAGGACGGTGGGTGATTTTCGAGAGCCCGGCAGAACGTACCGTCGGTAATGTCGATGAATAGAGAGGTAATGAATCGTAGTGGACACCAACACGGAAGAGGCGAGGCAATTCTAGGCATTTGGCTGGCCCTCTTCCCTGAAAAATATATATGTATGCCCGTTCCTCTCTCCCTCTGTCCTGCAGCCTTGCTCGCAAGGCCTGAACCTTCTGTCCATACCGCGGTAGGTGGAACAGAGTACATACGTGGTATACCTATTCATATTAAAGCCCCTGAAATCCACCCTCTTATTCAGGCCTATGTTGGCATTCACGTTGGTACCAGAAACCAGAAACTGACCAGCCATACGCTCCACACACGTCCACGGTGTTCTTCTTGTTTCTTTTTATTTATTCTGCCCCTCTTCCCAGCTACCCAGCGCGCTTTGTGCAACCCGTAAGATATCGCACTATCCCAACTGCCAAAAGCACCAGCGGGCAGAATTAAGAATCTGTGTCGTGAGTACCGCTGGATAAAGTGGCGGAATTATTGGCGAAATGATAGTGTCAGTGAAAGCGTGGCTGATCTTTTAAGTGGATTTCGTGGGGTCGTATTTCGAGTAATTTTTATTTCAGAAACATCTTGTAGTCATTGGTAGCACTACCGTGAGGGTGTATTAAACCTCTTAAAGGTCTACAGTGGCCACCGCAAGGTGCTTCAAAAGCCCATAATTTATTTATTTATTTATATATTGCAATGCATAAAAAAACACGTATTCTTAAAAGGTTGAATTGAAATAAAAAAAATCGATTTTTAGACCAGAACCATCCCTTAAAGAATACACAGAGTTTTTCATTAGCGCCAACATGTGTTCAACAGGATAAAAGCTTCCTGCCAAAAGTTATCACTTTGAAAGGCCTGATAGTCTACACAACTGCTATTTCGTCGAAACTCGCGGTACTCAAAGCGACAATATTACTTTACACACCACTTGCAAGGTGTAACACGAATTTGCACTTCGAAATAAAAAGTGTAATTATAAGTATCTTGCTTTGAACATGGATACTAGGCGGCTCTTATCCGGAACATCCGTCGCTGATCGAGGAATGCTAACAGAAAGTTTCCAACAGTACAAAGCAGTAATCGAAGTTACGAAGCAAAGAGCCGCCGTTGCTAACCTGTTCGTTCACCTTGCAATTTCTGTCGTTGTTTGCTTACCTTGTACACATATTAGAATTTTTCCGCCAACCCCCTGTAGGTCGATCCACCCTCGCGTGAAATTGTTCGCCGGAGCTGGCTAGCGATCGATCGAATTCGGGATTACAAGTACGAGGGAAATCACTTTGCAACGAACCTGGTGGAAGAGAAACGCCTCCAGCAACCTTCCAGAAATAACCGAATCATTTAGATTTCGAGGATCCGGGGAGGTCGGAGGTGCAGCCAGGCTGTTGCAGAGGTTGCGAGAACGACGGAAAGAAGTTGCCAGAGGATCGAGAAACGAGACGGGGGGTTGGCGGTGCTGGAGGATCGAAAAAGACGCCGACACTTTTATCGATACCGCCCTCGAGCGTCTACGAAGCGTCTTCCTTCGCCCGTCTTTACTTTGCCAAGATATACAAACACCTATACACATAGCTGCGCGGGTGATCGCGGCTCTTTGGTAAAGCCGATTTAGAGGCTGAGGGAATACAGGCACCCCCCGGAACCCATTTTTGAATAATGAAACGGAAGATGTGAATTAAAGCGCAGCATGAAGTGCATAGAGGGCAGGGAGCACGGCAAGGTGCACTGGATCCACGTGGTGTTTTAATAATGCATCCCCTTTGACGACGGTTATATTCAAAGGAATTATTTTCGCCTTACGATACGAGTTATTGCATCGCCGTTTCCTCCCTAAGGGAATGAACTTTGTGATCTTCTTCGGGCAATAGTTCGAATGCAATTTGGGATTTCAGTCCTGCTTGATTTAATTACTTATTATTACATGTTTCGATTTAGTTTATAAACTTCGTTTAAATAATATAGCGTACGAATGATCTCATCCACTGTCAAGATCATTAGTAGATAATTGTGATGTCAATGTTTAATTGATCACCTTCGACAAAGTGTTATTTTGTCAAACCGTAAAATAATTCAAAGCACAAATTTTTAAAAACTCTCAAATCGACATTTGTAGTACAAGAATCTGTTTATAATTTTCAAGTTGCAGAATGATTTTTTGTTACTAAAATAAATTCATTCAGAAAGGCCAATGCTTCTTGATTAAAATAAATCAAGAACGAACTTCACACGGTTGATAGTTTCGGAGATAAAAACAGGTTTGCAAAGCTCTACTGTTTTCGCGAGAATAGGCAACAACGGTAAAAACTTCGACGAACTCTATCTTTTAAATAAATTTAACACCAGTAAAATGATGACTTAAACCGCCCCTAATTTCATGTGGACTACATTATATTATCATTTCGCAAAAATCCCTGACATCCAGAGCAAAAAGCAATCGATTTGACGTGGAATTACGTGGAATTGGGCACGAATTCTCCAAATCGATTTCCTCGAAAACGAAGCACCGTGGAAAAAATTTCATTCCTCAATTTCCCTTTATTTTTTGCAAAAAGAATCGCTCCCCTCTCTCGGCTGCACCGCGAATTACCCCTCACTCTGCGCTTCTACCACGATACTTCATTCACAAAGGAGGCCCAATTGATTCGGCAAACGTGCGAAAGTAAAAAAGCACGTTCGCGCACATTTCTGAAATCCTTGTACCCTTTCGTATGTGCACAACGCGCTCGTATATTTGCATACCTCCATGCAGAACCAATGGTAGACCCGCAAGAGACCCATTTTAGATACAGTCCATAACGCAGCATTCAAACGGCAGCGTTGCGTATTTTTCATTACTCTTTTTTGCGCTTCCGTCCGAGGCCGTGGCCGATGAAAGGTTATGCAAGACCCCCGTGGCATCTGCACGGTAACGCAGCGCTGTAAAAACCCCATAAAAGCCCGCTTCCTGGGGTGGGGGGCAATGACCAGCAGCTCGAGCCTCATATCCATGGCTTAACCGTCATCAGATACTACGCATTTTCATAATATTTTACACCCTAGCTGCGTACAGTCGCTGGACACATTGTTGTTCGTGTCTCGTAGTCCAGAGATTTTTCATCGACTCCGCATGAGAGACTAGCTGGATATTCAAACAGGAATGGTCTGAAATTAATCTTTCTGAGAATTCTCGATGATTTTTATTTTTTAAGAATGACTTTCTTATTTAGTAGTGGATGTTGTAGATATTCAGTGTTTTATTCATCAATTATTTGCTGAAATATGGAAATTTTGTTAGGGGATGAAATTTGAAAGTCAAAGACGTAATTAAGTTCTAATAGGAAGCATATTATTGATGGTACGAGCCGTGTTTTGTATAAATTATTTTCATTGCTGTGCTTTATAAAATCCCCATGGTGTAATTTTTCATGGTAGAAATATGTAACGAGTTTGAGTACCTACTTCTGAATATTTAGCTACATATATGTACAGTTTTCAGAAACATATGTGTACAGCTCTACCCCTGCTTGCTTACCCAACAAATTCTGATTCACGAAAAGCACTTCGTCATGATTAGCTACTCTGACATGTGTGCTATTATTTAGAACAATCCTCAGCTGCATTTTGTACCGAATCCCCCACAAAAGTAAGAGATTAAAGCGCTGAAGTTACTTTGGCTGGGAGTTATTCAACCAAAGGACCAATGAAAAAATTAAAAAATACTTGCCTCGTTGTCTTAAAGCTTCTAATTAACTTGCTCGAAGTTCTTGCAAGTGATTGTTCGGGGAATGAAAATATATTACCTGCAAACCCAACGGAATTCATTAATAATAATAATTCTGGATGTTCTTTACGCCTCATTGTTTTTTAAAGACGAGTGGATTTTAGAATTACAAAACACAAAATTACATCCTTCTTATTTTTTAATAAATTTCCGTAGAACAATAGTTTGCACTTTTACTAATTACAAGATATAATTACTTAAATACATTTACCTGAGATTGGGTGCTAGAGCAAAAATCGATAGCAGCCTCGATTCTCTTAGAAGTCCACATTTGAGAACGTAAACAAGTTTTTCCATGGAAATTCCTTAACTTCGTGTCGCACATTGGACCTGCCGCGTAAAAGCTTACAGGATCACCTGGTACATTTTTATCGTTTGCATTAAGGACAGCGTGGAAGCTCTTAATGGCTCCCTGCTTTATGTTATCACGAAGAGGTTCAGCTGCGAGAAAATATTTAATATAAAAACGTACATTATGGAGTGTGCATATTTATGGAAACACACTTCAGAAAGATTTACCTGGCGCTCTTAATTATCGAGGCCTCTCAATCATTTATCGATCCTCGATATTAATAGTCACATTGGAACTTCTTGTGTATATTTTAGTGAAAACATATTTGAGCCAAATTATGTAAAAATTTTCAACATGAGATACTTGTTGATAATGTTTAATTTTATAAACGAATTTACAAATACCATTTATCAGAGTCTTGTGTATTTGCGAAACAATATATTGTAGTACCTACCCATATGAAGTGCAATTACCAATAACAACATTTTGGTAACAACTGTATAAAATTTGAAAATAACGTGACAGGACTGTTTTATACCATTCTGCTACGTAAAGTATGCTAATTAAAAAGTTTAAGTTGAAGCAAATGGGAAAATAAGAGGGTTAATTCAAATTAGTTTCGCTGTTGTAAAAATTTAATATGTGAATTTGTATGAATGAAATACTATATTTAATTTTAGAGACTCACGTTGCATGCGAAACGTTGGTAATTGCTTTGTTGAAGTTGATGATTGAAGTTAAATGAAAGGAAAAGGTAACGTCCTCTAAAGTTTATTAATTTGATTATTTAATTCTTCCACTTTTTACTATTTTACGCAAATAAAAACTATAAAACCACCCTTATATTTTACCCAAAATATTCCTCAAGAATCGTAATATTGCTTGAGACATCAGTTACGATGCAATACTTTCCCAACACCTTAATTTCATAAATAATTAAATGTGTACAATGTACAATTATGAAAACTGTTTAATAGATTCTAAAGTTCTGTGCATCAATTTAGTAATGAAAAAAACTGTAATGATAATTTATTTTATTTACGTTTGGTCTTCTATAATGTTGTACCATATTTGGAATTGAATATTAGCAAGACATTTACAGGTAAATATCTCCACGTATCTAATATATCCAGTATTTTAGTTTTCGAATTTATTTCTGGCAATACAAAAATAAATAACACGTTACATTTTAATGATATTAATGAATAGTAGCAGCAAACCTGCCTCCATATCTATTGTTGGGAATTGTAATAATAAACCCGTATAATGACACATGAGAAAATATGGCCACAATTATTTGCACGGCTTTAATCAGTCTGCTTAATTAAGTCACCAATTCAGATGATTAATCAATTTGACCGGCTGACCTATTTAGTTCATTAACCTGTTTGGCGAATTCACCGCTTAGTTGATTAACCACACCGGCTGGCTTGGATGATACGTTCTGATTAGCAAAGTCTCGACAGTTTTGGCATTTTAATTAAATCGATTCTTTCCATTTCAATACTATATAGCATTATTTAAGCGTAGATACATTTTTAATTCAAGAATTTCGATACCAACAATTTAAGAATATAGTTGTTAAAAATACTTCTCTAAATTAATCTAATATTTGGGTATAATATGATTACAAACAAGAATATTATATTAAAAAGTATTTATATGCAATTTTTGTTCTGATATTAATCTATCTGTGCTTGCTTTTAATTAACCCCTTTTTCTGTTGGTTAATTTCTTAATTTAGTATATTTGTTCTGTTAATCTTAGTAAATTACTTCATGTCAGGCTATGAATCGATCAGGATCGATTTTTGGTATTAAATGTAATGTTTTAAATAACGTCTACTTATAATTTACCAATATCTGTCTGCTTCCGTGTCAACGAACTGCCTCGCAATTTTATATTCATTAAAACTGCTAATTAACTGATCATGAATTCAGTCATGAATATTTTAGTAGCTCAAATATTTCTAGCCATAATCTTCAATCGTTTTGTTCAATATATTTATTCATTCGCACCTTTCAATGAACGCATAGAAACAACTGATCCATAAAAGGAACATATTTCTTAGTAATAATATTTTATCCTATTATTTCGTAAAAAATAAATTTCGAAGCAACTTTATAAAACTATAAAAAATAAGTAAAAAGTTTCACTACAATGTTCCATTGCCAGTTATACTTAACATTACACATGGAATAATTTTTCAAAATATAGACAGCTTACATCAGTGGGGAGTAATAACACTGACCATTGCGATTGCAACCACTGACACATTCCTTTAGAAATATTTTATTTCTCCAATACGAAGGCATTTTACATAACAATGTAGTCTCAATAATTTAACAATAAGTCCCAATAAACCGAGTACACTCTACGTAATTCGAAGTCGTATCCTAAAAAATTTATCGTCGTTATTTTCGTGGCTGACTTATCGTTTCTCAAAACATCTCCACTCCTCAAATTCCCCGCAGACAATAGACACACACATGTTTGCGTGTGTTTCGCTTAATCAGGGCTCCCGATAATTCGAACTAGTTTACGTCACGCTTATCTTGCATTATCGAGGCTCCAGATACCTACAAATGCTTCCTCAAAATCCATCGACTTTCTTATCGACTTAGATGCAAAGTGTATTAAATCAGGTTTTCAAATTCACGTAGAAGCACGTCGCTCGATAAAAAACACCTTCCAGAGAAATCTGGATATTAGCCTCACCCGAGATTTCTTCGGTAGTCTCTTCATCAACGCGGCAGGTTACTTTCAGCACTTGTAGAATATGTAACCATTCGACACATCCTCCATATCGATTCCCGTCCCACCGCTCGTCCCCGGCGCCGCGCGAAACTGCAGCGAATTTATCGACACGATCGGAAGTCCTGGTAATTCGGTTCGCGCGGAACAAAACGTTCCGCTTTAAGTTGTCGACGTGGCAAGCAGACGCGCGCTATGCGCCCGACTGTGTTGCTTACGGTTGACGGTAAGCGGGCACGATAAAAACTGGCGAAAGCGTGGAGAGCTGGGAAACGAGATCGACGAGGTTTCCACGGGCTTGAAGCGAGCTATCGAAGGCGCGAGATAGCGCGCGACACGAAACGGTGGATAGAGATCGTCGGTGCTGGGTAGTCATAAACGACGTGAATCGGAAGAAAAACTGCTAAACGAAAATGCCTGCCCCGGAAGATCGGCCAGAGCGATCTAATGGGGAAAATAATGGATTTTCGGCAGTAAAGATCGCCTAGCCAGATCAGCCGATCCACCCCTTGCCCATCTTCCTCCTCGATTTCACTCTTTCCGCAGTCAACGGGACGACGGGGAAAGTGGAATGGTCACCGGCTCACGGGGAGAATCTGGACTCGCACTCTGTTAACGCGAACGTGACGCGGGGGTAGGTAGTAAATCTTCTGCATCGATCATCGAGATGTGGCTTTAATTATTAATGGCGATGGCTTGAAGATGCTTCGAAACTTTTCGAAGGTGTGATGACAAATTTCAACCGTCTGGAATATTTTAATCATAGAAATTTTAAAAGGGGTGACAGATTTTGAAGGCTAGTTCTTTAAGAGTGAAATTTGGTATGTGAGGTAGAATTATATTTGTAAGAGTTCATTTGTGTATGTGTGTAGGTTTAGTATTAAAGGTGTACAATTCAATACAATTTCAAATATATGATTTTTATGGATTTTTATAATTAGATACATCTTAAGGAATGAAGAACTGTTGTCAAAAATAGGAACTTGTGGAAAGTATGCCTAAATAAGCATAATTTATATCTACTACCTATTTAGGGCCTGAATATGTAGTAGCTATAAGATTATTATAATGTAAATATTAATGTTTTCTTACATAATAAAAGCGCATATGTAAAATTTGGTTTTATTTTAAACGACCTCTTTTTGAAACGATGTCACAGTAGATTCTCCTCCTTTTTCATTCTTAAATGTTGTATTCCTATGTGTGTGTGTGAGTTAAGAATGCTTTTTATTGTTATTTTACACCTGGAATGACGAATAGAGAATTTAATTAGAATTAATGAATTAGAAATAAATTGTTGACGTCCAAATAATATTCGAAGAAATTTAAAACAGGATAATGACTGATATGGAAAATATTTGGAAAATAGTGAAATAAACTCAAATCGTTATGTATTAAGAAGACACTTTTGTGGTAAATATTCCTATTTAGTGTTTAACTTGCCACTGTAAATCGCTCGAATCTCTGATAATAAACCAGATACCACTCTTTTACTGATTTGTCAGAACTGCAGTTATAACAATCAAATTTATGAAATATTTGAGTTTATAAGTCTTTTCTATGTGTAAAGAAATGACTGAAGGGAGGTGTAAATATTTCTTCATTAACATATGTATACATACGTTTTGTATGTGAGGGATAAATGTTCTTTACACAGAGTTTAAATTTCAGTGCCCACTGGGGCCCCTTTAGTGAGACATGCGATACTGCTGTTGGACCACACACAGGGGGTGGAGAGTGACATACCTCTCACGATCACCCGTTTAAATGGAATGATGTACAAAAAGTGGTCACTTTTTACATTCATGTACGTTTCTGTACAAATTGTGCAGTTTATAATAGTGCATTTAAAATGAAGTTTACAGGAACATGTTTTTATTACATCCTGTATAGTTAAGAATATTCTTTAGTGGCAGAACTCTATATGTAATTGGACAAAATCTGTCAAGTTGTACATGATCTGTCAAATATCATCTCATTCAATTTTTCTAAATTTATTACATAATGTAAGGAACTATATTAATTTGGTATTAAGTAATGTATTCCTATGTTAAAATCTGAAACTTTAATTACACTTAAGTGCCCTAACGAATATAAAGTTGTGAGGTTGTTTATTGTTATGGGAACAGACTAATTTTAATGCAGTAAAAAAATTTGTTATTCAGATCATTGCATTCATTATCAGATATCTATCAGGCGATAAAGTAGTTTATTAAGATTAACGAGGAAAATGCAATTAATAAATTGATCAGTGTTGACGTAAAATAATTGGTATTAAACACAGTTAACTCGATAAATAGGGTGAAAGGTTGCACGTATCTATTAATATAGGTGTATTTGCTGTAAAAAATCATTGCCTGTCTAAAAGAAAATTTAATTAAACGTTAAATAACCTGATGCCCACAATAATTTATATTTTATTATAACTGTTTTTTATGTAGTATGTACTACTAAAAAAGTACTTGCTTCTAAACTATTATATCCCCACATGTCCAATAGTGAGACAATTTATTTTATGGCTTCCGAAAAACTATCAGTATACTGCTACCAGTTTCTTCCTCCTCCATGAAGCAACGATGAAGCAGCAACGACCAATATAATTGTCACCGAAGCGAGCAATAATTATTACTATACCTTACATTTCATTGATTGCTTCAGTCAGGACAATGAAATTAAAAAACATCTAAAAATCGTCAGCACACCTGTGCAACCCATTGCCTTAACTTAGACTCGTAAAATAATATAGCGAGCCAAATCGTCGCAGGTTCGCGTGGTAGTAACCCCGAAAACTGAAAACACAAGTATCGATAAAGATTGCCCCATGTACGCTGGCTCCCCACTTCCTGCCCCGGTTCGCGAGGGAAGCACGAAGATTTTCAACTACCTACCGTTCAAATTGACCGGACGGATTACCGAAGCTTCCTGCGGACTAATTGATTGTTTGCAAAATTCCACGCAAGCCCCCGTGCTTAGACCGAAAATTTACAGTCCTCGGACACGCCAAGCTCCCCGTTAGCGCGTTGCGTGAATTTTCTCCAAAGTACACGTAATACACCTTTCATGGCGGGAGTACAGTGACTCTCTGTTGGGGCCGGTATGCCCGCATGTAGTTAACCCGACGAGGGGAAAAAATTAGGAAAAAATATATATATACATATATGTATATATGTATTTAACTGCGGTGAACCAGCCGCGCGAAACTTTCTTCTCTGTTCTCGAACCTTCGCGGAATGTTGCATCGCGTGACGCAGTCCCCGGCGGAATTTTATTCTGAAATTTTCGCGTCCTCTGAGGTTGCTTTTAAAGCTCGCGGCTTGTGCCGTATGAAACTCGAACGTTCCGTCCGCTTCCCCTATCCCTTCTTACTTCTATATTTAAAAGCGTTTCCCTTGTGTTATGCATTTCGTATGCTCTAACGTTTCCCCCTTGATTCTTTTGTTCCGCACGTTCCGTGTGATTTTGTCGCTGTTAAATTGTTGATCGCAGTTTAAATTCCTGGTAAAGGGCTCTGAATGGTCGTTGGACCATGAAGAATTCATGCAGGCAATAAGGAATTGTAGGTTTACGCTACTGTCACTGGAATATCTCCGTAGAAACTGCTTTCAACTTTCGAAGTTTCTTTAACACGTATTGTCGTCGAATTAATTATTCATTTTATGCCTCTGTTCTTTTGGAACTACGTGTTGGACCCTATATATGAAAGCCCCCAACCCCCAATTTATTTTTCCCGAACTTTGCATATTTGTAGATTCATATGCGGGCCAACGGTTTTCGGTGTTGATTTTCCCATCGAACTGCGGGGCAAAGTGCACGTTTTGTGAAACCTGAAGCAAACCGTAACTTTTAATTAAAAAAAGATATCAAAACTTACCTTGCACACAAAAATCGAAGAAAAATTGAATCTTTGGTAATGTGCACATTAAATACTTGACGTCTACTTAAGGGGTTAGGTACATCCACCTGGAGGTCCGGAAAAAGCATACAAGATACTAGAAAACATTGTGTATGATTTTTACTTATACTTTTCGAAAAAAAAAATTCCTGAACTTGTATGCTTCTTCCGGACCACCAGGTGAATGTTATCCCTTAATACAATTTTCATAAGTTATTCGCGTTTCTTCAAGACTAACAAATTCAGACGATTTTGGAGAATTTCCCTTTCCCCAAAAAGATATCAGTTAATTTGAAGAAAAAGGTCTGTATAAGAGTTAATTTAAGCTCTTCAAATGTAATAGGATCATGACCTTCACTATTACGCCTCACCTGAGGCAATCACCTAAACCGTAAATTTAAAAAAAAAAGCATTGAGAATCGAAGCTAGTGCGACCTCGACCAAAAACGGGAGCCGCCGATGGGGCAGGAAAATTAACGACGGAACATGCGGCCGCATGTTGGATCCAAGCTGACGCGGTCGCGCAGCAAGTGCACAGTGCTCGCGATCCAAAGGGGAAGGAGGACCGTGGAGAGGCGAGGGAATCTAGTACAGGAGGAAACGTACAGAACAACGAGGAGAAGAGGAGGAGGAGGAGGAAGGGGAGTGGCGGTAGCGTGCAGTCTATCAGAGATTAGAGGGTCGATCCATTAGGGAGTGATTTAGCTTGACGGTCCCCGAACGCATGCTGCCACCATCCACGGCAGCGCATACATGCTCACCATGCCACGAGCTATCACTCTCCGGCATCGGTATCGAAGTAGTCGATGCAACAACTATCCCCCGATCCTTATCGTGAAGCGGAGGCCGTGGCGCGCGGCTAGGAAAGGCCAGCCAGTTAGGTCAGACGCGCAACTGGCGGTTAGCGGTCGGCAGTGAGCATAATCAGCTGAAATGAAGTAGGTGCGCGCCGGGGCCGCATTCCACGAGGACGTTGAGCGCCAGGCATGCCACCCTCTTGCCGCCGCCGTACCCAGACCTGCCCCTCCCCCCCTCCTCCTCCTCCTCCGCCGTCCTTAACCGCCGCTCTCCGCTCGGATGAATTCCGTGTAGGAGATGCGTTTACCCTTTCCTCCTGGTACCTAACCCGGGCCTGGTAGCTAGGACGAATCTAACACGGCTCGAGGGAAGGGTGGGGGCCAGGCCTGGGAGCACGTAACGCGCCGAATGATCGAGGGTGAGCCTGGTGGAGTGGAGAAGGTTGCCAGCGCGGTCCCAGGGGCGCGATGTGTCGTGCCTAATTACAATGTCCAGCGCTTCCCTCTGTCCAAACACAAACAGCGAGGCAAATGCGCTCCCGTCGTCGCTGAAATGCAGGCTGCCGGCTCGCACCTTGCCACCGCCTCTCAATATCTGTCGATATTGTCAACTGGCAAACGTTACTATCGGCCCGGACGTTCCCACGCTTGTCACGCGATTTTATCAAAAATTGAGAGTTTTGAGTTTTTAGAGTGATTACTGAAGGCGTGCAGCGATTTCTGTAAGACTTTGGAAGATCTTGTCAAGGCGAATGGATCGGTGCTATTTTTAACTTTGAAATCGCATGGGGTTACATCGAAAAATTGGTTTGCAGCTCATGATTCTGCGGTTTTGGATAAAAGGAGCTGGCAGTGAGTCGTACTCACGCAGGGTAAAGTGCCATGTGCGCTTCACGACCGATATTTCAGGGTCGCTCTGGCAACTTACTCTTTGATATTGCGCTTCATTTTCGAGGAAGTCGACTTTGAATTTTTTGACGTTGCGTCCAGTCGCGTATAGGATAACCTACTTTAAGGCTGTTTCGTCGATAGGAATAGAAGCAACGTAACTTGGTTAACACGCTAAGAAAGAATGTCTACCGCTCAGAAGTATTTGATCACTTATTCGTCTACGTTTGATAACAGAGAATAATTCCTTCTTTTATTAATATGCCTACTCGACAATTCCATTTTCTGTATTTAAGACAAATCAATGATTATATTTATAGTTCTGTGAGAAATAAAATAATAAATGATCAAATACTTATGAGTGGTAATATTACTACACAACGGATACAGATTTCGTGGATGTTTGTCGGTTGGAATATTGAACAAGAGTGTTTGGGCGCTTCGTGCAATCTATAAAGTAAACTTTTGGCGCTGGTTGGGTCGATACAAAATTGATTTCTTATTGGCTGGTTGGAGTCAGTTTATTCTAGAGACATTCTATTGCCATTGGGAATTTGCTCAAAGGATGATGATAACGAGTAACCACCCACTACGTATGTACAGTGGACTTTGCATTTCACGGTCAGTGGAAAATTTCTGTGTGAGATCGAGCGCGGATAATAAACAGATAAAATCTTCAGACATTGAAAACAATCTGTGACGGCACAAAAATTTGTGAAAGCTGGGCGATCGTTTGGGTTCATAATGGCTAGGTGTGAAGAGTATTCGGTTGCGAATAAGATAAGATTTACATATGAAGTAGAATAATTTTGTTATACAGATATTTGTTTCGAGAAACCAACCCCCGATGCGAAAACACGCGCCACCCGAATCGTCGTCGCGTTGGTTTGATTAACCTCGCGGCGCGGGTTCCGACCGCTGTTCCGTCGCTACGTGATTTTTTTCAGTGGTCAGGGGTTGCGGAGTGGAGCACAACAGCGGTCAATTAAGTAATAGCCTGACAAATTGTTCGCGGAAAAAGTTGAGAAGATTAATTGGTGAAATGGGTAAATTGGTTTCGGGGTGGGTGGTAGCTGGTGTTTGGTGAATCGGTTCGGTTTCGAAGATGGAATAATTAGACCCTAAATTGGTTTCGGTTAAACTGCTGCGACGGAAATTGCACCGCGTGGTCGCTAGGCTTTTCGTAACGGAATGGAAGAGTGGATATTGAAAGCGTTTAGTCGTAGAATTCCGTTAACCTCTGGTGTTTCATTATAGGATTAGTTGCTCCTTTCTGTGTCTATCGAAAACGTTAGAGCCTCTTGAATAGTGGTTGGAAAGTGTTAATGTATTATGCGAACAGCATATTGTAATTTTGGCGATTTCCCACCTTCTCCATCCCCGGTATAAGAATTTGTAAGATTTTATATTCCAACCCCCATTTTTACATGGCATTTTTTCAGTTATTAAAATTCTTTTAAAGGTTTATGGAATTTATTTGACTCGGTTTCGCGTGTGTGATGAAACATGTTTTCTTCAGGCTGTTCATATTAAAAATTGAGTTAAAAAAATATTACGTAAGACGCTACCAGTTTCCCTCTCTCGCCCTTTGTAAGAAAACCTAAAAAATTCCTCCCCTCCAAAAAAAGCCTTACATAATTTTAGGACGACTCCTTTGAGCTATTTCAAGAGGTGTGTTACAAAGATTTTAGGAATCGTTTAAATTTCAAAAGCGATTAAATGATGGTAGATCCGCGAGGATAGTAGGAAACATAATTTTATATCGTTCCTCGACTATGAACGATAAAGCTAAATCGAAGTGTCGCCATGGGAAAACTGTGGGCGGGGGCGCCTTTCGAAATGCAAACCAATTTTCGTCCGCGAGATTAATGGAGGGTACAAATGCGCGGCGCCAAATATCACATATTTTCCGGATAATGTGCAACGCTCGTAAATAATAACGGCTCCCTGGTACTTCTCACGTAAACACGGGTTTCCGATGAATGGGTGTTAAATAGCATTCATTAAAAATCTTTATTACACACCCAGCGCGGTGTAATTGAAGCGTGTATCCCAATCTGCACCTGGTGATTTGGAATTCCAGCAGTGACCTTTGTGCTTTTAAAACGTTCCGTACTATTTCGAAAAGGAGACGGAGAAATGATACGGTGGTAATTTGTTGTGAAACGATAAAAACGAACCTGCTGATTAACGTGAACAAACATGGTGGAATGCATATTGTTTATTCTTAAAAGGAGAAACACTTGTCATGAAATATTTGTAAATGGAGAGAAATAGAGTTTGATTGTTGCTGAACCGAATTATAAGGAGAAAGATATTGATAGCTTCTCGTTCAATTCTATTTTTAGTGCAGTAATTTAATATTATTTAATTCTGCGACATGGTAATTCTTAGAAGCTAGATAAGTTTAATAAATTGCAAACCATTACCTGTTTACATACTATAAGACGTATAATGCACCCCATATTTTATTATGCGTTTATGATTATTTATAGGTGATAACAAATTATGTCAGACGCTTTATGCAAAATAAAATAAATCTGCTGTAATGAAATGTTAAAATTGAAATCCCTAAATAATTTTTAGAATTCATTTTGGCTTATTGTCTGCAAGTAGAAACGTAGCAAGTAGTAAAGTTAAGCATAATTCAGCCGGTAGAGCAGCGAGTCGGACATGTCTTTCTACGGAACGCAAGAAAATATCCACTGCCTGTCGCTAACGAAACAATATCACCGTGAGCTCGTGTCTGAATTTCAAATAAATAATTTCAAGAATTAAGATATTTATTCGTCTCTATCGAAATGCTTCAGACACTTAGGCAAGAAGAGTTCATAGGAAGAAAGATTATAGGTATAATCTGAAAGACGTTGAACTTTGTCTTACGTCAATTTTATCTAATCTGCTTTACCAATGTATTAAAAAACACTTGACACACTGCAAAACATCATAACGTAATCTGAAATCGCATCACTAAGTTCCTTTCAGATAAAACATATTTATCACAGGTAAGAGATATTCGCTTTCTATCTTTCACAAACCAGCTCTGTTTCGATCAACCTACTACACCTGACCTATTGTCTGAGCCACATCAAGACACTTGTCTTTCTCTTGATAAAACGTCTACGTTGCTTTCAACGCGTGAATCAATAGAAGACCGTTGGTATTAGATTAAAGAAATTGAAAAGTGAGCGCAGCCCATTAGGAAAGTTAGCAGTAATTCCCGAACTAGCGCTAACTTCTCCAATTGCTCGTTCTGGCTCCATCTCCGGGATTCGCTCGATATATCGCCATCCTTAGCGCCCCTTCTGAACGTCCACTGTCCCAGGGTAGGCAGAAAAGTTAAGGAGCATTCGAGCATACGCCGGGGAACGTGATCACGGGTGCGAGGAGATCGCTCGGATCGCAAAAATTTTTACTGTCCACGCGACGGCTATTGGAATCGCGCAGGTAAACGAGGCAAGGGGACGGCCAATTACCGAAAGCAATTACCGAGAGCAATTAACGCGAAAGTTACAATAAGTAATTAGCGCCCTTGCGAGTAGCTACTTGTAATTAACTTACGCTCAGCTGCGTTTTTCCGTTATTACGTATTTTTCGACGCAAAGCTACTGCCGGTTCCTGGCACGAGACCGCGACTGCGCCCGACGCCCCAGGTAAAACGGAGTTCCAGGCTTGAAATTCTTCCCACCAGCTCTGCGAAACGTATTAGGCGTTATTATATTACGCAGGTAAAAAGGGAACGAACAATTTTAGCCGTGCGCGCGTCTGAACCTCCAGGCGGATGATTTCGGTGCACGTTGGGGCTCAATATATTTTTCTATGTCAACTTTTTCTTCCTCATTTAAAATATTGAGTTCCTTGTTTTATTGTACCTCGCAGGTTCACGTCACTGCATTTCCCAATCACCTACCTGAACGTTAATAAATAATCAAATTGTCGAAAATACAGGTACAAAGTTAACGAAACTCGCGAAAGAAAACAAAGAGGTTCTAATAAATTTTTTACTCTTGAAACATCCCAAACAAAATGTGTTATTTTTACCTGACCTATAATTGACTACACTCTTCACATTTCCTTGTACGTTTCTAAAAATTTCAAAATAAAGGCAGCCACAGAATATGTATGGAACGTATCCGTGTTTGTGTCGATGGCACTTGGATCACAACTGTTAATAAAATTTGCAACAGCTCCGTGAGGCCTTTGTTGCAACGCGAACAGAAACGATAAAGCGTTATACGACACTGTTTCGTTATAAACGCAGGCGGAGGTATTGTTGAAGGGTTGCGGACGAACGTCGCGTATCATGAACTCCACACATGTGCTCAGACTTATATGAGCGTGTTGTGCACGGTTTTCGCAAATAAACGTGCGTGATAAGGTTTACGGCGTTCATTCAGCGGTAGCGTTTGTCTTGTTTCAGTGGCCACAGAAGGCAGTTGATTTCACAATTGCGCTCAGCTGCGGAAGAAATCCCAGCTGTCTCGTTGGGCATGCGTCATTAACAGCGCTGTTACCGACCACTGTTTTGTACGCGCACATGCCCGCTTTATTGCAAATCTACAGAGAATCCTCAAGGGTTGCCACTAACAAACGCGCGAATTGTCTTTTCAATTCTGTTGAGTTTTCGAGGCCCAACTAATCGTTGTGGTGCGCATGTATTAGCGACAAATTAATATTAACTGACTAGTTTAAATGGTAGAGCTTTGGACAAAATTTCGATACGGCTCACTGTTTTTGAGAAATTATTTAAATCCCAACCATTGATGAATTCTAAACTGTAAGGCCTAGTCGGAACCCTTTTCTGTTGTCCGATTGCAAGAAACTTTTTCAGGGATTATTTCTTTATTGAATGGAACCATACTAGGGGATTAGAGTAAAAGAAATCGGATATTAAAAAATAAGGGCCACCCTACTTGAGCATATGTCTATCAACGTTCGACACTCGATCAGTCCCTGATCGTCGTCTAATATGTGAATGATTGTAGGAGGCATCATCTGGACGGTCGATGCATTGGCGACTAGGGTGGTGTCTCGGCAGTGACGTTTCCGCGGCTTCATGTGTTTCAGGACTCGTTGTTATGAGAGTCCTGATGGAGCTTTGTATTACGCGCTTCGTTGCACACGCGACATTTTCTGGCTTTACGTTTTCGATCGGTAAATCTAATATCTTTGATATGCGGCGTGGGTGTCAGTGTTGCAAATTATACTATTGGTAACACGGTCTCTTCGGCGAGGGTGACTTTGGCCTATGCGGCCTGTTTCTTGTTTGGCGATACGTTTCCGACGAATACGGATACTCCTGGCGTAAAAATTTGCAAGTTTCCGAGAACATACGCGGCATCTCGGTGAATGTTTGTTCCCACCTTTGTCGCACGCCTTCATTCATGCGAGACACTGCAATGCTCGTTAGTAAGTGATCTGCAATGTTGCTCCACTTTGGGGTGAGTTCTTTCAAGCGATGAACATAACCGTCCATTTCCGTCGCGAGATCAGACATCGACTTTGGCGAATCGTCGGGCATCGTATTTTTTGAGGAGGCATTCCCAAGCGGCGTTGTAATTCCTCTCATAGACCGGGATAGTATTTGCGGCTTCTCTGTGTAAAGATAGTTTTAAACACTCGAGCTTCTGGGCGTCGCTGAGTTTGGAATTCGAATGCATGAACTCCTTGAATGTTTTCTCGTATTTGGCCCAGTCCAGTATGCAACCGTTGAAGTGTGGTATGTCGTTTATCGGGATCATCGAATGCTGGTACGATGATGAAGATGAAGTCGATGGCGCGGACGAGTCTTGAGGAACGATTTCGGACCTCGGTTGCGGAATTTTACTTTTTCATCGTTTTGCTTTAGATATTGCATTGAGGAACTGCTCGGTTATTTCGTCGACGCTTTCATAGTCCAGCTCGATCTCAATAAAAGTAAAATTTATCGCGTTCGACTTCAGTATTCCGGTACGAATTGACATACTTATTGAAACTTGCGATTTTGTTTTGAATAAGTCACATTTCTCTTCTAAATTACGAAGGCGGCTGCTGTCATTATCCACGTTCGTTCTCCGCATTTTAATCGAGCTGGAAAAGTATCGGTATGAATGAAAGGATGGAGAGACCACGTAGGTTTGGCTGATTGGTAATTCCTCAATAAAGAGCTTACCGTAACGAAGTCCTTGTACTCTGAAAATGTGTCTGGACGGGATATCTGCCGTTAACGAATGTGTTGTCCACTGAAAAGTTGGCTGGTCAGTTTCCCAGATTGTCACTGCGTATGTCGACCGGGATTAATTTCACTTCTCGTGATGGGATTCCGGCGTCTACTTGAAGAAAATCGGCAGGAAACGCGATAACAGATTAACTGATTTCAAGGTGCAACTAATGGTTCAAATTAACAATAAGATCTGGATCGGATATATATGTAGGCTGGTGAGTCGCGTGGGGGATATTTTTCCACTATACCGCTTGCCTGCACCGGTACTCCTTTCTTCAACATTTTCTAACTCGCTCGCGTTCCATCGCACTCTCGCCTTCGCAGAACAATCAGCCAGAAGTGGTAGTGCTAAGCTCCTAACAAGAAAGTCAACCGAGCTTCTAAGGCCCGATCCACACGATCGGCACGGTCACGGTCCAGTCTCGATCAAAATCACATCCGTGAACGTCCACACTATCAAGCCGGACGACTGTGGAAGCTTAGGGATGTGATTTTGATCGAGACCGGAGCGTGATCGGACCGACAGTGTGGATTTGGCCTAACTGTTCACTGCGTGACTGCGGCTAGTGTCTGATAATCAAATGCACTCTCTGTACGCACGAATTCGAAGTCACCATGTGTACGACCAGCCGATGGAGCAATACATACTTAATTACTTACCTAGGGATTAACTTACAAGGAGAGGGTTTCAGGTGTTCGCCACCGATTGCATTGGTTTTCGATGAAATAAATTTATAAAACATTTTTCTGTGCTTAATATTACGAAATATCAAGTCATGAGTAGACAAGAAGAGAGCACAATTTCTTCACTCACTATCAGAGAATTCTTAAAATAAGAATTTGTAATTTGTTTCATGATTCACTTATTCTATGAGTTCATGAATCATTTACTTCTGATAATGGTCACTAATCTACGAAAGAATATTACCTATGGAAGAATTGCAATTGATAATAGGTATCTTGGTAATTGCTTTTCTTAATCCAACTTTTACTGTAAGATTATTGCACTCTATCCTATAGATATGATAACACGTTGCATACATATAACAAATACCACTGCGATAAACAATCATGAAGTCACCGGATATCGTGTTAAACCGCATAGAAGGATTTACAGCGTGTAATGTTGAGGATTAATTGCACGATATATATCCATCGTTGCTGACAATTACAGCAGAATCAATATGTAATCAATGAAATCCGCGAAATGTTATAAACCGCGATTCGTCCCCTAATATTTTATTACATAGTTAAGTATAAGACACTTTTCAAGTACCATTGGATTCTTACGTGAATACCCATTTCAAGTGATACTGAAAAATGTCTCAATATTTCTCTCAAAACTAATACGTACAAATAATGAATATAGAAAACTTAAAAAGTAATTTAAATTAAAAGACATTAATTCAACTGAAAAGTAGTTACAACTTGAGAACCGAGGAATTTTAACTGTTACAGCCTGGGTTCGATTGCTACGCGTTCGTCGAGTTCGCCGACCACGTAGCCGCATCCGCAGCGTTAACAGCCCTCAATCAGAGACTTTTCCTGGGCAAGGTGAGTTCGAACCTCTCTCTTACCTTCCACGAGAGTATCAATCTCAACGTGGACCTTAATCTCTTATCGAGCATTCAATGACATTACCTCAGCGATTCTATCCAATCGCGGTATCACCACCCTCTCCTTCCAGCCTCCGCCAGAAATCGAACAGTGAAGCAGCAAGAGGGCGGGCAACCGTATCGTTCCACGCGATTTCTTAATATCGCCGAGGCACATCATAAACCGTATGTCTCGGCGGAGACCGCGTCAACGTGGGATAGGATAAGTTTTCCCGTCTCCCGAGTCCTCACGTTCTTGAATCCTCTCCAGACCCCCGATGTTCGGGCCAGCGTATTCCGAACCTATGTACGGTTAAAGTTCGCTCGTTGACGGTCACAAGTCGTGTTCGCGGCGCACGTCGTGAGTCGGTTGCGGGTGAATCATGGTGGCAAGCCAGCGGGGACGAGGGTCTACCGTGTGGTTGGGGAGAGAAGGACAGTAGAGGAGGGCGAAAAGAGGGCGCGAGGGATGGTCGGAGGGAAGGCCGTGCGCAACGGGTACGCCAGAGGTTGAGAGAAGGTATTGGGATCCAGTTGGCATAGCTAATGCTCGAATATGTCATAGTTTGGTGGGATGCGGTCAGAATTATACATGCTTCGAGATATACGCGCGAGTTACCTCATTCTCAAGCATTGCTCCCTCCGTACGTACACCACCTTCACCGCCCCAGCCCATTCTTCCCTCGCTCTTGCACGCCGTGCTAGTATTCTCCGGGTCTCCTAGCTTCACACCACCCCCCTCGATACGCGGTTCCTCTTTCGCCGTCGGCACATCGACTCGCCACCTGGCCCTCTCGCTCGCACCCCCGTTTCTTCGAGCACCCTCCCCCTAGCCTCTGTCGCAAGGCCTCTATTTCATACACCACCACCATCAGCGCCCACCGATTCACCATTCTGCCGCGACGTACATCGCGGCCCCCGTAACGCGGAGAGTTACTCGGTTAGTTTAGATTCGCTCAAGCAAGTTTCGATGTCGTGCTTGCCTACTCCCCCGCCCCGCCTCAGCTTCCGCGGGTTGAATCTCTGTCAGCCGTTCCTCTAACCCCACTCTCTCCCTCCTCCCCCCACCTCTGGCGGCCGGAATCTCCTTCGGGAGCCCTGCTACTACCTTCCACGCCAGCCACCCTGCAGCGATTCACGCAGCCAGCCACCTTCTCCCACCCCGCTCCAGACAACCCATACCAGGATCCGCGAGTTCGCCATCACCGCCGACACATTACTAATGCCGAACTGGTCGTAATAGATTGGATGCCTGGAACTTGGATACGTCAACTAATGCGCTGGGGCAACCCCTTTGGCTTGTCATCTCCTCGACAGACCTCATGCTTACTTTCTACCTGCTTCCTCCATACTGTAGCCAGTGGAGCGCCGAATTGGGGGTACCGTGGCTTCATTGGTATTAGTTTTCATCAGCTCCGATGAATTTCCCTACTGTGATAGTAATTCTGCTTTACTGTGCTGTATCCAGTACGTTGGCTTGAGAAATAATGCGAAGTTCGGTTCTATCTCTGTTTTTCCTTTCTCACACTTGGGTTAGTCGGTCACGTGGGATATTCTATCTTCTTTGGAGATAGAATAATCTGAGTTCATAGACGAAATGAAGCTTTGCAAATCAGTTGGATTGTAGAAGGAAGCTTGAGAGTTCTATTACTGAACGTAGACCAAGTGTCAACACCACCCATCTTCAGAGTAGCGTTCTTCCGAAACGTTCACTCGTTAGACTTTTAACTCAATTGTTTAATTACCAATAAACCTTCTAACCAATCGAGGGGATCGTTCTTGACTACGTAACAATCCCCTCGCCACCTCGCTCATCGAGCTCCCTCGCCACCGCAAGCAATGGTACCTGCATAGCCACCTTCTACCAATGGCACCTACAGTCCCTGGAAATGGAAGTGGACAGGGCCATTGGGGAAGGAGGCGAAGGGACACGGAGGCGAACAGGGAAAAAACGACTTTCTTATGCGCGTGGCGGTGCTTATTCCGCAATGCGGTCCTAAGCGTGCAGCTGAGCGGTGCGATCGCTAAGGAAAGTGCGCTGGCATTTCGCTATGTAACGAGGGGAATTAACCCCAAGTTTAAGCGCGATACAGCCGCCAACTTTACTTTACTTACCTAGCCGTGTCCCATACCACCGGGGTTCACCCCGTCGCCACCACCTTCGCGGCAGTTCGCTCACCCTATCCGCTCACCTCCGCCCCTCCTCTGTCACCATCTCCCTCCCTCTGTTGCTCTCCGCGACTCTCTCTCTCTCTCTCTCTGTACCCGCGACACAGGCATAGTCTCTCCACCGCTCGTTAGCCCGAATTATACTTGCTTCGAGACTCGCCGAGGTGCGCTGCGCTACGCGCGATCGTGCGTGGCGCGTAATTCCAGGGCCGAAATTATTAATACGACCCCGAGAAAGCGGGCCGGGTACGTTGTTTCGCGATTTGCATTCACGATTGTCGACGGTCTATCACTCGCTGTCCCGTGCACCGTGGCAGAGAGTCAATGGAGGAACAATGCCGCGTACCCTAGGCCCCCGTGAATCGCGGTTATCTTGTTACCCTTTATAGGATGCGTCACTTGCCGCGGTGCTTCCGCGTTATTGTCGATGATGACTGATAGCGATACCATGAATTACGCGTGGGGCTGCGCGCGTTTGTCTACCGCGTTAAGGAGATGGCCTGACACGATGGGCGATACGGCGTGTTGCATGTAAAATGGGCTACAGATTTATTGCTTCAAATAATAGTACATATTTATTGATTTCTTGGATGTTTTGGGGTGTTTTTTTAGGGTTCTGTTACCGCGTTGACTGCCATGGGTGTCATCTGTCACTGAGGCTTAAGGGGGTACTCTAATGTAATTGCACGTTTTCAACGCCATCTTAGGGAATTTATTTAACAAAAACTACACCCAGAATTTTTTTGAATTTTTTTTATACATAGATATAGTTGGTGGTGCAAGCTTCTTCCATACAATTCTCTTCCGTTAGGCGATGTTGTAGGCCCAGGGACTGTTATATTCATCCAAAATGGAGAAACTTAAGATTATTTCCTTTATTATGGTTATCGTTGTGCGTAGTGCGCGCAATTAGTATCAAAATTTTTTTAATTACGCAAATGAAGCACGCTAAATAGCCGTATCACTTCTGTCACAATGTGCCCTCAAATGGTGAAGTGGTTAAGGGGGGATTGCGTCTTGTTGGGTCGAGAAATAAGTAATTCTTTGCGAATCTTCTGCATAAAAACAATTCGTCAAATTAATTTTAGGCTTGGCAGGCTGTTTGATTATATCTTGAGCTATTGTTATAAATTTGTGTCTAATAGTAAAAAAGATGTGGAAGATACAGAGTGCTGACTGAAGGCGTTAAGACAAAGTCGGATCGTCCCGGCGTTGATGGAAAATACGGTGAGGGATTATTCGAAACACAAAGGAAAAGAGATTGTTAAACTATATGAATGTGGCTATGGGTGGTAGTATATTTATTTCTCTATCTGTTACCGTTCCCTTTTCATTTAAAAAAGTTTTCCCGATTTTGAGGCAAAACCTTTCTGAGTCTCAAATCAGGGCGCTTGACTTTCTTCAAAAGGCTGCCATTTTAACATTTTTTATTTTTCTTAACGCATCTACTATCACTCATAGCCAAATTCATATAGTTTAAGAATCTATTTTCCTTTTTGTGTTCCGGATAACCCTTACTGTACTTTTCGTCAACGCCAGGGCAACCCGATTATTTCTCAATGCCCCTTCTATATCTGCCATGTTGTTTTCACTGTCACATAAAAATTCAGAACAATAGTTGAAGATACAATAAAACAGCCTGCAAAACCTCAAATTAATTTGTCGAACCGTTTTTGCACAAAAAATTCACGAAGAATTACCTATTTTTCAGTCCAACAAGGCGCAATCCCCACTTAAGACGTTGTTTACACAAGAGTACGTATCCACTCAAGGTGATTGTGCGAGCGTTATGCACGATCCAAACATCAGGCTGGCAAGGCCCATTACTTACAGCAACAGATCTATTAACTGAATGCTGCGCGAGATGCATCGACGACCATTCGGCAGGCTGATGGTGGAATACTCATATTGAAATTAAGTGACGGACAGATGGATTGGCAATTCCATTTCCAGGCATTGTGGCGATAGATGCGTTTGATAAGAAAGCGCAGCGTGGGCGTGCTAGCAACATTGTGCTCTGTGAGGTACACAAGCGTTTCTATATTAATCGAAAAAGGGGACGTTCAAAGAAGCAATATCAAGTATTTGATGGAATAAACAAGGAATAATGGAACAAGGAAGTGGTTTGATCGAAATTGTCGCTAATTAGCTGGAAGGTAAAGGTCGATCGCCTTGATTAGTAAATGTGAACGGACTTAGCTGGTTTAATATTTTCCTTGCCATACTTTATGGTTTCGAGGTTTTTCAGCTCACTGAAGCAAACGTAATTCAGTTTGGAACTTGATTAATGATAAAACATGTAATACACGTATATCGACAGTTACTTTACCACGTAGCATGGGCAAACGATTAGGACCAGCGTTGTTACGCGATTGAGCAACTAATCGGTTAGTCAAATTGGCAGTCGCACGGATAAATAGGTCAGCCGTGCTGCTTGTTTGCATGAATTTCTATACGCCAGCTCGATATATTGGTCAAACAGCTCTAGGCGAATCAATGCATTGTAAGTTACTGTGAACTGCAAACTACTACCGTTTGCGTTGAATGGTTTGTGCTTAAATGTACAAAATTCATGTTCGAGATGATATAGTATAGATATATATGTATGATAACAATCAATTATAATTAAAGGGACGAATGAAACTGTAAACTTTTACAAATAAAAGTTATTTACCAAACTTTTAACTTTTAAATCATTTCTTTTCTGTTTTAAGGGGTCATTCTACTTTGATCGGCTGAAAAATTAAGCTATTTGTAAAGATGTTTTTCTTAGTAAATACAACATATAATGAAATGCATCTTTTTGGTATTTATTAAGCTACTTTTATATTATACAACAAAAAAAATTTAAAAAGATTTTGTACAATTTGTTTTAAATATTTTTTTACAACGTCAATGTGGCACCTAAAAAAAGAGGTATGTTCACGGCGCAGGTGATTTCCGGCTCAGGCCAATTCCGAAACAAAAAATTCCAAAAGATTCTTAGTCTGTATAAGTATCGCTATTTCCCCTAGCGCAATTAAGTGGGTTAAGATTTCAACTGCAGATCTATCTACCCCAGAACATTTTCAGGAAATCTGCTTGCCGCAACTTTAACTTTGTTAGCGCAGAATAAATGTGCCTGTTTAACTAGAACTTTTTTCTACTTCCAAGAAAGTAAAAGTTTCTTATTTACACAAAAATGTATGGAATAAAAGTTTCAGTTAATACACTGCATTTTATAACAATTTTCTCCAAACAGAAAATATCACAATTATAAAATTACAGTTGTTTCATAATTAATTGAAAAATTTTCATTCAAAAACAGTTTCATTCGACCCCTGAACGAAATGGATTCTTCTATGCACAGCATCATTTTTCAAATAACATAGTCACAGCTACTTTTCTGATTATTGAATCGAATACTAATATTGCTAATATTTTGTACATTACTAATATTACAATACTAAATAATATTAAAATACTACTTAATATTACAATACTAATATTAAAATACTACTTAATATTACAATACTAATATTAAAATACTACTTAATATTACAATACTAATATTAAAATACTACTTAATATTACAATACTAATATTAAAATACTACTTAATATTACAATACTAATATTACAATGTTACAATAACACGTTAAAAACTGGATCGATGCAACAAATATTCCCAGTAATATAATTAATAGAAACATCCCTCGTGTTTCCAATTATTTCAAGAAACCCCGAGCCGCCCTCAAACAAAGGTCTCCATTTTATTCATTCACCCGTAGCCATCAATCCAATAAGGCGCCCTGAAAATCAAATTTCCTGGCCAGCTGATGCAGGAAATAATCCGTCGTACCATAGGAATCACGTCTGGCCGTGGAAGTAGCGAAAGAGACGGGGCGCGATCGGTTCGCCGGCAGCCACAGGGAAAGACAGGGACGCGAATGGGGCTTGGAGGATGGACGGTAGAAAAAGACGGAGCGAGGGTGCAGTAGCAGCCGATTGTCGGATAGCAAGGTTATCGGAGATGACTTAAATTCAATCAGCCAGCGGTGACGAAAAGTCCGTGGAATACTTTCCCTCTGCAGCCTCGCGGAATGAGAACGGCAACGGATGTCTGTCGTGCTTAAGACACGGACAAAGCTCGCCCCGATTTACCTCCGTATTAATGCGAACCAGCACCGTGAAATTACCTACATCCAAGGCGGTTCGTGTCCCCGTTCCTTTGTCCGTGCCTCGCGGTAGTCTTCCTCGATTTTCAGCCTCCCCGGGATCGAATTAACTAAGTATCCAGCCGAGGTAGGTGCATCTTGCGCCCGGTACAAATTGATCGTTGCCGAGTTTCTGGCGAGTTTCAAGTGGTAATGCAACTCATCGCTCTTCTTCGCGTCCCGCGCCACGCCAGGAAACTCGTTCTGCGCCTCGGATTTCTCGTAGGAAAATATTCTACCCTGCTGGATGCGAGCAGTGCCGCGGACGTGAACGAAGAATGGCCCGCCTCGGCACCGATTCTCCTGACGAATTAGGCGCTAACAGAGGACTTAATTAAAATCCTTTGCGACGTATGCTCCTTCTGACGGGTTCCTTAGGCGTTTGGCACCTCGAGGAACAGTGGACGCGGTTCGTTTGCTGTCAGACATCTGTGAACGATGGGAAATCGGGGGAATTTTGTAAGTGGAGTAGGTAGTTGAAGTTTTCGTATTAGCATTCATTTTTTATTTATTTTAAGCAATAAAGTGAAACTTAATTACCACGGTAAATGGTGTACAATGTAGTATTGTAGATTTTAGGGTAAGTAAAGGGGTTCATAAGAAGTCTTCGATTGTCAATTACTTAAGAGTACTTTGTTTGATTTTTTTTTAATATAAACGCCTACAAAGAATTCCTAAAATCATTCATTTTCGCCGAGGCTAAACGTATCTATGCGACTAGATCGTTTCATATCATGTTAAACAAAATTGATCGAGAAGGAACAAAAGCACAAAATATATTAACGATAACTATTTATATCAGTTTAAATACTTACAGTTTTGATGATAATAAGTTTGGACATTTTTCTGCCGAAATAACAAGAACACGATATTCCAGAATACGCAATTAAACGCCGAAGAAAACACTATTGACACTATTTTCATCCACAGAATAAGCAGTGTGGTGTCAGGATGAATAGAAATATGGGAGAAGCGTGAAAGCATGCAGGACGGGTACGCGGATTGAAATCAGAGAGCGGATGCCTCCTGTAACGGGGCGGAAGATACGTCAGCCTATGAATATAGGAAAGCAGAAGATACGAGTCGCAGAAATGGAAATCAGTTCGGAGCAGCAAGTTACGATTGAGATTTAAGTTATTGACAAGCTACTTTGGCGAACCTCCGCCGAGATCTGCTTGGTTTATCCCGGAGGCCCACTGCCTTCTGATTTCCCTGAGGACCCAACCCTTGAGAAACTATTCTTCTGCCCACAATGACTCCCTGCCTTCGCGGCACTTCATCTCCATTGCGAAGCTCTCGCGTTCGCTATTGGCAGCTACGTGTCACGAGCACGTCGCTGTCAACTCTTTGTACTATCTTCAAGTCTCATCACTTTTCAGATGATTTTGAACCGTTAATCGTTCGACAACCTGTTACACTTCCCTCCCCGTCTGCTTTCTCGAGCATCGTATGCTAGAACCGCTAAGGGATGTGTTGTTTCTTTCAATTCGTATTCATGTTGACACTTTGGAAGTGGAGTATACTTTTTGTGCACACTGTTCATCATTGTTTCGTGCATTTGTACTCGAGTGTGGGAACACTACTGCTTATGAAATAAAATATATGTTAAGTATTGTGTAATATGTAGTGATTATCTTTTTTTTTATGGGAACTAAAAATAAGAAAAATGGTATCCACTTGTAAAAAATTTCTTCAATTCGTGGACATAAGGGGGAAGTGTTTTGGGGTGAATTTCTATGCAGGCATAGAAAACTATAGTGGAGGATTAATAAACTAATTATGTATATAATAATATTAATAAAATAGGAATGGAAAATTGTGTTGTAGTAGATTTCTTGGTTTAAATTTTTAAAAGACTATAGTAGAGATTGTGTGTGAATTTCATGAAGAACACTACTTGATTTTATATTAAAAGGTAATGTTTGTGAAGCTGTGGTGTGCTCGAATATTTATACGCAATATTGTAATTACAAACCAAGGAAAATTTTTAGTGTTTCTTTGGAATCAACAAATAAATTTTGTTTGCTATTTCACAAAGAAATTAAAATTCACATACTATCATTGTCAACTTTTGAGGAACTGTTGCATATTTGATAGCCATGATATGTTCAGTATTGCAAGTAAGTACATATTGTCCATACGAACTTTTACCTCATAAACCTCCGCAAACACATTTCTCTTCTTAATAAATTACACTATCTTGTCTGTTAAATTATGCACAGTAGGCCATAAGAAGCTTTTGCCCAGCTCTGTCACATTTGTAACAAGTAAATCAATTTTTGCATGCATGCAAAAAAACAGTAACTTCCAACAGACCCAATACTTAATTGCTTTCAGTTAAAACACCGACGCAGTTGGACTTGTCACAAAAGTAACGAGCATCGTCGACTGAACGCTTCTACGTAATCATCTAAAAGTACGTGCGTGCGTAGAACTCCTGAATATGCGTATCGTATCACATCGAAGCACGCTATTAAAATACTTTCAACGTGATTACCGTCCGAACCGAATTGTGGAAAACCGTACAATTCCGCTACGATAGCAATAGTAATGACAGTAATAAGATCACGAACCACTATTGCCGCAATAATGACGTAGGAATTGGTACGCTGCCGGACTTGCCTGCCTAATAAAACAGAAGTTGTTGCAATTCCATCGTTTATAGCTGGATGGCACGCGACCACTTCGCTTCCTATTGTAAATATTAGCTGCTACTTGTTCCAAGGAGAGATCGAGAAGGTCCTTGTCGAGTTGATCTGGTTACCTGATTGCTCTTAATAGAGCATACACGTCGGCTCGACTAAAGTGGCTTATCAATTTTTATCGCTGTTTGTTACTCTACTTCTACTTTCGATAATTACAGGTGATACACTGATGCGAGACAATGATTTATTAGTTAAATTGGATGTCGATTAAGTTCAGCGATAATATATTATAAATACTTATTTTCCATTTGGAGGAGAGTGGCATAATTGGTCTCTAAACAGAATCGTGTCATCCCATGCCGAATTAATCACCTCTTGCACTTGATGTTATGAATTTTGATAAAATTGAAATATGATGTAGTCCACGCGAAATGATGGGGGTTAAGTCATCGTTATGCTGGTTTCAAATTTGTTTAAGAAATAGAGTATTCCAATGTTCGGTATCTTAGAAAATAATTTTGTATGGAGTGCACAATATTTAGCGAAAAATAATCTATTTGGCATGGAGCGACCCTCGCATGTATAAATCAAAGCAACAACACAAAAGTTTTGACTTTAGGGAACTAGACAGTTGGTTTTAAAGCACTCGAAATTGAAATTCAGAACAATAGTTCAAGATATAATTAAACCGCCTGCCAAACGTCTAATTAATTTGTTGAACCGTTTTTGTATAAAAAATTCACAAAGAATTCTATAATGTATATTTTTGGCTAAAAAAACATAACATTTTATAGCTTATTGTGTTAATAAACCTTGTGTTAAAGAACAAGTCTCAGCTTCAATGTATTCCTTTGTATTTAATTGAAAAGGAAATGTTTCATTTTCGACAAAAACGAGCGCCTAGTATCCTTAAAGTATGAACACTACGAACTATGAACTCCTAAAAATGAAGGGGAGCAAGAATTGATTTTCTATTCTACGATATTTGAAACTACAAGAAGATCCAATCGCACATCAATTGTAAACTACAACAACGACGCTGAATTTAATCAGACCAGGGTTTCTACCCTCAAACTCGAATTACCAAAAATCCACCCTTAAGCGTATAATTGGTACCATGACCCAGCGAGAAACCGATTTCACGTTTATTCGTCTTTTCTCGCAAACAGGTTCTCTTAACGATGCCCAAAGAGCAGAAAAAAAGGTTGCAGGAGAAGGAAAATGCAAATGAGCGGCGCTAAATTTTTTTCCCACCGTCCTCAATCCGATTAAATTGCAAACACGCGTGCGCCTCGTCGGTCGAAGAGTTTCCCCGTCGCTAGGCTAGCTCTTCGTAAGCGGAGTAAAAGGACAGTCGACACTAGCGATCGCAAACGATGCTGCCTCGGCTCTTCGGCCAGCTTCATCCTCCACTTTCGAACGTCTGTACGAAAAGCAGCAATCTGTCAGTGGAATGGCTGCGAGATTCGTACGAGTGAAACAGGAACGAACGAAACGAAACGAAACGAACAATGGTCAGCAGTACGAGCGGTGGACATTTCGCCTATTTCTCCCTGTCCCCCTCCAACCCTCGACACGTAGTATATTTTATCGCATTACTGGCATTGTTGCATCAGTTCCCAGCTATACCCCCATGGTCACCACTCTCCGTGTTACCCCCTTCGCTCGACCCACCCCCGTCCCCTCCGTACCGAACACCATTCCACGAGGATTAAATATTGACTGCGATTCTGATTTATAGTAATTGCCGGAGGGAGCGAGACAGCGGGAAAGTGAGATGAAACGGGCCGATGCGAGAGGGACGGGACGATCGAGCCGGGAGGGGCGGCGAAGGGTAAAAGAGGGCGAACCAACGGGTGTGAGGTAAACTGGACGGATTTCGAGGGTGGGCGCGGGAGGGTCGGAGGGTGCTCGGAGGTGGAGGAAAGCCATTCCCGTGCCCGCTTTCCCTCGCTGACAGATGCATTTGCCAAAGCGTTGCGGACGTTTCTGGCTCGTTCTACGTCGTCACGCGTCCCGTCGTTATTATAGCGCATTTTTATTTAGCGACTGTTACCGTTCATCGCTTACAGAACTCCTGCGCGATGCTATCGCTCGGAATAATCGGGCAATTTATGGCGCGAGCCCCCTTTTACCGTGAATAACGGTAAATCACGGATCGCCAGATTCCTAGGTGGCGCGTCTCGATTTTTCGCTTTCCTTTGTCGAAGCTGGGGGGATTCCGCGGTTTTTGGGAAAGCCGTGTCTTTACTTGCAACTGAAGTTGACTGATTGTTTGTATCGAATTGCCTTTTACATTCCCCTTTGCCGTTACATTCTCGTGTATTCCCTTAAAAAATTTGGGATTATTTTAGAGAAAATTGAAACACATAGAGTAAATTATCGTTTTGGTATTAATTTATACATATTTTAACCTTTAATCGGTGCCGTCTCTGACGGTGATAAAAACACGGTGTAGGCGAAATTTCAAGATAGACTTATCTGAAATCGAAGCTCGAAAGTTTTTCTTAAAATATATGACTCTGATTACTTCGAGACCTGATACGAGGTCTGCTTTTACTGTACAAACACACTCAACAATTACACTATATTTAAGTTTAGGCTTTTAAGTTATGGATATTTTTTGTTAAATTATTGCTCACGAGTACACCTTGTTATCTTCCATTGAGAAACACGTAACGTTTGCATGATGCGCAGAAGCTTTTCAGTGTTTCCAGCAGTTTTCACAACAGCGTCAGTCGAACAAAAGTTCGGGAGACAGTTTCATCAAAAACTTGAGTTACCACGGATAAAAACCTACACATCCCTTCGACTATTCTGCAAACTCGCAACGTTTAAAAAACTCAGCATTGAACGCTTTACAATTGATCTTTGTCAGTATCGCCTGCAATATAAATTCTTTGAATCACACAACGATTAAAATCGAGCTCCGTTAATTTCACCCAAGAAACGTCAATCTTAAATTAAATAAAACAGTGAACTTTATTTCTGCTCTTCCTATCACAATGAAATTAGTACGCAGCTACCAGCATCCAACTCGACAGACACCCCTATGCGCAATCCACAGGACTTGTCCTCGCAGCCGCGCGAAAATGCCCAAAAATCCACGGGGTGGGTTGAAAGTTTTGCTCGATTTTTCACAGGCGAGTCCTCGCGCGCTTTGCTGGTGCAATCAATTATTCGTTAATTGTTACTAATTAAGGCAAATAATGAGATTCTGGGTGTGGTGGAGCAAAGGGCGAGTGACGCGATGGGTTGGAGAGGAGTAAGCACAGCTTGGGGGTGGGGTTGGGGTTGCAGGAGGAGAGACGGAAGCTGGTCACCGGCTACCAGTTGAGAAGGGTGATTTAGTGAGGGAACAGCAGGCGGCGCCGATTATTTTTGGTTTTAGCCGTGGCGGCCATTATTTTTGGTCTGCCGGCTTGCCGCAACTTGGACTCCGCTCGGCCAGAAATTTAGTGTGACCGAGTTGAAGTGCGCAAAAAGCCCGCTGCCCTCGGCGAAAACTACGGCACCGTACAACACCGAGGGCCGGCGAATTGCAGATACCTCGTGGCGCCGTGAAAGACGAACCTGCTGCGGTAAACAAGACGACCCCGCAATTCTGCATCAGCTGCTGGCTAGTTACCGAATAACAGTGTCCTATTCGTTGCCGTATTAAACACAGGGGCGATGGAACGTTAGCCACCGGCATAAAATACATACTTCGAATGGCTTCGCGACACATAGGGCGGTGGTCTCCAATGGCCACACCGGAGGACGCGAAATTGGTTGTTGAAACATTTTCAGGGCTTAGGTTGGTTTGCTTCGGTTACCTTAGGCCGTTGCGGCAGCTTCCGAATGTCAAAGTATTTTTAGTTCTTTCGTTTTCGCTGGCACGTGAAATATAAAGGGGGACACATTGTCTGGTGACGAATTAGTGTGAAGTTTAAAAGTTAAAAAAAGAATTAAATACTTTTTAATAAGTCTTGCCACCCTGATTTGTTCCATTAAATATGTAAACACTATATAAAGATTGGACAATACATTTTTATGTTTAGTTATTCTTACATTATATTACATTTATATTTATTTTTGATAATTTGTTAAAATTATACGTCAGTTTCTATTTTTCTTAATGAGCAAATGAAAGCATTTTAAAAAAATTTCCAGCTACTATTAAATTAAATAAATTTATTTTCTAAGTGAAGTGATTAAATTATGAAAAACCACGCGATGTGACAGAAATTGTTGGATTCTTATTCGGTAACTTCATACTGCCAAAGATTACAGGCATTCGTAATAGGATGGAGCTTATTATTCAACTATGAAACTATGACCATCTTAACATCTCAATTTTGCGCCTTTTTATAAAAAATAAAATCGAGCAAAACATTTTAAATCCCTGTAACGTGTAACACGATATCGTTTCCAAACCAGAGGAAACAATTGAGCAAGTATTATTGTACCATTTATGGATATGAAAACAAATTGTACCAGGTTTTAATGTCGCAGCACTCAAATTAATGCAAACAACCCTATCGATTTTAAGTAGATTTTGCAAAGAAAACATGAACCAATATTTTTTATTATCCCAACGCAACATGCAAAAATAAATGTGCACACCCTATTGACGGCCTCATAACTATATGCATTAAATCTTCGTTACACGCGAATAATAAATCACCACTGGACAATAATTTATGTACTTTTTTGCACTAATCGTGTTTAAAACTGCTTAAATATTGTGATTAAAATGTATTTTATAATAATGCTCCGTCGAATCCAATTTATATCGTTTCACTGTACGAACTCGATCACAATTATTATCTAAAACAATGTACCTATCACTTCATTGTTTTTTCGCGTATACAGTCGATGGGTACGAGAAGCTCGAGAGAAGACACGTAGGATTACCTTCGAAGCTGCTAACTTATGAAGCAGAATGACAGACGGATATCAGCTCTGTAGAGTAGGAGAGAATTACTGGCACTTTGAGAAAAATGAAATAAATGATGGAGAAGCACACCCTCGGCACTACCACCAGTTCGGCCCGTCAGACGTTTTTATTAATTCCTCTCAGATACAATTAGTTGGTCTATTCGTCAGACGCGTTTCATTAAGTTCCCCTCTCCATCTTTCTTCCGCCAACTCTTTACCCCTTTCCTCAGCTGTCGTGCGCCTTATCCTTCTTGCCCCGAAAGAACGAAACGGGCATCTGCCGGAGAAGAAGTTTCCCCGTTCCCTAACTTCTGAAGACAACACGAACGTGTATTATGCGAAACGATTAATTTCGCACCGGTCCCAGCTGCTTTTGCACACTCGTCTGGGCGACTCTGATTGAAAGTGCAGCAGATTTCTGCACTGAATGTGTTAACCTTGTTCCGCGATGGTTTTATTGCGAATACGATTGTTTGCGCAGGAATGGTGTATCATAGATTTGTACTGGAGATTAATGGTGTTATTAACCCTATAGTGGTATAAATCGCATTCTGCATGTGAGAAGCACACTTCAATTTCGTAAACTTCAATGTCGTTATTAAAATATTTCAGTGATATTTTTGTGTAGTTCCTCATTTTGATGTGCCAATCAATAGAGCAGAGTTTCCCAACCTTTTTGAGTCGCGACCACCTTGTATAATAATATCCAAATGACGCCCCACCCCCCATATAAGGTAAGGTAAATTTAGTAAGGTAAACAAAAATACACATTGAAAATAAGTGTTTCAGATAAAAATTCTAACTTAATAATATTTCAATATTTAATACATAAATTAAATACACTTAATTATCTTATTCAGTGTGATGGTTGTGCTTGCATCTGGGAAACCAGATCTTCCTATTTTTTTTTTTATGAAAAAATCACTGTTACATCATTAATAGAATCTGTCAATGTAACCATATTAAAATAAATAAGTGGTATGAATAGTAAACTAAAAATAACCGCGGCGACCACCAAGTAAACACTTCGCAACCCCCTTGGAGTTGATTCAGATGTAAGTACTTACATATCCATAAACTGTGCTCCTTCAAAATAGTACACTATTCCATCTCTTGCCGTCCGTAGACAAACACTCGAGTCATTAAAAGTCATTACGGAGAACGTTAATTGGTAATTGCCAAGGATTCCGTGTTCCCCGCGAGGCAAACGGACAACCGACTTCGTTACGAAGGAAGAAAGGGTCGTTCCCTCGCATTTTACCAAGGCGTCGCGTCGTTACAAGAACGGAAATCCATTACGGAAGTAATAAGCGATTTTCCACGGACGGAGTGGATACGCTTTTGCGAACTTTGCAGATTGCCAGGCATTGCCAAGTGACCGTTTAGCTTGCGGCGCCGAGAATTACATGCTCGTCGATTCGTTCGATTTAAATTATCAGGTGCTTCGCGGTTCGACGAGCAAATTCTATGGTACCTGCGACGATCGAGCAAGGAGGAAAATGTTGAAGCGCAGACTAATAGTGGCGGACGGAGGGAGAGGGTGAGAGGCACGCGGAGAGGAAAAAAAGAGAAGGGAAAGAAGAAATGGAAATACAGGGACGGGAATGGTGGGAGGGAAATGCTTGGAGGTAGGAAAGGAGCCTGGGAGACACGGCGGGCGGGGAAAAAAGAGAAACTTGGGAGTACCTTCTGCAGAATTTCATGGCTTAGGCAGATTACGCGTCTTTGGCCGTCGTTAGTTTCCGATAACGCCCAGTGCTTCTGATTCGGAGATTCTGTCGCACCCTTTTCTGTGCGATCTTACGGGGGAAATTTTCTCAAACGACTTTCACTTTCGGGTTCGTTAACGGGCAAGATAAACGTTAATCTTTTTTCATGCACATTTTAGATCACTGAAGTGTACGATTATTTGAAGGGTAAGGGGAACAAACGGGAAGTGTCGCAAAACAGCTTTATCGGGAAAATTAAGTTCCAGTACTTTAGTTTATCAGTAAAGAAACAAGGTTCAATGTTCTTAAATAATTTCTTGTTTTGCCTTGACGACAGAAGCTTATGCATTCTGTATTTTGTCCCAGTGCAGAGGGGACATTTCCTGTTCTCAACCAGTATCTATACCAAATCTTTAACGTTATCTTACGGGGGTATTTGAACTTTATAACCCTTTGTGATACGACAGTTTTATAGTCCCAGTTGCCACCGAAAAATTTGCTATAAATCACGAAATTACGAAAAATAGACATTCCCAGTTTTCCCCCTTACCTACCGTTCATTCAAATTTAATTTTTATGCAATTTTTATACAAACCAAAGAAGTTACTCGTACTATTATTTGAATAATTTTGTAATCGAATAAATAACAATAAATTTGTTCGAAAGTAGTGAGCGAAATAAATGCTCAATTTATTTTGTTCGACTGTTAATTTACATTTCTTTACTTCAAAAACTCAGTGTCTGCAATACTGAATATTTTGCGAAGAATTTGACTGAAGTTATAATTGTACGCTAGAAAATAGTACATACTTCAAAGAAATTTACCTTTCGTAATCCCTTTACGAACAGAAAAATTTATTGCCAAGGAAATACAAACCACAGCACTGCTTCTTTGAATCCATTTTGTACCGCCAATTTAATTAAAAAATTCAAATTGAAATTTAAGAATATTCACTTTCTCGAAACTTAATAAAGATAAATTTTTAAAAATAAATTATTTTACCTAAGATTAAAAATAAAGATATCAATTCCAGTCCACCACGGAGCATTCGTCAGTACCCAGCGCGAAGCATCATATAAATTATTTAAAATATCGCTCGACCCCCTTGTCACAAATTACCCATCCAGCAGGCAAGTAGTCAGTGCCGTTATAAGTCAGACACCCAGCGCTCGTATGTAGTAGTAATAGAGTTGTTTGCTCGGGCACAGACTCGGCGCGATGCGCGCGTAAGAACGAGGGAAGGAATTGCGTGGAGACGAAACGCAGGCAACGGGAACGAGGAAGAAAACAGCGGGCGGAGGGCGAGAACGTTAGATCGAGAAGAGTCAGGAACGAAACACAGCCGTGCATTAACGAGAGAGAAAGAGCAGATGGCCGAATGGAGGCTGGCCTCTAATGGAGATTAAATAAAAGGAGAATCGACGAATGAACTGTAACCAAAATTGTGTTTGCTCGATAGAAAACAAAGAGCCGCGTACGTATGTAGAGCGTCGGTTGGCGGCACGAGTAGCGAGAGAGAGGGGAAGGGGGCTCAGAGCCTCGTGAAAAAGGCTTTTGGACGGAGAGAACTGCGACCGAGGATGGGGGAGGGCTGGAGAAAAGGGGTTTAAAGAGGGGGGGTAGCCGGAGTTTCGTTTCATGGTCGAGGGGGCGGGCGGGGGGGGGGGGGGAGAAAAGTGTTGGGACGCAAGGGAGGAATGGAGGAATTGCAGGAGAGGAAGTCGACTGTGGGCCGGGGTGGCGACCGTAGAAATACGTATCCAGTTAGTTTTACACTGTGGCTCCAATTGATTCGAAATCGATTGTCGTTCCAACGATTCTCAATTGATCGATTACGGAGGGTGCGCCGCAAAGAGGGCTGCAGCCACCCTCGAGGCACCGCGCCGTAAGCTCGCAGAGTTTGGCCTATAGGAGGACTTACTCTAAGCCAACGGCAATTGCATCCCGTTTTTTACGCTCGCTTGTTTCGACATGCCTTTACGATCGACCAATCCTGGCCCCTCCCGCTCCCTCCGCACGCCCCTCGACAACCCCTTTCGCTTCACTCCATGATTTTACCTTAATTTCTTCGCCGTCTTGCACGAATTTCGCCTACAATTTTACGCCCCTCGTCGCCGTTCCCCTCCCGTTCCTTTTTCAATTACGCGCTACTACTTCCAGGCTGCTTGCTCGATGCACCGCGATCAGAGAGTTATCGATCGATTGTTCCCCGCTGCGCAGCGTCTTAAACGTAGTGTAATGGCTTCTTCGATCAAAGGATACGCGATTGGTACGATTGTAACTTTGGGACAAATGTTAATTCGATTTGGGTATCTAGCGTACGAAGCTGGTGGTTGTGTCTTTATTTCTTGGAACGTAGTTTTGATTTAACGAAGATTGATTGCAGTTGAGAGCAGAGAATTTGGTGCAAAGTTAGGTGAACCAAAAGTATTATGTTGGTCGACTTTTTCTTCTACTTTTAAGGAATAATCTTTTACTGTGCTGACTACGTCAGAACATACAGATCGTCACTAATGAACGACTTTTTTAACTTGGATGGGGCATACAAAACAGCTTGTACTAAAATTTAGAAGGATATAATATATGTCAAAGAAAGAAAACAGAACTTAATTGACACAATTTCAAGTTATCTTACAGTCAGTTCCTCCAAGCACAGCTATTCTTTCATTTCAGATTTGATCATCTTATTTATCAATCAAAACTTAAATCTCATTTCATAAATGTGTCTAGCAGGACAAAGCATATTTTCTTATATCCCTTACCATTACTAAGTGTGTCACTTGCAAGAGTAGCATCGCGTTCTGGAATTGAATTACTGCGAATGTCCTATTTATTTTATCTTCTAGGAAGCAGCTGAAATCTTTCGGTGACAAACTGTTGCAAGTTAGTAACAACAACATAATTTTCAATCTATAAGTAAATACTCTGTAACGATTATAAAATTAAATATATCAATTTCCAGCAAAATCACTGCATATTATAAAGTTAATACAAATAGTCTGCTTTTGAGACTGAACACCCAAACACAATAATTGAAGAGTCCTTTTAGAAAACACTATAAGTGCCAAACTTGAAAAAAGTAATATATTTTTTTTGGCACTTACAGTGTTTTCTACAAGGAGTCTTCAATTATTTATAAAATTAATGCCTTTTACAACGATAATTTTTCTGCCATTCTTCTATACAATATATTTATTATTTTATATTTCCTTATATTTTATACTCCCACACAATATTGTTATTCGTTTCATTGGTTTACATCTACACTCCTGCAACTTAATATTTCCCCACTTGTCACAAGCATTCCATCCGACCACTTTCCAAACCCCTGAAATAACATTAATCCTGCCTACCCTTCCGCTAATAGCTTATAGCGTATTTGCAGATAATTCTAGCACACGCATAGTCAGCAGAATTTTTTCTTGGAATGTTCCCATTGGTTGTTTATTACAGACGATGTAACTGAAAGGATACGTCAGGCCATGAGCTATTTTCATCATTACACGCGTACAGGTAGCCTGTTGTTATTCATGTTAATTAAATCAGTTGATGTATACATCAGGAGTCGAACAGTAAACGTCGACCAACCTTCGCTCCGGTATGGCATGGTATCCCAAATTAGAGCACCCGAAACTTCGTCATGTCGAGAGATCAACGATTAATTTATCCCTTGTTACGGTGAACGTAACTTCTGACGTTTGAAAATATTTCGTTAGCCAATGTTCCAGTTGGGGGGGTTCTGCGTTTGGCAATCTGAGGTTCGCTAATTTTAAACCGCCCCTTGGACAGAAAATTGCAGTCATATCAAGAAGTTACGTGGTTAGGTGGAGTGTTCAAATAGTTACATATCCTCCTCCATTTTTAACTAATTAACTTCTAACAGCGCACTTGGCGAAAATGTGTTATACTTCTTACTGATAGTAAATTCCAGTGTTTTATCATGTGACCAAGATAATTAAATTATGCGATACATTCAAACTGAAATATATTTCAATAAATCACTCTCCTTTTCTTCCACTATAATTTTAGCCCGTTTGTATCCCTAATTGTAAAATGCTGCTTAATGAAAGAACCAGGATTATATATCAATATTCAAAATTTCATCCCTTGAACTGGAATTAAATGAAAACCTAAAAATGTGTGCACCTAATTCAGTTTTTACACAATAGATACGTTTCCCAAAAATCCGTAGAAAAAATATACCGTGAATATGAAACAACGGAGCATTGTACCCGGACCGCAATCATACAAACAAATTGTCAAACCTCGGACTCAATTTTGTCTGACTGCGTCACATACGAGTGGTTACACATGTTCCAAAAATTCGTAAAAACAAGATAAATTATTAACTTGAGAGTGCGTGGCAGCCTTGAATGCAAATTCTCGGATTTTTTTTAATCAACAGCAATTTCCTAGTAATATTTCTTCTCAGAATTAAAATTAGGTGCAGATTCCTAAAAGAGAAATTTATCGGAACGTGTTGGATCAAAACAAAATCTACAAAAAGAGAATTTAATTTCTTTCCAGACCGTGTAAAGGCAGAATTAAAAGTATTTCTTTTAGCCGTCTAAATTATTTACATTCACAATAGCGAGTACAAAAAACGTCTCGGACAAAACACCCACAGGCGGCACTGTGAAATGGTTGGCTAACAATACCCTTTTAAAGTTGCGGTACGGAAGTAAGGAGCAAAACAGCGGAAAGCATGCCGCAAGAAATCTCTTTGTCTTGACGCCGGAGACATCGATAATCTCCAGCGATTTAATAATTCAATCCGCCGAAGGAGCGACCAACTCGAATCGTTTCCCTTTCCCATCGATCCCCTCAAGTAACTCTGTCAATAATAATCGCATTCACGGGCAACGCTCCTCTCCCATTCACCGCGGGCCGCACTCGGCGGGGTGAAACCGAGGCTCGTAAAACTGTTCCGCGTCGAATCAATTAAGCAGAGACAAAAGACGAGGACGCTCGAGGAGCCGATAACCCTCGCCGCGGGCAGACAATCCTCCGACAGGATTTTTCGTGATAAGTGCAACCTAAATCCCGCCGCTCCAAGTCTTGCAAGACAACGCGCGGAGAACAAAGGGACAAAAGCGGGGAACGGGGCGGTGGAGGCTGGATGGAGGGACTCCGCCGGAGCCCCGGAAATAATGAAAGGGTGTTTATCCAGAATTAGGTCCAACCCCCGTGGTACCCCCATAGTCCATCGTCCGCTCATTCAGACAAATTAGCCCGGCGGCGGCCCTTTGTAGTTTCGGGATTCAAAGCGCGTGTTACTCTAACCCTCGCGAATTCGTGTTGGCAGAGCCCTTCAACACTTCATTTAGACAGTGCGCAATGCCTCGCTAAAAGATCGTAAAAAGGATCCCCGGTCTTTCGTTCTTGCTGCCACTGTCGAAGCAACTGTGTGTATCCTCGTTTCTTTTCTGTAGTTGTGTTGGCTGGGGTTTAATAAAGATGTCAAGTGTCCGTTGTGTTTTTAATCAGGATACAGGCAGCTGGAAAAAACTTTTTTAAATGGTCTTGTTAATGATTCATCTGTGGAATCATCTATAATGCATATTTTTGGCGAAACATATGTGTTTTTTTTAAAGTTTCTGATGTTAATAAATATTATGTCAAAGAACAAGGCTCAGCCTCAATTTATTTCTTCGTAATTAATTGAAAGAGGCATTCTTCATTTTCGACAAAAACGACTGCCCGAGTAATGCAGAGGAGTAGAAACGTTTGGAGGCTTAATATGCAAATTACTAAATCGATTCAAATCGATTTTGATAGTAAATGTTTTAGGTGTAAACACGAGCATACAGTAATCTTTGAAATGAAAATTTCTATGAAAACGTAAACACCACGTTCTGCCATGCAAATGAGTGTTTTCCCGCTGTTTATTGAAATCAATACACAATAAATCCACGAACAGTTTTGCCATCGACGAATTTAATTATTAAATGTACGCGGCTAACCGCACGTACGGCGTATTACGTATGAAACCGTATAGGTATTACGTCTGCGATCGCGTGCCAGTATAATTCCCATTCTGAGCAGATATGGCGTGTATTAATTTAACGACTTCGAAATTCAGTCTAATTCCATGTGTCGACGAAACGTCAACGATTGTTTTCACGAGTTTCGAGTTTTGTCTAGTGTTTGAAGGAGGGGAACAGATTTATGCATATGCTTAATAATTTAGTAAATACTTGGTTGAAATATCTTTGTTGCTTAGGAAAGATGAAACCTGAATATTAACAGATGACATAGAAAATAAGAGTCAAGGCGAGGCTGCAGTGGTAACACTGTTGGGAAGGCCAATCGTGTACTATAAACTAAACTAAAATAGAGACAATAACAAACAGAATAAGCTAAAGTAAACGTAATCTTAAGACTTAAAGCTAAGCATGAGAAGAACACAAAACGTAAAGTAAAGTAAGATTTTATATTGATAGTTTTCGTTTGTTTGGATAGACGGGTTGGTAATATCGGGTAATTCCGTGTATTAGACTTTGAACTACGAACGATCCGAATGAGATGCTTATTCAAACACTTTGCCTGATCTAATTAGTATTCGAATACGGAATGCTTAATATGTATTGCCGTGTGGGTTAGAATTGAATTCGACATTCAGCCAGCAGCTACGTTTACCGCCATTAATAATTACTGCCATTCAGTCCGACCAATCACTGTCAAACGGAATCGGTAAGCTTCTTGATTTAATAGAGATAATTACACGACCCTGAGCTATAGCCGTTATCGCGTAAACGACGGAAATATCAACCAACCGTTAATCTACGATCCTGCTATTACTAATAACGGATTCAGATTAAAAACACATTTCCTTAGAAGGAAACTTCTTAAAACTTACGCGCTTAAAGTCCTTAACCATTGAAAATAACTTCTTCAAACTGCTAATACTAATTATAGGCTACATCAATTTTCATAAATTATTGGTGACGTAGAAATTATTATTGGGTTAAATTGAATGATATCAGAACGCGTAGTCTGAGAGCAAGTTTACACTTTTATATTCTGTTTAATATTGTTCCTAAGTGTTCACTACTCTCAGCTCTATTTTCAAATATTTAATAAATCTTCATTCATATGTGGACGAAGAAGGAGGAAGATGTAAAAGTTACGCTTAACAACCATTCTGTACGAAGGTCGCATTCACGAAAGTTGTCTGCGCGTAATTACAAGAGACCTCGCGAAATTTACACCCTGCTCCCAATTACGCTTAAGATTAGAGATGTAATTACAAATGACGCACTTGCACGAATCTGCGTTACACTCTACCGTGATTCACGAATTCTGCTCTTTGTTCACGGTGTTGTATTAATTCACGCCGAACCCTGAACCAAGTCTAACATCGTTCTTGATTGTTTAATTCATTCCATGATATATGACGATAAACTGTGCTGTTATCCTATTGACCAACGACAACCGAGTCTCCTTAGATCGATATTTTTTCACATTGAAACTACTTACAACTATGACTCGAATTATCGATTCATCAATTAGTGGTGCAATAGTGCACGTTATTTTCGGTATCAATATATAACTCAAGTAAAGTTTTACTCAATTCTGTGATAGTATATAATTTGCATCCAAAAATGTAGGTATTTAAACTAGCAGTTTTGAGAACAACTCAAATATGGAAAACAATTTGGCAAAACAGCCTTGCAAATCAGAAATTTGCAATGTAAGAAAAAATATAGGAAAATTTCCATTAAACTTATTCAGTAATGTATTACTTTTTCAAACAGTTTACCCTATTTTTTCGTCCAAGCACACATATTGTAGTTGGTTGTTAAGAATTGGCATAAAAGAATACAGTAGTTGAAACATTAACCGTACCTTCCCACGTCTAAATTCGGTGGAAAGTGAGCTGCGGGACATTTAGCAGATAATATGATCGCGGCAGCTGGAATAAAGTTACCTTATTGCGTCATTTAGCAGCAGCTGGCAGCACTGACAATAGTATTATTCCTCTACATCCCAAGTATGAGGTGCATTTAAGCTAACCTTGATAAAGGAAAAAGGAACAGTTAAAAAAAATAAATTACACTAAGTGTAATCAATAACATCGCCAAACGTGTATTTGCATTGGAACTTACGCGATTATATTTTTTTTTTATCAAATTATCTTTTGTGTTTGAAGCTTGAACTTAAGTTACTTAAAGTTAGACATCTTCAAAGATTGTCAGCAGACAAGGAACACAATTATCTGGGTGGGGTTTTATTCAATTTATTAAAACAAACAAAAGAATAAGAATAATAATTTAAATAAAAATTACCAGTACTTTATCATCTAGTCTAAAACCCAATACGCAACAACATCATTTCCTCGTTAAAGTGCTTCAGTTTATTTTCACCTTTACAATGATGCTTTAATATTAATTAGAAGAAGGTAACTGTTAGAATTGTTACGATACAAAGTCCCATTTTTAGTCGAGAGGGATGCTCGCTTTGCTCTCGTCGTGTTTTAGTTTGGATGCCTGCCAGAAGGGCGGGAAATTTCTGAATAGATCGGCAAACGCCGTAAAGTCTTCGGTTCAATGAAGTGGATCACGTCGATCCATTAATCTCGAGAATTAAAAGAAAATTAATTACAGTTGCTGCAGCTCGAATGAGCCGTGATGGTGAACGATGAACAAGAAAGATGAGAAAGCAGGGAGTCTAGAAATGTGCAACAGTAACTTGGAACTTAGGAATTGCTTCACATTCAAGATTGAACAGATCCTGGAATTCCAAATATTTAGGAAATGTTAAATTGAAAGGAAACATTCGAATTTTCATGGGGAACTAATTTTGGAATGCAACAAATTTTCGTTTTTCGCCGTCCTTTACCTTTACCAATTTTGGTATTCGTTCTATTACTTAGGTTTCCTTCTGGTTTCGATTGTTATTATATTCCATTTATGCCGCAAATGTTTCAATTTTACAAAGAATATTTCCCAACTGTTACACGCCGAATTTGATGAGGTTTACGTGGATTATACCTATTTCTCGAAAAAATATTTGACACATATTAATAATCTATCTCCAGGTGGTGAAATCAGCCCTCAAAGTTGGGGGTGAAAAACACGATAAGAAGCGATTTTATGAAATTCCAACCCGAGGGGGGTAAAAAGGGGCGAAATATTTTTAGACGGAGTCCTTATTATTTCTCAGGCCCGATTAGATATCAACTTGGTTTTTACTTCGAAAGGTTACCCACATAAATGCCTAAAAACCAATTTCAGGATTTTCCCCTAATCAACCCCTAAGGCGGTGGTGAAAATGAGTGAAATGTGTTTTCATGGTGTGCTTACTATCTCTTAGGCCCGAAGCGAAGCGCGGGGGTAATTTGCCAGTAATAAATAAACATGATGTGAAAGTGAAAAATGAAGATCGCTAATTCACTCGTCTCCATCCCCACCGACAGGCTGCTTAGATCCAGCCAGAAGAATGGTCCCAGTGCGCCCGCCAGATTCGTCAAGATTGACTGGCGAAGGTTGATTGGAATTCTGTTAGACAGGAATCGACAGGTCGTTTAAAACGAACGCGAATCTATCTGCCTCGGCGGGGTATCTTCTCCTCGGCTCATCCCTATCTCGTTCCTTCCTGTGCTCCCGCCGAGACAGGTTAAATATTCAGTTCCGGCAGGTTAAAGATTCGAGGAGGGTGCGGCCGACTGTGTCGCTCGCCTCGCGTTACGTCTCCTATAAAGGAACACGAAAATCCGTTCCCCGTGAATTACACCGACGGCCTGTCCCATCCGTTATCCGAGTCACCCCCATTTCCCGGTAATTAACTATCAATTCGTTGGATCGGGACGCTGGGGCCTGGTTATATTTTCAACCTGCTTACCCACTATCTTCTAACCGGGTCCATTACGCCATATATTTTAACGCACTGGATCTTCGGACCGAATCGTTGGAAATATTCGCTTAGACACATAAAATATTTGGATCGCACTGTAGAGATTCTTCTGGAACAGAAGAATTGAATTACATAAATTACACGTATATGGTAAAGTATCGAGTTTCCGTAAAATACGTAGTCGGGCATGTCGAAGTTGATATACTTGTTACTTTGATCAAGTCTCGCGTCATATAAGTTCCTTAGTTTATTGGTAAATGAAGCAAGTATTCTTAATACTTACTATTTCCTTAATAAACTCATTTTTTGTAACTTTGGACTTACGTCACTTGTCAATTGAGGGCTCATATATCTGTGAGTGAGTTCAAGAAGTGTTAATGTCAGTGTTTGGCTGTTTTGAATTAAATTGAGTTGAAGTTTATTTATAAATTTCTCACGACAATTAGTCAAACGTGTCCATTTTGGTATTCGCCCTTTTTAAACTCAGCCCCAGAATTATGTATAAGTCGAGAAGGAGGACTTGTATGGGAAACTTAAATTTCGTGGTTTCTCTTTATGTTTGCATTACCTTCACAATTTGTAGATAGTGTCTGTGGTATTAAAATATTTATTTCTCTGCTGTAATTTATGTGGATATTAGACTGTTTAAATATTCCATTTTCTTCAATCTTCTCCCATTACCCATTCATTTTTTAATCACGTCGCGTCGATCGTCCAAATGCAAAGTAATACCTACTGCCCCTTCAATATTCAAAATGATAATAAATCTCCATAACGCGCATAAATATTCGGGGGTATAAAAATTTCCCGTGTTTATCTTCCTAAATGGAAATGCATGTAGTATTGACACGGTCTGATGACAAATTCCATTAAAACGCCACGTGGCGCTGAAACAAACGATTATTGAATTAATCAATTAAACGAAAGTCGTCGAAGCTGGCCGCGGATGCTGGTGATTTGTCGCAGAATGTACGTTCGGTTTTGTTCCTTTTTTTCCCCCCGCGGAGCCTGCCGGCCTATCTTCGTGTGCACGCTCCGGTGGCGACTGGCGTGCTGGACAAAGTTCAAATGTTTTAATTTTTAATCTCCATTTAGGGTAATTCCATTAACACACGCTAATTGTATTGGCGCGCGTAGAATTCCGGCCTTTTGATTTCCATGATGCGTCATACGGATTCATATTTAAAACGTACGGCATGCCGGCACCGTTAAATAAAACAAGTGCGCCGCTGCAATCGGATTAAACCCGAAATCATAATTGGTTTACAAAGCTGGAATGAACGCGCTCGGCCATTTGCGATTTTTAATAATACAGACAGATAAGTGACTCGAGCCTGTGTGTTATCGCTAAAATGCACAGAGACGCTATGTTCAGTGGCATTAATACTTTTTTTTTCAATACAACAAAAACCGTAACGTCGATTCGGTACAAAAGCGTTTTCTCATATATTCCATGTATCGGTAGTTTAAATTTTCATCGAAATATTGTGGCACGGGGTGCATCGCTATTACGTTCAGAATTACTTTCAGTTTTGAGTTATTGTTGTTATATAATAATAATTAATGTGACAGTGCAATAATGATTATAATAGTAGAGCTAGTTTGGAATTTGGGGTATAAGTAGCAAACTGTCAAAAATAAAAATAACAATAGAGACTTCCATGAATTTTTTGTTATACCTACTGTTTATTGTTACATAATAATATATAAACCAGAAAGTTTCTATATGTTTCCGTGTTTGTCTGTCGCCTAAAAACTTTCGAACGATAATCTCTGGGATCACGAAATCTGCCTCAGCTCATTATGTCTGACTAATCCAGATGAATGTTGTGAATTTTCACAAAAAAATAAAAAAAAAAAAATTTTCTAAAATCAGAATCGAAATTTCCGACGAAGCCGAGTAATAAAGCTAGTACACTATATCACTTTCCCTACAAAGAAAATCTACTTATTATACCTACTTATTTCCTTTAATCTTCCTTCACTTTTTATCCGAGAATTGTTTACAGACTCCGACAATACATATTTCACATGATTTCGTAAAGAGCATTTGATTTCGGTTATCATTTCAACGATTTGATAAAATTAAAGACCTCGAATGGCGTACGAAACAGAAAGACCCATATTCTTCCCGTGAAGGAATTTCGTCAGAAATTATCTCATAGACACGTTCGAAGCACGCGGAGGAGTGAGGAAGATACAAGGTAGTAGCTCAAATATTCCTCTCATTCCTTATTCACAGTATATTTCATTCGTTCGTTCGTGCATATACATATATATGGGTTCTTCGAGGGAAATCCCTTCAACTTCCACGAGCGCGCCTTTTTTCACAAAGAGGGGAACGAAGTAGGGGGATAGAAGAAGCGGCCACCCTTCTTAACGCACCGAAAAATCTCGATGATTTGTGCGTCGCATCTGCATTTTAATTACTCTGAATAATTCCCTGCATAATCTTAATCTCGCGAACTTGCTGAAGCTACACTCGGTCCTTGGCTTCTCGATTTTCCCTCGTTCACCCTTGATTCCGGATTCACGGCGGTCAATTTGACTAATCACGATTACCTGAGAATTATTACGAGCACCGTGTTAGAATCCAGACGAATCCCGAGTTTCTACTTCGTGTTCCTTCACCCAAGCCTGTAATGAAAATATAATCGTATTTATGTATTGCGATAGTACACGTAAACATCTTATCAGCAACCTCGAAGCTATAACTGTGGCGTAAAATGTAACAAGCTTTTTCAAATGTATTTTTTTTTATTTCATATGAAAGAAAAAGTTCAAAACAGTTTTTAACGCTTAATTATTGAATTATAATATTTCGATATTTTTTCACGCGAAATCACAGACGAATTAATTGTATGTTTATATTCTTCGCAAATAAGATTTTATTCGTATCATTTGTATTAATATTACTGAAAAGACTTTGTTTGTAAGAAAAAGTCCAAATTTAATTCTATAAATAGAAGGAAAAATTGGAGTGTCACCACCTCACCAATTAAGGGTTAAAAGATTAAATGGCGGCACTGCTTGGAAACACGTTTTAACGTTAGATAAATAAGTGTTTATTTGTTTAATACAAAATTTCATGCCCCGATTTCTGACGATCAAAAGTCTGACCATGCACTGTCCACTTCCACTTGACTCCTTACACCAGTGCACCTACAATCAGACGAATCAAGCATGCGTTTCTATGTATCTTCCAATAATTGTGGTAGTTGAAAAATTATTTTGCGCAGGGTTCCTTAATTGCTAATGTTTCAAATTTCCTAGCGATTTTTATCGAGTTATGAATTCTATTTACAGAATTGCTGATAAACTTCTACATCAAATTAGTAATACAAATTGATATTCATATTTTTTTTTCTCACGCTCGGACTTGCCTGGGGAGAATACTCTTTTTTATTAACCAGCAGCATTTATCACAGTCCAGAGGATGGATGAGTCTTGACGGCGCAACCCTAGCGCCGTCACGTTATTTTTTCCCCCGGCTGAATATTTGTCTCTATCCAACGAAGAAAGGGTTGGTAAGCGGATCGCGGCAGAAGGGTGTCAGTCGCTTATTAAAAAAACCCCTTTGGTCTTAAACACAGCCTGCCTTTGTCCCTTCCTCCTTTTCGTGACAATGCGCAATCATTAAGGTTTCCCCTGTGGAAACGGCGCTAAGTAGACGATAAAATTGCAAATCCACGAAACTCGAAGCCCTTCGCTTTTGCTACTCGGCAGGCTGGAATTATTATCGAACCGTAAAGCGTAGAAGTTCGATCATTTATTTTTCCCCGCATCTAACACGAGCACAGACTGTTTGCTAATGCCTTTTTGCTTTTACGTAGACACTGCCGCCGGCAGGCAAACGGAATTTATGCTAATTGCGGTGATTTTAAGTAGCGATTTCTATGACTTCTGCGATGCATATGCGCGAATTATCATTAAGCTCCGCTTAATAGTTATTGTAATGAATATGATCATTAAACAACGGTTATGGAATTCGGTTGAATATCGTTTCGGTAGGCTGCTAAATACCGAAACCCGAAGTTACAATTATTTGTTGATGCCTGCGCCGTTATAGGCATGAAGAACGTTATACACACGCGGATCGTGTAAATAGAGGAAATTGAAATGGGGTATTGTGTAATCATGGACAACTGAGAGCTACGATTTCGTTGCGTTAGAATTTGACAAAACTTCCCGCATGAAACTGCTCACAGAAATTTTCATTTCTCATTACATTAAACTCTTTGCACAGCATACTATTAGTATCAGCGCAATAAAAATATACTACATGTTTTCATAATCAAAGTATTTTCCTTGGCTATCGACTTTTTGCCACTTTCCTGGTAAAAGTACAAGTCGGCGTAGTAAAAAAGGACATTTCCGTACACCTAACATCACCTAACAGTGAGCGAACGAACTTTTGCTCCGACCCAATTCATGCACCTTGTTCTCTCATTACATTTCTCATGCAGCAAGTTGGGCGAAAAATGGTCAAATTCCAGGACCCACCCCAAAGTCTTCCCTAACCAACTGTTTTCTTTATTGTCAATCCTCTTACCTTGAACTAAACTCTGACAAGAAGCTTGTGGTAAAGAAACAAAGTTTTCATCCACCCTTCTCGCGATTAAGACGACAGAGATCCGAAAAGAAAAATCAAACGAAATCCTCACTCGACTCTTGTCAGCCTTCAAAACGGCCCTTTTTTAGTTACAGTATCTAGATTCTGTCGAATTTTTTGACTTCCATAATCAGTAGCAGGGACCAGAGATCAAATGTTTTTTGTTTCGTTTCGGTTCAGCCCCGATAATAATAATTTCGTTTCGGTTAACATCGTTCCTGCTGAAAAATGTTTCGTTTTCATTGCAACGAAAAACAAATTTTGTTCCGAACCGGTTATTTCATATTTATAAATGTAACTCATACAAACTTATTTTTAACAATTTTATTGCATTTGGCAGTTATATTATAAAATATTATGGAAAAATATAGAGTTTTGAGGCTTACACTTGAAAGCTTCGAAAAATATAAACTGCATAAAATATAGATTATATAAAATAAAAATCCGAAATTACATACCAAACTGTGCAACCAATTGTAGGCCAGACAATTTAAATTTTATAACATAAAATGTGCATAAAAAAAAATATAATTTTTCGAATATTTATTTCGATTATATCGTTTCTGTTTCTTTACCGGAAAAATATTTCGTTCTTTTCGTTTATCGTGTTCGCTCCGGGTCCCCGATCAGTACCTAAGTGTCAAGCTTCAAAACCGAGCGTAGTTATTGAAATTTGAAAGTAGCACCTTGACCAAAGTAACACGTCCTCTGAAAACACTGTGCATTATGGAAAGAATATTGCTGACGCAAGTTGCGTCTCAGGGAGCAAGTGTATATCAAGTAACGTGACAGAGGAACGGAGAAGTCTCAGTCCAAAACTTGTACCCACCTAATCGGAAGAACTTTGTGTGAAATGTGCCTGGAGCATATCCTGCCGCATCGTCTTCATCCTGTCTTCCATATTAACAGTCGTTTCACCCTCCTCTGTGTCTCCCGTGCGGGTCTCCTCTCCACCCTCTATCAGGGCTCCCTCGTTTCTGACGCATGAAGCGAGAAACCGGCGAGGACGTTCGCCCTTCACGCGGCGAACGTTAGAGCTGCAGCTCTTGGCTTTCAGCGACACGATACCCCGCGTACTTCTGCGTACTTTCGTGTACGATGTATGACACGCAGGATCTGCGCGAATCTTCCGCGGCTTCGTCAGGATTAAGAGAGAACTTTGAGATGCTTTCGGTATTTATCTCGACCACGATCACGGTTGGCTCGTTTCGCCGCGGGAATTTCTGGCAACTAGAGTTCATCGCGTGCTCGAGACAGCGATGAACGTTCGATTCACTCCCCTGAAAGTTTTCAATCGATTCGGATCTCGAGAATAATTTTGGAAGCCATCGTCGGCTTTGAAAGTTTGCACGAGTAAGTACTTTGTTTCGGAAGAGCAAATGCGTACGCGTTAGTTTTCGTTATCGAGTTGATATTCACTGAATGGAAAACAGTAAAGTCATCGAGGATTTCAAGGTTGATTAAGAATTAACATTTTTCAGATTTCAATAATATTCGAAGTTTCTTGAGGATGTATCGGACATATCTTCAAAATGGTACCAAGTTGATGACAATTTGTGAGATTGTTCTTTCTAATCTTTCTGATACGCTGCAAAATTTTTAACGGAATTCACTAAGCGGTTGCCGAGTTATAACGATTTTAATTTTCACTGATTTTACACGCACTCTTATGGAAACAGCTGAAAAAATGTTAAAGAAATGGCACCAACAATTTCATTTTTTTTGTACATTTAGTATATGGATAGATGAAATTATCTGCCGAGTTTCAATTGTTTTCACTACACTGTTTTAAAGAAATAAATTAGGACTCGTGGAAAATGTGAATTCGAGGCAAAAAGTTTAGCAAATAATGCTTGAAAAAGCATTTGTAAAGTAGAAAATACCTTTCTAGGAGTAAAAATAAAACTCCAATATGCGTAAGACGTAAACATTCAAGTATTTAAAATTTCAAATACTTTTGTCTAATATTGTACGTCCGATACATCCTTAAAATCCGTTGCTATTATAGCTTCAGAATAGTTGAAAAATTAATGAACTATTCTATCTTTCTGGTGAACATCTATTACAGTTTATAATAAACATTCAAAAATTCCACCCCCAACGCACCTCGTACAAGAACATAGTGTATTACTTGTCTGACAAGTTCATCTGACATCTCGACTTTCCTTTATGCGGACAACAGCAGCCATTATGCGTCCGAGAAGTTCGTCTCGTGTATGCAATTTTCTTCGATACACTTCACTCTCCACCCACCCGTATAAATAAAAATCGACAATGCCAGTAAGTAAACAAAACAACGGACTTGCGAGGCAGAGAACATGTTGCTCATCAAATTGGAAATACTCCTCGCCAAATGTCGGTAAGCGTTCAGTATGGAAGACATATACATAGAAACATTTGTTCTTAGAATAACCAATACTACGACCTCTCACAATATCGACCCTGCCTCCTGGGACAACCTGTACACCGCGTGTACCAGAAATCAGGCAGCGCACTTGACGGCCCCGCGTCACTCGTATTCATTTCGCACACAGTAGCAAAGTGCCCTGCCCACGCTTAATTGGATTAAGAAACTGGAAATTCCGGGTGCATTTGGTATGCCGACCGCGGAGGACAGTCGGTTGGACGACAGCCTAATTCTCAGAGACCGAATGCCCGGCGATAGAGCGACGAGATCGGGTTGAACGAACGATGTTTGTCGAAATCAAGCAATCAGCCCTACCGAGCCCGGCAAGAGATTATTTCTGGCAACTGCCCGCAAAAATTAAACTGCCCATTCTCTCTCTCTCTCTCTCTCTCTCTTCCTCGGCCTCTGGTCAGCGTCATGTGTGCACCCTATCCAACCCCGTCCGGGCTCTAAACCGAAGGAAAGTCCACGGCGCGCTCCGCTTGACCGAGTTACCCAACAGTTTGTGTCGCTGATGAAATAATAGTCCATTTGGGATGCACGTGCTGTCGCAGTATCCTCCTAAACTCGTCGCGCCGCAGTTCTCCCCGCACGTATTTACATGTTTCGAACAATTAATATTTATGCTCGGCCGGATTGCCTCCACCCCATCCGCGTACACGCTGTCGAGTGTTCGTTCGACGCCCGATGTTCCAGCCTTCGCCAGAGATTTCAGATTCTCCCGATGTGGCGATACACGGCTCGAGCGACACGTCTTGACTCCTGGCTCGTGGGAGCTCGAGGTGTCGGAGCCAGGTCTCGAAGGGTGGTTTTCTGATGGACGTGAATTCAATAAAAGACAGTTTGTTCGATGGTGTATACAGTAGAATCGATTATGCTTCTGGAATTCTTTCAGTCTTTTCGTTTATGGAACATTTATTTATTTCTAAGAGGAAGACATGGGCATTGGGGCAATGGAATTATCGTATAATACACAATATCTTCTGGCGTTTTGAAGACCATAAATTTGAAGAAGAGGAGAAGACTAGGAGACAGGCTAAAGTTGGAGGAAGGAAGAGGAAAATGCAGGAATTTCGATGCAGGAAGAAAAGGAAAAGAAAGGCAAACGAAAGTTGGGAGTTTTACATAGTTGTTGGAAAGTGGAGAAAATGATTTAAGTAGAAAAGGAGGTAGAACGATTATAAAATTTCGGAGGAATAAGATACTTTACAATGAAATCACAAAATATACGTACATAAAAAGTTAATAAATACAGTTTATTTTTTCTATTACTACACCAACGGATGCTAATTTATGATTGAGTTGAAGATAAGAATTGCAGTGGAACATGAAGTACTCGATAGCAGGGATAAGTAGATCGCTAGACAGAAAGAATTAAATGAACTTCTAATTAAAATGAGTTGCAACAATTCACGTTACAGTAATTAAGAATTGCTCAATTAAGAATTAGGAGAACCAACTATTCTCGATAATAAAATTAATCTGTACCTGATACGAATACTTATTTTCACACTTCTGCCAATCATCTGCTCCTTTCTTTTGGTTATTATTATAATCCTAAGCACCGTATTTTCAATTATCATTCTTTATGACTGCAGATTTTCTGCTGTTTTTCACGTTTGTTTTTAGGGGACAAAGATTCATTTGAGATCCATTCGAGTTGCACGTTGTTATTCGTGTTGCGTTTCTAAGTACTCAGGTGCACATAAACAGATCGTTGCGCGTACATCACAGTGCTCATGGGAGAAAGCAACGCCAGGTTATAACATTAAATAATACAGGGGCAAAGAAATAAAGGATGGAAAAATATGCTTTGTACTCTGGAGCAGAGTAACACTGAGTAAAGTACACTTTACGATGCTGTGTAGCGTATAACGTAGTTCTGTCCAAACTAAATGCTTCAAGAGAACGAAGTTACCGAGTGTCACGTCATTATGTCATTACACTCTATCTCGTGTATCTCGTGCACGGATACTCGTACGAAATTAAGGGACGGCGCACGTATTCTCTAATTCGCCGCGAAATAGTAGAAAAAAAATTGATCTCTCAAGAGGACAAAATATTATGCTGAAAGAACAAGGAAATCAAAAATCCTTGGATCATCTTATCCATTTTAAGAAGAAAGATTAGAAACTTTTATACTACATAATGCAATTACGAGTGTATCCATTTTTATTTAGAAAAGGATTTAATTTTTCTGTTCCACTAACGTGGTCTCCACTTTCTTTACATATTAAGGTTATTAATTTCTTCAGTGAGCGAGTATATCGCTGAATATCTAAATCTAATTTCGTATAAAAAATGTGGAAATGTTTAAAAAGTAATTTTGAATGTAGTTGCAAATTTTGAATTACATCCTATGCCACGAATTCAGAAGTTGAGACGTGCACGTATGAAATACATCAAACGCAAGCACAAATAGCAGGGGATCTTCGTAAGACTCTTATGTCAGATGTATGCAATGTCAAGGTGAGGAAACTTCTCAATCTAAAGAGCTCTTTGAGAAGAGGGTCGAAGGACAAGTGGCGAATGCTTTGAAGCAACCCGTAACATTTCAATGCAAAGAGAAGGGACACTCGAGAAGGAGGCAGTGCAGATAATTGAGTTGAAAAATATTGTGTCTGCTAAAGGTTATTAACATATTATTTCAATAATGATGCGAAAAGAAAATGCTCAGCAAAGATACAGTAAGGTGAAGTTGCATGTTCAACGGGACGCGTTCAATACAATTTTGTAATTAGGATTTATTATAATAAATAAATGATAAATTTTCATAAAATTATTAAGCTAAAGGAGTACAGTTCCTAGTCAGTTTATTTAACGTTTACTTAACATTCGTCAACGTGCTTTAGCTGCTTTAGTAGCTACTTACTTTAAAATTCAAGACTATTCCAGAGAAATTCAAGAGTACCATATCCAGGTACCAGATAAATAATTTCAAATAATTTATTAATTTATGTTTCAATGTAAACGAATTGAACCATTACACAAAAAGATTTCACTGTACTGGACGACAATTTTTCGTCCGCTGCTAATTACAACTTATTTATTAGTGCGAAAATTGTATCAAAAACGATTTGTCCCGTTTTATTAACCATCATTTGGTTTACAAATTACTTTTTTTAAATTTCATTTTTACCAACAGTAGCCCAAGTTATAGTACAAAACCTTAGCGTGGCCGGTACTGCACGACTCTCCCCTATATACGTACTGACATTTCCAATTAAAGCAGAAGCATTCGAATATCACAACAGCTTACAGAAACAAAACGTTCGTACAAGATATGTATATAAAAGATTTACAAACATCCCAGGACAAATATTTAAACACACATCGAGACCAAGCCAATTAACTAAGCTTCACCATTTTTTTTTTCATCCACTTTCCCTTATAGACCAGCCATGCACCACCGATAATTCGATTAAATCCCTAAACCGTGGAGTCGTCGTGAATTCATGGAGACGGCAGCGCACGTCTGCGGATTAGCCGCGCCATAAAACACATCGCGTTGCAGAACGGGAACGTTGATATTGAAAAAGAGCGGGGCTGAAGATAGAATCCAAGAGGCGAGGACGTGGCGTTCTTACACGATCCGGTGGCCGTAAATACTTCAGGACTGACGCGCGCAATATTAAAGGTGCAAAAGCTATAGGTAGGAGCATCATCTGAGCACTCGACGAGTAAGCGGCAAGCAGCCAGAGAGGGCCATCCGCCAGGGCACACGCGCCTACCACGAGCGGGAGGGACTTAACGGAAGATTTATGTTGCTCACCTTCGCGTACGAAAGGCGCGAACCGTTTACGTCCCAGCTACGGGAAATCATTTACTCTGGCCATTGATTCTCTTGGGTCCAAAGCGCCCGCATTTCATTTCTACTTTTAACGATTCATTTGCAACTACCACGGGCTGCACCTGCTTCGTGGAGGAGCGGTGCGAAGTGGCGAGCATCGGTCAGTCAAATCTCTGGACCTCGATTTAAAATTTACGATATCATGCATCGCATATTTATGATACCTGCCCTCAGATTTTTATAAATGGCCCCACACACGTTGAGATCTGTATCGATACAAATCGTGATAAGTACATGTATCTGATATTTGTGTCAAGTGTCAAACAACACATACAAGTTGAGAGGGAATCATGAGACATCAGTTCAGTTCTCAGGGTTCTGTTCTCTGACACACTTAATATTTAATAAAACATAATGCCCGGAATTTTCATTTGGTTGAAACATAACTAAAAGGAAGGAATTTCTTTCGGATATGTTCTCCGTTTAGGTAGCGGTGTTGAGTTGGTGTGAAAACTTGCAGAAATATTTCTATAGGTTAGTTTCGATTTTGTACTATCTATTCTGAATAAAATGATGCTTGGCTAAAAATATCAAGCGGGGACGTAGAGCGTCGCCTTTGCCCAGAAACTTTAAAGTCATTTTCCTCGAATCTTTTTTTCTCTTGGTTTTCCTGTAGTTGCGATCGACTTGAAAAAATTGCAGGATGTATAAAACATGTGCCATTTCCCGCGGAACCTATGTGCAACCTAGTAAAAAGTCGGGATTTTGATAAAAAAATTAAGAAGTCACCCAATTGTGGTAGCGCACCATCATTGTTTGTGCGCTACTAAAATCTAATGACTTCTTAATTATTCTATGAAAATCTCGAATTTTTACGGACGATATCAAAGGTTTGCGCCGAAATGGCATATGTTTTACACATCCTGTAATTTTTTCCAAGTCGATGTGAACCTCCATTCGTTCGTAATCAGGAAAAAATGAAAAGAAAAAAGTTCTGCGTGTCATCCGAGGGTAAACATTTAAGGCGCTGTGTCAATCAAAGGTCACATGCGTACTACGCTTCTACAGCGATCTGATTCACCCGGACCCTCCTCAATTAAGCGGTGTACATGTCAGCGTAAAAGTTCGAAGACCAGAGAAACTTATATTTTCCCGGTAAATCCCCAGTAATCCCCGAAAACATTATCAACCTACGACGAGAAATGTCAAAAGGCGAGAAGTGCCGCAAGAAATGTCATCCCAACCCAGAGCTGAGCCCGAGTTACTTCGGACTTTCTCCGCCCCACAATGGTAAATTCTAAGATTCGCCGGCCTTCGAACTTTTACGATGACATATAAACCGATATCACTAACCACCAAATGTGCCGTTCCTCCCCTATTCCATGGGAATACTCCTCTCCTATTGCTGAATGCATTCCCGGGTTCTTGACTTACGTGTCAGCAAGAGACCCTAGGGTCCTGCCAACTTAGTCCCCTGCTGCATCCACGACACCACTATGTCTGCGCGATCCACTATATAAACTTGTCATACGTATATCACAGGTAGACCAGATTTTCTTACCGTGGCTCACAAATATTCCCCAGACACGTGACGCGACAGAGAACTCGACAAAAGGGGCGGCGAACTTGGTCGGTGGCCGTTTTCCTGGAGGATACGAGCTCGCCTGGTTATTAGAGGAACGGCACTCGGCCGCGGTTTTTACTTCTTCACCGTTGATTCTCTACGGTTGACTTCCGTGACCCGCTATGCAGAACGGACTCGCGGGCGGAGATTTACGGACGCGAATAGGGACAAGCCGCGGAGATTACTTTGCCTTTTTTAGACGGCCACTTTCCACGTGAGTTATTGTTCGTCCCGGTGTAGCGATCGCGTTTTAAATTCCACGGCGGAACGCGGGACGATTGGAAACTCGGGCGAGAGCGAGGAACTCATTCGTGCGCCCCCGTTGCGGAGATATCGTTTTTATGGAGGCAACAGTTCTTGTTGGGGCGACGCGATCACGCCTCTGGGGCCTGTCGCGATGCTTCGCGTGTAATATTTTGGCCTCTGTGCAGGCCTTGTTGCTCGTGATAAATGGCGGTTCTTCAGCCTGACTACGTTCAGTCGCGGCGAGCCTTCATTTTATTTGGCAAATATGCAGGAAGTTGGTACTTTCTGATCCGGGAAAGTCCGAAGCTGGTGAATCACTTTTCATTCTGCAAACTTCAATCGTGCGGAATTTAAATGGAATCTATGTTTTTTTAAAAAAAATCTATTTTTCTCGTTATTCGGGGAGTGATAGTGTTAGGTGAAGAAGGTGATTGCCTACGAAATACTTCTTCGTAATTATAGAACACCATGATAGTGGGTCATTCTTAACAGAAATATGTTTAAAACCTTTGTTCTCCAGTAATTCTATAAATACGACACAAATTGAGGACGATGCAACAATAGGGATGCAATCTGACACACGTTTTATCCAAATCGGATAACAAATGAACGATTTATGTCAAATGAATAAAAATAGAAATATTAATATCAATATTAATATTAGAATAACTAATAAACAAAAATATTAATTTTAATATTATCTAATATTGGAATAATTAATAAATAGAAATATCAATATTAACATTTTTATTATAGAATATTTTTTCCTCAAAAATAGAAGTAAAAACTTACCAACTCAGTAACTACTACTTATTGTGTGAAAATATATATTTTTCAATTAGTGTCCTCTTTTCAATGTCAAGTCAAAGCAATAATTTTATAAACAATTTTTTCTAATTTACCCGAAATTGGTAAAGAGCTGCATGGTTAAGAGAGTACAATAAAGCTCGATATCCTAGCGTTTATTATCATATTCATGAAAATCATTAACACATCCCGTTCCCGCAGAATTGTTCTAAGGTAAATAAGGTATATACTGTATCGAAGACATTTTTCAGCGTACTGTGTACATTATCTGAGCTTCATAACTACTCGCAACTATAACGAATCATCGAAACGTGCGATATATTCGAGAAAACATAACCGAACAGATCTACCTTAGACTCCCTTATCTCATAGTTGCCATCGGCACAATAACTGTAACGCTTACACGCTCGTGGGCCGTAATTTGTCATTCAGCATTACCATAACGCGTTATTATCGCGACACACACGTAAATTATGTATAATTACGGGAATCGTCGGCGTTCCGTCGCGCAGGCAAGCGTTTCTCTTTTCGAAGAGGGGATATCGTCATTATGTGCCCTTATCGGCCGCTTCATTAATTCGTACTAATGATTTAGTTCGCTTCTTCCGAACGTGAAGGGGCTCGCTGGCCGCCCCTCTAATTATTCATTCGTTAGTGCATATCCTTCAAGCGGCAGTAATAAATTATGTACAAACACCGCGATATTTATACCGATCTCTGTGCACCACGACGATAAAGTCACTTTATCCTGCGTCGGCTCGGTTTTTCGTGGCTTATGCGACTGCACACGACCGTGCGCAGTCACCGCGTTTAAAACGACAAATCGTATTTACCTTCAACGCGGCAAACATCCCCCAGTCGCGGTAAATATCCATTAATTGAAACGCGCTGAGTAAACAGCAAACAAGTTGATTCTACAGAGACGAACAATATATTAATATACGCTGCTCGTGGTAAAGGAGCAAACGATCGTTGCGCGACTTAATGCCTTTGTCATGTGCCTTTCAGCTTTTCGAAAGATTACGAGTTTAAGAGCCTCGTTGGCTAGCCAGGACCTTGCTAGCATTCTCACGTAGAATTTTATGAAGAATATTTACAAAGAGCAGTTTTCATGAATTTCTGTATTCGTGCAGAATACCGATACACTTTTGTATTCCAGTTGTTGTTGGTTGGATCATTTACATCTTGGCAAAGATTAAGCTTAATATTGACGAGGGAAGATCCACAACCCGTAAATTCAAAAAATTATGAAACTGAAACTTTTTTGCTGCTCGAATTCAGTCTAAGGGGGTGAAAATGACGCCTGAAAATTCAACTATTTTCCCGTTTTGTATTATAACTCGCGTATCACTTTTGCCATATGATAATCCTAATTAAAAGAAGTAACTTTTGTCTGAAAATGTTTTTTCTAGCCCTTACAGTTCGCAAGTTACAACACAAAATTTATTTACCATTCCAAAACCCATTTTACCCACTTAGTCTGAATTTGGGTAGCCAGAAAATTTTGTAATACATACCTATATATCCTCTACATATAGTCAAAGTTTCATACATTTTTTGAAGTTGTAAGTTGGGGATCTTCTTTTGTGAGTTGATACTAATGTTGTTCATAGAAACGTATCCGAAATATATTCTGTTCTTAAAATATAGTTGGTGTATGGCGTTTAACACGTGGGTTTCAAACAGCTTTTTCACAGAATTGGTATTTCAGATATATTTAGGCCAGTGTTTCCCACTGAAACAGTTATAGTAGCATTATGTTTTGAACGATTATAATTTTTGGAACCTGTGTAGTGGATGAGGCAGGATTGACTTCTAAAAGTAATTTTAATATTGCAACGAGACATAACCAAGCGAAAAAAAAATCTGATGGAATTTAACATAGTTATAAAATATGTGAATACTTTGGGACTATAAATGTTGAATAACGATACGTCGATAGCCGATTCTGGCTGAGTTTATAGTCTGTAGTAATTTAGAATTCTGCGGTAATATTTTAAATGGCAGCCGTGGCTGTGCTCGACTATACATGTTAGTCCACGTGGGACATCCCAATACAGGAAGAATAATCAGCTCGTGCTGCGCCATTGCTGGCATAAAGTTATGCGTTATTGCCAAGATAACGTAGCAATGGAGTGTTTATTTAACCGGCAACGCAATTTAGATCTTGATCAGTCGATAAATCTTATGTTGCGTATCAGTGCGCGGTACTGAATATCACTTTCGCGGATTAATTTACTTATTTCTGATTCGTGGTGGCCTGTTCCAAACGATTTTGCTGAAATTTTCGATCCATGGTACGCTCTTAAGAAGTTTTTAAAATACCTGTTCTAGGAAAGATACTATTTCATTTTAAAGCTTCAATTGCGTAAAATTTAATTGTGTATTGCTGAAAAAAAAAATGGTATTGGAGATTGTGTTTAGTTATGAGTGAAGTTTAGTTATGAATAAATTTTTTATTTTATGACACACGAGAAAATGTTGTCGTGCACGTGTTTCTTCGACGTTTGTTAATATAAAACGAATGAAATTTGAAAAATGGTAATAAAAAGTAAACTTATTAAAATTCTACTAAATATAAGAAAATTGAAATAGTGAATGTTATTACTCTTCACTGTAGTTTCCTTATTGGTACTATTTAAGATCTCGTAGGTATACTCAACAATATTTCAATTTTCACATTAATGATATTCTTTGAAACGTTACACTGATTTGAATAACGTTTAAACTTTGTTGAGGAGAATTTTTGCAAGCAGAGTTTTCCAAGAATAACATTTTCTTTTGCCTGAGCCTCTGAAGCTTCTCTTGTTTCAGCTGTTAGGAGCTGTTATTGAATCCAGTACCTACAAAACTTGGTTGCACAAATGTTTTTCTTATAGCAACCAATTATATATTGCCAGACCGTTGTTATGTTCCTCCGTGCATACTTTCATAAACATCTTCCCAACATGTGATACTATATCTCTGTAAACTTACGAAATATTCTTTTCTTTTCAAATAATTTATACTTTATTTAGAACGTTATTCACAAATTACTAAAAAATTTTTAGATACATATTAATTTAGGCATTGATAGCAAAAACAGACCAACTCACATTTTTTGGTGAAATTAAGTTAGTAGCAATTATGTTTTCCAATAGATTGTATTAATCATATAAAATAGGATAGATTAATTATTTTTCAATGTGGGTTAGTCCGTCTCTCCTCTCAATACCACAATTATATTACCTCAAATATAAATGTGTAAGCTTCCAAGCATCTACAAATTTACAAACAATAACTGAACCAACTTAAAGTGATCACCTTCCAAACATACGTTTCCCAAGCCACCTCTAAATCCCCTAACGACTTCCTCCCACTAGTGAACTTCGTACCAACAGTTCCAAAACCCCCCGCGCCCAGCGCCGGCGAATAAAAGCAGGTTCCGCGTACCGCAACCCACAAGCTACACAATCTATGAATTATAGTATCAGCACGTCAATCAAGCGATCGCGGGAGGTCGTGTCGGTCGCGGTTCGTTTCACGAGTCATTTGTTCGAGGACGAGCGGTTTGTACGCCGCAGGATTCGCATAATGCGCATGGCAGGATGTCGTTTAGGCGAACGGGTCTATTTACCTATCCGCCGTGACAGAGGCTACGGTGCCATCATCGTCCTCGCTGAAAAACGGAGAAAGTGAGCTGGCGAGGGGAACTAGAGAAAATGGAAGGAAGGGCGGAAAAATAGGGACGAGGGTAGGGCGAGGGGAGTGGGAGGAAAGGAGAGGAAAAAGGCATCCACGACGAGGTAGTTAACTTGATTAATCGCATATTTATGTATCAGGCCACTTAACCGAGCCGGTAGCTTTCTTCTTAAGCTCCGACCTGCTCCTCCTAGAGCCAGCCCTTGTGCACTACCACGGCGTCGAGCTCCGCCTTGTCTTAACGTTGAAATAATGCAGGCGAAATAAGGTCGGCTAAAATGTTTAGAGAACTAAGCGCGGCGTCGAGCCTTAAATCACCGTCCTACGACGTCCACTGTCTCCCCCGCTTCACCGTTCTCTGCCTCCTTTCTTCTACTTTTCTCCCTTCTTTCACTCGCTTCTTTTTTTCTCCGCGCTTCTAACTCCCTCCCTCTATCTGTCCCTGTCCCTACCCCTTTGCTTCCTTCGCTTTCCTTCGGCGCACCCTTCTCGCCCCTTCGGCGTCTTCAACTTTCTCTTTTCGTGCTTACAGTCTTCCCTCTCGGCCTCTTTCAACTCGGGCATCCGTCCACCCACGCCCCCTCCCCCGTACCCACTTTGGCTTCCCTCGCGACGAAAGCTCTGAAGTTTAAAAACCTCGGCGGACCTCCGGCGCGGACCGCCCCGCTCCCTGTTCGTGAGGTATTTGCGGCTGGATACGAAAATTAATTAAGGTCCTTCGGCGTAGCACCGCAACGCAAGCATCGCCGACAGAGGACTCGCCGCGCCGAGCCGCGCGATACGCTCGCTGAATGCGGCTGGAAATTATCGCCGGGAAAAGTTCCACGGGCGAGTGACTTAATTCGATTCTCCTCGATCAAAGGTCCGCGCTATTCTGCTCCACGCGAATTCGGCTGATTGATTAAATCTCACGAATTGCTGGAAACGTGGTCAAACTCTGGCGACGGTCACGACTCTTCGATGAAAACATTATTCAAAATTTGCTAACCGATTCTTATTTTGGTATTTAATATTTCCTGTAACAGAGGGTATGAATGATGAGGAGGAAGGAGTAGTGTCAAGAGTTGAGGGTGAAAGCAGGAATGGGTGTTAAGTAAATGAAGAATTATTTAAATAACGGACCAAATAAATATTTCCTTAATTTTAAATTATTTTACGGATAAAGTTAATTTTTTTATTTGTCGAGCGTTTCGACTTCAGTGTCGAATAAAATTTTCAACTTTAACATTAACGTTAACTTCATTCGGTATCAAATCATTTTCTGGCGAATATTATTCTGGCAATCATGATGAATATTTTTTTTTATTTTTTTTCGATATTCGACATTTTAGAAGTAGAAGAAGCAGGAAAAAATTGAAGAATGTGGTACATAATCGAGTCATCAGTAAACCTTTTGACTTAATTATAATTTTTCTGATACTCTACAATAAACAATAGGGTTTCTAGAAGTTTTAAAGATTTGTAGACTTGCTCTAATGGCTCGCGTGAGGACTTCTCTAGAGTCTGTGGTAGTATTTTTTCTACAAATATAGGTTCGTGTTAACAGTGTGGCTTAACGTTTGTTGTTGTTCAAAAAATTAATTTGCTTCTTCAAGCGAATTCTAGATCCATTTCTAGTATAGTTCACCGCTAATCCTTCGCAGCTGAGCTGTTATTCGCAATTAAGTATAATGATTCGGGTTGAGAGGAAACATAAAAACGGTTGTTAAACGGTCATATTTTGTGCCCTGACGTGCTAAGTTGCATCCCGCTTAATGTTCCACCGAGGACGCTAAGGGAGTACCATTTATTTAATTTGGAATACTGTATGAAAGCCCCAGGGCCACATAGTTGTATAACTAGATTGTGCAGGAACGCTAATGATGTCTTCAAGGATATTCATTTATTTTCCCGGAACAGTATCTATTTGCAAAAACTCTGCGTACCAGAAATTGCAGCAAAACTAACATCGTGCGATTGCATTGTATTTACGAATTGTATCAAACAGAGATGGGCAAAATGTTTATTTAAATAAAAAATTTCGAATAACAAATAAAAATTGAATAAAGTATTTGTCATGTACGTGTGGGATAAACGTAAAATTATTCGACGTTGAATAAGGTTGAAGTCGAAGTTGAAGTCGAGGTGGAAGTTGAAAACTTTATTCGACCCCAAAGTTCTCAAAGTTCGCTCGACGAATAAAAAAATTAACTTTATTCGTCAAAGAGGACTTGTGTCCCGTTAACATGATAATAATAATAATAATGATAATAATAATAAGAAAAAACAACTAAGTTGAGCTCCGCCTTTTACACCACACTGTACATATTCTGTTTCCTTTTATTCTCAAATGGTAAAAATTAGACGTTGTTATTAGATACATTTCCAATAAATTTTGAAACAGTTAGTCTTTACACATATTGTCTCCAAATTGTGATTAAACAATGAACGTAATTTCATAGCGACAGAAAAATCTATCGAAAGAGCCAGTGGAAATTGTTTCGTTTAATCGCAGCTTTTGGTAATGGGACTCTGACATTTGGACCCCGAATCGACAGAGTGGAACATTAATTCGATAAATTGTTAATAGACGGAAATGCAATTTTAAGGGGAACAGTTTTTTCTCATAATTCATCTCTGGCGTCATAAATCTCGGATGCATGGAAGTGAAAGGACAAAGCAGGTACAATATACGAAACTAATGAATCGACGTCCGAGCGTCTGTGATTCCGGGACGCAATTTGTTGGCAGGTGAAGTTGGGTAAGAAATATTCAAATAGAGTGTTTAATATTCAACAATAATTTACAAGTAAATTGTAGATTTATTTTAGTCTTTCATGAGCACTTTTTCGTATACATATCAATGCATTTAAATTAGCCGCTTTTATTTCATGCTGCTGCTGCTGCGATGTACAAACAATTTAATAATGAAGAAAGACTCAGCTATATAATGTACAGATACACAGAAAATTATTTTATTTTGTCTATACGTTCACTATTGTACGTTATTTAATTAAGTAACAGAGTAATAAATAATGAATTCTCATAATTAAATGTGCTAACAGTAGTTACCAAAACTTTTCCCTTACTTTAATATCCTAATACTCTATCATCAATCGAACTTTATTATATTTTATAATTTATATATTTCGCCCTCAAGAATTACAAGAAACAATTGCTGTACTTTTTTGGCAAGTTGTTGAGAATTATAGGATAAATCAGACTAGTTCGAATGCTGAGCTGAATACATCAGAGGCACGAGTGTAAATTATATCACGATGGATGCGACACGTCACGCGCAGGCAACAGTCCATATTTATCTATTAAGAGTGGAAATTGAAAGTGTTGCTGCCAGAAAGTGGAGTGAGTGGCAACTTGAAAACATGCGGCTGCACGCCTGTCTGCCACATTTCCAGATAGCAGAATCTTGTTACTTAAATAGTATCCAAATTTGTTTGCAGCGCAGAATGTAAAAGCGGGCTTTGCTTGCTCTGAATGTGTACCAGTAAACGAATACTGCAATTTACAAGACCTTCGAAACACGCATTTCGAGATATATTCGTATTCGCTACATATAACGAAGAGAGATAGTATTTTCAGAATTCTACATCCAGCAGAAAAACAGATTTTATTATTAGTTTCACAAAATACTCTACTTTTTATTAAAAATATGAATACATTGAAAGTACTCTTTATGGTATAGAAATGATTCTGTAAATATACCACTGAACATCTAATTTGTTGAATAGTAGAAAGTTTAGACCCATCAAGAATAACTAGAATATTCTGTTGATTAATTCTTTTTTATGTCTATCTTGCAACTCTATAATAATTGTTTGGTTGTTATAAGGACTATTTTCAATATTTGTTTAGTTACAATAAACTTAATTACCAAACTTCAAATTAACATTATTTATTAAATAAAAATTGATATGCAACCACGTACAATAACTGATAAAATACACTGCCTTCTTAATTAATTCTTCTTTATTAATTAATTATTATTTTATAAGAAGAGTAACGCTTCTTAGCAACCTATAGTTTAGAGGAAAAACTCTAGGAAACTCTAACTATTAAACGCTACAATTGAAGAGTCCTTATAGAAAACACTGTAAGAGCCAAAAATCAAATTCTACACTATCAGCATTGGCACGTAGAACATTTTCCAACAATTTTTTTTAATTTTGGCGCTTACAGTGTTTTCCACAAGGACTCTTCAATTGTTGTCAAGGTTTCTAAAAATCAATCGCGATACTATTCTGACCTGAGGATTCTATTCGCGCCTTCCGCGCGTACCAAAGACATAAATCGATATTCCAGTCAGCATCGGGATGGCCACGATATTTACAAGTAATCCAGAAGGATCGTTCGCCGCGCGACATCCAAGGAATTTGTTGTCGCTTTCAATAACACGAGTCGCCCCGCGAAATGGAACAGCTTATAAATCCTGCAGTTGCAACAAAACTGTTTCCACGTCGCGTCGGGAGGGCGCGAGTCTGGATGCTCGAAGGACACCGCGTGGAATCCTAAACGATTCGTTTGCCATTCGACCCTCTCGCCCCGTCTTCTTTGTCTGTTGGCGAATCCACGCTAAGCGACGCGTGCCGAGCTGCAATCTAGTACCTACCTTCGTCTTCGCCTTGGAATCCCTTTCCCTCGGATATCCTGGAGAGCTTCAAGAAGCACGATGATTCCGTTCGTCTCGAAACGGTCTTCTTAATCTCCTCTGGAATCTCCTTTCGGAATACACGCGCCCCTCGCAGTCGTCCCATCCACCCGTTCCGCAGACGCGGAGAAGCGGGATGACTCCCAGCTTCGCCCCCCGAGTTCCTCCATCACACTTCGTCTTACGAATAACAACGGATTTTGAAGGGCCAGGGGCGATCTAATCTGCGTGAAAGGTTTTATGGAGACTCGATCACTGGGCGTTTAGAGCGGCCCAGTGACCGCGCGATCGAGGGGAAGAAATGCATGTTCCGTGGGTGATCGTATTGCACGCGGGGGAAAACGAAAGATGAATACGAAAGGAGGTTTGTTTAAGTGAGCGGAGGTGGGACTGGTTGAGTATCTGGGGTACTTGCGGTTTATGAAGCGCACGAATTGTTCTGTACTTGAGTAGGTACACAAGTTATATAGTTTGGCTTTCTTGTTATATCGAACACGAAACATTGCTGGATGAGCTGTGACAGAAATTTATTTGATATTCTTCCACTTCCAGAAACAGGAAGAGGAGTCAGGCTTTGATTCAGGGTTTCTTGAAAATGTAACGAAAATTATTGTAATATAACTGAAATTAAGGTGGACAGTTATTTTTTATCTAGTACGAAGGATTTTACTGTAATGGAATATAAAAATTATTTAAAAAATGCAGTTGAATTTTAATACAAATTTTCGTCGACACAAATCAATCTTGTGTCAAAACAAAATTGTCGGTTGTTGGTTAGAAGAATAATTTAAAGGACCTGAAAGAATTTCGCAATTTATTGTAAACATGGACTCTGTTTCATTTAGTCAGACACTGGCATATAATAAATGTTTTAGGCACACCCATCGATATTTAGTTTGTTTAATAATTTTCGATGCTGCGACATTTCAAAGAAGTTCTTCCAGTTTTATTAGCTCGGTTGAATCGTCGAATCCTCATTTTACCTTTTCTTGGCGGCTGAGGTGTACGATGACTTCTTTGATCTAAGAATCTCTCTTTGTAATAATGTAATGCCTGTATTCTTGAAGGTGAGGGACGAACGACTCCTTCATCTTGAAAGCCCAGCAGGAAAGCCTGGATCCTTTGTCGTATTATCTTCAAACCTTCATTCACTATTTCACTGGGACTAATTGAAATTGAAGAGGGCACGGTTAAATTAAACGAGCTGGCATTATTTTATTTATGAGTACCCCGCGATTCAGTTCACAAAGGTATGCGCTTTGGTGAAACTGCAACGTTTTCAATTTAATATCGCGACGCATAAACAGGCAGTCTGCGAGCAAGAAGCTTTATTTCTCAAATGATATCACACATAAGGGGTGTTATTTCTCTACTCTAAAAATACTAACTTGTAGTTTTATATTTCACTTGACTTTTAAATAGTTTATGAATAAATTTTATATGTATCCGCAGAGTATATATTGCAATTATAAAACTTTTTAATTTATGGTAGGATTTAATTCATAGCCTCCCAGAGTTTCTCCTACAAATGAGTTGTTTTCGTTATCAAAATTTTACGATTTGTGATATTTTTAATTATTTTGTTGATTAAATGGTGGATACTAAGCGAATGCAATTTTTAGTGATCGAGGTTCATACATAATTCGAAACCAACAGTGGTATGAAATGGAAAAAATTTTAAGACATAAACTATAAAGAATATAAAATATTTTCCAACTCGAGAGTTAAATATCAATATAAAATTAAAGTTCAAGTGTTTCACTAACTTCAGTAGAAAAAGTCTTCATGAATTTCTTCAAGACCTTTGAATTACTTTATTTCGTTAAAGTTTGCCATGAGAAAGGTTCTCCTACATTATATGAAAGACAAAATTTCAAACTCTTCTGAATAAGATAAATGCTGGTACAATTTCAGGGTCTTCAAAGGAATTATGTTCGAATAAGAATCTTTATAAAATTATCTTTAATTCGAGTAAGTTTCACTTGAAACTATTTCTAAATTAGTGCACACATTAAACGACATGTGTTGCAATATACAGTGAACTCTAACAATAAGTACCTATGATTTTTAGAATATATAGAGCAATGCGTAAAGAGGCAAGGAGAAGAGGACTGTCTATGGTCAGACAATATCACTGAAAATACTTTTCTTTGTAACTTTCCGCATGTTTAATAAAAGATTAATAAAAATATTATATTCATGTATTTAATACAATTTCGAGAAAACACTTTGTAACGGAATTATTTAATAAAGAAGCCTAAATAATTTTTCTATGTCAGTCTTCACAGAATATTTGAAAAGAGAGAAAAGATTTATAGACCTACAATAAGATTTATTCATTCGAGTAGCTTCCATATTTTTGTGAAATTTTAAACCAGACAACCCGCGTGACGCATTGTTTATACACTGGCGAAATATCGGGGATCTATAAATTCTGCAACGAAACGTTTCGTATAGACGAAAAGTTACCATAAAACATAAGAGTGGCAAACTGCTATGGATTACCGATATCCAGTCGTGGAACGGCCACAATTTCAAATTATTAATTACGTTTCTGTCTCCGTGCCCAGTTAATGGTAATGAATCCGCGCTCGTGAATTTTGTATATAAATCACTAACGAATTCGCGATATTCGACATTAAAAGCGCGCGTGCACGTTCGAGCGCCGCGGCGCGAAGGACTTCAACGAATGCTGTTTAAACAAATGTGCGCGATATAATTTCGATTCACAAAGAGTGTACCGTAGCTTTGTTTAAAAAAGGGATCGTCGCCAATGATTTACATTCGCGTTTTACATTCAGCATTTATGATATCGTCTTCCTTCAAGCCAGCAACGTTTCGCAGTGAAAAGAAGGAAACAAATCAATTTGACGCAGTGGATCGGCGAGAGAATTTTAAACGATTAATTGGCAATCGCATTGGAGCAAATTACATAAGTCGTAACATTTTCGCGGCACCCCGATGGCTAATATCCGGGTAATGGAACGAGGTGGCTTCGTCTCAGCTGGCTGCGGAAGGGATGAACGAAAGAGGGATGGAAGATAGGTCAAAGTAGGGGTGAACAGCCGAAGAAGGAGAGCGCGGGGAGTGTGAAGTTATTCCATTCGAGGGCAATTGATAAGAGGGAGTGAAATGATTGAGACATAAATTTACGGACCGACAAGTTGAGAAATTAATATTTCTATTTCATGAGGCAACCGTGGGGAATTAATTCGACATAAACACTCATTAAAACACGGGTATCCGAGACATTGAGCTTAATTAATTCTGTATTCTGATACGTCGGGTTATTGTTATATTAAAGTCATTATATTTCAATCTTCTGCAAGTACCTAAATATAAGGCAATGGTGACTGTATGTTTCCGTAAATTTCTCTTACATTTAGCCACTTTCCCTCGTAACCATTTAATTCTCATTACAGTGTAAAATAGGTCCTTGTGCTTACTCCAGCAAAATTCAAAATTCAAAATAAGCAACTCGATCGAAACGTTACAGAATTTTTTTTACCAAAGAGTATCCTAGGAACAAACAGTTTAGTGACTTTCCACATTCAGATCGATGGCTTAGTGCACAAATATTGTATGTCCACTTTCTGTGAAATTTGAATTTTCATATGCAATAAATAAATAGTCCTTGACTCTTTCTTTATGCGCTAAGAGTAGACATAAAATATTTGTGCCCTAAACCATCGACTCGACTAAACTTTCCATACGAGTGTTCTCATGAAATCAAGTTCGATATAATTATTTGCCACTAATGTTACCAAACATTTCCTATTCCTGGTTGCACCTAGTCGACCCGCTATCACACAAACCATCCTGCAGACGAATTCGCCGATAAACGCCAAGTGAAAGGGTGGAGACGACAGAGGAATAGGAAATATAGAACGGAACCTCAGCAGACAGGAATCGCAGATTGTTCTTTCGAACGGCGCGTTACGGAGAGCGCGGGGGTGAACCGATCCCTGTAGGTATACTTGACTTAATTTTCATTCAGGGCATTCCACGACGGCAGGAATTTCGAGCCATTAACCACTCGCTATCTTTCGACGGGCCTGGCGTGCGTAACGCGAAGGGCGAGCCTATAACCGCGGACTACTCGGTAGTTAGACTATACGCGGCCACCCCTGCCGCCCATTTTAAACCAGACTTCCTTCTCGCAGACTCAGGAGCCGAAGCCCTCCACCCCCCCACCCGCGCCCGACCCCTCGCGTCAGAATTATTTCGTATAATTATATTCGTTTCGGAACGACACCCTCGGGGCTCGAAATTGAAATTGAGCTTTCTTGCCATCGCGGGAACGAGAGACGCGCCGACGAAGACGAACAGAGCTGACGACCAGGACGTGCCCAGAAGAACAGAGACAGGAGCACCGTGTATATGTGACTGTGTGTGTGCGAGGGGAAGGTAGAGAGAGAGGGAACGAAGTTTCTCTCGCATCTACTAGCAGCCTGACTACGGTTTTCCGTAGCCGCGAGCTAAGGTTCCGTTTTCTGCCCTTAGCTCCTGTTTTTCCGCTTGCCCTACCCACAAATCCGCACGTCTTAATCTTCCCTGGAATTTCGGCGTGTTCCCTCCGGCTATGCAAAGGACTCTGCCGAGGGGTCGACCGTTCGTCATGCTGTTCCTGCGTACCGAGAAATAAGACGTCTATATTACGCGCTCAGACCCTTCAGCCCTCCTGTCGATCGGTTATGCTTTCTTTAGAGTGCTCTGTTGACGGGCTCGATATTGTGAAGTGGGTACTAAATTAACTGTGTCGGAATTGTCTGGGTACTTGTTCTACGGGGTGCACCCTTGTGGAGCGGTGCAAGTGAAACGAAGATGAGGATGTATGTAAATGTAAATAATAATACGTCTTTACTGTATTTCCAAAAACACGAAGTAATGGGAAGAAGATGTGCAAGAGAATTTTGTTTTGGGAGTCTTCGTTTTCGGAGAAGTCGGGGTTGAAAGATCGTCAACTATAGAAGTTAATTAAGTGTAGAAATTAATGTAGTTTAATTGTATATGGAACAAATCTTCGTGTAAATATAAGTTATAATTGGACAATTATTTTTTAAACAACGCTTTGTTTTGTAGAAATAGAATTTGAAAATCTGTGACGTGTTTGGGCACTTCGTTAAAAATCAATTCCATTTTTTGGGAACAATTATTTCTTCACAGAATATTCAGGTTTTTGTGTGCATTAAAGGAAATTGAGATGAAATGGGGTAGATTTCGTCGTCTGTGATATTCGAATGGTCAAAAGGCAGATCGATTGTCTCTAGTTGCTGAGCTTTCTAGCTAAACAATAATTCATCGAGCATTCCAACAGAATTGCTGGATCGAGAGAGAAACAGATACGCCATCCGCAAACGCTTTGTAAACTTTCCACCGCTGAGGTTCTTCCTTCCATTTAGTTATTCGTTTCCTTCGTTCGGTTTGAGCAAAACACGCTTAAAATTGCAATTATTTAAGATAGTTCAGGGATTCTCCTTGTGAAACAGGGATGGTATATACAGGCGAAGGTACGCGATAAAGGAAACTAACAACTCCTGTTGTTACAGTTTATCAGCTTTCATTTTGCCTGTTAATTGTTCCTTTTTATAAAAACGTGATTTGGGGGAAATATAACTTAATTTGCGATAGTTATTTTGTAAGGTAAAGATCAGTGTTGAATGTAATTCTTGGAAATGGAGCTGTTGGCACTCGACTTACAGAACTTTAAGTCGTTGGCGGTATAAGAATAGTTTTCGAACTAATAAATTAAGAAGAAATGAATTTTATTTAAAGAGTGTTTTTTTGAACATCTATTTCGAGATACCCTTTTGTATTATAGTTTTAATATCCAAAATTTCTATATGAATTGAATATTACTTGCGTACCCATTTATTTCATATATTATATCTCGAAGAATGATCATATGGAAAATTTATATTAAAGTCGATCATTTTTCAGTGTTCTCTATCTAATTGCATATTACTTTTTTTTAAATGTGCTTTCACATCTAAATTCATATAGGAGCCAAAAATACCTTTTACCCTGTTTATGGTATTTCTTTACCTTATGTTCTGTTGCACAATTCTTATAATTAGTCCGAATATGTTTCGTTCGTCGCAAATCCGATTAATTTAGGGTAGGTTTTTCGTTCCACTAGCGATCATGCCGACCCGAAATACAGTTTCCCGTTGATCAGCAGAAATTAGCATAGCTAATTTATGTCAGCGTATAAATAACATGTTTATCGTTATAATTTATGCGCGTTGCAAGGCATCATATCGATGAACGCGTTGAACAAATTCGAGAGTGGCAAGATCGATGCGCGTTTTGCGTCCGTAATTCAAAAACACCATTAGCGTTATTAATCACCGCATTTTTGCTATCCCAGTAACCGCAGCTGGCGAAAACCTGCGTGGAGCCCAGAATGCGTTGCGATCGATACACATTAACTATAAATTCACCAAATTATTCATAAATTATGTCACCCTTTTTACTATATGTGATTAAAACAAACTAAATTGTAGCGACGACATTATTTAGCATTTAGAGCTTTAATATTTTATAGAAGTAATTATAACATAATTGTCACACCGACATATGTTAACGAGATACGTTTTATTTATATATTTCTTTTTATACTATATTTCTAAAAACTTTAGAACTTTTCGTTACACACAGTTACTCACACATCGCATAGACAAGTGTGACGATTTATTCTTTCATATTTAATCAAAGTAGTTTAATCTGATTATTTTAAGATTAAACTGTACACTATTTTCAATGTTTGTTTCGACTCTGGTATAAGTTAAATTTGCTATTTTTCGCCTCCAACGGCCGTACTGTGTTAAATCATGCAACCAGACGGGTAGGCACAATAAACTGCTCCCCTGTAAATTGCCCTTAATTTATAGGGAAAAGAGGCAAATGCTGTTTTCAGTAATTTATTCGATGAAAGGCTACTTACTATTTCATTAGAATGATTTTTTCCACTTATATTATTTCGTAACAATCAGCCCTGTTAAACCTTAATTCCCAGATGATGGACATAAATATAATGGAGTTATTGATAAGCGAAATTTAAACGACGTTAAATATTCTCATTGGATTAAAAAAAAGTTGGAGCAAGCTATGAAGTGTGGTCTTAATAGATATCTGAAATGCAATAATAAAAATACGATACACCACGAATTAGAAGAATAGGAACACTTAAACAGCTTTGCTTAATTTAAAGATAAAAAAGATAGAAAGATCATGGTTTACTTTTTTATCGACAGCATTAGTGTGTTTCGTAATGGAACTATGCTAATTTCACCCCTTTTATGTTTCATCTAATATGATACTAAATTGAGCTTAAACTTAGAAATTAAGACTGACTTTTATAGAGTTACTCTTTCAGTTTTCAATAACTGCTGCTGTAACATTGATCAAACCTGTTTCAAGTGCTTCACTCCTCGTGCTCACGTCACACAAGTTTTTTATTATCAACGCTACCAATTTCGCGCACCATTTCGATTAAATTGGAATACGCAACGGGAAGCGAACACTATACTCACAACATCGCCCCTACGATAGAATCACATCTTCCAAACACTGTCAATTTTCTCTATAAATGAAAATTGCCTTCGATAATTTCTATTTCTTCCAGCCATTTCTCCACAGAAGAGAATCAGACATTCTCATAAACACACGCTGCTATATTATAAAAGGTGAACGTGATTGAAGCTACAAAGAAGTAAATTCAAAATTACAAAACATTGAAATCGTGTCGATATTACAACACACCAAAACAACCCCTGTACCTTCACAAAAATATATATTCACTTAATATACTTATCAACAAGGCAACTTTTGCCAACCATTAGAAGTCATCCATATTAAAAAAAAAATTCTGCTGCTATGTTTCGTTCCATCCTAAACGAATACATTTTTATGTTTGAACTTGCGATCATGGGACCGCTGCGTATATAAAAATGCTGATAAGAGAGAAGAAAAGGTAGAAAGATATGAATATAATAATAAAGAAAAAAATTCCTACACACTATTCGTCCTCCTCAAACTTCCAAATTCAAAAATCATAACCCCGTTTCTCAATCACCAAGCCCCTACATTTCCGCCAATTACGAATCCACTGCAACAACTTGCCCCGACCTACGCTCACGGCCGCGAAATCGACGGGACCAGTTAACAATCGAAGCATCGGTCGAGAGCGATACGAGTTACCCGTCACATTTAACGTTAAAAGCTTTTAAAGTAGTTAACGAAACGTCATTGTCCCCTAGCGATGTTACCCTCCCCGCCTCGTCCCCGTCGAAAGTTGAAGTCAGTCTAAATTTCTGGTTGATGTCACGTTTAGGGGGTAGAATCGACACTGAAGTGCGAAAGGAGGGGTGGGGACGGCCGATTCGCTCGGGCCAGACGCGCGCGAGCGTGACGCTCGGAAAGACTTGGTTAGCTGGAAAATTGCGGCACGGTCTCTCGTGGAAATCGCGTCGGCTCGCATTTACGCGCAATCGATGCGTTTTGCCCACCCCCTCGCCGCGCAACGACAACTTGCTATGCGATCGTTCCGCTGAATACGTACAAACGAACTTGCGGCCTCCAAGAGACACACACGATGGGGACGGCGGGAAGAAGAGAGAGGAAGCCGATGCCAGGCGGGTGGGACGAAGAGGAAGGACACGTGGACAGAGCCCTCTGTCACGTACGAGCACGAGTGGGATAGCTCTGTACGATATGCAGCCATTTGCATACATATAGGGTCATTATAAATATACCGACTCCCTATATCCCTGTCTCTCCATCGTCCGGCCCCATCAGGAGCAGAGGCGCTCGCAAACTGTCCGATGGCCCCGCTTATCCCGTTATTGCGTTCGCCGCCTTCGCAGTCACCACCTCCGCGTGTGGTTCAGCTTGTTCCCGGGTCTCAGCGGACGTTTCGGCCTCGGACAAGCGTTTTTCACGGAGATTAAAACGGCTTCGCGTGCGCCGCGGATAACGTTCGAGTCGCGAGATTACGGCCGGCGCAAGGGACAATTATTTAGAACGCTGTTGCTGATAACTGTCGCGTGGCCGCGCGCCTTCGATGAGCCGTTCCTTCTACGCAGCGAGCTGCTACTTTCGGACGTGGAACGAAATTCTTATTTACAGGGTGCTTTGGTGGGAATTGTTGTCGCTGATCTTTCGTGATTAAGGATACAGCAAAATGTTGTAGGAATGAAACGAGTGGATTGAGGGATATGCTGTAAGGAAAGGGAATATTTGGTGGGTGAGGGAGAAAGTTCATACTCCTGCGTGTTAGTGTTCGATCACGTGCTGCAGGTCCATTATTGAAGGTACTTTAAACTTGATTTGGGAAATTTTTCCTCGTACGGTTCGCTCGGTAAGCTTGACCATGCGTGAAGGGATACATTTATTATCTTTCGAATACCATCACCTTTACGCGATGGATTGGTTGACTTAAGGGGGATTCTCGTCTAACTGCCCCAAAAGTAAGTGGTATTTAAGAATTTTTTTTTGAAAAACTGTTGGTCATATTCTGTTAAACTTTTTGGGATATAAGGAGGCATGTTTATACTTGCAGAAAATATTTTTTATGTCGATCCTTCTTATTAGTTATTAATTATTCTGGAATCATGTCTACCTCTTCGACGATGTAAACATTGTTGGCGGGACGTGTAGCACGTATCACAGTCGTCTGATTGCAAAATAAATAAAAGTTTCTTAAAGCTAAATAGTTTACGCTGGTATTGGTGTACTATAAAAATAATGAAAAGTGGAAAGAGTTATAGCGTTTGAAAGAAAAATTAAGTTTTTTCCTTAGACAAATTTTTCACATTATTCTTTATATCCACGAAAAAAGTATTATAAATAAAACGTAGAATAAAAATTTTAGGTCCTGCATCAGCATAAATTCTTTAACTTTAAGCAAATTTTCTTCTTTTCGCAATCAGATGACTGTGACAGGTGCTACATCTGACGCCAACATCGTCGAAGACATTCCACAATAATTAATAAATAATACGAAGGATCGACATAAAAAAAAAATTTTCTGCAATAGTTTTTTCAAAAAAATTCATAAATTTCGAGGCCTGTTACACGCGAATCCCCCCTTAACACTGCTACGGTTTTAAATTTAACTATACACATAAGAGGACACTTTGATTAAAATTTTTCTAAAAATCGCGAGTCCGTGGTAATAGAATTGAAAACGCGACTGGGTCAAGAAAGACCCAAGAGACTAAACAAAATAATTTCAAACCTTCGGACTATCAACACTCTTTCCCTACGTTCCATATTAGTAAACACACATCTGAAGCATCGCCCTGCGAACTTTCCCCAACATCTAAAGCATCCCACCAAGAAGCATCTCGATTACGGGGCTTCCGTCTCTCCGCGGCGGCACGAATCATCACAGAGGGATCTGAAATAATGCGTCAAGTGTTCGCGGGATGTCAATATCCCTGAGTGATGGGGCGGTTGTGCCAGCTAGCGGGTGATTTCCTGGTTCAATGGGAATAACTAAGAATCGTTACAGGTTTGAACGACGGGACGGAGAGACTGAACAGAGCAGCGACAAGCGACGGTAACGACGCACGGCGTTCGAGCAACGCGTGAAAGGTTCTTAATGGCGCGTCTATTTCCACGGGGTTGCCGTGGCGTTTCGTGGCAACCCGTGAAAAATCCTTGACGCTTGGCAACCGACGTCCTCGACGGCGGCCCTTATAACGTGCCTCGTGCGTTCTATTAACATATCGCCCAGCGACGAGCGGTAAATTTCTTTTCTGCCCGGGCACCGGCACAGAACGCCCGCTATAAATGGCACTGCTGATGGGTTTGCGCGAACCGTCAACGCTCGCGGGCCCGTGGTTAGGGGTAGGCGAGCATTACAAATGCTAATGGAAAGCGCATAGTAGATGCTCCGCGTAGAATACATTACCGTCTCGTTCCTCAGTCATTAGCCGTGAAAATACGAAATTCACCGGACGCGAAATGCAGATCGTAGGTATCTGTCGTGCCTGATGGCTGCAATTTGTCCCGCGCAAAGTATCGGCGACGCGCCCAAATGTTGAATGGGCCCCCGTCACGTGGCTTGGCTTTCTTGTGGCGCGTGAATTTTGACGGAACACGGCATGTGGCTTCTTCTGGACGGTATGTGACGTATGGTGACCCGTGTGTGAATAATTTGAGATAATTAATAATAATAAAACGTAAATAGACGAAGCGGTAACTCCTAGTTTTTTAAAGCTGAGAGCGAATTCCTTATATCGAATACAGTGGAGTTTTGAGCATCATTTAGTATTAGTTGAAACACAGGGTGTGTTTAGTTTTGTAACATTGCGCTACTAAATGTGGTCGAGTGGTTGACAGGAGAAGTTATTAGTAGCTCTGTTATTTTGAAATATGTTATAAATTGGTATGTGTAAAAGGTCCTTTGAATGAATAGAACGAAAACTATTTCGTTAATCTAAATAGTAGCCTGTAGTAAAACTTTTTACGTGCTTGAATAATCGATAGATTAATAAGATAAGAATGAAAAGTCGGTTCGAGAATCTCAAGGTGTTGATATTTAATTTTTTAACTGTATACGTTTAAGTGTAGAGTTTGTTGCGTGTTAAATATGTTTCTATTGTATCTATTGATTTATTAATTAAGCGTCGAAGGATGAATGAGATCGATATTGAGGTCTACTTCCTTTAATGTTCACGCAGAATCATGAATACAAGTGAATCGCAGTATTTCTGAAAGCAGCAGTTTAATAATGCCTGAGATGGGGGCATAATTAATAAATTCGTGCCCCTCTGGTGGCGCAATGGAAAACACGAAACGTTCAAATCACACGGCGTACGTGTGTGCCGTTTGAATGGGTGGGCGATGATTGCTTGATGGTCGATTGACGAGAATTCATCGAGGATTTAATTACAGGGACGCTCGTGATTTCTTCCACGACAATGACCACGAGCAATTTTTAATTAACACACGCGACAAAGTGGACAAAAATGACGGGTGCCGATCGATGCCTCGGTAACCGCAGGCCTTTGGTTATTCTCGCCTCGTAGTTAACTAGCGAAGACGAGGAGGAACAAATTAATTTGCTCCGTCGAAGAGTAAAGGATCGATCTCTTTTTTTCTTTCGTTTCCGCGGCCCACTGATGAGAGAATTAAAATTTTTAACTCCCATAAACTTGCAAAATAGAACTATTTTTCCATGTAAGGGACATTGAATATAGGATATTGAATTAGAATATAATAGAAGCGGCATTGTGTTGAAAATACTAGAAAAAAAATATACAATAATGCGTGGCTATCGCTAAATGCTAGTCATGAAATTAATTAATTCTGTTGTACTTTCTGCAACGTGAATTACATAAGGATATCGATCGACTTTAGTAAAATTATGCTAAATGTACAAAATGTGACGATAAAAGAAAAAATTCTAGACACAAAAAGTACCTATTCTGCTCCGAATAGAATGAATGCCTTAAGTGTACATTAATTCAGTATCGACTTCTACCACCGCCGATTCACTGCATCCGAAACTCCCTTGAAATCAGCTTTTGTCACAACGGAAACAATATAAAACTCGCAAGGCAATGAACGTCAGAGCAATATTATCGGAAAATATTAAACCATTAACAATCATTAAACACAGGCCCATAATTATATTATTTACCCCCCGTTTCCCCGCCATAAACGTATTCAACCGTGCCGCAGTTTAACCTGGACACGTCACTGAAAGAGAACGAGTGCACTAATCGGATGTCCCTGTCCGTTCGCCCGGAACGTTAATTCAACCCCTCTTCCGAATCGTTATTAACGAACAATAGGCGGCCGATAATTTTCAGCAAATTTATTCCGTGCAAATCGTACAAAAAATTATAATTAAAAAGCGGCGCAGCCGGAACAATACAGAGAGCAGTACCACGAGCAGCCGTTTCCAACCCCCGAGCCACGGCGCTTTGCGCGCCCTCGGTCTCCCAAACGTCCGATCTACCCTCTCTTCCACCACCTCGTGGGGAAGGGGGGGGGGGGGAGGGGGAGCGAAGGAACGAACCAGGCTCCCTCCATCTACCACCCACTCGCCCCTCCAGCCCGACAGACCACCCCTCCAGTTACCACCGCCGCCGCTGCCGCCGCCGCCGCCGCCGTCGTCGTCGCCACCACCGCGATACATTGCGATACACGGTTCTTGTCTCCACGCTACCTACCTACGTGCAGGTCACAGCGCTTCACCGAATCCATAGCTCCCTACGCACTAGGCCACTAGGCAGCCATCGTCCTTCCACCGCTTCTACCCTCCCCGCCAACCCCCCGTCGATCTTTCCCTCGAACTTTTTCCCTCCGCCGTCGCTCGCGTATCACCGCGTCAAAAGGCACAGTTGTCTTCGTCCCCGCGCCGGCCGCAACCACCCACACAGTCGCGAGCCGTAAACACAACAACGCGCACGGCCACGCACGCGTACAAAGAGGCACACGCTCACGGACCGTTTCGTTTTTACGTGGTTGCCCCGTGGTGATCCTGATCCAGCGGGATCTTTCCTCCGGCGGTGTACGTGACGGGCGCGCGAGTGCTGACGCAACGTGTGCGCGACTAGGATGTACGACGATTGTGAATGGTGTCTCGAGTGCTGCATCTGAGTGTTTACACGGGTGTCTGACGGCGAGGGACCGGTTCGAAGCACGTGCATCCGCTCCGAAGAATCGAGTGACCCGCGGGATACAGTGGCGTTAGTCCGTCGGCTGGACGTCCCTCCGCTCGCGAAGATACGTAGTCGCGGTGTTAGCCTGGTCGAAGTAACGCCGGGTCCTTCCGTCGGTGATGTATTCGGAGTCGTTGTGTCAGAGAACGTGCTCGTTTGTATGAACGATCGTGTTTCCTTCGGGGCTGAGGGGTTAACGAGAGGCAACGAGGATTGGAAGCGTCAGGTCGTTCGCACTCGCGGGAAAGGAGTTCTGTAAGATAACTCAGCCAGCAAGGAAGGATTTACTTGGATCGGGGCGATCGGAGTGGGATAACGATAGCAAACAGAGACAACAGTATCGCACTGATTTGATCGCAGAAATAATCGTCTACACTACACTGCAATCACACCCCATCGTCGGGCTCCCGTTTCTTGTTACTGCAGGTGTCTTATCCCGTAACTCATTCGACACTCGATTCGAGGCGAAATCGGCACTGTGAAGTTCGTCGGGAGGGAAGCGAACGTTTTCGATCGAAGCTATCGCACGGAAACGCATGAAGGATGCAACTACGAATTACTTGCGCGTTGAGAATACACTGATTCAAACAATACAGCAGAAAACCAAGGAATCAAGAATTAGAGAAGATTGCGCATCGCGGGGAAGGAAGAGGGACACCAGCTCCAAGTGATATCGACGCCCAGCAGAGGAGATTCTCCGCGACTGGTGCAGGAAAACTCGAGGCGAAAGTAGTCGAACTCAAGGTACTGCGAGCCACGTGAAACTGGTCGCTATTTTGCCGGGCCGTGCCGCTTGTAGAAGCTCGGAACCCCTTGGTTTCCCGCGCACAGCACGAGCCGTGCACACACAACCACCCCGACCAACCAACCGACGAGTCTACCCACCGCCACCAGCCCCTACACACAACAACCCAACGAAGCATCCCCCACTCTGAATCGCACAACAGCCTGAGCGGAAGTGCTAGTCAGTCGGCGAGCGACCTTCCAACATTACGGGTTAGGTTCCCTCTTTTTCCATCCGTTGTGTCCTTCGTCCTCGTTTACAGAAGCGCGAGGACCTTCAGCCTAAATTGAGTTCGAGTACGGGGAAACAGGAAGGCAGCCGGTCAGGCACCGAGTTTTGTTCGTTGCAGTGAGACCCCGTGACCTCTTTAAATCAGAAACGTGGAAGGATGACGCTCCGCGTCCTTCGCAACTGACACGCTCGTCGTTGCCTATCGGTGTGTGGAGTGAAGGTTGAATGGTAGAGCCCGGCAGGAATGACAGAGAGATAAAAATGCCATTTTGACAGTCGGCGAACGTCTGTTTCATAGAGCAAAGGAGAAAACAAGAAGGTGGTGCGTTGCCGCGATCGTTGTTGTGTTTTTGGCCCCCTCCCCTCCCCCGGAAGCGTGCCGAGAAGGAACGCCGCGAAACGTGTGACGACATCGCGTAATACGTTTCCCATTGTTCAGCACGGGTGAGCGTTAATATTTGGTGACAGCGGAAACAGTGTTCCAAGTTTGGATCCGCGGACTCGGAGGCATTGTTCTCGTCGACGGCTGAGGCACTGAGAGAGCGACCCGCGTTTTTATGACCGCAAAGCTGGTTAAAGGCACGCCGACTTTGCGAGGAAACATTGATAGACCAAGACAAACACCGCTGTCGGCCGAGCACGGCTGTCGCGAGGAGGGGATAAAAGAGCAATCAATTGTGTACTTGTTGAACCGGCAAACCCAGCGTCACGTCTTTAATACCGGCTTCTATTGTGACTCAATCCATCACTTCGCCGAAGGGACGAAACTTTCTTCCAGCGATACAACGTCGTTAACTTCTCCCGAGAGATAAACTCGTCGCGGAGAGGGCATCCGCTCGCCGTTTGTATTTGTGACGGGAATCAGGGGGATCGACGTACGAAGCTGCTCAAGTCGACCACGTGGCTATGAGTGAGCATCGACCACCGCAGTGAACGAATTGTTTCTTCCACGAAGCTTTAGGATCTTCGACTGTGATTTCGATTGTATAAAGACCGATTGTATTAACCGCGGTTACGTATTTATCCACCGACTCCTAACTGTTTTTGTGGCAAACGTGTCGACGGTGTTTGGAAGCTTGTGAACGAGTGTGCTGCTCGTCTGGTCAGTACACTCACCGGCTGTACATCGTGTTATTCGCGACAAATTCGTCTGTTTTCCTACCGAGTACGCGATCCGAGGAGCGAAAACGCTCGAGATCGAAGTGAAGCGACCACGAGAGTGTACGTAGTGATCAGGCAACGAGACAGGGTGCTGAGTAACTCGAAAGTCAGCTGCAATTGAGAGACCAGTCGGAGTTGATTGCCCCCAGGGAAAGTGGAAAGTAGCAAGATCCCACCCGCAGGAGGCCGTGCGCTGAAAGAGGCCCAGGTGGAAGTGGTCCAGAGAGGGTCAACAATCGGCGTCAGTAGGCCTTATCAGGCGCCCCATCAAGGAGGGTGGGTGCAGTGGTGCAGTGGTTGCAGGAGGGCCAGCGAGGTTGGGGTGGCCTCGTCCACGGGAGCCTTGGCACCGAGTGCACCGGGCCCCGGGGCTGCGGTGGTTGGCTGCCTGGTTGGGGTGTACCCGTGTTCTCCCTCCTCCACGGGGCCCAGGGGCCCCCTAACTCATCACCTCCAGGCAATCCCGAATCAGCAACAACCGATTGGCTGCCGTGCTTGTTGCTGCGTGCATAGCAATCACCAGCCGGCTTCGGTCCAGCTTACCAGTCAGCGGGGCGGCCTATCGCTGAGGGTAGCGAGGGTGGCGTCCACCACCTCCGTCCGAGCCGCCCCCTACGCCCACCCCCAGCACCAGGAGCTGGGGCAGGAGTGCAGGTAATAATAAATCACTAAACATACATTGTAGCTTCACTTCGACACGTACTACTCTACCCCCTACCACTCTACTACCACTTAATTTTATCTGTACCACTACCACTACCGCTACACCTGCTCTCACTCTGCTGGTCGTCGTCGTCGTCGGCAGTGTTTGAGAAATAATAAAACAGTACAATATAGTAAGAGTATACGTAGTCGCACGTCGAAGTAACAAGCACCGTTGGCGGAGTAGAAACAGTTATCCAAAAACCAAAAACGCACGAAAAAGGTGTAGGGAGGAGACGGGGGCATTGGGTGGAGGTGGTGCGCACATCCTCGGCAGCCCGATGCTGTTCGTCCCGTTCACGGTACCCACCTTCCCCGCGACGCATCACCAGACGACCCATCCTGCGCATCAGACGCATCATCAACAGCTGCAGGCCACTACCCAGAATCCGGTGCAGCAGCCGCAACAACTCACCCAGCTCAATCAGCTGAGCCACCTGAATCACCAAGGCATTGTGCCGGCGACGACCAACCAGCCGACCATACATAGCACCAGCTGTTCGCCGCAGCAACAAGCAACAACACCGAACAAGGTAAAAAAACATGACTGATACATTACTTTTTGCTAGGCCTCTATTGGACACCACTGTTCGACTGATCAGAGACATGGAAAAACTGTATCGAAATGGTCACTCTTCCGAGGCCATCTCCATAGAAACGTGTAAAGGAACAAGTAGTAGCAGATTTTTCTTAACACCTGACAGCAATTTCATTACCTACATATGTATCTTCTGGTTTCTTGAACAACTTCTAATATTTTTATTCTTCCTTAACAAATTGACTCTCTATATGATGCCTGATGGGTTATCGTGCTAATGTCAGAATAGTTACAGTATCGCAAATATTTATTGCATTGCTCCCAAATTTACGTAGCACGCACTATTTTCAAAGCAACGTGATTGACAAAATAATTCGTATGATTATTTTGGCATATTATTATTCGTGTTCTTATATTGTAGTAACTTATTTTGGTGAAGATGGTGAGCTACACATTTTCGCAATAAATAAATTTTGCAACAATATTTCCCTAGTAGGTACTAATAATAACAGAGGTATAAGTGCTAACGTGTTTATTCGAGGGATGCGATAAATATTCCCAGTACTGTACATAAATTGGGAACCTTGATACCAGGGTGGACTAGTGTGAGCTTATAATTCAGAATGTACTTGAATAGTAATGAGGAAATACGAATGTACCTTTAACCCATAAAATTACCTCTTACGTTCTATGTAACAACGCTATGACAAAGTGCTTAACACGTAATCCAAAATCTACCACGTAAACATTCCCTCCAAGTATTTTTATATTTCATTCTCATCATTTGGATTACTCAAAGTTCGTAATCAAGAGAATATAATGAAATACGGTAGATTTATAGACTATGTAGTAATAATGGTACTTAACAACTGATGAACAGTTTCGAGCATACTTGTTTGGAAGCTATCACACGCGTTTCAGAGTAAAATGAATTTCACGATACATTTTGGTACGGAGCTTAGAGGAATATCTCGTACGCAATAGCCCGACGATCCATCACTGCTGATCGTGACAGTTAAAAAATAATGTGCGTGTCTCAATAGCCAGGACAGAGCCGTTTATCATCGAGTTACCAGAATTCCAGTTCGCTGATTTACACATCACTGATACAATTCAGCCCATTCAGTTAAACGTAAAATCGGAGCTGACCGACTACAAATAAAATAACAATTCACTGCTTATATGATGTACTCTGGGCGCATGCTGTTGCATTAGCTGACCTTGTTCCCGTGTATTTAACGAAAACAATGTCATTAACGTGTTACATAGAATTCACTATAAACGACACGAGTTAGTGCAAACAATTCGTGCCTTTTACCAAAGTGTCGTAAAATGAAAGGGACGAGTGCCTCTATAACAGTATAAACTTTAACTGTATGCACATTGCACGGTGATTTTATTTGGAAATGAGCTCTCTTTAAGGTTGATAAAATGACAAGTATTTCCTTCTTTTACTGTCTCTGTTACGTTTGGAGGAAAGCTGGGGAAAATTTTAAAAGAAAATAGAATTGAACAAGTCGGGTTTTTCGGGCTTCGGGGATTAAATTTTGCAACCCTCAGTTTACGTTAATTGAAGTCATCCACTATGATGGAAGGCTCGAGATTTTCTATGAAGAATTTAATAAATAATATTAATTCCTATAAATATTATTTCCCATTAATATTACTTCCTACAAATAATTTCCTACTAATATTATTTCCTAGAAATAAATTCCCATAAAAAAATAATATCAATAGTTTCATTTTTTCTAGTAGACTTTTGCAGTGGCACAGAGAATAATATAATATTATTAATAGTTCTCACTGCAAAAATGAGCAATAAATTTCTCTAAAATAGAGAAAGATAAAGATCATAGGGTAATGCAGTTCCTCCGAGAGGATAAACTTAACGTTATTTTCCTAGCGAATTTCCACACTGGGAAATTAGACGTGAATGATTGTGCTGGTCCTATCTACCTCCCTGAAAATGATTGACCGCTGTATATCACGCAAAGAGATGAACCCCTGATGCTAGGGACAGCAACAACGGAAGTTTGAGCGAAATGATTAATCGTGTTGAAGTGGACCTCACTGATTTTTGAGAAACAATGGATGAAGCTGAATTGAGTAGAACCGGGACAAGTGTTAACTTGCTACATTGGAAAATTTATTGTTAACTGCTAATTAAATATAACGTAAATAGATGAACACAACAATAGGAAGTTGATTAAATTAACTAGTTTGGGCAAATGAACTGAAATAGGCACAGATTAACAGCAAGAATTAAACTGATCATATAAAATTGTCAAGAAAATTCACAAGACTTCAACGAATCATACTTTATAATTTTATTTCCATTTCAATGGGATTAAAGTTACTTATTTACAAAATTTGCAATTTTAAAACAACGGTGGAAGTAAACGCACCAATACTTATTACGTCCTGGGGCGATTTATACCATTATAAAGCACGATGAAAACACAGTTTCAAAGATGAACAAATAAATACAATCACAATCCTCGACGCTCTTCAATACATACAAATGATATTCAATACCACATCGTCTATACGGATTCTACGAGTGTAACCAAGGCTATAAAGAACCCAAATTGAAAACACGAACATGGAATAATAAAAACTGTACACGAAACCTACACAGAGTATACTAATAATGCCAAGCACATAATCTTCACCTGGGTTGGCTCCCATCAAGGTAGAGCTGGTAACGAAAAAGCCGATTCTTCCGCAAACGAAGCAATATCTCCCTCACCAAATGAAATTGAAAAACAAATCCCATACCAAGACCTTACAAATACAATACAAGGCAACTTAAGAGGAGAATGGAATAGACTATGGAACGCGAACAAAAGGACAAAAACTCGCGATACAGCACAAGAATTTTATCAACCAATACCTAACTACAACAAGAGCAGATAGGAAAAGGTGATTATAACCCGATTTAGAACAGACCGCTCCAAAATAACACATTAACACCTAATAAAGAAAACGGAGTCACCGTACCAGGACTTGAAACGGTTCCGAAAATAAACTGTTATATAAAGATTCTGTTTCTGTTTCTGTTTGAATTCTGATTAAAACGGTTGTGGAGAACTTTTATTCCAAATAACTGTTATGAAGAACCGAAATTTACAACTATCATCTGTTTCGGTTACGGTTCCTATTTCCCTCCTCATATCGGTTCCATAACCGTTATTTTTTCGGTTCTATATCGGTTCCAAAACGGTTCCAGACTCAATTCTTGTATCGACTATCCCCTAATATATATCATTAAGTATTGTAGCTGCAGATTACTGAATATGTGCAAATTTGTCGCGAAATCCTTATATTCTTACAATTGGCACATAAATTGAAAAAAAAAATGATTGATCTGTTTCGCATAACTACCCGGCGCTGTTCAACATCTCTATAAAAACTCATTTCAGATACTGCTTCATTCCTTTTGTATTTATTATAATTTTACTGACATAGACACTTTTTTACTTGTTATAATGTTAAATAAAGTACCCTTATAGTTCCGAAAGGATTAGCGCATTGGTATCTTAGCAAAAAGTTTCTAAAAATTTCTAAAATAAAGTCGTTTATACGGGCTTCTCCCCTTAAAGGAACGCAAATCCATTACACATTATTAACATTACTGATGCACCGTATCGCTGTTGAATTAATGAAACAGCGTATGTATATCAAGTTTCAATCCTACGGACGTCACCTCATTGTTCCAAGTCGAAGATATCAAACGTCGGGTCGCTGTCAGCCTCTGATACAGTTACCCTAATCGTCGCCATGATCTTGCTGTCGCGATCCATTCCGGCACAAAGGGCATATCGACTCTTAATTGGTATCTATGGATATCGGTATCTCTAACAAACGGCCGATATCTGCAGACAGCTACCATCTCCCCTGGCTGTCTGACGCTCGGCAGGCAGCCCCTCGGTGTCGTCCCGTTGCGTCGTATTGCTTCCTTCGTTTCTCTCGCCCGCGTTTCCCCGCGGCGACGCGCTTTTATTATCCTGGCCAGGGTTCAAGTCAATTTTCTTTAGCGAGCCATAACTCGCCGAGGAGAGTTCCCCTTGTGTCGCCGGGACACGCAGCGGACGCGACGCGTTGCCGTTGCCAGCTAGCGAGCTTCCTTTAATTCTTAAAGTCTGGCAATTCGCGGGGCGGCGTTTCCTCCCGCGGCGTTCCTCCGTTCCTCCACGGAATCCTCGGGACACCCTCAGAAACGATACGACCCCTCCTCGCGTTGGCGCCGGCTCGCCGATCAGAAGAAAAGACGTATCGTGCTCTCGTGCGAGTTATCAATTATCAAGCGCCCCGCTCGGGGTGTGCTACGGGCCGCGGAGGGGGTGGAAGAGGCGGGGGAGCAAGGGGACGAAGCGCGGGGCTGTTGTGCGAATTGATCTCTCCATCTTTGTTTGGGAACCAGGTTAAATTAGGGTGGATGGATGCTCTGAAGTTTTTCAACGGCCAGAAAATTATTCTTGCGCGTGGGGCTCCATGGAAATCGCGACACGAGGGGATCAGGCTGAAGAAAGTTGGGAGTTTTAGAGTCCATTTTCTTCCATCGAACTGCTGTTCGGTTTCAATAGTTCCTGGAGAGATCGCGTTTCGGTTTGGTGGACCTCGGTAGAGGCTCGAGACGTGCGTCTGTGTGGGATAGTTTGTCAAAGAGGGAATGCCTGCTTGTCTCATTGATGTCAAGGGGTGAGAGCAGACACTGGTTTATAAGGGAGTTGCGTTGGGCAAGGGGTGGGCGAGGATTACTGTTTCCGAACGGTGGTTTTCTTTGAGGAAAGATCGTTAGTGTTCGTTCTAATACTATATGTACTTGTTCGGAGTAGATTAGAGATGTTTCTAAGAGAAATTCAGAAAGCTGAATTATATGCATGTTTTGCGGGTGATAATAATTCTTGAGTATCAATATGGCGTAAGATATATGTATAATTAATTGAGCAATATTGCATATATGCATTACAGACTATTGAATTTATCTGTAGAAATATATTCACAGTTCTACTTAATAAAAATTTGATGACTTTCATCCAAAGAATAATGATTTACGGTGAACTATTTTTCTGAAATGAAATGATTTTACTTTTACGCATGGATTTGTTTCATACTGTGTAGTAACAACCAGAATAATGACGTGTCTCGTTACATTTGGTGTACAATAATTATGTGGATTCAGAAGCATACAGAACGAACAAAATCCTCAAATGGATGATTCGTATTGCATTGTTGAAGTAAAAATTTTAAAAATTAGAAGACCTATAACAAACAATTATAAATACTCTTTAAAGATAATAGAAGTAACTTAAGTACATATTTCTTAAACACAAGCTTGGTGCATGTCTACATGTAGACAGTATTAATATAAATTGTATTTCATGTATATCCAGGTGTATGTTTTGCGTGCATATTGTGTACATTACGATGCATATAATGTTTACACTATAACTATACATACAAAGTACCTCCGTTGTAATTAATATTTGATTACAGTACATCGTTAGTGTTTATCCTCTGTAATCCATAGGAAATTCTATAGTATTGGAAGAAAGTCAAAGGTTGGAAAATAGAAGGAGAATACAGCAGTGAAAATTGTGTAATGAACTTTATAACAAGTTTCTTGTTCAACCCAATTCTAATACACATAAACCTTGACATACATATAAACGTTCTTTCTTCTCAAACTCCCCAGAGGTTTCTCCACTGCAACATTATTCTCCGATAAAATTCAGACTTAAACGTGTCGGAACAAATATAGCTGCCACTTGAAATTATTCCAAAGCGTTAGTCACACCGGCGCGCGTACAATGGCGTGTCTCCAAAGACTGTTGCAAAACGTATGTATCTCCCAACGGGTTGGGACGAGGCGAAAGCGAGGCATTACAGGGGAACAGTTTCTCCAAATTATCACAACATTTACGCGTTATACTTCAAGGCTCCCCCAGCGCGCTTGGATTATCGAGAGCGCAATTAATGGAAGTGCGAGTAAACCTTGACGATAAGGTGTAGTTTTCATAGTTCTCGGCCAATAAAGGCATAGAAGTTTGCAGGTGGGGCCCTCGCGGAGGAATGAAGAAGCGATAAAGAAGGAAGGCACCCAGTGGGATGGGAATAACAGAATTTCTAAAGCAAGGGAAATAGCTGATACGCCGTTGGAAGGCCGTGTAGAAGGAGTAGGAAGACTTTGAGAGTTGTTCGCGTAACTTTATTAATTAAAGGCCGTTAGTCCTTGTTGCTCGATACATCTTATACACCTACCACGGTCGCGGGGCTCCCTCGCGCAAAGAAGACCGAGCATCTCGTCCTTCATCTGCTCTACCTACAGCCGTCTCCTTCGACGCTCTCACTTATACGTCCCGCGTATCGATCATCGTCAGTGTCCACTGTAGCTTCCAATGGATCGCGCCTTGCATTATTGCCCCTCAAAAGATCGTCGCTCCCTTATTGAGCCAGATACAATCACTTTGGACGCTTCCTCCGCTGGGCTTTGTCAGGCTGGATTACTTTAAACAAGCTATGAATTTATAGGGAAATTCGGTCGGTGCATTGTCACATCGGACGCTATAGTGGCGGTTGTGTATTGTGTGGAAGATGTATCTTGGCACTTTATTGACGGGGTAACTGCTTTGATTACTCGCACATAGCGGGGAAAGTAAAAATGCATGTAGGTGGAGCATCAAAAAGGGATATTTTAAAAGGAAATATAAAGCGAATGCTTGCTTTTGTGTTTATTTCTGGAGAATTGGGATGGACTATATCGAAAGGTACCGTGAAGCGTGGTGATGAAAGTTTGCTTAAAATAAAAGAAGGGAAAAGGAGGAATGGAGAAAGAGTAACTGAAGTGAGATGGATGAATTTTAACTCGGTTTTCACGATTTGTATAGTTTTGATTTTATCACCGAAAGACGGTTGATATAATTTATATATTAAAAAAAAATCCCACAAAATTTCAGAAAGATTGCTGCAGTAGTTTTTGAGTTTTCTTGCTCGCTGTTTTTAAAAAGGCTTCATGGATTCTGTTGTATTTTTATTATAAATGTAAATATTTTTCAACAAAAAAATTACCAAATGTTCTTTAAATGTTGCTCTTTTAGGTGCAAAAAGTTTTGCAGAAATATATGCTTCCGCTTTTCCGAAAAAAATTCAGAAACATTCGCCTTTTTTCGGCCTCCTGACTAGGTACAACCCCTTAAATATTTAAACTTTAAATATAAAACCAGAGACATAAACTGATCGAACCACTTTACTTAGAAAAGGCTTTCAACATCAACTGATTTCAGGAAATAAATGAACTTGTCAGACCTTGTCACGAATATTTTGTGCTCACACGTACAACCAGATGATTAAGCTTCCAGTGTCAACTAACCCAAACATATTCAAGATGCACAAAACTAGCGATCTCAACCATAAGATTATCCTTCATCCCCTTCTGAAAAGTGAGCCATTTCTATAACACCTACAAGCCACTTACCACACCACCAATTACCTAAATCACGCCAACCACACGTCCTCCCCCAAACATCCTCCGTCCTCCCAAGGAGCAGGTTCTTTTCCTTCACTGAGAATCCCCAACGTCCACAAAGGCACCAGCTAAAATATTTAAGCTCGAGGACGACTCTCTGTGCGAGCCGGAGCTTTCATCACATTCACAGACCAGTTCAAACGGTTTCCCCCAACATTAAAGGAGTTACTCGGCAACGTGCAGCCAAAGTAGCTGAAATCCTCGATACACGTGCAGCTGCTTATTCGCCAGCCGGCTGCAGAGAAGCAACGGAAGCAATTGCGGGCCTCCAGACCAGCGTCGCAGCTTTCCTCTACCACCCTTGGGCGCGTGCATTCTCTCCAGGTGTCTATTAACGTCATCGGGCGAAAAACAGTGCGCGGAAATGTAATTACGACCCGGTCGGGCACCGTAACCGACGGAAGAAAAGAGCGGCGCGCGACAAAGGATAACCGGTTAGCGCTTGCCATAATTAGGAAATTGCTTTTCGCATGGTAAAAATGTATCGTGGCGAAGAAAGCGCAGAAGGAACTCATTACGGGAGAGATTGTTGGGGTCAGGAGGGAGGTGTAGAAGTGTGGGTGGGCGGTTGGGTGTCAGGGGGTCGAGATGGAACAACGGGGATGGGGGTTGGGCGGGGGAGAAGTTGGCGCAGGGGTTAGGGGAGGGTCCGGGACAGTGGTGAGTGGAACGAGGGGGTTGCGTAGCCGTTTTCAAGGGAAAGCGACGCGGAGGTTGCTCATGGTGGAAAGGAGCGAGAGGCGCGCGAGGGGAAGATCAAAGCACTGGAGATGATTTCATTACGACACGCCACTCGTCTACTACGTTGAAATATCAAAAGAGTGGCGGCCTCATACAGGCTCAGCAGCCGTCGGCGCGGCTCAGCTCGTCGGTGTGCGCAAGTTTTCCGCACAATGCTTTCCTTGCCGGGCCAAAGAGAAAGGAGAATGCTCCTGTTGCGGGAGGAACGAGGACCGGGCGGAGGAAAAAGCTCAGGCGCACGAAAGTAACCCTCTGCGCTCTGATTCCGGCCTCGTCTTCCTCTCCCTTCACAGGGGAAGAATATTATTAGCTCAAGCTGCCGCCTATTGTCGAGATATGTTCGACCGAAATATCAGATAAAGATACGCACCCAGCGCGCTGAATTCATACGGTGTTCGCGGAATTCAATTTCATTGGACGATCATTCGATTTCTCGCGTTCCTGTTGATGGAATTGCTGACTGCTGAGGAGGGCGACTCAAATGCCGTTGCGATGTAAAGTGGGGTGTTGAAAAAAGGAAGCAGAGTAGAGTTTCGAACTTGTATAGTGGCTTGGTTTTAAATGAATTTTGTTAATATAAAAAACGGCTTGTCACTTAGGAGATCATCTATTATTCCTGCAGACTTACTTGCTTTTGTTGTACTTGATCCTCGTGTTAGTGTTACTGAGAGAATATTTGAGGAATGTGCAGCAAAAGGGGTGCGGCTCCATGTTTGACAGTTTCGAGTAAGTTAGATAAAATTATTGGTTTGACAAATATATATTTTCACACAATAAGTACTGGTTAATGAAATGATAAGTTTTTATTTCTATTTTTTGCGAATTTTTTAAATCTAGAGCTGCCCTGACTTGCACCGAAGTGTACAAATAAAAACGATTATGTACTTTTTGATAATTATGTACAATAAATAGCACAATTAAATTGAATTATTGTTGCTGTATAAATCAAATATGGAAAAAATATGTTAACATTTGTTGTGGACATTATTCACAAGCCTATTCCTGTTAAAAAATTCCAAATATCGCGTTCCTTTTCAGGCCTTCAAAGTAGGGAGACCCCTTAATACACCTAAACGCATTTCAAGTTAGAAAAATGTGTCCACTCTCTCAGACTTTCATCCTTTCACATTTTGACCGCCCCCAAAACTACAGAAGCTGAACACCCAACATCTTCGTTACAACTTTCCTAAGCTTCTCCAACAACAGGTAACAGGATTGATTAGCAATCGATAGGTATCCACAATTTCTCTCCGGAGAGCAGGATTAGAATATTTAATTTAATTATCACCTCGAAGCAACGGAATATAAGAGGCCGAATTGCATTAAATATTCCGGGCGTGCCGCCGGGTAACGGCTACACGGAAAAATATATATTCCCCAGTAATTCCAGCGTTGCACACAGCGAGGCATGTACGTACCGGCATCGCCAAGGATTCTGAAGCAAACGTGGAAAGTTGTTACTTGCTGGAAATATGATACCCGGGCATTGCCGAGAAGTGTTACTATCGCGTAACACGAACTCTACATATTACTCGGCTTTCGACGTTCCAGTCGGCGGCGGGCCCGGCCGATAACGTTTTATAAAAAAGAAAACCATAATAATCACGGTCCGCGCGGTTCCCGAGCGTTGCGTACGCGCTACCACGTAAATAATCTCCGCTCCTTGAAACCCACCCCGGCCCTTTGATCGGCGAGCAAATTTTTCAGCCCTCTGCCCTTTCGAACACCCCTTCTGGCCTCTTGCTTCCGGCTCGGCCAGGCCCGCCGTTTATCGCTCTCTCGGCCCGGTATCCGTTAACAACGCGGGGGCGCGGAGAATTGCGCGTCGAAAGGGAAGCCCGCGAGGGACGGGATGCAATTCCGCGGGATTTCAATAGGCCGCGGATACCTGGCCTCAAATCGATCTACAACGGTGTTTAGTCTCCGCGCCGTCGGATATATTCGCCATGGGGGCCGGCTGGCCGGGCGAGCGCGAATCCCCCGGACAGGTCAGTAATTAAAACGAAATTCGCAAAAAAGAACCTGGTCGCCGGGGTCGTAATGGATACAACGCAGCGGGGGCCATCATAAAATTTTACAAATGAGCGTACCGAAGTGGCGGCTTACTGGCAACGGCGGAGGGGAGCAGGGGAATAAAAGAGTAGATACCAAAAGCGAGAACAAAAAGGAAGGAAGAAAGCAGAAAACACACCGAACACAGCTACGCCGCCGCTGTTGCTAGTGTCTGCTCGTCCTCCACCTCCATCATTTTCTCCTTCGCCTCTTCCTGCTTCGTTCCTGCCCCCGTTCCCTCGCCTCGCCGCGCTCGTACCGCGGATACAAACAAACAGCGGGTCATACAGGCGAAGTAACAAATGCCGGACATTTACATTTAGCAGCAAGGGTGGCCCTCTGTCCTCCTCCGTCGCCCTCGTCTTTTCTCTTTCTCCTTAACGTTGCTCCCGCTATGCTCAACATTTCTTTCCCCCTTTTATTCTCCGCTTCCCTCTCTCTCTCTCTCTCTCTCTCTCTCTCTCTCTCTCTCTCTCTCCCTTTCCGTTCCTCCCGCAGGGATTGCTCGTGTGCTCGGTAACGAGAGCTCGCTTGTATGTACGCGCGGGTTACATTATGTACGGCGGCACAGTTAAAGTCCGCGTACAGTCCACAGTTAGTACAACGCTGGCCTTCTTGGCACTTGCAAATTTCCCGCTTTTAAATGTTAATTTCACTGTAATCGATGTCCCCCTCGGACCCTCCGCCCTCTTTATCCGCGGGTATCGGTACGCCTCGGTTCACAGCCTTTACCCTTTCTGCCCGCCCACTCCGACCCGATAAAACATGCTGGTTGAACGTAATTAGTGTTATAAAGTGGCTGATCAATGGAGTTTAAAAATCTGTGGTCTCGCTGTCGCGAACGCAGCGGCAACTCTGTTGATTCTGCCCGGGGGCGGTGTGAAAGACAGACAGGAAGTGCTTTCGAATGCGAGCTTCCGAACTTGTCCCATCGGTTTTGTGAATAGAGATTGTGTAATGGTCGCCACTGTGCGGCGTGCACTTTGGGATATGCTTGGACAGAAAGTTTGTAAGGAGAATGACAAAGTGCCATTAAAACAAGCTAAATTGACTAGGCTGTACTGGATTTCTGATGGCTCTCTAGAGTTAGGAGGAATTTTTCGATGCTCGCCAATAGGAATAGCGTGAACTGTAAAATGATTGGCACTCGAAGCGGAAACTCCAAATCGAATGACTATATTTTTTTATGACGTTTTTATGTGGTCTTAATTTTCAGTTGTTATCCATGATTATGGATTTCTCATTAAAATAAAACATCTTGAGTACCTATTAAGCCATTTATTTTAAAAATATTCAATGAAAAACAAAAATGAAGATAAGGTTATATAGAAAAAAAATAGTTAAAAACGATGTTTAAACAGACTATTTCATTCACTATTAAACCCCATTGCTGAGGTTTTACCCACCTTTAAACCCCAAAAGATGAGGTCAACTACTGGAATTTGCAGTGCTGCAGTGAAAGAAAAATAAGAAATTGTAAAAATGTACCTTCGTACTTTTTAATCTCTGACTTTTAATCAGGAGTGACAATGATCAGTGCAGTGCCAGCATCAGTGCAGTTTATCCTATTACACTGTATATGTTTCACTGCATGTACTGTATCTACCCGAAACTCGCGGGGCAAACGCGTTACTCTTACGATACAATTTCCCGGCGAATATACACGTGTATAGCCGGGAATACGTATCACAATTCAATTTGGCAGAGAAATACCAGCAATTAGCGTCAGAAAATGTATATCACCGGGCAATCTCGGGGGTATGATTACGCATTCACGAACTTTCCAGTGACGGGGGTAAGTTCGAATGCCTACTTGCGCGATTGTTAATCGAATCAACACTGTAAGTGGAAAAGTGACAGAAAATTGATATGCTCGGCGTATGGCAGTCGGTAGGTATGCGAAACAGAATCTGGCTATCTAGTGACAACCGACCTGTACCCATCCAACGAATTACAGATGTGCTTCGCTTGCCGGTAACTACGAATGTCCAATTACTTCCTGTTAACCGTCCGATTGTCGTCCATCGCTATGCAGCGAATACTTCTATCGCGAAATAAGCCGCGGTAGGGGCCAGTCGCTGCCACTGACATTCTGCTTAATATAATTACGAAGTATCGATCCTATCCCGTACAAGTGAAGGGAGTGAAGAGGCCCAAATAAAGGATCTGGCTAATGTCATTACCCAGTACACGTTCCATCTGCTACTGATAAAGTTTTATCCACTCCCCCGCTTTAGGGTGTCCATTAGAATTAAAGGTGTGATAAAATTTTGGGACGACCGATAATTTTGTTCATTTTGGTCTGCTAAGGAAGTATGCAAAATTTCGGCACAATCGGTTTGGTGGGAACCCTGCCTCGAGAACCTTAAAATTACGATATACTATAAAATTTTTTTATTATTTTTTGTTCACATTTAGAAAATAATCGTTCATGTGGAACAGAGGTGCCTGGAATGCATAAATATTTTATCGCCATAATCCAAAGACTGGAGAAATGGAAAACTTGTACCACCTTTGTTCTTCCGCCACTTAACGATATTATCGATGTATCGTTAAGTATCAATAAGTTATCGATATAATATCGATAATCGATAGTACAACTCCAGTTCTATCACATATTTGCTTATATACAGGGTTGCACATTAAAAGAAACATAATTTCTATGGTATAGTTTCTATCTTCGATATTTCTCTTTCTGCCCGGTATAACAAAACTTCACTTATAAAATTTAAGTTACTTATTCCATAGCGTTTAGGTAAACTGATGCTCTTAGGTGGTCAATTACTATATCATTTACCCTATATTGGAATATATTATCACTACTCGATTACGAACAAGATGTCTGTTGGGGATTTTTTGCTAATTAAGTTTTTGACAAAAAAGCATAAGATAGCATATAGGGCAAGTTCTAAGTATAGAAGTCCATGGCACTTATGAGATGAAGTTTTTAAGAAAAAGGGAAAAATTTAGTTTCGTTTCTCCTCAGGTAGACGATATTTCAACAATAATGATTTCAGATTAGTGGCCAAGTTGCTAGAACCTATCAAAGTAGATGAAACATCAAGACCGACTGCCTGTGTTAAATTTAATTTGCATTTTGATGGCTATCAGATTGAACAACTTAACACACAGGTGTTTTTCTCTACTTCAGTATATTTGTGCTTCTATCTTCTTTATATAGTGTTTAAAAAAGTCCAATAAATGCTTTGTATAACATTTACAATTGTGTCCCAGTGCTGTCCAAAACTACCCCTTACCGAGGCACAATTGAACAAACTACAAAAACACATTAATAAAAAAAAAAATCGTTTTAGAAACTGTACAAAAATCTCAGACAAATTCATTTAGTTAAAAATGTATCTGAAGTTTACCTGTCTATAAAAGAAAAAATATTTTTCCTGTACAGAAAAAAAATATGTTACAATTTCAAGCAACGTCCAATTGTGCCCCGATCTCCCCTATTAATAATGCCTCACAGACTGTATCTACTTTTCTCGTTTGATCACCGGCGAGGTCATCTGCATATTCAGTTGGATCCCGAACGATCGAAGTTACTCATCGAAAACGCAGTTCATAAAGCACCTCTGGAAGTTGAAAACAAAGTGGCAGTACGAAATAAGGCGGCATAAAGCGCGGCGGGGGGGTTCGGCAGGGGGCGCAGAGAACGCGGGCAACACGCGAGGATAAGAGGGTTCGGTGGAAGCGGAGGGACTCGTTATGCACGAAACGCATTACTTTTATCTCGAGCAAGCCGAGAGTGGCGCCGAATTGCAATCAATTTTTTGTCTTTCTTTCTCAGCCCCACTCATCGCTCACCCTCTTCCAACCCCCTGCCCACCATCGCGCTCTCTTTCTCCCACCCGTTTTATCCGCAGTCCACTCAGTTCCATTCCTTTTGGTTCCGTTCTGAACTGATCCGTGCCTGCCCTGGGCCGTGTTTCGTTCGTTCGTTCGCTCATTCGTTCTGGATGGCTGGCTGGCGTTACCCCGTGCAACCGGAATTTGCATCCCGGATCCCACTATTTGCATTTCAATTCCACGAGACTCTCACCACCGTCGCTGCCACCGCCGCTGCCAAACGGCGGGTACAAACATAAATACGAATTCAAGGGTCCACAAATGACTATATCTCGCATAACTTCGCGAACGATTCTGTGTATCCTGATTAGGTCCGGTTACCGTAGACCGTACTATTCCCCGGTACGTTCACCTTGAACTCGGGGATTATGTGATACGAAGGAAAAAATGGGATCGGAGTTGAATCGGGGGGTTCACGGGAGGCACTTTTCGTTTTATCCTCGATGTTCGACGTTCCATCGTCTGCATTATGCTGTGGTCTCTGCATTCTGGAGTAAATTGTTATTTTGGGAAATAGATGGATATAGCGAATAAGAGGTGTTCGGGAGAAATCGCAATGCTGCTGATAAAAGTTGGTTTATACCGTATAATTTGAAGAAGTATTGGGATCTTTATATACGAATTGTTAGCTTAAAATGGGCGTACCTCATTAAATTCTGTTCACGAGGTAACCAATTTGAATCAAATTTAGTTTTACCGTCAAATATCTTTGTACGAATGCTACCAAGAGTGCTTATTAAATAGAACCTGTAGAAGGTATAACAAGAACCGACAAATCCGAAGTAATAATAGAATTGATAAGTCCTTGAAGAATACACTGCAAATGCCAAATTCAAATTCTATAGGTACTATGGCATTACCATTGGTATGTAGAATATTTTCCGATAAATTTTTTTTTAATTTTGGCGCTTACTGTGTTTTCTACAAGGGTTCTTCAATTATTGTGCACTGTATTACACATTTTCATTATTAGCAAAAGTAATTTTTGAAAAAACTAGTTTGTTAAGAAACAATTATATTTCAAGTAATGTCTGTTGTATCTCGTGCTGAGGTATTTACACAGCAATTTACTTGTACATACATCGTAAGAATCTATGTATACACGATTGCAATTGTTCTACCGTGGAATCAGGTTACAGGTAACAGCTGCCGTAGATCGTCTGCAAGTAGTAGAAGTCAATGGTTTATGCGTCTGCCCCTGCTGCGTTCCGTCTCATAACTCCTTACGCATCAGGTTACTTATCACACTCTCAATAAGTGGCAGTTGAGAGATTAATAGAAGCCTTTATAAATTAACCAACAAATTAATTATTATATAAGTAACTTAATTCAAAGTTCGTCCACATAAATAGTGTATAGAATGTAAGCATAGACAGTTTTTTGAATTAGGAACTACAAAACTTATTATTCGTTAGAAAAAATTCATGCCTGAAGCAAAACGATGTTTATTAATAAACTTTCGTCCGAAAATTGTCGATAACATCGCCACCAATCATGGTACTATTGCTGTCTGATATAAAGCATTAATAGATTTCTACAAAAGGCTAATATCCTGCATAATCCGTAACAGTGTTAAATCCAGAACAGAAGCATAACATCAAAAAGGAAAAAATCGTTTAAAAATATACATGACGTTACCCCCTTGCTTGACGATTTATTTTCCACGGAGCCTGATTCTGTCCAAGATGGTGCTTCATAGAAACTTTCAAGTAAAAAACCGGAATGCAGCGTATCGCACTAAATTATTCAAACGTTTAAAATCAAGCCACCTAATATCTGCGTTTTTCAAGCATTGCATCCGCGTCGACCAAACCGCGCCGAAATTCGCGCATAAATCAGTTGCTGGTGGTCACAATTGAAAGTCATCCGGCGCAATATCCTGCCGGTTGCGCAGCGAAAACGTTAACGCGACGTCTTCCCCAGCGTATGCGCCTCGAAGTACATCCGGTCATTTATCTAGGCTGATACACGATAGTAGCCGCGTACACCGCATCAGTGTAACCAACCCCTTCACTCTGGAGAGCCCCTAAGGCGATGCTCTCTTCGACGCTCACGCTCGGATCGATCACATGTGTGCGGCCCGCGTCTCTCTCCTTTTCGATCCTGCCAGCGCTGCCCCACTGTCTCTCTTTCTCGTGCGTCGGGTCGGTCGATCGTGATCGTCAAAGGGTCGCTCACTCGTAATCAGTCGTGCGAGGGCTCACGCACGTCCTATCGCGACTATCGGGGTCGTTAACCCCCCACCCCCGTGGTACCGTTCAACCTCACCCTCATCCCCCCCCCCTCTCTCTCTCTCTCGCTCTCTAACACTCCACCATCTTCTCCTCGACCTCTCCTCCGCCGCCGACTAACCCTCGCCGCCCGCCACCTCCACCAGCGATACACGATCTCTCTGCAACAACATGCAGACCCTCGTTCAGAGGCGTTGCCTGATCTGAAACCCCCTTTCACGGGCAGCTGGATCTCAGGTGAGACGTGAACGGACAGGAGAAAACACACGGTGCACGGGCAGGAAGGAAAATAAGGATCGCGCTGAAGGTATTCGTGCGTGTCGAGCACCTTTCTGGACTTTGAATCATGACACTTGCCTTCCTCGCCCGCGTATCGGCGCCGTCTTTGATCTTCCCAGGCGTCGTTCATCGATGTACGTCTCTCGCCTTCTTTTCTCTCGCTACATTTTCATAAGAAGCACGTGTGTGTACGGCGAGCAGGGAGACCGGAGGTTCTATGAAATGGGGCAGACAGGTCTACAGGCGAGATGAGATGCGGATCGATGTTCGTCGTTGTCGAGTAATTAACGAAATTATTGCTCGGTCATCTGATTCGACTATTGCCAGCTATTAACAGCAATTTAGGTTTTGTTGGTTCGCTTGTGGTATCTGTGTAGTGCCGAGCTTAATTTGCTGTTTGTTTCATATGAGGCTTGCTGGGTTACAGTCGCGTTTAATTTTGACTGTGGATGGGGAGTTTGTGGTAGAAAGAGGTTTCAAAGACTAATGCTGGGTTATATTGGAGATAATAGATGTGGAGGATTGATTGGTAAAGGATTAATGTGATATGGAATTTTGTTGTTTCTAAGCTTTAATTGTATTAAGATCGATTTTTAGACAAAATCGAGTTGAAGTGAATTCTTTTAAAAACAGTAGATAATCTTACAAGTACTATATTTTTGGTATCCCCTTAAAACTATCCATTCAATTTAAGATCCAAAGATGCAGAAAAAGTAAAAAGAAATTCCGACGCAACGAACAGCGTCAAATCTTCAGCAAATAGTCTTCACAAATTTTATATGAAAAAGTAAACCAGTAATCCAAAACACATCTATATATACATTTTTACCACACACTCAAATTCGCATTTATCATCCAAATAATAAATCTCAGTAATTTTACATACCTAAAAGTTTGCCACCAAGAGAGCAAATACAAAGTCATTTTATCCAGTTACGTGCGTTTAATGGAAGGCAGCGACCCTTAAGAATTTCGCGAATTGTTAAGCCGTTTTCTAGATTCAAGTATTCAAACCGTTACCCAACAAAACCACTTTAAGCACAATAGATATTCGTGGCTATTTCCTATGTGGTCGTGTTTCATGTTACATATACCTGTTATCGTCTTGTCGGGGAAAAGTGCTGCGGCAGGAGGTCGAGGGCACGGGGAGTAGATTGCAAATGAGAGCTTTTGCAATGGCTATATTTCTTGCGGGGGTTTTTAATTCCGCGGCCAACACGATGCCAGTCCGACGTCCAGAGATTTCCGTGCTCTCCTCGTTTCGCTCCTTCCTTCGCAATTCACCACCTTCCACCCCTCCCCCACATTCAGCCCCTTCAACCCCCCCGCCGCACCGTCTTTCTCTAGCGTGATCATTCTTTCCACGGGCTGTTTGACGTGAATAAAATATTCGCCCGTATTGTAAGAGATTATCCGTAGTTAGCCTTCGTGCGTGTAAAATGCCGGAATGACGGGGCGCGAATTGCGTTGCCTGGAATCGATCGGGTGCCGTGACACGCACTTGCACCACGCTTTTGGCTTTATGAAAAGTGACGCGCGTGTGCATGGGTTTATTTAAGAACGAGGGGAAAATGATTTGGAATAATCGTGGTGATAAAAACCCTTTCAAAATAATTTTTCTCCATCGTTATTTTGGTATTCGAGAGCGGAGAAGTCTGATTTAGTCTGGTTAAGTCTGATTAAGTAGGAGGGTGTGAAATTGGGTTCATATTAACCCCTTGTTTTACAATTTAATTTCGAGATTGTTGAACAAAACAAAAAATTAGTAGAAGAACACCAAAAATATCTCTGACGTCTCGATGACGTCATTCTAACCCTCGGTCATTTCTCATTTCACGAATTGAATTTTGAACCCTCGGTGTTAAATTGACACAGTGGTATAAAATCGATGAAATGACAAGGTAAACAGTTATTTTTCGATTTTTTTTTATTCAAATTGATGAGTTAACATTTACTTCTTAGATTTTTCACAACTTTCGCATAAAATAAACCGATGTGCAGGCCTACTGCCTGTTTACAAGAAACACAAATAATAGAACAGTATAACTTATTACGGGAACACTGTATCAAATTAACTCGAGGGACGGATGAGGGTTAATATGGGGGATGAAAGAATTCAAGTTAAGATTGAATTAAGTAAAATATATTGCCAACTTCTACGTTAAATCTCTGGATAGGTATGTGAAAAATATTGAATTTGAGTATTTTATATTTTGAGTTGCTTATTCGATAAACTTCAGAAAGAACTATTTCGTATCTACGTTACAATTCGAATCCGTGTTCAATGAGTGGAATGTATTTTGAAACACTATCGCAGCCGTTTCCAGCGGATCTCATTTCACCGTTACCACAGAGATGCAGGTGCACGGGGCTTAAAGAGAATTGCATTCTTGATCGTACGTGCTGATCAAACGCTTACTCCATGACATATCAGTTACATCGAAATTGGTAGATGAATGATCACTGTTAACCACGAAGGTTACGTAGCTCTCGTTACTAATCAATGTAATGGAGTACGACGAGCATCTGGCATAACAACGACGATACTCGGACCGCGGCGTAATTGCTTTGGCTTGTTGCTTATATATGTATATATACGGTATCTGGTTAGGACCAGCGACGCGTTATTATTGTAAACACGAGTACAGCTATCCAGTACGCGAAGCAAAGAGGGCTAGTTTAACGGATACATCCCGTTTGCATCGCGTGATCTGCTTTACAAATCTACCATGTAGTCGGCGTCTTTGACCACTCCAATGAATAATCCGAGAATTTCCAACCAGCGCATTTGCATACGGCCTGCTCGATACATCTCGATCGCGAGAAACTTTGGGGAAGGGATCAATGGTTGCACAGTCATTAAACTAGTTCCAACAGAATTCCAAACACATTTCCTGCACGGGGTGTCCTGTTTCCACCGACCCTCGTGAATATTATTCATACTGTTGGTAATGTCAGATAATGATGTAGATGATGGTTGGAGTTTCCACTATTTTTATATGAAATTACGGTGCAAATATTGCAGTGTGTGATTCACTCATAAATATTACTAGTCTACGCACGCTTTTTGTGTCTGTACAAAATTCCTGTTCGCAGTTTTTCTACTTTGCCCTAAAGTTTCATTATAGTTCTCTCTTATTCGAAAAATACTAGTACGACTCTAGAAAGACGTACGTTTCTAATATGAATTTTGAATTATACTATTATAATATATTTAAAACATACATAAAACACATTCTGCGTGATATTTAATCGTAAATGATACCTGTCAGAATATAATGTCGAATATATATAATAGCATACCAACTCCTTTCTAACTATAGAATTAAAGATTGTGGGCAAAATTAATATTTACAAATGACGATAACTGATAAGGTGCAAATTGTCGCAGTTAATTTCAATCAGAACATCTTCTGTGGCCTTTAAACTTTACATTAAAAAAAAAATCGAAGTTTGATCTCGCTTGATAGACGATTATTCGATCAAAGAAAGAAAATCATATATAAGTCTTGCATTTTTATCTACCACAGTTGTAGAAATATTTAAAAAATAATAGAATTAATGTAAATACGAATTTCGAGCATATTAGATAATATGTACCAACATTGGCAATTTGTCTTGATACATGGACAACAAATCGTAACATAATTTCTAGTTTCACCTGAAAAAATCCATTTTCTAAGGCTATTAAGTTGCAGAGTAAAAATTAATTTTAATGGAAAAACATGCTCTAACATTTCATAACTGAAGTACAATTCACAGATTTCTAACAGAAATTTTTTTTTTTACATTTCGCCATTATTTCAGGCAAATCCACGACTGTCCACGATTTCCCCCATGAATCAATTAATGTACAGACACACGTGGGCTGCGAGGAAAAAAGCAGAGCTCCCTACTCCCCACGCGAGAACGCACAATGAAACATTTTAATCATTCCTGACACTTCCGTAGAACGACGATTGCACGCAAGCAGTATCAAGGGTTTCAGGGGCGTAACAGCCCGGAATAACGCGGGAAATGAGGAATGATTGAGCATCTCAGCCGCTGCACTCGAGCAATCAGAACGGTCGTATTTTCCTGGACGCGATTCAACCGTTTACGAGTTTTCCGCGACACGGCTAACCTTTGTCTACGAGATATATTTCCTGGTTTGCGAGGATCTGATATCTCCTTTGGGACAGAGCGGAGCACCTGCTTGCTCCCAAGGTGGCCCTAACACAATACCAACCGCGTTCTCGTTGAAACTGGCCCGTTCAGATAGCTCGTTGCACGCCCAGTAAACTATCCTCGCGAGCGCTAAACTCGGATAAATCACTGGGCACCGAGGAGCCTGGCGACGGGCGTTCATTAAAAAAAGATTTAGTTCCATCCTTCGACTCGCCGGCCTTCAATTATGCGACAGGCGCGCGCACCATATGAATCCATCGAAGCCCTCTAATTGGAAACTGATTTCTATCCCCCAGGTTTAAGATAATCACATGTTGCAACGAACATTCACGAGGGAGCTTCTAATTAATTACTGTATGAATATGGCTGCCTCCTGTAATTGTTTGCCTTCGTTACTTTGATTATTAATTATCACAAACAAGCTGGCTGCCAAGTTTCGTTTAATTGTTTCGTTTAACGTTCACGGCTGATGTGACGCGAAAGTACTCGCAGAAGCGTGTCGTGTTGAATTTTATGGCAGCAGTAATAGTTGTGAATGCGATGTCAGATTGTAAGACATTATTCATGTGGCCTTCTAGATAGTGTTTGCAGCGCTGTTAATGAAGAGACTTTGATATCGCGATGTAAATTATGTTTCGCCGAAGGTAGCGGAAGATTGTAGACAGCAGTAGTTGTAGCTACAGAGAGGAAATATTTGTTATATTGTTATTATTATACTAGGTGTCTTTCATGTACACTGTTGGGATTTTAATTAGGTAACAGTGCTTCGTGAAAGAGAGTAAAAATTGTAGTGTGGGAGGGGTGCAATTTCTCATGGCTAATGCAGGAACTGGGTTTGAAAGGTTTTGTTCTGCTGATATGAATTTGAAAAGCCAACTTTGACAGCCGTGGAAAAAATGAAAAATGAACGAAGCACGCGAAGATAATCCATGCGTAACTCTCCGAGGCTTAACAAAGGTATAAAGTGGAGCATAATCGATAATAACTCGACATTCGCGCAGCGTTTGGAATATTAGCGAACAATAAATATAAGGTACCTACATAAATACTAATAGAAAAATAAGTATCGTGTGACAAACTTTATCCCAGTGAAACAAGGAAAAATGTGTCAGTACAGTTTCATCTCTCTTGCACGAAGTTTTTATGAAAGACGAGAAATGGGATTATAACACGAATGTAGTACCAAAGAAACAATGCTGCCAGTGAAGAAAATTGCCACATAGGGATAAGTTAATTTCAGATGGAAGCAAGCTGTTATTCCGCCTTTGATGGGATTATCTTCGTATTATCCATTATAAGCTGCTACCTCACAATGAAGCTGTCACTACAGACGTTTATCTGCAACAAGTAGACCCTCTGACAGAAAAATTAATGAAACGAAATTATCAAATCGAGAATGTGATATTACAATATAGTGAAAATTGTATCTCTGATATCGCACGAACTTACATGAAGAACATAATCGAAAAGAAACATTTGAAAAATTTACACCTCCAAATATCTCTAAATAAGAATGGTACGCATTCAGAAATTGAAAAATCATTTTCCATCGCGGACATAATATTAGATGAATTCCATTATTATCAATTTTATGCAAGAAAGGTCCGAGGTAGCTATAATTAAAATTAATTTCACTCATTAATTTATTAAATAATTCCGATTGTAATATGCAACTACGTAGGAGATATATCAAATTTTTAAATATTATAGAAAGTTCTTCAACAACTTCCCCATGTATAAAAAGTATCTAACTTCGTAATGTTTAAGTACAGATACTTTTCTAGAAAGTATCTTCAATAGTACAATTACAGGCTTCAGAGTGGTACAATTTCTTCTGGTTTCAAATATTCACGGAACAAAAACGGCACGAACTTATTAACCACCGTAATTACAACAACCAATATCTTCCAGACTGAAGTACTCCCTGGGCATAAAACAGCGCAACGATACATCCAGCCCAATAAACCGGAAATTCCTCGTGACTCGGCGTAATAGCCCTCGCCAGCGAGGCGGGTAAAAGCCGTAAAACGCGCGAAGGAGCGTTTAAATCCGCGCGGACGCTCGCCCGAACGTCCGGGCGGTCGCGAGCCGCGCGTGAACAGCGAGCGGTGCGGAATCACAGTTTTTCAGGCATCGTTAGCAGGTAACCTGCAATGACCAGATAATAGTTGGGCCGGAATTGAAATTTATTTCGTCAGTATAGTAGAGAGTTGGCTTTCATCGGCCCGATGATAATAGGATAATCGATGAAACTGTCACCTCGTGTAAGGGGCGTTCCGATAGGCGGGATTCTGGCGTATTTCAACGAGACAAACCGAAGCCACAGTACGCAGCGTTAAATAATTGCTTGGTATCCGTTCGATTCTCGAGGGTGATTCGAATGGCGGGATTGTCGATGGGCCGGGGTGAAGCGAGGCTGCTCGAAATGGAAAACCACGAAAAAAATTGAAGCAACAAAGAGGCCTGGAAGGGGGAGGGTTGGGGATCGAAGGGGGGGGTTGGGAAGGGTGCGAGGGGGGCGGCGTTGGTAACAGGAGTATGAGAGGGAAAAGCGGGAAAGGGGGTGGGATAGGGGGGTAGCTGGAGGAACAGAGAGATTGGCGATAAACGAATCAACGATCGTCAGCCACAGGCTGACCGCCGACCGCGCCCCGACGCTCAGCGCCAACGAGAAATTGAAAATGGAAATGTTTAATTGCCCAAAAACACGATGCCTCTCTCCACCGCGTCGTTTTATATTTTTCGCCACTTCCACGATGGTCCTGTACGCTCGTGTGTTTTAACAAAGGGCTCGTTTGTTTATTACCGGGGATGGTTGCGCCGTGCTTCTGATAGGAACACATTTTTTTTTGTCCGCGGGCACCTAATTGCGATGTCGTTCGTCGATGGTGCACGGGGGTGCGTTGTAACCCCCGTCGTTGAAATCATCGTCGCGGTCTGTGTAAACCACGTCGTCGATGCTCGGCAATGCTTTGTTTAAAATATTGAAGAGCGACGGCGAGTAGACTGGGGCTGCTAATGCTCACGAATTTGAAAGCATCTCTTGGCGAACGGAAGATGGATTGCTATGCAAAGTTTGGGGGAAAGCTGGGTGTGTCTATTTTTTAGGTGAATTTTTAGAGTAGTGTAGGTACACTAAGCGAATAGCCGTTTCTGATAATTTGTTCATCGTAGATTTGAAACAAGCGTTTGCTTTTGCCTAAGAGATCTTTTATATTGATGAACGTGTATTTAGAGCCTTCTGCCCAGAAAGTCTTCCAGGCCCCATCCTAAAAAAATGATGATTTTATCCAACCTATATTTTTTCTCTATACTGCTACACTTAGCCTGTTTTCAGTAAACTACCTCTTCATTTCCCCGAAAAATCAGTGGGCGTAAGGTGCATATAATTGACAGATGAGGAGCTTAATGAGGCAACGATTAATTACCAATGCGTTATTTTATAAGCTGATAAAAGGGGATTACTAGTACCTAGACTGATATAATTAATTGCTAATTACGGTCGCATCTTGAACTCAGAAATGTGGCAGTTTAGAAGATGATCTTAAGCTTACATCCTGTGATGTGCATCTGCGCTTGACAGCATGATTTTCACGAAGGCTGATTAGTTTGCATCTGACAGCTGTATAAGATAATCGCCAAATTCTATTAGAAACTGTAGCTTAACACGATTCAGTAAATTTACTCTACTAAACTTTAGTTTCCTTTCAACGGTTTGATACTGGTAAATTAAATATAACATAATTTCAAGTAAATGAAATATAATATAATTTCAAGTGGATGAAATATAATTTCATTTACCGGTTTCAGGTATATCATTATTTACAAAAATGGTACCTATAAAAAAACGTATTATTTCAAGGAGTATTAAAATAAAAAAATATTGAAATAACACATTTATTGAAGAATCTATTTCTCGAATAGAGATTTATGCGTTATCTATTGTTCCACTTGTAATTACATTAAAACAAGCATCAAATCACAAAAAGATGTTTTCAAATCTTCCCTCCCTTTCACACTTAAAATTACAAGGGAACACATTCAACCCGTACACGCCTATTTTTATCAGACTCTGCAGATTTGCCGAATAGTGAAAAATATTTTTCATGTAATTCCTGTTATCGGAAATCAACCATGTTGAAGGGGTGAAAACAGCCCCTAAAGTTGAGGGTCGAAAACATATTTCCTGGAATATTACATTTTTTTCAAATTGTGAGTTTTTAACTACGAATCCAGCCCCTACTCAGTTTTTAAAAAATTTTATAAAATATATTTTCGACCCCAACTTCAAGGGCTCCCTTCACCCCTTCAACATGGGCAAATTCCGATAACAACGAATACATGCCAAATATTTTTCACCATTCTGTAAATCTGCAGTCTCATCAAAATCGGCGTTTGCGGGTTCGATATGTTTCCCTGTTAGTGCCCCACAATTAATAAATTGTAAATTTATTTTCAACATTCCATTTCCCTTTGGAAGGTATCGCCTCCCCATATTATAATTTTTACAAGTCGTATTATGACTTTATCCATCCTACATCACGATATCCTGTATCGTGATAAATGGGATGCAAAGTGGCCGAGGGGAATCGACGAAAGACGTCAGGTAAGATAGAAGGTTTCCCAAGAAATTGCCATAGACACGGGAACGTGACGAAGGCTGGGAGCCTCCTAAGCCGAGGATAAATACGGAAATCTTATTATGTCAGCGAGAAACCATCGGCCATGAACAGCAACTGAAGACTGCTACCAATCCCCTTGCTCCTGTCCATTCATCTATCTATCTATATAAATAAAAATGTAACTGTTCGTTTGTTCAAAATCTTAAACCTCCGAAACCACTGGACGGATTGTGATGCGGGTTGCACCGTTGTGTAAAGCATTTCTCGAGGAAGGTTTATGTGTATGCGACATTAAGCTATGACAAATAGAAGCCAAGCAATGACGATTTTAGTGAAGCAAGGTTTTCGTGAATCGCAGCGCTCACAGAACAGCTAACGATGGGACTCGCATCCCCATCACTGTACGGGCAACCGTCACGCGCATCTCTTTCGCACACAGCGGTGCTCGCCACGCTATGTATAAGATATAAGATCCACAACACCAAATTCTACATATTGCGCGTATGGACCTATATATCGCACCTGCAGCTTTATTGTGCTTTAATCAGCTTCTTACTTATTTCGGTTTTCTATCATTATCCTTATCATTAATCATTAATCATTAAATAAACATATGGGGTGGTGGGGGCTGCATCGCAGTTCGTACAGTGATTCTCGAGATTAGCGGGATCAAACATACAGACGCCTACCGGGGACTTTATTTTATACTATGTAAAGATAAACATGAATCAGTCACGGTAATAACTCGGGCGAAGCCGAGACGGAGCATGCTAGTATCAAATAAAACTCACCACAAACGTTACATTCCAACGAATATCAATCGAGTCGATTAACCCCCATAAAATCTTCTTCTTTCACAGTCTAGCAGATCTCACTTTCGTGTAAAAGTTTCTATCACAAAGCGCGGGGCCGCTGGAACAGTTCGCGTAGGCGAGAAAAGGAATCTTTTGACAGCCACGTTTGACGCACGCTACCATGGTTAAAGAAAAAGCACAATGCGCTGTTTCGCGGCTGATGTTTACCTAAGCTTGAATTTCGTGGATTCCGTTGACATGTTTTAATTATATCACCGCGTCGCCTCAAAGAGGAATCTCCGTAAGTTACGTTTAACAGGTGCAACGCGATGCGCGGGTCCACGCGACAATTTAAACGACAAAATACAGTACAGAGGGGCTATAGGGGTAGACAGGGTTTCTTTGAAAACGGCGGGTTTTAGTGAATTCATTTCGAATTCACACTTAGGGAGGCATTGTCGAAAGAAAAACGAGAAACGTCATTATGCGCCTCTCCTAGACGTTTACATTCACAAGGAAGCGCGTTTTGAAACTGTGTTTGCGCAGCCACGGCGGGCAATGCATGCACGGATAGCTAAAACGTACCTTGAAACGTAACGTCAGCAGGCACCTTTGTCGAGCCTGGCCTGCGAAGCCTCCCGGAGACTCGTTATCTTTTTATCTGGTACTCGTCCCACCCTTCTCTTTCCTGGGAAGGGGGACAAAAGGGAAGAAGAAAGAGAGGGGCCAGGCGAGCGCACATGAGACACCCACATTAATTATTTTTCTTCTTTTCCTATTGTTTTTTTCCCTTCCCAGCGCTGCGACCCTCGGTGCCTGCCATTTTGTGAGACGTCACTGACCGCGGTTACATAGGTGCAATGCGCTAAGACTCCTCGCTGGGTGAGTTACTTGTCCCTGTCTAAATAACTTTGACTTCGCACAGGAGATCCTGTTTTCGACACATTTTTCATTCATATTACTGAAATAAATTTGAGACAAGATGGCATTAAGGGAACCCTCCAGTCAAACCGCTTCAAAAATAGGTCGTTTTTAGGATTTTATTTAAAAAGAAAGTACACGTCACTTTGGCACACGTTTGAACCACAAACTTAAAAAAGAGGGGTAATTCTACGCACGAGAATGTTTATAAAAAGAAGAATATTGGTCGAAAAGTTATGATCGTGGATGATTTCATGGAGAATCTTATAAATTTCAAGAATTTTTTTGGTTTGCTGATTTCACATTATTCTACAAGGCTTTATAAATTCCGCAAATTGTTCTGTATCGCTACGAAAGTTACAGTAACCAACAGAGAGTAGTATTAGATAAAATATAAAATAAAATTATCATCTTCAATGATGTACAAAAACAGCCTAAAAAGTTTGTATTACTATGACGTTACTTTTTTCTAAATAAAATCCTAAAGTATTTTTGCAGTGATTTGATGGGAGGGTACTCTTAATGAAACTGGAATGATGATGAAGTAAATTTATTTCTGTTCAAAACTGAAAGTTTACTTTTCAATATATAGCCAAACGTTCTATCCACTTTGCCATTCCGTCCATGGAGAAAGTTTCTGCTTTGCTTTTCAAGCAAAGCATGGCACAGCGACTTCAACTTCAGCATCGGATGAGAAATGTTGACTTTTGAACGCCTCTTTCAATTTCGAAAGTAACCAAAAGTCCATGACTATCAAATCTGGACTGTACAGAAGGTGTGCAATAACTGTAAATTTGAGGCTTCTCGCCGTTTTCGTCGTTTGCTAACTGCAACGAAGCCTTGCGTTGTGATACACAAGAATATTCCTCCACCATTTCGAAATCAGACGTCGATTTCAAATTCATCCAAAATATAAACTCTTATATCTTCAGTTTTAATACAGATGTGGCTTTCTTATTTAATACACACATAGATAAACTATTTATCCGCTACCCGACAGCAATAACCTAATTTAAGCGAAAGTTTCAGATACGCCCTTTCGAATTAACACGGCAGACTTGTCAATCAACCCTCATATAATTTTGTAGCAAGCACCACAAATAATTGGAGGAGTGTTAAATGAACAATACTTTACTTAAATGCGGCGATCACATTTGACCCCACATATTTCTACAAAAAGAAAAAAAAAAGTCACGTAGGATGCATTACCACATTTTGACCACACGTGTCACACTATCGCCATATTTTATGGGGCGTCAAGGATATATACTCCTCACTCCCGCGTCTCTTCCCGAGCGTACAAGAATCAAGTCTCCATAGACCCGCGACGCCGAGTCCCCTGAAAATGTTGGGATTCGAAGGGATCCATAGGCCTTTCACGTTCGGGAAGCGCATTCTCCGATGTGTCTTCAATTTTACCTAATAAAATGGAACCTAGCACCTTGTTAAGCCACCCTTTGCCGCTTGCTAGTAAATTAATGAGCTCACTGCAACACTACACCGTGCAAACCCTTATACCGTCCCGACCGGTCCCCGTGCCTCCCGCCGCTCCTTTACTCTGTTGCCAGTTTACTCGCTCCACGCTCTCCTCGGTCTACTCTCGAAACCAGCATTAAATCATACATCAGCGCACGATGTGGCGGATGACGGGGGTAGGAGCGCGGCCGGGAGAAGAGAGTAAAACGGGAAACGCTGTGGGGGCTGGTAGGGTGGTGGGTGTCGCGTATCCTAGTAACCATCACTCGGATGAGCGGGCGGACTTTGACAGGGTTTAGAACAAAGTACGGCCGAATAATCCCGTGGAAATTATTACAAAGTGTTGGGGAGGGGATATAAAGACTGACAGTCTTTGTTATTGTTGCCTGTGAACTTAACGCGGCAACTTCGCCGGCGTTATGGTTACCCGGGATTAAACAACGCGCGCGGGCAGACACAATGCCGCGCGGTGTACGGCCTTGTCGGCGACGTGATTCGAGGAATTTAATTATTAAGAAGTTGCCGGTGCACGGGGGAGATAATCAGTGCCCGGGCGTCGGATGAGAATGTAACTTTGCTGCCCAAAGCCTTCGAAGTGATCCGAACCCACCGATTTTGGTTGGCGAAATGTTGTAGAGAATGCGCCAGTGATTTTATAAGTAATTTGCATAGAATTCACGTGTATTTGGAAACTATACTTGTTGAAACTATTGTAGAATAATGTGAGTAAATTTCAGTTCCCGTATGGAAACTGTTTTCTGTAAAAAATAGTTTCACTTTGGAACGAATGGAAATTTACCGCAAATTTGTAAATAAACGCAGTTCCATAAGTTATTTAATCAGAATGATAATTGTACGTATAATTGTCTTTGCCTGTAGGAATCTATTAAACTTTGGAATTTCCATAATCCATGGGATGTGAAATAAAATTCATTTCGAGTTTGAATTAAACACAAGTATATTTGGTACATCATATTCTTTATACCCAACAGCAAATTATACAATCTAAGTTTTAATAATTCTGGCATACGTAAAGTAATCTTCTTTCTTTTATATCATTCAAATTAAAAATATCCATTTCGTTGGAACAACTATTCTATAATTCAGGAAAGTTGCTCACGCAGTGTGTAGAATAATTTATTTCAAAATTCCATTGCAGTTGCATTCCGCAGATTTTACCAAAGTAGAAATGTGAATTATCCATGGCGCGATGCTTATCGTGGCTTCAGTTTAAGTATAATAGTTTCACACCTTCCCCATGTAGATTAAGCCTTGAACATGTGGGATCTGTCCTAAAGCATGCACGGGGAAAAAGGGTTAATGCATTAGCGGGAAGAAGGTCCGAATGTGGTCAGCCCGTGTAATTCCAGTTTAAAACCGACAGGAATTAACATTAGCACGTCGCAAATTCGCAACGCAGTTTCTGACTATTGTGAATTCAAGCATGCTCCCTTCTACGAGCTGATAAAGGACTCGAAATGTACCTGTACGTGTAGGGTCAAGAATGAAGACAGTGTACCAAGCCGAAGAGCACGAAAAATAACTCCAAATATGAAGACAAGTTAACAAAGGTAGAAAATAAATTACATTATTGAAAATTAATGACATCTAAAACATCAGGGCTGATTAATTTCTCATTATAAATAAATAGGACTTGTACACACACTGTATATGTTTCTTAAATAATTCTTTTAATTTTTGTCTCCATTACTATGCAGAGCGATTCTTAAATGCATTTTAATACTTCAAGGGGTGAATTTACTCATAATAAGAAGTTAAAGGTGTTACATGGATGTAAATTTATACAATTAAACACCGATTTCGATATATTAATAATATTTATAATAACACTAATAGTAATAACAATTTTCATTGCCACTGTCTTAGTACTTGTGTTAATTTAAAATTTCTTTTTATACTTATCTAATATGGAAGTAGTAACGTTACAAATTAAATTTATTTTATACACCTACGTTTACTTTGACATTTTTTATTTTCTTTATTAGTTTTATTGCCCCCTTCAATTTTTGTACCTACGTTTCTGGAATGACTTATGTATTACATTACAAGTACGACAGAATATATTACTAACACAATGAAACATATTCGTGTGAGACGTGGGTGAAGCTTAGAGTGAAAGACAACATGCACGGTTTCTGTGCTCAGTAGATCCGTCGGAAAGGGCGATGAAGTTATAATATGGTTTTCCTTGGATGCGAACTCGCGAGGATAAGGGTTGCTGGTTATACTCTCTTCCGTCTACAGACCGGAACTGGCCTTCTAACCTCGTTAGCGCACCCATCTTTCGCCACGAACGTGTGAGGTCTGTCGATTTCATTACCAAAATGCCTCGCCCGGAAGTAATCAATTATTTCGAGTCAACGACTATGTACGTGATTTATGTGTGCGTACGTGGATCCCTCCATTTTCCCATATTTTGTACTCCACTTTGTTAATACAGTCACCACTCATCCACGTATTACACTAGACCTTGATCAATGGCTTTTAGAAAATTGCATTGCTCGAAATTTATAGGATCGTGCGTAAGGCGCGTTTCCGTAATTTCTGGTTCTGACGCGACAAAAATATGTAATGGTCGGATTGTTGTTATAAATTGTTTTCCAACGATGAGTTATTAATATTGAAAGCTAAGTACCTTTGTAAATTGCAATTAATGTCCATTGTGGAATTATGTGCAACGGTGTTCCTGAAAATCGCACACTTCGGCACGTACTATCACTTTTCCTCGATCATTAATATATCTATTCAGAGTATTTCGATGGATGAGAGAACTTCAAACCCTACCTAACTGTGTAAATTCATAGAAAAATTCATAGATGATTTCCTGTTGGTACTCTCACTTCCTATATACTTTTACCACATCCGCAAATTCATTCACGACACAGTTTCAGTTTTAGTTTTATCTTTTTTCTCTATTCTTGGTATTCTAATGTTATGCTTTGACCCTTACACTTATACAGAGAGTAGACCCAATTGCAGTTTCAGCTGGGCCTCGTCTTTTCACCATACTATCTATTAAAATTGGTGAAATGAAGATGAAAAATACAAAATAAAATAAATAAATTGTGTTACAACTTCAGTATCTTAGATGGAATTGCTGGTTAATTAGCATATGTCCATCAAGCTTTTATAAACGCAAGCAGCTTGTGTTAAAAATAATCTTCAAAATAATTCGCGTACGAAACGTTACACGTATCAAAATACAGGAAGTCATCAAAATGGCTGATCCGTACGAGTAAGTTACGAGAAAGAAGCAATGTGTGCAAGAAGTATGGCTGCGTCTATGGTCAGACGTATGCAGTAGTTAAGTAGTACATACATCAGAGTAACTGGAACTACATTTATCTGTAACATTGTGTAGCATTATATAATAAAATTCATAATTTTCCAACAAAACCTATACAAATTGAGAAGCAGTTTAGAAATATACAAAATTTTTGCATCAATTTCATATAACATTAATATCTTAAATCTTTGTTTGTTTCTAAAGTGCCATAGTTATTATTCGACTTCAGAAGACTTGTACAATTTTATGGAAATATTCTTCTTCTCCTTCTTCTTATTATTATTCGTACATACCTTGCTGTATTCAGAACATATCAACATTTCATTTCGCCGATGCATTTTTTATATTCCGCAATATATTGATTTGTTCATATGTATGTCATTATTACTCCATTAGCATTGTGATGTAACTTTGGCGCCCTGTATTTGCGTTTTGAAATCAGAGAATTCAACAAAATAATGATGAGTATCCCTCGGTAGGAGAACTAGTAGACACTGCATGCTCGTAGGCATGTCGTTTCACAAGTTCGCGACGCTTTCGTGACTCGAATGCGAGTCACTAGTTATCGTCGAGATTATATCTCTCTCCCTCCCTCTCCCCCCCCCCCTATGAATACGGTACGCCATATTGACCGTTGGTTGCTTATTAGCGTCGTTCTTCCATCATCGACCACACAGACTTCGCATTTCGAAGCAGCACGATAATCAACGCGCAAAAATTTAGTAAATACTTCTGCTGGCGTGGCCTTCCTTCGTCAGTCAAATAGTCGGAAAGAAACATTCGTAGCTCCTGATTGAACTAATTCCTTGATAAAATTAAATTACTATATACACTAGCGTCCAAAATTTTACGACTCTTCCAACAGTGCATTTAAGAACATTTTTCCCTAAGATAAATTTTACCTGAATACCTCAACTATAGTCCTTAACATTTCTTTTGTTCTCACAAAAGGGAAAAAATAAGTTCCTAGATTAAAAAAGAACGATTGTCGTTTTTACTACTCAGTTCAAAGAGTTCAGTTTATTTAGCCATACAAAATAGCAAGCAATATACTTCCTGAATATGTAGAAAATTCTATAAAAGTTATTAAGTTTCCGAGAATAAAATATGTTATTCAAATAGGTGCAATGGAAACATCCATTTCTAACAATGAACTCTTTTGTGTATTTCTTGAATGTCAAATAAACAATTGTGAAAAAAAAATGCACAACTCACATTGCAAACTCCGCGCAGACTATAACGCAGGAAATAAAAGCGACACACCAGCGTTCCCCTGAATTCCGAGACGAGCACGGCCGAATTTAATAGTTATCACTGTCTCCGTTATCTTTCCTCTCTGCAGAGCGATCCTCAAGGTTAACGCGAAGCAACGCGGAATCATTGGCTTCGCGGCAGTGTTTCGCGGAATGGTCGAGCGTTTCGACCTGCCGCGACCCCTCGCAGCGCGGTTTCCCGCGGTGACACGGCATCGCAGGCGTTCGCGTCAAATTTAATTATTCCGGAGACGATCACACACGGTAATTTGCGACGCGTACCGCATTCATTCGCCCCCCCCACCTACCGTACCGCCACCCCCGATTCTCCATTTGCTCGCCCGAATCGTAGGAGCCCCCCAGCCCCTGCCCGGCAGGTCTGTGTTACGGCCGCGAATCGGAGGCGCGCCGCGGCGAACGCGATTGTGCTCTGCCCTATCTCGCCCGACAATCTATCAATTAATTAAGGAAAATCACGGTTCCGCTAAATGAATAGCAGACACCGGTTCCTACGTGCGCATTCGGGAGCAGCTCTTGCGTGGGCCGCCCTCCCCAAACAACGCTCCAACCCCCCTCCCCCTGCACCCTCTCTTCTACGCCGTCGCTCGCTGTCGTTGCTGATGGCTCGGTTGCCATGGCCGTGCGGCTACAAACGTGTTCAGCCTCGCCGCGAATTACCGGATATCTTAATGAGTGCCGTAATTAATACGGACGCAGATTGGTGGGACGTTCGCCAGGGCGCGGGGGCGAGATAGCGCTTAAACCGGAACGTACGGGCTTTGTCACGGACGTGTACAAGATAACCGTATATCTGCTGTGAAATGCAAACCGAGCCGACGACCACCGTTGGACACCCCGCTGCGCCATCCCGGAATGGGATTGCGGTAGATCGGTACCGACGGGACCGCTCCCCCGTCGTCTACGTGCCCCACCGTGTGCGGGGCGATACTCGACAGCCACGTTCTACGCTTCCACTGGATGACGCCGTGCGCGTGCACCGCAGGACACGGCAATTACGCGCGGCGTGATTAGAACGTTAAGAAGTTCGAAGTTTGCTGGACACGGAACAGCGACTCGGGGGGGAATGGCGTTTCGGAGGGAGGGGCAGGCATGGTTGCGCTGTTTTGGTGAAATGTCGCGCATTCCTTTTCGGTAATGATGCGGAATGGCTGGGGGAGGCGAGTGTTGTAGAGTGGATGGTATGCAATGACTCGGGTGCAGTTTCTTTAGTGGATGTAGTCGGTGCCTGGTAGAGTTGGGCATTCACTAAATAAAGAATTATTTAAATAGTGGATCGAATAAAAGTTACTTTAAGTTTAGATTGTTCGACGAGTAAAGTTAATTTTTAACAGTAAAAATCTAAATTTCTCAAGAACTGAGGGTGATGGTGACAAACGGTTTACGGGTTCGTTTTCAGGGCACGAAAACCTATAAGAAATGACTATTGAATGTTACATGTCCAGATGTAAGATTCGATGTTTCAATTTTAATTTGAAACAAGTAAAAGAAATGACAGCTGTATTGTGATATTTTAAGTAAGAGAGTGAGAGATATTGCTAGACATTTTTCATCCTTACGAATACCTCCTTGTTGGTTATACCTGTTCAGTTTTAATTCGAAGAATAGTGTTTTTTAATTTGCCCGAGGCCTTGGTACAAATAAAATAGTGTTTAAAAATGGCACAGGATATTTTCTGAGTTACTTTATTTCATACTAATTAGTATCTTAAATTCACGTACTGTGAATTTAACGTACTCTGAAGAATGACATTTAAATGCAGATTACAAAGTTCATTATGCTTCTGTTTGTTTATATAACGTAATGAATCATTTATCCTCGTTCAACATTTTCAATACACATGCGAATTTATTAAGCCTTCAAAGCGCCAATTTAAATGTAATGTAATTATCTTGAAATTAACTTTTGATCCAACAAGCAGTTAAGTGAGTGGAATTAAACCAGTTACTTTTTCAGTACCTACATTACGAATTTTGGGTATTTATTTGCTACGTTAGGTTTATCAACTAGAATAGCCCACAGTGTTTGGAATGCAATTATTTTATTACAAATTTCATGCTTATTAAGTTTTTCCTGACCTCAACAACACTGTCGAGAATTTTGACAAATTTAAATATTACAACAAACACGATGCACAATTTAACGTTTAATTAAGTATATGTTTCATACTGAGCAATGAACAATTCAGTTTGTATATGTATAAGAGTTTTATATGTAAATTAATATCTATCTTCCATTCCTGAAATTTTGATTAAAAAATTAAGATTTTTATGAATGCTAATGGATGATAAAAATTATGAAGCAAACAATTTTGCATTAGTAGTAGAGGTAGTAGTAGTAACTTTAAAAAGTATAGGAAATATGTACGTGTAGCGATGATACCTCATCAAAAACAGGCGCGTTAAACGTAGGAGTGATAAGCGTATGCATGATAAACAACTGATAGAAATGCCAATACCAAATGCAAATGTCACTGGTTGACGTGAGCTTATAGTTTGTGCTCTGTTTGAAATCTACATTCAAATCAGCTGTTTCCAAAATCGATAAAAGTTACTCCCGGTTACTCCCGGTTACAGGTTAGGCTAAAGCAAAGAGTACAAAACGAATAAAATAATTTTTAATTCTCGCGAAAAAAACGAAGTACTTGAATGGCGCAGAAATTCATTGATCGTTACAACGCGAAAGTCGGCGTTGTTCCCATCGTTTATTTCCCTCCGTAATTACTTTCATCGAAAATGCGGCGGGCTGAAGTGCGAAAGTTTCGTGTTACCCCTAACACGAGGCGGCCCTGTCGATCCCCGTCGCCCGCCCACCGCTGGCCCGTCTAATAAATATTAACAAGAACCGCGACGAGATGGTAATCCGCAGAAGTTTTTCTTTGTGGCTAGACTGCCAAGGGGATGTAAAATGGAGAAACGGCGGGAAAGGGTGTGACGCGGCGAGTAGTTGAGCAAAGTGAAGGAGGATGCCAAGATAATTCAGAGGGGAAACACAATGAAAATTTGACAATGTAAATTATCCTGTTATTCTTCTTCTTTTGCTATCTCGCTTCCGTCTTCTCAGTAGCTGTCCTCGAAACTTGTCGCTGAGAACTTCTGAAACACTATTCCGCGTTGCTCGAGCGAGGAGAAAGCTGCTGGCTGCACTCGCGATACTCCTTTTACCGTCGAACAGACAAATTCTTTCAATTAACACCCACTTTCGAGCAATTGAAACATGGGGGCGTGTTCACTTTGCGAATAGTGTAATAATTTTGGTAACTTTTAGACAAATTATAACTAGTTCCATACAGTACAATGAATTCTGGGATACTGTTTAAATTAAAAGATTCTTCGATTTGGAATATATTATATATTTGCCATAAAAATTGAAGGAAAACAAAAGCAGTTTCAAATTTCTTTCCGAAACATACCACTCGAATCTTACTAATTTATTTTCCAACCCTTATGCGTCGACGTTATCCTAATACAAATTACCATAATTCTTCGCAAAGAGCATTCTACATTTCCCTGATATTTGAAATAGGTACGAAATGTTTCTTGAGTCGCCTCGTCTCCACACCAGGCTGCAGCCATATTTCCTGGACAAACGTCTCTCACAAATAGAACGCAATTTAAAAGCAGCATCAACTTCGTTCATCCTACACAACTAGCTTTCTTTATCAGTGGAATGCGCTCGCATCGCGATTCGTCGGCGGACTGTCGGCTGAAATGGAGCTTATTTTGACAAGTAAATTTCACGAATTCACGGTACGTCGTAGATCCATGAACGCGCAGAACGTTCGTAACGAGCCAGAGAATATCCGTGCCGTTCATATTCAATGGACCTGGAGCCTGTCGTCTCACGGTGGAAATAAAGCGCGATATTAATTCCACACGAGCTTCTTATCCCCCCGTCACTTCTCGTGATATTTCTTCTACGATGGAAGAACGATCACAGACACAAAATCTCTTTAGCTTTTTATGAGCCGCCGCCGCCCCATTCGCCCGTAGCCATCACCCTCGCCGGGGTCCCTACATCCGTTATCTTCTTGTAGCTCTTCAGCCGGGAGGGTTGTCGCTCACGGAAATGGAATTTCCGAGTAGAATCGCGCAAAAATTGATTCGTTTAACCTGCTCATTGTACTCGGCCAGATCTGACAAGCCGCTCATCGGCCGTCGCTTGGCCCCCGAGTCAGGCAGTTGAAAATCGTGGCTTCGATACGAGGTGGCGGTTGCGAGGGAAAAGGGCATGCCTGAGCTGAACGGAGCAACGCAGGATAGGGTTATTCTAAGGGCTCGAGATTACAAGCTATTGTTCCCGCGCCACCCTTTGTCTCAAATCTACCCTTCCACGACCGACCTTCCCAGCATCGCCAGCCCGCCGTCCCCATCTATCCCGTCCTTCTTTGTGTTTTTTAATTCGCAACTTTGTGACCAGCCCCGTCTCTCTCGTCGGCCCGAAAACCATCGCCTACACCCGTCCTCCTTCTTTCGGGGCTTGCTTCGCCCCCGACCCCGGGTCGCTCCGTTTTCACTGGCCGACCCTCGATCCAATCCATGGTGTCCCCGTCGTCGACCTTCGTCAACGATTATTTCTCCGAGGAAATCTGGCCCTCCGCGGTCGGGAAAGCGTTTTGCATTTATTCGCTCCTGGAACGTTGATCTGGGAGTTTACTTTGGCCGCGGGTCTACGCTTCTGCTAGGTTCCAGCAGACTGGAAGGTCATTCGGATCATTTTATGTAAACCGTGAGAAAGATTTCTGCACGCCACGGAGGGACCAATTATTTGATTTTATTTCCGTCTATCAAAGCACGTTGCACGAGCGAATACTGAGGGATAAAATGAAAGGCACAGTGGATGTGACATTATTGAATAGCACCAGTCGCGGCGCACTTTAATTCAGCATTTTATACTCGACAATATTGCTGGAAAATCGCAAAGCAGCATTGAAGCAGATTTGGACTCGCTGGCAGTATAAATTCACCGTGGACTTTCGACTCGCAGCGTAACATTGAAGCTTGTCGCATTTCCACAAGCTCGCATGCAAAAGAATTAATTTCCCATGCAGATTCATAACCGTTCCCGCTCGTCTCAAGTTTATCATAAATTGCGAGCTGCAAATCCTCCATCCAATCGTAACCGGGCGCCGCTCGGGAGCGTCGCAAACTTGTCCCTTTCAAAAAATCCCAAGACTCTATTCCGATTTAAATGCATTCGTAATCCGAGGTCACGCCTGAATCCCCGCGGGAAAGTAGTAGCTTCCCTTTTTCGCGCTTCAAAAGCCCGCTTCGGGAAACCTCCGACCCTGCGAAGCGTGGAAGGGTAACAGACTGGCGCGCGGCACAATATCGCGAGATCCGTTGCATAATTATAAGGCCATAATACCAAAGGAACGAGTTTACACGGTAGACAGGATTTCTGTAGTTCGCTAAAGAACGGCGAAAACCCATTATAGATAACGAGAGGCAGAAAGAGACAAAGTCGAGTGGCAATAGGGAGACGAGGCCGGGGCAGAAGGGGGTAACTTAGGGGGGTGGGGGTTGCGGAGGTGGAGGTGCACGGAGCGAGATCGAGGTGCCGGTATACGAAAAGGCCCGATACGCCTCCTCCGAGGATTTGCGAAACGATTCCCGGCTACGACTTTGAAGTCGTTCCCCGCCAACGGAAGAGGAGACGGAGGGGGTGGCGGTGGTGCTCCGTAGCAGTCGCCCTGCATCTCCCCCGGCCATCGCCGGCAGTAAAATGACGTCTCCGTAGGAGGAAAGTAGAGTGGATATCCGGCGTGCTCCATGCAATTGGAAACTTTTAGTAAATGTAAACCGTTTCGTGCTCGAGTAGATACAATCCGGTGCTAACACTGTATCCGCTCCGTTCCCTTTAACCCCGCCTCTGAATCGCTCTTTTCCCACGGCTTTTCCTTACCTAGCCGCGCGAGACCGAGCGACACAGCCAGGTGCCGCGTAGGAGGGAAACACTGGCTGACCCTGTATCGATGGATCCTCGGCGTTCGTCCACGCGCGGAGTTTGGATCGCCGGTGCGGGAGAAAGCTAGCAGGGGAAATGTAAAGTACGACGCTCAGAAATTCGTGAACGACGGCGGGGAAATGTGGCGAAGGGGGAAGAATGGGGTCCCGGCGTGCAATTCGCCCTCGCCACATTTTCGCCAACCCCAGAGCCCGATAGTCCGATTAAAACCGACTCTAAAATCCCGTCTCACCTACCGAACCTATTGCGCCCCGCTGCTATTCCGTTTTATTGTTCGAGGTACCATATGCATAGCAATAACTATGTCCGCCCCCCTATGACACCGAGCCGCTCCAGGGTTTCGCCACGTTTCAGCCTCGCCCGCCGTCTGGCCGTGGCTGCGCCGCCCGGAATCGTTGCTGACTCCGTACGAGCTTCGAATTTCCATACTTCTTCGGTACCGACGCGACATTCGTTTGGTTCCACGAGCTTTTTCTCCTGGGATCGCTCGTCGAGCTGCCCTTGCCGCATTTTCGAGCGATTTGTCACCGAAGATTTAGAATAAACAACGAGTACGTAACCGGATTTTAGGGACGACTTGAAGTTGCTGATGAATCACTGCTAATGGTCTTTGAAATGTAATTGTAGTTTCGAAGATGAAAAGGTAGGATTATTATAATTTGTAGGACTGTGAATGGGTAGAGTAATGGCTAAAAAGGGAATTCGTTTCCCATTAGGTGCAGACGGTTTATGGACTGGGGAATATTTAAAGCCGGAAATCCTAAGATAAGCTATGGTAAGTTTACCAAAATTAGCTTCGATAGGTCGCTATGGATCCGTTTTCACCAAAACCTGAGCTAATAAGGGAAGTTAGGCAACCCGAAAATTCAGGAAATTATGCTACTGTGTGTGTGTAAGTAGAGTAGTTCATCCATGGTGAAATTACGCGTTTGAAAAAATACAGAATTTTCTTTTTCGCGGAATATCTCGAGAACGGTGAGAGATATCGAAAAGAAGGTTCGACAAAAATTGCACCTTGTTTTTATATCTACTAAACTGGGTAAAAATAATTATCTAAAAATCCATACTTTTAAAGTTACCCCCACCACCAATCCTTAATTCAATAATTATTTTCACGCAGTTTTATAGCTATAAAATCAAAATGTAACTTCTGTTTAAACTTGGCTTCGATATTTCTCACCGTTCTCGAGATATTTTACCAAGAAGAAAATCCCCACTTTTTCAGGGTCTGATTTCAAACAAAAAATAAGTTTGTGCTCTACCTGCACTCAAAGTAGCATAATTTTCTGAATTTTCAGGTTTCCCAACTTCCCTTGTTAGCTTAGCTTCCAGGTGGCTTCTCGGCTTAAGAATCTGAAAGGTACCAGAATTTTTACAGAATAAATGAACGTTACGCGTCAGCTACACAGGAACTTATAACACATCCTAACATCGTCATAATTTCTTAAATCCTGAATAAATCCCCAAATTGTTTCCCACGCACACCCTGTTTATAGAATCGTTTGGTATTTACGGTGACGTATCGAAGTTACAGTCCCATCAGTAGTCGACAGCGATGGAAATCCGCCAGGAAACAGGGCATATCCGCGGAAGTGGCCGCGTAAGCGTCTCGGTGCCTCGCACTGCCTACTACCGAGACGGCCGCGGCCGAAGAACCGACATTGAAAGTGATTAAGACCAGGTGGTGGGTGGCCTGTGCTGTGCGTGCGTGCAAACCTGGCATAGTAGGTCACAGCGACGTTAAAGGGTTATCAGATAGCCAAAGCATAAAGCGTTTCGGCGGGAAAGGGCGGAGGGCGAGAGCTGCCGCGTCCTATTGGCATACCGATGGTTGCAGAAGGGCCCGTGAACACGTGTAGCCGAGCTGCACGCTGCTAGCTATCTGACAGTTTGGCATGTTGCCTTCCACCACCACTGATGCTGCGTATCGTCGTGTTGTCGTCGTGTCGACACCGCCGACACGCGGCACGTTACCACGCTTCCGGTTGTATGCACACTCACGCGTTTAATGCCACGGTATATCGGTCAAGCTGTGACACAGAGCCGAGCTATCTGTGATCGGTGTGCTCCCTGTAAGTACCCGGGTACATAAAAAACCACCCGCCCTCTCGGAACGTCGAAAAAAACTATGGCATTAAGGCCCATTCGCGCGAGACACTTCGGTCATTCGCGATTGGTGCGTTGGATATGTTCTTTCGCCACCGATGGGGGGTGATTTATGGAGCACAGGGAAAGGTGGAAAATCTGTGAGGATTTTTAAAAAACTAGGGGCGAGTCACAGAAGCCTCTTCTGTGAAACGAATAGAATTCCTATTGTATGTCGCCGTGGCTCTGCTGGAATTCGGTAGTTGGACGAAATGTCGCGCAAGGATGGGATCGTTTGAATTTGATTTTCAGGAAGCTATAGTTTAAATTGTAAATATTTTAAACTATACCCACTTGAATTAGATGGAAATGACAATTGTCAACTTTTAGCTGAAATATTAATTTCATTAGGTCACGATTCCCCAAGGAACCGAGTGACATGGGCCACTTTTCCACTACGCATTTTTTTTTCCTTGGCGTGCAGAAAATTTAATGATTCCGCTCGGTGAAATGAGTACATGCTATTGTATTACGAGGTACTGGAATCAAACTACATTGCAAGGACGAATTAATGGTACAAGGAAACGAAAATTTATGGATACGTAGCGTGTGTCTGTTTTCCACTGGGCCACTCAATTTTGTGTGATTTAGATTGTGATTCTTTTTTGTCTACCTCAAGAAAACAACTATTTATTGCTTTTGTTTATATGCCTGTAAATATTAGAGAACGACCGTTTGTTATCTGCGAAAATGACACATGTCACACGCATTGAAAAATTCCCTAGAATAAATTGTACGAGTGACAGGAGTGCCTCATACCATATGAGTTATGTGAAAAAAGAGGGAGGGCGAAATTGTAAGATATTTAAACAGCAGGTCGCAGAAAATAGTTTTTGAATTGTAAATGACCTTTTAAGGGGCAACGTACTTTTGACGGGTCGGAAAATACGGTTATTTTTTATAAAATTTGTTTTTATATAAAAAAGAACGTTATATTTAAAAATCAAGACATACACTTTTTTGAGTATAAATTAAGCTGTATTCTCTTAAAAAAGAATTTTGATATCTAACCAAATGATGCCATAGCAGCCTCCTCTATCAAGGCCTCTTCATAATTAACAGCATTTGCGCTAACATAGATATCTTAGTAGCGTTTTATCTGAAATATAATTTTTCTACATTAAAATAAACAAAAAATCTAGTACTAGTCGAAGCCGATTTTGAAAAAATCTATTTTTTAAAAAAAGGCAGATGCTCAAAGTGAAGCATGTGATTTCCACCTAAATTTTCATCTTCTTTTGTTAATAGAAAAGAGAACAAGACACAAATCCTTCCTCCTTCCATCACAAATTACTTTTCATTAGGTATAAGTAGGCTAATAAATTTTGTGCAATTTTTATATCATTTAATTAGTCTACTCTCACAAACAAGATAACAACCAAAAATAGAAGGGTCCAAGACAATCTTCTAAACATTTCGACATTGCCACCATGAGATCCCTGGCTCACTCCACACTGTTGAAGACTCGTTCAAGCTTACCAATATCAATTCATTGCTAGTGGAAAATGAAATTATGCTCTCCGTACGGTGAATATTTCCACGGGGCACCGTCTAGCAGTGCGAAGCAACAATCCCAGCTAAGAATTCCCGCACGTGACAGCAGACTTAAACGGCCGCCCGCGAAGAGCCGACGCTTTCCCAGATTCGAATGTCACGATACTGTCCGTGCCGGGGTTCTTATGGGAAAATTATCCTCCCCGTCGCACCAGCCCGATATCGCAAACCGCATGATATCTCCATAGCGGCGGATCGCTACGACGATTTCGCCTATTTGCAATAACAGTTCGCCTTTCCGAAGAACGAAGGCACGACGCGACGTGTCGTCGGTCGCGACGCGGAATGGGAAACGTGGTTTCAGCTTTGGGACGTGCTCCGCGGTCGGGATCACCTTTATTTTCCTCCGCTACGCTATTATGCGCCCCCACGAACAGAAATTAAACGTGTAAATCGATGTTGCACAGGGTTTAAATAGCGCGGCGACAACAGCAACCCGGCGGGCGATGTTGCTGTAAAATTTTGCAAATCGTTCGCGCGATGAATACTCCTGTACGAGGCATAAACGTGCGGCGCCACTTTGACACGCGGATATGCACGGGCACATACCGATACAGCTGCTATTGCAGACAATCGTTCGTGGATATTTTGTTGGAGTAAATAAAAATACTTGAAGCTACCGCGTCATGATTGGAGGAAAGGTTCATGAGAATGATTTCTAGCTATCTATTTTTTTTTGTTGATATATTCAGGTTAAATTCACTTACTCCATTGATGTAAACACATATCCAGCGTGGTAATTATATCGAAGAGGGCACAGTTCACCGATTTTGATGATCTTGAAATATGTTGCAAAGGTCATCATTCTAAACAGCTTTTGGCAAACTGGTTTTACCAGTTAAACCGGTAAATTTTCTTCACTCACTATCCTTGGTACCTTGAATATTTCATAAATTTGGGCAAAAAAAGCCCGTCTGAAATTATATGGCAAAAACAGCACGTCCAGTTTGCAAAAAAACAAGTACACCGCAGGGCAAAACGGTTCTACGTGCCTCCGTTAGCGTAACGTTAAGAAAGAAGAGGAAATAAGCTCCGCCCTTGACGTGGGCCGTCTGAAAAACTTCAGAGCGAATTGTTGGAGTACGGTTGGCATAAATCTCATAATTAGACGGCGTAATTGCATTTAGACCTACGATATCCAACGGGAGCCACGAAGACATTCATCCGGCGAAGCACTACGCTTAATTCGTAGCCGAAGAAGAAACTGGCTAATTGGATAGCGCCCTCGTGCCAGAACACCGTTTTTACAACATCGGCCGGGATGAAGGGATGCAAACGGGAATGATGTACGCGGGCTACATCGGTAGAAGTAAAAAACGAGGGTGAAAAAAAAGTGTACGGGAGAAGATGAGAAGTAAATCTACCGTGGCGTGCCACCGCTGGCATCCCGGGAGCTACATGGGCCGTGGTGGTCAACGTACCATAACATTATATCTAACCCATGTAGCCTATACCTACTATTTCTTTCGGACATGTGACTCCAAGCCACCCCTTAGGTATCACCGGCAGCGCAGGACAATGTGCTCGACTTGGCCTGATCTTATTTTCCTCCCCGAGACACAACGGTAATTTCATATATGAAATCGTATTTCCGAAGTCTCCCGAGGTCCCGGCTTTTTCGAGGCTCTGCTCGATTATTTCCCTGTTATAATGGGCAATGTGGTTCACGTTTCAGGCTGTTAACAGCAAGTACGAGTATTACATTGGCTAGACTCTTTAAAGCATGCAACTTTTTATGAGACGAGGTCTTTGCCTTAGTATATTTTATATAGTATATTTATTTTATATTTAGAATATTACAAATAAAAGTAAGTTTATGAGGGAATAGAGTTCCTAATCTATTGATTAGTTTCGGAGAGCGTTAGTTGGTCTTGTATTAACGATGAAGTAATCGGTGTAGTTGTGTAAAATATGCAAGTGCACGCAATTCCGTTTTTACGTCATAGATACTTTATAAAAAGATACCGTGCATATGAAAAAATATACAAACAAATAGTCAAATTTCGAACTCAATTTTTTTTCTGACTGTGTCACGTACGAGATGAAGTCCTAGTGGAAGTTCAAATAAGATGTAAGAAACAGACAAATCATTTATTTAAGATTGTGTAGCATGCTTAATGGAAATTCTAAGAATTTGTTTTAATTAAGAGCGATTTAAATAAGTAGGAATATTTTCTTTTAGAACTAAAATTTAGTGAAGACTTTTAAAAATCCAAATTTGCCGGACAGTGCTAGACAAAAACATATCGCCTAAAAGAGAATTTAATTTTTCTCTAGAATTAAGTAAATTTAGAATTCAATAGCGTAGCGTAGATGCATCGTGAATCTAGTTTAAGATTATTGTATATTTAGATATTTACATGCAACAATCTTGTTTATATATTATTAATAGATACTGATTCACGAAGTGCACGTCCTAAATTTAATTATGTATGATAGATCTGAATCTCCTTTATTTCTTCAGACATAAATTGAACTTCTTCTTTCTCTGTTTACTCTAAAACAATTAAAACGCAAATACTATAAAGTAGGTAGATGAATTACCTCTATGCTTCAACACATAAAAACAAAAATGTGTGAAATATCATTCCCGCCTAAAACCAATGTACAAAAGTGATATTTGGATCACTATTATACTACAAATTACAACAGAAACAGCAAAAACAATACCACTCCGTTATATTATTGTACAAATTCAAGTTGCAACATCTACGTTTACATTTTCGTTTCAATTTTTCAGTTTGTCTTTAATGCAACCGTTGCATAGACGTTTCGTTTTAACGGGGCAAGCTACTCTTGCACGAAGAATATAGAGAGGAATAAGAATACCCGAGAAAGAGGGAGATTTGCGTAGTCGAGTGTGAGAAAGGTAGCGCGAGAGCTTATCAAGAGCTTTAAGTTTTGCTCACAGAACCATTGGAGCAGGGGAGTGCGGTCCCTGGCTTAATCCTGTATTGTAAACTAGGCAGCATACAATGGCAAGTTTTCTACCTTGTGCCACTCACCTTCCATACTTGTTATTCCCGTTCTTTCTCTCTCACAAGGGTGAAAGACAGCGTGGGTTAATCTGTCCTCTGGGAATAACTTGGAACACGGAACAAAAGCTTCCGTTCTTTCAGCCTCTCCTCCCTTTCTTTGCACATAATCTTAACCCTTTGCGCAATCAACGATGCATCCTCTTCTTGTCGGCCTCTTTACACTTCTCGTGGAAATGTTAAAGGGAAGTTTGCTTAATTTTCGCTACGACTGTGCCACAAAAAAGGGAACGTGTCATAATGTGTTGGAAAATATATTTGATAACGATATGGAAAATTATATCATTATTCGGACGATTAAACATGTGAACAGTGTAGTTGAACTTTTTTCAGATTAATTTTACTTTTTGATGAAAGAAGAATTAATGGGAATTTTGCTTGAATGACAAAATTTGGCACTGAGAATTTATTACATTATTTATTTTGAGAGCCAGAATTATAGTCTAGAATTCTAATTCCATTTTCAGGGAATTGTTCTCTGGTTTCCAAGTCAGTAAAAAGGCATTACACGACAATAAAGGGAGAATTCACTTCTTGAAGCTGGAATTGGCAATTTCGGGGCAAAAATGAGCTGCATTCATTCCCCTTTCTCGGCTACCACTTCATAAATGATTTAATTTAGCCTGAATTTGCCATTAATTTACCTCAAAGCCTGCCATAAATTTCAATGGAACGTTTATTACATCGTAAACATACCTTCCAACTATACTACCGAGTAGCTATAGCGAATTTTTAAACAGAATTTCCTTGGTAACATTTCGAGCGATGCGCGCTTCCTTTGTGACAATTCATTCTACAACATGCACTCACGGTGCAAGAAAATTGAAACGCTTTAACAACCCAAGTTACTAAACGAATTTCGAATTTCAGCTTCTGGCAACCACCAGTTTTCGTCCTAATTTAACGACTAACAAAAGGTAGATGTTGCTCGTTCTTCTTATAGACCTCTAACAAGGAGAGTATTTTAGGTGTCCGCCTCGGATGATTTTAATTTTTGGATATGTTATAGAGGACCGAAAAATATGAAATACGTGTTTTTTTATTTTTCCCCGTTTTCATATTTGGGGGGTGAAAACTGCGTTCAAAGTTAGGGTTGAAAAATCATTTTTGTGGAATATCTCGAGAACTATTAGAGATAGGGGAATAGTGTCAATGGACGAATTTTGTGTCTTTGAATTGCGAAACATGACTGACTCACTAGATTTTCAAAAAGTCCACAAAAATGATTTTTCAACCCTAACTTTGAACGCAGTTTTCACCCCCCAAACATGAAAACGGAGAAAAATAAAAAAACACGTATTTCTTATTTTTCGGTCCTCTATAACATATCCAAAAATCAAAATGATTGGAGGCGGACACCTAAAATACTCTCTTTGTAAGTCCTCGTGCTTATGCCGAATCATGCACAACTTCGTATTCTGGCCACGTGTCGCGTTATATACACTTGGGCACAAAGCTAGCTACATATTCGCTCGGGCGATGCAGACACACGTGAATCTTTTCAATTCGGTGCAGTATATAAATTACGAGGCGAAGTCTCTTTCGTGCTTTCATAATTTAGTGGGATCCTCGAACCCAGTTAAATGGCCCGTCCTGTAAAGAGTCCCTTAAACGTGCGCCTGTTGGATTTCTTGCTTATCGTGCAATAAATGTATACAACTCGAAAAAGGCGACTTACCTTTATGTATAGTCGTGATGGGGGAAGATGAGCGGGTCAGTGGCTGCTCGCCGCTGTAGCCTTCCTACTTTCATGCATTTATTTATGAACCGCTATGAATAAATGGATGCTGGCCTTCCTCTCGCGCTCAGTGTTTCAGAAAGCTGATATCATGTTGTTCTTACACAGACGTACCGAATATAATGGTTGCTCGGGGAGTACCTTGTCAAATCGATTAGCTCATTTCTCGGTGTCTACCTCTGCCCTGCCCGTGCTCCAGAAGGAAATTTTAAGCCGCGGAAGGTAATTTCCAGGCAATTCAGAAGTCACGTCTCGATTGTAATTCAAGAAGGTGCAAACACCATTTTTGCTAGAGTATGGCGCATAAATTCTAGGGAAATTCGAATCTTCTTCAGCGGGGATATTTCGTAACTTGACGAGGCTTCGTGGGCTGACTTACTTTCGGAGTGACGAGTAAGAACTATGGGAAAGGATATCAGATTTTGGTACTCGGTGGAAGAAACTTTCGTTCAAAGTAGTTGGAATAATAAAAGATTAAGTTCGCCGATGTAACAGTAGCTGTCCAAATTTCCCTTTAAACTTGAGGGGAAGTTCCAGTCTAGAAGCCATAAAAATACGTGATCTTTTGGAATTAATTAAAGGAAAACTAACACAGATAATTTAATGGCACTTTTTGCGGTTTATGAAGAATGTCTTAGACTGTAGAAATATTTTGTTTCTGTAATTAATCTTGCAAATGGCACTGAGGATTCGTTGAAGTGGAGGTGTCAAAAAAATAATCCAAAACGGTGGGACATGTGGCAAATAAACCATTTGCCTGAAATAAGAAACAATTGCAAATTATTAAGGGGCATGAAATTCCCTAGTGGACATAACTTTAAAAATGACAAAAAATGATATTTTTGACAAGATAACAACACTTGAAATTTGAAATCACTTTTTCCCATGTTTTTTGTCCTTTTAACGCCCTTAAAAAATACTTTGAAAATATTTCAAACTTTGAAAATATTTCAAACTTTGAAAATATTTCAAATTTTAAAAATAAAATAAGTTTCAATCTAATCGGATAATTATTTTTCGAGATATTCGTCCCACCGAGTTGAAGAACACTGTGTTGAGAACAACACTTTTAAAGTTTTACGTGAACGCGGAATGGGCAAATGCCTATAACTTAAAAAAAAATCGAATTTCAGAAAATCCTTTTAAACAAGTAGATATCCTTAAAAGGTTGAACATTCAAAAACTGAAAAAAATCGATTATTAGCTCAGAACCTCCCTTCAAGCCGTAGAATTTTTCAGCGGTCCTTCAACCATACGAAATTGATCTTAAGGATGCGATTGCAAAAAATGCGGCCACCCCAATCAAGCAAATAGAATAGAATTCAAGCTCTCCAGTGCCCGGAGCGTCCCCTCGCGCGGAGGACAGATTGGCGAGCGTGATAAACCATAACCCAAAGAAGATTTCAGCCCCTTAATTTCCGACAAATTTCACTCCTCCCATTAGTAACCAAACAGAGAGCCCCACCCCGTTCCCCAGACGCGAAGGGGTGTTCGACGGTGTGTCGTTCATCATGCCCCCCGCTTTATCGCTCCGGCGTCCGAGCGAGGAGCGAGGAAACACAAAGTCAAAGGACCGGAAGGCACGAAGAATTCGAACGAACAGCGTTCATCGATGGAAACTCGCCCGCCATCTCTTTTTCCGGCTCGCCTAACTTGAAAAACGGGGTAACTCCATCCCCGCGTGTTCGGGATCGCGCCGCGAGGAGCGAGAAGTTCGGCCGCCGAAGCGAGACGCAGCCTTCGCTGAGCGTGGAGCAGCGGGCACCGCGGCGGCAGAGGGGAGGGTGAGGGAGGGTACAGTAGGGTGGGCATGTAATTAACGAGTATTCTCAATAAGACGGTCGACAGGCCGGGAGAGGGTAGAGCTGAAGAGCGCGCCAAGGGAAAAAGCTCAAAGCTTCGAACGCCCCGCGCGTTCACCTGTTAAATAAAATACATTTAAATGCCGGCGTCACGTTGCCGCGCGTGAAAACTATTGACTCCTCATCCTGCCTCCCCCTCTAACCCTCTATTCCGTCCGCCAGCGCCGCGCTCAGCGCGAGGCAGCTTAATGAGCGTCGCTCGCGTCTCGTTTGAAACCATCCTGTCTCTAGATCTTTCTTTTATGCGAACCCTCTCGCTCTCCCGCCTGCACCCCTTGCCGCTCTGCGTCCTATTTGTCCTGCTCCTCTTCCTCGTCGGCTCGCGGGTATCGCGAGCGTCTGATGCACCGGAGAGGGGCTGCAAGCGTGTGTCGCGGGATGTGCAAAAGAAAACGCGTAAACGTTCCGAAACGAGGGGACGCGGCGGGGTGCGGGAGGACCGGGGGTTCAGTTTCGGCGACCGTTTGTAAAGTTGCTTATTGTATCAACAGGTTTCGAGGAGCAGGGCTCGTTTCGAAGGTCTTCGTGCTTGAAGCAAGTCCGACGTAAATACGCCGCGGAACTACTTTGAAGTATTATTGTTGTTGGCGTGGCACGTGCTCGCGCGATGCTGCAGTTTGGATGCGCGCACGTTGCTTATGAAATTCAAGGGACGTATGCGCGAAATGCAGTGCTGACATCTGAGGTTTGAATTCTGGAGATTTTAGCAGCAGTTTTTTTATCAAGATGAGATCTCGTGAGAGTCCAAATTCATGAAACTAATGACAAAATAATTTAAAAATAATAAAATAATTGTATAATTGTTTCGGTAGATTGAAGTCTCTTGTCAGACACGATATTTTCGTCTCATCGTGAACTTGCACCTTCGTGCTATGATCTATCTCGAGTAATGAAAGTTCTGTAGCTAAGTTCGTTGCAATAGAGGATTGAGATTGCGCGTTAACGTTGATTTGGCAGGATTGGGGGGTGATTTAGTGGCAAACATTGAACGGAACGCCTCCTCATTTCGCAATCGCTCATAGTTCCAGGGGTCTTATTTTATTGGCACATGCAATCAGCATTTCGTTCGCCTCTAACACCTACGACTGGACGGTCACGTCATCGCCACGCTCCTCCTTCGCTCTTCGACCATTCTGTTCCCTTTCTTCTTATTTTATTTATCCCCTATTCCGGCGCGCGGGTTTCCATTTACGATCGGCCACCGCGACGTCGTCAACGTCATCGGACAGGAGTTGCTTCCTCTGCTTCGTACCATTTCGTTTCGTTCCGTTCGCCGAGCTTCTGCGAGCTCCACCCTCCAGAAAATAGATATTATTATACCGGATGTGCCCCCTGTGTCTTGTGGATACGTCCAATAAATATCGAGAAAGAGCGGGCAGCGCCTTGCGGCCATATCGCGGATAGACGCCGTCGCTTTTTATGCGATCGTAGATTTCAAACGCGTGGACGCGGATAGAGCGCGTCGTCGAGATGACGCAGCATAGGGGATCATTTGTTAGAAATAGTTGGTATTGCTTGGTACTAATTAAATTTTGTCAATGTAGATGATGGTAACTTGGGGATCTTGGTCTGAGGCACTTGTATGGTTCGAGATTGATATTTTGGTAAGGACTTTTTATACGAGACACACTTTGTATTTATTAAATTGGGCCTGCTTATGCAGAAAGCCACCAACCCTCGAAATGACAAATAAATTAAGTAGTTGAATGCAGTACAGGTCCCATAATTTTATAATCTTCATTTTGCAAAAAAATTATCAACCCATAGAACAACTCTTACAATATACAATTATTAAAAGTTTTAGTTACTTCGTTTTAGGCTTAAAAAACAAAAGCTAAAGAAAATTTACAATAATATTAAGAAAATACTGATAAATTATTGGAAAAAAATAATTCAAAATTGAATGCTCTGTTTTACCGCAATTCACAAATGACTAGGTTTTTTTATAACTGGGACGATCTACTTTAAATTGTGTGAGAAGTTAATTCTGTTAAAACAGAAGCTAAATATACTAAAACTGTGTTATTTTTAATATTCATCGCACGTATGGAACAGGAATCACTCACTTGCTGGAAATAAGGAAACGCCACCTGATTTCAATCAGTCGGTGGCGAATAATAAAATCTGTTGATAGCGAAGGAGATAATATACGGATACCGAGTTTTATTTCGTGAGAAAAGTGTCCATCGTTCGCTGGATAGTAAAACGTAATAAGTTGGCGGCGCATCATAAATATATACAACCTTCCATAAACTGAAATGAGAATCGTCGGGATTTATATTCATACCATCATGGAACTTCTGTGGGAAACGTCATCTCGAAGACTTTGCAGAATTAAGTTGGCAAACATTCGATATTTGATTCTTTAGATATAGTTACTTTGCATATGCTACCACCAAATCAAAGTTTAAGTGGTGTGACAGTGAAATAGATATGGTTTTCATTGAAATTTTTCACAGAAGAACGGAATACCTTTTACTTTCTTTGAATATAACAAATTTTTACATGTTTTACCTCACCCTGTGATATGTAAACAGGAAACAGGAACAGAATCACACACAAGCATGTAAATACTCCAATTAACTTTGTCACGTGAGCTTGGACAGAAATCATAATAAATCCTTAGCTAACAACTGGACATAAACGAATGCTTTTTAAAAGTACATCGCTACCTACGAACATTCCTCCTGCTGCTCGAGAAAGCTTCTTGTTACCCGATTATTATCAGGCTCATGAAACACCCTGTATATACGTAACGAGTTCGAGCGTGCGCCAAAGGGGATGAGCGAGCCGACAACCCTTTACATTTTAATTACGCTCGTCTTAAAAGCCAATAAAGTCCTTGGCAGAATAGCAGCGTTCGTCAGGCTCGCTCAACTCCCGATATAACAAGAGAAATCCGCGAAATCAGAGTGGTGCGAAACGGTGGCCTTACACGGACCAAAGGCTGAGAACCATCGTGAATGCCAACTGCCTGCCTCTCAGACTTTTTCGAGCAAGTTTATCCGTCCATTTACCTTCTGGTACACACACGTCTCACCGTGAACAATATCCCTTTATCACTGATACGTTCTGCTTCAGATTCCCCCCTACTTTCCTTTCTTTCCCTGCTTCCGTATTCAAACGGTGATCCCCTTATGGCGTAGATCACCCTTTCTGACGAAACCTTCCCGCCTGGACTCGAGACATTAGTTGGATCGAACGATATTTTGATTTGAAGGCAATACTGCATTCCTTGTGCACGTGAAGATTGAGCACGCGTCGTGTTGCATTACTGGAAGGTATTGGAATTGTGATTTGTTTGTGTGTATGTGATGGTTTAGGTTGTTTAGGACAACATAAAGGGGGGCGTTCAATTTGGTATTTATTATATAGCTTGAATGATTTCTCATAGCGTATAAAATTCGAAGATTGTTATCTTTCTCTAGGGTAATTTTTATGGAAGTATGGAAGTGATAGTTGGATAGAAAAGGAGAGGATGTGTGCGTTTTGTTCTGGCACTGCTGGCGAACTCGTCAGTAAGGCTTACCTAGCAGACCCTGCCTAACACGCAGGGATGTTAGAAGACAGAATGAAAGAGGTATATGTAGGAATCGGTAGTTGAGGGAGATCTTGCGAGAGAGTGGGATCGGTGGACATGCCCTCTTGTGGCGAATACGGAGAAATCGCTACAGTTTGTATTCTACTCGAAATTAAAAATTCCTTTAAGGACCACTTAAGAAGCTATTGTTATTACAGTATAATGCTTGTTTATTACCCTGTTTTATAATCATGTTATTCAGTGACGGTATATATTAGGTTGTTGCACAGGATGTAGTGGACTTTATTTTAACGAATCTGTAAAGTATAACTTTAATCGATTGAAGGTATTTTAGCCACCGAAGTACTGTATGCTATGATTTAGAATGCAACTAGTTCCATTTACTAGCTATTTCAATGCATTTCATATGAGCCACCCTTTTTTGAAATATTTATTATTTTCTTGCATAAAATTTGCCCATTATAATTTTCGATTCCCGTCGTACAGATTCTGTGTCCCCGGTTTCCTAAATGAAATTGTAATGAGTGTTCGCGTGCTATGAAAGGTCTTTGTAATTTTTTGTCTCGTAACCATCCGGCTGAATATCGTACAAAGCAAATTACAAAGCGAAATCGTAACCGTGTCGACTGGTTTTTGATGAAGAGCCCGCGCCGAAATGTCAAAGTTACGGGAGCAAAATTGTGGAATGTCGTAACGAGAGATAAAAGTAGAATTGTTCGAATTGCTGGTGAAATTACGTCTGCAAAGTTCATTTCGTAACTTTTCGATATCGTATATTCTTCGTATCACAATTATAGATTCTGAACAATAATATTATGCCATATCATAGTGCATTGTGAATGTATACTTTGTTAAATGTTTGAATTTCTTTCATTGTTCACTTTATTAATCACGATCAAATTATTCCTTCGCGACGGCCAATTTATATTCACTTTCACGTCAAATTAGAATATTTACTTTCAAAGTAATGGATAGCAAGTGGAGTGTCAAACAGATACAGAGACTGAAATTTGCAAAGTTGCAACATTTTTTTTTACCGTGGACTAGAGTACAAAACACGTTGCCTTTGACACTCGATGCAGTGTATCAATCAAGAAAGGCAGTTATCGCTCGATCCCAACGCTATCATTGCAACGGTACGCGATATCGCGCGTCCTTTTTCGCTGCGGCTATCGAGGAACACTTCCAATTTCAGTATACGATGCACTCTTTGTACTGAAGTTACCGCTCGCAATTTTGGAACAATTTATTTTTATTTCTTTATTATTTGGGTTACTCCCTTTACCGTCAAATTTGAAGTTTGCTGTACTTTGAAAGCTAATTCTGCCAACTATCATTCTTTTAGTCAATGGAAAATTACATTTTTATTACTTCCTGATAGATATAAATTATTGTCAATTTTATATGAAACCTGTGATTGTTATACATAAATATTTTGTATTATTATTGTATTCTAGTATATGGTATATCTCAAAGAAGGCTGTGGCTAGTTTGTTTTCTTGTTCTATTCGTCAAAACCGTTTCATTGTCTTTTTACAACGTCAAATCCTTTGTCGATATACTATAACTTGACCCATGTAAACCTGTTCTGTCGTTTACATCCATGATATTACGGAGTAACGAGGGTCAAACTGGCTTAAACGTCATACACACGCGAAAACTGAATTTAAAGAGCTTGGCCTCAAGGAACAGCATTTAAAAGAGAAACTTCATAACATTCCTCCAGGCGACATGTTAATGGAAAGAACAAAATATGTTGCGTGTCAATAAAAGTAAACAATATTGCAATTTGTGAAGAATATGTATTCATTATAATTCTTTTGTTTTTAGTTTCTCCCATAGAGAATATTTTACTAACAATATTCAAGAGTTAATAGACCAAAAATTTCAAACTAATTAATTCAAGTGCAGTTGGATGTATTAAATTGTGCATTTCAGAGAAACATAGTGAAATGTGTTGATGAGTTATTGATACTTACAGCAAAAGAAAATGCAACAATTTCTGCGCGCAATAATCATTCTACAAAATATTTGGAAGTCCAAGTATATCTCTTTTTACAGATATAACGCTCACTTAAATCTCTTTCTTCAGTTTGGTAATGCATGAGATAATAGTTTCCAGTTTACATAATATGCAGAAATGTGCAAAATCTTCTGGAGATGCAAATTTCTTAAAATTATATATTCTACTTTATAGTTATAACTAAACATTTACATAAACCAAAGTTCATTAGAGAGTTTTAAATATTCGTTGCAGATGACGACATTTGTGTCATTCATTGCATACTACAAGTCCCTACATTCAGGGGGAACATTGACAAGTATTATCGTGCGCCAAGTACTTTGAGCATGCTTCCAATGAGAGCCTGTTAATGAATGGTTGCATTCTCAACGGTGTTTAATTTCGTTCTGCCTGTGACGCATACATGTGTCGTTAACGTTATCTTTGTTTTCTCCTATTAATTATTTCGCATACCATTGAGATTGATGTTCCACAAACTATCGGACTACGCATGCTACAATCAGTGCATATAATGGATATATCGGTCGGTCACAGAATGATAAATGTTAATTGCTCCCTTTCTAAAAATTCAATTGCGTTATGATTTTTGGAAATTGATTATATTGGTAGAAAGTTATCAGAGACATACAATGAAACTATAGGTGCTTTTAAATTGTTTTTAAATTACGATAATGGTAATTCAAAAATGACGCTGGGGTGCAGTGAACCCGATATGACCAATTTGTGATTATAATTAATGTGAGCAGGTGAAAAGGATCCATTTGTTGCAACACGTTTAAAAATTCCTTCAAATATCAGTTCCGCTCGATATCGTCGACGTGGGAAGATTCGTCGCTCCAAACATTGAGCAACTCTACTGTTTCTATTCGCTCACCAATTGTATGAACTGCAGAATTGTCATTAGAGATAAAGATTTTGCTGAGCGTTGCTGATGAAAATCTTCTTAATACAACTTTTATATCATGCTTTTACACGATTCGCGAACTAATATTTCCCTCCTTATCGATATTCACTATCAAACTATAACTATACATCTCGATATATAATTCGACCAGTACCAAGTAGAAGGTGCAAATAAAAACCCATCCCTGTCCAAAAAATGTGAAAATGAGATCATGGTCGTATTGAATTGCTTTCATAATGGCAAGTCCTAAAGAGGAACAACTAACTGACAATGAGTGACAAGTTATAAAGATTTAAGAAACCGACTGCACTCTCCAGTGGTTGTTTAATTAAATAATTAATTGTGCAAGTAAATTAAAACCTGATGTTATTGTCGCTTAAAAGGAAACAACAAACATTCAACCAACGTTAAAAAAAATATTCTCACTGGAAAAGGTACAAAAGAATACAAACATTTTATGTATCAATATGATTAGTGAAGTGCACTGTTAAAACTTGACTAAACAATGTTGAAACACACGTCCAAAGGCGCCAGTTTACAATGTTATTCTGTAGTACGGTAAATCCTAACGATTCATATCCGCGTCCCTTCGCATCGCCAAATTGCACGGCAACGAGGCCTGTAAGAAAGTGTAATTAATCGATATTGTTGGTGATTAACGAACACGGCTTGGCACTAATCTGCTTATCGCCGGCACGATAATTTGCCAGCTCACGTGAGCGTGTACGTACGTTTCAGCTGACTTTGAAGACATCACGTTTTAGAATCGACACCTCGGGCTTTCTCATCGAACTAAGTTCCATTGTCGGTGACGTATGCTTCCCCGTTTAGGAGGACAAGTTTCGGAGATGGCTTCCTCGAGAGCCAGCGGCACGAAACTCCCGCGGCGCAAAGTCTGGCTCCGAGTTAGATTAAGCCATGGCCAGTAAGCCACCTTCAGAAATTGCTCGTTGCCCTTCGGATTTCATTAGCGTTTCAAGCGAATCTCATATTCCGCAAAGTGCTTTTCCAGAAATTTGCGGTTTCGAGGATCCCCTAACTTCAACAGAATGAGAGCTCCTTTTTTCTTAACGTTTCATACGGCCTGTCTTTTATTCTGAAACGTGGTCGTGGGAATAAAGATCACAACTCTCGTATTTGCTGCTTCTCGTGGTACTAAACTAAGATCTGAAATATTATCAAGTGTCCTACAATGCTTCTTTTTTAAACGTTGCACATTCGTTTTTTAAACGTTTGAGCAATCTGAACACTTGGATTTGAACTTGGAATGTAATAGTGCTCGTTGTTAAAGCCTGTATACAGTAAAAACGGTTCTATCAAGAAAACTAAGGAGAGGAGAGAGTAGGAGGTATTTCTTACAGTTCACAACTTTTAATTTTTATAATCTAAATATAAAATCTAATAGTAAGCAAGTTTACATTAGGTGACATAAAAGTTAGAATTTTAATGTACGAAAACTTTATTGATCACAATGTTATTCAGAAATATCTTATACAAAATTTTTAGTTGACAAATTGGTGTGTTGTTATAAAGAAATTATACTAATGAAATTATAATCAGAATAAAATTAACGAGATAAAAGCTGTCCCTACCGTAATGTGTAACTGTGCAAAGTAGATTCAGGTTTTCGGTATTGAAAGCAAAAAATTATACTAACACTGTGTAATAAAAAAAAAAGTGATATGAATTATCTGCTAAGTTTGTTCAACTATAATTATGAATATAAATTGACAGAGGCTGCGTGTTACGAAATCCACTGAATATACGAGTACAATTATGTACCAACACAAAATTAATTCTTGTGCATGCCAATGAAAAAATGGGGTAATAAAAATCTTTCTACAGGTGGAAGTATTTATTTCACGGTTCCTATTAATTCTTCGATAAATTGGCTCTGAACTTCAGACTAATAATTCCAGTGTCACGGAGGCTTCCGTTCGACAACGGAAACTACAACACCAGAGCCGTAGCGCCAATTGGGTACGAAGATGAGAAACATCAAACGTTTAAAGACCTTTGATGCTCAATTGCCTGTTAGACATGAATGGTATAGGGCGAAATCGTCCCTTTGGGTGGAGTGTGAATTTCGTCGATCAGGATACGCTTCATAGCAGCTCCCGTGTTTTGTGCAATGACATAATTCATTTGGATGAGTTATAGTGTTCTCAAACATTTTTAGAATATTTCAATCATCTTCCTGTTTGTTACACTTATGCGGTTTAGAAACTTTTTTATTCCATTGAGCTACCGAGGAACTAGAAACTGTATTTCACAGTATTTCCTATTTTAAGTGAATTATTGGAAGGATATTAGAATAATTGTTAGCAATTGGAAATTAATTATTAAACATGGTATCAAAGAAGTCGTAAAGAAGTAACTATTTTCACAAAACATTTGTTGTACACAGTGGATACTATTTCTCTCGGGTTTAATATTCTATTATTGTTAATTTTATAATCTGACATGGATGTATTGGAATATATAATGAATAGACAATTTGTTGATAAGTTTCTAAAGTGCTTCCTCCTTCATAGGATCGATGATTTCATGAATGTTGACGTTCTCGCCTCTCATACTACTTCACAACGGATTTTAACGGAGAATCCGGTTATCGGAAACCGGGGTTCGAAGACCAAGGAAGCGGAAATGCAGCAAAATTAACTGCTTACTGGTTCCTCGCCTCTTCTTCCGTCCCAATAATTCAATTCCAGTATAAAAGGCCTCCGCGTCCTACCGTTCATACGCGTGTTGAGTTCAAAATTCTACTGCCACAAGTAATTATTATTAACTAAACAGATACAATTAATTTCAGTATCAAGTATAATTCCCAGTATATTCTCCCATACTTATAAACGTTAAACCATTAACATATTGAAAGTGTCAATATAATACGAAACACTACGAATATTTGCATATATCTCACCAATTTTCACAATAAATATAAATTTTCTCAAAATTTAAGCGTTGCAGAAATTGAATCTACTATTTAATTCTAGACGCGAAAAATCACCTGCCATCAATTTTAACTAAATTCTGCCAAGCAGTCTGTATATCAGTACACGAAACGAAGTGGCGTATCGATCCACCGACTCCAATCACAGTCGACTTTCATCTTGCCAGGTGGAAAAAGACGGGTCGGGAAGACACCAGGATTAACCTAGAGAATTGTATCGGAATCCGTTGAGGTTGGCTAGCGGTCTTGCTCCTTCAATTTCGCGGGGGTGCCGAGCATTCCGTTTCGCGGAAGACTGGGGGCGAGGTGGACGCGGTGACGGGACCGAATTACCGTTGTCGGTAAATGGATTAGCCGGACAGATATTACGAGTGTAGGGTGCTCTTTGATGAGCGCCAGTTCGTTTATCGTTAATTTACAATGGTGCCCACCGTTCCCTCCTCCCCCTTTCCGCGCTTCCTGTACCACCCCGGGGCACCCCACTGCCCCTCTGACACCCACACGGGACTATCCACTCATTCCACTTAACCCGCTCCTATCCCGAATCGAATTCGAGTATGACCGGATACCCTGCCACCCTCCCCCCCCCCACCCGCCCCCACAGCCGCCCCTCCGCCACGACCGGCTCGGCCACCAATTATTGCATTGGTAATCGATTGGATTATCAAAGTTTTGATAACGCATCGAGCTCTTCCGGCCGCGCAAAACCCCGCCGCGCTGCGCCATCCCTCGACACACCCTTCATCCTATCCCCCTCGTTACCATTCCACTGTGTTCCATGCCATGGCAAATTATTTGCTCCGACGAAGCATGAATTCCAACCGTAATTACATTTCGCCTGATATTCAATTAAAACTACCGGCTCAACCGGCGCCGCTATCAGGAACGGAGGAAAAAGAACGAACGATTGAAAGCAGGCTGTAAAGGAAACCATACGCCCGCCGCGCTCGAGCGAGCGTGCGCTCGCTCGCTCGCGTCCGCGGGCCCCTTCCGGAACCGGCGGCTGACTAATGAAACTCGAGACATCTCTTTGCGCATCAACCGTTTAACGTCCGTAGATTGGTCCTTACTCGATGCTCTACGTGCTTGCAATGTTTTTTTGGGAAATCTTTATAACGTCACTGAATGTCTCGATCTGGAAGGACTTATTGGAAGATTAGTGTAGTTAAGAAAGACGAGGGAAATTGCTTGGGTTTCTTTGTTGATGGTCTCTGGTTACTAATATCTAAGGAAAAGGTACCAGTAGTTGAGCAGTTAAGAGAAATCCTTCGCGCAAACAATAGTAACTAATTGCTCTGTGATTACACTATATGCCTGTTCGTAATAAAATCGTTAATAAAATAACGATATACTCACAGAGGTGAAAATAAACGTCCTCCAATATTATTAACAATACCCTTCACACTCGAGGGTTTTAAAGTTTAGTGGGTAGACGTCTTGACCCGTCAACTGAATTTTTTCTAAAGACCTAACTAAACTCCTAAAAACCTTATTTTTGTCGTTTTTCTGAAAATTGGTCAACGACTGGTACTTTTACTTTAAATACAACGAGCCAGACTGAAGGGGTTGGAAAATGGGAAGTCCTCAGGATGTTCAGTTGTGTTGCAGAAAATTATATTCTTATCTTTCTATTATATATAATTTGACAGGCGTTGTCAAGTAAGTATTATATACACGGAGACTATAAGTAGTCTTATGATTCAGAAGAAATAAATTAATCGCACAGCTTAGTAGACTACATCTTAGGTTATGTAGTGTAAGAACTATCAAGTATCATAATTGTAGCTACGTTATTGTAATTCATACTATTGCATTATAAATAAGGCACATTTAAAGCTTTTCACATTGCTGAATTTTTTCAAAATTTCAGGGCTCTCATTTTTTCATCCACTTATTTTTAAGAGAGACAGCGAGATTGCACAAAGGGAGGCATTACCTTTGTGTAAAGCAGCTCATCATTTTTTTTATTTCCTCCACTCACGTAAGCTTCCGTGATAACGCATGATATACAGCGTGCTTGAATTTGAGGATCTTGCGTGTATTACGGTCAGCGTTGGCAAACACTGGTGGTTTTATTTCAATGTCTCGAGCACTTCTCGTCACGGTATCGTTTCGGTACCATTCCCTCGAAAATAATCAGAGTGTTGATGAACTAGTGGTTAGGAAAGTACACTTATGCGACATTCTACTGTCTCATTCACCTTTTGCTTAATTACATTTCCGAGAAACGCATGAATTCGAGCAGAAATTGTTTCACATAATTTGCAACCCACTCGATCAATTCAATTGTCGTCAATGCAATTTTAACGAGCATTCGACTCGACTGTTGTACCCGAAAGCGCAACTGATTTCTTCGGAGCTTAAATCCCTGTTGATTTATTCAGTTCCCAAAGTGCACCCGATTCTTAACATACTTGAGACGAGCAAGCTGCTAAAATAGAATTAACTTTTAAAAGTTTCCCATCTGTAGAGACCAAGATTGAAGTCATCTAACCTAAACAAATTATCAACGCAGAATCTACCTTATCAACTCACGAATCTACTAAAAATCGGGCAATTAAATTTGATGATCTACTGCTTACCAAAGTGCCTCGATGGCACGTAACCCTAAAACTCTGATCCCTAAACCATGAGCAGCCGCATCCATTGGCATTACTTATTCATTGTTCCTACGCAACATTATCGATCACCCTGCCGAGTTACCACACACTTGGACCAACTGACGAGGCATAACACAAAGGAGCGTTAACCCCGGGAAATTATTATTTGGCCCACAGATAATACAACGGTGGGATCGGTGAAAGCCAGTGGCGTTATTAAGTATCCCGGCTCGCAGTTTCATTTCTGCGCTAAGTTGATCACTCGCTGAAAAGATCGCGAGGCGTCGCGGCGCTACGTCCATAAATCCTGTATCCAGGACGACGGGCATCTGGTTCCAGGTCGGTTTTTCACCAGACACGGAGTCCCGTACATATACACGCGCTCCTCGTGGACAGATTACCGTAGCACTAGCGGCAGTCACACGCCGGAGGCTCCCGAGGGAGTTTAATTTGCAGTAATGGGCGCATCCTCGCACGAGCGAAAGATTAAAAGCACCCACCGACGGCACCGTCCGCCCACCGCCACCCCTTCGTCAGCCTCACCATCTTCCCGACTCACCGACCAAATGGCTGTTCGCTCGCCCCCATCCTCCCCCCTGCCCTATCCTGCCTCGTGTCCCCCTCCCCCCTCGCACCCGTCAGAAAGGAACCAGTTCAGATACCATTTAGCGCTTTCCACGCTTTATCCTCGCCGCTTTTCCGCTTCTCCTTATCCCTCCGCGAGCCAACCGGTCTCTCGTTGCTTTCCTGATTAAATGCGAAATTCCACTCAGTTCTTTCGCGTTCATCAGTTCCAGCTTCAGCCCCCGTGTATTCCCGCCTCATCTCTGTACTTTCTTCCTCGATCGACCCCTTTCACCCTCGTCCCGTTCGCGTCGGGCGTTTCTTATTCCTCAAACCAGTTGTTCTCTGCTTCCTCCCCGTTTCCATGTTTCTCTCTGACTCGTTTCTTTTTATACTATTTCTGTCGCTTCCTGCCCGGCCTCCCCCGCCACGCGCGTTCCGAGGCCGAGCGGGTTCCCGATTTCTCGCCCCCGCTCGCCATAAAAGGGGATGCGCAGCTACGCGGATATTACTTGGCGTTGCCAGCTCGAAGGGTACTTACATCGTGTGAATATTTATTTAACGCTAATTGGAAAACGCTTCTGCCCTCCACGCTCATCTCGCCCACCCGATATATTCCCCTCTCACGCGCCTCGAGTGTGGTAACTAGTTAACTGAAAATGGCGCGCCAACGCACCGCTGGCACGTACACCTACGCTCGCCGTTTGCTCCTGTCGCGCTCGTTTCCTGTTTCTCTTCCATCCGCCGTCCCTCGTCCTTCGACCGTGTTGCTTCCCCGTCTTTCATTCATTCGCGAACTCGTTAATTGGTGATAAGGATTCTAGCTAATTATTGTTAGCCGGAGATATCATTGCGGGAGGTCGGCCTTCAGTAGGGAGGATCATTTGTTTGAAACGTTTGGTACGTCAACTTGTACGCGATCTTTCTGAAGCTGGACAGGAAAGGTTTGCTTACGACCATCTAAATTAAAGTGGAATTTTTCCCCAAGAGATTGCTGGATATTTAGCTTTCAAAGTGAAATGTTCAGTGGGATTGAGGGAGAAAGCTGAGTGGGTAGTGCAATTGGTTTATGAATTAAGTAAACTATAAACTAGGTAAATGGAGTTTAATGAACAGGTTAGTTTAAAGAGTTTATTTAATTAAATGGATGTATCCGCGGTTTTTAATAGGTTTGCGAGGTGGGTGGATTAATGTGTTCTTGTTTTAGTATTTAGTAGTGTCTAGAGATTTGTTTATTCTTCATTGCTGCGAATTAATGTGAAGTAGTAATAATCACGCGTATCAATCGTCTGGCAATGAGTGCGTCTGACTTTTGACGGTCTCGAACTACTTAATTCTTTAAGTCAAATGAATTTGGACGGTGTTACTTTAGAACTAAATATACATACGTACGTCTGTGCTAATTTTGAAGCTGCTAATATGTAAGCATTATAAAGTCAGAAATTTTTTACAGAATCCTACCATCTCGCATTCGTTTTTAAACTATTGGTTTTTTTTAATAACTTATGTGAACACTCTCTGGCACACTCTATTCTTACAACGTATGAATTTTTCAAATATGACTAACATTGTAACACACCATCTTTTTATGAAAAAAAAAACACCTGTCATCAAATCTGACTTCAAAATTGCAAATTGTATAAACAAGAACCTCTTTTCTTTTAATATTACCTTGGATAATTTCTACTACTTTTTTGTTTCTCTTCATAATCTCTGCTAGTACTGGATTCAAATTTTAAAATCGCAGGAATATTAGAAGAATATTAAGTTATTGTAATTACACAGTAGTTTAGACTTTAGAGTATTCGACGAATAAAGTTAATTTTTTTATTCGACACATGCCGAATCATTTTTTTTTTACTTTTATTGATACTTTTGTGAATAAAACTTTTGTTGGATAAAAATTCATTACAGCAACGCCATCCACGACAAACTTGAAGAATCCGAAGAATTCTATATTCTTTGTGAGAAACTGGTCCCGCTAAAGAACAAGCAGAAGTTCTCAGTTTTTATCGAGCCACAGTTCCCGTAGCGGCAATGATTTGTAATCTGCTCTTTCCAATCACGCCGCCCCGCGCTCGCTCTGCAAGAGATATCGTACCGTGGCGGCTCAGTTCGTCAATGTGAAGATACAAAAAGCGGAGAGAAAGCGCTTCTTTATATACCGCGGGCTGTACCGCGGAATCCAGTGATGCGGCTGCAAACTGGTGGCTTCACTTTATGCTTCTGACGTACGATGATTCATCGTTCCTGTGCCATTTGTCTCAATGCAGTCGCATTTCCTGACGTCACGTGAGACGCCAATCCCAATTGCGAAATGCATCGGAGGCTTCTGAGATTCGTATAGCCGAGCCAAGTATGCATGCGCGTCCTCCTCGCATCTCTCCCTCTGACATTCTTCTAGTTCTCTTTATGGAAACAAACTGGAATTAAAGTAGCCTTCAAGAGAGGATTACGTAATTCACTGTCTAGATAGTTCCTTGTTCGAATCAGTGTATCGTCGTGTTAGCCATCTTACATAAAAATAAAGTAACTGAGAATGAACCTACATATTTTCTGATCAGTATAATAAATAAATATAATAATGAAACGATTTTCTTACATAATGAAATACTTTTATTTATGTATGCCTCGCTTAATGCACGAATTTTAATGAATAAACCAAACATCAATACCAACTATTAAACCCTGTAATCCACACCAGTTACCCCTTTACGTGACAGATGGATTTTACGTTTGAACGTATTCATTCCCAAAACTATTTAACCACGTAAACAACTAAAGTCGTCCGTCACGAATACGTCAATAACAGATGTGCAATCTAATAAATTCCACCACGGTCCCCCGGCTACCATCGACTTCCCTCAAAACTTTCCCATAATGCTTTTAAGAAATTGCACCACCCGTGAAAAATGTTCGAAACTGTCCTTAAACACACATTAACCAGCGGTGACGTTAAAGCGACCCGAATAACTGTAAAATGAATAACCTTTAACACGCAGGACCCATTACAAAGGCGCGTATAACCACCCGCTGGTCACTGTCAATTTGTTTGCGCTTATTCTCCAGCGGGGATGACGCTGGCCCAGCAACGAGTGCGCACGAACAACGAACCCATTTAATCGAGTGATTTATTCAGGACATGATCATTAATAGAAGAACATTACTCTCGCGTCAGGAATCAATAGACGGTCGGCTGAAACACGCCTGTATAACGGGGGGGCTGGCGGCTAGACAGAGAGGGGACGAGGGTCGGAGGGTGGAGAAAGAAAGGGTAACGGTGATTCAGAACGAAAGAGAGAAATACGGGAACGAATACATATATTAGACAGCGAAATAGGTGAATAGTAAAGAAAGGAGTAGAACAGCGTAAATCGGTGTGCATTCCGAGATACATAATCACTTTCTCCCTCTCCCCATTTATCTATCTACCCCCTTCCCGTTTTCCAGCTCTTTTTGCTACCCCTTTCTTTCACCCCCTAGCCACCGAAGTGGCGGGTCGCTTGAACGCCGACAACTCGACTAAATCATGGGGACAAAACCGAAACAAACCGAAATAAATTGTACAGGTAATGTGTTTTAGGCTGCAAATGATTATTCCAGATCCGTCGGGTTCAGGCTGCATGCGGTTTCCCGCAAACCGCCGCGCTTGCCGTTCCCCGGTTACACTCTTCGCTCCGCCCGCTAAACCGCCTACCACCGTTCTCCACCACGCAGCCTCGCGTGTCCATTTCTGCATACAGAAACTGTCTCGCCAGCCTCCTATTTGATCTCGTCACTCGAAACGTAATTAGCTCCATGACAAGCCGCTTGGGAATTCGGTAATTAGGGATACACTTTTCGCCGCGGAATTGCCGGGCGTCAAACGACTCGTTGTGCTCCCCTTTGAGAAACGCTGCGGGACTATAGCTTTCGGGGGGGTGAAGTCTTGAATGTGGCGGGCGAACGTGACACTAGACAGCTGCGTGGTAATGAGAAGTGGGCATACTTTGATATTTACAGTTGTCCAGAGGAGAACGTTAACTGTACACGTGGGGAAAGTTGAAGGGGCTACAAGGAGGGCTTTAAAGCTCTACCTTTTACGTTAGAAAATGGTTGCATTTGCAAATCTACGTTCACAGGATAAACTTTGATTAAATGCTTCAATTGAAATCAAGTTTCCTTACTGAATTCTGACAATAATTAACAACCTTTGTTCCTCTATGATCATATTATATCGCAAGCATGGGATTAGACACTCGAGTGGATTCATCCAAGTCTATTACACCGCCAGAGTTATTAACAAACAACAATTCCCGTTGAAGTAATTAAGCGTGTTGGGTCTCCCATAGAGGTTCTGGCCTCGATCAGACCGCGACGTTCGTGATGGGCTGTCACAGAATTACATGACTTGTCAGCCTATATTGGCCCGTGACGCACATGTATTGTTACCAGCGCGCGGCGGGCTCTTGAGACGCCGTTATACATCCGCGGATGCACATATACCGCAACGAAGAGAGACACGTGACAGCCAGGTACGCTGCAGCGACAAGATTAAGGAGCAGGGTATTTACCTCGACAAGGTGACAGGTTCGGGGACGTAGTCGAAGTAACGGGATAGCTCTGCGTGAAGATTTATGATTGTTCCGCTGCAGGCAGTGAGTGGTGGAATGTAATAGTCAGACCGTTGCTTCCCTGGGGGCCTAGAGGCGACGCACGGTCCAGCAGACGAGGGTTAGGTCTGGAGCTTCGAAGGTAGCCGTAACACGGGTCTAATAGCTCGTTTGATCCGCTCCTGTTCCACGCTGCCGGCTCGTTTTCCTCTGCCCCGTCTCCTTTTATCTGCCCTTTCTTCCTCCTCGTCGTTTCCCGCCCTTCTCGGTCATAAGAAAGGATGTCAAACGAGGCAGCTTCTGTCGATGGTGAAGATATCACTGTTGCTCACACGATCCCGCTGCTTGATTAATTTAACGCTACGTTGGGAAGATAGAAGTCTGGTATAGAGTTTACTTCGTTTCGTTGGATTTTGTGGAATTATATAGGGTGCAATGGTAATAGTGATTGTCGACAATTTTGTGAGCTGTGGAACGTGGATAGGTTCTTTTGGAATTGTAAGTAAAATGTGAAATACTAGGAAGGAGTGAAATTTTTATGGGTACTTGAATGTGTCAGCAACGTTGGGGTGGTTTCTCTTTTTATACTTGAAATTTTGAAGTATTTTATGTTTTGCTAATATTGGGAGTATTTCAGATCCTTTTTAAAGGGATGTTCCTGATGGTGTAATCGGCAGAAATCAAGGTTCTTTTGAGGAATTTTTTGTAAGGAAATTATGCATGTAATATTTTTAAAAGTTTCAGGCTATATTGTTATGTTTTTCGAGAAGTGAACAAATATATTTTGATTTAAAAATTACGCGGTAATTCTAAATGGCGCAAGTGTTTCGGAGCGGTCAAATTTTTCAACTGCGTGCAGTCTAGGTTCCATTTTTGTGATCTGAAATCAAAATACCATATAGTTTAGTGTTATTTGTACATATCCTGAAACTTTTAAAAAGATTGCATGTATAATTTCCTTACAAAAAATTCACCAAAAAGAACCTTGATTTCTGCCGATTACACCAGGTTCCAACCTTAATAGGGTAAATGGTAGAATCTAAGAATCATACATGGAATTGCTGATCTCAGCAAATTTTATTTGAAACCATTTTCGAAGCACTGGACGTGTTAAATATGCAAGAAGTTACTGGAAGGAATGGTTGACTCGTACCACTGATTCGCTTGGAAGAAGCACGAGCAAGGGAAAGAGTAGCGTTTATGGTCAGACACAATCCGCACACCAATGTGACTGAAACTATATCTTCTTATAATTTTTTTAACGTGCGGCACGTTAGAAATGTTTCAATTAAAAGTTTTTTGTATATTTGTTAGAGGGTTCATCTTTGAATAATTAATGTCATTGAATTTTATACACAATGACTTAGTGAGTCTTCAATATTGTACTTTAATTATTTTCTCCCTTACGCGCTGTGAACTAATTTAATCAATCATCCGGTTGTTAAGTTGTAGAAACTGCAGGAAAGTTTTTAAGCTTAATCCTCAATCACTACCACCAGTAAAACGTAACAAGCACAGTCCAATGAAAATTCGAAACGAGACCCAAGTACCTGCCACGTATCAAATTTCTTCTCCGAAAGAACGGACAAATTTTAAAACTCAGTGACGCCTAATAATGTAAACTGCAGATAAATGAATGGGCGAAGGTAAGATCTTGTCGTCCTCGAGGGTGATGGAGGGATCGACTGCTGGGGACTTGTTCGCGAAGGAACTGGAGTCATAGCCAGGAAGGGGGAGTCGAATTGGCGAGGAGGAAGAGAGAGGGGCGAGCAGCGACCAGCAGGGCACGGGAGGAATAAGAGAATGGTCCTTAAAAGTTCGAGAAGAGCGGGCTCTTTACTGGCGGCAGCTAGAGCGGGAGTTGTTATCTAATTTTACTCTCAACGCTTCTTCGATTTATTCGCCAACTTCTCGGCGCATTACAATATGCTGCTAACGGAGGCCGGATCGCCCTCCGCGTCCGTCCTGATCCTGCTTTCACCCTCTTCCGTTTGCTTCCCTATCTCTTAGTCGGTGCTCGGCTAAGAATCCCCCGAATCTCCTGCTATATACATAGTTGCACCCCCTTCGTTTGATTTTGCCAAACACTTTCCTTGTTTCCCCGCGACGAGCTGATGAACTGTTTCTTTAACCTTTTCGAGGCTCTAATTTCCCTGGAATATTCGTGCAGTAAAGTCTCTTCCCCCGAGTGTAGCGTAATATCGATCTTTAGATTTTTATCATTCGTTGTGGAGTAGATTGTAGGTATACTTTGTATTATTTTCGTTGCATGGAAATTGGTGTTCCTTGTTTAGCCGGTCAGGGAAAGGTGAAGGCATTGCGATGTTAAATTTGTAAATTTTAGTGTGTACTTACTTGGAGGATTGGCCTCTAAGTTTCCTTAGCTATGAGTCAGTCATTTGTAGTCCAATTGTTAAGCATTTAAAGAGGAAGTGTATTTTGAGAGTGACGACGGATTATATATTGTTTCGTCATATAGAATATAAATTAGGTTAATAGTCAGTTCTTTCACATTTTAATTACCTATTCAAAACTACATCGCCAGCAATTTTGTTTTGCACTCAAATTATCTAAATAATTGTACATTCACCATTTCAGAATAGATTTCTTATCCACATTTAAGGATTTAAGGAACAGTAATAATTACTTTTTCAGTTGCTACTCAGAGCACTTTCATTTACTTCCTTCAAACAAGCTGCTTAAAAAAAAAGAATTATATGCCTGCTGTTCTGAATTTGTATCAATACTGAGAAACGCCCATGCACAAGGCAAAGGTGCACAGGAATGCGAATCATCAGAAACAGAAGGTTATTAAACTGCCAAGAAATAAAACTACTTCAGTATGAATTCCAAGTACACAGGTACGAAGCTGCCACATACTTTCGACCCATGCACAACGGCGAAATTGAGGCAGATCTCTTGCAAAGAATAAGCATTTCACTTTCACCCCTCAACACAGCTGGCACGCAACATTTCATAAGAATCTTTCCTTCTCCCCGCTTCATCCAAGGAAACAGAAGCCGTTATGATATACGAAAGGCGGGGAAGCACATTCACACTATTATTACCTGCATTATTTACATCTCCTCCCATCGAGCTTCAAACTGAAAAGCAGAAACGAGAATGACAATACAATCATTTATATCAAAGGAAGAGGGTGCACGTTCGAAACATCTAATAAGTAGATATTACGACCTACATGGACGTTTTCGTGGGCGGAAGTGGGGTTGAAATGTAGGAACAAGCGAGTACCGATAACTTGTGGAATTTAAGACTGTAATGGTTAACAATTTTTATTTGCAAGAAAGGGAATTAGAAGGTGATTTCTGTTACAAAATTTTTCCTGATACTTTTTGTGAAAAATCCAAATCGTTCAGCCTTCTTCCTTCCTTTCGCTTTTAAATTAGAAACCGTCAATACAGAGATGGGTAAATTTTGTATTCCAATAAAGTTTCGATTAAAAGTTAAAAAAATTATTCGTCCTGTGTCGAATAAAGTTAATTTTTTTATTCGTCGCACTTTGCAACTTCAGTGTTCAATAAACTTTTTAATTGTAACTTTAACTGTAACTATAAACTTAACTTTAATTTTAACGACGTCGAAAAAAGTTAAAGTTAAAATTAGAGTTAGAGTTAGAATGTTAAAGTAAATGTTAAAAAATTTATTTGGCGCTAAAGTTGAAGCTTCGACGAATAAAAAATTGAGCTTCGTTCACCAAATTTTCTAATGTTAAAGTAACTTTTATTTCATCGATTATTTAAATAATTATTAATTTAGTTAATGCCCATCTCTGCCCCAATATTCCGGGTAATATTGTAATGTATTGAATTTCACTTAAAGAAAGGAAATCGGGGAAAGATAATAATCTTTAATTTTTCTTCTTGGCCAAGGCCTTACCGATATTCATCGGTTCCTACATTTCGTGTCCAGTTCCATCGATGAACACCACATCCATGTCGTGGCCCACCCTTGTAAGTAGACGTTGAGAGAAGTTGAAGTAAGTTATACAAACTTTCGCGTTGTTGATCACGAGCGAAGTGGCCCCGTTTGTAATCCCCGACCGCACGCCGAACGCTGCGCGGAAACATTCTTGAAAGCTCGTTCATCGTTTGGCAGCGTTTCCACTGGACAAGGAGCAGAAACAACGGTGAAAGAGATACCCGAACAATACCAGCGGGAACGCAGTCCAAGCTATCGGGCAGATCGTGTCTCAAAGAGTAAGAAGAATGGGTTCACCGCGCACGATCGGTCTCTGTGTCAGAGAAGCAATTGTCTGACTTATTCTGCGGCTGGACGCGTCTTTTCGACTCTCCTCTACAGGGGCGCAATCGTGCTTGCGAACTATTTTCATTAAGGCATCGTTACCATCCCGTTCCGATGAAAGTTCGTCGGTTAACCGAACTATCTCGTGATTTTTCGTAGTTCTGGATTGGCGTGCAAGTAAGGTAACTTGGGAGAATTTCAAAGTTTTTTCAAGGGGAAAGAGAAATCGAAACGATTAAGTGACGTCGAAGGAAATTGCAAATGAAAGCGACTGGAGTGAGTTAGAAGTGAATATGACTTACAAGGGAAGATCCCCGACCCGGAAACTCAAAAAATATGAAACTTTGGGGATATATATCTATGTATTACGCAACTTTTTGCTGCCCGGATTCATTCTAAGTGGGTGAAATTGACCCCTGCTATTTTCCAATTTTATATTTTAACTCGTGAACTGTAAGAACTGTAAATTTCCAAATGATAGTCCTAACTTAAAAAGTAACTTTTATCCGAAAACTATTTTCTATCTCCCTAAATATTCTTCACATAAAATTTTCGTTGAATTTTACGCATGATATGCTATGGCATAGTAGAAATTATTTATACGTGGTGGTAGAATTTTATTCTATGTTTATCGTGGTATTCCAAAACAGGTAGATACGATTTAAAATTCGAAAGCTCGTGCTAAATTCCAGCACTATTGATTGACAGAATATTTCCTCTCCAAAGAAATATAAACCAAATACTAGTTTCTCCAACGCGCGACGTAAAATAACAAACGTTTATTCGTTCTTCACCATTTACAATATGTTCAGCGAAGTACATCGCGCAACGGTGTTGTGGAAATTACACGACGCACGGGGGACGAGTGTTCGCCATGGAACATCCGTACAAAGCGCGCACAGTCCGTCAAATCAGAGCTCATTCTACCACGAAAATACTTCGCATAGCTCCCGGTACCATCGACCATGCAGAATTTCGAAAATCCGCGTGATTCCAGCGGACCTTTGAAATTATTGCCAACCCCCAGCGACTGAGCGGGCGAAAAATGGAGGCGAAGGCTATTAATACGAATTTGAAAGTGCCCAGAGGGCTTGCCTTGTGGTGCCCGCGAATTTATTGGCGGGGGGGGGGGGGGGGTCGGTGAGATCCGCTCAGCGGGTGGAATAACCGTTTGAAATTTTCGGGAAAATTACAACCCGAAATTCTTCCACACTCCACGGTTACACGCGTGACGTTCATCGAGTTCATTCCAGCGGGAAGGGCTGTTACACTTGATCAAAGCCGACGTGTACAGTTACGTACTTTCGATCCTTCTCCACCCGCCCCCTCGCTGGCGGGGCTCTTCACCTCCCTGCCCGCGCCGCTGTCATCGTACGGGCACGCTTCAGCCGCGCTATTTGCATATTACCGGCGTGCGGCGTGCCGGCAACAGGCCATCGAAATACCGCTCGCCTTCCCCTCCGGCCTTTGCGCCACCGCCGTCGCCCCTTCCTGTGCCCTATCGTCCGCCAAAGGGAGAAACGCGTTCCCCGCGCTGGCACTAACAAAAATTTCAATACGCCGCGCACACCGCCCTCTGCACCTCCCCCGCGTCCTCCCCGTGTTACCTGTTACGATGGAACTGTGACATCGCGGACTCGTCCAGCCCAAATGCACACCAAGTGCACTTTGAAAACAGCCTGATCGCTCGCGACACTGCTGGAGTGCGTTGGGAGGATTGGATGCAGAGGGTAGAAGTAGTGTAGTGAGATGGTAAAAGCAAAAGGGGTGAAGACAGGGTGCTGGAGTGTCGGGTGTCGGGAGCTTGGGGATGCATCCTGTGTAGCTTTCGGACACTAGAATGTCAAAGGGCTGCGTGTATCAAAGTGGATGGACGTTGTGGGGCTGTGCGATCGTTTAACGAGTGTATCATAAAGTTTAAGCGTTTAACCCTTTAGCGCACGCACCTAGATGCCGTTGAAGAAGAAATATCCCGTTTTGTTTTTATCGTTAAAAATGGTCTGAATTTATATATCCTTTTACAATTTTTTTTTTTTAATTTATTTTTTTCAGAAGTCAAAATACGTAACAACAAAAAATACAGGGTTTAGATAAGTCCATCTTTCTTCAGTGAATAAAACTACACTAAACATGTTTCACTTAAACTATTGCAAACAGCGAAATGCGAGTGCAAACGGCGAAACGGCAAAAAAAAGGAATGTATCATATATGATACGTTTGGTGCTAAAGGGTTAAAGTGGCGACACTTCGGCATCCACTGCACTCTTCCAATCTTTCATCTATTGATCTGCATTTATTTAAGCATCGCGAGAACTTTCTGTATCACAAAGCGTCCCCAAGCGCAGGGTTCGCTTGGAATGATTTGAATTACTTCAAAATTTTGTAATTTCTTTATGAACCTTGTTTAACAAATACAATTTATACGCCAACTTAATAGCTATGTGCAGTCACGAAAGATACCTACTGTCGAATTTTCTCCACATCGTTCATATGACAAATTACCATAGTTCGGTGGGTGTTCTAGGAGTTTGAAGACGAAATTAATCGTAGTACTGTGTGGTTGGCTCGAGTTACGTCGGTCGTGTGACTGATACGTACTACTGAGAAGTTGAGTGTGCACTGCTTATGTATATCCTATGCGAATGCTATCGAATTTGATAACGAGATTTCTGTATTTATATTGTTGCAATATCTTAATGTGGGCATATACATTCTGATTGATTGCTTTTACAGAAAACACAGTTTCAAGTTTCTGACTCACAAAAATTGATGAGAATATACAATTCTTATTCTACAATTTAAGAAAGAGGCAATAAAAAGAATTCATAGGAGATTTATAGGAATTACCAATAAAATAAATTCTTCGTAGCAAATGCAAAGCGTTAAGTTTCCCTGCACCATTCAATGTACCACTTCATTTTACTGATTCATAACAGGATAGCTGGAAAACAAGTAATTTGAAAGAACGTGCCCACATTTCATCACAATTAACAGCATATGATGATCAATTAAACACATGGAGGGATCGCTAAGGAGAGGAAGAGGTGCTAAACTTTCACAAACTCCTGCAATTTTTACAATCCAATAAAGACATTATCACGTGATACCAACAACTAGCAAATACTACAGTAACATGTAACAAACGACATCAGAAACTGATGCACGTGCAGCGCGCGATCACCAGCCCAGCGGAACTGCAACGACCAATTCCGTCTGTCTCAGACGAGTTACCGTGTTTCCCATCGATTCGAAACTTTAACCATCCCCATAATCGCATATCCCGAAGTTGATCCGTGTTCCCTTTTTCTCCGTTTCATTCTCCATCTCGCGTCTACACAGACATTTCTGCCGGTTCCCCTTCGAGCAAAGCTGTATTCGTTTGTGATGAGCCTTGTCCAACCCGCCTGCCATCCACGCCGCAGGCTGTACAAGGCTGCGGAGGGCAAAAGGACAGAATGAAGTTTCGAAGTTAAAAATTGTTTAAATTGTCGCTTAACAGTTAGCCGCCGGGGCTAATGAAACGTGGAGCCCTGGCTGCGCCCACCCCCGACGCCGCCCAGCCTCCTTTCATGCTGCAGACCAACCCTTTGACCTCGTCAGTCGGTACACGAGCACACAGACCGTAGGAGGAACTTCGCAATCACTTTTCGACCGTGGACGTGCCATGAGGACAGTTTCGCCCTTGCTTCTCACCCCCCACTTCCCCGCCATTCTTTTTTATCCATCAAGTCGTGCAGCATGTAGGTTCCGCTCTTTTGACCATTCGATGCGCGGTTTACGTGCCTGTGTGGGTGTGTGCATTGTGACCGCATACACGACTAATTGTTGCATATAAAACGGACGTCCAGGGCCCCGTCTAAGGGAACGCAAGCAGGGCAACTGTCCAGAGTGGCTTTGGGGGAGACGCAATTGGTATAATTAAAAAATTAAAATCGATAGAAATCAATAAAAAAGTAAAACTTTTGGGAAATGGTAAAATATTAGCTAATACATGTTTGAATTTAGTATCAAATTTATAAATTGTTTTTAAATCACCCATAAAATTACTATTATACTAGGGAAAAATCTTATGGGTCTCGAATTTTTCCCCTTTTCTTATATTTATTTTGTTTTGTTCGTTAAATCCTTTTTTTCTGAGATTTCAAGAATGTGTACAACCTCTTGCCTATATAGTTTACTTTGTTTTGGTACTGGTTTTTTATGAATATTAAATTTTTTATGAAGCCAAAAGCTTTTGTTATTTAAAAAATAGCTGCAAAAAATTTCACTCGCTGTCAAAAATTTTTGAACATTGAGATTTTTTGGTTTTAGTTCTCTCGAACTTACGTCTGTATGTTTGGTTTAATAAGAAGGATTAAAAATATTTTTACTCGTTCAAATCCTGAGTGCGCTACTGATCATGTGATTTGTGTTTGATGGTTTTCAGTCAAATGTGTGATATCGAATTTAAATTTTAGGTGATCTTCAACTGTGGAGAAATGTTTTCAGTTTTTGTGTTGCAAATACTTGCAAAGCGAGATGGACAAAGAAATTAATTTTGTAATTATGAGAGTTGACGACATGCCTGTTCAAAGACAGTTTTATTCTGTAGGGGATGTCTATTACTGTAATTAGTAGGTCTTAAAGAATTAGTTTATTTTACTTGTACAGCTTTGAAAATATTCAACGTGGTGATATAATAATTATTGGAGTTCTGTGTGTAGTAAAATAACCAGAGAGAAGGGAAAAAACCATTGCCTATGAGATGTGGAAGGTCTCGGGACTGGCAAAAATTTGCGTGAAGAGGCATGAATGCGCAACCCTTCTTATCAGCCGTCGAAAAGAAAGCGGGTGTACGAAGCTGGAAACCAGAAAGCTCATTGCACATATGCACGCCTTCCGTTTCCCATTGTGTGTATGTTATTCTTCTATTCCTTTCGCCCCTTCCGTCTTGGATGGACCTGAACTTCTTTTTACGCTTTCTTCATTCCTTTATTCCCTTTTCCCATTCTCCCTTTCTTCTCTCCATTCTTGCATTCTTTGCTGCCATTTATGCTTTGTCCCATTGAAATGTTTCCATTGAGAAATAAGTTTACGCTTAAATGAACATTCGTGTTAGTAGAACAAAGTCACGTGATTCAAGGTAATTTTCAATTGATTTGCGGTTCGACACTTAAACCCTTTGAAACCCTTTGTGGTTCAAATGTATATATATATATCTGAGTTGCGGAGATATTTCTGAAGACTTTATTTTTCTATAACTAAAAGATTATATTCATAAAGTTTAACCTCTCGATTTCAACCCAGTATAATAATAAAAAAAAAGAGATTTCAGTTTCTAGGAATATTAATCTACTATTAATCAACGTCTGAATGATAGAAATAAACGCAATAATAAAATTTTAAGTAATACTTAGCTTGATGCATTAGAGTATCACATAGACAATATATTTAAAATAAATCGTAATCTGTCCGGATCGTCGTAAACTTGTTTACGAAATTCATCCCTGTACGGAAAAATCGAAACTAAGTATGTCAACCATTCATTATTCACACAAACGTCTCATTCCACATCACGAGTAATAAAACTGAACAAATGAATATTGCTTTATTTCCCAATACATATCTTCCTGCCTTTCAATTCTTACTTAATAATATTATTATCAGCCAAAAGCCAGACAAGCATGAAACAAATCTAACAAGCAGAAACAATTTATAATCTGACCTGAAATACACCTTCGCAATATCTTAACAAAACTGAAATATGACCCTTTCACCGCCTATGTTCATCCAACTGTCTGACCCATACAAAGCACATACTACTTACAACCGCCCGCGAGACTGCAGGAAAAATCCCATATCTCTCTCCCATCTCTTGGTCGCCCGTGCAGAAATTTTTTCTCGAAGCTACATCAGGCTCGAGGAGCCGATATCGCCTGTTTTAAACAAACAAGCAAGCGCGATTTTAATTAAAGGAACGCCGTTCCGCTTAGCTGGCACGCGCAGCGGCTCAACTTCGGCGGCAAGACAAGCGACGGAGGCCCCCGGGCCCGGAAGTTATGAAACTTATAATCAACGAACTCGCGGGAAAGTTTTTAATTTATCTCGGTGGGCGAATAACGACGACACATCCCGTCGTTAGTTTCGATTATGCCGCCTCTTTCGGTACGTACGTGCGCGTGCTGGCAATATCTCGTTGTACACTTGCCCCACGGATGTCCTCCGACTCTGCTCTGTCGCACATACACACGTACACGTAACGACGTGGACGGCTCAGCTTCCTTCCTGGCCTGTAATTGCTATTGTACGGATCGAGTTCACCGTAAATCGAGAACGGGGGGCTGCAAATCGGCGACGCGGTCTCGGGCACCGTTCGAAAGAATCGCTGGGATATGTACGCGCGTACACGGACGTACATGTATATATGTACGTACGTGTGCGCGCCGGGGTGGTGGGACGAGCCACTCTCGGAAATCGAGTCACGAATATCGCGTTGAAACAACTGGAGCGTCTCCTAGGCATGCTGGAATCCGGGATCCGCGGATAATCCTACCGCGCTTCGATCTTGGCGCGATGTTAAACGACGCTGCAGAGAAAGAAAGGAACAGAGGAATCGGGGGATGGTGACAAAGTGCTGGGGCGAGGGGGAACGATGTTAAGTCATGGCGACGATGCTTCGCGACTCAGTCGACTAAAAGGCATTTTTAAGAGCGGCTGAGGAGAGGGAACTGTACAGGGCGTTGAAGATGGAATGGCCATGAGTGGATCTATGTATTCGTGACGGTGGTGATTGGTTGGAAAGGGGACTGATCGAGAGCTTCTTCTTTAGTTTGAGATTCGTGGTCGAATTCTTTTCAATCCTGTATAGAGTAAAGAAACCAGTAAATGACCGAATTGTTGAATGAGAAGCCCAGTAAATGACTGCATATTTTTATTAAGAATTGTACTTATTAATGGTTGTTTAATACCCAAAACTAAAAATATGGGATATTAAAAGTGCCACTACACTCTATTTATAAAGAAATAGTAATTTTTAAATTTATAATTGACATTTCTTTGCCTAATGGTCATTCACTGGTATGCGGTCAATTACTGGTTGGTTTACCCTAGTATGGTTGGCAGAAGGGTACGAGTTTCGAGAAATGCTATGTGTTGAAGACGAACTGCTTTTGTTTAGGAATAATTGTTACTGTATTGGTTCATTATGTTGCACTGGTTTATTTCTGAGAGCAACGTGATTTTTTCACTATTTCTGTTGACATTGTGAAGCTGCTGGTTCTGCATTCAATTGCTTTTGAATATTGTATTGTATGGGTGAATAGAATATGCTGAAATAAAAAAGTTGGACTAGGAAATTGGTGGTCGAAATGGATTTTCTGACGAGTTCCTGTTTTATAAATGGTTATTCAACTGGATGGATAGGTTTCTCCATGTTAGCCTTCGTCGTTACTTTTATTTATATCCCGTGCCATGTTGATTACTGTACGATTGAAATCAGTCACTAGTAAATTGCAAAAATATTCTCTTTATGTAACTGCTTTTATAAAAGTACATAGTGAGTACATTTTGTATTTATTATTTTTTTTCTTTGGCATTCTACATTCAATATTATTAATGACTCACTTAAAGTACGTACTATCCTCTAGCAATGGCCGCTATCTCATGTAATTAAACGAAAGCCATGAGTAGGGGCTAATTATTATAGAATAAGGGGCAAGGGGCACTATACAAACTTAACTGTTCATCAGTACAACTATCGCTACATCTTTGATAAGTCCTTATCAGTGTTATGATAAAGAAGCAAGGCAATAATATTTTTTTTATATCTATACACCTTTAATGTTAATAATCATGACACAACTATGCTCAACACAAAGAAGGCGAGACCACTACAGTAAAACTGATATCATTGTCAATCCCCCAAATATTGCAGTATTTTTCAATAAAAGTCAGTCCCTCCGTAAAATGAACGGCATCAAAACGTTTAAAGATCCAATTAACCGCTATTATTGAAGCAATTGAATCGTACGACAAAATAAACTGAACGACTTGCTACAAGGCTGTAGTAATTCTATTACAGGAAAAGGGAAAGACATCAAAGTGTGCGATATTAAAGTCATTGTAAATTACAGTTTCACGTATTTGCTCCGTTGAATGTGTACGCCAAATTGCAATATCGATAATAGATATACGCGTAATGAAATCTAAACGTAATTAAGTACTGCAATCAATAAACCTCGCTTCGCCTGACAAACCCATGTGTCACGTGTTTCTTATAAGCGCCCAATTTTCATTTGGTACCTATTTTGTGCCCTTCTTGCTAAATGCAAAGAATTCAATATTCACATTTATGTAGTTTAATAAAGCAAACTAACAGTTGCATGTAATTTAATGTTAATTGTATATTACGAGCACTGTTTTATGGTAACAGTTGAGTGCTTTCATCTAAAATAAATTAAATATAGATTTATACTATCACGACGCCTTTTCGACGTGTAAATTCAAATTACATTTTTCTGATTATTGAACGTAACTAAAATACAGTCTCCAAAGCCTAATTCGCAGCACACGCTTAGTCTTCACCCTGCCTTATAAATCATTACGGAACCCTACAGCTTTTAACTTTCTCCTTACGTTCCACCATGAACGAGGGGAAGTAAGACGCGTATCATAAAACACGACCCTAAAATTAACCGATTCTTTAATTACTCATTCCATTTTCCAGTTCGAACGTCTTGTTTCCCTTCTAGAAGCCAATTTACTCCTCATTAAGTATTAATGCTATCATCTTCTCTACTTATTTCAATGAAACATAAGAATTCTCGTAATTATCTTGCGAAGAGTGTATTGAAAAACTAAAGTACAAGAACTGTAACGATAGATCCTGCTCAGTGCTAAATTTCAAAACTGAACGGCTTGTATTTTTTAAACAATCTCGAAGTAAGCAAACTGATGACTTAAACCGCCTCTAATTTCACGTAGACTGCATTATACTTCAATTTCAAGGATTTTCAAAAAAGTGATTTTTGGAATACATATAAGTCCTCATTACTTCCAACGAGTTATACATATTCCTAAACTTTCACCTCAAAATTCTTCAAAACCTGGCATAATCGTCTACAGCCAGCAGAAATCCGGACAATCAAAAAATTTCAGACCAACGTTTCCTCGTACAGTTAATGAAACCTTTGGGCCACGCATGGAATCAAAAAGCCCCATGGTTGCACCCATGTCGAACAACCACCCCTATACGCGTCAGTAAAAAAAAAGGAAACATCGAAGCATAGCCAGACAACGACGGAAGCCCAGCCTCCGTAGCAAACGGAGACCACGGGGATGAATGAAATCTACAGATGGCTGATTTCGGAACAACGTGGCGATGGATGTTTGCTCGAGTGTGGGTGGGTCCAGCGCAAAACAAACAGGGCTTACCGCATTGATCGCCGTAATCCCGAACACGTACGTTGTCTCTCCTCCTGTACGCTTCTCTCCTAACTCTCACCGATGCTTCTATCCCCCTGCATCGAGAACCCTTCCACAGCGCGGTGTCCTGCGTCCCTGCTGGTGCGTGGACGTTTCACCTAACCTACGTGGCCAGAGAGCCTGTACCTGCGTACGCGTCCCCCCTGCACGCGCGGCGTGTGTGTCTTAGTGCTTGCGCGCGGATGGATTGTCACAACAGCAGGGGACACTAGACTAAACACTCCGACGATCGTGACCATCGGTAGAGGCAACGTGTTCCCACCGGCCAAGTAATATCCGTCACGATATTACTCTTCTCGCCACTCCTAGGCTTTATTCCCGCCCTAACGTTGATCACCGTGTATTACTGTTGACGGTAATAACGCGAAAGACGTTGACAGAAACGTATCAAACGGACGGATGTGGCTTTCCGTAGGATTGTTGACGTTCCATGGTGGAAAGGACAATGTGTATCCTAGATATGCGAGGCAGGGATAAGACCCGGTTGCTGTTCGATTGATTGGTGATGGATCGTTTTAGGTCAGAAGCGATTAACATTGTGAGACTTGTACAGAGTTGGGCAGTGAATAAATAAATAGTTATTTAATTGATGGATCGCATAAAAATTACTTTAACATTATTTGGGGCTCGAATAATCCGGATTTATTTTATTCGACGAATAATACATGATTAATAATTTTTTTTACTTTTATTCATTGATTTCGACAGTTCTCACTATCGAAATTTGTAATGATATTACAAATTAAATTTGGGATTCTGAATTTCTGCTGTTATTATTTTCTAACCTACGATTTTCAACACCGATAATTATCGATAGTGAAAATAAGCGATCTATAGTTTTCGATAGTGAGAATCATCAATAACTATCGTAAGTACCATCGATAGTTCTCCACCACTAATTCGAAAATTCGAATTAAGCGATAACATTTCATCGGCCGCGTAAAATCGCCGACCCTTGAATGGCCGCCCATTGAAATTATAATTACACGCGATCCAGTCCGCGGCGCATTTGAATTTTTCAATTTCTCCGGCACGCCCATCAAGCGCGGCATCGACCATAATACCGTTGCACGAATCGTCGCCCGGGGCGCTCGGTACAAATGTTCCCCGAATCGTTCGCGGTAATGGAAAATCATGGGGAAAAAGTAACGCGAACTCATTTCGTTCCCCCCTGCCGTGACATGTTTCTCGCGCTACTCGATGGTCAAACCTCGGCAAAAAATCCGGGAGCCCGCGCGCGGCCCGATATTAAAAGTCCGGCCGGAGCGATATTCGATACAGCGGAGCATGAAAATGCACTGGCGGTGACCAAAAGTCGCGCGTATCAACGGCCGTCGCTGCGGAACGCTGGCCCCCCCGCGGTTATGTTACGTCGATGCCGCCTTTTATTTTCATCGTATCGTTGACTTTTATAGGGAAAGTTCCACGACAATGCTTGGGAACCAGCCCAAGCCTGTAACTGCGACAGCTAGTGATAGACACGGCCAAGGGCGGACCAAGATTGAGAAGTATCGTACGAAAAAGGGGATGAGCGCGGGGAGTTGGAATATCGAAGGGAGTCTAGCGAGCGCGGTACCAGCGTTTACGGGAAATTGGACTTTGCAAAGAAATCCGAGGCTGTCTTATGGCGCCCCTCTCTGTCTTGTTGAACCGTTCGGTTATCCGCCGTGGTATTACGCCCCGATACACGTATGCGTGCACGGGGCCGTCCTTCTCGTTACCGTGTATCGACTTTGCAACCGTATCAGCCGAATTCCGCGCGTGACCGTACACGTGTACGTACGATCACGGCCGAGGTGATCTCGTGGAAATTGCTTGCCTGTTTCCCCTCGAACATACGGGGAAATGGCTTCAAGTGTGGCCGGTTTTGTGGAATAAGACGCGGCGCACCGATGAATTCGTTTCCGCGATCAGGGTTCTGCGTGTTGCGGATATTTATGAGGATTCTGTGGTCACCGTTTCTATAGGGTAGGTTAGATAAGCAGCTTTTGCTACTGCGAACTGTTCCTCACTCGATGTTGATCTATCCTTTATTCGTGTTGCGCGTCTGTTTTACTATTAATGAAGTTCCCCAAGGCTAATTTAGCTAAGTGGACGTGCTGGCGAGGATGCGCGTAAGATGAATTCTACACATCACTGTAATGAAACTCGGTGTATTTACCAACAACAATAGTGAGTAGATGTAACAATCTGTGTACATGGTTGACACGGGGGATGTTGGAAATTGGAATGTTTGCGCGTTGAAAGCTGAATTAGTTTGGATGTTTAAACGCGTATGTACCGGAGGAAGATGCTGGTTACAAGCTCTGTGTAAGAGTTTTAGTAGACAGCTATTCGCCTAATCGTGAGCGGCGTCGTGGATAATTGAAGATCGTGGCGAAGGGGATGCCGCGTGGAAAGAGTTAAATCGTTCTGGAGTCACGCTTGAACCTCGGAAATACCGAGGTGGAACAAAATATAATAAACAATTTAAAGAAATTAAGGTTATTGCATTCAACCTGGGCCTTGACGAATAAATCGACTCCCATTAGTGTCATTCTACATGTCTACAGCACTGCATCTACGCATTAACTAGAGACACTATAATAAGAGTCTGGACACAAGGAGGCCAGTTTTTGATTGGTCCGCCATATTTGATCGAAATCCCACGAGAGAGAAAGAGATATTCACCATTTCACTCTTAACCACTCTTAACAACTCTTACGATTATGTTGATATTTTACTATCTATTAATCTGAAAATGTGCATTCGGCTTTTTGATTGGCCCGCCATTTTTCATTTATTCCCGCTGATTTTTAAATCTGCCAATTATACCAAGATAATGAAGATATAAAGTAAAAAACCAAATTTTGTGTTCTATTTGATATATATTTTTTTATTATACTTATTTAAATGTGTAATGCATTGCGATAGGGTTACCGCCATAAACGTAAGAGTTGTTAAGAGGGGTCAAGAGTGAAATTGTGAATATCTCTTTCTCTCTCGTCGGATTTCGATCAAACATGGCGGACTGTCACTCGTGTCCAGACTCTTATTACAGTGTCTCTAGCATTAACTTGCCAGATTCTCGTAACCTTGGTTATCCACTTGAATGAGCTTGCACCACGCGTGCATTTGGAATCAGGTCCAGACAGTACACTTGATATGTGAAAAAATGAAGCGGCACTTCTGGTGGAAGGTATTCCAGTCGCTTCCCTTTGCCGTTTGAAAAACGGGAACGCGAGGTTAAATCATGAGGGCGACCAATGGGCCGGAAGAGGGAGCTGGGGATGGAGAGAGAGCGAGACCACTCTCCATCGTCTCAACCACTCGACCCTACTTATTTCAATAGCTTTCTCTTGCCTCGTTTGAATAAACTACGTCTACTGCACGCACACCCTTTCGGCGGGCGTCCACGCCCACGTGCAGTCGCGTATAAAATTTGTGTACTTCGAAAAACCGGGATGGCCCGACCCCCTCCGATGCCGGGGCTCCTTGTTGCGCGGGCCGGCACTTCATCATCGGTCGCGTCGCGATGCCCCGGAACGGCGACGCGGGTTCGGGCAGTTTACATTTGTTATGAACTGGCCGTAGGTAGCGCTGCATGAAAAATCGAACGTTTTAATTTGTCTGCTCGTGGTTGATTACCGAGCCGCGCCGCGGATATACGAGGCCCGTGGCCCCGCTTTTATGAATGGCGTTTCTGATAACGCCCCCGGTAAAACTGAAATAATACCTACGCCGCCGCTGCTATTGTTTCGCGAAGTTTAGCGATCGCGGCGGGCGATACAGAAAATGGACGGGAAAATAAAAACGACGAACTTTCGGGGAAAACGTGAACGCGCGCGGCGCCTTCGACGGTGAGCCTGCGGGGGCGAGTGTGCCGTTTCAACGCCAGGTCGAGATTTTTACCGCCGGATGCGAAGATTCCGGGTTCTGCACTGGGGTGGTTCTTATTTTTGACTTTTGAATTTTCCTCGCGGCACCCCTCAGAATAGTTCCAAATAAAAAAAAAAAACGGGGAAAATGGAGAATGGGAAAAGGTGCCCCTGGGACTTTGAATATTTAAATAATTATTTAACAGCTCACAAAGTGTTTGAGAAGCATTTAAACTTTAAAATTTGGAAAATAAATTTTTTTTATAATTCTTCGGAGTTTCTTGGAACACCGTTTGTCGCACGAGAAGAAGTAATATAACACAAAATATGCTCCTTGTCTGGATCTACAACTTTTGTTTGACATATTTTTTTCTTTAATCAATAAATTGCACGATATTATATAAAATCGATTTTGTGAGTTTTAAATAATTATTTAAACGTTCAAGGGCCCAGGGGCACCTATTCCCGTTATCCGATCGGGCTCAAACTTTACACAGATTTTTTTTTTACTATTTACAACTATTCGGGAAGGTGCTGCGGAGAAATTCATAAAAAAATTTCACCAAGAGTAAATAAGAGCCACCCCAGCCTGCACCCAGCACATTGCACAAGAATTATTCACCCCGAGTGATGAATTCTAGCGAATTCCATATCTCATCTAACGAAGATCAAAAGTCACCTCCGCGATGCGATCCGCCAGATTTCCCTAACCCATGCAGTCTATATTCCTTTATGCTTCCCATTTCCAGCCTTCCTTTCCCGTCGACGGCTGCGCCGAATATTAGTCGACCAGGAATTGGGGTGCGAAATTCTCGAAGTCTGGCTCTGAAGTATTTATGAAGGTGTACCCCCACCGGTGCTCCTCATTCTTCCTCATCACACCCCTCTTGTTTCGCCCGACTCTTCCTTCTCTACCGTTCTACTTCTCCATTCCCCCCTCGCTGTATGACGTTTGCTGTCTCCTCCCTCCCCCTCTTCTATCACCACCCCCGTCGTCTACCTGACGCTGCGTTTTCCTTTTCCCCATCTGCTCGTATCGCGAAAGAACCGAGACACTCTAGCCCCGAGTCTCCATCCGCTAGTCGCGTGCAAAAACTAGGCGCGGAGAACCTCTTCCTTTCTATGTTTTTGCGCCCACCCACGCGGCGGCCGGGCTACCCAGGCTGGTAGTTGCGCCTAATCTTTAGCCGATATCTTGATCCGCGGTTGTTGGTCGATGAAACGCACAACCGTTGAACCGCTGTTAGCGGTGTTCCCAGCGGGGGCTACGCGGCCGGGGGATGATTGCGCACGGGGAGGCAGGCCGTTCTCGGTGGTGTTGGAGGATGATGAAGGAGGAAAAGGAGGGGCATTCACGGGTGAAAAAGTGCAGCAGTAATGCAGGGTAGAGCGGCGGCTGTATACGTGAGAGCGGTGGGAACCGAGTCTGGGGGCAGGTAGGCATTTTTAGTGGCTGTGCTTCGGCTCGTTAATAATTCTATAGGATTACGCGTTTAATGGCACCCTGAAATCGGATTAAGAAAATCGTGTTCTTCTGTTGTACGTGCACGTATAATCGCGTCGTCCTTCATTCCTTGCGTTGTTAGCTGTTAGCCTGACCCTTTACATTCTAACTACAGGGCTTCAATTAGTACACCTACGGATAGTCTGCTTATGCGAACTGTACGCGTTATTTATGAAAATTATTCTCGCTTAATTGGAGACTGTTGTTTGTGTATGCTTCTGAACGCGTAAGCTCCTTGAGAGCGAGCTCTGTTTTTACTGGGTTGTTGGTTGTTTGGGAAAAGGATCAGTCCTGTGTAGTTTTAATAGAAAATCTGATTTAAATGCTGCTCTGGATACTGGTTTAAGTTTTTTTAGTGTAAAAAAACTGGCTTCTATGAAGAAGTTGTTGTTGAGGCATAAACTTATACTATATGTACCTAGTAGATCATTTTCAATTTTCTTCAATTTACTATTACCTTTCTCCATCTTACCATCTATAAAAAGCTTCACTTCCAAGCTGCATAAACGATTTTCTTATTATCTCTACTACGACTTCCTTTCCCAAATAGGAGATTTCATTAAACCTGCATTGACTATCAGTCAACAGAAATGGTCTAAGTCATTTTCTTTCTCGTTTCGCAGTATTTGGATTTCTATATTTGTGTAATCGATGTAGTTTAAAATAAGAGAAAAATTCAATTTTTTTTAGATTTTTGACTTAAACCACTTTCACAATCACCGCCCACAAATATTCCTGCAATATCTATGATTCAATTCGTCCACAGAAACCTCGAATGTTCAATTAACCCTCGCTATGCTGGGTCAATTTTGAATCACCCTAAATATTAAATTCTATGTGTTACTTATTATATCAGTATTACTACCTGAGAATTTTAAGTATTTTAAATCATACTAAAATCAGAGAATAATGTAAGAGCTTATTCTAAGCTGTGCAGCAACGAGATTATAGGTCAAATGGATCCTGAATCCACTATGCAGACAAGCTATTTTCCGTCCAAGGGTTAAATCATAGTCATTTTGACAACGGAGTGCAGCATGGCAACCAAAGCCATAGTTACAGAGTTGGGACGTTGCTCGCCAGTGACATCTCAAAATATGGAAGTATTTAGCAAACAGTGGCTGTGGACGGTAGAAGAGGGGCGACAGAAATAGACGAGGAAAGAATGGGTGAAGTGAGCAGGCGAAGGGAAGCTAAAGTACAGCCAGCAGCTCATCTCTCAAACTTAGGAAGCTGCATGGACCGTGTATATTTTGCTGGATGTTTTCATATACAGTGACGTGAAACGAGGGGAAAGAAGAGGCCGCCCTGCGTTGCTGTAAAACAGAGCATTATTATCCTTCTAGTCCATTACCCAGGACACTACGGAGGCCAGGGAACCGGATGGAAGAAGACGCCATAGCAAAAACCAAAAAACCTGGGCAACTACTACTAGGGCAAGGGCCATTCACTCGAACACTACCGCCTTTCAACCTTCCACGTGATTTATCTCTAGATTCCTGCTTTTCGACTTCCATCTCTCGTTCGAATGTCTCGATCGTCGAGTGCCCCTCAGTTTTTCTCCTCCTTTATTGTCGTATTTTGATTTTTTCCACCTGGCTTCGCCGCGCGCCTTTCCCCGTTCACGGCTCAATCGATCAAGCTTCGAATTGCAGTAAACGAAACGTGTCAACGGCGCCAATAAATCGGAGCTCTTCGAAGATACAAGGGAGATCCGATGGATTCTGACTGATAGGATAACAAATCGATATCATTGAGAATACGATTACACATTTGGTAGTGGTGGGGTGAAGTATATTAGAAGTAGGTTCGAATCTGAGTAGATAGTTCTGAACAGTTCACGGGTGCTTCGAAAAAGAAAAACAATATTTTTAAGCAAACTCGAAACTCGACGAGATAGGCTACTTTTATAATAATATAAAAATATAAAACTACTTTCAAGTAAGCGAACACTAACCAAGTAGTTTCGAACTTTTTATGAGTACTTAACCAGCAGTTTTCTATTCTGTGTAATTGTGTGATTTTTTTTTGTTTTCTTTCAGTGTTAGAATACTACTTTTACGTGAGTCGATTCTTTCAAAGTATTTACAAGTATATTCTCGAAATCTGCAGGTGCTCTTTCGGTGGTTCGAAACCAGCTTGTATAACCCAAGTACTTTGGAAGTACACATAATGAAACTTCACGTCTTATGAGTAGTATTTGAATTCCATAATGTGAAACTTTTGTATTGGAATTGACTCGAATTCGTGACTACACATTAAACTTGATCAAATATTTTGTGTAATTGTGTCAGATATGGATGTGCTTCGGTAGATTCCATTTTCACGTTTTGAATGCTTAAATGTCTTTTTACAGATTGTTGCCTTTTGATTTTTGTAAATTTCAGTTTTTGGTCCGTTCAAGTTCAATTTCTATCACGCGTTGAATGAATGGTATGTCTTCTGGAGTATTTATTTAATTTAAGTCACTTCGTTGAGTGTCTTCTTGCAACCTGGCTATCGATTCCGTCATCTGTCTTCGGTAGACAATTCCAATGCTTGGAGTTCTGCTCGTAAATATTGGATCTGCTACATTTATCATTTTGACAATCAATAAGGCTTCAACTCGACTATCGCGGTGCACTCCATCTGCAATACAAATTGCAATTAGTGCTGCATTGAATAATAAGTCGGAGTTATGTAGGTCCTCAGGGATACGAGAGTTTTAGATTTGGCAACGATTACATTAATTGACACATTTTGCAGCTCGGGTATGGTTTCAAAATTAAATTCCACTTGTCAGATTTGGGGTTTTAATTTTGGATTTATAAAATTTACAAAGGCGCCATCGTCTTATTATTTTTATTCGGCTTTTCAGATGGAGCGTTATTATTTGTTACTATTCCTTTGATTTGCTTGTTAATTAAACAGATATTATTAATAACTGAACAAACTTCAAATGGTGTTCTTAGTGTATATTTTGCTCTTACATATACTTTTACAAAAAATAATAAAATGAAACTTCCTTTCGTTGTACATCAATAAATGGCACTGTTTGCACAATATTTTCATAAACATTTCCACATAATTCACATTGGTTATCAATCACCCAGCGATCCAAAAACATATTTCTATGAGTTCTGTTAATAAATAACAACGTCGACTATTTTTACAGAGAAATGACGTACTAAATGAAAAATAAATATGCAATCAAGGTTTGCGAAATATTTACTGCAGCGATGTGACGGGGACAGGTGGTCATTTACATTGAATCAATAATCAAGAAATTATATTTGTTCACAAGTATTCACACATGTGATGTTATTCGGATATTTGGCAGAATGCAAGCTTTGGTGCAGAACTGTGTAAATAAAAAATTTTTAATCCTGAATTTTAAAAATGTTTTGGTATCTGTAACGTTATTACAATTTTTCAATTGAAACAGATATGAATTTGTATTTCCTGTTTACTCTGTATAACAATGTATGTAGTTCTATATATATATCTAAAATAGATTGAATACGTTTAATAAACGTACTGTGATTCAAGGCAGGAAAACGGTATTATTAAGAGAGATCTATTTTTTAGTATTTTGCGTACCGTAAACCTTGGGGTTTAACATTTTTACATTCGCTTTAAGTTTACATTTTGCGTGATTTATATTCAAGATTAATTAATGATTTAACTAATAATCTTTGCTTGCGTAAATGGTGCCAATTATCAGTCAAGACAATGGTAATTATATTCATCATTAACGCAAAATAAATTTAGAATACGATATCCAATTATATAAATTATTACACAAGGAACATAATCCATTGAATAATCTCCAATTTTATTGAAATTTAGCTCGTGAGAGTGTCCAAACATTCAACGCACTCATTTCTCTTGACTTACATGCATTTTTTCACAACTCCGAAAAATGAACAGCAACAAAATGGCCCCATGCATATCCGCATTCTATTCATCTCGAAACACCATCGCGAACAGAATTCCAAAACATCCCTCGAAATCTCCACTTCTCGTTCCCATGTCAAACAAAATTCATGCAGCTCCGATCCCGATACGTTCTCCCGCGGCTACAAAGCCCAATATCTTGAGCCCTCCACGTGTCCTTTGAAGATATACGTTTCTCGAAGCTTCGTTACTATTTTAATACCCCTCCGAGGGTACGTAGTCGAAGGCGTAGTTACGTTTTACAGCGAGTCGGGCGGGGGTCTCAATAATGCATGGAAAGTTCCACAAAGAGCACTATATTCCGACAACTGCTTTCGAAGAGCCTCGAAAAACCGTCTCCCTTTTACCTTGATCCCCGACGTACCTATATGCTCCGTGGTACGTAGCCGTCGCTGAAATACCTCGAGGAGTCTCCCTCGTGGCGGGGCGGGCAACATAATATCAGTCTGGCCTGAATCTAAGCATATTTAAGCCAGTGGCGGAGGAAGAAATATAGGAAAGCTCGTGGGGCGCGCGGGGGTTGACGTACTGGGATGGGATAGAAGTGCGCGGGGGGGTTGCTGCATACCCGGGTTTTTTACACACCCCCGCGGAGGAAGGTTATGAACACGAAGTTAGATGTGTACGAATAAAGTGGCCAAGTTTTCACCCCCGCCATACCAGCGGGTAATTCGCGTCCGGTTTTAAAGCATTCCATGTACGTTACGCCCGATGTAACCCACTAATGCTCGAAGTTCTTTCTTCGGGGTATGGCAGGGGGGCATTTAATCGCGTTTGAGTAATTACGCAGTGGCAGGCGATGAGTGACGCCCCCTCCCCCCTCGCTCCGTGTAGCCTCTTTCGTTTTCGGGGAACAGGGGAGGAGAGCTCCGAGTCACCGGGGCATTTTTCTTTTTTATGGCTAATGGCCCTGAAACTTGAGCGTTTTATGTGCGCGGTATGAACGATACGTGGAAGTTTTCTTGTTCGTTTTGCGTGCTAGTCATTTTGAGGGGTTACGTGCGCCTTGGTGGTTAAGGGTGGATCTAGTGCGGAGTTTCTTTTCATCGAAGTGTTAATGTTTGTTGGTCAGACTTATGGATGGTGACATTTTTTTTAAATATTTTTTAGAAAGTGATTTTCACGGGACTATTTTGGGGTAGACGGGTGCTGCAGATGCGATTCGAATTTTCGAAATATAGTGGCGCTGTAAGTCTATCACGTTTACGAAAGCTTACAGTTTTTAGGTAAAGCGGCATGGGAGTATAGGAAATCGTGAATATCGATTTCTGCGTATTCTTTTTACGGTTTCCCGGTGCAGAAGAGAATTAACACATACGTTTGAAACACACGAATGTAGATTACTCTGGATAGTTTCCCAAAATATCCTATAAAGTTTCGAATAAATGATTGAACAGTTGGAGATAAAGAGTTGAAACCTTCTAACACCAGACACTGCTACAGTGCCGAACAACAGTATTGGGACATGCTTTAAAACAGAATAAAATTGGTTTTCTTTTAAAATTGGTTCAAACGACTTGAGTTTTTTTTTTTTGAGAAGCTAGAAGGAGGTTTTCTACGTGGCGTGTTTCGTCGTTTTAAAAAATTGCAATTCTTCGGAACAGCGAAGAAAATAATGAAAGTGTCTTCTTCAACTTTTTTATTTAAGCCCAGGCAAATGCAATACAGATTTAAAAAAATTTATATGTATAAGAAAAATCCCAAAGCACGCGAATATTAACAGATTACTGTCTCCTGTGAAAAGGTCCATATTGGAACGATCGTCGTAGCGCAGCTGTTTTGTCGACTAAACCGAGTGGAGTCCTAATTAAACCGGCGATAAAGCTGCACAAAGAAGGATTTCGTTATTTGCTCCCACGAGAGCCGCGTAACTGCGCGGAGGGACGTGCACGCGTGGGCGGACATACATTACCACGCCGTACGAATGATTCGATTCGACGCGCAATTAATCAGATTGCGATTTACGTATCTACGTGCGCGTGTCCCTCGGGTGACCTCGCTTTATTCCCCCTGCATCGTTCAGTACCATCGACGGTTCACGTCCGCGTGCTCGACGCTCGCGTCTTTGCAGGCCGCTTCGAGCCACCGTCGAACCGATTTCACCCCCGTGTTTCCTTTCTTCTCCGTTTTATTATACACGAGGCCTAATCAAGAAGAGTAAACGCGGAGTGAAGAGCGCAGGAACCCGTGACCGGGGCCGAGGGGAAAGGTGGAACCGGTGGAAGACAGAGGCACGCGGTGGAAGTGCGTATTACAGGGGGTGAGCCAGGAACGAATCGATGCATTACCCGGAACAGTCGTTCAGTCGTCGACTGGGAATGAAGAAAAGAGGACAGGGGCGGAAGAGGGACAGAGAGAGAGAGAGCACTCCGCGAATTGACACTTGGACGAAGACAGATGAAGAGAGTCAGATTGGTGGGACACGGGGTGATCGATAAAGGGGCGGGGGGGAAAAAAAAGGAGCGAAAGGAACGAATGCTTATGCACGACTCACGCGGGTGGTTGTTTGCACGTGTACGGGCCCGCGTTTAAGCGTGTACGGGAGCACGGGAGAAACGTTAAAAAGGAACGCTTGGAAGTACGACGAAGTACCGGAGAGGGACGAAGAAAAATGGCTGGGTAGACCGTGGTGGTATATGGTAGGGTAGTTAGCCAATCGCGCTGCACTGCTACACCGGATGAATATCAATGAGGGAAAAGCCACCCGCCGCGTTTTACAATTTTCTTCCGCTTGTGTCTGAGGAAGGAGAGGACACGGCGGGGAACGCCGGGCGAGCAGGAAGTCGTGCCACGGCCGCCGCTTGTTTACGCAGGGATTGATTGAGAACGCGGCTCTCCATCGAGCAATCCTGTTAGGGACTTACGTGAAAGTTGAACGTGAAATCGACGAGGAATTTCTTTATTACGCCTGGGAATAACGCCGCCCTTAATCAATCTGCATTCGGGAGGCTCAATTGGCCACGCAAAACACTTGGCTCGCGGGATTCAGATGTACTCGTGTGTCGAATCGTTCGTTTTCGCGTTGAACGGCGCCAAATGGTTTCTCTCGGCGCACCGAGGTGCTGCCGAAGTGATACCGATTTCTTTGGAGTAGAAAGGGAATTGTATAGAAATGCCTGTCTCGGTTGATAGATTGGATACTTTTCTGCGTTTATTTCTGATATTTATTCTGGCACCAGTGAAGCCTTGCATACGTACCTTTCGTGAGAAGGAAATTATGTTAATTGAAGGCATTCTCTGATGCTACATTCAATTTTAGTAAATCGTTGAACTATTCACCACTATGATGACAATGGGACGATGATTTCAACTGTGCTTCAAGAATAAATTTTTTTTTTTTCAATTTTTCCTCACTGTTAACTGCAGTTAGCATCACCTTTAACAAATATCATGTCCGTTTTATTCGATAGAAATTGTTTTTTATACTGTTACGTGTTACATAGATGGCTGACATATTACGCGGCTGTTTCACTGCGCGCCTAGAAGCAGTTTTCGCGTTTTTAATACTCATCTATATAACATTAACCTGATAATTACTGTGGCACCGTATACTAGTTTATTAACCGAAGCAACAAATACTGCGCGAAGTATAAATGTCTCTATGGCGTTTGCTAACAAAGTCATTTCAATAAAGTGCAACAGGAAATTTCTCACGGAGCCGCTATTCACATCGTAGCCCGATATGAAACAGAGAATTCAATATAACTGCGAGGCTTTTGACACGTGTGACTCTTCATTTCGTTAAAATTCGTTCGATGGAGCTGGCGCTGCTTTGAGAACGTGCATACAAACGAAATGGCTGGACTAATAGCCGGTGCAGCTGCATTGTTGCAAGCTAAAAAAGTCAATGTACAAAGGAACGAGGGTTGGGGTGGCGGAAATGGGAAACGTACTGTTCGAAGCGAGACATCGACGATAACCAGCGTACGTGCCCTGTTGTTAAACGAAATCTTAAGCCAGTAGTTTCATAATGTTTACCGTTTCCTCTGTTGTGCTCGCGCGCAAGTTCCACGGATATTTGCGATTTGCGAGGGAATAGCCTCCAGCCTGCCATCCTCGACAGCTGCTCGCGTTCTTGGTACCTCACAAAATTACCTTTTTCAAAAAAGGTACAAAAAAGAGCGCCAAGTATATAATCCCATCAAAAAGGATCCCATTTAAAAACATTGTCGTAAATTAATAGCTTTACAAAACTAATGATATACACCAATTGCGCCAATTATCGCAATGACTATTTATACAAACAAAAAAATGTATCAAATAATAGTAAACAGATATATTTTTATACAAATAAATATTTTAATACGAATAAATATTTTATTCAAAATAGTTGGCGCTGCTCTCTGAAAAAAATGTTAAGTGTCTTGGTTAATAAATAAAACAAGGCCAGACTTATTGGTTGAGACATATTTATTCAGTTTAGCAACACCAATTCCGAGAGCAGCGCCAACTATTTTGAATAAAATATTTATTCGTATTAAAATATTTATTTGTATAAAAATATATCTGTTTACTATTATTTGATACATTTTTTTGTTTGTATAAATAGTCATTGCGATAATTGGCGCAATTGGTGTATATCATTAGTTTTGTAAAGCTATTAATTTACGACAATGTTTTTAAATGGGATCCTTTTTGATGGGATTATATACTTGGCGCTCTTTTTTGTACCTTTTTTGAAAAAGGTAATTTTGTGAGGATTTCACACATTTTGTAGTGTTTATTGATGACTGGATAATTTTTTCACCCCGTCGAGGTTATTTTTTTTAATTAACAATATATTATATTGTCGTCCAAACTACGCACACCTGCAAAGCTACAAGACAATTGGATTTGTGGAATTGGTTTAAATTTGAGTTTTCAAATATGAAGCAAACATACAAGAAGCACACAGAGGATCGAAGCTGAATAAGAGTTTAATTAAAGTTTAATTAATATTATACTATATTACAATAAATTTTTTTTCTAACGTAGATCACACTGCATCATCTTGTGCTTCAGTTATCTGTAAATAAATATATAAAATCCACATTTTAGTTACAATATAACTTAGAAGTTTTAGAAGAATGGTGGAATTTTCCTATAGTAAGCGTGGAGACTACATAATGTGTCCGAAGGAGGTGAGAGCGTATGGCAGAAACTCTTGTTGAAGGAAATTTAAATGCTAATGGTAATTTATCAAAAATGAACGAAGAGCTCCAATATATTTAACGCATAATTTATTGGTGTTGGAATAAAATTAATTTAATATGTTCATTAGTGAATTTAAATATTGGTAATGTGAAACTAATAAAATTAATGATTAGCGTGGGAACTACTGTAGATTTTAATAAAGTATTACGAATATCTTTCATAAAAGATTAGGAAGTATCGAGGGAGATGCATTTTCAGCGTACTTTTTTTACTAATGTAACGTACTTTACACTGCAAGCACTACGCCATAATTTTCTTAATTCTTAATGCTACGCTAATATGAAAAATTTTGTCAATTTACCTTATTTGGCAAATTTCCAGAAACTTGTGCGAAACAAGATGCTTCTCTGTCTATCTAACTAAATGTAAAAATAGTTTTGTTGTATAAAAACAATATATTATTTTGTAGAAACTTGTGGGAAAGAAGATGCTTCTCCGTCAAACCTTCTCAGGACAATCCAAGTCTGTGCGTCGTCTCCGTTTCCATAAGCTCTGCATAAATAGTTTATTAAAAAATTTTTGTGACTTACCTTGTTAATTGAGACAATAATTCAGTGTCCTCTATGGTGTAAAAACTCCTGTCACTTAAAAATTTTTAACTAGTTTCCTTATTTCACACTTGACAGGTTATAACTGTTTGACACTAGCTAGGTTACGTTTACCTCGACAGTTCTGCTCTCTGCTAGCTGTCACGTGACAACGATTTGTTACGCGATTGGCCGAAACCTTCAGCGAATCAGCGACGTGGATATTGGACATTTCCTCTCCCTTTCATGTTCCCCTCTTGCCCACACTTGACGATGACGATTCTTAATTCTTCAGAACATGAAATTCGGCAAATTGCAACTTTACATCAAAATATCTCAGCTCCTAAGGCACGTAGGAACAAAACGAAGACACTTTTCTTATGTAAATCAAACCCAATCTATCCATTAAGACCATTCAAAGTCTAATCGGATCAGCCGTTATTGAGATTCGATAATCTCAGGGTACTTGATAGCGCGGCGTGCCGTAATAGATACACTCTGTGTCTCGCGCTGCGCATATATCTATATATATACTTGGCGCGAGACACTACCGTGTCTCTTGATTTTCAGATCGATAACACGACGAAACAAAAATTATTTAAAATAACGGCAGAGAGACCTGGGGAAACGAAATAATATTTGTAGCTGCAACTTCGTTGTTGATAAACTGCCTGTATTTTTCTTCGCCCGTTCGCCATGGACGTTTGTATATTTTGATAATATATTTTAATCAGAGTTGGGTATTAACTAGATACAAAATTACATATTTAAATAACGGATGAAAAAAGGTACTCTAACTTTAGATTATTTGAGGTTGAAGTTGAAGTTATTCAACTGAAGTTATTCAACTGAACTTTATTCGACACATGACGAATCATTTTTTGAACATGCATTCGTTATTCGAAATTTTATTTGAATAAAAGTTTTTCCCATGTCTGCTTCTAACTCCATCAAGAAGATTTTTATACACTCTCCTCGCTGTTTCTTTAAATTACCAAATTCTACTCCGACTGGCTGAGCTACTGCTAATTAGTCGTTTCTGGTAATTCTGGGGTGGATGAGAAACAGTTTTTAATGTCCGCGGTGTTAACAGGCGTCGAATAAATGTTTGCCTCTGGGGCAGAAATAACGCGAGCTCGCGTACGTAATTTCATTTTCTTGGGGGCAAAAAGCGTCGCGCGATGCGATTTGGTGGAAGAAATTACAGTCGTTCGAAAGAATAAACTCCGTGTTCTCATGTTTTCCCAGCGAAATTTCAATATCGCGACTAGTGCTATTCCCAACTACGCCGATTCAATTGAATTTTTTATGTTGAATACTTGTTGAGTGGATGGCTGCAAATATGGGAGCGCGCGAAGGAAAATATTTTGCAGTAGTGGACGGTGTGGCAAACGGGAACACCGACGCAGATCTAAACAAGGGGATTTTTTTTAAAGCGGCGAAGATTAAACGTGTGCGTAAATATACAGACTGATTCCATTAATCTTTCGCTCGCTCTATTCCACTTTCTGCTTTACGCCATCTCCCTCAGACGTGCTTGTTTTCAAAGGAACTAACGGCCGGGATAGTTGAGCGGAAGCTGAAAGGTGAACGAAGAGTAATAGATGGCGGAAGGCAGAATATGTTATAAAGAGATTGAGAAATGAAAAATGATGCGAAACGAGCGAAACGGACCAATGAAAATTGAAGGGTAACCAACAAAGTATTGGAAAAATTATAGTAGGTACGGGTCGAGGCAATTCCTATTTTGCCAGAAACCTGAAAATGCCATATATCTATAATTTCTTGGCTACTGACTTGTAAACTGTCGTGCCGGCATAACGTCGCGACTTTCTACGCGTAAAATATGGTGTCTTATTGGAAGTTAATACAGTATGAAGAGTTACGTATTTAAACTAAAGCTGGAGTATCTGTACTAAATACACACCTGGATATCTCTGAACATATGTGTCGAATTCGTGGAGAAATAGCAGTGACAAAAGTTCCTTTAATTAGCAGGAGAGACATAACAATAATGGAAAGATGACCAACAATGAACAACAGAAGATCTTTTAAGGTGGGAAATTTGTTTTTTGATAGAACTATATTTCCATTAATGTAGTGTGTTGAGAGAAAGTAAGAAATAAATACATTATTTATGTGTTTCTTACTTGCAAATATAATCACCACAAGTTCCTCAAATTTTGCTCTTGTAACTTCGCGAGTACAAGCGTGACGTTTTTATTAAATCTCAAAAAAAGAAGTGAATCTATCTCCCATATTTCACGACTTCTACTAAAGTCGCTTCCTGTACTCACACCACTAACATTCAGTATCTCAACTACAACACGCTAACTTCAACTTTCACGGAAGAAAGTAAACCGAGAGCTCTCAAATACTTCAGCAAATCTCTTCTCTTCCTCACTACCACTGTTACCCTTCATTAAAACTCCTCGGCACAGGCCAAAGAACCATCACAGTTAAACAAGAATTAAAGCGAAAGAAAATATTCTACCAGCGTGACGATAACAAGAATGAAGTACCACGATGGTTCTATGAGAATTCTACTTCGGCCCCTAATTCCAGGAAAGTCCCGTTAACAGACGTATCGTGGCGTGATTAATTTAATGTAACGCACGAGAACGAGACGCATCGTTAAGTTATTTAAGACACGAAATGCTGGTGCATCACGTGACTCGTCTGAATTGCTGGTTGCTATCATTATGTGCACTTACGGGGCTAAATCTGTGCCGCATTAAACGAATTTACGCTACAGCAGAGTCCTTGCAATTACATACACATAGCGGCATTACAAGATCCCCCTGGTTGCGCGCGCTCTCAATGAAGTAGCGACGGCTGCCAGCGCGAGTGCTTCTTTTCCCAACGAAATGTTGTATTACACGTGTTTACAAACGGCAGGCGAACAAAATCTTCAGACTCGGGTAGTTTTGTTTCCATTGACAGGGTAAATATACATGTATGTAGTTCGCACACGGCACGCAGCTGTTCATCCCGGATTTCCTTGCGCTCTGTTTGCATGTTTACTAGCAAAAACTATCATTTTCAGAGATGCTGGTTCCTCAGGCGAATTGGGAGGATCCCGTTATGTTTTTCTTTTATCTGCTCCTTGTAACGAAGTTCATAGGTACGTTTGCTTTATTTTAATTTAAGTTTTAAGGCTCCATTCTACTCTACTCGTCGAAATCGTCGCCTATTTTCGTGATTTTTTGTTAAGAACTAATGTACGGATTTTAATGTTTTCTTTTTTGTTAAATGTTTATTATTCCTTGCTGTGTAGAACCGTATTTTTCGTGTTTCCAACATATAATTATAAGTGTGTAGATTTAAATCGCAATATTTGTGTCTCAATGAGATCACAACTCTTCTGCGGAAGTCTTCCTCGGTCTTAAAGTGGTCCTACAATAATAAAAATAGAATGACTATGTTCTATATTACTTTTCCGCGAAAAGGTAATTGGTTTACACTGTTTTAATATGTTTCAAGTGGCGCACTGCAGAATACTGTAACAAGATAAATGTCCACTTCAACTGTTATCAAAACTAGAATGACAGTAACGTCCGAGGGCTCCTGAGGTAATGCAAGCTTAATCAGAAATACATAGTCTAAGTAGGAAGACTGTGGACATTTCTTGTTTTGTTCCAGTGGAGGGTGGACATTCCCTGTTTTAATCAGTACACAAAATCTTCAACGTTGTCTTATGTGGACATTTCTACTTTAACAAACACCTTTGTGATTCGACAGTTCTGTGGATCCAGTTGCCATCACTAAAAATGGACATTCCCTGTTTTTCCCCTCACCCTTCATTTAACTTAACGAATAATTTTAATGCTTTTCTACTTGTGGGTTTTTAACCCTTTTTTGGTAACGCCAGCGATGACTACACATCTTTGTGGACACAAACCAGGCGTAGGTAGTCGTTCTTCTTCGCTGTATCACATTTCTTAAACAATTATATATATAATATCTTCAAATAAACACAGGAACTGGAAAGTTCTCTCCAGCAATTTCACAGTCATTCGATTCCTGCCGCCTTAAATGTGGCAACGCGGTGGGTATCGTCTAGAAGAGAATTCGTAAACACGTCGAGAATCAAGCCATAACTTAAAACGAGGAAACCAGCGTAGCCAGAGAGAAGGTACAATGAAATAAGATGTGTCGTGAGTGCTTCTTTATCCACAGTGATCCCGCTCCGTGAAGCTTATCTTTGCATTTGCGACCCGTGCGCGAGCACATGGCTGCCCTCTCTCGCTCCTTCCTCTTCGGGAGCACCCTCTTCACCTGTGTGCGCTCGGCGTGTGTACGTGTGTGCGAGAACACTGGGCGCGGAGGGCGGTAAACTAAATCAAAGAATTTCACGGATTTACCGACATGCAATCCCGGGTTACCGCGAATGCACGGTCTCCGTAACCTCTTGTAGAATATTTCTCGGAACACGGCAGTTTTCTCTTCCTGCCGGAAGACCACTTCGTGAGAAAAACCTCTCCCCCGGGTATTACCGATCTTTCGACCTCGTTTCTTGGTTGCCTCGTAACTCTCCCGTTGCTTGTTATCGTTCCTTATCTCGGTCAACTTTAAACTACCGTACACAGGAGTTATCACGCCTCCTTTAAACTGTTTCACCCCGTTCGGACGGTGTCGCCCTGGGGGCCCCGAATCATTATTGCAGCCTGGTGGAAATTGAAACCTTAGTTACATTAGCAATGCTGTTAGAAGTAGATGGATTCGATTGGTGCTTCGGGTAGGAAGTGCAATTTTATCGCTTCGTCCTACGTCGCTTCATCGATTAAGTAGTTTGGTTATTTTTATGTCTGTACTTTTGTCGAAGGGGCTGAATGGAGTAGAGAGCTTGGTATTTTTAGCCGAGATTTATTGTATAATCTTTTACCATCTTTACAATATCTAAGGTCTAAAAACACAAGTATTTTCAGACCTTACAGGTAGCCATAACCCCTGAAGACTGAAGCACAGTGTTCGTCATTGCTGATGTTTTATAATGATTTCTGATTAAATAGCTGTGCCTTTTTGTGAAATTCAGAATGGGTGAAACTCTGGATATGCAAGATGTGGCAATTTGGTATTAGATTCAGTTCAATTAAATTGTGACTTTGTTTGTAGAAATCAGCTTTTGTATATGTAAAATTTCAGACAGCTTCGTCGACGTGTACAATGTTTAAAATTTTCAAATGCAAAAGTTTCTGTTGTATTCGAAACGTTATCGCGTTCCTGTGAATTGTATACTGATGCGTGAAAATTCCATCTGAACTCAGACGTCGATGTATTTACATGGAACAAAGCAATTGGACAAAAGCAGTGATACCGTGAAATTCTCAAGGAGACTAGTAACATTTGCTGTTTGCGAAAGATCGATACTCTCCGCACATACATATACATACCTGCATACGGATGGGCGAGAGTTATTCTCCTGCGGAAAACACTACTTTGGCTTATGGAGATTCCCGATACGTGTGAATGCGGTAAATATGAGGATTCGGTACAGTGACGGATAATTTATAAAGCAGATTGTCGCCATTCTTTGATTTGCAATGCGATTGCTTGTAAATAAATCCACGATGACAGCCTAAATCGAAGATTTAAAGTGTATTTCTATGAAGCCACGAAGAAACTTTATGGCAGAACTAATCAGCAGTTGTTTCAGAATATAATAATGTAAATAATCACAAATGAGAATTAGCCTAATTCAGATTGATTTACAATTAATGGAGGTACATTTGGAGGATTCAAAAGGCAATCAGTGTGAGCCCAACTTACCCCGAAAATCAGTTATTTAATTCAAAAACGTCTTTATTGTTAAAACTTTCAGTTCAAAAATCAATTAAGTTACTACTTTCATACGTAAGCGATAAGTGGCGGTACTTACATTGACCATAGAATTTGACAAAATTATTCACAGAACAAACAGTGTAAATTTCGGTTCTAATGCTAATGGATTTACACTGACTAGCTTCTGAACACTCCATTTATAATTTAAAGGAATACAGAAATATATTACAAAATCCATTACCAGCTAATAATCTATATACAATTTTTTCATTATCTAAACTTCCGAACACTACCAATATTTGGTGTCCCTGGTGTTTCCTTGTAAGTTGCAGCTAACATAAAAACCCTACATTCGTTGCTTCTAAGAATTAACATTTACAAGTTACACGCTGCATTCCATAAAAGTACCATACCTGAAAATTGCAACTTTATTCGCGATTTCTTAACAAGAATTTCCCAAACACTCACCTCTGCATGACCAGCCCCCACGTTCAATACGATGCTTCAGCCCCAATTCCTTCTCCCTCACACAGTGTACCACATTAAACCCCATGAATTCATTTCATTCATGCAACAGTATCGCGTCAGTGGCATCGAAAAGGCGAGACCAACGTTCCCTGGCTACACGGCGGAATAGCGAGGACGATAAAATTCCCTAAGCGTGGGTCAGGATGCTAGGCTGTACCAGGCACGGTATAATGAAATTTGATAAAGTTACGCCGCGAGGCTTTATCGTGCCCGTAAAGAAACATACGAGACGGCGGCGTTGGTGTAGATGGTAAGCGCAGGGGCGGCGGGGGACAAGCAAGAGGACAAGACCAAAGGCTCCGTGGGAGGCTCGGAGCGCCGCGGCGACGACCACGAAGGAAGATGTAAGATGGAGAAAGCGGTCTGACGGTTTACGCTTTACGCTCTACGGCCTAGGAGGGTGCACCGCGACGCTTTATGCGCTTCTCGTTCGCTGGTTCCCCGTTTTCGCCTTTATATTGTTGGCGTGCATGCGCCGCGAGGCAGTGCCGTAAATGCATAACACCTACTGTGCGTGCAGCGTCCTATGTAGCGCCGCGCCGTTACGAATAAAGTCGTCGTCTTCGCCCTCCGCCTCGTCGTCCTTGTAGTCCTCGTCGGTGCTCTCGTTTCGCAGCTCGCGCCACGCAACGACCCACCCAACAGCCACCCCCGCGGCCGACCGCCGTTGCCCGCCGAGTTAAAACTCCGGCGATGATAATGCCGAATGGGGGCCGCGTAGAATGGGGAAAGGTGAAACGATAGAAGGCAACTGGGGAAGAAACGACGCGGCGAGCAAACGGGGCGCGCGAGGGTGACAGGGGGGCGAGAGAAATGGGGACAGGGTGGAAAGAAGAGCAGCGGAGAGGAGAATGGGAATAGGAAGGCAAGGAGAATGCCATATACAATTCCTATATACAAACCTCGCGAGACATTTAGGATGCACATCCGGTTGGAAAGATGGCCGACCGTCGACTTCCGGCGCGGCAGGGAGCTGACTTTCGCTTTACCATTGTGTGCCAGCTCGCACAAAGATTCTCTCTCTTCCGTCCTCCTTGTCTTCCTGCTTCCCTCCATCCTTCCCGCTCTTTATCATTCGATTCTTTTCTTTCTCCGTTGCGCTGCTCCTCTCTGTTTCTTACGCGAATCTCGTTTCTTCGTCCCCTTATGGGCCGTACCCTGCACATCGATTTGTAATTCTCTGCAAAATTTGTTTGTAGGACAAGGGAATTTATAGAGTGATATGCAGTTCGAAAGCCTTTTTTTTATGCTATGGGATATATTTAGACAGTCTTCTATTCGAATAATTTGAACGAAGTACAGAGTTATTCATACAGGTTTCTATGAGGGGCAGATTAATTGTGTAACCGGGTGCTGGAAAAATTGGAAGGATAGATGGTATTGGTAAGGTTTTTGTTTAAAATCGTAAAATTAAAGGAATAACGTACTGAAATTCGAAATTTTTCTTTATACTAAATTGTTTCCTTTATTTCTGGCGTTCATAAGTGAAGGGTAGGGGGGAACAAAGAATGTCACAAAACCGCTTTATTTAGAAAATCAAGTTTTAATACTTTAGTCAGTCAGTAAAGAAACAAGGTTCAATGAACTCAACAATGTTAACAATAAAATACGTTGTACATCGCAGAATCACAAACAATGAACATTTCCTGTTTCCTCCTGTTACCCTTCAAATATGTTATTTTACGTGGAAAATAAGCTCGGCAACATTATGAAATTTATCATTGCCTGAAAATTGTTTTATTCAATAAGTCAAGAATAACAGAGGTTCTATTGTAATGGTTACTTTAATTACTTGTATATTTGTAGGATATGAACAAATACCTATGATGCAGTATGAATTAATTAAAATAATGGTAATCGCCAAATGTAGTTAAATTATAACTCAATATTAATTAGCATGCATGTATGAACGAAAACAGAACCTTAACTAATAACCATATCTACAGAAGCCTACAACTCTGCAATTACGAAAATGAAATAGAAGGGAAAATATTACATTTCCTTTACAAAATTGAGGTGCATTTAAGTAAATTTTTGTTACAGCCCCTTATCGATTGAAACCAGCAGCTGTTCATTACAGTAATTCCTTACCAAGCAACATATTATTAACTCCCATTTCACAACTGCACGCTCCCTCAAATACTAAATTAAATTCCCCTAGATTCTTAACTTACAACAGCTTCTAAAATTTGATGCCATCACTTGCACTGTGCGCAAAAATTCGCGTCAAGAGTGGCGGACAGTGACAAGCTAAAGAGTGGCAGGCATCAGTTATCGCGACGGCAAATTAGCACTTTCAATTTAGTAAATCTGAAAATCGATTCGGCGACGAATCGAGTGACCCAGCGGTAACAGCTCCGCTCGCGACCAATTTGCACGTATTCCCAGTCAATCCGATGAGTAGTCGTACTTTACGCTTCCTTCCCGAGACCCGGGCGCTTTTTTTTGTCAATTAGAATATTAACGATTTATTGCCAGGGATTTTGGCAGGCAGAGAGCTTTCGGTCCTCTCAGCTGATGGTGCTGGCGTATATACGATAAAGTTTTTGCTTAAAAAGTCCCTGCCCGTTTAAGATATTCCGGTCTGGTATAACTGGGGTTGGCTAAAACATTCGGGAATAAGAGACCGGGAGGCCACTCTCCTGATATCCCTTGGGGATGAGACGTTACGTTCCTCCGAGCCGAACGCACCCTTATCTTCCTGCAGTCGCTGCCTATTTCAGAGGGCCATCCTCTTTGTCATATTCCTTGTCTACTGCAATTCCGAAAAAACATAAATTTTACCATCAACACGGACTATGAAACAAAAATTGGATTTCTGATCGTTTGAGGGAATAAAAAATTTGATAAGCAGAATATTGATCGTCGTCTTTTTATGAAATTAAATTGCTCTTTGTAACGTAGAACTGTTGTACGTAGGCAAAGAGTGTGTTTTTGTACTGTGTACTTTTTAGAGGAACAGAATTTGAATTTTAATGTAGGCGATCGAAATTTTCAGTATATTATTGTACAGTAGTATGCAATATTTATTAATATTATTAATATTCAGGGTAGTGTAGATTATAAATGATGTATTGTATTAAACGTTGACGTTTGCAATAGTGTTATTATAATATTTGAGCTATGTTGAAAAGTTTAAAATTAATAGCTTTGCGTGTAGCTGCACTTTTAGAATAATAATAAATTAATACATTTTTCATGTAATTGTGGCATCACATAATTGTATATAAAGGAATATGATGGAGTCACTGTGTCACTTTCACTAATAATGGTTCTTAAGCGTGTTTTATGAATAAATCAGCTGTCGTTTTTGCATGGATTTACATACACTAAAGTGTATAACGAATGTGCTTCCATCTCATACATATATCAGGTAGCAAATTATTCAATCATCAACTTTTCAACTTCTAGTAAAAACAGCACTGTAATAAATAAGCGTGAACTATCCCTGAAATATCACATGCAACGTTACACGTATGTCGTGCAATCGAAGTTAAACAATTCTATACATGTCAAAATGTAGGAAAAGTCTAATGCATAAATATTCATATTCATAATATTTTCAAACTTGGCTTTGAAATTGGATAGAATATTCAAATAATTTATTATGTGATTACTATACCATCTTTACCCCCATAGCATAAAATATTTCACGACCGTAATTTTTTTGATACAATTAATTCCATTCTGCCACAGACACTTGTCACACAAGTCGAACACAAGATAATAATACCTATATTTTCTACGCAAGCGTTAAAAGAAATACCTACATTCAGAAGCAAAATTACTTAACTATCTTTCAAGACCCACCTATGAACTTTCCAACGTGCAACAAAAAATTCCATCACAACTCACCAGATTGCATCCCTTAGCGCCGAACGGCCGAATTGCTCGGTCCCAACTAATTTGAATAATCCAGCTTTCATGAACAACAGAAACCAGAGGCTTCAGTCCTCGAACAAGTGCGACGGTACTACGGAGGCAAGCATCGAACCCAAACGAATTACTCCAAACTGCGGCGTGGTATTTAAAATCCATTCGCCACGCTTTTCCCGCCGTCTGCGTTGGCAGCGTCGCCAACGGTGGGTCCCAGGTTTTCGAAGTCCATCGAAATTTTTGCAGGGCGCCCGGCCCCCTAGCAAACATACACCGTGTCTGGCACTGCCAATATTTGGCACATACACATTCCGTCGCCGAGGACCGGGAGTTAGGAGCGACCGAAAACGGGGGACGCCATTCTGTGGAGGAGCTACGGCCAGGGTCGAGAATTGTAATCGCTAAGGTGTACTTCGAGGTACGGTCCTCCTCTTTGCCCGCGGTGTGTAGCTTTCGTGCGGCGATACCGTATCTCGAAGTTCAATGTTTGCTCAGCTTGATTCATACCCCTTGGCCCACTCATCCCTATTATCCTCCGCTCTCCACGCTGCCCCCCGCAGGCTCTATCCGCTCGCCCTTGCTGCTCGCAGAAGCGCACGGCCGTTTCCTTTCGCTCTCTTTACACGAACACGTGTGTGCGCGCACGTGTGCATTTCCCGACAGCGGTGCGTGGGCGTACGTGCACCTGGGTGCACGGGCAACCTGGTTTTTCCAGGCGACGTCCCGGCCGTTATTCGTGAAACTTGGGAAGGCGAATAGCGCAAGTTTTATCATTTTCAGAGCTACGGATATGTGCCGCTGCGAGCTTCTTCTTTCGAATTGGGATCGATTTCTCTTTTTCTGTAACTTAGTTGTAAGTTGCTCGTTTTCCTTTCGGATTGTGTTAATATATACTTTAATAAAACTTGGGGAATTTCGTGAAAATAGGAAGCATCTGTTTGATAAGAATTTGATTATTTGCAGGGTGGGGAAGTTAGTAATGAAAGATAAATACGTTTTTTCGGGCTTCTACTTTTCATTACGTATGAGTTTTATTGGGAAATTTTGAAGATAAAAATTGTTGCTTTGGTAGCGTGATTGATGTTAATTGTGTAAAATGATTGTTTTATGATGGTCGAAGATACTTGTAGATTTCACGCAGAACCATTATTAGTGAATCGCATTGGAGTGTCTGGATCCTAAATGTCGAGAAAGAAAAACCAATCAGTTGAGAGCAAATAAACTTGAGAATGGGAGATGAAAAGGTTGTGAATAACCCAACGAAAAGGGGCGATTATAAGTTGACGATTCGTGAAGTAGAGATCAAGTGGATGGAAGTAATAGGGCGAGGATCTTCCTTTAAATGCCTGTTTCTTCACTTTGACGCCTTTCATCTGCCATGTCTTCTGTTTCCCCACTCGTCAATCATTGTGTTTACACGGCCATTAGGAATTATCCCTTTCAGTTTTGTTTGAATTCGGTGAAGTTCCCAATTGATTCAAGGAGAGGAACTTGAATTAATGTCAACAGTCTGCAGCACCAGAAATCGTATAACTGAAGGGCATTGTAATATCTATCAACAGTTGTTGGAAAGTAATTACTGTGATTATGGAGATAATAGTTGCCTTCTTCGTGATATTAGGGATTGTATTAAGAAACTTCTCTCTGCGAAAGATTATTTTTAAACTAACCCAGGAAGATGATGTATGGATACAGATTTCAATATTTTTTTTTATTATGTGAGTATGTTTTATTAAAACCATAGCAAAGTAGATGATCATTATTTCAGCAATTCTAGAATTGAAAAGTCCTTGTAGAAAACACTGTAAGTGCGAAACTTAAAAAAAAATTGCTGAAAAAATGTTTTACGTGCGAATGGTACGATTATATTTTTCATAAAATTCCACAAATTCATAAATTTCATGAACTTTTAGTAAATACACTTAATCACAGAAATTTATCAAGTTTTGAAGAAAAATGTAGCTTCGATAAACTTTCCTGTCAGAATTCAGTACTTCTGATCTAAAATCATTCAAGATACAGCTACACTCTGTTATTTTGAATCTTCTGGATCATTTTCGATTGCTGTTTAATTCTGTCTACTCGCATACCGGTTGAATTTATTTGGGGGGCAACGTGCAGGTTTGGAACGTTATGTGGCTCTAAACACAACAAGCTTAACAACGTACGCCTAATGTCTCGGAAACGCAGAGCGGGGTATATGCTATATATATACATACGTATGTACGTAGGTTTCGAGTGTACAATTCAGCTTCAAATTCCCGGGCAGTGCTCCGGCAGAAGCGTAAATTGCGAAGCACACCGGCGCAAGAACTTACGTACAGGGTAATAAGAAAATTTGAGGACGGCGCACGGTGCCATTTGTCATTGTCAGCCTGGCCTCGTATGGTACAGACCGGCGTGCTGTGTCGTTCTATTTCTATGCTTTTAACAATATTGTACATCACGCGTTGGCTTATTCTCTTTTTCTACGACTTTCCCGTTCGCTGGTCTTCCTCTAACACCGAGTGTGTACGCTCCAGTCAGTCAGGTCAGTCGACGATATGTCTTCATGCTGTAGGAAGCACCAAGTCACTGGCCATCCTTTATCGTCATTTAGAAGATCGCGTAATTTCTGGCCTGAATTTCATGTCACCAATCGCAGAAAACGACGCAATTAAGCTAGTATGTCCTTTATCAAGCATTTTGTAAGAAATGTGGACGATATTAGTAAGACAGTATATTCCACTGTGTCTTTTGTGAAACGAAAAAATTATATAGCCATTGATTTGATTGATAATAACTTTTAGGGTAAAATGGAAAGATTGTGGTTTGCATGCATGTTCTTTGTTAAAGTTTGTTATTAGAAGATTCAGAATTATTACCATTGTAACGGATTTAAGAACAAAGTTAAACTGGGTACATAAAGTGTTCTGTTGCTGTCAGGAGAAGCTTAAAGTATCACGCGAATATTTACAGTTAGGCTGTAAATATCAATATTGCAGTGAAAGAATTGATTTACTTTTAAAAAGTGTTTGGGGACTTATATTCTTTAGAAATTCCACTTTATTATACCTCATTGTTATTGAACGAGCTACCAATCCATTCACTTCTATTCAGTCGGTCTTCGAAGTTTCAAACTACACTTTTGTATACAGATGCAATAATCTGAAAGATATACGTAGAAATGTGTGAATTATTTTAGCTATTTTGTTAAGTACGGCACAAATAGTTGATGAAAAATATATTAATGATACCGATATAATTCTTCTTCAATTTCATTGTATGAAATAGCCTTTTGCACTGTAGAGGGAAGAGAATTATGTGCTTTTTCAAAAAGTTAACAATAGAGTAACTTAAAAATGCTAAATAGAACTGCTGCAAAATTTTTATACATATCTGAGGTTCTTATGAAATTAGGTAGCTTTAGTTCAAACCAATTTTCAGAATAATGCACGCGTGAGAAGTTACAGAAATGTCTATTTAGTTTCAGTCGTATTGGGAAGTGTGGCGCGTCTGACCATGCACAAACCTACTTCCCTTATTCTGTTACGTTGTTGCGGTTCCTAACCACGAGCGAGTAGAACAAATCAATCATATCGTCCACTATCATGATAAATGCATCGTTTAATATATGAATTATTGTGGAATTGGTTCGAAATGAGTGCTGAAGTTAATGAAATCATCGAGAACATATACAAAATTTATTAACAATTGCATTAATCACTTTTAACATACCTACAACATCGGTTTAAAAAATTTTCTCGACAAAAAAAGGTTCTCTATGTAATGAAGCTAAAAATGTGTCAAAGTATTAGAAATCTACATCAAGTGTATAATTTTTAGAATAATTGCAGATATTTTTTACGTTGTTTGAAATACTCACAACCAACGTGCGTTTGTGAATGATTGATCGTACTTTAAATTATTCTGATAGTAATTATATAAGATACATTATTCTACGAATTGGATAAATTATAAATATCCAGCATAAAGAATAATTTTTGTTATGAATCTACTAACTTTCTGCTGATTTAAGCACAAATTTAATAATTTAATTTTGTTTCAGGTAAGGCTCCTGAGTGGTGCTTGCTGACACGTAGTCCCAACATTTAACTACTGCAATTTCATCGAGTTGTATGTATGCAGTTTTCTCAAATTATTGTAAAACTTACGATTAAATTTTGTCACAGTGTTTCACACTCGGAAACAAGTAGCATAACAAATACTTTCAAAACAGAGTACCGTTAGTCATTCATTCCTAATCTCACACAAGTCCCATTTGACAATGGCTAACAACCCATAATAGAACGTAACCGCGTACAGTATCGGATCAGCACTGTAAGGGTGAAAACCAACCCTTGTGCACCTACTCGTACCCATGTTCGATTAGCGATGAAATATCCCCTGTGAAACTCTCTTACTCGTAACTCTACCTGTTGGTTCAAATCACGGTCTCTTAGTGAAATCGTTTCTACCACATTAATACATCGTAATGCGGAAATCCTTCAACAATGGGAAGTATCATACTTTACTTTTTATCGTGCATTAACAGTCTCCCACTTTTGTAACAAGGAAACGTATTCTGTCTTCTCTATTATCACTCTTTTGAGAATTATAATAATAAATCTTTATAGCAGCAGTAACGAGAGTAACAAGAATATAAAAAACAATCAAATGAGGTAATTAGACTTTTTTCTTACCGAATGCATTCAAACGTTTGCTCTGTCACAAATATGAATTACTTCCCTCTACAAAAATTCGTAAACATTATACTGAAACATGGATAAATATATGAACCAAAGTTTGACAAAAACAACTGTATAAATACTCCATAAAAAATACCCCAAATTCTGTACAATGTAAATCGCGTTTTACATTAGAATCTCCGTTTACTAATATGAAATAGCAATATCATTGGTATTTTGAGTGACAATAAAGCATCTCATGAGAAATAGTATATATTTATATACCGAATCTCATCGCTCTCATTCAGAATACTAATTTAATAATACCCCATTTCGAAGATTCTTAAATTATCTTCTATATGAAAAACGAGACATGAATAGTAATTACCTCTAATACTGCGGGCACGTAGCTATCGCCGAATGAATAAAACTTCCCCATTCACGAGTATCAAATATTCCTTTTATAGCCTGTACGAATGAGTAATTACCGTAGTAATTAATCCCTCCCAATTAGACGATCGTCCCACTTACACATCGGCCGAGCGATTGCTGTAAAATATCCCTGCTTATAATTTAAATTGCCAAGCCCCGAATGGAATGCGAGCGCTATTACGATGCCAAGGGTAGAAATCACAGGGGCGGGACACGATTATGTTGCCACGACACTGACAGAAGTCGGTAGTACTGGCGTAAGTGTATTAAACAAGTGATAAACATAAGACGGTCAATTACACAGCATGAAGAAATGGTTGTAACGGTCGCGATAAGCGGTCAGTGGGGTGGGCTTGCGCGGGGTGGGAATAGATACGAGAGAAGAGAAATACGTGATGTAGATATTAAGTTGCTCGGCCTCGCCATCGTGCCGAGGGTTATATCGCGGCGTGCTCGTTTATAACGCTGCCGGTTATGGAACGGACAATATCTTTATCTTTACGAGGCCCTAATGTTTTTAATTTCACGACGGATTATCGTAAACGAAACAAGCCAGGGGCGGAACCGAAGCGGGCCCAGGGAACGCTCTCCCCTATCCCCGCTGTTCTGTGGCACTTTGTTAACGGTTGCACGTAAACCTCTCGCCTTCATAACGCTACCGCCAGTTAAATATTAACCGTTTCCTGATAAACGAGCGCGAGCCCCCCGCACACCCCGCCACGGTGCCCCGCGAAGCCTATGCTAATCCGGCCAAGGTCCGCGCGTACCCTTCTGTAATTTCGTAAGCGACAAATTGGCTACCCGAGCGCAACATCGATCGAACTGGTCACGCTGACAGAAACCCGGGGGCCGGAATTTAGAACAGACTACCGTCTGCCAGAAGTGCTCGATCATACGTCACGCGGCAAGCAACTGTTCCGCAGGCGATGACTGTATAACGAGATTGATCATTAGCCTGCGGGAGAAAGTGTTACACCTCGATGCACTTTTTGCGTTTCCGTTAGGGACCGGTTACGTTGCAGAATTTTTCAACAGGCTTTGTCCTGCGCGGCTGGATATAGGTCTGCGCCGGCTGCTTCGGAGAAACGAACGTTTCAATTCGGTTTATGACGACGGCCTGGACATTCCTTTGATTGATAGTGGTAGGTTTCGAAGAGACTAATGTTCAATATGTATTCTTGAATAATAATGAATGGGGGGTGCGTGTATAGTTCGGTTTGTTAGAATGGGGTGGTAGTTGCAGGGGTAGATGCTTCGTTTCTTGCGAATTGTAATATGTATTTGATACCTGACAGTGGAAGAATTGAAAGTGTATTTCTGACGAGGGAACATATCTAAATCGCACACGCAAATTTTTACGAGACTCTGCAGATTTGCAGAATAGTGAAGAACGTTTGACACGTATTTTTTGTTATCGGCAATCGTCCATGGTGAAGAGGTGAAAACAGCCCCTATGGTTGGGGTCGTAAACTTATTTTCTGAAATTTTTTGAGAATTGAGTGGGGTGCTGGATTCATTTCTAAAAACACACACACATTAAACAAAAATACTACGTGTAATAGTTCTCAAGATTTTCCAGAAATTTGTTTTCGACCCCCAACTTTAGGTTTTTCGACCCCAAAATACTCATATAAGCAAACAGAATTCTTTTTAACTGGATAAAGAGTTCTGGATTAATTAGAAAAAGACTGTTTTAATCATCGTAATTTGAAGAGGTATTCTCCCCTCTAAAAATTTTATTAACGAAATCAATAGAATACTTGTGTAACAATTTTTAATTTTCCATCAACTTATATCAGTTTCTATAAAAGATACAAAATTACAAAACGTTCCCTGCACTTAAATATTATTTTTATTGAACTTTGTATTAGCATAAAAACTGATACAGTACGCGCCACACTTTTTAAAGAATTCCACACATTAAAGAGCAGTGACTTCTAACCAATATAACTTATAACAATGTCACTTCTGATATTTATTTGTTTTGCCATTTGCGAATATAATGGTTACCCTAAGACGTTCCAATTTATAGCGACTTCACAATGAAACGTAACAAAACGCAGAACGTATGAAATAGCAATGAAACAGCAAGATACATTGGTACTCTTTTTCGCTGGAACATGGTAAATTCTAGGTAACCAAGTCACATAGCACGGTGAGGTGCTGCAAAAACAAACAAATGGCCGTCTATTATACTTACTGCGCACAGACTGGACTAACATATAGCCGACCATACATTTCAGGTCATAAACAAACGCGAGAGCGGTTATTTATTAAAAACGCTTCTAAATGCTGGCGCATGCACGGAATGCCTCAGATAATGCAATAAAATCATACATTAAATTTAAGGAGTGCCATTTCAAAAGCGTACTTTGTTCAACACATTTAATTTTACTTAAATGCCCGCTGGACAATAATATTTGCCTCTTTCATTATTTATTCTCTGAAATATGCCCGTAGTATTTTATTTTAATATTCCAAATAATTTAAATTTGATCTGCCTGCTCTTTCATTCATTCGAATCTCTCTAGTCAAATTTATATTTACCAAATTCATCTCAAATGTCACCATTCACTTTTCACCTATAACACGACTTTCAGTCCACCCTGTCTTCGAATAAAGCAATTGGCAGATATCTGGGCAAGCTCTCGTAATACAATAACTCTCTTCGCCAGAAAGCATGACGGGAATTCGAAGAACCTGACGCGACAACGCTTGCATATTAAATTTACGTTACAGTGGCGAGATCGCCGTTAATTGCGTTACCATCAGAATCACTAGACACGCCTGTCATGCTAATTATCGTAAGATTCGCGGCTTGCCCCGTGTGAATAGAAATAACTCTTTCCTCCCGCTGACTCGGTCCGTTCGCTTCTATTTACCCGTTCACCGCCCCCCGCCCCTCAATGTTAAGCCGTCCTTTTGCTTCGCACAACACTCTTCACGGTTCTTACGTTTTGAAATTTCCTCCACTTCTCCGCAGGAAATCCAGCCATGCGGATTTCTAAAAACTGTTTTATGCAACTCCTCTCGCGGCCCATTCATGGAAATCTCTCAGCTGAATTTCAAAACCACCCTCTAACCCTCTCCCTCCCACCCTCCCCTACCCTCCTCCGAGAGAGAGTGAATTTGCGGTGCTCCACGAGAAATGCTTTAAACCGCCCGACGCCTTTATGCCCTTCAGTCAACGGCCTGATAAGTACGGCACGTGCTGCGAGAGATTCGGCATTAACCCCCTACACTTGCGCCGCGAAATCAGCTGATCTCGTTACAGGCCCCGCTTCCGCGTAAAATCTTCTTTACAAAGGTGTATAACAAGTTCGTGCGCCCCCGTCCGACCCCCAACGGGCGAAATGAGCGTATTGAGATTGTATATATAATTCGTGCGCCATGCAGTTTCCATCGAGGATACGTAAACCTCTTTTGCGTCCTCTTACGCGCGGCGCAGGCAGCGGTCGCACGGAAAGGGGGGCTTTCCTGCACGTTTCTTCTTTCTCTTCGCCCACCTTCACCCTCTGCCATTCTGAGGGTCTTCTTTCTGGAAAAAGAAAAAAACGCAACTCATATCCAAGCGGGTATCTCCTTTAGTTAATAATAATATCTCATAAAAATTTAGAATAATATAGTTAAAAATGTATCTTTTAGTAAAAAAAAACATTGTGTATGATTTTCAGTTATATTTTTCCACCCAAAAAATTCCTGAACTTGTATTCTTTTTCCGGACCTCTAGGTGGATGTAACCCCTTAACTCCATCCCGAGTTTCGAAGCTTTATTTATTTTAATACTCTGAATAAACTACCCATCATTTAACTCTTAGAATAAATGTAAAAGGGATATAAGTGTGACTGTGTTGCAACGGATTATCGTATCTCACAATCCTCGTAAGGAAGAATGTATAGAAAAATTGTGAACACCAAATAAACGATTTTTTGCTGTGCCATCATAATCACCCTTAAGTTACTAAAATTTTCAAACGCGCCAAAATAATTCACTTTACATTATACATTAAATTACGACGTAAACCACAAACGATGTTTTCTTCCACAATAACATCACGAACGCCCAGTAAAAAACCACATGACAACCATTAACCATAAAATACGCTTCTAATCTACATTCTATCCAAGCAATATAAAATCCCAGTTCAATAATAATTAATCCTCCCTTGTGGCGCTAATTAACCATCGGAAAGTGTCCAGGGATGATAAACCGATTGTCCCTTCCAGAATCAACAACCATTGTCCGTAACATCTGAAGCCTAGCGCCGCCAAGTAACCACTGAGCCCCTTTTCTTAATCTGCCGTGCAGGGGTAACGGAGAAAAAGGAGGAAAGTGGGAAAAACCAGGGGGATGGTGGGGTCGCGGGGACCGTTGGTGGAAGCCTTTGGTCGCGTAACTCCGCGGTCCAAGGGCAAGGGAGGAAAGAGAGAGTTGGCGGGACGGGAGCGAAGGGGTCGACTACCTCGTGAAATAACAATTCGGTTTCGATCGCTAGGAGTCTGGAAATTTTCATCTCTGCCTGGAGGCACGGTACGTCAGAAGGGAGGGGGGGGGCGGGGGAGGGGGCACAGATCTACGTCCGTCGTAGACGGAGGGAGAGACAGAGGTGGATGGTTCCCGAAGGTGGCGAGTCGGGGTTGAAGTGAGCCGGCCGACAGAGAAAGGGAGAGCAGGGAATCAGATCGCGAGGGGAGGGTGGCAGTGGGGGGATAGGTGAGTGGGGTGTCGGTGCAGAGGTGGTAAGGAAGACTAGGGGGATGAAGCTGGCGAACCAGAAGGGCAGAAAGGGGGCGGCGAGCGGGAAGAAGAGAGCGAAAGGTTTAAAATAATAGTAGAACACAGAGGCTGAGTCGGTCGCGCGAGGAGGGTGAGGAGAGGGCTCCGCCCCGCGAAATATGGCGAGCTTCGCCAGGACGTGATTGGGTGACGGGAGGACCTCGAAGCTTGCAAGCCAAGACATTGGTGCCCCCTTTCCCGCGTGGCTACCCCCTATTTTAACCACCCGCTGGTGCCCTCTTACTGCACACAGCCCCTTGCACTTTCTCCCTCGCTTTTATCGTCCCTCTATGTTCCCAGCGTTCTCCGGTGCTTCTCGGTTACACCCGCTAAAATAATCTTTGCCCATTGTCTCGGCTGCGCGACCGATCAACCCTCGATATTCTTCAGCCCGCGGTTATCGCCACGTGGCCACGGTAATTCTGCTCCCAATTCGATAAACACGTAACTCGCGATCGTGGCGCGCGGATCGGTAAAGGTTGCTGAAGGGAAAGCAGTTACCACTTGGGGGATGTTGAGTGAGGTGAGGTCTTATAAAGGCTTCTGTGTAGTTTTTGATCATTGCGGACTCAAAGTTTTATTCTGACCAGAGTCGTTTTCCATTGACGTCTGGATGATGTACTTTGACACACGTCAATGTGAATTTGATCTTGGCGGTTCATTTGTTCTAGAAGGATTCTAGGGAGGAGTGACTAATATGTGCGCTGTGGCACTACTTTTAGGGCTGGCGAATGAAAATTTCCATGCACTAGAGGGTTAAATTCACGTAGGTATAAAAGCTCTTGGCACCCGACTAGTGGTGGAGAACTATCGATGGTACTTACGATAGTTATCGATGGTTCTCACTATCGAAAACTATAGATGGCTTATTTTCACTATCGATAATTATCGGTATTGAAAATCGTAGGTTAGTCACTTCAAAAATAATAACAGCTGAAATTCAGAATCCCAAATTTAATTTGTAATATTATTACAAATTTCGATAGTGAGAATCATCGATAACTATCGTAAATACCATCGATAGTTCACCACTACACCCAACCACTAAGAAGATCAATTAAAGTCCAATCCAAATACACTAGTCAGTGACCTATTTCTGATTACAAAGGCGTATTATAATAAAGTCTTGTCGCAAATCTGACTCGAGTGTCTTTGAACAGAGGAAACCTCCCTGTTGAAATCGTAACAACGTCATTTCCCCGATTTGTCGCGCGTTAAGAATACCACTGTAGCTTCACTATGGTAATCAGCTTCGTATGGCATGAAACGTCCTTATCGAGTGTCTCGTCGGCACGGTTCAGCCCCCGCTCCGATGTCCCTTTTGTATGCGGAAATCGTACACGGCGCGGTACGTGAAATTCGATTCAGGCCCGAGGTGGTCAGCAGAACGAGTTTCCGGTCTGGAGACCCGATAATCTCGGTTGCACCGCTCCACGCATGAAGTTGTCAATCAGGGTTGATGGTGTCCCACTGGAGCGTCCGCTGTCTGTCGGACTCGTCCACGGATATATAGGAGGTCCGGACACGGCACGACATCCGCAGTATTCATGCGATCTATCTGATCGTCTTCCCGTTCACGGCCAGCAATGTGATCAGTCCGGCAGCGCACTATGTCGGGATGTTGCATTAGCAATTGTTCCGCTCTATTAGAGCGTGCCGCTGCGCGGACGAAAGTAACTTGTATGCACGCGTAAGACCTGACAAATGGGGAAAATTCGGGCACGTTCGATTCGAGGATTGACACCCGCTGTGCACATCGCCAGGGAATTAAATGCAGAGAATTTGGTATTAAAAGAGAAACTGTGGCGGGAAGGACTTTGTGGGGAGAAGTACATTCGAATGACTGAGGGTTAAATTTGTGGAGGTAAAAGGAAACTGGTGAATTGAGTTATCGCTGGAGGAATTAGGGAGTTATTCGTGACGATTGTAATTTTATTAACTTGATGGAGAAATTTTACCATCTTTTTTTTTAATTCTGTTGAATTATCACAGTGATTCTTTGAAAGAAATTCTTTAGGAATTTGATATAGTTGATCCATAAAACGCACGTGCCACACTCGAATTAACATGAGATTACGAGGGGATTTAATAGTAATTGGAAACAACCCTTTTTGTCGTTTCGTGGGCGATTGATGGGTAGGTAGACAGGTACGCGATGGATGCTTGTTTGCGGAGGGTACAGATAGATTAATCATCCCCTAAACTTGCGCAAGACGTGTTCGCGTCGCTGGTTGTTCGGGCTTAATCCAGCGCCCTCACCCCTTTGCTCCAGCGACTTCCCTTCTTTGGTATCATCCCCGCGACTGTTGGGAAAGAGATGTAACCCGAGAGCTTCTCGTTGCGCGACAAGTTACGCCTACTTCAATAGAGACCGGATTACGTGACTCCGCAATCTCACACCTCCGTCCGTTTAATCTTGTTTCGGTGGCACTTTAGTTCTTTTTGCCAAACAAAGTGTCACGAGAGGCAGATCGATGAGAAGCCTCTTTCGATTTCAATAAGTTCCGTCCTGTGTGTGTTAACCTTTTATCATCGGTTTTTAAATGATAATGATGAACTTATAAGAAACGAAGTTTTGACATACAGATTTTTGAGGAATACGTCACAAACTTTTCTAATTTAAAAAAGTCACTTGGAATGCTTGAAATATGGACACAGAGTGGTGTTAAAATTTTTTGTAATATTGGTGTACCATTCCTTTCTTTTGCAATGCGGAAGGAATTATTTCTTCCCAAAAAGAATTCTGGCAATTTGATATTTTAAACTTAGTAATTAAAAATTTGGAATTTGTGAGTATTATATACTCACGTAAATATAATCAGACGTTATTACAGCACTTCAATTTAATAAATATATTCTCCACCAATTTTTCGTCGTTACATCAATGTTACTCTTAATAAAATCACAAATAAAATACATGTAGACACTTTCATCTTTCAAGGAAAAATCGAGTCCATTTCACAATTTTTTATTCGCTTATCTTATCCCTATTCCCGATTCGAGGAGATGAATTCCCACGCTGTATTATGAGGAATAAAATATAGAACGAAGCACGGTGCTTAATTTCTGGCGTATATTTAAGCTTATACGGGGTCACTTTATTTACTACAGTGTTTACGATCAACCAACTGTTCCATGCCACCAAGAACTTCGCAACTATAATGACGTGTAAAAGGGTAGTCGAAGAAAGTGGCGAAGGGTAGGAGGATCTAAAAGCTTCTAGGAGGGGCTGGCACGGCCAAACCATGACCTTAGCCATGAGCAACTTCGTTTGGCGCGCGTCTAACACGTTTCTCCCCCTACTCTTACTTTCGTAGTTGAGGTTGGTGATTTACGTTATTTCGTGTAATATCCACAGGAAAACTTCGCCACCACTTCTCTGCTTAAGCTCATATTGATTCTGCGGTATAAACATGAATATTAAATGGATCGCTATAATCGCCGTCTCCACTAAAGCTTCAAATAGCTAAATTTAAAATTATTCCGAAATAGCTGTCTGGAAATCTAAATGTGAAAAGCAGTTTGAAGCTGCAAATATATAATTTAACTGTATTAACTATAACTCTCGAATGCCTAATCAAATTTTGGACAATACTGAGACACTTGAAGGAAAGCTTTTGCTCAAGGATTATCCAAAGAGTATTTTCAATGGGAATCCTATAAATATGCATTACAGAATGTTTTAAAAAAAACTCAGTGTCCAGGCAAAGCAATTTTCCATAGCATAAATTCATTGGATTCCAATCTGTGCATAATACCTATTTTCGAGGCGTTTGAGAAATTTTCTTGAAGTCTCGACAAAATGATAATAAGATGAGAAGTTGGAGTAACGAGCTGTAAAATAGGAGAGCGGTCCCTTTTGTTGCCAGGGTGAAGTTTTGAGTAATTATAGGATGATTTGCATGTTATGGGTTAATTGCAAACGAAGCGAAACTTAGTGGAAACTGAACGCCCGACAGGAAACTCGTTTCCCATTCGTCGGTTTTATCGATGGGGCCCCCAATGGAGGAGACGAAACAACAGCGATTCACGAGGAGGCGAGGGCCGAAGGAGGAAGGGAAAATTTCATATTGCCACCCCAAACGCTTTCGTGGAGACGATGCTGCACGCACCTGAGCGCCCTTTTCTTCATCGTTCATTCTTCTCTTGTGAGTGGTTTAGAAAAAAGCTGTCGCTGGAGAAATTTAAGGCGCTTTAAAAAAACGTGACATCCACACATAATGAAATACCCATTCGTTTATGGACCCCTCAGCCAAATTGGAGCTCTTAAGCTCTTTAATGTGTTCATAAAAAGACGCACAGCTATTTAACTGCTCGATGTATAGATTATTTATTTCTTTCTTCAGTGTCAATCAGCGTGGATTGCTATTGATAATTGACCAGAAGAATATCGAGTTTTATACTATTTTAATTATGCACACTTTACAACAGTAACGAACATTCTGCTATCATACAGCAAAATTTATTTAGTGCAGGTGATAGTTATACTAAACCTAGTTAACTTAGTTATTATATATGTGAACGGCTTCCAAACATTTAGTCACGAAATAAGGAACTTGGAATGAAATAGAATTTAACTTTATTTTACTTTACTTTTAATTAATTCCTTAATTATTTTTTTTTTATTAATTTTAATATGTTACATTACACCATGGCAGATTTTATATAGTATATAAATACAGCAACATTGACATCTGTCTGCTTTGATGTTAATGGATCATCTCATAATTTCATATTCACTGAAACAGTTATTAAGCTTAATAATAAACCAGACCATGAATAATTATATAGTTAAAATACTTGTAACTGCTGTTCTCAATGTATCTATATCTGCATTACTTTCGGTAAAATAATAAAAACAATTGATTGGTAAAGTGAACATTTATGTTTATATCAACGATGAAGCGTCGCGTCAAAGTCAACATTCAAACGTCGCGTGCATATAAATATATAAACAGCGAGATCAATACAACAAAAATTAAATCACGGTGGTAATTCTAGTTATGCTGACTTTACCTCATCGGTATTTCACTGTCACTGCACATTAGAGGGAAAGATGTACGAGGGGAATATCGGCAAATATTATTTACTAGAGATTGTTTCCATAATTTTAGAATAAAAACTTTATAATTCATCAGCATACAGTGTACGTAGACGTTTGTGACTGACTGTAAGTTAAAAGAATTTATTACGACGTTTGTCAATAATTTTATAGAATAACCCATGCAGGATATATTGCAAATGATAAATTTTATTAATTGCTTCAAATCTGGCTTTACAGATGTCATAGTATATATTCTGCACATTTTCCTTCTAAATATGGTAAAAATTATAATAGACCGATAAATACCAGTAAAAGAAATTTGCCACTGATACGCAGAGACGGTTGTTGCATCCTGAATTATTATATCTAAGGAAGCATTGTATTATGCAAAGTTTGAAGCAGCTTTGGAGTAAGCTTGCTATGTATCTCTCGTAAACCTTCTATACCACTGCATGGTAGTGCTCTAAAGTTTATTACCGTGACCTTTGAACTTACTTGCACTTTCCAGAAATTCTAACCGATCACATTTCCATGAAATTCCTACATTCGAGCAATGAACGAAATATTCTAATAAACATAGAATGAAAGTATATAATTTGCTACCCCTTTTGAGTCGTTTTCGATCCACCCTCCGACTAATAGTATTCAAGAATTAACCTGTGCAACTATCTCTCACATTCATTCAAATTTGTGCTTAAAAAATTATTACCTTCATCTATTCTGTCCCAAGCAAGTGCGTACTGCAGATTGTACGAAAATAATAACAACAAACACATGCATATTCAGTGTCATAACATTCTCCAAATATTTCGTTACAATCGTAACACCATTTTCAGATTCGTAATTCGAAGTAGCAGGCGTATATGTAGAACAGTCACACAGATGTAAGATGAAAAATGAATGCATGTTTTGCTATGAAATTGCTTCTGGACCAGCACATTCAATTTATAACGTCGATCGATGACTGGTTGAAAGAATCGACACGCTTTTTATCTTTCTCACGCATGCATCGTGCACAGTTTACATAGACGCGGGCCACAGTGAAAGCGGCTACTTTCTACACGATGAAATGTTAAAGCCAACTGAAGCGTTGGACCCCATGAATAACAAATGCACAATCTCTAGTCTCTACTGGCACCTTGGCCCCTTACTTGGCGACGGCCTGAGAAGTTTTCCACCCTCTACGGCGGACCTGGAAAACTTTTAACTGGATACATTACCTGCTTGACTACCGCCGGCTTTCCTTTTTTATCGCGGGGGAGGCTTTTAAACTCCTACGGGTGGCTCGGTGCAGCCGGCGTTATTAGAGATTTCATGGTGAAACCAGGGGAAAATAATGAATAATTGTCGCCGTGGCCGTCGTCGTTAGGGCTTTTGTTCCAACGAGCTGTAATTCTTCAGTTCCTTCCGATGCTCGATTTGTAAAAGGCTTTCACTGAGCCACGGCCGTTTTCGCGATCGCGAAGGAAATTTTTCAATGAATATCCCAAGTTATAATGACGCCCAGCGTTTCCTAGACTTCTCGATTACACGAGAACGCGCTCGGGCGTATTTAAATTTCTATCATTGCTTGGTTCTACTATGATTTTGCTTCCTATCGAATGATTTTCACTTGGTAGTTGTTGAAATGTTCTGCAGTGTCCTGTACTTCGTGCTGCAAGCCCGAGGATTGCACAAGTAAATAAGTAAAGAAGTAAGAATGGATCAAATTTTGTTTAAGTCTACTTTGTTGTGAAAGGAATTTGTTTTCGGAATTTTGGTTTCCGTAAAATTCAGTCCAAGGACATTAGTATCAGATAAAACAGAAAATTTATTCTCTGATCATCCCTTATCAATTACATTACTAATTACGAGGCAAAGATAAGTGATATATACTCTTACGAATTTACAAAATCGATCAGTTAATAAGAGGATATAAGGGTACAATGTTTGCAAAATATTGAATTACGAATACGTTTACACGTATGCCAGCTTCGTGTAATAGAAATCTTGTTTATTTCGAATGGTCATTGTAAATAGTAAGTCAAACAAGATGAATAATTTCATTCTTTCCAACTCGACGGAGCCAGTTTTCAACTGTTTCCGCAAAAGCGTTATTTCTCATCACTGCTTGCCAACTTTCTTCCAGTGAATCCGTTTTCCCAGGATACTTACACGAAGTTTCATACAAATGAATAAAATTATTCCTCTATGGAAGTTAAATTACTTTATAAAAGTTCCGGGTAAAAAGGGAATTTACAATAGATAAGCACAAAGCGTGACTCTCTATTTGCATTTAATACGGGCTCGCGGTTTGGGGGCCACAATTTCGCACGTACAATTGTGTAAATTTATGAAACGTGAGTACGTAACTGCGCTACCAGCAACATGCACGTTGCCATAGACTATGCATGCGAATTTCTTAAATTCAGTCACGTCACTGGTAATTCGTGTGAAAAATTCATGTGGAAACTTTGTAAACCTGTCTGCTTGTAAAGAGTCTTCATTTACATCTGAAGTATAACTCATGAAAATACTGTTTATGGTTTTTCAGAGTGTTGTCTGAAGAGTGCTCCATCATTTAATCAGCATTCGAAATAGTCACGCACTGCCATAGATGATTTTAATTAGAAAATAGTAATCTTGAGAAAGTAAAGGGTATTGTTTATACTTATATAACCCCGAAAAATTATTTGAAAATAATTTATCATTTAAGCTACCTTTCTCCCAGAAGTAGGAAACATTTTTTCATTATTCAGCATTATATAAATTATGTAATATAATCGCAAAACAATTATTTTACACCCTTATATTTCTTACGATATCACTCTTTGAGTCACTTCCTTCCAAAACCGTATTCATCTTGTATTATTATAAGTGACTCATTTCAAAGTACTGACATTAAATCTTATTTTATAGACAAGATATTCAAAACATTTACATCCTAGACTCGTGGGAGATCATTTGTTCGCAAAATAAGTACACGTGCCCAAAGAAACGTACAAGCTCACAAGTAACATAATTCGTTTTAATCCCCCTTGCATCCCACCTTTCCCCCGGCGGCGTAATTAATTCAGAAACGTACTTTTGGGCAAACAATTTTATTACCTCCTATGTAAATAAAGATCCCCGCGCCGTCATTCAGGCTACGCGCCTCCTTGTGCACACCGCTTTGAAGAAACGCCTACGCCAACAATACAATTCACGTAATCCCATCCGGCGCGGCGGGAGGGCGTTAATGCGCGGCTTTAATCAGTAGAGAAGTTATTACCATTAACGTTGGAAATGTATTTATCGCGACAAGGAGGCAAGACGTGGGAGGGGTGAACAGGGAGAAGAGGCGAAAGATTATATTTTTATGTACCGAGGCAAATGAATCTCCCTGATTATGAGTTGCGAAATCGTACCTGGCCGACCGTGGCAGCCTCTTGGTGCCGTTTTTCCCCCCATCCTCCACTTCCCTGCCCCTTTTGCCTCCATCTAAGAACTCAAGCAAATATTGGTTTTGTCTAGTGGCCCTGCGATTTGCATAATTAAATCTTGAGGGAGTCGAGAGAAGGGAGAGGGAGATAGAGAGAAAGAGAGAGAGAGCGAGAGAGCGAGAGAGTGTGAGCAAGGGCGGGAAGGAGGAAAAGGGTGAAGGGGGAGGGTCGAGGGGAATGAGGCGCTAAACTCGTGACCGGTCTCGCGGATGCAAAAATAGGAATAATTAAAACTCGGCCAGCTTATTTACTGGGCTTCCTGAGCACGAGGCTGGCCCGCCATGCCGCGGAGATTTATTAAGGGCCGCCGACTGTATACACACCGCGACGAGAACTGCACAGTTTTTTCTAAGCGTTTCCTGAAAAGACGCTGCCTCATAAAGCAGCCCGGCATCCCTTCCGCGATCAGAATTAATGAGGCTATTACGGATCTCGCGGAATGTGAGATTTAGCGACGCATCCTCGCGGAATAAGTCGTGCATCACGCCGGTTAATGAAAATTTATCGATGCGCGAGGCATCGTAATTCGGTCATCGAGCCGTGCAACAGCGCAACTTGTACACCGCTCTAGAACATTGGACCCAAGTTCGCGTTAAGATCCCCGTAGCTTCCTAGGATGGCCTGAATTCATGTTTCCTTATAAGTAAATGCGGTTTGCTCGGTCAATGATTTTTAGAAGGAATAACTATTGTAAATATTCACGCCTTTGTCATATGTATGTTCACAGTTTTTTACCTCTCAGGGATAAGATTTAGGTGTAAGTATTAAGTTATTTATTTGTTTGTCGCAATTAAATATGGTACAGTTAGTGTGAGTTTAAGCTTGCGACTGTAGGTCTGCATAAGATCATTTGGAAGGAAGTAAGAGCGGAGATGGTTAAAATTTTTATTTAGATCAAAATTTCCAATAACGAATAAAGGTTAAAAAAATTACTTTCAATGTGTCCAATAAAGTTAAAATTTAAGTTAAAGTGGAAAAATTAATATTAAAACACTGGACGATTAAAACAATAAACTTTACTCGTCGAATAAAAAGATTAACATTATTCGTCGAATAAATTCTGGTCGAATAAAAATATTAACTTTATTCGTCGAATAATCTAAAGTTAAAGTAACATTTATTCGGTCCGTTATTTGAATAATTTTTTAGTTAATTAGTGCTGAACTCTGCATTAGAGAATAGTCAAATAAGCCTAATCTGCTGCAGTAGGGATTTAATAATTTTCATATTTGGTTGTGGAGTTTGTGTGATCGAATACGTAAGCGAATTATTATTCAGGTTCAAATAATTGCAGGGATTTATTAAATATTTCAAACGCATTTTACTGTCAATGAGTCAGGATTATTCATCATTAATTAAACACCGCTTGTATAAATCATGCATTAGTTGAAGTTAATTGAAGTGAATAATATTTATGCCTCAAAATATTTGAATTCCATCTTTACATTTAAGGCTGGGCAAAGCTTGAGCTAAAAACATGTTCTTAATTTGTTAAGCTTTTTAACCGTTATCCATAGATACTGTGGAACAGTTTTTAATATTAAATTACCTAAATTCCACAGTATGGTTGCCGAATAATCCCCAAAGTTGGAATTTGGAATCCTTGATGGATTAATTATTAATTCTGTTATATTGGACGATAGAGCACGAGATTGGAACTGAATTTATTGGTCGTAATACATGGCTCAATACACGTTTATTTCGTGTGTCAGTATGTGTACAGATGGGGCAAGTTTCACGAGGAACAGAACATCTGGGGTCTTTTCCAGGTCGTTTCTGACCATTATGGTAAATGGTGCATTAATGCTACAGCTTGATCAGAGATAGACAAGCCAGCGGTCGTTCAACACATCGTACCGTGTATTCGCGCCACGTTCAACGGGGTGTTGCATTAAATATTTCTCGCCCTCTAGCTTTGCTTCCACGCGGAAATATTTATGCGAAGCAGCAAGTCGCGCCGTTAAAAAGTGCAAAATTTTCAATGACGAAGAAAGTATGTTTAAGTGTGTAATACTTGTCTACTTGCTGGTATGAAGTTTCATGAAACTGTTTAAAGAAGCAGAAATTGTTTGAAGGTTTCAACCTTTGAAAAATATGCGTTAATACCTATGAATCCCGAAACATGATAGAAATGTTGTAAACAGTTAACACTGCAATATTATATTAACATAATATAAATATCATATTCAATCAAGCGTCGGTATTTCATTGTTACACTTCATCTGCCATGCACAACGTTATATTTTGCTCCAACTAAGGAGTTTGCGGCTGGATCGAGTCCCACGGATTTGTTCAATTACGAATAAGTAAATACGTACAGTGAGAACAAACGGCTTCGCCTGCTGCACTAACTTCGTGCATCCACTACCATTACTCTCTTTCGTAACTCAGCCGGATTTGCTCGCTGCGGCTGTTGGCTGCGCAGCAGAAAATTTATTGCCAACTACCTATCTGGCTGGTAGGCACATAAGAACCGCGAAGCGCCATGTAATTAGCAACCTAGGAATCTCGACGCTTTACGCCACCTACGAATCTTAATTGCGCTCGCACGTGGCGTGGACAAGCACTATTTTTCTGCAATTATATGGGAATAACCGTGTGCCTCGTCACCTAAAACACAAGGATTTTCACGTTGCATCGGCTGTGTTAAAATCCGTCGTCATTTAGGTGATTTAATACAGAGCATATTTGGAATAATTATACCTACACCCGACAAGTAGATCGATTTCATTGATAATTTTATAGATTCAAGTGTCATATTTGACTAGGTACATAATTTGTGAAAACCAGAAGCTATTTTGAGTATGTTTTGCAGACGTAAGCATTAACTGAATTATCTTTTGCGAGCGTCTAGACTCTAGTCTGTAGTTGGATAACGAGATTTGTTAAATAATAAAGAGAGTGTGCAGACTCGTGATCATCTTGAGCTGTCAAATATGACGTTTCAGCTTCTGCTTATCGGAGTTGCAAGTAACTTCAGATCAGAATTAACAGCAGTATTCGGAAATTGTTAATTTCAAGAGGAAGGAAAAATATCGCTGACTGTAAATTATTTACGAAATTTAATTTGTTTCGATTGCTAAATATGCTTAAATATAGTCCTAAATATGCATTAATATAGTCCGAATTCATGAAAAGAAGAATTGTAGGTATTTGCAGAAAACACTGTATGTGCCACCTCTTAGTAATAGAGAAAACTGAATGTGCCATTTATTTAAATTTGCAAGCATTATAAGGCCAACCGTGTTTGCCATTAACTTATTTATAAAGAGAAATTGCATTAAAATTTTATACTATAGTCTTATCATTGAAACGTAGAACATTTGCATAGTTGTTTGAAGCTTGCCACAGTTTTTCCAAGCACCGCACTGAATGGAAAATTAATAACAATGAGGAGTATTGGTGGGAAACCCCAATAATCCCTCTTCATAATTTTCCTTGCTCCCTTGTTTATTTCTGATAAAAAATTTGTCTGCGCAACATTTTATATTTTTAGTAATTTATATCAGACACATTTGTTTCCCTATTATCTCAGACTTTGTCTGCAGTTGTCCCAGGAGTTCGTTGCACCCCACACTGTACAATAATTCTCACGCACTTCACCCGATAAAAAATATGAAATGTGGCAGATTTGTATATCAATGTAATAACTGAACGTTTGCATGGTAACATCGTTTAGTAGGTGGAAGCGTGATGAGTGATGATACACACTTCCCTAAAGTTGCTACTCGATGAGAGGGACACCCGAACACAGAGGCACGTCCCCCTTCAGGTTTCACGGATGATAGATATTGCGAATGACGCTGAGAGCGAGCAGTAATTGTTACATCGCATGTCTGATCGCGAAAACTGTGGAGCGGGAACGTAGGAGAGAAGTGAATCGCCTAGGATTGATTTATTGCCTCTGAAGTGCATGTAAAACGCATTCCGACCACCTACACGTCATTCACAAAAACAGAGTCAGATGGCCATCATTTGTTCAATATTTAACCACCACGGAATAGTTTATATCACGGTCCTGTTTAATTATGTCACTTTGCATTACACTCTGCTGATATGCGACAAGTGTATTTTATATTTAGGCTGTGTAATTCGTTGAATGAGGTGACATTTTCATTTACATAGAGTCGATCAGAAACTTAAGGGGATCAGGCATATAATAATCGTTTTAGATGCAACATAATGCTGACCAGTAGAGGAGAGGTACTATAAGAGTCATAGATTCTAATATTTTATAGTATTAAGGTATAGAATTATAATTATAATACTTGATAAATTTATTTTCATTAACATGTCCTTTTCATGACGTATAATGTCCCATTTAAAACCACCACGTAGGCATTGAATGAACACATTTTCAACTTATTTAAAAATCTAAAATTTTGTTATTTTCTATGACTATTGATGCGTTTAGAATATCCACCTCTGCCCTACGTCTTATTGCCTATTTCTAGGATGTTGTTTTATGGGTGGAAGATAATGTTTGAAGCGTGAAGGTGATCCACATTTTTAGTTTCTCATTTGAATGCAACATTATTCTTAGAGGTAAATGTTTAGAATGCTAAAGGGTCATTTGATTTGCAGTTTCAGACAGCTAGGTGCGAAATGCAAAAAAACATTTTCATTTTCAAAGGAATTCTAGGTAATTATTTCAATGTTTATAAAAATATATCGCAAAGGCATTCCTTTCCAATTAAACTATAATTACCATTATTTCTGACAGTTGCTATTTCTGTGCTTCTTCGAGAATGTTATTCTTTCAAACTGAGACTTTAATAAATGAATGACAGTGAGATTGGTAAAGAACTTTTGTGAAATCAGTGGAAAGGTGGTCAACGTGTCCTTTTATTCGTGGACGAGGAAGGACCACGAGTTTGGTCGCAAAAGTGGGGACCAGGTCTCGTTAGTTACATTAAGGCGTACATGTGCCCGTGATTGCGATACGATATATCCCGTCCATGCCGATAGTTAACGATAATTGGAAACATCCCTTGCGCATCGTCGTATCGATTTTACCTCTGCGATTGAGGAAATGGGTGTGGGTAGAGTTAAGGACTGAAATTATCCTTCGATCGTTCCCTTGGCCCATTGTCATTTCCATCTCTTCATCTAAGACTTTCAAGTAATTGGCAATTACGTTAACTGGAAATTATATATGTATGTCAAATAGAATTCTCCTTACCGCACGAAAAATACTTGTTAATCGCACATTAATGCCGAAGACAGAACTAAAGTTCAATATTAATTATTCATGTGTATTTATACACTATTTTTGTTATTCTTCCATTATTCGTTAACAAATCAAATCACTTTATCATGTTGCTCCATATTTATACGAACACCTTCTCAAATATTTTTGTTAATAATTTCTAATTTTATTCTACTTGTGATTGTTTGCCTAAAAATAAGTACCTATAACCGTGATAGGAAATATTAAACTTTAAAATATAAACGTTACTTTTCATCTAAATTCGAATGGTTCATCATTATTAATATTATTCTCCTTTTGTATTTCAAATAATTTCTGCTCACATCTCGTTGTGTACATTCTACACCCTGTCCAATGAATAAGCAAATGAAAATATCTATTTAAGAACAGTACTTCATTACCTTTCCTATTACCAAATCTGATAACGCAATAATCACGAGCAAGCGAACGCGAAAGTTTATCCAAAGTACACAAAGCGGTACCACCATTGTCATCAATTACAACCATGTCCGTCCGATAAGGCTGGCCCCTCATAGTCCACGCGCGTGTGTTTTCAACTTAATTTCCTGAAAGCGTGCAAGTTGTTGGTCGCATGCGAGCGTAGTTTCTAAACAACTTGTAAAATTTCAGCCGAATTCGCATCGAAACTGCTAATTCGCGTTAATTCCGCTGGAAAATAGGGAGCGAAGTTTGTTCTATCATCGATTCGGCTCGTGGCATTTTCACCGTGCACACTCGCTGCATATTCCATTAATCTTCCTCCTTCGATAGTACGTTCACACGGAACTGTATTATCCGCTTTGTTTTCCACCTTTCACCCTCCTTCCCTTCTTTTTCGTTTTTAAGGGACACGAGGATTAAGTTCCTCCCCTTTTGAAACTCGTTCCGAGAGCATTTATAAAAGGATTTAATACATTCGCGAGGATAGGTGAAATTGGAACGGTGGAGTGGATGGATACCACAGGGGAACAGTGAGGTTAGATTAAACTCATGTAGGAACGGCGCCTCCCGGGATGGCCGGGGCTTAAACAGTTTTAATCTATGCCTAGGTACCTCACGTGAAAACAAATCGCGGCCTTATCACCACCTGTGAGCCAGATAACAACTTTTCTCTCGCTCTCGCCCCTTTCCCGTTTATTCCTTGATTTTTCCACTTCGTATCTCCGAGTCTCTCCCCCAGTTCCCTCCACTTTCTTTCTCTCCATCTCTTTTACGTTTAACTCCCCCGTCTCGGTTCAATCCACACCTCTGCCCCACCCTCCATTTGATTCCGAATTTTTTTCTAATTATATTTTCTTCTGCTCATCTTCTCGCCCCGAATTTTCTCTATTTTTCCTCCTTTCTACTCCATCGTATCTACCTTCTGGCCCCGGCTTCCATTGACCTCTTCCTCCTTCCTCGCCGTCCTTGTCCCTCGGTTTGTTCGCATGAACTCCGAACGAACGACCATACGGCGCAGCCGACGGATGCGCCGATTAAACTTCCGAAAACTGTTTGCATGAATAGCCAAGCGTTTCCCGCACGTGTGCCGAAGCTGAGCACTGACAATTAACACGCCTAAAATAGAGAAACCAGCCTAGGGACAGGCTTCCTTTTCGCGATACATTCGCCGGGTGGCGAGGGTTGCGCGCCAGCTACGCGTAGGCTTAACCCCCTTGCCGCGGAATGGAATTCGAGGGCGTTGTGGTGTAAGCGGAGCCTCGGTGTTGCGTTACGAAGTCTCTGTTCGTACGGTTCATTTTAATACGCACGCAGCGGCAGCTACTAACTTTACTATTCCCTACAGATATTTGTACAAAATTGTTGCCCCGCAACTTTATTAATTATGCGATGTTTGCAGCTTGACAGTTCATGAAGATCACCTTGAAACTGTTAAATTGGATGTATTAATGTGGAATGCATTGTGCTCGCGGTGGTGGAAATATGGGCTACTTTTCAATGAAATTCCATCATACTTATTTCACTATACTGTTGTGCTCTTTATTTTTACTATACATGTGTTACTGTACCTTTCAATGCTACGGGCTGAGATATGTTATTAAGGGGTAATGCCAGTCTGGACCCCGGAAAAGCAGCATGTGATCACAATTTTTTTAAAATTTTTTTAATACCAAAAAAGCTTCTTCTCAAAAACAGTGTTCCGCGACTGGAAAGATTTCTCCTTCATTTTTTGACCTAGAACAAAAATCCAAAAAAAAATTGAGTTCTATATAGAATTATCTCGGGAATTACGCGAAGAATTTAAAAAATACGTTTTTTGTAAGAATGGTGCGTGTTTGAACAAAACTGTAGCGGCACAAAACCATTAGTGTACCTTTGACAATTGTTTGTGGGTAAACAAACAAATAAGTTACAAATCTGTTTAAACGCCTTATTATACACTTGTTAAGTAGTTTTTCTTTTCTTTTTTCAAAGTGACATTTCAACCGCGTTTTCTCGGATCTACGTTTTTCGAAATTTTATTCGATTCACATGAAATTTTTACAGTAGTTTCTAAGCTACATTATCCATAGAAATTCATATTGATATGGTAAAATATGGTTTTCCTTAGAAACGGTAAGGATTTGAATATAAAATCCACTCTCTAGCTTCATTCACCACGTCCAGCATAATTTTCAGCCCAAAAATTGTTCATAACATTAAAAGTTTTCAGCGAATCGTAAAATCGGTAAAATTAAGTAGATAATAATTTAGAAGATTTCTCAAATACAAAAGAGATAGCCATCAGAATCTCGCCAATATTCCTTTCCGAGTTGAAATGCTTTCCACCATTTCCTAAATTCAATCAAGGAATACCAATGCATATTTTTACGGCCTCCCCTTTTTTCTACACTCATAAACATGTAACATCAACTGTTCCCGCACACCCTTTTAACGTCATTCCACTGAAAACGACGTAATCACAGACGACTTGAATCCAACATGCAATATTCTGCCTCCGCGTATCGCCCATAAAAAGACCTTGACCACGTTACGGCCGTGTAACAAACGATTGAGATATTTCGCATCATCACTGACCGCAGGAATATTTTTTTTCTTTATGATATTGGACGCTGTTCTGTTACGTACTCCGCGGAATGGGCCATAAAGTAGCATAAAAACCGAGGCCTTAATAAAACCGTGGCCCCCATAGTTTCCCGCCAAACGCGATTTTCCTTCCCCGAAACCGAGGAAGAATATTGGCGAAAGTGGTAGAAGAAGGAGCCGTAGAATCCTCTGCCGCGCTCGTGAAAAGGCCAGAGACGGAGCTTGATAGGCAGACAAGCTGACAATAGTTTCTTGAGCGTGGATTTTGTTGGCGCCAATCTGCTATGGGCGAGGAAAATGAATTAACTGTTACCTACAAATCACGGCGCCGGCAATTCAACAAATGAAATACTCCCGGCTGTTCTTTCGTGTCTAGATGAGACAGAGAGATAAGAGGTGGCAGTCTTCGTTACTGAGACAGTTGCAACGGGCAGAAATTAGTTTAAAGGATTTAAATAGAGAGTGCAAGGTCTTATCTTTATTTTACTACACAAACGAGCAACTTGTTACGATCTTCCGATGCATTGGAGTATAGAAGACATCTGTTGAGATGTTTTAGTGCCATGGGAATCGTTTGGTAGAGCAGCGAGACAAACGGTAGAAGAACCGTCTTTTTCACTGAGTTTTACTAAAGGAATTCGTGTCCCTTGATATTGAGAAATTTCTTTGGCCTATTTAGTAGATTTTAAGTTACATTGCGTTTATGCAGAGAATCCTTGATTAACGACTACATTTTTTTTATATATTGTGCATCATTGGTAAATTTCATTAGGTTCAAAGCTCCTATTGAAATTTTTGATAAACTGATGCACATGATTTTTGACATTATCATTCTTCATTACGTGAATGCTGGAAAGCTTCGAGTTACGTTATGTTGGAATTGCGTTTAATAACAGCAGCACTATCGCTGACCCCTCACCTCTCACTGGAAATTGCTTTTAACTACGTAAACTACTGAACAAATGAAATTTTTACTCCTGCCGCAATGTTATGCGTAATGAACTCGTCGAATTCACAAATAATTTTTCCCTCGCCTGTCAATAACGTGCCAGTTCCACGTGTTTAGAATTATAGCAACGCATTACAATTGGAATTAGCATTGCGACAAATACAAAAATAATTTAAGCATGAAATCTACCGTTTATCGAAAGGAATTAGAATTCTCGAAAATGATCAAACGGTTGATGGCAGATATCCAACCTTTTAAACGCTTCAACCTGACGGGTAGCATTCTCCCGTTCACTCTTTGTTTGCCCCGCACCTCGCTGAAGGAGATTTGATAATAAATCCATTGATTGACGCATCGATATCCTTCCAGTCGCAAGTTCCGCGGCGCCTCGACCGATTTCTTCAGTCGGCGCCCCCCAACCCAGGAAGCGAGAGAGAATCGCAACAACTTATCCACGCGGCGAGCGAGTCGGATTAGCCAATAAATCGAGGCTGAAAGGGGAAATTCATTAACCCACAACGATAAATAACCGGGCGCACTGCCGCGAATGGCTCTTGTGAAACAATAGTTATAGTATATTTATGCAAAGTTTGCAGGTGCGCAGGTGGACGGGAGAGGGCGTAAGGACAAGAGGGGAGGGGGCCAGGGTCCTGGGGCAACCGAGGACGATGGACGAGGTAGAAAGGTAGAATGGGTGCCATTGTGTTTCCATCGTGCCATTATAAAGCTCAGTCTCTTCCTCGGGGTATACGAAGCGCGGTGGTGCCCTCCCCCCTCCACCCCCCGAGCTTTCTCTTTCTCTCCCTCCGCAGCCTCGCTGTGTTATTACAGCGACGGTTATGCGTGCGTACAATGGGGCAGTATTGAAATAAAGGTGAGAGGCGCGGGCGAGGTAAGAACGGGAAGAATCGACGACGACGTGGTCCGACGGGGAAGGACGTGGAGAAAAAGGCCCCTGCGAATTTGAAAATGAAAAAGCAGCGCGGCGGAGAGAAAGGTTAATCGAACAACAATGAGTTGCGGAACGATCCCATTTACCAGCGATCGTTCTGCAACGATACGGCTCCAATTTTGTGGGCGTGTTTGCGTAAAAATATTGGGCATACGCTTTATCGCGCGCCGGAGAGCTTAAAGCGCAACGAATCGATTTCACTGGAAGAACGTTCCTCCTGAACTGTACATTTCGTCGCGAACAGTGGCATTGGAATAACACCGTGTTTGAAGCGCGTGCGTGGGGAATTAATAGGTGTAATTTTAGCAGGGCTCTGGTTAGGTGCACGTAAGACGTTCTGCAAAATGGCAAGCTTAAAACTTGGCCGCCTTGAGCTGGAGAATGGGTTCGATTTCAAATTGCTATAGCAATTTTTATAGGCCTGTGGTGAAAACAGCACTTTCCGTTTCATTTTGTAATAATTATTAGATTAGGTTCTTAATGGACTGCCTTCTTAACAGTAAAATGTAATTCAAAATTTTGTACCAAACTCCTTGTTTCGCTTTTTCTTCCTTGCTGTACGTTAAACATATTTAATATCTCTGTTTAATTATCAGGCTTGTACAGTGTGCATTATTTCGCAGGAAATATATTAATTAAATTATAATTGGGAATATAATTTTATTCACTGCGTGTTTGCATTTGCATTCCGAATTATCAAATCTACGAAGTCGTATGAGTGTATTTCTATAATATCTGCATACTCTCTCTTCTTAATTCTACAAATTTCGACGAAAACATGATCCACACCATAGCTCATCTAACAGGGGCGAAAGTGTAACTTATTTAAACTGCATTTTCTCCACGAATATTAATAAATTTCTCCCAACTACCTTCGTAACGAAGCCCTGTTTAACACACCCCAAAATGTTCAGAACCCTTCTTAACACATTAAGCGAATATACCGCAAGGAATGCACCCCGTATCTGGCTACGAAGCACTACCGAGCTCCGTGGTGAAAGAAAGTCACGGAAACACGTACATACACCGTGAATTTTGGGGTGCAAACACAACTAACTGAAGATGTAGATTAGGAAAGGGGTAGCGAAGCGACAACGAGGTTATACGGTAGGACGATTTTGCTCGGGAGCGAAGTGGTGTCCGGCGGAGAAATTCCAAAGTGTTCGTTCAAGAACCGCGTCGATCCGCTCCGCCGTGTCAAGTTTCCAAATTTCCGGCCGTTACAAGGTATACGGCAGAGGAGCACGGCAGCAGGGCAAAGAGAGAGAGAGAGAGAGGGTTAGAGAGAGAGAGAGAGAAGAGCAGTGAGTCAAGATCAAAAGGGGATCACGTCTCTGTTTGACTCCAGGCCTGCCAGCCCTTTCCCACTTTTACCACCCTCCTTCTCTAGCTACTCCCTAGTTTTCCTTTCTTCGCCATTGTAGGAACATCTCTCTCTTTCTTCCTCGCCAGCCGCCACCTCTCCCTCTATCCTCGTTTCTATATGTACATCAGCCTCCCTCTGACCTATCTGTCCTTCTTGCTCCACAAACTTACCCTCCCTTGCTGCAGCGTCCTTCCTACGCTTCCACTAGGGTGTTAACGGTCTATTTCGACTTGGATCTACGGGAAATTAGTCGAAACTCCCTTAGGACAGGCAGCAGCTTGGGAAGGATCCCTTTCTGCACACACTGACTTCCCTCTGGCCGGACAAGATCGGAACGGAACGAAGGAGGGATGTATATAAGGCTTCCTCTGCGGCAATAAGTGGAGCTTCGAAAATCTGATGAAAATGTAAGAAGCTCGGCAATATCCTGGAGGTGTTCTGTAATTACGTGCAGAAAAGATTTTGATTTTTTAGTGTTCGTTTTAGGACCTCGGAATAATGTAGGGTCTAAGGTACTATCTGGTTTAAAGGAGATTTTCTGATGTACAGAGTGATCTGTTAACTGAGTTGTATAATATTCAGTGTTTTTGTTTCGTGGATTTTCTTTTCGTGGTGTCTGCTTGAATTACACGAACTTTTTGGCAGCCAGACATGAAGTGTTCTTTCTGGAAGTAACCTCTCTGAATGGTTCTTTTGTTCCAAGTGGAAGAGAAAATTTCAAACTTCTTGCAGAGTAAATAGTAGTATAATGTCAGAATCGTAACTGGAATCGTTGGTTTTCTATGTCTGTATGAAGCATTTGCTGAAGTGAGTAAGTTCTATATGAACGAAATTTTAAAATAGTCCATATATTAAATGATACAGCATAATATATAGAAAGATATGTTTTGCTTGGGTGGTTAGAGTGCGAATAAGGAGATTGTGAAGTGAGCAAGGGGAGGAGGACTGCGTATGGTCAGACAGGCAACGCGAACCAATGTCAGTGAAAATATACATACTCCGTAATTTCCCCAAGATACTCGATCTCTTCAAACCTGCATTATTTTCAAAACTATTTGGAGTATAAGTGACTCAACACATTATTATTTTTAAAATTATTTCGGATAGAAACGATTCAAATTGATAAGAATTTTAAAAAATCCTAGCAGATTTTGGAGCAACCTTCTTGAAGATTCTTAATTTATATCTCGTTTTATATTTTCTATAATAGTGTACAGTCATCTTTCTTAATTTATTTTTTTTTAAATTATGGCTGTATCAAAATTGTTACTGTAACAAAGTTAATAAAACACAGTGTATGTTCAGAAACATGCAGAAACGCATGCAGAGCCGATAAAATAATGAGAAAAGTATCACTAATAATGAATTCGAATACGATCCATTTCCGAATTATAAAATATATGGTACTTCATTTATCAGGAAAGCTGATCGATATGTCTTTCTCCTATTCGCATACAGATACTTCATTATAATGGTATAGACACAGAAACTTTCTCTTTATTCCTGGAATATTATACCACGTTCGTTATTTCAATTCATCCAAAATATGAAGCGTTGCCACATATGTCGTACCTTTTAATAGTCTGCTAATAGATGCAACATGAAAGAAGTGCATTATAATTTTAAAATGGGTGATTCTTGGGCCAATGTTCACTAATTCTTATTTATATCACTTAAAATATTCAAAATTAACTTCACTGTTTTAATAAAGGCAGACATGAAAAATAATTTGTACACTGAAAGAAATTTATAACTGAAGAAAGAAAGGTACCTTCCAGTCACAATTGTGTGATACGTTCTAAATGTATCTTATTGTTCTTATAATTAACGGTAAATATACACTAATATGCACAAGTTGGAACATTATAGTTTTTAGCAATGGAAATTTGATATATTATCTCGGAAATCTTCAATCGGGTTTTCAGGACCTTTGGAAACCTCAAATATTATTCAAATCTTCCAAGTATCGGCGACTTTAAAAGTTTCGAAAACTTCGGAAGTCTTATAAAGTCTTGAAAGTCGTAGGGGTCTTCAAACTTTAAACAATATTGAAAATTTTACGTGTGTCTGTACAGCGTACATTGAATTTGTTTTTCTGGAGCTTACATCAGTGTTTCTTGTTCGTCTCTTTCCAGGTCTAAAGTACTCGAGTGTTTTGTTAAATTTTACTAAGTTCAGTTCCTCGAAATCAAGGATATGCAATACTGTGGTATAAATTTATTGAAAAATGGTTAATTAACGAATTCCGCCATCATCCATCAAAGAGTAGACCAGGCGATGTAAAATTTTCCGGGCTTGAACATTTATAAATGTGTGGCTACAATAATAATATAATTTAAAATTGTATTTGTACAAGAGTTACATTATTTCCAGTTGCACTTTGTACGGATGCCTACTTGCAAATAAGATTCAATTTTAATTTGTAATCTGCATGAAACTCTGAATGCATTACCCTTGTACAACATTATTTAAACCTATAAGGTTCTGAAATTTTCGAAACCTTTAAAGAGTTTGATAGCTTTGAAAGTTGCACGAAGTTTAAACAATCGAAAGGAGCTGAAAATGTTCAAACGCCTTTGAGTCCTGAAACTTTAAACTTATTTACCTTTTCGATTAAGGGTGAAGTGCGCTATATAAAAAATATTTTGAAATATCTTAAATATGAAAGCAATCCCATTTATCAATACAGTAATGCCTCGTTAGAATCACGACGATCGGGGCTGGCAGCGTGATACTAACGCGATGCGGATACTATTTCGTGCCGACGACAACTTCGCGTCGTCTCTTTTGTTCTGTCTCGCATATATCGGATTCTCTCACTCTCGACTGAAGGATGCCATGAAATGGTGGGGATGGTGAGCGTGATTATAACGCATGGTAAAAACGTGACACTAACGACGAATTACTGTATAATAATTATTCTGCAAACTTTTCAGTGCTTCGAAATACATAATTCAATTTTAGAAAAGTTTCGTCCACGAATTTCAAGCCAGTGAATTACGTTATAATAAAGTGCATATTCATTTCCAAACTGCCTATTTGAAAGGGTGCAACGTGATACGCTTAATTACACTAAATAATTTTATGAACCGAACGATACGTACACACCTCTCCAGTATTTAACATTCCCTCAACGTGTTACGTAGATTACAATTTTAATTAAAAGTATTACCTACTCTTCCAAAAACTTCACAGAACTCGAAACCTGCAGTATTACTAATTCATTAGATGAACCAGAATTATTCGTGAACAGTAAAATTTAACTCCGGTCAATTTTGTAAGTTTCGTTACATTCTGTATAAATTAGATTCTATTACTAACAAGGCTGATGTAAGAAAAAGAATACGCTCTAGTTATGTGGTTCACCACAACCCTCTTACCAGAAGGCACCCTCGTCTTCCCCACTCGGTGGTCAGATCCTTTAGGAACAGTCCTTATTCTTCAGCAATACGACGTGGTGTCTCTTGTTATTCCCAAAATCTCTCTCTGTCTTCAAACAATCTCAAGTCACATCCGACAGCTCCATGACTTGCAGTCACCAAACATCAGCCAATGCCCTCTCAGGGGTGTTATGTCACAATCCAATTTCGAGACTTGACCTTCCCATAAATCCTTCCAAAGCGAAATAGCGTCCAGCTATTTAAAACATCTTTCAATCATACGAGCTTATATCACTTTGTTAGCTAGGAATATCACTTTGTTAGCTTGTATTAAACTCTAGTAATATCGACTTCCTTCCCAGATCCTCATGTTCACGAGTATGAATATCGGAGTTCGAAACTTCATCATACGGAGGAGTAATCGCTCGTAATTAATTGAAGTTAAGGAGGGCGTCACAAGCGGGTACGAGTTTAATTAAACATTTATGGTTAAAGTAAATAAGCTACACTAGCCTCTCAAGAACCGCATTTTCCATCTATACGGAACAGTCATCTCAGTTGCCCAAATACCAAGCATAGTGTCAGTAAAATAATGAACCCAAAATATTTATTACAGACAATTCTGTATAACCACAATTTAACAGTTTTGTTTATTATAGTTTAATACACTATGCAAGCAGCTGATCCTACAGAATCGTAATAACTTCATTCTCGATTTCATTTTCATTTTAAAGAAGAAACAGAAGATGAAAAGTACAGGGAAATTGTATGAAGTAAAAGGTTTCTGAAAAATGAATATAAATAGGTTCTGCTATAGTTAAAAAACAAATTATAGTTTGCGTTGATCTTGAAGGATATCGACAAAAACAAAATTGGTTAAAATTACTGTTTTGCATTGCTCTAGCAAGGAACGTGTATAGCATTGATAAGCGTCTACAGAATAACACGGTATAAAACGATACACGTTCCGGAAATATGGAAATCATATTCCTGGATTGAGACGGTGCCTCAAGCAAGAATAGAGGGGTTTGTGAACTCTGCGTGGAATCCTGGCACGAGATACCGGCATTGCAACTGTGCACAATGTATTGAGTCCTGTGTGCCAACGCATTTAAGTCAGAATTATTTCCTGCAAATTAATAATGCGATGTTATGCCTTCTGTGATTAATTTGCCAACTTTTCATCGGACATTGGGGATCTTCAGTTATTCAAACACTCGTTTCGTTACTTATTTTATATCGCAATGACACGAAGGAAATCAGATACTATTATAGTGATTAAGCAAAGATTAATTTTAAATTAAAGGTTAAAGTTACTTGATTGATTGATACTTTAATCTAAGTGACTTAAGATTCTGTAGAAAATACATGTTACATTCACACTAGATGCACTCAGAATGGTTCCAAATAGTAAAAGAATTTGTGTAGAGTTTGAGCCTGGGCCCTTGAACATTTAAATAATTATTCAACAGCTCACAAAGTCGATTTTATATAATATCCTCCAAGTTATAGATTATATAAAAAAATATGTCATACAAAAATTATAGCTCCAAACCAGGAGCATATTTTATGTTCTATTACTTTTTCTCGTGCGACAAACGGTTTTCGAAAAAAGTCCGAAAACCTAAAACAAATTTATTTTTCAAATTTTGAAAGTTTAAATCCTTCGAACACTTTATTTATGAAGGCGAAGAAAAATCTTTTTTTATTTTTGAGGATTTAAACATTTTAGGCGGGGTATATACCGAGATATGCTAAAAAGAGTCTCTATTTTCAGTGTATGATATGTCATTTCCTGAAAATTAGGGACCAAACTTTACAAAAATATCTAAGATATTTCATTAAAAATACTTTTCCAACGTATTTAATAGATCACCGCGAAAATTCTGTTTTAAAGAACATTGTCTCACTGCATCGAACCAAATTCTCCTTTATCCTCTGGATCCCGTGCCTCGATGGCAAAAGTTTTCGATGCGAGATACAAAGAACGATAGGAAAATAGTAGAAACGAAAGGGGAGCATCGAGGAAACGCAATTTCAAGCTACGTCTAGCACAGTATCCTTGAAGATACTGCGAATCTGGCATTCTTGATTTTTTCTCGGGATCTCTTCGTTCTTGCACATTCTTTAGATACCTCTGGAATTCTCTCTTCACTATGCAGTCACATCACGTGAACGAGACAACAGATTGCGGGGCTTTTTTACACAGCACACTTCTGTATCCCATGGTTGGCATTTTGGACATATTCATAAACTTTCCATCGCTTTAAAACCAGCCCTGTTTCGACCAAGGGAATATATAAAAGTCTCGAAGAAAGTAGTGATGTGGAAGCTGGGAGCTGTAAAAGGAGAAGTAGCTACTTTGAACTTGAACTTGCTTATTGATAAGTTACAGGAACTTATAGGTTTAGAAACTACAGTAATAACCTCGAAATGCAAACGTCCCTTTTATACAAAATACTTCTACAACTCAGGACTACTATTTAGCATAAAGTCACTTAGCAGAAACGTCAGTAAAAATTCTAATTCATCTATATATATATATATATATATATATATATAAAAGAAGAAGTCCTGAAAAACTCATCAACGCCTAGCTCAAACCGTTTAACTCAGGAACGTGAATTTTCGAAAGTACATTGTTTTCATGACGCAGGCACCCACTAAGGAAGGATTTTTGGAAATTCATCCCCAAGGGGGTGAAAAAGAGTAAAATGTATTTTCTCGCATTCCTCAAAATCTTTTAGGCCCGGTTAGATATCAACTTGGTTTTTACTTCGAAAGGTTACCCACATAAATGCCTAATAACCAATTTCAGGATTTTGTCCTAATCAACCACTCAGGGGGTGGTGAAAACTGGTGAAATGTGTTTTCCTGGAGTCCTTAATATCCCTTAAAACCGAAGCGAAGTGCGGGGGGATATTTTACTAGTAAGAATATAAAAATATTGGTACTGGGAAGCAACCAAACCGTTTGATATATTCATTTGTTACATCAAAGTTGCCATTCTGCACACACCGAAACTCTCCACGAACTCTTTAATTGTCAGCGCGATCTTCATCCCCACCGCGGAGCTTGCTCGAAAGCGGCGTAATCGAAAGCAACGAAGAGGAAACATGAACTCGAACCACGAATCGTGCAGACCAGAAAACTCTCTGGTCAACGATAAGAGGGGTTGCTTTTCGAATGGGTACGATCACGTCGTTACCGCTGAGGTTTTTGGCGAGGAGTGCGGTTGTCGGAAGTTAAAGGGGATATGACCGTGGAACGTAATGAATATATTTGCATATCGGGGCCGTTACCGAACCGTTACTGGTACAAGGTATATACCGTAGTACAAGTCTGTCCGACTGCCAAATATGCATGCATCTCGCCCCGGGGCCAACCGTCCGCATCGCTTCAAACCTCGCGCCATGCATATAACACTCGGAGGAGAGAATTGTCGATTAGTTTGCAAACTAGGGACGTGCATTCCGTCGCGCGTGCATATATGTCTGTCTATCTATTCAAGCATGAAATTTCGCGCTTACCTGCGGTGGCCAGTCAAGCAACGCCTATGCGGGTCATGCGACGCGTGCGCGCGATCGTTCAAATAAAATAGATTCAGTGCACACAGATACACACACGTGTGCGCAAAAGCTCCACGTCGTATCTGGAAAGGTCACACTCGAACGACGTGCAGCCTTGGACACGTAAACATTGTAAAACGAGAGAGTAAATTGTTGTTCCTTGCCGCCACCCTCCTTTGGCCACTTCTTATTTAAGGTCAGAGGACTCGAGCTCTTTTTATGTCAACGTTTCAAAGTGAATTCTCAGGTGACTTGTAACGTCAACTCATACGGTATTCTTGTGACTTTGTTTAACTCTACAGTGCACACGTAAATTAAAATTACACCGCTGTACATGTTGGGTCTTGAAGACCCATATCTCTAAATCTAGGAATGCATGGATATTTTGAGAAAATATATTTTTAGACTGTACGTAATCTATTACACTCAATCTTTATTAATAAAATGAAATACTGAACAAATATCTCTTTAACATTACGTGTCATCGTTATCTGAATCTTTTTCAATATCATGGAAACTCGGGCCTGTCAATTTCCACGTGTGCATTGCAGGGTTGAGATTGTAAGTAGGTATTCTGTGGAGCGTTTTTGTAAGTATTTAAATTTTTGTCAAACTTGAAATTGCTGAGTAAAGGGATTGTTTAATGAGAGGAAAGGCGTGAGATCGCAAAGTAGACGCAAGTTTTTGGGTGATGGTACCTACTATCTACGGTAACAGTAATTATAATAGTAATAATGTGCATAAACTTCTAGCTCCCTCCTCAAATCTCCATTTCTCATGTTTTATAAACTACAGGAAGGTGAAGGAGAAAATTTCCAACTAAGATTTTCAAAATTGATGTATACAATTATTCAATGTCTTATCATTTGAATTAATGATTCGTGCTTTCCGAGATCTTTAATGAGAAATAAATACAACTATATCACGAGAAAGCCCACAGGGTTTATGAGTCCGCGGTGAAAAAGGTGTTCTCTAAAATAAAAGCAAATCGTGGTGTTTGATTGCACAGCAGGATGATCTGTACACAGTTACAGGGGTGTGCCGCGTGAATTTTAATTTAGCGTCAGAAGAAATTTCCTTTCGCGCCTTACTTTTTACGGGCGAATATGAGGCATTGGGGAGGACGGGCACGAAGCGTCGACAATTTCACAATGGACGTGTCTAGCGTTAGGTAATGGGTAACGGAGCCCTTTCGGTCTTTAAAAGTTCGATAATTGCCGAGGACACGTCTGCCGGTAAAATCGGGCCGACCGCTGCCTTTGTGGTCTGGTCCCTTCTCATTCTTCGTTCCACAGTTCTCTCCCAGCCTCTCGTTGCCTGGGCCTCGCGTGCCTGTAAAAGTCAGCATATTTCAGCTTTCCGCGAGGCTCGTCTCGTCGGGGCTGACCGAGAATCGTGGTGTGGGGGAAAAAAGAGCGTGGGCGTTGGGAGACAGCCGGCGAGCAATGAAGCGATTCCGAGGGACGCAGACAGTAGAATCGACGCGGAGCGCGAAAGGGTGGAAAATAGAAATTAAGAGTGACAAAAGAGGATGACGGCATGTAGCGTAAGAATGCCGTGTGTGTACAAAGGAGCGCAACAAAAAGCACGGTACAAGTGGGCGCGCGGTAACTCCTTGTCAAAAACTGCACTGAAAGTTCAGAAACAATTTTGCTTCAATGAAGCTTCCATTTATTAGAAAAACTACTTGGAAATTTCTTTGAATATGGATGCAGTCGAAGAATTCTGCTGTAATCCTTAAAATTAATTTTATCCCTTCGTGGTCACACAGGGTGTATCATACCCCATGATATACCTTTGCTAAATAATTCTTTAAATTTTTAAACCTTAATAATAAAATTTAGAAAGTTGTGATTTTTAAAAAATAAGCGCTTTTATCTACACCTATTTTTTTAAGTACCAATTTCCACATATAAAAATTTTCGTTTGTTACTCAAAAGTTAGAAGATTCAAAATTACGAAAATGGTAACAGAAAATTGACGCTGGTCCACTGAGGGTTAATATCCCTACATAGAAAAACAGAGCAGTTTGTATAGGTGTTTCGTGCATGGAGGCCTCCAAGTTTCTCTAGAAGTGAGCATTCTAAAGATTCAAGTTGCGCGGGTGGAGGTCATACAATGGGGCTTCTTGTACCTATTTGTCAGTGCTGATAAGTATTGTTCAGCACATTTCACACAGCATAGGAAAACCGTACCAGGGCATTTGTCATGAATGAACCACATGCTTCTCTCGACTCCCACTGCTACACCTTCTAATAATATCGATAAATCATTTGTCAGAAGGTTCCCGTAGTTTTTCCCCATAAATCGACGGAGCAACGTACCCTGGCCCATAAAAAATCACCAACAGCCTCAGTCCAAAGACGTCAATGACCATTAACGTGCGTTAAGGTGAATTGTATTTTAAAGTCTTCTTCTTTTTGACGCGTAGGACTTGCATCAGAACTCAGAAGTATTGTTAAAGCAACCTGGGTACCTGTGTTTGCTGCTTTTATATGAAGGAATGCGTGATAAACGGGAAATAAGTGAAAGATCCGTTTTAGGTGGATTTCAGGCGATCCTTTCCGTCAGAAACGTTAGGTCTGGGTATTTTCCTTTGACAAACGCGCCTTCATTGGCCCCTTATTCGTGACTGTTCGTCTATGAAATGCCTTCAATCGAATCAACGTGCAATCACCTAAATTCCTCGAGAATTTAATCAGAACGTGAGCTCTCGCCGCCAGCTTCTCTGTCCCTCTCTCCCTCTCTCTCTCTCTCTCTCTCTCTGTCTCTTTCTCTGCCCCTTTTTCTCCAGCTCCTTCACCCTCTGTCCCCTTTTCTCCCACGCCGAAGCTCGGCGGTTTGAGGACAACAGTTTTGCCGCGCATGTTGTTTCTCTCGTCACGTGCATGGACCTCCAGTGACTTCGTACAAGTTCAACGAACAAGTTGGCTCTTTCCGTCTTTTGATATTTAGGTTTCAGTAGTTCGCGTCTAAAAACTATCGTCTATTCGTACGTACAGGACCTTTTGTATCTTGTTTCATGCTTCGAATTTCTGTTACTCAAAGGGTACCTTTGATTGAAGATGAATCACCTTTGAGGATGGATCACTTGTAAACGCAATTGTAATATACTACAGGTTCTAATAAATTTTTATCCTTTTAATGGGATAATCAAATTCAGGACCAGTTTCCTTAATTTTGGGGACACTTTGGACTCCACTGGAATAGCTGGAGTATTGAATTTCTTTTTAAATACAGTATCATTATAAATTAAAAACACATGGACACTACTGAATATTTTTCTTTAAAAATTTATTTTTAAAATTGTAAAAATTGTACAAATTTTAAAACATTTTGCTTTTTTTCTTTAAAAATCCACTATATTTCCACTATACATTTTTTACTCCTATCAATATATAGGTATCAAGGAATCTCATAATATGTATCAAACAATAAAACTGTTTTAAAAATATTCATATACCTTATAGAGTATAATATTTGATCACTCGAAGTTCAAACGAAATTTCATTCTTAAGGTGAAGTACAGTTTCGGAAACGTAACGTTTCGAAGTACTGCGGATACAGTAACGTAATAAAATACATACGAGGCAGAGTTCGAAACCTGGTTTATACCCACAGCTGCTGAAACATTTGCAAACTCGAAAGCAGATGCATGCAGACGTGGTTGCGTGATTCGAATGTTCTCGGGAAGATATTTCGATCGAGTGTTAAAGTAGCAAATAAATATCGGTTTCTACACGATAGCGTCGACCTGTTTTATCCTTCAAGATTTCAGCAGTCAGCCGCCCTATGTTATTCCTTCCGTTTCTTCCATTTCGTCAAGCTTATAAATTTTATAAAAGCAATACATCGCATTTGAGCGACGACGACAGAATATAAACGCTGACACGTACGTGCGAGCAAGTAGAGGAAACTCGAAGGGACAGATCAACTCCTGGAAAACTGGATAAATTGCACGCGAAATACTAGGTAAATACTAATTCAAGAAATAGTAACTTCTTTCATATTTATTGAACGAAGTACTGCTACATTCTAGTTAATTAATGTTAGGTACTCGCCGAATAAAAAAATTAACTTTATTCGTCAAATAATCAAAAGTTAAACTAACTTTTATTCGACCCGTTATTTAAATAATTGTTTATTTATTTAATACCCATCTCTGCACCAAAGCCTACCAAAAACACAAAATTCCCACCGCTTAAACAACCAAAAAAAAAAAAAAAAAGCTGAATTCTGAAACAAGATTCTAAATAACAAGCACTGATGTCTGACGAAACCCCAGTTGGTCAGCGCTCCCTCAGCTTAATTCCCCGAATTCTTCCACATCCGTTCACGTTGTATCCACGTGTGTACGTGTCTCTACGGTTTCGTGCGGCCCGATCAGTTTTTAACAGAGATACGTAGACGGCGACCCACTCCCGAGACAGAGATATAGATGCAGATAGATAAAGCGAGGGCAAAAGGAGAGGCACGATAGAAGAAAGAGCGAGAGTGGTGGATACGGAGACGGGCAACTACCAGAGACGCGGTTGTTACGGAATAAACAGATAGCACCGATCGCGGTCTGAATACCAAACAGCCCATGCTTCGTTTTCCTGGAACACGAAAACCTTATCCCTCTCTTACAGCCAGCTTCCGAGCGTATTCCTATCGCGGCGCGTATACGTCCTCGTAACACCCAACCGAGGGCTCGAAGCAGCGGAGAACGACCGTATAGGTATCTATCCGCTACTTTCCTCTATTGCAAGAGACAAGGGACGCTAAAAGTTAACCCTGCCAGGCGGGGAAGGGGTTGGGGACCGCCACCCCAACTGGCAACCTATAGGATAAAACATCCAGGCGGATGTAAAGGTAAAAACTGCATTCCAAGTTCCCGCGCCCTCCGCCAGGGAGCTGCTCTTCTCCCGTTTCGTTCTCCTCTGCGTTTCACCCTGCCACTTCTTTCCTCTTCCGACAAACCTCCCCGTCCTTTTCTTACATCATTTCCTCGGAGATCCAGGTACGTATAGGGGCGTCTGTATCCATCGAGGGGGGCATCGGTGTACGGAGATACGAGAAGTCACTTTTCGCGGGCTCGCGTGCCGCGCTCCCTCGAGGGCTAGGGGTTGTTACAACTTTTCCCCCGGCCTGGCAGGAAATATAAAAATGCACCTGAGACTTCGATAACGCGCGGCCGTGATAGGAAAAATAAGAACCGCGGCGCGGTTCGGCCCGCATTTTCTCGTCAGCTCGTAACAACATCGTTAACAAAGTTTTCCACGGGGGAGGAAACAAGTTTTATAGATTTTGATTTACGCGCCGCCCGCGGATCCTCCGCGCTCCCTCTCCCCCCCCCCCCCCTCCCCCCCCCCCGCCACCCGTCATAATGGAGCAATTTACGTTGAACGGTATAAAGCGGCCCCGTTTTTATCAGGCACGCGTTTATTTTCCATCGGGCACGGGAATTCGCTGACAGCGCGTCAAATTCCCCGTTCCGGTTATAAAAGAGATATTACACGCAGACGTTCTGCCGATAATAAATTAAAAGTCTCGCTTCCGATTCGCTCCTTTTTTCGACGAGGGCCGATAAATATTCGCTAAATTCTCTTCGCTAAAGCATCTTCTCTTTGGTAATTGTTTGAACATTTTAATTAATTGCACCAGTGAAAGTCAATGATTGTGAACTTTAAAATTTTGGGTTCTTTTACGTGTTACGGGTTTCCTGTGCAAATTAATATTCGGTGAAGCAGTGATTCCTAACCTGTTGGTCGCTACTTCCAAGTGGGTCGCGAAGTGTTTTCTGGGGGTTCGCCATTGGTTTTGGGGTTTTTCGTTTTTAATATTATTAAGAGTTATATTCTGAATTATATCAGAATTATATTCTGAAATATTTATTTTTAATGTGTTTTCTTTACTTTATTAAATTTACTTTACCTTATATAGGATAGGGGTCGCAGTTTATTTGAATATTATAAAATGTGGGCGCGACTCAAAAAAACTAAAGATATTAAATTGTGAGAAAGTTAGCGTGGAAAGCTACTTTGAGCTCAAAATAGCTAAATAAATCATTTTTCTCTCTGAAGGATGTGGGTGGTGTATGGAAACTATGTTGGAACATATCTCAGTGTTATACATTAATTTATAAACTCAATGAAATGAATTGTGATGAGATTGAAATTTAGTTTTACAGTGATAATTAATTATTATGTGCATGTAGTTTAGATTGTCTAATATTTATTCATCTGTTCAAAATCTTTCCATTTCATTTCGTTAAAATATAACAAACTCACTCACCACATTAAATACTTATTAAATACAAAATGCTTCTCTCAGTTGGTAGAAGAGCTGTTTACTTAAAATTGCTTCTTCCCCTTTGCTGACACTTTACTCTTAAAGAGTGTTTAATGCCACTTCAGAATTACTCCAGATTCAGTTCCAAACTACTTTGAATAAAAAGGAAAACTGCGTAACCGTCGTCGTCAGTTTTGTTTAATGATTAACTTGAGACTGGTGAAAATTTAATACGTTCATTTACATTCGTAAAAATCAACCCCATTTCCATAATTGAAATGGAACGTTCCCAACGGTATATTTTGCTTTCTCAAAGTACATAAGGCTTTTTAATTTCTTTTTAATACAGCATTTTAAACAACAAAACCTCAATATTCAGAAAGTATTAAGTCACTTAACAAATACATAACCCCTCTTTCGTCTTTGATATTCGATTACGTCTGTTGCCTGTCCTCTCACGTAATCACCTCATTGCTTTGAGGAAATTCCTTGCGCAATGAAATATTCTATAACGTATTGTAATGAAATTCGGTGTCGCGGATGTCGGCGCAGGAGGGCCACTCCATCCCTTTCATCCGATCTTCGACGTCCCGCGGGACGGCTTTATTATTCACAAACAACGTAGTGTCCCGGCTTCCTAATTTGCAATAATACTAAATTATCCCATTTCGTAGCCGGAGACAGGCGGAAGACGGAAACGTAGTAAAAGAGGAGAGAAAGAAAAATGCGTTCATGGAACGAGTCTTTTTATTACCCTATTAATCCCAACTAGCGCCTTATTTTTAAATTAACATTTTTATCTTCCGAGAAAACAAGCTTCCCGTTCCCTCCTCGTCCCTATCTTTTTCCTCTCGTTCGAACCCTCACACCCTTGCCTCACCCCCCCCCCACCCCTTTGCTCGTTGTCTTTCCGCGATGGTCGTTCGTCCCTCTCTTTCTCTGTTTTCCACCCCCTCCCCCCCGTTGGAACCTCATTCCGCCATCTTTATCTCCAACAGCTCTCGTCAAACACAGGATTATGGGGCTGAATTCTATTATCGTGGGCGGCTAGCGAATCGGAACCGGTAAAGAGCAGCTTTCAAAGTATCATTAAGTATGCCGTGGAAGCTGCGTCTCTTGCCGCATAGCTTCTGATACAGGGGAAAACAACGAGGCCGCGGATTTCTTCTCGTCTTACGGTCCAAAAATGTAAATTCGATGCACAGACGATGCCGCGTACATGCATAACGCATTTCCCGCTGCATTAACATAGTTCTGACGGAATTACCGAGAAGCCAAAGTCCCGTAATATCAAGCAACATATCTAGGCTTTGTGACATTTATGGCAGTGGGGATTTTAAATAATTATTTGAATTAATCAAGGGATGAGGGACTTCGATGTCAGTACTCCCTCTTCTTCCCTTTATTTGGTGATGAAGGAACTGATGGTTGAAAATCAAAGTTGGGCAAAATTTGTGTTTAAATAAACTTCGAATAACGAATAGAAGTTAAAAAAATTATTCGTCATTTATCGAATAAAGTTGACTCCGGTGAACTTTATTCGACGGAAAAAAAAATTATTTGACGTCGAATAAAGTTGAATTTGAAGTTGAATTTGAAGTTGAAACACTCGACAAATAAAAAATGAACTTTATTCGTCAAATAATCTACAGTTAAAGATAATTTTTTTATTTAATTAATGCCCAACTCTGTTGAAAAGTGACAGTTACAGTCTGAACATTCTTGTATGTTTAACTGTATAATGGAAGGTTATAGAGATTTTATTTCCCTATTTTGAAACACCTGTTCTTCTTCTGGTTTATTACTATTTTAACTGTTTAATGTATTTATGTAACCGTGGAATACAACATCAACAGACGTGGAATGCGTTTATGTGAATAAGCAGCCTCCCCCTTTTGAGGAATGGTTCTCGACCTAAGTTTAAGTTTAATGCCTGAACAATGAGATTCAAAGAGTCTCGTAAGGTCGATGAGAAATAAAAAGGTGAGACAGATAATACTAAAGAAACCTGAATGGTCATTCGCCACGAAAAGTGTTTTATTTTTATAGAACAATAAAGACGGTAGATTTCCTTAAGTGTTTCGAGACCCCTTAAGAAAGGGTCGTTTATCGTCTTTGTTATATATCAATATTTTCATGGTATCATTTGAGAATTTCTTCACTTAATCTCTAGTCACATAATCGTAGGGTGTTAAAAAATTTCTCTGCAAGTTTTTAAAACTTTAATGAAAACTCTATGTGCTACAATGAATTTCACAGACTGAATTCCACACCTCAGTACAGTCACTAATAAAGCAACGTTTTTATCTGAAATGATAATTTCAGTATATTTTATAGATAATTAGTACATAATAATTAAGACAAATCTGCCTTCTTTTTTTTTGTAAATAAAAACCATAGAGAGTTATTTCCAACGAAAGTATATGCATTCAAGCTATTACTTCATTTTACAGTTTAATCTATAAACTAAATAATTAATTAAAGGTTCACTCATTTTATTATAAACATTTCTATCCTTTCTACTAATATTTCTATATTAATACATAAAAGCAGTCAATTCTCGTTCCATTTTTGTCATTCTCCATCGTACCAACCTCTACTTTTACCCTGTTACTTGCTGTTGGAACATTTATTGCGAATTAGTTATACGCTTCGCGATACTATATAAAAGCCCTTACACATTTTATGGAGTGGTCCTGCCTTAATAGTATTCATTCGAATCGACAAGGGAGATATGATCGCGATGCATGTTTCCAAGTTATTTTTCAAAGCCTGGCGACCGTGCGAATGTAAAAGTTATGAATATCGGCTGGCGCAAGTTTAAGGGGTTAAGTCGCGGAATCGGCACGTCAAATTGGATTTTTTCCACACGGTGGCTCGCACAGAGGGGACGTTCCCCCGCGACGGGGAAGTATTGTCGCTTCCGCTGGAGAGAAAAGCGGCAATTTTCCACGATTGCATCGATCTCCTCGAATATTCGCGCTTCGAAACATGTGCATGCGTTCAACTTCCAGCTGCAGAATAAAAATCGACGTGCCACAATTCTGATCACTTTTGTGCTTCGACCAGAAACGAAGAAAAGTTATATTAAAAGCGATATCGTAAGCATTTTAATGATCCACCATGAAATTATTCTGTTTATTAATAATATTGGCTTTCTCATTGAGATATGTGTGAAATAAATGTGATTTACGGAGAAAATAAAGTAACTTTTAGAGAAAACAAAAAAAGTAAGAAGAGTATAGTTAAACATAATTTAAAGAATTATTAAATTACATAGAATTAAATAGAATTATATTCATTAGATTAAATAAGAGTAAAAATAATATTTAATGTAGTAACATGGATTATATGGAGATATTTGCTTTCCCTGTAATTTCTGCTTTAAATTTCAAGTTTACGCAGAATGTATAATTTATATCGTTCAATTTTTAGCTTAATGACTTTTTCTCCAAATATTATTAGTAATACCTATCTACGTAGAGTCTAGTGTTTAAATGAACTTTACAAATATATTATCTTAAGGAATAATCCTGATGTAAAAACGTTTAAATCCTTTGGGGAAGGCCTTTAAAGAATCGACTTTGTTACTACTTGTAAATAAAGTATTTGGCAATAAAGAAATTTTTCTACATCCACAAATATTACTAAATATATAATAAAAGTTTCATTTTATCGTCTCCTTGAAAAAAAAAATCCCCAATATTAGCTCGTTTTCAACATTTTTACTTGAGGACCTCCCCTTAATTATACTGGCAGCAAATGTGATGAAGTACTAATCGGTAGCCTGAATTACGGTCATTGACAGGTGTCAATAAATATAAAGATTCTAACACTTGAATGAATGACTTATCCTTGTGTTATCGCTACGTAAGTGACAGAATGTGTATCACTATAAGAATTCTTCATTTTCTTCGCCATCCATTCATCCTCGTCATTCAGATTCCGTATGCCATTCGGTATTCGCATTAGAACTCAGAACCTTCCTCAACGGGACCATGTAATAGGTGACCTAAGTTTCTGCCGCTCTAATACATGACAGTAGCGTGAAATAGATGGTGCTAATGCTATCAGCTATTGACACAGCCGACAGACGGGCGCGGCTAAGGGTTGAGGTTCCCTACGCCGTTACTTTCGAGGGGTTGACTACTATAACCGAATTGATTCTAGATAGTCCCAGACAAATCCCCGACGCCCCTGCCCGTCCACCAAGTGTTATTCCTACATGCCGGCGCCGTCGAGCTGGCAGAATGGAATTCATTTCGCTGTCTTCTACAAATTTCATATTTCCTACGATCTACGCATGTCCCGCTGACCATGCACGAAATATTTCTCCGCCAATACGAACATTTCAGTGACTTTCTTCATACTCGTATCCCCTTCGTTTCGCGGAGGACTCAGTTATGTTTGCCGACAGAAACGTACTGGTATTACACAAGTTCAGCAGTGAACATGGAAGGTATGAAGATACTTATTCTTGTGGATTAAGGCACTAGGAATAGTGTTTCCACCCTGCAATATGGCTAACAAGGGAAGAAGAAACTTTGGGGATATGTAGAGTATATATAGGTATGTATTATGCAATTTTTTTGTGGGTCGAATTCTCTCTAAGGGGTGAAATTGATCCCAGAAAATCCGGCTATTTTTCAATTTGGTGTTATAACTTGGGAACTGTAAGAGATAGAGAAAAAGTTTTCAGACGAAAGTTACTTCTTTTAATTAGGACTATCATTTACAGTTCTTACAGCTCGCGAGTTATAACACAAAATCAGAAAATAATCAGATTTTCAGAGGCCAATTTCACCTCCTTAGAATAAAGTCGGGCAGCAAAAAAAAATTGCGTAATACGCAATTGTTCATTACGCAAAATAAGTAAATCTGACGTTAATATACCCCCGTAAAAGAATGCCACTGTTTGTGGATCAGAAACAACTGTCAAAGTAGAAACGCAACACGATTTCCCACCCAAGGAAACTTTCTTCAAGTCTCCAATTCACACGAATAGAAAACTGTCGTTCACAGCACCATCAAACAAACGAAATAATCGGAGTGATTAACGAAAAAGAAGATTATTCATAGTCCTGCGAGAAGCAAACAGAACCAGCATGCTCCACCGTGTCTGCTATCTTAAATATAAAAGTACGCGATCGAACTGACTGCACGGGTCGCGGTAAATATTGACTGTGCATAATCGAACGTGTCGGTGTCAGCCATGGAGAAAACGTTGAGGTACCGTGCTTGTGGGGGGTGGAGGGGGGTGGAGTGGGGACGAAAAGAGAGAGAGAGAGAGAGCCGTTGTACAAAATTACATACGAGAAAAGGGGGTTGGTCGGGGGAGAGACGGAAGAGAGGGAAAACGAAGGAGAAACGTAGGAGAAGAGAGGCACAGGGGGCGAACAAGGGTAAGGGTGTACAGGTGGATTAAATTTGCGCGAGTATGTCGTACACCATGAATATGGAGGGCCTCGTTACTATACGTACCATTCTCGCGTATAGTATACTTGCAGTATGCACATACTGGAGCCAAGAGCCCGCAACCATGTCCCCTCTCTTTGCCTCTCTCTTTCCCTCCTCCACCCATCCCTCCCCCCAACCCTCTCGCCCCGTGCTCCCTCAGTCATGCAAATACATACACGCATACATATTTCGTCTCTCGTCTCTCTTCTCCCGTAGCAAGCCCCGCTGTTGGTTTTATCGTTTAACAGGGAGTTACCGTAAATTTCGCCGGAGAATCCTAGTCTGGCTGGTAGTTAGCTCGGTCGAATGTTAATCCTAATGCTACGACCACGACCGAGAATGTATCGCCGTATCTCAAGGCAGAAGCCACCACCTTCGCCCCGTTCCGTGTCTTGAATCTTCCCTCGGCAAGATTTGCTGTCTTGCCAGCACCGTTGTTTGCGCTATGGATACGAGATACCCGGGGATCCTGCCAACGATGAATCTCGTTCGATGGTGACTTTTTCCTCGCGATTCCTATGCTAGCGGAGTTTCAGAGTAATAAGTGTGACGTAAGTGTGAGATTTTTGAACTTGCATGGAAAAATTCTGTGGTGGGCAGGCAAACGAGTAAGTGTAGGTCAGAATTCTTAGTTTTGCAGGAAGACACTTTGAATATTTAAAGTGCTATGTGAATGTTGATGATATATGTCTCGCCCCATTGGACTTTCCAAATATACTTCATAATCGAAAAGAAAATTACAAAATTTAAATTAAATTACAAATTGAGCAAAGGAAATTTTATTTTTTACTTCGATTCACAAAAAAGATTATATTTTCTTCATCCTATTCGTCGACGGGAAAACACAGTTTATAAAATTATTGCTTTGACTGAACATTAAAAAGAGAACACTAATTGAAAAAAATATATTTTCACACAATAAGTAGTAGTTATTGAGTTGATAAGTTTATATTTCCATTTTTGGTGAAATTTTCAAATCTGTAGCTTCCCAAAACAAAAATATTGCACAACACAGTAATTGATGCATATTCAAAATTTGCAATGAATCGTTTATTTGTTATCGGATTTGCATAAAATCGGCACCAAACGATGTATAATTTTTTTATATATATTACAGGCCATAACTCAAAAACTGTCCAAAATAGAGTTGCACTCCTCTTGCTGCAAGGTCCTGAATTATCTCCGACAATTTATTAAAAGATCATGAAAATCGAGATTGTAGCGCGTTAATCCCGGCGGCAGGGCGACAATTTCTTCTTCGAAGGCAGTCGATAGAGGTGTAAGTGAAACGATCGGTCGAAAGGGAGCCGGGTGGACGAGGGGGATAAAGTTCAATTTCGTCAACTGACAAGGTACGAAGGAGTCGTTTAACTAGTAATAGGGTGGGGCGTAAGTAAGGAAAGGGCGGCGGTAGGAAATTCGCGGGATACTGAAAGGAGAAAGCGGCGAGAAATGGGGTGGGAAGGAGGGGTGCGCGAGGAATAGAAGCCGAGGATAGCGGTGGTAACAATTTGCTGGGCATGTTGAGATGATCCCGAAGTTGGCCCCAGGCGAGCCAATAATTGCAAACAATTACCGTACATCTCGAGTTGGCTTCGTACAGTTTCGGTAGGTCTACTTATGGCCACGGCGGGAAAACAATTGTCCCCGTGATTCCGCAGGACGGCTTCTAACTCCGCCTCGCAATAGCCCTGACGCCACGAAGTTTAGGTAAATGATGGTAGTTGCCAAGGGAATTTACTGGCGTAATTTTTCGAAAGCACCGGACTCCCGTGTGCACCCTTTTCTTTTCGTCTTTCACCCCGTGGCTTGTCCTCCCTTTCCCGCCCCTTCTGCCTTTCTCCTGCTCTCTCTCTATCGCTCACCGCCAGGAAGGTAAATGATTTCAAAGTAAATTGCTGTGGAAAAGGTTAGACGGGGCCCCGCCCCCTGGTAACCTACCCTTTGATTCTTTCAACGTAAAACACGTCTGAGCAGTTAAGGTACAATGCACGGTCCATCTGAACATCGAAGGAACGAAATACGGCGCCGCCTTTCGGGCAGCTTCTGCGGGGCCAAAAGAAGGATCTTATCTGGTGTAGAGTTAAAATAACACTGGCGAAACCGACAGAACTGCACAGCGTCGGCGAGCTTCTGAACGTTTTCTGTTTTCATTTTTCCTGCCCTTATGCGGTATGGGTTTCGTTCCAATAAGAAATAAAATATTGTGCGCGACTTTTTAATCGAAAAGTATTTTTAATTTCCAGTGGGGATGCTCGAGTATTGAATGGTAGAACGATGAACTTCTTTGGAACATTTATTACAAAATCTCACTATTAATTGAAATATTGGAAAAATAATAAATATGTGATTGAAACTAATTTTTAACTTCCATTTTGTTCCGCTACGCGTCTTCAAGTTGATTATAAAACCCTTTTTATTTTACTTATCATCCGCATTTTGCATCTTCCTTTTAAGTGACTATATTTCTCATCTTATCAAAGGATTTGAAAAAAAATCGAAAACAGTGGTACACTGCTTCTCCCAGTTCACTGATTCCCTTTGATAAACTTACAGACTTTTTACTCAGGATTTTACTCGGGTGTTCGAGTCTGATATGAGTAAATCTCTCTTTTTCTAATCCCTCTTTCCTTCCCCTTTCTCCTTCGCCCTTTCTCGTGTTCCACGCGTCAGTCGTCACTCTTTCTGTCTGCTCTGCTAACGGCCCGGACATGTGGTAGCAAATAACGTGTGATTGATTTCGCAAAAACCATACTCTCGGTAGGGTCGCCAGTGGTCGGTACAAATTGAAAAATAAGTTACACGTGTCTACTCAAACGTTTCTGCCTGGGAACTTGCCCATTCTCATATGTCGGTCGAGAATGAAAGTCTCGCGGACATCGCGTTTATCGTAATGTGTGTTCCTCCTTATTATTATAAAAATAGGTAGTCTTCTTATGTTTATCGCGCGACGTTTTAGTTAAATCGAAATAAATTTATGCTCCGTACGCTGGTATAACAAAAACGAAAGGATTAATAAAGAATCGTAGTCTAAAAGTGAAGTAGAGTATTCTGAAGTTGAAGATTCTCCTGTGTATAATTGTGATGCTCTCTATTTTAGGAATTGTGTCACAATATATAGCAGCTTTTATTTTACATGCACGTATTCACAAGCGCTAAAAGTTCATCATTTTATTGCGATTTGGTTAGCAATCTACTTTTACCAATACTGCTATTTTTATAACTAAGTTCGCAATACATCTGCCAAAATATTGTAGCACAATAATGGTAACCTCGTTATCTCGTGTATTTTACTGTGCAAGTTGATATTTCATAAATTTCAAAAAATTTAAAATCTGCTTTGCAAATAATTAACAAGTGTAGTCTAATAATAATTAGTGGCTAGCTGTTTCCTGTTGATTGTGTTTCCCACTTCGTCTACTCATTCTGATCTAGTTATAAATAATAAGTCTTCTTTTTCTTCTTATATTTGACTACTCAGTATTTATTTGTTTTTTCATTAACTCTCTATACACAGCTTCGTCATAGAACCAACTGCACAGTTTATTAAATTTAATTACATTTATACAAAACATTCTCTTACACAGGTGTGTATGTACGTATATTGATTTTTCAGAACGTACGTTTTTCACACAACGTTCCTACTTGTTCATTCGTTGCATTCGTTACACGCTCCTATTGAAACAGACAAATTGTTGCTACGTCCTTCGTTACGAGACCACTTTTTCGCGTTTAACACGATGCTCCCATTGTAACGTTAGCTTTCACACGTATCATTGTTAAAGGAATTAAATACTCTCACATATTTTTATAGATTGCACGTCTTTTGCGTTAGCATGATGCAATATTCATTCTCTGTCATTTCAAACTGTTTCTTATTTTACGTAGATTTGCTCGAATCTGGCAATAGAATATTCTAAAAAACATTGACGATATCAGAAATATTTATGAGGCAAAGTAGAAATACTTTGTGAGGTCCATTGTTATTGTTTAGTTTACATTTGTGCACAAAGATCTCAGGGAGTAAAGGTACTTTATCCTTTTTTAAATGGAACCATATATTACATTTTGTCTACTTAAAAGGACAAATGCAAGCTGACTGATCTCTTTTGATGATAAATATTTGAAGCCTTACAAGTAGTGATCTGTATTTACATATCTGATGTTATAGATCTACTGACATAATTAACCGAATCACTTTAACTAAAATACAGTCAAAATGTATGGCTCTCTAAAAAAAAAAATACATCAGCGACCTTGAAATCTTATTGATACCTTCGTGGATAAAATTGCAAATAAAATTAAATCATGGTCCCCTGGAATTTTTTAAACTTCACCTAATAACATTTCTTGGTGTGACTTACATTTCAGAAAATATTTATTTAACACACTTTATGTGCCTCATCCTGTACAATTAATACAGAAACATCTTGTACATTTTGCATATACAAATAGATGAATCAAATAGTCACTTACCCATTAACAATAGCAGACACTATTAACGTTTCCTCTATTTATGCTTTCGAAGCAATCAGTTCCTTGCTAATAAGAAAGAGAAGTTGCTCCTGGGCGGGCAATTAATTCTGTTAATATATTCATGTTGAATTTGCGTTGTTACGCCAACGCACGAATTCCTCATTCACATTCTACGGAAGAGTGTGCTGCACGTCACGTCTCGGCTTACAAGCATCCGACTACACTGATTCATCCAGAAGCAGCCGGATATTAATTAATTATAAATAATGAGCAGCGGCATTTAACTCACCCGGGAACTCGTCCCTTCAAGATCAAGTAATTTCGCAGGATGACAACACATCTTTTCTTGCCAATTAATAGATGATTAATTGCCAGGATGACACTCTAAATTTCACCGTGGCCTTCTAATCTGTGATATACAAGCTGTTCTCTAACCGCGCCGTTGTAATTACGGCGATGTTTTCACGAGATAATGTATTAAAGGCTTAAGGTATCGAAAATGCTAATTACTAAATCGGCTATGAGTAAACGTGGCAAGCAACTTCAGTGGATTCCATCGCGATCTTCTACAAATTCCATTATGTATTCGTAGAACTGTCTTGGTATGCTAGACCATTAATAAATATTTTTTCACAGAAGCAGTATTTAATCTAAATGTGCACAGTTTTATTTTTAAACCCCTCGTCATGTTTCAAATTATTTCTACATTCAACAAAAGTATTTCAACCACAATTATTTCTATCATTCTTCAACAGTTTATCTTCTTCAACGATGAGACTCACATCTGATCTCTATGAAACAGATTCATATTTTGAAGGTGAACCATAATAATTATTGTTGCATTACAACATTGTTACTCAAAGAATTCGATTGTTAAGCTATATATATTTGTTGTTGTTAAACTATATACGGACGATAGCAAGAGCAGTACGTACGACCGTAGCGGTCGGTCTCCGCGATTCGTTCGTTTCCGGTGATTGCGCAGTGATTGCGACGTCACTCACAAAATCAGCCGGTCTGCGCTTGGCAAATTAACGCAATTTCCAAAACAAACGGACTTTACCGGCACTCTGCGTCTAGAGTGTGCTCGGTACATATGGTATGTACGGGTACGTATATACGGTTTAATTGCGAACTCTGCCGCAAACACCACTCGTTTATTACATCCAGAAAAACACCAAGGAAATCACACTGAAATCTAGCGTCCACTGAACGTTGTTTCAGTAAACGGACCGAAATTCCCTCCAATCTTGCGCTAGAATTGAAGGCTCCCTTGACGCCGACTGTGTATCAAGCCTTGATGATTCGAGCGCGAGAAAGAAATTCCATAAAATAAAGAAGTAATCGTTACTAAGGACGCTACATGTTTAATTGCTTTTTGTGCTTTTATCTACTTGATCTCAGATAATTTTACTCCACTTGCAAATGCAAAAATGAAAAGTGTGCCGGGAAATATTTGGATAAAGAAATGGAAAATGTAACAGCAGAATGAAGATAATAAATTAGCAACCGTGATTAGTTTTAGTTGACGATTCTTGGCACTTGTTTATTTTAATATGATTACATTGCCATATTCTATTACTGATTTTTCATACATGAAAATAAAAAATACCATCACACTAAATAATATAATTAAATGTATTAAATATTTTTAAGTATATTTAATATATGTATTAGGATAATTAAATATTATTGAGTTGAAATTGTAATTTGAAATACCTATTTTCTATGCGATTTCTTTACTTTATTACCTTACTTTATGTGGGCGTGGAGATTTTTTTAGGTTATTTGAATATTATAAAAGAGGTTCGCGACTCAAAAAAGGTTGGGAAATACTGTCATCTAGCGTCTATTGACACGTTTGTGGAGAAAATTAAATTTTTCATCAGACGATGAAATTTAACTTTAAGTGCCTTTAAGTTCCATTTGTAACGACAGTGTAACGATAATACATTCTCAGCTCAACATACCAAATTTATTAAACTTCAATTTAAAGTATGTCATAAAATTCATTAAATTATAAGGCTTAGAACATTAACCTTATTGGACAAAGTATTAATATACAGTTCTGTTGTATGTACAGAATATTAAAGAGAGGTTCATACCAATTTTTTCAGCACTTCTTGACTTTGATGTTGGCAAATATTTTCTCCTGAACTCAAGTATCATTTCTTTGATGGTATGTTGTTAGCCATTTTAAATTGCGCTTCTCGCACTCCCGCCCACCCCCAATATTCCACGCTCGAATCCTCCGCCTGAGGCTTTTTCACCCTACATTTCAATCAGTGCTCTTGACAGGCCCTCCTTCAACTTACTATAAGAACCACTTTTCCTCTAGGCAAACTAATTGCCAAATTAACAATGAAAAATTAATCTTTGCCTGATCAAAACTAAGCGTAACGTGAAATTCTCAATTAATCGCCTCTGCCAGTGCTCAATCTTCGCAAATACAGACCTGTTTTTCATAATTCGAAATTTCAGCCAACCTTCACTACTCCAAACTACAACCTAAGTATTTTTCAAATGTCCATAAAACCACAAACTTTTGCCAATCCTAATAATCCCTTAGTCATTCACATTCGTCGGCGCACTAAAGAAGATTCCTCTTCCCTTCGATATTTATTATAACACAAAATATCCAAAACTTTGTCCAGATCCTCCCTCTGAAGTAATTAGGAACTGATTCTTCAAACGACCATAAGAAACACGAGTGAAGCTCGACTAAAGGAGTTGTTCCTCCTTCGTTACCCTCAAACTGCGATCTAATTACTCCAGAAAGGTTTAATTGCGTCAAACAATTCTCGAATTTAAGTTACTTCTCTGCAACAGATTAAGAAAGAGCCGGGAGAACGACGAATCAAAGAATCGGGAAAGTTGGTCGCGTTTAAGGACGGTCGTTTAAGAGCCGTCGTTTCGTCGAGAGGAAAAGAGAGAAGGGCAGAGGGGGACAGAGCGAGCAAAAAAAAAAAGAAAGCAACGACAGGAATTAAGAGAGGCGTAGCGAAGAGAAAACACGAGGGTAGAGAGGCGGACAGGAGGAGATAGAAGTTGTTAGGAAAAAGGGAAACGCGGTACTCCCGAAGAGACCATTGGTAAACTATGTATTCGTTGAACCGATTGAAAGGCACTGTGGCGTGCAACGAAAGGGATACAAAAAAAAACATCGAGCCCGCAATAAAAGCTCCCCGTAAAGCGAGTTTTTATTTCGCAAAGTCGGACGAGTGACCCGCGGGGTTTCGTTCCTTCTCCCTCGGATCTCTTTCTTTCGACCATTCTAACCGCCCTCCCAGCGTCGCTCCCACCCCCGGGCTCAACTCTTTTGCTTCTTTTCTCTCTTCTCTCCTCCGCGAGCCCCCGAGAGCACGGCGATTCTTTAGTTTACTTTCGGAGTTTCAGGTCCGCGCCCTTCCGCGCGCATTGTACTTTATTTATTTAGTGCACGCGTGCCTCCTCGTTCAAGCGAAGGCATCGTCTAGTGAAAACTGAAATAGCAGGAGGGGGTTCGGCCGCCTTGTACAGGTTGGCTTGCATAGATGAATTTATGGCGGTGGCGGGCACACGCCGATCTCGTGACTTGGAAATTTTCTGCGAATTTCGGGTGGAATATGACAGTGAATGAGATGTAAGCATCAACGATTATTGAATGTTACAATAATGAGACTCCGCGTTTTGTCTCGCGTTTACGGAATACCGGTTGGAGAACAAACGAAGTGTTAACGAAGTGAAAATATTTTTCCTTTTTTTAACTATTGTATTTATTTTCTTGGGGGGGGGGGGGAGTAAGACGATCAGGGTTTTAAATAATTGAAAGTAATTAATCACTTTTGGTATGAAATATAATTTACTAAAAACTGAGGAGCAATGTTGTGTGGTGTGGAGGAGAAAGAATGAGTGCAATATATTTTATATATTATCAGTAGTTTGTTAGTGACAATGATAGAATACTGAGAATGACACTAATAGGAGTAAGCGAGTAAACACACTATTTAAACAGAAAAAGAAAATTTAACAAAAGTAACAAACGAAATTGTCACTGTTCATTTAATAGTGACTACGTAATCCATTACATAGTGACGAGGACGTGTTAAAACAATATATATACAAAGCAAAATTCATGAACATTAGTTTGTAGATACAAAGTATAAATTTATAAATTTTTATAAATTTTATAACTGTATAAATTTTTGTTCATGTTACTTTTTGCGCTGTTCTGAAATTCTCTGCGAAAGTAAAGCATTTTAAACAGAAAAACTCGCATTTAAATTTCAGGGTAAATTTTATAAAGTCGTATAGGAGTTCCCTCTTTGAAATCTAAAATTGTCCTTTCGAAGCAAAAACAAGTTAACTGCAAGCACTTCGCTACCTTCCTTTCCATGAAGAGCAGAATTAACTTTTTTAATCCACAGAAGCAAGGATGTAGTCACTGCCGCTGGAAAGCTTGAATATACATATACAAGAAAGAACTTCATAAATGCAACAAAGTAATAAATTGTGAATAATGCATCGCAGTAAAAATTACGCAATATTATTTTCCGCGGCTTCTCACTTTTCATTTCAATTATTCTGTGCAACGTCTTCGAGGATTTTATCATCTCAACTACAACACGTTTAGAACGTTTAATATTAATGGTATATTCTTCCACTTATTTTGAAAATTCTCTCAATTACCTAGTATTTCAATATTTTACATCGTGTATTGACATACCTCTGCAATATAATTTTCCATAAAAAAGATTTGATTAGATCGAGACTGCTGACAGCATTGAATAATTATTCCCTCCATAATTAATTCATTAGTAGATAGTTAAACTGTAGATAAAATATCCAAAATCGGTACAATGTACTCCACTATAAATCTCTACTAAATGACATAAACAAATTATAGAATTTTTTTCTAAGACACAAACTTCGTAGGATTTCCTTCTTTATTCAAACAATTAATAAAAATCCTAAAAATTTATAATCCGCGTCTTAAAGCATCCTTTACATTTTACGAATCTCAAGACGCTATTTCCTCTTTACATTGAACCCTAGTTCCGTGTTCTTCCCGAAGTCTTTCAAATCCTTCGACAATGATACGCGTTTAAGGCGGCTTCGTGGGTCGCGAGAGGAATATAGGCAGGCTCGTCTGGTTTCTGAATAATTTTTGTAAATTGGTCCCATATGTACGACCGACGAACCCCCTCGAATTCACAACTACCAGGGGGAACTACTAACATTTATACTTTTCACTTCCGTGTGTGTTCGTAAGCTCTGAGTTGGCGTTCTCACTTCGTCCCGCTGTTCCGTCTATCCCGCTCGCTTTCTCCCCTCGTTCCGCGCTTACCTTGCACACGTCATTCCAAGAGCGGAATTTTAAAACCGCTCCGCGGAAATAAAACAGCTTTATGGCCATCGTAAGCCCCGGCGCGGCTGGTTGCTTTCGAAAAATATAATGTCTTAGCGGCAGTCCGCTTCGGTATAACGTCTATCCATGGCGTTCATGATGCGCTGGATATATTAACGATTAACAGTCAGATACAACAGATAAGTTACAGGTTATTTCACGAGTTTATTTCCCTCTACATCGAAACGTGATACTTAATTGCAGAGAATTAAAATTAAATTGCTTTCTTTTATGTACTCTAACGTGGGGAATAGGTGCGTAGCTGGAAAAGGAGAAGATATTTAGGTACTGAGAAAATATAATGGTCAATTATGTTGTGATGTATGTAAGTAACGTGGATATAAATGTACCTACTGGCTGGTTTTTAGGTAAGGGATGCATTAAAGTGGTTGCCATAAGAAAAGTTAAAATTGAAAGTATTATGTATCAGTGAAGTATGGAAGTTTAGAAACTTGTGAGACATACGTACCCTGGGATGCATTTCACTTTTACACGTTCGTAGTATCAATATTGAAATACCACAGTCTGCCGAAAAAACATAATGTATCTTCGGAATGCCATTGAGAAACATACAACTAAATTGAAAATTGTGAAAGAAACTTAGCAATTATTTATCTAATTTCAATAGATCAGTTGAGATTTTAAAAAACATGTATAATTATATGTCACAAACAATTTTGTGTGAAAAGTCGAATATATTTTCGGCGAATGTGACACGAAACGTGAACAAGAAATTAAATAGTTGTAAAATAACTTAAAAACGTAACATGAAATCATAGCTGACTATACGAAGCTGTCGATTTCCTTGGCCCGAAAAAAAATTTCAAACGTTTAAGTGGCGCCATATATGGGAATTGATGTGGATAAGCATAAGTTATTCACCCCAGACGGGCACAGATCTATCGCCTCGTTGATATCCTTACGCAAACACGAAGACACGCGATACCATATGACTGGGAACGCCCGCCCGGAAATGGGAATACCTTGTGACGCTTCCTTCTGAATTTCGATGATGCTTTCTATCATCATACACTATCTGCAGAAATCGTTTCGCGAGACAAATAGACGAAAATATATGTAGCAGGAAAATGGGAACAGCTGCGATTCCTTTCTCTCCATACAAATATCCGTTCGAATAAACGTGTCGGGTAGGCGTATATATTTAAATCTTGCAAAGGAAGGTATTTTTAAAGTATTCCCCGACATAGAAGGCGATCTTCTTATTTCGTGATCGTATGCATAAATTACTTACGACCGTGTCATTGAATACAAATATTTAACGATAATTAAGATTTATCATGGTTCACTCGAAATGTTTAAGGAGCTTCGCTGTATTAATTAGTAAATCAAAAGACAAATGAGTAAAGTAATACACTTGAAGTTTTCAGTTTCGGCATACACAAATATAAAATAAAGATGTAGTCTAATGGCTGTTTAGGTAATTTATCAAACACAGATTGTGTACTGTAAATTACAAGTTTCTGACAATGAGCTATACCCACAAAAGATACTTCACTATATAGTCAGTGTGGTTATATATTTTATTAAAAATATAAGGTTTATGGGTCTTGATACTAATACCAGAATGTCGATGCTAATCACAAAAAGAGGCTGAAAATTATTCAAGTATCAAAGTTCATGTAAACAACGATGTAACCAATCGAATACAAAAAGCAGACAATTTTAAAACTAAACCTCCCATTCTTTTCGTATTCCTTGTTGCTTTCTACAAACCTGTTTTTATTCCTTAAACCAAAAAAAGGGTGTATATAAAAAACTGGCCAATATGAACCATATTTACCGGTCGCTACGATTTCCAACATTATTTGACACAATTAAGTGCCCCTAAAAACGATTAATTCTAGCGACCTCCAAATATTGTGCGATTACGCTCAAATTTTGCACAGGTGATAGTATGTTTGAAACAAAGGCAACCTCGTGGAAAACCTACATTTTGTACTAAAAAAAATGGACCACCCTACTACACAGTCTATACCTAAACGCCACCTAATCGGAGTTTTATTAAACCTCGAATCGAGTAAGGGACGTTCGGAAAAGCAAACCATTTCCCAGGAATGCGTGAGCGGGTTACATTTCATAGCGTCGCGTCGTGATAGGCAAGCCAGACAGACGCAAGATGGTACGTAACTGCCGACGGCCTTAAAACTCGTAATGGCGAATGCCACGGTAAGGTCAGCACCGATGGCCACTTTATGGTTAGATTTTAAACAAAATACGAAACCCGTAAAGCGATGGTCGTTAAACACGGTTGGTAGCCTGCGTCCCAAGGACCCCTCATCCTTCGGCCCCCAGTTCGATCCTTCTGGTCATCCTGCGGCGAACGGACGGTCCGATACCAGGTCGACCCTTAAAAGCCCACTCCATCAAAAGGGTAGCTTTTATACCTTCTATATTTACGAGGGATGTTTCTTCTTCCGCCGCCGGCTTCCTCGCGATAAGAGTTACAGTCTCAGCTATATCGACCTGTCTTCTGCCCGCGACTGCTACGTCTTCTGTGAAATCGAACAGAATTCATGAAGGTGTAACGTATTCAACGGTGCAATATAACACCCTGCATTAGGAATTACACAACCACCCCTGGCGTTTCCATGATTAAGAATTTCGTTTCTTACAGGGTGTCCTGTAACTGGTGGTCCAAGTGGGAAAGTGATTTACATTAAAGAATATGTATGTAGATAGTATAGAATAACATTTCGAGACTTACGATCTCACTGAATATTTATTAAGTACAAGTCTACTTGATTATGAATTGGTTAAATATGGAAATAAAAATAGTGTCACAGTGAAAGCAATAATTTTTATGTTTTTTCTAATTTACCTGAGGTTTGTAAAGATGGAGCTGCACCCCTTTTGTTGCAAAGTCCTCAATTCCATTCAAGTTTGTAAATTATATATTTATCCATCCCTTTAGGAGAAACAAACAAATTTTTGTTCGGTTTAAAATATCTCTTTATGTCATGTTAAATAAAAAAATTATGTCGATTCCGTGAATATAGTTTGTATAAACTATTCACAATTAAGATACTGTATAATATAATAAAACTTCAAATGCTAATAAAATCATTTCAGTAATTAATTCTCTGATTATATCGACCAGAGTATTAAAAGCTGCAACTAATCTACATTTTATAGGGGAGAATTTGATTAAAATAAGCGCAATGTAACCGACTCGACGAAATACAAAACGTTGTTTCGAATGTTATGCAATCGGGAGGATATCCGTATTTATGTGGAAGTTGTTTGCAACAATGGTAGACTTCTGTTTGCCGTTGCTTTCACATAAACAGGTTTCCCATACTTGAATACAAGTGCGGAGTGAGAAACAGAAAAGCACTGTCGCTAACATCGCTGTGAACATGGACAATAGTGAATGCATTACGCGGGGCAAGGTAAATATTTGGTGCTAACGGGCGAATACCTCCCGCGCAACATCATGAAACACGTACAGGCCAGTAAATTTCGACGTATTCGGGGAGCAGTTAGAAAATCGCGCTGCAACACAGACCTGCCCGTAATACGGGAATGGAAGGATCAATTAAATCTCAGCTCCCGCTGCAATGAAATAAACACAGGAGTATTCGAATCGATTTGCCATCGAAGTCATACATTACTTCTATTGCATCAGAGTTTACTTTTGTTAGCACACGGTTTGTCAACAGTTTCACACTCCACTTCGTTAAGGGCCTTTTCACACGACACATTTGTGCGGTTCATGACTGGTATCTCGGATATATTCAGTTAGCAGAGCTGGTACTGGTTTAAAAATAAAATTGGAAGAAGGTGGAAGTATGTAAATTTGTAGAAAGCACCAATAGTGCGTTTCATGGGTGAGTAACCCTAACTGTGCATAAATTCTGGAATAAATTGAGTTACGTGGAAGCACGCCTTATGTTCGGTGGATCAAGGTGGCGTGTAAAACGAACGTTAGGAAAAAATGAGATTTTTCTCTGCTTTACAAACATTTGTGCAAAATATAAGTGGACTCCCAAGTACGGCTGCAATTGAGAACCTTGCAGCAAGAAGGGTGCAGCTCTATCTTTACCAACATCGAATAAATTAGATAAAACTGTTTACGAAATTATTGTTTGGATTTAAAATTGAAAAGAGAACAATAAGCAGTAGTTATTGAATTGATAAGTTTTTATTTCCATTTTTAGCGAATTTTTCAAATCTGCAGCTGCCCTTGACTTGAAAAAATTGCAATAAATTGCTCATTTCTTATCAGATTTGCATCAACCGTGAACCAAGTGACGTAAAATTGTTTTACATTATTACACGTCATAACTCAGAAATTGTAAAAAATGTAACTCCACCCCTCTGCAAAGTTGTCAATTGCAGCCGCATTGGGGAGCCCACTTATACATTATAACTTATACTCTCAATTAAAAAATAGTTGATTATCTATGAAAAATTGGTAAAAAATGTGCAAGACAATTTTCCTTGTAAGTGTCTAAAATAAAATCCTACTTCTTTATAGAAACAGGCATATCGATGTCCATTATTCTAAACTTGGAAAAATCGTTCCTCATTAAAAATTGTGATTAGAATTTATTTAATTTTCTTAACTCCAGTTGTCCAAAATCAAACAACATAATAGGAGCTACATTCGCTTTAAGTATTCAACCCAGATATCTCCACAATCTGTCAGAGAAATAAAAGAATTAAGATAAGAGCTCAAAATTTAAAATGGACACATATTTTCAACAGCACAGAACGTCCCTCGCTCATTCTACCTAACTAAAACTTAAATCCAACACATACTAATAACTTCCCCAGCATCACCCCTCACACGTTACCGTCCTAAACCACCACACGAACAAGCCCACTTGCACAGCGAGCCTCGGGACACTGTCCCACGATTGCCGCCAAAAGCTAAAAGTTGATCAATAGCGAAAAACGCCCGTAATCTGAATATTCAAACAAGTTGGGTTCATGAATATTCCCCGTCGTCATCATCCGAATAAATAGGTGTCTGTTTGTTCGACTAGCCGCAACAGCAGCCTGCGTGTTCACTCAACTATTTGCGCGCGTATTTCCTGACAGCATTAACAGGGGGATCAATAGAACGGGCGATAACGCGCGTTTAAATAAAATCATCCCGAGGTCTCTCTGCCCTGAAAGATAAAACACGATTGGCGAGAGGGCGGCGGGGCGGCTGCACGAAGGTCTCGAATGGGTATCGAGCCCGATACGTATTCCCATAAATTCTTTTTTTCCCTCGCTCTCCTTTTTCGCATGGTTAGCTCCTTCGCACTCATTGACTGCATGATTATGCAGCGAGCTCATGTCGGTTCGAAGGTCTGCATATATTTTTATGCGCGCCGGCGTTGGTCCTAGACGAGACGTCGTGAAGGGTGGTGCATAAAGAAGGGAAAAGAAAAAGTGCTCGGAAAATATATCCAGCACACGCCCCGCACGGCACGCAGTTGTGTTACCTTCGTTACCCGCATTAACATAACCGTCGAAGCAGAAAGCTGGCGGCCGGGCGCTCGCTCGTGCCGCGCCGAGCATCGATTGCAACACGAAATATGCAAACCAAATTATATTTCACCACTGTGAGCCGGGATCGCCGGGCACTTAATGAAAAAATGGGGCGCGAACGTCGTGGCCAGTTAGCCGTAGGCGCGCATTCAGCGCAGGGTGACGCAGAACGTGCCCTGCGCTTACTAAAGGGGCAATTTCTGCTTCAGTTGTCTCGAACTTTGGAACCTCGAAGGACGTAGGTGTAGACTAACCGCGCTAAGTACCTAATACTATAAATACTGAATAGATACTGAAGTAGAAACTACTCGGTATCAGACGGGGTACAATTTGTGAGCTGAAAAAGAAACCTGTAAGCAGAGTTGCACTCGTAGCAACTTATTAGGGGTTAGAGAAATTATTAGGAAATTTAAAAGAGGTAAGAGTGAAAGTAAGTGACAAATGTTTTGAAAGACGTGTCGATTTCTGTTGTTTGCAATGTATACCGAAATATATTATGCAATCAGAATCGGGATGCCTCTATGTGATAAAATAAGATGAAACTATAAAATCAAGGTGTAGTACGAGAAGCTTTGTCTCTGAAGAAGAGGTCTTTGAACGTTAGTTCACTGTATGCACATCACACTTTGAATTTTCATACAGAACCTTGTCAGTGTAACTTCATTTTGGACAAAGAATGTTAAGGCAGGACTGACTTTTCTTAATTGAATCCTGAGTCTCTTTTTTAGAATATGTACCCCAATTCTACACCAAACTACAATTTCTATTTTTCCACAATTTATGTGTATTAAATCTTACTCGTCATTTAAACAACATACACAATTACATATACTTCAACACTATTCTTATCATAATTTTCTTATTCTCTCCATCTTGTCTGAGTCCAACGCATGTACTTTCACTTTTTACTTTACTTTTCGTACGTTCAGCTTTAAGTCTTAAGATTATTTTTACTTTAGTTTATTTTTAACATTTATTACGTTTGTTTATTGTTGTCTCTATTTTAGTTTCACGGTTAGGCTTCCCAACATTGCTACCACTATTGCCTCGCCTTTACTCTTAATGACTATGCTAGCTGCTAAGACCCAAGTTTCTTCTTTTTTAAATAACAAAGACGATTAATAATAATAATAATAATATCAACTTCAAAATACAATTAAAGCATTGATTCCATTAAAGCTTTCGCGATGAATGTACATTTCTCGGTAAAAATATTCAAACCAGATCTCAGAGTCCAGAGCAACCCTCCCATTCACAGACCCCTAAAAGCACGCCCTGAAAACGGGATCATACTTTCACCGTTTCGCACCCCCATTTATCAGAACCCAACCCACCACGCACAGCCGTACCACCTTCAAAGCAACAAAATAGCAACAATTCTCTCTAACTAAGTGATCCCAAGCGGAGCTCGTAAAACCCGCAATCTCAGCGGACGTTTCACACTCACGTAATCCGCACAAAGACGCGCAGATTCAGAAGCGTTTCCGTGAGGAATCGTTCGACGTGCACGGGTGTAAATACGCAACAGCGAAAGTCGCGGGACATATTTGTTTGCCGCAGATTTCCCACCGTTCGCGGTGGTTGCCCGCGCAGAATGCGTTGCAGCGGGCAAAAGAGGGCGAAGAAGGAGGATAGGAACCAGGGGGAAGGAGGGGGGGATCGAAAAGCCTGGAAACGCGGTAAATAACGGGGAAGCCTAATGTTGCATGAAAGCGATAAGCCGTCACCTGCGGGCTGTGTATATCGTCGAAAAGGTTGCACATTGGTGGCCGGCGTAGTCCGCTCGGTATCGAGGGGCCACCGTTCATCCGCTCGTTCTAAATAAATAACGAACGGTAAGCAGAACGACGATGTCCGGGAAATTCTGGGAACAGTGGAAACTCGACCGGCAGAAGCGGCAGGACACGTAGAAACAAGAAGCAAGGGCGACTCCCGAGACGTAGGAAATGGTCGTTTCGTCTACGGGCAGGGGAAGCGGCTCGCATTTCTCTCCGGAAGCCCGACGACAAATCGCTTTGACGTGGCTGTCGGTCGGAAAATTTCGCTCCTTCTGAGGTTACCGCTGGGAACACGCGATCGCTCATTGCACACCGTGCCAGATTTCTGTCACGTCCATTTGTTCAACTCCTGGGCCCCCGTTCCTAACGCCGATCGAACTTGATCGAGCGTGTCCCGCGTCTCGATGCACGGCATTTACTGTTAAACGAATTAATACACGGCGGTGCGCGCAGGTAGGGAGTTGTTCGCGGCTGACACGGTTGATTCGGCTGTGTCTCGTGGGTATAGAAACTGATTAGAGTTGTTACGGAATCCCGCCCCACGTAACGGAGTACCGATTTCGTGTTGCGGGAGGGGAACGAATTTTTTCACGCCTTTCTAATGTCCCCCCGCGCATTCACCTCGAGCAATTTTACGCTGAAAATGTAGTGGAATTCCGGCTATTTTTCGGAGTGCTGCGTGATATCGGGAAATCGCTGAAATTGACAGAATACTTGAAATTCATGACTGTGTTGGTATCGATTTGCTCCCAAACAAAATTGAAGGGCTTTTTTAAACGAATCAGCAACTGATTTTGACGGGACTTGCGTGTAAATCTAGTTTGATTTTTGGTTTTTTATGGACGACCGTACTATTTTTACGTGTGTTGAATTAAATATGTACCATCTATCAGATGTCTAATTTGGGATCTTTTATATATATAGACCTACGGTGCAGCTCCCAGAAAATTATCCTTGTATTGTGGAGATTGATTCAGAGTCACAGAAAGTTATTCAAAGCAGCTGTTCTGGAAGGTTGTGTTGAGTAAACACGATGCAGTACTTTGACCCAGTTTATTCTTCTTCTCAGAAGCGAATAATAGAACGAAATGCAATACTTCGGAGTATAAATGAAGGTACTTTATTCTAAAATTAGCTCGATAAAGGAAAATTTAACCTTTAAGTAAGCATTCAGCGATTCTGCATACATTATCGAGTGTACAGTTAAATATATTTTCTTATTAGATTAAAAAACACTTCTCTATCGAAGTAATGTGACGTGCAAAGAGTCCGAAATAAGTAAGAGTACAAGCATTAGATTATAATTTACTAATTCATATTCTTAAATTGGTAAAAAAATGGTAATCAAGTAAGCAAATGAACATTGAATAATAATTACTTGATAGATCGTTCTTTTGACGGTAATGTAACAGAGAACATTTACTTTAAAATATGTTTATCGTATACAGGTTACTCTTATCCTCTCAAAATTACCTTTTTCAAAAAAAGGTACAAAAAAGAGCGCCAAGTATATAATCCCATCAAAAAGGATCCCATTTAAAAACATTGTCGTAAATTAATAGCTTTACAAAACTAATGATATACACCAATTGCGCCAATTATCGCAATGACTATTTATACAAACAAAAAAATGTATCAAATAATAGTAAACAGATATATTTTTATACAAATAAATATTTTAATACGAATAAATATTTTATTCAAAATAGTTGGCGCTGCTCTCGGAATTGGTGTTGCTAAACTGAATAAATATGTCTGAATCAATAAGTCTGGCCTTGTTTTATTTATTAACCAAGACACTTAACATTTTTTTCAGAGAGCAGCGCCAACTATTTTGAATAAAATATTTATTCGTATTAAAATATTTATTTGTATAAAAATATATCTGTTTACTATTATTTGATACATTTTTTTGTTTGTATAAATAGTCATTGCGATAATTGGCGCAATTGGTGTATATCATTAGTTTTGTAAAGCTATTAATTTACGACAATGTTTTTAAATGGGATCCTTTTTGATGGGATTATATACTTGGCGCTCTTTTTTGTACCTTTTTTTGAAAAAGGTAATTTTGAGAGGATTTCACACATTTTGTAGTGTTATTGATGATTGGATAATTTTTTCACCCAGTCGAGGTTATTTTTTTTAATTAACAATATATTATATTGTCGTCCAAACTACGCACACCTGCAAAGCTACAAGACAATTGGATTGGTGGAATTGGTTTAAATTTGAGTTTTCAAATATGAAGCAAACATACAAGAAGCACACAGAGGATCGAAGCTGAATAAAAGTTTAATTAAAGTTTAATTAATATTATACTATATTACAATAAATTTTTTTTCTAACGTAGATCACACTGCATCATCTTGTGCTTCAGTTATCTGTAAATAAATATATAAAATCCACATATTAGTTACAATATAACTTTATTATACAATATAAAATTAAACAATATAAGTTTTAGAAGAAGGGTGGACTTTTCCTATAGTAAGCGTGGAGACTACATAATGTGTCCGAAGGAAGTGAGAGCGTATGGCAGAAACTCTTGTTGAAGGAAATTTAAATGCTAATGGTAATTTATCAAAAATGAACGAAGAGCTCCAATATATTTAACGCACAATTTATTGGTGTTGGAATAAAATTAATTTAATATGTTCATTAGTGAATTTAAATATTGGTAATGTGAAACTAATAAAATTAATGATTAGCGTGGGAACTACGGTGGTTTTTAAAATAAAGTTTTAGAAATATCTTTCACAAGAGATAGAAAAGTATCAAGGGAGATGCGTTTTCAGCGCACTTTCTTCAATCAATAATGTAACTTTCTCTACATTGCAAGCAGTAAGCTATAATTTTCTTAATTCTTAATGCTACGCTAATTTGACAAAGTTCGTCGATTTACCTTATTTGACAAATTTCTTTCAAGCGTCTCTGTCTATCTATCCTTCTTCGGACAACCTCCAAGGCTGTACATCCCCTTCATTTCTATCGAAGCTTGTGCGTCCCCTTCATTTTTACCCAAGCCTGTCCATTCCTTTCGTTTCTATATAAGCCCGTGCGTCCCCTTCATTCATTTCTATAAGCTTTATACATAAAAACTCTAATGTAAAAATAGTTTGCTGGTATAAAAACAATATATTATTTTGTCGAAACTTCTGGGAAAGAAGATGCCTTACTGTCAAACCTCCTCCGGACAACTTCCAAGTCTGTGCGTTCCCTCCGTTTCTATATGCTCTACGTAAATAGTCTATTGAAAAATTTTGGCGACTTACCTTGTTAATTGAGACAATAATTCAGTGTCCTCTGTGGTGTAAAAACTCCTGTCACTTAAAAATTTTTAACTAGTTTCCTTATTTCACACTTGACAGGTTATAACTGTTTGACACTAGCTAGGTTACATTTACCTCGACAGTTCTGCTCTCTGCTAGCTGTCACGTGACAACGATTTGTTACGCGATTGGCCGAAACCTTCAGCGAATCAGCGACGTGGATATTGGACATTTCCTCTCCCTTTCATGTTCCCCTCTTGCCCACACTTGACGATGACGATTCTTAATTCTTCAGAACATAAAATTCGGCAAATTGCAACTTTACATCAAAATATCTCAGCTCCTAAGGCACGTAGGAACAAAACGAAGACACTTTTCTTATGTAAATTAAACCCAAGCTATCCATTAAGACCATTCAAAGTCTAATCGGACCAGCCGTTATTGAGATTCGATAATCTCAGGGTACGTAACAGCGCGGCGTGCCGTAATAGATACACTCTGTGTCTCGCGCGGCGCATATATCTATATATATACTTGGCGCGAGACACTACCGTGTCTCTTGATTAACGAACTTTGTTTCTACTGTTCGGGGTTGTTTGTCTCTGAACGCGAACAAATTTTTGCAAGAGACCCTGCGCTACTTCCAAAGTCATCCGATTTAGTTCTTTTCCCGCCGGATTATTCCTTGGATTTGCATGAAAATGAAACTTTCATAGATGGGCGAAATTAATGAATTTTAATAAGGGACGCTGACTCTCCCCCCTTTCTCTCCCCCACCCAAGCTAGCCGTCCTTTTTCTCCTGTTCACCATATCGTCGTCTTCCCATTATCGTCAGACAAATTAAATGCGCCAACGGTGCCTAAAAAACTTTGATTTTTGCTTGACTTCTTCCTTGGCACCCTTTACGTTCAGCTTCGTCACATCTCCCGTTTCTTCCACCCTTCTCCCTTTCGTGGTGCTCTTTCCTCCCTCCCTCTCCTTTGTTCTTTCTTACTGCTGATTTAATTAAGATTCGTCAAGCGGTACAACGGAACGAAACGTTTACTGTTGTACGAGAAGAATATCGATCCCTCGTTTAAACACTGCGCGCGAGAGAGTAAATATTCCGAGCTATTCACCTCGACGGAAGAAATTTATTAGCTTGCAGCTGGTACATAATAAAGCGCAATTTATTTGCTACTAGCCACTTTACGTTTCAGCTTGCATACAGCTCATTAAGTTTTGCACACTGCTCGGTGTCGATTGTAAATTCTTTGAAAGTTACAACGTTCGCGGGTACTGAGGAAATAGATTATTAGGCAGTTTGTGTTATTTAAACAAATGTATCATGATCGTCGAATGGAGATTTTTTAATAATTCTTTCATCCAACGTACGTAAATTAAAATAGCAGAAATTCAGGTGATCTGCTCCTCAGATGTTTTTTTTTTATTCGTCAAGAGATTTGACATCTGAAGCGAACTATGAAATGAAAGCTACTGTAACAATCAAGTTGAAAGCTGTTTCAGGTTATGAAACTATTAAGAGTCTTTTCACACGACACTGTTTCGGCTCGCAGTTGATATTTCAAATGAAGGATAAAGGAAAGAACAGAGAATGTCACAAAACAGCTTTAGCGAGAAAATTAAGTTTTAATATTTACCTTGGTACACCAGTCAAGAAACAAGGTTCAATGAATTTAATTTTCTTCTTAAATACTTTCTTGTTTTACTTTGACGACAAAAGCTTATGTTCAGGCAAAGAGTAGGGACATTTTCCAGTGCAGAGTGGACATTTTCCGTTTGAACCAGTATACCAAATCTTTAACGTTATCTTACGGGGGTATTTGAATTTTATAACCCTTTGTGATTCTCCAAATCTGTAGTCCCAGTTGCCACCAACAAAATATGCCATAAATCGAAAAATCAAGAAACATTGGCATTCCCAGTTTTTTGCCCGTGCCTTTCAATAATTATTGTTCTGTCTGTTCCCATCATTTTATAAACTAATTTTATTCCTACCAAGCAAATGTGTCTGGCATACCAGCGACTATTCATAAAAGCCAGAGTCTTTTATGAAATGACCCTATCAGCTTCCAACCCTTGCATCGCATTCATTAGTCACGCATGTTCATACTTCATACTTCCCACTTCGTCTTCCACTCCATCACTCCATAAACCTGTCCAGTATACTGTGTAAAACCACTTCAAAGAATGATATTTAATTTAAATATCCACTATGAAACCCAACTCCAAGTGTCGTCTGCAATGATCTAATTACTCGTAATTTGCTTTCAGGTAAGTCAGCACCGTGGACTGTATAAATCGTGGACTCACGATGACTGGCAACGATCCGAAGCAGTAAGTAGGCCGCGTTAATCTATAAATATCTGAGATTATCCCGAGGCGGAATCTCCACCCTCGCCAATTCGTCAACGGGGCGACGAAGGCGCGCATTACTTTCCCACTTTATTGGCCGACGAATAGGGTGATGTATGGAGGATCCTGTCGAGAAGGAGGAAGGCGGAGGACGAGGAAGGACGGCTGCGAAACGAGGATAGGGCGCCGGCGAAACGAAGCAGGAGGAAATGAGAGGGCGGAGAGGGGAAGGAGTGAGAGTTTATAAGTTGGTAATTTGAGGCACGGGGCACGTACGCGGATCCAGATCTTTGCGGCGCCGAAATAAATCAGCCACCTACGACCCCCGGGCTCCTTCTCCTTCTTCTCCTTCTTCCCCGCCGCGACTTTCCTCCCTCCGCTTGCACTTCACCGTCTCTTCCACCTTCCTCCACGGCCTTCCCAGCCCTAGCAGCCCTTTCTGGATCTTCACACAAGCCCGCGGTTATTTATTCGAGAATTACCGTCGCTTATAATAAGCCCCTCTTTATTCCCCAGCGCCGCGGCAGTCACGGCACTCACGCTGGAACAGATTTTCCAGTGATTTAATGGAGCCCCCGTGAAAATACAGACCGTGTACAGCGGCCTGTCCCCTTTATCGCCGTGGAAAAAAACGATTACGGCCGGATATATCGATCCCTGCTCGCTGGTTACCGAACGGTGCCCGTCTCGTCGCTCTGCCAGCACGTCGCCGCGTTACCGAGCTTCCACTTTCCCCTTTAAAGTGTACCGCCGCGACCTGGCAAGCGAGAAATTACAGGAGGATTTCCAGCGGCTCGAAAGAGATCTTGAATGTTCCTTTCGGCGCCTGGAAATTGTAGCCGATAAATTAAACCGATCGGCAACCGCCTCGGTAATGGAGCTCCGTCGGACTGGGCTGACGAACCGAAAATGTATTCACCGCCGACCAATTCGAATTCCCTTCGAAAGTTAAAGCTGATTACGGAACGAAGTGTTTGAGAGATATGGCGGTTAATTACTGAATGATTTAATTGGAAGTTGGGAGGTTGAGGAGTAGGTGTTGAGAAACAGAAATGCTTATTGATTGTGGATCAAGTAAGTTTTTGACAACTTCGATAAAGAGAAATGATTTAATCCTTTTCGTGTAGCTTGCGATCCCTGGGAGTGATTATTGTGCTATGAGGAATAAATGTATTCTATGTTTGATAATCAAGAATGGAAATTAATTGCTCGCTTAAGTGAATATAGAAACTCTGGAGGGAAACAGGAATTAATTAGATGCTCCTTCATCTTCATATAAAATGAACGAAGATTGAAAGTTACATTTTTGAAGATCCATTATGCTTGGTGTTTCATGTAAAAGTGAACGAACGTGCGGTGGGATGCACGAGAATTTCTTATCTACTTCATACGTGTTCGATGTGATCTTCGACCTGGTGACTGGCCGAATGTGAGCAAATATAGGAAACATCTCTGATAGGAACGAAGGTTACTATGCGCGCGCAATGGAACCCACCCTCTGGAGGTGTGGTCACCCCATTCTCTCTCCATCAAATGGCTATAGAATTTCCATGCAATCAAAAAATCTACGAACCGAAAGACGATTATAGCTTGAAAATCGCGAAGCCCACTCTGGCTCTCTATACGGGAAATGTAGATGAATTTATCGGGTTTCAACGTATTTCATCACTATTCTTTAATTAACGTAGATTCTGTAACATATTTATATGTAATTTCAGTTGTAAATAACTGATAAGATTATCCCTTCAAAATCAAACAGAATTTTAAGTGTTAATAACGAACATTTATCCTGAAATTAATTTGTTTATGTTATTGCTCGTTGAAGCAGACTATGTTGTAATTCTTGTTAAAAAGGTTCTTCGAAGAATTGAAAAGTGTAAAGTAAGTAGGTACTTTATGCTTCATTTCAATGCCAATGTCATTGAGTTTAATACTCATACTGCAAAAAGTTGCCTTAATAAATTAGTTACAAGTATTTTTCGACGCGTACCAGTAATTGATAACACAAAAATGATTCTAGAAAGCTTTTCTCCTATTGGAGGATCTAGGTACGATTACGCTGCATTTCCGCGCAAGCGCATCGTATTGGTAAATCTGTCAACATCTGAGTTTCTAGACTCGAAAGCCATCAATGAGACACCGTGAGCTGTTGTCAAAAACGCTGCACATCTGAACACTTCCATTGATCGCATCATATCCTCAACGACAAGTCTCTTGAATTTAAAGTAGAATACTGTTTCTCATCGGCAATATTTCTTCTCCTAACCAAGAAAAACAACTGTGCCCGCACTAATCTCACGAACAAAGAATGAAATATAAAAAAATTTCGAATACGTGCCATCACAGTATCTCGCCCGAAGGGGCCCCAATTACAAAAACTGACAAGAGCAGTTAATTGTACCTATCGAAGGAACGAAGGGAAGGGGATGAAGCCAGGCACCCTCGGGCGTCACGAAGTCCAGGAAGCCAAGAGGGTAGAGGGACGCGTAGATGTTAAAGGGCGGAAAGGCAAAACGGTCAACACTTTTGCAGGTATCGTAACGGACGTACGTGATCGCGCATTGAATTTCATTGGTGATAGCCGCGAGTGGCGGGTAATATATCCAGCGCAGTCAAGCCCTTTCCTTCTGGGCCCTCTCACCCTACCGCCACCCACCCCCTCCCCCTAACATCGAACCCCGTCCCACGCAATCCACCCGTCCAGTGTCCCCGGCGTGCGGCCATTGTGCGAAGCTTTGTTCGAACGGTGACGGGGTCACATTAATCTGTCTCTCACCCCTTCAGCATACCGCGTACGTTATACGATGTGCACTGGCGTGCACCCCATAGGTACCGCATCACCCCCTTTTCTAGTCTCCCGATAGTGCATCCCGAGGAAAGTCGATCGATCCGGCGATCTAACGCGCTCGATCGATAGGCGAGACAATGGCGCGCCAGCAGCATTTTATTCCCGGAATCGGTGAACGACACTTGGAACCTTGAATTCCGATCGAGGGCCATGCATTTCGAACTTGCGTCGTTTCCCTCCAGCCGACACTTAAGCAACTTCCGCGAACACGAGAGGGTCAGCTTTCCGGTTACAACCCTCCCCCGCCACGGGATGCCGTTGTCCATTTTCCCGTTTCACCCTTCAGAGGACCCGCGATTCCGCTTTTGAACCGCGCTCCAGGCGAAAGCCACACGCCCCTGTTCATTGTTCCAGTGCCCTTCGCGGCCAGGCGTAATGGAAACGTTGATACGGAAGCAAGTCCGCGATGGTGCTCGACGATTCGCGGTCAACTAGAGTGGTTGCCCCTTTCGGGCCACCTTCTTTGACTGGCGCGAGAACAGCGCGCTACTATCTCGTGACAAAGCAGGAAGGCATGTTGAACACTGGTGTTCTCTTTAAAATGCACGCGCATCTTCCATATAGTACACGCACGGAACTTACATGCGCGGGAAGTGGCGAAGTTTGCTTGGAAAATTCAACATATCGTTCGTAGATGCTCGGTGGGATATTCCGTTTCTTTCGAGTCGTTCAATCTACTTTCTATGCAGAATCGTTTACATTCGCCTCATAAATTAGTCAGCGGATACGTATTACACTTCACTGTGCGCGAGATGAAGTTTTATCAATGGATTATTCGTGCGAAATTTGAATGCGTGTTTAGGATTCAGAGTTTGGAAAATTCTACGTATTCTTCGTGGTATATGCGATTTGAAAAAAGATTTAAACAGACAGGGTAAAGGATTTCTTATGTGTTTACGTACGGTTACGTGTTTGTGAATGAACTGGATTCGTGAATGAATGCAACTACGTAAAGAAGGTATAGATACGTCACTACGTCTTAACTGCTACAAGTCACTTTGCTACTAACCATTCTGGCGGAGGAGAACCGGGACGAAACACTTACGGTCCGGTTGGAATGGACGCCTCTGAACCCTTAAAATATACCCGTTCTGAATAGAGTTGAAAGAGTCACCTCTTCGCGACCAAATGATTCGCTCGCCGTTACATTGTTTCAAGGCTCAATAGAGCGCCGATAGAAGGAGGTGCGTGCGCATTCCTATTTCGAGTTCCGAGGCTTTAGTCGGTTGTATCGCGGCTGTATCGATTCACCCCCACTGGCTCCTCAGCCCCCGTGGTGGGAGAGCCGGCAGTTAGCCCATTGTGCACGAGGCAAATTTTTCCAAGTTCAAGGGACACTTGTGCGGCCAGAGAAACTCAACGAGGACACTTTAACTTCAACACGGTGACCCATAAATTATAAGGACACCTGCGGTGAATATAACAAACGATTTCAGGTTTCCAAATAATTTTTACAATAACAAAATGATTCACACAAAAATGATAATAAAACACAATTTTGAAAGGACTCACTTAAACCACGATTTATTACAATACACTTGCAATAATAGTAGATACTTTAGAATATAATCTACAAACATACTTTCTAAGTCTTCAAAAAGAAGCGCAGTTTAAAATTACAAAAATCTGTGAAAGCAAACTTTCTACTCCTACCGAGAAATTTAATTACACCAAATACACAAATGAATTTAAAATCGTGCACAGTATTTACCAAGAATAAAGTTCGATCAAAGTTTTGCAATGTGGAAATAAAATTCCGACGAGTGTAACATGGACTTGTATACGCCACCCCCACTCTGCTCCAAGTTACCCCTACCGAGGTTGGCACGAGATCGCCCCTACAACCCCTCCGACGAGGGGTGAGTATTCGTAGTTCGATGTACGTCCGCGAGATGACGCCAGGATTCGGTTTTCCGCGTGGCAATCTCGCTGCGCGACGCCCCTACGTTGATAAGGTGGGAAGCTTCCGGGGGGATGATAGGTTCCGATGTTCGCGCAGGCACACGAGCCACGCGCCCCGTATCTAACCGAAATCTCCGCGTTCTTTGGAACACGTGAGATCGAAAGGTGGGGGAGGGGGGGGGGAGGAGGGTGGCGTGCGTGGGGTGGCGGGAAAAAAAAAATAATACTCACGCCACGTACGGCAGTACAGTAATTTTCAGAGCAGTCGTGCTCGGCTTGCTCTGCGGCAGGGTAAGCGTGACTGGAGGCGATAGCATCGAGATCCCGTCGGGCGGATAAGCAGCCGCCAGCCAGGCCGTTTTATTTTCTAGTTTAAAATGTAAAATAACGGGAATTTCGCAAATTACACCGGCCTGCGTTATTTGTACAAAGTAATGCGGCGAGCGTGCCTTGTCCCGTCTTTTGTCTTTCGCCTCGATCCCGCGCTCTTCCCCCTCGTTCTCTCGTACGTCGGCTGGCTTGCCGATCTAGGCCCCTTTGCAGTCGCTTTCGGAATTCCAGCTTGGGGCACGCTATCATTATTTTTAAGGCTGGAATTAATGCACGGGCTCGGATTCTAGTGCGACTCGGCACGGAAACAGAAGAACGCGTGTTTCCCTTCTCGTTTGACCGGCACCGGTGTCCTTACCAACTGGTAAAAGTTCGCCAAATTATGTCGTAATCTCCTCGTTTCGTGTCATGCGAATGAATCACATTTAATTTTGCATGCGTTCCCCGGGCTGCGCCAGGCCAGTCGGTACGAAACGGAATTATGCATAAATTTTTCTTAATCGTTCTCGACATGTAGAATCGAGGAATATTTCATCGGGTCTGATGCACGAATCGTGAAAGTATGTTTGCCGGATGGTGTCGTATTGAAAGGTAGTACACATAACAAGAGAAGCACTCTAACGTAAATTATCTTGAAGTTAATGTCATGGTCGGATACAAGGCTGGACAGGCGTAAGGTTTTAAAGGCGGATTTAATATCAGAGTAACAAGATCTGACTTCATCGTGGGTCTCCAGGATCGGTTTACAGCCCTTTGATAACCGGACACCGCGAAACTATTCCACCCCTAACTGCCTCAAGTAGAGCGAGGTAAAATCAATGCGTTGATCCAAAACGAATTGGATGCGCAAGCATCCAGGATTCGAGAGTCCTTTGATTGAACCTGGGTGGATATCCAATTGAAGAGGAGAAAATTATGTGGATTCCCAAATGCATCCCTATAGGTCCGTTACTAATTACTTTCTAACTAAAACATCGATGTAAATATTCCATGTAATATTTTAGCAAAATTTGCACCTGTCGGTAATTAAAAATATTTCAATATTCCAACAAAGTTTTATCACAGTTGATGAATCGATATCAGAGCAGAAGCACCAGAATATCGATTGCTTTCATTATTTAGCGTTATATTTACGCAAGAAATTACAGAATACGAAAATTAATGCAGCAACCTCTCAGTTTTCTCACATTCGTAGTCCTATTCAGTCAACTCATTTAAGAGAAAAGTATCCAAACTACTACCACACTAATGCCGGGTTTACACCAAGGCGAACACGAAGAACACCTGAACAAACCTCAGCGTATGAATCGTATGTGAACGTTTCGTTCTGTTTGCGGCGGTGTGAACGCGACAAGAACAGAGGAAAACGTTCGCGAAGAATGTTTTTGTTCGTGTTCGCCTTGGTGTAAACGCGCCATAACCGTACAACGCCACGGAATCTTTATTAATACCGAAATATAATTGAAACGCTTCAGTGAAAACAAGTGCGCCTAGTTTAAACCTGATGTGTTTCCAACGTTTCAGTCCGCCAGGCATTAAAATCAATATCCCCCGTACGACGTTAGCTTCATCAAAATAAACATCAATACCGTAGCGCATCCGTAGCCTAACCCGAAAATATCGATGGCGGTGTGTTATTTTTCACAAAGGGGCCCCTCAAACATTTCCGTCTGGTTGACAGCGACTGGCCGGCGGGTGTTTACGCTGTGCCATTGGTCTCACAATGCACTCGACGTACAGCTCTATGGCAATCAAAGTCCGCGGACAGGGTCGACCTGACGGCAGCTTGTGAAATTCAGGCCTGTGAAATATTTTACACGTATTTTTTTTCTCTCTCCTCTGGCATTACACAGGTCTGTGCATGCTGTAGATGTTGCGCAGCGGTGACGTGCGCCCCTCCTCTCCCCGTCATACATGCACGTCCGTCTCGTGTGCACGTAAAATGAGAAAACCGACGACACGTTCGGTCGGCTAGCCCGCGAGGAGTCGCGCGAGCCTCTAGTGCGTGCTTCACGCGATATTGTCCCCGCCACTTTTCGTGAAAAACCGCGCCGAGTTACTTATTCCTGTTAACAGCCAGACAGAGAGATCGGCAGGGTCTGATCGTATTTTTGTTCGCGATCGTGTGATTCACTTGATGTGACCCAAGGACTTTTCTGTCGGCTGTAAAGTGGGGAGTGTCGGGGCACAGGCAATGATTGAGTACGATGATAATATTGCAATAGTATTGTATATTTTGTGTATAGTCTTTTGCAACGAGGGGTAAAGGAGGTGTTGCAGTAGCTGTTTGAATGAATGGAGTTGAGGACGAAGACTGATCACTTTTCGAAAGGAATGTTAGTGCAGGATCGCGATGATTAGATTCTTTCCTAGGACCTAAATACACCAGAAGATAAATATTACAAGGATACGTTCACCAAGGTATTCGTTAGGGTAGTAATTCCCAAGCTGTGGGTTGCGAAGAATTTCTAGGGATCTCCACGGTTTTATGGGCTTTTTTTTAATATTATTAAGTTAGAATTATATTCTGGAATACCTATTTTCAATGCGTTTTCATTACTTTATTACCTTACTTTATGTGGGCGTGGAGGGTCCAGGTTATTTAAATATTATAAAACGGGCTCACGGCTCAAACAATTTTGGGAAACTGCGTCACGGGAAGAGTCACTTCAGACATCAATAATGGAAAATAGTTAATCGTGAAATAATGGAAAATATGTAGGTTGGTGGCCTTCAAGTAGTTGAAATGTAATCGTCGATTGTTCAAACCTGACAGTATATCCTGACATAATTTCTTCTTAAGTTGGTATATCGAGGATCAATTTGTATACATAAATTTTTGTATGCCTCCTTGCACTGACACTTGCGCCTAAATCTCGTTTCTATCCATTAAGGCCACTTGCTTAATCAAATTAACATATAAAATATTCACTCCGTCGAGGCGACGAGGACCGTTGAACGTCTTCGTGCACGGTATGTGCGCTGCACGGCGATTCAATTTCGAGGGTTAGCCTTGCCTTCGTGTATTAAATCCACGAGGAAGACGTTCCTGCACGCCGAATTGTTGCGAACGAGATATTGCGAGGGGAATCGGACCGTATCACGTTATGTCCTAAATGAGATTTTCAAAGAGTTCGGTGTGTGCTGCAGAAAAGTGATGGTGTTGGTACATTTTTAGCATCGTCGCTGACGCGCAGCGCGGCATAAAACGGACGCGTTATATTATGATTTTCGTCGGTGATCCGATTTAGCATTCACGGAAATATTTCATATATTTTCTGAGAATCTTATCTTCATCGTACTTCTATCACACTAGTACGAATGGACCTAAATTGTTGACACGGCAGACCACATCGCGATTGGTAACAAAAATGAGAAGGATGCTGATTTTACAGAAATAAATAAGTCGTTAACGAATACTACAATTGTTTATAAGGTATTTGGATCGTGACCTTGTTTCGTTGTACTTGCGATTACTAAATACTGTCAAACGAGCAGAAAGTAAGAATAATTTATAGCAGAATTAGTTAAATTGAAGTATTAGTATTGAGGTACAAAATCACTTTTCTCAAAAGAAAGGACTCGTGTAAGAAAACTTTCCTCTTTCCTCATTCATTTCTCAATCATATCATTAAATATGAGACACCCGGTATGTTCTAAGGTGCTGCGAAATATCCCACCGGTATTTTCTTTGAAAAAATATGGGTGCAGTGATGTGAAGAGAATTCAATCTGACTGTTAATGTGTCAGGAACGAAGGATTGTTACACTTGGCGCAGACAATATTGACTTGTTCCACTTAAAGCGTCCGGGAATGCTTGAAATATTTTTCCTGCTAGCTTCCTTGAATCGTGTTGATATCGTTTGCCAAAAATAACTGAATATATTAATCCTTTCTAACGACTAATCACCAATATATGATACTTCGAAATATTGTTTGTTGTTTATTCAGAGTAACAATTTTAATAGATGAATATAATGTGCAGTTAAGAAAGCGAATATGCTGGCGCTTTTAAAAACAAAATTCGTGAAGTTATACACTTTTCAATCAACACTCAATTTCCGTATAGTTATAACAAAAGGAAACAATGTAACAAACAAAAGTATTTTATTTATGTAAGTAATTCCTGATTTCGTGCCTCATGATAATAAAATCTTTAAAATATTATGTCCAAATTTACATTTTCTCACATTAACTCAAGATGATGCATGTAATGAATTACAATACAAATGGTTATTATTTTTTTATCCTATAAGCAGCGATGTAATCTGTTAGAATTAAACGGACAATTGATCAAAAGTTTAAAATAATTCTTAGCAACCTGGGGCAAGATTGCTAGAAACCTATTTAAACATTTTTTACATTTGTCAATTCCACGATGTTTATTAACACATTGTTAGGCCAATTTTACTGTATCATATACTTAGAACGACGTTGTATCCGCAGTGTTGTTCACATGTCATTCTTGCTGCAGTAATACTTTCTTTAAATTTAGAGGCGAATCGTGCCCTCGCCAAGTCTCGTTCCTCCAGTATTGTCATTTTTTTCACTCCCCTCGCCACATGCGAATCAAGCATCTGACCCACGTAGATGGTGAAATTTTCGGAAATTGTCGTCAGAGAAAAGGGAGCACGTACACAGCTTTAATGGCTGCAACAGAGGGGAAACGCTCTTTTTGCGAAACGTTTCCACCGGACAGCAGATATGAGTCATATAAATCTGGAACGCCTGCGTTTAGCGCACACTGCAAAGATAGATCGCTAGGTTAAGGTTTGCGCAATATTGTGTGGGAGATATTACGAAACATTCGTGTCTTAAATGCTCCTACGTCTGTCTCCTACCTAATAATACTTAACTTGTAAATCTATTCAGAATTTCATAAGTTTCTTTAATATCTGGTACATAGACCTAATTAATAATCCAGTTCTCTTCATCACAGTCTAAATCGAAGCGTTTCTAAAACCAGCAATACACTTAAATCGAAAATTCGTTCTCACCTTACTACGTTTTAGAACAACGTTTACCACAACAACTACCAATTCTTTGGATCGTAGATGATAATACTTACATCCCCAGTTATCCAGGTCCCCGTGCAACGGAACAATTCGCCCGCTGGTATTTATCGAATAAAAGAAAATGAACAGAGTGACAAACAATTTTGAAGGGCCAGCCGAGACCCCAGAAGTCGTAGGGTTAAAGGACAAAGGGGAGAAGCATAAGCAATAAGCACATTCAGGTATAAGGAAAATGGGTAAACGATGGCGACGGTGAATGGTTAGTTGAAGCGGATGTAACGTTCGCGCGATAGAGATGGGATATAGTAGGGTTATATGGCTATTTGCCGAAGGCAAGGAACGACGAGATGGAGAGGGGTATGAGAGCTTAACTTTGCCTCCTTATTTCCCAACAGACTTGCTTGCTCTGCCCTCTGCCCTCGCCCACCTTGCGAACATTCCTCTTCTTGCATCTCATCCTCTGCGCTCTAACACGCGGTCGTGCTACCCATCGTGCTCTATGATTTACAACCACGGTGCTCATCTTGTAAACAGAAACGGCCGCGCTGTCCGCGATTCCCTCTTCCTGCCTCCGTGCGTATTCATCTTTTTCTTCGGATGTCGTTGCTGAAAATTCATCCCGACCGCATTCGGTGCTGTACGAAACGGTCGCGAAGAATTTTGCCTTTCGATGTTTAAAGAAAAACTATTGCTACTCGGTGAAATTATTCGAAAGAGATGCCTTTCTTTGGGATTATATTACTCGAAATTCGTCTCGCGCTACCCTTATTACCATAAACTTACCAGCTTATCGAAACTTGTATACACTGGGGCGGATTTGAACATTTGGCGCCCCAAGGCTGACAAGCGTTTGCCACCCTGTTCGTGAAATATCATCAAATATTTTATTTTAAAACAGTCGAGATAGTTTAAAAATTAATTCAATATGGCAATTCATATCTGAGTCATTGATAATTTGCTACACGAAAGAAATGAATTGTTTTTAAAGTTATCTCAAGCCTCTGTGTTTAAAACTTTTCCAAATTTGCCACGCCCCAAAATTTGTCGCTCCTTAAAATTGATCGTTCCCCAAAATTTGCAACTTCCAAAAATTTGTCGCTCCGCAAAATTTGTCGTTCCCCAAAGTTAGCTGCTCCCGAAATTTCCCGCTCCCCAATATTTGCCGCCACCCAAAATTTGTCCCTCTCCAAAATTAGTTCCTCCCCAAAATTTATCGCTCCCCAAAATTTGCCGTTCTATACTGTAACCTACTTAAGTAGTCTATACCCTAATCCGTCCCTTTGTACAATTAGTGTTGGACAAAAGGAATTCTGAAAGTGTCTCCTCTGTCGTAACGAGAATTTTTCGGTTGCTCCTCCAACAACATCGATGGATAGAATAATAACCTTCCTAAAAGCTTAGCCCAAGTGTCCCTAGGAAGCGTTGTTTCGTACGACGATTATCGATTGCTATGGTGCGCAACTGTGCGCACGATATTCGCTTGTTTGTAGAAGAATTCCATTAGAACCGTTCGGGGCACAATTAATTATACGTCGGCAGGGGAATATTGCCGTAATTAGAGGTAACGAATACGATGATCAATAATGTTAGCTAAATAGGTAATTTTAACTGTCCCCGTATTATTTGTCCATAAATTTGCTGCGCAACTGCGGTAGATGAAATCGTTGATATTTGCAGACTCGCGAAAGTGCGACCACGTTTTTAAAGGACCGATGGAACGATTGGCTGGATTACAGGTAGCAGGCGCGTGTGCAACAGCTGGTGACACATTCCGTACGATTAAACAGCCCGGCCGTATCTGTGTAGCAAAGATTTAACATTTAAATGTATGCATTGCCTTACCGCGCAAAAGGCAGTCGTCGGAAAGTAGTATTTTAGTTGAGAGCACCTAGGTGCCACGCCACTAGTTGCTAAGTGCAAATAGTCAGCTATACAGTGCGGGCACCGAGGTCCCAGACTTATTTCACGCTAGAACGAAGGCGGGATACTTCGGGACGCTGGGAATTCCGAATCCAAATCTGGGGATCCTTGCGCGAATCCATTGTTGAGTGACCTCTCCGCCTCTTATTCTCCATTGTCAACTCTCGCTCAGATGTAGGTACACCTGTCTCCGCTTTTCCCTAATGAATACGAATCGTGTTTGCCGCGGAGTTTTGCTGCAAATTAAACTGTTCAGTTATTCCATAAATAGTTCTTCAATTTGCTTCACACCGGGAACGTTTCATTCAGCGAGTGGCTCCACAGTTTCCCATTGTTTCGACGTACGCGGAATTTAGTACCGTTTCTATAGTAACTCGTTATTTAGATTGCATTGTCCTCGCGCTGAAAGGTATAATATTATTGTTTGCGATAATGTTACTTAGCCTAACAACTAATTGCGAAAAAGGGCTTCCGTCATATTATTTAAGCTTCTCTGCGCAGTTTCTTTTATATTGGGGACTTATTGTAATTAAATCATTAAAAGGTCGGATATCATAGTGTATTAACCAAAGCAATCGTGTATAAACCAAATTTCATGTTATTTATTACATCGAAGATAGACTAAATGTCCAAATAACCTAAATAAATAAATAAAAATTCAACTAAACATTCCAAATCGCAATACATATATTCGTGTCTTTTAAATCTTACTGCAAACAGGAACATTCACGAAGTAATTAGAAACTCAAAATCTCACATTTGTTAGTAAATGTAAAAACATTAGGAATAAAATTCAATTAAAAGTTGAAGTATCTACATTTAGTACCTCCACTGTAGTAATGTAAAACTTTGTAAAAGTATCCAGTATAACATGCCACAATGTAATGTAGATTGTAGGCAGAGAGATTATAATTAAATTCGAGACGGTACCGAATCAAACGAATTGGAGGTGGCGATCGAATTTTTCGGCGTATCGTAACTTTCAGAGGCAAAGCCACCCCTGTCATGGAAACAGTATCGTTGCCGGACGAAAAGCGACACCGGGTGTCGAATTTCACAGCAGACTTTGCGTATGATTCGTTTTTGATTCGTCGATGGATACCTATATAGATCCTTCGATTCTGTGGCGTAACCTAATCACATGGATGAATGAAAGTACTCGTGTCATTCGAATAGAGATGCTCAAGTACAGAAAGGGTGGAAGTTGCAAAGTGCATATAATACAGTTGAAAGGTTACTCTATCGTGCGATTGGTCAGTCATAAGAAATCTCTGACTGCTTAGCAAAGTATAATTATTCTAACAAAAGCATAATTCTGGGGCTCGCACAATATGATCATTCTGCATCTATAAGATTTATTCTGCTCTAATATTAAAATCAATTTCTTGTTTCGCTTTTGTTGTTCAGTTATCTTTTATTTGGTTAATGAGATTTTTCTTTTAAAAATTATATTCATGTCTTGAACTGGATCACGTAGTCCCAATTAGGTACGTAAAAATAATTAATTGACTTTTTTCTCGTTATTTGATCAAACTTGTTTGCCACTAATTTTCTTGCAAGGCGAATGACATGTTTCTTCGTACTTCGATTAGTAAGTAATTCACGAAAAATGAAGATGTATGTAACTACTACAACTATTTTACAGACATCGGTAAAAAGTTTATAATGTGATACTAAAATAGCGCGCATAAATATACTGGATTATTTATTGTATCACTCTGAAATTTACGAATCACATCCAACTTATTGCAATAAATTTGCGATAAATAAACTTTGTATTAATACTTCCTTAACACCAATAATAACAGAGGTATAAGTGGTAACGTGTTTATTCGAGTGATTCAATAAATATTCCCAGTACTGTATATCGCTAGAGCAGAATGGTTCAGATGGAGACTTGTTCGCGATAATATTATAATGTATGTACCAGTTTTACTTTTCCCCTACTTTTTGATACGATCTTAATAGCATCAATATGTAAATATAATTAGCCCTCTTTTTAATATGTTTGACTGCTCGTTACACGTTTGACAATATTACATTTTCGCGTTACTCTAAATACATTTCTCCTGTACAAAACTCATTAAGAGAACGGAAATGGGAACCTTGAGAATAGGAGCCGTACACAACTAGATAATCTAAAACATACCTACATTTCATTCTAAAAGAAACATTAACTCTCGCAGTCAAGCTACCATTATTTACAAAAATACTACCATCACATAACAATTCTTCACGAGCCATAGTTTTCGTCCTAATCATCACCTTTTCAACCAGAAAATTAATTCAAATTAACATTTTAATCGCGCATTAGAAAAACGTCACATTTCTTTCAAACGCATAATATTGCAGACTAATCGTAAAATGAACACAGAATAGCGGCGAAAAGAACCCACCCCGGATCTTCTGATATCCTCAGCAACGTAATAAGCGAACGTGCCAGGTAAATCAAGCGCTGCGTGAAATAACGGCGCATTAACACCGGTTTTAATACCGCGAACGGCATTTATTAACCGAAAATACGGCAGAGAGGTGTACGTTTATTAGAGCGTGCGACATGACATCGCGCGATTAGTTTCTGATCCTTGATATGCATCGTCTGGATAACGCGGCCAAAGACGAAAGAAAAGAGAAACGAATCGATCTGAATAGCCGACAGCCGGACGTTTAATCTACCATTTTAGCCCGGCACGACAGGTTCGCTCGTTTCTCACTGCCATTTTGTAGACAGTGACAAAAACTTTATAGCGCGGAGTTAAACCGGAGCACGTAGATGCCAGAATGGGGTGAGGCGAGTGGGAGGGGGGTCGGGGGGACGGGGTTGGAGGGTAGGTGCGAATGGAGGAGATTACATTCGTGGCGAAACTCGGCTGCGGGGGACGTTTTCATATTTGTTTAGAAGGTTGGATATTAATAGAGGGAGTTGCGTACAATGTTGCACCATAAGTGAAATATTAGGGAAATGTGACGGTCTTTCCTTTCGTCCCACTTTCGGGGAACGAAACAATACCGATTCCATAAATATAAACATCCCTGTCTGGGACTAGCGGCGGACGCTCCCGTCAAGCAGGAACATGGAACATCGCGTACGGTAACTGGGGGAAAAATAATTACACAGCGCGTTTTACGCTGCAACTTTATCGTCTGTCCTACCAGCGAAACGTCGTCTCTTCGTCGCAATTTTCTACGTGTTCCGTTGGCGTATTGCCACTGGCGTGACACACTAGAAATTTGAAGGGGACCGCGGGGTCATCCTTTTTGTCAGTTGGGAATCCGTGGTGTTTGACTTGCAGGGATCTGCTCAAAGCGGAGTCGGAATTTCAGTGGTAAACACAAAAATGACGACGCCTGTTGCTCGCAATAAAAGGAAACTCAGGCGTCAGTGATTCCGCGATCGGACATGCTTCTGCTGAATTAATAAAAATACTATATTTATTCCTTTTAATCGAGTGTGATCGTCAAATTTTCGGAGTGCTTCACTCTCCCTTCGGTAACAGATTAATAGCTTCCAGCTCTGACGAAGGACATTTTTGTCGAACGTAGAGGCACTGAACGGGAAAGTCGACTAACTGAAACCTTCGAGGATCGTGTCGATTTAAAAGTTACCGTTGATTTTGCGGGGTAAAAGAAGCAGTCAGTCGACGGCGAAACTTTTCATTAGCTGTAAGGTTCTATATATAACGGGCTGGCCATTTTCATGCGATATAACAGTGGCGCCGATATATCGATACCACCGATATACTTTGCTGGCTGGCTACCGTTAGTCCCGCGGCAGCGATACCCGGACGAACGAGTGGAGGGCGTTAAACGGAGCCATTATTCCAACCCGCCACCATTATTGCTCATTTATCGGCGAAAAGCCCGTTGGAACTATTGGCCATAGGCTCGCCGTCGACACGATACTCTCACACTACTTCTGCTCTTTAACAGGTCTTGCCACCTCGCCGTCCAGGATACCTTCTCCTCGTTCGACGTCGCATTTGCCTCGAGTAATTTTGATTGTAGTTAGGCGGCTACGTAATTACGACCAGTTTTTCTACACTGTTTTATAAACATTTAGAGAATAATGCAAACGATTGTGAGATTCAGAGCGTCGATGATAAGAAATCGTTGCGTTGCCTCTAGTAAATTGTAGAAATATGTTATCATTAATGAGCGTTTCTGGTAAATTGGGTTTGCCATTTGTCTGTCTCTTCCATCAATGGAAGGAACATCTTTGAGGAATTTTTAAATGTTGCTACTTATTGCGGTACTCCGAACAGGAAAATTATAATAGTGCAAGAAAAATTATAATATTGCTTGCATTGTTTCTCAATCAGAAATGTCTTGAAGAAACATTGAAAGAACAATATTCCATTTTCTTTTTATCGTTAAAAATGGTCAGAATTTTTATACTTTTAAATAAAAAATTTTGTTCCTTTTTTCCCAGAGGTTGACATGCATCAAATAAATGAATACAGAGTTCAAGTAGGTTTATCCTCCTTCACTAAATAAAACTACTCTAGACATGTACCTATTACTTAATCTGGTGCAAACTCCGAAACAGCAAAGAAAGGGAATGTATCATGTATGACACCTCGGGGGCTAAAGGGTTAATAATTATTCCAGGCGAATTAACTCATTTTACAACATTATTTGATTTTCGGGATGAATCAACTCATCTTATCCAACGAGGAGGAATTTTGGAATAACTTGTTAACACGTTGCGTACGGGTGACGTGTACGGTCACGTCATGGAACTCTTGGGCCCGGTCCCAATAAATGTGGAAGGTGAAGAAGAATTTTTCAGGTATCGAATTTTCCTTTTGCATACGCATTCAGTACGAACGTGTTCATCAGTGTGTGCATGTCGTTTCAAATTTGCAACGTTTTTCACCATAGTGCAGCTGTTTCTTGTATTTAGGTGAAGGTCAACTATTTTTGGTGCCGGACGCAACGTGTTAACTCGTCTACCCCAGTTAACAGGTTAAAGAAGTTGCTATTGTCTCAATTTTATCAATGCAATTTTGTTAAATTTTGTTAAGAGGAAAGCAATTTTATTGCCGTGTTCTATTTCTCTTCTAAAACAGTACCCGTTTGTTTACGCAAACGGGATTTCCAGTCTCGTCGTCGGAGGACCCAGTAGCCGAAGTGTGTCGCGATCTTCTCATCCGGTGCCTTTCAGATCCATTCGAACGCAACCTGTAGCACAGAAACCGATTTCGCGATCAGAACTTTCGAAAACTCGCACTTGTGAACGCGATCAAGGGGGATTACAGGAGTTCAGCAGTATTCCTGCGCAGCGAGAACGACAGAGGGTGTAACGGTGGGATTGCGTGCTCCACTCGACATGGCGCGATAAACGTTCGAATACGCGTAAACCTGGCCTTCCCATCCACCCCCCTCGTGGAGTTTACGTCTTCATGCGAGGGCGACGTCACGTTCCTCGAGCTTGAATCAATTTTCGTTAACCACCAAGCAGACACAGAGCTCTGGCGCGAAAAAGGGTTCCCGAGGAAATTAACAGACTCGTTTCCAAGCTGTCGTTTAGGGAATAAAATAGTATAGTATTGTAGCATTAGGAGGAAATTACTGACTAATTATTTTGTGGTAAATAGCAGGGTGTCAGGGCATCCCATGTGCTTTAAGATAATGGGATTTTAAATATTTGGAGATATAACAGGTTTCAAAGAAATTCTGTGAATATGCCAAAAACATTTGGGGGAGGGGGTGTGTATTGTGGGATGGAAGCTATTTAAAAGGAAATTGTTTAATTTTCTTCCTTATTCTGAAATGTATATAGTATTTCTTCTTGAAAATGATTATATCCTCGTAGTTTTATATATTAAGAATGGTTCTTTTGAAAGCATTATAGATGTTTTGACTGACTTTGGATTTACTAAATTCAATCATGGAACACGCGACGTGTAGGGTAACAATACACGATTGTTAAGCTCGTGGTCTGAACTCTCTAATCATCGTGTGGTTGGGAATTGTTGTCTGCCATTATTGATAAACCCTCATCCGTAACAGACTTCAAACTAAAACTCACTCTAATATACATTCGAAATTTCAAACTAAATGTTTACTAGGTATCAACAATAACTCATGTGGTGAAAACACCATTATCTGTGCAATTAATTTTGTAACTAAATATCACGTGACCGAGGCTTGTTATTTATAAAATACAGTCGCCTGATGCAATCATTTGGCGTTATGAACGTAAATAATAAATTCAATTCTATGGCCACATTCATGTTACGATTCTACTTTAAATATTTTTCCCATATTGCTCGTAAAAAGCGCAGTCCGTGCTTAGAAAATTTACGTTATGAAGGAAAAGCTAATAACTTTCTTTGGCGCTACAAGAACATTCTAAACAATATTTTAAGTAAGATAAGCAAATTAAGGAGTCTCGCAATCACTAATACCCTGAAAATATAAATCAATCCATATGTTCACGGTTATAAATCTTATAGATTAGTAAGCCTACAATTCTCGTTAGGAAATCTGAAGGGTTTCGAAACTTTTCTTTCTTTTCCTCAAATTCACGACTTCGAAACCCCAAACAGAAGAATGACAGCAAGCATTCTTTGCAACCGAAAATAAGAATCTTACGTCGCGCAGATGATTGCAAAAATTCTGCAGAATGTTGTAATCATAGTATCCGTAAACGAGGAAACTCAGGCGGCATTTTACACCATCCTGGAGGTGGTTGGTAGGTTGGCGGTTATATACCAACATGCTTGTACGATCTGCGACACGCACGTTCACGCGAACATTAACGCACGCAAGCTCACGGACGACGGGGTCCTATGTAAGTATGTACACACCGTCACATAGGGCCGATAATTAACGAATATGCTAATCAGGCGAATAGAAAAGGAGGGGCCTATAATTAGCTCGGGGCGCGATACAACGGTTACGTTAATTATTCAGGCCTTGTTCTTTACGACCCCGCGACCAACTGTAATTAATTTTCGAATGACGTGACTGCAAGGAGGTTGCATCTATTAGCGTTGTCGAGGTACCGGGTGACTTATGCGTCTGACAGGTGGTATGTTTCCCAAGATGTCGATATCCAATCACGATGACCTGCGATTCATTGCTGACGAACTCTGGTAGGCACTGGCAGGCCCGTGGCTTCTGCGTTCACTCAATGTTTTCCACGATTAAGCCAAGTAATGCTTAGCTTTTTAAATATGCAACATTTCCGGTGGTCGCTGTCTTTAGGTAGACTTCTGTAACGCAAGGACTGTGAACTGTATTGTAGAAGAAGTCGTTTTTCGATTTGGTATGTAATTCTTTAACTGTGTGGGATTTGTGGATGATTATTGACATGCACATTTTTATTGTAATAATTAAGGAATGTATTGTGTGGGACGGGTTTATTTAATTTTACATATTTTTGTGTTGATAAGTTGAATTTAGTTTCAAGAGACGTTACTTTACTTTCAAAGTGGGATGTATTGAAATGGAATTACATAAAAGGTTAAATTGTGTTAATTCGTTACTTCTTGTGACATTTTATGTTCACGACGTTTACGATTAGCAGCTTGCTCACAGTAGGTGATTGAAGTTTGCCGGAAATAAATATTTTGTAGTGTAGAAATTAAATCAATAGTGTCCAAGAAGGCACTATCAATGTTTTGAATATGTTGTAATATTATTAGTTTGAATGCATTTCCAGAAACTTGGAGGGAATTATTATTACCTTTAAGTGTAATGGTAGGTGAGAAATAGTTCCTTAAGCAAAGTTATTAACCCACAAATATTTTCTTCTGTCTCGCATTCTTCTACTCAACAATAATGGAAATTTATTTCTGAATGATATGACTGCAGGTTAAAGTCACTCGAAACTGTTTCGACTTTAAAATTTTGAAAGAAATGGTCATGGATGAGGAAGAAAAATTGGACATACTTTTCCATTGGGAACAATAAATCAATTGCTCAATCACACTTAAACTATTTAATAAAGAATATTGTTGCTATAATATATAAAATGAGGTATGTTTCAAGCAATCCACAGTATTTCCTACTGTTCATACGCAATTTAACAATAACTACTGTTTTAACCCGAATAACTTCAATTGGTAATGTACTGTAATAAAGTTCAGCTAACGTTTATTACGAAATAAATAACCATAAGCTTTGCTTTATCTACTGATACTATATAATCTCCAACAACGTTTAGGCATAATGTTCACACAGTACATTAACCATGACTTATACACATGAGATGAATACGCCACATCTCGTGATATATTGTGTACCTGTCTACGGGGTAGTTTGAACTAGGCACAAAATACATAGATATACATATATACACCTTTACATATTAAACCTTAATGTATCCTATACAACAGTAAAGATCCTATAACCTTTCTCGTTGAAAGCACGTTATACTCTTTTAGAGGCATTTGAATATTCTTAAGCAACTTCGAATACTAGCTGCAGTGGTATACTGCAATTATATTATACGCAAATTTGCGACCCTATAATATAATTAACAATAAGAATAAACTTCTGCAATGTAACCCATGAAAATTTCTTTTATCGCGTGTTTTATGAGAAACATAAGAAATACCTGAAGGTCTGCTGTTAGCCACTGGGCATTTCAAGCATGTGGATTAAAACTTCGAGAAGTTATAGGTTCCATTATGAAAAAAACGTTCTATGTACATTGTACAGTGGCGGACAAAAGTATACGTATACTCTTTAAAATCGCATAACTTTTTTAATTAAACGAGTTGAGTTTTTTGAGAACTTAGAAGGACCAGTTTACTAGATATAGTGTTTTCGTCGTTTTGAAAATATTGCAATTTTCAAAATACCCCAAAAAATGAAAGTCATTTTTTCACTATTTTCTTTATAATTTCGAAAATACCCATTTTACTTTATTACACTTTTGTCTGACTGAAAAGATCAAATTTCACTGTATATTAATATTTCACTTTGTCATAAGCATTGACTACTGTCAGCAATGTTGCAGTACCTGCTCCTTTGGATTTTTACTTGTAGGGATATTTCATATCTCTTCTGTGTGCAATTCTCACAGCAAACGACGGAACAGTTCACCGTTCCATTACAGAGAATGAGAAATTATCAAAGCTCATGTAGAACATGTCTAGCACATACTAGCAGCACATTCTTTCCCTTATAACTTGAGAAGTAATATTTTCTAGACACTTACACCAGGTGCTCTTATACGCAGGACTTATATACGTTCAAGGCGTCATGTAAAAGGTTAGAAGCATATTTCTGTACAAATGGAAAGAAGACTATGCTTTACGAATCTTTATGCAACTACTGTTAATACCTCGCAAAAGTGGAATTCACTTAAAGTTGTTGAGATTGTGCAACTTTGTCCCCAGCGTCGCAATAATAATGGGAATATGAGATTCAACGGGCACACTCATTTGTATTACACGCAATGGAATTATTAATTTTCGAGCGTGTAGACACGATAAATCCATTAAAGGTTTTTTCATCTTAGCCGCGGTCGATACTTTTCGATTAACTCCACGTGAAATGGAAGCCCGGGGCAGCTAATGGTTTCTGCCTCTGCCCCGGCATAAACTCACGAAAAACACGTATACGATGGCTGATTTGTAGAGACTGCTCGAATATGGGTTCGTTGAAGTAGCGGAGAAAAAATTAGGGTCCAGCTTGGGCTGCACGGCGGACGATTAGTCGGGGCGTAATTGGGCGTAAATAAAACGTCGCTTCCTTCCAGTTAACCAATCTTCTGGCCAATCTTCCACCTTGTCTTGGTCATCGAGCATGATAAAAACCACCCGGTTAACTTCTTTAACATCTTTTTTACGTCGTGCCTCATACACGTGTGCTACGTAAAACGTTTTTCGTATACTTTGCACAATATTTCACAGGTCTTTGCTTTCTCGTAAGTAAAATTTTTTTATTTATCACAGTGCGGCCACCACATTCAATTTACGCACTTGTGTCGACAGAAAATATTTATAAATGAATGTGAAAAGAGATTTGAGAATTTTGGGGATGAAATAATAAGGGGTAGTGCAACTGGAGGAGTAAAGCAAGCCTGATAAAATCAGAATCAATAATAATCCATATATTTTAATAATGATAAATGATGATAAAAGATGCTATTTAAAATTGTAAAAATTGTAATAGAACCAGGATATATTACTAACAATATGAGTCAGGATCCAAAGAATTTGGGTCCTATTTTAAATAACTTATTCTATCACTGACAATAAGACAAATCTCAATATTAGTAAATATACTCGTTCCACACAAAATATATCAGAATTAAGAATAGAAACATTAATTCACATCTTTCTACTCACGTTCCATTCAACCTCCACAAAACTACATATTAGAATAATCTATGGGGTTATCCTAGCTACACCATAATGACGAAGTTTCACCCCATAGATTTTCGCGAAAGCATATGTCCTCGTTATAAGAGGCGACCGTATTTTTAGCAGTCGTCGAGCTCGAGAGTGCTAGACCAAATAGTGGGTGTATAATTTCTATCATTATTTCAAGATTTACGGATGACCTGTTCCTAAAGTAATCTGTGACGTATTTGCGCGAAAAACAGACCAACGAATAAAACGACGAATGGCCGCGAGGGAGCTTCAGCCGCTAATGATAACAAATTCGATTGTCGGGTTTAATCGAAATGCACGCGAGTTTTAACAATATACTCATTAATGTTAACGCCACGTTAACAGTGGGGCAGGAATAATTTAGCGGTGGCAAACAAAAGCGCGATTCCACAACTCGTCTGGCGCTCGCCTGGTAATGATTATCGGAGATAGCTACATACTTAATTACTTAGAAGATCCAACGCTCCGACTAATGTACGGTCCACACGAAGTGACTGTTAGTTTTCGTTGTTGAACGGACCCGCGGAATCCCGTGAAAATTTTCATCGGGAACTTCGTAAAAATTACTTTCCGAGTCACGCGATGCAAATGGAAAGTATGCGGATTGTGCCCAAAATAGGATGCACTTAGCTTAATTACCGGCTCCTGGGTCCATTTTCAACTGAAAAGTTGAAATACACAGCTGTGCGATTTGGAACGGCGCATTCAGGAATGAGAGGCAGGATTTTCTTGCATTTGTAATTTCCGCGATGTTTGCACTCGATTTTAGATCGGACGATCGTCCGTGTAGTGGTGGCGTTTGAGAAATTAGGTTACTACCTGCGGTGTCATATGGAATCCCCAGTGTGCGCTGTCAAATCGAGCAGTGCCCGCGAGTTGCTGAATCGAATAATGAGTCGGACTCTCTGGTGAGGGCTGTTACTGCACTTACACGAAGGGTTGAGATGTGCATGGACGATCATGTTGTAACGTTTCGAATCACTTGACTGAAGATCAACCTCAATGACTAAGTTTACCAGTTATACAGACGTTCCTATTAGAAATAGACACGTGGCACAGAATCAAATGCGATCACAATTTCAATGAAACAGACAGCACCAAATTTGTGTCTGAATTTTTCGTTTCAAAGTGATTCCCACAGCTCGTATTAAAATTCTGTGCGACCTATATAAAGATGTTTAGAGTTTGTTATTACAAGGGTGGCGATTCTACGTGAAAAAATTAGTAAAAATAGAGAATAAAATTTTGAAATAACTCGTTTAGTTTTTGAGAAAATTGAATTTTAATTTCGACTGCGTACGCGAGCTCTGAAGTACAGTTTAAAATTTTATTGTATATTTCTCACAGATTTTTTCATGTAGAATCTCCACTTTTCCACTTACACTCTGTATATGTATGTAATGAATAAATATAATATAGACTAGATAAGAATACGAGAGGATGAATAAAATTTATCGAAAATCAAAAAGTAGTCAAGATGAATAGATGTAGTTTTAATCGATAGGATAATTGCAAGCAAGGTCGACGTAGTTCCAGTTTCGCGTTAATCAGCTGCGGCGTATAATTGCTTTAATCCTGTCAATAATTTGTTCGTATAATTAGCCAACGGTTTGAGTGTTACCGAAGCGTTGGTCGGGATCGATCGACTTTTCATGACCTCTTCCCATGGACGTTTCATGTACTCGACGTCCGTCAAAGTTCTTTGTCAACGTCGCGCGGTCGGCGCATTGGTCTGATTAGTTTTCGTATTTACCACTTGGGATCAGCCTCACGCGGCTCACTTATTACGGAGCTTTTCACTTGCGCGCTAGTCTTACTCACAATCAGTTTCTTTTACAAATTCGAAATGACATGGATAAGCTGATGTTATCCATCCACTATTGACTATTTAAATTGCTGCGTAATTTAATTAATTGATATGCACAACTGGGTACTGAGATAGTGATTCAAAATTACTGTTACACTATAATACCACCACTGTTGTTAATTAGAAATGAAATTTTCTCAATATTGAGTAGAATACTCGCCGAAATGCGTGGTTTGAATTTCTTATTTGCCTCTGAACCGTTTTCATTAGAATATCAATGAACGAGGGTATAACCTGGCATGATTAGTTTAAAATATGTATATGTAACTGTCCTATAGTGAGTAACTGCGCTTAGAGCACTGCCCCGAGAGCAATATCATTCGCAGATACAGGAATTCTATATCTCCGTGTTAAATTATACGACACGAATAAGGAGCCTCCACAGCTATAAATTTTAGGTTCAGCGACGCGCATCGTTTTCAGATACAATATAACTACATCCTTCTGATTTCGCAGCTAAATCGTAAGCTCGTATATCATAGCGGCATTCCTATCTCCTTCCATCTATTCTCCTTCGTCTCTTCTTCGAAAGGGTTCCTACCTGATAATTCTCTCGCTGACAGCGATTAACGAAGTTGTACCCGATATCCTTTTCCCTTCAAGGAGTGCGATCCTATCTACCAAAACAGCGTTATTTACAGCTTCTGTATTCACAAACTAATATCAATTGCCATAAATCTTGTGCTCGGAAATAAAAACTTAAGGAACATCATTACCACCTCTTTTAGGCTATTGAAAAAATGATATTCGACTACTTCTGTTAATTAGCATCCCCAAGCATTCATGTTAAAAAATATACAAATTGTTATTTCATTAAATATATTAAGATGCACTGTGTCTCAAATTAATGTTGCATAATCAGCCATTTTCCATTATTTTCTTTTTATCGAAATATGAAAACCACCTTCATTTCTGTCAGTTTTAACCGAATTAATTAATTTTTATACATACTTCACTATTTTTAAATTGTGTTAAGAGAATGTGAGTCCAGTCAGTGAAACGGAAACTGTTCCATAGCTAGATTTAGATTAAACTCGGTGAGAAAAAGTCGATGGTCAGAAAGCCACGGAGGTAAGTTGTTGGCAACTGGAACGACCCTGTCTGGTCAGGGGACAAAAGTTCCGCGTTTACGGGACCACGGTGCTGGGTTATTTGTTTCTGCTTATGTTATGCCCGCAACGACTGTCTTTGTGTAATACAATCATTACGGGGAATGTGTTGATACCGAAATTGCTTCGTTAACGTTATATCGTCCCATGGCGGTTATAGCCATTTTAACGATCGACTTACACCAAATACGTACCAGCTACGTGGACTTTAACAGTGGCCAACGGTTCGCTCCGTTCTGGCCAGCTAACGTTCAGAAATTAGCAGTCCCTGATTTTATTAGCAAGTTGAAAATAATGGTACTTTGAGTACTGGGAATTATTTTATTCGGCTTGGGGGTCATTGGTTCTGGTACAAAACGGTGTCAGCGACACGTAACGCAATATCCTCTCAAAATTACCTTTTTCAAAAAAAGGTACAAAAAAGAGCGCCAAGTATATAATCCCATCAAAAAGGATCCCATTTAAAAACATTGTCGTAAATTAATAGCTTTACAAAACTAATGATATACACCAATTGCGCCAATTATCGCAATGACTATTTATACAAACAAAAAGATGTATCAAATAATAGTAAACAGATATATTTTTATACAAATAAATATTTTAATACGAATAAATATTTTATTCAAAATAGTTGGCGCTGCTCTCTGAAAAAAAATGTTAAGTGTCTTGGTTAATAAATAAAACAAGGCCAGACTTATTGATTCAGACATATTTATTCAGTTTAGCAACACCAATTCCGAGAGCAGCGCCAACTATTTTGAATAAAATATTTATTCGTATTAAAATATTTATTTGTATAAAAATATATCTGTTTACTATTATTTGATACATCTTTTTGTTTGTATAAATAGTCATTGCGATAATTGGCGCAATTGGTGTATATCATTAGTTTTGTAAAGCTATTAATTTACGACAATGTTTTTAAATGGGATCCTTTTTGATGGGATTATATACTTGGCGCTCTTTTTTGTACCTTTTTTTGAAAAAGGTAATTTTGAGAGGATTTCACACATTTTGTAGTGTTATTGATGATTGGATAATTTTTTCACCCAGTCGAGGTTATTTTTTTTAATTAACAATATATTATATTGTCGTCCAAACTACGCACACCTGCAAAGCTACAAGACAATTGGATTGGTGGAATTGGTTTAAATTTGAGTTTTCAAATATGAAGCAAACATACAAGAAGCACACAGAGGATCGAAGCTGAATAAAAGTTTAATTAAAGTTTAATTAATATTATACTATATTACAATAAATTTTTTTTCTAACGTAGATCACACTGCATCATCTTGTGCTTCAGTTATCTGTAAATAAATATATAAAATCCACATTTGAGTTACAATATAACTTAGAAGTTTTAGAAGAGGGGTGGAATTTTCCTATAGTAAGCGTGGAGACTACATAATGTGTCCGAAGGAGGTGAGAGCGTATGGCAGAAACTCTTGTTGAAGGAAATTTAAATGCTAATGGTAATTTATCAAAATGAACGAAGAGCTCCAATATATTTAATGCACAATTTATTGGTGTTGGAATAAAATTAATTTAATATGTTCATTAGTGAATTTAAATATTGGTAATGTGAAACTAATAAAATTAATGATTAGCGTGGGAACTACTGTAGATTTTAATAAAGTATTACGAATATCTTTCATAAAAGATTAGGAAGTATCGAGGGAGATGCATTTTCAGCGTACTTTTTTTACTAATGTAACTTACTTTACACTGCAAGCACTACGCCATAATTTTCTTAATTCTTAATGCTACGCTAATATGAAAAATTTTGTCAATTTACCTTATTTGGCAAATTTCCAGAAACTTGTGCGAAACAAGATGCTTCTCTGTCTATCTAACTAAATGTAAAAATAGTTTGCTGGTATAAAAACAATATATTATTTTGTCGAAACTTCTGGGAAAGAAGATGCTTTACTGTCAAACCTCCTCCGGACAACTTCCAAGTCTGTGCGTTCCCTCCGTTTCTATATGCTCTACGTAAATAGTCTATTGAAAAATTTTGGCGACTTACCTTGTTAATTGAGACAATAATTCAGTGTCCTCTGTGGTGTAAAAACTCCTGTCACTTAAAAATTTTTAACTAGTGTCCTTATTTCACACTTGACAGGTTATAATTGTTTGACACTAGCTACTTAGGTTACGTTTACCTCGACAGTTCTGCTCTCTGCTAGCAGTGCTAGCTGTCACGTGACAACGATTTGTTACGCGATTGGCCGAAAGTGCTGAAACCTTCAGCGAATCAGCGACGTGGATATTGGAGACATTTCCTCTCCCTTTCATGTTCCCCTCTTGCCTAGAAGCGTAGGACGATGACTATGAAAGATCTTAACATGAAATTCAGCAAATTGCAACTTTACATCAAAATATCTCAGCTCCTAAGGCACATAGGAACAAAACGAAGACACTTTTCTTATGTAAATCAAACCCAATCTATCCATTAAGACCATTCAAACTCTAATCGGATCAGCCGTTATTGAGATTCGATAATCTCAGGGTACGTAACAGCGCGGCGTGCCGTAATAGATACACTCTGTGTCTCGCGCTGCGCATATATCTATATATATACTTGGCGCGAGACACTACCGTGTCTCTTGATAAACGCTTCTGTATCGTGTGTCCATACGATTTAATAGAGTAAAAATCTGTAGCACACGTAGTTTAGCATTATGCTAACCTCATTAACATACCATTTACTCTCCGATGTGTTTGAATATCATATGCGTCATTTTTGCTTCCTGCGAACCCTTTGATCATAATTGCGCAACAAACAAATTTAATTAATTACCCTAGGCAATTAAACTGTGTCCAATATTATCTGTTAGAACAGTTGTGATTGACACACGTTATTGACAATATTTGTAGTAGGTATACCTCTTGTTTAAGTTATAAAATTATTGTATAGCTGTGAATTCTTATTCAATTTCATTCTCTGTTTAAAAAATAGGAACATTATAAACTGCAATACATTGAAATTGTACAATTCTCTTGTATTAATTATTATTTAAAATTTGAAATTATTAATTACGAAATTGAAAATTATACACAAATAAGAAATTCATTCTCATGTAGAAATCAGTCGATATTACCAGATAAGTTTTCCATCTCCAAATCAACTTTATCCAAACTTAATCTATTTATCCTGTAATTTTACATACAAAATTTCATCACATCCAACGACTACTTGATTTTCTTTTCGCAAAAATTCTCAAGTTTACTGTTGAAAGGAAACACATAAAACCACGACTATTCTGGCTGAACTGTTTCGTCTGAACATCAGTTATTGACGACAACGGCTGTAATAATACTCGTGCCTTCCCTCAGTCTCCTTAATACATTGTAAACAACAAAAGTAGCGAAGCTCCCTTGCAAGCCACAGATTCTCGTTCTCCACCCAGCAGGAAATCGACAGGTAAAATCCTCCTCAACCAAAACAAATAAGAATGATGGAATCTTCTCCAGCAAAAAGACTTGTGCAAAAAGAATTATTCAACAACCCCGTCTCGAGTTTCCACGCGAAAGCATCCCTCCCTTCATCGCATCACCCTCGTAGCAGCCTGAACGCACGAAATCGCCATCCACCTTCGGATTCACGGTTCTCCGTCGTCAATTCGAGATACAGGGAAGTCAGAACGTGACTGCGATAAAGTAAATCGATTGAAATCGCCCGTTACCTTGGACGCAAGCTGTACGCGCTTCCTTTTGACGCAGCGCCGCAGCCTCGGCCACGATGGCACCGTCCAACCGCGATTATTTATCCCCCGTTCACGGCTAGCACATATTCGTTTCTTTCCCGCGAGTCTTTCTCCGCGGTGCGGCTCGCGAATTATTAATCAAATCAAGCAATAAGCTGGCGAGTATAAATAACGATAGCAGCGGAGGCTCGTGCTCGGCTTGGCTTACGATCTCCTCGTCGTCCCTTCCCCTTCAGCCGCCCCCTTGTTCTCACGTTCCCTCCCTCCGCCCCGTTCCCCACGCTTCCGTGCCCAATCCCTCTGGCGTTTCGCGTTCGGTTCCAGCAGCGATACCGCGGTAGGCGCTAGGCGGCTGGGCGAGGGTGATTTGTCGCGGGCGGATATGAGAGCGGCGAATGCCCCTTTGGACGCAATATTATTTTAAACGATGATATAGGAGGGACGCGTGGTGCCGCAGAAACCGCGCGTTCTGGCCCTTCCACACGTACAGGGGGTAACGGGCGAGATGAAAATTGCTGCACGTGTGTGGGTAGTAACAGGGCGTACGTATGGCCGGGCGTGTGCACGGCACGTCGAAGGACGCCGAGCAGGGGTACGCTCGACGATGTCGCCGACGTTTTTGCCGTCACCCTGGCGAATTCTGGTCGCGTTCCGCGGGACAAGAGCGGTGCGGCTTGTTTCTACCCGAAATACGTTCAGGTACCAATGCTTTCGGCTGGAATTGTTGCTTAAACGAACGGCGATTCGGTTTATTTTTCGTGGTATAATTTTACTCGGGGCTCGCCTCGTGGCTGACTTCTCTCTGAATGCTTACAAGATGGAAACTGGACGATTCTTGGACACATAAACTAGCTCACCTGTGCTCGGACCCTGAGAGAGGCTCGATTGTGTGTCCGTTTTTTGTTCTTGAGGGTGAAAACACCCCTTAAATGTTAACGTGTGATTGTCTACTTTATTCGATAGGTATAAAAAAATTGTTAGAATTAAAACCTAACGACTTTTTTTAGGTTCTATAGAACTGTGTAACTGAATTTTTTATAATTTGTAATTTAAACAGTAAAATGTTCCCCGCCACAAGTTTTAAACGATTCGATTGCATTGTTTTATACAGCATAAAAGGCTATTCAATTTTCTTTATAAATTTTTTTTATACATATACACTATTGTTTTCATGATATACTGAAAAATAGGAAAACACTCGTTAATATTTAGGGGCTGTTTTCATCCTGAAGAACCGAAAATGGATACAAACGAAAAATTGCCTGACACTTCTATTGAGTCTTCTACAAAGCTGCGTAGTTTAAAAAATTGTAATGTCCGCGTAACCGAACATCCCTTAGGCTTAACGAGGAACAAGGGTGTCAAGAATCACGGTTACGCCAGGGAAATTCTTCTGCATTTCTCGTAGAGGTGTGCGAGGGTCAAGAAATCCCCTCTGCCAAGCCTAGTCAGACTAAAGAATGTGAACAGTCACCTAACTGTCATCTTGACAATTGAATTTGGACTCTTACGAGCAGTGCAGTTTTTGCAGCAGATTTTGAGCCTATTGGAAAGTGTTGTACTCATGTTGTAATAATTCTGAGTTGTGGTTCGATGATATTTAGGATTACGTTTACTATTTTGGAAGCTGTAATTGCTGTTCACTTTTTGGACACAGAGGTGGTGTGTTCGTAGTGGAGAGGGTTTTGAGATTCTAATCAGGTTTCCTCTTCTGCGTTTCAATATCGATTAATGTGGCATAAATTCCCTAGGTGGCTATAAACAGTAACTATACGTATTCGAGTATTATTATATGTACTTATCCCAGTTTTGCCTTGTATTCCAGGAGCCTGTAATCGTTTCCTGTACACAGTGATCGATTTACAATTGTACTCTCTGAAATAACTGTCGTTGGCCTTTAAAAACACGAACCCACGTTTATATTATAGGTACGTCATGTCATTTGGATTTGCAACATAAACTTTCTAAATATTAAATTTGTTTTTAGTTATTAATCAGTTTACAGTTTATACTATATTAGTGTCTATCCGCTCTTATGAACTTCATGTTTTCCAACTTGTGTTCTGTCTGTGTAAACTTTTCCCAATGAATCGAAATTCATTATTCGGAATCACATGCATACATGTTTGAAATATCTGAATCGTAACATTGACATTATTACAACATTTCAACTCTATCTCACTTTCCACGCGATTTATTCGAGACTATAAGTGTTATGTGCACTGCATTACTTGCACAGTGAACGCGATATGTTAATAATAACCGTTAATTTAATAAAAAGAACGGAAGCCACGTTTAAGGGTTGACATTTAGGTGCGAGCACATATTGAAGTTTCTTTTGATCCCGCGATTGCGACTGTTGCTGAAATCGAATTCTGACCGCGTTCAATGAAATGAGAGTCACCGTGTCCTGTTTTCCCTTCGAATTTGAATTCCTTCGGCAGAAAGTTCGATTACAAAGCATGCCTCCCGTGCCATTTCCAGCCGCCTCCCCAGCCCTACTACTTATCGTGCGACTTTCGTGCCGACAGTAATGCTGATACGGCAAGTGAAATAAGTCAATAGTAGACGCGGACGTGACGATACGTCCGTTCCCGCTTTACGCGAGCAGAAAAATTTGGAAATGCACGGGAGGGGGAGCTGTTGGTGGAATGCTGCGCTCGTTTCACGCCTCTTGCTGCTAAATTGTCCCGCAATTCCTGCGATTTCATCGAGGAAACTCGGAACAACGAATTCGGAAATGCTCGTCTTATGTTTCGTAACTGCTTGTCCTTCTTCTTGTTTGCTTCGCTCACTCGCTTGTGCATTCTCTTGAAGTTAGTCAATGCAGTGTTTCGTCTACACCAGGCTACCGCAGAATCAACTACGGTAACTAGTTATATCGTGAAGTGAATAATTCAGGTCTAAAAGAAAGAAAAAAATATTTGGCTACAAACGACGAGGCATTAAATCCTTCTTTTTCTTTAAGGCATGATAGACACGAATTTATGTATAATGCAATTTCTGCTACTTCTGCAGATTTATTGCTAATATCCTAAAACAAAAATGAAAATACCACGAACCTTTCAGAATATACGTCTGGCTACTTTCTACAGTATCAAGTAATCATAGGAATATGCCAATTAAAGTTACTCAAAGTTAACAGCGGTCTCTAATTTCGAGTTTGTAACGTTAAAAGTATGGTCACTGATATAGAAACTTGACAATAATATTCAAAGGACGGTTCATAAAAACTCTTGCGCAGATTACTTGCAAAGTTCATTTATTTTATAAAAATTCCATTCATCGAAATCAAAGGCATTATATGCTAATTGTGCGATTCATCATCTGTATCACTTTTTGAGTTATGAAGTCAAGGTAAAATACAGGGTTCCCCGACCTGAGCAAGAACTCATGAATCCTACATTATTGGTTCGACTCGAGGTTCAACCCGAGTTTCGACTCCCGTGTGGACCGACCTTTAAGCTGTGAAACGTTTCGTGCGGCCTTCAAGGAGGTCCTTCTGACATGGCAGCAGCATCTTTCCTGAACTATCGCCGGGTCCGAAATTATCGGCTTGGCAGCAATTCAACAGAAATGTATTATTAAGAGGCTGCGCTTGGCTGGATACCAGGAGCGCAACTTCTAAAAAGAGAAGTCCGCTCGGTGCTTCCGGCGTTGGAGTTTTCTTCAAGGATGTCGCTAGCTTTTAATAGCTTCGTAGGGGAAGGCGATGGTAATCATGAACCGAATTTGAATAAGTGACACGCGTCTGAGTGCATTCTTTTCATATAAAAAATTCAAGGTGTTATCACTGCACCACGACTTATAAAACGCCAATATCATTTTGTGCTGAAACGGAAGGTGTTTTTTTAAATATATTCATTACGCATTACTGTCTACTTCGATTATTTAGAAAATCTTTCTTGTTACATATTTGTTTTCTTTTAACATCACCTAATTTTAGCGAGTCATTAATATCAAATGTCTCGATAAACCAAGGAAAAAAATTGCTGTTAATAATTTATGTTTAAGAATTATTATACAATACATAAGGCGCATTTAAAGTTCACATTACGAGATCAAACTCGAAATATCTTTGAATGCATTTCATATTCAGTACCATTTAATCCCGTTTGAATTCATTTTAATACTACAGCCAGCAGAACTTTCTTAATCATAGTTAGGAAAACCGTTGAACTTTAAGACTTCCACAAGAATTCACCTTTTAATTCAACTATTATCAAACTCCGGGCACGCCAAAAATTTGGAAAGACGCTTGAATATACTGAAAAAGTTTAGCGAACAATCTCTAAACATCCTGTTGAAATATCCATAAAGTGCGATCTCGAATTCGTCAAGGAGAGAGGAAAATTCAGGGTTTTAAAAATTCTAAGAGACGCCCTTGACTGTTTTTATTGCACCAAGAGATGAGGTAAACAAACAGCTTGAAAATTAAATTACTCACCCTGCATGAACATTCTACTCCTACAGTTATTAGGTATTCATTAGCGCTTAATAACCGCTATAAATAAAAAGGCAGGTATGCCGCCGCCTAGCGAAAATAAAGAAGGGCGAAGGAGATTCAGGGGAAATTTAACCTGTTCTCGCGAAAAGGTTCTCTCCATCTAGAACCGCCTCTGTTGCTGCATACTTGCGCGCGGGCACACACGTACACCTGTGCAAGTCGGCGTACACACACACGCCCGTAGGGCTATACATTAAATTGCATCCCTGTTCACCAACAAACTGCCCAAACTGGCTGCCCGCCGACCGGAAGTTTTAACCGGAAGCAGCCAGATGAACGCTGTGCGCGTGACTTACTTCGAATCACGCCAAATTGACTTTCTATCTAGCTCCGCTGAGGTCTGACGTATCTTCTGCAACGAGAATATCGCGAGGCGAGGGAGAAAGATTGGACAGATGAGAGGGACAGACAAAGTGTACCTTCTATCGCACACGTACGTGACGAAACGGGCAAGTGTGCTTCTAATAACGAAATGTGCCATCCGATACAAGCGACGCAAAACGTATAACACTCCATCGTTTGTAGACATTTGTTAGCAGTTTTTGGTGCTAGTCGAATAGTGGAGAATATTCTCTGATTAAATTAGTTTTCGGTAGTGATAGAAGACGAGATTGTAACGAGACGCAGCTTCGTTTATAAATAAATTATGCCTTTGTTTGTTAGTCACGCGTTTATCGAGTGGGGTAACAGTTTCCTTTTCTATGCTTAGAAACTGGGACAACTGATTTCGTAAATCGTTGGCGTTTTTTAATAACTTTTTATGTAGTGAAAGTTGGAATGTTTATCCTGATTGAGCTGTAAGAATGGATTTCTTGCATTATCAAGAATATTATCATGGTGAATGATGACTCTTTTCCTCGCTCTTAATGACGTACTGACCTGTGCTTTTAAAGTCAAAAGAAGATTATTTAACTAATAGAAGTGTTGTAAAAATTACACCAGATAATATTGTAAAATAGAGGAACGTTAAAAATTTAAATCGTGTCTCTTGGAGAAGCGATTTATATTTAATCGTGTAAAAAATTATTTTCATTGAAAATTGATTAATTGATATAATAAGGGATAAAATTGTTTTTTGTTATTATGTGTATTTAAGAAAGTCGTGTTTAAAATTGGAGCATCCATAAAATATTCCAGCATTGCTTCTCCTTTTGTATTTGGTAGCCTGAAAAACTGAGTTACTTCTGTTGCTAGTATGAATAAAAGGATACAGGAAACATTTAACCCAACGCGTATGCAAGCTAATTAATTTTTTGACAGATGTTGCGTGGGGAACACTGTACCCGAGGGCTGTTTATAATTTTTGCGTCCAGTCCATTGCATATGAACAGGTTGCGCATATTGTAGCTTATTACTTCTTAAATAACGTTACTTTATAAAATCATCTGGAATTCTATGATTTGAATTAATTTCTTGAAAATTAACAAAATTACAGCTCCGATTCATCAGAAAAATAAAATTTATTTTAAAACGATGTATATTTTACAGATTATAAATCCAAGCTGATTTCTTTCACCAAATTAAACACTGATATTTATGCAGGAAACCAATATTTCAATAAATAACAAGCGCGTTAATTAACATGTATTTTAATGACATTCGTACATAAATCATCATTATATGAATCAAATTATGTGTATTGTCCCTCAAAATATTAATCGTGAAGGGAAAATGTTCAAATATCGGCTACGTTAAAATTAAATAATCTCCCGGCGAGAATGTTATCAGTGTTAAATAATATTAACCTGTGAATATTACACGAGAAATTAAACGCTCTTTTAATCAAATATACGAAATACTTGTGGTATTAACTACAGTGGAACTTCTGACAGAAATCATAATTTTTTACTGTAAAAGTAGGAAGCATACATATATATGAAAATTGAAGTAATATTCTTGGAGTACTTTATTTCGCTATCAAAGTAAACATACTGTAAGGTATTTTTTCGTTTCAATATTATATGCAATAAATAAAAGAAATCGAAGGCGATAATAATACGACTTCGTTACACATCAAATTATAACCAAGATAAGCTTTCAAATCACCCGCAACTGTGACGGTGTTAATTTCAAGCACTGATAACTTACTTCAGTAAATACTATTTTTCTCATAAATCCCGCACTCTTTTTTCAACACCCCGTGTGTTCAGAGCATAGCTCCTTACTTTGATAATTGCGCTTGTAATACCAGAGGTCCAGCGTACTTAACGAAACAAGAAGAAATGCGCCACTGTCAGCGGTGGTCTGACCCCTTCCCATTGTTTTGTAAGTCTTACTACTCCTGGACAATGAGAACGTTTCTTCTTTCCCTTTTTAGCGTCTGTGTTTTTAGCACCCGCGGTGTGGTCACTGGCATTATACGGAATAACGAAATTAAGCCGTGTGTACTTCTACATGACCAGTCTAAATTACCAACAGCACTTTTACGCAAAGCATGCAGTAGCAGAGTTTCTGAATCGATTTGCTTCTCCTCAGGCCCGTGGAATAATAAAAGTTTACGCTACGTGCCTGGATAAAAGTAGCAAAGAAACCGTGGCAAAGTGATTGTACCATTAACGATATATGCTTGAATACCTATTTTCACGATAGCGATTGATATTCGTTTGCAATAGAAATATTGCGTATGCAAATTAACGGAATTAGGGATTTTCCAGTCAAAAAAATAAAGACTCTGCTACGACTCTTTAGTTCTTTTATAGTGCTCTACACTAAATATAGCGTGAAAGGAAGAGAAACACACATGTTACGATAAGTTTCTTATATTTTTTACAAAGTCAGAAGAAGGAAGCCTTCAAAAAAATGAAAACGCAAGTGGATCGAAAAAGATCCTAGAATCATAGTAGATATCAGACTTTATTGAAATTAAAGGTATTGCAAACGCCGCTGAAAATATTGATTTCAGAACAAAAGGAAATTTGTTGTACAAATATGACTTCAATGAAAATCGGCTTGTGATCCCAATCTTTTTCCCTGTAGTAAAAGTCTTTAATTGCCTACATTTGTACCTACTGTATATTTTGTCGAGGAAAGTGACTATACAGAATAAAGCAAATAGGAAACACATGATGTGAAAGTAGTGGGCGAAAAAGGGAAAATAAACTTCTTTCTCGGCTGTTTTCCGATACGGTTTCTTTGTCAGACAAAGCGCGTAGTAGAATGGAAGTAGAAGCGGCTGGTATTTGGTCAGACACAGATCAGTAGTATGTACGCGCCATGAACACAACAGACGTGGCGCTTATCAGTATTCCAGCCATACGTATTGACCATAATATTGCAAATTTATTATTTCAAAAATTTTAAATTTTAAACTACAATATTAAACACAAAATCGAAACTCTAGCCTCATAAATTCTTCCCAATACCATGGAAAATGCAATAAAAACAGCCCAAATTTGCAACAATTCGAATGGCAGTCATTTGTTGGACATTATCTTTGAAAGTTAAGATGATTTTTGCGCCACCTTTCATAATCCCCGCATAAAACAATTGATTTGTTTTCGTTGAATCCAAACGCCCTCCTCAAAACGAGCACCTACTTCATTTCACGCATAATTTTAGAGATATTAATCGCTAAGGAGTTTAATTGCATACCCCTTATGTAAAATACCTCTGAATTAACTTTATACCCAATAATTAAAGTTAACCATAGTATTTCGTTCATTTTATACCTCCCGCAACGTAACAAAGTAAAGAGAACAAAACCCATTATTTTCAAATCCTCTTTACACTAAATTCACCAGCTCTCAACGGGCTCACCAATATTTAAAAAATTAAACTACCATTTAACGCAAACGGATCCCAATAGCACCGGAACGTTGACACCCAATTACTTTCAAAGAAGCATTAACACACGCCGGTAATAAAACACACGGTTCCGAGATGAACAGTAAACACCAACGGCGCTTGTAAAGTCACGGAGAAACCAGTCGATCCTTTCGCAAAGGCGCGTTGCAAAATCCGTTACGTTTGCTTTACAAATAAGCGGTGCCGGGCTAATTATTATCCGCCGTGTAAACAGCCACGCTTTTATTCGGCCGCAATAAACACCGATGGATAGCCGGCGTGCATGATGCATGTTTGCACTTATGAGAACAAGCTGGCCAATCGGGTATACGGAAGCGGATAGGCAGGCATCTGCATTTTGTACATCACCGGCGCGTATTGGCGTATGCAAAGCTTCCAATATTTGACTAGCCGAAGCTTTTGATTTATAGGCGCGTCCAATAAAATACAGACTTAACTTTAATGCCCCGGATCCAGCCGTGCGCGGTGTGTCGTACGTGTGCGCGTATATTTACGTCTCCATGGGCGTGGAACACAGGCGCACAGCAGCCAGGGGTTAGCGCGAACGGATACGCGGGGGTAGCAGGTCTACGTAGACGGACTGCCGCCTATCCACCCGGCAACTTACCAGCGGGAACACAATATGGAACTCCCATCGCGATACTGTTTACCGAGTTTACGAAGGGTGGATGCGATACGCTCGCGTGAAAAATGACCGTCGTAATCGGGATGCCGGCTCTTTTCGTGCCAGTCTCCCTGTCGCTTCCGCGACGGGATCCGTCAATAGGACACACGTCGGAAGATGTAACGATATTGCGTTTAACGGGCCCTGATATTGCCAAGTGTTGCACCGCGCCCAGCGTATTGACAAATGCGCCCTGTCGCCTCGGTAATGGAATAATGGAATTTGACGCGGCATGGAAACAATAGGAGGGCATGCAATCGTAGTTTGATAGTTGGGGATAGTGGTGGTTTTCTTCTGTTTGTACTTTTTGCCAGTAAGCGGTTTTGGAGCTCTTTTTGTTCAGCTATTTTTGTGTTAGAAGAATTTTAGTAGAGAGTATTGGGATAGTTTGGTAGAGATAATAATTTTATGTGGACATATACAGTGGCGGACGAAAGAAAGTTTACATCTTTTGAAATCGCATAACTTTTTTAGAACGGGTCCAAACAACTTGAGTTTTTTTGAAAAGCTAGGAGGATTAGTTTGCTAAATTACGTGTTTCGTTGTTTTGAAAAAAAATTGCATTGTTCGGAATACTGAAAGAAACATTGTAAAGGTCGTTTTTAAACTTTTTTTTTGAGCCTGTGATGAAAATTAAAAAATTCCGTTTGTAGAGTAAAGTGAGTCACATACATGCTGAAGATTTTATCAAAATCGGTCAACGTTGCTCTGAGCTACAAACGCTTAAAAATCGCAGAATAAATCTCTGATTTCGGGAATTTCGTGATTTTCAGCAAACGACGGAACACGAAATTTAGCAAACTAATCCTTCTGGCTTCTAAAAAAAAACTCAAGTCGTTTGCACCAATTTTAAAAAAAGTTATGGGGTGTTAAAAGATGTAAACTTTCTTTCGCCCGCCACTGTATATAGGTACATAAGTAGATTTTTATACTAACGCTCTTGTCGAGAAATTTGAAGATCATTAGAAGACCTGCTACCGTTATTTATTATTGATGAATAACATTTTTTCGCATAATTGAGGCCACATATTTTTATTTGCGTATTTTGTTACAATTAAAACTGCATCGGTGCATCCATTACGATAATAACTTTCAATTTGCTATCTTCCTGATAATATAAACGGACATATTCATATTTTAATAACATGTTTTCACATACTGTGCAGCATATTTTCTACTAATGTATCCTCCCCTTTTGTTGTTCAACTTTTATGCGAGGTAACAGTACGAACCTAGTGAATAACTTTCTCTTATACGTACTCTCGTTAATTACTGAAGAAATATGTAATTATTTTCGTCGAATGTGTCGTGAATATTTATTTTTAACGTTACGCATATAATAGAATGTTACTTTCAACGTCGCATTTCGTTGAAACTAATACACGTGTTATGAATGTGCAGGAGAAACGCTTCAGGGTCTATCCAAATTTTTAACTAAAAATGCTGTGATACTACAGTGATGTATGCGACTTTTTTATTAAATTTGAAACGCATATAACAGACATTTTGCTGAGAAATAATAATTTTCAGGGCAGACTGAAACTGAAAGAAACGATGTCAAGCTACTTTGAATGATACAAACAGGCTGAAGGAAATAAAATCAAAAGATTAAATGCCACGAACAACTGTTTAACCTGATAACAAAATTTTTGCACTGAACAAAAGTCGAAACGTCAATGAATTAATTGAAGATTTAATGAAAAATACGTGCGCCCGTGGATCAGATAGACGGGAAAGCGTAACGAGGAAAATCTAACGTAAACCAATACGTATGCACGGGCGTGCGTTGCCCGAAAGGAAGAAAAAGGCTGTTTCGATTCTGTGGCTAACGATTCGATAGAAGGTTTTGATTTTCGTCAGGTAGTATTCGTCCGACTGGTGGCCGAATTCGTTTGGGAGAACCGATTGATTTCCGGGCTTAGGCAGGCACGTGAGTTAAATACGTATCGGGCTTTACCTCCGGCACTCTTAACATTACCTAACCTTCCTCACCTTTTTGTTCCTTCAATTTCAACTAACGATCTTCCGTTTTCAGTGGAGAAACCATCACCTCCTGAGGATACCTGACAGGGTAGCACCGTGTTTTACCAATTGCTAATCTTTCGAACCTTAAATGTGCTTGTTCTCCTTGGTAACAAACAAGTCCTTCCACGTTTAGATATTCATAGTTCCATTTCTTACACTAGGACCAGAAATACGAAGGCTTTATTGTTTGGAAAGGTGCAGTGCTTCGATAAAGCCGCGGTATAGTTGTGTTTAAATTCTTCCCGAGAGTAGAAAACGTAAAATGAATTTTAGATAATCGAGATTCAGGAAAGGCAATGGGCTGTGGTCGAGAAGTGTATTTTTTTATTTGTAAGCGTAGGTTCAGGTCTAAATATGTACAATACGAATTACGATTTCAAAACGAGATTTTACCATTTCTGAAGCACAGCGTTTTCTTGTAACACGTTAGAACGCTAAGCAGTGGAGCACTCAAGATTTAATCTTGGGGGATCCGAGTTGAACTGATAAAAATATTTCTAATGCAAATTCAATAAAATTCATTAAGTGGTTATAAGAATTTATACTAAGAATAAAATCCAGTTTTCTTTTCTTTATACAAAACTGTTGAATTACTTCAGTCGTGGTTATATTAGGCGAATGTTTGTACCTACTACTTTTTGGTAACGTTGTCAAATACATCATCAAATGTCAGTAAGATATTTACTTGAATTTCTCATAAGTAGCAAAATCTGTGAATCAAATAATTCATATTTTCATAGTCTTTCTCATACATTCCTCAACGCTGGTCAAAGAATCTTCGTTAAAGTATTTCGTGAAAGCTCGTAGTTGTGGCACAGTTTAATGCGCGGGAAAAGTTCCACTGCGTCATAAGCGCAAATTGTACTGCATAAAAACGGATGTTCTCGAAGTTTCAGTTTCAGAATTTCTCAGCAGGATGTATGTTATCGCGCAGTTATCCTGCACGCATTCCTCTTCATACGGAAGATGGCGAAACTTTTGACCAAGACGTAATGTTTACTTATTTAGTTCATAATTATCTGTGACGGGAACTACGCAAAGCGTGTTCTCCTCCGTGAAAACATTTCCCAACGTAACTCCGTACGAAGTTTTCCCTGTATCGTGACGGACGAATAAAGGAAACAGGGGTTGAGAGGGGTGAGGCTGGTTGTTCAACATCGACCAGGTGGAACAGCGATTTGATGAAATATAAGTATGATATCCAAGAAAGTTTTCTTTTCTTTAATCGTTTCACCACATCATTCAGTATAATTATTTTTCTTAGATAATTCATTTTGCTACAAAAATTATTTTCAATAAATTGAAACTGCATTTAGGTTTGGTTAGTAAATGATTCATCGCAAAATGTAATATTATAGTAAATTGAGTTTGCGTTATCTGAAGGTAGACATTTTATACAAATGGTGTTCGTATTATACTCGGTTAAAAATTCTTCGTAAAATGTTTGTTTGTCAATTTGTCCATCATTCATGGATTCGAAGAATGTCTTCTATACAGTATCCACAAATTTTTCTTTAAGCAATAAAAATAAGATCTAAGTACCTCTGTATTCAGAAAATTCATCAATAATTCCTCTAGACTTAAAATTGATCAGATCCATAGATTATAATTATGATCACATCGAATATAAAAATAATTGATACGATCATTTAAACAAAATAAACCTAATTTACAACATTCACATTTGTACAATGTCGAACTGAGTTTTATATTTATTTATTACTAAAAATCAGCTTCTAGGATTGAGTAACATAACACTGAAACATAACGAGCGGTAGCATCCCGTATAATATCACTTTCCATGAAAATCGATGATAATTTTTTTACGTAAAAACAGACGTCACCTTCGTGCACACAATGACCTGGTTTCGCAGTGTTATCAGTGAAAACTGGAATTAAGTGGAAAGAGCAATCGCAGCCTGTTGAAAATTATTATTGCTGCGTTATGAAACGTGAAAGTAGTCACAGTAACGTATACATTAACATCGGAAGTCCGAAACTTTCTGGGAATTATTTGAATGAGACGCCAGAACAAGGCTCCGCGCTAAGTGAATAGAGCCCCGGTGTTTCCGCGCATAACTGAGATAATTAATCCTAATGGAGCGCAATGTACTGCGAGACCCGTAAGACCCGATGATACGACGAAACTTGCTTGAATTCTTCGAGAAAAATGTTGGAAGGAAAACGAGCGAGTTCCTGTTTAATAGAATGGTATAGGTGGGTCAACGGGGTACGCGGCGTATCTTATTACTTCACGTCAGCTATCTGTTTTCCTTCGGAATGTCTCCTTGTTATATTCGTTATTATTTCTATACCTGATGGAGAGCAACACTTGCGACGCCTCTGGCTACAATCATCCCACACACGGCTCTTGTTATCTTATATACAAGGGAGCTGTACAGTATCAAGGCTACCGAAGCATTCAAGTGAGCGAAATGCTGAGTCGAATGTGAAATTGTGTCTTCCACTACAGCAGTTTTATATTTGCCATTATTCAACTGTTAATATTGTTGGAAAATGTGGAGCAATGGGAAAAACAGGGTATGTCACAAAATATAGCTTCATTGAGAGAATTAAATTTTAATATTTTAGTCCATCAGGAAAGAAATAAGGTTCAGTGAATTTAATTTTAATTTTCTTATGTAATTTTCTTCTTCAATAATTTCTTGTATTACCTTGACGACAGGAGCTTATGTTTAGGTAAAGAGTGAGGACATTTTGTATTTTGTTCCACTGCACAGTGGACATTTTATGTTTTTATCCGGTATACAAAATCTTTAGCGTTATTTAATCTGTAGTTCCAGTTGCCACCAATAAATATGCTATAAATCACAAAATCACGAAAAATTGATATTCTCGGTTTTCCCCCTTACCCTTCATGTATGATCTTCAATTTTACTCGGTGATCACTTTTTTGATAATAGAGTAAATACGCAATAAATTTGAATGCACAGAATCTGCAGAGGAGAATGCTATTATAATAGACAGAGTAAACTAAGGCAGCCTAAGGTATCAATTTCAACATATTAGGGCACCACAAATAAGTCGATAATTACAAGATTAATTTCAACTTCACTGATAACTAAATTAAGTGTCACCTTTTATATCAAAACCTACACATATACCGCAGAACACTTGCCACGCAAATATAGTATTATTTTGTGCGAAAAGAAAAATCAAGGAAAAATAATGAAAAATTCTGGGTTACGTGTGTATGTTTTTATTGAAATTAATGTACACGTATCATATCTGCTATTGCTTATAAACTTTTACAAAACAATTATTATTTATGTTTAGAAAAAAGTGCAAGAAACACTTTAAATATTTTATAAATGAAAATAATATGCATCCTGAGACTTTGTATCTTTGCCTAAGTTTCATCATAGATTGTTTTTACAACTAACCACAAAATCGTTTGACTGCAAAACTGCATAAAATAACGGCACCTATAGAGTACATAGGGAGCTACTAATATGTTTAAAAAAATCGATGCAGAAAAAATATCTCCGATTCTCTTTTATTTTGAACTTGAAGGCGTTGTATCAGATCGTCTACAATGCGCAGCGTAGGGTTTAGAGATATCTTTTGTGCAATAAATTCGAGAGCACGAAGCCTGGAGAGAAGAATGCTACTATAATAGGCAGAGTAGACCAAGACAGCCTAAGGTAACAGTTTCGAGATATTAGAGGGCCATGGAGAAGTCGGAAATCAAGAGTCGAGTCTAACTTACACGGCCGGTGCTCGTGTATCTCCTTAACGAGGAGAGGAGTCTCCGTCGAGAGTAGAGACGGCGCCGAAGAACAACTCAGTGAGAAACTCAGATTAAAATGAAACATCTCGAAAACTCTCCTCTGCATGTTTGCATCGCCGGATGTTTAATCGTTCCGCGAGTTCGTATTATCTTGTTAGAGTCAGCGTTTCAGGACATTACTTCGCCTTAAGAATTAAAGCTGATTTATTAGCCGTAGCTATTTGCACGTTGCGTTACGCTACGGCGACGGGATTTGTATTTGCCAATTTAGGTTTGTATCAGCTATTTCGCCCCAACTGTTTCCCCCTATACGGCGGCGTTAACATCCTTCAATTATAGCGCGTAATCGTGGAACAATCGATGTCAAAGGAACAAACATTCCAGAATGTTTCACGTGGTGTCAGAAAATACTGCTAGGTATACATTTCCCGTGGCGGCTGTTTAAATTCATGTCACGACCTGACGTCCCTCTAATTTGTAAATATCGCTATTTTTGCTTCGTCGAAAGCAAGTAAAGACGAGGAGGGTGGCGTCTAATTAACAGGGTAGAAAATTTAAGGAAATGAAAAGACAACAGAAGCTTGAAAGGTCCGTGCTCGGTATTAGGAATTTACCTGGTGGACTTAACGCTTCCTTAAATCCAATTAAACGAAACGTTCAACTAATTGTTTCTTGCCCTGTGCCTTCGCAATCTCGTATAACAATGTGCCCATAATTGGATCCGAAATTAGTGATATCGAATCAAATTTCTGTACAGTTCAGATGTTGGGTCCGTTGTTTAACCCTCCACCAGACCATTAAAATGCATATTAAAAAATCGATATTAACCCTTCGCGGTCACACGGGGTGGTATCGCAACCGAGGATCTGTCTACCAATATTTCTGTAAATTTTTAGACCTTAATTATAAAGTTTAAAAACTTGATGAATTTTAACAAAAAAAAAATCGTTGTCATCCACAACTATTTTCCGGAGGGTGAAACAGACGACTGCATTTTACTTTTTCAGGTTAAATGTGTTTTTTAACTTTAGAAAATAGGTGAATAACAAAATTTTTTGCGCGAAAGGACCTGGCATTGCACAGCTTTCTGGATCGAAGGAAGAAATGCTGCAACCACAAACTCAGGGGGATTAAAGCAAGCAGTTCGTGTTGCAATGGTACGCTAAGCCTTTCGTCGACGTGAACGTCGGCGGTATTCATTAATGTATATTTAAGCAAGATGAAGGCCGTTGAACTTTCTTATGTGCGCCTGATGTGCGTACGTTACAGGTGAATGCATGGGCGATCGATATGTGTACCGTGCACACGTGTCTTAGCGGCGTGTAAATATACGTACGATACGCGTGTAATGTTTATATACTTGTCACGTGAAACCTGTACGCGTAAGCACTTGGGAAACCTCAGCCCTGTACATATATACCGGTACACAGATTCCGACGATATTAACAATGCAACGTGTGCTGCAACCACGCGCAGAATGCATAAGCTGCGATTTAGCGACTGCCAGAAAGATTATCCCATCCAATTAAAGGAAGTGTTCCAGATATTTCCGGTCTCTTGATAAACGTGCAAATGCAGACGGTAACTTTGCTATCGTGTGACAATTTGATTACCTCAAAGTCCTACATGCATCTACTTAAGGGGTTGTACTGCTATGGGGGTTCGAGGAGAGGTCCATTTTCTGATTTTTTTGTGGGAGGCATATGTAAGTCGTGAGGAAGTTTTTATTTAATATTTTAATAGTACCTATGAGACATCGAGAACAAAAACGGACTAAATCACATTTTTCGCGAAATTGAGTTAGTAGCAATAATGTATTGCACTTACATTATTATTATATAATAATGTATTGCACTTACATTATTATTATATAATAATGTATTGCACTTACATTATTATTATATAATAATGTATTGCACTTACATTATTATTATATAATAATGTATTGCTCTATTGATCATATAAAATAGGAAAAATTAAGTATTTTTTTTAATGTGGGTTAGTTTGCTTTTGCTCTCAATGCCTCGTATACAGTTTTAAGATGATATAGAAATAAAGAATATTACGAAATCATATTCCAATTAAAACATAGGTGTTGGTATAAAGATGGGTCTCGAAAATAGACATGGCAGGCTGCTTGACAGAATATTAAGCTTCAGAAATTTCATAAAATTTGTTGTGACCGTTTTAAGAAACTATTTTAAGATCGAAATAATGGTCAGTGGTAATTTCCATAACCCAATCAGTAAAGTGAAACGAAGGATATTAATAAATGATATTTATAAACGCTGACAATTTTGTTATTTGTATCGGACTACTTGAATTATTTATTTTTTCAAGAAGTGCCGTCTGCAGCTACTGTTTCTTTGAATTAACTATTTAACGAACTTCTCCTTCCCGGCTTCTTTTCATCCTCGCATTCAGTGTGCACGAAATCGCGATATTTAAAGATTTATAATACTGGAAAGATTGCAAAGGCTAGGCGACGCAGAAGCAGATTCGTGAATATTCATAATCGGGGAACGAAAAGGCTCTGGCTGGGGAATTCCAGCGTCGACGGTGGCGATCATGATCGAACGAAACTTTAGAGTCAACAGATCTGTCTCTGACTCATTACATGCTTGATTGTAAACGATGACTGAGGTTGACAGTGTCCTTCGTTCGAGAAGAAGAAATATGGCTCGACTTAATGCAAAACTGAATATACAAAAGGTCTGACGGAAGGAATCGTATCGTCTTCCTCTTGGGGCCAATTAAACCGCTCGTTCCATCAATCCTTGACAGAAATGCGTTTAATTAAAATGAAACACCTGCAATGCTTTCACCTGAAGAAGATACATCATTCCGCAGTAGGTGCACTATCGCTAAAGATATTTTAGATAAAGAGAAGGAAATATAAAAAGGTGGTCCGTAAAGTTCGTTTTTATCGCCCGTCACAAGCCCGCGCGTTTTTCCATGTTTGAACGCAAACATGTTGATGTAGATTTGAAATAATTCAGAGATTGTGAAATTACAGGTGCTTCAGGGTTAAAAACAACTACGTGATTCTGCATATTTTCCATTTCTAATTTCCCCAGCAAATACAGTGGCGCTGTAGGTTCTGCGAAGCAAGCGAAAAGCACGCTTCAAACAATATTAACGAATGCGGATTTTAAGTTAGATGCACGAAGCGAAATTGTTTGCGTCGGATAAATATTACGCAGTCCATGCTTGGTCATCGAAATTTTGTGGTATTCTATACTGAGTAATCGGTGGACGTAGTATTTACTATTATATCGATCAGAAAATGTACTCGGTTGAACTTTTATTGTACCTCTTCTTTCTTTCTCAATGATACATCACTGGTGAAAATAAAGTAGAAATGAAAAATTCAATAATTTATTTTATCTTCCACTTAAATTACATTTTTAAAATTTTACAGTTTTATATTTCGTCTTTCTTTTATCCAGGATCACATGTAAACGTGAAACAACAATTTTTCGATGGTTAATTAATCGTAAATTCTTTTTTAATTTCTATATATTTCTCAGTAGCCCCGGAAAACACTTCTTAGAAAAGAAGTTATTATGAATTGTCTTCTTACATTACACGTTTAAAGCTACACGCTCAAAGTATACCTTTCGAAAATTACATCGTACTTTTCTCGTGACAATTTTCACGGCAGTACGGGTTTTCAAAGGCACTTTACTGCAATATTTCACTCATTATTAGACTAGTACGCGGCTGTATCGTAAATCAGAGTTTTGGCTGAGCGTGAGAATAGCCTGGCAGTTGAAGACCTGGCGTGATCCGCCCTTATTAAAGCGTTACTTAAATACTTACTGTTATATTCCGGTCGTTACTTGAAATCGTTCGCTGAGACACGTTCGGTCTGAAAACTTGGACGGTTTTTAATTTGCCGGCTGTCACAGGCGACTTAGAAATCGGCGGCAGAATCACAAACTTGCAGCTACAAAACTTTGATGCGTCGTGAGAATGGTTGGAAGCCATGACAAGCTCGCGTTCCCCCCAAAGATAATTTAACTCGTATTTGATACCGTTTAATTTAACCATAACTCCGAAACTGTCACATCTACGAAACTGTACCGTTGCGGAATATATCATTTCTAACATTCTCAGAATTTGGAAATTCTTCTCTCTTACTATTTACTTCTTTAATACTCAGAAAAGCAAATGTGTTGTTGAGTATAATTAGAAGAATAAAGAATTCAATACTTCTGTTTATGTGAAAGAGTTCCAAGCATTCTTCTTCGTCTTTCTTTTTGCGTAATAAAAGGAAAGTGTGATAGCCTTTCACAGATAGAGTTACAAACAGAAATGTATTTTTTAAATTCGTAGTTTAGCTTTTTTACACTTTGGAATCTCTTATTTATTTACTTTGACACTTCAAAATTCATTTGGAAACATTACAGTTTCGCGACCAATAGTCGATATTCATTTATTGTATTATCTAATCATAGACAGGAATACTAATTTTATAATACATTCCCTTAGAATTATATCATTATACGATTACATTATTTGCTTATAGAATAATACTCTTGGACAAGATATTTCATATTTTCGACAACATCACTTTGACACAAATGCAGGATCATGCTAATCGTATGTAAAGAGAAATTCACGATATTTCCCAAAATCCGTGTAATACACGCAATATAAAATATGCAGTATTCCATAATTCTCGAATTAATACGTGCCCTGTATTGTTTGAATACTGAGAAGTATTAATTGAAAATTTACATTCAAACCATTACAGTGACTATTCATTAGCAAACATCAAAATTGTTATTGCAACTCATAACATATTCTCATTCTGTTATATGAATACCGCACGTTACGCAAATTACTGGCGTACCTTGTGTGTAGGTAACACTATTAATTGGCAATGTAATCAATTTCATGAACCACAGTCGCCCTAGAGCAATACCACATGAAAACCAATATATTCTACAATTACTTTTGAACAAACATAAAAGTCCAGGGCACAGATAAACATTTTAATATCGTCTGCAAGCACCACATTTGCATTTCTTTTTGTATTCGTTTTAAAGGGCAGAAATATATAAAATTCGCGTTCCAATTGAATTAAATGTCAACTTTTATGCTCTTCCACGTGAATGGTTTCGTCATTCTTTACATAAAATATTTATTTCCTTTCATACTCGTTTCGATTTCTGACCAGTCCGTTTATAATATGTACTTACTATTCTTCTGTGGAATTGGTTGTTTCAATGCACTTCCAATTTTCGCTGCTACGACTCAATCGTTTTCTGTAGACGCCGTGCTATCGGTTTTCGAACGAATGATTAGACTAATCGACAGACAGATCTTAAACTAATCAGGGGTCGCGGGCGGAGTATGCGTGTCACGTAACAGGTTTCACCGTGAGTACACGCTCCTTCAACTGTACGTGCGTGGAGCTCTGAAGGTGTTAACAACGTTCTGATCTCCTTAATTTGGTTGAAATAAATTTCAGAGCGGAAGGGATTAACGTGCAAAGCTTAGTAAATCTTCTTCGACATTCGAAGCCTTTAAATTCTTTCAAAATATTCCATTTTACCTTGGAAACATTATTAATTCTGGCAAATAGGAACAGGAAGAATAGAAAATCTTTTGAAATGATTTTTGAGGAACAATTGAAAATCTCTACGGAGTCCTGCAAGCTCTTGGTCCGCGTATGTTAGTTTCCGTATTTTTGTTTCGCACAGTGATTGATGAGTTGGTATTGAAATTGATTGAGAGCATCAGTATGCTAACGATAAGCATTTGTACCTGATTGACTGTGCTTATCTTTTTTGCAAATTTATAAACGACAAAAGGAGGAAGGCAATAATAGTGGAACTCGCATGCTAAATAAATATTTCTAGTAAATGAAACCCACGATTGTTATTAGTACGCTCATCTGGTTCAACAGAAACAATTTTATGAAAAAAATATAACAATACAAACTAACATAGGCCAGATTTTTAAATTTGTAATTTTTAATATTTTATTTTCTAGTAACTGTTTTCTTCAAAAGGGCATAATTTTTTTATTTTCTAAAAATTTCAAAAAATGCGCGGATGGTCTTTAGAGAATGTCATTCTGCACAAATTAATGCAAAATTCATGAAAAAATGTTGTAAATTGTCGAAGTTATCTGATAAGGAGGCCCTCTGCTTGGTGCAGAGATTGCTGCAACCGCAAAAAAACGAACGGCAATATATGACAAAAGTGTGTCAAATATTCTTTCTTTATATGAATAAAGGTCGCAAGAGCAAGATACAATTATAAAATTTTCGATTTATTTCGCACCTGTCGAGGAAAAAATTCCAAAAGTGATGAATTATTAGGCGCCGAGAACGTATGTAACCCCTTAATGCAAAATGGTCACATTTTTTACAGTAAATGACCTTTGCTTTGGAGCAGTATGTGGAATTCTAAATACAGAATACACACATAAAGTACAGATTTCTCGTTGTAACTACGCGTTCCTCAGCAGGAAGAGGTTCCAAGGTAAACTAATGCATGTAAACCTGGACCTTAAGAAGATTGAAAGCGACACGATACCGTTACAACTCTTACACATTGTTCCAGCAAACACGGGAATAATCCGATTATTCTCGTATGAATAGTTCTATATGTCGTAACCGATGCGCTCCTCCTTTGTGTGTTTGGTGGAACATGTATTATATAATACACAGAAGAAACGGGCATCGCTGCCGGGCTTGCGGAGAAAACATCAAACACATCTTCCGCCAAATGCCGCGTCAGTCATACGTGGGGAATCCGATATTTTATTTTATTCCACTGGCCTCCGCGTCCGCCATTTTTCTTTCGCGTTCCTTTCTCCACCCCTCGAGGTTTGGATTCCACCGTTTCATCGTTTGCCCCCGTCTTTCCACCAGAAACGCGATATCATCCTTTCTGCTCCTGCTATGGCTCGTCAAAAATCGACAATCAATCGCCATACTCTCGTTGCCTTATGGTACCAGCCGCGAGTACAAAGGAAATTTAATTTTAAAAACTCAACTTTGACGATGGGAGTGCTTCGTGATTCGCGACTGAATATTCTCATGTTCTCAGACGACCATCAATATGTCGATGGCTTAATGTACAAATATTGTATCTCTACTTTTAGCGTTTTTGAGAAGAACAGTTTTAAACATGCAATTGTACATACGATTCAGGGACACACAATGGACACAAATATTATTTTTGACGAATTTATGAAGTAGATTTAAATGTGATTTTTGATGCATTAAAAAACTCAAATTTCACAAAAAGTAGATATACAATATTTGTGCATTCAGTCATCGATATTTAAGTGCATAGTTCTTCAAACATTTTCAATAATTATTTTTACGCAAGTTTGTAAATATAAAAATAGATGCAACTTTTGTTTATACTTCTTTTCGATATCACTCACTGTTCTCACCATTTTTTCAGGGGATGATTTCATCCCCTAAAACTGCACTATGGCGCGAACAAAAAATAGGTTTTTCTTAATCATGAACTACTCTACTTACACAGAGAGTTGCATAATTTTCTGAATTTCCTGGTTACTTAACTTCCCTTCTAAGTACTTTGCTTTTATTGCATCTATACTAACGACACGTTTGTAGGTACGAGGTGTCAAATGTATTTTTCATCACTCGTTCTAAGAATATAAGGATATATTTGGTAGCTGGGCTTCAAGGATATAGTTGATGTATTATCTGGTTAGCTACCCTTATAAACCTTTCCATCTACATTTTCATTTGCTACCTGCCTCGGTATCGGTAATCCAGAAATCACGAAGTATAAGTTGATTTCCGAAGGTGTTCCCACCTGGTCTTTTTCTCATCATGAGTTTTCCAATGGTGTATACCAATGTCGACACGTTCTTTGGTTGTGAATCACTCCACAGACTTACCACTGCATTTCTATTCATTGCAATATAATAAACCCCAATTTCGCGCTCAATATATTGAAATCCAATAATTTTATACATAACACAATATCAAACGTCATTCGATCAGATATTTAAAATCATTGGACACCAGTCATTCGCTGCGAAAACGTCTATGAAGGAAAATCAAAATTACTAGCGTCCCTTTTCGCCGTTCGAGCGCAGACATGTACACGGTCATTACTGTATAATGCTTTAAACATTCCAGGCATTATAATAATGTTTCAAAATCCTGGAGCCGTCAAAATCACGCGTACACTTCTATTATGTGTTAAACGGTTTCCAGCCGGATGTGCCGAGTTTCGATTTTTTTTTATTTAATACGCTTACGAAACCACTACATCGACACATCCGACGTTGTATCTGCTAGCATATCGAGCGCGCGTATTCCGCTGTAATTTACGAGGGAAAGTAATTTTGCGGAGGAAGACAGGAAGCATGAATCATCGGCGATTCGCGTCCCGTGTCGTTTTTCCTTACGTTTTGCGCTATTGAATAACAATTCATTTCTCTATCACCGTAACTGTAGGGGGAGGGGCAGCTAAAACAATAAGAATACGGGGGCGATATCGCAAAGATTTATTGCCAATAATTCCACCCACGCATGCATTTGTTAGCGGCGCTGATACGGCAATGAAGGCATTGTGGAGCTGAAATCGCGTTACCCTGGTCTGGAACTCTGCTGTGTACGTTAAAGCTGTATTTAAAGTTCGGCTGATTAAGAGTGAAATTACTTTCGAACGTGCCACTGAAATACGATTTTTCCCAGCAGCAAACTTTTAGGGAGTAATAGCTCGCGGGATAATGCTTTAGAGAAGACTCCATAGAGTATGGAGAAAAGGATTCAGGAGTTAGACAATGGGTGATATTCGATATATGAGATGCAGTACCAAGAAATGATTATTTCCTGTTCGTCTCATAGTTCTGAAGAATGGAAAATTTTAGTTCAGGTCTAAGATGACGTTTGCAGGGTTAATTTATACAAATATATTATGAGTTACAATCTTATTTACATTCTCAGTTACATTTTCCTCCGGAGGCCTCGGTTTTAGGCGATTTTTAGGATAAAGAATTATTGATTTAGTATGAATCAAGGAATTTACTATTTTGCATACGTGTTTGATATGTTTCAAGAAAATTTTAACTTCTACAAGTGATGCAAAAAAGTTATTGCAGATATTGACATAATTCTGGTACGAAAGATAAACACACTAAAATAGATTAAGATTACTTTTTTGTTTAGGATGAATATGATAGCGTGTGTCGCCTAAGCCATACAAAATGATACATTTCGGGATACATGTAATAACACGAGTAACAGTAAAGATAATTAATCAAAAATGACACTGTGTCTTCTTGAAACATACCCAAATATATATGAAAAATAGCAAGTTCCTTTATCAATAATAATCAAACAATTCTTTATTGAATTGATACAAAATAAAATGTTGTGTGATGTGAAACACTTGAGTGGAAAACGAAGAAAGTTACCGAAGTCCTCAATCGAATTCTACCCCCACAGTTTTCAACTATTATTTTCACCGAAAGAAAAGGACATGTGCTTCCCTTCGCCCAACAGTTTCCCCCTCCGTGAACCGAAAACAAGCCGCAAACAATATTCGCGTCGCGCCCCTTTACAGATCACTTCACTTGCCCGCGAATCAGAAAATAGCGCCGCTTCCTTCCAAATAGCCGTTAATCTCTTTATTCCGCGCGGGAGCGTAGCCCGAGTTTCCGCGAACCGCCCGATGGTATCTGCATCCATTTCGAGCCATCAACCATGCCCCTGTCAGGGTTGCAACACGAAAGAAACCGAGAGTAACTTTCTTCATCTTCCGCGGGAGTATCAGTGGAGGATATCAACCTCTAACATGCAAGGGTGCTTTGATCATCCGCGAGTCATTCGGATGCGAATTGCTCGCAACTACGTAATTTCGCGAGCGTAACCTTCCAAGTATACTTGGAACTCCCTCTCTGTTCCGCAGCCAGGAACCTACTAACCAACCCCTTCTGCCGCCGCATCCCCTTGGCTCCCATCTAGCTCCCCTGTGGCCTGTGTATTTGCGCAACTTTTTAAATTTCCGGTCGCAGATTGCCTCCGTGGCTCCGCGCTATCCTCCCCTCGTTTTCTTTTTCCGTGGAACAATAAAGCGGACGCGCGTGCGGCCGCTCCACGCGATGCTCCCAGCGATACGATAGCGATCCGATGCGATACGATGCGATACGATACGATACCCTATACGAGCTTCGACTCCCTGCTTGCCCACCGGATGTCCATTTCTCATTGAACCGAATTAGAGGAAATTTCTCACTCGAGTCTCGGATCACTGATACGCGATACGCTGCCGTATCTGCCGTATTCCTCTCTGCCCGGCAAGCAAACTGCTCTCTTCCTGTCAAGAATCTGGATGGTGCTACTGCGAGACAAACGATCAGACGTATTAAACGTCCTTCTGTCGAAGCTGTTACCTATGCGAGTTTCAATTATACCTTGTTTTTGTTAACACGGTGGCTGTGACTTTTGTGAGCTTGAATAAGTAAAAGTGGTCTGACAATTAGAGTGAATTACAGTCTAAGTCACACAGAATTCTGCGCATTAGGCCAGATATTCCTCAGTGACAACTCTATGGCTAGTATTATTTATATCGACACGCGAAAGTAAACTTTTAAATTTTCCTTCAAGCATCGCAGCACCAACGCCGCGGCTCGGATATTTTCACTTTGCCTCCATCGTATCCAAGCTCGGCAACCCCCTCGCATTTCAAGGATTTCCCTCTACTTACTAATCCCGCGCGATACCGCAGAAGAATTCTCTTCTCGTGGTTTCGCGTCTTCGGCGCGAACTCGACCCTCCCTCCATGTTCGGTTGGTTATATTCGCGCGAGTCGAACTAGGGGGTGGTTGCGACGGGGAAGGGGGCAAGGAACCAGGGAAATTCTGAAAATAATTTCGCAGCCGCGAAAAACATGGTAAACTGGAACGTTAAGGGCAAGCCTGCAGATAGTGGAAGCGGAGATGCCTCCTCTGCGGCTTCTGCATCCCGCCAGGGAGGTTTTACAATCGTGTACTATGCTAATCCTGGAACATTACGCCCGGCATAAAACATAAAACTCACTCACTCATTTGCTGTCTTCCTCTTTTCTTTGCCAGCCCGTCGGGCATTACCGCACTTTCTTCCCTCCTCGTGTTTGCAATACGAATCGCATAAAAATCTTCATCTGGAATGCAAATCTCAAAAGTGGCACCGCCGCGTGTCCATCCCGCGTGTGCTAAACAAATGCACGCGCAGCTTTGTTCGGCGGAGTCGAACCTGGAACGACAACCTCGGGAATGTTCGAGTAGAGAATTTATTAATTTAAATTGGATAAACGGGGACTGATATTGGCGGATTCGTTATTTAGTAGATAAGCGGTTTTCGTGGAAAGGGAGAGTGGAGGATCGAGGAATTATTTATTTTCATACTGGGCTGTGTTTAGGTTCGGTCCGTGGAAGGAGGAACAAATGTCTGGCCCAGGCTTGCTGAAGGTTATAAATGACGAGTACATAAAGTCTGCTTTACTAACTCTATTACCAAGCGTTTTTCCGGAGAAATTGATATCGTGGGCGTGACTTTCTTCTTAAACTTGGTGGTACGAAGCTTTTTGTACTGCAGGTTGGAGGAAAACTTTGTACTTCAATTAAAGGATTAGATATAGGAATTTTAAATATAACTGCCACTAAATGTCTGGGATGCTTAACATGACGGTCAAAGAAAAAGTTACTATAATTAACCCAGCCTCCTAAAATAATGCACTAGTGTGGCCACTGAAAAAAACTAAATTTTTCCCGAATTAAAAAAAGAAACAAGTATTGCACGTATCCGTTTGCAAGTTTGTAGCTTTATTCTATCACTTTTTAAGACTATAAAAAAAACTTTGTAAGTAAAAATATCTAGTTATAGCGGAATATGTAGAAGCATTGTGAAGAAAGCGTCTAGAACTATTACACCCTGATATATATTCGTGCAGTAGTCAGTAGATATGTACATTATTCTGAGGACGTATTCTGAAAGTTCCTGAGATCAGTGACAGATTTGAAAAAGTCTACAAGTATGTCCGCATTTTTATCTGATCCTGAAAGTATGAGATCAAATGCTCAACTAAGAATTACTCAAATAAGAAATATGAGATTTAGTATTTTAAATCGCACGAAATGCTTCTGCAAATAGTGAAAGTTGGAAAAGATTAAGGCACACATCGATATCATAAATACATTCGCAAAGAATTCTTGCAAACTTTATGATATTCATTTTGTTCCGCCTGAATAATTACAGAAAGGTTTCAATTTAACATAATGTTTAATATAGAAATTAACGAGTAATATAAAAGCTCTGTATTGAAATTCCTGGGTTAGGAGAAATTGAAGCCTGCTAACAACTTGTCACTTTATGTGGCCAAGTAATCGAGTATTGCAGGCTTTCCTCGCCTTTGCCAACGGAACGGTAATTCATCGGCTCCATTATTAAACGTCATTAATTGCTGAAACAACCAGCAGGCATAATCACTACAATCCATTTCCTATTAATCATTCAGTTTCACGGAGTTCGCGTGACTGCCACGTTTTGGGCAGTACGAGAGGGAAAGGCACGTCGAAATAGGAAAAAAAACATCGTCGTTCCCCCGAGGGAAGCTAATTATTATAATTTCATTTCGGTAATCATGTGCTGTAATACGTGCGACCCGAAATTAATTAAATTAACAGGGGCACGTGGAGACTGTCATTTCACATTTCCGGTGTAATATATACATAGGTGACTCGGTACTTACATGTGTACACTTTTCGTAGCACGTAGATAGGCGGGTAGATAAGTACATAAGAGTAAGGGTATGACGAGCTAATTGGGTTAAGCGCCCTACAGTCAAGCGAACAACAAATGAGATCATTACATAGGCCAAATAGACTGAATGGAACCACTATCCTTCCGCAGGACCCCACCTTTTCGTTCTAACAGACGTAGCTTACTTACTTTTTGCTCCCAGGCGTAGAATAACAACTGGACATGCGTGCAACGAAGGTCTGTTGCCTATATACCTGTCGTTTCTAATCATTTATGCGTTAAATAACCTTTCGTCTTTCGTTGTGAAAGTTTATTAATATTTTTATTAATATACTCTTCTATTTATTATAAAAGTAGCATATGTTACTGGGATTATTGAGAGGAATTCGTCGAGAATATATTAATTATATTGAGGCGATTTTCTTATCAGTTATTGTGATTTGAAGAGCCTTCTTGTCTTTCATAGAACAGATATATTGGAAATCAATGATAGATTAAGAATACTAAATAGAATTGACAGTATATTTTTTCATCGATGTGAGACTCCAATTAATCCAATTAATCCATCACGGAATCAATTTTGTGATGACACTACGCGTCTGACCATATACTGACCACATTCCCTTGCTCACTTACAATTTGCACGGTTCTATTAGTATTTCTTATTGTACGAATTGATGATACATTTGCATTCTCATGTCATTCGTCACGTATATATTTTTCAAAAGTGTGTGAAACCTGCATGGGATTAGATTTTAAGTTCATTTAAAAATTCCATGCAAAGCAAATGGACTACGCTATTCTACCTACAGATATTGCAAATATAATTGAATTTATAAATCGATGGCTTGCTGCACAAATATTGTGGGTCCACTTTTAGCGTTTTCGAGAAAAAAAGATTTAAAAATGCATGGGTACTTCATAATTCAAGAAATACACAATTCCACAATGTCAGAAAAAGTGGACATACAATATTTGTGCATTAAGCCACCGAAATATCCATCCTAGCGCTATCACAAGTATATTTGAAATTGAAAAGAATGTTTCCATTAGTTCTAATATGCAAAAAGCGACAGTAATATATACTCCAACATCTTAGAATATATAAATTTGTACTTGTAATTCTTCACGCCTTACTTTTGCCTATTAATCTTCGACGATAGGACACTCCTGAAGTAAGATTCGTTTCCTTTACACTAATTACACCCGTCGTGAAGATTTAAAACTGTTCGAAATAAATTTGCAAGCATTACGTCGCCTCCATCTTCATCGATTTAAGCGGGGCTCTAGCCTTTAATGAAAAGCCTGATAAAAATCGCGTTAGGTCGGAACGAAATTCACTTCAAGTTAATCGGTGACCTAAGGAAGGAGGAGAAGAGGGCGGTGAGATTATAACCAGCAGTTTCAGCACATTCAGTACGTACTAACACTGATAACTCCATTCAGAACGCGCTCAGATAGAACACAATGTGTTAAACAGAATATTCTACATTCCTCCTTCACCTGCGATAATTACGTTTAATGGTTAACTTTTTGTCAGTCTGAAAATTATATGAATTTATTACGAATGAAGGTTCAAGAGGGTGGTTTTAAACGATCGTGATCTACTTACTGCATAAAATAGTTTTGAATATCAAAAGATGATATCAAGAATTAACAACATATAGGTATTCACTTGAATGAAATAAAAGTAAACGTGATAAAACCATTGTTAACAATCCTGCAGTTTTTGTACTATTTTCCATGCACAGAACCAAATAATTTACTTACATAATTAGAACTCCAACTAATTTACCACTTTGAAAAAAGTTCAATCAATAGTACCTAAGAGTTTTCGATTCCTTCTTTTAAATGGTATACTTTTCTTTATAAATTCATGTCCAACTTGTTGTTAGAATAATTCTGCAGAGTATTTAAATTTTATAAGTGTGCAGTATTAATTATTATTCATAATGAATAAAACGCAGTATTAATTATTATTCATAATGAATAAAACTAGAATTGTTTTAAATACAATTCCGTGAAACTTCAGTGGTTCCATGATTCGCAGTATTTATAAGCGCCAAATGTATAATTTTACTGCGTTTTTGTTGAAAGACAGGCACCTGCAATTCGTATTCAGAAAGAACTGGCATGTTGCCGCGTTTCAGCTTAATAAGAAATTCCACAGGGAAGGTGTAGTTTACTGCTATCGACACGCGCATAAATTCCGTAATTCATGCGTACCTGTATGTATAATCGCATAAATTTCCATAGAATGATGTTTGCATAGCTTGCCCGCCTGGAAAAAGGTGCGATAATTTGAAATAGCTACGTTACACTCGCAGGAGACCAATTATAACTACCACAAAAAGTGATTTCGATACTACAAACAGAAAGCTTCCGGATGTAATATTAATAAGACGAATTTAATTCTCGAAATGCAATTAACATCTCCTCTACATCTCCATCTACAAAATAAAAAACTATTTACACGTGGTTATGTCTTCCCTGAAACCATTTAACTTTTATCTAGAATATATTTCTATAACATGAATAGATTAGAAAATATTCCCGTAGATCCATTAAAAAAATTTCATTGCAAAACACATTCTGCATTCTCCAGTAGTGCTCCACCGATTTCAGAAATACGTCTATTGGTATATTAATATTTTCTTCCATAGATATGTTCTTGAGCTGCGGTTGACCATAACCAGGTTATACTACTTACTCTGACACATTTCTGCTGCATTCTGTATCTATCTGATTTAATCAAGTGTAACCATTTGTATTTGGAGTTATGACCAAGTGCAATCTAATATCATGGTAGAATAAATCCATCGATATTTTATTAATATGTATAATAATCGACAACATGATCTTCTAGAACCCTCAATTTCTTTATATCATTGTCCTCTATACCCTCATTTCAACAAAAATTAAAAAATCACTCGCCACCACATAGTGTTTAGTAGCTTAATATTTAAAAGCAGCATGCCTTTCATGTCACAATATTTGCATTCTCCCAGCTATAATAGCCTGCATAACAATCACTCCAGGCTCCTAGAACTAACCTGCAGCTCGATGAAAATGCATCAATTAAACACGAGTGTACGTGTAGGTCCGCCCCGTACCTTTAAATAATACGCGCTCACGTAAATTTCCCCCTTCTTTATTTCATTTAAAAAGGTTTATCACGGGACGTAACGCTGGATGTATACGCGAGGGCTCAGTTAAAAGCGGCATACGCTCCGCGGTATCACGTGCAACGATTAAAACATTCCCGATAAAGCGGCGTTTAAATGGGGAAATTATGCTTCTTAGCGGCGCGGCTTGCCCTATATACTGTCGACGCATGTACTAATGGGACGCTGTTTTATGATTACTTCCTTACGCGGAGGAAGTAATCGGTGACCGCCTAGAACTCCCTCGAGGCAGATACTGGACCTGAGCGGAAATATGAACACGTACTTATGCGAAAAGAAATCTGGCTCGGTCGGATGACACGTGGCATTAGTGGCCCCTGAGTACAGGGATGAAAGCACCAGACGTTTTGGACCCTCTAATGTCAAGTCGCGAGATTTCAGGAGCTTCGGTGCTTCCGACTGAGGCGGATTACTGACTTTTCGTGTCCAGCTTCTTAGGAGGACGGAAATCCACGGATATGTGGATCTGATTGATCAATCTTTGATGGTGCTGGAGAACGCTGCTCTTACTCGAGAAACATGTACCTTTCTGGAAATCGTAAGTTGACATATCAAAAATGTTGAAGTTAAAATAATCGTACATGGCTTTGGAGATGATAGTGATTATAGGTTTTGATATTCGTCATGTGTCGAAGAACGTAAAAAATTCTTGCTGTTGAGAATTTAGGATTTTAGATTTTTTCTCGTCTTTCTTTTGCTAGTTTTTAATTAAGAGTGAGATGTACCTTTCAGAGCTCTTATTTTAGTTATTTTTTAGAACAGACCAGTTTAGTAATCAATATTTAAAAGAAATTGGTTTTGAATGCTTCATGGGTTATTAATTAATTAATTAAATCTTGGGATCACATCTGATGGTTTACTTTTTTGGAACCTGTCTTATAGAAGGAAATTTGTGCAGTAATTTAGTATGTACGTCAGTTAGTTTTCAGATGAAAATTTTTAAAATATCACGAACATGGGCATAGTACGGTATTAAATATAAGTCACATAAATTGCACTTGCCTACTTCAGTCCTCGTTGAACTTCATCTGTTAAATCCACGAAAAAATTCGTAATTTATAGTTGATAGGATGATTTATAAAGCTACACAACCGTGACGAGCACGAAATCCCTCTGAAAATTAATATTCATATCGTACCACTTTAAAAAGTTATGAAAGTCTCATTAATATTCTACCTACCGCTAAATTGAATTATGGCATGCAATTAAAATTTTTATCCTCAAAAACGCATTCTACCAATATATACCAGGCATAAAGCACACTGAGCATTATTTATTAACGGAACCATTCAATTCTTCATTAATATTCTGAAATGACAAATGAGTAATAATTTGTACAGGTTTATAAACTATTCGGTTAGTACTTCCTTGTTAATGTAACAAATTGAACACAGTTACTCTAGTGATGTGGAAGAACAATAGAAGTAAATACAAGACTAAATTTCTCAGAAATGTGTAAACAAAAGATTTATCTCTGTTAATGCATCTAATTTGATAATGCATCGTTTCGACAATAACACAATAATAATACGACAATGTTTCAGTATATACGCGAATTAAGCGAAGAGAATTTCAAGTCGTAATGCAAGAACTCAAATTCAAAGTCCTCAAGTACAAAATGCAAGGATTCGACTAACATTACAAATTCCAAAAGTGTAAATGTGTACAGTGAAGTTCAATTAATTTTACTAAAAACAACTAGTCTCATATTGCAGGAACAGTTCTAATTTCTGGCTGCATATTGTCCTTGGGGGGTTGTATGTAGAAATGAGGACACAAGAACGACACCAAGGATTTTTGGGCCAGTTTCATGAATTAGCATACATTTCGTACAAGTCGGCTGCAATGGGATATCCAGAGATGTATGTTATCGAAGGACATAGCTTGTATTCTTAATTTGAGAAAACCTACTCACGATCTTTTAATTCACATATGTACAGAATTTTTTATCATTGTTTAAAATGCTGGAAACTTTGGGGGGACATGGAAAGAAAGCTAAACTTGTACAGAAGAATATATTGAAGTTTTAAAATTGGAAAATAGTGAAGTATTTCTGCTTTCAACATTCCTGTACCATTTCATGGTGCGTTTCTCCTAAACTACAGCATAACAGCAAATCTGTTTTTGTCCTCTTCTGAAACTGCATTAAAGTTGCAAACCAGTTTTGCCTCTCCTGAATTTACAATAAAGTGGAAAACCAGCTTGACCTCTCCAGAAGTTGAAATAAATTTGAAAGCTCATTTTTACAACTCCCAAAAGCACAACAAAGTTGCAAATCGGTTGCAATGTTCCCTCGAAATCGCAACAAAGTTGCAGATCGATTTTCCGTTTGTCACGATATTGCAACTGTGTTGGAAATCAAGTTTTATTCTTTTCTGAGTTTGAAGCAGTGTTGCAACCTGCTACTGTCGAGAGTTGTGACCATAAGATATGGGAGATGTGTGAATAATGTGCAAATAGTGAAGATAAGTCCTGTGGGAATACTCTATAAACAGTTATATTTGTGTCTCAAATCCATTAAACTTTAGTCTGAAATATTTTTCAATATCATCAACAGCTTCGAAGGTCGTCTCGTGGTTTTAATAAAATATCTCACACTTTTATGAACACTGTTATACCATCTTACCAAACATTTACGTCCTGTTGTACCATAATTTCACAGACACTATTGAAGATAGTATCGTTTGCAAGTAGTCTTATCTTATCTTATACCAAAAGTTCAAAACCCGTTAAAAGGTTACACGCCCATGCAGGAGCCATGCGACAAAGAATGTACAGTACACTGATTTTAGTCACATAAAGGTCCCCTTAACATAGAATCATAGGAAGTCACAGCGTGGCCAGGTTTGCGTTCTACGAGGAACGGTATTGGCACCCGTTGCCGTAAAGGTCGCGACTGGTCGGCAAGTGAATTTGGCAAAATAGCATTTCGCAAAGTTAAGAGAGACGTCGAGCATCAGCGAGTGGAAATACGTGAAGGAACGTTAGAGGAGCCCTGGCTCCATCGTATAACTCCCTACTCAAGGATGTATGAAATGGTACACCTCCATGGGTTACCTTAATGTAACTTGTCTCGACTGAAATCGCTTCTGAAAGATGAGTGCCAACTGCCATTAGAAGTTTGATCCGAAACGCTGGGCGGATCTTTCGAACTTTCGTATTATACGTGCTATTACACGTTCTCCGGGGCCCCTTTAAATGTTCCGAACTTCTCCGTTGTAATTTTCCAAGAATGCTGCGCTGAAAATCTTCTGCAAGCCCAACGCGAAACGCCTAACTGGAATAATTCGATTCCCGAAACCCACCTGCGAGGGAATTTCTATGCGAAACGGCTCCCGGCAGGCAGTTCTTCCTTTTCGATTATGAACTAGCGTCTCGAACCGAGTATTACGTACTATTCGCGTTTATTAAACAGCGGGCGAAAGAAGGGAGGTATGGAAATGAGCCTCGCAGACAGACATCGCGAGGTAGCGTTTTCCATTTTGAATTATATCGATGCCTACTTACAGTAAAAGCTAGAACAGACACGTCCAGTCATTTAGTCGAGTAGCGAATAATTTAGTAACTTACCATTGTTTTACTAAACTACTTGACTAAATGCATGAAATTTTAGTATCTACATACGAAAAATTACTAAATTACTCGCTACACGATTAAATTATTCAACGTGTCTGAATCAGCCTTAACTATAGGTTCTCCAAATACTTCGAAATCACACGTGTTTTAGTCTTTTTAATTTAAATTACAATACTGTACAATCATCTATTCCAATATTATTTAAATTCGAATATAAAGTGTATAACTACATGGAAGTTATAATATGTCTTGAATATATTTGTCTTAAAAACACAATGTGATTAAAAGTGAGGATTGAGTGAATATACTGAAAATTCTAGATTTTCATTCGATTTCTGCGAGTATCAGCAATTAAGGCCTTTACTTATATGGAGTGGAAGCACATTTTCCGAACTGCAACGTGCATATTTTGCAGGACGCATTATCTTTTCTTTTAAGTAACAGCTATAAGTTGCTCAGAATTAAATCAATAACATAACGAATATCAAATATTCTTTTTGTAGGGTTTTAAAGATAGAAAGTTAGAGGAAAGAAGAGGATAAGTGAGTTTCGTCCTGGGTTTGCTAGTATACTCGTTAGTAAGGCACACTTAGCAGACCCTGCCTTAGATTCTAGTAAATGCATTTAAAGAAAGAACGAAACTTGTATATATAGAAAGCATCAGAGAAGCGAGAACTAGCGAGAACTTACGAGAACGGAATCAATTATGGTTTCGCTGTAGTATCATGTACCCGGAAATACATTACACATTCATTGTCAAAAGAGATGAACTGTGTTATCCCACAAACATCCAGTAAATTCAAACTGACTTGTTACGTATAATACAAATCACAGTTTCCAGATTTCTAATCACACGCGTACATCGAAATGAAAGCCATACTATCTGGATCCTGGTAGTTCGTTCGAAAGCTGATTGACTAAACGCGAAGAATCGGCGAACAGACTGAATTAGCCCGCTAATCGAATACACTTTTATAATTGATTTAAATAATTCCCGCCCGTCCAAAGTGATTCGACGAGGGAACTCGATTATCCTGAAAGATAACGAAGTCTCGATTCGTTCGTTCCCCCAGTGACTTCCGAACTACTTGAAACTTCGTGTCTACAGGCCATACGGGAGAATAGACTTCCACGTTACTTTTATAGCATATTTAACGAGCCAAAGGGAAACCCTCGCCCGTCCCTATTCCCGCCAACTTTCTTTCGATAACTGGCCGGCGTGCGCGGAATTTGATTAGCCCGATTTAGAAAGTACAGCGTCATCGGTTTATTAAGCGTCGTTTGCGGGACGACACCGGTCGCGCGGCTCTTTCATTAGAAATTAATGAGCGACCCGTCGCCGGCGTCGGGCTTGTAGATTTTTTTACCCCTTCCTTCCCGTCGCCGGCACCGGCGCGAAGGGAAATTTACAGGCCACGACAAAAGTTCCCTCGCGCCGGTGAATAAAATATGCGCACGGCTAACCAGACCGTACACGAATCGCTGGTGAATCAAAATTAAGCGGCCTGCCCCGTTGGCCAAGAAAGGAAGCAACTGCGACAGCAACGAGGAATTAAGGGAAACAGGGGGAGGAGGTCCCCGGTGATTAGACCGAAGGGACGAATAAAACAGCTGAATCGGCGATTAGGTTTGGGAACTCCATTATTCTTTCCTTCAAACTAGGGATCATTCTGCGGGAAAGTTTCTCAGCATTGCCTTATCTTTCCTCAAGATTTCCCATCTCGGGACTTCAACGGGTCTGCGTCGCGTGCGATAAAGTTAATGATTTGAAATGCGTTAAAATATTTAATGTAAAAAGAAAGGACGTAGGAGATTTTCTGTCTTACCGACAATTATATTTATGATATCATAGTTTCCCTGCGACAATTTCATTTCCCGTAGCCATTAGGCGAGCCAGTTTTCCTTAAATTTCCTTTCGAGGAACAGGTAAATTGCGAGTGGCAAGGTTGGGCGAAACGGGGGGGGGGACGAGGAACGGCAGAAAAACGAGGCGCAGCTTCGTTGATAAAAGAACAAGCGGCAGAAATTGTTCTAGGAAGGGGTAGAAGGAGGTCCAGAGCACAAGCAAGATTACACAGAGCTTGCCTGCTTGTTTCCTCGGCCGTAGCTTACATTATTGACAAGCTTGATTATCTTAAGCATACTTTGCGGTGTCGGAAGCTAAAATCTCACCCCCAGGAGGGAGCGGGCTGGTTTGCTCGGAGCTACCCGGGCTGCTAATATATTTATTAAGAACCTTCAGGAAAAGCCACTAGTTCCGCGCTCGCACCGAATCCTTGGCCCTCCCCGTTTCCACGGGGTTGCGAGGCTCCCGTCCACTCTGCTTCTTTCGCGCTCTTAAACTGGTCCCGTCCCCCACCACGGGGGAAACATCATCCACGAACAATTCTCGATACCGAAAGCATGCAAACTATAATATTATCACCAGTCGAACAGTACCCTGTTGAATATCCGACACGAGCTGCGGATGCACCAGGCCGAAGGGCAAAAAATAACGGGACTGTTATGGAAAACGATCTACCCCCGGCACAGTGGTTCGAGCGGCGTGGTTTTTTCCTCCACGTTCAGCTATCCACTTCGAGGGTCGTCCTCGTCCCGGCGAAGTTAGCTGGTCGCATAAATGGAGACGAGCGATTGGTCGCGGCGATTGTTCGATGCGTGGCACGTGAGGCGCTTGCACGCTAGGATACGTGGGGGTGGGTTGGATCTAAGGGTGGGCAGGGAAAATCTTCGATAGCAGGGAAAAAGCTCGCTGGTATTGTGACCCAAATTGCGCGAGAGTCTTCGTGCCTAGGCAGGCAGCCTTGGCTCGTCGTGGAATCCACGGTTTGGAAGGGGTTGGAACGTTAGAGGCGAAGAACGAACGTGGACGGTCAGGGGGTGGTTGGGCGGAGAGGGTGGGAGAGCAGGTGAGGAACCAGGTTAGAGGGAGATGGGGTGCGAGCTTTCCTGAAAGCTTCGGCTAGCTCCGCCCCCCGCCAATAGCGAGGCATAAGGGTTCGCTGGTCCTCTGGCACGCTGGCCAATATCAAACATGCCCGGACGCGCAGCCTCCAAGGTGGACCAATCAGTAAAGCCGCGGAAAAACGCGCTTCCACGCTGCCACGCTGCTAGCCGAAAGCCCCGCGAGCCACGCTACGTAAGCGTGCACGAGCGCCAGGTCTCGTTGGACGACAGAGACTCTGTATTTCTGTTGCACGTGCATTGTTTTCTTGTTTCCATTTTCTCATCGATTTACCTGGCCCGCCCCTTGCTCGTTGCAACCTGTTCGCAAGCTCTGTGTGCCTCGTTTCAATTTTCGATCCTCCTGGTCATTTGATACTTGACGATGATCTTTCTCCCACCAGTAGATATTGATAACCCTTTAGATTGTGATTATTAACGAGATATAACGCTCTTGGTGCATTATAGTAACATTAAAAGAATTAAAAACAATTTACTATTAGGATTCAAGTATAATGTACCTATATACAATGTTATTTACGGTTTTGATATCTGATGACTAGCTGGTGATGGCGATTGAAGATTCTAGTATTTTTGAATGCGTGGATGGCGGAAAAAATCGATGTTGATATGAAAACATTGGAGGATATGTACTGAGTTGATGGTATGTTACGTCCTGTGCGTGTAAGTAAATTGTATGAAACCACAATGTTGCCAATATTGTTTTGTTTCCTTCGGGAAATGTATATAAAGAACACGCGTAAAAACACTTTATGATCAATGTGTACCTTAGTGTTTCTTCTGTGGAAATTTTATTTAGATTCATGTATGTGCGATACTTGAAAGCTGCAGGAATTTATGCACGTAATTCGTACACCTGTGTACCCTCATCATGATTGAGTAGAAAATTGGATCAGAAAAACTTTCTTCCTTTTCCAATCACTACGTTCACAAAGAATTATGTATGCACTTATCGTTTGCTATAATCTTTTACGTATATCAGGAATTATTTTCGGAAGTTTCTTAAAAAAACATATATTCAGTTGTTGGTAATCAAAATATGATAAAGACTTGGACGGTTTCCATTTCCCGATTGATATAATACTTAATTCTTAATTTCTACAAATTTCTTTAATTAAAATATTGTTCATCCAAATTGAAACGGTTCCACAACTTTCATCCAAAGTACGTACGAACCTTTAAAGGACGATCCATAAATTGGAAACTGTGTATTAAAACACTGCACTTCTGGTATCTCGAAGGAACACACTTCAGCGTGTAGCTCGACTTAAGTAATGCACCGATAATACTGATTGCACTATGATCGATTACAGACTACGTGGGAATCCATCAAAGCCCCTAGACAGGGGAAAATCGAAAGTAATAACTTTCACGACACTTTTTTGTGTTCAACTTGCGTGTAGATAGGCACGTATCTCCCTACGCGGAGCGGTTCGACGTAATAATGCATGTGATACTCATAATTCTGTCCCCATGCGCAAGGGATGAACGTATGAAATTTATGGCCCAGAATCTCTCATAAAATAGCATAAAATTATCGGAATAGACGTTCACCCCCTGATACACGCGCGAACGTGTAGACAGCGTGTCCGTGGCTTTAACAAATATTGTAAGCTTCAACAACACCGACTTTAATGAACTTAAATCGCACAACAAGTAAACGAGCTATAAATACCATTACTCATTCTATTCCACAATATATTCCCTTCACTTTGTCATAAGGCAATTTTAATACAGCAATTTCTGTTAAAATGTTATTAGATCTTAAACTGATCCGAGCGTTGAATTGCAATATTCCATTAAGCAGACGTTGAAGTAGGGTTAAATTTTAAATTTTGGATGTGTTCAGCTTTCTCCTTTGTTTTACTTCAACATGAAATTGGACCATACCCTGGTTTCATTGAGTAACATTTTATATGTAATCTGACACTGTTAACTACTAACGAATCACGTGCCACGCAACGAGCTAAAAGGTTTCAAAATGTCACCCTCTGAGCAAATGCTTTTACCTATTTCCTTTTAATTCTTTATTGTCCAGCAAATAGCGTTCAGTTGAGCGGATAGACATGAAACAGAGATTGATGCCACGGACAACTCGAAACGTACAGTGTACTGGCCGTGCGCAACAAGGAAATTAACTTTTCGACTTGTCACGCAAGAATGAACGGGCAAATTACTTTTCGTCATTGGACAAAAGGAATAGTCTCGATATGTCGCAATTTTATCTTCACAGGTGGAGTAGCTTCAGGAAATGACCTGCCTTTCGATATATCCCCCATTTCAAACTGTTTGCGCGAGTAAATCCCCCGTAGCTCTGATTACAGCGCGGAGCATCCAATTTCATGGACGTTATTTATGTTCGCTTCTTTTATGAGTAATTTCATTAGCGGCAGACATTTTGTGACCTCTTGTTGCAAATTTCGTGTTAAATTAACATTTCAATTTTCTCCTTCGGCGAGTGAATCTTAATGTCGGTAAGATTTTTAATTTTCTACCAGGGGACAGCTTTTCTCGTAACCTAAGATTTCATTGGAGTACAAGCTTTATTTCTCGATATATTTTTAAATCGTTCTAATGGATTTAACGTATCGAACACAGTATGTACATAACCTTACATTTCATGTACTTATAGATCAATTTAGAGTAATTACTGTTCTCGGTCTGATCGTACACTGGGCAATTCTACTGCGTCGTTCTATCGGGTACGGAAACAGTTCACAAAGAAGGGTGAGGATAAGTTTTCTCCAAACATTTAGTGACATTGTTCTCGTTATATCTTTGGTATAATTGTGACTCACACGATTGTTTAACTTGTCCAGAAAATGTGTTGCACATACACATACATATTCAAGGCTATATAGGAATCAAGATAGTTTTTTTTCTACATACAATGTAGATTGATGTACGGTTTGCTAAATAAGAAGAATAAGGAGAAAAAACAGCGTTATTGAGAAAATTAAGTTTTAATATTTTAGTCCATCAGTAAAGAAACAAGGTTCAATGAATTTAATTTGGTTATATGATTTCCTTCTTAAATAATTTCTTGTTTTATCTTGGCGACAGAAGCTTATGTTTAGGCAAAAATTGGGGACATTTCCTGTTTTTAACCAGTATACCAAATCTTTAACGTTATCTTACGGGAGAATTTGAACCTTATAACCCTTTGTGCAGTCCAAGTTGCCACCAACAAAATATTCCAGAAATCGCAAACTCGCGAAAAACGAACATTCCCAGTTTTCCCCTTACCTTTCATATTATAAACGCGAATATTCACGGTAAAGTTATTGTTTAATTTTACGTAATGCACTTTTCGTCTGCTCTCGTAATTTACAAACTGCAACTACTTTCAGTTAAACACAGAACTGACTCTGATATTTCAATAACATAATAAACTAACCACGCGCTATGCCATTATCGCACAACTTCGCCGCATTGCCAGAAAGCATTCTCTTACCAAAGAACATTCTCGTACAATCCCTTTACCCCATCTCTTGCAAACATAAAAACGCAGTTCTGAAACGTCCAAAGCCACGTAACCTGCGATTTCCATGCTCTGCGTCCCTGAACATTTGCTCGAGGCGTAAAAATAAATAGCTTACCGTAGCCCGAGTACATTCAATAGCCGTTTCCTAAAGACATTGCTTTGTTACCTGAGAAAAAAGGTTTGCTCGCAGCTACGACAGCGGGAGCAGCGTTTACTCCGCGTATAAATATTTCCCCATTTCACCGCGCATCTGTGACATCTGTCGTCCCTAGCCGTGCACCGATTAAGGACAAACGAACGGGGCAGAAGCTAGAAAAAGCTTAAGAGCACAAAGTCGAAAGTAGCTCCGGGGTTCGGTGTATACAGCGCGGTCTCGCGCGTGCTCGAGACAGCCGACGGTAGAAACAAACGAAAAGTCGCCGAAGGAGGCGGGCGCTGCGCTGGCGGGACTCTGTGCTCCGTCTAGTGGAAGATGTACGTGCACGGTCAGACGTCCCGAGGTAATGTCATCGATTACCGCCTCCCCCGCCGCTCCCCTCGGCGGGCCGTCGTTTCAATCGCATGCTTTCTCATCGAGTCGCTGTCCTTTTATTACGCGGTGCTCTTGAATCAGTCCCGGTTGACATACGATCACGGTGTATCTCAAAGGAGTGTACTCCGCGAACGTTGGGTTCGGTAGTGAAAAGGACGGGGCTCGGCGCGCCGAGCGGCGCTAAAGATACCCCGCTAGAGAGGAGCAGGGGAAAATAGAGCGGAAAAGGGGTGGAGAAGAATAGCGGAATAGGCAGCTGACGTGGGATCCTCTTTATTGCAAGAATAAGCCGTATAAATTGATGGTCGGCACTGCTTCATGGGATTCGGGGAATCGACAGCTCTTAATCCACGGCCGTTTCGCGCGCGGCCAGGAACGTAATAATGATTGAAGCATCATAAAACGACACGTGTCATGTGCTAGACACGAAGCACGGTGGCCTGGCGAATTCGTATTAACAAGGACCAGCGTACGGGGCAACGTGTGGGTTTGAATTTTTAAATCGCTACAATTTCGGATGCTTGATTTTCCACGGAGTTTCACCGTTGAGGGATTGGCCACCTCGGAGGCTCGGAAATTATATGCAGGTTTCAGAACTTTTTGGGGCAAAATTAGAAAATAAATGAAAAAACTTTTTTAAGGACTTCATTATAAAATATATCGTAACTATTTTTTTTTTTTTAAAGAATACGGCGTTGCTGGTGCTCTTCTATTCTTGCAGTTTTTGAAATGACACTCCCCACGGCTAACAGTAGAAGTCCTGTATACTTTGACGTAGAATAAAAAAACGGAAATTTTCATTATTTGCGTGACATTTACTACAATATTGATTTTTGTGAAAATGGTGGACGCTTGAAGAGAATATCGGGGGGAAAAATGTGTCTAAAATTTTAAGCCTAATTTGCTTAATCTAAAATTTGCCTGTAACAAAAACAGTTTCTATTGATTATAAAATCCGAATGTATGTACTTCTGTAGATAATCTATTCTAATAGAATATACTATTTAAATTTCCAAAGAATCGAATAAAACATAACTCGGCCATTTTTTAATATTTCTATACAATATTTATACAATATATTCATTAATACCTGCCCTAAACACAAGACGTATAGGAATAATTTTCAACCACATAGTATCATAAATAATCCTCTAATTTAAGTAACCCCTAGAACGGGGGATCCAAATTTTTTTTCTATTGGTTGATTTTCTTGTTTTTTTTTTTGTAAAGTGTCCTGATCGGGATGTAAATTTACGACGGCCTTAAATTCAATTTTTTGTCACCCCCTCCCACGTCGATAGATCACGACATACGCGCGTATATGCGCTCCCGATCACTTTATCTACTTCGACGTGCACTATGCATATGCATGCCTGCCGTATTCAACTTTAAACGCTTTTGAATTCATTCTCCTTCACCTTGGTGGTAGTTTGTGTAAGCTGGGATACATTGCGTGGTGCAGATAAATGGTACATTATTGAAATTGTTAATGAGAAATATTATAGGTTAAACAACTTGATTCAGTAGTATAACAATTAAAAATTTCCGAGATTTGAAGACCTCAATTTAACACTCTTATAGCAGGTGGATGATAGAAAACTATCGCCTCGAATGATTCTTTCACCTTTGCTATTAGAGAACAGGTACTGTCTAAGAAAAAGTGTGTTATGTTTAATTTGGAACATCGAATGTTACTGCAAGCTATTGAATTCTTCTTTGCATTAACTATAAAGCTGTGTGAAATGAAAGTAACATTCCATTTAGAAAAGTCATCATGATCTTAAAATCGTAGAGGCTATAATACTGATAAAATGTCAATGATATTGATATATATGTATATCCTTCATTTCCTTCTTCAACACACATACATTCCACAGTTCCTTCCACTCTGTCCCATCTTCCACAAAGTTCACACTGTACACCACCAGAACATGGTTCATTTACTTATCGCTGTAACAAATTGGTCGGCCCGAGTATCACGTGTCAAACAGTGAAGCGAGGCTCCAGCAAAGTTAAATAAAATTGCTTCCCTCAGAATTCTTCGAGTTAGCGCACCCCATCGTCCTGTTCATTTCCTCCTCTCCTTTGTTCTCATCCGAGTTGCAGAGGTTCGTTCGCGTACGCGTACAAAGCGCCGCTCCACTTTTCGGTGTAAAAGGGGGGCATCATTGTATCGCGACGCATAGTGCACGGGAAAAGTATCTGGCAAGGAGCGAAGGCTCGAGCAGGGAAGTCTTCATGTTTCGGTGAAATCTCTTATTAAAACAGGACAACGGGATAGGGGCTAGGGGAGGGGGCGAGGCACGCGAAAGGACGATGACACGAATAGGGTGAATAGGAGCGTCGAGGGGCATAGCCTAGGTGATGCGGAAGTACGACATGTTTTTATCATTTAATTTTGCAGACAAAGACCCTCAGGGCTTTCCTTCCGCGGAGGTCAGACCCAGAGGAAGCTGCCGTTCCTTTCTCAGACATTATCTTCTTCATTTGCCTCCTGTAGTTAAGAAACATCTCGTGGGATTAGAGATAGACTTCTTTTGTTTCGAGTACAAAGGGCTCTCTCAGGCTACGGTTATCGGGAACTTCTTTCATCCTCTTTGTACCCGGATCCGCTCAATGATTTAGCTGTATTTACCAAATAAATAGCTACGCGAATACTTAATTAAGGGGATAATTAATCCGGAGGAATAATTAAATACGGAGATAATTACAAGGGCATAATTTGTTAAACAGTTGACATTTAATTCTGTGCGGACGAAATGATCGGGCATATTATTGAAAACGCGGTTGTTATTATTAAATTTGCAGCAAAAGTTCTTTCGCTTTATTGAAAGTAAAAATATATTACCTACCCACAGGCTTTTCTAATCAAAGTATTTTTTTGGTTGTGCAATTAGATGTAGTAAAAAGAGACATTTTACCTAAAAGAATTTTTAAACCGGGCTAATAATTATGGTACTTTGTATAATACAGGCCCCGGAGCTCAGGGGCCCCTGCAAAAATTGGAAAATGAAAAAATATAGGGTTGTAAAAGCTAGAAAAGAATTGGAAATGGGCCCTGCAACTGTGACGGAAAGAAAGTAACGAATAGGTACAACAAAATTTAGAATTTAAAATGGGTCTCTTTTCTCGTGGAATGCACCCCACGTTTAATCTTATTTATTTAATTGTTTTAATACTTATTCATTTCGCTTGTTAGCGTGGTATTCTTGATTTTGTTTAATTTAGAATAATTTAGGGGGTGTCATATGGAACTCGTGGGTGTTCGCGCCCATCATGTTATTGATTTGCCGAATATAACACATATACAGTATAATAACACGAGAGTATACAATTACTTTCTTTTTAATTGAATAATTCTACACCAGTGTTTCCATAGAATCAATCTAAAACTTCATAAAGCACAAATATTTTTTTCCAATTTAACTTTAATAAATTGATTTCCATTCATCACGACTTTCCACAACTAGATAATCGATATACACCCAAAATTTGAACGTACAATAAAAAATTAATTAACTTCCGGCCTAAATCACAATTTACCAATAAAACTAGTTTGATTTCATATAAAAAAAAACTTCCGATTTCCTTCGTCCCCTTTTAAATAAATATTCCCCCCCCCCCCAAAAAAAACCATGCATTACGCTGTCCACTAATATATTCCAATAAAAATGTCACAAATTTCGTTACACGGCGCAAACTTATGCCTTCAATGAAAATACTTCATGAAACTTTACGCGTCGCATCATCGTGTAAACCAGCTTCCCTTTCGCAACTTCGCCCATATATTTTCAGCGCCCGAGAAAGTCACTACAGCGCGCGCAATTTTTCAAGATACCCCGGACAACCAAACCGTCTTGATACTCTCAGGAATATCCAATTCCTTTTGCCCGCGCGCATTAAACCGTGGAATTCAGGCTTTGTAGCGCGTAATCGGGGCGGCATCCCCTATTCTTTTACGTGTTAAACAGCGCCCCAGACGTACAAAAGGTTACCGGCTTTAATCTATAACCCTATAAAATCTTCCCCGGAGGTAGTCGGAGGCGGCTGTCGCTCGCGTGTACCTACACCACCGGTTTATGCTGAAAGTTTTATGAAAAATGGTAGAGGACCAGAGATTCAGAGGGAATAGCAGAAGAAGAACGACGCGGGGTTAGGACGGGCGAGGGGGGGTGGCGAAGGGGTGCGTGGGCGATAGAACGGCGTGGAAGGGAGTAGGGCGAAGGAGTAAGGGAGAGACAGGTTGGTGTAGCCTCCACTGCTTCTCGCGGATTGCAAAAGAGCGAGATTGACGTGAATATCCGCTCTCTGCTCAATAAAACACGCGAAACAAAAAGCCATCGTAAAACATCGGTTTAAACATTCATGCGAGCCTGCCCAGATGCTTCCCTTGCTTTCTTCCCTTTCTGCCGCGTCTCCTATCCTCTCAGCAAGCCCCCTGTACCCCCCTGCCCCCCCCCCCCGCCCCTCCCCCGCGTTATCTGCCTCCGTAGACTTTGCCATGGAAATTTTTTCCCCGGAAGAATGGCCGAGGCCAGCAGCCACGCGCTGCTCCGGGCCCCACTTTGCGCCCGGAAGCATTGTACGGAAGCATTAAACGGGAATGCATGAAACGGTGGCACACGGAGGAACAGCCCGATGCGGCGTAGCCTGGTTTCGATGCATCAAACTGGTCGATCCGGTTGCGTAAAAGCCACTTTCGATATTCCAGGATTTAGAACCCTGGTCGGCGCTTTGCTCCACTCGAATGACAAACGTTTGGTTTAGTTCAACAACATTATAATCGTTGAACTAAACCTGCATGTGTAATGTTTATCGTGCCATTATTGATGGTGTAATTTATAACCGTGCTTGCAGATCTGGTAATATCCTTCTTGATGAATTAATTTTGCTTTATAATTATCCAGTCTGGTGAGTTGTTTTCGCGTCAAAGGCGGTGTAAGTGGTTTCTGTAAATCGTTATAAACTATGACAGGTGTGGTGGAAATAATGGAAGGAATGTGTCAAATTTGTATGGAGACTATATTTCTTGTGTGGGTATTACTGGTTTATTTTAGAGAATCCCTTGATGGTTGTAAAATGGTAATATCTTCCATCAGTCGTCATCATTGCATATAAAATGAATTATACTTCTTATTGAAAGAGAATTGGCATCGAGGACCCTCGAGAGTGAAATTTTATTTCTCGTCTCGTTTATTTTTTAAATTTTAATTGTTGTTGGTCAATACCCGATCACTAGATTTGTAACCCCAAATTAATGTAAACTCTTTTTCGTTTTCTATCACAATTTATTTACCACTTTATAGTAGCCATGTAAGTAACTACCCTAAAAAAATCTCGAATAATTCTCAGCATCATTTTCACGTAAACTCCGCAGACGTTTGTAAGATTACCAGCAGAATAATTTATAGCAGATCTCTTATATGGGTTCTTCAGTAAATGGAGAACTTACGTGGACGTGGATAGAAATTGGCAAATGTGAGGAAGGTACTTTCTACTAGAATGTCAAAGCGGCCCCTTAGGGACATACCAGGCTTCTTGTCTGCCGGACAATCCTCTGAAAGCTCTCCAACCGTCGACGTAGTTCACAGTTTATTTAATTCGTTACCTAACATCCTTCGCCTCACGTCTTATTATATTGTTCTTCGATTCCAATACGTCCGACGAATTCCATAGCCTTCGTGCGCCAGCGTACGTCTATAAAATTTATATTTCGGAACCTTGAAGTCGTTAATTCGTACATAAGTAATCCTTCACATAAAATCCTTATCCAGCCCGAAACATTTGCAACAAGTGCGTCGAATGTCTTTTCCTCGATCAATATTTGCATGGTATAATATAATATATTACCTACATGCATGTATATCGGAGTGAATTAATTTAAACGAATTTAATTTGCTTCGAGCTCTCCATACATTTACAAAAGTTAATTAATTGCAAAACAATACACGAATTGCAGTAGTCGATACAGAATGTCAACTTCGCGTTGTGGGTATTATATTATTCAAATGTCTACAACACAGCAATCATGTTCTTCACAAAGTAAATCAATATAGGATCTTGTTACGCAATTTGGTGTTTATTATTAAATGGAGAGTGGCATCATTTATATGGTTAGCTACCTACAGGAAAGGGAATTATAAAAATACAGAAGAAATGAAACGAACAATCTACAATATTTACAAGATGTAAACTGAATTTTATTTTCACGTTTGTCCACTTCACAAGTAAAGGGAACTTAAAGAAATCATGCATCACAAATCAATTATTTTTTTATAAAAGTTTATTAAAGTTTTGACCTATAAAGATTGCACAGCTCCATCTAGTAGCAGAGGACTTTCCTCACTGCAACTTTCATTACGTCGCACAAAAAGGGGAGCAAAAGCCATTTTGGACGTTCCATCGTCTTGTCGTGTAAAATCCACTCAAATGAGGGGCAAATTTTAACTTCGAATCCCGAGGTGACATGGAGTGAGTTTCCTGAGATAATTTTCACCAAATCTCCTCCGACTTAGGTGCACAGATAGATCCGCAGAATTCGTGACCATCGCGTTTATTCCGCCCTGTACTGATTTGCAAACACAACGGTCCAAGGCGCACGTGCTGCTTATAGTCCGTAATCTGTGACAAGGGAAAGAGAAGGGGAAAGAGATTTTCGGGGGTGTAACGGCGGAAACATCCCGACGCTCTCCTCTCGCCTTCGAACAGAAAGAATGTAATTACTGGAAGGATCAAAGTCAGAGAAACAACGCCTGTGACCCGTGCGCTTCGGCTTCGCCCTTCTTGTCGACCCGGGCCTTCCTTTCGTCGTCGTCTTTCGACGAAGCGGAATTTAAATATCGACGGAAGTATTCACCGTTTGACTTCGGTAGCTGCAGCATTCGCCACCTTTCCTACCCTGCGCTACCAGTCGAAGACAACTCGTCGCTGGCGCCCTTTCTTTTCGTTGCCGAGTGACAAGGGGGTGTGCTGAAGGGAAAACAGACGGTCGTGGGAAACAAAGGAAGTTATCTACTGTCAGCGCCCCTCGCTTTTCCTGCCAACTTCTCGCTCCAGACGACTGTTAAAGTCCGCGTGGATATTTTAAAGTTCCTTTGTCGCCCTGTCCTCGTTACCCGCCGATAGTTCACGAAAAATGCAACATGGCCTCATGAAATTTTGGCAATGGGATTTACAAGCGATTCTTAACGGTGCGAGGGCATCTTAAGAACCAGTTTGAGGGAGCATTCTACTTTGATCGGCAGAAAAATTAATAAGCTATTTTCAAAGAGTTTTTCTCGGTAAATACAGCATATAATGAAATAATTTTTGGGGTATTTATTAAACTACTTTTATATTATACAAAAAGAATTGAAAATAATTTAAAAAGATTTTTTTTCTATAATATAAAAGAAGCTTGATAAATTCCCCCAAAATTTATTTCATTATATGTTGTATTTATTGAGAAAAAAATCTTTAGCCGATCGAAGTAGAATGACCCTTTAAGTGTAGACTGCAGCAGACTTATGTAATACTAGCTGAAAGTACGCGGCATTGCCCGGGTAAAACTTCGATTACCACGGAGTATCAAGAGGGTGAACTAAGAGGGAAGGGGTGGGATGTCCAGATTTCATGGTAGCCTATATTTTCCGCAGGGTTCCAGAGAGTAATAATGCAAATTTTTTTTCAGATTGGTAAAAAAAATCGGGATAAAAAATACTATACAAAACTGCAGAAAAATCCGTTGCGTAGTTGCGACGTGATTGCGTAAGAAACATCCAAGCATCCAAACACACTTTCGCATTTATTAAATTATTATATTAGTAGGATTAGGAATTGTAATAATAAGTCGTTCGGGAGAAGGAAAAGGCCTGCCTAACCAGTGGCAATCTCCCATCTTGTTTCAACGTGAGATTTAAAGAACAAATAGAAGCGTGTATATCGTTTACACTTACTGGAAGAAAAAATAATCAATGAGTTGTAACAAGACTTAGAATTTGTGATATTTGAAATTAAAGTTTCAGATCCTATTTATATTATCACATGCTGCCCGTTAATTCCTGTGACACTCCATGCATCTAACGAACTAAATGTTTCAAGGACCGCTAAGAGATTACTACTATACGTGTCACGTATGAAGGCCTCTCTTTTTTTTTTAAATCAAGGTGACAACGGAGTTATTTTAGAATGTTACACGATACGCATAATGCACCTGACAATTAAACCGTACGCCGCGCTTTATTGCGCAAAATAATCAACGTAACAGGTTTAATGCGCCCTTGGGATCGAGGAAGAAGTCACGCGGATAACTTCAACGAAGCTTAATATCTTGCCTGCGTAGCAGCACGGCTATTAACCATCCGCCTTCGTAATTATGCATAGAAGTGCATTTATCCCCTCGTTTCTATTATGATCACGCAGTTATGCCGTATTAGCGATACGCCTTCGTTCGGACGCGTGGATTCCAATCAATTGGTATCGATTACCAAGTTCTCGTCGATGGGAAAGTTTACTTTCACCGGCTAGAAGCTTCGAAGAAGACACACAGAGGAGAAGGATTAAGAATCTGTTGAATTCAATTGGACGCAATACCGGGGAAACTAGAAACGGCACTTTGCTCGACAAACTACTTCGCCAATTTCCTGGTCGTTAGGTTTCTTTAAATTGTTATTATCTAGAATTGCTTTTCGCGGTTGTAGTTTAACGTTTCATTCTTCGGATGAAACTTACCGGAGTCGCATAGATATCGCGAGTAAATTCTCGCTTTTTATATAATTTGGTATCACGAGTTGGACTAAATGGTTTATATCCTTATTCGTTTATTTATTTATTGTTTAAAGCCATACGAGGGTTATATAACGCACTGTAATTAGAATTTAACATTTACATTTAAGTTAAGAGAATTCATATTCTTATATCACACTTTCTGAGACACTATAGAAAATATTCAGGCCCCCAATATTCTCCCAGAAAGGAATTATTATACACTGTAGTGAATATCTGTGCGTTAGAAGCAGTTTTATCACAGTTTTACACTAATTTTTTTACTCTGAACATTACTAAATTAAATAATTTACATTTTGAGAATCTCTAAAGGTTTGGTTCAATGGAATAAGTAAGTTTTATAAACTATTTGAAAATTTCCTTGAGGATGCAGAAAGTACACACTTTGTTATTATTGTTAGATAAGCTGAACCTCATATTCGTATCAATTTGTCATTGTGTTGTGTATTTCTGCATTTTCTTTTTTTTTTAAAGCTTAGGAAGTTGATGCGAAGCTATTCATTGATTAATTGCGTCAATAGAGTGCATTCTGGTTGCTGCTTCCACTATGACACGTTTGATGAAACGGTGATTCTGGTAAAGCGTTACAATATGTAACCACTCAATTCCTTAAATATATAAACGCTGTAAACACATCGCTCCCATGCACGGTCAATGTGCATTTCTGTTTTCAGTATTGACGCGAACTACTCGCGCTTGTTTCAGATGTTAAATTATGCATATCTGTCAGTAGCTCTTCAACATTAAATATTTAATGTCGGTTGTTTCGCAATCGAAATTGAAATCAACGAAAATCCAAGTTTGAAAGGCGGTATAGACACCAAAATACTTTATAAGGCTTATGCACTGCAGATAATAAAACTGAAATACTTCTGAACTGATAAAACAATCTAAGAAAGAAAATATTCAATAAAAATCGCAAGGTTATTACAAGAAAGTTTTTGAAAAAATAGTGGAACTTTCTGACACACACGTGTCTCTGAGCAATCATTTTACATCAGTCATTGAAGATATTTGAGCCATTACAGTATTAGTTTATTAACTCTTTATGTCGCTTTCTCCAAGCACCACCAATTCGAGCTTGGCACTGTGTTTTGAAGAAATGAAACTGAACGCGACAACACAAGAAAAAAGACAGCAAAACTGCACCCATGCATAAAATTGTAAGACTTAAAACTCCTCATGGAAGTGATAAACAACGTTCCAATTTTTAAGAATATTGTTCCAAAGTGTCACGAAAGTTCACCGAAATCAATGTGACATTATTTCAGGCCTTAATCCCGTGCTTCGGAGTCAGTAAATGCATTACTCGAGAGAAGTGGTCGCGCAGTTCTCGGTCTAGATGTGTAGATGGGAAAGAAGAGCTGGGTCCACGCGTTTAGAATGTTTCGAGAGACGAGGAGCCACTTGAAGGGGAACGCATTCCATAGTGTGGGTGCTTACGAAGAGAGGCTCGCACCAAAAGCATGCCCTAGCTTTCTCGCTTAACCTTAGCGCACGAATACGTGCTTTCTGCGAGGAATGCGTGCCGCATCGCTTGTCGTCCTTCTGCTGTCTCAACTATGGCCGAACTGCGTTTCACGCGGGTCACCGACGGCGTAACGTTAAAAATTCACCCGCAGGAGAAAGAAAGAACTGTGCCACGACGTGCACGTACGTACACTCGGCCACTTTCTCTCGGCTCCTGTTCACATTTCAGTGTGCTTCAGCTTTTGTCGATATTGGGCTCTCTTTTCAATCACAGGATCACGGAACATCTTTTCTGTAGTTATTAAAAATTCGATGAAAACTGCGTCAAATTCGGAACAGCCGCACCAGAACTCAATATCCCGTTCGTTTCACAATGTCTCATTTTTTTCTGATACCTTCTAGTAGTCGTTGCAGACATTCCTTCTTCAGAATGATTGACTGTTTGCGGGGGTTGAGAATGAGTGACAGGTAGAATTGAAGGAAGGAAAAAGGAATGTTGCGTTTCGTCGGGCCTGCTAATGAACTCATCGATAAGGCTTACCTAGCAGGCCCTGCCTTAGACGCAGGAATGTTAGGAAATAGGACGACACGTTTATATATAGGAAGCGGTAGTTGAGCGAGCACTTGCGAGAGAGCGAAACGGTCGAGAGGCCCTCTGGTAGCGGAGTCGGAGGTACCGCTACAATTGCATGAGTACTATTACTCTGTGATAGATATGTCACCGTAAAAGTTCGAAGACCAGCGAATCTTGGAATTTACCAGGGAATTGTGACACTGGTCGCAACGAGGCGGCAAAAGTCCGAAATTACCACAGAACATTCAAACCTCGGGATTCCACCAACAGGATGTGGTAAATCTGAGGATTTACCCATCACCCTTGGTGGCAAATGCCCGAAGTTCTAATATTTTATAAGATATTTCCCACTTGCACCGCCCTACAACGGCAAATGCTAAGATTCACCGGTAAATTCCGATCTTCACCCGATTTTCGAACTTTTACAGTTAACGGATACATTCGTACCTTTGTTCCCTTGTTTAAGATAGTCACATTGCTTGCTTTACTCGTATCGATTTAGGATATCTTCGTCGTACTGTTTACGGAACGAGCCGGTAAAGCAAGAAAACGTTCCATTTCGACGTTTACACATTTATCAGAAATTTCCGAGCATTACGATCTTCCGTCGCCGTTTTTACGCCATTCTTCTTTGTCCGTTGTTCCATGCATTTTCGAATGTAGCACGATCTACCCGCGCGTTCCGATCGGCAGAACGATTGACGAACGATTTACATAAACCAGTTTCTTCACTTGTGATTTACTTTTTAGGTCAACTCCATTTCGGCTGCATCATTTTACGCCGAATATTGCGGCAAATAGAGTATTCAAATTTTTCAATTGGTTCTTCGCAACCCCCTCCCCCACTGCCCCATGAATTTTATTTCCCCGCTATAAATGGTCATTTTCATTTTCGCCCTCCATAAAGGGAAAAATTTTAATTTCCGCCGCGAAAACCTGCGTGCCCTGTTTCATAAAGCGCCCCGCAACGATATGGAATTCTAAATAACCATAATGCAGAATAAATTTCTTTTAGCACGCTGGATGGAATGAGGTTGGACATATGAAATAGAGGAAAAAGTGTGGGGCGTTCAAGTCTCTCCGCATGGTGCGACAACAATTCGAATTGCCGTATTTAATCTTCTGATGCGTATACATATTTCACTCCCTGTACCTCGTGTTTTATTTCGCCGCGGCCTTTCTCGCAATTACCATCGCTCCCCTTGCATATTTTAATTCGGAACTATGCGATTCTCAGAATTGCTGGCATAGACGGACGTCGAATGTGCGTACGCGGTAGCCGGCCTGGCGGAAGCGATTTATGAGGATCGATGTTTTATTATTAAAGCAATGGTCGATACGAGGCACATGGGATGCATATTCGGTGGCACCGAGCTCGTATCTTGGTCAGGGGCACTTTTCGGGGCTCAGAGTTGATTTTCCAACCGGCTGGAGAGACACTAACCTGTATCACCCTCTTTCGACCCTGTTCTCTCCTTTTCACTGTTTCAGGATTCTGTTTCTGCACCTCTGAAATGAACGTAGGTATTCCATTACGAAAGTGAAATGTGTGAGCACACTTTACGATTCGTACTTTTAACGTATGTTTTGCGAAGTATTCTTATATCATTCCATTTCGATGCTATGAATATTCCATTTGTTTCGTTTTCTAGGTTCAGACCCGCGGGTCTCGTTTTTTGATTAGAGAACTTTGAATTTGTTCTTTCGAAAATTCTTTAACAATAATTGGCGATGCGTGTGGTAATTACGAAAGATGAGTTCGATAAATGTAATGGAAATTTGTGTTTAGGAATGTTCCATTCTTTGAATGCTGATTTTTTTTATAGTTACAAAAGTGTATATGGAACGTTGAGAGCAAAGACTTGTAATTAAGAGGTAAAAGAAATTAATCTTCGTTGTGTAGTAATGAGTAGAACGAAATATGGCTGCTATGAATTATATTCGTACTCTTGTTTCCCGTTTTATATTTCCTGCATATGTAGATGTGCTGATAAAATTTCATTGCTTCCTTGCATTGCATAGAAATAATAACGCTGCCACACGCGTAAATACTCTACACAGTAATGAAAATTTTTTAATTCTTTCGTCAACACATCGCGTAAAGACGGCTTACAAGCTTATCAGCGCTATTGACACAATTTTTCCTCGTTTCGGGGTTTACAGAAAGCGGGGAGGGGCTGAAATTTGAGTGCTCTATTAACCATTATATCAACGCATCCACCGATTGGCATTTAAAGGACCATTTAAACCTCTACAACGCCGATTACTCGCGAAAGAGAATATAAAAATAGCCATCATCATGTTTGGTTCCATAACAGCGTTTTCACTGAAACAGCAATATCCGCGTTTAATAACGAGCATGCTGCTGGTGCTCAAGGGGCATTTAATCTATCGTTAACTGCAAGCATTTATTCGCAGCATAAACGATATCCATGAAATCACGAACTTGAATCGCAGCATTCGCTGTAATTATCATCATGCTTAGTACATGTTCTATGGGTTCGTTTTTGTAAGTAAAATGTAAGTTTTGTAGAAATTAAAATGTCGAAAAGAATTGAGGTATGAATTAGAAGCATGGAAACTATGAAGACCTCAGCAGTTTCAAAATCGTTTTTTAACGTAAAGTGGTACATACGTTTGGTCTGACCAAAACTAGTTTACTCTACTTGGAACCGTATTGACAGACCACAGGCCAACGGGCAAAGAATGAACAATGTACCAGGTAATTTCAACAGTTTTCGTGTATGTTTCTAGAAACTTTATTACAAGAATCAACATACAACGAATCAAATTGAGGAGTTTATGTATTTTCCGCCATCGTACATACGTTGCACTACCACAAAAAAAAAACGAAACACATTAATACATCCTAAAGTGCTTCTACCAAATAGAAACTCTTAAAAGAATCCTAGTCATATAATATATAATAAATGCATAAGTATGTTTGGATGATTGTTACTCAATCATGTTGCAACTACACAACAGATCCTTTTGAAATTTTGTATACAAGTAGTCTAGAACGGGGAATAACATATAAGATATTCTTTATCCCGATTTTCTTAATCGATCTGGACCAAATTTTACATAACTACTCTCTAGAACCCTGCGGAAAATATAGGCTACCATGAAATCTGAACATTCCACCCTTTCCCCCTTATTTTAGCCCCTTGATACTCTGTGACAACCAGTTTGACCCGGACAACGCCAGGTACTTTAAGCTACTTAGTAAGATACAAGCGTGTTGCCTCTCAGCAGAAATGATATTTTCACCAATGCATAATGGAGTTTGTTCACCAATAACTCAAAAAGACAATATAGAAAAATATATGTCGCAGTATGTAAAATCTCCACGTTGCATTAAAAAGTTTTACAAGTACATTACAAATAATTACAAACTTCAATAAACTTAGGGCGCCCACTATCTAATGATTATCATCCCTATTAAGAGGTCAGTATAACTCACCCTTCTCACTTGTCCCTTGCCTTTCCTCTTTACCACTGGTTTCTCTTTCCCTCATCCTCGAGGGACAAAATAGCGAAACACAACGACATATGACGTTCACTGTCAGTGAATTTCTCTGCCACGTTGAAATCGAATACCCCCAATGTGGATCTCTCCAAAGAAATGCCTCTTGCGACCATCGAGTATGCTCACACTTCGCGAATTTCTTTGTCCAAGGGAAAGAAACAAACCGAAGCCATTTTAGTTTTCGGGATATATAGGCTCGACTGCATGGGAGCACAGTTGTGTACGGTGGTGGAAATACATAATAAGATATGAACAGAGAGAGGGCACGCGGCATAATCATATATCATAGGTTAGCGCTGTATGGCGAAGTAGTCGTCCGTTCTGCAAGGAGAACACACTACCGTAGTGGATACAATCACCGCCTCTTTCACGGGCACACAAGAAGACTATCCGCTTTAATGCAGGTTCTCAAACTTTCTGATAGCACCAGCCTCCATTATACTATACAAATTCGCGAGGCTTACCTTGCGCTAGGAATTATTTACCTTCAGATTGAAAGCCAATAGTAGACCAGCGAAAGGTATTTTCAAGTCATTAAGCATAGTTCCGTGTACCCCAACCGCGATTGTCAGCTACTTTTCAATTAATTGCAATTCGTGGAAGTATGTTTCATAGCTGGACAATGTCGTGGTTGTATGCCAGTCTTTCTGTGTTTGCACGAACTTTGTAGATAATATTCGAAGGCTATATACCTGAAAGATTCCTTAAACTTCAAAACCGATTTGATCGAATTCGGATAAAGTGAACTAACTACCGAAGACCCCGTGTTTTATCAAACTCATTAATGAAGAGTAAAATCAGGATAGATTTAGGATAAATAAATCTCGATTGCTGTAAACTATTTCTTCTGAAATAAAGGTACACATGTATTTTCGTGTATATTTTTGCACAAATGCAATAAATTCAATAGAATGCCTTGTTGTTGGAGATAGGAGTTTTAATGTGTGGGCACTAATTGAAAAATGTATATTTTAGCTATTGAATTGATAAGTTCTTATATCTATTTCTGCCTCTTTTTTCAAATCTGGAGAATTCGTATTGCTCAAAACAGTAATGGATGCAGATTCAAAAATACAATTATTATACAACATACACACAATACTGTACACAAAATTGTACGAAGTTGGTAGGAAAATAATTGGAGTAACAGGTATAAACGTGGTCTGTTCCCAATGGAAATTTTCGTTGTGTAGACATGGCAGCCAATGTGTTAAGGGTTCTGCGAAGTCGTGCACTATTAACGCTTACTTCTTTACCTTTCCCACCGTTCTTTTCGACGAGGATCGCTTAAACTGCGGGGGTCCGTGCACACACATGGATCGACATTAGTGTTCGAAGCGACCAATGTGCTCGCTCTCTGGGATTTCGGAGCAGTTTCTCTAACTTTTTGAACAAGAACGGAAAGTTGCCCAGCGCGCCGAGGGGGTAAATGGTTCGGTCAATGAATAAATAGTGGAATCAGGGGAAAGTTGACGTAAGGAGATACTTTTCTGTGTGCGCTGTGGCATGTGGGAAATTGTGTCTAGGTTGGACACTGAATCAATTGTAGTTCCGCGAAATAACATAGACTGGTCTGAAAACTGACTCGCGATCCTTTAACAGAGAGTTAGAAGCGATAAAAGGAAAAGAACGGGTGAATAACGTCCTCAAGTTTCCACCTTCCTTTACACGCTTTCGATTTCAGCTAATGTATATACTTTTCTTAGAAATCTATCCATGTTTGTTATAAACAATAAAAAAAAATACATATGTGGTAAATGTAGAAATAAAGTTTTCAAATTGCTGTTTAAAATGCAAATTAATTAGTAATATTGTGTATTCCACAGAATTTCACAGAAATTCTAAAAAATTCTAATTCAACTGTTGTATTTCCAAAATTTTACACGTTTGGTAGTATAAAGTTTATAAAAAATTGGAAACATTTCAACTTTAAAAAATTAAATTAAAATATAATATATAATAAATAAAAATTACAGAACAAAATACTGATCTGAACTCCTTACATTGGAGGAAAAGTAGAAGAACTAAATAATTGTAAATCCAGATTTTCCCACTTGAGGCGCACGCAGGTTTTTTAGAATTTGAGGTTCAATATTCTATAAAATTTTATACCCAGACTTTATACCACGGAAAGCTTTATTGACGTAGTAGAATGTATTATGAGGCAGGATCTTGCGCTTAGTTGGCAGAATGTTTTTTACGCGGCACTCAATAACTTACTGACTCAGAATAATATGGGTCGTCAGTTTAAAAAAGGAAGGCTGGAACCATTTGCAATTGATCTATCTTAAGAACCAAGGATAAATTTTAAAAAATCATGTCCAGTTACTCCATAGTTTCTCACCCCGAATTCGTGAAAGAAACAAATTGGCCATATAGTATATAGAACATTATCTGTACACAGGATATTTCCATATCATACCACAAGAAGAAACATGCAAATTTTCATAAAAAGGACGCTGAATGCTGTTTTACTGCGATAGTGTTTTCTAATGGGAGATTTCGCTTTCCAAGTAGAAGCAATTAAATCTTCATGGCTTAACTTTTGATGTGCGCTGTTGAAATTTCAAAGAGCATCAATACGCATATATACAGTCACACACTGAAATCATAAATGTGTATATGTTCATGTACGTCACACCGTGAATATATTTTTATTACCTTCAACCCTTAACTGATGATGCTGAGATGTTTATTTATTTCGACGTTTTTTCACGTGAGCATGCACGACAACTAATTTTAGTTTTATATCCTTTATAAATAAAATTTTATTTGTATCACTTACCGAAAAGATTCGAATGCTTTATTCCGAGGAAAAAGTCAATTTTACTGCGTAAATAGAATTCAGGATTGTAGTATGTCCGACCTCGCGTGGCTAGTTAAGGGTTAACAATGTTTTACGCGTTAAACCACACACGCACACCTTTTGCTAGTATGATGACAGGCACATGTTTATACGATCACACGAAACGACGTCACTTCCAAAGACAATATAGTATCCTTCGTTTTATGCAAGTTCGCATAAAGAATACAGTCTCACCACTACATGAATAAACTGTAATACTTATATACAGTACGTACAACAGATGTTATTTCCATGTAGAAATTTTCCATTTTCGTTATAAAATTACACTTACAGTAGAACACGATATGTTAATAATTTTTTCGGTTGTTGATCATCGAATTTGTAACTGGGTATAAAAAAGAATTTCAAGCAGAGTAAAAAGTCTGAGAAAAAATATTTCAAACCAGTAGCCTTTATTTTCAGTACTCAGAACTGATTTGCTCAATTGTAAGACACTTAACACTTATTGCCGCGCCCTAACTCGACACCCTAACTCTAATTGCTTATATCTCGAAAGTGAAGCCTTGCATTGCAACGTGGTAAAGCAGTTTTGAATTTCTGTTGGTGCGAGGCATTTGCATGATTCGACGTACCGCATGATTCTGGGACAGCCTCTATAAGCACTTGATGCTATAGAAACTCGGTCTTTATTAGCATAACGAACACAATTAGCAGAGGCAGTAGAGTTGCTATAAACAGCCATTGCTGGTTGAACGTAAGCTATTACACTACAACGGACTTTTTATAGAAAACATTTTTGAGGTGACTGATATTTTTCACATGTGAACATATTTTTCATCTTCTATCTGTTGTAAGTGAATTTTGCCTCTATCAATTAAATATATCCAAGATATCAGTTATGAGCCACAGAAATGTCTGGATTGAAAAATCCTTAAAATTAATTTGAACCAAGAGAACGATATTTGCATTTGTATCAGTATTAACACAAAGTTACATATCGTTAACTTCAACATCTATTCACTTCGCTGTCCTAGGTGCACTTTATCGTCTATGCCTACTTTTTAGATTATCTCAGTATCGTACCATAAAATTTCCTCTATCACCCAAGACTTACTCCAAGACAACTGTCAAACGCTAGTGTTTTGTACAATGCAACATAATGTATTGTAAACTATTATCTCAATAAAAGAACACTTTTCAAACTCATTCAGTTACAGCGTCACTAAAAGAACCCAATTCTTATAATAAATTACACTTTATTTTAAACGTCTGCACCTTTTAGACTCTAGAATATTTTTCTTGTTAAACAGACAGAACATTCATAATGACAACGTAATTATTTCACTACTACGATATTAGCCTCTCTCCTTTGAAGATTATTACAACGTACCTAATTCGTGTTGTTACAGTATTGAAATAATTACATTAATATTTCGAATGTTGTTGCATCACTTTATATATGAAGGACTATAGATTGAATGAATAATCGTGGTTTCTTGGAGATAAAAAGATGCCGTCAAGTTTTCGTTGTGAATATACGTGATTGTCTTACCATTAACTCTTTGAGTGGTTTAAGGTTTTGAAAAATATCGCTTCTCCCAAGAAAGTTTTGCTAACTCGCTGCGAGCAAGCATGCAGAAGCACTCAAGCAACACCTTCAATATTCTCCACAGCATATCAACGTGAAAACATGCCAACACCATGCACAGCATTGGTATATATATCTCGGCGTGAAAACACGCCGACGCCAAACAAACTGTTAATTCTTCATCGTATTAGCAGGACCCGTCACAATATTTTCGGCTCGAGCTGGCACTCACCACTCACCACTCACCATCAGTGAGTCGGGCATAATTTACGATGACACCAGTACGAAGAATCGTCACAGAGTCTAGCGAGGACCTACCAAGTGGGATGGTTGCATGCCACCGCGGGGAAAGTAACCCTGCCTCGAGTAAATACCTCGTGATAGTATTTCCGTGACTTATTACCGCAGCAGGCGAGAAACGTCTGCGGCGCAGCGGCGACTAATGGCGCCATGTGGTTGGGAAATAAGAAGATAGAAGTAAGAAAACGTACAAGCAACCCCCCTGGCACGGGGATGGCTGCGACCGACCGTAATGTCGGACGACAACGGAAGAAGCGGCCTCCCTTCGTCATGTGAAAGTCCGAAACGACCTTACGCCATTAAATGTACTTATATAAGATAGTGGTCGGCCGACCGTGCATCAATCACGATAATAGGACAATAAATATCTGACCGACAGGCGAGCGGCCAGTTAAGGTCAAAAGTGCAGCAGCTCGCAATTTCTGCCCGACTTCCTGCCGATGCCTGTGGTCAGTAACTCAACCTTCGCATCTATAGTATGTAATTGGTTCCCTATCGCGGCTTAAGTCTCGCATTAAAGTGCCATATCGAGCCTCGACGTTTCTGCCTTCGAGTGTTATCGAGGTTCGATAGTCCCTGGACGGGGGACGTGGCAAGGGGAACGCTCCTGTTTCTGCTCGAGATTTTTTCACCTTTGCATTATTTAAACACAGTTCTTTGTGTAAAAGCAGATACTACCGTATGCCTTTAGGGGTTATGCCTAAAGGAGGCCGAAAAGAGGCGGATGTTTATGAATTTTTTTTTAAAAAGCGGAAGCATATACTTTTACAGAACATTTTGCATTTAAAAGAGCAACATTTGAAGAACATTTAGTAATTTTTTTGTAGAAAAATGTTTACGTTTATAATAAAATTACTTAATTATATTCTGAAATATCTATTTTTATTGAGTATTATAAAAGAGGTTCGCGATTCAAAGAAGTTTGGGAAACACTAACTTAAGAACATGGATTACTCAAAACAGCTATTTGATTGAATAGTTATTTTAACACACAACGAATCTCTGAACTCATATTTTTGTTCAGTAGTGTTTTTACTAGAGATTCTGGAACATTCCGTGACGAAACTTCCGAGAACTACTACCGAAGTACAGTGTTGTCTCGTTTTAAGTCTACATCCCTTGTTTCGTTAGAAGTACATTTCCATCCCCACTGCTCCTTTCGCAGTCGCCGCGGCAAAGAAGAAAGGCGAGTGGAATAGCATAGGTACCGTTTCCTTAGGAGTTCGATCTGTGCCCCGATCGTCGAATTTATAACGAGACAAACCTGCACCCCTAAATACGAAAGCAGCAAGGTGAAAGTCTGTCCTCTAAGGGAATGCGAAATTTTTAATCAAACATAAAAGCGTAATTTTATGTAAAGCGTGTGACATTCTCGACCATGAAATATGCACACGCAGCTCGTCCGCATTTTCACCCCAAAGTCGTAAAGTGTCGCCGCATGTGTCTCCACCGTGATAGTAAAGTTTCATGTGCCATTTTTATACATCGCCGAAAAGATTTAATTACAGAGACCGGTGCTGGACACCGTGATCTCATATTTGACACAGAATCCCCTCGCGTTTAGTTGGAGAATCTTTCGTTGATCGGCTACAGCCAGGCCCGCGGGACAGCCGGCGTAAATATCGCATACCCTTCGAGGTGGGCATGAGTCGCGCGCATTAACTGTTCAAAACTACGACATATAAACTTCCTTTTCCCCTTGTATAAACTATAAAAGAGCGGGGTTCTGGGCCGACAGACGACTTCGCAACCTAGACTAACTATTAAAAGTTGCAAATTGCTGCAGACACACTGCGGGCCCCGACGTTAGCGCGCCGACCATCTTGGCCGCTCCTCCCGCCCTGTCCTAACTTACTTACTTACCAGACTTACTTCCTTACTTACATAGTCACTCGCTTACTTACTTATTCCCAGCCCCGTATTCTTTACCCTCGCCTGTTTCTGCGCCACAGTTCCCTCGCTTAACATTACTTGTTCATGTTCTTTCCTCGCGTTCGGAGGCAACTGGGCCGCCCCGAACTCCCGAATGGCGTAGCAGACACACTAAACTTACGGGAACAACAAGCCCGCGCGCTCGCGTATTATTTTTCGAATTTATTTAAGGCAACGAACTTCCCACGGAGCTTGGCGGGGAGCGGCGAAGTTCCCCATTGGCTAACGCGATTATAAGCTGGGCACGTTGAGTGCTGCTGATCCGATTATCGACTTATGATTTTCGACAGACGCGGAAATGAAACATTCATTAGCGAAGGTATCGACGGAAACGCACGTAAATATTATATTCTTGTTTGGACTCGTTAATCTTCCCGTTTGCCGATGTTTATACGCGGTCAGCGTTATAGAACGTCGGTATCGACTCGATATTTATCGGCCCATTAGCGTTCAGAATTTCGGCGGATATTATAGTTTTTATCCACGAAAAAAAAGGGTTAGCAAATGGAACCTTTTGTTCGCGATCGTTTGAATTATTCAATAACTCTAGTCAATGTCCAAATTTCGGGATATTTTTATATGGGTTCTTAATTCCCTTCAATTTTCTTAATTTTATAGAAAAACGTGGAGTTTATGTGTGAACAGAATATTGTGGAGCATAATAATATTATACAGCTGTCCCCATTTTCAATACCGTTAAAAATACATGTGGATTTTGTTTTAGTGAAATACTAATAAGTAGCAAAATACCCGTGCCTCGTTACGGTAGAATAATTTAAAGGAGTTCCTGTTATATCTGTTCTTTTAATTAATTTTTTATGTAATTTCTGTATATATTATATAATACAATTATAATGAATCCTGCATTTGATAAACGCCAATAATAATGTTAGCGAATTTTTAGTAAGTGCCTCACAAATCAATGAACGAACCATAGACATGTTGAACGAAACCAGGCGACGGTTTATTCCCTTACGCGTTTCATTCGAAGAAGAGTGAATATCAATTTTCAGTGGCTCCTAAGTTTCCAATTGTAATGCTGTGTGCCATTTTTCAAGTACTACTCAAACATTGATTTTGCGTGAGAAGATATCGGTGCTGTTCTACTGTTTCTCGATTCGTCCATACATTTTCGGAAACGTTCGGGGTACTTAATTCTCGTGATCTCGAATAACAGAAACTGGGGCGCAAAGAGTATGAATATTATAGTTTCTAAGAGTAAACCTTGAAACTCTAATATAATGTTACTACGACAGGAAACGCTCTCTTCGTATTTGCTTGAAGAGAAATGCAGCAAAGTGCTTTCCTCTGCTTTCCTGGGTTCGTCTTTTAAGTATGACAAGTTGAAAAATCAAGACGAAGTTGTCGGAAACGAAATTGTCAAAAATTTATTTCAGATACATGAACTGAGGACAAGTAGATCGTGTTGGTAGATTGGAATTTCTGCTGACTCAAATGGGATGAATGACAGAAATGGGAATAGAAAAAATAGACGCGCTAAAACTAGATGCGTAGATATCCAAACCCCTCGAAGAATTTTTAAGAAGACTTCGAAACAGATATATCCTTCCAAACTGTCTAATAAATATCGTTTTCGATTGTAAAATACTAACGGTACAAAGTATCTGCAAAATGGTCCAAAAAATCCTCTGTGCACTTTCATTACGTTTCAGTAGCAACAAAGTTCTTACTTTAGTATTTTTTTCGGAATATCAATTCGATTAATTTGCTTAAATGTTTTTACAAAACATAGATGCATTTCTTAGTAATTTTTTTACTAACAGACACCATTCACACTATTTCCAACCACGGAAAAAAGACATGTGGAGCGAGTACTACACTGTAAATCGGGGGACCAGTGTACACGGTGCAAAAACGGTTAACTGCTCGCCACCGCCACAAAATCATGCATCAACGATCGTGTTTACTTGTTTCGAGGATTGTCGTTTTCTTTGCAATTGAACATTTGTATGACGCTGCAACGGCCAATAAAGCAAATGAAACGGCGCATCGTTGGATCGCGCGAACGTGTATACTAATATAGCGCTAAAGAGTATTAACGGCGTTTATTTTACCAGTTAGTTGTGGCTTTCCATTTCTGTTCCTAAATATATCCTATAAAGTATTTCACGACCTGCGGCGCGTTACTAATCGAACAAAGCACCGCATCGGCGTAAACGCTTTATCGAGCACTGCGGAGTATTTTCCCTCCGCTCGCGCATTTCATCGTAATTCGGTTCAATTATCATTTGATTATATCGAATTCAGGACCGCGTAGTTAGCAGCGTTCCTCGGGCACGGTTGTAAAAGGCGAACCGATGATTCCACAAATTCAAAGCATTATTCGCGCAAATGAAAGTCCATGGCAACATGGAGCGATAAAGTATTGAGTTAAAACTGAAACATTTTTTCGTGACTTTTATCTAGAATTAGAAGAGATGAGCATGTCTGACATATATTGTATATGATTGTTTAAGAGCTGCTATTTGTAGAAAGGAAACGAATGTGTCATTTATAGAGCCATTAAAAAATTTGAAGCATTTGTGCTCTATTATTCGTGTTTATTTTCTTTGAATTTGTTTCGTTATAAACAGCTGGTTTAGACTTGTGAGGGTTAATTAGCACGTGTACGATAACTGTGTGAATTTAGGGTAAAACTGTGTTTAACAGCTACTTCTGAAAAAGGAATTTATCAACGAATGAGCTGTGCTAAAAAAAGAAATGTGTGGCGTAGAATGAAATTTATTACCATCTTAATTGAACTTTTTTAATGATATTCTATTAGCAGAAAGGTAAAGGGCAATAAAGTTTAACTAAAAGGAAATTCAATTTTCGCGTGCAAATGAATTTTAAGTGTACAAATTATTCGCTCTTCTACATCACCATATAAAGTATAAAAAGTAGGTACTTTATTCTACTATTATTTAATATTATCCTTCTCCAAGTAATTAAAAAGCTCGTTGAAAGATTCACTTTGTTCCGTGAATTTAGTAATCAGCCCTAATTTTTTAACACTCATTCGTGTTTTACTCATTTTTCTCTTTCAACGCCGTAGAGGATTATTTAGGTTTTCTGCAGCATTTAATCCTCGTTTGTGCATTTTGTCCGGAAACTCTGTAAGACTATCTCAGGATGAATGCACTATCATTAGGTCTACAGAGAATGTCAACGTTATCGTATGGGAAGGTAAGAAAATGGAAAGTAACGACTCAATATCACGCGCACACCGGTTGCGTGGACTGAATTAACACTACTGATATGGTAGACGATGTATCGTCCGCCACCGGTGACACCATTTTTCCATTAAGTCTGCCTACACTCAGTATTGTGTAACAAGCTTTTACGATTTCACTGGTTCGGCTGTTATTCTATTCTTACTCACACGAAGGTGCTACATGTTCGATATTCTTCTGTATTAATTACCAAAGGGATGCGAAGTCGTAAAGTGTAAGTTGCGTTTTCCGGATTTGCGTATTACTTACGGTTATCATTGCTGCTTCGCAGTCGAACTCTTTGTTAAACTCACGTGAAATAACGATTTAGTTGCGTTAACAATTTAATAATAAATATGTCATTCACTTTTGAGCACATCTGTGCAAACATGAGTATATTAAACATCAATTGCAATTAGAAAAGCTCCAATTTTTATTCACTTTTTAAGTACAGGTAGAGGTAGAGATAGAGGTTCACAAAATCTATGAACTTAAGGGGGGAACCTGGTTTAGGACGCTGAAAACACCGTGATTTTTTACGAATTATTTTCTCAATAAATATAAACAGAATCTCTCTAATACTTTAAGGGTGTTTTACTATATATACAGACAACAAGAAAACTTTTTTTATTCAATAATAATTCATTTAATAAATCAGGTTCCTCACTTAATCGAAAGCAAGAACCAATAATTTCAAAACAGAAAAAATAAAAAATATTAGTTGAGTCATAATAAGTAAAATCTCATATAAAGACTGATTAATACTTTTTACATGTTTTCGTTAATAATAATCCCGCAAACCTGAACCTGCCATAAATTCTATATTTCTTTTGGAATTTTTATATCATAAAATTCATTCGATCCACCTAAACGAATATAAAAGCGCATGAATCGATCCAATTAGCCCAATTCTTTCTCGTCGCCTAAATTGAATGAAGCAAAAGCTCGTCCAGGTCTTGGATCGCTTCGGTTTTTAGTACACTTTCATCCCTGCCTCGCTGGCAAGCGATTTCTTCGAAATGACTTTTACTATCTATCGAATATCAGCGACGTCGCGGCTAGGTATACCGTGATGCATAAAGAATCCAGTTTATGGTGTCTGTTAGGACCCGACGATATCCGACACGTCCCATTTCCGCCAGCCGACGTCTTTTTGGCGGTGATACCGCTTCCTGTTGCTACGAACTACCCAGCCGTATTCAAGAGTGAAGACTAACCCGATCCTCTATAAACCGAATTGGTCGTCACTAGAAAATTTACTTGTCTTAGGTATATGCACAGTAGAATATTGGTGCTCCATCAGCCAAATCGTCTTAAGGTGACTGCCTCGCCAAATGCCTTATACAAAATTCACCATTTCCTTCTGGATTCATTCATTCCCATTCTTAACTTCCATTTCTTATTGCGCTCTTTTACACCCAGACCTTACACGGCGAAATGTGAGGGGACTTCTGAGATGGATCGTAACACTTGAGATGTTAATGTTAAACACTGTGAGATATGGTTACTGCGACTGCAGAATTTGAATATGGGATTAGATAAAATAGACCATCTTTTTCACTATTTTTAAAAAACGAGAAAGCGTAAGAATTTTTAATAAATTATTAATCACTGAATGATAAATAATTTTCTAGCCATAGACAAAATATTAATGATACAAAATATCAAATTTTCTTTTATTTCGAAACACAAAATATAGCCAGTGACAAGATTAATAACAATTAATCATTATTGATATAAATTAATAATTATTTTCTCCTACATTGGCCAATTTTTAAGGGTCAACGTTGTTAATTAAGCATTTATTTATTTCAGCATAGACGTATCGATAAAAGGAATAATTTGTTATTCGTTCTATTCCCTGCTTCCGGTACTCCTTTTCATTTTCCCACTCCTTGGTGCGACTACATTGCACTGAACATTCGTGTTTTTGTCTGTTTTAGGAAATGAAAGTTAATTGGGCGACGTCTCCAGGAAACCAGCCAAAACAAGACACCAGCAGTAAGTACCTCAACGTCACCTGCCTTCTTTTTCTTGTCCAGTTGGACATCAATGATTCATCTAACTCTCTGTCCGTTTTAAGGCTCGTTGTTCCCTGAAGAGTACATTATTCTTTACAGTAACACCATCTTTAAAGATTTATTTACGTACTGTCACAGTACGTAAGCAGCCATTACGTTTTGATTATGAGAGTTGAGGGAAAAGTACTCGTGGATGCCCTGAGTAGCCAAGATGGTTAAGGATTCTTATCCTCCTAAAAAATGTACTCCACAACGTCGTTGAGGGTACTTTCGTAATTTCGATGATTGTGAAAAACATCTAGAAAAGAGTACTTATGGCTTCACATAATCTTCTTGTATTTAATTGCTGTTTGTAAAACACGTTGCATTATTACTGCATTTTGAAAATCGTCCAATTAATAATTGAAATGTACAATTACTCCACTACTGTTGTTTTCTATTTAACGTTCATTCATTATTCTAGACTATAGACTGTACATGGTTAGAATAACTATTCAGTTTACTGATCATAAGAGATATAAATTTTCAAGAAGAATTACTCTTTATATAGGGTAATTCCGGGAGACGCAGTCGGGCTGGAGAGTTGGTCGAAACAGTTGATTTCTAGAGAATTAATTGTTCTGAACCTTAACACATTTTTACATATACACAGATGTAGAGTCTGAATATAGCAATTCGACCAACTCTCCAGCCCGACTGCGTCTCCCGGAATTACCCTATGCTTAACACAAATGGACGATGTTGAAGTATGAAACTACCAAGTAAGTTGGCTTTGTTAGCGTCAGAAGTAAACTGACTTTTAATATATTTAAACTTCAGAACAGAAAATATAAAATATTGTACATAAAACATATATATATAAGGTCGAATATAAACTTTCATTACATTCGTTTTGTGAAAAGAGATTGAAAGAGAATGGGTAGCTCAATATTTATCTTCCTTTTGTTATCAATTCTCTGAAATGTTCATATCCGAGCGTGTAACAAAAAAGTGATCGATCTTATTAAAATCTGAAATATACGAGCACGCTTTTGTGCGGATGGTAGGAAATTAAAAATCTCGTTCTATGTTTCGATGCCTTAGGCGCAAAGTTCTGCAAATAATAGGTTCTACCTCATGCCAGCTCCATATTTCGTCTCGAATATTTTATCATGCAAAATAAACTAACGCTAATACGACAGCCAAATTTTTCATTAACTAATTGGCTGGTAGCCAATATAGAGAAACACAATGATTTGTCGGTCGATGTGTGCCCTGTGGCATTAAATTCAATTCGTCCTTCCGATTTATTCCATTCGATGCACACACATACTTGGAATTCGCCGTTATAGACAGCCAGTAACAATATTTATGATACACAATTTACCGTTTGCGCGGTTGACCACTTAACACGGTAATGAGATTTAAAAGGATTCACAAGTCACGTGGAGCACACATTTTTCCTGTTGAAAGGAAACAGATCACCTTCCAGTACAATATATATACTAACTTTGTGTCTTTTTTATTATTACATACTTCAGAATTATAATGTGATAAGATATTGTTAGAAATTGTAACGACCTAAAATTTAAAGTGGCGTTATAATTTCTGGATACATGGACTATACAATAGAGCAGTGGTTACACGTTAAAAATACGTCATTTAGTAAGCCCTTTCACCTTTTGCTTTTCTACCATCGAAGCAAAACGACCACAAACCAGTGAATCTAACGTAAGCCCTTCCTTTTTGAGGATTACAGCTGCTTCCGCTTATAAAAAAATTTAATATATCTCTCTCCTTCGGCATGAATGGCAGTGAAATGTTTTCCACGGAAATCTTTACTCTTTCCCTAGCCTTTTATTACAAAGACAGATTTGCACTTGCAAAAGCTCTTGCTTTCATAAGTCGTTAGAATCTGAAGAGGATCTGTATACGAAACATTTTTTGAATTGTCATGAATTGTCACTCATCATTAATCTTTGCATATTAATAAGCAAGAACATTATTCACAATAAGTTGTAAAATCTACAGTCCTAACATTAATAATTAATTCAATACGGATGTTCTAATTAACATTAATTCGGTTTCCAAAAGTGATCGGACACCAAAATGTGTCAAAGTGTTTAATTTCCATTTTAAGACGTTCTGAAAGAGTAATAGATATCTATACAAAAGCTGGAACAGAAGAACGCTAATGAAATACTTTTAATTAAATTTTAATCAAATCGATTATAGTAAAATTAGAGAAAATTAAATGACATGTCGCGGCCATTTGTAAATGCTTTATAACTTATACTAATCTAACATGCAAAAATAATAATATACTTGTTCTTACCACTTAAATACCTACAGCTTTTCGTAGCAACGAATCAGTTTCCTTTTTCCGACTGTTTCCTTTCTCATTCCTTTAAGTCTGTTTGACGTTGATGTCTCGCTCAATTTCCGCCTTTCCTGTACGCACAAAAGGGTAGGAAAATTTTCATTCTTTGGTGAGTGTTTTTAATTAACCGGAGACAGTTATTATAATTGAATACATGCCGGCGTCTTGTTTCCCTAATGGCATTTACAAATATTCGTTGAAGCACTTGTTTCTCCACAATGGATAATTCTTCTGGGAGAGCATTAGTACTGAAAGGGCTTTCATTTTGGAAAATGAAGCGGTTAATAAAACAACGATGGAAAATAAACTGCAAGATTTTGCAGAAATTCCCATTAAACGTATTGTGTCCTTACAGTAAGTATGAAAACATGATTTTAATGGAAAAAATGTGGCAGCAGTTTCTCCAAAATTATTACAGTCACATATTCTTTAAAAAATTATACGTGTCTACATACTTTACTAAGTATAAATACTTTCTAGAATTGTTAAATAAAATGTCCTGCTATTACCTTTTCTTAAATTCTCACATGAGTAACAGAAACAAGGAAGTCTGAACTCTCTGCCTGCATAAAATGAAAGAGAATCCTCCAGACTGAATGATTTTGTCCATTACATTCGCAAATATCTAAAAATTGTTTAAACTACCCAACCTCGCCTGTATTCCCTGTATCTAAATTCAAGAACATCAGCAATGGTGGAAATGTGAAAATCAAACAATAACAATATTAAAATATTTTAAAACTAACCGGTGCTTTCATTAATTATTACATAAGGCTCACTTACTTATACTTCATTACCTACGCAATGTTTACTTATATAATAAAGCACTAAACATAAATTATCACAAAATGTCAAGGGGTTGAAATCAGAGGCAGGAGGTCAGAGGTTGTCTCGGTTCCATGGTAGCCTATATTTTCCTCAGTGTCTTAGAGAGTCACTGAGCAAAATTCGATCCAAATCGGTCGAAGGGTTTAGCAGTTAATAGTGAGCATACACACAAGCATTCCACACAGAAGATTAACGATCTTCGAAAATCGGACTGCAGTCACAACGGGAAGTCTCACCCAAACAATCGATGATGGCGTAAATAAAACAGAGAAGGGATTTCCTCTTCTACCCTGTCCACCGTATGTGCAAGGAAGCCGAAAAGGACGGGCACGTGTGTCTCGCCCCCTATTATACATGTACGGTGAGCGATGAGCGCGTGTGCGTGTTTGAAATTCAGTGAGGGGCGGTAGCAATATTTAACTCAGTCTGAAATTCCTCTTTTTATAGACTTGTAAAACCGTGACAGGCACATGGGACCCGATCCTGCATCCCCTTCCTCGCGCTTCACCCATGTCGTTCTCTTCTATGCCCCTGTTCGCCCCACCCCAGCCTGCACTTGCCCCATCTGAAACGGTTAGATGGTAGTCCCGTGTCTCTCGTCGTTCTTCCCACCGACTTTTCCATTGCTGGTCCGCTACCACCCTCGCCATGCTTCTCGAATCTTCCCTCCACCCCCTTGCGGCCCCCCGTCCGCCCCATCGAATTCTCTTTCGAAGCCGCGGTATACCTCCCCGCGGACAAATGCAAAACTAAAACGCACACCCTCCCCCATTCTCCGTGTAAATATGGCCGGGGAACTACTGCACGGTCGTTGAACGGGGTGAGCACACTTTTTCCTACCCCCGTCGGTCTCCTTCCCCACGATCGCATTCCCCCGTCTACGGGGAGTAGATACCTCTGTACGCGTTGCGGTTACAACTGAGACGGGGCGAAGGCGCGCGGTTGTTTTAGTTTTCTGTAAGGGGATTCTACGAAACTCGGGTGTATCGGTACACCTGCGCATCCTGCGACTGGGTTAGGTATACTGTACCGCGGAGCAAGTATACGTATGTATATTATGAGAGCCTACTTCAGGGCGGTGTAGCTGATGGCACACTGGAGAGATACCAAATCTGCGTGGTTCTAGATCCTGCGCTACGTGGTGCTCGAATTTTTTTCTGTAATTTGAAACCTACAAAAGTTTTCCTGCCCAGCTTGTTGTAATAGAGTTAATTGATGGTAATGATGGTTGTAGTCATTTTTTAAAGAATACAATAATTAAAGTAATGGTTCGTTTAGCCAATAGTAATTCAGCACTTGTGACAAATGGAGTGGAAGAAGTTAATCATTCAAAGCTGAAGATACTACCTATAGTTTATTTTTATTAATAGTATTTCGAGATAAACAATAAGATGCAGAATAGGATAAATATGGAAAGTTTGCACATGGTCCTGGAACTGTTGGGAGTTTCATCAGTTGGGCTATCTACTAATTGTAAGCCTGTAATTTAAAGCAGGGACACCATCATACTAAAAGAATTCTAGTAATGAGTGGGAGATTAAAGGGATGTCACCACAGATTCCTTGATAGAGTAGGATAGATCGGATTGACACCCCAAAAGAATGCAATGGAATCTACCTATGTATTCATTCATACTAAATATATAAATAAGTAGTTTAACTCGATTATAGTCAGCCCTAAGACAAATCACAAAATTTTTTCCTCTCCTCTTAACATCTCAATCTTTTGTATCCATTAAATTGTTCACAATACTCCCAAAGAATGAAAGGATATAATAGACAGAAGAACAAAAGCACAGATATCTTAGTTCAACTACATAAGCGAGCCTGCGTACTTAAAAATGGAAGTAAACCGTGAAACAGGCTTTATACAACTGATCGCTTAAGCCAGCGCTGTTATCCTAGACGTCAGGTCGCAGTTAGTACTAGTATACCATCGAGAATCAAGTATTCTTTGCATCGAGAAGCTGTATGCGTTTTAAGTGCAGAGAAGATACGCTTGGATGTACAGGATCCAGGTTAGTTCCAGCCACTGGACGGCAACTTTAGAGCCGCGGACGTTTATGAGCGCTCGTAATGCATGCTCGGGGAATTCGCCACGGATAGGAATATTATCCTAAGGCGATAGTATATCGTATGCAGAGCCGCGGGAAAGCTGGTACGTAATGAGTGGAGATTTCGGACGTTACGTTCAGGTGGAGGGAAATCTTTCATACTTTTATGGGTTAAAATCTCTTCGTGATACGCATCATAAAGGGGCAGGGGATTTCACGAACCCTTTAAAACGTGTAATTTTAACATCAAATGCAAAGGAATTATAGAAGCTATACGGACGTACAGCATTGCTCTCAAAAGAGCGATAGAAATTTTTGTATATGCGCTAAAGCTCGAGTTAGCCAAAAATGCATCGTTATCGGAGGTTTACTAAAATTCTGAATTTCTATTGAAATGATATTTCAAGTAAAATTTGTAATACCTATTAATGGGGTATTCTAGAGTAAGATTTTAAAACAGTATTTTGCTGAATCTCGTCCATTTCACCACAAAAAAACAACAATTAACTATGTATTAATCTCACATAATCTGATGGTGTAATAAAGACCTATTATTATTATTAATATTTGACACTCACAATGTACCATAGTTCAGTATTAATATTTCAGATTCACGAATCAGCGCTGAAAGAGCTTATAATGTGTTATCATTAGAACATATTGTGCGATGGTACACGATTAGTTACATATGTACACAGTAGTGGAGATGGGCTCTACACCCCTAGTGTATTTGAAGTATTTTCTACTGCGCATAACATGTGCAGACCGTGTAATTACCGATACATTATTAACATCGAACATAAAGCAGCCATGTACCGAAAATGAGAAATTCGTCGATTCACATTCACGGAAAACTCATAAGATCAATAAATTAATAATTTTTGAGTGGCTTGCGGCACCTGAAAAAAATTGTCGTATATATGTTCACACTTCGACAGCATAAATGTCATTATAAAAGACAAATTTCGTTAATTACTAGAAGCCACGAATAATAAAAAATGTCTGCCCCCATGTTTCTCTCCACTCTAATCTACAACCTAATTCTCAGTGTTCTGAGACAACGTGGTTCGTACGTAGACACAGCGTTCACTCGAATCGCAAAGAAATCCCGTATTTGTGCCAGTGGATCGAAACGGAAACATCTCACCGTGGTGGAGCGCAAGAACGGGCAAGACATTCCTTAACGTGTTCCATGAGGTACGATATTGTTGCATCCATTCCGAGGAACGAACTGACGGAAGGAAATTCGCCTGAAAAAGTGGGAGATGGGAGCAGGGAATCTGTGTTCTCCTTTCTTAGCGCGATCACAAGGCAGGAAGCGCTGCCGAAGAAGCGAAAGAGACAGAAAGGGGTGGCGGTGGTTGGCGTCGGAGAGGCAGAGGGGTTGGAATGTAAGCGGATTGGAAGGTCGTGGTGTAGAACCGGATTGAGCGCGGCTGGTAGACTGCGTAATCGCGCATCGTTTTTCCTGCATTATGAATCGCGCTACGGGATAATCGTCCCAGTATTTACGGGGCTTTTCGGCACAAAGGGGTTACACCGCGAGTCCCACTCCCGTATTCCGTTTATCTCTGGCAAAGCGTTTACCGTTAGACCATAAGCCGCACGCCTTTGCTGTTTATATGCATTACGGGAGCTGTTATCGTTATTAACAAAACACGAGCTGTCTTTCTCGCGTCTCTCGGCTACATCCGACCCCTCCTCGCCGCCGCGCACCATCCGCTCAACCCTTTCGCGCTTTCTGTCTGCCCGCGCTTCGCTTCGTTCACGCTCTGCCGTCTCGCGTACCCGCGTACATACGTCTTGTCGCGCGCTTTCTCGTACGCTGCCCCACCTTTTTTTCTTTTCCTCCGCCACCCCGCCCCACACACCCCCTCGGCGTGGTACTTAAATTTAATGACTCGCGAGAGAGCAGGAAATTTCGCGACTCGTGTTTCTTTATTAACGCCGCTACGTGGGAGTAATGTAAACGTTTGTGTTGCCCCGGAGCGTCGCGGCGGACGCTTCTTGTCGCGAGCGTGCAATCAGTCACGCCGCGGCGTACCCCATGATATTTAAAAAGGACGACGCGCGTGGCGGGGGATGGATGATTCGAGTATGGTTCTCGCTGATACGCCTAGCGCACCCCGCGCAGCTGCTACGTGGTAAAACTCGAAAGGAGGTAATTTGTTTCGGGGAAATGAATGGAACATATGGAGCGAGGTTTTTTTCCGTACGAACCTTCGTTTTCGACGTAATCGGTTTTGAAAATACGCGGAGCTTGCTCGCGCCTCGCTGATAGATTTACGGTGTACGTAAAGTGCAGACTGTTGTGGGTTACTGTTACTCGAGGAAATGTGATTAGACTATTGTCTTTAGTATATTCATTTTGTTAATTGGCAAGCACTTGGATATATTGATAAATCGAGATATCAGTCGTTTTTCTTTATTAGAAAATTGTCATTATTACTCGTAGAAAATTCTCCTTCGAACAAATGGGTAATTGGAAAATCTAAGAAAAAAGGAGAATCTGCTGTAAAATAAATAAATACTTTTATATGTGTCCTTAAAAATTTAGTAAAGTAGGTTTATTTCGAGGCTGTTTAATTTACAGTCCAACTATGAGAGGCTGTAATGATTTTTATCCTAATTAGTTTATCGTTGAAGGTGCAACAACTGCACACAAGAGTACGTGTTATGCGCTTACTTTGCTGTAGAAATCAAGACATTGTGTGTCCAAGAGTCATTCAAGCGCCCTACAGACTTCGATTTTATCAAGCTCCAATTAAGCGGATTCGTAGTATCTCAGAGAAAGTAGAAAAAGAAACCCCTGCTGGTTCGATGTAGACGTTTAATTGCAATTGCTGTAACGCACGAATGGTCACACAACAAAGGTAATCGGTTACCTGACTTAGTTGCTGTTATAAGAAGATAGTGGATAATCCTTCTAAAATCTCAGATAGCGTTTACTATAAGGAATTATATAAAAACACACTTTTTAATGCGAAATAGCAGATTCGATCGATAAACACACGTTACCTTGGAAATTATCGTATTCACTAGCAGCCTTGAAGAATTATTTTGTTTAAATTTTCAGTTGCCTCAGTTCGAGTAATTCTTCAATTACAATACATTAATATTTACAACAACCACAGAAAACTTCTGCCGAGCCTCAAAACAATACATTCTAATACTAAAAATATTTTAAATGCAAAATGAATAAAATTCATTAGGTGATTATAAAAATTTATCTAAAGAATAAAAATCCATTTTTCTTTTCTTCTTACAAAACCCATTCTTCCAGGGTGCAAGGGTCCCTTGCCCCGCTCCCTTCTGGGTGCGCTGCTGACTCTACATATATTCCGACTATCTAACAAATTTCCAAAACTACTTAGTTTCCTCATCAACAAAGAATTCCTATACAATATCTTAATACCCGACGAATTAGTTACCATATTGCGTTCCATCGTCCTAATCACTCCACCCTGCACAAACATTTCTCCAAGTTTGAGTACCAATATAATCACTGTGACCAACACAATGTCGCCTCAAGCTTACCAGATATGTGTGCCACGCAAAGCGTAGCCACGATAAGAAACCAGCCATCAATTGGAAGCGCGGCGCTCCCTTCCGAATACCTCGAGATGTGAGCGATCAAGGGAGGAGCACGTGTGTCTAGTGCCACTCACGTTCGCGGAATACCCGCGTTTAACTGACGACACGATCGGCTCGATGGACCGAGAGAATAGGATCGGACGCGGTAGACAAGTGCATCGTCCATTCTCTTTGTCCTCGACGTTGTACCAAAACCGAGCGGCGCGCACACGTCCCAGCTCCGTCCTGACCGCCTCCCGTGGTGTAACGGCGACTCGTGGTGGGGTAGTGCGGCGAAAGCACTGCGGATGGCATTTGCAGGTAGTGCATGGTTGACGAGGGAAACCGGTAAACCTCGGAGAGCATCTGCGAGATCAGGCCGGTCGTCTGTTCGCGCTTGCTCGCCAGCTCGCCTGCCATCATATACCGGCTAATAGACACGGGGATAGAGGATATAGTCGGGGTCGCTCTGCCCTCGAGGCTTATGTCACTTACCTCTCAACATCGACCCCCCGATTTTCCCGTTCCCGAGATTCGCCGCCAGAGATTACGCGACCCGCAATTTATCGCTCGAATTTGTTAGTCGAATCGGGCCGCGGCTGTTAGGCGGAAAATAGAAAATTTCGTTTCGGGCCGCGCCCGTGTAGCGGCTGCTCCACTTTCCACCGCGTCCCGTTGTGTTGGCGGTTACCCCCAATTGAACGGGTGTGATTTTTCCACCAGCTTCGAAACGAACTCCCCGGTAACACGAGATTGGATAGAGGAGCTCGGGGCAGCGGGACAAGGCTTGTTGTTTTTTCTTCCCCTTTTTTTAAATATCGTTCATGTGTCAGTCGACTTTCCACGGGCAAATGAATAATAAGCGTTCTCTGGGAGCAGCCCCGGGATGCACACGCAGGAAATAAGTATAGATATGTATATTGCGTCAATACGGTTTTTCTGAGAGCTGATTGTGAGTTTTAAAGAATGGCACTCGTCGAGATCGTCACTTATCTGCTTGGTGTATAAAAATGTTGTGTCAGAAATTCACGAGTGTAGGTTGAATATTGCAGTTTATAATGCAATTGTAACGATGAAATATATATCATTTAACATATCATCATATGTCATTTTTGGGAATTTTTTGTGAAAAATATGATGTATGTTTCTTACAACTATTTCCTTAGAATTGCTGAATATATGTGCTTTTAAAATGAGCAAATAGTTGTAAAAAATATACATTAGATTTCCCACAAAAATTCCTAAAAATCACGTTCTTTTTCAACTGTCAACTAGGCATGACCCCTTAACAAATGTCGATGTAGTAACTATACAGCCTTCAAGATGAACTCCATGCCGGGAGGACTAAGGAGTTCGATGAAGATTTACTGCAGAATGAAATTCAATAGTAAACATTGAAGAATTATCCCAGAAGTTGAATTCGATTCATTCTAGAACCCACCTTCACCTAAAACGTATTGGAAAGCTGTGCAAGAATAGCACAATGTGCCGACAAAAACTGCATTACTTATGGGGTGCTTATAACGCATACGCCGCACGAGTTTACACGTGCAAAGAAAGCATTAGCGGATCGTGTACGCGTTCGCAAGGTAATTACAGGTACAGCAGGACACGGTGATTATTACGTTTTCCCATTAGTACGCGGCGTCCTGGAAACAATCAGAATAGCTCGTGCAATTTTTATCCGCGACCGTGACAAAGGAAATCTGCGCGCAAAAATCCGTTGTTCCCGCGTGCCAGCGGCTTTAAGGATTAGTTTCACGTGCGGCCATCGGCGTTCCGTTGATGGAAGGATACGCATTTTAATCAAGTTAATGCAACCACGCGGCTTCCCTCTGCGGCCCCGATCTTCAGCCGCGGACACGCCGAACACCGTTGCACGTGTACGCGGGCACATGCCCAGCAGGATGACTTTTATGGGCAGTGCACACTTTGGGAACGGTGCCACCGCGTGCCAACCGGAACTTCCAACTACCAGCCGCTCCTTACAAGCACATTTCTCGCGAATTGCTTCGAAGAATAATGCCAGGTCAATTTCGATGTCATCTTTTTTTTCAATACTGCCAAAGAAAGGGGTCGTCTTTCGATTGATTGTGACACGACCGCTGGGATTATACTGGCCTTCGATGAGTAATTCGACTTCAAACCTATTTGCACAAGGGTTAAAAAATTCCGCAGGCTTAATGTACAATAATAGAACTCTCTCGGTCAATGTGGAAAGCTTAGGAAGTAAAATTGAATTCTAAATATTCTGCACTTATTTTTGTTATTCACTAAATAAAGTTTTCAGCTTACAACATCGAAAGGATAATTTCTCTTGCCAGAATATTCTTTATTCACACATCGTCTTCAGAAACTGAAATCCACCAGTTGAGAAATAATAACATCCCCATAACAAAAAAAAAAACTACAACTTCTTCAAGGATGCATAGAAACATGGTCCAAATTTCGAATGAATCGAAATGCTAGTTTCTTAAAAAAAAATTCTAAATTTTGCTATGTTGTTAGCCTATAAAATAGGTTCGCCCTTTAAGCGAAAACCAACGCCAGCCACTTCTCCAACCGAGGAACAAATTCCGCCCGTTCTCTTTATTAATTGCTTACGCAAAGAACGGGGAACAAGAACGTCCGACCGCGTTTTTGCTCCGCGCGAATTAAAAGAGCAGGAGGATCGGCAGAGGAAATGAACGCGCCTGGACTTGCCCAGCGACCGAACATTACTATGTTAAGAGTTCTCGGGAGAGAAGCGCAGGGGTTGTTGCGCTGTATCCCCTCAGCGGGCTGGCTAACATCGCAGGATAAGACTGTGATATTGAACAGTGAGAATCACTGCAATCCCCAGTGTGTGATAACTCAGGTAGCGTGAATAAGCTGACCTCTCTTTGCTCGAACATACCGCCATTTATGCAGCAGCACAACACTGCCGCTTTCGCATTCAACTCTTCCCCCTGATGCCCGCCTACACCACTCGCAAAATCTCCTATATGTGTCCTACATGGCCAGCGATTTAACATCCTATCGTTTTACGGCACTCGTTAAACGCACAGCGGGTACAGACCCTTTGCCATGAGCGTTCTGATTTCGAGCGAACGTTTCGTACTTTCGTGGGAACCGCCTGCATTGCAACAGATTTCTCTCTTTTTTGAACCTTGCTCCGTTTCTGATGAATTGCTATGAAATTAACTGTTCTCTTCCTTCTGGTTCCTCTCGTAGGTAAACTTTTCTTCCCTTTTATTTGAGATAAACGAGTGAGGGATAATAAGATAGAGAAGTTGAGGGTTTTATGAGACGTCAGAGTAATTTTGAGGGAAGCAGGTATTGTTTTTGAATAGTACTGTTTTCTATAATAAATTGGAGTAAATAAGAGGTAGCTACTTAGCTAAAAAAAAAAGCGAATTGAGGACCTTGCAGCAGGAAATTAAAGTAATTTAGAAAAATTAATCAATAAGTAGAAAAAACTGTTTACAAAATTATTGCATTGACTTAACATTAAATAGAGAATTCTAATTGAAACATAGAGTTACAAGAGTTGGAAATTTAAGAACACTTACAACCTTCAATTAACAATAAGACCTATACAATCTCGATACAAAGTCAAGTCAAATAAATATGATTTTTTAAACTACAGGATACCATTGCTTGGTAAAGTTAAACGAAGTTGGACAGTTGATATTGTAAGCAATTTTTACTGTCATTGTCCGACAGAGTAATAATGGAATATCAGCTTCCACTCCACAGTTTTTTTTCTGCATTTCAAAGCCACCCCCTGCAGCGACCATCGGACTGAAACGCTTAATAGCAGATTTTCTGATTTCACGCGCACGTTCGAACGGCGCGCGAGCGATCGTCCAGAGTTTGGACAGCGGCGACGAAGCGGCGCGCAAGTTTTATCGGTGAAAATCGCGTTGGGGTTCAGCGGAAGGCGTTCGCGCGAAAGAGCAACGATCACGGGGTGAAATATAACGTTAACGAAGAAATAAATCACGCCAGCGTATATCTACCCCTTTCAGATAGCTAACCGAGTAATTTTAAAATGCAGAACTTAGCTGAGGAGGCCTTATCCGGCGGCGGAGGGAAAATTATTTTGTCCCCATGACACGTGCCTAGGGGGGAAGAGAAACAGAAAGAGAGAGATAGGTAAAAGCGGCTGGCAACGATATGAAAAACGGAGTTTATGGCGGTTGTAAAGATTATGCCGCAAAGAGTGCCCGACACACACGACCGTTCTTTTTAACGCTCTTCCAGAGCCTCTCGTCCTTTCGCAGCCTGCAACGGATCGCGCTTGTAACACCTGCTTTGCACGAACAGATTGAACAGTACTTCCTTATCGTTCTTACGTACGTACTGGAGTTATTCAAATTGAACTCTGCCGTCGTTTTTCTTCTTTAATCTCGATCCTGCGAGTACGTTGTCCAAGACTTTATCGCGAAGTATCGAAGTTACAAAGAGTCGTGATTGCTGTTTAGCACACTACTTAACTGGGCGAGTGTAGTTCTTGCCACGGCCGTATTATTCGTTTTATTTACGGGTCAACTGATGAGTAACAAGTGGTTTTAGTTGAAATTAGGAGAGGCTGTATACAGAAGATTTGGAAAATCTTGTAAAGTAAAAGAAAATAAGTAATGAAGTAAGAATTGTTAATAAATTGTACAAAATGTTGCAGTTACATGGAAATATAATTTTTGTGCAAATAACTAAACATGTGCACGTGTTTACGGGTATACAATAGAATGCAGGATTTGGCAATAAGAGTCGATTTAAATATTCAGGATTTGCAATTAGCTGTTTATGTCATTGCGTCATTATTATGCGTGGAGGATTTTGTAACGTTACATTTAATTAATAAATTACCAGCAATAGAGCAATTAGTGAACAATATCGATGTAGTTATCATAATTGTCAATATAAGCTGATTGTTAACGAACAACTGGTACCTGCCTTTACGCAAGGTGTAATTTACTAAACTTCCCTGTCGGGTTTAATTACAAGGCAGAGTAATGAAGCACGTTCTAATCGACAGTGGGAGTTTGATTTTAAATTAATTACTTCTGTGCGACGTTACAATTTGTTCGCTGCTGGAAACCGTTTGAATTTTGACGCACGTGATTTAAACAAGAACGTACCGCAACGCAAACCGCCCATTGTATGCTGTGCTGACACAAAGCAGTGAAAATATACAGGGTGATCTACAATAGCAGAGTAAGCTATGAAACGTACAAATTTCTCAAAATAGAAACATGTCAAATATTTCACTATATAAATCGAACTATGCATTACCGAAGCAGTTTTTTGGGGGGTGAAATTATATAAGATAAAGTGAGTACATTTTACAGGATCATGAAATGGATGCTCTTGAAAACGTAAAAATAAATAGAGTTTTTTTATTTAAACCTTGTAAAATATTCTTAAGACTGCTTAATACGTATCAATTTTATTTTCAAATAATACCTTGTGTCTCAGAAAATGAAAGTTCAGGTTATTAGTAGTTCAAAATTGCACAAATTTTATTTATGGAACTACCTATTTTTACTATGTATTTGTTTTCTTTTTTGATCTCTTCGTTATTTTCGAAATGTTTACTGGTGCAATGAAGAATTATTATTATTACAATTGAAAATTTGTATCTACCTTGAACTCATAAATTACAGATGCAACGATACACTGAAGCTAATTTCCTTAGGAAGACAACGTAATTGAAAGCCATGTTCATTTCAATTTTTCCTTTTATAATGGCACAAAACATGCAATGGTTAAATTACGCTCATCCCCGTTTCTCGAACACTTTGAATAATAAAAAACTTTTCCATTTCTGTTGGTATGAATAATGCATGGTTGCGGGACACCCGGTATGGTATGTCGTCGCTGCTAGGAGGTACAAAATTCGATCATTCTTTGTTTTCGGGCTTTGATTCTGCTGCTGACATCGGTTAAACGGCTAGTCGCTCACTCGAAAGCGGCCAGTTTATGATACGATTTCATGCGCAGGATGCACGGTCAACAAAAACCGCATAGATGTTTTAAATAAACTGCTGGCGGGCACGCCATAAGCTACTCCACGTGGCGGTAACCATTTTCCGATGCGAAGCTACGGATTAACCGGACACGACCGCTTTAGGGAGAAGGCGATTGGAAAAAAATTTAACAAAAATTTGCATGGAACCCGACACTGTCCAGTAAAAATGCAAATTCTGTCGAACATCGGGCGTGACTTACAGGGGATGTTGGGCAACTCGAAATTTCAAAAAAATTTGAAACTTCGCAGAAATCTAGTTCAAGTCACGCTGACAACGTAACAATTTTTTGTTTCGGCAATGAAGCGCCCCATCAAAGAAATTGTGAGTTTTCATGATAAGTCAATATCTTCGAAATTGTAATAGATAAAGAAACAAAGTTTAATTCAATGTTTTATGTTTTTTTATGTCCTATAATATAGCGATTAAGGATTTTCGAAGAAAAGGTGGTGGGAATAAATTTTTGAAAGAATTAATTTTTTGAAATGAAGATAAGAAAATTTGTTTCTCTAACTCTTAAATGTGGACATATGAGTCGGGGTAGAAAATGTCGGTTAATGTACGATTAATGAGTAGCGTGTAGCTTGGAAATGCTCATTGAAGAAACTGTATTAAAGCATTATTCTGCGAAACTGATTGGAAGCCGTGATTACGATGAATTGTGGGCTGAAAATTATATCTGGGATCTCACTGGTAGCTCGTAGTGCGAACTTCTCAAGTATGAATTTCTCCTGCAACCCTTCGTAACAGCAAGATCCATTTAACTACATTGTCTTGAGCCACCAGCAAAGGCACTTGCCTGGCGTACTTAACGTGTGCTCCACTCACTAACACTGTCAACATAATTCTTGGCTTATCGTAACTGCTGATCTAGCAGTTACATGTTACACGATACTGCGTCGATGTGCAGTAATTGTCGCCAGAATAAAGTGGTGAGTTACAGGTGAGCGATGCAACCGCGTAGTCTCTGCCCCAGTTGACGCTCATTTAGCGGTGATTATACACTAATGAGACCTCCTGAGCTCGACCTCCTTCGTCTCCAAAAAGTGCAAGTCAGTGAAAAGTGGAGAATCAAGCTATACAGGCGCAATTTGAATCATCTTCTACAATTTCATCGAAAATAGCGCGATACCATATAATTTTTATTTAATCAGTATCTCGGATCAACCTTAATAAGTAATTATTCTTTATTACCACTTGGTTTACGGCACCCGTCAATTTGACGGATTTCAAATTTCATTTAAAAAAATAATAGCGAAGAAGAAAAAAACATCGCAGTAATTATAACAACTTTGTACCGTAGGTAATTAATTCTATTCAAAGAATTTATACACACATTTATTTCTTGCTAGACCTAATTTTCTAGATCTATATGTAGTATACCCATTTCTACGGAACCCGTAAAATTGACGGATCGACTAATTGCATAAATAATATTAATATATTTGCTTCATTCGTGAAAGTTTTACACCAGTCATAAATATAACAGAAATGAAAAAGTCGCTACGAAGTAGAAATCATAATATGTCGAAGATATATTTGCTCCTCCGGATCCGATATCTCAAATGATATATCGTATGACCTCAGTATTTATTGCTGCTTTGTTGATAAAGAACGATCATCGGTAGCAAAATTGGAGTCGCAGTAAAAAAAATCGTATAACGTTAATATTATTGTTAATACTTCTGTGATAATTTCGGGGGGAATACTTATTATTTATTAGTAATTTATTTAGACGATTTATTAATTTATTTAATAGGTATATAAGAAATGTCCATAAACCTAGTGTTAAAGAGAGATAAAGTGTTTCTTCCGTTTCGCAATGCAATACAAGCATGCGAATTGTTTTAATCGGTCCGATAGACAATCTGTTCCGACGCAAGCGGCGTAATTTAAAATTACCCAAGAAGGTCAAAGATTTTCCGTCACACGAAGCTGTACTTTCTACGTCTACGTTGTGTTCACGAAGGAATTGATAACGCACGTTGCAGCCGTTTAATTCTCGATGCACGTTAAACACGAAGAGAATTTGGAATGTGCTCGCATCTAAAACAAGCCTGGATGATTACGAGGTCGCATATAAATTGTAATATGGATGATTATATCCCGCAACCTAGAATTTTGTACTATAAACGGGTCCATGTGTGGCGAAATCTACATACAAATTGAACTCACTTCCACCTAGCCGTATTCAACTCAGCAAAACTTTATATGCGGCAATTAAGTGATTTCGCTGTTAAAAAGTCAGGACGGTAATCGATATTCGTATACCGTCGCCAGCCTCGGTGTGCATGCACGCGGGGGAAACTTAATCAGCCTGCACGCACGGCATAAAGGCACCCGTGAAACTCGATCATGCAGAATTCGGCCTTTCCCTAATCAATCGAGCCGCGTCTTGTTACTTTTGCATTTAATTGATTACATTTCTCCGAGCTTCTTGATGGATCGCTTCCAAGATCGGAGCTTTATGGAAATGCAAATGAAGGGAGAAAGTAACGCTGGGAATGGGTTGAAATTTCAATTACACGAAAGGAACGAAAGTTGACCGCTGATCGTATTGCAAATTGAAAGACGATCCTTGAAACTTTCATGAATTGGAAATGCGGTGTTTCTTAAATAATCCATAGTAAACGAGCACTATGAACAAATTTAATAATAATACGTTCGAGCAGAACTTTGTAGCGCCGTCTGATTTGATATTATCTTTTTATAGTATTCATTTCTCGGTCGAACTTTGACGAGTTGTGGTAACTTCTCGACACCACCACAATCTATGTAGAATTATTATGTATTCTTTGTGTGTAACTGTATATGAAGGGTAAGGGGAAAAGCCAGGGAATGTCACAGATTAACCAGAAAATTGAGTTTCAATACTTTAGTCCACCAGTAAAGAAATAGGGTTCAATGAATTTATCTGCATTCTTCATAACACGAAGCTTATACCCTAATTAGGCAACAGATAAAAATAATAATTATTTTACATTATTTTACTATTTTTTTTTTCAAATTTGAACAGGGCAACATACCTATTGAAACAAAACAAGAAATTTCCACTTCCATTATTAACGAGCAACTGAGTTGTAACTTGTTTCTCATAGTATATAAAATCCGTTATCTCCTCGCTCAGGAATTGAATCAACTCAATCACGAAAAGAATTCATATCTAAATTAAAGTTTCAAAATTAAAAATACTATCTCACCGCAAATAAATTTTTCGTCACTCCGTTGTTATTTCATATAACAATTAAACGTCATTTTGTAACCAGTAAACCAAAGATTCCCTCGTGCAGGAGAAAGGCAAGCTCTCAGAACGTCACTCATATATTTCACATTCTCGAAACACCTTGTTGTTAAAACACGCACAGTTGACAATGAAGGAAATTGGGGCTTCTATTTTCATTCTCTATAAACTCGAGATGGAAATGGGTAACGAGACGATAAAGAGTTTAGGCGTGGCGCGGTGGTGACTTGTAGGGAGGTGTTCATCGCGATAGAGTACGAAATTGGCTTCCTTGGTAATACGATGTCTTCTTTATTCACGAAGTCTAGAAACAAGCGCGGGAATATCTTGGGACAGTCCACATTTCACGCGAGAGTATTACATCGGTAACATAAAGTCCAACTTTCCCTGCCGTACGCAACGAGCTAACCTTCAACTTCGAAAAACACGTAGATCGCTCGACAATGGAAACAGTGGCGCGTAAATACATCTGAGAATTTCAGGCCCGAATGTATGCACATGGACGTAGGGTGGCTAAAAATATTGCGAAAGATTAAGGAACTTCATAATCGTTTTGGAGGCCGATATTTCTATCGCTTGTAAAGTTTAACGATGCCGTGAGGAGCTGGAAAGCGATAAAGAGTTCTGGCACCGTTAACTCCCCCCTGAAGGACGAGTTACACTTCCCTAGGGGTGATACAAAATTAGCCTGCGTCACGATGTATGGTCTCCTTCCCGTTGAAATTGTGCACTGGGGCCCGTGTATGTATTGTAGTAAATACCGAGAGCGCTGCATCTGAAATAAAAATAAAGTTAAACTTTATAGCACCTACTAGTAATTTGAACGAAGGGGAAGGAATATATAAAGGAAAGTGTCGTTAGCATTTCCAATTATATTATCGTTCTCTTCTACGAAATTCAAAATACATATCCTGTAGGCACAGTTGATATCAAAGTAAAGGAAATTAAGTTTATTTGAAAATAACGGAAAAAAAGGATTTCGTCCAAAATTTCATGGAATTTGTTTCGTGCATTCAAATACCTCATTTTAACCCTTCATGGTCACACTGGGTCCAATAGACCCGCTTTTTAACTTTGGAGCTTGATACGTGTAAATTGTTGGCTTTGAAATGGCATTGACCTGACATTTTACGAAAATTTGAGGTTTCCTCTTCCGGTACAGACCGTCAGTTTTTGAATCAGACAGTCCGTTGGTGAGTGGCAGCCGTTACAAAAATATCGTTCTTGAGCGTGGGTCGTTTGGACCCACGAGCGACCAACACGTAAATTTTATTGACAAAATGAAAAAATTTTATTCTACTCTAATTCGAGAAATTTACTTCAATAAAATATAATGTGTATAATGTTCAAGTGATATGTGTGTATAATGAGTACCAACAAAGAATGTAATAATAAGAATGATTATAATAATAATAATAATATATAAATATTTCTCTAAATTAAACGAGCTTTTTACTCCACAATTGACCATTTTCAGATCTAAAATTAAATACCTTTTTTAAAGCGCACAGTATGAAACTGTGTATTTTCTAAAAGGACTATATTTTATTAGTATCAGCCATAAATCAGCAACAATCTGTACGAAAATTAATTGAAAAATAAAAAAGGTATGATTGTTTTAGTAAAAGAAACTCATTTTTCAGGACTTTACACATTTCAGATTTTTGCTGGTACATTTTGTCATTTGATTTTTCACTAAAATACGACTATTCCATATTCTACAATATTCAAAGTGTCCATTCAGTGTAACCACCGCGGAATTTTACGGAAGTGTCAGCATGAAGGGTTAAATTGACTATAACGATTTTGAGGATTGCAGATTGTTATATTATACAAAAGGGCACTGTCGAGGAAGTTGGAAGAACTATTATAATAAGAAAAATGGTAAGAATAACTCAAACCGTGATTTCTCTAAACCTCAGACGGAGAATATGAGCCTAACTACTTCTACATTAACTAACTGGCCCACCTAATCGACAGAAAGCCTAATTGCTTCGGTGCCGGTCGCTCGAATCCAACTGTCTACTACTGCGAGTCTGATTGCTTCCGAAGTAGTTGATATCTCGCTCACGGCTGACTAACCGCCAACTGACCGCTAAGCCTCATTGCTTCCAAAATTCTGAACAGTCAACTAACTTATGTAACTAATTATTGGAAGCCTGCTTGCGAAACTGAGTGCAGATAATTTCATAATTACATTCCACAAAGTACAAACTTCGATGTCAAATCCTATCATTTGAAAAATACAACTCACAAGCTAGTCTAATCACTAACCACCTCCATAAACGGATGACACTAACTCTTTTCCTCCCACAATCAACCGAAATACAATTTCTCCGACAATTCAAGTGAGCTACACAGGCGTTTACCAGTCCCCGAGGCATCTTACTTTTAAATTCTAAACGCGGCTATATGCCGCACGAAAATTACGCACATTGGTACCATCGCGGGCGATGAAAGGTTCTAGGGAAAGTGAACGCTTCGAGGTGATAGTCAGCCGAAAGCTACCATTGCCAACAGTAAGGGCATCGTATCGCAATATCGGAGAGGTAACTGCGGCAGCCGACCGAAAAAGCCTGGCGCGCGAGGCCATGGGGAGCCGTTAGATCGTCAAGGCCCTTAAATTAGCAACGACGTAACGAGGATAGCCGAATGGGAAGGGTGGAAAAGAGGACAGTCGAACGTGGCGCAATTTCGCGCGCGGACAGAGCGACTCTCGTCCGGGTGTACTCTGCCAGCGCGGCTCGATATCGAAACAGTATAAACCAGTGGATATGCAAATGCGCTCTGAAAGTGCTCGCGCGCTCGTGACTTCGATAACGCGGACGTCCGAGATGACAGCAACTTTTCTCGTATGCCTGCCGGACAGGTGAAATGAATGGTCGCTTTTCTGGGCGGGGATGTCCATAACTCGTGCTCCTCGGACAAAAGTAGCGTTCAAGGGCGCTGGTCGAAACGCGGCTGGGCGAATGGATGGGAAACAATGCTGCCTTTGTTCGCCGGGCTATCGATATTTCTGCTGGTGCTATAAAAGAACGATGTTTCTGTGCCGGTTAATTCGATGGTGAAGGGTCTTAGTGAAATTGCTGGAGGAAGTTGCTCGATAGTATATATATGGTTGGGATTCTTGAGTAGTTAAGATTGAATCTTTTTTTGCAATGTAAACAATTATTTATATTTAGTTAACTGTTAAGTAATATGTGTAGAACTATCTTATATAGGGGAGAGCCGGGACAAAAGTAACATTTTTTACATTTGGACTAGGTGACAATTACCTTTTAAAGATATCAAAAATAAAATTATGCCTTAGGATAGTGCATTAGCCATTAGTCTATAATTGGACCGAGATTTAGCCTTACGTAATAAATAGTCAAACAGTTGTGGCAATTTTCCGCAGGTACTGTCATTATTACTTTTGTACTGAAGTGACAGGACGAAAGTAACATTAATTATTTTGAAGAGAATTAAGGTGTTATATCTAGTCAGACGGTCGAATAGAGGCGAATGTTTGTGATTTTTTTTTTTGAAAAAAAAAAGAAACACGTTTTTACAGAAGTTTCTGCACTTAAAAGAGCAACATTTAAAGAACATTTGGTAATTTTTTAATGGAAAATTATTTACGTTTATGATAAAGTAACAACCAATACATAATGGAGCTTACAGCCCTTTCTGGCTTCTCATTTTCCACCTCGCTAATATCATGGTACATGCGATACGCGTTCAACAATCACACATTCTCTTCGTAAAAAGGAACAACCTACTCTACGTAATTCTTATTCGACCGTTATAACCCAGTTCCAACCCAATATAATTATCAATGCAAAATTACCAGATGAACCATCAACTCTCACAGAATAGATCAAATTAAATTTCGTTGAAAGAAAAGATCGTACAGGTGAGAATCTCACTTAAGCATTGTTGATCTCCAGCAAGTGGGACTAAAGGAAGATGCAGATCGGAATAATATTTGTGAAAGCACTCGTACCACAAACGCTACAACAACATATCCTACCAAGTGCCGACCTGCGCGATACATAAATACACTCTATTCTTCTTGCGTTATTATTTCTGAAAAAGAAAAGCTCACGGCAGCTGCGTCGAACAAACTTTTCTCTCTTACTTCCAATTTTTCATAACACACATTTCTCTTGCAGCACACATTTTCCAAACTACGTACACTCGAACATCAATCCTATTTCCTTTGATAACGTTCCCAGTATGCACATATCTCGGTGGCGCTTAGAAACTACGAAGGAACGTTGATATTTCAATCCTCTCATATTTCCGAGGCCCGACGGTTTCTTCCGAGCATCCGAGGCCGTCAAGAATCGGCCGCGTCAGTGGCGCGCATTAGCATCGGGAGCAATTCCCTTTAAACGAGTTTCATTAGCGTGAAGCAACGTTTCTAGGGGCATCCTTTATGCACCCCCGACGGGCGTTTTCTAGCTTTTCGTTGTTCGCCGCGTGTTTACTTGGCAGTGTAAGGCGCTCCTCATCATGAGCCTCCGTGGTGGTAGTAAAGTGCATCTCGTCGACGATAATTACCCGTACAGGGCCGGCGTAGTAGGAACGAAACGTAGGAAAGGAGGGTTGCTCGTATTCAGACACACGTCGCTTCCATATGCCGCCTAACAGTGCGCGCTGCTTCTGGCCGTGGCCACGGTGGGGATTTCCGTTTATTAAATTCATTTATCTTCCATGAAAATCATGTTTGTAACATGTACCTCTCTAATTGGACGCATTAAAAATAATTTTCCGCGAACACACCTTAATATGCGAGCACGCGCGTACCTGCCACTCTACCCTTGCCCACACTTATTCAACCGGATGCGTGGGCGTGTGTGAGTTCGAGCATGCACACACGTCACATCGCTGGCTAATGTATCCTCGCGTGGATCCCCGAACTTGTGTGCCTACCAAAACGGCGTGGAAGCAGGTCTGTGTGTATTTAAATACGTAGCTACACCCGAGATGATACATATTTATGATGGAACGTGTGCTGGCTGGCTGAATGTGTGTAACTAAACACCGAGGAGTAGGACGAATGGATTATTTGCATAGCAAATAGCGAGACGCGGTTCTAAGTGGGAACACCAGCCACGTACGCGACTAATCTCATCCTTTTGAATTCCTCGCCCTCCCTTGGCTGCAAGGGCGTTGCTCGTCTAAGACACCCTGTTGTCTCGTGGATGTCAACCGCTCGCACGAGAACGCGGCGTCCGACCCCTGTCTTCAGACCCCGCGCGGAGATTGTTCGCACCCACTGTTCGTGAGATTTGAACAGGAGTCAACGTGCTGATGCTTTTTGGAGCGCTTTTAATTTTGTTTTGTGGAACATTCGTTGCAGCAAGCTTTTTTCTTATTAGGGGCACAATTTTTTTTTATTATTCGTGACTACTAATGCATGGCAAAAGTTCCCTTTTGTCATGGCATTTATGCTGTCAGCAGCTGAACTTCGGCAATCAATGTTTTGACGCGTCGCAAGCTAGATAAAAAGTATTTTTTTCATTGATCTTATGAGTTTTAGTTTATCTTACGATAACACTACTTTTTAAAAGAAAAAAAACTTTTTTTAAGGATTGGTATGACATCTTGTTTATGAATGTAGTGGTTGGTAATGTTTTAGTGATTTATAAGAAATAGTGGAAGCTCTGTTTAGAAAATTCATGTTAGTTGCATGTAGAAGAATCTTCTAAGGCTTCAGACAGACGTGATTTTTATTTACTTTGGTATATTTTATTGTGATTCGATGAATCAATTATGGTTGTAATTCATTTTTTATTTGATTTAGAATACACATATAAATTTTACATGTGTATAAAATACGAATAAATGGCAATAAGTCAAAGTGTAATATTTACATAGCTAGGACAGACATACATGTCTCACATACTTTCCTTTAGTAGCAAATGCAACAGGTTGGTAGAAACTTAAAGTACGTGACTAGTAAGGGCGTTTCAAGAAGTACTTGCAGCACTATTAAAGAGTTTACAAAAAGGTGTGCACACCGATAAGCAAAGACGAGACATTTAATAATAATGTCGTTCTTATAAATTAAATACTTACAACATTTTCAGTTTTATATAGAAATTTTTTCTAATATTGTAATACAATGAAAAGAGTGCGTTAACAGGAAAAGGATTAAAATTTTCCGAGTGCATAATATTCATTCAAGACAGGAAGCTTTAAATTAATAATAGTCAAAAAATTTACTTGAACATGCAAATAATTTGTTTTCTTCTCTTCACCATATCAAGATATAAGAAAATAATTAATTCCCCGCGTTATCAATTTTAACACTTAAACGCTATGGTATGTACCTTAAACTTCATTTTTTCATTTCCACCTACGCTGCACATCATTATGTGTTATACGTTACAATCCTTTCAAGATTTCTCTGTCTGCGCTTGGCAAGTATATTCTACTTGCCGTAGCAAAAAAGAATTGTGTCGTACTATATTTTGAAATTTCAATCTACTAATAATTATTACTTTTCAATTATATTTAACTAAATTCAATTACACTCATTTCTAACATAAAAATAATCTACTTACTTTATAAAACGCAATTATGAAAATCACATTTACTTTCAAGCCGAATTTTTCAACCTACAATAACCAAAATCCATTACAAAATCATGCTTCTCAAAATTTTTAACCCCAGAGTGTACACATAAATTAAAATTACATGATTGCACACGTTGGGTCTGAGAGTCCCTATATCTCCAAATCTAGGAATGCATTAATATTTCGAAATAAAAATATTTTTAGACTGCACATAATCTATTGCACTCAATCTCTATTAAGAAAAATATTTATAACAAAATGAAACACTCAACAAATACCTGTTTGGCACTACTAGTCATCGTTATCTGAATCTATTTCAATATCATAAGAGATGTATTCACACATATGTTACATGTATTTTCATCGAACCAAGTGGAACGTGGAGTTTATAATGCAAGTTGAAACAACCTACCCTGTAATATTTGCACGCCCCGTACCGCGTCATATCAACAAATTTGCGATTTCACTTGTGTCATTCTTTGTCGATGAAGGAGGGACGGATGTTCAATGAATCAGGCTGAGTTATAAGGGTATCGTTATCCGTGACATACGGCGCGACGCATAGCAAATATCGTTAAAAACGTTTGCCAATGATATTTTTCCACGCTTCTCGATCAATTATTGCCTCGCGGATCGTAGAAACACGCGGACCTATTAATTCAACCGGCAAATCCGCTGGAAAATATCACTAGTCGCGCTGATTTCGCGGGATTTGTCATCGTATTGTAGATTCCCGATGAATCATAATGTGCAGATTTAATGGAATTACGACGTCGTGAAATTTTCTGGCCGCGCGAGTGCAACGAGCAGTGACGGGCAAGCATACAGAGTGAGCGCAAACAAAAATATGCAACGGGGGTGTACAATTTGCAACACAGATACGAGCGGAACCTTTTAAAAGCATGCGGCGCAGCGCGGCTGCTAAATCGTGAGTGATAACAGATACTAATGCACGAAGGCATTCGGAGCATCCATAGAGAGGGGGTGGCTTTTAATACTATCGAATAGAATACCATGCGTGGCGGTGGTTAAAGGAAGATATTCTGATAAATATGTGCTGTTGAAATTGTGAGAGAAGAAATTCATGAACACAATGATTGTAATTCTTGTACCTGCTGGAAATTTAGTTATGTCACAATTTGACTTTCAGGTAAAATATTTTTGACGCACCATTGAAAATGGTATTACGGTTTAAACATGATGTATAAATATATATTTTACAATGTTCAAACTTTATCCCAGAATTTTCGCGAATTAATTTAGCAGATAGTTTTTAAACAACAGCTGATTAAAAATTGACAACTACGTTCGAAAAAATAGGGGCGGCAACTGAGGGTCATATAAGTGTATGTCATTTAATCTCATCAGACAATTATTTCATTATTTTGTCATTAATTTCGTGAAATTAGACTTTCACGAGACAAGTTTCATGATATATTTTCAAAATTCTCATCTCTGAAGACTATTTCCATTACCTATTCACATTTAGGTGTTGCTGAGATTTTTATCTCCTGATAGAAAAGTCTCATGCAAAATCTCAACGTGGTTTCGCACCTTAATAGCATTCGTTAGAAAAACAGAATTAGAACCGATTTTTCGTATCCCAATTTCAACACAATCCACAGTTTTTAATTAACCTAATATTTCAATAAGATCGCAGTAAATACACTTCACAGTCGAAGGGATTCGTAGAAAGGAACTGCCCGTATCCCGCTAATGATCGCAAAAAATACCGCCGGGCATTTAGCGGCGCAAAAAGTTGGTATTTCTGGCCGGGGAAAATATTTCTGGATTTCTGGACGGGAACACGTGAACGTTACATCCAGGTTGCGCGATAATTCCCGGTGTATCGTACACGTACGCTGGCACGCAGGAGCTTTTTGCTGCTTTCACGCGCGTCGTTGATATTTGCTTACGACACGTGAACCTTTTAAGCTCTCTTTGTTTATTGATCGGATGGCGTTGCATCGCAATGAATTTAGTTGTCGGAAAGCCGTTAATACGTATATACTGTCCGCTGCGGTGGAATGCGAAATTCGAAACGCGCGGGAATACCGGCTCGATGGCCATCTAATAATATCGCTGCGCGTCGATCGGCGAATTAATCTGAAGCTAATCCGCTGATTAAAATCAATTACAGTATCCCAATTGCGGGACTAGTTTGGAACGAATAGATGCGTGCATCGATCGGCGCCGATGGGTGTCCAGTTCATTGGAGGTAGCATTCTGCGATAGGATGACAGAGAGAGAGAGAGAGGGACAACCACACACACACACACACAGAGAGGGGGGGGGGGAGATGAGAGAGAGAAGCACAGAAAGTCGGAGGAAGGGAGAGGAAACTGGAAACAGACAAAAAAGGGAACGTGGCTTTTAGCCGCTCCCTCCAGTGATCGTAACATTCGTCGCGAACTTGGCGGATTCTGGATATTCGGTCGAGTAGTTTCGGATTTTAATACAGGACAGCCTTGTAGCCGCATATGCAGAGAAATGCCGGGTGGTAAAAGCAGATGGGCAGGGAGATATAAACGTGGAAAGACCGAGTGAGACCAAGAGGCGGGAGGAAGTAGATAGGGGCCATCCTGACACGGCAGCCGTTTGCGCTCGTCGCACGGTATTTAGAGCTTTAATGCGAGCAGACTGAAATGCAGACCGGACTCGTGTACCCGGGGTCGATGGAGTGAGCAGGGTAATGAATAGGGTGTTAGTGAAACACGATGTAACTGCTAACGTTAAAGCGGCCACGCGGCTGTATAACGCATGGATACCCTGGCTAAAGGACGGGCACGCTTAGCTGCACCTGTATTATGCCGGTGACGTCAACACGTCTCGGCTAATACTTGTTTTAACGGGATGGTGGAACTGTCTAATTGCTTTTCTTCCTCCCCGTCGTCTTCTTCTCCTTTTTCTTCTTCTCTGTTCTTTTTTTTTTTTTTTTTGGTGACTGTTGTAAGAAGGGAAGTGGGGTCGAGAGTGATATGGAGGCATCGTAGCGGAGGGTGACGGAGATGCTCGTAGAGTCAAATAAGTGTACGATAGGAAGGATATTTTAAGAAATAGGGTAAACTGTAAAATGATTGGCACTCTAAGTGGAAATCCCAATTGGAATGGCTGTATTTTTTTGTGGAGTTTTTATGTGGTCTTGTTGTGTGTATATTAAAAATATGGTAAATAAAACGCTCTTTATCCCCTATAGTTTAAGGTATTGCCCTAATTACAAAACATTTGTCCAAATCACAACTCCTCTGCGCGAACGCGCAGCGCGTCTGACTAAACCCGTCCACTACTACTGTGCGTGCTCTTTCTCTCCTTGCAGTGCTTCTCCCTTTTAGCTACATTTTCCTACAATTTTCAACAGAAAAGTTTTCTTATCAAAGCATTTTGAATAAAAGATGGCCATGTTAGTAAAACGAATGCAATTTCATTCAAACTCATTAAATCATACACTCTTATGCGAGATTGAAAGATCTTTTTGTACATCTTGAAAAACCTCTTCGAGAAACAAAGTTTACTAAAGCTCTTCTAATGGCATTAACGAAATAACTCAGATAAATGTTTATAACTACCCCCTTTTCTAGTGCAAATGTAAAAAACATCAATTAAACCATTATATATACATTTCATTATTCCCAAATCAAGATTTTGCCATTTTTAAAAGACGAAAAAATTTCTCCCTTGGCTTCTACACAACTTTCTTTCCCCTCAGTTATTATTTATCAAGGCATATTTCCAGTATGCCTTCGTGCATACCTGACTATTGCACGTACTGGAAGAGGTTTGCGCGTGTATGCGTTTACAGGCAGGGAATACATTGCTCTTGTCTTATCGCGTATGCACGATGCCTGGTCTCTGTGGCGCAGCGGTTCTCAACAAAGTCAGCATAAATTATTCAACAATCGGAGCGGGCCGATGAGCTTATGTAACAGGCTCCCTCGAAATCTCTAAATCCACCAGGAAAGATTATACGCACGCGACCGAATGATGCGTATAATTCCAAGTTTACCCCTGCAACGAGTGTTCCTGCAACTGGCGTTCGTCCAAAAGTGGCAAAGAAACATGAGTGAATAATTCACTTACAGCAATAGTTCTGTGGCTAACAAATAATGGAGGAATCATTCTGATCAAACACCTCTTGCATCCGTAACAATTCCTCTGCTGTCCAAACTTCAAGATCGACTATCGAAGCTCCTTCCAAAGTCCACAAAACATATTCCAATATTTGCAAAAGCTGATGTGGTCGAAGTGACATATTCGTCACATATTAAAACCCAATACACGCCCATCTCGCAAAATTAATTACTTAAACATAATCGAACTCACGCGAATCGAACATTCGATCGAATTGAAAATAACATCCCCCGCTAGCAAACAAGCGTCGCGTCGCTCGAATAGATTTTCGATAGCGCTGCAAGTGGAACGTGCACCGTAAACTTTTTCGAACATCTCAGCTCCGCCGCAGGAACACTATTCTCTATATATTTTAAATTCCATCCCGTCAGAGACATCGTAAACCCGACAGGTCGATCGGTTCCTCCGGCTCGACAATAATTTATACGCGACGGTTCGGTTGTAACCGCGCAACGGAGCTCGGCGAGAGATTACGGGGGACGGGCGCAATTCGGACAACTGTAACCCGGTAAAATTGCGAAAGTTCTAAATTCCGCGGCGCGGCAGAGCACGCGTGTATCATTTTACCCCCGACGGGATACATGATAAACACTGGGAGTGCGAAATCTAGTTAAATCCGAAAAAGTTTCCCAGTGGCGGCAAGTTCGCCGGCGGAAGGAAAAGGGCGTTTAACGAGAGAACACGGAACGTGAACAATGACGATAGCTTGTCAGCCACGGAGCGCGGCCTCGCCTCTCTGGAGATAGGGGTGGAAGGGAGAGCGAGGAAAATGGAGAACGACTTTTCGAGCGCGGACCCTAGGTACGGAAAAATTTGTCGTGGTTTCTCCTGCGCTGGCGTAAAAAGCTATGATAATAGAAGCGTAAAGAGGGTCCGGGGTTATTTCATAATTACAGACTGTACTTAGACGAGCGTGCATTACCTCGCTCCCCTTTTTCTCTCTCGCCTGTAGGTGCATATATTCGTATTACGGAATTAAGGGCGGAGGCTTGTTCGTAGCCACGCGAAATCCAGGGGAGCGCACCACTTTCTTCCATTCTTTTGTGGTGCCTACGTTCTTTTTCGGCGACACCGTTACGCCCATTAGCGGGTTATGGGATTTTTCCTTAATTAAACATACAACGGGGTCTTGCAACCTTACTCGGGGTTCCTTTACCCCCCCCTCGTTGCTCCCCGAACAAGCCCCCTTGCCGGCCCGCCTTTAATCCGTCGCGATCTTACAGGGAAACTTCCCTTTCAGGGAGCCGTTAATTAACCAGTAACAATTGGCGGATACCATCGAAATATCGAAGGGTTGCTTCTTAAGGAGTTGGTGCTGTAAGCTGAAACAATTCTTGGGAATTTAAGGAACAGCGCTGGGAGGAAGAAGCTCCACCGGAAACTCTGATACCATGACTTGGGGTTACATTAACACTCAGAGATTATTTATTAATACTTGCCGACAAGCAATTGTATCTCATATTTATCACCGAAAAAACTGTACAGATCAAAGATTTGTATCCTACTTATAAATCATAAGTGTTTTAAAAGAATCAAGACAGCATAGGTATTATAAGTTATAATACCTATAATACCTATGCTGTCTTGATTCTTTTAAAAAACCTCGGAATAGTTGAATTTAGAAACGATTGACAGTGAACGTAAGTTTGCCTCAAAAGGTGCGCACGTGAAAGTGTTAATCATATTAGTGTTGAATTTTAGCTGATTAGTTCGCTTACTACAGTGGGATTCAACTATTAACGTTTGAAGAGGAAAGTTGATACCAGGCAGTGGTTCATACTCCTTTTATAGAAACACTATGTGATTCACGTTCCGTAGAAACTTTTAATGGCTACACGTCGTAACATGGATATTGCCGTAGTTTTACTATCTCAGTCCGTATCGTGGTCTTCTAATCATCACTTGTCTATCTATGACGTGGCCGGCTGAAGTGGCGGCAAATAAACCAAGCTGCCATTGCTTCCGTTCTAGGGCGATATCAGGGAGCGGCGGAGGCCGTTCTTAGCTCCGCCACCTTCACTTTAGAATTACCAAGTAATTACTCATTACTGGGTCAGTCCACGCGGGCGTGATGTATAGAGACAAGCGGCGCATTCGTAGCTATGGATCACGTCAAACGTCACCGCGTGTCACGAACGGGTTCCTCTGACGGTGTAGTCGATCTCTCAAGTTGCCCGATTTGATGTATGCGTGTCCCTCTCCCTCTCTCTCTCTCTCTCTCCCTCCCTCTCCCTCTGTCTCCGTTCACCCTCTTGGCCCCTTTCCACGCGTAATCCCTCACCGTACTCGATGACGTTTGCACCGAGGTTTCTCTCGCCACCGTTGACGCAGGTCATGGTGTATAAGCGTTCCTATAGGCGATGGTATTGTGTGCACAGGGTCGTGAGTAACTGAGCACACAATGACGCCGATGCGTACACACGTTCACTCGTATACCAACATCTTGACTACTTGTACACACTGTGTGTACTTCGTGAGACCCGCGTAAAACACCTCCGGATACTCCGCTACCTCCGTTCTTCGCCCCGCCACTTTTCCCATCTTCACCTTTATAACTCTTTCCGTTTATAGCCCTTTATCGTTTACGAAGGAATTGATGCGCGATGCACAGCGGCGAGTAAGACGCTTCTGAATATCTTGCTGTTCGTTCTGCTTTCAGAGGGGCTTGTACTACTTGCACGCGGGCACGCTGACTTTTCTCCAAAGCATTGGCTCGCTGAAGGGACTTCTGTGCACTTTTGTATATGGTGTTTGCTAATAGTTTGGTGCTTGAGTCAGGCTTAACCTAGACTTCTCACGAGTTAATGGAAATCATTATTTATTGGAAGCTTCGGTGCTAATTGCGGTCCATGAAGTGATGTATTGTAATGTTTGAATATTATTATTTCAACTTTATTACCCTTTAAACGTGACAGAAAAAATAAAAGTAAATGATGTGGTACAGATATCTTAATTCTTTGACTCAAATGAGTTTAAATTTTAGTTTTAGTATTTAATCCTTCATTTGTCCAGCTGATGCAACACTTCAGGGGTATTTTGAAATATTAACTGGACTTATCATACTCAAACGGATGACTTAAGTTTGATTTCTAAAATTGCATTTTGCAGGTTAGTTATATACCTTTGGTGATATCAGATATCACTTTTGAATTTTTATCTGTTTAGGCATTTGAATAATTCTTCTAAAAAATATGCTAAAGAAATCTCTTCGTTGACAAACATTCATAGAACCTCGTGGAATATAATTTGCATTAAAGATTTTCCAATTATTAGTTACAGTAATCTATCAAAGAAAACATTTCACAAGAACCCCTGTAATACCTATATAAAATTATATTCCAATTCTAATAGTATCTCGCGATAAATATGAATATATTTAACAAACCGTAGCAAAATATAGGAAACAAGTGAATTTTAATTATTTACTTTTCCAGCGCTTCGACCTCATTTACAATCCACAGCTTCAGCCTTCTCGATTCTTTTACATAGGATGGTAACTTTCCTCGCCATGTCGTTCCTTCTGCATCTACGAAACACGGCGATCAGAGATAGACCAACACTCGTATTAAATCGAATACCAACACTCATTAAACTCGCACCTTTCCCTCGTCGTGGCCGCTCGCTCGATCGATCGACCACGAGAGAGGTTAAAGAGGTTCAAGTACGCTTCGAAAATCGATGCCACCCTAGGATGCTAGAGGCTAAACTGCTATGAGCGTTTCGCCTATCGATAGTGAAGGGGGGTGGGGATTTTACGTAGAAATTGAAATCGAGCAGCGTCATGAAAGGCAAAACTAGCTTATCAATGGAAACATTAATCGGAGCCAACGTAATTACGCCGTTTGAAAAGGTGCTGATCTATTAATCAAATGGTGCTCCAAAATATCACACTGCCCCATTAGCAGACTCGAATGTGATAAATTTTTTTAAATAAACAAATGGCTTCAAAATTATATACGTTGCTTTGGCGATTGAGCTTGGAGGTAATTATTAAAAGATTGCAATTAAAATTGTGATTGCAGAGATATAAAGTTTGAAGACAATATTCTATCTACTGTGTTAAATTTCAGTATCAATATGGAACACTGGGAACCTAGTGGCGAGGAGGGAGAAGTGTAAGTGGATGGCCGCTTAACGAGGGTTTTGTCTATTCTTTGTATAATTTGAAATGTTTCAAAAAAATTTCCACTTCATAAGTTATATGTATATGAAAATTTGTACACAAGTATATCTAGATACACTTTGGGTTGTATACGTACCCTTAATTCTTGCAAGATAAAAATGGATAGATGAGCATACAGTTCTTTGTTATATTCTTGTTTTTTTTTTTCAAGTAAATAATGTCAAATACATTATACCCAATAATGTAAATATATTGATGTTTAAAGAATCACTGTTGGAATTACAATATCTGGACTGAATAAAAATGTACTATTTATCGCAGAAAGTCGTTTGTTGTTTCATGCAATTGTTCGATGTGTACTGAGGTAGTTGGTCTAAATATTGCTTTGATCATTTCACGGCGTTAAGCGCACTATAACTCGACCGCTAATTTAATTATTCGCTCTGTTGTAGCAGGCATTAATTAACTGACAAATTTATCTCTAATCGCAATACGGTGTACAGAGTGTGTATCGCTGTTTACAAATTCGCAACACAGAGTGCGAACAGTGTACACATGAACGAACCTCTAATGCAATTCTCTAAACGGTATCCCACAGGGCTCGAAATAGATACGTAGCTACTCGAGAAAATTGCCGCAAATGGAAAACTCGAATTGTCTCCTTGACCGTACCATCGCGAAAACGTCTTCCCTGAGCATTTCAAAATAGGGCAACCTCTCATCTGAGAATTGGATTATCATTATAAAGACACAAGTATTTTCCCCTTTTCTCTATGAAAAGTTAGCAAACAACCCTCGCATGGAAAATACTTCGTTCGCGTGAAAACACAGAAGGCAAAATTATTGTCTCACAAGTTGAACGTATTCTAATATATTTTCTTTAGTTTATTTGAACACTACTTTAACTGAGACGCTAATAACTTTTAATTTATATTATCGATTTGACAATAATTCTATGTACTCCAATTATGTGAAAATAAATTAAATTTTTTATATTTCAACTTATAAACTTTCGAAACATATTTTACGCTAACATCATGGGACAGAAATAACAGAATCATTTTTTGAGATTGCTAATTAATATTTGGTTACAATGTTGAAACAATTTTCTGGTACAAATTTTTCTGCAAAGCGTTGCATATTCTCTACAAGCAAAATAAATAAAGTACCAAATGTATTCCAAATTTGACATTACCTTAAACCCTGATAAAACTTCATTTAACTTCCTAAATATGCAGCAGAGATAACCAAGGAAAGTAAATACTTTCCTTCCCTTGCTTCTATACAACATTAAAATTAAGTTCACAAGATAAAATCGTTACAATAGCCACAAAGTCGCCCTGAATCACGGAACTCGTTCTTTTAACAATTGAATCCCGCAATTCGCAGCAGCCAAATTCGTGGCACGGTTTAATTTCGATCACGTGCTGATACCGAAAGATATAACGAGCCTGCGGGCGGGAGAAAAACATCTGCGCATCGGCCAGCAGAGATTTTCCGGCGTGACGGATGAAAAACTTGAGTGACGTCGTAGCAATGTGACAATTATCTTTGACATAAATTTCATTCCTGCGCCGCCCGTTATGCATTTATCGCGCGGTAGGTGTCCCCGAATGCGAATCGTCGGAGAAATCGGGCGAATCGAAGCTACGACCAGCCACGCTCGAATATTGTTAAAAGAACGAGCGAGCATTTCTGCGTATCCGTTCGCGTGTTAACGACGTCGATACGCTACGGGCCCATCAAAAATGCTTAGCCCGCTACGTTGTTACCCAGAGGTGACTGATAGACGATAAGCCTCTTACGATCGAGTGTCTCAGATAATTTACGCCCTGCAAAAAAAGCACGCTTAATCGAGCACGTCATACGTCGTGCAATGCATTCGTTCATAGACACTCGATCCATCACTCTGGAGATTCGTCATAAAGTCTTGTTCGATTTACTTCATTTATTTCTCTTTATCGTGCAAATGTCGCAAATTTAACATATTAACACGTTCCTGCCACGGTGGAAATTCAGATTTTTGGGAGGAGTATAGAAAGTGATGTAAAAACTAAATTGTGATATTCAATTATAGAGAAATGAGAGTTGAGTAATATTTTCCATAATTTCAGCTCTTCATTATTCTACTTTTCGGAAACACCTTTTTCCTTTGAATAAAAGCTCCACCACCGATAAATACCGAATTGCCCACGTGGAAGGTATTATAATTATTGTATATGCAGTATTCAGTGTTACACTTCTTTATTTACTGAAACTTGGCAGATCTTCAAAATTACTTACCTCAACGCACCTCTTAAATAGCTTCTTCTCAATTTTCGATTTTTTCCACATAAAAAATCACTTCCCCCTCTATTGTACCACCCCTTGCCTGCCATCCAGAGTCCCGAGCGAATTATATTTCAACGTTTCTGCTACCTAAGAAATTACAAAGCACCAAGTAGTCCTCACAGAACAGCAGATATTTCAAGTCCCAAAATCGAAGTTTAAAGCTGAATTTTCATTGCACGCGAAACACATTGAACCGATTAGATCCTAAGCACACAAACTTGCCGTTAGTCCACGAGCCAGTGCACAGAGAAATAGAAAAGTAACGTGCCTGAAACAGGGGACGCCTGAATAACGTGAACTACTGAGATTTAATTGCCTGGAAACTCTTACCTCAGCTATTGTTAGATACAGGTAGAGAGTACAGGGGGTTGACGCCACGCAATCCTTGGAGTTTCATAGGGGTTTACTTGAGCCCACCGGGCAATTAACATACGCCGTTCCACGTAGGCAGAGCGAGGGCTGGTAAGAGTGAGAAACGGCGATAGGGTGAGCTACATACGTGGAAGGAGAGATCACAGTGGGGGCGGGACAGTGTTCTAACGTGTTGGGAGCGGAGAAAGGAAGGAAGGAAAGGAAAGGGTGCGCAGGCTGTTTGTTCATTTGTCGTGGTATAATCCCTTCGTACACACAGCATAAAGATGTTACACATGCGTCTGTCGCTGATGTTGCCGGCATTTACCAACGTCCTCCCTCTTGCCAGCAGCTCCCTTTGTCACGATTGTTACGCGAGACGTGTAAATAAGGAACGGATATTAATTCGAAAAATCCACAGCTTACGAGCCTTGCCAGGTCGCGTCCGTCCCGCCACCCTGGCTGCATGTAGGTTAACGAGAGTCTAGCCGGGAATTATCTGTAACAAGATCATTATTATCGTTTAAATGCCGTTGTCTTTTTTTGTGCTCGTTCATTATAGGATTATCCCCGTGTACACGTCATAATGAATGCAAAGAAATACCTCGCGCGCCCAGTCTTTTCAACGCGCCGCGATATCTCTTCCTTTATCGCGCGGTATATTCTGAGTGAATTGCGAGTAAACGTGGTTGACGCGTTACGGCGGCGCAGCAGATGCGCCCGTGTCGTTAAGACACTCGGAGCAATATTGAAATCGCTCGTAAAGATCGAAAATAGTGGAATGTAGAGCTTGTGGAAAGTCAGTGCTTCATTTTCAATGCGTCGGTTCTATAGAAAGAGAAAATTATATGTAAAGGAAAATTACAGAAGGTAATTATTAACAGGATTTACTAATTGTAAGCTTGGGACGAAATGTTAATAAATAACTGATATTTGTGCATCGGTGTGTTCCAATCATCCCGCAAATGAAAATATAAACTACTATATAGAAATGTATTCAGCTGATACAGAATATGAAAGTATAATACACGCGAAATTAGTAAAGAATCTTCGTTATACGCACCTCTATATTAACATGTGTAGAAATTAATCGCTGTAACAAAACTCCCGAGTAGAGCTGCAATTATTCGAATAGGAATAATTTCTTCGAATATTCGAATATTTGAATAATAAATTTACAGAAATAATTTTATAGTAACGGGGGAAGAAATCCAAATATTGCAGTTGCATAAAATCGTTTATAACGGTTTAGCCTTCTACAAAAAAGTCTACTTATACTGTTTATCATCCGCTTATGGCGGAACACGGGTGGGCCTAGAGGAGGAGGCCGACTAAGTCAGGGGTTTCTACTCATTATTATTACAATAATAATACTAATAATTGATGGTTGTTTTCGGTTAACAATGTATAAATTTACCAAAGTTTAATAAGTACCAAATTTATGGTTTGAAAATCAAATAATTGTACCAGCCAATATGAAAAGAATTTCACGATAAAGTGTGAGAAAATATTTCATGTTCAAATTCCTATTCGGTACATTCTGAAATTTGAGCATTCCGAATATTCGCATATATTCCAAGATTCGATTACTCCTGATTAGTTAAATATTCGAATTCTGTGGTATTCCCGAATTCAAGGAACTATAATATTTGTATTTCTTGCCATGTTACTACAACATTATTTCTCTAAATTTATTATTCAAATATTCGAATAAATTACTCGTATCCGAAATCATCCAAATTATTCGAAAATTCAAATACTTAGATTATTGAAATATTCGTCACAGCCCTACTCTGGAGTCCCATTGCCACCAGCAGTAATTGACTTGCCAGTTAAAATTCTAGTAGCAAAATAATAACACCGCCGCGAGTTACTAGCACATTTATCGCGAGGATTGATAGTTTAAATAAGTCATAACGCGACAGGAGGTGGAATTAAATATTCCAAACACAAAGGAGGTGGAGCAGGTCCTAAAGGCTTTGTTTCAACTTTGCGCTACGCGTACGACAACGTTGTACGTCATATTACGTGGGATTGGCGAGGGGGTGAAAGGATTGCAGGAGCGAGCGAGTCAGGGGTTGCGTTTCATATTCATTACATCGGTAGCTATTTGTCACAGACTGGTATCGCGCTGAAATACTGGCCGAGATAGCCGGGCTCCCCTGTTGCATTGTTAAAATGTCCAGAGAAAAAAAGCTCTTCTTAAGTGAGAACGGTGGGGCGGAGGGAAAGAAGGAAAAAAAAACAACACCCCCGATCCCACGCTCATCGGTCATGCGTCTATTATTGCCGTTCGCTTTTAACAGAAGCTGTCAGCCGTGCGAAATGAATTTCCGCGCCGCTATCAGCCGGGTAAGAATAAGTGTTATTCCATCGTCGGAATTCCAGCACGCGGCAGCTCGTTACAGAGCGTTGCAGCAGATTTGTACACGGATGATCGATAATCCCGTGCTTTCGGTGTTCGAGACGAGAACGCGGTAAACAGTGGAACGATTTCATCTGCGGTTACGGATCTCGTCGAGTGTATAACGACGGGGCGTTGCAATTAATCATCGAAACAAGTGGCGCTCGATCGTGCTAATTGACGCTCACTTTTATACATCATCGTGCACAACATTACAGCCGGAACGGTATATTTAATGCCCTCAATTAGTAGTCACGATCGCCGATGGAAACGGAACGATTCTGTGTATCGAATATGGCATCGTGATTTTAACGAATTCGTAACGAAACTGGCCGTTTTCTGGCTCCGCGAGGCGCCTCGATTAGTTTGAAATTCGTTGCGCTATCCCTTCCCCGGCTGGGGTATAAGAATAACTGATGTTGACACTTTGGCGAGATTAACAAGCCCGATTTATATTCATACATTCATCAATTACATACATATCTAGACCTCACGTGAGTCTAGATATTCCAAAAAGATATTTACATGCACGGAAGAAGGAAAGTATAGGCTTTGAAGCGGTGCATATGCGAGCGCGAAACATTCTCTTTAAGATCTGATTGCCATTCTCTTGCTTGGTACATATTTACTTGCCGATCATTTGCATATTCTCGTTCTCGTGTCTCGCTTATTTACTTAAGCAGATAATTCGGGATTGAATGAATAAATAGCACGCGCCATGCCGAATGCTAAAAGTAGCAGATTAGCGGCACTATCTACTTTGCTTCAAAATTCGAAATCAGTGTTAAAACAAAGCTACAATTAATTTCACTGGGCTTTAAAAATATTCCTTTTGAAACATAAATTACGTTCACCTTTCAAGTGAAAAAAGTAATTGAAACCGGTTGAGCTATCATAGCTGGAATTAAATTTATTTTCTATTCAAGAAATAGATTTTTTTTTGTACTAATGACAAATCAAGATTTATCTTTAAATCTTCACCATTCGGTAAGAAAAATTAGTTGTATTCTTCGAATTGCCTGAGATTGACGAAATTTTTTTGTTGTTGGAGGATTCCCCGCACAAAGGGCGCATGTAATCACACATAAGTAACGCGAGATTATCGTAAAAGTAGAATAAATACGCTATAAATCGAACGTGATCGCGCGACTTGCCTGTCATCAAAAGCCGCGTGTCGCGCGGGAGCAAAGCGAAAGATAAATTCTCGGAACTTTTTACGATGTTGGCACGCTACGCGTTAGTTAATAAAACGCGATACAAGCAGACGGCTGTTAACGCGGGATACCAGGGAAAGCACACAGAGTATACAGGGTGCTGCTAAAAGGTTTTGCCAACCTGTGCAACGTATTCTATTAAGTGTACTCGTACAAAAGTATTATGCTATATGCGATGAGTTCAAGTTTATTACACAAGACTATTCTGCAAAAAGTGAGGGGTGTTTCTAGTAGAAAATATCAATGTAAGAGAATACTTCGTTTCAATTCGCAATCCTTTTTTGCACATCAGATTAGGGAGGAGACAAGTTTCACATTGATTATCGAATACACTTGAACATTTGTTTACAACAAACTCGAGCAATTTCCATGGAGTATTTCTGCAGCAGCTGTTTTGTAAGAGTTGCTCATAAGTTTGTTTTGAGAAAGTAGCAGGTAGCAAGCGACACAGATTGCCTTCCAGACGTTCGAGAATCACTTCATATCGAATTTATCATATATTCTCCCCTCAACTCGTGGAGAAAGCATGCTGGATATTTGAAGGATATGGGAAAACAGGAAATGTCACAAAACAACTTTATCGAGAAAATTAAGTGCTTTGTTCCAGTACAGAATTGAGTAGTATACCAAAATTTTAACGTTATTTTACGAGGGTATTTGAACTTTATAATCATTTGTTCTGTAATTCCAGTTGCCACCAACAAAATATAGTATAAATCACAAAATCACGAAAAATGGACATTCTTCGTTATTCCTCTTACGCTTCTTCATTTATTGGTTTCAAAGCGGGAAGAGACTAGTTTGTCGTAAAATGTCTACGAATTACGAGAAAAGGTGGAAACCATCAGTGTGAAAATTTTCGCAACAGAATCTTTGAGCTTTCGTATTATTCCCAGTCATTTACTCGACGTATAATACACATCTACCATTTCCGAGTTCGCGTACCAATGCTTCATGACACATATTACGACTTATTTATCATCCAGCTATGTGTTACTGTCACCAACAAATCACACCTACAATGATGCATCATTGTCCCTTTGTTATCGGTCCCAAATCCGAAACAGAACTATCGGGTTTACCATTCCTCTGTACTCAGCGTGACCATTCATACCTCGCGTACATATTTAACAATCTATTCGAGCATTAAAATCCCTTCCCTGACGCGTCGCTTTCAACATAAACAGTTCCTCCAGCAATGTCCTCGCGACGTTCCTCCAGCAACGCGATTAACGTCACGCGTCGAAATACAGTTTAAAACGAAACGCGCCGGGGACACCCTGTACGTGAAACGATGCAGAGGGCAATGGGAAGGAAAGCGCAGGTCACGCGGCTGAGGAAAAGGGTGGCAACGATGGGAGGGGTGAAAAAAAATAATTTGGGAAACCGCGGACACACGATACACTGGTATCTGCAGGGAACCACGCGCACTATGTCACGCGCTATGGTTTGGTGTGACGGGGCTGCAGGGCGAGAAGAGGTAACCGCGCGAAAGGGGAAGGGGGGAGGTTGGGCACGGCTACTCTGGCGGGCGAGTGGGTGTTAAACGCAACATTTTTCAGCAGATAAGTCACGTATGTTTAATTATGTATATTACTGCCTGCGGGGCTGAAAACCAGAGCACGACTGCCGCCATCGTCACAGACACACGCACACATCCCTCTATCCCACAGCCCCAACCCCGTCTGCGTGGCTCCCTCCGCCAGAAGCGTCGCCGAGTAAAAGGTTGGGAGGGGTGGGGGTGGGTGTCGAGGGTGGGGGGGGGGGGGGAGAGACGCGAACCCGTTCGCCGCTGTATTTTATTTTAATTATTAATTCCTCGTCTGCATGGCCCATAGCAATTAGGCCGACCTGCAGGAATGCCAAATTTCATGGTGGCCGAGACCCCCCACGCCGCCCCCGCCACCCCTCACCCTTGCGCTGTCCACTTGCCGCGCTACGGAATTGCATTACCCGCTCCTCGTAATTTCCTGACTGCTCTTAACCCGTCCCAATCCATATAAGAAAGGAAGAACGGAAAATTGGACGCCTCCACTCGGCGCCAGTTCAGGCGTAATTACGCCGTTGCTCATTAGCATCGAGGCATCGCGTATAAAAAGTCATTTAGCGGCGACCGCTCTCTATCAACGAGACAGTTTAAAAACACTTTTCGTAAATTATCGCGCGCACGTTCTTACGTAATTTTCACTCGGTTTCGCGCGCTCGAAGGGGCGAATCTCGCGTCCTTGCCTCGCGGCTACCACGGGTTTAAATGAATACTTGTATCGCGAGCGTAAACGTCGCTGTATTAACGAGCTTCAACGATTCTACGTTCTCCCGCGAGTAACGTTACATCTCTCTGTGTTAAATAAGCCTATATTTTGTTGGTGCCGTAATGCAAGAAGTGAATAATCGCCGAGGCTGAAGGGGAAAGCAGGGTTCCCGCGAGAAGCTTTAAAATTCATATTGTATTTAATACCCGCGAATTCGCACTCGCCCGTTCGACTAGCACTTAAAACATCAACAAGTTGTCAATACTATGCGCAGATTTGCATAGAGGATACCGATCGTGCAGTACGGATCATGATTTCCACGGTGCGAGAATTGTCTGCGCCCTGAAACGAATCCGTATCGACGAGACGGATTTAACCCGATTCGAAAAACAATTCGCGCAAACACGGCGCGCGTGCTTCATTATTAAATAGCGCGGCCGTTCGCAAACTCACGATTATCAGATTTCCCCGGCTATTCGCTGGACGCGCGGCGAACGGCGGGGGAAGGAAGTCGGTATTATTAGGAAGTTTCTTCGCGCGGGTTTCTGAAGGGCGCAACTTTTCCGAGGGAAATTTTGGAGAATAGTAATTAGCTTCGGTTCTTGATATTCCTTCGCGCCCGGGCCTTAATAACCGCGGCACTCGGGGAGCGTGATCCGAGGACGCGGCGGGGAATAAAATGATAACTTAACAGCGAGCTGCGTCGCTGTCGTCGACGACGCTTTGATCGTGTCGCCTGTTGTCGCTCTGCTTTTAATAATTAATATCATTACACACGCTCCAACGGTCAGAAGCAAAGCGCGCCATCGTGTATGTTATCTTGGATAGCTGGCTGTTTCTGACTATTTAGCCGGGTCGCATGGTAGATGGCTAGATAACACCGACCACGTATATGCATATATGCTAAATCTACGCATACAATGGCAATCGCGGGAGAACGGGGCAAAAACTTTCCCCTTTCGAAACACTCGAGCTGCTTTCTCTTTCTTCCAAGGAACGAATGAAAATTGCGCGTTTAACAGCGATTGGTAGATAGAACTGATTTACACGGACGCAGAAATGTTTACAGTTGTTTACTATGACTATCTGTAAAATGTTTATTAAGTTTTGGATATGGTACAGAATATTTCCGTCATACGGTGAGTTTGTTGCTAACTTTAATTTGACCCTTCGTTGGTAAATATTTCATATTAGAAAGTGGAGTAGCAACACCAACGGCTTGGCAAAGTAGGTAACTCAAGCATTTATGAATCTTTGCAGTTGTTAAGGGGAGTAGGCAGTCAAATCGCTCGAAGATCAAGTATTTTTGTGCGAATTAATCAACATCTTGTGGCGATATTTCTAAAATAGATATATAGAAAAAAAAATATTTTTTACTCTACGTGATAGTAATAAAAATTTTGTAAAAGGTAAAGTCTGTGCTTGCTATCATCTCCTTGTAATTAAATCGGAAAAAATACTTGATTTTCGGGCGCTTTGACTGCCCAGTCACCCTAAGATTTAGCAATGAGATTATAAATGCTTCTATTTAATTTAAAGGCTACGATTTCTCAGCATAATTTAGGTGGAAACATTATTCTTACAAACACGAGGCGTTCTGTAAAAATACTAGGCTTCACAAAAAAGCTGATTTTACAGAATCTTAACTGTCGAAATGCAGTCGATCGACGGGTAGCTTCCACGAAGTCCATGATCGCGCGACTGAAAATCGTAGCCCGAGAATATTTTTCATAAAACCAATCCCCCCATTTCTCGGCGGTGCGCGCACGTACCAGGCATTCGAATTAATCCTGATTCCCAGGAATCACGAAGGCTCTTTTTAAAAGGCGGTGATACGCGGCTTGGTTGTATCAAAGGAATTGCAATGGAAACTCACTCGCCGCCGACCTAACGCCAGTGTTCATTTATACCTGCCCGGCGACTTAGCCAGTGCGTAAAGAGCACTCGTGACGAACAATAGGTGCGCGCCAATGCGAAACGGGCGAAACGCACGCGTGTAATTGTAATTCAAACGCGTTATCGCCGATCGTCCGGAATGCCCGTGGAGTAATTAAAAATTTAAATAAAACCCTCGATAAGGGAAATGATCAATCACGAGCGTGTTGCAGTCACCGCAACCCACCCCCTCCGCACCCCTCCCAACCCCTTGTGCCGGTGTTTCTGCTCCACGTAATGCGTGCCAGCGCGAACGGTCACCGTTGTTATCCTATTGCATATTCCCGCGCTCTATGACATAAATAAGGAAAAGCTCGAACGCGAAAGCCCAGCTTTATGGCGACAACCACGGCGCCGTCTCCGCTCGTTTGACGAGTTGGCAAGTACGGTTTCATTAAGAGCGAGCGGATAAACGCGGACATACTGCCGCTCCCTGTAATTATGCGGTATCTCTTAGTAATGGAGAAAGTTCGCCTAATTCGTGATTCCACGCCGGTTATACGAGGACACCCGAGACGTTCGTTTTGTTTGAATTCAAACGAGTTCAGGCCTTCCTTGATGGACTCCCCATATTCCATGGTGAGGCAGACTGCGCGGCGCTGGCTAGAATTTACGTTTTGCTTTTGATAGTTCGATATATCGAAGCTGTCCTTCCTTTTGTCTCAGATTTTTTTCTAATCGTTGATATACCGCTAGGTAGGGTAATTATGGGAGGGATGGCGCACTGAGAGAGACGCTGCACTTTCGGTATTTCAGGATTGTCGAGAATAAAATACAGCTTTGTACCGATTTTATTTGTTTTAGGGTACTAGTTTGGGTCAGAGCAGTAACCGAGAACGTGTTTCTCTTATTATTTTTTAAAATTGTGCTGTTTTTCGAGGTAAGCCTGCCGCAATGAATGTGGAGAAGGAAGCAACGACAATTAAATTTAGAAAAACAGAAATAATATCTGTAACTAGTTATTTTTCCAATTTTATTGTATTCTGTCACTATAAAATAAAAATATGTTTCATTTTACATTACTTGTACTATATTTTTTAAAGAAGGTAAAATTAACAAGTTTAAATGGAAAATTAAAAGTGCTTCGAAACGTGCCATCACGACCGCAAGTGCGGCGTCTCTCCCAACAAAAGGATGTTTTTGGTTTTAAATTTTCAAGGGTGATTAATATTAAAATTTTGATTTTCATCGATGCAAGTAATGGCGCAAGATGTTCAACTAATAATATGTATCCTTGGAAAAAATTCCCATTGCAAAATTTAAATACGCTGCGAATTTTCCATAAGATGCGGCAACTCTCCCATAATTACCCTAGAGAAAGGAAAAGGTACTGTTTGAACGTTGCGAAGCGAGCGAAGATGCTTGACGGATCCACGGCGTGCATGCTGGTGCCGCGTAACACGTACAAATCGAAGGCATTGACAGGAAGAGGGCGGAAGAAAGACAAGTTATTTCATTCACGGATTTCCCATAAAATCAGGGTAACCAGAGGTCGGTGTCGTGCATTTAATAATGCAGGGCACCGGATGTTCCTAGCTCGGCATCGAATTGCGGAGAGAGACAGGGTGCGGAGGGACAGAGATGGGGGCGGGCGGGGACGTGGAGGGATGGAGGCGGGCAAAAAGATGAACAGAGAGAGAGAAAGATCGGTGAAGCGAGAGGGGCTCGTTGCTCGGGGTGGTAACGGGAGAGACCGGGTTAAATATTTCACAACGCATTTCCGCCGTTGCGCCCCGGGGGGTGGCTAGGGTGGAGCCAAAAGGCAGCGGAGGCGGAGGGGAAAAAACGTGTACTACAATTTCCTGCGACAAATTCACTGTTTGAATATGGATTTTCGAGTGCGCAAAAGTTTTCCGTTGATTTCGTGCTCGCCGGGCTATTCTCGCGAATGATTTTCGTGGACGGCCACCGCTTAGACGAGTGGCTTAACAAAGACAACGGTTAGTGGGGAAATAGACTAGGTGCGTCTACAGCTGTTGAGTAAGCAGTCCAGCTTAACGGGATTATATTGAATAATAAATAGCAGGTTGCCTTACTTATCGACTCCCCCTGTGCAACATCTACCATTCGCAGTAACGTACACTTTGAAAGCTATAGTGCCTAACGTACATTATTAAATACGTTTTGACTCTGTCACATCTAACAGGGAAACATTCCCAGTAGGGGGTCGGAATATCAAATAAATATTGCTAATGCATGGAGCCTTACGTAATGACAAAATTATACTATGTAGATTATTTAGTTGCCGATGGATTCTATAACGGGGTACAGAGATTGTGTGTTATTATTAATAGTAATCATAAAATTGATTTTAATTGAGGGATAGGTATAAGAATAATTAGGTAATTATGCATTGAAATAAATCTTGAAAAGGGATTTTTAAAATTTCATTAGGGACTCAAATAAAAAGTTGACAAAATGATCTTCGCTATTTTCTTCGTTATTTCTACCAATTATTGAAATTTTTCAAAACGTCGAAACACGTTCTAAAAAAAGCTCAACTTGTTTCGACTAATTATAAAAAAATTATTCTATTTTAAATGCTGTACCAATACTTTTGTCCGGCACTGTATATACGGAAACTTTAATCCTTCATAACTCTGGAACCACGGTCGTCCCACCCTTTGGACAATGTGCATATTACTCAGGATCCTCCCCTCTACAACACTTCTGAAATCCAACAGAATTGCAGTTGCGGCCCCGTTTATAGATATTTACCGAATATTAATAGTATTTCAATAGAAGTAGGTACGTGCAGGTACAACCTAACACCACGACGCATTTCTAATAATAGTATAAAGGGAAGACGCAATCTTTGTACCCTATTTTCTCGCGTTATATAATCCACTAGCAGTTAATAATCTATATATAAATTTGTCTTTATCTAAGGTTTCGAACAGTACCAATATTTATCTATTTGATATACCCACCCCCAATGGGAGTGTTTCCTTATAAGGTTCACAGTGAATCCGCTGCACTGTAGACTTTTCGAGAAAATATATCAAGCTGTGCATACTGAAAGGCCTAGAACTCTCCACCCTCCTGGCCAGCGATCACCGCGCAACCATTAATGTAGTGCCCCTTAACCTTACGAACGGTTAGATGGATCGTGTCGGGGGTGCTTTGTTGCGCTATGGCTCGTAATAAACGCGATCCGTTAGCCGCCAGTTGCTCACGTGCACGAATAACTTTATAGATCTCGTCGCAAAGCTGTTACAGACTCATCGTTGGTACTTTATATACCCGGGCTGTACCGCCACGCTATTCGCCTGAATGGTACGGACCAACGAAAAGGATCAGCATGATCGCTCGATTCTTTGCTTTATCCCCTTCGAACACAGACATCCTTTACGATGTAGCCGGCTACCTTGCTGGACCAAGTCTACCCTATTTATCTCATGCACGGTGCAGCATAAATCTGTGAGATTCAGTGCCTCTGTACGTATTTCGATTATTTATTAGCAGGTCAACGTCTTTAGTGCTTTCTTCCACTATAGATTTCTTTTATTCGATGAAAATTGCTGGCGATTGTTGCGGACACTTATGTTAGTGTTGTGCTGGAGTGAGGTGTACCTACTGGTGTTAGGTTCGAAAGGCTGATTTAATAGGTCCCAGATTTTTTTATATAAATTCCAGATAAGCCCACGGAATGGGAAGAAATTCTATTCAGTCATTTATGTTGAAGTATGTTTGAAAGATAAGAAAGAGGATTACTGAGATTCTTAGAATATGTATAATTATTAGAGCAGATGTATAATTTTAATTTGAATTCCCTCTTTATGAATTGAAAGCTATAAGTAGAACAGGATACACGTACAGGTGCAGGCGAAGGCAGTAACATTTTATACCAAAACCGCTATGACGTTTTATAATATTCCTAATTTCCTTAAGTCCGGTCTGTGACTATAACAATTAACATAAAGTTTCTCTTTGCAGGCGCCTTAATGCGCCGGTAAATTGTTATTCCCGGGTCAGAACGATGGGAAATATTCACAGTTATTACATTTCCAAGTTTTAGGATGGCTTAAACTATTTAACCTGATACGAGTGGCTTTATGGTGAATTTTATGGGTGCAACGTTTTAATAATAAATGGAGGTACTTCCAATCTCGCGCATCAAATTTAATGTCCCCTTCTATTTTGAACAAAAGTGCCGCACGTGGTTAAAAATTCTAAACGTAAATTAAATATTTGACTCCTGTATCTCGCGACAGGAGATGCCTCGAGGCATGCAACTTTCACTTTATACCTACGTAGGGTCGACCGAGGCGAATCGGATCACTTAGTGTTTGATGGTAAAAAAATAATAGTTAAACATTAAAAAACTAATTTTCTATTATATATTTTTAACTAGTACCCCTTGAACGTTAATAATAAAAATCAAAACCAATTTAACAGGTTTCTTTAAATCTATTTCATATTTTACACGTATTTATGATTCTGCACTTCTGCAGATTGAACACTTGCATTTCGTAGCATCACGCGGATTACAATGTAACGTGCTGCTGTGAATTGTGATATGATAATATGTTACACGATCTGTATAATTCGATTTATGCTCGCCGATTTCGCGAATAACTTGTAGAAGAGAAATCGATGAAACGCGTATATTATGCATCGTCGTTCCAGTAAATTACATTCCGTTGTAGCTTGTGTTTCATTTTTATTGTGATTTGCGCGAACCCTTCCATCCCTCTGGTTATCAACGTTTCCTTCAACAATCCATGAATCCTGCATTTTAATATCGGTGAATTAATTTTAATCCGTCCGAACCAAGTGCGCATCTTCTCGAGGCAAGATTTTCGATGCAATTAAACATACGCTCGGGATTGTATTTTTCGTTTGGTCGGCGAATAAATAATCCACAGCCGCCAATCGGCAGGTAACTGACATTATTTCGAGCAAGAAATAATTAGCCTGCCTTCAATAACACGACCGATACAATTCTGCTAACAGTTCAAGGAAACTTTTTCGTGGATGACCATATCAAGTTCTTCACAAATAAAATCCTATTAAACGGGGTAATAAATAGTATTCCCCTCAGCCGAAAATGAGAGGACTTGAGCTATACACATTAAACACACAGTGCTAAGTCTTCAATTCGAGTACGATCTCTAAACTTTCAACTGTAAATAGGAAATTGTAAAATCCGAACAGTAGAAACCGAAAATCAATTCTGACCTTAGGCTGATTTCTCGAATAATCTTAATTAGACATTTTAAACTTAACTCAGTGATTACTACCTGTCTTATAAATATCGAACCCTTAACACCATATATACGGAGTCGTGAAAAACTTGAACATAAAATAACACATAACACTAACGATAGTAATAATTAATATTTGCTCCACTCGTGGCGCGTTACCATAGTGCATTTTACATTCCATAGCGCTGGGTTAGCAGCGTTATTCAAATGGCTGTGCGTATAAAATATTGCAAGAACGGGACCCGCGGCCAAAACGAACGGGGTGGGGAGAAAAAACGAGAATCAATTTTCGTTCGAGGCCGTCGGTGGATCCTGCGCTGGGGGCGCATTATTTCGGTCCGATCGAAATACTATATAACTGGGTGGCTTCTTTTCTTCTGACTGCGGCACAGCAAGAGTCCTACCGCGTGGCCGATCGATAAACCCCTAGGAACGAAGTGGTTGGTCATATGAAAAATCTGGAAATCCACTTTGTTATTTATGCGTCCGCTTGCTCGCCAAGATGCAGGGATACTTGTGCATGTGGGACAAGATTATCATTTTTCGTCGGTGAATCCCGGCGAGGCTGCTATTACTTTTCGAGTTCTTCTCGCATGTACCGCCCTCCTTCGACCCGATTCTACGCCGAGGAACGGGGGAAGGGCTGTAACCTTTTTTTTTCAGAAGCTAAGTGCATGACCGTGCCTTCTGTGATTTACATTGAAATAACTATCAGTTGCCAACGAAACCGTGCTGGGTGTTTTCTTGTTGTTTCGTGGTACAAGTCACTTTTCACCCCATCACTGAATGATGACAATGAATTAAAGATAGGTCTAGGTCTAGACGTAAAATATTCTATCCAGAGTCTAGACAGACCGCGGCACCATTTAAATATGATATTTTAAAGATGACTGTTGCATTAATGGGTGGTTTGATTCCGCAGGCTGTTATGTAGGGATATGTGAGGTTAAAAGAGGAAGATAAAATCTTCTAAACTGAGTGTAAAAAGAATTCTATGTGAATATTTGCTGCAAATCCGATAACAAATGAAGGATTTATTGCAAGTAAATAAAAATAGAAATATTAATGTAATAATATAATATTAAAAATATTTGTATAATGATATTAACATTAAAAATATAATATATTAATATTACCTATAGAATATTTTTTCGCCATAAATAGAAATACGAATTTATCAATTCAACAACTACTACTTATTGTGTGAAAATATAAATTTTTCAATTAGTGTTCTGTTTTCAATGATAAATCAAAGCAATAATTTTATTAACAGTTTCTTTCAACACCCCTCTCGCTGCAAGGTTCTCAATTACCATGTTATTTCTTTTCACCAAAATATTTATACAAACAGAAATTCAGTTTTTCTATTCTAGAAGAATATTGAACTCATCTCTTAGCATACATTAATTCTTCCACCACTAAATATTATTTAAAAACTATTTTAACATGGCCAGAAGTATTTGAAATTTTTCGAATTATTGCAATTAGCACGTTAATTTTTCCAACTTATCTAAAAGTCAAATTACATGTGCAAGTGGAATACTATTGAAACCGTTGTCTGTAATATGAAAGAAAGATACAGGAAGTGGTGGTTGGATGGACATTCGAAGCGCAGAGTAAAGCGCAGCATTTCCGCGACGAGCTGGAAATCAGACGTGGCGATAAGATTTTTAATGGAAATAACTACGTGCAGCAGGTACGAATCGCGTGATACACGGGTCGTACGTTACTTTATGATACGAAGTGCCTCAGGGGTGTACGGTAGTTCGGGATCAGCGGGGTCGTCGTGCTATTTCCATTAGTTCTGAGCGTCTGGTATTAGCTTTAACCATTAATGAGGCGGACTAACCTACACGCGACTGCGCGGCCGCGTGGATATGTTTTGTCGCGCCGGTCAGCCTTATGTGACAAGCCAGAACGCACAGTTTATCTCGGGCCTTTGCTTGCCCTCTATATTTACCCCAAAGCTGCCCCGTATCCTTCCGTCCACGGTTGTTGAATTAACAAGTAATAAGCTGTACGTACGAGCACGGCTGTGTTTGTGCGACCTCAGCGGGATCGTGCATGCCGAATAGCGCTGGCAGGAAATGATTCGCCGTACTAATGCGATCGTTTCCGAGCGCCTCGGTTATTACACGTCGCTGCGTACCCAACGGCGCTTACTTAACGAGGGAGAAGCATCAAATTTTTACAACCGCATAAATTGAATCTCGGGATATGTAATGCTCAAAAGATGAATTACATATGTAGGTACATGCGTGCTTTAAAGGACATTCGCTTTGATTCTAAATATTAAAATCGATTTTTTTTAAGAAGAATGGAACATGTAATTCTTCGTATTATGTGTTTGCTTTCAGTTGAAATTTTCCATGGTTCGTGGTACATTCTAGACGCTCCACGAATTTAGTGTCAATATTGAAGTTCGTTTGAGAGAATATTAATCGCTTCACTGGACCTGAGTGCAAATAATTCCTTTGTCTGCGAAATAATTCACAGAGGTATGCTGGAATAGCATGGAAGAGCATACCATTTTTGTGCAATTTCAAAGTAATGAGATATTTGTTGCCAAATTCTATTTAGAGCGCGTCTACTTGCTTTAGACACATTCTACTGAACCATAGTTTGCAATTCTGAAAGATAAAAGAGACCACATTTGCTCGCGTGACTCTTTGAGGAACGAAATAAAATGGAAAGTCACGAGTGGCACAAAGCCTTTTTGATATTCTGATATTCATCAGAAACTTGAATATAATAGTGGAATGTAAGAAGTTAAAAACAATGAAAGGGTACATTTACCAGAAAGAAGAAAGAAAATGTATAGAAGCACTGGAATAAGGGCGTAGGGTGAGAAAAAAAGGAAATGAGACGAAAAGAACAGAAAAACTTGTAGAAGCAGAGAACAATGCAGTAGGCAAAGTAAATACTACGAATATGTAATGTAACGAATGAGCGAATGCTTTCTATTGGCGTCGGTGCTCTCCTAATTCTCCGCGGTACCGTTTCATTTATTTTATACTCATTGTTCCGAGCAAATTGTATTACGAAATTCTTGAGTGCAGCGCTTAACACTTCGAAGTAAATTGCGACGCAAAATTCCCGAAAATATCGCGACACCTGCGGTTCCCTCGAATGGCTGTAACCGACGAAAACAATTAGAATACAAACAACAAATTTTATTCCTAAATAGACGTCGAAACAAATCGAAAAGGAAAATACGTTTTCAATATCACACAACCAAATTCCTGCTGTCCATATTCATTGCTAAGGAAACACGCAAGTCTCTCTAAACCACTTTATATCAGAATTTCAAAATGTATAGAAGAAATGAAAAGGAATTACGCACATACAATTAATATCAAAATACGTACGATAAATTTCGTTAAAACACAAGCATTGGAAACCTTCTCTCGAACCCCATGAAAAAATGAAAATTCCCAGCACGTATATTATAAAAATAAATCCAAGAGTAACTTCCACAGGCATTTTAAGGAAACACCTTAAATTCAGAGCGTCAGTCGGTGCAGGAAAAATTAAATAATTGTCTGCCGAATTTAATTCTTCTATAGCATTTACTCCCCATTTTCTGCCACTGCATATGTATCTTTCATTTTACCGGCATCTACCTTCCAGGTTGCATCTGCCCCTTCGCCACGCACGCAAATACACCCCTGTTTATATTTGAGTAAATAATTACCCGTACACAGGAACAGTTCAAAGCCAAACAGTTCACATTGAAAATACTGAATTGAAGGGCAGTGGATTGACGAAGCAAGGACGTCGGTTATAATATCTGCCACGGCCAGTCATTACGCCCGTCAACGTGAAAGAATCGTGCGCCTGCACTCTGCAAGAAATTCGATCCGTTGCCGGCGGCTGAAACCCGACAATCGGCTGATGGATACGCCAGCAGGAATCTCCCGATCGAATTCGATTTTATTCGAAAATAATACCGAGCCGGCACGGCGCAAACAATAAGCCCGGCGGTGCTCGGTGCGCGATGGCCCTCCGAAAATGCGGCCCACATCGAAGAGTGCAGATGGACGAACGTCCGTGCACGGTGGACGCGCGCCCGTCCACCGTGCATATTTCCCCAAATGCGTATCTCTTATTCAAATTGCATGGAAAATTCGGTACGTCCGGCAGGCAGAATTTATGGACGGGCCGCACTTTGCGGCGTGTCACGGCCGCTGGCCTGCGCCATTGGTAGCTGTAATTGGGATTTATGCGTGCGCGCAGTCCTTTATAGTGGGCCATGGTGCCGTCTGGTGTATATACCTGTATTTGTTTCCGCGCGCGTAAATAAAGTGGATGCCGCTGGAGGAACCGAGACCGTGCAAAAAGGGGGTGGGTGGGTGGAGAGGGTGAATGATGCAGAGGGAAACGGAACGAGTGAAGAGCGAGAGGTGAACGAGAGAGACAGGGATCGTACACAACGGGTCACTTGCTGTTGCTCCAGCTCGAGCTTTCCCACGATCTGCATCCATTTTAAACCCGTGTACGCACCGTGCTGCCGATAATAATCGATTTATCGCCTATGCTTCTTCTCTGTTCGTGGTATTTTCTCATCGCGTAATCGCCCGTATGAATATACGCGCATACAAAGGTGGGGTTTCGACGTGCAAGTATTTGAGGATTAGGTACATCAGTCGCTTACTCCTTCGCGATTTTTCGGGGGTGGAGATTTCTGAGCAATGGAAGCAAGATTCAATGCTTACATGTAGTCAGTCGATATGCTACTGTTCTCTGAGATGTTAAGTGGACCATCCGGTCTGAACACTCGAAAAAGAATTGAATTGTATGAATTTTTTATAGGAAGTGGTTACAACATATTCTAAAAAATGTTTTTCGCCATTTATTAATACACTCGTTAGGGTATAAGAAGTAATTTTTGTTTCATGTTTTCAGCCTTGATGCATTTTCTTGGTGACGCTTAATGCAGCCCTGCTTAAACCGTAATCATCGATTTCAGAAAATCTAATGTATCGATTCCAAAAAACTTTTAGGCATTTGATTCGCAATTGGACTCGTTGTGGTATCACCTTCTAACATCATTTTTTGAAACACTAGTTTTCTTTTTATCTCCGGATTTGTGCACAAAACTACATGTATTTTTGGACTTCGTTCAAGTGTGTACCTCTTGTTACAACCTCTTCTTGTAAAAAATTCATAAGAATCACCTATTTTTCGGGCGTTTCGACCAGAGTGTACCCTTAAAATCAAACAAGGAACGCCACCCGGTGATTCCCTATTATTCCCTTTCTAGTGTCGAGGTTCCCAACGAATATCCAATAAAAAATCGAGTTTATTATAATCAACATACTTTCGTTTCCCTTGATTTGAATTTTTCACTGACAACTTAAACTTCTCGCTCCACTTGGTCTTTTACAATCAAAGCTTTAACAGCGCACGGCACAGACGTCACAAAGAATTCCAAACTGGCCAGGAAGTGTAACTATTCTGTTTAATAAGCTTGAACCACGTGTATCACGATAAAGAAGGGGTAGAAAAACGGGAAGAGGCGAGGCGGAGTGCGCGGGATCGCAGAGAGTCTGTTAACAGCGGGTTCATTTCTCGAGACGCGGTGGCCGGGGCCGAGTACGGAATAGCATTGTCCAGGAATGCGTGTACCTGTGCCCGTGGGGTCATAAAGTTGCGGTGCCGCGGGATTCGTGTTCGTCGCGACCCTTCGTACGCTTTCGAAGCATTAAGCTCCCACGGCTCGTCCGCGCGGACCCCCGCGCCCTCTGAATATAACTATGTTTGATTTAGCGCGGAATGTGGCCTGCGGCTAGTGCCACCCAACCTCTTCCAAATTACGTTTACATAAATGACTAACAGTTACCAACAAGCCGAGGATACAACAAACAAACGGGAGCGGCTATGGCTGGCCTCGCTTAGTCTATCGTGGCCTAAGTAAAAACTCGTTAATTAATTAACCTCTCCCTTTCTCTGCGGGCTTTGTGAGCAAACACAGAGACGACGCGGAGAAACGGCCAGAGCTACGGGCAGGGGGTGGGCGGACGGCGCAGGAGGTTGTAGCGTCCTGCTAAATTCCCAGGATGTCCAGGCTCAAGAGGCCGTCGGCATGTTGCGGTAACCTGAGCGGACAAGAGCTTCCTCTCTAGGTCTGCAAGTCGTAGCTGTTGTTCCGACGTACTGCCCCTTCGGCCAATCCCGCGCGATACCCTCTTCCCCTCCCGTTATCCTTCACTCCGCGCCCAACCTGCACATTACGTTCTCTCTAAGCAAAACATACCTGGCAGCGTTTTGGCCTTAGAATTCGACTTTAAAGGCGCGACGGCGCGCTGCCTCCTAGCTGCGGGGATTATGCAGCGAACGGTCGAAAGCTACGCTAAGCTCCGCGCGAGAACTAGTCCGCGAACGGGTATCGTTGTCGACTAGGGGAGGAGTAGACTGGTTATAAGGTCGGAAACGGATTTCCTTTGAATACGCCTGATATTCCGGGGAAAGAACGACGTTTGAGTATATTCCATACACTTGGCTGCGTCAAAGCATTCCCCGCAGGAATGACTCTCGCTATACTCCTTGCCAGGAAAGTATGATTTTATGTAATATTTTCTTTACGATCTGTGTTCTTTTTTAATTAGATCCAGGGAACAGAACTCTGGAGAATGGCCCGTGGCGGGATATGCGTATAGCTTTGTTATTGAGTAAATTAAGGACTGCTGTGGATAAAAGCGTCCTCCGAAGGAATAATGATACCTGAAGCTCGGGACCTGTTCGTTGAAGTTGTATGCACTGTGGGATCAGCTTCCTCCTACTCGTATTTTGATTAACGCACATGTCGCGTAGATGGAGCGTGGAACGAAGCCATTTTCAGAGAATGGCACTTTTAACATCTTTTCTGCTATTGTCTCGATGTCATAAAGCGTGTACTTCACCCCGAAATATCTGCGCCCGACCCTAGCGCAACCTTCCAAATGGCTGAGCGATGCTTAAGGGTAAACACGTGTGTGCGCGAAAGGTTCCACGGCGCGTTTTAATTAGCATTACCCGGCCGGGCGTATTTATCAAAATATCGTATGATAAGCTGCATTGTTTTATATGCATGCAACAGCTCAACGAGGCAGTACATTATGCAAATCATGCAAATTGAGGAACTCTAAATATACAGCGAATTAAAAGGAGAGTTTGTATTGCATCGATTAAGTGCACTCGGTAATCAAGTGTACGGTAAATTTCCCTCCCGCTTAATAATCCCGTGGCGCGTGGGTGCAGAACGGACCGCGCCGGCAATAAGGAGCCCATTTAATTTGGCTTCTCGATCCCGCGCGAGTTTCTGGTTACGTGGATCAGGCTGGAACGACGCTCGTGTCAAAGCAAAAATTAACACCGGCGTGGAAAGTGAAAGGAAGTGAAATGGCCTGCTTTAGCGCGATGGCTCTGGAACGGGGGAGGGGGCGACGGACGGGGCAGAAAGGAGAACTGGGGGCGCATTGAATGGGAAAGAGAATGAGAGGGAAAGAATCGGCGGGTTTGTCGTGAAGAGGACAGGAGAGAAGAGGAGTATTTTCTATAACGTGGATAGCAGCCCGCGTTCCCGTTGACCCTGGAGGCTTTCGAGAAACGAAGCGCGTAATTACATGCCCAAGGGCAAGCGCAGTTCCAAGCAACCCTCTAACTCACTCCCCAACTCCCGTCGCCCCGCTACCCACCCCTAGCCCACTCCAGCGCTGGCCTTTCGCTCCCTATAGCCACTCCTCCATATTCTGCATCGTTCTGAATAAACACTCCGATGGACTGACGGATGAACGGACCTCTGTGGCCACACACACCGCCTGCACACGCACGCCCTTTCCGATAGACGTGCCGGCAGAAAAACACCGTCCCCGCGAATCGACTTCCACGTAATTTTCACTCGCGTAACAGCGTTTCAGCGTCGTTACGTTCAGGGAATAAACGAAATTTAGGCGGGAACGCGGGGGGAACGCGCGGATCCTGACGCTGCGGCGAATGGCCCGACGTTTCAGCGCTCCCCTGGACTGGCTCGGGGCAGACTTGTTGCGGCAGCTTTTTAATTATCGGAAGTAACGTCAAAACGCAACGTGCGCGTAGCGTTTTGGCGACGCAATTGTTGCAGCGTTGCTCATTGTCCCGAGTGCCAGAAATTACGGGTTTTTTATGCGACTCGCTTTCGCAGCCGACGGTATGAAACAGTGTTTCCGGGTAAGCAAGTTGGAACGGGCGCTGATGGAAGAGTGGAATGGAAGGAAAGTGAAATGATACAGCGCGATGTTATTTCTGATAGCTGAGTTAATACTTTGGGTCGTGTGAATTGAACTCTTCAAAGGGACCATAAGACAGGGCAAATGTTTGCTGGTAAAAAGGTCCATTTGTCCATTTTGACGCACAATTCGATTTATGCAAATTTCAAATTAAGGAGATACATATTCTTCAGAATATGAATTATGAGGTTTAACCAAATTATTAATTTAATCACTGTTTTTAAACAAATAAAACGCGAAGTTTGGGCGAAAATGTTTCAACTTCCGCCACTTTTTAAAATATGCAATTTTTTACACCACTTGTAGTTAATATTCTTGCAATTGGCACATAAATTGAAAAAAAAAATTATTCGTCTGTTTCACATAACTACCAGAGACGCTACACCCGGCGCCGTTTTGCATCTCGAAAAAAACTTATTTCAGATACTGCTCTATTTCTTTTGTATTTATTATAATTTTACTGCTACAAATTTTTTTTACTTGTTATATTGTTAAATAATGTACCCTTAAAGTTACGAAAGATTCCTAACAAAAATTCCTAAAAATTGATACAAAAATAAATCGTTTATACGGACTTCTCCCCTTAAGTTTTTGCATTAGATTTTAACTTATCGTGATCTAAAATTCCTGTAGTTTGCAAGAAGTACCACTAATTATAAGTAACACGTGTAACTCCAATTTTATATTTAGGGTGTGTCAAAAGGGAGCCAGTATCCACCAGGCGAGCGTTAACTGTTTCTTGATACAGTAATGCCTCGTTAGAATCACGACGATCGGGGCTGGCAGCGTGATACTAACGCGATGCGGATACTATTTCGTGCCGACGACAACTTCGCGTCGTCTCTTTTGTTCTGTCTCGCATATATCGGATTCTCTCACTCTCGACTGAAGGATGCCATGAAATGGTGGGGATAGTGAGCGTGATTATAACGCATGGTAAAAACGTGACACTAACGACGAATTACTGTATCTCGCTGTGCTGTTGGGTCTGAGTAACCATTGATACTTTCTACTGAAAGTTGCCAAGGCGATGTAAGCCGAAAACAGTATCTTCATTTGCATTTTCGTGATGTCATGCATCAAGCTGTCAGAGTTAAGTGGAATATAATAAAAGACTGTTTCGCGCGAATTTAAATTTTTTTCTTTTTTACAATTTATTGCCAGAATAAGAGCACGGAACGGCACAGGCCAACAGAATGTACTTTACATTTGCTCCTTTCATGCTGATGGTTAGTATGATTTGGAAATGTGGGTTGGTGTATTTTAGTCGAACTGTCAGTTGTTATAAAGATGAGAATTCGTTTTGAAGACACGCGTAAGAATTCTCGCTCGCGAATAACGTCATTTCTGAATGGAAATATCATAAGTGGCGCACGTGACATTTCAGTATCAGTGGAACATTCTCAGTCATTCCTTAAATTATTGCCGTTGACGTTTCACGTCTGTACAAAACGATTACGTTTGCGAGCCCCTGAGACCGGGAGAGCGAGTGCTGCTTGAAATTTCTGAATTTCTGATACCTCGAGTGATCTCGATGCTTTACATTCCTCAACTTCTTCCTTCCCTCGGTTTTACTCTCCACGCGGCATATTTTTCATTGTTTCGGGCATGAAGCCACGTCTAGAATTTTAGTATTCCTTGCAAGCGATGAATCTTTTCTTCCGCCGTTTGGTAATTCCAGATTTATTCAAGATTTTAATATTGTTCCGCGTAGTGCGCTTTTACAGTAAATTATTTTATTTAAACGGTGACAATTATGGCGTCACAAATTGTTCCTTGGTGACAAAAAGAATCTTGGAAAAATGCATAAATAGGTAATTCTAACAATTCAAATAATCATGTGAACATTTAATTATGAATTGATAGGATGGAGTCATGAGTCACAATAATTCTTGGGTTTTGAAAGCGTTGTATTTAATTGCTTATAGTATTCGTATAGCAAGTTTGCATATTCTGCCTTTTTCCTCCCTGGTTTGAATTTATGGCTTTTTTTATATATTGCATTAGCAGATTAAAACTTGGAAACAACTTAATCTATCATTAGCATAAATACAACAGTATATTCAATACAACAGTCAATACACTCTTAATATAACAGTTATGAAATAAATTGAAATTTTCCCATACAATATTTCAATTCTAGACGCCAGCTTTTCTATACAATATTAATTTTCTCATAAAATTCAATAAACCATTTTGAATACTATTTTACAACAATACACTCGCCCAATACATTCGTCTCATTCCACTCAACAATTATTCTGAAAAACTACATTCGATGTATTAGATATTATGCTATTGTTATCGCCCTATTATATTGGCGCTCCCATCGAGTGAATAATTCAAAAGCCTCTTGTGCCCGTCCCTGAATGACACGACATATTTTCCACACCGATTCGCTGGGCGCCGTTTAAAAGAGATCCGTTTAACTCCCATTGCTTTAACCGTTTACCAGACATAAAGCCCGCAATTTTCAGAACCGAACGCTGCCACGGCATCCGCGAAATCGCCATTCCGCGAAAGAAACGAGCTTCCGCGGGATCAATCAATTTCCCGAAAGCGGCGTGAACGCCGGCGGCGGCTTGGCGGAAATACGACCGTGGAAGGAACTGCAACTCCACTCTAATGCCTGATAAGCTGCTTACTATAGATCAGGAGAGATCTCCAGCGTCGTATCACGGGCAATATGTTAAGCGTTAGATGCTTACTTTTATTATCTTCCGTTTATGCCGCGAGAAAATGAAATTTTCCGCGAGATGCCAGCGATTCGTCTTGCGGGATTAAAAAGCTCTTTAATTTCCCTGGCGGGACCCGGCTGCGCCTTCCTCTTCTTCAATAACACCCTCCACCCTTGTATCCTCTTTCAGGCGGCTTCAACGCCACCTTACGAATCCCGCCTCTCGCCGCCGTCGTCTCGTATAACAGGGGTAGCTCGCGTCTAGAGCGTCGCACGGTCACGTTACTTTTTCGAAAGGCGAGCTAATGCGCTCGAATTAAACAGAATTCCAGATGAGGACACCGCGGGGGTGGCACGCCCTCTGATATGTTAATCACCGAAACGCTCGGTTCTTTGGAAACTTTTTTCCTCTGCCACCGGCGGCTGTTATGAAATATGCAGACCCCACGTCACTGCTCGTTTCTTCGGATCACCGACGGTTTAAATATATATGAGGCTCGAGGCGGATAGTGACGGTGCTGCTTGGTAATTAGAGACCCTGCGTTCTCTTTTAATTTTTATATTGTCGGAGTATCGTGACGTTAAATATTGTGTTGTGCATTGGTTTCTCAATTTCAATGGACTCCGTCTGCGCTCTTGTGTAAGAAACATTGAGGTTTTATGTGAGATTGGAGAGGCATCGGAATTTTTAGTTTCTTATTAGGTGCATTGCTGACTTTGTGTTAACGCTGTGGTGTCAGGATATGTTTAAAAGAAATTGAAGGGTGAGGGGAAAAACAGGAAATGTCCATTTCTAAAAATTCTGTGGTAACGAATTTTTTTAGTGGTAACTGGGGTTACAAAATTGTCGAATCACAAAGGAGTATAAAGTAGAAATGTGTCCACATAAGACAACGTTAAAGATTGGTTTACTGGATAAAAACAGAGAGTGTCCACCCTCCATTGGAACAAAACAAGGAATGTCGTCAGTCTTCTTAGTTGCAGTGTATATTTTTGAATAGTGCAAGCTTTCACTACACTAGGAGTCCTCGGACGTGTATTTTACTTGCACGGTGCTAATATTATACATGTTGCAGAAGTACATATTAACCACACAGACGTTAGAGCCCAAGAAATAGACTTGAAGACCGATTATACTGTGACAATATGATATATTTTACAGCAGTCCTCGAATTAACAGAAAGGACAATGAGCGATGCAAGACTAATTGTAAGTCGAGGTACCGGTGACCTCAATTAAGAGCTTTCTTTAAATGAACCAACTACCCAAGCAGGACTGAATAGCAATGCTCTGAATCTGAACCGAGGTTCAACTGAATCTGATTCTCTACCAGTCTCTTGTCCAAAACTCGACAGAAATTTCTTAGCACTGGTGTTTTTCAGAAATATCTGCTAGAGTATTTTCCAATATTCAAACAAATTCTGTTTGGACATTATCTTTCACCATTTCCGTAAGATTCTACAGCTGCAAGTGACGTTATTACCATTTCCCCAAAATCGCATCTTCTCCACCCTCCTTAAGTGAAACTTTTCGGCCTTTTCATCCCGGCGACAATCGTCGCTACCTCGTCCAATATCTCCCAATAAAACCTGCAGCACTTTTAACGAACGGGAACGAACCGGGGCGGGATAAAAGAATTCCCTGCAGTTTAGTGCGCGGGGTTTTCTACGTCGATTAGCAACGAGACAACGAGGGAGGCAAAGGTTGGCGCAAACGGGAATACCGAGAACACCGACGCCATTCACTATACTCTCGGACTCCTCCGTTAATTAATAAAGTAGCCGCGTAAACTAACAGTTTTACTGCGGAACCGACAAACTTAATACAAGAGAAACAGCTTTTGTTCCTCAGCAGCCGTGTAACGAAGTCGCCTTGCCGAGTTGGGCCGAGGCAGCGGGCAGATTACTCGTTGCATACTTAAAACCTTAACAACCGGGCGCTTTGAGAAAATGCTGGACCTTTTTCAGTGCTATGCCCGTGAATCGCCGGGCCTCCCGCCCGCCCATTCGTCCTACTTCGAAAATTTTTCGCCCCGGCAAAAAACTACTGAAGGAGTTCCGTTACTACTGAACGCGCGCTTTTTACCAATACGCCGTTACTAGTTTTTTTTTAAGTAGACGCCCAACTCCTCGAGAACTTCCAGGGGGTTCCGCTTTTTATTCATGCATCATTCTAGATTCGTTTCATCGACACGGACCAATAACCGGGAAGATGCTTCACCGTTGTGACTGAAATATTCGGGCTCTCTCCGAATATATTGAATGCGTGGAGAAACACGGGTTCTTCTTTCGAGAGACCCATTTAGGGGAGTGGTTTCCTTTTACTCTCGGATGCTGGATGTGAAGAATTTTCAAATAACTTTCATAGAAATTTATAAGCGAACATGTGTCTCAGATTTATAGATAGTTTTATAACCATGGAAAATAAATGATAATAGCGATACCGTAGTTTGACAAGGGGAAATTACATCCCTATCTGTTTTGTATATAGTTGGAGAATTACTTTGACTTCAGTACAGCGTTAAAGGTAGTTATATACCAGAGTTGGTCATTAACTAAATAAAGAATTATTTAAATAATGGATCGAATAAAAGTTACTTTTACTTTAGATTACTTGACGAATTAAGGGGCCTAGGCAGTCGAGAAATCAATTTTTTTATTGCATTTTCCGAAAATACTATCTTTTCTGACTAAAATTCCGCTTGGTTTATATTAAAATTCGAAAAATTGTAGATTTAGCAGCTAAAAAGGTCAAGCGGCAACCTACAGCATCGCCTCTGCCCAGAAAAATTAAACGCATTTTTCCCGAATCTTTTTTTCTCTTGGTTTTCGGCTAGTTGCGAATGAATGGAAGTTCAGATCGACTTAAAAAAATTACAGAATGTGTAAAACATGTGCCATTTCGCGCCAAACCTCTGATATGGTCCGTAAAAATTCGAGATTTTCATAAAAAATTACCAAGTCGCGGATTTTTAGGTCGTGTTTGTGCGTTACTAAAAATCCGGGATTTTTAATTTTTTTTATGAAAATCTCGAATTTTTACGGACCATATCAGAGGTTTGGCGCGAATTTATTCGTCGAATAAAGTTAGCCCGGGCCAACTTCCTTTTCCTAACAAAAGAAAGAACTGCAATACAAAAAATATTATGCTGACACATCTTAACATTTACCATAGTTGAAAATACGAGTATCGTTAAATTTTATGGAAAAAAATTTAATCCCACATAACATTTGTCTCATCAATTATCCCTTATATCCCCAAATTTAGTACATGCTTTTAACTAAAAAATCATCCTAATTAAGCCTGTTAATCATTTCGAACACATGCTCGAGATACAGAATGAATTCTCCCAGTCCGCGTGACTGTCGTGAAGCAGCAAGGCAAAGGAAACAAATCGACGAAAAAAATAGCTGTTTAATTCGGCATAATGTTTAGTCGGTTAGAGGGGGTTGGATTTATGGGCTGTCTTGCCGTCCTCCGGCAGGGCTGGTGTTTACGAGAGCCCGCCGCAAGAATGTTGTCTACCATCCTTTCTGAATATCCCAGCCACCCTCCTAAATATCGCTGGCGTGCGTTACGCAGCGGTGGTATCGGCGTCCCAACAACCTGCAGGCTGGCGGTGCTGATGCTGCTGTTGTTGCTACTGCCAGTGCATGTTTTTCGAGGTGCTTTCATTACGCGTGCCGTGGCTGCATTCGCGATTAAACCACTGAGTTATGCGCGCGTGCGTTTCCAGCAGGCCGCGCTGTCGTCACTCGGTCATCGCACCTGCTCTCTCTCTCTCTACATTTTTTTTTTTTTTTCGTTGCCCGTGCACACTATTTATTTTCGTTCCTCCGTGCCGCGGCAAACCGAAACACCGGGGAAATTTTCGGCGATACGTGTACGGGGGGAAAATCGAATTTCGCGGTGCAGGCACGCGAATTTAAAGGCAACGGAGGCTGCGTTGATTCTCTGCTCGCATTATCGCTGCAGCTATTTCTATTATTTGAGCCGTGTGCTCGGTTTCGGAGAGGATTGACGCGAGGAAAATTGGCGGATGTAGACACGGTAAGTGCAGATGCGGACGGTGATTGAAGATTATATGGTCGTTTATTTAGTGCACGCTGGATGTAGATTGTACGGATGGGTGTAATCTATTTTCTCCTCGGGACTGTTGCGAGATGTTTTTATTGTATACCTGCGAAAGTTAAGCGGGTTAGTGACTAATGTCTCTGATATTATTGCGGAGGCTTGAGCTTAGTTTGTGGTTATAAGGGATCTGTTTCATTATTGGAGATATTGTGTGGTGAAACTGACTTTATTATTGATGGAAATTTGTATACAGGATGACTCCGTCAAGTTGATCACCGAATTACTGCTACTAAATAGTTAGAAAGGTTAAACAAAATTACCTACATACTATAAATGAGTTTAAAGAGTAAATTACAAGTAAAGGAAATAATTAGGTGGCTTGTTTGGATTGGGACACCCTGTATCTTACCGAGGTTGCCTTGACTTTTTTTAATAGCTCTACGTGCGTTTAAAAAAGTTTCATAAAGGAAACGAGCATACATATTTGTGATAATATCGGGTCATAGTACATAAATTGTGAGTGGGAAGCAGGAATCATTCAATTTCTATTACAAAGTGAAAGGACTGGATTTTCGACATAAATTTTTTGAATATATTTTTCAGCATTGAAATGATCTATATTGCTGATAGTGCAATTCTAACTTAGTTTGAAGTGTAAGGGTAAATAAATCCACGCCGTAAAGTAGTGGCTGATGTCTGACCGCATACTAGATATTTCTACTTGTTCATTCTGTATGGACGAATTCATACAGCAAGCCGAACATGAAATACTTTGCCTCCCATTATTTATTATCTTTTTTCACGATGGCATTGGAATGACATTGACTATGTATAATCATCTTACTTGTCACAAAATGAGGTACAAGCAGAGGTGCTTTAGCCTTCACGTGTTGTCATTTAATGAAGATGCGAAGATGAGTTGATGTCCCCTCAGAGACTAATCCTTAAAGAATAGAAATTTCATATCTTTCTTAGTTCTTGACATATTAGTTTTTAACACCGTTAACTTTACACCTTGCATAAATTTAGTCACTCATGAATTTAGTTATTTATGATATATCCTTATAACACAAGCAGATAAGCTGAATTTAATAAATATTCATCTCAACAGTGGATATCATATTAAGAAACTTAATCTTTAACTGCAACTTTAATTTCATCCAACGTTAAATAAACGTCTGGCACACGTTCGAGTCACGGAGGACCGAGAGTCTATACTACTTTAACGACGTTAATGTTAAAGTTACAGTTAAATTTAAAGTTTCAGAATTCATTCGACGCTGAAATTGAAACATTCGACGAATAAAAAAATCAACTTCACTTGTCGAATAAAATTAACCCGTGTCATCTTTATTCGATACATGACGAATCATTTGTTTAACATTTCTCCGCTATACGAAATTTCATTTAAATAAAAAATTTCCCTATCTCTGGTGTTGAGGCGCGAGGCGGGCACTTCGAACATTTTCTTAATTTATCCCTAACACGAAAACTCGGAGCTATGTTCCCACAACATTTTTACTTAATATTAGTGTGTAGATTTTCCCCCTGAAATATATTAACATGCATTGATGAATCACCCTGTATAATGATATCCAACGATGGTCGTGCCAATCGAGCACGGGGTAGCGATAGAACGTCACTATTGTTACAAACCGATTTTTTCGTGGCTTGTTTACAGGACCACAAACCTGATATATGTTCACGCGTGTGGGTACACCCGTGCACCACGATAGCATTATTCATCCCCCGGGCATATTTGGCCGGGTATACTCAGACGATCGCTCCCACGACTGTTTCTCTTGGCCCCGCGAAGTTTTTTCCGCCCCGAAGGCGCGCGCACGAACCGAGGGAGCGCTTTGAATTCCTAAACATTCCATTTTTTCTCTTCCCGATAATTTATTCTAAGGCGGCGACCGTAGATCGCCCGGAGAACCCAGCCCCAAAAACCGACCGCGGCTGATGCGATACGATGGGAACGTGGAATGCCAACGCAGACGGGCGGTTGCTGCGTATAAGCACCGTAGGAGCTCGGGGGCGCGAGAAAAATAGTACTCCCGTGGTTATTGGCGGGCGAAATACCGGGGAGCGCGAAGAACGAGAGGACCGTGGAGGAAAGATGGGGACGTGAGAGGCGCGAGGAAAGAAAGGCGGCCGCGAGAGAAGTCTTAAGGACGAAAATGGAAGAGGGCCACTCAAATCGTCAATGGCTGCACGTGCGGGCTGCAGCTGCAGCGCGCCTCCGCTGGAATACTACTCTGGAGACTATCGCTAAAATATTGTCGAGAAAATAACAAGGAACGGGGCGAAAAAACCGCAGCTGGGGGACTTTTCGAATGCAGAAAGAAAAATACACGGGGGACATATCGAGGCGGGCAAATGCGCGGGTATGCGCCGATGGCGGGTTAAGGGCGCGACAGAGAAGGTAGAGACAGTTGGGGGGGTGAGATGGGTGAGCGCGGGGACATTGCGAGTTGGGTATACAAGTTTCGACGACGCGTTCTTATTTTCTAAACAAACAGGCGGCCTCCCGCCGACCGTTCCCTTCGGCAACGGGTTTATTTCGAGGATTCGTATAAGTGCGGACACGAATTGCCTGGCGCGCGAGTGAAGGTCGTATCGCGGCCAGTACGGACCGGCTGCTTGTTTGTTTGCTTGTGATAGAATAGGTACGGGCGGGCTTCCACGGCGAGGAAAAGTTTTCGCTATTGGAATTCGAAAACGGGTGTATCGGGTCCAATAATGAATTGTCAACAGATAATGCGGAAAGCGACTTTCCCGTTTCGCTTTTCCCGCGAGGCGCGCGCCCATTGTTCCGTGGAACTTTTTTAAAACGCCCCGTCGGGATTGCGCTTGATAGACCGGTCGCTGGCACCGAACAGAAACCTTTCCACGAATTATAGAAATAGCGTCATTCTATGGCTCGCGCGTGCCGCGCTCGTTTTAATCGCGATCTCCGCTTCGGAGGAAGTAAATCCTGCCGCTGCTCGCGAAACATATCTTAGCTTTTTGTACGGACACGCGATAGAGTTCTGTAGAATGTGTCACGATGTAAAGGTTGTTTATGGAGACGGAGAAATGAGGGACATCCGCCTCGACATATTATGGAAAATGCTACTATTTATGCTTCATTATCTGAATGTCCGTTTCTGTGAATTCATTTCTGAGGTTTATTAGCTTTCATTCTGAAACAGGATTTGACCAAGTTTTAAGGGACATTCTACAGTCGCGGTGTAAAATTCGGTCACTTTTCGGTGATGGATTGTGTAATGAAATAAACACTTCACGTTTTCGAATTTTGGAGGGTATAGATATTCTACCAGTTTTGAAATACAAAAAAATCTTTGTTGTTTGTTTATTTCATTTGTTGACATAAATATTTCGCAGTGAAGTTGATGTTTTCGGAATTTGAGCCCTTGCTGGGGGTTGCAATTTCGGACGACTGGATCATGGGAAATAAAAAACCAATCGTATTTTTAATTCCGCGGGAGTATGGTATCTCGCCTATCGCGAAAGAAAAATTTTGGACAAAAATGATTAAAATGGCAGTCGATTAATGTTGAAAGTACCGAAAATGCCATTTCTTTTCTATTTAATCGATATAAAAAAGGGGGAAAATATAAAACAGTTAACATATTCACAGTAAGCAAGATAGCCATACTCCTGCAAATTAAAAATACATTTGGTTTTTTTATATTCCGATAATCCAGTCGCCCGAAATTTCAACCACCAGCAAGAGGTCAAATTCTGTAAACGTCAAATTCACGGCGAAATGTTTATGTAAACAAAAATAAAATAACCAAACAAAAAAGATTTTTTCTTGTATTTCAAGAGTATACCACGTTTATTTCAGTATAAAATAATCTTTTTAATTTTAATTCAAAGCAAGAATTTTATCAACAGGTTTTTGTAATTTACTCGAAGTTGGTAAATATGAAGTTGCACCCCTGTTGCTGCAAAGCTCTCAATTGCGCACAAATTGGGTGTGTTCTTTTTACGACTATTTCTTAAACTACAAATAGGATGGAATTTCGCGCTTTGACCTGTATTTTTTGTTTTGCTGCGACGATGAGACTGCGTACATGTTGGTTTCGTGTTCGAGACCGTTCAGGACATATCAATGGCAGTCGATCGAATGAAACTTCTCATCTTCCAAGTGGTTTAGAATTTCGGGAGCAGAAGCGCATGCGGTGGTACACTTGGAGTTGAAAAGTCATGTTCTAGCTGATATTTTAGAGTGGTATCGAGTAACAGCAAAAATAAAATAATACGTGTGGAGAGACTCAAGTTGTGTAGAAATGAATACGACAAACGTGGATGGTAATATTTCAGCCACTGATACTGAGTCATTCTAAATCCAACCACTTTCATTCGACCACCGAAAAAATATTTTATTTCGCGGGCGGAAATATTTTAGTTTAATCCTAACACCAACAAGTTCCTCTGGAGTTAGGTAATAGGTAAGCTCATAGGACAAAGAAATAGGTACAACACTTACTTTTGTTTTTTTGCTAACACAATTGAATTTCACACTTATCTTCAATACACAATTAATTTCCAAAATTTATAGTATTCACTCATCTACTGATTTGCATTTTATAATGACTGATCTTGGTCAAGAAAATGTAATAATCAATTCCCTTGCTTAAGTTTGTCTGAATCACTTCAATTCTGATACATTGATATTTATCGCAAGTATACAAAAATAGTGCCAACATAAACGCGCTTGCCGAGTAGTCCTTAATCCTAAAATCTAGAAACGAACATTTGGATTTCATAAACTTAGAATATTACCGAAAATCATTTGCACACCAATTAATAATAGTCCTTTACAATCCGAAACCCATCAAATTCAGGAATTTCTCTAAGGAAACACTGAAATATCGGTTATCTGCGCATAAACAGTTTATTCCTTAGTGAGATCGATGCCTGGTAAGAAAGGCGCCCTGAGGAGAATCCCACATTGCCTCGCAAGCACCATCCATTCAAGTACAGAAAGGAATAATGCAAAGCTGCATCAGAACAACAAAATATATACACACACTCATAAAGAAATACCCACGTGTGCAATTTGATTAAAAAATCCGGCGGTTAACATGCGCGGTTGCTGGAAAAGTGACGTTGGAAGGGAAAGGACAGTGCGCGTGTGGGTGCCACATGCGAGGCAAAGAAAGGATCAAAGGCAACCAAGGGCTGAGGGTAAAAAGTTTGAAGCTGCAACACGCCCTGACACACAATGATTCACAAACAGAAAGGAACGTACGCAGAGATCAGAAATAAACCCCACTGCAGCGCTATCGGGCGCATTGCGCAAAACCTCCTTTGCTAGCCTGCTTCCATCCTCCCCCTTCCTGCCCTCCTTGCTCTCTTTCGCCTACTACACTCCCATGTCTACACTCGCCCTGTACCATTTACCCCTTACCACCATTGCCCATACACGATCCACTACCACCCCTCCCACCGCCCCTTTTCTCATACGGCGGTCGTTTGCCTATTCAAATCTACTAGTCTCCTTCTCTATCTTTCACTGTCACGTGTTCCTTCGTTTCACCTGTTCCGCGCCTCGCACCCGCTCCTTCTTCCCACTACCAGCTCTGCCACACTCTTTCTTCCCCCCGCTCGACCTGCCCCGCTCTTTTTTACCCCCTTTCACACCTAATTGGGCATTTTGTGCCGCTCTGGTCGAGATATTATCACGGTAATAGCTGTACGAAGCACCGAACTACCGGCCTCGCACAATGGCGCAATTCCACGGCTGCTTCTCTTCTTTATTCCTCTGCGCGTCCGTGTTCGTCTTTCGTATCAAATAGCGCACATCCGATTCCCAGGATCGCTTCGTGCACTTGGAGATACCTTGTTCTGGTTAATCGGGTTGGGATTATTTCGACTTGCCTTTGAGGGCGGTTTCAGGAGCATTCAAGTTCTCGCGGTGAAACGGGAATTATGGACGACGAAGTAAATGGGTATTGTTTTGGCGAATCATGTATCAAGGTCCGGTACAATTACGGTTGTATTTTGGGGTGGGTTTAAAATATTAAAGTGCTGCATAGGATGAACATCTATCTCCGTGCTTCTCGCGAAGATGATATCGAGTGCACGGCTCTCTGTTTGTTCATCCGTTGACTCCATTAATATAAATTGTAAAGTTCCCAGGAGATAACCCCGCTCGGGATACACATATAAAATGAGGTTTACCGTTAAGAAACCGGGGGATTTACCCTCACATAGAATGCACTTCACGTATCCTTTATGCTCATGGATATTCCGGTATCATTCTTCAGGCGGTGTCACGATTGTAGTTCGTAAGAATATGCTTTGCCCTGTGTATGACTTAGGGGTTATCACTTTTTCTTCGAAGTAATGATAGAGAAACGTAAGTTAATGGTTCCTCGTATTATGCAGATCCCCTGTTGCACGTAATTGTAGGGGAATTAAAGAATTCACGAATTTACAATTATCACTCAAAAGTTAAAACATTCACAAATACGAAAATGGTAACTCGAAAATTACGCTAGGGTGCAGTGAACCCCATGTCACCAATTTGTGATTATAAGAAGGTGTGACCACGAAGGGTTAAGTTACTCGAACGATTTTAATACCCTAAATTCCAAAATTTCGAGAAATTGGAGGAAACAAACATTCACCTGTTGGCCTTCACAATTTTATCCTCCAATTCAATATAATATCCTTCACCTACTAGTGAAATTTTGAAACTGAAATTTGTTACAAAGTCTTCAAAAAGTACTTTTTTACTTGCGTGCACCAGTCTCATCCATTACTCCACCCTTTCAAGTTAATCACAATAATAGATCTTTCTGACACAATTATGATATACACATTACCTAACTATCAAAGCCGAGGTGCAACGAGCTGTTGCAAAATTAACCATCATTTGCATTAAGAAATAACAAAGCTAATTGTACCAGAAATCCTTTCGAGCTCACTGGTCCCTTATAAATTACCGCGATTTCGGCTGGCCATCGGGAATTGGGTGAGCATTCACGCCAAAGAGGCAGATACCGCGCGAATAACCCAGCGGCCAAGATTGACCGTCGCAATAATCACCGAAGCCCGCCGTTTTCAGCTAATTTCTCCGCTATCTTCGGTAGTCGATATATGATCGTCTGTGCGGCAGTTCGGTGTGCAAGCATTCGTTAGCATAAAGGAACCACGGCTAACCCCCCCTGACCGTATCGCGACATTATCGGCCCTCTGGCGCGGTCGTTAACGGGGTAACTGTAATTGAACTGGTACCAGAGACAGCCAGTGGCTCTCACTTCCTTCCAACACTTTTGAATCCCGACACGATCCTAATCCTCTCGCTGGATACCGTCTTAGGTCCTAGAGAAATGGATCTTTCCGTTGTCCGGGGCCATTCGAGCTGATCAGCGGTTCTGGTAACGGCTAATCGAAGGATCCAGTTCTAGGGGAATCGAACGAGTAATCTAGGAGGGACAGGTTCGTTTAAACGCCTCGAGAATAATCTACCCTACACGGTTAGGCGATGCGTGCCCGCTACCTTCGTTGTATTCGTTGATATCGAGTGTCCATTGCAATTAAAACGGGACAATAGCTGCGTGGCGGTGCTCCGCGTTACCGCTTCCCGAAATGGAACGAGTTGCCGGGATAAGTTGCTGCTGGAATAACGGGAAAGATAGAGGAATTAATTTGTCAGAATTGCTATGCACTGGGCAGATAATCGGAGTATACGTAGTGGCTGAACTACCTAATTCACGCTATCTGAAGCGTAAAAGGATGTGTTTCGTTCGTATCGATAAAGGATTGTTAACATGCAGCGAGTATATGGCTTTCGAAAGCTTCGCGAATGAATGTGTGGATGAAAATACCGGACTTTCTCGGGTTATGGTGTTGTGGACAGGTTTTTGGATAAGAAGCGCTGTACTTTCTGCTGTATAAGTTAGAATGCTCGGCACCGTTGTTCTAATTTAACGAATATTAACAGCTCCCGTTGAAAGTTTGCCGGTTTCGGGGTAAGAAAGTTAATTAAGGAACATTTGGTAGGTAAAGTCGATTGAATTTTTTATTATCGAGAAAGTTTGACGAAGTTGAAGGGGAACAACGACGATTACTGAATAAAACACGGGAGGAATCTTGTGAGTCAGTACTTTACAAGGGTTTTCGTCGAATACGGTTTAATTTAACGCGAATGACTTTTAATAATTTAGTTTGCAATTTTAAATGGAGGCACGAAAAATGCTACATGTTGGGGAAAGCAAGTGGCAGTTGTCAAGGGCACAAAGCAACCTTTTTTTTATATTTATTTTTAAAAAAGTCACTCCATATTTTTCATGCAATTGTAGATAAATAATAACAATACATATACTACACTCGTCAAAGCAATTTTAATTTGCATGAAACTAAATCCTTTTATAATGTTATATAAATGCTTAGCTTTTTTAGCAGGCTTTTGCTTTATATATAATATAAATAATGAAAATAGCCAATTAACTTTAATAATGCTCTTAAAGCTCAACTTAAATCGGCCCAAATACATTTCACTTTGCAACGTAATTTCTTTTGAAAATACACTCTGTGCAGCACCCTAGTCCTTTTAATCGAAGGTCTAAGTTGTCAATGTATATTTCCCTACTTTTTCAGTGAAACAAGATTGTAGATTGTTTCTAAAAACAGTGAGAGATACTTGGAAGTCTTTCATTCTTTCCTACAACTAACTTCCCAGTTTCTCAATTGTTTCTCGTTTAACCTCTTCACTTGAAGTCACTGCTTACGCTGTATCGTATATCCTTCGCATCTCTTCTTTCTGCGTTTCTTCTAGCGTTCTCTCTTACTAGCTGTGCAAGATACATCGCGTAACTTAATCATCTACAAAGTTACTCATACCTTTCCAAGTCATTTCTAAAAAGTTGCACGTTTTAGAAGAAGACATCATTCGGTGAAAACCCTTCCATATCAATTTGAAAACAGTTTTGCGATTTCGAAAAGAGATGAAATATTTCAAGTAGTACAACTTCACAAATATTAGGTATATTCTGTTTAAACGTTTCTACTGGAATTTCTTTCTTGCAGGGATATTTTCTTATTGATAGATTCTAAAATTTCTTGCATACTATGAAAATATTATTTAGTTTTGGATTCACCAAGCACAGCGCTGTAATATGTAGATAATGAACGCAGTATCCAAGTACCTATCTATCTATCTTGATAATATGTCGATAAATATATTTCCTAATATAATTTTACTGAATACAATGTTCCCTTGATTTTGAGTTTTCTAACGACACTTCCAAAACAGATTTATTCAGTCTTCTAATGCACAGCTCGAATTTGAAAGATTGTAGACGTATATACAACAGTACTTATAAATATTTATTCTGCGTACAGAAACTGAGAGAAAAATCTGTAAATACTGTATCGTTTACGGAGCATAAAGCACACAAATTTTGTGGTACTTTTCTGCTCGTGCGGGTCCATTAAAGTGTCTCAGCAGATGCTGAAATGCACACTCCCCTTTGCGTTACGTACACTGGCATTGCATGGGGAACAGTTGATAACATGTAAAATAAATAATGAAAACGTAAACACAGCATAAAATGTCATTTTCCATAGACTATTCGAATTCATTGCTCTGCGTTTACCATGTAAATATTGACTCCGCGGAGTACGGAAGCAGGGCTGTTCACTGCACGATTATGCCTCGGGTTACCCTGATACTTCAGTATCAAATAATTCATTTATAAATTTTCGCTGTAATTTATCCCTTGATATCCTATATCGCGCCATTTGCCCTTTTATGCGATACACGATACTTCATTATTGCTCGGAGAGGAATTTAAAACCATACCAACGCCGCTTTAAGCACAAAACGCATTGAAAATGGAGGGGTGAAAACGCTGAACGAAACCGTCTTACAGTCGTTCCAATCGAACAGCCCAGAATTATACAATTTGTCGCGGGACCGCGTAGAATATCAAATAATTGTTTTTACTGAACAGTAATTAAATTGAGATTTTAACATTTCTTTTAAGACTACTTTACATTTATGATTATTTTCAAATTTGTTTAAAAGAATATCTTTGTCCATTTTATGTCCCTAAATCTTACGTACCATTGCATATTTAAACCTGCAAAACCATCGATATGTACCTCCCCAATCATCTGATTTTAATAACTTAAAGACTCAAAGTACAATCACAACATACCAATAACATTTTCAAGCTGGGAATTCTTACGACACTCATCTCTCACCTACAAACTACAAAAATATTTCTCTCATCTACATTCCCACTTTCGCGATCAACCCCGTCAGATCCCACAACGACCCATCTGCAGTGTTACCATCTCCCCTTCCAAACTTGCAAAGAACAGAAGAAGCACGGTTCCATGACAGAAAGTTGCATAATCCGCGTGTCCGTGGCACGAAAAGGACCGGTGCCAACTGAAAGACATCGGTCGTTGTCTTTCCATTAATTCGCGGTTAACGACGCTCAGACGCAGTGGGGGAGGCGGGCATTGTGGAAAGAGGGCAACGGGGGAAAAGCAGGAAAGGCAGGTTTCGCGTGCGAGCATACGGTGCAACGTATCCGCCAGGTATAGGGCGAGCAATATACGTGCTTAATGGGAGCGGGCTCGCGAATAGCTCGAGGAAACTTCTCGAAATATCACTCCGCCGGTCCCTAAACCAACCGACGCAATGGCCGGTATTCCTGTTGGAAGCGGAATAATATCAGCTGCAGGGGTAGCGTAGCAATTTCATTACCGTAACCACTGGGTAGCCAGGCATTCGTGTGCAACCGACAATGCTCTGCACGTTTATGGAAGGGACAGCCTATACGCGAGATTACACGACTGTTCAAGTAAAGCGGACCGCGTTGTTGTTAATTCACCGGAGAGCCGGAAACTTCGCTCTGGAACGTACGGACGAGCGAACCGTGTCGAAGTGCCTTCCGGATGAGCCGTCCTATCAGGGGGAGGGAGGGTACGTCTCTCTGTCGTGCGCGCGCGAGCGTCGTTTCAGGCCCTCCCATTGGGAGAAGGCCTGAAGGGATGATGCTAACGGCCACCACTTCGCTGGCCGATACACTCTGGGCTTCACGATGATAGACATTAAAGTGCAGCTTGGAAAAACCAGATGCTTCGGTCGACCTGCTGTGATTAAATACTGCTGGCAGGCGGAGTGCATTAGGTAAAAAGGTGTCGAATCTCGTTTTGCTTGATAGCGGAGGATTCGTGCTCGAAGCTGATTTAATATGTCCTCCAAGAACGTCTGAACGCATCCTGCTAATTAATATATTCCATCTGACGAAATTCTAATGCAAGTAGTTTAAATCATCGCTTCCTAAGTAAACGTGATTTGAGGCGCGTGGAAATGTCAGTGCTGAAGCTATTTTGCTGGACGACCGACGGTCGAAATAGAAGGGAGAACTTGTAAATCGTGAACACGTCGAGAAGAATACAGTAGCCCACGGTGTCTTCAATTACGCAGGGACTGGAGGAGTGAGATATCCTACGAATCATTTGTTGTAGTTCCGAGCGAGGTTGGGGAATGTTAAATTTAAGGGATCGCGGAACATGGGGACGGTAATGAAAGAAAAGTGTACGACTTTAATTAGGTTCGCCGTGTCTAGAAACAAGCCCCGGAGTTGACAAACTACCTTCATCCAGCGGCGTCCCTCCTCGTCTCTGTTCCGTTAACTTAAGGGAGCGTGTTGTATCCGAGAGGCATGGTGGAGCGGCATAACATCGCCCCCCCCTCTCCACCATCATCTCCTAATAAGACCTTGGCTCTCTTATTTAGCTGGAACTTTTCTAGGGAGAAAAGGCAGTAAATTGCGTAACGCTACCTCGAAATTGCCGGTTTCCCGGCTTTGTCCCGGTGCGTTCTTTCATCCCTGAGCAAAACCAGAGACGGAACGGAAAGACGATTTTTACGGGCGATTATACTGACACGGGGCGGACTGGCGGTTGACTCGCGGCGGAAAGCTCGAGCGTATAAATATTAAGTGGTTCAATATTGGATCTGTCTTCTTCATGTATCTATTTTAAATGTTCCTCCGTGCTCGAATGTGACTTCGATACGGCGGAAAGTCGAGATGTTTCCTGCAAGAAGAATTCCATTAGGGGCGACCTAAATTATACACTGAAATTCGCTTCTTCGATTCGTACCGAGGAGAGGAGCACGTCGGCGAGTAGATGTCGAACGCAATGTGAATGCGTCGCGAATGAGAAAGGAGGAGTAGCTTTCTCGAGGTTCTAATTATTGTGCAAATTTAGAAGGATTTATTTTTTATATACATTTTGCACGTACGTGCAATTATATTTGCAAATACACTTAATTCTGTTTCTCCACCACTGATGTGTTCCCGAAAAATCGGTGCAGAAAAGAGGAAAATGGAGCATTCTATTCTGACCGTAATCAGGTGCAAGCATACAAACAAATCGTCAAATCTAGAGCTCAATTTTTTCTGACTTCGTCAGTTAAGAGATAAAGTCGAAATGGAAGACTGATAGTTGCTACACACATTCAAATAAGTCATAAAAATCAGACACTTCATTTACTTGAGAGTGTGTAACAGCCGTAAATGCAAATTCTAAAAATTCTTTTTTAATTCGGAGCAATTTCCTTGAAAAATAAGTAAGCATAGTTTTTCTGAGAATTAAAATGAAGTGAAAATTTTTTTCTTGTATAGAAAAAATTCATTCTCTAATTGGTCATCATTTGAAGTTTAAAAGCTTGTACAAATAAAAGATCGGTGATGATAAATTCGTTCCCAAAGAGGTAATAACATATACTTATGAGCTTTTCCAGATGTCGTAGGCATTTGATCACGTGCTCTAACAATACATGTTTCCTTGACTCTATTTATGGCAGGAAGGTTAATGAGTCAGTAGGGAAGCAGATATCTATAGAGATTATATATAAAATTATCAGATCTCTACCGTATTGCAAAAAAAAGCACATTATTCTTTAGTATAAAGGATTTGAACATTTAATATTTTGAAAGATTTGCATGAACCAAAGATGCTAAAAATAATTGTCTTCTTTACCAAAATAGGTACAATTTACTAGCACAGACAAACGCATTTGTATTTGTTAGCACGAAATGTTCCAATTGGCACTGTTATTTACAGTAGAACACGTTTGCATTAGTTTACGTTACCTATAATGCAACAGTTTCAATAACCCTACCGAACATTTATTAAAATGGAGTGTGAGATTTTCCCGAAAATTACATGAAAAATTTGGCGCCACGCTTCCCAAGTCTCACGATTCGTCATTAATTTTCATTGCCACCGATGATTTACGCGCAGCACATTCCCCGCGCATACCGCTGTAATTAACATACGGTGTAAAAGTGGGCTGGAAATTACCTAGGATAGTCATGTTAACAACAGCGGAGGTGTCAAGTTGAGCGTGGAGTAGAACCCAAGTGATTACAGCCCTATCATTGGGGGCAGTTTCGTTGGCATTGTAATAGCTGCGCCGCGGCACAATTACAGTATCAACAATGTTGCGAATCGATATTCAGATATAATGCAAGAACATTGGGGGAATACACACCGCATAAATAATTCCAACGAGCGGAAAGAGCGCCATCAAATGCGCCCGTATGAATATTAAAGTTCCATTGAATTTGCACGCTGTGTCTCCCTATCTATCCTCCCACACATACTGCCCAGATATGCAATTAGACCAACAACACTCGCCGGGCGCCCTCTATCGCGATTCTATACGATTAGAAGCAACGGGGGGCGATTTTCATTGAATATTTAGCGTGTTATAGCAGCGACGATACAAAGTAACGCCGCGCCGCGAACAGGGAAGCTTTCGATAAAATATATGCGTTCGGTGTTTGGCAAGCAAGCGGCGCGTTTTAAATGCGCATGCATCAGCTTTGTTCGACGGGAACGTGTTACCCATACCACACGCCATTGTCTCGACTATCGACTAGGGATGTCATGACTATTTGGCGCATCGTTCCAACTGGGACTTCGTTATAAAAGCTCTTGCAGTCACATTAACGTCACCCCCTCCTCGTCGGTGCCGGTTCATTGAGAACAATAGCCATATTTCTCAGCCGATCATGCCCGCCCGAATCCAACTTCAATTTCAATGATTAAGTGTAGAAATCGAGATCGGGAGACGATAAGCTTTCATATCAGCCCCCGCTGGATTTTGTCCATTTTTAAGCCGAAGCGTATCGCCAAGATTACGAGCTAGGAACGCCAGCCAAATACTTACATGGACAATCAAGATTACTGTCAATAGATTCGGCTAACTTGAGTGTATTAAAGCAGAGTGAAAGCAAGAGATTCCGCAGATTTATCCAGCAGAGGGACTTCGTTTTTCTTACCGTTGGCTATGGATTTACGATTTCGGAAAATCCTTTGATATACGATCGGAATAACTACGGGAATGGAATCTGAAATATTCTACCGAATAGTTTCAAGAGTAATGGAACCATTCGCTGATTAATCTTCTATCGCGAGTACAAGAGAGTACTTTTAAACAATGAATTATTTGCCATTATATTCGACAATCGAAACAGCTATCCTACACATTATTTTACCCATTATATCCGTTCATCAACATTTCAACCAAAATGCCACAAAGTGATTACATTATTCGAAATTCCCAGCATTCGGAATTTCCTTTTCATTCATTCGTTTCACTTTCGAGCACTATTGTAAAGAAAATACTCCACTGTGAGGTTATTTCCAGTAATTATCCCCCGTTTGTCTCGCAAACCGAGCCTCGCACAGATTTCAACACAGTTGCGAGCATTCTGCGAACTATTCCCGCGCAGCGATTCTACCCGGGAGCATCGAATGATGCACGGCTCCCCGAGAGCTTATAAACATTATTGTAGGTATGATGAAGCGGAGTGCCATCGACGAACTTCCGCGTAAAGTTGGCGCACGGATAATTGTTATCATCGCGTAGCCGACTTAATTAGAAGCATCGAAGGCAAAGGAGGTCGACGGGAACCTTAAGAATTCCCCGTCCACGGTTCAGCCCGCCACTCGTTCTAACCTGGACTCTCGCTGAAGCCTGTACACGGAGGACAGGTATGGAGATATATTTCTAGACTTGGCGAAACTCTAGTTGCAAATCGTGCGGCACGAACCGGAAAACTTCCCTCCGCACGGGAGTCTAACTTCGTTAAGACAAACGTTTCGAGCAGAACTCCCCCTTTCGCACTGGGAGGGGGAGGGGGAGCGTGGAAGTGACGTCGGAACGGGCGAGGGTCAGTAAAAAGGGGGAGAGTGGTCCGGAGGGGCGGGGGGGGGGGGGGGGGGCACGGCGGGGTTCGGAAGGGGCAGGGAGCCAGTGGTACGGAAAACTCAGAAAGAAAGTGGAAAAACTTCGACGCTTAAATGTTGAACATCGCCGGGACGAAAGGCCCTCCGGCGATTAATAACATTTATGATGAAAGAGACTCGCTGACGTTTTAAGAGAAAATGAATTCCCGTTACGTACGTACTTTTGAAACACGGTTTCCCGAGGTTTTTCCCTCGCTCCTCCCCGGGAAACTGTACGTGGCGCGCTGCTGCGCAGGGGGAGGGGCTCGCCCCTATTTATTCTGCAAAATCAATTCCGCGACGGCCACGCGATACGGTATTGTTTCTGATTAACAAGGTAGCAAATACCACAGGAGGGGGAGGGGGCGTCGTTCGGGTTACGGAAACGTTGGGGAATGGAATTTCGAGCGGTTCTTACTGTTTTTCAGGCGATGGAAGGATAACTGAATCCTCGCGACATCGTTACACCGCGGCGAGGTATTTACTTTAAAAATATCGGCCGGCGAGCTCTGCCCCTCGTGTAATTGCAATCTCTCTAAAGACGCTCGGATCATTTATCCTTTTCGCTCGAGCAGGCTGGGTCGGGGCACGGATGGCGACCCCGGGTGATTCGATACAGTGGAACGTTCGACGTTTTGTAAGAAAATAAACGCTTCGCGGAAGCTACATCCCTCGTTCCCTCCGAACTGTATCGGTTAGTGCGTTGCGCTGCTTTCATCTGCACGATTGGACAAAGCCTCGTACGGAGGTAATAGAAATAAAATTGCGCCGTAACCGTTCGCGGGAGGGCGCGCCGGGAATGTTGCATTAAATCCAGCCGAAGCGTAAACAGTCTATGATCGCGGTGGCCCTTATTTTGGAAATAACGTAGGTTTAGTGCCTTCCAGCGGTCCAATAAATTGAACACGGTATTCAACGAACGACTGCTGACAAGAGTGAACATTAATTTATCTGGAGCAAACGTGTCGCTTTGCGCGAAATGAAATGCGCTGGAATCGGTTTAATGAGTCAAAGCCAGTGTCGACTGCACGGTGTCTCGCGTTTGATGCCGCGGCACGATGTAATCGACATTCCTTTGGTCCTCAAATTCTCGAAAGTTGCTCGCCTTTGTTTATTACAACGATTCCATTCGCCGCGATTCAGCGAAGGGTCGTTCCAGCTGGTTTTCTATTTCGTAGAAATCACGCGTGTTTACGAACGTCGAGTAATTCGCGAGCAGATTATTCAGTGGCCCGCGGAATGTCTAACAATCGGTCAGAGAGAAAAGTGAGGCTGAAATAGAAATATCCGGTTTGTATCCCGCTCGGCGTTCTCTTCTTTCCCCCTTGCCTGACCTGAAAGTCCCCAGGCGTCCTCGGAAAATATTTCATGTTCAGTTAATTAGCGTAAGACAAACAGGCGAAAGTTCCAGCTTCAATGCAGAAAAGGGGCTCCTCTGCTGCTTCTCTCTTTTCTCCCTTTCTCTCCGTCTGCCTCTCTGCCCCACCTTCAACCTCATTCACTGTCACTGCGACGGTAAATAATAGCGGCTAGACATTTTTTAATTTTTCGCTGAACGACTTGAATCGCGCGCAGACGGTAACGGGCGAGTCGCGTATTTCATCCCTATTCGCTATCGATCGGACACTTCATTATTTATTCTTTGCCACACAGATTTAACGTATCTGCCGATCTAAAGTCCCGATATAAACATATTGTCGGAAGTATATCACTGCTATCTCGACAGTAGCTAGCCGTGGTCTGATATGCTTCGCGTTGTACTACTGGCGTTTTTACGTTTCGTAATACGCTGACCGAACACCGTTTGACCTCGCTCAAGTGTAACGACGAAGCTCATAAGTTACGATCGATAGACAAGGTGCCACAGTTTTTCCCCATATCTTTCTGTTACACGATATGGGATACGTAATGGTAGCAGAACATTCCTGTACATGTATTTCTTCGTCAGAATTTATTACCACCTATCGAAATTTTACTCTAACAGTGATAGCAACTTTTTTCTTATGTTTATTCATATAAGTATGACTGAATGTAGTTATTTATGAACCTGTAATTGTCCCCTGGATTTTGAGAAGAATCGTTTATTTTTAAAAACTGATCTTTATTATGTTTATACTAAAACAGTGATTATTTTTAAATTTCGGTTTTAAATTTTTATTTATAAATATTGCGGCTTGAGAAACTTATGCGCAAAGAGAGAAATTACTGAAAATAAGGTACATAATGACAATGGTGAGATAATTTAATCGAAGGTAGGTACTTAATGTATTAAAATTTTTCTGTAGAAAATAGTTTTGGAAAGCGGAACTTGTAAGCAGCCGAAGAAATTCTTTTAGAAAGTTGCACTGAGAGTTTTGTAACACTTTGAGAAGTGATTTCTCTTTCCTTTTTATTTTGATATTCAAGAACATAGAAGTACCGTAAACGGACCAATAAATGAACACTTAAGGGTAATGAATAAACACTTTTATAAAATTAAATTTGCAGCGCGATTGATTCCACGTGCTGCAAAAGTTATATGAATATGAAGCAAGTAAACGGCTGCTTCAGCTGAGCTAAAATTACTCTTTACCCTTGATTAAGTATCAGAGAAACGCGAATGCAGTATAAGCGAATGGCATTATTGAGAAAGATGATTTATATCACTATAGGCTGCCGTTGCGCATCGTTGATTAACCGATTAACCACCGAACGGGACGCTAATAAACCGATAACATTAAATCAGAGCCCATTTACGTTGCAATAAAACGGACGTCATTCCTCGGAGAGGCCGCTGGGGTCTTCGGGGACGGTCCGAAGGAACCATAGAGGAAATCAAGATGGTTCACCGAAAGCAATCTAGCCCGGTTCCGCGCTCCCCGATCCCGCCAGCCAGCCCGAGCCCGTAGTCTAATGTTTCATCTCGGCGGCGTACAGGCTTGGAAATTACCGCGGCGCCCGAAGATGTGATCGCAGCCAAGAGCTATCCGTACGCTCCATTATCATGCAGATATATACGCGTAACAATTTGGGAAGATGTACCACGCAGCGATCCGCGCTCTCCCCCGCGCCAGCCCCCCCTTCCTTAAGCCCCCCTCGTTCTGGCCCCTTAGCGAGCACTCCGGACCCGTAGATTGAGCTCAAAGAGGCGCGGGGAGCAAGTGCTCGGCGAAACGGCGCAACAAAAGGCGAGGCGAGCTGCAAGGCGAGCTGCCCCGCTGAATGAAGAGAGGCGAACGACGGAAGAAAGGGGTGGGCCGGCGAATGCGCGGGGGCTCCCCATAAATAAGTTGATACAGTTCTATCGGGCGCGGCGCGCGCGGTTACGAATTAGTACATCAGAGGCAGTGTACGCGATTGGGCCGATATCTAGCCGGCCCGTACAATGGTTAGTAAAGCAAACGTAAAGCCGAATTGCCGACCGCACGAGTACGGTAGACCACAGTAGCATAATAACCGAGAGTAATGCGTGAATTATTGACTGCTTCCTATCTTGCCACCACTGACTACGTCGGTACGTATGTACACACGCGGCACGGCCGCGCTCCCACGTGCACGCGTACACGCGTGCACGCGCTCCCACTCCACCTTTGTCCGCTTTCCGTATTAAATGGTTTCGTACACGTAGATTAGCCGCTGTCTACCCCGCGAGCGAGCTCGTACGTCACGCACCCGCGCCCCAGCGGATCGTGAATACGTGCGAGGGGGCCGCGTGTTACTCCGGCGAGCGCGAACCCCCTACGCGCCGCGGAAAACACGGGGGCGCATGCACGAGTCTGAACCGCGATACCGCCGGCTGCTCGCTAAACGGATTTATCGGTGATCGGTGCTTGAAAGAAGGTAAATTATTGGTCGGGATTTCAAGATGGGAACTATTATGCTTGAGTCTTTGCAGGCCATGTTATTTACTTTGGATGATTGTTTTGGGGCTGTATGCGTGGATTTAGTTGCTTTTAGAAAGTGGCGAGTTGGTTTACTATGTAAGTAAAATTATAGTGCCGGACAAAGTACTGGGACACACTTTAAAAGAGAATAAGTTTTCAAAATTCGTCTAAACGACTTGATGTTTTTTAAAGCTAGAAGGATTAGTTTACTACTTGGGTAACGTGTTTCAGCGGGTTGAAAAAAATTGCAATTGGTCGGAATAGCGAAGAAAATAGTGAAGGTCGTTTTCTCTGGGGCATGTTGATACAGTTTATCAATTTTCCTCGACTACTTTTAATTCTAGTTTTTCCTTTTATTTCTAGGAAAATGGTTCAAAATTATATCAAAACGAAATATCATGGCGAAATATGGCAATACATGCTGAAAATTGCATCGAAATCGAAGTGTGAATTATTAGATACTGATTATAATGTATAGTTCATCATTGTAAGTTGTAACGCAGTGGCGATAAACTTGGAACAGGACAAGTCGCTGTTAATAGGGCAAAAGTAAGTTGAAGTAACTTGAAGAGCTTTTGCGTGGTATTGTAAGTTTATCAGTTGACACACATAGTTGACTACTGCTTTTCCTATTGCGGAAGTTTGAGGAGCTAAATACTTTTAGGTTATTTGACTTTTCGGGGACGTTCGATGGGCGTGGCGATTCGAGTGTCTAGAATTTTCTTTGCTTCCTTCTCCAGCAATCACTTGTTTCTAGTAAGTAGTGAAACACACGGAATTAACAATTTAGATTCCATTAAACACAACGTTACAACATCTGTAGGATTAATTTGCAAACGGCGTTTTCGCAGCCTGGTACAGATTTGAAATTTGTAATAAGTGTAAATGCAAATAAGTGGAAGTAAAAGGATTACATTGCATATTCCTGGAAATCCCTTCTGAGCGAAAGCTTCACCGCGAAAAGTACGAATCATAACTGTGAGCAATTAGTTAATTTCTTGGTCCCCGGTTTGCTCGTGGGGTTGAAGTTGTAAGTCACGTGAGGAAGGCAGGGGAGTGTGCGCACGTAGCACGGAAGCACGGTAGATGGACAGATATATACGCTTCCTGGTGACAGTATACTACAGCGTACACATACCTTTACTTAAGGCATAAGTAGAAATCCGTAATTTGAAGCGCCTTTGCTGCACTACAGCGGAACTGGATAGACAGCCCTGTTTATCAATGTTGCAAATTTCATTACTACGTAACAAGCTAGGAAAACATTTATCAACTGGTACTTACTATTTAATTCTTATGGTTTTGCTGTTAAGAAGTAGTATAATCGAGGATAAGGTCACTCATATTCTTACTTCTAATTCTGAACTCTCTCAAATACTGTTTATTCTTTGCTCTTATTTTATTTATCACGAAACATATCTCATTTTCCTTAATAAGGTAAATATCGAATTGAAAAAAGATGAAAGTTTTAATTCAAAGTGGTAGGTTTTAGTTACAGCTTTCATTTAGGCATGTAGCTTAAACCGACGTACAATTTGTGCTGATAATTTCAGAAATTTGTGACCATAATCAATGGCAAAGATTTCAAGCCATATTAATATGACAAAATTTGGTTAATCGGTATTGGAAATTATAAACTGCTATGGCGACGAGAACTCATATCTTCTGTCTTACAGATACATATTCTTCTACAGTAAAATTTTTAACGTATGTTTTGCTCTAAACATTTATTCAATAAATCGAGAATAATTGTTAAATAGTTAAAGCTATATATTCTGCATTATTTCATCAAATCGTTCACAGCATTGTGGGAAAAACATTCTAACACCGTAAGTGATAAATAAGGGCTCGTAGTACAAATATGAATATTATACGTATATCTGTATTATTTTGTTTATTATCAAGTTCTAGTTAGAATAAAGGTACACGATATAATACTAAAAAAATAAAGAATAATAAAAATAAAATTTGTGGAATACATTTATGCAAACATACAGTCTCTGTATTTCATATTTCTAATTTTGTTTGTCACAAAAAAGCTCGTTGGTTTTTGTATTAAATTAATATAAACGTTGGAATGAAGAAATATGTGACTGATTTACGCAAACAGTAGTTAATTATTTTGAATTCAGTTTACGTTTCGAGGTACATATATGGCACGCAGTGACAAAGAACATGGGTCGACTTTTTTCGCTTTAGGGCATGAAATACAGAAATTAAAAAATACAGAGATTTACCGGAACACAAACTTGTCATAAAAATGAGTGGAATGAAAACAAATCCGTGAACTTTTTGTCTTGCAACGACATATTCCTGGCTGTATGACCAACTTTCTGAATAACCTCCCTGCGGCTAGGAAAAGCGCAAATCGAAATTCGTTGCTCGAAAAACGATTCGTAAATAAAGGCGCAATTTTTGGAATCACATCGACCCCTCGTCCTTTCCGATACGCGGATTTACAAATTGCTGATGCATGAAACGATCGGGCAATTGTTTACCTGGTCGAGTGATTCGGCATGACCCAGAATTGCTGCGATAAACGATACCAAAATACAGAATGATGAAAAAGTCAAATACACGCGGAGAGAAGCACAGGTACCTCGTTCAAATTCCCATAAAACAAGGGAAAAAATCGAAAACAAGACTTGCATTCATAAAACCGACAACGTGTTCGAACTCGATGCCAGCACCTAATTCTTTACACACCAACATAATCGCTTATCGATCGAATAGGAAAGAATGCTAGAATCACGATTTCCTTTAGCTTTACAAGCTCCAACAATATCAGTATGTCACTTCGATATTAATTTTACTGTGCCTGGAAAGCGTACTCGCAATACAGAATGTTAGAAACACTATTCTTTACAAACAACACGCGACGTTTAATAAACATAATTTGATCGTGCATAGTTCTAACGGTGGAGGCTTCATTGATTATTCCAAGTCATCGTTTTTCTTGCGCAACACGGGAAAAAAGAATTTCATGACTGGTTATAAATTCTCGTGTACGTCAGTGGAACTTGTAGAGTCATGTGGACAACCTGTCCCGTTAGTCTTGTGCACGACATACGTGTATGCACGATAGAAGCATGAACATCCTATAGCTATTACAAAGTGGGTTGCAGCCGATGTCCCTATCAGCTCGATGGAGGAGTCATCGATCAAACCTAAGCGAGCGTGGTAACGACGGTGAAACTCGGGAGACAATATTCTGGTTCGGGGTGTATAACTCGTTAAAGGAGCACGCTAATGTACAGAGCATCTGGCTACTATATATAATTGGCGAAGATTCACTGTCCAAGTCCGTTCACCGTTATAGCTACGAATGCTACGCTTTGACGGATGTAAACAGAATCACAGTATGTATGAAGTTTCGTTTCAACACTGACGGCTAATTTCGCCCAAATTATTGCTATCTAAACGTTACGCTAATCACGACTAATTACGACTATAACGAACACTAACTGGCAGAGTACTGGTATTACGTAGAAGAGTAGAACTTTGGTTGTCTGGATATTATTTAGCTGAACAGTTTGAACAGCTTTGCGCGCTGAACGTATTTTATTGGTAGTGGTAGAACGTAATATTTTAATAGAGGGAAAAAATATGGAGTATACTTTGATTGGGGAAAGACGGAGATAATTAATTGATAACACTGTTCCAATAATCGAAGATTTATTGACGTGCAGCCTTAACAATTCTTTATACATTTGAGTAATACATGTGGCTTCTTATTACTAAAAAGTTGAATCCTTTAAAATCTTCAATTTCAGTTTGAATGCTGTTTGAAGATGAGCATAGATATGTAAATGAATACACGAAAAGATGCAGAGAATATACATTCTCTATAAGCGTACTATAAATATGTAAATTGCTCGTGTCTCGAGCAATACTCATGTAACTCGTAAAAGAGCAACATTTCGGGCAAATTTGGGTTAAACTGTTTCGACTGTGTTCAAAATTTTACAGGAAGTCTAGAAACGATGCGAAATGAATGCTATGATTTCCTCCAAAGAAATAGATTTTCCTCGAAGAGTCCTTGAAACTTACAACACTTTGTGTGCAACGATAGAGATGTAAGAAAAAAGCTACGTAGGTACAGAAAATACACGAAAATTGGAGTAGAAATTTCTCTACGTCTGTTTAATTTATATCCAACCGACGTGCGTAAAGAAGCGTGTAAAATTACAGAATCCGGCGCACTAAACAGCTGTACGAAAGCAGCAGCTACTGTGATTCCTGGTTCTGTGATTCTCGGCCACGTTAATCGTTGGCTGAAAAATACAGCGGTACAAGGAGACAGAAATGTGGCCTGCAAACGGCCCGAGCTGCTGATGCTCCCAGCGCGTTAAACATTTTGATACAGCTTCTACGGTGGCTGAAGGCAAGGAAGAGATAACTCGGATGAAAAGACGCAGCGGATGGATGTTACATCCTACCCCTCTGAAGAAGGCGCAGAATGGGTCTGGTAGTGGCTGGAACAGAGAGAAAAGGGACAGAAGGTAGAGAGAGAGAGAAAGAGAGGGGGAGAGAGGGAGAGAGAATTCAAGTTCTTAATTAGCTGCAATTACTGCAACATAGCAATGTCGAGCGAATCGCCCGAGGCTCATCCTCCGTCCTTCCATCTACTTCCATCTGTGTACCGTCCCCCTTTCCTCGTCCTCCTGCTCGCCGTCCCGCGGTACCCCATGATTTTCTTCCAGCTGGTGCCCCCTTTCGGAGCCCCATCTCCGGGCTATTTCCCGTAAAAGAGCCAATTTATGATGGAATTTAAGCTAATATGCGGAGAATAAAAATCGCTCCGGCCACGGTTGCATCGTTTCGCTGCCCGCCAGCCAACCCTCCCTCAAACTAACAATCAAGCCGTGAATGTGCCCGGTGGTTTTCTTTTCAGGAGGACAACGGTTTAACCCTGAGCTGGCGGATACAGGGTCCATTTTGACTCGTTCTATACTCACATTAAACCGTTAATTGATCGTGAGTTATTTCTCGATCACATGTATCTGTAATCTATTTAAAATTGTAGGGTTGATAATTCTTAAAGGGAGAGTAACTCATTTTTTCCACCATTTTAATGCGAGGTATAACTTAATACACTCGTACTACATTGCACGATTGAATTTTTGAAATTTTCGTGATTAGTTAATTTGTGAAGTTAGTGAATTGTTAGTTAATAGGTTAAACTAATTATGAATGAAATTATACGGGTGAAAATTGACCCTGGATTCGCCATGTAGTCGACTGGTATGCGATTGGCCATTCAAGAGTTAAAGAATACTACGACGTACTCGTGATTGTAGGAATATCTACGCAGAAAGATTCGTAGAGCTCCGATTGTAGTCTCCGACACAGCTTCGTCGTCTTTCGTTCGGTAGATCTAGGTGGATAATAAGGAATTTTCTATGCTTTAATGGTGCGCCATGCTGTATCGGTGCTCCTCACAAAAAACTTTTGTTGGTTAGTTTGCATCGAGGCAACTCTTCTTAGCTCGGTTACTTGTCCGCCGTTCTTTTTTCCCTTTGATAGAGGGTATATTGCTTTCGTTATTTTCGTGTTCCCCGTACGCCTCCCGGCTATGAACGCATAATTTAATTAGGTGTAACGAGACGTGGGGGCATGGAAATATTCTTTTAGGATGCGGCATAAAATATGGTAATTTAAAGACCGCGTAAATTCGTTATTGATACCATTGATTCGATGTTCGTTCTCGGCGCGTCCTGGATGAATTGAAGATTAATTCTGACTTCACGTTGATTTACGCACTTCGCTTCACAATTTTATGGCAAAAAATCATTCGGCCGTGCGATAAAGCACAATATTTATGCAGTCTGGGTACAGAACAGATGTGCATTTGATCGTTTAATTAGCTTTTTGTATGGTTTTTAAATCGTTTGTGGAATAATTATGTCGATAAGCTGATCCACCATGCATTGAAAACCTTTCCCTTCCATAATAATACAATTTTTTGCTTGATATATACGTGCATACAAAACCGAGAGTAATCAGAAATATTAAGTGAATTTAATTTTTATTTTTATTTGCATCGGTAAGGCTCATTATGAAACTGAAAAGTGAAGAAATTGACAAAGTAAGGACAGAGCATTACAATTAAATAACAAAACAGAAAACAAAGATCAGAAGTCAGAAAGGAAAGAAGTATTAAAACCTAATTGGTGTAAATTGTTGGTGGGCTTTTTATTGAGAAGGAACTCTTTTTGGGTCTCCTGCCTAAAAAGTGTTTAGCAATGGAAGAGCTCTTCTATATTATAGTATTACCATCGATACGTAGAACATTTTCTACTTTTCTAGTATAAAAAATTAACAAGAAAATTAGCAGCAGTAAAAATAAGTGCATAATTATACATATTACTCTTTCTAACGTCAGTCATTTTGTTTCCTAAACGAAACACTTTCCCTGAACATTTTGTTTACACTGACGTCAGATCGCAATACAAAGTACACTAACATCACAAAAAGCAACAGTTAGACCTGCAATTAATTCATCGTCATTGCGTCACATTTAGCGCGTATTGATCCTGGAAAGTTAATGGAAAGCTTCTGACAAAACCGATCCAAAACTGTCAGCGTAGATGTTACGCGGAAGCGCTTTCTACGGCAATATATTGCTTGTCAAAGGATAACAGAAAGAGTCAGACACGCGGAAAAAGTGGGGAAATTCGCGGAGCGGTGACAAAAAGCGTGAGAAGAAGCGTGTCGCGATGAACGTGAAGGGTAGTAGATTGTATTTTGGCAGGCTGATGCCAATAGCTCATAGATTCTGCGGCGGTCGGGTACGCGTCACCACGTATACGTTCCGCATCTCAGTTTCTCTCCTCCTTCCATCCAGTCGACAACTGCTACGCCCACGATCACAAACGGAATTATTTATGAGTCTGAACATGAGCCAGAGCTCTTCCGCAAGCCACTAAGACGCTCCTCGACATCGGTCGCATTCTCTGAATATCGAGATAAGACGCGGTGCGGACCGAGGCGATCTTACCACATTCTGGAATTTCATCATGATTCCGGGGGAATTAAAGATGCATAACGATACACAGCGCGCATAACAACGGGACATCTAGGAGATCTCTTAGCGGCAACTCTCCGTCGACACTTGTTCAAAGCGTACCTATCTATTTATACGTTGGGGGTTGCCGCTACGTCTAACTGGCGGTGCAAATACCTTAGCGATGGAAGTGTTATTTATCCACTATTTTGCTGTTTCGCGTTTTAATTGGCAAAGCAGTGGGCTAACATTCACAGGTCTGTGATGAAAAAGCTTTAGGGTTGCCATAACAGATGGTGCAGGGAAATATTAAAACTTACTAGAAATTTCTAGGAGATTAGCCAAGTCAGGTCGGTTAGGTGTACGTTGAGTAATTTTTCATTACAAATTTCATTCAATCGTGTATTACAATATAAAAGCGTCGAAGCATGTTGTGAAAAAAATGTACGTAATGCAAATCTCAAGATATTTTTGCATATCGAAGTCCAAATTCCTATGAATCCAGCTACATTTGTAAAAAAAAACTTTTATGACTATTCATTTTGTAACCCTGTGATTGGAAGAATTGACTGAGAAATGTAGTTAAGATGTGAATTTAGTGAAATGTGAATATGAAATGTGCATTATCTAAAACTTCATTTACTGAAGATTTATTGTATATGGATGAAGAAAATTTTAGAAAATCTTTTTCAAAAATTGAAAATTTTTCGTAAAATTCGAATTGTAAGTTACAAAATGTGCAAGTACTCTTACTATTTAGTTATGGAAGTGACATACATATACTACTATGGCTATTCAATTACATCATTGAGTAATAAACAGCTTTAATTACAGCTCATTACATTTACTCTACACTGCTTGTCGCATAAAATTGAAAATGATGACGACATTCGATATTCGATGTACACGATAATATGTATATATACAATAATTGAAGTAAAATTAAGGAACAGAAATAGAAACGCAATGTTACTTCCATTTTTCGTGGAACTAATTGTTACTACAAACACTCTACTCAATGTATGTAGTCCGAAAATTCCAAGTAATTCGCATTGTATAAATTAAATAATTAATAAGGACATTCAGTATTGTATTGTACCTACGAATAGAACATTATTTATTAATTTTTTTATATTTGATTCCTCCATCGAATACAACGATTTTCAACCATTTTCAGTTGTATAGAATATTCTCACAGACTGCGTTTTCCCTGAAAACGTAACTCTTGTACACATTTTCCGACTTCGAAAAAATTCCAGTCCGACCTGGGGCGTATGTTTTCAATGATGTAAAACGCGCATCAATACCAGTCATTTGGTCCGAAGCCCCTTTTCTATTTTGCAAACTCGCCTCGTCTCTCATGTGTACCAGAAACTCTCTCAATGTTGCAGCCAGTAATCTATTTTTTAAACAATATCGTACATTGAGCCTCCGGTTGCAGGCCGTTCCACTTTCCGTATCCTAAATCAGCGCAGGTAGTTTTGTAAATCGCGCTAAGTAATGATGGCTGGGTTACATCGCGGTTCTTTCTAGAAACGTTGTACGATAAGCGGATTTCGCTTGGCGAGAAAAAAAAACCGCGAGGCGCGCAGCAAAATTTAGGCGATTAATTATACGGAAATTCGTTGCAGCGAGGCTAGGAATTAACGCGTGTATTATAGGAGGCCACTCTGGGCCACGTATTCTGCTCCAGTTAGCGTGGGAAGAAGGCGCTTCAAGTAAATGTACTTTGAATAAAATTTAGAAAATTCTAGGGACAATAGAATAATAGAAGTTGAAGCAGGCAGTAATAATTTTTATTGTTTACTTTGTATTGCAATTATCGTGGAATTTCATGGTTATGCAGGGGTGAGAAGGGGCAGAATTCGTCATACAATAAACAATGGGGTAATTCTTCACTTAATAAAGGATTGAAAATGTATAATAAAATTTTTTCGTAAGAAACCCTATTTTGGGGGAAATCGATTTGGAAAATTTGTTTGATACGGCTGCCTATTAATTTGTTACTTCTATTTGTGTATTGATGTGGCATCTATGGACAGTAACATGATCTAAATAATATAATAGATGTTTAGAAATGGTTTGTTTATTATTGTAATAGATATTAGTCATGGCGGTGCACGATAACATTAAATATGTATGACATTTCCTGCTATTTACATCGACGGCTCTATTAGAAAGGAAACATGCAAAGAGAAAGTTTAAAAATTTGGCAATTTATGAAATGAAATTATGTATATTACTATTTTTCTTTCATTCTTCTAATTCGTCGAATACAACTTTGGTTGAGACAAGTTGAACGACATTTGTAACAATTTTCAACAAGTATAACAAATAATCCGTATAATAATATTGAGGAATAGCAATGAAACTAATAACAAGGTATAAATAAAAAATATTATGCTCGTTAGGTTAATCGTAAGTAGTAACATCGAGGATAAGTTGGGCATAGTAATCAGAAATCTCCGTGAAGATGAAACCATCTACGAATGAAGATTATTCTACATGCTCGACTTAGTTTTATATATACTTCACACTACTTTGTATATTTCATGACTATAAAAAAGATTTGACAGTTTCAGTGTGCTCATAATCGCAAATAATTTTATTTTGAAGAGAATATAATCTTCCTGATAAATGAAAATTTAACAAGCTGCTTAGAACACTCTAAATAATTCTAAATAATTTTTCTTACTTTCGTACATACACGTATTATCAACTCTACTTTCAACTCTCAAGCAGCACATTTCTAAATAATCTTATCGAGAAATACCATTCCCACATTGCGCAAGACATAGTTGAGACTAATTAATCAGATTCAATTTCCATATTTCCGAAACATTTGTCACGATGTTGCGCTTTACGGTCTGTTCGCTCTCATTTGTTACATTTAATATAATTTCGAACGTACAAAGCGGAGAAAAGCCAAATTACAATGTCTGAGCCACGCGTGACTAGAATGTCGCGTCAACGCTTTGTATTGCGATTTCTGAGGAAACATGTCCCGCAGCTTCTGTCCTTGCCCTGCATCAATGTTACCGAAAATAGGGGTGAGATCCTTCCGATATTCGAACGGAGAGTAGCATTGCAATCACCCTAGTTCGATCTGCCACCAGTGAGCGGCGCCACTTAATGGATAAGTAGATTCAGACAGCATTGGGTCGGACATAGCTCTACAGTTGACCAGGCGCTCCAACAGCTACGCGATTTTAGAAACAATTGTGATAAAGATCTGAAAATAAGTATGTTTTGAGTATAATAATCCTATTACCCTTATTTTCTGTACAATAATGAAGTAGTTAAGCTGTTTGAAAACATGTTTTTTTTCAAGTGAATTATTCTTTCAAGAGAATTTATTCAACGTTGAAATATAATTACAGTTATTTTACATTTAGAAACTGTAATATTTCTTTGCTGCTCCGCCTTATCAATAATGCTTTTCTTAATCTTCGTCTCATATTTCATTTCTTGACATACATATTTAGTGAAAGTTACGTTTCGTTGACACGCATGTATATTATACGCACATTTCCATAGAACCATGTGAGGGGTAATATTGTTTAAAATAGACACGAGGAAACATTCTAAAATGTACGGTATCGCTACTCGGTGTACGATCGCGAGTAGAAACAGTGTCTTCGACGATACCGGATTCCTTTTGAAGGTAAATTTATTCTAGCAGCCATACCTTTTGTCGAAAGTTCCTTGAAGAATATTGAAGATTCAACGATAAGATTCTTTCTGCAGAGAAGCAGACCCGGCTGCAGATACTGTAAAAGAGTATATCCCGTGTCCTTAAGAGCAGATTGCCTGAGGACTCAGCAGCAGATTTCGCTACAGATCTGCAAAATCACGGTCTGCAGACTCTACATTCGAACTGTCCTCCCCCGGTCCCGAAAATATTTCGTAATTCTACCCCTACACGCGAAATATTTCAAACCAGCATGGTGTATGTGATGCCCGATGCACAATTACTTTGAAAGATTTTCCGAATTCGTTACTGTTCGAAAATATGTAGAGTCCTTTAAAGGATATATTAATATTAGATAAATAATGATTACTAAATAGATTAAGACAAAATGTTTTTTCTTATTGTACCTACTTTATGTTATACATTTTTATCGATTTTCTGTTTGCAATCTTCCCTTGCATTTTATTTCCACACTTTTGGATTTTCTTCTAATTGAACGATTGCTTTTATTTAAATCGAAAGCAGATGAAGCTGTAGTGTATATAGATGGCAAATATCAAATTGTTTAGAAAATTATATTTGTATGGAAAAAAGATAGATATTTGAATGTTTTATTGCGAGAGTAAGCAAATTGCAAGTAGCATGTATCTCTTTCGCCAAGGCACATTGGAAACCCCTCTGAAACGATGGTCGATAACCATTAGATATGGAAGTAGCGCTGCCAATCGCCGAAAGTTCAAACATCTGTAGAGTATTCCGAGTGAACTGGATATTTTCTGGATATAATGCAAAATGTTTGCATAGGGGGCAACACGAAGCCAACGCCGGCCATTGAAATTCAAAAACGTGTCTGGTAGGCTGGAAGTTTCCCTTAGAAATGTGTCCAACACCGTTTAAGAGTACGTATATCTTTGCTTGTGGATTTTAATTGTTTCGTGACTTATCGTGCACATAACCAGCAACAATAATTAAGTGTGTAAATAATATTTAAGCAATATCATATGTTGCGTTATTTTCACGTATGCAGTACAATTAGTGGATAACTGCATTTTTGTAGTAATTACACATTATCATATTTAACTTCGTATAAAAATTATTGCATTAGTTGAAATCTATAAACAAGTCATTGATAAAGAAATTAGGAGTGAAATATCTTAAGAGAAAGTAATAGGAATGTAGGAATCAGGAATTCTACTTACGATTTGCCTTTTAGTAACACAAAGTATCGAAATTTATTTTCAGAAATTTGAAATCTGAATAGTTACTGATATTAAAAACATACATATACAATGCTGAATGATGTAGCTGAGTATAGAACGATACATTCATTTTACAATGTTATAGAAATATTGGCTATGGAATGACTCACTTTTTATATTGTAGTTGAAAGAACAGCAAAATAATCGTGAGGATATTGAAAACACATTTTTCTATTCTATGCGAGATATAATTTTGTGTTCTGTATAGGTTACAAGTATTATTTAAACGTAATTTCTGCAACAAAATGATTCTGAATTAATCACTCGGGAGCTTTAACGATTGAACAGAATACAATAAATATTTTGACAAATTTTAAATATTCTAAACTGTGTATTTCGCAACAGTTTACTAATAAATCTCTTCGAAGCAGAATATTTTTTTTTTATAGAACAGTGAATTGATAGTGGAATAACGATTTAATCTTTATTTAAACGTCACAGGATAAATTGCCTTAAAAGCTAGAAAATATTTTACACTCTTGTAACTACAGCTTAATGTAACAAATGAAATGAACATTTATTTCTTCGAAATGTTGTCATTTAACACTCACAAATTCCGATTTTAACTGATTGATAAATTCCGAATTTAATCATTAAAATCCGATTTCTGTATCAACATTTAAATACGCATTACAGCATATACATATGAAATTCATTTAATATTAATAGAGGTTAATTATACTACAGTAATGGGAGTAACGCTGTATTTTTCCCAGAAATCTTTATCTGCAACCAGAAAAATTGAAAATATATATTTTGCGTATTGTAATAAATTCAGAAAAGTGCTTTTACAACCGTTTTACAACGCAATTGAATCATTATATCATCGCAAATTACAAACCAGAATTAAATTAATTATTCAACTTTGGCCTCAGACAGTTTAATCTTTCTTACCAGTAGTAAAAATACATGAGTCAAACAAGTCTCTAAAAATTATCAAACGAAGTTATCTATTTTTAAACAAAAAAAACCGATAAGGATGCGCAAATATTTTGAAGAGGCGTGCATAACATAAAAATGCGTCAACACATATGTGAAAAACAACTAAGATTAAATCATTTGGAGAGCAATTTTTTTACAGCCTCACATAAAACAACGAATAAAAATCAATAGTGTGAGAAACAAATTGAAGAAGGAAGCGTAAAGTAATCGATGCTACACGCGTAATACACAAATGCATTACTATTACACGCTTAAAATATGAAAAATATTGAATAATCCTTATCACACAATTGTCAATCCAGAAAATGAAACACAAAACAAGAAAGTGTACAAAACTGACGAAAAAAAATATAAATCATTCGTAAGGACGTGCGTATGGCACAAGTACGTCCCTATTGCACATCTAAAATAATATCAAGATCGTAGAATTCCGAACAGAACCCTTCCAGCACAATTGTCAATTCAGTAGAGCCAGCATAATAAAATAAAGGACAGAAATTCAGCATCGAAACGTAAATTTTTCACAAGAACGTGTGTAAAGTAAAAATTCGATCGAACAATCCTCGTCACATCATAATCAATCCCATAAAACGAACACAAATGAACAAAATACAGGATCCTAGAATCGGAAACGTAAATCACGCCAGGCGAATTGAAATTTTGAAAGCAAAAATTACACCGTTCTTGTTCCTCTAAAATGAAAACTAAAACGAACTGATTTATAAAAGAATTTTTACCACAATGCAGTAAAAATAAATAATTAACAACGTAAACAAATGAGAGAAATAAACAGCAACGCAGGAATGCAAATAATTCGTAAGGACGTGCGTAGTGGGCCGCCGCATCGAGCAACCCTTTCGGCTTGGCGGCGAGCGAGCGACTGCTGGCTCGCGTCTTAACTCGTGCGATTTCGCGGACGCTCGGGAACGCCGGCGCCTCTGGGCGTCGCGACGGCGGGCGTCCAGGGCTGGCAGGCTGGCAGGCAGGCAAAGGCAGGCGTCCCTTCGCGCTCTCCCCGCCAGACGAGTTCCGACTCTACGCTCGGCCGGACGTGACGTAACGCGCGCAGCGTGGAGAGCGTAGAGAACGTCGTCGCCGTCGGTCTAGTCGTCGTCGTCGCCGTTGACGTTGCCGTCGTCGTTAACCATTCCTGACTACTCTCTCTCTCTCTCTCGCTCTCTCGCTCTCTCACGCTCTCCCCCCTCTCTCTCTCTCCCTCTCTCTCTCTCTCTGTTTTACCCGCGCCCCCGCGACACAAACACCTGTGCACGTCGACACACCGAGCCGTTCAACTCGATGACGTTTACTTGTCGCAAACCAGTTGAGTGTCAACGATATCAGTCGTCGCGACACGCGTCCCCCAATCCATCCCGCTCCGCGTGAACGTGCCCCGCGCGCGGAGCCGCGTGCGCCCGCACGCCACTGCGTACCTGACGTGTTGACGCTTGGTGACTGACACGCAGAGGAACAGGAATACCATTTGACAGCGGAAAGTGCAAGTGCGAGCATCGGAAACGGTTCGGCGAAGTATTAAAGCTGAGAACTATTGTGAGTGACGGATAGATAATCGAGGGAAGGAAGGAGAGGAGCTTATCGGTCGGCACGCTGGACGAGATATCGAGAGGGGTTCCGGCTCACGTGTGATCGTTTCGGAAACGGTGCGCTGGGTTACGTTACGGTGGATCGAGGCGTCCGGTGACAGAGATCGGGTGGGAGATCGCGGTATACGCGTCGGAGGGCTGCTCGGCGTGCTGTTCGTTTTAAATTCGAAACTAAACTCGTAACGATACCAGTTGTCGGAAAGTAAAAGGGTGCGAGAGGCAACGGGGAAAGTTGCTGCGGGAGGTAAAGTTCGGAGGGGTGGAAGTGTACGGGGATCCCGGTGGAAACAAATGTCAAGAGATATCGGTGCGCGGAAGGACGGTGGCGCGGCGATGTAAAGTAATGTGGCGAGGTAGGTGGGTTACCGTCGATCTTAGTGGCAGCGCAATAGACAAACGGAGCCGGTAATATGCAGTGACTGTTCGGTCTCATCGACGACAGACGACAGGCGTGCCAGTTAAGTTTGAAAATTACCACTGATCGAGTGATGTCACGCTCGCGTGATATTAACGTCACCGATTGATCCACGGTAGCCAGCGATCGCTGTCATCCCATCGATCCACACGAGCGCTCGCGCGCGCGCCCGCACACGCACGGCACGTTTTCAATCACGCGACCGTCTCATCTGTCCGGCGGTTTTTTTTGTCCCTCCTCGATCAAACGCAGACATCCCAGTCCCCGCGGTGTAACGTCGCGGAAAATTTGCTCGGCCCCGCGGAAGCGTAATCCTTCCTGGTCACGTGACGAATCGCCTAGGGGACAGTTCGCCGCAGGCGAGACAGGGCCGCCGCGAAGATGCTGACCATGTCGACCTTGATGATGCCCACTACTATGACCACCATGACGAACCCCGGCCCCATACCGGCGCACAGCATGCCGCAGAAGATAGAACCGCCTAAGCTGACCGCAGCAGCTACGCTCACCCACACGCCGACGCCGGCCAACAAATCAGGTACCCCGCTTTATGCTACAGATTTATAGCTTTACACTATCATTCGAGCGCGGGGTCTAAGATAAATTTAACCGGTACATTGTGCTGCCGAGTATGCACCGCTGCTCCTGTCAATCCGTGAACGATATACGTCGGGCGGAGCTGCGTTCTCCCCCACGGTTTAGAACGGCGAGCTGAGCGGTATCCTTGCTCGGCGCGCGAGCTGTTTTAAACCGCTTAATGCCCATCGATCAAATTATTTTATTCGCGCGAACCGAGCCGTGCGTCGGATAATGTTTCGACGCCGTTATCGATCCGATCACGGAAGCTCCAGGTGCGATTCGTTAGGCGAGCGTGCTGGATACGAAATGGAAAGCGCAAAATATCAAGTATTCGTTGAATTCTAATTCCGTCCACGTTTTTGCTAAATCCGCTAGTTATATTTTCCACACAGTTTGCACGTTTAATTTTGTAATCCTCCAAACCAATGCGAATATCGAATCCGCGGTGCCACAGAAGCCAGGAGTTGATGTATTGCTGCGAGGTAAAAAGGCAGCAAATAAACCAAGCGTTCTCTAAACGTAGGTACCTATTTATTTATCCTGATATGTTGCCCCCCTCCTCTGGCGACTGGAAGTATCGCGCACAGCCGACGACTCGAACAATTTTTCCTCCATTTGATTCGGTACGTACCGTCCCGATGCTCTCGCCGCGAAACTACCGCAATTCTGCCCTCCAATTCCGGCGTCCATAAAAGACGCGCTAACTTCTCGTACGAGCGCGAGGGAGGGAGGAAAGGCCGACTGATCCGGATGTGACCTGTATAGAAATTGGAATATACTTCTCGGCTTTCTAAGACGCCGGCGAAACGTAATAACCTTGATCGCCGGGGGAATTAATCGCTCCCCCATTACGGGCGTGGACTTTTCTCGATTAGCGCTCGTCGCCGTTCATTTTCGCGCGATTCAGCCGCGAGCCAACAGGCGGACAATTACTTCTCGGTGACTACTCGGCTAATAAACATTTACAGAGAGACCCGACGAAACGTTGCGGCTCAATTAAAAATTTATAATTCGTCCGCTGGCCTAACAGAGCACGCGGAAAAAAGTTTGGCGAGATTCCAGGACTTTGTAGCCGCTGCCGGAACGACCCTCCTGCCAGAATCTTTCTTCGTTCGAGCGAGATCCCCTACATCATGCTTTAACGTTGCGTATCGCTTCCAAAACGGCATCACGTTCCACCGTATAAGTGGTTCTATTGGTGCATCATCGTGGGCTCGTCATTTCGATACGAGCCCCGCTCCATCCCCGACCACCTCCTCGAGGACACGACTCGCGACGAAAAAGAAATGATTTCGCTGGGAGCGCGCGGCTCTCGAGTAAACCGAATACCGTAAAGTGGCAGAATCGCGATAGGGGACCCTTAACTGCGCGTACTTAGCACGTACCCCCGCTGTACCGGTATTACAATGAAAAGCGTTGTTACGGGCACGCTGTAGCCGTGCACGGGGCTGTTCAGATTCGGAACGGAGGCTGTGAGTGCGCTCTTATCGAATAGACAAGAACGCAGGAAAGTTCCAGACAGCTTCTGAATGCGGAATTGAAAAAGTGCTGGGACGTTTCTGTTGCCTAGCGTGGCTCGAGTACACGCTCGCTGACGGTACTTTCTTCGACCAGTGTTTACTGTCGTACCCGCTGCTCCAATTCTGTCGTTATTACTGCGAGTCGAGTACAGCAATTTCGTCGATGCGATTACGAGGGTGATTCTAATCACAAATTGCGCTCGCATTGATTTTACATCGCCAACTTCGAATCGCCTCTCACTCTTTTTCTGCGATCTAAAATTATTCGTTGAAGGGTGGACAGTTTGGGAGATGCTTCTATTATTTTAAGTAGTTGGGACATTTTTCCGTTCTTTATTCTTCTTGCATTCCATATTCAATACTATCAATTAAAATAAGTACTTTCCTCTACCGATGACCGCTATTACATGTAATTAAACGAAAACCATGACTTTGAAAAAATACATTTTGGAGGTCGAGGCATGTTGAATCAACGTGCCCCGAGTAGAAGCTAGTTGTGACACAAATACGGGGCAAGTTGTTACATTTTGCGAGAAGATGCTAATTTAAATTAATTTACAAAGGAAAAATAAATTTATTAATTGTAAGAATCTATTACACTTAATCTACAAGAAATGTAATCAATAATCTTTTAAAAATAATACAAAATTGCTGGAAGTAATTGCACTAAAAAAGGTTATCATCTTTTGTTTCATACGACGACTCACGATAATTAAAAGCGATATCGAAAAGGGCATTGAATGGGCAAAACTATCCCTGGTGTAATTTTGATCTATTAATGTCACTATCAAGCTTCCGCAGTTGCAGGATCCTTCCACGTAATTTACAATTCCAAGTGATTTACTATCCCCCACGTTTAAACTGATAAAACCGCGTCAAACCTCGAAAACTTTTCCACCCCTGACAGCAATCGCTCCCCTTTTCTTCCCAATAAATGAACCAGGACGGAATCGCCTCTGCACATTTCTCCCATTGAACCGACTGAAATCCAAAAGCGATTCACTGCAACCCTACGCACTCAGGCCCGATTAACATCCAGAACAAAGAAAGCTGCAATACATCCCATTACGTTAGTCCTGCGAATAAATAGAAGCGCGATAACGCCGTATCCGAATGATGGATCGGGCATCCGTCGTTGTCGGGGGAATGTTCGACCGCATGAACCCTCGTCAGAGGGTGGGAAAAAAAAAAAGAGCCGGCGTAACGCGTCGCGCGACAGTGTTCGGAGGCATGTTTATCCACGTATGTGTAATCCAGAGCGCAGAATACGTGGAGCTGCCAATAGGGCAATCCCTAGCCGTGCACACTTAGCACGTACTAACTGTAGTTACCGTTACATCGCAAGTGTACGTGTCGTGGGAGCGTAACAAGGGCGCAAGTCCCGGCATCGTGCCACTTTGCCACGTATACTACCTGCGTGGCATGCACGTTAGCTACGTAGGCAAGTGGATGCATGGAATTTATCGAAGACCACCAGACATCACGGCATTTGGCCCCGTATCGGACTCCAACGTGAATCAATCCCGTTAATTACTTAAGGATTAAATACTGGCCCACCCAGCAGCGGAATCGTCCGAGCACGAGCTTAAAACCGTCCACCCCCGTCGCTTTCCCGCCCTCACTTTCTTCCCCGTTCTGCGGTCTTTCGTGCTCCAACGCCTTCGAGTATATATTACCTACCCCTCCGCTCGCGCGACGTATCGAATGCGCGTTGATTATCAGAACGGCAGAAATTCATTCTTTCCTGGTAGGTGCTAGGGTTCCCCGCTTCACGGGCGAACAGCTCGTTCGGGGGTAACGAAGACCTTCGTGAGTTGCGAAGTTACGGTCCGCTGACGAGATAGAATGCTCAATTATTTATAACCAGTGAGAGTGCTGGGCGAAGAATGGGGCGAAAAGGGCTGGCGCTGCTTCGTAATAAGAAAATTAATTCCGCTGTCTAATGTTTCATAAGGGAGCAGCAGGGAAAGTGTAAACTATTCCCTTTATGCGCGCTGGAAATTTACAGTAGCCGTATTCATTTTCAAAGGGCTTTATGCCACGTATGTCACGGAGACACTGCAAGCTCATTCGTCGGATGATTCTGTTTCATGGAGCTTTTTATTTTCACGTGGATATCGGAGAGGCAACGAGTGCTTTGGGATTATGCTGTGGGAAAGGAACTGTTTCGTGCTGGAGATTGGAATTAAACGGTTATTCTCTCTTCAACACGATCTTTCTAGCATTCGGTTCGTTTCCCTAAAACACCCTGGATGCTCTCAAATATGCAGGTGTGTAGAGGCGACATGGTTGAACAGTAAATGCTTATAAACATTGTTGCTCGCGCGAAGGACGATTATTACACGCCATTGTGGTGAAAGGAACATTCGCGTGGAATTCTTTTAAATGTAGTTCAAGAACCATGTTATAGGTGAATTGAATTCAGAGGAAGGTTGAGAACGTTTTCATTATCCAGTTCGTCGGTGTAGTGACCGCAAAATGCGTTACAAAATATCCAGCACTTTAAGCTGAGAGGCAAGCACTTTCAAGTGTTAGAGTTGGCCCTTTTCGTGTTGTAACCACACAATAGAATGGAAGTAATCTGCATTATTCCGTTCAGGCAAAGGGCTGAAATTCTTTGAAAATTTGCATATAGAAAATTCATTTGCATATAGTAACTTCATTAACTGTAAACTGAATTCGACACTGTTGGTAGTTTTCATAAAGATACGTGGCCCTTGTAACAAGTAACATTTGTTAACCAGAGAAATATTTATCTAAATGAACATTAATATTACTCCATACTGTATGACGAAAAATATTAATAAGCAAACAACTTGTAAAGTAAGTAGTCATCACACCAGTCAAAAAAGTATTTGGTAGGAATAGCCAAAAAAATAGTGAAGGTTGTTTTTTCAACTTTTTTATCTGAGCCTGTAATGAAAATTTGAAAAAGTCCTTTTGTAGATTTAAGTCAGTTGTACACATGCTGAAAACTTCAGCGAAATCGATTGATGGAGAAACAAGCGACAGACATCGAAATAAGTATGTAAAATCTTTTGGTTTACCACAGTTATAGGCCAAAAACTTCCACCATTTTTAACTGTTTATAGCTCATAGCTACGTTAACCGATTTCGATGAAGATTTTCAACATGTATACAACTTACTTAAATCTACAAACGGGATTTTGTAATTTTCATTACAGACTCTGATAAAAAAGTTGGAATGACGACCTTCACTGGTTTCTTGGCTATTCCGACCAATTGCATTTTGTTTCTGAAACGACGAAACAGGTCACCAGGTAAACTAATCCTTCTAGCTTCTCAAAAAAACTCAATTCGTTTGGCCTAATTTTCAAAAGTTATTCTGTTTTAAAGGCTATCCCAATACTTTTGTCCGGCACTGTATGTGTTCCAAGTTGGTTACGTATTCTTATTAGTGTTTTAAGTTATTAACTACTCCCATCGACATAGTAACTATCGTTCTTTGTTAGGTCACCCAGTGTAAGTCACCGACACGTCATTCATTCACGACGATCACTAGCATATAACGTAATAATTAAAAAGCCAAAGTATATCCTGATAAATTACAACTTTCTCTCACAACTCACAATATCCAAATCCCCCATTTAACGTCACACAAATGAAATGTCTCATAGTTCAACAAAATACAGCCGAAAAGCAATATCTAGTATTAGAAATGATTATTGCATTACTCGAATATTTATCGTGCACTCACTTTCGCCACATTTAGCACTATTATTCAGAAAGTACATATCTTCGCGCGAATGTTTACTACTTCGGCACACAGTGCCCAATATCTCGGTTAAAATCATTTAAACACCAAGTTCGCAGAACGTGGATTTTGGGGTGACGCAATAAATATTTCCGATGCTGTCCCCAACGTCACGAAGGTGGGTTGGAGAATGAGCGAGGCGACACGGCACGGCCGCGAAAACGAAGGGCGAGCGAAAGAGCCAGCAATTTTCCAAAATAGAACAGAAGTCGACAATGGCTGCGCCGACGGGAAAGAGGCCGACGACGAAAGCGGAGGCGATGGATGGCTTTAGCTTCGGTTTCCTGACGAGGTTACCGAAGTTTCGTCCGCAGATTCAATTTTAGTTGGCGCGCCAACCCGCGCCACCACCATTCGCGCCGCTGAATGCCACGTAGGTACCTTGCAGGGGTGGTTACCAGCCCCGTCTTTCTATATTCACCCTTCCACAGCCACCACCCACCCGTCCGTCGCCGGCCTCTTGCCAACGGGCTGCTTCGAGGCCACTTTATTCAGCTCCTATTAAGTTTTCGCGTTTTCCGCGCCTTCCACCTGATTGCGGCTTGTTTCGATCTCTCGCGTAGACAGCCCCCCCCCCCCTCCAACCCCTCCTGCATGGCGGATTTATCGACATGACTCCTCGCCCCTGAACGGGCTCATTCGTTATCGCTGTTCCGCGGGCGCATTTCAATTTGATTATAAATTAATTAGACCGTCGGCCGGTGTACGGCTAACATTCAATATTGAGCGTTGATCACGGCGCTCGGCGTCGACGTTGCGCCGTAACAACTGTTAGCGTTGTTACTTCCACGGACAATTGCTGGTATTAATTGGTATAAAGTACGAACACCGGGCTGAATCGTATCGATGCATCCAGCCGGATATTATTTTCATCCCGCGCGAGTTATTCCCGTGCAAATTAAGCGTTGCGCGTTCCGGCACCGATTTTTTTTACTTCATTTTCGCGCTTTCTTGAATAATACGTAGGGAATCCTTGTGACAGCGGGAATGATATTAACGGGGGTGTTTTCAAAGAGATTCAGTTTTGGTATTTAGGGAGCTTGGTGTTTTCGCAACTGTCGCGTGGTTTGAAATATTTTACCGTGACTAATAACGGAGTACCGTGAGTACTTACTCACCGATTGGAATGCAACTTCGTGGATTTATAGAGTGACTCAAGACAAGAAAGAATGCTACGGTTCTCCATATTTTTTTAGGAACGTTCATTCATCATATGAAAATAGAACTACTCTAATCTAGGTAATGCAAAGGAATGCTAGCTCTCACACGGAATACTTTCGAATTTCAGTAAGATTTGTCAAGCGCAGCTTTAAGATAATCTACATGCTTACTTTTAATTTATCGGCTGACATTCAATTTCGATCTAACAAGGTGAATTCTTTTTTCATTAAGTGAGAAATAGTCTACGCCAAATGGAAGACAGGGAAGAGATTTATAAAATTTCAAGAAGAAGAATGTGCTGGAAAGTTCTGGAAGTCAGTAGTTTCCAAGAAACGCCAACGGTCAAGTTATTTTACAAGTGAACAGCTAAGGCGATCTTTCTTTTTCAAGTATATTGACAGTAACCCTTCGATGTCTAAAGGATGAATCCGATCAGCACGACCTCTACAAGAGGGAAAAAGAATAAATCGACAGCACTGCTATTTTCTCTACTCTTATCGTTTACGGTTACATTTTCTATTTTCCCAACTGTTCAGTTATAATGTTTATTATATGCCACAAAATATGTGTATATATATTTACAGACAAAAGAATTACTAAAAGCATAAGGAATCTTGATAAAAATTCTGTCGGTTCTATAGGTCTTTAAATAAATTTCATATATTGTGACTTTGTAATTTCATAAATGTCCCCATCAGAGCAGTGTAATTAAAAATTCTAAATTATTCTTTGTGCCTCTGATAACAGAATTTATAAACCCACAAATTACCTTTTATACAAAACACGGAAAACTCCTTTCCCATTTGCTTTTCAATTAAAGCCCACGGAATTCTAATAATTAAATTCACTTTATAAAAATACAATCTTCCCCTTACAAGTGCTGTTTCATAATAAGAAAGACATAGAAACTGAAATCACTAGATACTACTAATCAACGAGTTAAAGTCAAGCTACTCACATGGAATTTTCGGTTACCGTTAGAAAATGAAATATAATTTGCCCGTTTTTCAACGTCATCTTCAGGAATTCATTTAACAAAAACTATAAGTTCATACTATCTGGCGTTTCGCCTGCACATTAAGGTATGTTTGGAGTAATACTCAAAATTTTTTTGAACTTTTTTATCACACATATCCATAGATATATTCGGTGGTCAAAACTTCTTCGAAAAATTTCCGACGGGTGTTAGTGTGTAAACTATTCTAGTCATACAAACTGGAAAAACTAAGATATATTTTCTTTTTATGTTTGCCACTATCAAACCTGAAAAATTTCAGAACAATCAGAACCTTCGAATTACCGAAGTCCCTTCACCACGCAAACATATTCGAACGCTTATACTCATACAAAATCCTTCGCAGCTACGTCGGAGCGGGGATTATACCGAAAGTAAATAAAATGCGGAATTAAACACCGAAATCAAAAAAAAAAAAGAAATCCGCCGATGCCAGGGCCGCGGTGAAAAAGTAAAAGCAATTTGCAGCTAATTAACGATACACCGGTGTTTCGGTGGAGCGTCGCAAACGAATTGTAATCTCGTTGCAAAATTGATTATCCGACCCGGATCCGTGGGGAGAGCGAGCGCGTCGTATAGGTGCAGTAGTCACTTCGGGAACAACATTTACCGAGCGGCGTAACGACTGATCCGTCTATTCCCAGTGGCAACGAAAACTCGTAAAACGGTACTTGGAAATTCGCTGCGCCAAGTTAAACTTGATGGAGACGAAGGGGTATGGCTGGCAGTGGGTAGTGCTGGTGTTGCTGCCGCCCAGTCGAATAGGTTTCGGTATAGCCGAGACCCAGAGGACCGAATGGCTGTCGGTGCAAGTCCACCGACGGGGTTGCGACGCGGAAACCGGAGCCACTACCTGTCGCGACCGAGGAAGTGACCCGAGAGAGAATGGAGAACCTCATACACGGGGATGAAATGATATTGTTTTGGCTGAAAACGAGCCCTCGGCCGATGCTTAGGGGCCATTCTCCTGGTAAAAACCGTGCGGAGAAATATCAAGCAGTCACGTACATTCCTCCCCCGTTGCTCTTCGGCCGCCGGCGTATACGGTGCATAACGAGATATTCAAGGGGTGGTCGGAATGGACGAAGACGGAGGGGGCATCGAGGGTGCGAGAGGAACTAGATATTGCCGCGGATAGAGATATTCGACGATGCTTAATGGATACTGGTTCAGCCGGCAGGATACGGGGAGGGTAGCGACGGCGACGCCAAGACACATCGAAGGAGCGGAGGATCGCGGAAGTGGACGACGCACGAGATCTTCCGTGAATCCCTCTCTGTCCTCCTCTATCCGCCTCCACGGGGGCGAGGTCTCATGGATTACACGTGGAAAACCGCATGGATTTGCGTGCAGTTGGCCGGCTGCCTTCGCTGCTAGAGCAAAATCTGACCCCCTTTCCGCAGCGGATAAATCTAAAATTTGGCATGAGAAAGACTCAGCCGTGAAAGACGGTTCTTAAGAAAAAGTCTCACGGTTAGAGTCGATCGACACCCGGCCGCCGGGATCTCCTTTCAGCGAAAAAATGCCCCGTGAGTGTGCTCGCGAATTCTCTTTCTTCGGCCCGGCCCGAGATAATGGAACCTTCTTGCGCATTGTACGGCTTTAGAGAAAGGATGAATTGCGTACTCAGCGCGAAACACTCGAATCCTATATTCTAATCTATCATGCGAACGATCGCGAAATGATCGTGGGGATTCTGGCAGAAGTGCTGTGTGTGGATATTATATGTAGCTCTTGGAAACGTACCGAAGGTTTAATGAAGGTAGTATGTATTGAATCTTCAAAAATAATGTGATCCTTTTATGACGTATAAAGATCCAACAACTTCACAGTTTAAAATTTTTATAAATAAATCGGCCATTAATATAGTAATCAAATTTTTAATGGTGAATTGAGCCAAGTGTTTCTTTTCGATTTAATTATATAAATAGGTTGAGCGAAGTGAGATCGAATACAAAAATATACAATATTCCTTGACCTTTTTTACAGTTTTGTTGTTTATCTCAATCGATATGTCAACTGATAAACTTGGAATTGTAGATAAAATAGTTATATAATTTTACCCTCATGTCTGTGCTTGTAATAATTTTTATTAAATGATTACAATTTTGAAATTCAATTAAACTAGATGCACTACAATAATTCAAGTAATGTACTGTATATCTATATATTGAAGTATCTATTTTTGGATCTACTTCTGAATGTATGGAAGTGATCGTAGATGAAGTTAAACACTTTGTTCACAATGCTGTGAAATTTGATAGATATTGTATTAAAAACTATTGCACATTAAACTATGCAAATTGACGCAAGGAAAGATAACAGCAAAGTGCCGTTTCAAATCCAATATTTTTCTACCTAAAAGTACGGAGAAAGCTTTCCCACCATGTATAAATTTAAATTAAAATTACTCCGTCGCTGAAAGACAAATATTTGTCACAGAATTCTTCTCGCGACCAATTCTGAACTTTACGCTTGACGATTCAGAATTCTAATTCGTTAGCATCTGTCATCGCGAAGACACGCATATTGTCAAGGTGTCTTTTAATTTCAACGAACCTTGCCAAACTATTTATTAATTTCCCACAACTTTCTATAAATCTGCCTAGTTATTCTCACATGCTTACACAAGAAAAGTGCAGCTTTTAATTACGAATAATCTTTATTAATCACAATCAAGTACCACCAGAGAACAAATCATCCTATAATAAAGCTTCTCATTAAAAGTGAGTTTATAGTACTAAAAATCGAATGTTGCCAGTAGAAAACAAAAACCTCGTTTCAAGGTGGGTAGCCTGACATTTTTAACCAACTAACTTGGTTAAGAAAACAAAAGTGACCATGAAAAATAATTTTTCCTTTATCTGTTAATTTTCTGATAAAAAGTATCCAGCCTTGTGACTCAACTTCTGAGTCATCCCTCTTCCTCTGTCTAACGACCAATATACATGTACCTACCTACGTCTATGTAAGCTCGAGCTCTTGATGATGTTACAGACGAGTTATGACCATACACGTAAGTCCCTTTTTATGTTTCCCTGGCTTTAATGCTAGGTGCTTCGACCACCAGCAGGTGTCAAACCGGTACAGCGTCTGTTCGTGTGTCAATTGCCTGGTTGGCTGACTAGCTGACTGGGTGGCCGTCTCTGTACTGGCTTGGCTGGCTGACTAGAACACACCCTTGTACACCTAGCTATAAAGCAGCAGCTGTAAGCCGGATGCGGAATTCGTGTTCGCCGACTGGGTCGAGTTCTCGCGTCTCGAGATGCACGATCCACCGTAAATCGTTTCGTTCGACGCGCCGTCGAAATCGACTACCGGGCTGACCAAGTGATATACAACAATAATAATGCCGCGCAATCTTGATTTATAAATCGTCCCGAATCTCCTGAATTTCCAACCCTGTATCAGCTTTTCAAACGCGAGGAGGCGAGATTTTACGAAAGATACCATCGATCGTATTTTATATGGTCACAGATTTCAATCCTGATCGTAATAATATTAATTAGTAATGCAGATTATTCTCTGACAGTTGCGTAATAAATAAATTCACATTTGATTACGTGCTTCCTGGTAACTTTGTTCTGAATTTGAAGTTTCTTGGTAATTAATTGAAACTATTAATTTGAGTTATTGTTCTGATCCAGTGAACAGCGTTTCTATTTGGTAATAAAAGTGTTGCTTTAGAATCGTCGGTCTTATAATTGTGGTTGATCGTATTCCGTGTTTGGACGCCACGTAGTTAAAATATTTATATTAAACGCAAAGTTTTGCGGGCTTTTATACATAGAGCAGATTCTATTATGGGTTCGAAAAGTTATTTCTAGCGTGAAATTCGTCTTCATCAGAACGTCGCGTGGCGCGCGGAGGGTTGTTTGAAGAGACAACCGTGGAACATCGCTCCTCTTTTAAAGCTCATTGCCCCTGCGTTAAAATTTGCGGTCATTAGGCACGTCCACGTGCCCGTATTCCAGTCTTCATTACTATCAATACTTTTTCCAGGCTTTGAGCAGAATAACTACTAATTGCGGCGATTCTGTTCATATTCTATCATCTATAAATAGAAATGCAGCCATAATTTTTGTAATAATGGCATGTATTTTCAGTTAGTCACTGTTCACTTAGTAGTGTCTTTAATACTAAAAATGAATACAAAATAATTTAACATAAAATTCTCTAAAGAATTATAAAAAGTAGTAGCCCCTTTAAAAACACCAAAATACTAAATTCAGATAGCCACAATATAATATTAATATGAAGAAAATTAAAGATAATAATTTTTTACTGTCCTTGATATAACTAATAAATTCTACGATGAATTCGAGTGAGTTTTTAAAATATATTTCGCTATTTTCAATCACTTGCCATCCAAACTTAATCAACAACAAAACAGCTGGTGCAACTGAAAATAACACTTTCCTCGACTTTCGCATCAGTCAACTTATTACTAAGAAAATGAACGCAGCAAACTGTAGATCTCGAGCTTTCCATATCTTTTCCATCGGTTATTCGAAATAACTATTCGACATCCACACAGCCTCGGAACCTATTAACATAACCTTTCTTAAAAGAAAAAACTTGTATCGTCACCAGATATCAGGTACAATATGGACGATCGCAACAGGCGACGGATATTATATTCGCTGTAGCAACAGCCAAAGTGGTTGCTCGCATTAAGTGCTTTTCACGCTTGTGGATTTAAGAGAGCAGGTAGCGGTAGGCTGATCAATATGCTAATATTTTGATGCTTCCACTCCGCTTCGAGAATTGAATTACGCTCAACGAACGAAGATAGATGGAGAATACGAGAAGAGGGTAGCAGGAGGAAAAGGGGCTGAAATAGGATGAGATAGAACAGTTCTACGTTTGAGGAGGAGTATTACACAGAATACCATTTTCCGCAGCAGCGTGTGCGTCGTGTAAACTAAAAGACTCAAATGAATTGCTATACATTCCACAGTTCGACAAAATTTGATTTTTTCCAGACTTGTCATATTCAATAACCGCTTCTTATAGGTTTTAATGCGCTGAAAACGAATCCGCAAACCGTTTGTCGCCATTACCCTCAGTTTTTGAGAAAATCGATTTTTGAATAAAAACTGCAAATTTCCAAATTTGAACATCTTTTGTGTTGAAACAGTAATAGTTATTCGGTTGCTTGTTCCATCAAATTATTCTATGAACCCTCTCGAATGCAACGATATAAGATATGAGTGCCATATAAACATTTAAATTTGTTTAAACAAAGATTGAAGTAAAAAGAACAACCGAAGTGCACCCATTTTTGCAGATATTTTTCAATTTATTTCCAAAACTAAGGGTCTACGAGAAAATCTGACTACTCCACGCGATGCAGCAGACATTTTTCCTTCATAAAGCATCAACAAAAGTGGTAAGTCACATGTTGTTTTCAATACAGAAACGAAACAGTTTGGCAAAACGTGCACCGTCGATAGTGGTAGTCAACGGTGGCGCGCACGTTTTGCCAAACTATTTCGTTTCTATATTGAAAACAAAACGTGACTCACCACTTCTGTTGATGCTTTCCGATGGAAAAATGTCTGCTGCATCGCGTGGAGTAGTCAGATTTTCTCCTAGACCCTTAGTTTTGGAAATAAATGGAAAAATATCTGCAAAAATGAAAAAGGGCAATTGAATGTTGTAAGTCCAGATGGCTGTAGAAGTGTGTTATTATTGATCATTGTACGACGAACCCACTAAATGCATTGTTAAAATTTCCAAACGTGCCACACAGAAATAAAGTTACTGTTGTATTATTTTATTCCTGTGAGCCTTCTAATAGTCTTCAAAGTATAGGATAATAATTTCTTAAAATGTGTGAAAAAATTGGTTCCCATTTGTAACAAAAAATCCATATATGTATCTTTTCATCAAGCGAAAGAACATATTGGAACATTAAACCCGAATTATAATAATTATTGTTCGGCGAGATAAGAGGGACTACGGTGAGGTGTTATTTACGCGTATCGAAGCATTTGTTGTTATTCGTGGCACGAAATACGATTTTAAGCGTTTCAAAGGGATTCGATTAATTGTTAGAGACGTACACAGAGTGCTGCATCGTAGGTACAAGTGTTCTCTGAAACCGTAAATTTCGAGTTCGTTGAATTCACAACACGCCGTAGGGAATTCGGTATCAATGGAATTAATAGTAACAAGCCTGTGAAGTCGTTTCACGGATTTAATACCACTGAATTTCAACCTGGACGCGTTCTTACATCTTTAACAGCGTGTATTTGAATGCAAGCCAGCCACAAATTCTTTGCGCGCTTAGTAGAGATAGATTGTTTTTATCTGATTCATGTATTCCGCGTAAACGGCAGCCACGGTCTGTCGAATCCTCGATGGGTTAACGAGGAATGCTTGTTTGCGTATTTGTTACCCTCCTCGGGAGGGGATGCTATCTCAATGCTACGTCATGCGGGTCCTGCAGCGTGAAACGTTACTCTCCACCCTTCTGCTACACGTGCAATAATCTCTCCCTGTGCATTCACGTACGTACTTCTTCGTCGAGGCTCTGTCAAGAAACCTCCATCGTCCCTTTAATTCTCACTATTTTTAACCCACGCTTAACTAGTGAAGTGGCAACTGTGTTACCCAACTGGTGATGTGAAGCCTGACGTAGTTCAATTTTTAATTCCATTTATACAGACAAGTTTGGAGATTTTCTTCTGAATATATTATTTATTTTTCACAATAAAGTTATAGGGAGTTGAAAGTATGAAGGCAATGCTCTTGAGAATTTGTTACTTCCTCACAATTGTAGAAACCACTTGAGTAGGTCTAAACGAAAATAAATAGAGAACCCATATTAATTTAATAGTGTATTTTTATTTTTTTTAATATTTAATGATTTATTGTCACATCCCCCGCTAGGGTATTAGTGACCAGGATTTATACATATACATTACAATTTATTTGATAGTGCATTCTGCCAGCAGTATTTTAAATATCTACATTTACAATCAAGACAATTTCTCGGTTCTACAGTTTATTTCTAATAAAATCAATTGTTCCCATACTTAATTAATTAATATATATTTTGTAGCTAACTGATATTTGTAAAGTTATAAGAAAAATAAAATCAGCACGACTACGTTTCACATTCAGCTATTCGAATATCAGATTACATATTAAATTAACAAAGAGAACATTACGAAATAATTGTAACGATCAATTGCTTCGTATTTAATTAATTGCTATTTTAAAAAATTTTAAAAATACAATTGTATTTGGAAGTGATTAAATAATGTAGAATTCACATATGGGCAACGCTTTGCATGAAATTCAAAGTAATACGAAAGGGAAAGCGACTAAACTTGAGAAACTTGATCACAGGGTGGTAATAGGTTGGGGTGGGCCTATTCGCAGGAATGAATTCCAGAGAATTCGGCGATTAGATAGGTTCCTATATCCCAGAGGCGGTAATAATGTAACTGGATACTCCAGATAATTCCGATAGAGATCTACTTATCGCAAGAGTACCGTTCAGGCAAAGAGGGCAAAGTTAAGAAGGAGGGAGAGAAAGGAAAGCAGAGAAGGTGGAGGAACTGAAACAAGGGGTAGCGTCGCGTCGCGTTCCCATCCAGATATCTTCTAGTTCCCGTGAAGCTGTGGCATGTCGCCTTGAAAGATAACTCTCACTATGAAAAGCCCTCAGTTACCGCTAACACTTCTCAGCTGAGATTTTTTACTCGCGTTGTCAGCTTTCCGCTAAGCCGTGCGTGCGTACATATTGTTGGGGAAAATTGAAGGGGTTAGAAAAGAAGGGAAAGTTCCCGGACTCTTTAGCTTTACTTACAAAAGCTGTAAACAGTGCTGCGTTAACGAGAAGCCAGAAATAATATGATTAATAAAAAAATTACATAACATAACGGTCCGTTCCATACTTATTTCCAAGCAACATTTGGTTTCTTCTATATTTTCTATTACATAATAAACAAAATTCTGAATTACTTTTCTGTTTTTACTTTAAAATAGACCACTTTAATATTTACATTTTATATTTAAAAAAATATTAGAATTTCTGGTTAGTTACGTACCTTTGCGTTCGTTTCCACACTTATTGCTAGGGGTTGTACTTACTTTGGGACCGAAGAAAAAACATACATATAGTAGAGTGGCGCGTTTAACCAAAATTCTTATTAAAAATATGAAAAGAAAAGATCTTTTGAGAAAGTAGGTTAAACCACGTGCCATTATCACAAACCGAAATGAAAAAATGTTCAAATCTCTTCTTTCTACACGTTTCACTGGGGAGCGCAATCACGGCCGCTAAACGCAGAGGCGATCATCGGCATTCTTTACAATTTCCCGCAGCAAGCAAGCGCCCAGCTAAACGACACGACCACAGTGAACAGAATCGCCAACGATCGCCGTGATTCCTCAACTACAAGTAACGACAACTAATGGGGAATTTGCGCCAAGTAAAAATCGAATATCGCCCGTTTCGCAGCGACGAGCGTGCACAGGGAACGTTGCTCCGTAGATAAACACCCCTCACGGCGCAGTTAAAAATCATTCGGGGAACCAACTGATAATTTGCCATCCCCCGTTATTACGCAGCAATTGGATCGGTGACCGTAATCCAAACGCATCATTTCTACCCGTCGATTCGTATATTTTGCGGGGCTTCCTGTTAGGGGTGGGTGGCGCGATAAAATCTCGACCAGCGCCGCTCCCCGCCCGACTAAAGCGGCGCTTTCGTCAGCCTACGTTATATCTCTGTGATCGCTGGAAAAGAACCGCGGTCGATTTCGGGAAATCTAAAAATGCTGTCCCCGAATTCGGCTTGGTGGGACGTACGTGCGACGCGGAGCGATCGTACCGTCGAGATTGCGAGCGAGGTCAGTAAGCGAAGCCAATCAGATTTACGAGCCGGGACATATCATGATCGCCTTTACGACAATTAGTCACCGTCACCCTCTTTCCACTTGACGCACCGTACACGCGCGCGCGCGCGCACATGGACGAGCGATCGTAATGGAAAAGAGGTGGAACTGTCGTAAAAACCGAAAGCGTGGGCCAGGTATCACCCGGATCGCGTATCGCAGGACGTTCACTTTGAAGTTGTAGCTATAGCCACGCCCTAATTTATATTGATTAGGTGGCGGCCACTGTGAAAGCCAATCATGAGTACAATCACTAGCCCCTATACGATTGTCTTAAAGAACGTATTCGGGACGTGTATCCTCTTCGCCCGAGGTAACCGAGGTATACCGATTGGACGTTACGGATCGATGATTCCAGACGAGCGGAGCATGTCGAATCCACTCTGATCGCGGTTGAACGTGTCACTGGGAAATAAGAATTTACTCCCTCCATGGGAATCGAAGCGACGTGCTGTAATTGGCGTTTTCTTTAAAAATGTTATCGTACGCGATGCGCTTTAAAGTTTTACGCCCGTCCTGTTTCAGCCAGTGCTACCGGGAACGATAGAGATTTTCGCGCACCACGTTTGTTTGGCGAACCACGAGAGCGGAGAACATTAGCTATCGCCGTCGAAAGTTTCATAAACCTCCCGCAATCGACCGTCCATCGACGGTTCGCGAAACCGCTATAAATTGCGGTTTAATTGGCAGTGCGTTAAGGGGTAGTAATAGGCATTTTGATCGAACGGAAAAACGGCGGGGTTTCCCTCCCTTTCAATTGCCGTCGCGTGAAAACGACCGGTGCATTAACAAATCCACTGGCTTCAATGGATAATCATTCTTTTTTTTTTTTTTTAGAGTGAGAGAGAATAACGCCAGTTTCCGGTATTCACGCATGCGCTTCTCGATATCTCTCAGTTGAGCTACCCGCATTTTGCGATCCGCCGTTCACCATAGACGGATGAATTCCCATGCGTTTTTGCTCTGACCAACTCGAACGAACCAACCAGCTATCCAGCAGCTCTGGAATGGCGGGAGATGGGCGAGGTGGGAGTCGGGCGGTAGGATAGTGAGCCGGGGATCGATGGAGATAATGCCCATTACCCTTAATACGAACTCGCTCTTCTTCCATCTCTTCCTCCCTTCACCTTTAACCCCCTCGGTCGGTCTCTCCTTCACCCAAGCCATTCCATTCTCGTGGCTCTTCGCAATCTGTAACCGATGCTTTTTATCGTCTCCACTGACTCGATTCGAGAACTCCGCATTCTCGTCGTTATCATCATTGATCAAAATTTTGAAATCCCGAGCCCCGAGTATAATGCCACTTCCGTAACGTCCATGTAACTTGTACAAAGAGGGGCCATTCTTGAACTCGATCACACCCCCATAAATTCTGCGCGGACGAGCGCCGATGGCCCCGATGTATTCGCCTCCGTGCCCTTTTCATTATTCCCTGTTGAGGTCTGCGCGATTAGTTACGTACCCGCGTTGAGAATTATGTCCGATTCGCCGATTCGTCGAATGCGATCTTGACGATACACCGGCTCGCTTCGATTTGTAATGAAACCGAAGAGCATGTTCCACGAGGATGGTGAAATTCACTGGTGAAAGCTGATACTCACTCGAATGTTCGATCACTTAACTCTTAACTCTTGCCGGAGTAACGTTCATCTTCTGGTCGTCTGTTTTTTTGCTGAATTTATTTTTCCGCGGCCGCATTAGGGAGCAATTTGCCGCGAATGCGCAACCATCGATACGGAAGAAATTCATTGTTTCGCGTGGTGAACGTAGCTACACGAGTGTGTACTTATCCGGAGTGGTGCTGCAACGAGTTCCCCGTGAAGGGCTACTCTCTTGTGACTCGACGCGAGACAAGTCCTTCGTTACTGATTTAATTGCTTTGCTTACCTTTAGAAAACGCAGGCCGTGCTAGGAGAAACAAAACAAATCGCGCTGGGTGTACCGTCGTGGCAGCAAGTTGCGCGGCCGCGCTAACCTGTTGAGTGTATTCGCGTAGGTGGTGAGTAGTGGATACGTATACGCGCGAAAGTCTGGGGATGAAGTTTCTCGGGGAAATACACGCGAGACTTCGTGCTCGCGAGAATTCTAACACGAACAGTACAGAATACACCCGAACGAAAAGCTCGCATAATAATACGCCTGTAACTCGATACCGGCGTTGTTATGAGAGCCTGAAAGAAGACTAGGAGGATCTGATAATTGCAACGATTATTTCGATCTTTATGATTAATTCCCTGGATTCTCGGAGGAAATGCAATTTTAAGGTAATTGTGTCGATAGAATTTCATGGCAAAATTTTCCATATTGATACTGTAGACACGGAATACTATCCACTAAACCAATTTATATATTCATAGAAAATGAGAACATTGCAGCAAGAGGGGTGCAGCACCATTTTTTACATTTTTTGAGTTCTGAAGTGAAATATACGTAAAAAAACTTCGACACCGTTTGGTGAAAATTCGATAACACATGAGCTATTTATTGCAAAGAAGTACAAATAGAAATATTAATATTAATATTTTTATTATACAATATTTTTTCGCCAAAAATAGATGTAAAAAATCGTCGACTCAATAACTACTACTTATTGTGTGAAATTATATCTTTTTCAATTAGTGTTCCCATTTCGAAATAGAAAGACGTCGAAAAATAAAATTACTCTTGGAAAACAATTTAATTCGTTAATTCAATTTGTAACCTGCAGTTGAGCAAATGTAAAACGTCAAAGTTTGATGAATATTGAAAACGCAAGCTTTGTATTGAAGGGATTCCAATATTCATTTCTGTCAGTGTTTGTTTATTTTTTTCTTCCCGTAGGAATGCACTGTTAAATTGGTAGAATATTACAAAATATCCGTATCTTCGAAAGCAACAGGAAATGTAAATTACAAGTTTCTGATAGGTCATTGTAAATCAGGTAATTGATTCTTAGCGTGAAAATGTCGATTATAATGATTTAACCAATACTATCACGAGTTAAGAACATATTTATACACGGACAATACATAAGGAAATATGTAAATAGGATATTCAACTATGTAGCGATTTGCAAAGGTTGGTTGAACCTATTGGCTTGGAATAATCGCGTTTGAGGTTTTGGTACAAATATTTTAATACATGGTTGCCTCTTAACTACCATGCCGCACATGTCCATTTTTGGTTCCGTAAGACTGCTCTAAAAAATATAATGAAGTGTAATCCAAGAAAATAAAACACATACTTTGTGACTCTTGCTTATAATTTAAAATAGGAGTAAACTATATGTACAGGTTGTTTGACAATAAAATGTTTGTGACATCAAACACATGATACGATATTTCTAAAACATTCCTCTGTACAATATCTGAAATGGGAGCCCGCAAAATGAACAAAGTAGACATATCTACATTTTCGTTACAAAACACTCTAAAATTGTAATTCCTCAAAATTACGAAATTAAATTATGTCGTATTAAATTATTATCCGTTCCTAAGACAATTGTTACGAATGAATCACCATAGAAAGCGTCCAAATTTTTATATTCATTAGAAACAGAATTACGGATTTCTCAATATTTAATTACAGTAATGCTCTATAAGTATAAATACGTATAAACACAAATCGCAGAATAATATAACAAAGTTCGACAATTATACGTTATACTTTCCGCCTGCCTCCGAATAAACGAGCGTGGCAACGCCGTTATACCGTAGTTTCATAGTGTTCTCAACAATGATTCGGCAATTAAGTGCACCATAACGGAAGTGATTCTAAAAGTTCAGAGATGCTGAACTGATACCGGCTCCGGATAACGGATATTAAAGATGGTTTTATAGCCGGGCTTCCCTGTGGACCATGTAAATGACTCGCACAGTTTAAATCGCCGACTGCTATAATCAGAAACAAATTCAGGACTTGTCTGAACGACGAAATTACCTATGATTAAATTCTATTCTTCTCTTGAGAAGCATTAACATTTAATTAGTGGATTGAGATCCTGTATTGTGAAATTGTTGAATGGTATTATTACTTTAGCAATATTAAGAGGGATAATCGTGAAATCCTTGTAATATTTTCATTTCACAGGTAATTCTTAGTTCGCAATTTATTTAAAAATTTAGTAGTATTCGAATATTTTATAAGCCTTTAATAATTTCGTCGCATTTTAAAATGGATGGCCACTGCGCTAATTCGAAAAGTAACATCAACTTGTCTATTTATAATGATTTACGTTCACGAAGAATTATTATATTCATACATCCAGATTATTTTCTAATAGTTTCATTCTGTGTATTGGAATTATTAAAAGTAGACTACACGTGTGCATAGAAATCTAAGCTAACGCAGATAAAAGCCTTGACTTTCTTTATTGTAATTGATTGATGTACTAAAAATTCATTCTTCAAAGAAGAGTAAAATAAAACGAAAATTATTATAGAATATTAATTTTACTTGAAAGTTTACTTCTCGTGAAAATTGATTCAAATATTCTGCTACAAGCGATTCTAAGAGTAAGCAGTTTCTTGGCTACGTACCTGCATCGATCGTTCGTTCGCTACTATTGCCCTCCATATTCGATTTTGACACAGCAGCCCCGTATCGACGATCCACGTTCTCGTTTCTCGAGCCCATAACTCGATCAGCAAAGGGTTCGCTGCTATGCAGTAAACACGTGTCTTGATCCCGTGTTGTCTGCCTTGCATTCGCGGATTACGTCATCAGTTCGCTGATGGTATGCTTTGAAATTAGCGGTATAACGTGGTCGAGTGTCTCGCCATGGAATAACAATGTCTGTCGCGTGCTCACTCGCGTGCACGCGCGCGTTTCGCCTGGCCATTGTGTTCATCTAAATTCTGGCAATTTCAAACTGGCGTTGATGCCATCTCTACTTTCAATTAATCCTTTGACGACCACGTAACATTCTGACACCCAGGATTACATGGTCGCTCGCCTTTCGTGTCGTCCCACCACTTATTAGTGCTTAAGTACTCCATTAGTAATCCCGAAATAAAGCACGTGACATGTCGAGGAACACTATTTAGGTCATTCCACGTGAAATCGGACACTTTTTGGAGTAACACTTCGGATTTTGCTGAGACTTGGATATGTTGTACTCTTTAGTGATATATAAACTTATCTGGAAACATTTTTAAAAATTTTAAAAATTGTGGATCTTACAGTTCTTTGAAATATAGTGTTGACCTTTTTTCTGTAAATTGTAACTGTTGAACTAAGAAACTGATAAAAATGAGCTTTAGAGCGATTACAATGGAGACATAATAGTACCTGATAAAAATTATTTCACTTAAAAAAAATTTTACCATTTAAATAAATTGTTCTAAAAACAAATGCAATTTTATAAAAACAGGACACTATTTAAAAATTTGAAATCAGTGAGGATATAGCCCTATTTCTCCTTTTTACGGACGCGTTTTCAGATATGGGGACACTTTAAAATTGGTCTCATGAATTCTTATACAGAGTTCTCGCAAATGGTAAGTATTTGGAAAAAAAATGAAAGGAAATCTTCCTGTTTTTTTTATACCCAACATAATACCATATGTCTATTTTTGGTGCTCGCAATATTTTTCGTGAAACGATGGTGACCTTCAGTTTTTTAAACGGAATGCTATATATTTGATTACCCGATATGAAAACCACGGTCAACTTCAAGGCCACGCAAGTTCTGAAATAAATAGATACAATCTATTAGATAGAATCTATTTAATATATTTCTTTCATTCCACAATTTTGAAAATTTTGAAAAACCCTTCGATACACGTTTATATATCACCAAAAACTAGAACAGATCCAAGTGCCAGCAAAATCAGAAATGGTACTCCAAAAAATGTCCGATTGCGCGTGCAATGACTCTATTAGAAATATTTATTTTATCATCTACAATTCCGCGGCGCGTAAAATTATCATAGTTTCATGGTAGATGAAGTGGTTAATATTCAACTGATTTTCGTAAAGATATCGAGCACTGATTACGTAACTAACAATCACGCAATAATATTTTGTCAGGTTAAATATTCAAGTGGTGCACTAAATATTTCCGGTAGTGTATGAACAAGTGTGAGAATTATTTATTCATGTAAACCAATGAGCAGCATTCATCATCAGGCTTTCAAATAGTGATATGACGTATAAACAAATTAGCGAATGCATATACGTCTACGAAAGGGCAATGCGGCCGGTTGTTTCGCAATGCAATGGCAACGACTCTCATTTGCTTTTTCATGCATTTACAGCTACTATTGTTGCGACAATCCACGGCCACGCAATCGGGGCGCGGTACTAGCGTCATTTCCATTTTCAATTAATCCTCTGATGACCACGTAAAACATTTTGACATCGAAAATTAGATATTCGGATTGTAATCTCCTCGCACGTAGCAGTCGCGCCGCAGTGCCTGGGACTATTTCCTCCCCTCCTATTTGTTTTTTTTTTTTCATCGAAATTTGGAATTCTCATAACTGCAATGATTTAAACAAGATTATTGGGTCCTCGCGAAGTTGTTACTTTAATGTGAAAAAAAGATCGCGTTAATACCATTGCGACTGTTTGTGCTGCAATGCAAGAATGGAACTTATCAATTATCTTCTGCGTAAATAGAATTTTGCGAAATAAACGACATTTAGTGTCCTCCTAGAGAATTGCACGCGGAGTTGTATTCAGAATTGCATTCCTCCGAAATTGCGGTATTCTCTAATAACTGAACAATGTGTCCCAGGCAGAAGTTCATTAGCATCTGTCATAATGATTATACAATTTTAGTAATTAGGTTGCGAGTTCTCATACATTACTGTTGAACTCGATTTCGTTATAAAAAAATCTTAAAGATTGCTTAAAAGACTGAATCAAGTAACAGATGTATAGATGCACATTAAAGATAGAGAATATGGTTCACCATGAACTTATACATAGAGTGCCGACAAATTCTTGGTGCAGCTAAGGTAGGCACGATACTTTCTGCAAAAATGCGACGAAAGTGCAGAATAAATTTCTTCCCTTGAGTACACGTATATCCCTTTGCTAAGGCGTGGCACGAAATTATCATAAAACTCGCCTTAAACATGCTAAACCCTCTGCATTTGTAAAATTCTCAGTATACGCTGTTTTTTCGTTGCTTGCTCTAATGTGTTTCTTTTTTAATTTTTCTATCCGTCATTGAAAGTTGTATTCTGAGATATGTGTCTGCACGTTTAAAAATAATTGTTTTTGAATTTATGAGACATTTTCGCCTGAGCATAACAACATTTCCATATTTATCTAAAATATGTCTAGTAATTTTTTGTGGAAGGTAGAGGTCAGATTTTGAATGAAATTAAAATAAGATATATTTCACATGAAATTAGGTGGGTTTAAGTTATCAGTTTCTAAATTTCGAATTTATTTCAAGGAAACAGACCACCCAAATTTCTGCTTCTTACTCCTTTCTGTAAAAATATGGTTCACAAATAAATCTTTTTTTACAATTATTAGTAGAACGATGTTTGTTCCCTTTTTATTTTGATTAGGAAGAATTGGTCTATCTGAATACCTGGAATGTATGAAGGAACATATCCACATGTAGGACGAAGTTAAGAGAAACATATTAACAGAAAATTAAATTTTTTAAATTTATATTTATTTAGACTCTGTATTTGGTTTGGGATAACATACATGTCTCGGAATTTTGTCTTTACCTGTTTCTAAATATCCTTTATGCTTCTATGAATTCTCATGTATGCCTATACACGCTTCTTGTCTCTCACGATTGTATACTGTACAATTTGCTCATTGCATTATACTATTGGCGCATGTATGTATTACACATTTCAATGTATCCATATTCAAGCATGTAGTTATACAGTTAAGCTGGTATTCATAGCTCGTGAAACCACCGAAGCAGGCTTGCTAACTTTTTGTAGTAGGTACGATAATAGCGTTTCTGTTACAGAATACTATGCAATGTTGTATGTTTCGTTTCAGATTGATGAAATTCATTGAGAATTATGAAACTGCTTAGCAAATATGTGATCCAAAATTAGTAGTTTATATCATCTAGTATTTCAATTTATGAGTAACGAAGTCTCATACCTACTTACATTTTATGTACGCAAATTTTGAAGTCATGAAAATGAGATTGTTGTATTAACTGAAATTTATGAAATATGCTTGTCTTTTAAATATCACACTTGCATAAGAAATAGGTTATGTCATATTTTTACGTTTAACGTTGATCTCGCGAAAACAATTGGAATTGTAGATGGTTTTGAAACTCTTTGAAAGTGTATTAATGGAGAACGATAGATAATAATGTACACTGAAAAAAATTTCATCTATCGTTCTTGGGATGAAGCCATTAGGACATACCCCAACTCTAATATTCAAAACAGATAGGGAACCACAGTTCAATGTTTAATTCACGCCGTTGTTAGGGTTCAATCGCGAAGCAGGTGGCTATTTTTTCGTCGGAAAATATTGGAAGCTCTTAATTACGTGTACGTTGTTAATTAATCTTTCTGTTTGCTTTCGACCGCTATGCTAACTTTGTAGAAATATCGTATGAAAAACGTGGAAATTCTACGGCGAATGAGGATCCAGATTTGCTTGTCGATCATACTATAACACAATTCGTATGAATTGGCAATTAATTTACAATGAGCTTTGCTTTCTGCACTCTGACGTTTATCTTTCCAGTTTGTATCAACTATTTAAGCAGGTTTCAGGAGCCCATTAGCTTCACTTTTGCGATGTTACTTTCAATTTATTTCGATAAGTTTATAAAGCCTTGCGAGAGAAACAAAATTCACCTCAAAGCAGCAGATATATAAACTAAAAGGCTAATTATACTCGCTTTAAATATAAAAACCAATAAATAGAGAAACTACAGAGGGTGGTGCGTAACTCGTGGTATAATCGAAAAATGGATAGCTTTGCTCAAACAAGTCGAAAATATGGGATAAAATAGATAACAGAATTTCGTGCGAGGCTTCATTTCCGAAACAAACGATTTTAAACTTGGCAAGCGTGTCTGTCTATTACTCGCTACTTCCACTTACGTACTAGTTTTCGTCAACTGTGACCTGGTCCAACTAACACAAACTTTTACACGTCGTGTTTATCCGTACTACTATCAATGTTTACAAGTACAATCGTACCAGCAAAAATATAAAAAAATAGGTAGCCAAATTTGCTAGAAATCGGAGTCACGTATGAAAAAATTTAACACCACATTTTCGATTCATTTTTCGCACGCAGTAACGCATATACACATTCCCTGTGTAAGTTAGACAAAACGGTGGACAATTTCGCGCGCAGCGTGCGTGGTTAATAATATTTCATGAGCTGAAGATTTCATAAGACCTTCTGCGCCCGTGGATGCTCTAAAAGCGTAAATCTCGGAGTATCGATTTGCGGTAAAAAGAAGACTGCTCCAAATCTATTCGATAAGGAGCAGAAAAGAAAGGAATGGCCGGATAAAATAACGAATTATGCAAATGAATTGGAATTCCATTAAGGAAGTTAAATTTATTCTTCGGACTTCTGGGTGTACTCTTCGTGAACTTTTTTTTTTCCAAAAGTCTCGACCGCAAACACGTGGAACGTTAACCGTGGGAAATTAGGTAAATTCGAAGGGCAGAATATTTCACGTGGTCATTAAAGGATTAATTGAAAATGGAGATGACATTGTCGCTGCTTGAAGATTACTGGAATGTGGATTAACGGGACACGCCAGGTGTAAACGTGCGCGAGTAAATGGACCAGCACCCCAGAAACATTGTTATACCATTGCGAAACATTCGGTCGTGTTACAAGCTTGATTTTGCAGGCATACCACAATCCCGACTTGCATTCCGCATAGATGCGCCCCAGAGCCTGCTAGATTAAATAATGCACTTGTGACATTAAATTGTAATCACACAGAGAAGGAATATTTGGAGGAAGTCCTCTCTCATTTCCTGTATGCATATGCGAATATGTATATGTATGTATTTTCGCAAGAAGACCACACGAGGCGTTGCGCAGTAGGGTGGAACGAAATATGGGGGCGTAATTTTTTTTTTATTATTCATCGCTTCTAATAGTTGGCAAAAGTTGCTTTCCATAATGGTATTTAAGCAGTTTTAAACCATTGGTCCTCTAAAATAAAAAACAATGCCAGATTATTAAATGGCATGACACTCCCTAGTGGATATACCATTAAAAATGACATTTTTTTTAAAATCCGAAAATAGTCGGAATTTTCAGGGGTTAATTTTGCCCCCTTTGAGAGAATTTAGGCAGCAAACAAAAATTGCGTTGTAATCAGGAGGAAATCCCCTAAATAGTCACAAAATTTCAGAATTTTCGGGTTCGGGATCTTCCCTTGTAAGTACCATATTTTTTCTATACTACTACACTTAACCCGTTTCCAGTAAACTACCTTTCCAATTTTTTTTTTATATGGAAACCGCAGAACGTTTACCATCTGGTCCTTTTTCATTAAATCCACTACTGTGTACATGTGCACAAGTTTCGTTATTCACTTTACTAAGCAACAATCTTACTAATCACTGTTATCGAATAACAACAGAAATATAAGGTAGAAACGGAAGAAAAATATGTTTCATTCACAATACCATCGCATCTCTATTCTATCAAGAAAATCATCCGATTGTTGTTAAAAATATATAAATCTTCTCACCACACTAAAAATCTACTCAACACCATTGCGCAGCGGAACAATGTTGTCGGAAAGGCTGCGATAACATATCATTCACACTTCCTACACAGCGATACGAATGATACGCGACTAAATAGCACCTTGTCCAGCTCGCAACGAAATCGTTCCAGTAACATCAATTCAGAACGGCAAGCCTGAAGCACAATGAATCGCGGCCTGATTTATCATACGGCCATAACGAGTTTTATTAAAAACTTATCGTGACAGACCCTTCCTACCATCGCGCCGCCGAAAGCACTTCGCTGGTGACGCAGGCGGTTCCAAAGAAAGCCGCAAGATTAATTACTCCGTCTAGATGCGCCGGGCTCGGAGAAAGAACGAAGGAAACAGTCGCGCTCCAGGAGGTTCGGGGCGATGCCATGCGAATTAAATATTCAACTCTCACCCTCGGCACGCTCGCGATATTAGCGTTGTAACGTGGTCAAATGTTTCGCGACGGAAATGACAACGTGTGCCGCACATTGGCCGGGCCTCACGTTCGCGAGCGCAGCTGCGCGCCTGTGTACGTGGCATTGTGTCGACTGTTAAGCATTTGATACGGCCGCCTTCCTGTCGCGCGCCCATTGTCGTCGGCCCGTTCGCGACGTAACCGAGCCAGCCGGTTCCTCGGTGTGCGAATCGTCCAGCGATACGATACCGTGGCCTCTGGTACAGCAACGCTTGCCGAACTATACAGGCTGCGGCAAAATTCGCGGCACGAGTGAACGCGGCTTAATCGTGCAAAAATCGGCGATAACTTTTGAATCGATAATCTTCACTCCGTGGGCCTCGCATCACCTAATTCAAGTTAAAAGACGGATTACCTATGTAAGGTTAATGTAGGTAACTCGCGGCAATCAGGAACTTACATTCCCAAATAGTTTACGGAGCATGTTAACCCGCTCAGAATAGGCTTTGACTGACATACCATGCAATGTACACACTACATACACGTGCACGCACACACAAACAGCCTCTTATACATAATATATGGGGATTAAACAAACAATGTAACAGTGTAACTAGCTCGAGAAATTGGTTTACCGGGTTACGACCTACCAAGAAGAACAAACCGATTATTCGGGTTATTATGCGCAATTTAGAATCGAATTTGGGTTAGGAGACGTTCTTAAATTACGTAACGCTTTTTTGGCTGCCATTCAGAATTTTAAAGAATTTTTTAATTATGAAATAAACAGTTTCTTCGAACAATTTCATTTTAAACCTCTTGTGTGTATATTGTGTACCAAGATAAGTATGTGTACCTGCTAATAGCTATGCAAGTTGAATTGACGTAAGTGTACTCGTTGAAATTTCAAAGTTATTTTTCTGAAAAATCAAAGCCCCTCGCGAAAAGAATTTATTCTAAAAGTTTTACATGAGGAATCACTCTATACAGTAATGCCTCGTTAGAATCACGACGATCGGGGCTGGCAGCGTGATACTAACGCGATGCGGATACTATTTCGTGCCGACGACAACTTCGCGTCGACTCTTTTGTTCTCTATCGCAAATATCGGATTCTCTCACTCTCGACTGAAGGATGCCATGAAATGGTGGGGATAGTGAGCGTGATTATAATGCATGGTAAAAACGTGACACTAACGACGAATTACTTACTTGCTTGCACCACGAATTTTGCTACACCCTGTACATGCAATTTACCTATCCTATGTTTTTCGCACTCACGCAGAAACTTCGAAGAATAAACGACCGAAACGTCACGTTTCGAATTGTGTTTACGAAGTGATTTATGTACTTCGTTTAGCTTGGAAACTACAGTTGAGCACCTTTCAAATAACATTGTTTTGGAACATGGGCAAGAAACGTGTAGATTGGGTAAATTTTAGTAACACGATACATCCTGGTGATAGGTTTTTAATGCAAACGAGTTGACGTGACGTGGCGTGAATTAAGCATTCGTAGAAAATGGAGTAGATATCTCTGGACTACTAAACTCTGTTGATTTAAATTTGGATTGAGTCTTGAGTAAATTTGTTTATTGCCTGATCTTCCGTTGACACTGAGCTTCGGTTGCGCCCTTCTGAGCTGAGACTTTCTATGCCCTTTCCCTGCATTTACTCTGCGAGTCGACGTTGTTGTGCAAGTACCATAATTGAGTAGTACATCACTATTTCTACGTAAGGGGTAGAAATTCCGTTTACTTTCTGGACGGTAATTTGGAGCGTACCCATATTGGGTAAATGTTCCGAAGTATTCCCAGCTAGGACCTCATTTGGTGCAACCCTTGTAGATAAATAGAAGCCGCTTCGAACACAGGGCGTCTTTTGATAGCTCAATTCTACCTATGAGAGACACGTCTCTGCACCATTCCGTAATATAGTGTCTAAGGTCCATTGGCAAAATTAGTCTCTCTTCAATCCAATCATTTCTGCTGGTCGAGTTTTCAATGCACAATTTCATATGATGTATATTCTTATATGTGGGAAAGTGTCAAGATGGAAGACAACGATCTCAAGTCTTAACTAGTGAATGAGTATGTTACGTTCGTACAAATCGGGATCTTGAAGTGGAAAGTAAGCACGCTGATGAATATGTAAAAGTGTTTGGAAGTAGCTGCTAGGCAGAATGTACTTGTCAGTCAGATTGGTTGGTGACTCAGAGCGAACGGATGTGTGGTCATCGAACAATTATTTAAAATATTACTTCTATATTTCATGTCATTTCAAATAGCACGTTATACTGTTTCCTAGTTACTTTACATTGCAAAATAATTTTGAACATAGTAATTGTATGCCTGAGGTAATTACTCAATCTGTCAACTAATCTTTAAAAATTGCTAACTCTGTATTTAATCAGCAACTGAAATATTACGCTTTAAGGTATTCGTGTAAATTTAAAGAATCAACTTGCATTTCAATCTTTTTTCATTTTGCAGTCACAGGACCTACTGTTTCAAAAATTTGCAACTAAAGATACTAGATTTCGAAACACTTTCCTAATTTGATATAATGCAAAATGGACATTATGTATCAGTGTGGCATGGTGCATTAGGTTCGGCTTACAACCTGAGCACAAATTTTTTGCTCAAAAGTTTCTTTTCCACAATCGCGGTGCATACTAATAAATAAAAAAGAATCAAACAGTAATATGTGTCAGCGAGTTCGAAATAGCTTTCAGCCAATTGCCTCTCCTAAATGTGCATGTGTATTCGCTTTTTATGACCAGTTACTCCCTTTAGGCCAAGTTATGCAGAAACCTACCAACCCTCAAAATTACAAAAAATTAGTTAAAAACACAGTTCGGATCCCTTAATCTTGTGATCTTTATTCAGCAAAAAATTACCAAGTCATAGAACAACTCTTACATTATACAATTATTAAAACACCCAAGTCATAGTTCCATTTTAGTCTTAAAAAACAGAAAGTAACAGAAAATTTAAAATAATATTAATTATACTACTTCCTACTAAATAACCCATTAAAAAATATTGCAAAACAATAACAAGGAATAAAATATATCAAATATAAATAAATCAACTTTACCAATTCAAATCTTCAAACTAAATTTACTCAATTTCAGATCACTGAGTGTTGGTAGCTTTTTGCACAACTTGGCCCATTTCTTTCATTCTTACACGTAAATGACCAAACACATAGGCTAAGTGCAAATTTTTAAATTTGATTTTCTTGTAACATTTTCAATAATGCATTAAACACACTACTATCGACAGCGTGCACAAAACAAACTATATATACAAAATCTTCATTCCCGTTTGCCTTAAAATCGTTTTACAGAATACAAACGACACAGTGCAGTGCTACGCAATTACCTTTTACGATATTCTTCTACTCAACAATAATGATGCGCAGGCAGTAGGGTGTGGAATATTTCACTGTCCAAGTATCTTCTATTTTACATAAGTCATAGAGACACGTTGCCACGTGCATGTAGTAGGTGTCCATCCAGTTTGAAGTTACTGTTCCACGCACCTGTGTGTACCGCGCACATGTTCAACCACTGTCGCGCGCTTTATAGCAACGTGCCGGTGTGTTTGTTCACGCTTCCTTAAGCTAGGTGGTCGGCTGCTTTTCAGTGCAACTCCAGCCGCTTTAGTACTGGCCACGATATTCGGGCAACATTCGCGACATTATCTTCGCATTCGTGACGTGTGCTCCGTGGCTTCGCACTTTGGCGCCGTGACCTTCGCCGTTCGTGTCGGTAGGCAGCCGATTACAGTGATAACGGCAAACCCTGCTGTGTTTCGTGTTAACGAACCGAATACTGTGCGCGCACACCTCCGCCGGACTCGATTGTTTTGGGACTCCTTTCTAATTACTCCCCTAAAACACGCGAAAACCATGTCGTTCGTTCCCCAAGTTTCACGGTTCAGACAGTTTTTCTGTTAGTTCCAGGCGACTTCTACAATGCATCGTAACGTCGCATAGATTAGACGGAATGCAAAGTGCTGATACATTTCTAATACAATGGTGACAGGGATTTCGTGCTTCGTCGGACATGTCCAACAATTGCTGCGATGCTTGCTTCTAGCCGTATAGTGTAATTGTTGTGACGTCCTGTGTTCGTGTGTTTATAAGTGTGATTAATTAAATCGATACAGGCGAATCGGCGAGAAATCGTTAGGAAGTTAGGTGAATTAGAAAGCAAACAGGCTTGCGATCGGTAGGCGATTCTAAGTTTTATTCAACGAGTCACTAGGGTATCTACCGCATTATGCGGTAATCGTAGCGTTCAGAATATAAATTGACTACTTTATGATTGTGGGTCAGTTTTTTTCCCAGGGCTGGGAAAGTTCGCGAAATCTCTCTCGTTTACTTGAGTGTTTTATGTAGTAATTAGATTGTTAATAGTATTCTTTCGAAGGGTCGTTTTTGTGTCTTTAAAATCCGATGTGAAGGACGTTGTAATTTTCTTTGGGTATCTACTTGTTTCAATAAGGAGATTGGTTTTTTAAAAATTTCACGTGTTGACTTTTTAATTACAGTCTTTGTGTTTGTGTATCTTTTCCTACGGAATAAAGAATTTACTAATTTGGTGTTCAGTAAAGTAACAGTGGCAATAACGTCGTGGAGGTAAAATTTAAAATTGTAGTAGTCCTTAATGTTTTAAAGTGGTGGGCTTACAATAAGGTTCTTACTCTCTGAATTGTTTTTCCTTAAGCACAGTGAAACGTTCAATAAACGAATTACATGCTCGGAAAACATGACCGTTCGGATAAGGTAATTTTCAAATAGTGCTTCACTCACTTTCATCCTGACGATTAATCTACATTTCAGATGTATTACTTTTTCAATAACTTATGGGTTCGACATCTTTCCTACTTCTAAATTTCATAAATTTCTTAAAGTATTATGCTGTGGTTGAATTGCATTCTATTTCAGCTGCTAATGAGCCTGACCACCTAATATAGGTAATGTCATAAATTCATCAGAGTGAGGAGGCACATTTTCATTATTACTATTTTTGCATTTTCCTCCTTATCTGAAAATAAGAATTCATAATGTAAATTACCGTACTTGTGCCAATTAAATATGAGTTTGTGTCTATCTAATCAGGGAAGATAATAGTACGTTTGGACAATTGGTGTTTGAATACTGGAAGTCCTACCTTATTACCATACATTAATCAGATGTGAAACTTTCTTTACGAATAAATTTTTTTAACAATCACTTGTTGCATCCTTGGTGACGCATCAGTGTTCTTTTTAGCAGCTTGAAACGCTCCTTTCACGGTTCGCGCCATTCACAACTCAAAATGGCATGTAATTGACTCCGGTGACAATTATATGCGCCAATAGTTTGAGCATAACCATGCGACGTCCATTGTTTTTCACCGTGATGACTTGTCTCTGCAATAATCAATAATTTCGATAGGATCATCTGACACATGGGGCACACTGGATTAGTGACACACAATTCCTAAAATAAGTAACAAAAAAGTGACAATTGTAGACAGAATTGGGACCAATAAGATTGAGATAAAAAGTTTTGCATTCAATAATTATCTATTGTTCCTATTTCAGGCCAAATATGCTACAAACTTGGACCCAATTCAAAATTGACCGAAATTACTTGAAATGGATTTTTTCGAATTTTGCACATTAATCGATTCAGTAGTGAGACATCAAGTCAAGGTGTTAATTTTTCTGTTGGGCTTTAGGAACAAGAGCGGGATCAAAGTATGAATTCTACGAAATCGGGGGTCGTAAATTTGTATACAAAAATGATATTGAAAAGTAGCTTGTTCCCTAAAATCACAAAAAGGTCAAGGTTTTTGGCAGTATACACTTTTCTATATTTTACTTTTTTTTAATATGTATTTTAAGTGTTCTCGTTTTCGTGGGTCCAGAAAAGTCACAAAAACTACAATTGCCAAAAAAGTGTCGGCTGATTCTGACAAAATTCTCTGTATAAGTAAATTATTGTATACTCCTGATACTGTATGCTAAACCTTGCCAAGATTTCTCGTTTTTCTCGAACATACCGAAGTGACATCCGCCGATTTTGATGAAGTTTACATAAAAATGTAGTTCTCACAAAATATTTAACGCGTATTTTTTATTATCGGCTTGTATCCATGTGGAAAGAGTGAAAACAGTCTTAAAGTTGCGGGTGAGATACATATCTGCTCGATATCTTGGAAACTACAGCATTTAGAAGAACGGGATATGTGGAAAGAGATTAAAAAAACTCTATTTCTCTAAACCATACATTAAATAGCACTTTAAAATAAACTACAGTAGCACTACAAAATACAGATAAAAGGGAATTTTTATTTTCGTGTCTCAAACCAGCGTTAGCAATTGTTATTGTGTCCCTAACCACGAACAAAGGAACTTTTCCGCTATCCGGGATCGACAATTTCTCGTTTCACCAGCCCAGATTCCCCGGAGACTTAAAATTCGTTTCCCTAAACTGTCGCCAGAAACCGTGTAATGCGCCGAAGCCCTAAAACCATCGACGCGTAAACCAACGGCGACGTAATCAAATGGAAGCCGCGTAACCGGCCGACAATCGTTTTTATCTATCCGAGTCCGCGGCGTGCAATCAGAGAGGCGCCCGTTGACTCGTGACGCTTCCGGTCCAGGCTTCCTGCTCGCAGAACCGCGCCGTTTCCGTTCTGCTGGCCAGCCCACCGATTCCGACCTGCCGTCGTCGTCGTATATCGCGGCTCTGTGTCCGAGGGGCACTATCGAAATCACTACCAGCGTCTCGTCACGGTGAAACACCGCTGCCCGGGTGATTGGAGCCGGAATAATTGACTCGTGTGATTTTTCGTCGTCGGCTAGCAGAGGCAGCGGCGCCCCGTCTGCGTCGTTCCGCGTCGATCGGCCACCCTTGTGTGTACGTGCCAGAAACGGGGTTACGCGCGACTTTCCGTGGCGGTCCGCGCTAGTGTAGGAAGACTCGGCGGGCTCCAACTTGATCCGACTTTGCATCGGTTAGCTAACTGTTTGGGAGACTGGCGCGCAATTGCCAACGACAGTCGATAAATTATGGCGATGAGTGCGCTGGCGTTTGGCAAGGGAGACGATTACGCGCGGCACGATGGCCGTTTAACGGTGCCGGTGTTAGGGAAATTGTTGTTCAAGTGACGTGATTGGTTAGCCAGGTTTTTTTATGGGTGTTCGTCGGTGGAGGTCAGAGGAAGTTTACGGTAACGTATCGCTTTGCTGTGTCTTCGGGTTCTGCGTTTGCGCAGAGGCCGGTTCGTGTCAGGAATGTTTTTACTTGGTGATGAAGCTTTGTTCAAATTGGTGCTAACACGGAGTGCAATTTATATACCGGGTTTATGAAGGACTGTTGGTTTAACAATTTTACATGTGCTCGTTACGTGCTTCGAGCCGGACGTGTAATGTTTTGTACGGGTGGAGAGTGATTTAATTATGTGAGCGTTATTTGTAGGAAATTAGTCTTCTTTAAGTCAATCCTTACGGGGAAGATAATTGAGGAGTGATTTTTGAAAAGGGCATATTTCCCTTCTTTGAGGTAGAAGCAAATTTTGATGGCATCGCCTTAATAATGTTAACCCTTTGTGGTTCCACCTTATTATAATTACAAATTGGTCACATGGGGTTCACACTTTCACAGCACACCAGCGTCGTTTTTAAGTTAGCATTTTCGTATATTTGAAATACACATACAATCATGTCAATTTTGATATGATAAAAATTGTAGTTGGGAATGAGCGATTTTCCACGGTTGTGGGAAAAATGCGATTTTTGATTTCTTTTTTATTTTTTTTTTGCGATAAATCTCCTTTGGAAGTTGTAAAAGCGCGACACCTTAACTCGAAAATTGCTCTGAAACAAAACGGAGATATTTCCTATACCAATGTAGGAAATTGTAATAAATTCGAAACAAAAGGAACTTAATTCCATAGAGTTACACAAACTCAGTTAAATTAGTTTAAAAATATACCTAAGCAGTCTCATGATATTTTTAGAATTAAATGTAGCAAAACAAAGTAACCATATACATTATATTATATTTTGAAAATGGCTTATTTAATAGAGTTTCCATCAACAGGGCGTATTTCTAATAAATTTTTTTTTAAATAAATGTAGGTGCCATTTTGAAAAATCACTCCTCAACTCATTTTCAATTTTAATCAGATACTCGTGGAAATGTCACAACCACCGAACACAATTATAATCCCACGAAATTCCTCACGTTAGGTTCACGAAAACAAAGGATCTTATCCCTCAAACATAAAATTCATATTGAAAGATTAGACGCTTATGGAACAAAGCCCACGTTCGATTTAAATAACCATCCCATTTAAAAAGAAGTGTCACTCTCCTAATCGCCCGTCCGATACCCTACATTCTGTCACTCGAAAACCTGGAAGTGCATCCCACGCGGCCTGTCACAAAGTAAACAGTGTGCAGTGTGCTCTTCTGTGTCTGTCGTGGTAAACGAGTGAAACGGCGCAGTTGCGTGGCTGCGCGTACGCCTAAAGTTGGGACTGCGATGGCTGGACGTTGCTCGGACCTGAACAGCGGTCGCGTCGAGTGATCGGCATCCATCGCCTTTGAGAGAAATCTCGCAGAACAATCGGGTGGACTAAACAGACGCGCTGGCCGGTGCACGTGTACGCGTCGGACGCGAAAATGGCGGTGGTGCCTGGTAAGAATAAATTGAAAATGGGCAGCGCGGGCCGATACTACAGCGCCTATCTCATCTACGACGTGGCGAACTCGTGCTTGGCCGCGTTGCACGCTAAGATGCCTCCTCCGGTTGTCGTCACGCGAACCAACCCTCTGTCTCCTGTGCACGTCCAGAACCGGCGTAAGTTTCTTTCTTTTTTTTCCCCCCCACCCTTTCGCCTCTTTCTCTATTTTCTGGCGCTTCTTGTAACCGTATTGTTGCTGGAAGCGGCCGCGATCACTGACGCCCCGGTTCGAGCGGGCTCGCTTCATCGCGGAGATTCGCCCGCAACTGCACGGTTGCCATTGTGCCAGCGTGATTACCGAAGGAAATGCAACGGCGAGAGAGACCATAGGCGTGCTGCTCCGAGATAAAGAATAGGCCGCGTTTCGTGTTATGACAGGGGTTGATGTAGCGCTCGTACCGTGGCTTCCATGTTTGATCAAGGCTGGCCTGGTGTGAGACACACCAGCGATACCCATTCGCGGAGTTACCACACGGACCCCGAGATGGGAGCTTGTCTTTTCTCCTTGCCAGTCGGAGGGAGCAGCTGTACTAATTGGATTTGAGTTTGGAATTTGTTGAAGATCACGGAATAGAAATGATTGGTTGGAGTCGTTGAAATTTACTGCTAGGGTGTTTATTACTGAAACACAAGAATGTATTTCTGAAGCATTTTAAATTCAAACACTACAAAGTGTTGCCCATGGCGATATGGATAGCTAGGCAGCAGTTATGGAGCTCATCTCGGGGGAAGGTTGAGTAACAGTGATACTTATTCTTCATACAGAATTGCCGTTAAAGGAATTGTTCACGTCGAACCAACTAGTTAGATCTGTTATAGGGTCAGCTCTGGCTCCAACGCTTTACCTTCACTTTCCTCTTCGATTCTTTCGAACGCCTCGTTGCTCTCCCATCTCACCTTTGTTCCCCAGCCGCTGCAAGGCAAGGTAAAGAGGTAAGAAGGCGTAGGTGCCAGGGCAGGAAAGGGTGGAAACACCCTATGAGACGGGATAGCGTGTCTGTTTTGATTTATAAGAATTCACCACGAACCCCTAACCCACCGTCTCAAGCCTGGCCTCACCTCGGCCTCTTCTAGATCGAGCTAGATCAACCCCCCTCCGCCCGTTGCACCTATCTCGCGCGTGAATAATAGGCAGGTACCCAACTACCCTTCTTTCCGCTAACCTCGCCTCGTCCTCCGTGCCTTCCTTCTTCTTTTTCTTTATCCTTCCTCTTTGCCACTGTCTCCCCTGATGGTGCACCGATCATTCTTCTCGCGGACGACGGACGAGCTTCGCTTCGTTGTCGGTCAACGAAACTATCTATCAACCCGTTTCCGTCCGCGCAACCGCCGATATAAACTATCAGGGAGTCGTGAATGATTCTGCCTTTTGTGCTCGTGTGTACGTTGTTTGTTTGAGGTCCCTGCGCGAAATATGTGGACCGTAGATAGAACTCATGGTGGTCTCGGAGAGTTGCACTGTTCGTCGCGAATTTGGAGCACAGAGGTATCGAGTTGGAGTGCTGTCTCGATATTTCGGTGAAATATCGATTTCGTCACTTTTACGCGAACTTAGATACATTTCTGTTGTAAGGGAAATATAAGTTCATTATTTTAAGAGCAGAAATGGCTCAAAGTGTATTTAAAAATTATGGATGGCGTGTTGAGTTGTTTGACTCTGAGTGAAAGCTCCAAAACTCTAATAATACGTTTGCTGTTTTTGTCCGAGTGAAATTAATACATTTTCACAACGAAGTAACTCGTCTCGTGCGATGTAGGGAAATTTTTAGATAAATTAATTTACTTCCTCCTGGCAATATGTTATTTGACTAAATAGAGTAACTGAATAGTTGACTAAATAGAGTAACTGAAACTCTTAGAGATTTATAAGTCAATTAAAATTCTTTTTCATCATTTAGATTATTTTACAAAATAATATATTTTTTTGGCTGTCTGATAACTTCGAGGCATTGCTCGTAAAGCTACACGTTTTCTTCAATTTTCACCTTTACTTTATATAGTCTAAGCTCACAAATTCTTTCGACTTTCGTGCATAAGCTACAAAAACTGAATCGATAGTTAATCAAACACATATCATTGATTCAAGCAATGCTCTGAATCGCCGTTTCATATTGTCGTCCAAAAGAAAGGTCCAGTGACAGTTCTACAAGTTCGTGAAAAAGTGACCGAATTCCCGGGGTAGAATGTAAATTTGCAGAAGCAACAGAGTCTATTTTCTCTTCTTTGCTCCGGCGCCTCAGCAATCGCGCACCGATCGTTCTTCTTATAGGCGACACACGAGCTTGATCTCGTCATTGGTCAACGGGACGATCTATCAACGTATGTGCCAGAACAAGAACCGTTACAAAACATTAGCGAATCATGAAAGATTTTGCATCAGCGTTCCGCTGCAACGTATATATGTATATATCGGGGGTGCGTCATCAATCTTTTTACTTTAATGGTCGCCAGTCAGACTCGACCATGATCGAGATGAGCCACGATAGTGGACAGATGAATCGTGTTAATTCGCGGATGTCGCGATTTTGCAACTCGCGAATGCTACTGTTACGTTTCCATTGTCACGATCGTTCTTGCGGGCTTTAATTATGCTTCTTTCCATGGCGGGTGGAACTTTTTTTTCACGTTTGACGTGGCCTGATGGAAAGTGAAGTTTGGCTTGCGTGTTCTTTATAAAGCAAAAGAATCTCTGAAGCTGAGGATTATTATATTTAAACATCTAACAGGTTCACCAGATACAAGTAACAATAACGTGTTAGTTTAAAATTGTTACTTGTACCTACTTACACTCGCATTGGTTTCAAGTAGATGTACGTAATAGAGTGACCGAAAAAAGTGCTGATTAGGGTGGCTCGAGAAGGATTTAAACTTTCAAGATTTGTAAAAACTAAACGTTATTTTTTCAGTTCTTCGGACTGTTTTCAAAACTCGTGTGTCGCACGAGAAAAAGTAATAGAATATAAAAAATGGTCCTTGTTTGAATCTACAAGTTTTGTTTAACACATTTTTGGATGTAATCAATAACTTGGAGGATATTATATAAAATCGACTTTGTGAGCTGTTAAATAATTATTTAAATGTTCAAGAGCCCACCTTACACAGATTTTTTTTTATCATTTGGAACTATTCTGGGGGGTGCCGCGAAGAAAATTCAAAAGTCGAAAATACATAAGAGCCACCTTAGTGCTGATACTCTATAGATGAATACTAAAAGCAATGTTAAGTAACACATGTTCTATTAATATACATTGATAATTTCTTAGTTAAGTAACACATGTTCTATTAATATACATCGATAATTTCTTAGCGTTCACATACATGGTGGCTGGTCTAGTTACATGTTTTAAGTGGCAATGACCCTAGATTATTATGTAAAGGAATATGAAAACATGGTATTTGTTTGAATTCTAATTTTTCGAGCACAAACTTCTAATATTATCGAAGGACATCATTCTAAATTTCTTTGTTTTTATTCAAAATGGTGTAATACATGGCAGAAATATAGGAACAGGTTGCAACTATACTTCAAAGTCTCCTTGTAATGGTTTCAACGCGTACACGAATAAGTATCTACTGAAGCAGGAAAGCAATTGTCCAGACTAAAATTCTCAGCGATTTAAACACTAAGCGAATTCCGTTATTGGTCAAAGATAGGAATGTGTGCGAACTTTTTCAATACACGCTTGTCGACCCACTTATTTTCTCAATAAGATCCTTCACAATGACAGACCGTATTGGCACGGCGAGGCTGTCACTTTTAATCTACACAATTACCGAGGATTTAGAAAAAGTTGTCGCTGTCTACCCGGTCGCACACTCTCACACCGAACAATGCAATTTCGTAGCACTTCAGCTCGACGTGTTTCAGTCATTACCTTAAGAACTCATTACTTTAGGAGCCCATACAGCATAAAGCAGCCCTCCGATCTATAGTGGTGCAATAAAAATTCTTAATTACGTTCTCCATTACACGTTTCGAAGAGATTACATTCCACTCTTTGTTAATTTAAATATAACGTATTCAGAAGTTAAGGACACTCGAAGTATAAAAAGATACGTCGAGTTCAACGCGACGCACAAGAGCTTTCACTTATTTTAGGTTTTATACGGCCTCTTAGTTTATGAAGGATTAATTCCACCCTCCTGCGTAATGATATAAATTGTTTCATTCGCTAACTTACTTTTAAACACTTTCTTTCCGTCACTGGTTGACACAAGCGTCCGCAGGAGGGGGGGGGGGGGGGGGCAGTTGCCTCCCCTGGCTTTTGAGAAAAAATCGCTTATTTTTCGAAACTAATCTTTATTAAGTTTATACTAAAAAAGGGAATACTTTTAAATTTCGGTTTTAAATTTTTAATTAAATTGGCTCTATAAAATGAGTTAAAAAAGCAAGAGGGATATATTTTTCTTTACCATCGTTCCAAACTTTTCTGTTATGAGATAAAATTCTCAGCAACTACTATAAATGTAAATAATGGAAATAGTCGTGGGAGGTGAGATTCTTGAAAACATATCATACAACTTGTTTGATGAGAATCTAGTTTAATGAAACTAATGATAACATAATTAAAAAATAATAAATATAATGTAATAATTGTCTCGTGAGATTAAAGTATCATGTGAGACACGATATTTTTGTCTTATCGTGGATTTGCACCTTAAGAAGCTCGATAAGATAAAAATGGCGCCCCTTTCATATTTCATAGTCTGACATTGTTTCATCCGACAAGAAAAGAGCTGTGCGACGAAATCGAATGACCGAAGACGAAGGCTCTCAACATTCTCATCGATGCTACTCCCGGGTACTAAAACGAAGTACCTGATATTATGCCCACGCTACATACGACCATGTCAAGACGCGGCTCGTAAAATATTTTAATCCCCTAGTTAAAGCCCGATTGAAATTTCCATCGGAGGCGAAGGGTACGCTCCGAGAACGTGAAAATTCTACAGGTCGTGCGGTTAATAAAGAGAAAGCGATTCCTCAGACGAGACGAGCGTAGCAGCACATATAACCAAGCTTTCGTGCGCGTTCAAATTTAGATAAAATCAGCAGCTTTTATGGCTGGTAGATTTTTTCGTTGATCCGCCGGTGTAAATGCGAAGGTAGTTACGGAGCACGGTACCCGGCTGGGAAATAAAAGGATTAATAAAGGAATGGTTATGTTTGGCCGCGTGTGTAGAGATCTTAATTTAAATGAACAGTAAATCCTCGATTGCACGGAAGTTCGATATTACGTACAATCCGGTCACTCTTGTCAGCCAGTTAATACCCGTAGGTCGAATTATTACCTTTATCTTAATTAAAACGGAAAGAGGTCCGTGAGCCGTGCAGCTCGCTCGTAAAGCGTCTTGCTTTGATTGCAGAAACAATACCGTGCTAGCCTCGTAGTCAGCGATCTGTCTATCTAACGCTTTCGTACCTAACCACTCGCCTCTTCTTCTTCCTTTTCCCAATTTCAATGTACAATGTGTTTCCCTAACTCTATTACAAGGCCTGTTTGCGAAATTGTTTACGATGCTCGATTGACTTTCGGGAAGATCATTCTGCAAATACATTTCCGTAGTCCAGGTGCTTTTGCGATATGAAAATCCTGGAATGAATTAGCTGGCTAATTTTTATGTCTATAAGAATTTATTAGTAATTTCAGAAATTTCAATTTGAAGGTAAATTAATAATGAACGTATATTAGAGAACGCTTTAGAGTAGTGTGTGTGTGATTAGTGCGAGACAGTGGCAGCCTGCAGCGAACAAGGGAAGTGAATGCGTGTATGGCCAGACGCACTGCGGAACTCCATAGGACTGAAACTTTAAACCTTGGCAATGTTGCACACGTGCGTTATTTTATAAATTTTTTCGATTGAAATTTATCATAATTAATTAGAACTTTATAATTGTATAGATAATTTGCGTGAGTTTTATTTAAATTTCTTGTGCAATACCGTGGATTATCTGTTTGAAAAAAATATAACGTCTTCTTTTGCAGTATATTTTCCCTTTCGTGATATGAAATTTTGATAGAAAAATTGAAGAAGTTTCTCTGGCACGACTAATGGAACACAATACATGTATGTACTACAATGGAAGTTTTCTTAACTTTGCCGCAGCATTTCCTTTTTTTCAATACATATAATTAAATACAATAAACTTATGATTGCATTTAAAAATACAACAACTTTATCCACGAATGAGAAATTAAGTAAAATTGAATTAAATGAAATCCAATTACTCGGTAGGATGTACGTATGCTTTTCCTCGTGGTTAATTTATTTCTGATACCCTTTTACAACGTATGCTTACAAATATACATTTTTGCGTTCCAAATGAAACAAAAGTAAATACGCACACTCTGGTTTATATAATAATTTTATTTTCATAATCTCTTATCAAATAACGCTGTCTGCCCAGAGTACGTATTTATTACAAGAGAAATATTAACGAACGACGTAAAAGAAGTATGCAGTCGACAGCATATTATTACTACAATCACCACAACACTGTCCATTCCTTTTTAATTCCCAACGTGATTCACGCGAGCCTCGCCATTTAATTCGCCGTGGAACGAAAAATATGGGAATGCAAAGTATTCATTATTGAAGTTTCAATATCTGCTGCTAAAGCATTGCACTTTGTTCCGGGGCAGCCTCTCGATTTAATCGCGCCCCCGGCTGTACATTTTAAAATAACAATCCAATTCCGTGGCACGAAAATTTTATACTGGTGCTCTCAGATATTTGTGGGGTCAGGTCTGTATTACTCCCTCGGGCGTACCGCGGTCCCCTTCTACGTAAAATTGTTTCGCATAACGCGTTCGCGAGAAATACAAGAGTCACTCCCGGAAAAATTAGCCCCTTCGTGTCAGATAAAAGCGAACGGTGCCTCAATAATTTTCCACCCCCAAATTCTTACCCACGCACAAACGCTTGGAAACCTACGATATCATCCATCCGCCTTCGAATTCCAACCGATGATCCCATACCAAACTGTCGTCGACGCAACGACATACAGTAGTAGCAATCTCCAAAAAGCGCCACCTAAAATCGCCGCGCAAACATTTCACCATTCCTCTTTACGACATTGGCGGATCAAGCGTATCCTAGGCCGTGGAATTCGATTTCGATTTTCTTTGAGTTTTTCTGTTTCGAACGGCGCGGCGTCCCCCAAGGTAACAGCGTTTGGGAAGTATCTAGACGAAATGTATTCGTAGCGTAAGTAGCCGCATATGTCGACTGTATCGAGGGTGGGAGCTTCTGGTCGGTCTGTAACGCAGCCTCCCAGTCAAACGCCCCCTCCCCTCCACCCCCGCTTATAAGCTTTCTCCTTGGCATGCGGAAAGGGGATGCATGGAGAGAGCTATCCGTGCGCAACAGTAACGAGAAGCCGATGCTCGTTTTTCAGCGACGGAGTTTCACTTTGATATAATGGCGGATCGTTGCCGGGTCGGGCCACCGTTCAGCGGTTTTATGAGATGTGAAATTAAGCCTCCAACTGCATCGGAGGGGTGGGAAGGGCTCGTCTTGCTCGCTCCTTCCATCCGAAATCAGCTTCTGTGGGAGTTTGAAAAAGCAAGCGTGTATCGGGCCAAGAAATCAATATCGCTCCGGGAAGTTATATCTAGCGTAAGCAACGGAACGTTTCAGCATGCCAAATGGAATGTTACGCTCGCGTATTGATTGACGCCAGCGAAATAGAAACTGTACGATGCCGTTCGGTTATTGGGGGACCGTCACTATTCAATTACATACGTAAATTTCGTAGCTCGCCGAGCCACTGCGGGACCCGTCGCGCCCGTTACGCGCAACTATTATTACAACTATTAATCCGACTGTTCACTCGGAAACGTTTCTCGTTGGTTGGGGAGCGTAGTTAGTTTGCCAGCGTGGAGCGTCGTATGTTGCAGGTTTATTTGAAAGGCTTGCGAGGGATGGTTGAATAAGTTCGGTTGACGAGATTTCTGAAGACAAGCAGAGTTGGTGTCGCGTTGGAAAAGGCCGGTGTGGGAACAGAAGTTCTGTGGGCAGTTTCGTGACTTCGGCATGGTTTTCGTAAACGCGAGGGGTTTGGATAAAGTTGAAAGTGAGTTCATCGGATTCGAGAGTTCACGGGGTTGTGAAGTTGAGATACGAGGGGGTATAAGAGTTCGTGGTTCAAGGTTTTAGTGCTTTTAATGTACAACTCTGAGATCAGAATACAATTCAAGGAGTTCGGAAGTTGTAAACTCGACTGGTTGTAAAGTTCCGGGATTCCGTCATGGGAGTTCAACTGCTTCGAAGCTCCAGTGGTTCAAAGCATTTCAAGTGTTTCTGATATTTCAGAACTGCTTCTGCGCTGAACCTGGAGTTCTCATTTTTGGAAATTAACGGCTACATTATATATCATTTATTGCAATCACAGTGGAGGTGATGCATGTAATTCAGGAAAATTGTGTTAAAGAAGGCTGAGGTCTACGATGGTTAGCTTTTTTAAAATGTACTGTGCTTGAATTAAGTTTCGTTGAGAAATTAATCATCATACATTGTGAAATAATGTCCTTCACATTTTATTTAAAAAGTAATTGGAATTCCCAAGGTACCTCAGCGTGATTGAATAAATTAAAAATAAAAATTTCTCACGCAGGAAAGAATTAAAATATATCCTTGCTCTGGTGTTAATAATTCTTCACAGACCAAAATCGAATCTTTAATTCCTAATTACCTACGTCTCAAAAGGAAAACCTCAGAATTCAAAACGTCGAACAATCTTTCGACTCTTTTTATCCGGAGGAATTAGAATATCGTGAAATGCCTGGAAATGTTAGACTAAACAATTTCATTGTTACCCTGTACGCTGATAATCGACAAGATACAAGTTTATAAGTGAACTGAATTCCGAAATTAGACCATGCAGCTAAATTCTTGACTGAAATGCCGTTAATGTGAGTTCGAGATACTTGGAATAAGTTTCAGCCCGTTTCGTTCAGGAATAAATTTAATTTCCTTGAGTTAAATAAGATTCCGCGAGCGAAACGTCCACTTTGTTTCCATTTGCGTTTAACTTTAAAAGCCTCGCTTTCGCTTTCCCAAAATAATTATCACGGCTGCCATCGACCACGGCGGACACTTCTCGGCATGCTCCCCGTGTTCCGTTAAAGGGCACAAGGAATCGAAGAATATATACCCTGCATCGATAACATTTCGGTTACACAAACACGTGCCCCTGTAAAACATATTTAACCTTCACTTTCTCGAAGCTTGTCTCGTGAGTATTCTTTCGGGACGCGGGCATAAAAGTAGCGAGCTTCCAGTAGGCAGCTTAGCAATGTACTCACATGGATTAAGTAGAACCTTTTTACATTATCCGGCTACCGTCAGAAACATCCAGGCTTTTTTGTTCCGTTCAGCCTCGATCTTGCATCCGCCTCACCCTTCTGCCGCCTTCTCTTTTTTTTTTCTATCCGTTCCGCTCCCAGCAACCCCTGCCCGTTCCCTCTCCCTTGATCCGTTCTTTACCTTCGTCGGGCGTCTTATGGTCCACTGCATCTTGCAGATTCGTTTCCTCGGCTTAGCCGTTCCTGCCGGATCCAGCGCCGTCGCTTAATTACCAGCCGTTTAGGTCTTAATTGTTAATTTAGCGCATTACGTTATTCTTCGCGGCGCTCGTTAAAGGTGAAAATGCGGGTCGGTTACGTCGCTAGGTGGGGAAATGAGATTTCTCTTGAGAACCGCGAAACGGAAACGAGAAAAACAAGAACAGCGGCGCGCGAGGGCGGCGAGGGGGGGTTCGGGGTGAAAAAATGTTGGGGTGGCGGGAGGCGCTTAAACGCGACTATGCCGTTAATGGAACGTTGTAAAATGTATACGGGAGAAGTATAACCCGTGGCCGTCGCGATAAGGACGCTCGGGGAGATAACAAGTTTACTGCCAGATGTTAACAAGTGTCGCGTTTCGAGTACTTTTGGCGAATCGCCTCAATTGTCGCGGCACTCAGCGGCACATGAATCCTCGCGAGAAGTGGCGCAAATATTTAACAAACTCCGCCAACCGACGAATCGTCCTTCTGTCTATCAGCACTTTTAAAGGTTCCTGCTTTCAGTAAGTCTCGGGGGACCTGGCTCCTGCTTACTTTCTACGTAATTTCTGTTATTAATTCTATTTAACCTTTAGTTGACGATTCAGAAAGTGCTGGAAGGTTGTATAAGATGATTGTGTTTCTTAAATATATGTATATAAAGGGTAATAAAATAAGGAATTTTTTGTGTAGTACGTATGAATGCTGTTGAAGCATTGTGTAGTTAAGAAAATAATTGACTAATAATGTGAGGGTTTCATAAATTAATAGGAGAATGTATTAAAAAATGAAAGCGTATGAAAAGCCGGTGGTACCATGTTAATTTTTTTTTTTATTATTATTTAGATACTCTAGAATTATCTAGAATTCTAGTTTTAATGTATGATTTATCCTTTTTAACGCACTTTTCAGGTCGGTTTTTACTTTTTTTATCAATGATATTGCTATGAAAATTGTGTTTAAATGATGCAATAAACATTTCCAGTGGTGTATATATTACAAACACGGTTAGATATTCAGAGTTCGTAAGCAATGTACTCGACACTATACTTTACCACACATTCAATTCTATCCTTTATTAATAATTATACTTTCCGAAACCCGTATATTGATTACACCATTCAATCCCAATTCAGGCTCGTACTAAAGTGTGCCGTCACTTTTGCTCCGACCGTGGCGATCGAATTTTCCCGCACGATCTGCCCGAGATTTGATAGAAGAGTCTCAAAGAGTAATTCACGTTCCTGCCTGTGACTGCACATCGATGGTCAAGGTCCCCTCGTTAAACTAGGCAGCGGTATTTTCCCTGTATATTTCAGGGTCGGTGAAGAGTGGAAACTCCCTGCCTCTCTCGCAACCCTCCGCCGTCCGTTTCCACCCTCTGCCTCTCTCCCATTCCCCCTGCCCCTCCGCCAGGCGAAACCCGCAGGAGAATATTTTGGTCACGTACCAGCCATCGTTCTCTCTCAAATGCCGGAGCTTCCAAGCTCCGCGCTCAGTGCACCTCTCTGAGTGATATTTTGCCATTTAATCCTCTCCCGATGTTCAACGCTGCTCCACGTTCCTCCTCTCTCTTCGCGCCGTCTCTCTAATTTCCCGGAGAAGACACCTCGGCTGTTATCCACGGCCTTCTGGCATGTCCTTTGCTATGTCACACCCCCCCCCCACCCCTCCCCTACCACGGGGTATCTATCCTGTCCTTTCGCAAGGTTGCCAAGGGTACATTGGTCCCGTAGCAGGGCATCGAACCCCCAATCCTCCCCTTGAATCCCGGCGACGTAACAACGGCTTGTTCTGCGGGTTACACGAATGACCCAACGACGATTTTTCTTCCCTGGATTCTGCTACTCCCTCCCTCCCCAACCCACCCACCCCTGCCCACCCTGGTTCACCCCTTTTCTCGACCCACACCCCGCCACCATCGCCGGTCGCTTTTCCCCGTCTTTCTCGCTCTCCTCTCCGTCCGCTCTCCCTGCCTCGTCTCCCCCTCGCCCCGGCCCCCTTCCCCCGGAGCCATGTCCTTTTTCTTCCTCCATTGTTGTCTACCGCCATTGTCATTCGTCGCGCGAGCGACTCGACCGATAGCGCGGAACGGATTAACCCGTCTTTGTCGATGATACCAAGAAAGGAGGAGCCTCTTCTTCGTCCATCGGAGCTGTGCAATTAACGTCAAACGTCCCCTCGTACGTTCGGCTCCCCTTTTATGCTTTTGAATCGAAGACGGTCGAATTAGAGGTTCGCCGGGTATCATTTCGGAGTTATTAACGTTGATGGCGGGTGTTGGACCCGTGACACCGGGCCGAGCGTAATTCTCGGCTCGCTCCGCCGAGGCTGATCCGAATCGCGCTCAACATTTTAATGGATCGAGTTTTCCCGTTGCTGGTAATATTTTAGAGCTGTACGCTCGAATCTTTCTTCCTGCTAATGAAGTTTCCAAAGTTGGCGGTCGGAGGTCCTTATGAATGGAAAGAATCGCTGCTAGAATTTCAATGCAAGTGACCGTCAGTCGCAGTTTTAAATCATATCTATTGTAAGTTGTTTCCTTGGTTTCTTACGGAACGAATCCCGGGTTCTAATGTGCTTTGAAACTTTCGGAAACCGGGATATATATAAATTGCGGGAAAGAGAAGCACGCAGGTGGACAAGTATTTGCCTTCGAGTGGTTCTATATATTTGATGACCGAATTGGGTGAATGAAAACAAAGACGCCACTTGTGCTAGTAGAGTAGAAAACAGTACACTTATTACCCCATGTAGTTGATTACCCACCCAGTGTTTCATTCGAGTACATGCCCCCAAATTCTTGAACCCTCTTCCTGGATCATCCTCCGTCGGGAGCAGCATCCCCCAGGGCTTGGGGTTTGTTTCATGAGCGACCGTTCGTCGGAAGCATGTCTCCAAGACGGGAACTAGCGTATCCGGGCTGCCCGAGCTGGTTCGCTAGTGCTTAGACCATGAAAGAGGCTCGACTGGGAACGTTCTGTGAGTGCAGCAGCCCCACCCAGACTTAATGGTGAACGAGGGCGTCGAGAATCGGGGTTAGACCAGGGGAATTCCTGTCTTCCTCGCAGAGGTGTGCAGGGGTCGAGAATTCTCCTTTACTTCCCATGCCGGGCCGAAGTTCAGTGAACGTGGATGACAGGCATCAGCTGCGACTCCTTCGTCCCGAAAATTAGGTTTCAACACTGGAGGGTTGTGGTCATGCCCTAAAAATATGCCCTGCTAGAAAACGCGACAAAGGAGACTATACTTACTCCAACTGTACCATTCAACACGTGCTGAAGCTCACAACTAGTGTTAAATTCAAGCTGGGACCTCAACATGTTACTGCTACGCCAAGCTGAGAGTTGAATGATTTTATCGACAATAAGTTGCACGTGTTAGGATATCGACGAGTTTCTTTCGTGATCCGCTCCTTTAACCGTTAAAGGTTAGATGGGACAAGGAGGAAAGAATAATTACGGACGCGGTGAAATGCTAACATCTTAAATTGCCCTTCGCGCTCGTGGCGTGATGCACGGGAGAAACTTTATTAGCCCCGCTTTCTGTTTATAAACTAATAGTGATTTATAAACGACGGCAAAACAATGGCGGGGCGCGACCATGAATCACCGCCGCCGGCGAGAACCGTTTCGCGTTGTTACCCCAAACACGTTAAGCCTTCGCGAAAATTAAAGAGCTTTCGTGGAAATTACGACAGGGGGCCTGCGGGGTTGAACCAGGCCAGGTGGTTAACGTCAAAATTGCGCGCCATTCGCGAAGAGGTATTGAGAAAGTATTTAGGTACAGGCAGTTTCAATTTAGTCGCCGCAAAGCTCTCGTATGGCCGGTAATACAATCTTTCTCGCTACTGGCGCTTAACGTGTTAGATTTTAAATTAAACACGGAAATGAGATGCAAGTTCGAGGGCGACCTTTGATGATATATTTCAATTACCACGGGCCGCGCAGTCGATCGCAGAACTTCACGCCATTTTCAACGCTACCCACGCGTCTTCTATCCACGCCATTCCAAAGTTAAAGGACATTTAAATAGGTTTCGCTCGTTTAACACGCTCCGTGCCACGTGGGCCACCAGAGGCTCACGATATTTAGCAGTGATGAAATTTTTATTCAAAGGAAAAAAGTGTTTCCCAATTCGGTGTCGAAATTGAAGGGAATAAAAGGAAGCTGAAATTGTGGAGAATATTACGCAACTACTACTATTTTTCTAGAAATGAATTTAGATTTCTTATCACTTTTTATAGTGGTAGGTACCAAAAAATGGTAAACAAAATAGTTGTTTGGTTCGAAACAGATGTGTAACGTTACAATAAATTAATATTCTCTTATACACTCTCTACACTCTCATTGTAATTTAATTTAAATTTTTAAGAAAATGAAGGTATTCGAGAATAACGAATCATTTTTTATTCGAATAATGTCCAACTCATTTTTATTATGGATCTATTGTCATGGTTTATGTTTCGCGGTTGTGTTGCAGTGAAATTGTAGTGAGTCGTCAAAAAAAATAAGATATTAACATTTCCAACCTCCTTTTGCAAATTTGTAAAAATTCAATCATTTCACGGTGTACAGATTTGTGGTCTGTGAATTAATTCGCATTAGTTTAACGCTTTAAATTAAATAATGGTTTTCAAGCGAACTGACAAGGGTTTGAAAAGAAATTATGATAGTGGTCTGCAGTGAAATTCATAATATCGAGTTTCAGTCAAGTGCATGCATTTTTCACTGTTTTTCAGTTAAAAATGTTTCTCTGAGAAACGAATCCGATAAAAGAAAGAATAATGCTATTACTTCTCTCTGTTTTTCTGCAAAGATCCACTCTCTTGCTAACTTTTCCACGTATTTCACCACAGTCATGTGATTGACAGCTCTCTGGTTTAAAGTAAAGTGAAATAGAAAAGTTCCTTCGTTGTTTAACAAGCCTGAGTCTCGTTATAAATTGCAACAAAGAGAACTGAAGATCACCAGTGTAAATGGAAACAGTTAAACAGATTTTTCTCACAATAGACCAGCGTAACTAGGTCAGAGAATAATGGTGGTGTGGAGTAATAAGCCTGTTGAAAGAAACTGTGGCATGCAAGTGTGCATTTCTGTCTGCGGGAACAGTTCGACTATAGCTCAATTACGTTTCACTAGAAATTGAACGTGCTTCACATTTCAAAAGTAGTACAAAATATTAATGATTTCAGACTTAGCTGTAAACATAAAGTGCAATAATCCTCAACCAATACCTACAGCACTGCGGTTGACCAAACCAGAAACTTTCACCAAGATTAACATCTCCACCATGTCGACAGTCACAAAAACCGAGAAAGAGACAAGAGGGTGGATTTGAACCTCCCCTTCAGCACCGAGATTAAAACTATCCCAAAGTTTCATATCCCCTTTCAATCCCTTCCCAAATACTTCGTTTTCGCACTAACGAATCGCAAACTACGCGTCGCGACCCGGAAGTGTGCGGGGCGAAAGGAGGACTTCATCACTTAAAAACCCTTATAACCACGCGGATGGTTTCTCAGCCGATTAGCCGACTGCTGACTTCTGTTTGCGGTTACATTTATATTACACGGTTAGCGGCGATATTAATCGGCCCGAGCGTCGAAACTGAAAACGAGAAGCGAGCCGAGAACGAATCGCTCCGCGATTGTTCCCCACGCCCTACCCTTGTAATCCGCCCACTTCCCTCCTTTTATTTGCCCAGATAGATAAACGGCATTTCGTGTCCCTTGGAATAACCGGCCGCGATACTGCGGCATGAAATTGGCCGACGATGTCACAAGAATCGCATTAGTCGTCCCGGCTAGCGTGCTGGAAAGTGCACACACAAGCTAATTACAGGACGACACGAATGCCTTTAATTACTTTTATTCCAATTCCAACGAAATTTGTTGGAGGCAGCAGTCCCCGCGGGCACGTTATACTATTAGGTGTGGAAGTGTCCCGCGTTGTATGCACCCTTTCGAAATCGTCCCTGGTGTAGGCACCGTTCCACCCCGGCGTGTGTGCACGCGCGTTTCCAAGCGCGCATACCAGCCGAGGTTGGCCAGTATTGCTGTTAAAATCCACGATCGAGGATAATCCGCAAATTGACCGAAATCTCGATGACAAAGCGTCACTAGGCCCGGCCGGTAGTTTCATGGGATCGTGGGATGGCACAGCGGGGCTGAAACTCGATCAGCAAAATAAAGGCTGATTTCCATCGATCGCCCCTCTATCTGATTCCACCCTAGGACTCGTTCGCACCCTTCAGAGCCACGAATTCGTTTATTCTTTCGCTACGTGTCCGGTTCCGAGATAATGATTTTTCGGTTTTGGTGTTTGAAAGCTTAACGAGGGCTCCGTTTTCGTGGCGTGTTTTAATTGGTCCTTCCCTCGCGTGGTATTTGCTGAACATGCGCAAGGAAAGTTCGCGTGTGTAGCCCTCTGTTTGATAAATCTTGCTATTTCCTGTTGTGGGTGATGTATCACTCGTCGCGGAGTGTTTAAGTTAGATTCATGGGTTGGAACGGTGGTAGTCTTTTTCTCTGTGAGGATATTATCATAATTGAAAGTTAATATCCTAAAACTGATAGCAAAGACTCAGTCTACTTCTTCATATTCTAATTCCAGAAGTTTCAAGGATTTGTAATATTCTAAGGTATGGTTTCATCACTTTGTATTCCCCATCACTGATCTAAACTACTAGACAATATGGTTACAGAAAGCGGAACTGGTTGTACGTTGCGATTAGATATGGGAAATAATGAAAATATTTTGTTGAAATCGCAATATATAGTGCTGAACTTTAATATTATAATATATTATTTTCCCTCACCTGGTGAAGTAGAAAAAAGGTATAAATTTCGTATTTCGGATAACCTAATAAGTATGTAACAACAAGAATTCTTAAACTTGACAGTCAGTACATTTAAAGGTTTGATTTTCTTTATTATCCTATTCTCAAGTCTGCCACAGAATTTCTTTGTACAGGGTGTTCAAAAAGTTATGGTCACTGCTTCAGAGGGGAATCCACAACCTTGCCGCAAAACTGTTTATAATATTGAAAATGAATGTTAATTTTTTTACATCAACACATTCTGCTCGCTGAAAAGAGAAGAAGTTTAAAAGGACGATATGCCACAAGCGCCACGTTTTCTCAAAGGCGTGAAAAATGGTTTCATAAAATACGTGGATCACTTCGTCCATGTCAAAACTTTATCAATTTTTTTTAGGAAACTATGCGTTTGAGCCATATGCTTCCTTTTACACTTTTTCTCCTTTCAGCGAGCAGAATATGTCGATGTAAAAAAATTACAAAAAATTACAAAACTCCACCGATCCAGAGATGTAAATTCACCCCTGAAAGCCGTGACCATGTAACTTTTCAGGTGCAGATTCACCCCTGAATGCAATGACTATCACCTTTTTAACACCCTACCTATATACACACGTGCTTAATGTTTTTGTTCTTTTGAACACCGTACAATAACAACTGAGCCAAAAAGGAATGAAACTACGTACTATTGATAAATATTCTAAAAATCTAAACTACCTGTGTGACGGCACTATCGATCGTGCATTTTATCTGGTATATCCTGTTATTCTTTTTACCGCGCAGTTAGACGCCAGAGCATGAGATCTGGATTTCTGATGCCAGAATGATAGACCCCGCGCATGAACATTCACGGTTAAAAGCGTGTAGTCGAAACGAAATCAATATTTCCTTTCATTACTCTATTTTTCTTCCTTTCGCCGAGAATTAAACGTACGAAAAAATTTCCATTTGTTCTACTAATTATTAGTAGCTTCATAAAAAGCAATTGCATATAAAATAATAACGAAGACGTTGTTGATTCTCAGTTTTGTAATATTACTCTCCCAGCTTGTATGTAGGTAATTCGGTGTGATTTAATTGTTTGAAATTCCATTTTTCCAAATTTCTTCAGAACTCTATGAATTACTTACAACCTGGACTTTCAATTTTTATGATTGGAACACTACTTTGGAACAACGATTGTTTAAATTGGGAAATATTCAATGCCATTATTGGCAAGAATGTGGATGTAAAACTTTTCTCCATTTCCAACTGGTGTGCTGTTAATCAAACATTCCATACTCTCGTGTAATTGCAATGAAATCAAAGCAGGATAGATGAAAAAGTGTGGAATGAAACAATGAATCGCTGGAAACACGTGTTCCGTTTCAATTGAGGGGCGATTGTTAAACACGTTTCAGGAGTTACAAATCAAATTACATCGTTTTATTCACCTCTGGTGGTGTTCGGCTATTTTTCTCCAAATTTCTCGACAAAAGCATCAAGTTTTTTAAATTAAAAACGGTGCAAACAATCGAATGTAGGCGAGAGCAGATGCATTTAACTGATGACACATGTTTAGTTCGTGATTGAAGTGAACTGAGCAAGGCTGTTTCGAAGCTGATGGTCGAATGAAGTCAGTTCCACCTGAGTTGTGCCAATTATAACTTCCGAACTGTAAAAAACAATCATACGTATCTTGGAACATTCTCTTGTACCGCCTTTCGGTTAATTAAAAATCGCCTCCCATGTCACGATATATAATATCATCTATCGAAGTACTTTTTTTGGAATATTTTTCCGAAATCCCTTTTATAACTCGCTATGAGTAAAATTAGGTCTCATCGCGTGTTAACGTATGAATAGCGATACGTCGTGGTAACAATGTTGTAATCAGTTAAAACAATTTTGGCGAGCATTTTAAACAGGTTCATATACTCGATTCTGTTGAAATGGAAATTAAGCAAATTTTTGCGACAGCGAAACGAAGTGATAATACTAATCTCCATTGAATAAGTTTTAATTGCAATTTCTGTTGATAATACTGCTTCCCACATTTATTTCGGTTGCTTTAATAATATAATTTATGTGTTAAATAAATAAATAAATACTACATTTGTTGAGAGAAGCAGTTTGTTCCAAAAAGACATATATTTCAAGATCATTTCTTTTTTCATAACTTCAAAATTTATATAAAATAAAATCAACTGTACATGATATATTGATCTTTAGATAAAGTTGACTGAAAAATTCATCAAACAGGAATGCTAAAAATTTCCTTTAAAAATAATTTCTTAGATACAAATGTTCAAAATGTTCTTTTTATTGTTCCTATACACCTTTAAATTGGCATTCATTTTACAATATTTGAATTTGCAGTAAATGACATTACTTTTACTTGTTTGTATGCTATTTAATCATCAAGAAGAGGATTCCATTCAAATTAAAATCCTAACAAACCTCACAATCATTTATTACAAATGCACACTCTACTTTCAGTATAACAAAGAAGTTAATATAATAGTCTACTAGATATATACAAAATATAATCTACTCTCGCTTCCTATGGTAACAGTAAGAATTTTCACACTGGAATAAAATTTACACTTAAATACACGGTCAGCCGTGTGCGCGTCTGGCAACACACTATTTCTCAATGATGAGGCTCAGACACGGAAAAAGGAGGAACCGATATCTGCTAAGAATTCTCTCAACGTACAATTGGGAGGTAAGAGTCGTTCACCTTCCGAGAGGGACGGCAGATATCTTAAGCGAAACTGCGCTACTGATAGGATACTGGGAAAGCTGGTGCTCACACAGAATTGCTTTACTCTTCAGGGAAGACAATCTCATTGGACTCGCTGATATGCGACCTGGTCGTTTCTATAGATCGACGATACCAATCTATTTCTACTATTAGATAATCCGACGTGACGATTTCAACGTCCCTTTCAAAGGAAGGTCTCCGAGTAGAGTGGCAGTTGAGAGTCTTAACCAAATGGAACCGGTATTTGACGATCTTCTTTCCTTCCATCAGTTCAGTCGATTTCGAATGAAAGTTTGCTTTATCTCTTTGGCAGTTTATTAACAGTATGTTGCGTAACGTACATTGGTAGCTAATATTGAATAATTAAAAGAAGCGGTTGCAAGTAAACTTCTTATTAGAAGTTGAAATTTGTTGAAGTTAAAATATTCTGAAGATTTTCTTCGTGTTTTCTCGACATATGGTAAACTAGAATTTTTTTGCAAAAATTGTAATAAAATGTCAATTTCAAAACTATTGGCATATATTCTAGAGACATTGAGATTAACCCATGAATTTTTTTATAACGATTGGATTCTTTAGATGAGAATGGCAGTCGTTCAGAAATTGTTCTGGGTGTGAGCCACCCAGGTCAACGAAGGGTTAAATTATTAAATAATACTTCCTGTATCATTTAAATTATAAGTGTGATTTAAAGAAACTATTCAAAAAATTAGTATTTAAATTATCAAAGTATATTTTTTGGTTTTATAAAATTTAACAATCGTTCCGCACCGATCAATTAATGAACAATTACTTTGAACGTCAGAAGAATAATGGAAATGGTGGAATGATTCAATTATTATCTCGTACTCAAAACTCATTACCCCTGCGTTGTTTAATTTCTAACAACAACGCGACCACTCGAACCCATAATAACCTTAAACATCGCGAATCCACTTCGCTAATAATTCCATTACGAAGCCTTTATCTCCGTAACACAATGAATTCCTTCCGCGTGGCCCCGAGCACGTAATCTCGTGACGCGAGAACACGGTCCACCGGCCACACAAATCACTTTGAGCCAATAATTCAGTCGCGGGCGAATTATTGATGCGGCCCGTTATAAGGATATCGGAGAAAAATGCAAGCGGGGTCGCAGCTGGCCGCGATGCGAAGAGATCAGTTTTCGTTCGCCGGATAGTTTTTGTAAGTCTGCATTAGTCTACTTTTGCCCCGGTCAAAGGGAGAGCACGCGTGGGTATGGTTGCTTTTTAGCCCCTCGAGTTTTTCATCACGAGTTCAAAGGGGGATGCTCCGGGAGCAGGGAGTGAGTAAGAAAATGAAGACACTCCATTTCTCTCTTCTTCCGGCTCCGCTGCTCTTTCCCTTCCGTCCGCGGGCCGTCTTTTTCTGCGGATGGGCATTCGAAAATACACCCGGCGAAGGAGGCTCGCCGGGCGCAGCTGGAAACTTTGCCAGGCGGGAGCGCCTTTAACCGCCATAACCGCTTGGTAATTCAAACAAGGCTAACCCCGTGGCAAACCTGGGCCCCGATCCATAAATCGGTGAAACCAGGGTAAAACGCGTAGATTGAAGAAAGTTGGAGGGGTAATAGATAGGGAGGCGTAAACGTTCCACGGAATACCAAATGAACGCGAATAGAAGTCTCTCTCCCAGTCACATATTCTCCCACCCCCAACCCCCCTTCTGCCCTCCCAACGGTGTTTCAACTCTCGACCTTTAATATCCCCCTAACCTACCCTCATCCGCGATCCTTCCCTCTTCTTTCTTCCACCGTTCCTCCCTGCCCCGTGTCCTCTTCTGCGCCGCAGCCTGGCAAGACTTTCCGCCAATGCTCCCGGGCCACCCAATTCTACGCGGGACCTGCTAGGAATAACTGAATTTGATTCGCCGGAGTGGCCGAAAGTGGCAACGAGAGAAAGTGTGCGCGTCGTTACGACCCTATCGATGCGTTCTCCTGGATACGTTTCACGATCGATTCGCGTGATTTCGAGTAGCCATAAAGCCGAGTTCAGGAGTTTCGGGGGAAAGAGTTATCTGTCGGATTTATGGAACGCGTTAAATGAAACCTTCTATGGAAAGGTGACTTTTCGTAGTAAATTCAAAGGGGCTGGGGCGGGGAGATATTTTTGTTTCTCAGAGAGGGCTCGCAATTTGAAATTAGCTTATGTGAGTGGGAAAAATGTGAACTCTGCGAAACGCGGTAAGTAAATATCTGACGAATTTTATAGAATATTTATCACTTGATCGTTTCGATTATTTGGGGCTCCATTGAAGGTATTGGAAAAGCCATAAGTTCTCTCAGTTTCATTTACGGCGTTATTCGGAATTTTCCAAAAGCTGAATGAAAAATGCGATCAGTTTTATTAATTTTGGTAGGATTTATTTTTGTGGTCACATAAAATAAAGTAATAGCAATGATTTATGACAAAAATTAAAATAGTATATCTGTTCAATCACCTATCTATAGTTTTATATGCCTCATATTGTAGGAACTGCATTATTTATTCCTTTCAAAAACTCCGATTTAAGAGTTGCTCTTCTATTTGAGGGTTCCTTTATGAATTTTTCATCTCTAAGATTTCCATTCGTCTCAAGAACATCAGTTTTCACGAGGACCACATTCAAAGTTTATTTAAAGCAAATCTGTATTTTGTTAAATTAATGTATCATTCTCACCTTGCATGACACGACATTAATTCGAACACGCGACGTTGCTGTTTTGTGGAAGAACCATTCTGTTAAGGTTTCTTTGTAGTGTCGAAGGAGATAGAACCTAGCTGAGTTTATAAAGACAGTTTCGATGGAACACCAGGAACTTGGGGAACTAGTAGTTGTGATGGTTTAAGAGGAGAAGCAAACGAATGAACGAAGTCGCGAAAACTTTTGGGCGGTTGTCATAGTTCGTCTTAAAGTCGGGCGACGAACAGGATACGCTATGTCTAATTGAGGGACGGAAAGGAACGATTCCGGTGGATAGCCTAGAATTCTATTTAATCTCTCTTCTTTTACTCCTTCTTTATCGTATGGGCGAATAGCTGGGTTTAAAGAGAACTTGATAAAAGTATAGAACACGGATTTTGACGTAAAGTCAGCAGGAGTTTACTTTTGAAAACTGATTCGATTGTGCAGAATTACGATAAAATTATAAAATTCGCTGAATGGGAACAATTACAATGGGATTCGTATTTAAATGCAATCGCGCTGAAAAATAACTCTCCATATTAATTATTTGTCTATAGAATTCAATTCATTATAGAATTTAATTCTCATAGCACTGAATCGTCAATACTTCCGTTTCAAAGCTTAAATCAGAAATATCCGTGTCGTATGCAGGATTTAATATTGGGGGAGCCGAATTGAATGGATAAAAATATTTGTAATGCAAATTCAATAAAATTCTTTAGGTGATTATAAAAATTTATTTTAAGGATAAAATCCAATTTTCTTTTCTTTTTACGAAGTCCCTTCTTTAGTCTCCTCTGGGTGCGCCACTGACAAATATATTACAGAAACTTGTATTAATTCTCAAATCCTAATGATCAATTATTCCCCTGCTCTTTTAATTTAAATAATGCAAGGTGCATATACATGAACATAAAAGTATGTACTTTACGTCACTGACAAATAATTAAAGTGCACCAAAGTACCAAAGTGTCTTCCCCGTTCGACACGAAGATTAAAACCTAAAACAGAAAATTCTGCATCGACTCGCTCGGAAATTTTCCCAACGTAGAAACACTCGTTCATGTCTGGCTTCAAAGTGCACTCCACAGTGTTGCTTGCGACGCGTCGAGGATGTCAAGACTGTCAATAGCGGACAACGACCGCGTGGGCATTGATTATGACAACAAAGGAAAGTTAGATCGCAGGCGGCTGACACGAATGCGAGTAAATAAAAAGCAGCTTCTGGCATTCGTCCGTGGCGCGGGCACGCTACGGGCATCGGCGGACGCATTCGACGCACCGGGCGCGCTGCCGTGCTCGTTTCGTGAATTCTCGTTGACGTAATTTGACTCACCGCGTTTCATCCCGTTTATTACATCGCCGGTTCAGAGGCGCCGCTCCCGTGGGTTCGTGAAATTTTTCTTCACGTAATGACTTTCAACGGAATATGCCGTTCCTCGCGAACGCCGCGAGTATTGCATGGCGACGACAGTGAACAAGGCAGTGAAACTTTGTCGCGTCGGGGGATGAATGTCTGTGGGGCACTAATGAAGGAATTCTTCCGCTTTGTATCGGACGAGAGAAATGGACATTGCAGATATTCGTGGCTTTTTGTCGTTCGCAATTTTTTCCGGCACGATGTTCGCAATTGGAAAATTCATCATAATAATTGTAAGGGATCTGCAGGGTAAATGTTTTTGGAGCATAAAGTGTGCGTTTTTTTTTTACCGACAGGTACAAGTGTGGGTGCCATTCCCAAGGCTTCGATTTTTATTTATATACAATTGTAGATTCCTAAATTCTGTAAATCTTTGAAAGGGACTTTGATGGATTAACTTTCCTCTAGGAATTTTAATAAGTGTTGGGAAAGGTATCAAGGACACTTCTACGAAGTGTAATGAACAAAGGAGTATTGTTACAAATTTGAACCTTTTTTTTTGTATGATGGTAAAATACAAGTTGATTGTTAGTTTGATATAGGGAGAAGCTTTGTGGGCAATACTGTTATCAATAATAGAATTATTCGTCGTTAATCACTATTTTCGAAGAAATGCTTCGCACGTCGTAAATACACAATTCCATTTATACTAAAATATTGTCTGCTTAAATTTCATTGTTCATAATTTCGTTCAGTACCCTTCAAATATATAATAGAAGCAGCCTTATTGAATGTAAATTGACCAAACAATTAAAAATTACTTTTCTATACATTTACAATCTATTCCTCCATAAAATCCCCGAAATAATTTCGTTCCGTTATTTCCGCGTATTTAATTATTCAAAAGATACTGGCGATTTTCACGGTGGTTAGAAAACACAGAGGGGAAAAAATAAAACGTAATTTCGTGCCATTTGTTCGGGGATGGAGGGAGCAGGAGTGCCGTATAGACCATCAGGCGACGCATTGGACGCACCAGTCGTACTCGCGTGGCCGTTTCATAAATTCTGGTTTGTGTAATTTAACTCACTACATTTCAGCCCCTTTATTACATCGTCGGTGCAGAAGTCGCGGTCGGGCACAGATTCACGGTGAATTTTCCACGAAGCAATGACTTCCAACAAATAACGCCGTATTTTCTGATTACAAGAAATACCAAACGCCCGGGCGAAACAGCCAGCGGTCGGCAGTCTCTCAAAGTTGCGCCGATAAACCGCTGGCTCTTTCGATCCGCTGCCCCTTTGCCCCTCGAATTCGATCCGAATATCCGTGGTAATCTGGTTTTCGGGATTCCTTCAGAGTCCGCGGCACCGAAAGCGGCCCATTTTTCCGCCCAGCCAATTATCGAACCGAACGAACTCATCGTTTGCTAATCTGAAAACAATGCAATAATGAATATCAAATATTTTTAAGCTCCGCTACCGGTGGAAAGCCAACACGTATGCGCCGTTACGCGTTCGGGGATGAGCACAACGTGCATAGTAAATGGATCGACCAATATTTGCGGGCTTTTGGCAAACAATCAGACAAACAGAACCTGTACGCCATGTTCGAACTAAATGTTAGTTAGCGCAAGTCAGGTGTGTGTTATTTCCATTAGTAGCGACCGTGATTGTGTGTCTGTAACGTGCGCCATCCCTTGTTAGACTCTGAGTACATACTGCCTCCACCTCCTACCCTCCCCCATCCCCCCAGTGTATACTTAAGGTTCTGAACATTTATATGTATATAGAAAGGATGTGTGGACAACTTTGCCCCGTTGCGACGAGTTCCTCGACGCCCTTTCGCGTTGCCTAACTGCAAGTGTCTCCAAATATTGGTTACATTTTTCGAGCCCGCGGGTTGACCGTCCGCGTGTTTACTTCGCCGATGCATATATTTACGGGGTACGTAAGTGTCACCGTATGGGAAAGTGGCAAACACCAATGAATGGGTAGCCCATGTAGGTATTTGTATTTCATATTGGAGAAACCGATGCACTTCCTTGTACAGAGGAAAATTCGTGGTAGACTCTAATGAAGTCGTAGTTGATTTCTTCTTGTATGCTTTGTCACGCTTTGTTTCTTTCTTGGAATTTAGAATATGGATGATTGTTTTCCTGAATTTGATACGATAGTGAGGTATATTTAGGTGAAACGAAAAGTTCCAGCAGGTGAATTTTGTTGAAGAAATTAACTTGAAAGATTTTGTCTTAGCAAAAAGTGAAATATATTCTGAATAAAATTAGCAATCGAACTGTAAACCTATACTGAAATGGCATTTTAAACTGTTCGCCATTCTAAATCTTATGCGGGGCATACAAAGTAGATATTCTTAGAGGTTATCCTGTTTAACCCTCCGCGGCCACACTTTCTTTTAATAACAAATTGGTCACATGGGGTCCACCGCACCCCAGTGTCATTTTTAAGTTACCATTTTCGTATATTTGAAATAAACATACAATCATGCTCTAATAGTCTTTTTCTAGAAATGTAAATTTTGATACAATGAAATTTGTAGTTCAAGAAGAGCGATTTTTCACGGTTGTGGAAAAAAGCGATATTTTTTCCCCGCCATAAATCCCCTTTGGAAGTCGTAAAGGCGTGACATTTGAACACGAAAATTGTTCTGTGGTTGCGATACATCCCGTGTGACCACGAAGGATTAAAATGTACCTATATACGTGATTTCACAACCTAGCAGGAATGGGCAACAAAAATAGTTCCGAACAACGAAGTTTAATAAAATTTTACCTATGCCCTGTTTCACGTTTAATATTAAAATCAGTCTACTCGATATCTGACCATTTTAAACACCTACCAACTGCTTCACCTTGTCGAGGTTCTACTATAGTAGTCTAACACTATCTATGTTCCGCCTAAGAAACCTCGAAACGTTTCACCATACCACAAATACCGATTAGCTAAATATCACTCGTCTCCCACTTCCTGATCAACATACCAAAACTTTCAATACCCTTTTAAAGTACCACATTCAGTCCCCTTGCTCTTTCAAAGCAGCGGAAGCTTGAGCGCCACGCGTCAGCAGAAGTTTCCAGCAGAAACTCCTTAATACGTAATTTCATAGCACATTAATCACTCAGCGGTACACAGGATTCGAAATCGCGTGTGCGAATTTCCCCACACGAGCCAGCCTATATCGCTTTGTTACGCAGAGGCCGACAGTGACGAGTTAATTTCGGTAACACCCTGAACGCGTCCTTCCCGAATGAATTCACCTTCGGGCGGGAACAGCCGAAAAACGCGGCCCGTAACTCAGCCCCGCCGGTTGTACTGTTTTTCTTCTGCGCGATAAAATCCATCGGACAGATTGAATCGTTGCGGACAAACCGGACGCGTTCGTGTAAAGCCCCGGCTACCTGGGAGCGATTTTAATAAAGTTAGCGGCCGCTCGGAGAATGTGGCGGGTTCGCGGGCCTGGAACGGGGGAGTTGGGTCGGCGTGGCGGCGGGTTGAGGGGGGGGGGGGCGGCCGCGCAGGGGGTGTGGGGACCGGTGGCAAATGTCCTTCGCGCGAGAAAGTTTATATCGGCGATGCGGCCACGCGACGGATGGGTTTTCAGCGGCACTGCCTCGGCGGGAAAGTCAGAAGCCGCGGAGGGAGGGTGGGAATGGGCGGAGCGGGATCGGTTCTCACCCCCGAAAAAAGAGGGGAAAAAAATGCAGCGACGATGAAACGTCGGGGGACCCCGGGTCCGCGTTTTACGTATTTACGGAATGGTACACACTCGCGCGTACAAGCCACATAACTCACCGTCTGGTGACCCATATCCAACTAATTTTCAGATAATTAATATTTCAGTCGCGGCTTTGTTACGCGCGAGTTAATTTCGATTTGGCCACGTTTCAGTTTCCTGCAGTCCTCTGCCACCGCCCATTCCATGCCGCGCGAGCCACCCCCAACCCTCCCACATTACCTCTTTTACCATTGCATCCTACCACTGCCACTCGTCTAGCTCTCCGTCTCTCTCTCTCTCTCTCTCTCTCTTTCTCTCGCCCGCTTTCACCCGCTTTCCCGCTCCTCGCGACCCACCCCCTCTCTGACCGTGGCCACCCTCCCTTTCTATTTCTTTCTCGCCTCCCTCTGCTAGTGGCACGCTACCCTTTCCCCTCGGTTAAACCGTTTCTCGTGAAAAGCGCCAGCCAACCAACCGTGCGCATTCGTACGCGAAGTGCGTGCATAATTTATTTTCACCGTGCTTTACCTTCGGCCACGGTGAAACGGCCAACCTGCAACGTTTGCTCGGCAACAATTTGAAATTCACCTATCGGAATTGCGTGTCACTTGTTGTGCTTTCGTCCCCGCTGACCGATGAGGAGCGAATAACAATTCGCGTCTTACCGCCGTCGGACGATTTATCCAGCTGCTCGATCAACGGGTTGCTGCGTTTCAGGGGTGCCATTCTCGAAACGCGAATTAGAGATTCGTGGTTTCGGCGGTTCGACGAGATTCGTGAAAAGGTAGAATACATTTCCCGGGAGGAAAATGAAGTATGATTGTTTAAGCTATCACGGAAATTCGTGATGGAGGGGATTGTTTTCCGTACTGAAATGAATTTCTGGCTTGCTCGGAATAATTCAGAGCAATTCGAGCTTCGTGACTATTTTTTTTTTTTTGATACTTGATGGAGGTTCTTTTACAATTGGTGTTTTAAATAATGATTTTCATGGCAGTACAGTAGAGCGTCAATTATACAAACCGTCGATTATCCGAACCAGTGCTGCATCACCGCTACCCCCACCACTTCTTCGAATCAGATTGGTACCGATTGATTGATTGACTTTTGCGTAATAGAAATTAACGCAGTAGTACTATTGTATTTAATAAGTAACTTAATAAGTAATAAGTAATTCGAATTTCCGAACCACCTCGGTCCCATTCTGTTTGGATAATTGACGTTCTACTGTATTAGTGATAATGATTAGGATGAAGGTTTCGTATTAACGGGTGTTTTTATAATTCCATTATAAGCTACTCAGTGCGTTCAGCAATTACACTCTCATATTTAAAATACCTTTTTGTAGCAGGATTATATTTTCCTATTTGGTGAAATATTGTCCGTAGCTCTAATTTTTTCTACAACACGTTCATGCTTCGTAGTGCCATTATTTGACAAAATTTAATGAAACTATAAAATGTCTGCAAAAATTGAAGTAAACCAGATTAATATATCAAACAGGATAACGAAATTAAACAGAGGTAAAATCTCAATCAACCATCTTTGTGACTTATAGTATCACAATTATCACTATTTATGAAGTATCATCATTTGACGAAAAACGATTCACGTTATGCAAATACATAGTACGAGTAATATTATAAAATAAGGTTTCACAATTCCAGAAAAACTGTGACGATGGAATGTACGAAACTTTACTTTTCATTGTGTTGTTTCAAAACATTCCGCATTTGCATACATTATGCCGCGCACAATGGCGATGCGAAGTATTAATTGTATGTGCACTATATCCGATCGTTCGGTGAATAGCATATTTATATTCTGGTCCAGGTTTTGGTTCGATTAATTGAGACACATGTTGAAATGGTACAAATCAGCTCATTAACGTTTCATATCCTTGCATACATTACGCGTGCAGTAATACAGCAACATCTATGCATTCAATTTCAATTCATTAATTGCTGTATTTTGGCTTTATTAAATGAGTCGTATACAAGAAGGAAATTAAAGATTCATATAGCAACACAGAACAAAATAAAAGCAATATTATATGCATAACTTCTGCAAAATTACTTTTCATCCCCCTATAACGCATTGAAACCACTTTAATAGTCCATTCCGAGTTTATGAATTTAAATGCAGTATGTCAAATGATCAAACGCACTACTACATTCATACAAATGTATTTGAATAATCACTTCCATTTACACGCTAAAGTACCTACACAAAAGAAAATCGGTCATATGGATGATATACAAGAGACAAAATATCAATATTGTAAATTAAATTTTGCTTACGATAATGTAGTAAGCAATTCTGAATTTTCTGGATTGTGTTTTGGATTTTAGATCGTTAATGCGAATGATGTTTAATATTATTTACAGAAGAGGATTGATTTTACAGACATTATTATGTCTGCAGTTTCACCCTTCTATTTTTTAATGCAAAGGAAGCTACGTTCATCTTACCAAAATATTCCGAAAATAGATCGCCACGAGTGAGACTGTACTTGTTGGAGGTTGATGGTTCAGGATGGGGTTGGGAGTCTTCGCGTCACCAGGAAATGGCGACCGTTTCCTCTTCGTGGCCCACCCACCGTTCCTCTTCCCGCTGAGGGTTTAACTATGCAGTGTCTCTCAACCTATTGCACTAGTTTTTTCTCAAATGGAAGATAACGTTATCAGTTCGAAAAGAAACTTCTCTGACGGTTCTCTCTCTTATCCCGTAAAATCCTCGTATTTGTTTAAAAACCTTCGTTTGCAAAAAATAACACGTTCGAGTCATTTATCTCACAGTCTATTGGGAATGAAAAAGAGTTACAGATTTTGCATTTACTAGTAATGTGAATAAATCTGGTCACTTCAACGTAATGTACGATTTCTTAGGCATTTCCGATAATTTCACTAAAAAGTGTTTCCAACAAAAGTTAGATTTTAAAATTCAAAAAAATTCTATGGTGCCCCCCTCTTTTCTTATGCCCTAAACACGTGCTTATTTTGCTTGCTGATTAATCCAGCACTGATCATGCTGCGTTCAGTAACTATTTAGGCACGCCTGTATTTGAGACAATCAGTTGTGTAATGATATTACATCGCAAACTGTAATAGTGCATAATAATGTTTAATTGAAATACCATGTATACGAACAGTATACATATAGCAACACAATAGAATGCTACATAATGTTTGTTGGCTACACAATTTAGAAAGTACAAAATTAATTTCTCCTCCAAACTCTGTACTTGCTACATCAAAATGGTCCATTGTGAACCTACACTTACTATACACAAACAAATCCTGACACAGTAATCAATTGGCAAGGCTGATCTATCAGAAGTTAAAACGAGGTAAAAACATTTCTTATTGGAAAAATTCAAAATCTCCCATATTACACTTACATATATAGCTTCTTTATTAAGACTTAATTGGATCACAAGACACACACGTTTAACTAATATTTTCTCAATTCATATTTGTATAAAACGTTTTCTTCATACAAGTAGCTTCTATACAGTCTTTCGTATGTCCACGTTAAACGAAACTTTCAAGCATCGAAGGGTAGTAAAACATAAAAATCGCAAACAATTATCCACGTGTCAGCAACTATAGTATATAGAATCCAAGAAAGACATGTGTACGTTGCTGTAGATTGCCTTCTTTGGCCATCCCCTCGATATTCCATATCAGCATACAATTTCTCAGATCGTTACACCCCGGCCACCACGAGGAGGACGAATTTCAAGTTAAATCATGCAACGACCGTCGCCACCCATCGCCAAGATTCCCTTTCTGATTTTTCCGTGCCCTCGATACCACAAAGTCATATCGCCTATGTCGGCTGAAGGCGACAGCTATTTCCGATATGAAATTTACAGCGGAAAAATTCATCAACATCCCGAGCAGCGTAAATTGCTTAAAGCAATGACCCTACTCTTGTTTCCTACAATTTTCGGAAATGGGATTGCTTTCTGGTATCGTTCTTTGCGTTTCGATTTCGTGGTATATTGAATGGTAACTTTATGTGTGATCGGAGGCAACCACATTTACAGGATTGGATGAAAGGCAACAGCTATTTCTGATGTTTGGGAGAAAGAATTCGTGAATGGAGTAGATATAAATTAATTGGTGATCATCTTGGGACGTGGCTTTGAATATTATGTTAAACAATAGTTAATTTCTGTAAAATTACTCTCACAAATAGTTTTGTTCCACTACCAGTGAGTCACTTAAGCAATGGTAATAATTATTTATTAATAATTAACGTGCTACGTTTTTGGGACGTTTTGGTTAACGAAAAAGGAAACTTATTATAATTAAATAATTAGTACATTTGAACTTTTATGGTATTTTCAAGGACACAGAGATGATCTTTTTCTTTCCCTTTTTTATATTTTGAGTGGTAGGAGGAGGAATGGAGCAAACCGACATTGTAAAAAATTTAAAAAGACAAGAAAAAAGAAAACTGAATAATAATAATGTAAACGTATACCTATTAAAAAGAACTTATATAAAAATTTTGGAAAGTGGGTCATAGATTAATCCATCATAGCCATTTCAATATTGCTGTTATTAGATAATTATATTCGTAGAATAATAGCCCTGCAGGAAAATAGATCTACATTCGAATCCGTGGCCCAGCGACAATCCAATCGGCCAATTCTATTTGTCTCTACACCGTAGAGGAAAGTAAGAACAGGGTCGAAAACTAGTCTAGCCTGATTACGTGTCGCTGAATTTGAACGTCTGCTTAAAGCTGCTTTTCTGTATTCAGATCATCATGGCGTCTGTGCAGCATCATAGTATACACACACTGCATAATAAGCACGCTATCGTTCTCTCGACGATCACTAAGTGTGTATGTGTGCACATGCGCGTTTATATTGTTCATTCTTGATTCTTGCATATAAAAAGTCCTAAGAAATAAAAATACAGATAGGAGAGATAAGTGCAGCATAAAAATTAAGTAGAATCGATTCTTTTTAGGCGTTTTTCATCTTATTTAATGAGTTTAATATTTAATCTCACATATGACAAGTCTCACATGAAATTAGATTATTGGTCTTATGTATATTTTATATGTAATGACGTGATCAATCTTTTTTATATTTAAAAACATATTTTTTTATATTTAAATTTTGTATACTTTAAAGGGCATCATAGGAGAGAATGCTAGTAAATGTGTGTGGATTAACTACTGAACTGATATAAATATAAAACTACAGAGTACCTGAGGCCCGTTCTTTAAAATTTTCTCATATTTTTAATATTATTTGTTCCTATAAATAAACGACCCTCGAAATTATAATATTTGTGGCTTTAAATTATATGTACATACAATTCCGCAATGTTACAAAGGTATAAAAAAAAGCTAGCGGAAATGGTATAAATTCCTTAAATAGTATTTGTACGCGTCACTAATTGAAACAAAAATCTCAGGCTAGTGCTGAAAATAATATACACAGTAAGTGCACAGAACACACAATTGTTAAATTGAATTGCGTATCATCTAAAGTACCTGCTTCCCTTATTAAGACAAAAACCTTGATCTCTTATATAGTAATTCCTAAGTTCCTTTCGCCCAATGAAACATGCTTTACAATCGCGTCTAAATCCTCCTACTTCGCATTTACTCAACTCGAAATGAGTTTCACTGTCACGACTGTCAAACGACCATTGTCAAACCCAATATTTTCCAGCAGGTTCGACGATCTTCGAGGCAGAGCACATTTCGCTCTATCGATTTCTTTGAACGAACATGCAAACAGTCGCGGGGAATCGTCGTTCTACTTTAATTCCCCTCGCCCCCCGCGCGCGTATTGTTTCTCGCGGATCCCATAAAACACAACTTCGCCTTTTATTGAAACATATCACCGATTGTGGTAAAGGAGCTCCCCGCTCGTGGTCGTTACCACAAAAGAAACGGGGGAGAAAGGAAAGGCGGCGGAGTCGAAGAGTAAGATTGGATTCCGCGCTCGGTTCGAATACCCACCGGTTCGAGGAAAATCGTGAGCCACCGTGTTCCGTCTTACTCAGCAGACATCTTCCGAGCACTCGATTCGAAAGGATACGTTGGGAAGGTACCGCGCCAGGGTTGGGTGTAGGTGGGTATTATCAAGAAAGGAGACCGATCGAACTGTCCGAATCGAATTTTGAAGAAACGACCAAACTGCCTCTTCAATGGGGCAAAGATCGTGTGCTATGACAAACACTAGATGGAAAGGGGGCTAGCATTGTGGGGAATGGACCGATGGCAAATCGAACGGATAAAATGGACTGCTATGACAGGATGAGAGTAACATAACCAAATTTCATGTGTATTATCGAGGTGCTGGCTATAAATAAAGTAATGATTGTACCTTTTGTAGATTTATGTGGAATGGGGAGATTTGTTGAGGCAATTTTTATATACGGTATTTCAAAATATTTGTATTATTGGGCAATTTGGTATTTTAATAATAATTTAGGATCTTGCAACAGGAGGGATGCAGCTCCATTTTTGACAGTTTTTGAGTTATTACGTTTAATATATGTAAAAAATATTCTACATCGTTTGGTGCACGTTTGATAAAAATTCGATAATGAATGAGGAATTTATTAATATTAATATTTTTAGTATAGAATATATTTTCGCCAAAAATAGAAATAACAACTTATAAACTAGACAACTACAACTTATTGTGTAGAAATATATATTTTTCAATTAGTGTTCCCTTTTAATGTTAAGTTGATGCAATAATTTCAAAACAGTTTTCTTAATTTACTCGAAGTAGGTAAAGCTGGAGCTGCACTCGTTTCAGTGCAGCAGAACTTTAGTAGCCTTTTATGGAACAATGGCTCATGTATGACACATGTTTCCTTTGAAATTGTTCATTCTCTTATCAAGTAGAGTACGTAGAAATAAACAGATTCAAGTAAATCCATTCACTATAACATCTCTTTCCTCTCTTCGTCACGTCTGAAGAAATGAACTCCCTTGAGCTCTCCCAACAGCTGAATCTAACAATAAATGTATTGTGTTTCACCTGTCAAAGAAATTAAACTACTTTAAAATTCGTAACTACGCTAACAATCGGCAAATTATTCTCCAACAATGTGCTCCACCACGATCAACAGCTTCTCCGTTACAGACAATCTTTGAACATTGGTAAATTTCTGTAGCAGTAGCTTCGTGAATGGTGAAAAAAGCTTCTACACCTCGCGGTGTTTTAATCTCGTTGACATAGCAGACGTACTTGACTCCATTTCAACGCGTAGTGTTTGAGGATCGTCCGACGGAAGCAAATTCAAATTTCACACACCCCTGGGTGTAGAGAAGGTAGGAGGGGATCGGGAACAAAGGAAGGAAAGATTCGACGTAAAGAAAAACGGTGGACAGGATATTCCCCCGCGGGCAGGAAGCACGGGGATGAGTATTATCGTAAAAATTCCGTTTGAAGGAAGTTTATAGAAACGGCCAGAGTGCCCCTTCGATTGGGGGTCGTGCAAACACGAAGTGCAAAGACTCCGTACAGAGAGGAGCAGATTGGTGGCTAGATAAGAAGACAGAAATAGGAGAGAAGGCGGGCAGACAGGGGAGAAGCGGAGCCATCAGCGTCTTGGGAGCAATATCGTAATTAACCATAGTCGATGAATGCGAAATCCGGGACGAGCAGCGGCAAGATCGAGAGCAAAGATCGACCAGTCGTGAAAGTAAGGAAGAACGGCGAGGGGGTTGGTGGGGTTTCTAAAGGGAGGGGGGGGGAGGGACGGTCTGAGGGAGGGTGAGAGGTGAGCAAGTAAGGTGAAGCAAGGCAAGGAAGGAAAGGACTTGAGTTTGCACAAATCAGGCTAACTTAGCTTAGCGCCGATTCCAGAAGAGCACCCGGAGTCTGCCGCTGGAACAGCCAATACCCGACGGGGCTGCCGGATCCTGACTTTGCTGGCTGCTGCGGGCCGCCCTCGCCAGTCCCCAATAAGCCGAAAGATGAGAGCAAATATTGGCGGGCGGCAAAAGTAGGGCGGGGGATTGCTTCGGCGGATGCAAAAAACGTCACTGGAAAGATAAGGAAAAACTCACGGGGGCCCCCGAATCGCTTAGCTCGTATTACGACGAACGAAGAACAGATAGAAAGAAAGTCCGAGTTCGGTTGCGGGGGGAGGGGGACGGAAGGGCAGGAAGAGGAGAGCGGGAGGAAGAGATGAGATGTTGGGCGATGCGAAAGAAGTTGAAGGAGCCGTGCTCGAGGCCATCGAGGTGGCTCGAGGTGCTTCCCCGTGGGACGAGGAAGACCGGAAAGGGGCAGAGGGGAAGAGTGACTCCCTAAGAAAGAAGGTAGTGAAGTGGCGTACGGAAAACGGAAGACAGCGATGGAAGAGGAAGGGTGGGAAGCGTGGCAGCAAGGTGGACAAGCGGATAGGCAATGGCGAAGGCGTTGAGTGCGCTTATTTGTCTTGACGCGAATTTATTTTGCCGTCCGGAGGAACTCGGGATGTGACTGGCGTCCGTTCCGCGCGTCCCGCTGGGTACTTATTCCACTTTGTTGTGTCACGGGCTCCCTCGATGGAGAGCAGCGCGCTTCACCCCTTGCAGCAACGGGACGCGACCCCTGATCTTAAGGACTGCATTCCTTGAATGGTCTTAATTGAAATTTCGACGCAAATTAAACGTGAAATCGTTGGTCACGTGGCACGTTTTGCTGGCTGTTTTTCACTTTGACTGTCGAACTTTGGTAATGAATTATAAATCCTAAACTACAAAAGACAAAAGTACAAACAAAAGCTTAATAAGCTCTGCAAACTTGCGTTAACAAAATTTTGAGCAAAGTCTTTTTTCGACAGGTAAAATTTTTTTAAAAAAAAATTTTTTTTTTTCAAAAATTTGTTAACGCAAGTTTCAGCGCTAATTGTACCATTAAACTTTTGTTTGAAACATTTTCTTCTGTCTTTTGTACTTTAAGAGTTATGCGCGAAAAAGTGGAAGTGCCTATTTGACTTTAAGATTAGTTTTTACACACTTAAAGGACGATTGGGCACGAATGAAACACACCGTTATTTTTGTCTTGAGTCACTCTATAAACCCACAATGTTGGGTTCCAATCGGTGAGTGAGGGTTCGCGGTGTTCTCTTGTAAATCAAGCGATACAGTCAACGTGTGAAATAAGCAGACGAGGGCTGCTCGGAGGAAAAGTTCCTATGTAGATTAACTCTGGGTCTGGATATCCGTGAGAGCTATTATGTATGTGCATAGTTTTATCGCGTTGTTAATTAACGCATATAACGCTGGGAATTTGAAAATCAAGTGACATTCGTCAGTAAAACGTGTTGCCCTATTTCTGGATACTTCTGGCAAATGTGTATGTATTTTAAAGGTCAGGTGATTTCTAGAATATTGCAAAATAAACTTTTGGGCACCAGAAACGTGCTGTGTTGAAACGTGAGCTATCTTCAAAATATTCTTATCGACTTTGTATTATTCTAAAGAAGAATAAAAGCCTTATAAATGTAGCCAGATACGATAGGATAATATCCTTTGTTGTAAGGTAATTTAACTCATTATTTGAAGTCATACAATTTCATAACTCTATTTGTAGCTTCCAAGTAAATGTCCCTCTGCATCATAACGTGATACACTCAACGTTTTGTGATCCTGGAATCTCATGGGATATCAATGTAGAAGGTACTGATTACTCTCTGTACCGCACTATCATACCTACTTATTATATTAACTATTTTGGTTACACGTGGGATTGTCTAAGATCAAATCAGCCCAGGACACTTTTCTTTGCTCCGCTTAAAGCAAAGAATGGTATTTCGGTAAAATTGCGTTTATTAACTTGCTTTTGTTCTTGTAAAAGGATTTTGATATTGTAAATTTCTCTTTAGTATTATATGTATAATTAAAATTTAAAGCTCATTACAGAGGATCTGTTTTGAATTCAGTGATCGAACAGTATGATAAATCAAACGGGCCAGGAGGCATGCGGGAAGTACACAAAAATGTAGAGGGAGCATAATAATAAAAATTTACAAAAATTTGAATTGTCAAAAATTAAATAATAAGCCCTGAGAAATAAATATTATTGGATAATACAAAGATATATTATTTCAACAGGATAATAGAATTTTAAGAAAAGTAGAATGGACAGAAGTATGAAGATCTTATTATGTGCAAAGTATTTAATGTCAGAAAGAACATTTTCAAAACGATTTTATATGGAATTGGAAAAGTTTGACTTATTTATTGATTATTGCCTGATCACACAGTCATTTGCTATGGGAAGAACTCCTCGTTTTAGGAACGGAAATACTGTTTTCTAAGTGGTAGCAAATTAAGCATGAGTTAGATGAAAATGAAAAATTGCTAATATGGCTATTAGGTTTAAGAATCAACCATAAAGTAAAAAGAAATCAAATTCGCGATGAGCTTAGAATCCCCGGGTGCGATTAAAAGAAAGAAACTAAAACTAAAATATCTTCCATTGCAAAGTAAATTAGTTTCGACAAGTCATCTAATAAATCAATTCTTAAGTGTTTATAAGCTCGAACTCATTGCAAAAGGGAGCTACGAAAAATATCACAGTATAAAAACACAACAGCCAATTCTGGCTTGTTGAGCCAAGGCTGCAGTAATTTTTCCAAAGTTTCCATGCAGTTGCAGCATTATACTACAAAGGAGTCCGAATTTACCCAGAACCTATTGATTACCGTTAGGTTAGCCGAACTATCCGGCAAATTGATAGGCACCGCCAGACTATATTTATCGAATTATATTTTAATTGAGGGAAATAATAATCTGGCTCGGTGCATTGACACAGAATGTCAAAGCTTTGTGCGGCAGAGTAATAACGTTATCCCCACGAGTATGGGAATAGAAGAGAGGGATGGAAGCGTACGGGGGATGCTGGGGAAGAGGTCCTGAACATGAAAGAGACCAATACGGTGGAGGGAGTGGAGCGAGAAGCGCGAGGGGTGGTAGCTGCGCCTTGTGATACATACGTGTTTAAATACACGTATGCACGAGATTATGGACCGTGGATACGTTTGTAACGGGATTCACCCGTCCAAAATCTATGCGTATTTGCAGTGAAATATTAGTCTCGTCAGTCAGACCACCCGGTGCACTTCGCTGCTGAATATCACTTGCGAAGGAAACTTTGCGCTCGGAGCATCGAATCCAGGGATCGGCGGACTCGGGCTGTCCCTAGACACCTACAGGAGCGCTGGTAATGTGTGCGTGAATCAGCGTGGACTCGCTGCTAGCGTAGCTTCCGCAGACTCGAGCTACGCGTAGCCGGAGTCCATCGCAGCGTCCGCAGCTATTGGTCAGAGGCTTGGCTTGGCGCTGGCATCGGTACATTCGAGACGTCACATTCGCCTCGCGTTGTCGCCACTTGGCTGGTTTCGCGCTGGCGTCAATTCACGCACACATACCACCGCTCCTGTAGGTGTCTGGGGACAGCCCGAGTCCGCCGATCCCTGATCGAATCTCTGACGTTGGACAGGTACGATCCTCCACCCAAAGGACTCGTGACGCCAACTCAACTGGGGGATTTGTTTATGTTGTTGTTTATGTAAACTCGAAGGATACTGCATCTGGCTTGGTGTTTTAAAAACATAGTTACGGATGAGTTGTAACTTGTTACGTAGTTAACTGTAAGAGCGTTTGATGGGATATTAGGATTGTTAGGTACTAAATGTAATTTGGGTTTTTTTATTAGGGTTTAGGTATTTTATGGAAAACGTTAAATTTGGAAAATTTATAGTATTGGAAATATTTATTGCGCCACTCCCAAATTTACGTAGTGCGCTCTCGTTATTCGTACCTGACTTATTTTGGCTAAAATGTTGGACTCCATATTTTTGTAATACTATTTTTCTATTACTAATAGTCCGAGAGGTATAATTGATAACGTGTTTATTCGAGTGATGAGATAAATATTTCCAGTACTGTATATGATTGAAATTAACTGTTTTGATTAAACTGATTTGTATTTTGCATTGAATTAATTGTAGAATAATTTTGAAATGTTGCATGGTGTTTCATTATATTCTACTATGCAAATCCATTTATTACTTTGAAGGTTCATTTCCTAGTCGCAGTTTCGGCAAACTGTATTTTCAAAATAAATGTATCTTAGGTAATAGTGTTGAATAAATATTATAAATTCTAGAAAGAAATTCGTCATAGGTATTCTCTAGCACTGGTAGCTTGTAATAGTTGCATGTTGTTTAGTATAATATTTTTAAATAACTTAGAAAATTGTTCATGCACTAGTCGTTATTATATATTAAATGGTTTTAATGCATTTATACTCGATTTATAAGAAGAAATATTCTGGCTGCATTCATTTCTTAATTCCAGAGGATATTGGCTTTGGACCTCTGAGAAACGTATTGGAGATTCCAAAAATATTTGAATATTAAAATTAAATTATCCACTGCTTGATGCTTTTTTCTAAAAATAAATGTTAATGATGTTCTTCAATCTGCACCTTCAAAGCAACATCCATTAAATTGCTTGCAGGAATTTTTGAATAGTTTCTCTCCTAATTTAAATATGATTTATTTAAATACTAAGCTACTTACTTGCAGAGTATCCATAATATGCAATCTTCAAATTTATACGATTCCTAGAACTGGGTCGTGCTTATTATCGTTTTCCATTCTGCAACGTTAATAAATCAAACAATTTATTTGAAAATTTGTAGCACATCATTCTTATACTATCGTTCCATACAAATAGGATAACGACACTTCGAAGGTAATCACGTTTTCCACATTACTACCACAACTGAGAATAGTCCAGCTTTGACAAAAGTGGCAGTATTTCAAACAAACTACAGAGAGATAACCTTCTCCTTCCTTGCGGCATTCACGTACCGGCAGTATTTCCCTGACGACGAAAATGAACGGATTTTAGTTTTTAGAATGTGCCAAGATAAATGTATTTCTCGACACGATATCGAACTTTCGAACGCTCCTTACTCAAAATCCTTATCGTAAAAGTCCATTCTTTAATTACATTTCACTTATGCAATATTTTCAGATATGTTATCATATTGCGTAACATGTTGAAAAGATTCGAAACTAGCGACATGATGACCTAAGCCCCCGATAATTTCACGTGTATTGCATCACATTTTAATGGCATTAAAATCCTTGATATCATTTATAAAAAGTAATCGAATTCGATGTGTATAACATTGCCTGTCCCATTTACAACCATAAAGATGAGGATGTCTTATTTATACGATAGTGAACATTCTGTCAATAAATCTAATTAACTCCTTGTGATGTGAGCAGCACGCAACACATTTAAAGTTACAAATTGAAAATTTTTACGTAATGTAAATGAATTAGGATCATTTTTGACAAAAGCTATTTCCCCTCGGGGCACCTAAAAACTTACAATCATCAGTAATTTTACAAACAGAATGATATATTTGTATTTCTTATCCTTTCCAGTGCATCTAGTTTCATGCGTGCAGTTAATTAACAATTAAGTCTGCACTACGCAAAAAAGTAGGAAATAAGTTAAAATATAATTATACATGGTTAATTTCCGAACTCTGGTCACCACCTTCCTTGGCAAGATTTCCTTTACAAAAAAATTTATAACACAAACAACATAAATCTCTAAACCAGGTCACACTGTCAAGAAAAATCATTGGTATGGTCAACCAGAACACCTGAATTCTACCATTTCACCTTCGAAAACCTGACCTCCATCATTCCACCTTGGAAACCCTGAACTGCATCGTTCTGAATCGATCGAGTGTACGAGGGTTCTCGTCTGAATTCGATAGAGCGGTCAGGGGGTGTCCCGCAGTGTCGCCTTAATTAAAGCTTGCTCATGCTCGTGACTCCTCCGTCAGCTTGGACAGGTGAATTCGTGGCGGGGCGCACCGTGCGTGGTTTCTCAAGCGGCGTGGATAAGGAGAAGCAACCAGGGGGGCATTATGTAAAGGTTAAATTGAGTCTGGTTGGAAGATGGCACGGAAGCAACCAACTCCTCGACGGCGACGCGGCCTGAAACGAGAGCATGGCGAAGGGGGACCCGTTGGGACTGGGGAGGGGGTTCATAGAACGGCAAGGGGTAGGGGGAGAAGAAGGATTCTTCGTCGGATAGAATATGTGGGACCATCTAGCATGCGGCTCACGTGCCTCTAACTGCCACGGTGTGTCTGTTCTCCGCCTTGGTGAACATTGCTAGCTATACTTTAGGCAGCTAGCTTCAACTACCAGGCCACTGTTAACCGTGGGACGATGCACCTCTGTCTTCCTAGGCTTCCTTGGACCCCTCTCTTTCGCGTGCACCATCCGTCGAGCCCTCCCCCTCGGCCATGCCCCCCTTTTTCTGAAATCCGTCCGTCTAACGACGGTAAGCATGGACGAGCCAGGAATCCAAAAACCAGCCCCCGCAAGCGGGGAAAATGCCGGAGCCGATCGCTCGTAGATAAAAGTCGCGTCCGCCCGCGGGATACGGGCCAGAGTGGAGTGTAATCCTCCAATTAAATCTTTGTTGTACTTTCAGATGCGGTTCGGTGTACTTCCGTTTAAGTTGACGTTGCCCGGGTGAAATCTGACAACGGCGGAGCGGCGGGATTGAAAACTGCCGTTCCCGCGACTCGTTTTTTTCAACCGGGTGCCGCTTCCTCCGATTGGTTTCATGGAACTCGTTAGAACAGTTTTAATTGTTTACCCGCCTCATTTTGCCGTATAGAAGTTTTTAAATAGATTTTCGCGCGGCGGCGGCTGCCTTCCCCGGGATATCCAAAGGACTTCCCCGTCGGGACTGTTTGGAAACTTGATCGCTCGGAGATGAAAACAGTTTGAAAGTAAATATTAAAGTGCGTCTTTCCGATGGCGACCGGTTTGGAATGGAAAAAATTGTTGGTCGATGGAACGTTGCGACTTGTTCCACGATTATCCAGAGTGTCAGAGTTATTCTTGCTTGAATAGCGATTTCTTTCTTCCAAGCAGCGGGGCGTTTCACGCGAGTGCGCGAGTAACGTGCACGCGAAAAATTCTTAATTATCATATGCAACGGCACGTGCGTAAATATGCATCACTGGTACGGTGAACAATAACATTTTTCAGCCAATTAGTATGTTAATGACGAGATCCACGGGAGGCGAACGAGTCACGAACCTTTGCAACTCGCTTCGAGGAGCAGGTTTATTTTTAGATTTCATAAATTCGAATTAAGGATTTATATTTCACACGAGGCAGTTCCTCTGCGTGCTCTCGGAAACGAGATTTTAACCCACGCCTTACAATATCTTTTTTTCATGCGCAGGGTAGCGCATTTCAATTGCAACCTGCAGTTCTTTTGAAGCTGTTGCACATGTTAAACATTACTGTGTGGAACACTGTGTAGACGTACATATTTTCTGGATTGTGCTATTCTTGCATTTTTAGAATTATATTTAGTCTTCTACATGGGGTCCTATAATTAGCATAATTACAAGACTGAGCAGGTTTGTTCAAATTTTGGAAACATTAATGGTTCTAGGAACGATACTTTCTTATTATTAGTTATAAGAAAATTATAATTACTTAATTTGAAATATTGTATTGTCATCGGAACTACATATGTGTGCAAAATTTCAAGTCGATCGGACATGTGGAAGCGGGTCAAAATTAACTTACAAGATTTCATCCTCACAAACTAACTAACGAACTCGCAAGTGAAGCTAAATAAAAGCTTGTAATAAAAAATGAATTGAAAGTCTGTGAAATTTATCGAGAAAAAGAGGTTTTATTCTCTAATTATTCAGCTCTGGGCCAGGATAGAGTATGATAGACCACCTGGTCTGCCGATTTTTGTCTTCAAGTTCATTTGAACCGAGTAAATAAGTCTGAGTTGATGCGCCAAGATACAAGAAGCAACGATGGATGAAAATACATCTATCACCTTTAAAAATATTTTTTCATCTACGTTAATGATCGATCATATTTAGTATTCTTCAAATAAACTTCAAATTAACTGTTAGAATAAATGACAAAGTACGATTACAATATTTGCAATATCATTACAACTTATTATTATCTAAATCTATTGAAGAAACTTCGTAGTTATGCAACGTGATCTGATAATATTCAATAATCCTTGATTAAATTTGCCCATACAAATTCAGTGATTAAAACTCAGTTGTACAATCACATAAGTTACACTCAAAATTACCAACTGCCAAAAACTATAGCCTCTAACATTAAGTAATTAATTTCCTCATCCATTGATATTCAGCTGCTCATATTTACTCTGCGCAGTTTATGCGAATGTAATTACTTAGTCGATGAATTCGCGCGGTTACAAATGTTACAATTGCCGTACGAGGAAACCTTACAAAATATTCCAGGCTCTTATAACGCTTGCATTGATCGGGCCGCGACGCTTACGGTGGGGTTTACAGGGAAATCGCATTAAGTTTAGCCGCGACGCAATTCATAATTCCATTATTAACCCACACGAAAGCGTGGCGGCGATGGGTCGCTTTGTTCGCCTTTGAACGAACGGTTTTACGTTATATCCGGCAGCTTCTTAAGCTTGAACCGAGCCCCAGGCGCGGAAAAAAACGTGGCAGACTGGTACTTAAAAGCCAACAGATCGCAAAATCCTGTGTTAACTTCCGGACATCCACCTCGTGCACGCATAAGAGATTTAATTAATTCTATGCACTAGCGAAAGGCGTGCACGCCGCTCAAATTTTGTGCGGATATAGTCAGCGCACACCATGTACAATAATTTATTAACCGTGCCGGGTGCATTAACAATTTTGTGATAAAATCCAACACAATGTTTTGTCATCCACAGAGCTCCCATGTAGATCTATCGGTTAAGTAAAAAAAGGGTTTAGTGTAAGTAACTAACAGAGAAAATGATTACAAATTAGAGAAAGTGTACACACATGTCTAGAAATTATCAGATGGTCCACAGTTGGGCAAGGAATTTTGAACCTGATTCTATTGCAAAATTTTGAGAAATGTGGCCCATTAATCATATATAAAACTTGAGTCAGTTCGATGACCCGAATCTTATGCGTTCACCTCATGAGTCGTAATTATAGGATCTTCGTGGTAATGCAAAGAGAGTTGAGAGAAACACATAAGTTTAACGTTAGAAATCGTAGGCAGGAAAACTCTTACTCTTTAGAATTGCATGATGCTTCGACGGAATCGATCTTCACTTTGTTTTTCACACATTCACAGCAGTTTGAACGACGTACTTCGCAGGGGAGTTTTTATTCTCCGCAATCATATGATTTTATATTATCGGGGTGGTTTTTACGATTCGCCACTTACAAGTTACAACGTACCATCGTTAAATCGAGGACGCTGGATGTGTAACAAGTACATAGACAGAGATATGTTTACCGCATAACCTTAAAGAAAGAAATCGTGGATTGTGGTTCGAAGAGAGCATAGGTCTAGTAAGAATTCCTGAAATAACTGCAACAATTTTGCTGTGAAGAAATAAGTGAAACTTTATTTGTTTTATATACGTGATATATTCAAGAATATGCTTTTTATCCAAAACTCGTTATTTACAGTAAAACAGACACTCAAGCGATGTTCAGGGAAAATAGATCCCTCGAGTAAAATTTTATAACATTCCCACATTTTCGATTAAACCTCCCTAAATAACTAGTGTCCGGTTTCTCGACTTGAATTTTTAGGCAGCGCCGATTTTCCGCCAAATTGTTGTGCTCGTGTCTCGCGCGAAGTACGGGCAGAAATTATCAGAGTGAAGCGGAACAAGAAGCCCGCAGTAACACAGTAAGTACGGTGCGTGACCCCGTCTGAAATTTCGCCCCCGGTTGGCAACTTCCCCGTCGGAAAATGAATTTCAAACATCTACGTAGTCCGCCCAGCATTCAACGATTTTCCACTGGCTCTACTCCCGACAGTCGGCTCTGGACGTACGCACATTTCTATTTATCGAGATCTCTCGAAACGGACGTCCACATCGCGGCCGCGCTCGTCAGGCAGCAAGTATTCTGGGTCGCGAGCGCCGATTCGAAAGCGTACCACGTGAAAAAGTTCGTTTCCATCGGGCCATAGTCAACGTTGCTCGCGGGAGCTCACAAAGTTTAGAAAACTGTTTAAATAGGGGCATAGGTAGGCTAACGGTCGGATATGTAACCGCTTTTACCTACCCTCCCCTGCCAGCCCCATTCCACTTTTGCGCTTCTCCTCTTTTGTTTTTTTCATCTCCCGCACCTCTCTCTCGCTCTGCCTCCCTCTCTCTCTCTCTCTCTCTCTCCCTCTGCCTCTCCATCCTTGGTAGATCCATCAATTTGAAATGCAGACAGGAAGCGGGCTTGACCGGCAGGAGGGTGGAAGATAGAGGATGCGCGGCAGCCGCTGTAGCAAAAGAAGGGGGCGGGAGGGTTAACGCGATGGTAGCAGGTAGGAAAGAAGGGTACGAGGGCAGAGCAGGCATCCGGGCAACCAGGCAGGCAAGTCTTCACTATAGAATGCATTGAATCGCACCGAAATAAAAACAGCCTTTTGAATGTTTTATATACAAGACTGCGCCCGACCACAGTTCCACCCCTCTTTTTCTGCCACCCACGTGCGCAATCCCCTTTGCGTTATCAAACTCCCCAACCTTATACCGGCGAGGCTTCCGTCTACCTTCAACTCTGCTCGTTATCCTACTCTCGCCGCCTCCACCCCCGGCGTGCCCCTCTACCCCCCAACGTACCTCGCAGGCCACCGTCAAACCCACCCGCCACCCACGGCGTGCCCTCTTTTCCATTCGTTCCTTTGCCGTTCATTTTTTTTTCCCCGCGAATGCACGCTTCGCAACAGTGCATCGCGCCAGATTGAGCACACTTGTGCGTGCATTTAGAGCCGGCATCCGAAAGAGGAAAGGAATGCTGATCGCTCGAAATGTTTATAGGAACTGTATGTCTCTTTTTCTTTACTACCCCCGGGCTTCGATCGGCGTACGTGCGCGTTCGCGAATTAATTGACAACGTGATTTAATTCGGTACTCTTTGGCACGTCGCTGGTTCGTACCTTTTCACAGCTTCCAAAGGAATTTCTAATTTCCGCAAAAATCGTTGCTCAAAGATGCTGGCCCAGATTCGGTTCAAAGTTCAGTGGATAGAGATTAACGGTCCGTGATGGTACTTTGCTCGTTTATTTCGGTTCCTGTTGATGTGAGAATGACTGCTCCCTATTTATAGAGCGTAAACTTGTTTAAATGTATTACTGTTTGCTTAATTCAAAATTCAGAATTAAACATTTCTGCTGATATTAATATTCATTCTTGCCTAAGGGGGTACTCGGGTGTAGTGTTTCCCAAACTTTTTGGAGTCTCGATCCCCTTTATAATATTCAAATAACATGCGACACCCTCTCACCGATATAAGGTAAAATAAATTTAACAAGATAAATAAATCTTATGAAAAATTAGGATTTCAGAATATAATTCTAACTTAGTAATATTTTAAAAAACATAAAAACCATGGTATCCCCTCAGAAAACACTTCGGAAACAAGGTTACGCCACCAATTTTATTCTGAGTATTACTTCAAACATACCTTAATATGGAGGCAAAACGCCAGACAGTATAAGTTATACTTTTTATTAAATAAATTCCCCAAGATTTATTATTAGCAATAACTAATTTTCTTTACCTTATTTATCCACAGAAGTTACATACACGCTGTCTCGTAAAGTATCATTGACTTCATATTCAGTCCGGTTCGGAGACTCGTCAACAGTGACTAAAAGCTGCCACTCGATTTTAATTCATCCCACCATTTTTCGCTGTTATCATTTCAAACAATCGAGACAAATGACCACGAGTCATAACCAGAACATCGTTCACATCGAAACCATTTCGTCGCTGGAAAATCCCCCAGGCATTGACCGCATTGATCCGCCACTCGTCAGCACATAATCGCTGGGAACTTCATCTACGGACGTAGAACCATAAACTCTTTCAAGGAATTAGCACGGTCGCTCCAAAGGACGTGCGAAAATTTGCACAGATTGGGTGTTTTAATTGGCCTGTAGAGCCGCGGTGGGCCGATATGAAAGCGCTGGGCCACTTGGAAGCTGTAAATACTCGCCCCCTCTGCCACGGGCGAGGAAAGCCAACGGGCAGAGCGCGAAAGAGGCGAGACAGGTTATATACACCGACAGGACCAATGGCGCAAACGTTTAAACTTGCATTATTTACTTTAGATTTTGTTCGGTATCGGGCTCGCCTCGAGCCGCCTTCGCCAGCCACGGCGAAAAGCCCTCTGTCCCGCTCTTTATTACTGTCCTGGTGAACGCGGCGTTCCTTATCCCACCACTTTCGCCGTGCACCCACACCAGCCGGGCCGCGGAAAGTTCCACGCTGCGCAGTTTGTCACAGACCCTCGTAGGTTGGGTTGGCAGGTGCGGCAGCGGCTAGGCATGGACCGCGGCTCGCTCGCGATTAATGGAAAACGACATAAGCTCCCCTGATTCCGGCGTCCCCGCCGCTAATGACCTCGAACACTGTCAGAAAGCGGCGAGATCTTTCACTCATTAACGGTGGAAGCGTGGAGGCCGCGGGGGGGCCGAATCTCCCACGTCGCAGATGGGAGGGATCCGAAATTCTCCCAGGAACGAAAATTCGGAGGGTTTAGTCGGCCGGCGCGCAAACACGGCACGAAAGTGGCGCATTGGGAGCAGCACCCCACTTCGTTAAGGGCACTCGAGCGCTGGCGTCGGTGGTAAAAGTTACACCGTGCCCTTCGAACGTGTTTGTTACTTCGTTGCGTTCAGGTGGATACACTTTGTAACACTTGGCCGAATGTTTGGCCAGTTGTACATACGTGCGAATTGAATGATTGATTGGTGTGCTATTTAGATTTAAGTGCCGGTGCTTGATGGAGTGAAATAGTCAGTTGAGTATAGTTTTACGTGTATGCTGAGATAAGGGGTGGATTCCAAGAGGTGTTTAATTATTGAATTTATTGTTCGTGGAGGTAAGATGTTTGACGAGTTTCGTTGTTATAACGTGATATATTTCCAAGCAGTGTATACCTTAACGTATTCGAACACCTATTATCCGTACGTTCTGCTATCCGAACAGAGTGTCTCCTAGCAACAGATGCCATCTGTTTCAAATATCCAACTTTATTCTGATCATAACTCAAACTTAAGTTTACAGACATAATTATGCAATTTAGCAGCCAAACAGATATGGGATCCATAAATTGTTAAACAAACTGTCAATTTTCTTGATCTCTATTTATTATTAATAAATGAAGGTTAGTATTAGAAAACTCATTGTTCTATTATCCGAAAATTTCTTTATCCGAACATTCACATTTTTATTTCCCTGTTAGTTTGGATACGGGAAACTCCACTGTACACGAAATTCTTTTGGAGTGTCGCTTGTCGATCGTATTAAATACTGGTTAAGCCTTACATAGAGTCAGTGGCGCACTCAGGTTTTAATCTTCGGGGGAGCCGAGTTGAACGGATGAAAATATTTTTAATGCAAATTCAATCAAATTCGTTAGGTGATTATAAAAATTGATTTAAAGAATAAAATCCAGTTTTCTTTTCTTTTTACAAAGTCCATTCTTTGGGGGTGCCACTGAGAAGAGTTAGCTATGAATTTCAATATTAACCAACTTTTGTCGCAAAATGTAGTAGAAACTTTGAATTATTAAAGGTTCATTACTGCTGAAATGGGATATCAGATGCAAACACTCAATCACGATTATAAGCTGACACTAGAGAAGCTTGCTACGTTAACCTTCGAAAGACGTTCAGACTAAATCTTTAACTTCTCTTAATTATCGACTAATTACTATGAAGTATCCATCCATATTCAAATGTTAATATCACCGTTTCTCTACTATCTCCGATGAATCGATAATATCCGAATCAGCTTGAATTTCTTCAACTGAATCGTACTCGTCTTTCAATTAAAATGAAAGTGAAATCAACGATGTTAAATAAATTACTAAACTTTGGTAACTGTATCAGTATAAGAAAGATTAATCTTAGAAATAAACAATTTTTACAAACTACAGCTCCCGAAACTATTATTAACATTACTAACATAACAACTATTAACATAACCACTGAGAATTTAAAAAATAAACGTAGCATCGACTAACGTTTATCCCTAAAGTACACACGCACATTTAAACGACACAGTATTAAATTATAATCATGAAAATATATCGTGCCCTACATACACTACCAACTTACACGTTACAGCTGCACTGTGGTACAGACAGAATCACTCTGCATACCAGTGTACGCTCATTAGAGATCGTTAAGTGCTACTTTCCACCGCGCCCTTATGGTCCCGTTTCGCGACAATCCGCAAGAATATTAATAATCCAAGCGTCGCGGTGCTAAGTAGACCCCGTTAATGTATCTCACCAAATGGATATTTTGGTCCCCGCGGTAAGCACAATGCTACCAAAGGAAAATCAAAGTTTACTCCCCCAAGAAGAGCAAGTGGAAATCGAAGATTAGTGTGACGCTGCTAACGCCTGCAGAAAATGAACCATCCATGTTCGATCGTCGATGCAAATTATTGCAAATGCAGCTGGAACATCACGCACGTGTCCTCGGTGGTCAACTTCATAATAGTGCGTATCAGTGGAACACGGACACGATAGAAGAGGTATTCTATGGCACAGAGCACTGTGACATGGTACCCAATTATAGGCGTCCCACGCTCGAATTTCGGGCGATTGTGTAACTAGTTCAATGTAACTCGGCAGATATGATGTCACGGTGCTACTGTTAACAAGAATGTGTATAGGTAACAGTGAACTTGGTACGGTGCATTTCCACATTATGACGCGGAAGTAGTGGACTTAGCCTAGTATTTTCAAAGTCTACAGTGTCGTTCGAATAATAAATGTTTAAGATTATAACTTTCAATTTTTGTGGTAGCATACTTGTATAACTACGATCTTTATTCGTAATTGTAAGTAGTTGCGAAGGAAACGCAACTGCAATAAGTTGGGTAAATAATATTTACTCGTTGAATTTTATTCGTAGTGTGTTAAAAGGTAAACGAAAGTTGGAGTTTGATTTATGCTAATTGTGACCAGCAGATATCAGTGAATGTAGAGTTAGGTTTTTGTGTAGATTTAAAACTGATAGTGTCTTCTCATTTCGTTATGGTAATGTGGTATTTATTCTTCCTTTTAGTATTCAGATATTTTCTATAACGATGCGAAAGATGCAGTTTCCCTTTACTTTTCCTTGACGAACATTATTGTGTCCTTTCCTTCGAGGGAGCTGAGAGTTCCTTTAGACATACATAACACAATGGCATGCCCCGACCTACTTTGACTTCACATATTTTAAAATTCGAGGGACTGACAAAGAAAATTATTAGAACGTACTTTATGCAAACCTGTTCCTTGAATATCTGGCTTCTGCGCCAGTAATATGTTTCAATATATTCGATGCTTTGCTAAATAAGAAAGCCTCTCGCTACGAGTGATCTATGTAATTGCTTCGTGAGGCATATGGAGTCTCTGTACATTTAAAGCGTGCAACTTCGGTACATATACTGTATTGTATACACTTCAAAGACTTTATTTTCATTTCACTAAGTGTACTTTTTTATACTTCAAGATGTATAAAGTCGCGATAAAACATCCCATTCATTTTGAGAAAATATGAATATATATTTAAATAGGTACGTTTTATATATTAAAAGAATGAGTGACAATTCAGTCACTAGTTTAATACTGTTTCTGTAAAAATACTGTATAATACTCATTTTTTCTTGGCTTTCAACTGGTGTTACAAATATATAATGGCATGTGATTTAAGGGGTTAGACTACAGTGGCGGCACGAAAAAGTAGGAAATCTTTGGATGCAAATTGTAGAGAAACTGATCATTCGATTAAATTGCGGTTTGGCACTTCACTTTAGTATATTTTCAAGCACTAAACACAATTATGAAAATTAAGAAAATATATGTCACGAGGTGGCTCCGAACTGACGGTCTTTTTTACGAAGGGTAAACAGTACACCTCCTAATTCAATTTTGCATCATCTGAAACAAAAAACGAAATTTGTCTATTAACAATAAGTATAATGTAATGCCTAAGCATTAACGGAGCGGTTTTCTTAATATTTTGAAAATTCGCTGAATTACAGCGCGTTAAAGAAAAGAATGCCGATTTATGACAACTATAATTTTATTTCACAACTTATTATGTTTTTAAATTTTTCTGACCACCCAAAGAGAGACACAAATCCGAGTACATAGACACATCTATCATAAATGTGCCTAAAATTATTTTATTTCATGTCCCAGAGCACACCAATGAATATGTTCGCGGTGGTGAAACAATAAAAGTATCAAACAGTGTGATCCCGCTGCTTGATTGCCAAACTTGAGTGCTTTGCTCGAACGAAGCCAAAACTTTTCCCTCTTTAGCGTGTTCCATCAGCCGCCATTCCCTTGTTCCTTCCAGCTCGCGCCTTACTGCCGCCGGTGGTTAGTTTTCGGATATGGGTAATAGTAATTCGTTTCAGTTTCGGCGCGCGAGCTCTATGACTGGTCGGGAGGGGTGGAGGACAGAGTGAGAAGGGGATGGTAGTGGGGGGTCCTTAAATCATCAGATAATTACTTTGGTAATTAATTACAACTCTGTTGGGCCGTGGACCCCACCAGCCATGCCAGTAGTAAAGTAAAGGCAGAGAGCGTGCTCCACTAATAAACGAGCCGTCGACGCACCCCTCACTCTTCTCGCCGGCGCGGCGTTCACCGTCCAACCCATTTTCCATTATTCTTCCTATTATAAATCACTCATCAACTTTTTTCAACTTCTGCCCCGCTTCCTTGCCCGTATTCCACTGCTACCCCACTTTGGGTGCAAGAAGCGAAACGCCGTGCTCGATGTCGTTCAAGAACCCGTGCTGCGTCTGAGTCGGCGAAGGGGGCCATTCTCTCATTGGTACCTGCGGTAATGATACCATTTAATCGATCAAATGGACTCGCACGACCTTCCGTTTATTTTTCTGAAATTCACAGCACCTTTGAATAGGTAAATTTAAAACCGTTTCTTAACTTTGAAAAATTCCCAAAAGCAGAATGCCATTATAATATTCCCCATTCAAAAATTCCATTTACTGAGAATACTTGCGAGATAAGATCCCCAACCCGAAAATTCAAAAACTCGTGAAACCTTGTGAATATGCAGGAGATTTCCTCCAGATTACAACGCAATTTTGTTTTGCTGCCCAAATTCACTCTACGGGGCGAAAATTGACCCCTGAAAATCCGTTAACTTTCCGAATTTGTGTTATAACTCGAGAACAGTAAAAGATAGAAAAAAAGTTCTGAGACAAAAGTTACTTCTTTTAATTTGGTCTACCATTTGGCAACTTACAGTTCTTACAGTTCGCCAGTTACAACACAAAATCGAAAAATAGCCGAATTTTCACTTGTCAATTTCACCCCCTTAGAGTGAATTTGTTGCGTAATCTTCTACATATCAGTTACATAATTTTTTGAACTCCCGAGTTGGGGAGCTCCCCTTGTTAGACGCGTACTTGCAAAGATCCACCTTCCCTCGTGCCTTCACCCCGCCCACCGTCAAGCAACGTACATCAGGGCGCGATGTCGCGCTTACCCGTGGATATCGGATGCCTAAGTTCGACGACACGCCAGTCAGAAGTTCTTTGGTAGATCATGGTAACTTAGAGTCAAGCGCAGGAGGGATGTTTATAAGATACGACTCGATCCAGGAAGTTGCGGAGACGTCTGGATGCGGGGACTAACGCTCGCATAAGTTCCCAGGACGGTCGTCCATTAGTTAATTGTGGTTTCCGGATCAGTATTCCGGCAGGTATCGCGTGTTTCCACAGTGGATTGCCAAGCGAGAACGGCTTAAGAGCGCAGGAAGTGGGTGTGTGTAGCACGAGGGTGGCTGGGGCTGGTGGACGTCGCGCGGGGTCTAAAGGGTTGAGGGAGTTTGACAAACCCTACGGTACCCGGCGCTGATCAATGCAAGCAATCAGTCTTGTTTCGGTGCCGCGACATGACAACGGTGCCCATCTTCCGAATACACGGCCCTGTCGCTCTTTGTTCCCGATTTCACCCTCCTCTTATCGGTGATCCAACGTTCCCCCGTAGCGCAAACTTTTCGGATCGTTTCAGTTATCGGGATCCCCGAGAAAAGTGTTCGAGTCCCGCGTGAAAGCTCCTCTCTTCTGTCTGCAGTTATCGCCCCGGGGGGCGGAAGAATTACGCGAGGTCCTGTACAGGTATCGACGGATAAGCAGCGGCGATTTATTTTTGCCGGAGATTGTCGCCTGGCTAACCTATCTGACCGAAAATAGACGAAGCTCGTGCTTTGTTAGTGAACTCGTATCCTAATTGGGCGACGTTAAAGAATCGAAGGATCCTCCTACGTGGAAATAATATATATTTTGTGAGATAGAGAACACAATACTAGTCGATTGGTTTCCCCGTTCAATTCTTAGGCGCAGTCGCGTTTGATCCGCAGAAATGTTCCGTTTCGCACGTATCGCTGCGCGCAGTATCGAGAAACAATCACGTACGTACAGATATTTCTTGAACAGCAGGCGAAATCCGTCGGGTTAAGGCTCGATCGGGGATGAAGCTGCGCGGCAGCAAAATCCTCGCCTGAGAGACCATCGGGGCTTGGATACTGGGTGCATGTCCCTTCCTCGATATGGCGAATAAACCGGCAATGATTTTCCATCGCGATGAATAAATTGGTAATCGAGTTATCGGGATTCGCGGTCGATGGAGACTGGAGAAATTCGAGATATCCGTTGGAGTGAAGTGGCCGGGGCTCGTTTCGGGTACGCCACGCGTGTCAGGGAACTCGCGTTGATGGGGATAACGCTCTCTCCAGGGCGATAATGTTGCAAATTTATATTCCAAAGGCGATCGAGGAAAGCTGCTGAATGTGCACTCTTGGCCACGGCTGGTCTTGCCCTTCCTGGAACGCCACTCCCACCACCTTTAAACCACTTCCATCGCGTCTTTCTCCCCGTCCACCCGCTGCTCCTTTCTCGACTTTCGTATCTTTTGTGGACGCCACAGAGTTCGACGGTGCTCAAGGCTCTTCCGTCAATCACGAATTGACAATCAATTTTTCATACTGCTCCCGATTCCCTGTCTCTCTCCGAGTTCTGTTTTTCTTCGGCCGCTCGCCGCTGAGGAAAGGAGTTCGTCGACGATTGCGGAGACAACTTCATTCCCTTGCTCAATTGAATTTCTAATGTGAACGCTTGCTTCCGTTCTTTTTTTTTTCCTGGTATTAATCAACGTTCAAAAATGTATAATAGTTCGATGACGGAACCAGCTACGATTTGAAATGCTTTCGTATTTAATGCTTGATCGATACACAATTAATTACAATTTCTTTTCGTGAAATAATATAGAATTAAAAAATAATTTTTTTGAAAATTCGAATTTTCAATTCTCATTGAAGAGAATATACGAAAAACATTTTTGAATAATCGAAACGTGCTTCAGGATAATTGTTAATGCCGTGTACCTGACGCTTTGAAATATTATTGGTTCACCGTGTGTCTGGCTTGCGTAACGCGCTAGCCGATATTACGAATCCCCTTTTTGTTTCTCTCATTTTTTAAATCACATTTCCACGATAAAGAGCGACACGTTCAATGAACCACTTTCTCCTGTAACGTGAATGCTTTGCGGTATTCGTATTTAAATGAAATATTCAGTTCGGATCTGATCGCGAAATCCGCGGTCCGCGTAATTTGCCTCCGGAAATGTTTAAACGGCCGTCCAGTCTCAAAAGTGTATTCATCGCCAATATTGGTATTATTAAAGAAGGATAACGAATAAAGCGAACATTGTAAAACGATCGATCCATTGCGCGGATAATAATTTTCGGCGCGTCTTGAACAAACAATTGTAAAATTTCACCCACGCGTATGTTATTTACCGCGACGAGCAACAAAGCCGTACGGTTCGAAACAATTAATTCAGATAAATGAATACTTGCAAATGGATATTTCTGTCACCGTACTCTGATTATTATTGTCATTAAAACCAGGCTATCAACTTAATGGACCTGTAATCGCGCAAACAAAAATTGCGTTTTAATCAGAAGGAAATTCCCTACATATTCACAAAGTTTCAGAACTTTTTGAAATTCCGGGTTCGGGAGGTTCCCTTGTGAGAGAATTCGGATACTGTTTTCCCAACTTTATTAAAGGTACTGAATTCTGTATTCGCTGGATATTTTCACAACGATCTAAATAAATGATAAAAAAATCATTTTTCAACCTCCTTGCCGTCTCCAAGTATCGTCAACCTATCATAAATCGAAGAAATTAGTAATATAATTATATGGAATAATAAAATATAAAAATATTATCATCCAATATAAAAATCGCACCTGAAATAAACTCGATATCCAGTCATTCTACACATAATACCACAAACGATGACCAAATCGCATTATTCTACCCCCGAAGCTGTGCTCAATAAACCAAAGATAATCCGATGCTAATTAAAGATTTCCATGCATATTACATGCAGTTCAAGCGTCGCATCCGTAAAATGGACGGAGCATTCCGACTGCCCCGATACCTTCCGCCATTATCGTTTCTCAAATCGGCCATAGAGCGAGTCCTTCACGCTAGGAATCACCGATGTACGAGATATACGATTTTAAAGGAAATGCCTCCCTCCGCTGCTGGTATCAGCCCCCCCGGTGTATTTAAAGCCAATTTCTGTCTCATCTTCCTTCCGTTCTATTTGCGCGCTGTTTAAGCCAAGCCACCGACGGGGCGCGCGCACAAAAAAGCTCTCTTTCCAATGCCCCTGTAGACGTCGCCGATGTATCCGCGCGACGTCCCGCTAAGCGGCGCCCGCAAAAGCTGTCGTCGGTGGTTTCCAGGAGTTTTTAGACCACCTAGATCGATAGGAACGCCTGGACGAGTGTCGAAGAGGCGGTCGGAAAACGGTGCGAGGTGGGCGTTGGAAAGTTGAGGCAGAGAGGTAGTAGGGGGTGGGGGTGGTGGTCGGGCGGAGGGGAGGGGGAGTAGCAAGGGGGTGAATAGGTTGAGAAGTGGTGGACGCCACTTTGTGCTGCATCGACATGAATTTGTATCCCTCCGGAGCTGGTCGGTCACCGTTCTCACTTCTCTTTCTCTCGCTGGCGTGTTGCTTTCGACACGGCCTCTTCCCTCCCTTTCTGTCTCCCTTTTTTCTCCTTTCCGGACTGCACTCCCCGGGCCATCACTCTTTTTCTTTCGGAGGAGGTCCAGCCCATACAAGAGACTCGTCGCCATGTAAAAATACATCACGTCCCTGCCGTACCAGCGCCGAGGCAACATTTCGAATATCAAGAGACCTTTCTTCGCGTCAATCTGTCGTCGTTTTAACGACTTCGCCATTGTTATTTGGATAGCCGATCCTTGAACTATCGTGCCTTCGAGTGCTTCAGACAGGGGCTGCGTCGGTGTGTGGAAATATTGAAGCAATCGCTAGTTTAGGTATGCGTAAGTGATGTAAGTAGTCGAATCCGTGATAGGTCAGACCACTGCTTAACGGGCAGCGCGCTGCGCCGTGCCCCTTTGATTAAGATTCCACTAGCCCCATTTGTCGTTTGAGAGATTTACAGTTGGATTTATAAATATTTATATATGTAATTGTTTAGAAATTTAAAAACCTGTACGTGCAATCGTTAGGCAATCTATGTTGCTGATTTCTTCTTTTATAATTTATCTTTTTGGAAATTTGAGATATGCAGATTCTATATATTGAGGTGTTCTGAAACATAATATAAATTTAAAGATCTGTGGTAAACAATAAAAACTAAATTTTATTTTAAATTCCCACACACAAGGGTCCTTAAATAAAATAACATCACTTTGACATCGTTAAATAAATCCAAGAAGAACACTAATCTCGCACACAAAAGCGAATAGCATATCACAGTACTAATTGAACTACACTATCGTACCCATAAAACTTTCAATTTAGCACGTAAAATATTTGTAAAGTGGTCGTAATTGGTCTCATTCCAACATTCTGCTTTAGTGGGAGCTTTGAAACTCCACAAACAATATAAAAAAGGGATACAGAGAAGCCAGTGTTGTTAAATTTTTAACAGCACAAGCTGTGCACGGAGTGTACACAATAAAAATTAAAATTGAAAACTTTATAAATTTGGTACGTTTTAATGAACATGCTTTAAGAAAAAGAAAAACCTCTGCCAGTTTATAATATTGCAGGAAAAGGTTAATTCTTTTTTAATTTTGTGGAAAATTCGAGTTTCAGTTGTCTCGTTGTAGATGCCGTTTATGACACGCGCCCGAATCGGCAAATGGGATCAGTTTCACAATTCGATCGGTTGAGCCTTTGCTTAACGATATTCATATCACGGGAAAGTGCTTGCGGCGCAAAAAGCCGACTGCGACGTGACACTCGCTGAACCCTGTAATCGCGATCCTCTTTTCGATCATCGTAAAAAGAGCATTTCCCTTTCCTGCCTCCTCTATCACTTCCCCTGAACTCCTCGAACTGACAGCCTTCCGCCTACCATCGCTTAAACTCGACCCAAGGGTGGTCACGCAGTGGTCGATACTCGACATCGGTTCGGCCACTTGCAAACGTTTGCTGTGTAATCGGCGAGATTTCCCAGCCGTAATGGATCGAACTAACGTTAAAATTTGCACATATAGGTACACTCACAACGTTGACTTATTAGAGCAGTCTGTTTCCTGGAGCGCAGCCAAAACACTTTCTGTGATAAATAAGAATCTATATTTAATCATTCGAAGAAGCGTTCAGCTATAGTTTGTCCATCAATATTAATTTCGTTGGTAAAGAAAGTAACTTATAAACAAAGATGAGTGCTTAGATGTTATGTTAGATTTTAATGTAAATACATAAAGAATTTATAATTGAAATGTTTTTAAAAGCTTACAAAATGCTCATGATTGAATTGCTTGATTTTCTGCTAAGGATATTCAGTTGTTTCTAATATGATACTGTGATGTAATTTGAAAGAAGGCACGTGGTATTAATTAAGAAAGGTTACTATAATATTGGAGAAGATGTGGTTGTCACCACATTGCGTTAGTAGTTTAAAATCAAAGCACTGGCGAAGTTTAGATGCTTTTAATATGAACACACTGAATGTAATGCAGTTATGGAATGTTTAATCAATAGAAGGAATACTACAGTTGGAGTGATATAATTGTGAATTAAAACTTAATTTCAGTAATATTCTTTGATACCCGAGTGAAAATAAGAAACTACTTGATTAAACATATTGGACAAATTATCATCATCGTATATTAGTGCACGTGTAATTCTTCAAGGGTGCAGAATAATACTAACAACATTTCTGTTTTTCATGAGAGATGGTAAAAAATTTGATTCATAAACTTCGACTGTATGTATCTTGGAAATGAAAGTTCAGACTGAAGAAAGGTAAAAGGCTGTACGATTTTTTGCTATGAAGAACTTCTGTGTTTCGACTTCTTCTATAATTCGGGGGCATCCTGTATAAACTTAAAGTAGACGAGCGATCTCCTCTCCCCCCCTACCTCGCTACGCTCATTAAACTCTCTAACTCTCGAAAACGAAACTCCCAGCGTATACTGGTCGTCCTTACGAACTATCGCCTCGATACATGTATATACTTACGTACATACATTCACAACCGTCACTCATTGCAAGCTCCCCATAATCTCCATGTCTTAAGGGACCTACTATTGAGAGTTCAAAAAAGTTGACCAAATATACAAAGTGTGACCGAAGTAGTGGTACAGGGTGATTCTACATGAAGCTTAGCCATTTTACAACAATTTTTCCCCAAATTTTTGTAATACGTCTGGAGACTTCCACCCTTAATATAATCAAAACCCTCAAGAACAAAACACATTATTTAGGTTTACAGAAATATTTTTTTGCATCGGCCACTTGTAGGTACTTTTACCGGAAAATTGGCAAAAGGTGATAAAGATTTTTTATTAAAAAAACATGTAAGATATTTTTTCTTTTGATAACGACTTTGGGTCAATAAAGCGAACGAATTTTCACACGGATATAATATTACAAAAGTCTAACAAGGTTTTCGGGTTTCCGCCTCTGAGTGTTTTGGTTTTCGGATATGTTTTAGTGGATAGAAAAATAACAAATACGTGTTTTTTTATATTGGCCCGTTTGCATATTTACGGAGTGAAACCAGCTCTCAAAGTTTATAAGAAGAGGTTCAAAGGTTTCTATTGTTAGTTTAAAGAATTTATTATAACTTTGTGTATATCCAGTATGTATTTATTTAACCCAAGGTTTTAATATTCTTTAAACAAACAATAAGAACTTTCGTACCTCTTCTTAAGAACTTTTAGAGGTGTTTTCATCCCCTAAATATGCAAACAGGCCCAAAAAGAAGGTCCCGTACTTATTATTTTTGGGTCCCCCTAAAACAACCTAAACTCAAAGCAATCGGAGGTGGACACCTGAAATCTCCTCCTTGCAAGTATTCTGTACGCAAAATTAGAAAGCATTCCCCTCACGTTCTAGTACCCCTCAGAGCCACCCTCATCAGCTAACAACAGTCTTCCCCTGCTACCTCCGCCACATAAAATCAAAGGAGAAACGGACCGCGTCCGAGGCGACCACCAAAATAGCTAGAAATTAATACACACCTGGTCGTCCGAATATCTTCGCGGTGCATAATCGCGCCAGTCAGACTCGTCCGCTCGGCGGAACTTTCTCTATTAGTACGTAGCGGCGTAAGTATGTACCACGGTTAATCACGTTCCCCCGAGTTTCGCTCGTACCCGTGGCCCATTCTATCGGTTTGTCACTCGTCGACGATGCCGTTCTGCCACGCTACTTCGCCGCTAACCCCCTCCTGCACCCCCTTGTGACCCCCTTCGTACGACCAACTCTGTGCCCACCCGTCCCCTTTCCCCCCCTCCGCCCACCCTCGGCAGCAGCGTGAGGGGCCCGCGACAGCCAACGCTTTACCAGGTATATAGTCGTAGCCAGGCTACGTCGATGGATGGAACGTATCCATAATGCGGCGAGCTTAGCACGCGCGTGTTAGGATCCTCTCGGTACAACCGGGCAGATTGAGGCTTAGAGCGACGGCAAACAGCATCAATTTGGCATTGCGCCACCACGCATGCTGATGGATACACGATAGGTGTGTATACACTGCGGGTGCGTGCGTGCACCGATCCTCACACACGCGCATTTCGGACGCCGCCCGGCACAGACCATTTAATTAAGCTGATTCAATGTAAACGGGATTGGGCTATAAGGGCACAGCGAAAGGTTACACGGGCCCTCTTGTTCACCCCGACTCTGGTCTGCTGTACTTTTCCTTCTGTCCGGTCGTGTCGGGCTTGTACAGAGATATCTTTGTCGTTTTTACCGGTGCTTTCGCGGTTGTGGGTAAACTGCGGTGAGCGGTGTTGGAAGGGATAGGGTAGTATTTGTTACTTCGTTGCTTTGACACGTTAAAGTTTATTTATGTCAGTTTTGGTTAGCTGGGGTGTTTTCAAATATGTCATTTTATTTTTTTACACTGAGCTCTTTTTTCGTTTTGTCATGCGAATTTATACGAAACCCAATTTTCTTTTTATGTAGTCGGTAGAGAGAAGGTCCAGGGTGACGTTAAATTATTCGTCGTCCCAGTTTTTTTCCACCTATTTTACTTCAATATCGAATTGTACTTGTAATTAAACATGCCATGGAATTTCATAATACCACAAATGAGTAATAAAGACAAATTAGCTTCGCTTCGTACTTGATATATATTTTTATATTCAACAGTTCGTTGAAGGCAGTTCTTTAAATAGTTTTAGTGCTAAAAAAAGTTAGTCGAATGCATCGAATATGAGATTTAAATGTACGATGTTATATACCCCAATGTAACTAAAAAAATATACATTAAAAATAAATGTTTGATAATATGTATTGTTAGAAAAGTGAAGGAACTACGTTCAGTAGCGTGGTTTGGAAAATGCGCAATTGAAATTTTGGTAGCATAGGAGTAATTTGTACGTGAAGGTATTGTGTATACGTGTCGTACATTAGCCGGAACGTGTGACATTGCTAAACTACTTAATTAAGTCGCTTGCATGTATGAATGCACTGTTGCAGAGAATCAAATGTCGACATCTACGTAAATCGTATCACTGATTGATCAAATGGATGTATTGTTCGAGGAAGCTGTGTGATTTATAGCATCGCCACTCTATTAATTGCTGTTTTGATACGCAAGGTGATTCTAAAATAATGTCACATCACTTGAAGTAATAGTTTAAAGTTCTTGAATAGCAAAGAATTTCAATAAACATGCCTGCACAATTTGTTTATTTTGGAGATATAGTCACTTTAAATTTTAGTGTGAACAGATTTGTAGAATGGATAGAAATTTATTTCTAGCTTGATAAATAAGCGATCATACTAGAAAGGTGCTTTACCAAGTGTTTTTTGTGTTGCAAAAGTGAAGAATGAATATAATCTTTGTTGTTAAATTTCAGATCGGCTCCAATCTTTATTTACTAGAACGAACTTGAAAACACACTGATAGGTCCATATGATTCCCCAAATAAATTATGAATCCCTTCGTTATTTGAACGTTCAGAAAATCTGACACAGAAAATGTGCTTCCAAATTTATTAGAAAAATTTCCAGCTGGGAGAAGGATGAGCATGTGGTTCATGCACGATAGAGTTCCACTACATTTCAGGGCTTGTGACCCGAGAAAATCTTAAGCGTAAGTTCTGTAAGGACTAGATAGATCATGTTGGACCAGTTGCATGAGCACCTCAGCTACCTGCTTTAAATCCTCTTGACTTATATTTGTGGAGTCATTTGAAATCCACAATCTACTGCAGCTCAAGGAAAAATGTTGTAAAATTAAAGCAAGCATTGTAAATGCATGCAACATAATTAGAATAGCATCAGTTAATCAACAATGCGACATAAAACGACTTGTATTCATCGAAAACTTTCTTAAACTTTAAAATATGCCTGCAAATTTTGCGACATCATTTTAGCGATTCTGTAAATGTTGAGAATGTTCGGGTAATGGTAGTTTAAATTTTAAATACTGAAATATAATAGCTTTCTACTAAAGCATAAAGAAAATTGATAAAGCAATTTAGACTTCGCAATACTCAACGTTTCGTTTCGAGATATATGTACTATTTAAAAAATAGTCAATCAATAACATCGATTACCCCAAACTGATCCGTGTTTTTCACACTGCTACAAAACGCAAACAGAAATCTATTCAGTTCAAAAAGTAATAACCACGACACTGAAAAATTTAAAATTCCCTCACTTTGAACTTCCACTTGAAACATTTTCTGTTACGCACATGATTGCTCCAATATTTACCTGAATCAATGAAAACTGTAACCACAAATTGAGATATTGGATGGTAAGGGATGATGAAATATTCTCACTGCTTCGTCACATCACTTTTTATTTTATTAAAGTTTAAAATTGCAGCGACTGCGACTGTATCGTTTAAGAGCATCCTTACATATTAATTATCTTATGTCGTTGAGAATTCCGATGCTTTTACAACATTTGATTACGTTTCCCTGGTAGATGTAAGTATATCGATGAGGTTATCATTAATATTGCAATTTCATCTTTCTTGGGAGTTTTCCTGACATCCATTGATTGTATAATTCACTAGCAAAATACCCCCACGCTTCGCTACGGCAGAATAATTAAAAGGAATTACTTTTTTATCTGCTTTTTGCTGTAACTTTTTATGTAATTTCTGTGAGGTGATCTTTGCTTAACGAACAATTATATATTATGTATATGTTAGATTTTAGGCCTTTGTGTGGGTAACCTTTGTAATTAAAAACCAAGTTGACATCTAATCGGGGCTAAAAAATACTAAGGTGTCCGAGAAAAGAACATTTTACCCCCTTCCACCCCCTTAGAGGTTGATTAGAGCAAAATCCAGAAATTGGTTTTTAAGCCATTGCATGGGTATCCTTTGTAATTAAAAACCAAGTTGACATCTAATCGGGGCTAAAAAATACTAAGGAGTCCGAGAAAGCACATTTTACCCCTTTTCACCCCTTCGGGATGGAATTTCCAAAAATCCTCCCTTATTTGGTGCCTACGCCATAAAACAATGTACCTTCCAAATTTCACGTTTGAGCTGCACGTTGATGATTCACATCAGTCAGTCAGGACTTCTTCTTTTATATATATATAGATTGATAGGCACTTTTGTCCATCATTTCGCGGACATTCGTCTCGGCGATTAGACGGGGCAGCGTGATAGACGAATGCCTGCAATGAACATGATCAGCAAAGGGTCGCCTCTGGAATATCGAGAAAATCCGTGGATGAAGGTAGCAACGGCAATTCCGGCGTTATCTACGCTCGTCTAGGGACAATGCATCATGCATCGCGTTGCCGTTGCTGCCGTCGTAGAAGCCAGCCCTGGCAGTATACCATCGACCATAGTGCAGTTTGAGCTATGCATTGGCCAATATGTCGTTCATCCCCTAAATCACGACGATTTACAGTTGAGCCCGGTCGCGCTATCGATGCCGGCTCGTTGTATACCTAACCTGCGCTCTTTCGTTTGTCACAGAATTGACGAAATAAAAACGACCATGGGGAAATTCGTGACGAGCGCGCTTGTGTTTTTGGCCTCTGCTTTGTCCCGGCCGCGACCGGCGAACAGTTTACTCGTATTTCGTTCGAACAATAACGTGTCAAAGATAGCACCGCGGACAAAGGGGAGAAATAGAGCTGGCCTGTTAGAACGGCGGATCTGATGGCGTAAAGGGCGACAAGAACGGGGCTGTGAGACCGTAACAGCTTGCTGTTTTCCTTCCTATTCGCTAATGCGACTGAACGATTTGAGTGCACCTTCTCATTGGCAAATACGGTTAGGTGTTAGTTTCACTCGCGAAGTTGCTGGAAGTGACTTTATTTGCTTCGTAGGTGGATACTTTTTGTTTAAAGTATGATTTAATTAACGCCAGTGACACAATTTATTTCACGAGTAGGAGACTCATTAGAGGAGTTTCTAGTGCGTTGTGACTAAAAGGAATTATATTTTTCTTTTTATTTTCTTGCAATTTATAGTCTGAAGAATATTGCAGTAAAATGTGTACTACCTGCTCGCTGAGAATTCAGAGATAAAAATTATCTTCACATTTGAGTGGTGTTATAAAGGAAGTTAAAATATATTCAGTTGAAAATAGTAGTTAGTCCTTAGATTAGTAATCAGTAGATGGAAATAGCCCACTGATAATCATCAGTCAAGCGAACCGCGCGTGATGAAATGCGGGCACTCAATACTTTAAATTGTCAATTAGTAGCAGAATTAATTATTTACCAAACTTTGACTGATCGTACGCCCGAAGCTCGCCGCCTATTGGATAATTTTTCGAAGCAGAACAACGTTCATGCGAGGGCGTTCTTGCCAGCAGAACGATCAATTTATCACAAAATGCTTCTATTATGCGTTTCACAATACACTTTCGATTCCGTGGCATTGTTATGGACGGACCAGAACGAATCGTGAGACCAGTCGTCGGTAGCTGAATACATCGTGAAAGGGCGCCCTCCATTCCAAACAAGCAGGTTAATTGAAGTGGCGTATCAATCGTTCATTCGTTTTCCAACGCCATTAATTAAGAAGTAGATTATCGCTGGACGCGACCCCTCGCTTTATCAGTTAACCCTTATGATTTCCTGTTTTCGAGACGACACCGAGTTTCAATTATAGATCGATGTTCCCCCATTCTGGATGATGGAACGAAACGTTCTATCGTTTGATTCGAATTACATAGCTCTTACCTTTGCCCCTTGTAACTCACACTTATTTTCACATCCTCGTATCTCATACTGTAGCCTGGGGAACCATAAACCATCCTGCCCATTCTCATTCAATTATTTCCTGAATATTAGTTTACAATAATACTATGCTAGTGCATGTATCAACAATAGGGTGGTCGATTTTTTTAAGTACTTATAAAATGTAGATTTTCCACAAGGTTGCTTTTGTTCCAACTACACCTCTGCCAAATTTGAGCATAATCGGGCAATATTTGGAGATCGCTAGGAAAGAGTTTCTGTGTGTTTTTTAATTAACGACTCTCCAACTGACCTCCTGACACTTAATTGTGTAAAATAATGTTGCACATCGTGGCAACGTATAAATATGGTTCATATGGGTCACTTTTTGATTAAGGAACAAAAACCCACGAAACCCACCTCCGCGCTCACCTTTGCGTCAGCTTCCGATGTAAACGTTGTATTGAATCTCTTCGACATTACTTTGGAGGCCACAAATAAACAGTCCGCATTCTTATGTATTAGTATTTTCTATTTTTTACTGGTCTCATTATTTTCTGCCCGCATCGTGTAGCTTTAATTAAACCAAACATGATTCTGGATCATTACGATAATTATCGTCACGGAACGGGTCAAAGTCTTTTATTTCCACAAATGGGTAAGTGGGTTACGACTGAAATGACCTGAGCACAGTTTTTCGTAATGTAATTTCATTAGGATACACGGGAAACCCATCAAGAAAATTATGCGTGCGAGGAAGCAAGAATGATATACAGAAATGAGCCTGAATGGCAAATATAGTATTAGAATACACGCCCAGGTAAACATATCTGTGCTATATCTAATTAACACACGCGACAGAGTCACGCATAAAACAGCAACAGCATGAAATATTTGTAGAAGCAAACATTAAATCTTACTACGAACATAAGTATTTTTTAAATAATAATCTTTTCTTGTATACCGATATCATATTGACTTCAAATCTTCATTAATATGTTACGTTTAATATTTTTATGACATACTGTAAAAAGTACCTACGATTTCGGCCACCGGTCTCCTAAATCGTACTCCTCGGTTTCCAAAATGGTAGCTCTTCTAAAAATACTATCAATAACAAATAAAGAAGGCAATATTCAACATAAAGTAATGATTAATATTCTGCAATAAACCAGCTTTTAGAAGAATACAAAAATTCAGGATGAAACTGCATTGTTTAATTATTATCAGCTAAAATAAATTAGTAAAAAGGTACATCAATCACCCCTGATTTTTTTAAACGTTTATAGCACCTACAAAATAGAGTGTAATCTCGAAAGGTTTTGTTTCTATTTCTCTTTTCGCATTTACTTGCTATTTTTACCATTACGTGTCACTTATATTACGAATAAATTAATCAGGTCCGATTTAGGCGATATGTACAATAATGACATTTCTCTTTCAAAAAAATTACCCACGACACCTGGCTATAACTCATCCAATGCATAGAAGCTTCTTCCCATCCGACGCGACGCCAGAACCAAGGAGGGGAAAACTGTTCTTGATTATTCCGCGGAGATCAAACATTCCTTGAGGTTCGAAGGAATCCCGCACGATTGTAAAATCATATGTAACGAAAAAACGGGGGACACGGTATAGAATGATCGCGTGTCAGCTGTGTGGTGACCCATATTTCCCGTCGTGGAACGTAAGCCAGGCCCCCTCCCCCCGAGGCTTCCATGCACCACGTGTGCATCGATGCACCGCGAGGTTTGGAAGCGACCAACCAAACCGAGATTCGATTCTGTTCACTCGGCTAGGTTTTCGTCGCACGAAGAATTAATAGAGGTCTCGCCGCTGGTAGCGTGGCTTCCATCCCGTGACCGTGACTCTGCGCTTCCTTCTGCTAGAGGGTGCGTGCTCTACCACTCGCTAACCACCCACCCCCTCCCGAACCCCTCTAAATCAACATTTTACCGTTACCTCGCGAAATTAAGGAAATCCTTGATCTACGAGCCGTCCCGCGTTCGATCCTTGATCTATGGCGCGAGCTCGGACCTTTGTGCGTCCATGCTCGCATTGTCCTGCCTGAATAGATCTGATCTCTGTCCTGGTAGAAATCGCGTTCCATTCTTACATATCCCGCGGGTCTTCCCGTATAGAAATGTCTTGTAACTTCCACCGGGCTTGTATTATACGAACTTCCACGATGCGTATTGCGACCGAGAAAGTCCGCGCCGAAATTGCCAGTTTATCTTGGGGCTTGACGCGGCGTTGCTCATCTCGCCGTGCTACGTGGCAGGGAAGATTTGTACACGTTCGATCGCGGCTCGTTTTTCGGCTATCGAATGAAGTTGTGGGTCGCCTGGCGAAAGTGATTTTCGGGTCACTGTGTATATGACTACTTAACTATTTGTAAACAATTTCTCTGAGTTCTGCGTTTCTTAACTTTCGTCCAGCGGATGCAGGGTAGTGTGTCCCTTAGAATTGAAGGTGCGATGAAATGTTGGCAGGCACGCTAATCTTATTCCTTTCGGTGTGCTAAGTAAGTATGCAAAATTTTGGAGCAATTGGATTATTCTGAACCCAACCTCGAGAAGTTGAAAGTTACGATATAGGTACTGTAAACACTTTTTTTTATTTTTTTTTATTTTTTTGTCCACCTTTAGAAAATAATCGTTCACTTGGAACAAAGGTTGATGGAATGCATAAATATTTTATCGGCGTAGTCCAAAGACTGGAGAACTTGTACCACCTTCGTTCTTCCACTACTTAACGATATTTTAACGATATTATCTATATAGCGTGAAAAGAAGGCAATAGAGTGAAAAAGCGTTTGCATTATTTATATTAGGACGTAAAAATGGTAAGATCCCAGTGAAATTATTGATAAATATTTAATCCTTTAATGAGCATATATGCGCGAAATATTAACACTGAGTTAAGAATAGAAATAAATTTACGAAATGTCACAAACTACTGAAACAAAGCTGCTCAGAAGTTACTTCACAAATTCTCAGGCACACTATTCACATTCAATCGGTTTTCTTCAAAGATGTAGGTACATATATTTTAGTCAATAGCTAATACTTACTCATAAAACTCGCTGAGGCTACACTAATATCTATGAAAACTCTGGATTAAACGTGTTTCTGTAGGATGGCACACTTCAATACCCTATTCACGAAATCTGCGTCCCAGATCTCCAAGTATGATCACCCAGTATGTACATTTCCTCCGAGGCAGAGCTAAAAAGCTAAGTACCTAGAAACTTTTGCACTCCGATGTATATGCCACACAACAGGAATCAGGAAATCACTGTGTACGCGTATGGATAATTAGAAAGTGAACAGCGGGGGCGATGCAACTCCTAAATTAGAAGTTGTAACACAACTTCGCGCGACTTCACAAGAGAATGTCCCTTTACCCACCATGCTATTATCTGCTTGAGTATCACGAGTCAAATAGAAAGGGAAACAATGTACACTATTCAATTAATCAGAACATATCGATCCACTAGCATATAGTATAATCACTATGGTGTACGTATATACACAGGTATGGTGCGCAGCTGGTGCAGTAACATGGATTACTAGCCTTATTTGACAACCTATCCACGATTTCCATTGGCGATATTCCGCGTTTGTAACGATAATCATCGTCATAATGATATTTACACCTGGTATCTGTGCTACTAATAAAGCGGTAATAAATAATAAAGCTGTGTCACAATTCCACCCTCAAAGAAGAATCTTCGGTCTACTTGAATGGATTAGGAGGCAGAGGAAGATAAGTGAAGCTTAGCAGCAATAATAAATGATGTTTCATTGCTTCTTATGTATTAAGAATCCAGTTCCCCTCCACTATAAGCTACCTTTTTATGGACGTGTCAAGATTTTTTATCACGACAGTGATCTTGTTTAAAAAACATATCATAATTACGTGGCTGAGTTCAAGAAGAGCCAATGCTAATGTTTATTTATTTTCAGTTAAGTAAAGTTACAGCTGCAAATCTGCTGCAAATTTTCCAACTTCAATTAATCATAAGTTGTCAATTTTGCTCTTCTTGAATTCACTCAAAATTTTTTTGTTTAAACAAGATAAATGCATTCGAATTCATTCCTTTTCGTCATGGCAAAGTGTTTTCCTGATTCTCGTTCTGTTAAGAAAATCATTTCTCAAAGGAAAGATTATTTAAAAAATCGACTACCACGAAAAACGCGCCGATCACGTTGGTTTCAAAAGACAAAACTAGATACGTAGCCGTCGGCGAAATAAATTTTTCTTAATTCCCCACTGATCTCAAAATATCTGGTCCCAAAGATTCCAGCGCGATGCGATGGCGTATGCGGTGTGAGGAGGAGAAGATGACGAGGTTCGGACTAATTCACGAGAATGGGCCACAGTGTGTGCCCACCGGAAGGTCCGGCCAGCTAGGGATAGACCATCAAACCGATTGTAATCAGACCACCCTCCGTTCCCAGCATCCCCCACACCTACCTCGCCCCTCTATACTTTCCTCCGCAGAAATACTCGGTTCCTAGTAACAGGCGCCCCAGCCGTGGACCTCCTATAGCTGTAACTCGATTTTCGACTACTCATCTTGACCCACTCGGTCCCGAATAACCCGCGGGAGGCGATGAAATGAGTAAAAGATAGCGGGAGCAGAAGGAACAAAGGAAAGGAGATTGGCAAAGTTGAGTGTGTTTATCGAGCCGATTTCCTATCCACGGTTCATCCCTTCCTCGAGCAACAACCAACGATTGTCTCTGTCCTAGACGAATAATTGTAATTCATCGGCAAGCCCAGTCGTTCTGGAATATAAAAGTTTCCGACTATAGTAGACGGACTCGAAGAGAATTCCATAACGATTTTGCTATAAGTAGAAGGTTTATTAACAAAACTTGGGGTTAGCTTTCGGATTACCATTCAGGGGCGGATTAAGATTTTTGGGGCCCGGGGCTATCAAGCCTTCGCGGGGCCCCCGTGGTTGAAAAGCGGGGGGGGGGGGGGACAAAATATATTGTATAATTAAGTTTTAGTTAAAATATTGTTTTCTTATCTTGAATTTTGCAAATTCCTGTATTAAGTCTTCATAATCGACAGATCTTAATAATTCAGATTCAATTGTTAAAATCGCTTAGAACGGCCCCCCCCTCCCCGGAAAGTGGGGCTAGCCCCCTAGCCCCCCCCCCCCTTAATCCGCCCCTGTTACCCTTTCTGACCGCGACTATCTCCAGTGACTAACCCTCGTATTAGTCAGCTAGGCTTGAACTTTAGAGTGGCTGAAGATTGGGCGGACGATTCCTTCGAACACTGATCACTGTATAATCTCAATCTCTACATAACAACGGGATCGAACCTGACCTAATCTACCGGATAATCGTGTCGAGATTCCCTGGTTTGACTTGCGCGACCGCGAAAGGCGCGAGGGGGGGGGGGCGGGAAAAAATGCAAATGGGGTCAACAAACCAGCACGTTAATAGTAGAAACGGGAGGGGGGATGTACCTTAAAACTGTGGAGCAAAGTGGAGCAATTAGGGATAGAGTAAACGAACCAGATTTCGCGGCGGGGAAATGCATATTCAGCGGATCCGGGGAACAACCGGGCCACTGTACTAAATCGACGGTTTTACTGCGTCTTTCCTGCTTGGTGGCGCAAATATTATTTATTGCCTTACAAGATTTCCATAACTTCACATTAAGGATTCCCATAACTCGTCGAACGGTGCAGTTTTCAATCTCGTCTGAGTCAGCGCTGAGCGGGTGCGTCTTTAATGTGTATGCACATGCATCCGCTCGCAGCTACAACGATCCGGAGATGCTGCCAACGATAACGTTATCGATAAATATCAATAAATACGCCATAAGCTGCGTTATTAATGTTTATCGATAAGTCGAATTTAACTGGACTCCCTAATGCGAGGGATATTGTGAAATCTGGTTGGGATGCATGAGACGGACAAATTTGAAAACGGTTTTGATAAGTAGCGTTATAAAAGTGGGAGACGAGTAGCTGAACGATTATTAAACATTGGAGATAATTTAAAGTGTGATACCATGTAGTACACTGCTGGAAAAAATTAAAGGATCACTATAATTTCCCGAAACTTTTGGTCATTTTCAAATACCTGTATCTCCGCGAAAAATGATCACAAAAAATATTTAAGAAAGCATTTGAAGGCGTTAAATTTCTAGATTTTGAATCAAATATCAAAATTTTGTTTTCATTCATTATGAAACTGTTTTATCAAGATGAGGCGCAGAAAACGATGTTTCAGAAATTGTTGTCTAATTTGAAAGTATGTACGGGCCAAAAAATATTTTTTCGTATAAATCCAATGGATGGATCTTGTAGAGCAAACATTTATCTTTAATTTAACTTTTTTTTGTTTTGTTGTATGATTTTTATTGACCGAGCTATTCGTGAACGCATATAACTTACGAACAATTGTTGATCATAGATAAATTTTCATGAGTGTGATTCTGAATCCAGTGGAGAGACTGTCTACGACCTAAAATAGTGTCCAGTAGTATACCTGTCGCAAAAAAAAATCGTGTGGTGACCTATGTTAAATATAACATTATTATATTTTTACCCTTCTATTAGTCAGTTAAGTTTTTATCTATAGGTCTGAAAAACTACCTATACCACAAATGAACAGTAACATCTAAAAATTTAAACTTCTCGGTAAATTTTCCATGTCTTATTGATAAATAATCAGTGACAGTAATTCTTCACGACTTACGCTAATTTTTTCACTCTCGTCTCGACAATATATTCGAGTTCGTGGAACAGCAAATACGGCCTCGGTTATTTGTACTGCCGTTTATGAGAGCTGTTTAACGACCACCGTCGCCTAATTTAATATCAACCGTAATCGATTAATTTTATTCGGCGCTGCAATTCTGTCATGGTATACGTGGATATGAGCACCGAGCTTGTTTGAAAATCAATTTATATTTACAGCTGGTACTAAATTTAATGCGAAAGACATGTTTCCCCACGATATTAATAGTCGGTTTACAACTGAACGTCGATCATTTGCAGAGGGATTATTTGAACAAGTTAGTTCATTCGTTTTCTTCATTACCTATTTGTTCCTGAATATCTATTTGTTTGAGGAAGCCTATTGATTGTACATTTATTTATTTCAATATAATGAATACTTTCTTCTTCAAAATAAAAATGTTCAGCCCTTCCACTCTGTTTTTCGTTTACGGAATGTTATTAACTATAAGTTTAAACACTGTGTGTATCCATTGTATAATATACACAATCACTGAAATGCTTTCAAGTTTCTACAAATGTTTAGAAACTCCCATACATTCCAATACCGAATATGTAATTCGAAATCAAATATTCTATACGTTATTTTAAAAAATCCACTCTTACATTCCCGGATAAAAGCCATTGTCTTTCAATTAATCACCAAAGAACACGAAAATAATCTTCACTGACGTGATCGAATAAAAAAAAAATCGGTTCTTCGATGTATTTTAAACTGCCCTACTGCCAGTAATATTTCTGCGACCGTGCACCATCTTTAGTTATCGAGAACCGTCAGATTTAAAAATAATTTTTGGCGTCGACCCGTGACTTAAATATTACTCTTCGTGCCTTGGGTTTGCTTAACAAACTCCCCGGCTCCAGAAAGTAAACACCAGTTAGCGTTTCGATGAAACGATATTTTCGGTAGCCCGTTATTTTTATATGCCACCGTCTAGACTAGACGTTCATTTCGTTCAGAAACTCGATTCTGTGGAATTTTCTTACAGAATTATTGCGGCACTGTTTCCATCCCGTTCTGTTTTCTCTTCCCTCGTTTCTGCTAGCTTGTATCACAAAACGAGGACCAGTCGAGTATGTTATTCGAATACACGGGAATATCATTTAATGTGCTCTAGCGGGACTGGCCGTGCTAAATTGCTGCTGCAATTTTAACAGAAACACTGGGAACACATTTACTCTCGTGTTTAATTCGGTGCTGGTCTGCTGATTTGACGGGACCATAACGCAACGATTGCGCGGAATATTTGAAAGCGGCCTGGGTAATAATGTTCCATGTGATTTTGTAACTTAAAATTGTTGGGGGGCTAACAAATGTTACGTTTGCGAATTAATTTTAAAGCTTGTTAAACAACGTCTCTAGTATTTTACATGTGTTGAAAATGGATGTGTCAGTATAAACTTATAAATTGTATAATTTGAGTGGATGGAATTTGCAGTTTTGTAGAATCCTGGAATGTCGGTAAATAAATTTTACATCATTTAATTCGATAATAAAACTGCAGCATCTACCTCAGCAACGGAGAATTTTTAATTGAAGTTTTCGCAGACTACTTTTGGCTTAATCCTCTTTGTGTAGAACTAATGGAAAATTGTGATGGGATTAAGTGCAGTAAGTTAACGTTATTAAAAGGAATGTAGCGTTCATCAAAAATTTTATTTTTGAATAGTATAGTTTCACAAAACCCTCCAGCATATACAGAGTTATTAAAAAAGGTTTTAGTCTATTCCACTCTAGAAATTTGACATGACTATTCGTTCTCTCGAAAAAATGTATGGAACAGAAATTGCATTGCAGTAATTGAGGAATGATTTTTCAAAGGGGCACATTTCCACATAGAACAAACTTTCAATAACCACAAAAAACTGTAGTACGTACGTTTATTAAAAAAAAATTTATTAGTACACGTACATTTTATTTTTCCATCTGATAGCGGTAATTTTTTTAATTTAACGACATTGTTTCAATAGTTATTTAAACAAAACATTTGGAAATAAGCCCTTTTGATGGAAACTATTCCAAGTATTATGCTATACCTAAATCGCAAAATTTCAAAAGGTGGACGTTCCTCGTTTTTCCCCCTTACACTTAAATTGTAAAATGTATTCTGTATTCTGTTCTGTAGAACATTTTCTAATGATTTCGCCTATATCTGTTCCAGAACACTACCACATATTCGTAGGAGATCTGAGCCCGGAGATCGAGACGCAGACCTTGAGGGAAGCCTTCGCTCCCTTCGGCGAAATCTCGTAAGTCCTCTTAATCTCGCTCATTAAAGACGACTTACCGTCCTCTTCGTAGTATACGAGTGATAATATAGCGATATAATGTGAACAGCGATCTTTCGTGCATTAAACGTTAACTAACCGTGCTGCGGTTCAGAAGCCTTTCCTTGCTAAAATCTTGCATTATCATGCTGAATGGTCGGTGAATCGGTGTGCACTTGTCTTATCGTAATTGGAGTACATTGGATAGCAGCTCTAAATGATTTGGTACACTGGTAGCAGGACTAGGCAGCTAATTGTTTAATTGATATTTTGAATAATAATAATAATAACGGTATTATTGAAAAGTAGAAAAATAAAAGGAGAAAGATTGTGGCTTTTAACACAACCTTTTCCCTATTAGCAAAAATATTTGTTAAATATTGTTTTTATAATATAAAATGAATAGTTTTTTAAACTAGAATAAATATTGTATATATATTTAAATATCAAAAAGGGAATCCATCTCTTTTTACTATGGAATGTATGTGTATTCAATATTTTGTGCTACCGTGGTTGTTATGTATTCAGGTGAAATAGAATTGAAGAATTGTAGGTAGATATATGTGAATATCTAAATACCTACAGATGTTCAAAAATATCTTTTGATGCGATAAACAGAATTAAGTACCTATTGTTAAAATGACAGAAAATTTTTTAAAGGTTGAAGTTAATCTTTCTTCAAATGTTTCTAACAGAAACAAATAGATGGAACTAGAATTTGAGAAATATACTCAATATTTGATATCCGTGTTATCAGTAGAAATGCTGGAAAACATTGAATAGAACGGTTTATTTTTGAAACTCAGAAAACCAAAGACAATGCGTCAGTACTCAAAATCTTATATCACATGCTATAATATATACTGTACTATAACACTATTTGATATAATTTTACAGGAATTTTATTACTAATTACATCCCTTGGTATAAAACGAAAGCTGGCACTGAATACATATCGTCGAAAATTAAATCCTCTTCATAAGAGGGAAGCTTTATTATTCAACAAAGATTTGTCAAAAATCGTAAGGATCTCGTATTCTACAGAGATTTTAGTATTAGCAATTACTATTCAGCTTTCTCGGTTGTGGAAGGAAACAGCAGTAGGTGCATCAATATTGGATTGCTTTAATCCCGTCTGAAGGGGGCACTATAGAAGGAAAATCTGAATATTTCGTTTTATCAACCGCACAGATTTCGCCGGTTTATTGCACCTTTAACGACTTTCAACGTTCCGACCAGTCCTCCTCGTTGCGATCTTTTACGAGCCTCCATCATTCGACGTTTCACGATGCACCGACGCGGACTATAATAATGTTTATCTTTCCGTGATCCGTGATCCAGCTAACTTACAAACCGTGGATACCCTGTGCCCCGTTCCACTTATGGGTCGATAGATGCACGACGATAATATTCAGCGAGCGTCGATTGCCTCCAAACTCGGTCATCATAGTCACGAGACGAATTCGCGCAAGTATGATATCTTGACGGGGTGTGTCGATAAATCGATGGGACGGATCGATTCATTTCGCCTGAATATTAAATTGTTCAGTCAGTTGTCGAGTGGGACTTTAGTAGACGCATAATGTGACAAATGTAGAAGTAATTGTTAAACGGACAGGGTAGATAAATGATGAAAGGAGTGGTATTAGCAAAGTTGTTCTGACAAGGGACACATCGAACCCACACACGCCAATTTTCATGAGACTCTGCAGATTTGGGGAATAGTGAAAAATATTTGACACGCATTTTGTGCTATCGGCAATCGTCCATATTAGGGGGGTTGCAAACAGCCCTTAAATTTGGGGTCGAAAAGATATTTCTCGCAATCTGTAAGAAATAGAAAAAAAGTTTCAAGACAGAAGTTAATTCTTTGAATTAAATTTATCAAATTGTAAAACTTTTATCATACATAGACATAATTAAAAGAAGTAGCTTTTGTCGTGAAACTTTTTTTCTATCTCTTACAGATTGCGAGTTTACAAAATAAAATCGAAAAATAGCAAAATTTTCAGGGGTTAATTTCACTCCCTTAGAGTGAATTTGAGCAGCAAACAGAAATTGCGTTGTAAGCAGGAAGAAATCCCCTACATATTTACAAAGTTTCATTTTTTTTTTAATTTCCTGATTCAGCATGTTTCCTTATTAGTTTTCTCACATTGTGAATTTGAAGATTCGTTGGAAAGGATACGAAAGGTAGATTTGGTGAATTTTTACCAAAAAATAAAAAACTTACTCTTGAAGCAACCAGAATTAACAAAACGAGCAAGAAAGAAAGTGAACATTAAAAAATGTAGGAAGGTACTGTTGGAACAAAATAACGGTGTGTTTCGAATGGTTCGTTACTGTGAAATCAAGATACGATTCTATTACTTTCATCGTCTCACTAACGATACGACCCCGAATTTCCAAAGGGATTAATTACTCGAAGGGTAAAAATGCAAACGCGTTCTTGCCACGTGTATTCCGCAGAATTTCGAAACAGCCACAAAATTTAGAGGGAAAAGAGCGATAAACGCATTACCGTTTAATGGGAAGTGAGGAAAGTTCATCGCGTATGCATTTAATGAATGCTATTCGAGTCATTAGTCGAAAGTCGGCCGTTTCTCGATATGCCCGATAGAGAAACGGAAAGAGTAAAATGTATCAAGCCGCAATACAACCGCGAGTAACCGTATTTAAAAGCACAAATCCGTAGCTACGTCGATATCGCGTGTATTTTTAATTTATCACCGCAACGTGAGATGTTTCTTCTCGTATGCAGGCGGCTGTTTAAATATTCGCCGCGCTTTCATTCGTAAAATAGCGTTTGCCGAAGTGTGTATTTTGTTATCGCGCCTGCATGAAATATTGTATTTCACCGCGGCATTCTGGGCTAGAATCGTAAATGATGTTAACCGTCTGCTAATATTTTAATGTCGAAATTACAAGCGCGTATCGATCGGAACTTTTACTCTGGGAATGCGTGTGTAATAGAAAAGCGACCGTTTCAGATTGGTAGTTTCAACTCCTGCTTAATACTTCGGGACAAAATCACACAGAATATTCCTGCATTAGATGTTCAATCGTTTTAACACTTTTTTCTGGAGTAGGTAGCTATTTAAATAGTTTCTTAATCTCATATACCGACCCCCAACGTAAAACAAAAGAAGCTGGAAAGAAAACATGCTAAACCCAAGTCAAAAATCACAAAATCATCCTCTCCTAATAAAAGTAATCATATTCAAGCCCCAACTATCACCATTACTTAAAAGGACCCTTGCCCCTGGGTTATACGCACGAGTCGTACGTCTCGTGGAATCCGCAATTAATCCCCGCGGGGTGAGCTAAAACGTTCGCGTTAACTGTGCGCCGCATAAATCCGTTACCGCAAAAAAAAAAAAAAATAATAAGAATAGCCTTAAGAGGATTAAAAGCGCTAATCTCGAATAATGCGCGTATATATCCGGGGCGCGCGTGCCCGAATCGCGGGACAGGGCTCTTGCACGGTCTTCCGTGTCAAAAGGGGCCGGACAAGGGAGGAAAATGGGAAAAGGGCGACGGGGTGGGGGAGGGAATGAAACGCGCTCGCTTAAAACCTGACATTCCGTTGGTACTCTTAATCTCCGAAATCCCCGCGCGTTCCCCTCCCGAAAAGCATTCGTTTGACGGGAAAATCCAACGGTAAGTTCCAAGATGGTAGACTTCGATCCGAAATCCGGTCGCCGTGTGACATTCGTGTTCGACGGCGAAACAGCTGGAAGTAGGTACAGTTCGCATCGCTTGGCACAAGGAGACGGCAGAAAAATGGGGGCCCTCCGGAAAAATCGATTCAAACTCGCTCCACGAGTACCTAAGCCGCGCTTTAAAAAGCTAGTGAAAAATTGCCAGCGGTTTTCCTCTTTTATTTTGTTTTCCCGCGGCCCAACCTCCCCTCGTCCCCGCCGCCGCCACTAACCACGCGCCCGCTCCTCCCTTGTCGCCCCTCACCCTCCCACCAACCCCCTCCGTTCCCCCTACCCCGCCGTCTTGCCCTCTTTCTATGCACCTTCCACCCCCAAATTCCTTTTTCTCTTCGCTGCTCGTGCACGCTCTTCCTTGACCAGCCTGCGCCACAAACGCTTTTCTTACCGCCGCTCGGTGTGTGGCAAACACTTCAGATTAATTGTATGCCCTTCGCTGGCGCCGCTGCTATTCGGTTCGACGGTCGATCGGAAAGGAATACTGGTACATACACAGTAGGGGGAGGGGTGGTGGTTAGGGGAGGATTTAAGGGGCCTTGGAGCACGAGTCGTTAAGTTCGATCTTACGAAACCGATTGAATTTCGATTTACGAAGGCGCGAAAATCGGGGAATGGTGCGCTCGGGGGGGGGCGAGTGTTTGCAATTATATCGCAACGTTAAACGGGTCGGGGAAGTTTCAATTTTTTGGGCCAATTAGCCGATGCTGTTTACGGTCCGCTGATGAATTTTCATTTAGCCAGTTGGTCGGTGAAGTTTGAATCGCGTGATTTTACGCGAATTTCGTAACGTCGAGTCTCGCGCGCGCGGTGAACGAGCTTTGTAACTAGTCAACTTTTACCTTGTTTTTTAATTCGATGTAGGGTATCCTTCATATTTCCGCTTCGTGGTTTCGTGATATCGTCGTGTCAGAGCAGATATCGTAGTGCTTAATCCTGCAACTGTATATTCAGGTCAGTTTCGTTTGAGTGATTTCTATTCCTCTGTGGAGTTTGTATGGGAAAGTCACAGTTTGGATTATTCGCTTCTGTAGTGAAATGCATTAGGGTCTGATGGACGATTGTATATTGTTTGTTGGGCGTTTGTTAGAATACCGTCGGTTATGTATATCAGAAATGTTTCTTGGTATCATTGGTGAAACGAGTGCATATAGTTTAGAAGCGATGATTTTCAACTATGTAATTATTTATTATTTATCGACAGAAGTCGTAGAACGTTGAAGAATTATCAAGATTTTTATGCTATGAACTGTTTCACTACCCATTTACTTTGACGAGAAAATGTTCCAATTACTAAGTAGTTTGAAAGATATACTTATAAAGATATAACTTATTTTTTTACTAGTACAAATAATAAACTTGTAGTCTTGTAATTTTAAATCTTATAACTTGATTTAAATTGAAGTAAAGAATTTTGTTTTTATATCGAGATACTGAAACTTCACCAGACTTAAAATTTATATCGACCTTCTTAAAATCTAAAGAACATAATTCCAGTTTTTAGTATAAATTTGGTATACACATTTGGTTTCTAATAAAAGAATTAAAGATGAAATTAGAGTGAATAAACTTGCAACAGCGACTGACAAATAATTGATAACCAGAAATCGCGAGTCGTGGCTGACAGAGTTATAAATTAGGAAGGGGAAGTTTGTAATAGGAATAAAAGGGGTGGGAGTGTGGAAGCGTGTGATGAGAAGAGTCGTAGAGGAATGTTACTCCATCGTTGATAGTTACGTATCGCTCCCTTGAAGCCATTTTATGAACGTTCTACAGTTGTTACCATAGCGAAAGTTAGCGACGATGCATCCAATTAATATTGTCACGCTGCCAAGAAAGTTACACGTCTGTTCAGGTGGAAGGATTCCGCAGAACTGTTGTAGCCATGTAATTTACGTAACGCTTTTTATTCTCCATTCAATTAATACAATGGGTTAAATTTATTACCTAGTTTTATTATTCACGTTCAATTTGATGCAACGTTACATAAAATTTTTTACACGCGATAGCCGAAGAATGATGGAGGTTAATTGTGTTCTAGTTGAAAAAGAACCGGCTCCTTTATCATTTACGACTAATCAAATTTATTGGTTTATTTTGAATGAATAATGCATTACTGATATATTAATGAGTTTGAATTGTATGTTCATTAGTTTTTTATTTTACTAACACGTAACGTCTTTAAGATTCTTATTGATAGTTCCTCTGAACGTAAATAATATTTTAGAAGAGTCTGAATAATATTTTAAATAATAATTGTAAATGAACGTTCTGCGATGAATATTTGCAGTTTACTCCTTCTGTCTTCAGTTGAAAGATGAAACGGTAAATCTTATCATGCGTTAAAAGGATTCTTACTAACTATAAATACTAATTTTCCATTGACATATTCAGATTGAGTTTTCTGGTAATTCTTCTTTCCACTGATAAACTTGTTATCCTAAATGGTGACAGTTAGATCACAACATTGCTTGCTAAAGTAAAAGCAATTTTTCTACGCATTTGTGAAAGAACAATATTTACACGAAGGAATGTAGAAGTAATAAAATATATACTTTTCAGAGGGAACTATAGTCCACTTGTTATATTGGTTCTAGTGACCCTAATTCTGTGCAACGTAGACGAGGATGTGGTTCTTTCTTGCCAAGTCGAGGTATTTTTACTATGCTTCAGAACTTATCAAACATTTTTTAAGGCTCACCACTTACTTCTTAAATATCTGTCAAATGGTTATCCAAAACTACACTTCATTTACCTAATCAAATTCAGTACCTTATCAATTGAGTGCAGTAAAAATATAAATTCCTTTTGCAAGTAATAACCTCACAAGAAGTTCTACTCCAGCAGTACACTTCTCCCCAGAAATCAAACAACTGCTTCATATCTTCATTAATTTAACAGCCAATTCCTTATACTTAAACCCAACAGACTGCGCAATATCAAACCAGCGCACCATTTTATTGCCCATATTCATATATTCTGTAACATATTTCCCAGCGAGCCATACGTTGCACAAGAACATCGTGGTAATTAAGCCACCCCTTCGTTTCCATATGTATTCGGTAGAAAAAGAGATACGTATCGGAGACGAAATCACAACTCGTCGTGACTATTGGAGGGCTGAAGTTACCGGGAAGGTATGCAGTTAATCCGCGTTTCAATTAACACGTACATCCATTACATCGAGACCGGGGGTCACATAGAAATGGCCACCGAGCGAGGGCTCGATACTTCCTGGGGACCGTGTATTTTGGGCAATCCGGTACAGCGTTAGGCCGTTAATATCGCAGCTTGATCTCAGCCAGAGAACCAAAGCTCGCTTTCAGGTTTAAATGGCGGCTAAGTAATCTCCACGCTCGCTTCTCTCTCCCTCCACAACCATCTCGTTCCCTCCCTTCATCCCTCTCTCTCTCTCTCTCCCTCTTTAACTCTCGCCCTTCACCCTCAACCACTCTTCACCGTTACGCGCTACGACTAATACGTATAACTGCACCTTGCGGTTACCACCACCACCACCGATGCATAGACAAATACCAACACCAAGGCTCTTCTATATCCTTCTTCCGCTGCTGTTCTCTCCTCCTTCCCGCGTAACACGTCTCTTTCCTCGTGTCTAACTTGCGTTAGATCGATCGTTACTTATGATGTACGACGTCTGCGTTAGTATCAATCTTCCTGATGCTATTTCAGGACTAAATTCAATTGGCCACCGAAGGCCACTTTCACGACAGTGAATCAGGCTGGCCACGACCGGTGTAGGTGTGGCGAGCAGTAGCGACGTCCCCGAGCGCGCATGCTCCGGACGATAGGTACACTGCGCGACTCTTTGGGGGTAGCGATGATTAGATTCGGGGTTTGGCAGGTCATCTAGTGTCGGGCCACTGCTATTGGGTGGCTAACAGCCAAAGACATTCCACTGATTCCTTTATTTTCCAGCCCTCTTCTTGACTCCTTCTGATAGACGTCACTACTGCTCGCTATGCGTGGAAGAGACCGGGGCACAATTGGATATGTTTTTAAATTGGGACATATTTTTCTTATACGCTGGAAAAATAACTTTTGCTTTATGCACAGGTAGACTCTAGACTTATTTTTAACTAAATGAATTTTTCTGAGATTTTTGTACAGTTTCTTAAAGGATTTACTTTGGGATTACTTTCTTTCTGTATTTTATCTAATTCTGCTCCGAGATGAAATTTTCAGCATGTATACAACTTGCTTAAATCTACAAACGGGATTTTTAAATTTTCATAATAGGCTCAGATAAAAAAGTTGAAAAAGTTGACAAATTTATCTAAGGAAAAATCTTACTTTTTCTTTCAAACGCTATAACTCTTTCAATTTTTCATTTTTTTTCTTCAAAGTGGAGTAATCTCAGCGTGAACTATCCAACTTTAAGAAACTTCTATTATTTTTGCAATCAGATGACTACACATCCTGCCAACAGGAGTTAGATCGTCGAAGAGGTGGGCAAGGTTCCACAATAATTACTAAATAACAAGAAGGATCGACATCAAAAAAATATTTTCTGCAAGTTTAAAGATGCCTCCTTATATCCCTAAAGAGTTTAATTCAATATGTATGACGAACAGCTTTTTAAAAAAAAATTCTTAAATATCAGTTACTTTTGGGGTTGTTAAACGAGAATCCCTCCTTACTTGCCCGCGAAGAAAAGCGTTCAAGCGTAATAAACGAGAGTCTCCAGACACAATCTCTCCTGAGAGATGTTTAACAATCATTCCATTTAAGGAATGCCTTCAATTACAAATATTCCTTCCTTAAAACAGCTTTCGATATTTTGTCGACCTGTTTGTACGTACGCGGAAAATACGTATATGCATATAGAGCGTGTGGAAAGCAAGGCGTTAGGTCGATAGAGACTCGTTTGCACGGAGAAAGTATCATATAACGAGCAGCGGCCGATGTGTCCCTAAGCGGCGCAGAATACACGGCCGTATCCGAGATTTCGTTATTAATATTTAACTGCACTGGAAAGATTAAAAAGTTTCAGGAATTTTAATATAGCCACTCCTGGGGGAGTCGTTTCCATGCAGAGACTGCTGCCAGACGCATACGGCCGAGTTTTCCCGCGGCCCTTGCGGATTAATGTATGCGCGCACGTTTCAACCGTACAAACGGCTACGTGTTGTGTCTACGTGAGCGCTAGCATACATTTTTGTGTAAGGAGTACCTACTAAATTTCCGTGCAACCGACGAGGAGCTGCCTCCGCGGAACAAATATGAACCGAACGAAATACAAGACAGTAGAACCTCGGTTATCCGAATTAATCAGAGAACAATGAGTGTGCAGATAACCGCGTTTTCTGGTGATAGAACACTTACTTCTTGATATTAATGAGAATAATACAAATATTAACACTGGAAACAAGGATTAATAAAATTAAACTGGGTTTCGTTGATGATTTATGGATCCCAATTTTTTTTAGCGGCTTCATTAGCCGCAGTAAGTTGGTGAAGATGGAGCTGCGCCACTCTTCCAGTAAGTTCCTGAATTCTTGTAGACTTTTTACTTAGGACGTGACCATAGTTAGTGCCATAATATTACACGGTAGCTTATAATTTCAATTTTGAGGAATCAATCTGAATATTCCGTGCACTCTTTTGAAATAATGAATTACTTATAACGCTAGTATAGCACCATCAACTGTTGTCCCGCAGTCACAGGGTAACAAGTTCTTCACGAGCATGTGGACCATTTGAAGTCGCCATTAGGAGAAAAACGGCGAACCTTGTCACGCAGCCAAAAGTTTTGTCGCATCAGAACAAGGCGGGACCACTTGTCACAAAGTGCAAGAGCGGTGAGATCAGGGAGGGTGCTCGGAATAGGGCGTGTGTACCCTCGATGCTCTGCTTTTGTTTAAAGTGAGACGTGGATGAAGGTTGTCCAGATAGTGGACGTAGCATTGTTGAATGAAGTGTTAATACGCCAACATTAACACTTCTCGCAGAAGAAAACATTACTACAATTAAGAAACTTGAATACGAAAATAATACATTTTCCCACCACCTCCATTAAACATTTCCAAGCTCTTCGGGATTATTTAGATAGAAAACATATGAACACAGATTTAATAATTGGTCGGGGCCAGATATATTGGCCGGTGAATTCGTTTTCGCAGCTAACGCACACCTATTCTGATGTATGTATTTCTACGCTAAGAGCTCGGTTTGGCCTACACGTCAAGAGCTCGGCGCTATCCCCACCACTTCTGGCTCACTCTTTTTCTGGCAAGGCGAGAGCGAGTCAGAAAACGTTGAGAATAGGAGGATACTCCTCGCGAAACTCACCGGCCAATATATCTGGCCCCGACCTTAGGCAATTATTAAATCTGTGTTCATTTGTTTTCTATCTAAATAACATTTAGTCATTAAATGTTAACAAACAAACTCTGAAGACCAGAGGCAGAAGAATTGGTAAAACGATTAAGAAGAATAGTAGGTCACGACGGAACTGGGTTAATCTTTAATAAGATTGTTAATTCTTATCTTTTGTATCAGAGTATATGAACTATACGTGCCATAAAGGACGCGGGGCCAAGTTTGCCGAAGCAAAATTCGGGTGCTCCGTTATGTACATACATACAGCGCGTGTAGTCGAACTTCAACGATCCTTGCTATCGATTTATGTATGGGCAACCAGATCCCGACTGATCCACCGATTATCAGTGGTGCATCTTGCTCGTTGTTCCTTAATGCTCGATTGAACGTGGCCGCGCTTTGCGCAGCGGTAAGTATACCGTACCGAAAGTTTTCGGCCTGCTCGCAAGGTCGAGCCAGATATTCGGCTACTAAAATCACCCCCTCCCTTTCACCCGCGGCGGTGCATTACGAGCTGTTGCCGAAAATGCACGGTCTGTTTCCATGCGCCGTCGTTATGAACCGGCAGTTTCCGATAGAACTTTTCCTTCGTTTTATTGCCATTTGCATCCGACTTGCCTGTGTGGCTAAGTTCCTCGTGTTCACTGATGCTCATTTATGTGAGATTAGTTGCTGATAAGATACCTAATAATGTCATTTGCTGCAGGGCGTACGAGTATTGAAACTGTAGTAGGTATTACACTGGCTTAGGATTATATTGGGTCATCCCATAAAAGTAATGCGATTTTTTTTTAAACTAAAATTATAATTATACCACTGCACAAGTTGGGCCTCAGAGGCCCATATCTGCAAATTTAGGACTGCATGGATATCTTGAGAGAAATTTTTTTTAGACTTTCACTCAATCTTTATTAAGTAAAGTGTTTATAACACAGTGAAATATTGGTCGAATATCTCGTTAATTAACGGGTTAGTTAACGTTGATGTTGAAAAATTTAGTCGATGTTGAAGTTGAAACTCTCGACTAATAAAAAAATTAACTTTCTTCGTCAAATAATGTAAAGCTAAAGTAACTTTTATTTAATCCATTATCTAAATAATTTTTTATTCAGTTAATGCCCAACTCTACAACTGACAGTTTATATTAAATCTCTTGAAAATTTTGAACGTTCAATGGATATCACATATGAGGAGTTTATATTTCCTGAAGACAGCAGAATCTCCCTCGCCTGACATAGAAAATATATCTCCTTAGAGTGCACATAGGTACATTAGAGAACACATCTTCACATTAGGTAGCAGAATTTACAAATAAAAGTAAATATACCAGACAGTGATTGAGAGGCCACATCATTCTGAAATGCATAATGGGGTCGGATGTTGCGCAAATGCTCTATTAATTATGGATTTTAGTGCATACGAAAGGGTGGTTACCAAGCCAGCTTATTACTCGCAGCCTAATCAGTAGCTAAAGCTAATATTTGATTTCCGTTCGATTGCCTTCTCTATGAAATTGATTTTCAACTATGAAATGGTATAATCATTAGAACGTTAATGGTATAGTAAATAGATGGCTCTAAATAATTAAGTTAATCCTTTTTGCAGTGTGTTAATCCTAGAGATATACTATTAAAATGCATAGGTATATTCAACAAGCCCCCATTTCGTATGCTGCATCGCGTTCCCTACAAAGCTGCCTCCAACGCGATGATTATTAATTCGAACACCAAAAATCTTCACTTCTACCATGATTTGATAATCATTTACCATCTCAACTCCTCAATTCTCGATATCCATAAATCGTAGCAAAAAAATACAATCAAAACTGTTCTTCCAAGTGCTGCTCCAACCTCTCTAATCCTCGGAAAATCACGACACCAAACCCAAGTGTCTCCTTCAAGAATGTCCCAGCGAATTCGATACACTTTGCCACACACAGAGAGATCATCCCGCAGACATTTCTCCTGAAACTTCGACAAGACTTTTCGCGTCGGGTCGCTTCCTTAGCCGCGAATATTCTGCATACACGACGTCGGAATAATATTTTTACCCTTCCGTCTACTCCCTCCCCGACGCTACGGCGGGGGCAGTAACGCGGGGGAACGGTTTTCGGATGTTCTTCTTAGAATCGTGCCGAGTACAGCTGCTGTTTCTTGGCGGGCGTAAAGAAGAGAGTGGCGTAGCATCGAAAGGATAAAAAAGCGCGACTGCTTCACTTCGCAGATCGTCGCCGTTGCAGAAGAACGTGTAAAGAGGTGACGGAAGAAGGAGGGAGGGTGGGAGGGAGGGAGGAGGGCGAGGATCTAATGGGGGTTGGGCGGTTGGAAAAGTTGGCAGCCTCCGAAAGTTTCGACACCCTGTAGGGAAAGCGACGGCTCGATTAGTTTGCAAACGACCGTACTTTTGCACGAGATCTTTATCCGTGGAAGTACGAACAACTTTCACGTGTTATCGGCCAGATAGAGCTAAAGGATAGACTGGTTCAATTGTAACGTCCGGACATAATAATTCAGCCTTCGCTGACTACTAGCGATATTCTTCCTTCTCTTTTCTTTTTTTCTCTCTCGCCCCTCCGCCGCCCCGCTCCCTCTGGCTCCGTCTCTTTCGCACAATTGATGAGCGGGCGCTCGATAATTTCGTCGATCGAAGTTTTTTAATTGCACCGATACAGCACGGACTTGCTCGATTCCGGGACTGGCGACGAATATATGCTTTATCGCTTTAATTGGGCTAGTTTGCCGTCATTGTGAAACGCTGGAGCGTCTCGAAGTTGAGTCTCTTTCGTTTCGATGGATATGTTAGGCGATCGAAAAGCTCCGGGTGCCGTGATATCGTTATCAGCCGGCTTCAGCGATGCTGGAATATTTAACCCTTTACTGCGGACCGCTCGTCTCAGAGACGAGTCTGAATTGTTATTTTATTATCACAAGCTAGTGGAGGATTTAGCGTTTGAGTTGCTTCAGTTGGCGGTAAGTGGTACACTATTTTCATAATGTTAATGGAAAATAACATTCGGTTGGTTATTAAAAGTGTTAGTCGTTTCCGGATTATTTATTCATCTCTGAGTCGTCTGTGTTGGAAAGTTAGCTGACGTAAGTGATTATGACACTGATTCTAATATTTCATATGAGGAGTTTGACAATGTTCGTTTCGTTAAAATTTTCACTCTGATGAAAGCTTTAAATGGTGTGCTGCAAGGGAAGATCTGGAACCTGGAAATTCAAAAAATTATGAAACTTTGGAGATATGTAGAGGATATATAGATATGTACCTACATATTACGTATTTTTTTTTTGCTGCCGAAATTCACTCTAAGGGGGTGAAATTGAACCATGAAACTCCGGCTATTTTCGGATTTTGTGGTATAACTCGTGAACTGCAAGAACCATCAATTACAAAATGATAGTCATAATTAAAAGAAGTAATTTTTTATGAAAACTATTTTTCTATACCTTACAGTTCACGAGTTATAACAAAATTGGAAAATAACCGGGTTTTTAAGGGTCAACTTCACCCACTTAGAGTGAAGTTGGGCAGCCAAAAAAATTACGTAATACATATGTACATATCCCCAAAGTTTCATAAGTTTTTGAATTTCCAGGTTGCGAATCTTCCCTTGTGAGTCTATGCATGCGACCACGACATTAGAAAAATATTGTTTTTTTAAACTGTTGTAAAAAACCTTAACAAACACATATATATCATTAAATAAAATAGTTATATAAGATTCATTGTTATGACACGATGGTTTAATAAATAAAATTGCCAAGCAGTCTGAGATACACGTCTGTGATAATGGTTTAAAAACAGATGTCTGTAGTTAAGGGGTAATTGTTAATTTAATTGAAGTTTACGCGCTGTGAAAGAATTACTCGTCGTTTTCTACAACAAATTGGACGAAACGTGGAGGGACTGAGTATTTAAATGAATATATTTCACTGCGTTGATAATGTGAATACACAAAGTATTGAGCAATTCGTGCTAACGTAATTTGAATATAAAGAGGAGGGATATAGTCGTCACGTACGGTGAACTGTAATTTGCCGGACGAAAATTGTAAAATAGTTACGTTGACTAATTATTTGTGTAATGTTAATGGGAATTGAGGGTCGTATGACCAAACCCGATAATGAATACATTGCTTCCATAATGAAGCTTTCGCAGCTGGCGCTATAAATTCGTTTCGTGTATTTCCGTTGCATTCCTTTACCCACAGTAGCTACGTAATTTCGTTTATTAAATGTTTGCTAACAACTGTAATTGAACTAACTTTTAACTAGCATTTTCAATATTTGGAAAGCCTGGACCTAATACTATATAACTTATAATCCATGCATGTATATGTGTTAGATATGCAGAATGTATATCGTGACAATCTATATTTACAATAAAGCAAATGAAAAGTTATAATCTAAACTTCAAACGTTTTGAACCAACAAAAAACTAAAATACCCTACGTTTCAAAGTTACTACATTTTTCTAAATAACGCAAAGGCACTTCGGTAGAATGAATAAGTGGCGAAGTCTTGAGTGATATCCTAAATAGTAAATACCATTTCGAAATTGAATGGAAGTAGAATCTCAAGTAGTTATTGATTCTGATTGATATTCCCTACAATATTGAAATGCCGAAGTCGTGTGGACCCATTCGAAAAATTCAAGGTAACCTGTATATCTTAAAGTGCGAATCCCCGATGAGATTTTATATGAGACTCTTCTATTATGAGACAAAAATCTCAGCAACACCTAAATGTACATAATGGAAACAGTCGCGAGAGATGAGATTTTTGAAAATATATCATGAAATTTAACTCGTGAGAGTTTAATTTCATGAAACTAATATAATTAAACAATAATAAAATAATTGTATCGAGAGATTAAAGGTTCATGTGCCACACGATATTTTTGTCTCATCGTGAATTTGCACCTTTAAGTGAAATTAATGTTTCATTACTTATTCCTTCTTCCAAATACATAAAGCTTCGCCTACAACACTTTTCATAACGTTATAGAATCATGAGGACAATTTCAATCTTCACACAGTATACGTCTCAACGCTTCATACTTGCATTCATAATTCACTAAAAATTCCTTCCCGACATATAATTTTTATATGAATGCACCTCTCGGTAGTGGTGATATTGAATTATTGATATGAATGATTCGTTGACCATTAACCTTTTCCAGCAGTCCATCTCGTCCTAGGTTGCAGCTCTTTCCTAAATTTCCTATAATTTCCCTTGAAATCCGACGTGCTCGGTTTTCTTCGTCTGCCAGCCAGTGCACATGTCAGCCCCTGTACTGGTACCAAACCCTAAAGTGGACGAAGGATCAAAGCAAAGTCCAACGAAATAGCTTACCTCTCCGGATATCGAGTTTCGAGGGTGGAAGAGAATTATTACTTACGGAGCTTTCGCTGGCTGCGTACTTACTTACCCTCTTATTGGCTATCCCAAAGCATTCCAGTATTTCTCATACCGACCCAACTGCTATGTACTTGTCGACACATTTTATTCTGTACCGCGAAACAATACCGTTCTTGAGCAATAACTGCCACAAATCACATTTCACGCGTGTATTCAAGTACTCCAACTAAGCACAAATAATTTATTGAACAAACCTCTTGGAAATAAGGTCAGTCGAGTGGCCACGTGCTTGTCGTGATGAGGAACTAAAGTCGTTTTTTAAAGACGTTTATGTATACTAAATAAAACAGCAATTACTTAGTAACTACATTTGTAAAATCAAAAATTCAATAGAAATACGTATACATGAGTACTCGACTCCATTCTAACGCACTCTAGAATTTGCACAATGCCTCAGGTTCCAATTTGGAGAGCCGGTATATAGAATTATTTATTCTACACTGTATGTGGAAAGTGGTGAGCCATTCTTGTTTAGGAAATACGTATGCAGTACAATAAAAACAATTTAAAAATTAATTTTCATGATTCCATATTACAAAGTGGTGGTTGCTATGGTAGATTGTTTTTAGCAAAAAATAATTCGTCAAACAATGCGTTATAATTTCTACTGCTTCTATGTTTTAACTCAACGCAACAATTTACCAGAAAGAGAGTGAACGTTTGAAGAAAGCAAAGTGAATGAAAAATAATCCAGAAAAAGTGGGAGAATTGGGCTATGAGCAGCAGTTATGCTGAACCTCGCCTGTTCCGCATTGTAAATTATAGCTTGTAATTGAAATGGTGCAATAAAGGCATGTAATAATAACTCGAGATCCAAGAAATTCAGAAAGGATTAACGAGAAGACATACATAGACAAGATTTACAGTCTCCTCAATAGCCAGAGCATTATGCGTGTATATTTGCATTAAAATTTGCGAGTAAACGGTAGACTTGGTAAGAATCAGCTCACGACCCAGACACGTGAAACCAGATCAAAGTAATATGTATTTTACAAGAGGATTACCTACGAACGCGGCAGTGTTTGCGCTAGTAAATACAGTACCGCGCAGATCCACGCAGATCTGTATACTCACGGGCGTTGCGAATGTGCGGTCACTTGATTTATTGCCCCTTAAGATTATCACTCCTTCCGGTACCAGAAGCTAACCCCTCCTCCCCTCGTCTTCGCTCTCTGCCCTGCTCTTAGCGCTTCTCCTGCTTCTCTGAGTAGTTTGCGACTTCCTGCCACGGTTTACCAAGTGAATCCAGAGTCTAGAGTTCTGGCTAGGGGTTGAAATTCATAGATCAGTCACACTCTGAGGGAAGTCTTCGATGCTCTGTTCAAGTGCAGGTACCGGATATTCCCGGCGCTGGGGGCTGTTGAATAAATCCAGTAATTATATCCCATTTATGATCATTTGCGTGGATATTGCATGGGTATTGAAGTTCGTAGTAAGCCACGTTAGTAATCATATAACAGATTTTGACTATATTACCATTTTCTGGATTTGAGCTTTTCTGTGTTGTTTACAGTATTGCTATATAATTGAATAATCACCATAGCGAAAGTTTTCTGTTAGTCTTTTACCTTTTGTGCAAGACACGGAACTGCTAAGTAGTATTAAACTTGAAGTAGTGAAAAACGTAAAAAGGTAGACGTCGAGTTTTATAAAAGTTAGTTCTAATTATTATCACCAGCGTTAATTGTTTGATTAAATACAATGTTGCACGCAGCAATTTTCTGTGATATTTGTTTCGTTTTTCATGCCTACAACGGAAGTCTCTAAATTATTAATTTATTATTGTAAATGCTTCAGTCCACAGAAAACCAGAAAATGATTCGTGTAAGCAAATTATGAGGAACTCATAATTCATTTTACAGATGATTTTTCTTGTTGTAGTATAATAGTAACATACAATTAGTAGGTAAATCAAAAGCAGATAATTTCGAGATAGTTGATACAAAATAATAGTTTCATGTATAGTTTCAATTATATCAACAAAAAATAGCTTTATGGTTATCACTAAAGGCCCTTTGTCGCGGATAAAATCAAAACTATACAACGGAAGAAAATCCCTCCGTCATTCAGTATATTTTCATATAAAAAATAAGCCCACAAAATTTCAGAAATATTGCTCCAGTAGTTTTTAGGATATCTTGCTCACCGTTTTTAAAAAGGCTTCTTGGATGTCGTAGTATTTTTATTATAAACGTAAATATTTTTCTACAAAAAATTACCAAATATCCTTTAAATGTTGCTATTTTAAGTGCAAGAAAGTCTGTAAAACTATATGTTTCCGCTTTTTCAAAAAAAATTCACAAACATTCACCTCATTCGGCTGTCTGACTAGGTATAACCCCTTAACACAGCGCACCTCAATCGTACAACGATCTCGTAATACCATTAATCTATCCACCACCCAGAACATTACACGTTGAACGGCCCTGCATCAAATCTCCTTCCCCAATCGAACTGCCGCGAAACAAACAACGCTTGCACCATAATTGATACACATTCCCAGCCGGATAAGGGGAGGGCGGTGTGATTTTTCTCGTAACATTCACAGAAGCGCAGCGCGCCAGCGGCGTGCGGTAATAGAAGGCGGTCCTAGGGGGTGATACTCCGTGAAATGATTCAAGGAAGTCGCCGAATAATGCGCCTCGCTGGTTCGGCGGTAGGCACTTAAAATCCGGAGACCGGAGTCCTTTGCCTCTGTCCGAATGTCCGGGGATTCCACCCCAGATCCCAGCGCTGGGTTATAGTAGTAATAGTAGCCGGTCGCCAGCGCCCGAATCTACCGAACGAGCGGTGCACTCGGACTTGAGACGTTGTCAGGGTTTAAATCTTACCTCCCATGCCCCCCAGGCCCCTGCATCACCGACCGTTACCCTCTCCTCTCTTGCTCCCTGACTTCGGTACGAGCGACCACCCCTCTGCCTCTGCCTCTCTGCCCCCACGACCGCCTCTCGACAAACTGACCCCGTAAACTTAGTCTCACCCCGGCCATCTCCTCAGCCTCCCTAGCGCACCCTCCTGCCACTCTCTCTCTCTCTCCCCGTTCCGACGTACCTCTTGCTTTCTTGCTCCGGCGAACCTCCTCGGCCGCGACCATCGTTCCGTTCCTCGGCAAATAGTCAAAGAGAATTCGGTCCAACGAAGCCGGTGACATAGTTATAAGCGCCTTTAACGTGCCCACGTGCCGCATCCGTAATTGTCTCGTTGGTCCCGCGTAACTGGTAGCGAGTTAGGGTAGGTTGATTAGTGGGGGTCTGCTAATCAGCTTGTACACCAGGATATTTGTATCGCTGTGCTGCGGCTTATCGTTTGGATGATTTGTACTTTCCTCGAATATGTTCTCTGTTCAGTAAATCGTACGACAAGTTGGCATTAATGCTTCTTTAGATCACGCGTGTTTCACTGTGCCCGAGGAGTTCCGTACGTGGCAAGGCAGAAAATGTGAAAGGGATAATAGTGGCGTCGATGTTCTGTAAACGATTTCCCGAAGCTTGGCAGAGGGAACGTTAACGGACGGGTCATGAGAGGAAGACGTGTAATGGCTCGACTCTTCCGGTAGGAAGTTTTCAGGATGTTTGACGGCGGGTGAACTGGCCAAGCATGTCTGAGGTAGGGTTTGGTAGGTAGGTCAACGAGTATGAAATTTCAATGAGGCAGCTACTCTCCGTCACCACGGAAGAATCCCTCGGCGCGCGTATAGTCCACTGGGGCTGAAATTATGCTTAGAGTCTGAAATATCGAGCGACTGTGGAAGAGCGTAGGGGGCAGAGCAGCGGAAGAGAGAGAGAGAGAGAGAGGGGGAGAGAGAGAGGAACAGAGACGGCGGTAAAAGGAAGAAGGGGACCGAAAGATGTAGCAGAGGCCGCATCGTGCATTCTCTTTGTAAACCTTGCTAAGGATCTCCGACCACTTCTTGCCCTGTGCAGATACAGAGAAGAAGATAGGACCGGGGTACATCCAAAATACAGCCCACGTACGAGTCCCGCTTTGAAGCTCAATATCTTGTTTGCCAGAAGTTGAACCCGGTGAAATCAATGTTACGCGCCACTCTTGTCTCGGAGCTTTTACTTTTTCTATTCTCTGCCTTCTTAATTTGCTCCCCGTTCACGTGACCTCGCAGAATGAACAACTTAAATTGTATCTTCAAGCGTGGTCACGCTACGCTCGTTCCCCTTTCTTTCCATGACTAACTGCTGGCGGAGAATTTACGTTGCGAACGAACTTCATTTTATTTAACGTCTTTGAATAGTATCTGTACTACAATTAACGTTAGAATGCTTGAGGCACCAATGGGAGTTGAGTCGTGAACTTTTACATTTTAAATTACGTAAATTACGAAGTTCAGTACGCTCTCTTTAACAATAAATCATATTTCTTGCTACGGCGCTCGGGAAATATTTTCACTCAATATTTTCGTCATTCTTATTTCCGCGCTGTACATTCACGTGGAAAGCACCGAGAAAACTTTACGTAAGGGCAGCAGAACGCTTTGAGACGGGGAGAGGGTATTTCGGAGGGGGAGTTGTAAGTTGCGACGAAGAATGAATGCTTAATTAAAAAATAAAGGAGCCCGTAAGGAGAGTGAACGGGCCGGGGCCTGAAATTAGGGATAGCGGTATAGGGTAGTACTTTGCTCATTAGGTGCAATAAAAGTGTGCGCTTGTAACGCAGACTCTTCCACTAGCCGGCTTTCCAAGCGCTTTGTCTCTTTTTATCCCTCTCCTCACTATCGCCGTACCGGTTCCACTTGAAGCCCTTGTGCGACTTCCTCTCTTGTTCCTGTAGCCCTCTTGTCCCGGTGTGTTATCCCTGAGTTATTCGCAGTAGAGCAGGTGTACATAGGAAAAGTAGAAAGAAAACGGAGGGAAAGTCAAAATAAGATGGCGGGGGCAGGGGCGGTGGTGTAGCCGGGTCGTCCACCACCGTCCACTCGCTGTTCCGTGTCTCGAGAGAGAGAGAGAGAGGACGGGGCAGGCAGAGAACTGCCCTCGAAGTGGAAGCGTGTCGACGCTGCGTCCAGGCACTTGTTGTCCGACTAAAATATTCAAGCCACTCGACGGCACAATGATATGTGTCCGCCCTTTTCCCTGCTTGGCTCTCTGCCCTTCAGCCTACCGGGTCCAATGGTTTCTAGGCTCCTCGAGCTACTTCCAATTCGGCTTAGTTTGCCGGATATCCTACGACCTGGAAAAGCATCCCCCTCGTTGCCATGGGTCTTTCGTAGATTTCCAGTGTTCCTCTCCGTGTCTACTCCATGTTAACGTATTATTGTGCCCCCACAGATGTAGTGATATCGTGAAAGCAGCAGGGGGCGAAGTGGGTAGCGAGGTTCAGTGTTTCCCTCGAGTCAAGATCCTAGGGATATATTCGGCATACCTTTGGATATTAGCAGTTTAAGGCACTGAAGTGTGTAGGGATTCTACCAAACACGTGCAACTCTGGATGACGGAGAGCACATTTGATGGTTGGTGCCTTCGGAAATATATTTAGTGGATCACAAGCGAGTCACTACATTTTTCTAGGTAAAATACTTTAGGGTCTTAGGGTCAGAGTTGGGCATTAACTAAATATAAAATTATTTAAATAACTGATCGAATTAAAGTCACTTTAACTTTAGGTTATTCGACCAATGAAGTTAATTTTTTATTTGCCGAGCGTTTCAACTTTACGGTCCAATAAATTTTCAGGTTTAACTTTATTGGACACATGAGGAATAATTTTCTTAATTTTTATTTGTTATTCGAAATTTTATTTAAATAAAATTAGTAGAATGCAAGATATGAGATTAAGATTATACTTGATGGTTTGTACCCTCAGAAATGTCACTCCACAGGCCGCGTGAATGAGTCTCAAATTGGTCACTATAACCCTGCAAACGCGAAGCAACCTCGCGTTCCGTGGCTTCCGCATCAGCGGCAGACGCGATCGGAAACAGTTCGCTAATTCTGCTCGATGTATCGCGAACGATTCGTTAGATCCAGAAGATCGTTCAATCTGCCGCAATTGCGTTACGGCATTGTGTGCCCTCCCGAAGCGGCTCTTTGTCCGGAAGGATGAGGATTGATCTCTTCTCCTCGACGATCGATTGCTCGCAGGAATTTCTGAGATCCCTGAAAGGCCGCGAAAAATTGATGCACTTAATAACGCAAGGAGAATAAACTGCGCGAACAGTCGGCGGCCCGATGGGAGTCTCTAAGGTTGCTCGTTATTTACTGACCGTGTGCTCAGATTGCGCACATAATGACAGTATGATGAAGCGAAGACTAGATTCACCTACAAGCATCCGTGGAATTAAACGAAGCAACCCTTAGAAATAAACAGCGCTTCATTCTTCTTTTATTACCATCTACTAAAAATAGATATTCTTTAAGTGCATCTCAAATGTTTACTAAAAGTAATTGCCACGCAGTAAATTCATGGCGCAATGGAGATAGTCTCGAGACTAATCAAACCTCTACTGTATAAACAGATAATTAACTCCACCGCTACAGCGTCCCACGAGTCCGTCGAAATAACTCAAATATAAAAAAAAGGAAGCCTCCCCAACCAGCTAATAACGCGACGTTCATCCGCGCGCGTCCAATATATCCGGCCGCGTAGCTAAAAGGAAACGTAATAAACAGATGATCCGCCGATATACATACTTTCAATCGTAATTACAAGGTACGGCTGGCGGGAAAGGGACAGGCAGCCGAAGCCAAGCAGGACGCACCGTTGAATTGGCAACTTTTTTCATTAGTGCATCGAAGCCGAATGCGGAGGGAGACGAGGCGATGGGCGGCGAAACGAGGCGAGGCGAGACGCGCGTGGACCGCGGCACATCGGAGAAAGAAGTAGGAAAACACGAGCTCTTGCTGGACGTTAGCGACGGCAGTGCTTGGCCAGCCGCTCGAACAAAGAGGGCCTCGAAAGGGATGCGCGGAATGAGCGAGCCAGCCGGAGAAACAGATAAAGGCTCCTACGGCCGGGTCGGGTATTCACGATTGAACGCAACACGTAAAACGATGCCAGCCCCAGAAACAGCCGGTCTTTCTATGAAAGTGCCTTTCCCCTTGCTTCGCCAATAACGCACACCGTTTCTGTGCAACTGTAGCCACCGCGCCGCGCCGCCGACGCCGGCCGCCGGCCGCCGCGCCGCGGCTGCTGCACGGTAGATCGAGCCGCCTAGCAAAGGGACAGAGAGAAACCTGTGCCGGGGGTGACTGGGGGCTCTCTGTGTACATCCACGGCTGGAGACGGGACGGGAAGGAGGCGAGCAATGGTGGGAGCAACGGCGAGAGAGAGCTCTTTGAATACAACCGCGATTCGTGTCGGTTCGTTGGTCGGCCGAGGGTAGCTCGAGGGGCTGAGGAAGCTCGAACCCTCGCTAGGGGCAGAACGGGGGCCGGGGAAAGGGGGAGAAGGGGTAGGGGGGAGAAGGGGTGGAATTGGTACGAATATTTAAATGCCGAGGGATTTGAAAAGACTCTTCTTGGACGTTGGCGCGCCCCTCCGTCCGCGTCCACCTATCGCCAAGAAAGGGAGCCTTGAACGTAGAATGCTTGCAACTCGGACCTCGAAAAAACCGTCCAAGAGAAGGAGGTCGAGAATCTCGGCGGGGGGTGGGGGAATGGTAAAGGATGGACGGGGATAGGAGAAGAAAGACAGCGGGAGTTAGCTCACAGATTCGAAGTGTGCCGGCGGCCCCTCCATGTGTATGCTTGTGAATGAGCCCACGGACGTGGATGTCTGCAGTCAAAGTTGCGGAAGCCCGGAGAAGGAGCCAGGATATTAAGGACTGACCTATTCGCGTGAATTTCGAGGCTCTCTGTGACTCCTCCCCCGCGAAAATGCTAGGGAAATTTTTTTCCATCGGAATGGAGATCATTCTACTCCCCGGCGGTCCAGGTCGCGGTAGGTAATTGCATAGTGATCGATTTCCTGCTCTTTATTAAACGAATGCGAGGAAACGTCGAATGAATGTGCAAGGTACTCGATGGCCACGCCGGTGCTCTTGTTGCTTTTGCTGCCGATTTCGTGAGCTGTTTAATGGATTTGATAAGTAGTGAAGTGAAGTTATTCTGGATTCACAGGCGTTCATATATTTATCTGAGTTTTACGGAGGATTTTATGTATATACGTGGAATTTTCACTTGGGTTTGTTAGTGGAATGTATCTGAGTTAATTGTTTTCATATACCTCGCTGGTTTTGGTAGATAATTATCCAAACGTGAAATTACTAATTTGATTTAATTATTTGCAAAACTCAATGGATAAAATTATTAAGTAACGATGGATTTGGAGACTTTAAAGATCAGTTTGTGCTTTAGTAATTGACAGAAATATAATTTATCTTGTCGTTCGTTCAATTTATTATAAAATTAATTATCCTAATGGGTGTTTAGATCAATAATAAAACACCCCTTGCAAAATGCAGATATGAATTATTTAAATACGTAATGAGTTCATTTGAATGTATGTACCTATCACAATAAATGTAATAAAAGTATTTTCAAACACCGATCTAAAAGGAATTTATTCTAAAAGTGATTAGAAAATTATTTTCTGCGTGTGTGAGTATTGAAATAATAATTTAATGTATAATACCTGATTTAACAAACAAGTGTATGAAAGTAAAAGTAATATTAATTACTTTCATTAATTAAACAGCTTAAATGTTAAATGTTTTCAGAGTATTTATCGTTATCATTGAAATTGTACTTGAATTAATCACAACAGAAATAATGAAAATATTGCATGACTTATTCCTTGAAATGAACTTTTTACAAATTCAAACACTCGGCAAAAAAATTACACTTTTTGTAACATTGGTCAGGAGGGCCACTTTCGACTAAACTGCGTTGTGTTCTTTGTATTATCCATCTGCCCGAATGACGGCGATTTGGATATGCTTGCACGTAACATTTAGCTATGATGCTGAAACATTGCGACCGCAAACCTGCGGTCAGTAAACAAGTCGGTGTACACGTGGTTATTGTATCGTGCCATAGCAATAAGTTCATTGATACCTATAATTCATATCGAAAGTCAGATATCAGGAATGACAAAGGACAAAGCACGATATTTCGAACGCCTGTATTTGATCGAGTCATAGCAGATTCTCTATTCCATTGGAAAGCAGAATTGCATTAAAAGTGTAATATAAAAATCGATAAAATGGAAAACTTAATAGTAGACATGTTTGCCCTGCGACATTTTCATTCAAAGTGAAAGGAATTCAAAAGAGAACAGTGCCCCAGAGACAATTGTAAAAATTTGAAGTAATCATCAAAGGTTATATTACATTCTTTAAATAATAATATATTCAAATAAGTGCATTTGCAGTCCACTTCCTAAATAAAAATGATTTTGAAAAAAATGGGACATGCTGAATTGTTGTTATAAAAAAATAATGAGTTACTCAAATTATGAATATGCAATGTTAAGATCAGTATTGTAATATCATATTTAGCGATAGTATACTTGTAAAAAAATTCGGAAACTATCTGAATGTTGGTCGCATCCTTGACATGAACTACTGTGCCCGTCTGACTGCATACTGAATGCTTCTACTTATCCGTCTACTCTAGTACGAATAATTACTAGAAACAGTTAACGAAATAACCTAGCAGAAAATCCTTCTTCTCGGTTCTTACCCGCTATCTTTTCACTGTGACATTATAATAATCCTGGCAATAATCTTGACAAATTATGGTTACTGCAATTATCAAGAAATTCACTACTAGCGTAGCTGTTAATACCACATTATGCTATTTTAACAAAAATGAAATGGTTTTGGTATGATCTACGTTTTATACAATAGTAAAATTATATTGATCATATGACGTTCCATTGAAATTAAATCATCCCTAAAAATCACAGCTTTTTATCACCCTTTACAATTGTAGTTTTAAAGATATAAACCTGCTTATAATTTCACATCTTGTATATTACACTATCACATCAGTATTTTATATGAAAAATTCTCTTGTTGCTGTAATATTCGAGTTGCAAAATTCATTGTTATTTACAGAATTCACCTACATGTGATTAAATGACACGTGGGATGAAGGAAAATTTTTTCGAATTGCATTACTTGATTCAATGAAAAGTTGAGTTATTAATTGGTTCAGCAGCTTTCGTAGTACACTCTCATAGACAATTACAGTGCGTTCAACCGCGTTGGTATATACATTTAAACTTTTAAATGCATAATTAATGCCGTTTAAAACTGCGGAGGGAGTACAATTTATCATTTACCTCGGAGTATTTCATGCTGTGCGCGAATAAAATATTTCATGTTCCAGTTTCGAGCCAGCACTTCAATCTTACGGAATTCCGCTTAACTCAAAAACTTTAGACTTCTCCTCTGAATTTTCAGCGTAGTTAAAACAATTCCGAACCCAGCATTCTACGCGAGACTTCTCAGTTAACAAAAAGGAATTTGAAAATGCTGGATCTTATATGCCTCAGTGTCGTTCTTTAAACAAACCGCTTCTAAACGTTTACGCCATCGAGGGAACACCTAATTTTCAAACAGTTAAGAAACATCTGTCGGCGTCCAGCAAACTTTGATATGTGTGTCGAGCTTTGCAGCAACGTAAGCGAATGTGGAGCAAACATTTAAGGCAGGCGATGAGTCAATAGTGTCACGAGTATTATTGCATTCCAAAAAAATTATATACACTTCGTTTGCTATTACAGATTTTATTGTATACTGCTGTGTTTCAGCAAACATCGATCATGACTTGATGTGTTAACGAAGATCACGCAACCTTGAATTGACTTTCGGTAGCTTATTCTATTGGTAATTATAGTGATTCAAATCATGAAATATGTTTCTGTAGTTTATGCTCTCAAATCAATATTTCCTCATTTTTATTCAAATGGAACGAAAACTTTATAATACAATTATGTTATTTTATAATAAAGGTCACATGTGTTAGAGCTTTCATTGTTTTAATCTCTGTAGTTTCAGTTTGAGGGAAAAGTACATTAGATATAGTAATAAAATATCCTGTAAATAAAACATCGCAAAAGAAAATTTTATTTTCCATTATGCTACTGGTTTTGTCAAAAAGGTGTTATTTTAATGATGGTGATTAATTAGCAATACTTTTTTTGCTGCTCAAACTGTCGCCTTAAATATAATACAACTTTACAGAGAAATCCGAATCTTTCCTCCCATTTTATTTCATCAGTAAATAAACTACAAATCTGTTTCGTATTGCATTGTGTCTCATCTGTTTCCTCTTGAAAATTACACAACATTGAGCCATAGCGCTTCCCTTTCAGCTGTGTCACAGTTGCAACGCTTCGCGTACAAGTTCGTTATTCTAGTAATTCGTTTCTTTTGCTTTGCTGTATTTCCAGTTGCATTGAATGAACGATTTTCGGAAAACTACATTGAAAATATTAGTTTGATGCATTGTAATTTGTAACAAAAGTACATTCAATAGTTTTATTTCACTTAAATATGCGAAGACTGTTGGTTAAAAATATGAACTTTCGTTTACCTTCTGCCACATTATTAAAAGAGAAATATAGAACAACTTTGCTATGAATAGAACATAGTTTTTTATCGATAACGATGCTTGTAGCTGTTATTATTGTAAATTGCACTATAATATTTCCCACCAGCAGGTGAACCCATTTTCTGCTTGAATAAAGTAAACAATGTCTCAGTATTCATGTTTTGTATCGGACGTTTGGGATAGGTTTTATAAACTAACCGGAAGTCGATTAAAAATCGATAGTCTCTGGAGAACCATTCATTCACTCCCTTGTTTAACTATAATGCTCCCATAATTCCCTAGAGCTCCATAGAAACACGGTTTATTATCGGAAAGTGTTATGGGACGCGTGTATGCTTTTGATAATATTACGAAGAAACGCTTTGCGAACAATACAGAATTTACGGTTATTTTTCGAGGCACATAACTTCCCTAATACAGCGATCTCGTTACCCGGCATCCATCGCTGTCGAACTATTCCAAATAATTAAGTTATGGGATCGATACTTGCATTCTGTTCTCGCTTCTTCGTGGAAGAACCATCCATCCTCGTTCTTTCATAAGATTCGCAATCAGCCTTAACTTCCCTGCTTAATTTTCTGCCTGAAACAGCAGCAAATAATTTCTGTCCTCTATTCTCTCATTACTTTATTAACATAATACTTCAAAGCATTTTGCATCAAGCAATCATCAAACTTCGTAAACGAACGATATCCTCTACGAAACGACAATACATAAAATTATACAGCTACTCTTCCCATCCCAACAAACAAAAACATAGAAAATAAAGAAATCAGACAACCTAAAAACCGCGAAATCGGTAACAGTTAATCGCAACACTAAATTATCTTCATAACGCATCCCTTCACTCGCGGTGAGCGGAAGATTTTCGAAAAATAAATCCCATCGTTTGGCGGGCACGCGAGCCGCCCAGGTAGCCCTGCCTGTGGCAAGAATTCATTTCACGAAACGCCGACATTCAGTGGCTGGCGCGCGCTAGGTCTTCAATTTACTTCATTCTTCGTGGCAGGGCCCGCGCGTCGGGGTTGGCTCGGCTCTCTTCAGGGAATAATAGCGTGTACGCAAAGCGCATACCAAGGCTGTCCGTCTTTTCTCCGGCGCGTCTGGTAAGATCACGGGTGGCCATTAGAAGGGCAAAGCGGGTGGAAGGGTCGAGGTTGATATAAACTCATATTTTGGTCACTTGGCCGAGCTTTAATAAAGAAAGCTCTCTTCCCACGACGCAGGCGGTCCGATGAGAGCCGGTGTACCGTGAATCGTGGCCGCTATATAGATGCCCTCCGCTACCTGTCAGCCAGCCTCCACGTTTATACATCCCTTTGGTATATGCGCGCGGCAGCGGGCGTGTACATGCGCGACACATAAAAGCGTGGCACGGCTGAACGAGCGGCCAGGACGGCGATGTGGAAGCGGATAGGATAAGGCAAAGAAAGAAGCCGGGTCGAAAGAGGATACAGAGCACGGCGAGGAGGCGCGAGGACAGGCTGGGAGTCGCAGCCGAGAAAGATCTCGTGGCCGCGATATTAGTTTCGGCCGTTGCGAAAAATTCCGTCGCCTGACACACTATCGTCGGCCCCTCTTCTTTTTGCACGGACCCTTGCCTTCGCGGTCGCCCCGCACTACGGTTGAACCTATACTGTTATTTGCATAGCCGCCACCCGCCACGGTCAGCATGAATATGGATGCGGACGTGGCGGTGGATGCTGCCGGCCGTGCAGCCTCGCCGCGCGGAAATTTCGGCGTGGTCTTCCCTGGAATTTCGGGTCGTAAACGTTTCCCGTATTATACGGGCGCGGGGCTACGTTTCATCGGGTGGACCAGGCTTTTCCGCGTTTAACGACCTTGCTGCTTCTTTCGACCGGGCGCACGCGGTTACGGCAATTTTTATGGGCGCTATTATCGATAAGTGGAGCGTACACTGTGGAGTCGACAAGCGCGAGGGATGTGTTTGGTATCTATACATTGGAATTGTATTGGGTAATTATGGATCGCTTGTGTAACGCTTCCTTACGGTTCTGGGGACTTTGATTCCTGCATTTGGGAATTACTAGTAATTACGAAGATCGAGGCAGAGATTGGTAAAATTATTATTTAAGTAAATTTCGAAGTTCGAGTAGAAGTAAAAAAGGTATTCGTCATATGTCGAATAATGTTGATCCGGGATAATTTAAGGTTAAAGTAGCTTTTATTTGATCCGTTATTTAAATATTTTTTTATTTAGTTAATGCCCAACTGTAGATCGAGGTAATTAAGCTTCTGCAGGTATTGGTAATTTTACTTTTGTAACTATGGTATTGTGAGATGGAAATTAGCTCGTGAAGGTAGTTTGTATAACAAAATATCCATTATTAATAATTATAAACATACTAGGTGGTAATATCGAGAGTGTCACGAAGTGATGTTAAAATTAAACAGCGGAAGAATTTCATTCCCGTTCTGGGAAAGCACGTACGATTTTATATTTTTTAAACGACATGTTTTTTAATTTCTTTGTTTAACGCCCATTTTATAACATTTAAAATGACCACACACAGCTGAAGTCATAATGGAAGAGTAGTAGGGGAACAATGGGAAATGTTGAATTGACATTGCAAAATGTACAGGACGAACTGTCAAAATATTAATTAGTGAATGTCACAGTACTGAAACCTCTTTTTCAATATAAAAAGGTTTCATTTTACTAATGGTGTATTTGTGACACAGTTTCAAATGTAATATTCGCTGTGTCCATGACACGAGCTACTGCGTCTGGACACATACTGGGCGCTTCTACTAGCTCAGACATTTGACGAAGAGGCCCGAGAAAGAAATGCTTTTCTTACTTTGTTGAGCGTTAGCTCGTTGCCGGGCCACCAAGGACGCACAAGGGCGCCTTGCATTTTCGAAACCTCATCTGGCAGACACTTGGTCTGTCAGTCCGCGCCTTGTAGACCTGGGACCGTTGTAAACTCGTAAATTTACTATTGGAAACGCAGACGATAAGCCCAAGTCAGGGCAAGGGTCCCAGGGTTGCCGTGACAATAAACAGACGGCCTCGCGACACCATCACACAGATTCACCAACACTTCGATCAGTTTTCCCTTTCCTATAGCTCGTTACCACCTACAACCAAATCATTTCCTCCAATAGACAGCGTTTCCAACCACTGCGTTAGTATAACTCCACCCCTAAAGGGAATCTTCGTTTTTGCCTTGTCGCCAGCGAGAGAGTCCCAAACCAGTCCGAATTTATACCTCGCAAGAGTAACTTGGAGGGACTCATACATCCATTACAGACTCACTTGTTAATTGCCATATTTCACCATTGTTCAAGTTTAGTTTAAATACAGTTTCATTGTTATTGTTAATGTGCGGTACCTCAATTTATTCAAGATACATCCTTCAATCACACCCTATCCAGTGATCTCTTGTGGTCGTAAGACACCGCACAGAGAGTGACATTTGCGCCGTCGGAGATTTACGCCCTCCAAAAAACAGGCGACGCAATAGCTCACAACATACTTTTTACTTATTTTTTCCTTGTGCAATGGAATATTTTGATTATATAATAACAACGGGAGTAGTAAACTTAAATAACAAGCGAATTTACATACTTCCTAAAAATATTCTGTATAATATTAACCTGTTAACTGATCCTTCTTTGATCAGAAATGTCTTCCATCTACTAAAAGCTGTATGTTTACTAAATCATTGCAGGCGAATTAACTCATTTATTCACATAGATAAATGCGATGTATCACTTGAGCCATGATTTACTTCCTTTGTACGAGCAAAGTTTCGAAAGTTTCGTGACGAATCGACTCACCTTATGCAACGTGGAGGAATATTTGAACGGCGAATTAACTCACTCCCCTCAATTGACAGGTTAAGTGTATTTTAAATCCCATTGGGATCGAGAAAATTACAATTAAAATAAAGGTTTAATCTGGAGAGGTGAGAAGTTACATAATAAGTCGCGTAACACGAAACAGCAAATTGAACTAAACTACACAAATACGTACTGTAGGTAAAAGAAACACTTTAAAATACTCGAGGCATATTCAAAAATCGTGCAACCTAATACATTTAAGAGTAAAAATTACCGACTATTTTCTCACCTCTTTTTACAGTATCGCACAGGCCCAGACCGTTCATCTCGGTACGCCTCGACTCTTATTATGCCATATAGTGTTTAGAAACTATAGAGGATACGTCGAGAAATCGTAAAACCGACCACTTGACTCTCAATATTCTACACAGTGCAGTATCGCTCCCACCCCTACCGCTTTTACGATCGCGTTCTACTTCTTTCAGCCACTATACGATCCTAAACTTGCACTTCGATCCCCCCGAAACGATTCCGTCGCCTCGGTTCAGACGAAGCTACATATCGTGTAATCTTCGCCGGCGCGAATGCACGCGCGCAAAACGTAACTTGTTATTCGTACGCGATCTTATTGGGAACGTTGAAGGAATTATAAGATTATCTCCGCCCCGGTGCCGTTTAACGTACGATACGTGCATCTCGGGGCGCATTCCTTTAGGTACATAGCGCATACATATGCATTCGCAGTAACTTATATCTCGATGTCGTTTCGATATCATCCCAGCAGCGACGAGAGTACATACGTAACACGTGCATGTCTACATAGGCGCAGGGAGTTTCGTTCGCCTCGCTTACGATCATACATTCTATGGGGAAATATCGGCGCTGCGAAATGTATTCGAGCGTGCGTACGTACACGCGTGTAATTGTGTTGCACTTATTTGCGAATTCACACGCGTTACAAGAGCCTCAGAGGAAGTTGCGAGGGATTGTCTCTCGAAACGTAGGCGCCGGAGTACGTACACGAGTAAAAGGGATAAGGGAAGTGACAAGGGATAAGATCGAGCTTGAGTTTCGTGACTCGAGCTGTTCGATCGATTCGTAATGTTAGATGTCGAGTTTAAATCGGTTGCGTGAATGGGATAGCCGGTAATAATTCATGATTCATTTTCTTAAGGAGCGAGGGAGCCCTAACAGAGGTCTTGATGAGAAGCACATAAATTAATGCGAATTAATTTGATTTGGTTCAAGGTATTTGGATGCTGAGAGAGTTCTGTTGATTTTACTTGTGAGGTGCTGGATTGACTCGTAATGGGGAGGAAATTGGCACGCATTTTTTCCGTTTTTTTATGTGAAGGATAAAGGGGAAAATTAGGATTGTCCATTTTTCGTAATTTTGCGATTTACAGAATATTTTAATGGTGGCAACTGGGACTACAGGACTGTTAAAAATACTGGTTAAAAACAGAAAATGTCCACTCTGCAGTGGAAGAAAATACGGATTGTCTCCACTCTTTGCCTAAGCATAAGCTTCTGTCGTCAAGGTAGAACAAGAAATTATTTGAGAAGAGAATTATAAAAGGAAATTAAATTCATTGAATCTTGTTTCTTCTTTACTAGTGGACTAAAGTATTAAAACTTAATTTTCTCGATAAAGTTGTTTTGTGATGTTCCCTGTATTTCCCATTTACCCATATTACGTTGGTGCATTAGTTCGTTCGTTTTACCGAACCAAAGTATTTATTAAATGTAAAAATATATTCCTTGAATATCCATGGGTCTTTAAAAAAAAATTAAAAAACTAAAAAAAGACATTTTCGTACACCATCAGTTAAAAGAGAACAAACGTACTTTTGCACCGACCTAATATATAGCTTTATAATAGTTTATAATCTCAGATGGGTTCCAATAAAAGTTCAAGTCGAGCCCCGAAGAGTTGACAATTACGAGAGTTGTGACGCGAAGAAAACCGAACTGTGCAAAGTATCACGCGTATGAAATGTCTGCAAGTAGACGATAACGAACCGTAAAGCTCCATCAAGATTGCCAGGAAACGAGGGATCGCAGCTTTCTCGTTAAATCTTCTCATTAAAAACGATTTCGCGTAAATAAGACGGGGCGCATCGGGGATAATAATTTTGAGGGGGCGCAGTTTAGAACGCAGCTGAGACTACTTCGATAGCACGCAAATCTAGGCGCTCAGGCATCGTATCTTTTCGTTTTCTAGTGCGTGTGAAATACTGAGATTTTGAAATAGCAAGTGGATAGTGGAAACGCACGAGGCTCAATCGTGCAGGATTTATGAAAACTTAATGGCTTGAAATTTATGTTGAAGTTGAGCCACTTCGCCGACGTCTCGCGGACAAATTTTCGTGCGTCACTTTATGAGGGGCATAAACACGTAGCTGTATATAAAATTAGATAAAACAGTACCCTGACGAGATAGTCCGTCGCTTAATAAGTCGTAGCTAACCGAGCTGAGAAAGGGTGAGGTATATTCATCCCTTCCCGCGTGTGAAAGTAAATCTCGCGCATGAATTAAATACACCCTGGAAAGGGTGGAAAAGAAAGAGGGGAAAGAGTGGGAGATTAATTTATTATGCTCTCTTGGAAATTAAACTTGCCGTACAAGTATCGGGTACACGCACACGACCACGAGCGATACATTTTTATAAATAGAATATTCATCGATTCGTTACATTGTCATATTTTTCAAACAACTTTCAGAAGAAAAAGTAACACGCGTGTAATACTTGTCGTTGCTAGAACGCGACGTAATTTATAAAATATGTGAAACGTTCAACATAGGTTTTTTAAAATATATTTGAAATCATTCCATGTTTAAAATTAATGATGTAAAGACATATTTCATCCTGTACCTACTTCAACTAATCATAGAGATATGTATTTGGAATGTGTAGGTACTTCTAGCTTACAAAGTAATATAAAAATAATTAGTAAAATTATTTATGGTTTGTTAATCCTTTTGGTTAAATATGAGTTTCTACCCTTTCAGTAGCAGCTTATTTTGAAGCACTTGTGTGCTTCTATATTATTTTTTAATGTCTTAAAAAAGAAAGACACACGCCTTAAGGGAATCCACGTGATGAAATATTCCATAGATAAGGAACAGTTACAAAGTCAGCTATAAATGGACGGTTAAAGATGTCAAAGAATATTAGAGATATAAAGTCATATTTCCTTGCTAATACAGTAGGGCTTGTACGTCGATCTTGCATTTTCTGAAGGATAAACACGGTGCAGTTTATGAAGCACTGCTGTATATATTTTAGAACATGCGTATATATCCTTCCACATACGGTCTTTACCTACGGACCTCTGTGTACATCTGTCTATAGCCATCTGCTAGAAGCACGAAGCAGCTTTTAATTATATTTAATGAGATACAGGCACCTGCAGTCATCTCTAGAGAGCAGCGATATGGGAATCGGGGGATGTAGTTATTGACACGATTTGGACAAATGGCAATTAGCGTGCGCGTGCCCTTAGTAGCTGAGAATTTCCTGGACAAGGTAGCATCAACGCGATCGATCATCGTTAAACATGTTACACATGCAGAACCGGTTAAACGTAGACCCAATGTTAATGCATAAATCTGTTGTATGCGTGCACGTGTAGATTATGCTTTTGTGTATTGGATGATTGTTGCATCAAGTAGGGAAAATGTTACAAATAAAATTAGCATAATAGATTGTATAAATTTTCGTGCCTTTGAGCAAATGTTTTTCATGAAAAACCGAGGTACAATTGTGTGAGTATTTTGTTATTTTATTGGCATACATAAGTATACCTGTGAGTTTCCTTATCTCTTTTGTTTTGCCCCCCTTAATAACAATATTTTATGTTTATGTATTCAATGAAATTTAAGAGGGAAGGGGTACAGCAACCACCATTTTGATTGTATTTATTTACTGCATGTTCTCAGCAAAACGATGTTTAATAAAAATAGAGACTAAAAAAATTCAATCATAAATGTAAATGGTAACAGAAATAGATGAAAGAGGAATCTAAATTATTATTAAATGCAAACTTAAAAACGGAATGAGCGATATGTACAATTGAAATGCATAAAATCTAATGGTGTTAATAATCAATGAATGTTTGGTGTTTGTTATAGTGAAACACGAAAATATACTGAAAGTAGGGATGTTTAATTATACTGAAATCGTGGCTTGGCACAGAGTTTTATCCTCAATGATACGATCATCTTTCATAAATACTATCAGTTTATGTTGCTTCGCTCTTGGACACAAATCCATTCGTGGAATATTCAATGCAGTAGCCACCGTTATAAGCTGATGCTTCAAACTAAACTTATCAGACTTATTGGCCGTATATTGCATGAATCTGCAATGTGCTTTCGTGGGAAATAGCTGTTCATCAACAATAAGACGTGAGCTCGGTGTGCAACGTATGTATGTATATAGGATTCCAGAATGAATATGTCCTAGATCTTTGAAATTAGCACAAATTTCACCGATTGCGAGCAAAATCTACTCGTTGTCTTCACGCCAAGTCATACGTATCTCCTAATTTCTGGGAATTTGTATCTGCTTAGTTTTGCAGAGAGGAAACCGGAGCGTCGAATTATCGATTCCATATTACGCGACTGAAATCACGCGACGTGTCTAAATAAACAAATAATGAACAGTTCTGTGTATATGTTCAATATATTGCGATGTATTATTTTACTTTACATTTATATTTTAAATAGAATTATATAACTTCATTTGAAGAAGTAACTTGAAAATAATAATTATATTTCTGATGTTTGTTAGAGTTAGAGTTCAGTGGTTACTATGTTTATATTTAATTCTCATTTACCTCTCAAGTTTTGTTTATAATAAAGTGTTGCAAGAAATTCGATTAAATGCAATAACATTTTTTAAAAAAATTATGAGAAAATATAAAATAAGTGAACACAGCTTCGCCCACTTGTTCTCAGAAATTGCGACGTTGCAGCTATTTCATGCTTACAACTTCAAAATTAGGTGTTTCCTTAATTCTTCTCACTCGTATTGTCACGCCTACTAAGCAGCTGAAATTATTAATTCGAAACGTAATTATAATTTCACACACCATTAAACTAAAATGAATTCAATTGATTAGAAAGTAAATACCTTTACCATCTTAATATACAAAGCAGAAAGCTTCTATATGTTTGCGTGTTTGTCTATCGAACTTTCGAACGATAAATTCTGGGATCACGAAACGTGCCTCAGGTCATTATGCCTGACTATTCCAGATAAATGTGACTATTTTCACCCCAAAAAATTAAAGAGAAATATTTTTTCATAAAATCTAAATTTCGGACGAAGCGGAGTAGTAAAGCTAGTCTATTCAGACACCAATACTTAAAACGAAAACCAATTAAATACTTTACTATTCGACATTCCTTTTCTTCTGCCATCAACCAAGATTTGTCCAACTGTTACTCCACCACAACCTCCCAACGCCCTTACACAAACAAAAAAGCATCTCCACCTCATGGAACATAACCACCCTCTCCACATCCCGTCAATGCACCCGCACAATTTTTATCCCGCTCGTTGCCCCGACTCCGCTACCCTCCCCGAACAAATTCACTCCGCTCCAATCAAGGGTAGGTCCCGGAATTAAGGGAGAAGAGAAAGCAGATCGTTACAACGGCTCGCTGCAACGTTAAATCATTACGCAATAAACGTTTTCATCCCGACCGCCGCGCCCTTTGGAGTTGGAATAACGAAGAAATCGGAGCAGCGGGATTTATAGTCTCGCGGCAGTTACGCTTAACGAGGTGACCATCGCGATTGCGATCGCGAAACGTTCGGTTATCCCCGCGAATCGTTCTTTCCCGCCAGCGGGGCGTGGGGCGGCGGGGGTTGGAGAGGGGGAGGGGGAGCGGGGGTGTGGGGGCACGGCCGTATAGCCGAGGCGTCCGATACCCGTGTAACAATTAGAATTGCGGGTGAGTTTGGGGTTGACCGCGACAAAGCGTGCACCAGCGAAGTATTGAGCCGTGTATTTCACGGTCCCCCCTCCCACCACCCCCTCCCCCGGCCACCCCCTTGTCCCTCAGCTTCTCTGCCATTCAGTCACACACGCACGACTAACCATACCGCCCACACACAGACACTCGCGACGGGCACAAGCGCGATTGCACGCCGCCCCGGCCCTTGCTGCTCTTTCCAGAACAGACAGTTTGTACAGGTATAGTTATATCTATGCTCCGTCGATCGTACGTTCAGGCTGATCTGCACCTACATACCTGAAACCGATACTGGTCCTGAATCGACCTCCCTCTCCCGACCCCTCTCTCACCCTTGCTCACCCTTACTCTCTCTTTCTCTCACTTCCTCTCTTCCTTTCCTTCTCACTCACTCTCTCTCTCTATATATATATACATATTCTCTCTCTCTCTCTATGTCTGTCTCTTTCACTGGGCACAGATTGGCCTGAGCACAGTTCCGCGTAGCGGATGCACGAAAACACTCAAATGCTTTGGAACTGTCGAAAGACCACCGGGGCCGGCAAGCCGCGCTCTACGTGACTGTTGATTGAACCATTTTCGAACGAAGTTATGCCCCTTGAAACCGCGGTAAAAAACCGCAAAGGGTTTAGTTTCGATGGTTAAGGGATATCGTGCAAATCACCGTTTCATGTGTTGCGCGGAGTTTTAATTTTTGCCGCGTTTCGGCGGGGAGGCTTTTTTTTCCCCGTGGCTGTAGGACAGGAAGGACGGTAACACGGTTTAACTTTCGAAAAATGGTTTTTCATGCAACGCACCCATCCGTTTTGCTGGGATTTAATAGGGGATCCGAGTTGAAAATAATTTTTGGCCACTGGGAAGCGACGGCTGAGAGGTTCGTGATATGTTGTGGGGGCAGCAAACGAGGTCTGTAAAATTGTAACGAAAGTCTTACTCAATATTAATGTCATCATTATAAGTTATTTCGATTATTTGGTACGAAGCGAGTATAGTATTAAAAATGTGGAATTCATGAATTCCATCTTGCAAAAATATAAATTATGATAGGGGCTCTAAAATTTGTAATGGGAGTAGAATTTGCTCAAAAGAATATTCAGTTTCTAAATGGTTAAAACGCTTGATTATATAATCTCACACCTCTACATCTTAATATATAATATAATTAAACGTAATTCGTGGAAAAGATTTGAAGCACTTTCTGAATATTACAGAAATACGATAAATGTGTCCAGCAAACATTTGCAAATTCTACGAGGTTATATTACTTATGAACTTCATCAGGCATAAAATATTAACCTCTTAACGACTCACTGAATGTTAGAAAAACTTTATTAAAATTACCACCTGTTATTTTTATAATACAATAAGAAATTATATGTGTTAAATCCAGCTACGTAATATTACGTTCGTGCATGGTAGAACAAAATGAAACAGAAAAACATGAAAATTCTAATAATGTAAAGCATAAATCGAATTTCACAAACTGTATGTCATAAAAGTTAGGTGTACCTTAGAGTGTGTCACTAATCATACGAGGAAGATTTTACTCCGTAATATTACAGAGGTGAGTCTCAAAGTATTAAAAATTACAATTACAAAAGGAATTAATAGTACACACAATAATGCATTACTGTTTCTTTAATTACATTAGAGCCACGAGATTGCTAAGGATAACGCGGGATAGGAAAAGATTCCTCGATCACCATTCTCATACGCCCCTTGTGATCTGTGGTAACGGCATAAATTGGCGCTCGACGCAAGCCAGCCGTATATCAAAAATTACCTCTCACGTACGTGAGCGACCACGTACACACACACGGGGGTGGAAACGTTCTGCATGGAACCGCATTCCATGCCACTTAACTTATAACCCACTCCAGCAGGACGCTCCATTTGCCAACATTTCTTCCGGAGCAGTCGACATTGATTTTTGATAAGTCAATCGCTTCGTTTCCCATTCCGCCAAGGCCGCGCCATTTCTCACAAAGGAATATTCCTGGGAGCAGGGTAGGATCCCGGGGCCACGAGTCGGCTCCCGCAGAAAAATAACGGGGGATGAATCGCGAGTGGATGTTATCTGTCGGTTTTTTAACAAATTTCTCACGATTTTTTTCTCCGCTTGATCGATGCTCCCCGCGCAGAATAACGGCATGGATGGCGCGACGTCCGGAACGAGGAGGGGCTCGCGAGAGATTTTAAAACGACGTCGAACAAACGCGAATCTCCTGAGTGTAAGGCTGCAGCCACCAGTACCCTCTCACGACCCTCGATTCCGGTTTGTTTCAATAAACCGTACCTTTTTTCCGTTAAGAGTTACCCTCCGCCTTTGTGCTCCGGGTACATGGACGCCTTCTCCCTTGGCAGCGTTTCCAATCTGCCTCGCGACATTTATGCCTCTCCAGAACGAACGGTCGGGGCGCCGTGTAAACACACGCTTGATTTCCCAACCACCCCCCAAAAAAAGTCTTCTGCCCCGTTCGTTGTTCGTCGCGAGATTTACTTTGGCTTTACATCGAGGGGCGGCATTTGTCGTGTGCCTGCGTGCAGTGCTAAATGGATACTGGGCCCAGACAGGCACATCATAGTGGCTTATAATGAACTAATGATGTAATCTTAATTCGGAGAGCACGTGTCGTGAACAAATATCATAGTTGAATGACATTTAATGCATTTTCAGTCAGAATACACAGATGAATGTAAGTCTGTAAGAATAAAAGTTTAAAAGTTTAACTTTAAATTATTTGACGAATAAAGTTAATCTTTTTTATTCGACGAATAAAATTCATCGTTTTATTCGTCGAGTGTGTCAACTTAAGCGTCGAATAAATTTTTCAACTTTAACTTTAACTGTAATTTTAACTTTAAGTTTATTCGACACCTGACGAACACTTTTTTTAACTTTTATTCGTTGCTTGAAATTTTTATATATTTTGGAGGACAGAAAAATAAGAAACAGGTGTCCTTTTATTTTTGCCTGTTTGCATGTTCAGAGGGTGAAACCACCTCTCAAATTTCATAAGAATTGGTTATGCCCGCCTCCGATTGCTTTGGTTTTGGACCCAAACAATCCGAGATGAATAGCTGAAAATCTTATAACCTTGAGGGGTGGTTTCACCCCCTAAATATGAGAACGGTCCGGTATAAAAACATATCCAAAAATCAAAGCAATCGGAGGCGGACACTTGTGATACTGTCCTTGTTAGAACTTATCAATGGCCAAAGGCGAAATCAATTCGAAATTCTACATCTCTCCTATCGATTCTCTCTATAATGGAATTCAATCGGTACCGCTGCGATTGCGATTCAACAGAGGCGTGTCACGGAGGCTCGGCGAAGAATAACCGAAATCTTAATTCTCCGTACGCCTGTACAAGAAAAGAAGAGAAGGGGGAGAGAAAGAAAAGTAGAGAGAGAAGAAACGTACCTACTGATTCTTCTTTTTCCCCTTGCTAGATCCCTCTGGAGGTCTCATATAAAGGAGGATGAATTGAGAGTCTGTTCTTGCGGAGGTCCATTTTTCCTTGCGGACTCGGATTAAAAATCTATTATTTATGCAACCCCCTCCCCTCCGGCCGCTAACGTGTTCGCCTTCAGCTAGGTTCCTCCCTAAATTGTTCGGTGGAACAGTTACTTACATTTACAACGCCCCGCGAACCCTTATCCGAGTATGTTAGCGTGTCTTCCCGGTATAAAGAAATAAGCAGCTTCTTGAGCCACGTTATAGCCGGAAGTGCTGCATATCCGGCCGAAAGAAGTTCAAGCTTTCATTATTATTAACACCCACGGGCAAGGAAGCCATTCCGTTTCGCCCCGAAAGACACGAACGTTTAACGAGGAACTAGCACGAAGTATTCGAATGGAATTAGGAAACAGCCACTGTTAACACAGCGCGGAAGTGTGTTTGTCGCTAAAACCGGCGGAAACGACGGAGCTGATTCCACCTAACGCTCCGTGATTCTCCTGGCTATACAGCACATGCATTATGAACAACAGACAGTTGGAATATTACGGTAATCGATGGAACATGTATTCTCAGTAAGAAATTTTTACACGTCATGTTTGATATTCTGTAGCTTTAAATGTTAGAACAGAATTTCCTGAATGCTCTTTCGAGTCGCGACCCCATTTTATAATATTCAAATAAGGTAAGGTAGATTTAATAAGGTAAAGAAAACACATTAATAATAGGTATTTCAGAATATAATTCTAAGTTAATGATATTTAATTATCTTAATACATATATAAAATATACTTAAAGGTATTTAATATATTTAATTATCTTATTTAGTGTCATGGGTAATCAGCTTCTTCTTTTTTTGAAAAAATTTTGATGAAGAATCAATGTAACCATATTAAAATAAATAAGTGCTAAGAATCGTCCACTAAAAATAATCGCAACGTCCTCCAGAATACAATTCGCGACCCCTTGGGGGTAGCTATCCACTGTTTGTGAACCACTGTGTCAGAATAAGTCCATGTATTTTGCTTTATATACCAAAAAAATAGTGATGCGAAACATCTGACGTCTAAGGAATTTCGTCACCTTCTGGATGCCCCAGAAATATTAAACATTAAATACGAAAGATTAAATCAGCTGTCGATGCCGAGAGTTAATTTAATAATACGATCGCACGCGGAGGCACAAAGAGTGGTTAACAATTAATAGAAGAAAGTTCCATTCACGTGACGGTATCGTTCGATACGTGGGAGGTTAAACGCTCGACGCGGCAGTAGCAACTTTTCGCCCCACTTGTTAGCAAGCGATAGAATACAATGTCGCAGGTGTGAAGTACTTTCAAGAGTTTCAAGCACCAGAGTGGCATCTTGGTCACTGACGTCGGACCGGGCGAGGAGCTATTGGCCTTTACCAATGCCTGTATCGCCGAAGCCTGGAGTTTGCTAGCCCCGAGTTATCAACTCAGCGGAAGATGGCTGAGAAACTTGACGAACCTTGCACACAGGTTGCCACGCTAGATGTAAGTTGAAGTGTAAATCAGCCAGGAGTGACGTTTTCTATCCCCCTTCCTACATCCTGCTCGATCCCTTCGCTCTCCACGGCTCCCTCGCATCCACTGTCGACTTCGTACCGCGTGATGCACCCCCTCTATCCCCTCGTGCCTCCCTTCAGTCAACTATTTTGACGATGTCGAAACAACCTGACGAAATTCCCTCCTTCGTCTCCGCGCTTTCCGTTCATCCCCCTTATGCCTTCGTCGAAGTATGATAGCACTCAAGTAACCGGTCCCACCTCGCGTCGAGGCTGGGACAATGGCAGACGAAGGGGGTGGAAAGTGAGGGGGCGATAGGGGGGCGAACGGAGAGAAAAATAAAGGGAGCCCAAGAGGGAGGCGCGCCGCTGAAGGGAGGGCGAGTGCAGCGGGATAGAACTAGCCGTGCTCACCCCGACGGCAGCCGTGGCCCTCCGCGGTTCGAATGAGTTCCGCTCTTCTTCCTTCCGGTCGACAAATTGAAATCGTCAGACCGGGAAAACTCCACCTAAATCCACGTTCGTGAGGAAGGCGCCAGGCGGCAAGAGTGGAAGAAGAATCGTGTGAACGAGCGAAGAATACGGGAAGAAGACACGAACACGGCCAGCGCGTGGGCGAGAGAAGGGGGGGTGGGACTGGGCGAGCTGGACAGCGGAGACAAAGGCACGGGAAAAGAGGGAAGGAGATAAATTCCCTGTGATCGAGGGTGGGGGAGAGAGAGAGAGGGATAGAATCTGGTCCCAACGTGGCCGTAACAGGCGACGTTGCCTTACCGGACGATATTTCACCCCGTAATTATCTTAGCGTGCAACGCGATAGTGCGAAGCGGTTGCTGGTATTAATGCCCACTGATAACATACCAATAGTGTCCCAATGTCTCGCGCCGGGAGACCTGAGTAATAGACAGCTCGAATGCACTGTGCCCATCGTCCATACCTAAGATATTCGACAGAGTGGATTACGACCTTCTCTTGCGCCCATAGTCACTTGGCCTCTCGATTGACGATCGGAAATGTGCCTGCTGGATCATCGATTCGGGTTCTCGTTAACGATACATTTCCTTTAATTAGGGAATAGTCCGTGACAGATGTTAATAATTATCCGGAATGTACGAGGGCTAATTGAAAAGTTTCCGGCCTTTTTAAGAAAAAACACATATTTCGAAGCAAAACAAAATTTATTTCTCGACATAGTCTCCCTGCAACTCAATACATTTGGTCCAACGTTTCTCCCATCGTTTTATACCGTCAGAAAAAAATTGTTTGTCTAAACCTGAAAAATACTGGTTTACAGCGTCTTCCACCTCAGCATTTGACCCATATTTTTTTCCCCCGAGAAATTTTTTCAAATTAGGGAATAGGAAAAAGTCGCTGGGAGCTAAATCGGGTGAATAGGGTGGATGCGGAAGCAATTCAAACTTCAATTCGTTAAATTTTGCCATTGCGACCTTGCACGTGTGAACCCGAGCGTTATCCTGGTGAAACAGGATTTTTTTCTTGGCCAAATGCGGACGTTTTTCCTTAATTGTGGCCTTCAATTTATCCAGCAATGCAGCGTAGTACTGTCCGTTGATTGTTTTACCCTTTGCAAGGTAATCGATAAGAATTATTCCATGGCTATCCCAAAAAACTGTCGCCATCACTTTTCCCGCAGAGAGAACGACCTTTGCCTTCTTCGGAGTTGGTTCCCCCACCGCAATCCACTGCATTGACTGTTTTTTGGTCTCAGGCGTATGGTGGTGAACCCAGGTTTCATCGACGGTTATCAATCGCCGCAAAAATTCCGCTGGATTTTTTTGGTACAGGCGAAGACACTCGCGCGAAACGTCCGCCCGTTGGTGCTTATGGTCGATCGTCAACAAGCGCGGCACCCAGCGCGCGGATAATTTTCTCATATCCAAATCTTGATGTAAAATCTTGTACACCCGTTCAGATGATATCCCACAAGCCTCAGCAATATCCGTAAGAGTCAATCGACGGTCTTCCATCACGGTGTGATGCACTAATTCGACCATTTCGTCAGTTGTAACGGTTTTCGGGCGCCCGGAACGTTCCTCGTCTAAAATGCTCGTACGACCACGTTTATACTCGGCCACCCAATATTTTACCGTTGTAAATGAAGGGGAGGCTTCACCGTATACAGAGTCTAACTCATCTTTTATTTCCTGAGCCTTTTTCCCTTTCAAATGAAGGAATTTTATGACTGCGCGATACTCAATTTTCTCCATTGTTGACAGACAATGTCAGCTGACAACTTTGGAAGAGTGCCATAGATAAAGTAATGTTCGGAATGACTTGTAATGTTTACGGTTTACATATGTCAAGACCATCTACCGACCGCGAAAGAAATTTTTTTTCTACAATTACTTTATGTCGATAAGGCCGGAAACTTTTCAATCGAACCTCGTATTTAGAAAATTTATTAAAGCACTAATAGGTGGGTTAAGTGTACCTAATATAGCCTAGCACCAAATATCTCCACTCGAAATACCTCTTCAAGTATGTGCTGACACGTCTAGGAAGACGTACTATGGTTGCAACGTGACTTGAGAAAGATGTAGTGTATGAAAAGTATTTTTGGGGCATTTTGATACTGTAAAAATGTATTGAACCGTGACGATTTTATGTCACATTGGGAGAAAATAAGTTTATACAGTCCATGAATGCGTGAATATTTGCTGGGAGTGTCTAATTAATGACATGCTTAAGCAATTTAATCGGTTACAACATTTTTGGTAATGGAAATAGTTTTTTTACGCTTACCAGGGGTATTCAGTGTGGTATTTTGCGACAGAGGGGGGAGCGAAATTTACGGAGCTATAGAGCGAAACTGTGTTTGCCCAGCATGTAGAACTGATCGCCTCAAAAAATAATATGTAGGTAATATTATGGCGTCTAGACTCTTCTACATCTCGCGATTGATATTTCAGACATTTTTACTTGGCAAAGACAGTGGCCATTTTAGAACGATAGGAAAATAGGAAATTTGTGAATATATTTAATGTGAGCACAATGTATTCTGTGTACTAAACGGTTCTATAATAATAGTATATATAATAATAATTGATTATATATCAATTTATGTATTCTTTGAACACCACCCATAAAGTAATGTATAAAATAAAATATCGTAGGAATATTTTTAAATTCGACACTTTGTTCGCAGCTTTCATGAGAGGGACAGTTCTATTTGAAAGTAATAAAATTCGCTAAAACGTTATAGCCACGTAAGTCATGAGAGAACAGTGGGGAACCTATATATTTACGATTCCTTTATCCTTTATTATGTATGCAATAAATTGGAAATGAATGTCAATGAATACAAATTATTCTGTTAAATTTAAATATTGATATTTGTAATTTTCCAACAGAAAATGAATAATGCTTTCAACGTGAAATAAATGTGACTTTGCTTGCTATTAATTTTTTAGCATATTTGTATGCTAAATGTAATTTATATTAATTCAATTAGAAAACATTGTTGTTGTTACAAAATAGTGAAAATTTCTACGTTTTTTTAACAAACATATTTTTGAATATCACTTTCCACTGCATTCATTCACTACATCAACACACCCTTGAATGCAACTATTTATAATTATTTTTCTATCATTCTGGGTTCTTACTTGTCTTCGCCATAAAACTCAGGCCCATTCTTACAAATAATCACTAATACATATGCCAAAGTAGCTTATTTATTACTGCATGATTTATGAGCTTTCAGTTTCAATATAAAACATATTATAATATTTTTCTTATTGTTCATGTGAAATGCTTATCATCTAAAAAAAGAATACAGAATATGGAATATTTCTTCAGCATCATAATATATAATAGAAGCAAATGCAAGTGGCGAGCGATAAATAACAATTTCAGCTTATAATAACGACACTTATTGCTATGTGTCCGTTCTGCAAAAACCTGCTATAATCAAACAGGCAAACATAATAAAATATTATCGAATACTTGTTTCATACGAAAAAAACAGTTAAACTTGTTTTGACGCGAAGCGTTATAGGTGGGAAACAACGGTTTATAATTAAGAAATTGCAATGCTTCATCAAACTAATGGCGAGTCTCGTTCAAACAAATGAGCGCGCTTAATGGATATCCATAAAGTGCATTTAATAATGCGATCCCCCATTTATCAGCTCAACAGTTGTGAGAGAAATTTAATGCAAAAATCACGAGTGCTTATAATAACAACCTCGAAATCTGCAATACTACCTGCAATGATTCTGTATTTCAACTACAAAGTGGTCCGAAAATAAAGGAAACCTATTAAACAATTCTAATATGCCTAAGTATGAAGGAACCCTAAAAACGTTACTGAAAAGTATAAAATTATGAGCAATGACAATTCTGGAACATAACATGCCGACAAAGGAAGCGCAATTTTTCACTCGCATATCGAGGACTGCTATATTATCGATCGTTCGTGGAGCACCGAGCTAACGAGTACGCAATTTGTGCACATACGTACGTAGACTGCATACAAGATGCGGAAGATAGAGGAGAGATGTGAATGGAATGTAAGGGAGGGAAGGGAGACAGAAAGTGGGAAAATATAGGGGAGCAGGACAAAGTAAACAATGCAAATTGTAAACAGTGGTGTAAATTCCCAGCAAAGTATAAATTACTCGTGTTCCACGTACTTCACTGTGCCTGCTACTGTACACTTAACTCGAATTCCATTATTTTTTCCATCATCGTGTAAGTGGCGACAATTAAATGTTAACAAATACACAATTCACGCGATGCTAAAACTAGCAGCTAAAAAAGCTAAAAACGCAGAGCTAACTAGCGAGATTGTTGATACGTGTTTACAACTAGAGGGATATAGTAGAAATTCTAGAGAACTAAGATGGCTGTATTTTGAGAGATTTCTAAATCGAGACTGTATTTAGACTGTGATTGTCAAAAATCAAATCCTATACTATAGTATTACCATTGGCACGTAGAATATTTACATATAAATTTTTTTATTTTAATTTTGGCCATTACACTGTTTTCTACAAGGACAAAATCAAACTAAAATCAAATCCAATCGCCAGAAAAGGAGCATTCTTACCGATGTAGGATGTAAAATTATTTTTTAAAATTTTTAATTTTTGAAACAAATTTTAGAATCTTTATTCGAATAGAAATAGAATAAAAATTAGAGATTTTAGAGTCTTGCAGCGGACCCGGCATATCCATTGTTCCTTATCTCAAAATGCTCTACAAATACTGTGACTTCGTCATTGCTTTTGTTCCCCTGAATCCGCAGTAGTGCTACGAAAATATATAACTCCACATAAAACAGAACACCCTATATGCGCGCGCAAACATAACGTTAAAACCCCAGGGTAACAGGAATCATTACAGGTGTTTCAATTATACAAACTTTGCCGGAATAATTATGGTCGGCGGTGTGCCCTCGCGTGAATGGCAGCTCCTCGGGAGTCAAAGCATCTTTTTGCGGGGGCCATCGGTAAAGAACATTCGAGTGGCGTTCATAAGGCACAAAGCTAACGAGAACACGATTGGTGCACACGTGTAAGCACGTTGCATACAACGAGCACGCGAGAGTTGTGAATGGCGAAGTAGAGAAAGGGGGTGAAAATTGGCGGGGGAGGGGGCGCGAGGTGTGGGAGAGAAAGTGAGGGAGAGGGTGAACGGCGGTGCACATCGTCACGTAAATCTGGACGAGGGGGCGCCGGGCATGCTTGTACGTGGGCTGTCCGTGGCCAAACAATGTCTGTCCGAAACAGCCGCGATTTCTCTTATCGCGCATTCAAACGCTAAATAATGGCGCAACTTCTCCTTGGTCAACACCGACAACTCGGCTAGCCACTCGGCCGACCAGTACGCGACTACCACTATTGCAGATTCCACCAACAGTCAGTAGAATTTCATGCCTGCCTGCCCTTCTCCCCACCCCCAACCCCCAATTTTCCTCGTTAGCGAATGCAACTTGCCGCATACGATTGGTCGATCGGAAAATTTTACACCAACTATTCGGCCCTTCGTCCTTCTCCTATCCGTGTACTCGACACGCCGCGGTAATAAAGCAGTCCAAACGTATGACAGCTCTATCGCCGAATGAACACGTTCGCGTCTCGCGAGAAAAGCTTGTAGCCTCGTAATTGGCAGGCTGATTCGAGCAGACGAAGTGGTGTAATGTGCAGAGTGGCTCCTAAGGTAATTTTATGAGTAGAGTGGATATACCAGTAAATGAACACGTAATAGTAAATAAACATTTTTTTATTATAACGAGTAAAATCAGTTATTAAATGAAGCAAGTAATTAATTAGAGACTTCTTTTAATTTCTTGATTCATATCTAAACAATTTTTGCAGAACAATTTTATAATAGTAATCGATGAAGCAGGTTGAAAATGAACATTATTTTGGGGTGTAAGTTTTAAATCCCCATTTTTTGTTAGTCCTTTGTTTGCACGTTAAATTGAATTGCGCAATGTAAAAACAATGTAAACTTCGCACGACCGTTAGCGAAGCTGAAGTCATTAATACTTGACGTTCGCTGGGGCCATGTTTGCACAAACAAATAACCAATATCCAGTGGAAAATGTTACGTAACGTTTCTACCTTCGCGAACCCTGTAACGTGTACATTGCGATGTATAGAGGTTTGGTCTGCATTGCTCTATTGAATGCAATCAAGATAGTTACAGTTGCAAGTGTTCCGAGGCAATTACCTTTTCGAAGTTAATCGTCTGACGAGAAGTGTTTCGCTTGTTTCGTTCGCGGAAACGTATTCATCATTGCTTAAACGGATATTGCTTCCGCTTAATTGAATCACAAATCTCGTTACATTCGTGTAACGTGTCCTCTTCTCCAGATGTTCAAATACGGTTCTACGTCTCTACATCTGTTTTCATAACATTAACATACGCTTGTAAAAGTGGTCTGCGAGTAGCTGCAATGTTCCCCTATTTGTGTGCATGATTTGCCATCATCAAATTTGCCAATGACAATGTTATGTTTCAAGGTGTAATAATAAGTAATAATAAGATTGCACGAATATATACATGAGATGATCTTAAAAAAATGTAACAAAACTGCATAAATTATACACAATCTATGTATATATAAATCGAAATGTTTTAAATTTACTACTAAAAATTCATTAATGTAACACAGCTACTCTCAATGTAAAGCAGATGTAAACCTAAGGCTTGAAATGCTTAAAATGAAAAAAAAATATACATGAAATGCGCAATATATTCCAGCATACGTTTTTATACGTATTCGTTATAATCACCTAATTCTAACTAAAAGTCAAATTTTTATGTAATTATTATCACTTTATCCTTATTCTATAAAAACATGTACATATTTGCAGAATCATCCACAGCAGACACTCATAATCTTTTATGCCCAAGTGAACACGATAATATGCGACGTATGGAGGGGCTGCATACGTACAACAGTAGAAGTCATTTTCACATCATATAATACGAAGCTATAGAACGGTAATCAGAGAGGTAGGCATGGAAAGTGAGGTGGTGATAGGTAGTGATAGTGGTTAGCGGACGTCCGTTGAACACATATTTGGTCAGGGATCAGAGAGAATAATCCCCAGGATTACCCCTGGTTTTCACCTCCAATCGTACCCCCATCATTGCCTACGCTCGAACCATCCGCTCATCCGATTGGAATATCGACCACGGATTTAAACGCCTTTCAGTCGAATTTCCAAATCTGGGCTTCAACCTTGCTTTCTGCTCGGATACCGGCAGCAATAAGTACCACTACTTTTGCGCGTGCGAATGCTACGAATAACCAACCAGACATTACAGTAGATACTGGAGCAATCGAGTACTTTCTATTTGGTTTAATAACTTAAATAAGGGAATAATAATTAGGATTGTAGATGGAATGTATAAAAAATTGATAATTATCTGCCTTGCTAACGTATCGAAATAGCTAATGGTTTTTAGAATTATTGGCAGATGCTGTTAGTAAGAATTATTATTTTAACAATGGAAAGTTATTTTTCAAGTTTACGATTTGAAATGACAAAGCATATGGTTGGTCACAAGTGATACTAAAAAAAATATTTTCTCAGGTACGATTCCAAATTATAATTTCTAGCATAGCACAGTTATAAACTTGAATAAACCAACACATTCTTTATCGCACATTAGAATCGTATAATATTTAGTTATTTACTCTTATTGCTGAGAAAATTGTGATGATTTACTTTTTTGTATTATTTGCAGTTGCATGATTCGTTTCAACAGTGTAGATTTGAGTGTTCATTACTCTGTGTTTCAAATTTTGAAATAACAGTATTATAAATTATTAACCAAAGTATCTTGTGATAATATTTCTCAAAATTTCCCTTAGTTTGAGTTTTCACAGTTATGTTTGTATGCACTTTTATCTTTCTAAGTATCTATGTTGCAAAATGTATCGAATTCAGCGAATAAGCACTTCAGACTTATGAGACATCACTCACAACTTTAATTTTGAAAAAACGATTCAGAATCTTCCATTCTAAGTTCATTCAAAGTGTGTCATTGTTATGAAATTACAATACCTGAATTGCTATTGAAGAATAGGGAAAGTCTCCAAACCCTCAGAAACCCAATCAAAATTTTAGACTTCTTCATAAACACAGGGAATTAAAAGTACCAAATAATTAATTCAGAAAAAATCATAATCTAAAAAAATAAAAAAATCACATTCGTATCATAAATCCATACCACATCACATTCTTAGCAAAAAGGATCCACATATTACAGATTCTTGCAAGCTGTATTTATGATAACAAAATCCTGTAACAATATTTGTCACAAGTATCTGGCAGAGAAACTGCTCAAATCAATTATCTCGAATTTCTAGTCAAAGCAGTGAAAGCACTAGAACTAGAAAACGATTCCCTATCAAAGAATACAAATATTTGGGAGCACAAATACCTGTCGCACTTCTGCTTACTATCTCCATTCCTTCTCAATTAACAAATCCTAAATCCACAGCGCGATACACGCTGTCAGTGATCCTAAGTGAGTTAAAACATTCGAAAGCAAACATCATCGACACTTTGGCATAAGATCCACGCTCATTTCCCTTCTGCCAGAAATTACAAAAGCGCCCCGTATAAATCCAGTTATACCATTCAACGTTTCCCTCTATCGCTCTCTTCCATCTCCGATCGAGCGAAAGATACCGCTCGTACCACTATCGTGACTCGCCCTGTCCACAGATAGGGAACAAAAGAAACGTTTATAGTCCCGTTCCCCATTATTCTTCCGCGGAGGAAACGTGTTCAGAAACAAAGCGTTATTCGAGGCAGGCCTGAATCGATCAGCGGCCGTTAACTGCCAGGGGATTCCGATTTGGAAAGGGCGCGAAGGCAGTCGTAAAACGGGCTTTGGACTTTTGATCGCGGCAAAATAGCCGGTAGCCAGGCTCGGTCGGAGGAGCCCGTGGGTACAGGGAACACGGCGGAAAAGGCTCGAGTTGCACAATATATACCATAGAAGAGACCCGGGTCAATACCTGTTGATACTTCGTTCAAATAAAAGTCAACTTGTACGGCGAGTGGTTTAAAAGTCGCACACACGCGCACCCACGGCTGACGTGTTTCCTAGCGACTCCCTCTTTCACGGAGTTTCTTCTAGGACGGCGGTGCGGCTCGAGTGTACGGGAAGAGCGGAGGGTAGTCGGAGGATGGCTCTCGAGTACACGGGGAAAGTTCCAACAACTTTCATGGATACTGCCAGTGGGAACGTCTGTTCCTTCTGGCGTTTTATTATTTTAACTCTTCTGATACGAGAGCCCCGGCTTTCTTCCTTCATCCGACCGTCGTGTCGACTTTGCAGTTTTGTTTTTCAAAGAGGGTTTACACCGTTGTCCTCGTCGATGCAGCTAAACGCCGCGATCCAACTGCCAGGCGTTTCGCCGCTATTTTCGTTGATTTGGGATTCCAATGTTTTCCAGCAGCCGCTGCTTTCTAATTAAAGGCAAACGGACGCGATGCGGGACCTGCCTGTTTTCTTAATATCGCGCGTATTGCAGGGATCGTGTTCGATGAAAGGAATTTCAGGTGCCCTCAATAAGAAGCCGTGTCGCGGAGTCGTTATTATAGTACTGCATCTCGTTTGTGAAATTGTGTAGTTTTTCTTGCCGGTTGTTATCCAAGTTCTACGGTATAACAGGTGCTTCAGTCGCGAGTATTGAGAAGATCGTGAAGTCGCTTGCGTATGGAATGTGTAACTGAAGAGGAGCACGTATATTCTTTGGAGAATGTGATAGAAATAGTTAGTATTCACATTGATGGTTCTGGGAGTTTTATTATTCCAGATTGAGAACAAAATGTATGCTAAGCAGTAGATTTATTCAATTCACTATTGACTTCACCTTACGAAAATCTTTGATTCCGATTCTCGAAGTTCCCTTCTCAATTTCATTTCCAGAAGGTTTACTCTTGATAAGAAGAAGTGTAAAAATGAAAATCTTATTTGGAACGTCATTGTTGAAATTATTATTAATTGTTTATAATAACAGAAGTTCCAAGTGCAGGAGTTCGAAATGTTATGTATCTAAACATTAATGCAGTGTTGAAGATATAGTATAAAGTCAAAAGTACTTGAAATACCTACCAGAAAAAGAATTGTGCACGTGTATATAATCTAAAATAATGCTATAAAAAATAATCTAAAATTATAATCTAATTTCTATAAGCTAAACTAATGTTGTATAATGAACCATAATTTCCCTCTGTGTGACGAACTTGAAGGATGTCAACGAGAAACTTTATATGGTTTCTTAAATTTTCTCTAAATTAGTGCAGACACGTTGCACACATTTTTTAATTTGAGAAAATCTGTTTGTGAGCTTCACTTTTACATTCATGCAAAATCTAACATTTTTGTGCTTATATTAATTACTACTATTGAGTATCAAAGAAGAATCCTAAATTGTTGAAACTCCAATAACAATCTTAGAATCTTCCTGGCTATCAATCTGCAGACTAGACAAATGATAAATTTACTTTTCTCTTATAAACCTAATATTTATCACTGACCTAAAAAGACACATAAAATTTTAATACTCTTCCTACTAAGAAAATTCCTGTTTATTGAATTTGCAACGGTATGTATATACGTAGTTTGTTCTGTGCAAACGTTACCAGTACAAACAACCTTAATTCTATTTCCACGAATGACGGACCAAGAATTATTTACCATTGCCTTCTTTGCATTGTGATTGTGGCTGTCCGTGTCGATACGATCCACGTTACAAGATTTCGAATGCGTTCCATTCACGCTGAAGTAACCCCAAAGAAATTCATAAGGAGCTTTTATTTAATCCACTCCTTCGTTTTTATTCTCCTGGGAGCTTAACTCAACAGCTCGTTTCGAGTTACATAATTCAGATTTCTTTTAATAACTTTCCCGGTGAAATTTACTTATTTCAATTTATCGCTGCCTGCAAACCCTCATTATGCTGTCCCGTTCGACCCGAACAGAGGAAGTACCTAGTAGAGGAAAACGAGTCCCCGAGTAAGTCAACTGGACAAAATTCGTATTCAATATTCTTTGATCGCGCTGTGATAGAGATCTGAAGCTCGCCTTCGGTTATGATGAATATATCTGCTGCAGACGGTGCTGATATAGGAGGAATTAAAATGCAACCAACCTCCCTTTCCCGTGTCGTCTTTCACTGCTATTTCCACGGCATTCACCATCTTGGATATTAAAACTGCAAAACAATCGTGCTGCTGGAATGAATAGACTGCGTTCAAGCAGCAGGCTTGATGGCCCGGACATTTTAGAATACGTGCACACTCGCAACCAAAAAATCGTTACCCCTTTGAATGGTGTTTCTTACGAAGATTGTCGCTAAAAGAAATATCGTAGTTTTGACGGTACGTAACAAATGGTCTCGGTGTATATTGTGGAAAATTTTTGCACTAAGTTCATTACAAAGAATTTGTTAAAAATGTATGAATGAAGAAATCTTTATTTTAAATGGGACAGGAAATTTCATGTTTCATTCGAAAAGGTAAATGCAATTTGTGAATTTTTAATGAAATTGGTGGATGATTTTTTGAGAATTGTTTGATGTAAAAATTACTTATTACGTGAACAAATATTTTTAAAGATGTACAGGTTTTACCACAATATATTCGGATTGAAGGGAAAAAATTGAGAATATTGAAGACAAATGAAAAAGAAAGGCCTTCCAGTGTCATGAAGGTATTCGTCAATTTATGCAGGTATTTGAATAAAAATATGAGTAGAACCAATTTTTATACATCGCTTATAAATTATTCGGTAATGCATAAAACGGAAAAATAGTAAAAATGTAGAAGTGAATTAATTACACAGAAATAGTAGTTACGAACAAAACGCATTTCAGTCATTTACAACAACTACTTCTAAAAACATTTATACAAGTATTTTTAGCAAATACATTTCGTTGTATCAATTTCTATTTTCCACCAAAAATAATGCTTCAAATTTCGCTGCAACAGAATAACTATGCTGTCGCGATTTTTATAAATCAATGACATCAGCGGTATTAATTGTTTAAATTTTATCGCAGTTTATCGTAGGCTGCACGGACTTTAAATAGAATACAATAGTGGAATACTCGTAAAATAGAATTTCCCGTATACAAAATTAATTCGCTTAGTCAAATGTTTTCGTTCTGAACCTCGCGCGTCTGTGATGTTTGCAGAATTTGAGAGATAAAAGTCAAAATAAATTTTGCATAGGAATAACAAGCGACGGTCGCAACCGTTGCAAAACATGCATACATATGTCTCGATTCTGATGTCGAATGTTGAAATGCGAGGCGGTTGGAACTTTGAAATTTCGTCCATACTGTCCGACTGTGATGGTAGATAACTTGTCGATCGAGATGTATGGAAGTTTGACATGGAAATTTCGGCGAGCACTTCTGAACGATAATGATTGAAGTTTCGTAAAAACTTCTGCCCACAGAAAAATCGATGGTCCGGCTAACTACGTCGATCTATCATTCGGAAATCCAAACTACCATTGTTTGAAAAAGTTTTATTGAAACGGTAAAAGGGAAAAACGTAAATTATTCCTTGACTGGCACAATTCAATTTCACGTAACGTGCATGCGGTAACAGACAAATTTGTAAAAGGAATGACAAGCATAGGGGATACTCTGTCCAGAAAAAAAGTCAGTAGTAGGCTTCATCTGTCAAGAATTTCAAACGTTGAAATTCACTGAAAGATTTCCCTTTGCAATTACTAATTAAATAAAAAAGAATATTGATACAATATTAATTGAAATGTTGTACGTTTCTAATATCAGATTGAAATTAATTTACAGTTCTTCAAATTGAATTGATTTCAGCCAAATCACTGTCCACACAGATTTTTTTGCATTTATTTAAACTTCTAACTTTTAAATAAATCAATACCCACATCTGAATTCGTTTACCCAGCACCTCTGTTGTTTAATTGAAGTGAAAGTGAATTTAATTGAGAAGCATCGCAGGAGTTTGTAATGCAAATAATCAGTTACAAAACATTAGGATGTATTTCTTTCAGATATAATAAAATTCCATTGTCCAACGAATTTCAATGAACATGTCGAAAGTTTCAGCTCTATTCCAGCAGACTCGGTGAAAATGGATCTGCCGCGAAAAAAGTCGCGTGTCTAACAACTGAATACAGAATCCAATATCCCTGGCTTCATTTTTATTCATTGTGACTTGGCGCGATATAATAAGAAACTTGTTTACTTGCCCGAAGGTATCGGTATACGATACTCGGGAATCGTGGAAAGCGCGTGTGAGAGTAACCTTCATAGAAAACGCTCCGGTGGTGTCTCTAATCATAGCAGAGGAGAGGAACTATTCAATCGGTGGGTCGCTTCATAACATCCTCATTAAAAATAATCAATATCGCAATGTTAACAAATGCCCTCGCAGCTTTAGCAATTGCTTGCCGCTGTCGTGACTTCACCACATTTTCTCGTTTCCCTCTTAAAAATCAATACGCCCGGCCACCTGGCACCACGACGTGGGATTATATTTATGGTATTATATACGTTTAAATGGGGAATGTCAGCCCCCAAATGGGCTCTATAAGTGCATACACCGTTTGCGGTTTGGCGGCTGCACTCTTGAAGCGGCGCACTTCTGACGAAACATTAGAAAATGTCGAGCAATTGATTGCAGATGAAGACATAGAAGCAATTATTATACAGAAGGCCTAGTTATGCAGAAGGCTACCAATCTGAAACTGATTGTCAGGAAATTTAGGTTGAAGATTTTAATTGTTAAAGAAAAGTCGATATATTTTATTTCTTTTTATTGTTTTTCAAGGTTTTTAAGCGATTTTATTTAGCTTCACTCCTCTGTTCTTTTATTTGTTTGGTTTAAATCTTGTTACTCAATTTTAACCCACTTCCACCGATCCAATAGTCTTGAAACTTTGCAGGCGTACGTAGTTACGATGACAGAACAAATTTTTTAAGAAAAAGTCACCCCCGAAGGGATGGAAAAATCCCATCCCTTAGACTTTTAACCCATAACCACAAATCCAATCGACTTGAAATCAGGTTCTCGCATTCTTTTCGAAAATGACAAAAGGGCGCTACGATATTTAAGTAGTAGCACCACAATTTCCGTAAATACACAATTCATCGAGAAATGATCCTCGTCACATATAAATAATTCGATTTTTCAAGTTTTTTTGATTGTAAAGAGAAACACTAAAAAGTAAATAATAAAAAAATTCAAGTTAAATAATTTAATTTAATTTGGTCAAAAATACATTAAAAATTAAAAAATAGTTCATTCTTTTCTTGGAACACAATTACGATGGTGGTACGTCAGTTTAAATAACATCGTGGGACAGCGTATTTCATAATTGGATATGAATCAGTTTAATACAGAATCAAGCGTCGAAATGAGCGATGAAAATCCTAGGACGTGAAAAGAATTATGTTACTATGGCTTGAGAAGTGTATTTCCCATAATCGCAATTTCAATTTGACAAAAATTAGAGAATTATATACACAAACTGTTAATAATCATTAATAATTCAAATGGTTTTATAATTTTTTCTATTAGCTCTAAAATATTATACTAATTTCCCCTGCGACCTGATAGTTATCCCTAATATTGAGGGAGTCACGATCAAAATAGAAAATTAAGTAAAAATAATAAAACTGATAGAAACTGCTCCATCGTCACTGTCCACGTTTGTAAACTCAAGTAGGAGAAATATGGTTAAGTGTCTCCGCCATTGCATCCAGACATTCGCATCAAAGCAAATGTATGTAAGCTTACGACATAGCTTCGCAAATTACGGTAAATTCTATGGAAACATTTCCCCGCTATCGATTTGTCCATAAATTTCCCGAGAAACGTACGAGGAGAGCAGTCCGCCTTGATAGTTCGGGTGGTCTCGCCGCGGCAACAGCGATGCATTACGTGTCCAATTATATCAACGCTTACACATCGAAAAAAATTTCATGGTCGAAGAAAAGCCACGAAATCCAATTTCCCCGGGGGCGAGAAACCTGGCATCCGCGGCAATCGTTTCCTAAAATATACTTTACGATCGCCGTAAAAACCGGAAGCGGAAAATTTTTCTCCTTTCGGCGAACTTTCGAAGTCGCGTTTCCTAGTCGGATTTCATCGCCATACTTTCGGGATCCACTTCGCGAAAACTGAATTTCATGAGAGATCCCCAGTCGAACAAAAGAATGTCCGGCCATTCAGCTCGTGTACCCAGATTCCTAGAACAGTCCGACTTTAAATACCAATGATGCCCAACAGTCGTGCGCCAGGGCCAGCAGAATTTCCGCCTCTGAACGTCTCCATCCCTCGAAAAAAAAAAAAAAAAGAAGAAGAGAAGAGAAGGAAACACCGAACCCGGCTCACGTACTGTTACACCAACGCTACTCTCGTTGTCGAATAAAGTGACATCCCTTATTGATTCGAGCTTCCTCGTAAAGTTCTCCATTGGCTGGCTCGTTCGTCGTCATTACTTTGCGCCGGGAAGGACGTCTCAAATTCAGGCGGGGGGGTCCGCTGCAACGGGAATCCTTACAACGTCGGGGCGCCGCCTATTTCGAGTGGGAATTGTTGGTCCGTGTGACTCGACCCGAATAAAAAGAAATCGCGCATAAATTAATTCGCTGACTCGGTCGGCCCGTCCTGCTTCTTCCGGCACGTTGGAGAAGGAGGGACGTTAACCGTCGGACCCGAAGGAAGGAAGGAAGGGTGGCTGACGCCCGAAACCGGCCAGTGCTGGTCCGTGTCGGGGGGAGGGGGGGTGGTGTGAGGGGATGTGGGAACGGGTCGCGAGGGGGTGGGTTTGGTCGGTGGTGGTAGGTTGGATGTCGAAAACGGTTCAGGTCGAAGTGGAAAGAGGCGGCGGTGGGCGAATCTGGTGGGTTGGCGGCAGGCCATAAACCTTTCCCGCGTAATCTGGATAGCTTTATAGATTTCTAATAAAATAACGCATTAAATCAGGCGCGGCCCGACTGATTGGCCCAACCGAACGAAATCGGCTCTACATCCGTGACGCCCGCGTATTGCAATCGAACCGACATTTATTATCCCGGCCAACGGCCACTAAATGTTGAATGATCTTACGCGGGTCCTGAGGGAAACACCTAAGTGGTACACAAGCTGGAAAGCCCGAGGTGGGCTACTTTCGATTGTCGTAACATTCGATCCTTGTTTCTGTTACCGCGTCGGCACGACGTTTTGTATGTAGGAAGTACATAGTGATTTTTATGGGTGATAGCATAGGCAATGTTTGGATTGCTGTGGTACGTAATGCAGAATGTGAGTAAAATAATAGGAGATTGTTAAGATGATCTAGAAATAAAGACCTTGCAGCAGGAGGGTGCAGCTCCATCTTTACCAACTTCGAGGAAATTAGATAAAACTGTTTATAAAATTATTGCTTCGACTTAATGTTAAAAAGAGGACACTAATTAACAAATATATTTTTTCACACAATAAGTAGTTGTTATTGACTTCATAAGTTTTTATTCCGAAACAAAAATATGTTATCATTTGTTATCGGATTTGCATCAAACGTGTAACAAACAATGTAGATTTTTTACGTGTATTTCATGTCGTAACTCATACACTGTAAAAAATGGTGCACCCCTCTTGCTGTAAGTCCTCAAAAACCGTTCAAGAATTTAAGGGAATGTGTTAGATGTATACAGGATTAGACAAAAGATGTTTATCTAGCCAAATTCTGTTCTCCCAATAGGGTAGATGCACCGTTTGTGGCCACATTAAGATATTGTACCAGTTTTGGCCACTTCTTAAAAAATATAATATTTTTCCGTGTAAACAATAATTATAACCTTATATTTCGGGCGGTATACTAAACAAAATATTTATGATGTGAAATTCTCCGCATAATAATGATCTGCAAGCAATTTAAAAATAAGATAATTATGCCCATGGCCAAAAACAGTGCAATGGCCACAAACGGTACTTCTACCCTACAGCAGATGTTTTTCTTAATGAAATGTGTGTAAGAAAGAATTCGTCAGCGGTCCAAACGGATAGATATCTTACCAAGTGACTAAACGACTGATATCATTATCGCGTTATCCTTGGCCAAAGCACGGTCGAAGCCAGTGCAGAAAAAGGGTGTCGAGGACACATAGCCGTTCCATTGGTAATTTGAATTCCGTTTGGAATTCTGTTAAGTTCCAATTGAAATGTGCATATTGTCGCAACCTTAAGTTCCTAGTAGCATTATTAAAACTTATACACCATAGTTGCAGACTGGATTCGAAAACCAAAAATTGTTTTATTAATTAAAAGAATATGGGCATTTTACTTAATTAATGATTATCTATTATCTTTAGTATTTATCTCATTTAGAGTTTTGGAATAATTAATATTATTGGTTATCAGTTTAGTTACGATGTAGTATAAAAACATTGAATATATACAGTACTGAAGTTGCGAATAACTGAGAAAACATGAATACTTTAATAATTTACAAAAGTAAACGTACGATTACGCACCAAGTATCATCGAGAGTTTTTATCAATTCAGTTGGCGGAACTGCCCACTTTTTCTGCACTTAATATTCAACCCAGAAAGTAACTCAGTTTCGAAATGAAAATAATTCCAAATGTATAAATGTTTTACCTAATTAAAAAGTGAAAATTTCCTATGGGAAAGACGTAACAGTTTTTCAAATCTAAAAGCCACGAGCTTCCACATGACTAAGGAAAAAATTACGCAATTTCTACGTTGTAGCATCAACTACTTTGCAGATATTGTAGCTTAATGGATTCCAGGGTAATCATTAACTCCGCCGTTAGCACCAGTATTCCCTACACTTTGAATCAAATTACGTAAAAGAAGAAGGGAGTGTTATTGCTCTTTCTGCATTAATTTACCAAATCCAGGACACTAGAAGCACATGCTTTTCCACCAAACCCACTTCAGACTCTTCAAAGAATTAATACCTCTTATGAACAGAAGCTGCATAATTTCTTGAAATATGCATAAATAAATATACAGAGTTTGCGCAAGCTATTATCAATAAAATTTTAATACAAAAATTTAAAGAAACTCTTTTTTTACTGGTATGCACCAGAGGATAAGATTGCATGTTTAAAAATAATTATAGGCAAATTAACTGGTTTTATAAGGGTGACTCTTTCTCAGTCGCGAATAAAGGGGTCGCCTGGGGTTGCATCGCTGTTCACAGATTACGGGAAGAATCGTGTCGCCAAATAGAAGCCGAATAAGGGTGAATCGTGCGGCTGAGCGAGCGAGCGGAATAAATTCTTGCATCAAGATTCGAATAAATGCATTCGAAGCCGCGAGCAAACTTCTATCCCATGTGGCACGCGGCTGGCAATACCGCGACCTGTACTACTCCCTGTTTCTCGTTGTATCTTACTCTACCAGTCTTCCCTCGGCGCGTTCTTCTGCCTGATCCCGAATAAAATATCCTAAAGGAATTTCAAGCGAATGCGTTACACATGGCAAGCGTTTCTCGCGAGCACGCAACCACTGAAATGTCGACCGACGATTCCCAGCCAATATGAGTATTCGATGAATTCGGATTTAGAGGTGAACCGTCAGTAATTTGTCGGCGTGTACGAATGTCGGTATTAAATGTTAAGGTCAGGTATGGTAACGGCATACTGGCTGCACCTCGCATTTTACTGAAGCGATAAAGACGTTTAATAATAATAATAAAAAATGTGAAATGACTATATGATATATGAATATCTGTTTTTTTTTTTTTTTTTGAATACTTTTTATATTTGTGGGGAGACTTTCTTGGAACGTTGAGTTGTGTGTGTGTAATAATTATGTGACTTTCACTTTCTTAATGTAGAAAAAAGTTTTGGTCCCCCAACGACATTTTTGGGGTCTATTAGAATAATTGCGTATGTTACTTATTGAAGAAGACATTTATTATGAAGAAGAACTTCTTCAAATCGAATTCAATAATAAAGACTGTACCTACTCTGAAACCATTTTCTTCAAAAGAAACGAGTGTTTGTTACAATTAATGGCTATATTTTTATATAAATTACCGAGCTCTATATTACAAATACAAGAACGCCTCTCACAAACATAAAATTGATCGTACGATTGTGCAATAGAGAACTGTTTTGCAGTGCCTTCAGGTAAGCATACTTGAGTAACCGTTTCACTAGGATATACTAGCTTCGTATGCAGAGTTCGTTCTGTGCACATGGGAATGCAGATACCGTAAGTTCCAAATCCTCCGATTGATCTTGACGTTAGCCAGAAAATTTTGAGATTTGTAAAGCGAACAAATAAAAAGTTCCCGGGCACTCTTATTCTGCAAATATTTGTAAGACTTTGAAACTTTTCTGCTTCATAGAGTCGACCTGCTTTTTTATTTTCGTGCTTCGATTGATTTCCTTTGCCGCTGTGCCTTCGTCAGGGGGGCTCGCAAAAATTCCCCTTCAAACAGGACATCGAGATTTCTGGATTCCTTAAATAAATACCCGTTTAGATACGTAATCAATTGAACGGTTAATACGATAGTATAAATCTAATCGTGATACAAATTGGTTAAAAATCATAAACATTGGTGAAAGTAGAAAAGCGTCTTCATCTTAGGACAGTACAAATAAGAATGTACTTCTAAATTTGTAAACCGGAACAATTTTCAAGCCACTGATCTCCCAAGCACAAGTAAGAAAGGATTCTAAAATCGAAACAATATTCTAAATCCCAGTTACTAATAAACAATTGCCACTCATTTTTCGTTTGAAGTAGATTTAAACACGTTCCACCTGAAAAGTCACTTACCAAAATGATTTTCAATCCCTAGAACGTTTTTCGCTCGAATTTTCAGTTCAATAATTTATTCACATGTTCGTTAGAACAACAAACTATTATTTCATTCTGATCTGTTCGAGAAAATTTTAATATGCTTATTAGAAAACATCGCTGTAATTATTGTAAAGTTAACCGGTCGTTGGCTCCTTATCTTTAAACTTTCATCAATTGTCAATGGCTGAGGTAAGGTTCTCGATTCGCCTGAACGCCTTCTCGCTCGATCTAGCACGATTTCAGTTGACGTAACTTCAAAGCCGTTTAATCCTCTTAACGAAGCCATACAGAGGGACAAGCTACAGTCTCTCCTCTTGTGTTCAACATCTTAACCCTTCGTTATTTCGGCCCTTCCCGAAGTTAACCCCAAGAAAGGAGATTGTAAGTTCACGTGCATGGACCATCAGCCGCGCCGCGATAGATGCAAACTTTCCGCCAACTATGGCGGATTCGTTGTTAACTCGACCTGGCAACTTGTTTTAGCTGGCCAAGGAAGACACCATAACGCCCTCAAAGAAATAACGAGCTCTGTATTACGGGTCACTGATAAAAGTTGTGACGTAATAACTAACGCGTAACCGTTATAGTACCGAGCCACCGTCCAACTTTCGCCCTCCTTTTTCATTAATTATAAGTGAAGAGCTTCTCTTATGTAATCTGCAGGTCCCGCCACTTTAATTGTGTTAGCGTTTTAGTAGTTTAATGGCAGCCATCGTTGCTTATTACAATTCTTCTACATTATTATTCGTACACCAATCTAATTACACTTTAATATTCAGTGACACGGAAGGGAAACGTAAACGCCACTATGATAGCCAGAATAACAATCACCTACTGCTTTCTGATTAGGAAAATCTCAAGGTGATGTAATTAATCCATGCTCAGCCAAATGTAATAGCTGTTCAAACATAACGTATCATAATCAAATTTATAGGTTTTCTAATTATAAGAGTAGTGAAGAAAAATTAAAATGTATGAAATGAACTTTATTCGCAATTTATAAGATGGGTTAAGTGAACTATACTTAGAGTAAATATACCTAGAGAATACTCGCAATGGTTCCCACTCCTTCGTATCAGATGTAACCGATTTTGCAAGTAAATTGAAGAAATCGATTCTTAAAGATTGAAAACAAAGGCGGAGAGGAAGCCTCATCCCCACAGGAGTGGAAGTAAAACAGCAATTTGTAGTACAAGCGAAGGGAACTCATAAAAATCTGGTGCAAAACAGATCACCATTAGTTTTTCCAGTAATTACAAATTCACGTCACAAGCGTGTACGTGCGGCTGATGCAATAATTCTCGTCGCGAAATTACGTAATGGCATTTTTACAATGGTAAAGATATAAAGCCGATTGCAAAGCACGTGTCACAAGGCAAATATGAGATGTGGCGAATGTGTTCGTTGAGCGCAATGGCAAAACATCACAACACGAGGAAACGAAACAACTTCAGCAGTGAGAACGATGGTGGTAAAATTACGCGAAACTTTCCCGTATTTGGTAATCAAATAATTGTATCGTTCAACGGCGAGGATATTCAGCCGCGCCTTAACCTAATCCGGCAGGTGCCATTTAAAGGTCATAAAACAGCAATGCAATTACCGTCAGAAAATCGTGAAACCGTCCAAAATGGAGCGCCACGAACGGTTGGCAGAGGAGGGGTGGGTAGAGAGGATGAAGGTTCTTTCCATGCCTCAAAACAGAAGTACTACACCGGCTAATAGCCTCTTTCGAGAGCTGGCCGTTCGACAACGTGTAGAATACAGGCACTGTCGGCGTTACAGCGTGTGTGTATACACGTCACTAGTTGATAGCGATACGTCCGTAAAACGAGAGTCATTAAAACCCATCGCTAACTCGCATGACACACACAGCCATGCACAGGTGTATCACGGTTTTCGGAGCCGCCTCTTGTGAGGGTGATAAAACGGCTACAAACTGAAAGGGGAAATACTGTTAACGCGAAAGCGGGTCTACGGTTTTATACAGGGTGTCCAGCAATGGACGGTATAATCCAGGAGAAGGTGCAGAGGAAAGCCGAATATGAGAAATAAAGTTTTTTAAACGGACCTTCGTTTCTGAAAAAGTTACATTCGAAAATGAAACAAGCTTTTAGTCAAATGCGCATATAGAGCAGAAGTTTTCAAGAGTTTCCCAACCCTCGACTTTGAAGGGTAACTTCAACCCCGAAACATGAATTTCCGCCGCGAAAAAAAGATGTAAATATGTGTCGAAGACTGTTAGATGCTCTACCTGTATATAGAGTTATTCGAATTTTTATTCGACACTAATTTCTTCGAATAAAAAAGTATTTATTATTATTGAATACCTTCATTTTATTCGAAGATTATTCGACGAAAATCCATATGCTTTAAAGTCTAAACAAATGTTTCAATTTTCTACGCATGCCCGATAAACTGATACAATTGTTTTTCAAACAAAAGTTAGACAGTAATCATGTGACAACAAACTGTATCCTACAAAAATTGGCAAAAACTTTTATATTTAATAAAAACTAAGATCACTTTGATTTTTTAAGTGTAAGTTTATTTTATTTTTTAATCAATCGATACATCTGTGTATCCTTTTTAAAAAAAGTATTAGGGTACTTAGGTCGAAAAATTGATTAATTCAGATGTCATGAGTTTTGTCCCGAACGCCCATATACGCATCACACTGTGGACCGTCGCGAGAGGCGTTGTGATAAAAAAAGCCATTTACGCGATTGTAGTGGTATAATGCACAAAAAGTCAGCCTTATATGCACGGTTTTTCTCCTTGAGCGCCAATCTAGCGGCCGCCAAAAGAATTAGGACGAAAAAGTCACACTCTGAAGAGGAGTCGGAACACCTGTCTATTACACCGTGATTATTCGCATAAAATTTTATTCAAATACATAATGCTCAACTCTGCAATCGGCGTGTAACAGTTGAGTGACGCTGCTTGCGAGCGTGTTGCTCCGTTCGTCGTTTTTGCACACACGCACGGCTCCGTTCGCTTGTCCATCTTCCTTACACCTATCTAAGCCTTGTCCATCCTTGTCGTTCTTGTCTACGGCCTCTTCCACCCTCCTCGCCCGCGTTTCAAGACTACATCCACCTTTTTTCTAGATTACTTGCTCACACCTTTTTCCCCATCGGTAAAAATCCTGTTTCGCCGCGACTCGACCCGCGGGTCACCCTTTTCTCTCCGACAAGTAAACAACTCCGCATGTCCTTCTCGCACCCTTGCACGATGTCGTTCGCCACCCTTGCACGCGTTCCCAACCCTGCCCATCCTCCTTTCACGCGCTTCAAGACTAGACCTCGCCCTTTTTTCTGCGCCTAGTTCACACCTTTCCCCCCGTCGACAGAAAACTTGCTTCGTCGCGCGTAAACACCTTCGCCCGCCTTTCTCTCACGCGTGTGCGATCTCGCAAATATTGATCTTGCGCATCACGGGACGTGGCCTACAAATTGACAGCGATATATTTCATTAACTTCATGCTGGGAAACTTTCGCGCAAAAATTTCTGCTGCAAGATCTACCGTTCAATTATGAACCTCGCGTTACATTTCTAGCGTGAATTTGAACAATCTGACAACCTATGATACACCGAAATTGTTTATTGCATATTTTAAGAAATTGAGGACAGTGTTTTTAACTCCATTTTTAACAGTTTTTGAGTTATGACGTGTTATATACGTAAGAAATTCTACATGGTTGGATGCAAATACGATAACAAAAGAGTGATTTATTGCAAATAAATAAAAATTGAAATAATAATATTAATATTAATATTTTTATTACAGAATACTAAAATAAAAAATTATCAACTCAATAACTACTACTTATTCTGTGAAAATATATATTTTTCAATTATCGTTCTCTTTTTAATATTATGTCAAAGCAATAATTTTATAAACAGCTTTTTTTAATTTACCCAAAATTGGTAAATTAAAAAAGCTGTTCCTCATGTTGCAAGATCCACAATTCTTAACTGAATAAGCGCCCTCTAACCGGCAACACGGATTTCGGTATAAGTAATCGAGAAATGCGCGACACGCGGGAAGACACCGGCGTGAAAACGTTTCCGTAAACTAATGTAACGGAGCGCGCAACTCAAGGAAATTACGAGCTGTTTATTTTTCGTTTAGCTCGCGTCAGCGGGCGTTGCCTTTTAAAATTGTGCTCTAATTAATTCGCCCATTTGTTCGTCGACGTTCTTACGACGTTCTCCCTCCCTCTGTCTCTCTTTCTCTTTCTCCCTCGCCGGATCCTTTTTTCCTATTCAAAAAGCTTTTCGCCATTCGCGCGGGAACAAAAAGGGATGTTACGGTAACCAACGTATCGCGTCGCTATGTTATACGACGAAACATGCCAAGTGAAACACACGTAACGTCCTCCCAACCTCCCCCGCCCCTGCACCCCCGCGCCGCCCTTATTCAGCCCCTGCAGTTTCGCACGAATTACATTTTTCAACGAACCTGGATGTAATAACGCGGCTCGCCCTATCCCGAGGCCGCGTTCCACCAAAGTTTACTGTTATGCGGTTTTATGCTTTCGCGCGATATCCCCTTTTTACTTCGATCATCGGGCATTAAGAAAGTTATGGATCGACGGAAGCACACGACGCTAGCGATTCGCTGGGAAGTTTCGTTGGATCTACTGGGAGGACGTCGCGATACCAGCCCCGCCGAATGACGTACTACTTTATTACCATATGTGTTTTTCTTGGATATCTCTGTCAAAGTGCGCTTTTCTGGCTGTATTTTCGGACAAATTTCTTCCTCCACGACTGTCCATTAGCTGCTCGTTTTACGATGCTTCTGCTTTCTTCTCCTCTATTAGTTCTTTCGTTTATTTTGTTTCTCGGTCGAGTGGATAAACCGTGTGTGCGTGGATGAATGCACTTAAATGGAGTGCATATAAAATTGTATTATTCTGACTAGAATAAACGCGTTAAGAATTTGTGTTAAATTATTTTGAAAGTCTATTGCAGGTGGTCTGAATTGAATTGAGAGATATTCTTGGAGAATAAACGTTTGTTTTTTTTTTCAACATAAATATTATCCCACTGATGGCTGGCCAAATAGGGTTTTTTAATATCCATTAAAAACATTGAGAACGTGGGTCAAGATAAACTCATAGAATTAAAGAAATATGAAAATTCTAGATCTAGGACTCACAGGGGAAGTTGGGGAATCTGGAAATTCAAAAAAATATGCAACTATGAAATTATTCCTTGAAAAAATTCAGAATTTTCTTTTTCGTCGAATATCTCCAGAACAGTGAGAGATATCGAAAAGAAGTGTAAACAAAAGTTGCACCTTTTTTTATATCTACAAAGCGGCGTAAAACTAATTATCGAAAAATCCATACTTTTCAAGTTACCTCCACCACCAATCCTTAATTCGACAATTACTTTTACGCAGTTTGGTAGATATAAAAACAAGATGCAACTTTTGCGGAAACTTCTTTCCAATATTTCTCACTGTTCTCGAGATATTCCACGAAAAAGAAAATTCTGAATTTTTTCTAGGGATGATTTCACCCTCTAAAAGCCCATTATGGCACCAGCAAAAAATATATTTGTCTTAAGCATGAACTACTCTACTTGCACGTAAAATTGAATAATTTTCTGAATTTCCGGGTTGCCTAACTTCCCTTGTCAGTGTAATAAATTCGATGCGTATAATACTTTAGATAATAGAAGTACAAAGGGTTAAACTTTTAATTGGTGTCACCAGTGATCTTTGTTCCCTACAAGTTTCTCTTAGAACACTTAATGCATGCTTCTGAAGAAAATATTACTGTCATTAGGAATATTGTTAAAGTACCTACTATTCGCGTCACTGAACTATGAAATATTTTTGATGATACACATTTAAACTAATGTGAGTAAACAAAATCTTTGGACAAAACAGATTTTACGTAGTTGTCACGAATTTACAACCACACAAAGTGAATCACTAGAGACAGATAATTTGAATAGGAATCTATGTTGGATTCGAAGATACGAAAAATGTATACCATCCACATTTAGCATTTAGGGGAAAGGTGGGATAGTTGATCAGCGGGGATACATGATCACATCAGTTTATATTACAACTCAAATAATTAAATACAAACAAAGCAAACCATTATTATTATTTTAATAAAAAAGAAAAACTGTGATCAACTATCTCACCTTTCCCCTATAGATAACCTTATGAATGATACTTACGTGGAGCATGTTCAGTTCTAAAACACAGTACGTAATAATCAATGTACACCGTATACAGAGTAGATAAACCACTACAGTCCGCAATAGATTTATAGAAACATGTTTGTTAATACACAGCAACGGAGATTTATAATCCAGGTAAACCGCCGCGCGGGAACGTATAAATCTTACCAATGAAGCTTCACGCAAATTTATTTGACGCAAATATATCCGTCGCGCAATGTAATACACATGTGACTAACTATTATATCAGTCTTAAGCGCTTAAGGGGCTAAAAGGATGGTCGCGTTTTGGGCAGCAGAAGGGAGAAACTTTATTTTACCGTAGTAGTATTTTTTAAAAGTAGCAACGGCGTTGGTGTTAAACCTTGCCACAGTTAGTTTGCCAACTGAAATTGCTTCTGTTGGACTTTTTCCAAATTTAGGTAGGTAATAAAACCTAGTTTTCATCAGAAGTTTTTACAGAGATATATAAGAATTATAAGGTCTTGCATAAAGATTTTTTATTATTGTATCTGACGAGTACCAAACGTGCGAGGACCTGTAGTTTTTATATACAGAAGGAAGCTTTTGAATGTTAAACCTTGTTAAGTACAAGGGGACATTTCTAGAATCTAGATAGTTTAATTGATAATTAATCTATTGAGTAAATATTTGATTTGAAATCATAGACATATAATTTACACAGTACTGTACATATAGTTCTTAAATATATATAATGCATACTAAACATACTTTATGTTAACATTCGAACCAGATTACTTGAACTAATCAATTCTGTATGGTTCCAGTGTAATTAATTGATGACGGTGTTTGTATCGTTTATGGACATGTGCAACAAGTGACAGAGCACTCCAGAATAATAGATACCTACTGCTACAGCTGTGATAAAACACAATAATACGAATAATTCATTCCTTCATACCATTACTGCTACAGTTACTACTTGATTTCATTAAGAAAAACATTTTCACATTAAACCTTCAATGGTAGAATTTTATCACTGATAAATGGACTGCGGAAGTTTATGCAAGTATAATATTTATTACGATAATTACGATCTCTCTATTGTAAGAAAATCGAATACACTATATCATGGCCGCTACTATATTCGAGCTACGTAAGTAAGTTCTGCATATGCTAGAAATAAATAAACATAACATTTTTTAAAATAAAAAATATATGTCGAAAACCCTCTAATCAAAGCTTCACTTGTGTAGCCCTTTTCTATAAAAATGTATATTTGCATAAACATCCGCAATTTACTGATAAACGTACACTATGGTTATGCAAATTTATAGGCACATTCGCCAGTGTTTCATTCCATATCTTACTTATAAAATCGTCTGAAAGAAGTCGTGCTTTCGCAGTAAACGATCTTGTTACATTAAAGCACTTACCATATTTTTTCACACACAATTATTAATATACACTATATTTATATGATAACCCTCCGCTCCAGTCCCCATTAGCATTATTCTCACCCAACATTCAACCCTTACTGAACCGTCCCTATAAAGCCCTTTACAAATTACCTCTCAATTACCATTTTAGTTAAAAAACCATCACTTTTCGTCAAAAGGTGACTTTTAATACTTTCCATAGGAAATCAACAAGGCATTAAATAACTCACGTAAACAGAATTATTATTGAAGTTTAATAAGAAACCGATAAAGCACACACATCGCTAGTAGATAATGCAGTTATGTGACATTATCAAGAACATCAAACATCTTTCATTAAATTTTAAGGAATCCGTGACTTTTAGTTTCCTCCGTATAAACTGCCTAAAATACACACACACACACGTTCCACGGATTCCATCGAATGACTCCAATTTACCGTTTTAAAACGAACGGATCAGGGAAAGGACAAGGCGAGCCGCGTAATATCGTAAACATTACACGCATATCACGCACCAGTGCAGAGGAAGCCCATAAATTGCCGATACTTGGCTTGCCGCCCGAACGAATTCGGCGCCGACGAAGTTCGCAAAATAGCGCGAACGTAATCAGCAGCGCGTTATCGGCTCCCCTCATACCCCTCTTCGCCGCCTATGAATCGGCCCTGTTGCCTTTTGTACGCTCGCCGCGGACAGTCGGGGGGGCAATAAATATGTTATTAAAATTATCATAACCCCGTTCTGCCGGGAGTAAAACAGCGCGTTTTGCAGTTAATTTTCCGGTTATCTAGGTAATAATCTCGCTTACGCCAGACGCGGTTAACCCTTTGGTTATAGGGGTGAATGGCGAATGGGGATGAGGCCGATAGGGGTAAAAGGTAAATCAGCGATCGTGGGGGTAAAAAGGGGCTCATAATGGTCGGCGACGATGCCGTGTTTCTAACAATGGCATCGGCGTCGCTTTATTGACTGCCAGCTGAGTATCGTTCAACGTTCGATTGTTCCACGTTAATTTGATTACGAGGGAGACATTATTAACGATCGACGATCTCATCTGTCCAGTTACTGTGCACATAAATAATCATTCCGATTGCGTTTCTGTGCGAGGCCAGGATAAAATATAGTCTGGTTAGATTTTTTCAGAGTTCTAATTAGGCTAACACACAACGTGATTCTTGTTTAAACAGTTTGCCGGCTGTTTCACTGACAAGTTTACAAGGAATTATCGCAAGCGTTTACAGGAACTTTTTCCTGGTGGTGATTGGATAAAAGGCTCTTTTGTGTTATGCTGGAAAGGAAATTTTTAATTCGTTGTAAAGGAAATAAAAAGAGAGACGTTGTAAAATTTTCAAAGGAATTGTACGTAGTGTAAGGGAAGCTATTATTTAACGAATTTTTTTAAAGAAATTTACGTTGATGTGTTTAATAATTACTTAGGAAATTATATATGTACGTATAATTGAGTTCGTGAAACACCTTGTACAAATTTAGTTTTATTTTAATTATTTACTTCTAATCCTAAGAAATAAATAATTTGCAAGTACATATAAACTATGAAATACTTGAATGAATTTTCATGTAAAAATAAACACCTGCAAATGTGTCGTCGTGTCAAAACAGTCTTTCCTTCCTCGGCCATTGCATAATTAATTTGTTTTCTTTGAAAATTATTTTACTTTATAATATTCTATGTTTTTAAAAATTATTATACTTCCAAGTATGTACTTTACAAAGTTTATTATCAGAGAAAACAGCCACGCTGCAACATTAATTCTCTTATCACAGAATTAGCCACGTTTCTCTTCACTCAAGGGCAGAAAAAGTTTACGATAATCAGTTCCATTTCTCGTGATCCCGGAATCAAAAGCGATTTCAAAGTGCTCGAGAAGTCAAATTTAAGAAAGGTAAATTATTCCGTGCGAAGCCGGTGTTGTACTTGCCTCTAAAGTAAATAGGATAATTACAGTTACCGAGAAGTTAAGTAAGACAAACCCACTGCCGGGGTTGCACAGTAATTATGTAGCAGCGCATTATACTACTCAAGCAATCAGCCGTCAGAAGCCTATTTCTTGTTCAATGCGCTCGGGTTATTATTTCAGAACGACGGTTACATGGCATTCCATTGTATTTAATATTCCACCATAAATATTTTACAGTATTAGCTTCAGTTAATTTTACATTGAAGTTTTCGTTGCGAACTATTTGGCGTCATTACAGATTAAGCTGCACTTAGCGAAATGAGTTTCTTTCGCCTGCATTTAACATAAATAGGTAATTTTCGTGTATCATTTTTTAATAAATTATGTTATATTAAACTATTTTGAAAATACAGAATACATACTTTAGAGTTGTCAAAATGAAATGTATATTTACGTTACGATCCAGTGCTATAGGAACTGACAATTACAAACTGGAACAGACAAAACGAGTTTTCAATTAAATACTTGAAATATTCGAAATAATACACACAACAATTTTTCATAGAAATTTAAACATTAAACACTTCTATAATAGAATGCAAGGTGAATATTAAACACGTAACGTTTGAAAAACAAACCAGATTGCGTGCGAAAAATGAGCGATGTTGTAACTATTTACATATACTTCACAGTTTCGCTTCGCACGTTAACAACCCTTCACTAATTCAAGCATATCAAAATCAGTATTACAAAAAAAAACACAATGTATATCAAAGTTCGTGTTAAAACCTGACACAAAGTAATTAGGAAAAAAATGAATGAAAGGTACAGAATATATTTTTTCCATACAAGTATCCATTTCCTTAAAAATTGATTTTAAAAAATTATGTTGCACGTGGGTAGATAACTCACTTTAGTGGCTCTTGTTACAAATAATTACTGTGTCTGTACACAACATATAAAACAAACAATTCATTCTCGTAAACATTATTTCTCTGTTATAAATTTTAAAAACGCAGCATATACAATAAACGAAAAGAATGTTCAAACGTTTCGAGGTTTACAAAGTCAAGTGACATTTTCAACAGTACTCTAATTAATAAAATAAAAACTAAATAAAAAAATGAAACGTTAAAGTAAATTTTATTAAACAATACAAATACAGCTTGTTAATTAACCGTGCGCAAACTATATGCAGCCTTTCTATTTTATTCTTGAAAATGAATACACGTGAAAGAAGTTTTCCACAGAACAGTTTCATCCCATTTTTTCGTAGAAAATCATCTGCTTTTGTTTTTGCACGTAGGCACACGTTTCATCCCCGGATGTTTACCCCTTTGGTCGAGAGTTTATCTTACAGAATTTTAAATATATGAAATAAACATTTGTACATTGGTGGGAGTGTAGCGATATTGTAAATGCAGTGGAGGTTATGGATGGCTTTTGCTAGGGTCACCCACCTCTGAAAATTTTCATCTTCCCTGCAAACGTGTCAATAGATGCTAGAATATCAAGCCTTCACTCCTAAATTTCAATTCTCTTTCTGTAAACGAAACCCATACTCTGTAAATATCTTCTCCAAATACACCTAAAGAACTACAAAAAAAAAATCAGAAACGTTAAGTCAGTTTTATAATATTAAAATTTCAATTTGGGGACATTCGCGACTCCAGGCGTGTCAAATAAACTCTAAAAACGCCACAGTGTCGTTCTGGGGTTAATATATAGCTAAATAAACAATTTTAATACATACTAAATAAACAATTTTAAATAAACATCGCTTTACAGACCAGTCCATACGAAGCCACAAAATTGTTAGATGTTTATGAAGACATTCGAGGGGTGAAAAATACATTTGTCGGTTCGCACCCCGAAAGACTTCCCTTTACGTGCCGCCTAATCGATCCTCGACTACTCCACTGTATTTCTTCCAGCCAGTATACCCCCTCCCATCCAAGAATTTCGAATAACTCACATTAACCCAATTCAGCCGCGCGTCTAGCCCCGAGTGAAATCATTCGGATCACGGAGTTCGAAATTCCATAAGCGCCGTAAATCGAACCAGAAACGGCCCTGGTTTCGGTCGACGTTCCCAGTCACTGTTCAGCCAAGTATAAATCCCGGCGAATTAAGTGAAAAGGAATGAAGAGAAATAGGTAGAAAAGAAAGGTGCCCGCGATCGACGCAACCGCGTCGCTCCGCCGGGAACATTAATAAGCGGTTTACAACGGCAAAACTACGAATGGGCAGGCGGAGACGACGGAAGAAGGAGAACATTTCCACGACGACCCGTTTCATTTATCGCGATCTCGAAATCGAAGCCCACTCTAGAATCTTCGAGAGTCCCTGGGTAGCGGGGCGAGCACACGACTTTGCCCCCCTCCCCCTCCCCAATCGAGCTGTGCCCCGGCCCCTGTCGGTGCCGGGGCCAAACCTATCCCACCGACAATTAGTTCGCGCGCTCGGCATTGAGTGCACTTAGTGAAAAGTAAGCAAACTTCCCCCTTCCATTTCCATCCCCCTCCGCGCGCCCTTTCGTTTTCATCCGATACCGGAATGGTTTCTACCGTCAGCGCGATAACTCCGCCGTCTAGTTCACCGATGGCTTGTTTCGAGGACTATACCGAGATATTGAACGTCTCTTTCCCTTTTTTGCCTCTCCTTCCTGGTCGATTCGCCGATCGGACTCGGCGCCCCCGAGTTTCATATTTTTCGCGGAGCCGTGCGTCGCCGCGCGTTCATCCCTCGCCAACTCGTCGCGAACGGGGATGCGCGCGAGCCTCGGGGAGTAAGGAATATTCTTCTCCCTCTCGAGGCTGTCGATTCGGATGAACGGATGACGCTAGGGGATGGAAACGGTCGTTGGACCCGGAATATATGGTGTTTCAGGGCTGTAAGTGTAGATTAAGCTGGGGTAATGGAACTGGCGAAGGGAAACAAAAAGGTCTTTGTTAGTAAACATAGGTTCGTAAACTGCTGGGGATGAGATACTTCGTTTTATAACAGCGCGGGCTTTCCAAGCTTCGTGATAGGGTGATGGTAATCTAAGGTTAGCCTGTCCACATTTCTACTTGAAAATTTGAAATGAATATTCGTCACGTTTGCTGGAAAAATGTACATATTATTATCCGTGGAAGAAGCAAAAATTGTGCTAAAAAATATTTATAGAAACGTCATTATTCCTGCGATTTCGTTATAAGCTTTAATCTATTATGCATAGATTCAATTAATTTTCTGTGAAATTCAAGCTTGCCATGTTCCATTTTTTTAACAAAATTTCTTTGAGATATATATTCATCAAAGTTTATACTAAAGTAAATTAATTCTGAATTTAAAATAAGTAAAATATGTTATACTTAACTGTGTATTACCCTATGCACTGTGACATCAAATGTGATGTTATCGATCAAATTAAAATTCGCAACCGTGGCCACATCTTTAGCAATCGTTTCAGCGTGTGCATATAAATAGACTAATATCTGGACGATATAGGAAAAGTAAGCTGGGATGAGCAATGATAACGATCGGACCGAACAAGCAGAGTGACACTCTGCCCAAGTTATTAGAGAGTAGATTGATGAAGCTCAACCAACGAGCATTCATATCTCGGATCAGCCCCGCTGCTTCTACTCTTGCGAAAATGATATTCTTTGGCGGTTTTCCGTTCGGTTCTTACCTGTACGATGATAAGGGCAAAGATTTCCGCGGTACAAAGATTTTTGTGCTGACGCGTCTTCCTTTTTATTGTCAGTAATTAATGAGTTGGAGTTCTCCTCCGATGACGACGAGAAAAACCGCTTCCGTAGTATCTAGATTGCTGCGGGGTACCAGCGCGGAGGGTGGAAAAGGACGAATGGATGACGGTTAAGGCGTAAAAGTTTCGCGGTGTCAGAAGCGTGGTTTCGTTGATAAAAAGGGCGACAAGATTTTGCTGGCCCGCGGTCGTTCTTGCTGTTTTGCATGCACGCTCAGCTAGCCTTTTCAGACGAAGTTTGCTTCTATTATTAATTTCAGCTGTCGTTTTATATATTAGAAGCGTTTAAGTGCGACGTATCATCTGAAAGTATTTAACGTGGATTTTTAAAGTGTAATTAATAGCAACCTGTCTGCCTATAGTTTTCTTAATTCTTATTCCCATCTCTTCTTCACTGCTGTGTTGTAACGATATATTTTAATGTACGTATAGCAATACTTAGTCATGTTTTAGTAAATTAATACGAGTGAAATTGCAGGAAATAGAATGTCCTGGATTTTTTAATCTAATACTGTGGGACTCATAATTGATGTCGTAAGGAATTAACTTTGTATATACAGGCGAAATTGCGTTTGAGGTTTTGAATTAAGGTTTCAAGTTTAGATCTATCTACCCCACAACATTTTCAACAAATCTGGTTGTCACAACTTTAACATTTTCAGCGCAGAATAAATATTCCTGTTTAACTAGAACCTATTTCTACTTTCAAGTAAAAGTTTCTTATTTATACAAATATGTATGGAATAAACGTTTCAATTAATACACTGCATTTTATAACACTTTTTTCGGAATAGAAATGATAGTCATAAAATTACAGTTATTTCATAATTACTTGAAAATTTTAACACTCTCATTCGACCCCTGATTAATACCTATATTTCTCCTCGTGACTTCTATAAAAAAAAAAACTAACTTCGTACCTACAGTTCCAAAGTATTCCGCGTATTCATAGAATCGAGTCAGAAGACCAGCCAATATTTCAGCCATTCCAATAATTTCAAAAACCCACCGGACAAATGGATGTTTCGAAGTCGAAAAAGCGCTGGCGGACGCAAAGACTGCGTAAAATTAATTTCCCCCCAATTCCTGCCAGTCTCGAAACGTTCGCGGTTCGAAACGCGACGCGGTTCGGCCCAATAAATAACACTCGCCGCGGCGGGCATCGCGACAGCCGCGTAGAATAAAAACTTTGGAATTGATATAGGGCGCAAGACAAGCCCGGCGAGGGGCGGGTGCCGTGAAGGGGGAGGCAGCGTTCGACCGGACACGGTGTCTACGACGCGCTATTTGAATCATCGACTTCGACCCGCGCGTTTCCATTCTGACGTCCATCGCGCACGGCCGGGGCCCGCTGGCAATAAATCCCAACTACACTCTTTATCCTATCTGGCCTTTGTCGTTCGCACCGCCAAGCCAACCACCCCTCCCGCGCCCCCATTGTCGCGGCTATATCGCCCCGGCCAAAAGGGAAGGGGTGGGCGTCCGCCCGGGGACAGCTCTCGATGGAACTTGAATTAAATTTCGAGATTTATCGCGTCAATAACCCGTGCATTAATTTACGATTTTTAGCGGTGAAAACGTAAATCCACGGGACCGGCGATTGTTTCGTTCGTCGCGCAAGTGCCGCGTAGAGGGTGCATGCGAAAAGAGGGAATGAACGGGAAACGCGGAGGACGAAACGGTGATGGGAGGGCGAGCGGGGGCGGGATGGAGTGGCGAAGGGGTTCGCGGAGGAGGAGGAGGATAAAACGCGCAATGAGAACTTGCAGCGGGAAGGGGAGACGGAGGGAAGGAAGGGGGGGGGGTCTGGATTCGCGGCTATATCGAATACGAAAGAGCGAAGGGTGGGAGGACTTGAAGTGTGGGCAACGACATATGCGACTGGCGTGCTCTACATCTAACTTATATTGACTATTACTCATGCTCGTGTACTGTGACATTCGCCAGCGTTCACTGAAAAGTCGCGGGAAACAATGGCGCGATTCGGGGGACCATCGTGGAATACGGTGGAAAGGAGCCTCGCCTCTCTCCGTTTGTTCTGTAATTTATAAGAAATATTTGATAAGAACTGATGTACGTTCTCTCGTCCCTTTTGTGCGGTACTTTTGAATGCTCTTTCAGCAGGAAGTGTTTCAGCCGAGGAAACGGGGTCGAACAATGTCCCGTTTTCTTTCCCCAGATCTTCTTTTCGGGCTTTATGTTTGCGGAGATTACGGATTGGACGGTATTAAACGGAATTACTGGCGTTACTTTGCTCCGTGCAACGGGATATTATTAAGTTAATTAGTGATTTAAAATTAAATTATGTGGGCGGGTAAAGAATGCGTGAAGTTTATGTTTTCCAGTGAGAACGCGCTAATATTGATGTCGAAAAGCACCTCGAGCGTGCGTAAATTATTTAATAGCTATGATATTGAATAAATGTATAATTATTCTACTTAGAGGCCGCGTTCACAATTCACCGCAATTTGATTTCGAGTTCTTGTGCAACATAGTAGTTTTGCGTAAAATTTACTTGAAACCGCTGGTTATTCGTGCGCCTCAGACTTGACCTTAATTCAGTTTGTTGCATCGTGTAATACTTTGCATAGAGCGGGCGAAATGAAGTTCATCCGCATTAAGAGAACTGCATACGCCATGCAGCCACGTGTTTAATTATTCGCCATTAAATTTCACAAAACTCCATTATTGTTCCAGGAATTAGGGGACGTAACAATCGTGACAGAAATTAATTTATTTTACATAATATGACAGTTAGGTAGTCTTTACGTGTAATAACTTCTACGATTTCCTTTTAACGGATATATTTTAAAATATTAATTAACTTTAACATTATAATTTGAATTTCGTGTATTAAAATTCAACATTAAAGCAGAACTATTAAATTTTCTATTTTATTCAATGCAGAACACTTTTTAGGGGTTGCTTCATTTGGTTTATCTGCTCTGGGGACCAAAGAAAGCAAGTGAAACTGAAGAGAATGACATGCAATCAAGAGGAGGAATGTAAATAGAGGTGGAAAACGATGTACTCCTGCTTCTTGAATCACATAATCTTGCTTGCCACCCCTTTCATCCCTTTTCACGCTCTGTTCCTTTTGGCAACCGCTCTTTCAGAGTTTCCTCCCCCGTCGCTTTCTTTTTCCGATTTTTTTTTCTCTACACTCTCGGTCCCCGATATCTGCTGCTCTTTTTCATAATCTCATTGAATCGCGCCGCGGAAAATATTCTTCGCCAAGCCTTTTAAGCGTAATAAGTTAAATCGCGATAAATGTTCTGTGCATTACGCGTCTAATGATTGCTCTCCCGCCGAAAAAAAAGGGCCGAGCCCTTTCACTTCGAGGAAGTGACACGGAAGGCTGTAACGAAGATAAAAATAACGCGGGAAACCACCCCTCTTCAATCATTTTAATGCATTTACAACGAACTTGATGGATTTTTCCTATAGTGTTAATTCTTTTACACTTTCATCCCTGGCTAATCTCCGTGCACTTTGTTCCACGGTTTTTTATTTACTGATCGTTATTATCTTCTTTCCCGTCCTTTCTTGCAATATCGTGTGAATGATGAGTACGAAAAGCAGCAATTACCGACGTTCGCTTTCCAATTGAATTCTCTCGATCAAAATTATGAAGGAAAATGGATCTCGTGCTGCATCTCACTATTCGTAATTGAAGAAAGGATTTTTGAAATCATTCTGTAATATACGTAAATGGATTTTATTGTGGCTACCCTTGAACTGCTTATTATTGATTTGTTCGAGTTTTTAAACACTACACGGTCTAGGTTCTAGTTTCTAATTTCCAGATCATAGACTCTAGTTTCCAGTTTCTAGTTTCTAGTTTCTAGTTTCTAGTTTCTAGTTTCTAGTTTCTAGTTTCCAGCTTCCAGTTTCTAGTTTCCAGATTCTAGATTCCAGTTTCCTCTTTCCAGCTTCTAGTTGCCGTGCCACACAAATAAAAAACAACTGCAATTTTACGAATTATTTCGCATGTATAATATTAACAATTTCTGTGTAAATTAACACTCGATGAATTAAATGAATTTTTCTTTTATGTAAGATCATGAGAGATTTGGAAGTTTAGGTAACATTGAATATTTTTAGCAAAACTCTTACTAAGTATACTCGCAATAAAAATGGCAATCTAAATATTTAAATACAAACTTTAGATTTGAAATATTTAAAATCAAACTTCATAGCATAAACCAGTTTCATTCGCAGATATAATGCATACACTACTCAGGTAAATCCCATCACAAATACACACATAAACAAAGATGAGTTGAGATATGCTAAATAAGCCTGTCGAAGTAGCTAATAAAAAAACAGTTCAACCCTCAAAAAATTAAAAATTAAAGAATAATATGTTCTACAACGTTCACGTCTAATTCATTTTCTGAAGTTAATAAAGTATCATTACTCCTGTCGACAACTACCAAATTGTATCTAATATCGAATGTATCGTCTAATGCCACGGATACCTCTTCCCGTCTAACTAAATTCTTTCTCCCAACGGCGAGTACAGGAATGCTATCTGTAAAAGACATTTTGACCATCGACTTGTCTTCTTATTGCTCGTGCAGGCAAAGTGCATAGCGTACGTTCCCATAAAAACGAGCCCTCTCAGGATTCTCACACACGCGGCCGAGGAAAATTCAGTGGAAGCAGCGGGAAGCGGGGCCAAGGAATTAGACAGGCCCATAACCTGGAATTTTATTCGAACCACATGCCAGACCTATCGGCCGAAAGAATATTTTATTTAAGCCCGAGATGAACGACTCGAGGCCACCAGCTACACCCCCGTGCCCGAGTATTCCTAATTTCGTCAGCCAGGACACTGCTGGAATCTTAATTATGACGAAGAATTTGAAGGCGTCCAGCGACCGGGCTCTCCAACTCGCTCGACAATGTTGTCGGCAGTTTTCAAGGGAGTACGGACGCTTCGAAATTCGCTGGCACGTGAAATAAATGGAGTTCTTCGCCGAGGCGTTATTAAATCATAATAACAAATAAAGCGGATTTCAGTCGAAGAAATTTAAAAAAAAAAGTGGGGACCATTGCATCGCGGCGTTAACCCAATGAAATGCTTTTTGAATAGGGAAGTCTGTCGTTATGTTCGAAATGAATTATTTCATTCAATGCAATACGAACATGACAAAATATTTTACTTCGTATGTATGTGCTGCGAAAAATTTTCAAATTACATTGTAGAAAGAAGAATGCACGATATATTATCCGATTCACTGTCTTCTTGTGATTCGTTTAATTAAAATTTTGTAATATACTGTTGATGGAAAAACAGCACGATAAGCAGTGTGTTATTTGAAATTGAGCTGTCGACTTTTAAATCACCGTTTCAGCTATCCGAACATTTATTAAAATTTCACTTTAAGGGAATGATGAAACTTTTGTTTCGTTTTTCCCAATACTTACACTTTCAATTCGGTTACAGGATTGGAAGTTTGTTTAATACAGATATAAAAGGAATGAAAGAAAAATTTTGATTACTAAATTACTGATCGTTTCACGTACTTATACCACTCGTCGTATCAAAGATTTGTATGTAACAAGCATTCTCGTTTTTGTTACAGAGATTGCAGAGTCGTGAGAGATCCACAGACACTCAAGTCCAAGGGATATGGATTTGTCTCCTTTGTTAAAAAAGCGGTAAGTTATAAAACAATTTTATTCGTGTATTTATGGGAAGAATGTGAAATAACTTTTCAGACCATACGAAACTGTAGATAATTTAACGAACTTTATTTATATAGAAAATTTGCCTTAAGTACAAGAAAACCATAGTTGCTTCTATTTTTTTAGCAGATAAACGTTTTAAAAACCCTAACTGAAAATAACGATTGAGAAGTTAGAAAAGTAACAATTACAATTTATTCAAACTCGTAACTGACTTAAATATTAATAAAAAATATGTAAAATATGGCACACACTGTGGTTCTGTTAGAAAATATTCTCTCTTAACATTTTACATAAAATATTACTAGAAATGATATAATTATTTAAAAATACATATAGAAATATTAATTGTCACATAAGGTGGCACATCGAAAGTATAATTTAAATATACTATTTGTGGGATTCCATTACGATTAGCAGCAGAGTAACCAAGTTGACTTACATTGGTGTGTAAAAAACGAGTTTAATTAAAAAAAAAAATTGAAAATTCGAGCCCTCGAATTTCCTCGAACACGAACGGCAACTCCGTGACAATTTATAATCGACTGTAAGACGAAAACGATTCTCTGCCGCGGGTAAATTGCTTGTACTTAATCAAACCGTTTATTCGCGCCTTCTGAATGCGAAAGTTCCCGAGTGAAAAGTTCCCCGGGAACGTCGTATTTCAGCCGGGAGTTTACACGCGCGCAATAATCTAAAACGACGCAATTATACCGAAACGAACGATCGAGCAAGAAATGAAACGTGCCCGGTGCCGAAGAGCCGTCGGCCCGCTCCAATTCGCCGGGGCGGCTTAAAAATTCCGATCGAAATCAAAAGTTTCCGTATCTCCGTGTTTATGGTGATTCTTTCAAAACTGGACTGCCCCGTCGTTTCGGGGAAATATTCGGGTTTATCGCGTCGGTGACCAGCGGGATATTACAGGGTGGGGGCTGCGTTTTCGAAAATGGTCCTCCTTGATGGGGCGTTTCGTTGATTAAAGTAAGGGCCATGGTACGTCGCGCGTCACACTTTTAAAACGTCACTTTTTTTTTTAGAAAGAGACCGAGAGTGACCCGACTTTTACTACGACCCGCCAAAAATCCGCGACGTAAATCACGGCGAAGTTAGATGTACGGCTGCGAGTAAAAGAAGGCTTTTCCCCGTTTATGGGGAGGTTATTCGTCGGGGCGGCTGCCCCGAAGGTACAGACCCTCTCGTTTCCCCTCTGTTTTAATGTTCTATCGATCTGGACCACCGCCGGCACCTGCCTCACACCCACGGTATTACTATTGCCGAAGTATAAATTTTCCGGGTGTCTCCGTTAACCTCGAAGAACACGCGAAAATTTCTCCACCTCCCACCACCTTCCTTCCATCCCCCGCCCGCTCCCCTTCGTCCCCTTCGACCTCTTCGCCGTCCCTCCTACTCCTTCGCATCCCACCGCCACTATATCCTTCGGATACACGTACCTAAATCGCGGGTTCTGATCACCAAGCGTCCAACATCCCCGGCACTCTTTTGGATGTACGAGGAAATGCGGATCACCGGGATTCACGTTTCTCCCACCGACCTCGACCCTGTTCATAGAGATCGTGGTATTAAATGAGCATTGAAGTATACGTTTCGTAATTTAAATTTTGTATGGTCGTCAGTATTAGTCATGCTTGAATTAATTCATTTTTTATTGAGGCCATTGTTAAGAATACTAAAATATTCTTTATATCATTAAAGTATCTAATAACAAATTATATGGATCACAAACGAGTGACATTTTAAACCAATAAATGCGCGTTTTTGTTACTTCTCGCAATATTGATGCATTCTGGTGCAAGAAATTTATGCTTAGAAACACATCTCTTATGCGGAACAATTATATAATAATTTTCAGGTACGATACGAATGTTTAAGATAATTCTTTCGCTATAAACGTTGGTAGCTTTTAGGATGTCGTGGAATAATTCCGATTGAGAATTCCTACCACGTTACTCCAGTTGCTTTCAGCTTCTACAGTTCCACAGCAGATCGATAAATTGAACGTTATTACATTTTGTTCTGCAGACCACTTTGCTACTTTAATAATGAATCTAACGATTAATCACGAGAAATTATTGTCACGTGTATTTCATTCACGTTCTCATTACATCGATCACAGATATATATATCCACGTTATGAAAACCTGGCATTATACATACAAACTGTTTAAGCAAACTAAAGTGAATTTGTATTTAAACTGATAACATAAGTCACCAATTTCAGTCATTAAATAAAAACTGTTCTACCTACATAAAATGTAACCTCGTTTTTCTTAATTTCAATTCGAAGCTTACTTGTTATTCATGATCATTATTTGAATTCGAAGTTGCCATTTCCTTTAATGTCCCAAAGGAGTGTAGCTAATGTTACAATATGTCAGTTCTAAAATTTGTAATTTTAATTCTCAATTTGCACCTTATTTTTAATACATTATGAATAAAAATATTACAGTCAAAGTCATATTCTGAGCTTTAGATACCTAATTACACTAAAAACACATTTCATACACTATCCATACACAAATTACTAGATTAATATTTCAGGAAAAATAATGCAATATTTCCACGAGCAGACATACATTATAAACTCACCCCAGCTGTGACCCATTATTTATCGAGCACAAACACACCAATACGATTGCGATTAATTATCAAATTTAAAGGACCATCACAAGAGCCAACCAAAATCATTCTCCTCTAAATCAAGAGATCAAAAAAAAACTTTCACTATCCTCCATCAATAAAATGCCACTAGGAAGATGGTCGATTTTGCATCGCACAGCGGTGCAAAAAATTCATTTCACATTCTTAATTTCCACGTTCCTGTTGATTTAAAAATGTCCCCCGCGGTGGACATAATATTCCCATAAAATATCCGATCGTCGGCGTGGCCGCTTCGAGCGCGACCGGGTCGATCGATAGAAACGCATCGGTGGAAAGCGTTCACGAATCGCGTCGCCGGCCACGACACGTCCCTCGACCTCGTGGAAAAAGAGACGGGAGTTTCGTTAAAGCCACGTAATCCTCGATGCTGCATACCACCGCCGCCGAGCCATGACACAGTAAATGCGTGTAAAGCAGCTGCGGCGTCGCCGCCGAGAAGTCACGAACAGCCTATAGCCTGCTCTCGGCCGTGCAAGAAATTCGATTTGACGAGCGCTTAGACAGCTCGAACTAGGCAAGCCCGGTGGACGGAGGGGGTGGGTGGGTGTCGGCGTCGGCGGCGGCCGGTGTGTCGTATAAACGGTCTGGTCACGAAAAGTGGAAGGGGCGCCAAAGGTGGACTCAGCCCCCTCCCCCGTTAAGAGGTTAGGAGTCGGGGGCCAGGAGACGGCAAGCTATCGACCGTAGTTTAGAATCGGCTTAGAGGCGAGCGTTCCCCATGTCTCACGGTCTGCCTAGGCTGGCCGCGCGAGCGCGCGGCATCATATCGGGGATGGAAATTCGAATCGGAAATACTTTGGCCCCCGCGAGAGGATGGGGGTTAGAAGGCAGAGGGGGCCAACGATGGCGTGGGATAAGGACCACGAAGAAGAGTAGAGGACTGGTTGAAGGTGACGGTGATGCCGATGGCGCGATGCTAGGTTCACCGGAGACGGAAGAAGATGAGATGGCGTGGAGAGCAGGAGGATGGTAACAGTTGGGGAAACGAGGCAAAAGGCGGGCCCACGAGTCCTGGAAATGGAGCAAATGGCGGTAAGAGGAGGCCGGAATGCTACGCGGGAGGAAAGGGAAACACCCCCTCTTCATACGTACTACCCCGAGAGCTTTTCAAACAGTCAACCTTTTCGGGGGGATTCCTCGCGACGGGAATATTTTTAGGTCTCCTATCCGTCCTTCTTCGCATCAGCCCATCCGACTACTACCACCACCAGCCCCTAACCGCCGCGCACTGTCACGGACATTTGCATTTACGTGGAAGCACGCGTCTCTGTGTGCACCGCAACCGTGTGGTCCTCTGTTATTCCACATCCATTTCTCCTCTATAGCCGCCTTACGACGGAATACCGTTCTGCTTTAGCTCTTCTGCCTGGCACCCCCGTCTGTCTGCTTTCGCTCGCCTCCTCCGACTACCCCCCTTATTTTTCATACGGATCGGGTAATGGACTTATGGATGGACGGATGCGAGGGGCTGTTTTATTACCATCCTCGCGAGCAAACTGCATTGTCCCCGCGCATCTATCGCTATCGACACGCGGCAGTTTCCTGGTTGCCTCGTCTCCTGGAGGATGACTCTTACGTTCGAAGGCGAGGTCCAATGGCGGCAGAGCAGCTTCGGTTTGCCCCGAGCTCTCCGTGGGTATCGAAGAACCAGAGAAAGATCCTGCGGATTGGGGAAAATTTTGGAACCTGTATTAACTTAACCCGCATCGGAAACTGCTCCACGGGTGGGAAATGGGGGGAGTTAGTTGACCTAAGGTCGGGGCCAGATATATTGGCCGGTGAATTCGTTTTCGCAGCTAACGCACACCTATTCTGATGTATGGATTTCTACGCTAAGAGCTCGGTTTGGGCTACACGTCAAGAGCTCGGCGCTATCCCCACCACTTCTGGCGCACTCTTTTTCTGGCAAGGCGAGAGCGAGTCAGAAAACGTTGAGAATAGAAGAATACTCCTCACGAAACTCACCGGCCAATATATCTGGCCCCGCTTATAGGTTTAGAACACTACCCGAGGCAAGTTTCCAACTCCTACGTCCTTGGCGTAGTGGTTGGTAATGGTGTTCGAGAAAAGTCTAAAGCCTGCTGGAATCTGGGATAATAATTGTAGGCACATGTTGTGTTATCGTACTGTAAATTTGGAAGACCAGTGGCTGACCTGTCGTTGGAATGTTAATAGACATTATTTAACGTGACAGTAGGCAAGAGTACTGACTATAATAGGAGAATCAACGGTGCTGATATTATTGGAAATTGTATGTCTTTTTGCATAATTTTTTTTCTCGAATTTTTATACAGCTTTTTCATAGAAGAGATTTGTATCAAATACTTTTATCGGTTTACTGATGAACTGATGTAAAACTCTATTAATTATGTTATCAAGATTTCGCACGAACGCATTCACGACATTAGAGCAACATTTTTATTAAACTTCGTCATGTGGAGAACTCTTGTGTTTTATATGGGGAAAAAAATTCTGAAGCTTTCTTAAAGAATGGTGTAGCTTGAGAATTTTAAATGAATATCGACCTGTTATATCTGTGTATTTTTATACGAAACAGTTTTGAAATGGGTATTTATTAAATATTTCTACGAGATAGAGAAGTTATGATTGACTTGCACTACTGAGGCACGTTTGAGAAACTGAAGTGAAGGGGAAGTGGATTGTTTATAGTCAGACACATACCTCCATCTACATATATGATGGGAGATGTAATTCTTGTTAACTGTTCATACACATTATTTTGTAAACTGTTTCGAATAAAAACTGTTAAATTTATCAAGAATACTTGAAGCGCATACAAATTTAATAGGAATTCCATTTAAGATTCTCAAGTTATATTCCTTTAACCCCTTCAGTAAGAGCATAAAGCTGTCCTGTCTACGTTATACGAAAAGCCTTTTGATACCGTAATATGTAATTAAGACTTAATTAATTAAAAATTACGCCGACGTTTTAAGTACATTCATACAAATAACAAAAGCAACTCAACTATATTATTAGATATATATTCTGCACAAAATTAAACAATATAAGACGAAGTTGCCAAATTCTTTTATCTAACATTTCAAAATATTTTCAAGAAGAGTTAGACTTGAATATTATTGAAATTTATAAATGGTACATACAGTTTTAATCCGAATTCTTCAAAAATAGAAAACTTATAAATTACTCTATTATTTATGAAGATTTTGTATTAAAACTATTAATAAGTTTGTATAACTCGTCATTTCTATATGAAAGTTAAGAGACATGCCAAGAATCATCACGAGTTCCAATAATAAAGAAAGTAGTGAGAACATAGGTGTGCAGTCTAGCGATTGTTTTATTTCCGTGGTAACCATTTCTATTCATTCGACGTATACACGTAGGTACGTACGTACCTGCGTTTCGTAGAAGTAATATATGTATACGTATATATGTGCACACATACGTATTTATTACGCTGGCTCCATGGGAACAGTAATAGACCACTTTTCTCAATCCACTCGTGCTATGCTTCTCAAATCAGAGCAGTAGTAAATAAAAGTTACGGCTATCATCTTGTGTACTGCAAGTTACGGCCTCCAGTTGTAAGTCGTAATGTTTCACCTCTTTGTTCATTCTGAATATTGCGCGATCTATTCTTTAACGCGAGATATCGCGCGCCGCGTGATCTTTTCCTGCTTACTGTTGAAGCATTCGTAAGCATGGGCATGTTGTAACTTGTACTTGAAACATGTATGAAGCAAAATAGCCCGGGAGCTCATTATTGCTTAACTTTTTTTTAATTTATATTTTACACGTCGAAACGATATTGTTACATCTTCTGAATATTGCGTTTATCAGTTTATCGTTTGCAATCGTTATTTCTTCAGTACTTCTAGGATTTTATGAATTTGACCGAATTGTTAATTTTTTAATAAAAGAATTGTCCTGCAGGAGATATTAAAAATATACTAGATTATTTTTTGTATGTATAGACATGACTAGTCAAAATTTGATGGACTAATATTTATCGAAATTACTAAAAGCGTGTAATATATATATATTTAAATAAATGTCTCATTTGTATAAACGATAACGTAATACTAACTACGTGTACATAAACTATAACTTAGATTTCATAAGCAAACATATTAAATAAACGAGCATGAACGCAAATTCAAATTTTAAACAACACTCGTATAATCTTGTAACTAATACTCTAAAGAACAGTCAGGTAAACTGCACGATAAGAAATTTACAATCTTGCAAATACACTAAGGAAAGATTCTTGCAAAAACTCTCTGTTAATTTTATTTCATTCTGTCGTATAAGAATAATGATATATTCTTACAATAATAAAAGTATTAAATTATTAATGTTACTATTATTAAAATATTAGTACTAATAAAATTATTGGTAGTAATATTCGTAGTAATAATATTGTACTAATAATATTAGTAGTAATAATATTATTAAACTAATATTATTATTGTAAACTAACAATAATATTATTGTTACTTTTCCACTTGAGGTTAGGTACTATTCAATGATGGTCTGAGGCTTTAGAATACATTTTCGCTTTCTTGTTTCAGGAAGCGGAAAGTGCCATCGGTGCCATGAACGGGCAATGGCTCGGTAGCAGAAGTATTCGAACGAATTGGGCGACTCGCAAACCCCCTGCACCCAAATCCGAAGGTGAGTGACAATATACATTTATTTCTTCGAAATTCTTTGCTACATGCAACGATGATGCATGATTGTTGTTGTAATAAGCAAACGACACAATGAAATGAGAACACGTATTTAGTTAGCCTCTGAAAAAAATATTTCAGAAACGCTTCATGTAAGTTTTACACGTTCGAAAATACTGAACGCTTAAAAAATTATGAGAGTTGAGGCAGTAACTGTTTTCACCGAAATATCTTCGAAAATGTGGGAAGAAAGATTACTGTAGAAAAGGTTGAATAATTCAGAAGGAGTAGTTTTGTAGCATCGATTATCTTTAGGTTCAATTTCTTCGAGGATATAAAGCCAGGGACACTTTTAGTCTTAAATTGAATGGTATGTGTACATGGTACTATTAGTGCACGATAGAGATCCTATACCTAGACGATTATATTCTACGAGATACGCGGCTTATCTATTGTTATTTTATATATCAATGCACGAGTTTCAGTACATTCTATGAATTCAAATGTATTTCATAGGCAAATGAAGATAATAACTGTTAGTTACTGGCAAAGTGAATCAATTTTTTCACGAATTTGAACCTTAGAATGAAAAGTAAGCACCCCGTTGAATAACATGTTTTGCAAGTACGTACATATTTGCCAGAGTGGGCACTGCCAAGGTAGATCTTTTACTGACACAGCGCTAACAGAAGGCTGTCCGTTCAACACACTATTTAATTTCACGGAACATTTATTCAAAATTTTCAAATTTTACACAACTTTCCTAACGCCTGCTTTAATAAAAGCTAAACTTTTGCCACACGCTACCCGATCAGCGTGCCTCGCAACGTTACAATCCCATAAAAAATCACAACGCTATGCATTATCGAGCCACGACCGGTTGAAAATTTTCTTAAAATCTTCACTGTTAAGGGGAAACGTACACCCAGCAGGAATTTTTTTCAAAAGCATGACCTTCCTAATGTGTATAGGTACCTAATGTTGTTTTTTGATAAAAACATTTCTCCATCAATAAAAATGCTTCAAATCCATCTCACTTTCTCGTCTCCTATGTGTATATTGCCCCTTAATCTAATACGCCGATTGTATTTTAATTGCCAAACCATTCCTATCCCCCACCCCCCCCCCCCCAACTTTCAACCTCGCAGAATTTTAAAAACGAAAATTCCACCACCCGTCAATTAATGTGAAATAACGAACGATAACAAACGCCATAGCAACAGATAAAGTAATAGAAGGAAACCATGAGACAAGGCAAACAAGGGGGACTTGGAAGATTGGTTCGCCCCCATAAAGCCCGTCAGAGAGAGGCGTTATATTTACGTCTGGAGGATAGTCTGATGCGAATGCGAGACTGTCGGGGCGAAATTAAATATCCCGCTCGCCATTCGCGGACGCGGGAATTCTCCCCGACGCAACCAGTATTTGATTATCCCGCTGGAATTCCGTAAAGCGCGCAAATGGCTCCCCTCCCGCGATCGCGTTACTTGAGCGAGTACGAAAAATCCGGCCGCTTTACGGCACCCAGCGGCTCGTCGGCCACAGGGAAGCTTTCACCCGCGCCATTCAAGGAAGCTCGAAACGGCTTTGCCACGAACGATCGCGCCCCAAAGCGCGCATCCTGCAAACGCTTGCCCGTTCGAATGCCTGTTAATCGATACCTCCAGATGAATCTCGAGAGGGTGATTCTCTTTTCGGTCGAAACGACGTGACTATTATTACTCACGGCCAGAGACACCGTCCATTCGTCAATCCGCCGATGGAATAAACGTGTTTATTTTCATTTTTCGACGGGCGCTACCGAGTTTACGCCCTCGGTGCGCGACCACCGCCCGCTAAATCCCGCTTATCCCCGCCGAGCCACGGGAGCAATAAAATTATTCAACGAATAAAACGGATGAGCGCGAACGCGCGCCACGGATCAATGGCGGAACGGAGGAGGTTGTGTAAAAATAAGTTTAACGGTAATACGATACAACGTGGCCTACGCGAACGAGCGGAAATATATATAAAAAGAGACGGAGGGAAACGTATGGAGCTAAAATAGAACGCGGCGCGCCTGCAATTAACGCGACCTACTCATTCACGGTGTTTTATTGCCCCTTATTGTTTTCGTCTACTCGGATAGGCCCCATCGTTTACCTCTATGATTATTACTAAGGAGACTCGATTATAGGCTTTGGTGTACAAACACGTTTTTTTCGCGGCCTAACACCACGCGCCCTTAATCAGTAGATTGTCCCGCATACACGCAGACGCGTCACCGATGTGTATAAGTGTCACTAAAAAGTTTCCTCTTAAGTGGTGATATATGCACCTGAACGGTGAAAACAAGGGGCAATTATTATGGAGGTTTTCTCCAGTGATATGTTCACTTTTATTGATCGAGTGTGTATTCGTTTAATAGTAGAGAGATTAAAGCATTTTCGGGTAACATTTAATAAACAATTTGTTTTATCTGTCGGAGATGTACCCACGGGCGGATTTGGAAATTTGTCCCCCCTAGGCTAATAAGTATCGAAAAGGCTTTTCCGTGAAATAATTTTAAAATTAATTTAATATGACAAACTCATATATCAGTTATTGCTAATTTGCTACATGAAAAGACAGTGGATTGGTTTTAAAGTTGCCTCAAGCCTCTGTGTTTAAACCTTCTCCAATTTTTTTTAGCCAAAATTATACACCCACCAAAATTTGCCACCCTAGGCTGCAAATTACATGGCCCATATACAAATCCGACATATTGTTTCGATTGTTTTCTGTGTTTCAAGTGAAACAAGGGAATTGGATGAATTTTTAAAATGTATTGATTTATTTAGCTGCGCTGGAAAAAGTTTAAATCTTTCAACTCGACTGCAATAACGGTGTTTGAAATTGTAAACATTGATTTTTGCATGTTTTTCTACTAATTTGAATAAATATAACGGTGTTTGAAAATCGTTTTGTTACGCTGCGTGTAACTATGTAGGTAGAAATACATTTATAATATATATAATTTCAATTAGATTCGAGCGACAGTTTCCTAATTTCTTTTCAATCATCTCACTTTACTTGTGAAAAGTTTTAACTGAACGATGCTGGAAACAATCTGCGTTGGCTGTAGTATCTTCTTCATTTTCAAGCTACTATTTAACGAAATTTAATTCTTTTATTTCGAGCAGTATCTTCAGGTCTTGGAAATGTTTCATATACATCAATGCCAGAGTAAAGTCTTCATCTCTGTGCCTTAGAACTTTAATACGTGTATATGAAACAAATTCTCTACCGTTAAAAATAGATCGTTATCCCCACATTTTAATATAAAAAAATTATCTTCTTTGGGATCACTTAGAAACACGTGTATAACGTAAACCAAACACGAATGAAGTTGACAAAACATTTCTATAGTACAGCAACGCATTGCCACTAACCCATTTTTCCAATATCCTTGAGAATATAGTAAGCTCAAATTGACTGGTTTTAAATATTAAATACTATAAATATGTATATATTTTTTAACAATACAAAAATTAAAAAAATATGAATAAAGGTTTATGTCCCTTGCATCACGAATTTTATAAATAACCAGTCATTTTGATTGGTCTCAGAATTACGTATACATTAACTCATTATCGATACTTCTAGTGTTAATGTCCTAAGAGTATAACAGTGCTACGTACACTCCCCCTCCTCCCAAAAAAAGTATTGGTTAAACGAGATTTGATTTCACCTGAAACCACCGACGAAATAATAATGTAACACCAAGAATACCCAGTTGCTCGCAGGAAAGCCTTTCAAGTTCTACAGCATAATCCCCCGATTCGACTGTTGGAAATGAATTCTACGGATCCGTTGTCATCGCGGATGGAAATGTAGGGCAACGGGTGATTTACACATTCCTTGCCTAACCGTCATTAGCTCCATAATTAGCACTGTTAAAGGCAAGAGCCCCGATGAAAGTATAAAGCTGGAACTCGGTAGGGATAGTAAGAATCCAATTGAAGTTATGAACTAAACGCATAATGAGCTTGGAGGTAGCACTCCGAGAGCCGAGTAAGTATTATTATATTATCATAAGCGGTTCTTCGTCGTCGACCCACGGGCTCCGCCGTCGTCCAGCCTCGGGAGTCACCTCCGACCCCTCGACTAACTAATTTCATTCCGCAAGTCTTTAATTAGTATTCGTCGCGGAGCGTCCAAACTTTTTCACTAGAGGAGGGCTCGTCTACTCATCCCGCCAGGGAAAAGCGGGCGGGGGGGGGGGGGAGGATGGGGAGGAGGGACCGTTCAACCGTATTTGCATAGGCCAAATTCGTCGGGAACACTTTCTTGCCCGCCACCTCTACGCGCTTAATATTCCACGCTGGGATTCTTCTAAATTTCGCATCAGGAAAAATGATTACTCGCTAATGAAATTTCGCCCGTGTACACGCCCACATACGCCACGCTAAGTCCCTTTGTTCGGCGGAGGGAGGAGGCGACGTTATTTATACATGCAAAACGAATTAACCGCGAGGCCGCGGGCGGAAGGGAAATGAAGAGTAATCACAAGGGTATCAGGATTACTCCTTGCCTCCTTCAAATACGTTTCGTTCGGTTAGGGTGGCTGATGTCGCTACACTTGTCCCTTTCAGCACTCGTCGCCGTGTACTTTCTCGAAAAACACATTGACAAGCAACACCGCCAATCCTCAATTTCGAAGAGTAATTTCAACCCCTAAACATGAAGGTTTTGCTAATAAAAATAATGTGTCGAATATTTTTCGACAGGTACTCTTAATCAGAACCGACGTGTAACAGTTAGGTGGTGTCCCGTTTGTCATTCTTTAGTTAAACGTTTCGGAAGCTACTTTCTGTGTGGAACTGAATTTGCTTTTTAGTCGGTAGCAGCCGTTTTACAGGGAAAGTGTTTCATTTCAACGATATACGATGTCCGTTGAGCACCGAATTTTAAAATGTCGTCCATAAGCGTCCGCAACGATGAAAAGTGCAGGGAACGTTCCTATCGTAAAGGTACTTAATTACTTGGCGCCATAAATGTGAACATTAACGCTCAAGAATGTCTGAGAGGTTGAATGTCAGGCTTTGGACCTGGTCGAATGTCTGGCGAGGTATTATGAGTTTAAGGGCGAATATAAATAATTTCCAACTAATTGCAGTGGTGTACGTTTTAATGTATACGGCTTAAACCTGAAACAGAATTGGCTCGGCATCTGCAGTTTTACTAGACTCACCCTCGCTAAAGTCGTTGAGCTTTTCTCGTTTAACGCGCAGCGATGCTAAACATCCCACGACGTTATTAGTGCACCTGTTACATTTGTTAATCATAAATTTTCACTAAAGTTAATAAGCTTCCGAAGAAGTCCTTCTGCTCACGTAACACAGCAGTATTTGTCTTTACTGCATAGCCGGCGGATTCGGGAAAAATTAAACTTCCAAGATGTCGGTCAAGGCCAGCCGTAGATGGAACCGTGTCGTTTAACCGAAAGCATTTGGAATCTTGTTGGCGATCTTTCCGGATTTCAGAAAACTCTCCAGAACCGAGCGAGCAACTTGGCACAGGGGAAAGGAGTTTCTGCCCAGAGTCAGTGACTAATCATTATCAATATATTGAAATTTAGATTTCTATCTGGAAGCTTTATTCATTATTTGGCAATTTATACGTATAGGCTCGTGACGGTGTCAGTGGTAGAAAATATTGTTCCCCTGTTAGTGACACTGTTCAGTTAGTGACACTGAAACAAAGAGACCATTGACACTGACGCCATAAGAATACGAAACAAAGCAAAAAGTTTCATAATAAAAGTTGTCTACTTTTAAAAGGGACATTATAAAAGTGTATAAAAATCTATGTCTTTAAATAATAGTCCATTTTCAGCTCTCAAGGCTAATTCAATAGCATTATCAAACGTCTCACAAGAAACTGTTCCTCTTTAAAATATGAAAACAAGATTGCACAGCAATCCCTTCTTTTCTCCGAGAAAAATAACTTGTAACCTTTTATGGGACTAGTCTTTAATTACAAAAACAGCTGTGCATTAACCTTAATGAATTTCAAGATGTCGTGTTTTTCAACAGCACTCCAATTTGCTTTTCTTATTGATTTAATTTTACATAACCCTCCCTCCGCGTTTCTCTGTCGCAGAACTCCATTTTTCACTTCTTCTTGCGACCCCCATCATAAGGCTCACTCATTCATTTATCAACCCTTACCTTTTATCCTAAAAATGGAAAATAGAGAGTATTCGCTTCGTAATATAATTTTACTTTGCAAGTGAAGTCTACAAAATCGTCGATTCTATTAATCAATGGGCAAACATCGCTAACATTTTTCTGCAGCGCAAAAGTGTAATTTGCGTTAATGTTTGCAGAACATATATGTTGTTGTAAACATTTCCCGTTCGTTTAATAACCGATACTTTTATGAAAACGGGAACAATGCCACCGGAGAAATCGTAGCGTTCGCAAATCGCACCAGAGTTTCGTTGATGTGCAAGTCAATTATTGCTACGGTAATTGAAAATGGTAGCCATTAATGACCAGAGCCGCGCATTAATTAATCGTATTAATTTAAATCGGCAAACAAATGAACGTAACAAGAAGAGGTACAGCGCTGAGATATTTTATGAAGTTACCGTCCGTCCTTTACGTGGATTGGTTTACGTGCAATTTACTATTTATCCAAGCCTATTCGCGCAAAGTCCCCGCCTTGGGGCTCGTTACTCTGTAACAATAAGGACACTTGAGACAGTAAATATAATGCGCGGGGTTCAAATAGCGCACTCCAATGTCGGGGTGAGTGGTTTTAATGAAACGGTCGCGTCCGCCAGACAATACAAAATTACGTCTCATGGCTTGTACGCGAAGAATTTCACGTTTTTCTCGAGCACGGCTCAAGGAAGGAAAGTTGAACTGAGCATGTAACGTTCGAATGAAGGATCCAGTACCGCCTGCCATTCGAGACAATTGTTCATCCCGCGTTCTGTGAACAAGGAAAATGTATTGAGACACTTGAAAAGTTTCCTTGAATGCCACCTGATTTAAAAGAAATACGTGCGTCTTTCACGAATGCGAGCGTGGCTCGTGGGTCGTCGACAATAACGCGATTAAATCTTTAAAATTTTAAGCAACGGGTAATTATTCTCTGCTTTTGATTTTCGTCTTGAAGATTGTTTGTATCACTGGAAACGTAAAATATAACAGAGAACTGAAGGTTAAGTAATGTTTAGGTGTACAGAATTTACTGTTGTGGATTTTAATTGAAAGAATGTTTTGACAATCAACTAAGTAGTATAAATGGTAGTTTAGTTTTCTAGTAATAATGTATTAAAGGTGTGTACATTTTCTACAGATTTGGGAAACGAAATCTTTTTTGTTTTATTAAAAGTGACAAATAAAAATCTATTGCAGATTTTGCCTCAATAATTCAATACATGCGTTTACGTGGCAACGATCGTTAAAAAAAATTATTTAGTTTCATTGCATTTGTATATACAAACACTCGTTGGCCGTCGGATCATGAAAAACGGGCCGATAGCGCGGAACCTTCGTTATAAAGGGTTCTTCGTCGCGGCCCTATAGAGGGAAAAGAAAAAGCGAAGGAGTTAGAGACAGTGCCAGTTGGGGCAAAACGGCATTTAATTTGAGAGAGTCCCGAAGTTCGTCAGCAACTAGGTCAATATTTTATAGCCGCGGCAATTAGATAATTTTGCGGTCAGGCAAAAATATGATTGCTGGCGTGTGAAAGAGACCAACTTAGCCTCGGTTTAATGTCGAAAGTTTGTATCCCCGCCTACTCTGAACCGTTCGTAACCAAACCGCGACTTCTGTCGATTTCGCATCGCTTCGCCCCAAAAGAATCACGGCGCTCCTTCATTTTCCGATTTTTAAACGATGAAAGGAGGCTTACTGCAAAGAAATAAAGCTGAAGCTCGTCGGGCTCGGTTAAAAAGGAGGAATGGCAATGAAAACACTGGAACGGATTTCCTTAACAAAATGAGACGCGTCTAGAAGCACTTTGTTTGTTTTAATAACTTTATCTCGGTGATTGGAATTTAGCTTTTCATGTCCTTGTTTGAAATTGCAATTATCGTTGCAGTAAAGATTTTCTGCTGTGCGTATATATTTACGCGCCATGTGGCAGTCGCCTGCTGAATAATAATTAAATTTGTTTCATGGAACTTGGGGTTTTGATCGTACTTAATATCAAATTGTGAGCTTTGAGTTTAGTTGTAGATATGTACATTCGGAAAAATGAGGAATGGAATGGACAGAATACTTACCTTATTAAACATGATCTGATTAAAATTTATTGTGTTTAATTCATGATGAAGTATTGCCCTAGAATCTCTGCAATTTTTTTCCCATGCTAAAATTTCAAATTTAATAATTAAAGATTAGCTAGTAGTTTTGCAGAAAAAGCAATGGACTCGTATTGTGCCTCGTTTAACTCACGATTATTACTTTGCAACTACATAATCGCCTTGTGTTACGACGTCACGAAGCATAACTTTTGTTATTCTACAGCCGCAGCTATTAATAATGCCGAGTAATTTTCGTCAAAGAACAATTACATAGTTCTGTGACAGACACTTTGATACATGGGGAATAGTGCATGATTAGAGTCTCATTTACATGTTACATATTCAAATGCATTTAACGAATCGATATAGTCAACGTAACGGTCTATAATAGCAAGATAATAGAATATTTGGTGGCATCGATAATATCAAACACAATTAAGTCAATTATTGTTCGAATTAACTGCACTATCGCGGAAATTGTTTTCGAAGTATTCCAGTCTACGACAATCTAACTATGCGAAATTATGCAGCATTCTCTCTATGCTGAATATACAGTGAAATGTTAGTGATTAAATAAAAAAGGAAGAGGAAAACAATGAAACCATTTATGACGGAATTAAGATAATACCTTGAAAATATTATTTCATGTTTTCCAAAGATGAATCAGTACTCCCCAAAATAATGATGAAATTGGAATTTTTACGTAAAAATTTGTCAAAATCTATGCCACAAAAGAAATCCATTATCATTTGTGAGTATGCTTGTTGCTGAAGTAAAGTGTTTAGAGTTTTTATTCAAGATTTCAAAATTTTGTAAATGAAATTGTTATTTTCCAAGTCAATTCTTTTAACTTAACAATCAGATTATATGAAAGAAAAATCTGCTTTATTTCAACATATTAACAATCATTGAAACCTGAAATTTAATGCATTTCTTTTCCATTTTCAACATTCAGTTTATTAACACGGGACAACTTTATTTGACACATGACGAATAATTTTTTAAACGGTTATTCGTTATTTGAAATTTTATTTAAGTAAAAATTGTGCCTATCTCGGATTTTATGTGTATTTTATCATCTTTTCGATTTTAGATATTCTGAAAAGAATGTGTTCTTTATCAATACTTTTAATAAAGTGAAAACATTGTAGTAGATTTTTTAACAAATATTTTATCAAACTCTACAGAGACAGAGCTTTTATACATATTATGGATTTTAGAAAACAAACGTGTATAACACATTATAGAAAAAAGGGTGTTTTTTCTTTTTATGATTTTTATGCGTTATAAAACATCCGTAAGTGTTTCACTTTGCCTCCGTTTCCCCTACATTCCGAGACGAAGAAATGCCTGGCGACCGTAACTGTAAAAAAGACCAATGGTATATCACCTTTGTGGTCCGTAAACAACAACGCATAATTAAGCCGTCTTACTTCCATTCCGGTGTTTATCACCTCGGCGGAGCATCGCGTGGGCAGCGGGCACTCGAACGGACGCCTATAAAACCGAAGTTGTAAAGCAAGGGAGCACGGAAGGACCGAGGAAATTAACTCGAATTCGTGTAACCAATTTTCCCCGGCCGATGTGCTGGTAATAATGCGTGGGGCTCGTATACGCACGCGAACGAATTTGCAAATGCCGAGTTCACGCAACATTAACGCACCGGAAGGACCGGTCCATCAAGGGTGACGTAGAGCCGACGTTCAGGCATTGAATAACCGGGGCCAGTCCCTTTGCCGGGGTTAAGTGTCGAGGCCTGTTGGAAATTGGCGGCATGCTTCCTAGCACTAAAGTGCGCAAGAGCTTGCCCGTAGAAGGGATGCTCGCAACAGTTGTAGAACCTTGTACACTAAGGAACCTACAACGTACACCATTTCCGTGCAATCATCGATGCAGCTTTGCAACAGACCTTCCGTTATCCCAAACGTCTAATTTCTTGGGGAGGGATGAATGTATTAGAACTATAAGGGCAATTTCGAGAAAATGGTGTATCGTGATTAATGCGTACATTTGCAAATTTCTTATGAAGAGGAATTGCATGGAACCATTTTTATTTTGAGGAGGAGGAAAGTGGGTGTATTAAATATTAACCCTCAAATGTCACATTATTATTTCGCCTATATCTCTGGCTGTGCTACACCGTTTTTTATGTTTTTACTTTTGGTCGATTCGTATGATAATAAGGAAAAAGAATATATATAGGCGATTTAGTCATAAAAAAGTATTTGGTACTCCAGATATTTTGCGAATGAAGAGATGAAGTTTGTGAAATTTCTGAAATCCTTTTTTTCTTTTAATCACAGTTTTTTTCAGAAACAGATATGCGTGTTTCATTATACAGCAATAGAAAGGTTTCGAGTCATACTTTAAGGGAAAAAATGCATAATTATTATTGGTTCAAAAAAATATAATTATTTGACGACGTGAATTTGAGTAATCCTTTGCTTCTACCAAACGAATTTTCTCTGTGAAAAATAGTCTGTTTCGTTGAAAATAAGGATACACTCTGCTATAGTGGCATTGAGTATACAGAATCAGAGATAATTTCGTAATTGATAGCTTTGAAAATCTAAAATGATGGATCAAAAATGGCGGAGAAGAAAGATTGAGATGGCAATGGATTAATAAGCATTGATACAAATAATGTGAACGTCTTTACAATACTTTTAAAACGCATCTTCAGTACAACTTCATAGGGCAATTGAGTTTTTAAAAGAGACCAAAAAATACTAAATTCCAATCGTATTGTTTTGCACATAGGTATATCGACAAGCTAAAAATCGATTAAGCAATAAATTGGTAGCTCTTTGTCGTGTAATTGATAAATTGTTAGTACGCTGTGCTGTGTTTAGTAGAGTATCGTAACGTTAAACGGTACGAAAGAAGCAAAGATTTAAACGCTACTTTAAACGAACTTCCCCCAACTTCAACATCGCCCGGCGTTCGTGTTTCCTTTAAAATTTTTTCCCCACGGGGTCTACACGCAAGGAGTCTGTGTTTACGTGCAGGAGGCCTCCTTATCGCTCCACGAGCTTTAACACGATACTGCGCGTCGTGCTTCTATTACAAGGCAGTTGTCGACGCTTTTCTCACGATCGACGGTAAAACCAAGTTCAGACGGAATCCGAGAAGTTGAGGACTACTTAGAAAGTGCTCGAGCTCGCTTAATATTAAATTACGCACCGTTCCCGAACTTTCCCCGCTAAATAGAAACTTTGAATATTTAGTAGCAGCAAGAAGATTCGGTTATTATCTACCGTACTCGATACTTGGACGTAAGACTTTTTCGAAATTGAAATATCTTTCATAGCAAAGGAAAGTTGCTTCAGTGCGTTGCAGTAAATTCAACGAAATGAATATTCACTTCCTAAATGATGAACGATTTTCGATAAAAATTAAATTTTCGTATATACGTATATGATCTCTATCCAGATTAATTTATTGAAAAAATTAATTCTATTTCCTTTTATTCTAAAGATCATTCTTGCATTTCTCTTCAACTTAGGTCTTGGAAAAAAAATAGTTCTGTTGAAAAATAATATTAGCGGCTTTGAAAACTTTAAAAATATAATCAAAGAAATTACAATTTTTGTACTATAATATTTCCCCTTCTAAACTGAGTAATTTTTACTGCAGTCACTTTTTTCATAACTTCAAATGCGGCAAAAATATGTAAGTATGCTCAAGTAGCTACTCCATGCATTTTACTTATCTTTGTGTAAAGCCCTATTTTGGCTGACAGTTTTTCAATATCTCCGCGTTAAGTAAACAACATGGTTCGTAGTAAACCATTTCGAGTAATTCACTATCTCCTTCTCGCACTTACGATCGAATCTCCTACTCTCACGTTTCCACCCACTCCAAGTTTGACACCTGTGCGGTGGTCAGTAGTGGAAAGTCAGCGTTTCTTTTTTACTACTGTAAGCTTTTTTACAGCTGTGAAGTAGGTCACAGTGTTTCCAGGAACATCGGTAACCATTCAACATCCTGTACGTTTTAAAAGCTATACTTTGAAGTCTCGTATCTCAGGAACCAATTTACACATCGACTTGAAACAAAATGTGCTCTTCAGTGGGTACCCTTCTCATGATTCGTAATTTGTTTCGTGAGTTTTCTAGTTCTCAGTTCGTATCTCCACAAAAAGGATGAGGACAATAATAATTCGAGACTCTTCTTTCATGCGTTAAAAAACATTAATGGCCTTAAAATTAATTTCTTCTTACACTGTTACAATGATGGAAATCCATAGTAGTAAGTACGCGAAGGGATAGCATTCAATATTACTTATACAAATTCCTAGTAAGTACCTACATAAATCTAGAAACAAATGCATTCCACCTGAGAAGTTATTAAGCATTATTTACAGCATTCTTTCCACACGAACGCTATTACCACTATTTACAAACAAAAGTAAGCACACCGTGGCGTAAACTAACATCTGCCAAACTAATTTGTACCCCGGTGCACGAGTATCCAATAAATTTTCAAACTCGATTTCCGCGAAAAAAAAAACCCTGTTTGCAAAAACATTATTCTGTTCGCTCAATGTATTCCTGCACGAAAACTCATTCTCCGTCCTATTGTGCCACGAATAACAAATCACCCCGTGCAAGCTCCCCTAATTAACATCCGACCGTACACTTAATCTCCACATTTCCCACAATTTCCACCCACTCGGCGTCTAAAAATTCTGCCACCGACGAAAGTTGAAGACAAAAGAAAATATTGACGTGCAACAACGCGATCCCCTGCGAACATAAAAATCCGCGAAACAAGTGACTCTCGTCGGTACAAAAAACGTAACTGTAGGTACGTTTCACCAATGACGACCCAGCCTCTACGCACGCAAACACCCGCCGCAGCAATTCAATTAAACCCTGCCGGGGTATTGGTGCATTCCTTTGCCCTCGCGATGCCTAATATCACTCGTCACAATATCCCCACATCCCCTCATGGTTTCGGGGCTGCGTCGTAGCTCGACCTGGAAAGCTTGCACGCTGGCTAAATCGCTAACAACCGGCGATAATTACTTTTATAGTCCAAGGGGCGAGTGAAGTGCTTCTTTTCTAAACCCCTCCGCCTACCCCTTAGTCGCGGCAGCATTTGCGCGCAGTGTACATCGTTGTGCTGGCGGCCATGTATGAAATACTCGCGGTGGTCGGATGAAACGTCAACAAACGGAACAGCCTACCAAGTTGGTAATACCAACAACGGACCGATGCACGCCTCCCCTTCAGGAAAACGGTCGTCTCGCCCCTGCCACCTTGTCCTTGTCTCTCTGGCATTCTGTTTCTGCGTCTCTCTCTCTCTCTCTCTCTCTCTCTCTGCGGGCTCGCCCGCCAGCGATCCATCCTCGACGGTGTGCACAGAGAAGGGTTGGAGCCAGCGAGGTTCTCTGCTTGTTGCGCCGACGGCCGGCCACTCGGTTCCACCGACGAGAGTTTTTGATTGGTTGCCCGTATCACAACAGCCCGCGGCTAGGCATACATCGAAGCGGCATGAATAGTAAATTGGTTGGAATTGCCGGGGAACAGGAAGTTTATATCCCTTAGGAAATGAGCCACGGGGGCTGCGTGCGCCTGAGCCTACCTTTGTCACAACCAACCCGCCCGCCCCCGGTTCGCTGCGCGCGTGTGTTGTAAAAGTGAACGATCGCCTCCTCCCCCCCTCCCGCCCCCGCGCGGTCGGCCACGTATGTGCACTTTGGATAACCGTGTACAGGCGCGTGCGCGTGAACGTGCGTAACGGGTGAAAGCATTAAACGGCACTCTTTTGCGTGCCGCGAGAAAGGCCCGCGCCCTCCAGGCATTCTCCTTGCATGTCGAGCACACGCGGCCAATGAAATTGGCTCCGATAGACCGATTCGGGCCAGAATTAACCATCGAGCGCGCAATACGGCGGATCCGTTATTCGCTGGATGGGCCGCGATGAAATCTCGTCCCCCTTCCACCCCCCGCGCAACTGCGAACGTGACTGACGCGCCAGCCAAGTGTCTGATCAAAGCGGAATCGTACCACTTAAAATTCATTTCGCCCGCCCTTTCGGCGACTACAGCTGCAAAATAAATTCCGCCGGTAGAATGTTTTAATTGGGCATTGGAGCGAAGTGTTCGCACTCGAATTCGTTTCGTGTAACTTTGTTGTTGTCGCTGAAACTCCAGGGAACGATACGATGCGACCATTTCTGCTGATGGCTTCGACTCCAAAGCTTTTTAATTGTGTACCTAGTGCCTGAAATGGTTTATGGAATTTGTTAAAAGGGAATCCGAATGTTCGTGTTGATGTTTTTTAAATTCATGTACGATCGTCGAATTTTTCGACATTAGTGCCTGAAGATTTTTAATCTTCTGGGAGGGGAAAACTGTGCCCCGTCTTTTCACTAGTGAGAAAAATATTTAGGCTGTACTTGCGAATGGCCCCAGTCGTCGGTCGACACGAGGTTTGAGGGAAGGGGTGAGAAGGGTGTGTGGACCCTAAATCTAAAATTGTTGCTTCGGGAATTTATTAGTTTTCGAGATATTAATTACAATTAAAAATTAACAATAATTTTTTATAAGTATTTAGGAAACGAATAAATACCCGAAGTTACAATGTTAGATTTAGGGTTCACACCTTCATATCCAATATTTACTGCAAATTTTTACATCTTATTTTTACATCCAATTTTGGAGACTGAGTGGATAAAAAAATACTTGTAGTCCCTTAGATTTCATTTGAATAAAAGAAACACATTCTGTAAAATCGTCTAATTATAAACAAGAATATATACATCAAGTTTTTGAGAAATTTCTGACACCAATCAATCAAAAGTGTCACAGGCCTATCCCGAAGCACAAGCTGAAATTTTTCTTTTCAAATTATCAACACGTATTTAAATTCATATCGATCTGGGACAAGTCTTCACCCGTTCGTGGTGTATCGTTCTCACGCGCCTTGACAAACATACAACCCCGCGGGAACTTTCGCCCCAAAGTAGCAATCTAACTTATCTCATTAAGATAATACAATAACGTAATACAGTTGGCGCGATCGACAGAAATTGTTAGCCGCAATTGAAACGAGTGAGAAGAGAGGAACAAACCATTACCGAGCTCGAGCTCTTTAAACTATTCGAAAGGGGAAGTTGCAATTCCTTCTGCTCCAGTATCTCCGGGTCAGTTTGACTTCCCGACTCTGTAATGCGGCGAGATGTAAAACTTTCGGACAGAATACGAAATCCGCGCGTGATTCGAATTAAGGGGGAGCGAAGGGTGGAGAGGGTGCGGGGGGAGGGGGGGGGGAGTAGGTAGGACTGCCTCGTTCCTCGAGTTCGACGTAAAGCCGCCAGAGCCGAGGAGGAAAATGGCGACGTTTTCCAGGGGAAAGTTCCGCGGATGGACTGACACAGCGGGAAAGCGCTCCCACCTTGTATCTTGCCGCTCCAAATTGGAGGAAATTGGGAACTTTGTTACTCACAATTGACACGGAAGTGAAAGCGAAGTGGAGAGAGGGGCGAGCTTAGCTGCTTCGCAATCCTCCGGTTCTTCCCGTTCGCTCTTTCTTTTCCTAAACGTAGCATTTTCTCCCGCATTTCGCCCTCTCACCGTCAATGACGGTGAAATGCGAAAGGTGTCCAGGAACGATAGGGAACACGTGGCTGCTACCGATCGATAACGCTGTTAAAGCGACGAGCACACTTTATGAAGTTTAATATACACGAATTATCCGTGAAGAATAGTATACTAAATGCCTCTCGCCGCGGATATTACGTGTTAGTTCGCATGTGCGCCAGTTTCGAAACTTTCGCCGCTGTTTCTCCGCCTTCGCCCGCGCACACGTATACCGTCGGTGTTCTTATTATTTTTTTGTCCGCCTCTCTGCTCGTAAAGCCAGTAATTACACGTACAATGGAGTTACTGAAAAAGTAGCCCCTCGCAAAGTATCTCGCGCTTATCCTTATTACTATGGATATCGCAACTTAAAATGGGGCTAACGATAAATGATGAAGAAAATATTTTACGAGGAGAATATGGAAAGTCGACGCCCGTGGTGGCAGCCTGTTGCAGAATAATTGAAACGTTTATTCATGAATCATCAACGCTGCATTGTAATTCCATTTTCAATTCTACTGTGAAGGGAAACGTGTTTCATCGTGTAATGTTGCTTTTAGTAAGCTTCCGCGGCAGAGTTCGGCATTAACTAAATAAAAAATTATTTAAATAACGGATCAAATATAAGTTACTCTAACCTTAGATTATTCGACGAAGAAAGTTAATTTTTTTATTCGTCGAGCGGTTCAACTTCAAGGTCGAATAAATTTTTCAACTGTAATTTTATTAACCCGGGTGAAATTTAATCGTCACGATATTCAAAATCAATGTTGCACCTTTTCGACTTTAACGCTTTCTCTGCCAACATGGAAATTCAAATTTTTAGTAGGATTGCCAAATCTTACGAGAAAAGTGGATTGCGATATTCAATTATAGAAAAATAATAGTTGTGTTATATTCCCCATAATGTCAGCTATTTCTCCTTCTATTTTGATTTTGACAGTGATTTAAGAAATACCTTTTTCCTTTGAAAAAAAATGTCACTTTCAATAAATATGTATGAAACGTGTTAAAAAGTGAAAATTAAAATATGTTCAATAATTCATTCCACCTAAATTGTGTTCAACAATTCATTACAAAAGAGAGAATATATTACCCAAAATATACACAGTTAACTTCCTGCAAAAGGAAAGATCCCATATATATTAAAAAAATAATAATCGCACAAAACTGTTTTATGATAAAACAGTTGCTCACCATCTGGTTCTTTAATCCCGATTAAATCTATAAAAAAATACATATTTCCTTTGCATATAACAAAAATAGAATAATTGTTTTACAAAGTATCCAACGACGCAAATTATTTGACAACACACCAACGTTTCTTATCTAAATCTAGAATACCTACTCTTATTCTCTTCACGACGCGAGCAATTTGCCTGCATCGAAGGGGTTCCCTTGACCACAAAGATTAAAAAGGAATATAATATGATAGAAGCGTTCGTTCGCGTGACAGTCCACAGCAGCAATAAATTTTTCTCTATTGGTTTATCGATCGGGTTCTACGAGCCTCGGCATCCCGAAGTGATCAATTACGCTGTAAATTTTCCAGCAGCGCTGCAAACTAGTGGGAGGAGGGTGGGGCGCATTTGGTGACTTCTTTCGAAGGCGGTGCTACTTCGAAACCCGACCTGTGCAGCCAGAGCCCACGGTCCCGTAGGTATTGTTGCGAGAAGTGCCTGCACTCCAGATGTATCCCGCACACGAGACAACGTGCCCAGCCATGTATCTTTCTTGTACTACCTTCCTGGAACTATAGCCAAACAGCGGGTCGTTGCAAGATCCATTCGTCCATTAAAACACCCAGACGGTCCTTTTTTCAAAGTGCAATTGAAAGCCATTTCTCGCGCCATCGCCAATACATTGAAACTTATCTCGAGGTACATTCGAGCGACTTAAAACGCGAAAATGGAGTTAGATCCCTTAAAAGCTGCTTTCTTAACGTAACTCACATGACCGTCTACATTGACTTTTCCCGGATTCATGACCCAAGTCAGTTTCTTTAACCCTTCATTGGCACTCTGTGTGTGTGTGCGCCACCCATAAGCTGATTTTGACGCTCTGTGCCTTCTGATATGTAAAATAAATATCTTTTTTCCAAAGCTGACTTACAAACTATTTTTTTTCTCAAAATATTATATCTGAACAATAACTCTGTAGATTTTTAACTTCTAATATTGAAATTTGTAAAAGTTACAATTTTCTGAAGATTTCTTCGTGTTTTCTCGAGATATGGTAATGTTGAATGCACACATGCAGAATATGAAATTAAGTGTAACAAGCTAATAGCACACGAATGCAAAATAATGATTAACAGTAACTATCCGCGTCATCTTAGGTTTCAGTACACAACCCTACTCTATTGCCTCCAATTCCAATACAAATAATGAAACAATTGGGATAACCTAGATGCCCGAATATAATGATTCTTTCTGAATAACGCTGTATCTCTAAAGTTAAGAAAAATAGCAAGTCCTCTGTCCCTTTTTTACCCTCCTGCTTTCTCTACAACTTATCTATCCCGATTTCCTAAACTTAGGCTACTCTTCCGTGTCTACTAAGTACCCCGGGGCGCGCGAAATTTCTAAAACACAAGAAACTTCCCACGTAAACAGCGATTTGCGACAATAATCGGTAAACGAGCGCATAGTGGCAGGAGCAGCTTAAAATTAGATTCTCCGACCCGGAGATCGATCGAGTTTACTCGAGAGGGACGTCGCGCGCGTACGGCCGTCCAATTCGATCCCAAAAACTTTGACGATTATACAAATCGCGCCGATAAACCTACTCCGTCCCTCCCGCAATTCCGCCGCCGGATTTCCCATGTAAATCGGCGCTCGTTTGTTCCCCCGGCGACGCCTACTTCGATTCGACCAATCAGGATCATACATCAGTTTCAAGGGTAGCAAACAGACCCGTGTATCTTTTTGCATCGGAATCGACCAAGGAAATTATTATTGCAAATAGCTCTGATATATCGCGGCTGGCTGAACTGGCAGCCGACCGTTGAAAACCGAAGAAGGATACCGCAACTTCTTTGGGGAAACAATGTTCCACGATGAACTTCGTTGGTTGCTCGGGAACCCTCTAATTTCCCGCGATCGCTCGTCAGAGTATTTATATATGCAAACGCAGAAGCGTTGCTCGTGGAGAGTTTCGTTGTTTATCGGGGTCTGTTCGAACGGTAATTATAACAAAAGGAAGGCTAATTGTTTCCACTGAATGCGCGAACGACCATGGAAAGCGAGTGGAAATTCGATTGGCGCGCGCCTCGCCTTGAAGCGCGAACGAAGAGCCCAGAGGTAGGACCGTCCCGACGCTTTATCTAAGAAAATTAAAGTGCATTTTTCTGTGTCAACTTTTTCATATCGCGCATACCAACAAGGCAGGGATGTTTCAGGCCATTCGGTGTGCATAAAATCGTCGCAATTTCGCGACCATTTAATCGCTGGATAGGGGGGTGGTAAATGATGGTCGGGCGGAGGAAGCGACGCTCGTTGGAAGGTGCAACAAAGATGGATAAGCAAAGAGATAGTAGAGGAAAGAGTCTGCGAGTGCTGGAAGGTGGCTTCGGTGTTTGTGGTGGTAACTGGTGGGTTGTTGGTTGTGCGGGGGAGGGTAGCCACCGCTACGACGACTAACCCATCCCTATGTCGTTGGTCGAGCAATCACAGCTATCAGCACCTTCGTATTAGAGCGAACCCCACAATAATACGCTTTTCCCGCTGAAGGTGCTCCTTTTTTTTCTTCTTCTCCTTTCGAGTATTTTCCAGTATCGTTTCCTCGGATAGATTACTTTCGGTGGATACGACAAGTGCATGAAACGGTTACCGTATGTTCCCGCCGATTAGAAAGGTTTTCGATTCCGGCGGCAAACTTTCGATTACGCCGTCAAATTGTTGAGATTGGTTTCGAATGGCCTCGAGAAATTCGGTATTTAACGCAACTTTAAATGGGTTAAATTTGTTTCTTATCTAACACATTAATATTGTGTTTATATTACGTGTCATGATATACTGGTGTAAATTTAAAGAAGATAAAAAATCACTATTTTCATTTTAATTGCTGATAAAGGAATTATGATTTGGTTGGAGAATATTGTGATATAATAAAATCACATATTAATAAGAAAAGTGATAACATTAAAATAGTTACATACATAAAATAAATCTGTATTTCGAGGTACGTCAAATTGACGTCACGTTACTATTAGAGGTAGTAAAATATAACATCGTCATTTGATGGTTAAAGAAGATTTGTTAGAAGAAACTTCTCCGGGGCAAAAAACTTAATTTCTTCTAAATTTATTCCCACCACTATTTTTAAAAAAATTCTTTACCACCATATTGTAGAATCTCAAAAACCATTAAACTTTGAGTCAAACCTTTTTCAAAATTTCAATATTTTTTTAATAATTCATTATCGCCACCATACTTTTTTAAAAACTTCTTTATCGCAATATGGTTGGATAAAAAAACCATTAAACTATGAATAAAATTTGTTTCGATATCTTTTACGGTTTCCCACAGATTCGCGATAACATAAAATTTCAAAATTTCTTTGAGGAGGTGTTTTCACCACTAGAAGTACTATGCCAATATCATTGCCAAAACCAAAAAATATTGACGTTATTAGCATTACTTGAACTGAATCCCTGCAGAGTTTCAAACCCTTTGAATTTCTAATTACCGAACATCCCTTGTGATCTGCAGTGTAGTCTATGGTAGGCGGTTTTCCAAGACCTATTGCACCGCACCGAGTGCGAACAAGATTCGCTCGTCGATTTGCCAGCCAGCGGAACAAAGATGTACCGAAATACCAGTCGTGCGGGGCACGCATTCCACGGCAAGTTCTTAACAGCGTTGAGATTTCACGGAGATCACAGACACCTCGATTGTACACACAGAGACAGGCTTGGCGGAGGACTTGCACCGAGTCGGGGCCCAGGGGTTAAAGAGGGACGAGCACGTGTGTAAAACTCCAGCGTATAATTAGCCTGGCATACGAAATGAAATTCCTGAGGGTTGCGGCCGGCTAGGAGCATAGTGAACGGTTTGATGGGAGGCTAGTTCGGTAGGAGATGCCGAACACGTTAGTATAGGATCGCGAACGAAGGGGTTAGGGGTGGGTAAGGGGGCGCGGTGCCTGTAGGGGCTGGCCAGGGCTTGCAGAGATGCGGATCGAAGGTAATATAGGCACATACGCGAAAGGCGAACGAAGGTGCAGAGAGAGGATTGGTTTTCCCGTTTCGATAAAGCGGCGGGAGGCCATTTCGTCGTCGAGTGCGGAACGCTGTTGAACACCCCCGTGGCTCTTTAAGCGTTTGGATCGGTTTCTCTTGCTCCCTCCCTGGCTGTCTCCTTTTGGCTCGTGCTCCAAACCCCGCCTGTACTTTCCTTTTCTCCTCTAGCTGCTGCTGCTCACTTTCTCTCGATGTCGCGAGCGAAGCTTCTTCGTTTTATGTCTAACGCGCTACACGGATGTTTGTCTCCTTGTCTGCCTCTGGTACAGGCCCGCGATTGTCGATATTTAAGCGCTCCATGGCTCAGAATTCGTGTGCACTGTGTCTGTTTCCTTCGTTTGCATACGCGTTTGGGGGTTTCAGGCCTCGCGAACCTTGGCTTGTAACTCACGAGTAACAGAGGAGGTAAGCAAAGGTTTCCGAGGGTATTCTTGCATTGGGAAGACATGATTTTAGCTAATTGCATTTCTTACTTAAAAATACATGCTAGTGGTATATTAGGAAGCATGAAACTGTTGCCAAGCTCCCTTCTGACAATGAGATAGCACAGACAATTTTGTGAATGGAGAAATTCGAGAAGCTCCGGAAGTAAGATATCATTTCTCAGAGATTGATTTCACCTGATTCTGTATGCACGTGGAAGATTAATTCGTTCTTGTACATATTTATCGCGCGGCTGACTATTTTCGACGGACACGAGGGACGGTCGATGAATGAAGTCGAATCAATCGCTGTTAGAGGAGTATCTTAGGTGTGCTTAAATGCACACAAACACGTATTGGACGCTTTTATCGGGGCCACTAATCTATTAAGGGCGAAAGCTCGAATTTAGGCCGCGACTACAAATCTTGGCTTGGCCCGTCGCGCAGAGCAGGCAGCTGAAAACCAAGTAGAACTGAGCGGAGCAGGAAGCAGCGGAGCTAGACTCGATCCTAGGAGTCCCCTCGAGCTCTAGATTCTACACTCGGGTAATCAATTGCAAGACGAAAACACCTCTATTAGAAATCCACAGATGCCTTACAGTCCCACGTTTCAGGGAACCTCGGAGTAAATCTTGCTTAATGGTCTGTGCCTGTACTGGGGCCGGCAACAATAACAATTATCCTAGCTGGAAGAACTAACAAGTAACGAGTAATACTCGATGGAAGACAAGTGGTGGAGTAAAAGAAGCACTCAGAAAGAAAACAATACATCCCCCGTGTCATTTAAAAGTACTTGCACAGACAGTCTTTTCGACGATGTTAATTTAACAGAGTTTCATAGATAGCTTAAGGGAAGTAAACACTCGAATGTCGATATTTTTATTGCATTTTCCGAAAGTACTATATTTTCCGAATAAAATTCCGCTTGGTTTATATTAAAATTCGCAAAATTGTTGATTTGGCAGCTGAAAACGTCAACCGGCAACCTACAGCGTCGCTTTTGCCCAGAAGCTTTAAACGCGTTTTTCCCGAATCTTTTTTTCTCTTGGTTTTCCCCTGGTTGCGAATGAACGGACGTTCAGATCGAGTTGAAAAAATTTCGGGATGTATAAAACATGTGTCATTTCCCGCGCAACCTGTGATGTGGTCCGTAAAAATTCGAGAATTTCATAAAAAAATTAAAAAGTCGCGGATTTTTAGTAGCCCACAAACACGACCAAATTTGTCTTGACATAATCGCCGTGTTTCGGCCACCAAGTTAATAATTCTGTTTTAATTTTAGTTTTTATTGGTTGGGCGGGAAACTAGGTATGTAACAATCAAGAATATTTCTTTTGTATTTATTATAATTTTTTTTACTTGTTATAATGTTAAATAAAGTACCTACCCTTAAAATTCCGAAAGAATTAGCGCATTGGTATGTTTGCAAAAAGTTCCTAAAAATTGATACAAATATAAGCCGTTTGTACGAGCTTCTCCCCTTAATGAAACTGTTTAATACCGAGGCACATCAGCATGAGCGGCCACGTCGATGCGAAATTATTCAACGGGCCATCGATCGAGAGAGCGAAATCGTATAATCGTGCAAGTTTACAATTCAATTGCCACAGTTTTTACGGCACGCGCATCGCATCGATGCTAAGGCGGGCGAAGGTTAAGGGTCGCCATAAATCGTCTTTTCAACTTGCTCTATCGCGAGCAGAAAATTCCCTGGCCTCTTTTGGCCGTATCTCCGATGGGACGTATAACGACGAGCCGCAGATAGTATCGCGGGCGAAGAGGAAAAGATAGGTTCCTCTGCTGTGTAGACGGTAATCATGGCGGCGGCCCGGGCGGCTACGAAACAACACTCATAAATAATAGTCGAATAACCCTTCCGCGTACGTTCGGATGCAGCTCAGAGAGTTTGGTGCGCGTACGTTTCGAGGCACGGCTTTCCCGTGGAACGAAACCGCCTATCCCAAGATTATGCAGAAACTTTAACGGCCACGGTTACTCAGCCTTCTTGGCAAAGTATGGCAGGCGTGGTTTAGCCTGCAGGTTTATTAGCCCTGATAATGTCCCTGTGGGGAACATGCGTCCGTGTTTATTGTTAGGGAACACTGGGAGGAATATGGGAAGGTGTAGGCTTTACGTTGATGCCCTCAAATAAAGCGATTTCCAAATTCCAGCAATTAAATCTGAAGAGGTCGTTTCAAGGGCTACTAAACAGTAGGTACCAGGGACTGTGATCTGTAAGTTTCTAAGGGAACGCCAGATACAGAGATTCGAGGCTGGTTCGATATTTGAGAATCAAGGGAGAAATCGGAGAGTTGCTTTTTATTCTTCCAAAGTAGGAATATGTTGATATAAGTTCCTGTTAGTTTATGACGGACGTGAAGGTGCAGATGTGGAAGTAGGAGATGGTATCTTTAGAAGGAAAGGCAGCTACCTCGAATTTGAAATTTCGTATTACGTACGTATAATTTCGTTATAGGTTTAATAGATTTGTAGGCAGTATTTATGAACTGTGATACTGACCTCGAAGTTTCAGGGAGATTGAAAACGGATTTGTAACAGAAATGTTACAGAAATTATGTGCAAGAGACAAATGATAATTATTGTGTTGATAAGTTTTGTTTTTATTTTTGGAGAATTTCTCAAATCTGGAGCTGCCCAAAACAGTAATGGGTGCGGGTTGAAAATTTATCGGATTTGTATCAAACGTGCGTCACATGATGTAGATTTTTTTTGCGTACATTGCATGTGATAACTCAAAAACTGTCAAAAATGAGGCTGCACCCATATTTCTGCAAGGTCCACGATTATCGTGCATATATAACAAGAATTAGTATTTTTCTTCAACCGTTACATACACTTCATTTAATATTCAAAGGCCTTTGTTTTTCTTATATCAAAAATTCTATTATTATACCAATAATTTTTCAATATTACAAGCTTTAACAATTACATGAACAAACAGTGCGACGCATCCGAATGAACAGACTATAATAATATTCGCATAATTTTTTACATAGGCACTGTTTAATAATATTTATGCCCATAAATAGAGGGAATAGAAATTGCCCTATAAAAGGAAATTCCGTCTTAATATGATATTTTATAACTGCGTTGTAAAGCTGGTAATAAATTATACTCCATCTCATCGTACATTAATACACGGCTATACTATCCATAAAAAGACGTATCATACTATTTATAGTATAATCTAAAGAGATAGGAGGAACTGGCCCGGAAATACTCAGTTTTTTGTCATTATGAGAGGATCCATTAAATTGTCGTTAGTGCCTGTGCAGCATAAGGATGTACAAAGTACAGTCGCAACTGCAAGCGTGAAGGATAATAAGAAGAAGAAAGAAATCCATTCAAAGGCGAAAATCGCTTAATGTCGCGCATTTGTAGGAAAGAACTCACAATCGAATATATTTCTTCTTTATTTCTTGTATGCCTCACTGTGCCGCATATTTGTACAATACTATTTCTATATTGTCGAACACTGCTCAAACTTCACATAAAATAAATTGTTTCGTTGATGATTGTTTATATAACAGATTGAAATTTTTCAGTTTTTCCTCGTAGTTTTAGGTACATACTACTTCGAATAATTTTCAAGCACATACTATTAGGTTGGTGAAAACGAAATTGCTGTTTCGCGTAGGGAAATTGAATGAAAGCAATTGTTATTTTACTCCGACCATAAGTAAAATAAACTTTTATGCTATATATTCGTGATCGGCATCTGTGTACGAAATTTTTATATCAAATAATTTTTTGCCCATCTCTGGTAATCGGCAATTTGATATGCACCAACCCAATACTAAATTGTTTTTTCAAACTTTGGAGTGAAAATTGTACATGATAGGAAATATATTGCAGCTAGATTTAAATATTTTTTTAAATTACTGAAGTAGTGAAATTACAATTTATGGGAGATTTTAAGTGAGACTTAAAACCCTGTCGTTAATAATCATTTTGTGTCAGCAAAGGAATAGGACTTCACAAAATACAGATTATTGTACAATCCATTAAAATTTCATCCAGATCAAATACTGCTTTAAAAGGATACATTAACTGTATACCGTAATTTTTAATTGAATTCAGGAGTTACAAGTTCCATCGCATTTAAAGTTTTTCTTAGAGCTTCATTCGAGCAGTAATCTGTATAAGGAGTTTAAAAAACTTTAGTACTTAAGGTTTTTATTCAATAGAATGGCAATGTGGGTTCCCCTGTTCAAAGTATGAAGAAATAGATAAGCTGCCAGCATTTAAAATGAACTAAAAGTACTCTTCATACTTTACTGAATCTCTAAGTAGCGTCAATATCTCCACGTGTTTCTTATTTGTCTTATTTATTTATATGATAAGCAATATTAATCGAGGATAACGTTATTGGATAACCTCTTGAAACGTAATTCACTAAAGATACACATTGTAAAACTCAACCCTGTTGAGAAATTAATTGGCGACAGATTCTAATCGCCTAAGCCATTCAAGGGCAACAATTACTGTTTCCTAAATAACACAAATTCGATAGAAGCTAGTGTATCGATTAATATTCTATAGGAAACCTCGCTGCACCCCGTCACATTTCGTACGTGTCGCTTTAACAAGAATATTTTGCAGGAAGGTGATACGGCAGGAGTTAAGGCCAATAGCAAAGAAAAGAGAGAGAGAAAGAGAAATAAAGAGAGAGGGAGTGAGAGCTTAGACAAGTGTGTAAGTGTACCAAAACTCAAAACAAGCTAGCTACGAACGTTATCTAATTTACCCTTTATTAAAGATATGTTTCGTACTTTTTCTTACTTCTCTTACCTCTTCTTAATATTATTACTTGTACTTCTAACTTTTCGAATACCTTTATATTATATTATACTTATCTTTGTTGTATTTATTATTATATTATCATCATTATTATACATTCTCTTAACTTTCCATTTTCACTCTTCGTACTTGTAATACGTTCTTGCGTGGAGAAAAATATCAGCACTCGCTAATCGTTGCCGCGACTTGCCAGGCATCGTTATCCGTCGATATTCAATCAATTACCTAATCGCTACTATTTTTCTCCCTGTACATACAGCCGTTCTCTCTTTCGCCCTTATTATTTCTTTACCATGTCATGCTGAGCTCATCCATACCGTTGCAATTTCGAAACCTGAAAGCCACTACAGTGGACTGAGGCGTCTATCAAAATCATTCTACCCATTGATTCGAAGTAATACCTTGTCGCTGCTACAGTTCCCCTTATCCACGTACAGCTGTTCTGTCTTTCGCCCTTATTACTTTTCTTCCTTGTCATGCTGAAATCATTCATACATTACGAAAGCATTCATTTTGTAGAACTTTGGCAGTAGAAATCAACGATGCCGACCTTGGCGTCCATCGGAATCCCTTCCTTTCAAGTAATCTCTCATTGCTGTTCTTACTCACCGTGTACATACAACCCTGTTCCGTTTCTTTACTAATATTTCCTTTTCTCTGTCACGCTAAAGACATTCCACATCTCACGATAGCATTCTTTCACATATTACTGAGAATATCTAAATGGGAAAGAGGTTTCGTTACGAGCATATTTCCACGAAAATATCCGCTCACACCGACGAACACTCTTGATATTCCAACCCGCGCGTGTGTGTGATACTAGGACCGAGCGAACTGCTGTTTACCATTTGACTAGAAACTACTGTATCGAATTGGTAGTCTCGTTTGGCTGCTTGTGTGCATATGCCTCGTGTACATGTATGACAGAGTGTGCGTGTGTGTAGGTTTTTAGCGGGGGCGTTCGAGTCTCGTTGAAAGTATTTTTCTTTGTCGTAAAGTTTTATAATACAATATGTACACGCCCGGCTTCAATATGCATGCCCGTCTATTTTCCCTTGGTTGAGAGATATTTGGACACGGGTTATCCTAAATTATGCAGCGGAACCGTAAGAAACGATAAACAGACGCGATATGAACGTGTGGATGGAGGAGAGTGAGGAATCATGGAATGTGCAAGGTGAAAATGAGAAACGAAATACTCACAAGGGAACATCCCCAACCCGGAAATTCAAAAAATTCTGAAGCTTTGTAAATATGTAGGGAATTTCCTCCTGATTACAACGCAACTTTTGTTTGTTCCCCAAATTCACTTTAAGGTGGCGTGATTGACCCCTGAAAATCCGGTTATTTTCTGATTTTGTGTTATAACTCGGGAACTGTAAAATAATTTGTTTACGAAATGATAGATCTAATTACAAGAAGTAACTTTTGTCTTGAAACTTTTTTTTTTATCTCTTACTGTTCGCCAGTTATAACAGAAACTCGGAAAATAGCCGAATTTTCGGGGGTTAATTCCACCCCTTTCGAGTAAATTTGGACAGCAAACAAAAATTGCGTTGTAATCAGGAGGAAATCCATATTCACGAAGTTTCAGAATTTTTTGAATTTCCAGGTTCGGGATCTTCCCTTTGTCAGAATCTTCTATCATATCTTCCTTTCAGTTTCATTTCTATTTTTTTTTATTTGGTTTTGATGCTTTCAACTATTTATATTTATGTATAGTTTGGTTAGTATTGATAAGTTGAGTAAACATGTGCTTGTTAAGGAATACTTGTACGTATACAATAATACTTCCATGTAATACGAAGTATTTGATAGAGTATTTAGTACTTTGGTTCACGTGCAGTTTTATCTATGTGCACATTGGTGTGTGGAATTTTTTTCATTGCTCAAAATAGTTAGAGCTGTTACTGAATTGCGCTGAAGCAAGTCGTGAGTATGTTTAATAGACAAAGGATTTGGAACATCAATTTGTTAAACGTTTTATCAATAGATTCATTTTGAGAATTAAACACAAGTAACTGCGTGGTTGCTAATAAGGATGTTCTCTTCAATTATTAAACAATTTTACAATTTTAATTGTAAGACAGATGCATATGGTGCATACATTCACAAACATATGCTGAATTAAAAATTGCATACCTTCAATATCATGGTATTGGAATTCCTATTTGACTAAACTATGCACACACACACTCGCACAGAGAGGCTGTCAATTTTATAACGAAGTTGACTAGTGAACAATGCACTAATTCGCAATTCTGCATGAATCTTTTTTATGGAAACCTGTGCTAACAGACATTACGTTACTAAAAAGATTTAGATAAACTATTTGGTATTTTATTTATACAGGATGTTGAGAAATAGTGTTCGGTATTTAATCGGCTTATATTACTTGAAGAATTGAAGAAAATATGCTCAGTGAACATCGACTTTGGGCTTGATAATGTAAGTGGTATGTTTTCTTCTATTGATCATACTTCTCCTACGAATCGTGGTCTGTGCCTAACTGGCATCTTCTACTCGTCGGAGCAAGAAAGCGTTGCTTCTTAAAAAAATACAGTAAAACATTATTTATTTCAAAGCAGCACAAATATCAATTACGTTACCAGAACCGAAAATATGTACCTTCTAATGCAATCAAGATTAATTTTTCAATCTACATATGTTTGCCTAGAACTTACTAACTTTGGGAGTACTTTTCGTGAGCCCTTTTCGCCGTCCCCTAAATTAAAAAATAAAACATTTACAACACAGCGTTTCCCAACCTTCTTTGACTCGCGATCCCCTTTTATAATACTCAAATAACTCCCCCATTACAAGATAAGGCAAATTTAATAAGGTAAAGAAAACACATTAAGAATAGGAATTTCAGAATATAATTTTATCTTAATTAATAAAATAAATATGTGCTAAAAATCACAAAGTAAAAAGAACCCCAGAAAACACTTCGCCGCGCACAGGTTGGGAATCACTGGAGCGACGTATTGCAAGATATACCGTTTAGTAACTTCTAATTAAATACGGGGGCAGTACTTGCAAATACTGTTTATACACCTGGCAATTCGTTCCACAACGTTAATCGACTTGGTTCGGACGATATTAACTTACTTGACTTACATATTACATCCTGCCACCTTTGTACCTACTTGCTCCTTAAATTTGTCTACGCTAAGCATAAAGACCCCATCCGCTTCGAAGTAATCGTATTCCACGAGCGTCATTGTCTCCCGCAAAGTAGGACTGTTACCGCGGACAATGACTTAAGCGCTTCTCCAGCTCCGCGAGACGGATAACAATTACGCGGTACAACAATTGCCAAGTGCAGAGTGAGTAAAGCATTCCTGGAGGCTGCGGCGCTGCAGGGTGGGTGGAGGGATCGGGGTAGCAGGCAGCCGGGCAATTTTTATCCTTTCATCCCGGTCGATATAATGGTTTAACGGGCCAGCGGAAAGTTATAAATACAGCATCGGCCTGGGAGCTAATTATTCAAATATCTCTGGATGCTTGCAAGTATGGGGAAAGAAGACAGAGGGAGAGCCGATGTCCACTTAGGCTGCTAGCATGAATTTACCCCGGAGGAATATTGGCGCGCTGCGGGGGTAGCCGGTGCCAACGAAACTTCAAGTATCTACGTTATTTAAAGGGGTACGAGATACGTACATTCGAGTTCCATCGTCGACCACTAGAGATTCCATTCGCCATAAAATGGAGAAAAGTGGAAACTTCCTTCCCGGGAATAAGGGGAAGGGAGAGAGAGAGAGAGAGTGAGAGAGAGGGAGAGGAGAGGAGGAGGAAAGGAGAAAAGAAGCGAGAGGAGATATTGCGAAAGTCCAACGTCGTTGTCTCTTCTTTTTTCCTTTCTCACTCCGGTGTTTTCTACCCCTTTCTCCTAACCCCTTTCTACCCCCTGGCCCCCTCGTGCTTTTCCCTCCTATTATTTTTTGCCACCCCTCCCTTTCTCTCACTCTCTTCTCTGCTCTTGCCGTTTCCCTTTTTGTTTGACCTCGAAACTCCGACGCCCCCGCCCGGGACCCCAGAGCGCGCGCCCCCGCGCGGTCAAGGGGAAATTTCGAGTTCGCCCGACGAATTTCTTGTTGATCTTTCATCTGCTCGGGTGTACCGTGACCGGGGCGACAAGTTATCGAGAATTCGCCGGAGTAAAAAGTTGCTCGGATCCCGGCCGATAAATCCAGTTAACTGATCGCCAAGTTGCTCGACGGCCAGATAAGAATAAAGTTTCACCCGGGCCGCCATTGATTGACTGTGTAGAAGTTCGATTTAGCCGCGCCCGTGTAATCAGCTGCCTAATGAGCCGAGCGCGGGTGGTACAGACTCTTTTCCGTAATGGCGAGCTTTATGCCCCGGGGGTATGTCCGAGCCACGACCCATAAATCACGGCGCCACCTTCCCCGCGACATCGGCGGATCGAAAGGCTCGGTAAATATAGACCCAGATAGATCTCCTTAAGCGAGATATATCCGCCTTTGATACTTGGCCGCGCCGCGCGAAATATGGGTCGCTTATTGAAAGATGATAGTGGGGAGGAAATGACGCAGGAAATTTTGACGTTATGGGATGTCACTTGCCGCCCGCTATTCAATTTTCATGACTATTTTGGTGGCGTGCTCGCGAAAGCCGCGACAGAAGAAGGGGCGATAGTGGGAAAGCTTTTAAGCGCACACCTCTGTCGCTGGATGTGTATTTGCCTAGTTAATCGTTTTAAAAACAATTCACGTCGGTTTCGTTGTCCTTGCTTTATATTCGTAGTGGTATGGTACTTGTTTATTATTTATGAAGTGTCATTTGTATTGTGTTGGTATGAAGAGATTATAATTGAGATGTACTTATTTTATTACGATCGGGCTGTTTAAATTGAAATATATTATGTTGATATGTTTTTACATAGAACTGTCTGCTGAAGGGACTAATTTTTATTTTAGTGGAAGTAGATAGTTGTATTTCAGTTAGTGCGAAAATTGGGAAGTTATCGTAGGTTTAATTAGTAAACTTATTTATTATTCTAAGAGTAGCTACCGGGCAATAATATTTTAGCATGTATCCTTTGACATAGTGATTTGACAGTGGAGCATGAACGTATTAAATTATATTCTTTTGACACTGTGAGACTAAAACGGCAAAGTTAATAAGAAGCGGCAAAATTAATAATTTATTATCGAATGCTTACGGTATTCAGGCACACTTTCATAAATACATAGATTCTGTTCATGATTTAGTTTTAATACAATCAAGTATTTACAACTGCACAGTTGGGTAATAATACATTATCATTTTGAAGTCAATTTTTACTATAGGGCTAAAAACAATGCATTTTCTTGTGGAGAAGTATCGCGTAAACAGTTTAATATTAGAGAAACTAAGTTACGCATTTTTATTTAAACAAAGGGGTAATACCTTTGACAAGAAAATATTACTTCGTAGCTTATAATATAATAGCATATTTTAATGTAAAATCTTTTTCCAAGGATTAATATACATTTCATAAATCACTCTTGGTTCAATTTATATGATATTATAATTTTGACAATACTTTTATTTACATACAATATTTCTTCGATTCAATATTATACATGAAGACCTACGTTAAGAATGATTGTTATTTATTAAAATGCGGAAAAATTGAGAGTCGACTGTTTCCAAAATCGATTTATATTTATCTACTTTCGTACGCAAAGGTTTACGATTTTACAAAGTAACCGATTACGAATCCCCCGAAAGTCAATAAATTTTTAGCCCCGATAAAATTTCTTATCGCGTATCTATACTCCCTCTATCTGAAGAAGACTCTCAAGCGAGCGGATCTCATCTTCACGATCTTTTCTTTTAAAGCTGATTTTCATTCACGGAATCCTGCTAGCTATGAAACCTTCCTGATAGTATGGATCTATAGTAACCCCTCAATTTTTCAGCAAAGTATACCTGATGTACCCTCTTTAAAGCTTTCGTGGCAATTTTTCGGCTAAATCATTTCGTATGAATACCAATTTTTCCGAGCATCGACTTCCTCTAAGCGATAACAAGTTACAAAGATCAATTCTGTCTTCCTCCTATCAGTTTGGAGCCTGCCATGCAACGATGAAACGACGGGATTTCATAGATAATTCACTGTCTTAATAACAAAAATTAATTAAGAAAGTAATTAATTTAAATTGAATGATAGACCGATAAATCAAAACTGACGTTCAGAATTAAAATTGTATTTTAGAATAAATATAATTGTATCTGCTAAACGCAGTTACAAATTTTTGCCAAGTCGACCTATCTTTATATTTCGTTTAATCATTAGGTCTAAAACTTAAGTGTTTTTGCTCCACACTTTTTTATACCATGAAACGTAGCAAATATTTTAAAATTTATACTGATGGTAATGCTTACGAGATTCGACATTAAGATTTGATAAATCTCTTAATTCATTCTTAAGAGTAAAAGGGGCAATGGTCACGAGATATGAAATGTTGGGCTCTTATCAGAAAATAAAATATGGGACACGTATTCTTTTTAACGGCGGTAACTCAAGTTTAAGGAGCAAAACTACCCTTCAAAGTTTCACCCCTCCGATGCTATCTTGGAAACTATTGGAGATACAAAAGTTTCTTAGACAAATGTTTTGAACTCTTTACGTAAATTAACATGATGTTAACACTGGCTATAAATATAGCATAAAATCGAAAACACTTTTTTCCCAGTATGTTAACTTTCATAAGTTATACCACCATAATAATCTTCCGCATCCTTATCAGTAGCACTAATTTACACCTTTTTTTAGGTAACGATAGATGTAAAGAATCAGAGCTGAGTATTATCCGAATAAATTTTCATTACAATAGCTGAATTGAAATTCATTTTTTACAAGTTTGTTCACCAACTCGATATTGTTTTTTGTGAATAATGAAACTTTTTTTCAAATAAAACTAAAAAATATTTTTACTTCGTGAATGTATTGAATATGATGCAATGATAATGAAAATCTCGTATTGCAAAGGAAGAATAATTCCCAATAATCTTGTGTATTATTCAACATTGTGCAGTGACAATAATATTAATCAAATATGGAATATAGAATAAAATTTCATTGAAATTAATCCCGATACGCATAGAAATGTATCCATTACTACCAAATAAAAGTTGTTTAAAAAAACTTTACTCGTCAGTCAAAGCAAAATTTACCCAAATAGGTACACTAAGCCTCTGTTTCACTAAATAATGCATTATATAAATCTACTACTCATCAAGTGGTAAATCGCCCAGGAATTACAACCGATAACAACAAGAATTGAATTCGACAGTACAAGTGACAAAAATTAATCAACACCCACTTCACAGGGAATACGCAAGAGTAATACTGAAAATTGCAGTCCGCATCGCCCGGGCTCCCATCTGCCTCGGTTTACAATTTTAACGAATAATCCCCCGCCCCGAATGAGACAAATTATGAAACGGAAAATCGACCGTTAATTCCCAGCGTCCGCGAAACAAATGACGCTTTTGACACACTAGTCAGCCAGCATCGATCCGTCGGAAGCAGCCGGGGGCTCGGGGGCGCCTCGTAAAAGGGGAATAATAATTTCATGGACGCCGGGGAGAAAAAGATCGATATTAACGCGACACTGCGTAAGCGTTTTAGCGGGAAGAAGAATTTTTTTAAAGGGAACCGATAACGCAAGAGGGGGCGACATTCCTAGAATACCTGGAGTAACGTTCCAAAGGGGGGCAGTAAAGAGATAATGCCGAGCTTTCAGAAACGAGGAGAACGTCCCCCTGGTAAGTTCTTAACGGGACGTTTCGACGTCCTGAGAAGCTTCTATCCTCGAACGAGGCAATTACAGACCGTGGTTTACCGGCCGCGTTTACACCCGTAGCCCCTACTATACCTTACTATAGGCTAAGCTCCCCGCCCCCCCCCCCCACCCCACCTCATGTGATCGCAAACTTAGCCGACGGGGTTGAACCTCTTTGGCACTGGCGTTCGATATCTCGAACAGCTCTAACCAGCTGCACCGAGTTCCGCGTCGTCAAACCTGACCCCCTTTCCCTGACGCCGCTGAGACAGAGACGAAGCTATGACAAGACGTAGGTGGCAGAGGAAGGGGGTGGAATCTATCGCTGTTAAAATGGCTGCTGATTAAATACACTTCGGCCCCGATAGTCAACCCCGGCGTCAAGTAGTACAGATGAATATGAAACATTCAAACAGCAAAAGTAGGTACCTATAGAATGTCAGAGACGCGTGCCGTGGCTGAAGCGAGCTTTTCGCAGAATCATACGCTTCCCCTTACCTCCGTGTGCCCCTCAGGCGACTGAGACTTGTTTAATAAAAGAATAATTTAAGAGTTCTTGTAGAAAACACTGTAACTGCCAAAAGTAAAAAAAATTATCGGAAGATGTTCTACGTGCCAATCATAGTAAAGGGTCTTTCAATAAGGCTGCTCGATCTTTGAAATTTGAATAAAAAGAGGTAGAACACAAACGTCACAGAATGACAGCGTTGTCGTTTCAAACATCATCTGAATTGACTGTCAACGTTCAGGCGTGGCTAGTGAAAGACCCTATACCAGGCCTGACTAACCCAAATGGTTTCACTTTGATGACGCGTAACGTTGCACATGCATATTTTCATTTATTTAATATTTTTTGTGAACATACAACGAGAAACAAAAGTTTCAATAGAAATATAAAATCGCCCGGCAGGCCGCACAATTTAACGTGGCGATCAGTTTGTTGGCCAGGTCTGCTCTATACAATACTATAGAATTTTAAATCAATTTCCCTTTGTGTGTAAGTCACCAATAGGAGTAAAAGGTGGTATCGCTGGTGACGTCCAATTCCACTTTTATGGAAACAGGGTTTTCTACAAATATACTTCATTTTTCATGAATCTCGACTATATTAATGCAAAAAATAGAAAATTTTGCGATGCATTTGGGTTATTGTATAGTTAAGCATATTTAGCAATTAAAACAAATGGAATTTCGTAAATCATTTAAATCCGGAGAAGCTGTTTCTGTCCCTGAAAAATTTGTTTTTCTACAAGAACTCTTCAATTATTGAAGTTCACCCGGAAGATTCCAATCTTTTAACCGCTCACGAAATCCACGTGGCTAATCCCACAACCGTCCTGCGAAACCGCCACGCGGGGCACAGCACACTCACGGGAATGCGTTTTTCATGGACCCACGCTGTTTTATGAATTCCCTCTTGCAATCATTCCAACGCTGTGGTGTGGATAACTTTTTACGATGCTGATAGATGAACACTCGTTTCGCAGAGTACAGGCAGATTCAGAGGACTAGGTAAATTTCCTGTATTGTAGGAAATACGACAGTTTCAATGATTATGTATGCTTTATTTATTTAAATAAAGTGGTTAAAATCAATAATTTGGTTAAACCTTTAGGTTCCGGTTCTGAGGAATATTACAAACTAAAAGTGTGCAAAATTTGAAGTTGATCGGTCAAATAGTTTTCGAGTTACCCCCGGCGTCAATTTTGAAAACGTGGTTTCGAGAAAAACGCGTTTAAGTCAAGAAAAACTGTAATATATTTTGTAAAAATTAAGGTGCCCTCGATTTAAATTTTTTACAATGACAAGTGAATGTCTTTTAAAGGCTTAAACCATTTATAGACTTATTCCTTCGTCTCATGAATCCCCTTTTGCCAATTTTTTTTTCACGCTGGGGGTATCGTGCAACAGCTTTGTTCCCAAGCGTTTGTTCAAACCTGGGTAATGAAACAGTTTCACAGTTCAGATACTCGTATACCGAGAATTAAACAGTTGCATGTTTCCTCCACTTTTTATATGTACATATAAGGAATTTGCATTTCAATTGCGAGATGAACTTGGGTGCGTTGCCTTTTACTTCGACACAGTAAAATGACAATTTTTCTGTGAGTAAAAGGGAGCAAATTAAAATATTGTAATGTTGGAACCATTAGGTTTTATGAATCCCTAATAAGTTGTTAATGCTCTATGTTGTTTAAGTTCCCTTTTACATGTACACGTTTAATGAAGATTATTTATTAGCAATTAAGGTACGAGTCAACAATTAGCGGTTTCGTCTGGTTCACCGAGCAACGAAGATTGTTAATTATGCACTTCGGTATTTTATGGAACGATAGATGAACGATTATTAAAACCAGAAATTTTTAGGATTTCGTGGTTGAATTACGTAGTGCGCTTATAGTTTGGCACATAATTTGTTTGCACCTTTACAATTAAACTCCGTAGTAGAGTGAAGTTGCACCTCGTAAACTTTGTAGCTACCTAGACTTAAGTATAACTTTGATGTAAATTCACAAAGCTAACCAAATTTACAAGCAACGTTAATATACAAGTTTGGCACGATATTAATCAATTTACTACAAAACCCAATTTACACCCACGTGAAAGAAAGTACATAATTTCATTACCTAGTACCAACGTCAAATAATTTGCATAAATATATTCTTCTAATTGAATTTGCCTACAATTATAGCGTATCTAAGAAAAAATTGTTAAATGAGCTAATCGAAAAATATACCAAAAGCTTTCGAAATAAAATTAAATATTTATGAAGATATTTTATAAATATGTATAAAATATTTATCAATATATTTTATAATTTCTGATACGAAATCATGAAAAATAATTCACCATAAATGTACCAGTACGAATGCGATGTAAGATAACAGAAAGTCAGAGATATTTTATTAAAATCACAATTTTATCATAATTGTAATAATTTAGAAGCCGCAGGCAAGAGTAAAGCTTTTCACTAATTTCTTATGTTTTCTGCTTGCAGCAAATGCGAAGCCATTAACCTTCGACGAAGTGTACAATCAAAGTAGTCCGACAAACTGCACGGTATACTGCGGTGGACTAACTAATGGTCTAACAGAAGAATTAATGCAAAAGACCTTCTCGCCTTTCGGATCCATCCAAGAGATTCGTGTATTCAAGGACAAGGGTTATGCTTTTATCAGGTACATAGTTTACTATTTCTACCTTTTTCTACATGCGAATACGTTTTTATCTCGTACCAAAGTTAAGGGGATATTCCCATTCGACCGAGTCAAAAAATATTTTTTTTATTGTATTTTCTTGATGTTCATACTTTTAAGAATATTTTGTTGAAATACTAACACGAGATCTTGTAAAAAAATCTGAACCTAAATAGAGAATACCATCGCGCACTTACGAGTACAAACTTTCAACTTTTAAACGTGTTTTTTACAAATGGTTGCAACCATATAGAATTACGCGCGCTGAGAAGGCTACAATGTAAATGTAGAAAGTTTAAAAATTATAAAAAAATCCCAAGGATCATATTAAAATCGAACATCAGAACAGGAGTACTCCCTTAAATTTCGTACGTTTGTCTATGACACTTATGCATGAATCAATTTCAATCTACAAGCTGCGGCAGAGATAATGTAATGAAATTGTGCAAATGCAACCCAAAATGGCAGAATAATTTTTTTTCATACGATGCTTAGTTTTGGTGAAAATCGAATTTAAAAAATTGCTACCTGACTAAGTAAATAACAGCAAATTTTATTAGTAAATATCATAAATTTGCGAACGAAATGAATCCTCGAGTACAAATAAGTCGAAATTGAGGAATAACTCTCTGGAACGGGAATTTGCTTGTAAAAGAATTCAAAACTCTATTTTCGTGATAAAAGCTTCATTCGACCAAAAGGGTTCCACAATTTCTTTTTATTTCTTTCCAAAGAACCACTTCATCACCAATTGTGCCATTTTACCTCTTACTTTCTGCCAATTATTTTTCAACAAATTTTCAAACTCTATTTTCTCAAGAAAAAAATTTCTGCTCTTTTCACATACTTTTGCACATGGAACCACCTTCTTCCCGACTGTACCATCATGTCGGCCACACCCTATATACGTACTTTGAAATATCCAATCAGGTAGTATTTTATTCCAATGGTATTCTACGCTCTTACGTGTACCTATTTATATAATACTAGGTACATGTGTAGTAATTACCCGACTTCAAAAAAGGAAGAGGTTACTCAATTCGATTCGTATATTTTTTTTTATAACATCCATTTGCACTACGTTCTATATCACACGGTTCAAGTAGAATTTTTTATCAGAAACATGTTCCATACGTGTTCATGAATACCTCCTCAAAAAAAGCTCGAAGATAAATCACTCGAAATTCATCCGAGCTTTCTCTTTCCAAAACAAGACTAAAAATCAGTCATCCCAGGAACTTTCTCGCTGTATAATGCAGAAAGCGCGTTAATTAAACGACGCCCTTCTTCAGGTACATCCCAGGATGTACAGTTCTCCCGTGACAAACGTCGCCAAAAGTTGAACAATTATTCCAAGCGGATTGCCAGCTCACGGAGCGTGGAGGCTCAAGAGCAAGACGCTCCGCTTCTTCTGTAACTTATTAATTTCAAAAGTTTGTGCCCGGGCGAGCGTTGTCCTGCGTCGATCTCTCGATCCCTCGCGTCCCCAAAGACAGCGCCGTATTGTTGTTGAAATGTCGCGATGATATACGTCACGTGTAATATCTCTTCGAGATGTCACCGCGACGGGAAGTCCCCGAGGTGAGCGCGGAGTCCAAGTGCGCCGCAGTCGGGGACGATCGCGTGGAAAGAAACGGGCAAAACGGGCGTTAAGCTGGTCGATAGAGAAAGTTCCAACGTACACGGGCGGGCACTCGAAAGTGAATACTTCATACTTAAACTGGGCTCCTGACGTGCGGCAACTTTTAAGGCTGAGCAGTCTAATCGGTGGGCGAATTAAATCGACACTCCGGCGAAGTAATAAGAAGTACAAAAGGTATCGACAGGCGGGCTGTTTGCTTTTGAAAACTATTTTCTTAAGACGTTCGCTTGGGAAGTCGGTGGAAGTTCGTTCTATGGAAGGATTTTTTACGTTGTATAACAATAAGGAAGATAAACGTTTGTTTGTTAAGCCTTCCAGTAGTGGCGGCCTGGCCAGGGTATCAGCTGGACCGATGGCAAGTGGGCCCCTTAAGGGGTTAGACTACCCTGGCCAGATCAAGAAATACCGCATCTTAGAGAATTTATTTCTAAGTGGCAAAAACAGTTTTTCGATTAAATTTTTTAACAAAGATAGACACGTTTTTTAATAATATCTACAATTTTTAATAATACTACAATTCTTAATAATATCTACAATTTTTAATAATATGTACAATTTTTAATAATATCTACAATTTTTAATAATATCTACAATTTTTAATAATATCTACAATTTTTAATAATATCTACAATTTTTAATAATATCTACAATTTTTAATAATATCTACAATTTTTAATAATATCTACAATTTTTTCTGAAGTTATCTTTAAAGTTTAAAATTTAAACACAAATATGGCGGTCGAAAGTATACTACGGCGTATAGGATTTGGACGCTATACTTACGTTATTTCTGATGAACTGATTTCTGAAACAAAATTTTAACAGTAGACTTTTCGACATTTGTGAATTTTTACCTGGCTTAAGCGTAAATAAAGGTCCATTTTCTTACACACGAAACTGAGCTGTTTGCTTCAAAGTGCTTCGAGAGCAAAGTGCTTCATATCATATTGATAAGTGTACGAAGTAGCACACAAACTTTCATTTCAACATATCGTCTACTTTTCTTTAAAAAGTCCCAAGAGTCACCCACATCTCAGGCCGAGACTAGAGCACAAAACGTAAATAAAAGTGCATATAGGTATGTGCACCTTTTAAATTCAACAATATGCACAACTTAAAAATAATAGAATATTCACGGAATATTTAACATATCAATGGCAACTCGTAGGAACAAGAACTAATTAAAATTAAAAACTGCTGTAAAATTCAGTTCACATTAATAAAAATTAAAACACTAGACTTTTCTCAAGTTTGTGAATCCAAATCATCGCCGTAGGCACAATGAATCTTTTTTAACGTTAGTTTAATAGATCTAATAATAAGAAGCATCAATTTAAGTGAGGTAAGCAAAAATGTCAAATTGGAAGGACATTGGGGGAGGCGCGTCGTGGAATTTGTTGAAAGCATTGACAGCACCATGATGTCCTTACCGAGCTTTTGGCATCTGACAAGGGTGCAATGATGCTTTCAAAATTGATAGCTGATTTCGGTATGCGGCCAGAATCACTTGCATATTCAATCGATATTCTCGTACGTCAGTATGGCACGATCAGGAGGAAAATAACCATGACTCTGCGATTCGAGAGACCACACCACTACTACCAACGACCTATCTCGTTTGCCTCGGGGCAAATTGCAAATATTACAATAAAAGGCTACTATCCCGCGTTTCACGCGTCATTAATTCTAGATCACCGTTCCACTCGTATCGCGCTAATAAAAATCTTTCGGTAGCAGTGAAAATAATTGCATAATATAATTGGGGCCAATTTTCTCATTCTTTGGAATATAAACAGCTTCCTAAATCTTCAAACAGAAAAGGAATTATTATTATTCCATAAGAGACGTACAAGCTGGGGTACAAGAAAAGAGGGATAGATTTCCTTTATAGATGAAAACTCGAACTGTTCAAACAGTTAAAATTAAATATTGTCGTATGTATTATTGACGAATCAAAATTGTAAAATATACAATAATTAATTTAATATTTCAGTATAGATGTTTGATAAATTGGTAGACTTATTTTTAATACTATAATACATGTAGAAAAAAATGTATGCTTCCATTTAAAGAAATATTGATATGATTCTATCATCGAGGAAATTCGATAAAACCACACAATTCTCTTCTTAAACATATTTCTGCGATTTCAACTGCAACATAAATCCCTTAAATGTTATTTACAGGCTTTCATAAATACTGCTCATGATTCTTATTGAAATATTTTGACCAAAGGAGGCAGACGTTTACTTTAGAAACGAAATCAAGGCAAATATCGTATTTCATCAAGATCTATTGAAGATTTATATCTTCAGTAAAATACTTCTGAATGAAATTCCTCCCATTCAATTTTTTTTTTAACTTATTTGAGTCCTCCGCAGAACAAATATTACTTTTCTCTTATTAGGTACTATTGGTAGTCGTGAAACTAAAATAGAATTGATCTCTCAATAAAAAATGACGACCCGTCACAATAACGAATCAAAAACATTTGATGAATAAACTGTGACATATGTACTTCTTGCTATCTTTGCCATTTTCTCTACTTTTCTGTTCATTGCCACATGGATACGTAAACGTGGACAAAGGAAAGCCTATACAGTGTGCGTTCCAATCATGGGATTCTATTGTCAGAGAAAATAAAGGTTGTGCCGAAGGTCTCAGATGACTTAAAGAATATCGCTTTTGATTCATGACTCACACATTCTTGAATTGTCTTCTATGACTTTCGTTAATCATATTCGCCATCTTCTTGCTCCTCCGTCATTCTCTCTCTATCTTTCCTTTGTTTGCATTTTCCATGTCTCGTGCATCACGCACGCATACCTTTCGCACTAGTCAATCACGCGATCAAAACTTCACATTTTACACTATCGCGATAACAATATGTATGTCATCGCGTAACAATCTTGAATATATCTATGTTAACACCTCACTCGTGAATACTTCACGCTTATTTTCGTCGCTGAATGCGAGAAACTCGTTCACTTAACTATGAAACTATTTTTTTCGGTCTTTCGTAACGTATTAATACTCGTTAGATTAAAAGAATCTTTTCCCCTTAAAACTCCAACTTGATAACACTTTCAGTGGCGTTGGCGTGTTTTCACGCAAAAGGATTTGCATCCTGTGCACAGTTTTGGCATGTTTGCACATCGATATGTTTTGGAAAGCATTGAAAATATTGTTCGAGTGTCCGCAAATGTTTGCTCGGGGCGAGTTGAGCAAATCTTTCTCAGCAGTAGTGATCGATCGAAAAGGCCTAACCGACTTGAAGAGGCATTTCTTAAAATCTGGGATCACTCAAAGTATTATACACAGTACTCTAGAATAGGGAATAATATAGCAGAGGAATTTCAAAACCAACTCTTCATTTAATCCTACGAATTACGATTTTTATCATTCTTATAAAGATTAACTCTTAACCGATGACGTCCCAGTTTGTGTCCGATACTTTTAGGCGCTCTAGCTGTATGCCGAGGTTTGAGTAGTGTTCCTCATAAGCTTGGCACCAATACACTCCAAAGAATTTACTCAGAATATTCCCATAATACGAAAAAAAATTGAGATGACTACTTAAATTACAAATAGGGTAAACCAACCAGTAATTGACCGCATACCAGTGAATGACCATTAGGCAAAGAAATGTCAATTATAAATTTAAAAATTACTATTTGTTTATAAATAGAGTGTAGTTGCACTTTTAATATCCCATATTTTTAATTTTGCGTATTAAACAAATATTAATAAGTACAATTCTTAATAAAAGTATGCGGTCATTTACTGGGCTTCTCATTCAACAATTCGGTCATTTACTGGTTTCTTTACCCTACAAAATATTCCTCGCCCAGAATCGAGAAATATTCGACGGATAAAGTGTTAACCAGCACGATCACCTGCTACTTTCGGCGCACTAATATTTTGCGTGACAGAAGAAGGAACCTGGCTAGGAGCGCCGCGAATCCAAAGAGTATTTCCACTCTTAAAGGAGTATCTATCAGTGGCCGTTAAAGGCGGCTAGGTTTCCTTGACCCACCTCGGAGCAAGCCAGGATGGAGCGCGGAAGGATAGGTCGAAATCGAGCAATGGCCACGGGAGAAAAGAGACCGGCTAAGGGGACGAAAAACTCTTTTCCCTTCCCTGCTCCCCAACGGTTCTTTCGACCTGGGCCGACGTTTCTCGCGCGCATTCTACGCTATTCAGCGTCGTTCTTCTTTCTTCCGGTCTCACCGGCAGCGACCCTCCCCCTGTCAGTATCTTTTCGTGTGTCTGCTGCAGTTCCACCGCCCGTGGACAATGTCCGCCGTTCGGATATCTGCCGTCTAATTGCTCTTCCTTCTTCCATTCTTCTATAGTCAGGGGCCACGGAAACGAATATCTCGGGATGACGTATGGACTTACTCTTGGATACACTGTATAGACGGGTGGCCAGTATGGGAAAGATGTTGGGGGGGCGAGAGGGGATGGAGATGGAACGGACGGAAGAGAGATAGAGAGAGAAAGGGGCAGAGAAGGAGAGATCCTTTCTTCTCGGTGAAAAGAAAGAATCTTATCTACTGCTGGTTATCGGTCGGGCTTTAGACTTGGGTGTGAGAACGAGGCGGCGGCAGAAAGAGGGTTGGTTGCTGACGATGACCATCCTTCGTCGTACTCGAGGACGTGGATGGAGAATGAACTTCTGGACGGAACTCCTATTGTGCAGTCCTGGGCACGGACGTTAAAAGTGACCTAATCTCTCGATAAATTCGATGATTTTTCGTCGGTCCTTGCTGCTACCCGGTGTCGTATTCGTCAATCCACGATTGAGCTCTCGCGAGATGCTCGAGCCACGAGAATTGATCGAATTTTGCCGGGGAACGTGCCCGGAATGGACACGTGATAGCTGATATACGTTTTAAGGTAACCGGATATGGGGCACGAGGATCCGGAGTACTGTGACCTACTATTCCAATACTTTCAATTTCGTCCATAGTATTAATGTCACTAGTGCGCGGGGCTCTTTAATGCAAGTTGAAAGAAGTTTCAGGTATTCTTTCATCGTGTTTCATCGTGTCTGGTTTAAATTTAAAATTCCTCGGTAATAGTTTAATCATCAAACCTCCAGTGCCGATAATATGTACTTTAACGTCAAGTATAGATATTTACATACGTAGAATTTAGTTCACTCTATATCGTGTAAGTAGAGGAAAGTACATTTTCTCTCATATTCTTAAAACTTGGAAATGGTGTTGTGTGGATTTGCGCCTAAAAAGCAGAGAAATAACATGCCCACAGCGTGATGCATTGCGGATAAACTTCTTATAATAGTCTTAATGAAAACACTGGGTATAGACAACTGATTGCAGTTGGTATTTAATGAATTTCATATCTTTGAATTTCATAAGTAGATCTGAATTGTTAAAAATACCAATAATTATTTTATATTTAAAATTCATATTCATTTTTCTGTTCCCTTTATAAAAGCTCCTATTGTATGAAAGCTTTGAATCAAACATTGTCTTACTTACATTTATACAAGAAATTATTACACAAATGATTTAACAAGAGAGTGGAATAAATTATAAAACGTCACAATGCAATGCGTTTCAAGACAAATATTTACAAACGAGAACTCCGTGAATTAAAGTACATTTGAAGAAACGATAAACGCTTTCGTATTAACTTACACATTTAAACAACAATTCAAGCTAACAAATAATTCGCAAGAAAAATCTTTCTTAAAGAATACATTTTTCCAATCAGCAACCGTTTCGTCCAGGCAAAATACTTCATTGAAATCGTATCTTCCACTGCGCATTAGCATGCAGCTTCTGCGACAGAATCCAAGCACAACACAACACAAAGGACATCGCATAAAAGGAATTTTAAATTGAAATAATTCCACCTTAATAACACCCCCGCACGTACATTGTGCTCTATCGCGTTCCACTCGGAATGCCAAGATACATGTATACATTTAAATAAGTATATACCCACCGTGCCTCGAGCCGAGTATTTATTTTCCACAGGGCTCCCCGGGATCATTTGATCATAGGACGGAATATCCCGTTCGTTAAAGAACGGAAGCTGTATTCTGAATCCTGCAGGGCGAGCATCCGTACACAAGATTATCTTTATAATGCCCCTAAAAACGACGTGTTTATGTCCGGCAGCGCGGCATAACGTACCCCCCCTAGCCACCCCGGGTTACATAGACGACATTTACGGGGACATATCACCCCTTGAATCTTGGGTAAACGCCAAATGGCAAACTTTAACCTACCCGTAATTGAAGGACTCGATAAATAAGCCAGTGTCCGCGTTCTTAGGAATGCGAATCCGCCTGTAATACCATGGACGACGACGCTTCGGATTCAACCCCGCCATAATAAATAAATAGCGCGCGACAAAGAGCAAGATAACACCGTCGGCCAGCAGAAAGGGGCGAACGGGGGTGGATGGTCAGCTCGGTCGTTATCGACGAAATGATAACATCGATGGGAGAGGGGGGCGGGGAAGGGGAGAGGCGGGGGTGGTCTGTTCATGTGCTCGATACACTTTGAACGCTCTCCAAACTGTATGAAATTCAAAGTAGCGCCGATATACATACGCGGGGGTTACGATTTAACGTGGAATCTCTGGGCCCATGGTAATCTAGATTCCGCGGGATTCACAATTATCGTGGTTATTCGTGCGCGCCGGAAAAATCGCATAAATTAAACTGCAGGAGTCGCTGAGTGCACTAGTAGCTGACCATTTCGTTAAAGCTACGATAATAAGGTCCTGTGTAACTGGCGGAAAGAGTGCCGGATCGCGCTACGTATACCTCCATTCCCTCACCCCTTATGTGCGAGGCTATGTGTTGGGAGGCTTCGACTGCGCTCGTCACATATGGCAGGGAGGGAATATGTTTGATATGAATTTTTAATGCGAGATTGGGGTATACAGGGTGCGGCTGAAAGGATGGTAGAAACGGGCAGAAGGTGATGCTCTGTGGAGAAATGAGTCAACAGTGTGGAATAAAATTTTCTCATTCGACACTTGGTTTTCGAGAAAATTGATTTTCAAATTTTGTTGGACATGCATGCTTCTGAATGATGGACGAGAATGATGGAATCTAATTACTTTTCGACTCTGATTATGATAGTGTTTGTTGAGATATAGTTGCTACACTAAAAACTCGAATCGCAGTGATTAATGTGTGTAGTCATTGTAAATACGTTGAGAGAAATTTCACGCATTATAAAAGTAATCAGTGTTTGTAACGCGGGCAACTCCAAATTGGAATTTGAATATTTTAAAATTTACTTAACTTTTCCGAGAGATTCTTGTGTATTTTTCTTTAGGTATCTTTAGACAAACTGTTTGCAGTATATGCTTTTTATTTATAGTAAGAGAATTTAAATTTGCTGGTGAAAGCTTGTAGGGAACATTAATATTTTCCAGGGTCGTTGGAAATGAAATAAAATTGATTTTCCCTTTTTCACGTAAACGCGTCATGTTTTGTGTAAAAGCGTCCGAGGATTATCGGTTATTTTAAGAATACATGTGTTCACGTTTAAGGGAAACGTTTGAAGTTAATCTGGTTGTATTTCAGGTTTTCTACCAAAGAATCGGCGACACACGCTATTGTGGCAGTACACAACACCGACATCAATGGTCAAACGGTGAAATGCAGCTGGGGCAAGGAGAGCGGAGACCCGAACAATTCTCAACAAACTGGACAGGTAAACGTTCGCTCTTTTATTGACCCTCCGTGAAAAGAGGAGGCGATGAAATTCACGACAAGCGTGCTGGATAAAATTTGAAACGTTACTTAGGATGCACTTCTAAATCATTTCTTTTATGGATTATCTCGTAGAGACATAGGAAAGCTCGAATACGTAGAACTCGTATCTTGTTTCCTAAATTCTTAAAATATATCGCCCGTAAAAGATATCCATAAGAACAGAAGGCACGCGTACCCTGAAACGTTTATGAATACTTTTCACGAGAATGTAAGAACAGAATAAAAATGCACAATTTGCCGGAATGTTACGGAAGACTTTGGCTATTATTTGCAACGAATTAAAATTAAATTAAATTAATGTTATCTGATTATTCTCAATTACAATTTGCGGGATAAAATATTTAACTCAAAATAAGGTCAACGTTTTACTTTTTAATAATTATTGTAAACCGAGAGTTAATATATGGTCTACTTAGATATAAATACTTGAGATGCGAAAGAAATATCAGAATATTAATTTAAAGGGAAAAATTGAACGCGTAAGTTATGCTGGGTTAGGCATAAAGTAGTAGAAGCTGTTTTCGGGGAAACTACCATGGGTAGGGATCAAATTCTTTTCTGAAACCTGAGACCTCGGTGGGACCGTTTATGTGATATATGCGGTATCGCTACCGGGTTGCCCCCCACGAGACGCATAAACGTAATAATTTATATACTATTTCATTTGAAAAAGTGACAGTATGCCTTCCTGGTTCCTAACTCCTTTACATTTTTCGGTACTTCTTTAAATAACTAACACCTGCCATTTCAAATACATTTCATGTGGCATAGGATTGCGAACACGTGAACAGTTAAAAAACAGTATGAAAATTATATGAATTCCATACTTTCATAAAAACTACACTACAATTATATCAGCAGGTGTATAAAATTATGTTGAATCCATATCCACCTCCTTAATTATGCTATCTGTGAGAAAAAGTTTATTTAATTATAATGAGACAAATAAATAACGTCCCTACTCCTTGAAGACAGTTCATCATTTAGTCTGCACACGTCACTGAAAAAAACACTAATTAACTTTAGAATTATACAAAATATTTGTGGCCGTTCCTAATAGTTTCCGAGAAAATAGCATGCACGATTTTATAAGGTCAACCCTGCATAATGAATACCTTAAACCTTAAATTCCCTATAAATCTAGTGTAGAGTTTAAATCTAATCTGAGAGTTATTGCACTTTTTGTACTTATCACCTTACACGATAACTGCATCGTATAAGGTATGAAAGGTCGTTGCACAATTAACGGGTATAGTAGTATAGTAAATCTCATAAAAAGATCATATTTTGTATAACAGCTTTTTACGAGTCCACGTCAATGTCGCTACTGTAATATTTGGAGAAATACTATCAGTAAGAAAATAAGTATAACCCCGGATACACTTCTACATAATTTAATACGCATTAACTGCAATAAATTAAATAACATAAATATGAATGGAATACCACAGAATTAGAGGGGCCATGGCTTGGAAAGTTCACGTTTCAGCTGTATTTTGACTTTAGAGTAGGTGCCAAAGATCCTAGCAATTAGTGCCGAGTTCACTTTGAACTAGAGCCGAGTTAGGGTTTGAATTAGAGATTGAGATATCTTGGCAGACGCATTATCGCATAAATCCGTTCAATCGAATCGAATGTATTCTCTTGGTAGGCGGTTCCACTGTAATCAGACCATAGTTACGCTTCGAATCAAACAAGAAGATCCCAAAATCATTTTACAATTTCAATTCTAATACTACACGAACAAGAACCATAGAAATTGTTTACTAAAACAGACGACTTTTCAATTCCCCTAAAAACACTCGTACTTCGAGTCTAAAACGAAGATCGGCGTCCAACTCGAATCGCTTGAAATCCTTCGTTCCAGCTTCGTTTCCCTTAATCCTCAAAAATGGAATACTAATTTTATCGGGAATCCATTCCGTCTCATTTGAAAGTAAAATATCAAGCTGCTACGTATCGCCGCCGTCCGTGAATCGCGAAAAGTGAAATCCTGTGAAATATTGGCGAAAGGAAATAATTACAGCATTCGATCACTAGCTTCATCCGGTTCAGGCTACGCGCTCGGTACATGACCAGCTAGTACGAGGCTAGTGGAGGAGTAAAAACGGAAGGCGGAAGGGAGGAGAGGGGGAGGACAGGGAATCGGGCAAGATTCCGGTCTATTCACAAGCCTTGATCTAAAGTGTGTCTATCGGGTCTCTTAGCAATTAGCGGCAGTAGGACGAGTGAGTACGTCCGATCTGGGAATGGTAGCCGAAGTACGCCCTCGCCCTCCCTTGCTCTCTCCTCAGTAGTACTTCCATCCATCCATCCACTGTTACTCGGCCCGTGACATCGCTCTAATTGATCCCTATTCCCATAACGCGCTTCTCCCACGAGTACCGGGGATATCGCATTACTACGTACCTCATCATGGCCTCACGGTCTCATACTCGAGGCAGTTGCACCGCTTCCGTGTTCGATCTCTTTCTTAACCCCGCTAAATTAGCTTGGAAACGTCGCGGGCGACAATCGAGGCCTTTAATTTGGGCTCCTCCGCTCGCCCTCTTTACAATATTAGTCTTCAGAGACGCTCTTCGTTAAGTACCGTCTCAATGACCGCGGTGGCAATGAATTATGAGAGGGAGGGATGAGAAAGCTGGTACATTATAAATGCATTCGTCAAAGATTAATGTGAAACGTTGTTAGGAAGCCCACTAATACGGACAGGATCCTCGCTTGTGTCAACAAGGACGTGCCAGCTTCACTGGCGTTCCCCAAACAGGCTTGCGAACACAATTGCTTCCTCCACGACTAATTGTAAACTTAGCTGCTGGTCAGTGTAGGATAATTATGCTAATATTATGAATGAGTATGTACAATTAGGGTGGAACTTTTAGGGGAATTGTTTTTAAGGGTTTCTTTGCGGCACACTCTAGAATAGTTCCAATCAATGAAAAAAAATCTGTGTTAAGTTTTGAGCCCAATTGGATGAGGGAACGAGGAGTCTGTGGGCCCTTGAACATTGAGATAATTATACTTAACAGCGCACAAAGTCGATTTTATTTAATTATCATTTTATATTCGACCAAACATATTTCTCGCCCACAAATTTGAGAGCTTTCTCACCCCTTCAACATGAAAGTCAGCCGATAAAAAAAATACCTGTCAAATATATTTGTAAGAACCACTTTCTACCAAAGTCGCATCAAGATCGGCAATTGTCACTTCGATATGTTCCGTTGTGAATACGTGAGGTCCTATAAGCCTCCGAGTCCTGGAATTTCGAGTTGCATCGATGATAAAATATGTAGTTACCCCAGGGCGTTCCTAACAAATTGTAAAGTGAAGTATTTTCAACCCTCCAGCTGTGAAAGACGCTCATATGCAATGTAACAAAATACCTTGCAATTTCCTACACCAGAACACACACAATCCTATCAACTATCAACTATCTTTTCCCTTTTTCTATTTATTTCTATCCCAGTAACCAACATGAAACCTCAAGGAAACACCCTGTGATGAATATTCGCGACTACCCGGTTAATAACGCCGACGCGGAAAGATTTGCCACGAAAATTCGAAAACGCAGCAGCTGGGGCGGCAGCGCATTGAAGTAATCGCCGGATCGCTCCCCTTCCGACAATTTAACGGCGCGCATGAAACATTACGAGGGTTTTTAAAAGCGCCCGGTATTACCATTCTTAACCCTATTGACATCGTTAAGCGTAAAAGCCAGGCAATGTCCCTGCTCTTTTCTGTTTCATTGATCCCTGTGCTCTTCCAGGCGTTATCGTCGGCGACGTATCCATACTACGCGGCGGCAGCAGCTGCCGCCGCGGCGGCGGCGGGCGTCGCGGGTGTCGGAGGCGTCGGTGGCGTCGGCGGTGCTGGCCAGCTGGGGTACTGGTATCCGCCCCAATCCTACCCCACGACAGCGGGACAGATGCAGGCTGGTGGCTTCCTCCAAGGGATGCAGGGATACACTTACGGACAGTTCGCTGGGTATCAACAGGCGCAATACATGGGGTAAATATCCATTAGAAACACTTATTCCCACCACCGCTGCGACCTTCACTCTCATCTTGCATTGAGCATCAGGCCGGGAAACGAGAGACACGCGTAGCTTTCTTAAATCTAGGATGATCTTCAAAGAAACGAGAACGCGTTTGGGTCAGGAAAGACCCGGGGGCCGTAGTAGAGTCGAAGAAATGGGAGCGCGATTGGGTCGGGGATGACCCGAGGGCCGTATGAAGATTATAGGAATAGGAACGCGGTTGGGTGGAAAACACCCGGGGATAGTGGTAGGGTTAAACGAAGTAAGAATGCTTTTGCTGCAGCGGTTCTGGGGTATCATGCCTTACAGAGACATAGTGATGTGGTAAAAGTAGTGAAGGGAAAAATTGCTAGCATCCTTGAGTGCGCTGCGGATAATTCAAGAGCTCTGAGGTGAATTCCTTGGTATTAGTACTGTAAGTTCCTGGGACTTGTAGGAATAAAAGTAAATGTGTGTAACAGTGTAGGGATATCGTTTTACTGTACATTGTTGAGTGGGTCCCAGGTTAGGCGGCATATCTCTGCAAGGCACAGTACGTTTTTGAAGCAACTGGGAATTATTTCAATGCAGCGGCACTGAGATAAAGGCTGTGTAGTTCATCACAGTCTTCTTACCAGAATGATGATTCTGATAAGAATTCAAATGAAACATTAATGATATAATGGCAATGATATAATGATTATGAGCATCGATTGAAGAGAAAGTACGATTCATGTAAACAATGAAATCGCAAAGAATTTAATTCATATTTTCCCTGCAAATTAAATATTTGTGAAACCAGTCTTTTTCTATATCTATAGTAACCCAAAAATAATTTCTTATATGTGTTTACGTCATGCATAGGTACTGTATGTTTTAAGAGTCACCAATTGTTTCTTTATAAATCATCTTATTAAAAAATTTTCAACCTTGAAGCACTTTATAACTCACATTATCATATTGTTCAAGAAAACATTATACTTGACTACAATCAACAAATTTTAAGGTCAATAAATATACATATATCCCTTCGAGTAGTAAAACTTCAAGGTAAATTGTAAAGTATGAATATACACAAGTTTGCAAAGAGCACCGATTTACATGATGCATTTCATAAGCATAATTAATACAATTTCTACAATTCATATTCCTTATTACACGTAAGACCCTGAAGTTTTTAAAAACGAAAGTGGCATTTGCAATTACATTAAATTGAAGGAAGTAGAAAATAGTTTAAAAAAGGGGTCTTTTGTATATTATTATCATAACAGATATCTGTGCAGATTTTAAAAACTGTTACGCGCAACTTGTTCTCTTTTGTCAAGTGAACAGTACTTCTGTTGTTTCAATAGGGCTTTGTTACAAATGTCTGTTGTCCTCGCTTCCGTTGCATTTTCTCTGTAAAGAAACAGGATCAATTGTAACTCGCCAGTTGCCCGAAACAAGACTGTGGCAGCTTTGTTGACACGACTTAAGTAACAGCAATTCTTTTGATCCTTATTTCGAGGACAAACTGCAGATAAACTTCAACAATACCCCACTTGATTTTCTATTTCAATTTAACGAGTGTAGCCACGGACTTTTGATCCTTCTTTCACAACTTTGTTAACATTTTTTTTTATTTAATGAAAATTTAAATGAATGCAGCGAAATTTTAAAATACGATTGCAGTATTATGCAACCTTCAGAAGTTAATTTTTTTCTATCTTTAAAAATAAATATTTCAAATACACTGTGTTACTCTGATTGCCAAAAGTGTAAAATGAAAGAAAGTAAATTAAGTTATTTAAATGATAACTCAGTAACGAAGTAAAATTATTATAATGTCACATTTAACTATTTTAAATTTTAAATTTCCTACGTTTTAAATTTTATTTGTGTATTAAATTTATTCCAAAGTGTCATGAATAATCATACTAAATTAACCTAATAAATGATTTACATGTAGTGTGTAACCTTGAACTAGAAAAATGTAGCACTGCAAACAGTTTGCGAATACAAACGATAATGGAAAAGCACCAGTAGGTACTTGCAGAAATGGGTGAATAAACCAGTAAATAAATTTAATTGGAAATTCGACTGCGTCGTAAAGTAGTAAATACTGCGCTCGTTTAAACTGTGACCTGCAAATGCGGAAAGTACAAAAGGGCGCAACTTTTAAGGATCACACAGTATATACCTCGAGGAAATTTCTGGGATAGAATATCTCTCGACGCTTTTACGATCTATGAAATGACGCCCTTAAAGTGGATATCCAAATGTTTCTGGAGTATCGTCAGGACTGTAAAATAAGTAATGGTATACGTTTGAAATAAACTAAAGCATTTAATTGTGTATGTAGCACGGTGTGGAACTGAAACTGACGTTTTACACCCTCTATGAGATTTAAACGGTACGAAAATTAAGGAAGCGTCCTTCGTAAAATGCTATCAAATGTTCTTCGGCATTAATCGTTGGCAGGTCGGTCAAAAGCGAAGAAGTAGTCTGAAATAGGTCGCCAAAGCTGAGGAGCATATCTTACTTACCTTTAGGATGAACAATTATTTGCTTGGATGCATACACGTTCTGTGATAACATAGAAAAAACCAATTTATTCTCCATTTATGCTTAATGATAATAATTATAATATTCTTGCACTATTAAAAATAGTGCGCTTCACGTTTCCACTTACATTTGAATCACTTCACATTTCTGCAAGGAAAATCTGTTCAATGGTCTCGTAAGTAGCTTCGTATCCGCAAATCTGCTTGGTGCATTAACAGCTAAATAAGTAGCTTGGAGTACAGAATTGGTTAATGCAATGTAATGTAATACCTATAGATAGAAAATAAGGGGTTCTAAATTACAGTACAGTTATTATTAACTCCTACTATTGCCAGCTATTCCATAGAATCATAATACTATGGTGTTACTTTTATTTAGAATAATTACTATTTAATTGTGTATCACTAAATGCCTGAGATTCGTATAACGTAAAAAATCGAATGTAATTTTTGCTGCAACCAGGAATATGGACGATTCTTCGTGTAAAAATGAATATTCAATTTGCAAGAAAATTTGTTTGCGCGCGGCTGGATTTTCTACGAAACAAAATGTGGTTTAAATAATACACAGTTGTGTTTTTACAGATTATGTATTAATTTCTTATTGCGTTAAAAGTTGCTGAAAATGTCGTTCCCGTTGTTGCATGTGAATATAAAATGCTAATCCATTTCCACTCTGTAATTTTTCAGATGTTTTTGTTCAAACTTCTTCATTAATTAAACTTGTTAAATAAAAATCAGAAGCAGCGATTGGTGGTCATGAAATTCAATATTTTACTGTCATAAGTAATTGAAACACAATTTTTCATGTGCACTAGAAAGCAAGCAAACAGTTTGTCAGAATGGGGTGCATTGATTGAGCTCTATCACTGTCATAAGTAGAAACGGCGAGTAATAGTCAGACGCGATAACTAAATCAAGAGACACGGTAGTGTCTCGCGCCAAGTATATATATAGATATATGCGCCGCGCGAGACACAGAGTGTATCTATTACGGCACGCCGCGCTATCAAGTACCCTGAGATTATCGAATCTCAATAACGGCTGGTCCGATTAGACTTTGAATGGTCTTAATGGATAGCTTGGGTTTAATTTACATAAGAAAAGTGTCTTCGTTTTGTTCCTACGTGCCTTAGGAGCTGAGATATTTTGATGTAAAGTTGCAATTTGCCGAATTTTATGTTCTGAAGAATTAAGAATCGTCATCGTCAAGTGTGGGCAAGAGGGGAACATGAAAGGGAGAGGAAATGTCCAATATCCACGTCGCTGATTCGCTGAAGGTTTCGGCCAATCGCGTAACAAATCGTTGTCACGTGACAGCTAGCAGAGAGCAGAACTGTCGAGGTAAACGTAACCTAGCTAGTGTCAAACAGTTATAACCTGTCAAGTGTGAAATAAGGAAACTAGTTAAAAATTTTTAAGTGACACGAGTTTTTACACCATAGAGGACACTGAATTATTGTCTCAATTAACAAGGTAAGTCGCCAAAATTTTTCAATAGACTATTTATGTAGAGCATATAGAAACGGAGGGAACGCACAGACTTGGAAGTTGCCGGAGGAGGTTTGACAGTAAAGCACCTTCTTTCCCAGAAGTTTTGACAAAATAATATATTGTTTTTATACCAGCAAACTATTTTTACATTAGAGTTTTTATGTATAAAGCTTATAGAAATGAATGAAGGGGACGCACGGGCTTATATAGAAACGAAAGGAATGGACAGGCTTGGGTAAAAATGAAGGGGATGTACAGCCTTGGAGGTTGTCCGAAGAAGGATAGATAGACAGAGAAGCTTGAAAGAAATTTGTCAAATAAGGTAAATCGACGAACTTTGTCAAATTAGCGTAGCATTAAGAATTAAGAAAATTATAGCTTACTGCTTGCAATGTATAGAAAGTTACATTATTGATTGAAGAAAGTGCGATGAAAACGCATCTCCCTTGATACTTTTCTATCTCTTGTGAAAGATATTTCTAAAACTTTATTTTAAAATCCACCATAGTTCCCACGCTAATCATTAATTTTATTAGTTTCACATTACCAATATTTAAATTCACTAATGAACATATTAAATTAATTTTATTCCAACACCAATAAATTGTGCGTTAAATATATTGGAGCTCTTCGTTCATTTTTGATAAATTACCATTAGCATTTAAATTTCCTTCAACAAGAGTTTCTGCCATACGCTCTCACCTCCTTCGGACACATTATGTAGTCTCCACGCTTACTATAGGAAAAGTCCACCCTTCTTCTAAAACTTATATTGTTTAATTTTATATTGTATAATAAAGTTATATTGTAACTAAAATGTGGATTTTATATATTTACAGATAACTGAAGCACAAGATGATGCAGTGTGATCTACGTCAGAAAAAAAATTTATTGTAATATAGTATAATATTAATTAAACTTTAATTAAACTTTTATTCAGCTTCGATCCTCTGTGTGGTTCTTGTATGTTTGCTTCATATTTGAAAACTCAAATTTAAACCAATTCCACCAATCCAATTGTCTTGTAGCTTTGCAGGTGTGCGTAGTTTGGACGACAATATAATATATTGTTAATTAAAAAAAATAACTTCGACGGGGTGAAAAAATTATCCAGTCATCAATAAACACTACAAAATGTGTGAAATCCTCACAAAATTACCTTTTTCAAAAAAAGGTACAAAAAAGAGCGCCAAGTATATAATCCCATAAAAAAGGATCCCATTTAAAAACATTGTCGTAAATTAATAGCTTTACAAAACTAATGATATACACCAATTGCGCCAATTATCGCAATGACTATTTATACAAACAAAAAAATGTATCAAATAATAGTAAACAGATATATTTTTATACAAATAAATATTTTAATACGAATAAATATTTTATTCAAAATAGTTGGCGCTGCTCTCGGAATTGGTGTTGCTAAACTGAATAAATATGTCTGAATCAATAAGTCTGGCCTTGTTTTATTTATTAACCAAGACACTTAACATTTTTTTCAGAGAGCAGCGCCAACTATTTTGAATAAAATATTTATTCGTATTAAAATATTTATTTGTATAAAAATATATCTGTTTACTATTATTTGATACATTTTTTTGTTTGTATAAATAGTCATTGCGATAATTGGCGCAATTGGTGTATATCATTAGTTTTGTAAAGCTATTAATTTACGACAATGTTTTTAAATGGGATCCTTTTTTATGGGATTATATACTTGGCGCTCTTTTTTGTACCTTTTTTTGAAAAAGGTAATCGTATTTACATGGGCAGGCTACGATCGTGAAGAGTACTTTTTAGTCGAAATCGAAGTGAAAATTTAAAGGTAGAAGTATATAAATCTTCCCAGAATATTCGACGCTAACACTTAGCTATTTTTATGAAAACTCATTCTATACAGCAAAATTTTTAACCGTTAAATTGATTTCATTTCTATTTCAAATTGTAAACGTTGATAAAAGGAATAAACAAGTCTATTATACAACGTGGCTTTGATATCACTCATTTACCCAGAAAATAGAGTACCTAGTAGTATAGTGCTCTAATTAGTCAGACGTTTTCGCGAGAAACCCTCAGACTCAATTTACTCGTGAACTAGACCTCCTACGAAAAAATCTTATTCCTCATTTTCGATTCTGTTTGACACGTAGAATTCGCCACATTTTCGGTTGCGCTGCGAATTACATTTTAGCCCGCGTATTTCTGAAATCGTGACTTGCACTGGTAATGCAATCGTTCTTCCACGCCAAATCAATCGCATCTTGCACTAATCTTGTGTAGCACTAAGCTAGCAAAATCTCCCTTAATTTTACATTGCCTACATCATATTTTAATTTCATCCAGATGTATAACATAAAATGCAAGAACAAAGAAAATTAATTAAATGCTTTCTATCCTTATACAAAAATTTATAAAACGTCATATGAATCTTTCCAATTTCCCGCGAGCCTTGTTGACAGATTTCTATGGGACGTCCAACTATGTGCTCAGGTTGTTGAACGGAGTAGTAAACATTGTACTCTTAACAGAGATATCGAATCGAGTTTGCGCATTTGCCGATCGCGCAATTTTTAGAGATTACGCGGCATGGACGAATGGGGTGCTTTCTGGGGAGCAGAATATCTTTCAACGTTCTTACGATCCGTAAAACGACGCTCTTAAAAGAGCGTACCCGAATGCTTCTCGAGCGTTACCAGAATTGTCAACCAGTAATGTAAGAAATTCTGTATAACCGAAAACTTTCAGTGCCCTGCATCGCGCGGTAAACATTTAAAAACCTTCAGACGACAATATATTTATTCACATAATTTGAATTTTAAAATTCCATATTTCAATCATCTCGGGTGAATTATAAATCGTTTTTACCATAGCGCCCTTGAGAATTATTTATCACGAAAAACGACTGCGTTAACGAACGCTTTGGTTTTAATATTTTCGATACTTACAAATTAAATTTATTCGTCCGATTATTTCTTAATCAGTTTTTGTCACTATACAGAACAGCTTCTAGTTTCTTTCATACGCGAGAAATATTTTCCTACTTTTTTCAGTCTCTTCCTTCGTGCGTGGTAACTCAGAAAAGCTGCATACAATTGATTTGTCCCATAAATTTATTTCCATCGCGTCTGCCGTGATCGCGTGTGCGGCTCGTAAAGTATGTTAAAAATGTTATTGGAAGGTAGGCGTTGACGTTACATAACTCACAGCCATAAGAGATCTCGTGTTACAACGACGGAACGTAAATGCAGAGCGTTATAAAACTGTCAGTTCGGTACTAAACGTTATCTAACAACAATTTTAAGTGTAAAGTCGAACGTTCAAGTAATAGTAAATCTGTGTGGTAGGCAGGGCATCGGTTCTACCTTTTTTCCTTGCCACACAGATTAGATTTCTTCAAGGTTGCATGAAATTTATGTGCAACTTGATACATGCATTTTATTTTATCTTGTTTTGCCATTAAATCCTGAACTCAATAGCCAAGGATTTTATTTATGGCACAATTTTTTTCCACATATTTGGTCAATTATGAACAATTTGTTCAATTACATATTGAATGTCTCTCACAATTTATATTTTACAATTATACAGAACGTGACCCTGATAAAAATTATACTAAGGATATTTTGGCATTTATTTATTTATTTAGGAACTTTCAACTTTTGTCTTGAAAAATAATTATATTATAGGCAAGGAAAGTGTGTAAATCGTTCTCATTTTCATTATGTACTGATAGTCGCGATAAAACCCAGCATTTGTTTTCCCCTTATTCTTTTTTGCATTTAACATTTCCGATGGAATACAGGACACTATTACAAATGAGTAAATGGCACAACAACAATGCATCACGACTTCAAAATGTAACTTGATTCAGGCTCGCTGCGATTTATACCATTCTAGTTGTAACATGTGTCGCAAACAAAAACTAAATACTACCTGGAAAAAATAATACATTTGAAGAGTAAGAGGAAAAACAGGGAATGACCATTTTTCGTGATTTTGTGATTTATATCATATTTTGTTGGTGGAAACTGGGACTACCAAATGGTCGAATCACAAAGGTTTATAAAGTCCAAATACCCCCGTAAGATAACGATACAAATTGAGTATACTGGTTAAAAACGGAAAATGTTAAATCAAAATATGGAAGAGGAAACAAAAAATTATTTAAGAAGAAAATTATATAAAAAAATTAAATTCATTGAACCTTGTCTCTTTACTGATGAAGGAAAGTATTAAAACTTAATTTCCCCGATAAATCTGTTTTGTGACATTCTCTGTTTCTTCCCGTTACCCTTCATTTACAGGTTCCGAAAAGTACCATAAAGAAAACAACACGTTTATTGGTCGCACCATTGTCTTCCCTCCTTCTTACACATTAATCTGTCACTATTTAAAATTCATCTAAATTTCCTCCCTACGAGTTCCATGCAAATGTAACAAGAGCTTCTGCACGTTACCAAAAATATACCGTGCAACAATTCGTGTTACATCTGGCACAGGATATCGACCCGTTGCCCGTTTCAAGTTGAATGAGCAAAAATTCTCTTTTCTCCCCTCTCCAGAACCTGCTCATTTATTTACGCGGGAATTATATGTACAACCTGTAAATACAGAATGGGAATGGGTGTCCACGCCGCTGGCACGCCAGCAGGCTGGGGCCAGGGATTACCCGGGGGACCACAGTTACCGTCACACCATGCCACGACGGTCACGGCACCCCCAGGGGTGCAAGCCGCGCCCCCACCACCTCCACCGCCGGCACAAATGATGGCCTACCCGATGCAACAGTTCCAGGTATCCATTATCTTTCTGTGCCTTCTTTCTATGCGCGTTGCATATTCTATTCTATACGTCCCGTACTCGATGTAAGTGTACCCCGCTTCCCGTATTTCTGTATTGTATTACTTACTTGATCCATTCATTGGGAGATCAGCGAATTCGATCAATCGCGCGATTCTCACAGTTATGCAACGACGGGCACAAAGGGGAAGCATTTCTTTCATACCTGCTTCCATTTTCCCCTGACCCTGTTGCCGTAATAAGGGCGCACTGCTTAAAATAATTACGGGATAATATTCTTGAACAGCTTTGATGAATGAAATATGAAATGTTTTGTATCTGATACGGCACAGTGTGTTTTTTTTTACCGATTATTGAACTTTTAAACAGAAGAGAGATTTTTACGTGACGTTTTCTATTATTGTAATCCTTTAATTAGATGTATGGTGTACGATTTAAGAAGATTTGGTTATAGGTGCAATAACATTTTAGTGGTGGTTGGAAGAAAATTTGAAAAGTTGGGAAAGTTATAACTTGAGAAGAGGGAATTGTATTTTGAAAGAATAGTCAGTCTGTCGTAATGATATCTATCAATACCGTGCAATAAAAATAACAAAGTAGTAGTATATACTTTGTGGATTAAACAAAAGGAAATTAAAATGAAAGTCCGGTTACGGAAATTCTGTAATCTGATATTAAGCATGTATCCAGCTTTTCTTCTGATCCGATCGAATAGTAAAAAATGAATGGATCAAATTATGGTAATAGTTTTTCAAGTTTCAGTCTTGGCTTCTGTACACAGTAAAATATTTCATGAGGTGACTGGATGATTGTTGATTGTGAACGTTTGTGTAATGAGTGGCTTTTTTAATAGGATTGTTTGTTTCTTGTCCTTAAAAATTTTATACAGAGAATCGTTTTACGTTTTGCACTTCATTCGTGTTAAGCGATGGTAACGGCCACATAATGAATGTCGCACCCTCCCATTTTTACATGCATGAATTTCTGCGACGCATCCTCGTGATCACTTATCTTGTCATGCATGCAGCTTCGTCGATCAAATTTAATTACATTTCACTTTAAAGTCGAACCATTTGTGAAAAATTTAAATTCTTGTTTCCGTTATTCCATTGAACTGTATCACAAAACAAATTTTGTGGACCATTGATTTTCAAGCATAAAAAATAACGGGGCAATTACCCTTTTAGCGGATTGAATTTTAAATTGGTAATTTGAAAATATCATTATGCTTTATGGAAAATATTGTAGTGTATTTGAATTAATTAAAAATGATATTTTTAATTTACTTAATACTGTGATTATTTAGCAAACATAAAGTATAATTCTCCTTTAGTTAATTCCAATTTTGTTACATGCATTTATTCATCAATCAAACAAACTTTCTCTGAATGTTCAACACAAAATTCATCACGAAAAAATTTGAACACGCTGTTTTACTATTTATTTATTTATTTCGTTACATTTTTATTTACTCGAAGAAACAACGTTCCCAGAAATCGTCATCAGTATAATAACTATAATCAGTTGGTGTGACTGCAGAGCGAATTGATCATACTGAATGGCAGACTCGAAGGTCCGATTTTTCGATCACCACGCATGAGGACTCCAAACCTATTCTCAAATATTTGTGCTCATGTTTAATACGCACGAGTGTTCGTCGGAGCATGGACTTGGCTGAAGTACACGCTTGTTCAACTTTATTTGTCTAAAATCGAGTATCTCGCTGGGTTTTCTTCGATTCCTTCTAATACAAAAAGACATAAGACATTCCAATTTCAAGTGAAACATAAGAGAATCATGATTTTTTAAATTATCCATCAAATGTCATGGACTGAAATCTGTAATCATATCACGATCGAGTAAAGTATATAAAAAATCCAAAAGAAAGTAGAATTATCATGTGCACGCACAACTTGATAACTACGGAACTGCTCCTTCACATTTTCTTCATGAAGATCATTGCGAATTGAGGAGTTGAAATGGCAAACGATGTAAGCGCCAAAAAAATAAAAAATTATTAGCGCGATAAATGCTTGAAGTGCTATAATAATTCATTTTAGTTTCTAGGACTGTTGCGAGATGGAGCTGAGATCACACGTACCAACGTCGCTGTAGTTGGAAATATTGAAAATCTTCACTTTTTTCACTTACGTCATTTACCATTTTAACTCCTCAATTCTTTAAAACGCTGGCACACGTGTTCCTTTTTATTGCAACTGTTGAAAAAGTGAACGATGAAAGCTGTTGTTTGAACCAATGACTGCCGGCCAGGAGAGATACTCGAAATCATCCGAAAAATTGTCTTTATTTACATATTTCGGTTCGCAGGCACAGTGATCGCTACCACTATCATCGCACGGCCTGGCTTATCCTTACTTTCAAATATCACTTTACATCAAGGAAACTGCATCTACGACCTGGCTCAACCTCGTATTCAACCAGAAAAATGTCGTTGGAGACCGTGTTTATATAATGAGTATCACCGTTTCGTATGAAATGCAACTCCATGGAGGAGAGGCAGCACAGACAATAGCGAAAGAAAGAACGCACGAGCGTCCCGTTGTGTCGCCACTGTCGTCGTTGATATTTCGATTTCGATTGCACCGAGGAACTTAGCCATTGGTCCACGGAAAATGGTTGCCCGATCGCACATCACAGTCACGTGATCAAAAAACATGTCCACGTTACACTGATACGTTTCTCTCGGCGTTTTTCTTTTTTCCTTTGTTTCTCACTACTTAGTCGAAGAGGCCAAGCAACACAGCTCGTAGGATACCGCCTCTTTGATCGTTCACACTTTCCGAGCATTAAAAGCAATTGAGGTTGAGTCACGGTAAAGGTAGATTCAGATCGACCAGTCTTCGTGTGTTGGAATGTGAAGAGTTCAAACGCGGAACGAAAGGGACTGCGTGAGAGTGAAAGAGAGGCAGGGAATTGAGAACAAAATGGGTGTTTAGTGTTGAAGACGAGAGATTGAAGTGAGCGTGCGTGCGAGAAAGGGAGAGAGAGAGAGAGAGAGAGAGGATGAACGGGAGAGAGAGAGAGAGAGAGAGAGGATGAACGAGAGATAGAGAGAGTGAATTGTCGAGAATATTTCTATTATTTTATTGAAATTCGGACCAAGACTTAACCAGTGTTTGTGTGTTCAAATGGTAAAGTGTGTTCTTGGTTGCGGTCCAGCTAGCGGATGAGGACTGGCTGACGCCTAGCCTTCTAGTGTGATGGTAAGCAAGTACACCCCACCAACAGGAACAACTTCTACAGCAACAACAGTTACCACCACCACCATTATCACCACCACCACCACCACAACCAACAACAACTATAAAATTTCCGTCACCGTTGACGCCACCGCGACAGCAAAAGCAACAGAAATCATGCCGCTTCCGGCTTGACGACACGTAAAACAGATGGCAGTGATCGCCAGAGAACAAGTGACGACCGCTTACTAAGCAGAGAGCCACGGAAGGAGAATGACGGGATGGAAACGGGGTACGGACCTCTCATCTACGAACGTTTCCTAAAGCAACCGAAACGAAGAAGAGAAAGATAGACACTTCCACGCTCCCCGTAAATTTTCACGTCCAAATATAGCCGGCAATTTTTGCGAGAAAGGAAAATGAACCGCTACCGTCACCAAATCAGAGGTATCCTCTCGTCCAGTCTGTAGGATAACGTAGCGTCTCTCTCGGCTTGAATTAATAGATAGCGTTGCCGTCACGGTAGTGTCAAAAGCTTCAGTAATGAAACACGAATTCCGGGGTACGCGGACCACCATGTGATCGTCGAACACCGTTTGTAACATAAACAGCCAATATTTTGTGCGTCGCGTCGGGCCACAAAGGGACTACTGGCTATGCGGCAGAGGGGAGCGAGGCGACCCGTGCACGTCGAAGATGCCCGTGACTCACACTTCCCGGCATTCGATCAACGCTAAGCTTCTTTGTCTCGCGACGGGAAGAGGGGGAGGAGAAATTGGAAAGCGACGGAGCGCCGCCAAATACCCACCCGTAACCCGGATTCATTATTTTTGTAGTTTGGGGCTTGTAACAGCGAGAATTGTAATACTGCGACGGCGCGGCGCGGAGAGCGTGAACGCGTTACACGGAGCTCTATGCGGCGGTCGCCGATGTAATCGCGGTGTATAAATGGTAAATAAGAGAGATTCGAGGAAACCACGTGCACACTTGTGAAGATTCTATACAGTCTATAAAAATGGCGGGAAGAACAAAGGAGCGTTATTTAAGAACGAAATTCAACAATTTAGCTAGTTAGGTAGGTATGTTATAATAAAAGCGTTACTCGAGGGCGATTCGAAATTCGGCGGCAAGGCGGAAGCAGACCTCCACAAAAAAAAAAAGTCGACGATCCCGCGTTCCTCGGGATGGGGAGGATTTGGAGGGGGAGGGGGACTGTTAAAAAGCGCACCTTCGTACAACCACTCGACTATCGTGAACCACGGAACTGATAGATCCACCGTGTCTTAATCCATTCTCCGCCGCTGCGAGGACTTCCCCCCTTCGGTTATTATATTTATTATCAGACTCGTGGCCAAAAAGACAAATCATGCACGAAGTCTTCGCAGACAGTCGAAGAGCCGTTTTTATTGTTCGACTTGAATCCTTCTGACGCGGCACCTAGACAGTTGGATATTTTTATAAAAGATCAGCCGCATGCGCCGAGGGGCGTCGACCGGTGCTTGGCGCGTCGATCTCGCGACTACGACGACGGAGCAGAAAAGACAGAAAAGAGAGGAAAAAAAAATGACAAAAAATAGAAGAGGGAGAAGAAAAATAACGAAAAAAATAAATGGTACCACGGATCGGAGAGAGCGTCCAATGATCGGTCGACTCCAATCAATCGTGCCGGGTCTACCGTGGTTTTTAACTTATACTTTAGATTTTTATATAATACGCATACCATAGAACCAAAGAGGAAATCTCGACTTTAAGACGCTTAAGCAATAAATCATTAAGCTTAGGATGGAGAGTAAGTCGTTTATCCCTGCGTCTCTCTGCTGTGACTCGCTCTGAGCTGATCATGCTCGCTGGGCTACGAATTCGCGACAACGAAGGGTATAATAGATTGGAGAGAAGGGGACATGACGAGGGGGTTTAACGATTCGATAAGTGAAGGGGAAGAATCGATTCACGGTCTGTCCGATGTCCCGAATTTCGACTTGGCCAATTTCTAATGTGGAGAAACGGAGGACGAAGTCGAAACAAGTGTAAGGATGCGTGACGCTCGTGCGTGCGATTAAGAAAAAAAAAAAAAATAATGTATGAGAATGGGAGTGAGAGGAAAGAGGAGAGCGAGAGAGAAAGAGAGGGAAAGAGAGTGTGTGAAACAATGAAAAATTATAACACAAGCGAGAGACGAAAAAAAGAAATTAAACAATTCGTAGATAGACACATTGCACAAACAGCACGAAAGTTAGATTAGATACATCGGGTTTCTTCCTCACGAATCTGTATCCTGTCCTTCGATTGAATCTTTTAAGGGTTGCTTCTGTCTAATTCCGTCGTATCGAGAAGAGAAAGCAAATCCTCCGGCGTTTAAGCTATTTAACTAGTAGCGAAATAGAGGCGATGGTACATGCATCGTTAGAAACGAACGGGCGCAGGAATTTGGGAGAAAGCGATATGCGAAGATCGACAACAGTTTGAAGAGGTTTGTATATCGAGAAACGAAGTAATCCCATCTGGTTTGCCAATCTATAATCCTCTTGGGCCTTCGCAACCCGTCTCTTACTCCACGCTTATTCTCTTTCAGTTTCAAGCACGATCCGGGACTTCGTACTATTCTTCGTACATTTCTCCATTGACGGGCCACCTCGAAATCACCGTTCCGCTATACAGGACGTTTCAAAATTATGGTACGAACTGACACACGCAGATAGAAACGTTACGCTAATAGAAATCGAGAAGCTCTCTACCGTTTAGCAATCCAAGCATTCCTGTCCAAGGTGCAAGCAATTTGAATCCAGAAGTCTCACTTCTGGTGCGCGCTGTTCAAACGTCGAACGGACAGTCAACATTTAGAATATAATAATAAATGAAAGGATGTAGTGTTAAATATCTGGAGGAATGAAGAAGTAGGTCAGTGGTTGCAATTCTGCTAATGTCGTAACAAGTGAGACCTAAACTTTCACCTGTGTGCTCTGTCGATCGTTATTGCTACTTAATTGTGTACTAAAATTATGCTATTGTGCTGAAAGGCTGAAAAGAGGAAAATTAAAAAAGAAATAGTCGTATTTACTAGGGGATTAAACCTTATCCCACTTTTCATATCCTTATAAATCATAAATCTTGCAAACAAGTAACAGAAATCTTCCTAAATCACCCCTTCCACATTTCTTCTACATTCCAAATATCATAACAAACACCGATATCCCTCCGAAGCCCTCTTCTGAAGTTTCCGCTGATGGAGGAACTAAATATTACTTTTTTTATGCAAAATTTCATAAAATAGAACAATTTGTTCTACGAGGAGATGCGAAGATTAAAGTGTACAGCTTTAGCGGGTGAAACGTTGTCTGGACAAGAGGCAATTTAAATTCAAACTGCGCGCCCCGGAAGTCGGACTCCCGAACTTTTATTTCTTATATCACGAGAATGGAGCCTCCGATTGCAGAACGGTAAGGGACTCATCGACTTCTTTTATTGCGTGGAATTTGCATGCTTCGGCTGGCCCCGTAATTTTGGGACAACCTGTACGGGCGCAGAGTGTGCTTTCGTGTTTGTACGGTGTCTCTCGGTAATGAAGCTGTCTCATCATACGGGTGCACGGCGAAATCCGTGAGTTTTGTTGCGATCCGATGAAACCCGTAGGATTTAGACGAGCGGATCGGAAGGGAGCGAAAAAGGGTAGGGAAAGAACGAGGAGAAAAGTAACGAACGATAAAGGGGGAATGGTGGCGGATAAGGATGGACCGAGTAAAGGGAAGGGGGCGGGGGAAGCGATAGACAAGTTTGTTATTAATCAAAAGATAGACGGATCGTGCTTTAAACGAATCAAAAGTGTTTAACTTTTTCCAAATCAAAAGCGCGATGATCAAAGAACGATACCGGGGCATTTTTCAGAGACGTAGACGAAGAAAGAATGGCTTCGAACAGGACGCGAGAGCATCGAACACGAGAGTACGGCGAAATCAAACCAGCTCGGGACAAATGTAGCGTTTAGCGGTTATCAGTAAACTTACTAATTTCTGAACGACGCGATATGTAACACGTTGATATGGATATAAAAAGGTGTGCCTTCAGTCCATCTTGCGGACCACAGATATTTCGTGCCATTAATTCCTCGTGAACTAAATACTGTTCTATTCGGCGATAGAGGAAACGTTTTGCACGTCTGAAACATAAAACTTAAGTATACAAATTTGGAAACTTGACGCGTAATTCGATGACTCCCCCTCTTACGAGGAGAGCACCAGAATTGGAAATGCACTTTTGTAACGAGTTGTATGTAGGTATATCAAATTGTATAGCCAAGGCAAGTAAAGTTGAAAGAATCCCTTCTTCACTTGAAACTTGAAAGAAACCTGAAATGATTTCTCCAAGTCAAGTAAATAACAGGTTCACATTCGTAATGTAGTTTCAAGATATTTGAAACTTACTTGAATTCAAGTTGACACTTAGGTGAAATCATGTTACTTGAAACTTACTTGAATTCTAGTTACTTTGAAACTTACTTGAATTCAAGTTACTTGGAACTTACTTGAATTCCAGTTGAAACTTACTTGAATTCGATTTGCTTGAAACTTACTTGAATTCGATTTGCTTGAAACATACTTGAATTCGAGTTACTTAAAATTTACTTGAATTCGAGTTACTTAAAACTTACTTGAATTCAAGTTGCTTGTAACTTACTTGAATTCAAGCTGCTTGAAACTTACTTGAATCCAAGTTACTTATAGTCGTGTAACTTGAGTAATGTGAACGAGGCTTGGCTCGATTGGCCGTTCAAGAAGCCTCCGTCTTAAGCGCAAGTGCAGTATGTTTTGAAGACATTTGCGTTTAAAAAATCAGTTATAACATTCAAGACACTTGAAGAAATTACCATTTGTCCGAATTGCACCTAACGGGAATTGATCCAGCGAACTCCGGATGTAGAAGTTAACGCTCTACGCGCACTGCCACCGTATTACGCGGACAAATATTAATTCCGAGCGTCGACAGCAATAACCGATTTTTTTACTGCAAACATCTCGAAACCGAATGACCAATTGCATCCAAAAGAGGGGTGTTTCGTGAATGGCTCATCGAGCCCTACAATTTGATATATGACCGATTACAAAAGTGCGTTTCCAGTTCTGATACTCTCCTCGTTAGTGTCTTCCCAGTACGAAAACCATCGCGACAGAATTCAGAAGTTTGAACGTAGCGTTGTGTTTGTTGAAATTTGTTGAATACTCTTGGATTATATGTATAGCTGTTGACTCGATTATTATGTTGGTATTTGCTTTCCTCGACCCAATTAAGTAAATTTTTGTACAGTGGCGTTTCTAGCTTTTGATAAATAGTTGTTCGTACGGTAGCCTGTTCGTTGGGTACGTTCGTTTCTGGCAATCTATTAGGGAGAATACTATGCAAACGAATCAAAAAAAAAAACTCGTAGAACGTTTAAGAGATCTCCATCGTGTACCTAAAACATAAGAATCGTGGCCCAAGATATACAAATCAACACCAAACATATTTCACCGTATTTCCGTCAATTCTTTTATAATTGATAAATACGAGAGATTTAAGAGTCGTTTGTCAAAAATAGCGTAAGAATACAACGAATTAAGGCAAAATTCAATCGCGCCTCGCCCCCGAAACACCGGGACACGCGGGCACGTTCCCATTGTCGACTCATTGGCAGTATCGGATTCTATCGATTCCCGTTCCCACGGCATAAACGTAACAGCGCGCAGCCTAGAGGGCACGCTACAAATCGCGGGGAAGAAACCAGGAAAAAAAAAGTATAAATAAATATATACATACATATAAATACAAAATATATACCTACGTGCAGCGGCGACGAGAGCTGTTATTTTGAATCGTCGTAAGTGAAAAGAAAGCGCTGTGCGTGAGATAAATTAGCCTGTAAGGAGCGACGTAAGGACATAAGTGAAACAAAATATCGTGTACATTATTAGTTAGGCGAACGAAAAAAAAAAAATTAAAAATATAGGTTATTTTTCTGAAAGGTGGAGCGCGCGAGAGGAGAAGAGGGGGGGGGAGAAACGGGCCGCGCGTAAATGGGACGTGAGGGTGAGGGTGTAAGGCGTGAATCGCGGCGTGAATTTAAAGGGGTGGGCGCGAGGCGCCGTATCGAGTGAAAGTCGATTAAACGGAAGAGAGGGGAAAATCAAATCATACGTCTCGTACACTCTACTCTTACGTCCCGCGCCCGTATAATCACCCCCCCCTTCCAGGAAAGTCCGCTTCTCGGCTCGATTCCACTTTCAACGGCGAGAAAGGCAGAAGAAAAGGGAGAGAAAGAGACGAGAGCGCCTGCGCGTGTGTGTGTGTGCGTGCGTGTGTGCGTGAGAGAGAAAGAGAGCGGTCCCCGACTCTTTTCAAAGAATCAAGCGGAGATCCTCGTCCTGTAAAAAGTATTTGAAGAAAGACGTCTTATCCATTAAGGCGTGTATAAGGTTCACCCATAGTCTCAAGTACATACGTTGTCTAGGTAATAAACCAAATGGAGTGCTGGCCAAGTAAAACGGCGTCGCGTTAAAAGGGAAACCAAAAATGTAGCATAAAGTGATAAGTAGGTAATAAATGTAATCTAATTAGTAGGCGATGACACGGGGTTTTTTGGAAAGTAACGATGACGAAGCGAGAGGGTGATATCGAGGGGGGGGGAGAAGAAGGTGTAAAAAGTTTAGGAAAAAAAAGAAGGAAGGGGGAGAGAATGATGCAGGGAGTGCGAGAGAATGAGAGTGAGAATGGGAGCGCGCGAGTGATAAGTATAATATAACGAAAATGGTAAAAGCCATTTATGGTACCTAAGCCGTGCGCGTAAACGCGCCCGAAGGAACGTGAGAAGCAACGTACACTCATACACAGATTTACACACACACACACACACATTAAGCGCACGCACGCACAAAACCACACGACGTACACGTATGTAAATACACAATTACAGACGGCAGAAGACATTTTTTTCTACACGACAACGTACGTGTAGAACGTAGCGGCGAGGAACTTAAAACGACAGCTCTAGACGTAGTTCGATCTAGTCTAGCTTGGCGATCACTAGGTTAACAGTTAAGAAGAGAAAACCGTTCACGAAATAAAAAAAAGATAGCGCAATAATTGTATCATTACATTCAGCACCCTTACACGTACGAGGAGCGGCACACGTGCACACAAGCGCGCGCACACACAGAGACACAGAATACTATATAAGAAACGAGCTGCGGCTGCTGCCTCCATCCTTCGTTTGTACTCCCGAGACGCGACTCCGAAATTCTACAACCCTATAACGCGCCCGATGGCGCGATTCCCGTCGTTTTGAGGACACTTACCGCCAGGTCGTTTAAGCTTCAGCGAAACGGCGCGGGAACCGCCTAGCCATTATCGAATCACGACGTTTCCCTTATACGACACTTCTTTCCTCCCGCCTCCTTTACTATTCTTCTTCCAACCCCGCTGTCATCTTTCATTTGTCCGTGCCACTCCGTTCGTCTCGCCTACAAGGCGATACCTTGTCCGTTTATCCGATCCCCTTCGGTTCTTGACTACCGGTGTCCCTGTGTCCTTCTACACCGAACGACCGAATTCGCTCCGCAAACGATTTTCTACGCAGGAGGATTTACCAAATACGATAGCCGACAATCATTAAAGAAACATACATTTAGAGGCGTGTACGTGCTCCTTTCACTAAGGACTAATTAACATAATTAATAAAGTTCCGGTATGCTTTCACGGGATATTGTGTAAACGGTGGCTAGAGGGACGTCGGTGTCGGTGATGACGGAGATGGGGAACGATATCGAGTCCTCTTTCGTTCAACGTTATATTAATTGTCTCGTACATCACGTGCATACTTGTTACGAGGTATACAACGAAGTATACACTGTTTTAACGTGCCCCGAGCGGCACACACGCGCAAGCATGTATGAACATATCATTGCACTGTTTAGCAGGATCCATGACTTCTCCTTAGACACTGTGGAGAGAAGGGCAACAGATGTAAAGTTACTAATTATATCTAGCGGCATAAATTGAAATAACGTTTAGCATGTTTCTGTTCTTTATGAAGGTGACTGAATAATTAGTGAAATTGAAGTTTATGATGTAGAGTTTAGAGGTTCGAGACAACTAAGACTACCTTCTATCGTTTCGTAAGCTCCTCATTTATCTTAGGAAAGTGAAATTGGAAAGATTATTACAGTACGCACTCGTTATAAGCCCGACGCAAGGCGCGTTGTGGACACTATTCCACGCAACAGGGATAGGTAAACAATTATTTGAAATAAAAATTCAGTACACAAATTTTTCTTTTAAATAATTTGTTGCCCATCTCCGGCGACCAATGGCGCGATTGAGAAAACCGAAGAGCGAACGAGGGGAAACGAAAGAGTCGACACGAAGTTTCCGTCGGCTCATTCCGCCCTCTCGCTCTCGGGTTCTCCCACTCTCGTCCGAAGGATTCCAAGAAATGGTGGGGATAGTCGCCAGGCGTACAACGCATGGTAGAAACGGGCTTATAACGCGTACCTACCGTATCTACTATGAATTTTTTTGTTTCAAATACGCAGTAAAAATTTGAAAGCTAAGTATTCCTTCCCTAGTGATTGTAGAACAGAAGAGCATATTTTAAGCAGAATTTATCCTTTCATGCAGTTTGTCGAGTGTGTTCCTTCGACTATGCGCAGACGCATGGGCTGCGCATAACCTATCTTGCCGTCCTATAAAATAATATTATTTAAGAACGATTATATTTATTTAAGGATGCTGCTCTAATGTGCGCCAAAGTGACATCACGGCAAACAGGCGACAATTCAAACTTTGTACATATTTAGAATTGTTTCGCAAACGTAGGGGAAAACAAATTTAGAGCAATACTGCGTAGGGAATTGTAGTAAAATTAGCCATTGCTGCTTTCGCGTAGCGTTTAGAGTACTTTATCTATTCTCCGTGTACAAATAAAATTACGTGCATGTACAGGTGAAACGAATTGGCAAATAAAACTTCAGCATCACACCGCTTGCGCTCGTTTAATATTAAACAGATAACGTTGCTTTAAATGCAAAACGATGATACTCGAGTCCCCGTGAGCGGGTGACACCCGAGCCAGGCTTTAGAAAGACTAAAAGAATTATGGAAATTACGCAGAAAAATTTGAATAGCAGGTATATGTATCATTTCTCGTGACACTTGTTCCAAGAAGATGCGTTAATAATTCACGTAATTGACAGACACCAACAATAGAGTACAGAGAACCTCAGGATGATTTGCATAATGATCTCCGTAAATTAAGTGGAGGAATGTAGTTCTACACAGATGGCATACAAGCGCAAAGGATTATTCTGCTTCTTCTCTGTCAAAACGTATGCAATATAATCAGGAAAATGGTACAAACGTAACGAGTGTTCGGAGTATTGTACTGCAGCCCCGTCGGGAGTGAGCATTCGTACGACTTTCTTTAACCCACCGCGCGGAAATCGAGCAGCGAACGCCCGGCAGGATCGGTTTCCGATCTTGCCGGGAGTAATTCACTTAAAATTCGATCGTTGCCATTAACGGTGTCCCGTCAGTCGGAAATTAGCATAGGGGTTGGAGGGCAGCAGCCAGGCTACTTGGGAATACCGATACAAAGCACCGGCGAGAAGCTGTTTAGCGTTAACGGAGGAGTGTTTAAAAGATGTTGCATACAGTGGAAAGGAAGCAAAAGTAGGAGCCGTAAGCGTAGTCACCGAGCATACCTTAAAGTAACATATGTATATGATCATATATATTACAAGAAAGACTACAAAAAAAAACCAACACGCGCATCTATATGTGTATACATACATACATGCATCTGTATTGTATATGTATATATACACAAGGAGAAAAAAAAAACACGTATAGCTATACAAAAAAAAAGTATGTATATTATATATACATGACAGATATAAATGTGTAAGAAGATAACATTAGCAGACAACTAGAGAATATATCGAGTATAAGCGTAGAAAGCGAAGGGAGCGGGCGGAAGCGGGAGCGCGAAACCTGTTTCGCGCTAACTCCGCAGTGTACTGTGTTAAATACCCTTAGATATAAGAGACTCGAAACAAGTGGAAGCCATCGCCCGTGAGAAGGAAGAATGTTGTGGCTAGCCTGCCGGACCCCCGAGGCCCCCCAAAAACAATACGATGAAACGCGTCTGTCGCGCAGAACGAGAGACACGTGATTGAGGAAAAGGAGAGCGAAAGGGGACTAAAGAAGGAAAGAGAACTCGGTTGGAAGCGTGTGGGGGAGACAGTACTGTGTGTTTGCGATCGAGTGAGTGAACGATCGAGTGAGAGGGGAAGAAAGGAAGAGAGAAAGTGCTGGGGTTATCCGAAGGACAGCTTAATATTTACGGTAACCGCGATCTCGTCCGACGCATACAGAGATCACGTTACTTCATTGTTTCGTAGTTTTTCGTACGATGAGACGTGCGCGGGGCCCGTTTGTTGTACCATGGGCCCCCGTTACACCCACCCCAACACCCCATCGCGGTACGCGGCATATCACTTACGACTGTACGCTAAGGAGTAAGGTGCCTTTTTTCACTTCATCGTGTGTATGTATTTCGGGGGACGAACGAGCGAGGGGGCAAGCGAGGTGTGCGACTGAGAGGAGTGGCGGGAGATTTTGAGCGGTGTAAAATTTTATTGTATCACGTTTAGGAAACGGCACGACGGTACTCGAGCGGGAAGGGGCCGGTGTATTATGTCCATCCATCGTGCATCGTTCGACGTGGTTTTGCGTCGCGGAGATCCCCTGTCGAAATTTCGACGTACGCGCGCCGGCAGCGGTGAGCGATCGTAATTACGGAGAGGCGTGTTTCCGCAATTCGGTAAACGGCCCGCGGGGTCCCATGGCAGCCTCGTTGCATACATTTTACGTTGAAGGGATGTGCAGTCGCCGAAGACAGCTCGAGGGGCAACAGTCGGGCGAACGTCTTGTACATGTAATTTTTAACGATGCGACGGAGATCGCGGTGCGCGATAAGGTATCAGGTGCGCGTGCGCGCTAACACACCGCATACACATATTATATATACACGTATATGCATAATACACACACGCGTACACGTACATGCACAGTCGGACAGAGGGAGGAACGGGGGGGGTGGGAGAAGAAGCCGCGAAGATGATGCAGGCGTATATACACTTTGTACACAGATCACGAGCAACATTTACTCTAGAAATAGATGCACACGTGCACGTGCACATAGCGAGGGAAGAGAAAAGGAATAAGGGGACAGATACCTCCAAAAGACAATTCTCACGCGATATAACAATGGAAACGCGAGACGCCCTGGGACGTGTGTGAAAAAAAAAACGTGTATGATATTATATATACATAACATAACATATGAAATATATTATAAATAATGATGAATATAAATAAAAAATATATATATATAAATACTATGAAAAAGTAAACAAAGTATAAATACGAAGGAAGTATATAAACGAGAATATAGGATAAAACACGCTTAGGCTTAAGAATATAAGATATTATTATGATGATGTATGGTTGGTTTATAATGTAAAATATATTATAGAAAATGTATTCTGTTGATGTAATTCCCCACCACCCTCCCGGAATGGTGCACGTCATTTCCAAAGGTGAGTATGATACCTCGCGAAATTAAAATTTCACGATTTATTGATTCTTTGTTTCAGTAGTTTAAACGAACAATTTTTTTGCTTACTTATTGGTTTGATATATATTAAGACACAGCTTACAATAACTCATAATCAGTCTGTTTCGTAATACTTGATGACATTTAGAAGTAAGGGAATTGGGGTGAGATGCCTAAGGTTTTTTAATAAATTTATAAAAATATTAATATATATATATATTTCTATCCAATCAACAAACTTTATTTTTTATCTAAATCACTACTAAATTAACAACTAAATATTAACCCATAAAAATAATTCTTCTAATACACAATTTGGCATCCCCATCTTCCCAATTACCTTATATATATAGAGAAGAATTGAAGATTTTGCGATACAGATAAATATGGAGAATCTACACAAGTACTTATATACATGATTTATATTCATATCTAATCGTACAGTTGGATTCCAGAATATTTTAATCTTCCTCCATCGTTTGCTAAGGAAATCACGAAGCCAAAAGGCACACGTGAGCAAAGAGTAAATTATGCGGTTAACTAGCTTTGCGATTTTATTTTCTCTGTTCGCGTAGCTAACTTTGTAAACTTTTGTAATCAAGATCATACCACGGACTATGAATATACTATAAAATATTGCTGTTTGATACGAATCTGAAACAGATGCAACAAGCTTATTCGGACACTAAGAATATTGTAGATCAGAGGTAGATTATATGTACAACACGAACGAGTGCTGTGCCTAGAAGATTAACGACAGAACCGAAGCATAAGTTCCCTCTGACGTTATCAAGTATATATCATCCTGGGGAGTGCTAAGCAGAATTTACGGTTTTCTTTTTACGTATCTCGGCAATTGAGATCTCTTTCACGGGGCAATTAAAAGTAACTGCTAAAGGTTACATTCATGCGGAGCCAAAGTCTGCAGAAATATAAACGACAAACTACTTCGAAAAATATCGAACTGCTGATATTTAAAAAATTCAGAATAGGTATTATCGTTCTGTCAAGATACACGGAAAACATTTGAAGACCTTGCAGCAAGAGGGGTGGAACTCCATTTTTTATAGTTTTTGAGTTATAGAGTGTAATATACGAAAAAAAAATTATACGTAGGTTATAGTAAATTAAAAGTAGGTTAGACTCGATGAAAATACTTGGTTGTAGTTCTAGCTAAGAACATAAAACTGCAGAATAAAATTTATAAAGCAATTGGTTGAATAGATTTTGAGATTTTATCTTCACGATGTGAAAAAATCACATGTTGAGAAAACCGCTCTCTACAAAATACCTCCGTAGAAGCTAATATAATTGGAATTTTTCCATGAAAAGTTAACAGTATATTCTTGAGGATATCTACTTTCGAAAAATATTTAAAAAATAAATCGATTTTTTCAACCCGTCTAATGACCCCTTAAATTAAGTCAATACAATAATATTATAAACAGTTTTTTCTAATTTCCTCGAAGTTGGTAAAAATGGACCTGCACCCCTATTTCTGCAAGGTCCTCCTTCATTCTTACCACAAACAAGAGCAGCGACGATTTAACACTTCAGCCTTAACTTTCACATCATAAAGGTATCCAGTAATAAATATACATACTTAAAAAAATCAAGGAAGCTTTCAACCACAACATTTAATAACTTTAATTACCGCCAATCCAGTCATTCCTATACACATGTAAATAACCATGGACACGAATTGTCGTTTCAGTGTCAATTTACCGCGAAATATCCGAGCACATGCTCGCCATTCGATATTTCTAGTGCGTATGCTTTATCGCGACACCTATTCCCTCGGTAA